>OY728162.1:127338734-137338734 GCA_963277665.1 Viscum album
ACAAAGTAAAGAATGTTAATAGTTATTGAAATAGAAAATGAAACAATTTTTTCCTAAGAAAACAAATAATATGGGATGATGAATGAAAAATATCATTTATATGCTCACAAAAATATCTCCTATTATGAGTCATGACGGGCTTCAAAATGAGCATTGGAGAGAACAAAATTATATTATGTCCTGCATGATGAAACATCCACCTTCATTCAATGGGTCTTCTGATCCACTTGTTGGTGAACAACTGATCATTAATACTAAAATTATATTATCTTTTCTCCAATGTTTAGAGCATGAGAAATTCATTCTAGAAATTTATCAGTTAGAAGGAAAATCAAACCAGTAGTTGACACTTATTAAGAATAAGAGGTAGCAAGATGAAATTTTATCCTTTTATTGGGATGAGTTCAAGAACTTATTTTCCAATAAGTACATTCCTCTAATTCTTTGTACCGTGATGAAGATATAGTTCCATGATTTTATGTAAAGGGATGATGAATCTATTGGTACTTATGAGGATAATTTCACAAGAATTGTGTTGTAGGCTTTCAGAATTATTATCCAACCTGAAAGTAAATTTGGTAGGTTCTTCGGTGGTATAAATCCAAGTATCATAACAATGTTTTCCATAAGATACATTAGTAACTTCTAAGAGATTTTGAATTTTTCAATCAAGTTTTAAAGGGTTGTTGAAGTCTTGTACCAATTTCATGGTTTTGATAAGAAAATGATGATGGATTTTAAAGGAATATAAAAAAAAACCATGAAAATAAGAAGATGATATTTCCTTTATTATCTATGTCTTGGAAGAATCATGTAGAAAATTTACTTAAGGGTTCTAATAATTTTTTTTAAGTGTGTAAGGGAATTCCATCGGGCATTTTATTTCCATAGTGATTGGAAGAAGTCAGCTAATGGTTTGAATGGAGAAAAAGTGGCATGGAATGCACCTCCACGTTTTAGTGATACAACTGTAAGGATAATGTGAATTATTCAAACTAGTCCCAAAAACCAAGGGAAGCTAATGATGGTCAACATAAAAAACCTATTAATATGAGGGACATGGGGAATTCTCATGTTGTGTTTTTTCTGATGAGGGGTGTGATAAAGACATGGTGAAAGGTATAATTTCCATCCACTCTAGAACTACTAATGTATTATTTTCTTCTGGATCTAAATCTATTTCATTTATAAATAAATTTTTAATGTTTTTAAGACATTACTAAAATGATAATATATGGAATTAATAGAGTAGACAACTAATGGAATGATGATTTCATCCCAAGTCTATTATTCCTCTATGGTTAATGTTTGTGGGAATGTGCTTCCTATAGAGATTACATCTAGTGTGTGTGTATTAATTCCCATTCATAAGGGTTTTTTATTTCAAATGGTTGCAGCTAAACTTTACATTGATGATATCCCTATTTTCTAGGAATTTTTGGATGTATTTCTAGAAGAGTTTCCCTAACTTACACCAAAATTTGAATATGAATTCTCAATATAACTCATACCAAGATTCACACTATTTTCAAAGAATAATTATAGAATGGACCCTATTGATTTGCAATAATTGAAGAAGAAACTCCATGAATTCCTGGATAAGGGATTCATTAGGCCAAGTGTATAACCTTGGGGTGCAACTATTCTATTTTTTAAAAATAGATGGATCAATGCGACTCTATATTGATTATCAAGAGTTTAACAAGATCACGATTAGAAAAAGCTATCATCTACCTCAAATTGATGACTTTTTTCATCAACTGTGTGGATATCATTACATTTACAAGATTGACCACCATTTTGGATATCATAAATTGAGGTTCAAGATGAATGATATACGCAAGACAATATTTCATTCAAGTTATGGACACTATTAATATATAAAAGTTCCTTTTGGTCTTACTGATTCCCCTCCATTCTTCCTGGATTTAATGAATATAGTCTTTAGGGATTATGTGGATCGGTTTGTGGTAGAATTTATAGATTTAATCATTATATATTCAAAGAGAAAGTAATAGCATGAAAACTACTTGATAATTTTACTAAATACCCCAAGGAAGAAGAAAATATATGAAAAATTTGTAAAGTGTGAATATTTCCTAGAAAAGGTTTCATTTTTGGCTCATATAATCTCAAGAGAGTGTATTTCTATAGATCCATCAAAGATAAAGGCTATTGAATGATGGCCCAGACCAACCAAAATGGATTTGATCTGTAGCTTTCTTGGATTAGATGGATATTGTTGAAAGTTTGTGGATAATTTCTTATGACTACATAATTATCTGACCAAGTTAACATGGAAGGGTGTCAAGTTCCTCTGGATAGATGAATTTGAGGAAAATTTCATTAACTAAAGAGAAGGTTATTCATTGCACTTATGCTTAAATTACCATATAGTAAATAAGGGTTTGTAACCGATATTGATGCATACAAGAAGGGGTTGGGATGTGTTCTAATGAAGAATTTCATGGTTTTCGCTTATGCCTCATGGTTGTTGATGATTCATGAGTAAAATTGCCCAAATCATGATTTGGAGTTTTTAGTGGTAATTTTCTACATTAATGATATGGATTAATTATATTTATATAGAATATATGATATATATATATACCAATTATAAAAGTTTAAAATATATATTCACATAGAAGGAGTTAAACATGTGCCAGAGAAGATGGTTAAAGTTGATAAAGTATTATGACTACTCAATATATTACTAACCTAGGAAAGTGAACAAGGTGACTGATTATTTGATTAATAATTATAAAAATATATTATCCATGTTGAGGATCACAAAAGATCTAATATGTCTACATTCTCAAATGATGTATCTATAAATCCTAAAGGAGGTTGAATTTTTTTACCTTTCTCAAATGAAATTTCAACCCTCTATCCATGTGAAGATTAAGGTGGCATAGAATAAATATATAGAAATGTAAAATAAAGTTTCAAGTTTTCTTAACTTTAACCTTGATGAGGATATGATGATAAGTTCAAATACCTATGTACGTTTTCATTCCATACCATATTTGAAAAAGGATCTATTATAAGAATCTTATAGTTCTTCATTTTCTTTTCATCCTAGAAGTACGATGATATATAGGGATTTGAAAGAATGCTTATATTGTGATGGTATGAAGAGAGATATCACCGAGTATGTATCTCGGTGCTAGGTATAATAGAATATTAATAATTAAATAAAAAAATAATAAATGGATGTTACATCCATTACCCGTACTAGAATGGAAATTAAAGAACATCACTATGAATTTTGTTGTTGGAATCCCCAAAACCTATAAAGGGTTTAATGCTATATGGGTGGTAGTCGATCACCTCACAAATTCAGCGCACATCATCACTACTAGATAAGTCTTTCCTTTAGATCATATTTCTAGGATATACATTAAGGATGTGGTAAGGTAGCATGGATTACCACATTTCATTGAATCGGATCGGGATTTGAGGTTTACCTCTAACTTTTGGAAAAATCATTAGTAATCACTTGATACAGAATTGAGATTTGACGGTATGTATCATCCTCGTATGGATGGTAAGTCTAAAATAACAATTCAAACCCTAAAGGATATGTTGAGATCTTTTTTGTTAGATTTCAAAGGTTGTTGGTACCAACACCTTCCTTTAAATGACTTTTGATACAACAATAGCTTTCACACAAGCATTCATATATAATCTTATGAATCTATATATGGGAAGAAATATAGAACTCCAAAATTCTTGGGATGAATTTGTATAAATAGATCTAATGGGACTTGAGATCTCTGAGGAAATGGTAGATAATGTTAGAGCCATTTAGCTGCATATCAATGAAGTTCAAAGTCAGTAGAAAAGTTATGCCAATAACTGGTGGTGTGATATAAAATTTGAGGTTTGGGAGGATGTATTTCTATAAATATCTCCCTAGAATAATGTGATGATGTTAATATCTAAAGTTAAACTAAGCCCTAGGTATATCATTCCCTCTTAGATTATTGATTGCGTCAGGAAGTTTGCTTATTGCTTGGTACTTTCTCTAAATCTCTCTCAAGTCCATGATGTGTTCCATGTATCTCTTTTGAGGAATTATATACCTGGCCCTTCACCTGTACTAGAATCAAAGGTCTTACCATTGGAGCATGACCTTTCTTACGAGCAATAACTAATTAAAATTATGTATCACACAAAGAAAGTTCTATGAAACAACATCACTCACCATGTCAATGTTTTGTGGAGAAATCACCAGTTATAGGAACCTACATGGGAACTTGAGAATATTATGAAGTATAAGTATCCTCATTTTTTTGTACCAGAATGAAGAATTTTATGGGAGAAATTCATTTTAAGGGAGGTAGAATGTAACACCACATGTTTTAATCAACCTTTTTTTATGAATATATTATTTTTAATTGATTTATTACATTTCACTGTGTCAATAATTCATTACACACAGCACCTAATTGTCTTATGCTCACTACGGGAAAAATGGGTATTTGCGACGGGGGTATTTACCCGTCGCAAATAATTAGGCTTTTGCGACGGGATTGCTTTCCCCGTCGCAAATAGTTTTCCCGCGGTGCGCGCCAAATCGCGGGAAAACTATTTAGGACGGGAATATCCCCCCGTCGCAAATAACCGGCGGTGGTAAAAGGTATTTGCGACGGGAATATTCCCCCGTCACAAAAAGTATGTCGGCAGGTGGTTATTTGCGACGGGACCCGTCGCAAATAACTATTTACCGGTTGACCGTAATAAATGTTGGCTAAGGTATTTGCGACGGGCACCGTCGCAAAAAATACTATTTGCGACGGGATACCCGTCGCAAATGGGCCCGTCGCAAATAATCTAACCTATAAATACCCTCATCCGTTTTTTTCATTTCATTGTCATTCCTTATCTTCTCCTTCTCTCAAAATTATATTTCTAGAGTTCAGTTTTTTTCCAGTTTAATTTTTTTCTCCAGAGCTGATATTAAAGTTTTGAAGAACGATCAGAGCAGATCAATTTTCAAGGTATTTATGTTCATTTTAATTTTTTATTTATTTTTAATTTTTTATTAGTTTCAAATATAATTAATTAGTTGTAATTTAATTATGTTTACATTGTTTTATTACTTAATATATTTAAATTATTAGTATTGTTTATAGTTAATGGTAATTAGGAATAATTAGTAATAATTTTTAATAATTAAGAATAAATATTAATAATTAGTAATAAATACCAATAATTGGGAATAATAACATTATTACATTATTAGTTTATTTTATTATTAATATTAAAATAATATAATTTTTTATATATATACAATTCTTTTTTCATCTGTGTGTTTGCTGTCTTCACATGTATTATTTGTATGTGGAGATAGAAAACGCACAGATGAAAGAAGAATTGTATATAAATTAGAAAATTATATTATTTTAATATTAATAATAAAATATATTAATAATGTTATTATTTGTAATTATTGGTAATTATTTCTAATTATTGATAATTATTCATTTAATTACTAATAATTAGGAACAATTATCAATAATTATCAATAATTAAGAATAATTAGTAATAATTAGTAATAATTATCAATAATTAGTAATAATTACCAATAATTAGTAATAATTACCAATAAGTAGTAATAATTAACAATAAGTAGTAATAATTACCAATAATTAGTAATAATTACCAATAATTAGTAATAATTACCAATAATTAGTAATAATTACCAATAATTAACAATAATTAGTAATAATTACCAATAATTACCAATAATTACCAATAATTAGGAATAATTGGTAATAATTAGTAATAATTAGTAATAATTAGTACTAATTAGGAATAATTAGGAATAATTAGGAATAATTAGGAATAATTAGGAATAATTAGGAATAATTAGGAATAATTAGGAATAATTGTCAATAATTGTCAATAATTGTCAATAATTGTCAATATTTAGTAATATTTAGTAATAATTAGTAATAATTAGGAATAATTAGTAATAATTAGTAATAATTAGTAATAATTAGTAATAATTAGGAATAATTAGTAATAATTAGGAATAATTAGGAATAATTAGGAATAATTAGTAATAATTAGTAATAATTAGTAATAATTAGTACTAATTATTAGTAATTATTTATAATTATTTATAATTATGTATAATTACCGATAATTACCAATAATTACCAATAATTACCAATAATTACCAATAATTACCAATAATTACCAATAATTACCAATAATTACCAATAATTACCAATAATTACCAATAATTACCAATAATTACCAATAATTACCAATAATTAACAATAATTACCAATAATTACCAATAATTACCAATAATTTGCAATAATTACCAATAATTAGTATTAATTAGGAATAATTAACAATAATTAGTAATAATTACGAATAATTACGAATAATTAACAATAATTAGTAATAATTAACAATAACTATTAATAATTACCAATAATTACCAATATTTAGTAACAATTAACAATAATTGCCAATAATTACCAATAATTGCCAATAATTGCCAATAATTACCAATAATTGCCAATAATTACCAATAATTAGTAATAATTATGAATAATTAGTAATAATTACGAATAATTAGTAATAATTACGAATAATTAGTAATAATTACCAATAATTAGTAATAATTACCAATAATTAGTAATAATTACCAATAATTAGTAATAATTACTAATAATTATCAATAATTACTAATAATTATCAATAATTACTAATAATTATCAATAATTACTAATAATTAGTAATAATTACTAATAATTAGCAATAATTAGTAATAATTAGCAATAATTACTAATAATTAGTAATAATTAGTAATAATTAGTAATAATTAGTAATAATTAGGAATAATTAGGAATAATTAGTAATAATTAGTAATAATTAACAATAATTAGTAATAATTAGTAATAATTAGGAATAATTAGTATTAATTAGGAATAATTAGTAATAATTACCAATAATTAGTAATAATTAGTATTAATTACCAATAATTAGTATTAATTACCAATAATTAGTATTAATTACCAATAATTAGTATTAATTACCAATAATTAGTATTAATTACCAATAATTAGTATTAATTACCAATAATCACCAGTAATTACCAATAATCACCAATATTTTCCAATAATCACCAATCTTTTCCAATATTTTCCAATAATTACCAATAATTACCAATATTTTCCAATAATTACCAATATTTTCCAATAATTACCAATATTTACCAATAATTAGGAATAATTACCAAAAATTATGAATAACTACCAATAATTTGGAATAACTACCAATAATTTGGAATAATTACCAATAATTTGGAATAATTACCAATAATTTGAAATAATTACCAATAATTAGGAATAATTACCTTATTACATTATTTGTATATTTTATTATTAATATTAAAATAATATAATTTTCTATATTATATACAATTCTCTTTTCTTCTGTGTTTTTTCTGTCTCCACATGTAATATGGGCATTCTTTTTCAAAATTATCAACCTACTCGCCAATGGAGAGGTGAAAGTGAATGTCAATATTACATGTGGAGACAGAATGTGAAACACACAGATGAAAGGAGAATTGTATATAATATAGAAAATTATATTATTTTAATATTAATAATAAAATATACTAATAATGTAATGATGTTATTATTATATAATTAATATTTATGAAAAAAATTATATTAGTATTATTAAAAAAAATAAAAAATCAATATAATATTAAAATTATCAATATTTGTAACAGGTTTTGCTTTATTCTCAATATATTCAATCCTTGCTTGTGTTTTTTCTAACAAATTATTCAAAACCAGTAATGCTTTTATATTTTATAGAAAAATATGGAACAACGAGGTCGTCAACAGTCATTATTAGATGACCGCATATGGATAAATCAACGTAGAAATCCAAATGGTTCTGGTTTAAATCCAGTATATATAGAGGGTGTGGAGATTTTTTTATCATTTGCGGCATCAAATCCAGAATTTGTTTCAGAAGGAAAGATAAAATGCCCTTGTAGAAAATGTGCATTGAGAACGTTTGACACGTTTGACAAAGTGGGGGAACATCTCTTGCGTTTTGGTTTTCAAGCAGATTATGTTTTTTGGTATCAACACGGTGAACGCAGTTCCAGAGCAGGTGATACCAACTTGATTCCGGATCCATCCCAGTTTCAAGATTTAGTACATGATGTTGCAGGTTCATCTGTTCAACATACAGAAACTCCGGCTGATATAGCTTCAAATCCTGAGTTGGGACCGTCTGAATTTTATGAGTTGTTGAAGTTTGTTGAGGATGCATTATATCCTGGCTGCAAGATGAGCAAATTAGAAGCAGTTGCAAAATTTATGGCTATCAAATCAGATAACGGAATGTCAAACACCTGTTTTGACCAGATATTTTCTTTGCTGAAAACACTGTTACCCGAAGGAAATGTTTTACCTGCAAATTACTATGAAAGTAAGAGGTTGATAATTATTTCACAAATTTCCAGGTGTCTCGACATGCTGATAAAATTGACAAACAGTTGTGTGTATTGAGTAACCCACCTTCCAAACTTGTTAAAACTTATAATGCATATGTGGTGAATGGATTTAGATTCTACACACATGCATATGGGGAATCGAGAAAAACAATGAACAGTGGAGTTAGCTTGAGAGGATCTCATCATCGAGAAAATGAAGTTGACTTTTATGGCATACTTGATGAAATCATTGAACTCTGTTATCTTGGACAACATTACATAACCATGTTCAAATGTCGGTGGTTGGATACAGAGAGAGGCGTGCGTGTTCATCCGACTCATGGAATCATCGATATTAAATGTAAAAGTGTTCTCGCAGTAAATGAACCATTCTTATTGGCTCAACAGGCATATCAAGTTTATTATGCAAAGTATTGTGCAACATCAAGAGACTTGACTGATTGGTGGAGTGTGATAAAATCAAAATTCGAGACAATCAGTTTAGTCAAAGTGAATGTGCTTTCACTGATGTGCAAAGAATTGAAGTTTTTCAAGAGAGTACTCAAAATCAATCTTTTTTACAAAGAGACATGAGTATCGATGACGACACCCCACATTTAAGAGTCGGTGATGACGATGATGTTAATGATGTCACATATGAATTTGAAACGGTAAGAGATGAAGCAACTGTAACTCGAATGGATATCGATGATGTTGAGGAGGAATATGAAGATGACATTGACATATATGAAGATGATGATGAAGATGAACACTGATAGCATTTCATGGTATTTATATACAATCATAATATGTATATATGTATATATAATAGTAATTATCAATTATTTTCTAACATTAACATTTTCTGTTTCAGATGGACGACGCCACATTTCGTGCGTTGGCGGATGCTGACCTGACTTTTGATGCGGATGAGTTGCTGACAGATGACCCTCAGCCTGCAGGCGCTTCAGGAAGTACGCGGAGGGGGCGCGGTCTTGCACGATTGATAATTCCTGACCCCGTCCCCGAGCGACGTCCACGTCTTGGGTTTGATCCACGCACACGGAGGTGTGATAACCTGTGTGATAACATGTGGATTTGACTAAGATTTCATTAATCTATTCACATAATAAATGTTTATTATTTTTTCAGTTTTCCGCATATAGCAGTCGGACAGGGCAGCGCTATTTTGCGCAACTATTTCTCTCAGCTGTGGACCACATGGGAGCATATTCCCATTGATGTGCAGCAGGCCATGTTCGGCCATTGGTTGGTACGTACGTAAATAAATAATTTTTATTTTGAAAATTATTTCATTTCTAACTTGATATTTTGATTTATTTGTAGGGTTTATGGTATCCGATCGAGGATACCATGCGTGACGCCATCCACGAGGCATGGGAGGTGGCCATGCGTGATCGTCTTCGTCAGTTTTTGCACAATTTAAGAAAAGCTGCGATGAAGAAAGCAGGAGTGTCAGATTTTGAGGAGTCATGTAGAGCACACCGACCAGAGTATATTTCATCCCATGTATGGGATGGATTATGTGCGCACTGGTTGAGTGGTGCCTTTCAGAGGAGATCATCGGTGGGGCGGCAGAATCGGGGGAGACAGGAGGTGACTCATCGAGCTGGGAGTCGTTCTTTCAGTACTCATAGACAACATCTGGTACGTACATTATTTATAAATATTTTATATAACTATAAATATTAACAGTTTATTTTTTATTCTTATAGGCTGTCGAGCACCCCGATATTACAGAGTACGACGTATATCAGAGGATGTATAGTGATCCTGCTACTGGGGAGCTCAGAGGTGATCGTCATCATCACATCGTGGTCAATATTATTTGTTTTCGAGTTTAAAAATTAACTGCATATAATATATTCACAATTTTAATTTTAAATTGCAACTATAGGAGTCATATGAGGCCGCAGCGGCACAGGCCCAGCCTGAGAGTCAGGACGAGTCATCAGATCAGACCACTGCCCGTCAGTTTGATGAGGCGGCATGGATACAGGCCACCCAGTATGCCTTTGAGAAGGGCCGGGTAGTTGGTATCGGCTCTCGACTGACTCCCGGAGATTATTATGGCAGTGCTGCGATGTCGGCGTCCAGCTCGAGAGGAGCTCGTGCATCTTCTTCTACACAGTATGAGGATCAGTTGCGATCTCAGACTGCACAAATAGAGAGTCTCCGACAGGAGCAGGAGCAGATGCGTCAGCAGCATGAGGAGGAGCGTCGACGCCAGCAGCAGCTGTACGAGGAGCAGACGAGTCGGTGGCAGCAGCAGCATCAGGAGCAGATGGAGTACATGTGCCGACTCACTCATACTTTAGGGATAGAGTTTCCTCCACCACCATCTGCAGATCCCCCACCTCCCCCCCCTCCCCCCCCCCCTCCTTCAGATTAGAGTTTGTATTTCTGTTATAAAATTTGTGAAATCAAAATATTTTTTTTTCTATTCGTAGTTTCTGTCTCATTATAAAATATTAATAATATTATATTTTTAAATAACAATATTAATATGAATAATAATATTATTTATATTTTATAATATTAAATTTTATATATATATTAAAATTTTATATATATATTAAAATTTTATAATATTAAAATTTAATTATTTTTTTTGTAATACTTGAATTATTTTAATATTTGAATGTAAAATAATTCTATTATTTTTATATTAATTAAAATAACTTATTAATATTTTTTTTATTTATAAATTATAATTGTAATATTATTATATTAATTAAATCATTTATTAATATTCTATTATTTTTTATTTTTGAATTATAATTCTACTATTATTATAGTAATTAAAATAATTTATTATTTTCATTTCTAAATTATAATTCTATTATTATATTAATTAAAATAATTTATTAATAATTTATTTTTTTTATTTTTTTATAGTATTTGCGACGGGATACTACTCCCGTCGCAAATACTAGTATTATTAATTTTTTTTATTTTTAAAAAAAAATAGTTTTTGCGACGGAACCGTCGCAAAAACTATTTTAAAAGTTTTTTACAAAAATACGGAATACTATTTGCGACGGGGAGAATGTCCGTCGCAAAAAAAGGCTTTAGCAACGGGCCCGTCGCAAATAAGTGTAGTTGCGACGGCGTTTTCAGCAACGGGCTATTTGCGACGGGATCCCGTCGCAAATACCTGTTTTTCTAGTAGTGGCTACATGAAAACCCAACATATCATGCATTACATGCAACACTAAGTTTATACAAAAGATAATTTTATTCTTATAATTATTTAAATGAGATAATTATAACCTATATATTAAAATTAGTAATATTTTTAGTAATAAATACTTTTCAAATATTATTTATAATGGTTTTATATAAGTAAATTGTAATAATAATGAAAAAATATAATTTTTTGGTAAATTATTTATAGGTTTAAAACACTATTTTCTCAAATGAATTTTTCTACATGTCGTTCTGTGAAAAAAAAAATTAGACACGTTTATAAAGATAATTTGATAGAATAAAGTTCATTTTTGAATTTATTATATTGAAATTGTCTTAGGGTGAATTTTTGGATTATTATAAGAAACATTATTTTTGGATGAATATTGAAAAATATGGAATTTTAATTCAAAACTGCTTTTTAATATAATTTATTTATATGGATAAATTATATTTTAATTTTTTTTAATGTATAATTATATAAAATATAAAAAATTAATCAAGTTTATGTCATTTTAATCAATTTCAAATTGAAATTGGATATACAAACATAGCAATCTTCGGATCATTTTTACTTTGAAAACATGCAATGTCGTCTCGTTTGTGGGAATAATTTTAAATCAATTTATACCAATTATGTGATAATAATATTAAAAAATGAATTATATATTTGGAATAATAATCATTTACAATTTTTATTAATTCCAACATAGTTTTTTACAAAAATAAATTAGTGAAAGTGATTAAACTTATTTATAGATATTATGAGAAAAAATAGATTAACAAAGAACTAAACCTTAACTTTATACCCAAAACGACCTAGAGACATTTAAAAAATCTATTGGATGGCCATATTTTGACTGTACCCTCCTATTAAATTAATTTTTTCTATAATTTTATCCACATTAAATGGTAAAAATGTGGGTGGAATTCCCTTTTCCAAAATTTACAAGAGTGCCACTCCTCCTCCACTATATAAATGCCTCTTCTCCTACCACTTCCTCGCACCTCTAAATCCATTTCATAATAACCTAGATCTACCCAAATATATTCTATAAAAACCTAACCTAATTATAAAAGAACCACCTTATGAAAAAATCCCTCCAAGGTGGAACTTTGATGAAAACCAAAAGTCGTTAGCTAAAGAAGAAGTAACATCTTTCCTCAAGCTCTTTAGTTTTATTTTCATTATCCAACTCCACAAATCTTCTTATTACATGATTCTAAAACAACACATGAATCCAAAATATACTGATACTTCTATATTCTAAGGGTTATAAATATAGTTACTCATACATCCATATAATGGAAAACAAACATACTTTTTATGTGTATGACGAACTACCACCCCACGAAACGATGACTGTTTGTTTTCTTCCTTTACAACCTTTCATGGTTGGTAATTATGATGGATATTATATTTATTTATGATATATATTATATTTATTATGACTTTATTCTTCTATAATTCTTTTATAACACATACCTATATACTTTCCATCTTGTGTAAATAAGATAACATTATTTTTGGACGTGTAGACTACCGTCTCCTCAAAAAAATCTATTTCGTTCACGCATTAAATGGAATGTGTTAAGTCTTTTTTTAATGAGAATATATGACATATATAACATAATAATTATAATTTAATTATATTATATACATATATAAATATATTTAATTTACTTACTTTCTTTAGATACGATAAAAAATGGAAACAACATAATGGATATGTGCGACCAACCATCTCCATGAAAGGTGTATTCCATTTCATCTTTATATATTTAATAGATTATTATAAAAACATATATACTGAATATATATTATATTTATATAATGTTTTACATTTTTGAAGTAATTAAATCATGATCTAAGTAATATGATAGTGAATAATAAGTCAAAACATGTATGAAGAACAATGTAGATATTACCTAAAGTGAAACCTTAACATAGAATTGTCAATTAGTGGGTAATATAAAATTATAGTCAAAAAAATATGGTATTAGATATAATAATATGGTTATATGATGGATGTATAATAAATTTATATTTATTATATAGAATTTTTTAATGATTAAGGTGAGAGACAAGACACAAGGTAAGGGAATTTCATCTCACTTTTTATATCTATGAGATAAATGCCATGTTCACCACTATTTTCTTTTTCATGGTGTATATACTGACCATTATTGTATTATATGATTATTATTCTTAAATTTATGGGAATTTACATATCCATTATATGATATTTATTTTATGGGGATTATATTTCAAAAGATACCAAATCAGTATGATAATTTTGTCTAAATTTTCGTTCACTGTGACACATATATTTTTATTCACATACATTCTATTTTTGAGGTGTACTTGACATGTTATATCCTAAATATAATTATTTTCAGGATATTTTAAGCTTCAGTTAATTTTATTTTCTTATATGAAGAGTATGATCCCATGTTACCATGTGGTAAGAGTTTATTGAAAGAATCTTATCATTTATAGAGAATGTTTATAATTATGCTTCCATTGGTGAAATATTATGATCCACATCCCAATAAAACTCATGAGTTTTCTTATCCTTTATTTATTCAAGATATATCTATGTACTAGTACCATTTTTTCACTCTTTAAATTATGATAATTAAGAAATATTTTCTAAGATAAATCTGACCGTATTTCTCTATTATATTTGAAATCTGTTTTATTTCAAAAACCATATTTTCAAAAAAAAATTAAAATGATATTTTAAGATAATTTTCAAAGAAAAATAATTTTAATTTTTTTTTATGGTTTTAAAATGTTACTTTATAAATTTTAAAATCTACTTTCCGAGAAAAATATTTTTAAAAATATATTATGTTTTAAAAATAATTTTTTTAATGCAGAAAGGATATTTTACTCAAGAAATATTTTAAAAGGATATTTAAAAATTATATCCGATCAAAGATGAAATATATTGGGGTTTTTCATTCCTTTATAGGTAAATTATTCAATGTTTCTATTAACATTATTTCTCTTTTTTTAGGGCATGGTTATTATAAAACTCATTTCTCTTTAATGGGTTATATTCTTTTAAAACATTCCCCTTTTCATGGGTTATGTTTTTAATGAAATAATTACAAAACATGTATCCTTTCAACAATGTATGATATAAATACATGTTTATGATACCAATTTAATTTTATGTGTTATAAAATGATTGTTTATGATTTTATGTCACATGTATGTATGAATTTATTATGAGATGGGTTGACCTATATCTCCCTCCAATGCATTGGATAAATATTAATATCTCATGAGATAGACTATGATAGTCTTGGGAATGAACATTGATAACTAATATGGTCGTGGGAGTGAACCATGACTACCAAGATGGTATGGGGAGTGAACTCATACTACTAATATGGACTTGGGAGTGAACCATGACTACCAATATGGTATGGAATGTGAACCCATACTACCAAGATGGCCTTTGAAGTGATGCATTGGCTACTATGGAAATAATTTTATATGTTTATGTTTCCTCCATAATTCCATGTATTATTTCTATGTTATGATTTAATGGATTATGTTCTCTATTTTTTTATTCATGTCTTATGAACTTCCTTGATTTATGAAATGATTCATGTTCATGATCTTATGATATGAAGGGCATGATATTCTAATGTTAATATCCTTATCTCATACCCCTCTGCTCATGTTTATTATAACATGTGTCCCTTGTTTACCCTTACGAAGCTTCTGAGATCGCCCTTTTCTTATGTTTCCATTCACCCAGGTAATATATATGTTTATTTTTTTTTTGATGTGTCTAAGAAGGGTTCTAGTCAAGAAGAACCTAGTGGGAGATATTGTAGCTCACTAATGTACCAGTGTTTATGTTTCCATGTTTCTAAAGGCACTAGACTATTATAGTTTCTGGGAATATATTTGTATAATGTTTTATGTATTATGCAAAATTTATGTAATGTTAATGTATGAAAATTGAGGGTCTCCACTATATCATAGGTTGGTTTATGGAAAAATCCCATGGAGGAGTGAAAGCCCAATTACGTATATGCCAAAAAATTGGTAAAAAGAACCTAGGTAATTGTATAATAAGAACTAAAAGAATATTAATGTTTGGTTTTGATGTCCATATTGTACAAAAATGATGGAGTAATAAAAAAAATACCAATTAACTCCAAAATGGAAGATTAATTCTTATTAAGCACTCCACACATGCTCTAATACTTAAATTATAGTGAGATTGGGAATTATACAAATTGATTCCCTAATCCAAGTCATAATGAAGATAATATGCCTCAAAAACAATATATGTCATGGGAATAGGAGAAATTTTTTTATATCACTACAACTGATGTTGATTGTGATAATTAAGGAACAATTATACTCGAAGCCAAATTCTTGAACAACTTTTTGATTTTTGATTCTAAGTACCCTAGTATAGGTAGAACGTTTTATAAGAAAATTAAATCATCACCTTAATGATTTGATTATCAAAGAAAACTTCTTGCTATATTTAATCCCAAGTATAAGTTTATGGGAACTTACCTTGTGAAAATGATATTATCCAACATTTAGATTAATGTGATTTTGGAACTGAATTGATCCCATCAACTTAGAGGAAACAATTATTTAGAATAAGTAAGTCACATTTCATATGAACCAATAATATTTTCTCAATTAAAGGATAATTATGACCACCAATTAGAATAAAATTATATAATATGGGTCATGAAAATGAATAATGATGGACTCTTGGATCAAATGATTGGAGAAGAACTCAATGATCGGGATAAGCCTATTAAAAGGGAAAATTATATGTTTCCTAAGATTATAAGTTTGATATCTCTCTAGAAATTATATTTTAATCCATGTATATATTTTTAATAATTTTATATATTTTCTTTAGTAGATGATAATTAAAATTGTGAGGATTAAATTTATTTAAGATGAGGAGAATTTAAATCATAAAGATTTTACTATACATCTTTCCTTTAAATAGATATAATGTGGTTGATAGCTTGCTCCATAAGAAAAAATGAAATAAAATGATACAAAATACATTAAATGAATATTAAAAAGAAAACTAAAAGAATAAATAATACCACTATAAATAAAAATATATTAACTAATTAAAATTTTATAAGTTTGGAGGATATATAATTAATATGATTTAATATTTGAAAAGAATGTTCATTTTTGAATAATAATTTGAAGTATTAATAAATTAAATCGGCCAATTTTAAAAAATATTATTATAATAAAAAATAAATTTTCTAATATATATATATATAAATTATGTAAATTATAAATAACTATAATAAAATATCGAGAACACATAATGTCATTTATTGAATAAAAGCATTTTTTTATATTTTGAATTTTCATTTATAAGATAAATTTATAAATTTTAGATTTTAAATATTTTAAAAGTAACAAAATTTATGATCTCATAATATCAATTATATCTTAAGGATTAATTTTTATTTTTTTTTGAAATAATTGATTTATAGTTGAATAGTGAAAAATGTAGTTTTCACTAAAATCATAAAGTTTATGATTATTTGAAGAAGTAACTATACCATTAAATCTTATAATAAATTTATCATGATCAAATATTAATTTAAGGAGTAAATAAAACATTTCAAAATAGTATTATGAATTTATAAAACCTATGTTTAATAACTTTAGTAATATTTTTGAATTAAAATTATTTCTGGTCATTTCTTTTAATTAAATATTATTTTGGTAAAAGTAATTTTTAGCTAGATTTTAAATCCACATAAATTTTATGTCTTTTATAATAATCCAATTTATATCATGAAAATCAAATACATTAATAATCTTATCCTACAAATAAATTTTTAAATTAAAAAATACACAATTTCTAAAAAAGGGTTTTTATAAATTACATGAAAAACTATTAAAATTAAATTATATTTCACATTGAAATTTAACTAATAAAATATATTTAATATTTGGAAACAATTGTTAAAAAATATTTAATAAGTTCAATTTTATTTTTTTTATTAAAATTAAATTAATTAGGTTAAAATTGGTACCACAATAAAACTAAAACTAGTAAAAGTGAAAATTCTAGGAGTAAAGGGATTAAAAAAATGTTTAAAACATATTTTAAAAAAATATATGAGGGATTATTGCCCATATATTATCCATAGTCCATTATTTTCCATTTTTGAGTCATAATGACTTGTGAAACATGTTCTCTCTTTATGTTAACATCAAATATTTTTGTAAATTCCATTATCACCAATTAGAAATAGGGTATCTCACCAACCCTTCAAGACATATAAAAGAATTATTTTTCCTCTTGAAAACACATCCCATTTTAATTATAATATAATTTAGTTCCTTTTCCTTGTGCCTCTGGTATTATGATAGTTACTGACCTCCATCTCCAAGGATTCCTCTAAATAAAACATAAAGATTTAAATGTGAGTACTAATTTTTTCTATCATCTTTTCCATTATTTATTAATTTTTCAATTTTAATTTTCTAATTACTATATTATTACATAATTATTGTTTTTATGCTAAATTTTATTTGGGTAATTTAATAAATATTAACAACCTTTACCCTTTTCTATTAAAAAAAACTATCATTCGTGCATTGTGCAAACTACCGCCTCCATAAATCGAGAAATTATGTTTTTTTCACCACCACCTATATTCACTTATTATAAAATTTAAATATATTAATATATGTAAAAAATATAATATTATTTTATTTTTAAGTGAAAAATATAATACACCTTCTTTCCCTCTAATTTGGAAATGAAACTCTTAATCGTGCATTATGAAAACTACAAACTCCACGAAGTAACATATCTTTTCTTTTGTCTAGTTTCATTATTATTATTTAAAATATATTATAATATGATTCAATACCATAACATTAACTAAATAATAACATTATTCTTCTATAATAATGATATTATGGGAAAATAATCCACTTTCAAAATCATAATCAACCATTTATTATAGTATATTAATTTTTGGGTTGGTCTAATCACATATCTGAACAGTGCTATAAAATAATGTAATATATGAATATTATAAATTAATAAATTATTATATATGATATTAATAATCAAAAAAAAATTCTTAATGGTAACGTTAATTATAAAATTATTAATAAAGATACTATCATTTATGTGTTAAAGAATACTGAAACATGTTTGTTGCTAATTTAATCTTCAAGAATCGTGACTAAAACTCATTAAATGAAATTGTAAGTTTAAAAAATATTTATAAACATAAATTTTAGTATTTTTTATGAAATTATAATGATGAAATTTTTTATAATAATGAATAACATCACATTGATTAGGAAACTAGTTCGAAATGATAAGATTACTAACACCCAGTATTGAAAATGGATAATAACTAACTAATATAATTAAAGGGAATAATTTTAAATGAACTATATAAAAGGTTATAAATATAAATAATGTTCTTGAATAGGGGATTAATATAGTTATTTTTTATACATAAGATTAAATCTCTTTGGTTAAGTCATGAATTGATGTATGGGGGTTCTTTGTATCAAATTTAATTCTTTAAAAGATATTTCATATTATTCACCATGATATAATTAATATTATGTGATTAATAACTAATGAATTTATTTTTACACATTAATAAAATAAATGTGTTTTGAAGATATATATAATGTTCTTTATTTATATGGATTTCAATTAAAAATATACCAAAGTTGTAAGGGTTTTTGTAAACTCAACTCCCGTCATTAAGTTATAATGATTCTTGGGGAGCTTCTTCCTTCTAAGATTGGTTGATTCCACTATAAGATTTTATTTCAGGGTAATTTATATATCTATCTAGGGAAAATATATATCTTTATTTTATCCACAAATTTATATTTTATTTCCATTTTAAAAACAATCCTAAAATCTCTTTTTCCATTTTTTTATCATGTGGTCATTCTGATTTATGAATCTCACTTTATATGTTTCAAAAAGGTTTTTGAAATTATTTTAACTCTTTAAATTTTTTAAAGTTAAAGGAAATATCATAATATTTTTCTAAACATAAAGTTTGACTTTTTAAAATTAATTCATAATCATAAAAGGTTTTATGAATGATTGATTTTTAATAAAGGGGTTTTCACATATTTTTATATATTCTCATTGAAAATTTTCAAAAAAACATTTCAATCATAAAATTTGATTTCTTATGACCCAAATTTGGTTTTAAAAGATTATTTTTAAATGTTTTATAAATCTCATGTATTTAATTTTAAAGAATCCATTTTAATGGTTTTTTCAAGACTTTTAAAAAGGGTTATTCCATATTATTTTTGAAGGGATTTATCCAAAAATCATAAAAAATTATTTTAAATCTATAAAAACATAATAAATGATTCTTAAGGTAAATTGGGGATATTTTTAAGCCATAATAAAAATTATTTGTTTGGATCTATTATGTATTGTTCAAGGAATATATTTTCCTGAAACCCATATCTTTTCCATAAGTTAATTAAGTAATTTTAGACATGTGAATGTGTTCATAAACTAGTGAGACATATATTTATGCATGATTATTATGTGATGGGTGAGGTCCTATATGTCCCACCAATGCATTAGTAAAGGATTTATATCTAATGATATGACAATGTGAATCAGGAAGTGATGGATTATCCACTATGTTTATTGGAATCACCTAATAATTTCTACTCCACAATGTTTATTGGTATCAGGTATTGATGTCTTATCCACTATGTTTATGATATTTATGTTGTGAATCCTACTACACTGTTTTTTTTTTGGAATTAGTTTGTTATTCCTTTTCTATTATGGGAATTAGTTAATTATGCATGATATACCATGTTATAGTAAATAGGTTGTGATTCCCACTCTAATATTTTAATATTTATACACCTATATTAGTGCCATTATTTAATATTATTTTTCATTTCAATGATATTCCATATATTTATATATATTATTATGCTCCATATATCTTTTTATTGTCTCATGTTTAAACACTCTTATACGAAGGTATATGATTGGTATTTGAAGATCATATTTATTAATATCATAGCTTACAGACAACTCATGTTGTTTCATATTCTTCTTAATAATATATTTATCCCCTATTCAATTTTTTCTCTCATTTATATGATCTAAACCTTGATGAAATATTGATGATTTTTTCCCTACTAATCATTAAAGCATATCCCTTTATTATAATTATATTCCCTAGGTTATGAAGATAGATAAAACCTATAACAATTATAGAATGGATTATAGTATGGTTTGAATATGAAGAAATTTTAACATGATTGGTTAAATATGTTGCCTATGTAACTAGTCCAGAAATACGTAAAACTTTCCATTATTGGGAATGTTAGATTATTTATGAGTTGTAAGTTTATCTTATGGTATTGTTGTAAATTAATGATAGTTTCAACATACTTCATATCATATATAGTGTTTAAATAATGTTTTTTAGCATCACACCCAGAATTGTGGGAATGGGGAGCTTCAAAACAACTCAGTTCCAACTCCCACCATTTCTAGTAACTGATTTGGGAATTTATTATCCTATTATTTCCTTCCTACTTAGTTATCCTTGTTCCATATATGGAAAATAATTCTCAAAAAGACATATATTAAATAAAGAAACATAGAAACCCTGAAAACCCTTATCGTGATATTATTAACATAAATCAACATATATTAAGTATTTTTTATAACAAAACCCTAACCTCTAAAGTTATCTAAACCCTACTCTGATACCAACTGTAATTCCCCAGACCCATAAACCCAGATCTAGTAATAAAAACTTATTCTTAATACATTTGATTTGTAATTCTTTGGTTCCTAAAAACACTTCTTTTATGTATTCCTTTAGTTTTTAGGTTCTAAGGGGGTGATTGAGGCATTATTTTCCTTGAAATTGTCAATTTTTTCCATGATCTAATGGTAGAAGATTTGTATGATGGTATCATATTGGTATGGTGGTAGAAGATTCGTCTAATGGTAGAATATTTTTACGATGGTATCATACTGGTCTAATTATAGAAGATTGATCTGATGGTAGAAGACTGGTGGTAGCATTGTTGTCTAATAGTAGTTGACTAATATAATGGTATCAAACTACTCTAATGGTAGCACACTGGTCTGACGGTTGCACATTAATATGATGCTATAACACTAGTTTGATGGTAGAATATTGGTATGACTGTAAAAGATTGTTTTGATGGTAGTATATTGGTTTAATGGTAGCTAGTTTGTCTAACAGAAATAGATTCTAGTTTTTTTTAACTTCTAGTTTTCCCAAAATGTCACAAATATAATTTTTTACCATAAAATGGTTTTAAAGCCTTAATTAAAGTGGACTAAGATTCATTTTGAATAAGATATTAAAATCTTTAGTTTATAAAAAGTCAGGATATTTAATATGGCTCTTCTACATGAGTTATTTTAGTTCCACATTAATGCTCAATTTATGTTTAAACTACAATTTGAAATCTAAATGGCCCCATATCCTTCACTATAAAAATAATTTCATTCCTTCCATAGAATATTTTCTTGCATTCATTGAGTTTGGAAGAACAATATTTTTGTCCTTAACCCCTGGAGAGTCTTCTACATCCACTGGGAACCACCATGTTCTTGTTTTTTGGGTGTGCTAATAGTTTGGTTAGAACACTATTTTCTACATCATCTAGTCACATTTGAAGTAGTATCTTGTTTCTATTTGGTTTTTCCACATCCTTTGAAAAATATTAAATGTTGATAAATATATTATCATCAAAACATCCTGGTGGTGACATCATCTTATTTTCTATAATATTTTTTTTGGATCATGGTTGGAAACTTCCTATCCATGTAGAAGATTAATTGTTTCTCTTGTTTTATATGAAATCATAAACCTAACATGATTTATCTATTTGGATAATAAGGGAATTAACCTTAATTAATATTAAACTAGATTAAATAAAGTAATGGGTTTATGGTTGTAGTGATCACAAGTGTTTTCACCTTGATAGTTGTTTGCCTCTTATTTTAATAGATGGTTTGTTATACATTTTTTTGGATTTTGTAACACCCCGAGATTTTATGAAAAATATTCTTTTTAATTTCATTAATGTCTTGTGTTGTACGCTACACCAAAAGGAGCTTTCACAACACGTGTCCTTGACTTGCCTTGCATTACACGCAATCGTGACCTTCCTTGATATCATGTGTAGTACGCAATACCGAGTTTCACTAAACGAGATATTATTATAATATTATTATGAACTAGCCGTTATGAATAGTAATACCCACTTTTTGAAATTTTATAAATTTGATCATTCAAAACAGACTTCATTTTTGGATTCAGAATATCGAAATTAGCCTAGGGTGAAATTTTGGTATTTTTCGGATAACTTTTATATTCTGATGAATAGTGAAAATTACTAAATTTTAATTAAAAACAACTTTTTTAATCGAAATAATTAGTAGTGATAAATTATTAATTTGAGTGGTTTTAAAGTATATTTAGAATATATTTTTACAATTCAATACAATGTTGGTCATTGGATATAATTTCACATTTAAACTAGACATAAACAAGAGTCAATATTTTGATAGTTATTATCTCTTAAAAACACGCTATTTGTCTTCACGATGGAAATTAATTTTTAAATTAGTTAATGTAATTGATATGTTTTGAATTTGGTAAAATAAACATAATTTTTGAATTCATAATATCAAATATAGCTTATGCCTAATTTTTGGTATTTTTCTAGAAACTTTCATTTTTTGATGAATAGTGAAACCACTAAGTGGTAGTTAAAAAAACTGAATTTTTCATAAAACTTAATTTTACCGCTTTTGTGAGTGGAATTTCGAAGATCCAAGAGACACGATTAATATCAAGGACTGAAATGTGGTTCAATGAGATGAAAATAATTTTTGGTGAATAGTAACTTTTTACTTTTTTTTACCATGGTTAAAAGTAAATAGATTAATTAAGGGTAAAAATGATATTATTATTACCCTAACACATGTCCTAATTCTATTGGATAAGTGTAATTCGACCAAAAACAACCTTAGGAATAAAATATAAACATTTAGGCCCACTTGGATTAGATTAGGACATTTATTATCAATTTATTTAAAGAAGGGTTGAAATAGTTAAAATCAAAGTTTAATAGCTAATTCATTTTTAATATAGAGTTATACATAAGATAAATTAGACTATAAATATTCATTAGAAATCTAAAATTATTTCCTACATAATGGTATTTTATTTGTAATTTTTAGACTTAAAATAATTTAATTTATTTATGATACAATGGTGATGCAGTAATTATCTTATTTATGAAATATTGACATAATTGATGTTATAAATACCCAAATAAATGTAATTTGAGACTTTTTATGAATTACAATAATTTTATATGTTAATATGACATTTTAGTATTGATTTAATTAAATGTTTTCTAACTAATCATTCTGTTATGATTTTCACAAAAATCAATTACCAAATAGTGTCAAAATTGACATAAAATAGTTTTTAAAACAAATACAATATTATTAATTGTTATTTTATTCCTAAAAATCTAAGGTTCGACCAAATGACTTAGATAAGGTTATATATATTAATAATAAACAACTTGGGGTCCGTTTGGCTTGATATAGTAAGTTTATTAACCTTATAGTGTAAGAAAACAAGAAGACACGGTAAAAGTTAAATTATCTAACTTAAAGTTAAATCTAAATGATAAGGTTAAAATTGATACCTAAACTTGTCTAAATTCTATTGGATGAGAGGATTTCAACCCATCCCAACCTTAGCTTATAAATAGATCAATTTGGAGCTATTAAAAACCGAATGTGACTTTATAATAAAATTATATTTTTAGTTATTCTAAAGGTGATCATCTCCTCCCTTATAAAAGGGCACCTCCTCCCTCTCTTCCTCACACCACTTTGAGCCTTCAATCTCGTCCACACCCTGAAAAATTCTCTTCTCCACTTCCCTAGAAACATCATAGAGGTCCTTGTCTTCTTCAAAGACCAATTTTAGTGCCCTAAGAGGAGGTCTAAAAGAGGCGCTTCAACGAAGAGGTAATGTCCATTACCGATTCTTTCAACTTTATTTCTTCTTCCACTTCTTCTTTTTTAGTTTTTTCATTATGAGGTAATAACATAAGTATAAATAAAATAATGATATGTTATTATAAGTATGAAACAACCATATTTCACCATTTATCCATCCAATGGAAAACGAAATCACCGCGCGTGCATACGTACGGAATACCGTCTCCACACCATGGTGTAATCTATTTTCCATCATCACCTTACATGGATGAGTATAATGGTGAAAGTAATGAATATATATGATTATTGTAAAGTGATATTGATTCTGTAATATTATACATACACTTTAATACAATTCCACGATCTTGGGAATGATATCATCGCTCGTGCGTACGTACGGACTACCGTCTCCATGACGCGATGAGATTCACTCTCCATGTTAACCATTCATGAATGATTATAAAGTATATATAATGAATAATAATGAAATATATGACATAATAATGATACTGGATTTATGTATATATATATGTATGTCATTTACTTAATTCCATTCAATTCAAAAGGGAAACGAAAACAGCGTTCATGCGTACGTACGGCCTACCGTCTCCATGAACGGTGTATTTCATTCCTTTTATAGATCTATTATATATATGTATATTCTGAATATATATTATATATAAATCATGTTTTATATTCTGGAATTAAGTAATCATGATCTAAGTAATCATATGAATAATTACAAGTCAAAACACGGACGACAAATGAATCGATTTTACCCAAAACGCTCTTTAACATGGAATTTACAAAAGAACGGGTAATATAAAGTCATAAGTGAACCATATATGATATCATAACAATAAGTATGATTCTGGAATAAGTCAATGACATTATTTAAATCATTATACAGGAGGTTCGGACACTTACGAAGCAAATCAGACCTAAGGTAAGGGAAAATATCACAATCTCATTTTTATCCGAGATTGTTTATACTTTGGTATTTACTGGGGTGTATTTTGTCATACACATCCATGTTTCCTCAATATGTAATATTATTTCCATCCACCTACAATTGTTTAAATCCATTTTTACTCTTTGTTGATTTTATAGTAAAAGATATGAAAGGAATCTTTTGTCGTTTTTCGTACGAGGTACTTTTTGACTTTTTTGACAAAAGTATGAGAAGAATGTTTTTTTAACTTATACGGCATGAATGGATTTTTAAAACAATATTTCCAAGAATCTTACTTTACAAGTTTTCTAGTTAATTTTTAATCAACTTATTTTAGTTTAAAATTGTATGACATGTTAAGAAAGGAAAATGTTTTTGAAGTAGAAAGGATATTTTCCTCAAGAATGGAGTTCAAGTGTTTTATCAAAATTATTTTCCATCTAAGATAATATAGGGTTCTATTTTTATCCCTATTATTACATTTATTTGATTATGTTGTGATAGAATTATTTTTATGAATTACTTTATCTTATATGAATTGTTTTATGATGTCACGATGTTTAAGATTCCCATTTTTATTACATGGGTTATGCTATGATGTATGGTTTATGATTTTGTGGCACACATAAGAATGGTATCATTATGATATGGGTTGGACCTATATCTCCCTCCAATGCATTGGGTAAAGATTTTATATCTCATGAGATAGACATGGCTGGAACGGCAGGTTAAACCGGTTCAGTGAAACAGGACTGAAACGAGGAATGAACTCGGTTTGGAAATGGACTTTGTCCACTAAGATAGTCTTGGAAATGAGTCTTGACTAATAAGAAATGATTCTCTATGATTATGTGTGTATGCCACAAAGTTTCATGTTTTAAGTTATGATTATTGGGATTACATTTCAATACTATGGTTTATCCCTTGTTAGGATATTATGATCTCTTTTGCAGGTTAAGATTTCCAAAATGTTATGTTCTTATGAATATGATGTGATTGATATTTCTTTTTTTTACCCTTACTGAGCATTTGAGCTCACCCTTTTATGTTTTCTTTTCCCCAGGATATAAAGAAAGGTTTTAGGTAAAAAAAAGGAAGATCTTTATGGGAGATGTTGAAGATCTTTCACCACGATTAGAAGATTATATTCCGAGTTTCCAAAGACACTAAACTATTACAGTCCTTGTGTGTGTGTTTTTGTTATGTACTAAGTATTCCGCAAAAGTAATATAATGTCCATGTACGTTAAGATTCGGGTCTCTACAGTTGGTATCAGAGGAAAGGTTTAGTCAACCTTTGGAAACTAGGATGCGAGAACTTTATTGAGATACCTAGAGATATTTCTAAGGTATGTCTAGGGATGTCCCTAAAGATAAGTATACGTATAGGATATAGTCCTAGAACTACTGTAATGATCATAGAATTTAACCTAAGATGTTAGATATTGAGGGTACTTCCCCTTTACTATGTTGTTTTCCCTAGCATGATTTTTGCCTCTCGCACTATTCTTTTTGGGTTTTAGAAAATGGCTGGAAACATGAAGATTCATGATAATGGAGGATATGATGGACAATGGAATGATATTCTTCATGAGAAACCAAATAAAATGGGATTTGGAAGTCCAAACATCATTATTATGCCGAATCAGCAATCTCATAATATGATCAATAAACTCAAATTTGGTAAGTTTTCTGACTCGGCTAATAAGAGAAAGATGGAGTTTCATGATGATCATGGAGGAAAGAAAGTTCAATTTCCCCTATGAAAATAATGTGGGAAGAGGCATCAAGGAGAATGTTTCAAAGGAACTGGAAGATGCTTTGGGTGTGGAAAAGAAGGACATAAAGCCAGTAAGTGCAAAGGAAAAGGTTAAGTTAACACCATGGATGAGGATAATGGTATTTCTACGACATTAACAATGGTTAAATGTTTTAAATGTGGAATTTATGGGCATTATGCAAACCAATTCCCTAAGGGAAAGTCTCGTGAAGAGAATCAGTATGGTCGTGTGGGTAGTATTTATGATGATGATGATGAAGAGACTACAAATGATATGTGAGATGAAAGAATTGTTGAAGCTCGGTTAATGGTTTAAGAAGGTAGTAGAATGATTACATGTTTATCAAGTGTAATGTTGTATAAGTAATCTCATGGTACTATTGAATAAATAGGCATCTAAGGATTGTTACACTATTGTCTTTCCTTAAGTTTTGAAAGTATATGTTGAATGGTACCAGTAACCATGGAAGGTTATTCAGATATTTTTTGGAAAGTAGATGATATGCGCATAATGAAGGAATAAGAAGATAATGAGATGTTTGATTGTATTAATGAGATCATGATTAATATAATGACTAAGTGATATCATGGTTTGAGTATATAGAATTTTGAGGATTTTGGTATATGGAAAGTGTTAACTTTTAACTGCATTCGTTTTTTCACTAAGGTTCAATGGGTATTCATTTTTCAAGAGAATACACGATTAAGGCCTTAGAATGTTTGGAATGTGACCAACAAGACATATCTTATGATATATGGGGATCAACGATGGTATTAACATGCTTGTTATATGAAATCTCTGGTAATCGTTTCACTATATTATGAGAGTGGATTGCAGTATTATGGATAAGCCTAAAGATTGGAATGGATTATGTTGGACATAAGTTAGTATTGTTTAAGGATAGAAGTTTTTTCGATGTTATTGAAGGGATGTTATAGTAATATAGTTTTAGAAAAAGGACAACCAGCAGGATGGGTGATAGCCCATCACGTCGGACAAGGCTGTGGGAATCGAACCCACAACTGAAGTGCGGCTGGACTTTATCGCCTACCACTGGCCTACAGGAAGTCCCTGTTTAGTATAAACTAGTTTTATTATATTAAGAAGTATGATATATGAAGTATAAGTCCATTTTAGGAACCATATATGATTAATCTCACTATATATCGACTTATGTATATTTAATAACTTTTTCTAACCTTTTGTTTGAGACAGATGGAATGACCCTTCATTCTATCACATGATCTGATAACACTTCATGAATAACAAATTCAACTTCATTTCTTTAAGAGATGAAGTGGAAATTTTTCAAGGCACAAACAACAGTGATATTGTAGCAAAATAAGGTAAGTATTTATTCTAATTCAAATTCTTCAACTTTAGGGAAATGATCTTGAAGACAAAAAATGTCATCATAGTGCTCTTATATCTGATGAATCGGATGGTACCTTAGATCATCACAAATTTATGGCTTTGTGATTGCTGTCTTTTCCATAGCCATGTTCTCTACCACTCTCCATCCGAACATGATGGTTAGATTTCTCTTCCATATCCATATTTTCACCTATGTGGAAACCCACTGATTAGTTTATTTGGGTAACCGTTACGTTTCATACTTTTGTTTTTAAAGTTTGGTTTTGGTATTCCTTTTTACAATGTGGGTTTATATTAAAGAAACTTTCGAGTAGTAAACCATTTATAACCCTGACGAATTTTGAGGGAGAAATTCATTTTAAGGGGGGTAGAATGTAACACCCCAAGATTTTATGAA
The DNA here is from genome assembly GCA_963277665.1 of Viscum album. Classification (NCBI taxonomy): domain Eukaryota; kingdom Viridiplantae; phylum Streptophyta; class Magnoliopsida; order Santalales; family Viscaceae; genus Viscum; species Viscum album. The sequence goes on from OY728162.1 coordinate 127,368,006, forward strand.
AAATATTCTTTTTAATTTCATTAACATCTTGTGTTGTACGGTACACCAAAAGGAGCTTTCACAACACGCATCCTTAACTTGCATTGCATTACACGCAATTGCGACCTTCCTCGATAGCATGTGTAGTATGCAATACCGAGTATCACTAAACGAGATATTATTATAATATTATTATGAACTAGCCGTTATGAATAGTAATACCCACTTTTTGAAATTTTATAAATTTTATCATTCAAAACAAACTTCATTTTTGGATTCAGAATATCGAAATTATCCTAGGGTGAAATTTTGGTATTTTTCGGATAACTTTTATATTCTGATGAATAGTGAAAATTAATAAATTTTAATTAAAAACAACTTTTTTAATCGAAATAATTAGTAGTGATAAATTATTAATTTGAGTGGTTTTAAAGTATATTTAGAATATATTTTTACAATTTAATATAATTATGGTCATTGGATGTAATTTCACATTTAAACCAAACATAAACAAGTGTCAATCTTTTGATAGTTATTATCTCTTAAAAACATGTTATTTGTCTTGACGACGGGAATTAATTTTTAAATTAGTTAATGTAACTGGTATGTTTTGAATTTGGTAAAATAAACATCATTTTTGAATTCATAATATCAAATATAGCTTGGGCCTAATTTTTGGTATTTTTCTGGAAACTTTCATTTTTTTGATTAATAGTGAAACCACTAAGTGGTAGTTAAAAAAACTGAATTTTTCATAAAACATAATTTTACCACTTCTGTGAGTGGAATTTAGAAAATCCAAGAGACACGGTTAATAGCAAGGACTAAAATATGGTTCAATGAGATGAAAATATTTTTGTGAATAGTAACTTTTTACTTTTTTTTACCATGGTTAAAAGTAAATAGGGTAATTAAGGGTAAAAACGATATTATTATTACCCTAACACATGTCCTAATTCTATTGGATAAGTGTAATTCGACCAAAAACAACCTTAGAAATAAAATATGACTATTTAGGCCCACTTGGATTAGATTAGGATATTTATTATCAATTTATTTAAAGAAGGGTTAAAATAGTTAAAATCAAAGTTTAATAAATAATGCATTTTTAATATAGGTTTATACATAAGATAAATTTGACTATAAATATTCATTATAAATCTAAAATTATTTCCTACATAATTGTATTTTATTTTTAATTTTTAGACTTAAAATAATTTAATTTATTTATGATACAATGATGATGCAGTAATTATCTTATTAATGAAATATTTACATAATTGATGTTATAAATACCCAAATAAACGTAATTTGAGACTTTTTATGAATTCCAATAATTTTATATGTTAATATGACATGTTAGTATTTATTTAATTAAATTTATTCGAACTAATAATTCTGTTATGATTTTCAAAAAAATCAATTACCAAATAGTGTCAAAATTGACATAAAATAGTTTTTAAAACAAATACAATATTATTAATTGTTATTTTATTCCTAAAAATCTAAGGTTAGGTAAAATTACTTATATAAGGTTATATATATTAATAATAAACAACTTGGGGTTCGTTTGGCTTGATATAGTAAGTTTATTAACCTTATAGTGTAAGAAAACAAGAAGACACGGTAAAAGTTAAATTATCTAACTTAAAGTTAAATCTAAATGATAAGGTTAAAATTGATACCTAAACTTGTATAAATTCTATTGTATGAGATTATTTCGACCCATATCCACCTTATCTTCAAAATATATCAATTTAGAGCTATTAAAAACCGAATGTGACTTTATAATAAAATAATATGTTTTGTTATTCCAAAGGTGCCCCTCTCCTCCCTTATAAAAGGGCACCTCCTCCCTCTCTTCCTCACACCACTTTGAGCCTTCAAGATCGTCCAAACCCTACCAAATTATCTTCTCCACTTCCCTAGAAACATCCTAGAGGTCCTGGTCTTCTTAAAAGACCAATTTTAGTGCCCTAAGAGGAGGTCTCAAAGAGGCGCTTCAACGAAGAGGTAATGTCCATTACCGATTCTTTCAACTTTATTTCTTCTTCCACTTCTTCTTTTTTAGTTGTTTTATTATGAGGTAATAACATAATTATCAATAAAATACTGATATGTCATTATAAGTATGAAACAACCATATTTCACCATATATCCATCCAACGGAAAACGAAATCACCGCGTGTGCGCACGTACGGAATACCGTCTCCACGCCATGGTGTAATCTATTTTCCACCATCACCTTACATGGATGGGTATAATGGTGAAATTATTAAATATTTATGATTATTGTAAAGTGATATTGATTCTTTAATATTATACATACACTTTAATACAATTCCACGATGTTGGGAATGATATCATCGCTTGTGCGTACGTACGGACTACCGTCTCCATGACGCGATGAGATTCACTCTCCATTTTAACCATTCATGAATGCTTATAAAGTATATATAATGAATAATAATGAAATATATTACATAATAATTATACTTGATTTATTTATATATATATATATATGTATGTCATTTACTTAATTACATTCAATTCAAAAGGGAAATGAAAACAGCGTCCATGCGTACGTACGGCCTACCGTCTCCATGAATGGTGTATTTCATTCCTTTTATAGATCTATTATATATTTGTATATTATGAATATATATTATATATAAATCATGTTATATATTCTGTAATTAAGTAATCATGATCTAAGTAATCATATGAATAATTACAAGTCAAAACACGGACGACAAATGAAACGATTTTACCCAAAACGCTCTTTAACATGGAATTTACAAAAGAAAGGGTAATATAAAGTCATAAGTGAACAATATATGATATCATAACAATAAGTATGATTCTGGAATAATTCAATGACATTATTTAAATCATTATACATGAGGTTCGGACACTTATGGAGCAAATCGGACCTAAGGTAAGGGAAAATATCACAATCTCATTTTTATCCGAGATTGTTTATACTTTGGTATTTACTGGGGTGTATTTTATCATCCACATCCATGTTTCCTCAATATGTAATATTATTTCCATCCACCTAAAATTGTTTAAATCCATTTTTTCCCTTTGGTGAGTTTATAGTAAAAAATATGAAAGGAATCTTTTGTCGTTTTTCGTACGAGGTAATTTTTGACTTTTCCGACAAAAGTACGAGAAGAATGTTTTTTTAACTTATACGGCATGAATGGATTTTTAAAACATTTTTTCCAAGAATCTTACTTTAAAAGTTTTAAAGTTTATTTTTAATCAACTTCTTTTAGTTTAAAATTGTATGACATGTTAAGAAAGGAAAATGTTTTTGAAGTAGAAAGGATATTTTCCTCAAGAATGGAGTTCAAGTGTTTTATCAAAATTATTTTCCATCTAAGATAATATAGGGTTCTGTTTTTATCCCTATTATTACAATGATTTTATTATGTTGTGATGGAATTATTTTTATAAATTACTTTATCTTATATGAATTGTTTTATAATGTCATGATGTTTAAGATTCCCATTTTTATTACATGGGTTATGCTATGATGTATGGTTTATGATTTTGTGGCACACATAAGAATGGTATCATTATGAGATGGGTGGGACCTATATCTCCCTCCAATAAATTGGGTAAAGATTTTATATCTCATGAGATAGACCTGGCTGGAATGGAAGGTTAAACCGGTTCAGTGAAACAGGACTGAAACGAGGAATGAACTCGGTTCGGAAATGGACTTTGTCCACTAAGATAGTCTTGGAAATGAGTCTTGACTAATAAGAAATGATTCTCTATGATTATGTGTGTATTCCACATAGTTTCATGTTTTAAGTTATGATTATTGGGATTACATTTCACTACTATGATTTATCCCATGTTATGATATTATGATCTCTTTTGCAGGTTAAGATTTCCAAAATGTTATGTTCTTATGAATATGATGTGATTGATATTTATTTTGTTTACCCTTATTGAGCATTTGAGCTCATCCTTTTATGTTTTCTTTTCCCCAGGATATAAAGAAAGGGTTTAGGTAAAAAAAGGAAGATCTTTATAGGAGATGTTGAAGATCTTTCACCATGATTAGAAGATTATATTCCGAGTTTCCAAAGACACTAAACTATTATCGTCCTTATGTGTGTGTTTTTGTTATGTACTAAGTATTCCGCAAAAGTAATGTAATGTCCATGTACGTTAAGCTTCGGGTCTCTACAGATTTGGTTATCATGTTTTTATTATGATATGTATTGGAATGATTTATATGAAGGAACTGGTTAAAGAACATAAATATGTTACAAATTTTTGATGAAATAATAAAGAGGCAAGTAAGTTAAATATTTTTATTCCTTAATATTTTTTGAAACTGAAAGTTCTACCTCAAATAATATTTAAATAATTCATATATTTTAATATCTATTTCAATATTTTTTCTATGGTTTTAACCTATGATCAATAAATCAATTAATCCATGATGATAAGGAACATGATATTTGATGAATATATATGTTTGGGGTCAAGTGAACCTGTTTGTGTATGAAGGTTGGATGCCTTGATTTTAGGGCCTAGATGCCCTAATGGATTTTTTTGTTGTTTTTTTCCACATTTTGTGATTTCTCTTGATGTGATCCTTGTTATGTGATGTTTTTTTGACCCTATAGGGTTGATGGTTGATGATATATTAGTGGTTATGACTGAGTTTTTAGCATTAGTTAGCATCGGTGAAGGCGATATTGATGCATTGTTATATACATGGTGGTGTCGGGGATGACATATGGAATGATGGAATATGTAAAATACAATATTTTCCATTATTGTGGTGAAACATTGAATTATTTCTTATTAATTAATATTTTTTGAAGGTTGGATTACTAAGTTGATTTTTTATGCATTCCCTTCCCCACTACTTGAGGCAGCTGGTTGTTTTTGGTTTATAAATATCTTTTTTGGAAGCTTAGGATGATTCCAAGAGTACCCAGAATTACATAATTTTAATGTATAATAAATTTTTTTACCCATGGGGATTGTGATTGAAAGTAATTTTTAATGATTGATCTTGAGGAACCATGGGATCAGTTGGATTATTCTTAGAGGACCAAGCCATGGATGGTAATTAATGTGATAAGAAATTTTTAGTGTAACTAATTAATTAAATGAGGTTCCTTGAATGCATGTGTGCTAATAGAATTTATAGTTATTATCAATGGTAGATGGGTGTCCAAGAGATGATATCTGTAGTCTAGGTTAATGATATGTTTTTATATAGTGTAGTGAAATCTATATCATCTTTTGTTATCTGTTTTCATATGCTACCCCACCCATGTCGGTAGGGTGACTGGAACCCAGTTGATTCTGGAAGGATGTTTTCCCCAACATCCAGGTTAGTGAGGAATAAATGAATGAATATTCTCTATTTCCACTTTATTTTCTCTTAGTAATATTATATATTGGTATGAACAATGGTTATATTTACCTTATATGTGTATAGAGGCGCATAACGGCTCGTGGCTATTTCATGCACATGTATATTTGGATATAGAATCCTAAGGATTATTATAGGTATATAATGCATGGGAGGTTATGGATTTAGGAATAATACATGACATGTGACCTATGGTGGCTCTTGGAAACTTCTAAATTACTATTTGGATATTTGGATAGGGTGTTGAGATGATGTGATGCAAGAGGTGAAAGATATAATATAGTATCCCATGTGTCTTTACGCTTGTTTATAGTAGGAGAGAGATGGATCAGGATGTGTGATGTCAGGGCAGAGTGACCAACCTGTGGGGAAGTTGAAGTGGTGTACTTTCTTGATACATATTATATAATATATGAATACATGTATTTGATACTTGGTGAGAAAGCCATGATGATTTTGGGAACTTGACATACTAGATTATGTGATGAGTTAGCTTCACTTGTTGTTCATTGGAATTTATTATGATTTCTTTATCTTTTTCAGGAGAGGATCTGGGGAGGATCCAACTAAATATGCCTTTTATGCTCATCCAACATATTTATTAACTATTTTTTCTAGTCTAAAGGAGTTGTTTAGTGATTCTTCTGGACAATACTAGATCATGGATCTATTCAAAAGTTATTTTGGCTTTGAGTTCACAACCGAGAATTTATTTTTGGTACTTGTAGTTTTCTTTGAAGTTGTTTTAGTCTGTATGATATTTCATGTATGTACTTTTGATCATTCATTATATTTTTAAAATGATTTTTTTGGTGGTTTTATCATATCTATCATTCCACTTGTTCTCTAGGAGGTTAATGCCTCCAATTTGTGATTATGATATACCATCGGTGCTTGAATCCAACCAGTTACCTATTATATGTGATATTCAAGAATCATTATGTTGCTTCTCTCATTTCTAGCCTAGATGAGGTACCTTTGGGAGGGATGGGTCATGAAAAAGTGTTATCAAAGGTCCATCTTGAGTTGTAGGATGAAGATCAGAGGTATAAACAAGTGAATACTATATAGGTTAGTAGGAAAATGATGTGATATCACTTTATTATGTGATGTAAACAAAGGGATTCTCTTGGAAACAAGTATTTAGGCACCCCTATGATCTATTTCATGGATATTTAATTTTACTGAGTCTACTAAGTGAAGTGATATTGGGTGTGGTGTAGATACCTTGGAAAGGATCATGCATCATTCTTCATTGATCATATGTTTGAAATAGGTAGAACATGGTATTTGGTTGAACATTGAATAAATAAATAAATCATAAATATTTAGTATTCATGGTTTAGGATCCCTTAATAGTTAGTTATTTTATAGGAATGTCCTTAGGTCAATGTCCCCATTAAGTTCATACTAAGGATGTTTATTAGGATGTTTCTATAGATCACCGTAGAGTTATGGTTGATGATGATGATTCCTAGAGGATAATCCAATGATATTTTTAGAATCAGAGCCTACAGAAGTTTGAGGGAACTATTTTGGACTTAATGAAGAAGGACTAGTTAGAGGAAGAATAAATAGCATTCAGTTTGATTTGTTCTTGAAAATTTTATTAGGTTTCATTAGTAGTGACAGTTCTATATGGTGTAGCATGGAATTGGTGATTCTTGTTCCCCATAGATCATGGGGAGTCACCAGTTTCATGGGAGAATTTCTAGGATAAGTTCCAAGTAGATTTTCTTTCTTCAACTACAAAGAAGGACCATTTATAGGAGTTGTTTACCCTTTGATAGGGGATTTCCAACATATAAGAGTTTAACATCCCTTTTAGAACCCTTACCTAATATGTTTTAGGCCTTCCTGTAGATGAGGAGGTCAGTGTGAGGCATTTCAAGGAGGCTTGGAATTAATAAATCTTGTGCCAAGATATCCTATTATGTTACTGATATATCTCATGGTAATAGTGAGAGAAGAATTTATAGAGACGATGCTGGAAAGGACCAGATTTTCATGAGAGGGTTTTTATAATGATTCTTTACATAGTCGATCTGGGGTTTGGGGTTCCCAATTTCCTCAAAACAAGGGCTTCCGGACATCTAGGGGTAAGTCATAGACTTCATCATCCCATTTATCCAAATGTGGTATCTCTAAATTCCCTAGTATGGGATCAAATACATGTTTCTATTGTGGAGATCATGGTAATAAATGTTAATAATTCCTAAATTATATCAATAGGTTGCAGGAAATATGTGTTCTAATTCAGTTTCCTTTATTGTAGTAGTTTCAACTGAAGGAGCAGCAGTAGGGTGCTACAGCTTTCGATCTGTAGAGGGAATATGGGGAAGATATAATTCAACTTTGTGATGCTCTTTATCCTCAGAGAGAATAGATTTTCCATGGAGATATCCTTCATAATGCTCAATGGGACTCTGTAGCAAGTAATTCCAGTTTAATTATTTGGAGTTTCCAGCACCAAGGGAGCTAGACATCATTCAAGGGACCCTTTTATTGTTTTCTAACTTTGGATAATGATTTTTTTTTCAAAAAAGAGCCATGAACTCTTGCATATCACCTAGACTACACATTTATTTCGAACCATAGATGTATATATTTATAGTTCTATTTTTAGTTACTATGCCAGTTGGGGATCGATCTTATCTATGTGATGTTTGTAGCTACTGTGAGTTAGTTCTGGGGTAGTATAGATCTTAGGGATACTTTCCAAGTTTTCGTATTCAACCATAAGATATCATCCTCTAAATGGACTATCTGTATTTGATGCAGGATATCAAATATTACTTTAAGATGTATATTTTGTTCTATTATGTTAATGGAAATTCTTCGATGTTTAAGGATGAGAGAGACCCTAATATAGGTCAGAGGGGTGCTCCATCCTTATCTTCCATGATTGCTGAGTTGATGCAGATTTCATCGGGGATTCAGTCGATGGTGTTTCCCAATATTGTGGAAGAGTATTTGGATGAATTTCCTAATTATTTTATGGTGTTATCCCATTGAAGGGAGATATATTTTGGGATAGATCTACAACTGATCAATTCTTTGATCTCAATGCCATTGTATATGATGGTGCTTTCTAAGAAGTGGGATATGCGGGTACAGATCGAGGATATTTTACAGTAAGATTTTGTTTAGCTAAGTATATCACCATAGTGTGCACTAATTCTATTTTTAGAAAAGTATGGTAGCATTATAATACATTATATCCATTATCATTTCTTGAATAGGTGTCAATGAATAATCATTATCCTATTCCACAGATTGATGACTTATTTGATCATCTCAAAGGAGATAGATGGTTATCAAAGATTGATCTACAATTGGGACATCATCAGATGCAGGTAAATGGTGAGTATATTCTAAAGGATTCTTTTAGATGACATTACTACCATTATGAGTTTTTCATGATTTCATTCGGTGTGATGAATTCTCCATTCATGTTTGTGGGGCTAATGAACATAGTGTTCTAAGAGTTCTTGGATCAATTCATGGTGGTTATCTGTAGAGACTCATAGCTTGACATGCATGGACATTACATTACTTTTGTAGAATACTTAATACATAAAAAAAATAGACTCTCAATGCCCGTAATAGTTTAGTGTCTTTGGAAACTCAGAACATAATCTTCTAATCATGGTGAAAGATCTTCAACATCTCTCATACAGATATTCCCCTTTTGTTTTCTTTCCTAAAACCATTCTTTAAATCTTGGGGAAAAGAAAAACATATAAAGGGTGAGCTCAAATGATCAGTAAGGGTAAGCATGAGGAAAATAAAACAAACCATATAGATTTGAACTTAAAAACATGAACATAAAGTTTAAATATCAAAATCTTGAGTTGTGAAATAAATCTTGGTAGTACATAAGGCATAGATCATAAAGAAACATTAATCATGATAAAATAACATGGGAATAAAACATATAATTGTAGAAAACCATTAATCACATGTTATGATTTCCATAGTATCCAAGGAATTACTGCCAAGACCATCATAGTAGAGAAAGTCCATTACTAAACCTGGTTTACTTGTCATTCCAACCCTGTATTATAGAACCAGATTTTACTTTCCATTCCAGCCATGTCTATATCATGAGATATAAATCTTTACCCAATTCATTGGAGGTAGATATAGGTCTCACCCATCTCATAATGAAATCATGATTTGTGTTCCACAAAATAAACATAAATCATTCATCATAACCCAATGAATAAAATGAGTTTCATAAGAATCATCCCATCATAACATAATCTATATAGAATAAATGGATATCATTTCATCATAATAAAAATGAAACCATGAAAATAATAGATACATTATACTTGAAACATAAACAAATTAAATAATGTCATCTTATATGCAAAAAGGTTTTGAAAAAACACTTGAAATGAATTCTTGAGGAAAATATCCTTTCTTCTTTAAAATAATTTTCTTTTCTCAAAATGCCATGAACTTTTAAAAGAAAATGATTTTGTTTAAAATACTCATGAAATCTTTTAGAGGAATCTTCATGGAAATAATTCGTTAAGAAACCATAAAAATCTGTTCATGCTGTATAATTTAAAAAAAACATTCTCCTCGTACTTTTTCCGGAAAAGTCAAAAAGTGCCTTTTATGGTAAACAAAAGAAAGATTCATTACATACCATGTAGTGAAAGTCAAAAATTGTTAAAAAGGAAATTAAACATACATGAATACATTTTTAGAAAACATGGACATGGATTATAAATATAACCTCAGTAAATACTTACGAATAATCAATCTCGAATAAGAACGAGATTGGAATAATTATCCCTTACCTTTTTATGATCGGTGGAATCATACATGTCATAAAGATAATTACATGCATCATATCCTCCATAGTAAAAATCATAAAACATTCATTGGAATCATAAACACCATAGAAAAGAAATTGATGGTGATGAAGGCAAATGTCTCACAGAAATAAAAGTGAGACGAAATAATCCCTTACCTTAGGTCCAATTTCTTCCATACATGTCTGAAAATCCTATATAGTGGGTTTAAACATATTATTAACTTGTAACAAAACCATAATAATATTTATGATATCATTTATGATTCACTTATTGTTGGACCCATCCTTGGGAATAAGTTGTAGTTGTTGTCAAAGAAGTGTCAATGATGAAAAAGGCTCTCCTAAATCCAAAGTTAATGGAAAAGGATGATGATGAGGTGTTCTTTTGATTTGATAGTACAAAAAGAAAAAGGGCATGAAGGAGAGGCAAGGGGTTTGTGATTATAAGTAGGCCATGCACATATTTCATATGGCCATGCACATCTCATGTGTTATATTTTATTTGGCTTACAAAAAATTTATATAGCCAACCAAGGAGGCTAGCTGATGACCACAACCTCAGGTTCATGCAGGACCCGAGGGTCAACCACACCTGAGGGAAGCCCTCTAGGCTAGCCCCGCATGAGGCAGGGGTGTGCAGGCCGTGCATAATCACACAGGAGCGCGCACGGCGGTGAACCCGTGCGGCGAGAGGTAGAGGGTGGGCGCAGAGCGTGCCTGCTGGGTGAACACGGTACGGGTCAGTACCGTGGAGGGAGGAGGAGACTTAATTGTCCTAATACTGGAGCGACTTGATAGATATACCGCGACAATGCCACACCTCTAGTTCGATGTGTGATAGCTTCTCACAGCTACTATTCACAGTTCAAAAACGCAAAAGAAATATCGGCCGTTCGATCTTCCGCGATGAGATGTTATAATCTCGGCCGCTCATCTCCCATCCGCGCTGATCCAACGGCGCTGCGGTCGTCTTCTTACTCCGCGTCACTCGCGACACCGCCGCGCCCTCCGCGATCCTGGAGCTCTGGCCGAATTTCGATCTCCTCACTCCGGCCACCATTCAACCCCATTCCAAGTGCATTGAGATCACATGGAGAAGCCGAACACATGGCATGCAGTTTCACGTGCATGCATACGATGATCTGAATATTTAGAGGATGGCCGAAGCAAGAAGAGCTATGAGGCCACGTGGAGATATTTGTGCGAATGTTTTAATAAGATACACGCGATCTTTAATACATGCATGAAGATATTTGGTCGATCGTTTGAAAAGGAAACAATCCAGGATATGCAGAATATCATAAATGCAGGTTTGAACGCTTTAAAGAGCCGAGGATCTCGGCTATTCAAAGATGAGATCTTCAGGGTATATCGTGAGTGTTTTTGAATGCGGAAAAGATTCTCTACGTGCCTATAAATGAAGCCGCACCCAAATGGAGAGAGGGGATGCTTCTACATTCCTGAGTGCCTCTGTTTGAAAAACAGAGCACTACCTGGTTCGAAGCTCTGCACAGAAGAAAAGCCGCTGCACTACAGGCCTCAGACAAGTGCCTAGAACTCTCTGAGAGTCTCGCGAAGAAGAGGAAATCTGCGATCGACTCTGGTTGCGCGAAAGAAGAGATCTGCACCCCTGTGTGAAGAAGAACCACAGACACACAACTGGTTTACCTAAACCCTCGCTATGCTTCATGATGTTTGGATCAAAGGCACACAAACCAGTTCCATGCATCCTTGCAGTGCACTGCGACACGAAGACCCATGAACCCTCCTGGTTCTGTGAAGAAGCACACATCACGTGCCTAGGGAGAAGCGTGGAGCCCTCTGTCCACACGAAGGAGAACTCCCCTATGTTTGAATCTCAAGGTACACAACTCTGCTTGAATCTCAAGGTGCACCACATTGAAGGGGTTTCCTTTTTGAAGGGTTAAGAGGGGAAGAAGAAGAAGACTCTCAGTTTGCACCCCAAAGAAAAGAGAAGAGGATGTTCATGTTCTCATGCACACGTACCCCTGTTTAAGGAACCCGAGACCTCATCAAGAAGGGTTCCATGCACAAGGACCATGCACCCACACACATAATTTGAAGGGGTTCTATTTTCATGGTTATGTGAAAAAGTACACATATATACACAAGGTCGTCTATGTGCACAAGTGAAGAAAAGAGAATGGCAAGGGGAGAAGTAGTGTGTGTACACCAAGACATACACTCATTGGAGTTTTCACACAAGAAAGAAAGAAAGGGGAAGGTGAATGCACCCATGCATGCACATGCACAAGTAAAATTCACTTGAATAAAATAAAGTGTGTGCATAAGAAGTGAAGAGGAAATCTAAATGATACATGCATGATCTCATGTATACATGAAGAAGAGAGGATCTAGTGCATTCATCTATTGCACTAAAGAAGATGCATTAAACTCAAGAGTGAATCAATTCCGAACCCTAGTGCAAGCAAAGTCTCATGCTGAACATGAGACAAAAGAACTTCATACCTATCAGTTGAAGAGACCATCAAGTCTATACACCGAGTTTGGACTCAACCCTAGGCAGTGAGCCAGGGGGATTCAACGGGAGTGACCCGAGGGAAGCAGTGAGCTATCCCCAAACCTTTGTAAAGGCAGTGTGCCTGGAACAGAGTGACTGTGCCCGAACTTTTGTAATCCACAACCAATAAAGATTAGTGTATTTAGGTACGACTGATAACCTGTCAGCGTATGCTCCTTGGACTAGCCCTTAGTGGTGAACCAAGTAAAAGTGTTGTGTTGTCCTTCTGCATTTGAATGTTTTTATTACTGCTCATATCCATCACACAAACAAGTTCCTACCAACGTGGGAACAAGATCCAACAAAGAAGAGAAAAAGTTGACACCCTGATTCACCCCCCCCCCCTCTCAGGGTGGCCTAGGGTCCTTCACTTATGACTTTATATTACTCATTCTTTTGTCAATTCCATGTTAAAGGAGCATTTTGGGTAAAATCGTTTCATTTATCATACGTGTTTGAACTGGTTGTTCTTGGTATTATTACTTATATAATGATTTACTTAATTCCAAAATGTAAAACATGATTTATATTCAATATATATTCAACATATAAATATATATGATAGATCGATAAATGGAATGAAATACACCGTTCATGGAGACGGTAGGTCATACACACGCATGAACGTTGTTTTCCTTTTCTTATTGAATTGAATGGAATTAAGTAAATGAAACATATACATACATAAATACAGTATCGTTACTATTTCATATCTTTCATTATTATTTATTATATATAATTTGTAATCATTCTTGAATGGTTAACTTGGAGAATGAATCTCATTGCGTCGTGGAGACGGTAATTCTTACGTATGCACGGGCGATGATATCGTTCTCATAATTATTGAATGGAATTGGAGTGGATGATATAATATCTCAGAATAAGTAATATGTTATAATAAACATATATAGTTATTCATTACTCCATTATACCCATCCAAGTAAGGTGGTGGTGGAAAAACAGATTACACCATTGCGTGGAGAAGGAATTTTGTACGTATGCACGCGCGATGATTTCGTTTTCCGTACACTACTGGAAAACTAACCTTTACCAACGGTTTGGAACCGTTGGTATAGGCCTCCAAACCGTTGGTATAGCCTATACCAACGGTTTGGAGAACCGTAGCCAAGTAAGCCGTTGGGATAGGTCTATACCAACGGTTTTCCAAAAACCGTTGGTATAGACCTATACCAACGGTTTTGGGAACCGTTGGTATATAAATTCCAAAAATAAAACATCCGCTGGGATTTGATCCCAGGACCCCTCGTTTATAATCGAACGACTTAACCACTAAGCTAACATCACTTTTGTAAACATAATTTCATAAATATATATATGTATTATCATAATTATATTAAATTTTGATTTATATAATGTTCTCGGTTAGTGGATCTGGAAAAAGTAAAGAACCTATCCCAACGGTTTTGAAAACCGTTGGGATAGCCCTATCCCAACGGTTTTCAAAACCGTTGGGATAGGTTCTGGTTGGGTGTAATGTTGTCGGCCGACTGTTGAATTTTTTTGATGCTTTTTCCCAACGGTTCTTGAGAACCGTTGGGAAAGAGTGACCTTTCCCAACGGTTCTCTCAAACCGTTGGGAAAGGGGTGGGAAAGGGGGTCTTTCCCAACGGTTCTCCCAAACCGTTGGGAAAGGGGGGGGTCTTTCCCAACGGTTTGGGAGAACCGTTGGGAAAGGGGTGGGAAAGGGGGTCTTTCCCAACGGTTCTCCCAAACCGTTGGGAAAGACCCCCCCTTTCCCAACGGTTCTCCCAAACCGTTGGGAAAGGGTGTATATAAGTGTTGGGAAAGATCTGATTTCCAGTAGTGGTAGGATGGATAGAATGTGAAATGAGGTTGTTTCATATTTATAATATCATATCAGTATATTAGTGATACTGATTGTATTAATTTATAATAAAGCAACTAAAGAATAGTAAGTTTAAGAAAAAAGAAACTTGAAAAAATCGGTAGAAGAGATTACATCTTCTTCGGTGCACCTCTTTAAGCTTCCTCTTAAGGGACTAGAGTTGGTCTTTTGAGAAGACCAGAACCTCCAGAATGTGACTAAGGAAGTTGAGAAGAGTAATTTTCAGGGGTTTTCCGAGCTTGAAGGCTCAAAATTATGTGAATAGGAGAGGTCAAGGGTTCCCTTTTATAAGAGAGGAGAGGGGCACTTTTGAAAACCTCCAAAATATTAATTTATAATAAATTCAAACCACAGTTAAAAAATTCAAAAGTGACTTAAATTATGATATGAGGTAATATAGCGTTTTAACATCATCAAAAAATCAAATTTAGACCTGTTTTTATTTTATTTTAAACCTTATCATTTTGATTTATCCTTATTTAATATATTTAATCTTATTTGTGGTAATAATATTCTAAATTTTAAATTGTCATAAATACTTACTTATGTATTGTGAATTGTCCATAATTGGATACGTTATGACATTTTAGACCATATAAATTTCAATTTTTAAATTTTAGATTTTTTTTTTGATTTTTAAACAATATAATAATATTTTATTTTTATAAAATATCAATAGTGTCAATTTTTACACTATTCATTTATTTGAATTTACATAACATCCAAACAAAAGATATGTTCGAACCAAAGTATTTAATAGATTCCTAACATGTAATATTCATCTAAAAAATTTATGGAGCACATTAATTTGTTCATATAATATTTATTTTAACACTGTTAAAACCATTTATTTGATATTTCTCTTAATAAAATAATTACTACAACATTTTTTGTATAATTATTTAATATACTTATTTATTGCATAAAAATAAAAAATAAAATACTATGATGAATATAAATTTTGTATAATTCATAATAATACTTTTATTAAAATTTAGAGTCTTAAAATAATAACATTAAAAGTTTTATATTTATTAAATTATGAAGGTGACAACTTTAAAATCATTTAAAATAAAATATTATAAATGTCATAATATGTTTTTTAAGGCTCCAAATGGTCCAAAAGTCTACCCTTAAATGATTATGGTATAGATATACTCTAAAATTATATTTTGGTCAGGTTTTGAGCCTTTTTATGGGTAATATTATTTTAATAAAAACTATATTGTTGATTTTTCAATAAATAAATAATTTCTGCATCATTAATGTATAAGCTATTAAAGTAATTAAATATTTCATAAAAGTTACAAATAAATTACCATAATAAAGAAAATTATTTTATCTTCAAAATGAGTATTTATAATTAAATTTATATTCTGTATAACCTTATTTTAAAAAATACTTTAATTATTAATGTTTGAGTGAGACATATTTCACTTTCATTAAATAAAATAAATTAAGGGTCTTAATCACATCCAAGTGGGTACCAATAGATTCCATTTCGACCAAATTATGATTTAGGGCAAAATATAATCATCCAATTATATTAAGAAAAGTGTTAGGGTAATTTTATAATATTATATTTACCCTTAATTAAACGATTTACCTTTAACTATGGCAAATTAAATTTATAGTAGTTACTATTCATAATGCCTCAAAATAAAAAGCACCTTATTAACATAATTTTGACCTAATGATTCCAAATATGGAATCTATTTTTCTAAATTCAAAACACAGAAGTTGCGGTATTTAATTTAAAATTAATCCCGCTGTTGAGAAAATGGGTTTTAAAAGTTAAAATGTTGCAAAAGATCGAAATGTTTGTACCTATGAATTCAGTTTAAAATTAATTCTAATGACTTAAATTATATTAAGTGTTAAAAATATATTCTATTTATACATAAAACCATTAAATTTTATAATTTAACCATATAAATTATCTCGATGAAAAAAGTTGTTTTTAATTAAAATTTAGCGTATTTTTACTATTCATCAAAATATGAAAGTTAACAGAAAAAATATTAAAAAATTATACAAAGTAAATTTTTATATACTTATTACAATGAATAATATTATTTTTTCAAATTTAACTCATATACCTGTCAAAAACTATATTTACTGTGGGTGCTCCATCAAAAGGCGGCAAAACTGCATTTTTTGAAAAATACTTATTTTACCCGAAAAATTTATTTTCTTCTCATATCATGTTCTAGAAAATGTGCAAGATGAATTATAATGTTATAAAATTCAAAATGTGGTTAATACTATTCATAAAGGCTAGTTCATAATAATATTATAACAATATATCATTATTTAGTGAAACACAGTTTTACGTACAACACACGCTTTTGAGGAAGGTTGCTCTTGCATGCAACACAAGCCAAGAATAGTGTTTGCATATAATAAAAGCTAATAAGTTGTTGCATATATAGAAAGATAATTTTTCTTTAGCGTAAAACACAAGATATCAATGAAATTAAAAAGAATATTCCTCAAAAAATCTCAGGGTGTTACATTCTACCCCCCATAAAATGAATTTCGCCATCGAAATTCGTCGGGGTTATAAATGGTTTACTATATGAAAGTTTCTTTCATAGAAACCCAAATTATAAAAAATTAATATTAAAGCTTAATTTTAAAAATTAAAGATAGAAACATAACAGTCACCCAATGTAACTCAACATTGGGTTTCCACATAAATATAGGTGAAAATATAGATATGGAAGAGAAATCTAACCACCATGTTCTGATGAAGAGTGGTAGAAAACATGGTAATGAAAAATCCATAAATTTGTGATGATATTAGGTACCATCTTATTCATCAGATATGAGGACACTAGAACAACATTTTTTGTTTTCAAGATCATTTCCCTAAAGTTGAAGAATTTGAATTAGAAGAAATACTTACTTGATTTTGGTACAATCTCACTGTTGGTCATTCCTTAAACAATTTCCACTTCATATATTAAATAAATGAATTTGAATTTGTCATTTGTGAAGTGTTAGAAGATCGTGTGATAGAATTACGGGTTATTCCATCTATCTCAAACAAAAGGTTAGCAAAAGTTATTAAATATACATAAGTCCATATATGGCTATATTTATAGTATATGGCTCCAAAAATGTACTTATACTTCATATATCACACCACTTCATAAAATAAAACTAAATTATACAAACCAGGGACTTCGTGTAGGCTAGTGGTAGGCGATATAGACTAATCGCACTTCGGTTGTGGGTTTGATTCCCACAACCTTGTCCGACGTGATGGGTTGTCACCCATCCTACATGTTTTTCTTTTTCTAAAACTATACTATTGTAACATTCTAGAAAAAGTTTTATCCTTAAACAATACTATCTAATGTCCAACTTAATCCATTCCAACCTTTAGGCTTATCCAAAATACTTCTGTCCAAACTCATAGCATAAAGAAAATGATTACTAGAGAAGTCATCTACCAAGCATGTGAATACCATCATTTATCCACCATATATCATAAGATATATCTTGTTGGTCACATTCGAAACATTTGAATACCTTAATCATGTATTCTTGAAACAAGAATTACCATAAAACCTTAGTGAAAACATGAATGATGTCAAAATTTACCCCTTTCCACATACAAAAATCCCAAAATATCTATATACTCAAACGATGATATCACTTTGTCCTTATATCAGTCATCAGAACATTGATACTATCAAACATTTCATTATCTCATTATCCCTTCATTATGCACATATCATCTACATTCCAAAAATATTTCAATCACTTTTCATGGTTGCCGGTACCATATTATTATAGAAAGCCACAATGGACCAATACATAGATATTTCAATATACCATAAAAGTACCTCAAAAACATTATTCTTGAATTAAAATACATAATCCCTTCAATCCATTTTCTTCAATGATTGGCATGGAATAGGTCCTTCCTCGATTTAGAAGTAACCTCTTAGGTAAGGGAATTGAGTTGGGTAATGCGCATATTCTCCACAGATAAGACATTGAACTCCGTAACAATCTATCACAATATGCCCCTTTCCCCACATAGATAACATCTTTCCTGCCATTTGAGGTATTCCTCTCGGTTCTTCTTCCCTTCTTATTGATATGTAGAAAGATTAATCTTTCTTCTTCTATTTTCCTCAGCATTCGAACATGCATAAAAGTCCATATTCCTCTTATTTGATGACTTAGGAATACAACTAAAGTTCACCTTGTTTATCATATATCGCGATGACTGATTCAGAATAATCACAATATCTTTCTCTCTAAGAATTACACAATTTCGTTGATCATAGTCACCAATTGTTCCATTAGAATCAATGTTAACTGAATTCCTTCTCGTTCCCTCCATTCACTGAAATCAAAAACCATAGTGTAACAAATAGTTAAATAATGAGGAACCACATAATCATAAAAAGTAATTTAGGGGATGTCTAACTTATCAAAAAAAAATTAATCCATGACACCTTAGGTTCACCCTAGGTTATTAAAATATCGTCAAAATAATTCTAGGACTATAACCTATATGTATACTTAACCTTAGGGACATTGCAAGACATACCTTTGAAATATCTCTAGGGATCTCTCTAAATTTATCACATCCTAGTTTCTAAAGGTTAACTAAACCTTTCCCCTGATACCAAATGTAGAGACCCATAGTGTAACACCCTGAGATTTTATGAAAAATATTCTTTTAATTTCATTAATGTCTTGTGTTGTATTCTACACCAAGATTACCTTGCGCTATATGCAACACCGTATTAGCTTGCAGTATACGCAACACTATTCTTGGATCGTGTTACACACAATTTTGATAATAGTTATTCTACACAACATTGAGTATATATATATATATATATATATATATTCAATGTATAAATAAAATATGGTTGGATTCTGTTATATGAAACAACGAAGGAATCTTTCACAACACGCAACCCTGACTTTGCTTGCATTACACGCAATCGCGATTTTCCTCGATAGCGTGTGTTGTACGCAATACCAGGTTTTAATAAACAACAATATATTATTATAATATTGTCATGAACTAGCTGTTATGAATAGTATTAACTAAATTTTGAATTTTATAACATTATTATTCATCTTACACATTTCTAGAACATGGTATAAGAACAAAATAAGTATTTTTCAAAAAATGTAGTTTTGCCGCCTTTTGATGGCGCACCAACTTTAAATATAGTTTTTGACATGTTTATAAGTTCAATTTGACAAAATAAAATTCTTCTTTTCAATTAGGATATAAAAATTTACATTAGATAAAGTTTTGATATTTTTCCAATAACTTTCATATTTTAATGAATAGTAAAAACACGCTATATTTTAATTAAAAACAACTTTTTTCATCGTAATATCTTATGTGGTTAAATTATAATATTGAATGGTTTTAAATTATAAATAGAATATATTTTTACCATTTAATATAATGTATGTCATTATCATTGATTTTACCTTGAATTCGTAGGTTAAATCAATTCAATCTTTTGCAATGTTTTAAAGAAAAACCCGTTTTCTTTTGACAACGGGATTAATTTTAATTTAATTTCTGCATCTTTTATGTATTGAATTTGGAAAAATGGATTCCATATTTTTAATCAGTGGGTCCAAATTATGTTAATAAGCTTCTTTTTATTTTTGGGCATTGTGAATAGTAACTACGGTAAATTTTATTTACTATAGTTAAAGGTAAATCGGGTAATTAAGGGTAAATATAAGATTATAAAATTACCCTAACACTTTGAAAAATCCTATTGGATGGCTAAAAGTATACCCATATAACCTAAGGGTCGGATTATATTCATTTTATGGACTTTTACCATGAAAATAATTTAATTATTATTAAAACCAAAGAATGTGACAACATGTCACTTTCTTAAATCTTATAAGTATAATAATTTTAATTTAGTGATAAACTTCATGAAACTTCGAACATGAATAGTCTCCAGAAAACTAATACAATTATATACATCATAGGAATTTATTTAGAATTTTTATGGATTAAATAATTATCATTTATTATGACACAAAGATGATGCAGTAATTGTCTTATTAATGAAATATTGACATAATTGATGTTATAAATGCCCAAATAAATGTAATTTGAGACTTTTTATGACTTAAACTAATTTTCTAGGTTAATATGACATGTTATTGTTGATATAAGTAACTTTGTTCGAACTTATAATTATGTTATGAATTTCATAAAAATCATGTACCAAATAGTGTCAAAATTGACATAAATTAGTTTTTAAAACAAATATTATATTATTAATTGTTATTTAATTCCAAAAAAACTAAGGTTCGGCAAAATGACTTATATAAGGATATATATATTAATAATAAACAACTTGGGGTTCGTTTGGCTTGTTATGGTGAGTTTATTAACCATATATTGTAAGAAAACAAAAAGACACGGTAAAAGTTAAATTATTTAACTTAGAGTTAAATCTAATTGATAAGGTTAAAATAATAACCTAAACTTGTCTAAATACTATTGGATGAGATTATTTCGACCCATCCCCACTTTAGCTTCTAAATAATACCCTTTGGAACCATTATAAACCGAATTTGACCTTAATATAAAATAATATTTTGAGATTTTCCTAAGGTGCCCCTCTCCTCTCTTATAAAAGGGCACCTCATCCCTCTCCTCCTCACACCAATTTGAGCATTCAAGATCGGAAAACCCCTGCCAAAATCTCTTCTCCACTTCCCTAGTATCATCCTAGAGGTCCTGGTCTTTTTCAAAGACCATCCTTAGTTCTTTAAGTGGAGGTTAAGAAAAGGCGCGTCAAAAAGAGGTAATATCCATTACCAATCTTTTTCAATTTCTTTCTTCTTCAACTTCTTCTTCTTTAGTTTTTTCATGATAAAGTAATAACATAAGTATCACTCAAATACTGATATGTTATTATAAGTATGAAACAACCCTATTTAACCATCTATCCATCCTACAGAAAATGAAATCACCGCGCGTGCGTACGTACGGAATACCGTCTCCACGCCGTGGTGTAATCTATTTTCCACCACCACCTTACTTGGATTGGTATAATGGTGTAAATAATGACTATATATGACTATTATAAATTGATATTGATTCTTAAATAGTATACATACACTCCAATACAATTCCACGATCATAGGAATGATATCATCACTCGTGCGTACGTACGGAATACCGTCTCCACGATGTGATGCGACTCGTTCTACATGATCTTAATTTCATAATGCTTATATAAATGAATTGAATGAATGAATATGATATATATTACACTAATACAATTCTGGAAATGTGGTATCTATAACCTAAAGATAAGAATAAGAATTAATTCGACAAGACACGCATAAGAACAAAAAGTTATAAACACCCGAATAACAAGTAGCAATGAAATATTACTACTAAGAAGCTAAGAATATGACCATATATGATATCATAAAAATAATTATGATTATGGAATAAGTCAATAACCTTATTTAAATCATTATACAGGAGTTTCGGACACTTATGAAGAAAAACAGACCTAAGGTAAGGGATAATTTTTCAAATCTCATTTTTATCCGAGATTGCATATTCGTAAGTATTTACTGGGGTGTATTTTATCATCCACATCCATGTTTCCTCAATATGTAATATTATTTCCATCCACCTATAATTGTTTAAATCCAATTTTACCCTTCGGTTAGTTTTTAGTAAAATATATGAAAGGAATCTTTTGTTGTTTTTCGTACGAGGTACTTTTTGACTTTTCCGACAAAAGTACGAATATAATGTTTTTTTAACTTATACGGCATGAATGGATTTTTAAAACATTATTTCCAAGAAGCTTACTTTACAAGTTTTCAAGTTTATTTTTAATCAACTTCTTTTAGTTTATAATTGTACGACATGTTAAGAAAGGAAAAGTGTTTTTGAAGCAGAAGGGATATTTTCCTCAAGAATGGAGTTCAAGTGTTTTATCAAAATTATTTTCCATCTAAGATAATAAAGGGTTCTGTTTTTATCCCTATTATTACACTGATTTGATTATGTTGTGATGGAATTATTTTTATGAATTCCTTTATCCACTATGAATTGTTTTATGATGTCATGATGTTTGAGATTCCCATTTTTATTACATGGGTTATGCAATGATGTATGATTTATGATTTTGTGGCACACATAATAATGGTATCATTATGAGATGGGTGGGACCTATATCTCCCTCCAATGCATTGGGTAAAGATTTTATATCTCATGAGATAGACATTTCTGGAATGGTAGGTTATACCGGTTTAGTGAAACAGGACTGAAACGAGGGTGACTCGGTTCAGAAATGGACTTTGTCCACTAAGATAGTCTTGGCAATGAGTCTTGACTAATAAGAAATGATTCTCTATGATTATGTGTGTATGCCACAAAGATTCATGTTTTAAGTTATTATTATTGTGATTACATTTCACTACTATGATTTATCCCATGTTATGAAATTATGATCTCTTTTGCAGGTTAAGATTTCCAAAAGATATGTTCTTATGAATATGATGTGATTGATATTTCTTTTGTTTAACCTTACTGAGCATTTGAGCTCACCCTTTTTATGTTTTATTTTCCCTAGGATATAAAGAAGGGTTTTAGGTAAAAAAAGGAAGATCTTTATGGGAGATGTTGAAGATCTTTCTCCACGATTAGAAGATTATATTCCGAGTTTCCAAAGACACTAAACTATTATGGTCCTTGTGTGTGTGTTTTTGTTATGTACTAAGTATTCCGAAAAATTAATGTAATGTCTACGTACGTCAAGCTTCGGGTCTCTACAGTTGGTATCAGAGGAAAGGTTTAGTCAACCTTTGGAAACTAGGATGCGAGAACTTTAGTGAGATCCCTAGAGATATTTCTAAGGTATGTCTAGGGATGTCTCTAAGGTTAAGTATATGTATAGGTTATAGTCCTAGAATTGAGCTAATGATCTTAGAATTTAACCTAAGATGTTAGATATTGAGGGTACTCCCCCTTTTATTATGTTGTTTTCCCTAGCATGATTTTTGCCTCTCACACTATTCGTTTTGGGTTTTAGACGATGGCTGGAACCCGAAGGAACCGTGTTGATCACTGTAATGGACAATGCAATGATTGTCCTCTTGAACAAATAAATGTTAGGGGAGATGGAGTGAAAAATCTTATTGCTATACTTACACAAGCTATGAATCATCGTGGACTTCCAAATGAGCAGATAAGGGAACCATATTCTATTGAGTCCTTCATGAGGCAACGTCCACCTTCTTTCAGTGGGTCTTCTGATCCACTTGTTGCTGAACAATGGATCAGTACCACTGAAAAAATATTTTCAGTTCTTCAATGTTCTGAACATGATAAAGTCAACTTAGCAGTATATCGTTTGGAAGGTGAAGCTGATCAATGGTGGAATCTTATCAAGAATACGAGGCCAAGAGATGAAATTGAGTCCATGGAATGGGACGAGTTCAAGAACTTGTTTTTCAGTAAGTACTTCCCTCGTATTCTTTGAACAAAGATGGAAAAGGAGTTTCTTGAGCTGAAGCAGAAGGATGATGAATCTTTTGGTATATACGAAGCAAATTTTACAAGACTTGCAAGATATGCATCTGGCATTATCATCCAACCTGAAAGTAAAGTTGATCGATTTTTCAGTGGCTTAAAACCAAGTCTTCTAAGGGCATTAGCTATAAGAGACTTCAGTAGATATGAAGAAATTGTGCGTTGTGCTATCAATGTAGAAATGGAAGTTGGTGTTACATATCCATCTCATGGTTTTGAAAAGAAACGAAAGATGGAGTTCAAGGAGAAATCTCAGAATAATGGTGAAAAGAAGATGAATGTTTCCTTATGCACAAAGTGTGGAAAGAAGCATGGTGGAGATTGTCTTAAAGGGACTAGAAAATGTTTTAAGTGTGGAAAAGAAGTTCATCGAGCATCTGAGTGTCGAAGTAATGGAAAAAGGGTTTCTAATGATGTGAATAAAGCAAACACTGCAGAGAATGCACCACCAACACTTCAATGCTTCAAGTGGAAGGAAATGGGGAATTATGCTAATAAATGCCCTAATCCAAGGGTTAGTGATGATCGACAAGAGCAACCACTTAAGGAAATGGACAAAGGAAAGTCACATGTGATCACCATTGGCGATGTTGAATATGACAACGATGTGGTGGAATGATTAAGTGTTTAAGTAATGGGATTCCAAAATAATGTTGTATATAGTATCGTGGAATATTGGAATATTTATGTATTGGTCTACTGTGGTTTTCAATAATTTTTTGGTACTCGTAACCATGGAAAGTGATTGAGATATTTTTGGAAAAAAGATGATATGCGCATAATGAAGGGAAAATGAGAAAATGAAATATTTGACAGTATTCATGAGCTCATGATTGATATAAGGACTAAGTGATATCATGGTTTGAGAATATAGAATTTTGATGATTTTGGTATATGGAAAGTGTTAACTTTTAACTGCATTCATGTTTTCACTAAGGTTCAATGGGTATTCAAGAGAATACATGATTAAGGCCTTTGAATGTTTGGAATGTGACCAACAAAACCTATCTTATGATATATGGGGATCAACGATGGTATTAAATCTCTGGTAATCGTTTTCACTATATTATGAGAGTGGACTAAAGTATTATGGATAAGCCTAAAGATTGGAATGTATTATGTTGGACATAAGTTAGTATTGTTTAAGGATAGAAGTTTTTCGATATTATTGATGGGATGTTATAGTAATATAGTTTTATAAAAAGGACAACCTGCAGGATGGGCGACAACCCATCGCGTCGGACAATGCTGTGGGAATCGAACCCACAACCGAAGTGCGACTGGCCTTCATCGCCTACCACTGGCCTACAGGAAGTCCCTGTTTAGTAGAAACTAGTTTTATTATATTAAGCAGTATGATATATGAAGTATATGTCCATTTTAGGAACCATATATGATTAATCTCACTATTGATGTACTTATGTATTTTTTGATAACTTTTCTAACCTTTTGTTTGAGATAGATGGAATGACCCATCATTCTATCACATGATCTGTTAACACTTCACGAATAACAAATTCAACTTCATTTCTTTAAGAGATGAAGTGGAAATTGTTCAAAGCACGAACAACAGTGAGATTGTACCAAAATCAAGTAAGTATTTCTTCTAATTCAAAATTTTCAACTTTAGGGAAATGATATTGAAAACCAAAAATATTGTCTTAGTGATCTTATATCCGATGAATCAGATGGTACCCTAGATCATCACAAATTTATGGCTTTGTGATTGCTAGCTTTTCCATAGCCATGTTCTCTACCACTTTCCATCAGAACATGATGGTTAGATTTCTCTTCCATATCCATATTTTCACCTATGTGGAAACCCAGTGATTAGTTTATTTGGGTAACCATTACGTTTCATACTTTTGTTTTTAAAGATTGGTTTTGGTATTCCTTTTTACGATGTGGGTTCCTATTAAAGAAACTTTTGAATAGTACACCATTTATAACCCCGACGAATTTCAAGGGCGAAATTCATTTTAAGGGGGGTAGAATGTAACACCCTGAGATTTTATGAAAAATATTCTTTTAATTTCATTAATGTCTTGTGTTTTATTCTACACCAAGATTACCTTGCGCTATACGCAACACCGTATTAGCTTGCAGTATACGCAACACTATTCTTGGATCGTGTTACACACAATTTTGATAATAGTTATTCTACGCAACATTGAGTGTATATATATATATATTAAATGTATAAATAAAATATGGTTGGATTCTATTATACAAAACAATGAAGGATTCTTTCACAACACACAACCCTGACTCTGCTTGCATTACACGCAATCACAACCTTCCTCGATAGCGTGTGTTGTACGCAATACCAGGTTTTAATAAACAACAATATATTATTATAATATTGTCATGAACTAGCCGTTATGAATAGTATTAACCAAATTTTGAATTTTATCACATTATTATTCATCTTACACATTTCTAGAACATGGTATAAGAACAAAATAAGTATTTTTCAAAAAATGCAGTTTTGCCGCCTTTTGATGGCGCACCCACTTTAAATATAGTTTTTGACATGTTTATAAGTTAAATTTGAAAAAAATAAAATTATTCTTTTAAATCAGGATATAAAAATTTACATTAGATAAAGTTTTGATATTTTTCCAATAACTTTCATATTTTAATGAATAGTAAAAACACGCTATATTTTAATTAAAAACAACTTTTTCATCGTACTATATTATGTGGTTAAATTATAATATTGAATGGTTTTAAAGTATAAATAGAATATATTTTTACCATTTAATATAATTTATGTCATTAGCATTGATTTCACCTTGAATTCGTAGGTTAAATCAATTCAATCTTTTGCAATGTTTTAAAGAAAAACCTGTTTTCTTTTGACAACGGGATTAATTTTAATTTAATTTCTGCATCTTTTATGTATTGAATTTGGAAAAATGGATCCCATATTTGGAATCAGTGTGTCCAAATTATGTTAATAAGCTACTTTTTATTTTTGGGCATTGTGAATAGTAACTACGGTAAATTTTATTTACTATAGTTAAAGGTAAATCGGGTAATTAAGGGTAAATATAAGATTATAAAATTACCCTAACACTTGAAAAAATCCTATTGGATGGCTAAGAGTAGACCCATATAACCTAAGGGTCAGATTAGATTCATTTTATGGACTTTTTTCCATGAAAATAATTTAATTATTATTAAAACCAAAGAATGTGACAACATGTCACTTTCTTAAATCGTATAAGTATAATAATTTTAATTTAGTGATAAACTTCATGAAATTCGAACATGAATAGTCTACAGAAATATAATACAATTATATATATCATAGGAATTTATTTAGAATTTTTAGGGATTAAATAATTATCATTTATTATGACACAAAGATGATGCAGTAATTGTCATATTAATGAAATATTGACATAATTGATGTTATAAATTCCCAAATAAATGTAATTTGAGACTTTTTATGAATTAAACTAATTTTATAGGTTAATATGACATGTTATTTTTGATATAAGAAACTTGGTTCGAACTTATCATTCTGTTATAAATTTCATAAAAATCTTGTACCAAATAGTGTCAAAATTGACATAAATTAGTTTTTAAAACAAATATTATATTATTAATTGTTATTTAATTTCCAAAAATCTAAGGTTCGGAAAAATGACTTATATAAGGATAGATATATTAATAATAAACAACTTGGGGTTCGTTTCGCTTGTTATGGTAAGTTTATTAACCATATAGTGTAAGAAAACAAAAAGACACGGTAAAAGTTAAATTATTTAACTTAGAGTTAAATCTAATTGATAAGGTTAAAATAATAACCTAAACTTGTCTAAATCCTATTTTATGAGATTATTTAGACCCATACCCACTTTAGCTTCGAAATAAGACCCTTTGGAACCATTATAAACCGAATTTGACCTTAATATAAAATAATATTTTGAGATTTTCCTAAGGTGCCCCTCTCCTCCCTTATAAAAGGGCACCTCCTACCTCTCCTCCTCACACCAATTTGAGCATTCAAGCTCGGAAAAACCCTACCAAAATCCCTTCTACAATTCCTTAGTATCATCCTAGAGGTCCTGGTATTCTTCAAAGACCATCCTTAGTTCTTTAAGTGGAGGTTAAGAAAAGGCGCGTCAAAAAGAGGTAATATCCATTACCGATCTTTTTCAATTTCTTTCTTCTTCAACTTCTTCTTCTTTAGTTGTTTCATGATAAAGTAATATCATAAGTATCACTCATATACTGATATGTTATTATAAGTTTTAAACAACCCTATTTAACCATATATCCATCCTACGGAAAATTAAATCACTGCGCGTGCGTATGTACGGAATACCGTCTCCACGCCGTGGTGTAATCTATTTTCCACCACCACCTTACTTGGATGGGTATAATGGTGTAAATAATGACTATATATGACTATTATAAAGTGATATTGATTCTGAAATAGTATACATACACTCCAATACAATTCCACGATCATAGGAACGATATCATCACTCGTGCGTACGTACGGAATATCGTCTCCACGATGTGATGCGACTCGTTCTACATGATCTTCATTTAATAATGATTATATAAATTAATTCAATGAATTAATATGATATATATTACACTAATACCATTCTGTAAATTAGGTATCTATAACCTAAAGATAAGAATAAGAATTTATTCGACAAGACACGCATAAGAACAAAAAGTTATAAACACCCGAATAACAAGTAGCAATGAAATATTACTACTAAGAAGCTAAGAATATGACCATATATGATATCATAAAAATAAGTATGATTATCGAATAAGTTAATAACATTATTTAAATCATTATACAGTAGGTTCGGACACTTACGAAGCAAAACGGACCTAAGGTTAGGGATAATTTTGCAAATCTCATTTTTATCCGAGATTGCATATTCGTAAGTATTTACTAGGGTGTATTTTATCATCCACATCCATGTTTACTCAATATGTAATATTATTTCCATCCACCTATAATTTTTTAAATCCAATTTTACCCTTCGTTGAGTTTTTAGTAAAATATATGAAAGGAATCTTTTGTCGTTTTTCGTACGAGGTACTTTTTGACTTTTCCGACAAAAGTACGAGAAGAATGTTTTTTTTAACTTATACGGCATGAATGGATTTTTAAAACATTATTTCCAAGAAGCTTCCTTTACAATTTTTCAAGTTTATTTTTAATCAAATTCTTTTAGTTTATAATTTTACGACATGTTAAGAAAGGAAAAGTTTTTTTGAAGAAGAAAGGATATTTTCCTCAAGAATGGAGTTCAAGTGTTTTATCAAAATTATTTTCCATCTAAGATAATAAAGGGTTTTGTTTTTATCCCTATTATTACATTGATTTGATTATGTTGTGATGAAATTATTTTTATGAATTCCTTTATCCTCTATGAATTGTTTTATGATGTCATGATGTTTGAGATTCCCATTTTTATTACATGGGTTAGGCAATGATGTATGATTTATGATTTTGTGGCACACATAATAATGGTACCATTATGAGATGGGTGGGACCTATATCTCCCTACAATGCATTGGGTAAAGATTTTATATCTCATGAGATAGACATGGCTGGAATGGTAGGTTATACCAGTTCAGTGAAACAGGACTGAAACAAGGGTGACTCGGTTCAGAAATGGACTTTGTCCACTAAGATAGTCATGGAAATGAGTCTTGACTAATAAGAAATGATTCTCTATGATTATGTGTGTATTCCAAAAAGCTTCATGTTTTAAGTTATTATTATTGTGATTACATTTCACTACTATGATTTATCCCATGTTATGAAATTATCATCTCTTTTGCAGGTTAATATTTCCAAAAGATATGTTCTTATGAATATGATGTGATTGATATTTCTTTTGTTTACCCTTACTGAGCATTTGATCTCACCCTTTTTATGTTTTATTTTCCCCAGGATATAAAGGATGGTTTTAGTTAAAAAAGGAAAATCTTTATGGGAGATGTTGATGATCTTTCGCCACGATTAGAAGATTATATTCCGAGTTTCCAAAGACACTAAACTATTACGGTCCTTGTGTGTGTGTTTTTGTTATGTACTAAGTATTCCGCAAAAGTAATGTAATGTGTATGTACTTCAAGCTTCGGGTCTCTACACATAGTTTGACATGCATGGAAATTATATTACTTTTGTAGAATACTTAATACATAACAAAAATATACACCCAAGGATAGTAATAAGTTAGTGTCTTTGGAAACTTGGAACATAGTCTTCTAATCATGGTGAAAGATCTTCAACGTCTCCCATAAAGATATTCCCCTTTTGTTTTCATACCTAAAAACTTTCTTTAAATCCTGGGGAAACGAAAACATATAAAGGGTGAGCTCAAATTCTCAGTAAGGGTAAGCATGGAGTAAATAAAACAAACCATAAACATTTGAACTTAAAAACATGAACATAATTTTTAACATCAAAATCTAGAGTTGTGAAATAAATCTTGGCAGTACATAAGGAATATATCATAAAGAAACATTAATCATGATAAAATATCATGGGAATAAAACATGTAATTATGGAAAACCATTAAGAACATGTTATTATTTCCATAGTAGCCAAGGCAATACTACCAAGACCATCATTTTGGGCAAAGTCCATTACTGATTCGGGTTTAATTTCCATTCCAGCCTTGTATTACAGAACTAGATTTTACATTCCTATCCAGCCATATCTATCTCATGAGATATAAATCTTTACCAAATTCATTGGAGGGAGATTTAGGTCCCACCCATCTCATAATGAAATCATTCATTTGTGTCCCACAAAATAAACATAAATCATTCAACATAACCCAATGAATAAAATGGGTTTCATAAACATCGTCCCATCATAACATAATCTATATAGAATAAATGGATATCATTTCATCATAAGAAAAATGAAACCATGAAAATAATAGAGACATTATACTTGAAACATAAACATATTAAATAATGTCATCTTAGATGAAAAATGGTTTTGATAAAACACTTGAAATGAATTCTTGAGGAAAATATCTATTCTTTTTTAAAATCATTTTCTTTTCACAAAATTCCATGAAATTTTAAAATAAAAGGATGTTTTTGAAAATACTCATGAAATTGTGTAGATGAAGCTTCATGGAAATAAGTCGTTAAGAAACCGTAAAAATCAGTTCATGCCGTATAAGTTAAAAAAACATTCTCCTCGTACTTCTGCCGGAAAAGTCAAAAAGTTCCTCGTATGGTAAACAAAAGAAATATTCCTTACATACAATGTTATGAAATTAAAAAATTGGTAAAAAGGACTTTAAACATACATGAATACATTTTTAGATAACATGTACATGGATGATAAATATAACCTCAGTAAATACTTACGAATAATCAACCTCGGATAATAACAAGATTGGAATAATTATCCCTTACCTTTTATGATAGGTGGAATCATACATGTCATAAAGAGAATTACATGCATCATATCCTCCATAATAAAAATCATAAAACATTCATGGGAATCATAAACACCATAAAAAATAAATAGATGGTGATTAAGGCATATGTATCACAGAAATAAAAGTGAGACGAAATAATCCCTTACCTTAGGTCCAATTTATTCCGTACATGTCTGAAACTCATATATGGTGGGTTTAAACATATTATTAACTTTTAAAAGAACCATAATAATATTTATGATATCATTTATAATTTACTTATGACTTTATATTTCCCATTATTATGTCAATTCCATGTTAAAGTAGCGTTTTGGGTAAAATCGTTTCATTTATCGTAAGTGTTTGGATTTGTTGTTCTTGATATTATTATGTATATCATGATTTAATTAATTCCAGAATGTAAAAAATGATTTATATACAATATATATTCAGCATATAAATATATATTATAGATCGATAAATTGAATGAAATACACTGTTCATGGAGATGGTAGGTCGTACGTACGCATGAACGCTGTTTTCATTTTCTTATTGAATTGAATGGAATTAAGTAAATGAAACATATATGTACATAAATACAGTATCATTATTATGTCATATCTATCATGATTATTTATTATATATACATTATAATCATTCTTGAATGGTTAACATGGAGAATGAATCTCATCGCGTCGTGGAGACGGTAATCCTTACGTACGCACGAGCGATGATATCGTTCCCATAATTATTGAATGGAATTGGAGTGGATGATATAATATCTCATAATATGTATGATGTTATAATAAACATATATAGTTATTCTTTACACCATTATACCCATCCAAATAAGGTGGTGGTGGAAAAACATATTACACTTTGCTGTGGAGACCGTATTCCGTACCTACGCACATGCGGTGATTTAATTTTCCGTAGGATGGATAGAAGGTGAAATGGGTTTGTTTCATATTTATAATATCATATAAGTATATTATTGATACTGATAGTATTACTTTATAATGAAACAACTAAATAAGAGGAAGTTTATGAAAAAAAAACTTGAAAGAATCGGTAGAAGAGATTACCTCTTCTTCGACGCACCTCCTTTAAGCTTCCTCTTAACTGACTAGAGTTGGTCTTTTGTGAAGACCAGAACCTCCAGAATGTGACTAAAGAAGTTGAGAAGAGTAATGGGCAGGGTTTTTCTGAGCTTTAAGGCTCAAAATTATTTGAAGAGGAGAGGAAAGGGGTGCCCTTTTATAAGATAGGAGAGGGGCACTTTTGGAAACCTCCAAAATATTAATTTATAATAAATTCAAACCACACATAAAAACTTCTAAAGTGACTCTAATTAGAATATGAGGTAAGATAGGATTTTAATCTCATCAACCAAAAAAATTTATACATGTTTTTATTTTATTTTAAACCATATCATTTTGATTTATTCTTATTTAATCTATTTAATTTTATTTGTGGTAATAATATTCTAAATCATAAATGGTTATAAATACTTACTTATGTGTTATTAATTGTCCATAATTGGATATTTTATGAAAATTTAGCAAATTTCAATTTCAATTTATAATTTTGAAATATTTTTGTGATTTTTAAACAATATAATCATATGTTATTTTTATAAAATATCAATAGTGTCAATTTTTACACTATTAAATTATTTGAATTTAAATAACTTCCACACAGATGTTATGTTCGAACAAAAATATTTAATAGATTCCTAACATGTCATATTCATTTAAAAAATTCATTTAGAACATTAATTTGTTCATATAATATTTATTTTAATATTTTTAAAACCATTTATTTGATATTTCTCTTAATAAAATAATTACTACAACATTTATGTATAATTAATTAATATCTTTATTTGTTACATAAAAATTAAAAAAAATAATATTATAAGTATAAATTTAATAGAATTCATAATAATACTTTTATTTTAATTTATCATCTTAAAATCACAACATTTAAATTTTTATATTTATTAAATTATGAAGGTGATAACTTTGACATCATTTAAAATAAAATATTATAAATGTCATAATCTGTATTATAAAGATCCAAATGGTCCAAAAGTCTAAAATTGGATGAATAGGGTACAGATATACTTGACCAATATGTTTTGGTCAGGTGTTTGGTCCTTTTTATGAGTAATATTATTTTAATAAAAACTATATTATTGATTTTTCACTAAATAAATAATTTCTGCATCATTAATGTATAAGCTATTAAGGTAATTAAATATTTATTAAAAATTAAAAATAAATTTCCATAACAAAGAAAAAAAATTATCTTTTAAATGAGTATTTATAATAGAATTTATATTCTTTATAACCTTATTTTAAAAAATACTTTAATTATTAATGTTTGAGTGAGACATATTTCACCTTCTTTAAATAAAATAAATTAAGGGTCTTAATCACATCCAAGTGGGTTCCAATAGATTCCATTTAGACCCATGTTTTATTTAGAGCAATATATAATCATCAAATTATATTAAGACAATTGTTAGGGTAATTTTATAATATTATATTTACCCTTAATTACCCGATTTACCCTTAACTATGGTAAATAAAATTTACCGTTGTTACTATTCATAATACCTCAGAATAAAAAGTAGCTTATTAACATAATTTGGACCTACTGATTCCAAATATGGAATCCATTTTTCCAAATTCAAAACACATAAGTTGCAGTATTTAATTTAAAATTAATCCCTCTGTTGAGAAAACAAGTTTTAAAAGTTAAAACGTTGTAAAAGATTGAAATGTTTTTACTTATGAATTCAGTGTAAAATTAATTATAATGACTTAAATTATATTAAATGGTAAAAATATATTATATTTATACTTTAAAACCATTAAATTTTAAAATTTAACCATAAAAATTATCTCGATGAAAAAAGTTTTTTTTAATTAAAATTTAGCTTATTTTTACTATTCATCAAAATATAAAAGTTAACAGAAAAATATTAAAAAATTATCTAAAGGAAATTTTTATATAATTATTACAATGAATATGTTTATTTTGTCAAATTTAACTCATAAACCTTTTAAAAACTATATCTACATTGGGTGCGCCATCAAAAGGCGGAAAAATTGCATTTTTTGAAAAATACTTATTTTACCCGAATTTTTTTTCCTCTCATAAAATGTTCTAGAAAATGTGTAGCATGAATTATAATGTTATAAAATTAAAATTTTGGTTAATACTATTCATAACGGCTTGTTCATAATAATATTATAACAATATATCATTGTTTAGTGAAACACAGTGTTGCGTACAACACACGCTATTGAAGAAGGTTGCTCTTGCATGCAACACAAGCCAAGAATAGTGTTTTCATATAATACTAGATAATATGGTGTTGCGTATAGTGCAATCTAATTTTTCTGTAGCATACAACATAAGACATAAATTAAATTAAAAAAAATATTCCTCATAAAATCTCGGGGTGTTACATTTTCATCGATAACATCCTTTTATACTCTACATATGAGGTGGATCATGGAGAGTATATGTTGGTAGTTTAGTTATTTATTAAGCCTCAAAACCTAATCGATAAGTGATCAAAGTTTGAGTTATGGTCCCTTGATGTTCTCTTATTAGGGAATTTCATGTACCAATGTTGTGTAGCTATATATCCTTTGAAGATTGGGGATGTTGTTTCTTGGGTATCCCCTAAGACTATTATAGGGGTGAGAAGTTTCCATGGTCTTGTAGGAAATTGTATGACGTTCATACCTAACATATATCAGATTAAAAATACTCTAAAACCATGACCAAAAAGGATTTTATTTTCTTATGGATTAACTACTTTCAAACAGCTTTTGACTGTCAAAAGGAGAAGCTCATCGGTGTTCATTTTCTTAATTTTTCAGAAGAGGGAGTTCGATTTGAGGTTTTCTATGATTAATTGTGTATTTTCTTGGTCAATGTTTTGATGTAGTATAGACCAATTGTTTCTTATTGTTCTCATTAGTCACTTCCTGGTTAAAATAACTATGTCTCCCATGATCTTGAGTTGGCAGTAGTTGTGTTTTCCTTAAATTTGTGGTGACATTACCTCATCATAGAATTATTTGTGGTTTTCACCAATCACAAAAACCAGAGGCATGTCCTCTCCCAGTGAAACCTGAACTTGAAATAGTGATAATGGATGGAATTCTTATAGGATTATTTCATCAAGATTTCATATACACCAATTAAGTTTAATATTGTAGATGATGTGCTATGTAGGATTCCACTTAGTGATGATGTGTTTGACTATGAAGATTACTAGAGATTAATAGAAGATATATCAATGATTCATTTTGATATGGGATTTTTTGGTGGTAGATAATTCCTTTTTCTAATGATGGTGAAATTATCTTTAGTGCAGTGGGTAGAGGAGTCCAAGCTGGGGGATTCTGAGGTAGAGGTATGATGAGACTAAGTTGTCTAAGGTGATACCCCTAATGGATAGTTTGAGGATGATAATCACTATGTTGTGTTTGAGGGGAAGAATTTTCATTCCTTATATGATGCATGAGGTGGTTCTTTCTGAGTTCCATAGTTCACCCTTAATAGTATATTCTAGGGTGAAAGGACATATCGTGATTTGAGAGGCTTGTTTCAGTTCTCTGGGTTGAATCTTTCAGTTGAAAAGTTTGTGTCTCAATGTTTAGTCTTCCAAAAGGTGAAGGTTGGGTATTGTGTTCCAAGAGGTTTTCCCTAGCTAATAGATATTCTTTAGTAGAAGTGAAAGTTAATTTAAATGGTCTTTATCACAAGTTTACCTTGAGTTGAGGGGATTAGATAATACTATATGAGTGATAGTGGACCATTTGAAAAGGTCACCCTAGTTTTAGTGATTAAGGAGTTGAGATCATTGGAGGTTGTTTTGATATATTACCTGAAGTAGGTGGTGAGACTCCATAGAGTCCCGAAGAGGATCATCTCTTATCATGATTCTCATTCACCTCCAAGGTATGGAGAGGTTTTAAACATGATTTTGCATCTTAGTTATTCCTTAGAAATTATTTTCATCTACAAATGGATGGTTAGATAGTGTGGACCATTCAGACACTTAATGACAAGTTGTATTCTAATTTCTTAGATTTGGGATGTTTTTGGATGAAGAACCAACCTTTTTTAGAGTTTTCTTAAAATAATAGTTTTCACTACACCATTGGTATGGAACTACTTGAAAAATCCAATGATCGACCTTTCCATTCACTGTTATAATAGATTATGGTTAGAGTGTTAGATATTCGTAGTCCATAACTAGTGTAGATTAGGGCAGAGTTGGCTTATCTTATTTGTAGGAGGATGTAGGAATAATGAGATCATTAGAGGTCCTTTTCCAACCATAGGAGGATACCTATAAAGTTTAGCATTGGAGATCATGTGTTCCTAAAGGTGAACCCTCATCATAGGCAGTGATGTTTTTGACATGGGAGTAATCTTTATCTCTGTTTTATTGGTCCATTGAGGTAATGGATAATTTTGGGTCCATTGTGTATTAAATAATTATTTAACTATAATTGACAAGGATTCATGATGTTTTTCATGTGTTATAGATTTTCTTCTATCTTCAAGATGATTCTCACAACATTGATTACAGTGATATTAATGTTGATAATGATGAGTCCTTTATGGAGATGCCCATGGAGATCCAGGAATTCTAGGAGAAGGTATTTCATGGGAGTGTTTTTTCTTTATTTTCTTTCCTTTGGAATCATGGTTAAATGGAGGAGAGAACTTGGGAACACGAGTTACAGATAGAAACTCAATTCCCATAGCTTTTTTTATGCCTAACTCTTATTTGGTACTGATGTTTGATGATGTTTAACTCTGTCTGGATTATGAGATTGGTCTCTCTACCATAGTGACATGTTTATGTCTTCTACCTGTTTTAGAGGTATATACCCCCTAGAAAATAGTTAGTGGTTTTTTTCCTTGTTTCACTTATTGAGATTTATATGATTTATTGATACAAATATATACACTTTCCTTGTTTGATGATGTCACTTGTTTATGTATTTTTTCCTTCAGTTAGTGGTTATCCTCTTGATGTTATGAGATCCCTAAGAGGTATCTCACAAGCAATTGTTTGGATATAATTTCCCTTTACATTAGGGATATTTTTTAATTATCAAGGATAAAAATTATCTGATAGGTATCTAATATAATACCCCAGATCTTGAAAACCATTCATTTGGATTTTACCTAGGCCTACATATACCAAGGGGGTGTTTGGGGCCTTATTTTCCAAAAAAAATCTCATTTATTTCTAGGTATAATAGTAGTTGATTAGTATGATGGTAAAATATTGATCTTATGATAGTATATTGGTTAGAGAGTTGGAGATTGGTCTAATGGTAGCAAACTGGTCTCATAGTAGCAGATTAGTGTGATGGTAATAGACTGGAATGACAGTTTAGACTAGTTTGATTAATGTTTATAGGTCTAATGGTAGTAGACTAGTCTGATGGTAGTAGATAAGTATGTCGGTAGTAGACCAGTTTAACGATAGCATATCAATTTAATTGTAGTAGACCGATTTGATGTTATTAGATTGGTCTATCAGTAAAATACTAGTCCGATAGTAGCAGGTTGGCCCAATAGAAGTAGTTTTGTGTTTTTGTTTCAAAATTTACAGTTTTCCAAAAAAATTTGGTGAATATTAATTTTTATAATGAATTTTTTTTAATTACTTAACTATGGGTAATTAAGATAATTCCCAATTTTATATTTATATCATTGGTTTCTTAACAGTTTGGAGCTTTAATATAGATCATTCGGGTGAATTAATTCAGATCCACATTAATGTTTAATTTATGTTTGGCATGTGATCTGGAATCTAGACGGTCTCATAACATAAACTTTAAAATGAATATATTCCTTTAAATCACATATTTTATTTATTTCATTGAGTCTATATGGACTTTATTTTTGTGCATGACCCTTAGAGAGTCATCTACATCCACTAGAAACCACCATGTTCAAGGTTTCTTGGTGTGTTAACAATTATGTTTGCTATCTTTTTTCTACCATAGTGAGTCACATTTAAGGTTTGAACTTGTTTCTATTTCATTCCTCCTCTATAAAATATAAAAGTTTATTAAGGATTTTATCTTATAGATATCTTGGAAGGGTAATTATCTTCATCTCCACTCAATTTTTTGTAGAGCATGGTATGAAACATCCTCTCTATATAGGGGGTTGATTAGTTATCCTATTTTATATACAATCATAATGTTTTCATGATGCATCTCTTTGGATAATGGAAGAATTAACCTTAATGAGTGTTAAAATGGATTAAATAAAGGAATTGGTTTATGGTTATAGTGATCGCATTTGATTCCACTGTGATAGTGGTTTGCCTCTTGTTTTTTAGATTTTGTGTTTTCATTTATTTATGATATGATTAAAATGTTTTTTTATTCTATGGTTTATCATTCATGTTATAATGGAAATGGACAAAGAACATAATGTTGGTACTTCTTGTTGATTAAATAATAAAGTTGCATGTTAATTGAATATCATTATTCCATAAAGGTTGATGATACATGAATTTATTCATAAATGAATGTTTAAATAATTCATAGATTTTAATAGCTAATCCTATATATTTAGTATGGTTGTAATGTATGATAAATGAATCTTTTAATTCAAGATGTTAATGACCTAGTTGTTTGATTGAGATAAATGTGTGGGCCTGAGTGATCCCATTTGATGGTGAAGGCTGAATGACTTGTTTTTACAGTGTAGATTCCCAGTTGACTTTGTTTGGTGTTGGTTTCTACCTTGTTCTCTACACTGGATGTGAGACTTTATTTATGATGTGATGTGATCATGGAGGGTAGATGTTTAACAAGATATGGGTGGAGATTATAAGGTTTTTTTGCAGCAGTTGGCACTAGTGAAGATGGTATGAATTCATGGTGATATATATGGTGGTATTGTTAATGAAAATGAGACTGATGGGAAAGGATAAAATTGGGATTTATCATTATTATAATTAAAGTTATGATTATTTCTTATTAATGAATCTTCTTTAAGTCTAGATGACTAGGTTTCTTATTTCTACACTCCATTCCCCACTAATTAAGGCAATCATTTTTTATGGGTTTATACATCTCTTTTATTGTAGCTTATGATAAGTCCTAGAGTACCTAGAATTATTGATTGTTAGTGATTAATAATAGTTTTAACCCATGGGGTTAGTTCCTAACAAGAATGTCAAATGATAACTCTTGAGGAACCATGGGATCATTTGAATTATTCCAAGTGGTCATAGACTTGGATAGTAATTTATTTAATAATAAATTTTGAATAGAAATAATTAATTAAATATGTTTCCATGAATTCTTCTGTGTTTATATGATATCTAGTCGTTATTAGTGGTATACGAGTGTCTCCGAGACCATAACCGTAGTTAAGGTTAAGGCTGGGAGTTTTCCCATAGTGTGGTTTAAGTTATATCACCCTATGTTAGGTTCTTTCATATTCTACCCCTCCCTTGTCAATATGGTTAGTGGCACACAATATATTAAGAGAGGGTGTTTTACAAAAACATCCAGGTTTATCATGGAGCGGATGACTAACTACCACATCTTTCCTCTCTCTCTTCTCCTCATAGTATTATCTTCTAGTATGCATGGTGGTCATTTTACCATATATGCATGTATAGGGTTGTAATGACTTGTGTTTATTTAACACACATTATCTATTTATATATTACCCTAAGTATTATTATAGGTATGAAATGAATGACCTGTTATGTATTATGTAAGAATACTCGACATACAAGATATAGTGGATATTAAAAATTACTCGATTACTATCAAGAGATTTAAATGGGATGATGAGCTGTTATGATGCATGGGGTACATGATATGATATCGTATCCCATTTTTATATGGGAAATTTTAATTTTGGAGAGTGGTGACTCAAGATGTGTGACATTGGGGCAGAGTAAAAAAATAATGGGGAAGTGGTAGTGGGATACCTTCCGGATATATGTTGGATATTATATAAATAATTGCATGTGATACTTGGTGAGTGGGCCATGATGAGGATTTTAATGTAGAATACCTAATTAGGTGATTAGTTAGATTGAATTTTTATTCATTGGGATTTGGTATATTTTCTTTATATTTTTAATCAGAGGCTCTATGGAGGATCCTAATGAAAATACCTATTATTCTCTCCTTATGTATATATAAACTATTTTTTATGTATATAGGGGATGGTTGGTGATCATGTTGGAAATTTATAGCTCATGGAGTTATTAATGATTTTTTGGGCATCGATTTATCTAATGAGATTTTACTTTTTTTACTTTTAGTTTCCTTTATTGTTGTTTTAGTCTATATGAAATTGCATTCATGTACTTTGGATGTTTTATTTTATCTTGAGAAGCAGTTGTATGGTGGTTTTTATCTTAAATATCATTCCTCATTTTCTCATAGAGGGTAATGTCTCCCATTTGTTTGTATGATATACCTTTTGAAATTTTCACCAACCCATGACCGATTATGGAAGTTCTTCAAGAGTCATTATCTTTATTTTCTCATTTCTGGTCCAGGAGGGATGACTTTGAGGGGGGATGTGACATGATTTGATACCAAATATATTACACTAACATAATAACTCAATAATTTAAAGATTAATGGTAATTATTTCACTTGTCTATATAAAAATTATCCTTTGGGTTTATAGTTTTAAAGAATTAGAAAAACCATTACAAGACAAAATAGAACACTTCAACATAATGTATGTCTTTTTTATAAAAATTGGTTCTTAAATTGACACTCATACTTCATTTATGAAAAATAATATTCATTCAATATGAGTATCTATAACTATAATATTTACCATTTAATAGTTTCTACACATCCTTAAATCATGTAAAATCACTTGGAAATGTTGGATGATCATATAAATCTCAGTAATATATATGTAAATAAAAAACACATGTTAGTCCATTGGAAAACATAAAAACCCATAATAAGGATTTCATTTTTCTAAAATACATATTAATCTCATAAATAAAACATAACCGCATGTTAAATAAATATTTGTTCAATAAAACTAGTAAAACTTATATAAATTATAGAATCCCCATAAAGATATCATGGGGAATCACATTCATCACCCTTCCAGATCACCCTTTCAATTGGAGTAGCCTAATCGGTTACTGCAAAACAAAATTATCTCTAGAGACTAAATAATTATCTAATTAATTAGAGAGATATATTCCAAGATTTCATGTCATCACATATAATATCCAATTACCATAACATGAACAAAATAAAGGAAATATTTCATTTTCATCATCAAACTCATAAAAATGGACTTTGAATTCCATAAGTAAACTCACATTCAATTATCTCCTAAAAATAATAAGAAATATCATTTTATTTTG
This sequence comes from Viscum album, assembly GCA_963277665.1. NCBI lineage: Eukaryota > Viridiplantae > Streptophyta > Magnoliopsida > Santalales > Viscaceae > Viscum > Viscum album. The sequence continues at coordinate 127,410,080 of OY728162.1, forward strand.
ATAAGATAAAAAAAATCAAAGAATGGAATTGAATATAAAAAATTAATATATTTCATAGTTATGGGAAAATATGTTCTTGCTAAAAATGTTAAATAAACATTATTTTCACACATTTATAAAGAATGTAAAAAAATGACATATATGGAAAAAATTAAAAATATTCATTATTAAAACTTTTTAAAGATAAAATATATAATTTTAGAAACCATTTAATTATATAGAACAACATTATTTAAATAATATGGACATAGCAGAAACATACTTGAAAAAAAACTTCAAAACATTTAAAATAAGTTTTAAAAGAAAACTACCTTACCACTAATCCTGAATCTTATTGTACATGAATCTACCCTCCCAATTAATAAAATTAAGTTAATTTTTTACTTTATTAAGAAAACTTATAATGTTTATTCCCCTATTATGATTCATTTTATTTCATTTATCATCATGTTTTAGTAATATACTAAATCAGTATATCTCACGTTAGTTGTTTGGGGTCATTCTATTCATAATATCTTAAAAGTATTTAATACGGTAGTAATTGTAAAAATTACTTGTAAAATGGTTCCATAATCTCTATATGTATAAATTTATAGGTTTTACATAATTTTATAAACAAATGAGATCAATAGGTCAGGAAATAGTCAGTTTTCTACGAATCTTAGTTATTGATATTTTTTTGACTGTTTAAGATAACCATGATTGTTCACATTTAATTAAATTATTGTGATGGATATTTTACCATTGTAGAATATTAATGAAGATATAATAAATTTATTTATATATTATTGGAGTCTCATTTCCATTTTATAGTACTTATAGAAATGGTTCGTGCAGAATGCTTAAAAATATCTATTTTTTTATATTTTGATTTCATAAAAAGAATTTATTTTATTAAAAATGTACATATATTTATTACCATTATATAATAATTAAAACTCTTTAAATTAGTCATTATTACAAAAAATCACAATTATTTATGTTTTCTAAATAATTCATTATATAAACATTATAACATCATTTCTAATGGTGGTAAAGTTGATCCAGATAAGAACACATTATATAAACCTAATGTGTAATAATATATTATTGTAGAGTTATAATATCAATTTTATAGAATCATAATGATTTAAAAAATATTTTATTAAATTGATAAATTATATTCATAAATATTTAGATTAAGAAGACATATAGAAGACAATGGTAAGAAGGTATTACTTACAATTTGTCTTGACATACACATTTTTATGCGGCTAAGTTTAAATTAAATATTTATTTTTTCTATTAGAAATAGAATTATTAATTTATATTTAAATCGTTTTAATAATTCTATAAATATCATATTTATTAATTTATTTAATTTTTATAACTATCATGTAATGAATTTATAAAAAATGTAATACATAATTAATGGAGGTAGTAGTTTGCACGTAACACGGTTGACGTTTTCATTATCCAATGGATGGTAGGATGAAAGATAATGTTTTTTACATAAATAATATTACATTTAAATATGCTAATGAAATTTTTTGTAATTTTATTATTATGGTAACAATAGATTTATAGAAGGTAAAATAAGAAATAATCTTGAAAGAACTCCACTAAAATAATTACATCTTCCTTGGATATCCTCTGTTAAGCCTCTCTTTCAGAATTTTTAGATTATTAATTTGGGGATTATATAATATTAACAAAATGAAAAATAGTTTTATGGATGAATTTTTTTAGTTATTGGTTGAACTAATATTCTCAAGGTGTGAGGATAAGTGAGGTGGTGAATGTATCCTTTAATAAGTGAAAAGAGTAGAACTCTTGTAAATATTTGTTTTCTTAATATATAATAAATTTCAAATACAAGGTAAGTGGCGCTAAATTAGCCAAAATTATATGATAATATTGGGAGGGTTTAGAATCCAACAAACCAAACAATTAAATATTGTTTTTTGGTCTTATCCTTTAATTTAATCTCCTTTTAACAATCTTAACTTTTACCATAATGACTAAGTTTTTCTAGGTAAATAAATTTTATAACTAAAAATGAAGTGGGACTTATTTCCTAATTATAATATTATAATTATAAATATTAAAACCACTTTACAATAATAAATTTATATAGGTGTAAAAAATAATTTTAATATAAATATTCATAATGCAATCAAAAATGGTTTATAAAAAATTTTCCTTTTACGCATAAAAAGATATTTTCATCGAAAAAAATTATATTATTGTTTATCATTAAATTTATTAGTTTATTAATAAATAAATAAAATTTTTGTGACATTAAAACCAAGAAAAAGTTATATGGTATCTTGTGAATACTTAATCAAATGAAAAGGATCAAAAATAGTTTTTTATTATAATAAATTATATCATAGGTTCTAGATTTTCAAGAATAGGTCTCTAAGTTCTACTTAATAATATTAAATGAATTATTTTAATTTTTAAATACATATTTTTTCAATAAAAATTTTTATAAAGTTTTTCTTCATGCTTATAACATGATAATTTCATAAACATTACGGTGTTTGAGAACATAGAATATTACACTATTTACCAAAATATCTACCCTTATAGATAAATATAAAAAATTCACCTTAAGATAATTTTGAAATTATGATATAAAAAATAACTTCCATTATATAAATTTAGAATTATAAAATTTAGAATTTTCAATTTTAAATAACATCATATGATATATGTTAAAATAATTGTGTTAGAATAAAAACTATTTCATTTTTTATTGAAAATTAATTTAAAATAATTTATAAAATTATAATTAATATGAATCTATAAAATTATCTTGAATATTAATAAAAAAATAAAAAAATTTATTGTTAAAATTATCTATGTTTTAAAACTAGATCTACAAAATTATAGATATTTTGAGAGAATTTGTTGACAATAAGTTGCAGTTAGGGTGGCGCATTAGTGGTAAACACCCTTTAATCCTGTATAATAAAATTTGGATCAAAAAAATATTGTATAGAATCTACATAGTCATTGTATCAACACAATAGTGGGCACTATATTATTATAGCAGTGCATAAACTGTAGTAGGTAACATAGAAGGGTGATATAGAAGTGGTATTATTCATCCTAAATGGGATTTTAGGTGATAAAATGGGTCTTTGGGAGAAAGGGGCTCTATGATATCAAAGTATTTATATCCGTATGGCCTTTATTCCATGTTGTAAATGAGGTTTTACTATACTTGACCAACATTAGGATGACGGATCTGAGCAATTGTAGTCACTAGGCAGAGCTAGTCTAACAAAGACAGTAATGTGGAACATGGTAGATATGCCACCTAGTTTATCCCCTTGTTATCTCTACTTGGGGAAAGGTAAGGAGACCACATCATTATGTGCTGATCTAAGTTAAGTCATTGAATAAAGGTTTTGTGGAGGGGTTGTTTCAATACAGTTTGGTCAAAAAGTTATTATGGACTTTATGCCCTTGTGCCTTCAGGTCATGTAATTATAAGGACATTGGGCCTTTAGGATTTTAGTTCATTTAAGTGTTTCCTATAAATCTATGTAAAAATAGAGATTATAAAAAATAAAAATATGTAATTGTATGTCAGGAGACTGTAACACTTCATTTTTCAAATTTTATGAAATTATTGCAATTTTTTATTTTACAGTGGATAAATAATTCATAATTTATTTTTCCATCAAAAAAATAAAATTTCGTTATAATAATTATACTAATTTAATTATATTATTATGGTTATATTAGATTCATAGAATTTATAAGTATTAATAAACTTTAAAGAACTAAGTAAAAACTATTACTTCTTCCATCGATATCATCCTTTGTGAATATCCTAAAGACTTCGTAGATTGGTAATTTGGGAGACCAGATCCTATTGGATGTGGGAAATAAATAATGGTAGGTATTTCTATAGTTATTGGTCAATCTATTTTTCTCAATTTGTTTTGATAAGTGAGGTTGTGAAGGGGTCCTTATAAAGTGAGAGGAGTGGAACTCATGTAAATACTTTTTTTCATAAAATATAATAAATGTTATACACGAGGAAACTAGTAAATAATTAGCTAAAATTATAAGATAATGTAGAGAGGGTAAATAATCCACTCAACTAATAAATTAAACATAGTTTATTTTTGTTTTATCCCTTAATTTTTTCCATTTTAACTATTTTAACATTTATCATGTTGACTAACTTTTTCCTCGGTAACGTATTTTTATGACTAAAAAAATGGGACTTATTATATAATTTTAACCTTATAATTTAAAATTTTAAAATAATTTTAAAATTTTAAATCTCTATGAGTGATAAATGTTAATTGTAATATAAGTATGCATAACACAATGAAAAGTAGTTTTTATAAAAAAAATCATTTTAAGAATAAAAAAGAAATTTTTAATAAAATTGTGCGTATTTTTTATCTCAAAAAATTTATTATTTTATGAATAAAGAAAATAGAGTTATTTTTATTTCAAAACACGGAAGGATTACATAGAAACATTTGAATAATTAATCAAAATAAAAGGATCATAAATAGTTTTTTTGATGAATTAATTACCACTTAGGTTCCAGAAGCTTGAGCATAGGTTTCTATAATCTACTTAGTAATTTTATATTCTTTATTTTACTTCAAACATATATTTTTTTAATACATATGGTTTATAAGTAGTTATTTCATTCTTATATCATTATAGTTTTACAAAATTTATGGTATTCGAGAACACATTATTTTTCACTATTTACCTAAAAATCAACCCTTTAAGAAAAATCTAAAAAATTAACCCTAAAATAATTTTAAAAAGATTATATTAAAAATTAATTCAATTTTATTAATATAATATTATATAATTTATAAATTTAACTTTTCAATAGAACCATATAGTACATGAAAAAACAATTTTTTTTAATAGAAACAATTTCATTTTTGATTGAAATATTATATAAAATTATTCATAAATATGGATCCATAAAATTAGTAGGAATATTTATAAAAAATAAAATTATTTCATTATTAAAATTACCTAGTTTGTCACACTATATCAACAAAATTATGGTGATTTTGACCTAATTAGGTGACCATATCTTTTAATTTGTGTGCCACCAAAGTGTTTAACACCTTATAATCCTATATCAGAAACCCAAGATGAGAAATTTGGTGGGAGTGAATTTCAATAGGTATTGTAATATAAGTATAAGAGGTAATGTAACAGGGTACTGTAACAATAGAATTTTTTTCCTGAATGGGATTTCAAGAAATAAAAATACTTCATTATTCTATAAGTCCTCTGGCTATCAAGGGACTTCGAGCCAAAGGGCCTCCAGACTATAGGGAGATCAATTTTGACTATATTAGACCAAACCCAGAATGATTGAGGAGAGTATATATAGTCACTAGATGATTTTATTTAGATAAATTCATCAATACGGGAAATAGATAACACTCCATTGGTTTTAAGTATCATACATCTCTTCACAAAGAAAAACAAGTTGACTACATCATCAGGTGTTGAGAAAGGCAGATACATTGAAGGATAATGTTGGGGAGTGGTTGCTTCAGTATAGTGGGGTCAAAAGTTGTTAAGTCCTTTATTCCTCAATGCCTTTGGTCTATGGATTTATAAGTCTATTTTACTTATGGGTCTTCAGTTCATTTAAGGTTTCCCTATCAACCTAGTTAAAAAGAGGGGTTATCAAAAATAAAGAATAGTAAATTGTCTGTCATGTGATCCTAACTCTTTATCTATTCAAATTATATTAAATTTTTCATTATTTTTTATTTTATAATGGATAAATAATTCATAATATATTATTCCAACAATATAATAATATTTCATTATACTAATGAGTCTGATTTCATTATATTAGTATGATTATAATAAATTTAATGGAGGTGAAAGAAGAACAAAACATTAAAGTACATATTTAAAACAATTACCTCTCCCTTAGATATCATCCTTTATGAATCTCCTTAAGATTTGTTAGATTTTTATTTTTGGGAGATCAAATCCCCTATAATGTGGGAAATACAGTTGAAGAGGTATTTTTTCATGGATTTTTCAAGATAAGTTTCTCAGGGTTTGTGGAGAAGTGAGGTGGTGAATGGAACATTTTACAAGTGAGAGGATTGGAACTATTCTAAATACTTGTTTTGATAATATATAATAAATTTCATTCACGAATAAAGTGTCACCAAATTATCAAAATTTAAAATATAAAATAGTTAGGGTTGAGAATACATTAAACCAATCAATTAAATATAGGGTTTTGTGGTCTTATCTCTTAATTTAACACACTTTTATCCATTTTAACCTTTATTGTGGTGACTAAATTTTTCCTACCATATTAACTAATTTGAAACTTATGATTCCAAATATTAAGACCATTTTAGAAGTTTAAGTTTATATATGTGGTAAAAATTAATTTTAATTAAATTAAAAATAACACAATAAAAAATAGATTCTAGAGAAAAAATATTTTTTATTGATAAAAATTAATTTTCAAAAAAATAATTAAATGGTACCTTATGAATATTTAATCAAAAAAAATGATTTAAAATAGTGTTTTTGAAATAAAATATCATTTATATTATAAAATGTTAACAATAGGTTTAAAAGTTCAACTTAATACTTTTAAATTATTTAATTTAGTCCTTAAATATATTTTTTTTAATCCAAAATGTTCATAAATGTTTTGGCCATAATCATATCATGGAAACATCAGAAGTGTTAGGGTATTTTAGAACATGAAATTTTACATTGTTCACCTAAAAATAAATCTTTTATTAATAAGATGGAAAATTTTAAATACCCATTAGATGATGAAGATGAAGTATTATATATTTTATCAATGAATTATTGAAATGTCAATGAGTAAGTTAATGTAAACTGAATTTACTATAGTAGTTATGAAATTATAATCACAAGAAGTAGATATTATAAAAGGATAAAATCATATTATGTAGGAACAAAAATAGATAAAGGAATGTGTATGTTACTACTTCTAATGGATGAAGGATGAATTCATAGAAAAATTCATAACTATAATCATCCATATAGATCAAGATTATTGTTGGAATGATCTTTAGTGTTAAAAATTCCAGGTGCTAATGGAATTTGAACACACTGACTACAACACATGTAAGCCATTTATTTGATAATTTTTAATCTCCTCAAAAAGTATTGTAAAAAGTAGAGACCTATGTTTTACACAAAAATAAATTATATTACCAGAAGAAGAAATAAGGAATTGAAAGTAGTGAGTGTGATTTTCTGAATAAGATGTGATATAATGTGGTCTGTGTAATTTAATTCATCAAAAGATATTGAAAGTATAAAATTAGGATAAATAAAGTAATACTACCATCATATGCAATTTAAATACATGAGGTTATTAAAATAACCAAACTATACCTATGAGGGTATTTTAATGATGTTTTTATTGGAAGGAAATTAATAAATATAACTGAAAAATAAAAGTTTATAAAGAGGTAAAATGAGGTAGAGTTCATTATAACTATGTATTAAATAGAATTTTTTGGAAGTATAATCATAATTACTCCTGGATAAAACAACCAATATCCATAAGAATAAGAGTGAAAGTATTTACGATGTTTTTATAGACGACGAACACCATTTTCACAAGATGTGATATTTGGAGGTGTGAGAAGACTTTTATATGGATGCATTTGTAAAATAGAATGATGAAAACTAAAATCTATAGAATAAGACTAATTAAATTAAATATGTGCATTTGAATACATGATCTATGATCAAATAAGAATATCAAGTTAAAATATTAAATGATGAATATGTGAGATGAGATCATGATTGGAAGAAGAACTGAAGGTAGTGAGGTTTATGCATGTCTACCATTGTGTGAAAAAAGAGTTAGTATACTACACAAAACATAGTGGAAATAGATACTATATGGCCTAAATATTGTGATTACCTAAAAATTTAGAAATTTTATTTTGATTATATTGAAGTTGAAGGAAACACTAGGTAAATTTGTGAGATTATGTAAAAATAAGTTGATGTGATCAAAATATGAACTATTGGAAACATCAAGTGATATAGAAATTGTATAAGGTGGAAGAATACCTAAACTAATGCCTGAGTGGGGATTCATTATAATTGAATGAATAAGAAGAATAGTGTTAATATAGTATCTATATGATTTTTTAATTATTATATTCATTTACATTTTTGTTAGTGTAAGAATAAGAATTAAATAAAAGAGACATGTTAACATACCAAATCATAACAGATGATGGTGTAGTTTGGCTATAAGAATAACTCTTATATATTGATTACTTGATTATAGTCAAGAAAAATGAAGCTGCATTGAATGTAACTGAGTTGGGTATACATACAAGAAAATTAGAAGCATAATCTCACACTATGATTGTGAAAACTTCACTATAATTATCATGATCACCACACCATTACACTTTTACTACTATATAAATAAAAGTTGTAAGTTTTTGGATCACCCAAAGGTATCAAAATTGGAGTACTTAGATGTTAATCACTCAATTTAATGTATATTATAATGACACCATAAGAATAACAATGGAAGATAACAATGAATTTTTTTTAACTCGATGATATCGCTGATGATCAGAAGAATAATATAATGGATATCGTGGATAAAGTCCAAAAATTATAATATCATAAATACTAGTTTGGAATCTAGAAGATAACTATTGAATAAACTAAACAATAATATAGTGTAATGATTTTTGATCACTGGGAAACATTAAATATTGATAGGATGATTGAGTTACATAATGTTTGAATGAAGGATAGTGCAGTAAATATGAAATAAGGATACATGAAAATAATAATAAATTTTTCTAAAAGTACATGATAGATGAGATCCAATGAACCTACTAGAATATAAGGTAATTATTTGGTAAATATATAGGATTGTAAAAAAATATGAGTTTTTTATACATATGGAAGAATATGAGCAGAGCGAAGGCATAATTACCTATCATAAGAATTACAAAAAATATGTTCATATGAAAAATTATTGAATTCTACCGAAGTAATTTCACTAAAAATAAATTGAGAGACTTCAACTTCATGTGAAGTCAAAAATATCTAAGATGATTCTAGGATACTGATCCATCATTCAGTAATGATTAATGAAATTTCATGATTCTAGATAAATTTTTAGGAATATTTATAAAGCTAAGTTGATGCCATATTTTTTAAAAGATTTGACCTGGCTCCATATTTTTAGAAGATTCATTAAAGATAATCAAAATTGAGCCTTTATGTTCAGATTTTTAAAATCACTAAAATTATTGGGAGGGTTGAGCCTATAAAAATGGTTGAGATTATTCCTAGAAACTGGTCAATTAGAAGAATAAATAATTGAGAGAGGATGTTTTTGACCAGATATTTCAAGGAAGATTTAGTTGATTTGAATTTTTTGAGAATTATGGAACATCATGTTTTGCAGATAGTTGAGAATAATATTACATAAAGTTGTAAATAAATTTATAAGACATTAACATCAGGTTTTAAGAAATAAATTGATAGCTCTATAATTAATTTTACTAGAAGAAAAAAAATTCTAACTCCAGTGTAAGAATAAGTTCTATTCAAAGACCTATATAAGTTTGAGAGACATTGTAAACTAACATGACTCAATATTATAACAATTTGAGAGACCTTGTGTTTAGTATGTGCAGTGTGGGATATAAATAATAGATTACCACACCAATTTTATTGATAATAAGATGTTAGTGGAATATTTTTGATTCAATGGGAATCGAAATGACAAGGAGTAGGTAATGACATTGGGATGAAACCTTCTAAAAACCTCCAATTTCTATTATTTACTTTCAGTATCTACATTGAATATCAGAGAAAGTGGTGATGTTAAATTATAAATATACATACACACTAATTGATGACAGTGGTTTTATCTACATAGTGTAATAAATAAATTTAAGTTTAACATAATTGGTATGAAGTTTTTCACCACTAATTCACCCCCTCTTAAGTAACCATATGATCCCCTGAGACTCTCAAGGGGTATTAGAGTATGGGTTCCCTATAGTTATTTATATATGTTTTCTCCCAATTTTAATTCACCATTCTATATGATGTGATTTTTTCTGAAAATTTTAGATATAATTTCTCTTGAATATATGAATATAAAAAAATTTCATTAAGAAAATTATTTTCAAGATGAATTCAATAAAAGATATTCTTGTTAGTGGAAGCATCGAAATATCATCCAAAACACTAAAGAATATGAATGAGATGAAATATTGAAAATTAATGAATAAAGATTCTAAAAATTATTGGAATGAGGTTACACCACCACTAGAAGTTAAAGTGTGTGGTAAGAGTTATTGTAAATCAAATAAAATTATTCCTCTGTAAGTATCATGTCCAATATGGGAATCCATTGACGTTTTTGAATATTTTTATTCATAAATAAAGGAATATATAAATAATGTTCCCATTTATGTTTTTGAATATATAATTTCATATTTCAATGGAAAACACGATGAAATAAAATAGCTAGAATCAAAATTCAATTAAATGGAAGATGCATTGGCTAAGAAGGTAAATATATGAAAAAATCTCATAGAATATAGGTAAGATTAAGATAATTGGTGATACTTCCCAATGAAAAAATTTTCAAGCTAAAGAAGATTTTTTAAAGAGTTTTTGTGAGAAATATAATACTTTAAATGTTTTTTGGAAGTATTACAAGAATTATAATTAATTATAAATGTAAATAAATCTAAAATGGGATCAAATCTCAATGAATCAATGTGCATGATAATTTGTTTTGATAAGAAATTAAGGCTCATTAAGAAAATTTTTTGAAGTTAAATGGTTAATGTGAAGATAAATTAAATTTAATTAAACATTAAAAAACGCATTAAATTTAAAGTGTTTTGATTTGGAAAAAAAGTTAAAAAAACATAGAAGTTACATATTTTTAATTCTCATGTAAAAGAAATTGTGTGTAACATATAAGTTTGTTGACGACACTCCCAGGAAATGCATTACAAGGTTACCAAGATATTAGAAACTATTAAATAAATGGACGAAAACATTATAAGAAACCATAGTTGATGTAAATATGAACTCTCAATATAAATAAAAGTTTTAATATATTCTACAAGTTTGCATGGTTGTATGGACAGAATAATTAAGGGAAGTAAGGAAGTCAAAAGAAAAAGAAAATAAGAAAAGTGTGTGTTAATTTCAAATGGAAGTAAAGAATAATTCTCCACAAAATTTAATAATAAACTAAATTTTATGAAATACATGCCACTCAATAGGATAACTTCTTGGAAAGTAAAGGGTTATAGAATAAGTAATAATGGAAGAAAAATAAGTGGGGTTTCTAAGATGGGAGTATCTTCTCGTTACTATTTTTCTAAATAATGAAGATCAGACAATCCACATTTTTATTAGATAATTTGTGATGAAACTCAATGAAAATAGTAATTAAACGTGATATATTACAAGGGATGTTTTCCCCTTTAAGGGAATTTATTTTAAATCTAGAGATTCTGGAGACATAATAATGTTGAATTGAAGAGAAATATTTCGAACAACCAAATATGGAGAAACTAGAATATGAAGTTTAGGTAAAGGTATCATTTATGTACTTGGAGGGTGAAACTATAAATAATGCGAATGAAATTTTAGATACTAAATATCCTAATAAATTAAATTTATGTCATCTATGAAGTATATTGTCCAAGGGCCCAAATCCATGTAGGTTGACCATTTTTCATGTTATCAAAGCTTGTTCTTCTTGGAGGAGGCTTAGAATAAGGCCAGAGGTGTTGTCTTCTAAAACTCTAGAAGTTGGGAAAATACATGGCGTGTAATGGATTTTCACATCATGTTTGTCTATTTCATATCTTTTCAAGGATGGTTTATGGGGATCTTCATAGTGTGTAAATATTTCGGGTTAAATGATTCTAGAAAACATGTTTAGTGAAACTTGAAAACTTACATTTACATGACATGTTAAGGGTTGCATTCCATGTAAATCCCCTTTGTAGTGCATCTATAAATTGTACCACATTTCATGTTTTCCTCAAACCCTATGTCCATCTCTAGGATTTTTGGTGGTCAACACCCTCACTTCCGATATTTTGAGATTCCTTCTATGGGGATCAAACCTTGTCTTCCAATCTTTGATCTATGGTGAAATTAGGTACATTAACCTCTTTTATTTTAGTTCTTTGATCATATTAATCACATTCCTTATTCCCATGAAATAGAGGGTCATTAAAATATTTCTAATGGAGTTTTTATTCATTTTTTATTGGTGCAGTTGTGGTGTGGTGTCCTTTGAGTGATACCTATTTTTGCTGGAGAACTGATTGAGATTCTTAATATTGGTTTGTTCTCATGAGAAGAACATTGATACCTTTTAGGTAGGGGATTAGTTTCTTCTCTTTTTATTTATTTTGAATCGTAAATTGATCATTCTTTGTCTCTTTGGATTGAAATGGAATTAACCTAATAATTACTAAACCAGTTTTAATGAATAATTGTCTTTGATCACATATTGGTGATGTTGTTTCTTTGTACCATGAAGCTGGTTTCCCTCAAGATTTTATAGATTGTGTGGTATATATTCTATTATTTTTTATTATATAGTCATTATTGGAGCAGCATGTTGAAATTGGTAGTGAATGTAAAGCCATAATTAATTGATAATTAATTCCCTATAGATTAAATATGCATGTTTAAAGAATCTCGTGTTATTTTAATTTGAAGGAAATCAAATTGATGTGAGAATGCATTTTAAATTAAATGTGATCCTCCATTTGATTACTGTAATTGATAAATAATGTGAATCATTTTTATTATTTTTATTGATAATATTTGAAAATGATTGATAAATGAGAATGGTTGGATTCTTGGAAGCATTCATAAATTAATTATTTAATTAATTCGGCAGCTTATTATTGCTTGATGCATTAGTTTGACCATAGTTAGAACCTATGAATAATGAATAATTTAATTCAAGATGGAAAAAGAATCTATTTTGTGATAATGAAAATTTCTAGGGCATGAGTTTCTAATTTTCATGAGAATGAAAAGAGCCTTGTGTTGGAGCCATGATAGCTCGTTTATATGTGAAGACTAAATTCCTAGTATTTGGGAATAGATTTCCCTATTGGATATGATTGTTTATTTCTAGTAGCTTTTATGATGTTTTTTGGATGTGATATTCTCTATGTGATGTGATGTGGGGAGGGGAGTTCCTGGTGTGATATGATCCTAGGATGGATAGTGTGATATGTGGGGTAGTGAGGCCCAGATGATGTGTTAGAATTAATGCTTGTTATGGTGAGATGCATCAAGATATTAATGTTGGTGTTGGGGATGTAACCAATGATGCTAGAATGGGTTGAATCATGTAATACCCATTAATGTGATTCTATGAGCTATGATGCTCTCTTATGGAGATTTTTAATGGTCAGTGTTTGGGTTTCTTGTTTTATCTACATTCCTTTCCTCACTTCTTGGGGCTACTAGTTGTGCTTGGTTGAATACTTACTCTTAATGGTAAATTAGGATATTTTTTCTAGATTATGTGGTTTATGGAATGATTCTCGTAATGAATAAATAATTATTAACCTATAGTGATGCTATTTATGGAATGTCAATGATGAAAAGATGTTAATCTTTAAAAACCGTGGACTCGGTTTGGATTATTCTTAGAGGTAATGGACTTTTAATTTTTTGTTTAATGTTATGTAATGTGGAATTTTTTTTTTATTAATTAATTTATAATGAATTAATTAATTAAAATAAATTAGAACAAAATAATAATTAATTATTTTATCACTTTTAAATGCTTGTGTGGTTTTAGAATATCGGGTCTTAGTAGTGGAATATGGCAGTCCAAGTGAGGTTATCTACAATTGATTCTAAAATTATGTCATTCTCAGTGTGGATGTAAGATATATTATATCATATATATTATTTTATTTTGTAAACTACCCCAACCATGTTGTTTAGGGAGTCAGACGCCTAGTGGACTCTAGAATGGTGTTTTCTCCAATATCTTGGTGGAAGGATGGATGGATGAAAACCCCATTTGGCCCCACTCTCTTCTCTTTATAGTTAGTTTTGAAAGTATTTATGGAATTTTTTTTTCACATATATGTGTTTAGAGGGATTTAATGGATTTTGGTTTATTCACGAAAATTTATTACTAGATACAGTATCCAAAGGATTATTATAGGTATGATGTGTATAATATTTGATGGATTGAGGTACTTACTTGGTGTATGGGATCTAATGGATTGATGTATAATACCCAATGTATGATAAATGTCATATCGGCAATGGTGGATCTCAGAAACTACTTGGAAATATATTTTTTGATGTAATATGGGGTGATGTGATGCTGTGATGTACATGATACATGTTGTGATGCCTTGCCTAGGTGTCTTTAGGGTGGCCTGTTTTAGAGAGAGATGGCTCTGTAAGTGACATGTTGGGATAGAGTGGAAAACCTGTGGGGAAATGGGATCAAAATACCCTTGATGTTTCATTATTATATTATATGCTATCTTGTATGTGATACATGGTTATTGGTATCCATGGTGAGCTAGAAAAATAGTATACATGTTTGGGGGAAATGTTAGATCACTTTTGTTCACTAAACTTTAGAATTCTTTATTTATCTTTTTCATTATAGAATCAGGGGAGGATCCTACTAAGTATACTATTATTCTCACTCTATATATATACAAACTATTTTTATGGTTAGTTAGAGAAGTTTGGACATCAAGATAGATTTTACTTGGTCGCGGTTTTGTAGGATCTATTTTTTCTTTGTGGTCAGTGCAATCAATACCTTTTTGGTACATGTAGTATCCTTTTAGTTGTATTAGTATTTTATGAAATTGTATGCATGCACTTGAGATTTATTTTATATTTTTGTGTGTGTGTGTGAAGGTTTTGTTTTATGTATCCTTCTTATCCCTATTATCCACATGTTCTCTTAGAGGGTAATGCCTACCATATGCAAGGTTATTAAACCCTTAGTGCTAGTCACTTTCCTAGGAACAACTGCATGTGGGACCCAGGAAGTCACTCTCTCTCCCCCCTCATTGCGATATCTTTGTGGGGAGGGGGTCATGATAGAGTGGCATCATAGGTTTAGGTTTGAGAGATAGGATAAAGTTTGGAGTGAGGTACATGTAAGGTTTCAAGGGTAGCTAGGGAAATGGTGTCAACTATATTTAGTGATAGATGTAAAAACAGGTGACCAGTTGAGACCTGGGTACTTATAGTCCACTATAATATGATGCACAAACCATTAATTTTACTGATCCTACAATAATTAGGTGATACCGAATGAAGGATAAGGATCTCAGAAAGGATCATGCATCATTCTTTTTTTTCCTGTGTTTAAAATGGGATGACATCGGGATATGTTAAAACCTTAAACCATAAGATAAAATAATTAATTAATTAATGTTTAATATTCCATATTCAAGGATTATTATCTCATTTTTTTCTTTTTTCATAAATATATCCAGGTTACATCCTCATCAAGTCCGTATTGAAGATGTTCATAAGGATGTTCTACAAGATCACTGTGGAGTGGAGGTCAATGATGATGACACATGGAGGAGGACACTCTAATAATTTCATCACCATATTCTATAGAATTATGAGGGATCATTTTTATAAAAAATTAAATAAGACAAGTTAGAGGAGCTTAAGATAACTTTCAGTTTGATTCGTGCTTATAGGGAGCATTGGGTTTCGTTAGATATGACACTACTACATAAAGTAGAAAGGAATTGGTGGTTATTATCCCTTAGGGTTCACAAGGAGTTATTAGTCTCATGGGAGAAGTTTTGAGACCAGTTCCATATAGAGTTACCTTATTTTATCATGAAGGTGTCCATTCGCTAGGAGATTATTACCCATCGGCTGGGAAGTTCCAGTATGTGAGAGTTTGGGATCAGTTTCAGGACCCTTATATACTATTATTTATACCTATTTCTAGATAATTAATATAGGGAAATTAATTTTGAGTATTATTATATTCTTATAATCTAATTATAGGTCACCTATTTTATGATGAAGACACATCTAGAGGCATCAGTGAGAGTAGTGGTTATTGATAGGACAAGTGGGAAAAATTGAATCATCACGAGAGGAGTGTCTTCATTATTCCTTATGAATAAAAATTATTTTCTTTGGTTCATAGTCTCTTATATAGAATAAATTTCATTAATATGTGGTTTGGTCCTATCCTTCATCATCTTGTTTCATCAAGGGTAGTGTCTCTCAGACCCATGTCAAGGGATCATGCATGTGTTTTTCTTATGGTGTCTGTGGTCATTAGCAGTGAGAGTTCTTGACCTTTCTGAGTAGTAAGTGTGCACCAGCTGTTCAAATTTAGGTTCCTATATTGAGTAAATTTTAACCAAGGTAGTATAATAAGAGTGCTTCATCTTGGTATTAGAATAAGGGAGATGATACAGGAAGAGTACAACCCTAAGATGGTCATCATCCTTAGAGAGAGAATCATGGCCAGAGGGGCGGGCATTTATAGTGACCCTACTTTTTATTTCATATCAATTACATAAATTTAAAGTTAAAAATGTAATATAATTACAATATAAGGATATAATTATTTAGTGTCTTAGGAAAATTAAGACCATACATAACATTTACAAAATAAAAAATAAACATTTATTTAATTCCTTCTTCTCTAGCTTCTCAGTGGCATTTAGATTCACTTTAATACATGTAATCACCTGAGGATATATATAAAAGAAAGGGATGAGATAAAATCCTTATAAGAGGATAGTTAATAACATTATTAAATATAACATGGGGCAATCATAATAATTAACATCATTATATAGTCATCAAATCAAAATCATGAGAGGAATCATTAAATAATGGCTTGGAATATGGTAATGGTTAAATATCAAACATCCAATCTTAGTGGTCAACTACCATGCATACATTGCTTTATATCATTATATAAATAAAATTACCCAATTAATTGGAGTGCTATATAATTTTAGATGGACCCATCACATCATATCATTCCCACTCACTATATAATTCCGGGCACACACACCACATCATAACATTTACATTATCATTTATGCCACATAGAACGTATATCAATCATGGACATAATATCACCCATGGAATGAAATGGGTTTTATTTCATAAATAATATATTCAATAATGAACATTTGGGTTCCCAAAATAATATGACAATATCATACTTAGTATAATAATCATCAATTTTTAGTGAAGAAGAAACAATCTCATGAGAAGTAAAAGATTTGTTTTCTGAATGTAGAGTTATTTTAGAGAAAATATTTGAATTTATCATAAAACCAAATTGGTAACATGTATATATCAAAATAGAAAATATAATAATGAATAAATTATATTTAAGTAATATTAAATAAATATCCATACTAAAAATTGGTTGAAAGAGTGAATACCCAAAGAAAGAGAGTTGGGTTAGAGAATTCCCCGTAACTTATATCTGAATTCATTCTTCACTTTAATATACTAGATAATCAAATTAAATTCATTAATTTAAAAATAAAGAAAATTTTATAAATCAATTTTATTCATTTTATTTTTTTTATGTTCATTTATGGGCTTTTCTATGAGTTATATAATTTAATTCTATTGTTTGGGTGTGTTTGTTTTCTTGGTTTTCATGATCTGTTTACTTGAATATGACTATAGAAGTTTATATAGAAATGGAATAATTCTCAAGAATTAAAAAAATATAATATTAATTAAAATCAAGAGGTTAAAATGGATATATATATATATATATCATTTGGTTAAATGAAATGAGGATGAATCATTAGATAAGTAGTTAATTAAAATTGTTTGGGTTAATTTTGGTGGTTTTTTATCACAAAAAACTTGATTTGATTTATAATTTAGTATTATGTAAAAAATTTAGTTCAAAAACATAATAATGGTTATAAAATATATTATACAGTATTTAAATATCATTATAGTAGTTTTATGAACGTAATTGAATTAGTTAATGGAAAATGAGATCTTGTTGTCTATGATGTCGTTAAATTGACACATCATAGGTGATGATTTCATTTGTAGAATAAAAGAGAGAGATGGAGGAGTATAATGATGGATATTCTATTAACATTATATAATTATAATATATGTAAGTTATAGGAGTTATCATTCCATTTGGATGAGGGTATTTGAGGAGATAATAAGAAAATAAAAATAAACTAAAAAAATTAAAAAAAAATAAAGAAGAGGATTTTACCTCTTAAATATCTCCTCCATGAGAACCTCGTTATGGAAAAGGTTTTGGTATATTGATGAGAAAAATATATCTTGTAATTGGGGGAGGGTATAGGGAAGAGTATTGGGTATAATTTTAACAAGTCTCAATCCTTGGAAGGTGTGAGGAGAATAGGTGGTGTGGGGAGGTATTTATAGTTGAGGATAAGGGTGTTTTCTCATTAGTTTTATCATTAGACTATTATTTTGGATCAAGAATATGAATAATTTGAGAATTATCTCTAAATATATTAAAATAATTAAGGATAGTTTAAGATTTTGGGATTACATCATCTATACATCATCTATGACTCCATAATTCATGTATTTAGATTTTATCGTAAATTATCGTATTTTACTATTCCAAAGAATCATGTATTTTAGAAAAATACCAGAAATTCAGCCTAACAATTTTTCAATGTATATAATTTATAAATGAACATAATTTTAGTAAAATAATAATATAAATATTAGTAATATAATTTTTAATTTAAATCATCGTTTACATTGAAAATTCAGATTTTAAAATTATAATTGATTTTTTTAAACATTGAAAAATTACCTGAGGTCTCATAAAATTATCTTAAAATAATAAGACAAAAAAATATTAATTTATGAATACATTTTATTAAAATATATTTTATTTTAAAATTTTAAATTACTAATAAATTTTTATTTAAATATTTATGGCTTACAAAAAATAACAAAACTTAATTAATAATTTCTAAAACATTTATTTACTTAGACTATGGTACAATTATATCAAAATTTAATTTATAAGATTCCTAAATTTTAATTAAAAATTAATTGGTGAGGTTACTTTTCATTTGGCTGGTTTACTATTCATAAGGGTCATATTACTATTCCTACTTTTGAGTTACTATTTCATCTGTATTGGTTCCTTAACTTCTAAAAATTATTTTTTTTCATTAATTAGTCTTTTATAAAGTTTTTATTATGGTCTTTAAGTTATTTTATGTGATTTTTGGAATTGATATAAGAAGTTAAAAATTCAATTGATAAAAGTTTGTGTCGTTACATTCTTCCCCCCTTTTGACATTTTTCCCACAAAATTTCATATTACATAAACATGTGAGGGTACTTATCCTTCATCTCCTCCTCTAATTCGCAAGTTTCTTCTTCATAGGTGTAGTTCCTCCAAAAAACATTGAAAATGTAGGTTGTATTTTTACGTTGATCCTTATCTCTTCAATCCTGAATCTTGATTGGTTGCTTCTTAAAAGAGAGAGAATATTCTAGTTGTACCACCAATGAGTTCAGTACATGTGAGGGATCTGTTATGTACTTCCTCCAAAGCGATACATGGAACACATCATGACATTGAGCCATATTCAATGGATATTCATTCTGATTGACCATGGATCTTATGCGATCAAGGTTCTCATAGGGTCCAATGTACCTTGGGAATAACATCCCTTTCTTTCCAAACCAAACGGATCTCATCCATGGTGATATTTGAAGCAAGAATTTATCTCGAACCTCAAAATCCAAGTCACTTTGATGGTTGTCAACCAAGCTCTTTTTCCAACTCTGAACAGATTTGATTTGATATTGGATGGATTGAACCTTCTCCATCATCCCTTTTATAAGATTAGGTCCAAGTAGCTTTGTTTCTCCAACTTCAACCCAACAGGTTGGAGTTCTACATGTCTTTCCATACAGAGCTTCATATGGAGTCATCTAAATACCCGAGTGGAATCTATTGTTGTATAGAAACTCAACTAATGGGAAATTTTTATCCCATCCACCTTTTAATTCCATTGAGTAGGATTCTATAACATCTTCGAGTGTATGAATTTTCCTTTTAGATTTTCCATCAGTTTGGGTGTGATATGTCATGATAAAATTCAATTCAGTACTAAAATATTGTTGAAGACTCCTCTAAAATTTAGATATGAATCGGGGATCACGATCAGAGACAATCGAGAGTGTAACCCTATTTAGTCTCACCACTTATTTCAAATATATCATTTCTTGTTGTTCAAGCGATGGATCTTCCCAAATAGTGATAAAGTGGGAAGTCTTGGTGTGTTGGTCCACCATAACAAATATCACATTATTTCCTATATATGTTTTTGGGAGACCAGTTATGAAATCCATGGTGATATTAACCCATTGCCATATGGGTATATGAAAGGGTTGCATCATCCCTTTGGACTTTTATCGTGTGCCTTTAAATTATAGACATATCAAACACCATAAGATATACTCCACAATCTCTTTCTTCATGTTATCCCACATGAAGTGTTTTCGAAGATCACCGTACATCTTGGTACTCCATGTGTGGATTGAGAAAGTTGAGATATGTATATTATCCAATAGATCCTTCCTTATCCCATGTGATGAAGTCACATAGATCCTCATTCTAAACTGAACCACACCATCATCATCGATAGGGAACTCTTGAAGCTTCCCTTAATTTAATACATTAACTTTCTCTTGTAACTCGGGATCTTAGCATTGACCTTCTTTAATATTCTCTTGGATATATGGTTAGGAAACCACTTGGGAAAGGTAGGATGCATTCCCTACTATTATGTTTTCAAAATCCATCCTTTACGTATTCATGAAGATGGGTTTTTCTCAATCTGAAACATAGATAGAGTAGTAAGTTCTTTTCCATTGAGAGCATCAGTTACCTTGTTCGCCTTTCCAGGATGATAGTGAATAGAGAAATCATTGTCCTTGATTATCTCCAACCATCTTCTTTGATTCATGTTGGGCTCTTTTTTTGTTAATATATACTTT
This sequence comes from Viscum album, assembly GCA_963277665.1. Classification (NCBI taxonomy): domain Eukaryota; kingdom Viridiplantae; phylum Streptophyta; class Magnoliopsida; order Santalales; family Viscaceae; genus Viscum; species Viscum album. The sequence continues at coordinate 127,431,167 of OY728162.1, forward strand.
AGGCTCTTTTTATTGGCATATATGTCACACTTCTCACCATATAGATAGTAATGCTAGATTTTCAAACAAACAATTATATATTCTAGATCAAGATTATGCATCGAGTAGTTCTACTCATGGATCTTCAACTACAGTTAGGCATAAGATATCACTTTAGCACTATTTATGATTAATCTACCCAAACTATTCTTTTAAGTATTGCTTTATATCATAAATCATACCCCACTTTTCTTTAATGTGAGTATAGGTGTAGTGATCCACATTCTCATTAGCTCCTCGATAATTTCCTCACATTATTCTATCTTGGAATACTTCATCCCTCTCTTTGTTAACATAGTTAGCGGTCTTGAAAATTGTGAAACATTTCTCAAAAAATGTCAGTAGTACCCAACTAATCCAAGAAAATTGTAGATTTCCATGAAAATAGAGGGTCTTGGCCACTCTTCAATGTCCATTATTTTTTAGGGTTCCACATAAATTCCCCCACTTATGATCACATGTACCAAGAATGTTACTTGCTGCATCCAAAATTCACACTTGCTGAACATGGAGTACAATTTATCCTTAATCAATGTCACCAGCACAATACTAAGATGTTCTTCATGTTCCTCCTTGCTCTTGGAGAATATGATAATATCATCAATAAACACTACCACATATTTTTCAATGTAATTCGAAAAGACTTTATTTATCAAATCTAGGAAGATTACAAGGGAATTAGTAAGTTCATAGGGAATCAATAGAAAGTCATAGCACCCATTCCTTATATGGAAGGTAACCTTCTGAATATCAACCCTCTTCACCTATAGCTGATGATTTTTAGAATAAAGATACACCTTTGAGAAGTACATATATCCTCATAACTAATCAAACAAGTCACAAATCCTTGGAAGAGTATACTTTTTTATTATAGTGATCTTGTTGAGTTCTTAATAATAAATACACAACCACATTGATTCATCCTTCTTCTTAAAAAAAGATCACTAGTGCACCCCAAGGTGATGTACTGGGGCATATGAACCCTTTTTCCAAATTCTCTTAAAGCTTCTTCTTTAACTCCTCTAGTTTGACTAGGGCCATCATGTAGGGGGATTTTGGGATGGGAGTAGCTCTGGGTAATAGTTATATTGATAACTCTACCACAAGACCTGGGGGAAGTCTGAGTGACTCTTCGAGAAGCACATCACTATATTCCATCACAAAAGGCATTTATTTTTCGTTAATACCTTCCTTTGAATCATCCATTTGAGCGAGGTATTCTTTATCACAAGGTATCAATACCCACACCGTTGAAGGATTTTCTAAAAGATATTCTTGATTTTCCTTGCACTAGAAGAGGAGAATGGGATGGTTTAGAATATGAAATGATATCTCCTTTTCTTGATATTTGATGTGTTCTCTATATAACAAGAGTTAATCCATCCCCAATATAGAGTAAAATTTCACCAAGGAAATTATCATGATATTTGATGGAAGAATCATCCCTCATATACTAACTATAGAAGAGTCCAACACTTGGGTAGCACTGATTGAAACAGTATGTGTTTTTATTGATATCTCTACTTCAGGGTTCTGGGGATTTGATTTAATAGTTCAAAAATTATAAAAGATAAAAAGTAATTCGTAGAATAAGAATCAAATAATACTTTTTCCAATATTGAGTTAATAAGAAGTGTGCCTTTTACAACATTGGTTTATTGATCCACTTTAGAAATAGTGATAGAAAAATACTTCCCTTTCTCCTTTGGATTTGGTGGATGATGACGTTGATTACCCTCTAAGACTCCAGGTTTAGTTCACTAGCTTTCATAGTGCCCCTACTCCCTACAGTTGTAGCATTGGACCATGGGTAGTGCTCTGCTTTCCTCCATTACATCAGTCATCTTCTTTATGTCTCTTAGACATTCATGGTATTGGTATCCTTATCTATAAAACATATAGAATAACCCCATCCATTTAATTTATTTCCCATGATTCTTATTCCCACATTTTTGACATGTGGGTGGTTGGAATTTCTTCCCACCTTTTTCATGAGATCCTTCATCATGAAACTAAATCATTCTTTTCTTATCGCCATATCCATGGTACCGTTCTCCAAACTCCATATCCACTTAGATATCACATCAAGAAAATTATTCTTAAATCCTGAATTATCTAATTGATAGAGCCTTTCAAAGGTTTGGTTTTAATCCAATAAATAATTTATCAATTATTCTTTCATTGTTGATAACAAAACCCAATGTATACCCTATAAGACTTGTGAAATTTTCTTTATAGTCTACAACTAATTCCCCTTAATTTTTCATCATCTATATGAATTATATATCCATATTTGAATGAAGATATTGGGGGAAATAATTGTTAATAAACATTATCCTAACATTTCCCCAATCTATCTCTTCAATTACATCCTTCGCATTGGTGTTCATAATCAGATCCCGTTATTGGTCACCCTCTCCATCTAAATAGTAAATAGACTGAGTCACCTTCCCCATCCTAGAATATTTAAGCATAGAATAGATCTTCCCCATTGATTTGACCCACTATTCTGCAACTAGTGTATCATAAGATCCACTAAAAGTCTATGGCCATTACCGCATAAAACACTTGATGGCGTGTTTCTCCCTCTTAGGTGAAGTCAGAAATTCCAGATTATTCAGGTTATTATTCATAACCAAAGATAAATGGGTAAGAAACACCATGATATTTTTGAGCTCCACCTCCCAAGGCATTGATGTGTCATTTAGGAAATCACTTAATTTTTCCCCACACTAGTTGTTGGTCTGGTTTCTCCAATTTTGCGCCATTTTCTGAAATATAAATGATTAGAACAAAACATAATCCAACAAGTCATGAATAAATAATTTATTCGTTTATGAAATTAACTCTAAAGTAATATCCTTTGGGATCACAATATTTATAATTTTCTATAAAAAAGCTTCTTGGGTGCTTACTTATATATAGTCTCATACAAAGGGTTTTCACTAAGGTTCTCGAATCCTAATTCTTGAATTAACTAAACAATGCTCTAATAACAACTATGGAGACCCTAATTTTTATTTCATATCTATTACCTAATTTTAAAGATAAAAAACATAAAATTACTACAATATCAACATCCAAAGGTTTAGTGTCTTTGGAAAACTAGGACCATACATAACATTTACAAAATAAAACATAAACATTCATTTAGTTCTGTCTTATATAGCTTATTCATGGCCTTAAGATTCGCCTTAGTAAATGTAATATCTTGAGGATATACATAAAATAAAGAGGTGATCTAAAATCCTAATAAAAGGATAGTTAAGTACATGAATCAATATAATATGGGGTGATAAAAATCATTATCTTCCTAATATAGGCATATGATCAAAATCCTGAGAGGAGGCACTAAATAAAGGCCTGGAATGTGGAAATGAATAAAAATGAAACATCATGTCTTAGTGGTCAACTAACAAATATACATCACTTTATATCATGATATACTTCACATTACCCAGTGCATTGGATCACTATATATTTCTGGTCACACCCATCACAATATAAAATTTACATTATCATGTATGCCACATAGAAATGCATATAAATCTTAGGCATAAGATAACCCATGGAAAGAAATGTGCTTCATTTCATAAATAATATATTTATGAATAGAATTTTGGATCCCCAAAATAAATATGGGACAACATACTTGGAATGATAATCATTAATTTTTAGTGAAGAAGAAACAATCTCATGAGAAGTAAAATATTTGTTTTTAGAAAGAAGTGTTTTTTTATAAAAAATAATTTCATTTGTCATAAACCAGATTTGTAACATATATATCCTAGAAAAGATAAGATAATGATGAATAAATTATATTTATGGAATATCCACACTAAAAATTTGGTGAAATAGGGAAAACCCAAAGGAAGAGAGCTGGGTTCAAGAATTCCCCTTACCTTATGTCTGAATGATTACTTTACTTTAATATCCTAGATAATCAAATTAAATTGATTTATAAAAAATAATGAAGCTTTTATACATGAATATTACTCATTATATATTTATTATGTTCATTTATTTCCTTTTAGATGAGTTACATAGTTTAATTTTATCATTTGGGAGTGTTCATTTTCTTGGTTTTCATAGTTGGTTTACTTGAATATGAGTATGGAAGTTTATGTAGAATGGTTATAATTATCTAGAATTGAACATATATTTTATTAATTAAAATAAAAAGGATTAAATTTTTATATATATAATTTGGTTAAATTTCATGATGATGAGTCATTATATAAATAATAAATGATAATCGTTTAGGTTAATTTTGGCAGTTTTTTATCACAACAAACTTGTTTTGTTCTATAATTCATTATTATGTAAAAAATTTAGTTCCAAAACATAAAAAGGATTATGAAATATATTTTACAGTATGTACCAATGGTTATAGTTGTTTTATGAACAAAATTTAAGGTTTTAAATAAAATTAAATTATGTCGTCAATAATGTTGTTAAATTGACACATCATGGTCGATGATTTCATTTTTAGAATAAAATAGATAGAGTGAGAAGTTTAATGATGTAAATTACATAAACTTGATATAATTATAGTATATGTAAGGTAATTGATTTATCATTCCATTTTTATTAGGGTAGGTTAATAGATAATAATAAAAGTAAAATAAATTAAACAAAATTAAAAGAAAAAGGAAGCTGGTTTTACCTCTTAAATCTATCATCCTTGAGAACCTCCTTAGGGAAATGTTTTTGGTATTTTAATGATACAAAGAGATTTTGGATGTGGGGGAGGGGCAAGTGAGGACTATTGGTCATAATTTGGACAAGGATCAAAGCTTTTAAGGTTTGAGGAGAAGAGTTGGTGAGGGGTAGTATTTATATTGGAGGAGAGGGGTGTTTTCTCATTATTTTAATCATTAGTTTGTTATTTTGGATCAAGAATATGAATATTTTGAGAATTATCACTAAATATATAAAATAATGATGTTTAGTTCAATTTTTTTGGCTTACATCATCCCTACATCATCTATGACTCCATAATTCATGTATTTAGCTTTTATTGTAAATTATCTTATTTTACTATAAGCCAAAAAATCATGTATTTTAGAAAAATGACAAACATTCACCCTAAACATTTTTTGATGTTGAGAATTTAAAAATTAAATCCATTTTATTAAAATAATTTTCTATATTTTAAAATTTTAATTTTTAATTACAATCATCATTTACTTGGAAAGTACTAATTTTAAAATTATAACTGCTTTTATAACACTTTGAAAAATTACTTAAGGTCGCATAAAGTAATATTAAAATAATAAGACAAAAAAAATATTATTTTTTGAATATATTTTGTGGAATAAAATTTATTTTAAATTCTTATATTACTCATTAAATTTTATTTAAATATTTATGGCTTATAAAAATACCAACACTTAATTAATAATTTTAAAAAAAAATTATTTACTTACAATATGATATAAATATATCATAATTTCATTTATAAGATGAATAGGTTTTATTTATACTTTAATTGGTGAAATTACTCTTCATTTGGTTGTTTTACTATTCATAAGGGTTGTATTACTATTCATATGGTCAAGTTACTATTTAATAGTTATTGGTTACTTAACTTCTATAAATACTTGTTATTTCATTAATTATTCTTTTATAAAGTTTTTATTATTTGTTCAAATTGATTTTATGTGATTTATGACATTACTATAAGAAGGGAGAAATTCCATTAATTAATTTTTGGGATATTACAACATCATTAACTTCAAATAGGTTGTGTAGAAATTTATAGTCGGCTTCATGATTTATCATTTCAAGCACTGTGAAGTTAGATGTCATTTGAGGTACACTTTTCTAATTTTCTACATGGTTTCTCGTTTTTTATTCATGAGTGACACACACCTGTATATAACCTACCATTTTTATGGTGTTTTAATTGAGGTAGAGAATCTTTTGATTCCCTTAGCATTGATTACGCCAGTTAGTGGTCATGTTGACTTGTATAAAGTATGTAAAGATTGTGAGCTATTGTTAGGGTATCCTCGTTCTTGGGTAGATTTACATTGTTTATGGATAAAACCATTTGACATCATCCTCATCATGGATTTTTTTTATTTGGTGTTGGCTATCATGGATTAATTTAGGAGTCAAGTTGTGTTTCATGATGCTGATAGATATCTATAAGTGTTTGTTAGTGAGAGAGACCCTTAGATAGGTCAGAGGTGTATTCCATTTTTGTTTTATTTTATGGCCGACTTTGTGTTGAGATGGTAATAGGGTCAGTAGTCTGTGTTTGCCAAGGATGTGAAAGAGTACCCTAATATCTTTCTAGATTCAATTTTATAATTACCCCCTTGATGGGAGATCATGTTTGGGATCAAGCTATAGGCAGGCGTGTCTCCTATCTTAATTTCATTATATATGATTGTGCCTTATGATTTGTGAATTCTATGAGTACAACTCGATAATATATTGTAACGAGGTTTAGTTCAGCCAAGACTCTCACCTTAGGGTGCACCAGTTTTGTTTCTGAATAATGACGATGGTAGTTTGAGGCTTTGTATCTATTATCATCATTTGAACTAAGTGGAAATAAAGAACCATTATCCTCTTCCATGGATTGATTTATTATTTGATCATCTGAAAGGAGAAAGTTGGTTCTCAAAGATTGATTCGTGGTTAGGATATCATCATATGCGGTTGAATGATAAAGATATTCATAAGTATTTTTTTGTTATCATCATTGAAATTATATGTTCATTTTGTTTTCGTTTCGTATATATAATTTTCTAGATTTTTTCATGGTTATGATGAAGGTAGTGTTCAGAGAATTTTTGGATATGTTTATTGTGGTTTTCATCAATGACATCCTTTTGTACTCTACATCTGAGGAGGAGCATGAAGAGAATTTGTGTTCCATTTTTGGAGTTATTCACCCTAAGCATCTATTCAGGAAGTTTTCTAAGTGTAATTTAGAGGATCATGATGTCTGCTTTCATGGGGAATATTGTGTCCCAAAAGTGGGTATCTATGGATCCTTCAAAGATAGTGGTGGTTGTGTCTTGGGAAACCCCTTGGAAAGTGGAAGAGTAGAAAAGTTTCCATGGTCTTACTTGATATTAAAGAAGGTTCATTGAAAATTTATCTATATTTATGACTCCTCTAATAGACTTGACCTTGAAGGATCAAGAATTCTTGTAGATTGACCAGTGTCAGACATCTTTTGAGTACTTGAAGGAGAAATTGTTCAGTTCACCAGTTCTTTATTTTCTACCAGATGTAGTTTAGTTTGAGGTTTCTTGTGATGCTTTGTGTCTTGTATTGGGATATGTTCTGATGTATCATATATTAGTCATTTATTATGGTTCTTGGTAGTTAATTCTACATTAGTATAACTTTGTAACCAAGGATCTCAAGCAGGTAGCAATTTTTTTCCTTAAAGTTGTTGCGACATTACCTCATTTGTGAGAATTTTTAGTTCATACCAATAATAAGAGAATTACGTATTTAATCCCCCAGTGTAACTTGAACTTGTGTTATCATATATGGATATAATTATTGTAGTAATATGACATTATGATATCATATATGCCAATAAAGGGAAATTTTTTAGTCGATACGCTGTACAGGAAGAAACTTAGTGATCTTGTGTGTGAATATAGAGATTACTAGAGAGTGATGAAAGAACTCTTAGTAATACATCTATATAAGGTGGAGGTCGAAGAAAGTGCTTGTATTTTCTAGATTATTGTACATTAAACTTTGGTGAAGTAGGTAGTGGAGTCTTTGTTGAGGGATTATAAGGGGGAGGTATGGAGAGACCATATTATTTTTGGTGATGCCCATAATAGTTGTTTTGAGGATTGATAGAACTAGGTGTTGTTCTATGGAAGTTTATTCCTTCCACTAGCGATGCATTAGATGATTCTCTATGAGTTACATGTTTCACCATTGGTGGAACATCCTGAAATAAAAAATATGTACTGAGCTATGACTGGTCAGTTTTGGTGTCCTAGGTTGAACTGTGTAGTTGCAAAGTTTGTTTCTCAATGTTAGGTCTTCCAGAAGGTGAAGGTTGAGAATCATTTCCTGAGTTATTTTATTTAGTTTTTAGATGTTATTTAGTGGGAGTGTGCATGAATATTTATGGCCTTTTTTCCAATTTACCTCAAGTTCATGGAAGCTATGATTCTATATCGGTGATAGTGTATCGTTTGATGAAATCATACCACTTTACAGAGATCATGGATTCAAGCTCAGTGAATGTTTAATCAAGGAAATATCTAGAGGAGGTTGTCTGATTACATGGAGTCTCAATGATGACCATCTTTGATCAGGATCCATTTTTAAGGTCCAGGGTGTTGAGAGGTCTGCATAATTCTTTTGGTTTTTAGATATTCCTTAGAACTGATTTTCATCTAAATATTAATGGTCAGACAGAGTGGACCATCTAGAATCTTGAAGACATTTTATTCTATTATGTCCTATATTTTGGGGGTTTTTAGATTAGGAACATGTCCTTTTTCTATTTCTCTTAAAATAATAGTATCCACTTCATCAATGGTATGGTTCAATTTGAAGCTTTTTACATCCAAACATTCCATTCTCCATTGTGCTGGATTGGGGATAGAGAAATAGTAATTCTCATTTCAAAAATGTTACAGAATAAAATATAGATGGTTTAAGTAATTGATAATAGGATGAAAGAATCATAGGGTCATCAAAAATCCTATTTCGATCATAGAATGAGACCTATGGAGTATAACTTTTCAGATCATGTGTTCTTGAAGGTGACTCCTCATCATGGGAAGCGATGATTTGGTCGTGTGAGTAATCTTTATCCTTAATTTTTTGGGCCTTTCAAGGAGTTGTATCATATTAGAACTATGAAATATCATATATCACTTCCCCCAAATATGAGTCAGATACATAATTTTATTCATGTGTCACATCTTTATTGTTATCTTCATGAAAACTCTCATGTCATCGATTGGGGTGAGATTTATCTTGATGATGATGTGACCTTCGAGAAGTTTCTTGTGTATATCTAGGACTTCTAAGAGAATGTGTTGTGTAGGTGTTTCATTCCCTTGGTTCATGAATTATTGAGTCATGATGGAATGGAGGAGAGTACCGTGGAATGTGATTCATAGATGTACACTCAGTACATTGAGTTGTTTGATGTTTATATCTTCTCATATAACTATGTTCTCTTTTCTATGTTGAACTTTTTGTTTTATGATATGGTTTACTCTTATTTATTGTTGTGTATTTACACTCATTTGGGAGGTATCTCCCACGTGGGAGTTTTTAGGAGATGTTCATTGTTTTTTCATGTATTTGTGTTGTTCCTCTAATATGGTGGTCGAGCTCCTGTGATAGAGATATCCTTGAGTGGTATCTCATGGGGTGGTTGTTCAGACAACCCCTTATCATTTTCTATCAGGGTTGGGTTTGGATTATCGAAGATGATAATTGCTTGAGATATTTTTAATCCAAGAGCCTAGATCCATATAGACCAACCCTATTTCATGTTTCTAAAGCTCATTGTGCTCAAAGGAGTCCTAGAATAAGGCTGGAGGTATTGGATACTAAAAATATGGAAGATGGGATAATACCTGACATATAATGGGTTTTCACGTTATGTCTTTATAGATAATGGATCGTTAAGGATTGTTCACAGGCATCTTCATAGTGTGTAAATATCCAGGATTAAATTCTCCATGGTGAATCATTTTTTTGGAAAAACATGAAACTTGAAATTTACATGATGTGTGTGGGCTACACATCGTGTAAATACCCTATACAACGCATTGGTAAAAGGTGCAGCATCTTGGGTTTTTTTCAAACCCTATGGACATCTCTAAAATTTTAGTTGATCAACAGCCTCTCTTCTAGTGTGTTAAGATTCCTTTGAAGGGGATCAATTATTGGCTTCTTGTATCCAATCCATGGTGATCTGAGGTAAGTTTTACCCCTTTTCTCATGGTTCTTTGATTAGATAATTCTTGTTTCATATTTCCATGAAATGGTGGTTCATCTTCATGTTTCTAATGGATTTTTATTGGATGTTTGGAGTTGTGGTTGTGGTGCAGTGTCTTTGGAGGGATAAAACTTCTTACAGGAGAGGTGATCAAGATTTCTAATGTTTTTCTATTCCTATGTGAAGAATTTTAACACCTTTGAGGTAGGGGATTCATTTATTCTCTATTTATTTATGATCATTTCTAAATTGATCATGATTTATTCCTTTATATTGTAATGTAATTAACCTAACAATTTTTAAATCAGATTTAATCAAGAATTGGTTGTGATCTCATGTTGGTTATGTTGTTTCTTTGTACCATGATAGAGGTTTGCCTTGTGATTTTCTAGATCTTTTGATATCTATGTTGTGATTTTTTATCATGTTGTTATTATTTGAGTAGAATTTTGATATTCGTAAGGAACCTAAATCTAGAATCAATTGATAATTAATTGGATAGATAATAAAGAGGCATGATTAATGAATTTGGTGTTGTTTTAATTTTATGATAATAAAATTTATGTGAGTATTCATGTTTAATTAATTGTTTTATTCCATGTGATTGATGGAATTGATAAATAATTTGAAGCATCCTTGTGATTTTTTTCAATAATAATTGAAAATTAATTATAAATGTGAATAGATGGATGATTTTAATCATGTTTAAATTATTTTTTTAATTATTTTTTTAGCTTGTAATAACTTGATGCCATAGGTTTCCCATAGTTGGGACCTATGAATAATGAATTAGTTAATTCAATATGGAATATGAACGTGTTATGTAATAGAGATAATTTTTAGGGCTTGAGTTTATAATTTTCTTAAGAATTCCAAGATCCTTATGTTGGAGCCGTGAGAGATTGTTTATGTGTGATGGCTGGGTTCCTTGTTTTATGGGTTAGAATTACCTATTTGTTATTATTGTTTGTTTCTTCATACTTTTATGATGTGTTATGTATGTGAGATTTATTAGACAACGTGATGTGTGATGGGGAGGTGCATATGTGATATGATCTTGGGATATCTATTATGATATGTGGGGAGGGGAGGCCCAGATGATTTTACAGCATTTGACGTTTATGATGGAGAGATACGTCAAGATATGCTAGTGGGTGTCGGGGATGGCACTAGAGATTATGGAATGTGTTGAAGCTGAGATTAACCATTGATTTGATGCTAAGATTTGGGATGAATTCTTATGGATCTATTTAATGGAAAAACAATGGGTTTCTTTTTTATGTACCTTCTTTTCCCCATTGCTTGTGGCAGCTAGATATTCTTAGTTGCATGTTTCCTCATGGTGGTAACTCATGATGGTTTTCTTAGAGTTATTTTTTATGGAATGATGCTTATATTGAATAAATAATTCTTAAACCATGGAGTTGGTTTCGATGGATTGAAAATACTAAGAAAATGTTAATCTTGAGAAACTATGGACTTGGTTTGTATTATACATGGAGGACATTGACTTTTACTCTAATGTTAAATTTAATGTAACGTGGAATAATGTTTATGGTTAATTAATGTATAATTAATTAATTAATGTAAATAAATGATAATAAATGAAGAATTAATTAATGAATCTATTTTAAATGATTGTGTGCTTATATGATAATTGGTCTTAGTAGAGGCATCCAAGAGTCTGAGCGACCTGAGTTGAAATTATATCCAAGACTATGTCTGTAACATCCCAATTAAATAAAGAATAATAAATTTTAATTTTTATTAAAATTTGTGAATTAAATATTGATTTTACTTTAAAGGGGATGCTATGTTTGATAGCGTACCCGATACGCAATAGAGGGTTTCTTTGAAATCTTACGTTGCACACTAATAATATAATATTATTATTTTAAATGGTTGTTAACTCCTCGACATTGTATTGGCGGGAATGAATAGAACTAACTATAATATTATTATAAATGTTTGTAAATTTTTTTTACATTTATCCAATAAATGTTAGAGGCTTAAAATGTGAATGAATCTAATTTTAAGCATAATTTTCATTAAAAGGTTGATTTACAACCTTTTAATGGAGAACCCTCCTTAAATCTAATTTTTTGTAACTCTTATATGTTCTATTTGAAAAAATAAAATTCTTCTTTATAATCGGGACATAAAAATTTACTTTGGATGAAATTTTGGTATTTTTCTAATAATGTTCATTTTTTTAATGAATAGTGAAAAATACTGTATTTTAATTCCAAAGTGCCTTTTAATCTAATTTATTTATATGATTATATTATCTTTTTAATTGCTTTTAAAGTGTAATTAAAATATATTTTTACCATTTAATCTAATTTTTGTCATTGGAAGTAATTTTATTTTGAAATTGGACATAAACAAGTGTCAATCTTTTGATAGTTATTATTTCTTAAAAACACGTTATTTGTTTTAACGGTGGAAATTAATTTTAAATTAATTTCTGCCACTTCTGTGTTTTGAATTTGGAAAAATGAATTCCATATTTGTAATTAGTAGGTCCAAATTTTTTAGATAGGTAACTTTTATTTTTAGACATTTTAAATATTTACTTTAGTAAATATTTTATTTACCATGATTAAAAGGTAAAAATAATAAATAAGGGTAAAATATAATATTATAATAATATTAAATTTCCCTAACAAGTGTCCTAATCCTATTTTCTAATACATATCCGACCATGATAATCCTTGGGTTGAATTTGGGACCACATGGAGCCACATGGGAGTAATAATGACATTTTATATTAATTAATTTAAAGTAAAGACAAAAATTACATAAACAAATATCTTTTAGTAAATAAATTTTTACAAGGGGTTATATAAGTTATCCATTCAACTATAAATATTCTCTAGAAATCTAAAACGATTTCCCACATCATGGTATTTATTTTATAATTTTTGGACATCAAATAAATTAAATTATTTTTGACATAATAATGATACAATATTTACCTCATTAATAAATGATTTAAATAAAAAACATTATAAATATTAAAACAATATCCAAAACTAGTAAAATTATTATTGGATTATTGTATTTAAACCATGAGTTATCTTAACTTTGATATTAACAAATATTTGACCATTTTAAACCGAAGATGAGGTTACAATAAAATAATTATTTCAAACTTTCCTAAAGAGCCCCTCCTCCCCCTTATAAAAAGCCCTCACTTCTAACCCATTTCTCACACTTCTAAAGCCTTTGGATCGTGAAACCTCTGCTCAAATAAGCTCCCAAGATGCCTATCTTAATCCTAGAAGCCTTACCGTAGGCAGAAAACACTTCAAGAAACCTTTTTGGATCAAACCAAAGGAAGTTACCCGATTTAAAGGTAACATCTTCTCGTAAGTTCTTTTGTTTTATTTTACTTCTCCAACCCCCTAAAATATTTTTATTTCTTTATTTGATAACAAAACCAGTATCCTCAATATACTAGTATGTTTTTATTTGAAGGATTCAAACTACACTTACACACACCTATGTCTAATGGGTAAAGAACATAATGTTTCTGTGGATGAAAAACTAACACCTCACAAAACGATGATTGTTCAATTATCTCTTATCGCATCTCATGGTGGCCATTATGATGGAACTATATTTATATATGATATATATTATATTTATGTTTTATTTATTCTTCTGTATTTTTCATTTATAAAATACCATTATGGTTTCCATAATGGGTAAACGCGATAATTTCATTTTAGGAAGTGCGGACTACCGCCCCCTCAAAGTGATATGACTTGTTAATGCCTTATGTGGGATGAATAAAGGATGGTGTTAATGATTTTATTAAAGATTTTATAACGGAATTATAATATACATATGTATCATTATGTTTTCATTCCATCAAAATACAAAATGGAAATGAAATTAGCGTTCATGCGTACGTACGGCTTACCGTCTCCATGAACGGTGCATTTCATTTATTAACTCCAAATGTTATGTACTAATATAAATACATGTATATACTAGATATATATCATATATATGATATCTAAATAATTAATATAATTCTTAATATAATTGATATTTGACCACATGGACAACTTGTAATTATAAGGTTTTCATTTTTACTCAAGTACCTAATATCAACGAAACAACCGTTAATAACTTAAATAATTACATAATGTTTATGACATAGTAATAAGAGATATAAAAAGAATAATATTCTTGAAAAAGGTTCTTAAGAAAGTATTAATTGACTTTTTTTTATTATTCATGAGATTAAAGAATGATCGAGTCCAGTCGGACACGAGGCAAGGGACTTTGTTTCAATCTCCTTTCATTGAGGAAAATTTTGTTTTATTCTCAACTTTCTTTTATACGGTGTACAAATAACATTTAAATTTCATTTAATTAAAAGGAAATATTTTCCTATGAGTCATTTTACTAAACAAAAAAAAATCTTTTTAACTTAAGCGGTGACAATGACATTTTCCACCACCGCGAGTATTATTTGATCTTTGGCTTCCTTAACAAGCCGTAATGTTTTTAAAAGGAAAATAAATAGCATATACTCTTTTTACGTATTTTGGTATTGAAAATGGATTTGATAATGGATTTTTTATGTCAAAATTTTTAATGATATATTGTGCTTAAAATTTGGAAATGTTATCTTTCCTTTATTTTTGTTTTATGTGTTATGAATATGTTATGGTTCTTGGGAATTTTTTATGAATATGGGTGGTTCTGTGATAAACCTAGGGTGGGTGAGCCCGAGATAGATCTCCAATGCATTGGGTAATGTGACTAAGGTAAAATAGAATTTTTCTCCTAAGATATTTAGGGAATATACTATTATAGGTATTCCAAATGTAACTCCCTACGTAGCTATGATACCTACAATGTAAGTATGATATGGATGCCCCAAGTTACCTTTATGATTAATGTTTTCTATGTGTTAATCTAAAATCTTATGATTTCATAAGGTATGTTAAAGAGCTTATGTTATGTATGTAATGATGAACTAATGTTTTCATTCTTTGTTTTATAACCCTCACTGATCTTTTTATGCTCATCCCAAGTTTTGAAATGTTTTTCACAGGACTTAAAGATGAATAGGGTCAAGGATGGGATCAAGGAAAAGTCATGCTGTCTAAAACATGGAACTTGACATGACTCTTTTTTTTAAGTGTTTTTATTTTTGTGAAAAAATGGAAATTGAGTATAAGTGTCTACTTTTTATTATTTTGAGATGTAATTGTTATGTCCTAATTCTCTAAATATCTAAACCTGAAAAAAAAATACTCAATGTGAATTATTCATTTAATTCAAGATTATGTAATGATTTAAGTCTGGGTCCTTATAGTTGGTATCAGAGGTCAGTTTAGACAAATTTTAAAGTTATAATATTGTTAAATTAATGTCCATAAATTAATTTATGGTAACATTGAAATGAGATAGTATTTACATATTACCATGTTGCTTCTTATAAGATATTTCTGTGTTCAGAATGGTTTTCCACAGAGGAAACATGGCAGCTATGTTGGGACAACATTAGGAGGAAGACAACCTTCCAAATCAGTAATTTGAGATGGTCATAATCGGAACTGAATAGTTTGTTTCAGTGATGTAATAGTTGACTCAGGCTATAAATGGTGGTGGTATCCATGCCTGAGATCAGCCAGATCAACCATATAGGAACATGTCATTAGTATAGCATTTCATGAGGAAACATCCCCCATCATTCAGAGGATCATCTGACCTTGTTATAGCATAATAGTGGATTAAAGCACTGGAGAATATTTTTGATGTCATGGGGTGTTCCGAACACAAAAAGTTTAGTCTTGTTGTTTACCATTTTGAAGGTGAATCTGGTCAGTGGTGGTCGATGGTGAAAAATTTCAGGGATAGTGAGGAGATTTATCCACTTGATTGGGATGAATTCAAAGGTTTGTTCCTTGAGAAATATTTTCCTAAGGTGGTTTGACTTAGGATGGAAAAACAATTCCTAGAATTGAGGCAGGAGGATGACTCAGTGGCTTCTTATGAAGAAAAATTCACTCGAATCGCAAGGTATGCTCCAAATTTCATACGAGATCTTGATAGTAAAATCAACCATTTTTACTCAGGATTAAAGCCAAAGTATCGAAGTTATTTAGCTTCTCTTGAGTTCAAAAGTTATGAAAAACATTTTCGTTTTACGGAGAAGGTGGAAATGGATAATGTCGATGATCATGTGTTCTTTGACAAAAAACAGAATAATAGGTTGAGGTGGAAGGTGAAAGGGAAGAACTCTCCAAAAAAGTCTTATGGTAAGAAACCTAAGTTTATAGTTTTGTGAAAATTGAGGTAAAAAGCATGCTGGGTAATGTCTTTTGAATTCTGGTAAGTGCTACTGATGTGGTAAAATGGGACATAAGGCTCGTAATTACACTGAAAAAGATCAAGGTAATGGTAATACAAAATATGATTTACAGTCAGTAAAATGTATTAAGTGCAATGAAATGGGTCATTATGCAAATGAGTGTCCAACAAAGAACTCAACTGAGGGAAAGCGTCCAGACTACAAGTAGAAGGGGGTGGTGAAATCGTTTTCAACTAATTCAGCAGATGTTGGGCCATCAAATGAAGTAGTATCAGGTACACTATTTATTTGTTCAGATTATGCCAATGTGTTGTTTGATTTAGGGTCTACAAACTCTTTCATTTCTGAGAAGTTTTCTAGTAAATTGGGAATTCCATCTCAAGATATGAATACGTAACTTATGGTAAAAACACCTGGAGGAAATATTGAGACAAAAAGAAAACATAAGAACCTTCATGTCCTTGTGTGCAGAAATAATCTACCTGAAAACCTAATTTTTTTACCTATAGTATAGTTTGATGTTATTTTGGGTATGGATTGGATTTCTGTTTATCATTCTAAGATTGACTGCAGAGCTAAAGAGGTCTCTTTTCAAAAATATTTTTAGTTTGTGTAAAATAATGAACCCTAACTTTTTATAACATATCAGGAAGCTGAGAAACTAGTAAAAGATGGAAATGAATGTTACCTTGCACATATTATTGAAAATAAATGAAGTGTTGATATTAATGATGTTCTAGTGGTAAATGAGTACCTTGATGTTTTTCCTGATGAGTTGCCTGGTATTATACCTGATCAAGAAGTTGAATTTACTATTGACTTAGTTGCTGCTGCTAAACCAATTTCAAAAACCCCTTATCAAATGGCTCAAATTGAACTTTTAGAGTTAAAGAAGAAATTGCATGAGTTATTATATAAAGGTTTCATTCGACCTAGCACATCACCATGGGATGATCCTATCTTGTTTGTTAAAAATAAAGATGGTTCAATGAGACTTTTCATTGATTATAGAGCATTGAATAACATCACTGTTAAGAACAAGTATCCTTTACCTCATATTGATTATTTGTTTGATCATCTCAAGGGAGCTCAGTTTTTTTCAAAGATTGATCTGAGGTCGGGGTACCATCAGTTGAAAGTAAAGGAAGCAGACAATCCGAAGACCGTGTTTTGTACTAGATATGGCCATTATGTATTTTTAGTTATGCCTTTTGGTTTAACCAATTTTCATGTTGTATTCATGTAACTTATGAATATAATTTTCCTTGAGTTCTTGGATAATTTTCTGCTTGTGTTCATTGATAATATTTTGGTTCTCTCTAAAAGTAAAGATGAACATGAAATTCATTTAAGGGTTGTCTTAAAAACTTTAAAAGAAAATAAAGAGTATGGAAAATTTAGAAAGTGTGAATTTTGGTTACAAAAAATTTCTTTCCTTGGTCACATTGTTTCAAAAAATGGCATAATAGTTGATCCTCCTAAAACAAAAGTTGTTGAAGAATGGCCAAGACCCAAAAATATAACTGAGATCCGTAATTTTTTTAGTTTGGCAGGTTATTACCAAAAGTTTGTTAATAATTTTTCATGGTTATCTATTCCAATGACTAAATTAACTCGAAAAGGTGTTAAATTCATTTGAACAAAAGAATGTGATGATTGTTTTCAGTAATTGAAAAGAAGATCGGTGAATTCTCCAGTTTTGGCACTACCTTTCAGAAATGGTGAGTTTGTTATTTACAGTGATGCTTCGTTGAAAGGACTTGGTTCTGTCCTTATGTAGAATGATTAGTTAATTACTTATGCTTCACGTCAGTTTAAACCACATGAGTTAAATTACCCTACACATGATTTGGAATTTTTTGTTGTTTTTTTTGCTTTAAAAATTTGGAGGCATCATTTGTATGGAATGAAATGTGAAAAATATACTGACCAAAAAATTTGGAAGTATATATTCACTCAAAATGAATTGAACATGAGACAAAGTAGATGGTTGGAATTAATCAAGGATTATGATTGCACGATCCATTACCATCTGGGAAAATAAAATAAAATGGTTGATGCTTTCAGTAGAAAAATTAATGCTTCATTAACCATGCTACATTTGGAACGAGATCGTTTGGTTTTTTATTTGATAAACATTGGCATAGAATTTGTTGGTGTAGGAAATTATTCTGTTTTATTTCAAGTTTCAGTGGAATCATCTCTATCAGACAGAATTAAGCGAGTGCAAAAAGAAGATAGTGAGTTACAGAAAAAGGTAGAGTAGGTTCCGAAGGGTAAGTTTTCTGAATTTAACATTGATAATGATTGTGTTTTGAGGTTTGGAAAGAGATTATGTGTGCCTTGTGATTCACATTTGAAGAATGAGTTGTTATGTGAAGCTCATAGTTCTCCATTTTCAGTTCATCCCTACAGTACTATGATTTAAAGAGATCTTCGGGAGTATTACTGGTGGGATGGAATGAAATGAGATATTGTTGAATTTACTCTAAAGTGTTTGAATTATCAGCAGGTTAAAGCAGAGCTGTAGTTACCTAAATGGATGCTTCAGTCTTTACCAGTGCTAGAGTGGAAATGGGAAAATATATCCATGGACTTCATTGTGGGATTACCAAAAATATATAGAGGTAACAATACAATCTGGGTTATTGTTGATCGATTGACTAAATCGGCTCATTTCATTCCTATTCGAGATACTTTGTCTCTAGATAAAGTTTCTCAGTTGTATGTTAAATAGATAGTCAGTTTGGATGGTGTTCCCCTCTCCATTGTATCTGATCGTGATATCAGGTTTACTTCAAACTTTTGGAAACGACTTCTGAAGTCATTTGGTACTGAATTAAATTTTTGTAAAGCATTTCATCCTCAATCAGATGGGTAGTCAGAAAGAACAATTCAGACCTTGGAGGATATGCTATGAGCTTGTTCACTAGATTACCAGGGATGTTGGGACCATCATATTTCTTTGGTTGAATTTCCATATAATAACAGTTTTCATTCCAGTATACAGATGGCTCCTTTTGAGGCATTATATGGAAAGCGTTGTCGAACTCCAGCTTTTTGGGATGAAGTAGGTGTAAGAAAGCTGATGGGACCAGAATTTGTAGAAGAAATGGTAGAAAAAGTTCAGTTGACTTGGAAGAACATGAGCACAGCTTAGAGCAGGTAGAAAATTTATGCGGATAACCTAAAGAAGGATCTATCTTTCGAGGTAGGTGATCATGTCTTTCTCAAAGTTTCTCCATGGAAAAGTGTGATTCGTCTTGGTAAGAAGGGAAAGTTGAGTCCGAGGTTCATTGGACCTTATGAAATCCTATAGAAAGTTGG
Source organism: Viscum album (assembly GCA_963277665.1). Taxonomy (NCBI): domain Eukaryota; kingdom Viridiplantae; phylum Streptophyta; class Magnoliopsida; order Santalales; family Viscaceae; genus Viscum; species Viscum album. The sequence goes on from OY728162.1 coordinate 127,450,825, forward strand.
AACAGTTGCATATAGAGTGGATTTACCTCCAATTTTATCTCAGGTACACAATTTTTTTCATGTTTCAATGTTGAGAAAGTATAAGCCAGATCTATCTCATGTTTTCAGCCCAAAGGTAGTTCATTTGGAAGACAATCTCTCTTATGATGAACAACCAGTCTAGATTCTTGACCATAGAGAGAAAGTGTTGTGGAATAAGGTAATTTATCGGGTAAATGTTTTTTAGAAAACCCATATGGTTGAAGAGGTAACGCAGGAACCTAAAGATGTTATCAAGGATAAATACCCCCACTTATTTATAAGTGAACAAAATTGCGAGGACGCAATTCCCAAAAGGGGGGAAGGATGTAACATCCCAAGTAAATCAAGAATAATACATTTGAATGTTTATTAATATTTTTTAATTAAATATTAATTTTACTTTAAAGGGGATGCTAAGTTCAATAGTGTACCCAATATACTACAGTGGGTTTCTTTGAAATCTTACTTTGCACACTAATAATATAATATTATTATTTTAAATCGTAGTTAACGCCTAGACATTGTATTGGAAGGAATGAATAGAACTAACTACAATATTATTATACATGTTTGTAATTTTTTTTACATTTATCCAATAAATGATAAAGGCTTAAAATGTGAATTAATCTAATTTTATGCATAATTTTCTTTAAAAGGTCGATTTACCACCTTTTAATGGAAAACCCTATTTAAATATAATTGTTTTCACTCTTATATGTTCTATTTAAAAAACTAAATTTCTTCTTTAGAATCGGGACATCAAAATTTACTTTGGATAAAATTTTGGTATTTTTCTGATAATGTTCATTTTTTTAATAAAAAGTGAAAATACTGTATTTTAATTAAAAAGTGCCTTTTAATATAATTTATTTATATGGTTATATAATTTTTTTTAATTGGTTTTAAAGTTTAATTAGAATATATTTTTACAATTTAATATAATTTTGGTCATTTTAAGTAATTTCATTTTGAAATTGGACATAAACAAGTGTCAATCTTTTGATAGTTATTATTTCTTAAAAACATGCTATCTGTTTTAACAGCGGGAATTAATTTTAAATTAATTTCTGCCACTTCTAGGTTTTGAATTTGGAAAAATGTATTATATATTTGGAATTATTAGGTCCAAATTTTTTAAATAGGTAAGTTTTATTTTTAGACATTTTAAATATTTACTTCAGTAAATATTTTATTTACCATGATTAAAAGGTAAAAATAATAAATAAGGGTAAAATATAATATTATAATAATATTAAATTACCCTAACAAGTGTTCTAATCCTATTTTATAATACATAGAATACCATAGGAATCTTTGGGTTGAATTTGGGACCCCATGGAGCCACATGGGAGTAATAATGACATTTTATATTAATTAATTTAAAGTAATGAAAAAAATTACATAAACAAATATCTTTTTGTAAATAAATTTTTACAAGGGGTTATATAAGTTATCTATTCAACTATAAATATTCTCTAGAAATATAAAAATATTTCCCACATCATGGTATTTCTTTTATAATTTTTGGACATCAAATAGATTAAATTATTTATGACACAATAATGATACAATATTTACCTCATTAATAAATGATTTAAATAAACAAGATTATAAATATCAAAAAAACATCAAAAACCAGTCCAATTCTTATTGGATTATTTTATTTCGACCATGAGTCATCTTAAATTTGATATTAACGAATATTTGACCTTTTGAAACTGAATATGAGTTTGTAATCAAATAAGTATTACAAACTTTCCTAAAGAGCCCCTCCGCTCCCTTATAAAAATCCCTCACTTCTAACCCATTTCTCACACTTATCAAGACTTTTTCTCATGAACCCTCTACTCTAATAAGCTCATTATATCCCTATACTAATCCTAGAATCCTTACCTTAGGCAGAAAACACTTCAAGAAACACTTTTGGATCAAACCAAAGGGAGATACCTGATTTAAAGGTAACATCTTCTCTTAAGTTCTTTTGTTTTATTTTAGTTCTCCAACCCCCTAAAATATTTTAATTCCTTTATTTGATTACAAAAAAAGTATCCTCAATATACTAATATGTTGTTATTTTAATTATTCAAACTAAACTTACACACACCTCCATCTAATGGGTAAATAACATAATGTTTCTGTGGATGACAAACTAACGCCTCACGAAACGATGATTGTTCAATTATCTCCTACCGCCTCTCAGGGTGTCCATTATGACAAAACTGTATTTATATATGATATATATTATTTTTAGTTTTTATTTATTATTCTTTATTTTTCATTTACAAAATACCTTTATGGTTTCCATAATGGTTAAACGCGATAATTTCATTTTCGGAAGTGCGGACTACCGCCCCCTCAAAGTGATATGACTCGTTAATGCCTTATGTTGGATGAATAAAGGATGGGTTTAATGATGTTATTTAATATATTTTACTGGAAATATAATATAAATATGTATCATTATGTTTTTATTCCATCAAAATATGAAATGTAAATGAAAGTAGCGTTCATGCGTACGTACGGCTTACCGTCTCCATGAACGGTGCATTTCATTTCTTAACTCCAAATGTTATGTACTAATATAAATACATTTATATACTGGATATATATAATATATATTATATCTACGTCATTAATATAATTCTTATGATAATGGATATTTTACCACATGGACAACTTGTAATTATAAGGTTTTCATTTTTACTCAAGTACCAAATATCGACGAAACAACCGTTAATAACTTAAATGATTAAATAATGTTTATAACATAGTAATAAGTGATATAAAAATAATAATAAACTTGAAAAAGGTTCTTAAGAAAGTATAAATTATCTTTATTTTATTATTCAGGATATTAAAGAATGATCGAGTCATGTCGGGCACGAGGTAAGAGACTTCGTTTCAATCTCCTTTCATTGAGGAAAATTTTGTTTTATTCTCAACTTTATTTTATACGGTGTATAAATACCAGTGAAATTTCATTTCATTCAAATGGAATCTTTTACTGTGAGTCATTTTACTAAAGGACAAAAAAATGTTTCTTTTTAACATAAGCGGTGACAACGACCTTTTCCGCCACCGCGAGTATTATTTGATCTTTGGCTTCCTTAACAAGTCGTAATGTTTTTAAAAGGAAAATAAATACCATATAATCTTTTTACGTATTTTGGTATTGAAAATGGATTTGATAATGGATTTGTTATGTCAATATTTTTAAATTATATATTTTTCTTAAAATGTGGAAATGTTATCTTTCCTTTATTTTTGTTTTATGTGTTATGAATATGTTATGGTTCTTGGGAATTTTTTATGAATACGGGTGATTCTATGATAAAACAAGGGCGTGTGATCATGAGATAGCTCCCCAATGCATTGGGTAACGTGATGGAGGTAAACGTGAATGTTTCTCCTAAGAGATTTAGGGAATATACTGTGATGGGTATTCTAAATGTAACTCCCTACGTAGATGTGATAACTACAATGTAAGTATGATATGGATGCCACAAGTTACCATTATGATTTATGTTTTCTGTGTGTTAATCTTAAATCTTATGATTTCATATGGCATGTTAAAGAGCTTATGTTATGTATGTAATGATGAACTAATGTTTTCATTCTTTTTTTTATAACCCTCACTGAGCTTTTTATTCTCATCCCAAGTTTTGAAATGTTTTTCACAGGACTTAAAGATGAATAGGGTCAAGGATGGGATCAAGGAAAATCCATGTTGTCTAAAACATGGAACTAGACATGACACTTTTTTTAAGAGTTTTTATTTTTGTGAAAAAAATGGAAATTGAGTATAAGTGTCTACTTTTTAATATTTTGAGATGTAATAGTTATGTCCTAATTCTCTAAATCTCTAAACCTGAAAAGATCCTCAATGTGAATTATTCATTTAATTCGAGATTATGTAATGTTTTAAGGATGGGTCCTTATAATGTCATTCATATAGTGTGGTTATAATATATATTATATCATCTAGGTTTTTTTATTTAATACACTACCACACCCATGTTGGTTAGGGTGAATAACACCCAGTGGACTCTGGGAGGGTTTTTTCACCAACATCTGGGTGGGAGGATGGATGGTTGAATACCCCCTTTGGTCTGGCTATCATCTCTTGGTAGTTACTTGTGATGGTTTTAAAGATATTTAGTTTTCCTATAATTTTGTAGAGAGGGATTTAAGGGCTTGTGGTTGTTTCAAACACATGTATTACTTGATATAGTATCTAATAGATTATTATAAGTACAATGTGTATAGGTTTTGATGGCTTGATTTTATTACTTGGTTTATGGGATGAAATGGCTTGAGGTATAATACCCAATGTATGATACATATAACACAGGCTATGGTAGATCCTGAGAACTACATGGTTACTATATAGGGTGATGTTATATAGGATTATGTGATGATTCAATGCATGCGGTGCCTATTGAGATGCCTTTCCCAGATGTCTTTGGGCTGGCCTTTATTGGAGAGAGATGGCTCATGACGTGAGATGTTGGGGAAGAGTTGAAAACTAGTGAGGAAGAAAGAGAGAGGAACCCTTTTTGTTTCATTATTATATTATATGCTCTCTTATATATGATACTTGGTGAGAGTTATACATGGTGAAGTTGGAACATAGTATATCTATTCAGGTGATGAGTTTGTTCACTTTCATTCATTTTATGTTAGAAAGGTTTCATTATCTTTTTTCACAAGATGGTCCCGGTAGGATACTACTTAGTATACTATTATACTCACCGTATGTAAATATAAACTGTTTTTCCGATCAACTAGAGATATATGGAGATCAGACTGAATTTAACTTGGTCATGGTTTTATAGGATCTATTTGGGCTTTGTTTTCACTATCATCTTTACCTTTATTGTAATTTTATTTCATTTTAGTTGTATTAGAACTATATGAAATTACTTTTATACACTTGAGATTTCATATATATATATGAGGAGTTTTTTGTTAATGTATCCTTCTGATCTCTCTCTTATGCATGTTTTCTTAGAGGGTAATGCCTCCCATATGCATGATTATTATAACTTGGGTTATATTCTCCAGGCTGAGGCCAACTAAAGGTGGCACTTGGGTAGTCACTATCTCTCTCCCCTCATTTTAGTATCTTTTTTATGATGGGGCCATGATACTCCCATTTTTATATGATAACATAAGTTTAAATACAAAGGGGATAAATTAATTTTTTGATGAAAAAAATGTTTTTAAATAGGGGGATAAACCTTCTATATTATTATTGAACATTTCTATATGTATATTCAGATGGATGTAGTAAATTAAGTTGAATGAAAGTATGATGAAATTATCCCTAAAAGAAGATTTTATAAAATATATAAACACTTGGTATATTTTATGGACATATTTAATGTCTGATTTAATCAAAATAAATTCCACACCAAGCATGGATCATATAGACATAGAGTTAGTTGATTTCTGGTTTATTCATTAAAGAAAAATCATGTTATCCTTATCCCAATAAATTCAATGTTTATATTTAGTTTAATGGAATAAAAGTAGAGAATAATAAATATTGTGAAGAAATTTCTTCCCTCATCCTGATATGTCAATACTATATATTTTAATTCATATCATTAAGGAGGAGAGAAAATAGGTCCCTTACATAGAAAAATATGAATTTATTTTCAGAAAGGGGGAGAGAAAACACTTTTACCTTATAGAGAATTTTGTATTAACAAAAACTCCCAACAGAGAGATTTAAGTACCCATTGCATGATGATAATGTAGGATTTTATTTTTTTTCAATGAATAATGTAAAATTCAATGAGTAATTTGAATTAAAATGAAGTTTACTATAACTTTTCAAAAATTATAATCACCAAAATTATATACTTCAGAATCATAGAATAATAATATATAGGAACACCAATAAATGAAGTAAAGTACAAGTAACTACTGTTGATATATTGAGTAGGAACTTATGGAAAAAAATTATAATCCGAAACAACCATATAAATCTTGATGATTATTGAAATGATCATTAATGTAAAAAATTGTAAAATCTGATGGAATTTGAACACACTTAATATATCACCTATAAAGCTATTTAGTTAATGGTTTTTATACTATTCTAGAAGCATTGTAAAAAAGCGATAGTTTTATTTTTCACAAAACAAAGTAACATTACTAAAAAAAATAAAGTATTAAAAGTAGGGAGTGTGATTTCTAGAAGAAAAAATTATATAATTCATTCTAAATAATTTAATCCATTTTATGATATAGTATGTGTAAAATGAGGACAAATCAAGTGTAATTGTAACCCCCTAATATTTTACTATATGTCTTTCCTTTAAATAAATATAATGTGTTCAATAGATTTCTCAACAAACAATAACAAACTAAAAAAATTGATAATATATTAGATAAATATTCTCAAGAAAATAATAATAATAATAAAACCTATAGTAAAATATATATATTCGCCATTTAAAAAAAATCATTTAGAAGATATATAATTATGATATCTTAATGAATTATTCATTCTCAAATAATTGCTTATATTATTAATAAATCAAATCACTCAATATTATATGATTATTATGATAATATATAATATTTTAATTAATAATTATATTAACATTATTTAAATTATAAATTTTTATGAAATTATATAGAGAACACATGATGTTTAAGAATTCCATTTTTAAATAAATGTAACTTTCCTTTATATTTTGATTTTTTTATTTAAAATAAAAATTAATAGACATTATAATTTTAATTTTAAAAATTAAATTCATTATTTAACTTCACATATTAATATTATTGTAAGGTGGATTTTTTATATTTTTATGAAATAAATTATTTTTAGGCGAATAGTGAAAAATAGAGTTTGAACTAAAATTATGGAATTTATGACCATATCAAGTAGTAAGTGTAACATAAAAATTTACAAAAAAAATAATGATTAAATATTTATTAATTAGTAAAATTATACTTTTCAAAATAATGTTATGAATTTAGAAAACCTATGTTTAACAACATAAGTAATATTTTTCAATAAAAGAAACTATTTTGTCTTCTCTTTTAATAAAATATTATATTCATAAAATACATATTTGGATTTCTTTTCAATCTAAATAAGTTTTATTTGATTTATAAAAAAATATCCTAAAAATAAAATAAATTAATTTTTCACTACACATAAATTTAAATCATGAAAATATATTTTTTCAAAAAACAGGTTTTTAAACATTATATGTCCTAATGCTAAAATTGATTTTTCTTACACCTATAAATTTTATCAAATAAAATATATTACCTATTAGTAATTAGTAATTAAAAATTATGTAATAAGTTTCATTTTATTTTTAGGAATTATAATTAAATGACTTAAGAAAAAATTCGTTAACATAAAAAACAAAAAAAAATGTTAAAAGTGAAAATTCTAAGAGTATAGGATATAAAAACATGTTTAAAACCTGTTTAAAATAAAATGGTTGAGGTATTAATGGAATTATATCAACCTAACTTTGTTATTTTTTTCATTTAAGAGTCTTATTCACATGTTAAAAATGTTATCTCTTTATATTAAGTTTAAAAGTTTTAAAAAATGTTATTCTCACCACTTATAAAAGGGTCCTATCACCATCCCTTAAAGACAAACTTAAAATTTTTGTTTCATATTAAAACCTCAAATTTCCATTACCCTATAATACCCTTCATTTCCTTGAGATTTTGGTCATGAGAAATTATCATTAGACATTAATTTGCAAGGATTCCTCCAAGGGAAAGGCCAAATCCTCAACATGATTATTTTTTCCCTGACTTCCTTCTTTTCATTCTTACGTTACCAAATATAATTTTATGATTCCTATATAATTAAATAATATTTTTTTATATTTAATGTTATTATACTAAATTAATAACTATTAAAAACATTTCCCTTTTTCAATTAAGATAAATGAAACTAACATTCATGCATTATATGTTTACCTCCTCCACAAAGGTACAACCTCTATTTTTCAACACCACCCCTCTTCATATGTTATAATGTAGAAATTAAAAAATAAATATGAGATATTTAATATAATTATGATTATAAATAGTAAAAATAGAATCCACATTATTTCAATCTTATTCTTCAAGAACCAAAAATATTAATCATGCGTTATGCGAACCACCACCTCCAAAACGTAATATATCTCATTTTTCATCAAGTTTCATTTTTTACTTATTAAACCCTCTTAAAATATAACACATTAAAATTATCAAAATAATCTCATTATTCCTTTTTAATAAGGATATTTTTCCAAAAAAACACTTTCCTAATCATAACCATCTATTAATTATAGTATGTTCATGTTTGGTTCGGTCTAACCACTTACTTGAACAATGCTATAAAATAATATCATTGATGATTATTAATAAATTTGGTGTCCTAGGAAAAACTATTTTCACTTTTGTTAGATATATATTTAATATATTGAATATTAATAAAACATTTTATTATATATTGTTTATTATTCTGGATGAATCTAATTTAATAATGTCATAGAGTATATGTAACATTGATAAGTCATAACAGTTCCCCTCTATGATGAGAACCTTGAAATTCTATGACGATATTCTTAAAAATTTAATTATGTATGGATAATGTAATATTAAGGGAAAAATAATATATATAATATCAGGTGTGAGTACTTATAAATGGATGAGGATTCTTCTCATGATGTGTGTGCATGGTAATCTCCAAGGTAGAATATTATGGGAATAGAACTGTCTGTAAGAATTCTCTATGCTTTGGTGTCATTGGATATTCCTATCTATAAGAATTTTTAATCCCCTTTAGACTAAAATATTATCATTAATTGATCTCATGAATCTTGCACTTTGTTTTTCTGATGAAAACTATGACACTATATGTTTACGGAGAGGAAAGGTATGTTGGGTCTGACATGATTAACATGTCATTAATGGATAAATTGAAGAAAAAGTTTCCCCTTCCATCTTTATGGAAGTTGATATCTCAGCCCTTTGATTGAAATTGTACCATAAACCAAAATTACATGGCCATGGTGTAATGATTTTTTTATTTTAGATAGTCAACGAAATAAGTATCGATCATATAGGTTGGTGGCAACGATGTGAACCCTACTTGATTATATATTGTAATAAAGGGATTATATTTCACAGTGAATGTTCATATGTTATTGAAACCACTGTGATATTAAGTTATTTCTCTTTGGTGGCTTGACCCATTTCTATATATTAAACTTGGACATTAGTTAAGCCCACCTAATTCCAATGAGAATGAATCCTAGATGGTCATAAACAAAGTGTTTTTGATGGCCTCGATTAAATTCTATTTGAATTTAATTAATTGAAAAAATATTATTCTCAAGACTCATGGATGATTTGATTAACATTTTATCGATCACAAATATTTATCGATGAATGAAATATTTAAATATTTATGTGTGTGTTCAATAAAATATCAAGGAGTTTGATTAAACCAAGACCGTGTCCAGTGAAAAATACTAATTAACAAGACAATTAAATAATATTTGGTATTACGCAAGTTTTCATGTGATACAAAATATTATTATTATTATTATTATTATATTACATTAGGTTTATTAAAAATTATAATATTATTTAAGGGTTCACATGAAATTAAGAAATATTTTACCCTAAACCCAAACTCTATAAATAGATGGTTATATGTATTGTGTATTCAATCTAAAAATCAAAAATTGAGAATTATTGTGACAAATAAATTATCTCTAGAATCATCCTTTTATCTCCCTCCCATGAATGAGAAACAGGAGTGAGATTACTTCAATACTGAAGGATGATAAATAAAAAAAACAATAAAAGGTAATTGATTCATTTTGTTAGTACCTAATGATCGATTAAAATTGCATGGATATCAAAAGAGATCATGTGGATCAACTCTAGAAGGATTCTATCAGTGGATCCTCACAACACAAAAAAGGAAATCTGGAAGGGTCACTTTGGATGATCAACATCTAAATTAAATATAGATCCTCATACAAGGTATTCATTTCTTCAAATATTAAATTAATTCATCATAAATTTTAAGTGTAATATCCTCACTCAGGGTTTCAGAAAACTCAATATTAAAAAAATTAATATATCACCCACCACTGTACACTTCCACTATTACTAGAACCGATAATTGGAATCATAGCGGTCATGATTTAAATATATAATTATTTATTTGACTGATGGTCTATATGAAATCATGGTTGAATGTTTTCATTTCATATTATTAATTATTTAATCCTATTTTAATTAACATGTTATCAATATATTAATCATGTTCCTTATGTGTTTAATTTTCATAATGTTATGATAATAGATTAAGAAAAATAATAGATGACATTAGGAACTGCCAATTTTTTGGCTGGTAAGGTATGGTTACATGACATGTAGCAATAGTACACACTATTTACCCTAGTACGGTGCGCCAATCCATGACATAAGGTACACAACATTCCATGAAATTATTTCATGTCATGTACGTCATGTGTTGAACAGATAACTTTTTTCACCATATGTTGGATTACATGACATATATACGGTGTACAATCCTTCTAGTCTTCATGGGTTAGTGCCCTAAATTGCACAATTCATGTGTTCATTATACATAGTCAAACTACATGAGACTAAAAACCTGGATCATTTATGATATACGTGATGTGTATGAAGTGTACACTGTAAGTAGTTCATCAATTCTAGCATCCTATACATAGGTCGAGTCCTCAATCATGTTATGTGTATGCACAACATTAGAGATAAATGACATGTTAGTTGAGGAACACATCATATAGTCTCTCACCCAAAAAAAATACAATTATTTCAAAAGGTTTTACATGCATGAAAAATTCAAACCACACGGCATGTAGCTGGCATATAAACATTTTGTAGTCTGGACAAGTCAATATTATGAATCCCCAGTTATGTAACTCAGATACCTGATAACCAAGGTACATGACATGTAGCTGGATAGTACACATTGTGTAGTCTTACAACAATTATAAAAATTAAATTACACTAAAATGAAAAATGTATCATTAAAACCACATTTCATTTATTGAAACATTAAATGTTTTCTAATTTAATAAGGGTTTTAAAGAATTTTAAATGATGAATTTATTTATTATTATAAATATGAAATTATTGGTTTTTTCATTTATTTTCTATTGATTACTTTATAATGGTTATCTCCAAGAGGATTGAAATGGTCATTATGATGAAAGGTAGTTAATTAATTAATTAATTAATTAATGCAAGTTTGTTTTTATTAATAATAAATAATGAATTAGAAATTAATGTCTCCCATTTACTTTGCATACATGTTCTATGTATGTCAGTTTATGAGTTCTTCCAAGAATAGAGTATGTGTTGAAATTTCTTTAATTTAATTTTTTGGATGGGTTTGAAATTATTTATTATTATATTAAATACGATATCTTTCAAGTCATCCCTCTCTCCATTATTATATTAGACCTGGATGTCCAATGATATTTATGTAATTCTCATTCAACTAATCCCTTGGTTCCCCTCACCTGCATGTGAGTTATAAATACTTGTAATTAATGGAGTTACCCAAGGCTTGTGGAGGTGGTTCATGATGAAACAATAATGATTCCATCCCAAGTGTAACATAGATTGATAGGTGGAATGATGTAACTCATGGAAATACCAACAACATAATTTTTTTACACTATTTCATAGGTTGATTTAATGTTTTCTCATTAAATAAACCATTAGATAAAACTCATCAATGTAACTTTTAATTAGTTATTTATTTCTATCAATGAAATTGTTTTTTAGATAGAATACTGTGATAACAAAAATAAATGAATTAATGTGAAAATATGGAATTTTAAAAAATAGATTATGTATAATTGTTTTATCCATCATAATTAATTAATTATGTATCATCCACTTAATATTATCAAGGAATGTGAAGGATAAAATGGGATAAAATTTATTTATAATTAATTATAATATATCAACCTGATATTAATTCAGACTAAGCCTTCTATTACTTTATTGGGAATGAAACCATATAAATAAGTGTAGTATACAGCCAAAGTCTAAAAAATAACTTTTATTGGGGATTCCTCATGAGGGTTTTAATTTGACTTAACTGAACTTATATTTTTTTTGAAAAAAATATATTCAATAAAAATTTAGAGGCAAGTAATGATGAAATCCAAGTATGGATTTTAGGATAGAGGAATCCACTCAATTAATCAAGAAGCTACAAGACCATATTTGTAAAGACTACCAACCTAATTACTTTCTTATGGTTTTCATGGGCAAAGTCTAGATCATTTATAAAATTAATGGGGTTCCTTTCCACTATAATTTCTTAGAAACTAGAAATTCAGATCTCAATTGGGAGGGATATTGAGACTTGATAAAATAGTGGGATATTTAATTAATGAAATAAATTAATTTATTATTTATCACAAATATTTAATATAAAAAAATTACTAATATTATTATCTATAATTATAGAATAAAATTGAAAGCACATCATCTGAATTATCCCTATAATAAATATTTGATAAAGATAACCACCACACTGGAAGTAACTTCTTAAAGTGGTTTAAATGCCTTCAGTATGTGCAACATCATGAATGGAAATCTTACATACAATAATACTCATGGATGATCCTCCTTCCAAGGAGGAAAGAAATGAAAATTTACTTTTCTATGAAAAAAATTGAGTGACACAATCAATGTTCAATGTTTGGCGATTTTATCTATGTCTAGTGAACTCATAAAGTCTCATGAAAAATATGGATTCTTATATCATGCTTGAGCACCTAAGTGGTATTTACCAACAGATACCTAGACAAGAATGGTTTGAGATTCCCAATGATATCTTTTAGAGAAATCCTGGATATGGTACCTCAATTAGGCCTCACAAAGTCAAGATCATTGGCTACATTGAGTGCCTAGAGGTTTTTGGGTTTAAAATCTGCAATGATCTAGGCACCGATCTCATTCTTGCATCACTCCCTCAGAGTGTCTATATATTTTTTGTAAATTTTAAAATTAAAAACATTGAAAAGTATTTGATAAATCTTCTTACTCTCCTTCACCATGTAAGTATGGATATGAAGAATGAAAATCCTTCAATATTTATGGTGAATAATTAGAAAGGGAAAGTTAAGAGATCTTAGTCCAAAGCTTCTTCACACCCTTTAAAGAAGTGGAATATCAAGGGGAATGTAAGATAATGAGATTCTATATATTTTGTAAGTTGAAAGAAGGGCCACTAGAAGAAAAACATCACCCATCAATTGAATCAAGGAAAATATTCAGGTGAATTTTTTATTAAGTTCAATTTATCTACTTCTACCAATTGGTTATTAGATAAATATTATGGTGCTCACATATGTATTAACATATGGGAACCAAGTAGATATTGATATATTTATTGAGGGAGGTAGATATATGAGTGTACAATAGGGACAAACATGTTGTTGTAGCCATTAGGGACTACCATCTCACATTTACAACTAGAGTGATCTTGGTTTAAAAAGGATGTTATAATGTGACATCCATTATCAGAAACATTATTTTTATATCCAAACCTGAAAAAGATGGATTTATTAAAAAAATTATGGATAAATGTTTCTCCTTTTATAATGATAGAATTTTTTATGGTAAATAATATTTTAATAGTTGACTTTATGTGTTGGATTACATGAAACGAGTATTGGAAATCGATAACAAAGTTACTTCACAAGACTCATACCACACCAGACTTTGGAATCACAACATGGTTATTTCAATGAAAAATACTTGACTAAAATACATCTGTATTAATATTTATATTCTTTTTAACTAAAACCACTTTGTGTATGTCATTCATGTTTACAAGGAAAAATGAAAAATTCAATATTTAGTGGGAAAGATGAAAGGGATAAATAACTTCTTGAATTAGTTCATACAGATGTGTGCAAACCATTTCCTATTGAAGAAAGGGGTGGGTACTCATAATTCATAAACTTAACTGATTATTTTAGTATATGTGGATATGTCAACTTATTAATGTATAAGTCATATTCTTTTTGATAAATTCAAAGAATACAATAATGAAGTTTGGAATTAGCCTAGTAAGAAGATTAAGAAGCTCTTCTCAGATCATGATAGTGAATATCTTAATCAATACATTATTGATTATTTATGGGAGTTTGAGATACTATATAAACTCACTACTCCTTCTATGCCATAGTATAATTATGTAAGATAAATGAGAAACCACACCATATTGTACATGGTGAGAATAATTATGAGTCATGTGAGTCTTCTATTATCCCTTTGGGGATATGCATTACAAATATAAGCATATGATCTAAACTCAGTTCCATATAAAGTGGAAAATGGTATACCATATCAATTATGAATTGAAAGAAATCTGTTTTGTCTTAATTACAAGTGTGGGGTTGCAAAGTGTTTGTTAAGGCCTCTTCCGGTAACAAACATTCACCCCGGGGCATAAAGGATGGGTTTTAAAAGATATCCTAAAGAAATTAAGGGATACTACCTATACATTCCTTCAGAAAAAAGGTTGGTCTTGAAATAAATATAAAATTTATTGAGAAGGATCTTATCATTAAAATAGATAGTGGGAGAAAGATAGACTTTGATGAATTCTATCATCACATGACATTTATCTTTCTAGGAAAAGTTTTCCTCAAACACATGATGGAAGAAATATAATGACAAGAATTTCATGTTCATAATCATTTGGTTCAGTCATGTATGTTATTCTATGTACTAGGTTAGTTTTCAAAGATTAATTAAGTACATTAGAAAGATATGAAGATAAAATAAGGTGACTTATATTGGATGGTACTCAATACTATCCTTTAGTATATGAGGCTTACAAAGGATGTGTTCTTGTTTTATGGAGTATATGAGAAACTAATCATCAGAGGATATGCAGATCCCAGTTTCCAAAAATATCAAGATGACCTAAAGTCATAAATGGGCTACATCATCACTTTGAATGGATTTGTTGTGAGCTAGAAGAGCTCAAAGTAGGTTGTGTTCATAGATTATACAATATAGTTTGATCATATTGTATCTTCATAGGAAACTAAAGAATCAGTATTAATTTATTACTTCATCCAAGAGATTTACATGGTACCTTATTTTAAAAATACTATCACACTATATTATGATAATACTACAACAATGGCTCTCTCAAAATAGCCAATGTCACATCAGTATATGAGGAAAATACTTCGTAGGCATCATATCTTGAGGGATTTTTCTCAAAGAGGTGAGGTTATAGTGAGAGTAATTCCATGGAAGACAATGTCGAGGAACCCTTGACTAAAACCGTGACTTAGGAAAAACATGATAATCATGTGAGGTTTATTAGAATGAACGTCATTGGTAGTTAGATCTATCCCAAGTGGGAGTTTTTTGGAGATGGTGTCCTTGCACTAACTATTTGTACTTTTATTACATGAATATTCAATATATAAAATATTAATAAAACGTCTTATTATATATCTATCATGATTCTTCATGACTCTGATGTAATAATTTCCTAGAATATACATCACATTGATAATTTCATAGTCGTTCCCTGCTATGATGAGAACCATGATGTTCTATGAAAATATTCTTAAACAAAATTATATGGTTTGATAGCATACTATGATGGGAAATATAGTATATAGATTTTTGAGTGTGAGTACTCATAAGAGATAAGGCTCTTCTCATGTAGTTTTCACTTGGTAATCTCTAAAATAGAATATTATGAGAATAGACCTGACTGTAGGAATTTTTCATTTTTTAGGGTCATTAGATATTTCTATTCATGAGAATTTGTAATGTTCCTTAAACTTTAATATTATCATTAATTCTTTTCATGACTCACACACTTAGATTTCATGATGAAAATTATGATGGCATATATTCATTGCAAGGTATGGTGCATTGTGTGCATCATGATTGATATGTCATTGATGTATAAGTCAAGGAAGTTTTTATCCCTTCCATATTTATAGAATTAGATATCTCATCCCTTTAATTGGAAAATAAATTTCAACCTAAATTACATGGCCATAGTGTAATGATGTGTTTATTTCAAATAGTCAAAAAAATATGTATTGATCATATAGGTTAGTGAAATATATGTGAAACATGATTGAAGAGATATTATGATAAAGGGTTATATTACACAATGGGAGTTAATATGTTGTGCTTCTCATTTAAATATTAAGTTATTTCTTTAGGGTTCCATGACCTATTTAAAGACAGTAAAATTGGAATTTAAGAAAAATCCCTTATTTATAAAGAAAAAGAATCTTAGAGGGTCACATAGTAAATTTTCTTAATGATCTTGACTAAATTCTATTTGAATTTAATTAATTGAATAAATATTATTTTTAAGACTTGTGGATAATTTCATTCATGTTTTATCGATCAAAAATATTTATTGATCAAAGAAATATTTAAATATTTATTTGGTTTTTCAATAAATTCTAGATAAGTTTTAAATAACCCAGACTATGTCCACTGAAAAATATTAACTAACAAGCCTATTAAATAATATTTGTTATTTTTCAAGTTAGTGTGTTCCACAAAATAACTATATTATTATTATTATTATTATGTGGAATGAGGTTTATTAAAGATTATAATATTATTTAAGGGGATTCATCCAATTAAAAAAATATTTTAACATAAACACAAGCTTTATAAATAGACGGTTATGTCTATTGTTCATTGCATCCAACAATCAAGAATAAAGAATTTCTGTTCAGAATGAATTATCTCTCAACTCCTTCTTATCCCCTATCAAGAACGAGGAACAAGAGAGAAATTCATTTAAGACTAAAGGATGATAGATCAATGCAAACAATACAATACAATTGATTCTCTATGCTAGTACCTATGGATGAATTGTCATTACTTGGGGACCAAAGGAGCACATGTGGATCACTGCTAGAGGGATTCTATCCTTGGACACTCACAGCGCAATAATGAAAATTTGATAGGGTCTTTTTGGATGATCAACATCCACATAGAATAATTATCCTAAGATATGTTATTCATTTATTATAACATCAAATATGTTAATTATAAATTTTACATGAAATATCCTTGCTCGAGGTTTCATACAACTCGTTATTAAAAAATTAAAATATCGACCACCACCACATGCTTCCACTGTACCCAGAACCAAAAATTATAAGAATATAATTATTGATAATATATGACGTAAATATATAAATAAATTTTTTGCTTTGTTTTGTCACTGGTAACATTTATATTAAACTCATTAATTAATATACCAACATCTGCTCAATAAAAATCTCCAAAACATGGTCATCGCCAATTTCATCTTCAAGATCATAACAAAAACACTCATAGAATGAATTTATAACATTATCAATAATTATAAAACAAAAATATCATTAGATTTTATGATCTTAGAGTGATAAAAAAATTTATAAGAATGAAGAACTAAAAAACTATTATCAAACTAGTTCAAAACGAACTAGATAACTCACACCTGATTTTGAAAATATATGATTACTAACTAATATACATTTAGAGAATAATTATAAATGAATTTTATAATAGTTTATAGATATAAATAAGATTATGAAATAGGTTATTAATATTTTTATTTTTTATATAGTAGATTAAATCACTTTAATGGATGTCATGAATTAAGGTAAGGGGTTCTTTGTCTCAAATTTAATTTCTTGATACATAATTATTATTGTGCACCATGATAGATTTGATATGGTATGATCACTTACTAATGAATATATTTTTAAATATTAATGAAATTATTGGGGTTTTATGAGTCGTCTCATGATCTATATTTAAATAGATCTTGATTTAAAAGATACCAAAGTTGTAATCACTTTTTTTAACTCAACTCCTTTCATTGAGTTATAATACATCTTCATGACCTTCTTTTTTACGAGATTGGTTTCTTCTTCTATAAGATTTTATTTTATGGTGATTTCTATTCCTTTCTGAGGATAATGAATTATTATTTCAAATATCGTACCATAATGATTTTCTTCCTTAAAAAGAATATCATTTTTATAAATAATTTTCATCCTCTTTAATGATAGTTTCCCCTCCTTGTCCGTATTTTCCTTGGCCACCAATTTTATCCTTTGTATTTGGAAATAAAATTATATATTTTCTCATATAACCTTCATATTTACCTTATCCACTTTTATAAAGGTTTTTTGTTTATTTTTTTATGACATGGGTTTGCATTAAAATTATTTAAGAAAATTACAAATGTTTTCAGATTTATTATAGCATTAATATTATAAGTTACTCTAACAATAGAACTATTCACTGGAATTGGGCCTATTGGACACAAATTTAGGACTTTAGGCCATAGGGTATTTATATCACCATAGTTATTTAGGACACATGACCTCTATGCCACCACAATCCCTTAAGCCATCATGGTCCTATCAGGCCACAAGGCTATTGGTCTACGAATTAGTCAGGTTAGAACACATGGGAGCATGACCCAAAGGAGGATTTAGAGAATGTAGTAGCCATTAGTGAAGTGTTATTTGGATTGGTAATGAAAAGGGGGATAATGTTAACTATTCCTCTAGGATCATGCACCATGAATCTCTGTATGGGGAAATTATGGCCAATCATCCATATGAGGTGGGGATCTAGGTTTCATCAATGAATAAAATGTTGAGTAGGGGTAGTTAAAATATAGTAGTTATTTAGTAATTTGGGTCATGTACTAGGCCTTCTGCCTCTAGGATTATAGGTCATATAAGGGTTTCTTATCAAACCTGTCTAAATTTGATTATCTAGAATTAAATAAAAAATATAAGGCCTTCAGGACATTCCAACAAATGATCTATTATTTAAATTTTTTTACAAAATTAAGTATTTTATAAATCTTTTAGATTGAAATTTTGAAACCTTTATGTATTTTTCAAGGATCCATTGTTAAGTTTTCTTGTAAAATTTAAATGTGTTGTTAAAAAAAATCAATTCACCATTTAGAAAAATTTAATTCTTTTCTAAGGCTTCATTATTGGTATTTCCTTCCAAATTTTGATTTTGAAAATTCATTCTTTTCAATTTCTCAAAAGTTTCCATTCCAAAATGACTTTTCAAAGTGATCATAACTTCATCTGTTACACCAAAATATAAAAGATTTTTCCAAAAAACACTTTTATGATTTCACTACCATTTCCTCTTTATCTCTAAAGTTTTTTCCCTTAGAAACTATTTTTCAAAAATCACCCTCTAAAGGTTATTATAAAATACTCATTTGAGGTTTTGTGTATCTACCATTTACAAGATTGATGAAAATATTGGTGACTCCATATGGAAATGTTTTATACCCAATTTTTCTTTATATGGTATGTTTATGATTTAATGAATAAACCCCATTTTATTTCCTTGGCGTCAATATGATATAATGATTGATTGATTTTAAGCGGAACACATATGAATGGATTATTGGTGGGTGGGGTATTATATCACCAATGAATGAATTAGTTGAAGTTTTATATCACATGTAATAATGATGTTGAATGTGGGAAAAAATTTCACAATATTCAGTGTAGAAATTGTTTTTGTTCACAACATTTAGCATGGTCATTTTGTTTTTTCACAACATGAAGTGTGGAAGCTTTTTTTCACTATATTAAGAATATACATTTTTTTTATTCACAACATGAAGCACAAACATGTTTTTTGTTCACAATGGTATAATTTCTATATTCTTATAGTTACACAAAAATTCTCCTAAAGAAACTGTTTTTAACACTATATCTGAGAGTGTGGGTCTTGGGTGCCTTAATTTGTAGTAGATGAGGGTTTAGTTTTTTTGTAGATTAGTTTAGTTATATATGGGAATTAGGATGATATAAATTGATTAAAACACCTAGGGATAATTATAGTGGATAAGTATAAATATAAGATAACATCTTGATGTTTTCGTAAAGTAGATATTGTGTTGGTTCTCTAAGAAATTGTGTCCCTATCTTGATTATGGAAGTTGTATGTGGTAGTGGAAAAGATGAAACTAGGGGTAATCACCTGAAAAAATGATGGTTGAAAATTAACATGATCTTTACCCTATTGCACTATGAGTGGGACTATAACTATACACTTGGATAGACACTCCTAGGGTATATTATTTGGTTAATCACAATCACTTTACAATCATTTATGAAGGATTTATTTTTTTTAAGAAATTAGGTTATGGAATGTGAGAGAACCCACCTTAATGAACCCAAGATTTAACCAAGAGTGATTTAGGTTGAACTGAAACCTAATGTGATGATTTCAAAGAGTAGTACATTTTAAGGATGAGTTTTTATAAAATTATTTTTGATAATTATAGTATAATGTTAATATTACTAACTCATGATTAACCCTTATGGTTTTAAAAATATATATTGCTAGGAGGAACCAAGTTTATAATGGATTTAATGGAAAATATAGTAATTGTCCTGATGAGAAACCAAGTGGGGTAGAATACGTTGTTGGAAATATTATAGTTATTCTCACCCAACTATCTCGAGTTATGATTAATAACATGAGTCTATCCAAACATCCAAACACACAAATGAATTTAAATATGGAATTTTATAATATATTAAGTGATGAAAATGGTAAATTAAAGATGATAAAACTTTCAAGATGTCAAAAAAATTAGAATAAGAACCCAAGGGAATGTATCAAAGGAAAAATAATAATTTTCAAGTGTAGAAAGATTGAAAACCAAGATCAGGACTTCCAAAGAGAGATGAAGAGGTAAACCAACAAAACATAAGGTATTAGAGTCCCAAATAATACATCATCCATACGTTAAAACATAAAATACAAGGATTTAGGTCATAATACAAATTAATGCCCCAATCTAATGTCTAACAAGGATTATAGGTATCAAAGACCTCATAAACCTAAGGAATAATATAAATACTATCCTATAACAACTATTTATGTAGATCATAATAATTAAGGAACATTTATCCTTTATTCAATATTTTCAGGTGAATTATTGGATTCTGGTCTAGGGTATCTAAAAAGTTTTCTAAGAACATTAAATCACCACCCTGATGATTTTATTATTGAAGAAAACTTATTATTGTAATGTATCCAAGGTTTATGTTTATGGGAACATGCCATGTGAAAATGTTGTTATACTTAAGATTAATTTTCTTTGAGTATGAAAATGGATTATACTCCTCTAATTAGATGAAAAATTATTTGGAATAAGTAAATCACATTTTATATCAAACTATGGTATTCTATCAATTATTAGATGAGTATTAATACCCTTTATAAAAAAATTATATAATTTGGGACTTCATACTAACTAATGATTTCCTTTTGGATCAAATTGTTGGAGAAAAACTCAATAATATAGATGATCCTATTACTAGGAAAAAAAATATGTTTCTTAAGTTTTTAAGATTGTTATTTCTCTAGAAATTATATCTTTAATAACATATATATTTTAAATAAACTTATATATTTTCATTATTATATGATAATTAAAAATTTTAAGGAAGAAATTTATTTAAGGGAGTGAGTGTAACACCAAAATATTTTACTATATATATTTCTTTTATATAAATCCAATGTGTATGATAGCTTACAACACAAATAAAACTGAACAGAAACAAGATACGACATATTTGATGAATATTATCAAAAAATTGATAGAAATAATAAAACCTCCATTAAATAAAAGTATATTTACAATTTAAAAATGGATATATTTTGGGGATATATAATTAATATGATTTGATATTTCAAAGGATTTTTCATTCTCAAATAACTGTTTAAAGTATAAATAAATTAAATCTAAAACTTTTAAACGATTAGTAGGATAAAAAATAATGTTTAAATTTACTAATATATAACATTATTTAAATTATAAATTAGTATGAAATAATATTAGGAACACATCAAGTTTTAGAAGTCTATTTTCCAATAAAATCAGTTTTCTTTGTAATTTTAATTATCATTGAAAAGATAAATTATAAATTTTATAATTTTAATTTTAAAAAAGTAACATAATTTATAAATTCCTCACATCAATATTATCCTAAAAAATAATTTTTGAGATTTTTCTGAACTAGTTTATTTTTAGGTGAATAATGAAAATATAGTTTTTACTAAAATCATAGCATTTATGACAATATTAAGGAGTACATGTAACTTAAAAACATATAAAACTTTTTTAATGATCAAATATGTATTAAGGAGTAAAAATATAAATTTCTAAATAGTTTTGTGAATTTAAATAACGTATGTTAAACAACTTATGTAATATTTTTCAATAAAAAATTTATTTTGTGTTTTCTTTTAATTAAATATTATTTTTTTAAAAAAAACTAGATTTCTTGGAAATAAAAATAAATTTTATCAATTTTATAATAAATTAATTTATATCATTAAAATTAAATAAATTGATTATTTTATTCTTCAAATAAATTTTAATCTTAAAATACACCTTTTGTACAAACATGGTCTTATGTTGTTCTCCTTGAATGATAATGGATGTATGGTTATCTCAGGTGTTCAAGAAGAATGATGTATGAAATCTATAATTGTCTAGATGTTATTTTATTATTTTATTTCATAATAGGTTCACCATCATTGTTTCCTTCTTGAGGATTGATTGTGGTTAGTTCGTGGTCGCACATTCATTCACATCAGGTTTTCCATTTCCATGTTTCAAAGAAACACCTTACAATTCCCACATCCATAACTGAGTACAGACCTTATTTAAAAAGTTAGGTGTTCACTTGGGTTTTTAGACCCAATAACCCTTAGGAACTCACATCAGTAAAGAGAAGAGGGGTTGGTCTCTCACACCCTTTTGGGGGGAATTATTGCATATTCTAGAACTCTCTAATAAATTTATGATTTGTTCATGAATATAATCCTAATATTGATAAGAAACGGGTTACCCTAACAAATTGATTAGGTTTTAAATCCTTTTATGTGTAAAGGGGGTTATTTAATGTGATCATCAGTATGTATTAATGTCTTATATTACTATATAGAAATGGGTAACTGCTTACATTTTGAAGCCATATAACCACACACTCTGGAGTTTACTACCATCCAAGGTGTAAAGTGGTATTTTGAGGATGAGATTAAGACTGTATGAGGAATCATATATATCATGTTAAAAAAATAATCAAAAACCACATAGTTTCTTTAAACTATTTAGTTTAACATCATGTGGAAAGGACATATATGAGGGTGCTTAGGCACCATGTATAATTCTTGATCCTTGGGAAGGTGTCCTACATACTTTTTTATGAAAAGAATAATAGTCATCATAGTTTTATCTTCACTTAACCAACTAATGGGATGTGACAAATAATTAACATCCATAAGGTTTATTTATCCAGGGTTTACAAATATGTTAATATCCTCAGGACTTACCCCATGGTGGATGTCCTTGTATAGAGTCAATTGTTTCATGAAACTGAGTGGGGCCTACACACTATGTCTTCCCTGGCTACAAAAAAATCGTGATGTGGATAATATGATTGTTCAAAATCCCTATGCTCGTGTGAGTTGTTATTGGTGTGAGAAATGAGGAATAAAAATTGATTGGTCTCACTACATATGGATATGGGACATATGCACTAGGGTATCCCTTATGGGGTGTTTGATATAGAGATCAGACCTAAGGAAGGAATCATATGTATCCGGTTTATTGTTGGAATCATATTCCTCATAGTTTAGTTAGGTTCTCAATCCACTACTAGATGAGAAAGAACAATAAGAAAATAAGAGGGTTTGGATTCCATGAGTTAGATTATCTAAGATATAAAGGGACTTGCACCAAGGTGGACACTCTTTTAAAGATCAGGCCTTAGGAAGTTTTCCTACATATCTTCTTTATAATAGAAATAAAATACCTTATAGTTCATTTATATTTTGATTCTATAGCTGAATGATAAATGATAATAAACCCAAAGGTGAGTTTGGGTCCCATGGGATAGAGTGTATAAGATATAGAGGGCCTTAAATTGAGGTGGATTCCCTTTTAGAGATTTAACCTTAAGAAGGAATCCTATATATCCTGTTTATAGTAGGAATTAGAGTAATAATGGTTCAGTTTGATATATGTCCTGATATTTTTAATATAAAATTTTATTATGTCTTAAAGTGTGTTTTTTACATGCCTGAAATGTCAGAGGTTATACACCTAACATGTCCTGATTTTCTTTCTAATATGTCCTAAGTGTCTAATTGGTAAGGCTGACATATCACATGGTACTTATAATTATTCAAGTAGACATGTTTTATGTTCATCGAATGATGTGAATGTCTAGATAAATTTTATATAACTAGACTAACATGTCGGGGGGTCTTCTCATGACCAACACAGACACATCCAAGGGTGGCGCATGACCCAGGATAAAATTTAAGAATACTATCACATGACTTGGCCAATATATATGATGTAATTTTATATACTTATTCGATATGTCTAGAAGAATTTCCATGACTTGCAAAGAAAGTCCATAGGACTTTTCAAGTCTTAACTAATATATTCGGGTGTCGTCACATGATATGGATCGGTGATGAAAAGCTCATGATGCCTCATTATGAAAATAAGTACTTTTTTATTCATTTAAGTCTTGTGTATTTTTTATTATTTATTGCATATATTCCTTAATTTTTTTCAAGAATTATATTATCGAGGTTTTACATGATGATGTAAATATGTAGAAATTCCCTCATATAATCTGGATAGTGCATCATAATTCCATCACATAGTCGATAAGGGGATCACAAAAAAACATGTATTCATGCACTATAATCCATTAGGTCATTCCATAGATTTTACCTGTTGGAAGAACCTTGTAACTGTGTGATTTTACTCTCTGATAATTCTTCTTTTTTGTGTTACCATGGTTGTTCCTTGCATATGTTCTATTTGTCATTATTTTGAGGTGGAGGAATTCATAGGCCTCACCTCCCTATTTATACCCTGCTTTAAAAAGCGTGTATATAGAAGATATGAGGTGGAGTCGGTGGAGGGATTATCACATCATGTGTTTCACTTGATCCTATTGCAGGTTTTCCAAGTCGTCACATGATAAAAAACATTTGTGAGAATACTCCTTCATCACCATATTTATTTGACACCATCAATTCAATATGATTTTACGTAATCTTTTTGATAGGTCAATTGGTATTTTCACCATTGAGCTGATATGTCTGATATTTTTTTTTTGTGATGATGATTCCTATGAAAAGTCTTTCTTGTGATTGAATAAAACTTACCTAGGTTCCTTTTAATGATTAATATAGGTTTTCAAAGGCCTTTATTGAGATCCAAATGACTCTTTAAGGGCCTCTCAAGAGATTAATATGGTTTTTTAAAAGGTATTTTTATGATAAATAGTGATCAAATGACGCACATAATCCCTTTGCATGAAAATCAATGTATCTACACTAAGCTATAGGATTCATCATTTTTCAATCTTTTATACACTATTTTCCAAGACCTCTGGCCTTTTACCAATGGTTTTCCATTTGGGAATCACATGATTAGTATAGGATCTCGTGGTGGCGTCCAAGTATTATCATGGATGGTCTCTTGGCCTATCTGGGATGTGACGTATGATCAAATTGACATTTCAAATGGATTCCTCAAAAGAAGGATAACATGCCTAGGATTCTTCATAATATTAGGTCAACTATTGGAAATGATTTAACATGATCATGGGAGACTTTTATGGATCCCATGGTGAGATCAATTAGGCTTTTCAAAGAGATTTAGAAATATCGAAACGACATTCCCAAGGACCTATCTATTATTGATGTTGATCACAAGAGGCACATAAACCCTTCATAAGAAAAATAGTGTAACATTGACCGCATGAAGCCTCCTAATTTTCATCTTTATTTAATTAATTTAAGAGGGGTTTTGGGTGATCATCTGAAATTTGTCTCCTAATGTGTCACATGATCAGAGGATCTCATTATGTAGTTTCTACATGATCATCAGTTCTTGTATAGAAACCTTATCAAGAATAAGAGGGCTCATCTTGGGAAATTTTTATTATTATAGGGACTCTCCAAAAGGTCATTTCATGATCATCAATATATCATGTGAAGAAAATGATTCTCCCACCTCTCCCAGTTCTTCCAACCAGATGATGACCTTATTTTGAAATTCTCCCCTACCTGGAAGGAATAAAATACATCTTATACCTAGCATTATATATTTTATGGTCTATTAGAGAAGAAATATTGATTTAAAATAGTAAAAAAAATCTCTATTTATGGATTTATTTCTTAGTTTGTGAAAAAAACTGATGAAAATTTTCACATATACAAATCTCTTATTCCACCTAGATTTGAGAACTAATGCTATTATCAAACAGAGACCATAAATTATACAATACTATTAAAAACAATATGTTACTGATTAAATACTTTTAAAATAAAATATATTATTTATAAACGTGCAATCTAGTGGTTCAACATCTGATGTCAAACATCAATGGGTGCCAGATCCCATGATACCCATGGTGTAGAAAAATAATTCAGTAGAATCATACCAACCTGACCAATAGATAAATGTTAAAAATTTGGAAAATAATAAAAATAATTAGAATAATATTTCAAACATTAATAACAAATCATAATACACAATAAATAAATAAAAAATTGAATATACCTCCACAAACGTTGATCAAAATCAATATATGGACGTATTTCTGGAACATGGTCTGGAATAATAAATATAGAAAGGTCACACCCCCTCCTAATTGGTGGTGTTGTGGAAATATCTAGTTTTTGAAATGAATGTTCATCGATCTCATCATCGAGAAGATTTATATCATTGAATTAACAAAATAGATAATTAGGACCATCACCAAACATATAAAACAAATAATAATACCTATAAATAATTATTAATACATCTAGAAAATATAATAAATTAATAAATAAGATAATATAATACATCATTAAACATATCCATCCTCATATTCATCAATGAAAATTTATTTATTTTCCTCTTCAGTATTGTCAACATCTATATGACTTTCAACTTTATAATCCCTTATTACATCATTGACATTATCAATATCATTTACCCTTAACTTGGGGGGTCACCATTGATATTTATATCTTATCTTAGAAGATATGTATTTGGTGTGTTCTTCTTGAAAATATTCCATATTTTCCACTTCTATCGAACCATTTTCATTTTCAAGAAACCAATTATCACAATATATAATTTTTATTATACCCCACCAATAATTTAAATCCAAAAAAACTACATATTAATTTTCATAATAAACTTGATGTTAGTGATGTTCCAATATAAATGGTTCATTTGGGGAAATAATAATTTTATATTTAATTTCAAAACTCTAAATTGTGGATGAACTTGCATCCCTCAACGAATATCAACCCATTAATATTTAAAAATTATTACAAAATTTGGTCATAGATAACATAACTCGATTATTTGATCCAGTACACCATAAATGATAACTTCACTTTATTTATGATCAGATCCTTTCAAAAAAACAGCATTATTCATTGATTTCTTTGATTCACCATATATGTGTATATGAAATGAAAAACCATTAACCACATTAACATTATAAGATTTTACCAATTTATATACATGGTTTTTGAGAACATATAATTGACTATAAATTTTACTTTCATGTTGTTTTTCCTGCAAAAATAATAAAAACATTAATAATAAATGAAATAAAAAATGGATTTAATGTTATACCATAAACAAAATAACATACAAGTCTTTGAAACCAATATTCAATAGTATGTTGTCGATGTTCTTCAAGAGCGGTAGGGATAATTTTTATAAATTATTTCCTAATATGGTCATCATATTATTTATAAATCAAATAATATAAAAAAAATTCTCTTAATTTTTTTAAAAATATTAAAAAATTAGTAATTAACGCATTAATTATTTAATTTCCTCTTAATTGATAAGAAAAAATGTATAATTATTTTATAGTTATTCATTTGAAATCCATCATTCACAATAACCACTAAAACTAAAAATGGGCTGATTAAAAACTAATAATTGATGGTATGTGACATCATAATCATTTTCCTCATTATGACCATTGCAATTACTTTTTGTAGGATATTGAAATTGAAAATAATAAGAGTTTAAATTTTAAGTTTCCTCTTATAAGTATGCTTCTACAGTCGACCCTTCAATTGATGACTTGTTACTTACTTTCTTTAATACTTTTATACATATCTCAAATGGGTACATCCATCAAAATTGTACTCTCCCTTCATATCTAGAATCATATGGTAAATTTGATATTAAATTTTTTATTGATTTAATGATGGTCAGTAGGAATATTTTTCTAATTTACATAAAATTAAAACAATATATATTTTTAGTATACTCAATGCATCATAATCTGATATTACAACACAAATATATCCAAAGAAATATGATATTTCTATCAGCACATCCCATATTGAATAATTTAACAACCCTCTAACACAAAAAGGCAGTATTCTTTCAATTATGACTTGACAGTTAAGAATTTCCAACCTAGTAATATTCATATTTCCAATGCAACAAGAAAAATTAGAAGCATAACCATATGATAACATCAAATCACTAATCCATTGGTAGAATAATGAAAAAATTTCTTTAGAAAGTGTGTAATATTATTTTGTCTTCACAGAATTGTGTGATCTTTCATTTTTCATATAATTCATGTTCAGTATGCTAGTAAATTTGGGCAAGATATAATCGTGTCATTAAATTATTATTCCTATTACCAGGTGTGTGAGACATGGTATAAAATATTCCATCCAAAAAAATCTAAATATTTATCACATCTAATATACGATGAATCAAAAAATCAAACCAAAATGGCAGGTCCTAAAAAAATACTTTTTTATCCAATTATGATCACTCCTAAAAACCATATATTTTTTTGTTCATTTATATTTCTAGTGGTTTGCCTATTTTGATTCTACCTTTTAATAAATATTATTAATTTTTAATAACTATTAGTATTTTTTATATTTTTTACAAGTAATTACAAATTAGCATAATTTTTAAAAATATTTAAAAATCATTAAAAATAATAACTAATTATTACGAATATTTACCAATTATTACTAATAATGATAATTATTTCTTATTAATAATAAATTATTTAATAAGTTCTAATACATTTTTTAATTATTATAAAATTTTTAGTAATTATTATGAATTTTTTAGAATTATTATTATTTTATATATTTTTTTACAATTTATTTAAAATATCATAATTTACTAATATTTAAATATTATTAATAATATTTATTGTGTATTACTAAAATTTACTAATTATTACTATTATTGACAATTTTTTTATCAATTATTATATATTATTTAATTATTATTATTAATGTGTCTAATTGCAACTAAATTTTTACTAATTACTATGATTTTTAATAATTTTTAGAACTTTTTTATATCTTTTACAAGTTATTCATTTTTTTACTATTTATTACTAATATTTATTTATTTTTAAAAAATATTAACATTATTTATTAGAAATACTAATTATTTATTAATTATATATGATTTTTTAATAAATATTACTAATTATTAATAATTATTAGTAATTCATATATATATTTTTAACAATTTAATACATATTATAATAATTTATTAATATTAACAAATTATTACTAACATTTTCTTATTATTACTAATATCAAGTAATTATTTATTAATTATTACAAATCATTTAATGATTATTATTTTATTTTTTATTATTATTACATTTTTACTAATTAATGTGAATTTTAATTAATTGTTTTTATTTTTTATATTTTTTTACAATTTCTTTGAAATTTGTAACTAATTATTAATAATAATTATTAATTTTTACTAAATAATTAATACTAATTATTTTTTAATTGTAATTATGTTTTTAATAAATATTATTTATTTTTAATAATATTTATTATTATATATATATTTAAATTTTATTAGAAATTATCATAATTTATTAATATTTACTAATTATTACTAACATTTACTAAATATTACTAATATTTATTAATTATTTATTAATATTAAAAATAAAATAATATTTATCCCTATTTCTTTATTAATACAATTTTACTAATTATTGTGAGTTTTTAATTACGGTTAGTAATTTATATATTTTATATATGTGATTTCAAAAAAATTACTAATTATTAAAAATATTTATTAAGTAATATAAATTTTTTATTAATTATAGCTAAAAAATTTACAGATATTACTAAGACATGATAATTAATCTCAAACTTGGGAAATTGTCAACTACGATAAGAATAATAATCAAATATCATTGATGAATGATATGTAACTGTAAAATAATTAGAACAATTAATAATAATGAACTTATAGAATAAATTCAAATATTACATATCATGATTTGTAATAGTTAAAAAATAAAAATAATTATATATGTAAACCTATCAATCAATCATCATGGTAAATAACCTAAGAATTATAAGGTCTAATAAGGCACCCTTGGATACTCATGCAATCTCAACACTTTATCACACCTCCCCACACACATTAATAAGTAACCACTTTCGAATTATTATAATCATAAATATATAATCATTCAAAACTCAAAATATTCAAATGATAAAATATTCAATGATAATAGAGGCTCAAAAAATGTGTATCCTATACTAATAGATCATTTAAAAAAATCCAAACAAGAATTTCATTTTATTGAAATCATAAAAACCCCTTCAAACCAACTTGGAAACAAAATTTTGATTGAAAACATCTATTAGACTCAAAAGGAACTAATATATTGAATGGAGATAACTAACTTCTTAAATCTAAAGGTTAAATATTGGGAAAACTATCTCAAATCAATTGGAAGCAATTTATGGGGAGCTGGAACATGACTTCTTCGATGGTGGACACCGAAATTGGGAATAAAAACATACAAGAACCCTAAATACCAAATAACCCATAAAAATATGGTAGATATTTTCACTAGAGGTTCAACCGAACACTGCCACTAATCATGCCATACACAACGCTGGTTTTTATCAGCGTTAAATATAAAGTATTGATAAAAGGGTAACCTTTATAAGTGCTAGATAAAAGAACTGAAAAAGGTGTACCGTTAATCGGTTTTTTTAGCGCTGATAAAGGTGGATCTTTATAATTGCTATTCATAACACTAAAAATACCTTTAATAAAAAATATTATCAATATATATAATTACCATATTTATATTAGAATATATTTTTTTTTATACATTAATTAAAAATTAATTTATAAAATTAATATAATAATTATATATTGATATATAATTTTAATAATTGAAATATAAATATAATATTTTAAAAAATATATTTTTCAAAATTATAAATAAATATATATATATATTTCAATAATTATAAAATTATAATAAATATATTTATTATAATTATATATATCTTTATATATATAATTATATACAAATATTTATAATTATATTTATTTATAATTACAGTTATAAATAATTATATTGATATTTAAATAATTATAAAACTATAATAAATATATTTAAATATATAAATATATTTAAATAATTATAAAATTAAAATAAATATATAATAATAATAATTATATATATAATAATTATAAAATTATATATTAATATATTAATATATAGAGAGAGAGAGAGAATTATAGAAAATAGGATGATTGAAGATGGGTTCGGTGCTTCAGAGCTCCCCCCACGGGCTATTCAATGGTGATTAGGGTCAACAAGGCTCTCTTGTGGCCTTTCTGAGGGATGATATAGTGGAAAGGGTGAATCTATTTTCTAGAGGACATGTTTTCTTGGAAGTTCTAGGGATCATGAAGAACATGAAGTAACACATTGGGTTCATCTTGTGAATGAAGGTAAAAGTTTAAATCACAAGATATTTTCCTTGAGTCCGAGTTTTGAAAAAGGTAGATTTTTTAAAAAGGGTAATGTTTCATGGGTTTTTGCAAGAAAGGATGTGATTTTGGACTGCCTTGAGTCTTATAGTCGTTCAATAATTGCTAAAATTTCTCTTCATAAGGATGATCATTTCTTGAAAACCACAGACCTGATTCAAAGAATTTCTTCAGTATAGGATTTTTTGGATTGGAAATGTATCCCAATGGGAAGGGGATACATTCAAAATATTATCTTGAATGATGATCTAAAACAATGATCATGGTGCTTCGATATGGTCTCATTGAAACCTAGCTCTCTAAGCATCTAAGAATGTTTCTTTAACTTCAACCTTTTCGAGGTTAAAAACTCTTTTTCATAGGTCTAGGTCACGATCTTCAGACTAAATATGACTTTGTGTCATCTAAACATAATATGTGATATTTCTTCTTCAATTGGTGTTCCTATAAAAATGGATAAAGAAATTGAGTGATCTAGGTATTGAAATTTTTCAGACTACTTGTGGAAGTAGACCTTAGCCTGAATCTTACCAATAAGGTGATCCTATCAACTAAATCTGATGAATTAAATTTGAAAATTTCTTATAAGAAATTGTCGTCAATCTGTTCTAAATGAAATATTATAGGCCATTCTTTGGACTCTTTGCATAGGGCCACAATATTATATTTCTTCTTGAAAAATGAGCTTGATATTACTATTTTTAGGAAGAATAAGAAGGAAGATAGTGATGTACTAGGTGATCAAAATATTGCAGTAAATGGTAGCGTTGACACTAGAGCTGATTTAGGTGAGTAAGGACCTGTAGAGTTGGTCATTACCCAGTCAACTGGACAAAATCAAAGTGTTTCCAATCATTCATCTAAGAAGATGCCCTTTGATACTAACATTAACTCTGGAAAAGACAAGTATCATAGTGTTTGTTATGATAAATATGCAACAACATAGAGGAACAAAGATTCATTTATAAGGTAAACAAATGGTTGTATATATATTATTTGAATTCATTGGGATGATCATCCTAGTGGAAGAAAATCCACTATGAAGAAGGGTATTTCATTTAAGGATTCCCTAGTTAGGAGTTATTTGAGAGGAGGTATAGGAAGTGAACTTCTAGAGATGCATAATTAGGATGGTGATAGTTTGGTGAAGAATTAAGGGAGAACCAATCCATTGATGATTATTTTTCCCAAGAAATGACTAATAAACATTCGATGCGGGAAAAAATGGTTGATTTAAGGTCTCATAAGGGAAATAAGAAAATTAATGTTGAAATTCCATCAAAAACTAAGATTTTATCCCTATAGTTCGGTGGGAAGGTTGATACTTAGGCGATGGTACCAACATCAATGGGGACAGAATTGGATAGTCCAAAAGGCAAGAGATCCCCAGCTTTGGAAAGTTCCCCTCATACTAATCAGGATTCTACCATGTTGGATAACCCCAAATATAGATAATTACCTATATATTTCAACCGTAGTGTGGATTCTCATACAGCTAGTGGTCCATATGGCAATAAAATTTCTTCATCGTAGGTTATTTCAGTGGATGAAGAGGGCTTCCAATTGGTCACTTTTAGGGAGTCCAATCCACCTTCTTCTGAACCTGTAAAAACATATCTTAATGAATCTTTATGAGATATGGACTTGACCCCTTTTGTAGTTCCTCTTCAGATAGAGCCTCCATAATGCATCCCCACATGCAGGTAGGTTTATTTTTTCCTTCTAGTAGTCTCAGATTTCCCTAAAATCAAAAATGAGCAAGGAACTCAGGAAACATTAAGAAAATTGAAAGTGTTTATTCACAAACTTTATGAAGTACTTGAATCTATTAATGATTCACAAGAAGTTTAAGTATAGGTAAATGTGGTTATGTACCCAAGAAAAGATGGTACTAATGATACCATTATGGATGACCCATCTATGTAGGTGGAAGTCCAATCTGGTGATGGGAGATCTGAATCAGAGGACACTGACATTGAAGGCCTCTTTCAATAAGTGAAAACATGGGGGAGAGGTCATCACCCCAGAGGTCGAGGTCTTGGGAATAGATGAACTAATTGTAATGTTATACATAATCAGGAATTTGGAATTGGGGTTGAAATTAGAAAACATTTAGGTCTTTGAATGCTTAAATGATGGGGGAAGTATTTTTTTGTTTGTTACCTTATCTTGTTTCCCAATTTTTAGTTGTTTAATAGAAATGTTTCAAAACTTCCTTTTCATATATATATTTATATATATATATATTTATATATATATATATATAATTATGTAAAAATATTTATATTTATATATAAATATTTATAAATACATTTATTTATAATTATAATTATATATATATATTATTATAAAATTATAATAAATATATTTAAGAGTTTTGGGATAAAGAACAAAGACACAATCCCTTTTATTTAAATATGAATGTCCGGAGTGGAGAAGAAGATAAAACATGGAAATATAGCTCACATCAAAAATAAAAGACCAAAAAGGCTCTAAAATTCAGAAAAGTCGACATCATTAGTAAGGTTCGGGCCACACCAACCCTTTCCTAAGAGGGGCTCTTCCCCATGAATGTCTTCCATGCTTCCAAGTATTTTATCTCTACCAAGGCTCATGGTATACATATGAACATGGTTCAACAATGTGTTTAGCAACCATATCACTTTTTTGATGTCCATTCCTATGTCCCATAACACTTTTAGAATCCCCCTCAAAGTTCACTGCCTCAAAAGGAAACTCTCTAGGAACAACATCACCTAAAATCAATAGTTGCAGCTGAACAAATGGCAACCTTGTTCATATTTTTCTGAATAGGTGTAATTTATTCCCTAGATAAAGTTACTCCATCACTAACCTTAACATGGTCAGAACGAGGTACCTATTTGAATTTTGTATTATAATTAGACTCTCATATTTTCAACTTATTTAATGCATGGTAAGATCAAAGAGGAGCTTTAATTGGTGATAATTATGTAGACTCTCTAGAAGAAATATTTGTGGTAGAATCATTCTATGACCCTGATAGGTGCCCATGAGTGGTAGAATCCATGAATGATCTTCCAGTAAACCCCTTCTTACCTTCATCTTGAACATTGTGTTCTAAAAAAGAAGTAATAACCTCAAAATCATAACTAACAACCATAATATTAATAGAATTACCTTGCAAAAAATTATCATAACTATTATCTATCCCTACCCCTTGATGATTACCAACAAAACTCGAGACCTACAAATCCTTCTTGTCTATTCCAAAATTCTAAAATTTAATATGAGTGGATAAGAAATAAATCACCTCCATGGATTTTATAACCTTTCTAGATGAGGCATGGTATTGATTAGCTTGATCCAACTTAGTATATGTGTCATGGAACTCATATTCATCCTCAAAAATAGATGGTGGTCCCTTAATTAAATTTTCATTAGGCAGATCATCACTAACCCGTTTTGGTGAAACACCAAAACTTCTATGTGTATTTAGCACCCCATCCTCTTGAAATAGATTTACACATGTTTTAGAAATTTTTGAAAACATAGAGGGATTCGTCAATAATTAATTACCAATCACTTCAAACACAACAGTCATAGATGTTTGGGATGAAAACTAACCTTTTTCAAGAACTAGACTTCTCATTTCCATATTGTTTTCATCTATAGTTTCGTGTGCCACTGGATCAGGGGAACCATTATTTAAATTTTTCAAAGGACTCATGGGAGCCTCAAGTTCCTCTCTATGATTATTTGGCTTCCTGCATGTATAAACACTATTCCCACATAATCCACATTTTCTGTAGATAATAATTCTACAACATTTTTCAGTATTTTGACCTATTATGTTGGATCCCTTATAGAAATTAGGAACCTTCTCATATTTAATCAATGAATAAAAGGGAAAATAAAACATATTTAAGCTAATATGCTTAATTAATAGAGAACTTATATCATCTTCTACTAGTAAGAGAGAAAATTTTACAAGACATTCCCTTTTTGGGTCTTTGTCCATTTTTATAGGCAGACCAACTACAGTGGCAATATACTTATAGATTTTAGGTTTCAAAAAATCCAACCCAATCCCCTAATTTTAATCCATAATTGAGTGATAAAATTTTCATATAATTAATGGGTTAAACAAGGGGTCCCAATTTTTAATTCTATGGAATACGGGTTTTTTATTAACAAACCCAAAGCTCTAAGATAAATATTTAAGAGAAAAGTTGGGGTAGACTGTGTGAAAATACCCCTTTTTGAGATAATTCATACTTCAACCATCAAAACCCCATAGATCAAGTAGACACTGCCTTATTTCTTAGAAATTCTACCTATCTTCTTTAGAATGAAAATTGATATGAGAAATAATCGAATGATTACATTTCTAAATCCTATTGGAGAGGATTCCCGAACTGACTTCCATGAAAGCAGTGGTACCCTTCCATATGATCTTTTGAGATGTCTCTATGGATTCATTGTGAAGACCATCAAATATGTTAGACATGAAATTAAGTGGAATACCCCACTGAATCTCAAGGGCAGGAGAATAGATATCCACTAGACAATCCTTATAAGAAATTGGTCCAACTGATGCTTAAGCATGTGAATCATGGATGTATGACATGGGATCGGCTGGCTCTCTATTCAGAATTAATTCCTGCAGAGCAGATCCGTTAGAGGGGGGCCTATTATGACTCCCCAAGGTATTTTCAACAATATTGAGACACAGAAAACATGAGTAATCCATGAGAGAAAAGTAAAAAATGGGAAATTAGGAATCATTTTTGTAGTCGCCGATGAATCACTCTAAATCACCCAGAGCCCAAGCACAAACCATCATCATCAAATAGTAAAAATGTTTAAAAAATAAATCTATTTATTATATTTATAATTATATGTACTTTTGTATTAATAAATGTATATTAATTTATAATTATATAAAAATATTTATTTATAATTATAACTATAAATATATTTATATTTATATTTTTAAATAAGATTTATATTAAAATAATTATATATATATTTATAGTAATACATAAATATGATTTATATAACTTTTAATAGAAAATGAATCTTATTTTCATAATTTTATATATTAAAAATATCAAATTAATATTTGTCAAAATGTTTAATAGTTTATTTATATACATCGATTACAAAATGTGTATATAATTAAAATAAATTCAATATATTAATATTTTATTTAAATAATTATATAGTATATAAATGAATATATTTATTCAGATATACATATATATTGATACAAAATAATTTAAAATATTTGTACATGTATAACTGCATGTATATTTGTATATGTGTGTGTGTACATGTGTGTTTGTACATGTGTATGTGTAGATATATATGTGTATGTATGTATGTATGTAATTCACTGAAATGTTACGAATTCACTTTTTTATTATTTTTGTAATTTATTTAATTTAATTTATTTATTATTATTATATATTTATTGATAATGATAAAAATATATATTTAATCATTTTTTAATATTTATTTATACATATATTTATTTACTAAACAAGTAACATTTTCAGTATGTTTGTAATTTCTTTGAATAACACATATTTTTGTCTATTTGTTAAGTTTTAACATTTAAAATATGTTTTCAATATATATATTTAAATTATTTAAATTATTTTTTTTATACTTTTTAAATATGAATATTTTATTATAAAATTATAAATATATATAAATAATTTTAAATAGTATTTATGAAATCATAAATTAATAAATAATTATTTAAATAATTATAAAATTTTAATAAATATTTTTATTACATTTATAATTACATATTAATATATATATATATATATATCTATAAATAATTATATATAAATATTGTTTAAGTATATATATTTATAATATTAAATATAAATAAATAAATACATTTCTACACACTGATGGAGGAACTGGATAAGTAGCTTCTAAAGATTGCTGGTGAGCCGGGTTCCCCAGACCATCCACGGAGTCTAAATCTTCATTCATATATCTTGAATCAAAATAGGGATTGGCATATTTCTTCACCTCCAAAGGAGACTAAAGAGATTGTGGAGGAAGATTTGAAGGGCTTCCCATCCTTCTTTGGTTTTTTGGGAGGTTCATTTGTCTCTCTCATGAATTGGACATCACAAAAAATCATCATGAAAGGTTTTATAGCTCAAATATCATCCTTGGAAGATTCCATTTCATAACATCTTGATTTTTGTAAGAATTCTGTTATTTATCGCATTTTCTTATTAAATGATATGAAACCCTAGATGGTCATTGATATAAATTCTTGATTAGTTTCCATTTAGTGTTTTCTGGATATCAAGTGTATCTCACTAGGTTGTGGTTTCTTCTATTTTATTTTCCCTTCTTTGGAATTGAAAGGGAAATCGTGGGGAGTGGGATTGGTC
This sequence comes from Viscum album, assembly GCA_963277665.1. Taxonomy (NCBI): domain Eukaryota; kingdom Viridiplantae; phylum Streptophyta; class Magnoliopsida; order Santalales; family Viscaceae; genus Viscum; species Viscum album. The sequence continues at coordinate 127,489,246 of OY728162.1, forward strand.
AATCCTAAACCAGGTTCTTTGGGACTTCATGAATGGAGCTTGATATTTAATCTTAATGACTTCAAGGACACATGTTTAGAGGTCTGGATTATTATACATGTTCTTAACTGGGTTTTATGGCATCCAAAAATTCTGTTTTTAATCGCGTTTGTGATTTTTTTTCTTATAAGGTTGGATAGTTCTACAGATATGGTTAGTTATGGCCATTGTGATCATGTTTTGGTTGAGGTTTATTTGAGATCTACTTTAATTTATAGGGTGGTTCTTACCACACCAAATGATGAGATAAACCTTATAATTGAATTTGGGAAAACACCATCATTATATGATGTTTGTTGGATTATTTGGAATGAGAAATATTCTAGTCAAAAATATATCATCTAATATAATTTATGTCTTCAAGGACATGGTATAAGATATTGTATAAGGAAGGGGAATTATATGGTTGATCATTCCAAAAATAAGGTTACAAACACTGAACGGACTTCTGGTGCTACAGTTTTAAACCATCTGGGAGGTTTGACTAATGTTATTTCTGAAGGTCCTTCTTAGGGATTACAAGGTCTTGATTTTGATTTTTGTCCCTTGAAGGATAGATATACATAAAATTTTAATCTCAGACTTTCTTCTCCTCCTCTAGTGACCGCGGATTTTGTTTCTACTATTCAAATGAATCATAACTCTTAGTCCTGGGATAATATTACTAATGAGTTTCATATAAATATTAATGGAGTCACATTTAAGGATGACCTATATAGGGGAATTATGGAAGTTCCTGTTAGTGAGGAAACTAAAGATAGACAAGATTTCAATGAATTTGAAGAACATACTGATGTGGATTTCAACTACTGGTAGGAACAAACAATTATTTTTTCAAAGAAGAGAAACGAGAAATAAAAAATTGTTGTAGCCTCTTCAATGAAGAAAAATTATAAAATTACTCATACCTGTAAACTACATAATCACGGTATTTCTACCACTAAAAAGGGAAATGAAAAGAGTCCAATCCCTAATAGAAAATCTTGTTCCTTAATTCTTGCTATAAGATCTGTGGAATATTCAGTTAACACTTTGTTTATCAATGATTCATTGTTCTATTCTATTCATATTCTTGATATTGAGAATGAAGAGTATGTTTCAATTGGGGAGATACCACCTTTGAGTATTAATAATCCTTAAAGAAGACCTAATTCTCCCTTATGGATATTGGTTGGTGATCTCAAATAAAGATGGTGTGGGGATTGAATTCTTCTCTTAGTCACGATCTCTGAAGCCCTACTACTGTTAAAACCTTGATCTCAGGGAGGGCTGTTGTTGAAGGGGTTGGGTCCACTTAGTCTCTCTAAAAGAATCCAATTAGGGATGTCCTTGGACTTGGTGGCATGGAAACCCCTACAGTCTCAATGTTTCGGCCAACATTTGTCTTGGGTTCTAAATCTGCTAAGGTCAAAGGGACATAGAATATAGGTGATGATTATTTAACAACTTATGCTATTGTTCAACCAGTGAATGATAGATTTCTTTTCAACGTTAGTATACATAAATCTTTTTATTTGCTTTCTTCTAGAAGTAGTGAAGAGGATGGTCAAAGCGGTGATCATGCCCTTGGATAGGAAGATACGACGACGGTCTTTGATTTTAAACTTCTGGATGATGGAGGTGGGTCTTGGATATTAGTGAAAACATAGGGAAGTGGTCAACATCTTCATGTAAGGTGTGAATGCTCTTCACACAATAGCATGAGCACTCAATATTGAGCTACATAATTTTCATGGGTTTTCTTCTATGTTTTTCTTGTGGAATTTTTGGAATTTATATTCCTCCCCTGCTATCCTTTCTTATTTAATAAAGGGTATGTTGATCCATGAACTTTTGAAAAAACATATTTAAATAATTATAAAATTATAATAGATATATTTATATAATAAATATATCTATATAATAAATATATTTATTATATTTATAACTATATATTTATAATTATATATAAATACTTTTTAAATATATAGATTTATAATTTTAATTATAAATATATATATAGATATATAATAAAATTTTAATAAATATATTTAAATAGTAAATGAAGTTATTATATTTATAATTATATATATTTATATATTTATATAAATATATATAATAATATATATATACAATAATAATATAAGGAGTGAACTTTGAACAAAGAAAAAAATGTTTTAGTTGATGATGAGGGATAACAGCTGGTTACCCATAGGAAAGCCATTCTATGACCATCCTTTGCCAAGAAGGGATCAAACAAGGATGAAGAAGCCGATAATGTTGATGCAATGAGTGGTGGGAAGGCGATAGATGTTTCCACTGTCCAACTAAATATTGATATGTGTAAAATTTCATTTCTTAAGGTTTTAAATAGGTCCTTGAGTAAGTATGTGTTCCATGAAGAATTTGGTACCGTTTATGAGGACTGTAACCCTCTGAATGTCTCTTTTTTTCTATTACAAAATGTTTCCACAAGAGATCATTTTGATTATAAGTGCCATCTTGAGGATGATGACTCACTGAGTGTTGAAAACAATGGCATCACCTAGAAGGATCCTTAGAAATGGAAGCATAGAAGACATCTGAAAGGAAGGGGTTTCTCTCGAGGAAGGGGTGAAAAACATAAAAGGAGTTTAATGAATGGCCTTTTATTCTTGGCGGTTCTACCACTTTGATTATATTACTTTCTCTCGATTTCTATGTCTTTTTTACTTCCTTTTCATTAATAAATTTTCTAGGACCATGTGTTTTTACCCATTATTCATGCCATTTTGGGTCTATATATTTAAATAATTATAAAATTATAACAAATATATTTAAATAATATATATATATATAATTATATATATATAATTATATAATTATATATAAATATATATAATAATACAACTATAATTTTAACCAAAATGTAACAGCCATGGGTTTGGTGGTCAAACCCATGAATCCAAATTTATTAATAAAAAAAGCATAAAATGGAGGGAAATGATTCAGTCAAGGTAAAAAATTCCAACAACATAGAGAAGAAACATAAAACATCCCATAAATTCTCACAATTCCCCCTAGATCCCATGTTCTTTCCTCTACCCATTGGATTTCTCCCTCTCATCCATGTCTTAGACCTCTATGGGGATTAACTTCCTCATCTAATAATGATTCAGAGGGGTCTTAAAAAGTGGATTAGATCCTAAATTTACAAAAGAGATCTCAAAATTCCATCTTCAAATTTGATCAGAATCCATCATCAATGATAATTGATAGCATATTATTAACTGTTAAATTGTCTTTATATCAAAAAGCATCCAACTCCGTTATAGAATAAATGACTTCCAGTTGTAAGAAAAAAATATTCCACCACTTCCTTGATGAGAACTTCAGTAGGACTTTCACCTTCCAAGTCCTCAAGAGGTGTGACACTAGAGTATTTTGATCATGAAATATCACATCCTTAGTTATAGCCTTTAAAAAAGAGGCATATGAATTTTTCATTAGTTCTTAAAACTAAGATGGATAATACCATCCCACATTCTAATAATCATCAGTTCTTCTGTGTGTTAGACTATTATTTCAATGATCCACCTTCAAGGGGTTCATTCACTAATTTGAGTCTCACTAGAAGATGTCTTCAGAAACTCAGAAATAGGAAAATGTGAATTTTATTTCCATAGAATAGCCAATTGGAAACCATATTTATAAACTATTTTTTCTTGACTTTATGCATCATTAAAGTAATCAACTACTCCTGGAAAACATGTTGAACAGAAAGATCTTGTGTAGTTGCTTCTTCAATGTAGTGATCATCCCTTAAGACCTTAACATCCCAATCCACTTCTAACTAATATTCCAAGGTAACATTAAGAACATACTTTGTGGCACCTAAATATTCATTCTATTGGGCCACAAATTCATCAGATTAGTGATCCACTGCGTTAGCTATGTCGAGACCCTAAATTTCAAACAGCTCCTACACAACATCAGCCCAAAATCTGTGACCCTTCACCTAAGTTAGGACACCATTAGAGGGATTTCCCTTAATCAATTGAGTAATTCTAGAAACATTCCCCTAATCAAGTCCTGTAAAGCCGCCAGGGATTAAGGCAACACCCATGTTATCATTTGGGACTTCATGCTATATAGCTGACTGGAAAACTTTTACACTCTTAGAAATTTTCATACATGATGAAGGGACGTCATTTGAGGAACCTATGTTTCCTTAATTATAATTATATTTGGATGAGGTATCCCCTCAGTTTTTAGCCAATTTCCATCATTTCCCCTTGAGAGACTTGGAACTGATCATCTAAACCTGCTGGCAATTGAAAATCTCATGTCCAATAAGATTTCAAAAACATTATAGGAAGGTATGTACTCATATTCAAACTCAACTTCAATTAAATCACTATTCACAATAATAATGAAACTATCAGGCTTAAGATTCATGAAATAAATATCAATCAAGACATGATCATAGTTTCCAAACCTTCCTTTAATGGTATTTTCAACAAGCTTGAGTGGTGCTCCAATATATGATGCAATATGTTTAAAAATCTACAGATTCCAGAATACCCAAATGAGGCCATAAAAACAAACCCAGAGCTAAGAAATATTATACTTTGGATGAAGAGGGTTTAAAAGTGGTTTCGTTCTTAAATGTGATGAATTACTCGATTCAGGAAATAAAATCAAGACACTCAGTCTATAAATTTATGAATTTCAGAATGAAAGATTTAATGAAAATACTCGTTTCTGATGGGGATGATCCTCCGGGCATAAAAACTATTGAGCATGTGTTGTTTTCAACAATACTCTATTTTATTAGGGGGAGATTGTTGGCAATAATACTCTATCTTTTTATAATGATTTTGATGCTCACAAATACCCTTGTTTGTTATTCTAATGATTTTACCTTAAGTATATTTTAGGAAATTAATATTCGTTATTTCTCTATTTTGGAAAAATATTAAAGCGTTTAATCCATGTGGAATATTTGACAAAGTGTTCAGAAATATTTTTAGCATATTAGTGTGTTCTGGAAACACTGTTCATGCTCTACGTGTTCGGAAATCACTATAGCGTGTTCTAGAAACATTGTTCATACCCTACGTTGAGGAGCGTAGCGTAAGGATGGAATTAGTCATTTTTTATGAGATATCAGAAAATTATGGTATGTAACCATATGTTATCAGATATGTATGGTTAAGAAACCATATGTTATCAACAAAATTATGGAAGAAGAGCCCTATGTTTGGAAGGAACCTTACGTTTGGGATATTAGAAAAGTATGTAAAAAGAACCCTACGTTAGTATGGAATGTTATGTTTGTTTCTCAAAACTATGGTTCATCAATCTTACTTTTTTAAACTACTTTATGTTTTATCAAAAAGTATGGATCATGTACCATATATTTAGAATCTGATAAAAGATTGGATTATATACCATACGTTTGAGAGTTAAAGAGAAAATTATGGATGATCAACCTTACTTTTAAAAAATTAATGGTCAACCTTATGTTGTGAACCTTAAGTTGTGAACCTTATGTTCATAGAATGTATGTTATGCAGTTCAACCCTACATTTAGCATTGGAAATTTAAATTACGACACTATTAAGAAACAGTCTTTATGCGGATTATGAGGCAGATTACAAGCCATATTAAAAGCCCAAATTCAAATCACATCTCTTACTGATTTAAAGTTGTTTATTTGTGATTCAAATGATCAATTTAAAAGGATCTTTTCATGGTGAATATTCAGGGGAGTTACGACTACTCTGTTATTCAAACATTTGAATATATTGATTCTAAAGGCAATATTTGTGGATCTAAATTTGAAAGTAAAACATTCTTTTCTATTCTATATATCTATGATATTTTTTATTACTTGAAAAGAGGTGAATCATCGAAAATAAGATAAGGATAACAAGATCTCGAGTTTTTCACTGCTACAGGTTACAGAGATATACAATTCACACAGATCTAATTCTATCAAGATCTATCAAACTTTGTTTTTCTAAAGAAAAAGAAACACGTTGAATATTCATCAATTCTACATTGATTATATTTTGTGAATCTACTATTGTTGAATTTGATAAATTCATTTTAATATCTACTGCAACTGGATAGACTTATAACTACTTCTACCTAAAGATCATTCTTTCTAAAGACGACGATCCATCTACTGTTAGTTTCATGCTATTGAAACTGTGAGGAAAAACTGTAAAGTATTTTCATAAAAAAAATCTTTTTATTTTCAGTAACCAGCTTCTCATACTAATCTATGTATTCAATTATATGTATGAACCAGAAGGCTTTGTTTTCATCTTAACTTGTAAAGGTGTTAATTGCCTGCACTAATTTGTGGACGGTTTGTTGATAAGAGGACCAGATAGTGAAAATCACCAATCTTTTGGAGTAGATATTTGGTGGAGTGGACTAGGGTCCTTCTGTTCTCCAAACCACTATACATCTTTGAGATCTTTAACTGTTTATTTTCTACTGCATGAACTTTATGATAAATTGAAAGGACATATTCGACAATCATCACGATTTGAGAATAAATTGTAAAAGACACAATTCACCCCCTCTTGTGTGTATTTGGTATAACCTGATCCAACAAAAATCCCATATTCAAGTCAATTTTTGTTTAAGGACTTCTCTCATTAGGTGTTTATCACCCTTTAAAAGCATCAAACTTCCAATCAAGGAGATCTGATATAAATCTAATAGTTCCATGAATGATTCTTGTTTAAAAAAACAGAGATCTTGCTATCCTAATATTAAAATATTCGAGGTGAAATAGATGCTAAAGCCTCTAGATTATCATTTGGTTTCTTATTCAAGGCCTTCTCAAAGTAAATCTCTTTCCCATAAGACTTTTAGGACTTAACCTTTGCATATATATTCACCTAGACCAATGGATATGATTCCATATACCCATGAAATCTGTAGAGCCCTGGATATTGAAGTACATAGACATTACAATACTTTTGCAGGACACTTAGTACATAACAAAAACAGACACACAAGGATCGTAATAGTTTAGTGTCTTTGGAAACTTGGAACGTAATCTTCTAATCGTGGTGAAAGATCTTCAACATCTCCCAAATAGATCTTCCCATTTTTGTTTCCTTACCTAAAATATTTCTTTTAATCCTGGGGGAAAAGAAAACATAAAAAGGGTGAGCTCAAATGCTCAGTAAGGGTAAGCATGGATAAAATAAAACATACCATATACATTTGAACTTAAAAAAACATGAATATTAAAAATCTTGAGCAACGACATAAAAAAAGGAAGTACATAAGGCATAGATCATAATGGAACATAAATCACGATAAAATAGCATGGGAATAAAACATGTAATTGTGGCATCCATTAAGAACATTTAATGATTTCCATAGTAGCCAAGGCATTTCTTCCAAGACTATATTGGTGGACAAAGTCCCATTCTGAATCGAGTTCACTCCTCGTTTCAGTCCTCTAACACTGAACCGGATTAACTTACCGTTCCATCCATTTCTATCTCATGAGATATAAAATCTTTACCCAATGCATTGGAGGGAGATATAGGTCCCACCCATCTCATAATGAAATCATTCTTACTTTTGCCACAAAATAAACATACATCATTCATAATAACCCAACGAATAAAATGGGTTTCATAAACATCATCCCATCATCACATAATTCATATAAAAGAAATGGATATCATTTAATAATAAGAAAAGTGAAACCATGATAATTAAAACATACAAATGTGAAATAATGTCATCTTAGATGAAAATGGTTTTGATAAAACACTTGAAATGAATTCTTGAGAAAAATATCCTTTTTTCTTCAAAATCATTTTCTTTTAACAAAATGTGAAGAAATTTTAAAAGAAAATGATTTTGTTGAAAATATTCATGAAATATTTTGTAGGAAGCTTCATGAAAATATGGCTTTATAAAACCGTAAAAATCCTTTCATGCCGTATACATTAAAAAAACATTCTTCTCGTACTTTTGTCGGAAAAGTCAAAAAGTACCTTGTAGGGTAAATAAAAGAAAGATTCCTTCCATACCATGGGGTAAAAGTAAAAATGGGTAAAAAGGACTTTAAACATACATGAATACACTTTTATAAAAAAAATGGACATGGATGATAGCAATAAACCCATTAAATATTTACGAATAAGCAATCTCGGATAAAAATGAGATTTGCAAAATTATCCCTTACCTTAGATCCGATATGCTTCGTACGTATCCGAACCTCCTGTATAATGATTTAAATAATGTCATTGAATTATTACAGAATCATATTCATTGTTATGATATCATATATGTTTCACTTATGACTTTATATTACCTGTTCTTTTGTAAATTCCATGTTAATGCAGCGTTTTGGGTAAAATCATTTTATTTATCGTATGTGTTTCGACTTGTCGTTCTTGATATTATTACTTATATCCTGATTTACATAATTCCAGAATGTAAAACATGATTTTTATATAATATATATTCATTATATACATATATATTATAGATCGATAAAAGGAATGAAATACACCGTTCATGGAGACGGTAGGTCGTACGTACGCATGGACTCTGTTTTCGTTTCCCTTTTGAATTGAATGAAATTAAGTAAATGACATACATATATATATATATATATATACATAAATCCAGTATCATTATTTTGTCATATATTTCATTATTATTCATTATATATACTTTATAATCATTCATGAATGGTTAACATGGAGAGTGAATCTCATCGCGTCATGGAGATGGTAGTCCGTACGTACGCACGAGCGATGATATCATTCCCAAGATCGTGGAATTGTATTAAAGTGTATGTATAATATTACAGAATCAATATCACTTTACAATAATCATATATATTTATTACTTTCACCATTATATCCATCCATGTAAGGTGGTGGTGGAAAATAGATTACACCACGGCGTGGAGACGGTATTCCGTACGTACGAACCCGCGGTGATTTCATTTTCCGTTGGATGGATAGATGGTGAAATATGGTTGTTTCATACTTATAATAACATATCGTTATATTATTGATACTGATGTTATTACCACATAATGAAACAACTAAAAAAATAAGAAGTGGAAGAAGAAATAAAGTTGAAAGAATCGGTGATGGACATTACCTCTTCTTTGGAGCGCCTCTTTGAGACCTCCTCTTAGGGCACTAAAATTGATCTTTTAAGAAGACCAGGACCTCTAGGATGTTTCTAGGGAACTGGAGAAGATAATTTGGCAGGGTTTGGCCAATCTTGAAGGCTCAAAGTGGTGTGAGGAAGAGAGGGAGGAGGTTCCCTTTTATAAGGGAGGAGAGTGGCACCTATGGAATAACAAAAAATATTATTTTATTATAAAGTCAAATTCGGTTTTTAATAGCTCCAAATTGATATATTTCTAAGATAAGGTGGGGATGGGTCTAAATAATCTCATAAAATAGAATTTAGACAAGTTTAGGTCATTATATTAACCTTATCTTTTAGTTTTAACTCTTAGTTAATTAGATTGATATTTACCATGTCACTTTGTATTTTTATATTATATAGTTAATAAACTTACCATATACATCCAAGAGACCCCCAAGTGGTCCATTAATGATACACCTATCATGATATAAGTACCTTGGCCGAACCATAGATTTTTAGGAATATAATAACAATTAATAATATAATATTTGTTTTAAAAACTATTTTATGTCAATTTGGACACTATTTGGTAATTGATTTTTGTGAAAATCATAACAGAATGATTATTTAGAAAAGAATTAATTAAATCAATACTAAAATGTCATATTAACATATAAAATTATTTTAATTCATAAAAAGTCTCAAATTACATTTATTTGTGTATTTATATCATTAATTCTGTCAATATTTCATTAATAGGATAATTACTGCATCATCATTGTATCATAAATAAATTAAATTATTTTAAGTCTAAAAATTAAAAATATAATAAAATTATGTTGGAAATCCTTTTATATTTCTAATTAATAATTATAGTCGAATTTATCTTATGTATAACCCTATATTAAAAATGATTTAGTTATTAAACTTTGATTTTAACTATTTTAACCCTTCTTTAAAACAATTGATAATAAATGTCCTAATCTAATCCAAGTGGGCCTAAATGGTCATATTTTATTTCTAAGGTTTTTTTGGTATAATTACACTTATTCAATAGAATTAGGACATGTGTTAGGGTAATAATAATAACACTTTTACCCTTAATTACCCTATTTACTTTTAACCGTGGTAAAGAAAAGTAAAAAGTTATTATTCACCAAAAATTATTTTCATCTCATTGAACCACATTTTAGTCCTTGATATTAACCATGTCTCTCTTATTTTTGAAATTCCACTCATAGAAGCTGTAAAATTAATTATTATGAAAAATTCAGTTTTTTAACTACCACTTAGTGGTTTCACTATTCATCAAAAAATGAAAGTTTCCAAAAAAATACCAAAAATTAGGCCTAAGCTATATTTGATATTATGAATTCAAAAATGACGTCTATTTTACCAAATTCAAAACATATCATTTTCATTAATTAATTTAAAAATTAGTTCCCATCGTCAAAACAAATAGCGTGTTCTTAAGAGATAATAACTATCAAAAGATTAACACTTGTTTATGTCTGGTTTAAATGTGAAATTACATCCAATGACCAACATTGTATTAAATTGTAAAAATATATTCTAAATATACTTTAAAACCACTCAAATTAATAATTCATCACTATTAATTATTTCGATTAAAAAAGTTGTTTTTAATTAAAATTTAGTAATTTCCACTATTCATCAGAATATGAAAGTTATCCGAAAAGTACCAAAATTTCACCCTAAGATAATTTCGATATTCCGAATCCAAAAATGAAGTCTATTTTGAAATATAAAATTTATAAAATTTCAAAAAGTGGGTATTACTATTCATAACGACTAGTTCGTAATAATATTATAATAATATCTCGTTTAGTGAAACTCAGTATTGCGTACTACACATGCTATCGAGGAAGGTCGTGATTGCGTGTAATGCATCCAAGTTAGGGTTACGTGTTGTGAAATAATCCTTCGTTGTTTCGTATAATAGAATCCAACCATATTTCATTTATACATTGAATATATATATATATATATATATATATATATATATATATACAGTCAATGTTGTGTAGAATGACTATTATAAAATGAACTTGAAATTGTGTGTAACACAATATAAGAATAGTGTTGTGTATACTTCAAGATAATACAGTGTGGCATATAGCACAAGATAATCTTGTTGTAGCATAAAACACATGACATCAAATAAATTAAAAAGAATACTTATCATAAAATATCGGGTTGTTACAAAAACCATCACTCTTCTTTATAGGATCAATAGCAGCATATTACTCTGATTTAGAGATTGGGGATTCAAGTGGAATCGAAGTAGATCATTATTCTGGAATCATCTTTGGGCATAGGGATTATATGAATGGGAGGCATTTCTGCATGGAAATCGTCATCCCTTCCATATCAACATGATTTGAAGGATCATATGCCATCATTTATTAAAGAAGACTAAATATAATATATATATATATATATATATAATTTTTTAAATATATAGAACTATTTTTAAATATATATATATTTATTATTATAATTATAAATAAATTTATATATTAATAAAATTAGATCTTTATCAATGGTAAAATATTATTTCTAATAAATAGTGGTTTTATTAGAGCTTAATATTTTAGCACTGATAAAACTACTCTTTATCAGTTATTTTTTGAAATCAAAAATAAAATACTTACTGATCTTATAAAAAGAACCCTAACAAAATCTACTCCCATGAACCTTCAAGCTCTCACAGAACCCTACTACCACCGCCACTCTCACTCTTCATCTAATTTCTCAACGAATTAGTCATCTCCAACTCTATGATATGTGCTTATTTATTTTTTTAGTTCCTCTAGATATGTTCCCTAACCTCACATTGTATTGTTAGTGTATCTTGAGTTTTTATGCATAATATAGCCATATACCTCACCCTAGAACCATATGACATGACCCATCATGACTTCCACAACACCAGGTTAAATAGATTACTTTCTGCTTTCCTCACACATTTAACCATCACCAAACTACTCGATTACCACTTCAAAATTTAATGTTCTGGTTGTCTCTTTAATTTTGGTAAGTATTTTAATTCATGAAATACAATTGAAATATTCTAGGGTGTTCTTGGATTATTTCTATTCTATTATACATTAAAAAGAGAGTAGAAACTGAGAGAGAAACCAATTTCTATGGGTTTTATATTTAATTGATTCGTCTGTGTTTCAATCTATATTTTTTAAAAGTAAAAACCAATTACGACTCTACTCTATATACATAGATAAATTTTTTATTAAACCCCACAAATAGTTATGTTCTCTCATTTAGTATTCATAGGTTTATAAACCTCATGTGTTTGATAATCACTTTTTTTTATTCTTGATGTATATCTGGGACATTAGTTTTTTTAAAGGATGTGAATCATTATCAGTTTTTTCCTTCTCAAATATTTGAATATAAATTTTGTATTTTTGATTATTCCATATAGTTCCAATACTCGACATTTTTTAAATGAAGTTATAGTATTCAATAATCTATATCAAAATTTAGTTTGAATGATTCTATCAAATTAAAATTGAGGATTGACGAGATTTTAATTTATAATTCAATTTTTTAAAAAGAATCATTTTCACTATTATGTTTTATAGTTTGTAATAATTTAAAATCATTTTTCTTGGTGGCATTACCACTTTTTTTTGATTTATTCATGGTGATAATTTTATTATTCATGATGATTGGAACCATTAATCAAATTTTATTCAGTATTTTTTTAGTATTGAAAATATTTTAAAAAATATATACTAATTTTTTTATTTGTGAAACCATTATTCTATTCAATATCCCAATTTTATATTATTAAAATTTCTTTCAAATAATATAGATTTTATTTTTTATATTTCCATTTTAATATAAATATATAAATTTTTTTACATATATTATTGTATAATAGGTGAGATAAGCTTCTAAAAAAGGGTTTGATTCTGTTAAAATATTGAATGCTTCTTTAAAAATGGAAAGATATCCTTTTAGAAAATACTGAGTGAGTTTCCTAAGGTAGTTTGAAAATGAATTCGGTGTTTAGGTTTCAAAACAACACATGGTTGATGTGATATAGGAATTTTCCTAGGGGGAATCACCATAGTGATCAATGTGTCCAAGAATGTCCAAATTCTAAAAGTTAGGGAGCCCATATCCTTGATTCAGTTTAGGATGACTTTTGCTTTGAAATTTATCAAACAATATTCTTACTAAAATTATCAATTCAAGGTTGAACTGGGAGCTTCCAAGGATTATTTCGAGTGAGCATCATGGCTTCTTAAATGGGATAAACATCTAGGGTTAAATAAGAATTACAATAGAGATGGTGAATGATATTAATAAGAATAACCTTGGATCAAACATTGTGATCAAGGTGGACATGGAAAAGTTGTAAGATTGCATGGAATAGAGATTCCTTTTAAATGTCTTGGATAAGATTTGGATTTAGTGTCTGAACTCATGTTCTGGTATTTAGATACTCTTCATCCCATTAGAATTTATTGTTGATAATGAGGTGATGTTTGGGATTTTCCAAATTGGTATGATTATTGAGTTAGGGGGACCCTCTTTTCACAATTTTTTTATTCTATAAAAAGAGTCTCTCACTAGAAAAATCATGTCGGACCTTGCTAGTGGAACCATTCATCTCTACAGAACTAGGAATGGGGTGGTTCTATTATCTCACCTGATGTATGTCAATAATATTCTCTTATTCATTTAAATAAGGAAAAAACAATTTAGGGTTTCAATAGTAATATGGATAATTATAATTACTGGAGTGGCCAAAATAACAATTATGGTATGAGAACAATCTACCATATAAATGAATGCTTTAGCAGAAGAGGAAGTAGCATACATGTAAAGAAGGGAATGAAAACCAAGAACCTCCCAATAGAGTACCTAAGAGAACCAATATCTAATAATAGGATAAAAAATATATCTTCGATCATTAGGATAGTGATTTGATAGCTAGAATATTTGACTGGGAAAACAGACTACTCTCTTTGGAGGTAGAATCATGCTTGCTAACATCATCTTATCCTTGATGCCTATGCATTTCTTCTCTATCATCATTACCCTCAAGGGTATCATAAAAAATATTATAAAATCATCAATTATTTAATCTAGGACTTCAATAAGTAGAGTAAATTCAACTAGGAATCACGGAATTGGTTGGTGAAACCCACTGTTGAAGTAATGATTAATCTAAGGAATGTGTTGGATTCCATGAAGGGAATTCAAGATAAGATGGATTGTGAAATTGTGGAAGGGAATTCCATTTGGGAAATATTCATGAAGAAAAAATATTGTGAGGACTGGAGACACTGGGAGGAGAGACCTAGAAAACTCACTAGCTTGTTTTGAAACATGAAACATCACCTAGGACTATTGGAAGGAAAGGAACTATGGGTTTTTGAAAGAGGCAACATCATGTATTGAAGAGATAATTTGGCGGGCTAGACTATTTTTTCCCAAGATTCCCGACCCCAGAGATCACATTCAAATGGGAATGTGCACACCTAAGTCCCATTTTAAAAATTCTTGATGATGAAATTAAGTCTCTAAAAAAAGTATAATTCTCATTGATTAACCAAACAAATGCATATTCATGAATTTTTTCAAAGGTAGCTTCAACTATGGTTCTTTCCTCAGATCCACATGCCCTAACCAATAGATGGACCCTTGGGCTTTAAATATTTGTTGCAAAAATATTCTGATGAAAATGAACTTCCTCATATGGAGACGTCGAAATAAAGCAATCCTAAAGGACAATAATGTTCAAAGAAAAGGGATCAACTTTGACTAAAGGTGAATCTGTTGTGTGAATCTTAGCATTGAAATTGTGTAACACCTACTCTTTAATAGTGAGTGGGAACACTGCACATGGGATCTAGTTGGATAGAGACTAGAACTTCATGTTTAGTATGAGAATATACATGAGTTACTTAACTGTTGGTTCCAGGAATCGGAATGTTTGGTGTTAACGTGAATACTGGACCTATTACTTTTGCTTTGGTTTTTTGGGTCTTGTGGGAAAGAAGAAACAACACACGTGAAGGGAATAATATTTCACATCATCTTTTTTTTACTCTTCTTCATTCTCTAATTTAAGAACTTGGGTTTGTTATTCGTGAAATAGATACATGGGTAACTGATACTGGAGTCCACTTCTGAGTTCCATACTCAGATTATTTGACATTTCATGGGAAACTTATCAAGTGGAACCCTCTTAAGGACAAGTAAAAAATCAATGTTGATGGTTTATGTATACAACGTATCATTAGAGTAGGATTCATTGTTTGATATGCTATAGGATCAGTGATTATCAAGTTTAGCTCTTATTAAGTCCCATGAAACACAATAAAAATGGTAACCAAGTATCTTTTAAGTGTCCTTACTTTGTGAAAGTTGTACAATATCAACATTGAGGTGATTGAAGATGAATCAAAGTTACTTGTGGGCTTCATCCAGGACAACAAAAATCCTTCATTAGACACCATTTACCTCATCAGTAAATGAAAGTATATCATTTATAATGGAATAGAGGTGAATCAAACTTTAAGGGAGGGGAATTTCACACCATAAAAACTTTCCAACAAAGGAGACATTGTTGATAGTCATGTCCTTTAATATAGAATAGGATCCCTAGCTATTAATTTTACTCTCATTGTCAAAGGTGATTCTCACGATATATATCACTACAAATCCCACTGATTTATTAGGACTCTAGATATTTTTTATTTTAATAAATAGATATTTTTGAGTGAATTGTATGTTTTTTTTCAAAAAAAATTTTTATTGGGTAATAATTTTTCTAAAAAGTGATTTTAAATAAAGGGTAACATGTTTTTTTAGTGATGAAAATAATTTTTAAAAACTAATAAAAATTGACCTAATGATTTATTAGGACAATATTAATTGGTTTTTTATAATGAAAATATGATTTTAAGGGTAAGTGATTTGATTTTAAAGTTAATAAATTGGATTTCTATGATTTTTTAGAATGAGGACGATATTTTGGATTTAAATGATTATCTTAATAAAGGATTTTCTAAATTTTACATTGAATTTAAAATGTAGTTTTGTGATTTGAAAATAGAGTGAATAGATTCATCTGATTTTTTATAATGTAGTATGTTATATCAGCAATGTTTGAGCCATCTCAAATAACAAATTTTTTTCCTTTTTGAACACTCCTTAAAATATGTGAAAAAAGTTGATTGGTATGTATATTTGTAAATGAAAGGGGATGAGTGGTATATATATTTATAAATGATAAGAGGAAAAAGTGGTTTATCTATATTTTTATGATCATATTAACTTTCAAAGACCTCCTAGATACAAAAAATATCACCTTCTATATAATATATATGGATAATAACACCAATCACGGAGCCCCTTATAGAAATCAAACTACTTATTATTCCTTTTTCGAATTATAATGAAAATTAAAAATGTTTTCAAGTACTTCGCCAACTCCCCAGTCTAGGAACATTTAGATTTAAGGAGACAACTATCATCCTCATCAGATTCATCTTCCAAACAGATATTATTGTATTTTGTTTTCTGAGATTCATCTCCCATATCTTCTATACATGAAACAATGTTGGTTGAACTACCCTAAGCATTAGTCATCCCATAATAGGTACTATTAATAATATTGGTTGAATTCAGAGGATAACACCTACCACCAGTAGAGTAATTTTTTTCTTAAATTTGATCACACATTTCCTTCAAAGCATGATGGAATTATTTGAAACATTCAAATGTCAGGTCCCCCTTATTTTAAAAGAACATTTTATTTATTTATTTATTTCATAAATATTAATATTACAAAATCAAATAGGATGGATATGAATTTAAAATGGATGGATTCAAATCAAACGAAAAAAGAGTATGAATATAGGGTGAAATAACTCATCAAGTTTACAAAATAACATGCATATAACCCTTCTCAAATCATTTGTTAGTGTTTATACTATTATTATGAAAGACTAATTATTCTATAATATTTCAAAGAAAATTGACCTATCAAGTAATAGATCAAGACTATAAATTTTTAACTTAACATGTGGAAAAAGTGAATGTAACTAGTGACTGCGATAACATTGTGTTTTATGGATCATATGATATGATTACAAGTGAGGAAAATGAAGAACACTATATCAAGGATGTGATTACATGTGTGAATGATGACAAAGATCATATTGAAGAAATTATAATGATTGTTGACGATGAACATTGTGATTTCCCAAAATTGTTTGAGAAGATAAAGAGTTGTGAAAAGACGCAATTTTATAATGTTTATACTAAATATACTGAATTTCCATCCATTTTGAAGCTGTATAATTAAAAATAAAGAAATGGATGGAGTGATTTCATTTTAATAGAACTACTTTCTCTCTTAATGATGTGTTTCCAAAAGAGAATAAATTTTCTCGACAATCATATGATGCCAAACGAATGCTACTTCTAATGGGTGTGATCTCCAAAAGAATACATTCCTATCTAAATGATTTCATACTATTTCTCAAGGATAAAAAATCTCTTAAATAATTACCAATGTTTGGTGCCTCTCGAAACAAGAAAGTTTAATTAGGTCCTACGAAATTTTTATGGTACTTTCTAATCATTCCATGGTTTATGTGCCTATATTGAAGTTAGGAGAAAACAAGGAAATTTAAATGGCACAAAAAAACATGAAATAAATATAGGAAACTTCATTAACCGACACACTCTCCTCAATAGAAGAGAACTGGTCATGAGTATACTGAATTTTAAAATGAGCTAAGAAACCTCTGTCTTGCGCTATTTATAGATTGAGAGAATTATTTTGGTTTTAAAAGAAGAACTCACTATACATGGCTGGTTATGTTGGTAAATTATGAATTTCTACCATGGTTATGAATGAAATGAAAACACATTATGTTTTCTCTATTTATATGAGGACAAAAACAACTATGTAGTGATATTGAAGTTTATTTGGATGCATTTTTTAGTGATATGAAATTATTATGGGATTTAGGCATTACATTGTATGATGCTTATAGAAATAAAGATTTTACATTGTGATCCAAGTTGTACAGGATGATAAATGAATTTCCTACATATATAAGTTTTTCATGATATAGCATTAAAGTAACTCATGGGTGTTTCATTTTTTAACAAGGTACACAGTCAATAAGGTTGAAACATTCCTTGAATACTATGTTTCTTTGAGATCAAAGATTTATAACTTGATTAAATAAGTATAAATCATGGAAAACATCATTTGATGGGTGTTATGTAGAACATAAAACACCATAACTACAAGTATGTGATCCACTATTTGAGAATGTAAAATATATGGACACTTATTTTGGTAAACCTTTTTTTAAAAACCTTATGAAAATCAGTTGGAAAAAGATATAAGTTTTTTTCATACTAATACTAGAATTTTTTGTATGTTAGGAATTTTATTGACATTATGAATGTTGAAAAACAAAGTATGGAAAAACAAAGTATGTAATTAAGTCTAGGATAGACATGATTTAAATGACAATACAGTTTTATTTGTCACCGGTGATGGGTGAAAAAATAAATTTTCTTCCTCCACCTGCATAAAATCTTTCCAGAAAGGATAGATATCAGTTTTTAAACTTATTAAATGATTTAAAAGTTACAAAGGGTTATTCATCAAATATCAAGAAAATATCATCAATGAATTATTTAAAGATAAAGGGTCTGGAATCACATGACCTTCATAGTTTGATGCAATATGTAATGCATATAGATTTACAAGAAATTTTCCTAAGAATATCCCTCACATGTGAACAAATATTTTTTTATTTTTCAAATATATTTTCATAAAATTTACAAACCCAACAAAATTTCTAACTATGGAAAAAGAAATTATAGTTAATTTATGTGAATTGGAAATGTTCTTCTCACCAGCATTCTTTGATAGGATGGTTCACTTGATGATTCACTTGATAAGAGAGATTTGACTAGTGGTCATGTACATTATAGATAGATGCAACCCATTGAATGGTAAATGAATATTTTAAAAGGGTATGTAAAAAATTGAAGTCATCTAGAAGGTTTTATTATAGAGTAATATATTGTTGAGGAAGCTATAGAATTTTGTACTCACTACCTATCTTGAAATGACATGAACTATTATGAATAAAATTCCACTTTTGATTTAATTAAATATATTATAAATATAGGAAACACATGCACTTATTTTTTATTATATTCAATTGAATTTAAATGAATGTTAAGTATCATTACTATTGATATTATAGTTGTTGAATAGTGAACACAAGACTAGTATAAATATAGTGTTTTAACAAATCCTTTTTGAATAGGCAACGGAATTGATGGCGTCAACCCGTAGGATCATACCATATGAAGTCCATTTATCAAAGCTTCTGAGGGAGATATAATTTCTAGTTTGTTACCTAGACCAAGACTGAGATGAGATTCAACAACTTAATCATGTTTGGAACCAGTTATGGAAGAAGTTCAAGCTCATTGAGATCACGAACCAAACTATATTTACTTAACGACCCCATGAAATCCCAACCATCGTGCACCTTACTCTTAAAACATATGTTGGTGTATTAAAGGGATATAACAAGACCTTATCAATTGGATTATATACATTATATTTTATAAAATAATGAATATATTTTAATCATATTATTGTCATTTTGTAAAGGATTTTTAAAGAACAAATAGTATTTTTGGTTAATTAAGAAGTCTATTTTTATTAATTAATGGATTTTTGAAATAAATAATATTTTAATAAAATATTATTATTAAATATATTTTATTAAATATAAATGATCAAATAATTTTTATTAATTCAAAAGTAATTATTTTTACGGTTCAAAAAATGGTTATTGTTAAAACCTGTCAAATTTAAATAAATGTCGGTTTTTATATTAAAAGTTAAAATTTAAATATTTAGAAAATTATTTAGATAAAATGAATATTATTTTTTTAATAATTATGTTGAATTTATCCAATGGTGAATTTTTTAAAATTTTCTGAGACAGTCAAATTTTCAGGTAAAAATTAAATATTGTATAAATATAATTTGTGTTTTATTACACCATAATGGACCAATATTGATGTAATAAATACTATAAAATTTATAATAAATAATTTAAATATTTTAAATTTAAAATAATGTTGGTTTAAGTTTATTTTATATATTTTATAATGTCATCTCCAAGACTTATAATATATTTTATGATTTTAAATTCATTTCTTCAAAAGTGTGACTAACCTCCACATAAGAAAGAGAATTATTCTAATATCTTGATACAATGTCCTTATAAAATATTTTAAAACACTCCCATTTTCTAGAAACCATGGGAAAACCCATGGGATGGTTTTTGGTTTTGAATATTTTATTATGTAGTGTCCAAAACCAAAATAATAAAGAAATCCCCCTCTTTTCCTATATAAACCAACCCAAGATCCCATTTATCTTCACTAAAACTCATTAAATCTCGACCAAACTCTTCCCTATACTCCTTAGAGTCCTCATAAATAAACTACAAGCTATATAAATTCCTCTACCATGCCTTTTGATTCACACATCTAAGTAAGGGATCCTAACTTTTCTCTCCCCCTTTTAAATTTAGGAATCTTATTTGAAAATTAGTTATTTTAATTTCAAATGGTTATAATGTCATTAATTTATAATAATTACATTACTATCCGTTTTATGTTATTTGAATGAGGTATCATTTATCCTCATCCATTTGGACCCTTACATAAGCCGCTACTATGATGAAATTCCATAAGGGATTCTGTCTCTCCTCTTTTTATCAAGCAATTCATTTATGATATGACTTTTAATTTCCATTTTCTTATATTGGGATGAATTCTTACCAATTACCCCTTCTTTAAAAATTATTTATAAATTATTATATCCCCTTTAACTCTCATTTAACCCTTCTATGAACCTTTATGTACAACTTTTACCATGCTGAAATATTATAAGTGTTTTTTTGGTTTCTCCTCTTTCTTCAAGTTTCTTTATTATGTTATGTCTTATATTTCCAATTTAATATGTTTTGGAATGTAATTCCATGTCTCTATTACTGTATATTTCCTATATAAATTATTATATTCCCCTTTATCTCTCATAAACACATTTTATGAATTTCTATATGATGTAGTTATGCTGCCAAAAGTTGCATGGAAATTTTCAATGCCAAAATCATCATGTAGCAAATACCAAACCCATTTCTCTAACAAAGGTATTCAAAATTATGAAGATATAATTATTAATTGGTGAATTATATGTATTTATTCCACATTCCTTATTGTGTAATAACTTACGATGTTGAATGAATCTATGTTATATGATCTATGTGATACACTTAAGCATGAGATTGAAATTTTTATGAATGGTTCACCCTGATAGTGCTCTAATACTTTGGGTAATGTTTAGTATCATGATACGTTATTTGAAATGAGTTTTGTCTCATTCTCCCCCATGTAAAATGAGGCTTTATTGATCCTCCTCCATGTGGAATGTGCCTCGACTCATGATCCTCCAAGTACAATGATCCTAGAATCATACTAATATCGTGTTGTATATTGTTGCAACATTTCCATGTTATGATTATCATGCTACATCATGACTTTATATTCATGTTCCTTTTATTCTCTGTTGATATACCTATTTTTTAACATGTATTTTCTTCTTCATGTTATGCCATATTTACTCTCTTACTAGGCTTTATAGTTTACCCCTTTCTTATTTTTTTCCACAGGATATCCCATGTAGCTTAAAGTATGAAGGAATATAATGAAAATGTTAAGGAGGTTTTTAATAAAGATGATGTATTCCATGATTTAAGTTGTTATATAATGTACCTAATTACCAAAGAAACTATACCTATCAATATTTTGTGTTGTATTAAGTGTGATCTCATATAATCAATCATGTATTATTGTGTAATAAATAGAAGAGTTTTTATAGTTGGTATCAATGAAAGGTATGATTATTTTTACACTGTGGGAAATATGATCCATCCCCATGGAGCAATACCCATGGTTTTGTTAACCATGGGTATAGCCTGAATATAGTAAGTATATACCCATGGTTTATTTAAAACTGTGGGAATAGACATTGTATCCCAACAGTTTTTAAAAACCATTGGTATATAAGGGCGAATATTTTCTCCCCACCCACGCTCCCCCCATCACTCGTCAAGCCGCACCCAACCCCCCCCCCCCCACCTCGAATGTCACTTTACCTCCCTCGTAATTTCCCTCACCCAACATGCATCCACCCTTCTCCTCCTCTGGTTGACTCACATCCCCCCTTCTCCCCCTCCTCCAATCAACGTGCATCCCCCCTACTCATCCTCTCATTGATTTGCATCCCCATCATCCCCCTATGGTCGAGGTGTGTTTCCCTCACCCAATGTGCACCCCCTAGGTCAAGAGGTGCATCCCCTCTAGGTCAAGAGGTGCTCCTCCTCCTAAATTTATGTTGAACTTGATATCTTCTAATTAGAGAAATATCAATGATGTTCATAGTTGGTAATTGGATGCATTTATCCTAGTTATCGAATCTTCTATCTATTTAGAGTGAATAGGATACCATCCATGATTGGTTTTGTTTGGTAATAAACATACTCTACGGAATATCTTAATTGATATACAGTACTTCATGCATTTGTTTTTAGTTTTGATAATAATTTTTTGAATTACATTTAACTATTCAGTTTTTATGTTCAAATAGTTTTTTGTATAGTACATATCCGTTTTTAATTTTTATATGCTATGATATATTTTACTTTATTAGAAATTGTGTCCTATAATAAAATTTTATTATCAAGTGGGATAAAAATTGAGTTTTATTTCATCTTCAATTCACGCCATCATAATATTTTTGATTGGTTAACTAAAATAACAACCATTTGTTTCAGATCACGCCTCATTGATTTTATTTTTCTAATATATTTGATATTAATGATTCTTAACATTATATTATAGAAGAATAATGTTCTTAGTGTTTCACTGTTGAATATCAAATATTCTTGAGACCAAAAGAATTATTAATTATGTATATTATTACATATTACACATAATATCAAGGGAGTATAATAAATAGAAACTTAGTATTTAACAAATCTATGATATTTTAATAGTTTATTTTAAAAAAATGCCATTCTCGACACAATTTATAAGTACTGTGTACTTTTTGAAAATAATTAATTGAGATAGATGATATTAAAATAATGATATTCTAAATGATGATTAAAATATAATTAAAAGAAAGAAACAAATATAGCATCAAGTAAATCCATCTATTTAATTCTTATATATGATTACCCTATCTTAGACTTTTGAATCCAGTGCTACAAATAGATATTTTCATCACTTATAGAATATGTTATTTCTATTATGCTTTGTTTTTCTAGCTACTAGTATGTCATGATTAATTTAAAAATAAATTTTTTTGTAATTAATTTCTTAATTAAAGTTTACATTTTTGATTGAAAGATAATTTTTCCCCTTGTTATAGAATGGATAGAAGATGGATGTATCATACCAATCAGATTTCAACCGAGTTTCAAAATAATTTGGATATTTTTTAGATATTTCATTTAATAATTCTTCAAATGGAGGTTGTATACAGTTTCCAAGCAATAAATGTTTTGGAAGACCATGGTTAAGCTGGAAAAAATATATCCACCATATAACCAAATTTGGATTTCAAACAAACTATTATGTTTGGTATAACCATAGAGAAAAGCATCAAAATTATACTATTTGTGAGAGAAAATAAAGAAGTGGCATGGAGAATTTGATATTTTATTGGTTTCCATTTGTGTATCATCCTGGGAGAGATAGTATGAAAGTGTAAAAAGGTACTGATATCAATACACTTGAGAATAATATTTAAGATGTCAATGTTGTGCGAGTGAAAATTTTATTGGATAATGCCAAAACTCCAATATATCAAGAATGTACCAAATTAACCAAGTTTTAATTTTTAATGTGGTTATATAATGGGAAACCTTTTATAGAATTTCTAATATGACCATTGATTATATTATTACATTTTTAAAGGCTTTCTTTTTTATGGTGTAGATATTCCTTAAAATTATTACAATTCATGAAATTTAATTAAGAAACTTGGATTTTTTACTAATATATTCCATGCATGTCCGAAATATCACAGTTTATTTCAGGAGGAAACAGTTGACTATAATGACAATAAATGATGTGGTACATATCAATGGAAGGAAACTGTATATGGAACACTATATCTTGTTCTATAAAAGTTCGGGAATAAATTTAAATTAAATTATGAACTTTGAAATATATTCATGTCAGCAGAAATCTCATCCAATATGTTCTGGAATGATACTGAGAAAATTAAAGGTAATGATGGTTTTGTTCTTCCTATATATGGATTGGTATAGCGGAAAATTGATGCACACCATCCTGATTTTCCAGCTAAGGTGCATAATGTAATTTTGGGTCTATCATGTGATGGATTTAATCCATTTAGTCATATACTTACTACTCACAACACGTGTCTAATTTTTATTCATGTTTATAATATTCCTCTATGGATGTGTATGAAAAAACCTATCACTTTATTGGGTATAATGATATATGAAACTTCATATCCTGGTAATTATATAGATATCTACATCAATCCTTTAATAATAGAGTTAGTGAAACTTTGGGATTTTGGTGTTTCGGTATTCTATGGTTCTTCAAAAAATATGTTTTAGATGTGTGATTCTATTATATGGAACATAAATGATTTCCCTGCTTATGAAATGATGTCTAGGTGGATCATAAATGGAAAACTATAATGTCCTATTTGTATTAAAAATACATGATCGAGAAGGCTTAAATATCGTTTTAGTTTTAGTTTTATGGGGTATCGATGATTCTTTTCAATGGATCATCAATATAAGAAGAATCATTAGAGGTTTGATAATATTGTTGACACTGAAAATCCACCTCAATGTATGTCAAAAAGTTATGTGCTTAATGAATTGAAAGATTTTGGTTTTTCATTGGGGAAAGGTCCATTGAAATCTAAAAAGAGGAAGAATGTTGACATTGAAGCCACTTATAATTGGAAAAAGAGAAGTATGTTTTTTGAGTTTCCATATCGGTCTACCAATTTTTTACATTATTGTTTATACATAATGCATATTGTGACAAATATATGTGAAATTTTTCTTTAAATTATTGTAAATAACAAGGGGAATACCAAAGGTGACTTTGGATCTCATCAGGAGTTGTTGGATTGTGGTATTAAACCAGAAAAACATCCTATGTAATTTCACATATACCTTAGAATTTTGTTATAATTTTATATAGGGAACATAAAAAATTATAAGTAGAGTTCATTAGTCTTTTCCTTTGATAAGGAGAGATACTTTTCATAGCTAAGTGTTTACACCTTAGTTGAAATCAAAATTATGATCATTAATTTAATTAGATTAATATATAGATATCCATTTAATTGTATTACTCATATCTATTTTAGGTATTGAGTTTACATGTTGACTTTGTTTCTCAAGAATTAACAATGTTGGCTTTTGGTCCCAATTATTTGGTTTGTGAATGAAAATATTTAATAATCAATGGATATAATTTTTTTACAACTAATAGAGCAGTGAAAATGAGAACACAACATGATGGTGTTATGTTAACTACCACAATAGATTGTTATTCATGTTCATCAGATAGCTGACCCAGATATGAAGATGTGTATTTTTATGGACTAGTTGATAAAATATTGTTATTGGATTACTACACTCAAGGTCAAGTAACTGTGATGAAATATAAATGGTTTGATTCAATGGTGAGACAAGTTAAATTTATTGATTTTTTGGATTTAGAGTTATTGAAATGAGTCAATTCTTTCACATTGACGAACCATACATTTGGGAATCAATGGAAAAACAAGTTTTTTTATGTGAAATATCGTCTTAGGCCTCATTATAGTGTCATTAATGATGTAATCCAAAGACATATTTTTGATGATGTTGAGGAAAAAATTTCCACCATTGACACCGCCATTGGTGTTGACCAAAATATTGCATTTGATGACTCAAATTGTCCCATTATGAGAGTTGATGTTTATCTTGACGTAGTGGTGGAAAATATATAGAAGCAACCATATATGATCAGAGTTCATTCAGTTTACCTTGACATGAGTTTCATAGGTTGTTATTAATGTAATTACATTATTTTATTTTTAGTTTGGAATGATATGTGTATTTTAGTATTTTTTTGTTTCATTTAATTTAATTATATTTATTTCAATTCAAAAAATAGGGTTTAAAATAGGGTCTTAAAAAATGTAAAACTTATTTTAAATTATTATTACTAAAATATGTTATGAAATTATTTTTATTCTTGGACTTCTAAGTTTTATGCAGGATTTTTAAGAAATATTTATAAATAATTTACATTTCATTCTTATTCAGATTTTGAAGAATATTATAGAAGCTCATAGGAAGATATTATTTGATGTTGATCATGATAGACATGAGCATGGGTTGTCACCTCTAGTTCCTTCAGTGAGTATAATAATTTTAATATATTTCTTCTATATTACATATAATTTCATTTTTATATTCTTTATCATTTTTTAGGTATATACAGCTCCACCAGAGTTGACTCCTCCTATGAGCATCGGTCTGAGTGGGCATCCTCATAGACCTTGACGGAGCACCTGTCATTCCACTTCCCACACCAACCCATCAGTAGAGACCCCATCTACCACACATTTCCATCCTTTTGTTGATACTCATGGGATGTTCACATCCATTCCCCCTTCATCATCTCATTTATCCTCATCATCCTAGTCCCTGTCCATGTTTCCTCAATTGATGTTCCCACCATTACCATTTCCATATCCATTTAGGTATATCCCAACCAACTACCATTATTCTGACATGTCTACATCACATATTTTCCATACATCCATACAACATATAATTATTATGTTCCTTTAGATTCTACTACAATTCATGAGGATCATCCAAAGCATGCAGTAGAACATATACTTCTTTTGGAGGTTGTTGATCCAAGATAGTCCACGGATGCATCACAACCTATTCAAGAGCCTGCATCAGGTTTTTTATTATAACTATGTCAAATTATATCATTTCACTTGTTTCCTATTGTATTTTCACTTAACACTTACTCCAACATAACTTTTTTATTTTCAAATAATTTTAAGTGAAAAGGGAAAAGCCTCACAATTTACCAATTTCAACACCAAAAGATATAATAGATTTTTTGGATAATAGTTTAAGATGGTTAGAACCAATCTCTCTAAAAAATATCGAAGGAATATAATTTTCCCGAGTGTTAGGGTATTCCATTAAGATTACTTCTTACAGATGTTCCAAGTTGTTCCAAGATTTCATGTATTCCTCCTTGTTAATCTTCCAAATGTTGAAGCTTCTAAAAAGAATGTGGAACTACTTATCAATCCACTCACCTATCTTCTTTTTAGTGGTCACATGAAGAAATATTAGCTTCTTTTATGCCTTAATATCTAGTTCTTCATCTACTATTTATTTATCTAAGTTCATAAGTCAATCCATGTGTCCCATCATTGAGGATATCTGCCGATAAGGATCTTGACTGACTTAATGGCCCGAAGGCCACAATTTTTATTGATTTTTAGATAAGCCCACTTTTAAGGATAAAGGGGAAACCTCACAAGACTTCAGGACTTAGCAACAAAAACAATATCTGAAAGTTCCATGATCATCCCAAAACAGACTTCACAGAGATACCCCTACCCAGCATCAATGTCTATATGGCGCCTCCACCTGTGCATGACTGCTCAGCAAACTGTCCCGTATAAAAATGTACGGGCCTAGTACCAATGGAAATTCCATACCCTCTCAGTCATCCAAATCCGAATAGCCATGCAAGGTGAGATAAACCTACTCTAAATCCTCATCTGAAGAAAATTCTAGAATAAAGTCTAAGCCAATCCAACAA
Source organism: Viscum album (assembly GCA_963277665.1). Taxonomy (NCBI): domain Eukaryota; kingdom Viridiplantae; phylum Streptophyta; class Magnoliopsida; order Santalales; family Viscaceae; genus Viscum; species Viscum album. Next base: position 127,517,431 of record OY728162.1, read on the forward strand.
TAATCAAACATGCCACAAAAAGAATTTCACGCAGTTCAAAAATTCACCAGATCCATAATCTTTCACAAGTCATTTGCAATTCCACTAAAGAAAATAATGCGGAAAAAACCCCACTGCTCCACTTAATTCCACCACCATAGCTATAGAATCCCACAGGGGGAGAGGACTAGCGGGTAGAGAACCATCAACGTCACCAGACCTTAACGCTACCACAATACCACCTGCAAAACCAAAACCAGAGAACAAGTTCCTCCCCCTCCGGCCACTCTAGAGCCAACACCAGGGTCCAAGTCATCTGATGAAGTCGTCGATGTCGATTGAGCTCCGGGGAAGACAGATCCTGCACCATACGCAGAGGCGATCTGAGATCTAAACCAAGACCACTTCATATGCCAATGTCAAATGAGTTCCACATGTGTAGCCAGGCTGAGGACCGAACCGAGACCAGAAGAACCTTTGCATGCCGATGCGACCTGAATCTGAGGAGCATGAAGAAAACGCCACATGCCTACGCCGAGTCGAGCCCGAAAACCGCTACCGAGGAATTCATCGATGCCGAAAAAGCTCCAGGGAGAACAAAGAAAGCACCGCACGCAGAGACGAGTCAAAATCTAGGCTAAGACCACTCTAAAAGATGACGATGAAGGAACACCACTCGCGAAGCCAAGCCAAGGACCCAACAGAAAGCCAAGGAACCCCCGCACATCGATTCCAACTAACATCCGAGGAGGTCGATGGCAGCCATCGATCAACTCTAAGCCGCTCCAGAGAAGGAGAGGAGGAAAACCAAGAAGAAACCCTAGCGATGAAAGCTGAGATAAAAGTTGTCGCTCAGAGGCCAAGATTGCTGATAAGGATCTTCATTGGAGCATGTCTCACACTACTACCCAGGGTCTATCATCTTCTTATCACCCATGGGAATGGAAGGGTCAGTAGCAATGCATGTTGTAGACACTAGGTCATTGGATATGTCAGCCACATCATTTTTTTCAGAACCTTTTCACCTATTCAAGGGGGTGATGCCTACACTTGTAGAAGCCTTTGGGGGAAACTTACCCTTATTTGTGGATCTAGTAACAGGAGGACTATGTAGGTTGGAGTAATATGTCCTATATCACACCCTCTGGTTGTTCATAATGAATCCATCATAATCCATAATTGTGTTCCTACCCTTATGTGAAGAGCATCTAAGTTAATCCTCCGCAATGACCAATTACTTGGACTCATTAGAGTCTAAAGACTCATCCATTTCCTCTTAAGAAGCTTCAACATCCACCAAGGGGTCTTCTCCATGATACACCCCTTTTAAATCCTCACCAGCATGGAAATCCTCTTCTCATAAAACTGCAAACCAGTTTTTATGGTTCAATTTTGATCCCCTAGATTTAACCTTCTCAGCATAATAAATTCTAGCATGTTTGACCTGATTTGATTTGTCTTAAACTCCTGCTTATTCATATCCTTGATCCATAAATTAGAATTTAACTGAGGTTTCCTTTAGTACCAATCACTAGGGATCCTCACCAATGTCTTGTTCCTCACAAACAACCCCAGTCACCATAGCTTCATTGGTTATAATTGGTGGATCCATCTGTATTGCTTGTGAAGCATCCAGGTGGACCTCCCTATCTTCATGCCCAAACACTTCATGGTCCAGTCCTGCATGCCTGATGACCTTAGAATTCTAAAAATTGTACACCCCACTATCACACATAGGCATATAAATAACCTTAGACAAGAATGTGATAGTCAAATCACATTTCAACTGATGAAAAATGCCAGTGCCTCTAGCGTTAACCTGAGAAACTAGAGACGTCTTATGAGGAACCATGAATTATTCACATATGGTCCTAGAAACAGGTGAGATAGCGCATTAAAACCCTAACAGATATCCACCTTCATCATCATTACCCTCAGCCACAATCCCAACCGAGCCTGGGGGAGGGCCACCAGCCTTGGAAGTTGACCCCTGTAGATCCCACCTTCCTCGACAGCAAGAAGAAGACATGTGCCCAAGATGAAATCATTATGAACAGAAGTGAGTCCAAGACTGAAACACAACTTTTTGATTCCAAAAAAACTCATCTCCAATCGAAATCTGAATCCATTCATCCAGAGTTTTAGATACATAGACTTCAACACATATACGTGGAGAAATTTTCCACTTTATCTATGATATCGTACTGGTGGAACCGGTCTCATAAAGACATATATAGGATGAAATTAAGGATAGGTCATGGGGGTAGATATGGGTAAGAAAATTTTAAAATTTATATCTATATTTTTAATGTATTTATATGAATTAAAATTTTCATTTCAGAGTCAATTTAACTTTCCTAAAAGTGAAGATGACGATGTTTCTAGGTTGATAGATGTTGGAGAGTCATGGCAGGAATACAAGCATGAGTTATATATTGGTTAGAAGAGCAGAGTGGGTACTAATTTAGAGGGCGTACCCACATACCCAGACTATCAAAAAATTCAATATCAAAAAATGATTTCACATTAGAAGACTGATCAGTTTAAGGTACCTTCTGTATTTAATGGTTTTCATATAAATATTAATTCTTATTACAAGTATTAAATTTTTGTTTTTATGAAGATTTAGAGAAAAATAAAAAAAATATTGAATTAAATATCTACACACATTGGGGCTCACTAAAATGCCTCAGAATGAACAAAATGAACAAATATGGAATGAAATATGTACACACATTAGGGTTCACTAAAATGCTCGAGCATGAGAAGTTCCAAATACTATCATCTGAATTAAAATATAATTCCTTTACAAATAATGAGGCTAAGAAGAATTTAAGTACACGTCAATAAATCCCCTAGACTATCTTCTCATCAATTCGCCACTTTTTGGAACTAAATTTTGTATGTAAATCTCCTCAACCTGTAGCTTCCAAATAATTTAAACAGAATCAACTTCAATATTGAATCATTAAAGTATCCTGAAAAACATTTAGGTGTTACCAACATATTAGAGTATAATAAATAAACATATTAGTTTAAAAGTTATTTCTTTCTTTACAAGGCTTTATATCCACTCCTTTAGGGTCTTCAACCATTAGATAGAGCCTTTAATCATTTTGGGAGTCTTATGAATATGTATTAACACTATTGAGAAGTTTGGAACTTACATTTGACAACTTGATCACTTCCAATATGCATTGGTATCCACTAGTTTATAGAATCCCAACATATGAAAACTAATTTCATCATGTATATTTTATGATTACCATATCTAATTTGAACAAATTTAGTTTTAGCACTATTTATTTAGAATTTTAGACTACTCAGACAGATTTCAGCATGCATAAAATTTTTCCATCATGAGTTCTTCAAGTTGATAGATTATCCATAATAATTTTAGGGATAATTTTTGTACTTTTATTATGTAAATATAGATTTATAAAGCATCCAAATCAAAACCTACTTTATTTAATTTAATATTTTTCTTAACACTTCCTTTAATTATGCATGAAAAATTAAATTATGTGTTCCATAGGTCATTAGGACTATTTTATTCATGATTACCTCTGAATAAAACCCTTACATGAGTATCTATCATCTACAGACTCAACTTGAACACTATGTGAACACATGAACCCAAATTCCACTAACCAATGGTTTCATCTACACACCACTCTTCTCATTTCATTTATAAATTAAATAACTACTAAAACATAAGCACAAATATATCCCACTGTCATCCTAATATTGACACACACAGGTATTTCCAACAACACATTCAAAGGTTCACATCACCAAACTCAATATAAAAACTCTTGAAACTAATGCACTCATGTGATATAGATCAAGAATTTATTTTCTATTTCTCTAAATGATTATCATTACAGTGCTTATTTTTGTATGATTTTTTGATATTTTATCTTAATGAAGGGTTATTTTATTGAAATAATTGAATGGTTTCATACATAGTGATTATTTTTCAACCTAATATGTTTCTTGAACATGTTACCTTCTAATTGTGTTCACCAATCCATTGGATTAATATAATATTTCTTAGTTATTATGCTCACATTATAAATTGTTAACATTCATCACACAACATGAGCCAATTGATATTTTAATATTAATTGTAACAATATATATTAGATCTACTATATTTCCATTTTCCTCCAACTCTCAATTTCCCATTGAACCAAAATCATTGTAATCCATATTTGTGCATTTATTATTTACAGTAAGCTTTATTTGTCATAGAAGGTTGTTCACCTCATGAAAAATTAATTTTCACTAGTAGGAATAAAAAGGATGGAAGTGCTGTAAATGCACAGAAAAAAAAAGACTTTATGTTTTTTATTTATATTTCCAATATTAATATGAAATTCATAATTTAATATGTTGTTTATAATTTCAATAGTCTTCCTTGGAGGCCCTCACTGATAAAGAAGATGAAAAATTTAGGCCACATGACCATTTGATTCAGGTATTAGGTGTGGAGAACTCGGGCAGACTCCAATTTCGAACTAGTAAAAACATTGTCCCCCCTAGGTATTAGTCCTCATTGGGATCTTCTAAATCCTCGCATACCTCTAAGCTAGAAATCGCTCATGAAGAAAAAGATGAGGAAAAAATAATAGATTTTTAGGAGCTTAAGAGAAGTAAATAAGAGTGTGAAATAAGTAAGCTGATGAGAGAATATTCCATGAAAGATATGTTATTTTTTATTCAATCACTTCCATAAGAGGTTGCTACTAGTTTTAATTCGTATATGGAATCAATTTTCTCTTTAAATGATGCCTCGGGTGATCCCATATAGTTTTCTAGTGGCGATCGAGCTGAATGTGGTGCCAATGGATTTGTTGGTGGTTAGGATGTTTCTAAAGGTGCTATTAGTGATGAGTCTGTTGATGATATTGATGATGGTTCTTTTTGTGAAGAGTTTGTTGATGATGTTACTAATGATGATGATGAGGATGGGGATGGGGATGAGGATGGGGATGGGGATGTTTTTATGATGGGGGGATATTAATCCCCTCAATTTTTTAGTTAGTAGAGAGACTTGTGCATGTAATTTAAAAACTTGAATTGACTGCTTGTATATATGAGGATGGGCATGTATGTTTTATTTTATTTATAGGTGTGGTGTGGCTTGTTCTGTGATGGAGATGTTGTTTTTTTGTTCTGTTGAACTGTATGTATGATGTGAATTTCTTCACACAATGACATGAATTTTGATTATGTTTTCATAGTGGGTGTTAAATAGTAATTCCTTCGGTAATTTTACATATTTATAAGTCAATTAATTCACATTCATTAGAAATTGAATTTGGTTTCCTTGAAGAACTTCTTTACAATCGTCGCATTAAAAGGACTAGTATCAAGAATATGTCCTATTAGGTATTCATGAATAAAAACAATACTTTACTTAAGCTTATAAATACATTACCTCCACTTAAACCTACATATTTATTTCAATGATATCTTTTAATTCCTTTTAGTTATAATCCTTATGATTTTTAAAAGCACAGAGGTTTGATCTTGAGAAATCCAAATATATGTGGGCTTACATGATTCAATAGGGAAAATAATTTATTTCAGACACTATTTTGAAGGTTATATTAGATACCTATTTGATTTGTTTAAAAAATACTATTTATGTTTAAATCATGTTTCCATCATCTCTATAATGAATTGGTGGTAAATTAGATACTCTTTTCATTCCGTTGAATGTCTTTTGGCTTGTTTTTTTTTCTCTGGGATTCTAATTTTGATGGTTTGAATCATGTTCTTAAATACTATCCCTAGAGTTATCATGGTGTCAATAAGGATGAAATGTATTTTTACATTGAAATACATGGAAAATTAATATTTAGAAATCTCTAATGCTCTAAAGGTGGTTGGAAAAGCTGACTTTGATGGTATGTTATATTTCTAAAGACATACCACATCCCAAAGTTTTTTTACTATAGTATTTATTAAAATTAATTGTAACATTGTGATTTCATTTTATCTTTAATTTATCAAAATTTAAACATGACATTATTTTTGTCTATAGTATTTCTATTGTAGGAAATACGTGGTTTTTGAGAACTTGAGATAACTTTGCATGCATAGGGTTTCCAATGAAGGAAAATGATCACTTGGTAATATCATCTTAACTGGGTTTAATTTTGTTTACTTTTGATAATATTTTAACAATATGGCATGCCATGTATTCCTATGGATAAGATGAATAAATTCATTGGATACCCTGAAGAAAATGTTGACAATCAGCTCCAAAAAAACAAGCGGATCTCTAGGTTTGTATGCTTACATTCTCTATGCCCACATGATCATATTTCTTATATCGATATTATGAATACTTTTTTCTGGTATTTAACTCAGCAATAGACCTCAGAGTGATATTTCCATCTTACAAACTTTATTTATAAACAATGTTCAATATCGAGGTTATCTTTGTATGAAACTTCTTAATCCAAATTAGTTGTTCCATATTAAAAAATCATCTAAAACTGTAACATTTTTTCTTCAATATTTGGTTTTTATTCAAGTAAATTGGATGATATTATTGTGCTTAAGGCTATATTCTTTGGATTAAAGGAAACTACTGAACCTACTATCTATTTTGAAACAGGTTTGGTGTGTTACCATTTCCCATATTCTCAATATGAGTGAACTTTTAATGATAAAAATAAATTGTTCAGATTTATGAAATGGGTACATATCTAGAGAGTAATGAATTCCTCAATAGAAACAGCAATTTTTGGAACTCTTTGAAATCAAAGATAACTACTTTTTAGGTATGAAAAATATTTTTCCAATGAGGCCAAAATTGTTCCATATCATTAATGTTCTGTTTGGTTATGTTTTCTAGGAAACATTAAGGGGAAGAGTATGTGAATTTCCCCACATTAATAGTATTCAGTATAAAGGGGATGGGTATGAATCTTGTGAACCTTTTGGGATTGGATGATGCACATTTAACAATGGGGGATACTAGAAGGAAGTGAAAATGGGAAAAAATTATCATCATGTTCATTTAGTATCATTTATATTTATCTTTGATTCAGAAGCTATTGTTAGAGGGTTCATTTTGATTTGATCATTCACTACTTACATATGTACCTTACATGTTCCATGCTTGGCATTTTAGGGTTTTTTTTATAAAAACCCGTTTAAATATGTCCATCATGAAAACCGATATTTTTGAATGCAAAATAATTTCATGCTAGTGCCATGAATGAACATGTAAGAATGTGTGGGTTGATAATGAATGCAAGTGAAAAAGGGGATTCTTGTACAAAAATAAGGATTACACATGCATTGGTAAGACTCGAAACACCCATACATTACATGAGAGTGATAATATTTTCTAATGGACTTGTGGTTTATGTAGTCATGTAACCTATCATGTTATGAATAGAAATAATATATTCTAAGCTTTCATGGTTGATTTCCTCAGTGATCTTGATATTTATGGTGGATGTTGGCATAGAGGGTTATGTGTTCTAAAAATAAAAGCTCCATGTAAGATCTATTGAATTTCACTGATAATCCTAGTGTCCAATACCTTTGTTTTAAATACATAATCACTGGACAAAATTATTTTATTCAAGTAGTCATACATCAGATGAGGTCTGGTAGATATTCTCATTGAATTTCTTGGATTTGGTATCCCATAAAAACTGTACAGATTTTAAGATCACTAAATCTTGAGGAATCCATTGATTATTTTTATCATTAAAATTCTCCTATGATGAAATACCAACAGCCTTATAAATTGTATTTAAATCCAATTCTAGAGGTTTAATAGGTGAATCTACATTGTTAAAACCATGTTTCTCCAAACAACCTACCACCCATATATCACCAACAACATTCAGAAACTTTTTTCTAACTATCAGATACCTCCAAAAGATATTCCCTATGGAAAATATACTACATATCAACCTTATGTTATAGGATCATTGTAGTGTGAACTTCATATCTTTTTAACCACCATTTTAACATAAAATTTATCCATATATAATGTTTTTACATGATATTATCCATTATTGATGTATTTGGAAGCAGTTAATTATTTTTTCCTCTGTTTTGAAATCTACTAATTAATTATATTATTTGAGTTGGAAAATCACAAATGGTGATATGTGATTATTAATTTTCTATCTCCTTGTCCTGTTATTTATGTTTTTGGATTCCATGAATCATGAGAGAGATACTTGAAAGTTATGTGTTGTGATCAAGGAACTTGGACTAACTGGAACAACCCACTCTTGAGTTTCATGTAATCAGGTTAGTGTAATCTATTTTTTTTAGAGTCATATCACTCTACTATAATAATCATTAATTCAATAGGTATAGTTGAAATCAAATATATTATACATTATTATATCTCTAAATCTAACTGTGGTTTGACTAGATTTTTTCATGTTTATTCCCAAGAAGTAAATAAAATAGAAAAATAAGGGGGGTGCTTTTGGGATTGATCGTTTCCACTTGAAGTAGCTATAGAAGTATCTTGATATTAGATTGAGTGATTTGATTGAGAATAAGGTCGAGACTTTAGCCGCTACCTATCTATTTCTATTTCCTTATTCATTTTATTTTCTATCGTGTTGTAAAACTTAGATTTATTTTTTTATTCAATTCTTGTTCACCATGTAGCATGGCCAATATATGGATTTTATTTTTTTTACAGTTTAGGTATTTACATAGGATTCATTGAACCATGGGTATATTATGTCTCGTGCAATAATATATACCCAAGGATTAACTAAAACCATGGGTATTATGGAATTTTCTAGGGATATACCCAGGGTTTCATAAAAATCATGGGTATAGGTATATATTGATGCCTCAGAAACCCATGGTTCATGAAATGGTGGGTATAGACTATAGCCATGGTTTTTGGGGATACACTCAAGGTTTCAAACTGTGGGTATAGATGATATTTCCAGTAGTTTTTTGGATTATGATTATAAAACATTAGTGAAAACCCTTAGGGATAAGACCAAGTTTTGGAAAACATCCCTAAATTTTGGTAAGTATATAGTAAGTGGTTTATAAATCAAATACATCCCTATCTGGATACTAAAAGTGGATGTGGTTCTAGAATAGATGTACCTAGGAGTTGCAACTCCTGCAAGGTGTTCTGTTCCTAACTCAAGGTAACCTGATGCATGACAACAGGCCTTACTGTTCACCTACTTTGACACTCCCGGTGGATATTCATTGGTAAATTCATAAGCTCATTACAAATCACAATTAAGTGTGGGAATAAGAATATATGTTAGGATGTAGATCATGAATAACAAAGATTGAAGACTAGAAATTCATAAGGTAAGTAAATAAATGTAATTTATAAGTTATCCCTTTATTAACAATGGAATCCCATTTATATGTATAATATTTTAAGATACTCATAACATATTTTCCCTTTATTCTATTCGATGGATGGTAATAGGAGGAATCATGTTAATAATAGATGAGAAGGGCAATGTGATGACTACTCCAATGAGATGCCCAACCTGATGGGAGCAGTAATTGAAAACTTGGTCAGGATACTCTCTCATTTAACTCAAGCCCTAAATCAAAACCTAGATTAGTAGGAATTCCCAGACAACCCTAAGATATAACAACCTGCAATCAAGAACTTCATGCGACAAAGGCCTCATACTTTTAATGGATCAACTTATCCCTTAATCATGGAATAATGGATCAACTCCATTAAAAGATATTCTCCATCCTTCAATTTTTTGAACAAGAGAAGGTTATTCTGGTTGTTGATCATATGGAGGGTGAAGATTATCAGTTGTGGACATTGTTCAAGAATACAAAGCCTAAGGAAGAGATCAAGGCAATGGAGTTGAAGGAATTTCAGGAAAAAAAGTAATTGATATTTTCCTCACACCCTCCATATTAAAATTGAAATACATTTCTTTTCACTCAAGCATAAGGACAACTAATCTATTAGGGTGTACGAGGTAGACTATAAAAGAGATGGATGATATGGCCTTGGTTTTTTTGTTACCCCTAAATTCAAGGTTGACTGCTTCTTTGGTGGTATAAATCCTAGTCTACGAAAATCCTTGACAATCCATGACTTTGATAGCTGTGAGAAAATTGGCTGATGTTCCCTCAAAGTTAAAATGGTGATTGGTGAATCTCAAGGGTATCATAGGGATAATAAGCTTAAAGTGTAGTTTAATTTTGGTGTTCCAATAGATAAATCCAATAGTTCTATGAAATTTCTGCATCCCACTTGTGAAAAGTGTAGAAAGAAGTACCCAAAAAAATTCATAAGGGGAATGAGGAAATTTTTTTGGTACAGAAGAGAAGAGAACCTAGACAACAATTTCCAATAGTAGAAACCCACCAATGTGACATAGGAAAGGAATGATTTATTATACCCTCAACATGTTTTTTTCTACAACTGCAAGGAAATAGGGAACATTTCGAACCAGTTTCCTAAGACATGGGTTTTTTGAGGCAACCAACAATCTCCAACGCATAAAAGGAGATATTTTTCCATCACTACCACCGAATTGAATTCTGAAAACAAAGTGGTGAAAGGTATTATAATTATTAATTCATTAATAGTAAACATCTTTTTTTTCTGGTTCTACCCATTCATTTATATCATATAAGTTTTGTTGAACAATCCAAACACCACCACAAATCATGGAAGTAGAGATGTCGATGAAAATGAAAAATGGGGAAATTATAGCATCCCATGTATATAAATCCTCCCCTATCAAAATTTGTGGGATGATATTCCTAGAGAATCACATCGTACTCCCTTTGGTAGAATTTGATTCAATTCTGGGAATGTATTACGTTTCTCTATATAGATCCAACATAAATTTCCAAGAAAATGAAATCATTATCCATATGGAGAATCGACCTTTGATTCTATACTAGTGTAAGGAGGAGGATGAATCTTCTTCAGCATCTTCATCTCAAGCATAGATATAACTACCCTATGAGTATGAGAATCTTGTTCAGATGATTGATTCTGAGGAAGGAATCATCCTCGAAAACTTTCTTATTGTGGGGGAATTTGATAATGTATTTCCATAGGAATTGCCTGGTCTTCCTTCACACATGGAGTTTGAGTTTTTAATCGATCTTATACCTGGGGCGTGGCCAATATCCAAGGATCCATATAGGATGGTTTTTGTGGAACTTGAGGAACTAAAGAAATAACTATAGGGGAATTAGGATAAAGGTTTTATACTCCCAATTTCTTAACCATGGGTTTCACCGGTCCTCTTTATCATGAATAAGTATGGGTAAATGCATATTTTAATTGATTATTGTTAGCACAAAAAAATCATGATAAATAACAAGAATCCTTTTCCATGAATTTGTGACTTGTTTGACCAGCAATAAGGAGCACAATACTTCTCCAAGGTGGATCTACGGTCAAGATATTACCAAGGGTGAAGAAGGAGGATATCACCAAGACTTGTTTTCATTCTAGGTATGGGCACTATGAGTTCATAGTGATGCCATTTGGACTCACTAATTCTCTAGGAATATCCCTGGAATTGATGACTAGAGTCTTTAGAGATTACCTTGAAAAAAAAATTGGAGTATTTATAGATGGTATTCTAATATAATCTAAAACCAAGGAGGAGAATTAGAAGCATCAAATAACTATGCTTAAGACCTTGAGAAAGGATAATCTCTTTGAAAAGTACAAAAAGGGTGAGTTCTGGTTGAAGGAAGTCTTGTTTTTTGGATCATATCATCTTAAGCAATGAGATATCTGTGAATCCTACAAAGAAAAATGAAATTGAGGGATATTCATGGACAACATCCATGATGGATATCCATAGATTCCTTGGGTTATCTATATATTATCCCTTATTTGTGAGAAATTTCTTACGATTTTTAAACCCTCTAACCAAGATAATTCGAAATGGATTCAATTTTTATTGGAATGATACATTTGAAGAAAGCTTCATGGAGTTGAAAAAGAGGCTTACCACTACCCATATGCTCACAATACCTACAAGTGGGGAACTTTTCAAGATTTTTAGTGATGTTTTAAAGAGGGGATTAGGATTTGGGTTGATAGAAAATAAAAAAGTAATTTCCTACAACTCTAGGTACTTTAATATTAATGATCAAAACTATCCCCCACATGATCTTTACTTCGATGTTGTGATCATTATGTTGAAAATCTGGCGGTATTATCTCTATGCGGAGAAGTGTGTGATATATATTGACCACATGAGCCTCAAATATATACTCACATAGAAAGAGATTAAAATTCACCAACAATGATGGTTATATCTTATCAAGTATTATGAAATCTAAGTACACTACCATCCTGGTAAAGCAAATAAGGTGGAAGATGCTCTAAGTAGAAAGGACCCAACAATTCTATTATTAATGATAATTGAAAAGGATCCAATATTCTTGGACTTTAAGTGGATGGATATGGGAATAATAATGAAATTAACATCATCAATCCTTTTACAAATGATTTATCAACCATCTTTTTGTAAAGGTTAAAGGATTCTCAAAAAGATGTTGTGGGAATTCATAAGAAAATAGAAACTATAAGAAAAGGGATATCCATGAAGTCCAATGTTAATAAAGAAAGAATTGTGAGATTTGGGTCAAGACTATATACTCCATCAAATCCTAAGTTAAAGATGATTCTATTGGATGATGCACATAGTTCAACTTTCTCTATTCACCCAATAAATAAAAAGATTTATCAAGATATTTGAGAGCACTATTTGTGGAACAAAATGAAGATAGAGATCACTGAATATACATCAATGTTCTAGGTATGTTAGTAAGTGAAGGATGAAAGGAAAACTTATAAGAAGATGATGCAATTGTTACCCATACCAACATGGAAATAGGAAAACATCACCATGGACTTTTTCACCGGATGCCTGAAGACATCCAAAGGAAAAAATTCTATCTTTGTGGATTGTCTTATAAACACTGCAAAATTCATTGAGATTCGAGGGGAATTATCACTGGATCAACTGGCACAGATATACATCAAATAATTGGTAAGGTTTTCTAGAGTACCACTATCGATTGTATCTGATTGAGACCATAGATTCACATCCATGTTTTGTAAGATCATTCAAGATTCTCTAAACATTGATCTGAATCTTAGTATGGCCTATCATCCTCAAACTAATGGTTGATATGAGCGGACTATTCAGACACTAGAAGACATGTTATGAACATGTTCTATGGACTTAAAAGGAGTATGTAAACAATATCTTTATTTGGTTGATTTCTTTTACAATATCAATTTCCACTCTAGCATCTAAATGGATCCCTATAAATTCCTTTATGGGAAGAGGTGTATGGCCTATCATCCTCAAACTAATGGTTGATATGAGCGGACTATTCAGACACTAGAAGACATGTTATGAACATGTTCTATGGACTTAAAAGGAGTATGTAAACAATATCTTTATTTGGTTGATTTCTTTTACAATATCAATTTCCACTCTAGCATCTAAATGGATCCCTATAAATTCCTTTATGGGAAGAGGTGTAGAACATCATCATGTTGGGATGATGTTGGGAAACAAAAACTTCTAGGTTATGAAATGGTTGAGGAAATGATAGAGAAGGTTAAAACCATTCAGTATCACATCAACACTACTCATAGTCAATAGAAGATCTATGCTAAAAATCATCAATGATACATAGAGTTTGATGTTGGGGGCATGGTATTCCTTTGCATGCCTCTATGGAAGAGAGTGATGATATTTCAGAAGAAGGGAAAGATTAATCCATGGTACATCATCCCTTTTGATATCCTTGGGCATATCAGAGCAGTGGCCTATTGACTAGCACTCCCACCAAACCTATCTTAAGTATGTGATATATTCCATGTATCCCTATTTATGAAATACATACCAGACCCCTCACATGTAATCAATCCATAGGTGGTACCATTGGAGAATGACCATTCCTAAGAGGATTATTTGGTGAAGATCATAGATCATAGAGAAAAGGTTCTATGAAATAAGATAATTCCCCTTGTCAAAGTATTGTGGAGAAACCAAATGTTTAAAGAAGTAATGTGGTAACCAAAGGAGTAGATGAAGTAGAGTTACCCTCATCTATTTTAGTGTGGGAAAAAATTTTATGGAGAAATTTCTAAAGGGAGGAAGACTGTAATGACCCAAACTATTATGAATAAAATTTATATTTTGATTTAATTAATTGTCTTATAGATATAGAAAACACATAAACTTATTTTTTTAATTATATACAATAGGATTTAAATGATCTTTAAGTATCATTACCATTGATAATATATCCATTTAACATTGATCCCATGAATATTCTAAATATAGGGTTTTCAAAATTTCTTTTTAAACAGAAAAAGGAAGTGATGGTCTCAACTAGTAGTATCGTACCCTATGAAGCCCATTTATCAAAGCTTATGATAGTGATAGAATTTCTGGGATTTTCCCTAGACTAAGCCCAAGTTGAGATCCAACAACTTAAGAATTTGTGGAACCGATTATGGGAGAAGTTCAAGCTCATTAAGATCAAGAACCAAACTATGTTCACCGAACTTCCCCATAAAGGCCCTACCATTGTGCACCTTAATATTAATAATTATGCTGGTGTATTAAAGGGATATGTAACAAGAGCCCAGTAATAGTATTATATACATTATTTTTCAAAAAATAATGATTATATTTTCATTCTATTTTTGTTTCTTTTTAAATTATTTTTAAAGAAAAAATAGTATTTTTGGTTAATTAATAAATCTAATTTTGAGAAATTAATGTATTTTTGAAATAAAAAATAGTTTAATAAAATAATATTATTAAATAAATTTTATTAAATATAAATAATCATATTATATTTATGAAGTCAAAGGTAAATTTTATTAGGGTTCGAAAACTGTTATTGTCAAAACCCGTCAATTTTCAATAAATGTCGGCTTTTATTTTAAAAGTAAAAATTCACATATTTTGAAAATTATTTAGATAAAATTATTTTTTTTTTGGAATCAGGATGTGGAAATTATCCAATGGTAAATTTTATATAATTTTTTGAGCGTCAAATGTTCGGGTAAAAATTAAATATTGTATTAATATACATTTTCTTTTATGACATCATAATGGCCCAATAGTGATGTAATAAATACTATAAAATGTATCATCAGCCAAATAAATGTTTTAACTTTAAAATAATTTGGTTTTATGTTTATCTGATTTGTTTTATAAAGCCATTTTGAAACCTCCAAGACATATAATATATTTTTAGATTTTAAAATCATTTCTTTGAAAGTGTGACTCACTTCCACATAATCAAGGGTATTATTTTAATATCTTAGGACCTAGGAATTATAAAAAAAATTAAACCAATACACTTTTCCATAAAACATGGTTAAAAACCTTGGGATTTTTGTGGTTTTTAATATTTTATTATCTATTGTCCAAAACCAAAAATAATAAAAAAAATTCCCCTCCTTTCCTATATAAATAAACCTAATCTCCCATTTTTCTTCACTAAAACTCCTTGAAACTCAATACCACTCTTACCTATGATCCATAGAGTCCTCCCAAGGTGCCTCCAAGTTCTCAAGAGGCCTCTCCCAAGCCTTTGGAATCACACATCCAAGTAATGGATCCTCTCTTTCCTCTCATCCTTTAAAATTCAAACATCTTATTTGAAAATTAGTTCTTGTAATTTCAAATGGTTATTATTTTATACTATAATAATAATTCAACTAATTTTCATTTTATGTTATTTTATGTAGGGACCATTTATCCTCCTCTATTTGTACTTTTACCTAATCCTCTACTATGTCGAAATTATGTAAGGGATTCTCTCTCTCCTATTTTTATCAAGAACTTCATTTATGATATGCCTTTTAATTTCCATTTTCTTTTATTGAGATACATTCTTACCAATTACCACTACGTACCACTTGATTTATAAATTATGATATCCCCTTTCACTCTCATTTAACCCTCCTAATAACCATTATATAAACCTGCTACCTTGGTGAAATTTTTTAAGGGTTTTTTTTCTTTCTCCTCTTTCTTCAAGTTTCTTTATTATGTTATGCATTCTATTTCTAATAGGCCACTACCTATACCCATTCCTCAAACCTATAAAAAAATTTAGGTTAGGACCATATATGACTAAGTAACCTCCCAAAATCCCTCCCCTCAACCTTGATGCCTCCTTTTTTGAAGAAAGCTTCTCATGGAGGCCTTTTGGTACAAACTAAAAAGAGTTACCTGATATGGCGGTTACGTCTTCTCTCAAACTCATTTCCTTTATTTTACTTCTCCACCCCAACACTATATTTATTCCCTTATTTAATTAAAAACAGTTTCATAAATATAATAGGATATATTTATGATAAGGTTTGACCTAAACTTACACAAATCTCTATTTAATAGATATTGAACACACTGTTTCTGTGTATGACAAACTACTGCCTCACGAAACAATGCTTGTTCATTTCTCATTTACCACCAATCATGACAAAAATTATGATGGAAAATAAGTTTATATATTTAATATATTATATTATTATGTCTTTAATATTTTTTATTTATTTTTTACAACACATATGTTCCTTTTGGTGTCAATATGATAATCTTGTTTGAGGAAGTGTGGACTACCGGCCCCTCAAAGAGATGTGATTCATTCACACACCACATAGAATGTATTAAGGATGTTTTTAGTGAAAATATATGATATATATTTTATTATAATGCTATTGGAATAAGTATATATACATACATATATATACATATTTCATCTTAATACATTCTTTCAATTTGTAAATAAAAATAGAAACAGCGTTCATGCGTACATATGTCTTACCGTCTCCCTGAATGGTGTATTCCATTTCATATTTATATATTATATAGATTATAATAATATAAATATAATCGTTATATAGGATATTTATATCATGGTTGAAATTTTGTAACAATGATATTATTATAAGGACCAATGATATAACAAATTATGACAGATGCGATGAACAAAGAAAATATTAACTAAAGTGAAACCTTTACACAGGATCATTAACAGGCAGGTAATATAAGGTCATAATAAAAACATATATGGTATTATATATAAGAATGTTATTCTTAAAAATATTTATAATAAACATGTATTTATTATAAATGAATCTTGTATGAGTATGAAGAGAGTCAAGACACAAGGTAAGGGGATTTCATCTCACATTTAATTTCTCTAAGATACATGTTATGTTCACCACTCTTTCCTTTTGTGTGGTGAATTTGATTCTCATTATTTTATTCTATACTTAAATATATTAGTATTAACCTGTTCATTTTACGATATTATTTCATTGGTTTTAACTATCAGAAGTTAGCAATCGGTAAAATAGTTTTGTCACAATTTTCCTTCTTCGAGACAAGTATTTTTTTTATGAAACTAAACTCTTTTTTGAGGTGTATATATGTCCATTTTACATGTTATATCATGAATCTAATTTTTTTCATGATATTTTAATCTTCGTGTAATTTCCATTCCATACATGGAGAGTATGATCCCATGTTACCATGTTATAAGATTATATTAAGACAATCTCATCACTTTTCAAAAAAATTTATGTTTATGATTATGTTGATGAAATATTATTATCCATCGATCAAGAACACTCATGAGTTTCCTTATCATATATTATTTGATTATATATTCATGTATTGGTACCATTTTACACTCTTTCATAAATAATATAGTAAATAAAGTCTTTTTAAGAAAGATCGATTTTACACTCTCTTCGGTTAGAAATCTATGTTTTATAAAAAGGGTTTCCAAGAATATTTTTTTATTATCCTATAATATTTAAATTTAATTTTTACCATTTTCTTATTTTACTAATCCCTCCAAATGAATCTTCTTGTTTCTTTATGAACAATTAATTTTTCTAACCTTTTTACCATGTAATAAGGAGTTTTATTTTACCTCATACGATATATACAGATTTACCCTCCATCATTTCTTTGAATATTACTTTGATTTTTTTAAAGGTTAATATTTAAGA
The DNA here is from genome assembly GCA_963277665.1 of Viscum album. Taxonomy (NCBI): domain Eukaryota; kingdom Viridiplantae; phylum Streptophyta; class Magnoliopsida; order Santalales; family Viscaceae; genus Viscum; species Viscum album. Next base: position 127,535,456 of record OY728162.1, read on the forward strand.
AAATGTTTTTAAATGTAATTTTCAAGTAAAAACGTTTTCAAAATGTTTTCAAACCTTATTTATATGTTTTCAATGTCTTATCAAGGAAATTGTTTTTTAAAAAAAATTATTCTTCTTTTATATGTTTTCAAGTAAAAAGATTTTACAAACATTTTAATGCTTTATTTATATTCTTTCAAAATTATTTTAAAATAAATAGTTTTCAAAAAAATAATATTTCTTTATAAGTATTCAAATTTCTTTCAAAGAAAACAGTTTTTAAAAGGTTTTGAATCTTATTTTATAAATTTTCAAGGAAAATGGTTTTTCAAAAATGTTTTCAAGATTATTTTATAAGTTATAAATGAAAAAGGTTTTCAAAATTATGTTATTTATTATTTATATTTTTTCAATTTATTTTCTATGAAAATGATTTTCCAATGGTTTTATGTATTAAAAATCCTTTTCCAAAGAGGAAAGGATATTTTCTTCATGAAACATTTTTGAAAGATATTTAAAAATTATTTTTCATCTAAGATGACATCCATTGGTGTTACTCTTTCCATTTTAGGAAATGATTTAAAGGATTCGTTCATATTATTTCTCTGAATGGGTTATTCATAATGTCATGGTATTTATGAAACCTATTTCTCCTTCATGGGTTATATGTTTATGCAATCTGTTTCTCTTTCATGGGTTATGATTTTAATGAAATGATTATAAAACCCTTCACTTTATATACATTATGATATGTTACATGTTAATGATACCCATTTCATTTCATGGGTTGTGATATGTTTATTTATGATCTTATTGGACATTTATGTATGATTTCATTATGAGGTGGGTGGGACCTATATGTCCCTCTAATGCATTGGGTAAATATTTATATATCATGAGATAGATGAGGATGGAATGACGGTTTACTTGGTTCAATAATAAATGGATGGAATGAGGGTTTAATCAGTTCAGTAATGTAGGTATGGAATTAGGATTTACTAAGTTCAGTAATATAGGGATGGAATGAGGGTTTACCCAGTTCAGTAATACAGGGCTAGAATGAGGGTTTACTCAGTTCGTGAATACAGGGATGGAACAAGGGTTTACTCAGTTCAGTAATACTAGGATAGAATGAGGTTTTACTCAGTTTAGTAATATAGGGCTGGAATGAGGTTTTACTCAGTTCATTAATATAGATCCATAATAAGGGTTTACTTGGTTTAGTAATACAAGGCTAGAATGAGGGTTTACTCAGTTCAGTAATACTGGGCTGGAACGGGGGTTTATCTAGTTTAGTAAAGGCATTTTTCCACCAAGATGGTCTTAGCAGTGATGTCTTGGCTACTATGGAAATCTTATTATATTATTATGTGTTTTCCATAATTCTATGGTTTATTCGAATATTATGATTTCATGTATTATGTCCTTTATTTCCACATGATTTATATCTTATGAAGTGCCATGATTTATGCCATGATTGATTTTTATGATCTTTGACATGCAGGGTATGATCTTCTAATGTTTTGATCATTTTCTCATACCCCTATGCTCATTTTTCTTCTTACATGTCTCCCTCATTTACTTTTACTGAGCATTTAAGATCACCCATTTTTATGTTTCCATTCCCTGGTTATGAACATATGTAGTAAGTATGATGTGAATAAGAATAGTGTTATTCATGAACAAACAAGTAGATAAAATGTAGCCCACTTATGTAAGAGTGTTTATGTTTCCAAGTTTCCAAAGAAACTAGACCAATTATGGTATTTAGGCGTCTATTTTTAGAATGTTTTTAGTATTACACAAATGAAATGTATCTCAATGTATGAAAATCATGTGTGGATATAGTTAGTATCAGTGAAAAGTTATAGTTAACCTTTAGAAACTAGGAAGAAAAAACATTAGTGAGATACCTAGGTATATTTCTAAGGATATGTCTAGGGATGTAACTAATGATAAGTACAAGGATGAGTTAACATTTAGGAAAACATCCTTGAAATTTGGTAATGGATAGAGTGAATGGTTTCCTAGTAATAAATTTGTGTCTCGATACTAAAGTGTATGTGGCTCTGTCACAGATGTACCTATGGGTAACAACTCCGACAAGATGTTTTGGGCTTGAATCTAGGTAATTTGGTACATGACAACGGGCCTTGTTGCACACCTACTTTGGCACTCCCATTGGATATTCTTTGGAAATTCAAAAACTCTTTATGAACCATCATGAGTGATATAAATACAATTTGGATATTAATAAACTAGGATAAACATAGGGTGTCATTGATTAAAGAACATTTCATGATTTAGACATCCTATAATTAATTTTTCATGATTATGTGTCTTTCTAATATGCTATGTATTTCTCACCCTATACTTTCTGGTTTTAGACAATGGATAGAAATATAATGAACATGGTTAAAATTGAATGATTCAGATGTGGAAAGTATGGTAACTATTTAAATCAATTTCCCTAGTGGAAATATCATAAATATAATTAGGAAAGTGGTATGAGTATTGGTTATACATATAAAGATAAAGAGATCACAAATGACATGAGAAAGGTATGTGATGTTCTTCCTATATTGTTTTCATTAATCATAATAATCATGATTGGATTGAGGATAAGAAACCTTAATACATGGTTCATATTTCATATTCATGAAAGTGGTATTAATGAATAAGTTGATGAATCTTTAGTAATGGTCTAAGAATAAGGTTTGACTAATGTGGTTTTTATGTTTTGTAATTCAAAGATTATGAATAATGAAATATATAAGTATTTTTCAGTATAAGTTTTCATTAAGAATTGAAAAGGATATGTTTAATGGTGATGAAGACATATAAAAGTGATATTTTGATTAAGGGAAGGTGACCTTTAATCTGATCAAGATGTTTATAAAATTTTCTTTCACATGGATAAAGAATTATTGATTTGGATAAATTAAATCAGATAGAACTGATTACCATGGATATAATTGTTAATTTGTTTAAAAAGTGGTCTATGAAATCATGGATGAAGTTTAAAACTAATTTTATTTATGGAATATATCCGTTGACATTTGGAATATAGAATCATGCATGTTTTCTAAAAGTATATATGGTAATTAAGGTTGTTACCTTGTTTCAAGGGAAAATATAATATGGGTATTCACATGTTTGGAATGTGAAAAACAAGTGAAACATTGTGATATACATGGGAATCAATTTTGATCTGATTTCGTGACTCTCTTTATAATGTATTGGATTTTAATCTGTGTGAATTTTTATAAAGTTAATCGTCCAAGAAAAGTTGAAGTTAAACTTTAGAGGAAGTATTTGTGTAGTCAGTTCATGTTGAAAGGTTTGGTTAAAGACTATTTAGTGATTAACCCTATTTTAATGATTTCCATCTTATATATTTTGGAAGTAATATTATAATTTTTTTAGAAAAGGACATCATGTATGTTGGGTGACAACCAATATAGTCTGTAAAAACCATGGTTCATGAACCCATGACCGAAGGATGATAAGGGTTTCATGCCTACCATTGGCCTACATGATGTTTCAGTTACTGTATAATTATTTTTAATGAAAATATAAATTATGAATTAGTAGTGTTGCTTTTTATTTTTATAAATTAATTAATACTAATAGTTAGACTTTTCATTTTTATTGGGCCTTAAGATCCGTAAAAAGTGTATTTATTGACATTCATTCCTTGAGGTAATGGATGTATTATAAATTGATAAAAGAACAAAAAATATATGATATTTTTTTATAGAAATATATTAGGAATTACTCAATGTTATGAAAGTTATCAAAAAAAATCTCCTAATACCTTAATTTTCAATGAGTTGATGGCCTTTTAAGTCATCATATATTTATGACTTTGAGGCCCTCAATATTCCTTTGATAATTCAATTTTCTGTGATTGGTTACCTCAATCACTCCATATAAATATTTATACTTTTCTTCCATGTCCAATCTTCACAACCAACCTATGTTCTCCTATATAGAATCCCAATAATATGTTACTTTAGGTAATAGTTATGGTTCCAAATTTCCCTTTTTAAGGGAAGTTTTAGTATCCATTTTTATTATGTGGGTTTCTATGAATGAAACTTTCAATTATTAAACATTTGATAACCTAGATAAATTTTGAGGGAAAAATCATTTTATGTGGGGTAGAATTTAACACTGAGATATTTTGTAAAAAAATCGAATTAATTTAATCTTGTCATATTTTTTTACTTCATGGAACAATAAAAATATTTTTCACTAATTCAAACATTATGTTACCACAAAATCATCTTCTTGTATGTTACACACAACCACAACTTAGTATACATTACACGGAACAACAATTTAATCTTACATTACATGGAATATTGACCTTCCTCAATGGCTTGCGTAACACACAAGACTGAGTGCTACCTAACTATAATATATTATTAAAAATATTATTATAATGAGATATAAACTTGTCGTTATGTTTATGGATATGAATATTATTAACTAAATTATGAAAATATTTGGTTTAAACAAATATAATATGAATTCATTGGCTACCAATTAATGAATATGAAAACCGATTGAATATAATGAAAAATATTTTTATAATCAAAAAGCTATTTTAACCTAGTAAATTAAATTATTTTAATTAGTAAAGGATATTACTATAATACATATGTTATATATTAAATAATATATTTTTTATCTTCATCCAATAGATTCTTTATACATAATATTAGAACAAACACAATTTTATGCTTCAAAACCTATGTTTTTATTAAGGCATTTTTTACCTCCTTTTAAGGATGAACCCATCTTAAACACAATTTTTAGAGATTTTATAGATTTTATATTTCAAAAAAAAATGGAATAGAGACATAAAATTAGGTTAAGATGAATTTTTTATACGTTTTTGTAAGGTTTCTGCTTTTAACGAATAATTAAAAATACCATATTTAAATTCAAAACTTCTTTTTCATATAATTTATTTATAAGGATAAAATATATTTATAATTGGTTTAATAGTTTAGTCAGATAATATTTTTACCAATTAATCCAATTTAGGTCATTATAACCAGTTTCACAAAGGAATTAGATATAAAAACTTATCAAACTTTTGGACGTTTTTACCTTAAAACCTCGCATTGTCGTCCAGTCGGCAGGATTAATTTCAAATTAATTTCTACCACTTATATTATTATATTTTGAAAAAAAAGATTCCAAATTTGGAATAATAATAATATATAATTTAAAATAAGGAAAAATTTATTTTTGACCCAAAATATTAGTGAAAGTAATTAAAATTAATTACATCAATTAAGGTAAAATTAAGTTATACGAAGGACTAAAACTTAATTTTAAGACCCAAAAGACCTATAAACTTTTAAAAAACCCACTAGATTCACATAGTTCAACCATAAACCATACATTATTGAGTTTTTTTTTAGTTTGTAATGACTTTTTTTAGGTACAAACGTCGGTACACCTAACTTTTTTCTAAAAATTCCAAGTGAGTCCTTTTCCTTCCTTAAAAAGGCCACTAACTGGGGATGAAAAAAAGGCCACTAACTCTACCCATTACTCACACCTCTCAATACTTTTTGGTTCATCCATGATCTACCCATGTATCCTCTAAAAATACCTCCCCTAAACCTTGAATCCTACCTTTGGGTAGAAAGCCTCTCAAGGAAGCCTTTTAGCACAAACCAAAAGAGTTACCCAATTTGGAGGGAACTTCTTCTCTCAAGCTCCTTTAATTTATTTTTCTTCTCTATCCCCTTCACACTCTTTATTCCATTATTGTATGAAAATATAATTATCCTAAATATAAATGGATGTTTTTTTATAATGGTTCTACTTATACTTAGACACACCTCCATCTAATGGATATCAAACATATTGTTTCTGTGTACGATGAACTGCCACCACACGAAACAATGATTGTTTATTTTATTTTACCACAAATAATTGTGGCCATTTTGATGTACAATATATTTATATATGTCATATATTATATTATTATGTATTTATGTTTCTTTATTCTTTTTTTACAACACATAAAATTTTTACTTTCCATTTGGTACTAATACGATAATCTCGTCTAAGGAATTGTGGACTACTACCCCCTCAAAGCGATGTGATTCATTAACACACCACATGGAATGTATTAAGGATGGTTTTAGTGGAATTATATGATATATATGATATATATGATATAGTAATGATACTATAATAATTATATATACATACATATATATACATATGTCATTTACATACTTTCTTTCAATACGAAAATAAAAACAGAAACAACGCTCATGCGTATGTACTGCTTAACGTCTCCATGAATGATGTATTCCATTTAATACATATATATTATACAGATTATAATAATTTACATATAATATTTATAAATGATATTTATATCATTTTTTATATTATGGAATTGTGATATATGTATATGGACCAATGATACAACAAATTAAGACACATGCGAAGAACAAAGAGAATATTACCTGAAGTGAAACCTTTACATATGATCGTTAAAAAGAGGGTAATATAAGTTCATATTAAAAAAATATAAGGTATTATGAATCAGAATATTATTATTTATAATATTTATAATAAACTTATATTTATTATATAGGAATATTGTATGAGTACAATGAGATTCAAGGCACAAGGTAAGGGGGTTTCATCTCACGTTTAATTTTCATGAGATACAAGTTATGTTAACAACCCTTTACTTTTTTGTGGTGTATTTACTACCCATTATTTTATTCTAGACATAAATTTATGGTTATTCACATTTCCATTTTATGATCTTTCTTTCATGGGTTTTAACTATCAAAATTTACCAAATCGGAAAAACAGTTTTGTCTCAATTTTCCTTCTTTGAGACTCATGTTTTTTATACACCTAAACTCTTTTACAAAGTGTATATTGTTAGATTTTACATGTTATATAATTAATATCATAATTTTAATGGTATTTTAATATTCATTAAATTTCATTTACTTACATGGAGAGTATGATCCCAAGATACCAAGTTATAAGAGTATATTAGGACAATCTCATCACTTTTTGAGATTGTGTATGTTTATGCTTCCTTTGATGAAATATAATGATCCATATCTCAAGAACACTCATGAATTTCCATGTACTATGTTTTTTAATTTAAATATTCATTTATTGGTATCATTTTATACTCTTTGGTATATAAGATAGTTAAGAAACTGTTTTTAAGAAAGCATGACTTTTCCCTCTCTTCGATCGGAAATCTATGTTTTCTAAAAAGGGTTTACAATAATATTATACCGTTATCTTATAATAATTAAAATACATTTATAACATTTTTGTATTTTATCAATCACTTCAAAGGAATCTTCTTTTTTCTTTCTGAGAAATGCATTTTACTAACGGTTTTACCATAAAATAAGGAATGTTCTTTTACCTCATATGACATGTACAGATTTACCCGCTGTCATTTCATTGAATATTCCTTTTCTTTTTTAAAAGTTTTATATTGAAGAAATTGTTTTTAAATGTAATTTTCAAAGAATTTTTATTTCAAAAAAATTTCAAGACATTTTTACAATTTTTTAAATTATTTTCAATGAAATTTATTTTAAAACATGTTCAGTCTTCATTCATATGATTTCAAGTAAAAATTATTCAAAAGCATTTTCAAGATTTATTTGTATGTTTTCCAAGTTATTTTCAAATAAATTAGTTTTAAAACGTTTTCAATATTTCTTTATAATCTTTAAAAAAACAAAGAAAAAGCTTTATAAAAAATTTTGATTCTTATTTTATATGTTTTTAAGAAAAAATATTTTTCAGAAATGTTTTCAAGATTTTTTTATAAGTTTTAAAAGAAAAATATCTTTAAAATGATTTAAATAATTATTTATTAGTTTTAAATTTTATTTCTATGAAAATAATTTTCAAATGGTTTCATGTATTAAAAATAATTTTTTTAAGGAGAAAGGATATTTTCCTCAGGAAACATTTTTGAAAGATATTTCAAAATTATTTTCCATCTAAGATGACATATATTGTTGTTACTCATGCATTTTTAGGAAATTCTATAAAGGTTCCATTCATATTATTTCTATTTATGGGTTATTCTTAATTTCATGGTCATTATGATACCTATTTCTCATTCATGGGTTATATGCTTATGTAATTTGTTTCTCTGTTATGGGTTATACTTTTAATGGAATGATTATGAAACTTGTCTCTTTCCATAGGTTATGAAATGTTTACATGTTTATGATACTCATTCCATTTCATGGGTTATGGTATATTAATTTATGATCATGTGGAACATGTACATATGATTTCATTATGATATGGGTGGGAACTATATCTCCCTCCAATGCATTGGGAAAAGATTTATATCTCATGGGATAAGGGTTTACTTGGTACAGTAATATAAGGTTGGAATGACGGTTTACTAGGTTCAGTAATACAGGTCTAGAATGTGGGTTTACTCGGTTGAGTAATAAATGGATGGAATGAGGGTTTACTCAGTTTAGTAATATAGGGATGAAAGGAGGGTTTATTTGGTTCATTAATATAGGGATTAAATGAGGGTTTACTCAGTTCAGTAATAAAGGGATGGAAAGAGGGATTACTAGGTTAAGTTATACAGTGATGGAACGATGGTTTACTCAGTTCGGTAATATAGGTATGGAACGATGGTTTACTCATCTCAGTAATATAGTTCTAGAATGAGGGTTTACTCAGTTCAGTAATACAGGTATGGAATGGGTGTTTGCCCAATTCTGTAAATGACTTTTTCCACTAAGATGGTCTTGGAAGTGATGCCTTGGATATTATGGAAACCTTATTATATTTATATGTGTTTTCCAAAATTCAATGTTTTATTCCTATGTTATGAATTCATGGCATATGTACCTTATTTATTTGTGATTAATATCTTATGAACATCCAGTCATTATGCCATGATTCAGGTTTATGATCTTTTATATGCAGGGTATGATCTTCAGATGTTTTGATCATGTTCTCATACCCCTATGATCATATTTATTCTTACATGTCTCCCTTGTTTACCATTACTGAACATTTGAGCTCACCCCTTTTTATGTTTCCTTTCCTAGGTTCTGAATATATGTAGTAAGTATGATGTGTCTAAGAAGGGTTCTCATCATGAAGAACCTAATAGAGAAAATGTAGCTCACTTATGTACCAGTGTTTATGTTTCAATGATTCCAAAGGCACTAGACCAATTACAGTCTTTGGGAGTCTATTTTTAAAATGTTTTAAGTATTCTGAAAATGTAATGTAATCTCAATGTATGAAAAGCATGGGTCTCTATAATACATGTATTTATTCCAAATTCCTTGATAGTGGAATAACTTATGATATTTAATGAATCCATATTATATGATCTACGTGGTACACCTAATAATGAGATTGAAATGTTTATGAAGGGTACACCCTAATAGCACTCCAATGAATTGGGTAATGTTTTGTATCATGATACATCATGTGCAATTAGTTTTTACTCATTCTCCTCCATGTTTATTGAGACTTGACTCATGTTACTCCATGTGCAATGAGCCTTGACTCATGTTTTTTCATGTGAAATGAGCCTTGACTCATGATAATATCACATTGTATGTTTTTTCACAATTCCATGTTATGATTATCATTCTATATCATGCCTTTATATTCATGTTTCTTTTATGCTCTATTGATATTCCAATCATCAAACCTGTATTTTCTTCTTCATGGTATGCCTTGTTTACTCCCTTAAAGAGTTTTATATCTCCCCCATTTCTTATTTTTTACCCACGATATCCCTTGTAGTTTTAAGTTCCAACAAATATTATGAACATATTAATGATTTTTTCAATAACGATGATTTATTCCATGATTTAATTTGTTATGTAATTTACCTAATTACCAAAGACACTACACTTATCTATCTTTGCGGGTTGTAATTAGTTTGATCTCATGTAATAAATCATGTCTTAAAGTGTAATAAAGAGTAGGGTTTTCATATGTATGGTGTGGAATTTAACACCCCAAGATTCCATGGTATGCTTCTCTTTGAATAATACAATAGCTTGTGTTGTACGCAGCTTCGAGTTCTAGCGCATCCCGACCAATCAAACTAGCCGTTTAAAAAAGTAGTTATAAATATTAATACCAACTTTTTGAAATTTTATAAATTTAATTTTTCAAAATGGACTTTATTTTTGGATTATTAATATCAAAATTATCTTAGGGGGGATTTTTGGTACTTTTCTGAAAACTTTTATATTTTGATGAATAGTGAAAAATACTAAACTTTAATTAAAAACAACTTTTTTAATTGAAATAATTAATATTGTTAAATTATAAATTCGTGTTGTTCTAAAATATCATTAGATTATATTTTTATCATTTAATATAATTTAGTTAATTGGATGTAATTTCACATTTAAATTGTACATAAACACATGTCAATCTTTTGATAGTTTTTTACTTATTAAAAACCCACTTTTTGGTTTTGAAAACGGGATTAAATTTTAAATTAATTACTACAACTTCTATGTATTGAATTTGGAAAATTGGATTCCATATTTTTAATAATAAGGTATAAATTTTTTAAATAGGTATTCTTTATTTTTGGACATTATGAATACTAACTTCAGTAATTATTTTATTTATCATGGTTAAAGGGTAAATATGGTAAATAAGGGTAAAAAAATAATATTAAAGTAATATTAAACTACCCTAAAACATATAATAATCTTATTGGATGAGATATTTCCAATCATGGTCTTCCTTGGGTCGATTTTGGGACCCCATTGAGCCACTTGGATGTGCAAATGACATTTTATAAGAATTAATTTAAAGTATAGAAAAATATAACATAAACATGTATCTTTCTCTAAAAAAAATTATATGAGGTTATATAATTGATCTCTTCAACAATAAATATTCATTAGAAATATAAAAATATTTCCTACATCATGATATTTTATTTATAATTTTTATATATAAAATAAATATATTTATTTATGACACAATAATGATGATGTTTTTTCCTTATTAATGAAGGAATCAAATAAATGATATTATAAATATTAAAATAAATATAATTTTAAAGTTTTGATTCCATCTACTAATTTTCTAGGTGAATATGACATTTTAGGTTTGATTCAATGTATTGTTTTTGAAGTAATCAAGTTTTTATGGCTTTCAAAAAAACCAAATACTAAATAGTTTCAAAATTGACATAAATGAGTTTTTAAAAAAAATATCATTTTATTAAATGATATAATATTCCTAAAAATCTAAGATTCGGCCAATAGACTTAGATAATGTCTTATATGTCATTAATTAACCACTTGGGTTCTATTGGAATTTTATACTAACTATATTGACCTTTCAATATAAAAATACAAGAATACATGGTAAAAGTTAAACTATTTAACTAAGAGTTAAGTCTAAAAGATAAGGTTAATATGGTGACTTAAACTTGTCTAAAATCTATTGGTTGAGAGGATATAGACCCATACCACCTTATTTTATAAACAAATACATTTTGAGATATTAGAAACCGAAATTGATTTTATAATAAATTACTATTTCAAGCTCTTCCTAATGTGCCCCTCGCCTCTCTTATAAAAGGGTACTTACCCTTCTCTCAAATTCACACCTCCAAAGCCATTTAGATCACCCAAACCCAGATCATATATCCTCACAAATACCCTAACGTTAACCTAGAGTTCTTAAATTGATCATAAATCCAACCTAAGGAGCCCTTTTGTTTAAATCAAAAGAAATCACCTGAAGAAAAGGTAATTATTTCATCACCTCTTTCAAAGTTATTTTCTTCTTCCACTTACACTATATTTGTTGTTTCCATACCAAAATAAAAACTCCAGTACCTTATACAAACTATGATGTTATTATAAGTATGGTACAACCAAATTCCTTATTCTATTCATCCAATAAATGACAAAGTCTCCAAACATGCGTACGTACGGCTTATCGTCTCCACGTCGTGGTGTAGTTTTGTATTCAACACATCATTATTTGGATGGGTATAATAATATGTATAGTTGATGTAAATAATAAATATAACATGTTAATTATTATTTATATATAATATACTATCCAATTACAAATTATTTCACCATCAATAGAATGATATTATCGTCGGTGTGTATGTACAGCTTACCATCTCCACGACGCGATGAGATTTCATTCCCCATCATAACCATTAAAGAATAATTTTCATTTTATGATTAAATAATAATGTCTAAGAACATAATATCAATCTGTATATGAATAAAATACATTCTATCCATAACAAACATGACTTATGTAACAAAACCTATAAAGGAAAATAAATCAGTTAACACCCGAAACAATGATACCATTGAAATATTATCATATTTGTGTATGTGGTTCTTGTATAATTTAATAACCATGATTTAACTATTATACAGTAGGTTAATGTACCCTAGACTAAGGGAAAGTACAAGGTAAGGGTTAATTTTACAACTTATTTATTATCTGAGGTTGTTTATACGTAATTATCTACTAGGACTTCTTTATCATCCACATATATGTTTCTTACAAATGTATTTCAAAACATTTTTAATATTTCATAGACTATGGGTTAAATTTATTTATACACTTATTTTACTTTTTATAAAATGTTTTGAAAGGAAACATTCCGTCATTTTCCAAACAAGGTACTTTATGACCTTTTTAACAAATTAAGGAAATAATTTTTTTTAACTTATACAGTGGGTGCGGCTATTTACCGCCATTATAAAACCTTAAAATATTCCCTTGCAATATTATGTGAATATTTTCAAAAGAAATGTTTTTTTTATAATTATGAAACTTTTAAATGATTTAAAAGTAGAAAGAGATATTTCTCCCAAATAGTTTTTGGATTGATTTCTTCTATTTCAACATCTATTATTAGATTTTATGTTTAATTGAAGTTTATTTATTATGATATAATATTCCATATTGTATTTATAATTTTATGATATTTTTTACTCTGGATGTGTTAATTTTATGACATTCATGGTTTATAGTTAAAGTATTAACATTTCATATGTTAGTTTAATACAAATGTGTATTTTATGCTTCACCCTTTTTATATGAGGAATGCATTGGATGTATTAAGTTGTGGGAGGGGCCTTCTATAGCCCCTCGATGCATCAGTAGGCCTCATGAGACAAACTAGTGTCTTATAATAAGGCCTTGACAACATTTTTATTTTTAGTCTTGGCATGAGGCCTTGACTATGTGGTTATGATGTCCAGCATTATGCATTCCATCATTATGAGATTAGCTTTTGATATTACATGTGATTGTTCGACTAGTAAAATATCCATGAGAATATGTAAATGGAATTATTTGATTTATCTTTTCCATATTATGATGAATTTTATGTTTAAAAGGCTTCTGTTTTAGACTTATACATTTCCTTAAATGTTTAAACTTATTTATGATAGTTTTCACTATATTGTTATCCTTACTGAGCATCTGAGCTCACCCCTTTCTTATGTTTAATTTTCCCAAGATTCAAAGAAGTATATTATGACCGACCTATAGGAATAGGCTAAGATATATGAGTGTGTTAAAAGTAGACACAATGTTTTTTTTCATAATGTAATATGAAACTTATGTATGTATCTATTACTTCCATGGTTACAAAATGATCAGTCTTTTAGGACATGATCTCTTGTGATCATGCCAATGTTATGAAATAATGCATGGACTCTGGGTAACTATGGTTGGGGTCTTACAGTATGTATCATAGGAAGTTTAGTAAAAACCTTGGATACTAGATTTAGAGAAACTCTAATTAGAGAACATTACCCTATAAGATAGAATTTGAGGATTAGTATAGAAGAACATCCAAAAACTTTTGTACCGTAGATATTATGAGGGTTTTCCAAGAAATAAATCTCTTTCTAGATACTACAAGTGGATTTGGTTCTGGAACATATGTACCTAGGAGTGAAAACTCTAACAAGGAGTTTCAGGATTGACTGGGGGTATCCTGGTACATGATGATAGGCCTTACTGTGCACCTGGTTTGACACTCTCAGGGGATATGATTTAGATAATTCACAATTTATTTACAAACCATTATGATGGATTTATGAGTAAATATGTCCCCAAAGAAAACATTTTTATGATTATGGATTATATTTATAAACTATTCAATTTATGTTAAGTATTTTACAGGTTTTTAATTATGCATTGCAATTCATAAACTAATCAAGTGTATGCCATTATTTAGAAATGGAACCTAGTGGAAGGAATGGAAACTATATCAATGCATGTAATCCATGTAGGTATTTCCCTCATATTCAAGATAATTATATTAGAGTTGGTAATGCAAGTAGTGTTGAATAGATTATAACCATACTAGGATTACTCACTCAGGTTATGAATAATAACCTTACCCATATAGAGCACCCTAATCCACATCGTAGAGGATCAATGTTAGATTGATTCATCAGGAAAAAAAATACCAAAATTCAATGTGACTAAAAATCCATTTGTATCTAAGCAAAGGATAAGTTCCTTAGAGAAAATATTTCATGATTTGGGGTACAATGAAAGGGAAAAGTTTGTCATGGCAGTTTATCACCTCTCAGGAGATGCATATCAATGGTGTTCCTTAATTAAAAAAACAAAGGAGGATGAAAAAGTATCAAATATTAAATTGAGAGAGTTTAAAGATATTTTCATATAAAAATACTTTCCTCTTAAACATCAACCAGATATGGAAAGGCAATTTATGAGTCTGTGGAAAAAGTAGGATGAGAATGTCCCAAAGTATGAGGCAAACTTTAAAAGGTTAGCAAGACATGCTTCAGATTATATACGTAACCCAAGAAGATAGATTGATCAATTATTTTATGGGTTAAAACCATTTCTTCATTGATCATTAGTCTCACAATCCTTCTCATTGTATGAAGATATAGTGGCATGTTCTCTCAAGATAGAAAAGGAATTCTCTAAGTCTTTTGACTTTAAAGAAAATCAAGAGAAGAAGAGATCTTTTGAAAAAACTGAAAAAATAAATAAATAGAAGAAGGGAAAATGTTATACCCCTTCGGTTGGAGGCATGTCCATTTCTTCCTTGCTCACATGAGAATCTAGCAGTGATGTATGGGGGAGCCCATTTCTCCTCTACTGTTATTGCTGGGAAGCTGGATGTTGTTTCTCCTGTTATTGTAGGTCCAGATGGTTTGGATGTAAGCTCTGTCTCGGCCTTGGTAAAGGCTATCCAACGCGATCCTCTAGGGATTAATCCCTTGGTTCATTATGTATTCAATCTATTGAGGGATGATTTGGGTATTCGCTCACCTTTTGTGCAAGGTCCATTGGGACATACTAAACCTGGCATGGAAAAGGATGTTGCTGGTGTTCAAGCCCCTAGTAATAACCAAAAAATGGTTACTTGAAGGCTTGTATTCCATAAGTCATTCTCTTATGTGGAGTTTCTATGTGCAGGGATTGAATTCACTAAATGTGACGGCCCCCAGGCCGAGCCAATTCCAATGAACATTTCAAGACCAGGTAGAGTGGCATAAACTATGAGATTGAGTAACCGTTTTGAGAGTCTGGAGAATGAATGGACTGGCCAAGAGGCAGGAAGGGTGGAAATATTCAATAAGAAGTAGGGGATTCCCTGGGAGGAGTTTGGGGATGACTTATCCAGTCATTTTTTAGGAATTAGTGCTCAATAATTCCAATATAGTGATGTCTACAGTCCAAGGAGGAGGAAGGGGTGGCGAGGAGGCAAGAAAGGATGAAAGGATTATTCTTATCTGCCTTCACCAATGAAGACACGATCTTCCAAAAAGTTGAAGGCTGAAGTGATAGAAGGTACTCCCAACTGTAATGGTAATGTTGTTCATGCAGAGGTTGCGGTTTCCTATGCTGATCCTAATTAGAATGTCCTGCAAGAGATAGGTGAGGCAGTTGTATAACCATTGGAGATGCTTCTACATTCCGGAGAAGTTATGGAGGTGTAATCCCTTATGCTTAATTACCACAAAGAATATGGTGACAATATGATGCTAAGGAAAATTTGGGTAGACACCAATAGAGAACAGATAGATTTTATTTACAAGAAGAATCTAATCTTGGTTAGAGGCTTTAATGCAGGGAAAATCAACCAAGAAGATTTCATGCAAGCATGGGACATACTATCACACTACTTTGAAGGCCTTATACAGGATGATCCAGAAACACTTGTGATCTCTCTCTCTTAGAATCTTCTTGAGGATAAGTAGGCCAATTGGCTTAAGTTTTCCTTTAATAACTTTTTTTATTCTGGGGTTTCTCACTTTTACCTTAAAAGTGTCTTTTGGAAAATAATAAAAATTTAAATTTGAAGGAAGGAAGAAGGGAAAAATTGAATTTCCATCCTGGAGTAAATGTGTGAAGAAACACCCCAGTAATTTCTAGAAGGGAATGGGATTCTGTTACAAGTGGGGAGAAAAATGCCACCAACCTTGTGATTACAAGTAGAATAAAGAGTTTATCTATGTTCAATGCTACAATTTTAAAGAAATAGGGAATTATTAAATTTAATGTCCTAAGCATCAATGGAACATACCACAGAAAAGGCCAAGGGAGAAAGGCCAAGCATATTCGATCACAACTACTGAGATTGAATCTCTAAATGATGTGGTTGAAGTTACTTTAATTGTTTCCCCAAATTTAGCCAATGATTTATTTGATTATGAATCATCTCATTCTTTCATATCTTTCCAGTTTTCCAAAAAAATAGATATTCCCAATTTGACTTAACAATAGAGTTGTCAGTAAAAAATCCTATGCGAACTATCATAGCAACAAATTTATTTCAATTAGTTACCATTATGGAATATAGACATTCTTTATTTTCTTATCATATTGTCATACCCATTATTTAATTTGATACAATCCTCGGTATGGATTGGCTTTCATACCATGATGGGTAAATTTATTGTAAGAAGAAGGAGGTTACAATTTTTGATGATGATAAGAAATACCTTATCTTTAGAGAAGAAACATCACCATATGGTTCTCATCTAGATCCACCCCCAGTAGATCTACTAAATTCAATTATTGGGGAGGAAGAGAGTGAAGTAATTATGGGTGATGAAAGGAATTTTCAAATAGTGGATGTGTCTATTATGCAAGATATGTTGATGTGTTTTTAGAGGATTTACCTGGACATCCTCCAGAATGAGAAATTGAGTTTTCCATTGACTTAAATTCTAGTTCAAGGCCCATATCAAAGACCCCATATAGAATTTCCACTATGGAATTAGTGGAACTAAATAAAAAACTAGAGTAATTGAGTAATAAAGTATTTATTTGACCTAGTGTTTCTCCATCGGGGTCCCATGTTCTTTTTGTTAAGAAGAAAAATGGATCTATGAGGTATTTAATTGACTACAGGGAGATCAATTCTATAACAATAAATAATAAGTATCCCCTACCTTGAATTAATGATTTATTTTCTCAAATTCATGGAGATCAATATTTTTCAAATATTAACCTTTGATCTGGATACCATCAGTTGTGTGTGTAGAAGGAAGACATTCCAAAGACAGTATTTCAAACTAGGTATGGGCATTGTGAGTTTACAATAATGCCTTTTGGACTGACTAATGCACCCTCTATTTTCATGGATCTAATTAATAGAGTTTTCAATTATTATCTTGATAAATTTATAGTGTTATTTATTGATGATATCTTGGTATACTCCAAAATCTACGAATATCATGAAAATCACTTACACGCTATTCTAAATACTATTAGAATAAATTATTTATATGGGAAGTTCAGCAAGTGTGAATTATAGCTTTAGGAGATTTCTTTTCTTGGCCATATTGTCTCTAAGGATGAAATATCTGTTGATCCTTCAAATAAAAGGGAAATCCAAGAATGTCCATCACCAACAAGTATAATTGAGGTACACAATTTTATTTGTTTTGAAGGTTACTATCAGTGTTTCATCCAGAATTTTCCCATTTGGATAACCAATTAACCTCTCTCACACGTAAAGGTGTTAAATTTTTTTGGAAAAAAGAGTGTGAATAATGTTTTGAATAATTTAAGAGAATATTATTCATTGCTCCTATCTTGACTCTACCATCATAGAATGATGTGTTTTTTGTTTATAGTGATACATCAATGAAAGGACTTTGTTGTGTCCTTATGCAAAATGATAGAGTTATTTCATATGCATCACGGTAGATGAAAATTCATGAACAAAACTATCCTACTCATGATCTTGAGTTAGCATATGTAATTTTTTCTCTAAATATATGGAGACACTATATCTATGGTGAAAATGTGAGATATATACTAATCACAAGATTTTGAATTATATTTTCTCATAGAAAGAACTCAACATGAGGCAGAGGTAATGACTTGAACTACTTAAGGATTACAATTTCACAATACACTACCACCTGGGGAAGAAAAATAAAATGGCAAATGCCTTGAGTAGAAAGGATCATATAATTCTAAACAATATGAGAGTTGAAAGGGATCCTATGTTCATGGATCAAGTAAAGATGGATATGGGAATAACCATGGAAGGTGAACCATCCATACTTTTTCAAATGGTTGTCAAACCATCTTTACTAGAAAGGATAAAAAGTTCTCAGACTGGTGATGATGAGTTTCAAAAGAAAATTAAAGATGTGAATAATGGGAGATTTATTGACTTCATATATGAAGATGGAATTTTGAAATTTGGGAAGAGGATTTGTGTTCCCAATATACCTGATATAAAAAGGGAATTGTTGGATGATTCTTATAGCTCCAATTTCTCTGTACACCCTGGTATCACTAAGATGTATATAGATTTGAAGGAACATTTTTTGTGGGACAACATGAAGAGTGAGATTTTTTATTATGTGTCAAGATGTATTGTTTTTTAATAGGTAAAGTCTAGAAGACAACATCCTAGAGAAGTCATGCAACCTCTTCACTTACTTGAGTAGAAATATGATGATATTATGATGGAATTGGTCATGGGGCTACAAAAGACTCCTAGAATTAATGATACAATATGGGTCATTGTTGATCATCTTACCAAGTAGGCACATTTTCTTGCTACAAGAGAAGATTTACTACTTGAAATTTTAGTAAGAATATATATTAGTGAATTTTTAAGACTTCATGGTGTACCCATATCAATTGTTTCTGATCATAATTCATGTTTTACATCCAAATTCTGGAAATGTCTTCAGAAAGCCCTAGATACTGAACTTTGTTTGAGCACTGCCTACCACCCACAAACTGATGGAAAATTAGAATGGACTATTCAAATCTTAGAAGATATGTTGAGATATTTCTCACTTGAATTTTAAGGTATGTGGGATCATTATTTACCTCTGATAGAATTTTCCTATAACAATAGCTTTCATTCAAGTATTCATATGGCACTATATAAAGCGTTATATGGAAAGAGATGTCACACACCAAATTTTTGGGATGATGTTGGTGAAAGAAAACTATTAGTCCCAGAACTTGTTGAGGAAACAATGGAAAAGGTCAATATTATTCAAACCCACGTCAAAGAAGCTCAAAGTAGGCAAAAGAGCTATGTTGATAACCAAAGGATTTGAAATTTCAAGTAGGTGATCATGTTTTATTAAAGGTATCTCCATTGAATGGTGTTATATGATTTATTAAGAAGGGTAAATTAAGTCCCAGGTACATAAGACCTTTTGAAATTCTAGAATGATTTGGTGTTGTAGCTTACCGTTTGGCAATGCCGCCAAGTCTCTCCAAAGTTCATGATGTGTTCCACGTATCACTGTTGATAAAATACATGCCTGACCCAATGTATGTAATTACCAATGAAGAATTAGAATTGGAACTAGACTTGTCTTATTGTGAAGAAAATATTAGTATTATTGATACTAGAGAACAAGTGTTGAGAAACCAGACGACTCGTCTCATAAAATTTCTTTGGAGAAACCATCAAATGGAAGAGGCAACGTGGGAACTTGAGGATATTATAATGAAGAACCATCCAAATCTTTTTATGAAATAATATTCTAGAAATTTTGAAGATGGAATTTTTTGAAGTAAGGAAGAATGTAGCACCCCACGATTCCATGGTACACTTCTCTTTGAATAATAGAATAGCTTCCATTGTACGCAGCTCTGAGTTCTAGCACATCCCGACCAATCAAACTACTCGTTTAAAAAAGTAGTTATGAATAGTAATACCCACTTTTTGAAATTTTATAATTTTTTTTCAAAATGGAATTAAATTTTGGATTTGGAATATCAAAATTAGATTAGGGTGATTTTTTTTTACTTTTTTGATAACATCAATATTTTGATGAATAGTGAAAAATACTAAATTTTAATTAAAAACAACTTTTTTAATTGAAGTAATTTATAGTCTTAAATTATAAATTTGAGTGGTTTAAAAGTATCATTAGATTGTATTTCTATCATTTATTATAATTTAGGTAATTTTATGTAATTTCACATTTAAATTGTACATAAACACATGTCAATCTTTTGATAGTTGTTACTTCTTAAAAACCCATTTTTGGTTTTGACAACTGGATTTAATTTAAAATTAATTACGGAAACTTCTATGTTTTGAATTTGGAAAATTAGATTCCATATTTGGAATCATAAGTTCCAAATTTTGTGAATATGTACCTTTTATTTTTTGACATTAGGAATCGTAACATCAGTAATTATTTTATTTACCATGGTTAAAGGGTAAATCTGGTAAATATGGGTAACAAGTAATATTATAATAATATTAAACTATCCTAAAACTTGTCATAATATTATTGGATGAGATATTTACGACCATGGTATTCCTTAGGTCGATTTTGGGACCCCATAGAGCCATTTGGATGTGAAATTGACATTTTATAAGAATTAATTTAAAGTATAAAAAAATATAACATAAACATGTATCTTTCACTAAAAAATTATATGAGGTTATATAATTTATATATTCAACTATAAATATTAATTATAAAGGTAAAAATATTTCCTAAATCATGATATTTTATTACTAATTTTTAGAGATAAAATAAATATATTTATTTATTACACAATAATGATGCAGTACATTCCTTATTAATGAAGGAATCAAATAAATGATATTATAAATATTAAAATAAAAAAAATTAATGTTTTGATGCCATAAAATAATTTTATAGGTGAATATTACATGTTAGTTTTAATTCAATTTTTTTTTTGAAGTAATCTAGTTATGACTTTCACAAAAACCAAATACTAGATAGTGTCAAAATTGACGTAAATGAGTTTTTAAAACAAATATTATTTTATTAAATGATATAATATTCTAAAAAATATAAGATTAGAAAAATGGAATTATATAATGTTATATATGTCATTAATGAACCATTTTAGTTTATCTGGGCATTTTATAGTAACTATATTAACCATGTAATATAAAAATACAAGAAGACATGGTAAAAGTTAAACTATTAAACTGAGAGTTAAATCTAAAAGATAAGGTTAATATGGTGATGTAAACTTGTCTAAAATCTAATTTTTAAGAGTCTTTAGACCCATACCCACCTTATACTATAAATAAATTCATTTTGAGCTATTATAAACCAAATATTATTTTATAATAAATTAATATTTCAAGCTCTTCCTAATGTGCCCCTCACCTCTCTTATAAAAGGGTACTTCCCCTTCTCTCAAATTCATACCTCAAAATTCATTTGTATCAGACAAAACTAGTCAAATATCATCCCAAATATCCTAAATTCAACCTATATTCCTTAATTTTCTAGAAATCCTACTTAAGGATCCATTTTGTTCAAATTAAAAGAAAGCACCTGAAGAAGAGGTGATTATTTCATCACCTCTTTCAAAGTTCTTTTCTTCTTCCAATTACACTTTCTTTGTTTTTTCCATACAAAAATAATAACTCCAGTACCTTCTGCATACCTTTATGTTATTATAAATATAGTACAACCATATTCATTATTCTGTCCATCCTATGAATGACAAAGTCACCATATATGCGTAGGTACGGCTTACCGTCTCCACATCATGGTGTAGTTTATTATTCAACACTTCATTATTTGTATGGGCATAATAATAAGTATAATTGATTTAAATAATAAATATAAAATGTTAATTATCATTTATATATAATATACCATCCAATTACATACTATTTCACCATCAATATAATGGTATTTTCACTCATGTGTACATACAGATTACCATCTCTACAACACGATGAGATTTCATTCCCCATTATAACCATTCTAGAATAATTTTCATTTGATGGTTAAAAAATAATGTTTAAGAACTTAATACCATTATGGATATGAATCAAATACATCATATCCATAACAAATATGACTTACGTAACAAAACATATAAAGGAAAACAAATCAGTTAACACCCAAAACAATGATACTACTGAAATATTATCATATTTATGTATCTGGTTCTTGTATAATTTAATAACAATGATTTAACTATTATATATGAGGTTAAAGTACCCTCAACTAAGTAAAAGTAAAATTTAAGGGTTAATTTTACAATCTCTTTATTATCCGTGATTTTTTATACGTAAGTATCTAATGGGACTTCTTTATCATCCACATATGTGTTTCTTAAAAATGTATTTCAAAACATTTTTACTATTTCCTAGACTATGGGTTAAAGTAATTTATACCCTTTTTTGAATTTTTATAAAATGTTTTGAAAGGAATCTTTCCTTATTTTTCCAAAAAAGGTACTTTATGATCTTTTCGAAAAATTAAGGAAAGAATGTTTTTTTAACTTATACGGCGGGTGTGGCTATTTTCTGCCGTTATAACACCTTCAAAGCTTCTCTTACAAGATTATATGAATATTTTCAAAATAAATTTTTTCTTTCATAATTATGCAAATTTTAAATGATTTCAAATTATAAAGAGATATTTCTCTCAAATAGTTGATGAATTGATTTCATCTATGTCAACATCTATTGTTGGATTTTATGTTTAATTTAAGTTGATTTATTATGATACAATATTCCATATTTTATTGATAATTTTATAATATGTTTGACTATAGATGTGTTATTTTTATGTCATTCAAATTTTATGGTTAAATTATTAACATTTCATATGTTAGTTTAATACAAATGTTTATGTTATCTTTCACCCTTTTCATATGATGTAGTAAGTGATGGGCAGGTCCTACTATAGCCCCTCAATGCATCAGTAGGTCTCATGAGACAAACAAGTGTCTTGGCTCAAGGCACTGACAATATTTTTATTTGTAGTCTTGGCACGAGGACTTGACTATGTAGTTATGATGTCTGGCATTATGTATTCCATCATTATGAGATTATCTTTTGATATTACAAGTGATTATTCAACTAGTAGAATATCCATGTGAATAAGTAAATGGAATTATTTGATTTATCTTTTCCATATTATACTGAATTTTATGATTAAAAGGCTTGTGTTTTAGTCTTATACATTGCCTAAAATTTTATTCTTATTTATGATAGTTTCTGTTATATTTTTATCCTTACTGAGCATCTGATCTCACCCTTTATTATGTTTAATTTTCCCAGGATGCGAAAAAATATATTATGACTGACCTGTAGGGACAGGCTAATGGATATGAGTGTGTTCAAAGGAGACACAATGTTGTTTTTTTATTTCATAATGTAGTGTGAAACTTATGTATTTATCTAGTACTTACAAGGATACTAAACTGATCGGTCTTTCGGGACTTGATATCTTGTGATCATACCAATGTTATATAATAATGCAATGGCTCTAGGTAATTGGGGTCAGGGTTTTACATGGAAATAATTGGTTTAATAAAATATCATCACATTGGGTGTCTTGTGGGTGAAGGAATTTTTGGAATATATGTGCTCACAATAACTATTATTGATCAAGATCAGGCCCACCTTTACATTTTTCATAATATTTTAGAGATTTATCTAAATATTAAAACCCAAAAAATATATTCTTAGGCATTTGAATCAATCCAGGGATGAAATATGGACATAAAATTCATATAATCAGCAGTTTATAGGATGATTTTTAGACCATATTTTTTAGGTGTCAACTGAAAATCCATATTCAATTTTAGAATGACTTTGATGGATAACCAGATGACTAGGTGATCATGTATTATATTATAATGGTTATCTAATTTATGTTTATATGTTTTATAAAAATTAACATGTTGAATATACTACCATAAAAAATAGTAGAGTTACACTTGCTGCTAAAACAAATCATGTATCTGGTACCAAGGACAAAAATCTAATTTATGTGAATATTTCAGACTTTGGCATCATCTAAAAATATGGTAGTTTGATTATAAAACATTACATGGGTTTATTTTTAAATAAAAGTGGGTTTATAATAGGAGTGATATTAAAATATATGAATTAGGACTCATGAAATTGGATTTTAGTATAGAAGGGTACAAATATGAACTATTTATAATAGAATCATAGGTAGTACAATTATTTTATGTTCTAAATCCTAAAAAACCAAGTGGTTAATTTTTCTATTATCAAACAATACCACATAAGGTTCAGATGAAAATTCAACTAAGGATTACCCTTTCATTGGGATGTTTCAATCATTTCATAACAATCCCAATATATATGGGGTCATATATATCATAGGAGACCATAATTAATTGATTTGGATACTCGATAAAGAGATAAATTTCCTTCAACATTTAAAAAACAGTTTTATAATCCGATTAATTTTTTTGGTTATATAAATTATTATACCTCATATTATTATTTTTTCACTATTGCATTTATTTTATCTTAATTAAATGTTAAACCACTTCTATAAATAATGACTTATACACATTCCCATGATCCCAATCATGAAGAAAAATAGGTTTATCAACTAGATGGTGATCACAGTGCAGAGGAATAATAACCTTCTGCACATGCTGATGAAAAAAATCTAGAAGAAAAAAATATTTAGGATGTTGAACAAGAGGAAAAGGTAGATGGTGAATATCCGATGACCTAGAAAAAATAAGAGAGAAATGATGTGACGATGTTAGCAAAAAATATTAAGGCCTGAAACAAAGGCATAAAATTTGAGGTTGGATAGAATGCATGCGGCCAGGTAGTTAACCCCAGCAAGGTAATTTTCAATGGTTTCATTGGTCTCACAACTCAGTAGTGCATTCTTATTGATATAGATTCAGGTCGTAATATTTTTCCCACACTTAATAAAATAATTTGGGAAAATAATAGGGTAACATTATGATATAATTTCTTTATTTTATTAAAAATAAAAATAATAAAACATTGACTTACTCTTCATTATCCTTTACAGAGTGCATTAATACTAGATGACTCCTAAATGAAATTTATATTAATTCTTGATGAAAATAATCATAGAATATTTAACATAATTCTTACAAATTTTCATCTCAAATATGCTGAATGGAAAATAAACACACACCCACCGTAGATGTATGCACACCTGATAATCCAAGAAGCATGGGATTCATTTACTAGACTTAATGAGGAGATATATTTTATGGTATATTATGTATGGAAATAAATTAATTAACAATATTTGTATTAATAACTTTGATTAAGAATTTTTAATTTATTAAATAATAACTACATGTTTAAAATAAGAAATTAGAAGAAAACTCAACATACCCCTACCGTAAATTAAGGATGAGGTATGCTTCACTTGAAAAAATGGTATATATTTTAAATATTTTGTATTATTTTCATTGACATGAAACAACAACATAATTTTTCCTATATTTATATGCAGATTTAAGAATATAAATCCAAATCCACCTCTATTTAATGTCATGTGATATGGAAGGAGGCACATGTAAATAAATATGGGGAACTAGTAAATGAAAACCTAAAAAACTTTGTGGGAAGAATATGTAAGTATGACATGATAAAAATTTATTTTTATTTAAATCAGTATTATATAATAATGACTAATCATTTTCCTATATTTTTTTCTTAATTAGACACAATAATCATCATCATCTATACCAGATAGACAACCACTATCAGTGGCCTTGAAGCTACCAGAACAGTATAGCCATGTTAGAGGTTCTGGTTTTTGGGTCACACTCCAAACATATTTTGAGAAAAGAAATGAAAAAGGGGTTAAAATAAAAAAAAAAATAAGAGTTATAGGCAAGATTAAATACTATTGAATAAACATTTAATTGGTAGTCATAGTTTTTATAAAATGTTTTGGGAATTAAGAAAATAGAAGAAAGTACTCTTGAACAACTACTGCATGAAGACCCCCCCCCCCTCCCCCCACTAGCTTTCAGGAGATCCATTCCCCTTAAATATTAATATTCGATAAGGTAATCAATATTCTTAAAATTATTTCTATGAAATGTGGATCTTCCAGAAACTGATACATTTTCTTTACTGATGTTCTATAGGGTGAAAATGATTGTAATTTATTTTTATCAACACCCACTCATCACCTTGTTGTGAGGGATACCATGTTCAACATCCAAGAAAATATTCTACGCAATATAATAATTTCAATAGGTCAAATGAGAGTGTTGATTAACATAGCTCTGGACTCAAGCAATGAGCTACATGTTATTCATGATTATGTAGATATTCATATGGTCAAGAAAGCTATTAAAATATTTGTATCATGGACATTAGATCTTGTAAAAAATATTTCTACAAGGAGGTATTCATTTACAATTTATTTTTAAAGGGAAACCTTCAACAATTAATGAAAAAATGTCTAAACTAGTGAATGCTATTACAAATGGAAAAATTGATGGGGGTGAAATGAAAGGTTGAATCAAAATTAACAAAATGATCAAATGGACGATTAAAAATATCTTTACAATGCACCTTTACCTCACTCATTAAATATCTACATTTAAAAACATTTAAGGCTCATGTAGATACAAGGTTACAAAGTGGTAGTAATTTCATAGTTTATTTTGAAGAAGAAATGTATATATAGGCCATTAAAGTCTACATTTATCTTGAGAATTTAAATTAAATCCTAAATTATGATTGGATAGGAGTCTCATTTCTAAATGTATACATGATGTGTGTTTTCATAATTTTTTTTTACAATAGTTGATCTACTATGTTAAATATGAATAAATATAATTCATATTTTTTTATGCATATATATCAATAATATTTGAAGTTAAACCCCTATAAACATAAATACAAACTCATTAGTCTTAACATCACTTCTACACAACTAACCTCATTGGATTCAGATCAAATTGATGAAATAGATTAAATATTATCCATAGTGTTTAAAAAAACATATAAATGATATACTCTTCTTATTACCAATGATGCATAGGTAAAACTATATAATTTAATCATATAAAATATATTTTCATTCCATTTATTACTTATTTCTTTTTTGGAAACATTGGTTACTCATTATAGTAAATTTGGATACTCCAAATATTTTTTTCTGGATTCAATTCATGGATACCCAACAAACCAACCACACATGACGATGTTTGTCAATTTTTAATACACTACGTCCAATGTTTTAGGACTAAAATTCAAGTTATATATTTTATATTATATTTTAATGAGATTTTTAATATGATAGGGTTGTGTTTAAATATCATCAAAATCCTAGCATGAGGAAAGTCCATGCATACAATGAGCCTGTTGAATTCTATAAGTGGTTAAGTATTATGGTATATATAATAATATTTCACTATAAAAACTCATATAAACAATTGCTTATTTTTTCAATGTTTCTACAATTTAAAAAATAAACCCATGGAAAATATTTTGGTTATTGTGTTTGAAAATTTATGTGATATATCTTATACCGTCAACAAACTAGAATCCTCAATGAGTTATTTTCAAAGATAATTATTATTTCATTTAAAATATTTATTAATATTTTTCATATTTATATTTTTCTTGTACTATCATGACTGTAAAAATTTATCATATTAACTTGATGAAATATATTTGTTTTAAAATGACTAGGAAGCATACCTGGTGTCAGAATGTATACATATATCATGAAGATATAACTACTTAATAAATATTTAGTTGATTTTCTATTAATTTTATATACTTTTATTTGTTAATTTTTTATAATTTTTATCTAATACTAATTTTGTTAATTTTCATAGAGATCAATAAGAAATGACTTTTTTTCTAGGATGATTCACTTATATAATATAATAATGCACTCAACAAGGATGATTCACTCATGATGATGCTATTTTCTTTTTATTATCCAATGTATTCAACATTCCAGGTTATCAAAAAGTAATATTGTTAGATAACCCAAAATTTTGAATGCATTGAAGGATAAAAATACATAGTGGAATCAACCATACCTCAATCTGATACATGGTGTATCTATTATGACACAAATAGTGTGGTTTCTATTTAAAATATACATTTTATTAATGTATTTTTTTATAATTATGTTCAATTTATTTCTTTATAGTATTAATAACATAAGAATTATTTCTTTATACTTTTGGATTCATTTTCTTGAGTTGAGGTGGTTTGTTCTAAGATTATCCAACTCATGATAGATTATACTTTAAGGTTGTAACTGTGATAATAGAAATAAGGAAATATTAAAAGAATGTATACAGACATCATGAAAAGGTGAATAGCTACTACCTAGTCAATATTTTCAACTTTTTATCTAATATTTTTAAGTTAATTTCCTTATGATTTTTATCTAATACTTAGTTAGTTTTTTTCACAAATCTTTTATGAATTTGTATTTTTCTTTCAACTATATATAACAAGACATAAAAGTTATAACATTTTACTTTTGGATGGAAGAGAAAACCCAATTCTTTCTAAAATTTGAAGTGTTTCATGCAGTATGTGGTTTCTTATTCCATCCAAATGGAACATGTTCTTTAATTTTTGGCTTCGTATAGATAGTTCAAAAAAACCCACATCACATACTCAATCATTTCCACCTCAATCCAATACACAATGTTCTCAATATGACTCAGTATGTATGTTTTTAGTTTATAATTTAAATTTTAGTTCAAAACACACATCACATACTCCAAACCAACAAAAAACATTCATATTGTTTTAATAATTTATTATAATGATCCATAATTCATTTCTAATGTGTAGGAATTAGTTTCACCTCAATCCAATGCATGGTGTGATCGTTATAACTCAAAGTGTGTCTTTTATTTAAAATTTAAATTTTAGTAAAAAAAAGTTACATAATCAAAACTAATAAAACACATTCATATTGTTTTAATACTTTAGTAAAAAAATCCAAAAAAAAATTTATGTGTAAGACTCATATGTTCTTCAATATGATACATGGTGATCCCAATATGACTCAAAATATCCGTTATCAGTTTAAAATTTCAATTTTAGTTCAAAACATGTGTCACTCACTAAAATCCTATAAAATGAACTCTAATTGTCTTTATACATTAGGAAAATTATTCATAATTCAATTTTGAGGTGTATGAATTGGTCTCACGTCAATCTAACACACGATATAACCAATATGACTCAAAGTGTGTGTTTTGAGTTCAAAATGACATTTTAGTACAAAACAAAAGTGAAATACCCAAAACCAAGAACATTCATTAT
This sequence comes from Viscum album, assembly GCA_963277665.1. Classification (NCBI taxonomy): domain Eukaryota; kingdom Viridiplantae; phylum Streptophyta; class Magnoliopsida; order Santalales; family Viscaceae; genus Viscum; species Viscum album. The sequence continues at coordinate 127,565,049 of OY728162.1, forward strand.
TATTGTTTTGATACTTTAGGAAAAAGATAAGTATTACATTTTTGATGTGTAGGAATCATCCTCACCTCAATCTGACACACATTGTGACCGTTATAACTACAAATGTGTCTTTTTACTTAAAATTTACATTTTAGTAAAAAAATGTCATACTCAAAAATCAAGAAAACACAATCACATTATTTTAATACTTTAGTAAAATGATAAAAATGTTATTTTTAATGGGTAGAAATTAGTCGTATCTAAATATGATACACAGTTTTCTCGGTATGACTCAAAGTGTATGTTATCAGTTTAAAATTAATATTTTAGTTCAAAATATGTGTCACTCACTAAAAACTAAAAAACTAAACACAGATGGTTTTGATAATTTATGAAAACTATTGGTGAGTCATTATTTTCATGTAGTAATTAGTCTCATGTCAAACTAACACACAATGTGACAAGTATGACTCAAAGTGTGTGTTTATAGTTTAAAGTGACATTTTAGTAAAAAATTAAAAGCGACATAATCAAAACTAAAAAAATTATTCTAATTGTTTTGATAATTTAGTATAGTGATACACAATTCATTTTTGATGGGATTGAACCATCCACAGCTCAATCCGATGGATGGTGTAACCAGTATGACACCAAGTGTGTCTTTTTATTTAAATTGGCATTAATTTTAGTAAAAATGAAAAGTCACATACTCAAAACTAATAAAGCACATTTGTATTATTTTGATACTTTTTGAAAATATTCCATAAGTCATTTTTGATTGGTTGGAATCATCCAAAATTCAATATGATATATATAGTGCCCAGTATGACTCAAAGTGTCTATTATCAGTTTAAAATTGACATTTTATTTAAAAACATGTGTCACTCGCTAAAAAATATGAAACTTTTCTCTGATTATCTTAATAATTTATAAAAAATATGCATAGTAATTTTCGACATGTAAAACTTGGTTTTATGTCAAGCTGACACACGATATTAAAGATATATCTTAAAGTATGTGTTTTCAGTTTAAAATAAAATTTTAGTAAAAAAACACTCATGACATGAAAAAAACAAATAAAATATATTCATATTGTCTTTGTTCTTTAGGAAAACAATTTATAAGTCATTTTTACATGTAATAATTATCATCACCTTAATCTGATGCACAGTGTGTCCATTATGACTCCAAGTGTGTCTTTTAATTTGAAATTGACATTTTAGTAAAAAAATAAGTGATGAACACAAAACTTATAAAAACACATTCATGTTGTTTTTATAATTTTTGAAAATAATCCCTACTTCATTTTTTATGTGTAGGGATCAACCTCACCTTAATCTGATACACGATGTGCCTGGTATGACACAACATGTCCATTATCATATAAAAATTGAAATTTTAGTTTAAAACTTGTGTCACTCACTGAAACCCTAGAAAATGATCTATGATTGTCCTGATAATTTAGTAATATAATTCATAATTCATTTTTTACATGTAAGAATTAGTCTCATATCATATCAAAAAACTATGTGACCGGTATGTCTCAAACATTGGGATTTTTGTTTAAAATAACATTTTAGTAAATAACACATGTTATATACTCAAAACCAATAAAAGGAATTAATATTGTTTTTATACTTTATTAAAATGATCTATAAGAAATTTTTTATGTGTAAGAATTAAAAACACGTCAATCTGATGCATGATGTGATTGGTATGACTCCAAGTGTGACTTTTTATTTTAAATTGAAATTAATTTTAGTAAAAAGGACAAGTGTCATAATCAAAACTAAGAAAACACATTCATATTGTGTTGATAATTTTTAAAAATGAAACATAAGTAATTATTTATATGTAGTAATCAAACACACCTAAATTACATACAAGGTGTGCCCAGTATGACTCAAAGTGTTGGTTATCAGTCTAAAACTGACATTTTAGTTCAAAATGTGTGTTACTCACTAAAAAAAGATACAAAAATTTTATTGTCTAAATAAATTCATAAAAAAATTCATAAGTAATTTGTGACATTTGGGAATTAGTCTCATGTTATAACAACACACAATGTGACCGGTATGACTCAAAGTGTTTGTTTTCAGTTTAAAATGACATTTTAGTAAAAAAACAAGTGACATACTCAAAACCAAGAAAACAAATTTTGATTGTTTTGATACATTAGGAAAATAATAGGTAGGTCATTTGTGTCATTTAAGAGTCAACCATACCAAAATCTGATACACAGTGTACTTGATATGACATAAATTGTCTAGTTTCAATTTAAATTTGATATTTTATTAATGTGTTGTTTCATATTTATATTTAATTTATTTTTTATAGTATTACTATCATAAGAATTTTTTTCTATACATATGCATTATGTTTCTTGATTTGGGGAAATTTTTTTGACAACTGATTTGATGATCATGCTTTTTTGAGAGGGGGCCAAGTGCTAAACATAATGAAACATTTATGTTTTAAATTTTTATGACATTAATTGCTAATGAAATTGTACAAAGAAAATTAAAATGTCTATACTATAGTGTTTTTTTATATTTTTGATGTAATTTTAATTTTAATTAAATTATAAATTTTAAAAATATAGGTTGTTGCTATATACAGGTCGTGGTTATAGTTTGTTGTAATTCAAACAACAAATTGCAACAACATGCCCTTTATCAGTGCTAATGAATGTGTTGGTAAAGGGGTCCCCCATTAACGGTTATTAGGATAGCTGTTCTTTTTTAGAGCTATTAAAGCCTGTTTTGTGTGGTATTACAGGGAATATTTGTGGAATTAAAACTAATTACAATGATAGGGAAGAAATAATTTCCAAAAGAAGGAAGGTAAGAGAGAATAAGTTGGTACATGAGGGATTTGAACCTCAGTCACCAAAAAAATGGGATGTTTGATGGAGTAGGATGTTGGGGGTGCATGAAGGGGGAGGGGGATGCACGATGGTGGAAATGGAAAAGGATGATGGGGGTTCAGAAGATGCTTTTGTGATGGGGTAATAGTGAAAGACTATCCATTGCAAAAAGACTGTTACAAGAACCTATTGTGATGAACTATATTCTTAATTTATAATAACATTCCCCCCCAGAACTAATAGAAACATACTTCATATCTATCTCTATTACCCATTTTGTTGATTTTTTTTTTGACAGATATTATCATATGTCACAAATAACCGATCACTAATGTTAACTTTTCTAGTAGTGATTAAACCTTTCATTCTTGGGATTGTGTGATTATTATGTCACTGCTATTGATATTCCCTTTAATAGCACATAAAAATTACATAAACAATACTAAAAAGCACTATTTTCCTTATCACTATTAAAGGGGGTCTCCTTTATCAGTGCTTTCATTAGCATTGATAAAGGACCAGCCTGCTACAGTGAGCTATTTGTATAGAAGAACAACACTCCTAGAAAAAACCTCTAACCTATGTATAAAAAATATATAATTTAATTGAAATAAATTTTACATCTTGAATACAAAAAATCACTACTATATATATTTCAAAAAAAAATTATATAATTATATTTACAATTATCCACAAATATTTAAAGACATTAATGTTTCAACATTTGGCACCCATGATCCCCTTTCAAAAAATTCTACCCATGGTATTAGTTTCTGAAAAAAATCCCCTCTACCCAAGATTAACAATACACCTATATAAGAATACAAATCTTATATTGTTGATACTATAAATAAATAAATTAAACATTAATATGAAAGAATTAATTTATAGAATGTAAATTTTAAATAAAAAGGTATAATTAGGGTTATATAGATCACACCTTGTGTTGTATTGAGATGGGTTTGATTCATACACGTCACAAATGAGTTATAGATAGTTTTTCTAAACTATCAAAACAATCTGAATGTGTCATCAAATTTTTCAGTGTATCACCTTTTCTTTTTACTAAAATTAATGTAAATGTTAAATACAAACACACTTGGAGTTATACCGGTTACACCATGCATCGGATTTAGGTTAATATGATTACTACATATCACAAATTACTTATGGATCATTTTCCTAAAGTATCAAAACAATACGAATTCATTTTCTCAATTTTAAGAATGTTACTTATGTTTTTTACAAAAATTTCATTTCAAACTGAAAACACACACTTTGATTTATATTGGTCACATTATGTGTTTCATTAATTTCATATTACTTCCTACATGTAAAAGATGATTTATGAATCATTTTACTAAATTATCAAGATAATCAGAGTTCATTTTCTTGGTTTTCAATGAGTGACACATGCTTTGAAAAAAAATCTCAATTTTAAACTGATAAGACACACTTGGTGTCATACCAGTCACATCGTGTGTCAGATTGAGGTGAGGGTGATTCCTACACATCAAAAATGACTCATATCATTTTCCTAAATTATCAAAACAATTTGAATTCATTTTCTCAATTTTCATTATGTCGCTTGTTCTTTTTATTATAATTAATATCAATTTTAAATAAAAAGATACACTTGGAGTCATATCAGTCACATTGTTCATCAGATTGAGTTTTGTATTATTCCTACATGTCAAAAATTACATATGGATCATTTTCCTAAATTATTAAAATAATATGATTACATTTTCTTGATTTTTAGTATGTAACTTGTTCTTTTTACTGAAATTAATGTCAATTTTAAATAAAAGAGATACATTGAGTTATACAGGTCAAACTATGCATCATATTGAGGTTTTCCTGATTCCTACACATCACAAATGCCTCATGGATCATTTTACTGAAGTATCAGAACAATATGAATTTGTTTTATTAGTTTTCATTATAACACTTGTTCTTTTTACTAAAATTAATGTCAATTTTAAATAAAAAGACACACATAGATATATACCAGTCACACTATGTGTCATATTGAGTTGATATTGATTAATACACATCACAAATGACTTATGGATCATTTTCCTAAAGTATCAAAACAATCTGAATGATTTTTCGTTGTTTTGAGTATGTAACTTGAGTTTTTTATTAAAATTTCATTTGAAATTGGTGACACACACATTGAGTCATATCGGTCACATCATCTGTCATTTTTATATGAGACTAATTCATACACATAACAAATTAATTATCAATGATTTTACTAAATTATCAAGATGATATGAGTGTGTTTTTTCAGTTATCATTAAGTGTCACTTTTTAAACTAAAATGTAAATTTTAAACTTATAACAGACACTTTGAGTCATGTCGTGCACACCGTATATCATATTAAGGTGAGGTTAATTCATAAACATAAAAAATGAATTATGGATCATTTTCCTAATGTATCAAAACAATATAAATTTGTTTTATTGAATTTTAGTATGTAAGTTATCTTTTTTACAATAATTAATGTCAACTTTAAATAAAAAGACACACTATGAGTCGTACCAGTCACAACATTCAAAAAATTAAGGCGAGGTTGATTCCTACATGTCCCAAATTACTTATTGATCATTTTACTAAAGTATTATAATGATATTTTGTGTTTTCATAGTTTTGAGTATATCACTTGTCTTTCTTACTAAAATGTGATTTTAAACTGAAAACACACACTTTGAGTCATACTGATCACATCATGTATTGGTTTGTTGTGAGACTAATTTCCACACGTCAAAAATGAATTATGAATAATTTTACTAAATTATCAAGATAATTAGAGTTAATTTTCATTTTTGTAGTGAGTGACACATTTTGACCTAAAATGTTAATTTTAAACTAATAACAAACACTTTGAGTCATACTGGGAATACCATGCATCAGATTTAGGTGTAGATGATTTTTACATGTCTCAAAAGACATATAGATCATTTTCATAAATTATAAAAACAATCCAAATTCATTTTCATAGTTTTTAGTATGTCAGTTGTCTTTTTACTAAAATTAATGTTAATTTTAAATAAAAAATTGCACTTGGAATCATACTGGTCAGACCACATGATAGATTAAGGTACAGATGATTATTGCATGTCAAAAATGACATATTTATCATTATCCTAATGTATCAAAACAATCTGAATGCATTTTCTTGGTTTTGGGTATGTCATTTGTCTTTTTTACTAAAATTAATGTCGATTTTAAATAAAAAAAGACACACTTGGAATCATAATGGTCGCATTGTGCATCAGATTGAGGTGTGGTAGATTCTTATGCATAAAAAATGAATTATGGGTTGTTTTTATAATGAATAAAAACAATATGAATGTGTTTTCTTAGTTTTGAGTATGCCATTTTCCTTTTTAGCTGAAATTAATGTAAATTTTAAATACAAAGATACGCTTTGAGTCATACCGGACACATCATACGTCATATTAAGATGTGTCTGATTTCTATACATCATAAATGACACATAGATAGTTTTCCTAAAGTATCAAAACAATATAAATGTGTTTTCTCAGTTTTTAGTATTTTAGTTGTCTTTTTTACTAAAATTAATGTTGATTTAAAAAAAATAAGCACTTACAGTCATAATGGTCACACTGTGAGTCAAATTGAGGTGTGAATGATTTCTACATGTCTCAAAGTGTCAAAAAAATCCTAACTACCAATTTTACCGTGCTTCAAATTGAATTTATTTTTTGAACTGCCAACACAATATATTGATAATTGAACTATGGTGTTGGAATCATGACAAATAAAGCCAATGTATAGTGTGGTAACATTAAAATAATGGGACATGTTATCTCTTTTGTGTATTTTTATAGATAGTTGAAAGGAAAATACGGCTTCCAAAAAGATCTGTGAAAAAAATAAGCATTAGATTAAAATAATTAGGAAATTAACTTCAAAATAGTAGATTAAATGATGAAGAAATTAATTAAATAAGTAGTGTGAATTCACATTTTCATGATAGTTGTATACATTCTTGACCCATTTTCTTGTTTTCATTATCTCAGTTGTAGGCCCGAAGTCCAATCTCTCATGGGCATGAGCAGCTTTGAACAAACCACCCTAACTGGAACAAAATATTTCACCTATATAAAAATACCATTATCAGGTGAGTAATACTAAAAATAAATAAATTTAATATATATATGAAAAAATAAATTAATTCTATGGACAATGATTTTAATATTCATACAATATGATTACCTCTATGATTAGTAGAGGCAATATCATATCTCTTCTTTCAAAGGAATTAGAGGTAACTTGAAGGAATTTGATAAATTCCAACACTATAGGGGTTAAAAGGTTTTGAGGGAGAAGAATTATTTGTAATTTTTTGTGAATAAAGGCATAAAAATAGGCATAAATCATCTAAAATAAAAGAAATGTAAAAATATGATTCCCAAAAGATCTGTGAAAAGAAGTAAGTATTAGATAAAAATTATGAGGAAATTAACTTATAAATAGAAGATAAAATGATGAAAAAATAATTAAATAAGTAAAAGGAATTCACCTTTTGGGGGGAAGAAGTATGTGGATGTTTGGGTGAAAAATGGAATGAAAGATGAAAATAAATCTCCTAAAATAAACAAAATCTAAATATATGAATTCCCCAAGGATCTATAAAGAAACTAAATAAGTATTAGATAAAAATGGTAATGAAATTAACTTATAAATAGTAGATAAAATGATGACAAAATTAACTAAATAAATAGAAGGAATTTACGTTTTGAGGGAGAATATGATTGTGGAAGTTTTGGTATAGAAATTCATGAAATATAGACAAAAATATTCTAAAATAAACAAAATATACAATGAATAATGAAAATTAAATCAATTTTTCATTATATAATCTTTTGGTAAAATAGAGAAATTATATCGTAGCATTACCTTTACATCTTCCCTAATGGTTTCCTTCATTATATTCTATTATTCCACAGGATTGGTAACATCATCATTTGAAAAATAAATTGTCTGCAAGAAGAGTCATACATTTTATTTTGATTATATCAATGCATTAGAGAAGATATAATATTATGAGGAAACACATTTTATATTAAAAAACACTTTTACCTACTCATTAAAATCTCAATTGTATCCTCGAAGTCCAATATCTCACGAGCATGAACTGCTTTGAACAAACCACCCCAACTTGAACAAAGGAATACATTTGTATAAGAACACAATTTTTATGTGTGTAATACTTAAAAGAAATAAATTAAACATAAATACTAAATAATCCATTACTTCTATTTATGTCACATCTTAATGATATATTTGTACATTCTTCCATCAGTTATACTTTCCATTCATTTATAATAAAATCTATATCATCATGTGAGTAAGAATGTTTTTAACAGTCATAGTAGTACATGAAAAATATAAATACCCAAAGGATTAATAAATATTTTAAAGTAAATATTAATTATATTTTAAAATACCTCTTCATGGATGTTAGTTTGATGATCAAATATGATCTCATAAATATACAAACATAATAACCACAAACTTTTCCATTTCTTTGTTTTGGAAATTTCATCAACATTGATAAAAATAAGTAATTTGGTTTTATATGTGTCTGGATTGTGAAATGTTATTATATATACTCGGATATTTGTCAACTTATAGATCTTTTCAGGATCCTTGTGTGAATGGGCTATCCTCATTCCATGATTTTCATGATATTTATACACTTTCATATCATAATAATATTCTCATTAAAACATAATATAAAATATATAACTTGAAATTTAGTTATAAAATGTTGGATGTAGTGTATTAAAAATTCACAAAGGTCATCATGTGTGGTTAATTTATTGGGTATCCATGTAGTGAATCTAGGAAATAAATTGTTGGAGTATCCAAATTGATTGAAATGATCATCCCGTGTTTTCCTAAAAACACAAAATAGAATACATAACGAATGAAATGAAAATATATTTTATATGATTAAATTTTAGAGTTTTATCCCTACAGTGTTAGTATTAAGAATATTCTATCATCCATAAGTTTTCTTTCAAAAAAATTAGCCATTGTGTATACTATTTAATTCATTTTTATAAATCTATTTATTTTTGTTCAATATAAGTGATGTGAGGAATAATGAGTACAAATTTATGTTCACTTAGTAATCCCTTCAATTGGTATTGATATATATTCCTAAAAAATATGAAATGTATTGAGTCATAATTAACATAGTATATCATCTTTTTTAAAAACAAATCATAAAAATGTACATCATGTATAAATTTACAACTAAGCCTCCTAGTCATTAATATTTGAGGATTTCATTTACATTCTCAAGAGAAATGTAGTCTATAAAGTCTTCTCTCTACATTTTTTATTCAAAGTCAATTATATGATTACTAAAACTCTTTAACTTTATATCCACATGAACCTTCAATGTTAATAAATGTAGATATTGAACATGTAGGGTAAAGGATCTTTCAGATGATATTTTTGATTGATTGGATGATCCTTTAGATGTTTTTTATTTGACCTTTCATTTGACCCCCTTCCCTCTATTCGTATGTAATAACATTCATTAGTTCAAACCTTTTTCATTAATTGTTAATGGTTTAGAATGAATTTTTTTTTGGAAATTTATACCTCTTTGTCGACATGTTTTTTACTATATTTAATGGCCCTTATACAAATGTTCCAACAACATTTTAAAACATATGATTATCTACATCATCGAGTGGAATAGGTATCTTGGTGCTTGTCTCAGAAGCTACGGTAATCCCAAATCTCACATGACCTGTTGGAAGTGGTCTATTGTGTAGACTATCATCTTGGATACAAAACATGGTATCCATCTCAATAATGTAATGGGTGGGTGTTGATAGATATAGATCACATTAATTTTGACCATATAAAATATCATTATAGGGAATGTATCAGTGTATGTATAATTCACATTTCACAGAAACAATTTATAGAATATTGATTACCCTAACTAAGAGAGCTCTCTGAGGGTAATGGATTACGTCAAAGTTGGTGGGGGTGGGGTGGGATCTTCATGCAATGATTGTTCTTAAGTTGTTTCTCCCCTCCCGCTGATAACATTTTCTATAAACTGATACTACCAATGAAATTTTTCTTCAAGGGAATTTATTCATTATTTTATCTCTTCCATTTCTTTATATTTATCCTCCTATTGTTTTTTTCTCAAAATATGTTGGGGGTGTCACCCAAAAACCCACACCTCTGAAGTGTCTATACTTTTTTGGCCACTTCAAGACCACCTATAGTATGCGTTCATTCGATATATGTGTTGATGATTCATGTGTCCAATTATAATAGAAAATATTTGAAATTATTTAATCATTGTTATGTTATAGTGATATAAAGAAAACCAATTTTTTATTATGTATTACCAACACAAGTTTCCCACACTTTTTCTCTATTTTAATATATTATAATCCCATGTTTATTTATACATGACTCCTTCTATAGCACATGACGAGGGATGGATATGGATTTGGAATAGTATTCATCAATGTACATATAAATAGGGGAACGTAATTATGTTGTTTTTTCGATTCAAAAAAAATTATTATGGTAGATTTAAAATACATACAATTTTTTTTCAAGTGAAGTGTACACCATCCTTTCCATACAGTAGGGGTATGATGGTTTTTTACCCATTCCTTATCTTCAACACTCATTTGATGTTTCATAAATAAAAAATCTCAAGCAAAGTGATGAATACACGTATTGTAAAAAAATATTACTACCAACCACAATGTTCTTGAAAAGTTATATCTTCATGAGGGCCAGTAAACACATCCCATACTACTTGGCTTATTATCTATGCATAAATAAGTGCTTATAGAATCCCGCCATTTTTGTCACATAAACTTTCATTACATTATACAAAACTGAGGATCATTAAGGTTTAGTGTCTTGGAAACCAGGAACTTAATACATGAAACAAAAATAAACATTCTTCTTAAACACTTGAAAGGATTATCCTTATGTTCATCCTAGGTTCATTACTGCATCTCATAACCTGGGGACATACATCAAAAGAAAGGGTGAGCAGAAGGCCTAGTAAGGGAAACAAGGGGAAACATTTAACATGTGAACTTGAGATACATCAACAATGTCATGAAAAGGAACTTTAAGGCATGAGAAAGAAATCATGTGGCATATCACAATAAAAACAAAATTTTTCATAACTTGAAGATGTGGCTACATCATTTAACATAGAAAATCATGAACATATCACCAAGTTCCATCCCCAAGGTGTCATTTGAAAATTACCGAGGTTATTCACCAAGGTATCGTGAAAATTGTAATCTCTAGTGGTTACATCATTACCCAATGCATTAGAGGGCTATCAAGGTGCACCCTTAAATTTTCCTTTATTATAATGTGATCCACATATATCATCATCAAACATTTCATAAATAACCCATATAGCATAAAATAAATGGTTTTCATTTTATAATCATAATGTTTTAAAAACTGCTTTAAAGACATGAACTTAATGTCACTTTAAACCCACAGAAAAGGAAAGCGGGTCTCATGTATGTAAATCCCAGAATTTAAAATAGAACATTTTGATATATATATATGAATAAACTTTTAGAAATAAGAGCTTTGAGTATTCACTTTATAACATAAAATAATTTTGAGAAAAGAGAGAGGCATTTTGAGATGAAAATTCTGCAGCATAACGGCTATGTTACAAGGTTTTAGAAAACATTGAAAAGAGAGGGGACATGGGTCACCCACTCATAAATGATCCATAAAACAGTAGGGGGACAGAATATAAGGGATTTAAGAACATGGTAATGAAATTTTAAAGATATACCATATGAAATGAAAAACATGGAAGTGAGACAAAAATAAGATTTCTCTTATGAAAATTTGGCAGCCTAACGGCGTCACTTAAACTTCAATAAAAAATGATTTGACAAGATCAAATAGGGTCTCTCATCATATGATCATAAGAGATCAGTATTATATATATATAGATCATACTCCAACATAATAAAAAGGAACTTGAAAGACTTTACATGAAAATCGAACTTGAAAAATGAGAAGGGTTAAAGAATCCCTTAAAAATTTGGCAGCCTAACGGCGTCACTTAAACTTTCATAAAACGAAATGATGAGAGTAAGAGGGGATCTATCATCATATAAAAATGAAAAGGGCAGTAAGAGGAATATAAAAGAACATCCTCTCACATAATAACATGGAGCATAAAAGGGTTGACATAAAAGAGATTACATGAAAAGAAAGAGAGAGGTCGGATCCCTTACCTTAAAACGTAACTCTTAAAACACAAAGGTTTGGACCTTGAGGGCTTGGGGGCACCTTGGGAGGACTCCTTGGGAGGTAAGGAGACCGGAACTTCGTTGAGGGATATTTGGGAGTGAAAACTAAAGGAGGAAAGGGTGGGTATTTATAGGGAAAGTGAGGGGACAAGGCATTAATGGCCAAGGGACACCTCACAAGTGCTTTTCTCAAAACCATGTGCTCTCCCATGGAATTTACCACGGAGTTAGGCCACATGGGGCCCCCAATACAATAATTCATCTCCTTTGGCTGGCCAACCCTTAAAATATCTCATGACATCATCATGACATAGTTATGATGTCATTAAACATACCGAAACCCTAAAACTGTATTTTTACTATTCACTGAAAATTCAACTTTCTCAGAAAAATCCCAAAATTTCACCTTAACCAAATATCAATGCTCTGATTTAAAAAATGAACTCCATTTTATAAAAATAATTTTCTAAATATTTTTAATTTATTTTTTAAATAAATACACTATTCACCGAAAATTCATTTTTTTAGAAAAATCCCCAAAAATTAACTTAACATAATATCGATGCTCTGAGTTCAAAAATGAAATCCATTTTATAAAGATAATTTTGTAAATATTTTTAATTTAATTTTTAATTAAAAAACACTATTCACTCGAAAAAACTAATACTTGAATAATAATTTATGAAACCGTTTTTTAACCATTTTATTGAATCACATTACTTAATCAAGGTGCCTATATTATATTAATACTTTCTTTAAGTGAGATTACTAATCCATTTGGTCACATTACTAATCCTAAGCATAAAATCACTATTCATAATTTACTATTCATCAAAAATTAAGTTGATCTTTTTAGACTCTAAATTTTGTACTGAACATATTTGTAGAAGACCATTTTTTTAAAATCATTACACCATTTTAATTATTTAAGGTTTACATAAACATTTTTAAAATATCCTTTCTCTAAGATTCACCAAAAATATGCATACTATATTTATCCGGACATTTAAAAAGTCATAAACATCATCATAAGAAGAAATCCCAATTTTTATTTAAAACAAAGGATTACACAAGGCAGTTGCAGTCTCCTTACATAGCCCCTTATCACACCAGCATAGGACCTAAGTGTAAGGTGTGCTAAGGTGAGAGAATCCGAGGGAGGCTCGGCCAACATCGCACGAGTAGTAATTTCTATCAGTTTGAACTTCTCGCGAAGGCGATCCCGTTCTAGCTTCACACGATGAAGTTCAGCTTGGGTTTGGTTCAGAGCAAAACCCAGTGGTGCTACCTCCTTCCCAAGTTCTGGTAGATGGGCTTCAATCGCTCCAAGACTACTGGGTGAGGCCATCGAATCTTCTTTCTATATTAATTAACCAAGATTACTTGTATTTAGAGAGAATAATCAAAATGTTTAGTTTCGAGCGGTCATATTGACCAATGGTCATATAACAGTCAAAACCCAATGGTATCATTTTAATTATACTCATGTTATCAAATGAAACATTTTTGTTGAGTAAAAAATAAAATAAAATAAAATAACACATAAAATTAGGAAACAAGATTTATTCAAAATTTCGGGTCGTTACAATCTTCCCCCCTTAAGAAATTGTGTCCTCGCAATTTTTAAAATTGGGTTTTAAAATTTCATTGAATGTCCCACATCGGAAAAGGAGTTAGTAAAACTATTACTTTAAACAAAATAAAGGGAAGTACAAAGGTCACCCAAGTTAACCCACACTAGGATTCCATGTAGGAAAACATGGACATGGAGGAGAAAACAAAGGGTCAAGTTCTGAGGGAGAGTGATAGAAAACATTATTAGGAGAAATTTAACCATAAGAAAATCCCAAACTTATGATGTGTGTAAACGGTCTTTGATTACCTAGTAGGAAATGTAAACCAACAACGTTTTTGTTTTACATTCCTTTTCATAATTTTGAGTAATTCATTTACTACATAGAACAGAAACATAAGAAAATATACCTACCTTCAAGTATAGTTTCATCCTTTAATAAGTCTCTACCAAAACTAATCTTTTCTTCAAATGACGAGAATTCAAAAACACTTGGTCTCATCAAAATCACAAGAATCGTCTTCTAGAGAATCACATAATCCACAAAAGATTAACTATCTATTTCTTTTACCTTTAAACATTATCCTAAAAACAGAAAGGTTAAGGTAAAACAACTCTTCAAAAAGAAATAATCCCATAGGAATGGAAACTACTTTTAAATCTTCAAAGTTCCATGGTACTACCCAAAGTTCATCATAGACCATTCCATAAATAACGGTCCTTAAAATTCCTCAAAATAAACCAAACTAAGATTGAAACCCAAATACAAGAAGGAATTGATAACATAGTCTTCCAAAATAAACACCATTGTTCATCTCTAAACAACATCAACCACTCCTAACATCTTATAAACAAAAGTAGCTAACCTAAACATATTTTACCCAAGATAGGTTAATCATTTCCATAAGTAACCGAAATTACTATAAGTCCACCTTAAATTCACCGATTCTTCAAAATATAATTCAACCTTACTCCTCAATGAAAATACCGTAGTAATCTATTTGCCTTGATCATATAGGGTCCCCAAAATAGTGAACGTCTTCAAAAATAATAATCATCTTTTAATACCCTAATCATCTCTGTCATATTAATATGACAATCGTCGCATTTCCTATCACATTGGTTGTTGGGACATGTTCTTCCATTTCCCACCATTAACTAAGAATAGAAAGTATAATTAGGGGCTTAAATACTTATCCAATAATCATGAAAAGGAACTTAAGTCATATAAGGATAACTTGTAGAAGAAAAGTATACCCTAACTTTTGATCCCCTAGGTTCCCATCTAGGTTATCAATGATCATATATTCTTAGGTGAATCTTTATTTTATTTTATCTTTGTTCCTTTAACAATGGTTCATACTAAGCTTATGAATTTACCAAAGCATATCCCCCGGGAGTGTCGTAACCAAGAGTGCAGCAAGGCCCGTTGTCGTATACCAGTTCTCGTTCGAGTCTAGCTCAAAGTGGTGTTTTCTTGTTTTACCCCTATGTACATCTGTGTCAGAGCCACCTCTACCTACTCGTATCCAGACAGGGATGTATTTTCTTGGCAACCCCTTACTCAATACTCACCAAAATACTAGGAAGATTTCCTATATTTAAAATTTTCTATAGGTTTCTTCCTAATGTTTTCATATCCTAATTTCCACAAATAACTAAACCATCCTTTGATACCAACTATAGCATCCTGCCTTTTTTGTCACATAAACTTTCATTACATTATACAAAACTGAGGATCTTTAAGGTTTAGTGTCTTGAAAACCAGGAACTTAATACATGAAACAAAAAAAACATTCTTCTTAAACACTTGAAAGCCTTCTCCTTATGTTCATCCTAGGTTCATTACTGCATCTCATAACCTGGGGACATACATCAAAAGAAAGGGTGAGCAGAAGGCCCAGTAATGGAAACAAGGGGAAACATTTAACATGTGAACTTGAGATACATCAACAATGTCATGAAAAAGAACTTTAAGGCATGAGAAAGAAATAATGTGGCATATCACAAAAAAAACAAAATTTTTCATAACTTGAAGATGTGGCTACATAATTTAACATAGATAATCATGAACATATCACCAAGGTCCATCCCCAAGGTGTCATTTGAAAATTATCAAGGTTATTCACCAAGGTATCGTGAAAATTGTAATCTCTAGTGGTTACATCATTACTCAATGCATTGGAGCGCTATCAAGGCGAACCCTTAAATTTTCCTTTATTATCATGTGAGCCACATATATCATCATCAAACATTTCATAAATAACCCATATAGCATAAAATAAATGTGTTTCATTTCATAATCATAATGTTTTAAAAACTGCTTTAAATACATGATCTTAATGTCACTTTAAACCCACAGAAATGGAAAGAGGGTATCATGTATGTAAATACCAGAATTTAAAATAGAACATTTTGATATATATGTGAATACCCTTGTAGAAATAAGAGCTTTGAGTATTCACTTTATAACATAAAATAATTTTGAGAAAAGAGAGAGGCATTTTGAGACGAAAATTCTACAGCATAACGGCTATGTTACAAGGTTTTAGAAAACATTGAAAAGAGAGGGGACATGGGTCACCCACTCATAAATGATCCATAAAACAGTAGGGGGACAGAATATAAGGGATTTAAGAACATGGTAATGAAATTTTAAAGATATACCATATGAAATGAAAAACATGGAAGTGAGACAAAAATAAGATTTCTCTTATGAAAATTCGGCAGCCTAACGGCGTCACTTAAACTTCAATAAAAAAATGATTTGACAAGATCAAATAGAGTATCTTATCATATGATCATAAGAGATCAGTATGATAGATATAGATATCATACCCCAACATAATAAAAAGTAACTTGAAAGACTTGACATGAAAATCAAACTTGAAAATGAGAAGGGTGAAAGAATCCCTTAAAAATTCGGCAGCCTAACGGTGTCACTTAAACTTTCATAAAAATAAATGATGAGAGTAAGAGGGGATCTATCATCATATAAACATGAAAAGGAAAGTAAGAGGAATATAAAAGAACACCCTCTCACATAAGAACATGGATCATAAAAGGATTGACATAAAAGAGATTACATGAAAAGAAAGAGAGAGGTCGGATCCCTTACCTTAAAACGTAACTCTTAAAACACAAAGGTTTGGACCTTGAGGGCTTGGGGGCACCTTGGGAGGAATCCTTGGGAGGTAAGGAGACCGGAACTTCATTGAGGGAGATTTGGGAGTGAAAAATAAAGGATGAAAGGGTGGGTATTTATAGGGAAAGTGAGGGGACAAGGCATTAATGGCCAAGGGACACCTCACAAGTGCTTTTCTCAAAACCATGTGCTCTCCCATGGAATTTACCATAGATTTAGGCCACATGGGGCCCCCAATACAATAATGCATCTCCTTTGGCTGGAAAACCCTTAAAATATCTCATGACATCATCATGACATAGTTATGATGTCATTAAACATACCGAAACCCTAAAACTGTATTTTTAATATTCACTGAAAATTCAACTTTCTCAGAAAAATCCCAAAATTTCACCTTAACCAAATATCAATGCTCTGATTTCAAAAATGAACTCCATTTTATAAAAATATTTTTCTAAATATTTTTAATTTATTTTTTAAATAAATACATTATTCACCGAAAATTCATTTTTTTTAGAAAAATCCCCAAAAATTAACTTAACATAATATCGATGCTCTGAGTTCAAAAATGAAATCCATTTTATAAAAATAATTTTCTAAATATTTTTAATTTAATTTTTAATTAAAAAACACTATTCACCCGAAAAAACTAATACTTGAATAATAATTTATGAAACCGTTTTTTAACCATTTTATTGAATCACATTACTTAATCAAGGTGCCTAGATTATATTAATACTTTCTTTAAGTGATATTACTAATTCATTTGGTCACATTACTAATCCTAAGCATAAAATCACTATTCATAATTTACTATTCATCAAAAATTAAGTTGATCTTATTAGACTCTAAATTTCGTACTGAACATATTTGTAGAAGACCATTTTTTGAAAATCATTACACCTTTTTAATTATTTAAGGATTACATAAACATTTTTAAAATATCCTTTCTCTAAAATTCACCAAAAATATGCATACTATATTTATCCGGACATTTAAAAAGTCATAAACATCATCATAAGAAGAAATCCCAATTTTTATTTAAAAAAAGGATTACACAAGGCAATTACGGTCTCCTTACATAGCCCCTTATCACACCAGCATAGGGCCTAAGTGTAAGGTGTGCTAAGGTGATAGAATCCGAGGGAGGCTCGGCCAACATCGCATGAGTAGTAATTTCTATCAGTTTGAACTTCTCGCAAAGGTGATCCCGTTCTAGCTTCACACGATGAAGTTCAGCTTGGGTTTGGTCCAGAGCAAAGCCCAGTGATGCTACCTCCTTCCCAAGTTCTGTTAGATGGGCTCCGATCGGTCCAAGACTACTGGGTGAGGCCATCAAATCTTATTTCTATATTAATTAACCAAGATTACTTGTATTTAGAGACAATAATCAAAACGTTTAGTTTCCAACGGTCATATTGACCAATGGTCATATAACAGTCAAAACCCAACGGTCTCATTTTAATTATATTCATGTTATCAAATGAAACATTTTTGTTGAGTAAAAAATAAAATAAAATAAAATAACACATAAAATTAGGAAACAAGATTTATTCAAAATGTCGTGTCGTTACAGTGGTGGTGTGGGTCTTTTTTCCATTTCATAATATTTAAGATGAAATCTCATTAGAATTGTGTGATATCCTCTATGAATCCTTCCAATAAGAATTAATACATATTTCTTTTCAGATTAATCTATTATAAATGTACTCTGAAAAGGATGATGAAGAGTAAGTCAATGTTTCATTATTTTATTTTTTAGTAAAATAAATAAAGGATATCATAATATTATTGTAATATCTTCCTAAATGAGTGTCGTAAGCATGGGCCCAACATAGTACCATGAATCTACATCAATCAGAATGCACTGCTGAGTGATGATCCCAATGTAACTATTAACCATGACCTTATTTGGGTTAACAGGCTTGCCACGCGCATTCCATCTAACCTCAAATTTGATGCCTTTTCTTTTCACCTTAATAATTTTCTTCCAGCACCATAACACTATGGTTCTCCTATATTTTTGGCATCATTGGTTCTTTTTTTACCATTTCCCTGGATTCAACATCATCAATATGTTGTTCCTCTGGATTGGTAGCATTGGAATGTATATAAGTTTTTTGTACCCCAGTACTAAGAGTAGTAGAAGGTTGAGAAACCTATTGTTTTTCAGGATTGGGAGCACCAACATGTGTAGAATGTTGATGTTCCTCTATAATGGGATCAGTAGTAGGTTGAGAAACATGTTTTCCATTAGGATTACGAGAACAATCATTTACAGAAGTTCATTTTCCTCTACATTGGGAGCAGTAGTAGGTTGAGAAACCATTTATTACTTGGGATTGGGAGCACCAACACTTAAGAAAGTTATTATCTACAAAACTGGTTTAACATTTAATTTATATTACATAAATGAAACAGTGAGAAAAAAATAACATGATGTAACACAATATATATTACAAAAAAATATATAATTTTTTATTAAACACTCTTTTTAAAAAATTGAAGAGATTTGACCCCTCTATTGAGTATCCAAATCCCTTCATTATGTTTTACTATGACATAAAAAAACCACATCTACATTAGGACCATTGTAAAATTATTGCGACATCCCAATGAAAGGGTCATCCTCAAATGAATTTTCATATGACCCTTCAGTGGTTTTGGTTAATAACATAATAATGATCACATTTGGTTTGTGTGATCTAGAAAATAAAATTAATGTACTACCTATGATTCCATTACAAATTGGTCTTCTATGTATCCTTCCTTACTGAAATACACTTTCACAAATCCCAATTCATTTATTTTATAGCATTACTATTATAAACACACTTACATTGAAAAACAAGCACTTAGAATGTTGTTTAGTCTAACTCTAATATTTGTTTAATGATTCCAAATTATGACATATTCGCATAAATTAGATTTCATTCCTTAGTACCAAAAACATGAATCACTTTAGCCAAAAGTGTAACTCCACTATTTTTTATGGTACTCCCTTCATCATGTTCATTTGGATAGAATGTATAACCATCAATCACATCACCATTGTAATATAATACATGCACACTTGGTCCTCTAACTATCCATCAAAGTCATTCTGAAATTGAATCTGGATTTTAATATTGCTCCGTAAAAATATTCAATCCAAAGTATCCTATAAATTTTTATTATGTTTATTTGATATACATATTTCAGCCCTTTATGGATTTAAATGCCTAAAAAATTTCATTGTGGGTTTCAACATATTGGGAAACCTCAAAACTATTATACAAACATAGAGGTGGGCCTGATCCTAATCTGTAATATTGATTATGACAACATCTCTTCTAGAAATTCCTTAACCCACAAGCTCCCTAGTGTGATAAGATTTTGAAAGACCAATTATTTCCACACTAGACAGGTAGTTGGTAGATAATTTAATGTATTCATCAACAATATATCATTTTAGAATACAACCCTCTGGATGAATTCAATTTTTGATATACCATTTCAAAATCGTAATATATTGTTCAATGTGGTAAATCTATCTAAAATTTATAGGACCACATATTTGAATCTCTCTTATAATGTAAACCGTCAAGTAAACCATCATATCAAAGAATGATGGTGGGAATAACGTTTCCAATTCACATAATATGAAGGAAATTTCCTTTTCCATAGTTGTAAATTTTTTCGGGTCTATAAAAATTATTTGTATATAATTGAAAAATTAATAGAGCTTGGTTATTATATGATGAAAATTCTTGGTAAAAATTCAACATAAAGATACAATAATTAGATCCTACATTAAAACATCACATTCATGTGATTTTAGACCCTTTAACTTTAAATTAGTTATTGAAATGTTATTATTAATGCTCTATAAATACCCATCTAGAACAATTAAATCATTCAATATGTTAAAAAACTAATATCTCTCTTTCTTGTAATGAGTGTAAGAAACTAGAGGAATAAAAGTTCATTTTTTGTCCTTCACTAGTGCTATCCCTTTTTATATTCCCTCATCAATCATGTCCAACCTGGCCTTAATTACATCCTTTTTTCGAGTGAATTTTATAACTTTCCAATTACACTATCATGAATACTTTTTTAAACATGCATACCATCATGAAAATGTCTGACATACACATGATTCTAGTATGCTAATTCAAAAAAAATGGACCACTTTTTTCAACTAGTCTTCTTAAGATTTTTTAAAAAAGGTTTACCGAAAGAAGTGTCCACTTATTTTACTTTCTCAAAGAGTTTATCACCTATTAGTGTAGATGGGGTTATACGTTCTTCGAAACATCCATTGAAAGATCTCAGCCAAGATCGATACTTACGTCGTCGGGGTATATGTCTGTGATATCCTAAAAACACAATCTTTAATGAATGTTTCAACCTAATTTGCTACATATCTTTCTCACAAATGGGTCACCCTTGAGTTCCTTTAATGATATATCCTAAATTTACATAAGTATTAAAGTCATTTATTGTCCCTTAAAACATGTATCCCCACATTAAATCTTCATTTTTGTAAGCATTATACAATGTAAAACATGAATCCCAAAATAATTTCAAATATTCAATCAATTGATCTAAATAATCATCAATGTCATTACATGGTTATTTTTGTCTTGATATAATCATGTATAACATAATGTATTTTTATTTCATACAAAACCATGGTGGAAAGTTATAATTTACCAATATAACCAGTGATTTCTTATGAGTGGTTCTTTGAAAACCAAAAGGATTCAATCCATCAATAGATAATGTAAGATGATGGTTTCACAACACATTTCCAAATTCAAGATACTCATGATCAATTCTATTACAATGTAGAGACTCTTTTAGGTGATGATGTTTCCCATCATTATTTCTTGTATCGGTAGTCCACATCAATTTCCTTATAGTCTCCTCACTTCCATATAGGTGCCTAAACCTTAGAATGATTGGAAAGTACAATACAACATTTTTGGACCTGATTTATCTTTATTTTATCATGAAGAACCACACTTTGGAAATTCTTAAAGTGATTTGTGGTTATTGAGAAATATTATAAAGTCATTTGGGAATGGATGTATTCTTTCAAAGATCATACTGATCGAACATAGCATTCATTTAGAATCATATGTTCGGATAGGGATATCATTATCTTCTAGGATCATATCATTCAAGAGATAAATTAGTTTAGTAAAACTATCATTACTCTATTTGTTGTCTTCTTTCAAATTATATAGATTCAGTACTGCTAATAATGTTATATATTTAGTCTAACCTGCATACAATGGTGCCTTTTCACAACTCTTTAATTTCTCAAATTGTTTTGTAGAATCATGAAGTTCACCTTCAACTATCATTTTCATTTCATGAAATTGATATTCATCATCATTAACACTTGTAATAACATCCTTGATATGGTATTCTTCATTGTTCACACTTGTAATCATATCAGATGATCCATAAAATGTAGTTTTATCTCATTCACTATCTACATTCAATTTTTCTATATGTCTATTACAATATTTATAACTTTGATCAATTCTGTGATAGATCAAGTGTTCTTTCAACTCTTATAGACTAATTAGTCTTGGATAAAAACTGTGTAAACATAGACAAAGGATCTGAGGGTCATATGAATGATCTTTTGCAAACTTGTTGAACTCTTTCACCCCATATTCATACTCTTTTATAATATGATTGGAATCCATCCATTCTCTATTCATATCCATCCTATTTGATTCAATACTAATAATATTTAATAGAATAAATACATAAAATATGTTCAATTGAAGACTAAACTTGTGAATTACTTCAAAGAAAATGGAAAGTTTGAAAACTGGTTTATCATCATATATGATAAAAAAGAACTTACTGAAGGAAATTTATAAATATAATGGAGAAGATTTCAATTTTATAAACTATTTTTCACTTCAAATTATTAATTATCAAAACCCTTTCTATATGAGTATAAATGAAGTATAAAATCACATTTACATTATAAAAATCGATGAAATACTTCTATTGAATGTAATAATGAAAATATAAAAAAAAGCTATATTATTTTAAAACCCTTTTAATAATGTAAAATATGGATATTGAATATAATAATGGGATTACAAGTAAAATAAATAAATTATTATATTTTTTAAAATATTTTTAACACTATCATTGAATTTAGGAAAGTATAAAAGTATTAAAATATTGATAAATTAATAAAAGTATACTTGTATAAAAGTCTGAATTAAAAATGTATACATATTTATATTAGTATATAAAATTATAGATGTATATAGAAGTGTAAATTTATATATAATTTATAGAAGAATATATATTTTAAATAAATATATATAATTTATAAATGTATATAAATTTATAAAACTATATAAAAGTACATATATGTTATAAAAGTATACATAATTTATAGATGTATATAATTTTAAGAATTTATAAAAGAATAAAATAATATTATATAAAATTAAAAATTATGAATTTTTAAAAGAATAAAATTATTCGATTTTAGTTCATTGACATCCTCAACATATCATAAGGTCCAGTCTGGCCTATTTATTTACTACCGAGGTCTACGAATCAAGGGTTATAAATAAAAAAACCAAGTGGAATATAGAACCATGCTTGACATGGTAGGTGGTGATCAAGAACCAACTCTCTCCAAACTTCCTCAGTCCCAATGACCATAATATTCTTCTATATACCACAACACCCCAAATAAAAAATGGTATTTTAAGAACATTGGATCTTATTGAGGAATGAAACATAGATATCATACCATTTTTAAAAAAACAACTCGAGCTTCCACCAAAACCAGAACCTGAACCAGCTCTCCAATAGGCCTGAAAGTTATTCCCAATCATTACAGGTTGGAAACTAGTACCCAAGAACCATGGAACACTCTTAGGAAATGTTTTCCCAAAAAATAAGAAAAAAAATAATCATACAACTAAGGTAAGTAGCAACAAAAAAATAAAAGCATGACTATAATAATAAATTGAACATAAATTAATATCTACAACAATATATCAAAGAAAATGAATGAAAACTAGGTCCAAGACTGATCGGAGAAATATTAAAGGTTGTGTACACCGAATGGTATAATCTGGGTGTGAGAAAATAATTCCTAGTATGATTTCACAAAATATTTTATGAAATTCCATTTGAAATAAAATCATGCACTTATTGGCTACAAAAAATAAATGCATAAGAAATATAACTTCCACTATTTATAGGCACCACACAATTCCCAACATCTCCAAAGAACCCATATAGAATCACTCAAAACCTAAACTAGATCAATGAAACCTTAAAGACTTTCATAAAATCCCAATCCACTAAAGAGAGAATCATCAAATTAAATAACCTCTTTTAGAACAAAATATTCACCAATTTCAAACCCACACAACTATATTCTTCCAAAACTCATACTAAAAAACAAGATCATCACAAATAGAAGGATTAAAAAGATTGAAGAAACCCTAAACATGAAGAGAATCACCTTATGGTTTACCTATAAATATAGACCTTCTGTCATTTTTTACAAAATTTCTTGGAGGAAAATTTTAAATAACATGAAACATGAAATCAACTAGTTCATGTCTCACACATCAAACCAAATAGTTCTACCATAACCAATGAAAATTTCAAAATAAAAAACCCAAAATATCAGGGAACACCATCAAACATCAAAAAACATATATTTATTTAAAATCCATGAACCCTATTAAATGATTCAAAATCCATTTCACACAAAATAACACATGTGAAATTACATTTAATATAAATTCTTATGTGAATTGAAAATTGAATCAAATCACTTCATATTTGATTACATATTAAATATTCAATTATGTGATAAAATATTTTCAAAAATTCACTTTTTACAGGAATACCCCCTTTTAAAAACACCACAACCCCTTAAAACATTCCATTAATTTATAAAACCCACTAAAACTCACATAAAAAAACTATTTTTTTTCAAAATATTTCCCCAAAAACCATCTTAAAAATAATATACTTTTCTAACCATTGAAAACAAAAAAAACCACCTTTTTAAAAACCTTCCCAAAACATGTTTACAAACAAATATTCTACTCAAATATCTTTTTCCATCTCAAAAAGAAATCAGAACATGCACATAAGGAGTGACTCACCAAAATTCTAATAAAAACTTTAATATAAAATCCTCAATATATGATAAGGTCCAATATGATCCATTTCTCCACTAACGGTGTCCAAGAATCATGGGCTCTTAATAAAAAAACAAGTGGATTCCTAAACCATTCCTGACTCAGTCGCATGGTTTGATGGTCTACGTCCGGTCATGCAATAATTCCTGAAAGATTTGCTAAATGAGAATTTGGCCACTGCATGATTTATCAGGCTGTTGAAACCAACCTCACACTAATATCATCCTTCTATATTCATCCCAAAATATTATAATTACCCCTAAGTAAACCAACCATGAAATTGAGGATCAACACATGATCAACAACTGTCAAAATGAAATATCAAACTCAAAATTCAACACATACCATACATTTGGAATGAGAGAAGTAGTGCGATGTGAGTAGTGTTTGATGAGAGCGACATCACGATGATAGTGGGGTTCGGTGAAAGTGGTGGTGGTGGGAGTTAGGTTTGATGAGGGAGGTGGAGAGGTAACAATGTTGTTCAAATGGAGAGGTGACTAACTTACCATAGGGTTCGGCAAGAGCATCAATGGCTATAGGGGAAATGGTTTTCAGTGAGATCGGTGCACTATCAATGGTGGTCAATGAGAGGCGGGGCAGTGGTGTTCGGTGAGAGATACAGAGCACTGGTAGTGGGGTTTAGTGAGAGCAGCAACGGTGACAGTGGCAGTGCGGTTTGGCGAGAGTGGTGGAACAGTGCTGCAATGGTGGTGGGGTTTGGTGAGAGCGGAGGGATGAAAATAGTTGCGTTCTGTGAGAGTTTGACGGTGTGTGAGAGAATAAATCTGATAAGAGTTCTTTTAATTGAAGGGATAAGGGTTTTATCATATGTTTTTAAAAATAATTGATAAAGATAAGTTTTACCAGTACTAAAATATAAAGAACTGATAAAAATTTTCTTTATCAGCACTAAAAAAGCATTGATAAAATGTGTTTTTATCACCGCTAAAATTATAGCGTTGTTAAAGAGTAGTATTATCAGTACTTTTTTTAACGCTGCTAAAGGGATATCTTCATTGGTGTTAAAAAACATTGATAAAGATCTTATCTTAATAATGTATTTCTATTATTATATATATTTATAAAATCATATATATAATAAATATTTATTTATTTATTTATTTATAATTATAACTATAAATATTTATTTATTTATTTATAATTATATATATAATAAATATATTTATGAATATATTTATATATATTTTTAATTATATATAATTATAAAATTATAAATAAAATAAATATATTTATCACAATTTTATAATTATTTATATATAATTATAAATTTATATATATATATATATATATTCATTTATATATTTATTAATATATAAATTTATAAAATTATAAAATTATAATAAATGTATTAATTATAATTTTATAATTATTTAAATATATATATAGTTATAACTTTAATTATAAATAAATATATTTAAAAAGTATTTATATATATATATATAATTTTATAATTACTGACACAATAAATATATTTATTATTTAAATTTATTTATTATAATTTTATAAGTATTTATGAGAACATAATAAGTTCATGGGTATAACTTAAATGAATCATACCTAGTAAAGTATAGATCATAAAAAATGATTCATCACATATCTGGAAAGTATGAATAATAAGGGTGTCAGTGTATAAATGAACATTCATGATGAATATTTAACATATGTATGCATCATCATAATATAGGAAATCTTAACATTTGGAACATAGTGACCCACAATCATGTCCACCAATAAAATTATGATCATATAACTTCAATTATACTCACGCATCAATATATGAACATAAATAACAACAATCATGTCCATGAATATCATCATTATCTTAGGATATATATATATATATTGATTAAATTCATTGGAGACATATATTTGTTGAAATATTTATATATTTATTTATAAATATAATTATAAATAAATATATTTAAAAATTATTTATATATAATTATAAATATATAACTATAAATAAATTATTATAAATATAATAAATATATTTATTATTTTAAAAAATTACTATAATTTTATAATTATTTAAATATATATATTTATAATTTTATAATTACTATTTTAAAAAATTAGTTACATATTTGATTTATTAAAATATATATATATATATTAATATATCATATTTATATTAATTCTAAATAGGCATTTTTTAATTAATGTATTTAAATAAAAATTATTTTTAAATATAAATATTATAATTTAATATATATTGCTAATATTTCTTATTAAAAACTTCTATCAATTCTATTCTTATCATAGATAAATATATCATTTATCAATGCTAGAAAACGCTGATAAAGGATACACCTTTTATCAGCGCTTTTTTTCACTGATAAACATGACCATTACGAGTGATTTTATCTAACGCTGATAAAGGTGAGGCTTTTATCAGGGATTTCTATTAAGCATTGATAAAAGTATATGCTTCCCTTTCACCGCTCTATGGTAGTTTGTGATGGTTAACTTATGGTAATGTTTTTAATATAGAAGGGTTCATGTCACTTAGTTTAAAATCATGTGTTTAAAGAAATCAATTTTATCATCTGATAAGTACGGTCATTTAGGTGCATTAATAACATCGATGGGATACTATCTCTTTGCATGAGTTGATTGAAATAACTATAAGATACTGGTGAGTGTGTTTTCATGATTATGTTATCATAAAGACAACAATAAATATAAGTGGAAAGCAGAATTTTAGAAACATGGAATGTAACACCCCAAGATTTCATAGTGTGTTATTTCTTCAAAATAATTCAATAACTTGCACTACACAAAACACCGAGTTCAATCACACCATGACTTACAAAAAAAAGCCATTCAAAAGAGGTTATGAATAGTATTAAATAAATTTTAAACTTTATATAATCCTTATAATTTTAGAATCCATATTATGAGTTTCTTAGACATAATGCAAGAACAGATTCATTTTCAGTATTGCACTTTTATCAACTTTTAATAGTGAACCCTTTTTAAATACAATATTTTAAACTTTTTGACTAAATGGGGACATCAAAAATTTAAAATGAAACATCCCAAGCTTCCACGGTACGCTTTCCTTTGAATGATACAGTAGCGTGTGTTGTATGCAACTTCGAGTTCTAACACACACCACAACCAATCAAACTAGCCGTTATGAATAGTAATACCTACTTTTTGAAATTATATATATTTTATATTTCAAAATGGACTTCATTTTTGGATTTGGAGTATCGAATTTATCCTAAGGTGAAATTTTGGTACTTTTCGGATAACTTTCATATTTTGATGAATAGTGAAAATTACTAAATTTTAATTAAAAACAACTTTTTTAATCAAAATAATTAATAGTGATAAATTATGAATTTGAGTGGTTTTAAAGTATAATTAGAATATATTTTTACCATTTTATCCAATGGTGTTCATTATAAATAATTTCACTTTGAAATTGGACCTAAACAATTGTCAATCTTTTGATATATATTGTTTCTTAAAAACACGCTATTTGTTGTGACAGCGGGAATTAATTATAAAATTAATTAATGCAACTTATATGTTTGGAATTTTGTAAAATAGACATCATTTTTGAATTCGGAATATCAATTATAGCTTAGGGTAAAATTTTGGCATTGTTCTGAAAAACTTCAATTTTTGATGAATAGTGAAACTACTAAGTGGTAGTTAAAAAACTGAATTTTTCATAAAACTTAATTTTACCGCTTCTGTGATTGTAATTTCAAAAATCCTAGAGACACGGTTAATATCAAGAAGTAAAATGTGGTTCAATGAGATGAAAATAATTTTTGGTGAATAGTAACTTTTTTACTTTTATTTGCCACGGTTAAAAGTAAATAGGGTAATTAAGGGTAAAAATTATAATAATATTACCTTAACACATGTCCTAATTCTATTGGACAAGTGTATTTCGACCAAAAAAAACCTTAGGAATAAAATATTATCATTTAGGTCCACTTGGATTAGATTAGGACATTTATTATTATTTAATTCAAAGAAGAGTTAAAAAAGTTAAAATCAAAGTTTATTTACTAAAACATTTTTAATATAGTGTTATACATAAGATAAATTAGATTGTAAATATTAATTATAAATCTAATAAGATTTAATACATAATGAAATTTTATTTATAATTTTTAGACATTAAATAAGTTAATTTATTTATGACACAATGATGATGCAGTAATTACCATAATAGTGAAAATTTAAAATAATTGATATTTTAAATACCCAAATAAATATAATTTGAGACTTTTAATGAATTAAACTTATTTTCTAGGATAATATGACATATTAGGATTGATTTAATTAACTTTTTTTGAAGTAATCATTCTGTTATGAGTTTCACAAAAATCAACTATTGAATAGTGTCAAAATTGACATAAAAGAGTTTTTAAAACAAATATTATATTATTAATTGATATTAAATTTCTAAAAATCTAAGGTTCGGCAAATATACTTATATAATGATAGTTGTATCATTAATGGACCACTTGGGGGTCTCTTGGATGTATATGGTAAGTTTATTAACCATATAATATAAAAATACAAAGTGACATGGTAAATGTCAAACTAATTAACTAAGAGTTAAAACTAAAAGATAAGGTTAATATAGTAACCCAAACCTGTCTAAATTCTATTGGTTTAATGGTTTTAGACCTATTACCACCTTGACCTTTGAATAATCAACTTTGGAGCCAATAGAAACTGAATATGAATTTATTATAAATTAATATTTCTAGCTTTTCCAAAGGTAACCCTCACCCCTCTTATAAAAGGACACTCCTCCTTCTCATTTTTTCACACCTTCAAAGCCTTTTGGTTCGGCCAAACTCTGCCCAAATACTCTCCCAAATTCCCTCACTACAACCTAGAGGCCTTAGTTTGATTAGAAAGCCAACCTAAGGAGCCCTTTTGATCAAATCAAAAGGAAGAACCTGAAGAAGAGGTAATGTTTTCACCACCCCTTTTCAAGTTCCTTTCTTCTTCCACTTCTTCTTTCTTTGTTATTACCATTCTAAAATAATAAATCCAGTATCTTATATATACTGTGATGTTATTATAAATATGGTACAACCATATTCAGTATTCTATCCACCCTTTGAATAACATGTCACCATACGTGCGTATGTACGGCTTACCGTCCCCACGTCGTGGTGTAATTGTTATTCAATATATTATTATTTGGATGGGTATAATAATGATGTGTAACTCATGTAAATAATAAATATAACATGTTAATGATTCTGTATATATGATATACCATCCATTTATATATTATTTTAATATCAAAAGAATGATATTGTCGCTCGTGCGTACGTACGGACTACCGTCTCCACGAACGCGATGAGATTCATTCTCCATCGTCTCCATTCAAATATAATTCTCATTTGATGATTAATAATAGTATCTAAGGACTTGATATCATTCTGTATATGATTAAGATACAACCTATCCATGAAAAACATGGCTTACGTAACAAAACATATAAAGGAAAACGAGTAAGTTAACACCCGAAACAACGATAATACTAAGATATTATTAACAAATCAATGTTAAAAGGTCATATATGATATCATATTAATGTATATGATTCTTGTATAATTTAATAACAATTATTTCACCATTATACAGGAGGTTAACCTACCCCAACCAAGGAAAAGTACAAGGTAAGGTTTATTTCACAATCTCTTCATTATCCGAGGTTGTTTATACGTAATAATCTACTGGGATCTCTTTATCATCCACATCCATGTTTCTTAATAATGTATTTCAAAACATTTTTACTATTTACAAAAATATGGGTTAAAGTCATTTATACTCTTTTGTGTTTCGAAAGAAATCTTTCCGTCGTTTTCCAAACAAGGCACTTTTAACCTTTTCGACAAATTTAAGGTAAGAATGTTTTTTTTACATATACGGTGGGTACGGCTATTTACCGCCGTTATAAAATCGTCAAAGCTTCCCTTACAAGATTATAAGAATATTTTCAAATTGAATGTATTATTTTATAATTATGTTACTTTTAAAATGATTTAAAAAAAGAGAGATATTTCTCTAAAATAGTTTTGATTTCATCTATGTCAACATCCTTTGATGGATTTTAAGCTTATTTGAAGTTGATTTATTATGATACAAAACATCCCTATTTTATTGAAGGTTTTGTGATATTTTTGACTGTGGATAATTTATTCTTATGTCACTCATGGTTTTTGTTTAAAGTATTGACATTTTATAAGTTATTTTTAATCTGAATGTTTATGTTATATTTCAACCTTTCATTCAGATGAATGTGTTAGACAAGTATGTTCCAGGTTGGGAACCGGTAAAAGTAATCCCTCCGGTTTGTTCTCCAGTTATTAGAGGAACTCCGTTTTGGTCTCAGGTTATTAGAGGCACTCCGGGTTGGTGTCCGGTTATTAGAGGCACTCCAGTTTGGTGTCCGGTTATTAGAGGCACTCCGGGTTGGGTTCTGGTTACAGTTAGCCCCTAGGTCTTGGGACGAGGCCTTGACAAAGAAATTAAAGTTCAGCATTATGCATTCCATCATTATGAAAGTGGTTATTGATATTTCATGTGATTATTAGATTAGTACAATATCCATGTGAATAAGTAAATGGAATTATTTCATTTTACTTTTTCCATACTATGTTGAAGTTCAAGTTTAAAAGGCTTTTGTTTTAGAAATGCATTGCCTTAAATGTTTATGCTTATTTTTGAAAGTTTTCGCTATATTGTTATCCTTACTGGGCATTTGAGCTCACCCCTTTTATATGTTTTATTTTTCCCAGGATGTGAAGAAGTAAGTTATGAATGACCTGTAGGGATAGTATGTGGGGATATGAGTGTGGAATATGGAGACTATGTTGTTGTAGTAGTTTTTCACTTTGTGATGTAATGTAAAACTTTATGAATATATCTAGTGTTTCCAAGGCTACTAAACCAATCGGTCTTTCGAGATTTGATCTTTCTTGTGATCATGCCAATGTAATGTAATAATGCACCGACTCTGGGTAACTAGGGTCGGGGCGTTACAGTTGGTATCAGAGGAAGTTTAGTACAAACCTTGGAAACTAGATTTAGGTAAACTCTGATTAGAGCACATAGACCTAAGATGGGCCTTGAGGATTAGTATAGAAGAACTTCCTAGAATTTTGGTATTGTAGGGATTTTGTGAGTTTTCCGAGCAATACATCCCTATTTGGATATGAGCAGGTAGAGGCGGATCTGGCACATATGTACCTAGGGGTAAAACCCGAAAACACCGCTTTGAGCTAGACTCGAACGGGAACTGGTGCACGACAACGGGCCTTGCTGCACTCTTGGTTACGACACTCCCGGGAGATATGCTTAGGATAATTCTAATTTTCATTACAAACCATTATGAAGGGTTTATGAGTATATAATTCCTCAAAGGAGACATTTTTATGATTATGGATTATATCCATAAACTATTTAATTTATGTTATGTGTTTTACAAGTTTGGGATTAGGTATTGTTATTCATAAACTAATCTAGTGTATGCCATTGTTTAGAAATGGCACCCAGTAGAAGGAATGAGAACTCCAGTAATGCACATGATCCAAAGAGAAGGAAGGATCATATCTTTCATGGTCTTAAGCTAGAATTTAAAAGAGAAATAGTCTCCCGTGTATTATCATCATATGAAGAAATAATATCATGTGTTGATAAGATAAGTAAAGAGTTTACTGAGTCCTATGGCTTTGAAGGGAAGCAAGAGAAGAAAAGGATGGAAGATGGAAAGTTGGATAAAGGGAAGAGGGAAAAGAAGAATTTTCCCATATGTGATAATTGTGGAAAGAAACACCTTGGAACTTTCCTGAAAGGAATGGGAGTTTGTTATAAGTGTGGAGGAAAAGGGCACAAAGTACGTGACTGCAAGGGTAAGAAAATGGTTTCAAATGTACAATGCTTCATTTGCAAGGAGTTTGGACACTACGTGAACCTATTTCTCAGTCATCAGACTATGCCACAAATGATGCTATTGGATAATAATCAAGTTATGATTATACCACAGATGAAGAGGAATGATTTGAGTTCTTATGTTGATTATGTCAATTGAGTGTTGTATCAACAATGTACTTGTTATAATAATTATGGAGTATATAAGGATTGTACTGCAGTACTATTTCATTAAGGACTTGAGATTGTGTGGAACAAAGAAAAGTGACTCAATAGCAGGATAAATTTTTGGAAAATATATGGTTGAGAGAATGATAAACCATAATATAGTTTTGATACCGAGGTAGTGATTTTGGAATAATACATGATTGTTTTGGATAAATTATATTGGATATTCTTGACTACCTTGAAAATGATTAATGATTTGTATATTACATCATTGTTGGGGTTTAAAACATTTTTGGATTGATGAAGTATATCCAGTATTCTATATGGAATAAGGGAGCATGAATGTAATCAATAAGGAATATGGTAATTCAGGATGTTTCAGTGTATTAAAAGAATACATGATGAAGGTATTCATATGCTATTACAGGGTAAAAAGGATCTACATTATGTTTACCTTCCTTATAAATGTTGTACTGTGAGTTTGGACAGAAGTATTTTGGATTTTTCTAGTTTGGATTATTTTGGATTGCCATAAAAGGACAACCCGGAGGTCGGGCGGCAACCCGTCGCGTCCGGCAAGGCCGCGAGACTTGAACCCGCAACCGAAGGGCGACAAGGGTGTATCACCTACCACTGGCCCACGAGATGTCCTGCATTAAATAATGTAGTTTTTTTAAAAGATCTGGTAGATGAATTATAAATTCATTTATTTTGGAACCCTGTACGAATATTATAAATAGAAAATTTTTTACGTTCTATTATCTTTTAGAGTGAAAGATGAGTTTGTGGTAGAAATTTATTAATGGATAAAACTCTAATTATAAAGTAAGTATATCTCCTTATGATCTTAGCCAATCTCATAAATAAATTCCTCAACATTAATAAAAGGAACTTAGAACAAAAATGTTGTCCTAGATGGTACCTTAAATCATCACTAATTTATGGCTTTGGTATTGTTGGCCTTTTCATAGCCATGTTCTCTACCACTCTCCATCAGATAATTGATGGTAAGATTTCTCTTCCATATCTATATTTTCCTACATGGAACCCTAATATGTGTTATTTTCGGTAATCTTCATACTTTCCGCTCTTTATTTTAAATAGAGGCCTCATTAATTCATTTTTCGATGTGGGATTTCAACTAAGATATTTTGAAACGTCAAAAATGTGTTATCCCAATACCCTATGTTTTGTTGAACCGATGGTATTTCAAATCATCATAGATTGATGAGTTTAAGGACCTCAATTTTATACTTGTTTGTGATTGATTACCTCAATCACTACCTATAAATATTTACATTTTTCCTCCAATTATATGTCTCTAATTTCCACCAATGTTCTCCTAATCAAGATCATAATTTGGTGGTGACCCTTTCATTTCTCTTTTCCCCATATTAAGACTAAATTTTAGTAACCCAATTTCCGATGTGGATTTTCCCACAAATATATTTTCTATTTTCAACCTTTTAATTTCGAAGAACAATTTCAAATTGCGAGGACACAATTTATTGAAGGAGGGGAGAATGTAACACCCCAAGATTTCATAGTGTGTTATTTCTTCAAAATAATTCAATAGCTTGCACTACACGCAACACTGAGTTCAATCACACCATGACTTACAAAAAAAAAATCCATTCAAAAGAGGTTATGAATAGTATTAACTAAATTTTAAACTTTATATAATCCTTATAATTTTAGAATCCATATTATGAGTTTCTTAGACATAATGCAAGAACAGATTCATTTTCAGTATTGCACTTTTATCAACTTTTAATAGTGAACCCTTTTTAAATACAATATTTTAAAATTTTTGACTAAATGAGGACATCAAAATTTTAAAATGAAACATCACAAGCTTCCATGGTACGCTTTCCTTTGAATGATACAGTAGCATGTGTTGTATTCAACTTCGAGTTCTAACACACACCACAACCAATCAAACTAGCTGTTATGAATAGTAATACCTACTTTTTGAAATTATATATATTTTCTATTTCAAAATGGACTTCATTTTTGGATTCGGAGTATCGAATTTATCCTAAGGTGAAATTTTGGTACTTTTCGGATAACTTTCATATTTTGATGAATAGTGAAAATTACTAAATTTTAATTAAAAACAACTTTTTTAATCAAAATAATTAATAGTGATAAATTATGAATTTGAGTGGTTTTAAAGTATAATTATAATATATTTTTACCATTTTATCCAATGGTGTTCATTATAATTAATTTCACTTTGAAATTGGACCTAAACAATTATCAATCTTTTGATATATATTGTTTCTTAAAAACACGCTATTTGTTGTGACAGCGGGAATTAATTATAAAATTAATTAATGAAACTTATATGTTTGGAATTTTGTAAAATAGACATCATTTTTGAATTCGGAATATCAATTATATCTTAGGGTGAAATTTTGGCATAGTTCTGAAAAACTTCAATTTTTGATGAATAGTGAAACTACTAAGTGGTAGTTAAAAAACTGAATTTTTCGTAAAACTTAATTTTACCGCTTCTGTGATTGGAATTTCAAAAATTCTAGAGACATTGTTAATATCAAGAAGTAAAATTTGGTTCAATGAGATGAAAATAATTTTTGGTGAATAGTAACTTTTTACTTTTATTTACCACGGTTAAAAGTAAATAGGGTAATTAAGGGTAAAAATTATATTAATATTACCCTAACACATGTCCTAATTATATTGGACAAGTTTATTTCGACCAAAAACAACCTTAGGAATAAAATATTATCATTTAGGTCCACTTGGATTAGATTAGGACATTTATTATTATTTAATTCAAAGAAGAGTTAAAAAAGTTAAAATCAAAGTTTATTTACTAAAACATTTTTAATATAGTGTTATACATAAGATAAATTAGATTGTAAATATTCATTAGAAAGATAATAAGATTTACTACATAATGAAATTTTATTTATAATTTTTATACATTAAATAAGTTAATTTATTTATGACACAATGATGATGCAGTAATTACCATAATAGTGAAAATTTAAAATAATTGATATTTTAAATACCCAAATAAATATAATTTGAGACTTTTAATGAATTAAACTAATTTTCTAGGATAATATGACATATTATTATTGATTTAATTAACTTTTTTAGAAGTAATCATTCTGTTATGAGTTTCACAAAAATCAACTATTGAATAGTGTCAAAATTGACATAAAATAGTTTTTAAAACAAATATTATATTATTAATTGATATTAAATTCCTAAAAATCTAAGGTTCTGCAAAGAGACTTATATCATGATAGGTGTATCATTAATGGACCACTTGGGGGTCTCTTGGATGTATATGGTAAGTTTATTAACCATATAATATAAAAATACAAAGTGACATGGTAAATGTCAAACTAATTAACAAAGAGTTAAAACTAAAAGATAAGGTTAATATAGTAACCCATACCTGTCTAAATTCTATTGGTTGAATGGTTTTAGACCTATGCCCACCTTGACCTTTGAATAATCAACTTTGGAGCCATTATAAACTGAATATGAATTTATTATAAATTAATATTTCTAGCTTTTCCAAAGGTACCCCTCACCCCTCTTATAAAAGGGCACTCCTCCTTCTCATTTCTTCACACCTTCAAAGCCTTTTGGTTCGGCCAAAATATGCCCAAATACTCTCCCAACTTCCCTCACTACAACCTATAGGCCTTATTTTGATTATAAATCCTACCTAAGGATCCCTTTTGATCAAATCAAAAGGAAGAACCCGAAGAAGAGGTAATGTTTTCACCACCCCTTTTCAAGTTCCTTTCTTCTTCCACTTCTTCTTTATTTGTTATTACCATTCTAAAATAATAACTCCAGTATCTTATATATACTGTGATTTTATTATAAATATGGTACAACCATATTCAGTATTCTATCTACCCTTTGAATAACATGTCACCATACGTGCGTACGTACGGCTTACCGTCTCCACGTCGTGGTGTAATTGTTATTCAATATATTATTATTTGGATGGGTATAATAATGATGTGTAACTCATGTAAATAATAAATATAACATGTTAATGATTATGTATATATGATATACCATCCATTTATATATTATTTTAATATCAAAAGAATGATATTGTCGCTCGTGCGTACGTACGGACTACCGTCTCCACGAACGTGATGAGATTCATTCTCCATCGTATCCATTCAAATATAATTCTCATTTGATGATTAATAATAGTATATAAGGACTTGATATCATTCTGTATATGATTAAGATACAACCTATCCATGACAAACATGGATTACGTAACAAAACATATAAAGTAAAACGAGTAAGTTAACACCCGAAACAACGATAATACTAAGATATTATTAACAAATCAACGTTAAAAGATCATATATGATATCATATTAATGTATATGATTCTTGTATAATTTAATAACAATTATTTCACCATTATACATGAGGTTAACCTACCCCAACCAAGGAAAAGTACAAGGTAAGGGTTATTTCACAATCTCTTCATTATCCGAGGTTGTTTATACGTAATAATCTACTGGGATCTCTTTATCATCCACATCCATGTTTCTTAATAATGTATTTCAAAACATTTTTACTATTTACAAAAATATGGGTTAAAGTCATTTATACCCTTAT
Source organism: Viscum album (assembly GCA_963277665.1). Lineage (NCBI taxonomy): Eukaryota > Viridiplantae > Streptophyta > Magnoliopsida > Santalales > Viscaceae > Viscum > Viscum album. Next base: position 127,602,884 of record OY728162.1, read on the forward strand.
GTGTTTCGAAAGGAATCTTTCCGTCGTTTTCCAAACAAGGCACTTTTAACCTTTTCTACAAATTTAAGGTAAGAATGTTTTTTTAACTTATACGGCGGGTGCGGCTATTTACCGCCGTTAAAAAATAGTCAAAGCTTCCCTTAAAAGCTTATAAGAATATTTTCAAATTGAATGTATTATTTTATAATTATGTTACTTTTAAAATGATTTAAAAAAAAGAGAGATATTTCTCTAAAATAGTTTTGATTTCATCTATGTCAACATCCTTTGATGGATTTTAAGCTTATTTGAAGTTGATTTATTATGATACAAAACATCCCTATTTTATTGAAGGTTTTGTGATATTTTTGACTGTGGATAAGTTATTCTTATGTCACTCATGGTTTTTGTTTAAAGTATTTACATTTTATAATTTATTTTTAATCCGAATGTTTATGTTATATTTCAACCTTTCATTCAGATGAATGTGTTAGACAAGTATGTTCTGGGTTGGGGAACGGTAAAAGTAAGCCCTCCGGTTTGGTCTTCGGTTATTAGAGGAACTCCGGTTTGGTCTCCGGTTATTAGAGGCACTCCGGGTTGGTGTCCGGTTATTAGAGGCACTCCGGGTTGGTGTCCGGTTATTAGAGGCACTCCGGGTTGGGTTCCGGTTACAGTTAGCCCCTAGGTCTTGGGACAAGGCCTTGACAAAGAAATTAAATTTCAGCATTATGCATTCCATCATTATGAAAGTGGTTATTGATATTGCATGTGATTATTCGATTAGTATAATATCCATGTGAATAAGTAAATGGCATTATTTCATTTTACTTTTGCCATACTATGTTGAAGTTCAAGTTTAAAAGGCTTTTGTTTTAGAAATACATTGCCTTAAATGTTTATGCTTATTTTTGAAAGTTTCCGCTATATTGTTATCCTTACTGGTCATTTGAGCTCACCCCTTTTCTATGTTTTATTTTTCCCAGGATGTGAAGAAGTAAGCTATGAATGACCTGTAGGGATAGTATGTGGGGATATGAGTGTGGAATATGTAGACTATGTTGTTGTAGTAGTTTTTCACTTTGTGATGTAATGTAAAACTTTATGAATATATCTAGTGTTTCCAAGGCTACTAAACCAATCGGTCTTTCAAGATTTGATCTTTCTTGTGATCATGCCAATGTAATGTAATAATGCACCGACTCTGGGTAACTAGGGTCGGGGCGTTACATGGAAGATAAGGCAGCATTCATCGTAATTGTGCAGTAAATGTTGGAAGACCAATCATAAGTACTATCGGATAATGCAGTGAATATCCCTAGGAAGAATACATGATGTATATCTGATATTTTTATATGGATGAAGAACACCATTTTCATAGGATGTGGTATGTGAAGGCATCAAAAGAGTTGAGAAATATGGATGATGAAAACTAAAATATTTTGAAGAAGATTAATGCAATGGAATATGATCATGTGAATACATGATCTATTATCATCCAAAAATATCTTGAAGAAAGCTCAAATATTGAATACATGTGATGAGGTTGTTGTATGAAGAATAATTAAAAGGAGTGAGGTTTATGCATGTGTATAACTAATTTAAGAAGAGTGATTATGCCATAAAGAGATTACTAGAAACAGATACAATATAGATTAACTGTTGTAGTTACCAAAAATAGAGACCTTTTGTTTATATTATGGAACCTAGAAGATAATGATTGAATACGCCAAAAAGGATTACTGAGTACTTGGATTAATGAAATATTGATTGGTTGAGTGAGTTATATTAATCAAGGTAGTCAAACTCAAGAGTCCACTCAGACTCATTTTAGCCCAGTAAACTCACCTCATAAACTCAACTTGTAGAAACATAAGAGTTGACATCAACCCAATCTAGCACCACCATCAAAAACACCCTTACAACATGAAGGTTCAATCTCTCTATGACAAATTTGATTGAAGAATTATTTCACTCTATTTTTGAAGAGTACAAAAATGTGCTAATGAAGCAGATGATTATTAATAGATGTTACAATCACCATGCCCATGCTCTGAGGAAAATAAATAATTCATTTAAATTATACATATTTAGTTATTCATAGTTGGTTATTCATAATGATTCCTACAAATCTAGAGTTGGGAGACCAACTTCTTAAGGATCTAGACTAAAAGCAAGGAAACCATGGAAAAAAATATTCATATGATGTGATATTAATAGGAGTGTATATTCACAAAAATAAACATCAATACTAGTAACATAACATGGAATGAGAGACAATGGTAGAGGCTAAATAATTCATAGTTTATGATTTTAGATTTGGAAGCCTTGTCCTGGAAAAAACATTTATTTTATTTTATTCTTTTATTTTAAATTTTGAAGGATTGTTAGAGCTTATCATCAAGCTATCAAATTTATTTATATCAATATATGTTATTGGTTAATCCCATTGATCTCTCTAGGGAATATTCAATCCAAAGAATCCATAGCATTTTTTATCTTCTTGGGTTTCCTTTTTGAGGCCTACATCATCGATACATAATATATCTACCAAAGTGGGGGGGTCACATCTAAGTGACCTATTTATCATAGAAAATTAGTGAATAAATTCTTATGGAAATAATATTTTTCCATTATATATTCAAAATAAAAAATAAACACCTCAAAATTGATAATAACATATAGAGATGTTGCGTAAGAAATAATGGAAAACATATAGATCACCTACTTTTTTTAACTCAAGTTACCCAAATTTACTCAAAAATAGAATCCTTCTTATGAAGTTTCACAAAATATACAGTGTTATATTAATAATAACTGGACTCCAATATAAAATTTTGAAAAATAGAAATCGATTTGATCTATGAGAGGCACGTTTTAATGGTTTTTAATGAACAGATAGTAGATGAGAAAGCAAGCTGTTGTAAAAATTAAATAAATTTATCAATTGCATTCAACTAAATCCTAGAAAAAATAATCAATCAATGCATACAGAGATAGTTTTAAATGAAATCCAATGGAACTAAAGGCACTGAAACTTATTTCATATCCCATCACTTATATTCCTCAAGTTTTTATATCTCAACTCTTCAATCGTGTATCTCAAAATCCAAAATCCATTTTTCCTATAATTCAGAAAACTCATATAGAATTCAATAAGCTTTCACAGAATGATTCAGAAGTACTAAAAGGAACTAATAGTTGGTTTGTATCATGTGAGGAATCGTTGGAGGATCAGAGATGTGTGAGTGAGGTTGAGAATGGCCATTAATCACTCATTTTTATGATGCGAGGTCTAGAAAGAGGCAAGTCTTCAAGAAAAACAATGGTTGATTTGTGCCAGGAAAGGTACCATTAGAGGAGAAGAGCTGTAGATATTGGTGCGAAGTAGGACAGAGCATAGGAAATATAAATCTAAAACCCTAGGTAGGTGTAGGATGTGAGGGGATCTCCCCTTTAGGTTTTGTTAAATCTTCATCCTTTAATTTTTTATTTTTTTTTAATAAATGAAATGATATTAAATTGTTTGTCATATATAGTTTTCCCGTGTAAAAAATTATACTATGAGTCTATATTTTTACATATGATTGTGCTGAAACCTGATTTCCCCTGCGATCTAAATTGGTGGGGATGAGTGAAATCATTAACTTGTATGATCCTACGAGTTTCCTCGGGAGTTGAACTACCTTGGAATAAAGTATAATGTTCATGATTCCAGGTGAGTTTTGAGGAATATTTAGAATATTGAGTTGAGGTTGTATTTTGAAAAGCTTTGACTTGAATCTATGATTTCAGAAGAATTATTTAAATAATTAAAAATTGAGCCTTGATATTCATAGATTTCATATCATCAAACTTATCTGGAATAGTGAGCCTATATAAATAGATGAGCTCATCCTTAGCTAGTTGATGATGATGATAATAAATATTTGAGAGGAGAAGTTTCCTACCACAACATTTGAGGAAGATTTAGATGAGTTGATGTTTTTGATAAGAAGAGAACATCAAGTTATGAATAAATTTCAAAATACTAGAACATCATATTTCAAGGAATAAAGTGAGAGATCTAGAATTAAATTTACCGTAAGAAAAAAAGGCTAACTCCAATGGAATAAGAAGTTACATTCAAAGGACAATTCAAGATTAAAAGACATTGTAAAAAATTGTGAGTCGTTATTATTTAAATTTGGGAGAATTTTTTTGGGATACACCCCATAGGATAAAGATAAAAACTCCCCACACCACTTTTATAAATAATAAGATATTAGTGAAATATATATGATTGATGGGAGTCAATAATAGGTACCCACATTGGGAGAAAACCTTGTAAAAATATTCTTGTTCAAATATTTACTTTTAGTATCTACATTTCATACCAGAAAAAGTTGTGTGGGTTAATTATAAATATCCATAAATCTTAAACTATGATAATGGTTCAATCAAGTTAAAGGAATTAAAAAAAATTATGTTTATTTTAATCGATAAAAAATTGGTCACCACTCATTCATCCCCTCCCTCCCCCCTCTTAGGACGATGACACAATCCTCTAGGACTCTCAAAATTCACCCTAATAAAAATTTTACATGATGATATCATTAATGATGACCATTTTATCAATTAAAAATTTTAAATTTAGAAATTTAACATTTAAATAAAACCATATAATACATTGAAAAACAATTTAGTTAGAATAAAAACAATTTCATTTTTGATTGAAAATGTATACAGAATTATAATGAATATGAATCCATAAAAGTAGCATGAATAATAATAAAATAATATTTATTTATTATTAAAATTACCTCATTTCTCACACTATTTCTACTAAATTGTGAATATTTTGGATGAATTAGTTAACTATAATGTAATGTTGAGGTGATTTCTGGGTGGTAAACACCCTATAATTCTGTATTAATAACATAGGATCAAAATATGGTGGGATTAAATTTATGTGTTCACTATAGTAGTACTGTATTACTGCAGGTACTGTAACAGATATTATAACAATGGTACTATTCATCATGAATGATATTTCTAGCCACAAAATGGGCCTTCGGGCCATATGGCCTTTTGGATACTAGGCCTTTGGGCTATATGGAATTTGGGCTAAAGGGACTTTGAGCCATAAAAAATATATGGATCGATTATACTAGAAAAACCGTAGAATGATGGAGCATAGAAATAATAGTCACAAAGCATAGCTAGTCAAACAAATAAATTAAGTTGGGACATGGAATATAAGCCACTATGTTTAATCCCCACACAGTACTACATGGGGTAAGGTAATCTGACCGCATCATTAGGTGGTGAGCTATGAACATACATTGAAGGAAGGTGTTAGGGAGGGGTTGTTTCACTGTAGTCATGTCCAAGAGTTAGTAATGACTTTATACCACTTTTACTTCATGACATGTAATTTTAAATTCATTATGCCTATTTTCCTTTAGGTAATGTAAGGTTTACCTCTCATCCCACTTAAAAATTGGTATTATCAAAAAAAATATGGAATTGTCAATTGGGTGACTCTAACTCTTCATCTCTTCAAATTCAATGCAGTTATGTATGGTTTTTTATTTTATATTGGATAAAAAAGTCATAATATATTATTCCATCAATATAATAACATTTTAGTATACTAATGATAAATATATCATTATATTAGTATGTTTATGATAGATTTAGAGGAGGTGGGAGAATAAAGAAACTTTAAGGAACTTAGTAAAAACAATTACCTCTTCCTTGGATATCCACCTTTATTCCTCTTCTTAAGACTTAGTAGGTTGATATTCTGGGGAGACCATAACATCTAGGACAATGGAAAGAGATTTGGTGAGATAATTTTTGAGAGATTGGTTTTGTGAATGTCTGTGTAGAAGTGAGGTGGTGATGGGATCCAATTATAAGTAATAAGAGTGGAACTATTATAAATACATGTTTTATTAATATATAATAAATTTCATACGTAAGGAAAGTAGAACCAAATTATCCAAAATTCAAAGATAAGATAGGTGTGGTTTAGAATCCACTAAACCTATCATTTAATGATAAGGTTTTGTGGTCTTATCTCTTAATTTAACCCCCTTTTACCAATTTTAACCTTTACTATGGTGACTAAAATTTAATTAGGTGACTTATTTTTATGACTATAATGAAATGGAACTTATTACCTAATTTAAAATTTATGATTGAAAAAATTAAAACCATGTTATATCATTAAATTTCTTCTAGTGGTAAAAAATTATTTTAATACAAGTACGTATAATTCAATAAAAAAGAAATTTTTAAAAAAATCCCTATTAAATTTAAAATTGAATTTTCTCCAAAATCATATATATTATTTATTATTGTGAAATTTATTAGTTTATTACTAAATAAAGGATTTATATGTGAATTTATAATTAATTAAAAATCGTAGGGTACATTTTAAATACTTAATCAAATGAAAACGATCCAAAATAGGTTTCTTTAATTATAATAAATTGTCACTTAGGTTCTATAACATCAAGAATAGGTTTCTAAGTTCAATGTAACAATTTTAAATTTTTTATTTTATTCCTTAAATAAATATTTTTTTAGGAAAAAAGTTTTATATATTTTTAGGTCATACTTATGTCATGATAATGTTGTAAAATATATTGTATTTGAGAACATTGTATTTTCCACTATTCACCTAAAAATAAACCCTTTCAGAAAAATCCCAAACATTCACTTTAGTATATTTTTGACATACTAATCTCAAAAATTAATTTCATTTTATCACATTCAAATTATAGAATTTAGAAATTTAACTTTTAAATAAAAACATATAATATATTCAAAAACAATTTAGTTAGAGTAAAAACTATTTCATTTTAAACTGAAAAATTATAAAAAATTATTTATAATATTATAATGAATATTAATCCATAAAATTTACATTAAAATTAATAAAAAAATCAAATCAATTTATAACTGAAATTATCTAGGTTTTCACACTCCCTCCCATAAAGAAATTGTATCCTCGCAATTTTCTTTATTAATATATTGTTATAGGTATTTTTCTCTCACAGCTCTTTTAGTTTCCTATGTTTCTTCTTAAATCATTTGATTCTTACACAAAAATTTAACTAGATGAGTCACCTTATTTCATAATACCTGTTCTGATCAGGAATCTGAACTGGATTTTCCTTATAAGAAATATTTACTCTTAACTGCACTAATTCATGGCTCAATATGAGAAATGCATATGGTACGTATTTATTTAACAATGAAACATGAAAAACATCATGTACCAAATATAAACATGGAGGTAAGGCTACTCGGTAAAATACTGATAACACTTTATCTATAATTTCATATGGACTAACAAACCATGAACTTAATTTTACTTTGTTATCAAAATAAATCAAACCTTTCCATGGAGACATTTTAAGAAAAACATGGCCTTCTCTCTTAAATGAAATATCTTTTCTTCAGTTATATATATAACTCCTCTACCTAAATTAAGCTACCCTCATATAGTTCTGAATCATTTTTAACTTTTTAACCATCTCAACTAATAATTCAGGATTCAATAACTTTCTCTCCCATAATTCATCCCAACATGCTGGAGTTCTAAATCACTTTCTATATAATGCCTCAAATAGAGAAATTTTTATACTTTAATAAAAACTATTATTATTAGAAAATTACACTAATAAAATTTGTTGATCCCACCCTCCTTGATAATCCAATGATAAATCCCAAATCATATCTTCCAAAGTTTGAATTTTTCACTCTGATTATCCATAATATTGAGGATTAAATGATTTACTAAAACATAATTTATTACCCATGGACATATAAATTCCCTTAAAAATTTAGATGTAAACCTTATATTATGATCAGATATAATAGAGAGAGGAACTCCATGTAATTGATCCAACTATTTATGATAAATTCAATAAAGCTAATCCAAATACATATCATCTTGAATTGGAATAAAATATGTATATTTAATCAAAATATCAATAATAACTCATATTTACTTATTACATAGGGATTTATTTATTAATGCAACAATGAAATCCATGAACATATTCTCCCATTTCCATTCTATAATTGATTATGGTTGAATAATCCCCTTCGATAGTTTTTATTCATCTTTAACCTACATAAAATTAAAACATTTCAAGGTAAAATCAAAAATATATTTCTTTATTCCTTCTGAACAATAATATTATCTAAGGCCTATATACATTTTAGGGTTGTTGAGATGAATATAATTTATAGATTTGAGAGCCTCACTCAATAATTCTTCTTCTAACTAAAGGAAACTTAGTACACATAATCTATTTCTAAATATTATAGAACCATCTTTATCAATATTAAATTCATCCAATTTTTTAACACCCTGATATTTTTTTGAATTATTATTTTTTTGAATTAATTTAACCTTTTTGATATTTTTCATTTCACACAACACTGAAAAGAGTTTATTTTATATTAAAGCACTATGTTTTCCTTTATTTATACGCAACACCAAGTTAATTGTGCACTACACACAACATAAATTTTATATTTCTCTACATGGAACACTAAGGTTTGATTGTGTTACACTCAACAATGAATTTCCTCTATGGATTTCATAACAAACAAGACCGAGTTTTACCGAACAATTGTATATCAATAAAATGTTATTATTTTAAAATAATATGATATAACCGAGCCATTAAATTATCAGTTATAAATAATATTAACCAATTTATGAAAATATAGGGTTTACACTAATATAATATGAATTCATAATTTGCCAATTAATTATAAATGAATATGAAAGTCGATTGAATATAAAGGAAAATATTAATATTTGTATGGTCAAAAAGTTCTTTTACACTATTAAATTAAATTAATTACAATTATTCAGTCATATTAATGTTATATATATGTTATATATTCAATAAAATATTATTTATATTTATCCAATAGATTTGATAGACATAGGATAAGAAAAAACCAAATTTTATGCTTAAAACCTATGTTTTTATTAAATTATTTTTACCACCTTTCAATGGCATACCAATTTTAAATCTGATTTTTTTAAATATTATAGATTTAATAAGTAAAAATAAACTTCATCTTTGAAATCGGTGTCGGAACCATGGTCGTTATATGCATGAATTGGAGTATGGTTTGTGTTGGTTTTCAATCCTCAGTGGAAGTTCAGAATGTGTTCCAGCAAAGTGATCATAAAGAACAACCAGATAACAGTATTGAAGGTGGCACCGTTTTCCAGTGTTTGCCAAATTTTTGGGCCTGAAAATCGACAAATAGAGAAGAGTGGTTTTTGGCAAAGAGACATGCGCGTCGTTGACTTGAAGTAGAGGAAACTTGTGCACCTTTTGTTTTTCAAGATCATAACATGAAAATATGGCAAAGGGAGAAGTGCGCCCAAGTTTTCTGTTTAGTCGCGCAAGTGACTTGCGCGGTAGAGACTTGCACACCAAAATGTGTGCACTGAGGGAAGACTTGCGCGCCGAAACGTGCGCGCCAAGGGAAGACTTGTGCACTGTCACGCAGGGTATCCAAATGATTATAAATATAGGTCGACCCCTCCTCATCCAGTACGAAGTTCAAACTTAGAGAAAATCAGAGCTCCCGTCACGCAGGTGTTGTGGTCGCGCAAGTGGTGTTGGGTCGTGCAAGTTGAAGTTGCGCGACAGTTGTTTTTTGCGCGTCCAAGGTGTTTTGGGTGATAAAAGGGTTGAGTCGCCCAATTTTGGAGTTGGTTAAGGAGGTGTCGCGCAGGTGGTTTGGTGACACTTGTGTGCTAGGATTTGAAGAAGTGCGAAAGTTCCTAGTTGCGCGCCAGAATCGGTTTGGGTGTAAAAGGATGTGAGTCGCGCAAGTTTGAAGTTGAAGAAGTGAGTGTCATGCAAGTGGGAGAGGTGAACTTGTGCGCCATCTTGAAACTTGTGCTCCGGGCTTGGATAATCTCTCCAGGTGTGGTTGAAGTACGCCAGTCCTTCTGGGGCTACGCGAAAGCTGTAAGTTTTTCCGATACCTTTGGTGTAAATTTATATTAGTCTACGGGTGGAAGTTGGACTTCAATAGATCATATACATACAATAGAGGATGTATTAATTAGCGATGATGAAGAGACCTTCACGTCTACAAACTGAGTGGGACTTCACCAATGGTAGTGAGCTAGGGGGAGCCAACGGGAGTGACCTGAGGGATACAGTGAGCTATCCCTGAACTTTTATAAAGGTAGTGAGCCTGGTACATAGTGACTGTGCTCGAACCTTTGTAATCCACATCTAGTGAAGTTTAGTGTAATTAGGTACGACCGACAACCTGTCGGCGTTTTCTCCTTGAACGTAGCCCTTAGTGGTGAACCAAGTAAAAAGTGTTGTGTCATATCTCTGCATGTTAATGTTTTCTTTCTGATCATATCCATCTTATAGGTTTAACAAGTTCCTACCAACATGGGAACAAGATCCATCACTTTAAAAGAAAAATTTGTCACCCTAATTCACCCCTCCCCTCTCAGGGTGTCCCGGGGTCCTACAAGTGGTATCAAAGGAAGGTTGTTGTTGTTAAATCTGTCCTTTTTCATCATGGATAATTCATCCAATGCTAGGGGAGTACCTCTCTTCAATGGAAGTAATTTTCATATTTGGAAGAACAGAATGAAATAACATTTAAGATCCCTTAGAATGAAAGTCCTCTTTGTTATTGTGCACAGAATACAAGATACTGATCCAACAGGGTTTGATATGACTGATGCATACAGGAAAGTTCTTGACGCAGATGATAAAGATTAGAATGCTATCACTGCATTTCTCTCAGATCAGATCTATCTAAATATGATGAGTTTTACCTCAGCAAAGTCTATGTGGGATAAACTTGAAAACATTTAAGAAGGAGACAGCAAAGTTAAGGAGGAGAAACTTCATCTCTTAAACAGCAGTTTTGAAGATATAAAGATGCATCCTAATGAGAATGCAGATTCATTATTCAATAGAATTACTGAAGTTGTGGGAGAAATTAGAGGTCTTGGAGAAGAAATCAAATACATTGATATCGTAAAGAAAATCTTGAGAAGACTTCCTCTTATGTACAATGCAAAGGTATCATCCCTTGAAGAAATAGATCTATCTAAACTATCTCTGGATGATCTTTTAAGTAGTCTAGTGGAATATGAGATGAGAGTCAAACCCAAAGATGCCACAACTCGTGTAATAAATGAAATGGCATTCAAAGCCATGTACAAACTGAATATTTTAGAAGATAGTGGTGGTGAAGATGAAGAAGAAAAGGAAATTATTTCTTTCATTGCCAAGATGCTGAAGAAGGGAAAGGGTAAATTCAAAGGTAAGGTACCTCTGGCATGTTTTCATTGTGGAAGAGTTGGGCACATTGCCTCTCAGTGCCAAAGAAAGTTTGATGATGATTAAAGTGAAGGAGAAGACATCAAGAAGCCTTAGAAGAGGGTTTTCAAAAAGGAGACTTCAAATCTAGAAAGAAAATATAGAGGAAGAGTTTTTTCTATGAAAAGGAAGATGATGATATTGAATTTTGTGAAGAAGAAGAACCAGAATTTAAAATAGAAAACCATGCTTCCATGATGGCTACCATTGAAAATTCAGAACCCTTGATCAAAAAAGGCACAGATAATCAGATTAATACTAATATTGATCCAAATATTCAAATTAAGGATGCCCGTTCAAAGCATGGGAATAAATTCAAGAGATGCAATAAGTGGAAGGAAATGGTGAAAGAATCATCAGAATATGTCAATGAGATTGAAGTAGAAATTGAACGACTAGAAGAACTAGTGAAAGTTCAGTCTTCAATCCTTGAAAGATCATATGATGTTGTGGAACTAAATATTAGAATTGAAGAACAAGAAAAGGTCATAAATGAACTTTCATCCAGACTGGAAGAAAAGTACAAGACTGTTGAGGGTCTTGAGGAAGAATTTATTACTCTTAGGAGTAAAATTGAATGTCAATCAACTATAAATGATGGTAAGAAGAAAATTCATTTTGGAAGATTCTCAGATGCAGAATTACTGGCAAGATCCAAGTGTGGTTCAGATGGGGTTGGAAAAATCTTGAGTGATCAAAGACCCACTTGCATGGGAAAGAGTGTTATTGGCTGTGAAGCTAATACATCAACTGCTGGAAGTGAAAAGAGCCAAAAGAAAGACAAGATGAAAGTTGGACATGTTGAAATGTTGCCTAAAGTGCTAAAAAAGGAACCCTCAATCCAAAATAAAATGAGAACTAAAAATTATCCTCAAAAATTCATAAATGACAGGCAGTCTAACTATTCTTCCGAGGAAGAAGGTATGAGGAGAAATTCAAGTGAGAAGACATTTCCTCTCATGAAGTGTCAGTTCTGTGGCTACTTGGGCCATACCATGTCAAATTGCGAAGAAGCAAGGGGCTACTTGAATGGGGAAGATTTGGGACATCAAAAAAGGAGAGTGACTTCATATCCTCCATCTTATAGAAGAAATAGTTTCTATGGATACTGTTTTCATTGTTCTAACTTTGGCCATATATCTATGTATTACTGGCAGAGATTTGATATAAGGGATGCATACAACTCTCATAAATGGGTCAATATTCATCCTCCTGATGGTGTTGAACTCACAAATAGGTTTTATCCTCCGGAAGAATATTATGGGTATAAATAATCTGATTGTGTGGAATAAATAATTATAAGGTCATCAATATCTTATACTCAATCCATACCTCATGGAAAGAAAAAAGGAAGATCGAGAAATCCAATCTTGCAGAAGTAGCCTTCAAAGCTACAAAGAGTAGCGGCACCTGGATTTTTGATAGTGGATGCTCTTCACATATGATAGGAAATGCTGACCTTTTGAAGAACATTGAAAAGAAGGTTGATGGAATAGTAAAGTTTGGTAATGATAGTGCTTTGAAGATTAAAGGCAGTGGGATTACTCCTCTCACCAATAGAGAGCTAAAGAAGACTAAAGTTCCTTATGTGGACGGACTACACCACAATCTCCTCAGTGTAAGTCAACTCTATGACTCAGGTCTCATAGTAACTTTCAATCAAAAAGGTTACACTATAAAGGGAAAACAGGGAATTCTCTTATGAAAGGTTATAGAATAGATGGAAACTTATATCAGGTTGACAGCAAAGTAAACTCTTACTATTTGTCTGTTGAAGAAGAAAACAACCTCTAACATCGAAGGGCTGGGGCACATTAAACAAAAAGGCATGGAAAAGATATCTAAGCTAAATATTTTCATGGATATCCCCATTCTGAAATATGAATGGGAAAAGACTTATGATGCTTGCATACAAGGGAAGCTAGTCTGTAATTCATATTGACCAAAGAAGAAAAGGGCATCACACCTTCTTGATCTCATCCATACAGAAGTATGTGGCCCGATAAATGTTGTCGGAACTCATGGAGAGAGGTACTTCGTTCTTTTCATTGATGATTATAGTAGAATGTCTTGTGTAATGTTGATTCACAGGAAGCGACAAGTACTTGATTGCATGAAAACTTATCGTCGGATTGCCAAGAATGATATTGTATAGACAATAAAAGTCCTACGATCTGACAATGGAGGGGAATACACGTCCATTTATTTTGAGAATTACCTAGAAAACATGGAATACAGCATGACGTAGCTGCTGTGAGAACTCCATAGAAAAATGGAGTTGTTGAGCACCAAAATCGACAGGTCAACAATATGGCTAGTACTATTTTGATTGAGAGTTGTATCTCTCGCCACTTCTGGAAAGAGGTTGTTGAAGCTGCAGTGCACATTCAGAACCGAACAAGGCTTTATATGGGATAAATGAAGACACCAAATGAATTTTGGCATGTAAGGAAGCCTTCATTGAAATATTTTTATGTTTTCGGAAGCAAATTTTTTATCCTAAATAAATAAAGAAATCAAGGGAAGTTTGGTGATAATGTTGATGAAGGAATTTTTCTTGGGTATCCAATAAACAGAAAATCCTACAAGTGTTTCAATAAACACTTGGGGAGGATTGTGGAAAGTAGTGATGTTAAGATCATTGAAGGCAAAACCCCAAATTATTCAAATAATTATTATGCTGGGGAGATAGAAGATGAGGATGAATGTGAACATAGAGTAAATAAAAATAAAAAAATAGATGAATCTGTACAAAACACTCAGGGCTCACATCAAGATGTTGACTGAGAAGAAGAATCTAAAGAGGAAATCTTGGGTGGAGAGAATGCGACTAAACCTCACAGGAGAAATCAAAAAGCTGATATTGATCCATCTAACATAATTGGGGATAGGAGTTCACCCACACAAACAAGGAGGATGATGAATAACACACAATCTACATTTCTGTCAGCCGTGGAGACATCCTCATTTGAAGAAGCTGCAAAGGATGAATCCTGGGTGAAATCCATGAATGAAGTGTTAGATCGGATTTACAAGAATCAGACATGGGATCTTGTCCAGAGACCCGAAGGTCACAATGTGATTGGTACAATTTGGATCTTCAAGAACAAGTTTGATGAGTATGGAAGTGTTGTTAGAAATAAGGCACGATTGGTATGTAAAGGATATTCCCAGATTGAAGGTATTGATATTGAAGAAACCTTTTCTCTAGTGGATAGACTAGAGTCAATTAGTCTTTTTCTTTCCATGGCTCTTCAAAGAGGATATAAAGTATATCAAATGGATGTCAAGCCAGCGTTCTTGAATGGTGTACTCGAAGAAGAAGTCTACATTGAAAAACCAGTGGGTTTTCTTCTTGGTACTGATGAAACAAAGGTATAAAAACTAAAGAAAGCTCTTTATGGCTTGAAACAGGCACCATGGGCATGGTACTCCCAGCTGGATTCTTACCTCAAGAAGCTAGAATTCAAAATATGAGGAGTTGATTAAAATCTATATGTGAATAATTCCCCAAAATATCAGTTCATGGTTCTAGTCTATGTTGATGACATTATATTTGGTGGAAGCAGGCAGAAATCAGTGGATGAGTTTGCTAATCACATGAAATCAAAATTTGAAATTTCTATGATTAGGGAGCTCACATATTTCATGGGGCTGCAGGTGATTCAAAGGAGGGATTACACTTTCATTTCTCAGGAAAAGTATACAAGAGAGCTGTTGAAGAATTTTAACATGCAAGACTCCAAATCAATGTCAACTCCGATTGCAGTTGGAACCAAACTTCGAAAGCATGAGGATGGGACATCTATATACCCCACCATGTAGGGGAGGATAATTGGGATCCTACTATACCTGACAGCGACACGGCCAGATATTGTCTTTGCAACATGTCTAGCGGCCCGCTTTCAAAGTAATCCAAAGGATGAACATATGGCAGTAGTAAAAATAATTATGAGGTATATTCAAGGTACTCACAATTGTGGGTTATACTTTTCTGCAGGAAGGGATATTGAATTATCATCATTTTCTGATGCTGATTGGGTTGGCAATGTAGTGAACAAAAATTCCACCAGTGGTGGAGCATTCTATATTGGGAATAAATGTGTTGTATGGTTGAGCAAAAAACAAGAAAGTACTTCTCTTAGTACTGCTGAAGCTGATTATATATCCACCACAAAGGCATGTACTCAACTACTATGGATGAAGCAACAATTAACAGATATTAGTGATGAGGTGAAGCAACCAATGGTGATTTACTATGATAACAAGAGCGCAATTGATCTTACGAAGAATCCAGTTCAACATTCTCATACAAAACATATTGAAATTAGGTATCACTTTATCAAAAAGAAATTTGAACAAGGCATGATTTGAATGGATCACGTGGGAACTGATGATCAAGTGATTGATATCCTGACCAAGCCACTGTCAATGGCTATGTTTGAGAATCATTGGTTTAACCTTGGTGTTCAGCCACCTCTCAGTACAAAAGGAGGTTATAAAATTCCCCTCTCCCTAGTTATGTTAATTTTTTTTAATCTGTTCATGGATGCGATGTAGGTTTGTGGTGGAGATACTATCCAGGGGGAGTGTGGTTTGAGCTGAACAATGAACAATTACTAGTCTTTGGGTTTATTGTCAATGGGGGAGAAAGGAATAAATTCAGGCATGTAATGCTTTTGTGACACATTGAGAATTTAGTGTTGATGATAGGATGGGAAGGAATACATTGTAAGGGAACCGAATTCAAGATTCCTCTCTTGTTTTCTACACTGAGCATTTCTCATGTAGACTTAGAGTGTTGGCTGAGTTGATTCTTGCATTTTTGGTTTGCTGATGGTTGGTGCTCTATTGAATTTATTTACTAATTGCCAACAAACCCAAAGGGGGAAATTTTTGGAACCATGGTCATTCTATGCAAGAATTGGAGTATCGTTTGTGTTTGTTTTCAATCCTCAGTAGAAGTTCAGAATGTGTGCCAGAAAAGTGATCATATAGAACAAGAATATAACAGTACTGAAGGTGGCACCATTTTCCAGTGTTTTCCAAATTTTTGGGCCTAAAAATCAACAAATGGAGAAAAGTGGTTTTTGGAAAAGAGGCATGTGCTCCATTGACTTGAAGGAGAGGAAACTTGTTCATATTTTGTTTTTCAAGATAAAAACATGAAAATATGGAAAAGGGAGAAGGGCGCCCAAATTTTATGTTTGGTCGCGCAATTGACTTGCGCGGCACAGACTTGCGCGTTGAAACTTGTGTGCTGAGGGAAGACTTGCACGCTTTCACGCAGGGTATCCAAATGCCAGTAAATAGATTTCGACCCCTCCTCATTCGTTATGAATTTCAGACTTGTAGAAAATCAGATCCCCCATCACGCAGGTGTTGTGGTCGCGCAAGTAGTGGTGGGTCACGCAAGTTGAAGTTGTGCGAAAGTTGTTTGTTGTGCGTCCAAGGTGTTTTGGGTGATAATGGGGTTTAGTCACCCAAGTTTGGAGTTAGTGAAGGAGGTGTTTCATAGGTGGTTTGGTGACACTTGTGTAGCAGGATTTGAAGAAGCACGACAGTTCATAGTTGCGCGCCAAAATCATTTTGGGCGTAAAAGGATGTGAGTCATGCAAGTTTGAAGTTGAAGAAGTGAGTGTCACGTAAGTGGGATAGGTGAACTTGCACGCCATCTTGAAACATGCGTACTGGGCTTGCAGAAGCACTCCAAGTGTGGTTGAAGTACGCCAGTCTTTCTGGGGCTGCGCGAAAGATGTAAGTTTTCCTGATACCTTTGGTGTAAAGTGAGATTAGTCTATGGGTGGAAGTTGGACTTCAACAGAGCATCTACATACAATAGAGGGTGTATTCATTAGTGATGAGTAAGAGACCTTCACGTCTATAAACTGAGTGGGACTTCACCAAAGGCAGTGAGCCAGGGGGAGTCAATGGGAGTGACCCGAGGGACGCTGTGAGCTATCCCTGAACTTTTGTAAAGGCAATGAGCCTGGGATAGAGTGATTATTCCCGAACCTTTGTAATTTACATCTAGTGAAGTTTAGTAGAATTAGGTACGACCAAAAACCTATCGGTGTATGCTTCTTGGACTTATCCCTTAGTGGTGAACCAAGTAAAAAGTGTTGTTTCATCTCTCTCCATGTTAATTTTTGATTTCTGATCATATCCATCTTACAGGTTTAACAAGTTCCTACCAATGTGGGAACAAGATCCATCACTTTAAAAGAAAAATTTGTCACTCTGATTCACCCCTCCCCTCTCAGGGTGTCTCGGGGTCCTACAATCAGAACATATGAATTATGTTAGCATAAATTTTTGGTGTTTTTCATGAAGTTTCATTTTTTTAATGAACAGTGAAAATTCTGAATTTTAGTTCAAAACTAATTTTTCATCTAATTTATTTATAAGTTTAAATTACCTTTTGTATTGGATTAAAAGATTAATTATATAATATATTTGTCAATTAATACAGTTTAGGTAATTTGAACAAATTTCATATTGAAATTTTATATTAAAAACATAGCAAACTTTCCATCATTTTTACTTTAAAAACTCGCAATGATGTCTCGTTAGCAGGATTAAATTTAAATTAATTCTGACCCTTCAGTGATTGAAATTTGGAAAAATTGATTCCATATTTAAAATTAACATAATTAATAATTTCTAATAAGGTAAAATTATTTTTTTACCAAAATTATTAGATAAAGTAATTAAAAATAATTATATCGATTAAGGTAAAATTAAGTTTAACTAAGGACTAAACCTTAAATTTAAGACACAAAATGACTTAGAAACTTGTCCAAGAGCTATTTTATGGCCATATTACATCACTATAATCCCTTTTATCTAATATTTACAATTATTGGATAAACTTGACATGTGAAAAACGTGTATGGAATTCTTTTGTCAAATATTACTAAAGTGAAACTCCTCCTCCTCTATAAAAAATGTCTTCTTTCCTCCCACTTCTTCACACCTCTCAAGCCAATTGGCTCACCCAAACTCTACTCAAATAAGACCCCAACATCCCTACCATAATCTTATAATCCTATAATTGGAAAGAAAAAAAATACAAGGAAACATTTTGGCTCAAATCAAAAGGAGTTACTAGATTAAGAGGTAAAGTTTTCTCTCAAGCTACTTTCTATTATTGTCTTTCTCCACCCCCTCCATCTATTTATTCTAGTATTATATAAAAAACCAGTATTTTAAATATAATAAGATTTTTTTATTATAATACTTTTACCTAAATTTATACACACATCCATCTAATGCATAAGGAACATATTGTTTACATGTACGGTGAACTACCACCTCAAAAAATTATGAGTGTTCATTTTTTCTTATCGCCTCTCATGGTCGAAATTATGATAGAAAATATTCTTATATATGTTATATACTGAATTTATTATTAATTTGATTCTATTTAATCCTTTTACAACAAATATCTTTATACTTTACATTTTTTTGTAAATATGATAATTTCATTTATGAAAGTGTTTACTATTGCCCCCCTCAAAGTGATGTGATTCATTCACAAACTACATGGAATGTGTTAAGGATGGGTTTTATAAAATTATATGATATATATAATATAATAATGCTACTGGAATAATTATATATATATATTCATATATATATACACATATTTCATTTACCTTCTTTCTTTCAATAGGACAATAAAAATAGAAATAGTGTCCATGTGTACGTAGGGTGTGCCATCTCCGTGAACGATGTATTCCATTTAATAATTATATATTTTCTAGATCATTATAATACACATATAATTAATATAAATTATATTTATATCATTATGTACATTCTGGAAATCATGATATAGTTATAAGGACAAGAGATATAACAAATTAAGACACATGTGATGAACAAAGCGAATATTACCCAAAGTGAAACCTTAACATAGGATGGTTAATAAGCGGTTAATATAAGGTCGTAATCAGACCATATATGGTATTAGATATAAGAATATGGTTCTATAAAATATGTATAAAAAATTAATATTTATAATATGTGTGGTTTTAATGAGTTCGATGAGAGTCAAGACACATGGTAAGGGAAATTTCATCTCACTTTTATTTCTATGAGATACATGTCGTATTCACTACTCACTTGTTTTTTGTGGTGTATGTACTGCCCATTAATGTATTATATATCTATTATAATTAAATTTATGGGTATTTAAAAATCTATTTTATGAACTTTGATTCACAGGGTTTATGTTTCAAAAGTTAATAAATCAGTAAGATAATTTTTTATCAATTTTCCTTCTTTGAGACTCATGTTTTGTTATGCACATAAATTCTATTTCGAAGTGTATATAATTACATTTTACATTTTATATCATGAATATAATTATTTTAATGATATTTTATGATTAATTTAATTCCCTTTTCTTAAATGGAGAGTGTTATACTATGATTCCAAATAGTAATAGTTTATAGAAAAAATCTAATCATTTTTTGAGATTGTTAATGATTATGCTTCCTATGATGAAATATTGTGATACATCTCTCAAAAACACTCATTAGTTTTCTTTTCAAGTTTATTTCATGATATATTCATTTATTGATACCATTATTCAACACTTTGGTATATAATCTAGTAAAGAATATGTTTTTAAGAAAACCTGACATTACCCTCTCTTCAGTTAGAAATCTATGTTCCATTAAAATAATGATTTCTAAAAAAAGTTTTTCCAAGAATATTCTAAAATTATCCTATAATCATTAAAAGGCATTTTTTACTTTTTCTATATTTTAAAAATGTTTTAAAAGGAATATTATTGTTACTTTATAAACAAGGAATTTTTCATCCCTTTTTATCAGGCAAAATTAATGTTCTTTTTACCTCATACAACATGTATGCATTTACCCACCGTTATTTATGTAAAGATTACTCTACAGGTTTTAAAGGGTAATTTTTAAGAAAGTTTTTTTTAAATTAATTCAAAATAAATGGATTTCAAAAAAAATTCAATATTTCTTTATAATTTTCCAATGTTATTCTCATTTAAATAGTTTTCAAAACATTTTCAATATTATTTTAAATGTTTTCAAGAAAATAGGTTTTCAAAACATTTTTAAGCTTTATTTATATGTTTTCAAAGTTATTTTTGAATAAATGGTTTTCAAAACATTTTCAGTCACTCTTCATAATTTTTCAAAATGTTTTCAAATAAAAAGGGTTTTAAAATGTTTTGAATCTTATTTTATAAGTTTTCAAGGGAAAATGTTTTCAAAATGATTAAAAGTATTATTTATAATTTTTCAATGTATTTTATATGAAAATGATTTTCAAATGGTTTTATGTATTGAAAATCCTTTTTCAAATAAGAAAGCATATTTCCCTCAAGAAATGTTTTTGAAATATATTTCAAAATAATTATCCATATAAGATGACATTTGTTTATGTTACTCATCCCTAACTAGTAAATGATCTAATGGTTCTATTCATATTCTTTCTCTAAATGGGTTATTCTTAATTTCATGGTCTTTATGAAACCCATTTCTATTTCATGGGTTTATGTTAATGAAATCTATTTCTCTTTCATGGGTTATGATTCTGATGAAATTATTATGAAAACTATTTATTTTTCCAATGGCTATGTTATGTTTATATTTTTATGATACCCATTTCATTTCATGGGTTAAGATATGATTGTTTATGATTTTGTTGGAACATGTATGTATGATTTCATTATGAGTGGGTGGGACCTATATCACTCTCCAATGCATTGGGTAATGATATATATCTCATGAGATAGACTAATATGGTCTTAGGACTGAACATTGACTACTAAGAAGGCCATGTGAGTGAACCATGACTACTAAGATGGTATGAGGAGTGAACTCATGCAACTAAGATGGTCATGGGAGTGAAACATGACTAACAATAAGTTATGGGGAGTGAACTCATACAACTAAGATGGTCCTGGAAGTGATTCCTTGGATACTATAGAAATCATATTATATGCTTGTGTGTCTACCAAAATTTCATGTTTTATTACTATGTTGTTCTTTCATGGTTTATGTTCTCTATTTCCTTATGATTCATGTCTTATTAACTATCATGATTTAATACATGATTCATGTTTATGATATTTTATATACAGTGAATGATCTTCTAAATTCACGATTATCTTCTCAACCCCTTCTGATCATTATTATGCTTATGTGTCTCCCTTATTTACCCTTATTGAGAATCTATGATCACCCATTTTTATGTTTCCTTCCCCCAGGTTAAGAAGATATGTATTATTTTTTATGTGTATAATAATGGTTCTAGTGAATAAGAACCTAATGGGAGATGATGTAGCTCATTTATATTCAAATTTTTATGTTTCCATGTTTCCAAAGGCACTAGACTAGTATGGTCATTGGGTGTATTTTTGTATAATGTTTTAAAGTATTCTAAAAATTTTATGTAATGTCATTGTAAAAAAATCGAGTGTTTATATAGTTGGTATCAGAGAAAAGGTTTAGTTAACCTTTGGTAACTAGGATGAGAAAACTTTATTGAGGTCCCTATGTATATTTATAATGTTATGTCTAGTGATGTCTCTAAGGATATGTATAAGTATGAGTAATCATTTAAGAAAATGTCTTGGAATTTTGGTAAAGGATAGAGTGAGTGGTTTTCTAGAAATACATCCCTATATGGATAATACAAGTGGATGTGGATGTAGAATAGATGTACCTGGGGGTAAAAACTCTGACAAGATGTTCTAGGCCTGACTTGGGGTAATCTGGTACACAACAACAAGCCTTTCTTCATGCCTAGTTTTACACTCTTGAGGGATATACTTTGGGTATTAAAAAACTCTTTATGAACCATCATGAATTATTTAAATAGAGGATAAATATTAATAAACTAGGATAAACCTATGTTGAAAAATATTTAAGAAGTATGCGCCATAATTTAGGCACCCTGTAAGTAATTTTTCATGATTATATAGTATCCCAATATGATAAATGTTTTTCAAACTGTGATTTCTGGTTTTAGTCAATGGAGGAAACTAGAAATAACATGGTTAACATTTAATGTTTTAGATGCATAATGTATGGACATTATATGAATCTATTTCTCAAGTGGAAATCTCATAATGAGAATCATGAAAGTGGGATGAGTGTTGTTTATAATTATAAAGTTAAAGAGACCAAAAATGACATGTCAATCATATGTGATGTTCTTCCAGTATTTTTTACATTAAAAATTATAAGCATGCTTAGATTGAGGTTGAGTAACCTTATTACCTGATTTATATTTCTCGGAATGTGGTATTAAGTAATCAGTTGATAAATCCTGAGTAATCGTTTAAGAATAATTTTAGATGAAAGAAGTTTTTATGTTTTGGAATTTATAAATTATGTTATATGAATCAAGAAATATATAAGTATTATCAGTACAAGTTTTTATTAAGTATTTAAAAGTGCATGTTGAATAGTGATGAAGACACGGAAAAATGATTTCATGGAAAAGGGATATTTTGATGGAAAATTAACCCTTAATTAATGTATGACTATGAAATAATGATTTTTAGATAAATATGTGATGGATATGAATAAGTAAATTGGATGGTGTGGATTACCCTGGAACTGATTATTGACACAGTGTTCTATGTCAGCAAGGTTGAAGTTTAAAACTTCTTCGATTTAAATATTATATCCAGTAATCATTCTAATAAGGAAGAATTCGTTTTTCACAAAAGGATTTATGGTAATTATGGTTATTACCATGTATCAAGGGAATATACGATAAGGGTATTAACATGTTTGTAATGTGACAAACAATTGGTACTTTATGATATATGTGGGATCAATGTTAAACCACTTTCATGAATTTAAATTTAAATCTATGAATTTTCATCTTTAGGAAGGGTTATAAGGTTAACCATTTATGGAAAATTTCGGTTAAACGTCAGATGAAGTCAGTAAGATTAAAGTGTTATCTCTCCATATGAGTATTTTTTTCATATTGGATAGTTTGTTCAAACTAATTTGTGTTGATGATAAATGATGACAAATGGGGTGATTTATCAAGGATCTCATGATCTGTTAATACTTCAGGAATGAAAAATTCACCTTCATTTTTAGAGAAAGGGGTGAAGTGGATTAATGAACAATAATGTTTGATGTTTTCCTGAAATAATTAAAGTATATATTTTCATGAAAATTCTTCAACATTAGGAAAAATGATATTGAAATGAAATTTTTTTCCTAGTACCTTCATTTCTGATGAATCAAATGGTCCCTTGGATAATCGCTAATTTATGGATTTTTTATTATTAACTTTCTCATAACCATGTTCTCTATCAATATCCATTAGAACATGATTGTTATATTTATATTCCATATCCATTGTTTCACTTCCCACCTATTTTCTTCTATGTGGAGACCTATTTATATTTTACTTTGGGTAACCGTTATGGTTCCAACTTTCCCTTTTTAAGGAAAGTTTTAGTATTCATTTTTATGATGAGGGTTTCTATGAATGACAATTTCATGTATTAAACCTTTGATAACCCAAATTAATTTTGAGGGAGAAATTTATTTTAAGGGGGTATAATGTAACACCCTGAGATTTTGTGATTTTCTTCAAAATAATTTTTCATTTTTGATTGATTTTGTGTTTCATGCAACACTAAAAAGTGTTTATTTTATATTAAGATACTATGTTTGGATTGCATTATATGAAACACCAAGTTAATATTTCACTACACACAACACAAATTTTTGAATTATCTATATGGAACACTATGGTTATCTTGAATTACACATAATATTGACTTACCTGGATTTCTTGTATAACATGCAAGACCAAGTTTTACTGAACAATAGTATATCATTAAAATGTTATTACTTAAAATAATAAGATATAATATAACCTTTAAATTAGAATTTATTAATAGTATTGACTAATATATTAAAATATATGGTTTACACAAATATAATATGAATTCATAGGTTACCAATTAATTATAAATTAATGTGAAAACAAATTGAATATAAAGTAAAATATTAACATTTGTATGGTCATAAAGCCATTTTACCCTATTAAATTAAATTAATTACCATTGTTGAGTGAAATTAATTTTATACATATTATTTATTCAATAAATTATTTTTTATATTTATTTAATATATTTTATATACATAAGATAATAACAAAACTAATTTTATACTTAAAAACCTATGTTTTTATTTAGGCATTTTTTCCGCCTATTAAAGGAGAACCCATTTTAAATATATTTTCTGAAAAAATTATATATTTAATATTAGAAAATAAACTTAAAATATGATAGAATAATATAAGAGTTATGTTAGAGAAAATGTTTGGTATTTTTCTATGAATTTCCATTTTTTAATGAATAGTGAAATATACTGAATTCTATATAATAAATGCTTTTTCAGATAATTTATTTATAATGTTAAATAGAATTTTAAATTGGTTTCAAAGTTTAATTAGATAATATATTTATAAATTAATCCAATTTAGTTCATTGGATCCAATTTCACATTTAATTTCTATATAAAAAACTTAGAAATTTTTTTATCATTTTTACTTTAAAAACATGCAGTGTCGTCCCATCAACGGGATTAAATTTAAAATAATTTATGACACTTATATTATTGGAATTTTAAAAAATTGATTCCATATTTGGAATAAAAATAATTTATAATCTATAATATGCTCAAATTATATTTTGACTAAAAATATTATTGAAATTAATTAAAATTAATTACATCGATTAAGGTAAAATTATGCTTAAATAAGGACTAAACCATAAATTTAAGACCCAAAACGACCTAGAAACTTGTCCAAGATCCATTGTATAGAAATATTTAGACCTTAAACTACCTTTAATATAATTTTTTATATTATTGGATCCACTTTACATGTGAAAAACATGTATGGAATTAATTTTTAAAAATATTACAAGAGTGCCACTCCTCCACTATAAAAGGCCCCTCTATCCTCCCACTTACTAACACCACTCAAGACACTTGGTTTGACCATAATCTGCTCAAATAATCTCCCAAAATATTTTCCTTACTACTAGAGTCCTATATTTTGGTAGAAATAAATCTATGTAATCCTTTTGGCCCAATCCAAAAAGGAGTTACCCGATTAAGAGGTAACATCTTCTCTCAAGATCCTTTTTTTATTGTATTTATCCACCCCCTCCACTCTCTTTATTGCATGACTGTATAAAATTACCAATAGATTAAATACACTAGGATTTTTCTTATGATAATGTTTTGAAATAAACATACACACACATTCATCTAATGGGTAATGAACATACTGTTCATTTGTACAACGAACTACCACTTCACAAAACGATGATTGTTCATTTTTCCTTACCACCTAACATGTTGGAAATTATGATGGACACAATATTTATATATGTTATATATTATATTTCTTATTTATTTAATATTATTTAATTCTTTTAAAAATCATATATTTATACTTTCCAATTGGTGTAAATATGATAATTTCGTTTAAGGTAGTCTAGACTACAGCCCCCTCAAAGCAATGTGATTCATTCACACACTACATAGAATGTATTAATGATCGGTTTAGTGAAAATATATGATATATATAATATAATAATTATACTTTAATAATGATATATATATACATATATATATACTCATATGTATTTTACCTTCTTTCTTTCAATACGACAATAAAAATGGAAACATAGTTCATGAGTACATAGGGCTTACTATCTCCATGAATGGTGTATTACATTTCATAATTCTATATTTTATAGATTATTATAATAAAAATATACTAAATATAAATGATATTTATATAATTATTTACATTCATGAAATCATTATATAAGTATAAGGACCAAAGATGTAACAAATTAAGACACATGTGAAGAACAAAGCTAATATTACCTGAAGTGAAACCTTAATAAAGGATGGTTAAAAAGCGGGTAATATAAGGTCAAAATAAAACCATATATGGTATTAGATATAAAAATATGGATCTTTATAATATGTATAAGAAATTTATATTTATTATACAGGTTTCTTGAATGAGTACGGCGAGATTCAATACACAAGGTAAGGGAAATTTCATCTCACTTTTATTTCTGTGAGATACATGCCTTGGTCACTGCTCAGTTATTTTCTACGATGTATGTATGGACCATGAATTTATTATATATATATTATAATTAAACTTATGATTATTTACATGTCCATTTTATGATATTTCTTTCATGGGGTTTAAGTTTCAAATTTTACCAATTCAGCAAGATAGTTTTGTCTCAATTTGACTTCTTTGAGACTCAAGTGTTTTTATACACCTAAATTTTTTTTGAGGTGTCTATAATTATATTTTACATGTTATATAAATAATATAATTATTTTAATTATATTTTATTCTTTATTTAATTTTCTTTTCTTACATGGAGAGTGTGATATAGAGTTACCAAGTAGTAGGAGTTTATTGAAACAATCTCATCTTTTATAGAGATTATTAATGATTACGCTTCCTTTGATGAAATCTTGTCATCCATCCATCAAGATAACTCATGGGTTTCCTTATACTATGTTATTTCATGATATATTCATGTATCAGTACCATGATTCCACTATTTGGTACATAATATAGTTAAAAATGTGTTTTTAAGAAAGATCGACTTTACCCTCTCTTCGTTAGGAAATCTGTCTTCCATCAAAACCATGTTTTCTACAAAGGGTTTCCAAAAATATTATAATATTATAATATAATAATTAAAATAAATTTTTTCCATTTTTTTTATTACCAATTTTTTCAATGTAATCTTCTTATTACCTTCCAAACAAGTCATTTTTTACCCTTTTTACCATGAGAAAATGAATGTTCTTTCTAACTCATACGGTATGTATAGATTTAACTACTGTAATTTATGTGATTCTTAATTTTCATGTTTAAAAGGATAATTTTTAAGAAATTATTTTTTAAAATTATTTTCAATTAAATGGGTTTCAAATAATTTTCAATGTTTCCTTATAATTTTTCAATATTATTTATAAAGAAATGGTTTTCAAAACATTTTTAAGCTTATTTAGAAATTTTTCAAGTAAAAAGGTTTTCCAAACATTTTCAAGCTTTCTTTATATGTTTTTAAAATTATTCTCAATGAAATAGTTTTTAAAATATTTTCAATCTTTATTTGTAATTTTTCAAAAAAAATCAAAAAAATGTTTTTAAAATGTTTTGAATGTAATTTTATAAGTTTTCAAGGAAAATGTTTTTCAAAAAAAATCAAGATTATTTTATAATTTTTCATGGAAAATGCTTCCAAAATGATTTCGAGTCTTATTTATAAGTTTACAATTTATTTTCTAGGAAAATTATTTTTAAATATTTTTATGTATTAAAAATAATTTTTCAAATAATAAATGATATTTTCCTCAAGAAATGTATTTAAAAGATATTTCATAATTATTTTCCATATAAGATGACATTTTTTGATGTTACTCATGCCTTTCTAGAAAATGTATTATGGTTCCATTCATATTCTTTCTCTGAGTGAGTTATGATTAATGTCATGGTCTTTATGAAACCCGTTGATCTTTCATGGGTTATGTGTTTATGAAATCCGTTTCTTTTTCATGGGTTATGCTTCTAATGAAAGGGTTATGAAACTTGTATCTGTTTCAATAGGATATTATATGTTTACATTTTTATGATACCCATTTCATTTCATGGGTTAAGATATGATTTTTTATGATTTTTTGAAGCATGTATGTGTGAATTAATTATGAGATGGGTGGGACCTATATCTCCCTCCAATGTATTGGGTAAAGCTTTATATCTCATGAAATAGAATGCGATGGTCTTGGGATTTAACCTTGACTACTAAGATGGCCATGGTAGGGAACTATTACTACTAATATGGTATGAGGAGTGAACTCATGCTACTAAGATTTCCATGGGAGTGAGTCATGACTACCAATACAGTATGGGTAGTGAACCCATACTACTAATATGGTATTAGTAGTGATTCCTTGGATACTATAGAAATCATATTATATTCTTATGTGTCCTCCATAATTCCATGTTTTATTCTTATGTTATGATTTCATGGATTATGTTCTTTATTTCCTTATAATTAATGTCTTATTCAATTCCAAGATTTATGTAATGATTCTTGTTTAGGATCTTCAATATGAAGGGTATGATCTTCTACTTTAATGATTAGGTTCTAAATCCCTTATGATCATGATTATACTTATATATCTTCCTTATTTACCCTTACACAACATCTGATCTCACCCTTGTTTATTTTTCCTTCCCCTAAGTTATGAAAATATGTATTATGTTTGATGTTTCTAATAAATATTCTAGTCAAGAAGAACCAAGTGGGAGATGATTTAGCTCATTTATGTATCAGGGTTTATGTTACAATGTTTCCAAAGGCACTAAACTATTACAGTCTTTAGGCATCAGTTTGTATAATGTTTTTGGTATTCTGTAATTTTTATGTAATTCCAATGTATGAAAAGTGAGGGTCTCTATAATTTTCATTTTTTACCATTTGTAACTTACTTCGTAAAAAATAATCTTACTTATGATAATATTCAATTCTTTATGAAAACTATGATTATAATTATATTTGATCCAAAAGAGAATTGGTTTTAAATTACACAAATTCCAGTTCCAGTTTCATTAAATTATTAAATATAGGATCATGTTTCAAATGTAGCATAGTTAATGATGAATTATACTTTTCACTCAATGTATATACTACCTTTTTCGTTACCTGGATGATATTGAATTGTGAAATCATAATCATTAATTAGTTACACCAATATTATCTTCCTCATGTTCAACTATTTTTGATTTAATATATATATTACACTTTTATGATATATATATATATATTGAATTTCTCCACATATAAATGATGCCTCCAAATTTTTGAAGAATGAATTATGGCAATAAGTTCAATATCATATGTTGGATAATTTTTCTCATGATTTTTCAACTATCATGATAAATGTAAAACTACTTGATCATTTTTCATCAAAACACAAACAAGGTATTTCAATGAAGAATCGCAATAAATAAAAAATTTATCATTTCTATATGAGATGGATAATGTTGAATAATTAACTAATATATTTTTAATTCCTAAACACACTCATCACACCCATTATTTCAAATGAATTTAACTCTCATTCGAGTTAACTTGATTAGTGGGTTAGCTAATTGAGAAAATTTTTCAAAAAATCATTGGTAATAACATCTTAATTTATGAAAATATTGATTCTCAATTACAGTAATTGGTCTTAGACATTCTTCCACCTTACTAATTTTAATAGGATCAAATCTTATTCCAAATTTAGTCACAATATACCCAAGTAATGAAATCTACTTCAACAAAAAATCATATTTGCTAAATTTTCCATATAATTTCATTTATTTTAAAGCATATAAAACAATCCCTAGATGTTTTTTATTATCCTTGTATCTTTTAGAATATAAATTAATTTCAATAATAAATACCACTAAAAATTTATCCAAATACTCACATAAAACTTTATTCATCATACCCGTAAATATAGTGGGTGCATTTTTCAACCCAAAGGGCATAACCATAAACAGATAATGGCTTAACCAGTTTAAAACATCATCCATTGAATTTATTCGTTCTTTACCTTCACCTAATGATATCCAAACCATAGTTCAATCTTTGAAAAGTACTAAGAACACTAAATATGATAAAAAAAGTAATCAATATGAGAAAAATGATATTTTTTCATAATACTAATGTTATTGAGTGATTTTTAATCAATGAAATGTGTCATATAACTTTACTTACTTCTTAAAAAATAATATAACCCCCAGGTGAATTTTTGGGATTAAATAAATCCATATAAAGAAACTCTTGTAATTTCTTTTTCAATTCTAATATCTATATTGGAGCTATTCAATAACAGGGTTCTGGATTATCATAGCACTAGGAACTAAGTTAATGGTGAATTCAACCTCCCAATCCTAAATAAAAAAATTTAAATCATCAATAAATATATACATATATTCCTTTACAACTATCACATCACTAATTTGAACAATACCCTTATTTTCAATGATTTTTGCAAGATAACTTTTATCCCAATATCTAATCAATTTATCTTCTTCATGATATATTATCATAGGTATGAACTCATTCTTAATTAAAATTATAAACTCATTCTAAAACATAATTATAACTTATTTTTCTATAAAGTCTATCATATCATGAAAACCTAAAATCCAATACTTTCCCCGAATAGCATCAAAATATACTATGGGTAATATAATAATATTTTTAGAAAACCAATTCGATTAATAGTTATAGAAAGATTCCTATAAATCATTATTAATTTAATACATCCTTTATATGTTTTTAAAAAATGTTTAATCTCCATTTATCGAGGTGTTATTTCCATTTTAATAGAAAATTTCCCAAAAATAGTAGAATGTGTAGACCCTGAATCAAATAAGACATTGAAATAATTTAATAAAAAAGTAATGTATCCATCACCACTTCATTTGATATAAAAAAATATATCATATTAGTGGGAGATAAATTTCTAAATCTTTTTGATTTTTATCATGATGATTTCCACCTTGAGTAACTATATTTAGAAACATGTTTTCATAATTACCCAAGCCATTTCAATTAAATCATTTCAATACCAACTAAACTCCTGATTTAACATTATTGGTCTAATAAATACACTTTTATTTTCAATAAAATTACAAATTTATAAACATAACAAACTAGTAACACTCTATACATTCCTTAAAATGTTTTGTTACCACATTTAGTGAATTTATGTATCTTAACTCTAGTTGTAATTTTTGATTGTTTCTCTACATCATTCTACCTTGACCCTTTTTTTATGTAATGACATACATATGTGTCAAAAAACTCCATATCTATAGTATAATCACATCAAAAAAAATTCTCATAATTTGTAATTTCAAAACATTCTAATGATCTTCATTAACCTGGTTTCAAACATTTGTAAAACCTAGTAATTTTATTCTTAGGTTTCAAAATAAATTTTGGTGCATACATATCCAATCATGTATAATTTTCTTCATAAGCAACAATTTCTTCATCTTACCTTAACTTAAACTCCAAAAAATTCCTTCATATTCTAAGTCAAAACACTTTAGAAAAATATTTTTAATGAAATAAGTACTTAAATATATTCTATTCAATGGTATCAATTTCATTCTTCTTTTAGGTATTTTTATTTTAAGACCACCAATGGATAACTTTACCTTAAAAATGATACACTATAATAGTTACCTTATAATTTTATAAAAAAAACCTTAAATATCTTATCTAAATAATTTTTAATCATTTAGATACCACTCGGTCTGAGGTTTCACCAAATCTCAGATGGTGTAATTTTAAGAAATGATCCACTATTGATGTTTTCCTCTATAGAAAATTTGATATATATATTATATGGTTACCACCACTTATATCTTTAATTAATTTAGTTAACATAGCCAACAACTTCTCAACTTCTACTCCCACTATTTTGGGTTTCTAATTTATAAAGAATTTATCCTCTTTTCACCTTTCTAGTTTATACGTCATGTTTTATATGTGGAAACCCATTGTAATGTAGATATAAATTAAATTAAGCTATATGGAAACCCATAAAAACCATCTCGTGATAATATAACCATAAATAAATAGATATAATGTTTTTTTTCTAATATTACCCTTACCTATAGTGTTATGAAAACCAATCTCTAATACGAACAATATTGGATTAGAGCCATAAACCTAGATCTGATGCTAAAAAATATTATTTACACATTGGCTTTGATACTAACTATTCCATTCTAAAATAATCACTCCATAATTTCAAGATTAATGGCCATGATATCACTTTTCTACATTAAAAATATAGTTTAGAATTATAGTATTAAATAATTAGAAAAACCATTTCATGAAAAAATAGAACACTTCCACATAGTGTACTTTTAACCATAAAAATATTTTCTTAAATTTAAACTCTCATTTTATTTATGGAACACTGGTTTTGTTTAAGACGAGTATCCACAGCAAGAATATTGACCATATTTAGTTCCTATATATCTTTAAATATTTTAAAATGATTTGAAAATGTGGGATGAGCACATAAATATCAAAATAGAAATTAAAAAGAAAGGAAAACCATTATTCCATTAAAAACATAAAAACCAATAAGAATGTTTACCTGTTTTACCCAATAAAATTTGACCTCATAATTAAAACATAACCACTAGTGAAATTAAACTTTTTTCAAGAAAAAAAAAAGTAAAACTCGAGAAATTCATAGAAAATCGATGAAATTATTTTGTAAAATCATATTCATAACCCTTTCAAGTCACCCTTTCATATCACCCTTTCAATTGGAGTAAACTATTTAGTTACTACCAAAAATTTTACCTCCATAGACTAAATCATTACCCAATACATTAGTGATATAAAACATGGGCTCAACCATCATCATCTATAATTTCAATGTACCAAAAAATGAAAAAACATTGGTATTATTTCATTTTTAACATAAAACTCATACAAACTAACATTTGATACTATAAGTAAATTCACTTTCAATTATCTCATAAAAAGAAGAATAAAATTCTTTTTATTTTGAAAAATAAAAAAAACATTGAAAAATGGGAATATGATATTTTTATAAAAACCATGGAAGCTTAGAAATTAATATTATTAATTAAGATCTTTCATATTTTGGGGGAAAGGATTTCAGGGGAAAAATTTTAAAAATATTTCTCTTCAATCATTTATAAATAATGTCAAAATTCAACCATACAAAAATGTTAAAAATATTTTTCCATAAATATTTGTAAATAAATTCAAAGATAATATATAATTAATTTAAGAAACCATTAAATTTTATAAAATAACATTTTTTAAATAATATGGACATGGAGTAAAAAGAGTTTAAAGGAAACTTTAAAACATTTAAAATAATGTTTAGAAGAAAAATATATTACTTTGAGTATAAAAAACATTTTGCACATGCCTGTACCCTCTTGAGTAGTCGAATTATATTAATTATTTAATTTATTAAGATAATTTTTCATGTTTATTCACTTATTATTATTACTTTTATTTAATTGTTTTTTCATGTTTCATTTAATTACTAAATTGGTATGGTTCAAGTTAGTTATTTTGGGGCCATCCAGTTGACAATGCCCTAAATGGATTTAGTAACCTAGTAATGATAAAAACTATTTTTAAAATGGTTCAATAATATCAAGATGTTTCAGGGTATATGGTTCATATCATTCAGTAAATAAATAATCTCAATAGTTATGAAATGTTTACTTTTCAATGAATCATCCTTGTTAATCTTGTTTTTTATAGTTTAAGATAGTCATGATTGTTCAATTTTAATTTTATTGTTATGATAGATATTTAAATATTATATAATTATCATGAAGATGTAATAAATGTGTTTGATATAGTTCTGGATTCTAATGATCATTTTACATAACTTATGGATATGGTTCTTATGTAATGCTTAAAAATATCATTATTTTTATAAATTTTGATTTCATAAAAAAATTGATTTTATTAAAAAATATAAATATATTTATTACCATTATAAAATCATGAAAACAAACTAAAATAATCATTATTAAATAATATTACCATTATTTATTTTTGATTAATCATTCATGCCATAAACATTATATCATCGTTTGTGAAGGTGGTAAAACCGACCCAAAAAAGAACACATTATAAAAATTGAATGTGTAATAATATATTATTTTATAGTAATAATATAATTTTTATAAAATATTAATGATTTAAATAAAAATTATTAAAGTGAAAATTAGATTCTATATGAGGTAGATGAATAAGATTATTGAAATATAATTCTAAGAAGTTATTACTTATAAAGTGTCTTGACATGTTTGTTTTAATGTGGTTTACTTTACATTAAAATTTTAATATTAATATTATAAATATAATTATTAATTTAGATTTACATAATATTAATATAATATTTATTCATTAAATTCATTTATAGTATTATAAATGTAAGGCGGTGATGAAAAATGAAATAAGTCGTTCATGGAGGTGGTTGTTTGTACGTAACACAACCTGCATTTCATTTTCCAATGGATGGTTGGAAGGTGGATAATGGTTGTTCCATCAATATATTAAAATTTAAATAAAATAATTATATTTATTTCATTATATTTTTATACTTTTAATATATTTATAGGAGGTGGAAGAAGAAATAAACTAGAAAGAACTCAGTTAAAACAACTACCTCTTCCTTGGATATCCTATTTTACGCCTCTCTTTAAGAACTCTTAGTTTAAACTTTTAGGGATAATAAAACCTCTAGAAAGTGGGAAATAGTGTTTTGGATGTATTTGTATAGTTATTTTTTTATCCATTGTGATCAATGTGTGTGGATAAGTGAGTGGTGAATGGATCCATTAATAAGTCATAATAGTGGAGCTCTTATAAATACTTGTTTTATTAATTTATAATAAATTTAATACTCAAGAAAAGTGGAACCAAATTAGAAAAAAATCAAAGATAAGATATAGAGGGTCCATAATCGACTCAAACAATAAATTCAAGATAAATATTATTGATATTATCCCATAATTTAACCGATTTTTAACTATTTTAACCTTTACCGTAATGACTAACTTTTTTCTTGGTAAATTATTTTTATGACTAAAAATGAAAGGGTCCTTATTAACTAATTTGAACTCTATAATTCCAAATATTATAAATATTTTATAACATTAAAATTCTCTAGGTGTTATAAATTAATTTTAATATAAACAAGAATTGCGTAAAGAAAAACAATTTTTAGAAAAATTCTTTTTTAAACATAAAAATAAATTATCAAAAAATAATATATATTACTTATTCTCACTAAAATATAAATTTATAAATAAATAAATTTTAATTACGTGATTTTAAATGTAATCCAAAATTGGATTTTATATTATAAATACTTAATCAAATGAAAATGATTAAAAATATTTTTTATTAAAATAAATTATCACTTGGGTTCCAAAATGACAAGAATGGGTTTCTAAGTTCATATTAATAATTCTAAATTATTTATTTTACACCTTAAATACATATTTGTTCAAGAAAATAGTTAATAAAGTTTTAGTTCATTCTTATATAATGATAATTTCTTAAAATTTACGGTATTTGGGAACACAATATTTTTTACTTTTCACCTAAAAATAAACCCTTCTGCAAATTCTCCAAAATTAACCCTATGCTAATTTTGACATTCTAAAATCCAAAATAGTATCCATTTTTTACTTTTCTTGGTATGGGTTATTCCCTTCGATGTATATGTGACTGCATTGTTGTGACACGTCAAATTGATAGTTATTTAAAGAGTATTTTGTAGTCTAGGGAAAACCCTAGGTCATCTCTCAAGGAGTGTTGGTAGATTATAGTGTGTATTTTTAATAAAGATTACTAAAAGAGGGGGTAATTTTAAAAACAGATTTAAGAAAATAAGATAAATTAAGGAGTTTAATAGTTGATATAATAAGGTGGTGATTTAAGAATTATGAGAGACTTCAAGTTCAATACACAATTTGGATAGTTCATTGTTCGGAGAATTTCACATGGTTTTGTTTAATTCTTTGGTTGAGGGTTGTCAAGATCCTGATTCCCCTATTGCCTTTAAAAATGTTGCACAAAGTACCAACCCTTGACAAAAAAATCATGCTGTGAAGGTTTGGACTTCAAGAACATATTAAAGGATACCAAAGAATACTAATATATTTTGTATGTGTGAGAGAAAGAGGATCCTTGTGTTTCCCAGTCGGAACAACCCAAGTTTCCCACTATAAATTTCAACCCAATCAGTGTTGAAATGAAAAGTGGTTCACTTAATTAAACCTAGGAAATGAATTCAGAGGAGAAACATGTTTAGGTAAAACATAAGTGAAATAATCCACACACAAATTAAACCAAACCAGTAGAGTATAATGTGTCGGAACTCCCTCCCAATTATGTGCAGCTCCCTCGAAATGATTGTCCACCGTTTAGCTCGCCATTGAGAGGAGGAAAAGGCTCGGGTGGAACTTTACCTTCATCTTTTATCCCCCTAGGAGGATATGGGCCTCCAGAACCTCCAAGGTGATGAAATTAATCTTCTAAGACTTAAAATTGGTATCACTTCACTTTTCGCTCGAACTACCAAATGGGGAGCCCAAGGTTCTCTTTCATAGCCAAAATGGGTGGTGGTTTTGGGCACCCTGATTTCAAGAAACCACGTGTCCCGTTGTTTTAGGCCACTATATAGTCTTATCTCACTTTGGATAAAAATAAATATTTGTATCCCCACCTCTTGACTATATCCACCAAACGTTTATCACCATTTGGACAAATACATCTCAAGATATTGATAAAATATAGAACACTGCATTTGACTTTGTGAAGATTTGATTGTTTGGACAGATCAGTTTGGATGGGAATCGTAGAGGAAAAATGAGGCTTTGGTTCATTCATATGAAATGTATCCCATTAAATTTGGACCATCCCGCAAAATTTCATCCCATTTGGATACACAGTTTAGTATAAATATGCGGTTGAGTCCACTGGTGTGCATGAATCTTGAGCAGTTTGGCCCATTTTTCTTGGACATCATCATGGGCCCTCCAAATCACCTCTACCTTAAATGAGATTATCAAAACAAGTATCATTTACCTTTTTAATAGTAATAAATACTACTAATTATTGTTTATTTATTTCATAGAGAAAAAAGAGTACAAGGCAGGTTAAGGGGGCCTGAAATAGTGAAGACTGAGGGAATCCCCTATAATAAGGTTCTCCCCCTCAGTGCATAAAGGGTTTGTATGTGAAAATAAAATGTTACCTATAACATGGGTAGAAAAAGAAGCAAGATGGTCTGCTTTCCCCTCATGCCAAGTATGGAGCATTTGGATGTTTTTGTTGAGAAAGCCTTTACATATTCTTATAATGTAATATATTGACCAAGGGGTGGTGCCTGTGTTGAGGAGAGAGTGATGCAGAATAGTGGAGTCCATTTCCACCTCAGACAGAACAATATTCCGTTGACGGTATAAGCTTAAGCCAGTGAGCATTGCCCTGGCCTAAGCTTGAAGAGGCTGTCTACATCCGAAGTGAGCTGAGAAGGCCAAAATGATAGAGACTTTGGGATCATGGACAACCCCTCCTCCCCTTATGGTGACTTGGCGACAGGAACCATCCATATTGAGTTTAAGGCCCTTCAGAGGAGGGCACCAGCGGATCCAGAAGCCTTGAGGAGGGTTGCGGAGAGCCTGAGCGGGAGGACTGATCACTTGGAGAGGTCTGAGGGTGGGAGCATCGCGCTAGTTTTTTACCAGTATAACTAAGTCAATAAGCAGGCTCTTAGTGCGGGAAATAAGGGACTAGCTGGAAGACCTGACTTCCTCATGGAGAGCCTTGTTTTTGGATTGCCAGATTCACCAGTAGCCAGCGTTAAGGAAAACTACTCGAGCACTTTGTTCAGGCCCCGCATCGCTAGGGCCGTAGAACCACTGGTCTAGGAAGGAAGCGCCTTGGAGAGCCTGAGAATGGACATCCGTGAAGTCACCAAAGTAGCCCCAGATGGCTCGCTCCCAATCACCCTCAAAAAATACGCGTTGCAGGCTCTCCTCCCTGCTTTGCCTACATCACGTGCATCTGGAGATAGTAGGGATACCCAGCTTTTTTATGTTGTCGTCCGTAGAGACTGCCTAGTTACTGATTCTCCAAGAAAGGAAGTTGATTTTTGTGGGTATTGATTTGCACCATTTCAGACTGTTCCACCGATCTGTAGGGTCCCGAGGGAAAGTTTCCCTACAGAAGTCGCGCATGGAGAACTTACCAGAGGAGGATGCTGTAAAAATATATTTTTCGGGAGTGGAGTTCATGTGGATGAGATCAAATGTCTCGTGCTGAGTCTCATTTAGGATTGTGCTTGTAAACTGTGGATAATTATCGGCTTCTTTGAAGGAAATATTTGGTGTCGGGTAGCCGAGGAAGCCAAGTGGAGAGCCTTCCCAATTATGGTGCCAAAAGGAGATGTCACCTTTCCCTATTATCTAGCGTGAAAGATGTTGTAGGGTAAAGATGTGGGAAGAGATCTCATACCAGAGAGTGTATGTCTTCCCAGTCATCATTTCCGAGTTACCTTTGTATCTGGCAGACATTGTCTTTCCCCATAGGGTGCATTCTTTAATGGTCTCCCATGCCAACTTTGCATGCAAGCAGCGTAGAGTATCTGAAAGACTTCTCACGTTGATGCCCCCTTCTTGGATGGGTCTATCCATCCTAGATCAAGAGGTCCAGTGCCGTTTGCTTTCC
Source organism: Viscum album (assembly GCA_963277665.1). Lineage (NCBI taxonomy): Eukaryota > Viridiplantae > Streptophyta > Magnoliopsida > Santalales > Viscaceae > Viscum > Viscum album. The sequence goes on from OY728162.1 coordinate 127,641,656, forward strand.
GAAAGGGAACCCCATATAAACCCCGCGAGAACCTTGTCAATGGTGTAGATAACCCCCTTCGGTACCTTGACAGCAGCAAGAGCATGAATAGGAATGGCCGAGAGAACACTATTTATCAATGATATCCTCCCCCCAAAGGATAAGAACTGGTGTTTCCAGTTAAGGACATGTCCTATGATCCTATTCACTATGTAGTCGAAGTGGCAGATGCGCATCCTACCTAGAGATAATGGGGCACCAAGGTACTCCATTGGAAAGGAACCCCTCTGCATGTCAAGGCTACTGCACAAAGAGTTGGCCCTTATTTCTGAGCATTTATTCGAGATATAGAGGTTTCTCTTAGCCCTATTAACCATTTGGCCACTCCAATGACAAAAATCTTCAAGAATTGTGTTGATGCCTCGAATAGATCTCTTACTGTCATTCATGAAGACGATGGTATCATCTGTGAACATGAGGTGGGAGATGGTGTGTGGGCCCAATTTACTTTGATAGGGAAGAATATCCCCCTTGTACATGCTTCTATGAATGAGCCTACTGAGCACATCTTCGGTAAGAATGAAGAGGGTTGGGGAAAGAGGGTCCCCCTACCTTAGCCCGTGGGTTGATTTGAAGAATCCATGAATTTTCCCCATGAACGAAACAGCTAGCCATGAAGAGCTGAAGCACCTGAAAATGAGATCAAAGGCCCAAGAAGAGAAGGTCATACCTAAAAGCACCTTGATAATTAAATTCCATTTGATTCTATCAAATGTTTTGTTCATGTCAAGTTTGATTGCCATATTGGAGCCATGGGACTTGGTGTTGATGTCTCTAACCATCTCTTGGGCCAAACAAATGGAACCTTGGATAGATCTCCCTCTGATAAATCCATGTTGTTCTGCAGAAACCAAGTGAGGGAGGTGGGAGGATAGACTCTTGTTGATGATGATGGACAATATTTTTTAAGTACAGTTACACATTCTCACCGGTCTGTAATGCTGGAGGGAAGAGGGGTCTTTGATTTTAGGTATGAGGACTAAGGTGGTCGCACAAGCAACACGCGGGAGACTCCCTCCGCAAAAAAAGTCTTGAATGGCTCTCACAATGTCCTCCTGAACCACATTCCAGGACTCTCTACAGAAGGAGCCCGGAAAACTATCAGGACCTGGTGCGCTTTCGGGGTTAAGGCCCACCATGGTTTCATAAATTTCCTTCCTCTCAGGGATTGCTTCCAGGAGCTCATTAACCTGGTTGGAGATAGTGTTTGGTATCACCATAAGCTCCTAACCTAGATATCCCCATATGATATACATTTCATCACTCCCCTTAATTATTATTATTATTTTTTCAAAAGTTTTGCTTGGAAAAAATCTCACACTCTTCTCTCAACCCTTGTTTGATCTCCTCATGTCACTAATTGTAATAGTTATAACAATATCAAAAGTCAAGGAAGGGTGGTTTTTGACCTGTCCAATATAAAACCTCTTTTTAGGGCATATAATAGTTAGATAACAGGTACACATGCATAGGTCAATCTGGTACAGTAATGAAATAGATCAGATAAGGAACAAACATATAGAAAATGATTTTGGAAAGTATAGAAAAATCAACCTAACTTATATTTACCTTTCATTAAGTAAAAAAAATTCACACATCATGGTTGGGTGAAAATGTGTGGAGAGATTAAGTGACACAATTTTCCCTTAAACTATTCACAAAAAAGGGCACCATTATTCTCAAAGGTTTCAAAATGATACAAACATTTATAGAATCGACAACAAACCAAATTTTAAAATAAGTCACACCACAATATTGAATTCTTAATAAAATTCACATTTCATCAGAATTATTTTTTTTAATGTTAAAACAACATGAAATAAAAATATTCTGCATGCATTTTAAATAACTTCCATTCTTAAATGGGAATTATTTTCCATGATAAAGTGGGCATAAAAAAGTAATATTCTAGAACAAAGGTGAGGGGGAAGGAAAGGGGGAAAGTAACAATACAATTCAGCAAGCTAAAAAGAGAAAAAGATAAAAGATGATGAAAATTCATAACTGACCTAGGAATATACCCATCCCCCCTCCCCCATACACCTAAAGTGTTCAGTTTTCTCACTATAATAAATGATATTGTGGGTAGGAAGGATAAAAACGGGTGAGTGTCATTCATATATTGCTTCTTAAATATTGAGTTCCTCCATCGAAAACTCTAGAAGGACTTCATGGAAGTGCTTCCGTTGCTGCCCATTGACAGTGAAGGTTTTCTTGGTTTCTTCATTTTGAACCTAAACAACACCAAATGGAGATACATTAGTAATAGGGTATGGGCCAAACCAGTGGGAACAAATCTTACCTAGATTCAACTTCAACCATGCATTGTAAAGGATGACCTTCTACCTAATTTGGAACTGCCGATGAAGGATTATATGGTCATGGGAAGCCTTGGTTCGCTCCTTATAAATCATGTCATTCTCATATGCATCTCTTCTCATTTCCTCCAACTCCTGAATCTAGAACTTCCTTTGAGAACCTACACCAAAAATATTATAATTTTATTGCTTGATGGCCCAGTAGGCCCGGTGCTCAATCTCAAAAGGTAGGTGACAACTCTTTCCAAACACAAGCCGATATGGTGACATTACAAAGGGAGTATTGAAAGCAGTACGGTAAACCCATAAGGAATTATCGAGTCCAAGACTCCAATCTTTTCTATTGGGTTGAACTGTTTTTTCAAGAATATGTTTTACCTCTCTATTTGACACCTTGGCTTGACCATTGGTTTGTGGGTGATATGAAGTAGACACTCTATGACTGACCACATACCAACGCAAAAGTGATTGCATTGTTTGGTTGCATAAATGAGAACCCTGGTCAATAATGATGAACCTAGGTAAGACAAACCTACAAAATATTTGGGTTCTCAAAAATTATACAACTACCTTAGAATCATCATTCCTTGTAGCTCATTCCTCTACCCATTTTGAAACATAATCCACTTCCAGAAGAATGTACAAGTTACCAAAGGAATTGGAAAATTGCCCCATAAATTAAATACCCCAAACATCAAAAACTTCATTAAAGAGCAATGGTTTTTGTTGAATTTAATTTATTTTAGAGGCATTTTCCATTCTTTGACAATGAGGACCAGATATACAAAAATCATGGGTGTCCTGAAAAAAAAATTGTCCAAAAGTTTCCAGAATCGAGGACTTTGTGAGCAGTACATTGGGGACCAAAGTGTCCCCCACAAGAAAGAGTGTGGCAGAATCTAAGGAAAGACTGAAACTTTCTATCAAGAACAAAACACCTAAGGACTTTATCACTACATGTGCGCCAAAGGTAGGGGTCATCCCAAATGTACCAATGAGAATCATGTTTTATACAACTGGCTTTCTTTTTTTGAAATCAGTAGGAATGCAAGTTGCTACCAAATAATTTACAATTTCAGCATACAAGGGAATAACATCTTGCACTCAGTACAATTTCACATAGGGAAACATATCATTTATTGGAATATAGGGGGATGAGTCAATGTTTGTGGATGGGTGAATCCTACTGATATGGTCAGCCACCAAATTTTATGCTTCTTTTTTATCTCTAATTTCTAAATTGAATTCTTGAAGGAGGATCATCCATCGAATGAAATGTGGTTTGGATTCTGGTTTCTTAATGAGATACTAGAGGGTTGCATGGTCTGAGAACTCAATGACTTTAGACCCTAATAGATATGACCTAAATTTATCCAAGGAAAACACAATGGAAATAAATTCTTTTTCTATTGTGGTGTAGTTTTCTTGGGCAGGGTCCAATGTACGTGAGGCATAGGCAATGACATGTGGAGCTCGATCAACCCTTTGTGACAAGACTACCCCAAATGCATAGTTAGAGGTGTCACACATGAGCCCGAATGGTAAATCCCACCGAGGTGGTTGGATTACCAGGGTTGATGTGAGACTCTATTTTAAATCATTATAAGATTCCTCAAATTATTTATCAAAAACAAATTATTTTTTCTTTTTAGAGTAATTGGGAGGGGGCGTGCAATTTTACTAAAGTCACAAATGAAATGATGGTAAAATCCAACATGACCTAGGAAATACCGCACATCCCATAAATTTTTTGGGTAATAGTAGGGAAGAAATGATATTCACTTTTGATTTATCTACTTGGATACCATCCCCAAAAATGACATGTCCCAAAACTATACCTTGTCACACCATGAAATGGCATTTCTCGTAATTTAATATGAGATTCCTTTCAATACAATGATTTAGGACTAAAGCAAGGCTACTCAAATATTCATAAAAAGAGGATCCATAAAAAATGAAATCATCCATGAATACTTCAATACAATTCTCCAGGTAATCCAAAAAAATACTAACCATGCATCGCTGAAAACTACCTGGAGCATTGCACAGACCAAATGGCATCCTCTTATATGAAAATGTACCAAAGGGGAAAGTGAATGTCATCTTTTTCTAATCCTTGAGGGCAATATGTATTTGAAAATATCTAAAATACCCATAAAGAAAATAGTAATGGGACTTCCCTGCTAGCCTATCAATCATTTGGCCAATGAATGGAAATGGTAAATGGTCCTTCCTAGTGTGTTGGTTTAGTCGGGGATAGTATATGTAGACAAGCCAACTATTCTTCACATGAGTTGAAACCAATTCATTATTTTCATTTTTGATTACTATAAGGCCAATTTTTTTAGGAACTACTTGAATGGGACTAACCCATTGGTTGTTAGGGATGGGGTAAATGATTCCAGCAGCCAATAATGTTGTTACCTCCTTTTTCGCAACTTCTATGAGGTTTGGGTTCAGTCGACATTGTGATTGCATCACTAGTTTAGCCTCATCATTTAATAAAATATGATGTGTGAAAATTTATGGGCTAATACTAGTAATTTTAGCAAGTTTCCATACCAATGCTTATTTATACTCCCTCAAAAGTTTAATCAGTCTCAATTCATGCTCAGGAGGGAGTGAAATAGAAATGATTATGGGCAAATTGTTTCCATTCTCAAGATATGAATATTTTAAATCTTGAGGTAGTTGTTTCGGATCCAATTCAGGTGGATTTTGGATTTATGGGAGTGTGTGTGAAAGTGAGAGGTTACTGATCTCATCTAACTACTCAATAGTATCATCCTCAATAGAGGAATGAGCTTTTACAAGCTTATAATTATCATCGATGGTCATTGGATCCTCAGTGTTCAATAAATTATCAATTAATAAACATGCATGACACTTTTCTAAACCACTACAACAATAAATGCATGATTCATTACCAAGAATTTAAATCAAGGATGAAAACTCAGAAATAGGATCATGGGAATGAAAATAATTGTTTTCAGAGGAAGGGAGTACATCAATTGAATTTACTGATAGAGAGGAATTCTTTTCTGAGGGGTGATTCATGGAATCAAGGATGCTGAAATGGACTATGCCATCACCAAATTCTAAAGATAATATACCATTATGGACATTAATTATGGTTTTGGTGTTTTTCAAGAAAGGTCTCCCGAATATAATGGGTGTGTGTCCATTCATCCTATCAACTTCTATTTTAAGCACATAAAAATAAGCAGGAAAATTTAAATTTTGAACCCTCACAAGAACATCCTCTAACAGACCAGAAGGGTGTGTTGTACTCCAATTTTCTATCCAAATGACAATCCCAGTTGGATTCAATTCTCTAACCTGTAGTTAAAAGTAAATGGAGTGAGGTGTCACATTTATAGAATCACCTAAATCAAGCATAGCATTGGAAAATGAATACTCCCCTATATTGCATAGAATCGAGAAGGTTCCAGGATCATTGAATTTGGTCGGTGGTGATGGTACTATAAATGATGAGATATTCCTCTCCAATCTTACCTTCTCATCACCACGAAGTCTCCTTCTATGTGTACACATCTCCTTTAAAAACTTGGTGTATCGTGGAATTTTCTTCATGGCATCAATCAAGGGGATGTTAACATACACTTTTTTGAAAGTTTCCAATATTTCCCTATCAAGTTCAGTTTCCTTTTGTTTTCTAGGTTGGTAGTCCCTTTGGGGAAATGGAAGAGGAATGGTTGGTCTAGATAAAGCATCGACATACACACTATTTCCTTTGGAAGGGATTATTTCAAGATAAGCATTTTCCTCTCTTTGACCATTTTTAGCAGTTCAGATGGTGGTTTCCTCAGGAGTGGATGAATATGATGGAGGGTTCATTTGAGTTTTAAGTTTTTTCACACTCCTAAGGGTGATTTCACTAACAATTCCCTTATCCCTAGGGTTAAATACTGGTTTAGAGGGTAGTTTACCCAACCCATGACTTTTAATTTTTCCCACCAAGTTAGTTAGTTGGCTTAATTGGTTTTTTAGGTATTTTATGGAATCTTGGGTGGTTTTTTGGAATTGGAGATTGTTGGAATCCATTTGTTTCATCATATCTTCTAGTCAAGGCTCGGGTTTAAGAGGGGGCGGTTGGAAAGGCCTTTGGGGTGGTTGAGGATTTTTTGGTGGTGGTGGTAGATGAATACTCTTCCCTTGTTGGTTCAATGGTTGGTGAGGTTGGTTTGGATCCCCCACCCCTTCCAATAGGCTTGGTTTTCTTTCCACCCATGTTTGGATGGATAGTAAGGTTCTTTCCTAAAGGTTTTGTTATAGGGGCGTCCGGGAAAGATTGCCTCACAACTCTCAAAAGTTTCTCTCAATTGAGAACATTGTTCAGAGTAGTGTGTATCGGAAGTGAAAATTCCACAATGGATGGGAGGAGGAGATTGATATTTCCATTGGGAGAGAGAGATTTAGTATAAAATGGTACTTACCTATTCAAACTTTGTATCCACCTTCTTCTCAAATTCAGTACTTTTCACCTCATGGACACCTTAAATGGGTACACTAGACCTTGTACCAAATTGTTGAGTTTTTTGAGCCATGTTCTCAATTAGGGTTCTTGAATATTTTGGGTTTTTATCTACTAGTTCTCCACCTGCAGCAACATCAATCATGTTATGATCAATTGGAATTAAACCTTCATAAAAATACTGTACTAAAATTTTATTGCTTATTTGGTGGTGTATACAACTTGAACATAATTGTTTAAATCTTTCAAAATATTCATGAATTGTTTCCCCATGAGATTGTCTTATACCACATATTTCTTTCCCTATTGTTTCAATTTGAGAGGCTATGAAATATTTTTCAAGATAAATTTGTTTCATGTCTGCCCAACCTCTTATTGGGGAATTAACATAATAAATCCAGTATTTTGCAGTATCTTCTAAAGAAAAGGGGAATTATCTAAGCTTTACTTGTTCATCATCCGCATTAGAAGATTTTAATGTTGAACAAAGAGTGTGAAATTATTTTAAATGATTAGTGGATCCTCTCCTATAATTCCATGGAGTCTTGCTAATAGATGAATAAAAGCAGATTTTAGTTCAAAATTGGGTGCCTCACCTTGTAATTGAATGTATGTGGTTGGATATCAACATAAGGTGAGGTTATTTATTTTAGTGTTTTATTGTTTTCAGCCATGTTATACAATTTTATTTTTGTTTTGATGTTTGTTCCATAATTTCACGACCCGTTCTCGGGGCCCGTGTCGTGACTACCCCAAGCCCGCCTTCCATAGGCCAGGGGCTAGCGACTAGCACCAAAGGTGTAAATCCCGATAACTGGGAAGGCATTGCCTTTATAAAAGTAAACAAAACACCACAGAGTACAAGCGGAAATAAAACACTAAGTACAAAAGAAAGTTCTGAAAGGTAAAAGGGCCAGAATACAAACCCAACTGAAAAAGTACAGCTACAACTGAATGGAAGTACAACAGAAAAGACAAGCAGCTGGAAGAAAAGAAGCAGCTCCTGGGTCGTCCACCTCGGATCCTACCTGAAGGGTAGGTACAGATAGCGCAGCTCCTGGATCGTCCACCACGGATTCTACCTGAAGGGTAGGTACAGAAATCCTCCACAACGCTCTTTCCCATCGACCTCCTCCGAGTATCATCTCATCGTGAAGTCCACCTCCAGATACTGACTCATCGTGAGGTCCACCTCCGGGTACCGTCCAGTCCTCGAACACTCGGCCTCTGTCAGCACTGCCCATCGTCTGCAACCAAAACAACGAGGTGTGGGAATAGCCCATGCAGGGGTGAGTATATGTTACTCAGTAGGGACCCCGAGACCCTCAAGGTTTCACTAAATCCAACAAGGATAACCACAAAGAAGGATCTCAACAGATAACCCTTACTTAGGTATAAGCCCATACTTATACCTAAGTTATCAAGTAACCCATCTCAATCATGATGAAACACAAAGGTTATGAAATCAACAGATAACCACTACCTAGGTATATGCCCATACATATACCTAAGTTATCAAGTGACTCATCTCAATCAGGAGGTAAACACAAAGGTCATAGACTCAGCTCAAACCAGAATTTTCATTTATTGAAACCATAACTGTTGAAGAGCTCCGTCTCTGACGAGTACAGTGATCCTGTCACGACTCCGAGGTACTACTCACTAACCTAAGACTGCTGAGGTACTCCTCATGTCTAGTACTGCAGGTCATCCACCCAAACACAGTAGTGCTTCCCGCCGGGGTCTGCCACCCAAACACAGTACTGCACCCCCCCCCCCCTAATAGCCTGTAGAGGTACTCATTCTATTGAGTACCGCGGATCTGCTGCCTGCTACCAGGAACTCTATCCACCGTGGGTCTGCACCCAAACATAGTAGTGCTTCGTCCACTGGGCTAGTCGACTCACTCCAAGTCGAGGCGGTCAAGCAGTCGTCAGGTCTCATCCAGCTACACGGTCTTCGTACTCCGTACGCTCGTATCCAGGAGGGTCCGCTCCATGAGCTACAGGTCGATACTCAAAGTATCACAAAGTTCCATGAAGAAGTATCTCAAAAGACCGCCTCGTCATAGGGGTCTCAACGCAACAGACGGCGCGTCAATCGGACGCCCGATCTGTGAGTTATTAGCATTTTCATCCCAGGGGCCCGGTTGGTTTCGTGTACGAACCAAACCGACCGCATTTCAACTGTACCCAAAACTATCATAGGGTATACTCATAGGGACTATTTCTCAACGTGATTACCAACGCCGCTGACGGTTCGTCAAACGGGCATCCGGTCTGAAAGTTATCGGCTTTTCCGTTCCAGGGGCTCGGTTGGATTTTGGGTTTAATCCAACCTGGCCACTATCCAACTGCATCCAAACCTCAGACGAAGTATACTAAAAGTTCTGTCTCATCAAGAGGAATCCAACAAAGTCTACGGTATGTCTATCGGACGTCTGGAGCTCAAGTTATAAGCGTTTCCGCTCCGAGGGCCCAGTTGGTTTCGGGTTCGAACCAACCCGCCCATACACAAAGTTCTCCTAAACCTTGAGTGTAATATACCGAAACGACTGTCTCGATCCAAGGATCACATCGCATCGGACGGTGCTTCGATCGGAGGTCCGTAGCCCAAGTTATGGACGTTTGAACGGATCTGTCCGAAATTAGGGGGTTCGGGCCCGGTCCGACCCGGCCCGATACCCCCCTGGGTCGGCCCGAACTGGGTCAACCCAACCCAGGTCTGGGTCCGGCCCAATAGGGCATGGCCCGTACTGGTGGGTGCAGCCTGGCCCCACCGACGCGGCCCGGCTGGCCTGGCGCAGGCGCGGCATAAGCCGCACCGCCCAATCCGGAACGGCTGAAGCCTTTCCGGTTCTCCCCCCACCGCCGCAGCTCAGCCATGGCGGTTTGCTCCGGCGGCACGCTGCTGCCGCCGGTCCCCGGCGCTGCCGCCTTCTGCGGACCACCGGACGCGCTCCGGTGGTCCGTTTCGCCTGTTGTCTTCACCAACGGTCCTCCCGGGACCCGATCTTCACTGCGAAGGGATTCAAATGCCATTGCAGCCTGGTTCGTCATCGCCCGTCGATCCACACATCAAAAAAAAATGCGGCCTCTTCGTGGATTTCCGGCGTGGCGTGACGGCGCCGCGGCTTTGTTCGGCCTCCACGGTGCGGCACGACGGCGCCACGCTTCTTCACCCATTCTTCTTTGTTTCCGCGCGGTGTGATGGAACTGCGTCACCTTCATTCATGCCGCGACAAACACAACATCGAAGGGGGAGGAGATTCGGCCGTGTTTGTGCGGTCCAACCTCCTCTCGTTATAATGATAACAGGCAGCGCAAGAATAATATGACGAATGGCAAGGAAAAAAATATTCAAGAACAAGAAAATAACCCCTACATCAAAATTTGATGTTGCACGTCGGGCATCATGGAGAATGGAGTTGCGGAGATCGGACGTTGATTCCGTGGACGTCAGGGTGCGTCCGAGGAGGAAACAACGTCTCCTCACTTATTGCGGAGATGAAGAAGGAATGTACGTTGTCGTTGGTGATGATCATTGCGGTCGGCGAATTCTCCCTTGTCACGGAGGAAGAAGAGGATGAAGAATCATTCTTCGCTGGAGAATGATGTTCTTCAACGAAGGAGATTAAGTACTCTTCACAACTCAAGAGATTTTTCCCCCAAAATCTCCACACAACCCAACCAAAAATAAAATAAGGTTTCTCCCTTATTTTATTTTAACCATTCCATGCATAAAAAGTTCAAATTTCAAACACTTCATTGATTAAGAGTTTCAATAACTTAATTAAAGTGTGAGTTGGCATGAGTTATGAGGGAGATAGGTAGAGAAGGAGTTACCCAAATAATGGGGGAGTTAGGAAGTTATACAATTAAACACAAGGGGTGTTAAATGGGGAAAAGCTCATGGGAGTTAAAGGGAAGGTGAAGGGTTGGGGTTTCGTGTGGACCCCACCACCCTTGGTCATACCCTCTCATGGGAAGTTAGGTGGGGTGTGGCCCCACCTCCAACTTCTCTATGGAGAAATTAACTTCCACTAAAAATAAATTGTAACACTACAATTTAATTAAGACTTATCGAATCCCAAAAATTAACTACCTCATGCGACAAAACGCATCTGTGCTTAGGGTCCCCTTAAGCAATTATTGGCGCTGCGAGTTCATCGGTGTCCTCGGATTTCAATTCCAAGCACCGGTTCAAAAGTTAGAAAAACTCGCTCGTTCGTTCACTGAACGTACCCGAGCTAAACTTCGGAAATTGATTCTGGGCACTCCGGGCCTCGGAATCAGGTGCCGTCAGAAACTACGTTCTTGTAAAATCCCAAAGAAAATAAGAAAAAAATTTCCTTGAAATTTCCTGGTCTTTACACATAAGAATAAGATGAAGGATCAAGAAGATTTTTGTTGTCTTATGTTTCCTCCTTCAAGAATAAAAAATATATATTTTTCTGTCAAGTGACTCTAAATATTCATCTCTTAAAGTTCTATACAATTATGTATGATTTTTTATTATATAATGGATAAATAATTCATAATATATTTTTACATCAATATTAAAACATTTAAGTATACTAATGATACTGATGTCATTATATTAGTCTGGTTATAATAGATTTATAGGAGGTGGAATAAGAAATAAACATGAAATATCTTGGTTAAAAATATTACCTCTTACATGGATATCCTCCTTTTAGACTCTCCTTAATACTTATTAGATATGTTTTTTGGGAATAATAAAACCTCTAAGATGTTGGAAAGAGATTTGGGGATGGATTTTTTGTAGGGTTTGGTTGAGATAAGGTGCTCAAGGTGTGTAGAGAAGTGAGGTGGTGAAGGGATCCTTTTATAAGTTAGTTGAGTTCAACTATTTTAAATACATGTTTTCTTCATATATAATAAACTTTGTACTCAAGTAAAGTGGAAAAAAATTAGCCAAAATTCATTGAAAAGATAGGTAGGGTCATGAATCCACTCAACCAATCTATTAATGATAGGGTTTTTGGTATTATATCTTAATTTGACCCCTTTAAACTATTATAATTTTTAATATTTTGACTAACTTTCTCCTAAGAAGATTATTTTTATGACTAAAAATGCAATGGGACTTATTTCCTATTTTAAACATTTTTATTAAATAAAATAAAATAATTTTATAATATTTAATTTCTATAGGTGGTTATAATAAATTTTAATATGAGTATATATAACACTAAAAATGGTTTTTATAAATAAATAACTTTTAAGAATAAAAAATAATTTGCAGAAAAAACATGTATATTATTAATTCTCATGAAATTTATTACTTTATGACTAAAAAAAGAAATTTAGGTGACTTTAAAACTATTCTAAAACTAAAGGGCTCCTTGTGAATACTTAATCAAAGGAAAATAATCCAAAATATTTTTTTATTATAATAAATTATCACTCATGTTCAAGAATGTCAAGAATAGTTATCTAAGTGAAATTAATAATTTTAAATATTTTATTTTACTCCTTAAATACATTTTTTTCAATATAAAAGGTTTATAAAGCCTTTATTCTATGCTTACATTATGATAATGTCATAAAATTTATGGTATTTGAGACCACATTATTTTCCACCATTTACCTAAAAATCATCCCTTTCATAAAAATCGCAAAAATTCACCCCAAGAAATTTTTAAAATGATGATATCAAAAATTTAGTCCATTTTATCAATTTTCAATTCTAAAATTTACAATTTTATCTTTCAAATAATACCATATAATATAGGGGGAAAGTAGTTAGAATAAAAACTATTTAATTTTTTATTGAAAAATTATATGAAATTATTCATAAAATAATAATGAATATAAATCAGTAAAATTATCATGGATCTTAATAATAATAAATTGATTTATTATTTAAAAAAATAGGTTTTCACGCTATATCTAATAAATTGTCAAAATTTTGACCGAATTAGGTGGTTTTAACTTACAGTTGGGGAGGCATCTAAGTGGTAAACACCCTATAATCCTATATCAGAAACCCAAGAGAAAAACTATGAGTGAACTTTATAAGGAACTATGGTATTTTTGGTAATGTAGTAGTGGTACTATTCATCTGGAATGGGATTTGAGGCCATGAAAATAGATCTTGAGTCCATAGCACATACATGCCATCAAAGGCCTTCAAGCAATAAGGCCTTCAGGCCATGGATCATATCATGTTTGACTATACTAGACAATACCAAAGATTATGAAATAGATAAATAATAGTTACTATGAAAATCAACTCATTCATAGTCATAAAGGTGGGACATAATGGCCACACCATTGGGTTCAGGCCCCACACATCTAGGCATAGGGCAAGACAAGTTAACAGCATTATCATGTGGTGAGCTTGGCGTAGACGTTGATGTAAGGTTATGAGGTGGGGTTGCTCCATTGAAGTCAAATAAATAAGTTTTTAAGACCATTGTACCTCTAGTACTTCATTTCATGTAAGGGTTCCCTCTCAACCCAGATAAAAAATATATTATTATTGAAAAAAAATATTGAATTTTCATTCAGGTGGTCATAATTCTTCATCTCTTCAAATTCTATGTAATTAGGCCTGATTTTTTATTTTATAATGGATAAATAATTAATAATATATTTTTAAATAAATATTATCACAATTTAGTATAATAATGATATTAATTTCATTATATTATTATGGTTATAATATATTTAGAGTTTGTGGAATAAGAAAGACACTTTGAAGAACTCACTTAAAACAATTACCTCTTCCTTTGAATATTTCCATTAATCCTCTCCTTAAGAATTATTATATTAGTATTTTTGGGATAATAAAACCTCTAAGTAGTGAGAATAAAATATGAGGAGGTGATTTTGTAGGTATTAGTCAAGCTCAGGTTCTCAATGTGTGTCATGAAGTGAGGTGTTGAAGGGATCATTTTATAAGTGATTGAATTTGAACTCTTGTAAATACTTATTTTCTTAATATATAATAAATTTCAAAATCAAGTAAATTGAAACCAAATTATCCAAAATGAAAATATAAGATAGGGACGGTTGATATTCCACTAAACTAATCAATTAAAGATTGGATTTGATGGTCTTCTCTCTTAATTTGACCTCTTTTTAACCATTTCAACCTTTACTGTGGTGACTACCTTTTTACTGGGTTATTTATTTTTATGAATAAAAATGAAATGGGGATTATTAACTAATTTGAAACTTGTAATTCAAAATATTAAAACAATTTGATAATATTAAATTTTTATAGGTGGTAAAAAATAATTTTAAAATAATTATGTATAACACAATGAAAAATTGTTTTTAGAAAATTTTAATTTTTAAGAATAAAAATTATTTTTCAAAAAAAATAATATATTGTATTGATTATCATGACATTTTTTATTTTATTACTAAAAAAGGAGATTTATGGGACTTTCAAACTAATCCAAAACCAAATGGAACCTTGCAAATACTTAATCAAAGTAAAATTTTCCCAAAATAGTTTTTTTATTTCAATAAACTATAACTAAGGTCCATAAATGTCAAGAATATGTTTATAAGTTCATATTAATACTTTTAAATGACTTTTCTTAAACCTTTAATACATATTTGTTCGTTAAAAAATATTTATATACTTTTACTCCATTCTTATACCATGATAATGTCGTAAAATTCATGGTATTTAAAAATAGGATATTTTCCACTATTTAACTAAAAGTCAACCATTTAAGAAAAATCCAAAAAAAATCACCCTATATTAATTTTTACATGATGATATAAAAAATGAATTCAATTTTATCAATTTAAAATTTTAAAATTTAGAAATTTAACTTTTCAATAAATCCATATAATACATGGAAAAAACTTATTTAGAATAAATAAAATTCCATTTTATATTGAAAATTTATATAAAATTATTTATTAGATTATAATGAATATGAATTCATAATATTTTCATGAACATTAATAAAAATTAAAAATTATTTTTTATTAAATCTACCTAGGTTGTCATAATTTATAAACTAAATTATGGATATTTTGACCAAATTAGGTGATCATAACTTTTTTTGGGGGTGGCGCTTGAGTGGTAAAAACATTATAATCATATATTATAAACTAGAGGTCAAAAAAGGTGGGAACACATTTTTTAAGGTATTTTAGTGGTACTGTATCATTGTAGCAGTGCAGTTACTATATTGGGGTATTGTAATAGTGATACTATTTATCCCGAATGGGCTTTTAGACCAAAAAAATAGGATTAGGCCATAGGGACTCTAGTCCATCAAGGGATTTCAGACCACAGGGCTTCTAGTATTTGTAGTAAATTAGGTTAAACTATATAGGAGAAACCCTACGATGATGGAGTAGAGTAATTACAGTCATCGGGCATAACAAATTAGACACATTAATGAAGTTTGGACATGGTGGACATGCCACTAGGTTTAGGTAATCTGCTGATATGTATGGGAAAAGGCAACCCAATAGCATTTTCATGTGGTGATCTAGGCACAAACATTGAAGAAGGTGCCAGGGATGTGTTGTTTTAGTGCAATCAGGTCACAAATTAGTTAAGGATTTTGTTCCGCTTGGCCTTCAGAACATGAAATTCTAAATCCATTATTCCATTGGGACTTTGGGCCATGTAAGGGTCCCTTAAAACCCAATTAAAAAGTGTGATTATCAAAAATTAAAAATAAATCAGTTAGGTGAATGTAACTCTTCCTCTCTTCAAATTATATGTAGTTATGCCTGATTTTTATTTATTAATTTATAAATAATTCATTATCTATTATTCCATCAATATAATAAAATTTTAGTATAATAAAGATACCAATGTAAATATATTAGTATGGTTATAATAGATTCAGAGTATGTGGAAGATAGAAGAAACCTGAAAGAACTTGGTTAAAATAATTATCTCTTCCTTGGATATCCTATTTTAAGACTCTCTTTAATACTTATTATATTAGTATTTTGGAGAGAACATATCCTCTAGGAATTGGGAAAGAGATTGGTGGTTTGGTGGGTAATGGAAAATCTAGGGTGCTCATGGTGTGTTGAGAAGTGAGGTGGTGAATGGATCCTTTTATAAGTGAGCAGAGTGGAACTCTAGTGAATAATTTTTTTTATAAATATATAATAAAAATCATACTCAAGGAAAGAGGAACCAAATAAAAAATAATTTTAAGAAAATATATTTAGGTTTAATTATCCACTAAACCAATCAATTAATAATAGGGTTTTGTGGTCTTATCTATTAATTTAACCACCTTTTGACCATTTTAAACTTTATCATGATGACTAACTTATTCCTAAGTTGATTTTTTTTATGAATTAAAATAAAAAGGAATTATTACCTAATTTTAAATTTCATATTACAAATGTTAATACTATTTTGAAAGATAGAATTTTTCTTAGTTGTAAAATTTTAATTTTATATAAGTACTCATGGAACAATGAATGTTTTTTAGAAAAAGCATCTTTTTAAGCATAAAAGTGAACTTTCACCAAAATCATGTACAACATTGATATCATGAAATTTATTAGTTTTCGAATAAATAAATGAGAGTTATGTGACTTTAATACTAAGAAAAAAATTGATGTTACCTTTTAAATAATTAATAAAAGGTAAAGGACCAAAAATAGTTTTTTGCTAGAATAAATTATCACTTAGATTCTAGAATGTCAAACATAGGTTTCTATGTTAAACTAAATACCTTTAAATTATTTATTTTAATATTTAAACACAAATTAATTAAATAAAAAAGGTTTATAAATTTTTATTTCATGCTTATATTGTGATAATATCATATAAGTTATAGTATTTGAGAACATGATATTTCCCATTATTCAACTAAAAAAATAAACCTTCATAAAAATTCCAAAAATTCACCCAAAATTAATTTTTACATTATTATATCAAAAATAAAGTCTATTTTATCCATTTAAAATTCCAAAATTTATAAATTTAAATTCTAACTTAAATTATACATACATGGGAAAACAATTATGTTAGAAAAAAATTAAATTCGTTTTCAATTGAAAAATTACATAAAACATTAATTATATTGAATATTAATCTATAATATTAGCATGGATATTAATAAAAAAATAAAAAATTCATTCCATATTGAAATTACATTGGTTATCAAACTAAATCTACTAAATTATAAATATTTTAATCGAATTAGGTGGTTGTAACTTGTAATTGGGGTGGCACCTGAGTGGTAAACATCCTATAATACAACATCAAAAAGATGAGATAAAATCTAGATGGGAAAGAAATTACAAAGGTACTATTGCGAGGTACTATATAAGTGGTATTATTCATCTTTAATGGGATTTCGGGCCACAAAAATGGGCCTTTGGGCCATAGGACCTGTGGGATATTAAGGGACTTCAGGCCACTGGGCCTCCTATCCATGGAGAAGATCTGGTTCGACTATACTAGGAAAACCCTAGGATGATTGAGTATAGAAATGTAAGCCACAAGTTGGAGATATTCATACACATATATGAAGGTTTTACATGGACAACACACCATTAGGTATAGTATAATGAACCAACTCAGGTTAACTAGACAAGCCACCTGAATCAGACCATAACATGATATGGGTAAAATAGGATAATGAAAAGCCATCTCGAATGTAATCCAAATAGAACATAAAACCAGAGTATGAACCAGAAATAGAAAAAATACCAAAAAACATACAGTCTAATCCATATCATTTTCCTTCCTAAGAAATAATTTTTCTTTATAAGAAATCATTTGAAACCATTTTTCACATTAAATAAATGAAAAATATAAATGAATTTCTCAAGAACAATATGTAATTCATCATATTAATTCATTTTATAGAAACACCTACCTCAACACAGAAGAAAACTAATCTTATTTAGACAATGTTAATGGGGAACAAATAAAACAACCTCCCAAATACAAGGAATTCCAAGAAGCTAAAAAGTATAGATAGAAAATATTATCCTATCACAAAACCACAACCAAAACAAAGACACAACCAAAACCTAAAAAGAACCAGAAGGAATACTATCCCAGTGAAAATAAATCCAAGAACAATGATGATCAACCACTGAATTAAGTGATAGGAAGGAAAGAAGTCACCAAAAATTTCTTAGGGAGAACTCTGAGTTAAGAGAGGAGGGTTGCACAGAGAATAATGAATGATATCACCCATACGAAGCCCAAAAAACCAACACTGTGTCCTTTACACAGTGTATCCCATTAACACATCATGTAATCCTTGGGGACTGTATACGCCAAAAAAACATCACCATTTTATTAAAAAATAATATTTTCATAGTTTCATGGGGTGTACCTGTTAGACGGTATGTAAACCATTCACACCATGTACCCAAATCACGATTTCTTCCCAATAACCATTATAGAGTGTGTACTTCACTTACATGGCATGTAAGTTCCTATCAAGCAGAAGAAATTGAAGGTTTTTATGTTGAAAATTCCAACAAATTATTGAATTATCTATTATAGTTATCCTCCTAACATCCATTCTGAAATACCACATCCAACAAAAAAGGAAACAAAAAAAGGTAAAAACATACCTTAACATGGTGTTACAATTTCCAAATCATAAATTCTTTCTTCCCCCAAAAATACCTCAAGATCCTGGATCAATAAAAATATAATGTCATTGTTGCCGCATCAACGACTCCCACTCCCATGTCTCATGGTTTTCTTCTCTGCACTTCCATATTATCCAGACCAGGGGGATCATTTTACAGTGTAATACCTTATCCTAGGAATCCATAATCTGAATGGGCTGCTCATGCACAGTGGTATCAAGCTCAAGACCAACATCCTCCAATCTAATAACATGTGAGAGATCTTGTATATACCTTCTTAATTGGGAAACATGAAACCCTTCCTATATATAAGTCATGCTAGATTCTAAAATAAACTGGTAGGCCACCCTCCCCAGTTGTCCCCTAATATCAAAGGGGCCCATAAAGTGTTGTTCCAACAAACCATGTTTACCCAATCGACGATGTATGATGTGAGGTGAAATTATGAGAATGACCCGATCATTGGCCTCAAACTCTAGCAGCTGATGATGTTGGTCTATATAGTAATTCTGATGACTCAGTTCCATGTTTAAACACTTATGGATCAACTGCACCATCTATTTCGTCTCTTGAACAACACTCAGCACAACTAAGGACCTCTCTCCCAACTCTTCACATCACAAGGGAAATCTATATAGACTACTATACAAAGAATAAAATGGAACCATATTTATCAAAGCCTGAAAATTATTTTCATGGTAAAAATAATACAAATGAGAATGATTTTCTCATGATCCACATAAATCAAGCATACAATCCCGAAGCCTATACTTAAGAACATGGATAGCCCTATCTATATGTCCATCCATCTGTGAATGATAAGATATGATTGGTTTAATATGGGAACTCATCATATCTTGAAAAACATTCTAGAATCTAGATGTGTACATTGGATCCATATTAGAAACATCTACATATAGAACCCTATAAAATCTCAAAATATCTCGAACACACAAGTCCCGAAGCTATTCCACTTTCATCGCCTCCCGAATAGGAAGAAAAGTCACTATTTTCGTGACTCGATTAATGATAACCAAAATCTCATCCTTCCCACAAGAATTCCATGCAAAAAATGTTGAAATCCCTGGAAGTATCATCCCACTTCCCTATGAGAATGGGTAAAGGTTCCAAAACCCCGTATGTTTTTGGTGATCTACCTTAATTCTCTAACAAGTAAGGCACCATGAAACAAAATCCACTATCGACCATCTCATTCCTTGACACCAATACATATGCCTCAAGTTATGATACATCTTGGTATCCCCAGGGTTCATGGACTAGAAATAATAGTGCAAAATATCCAACAACACTTGTTTTAAGGAAAAAGGAAAAACTAGTATGGAAAAAATATAAACCTCTACTAGTGGAAAGAGACCACTAACTCGAGGTCTTCCCACCTTAAAATATTTCTCTAATTCATTGGAACTCATTGTATGCCACTTTCTCAAGATGTACTCTCTCATAAAATGACAGGTTATATTTCATCAATGCCAAGAACACTTTTCCACCATCCGCTTCCACTCTCAAGCACATCTCAGCAAACAAACTCATCATAGACCATTGCTCAACCAATTCATTCATATATTATATCGGTAATTTTCTTCTCAACACATCGGTTACCACATTTATTTTCTTAGGGGTATAAGTAGTATTAAAACTAAATTTATATAGATATTCCACCTAGTGTCTCTCTCAAATTCAAATCCCTCTGAGTAAAAATATATTTCAAACTCTTATGATCATAATATATAATAAATTGTTCCCCCAAGATATTATGACACCATATTTTGAGTTCATCCATAATAGTTGCCAACTCAATATCATGGGTAAGGCAGTTATTCTCATGAGGGAATAACTAGGGAGAACCATAATCCATAACCCGTTTCCCCTACATCAAGTAAAATCTAAAACATGTACCAGAAGCATCATAGAAAACATCATAATCTGACCCTAGTTCTGGATGAATCATAACTAGTGTTGGTTATAGCTTTATCTTCATCTACTCAAAAGGATCACTGAAAGTTTTCATTCCATTCAACTTTACACTTTTACAAGTTAAATAAATCATCGAAGATGAAATCATGGAGAGGTAATGAACAAACCATATATAGTAACTAGCCAAACCCAAGAACCTTCAGATATCAAACACATTTCTAGGAATCTCCCAAGGCATAACTACCTCAACCTTTCTTTGATCTACTGAGATTCCCCTATTAGATAACAGATGCCCCAGAAACACTAACTCTTAGATCCAAAACTCACACTTGGGAAGATAACCATACAGAAGATGTTCTTTCAAGGTTCTATAAATGATATCCAAATGGTCCACATTATCCTCATCTAACTTGGAGTACACTAAAATATCATCCACAAAAACAAAAATAAAATAATCCAAGAACCAAATAAATATTTGGTTCATCAAATCCTTAAAAACTGTAGGAGCATTAGTGAGACCAAATGGCATAACCAAAAAATTAAAATGCCCATATCGACTCTGAAATGATGTATTTGGTATATCCTATTCTTAAAATATCAACTTGTGATACCCTGACTGCTGTTAAATCTCTAAAAAACAATTAGATCCTCTAATATGATAAAAGATATCATCAATCCTTGGACAAAGATATTTTTTCCTAATGGTCACCAAATTCAACTTTCGATAATCAAACCAAAATCTAGGGCACCCATGTACCTTTTTTGAAAAGAGGAAAGGTGGATACAATAATGAAACACTAGTAAAAATAAATCCTTTATCCTCTAAGTCCTCAAGTTAGAATTTAAGTTCCAAGAACTCAGTGGTTTTCATATGGTACAATGACATATAAATGGTCATCGTACCAGGGAGAATTTAAATAGTATAATCAACATATCTCTATGGTGGTAAACAAGAAAAATCATCCATAAAAATCTCAGGTCATGCACATATAATTTCAAGAGTTTGACCACTCCAGTAGGGTTCAACTTCATCAAGAAACATCTCTGAAAACTGACATGACATTACTCTCTCATAAGGAATAACATGCCCTTCCCTTCCTAATATAGAGTCCAACTCACCCCAGAAAACATTAGTGACTCCATCAGCAGATAAGAAAATAACCCAATGGTGATAATAGTATATTTGATCCATAACATTTTTAATCAAATAAATTACAATAATATTATCAAATATTTCAAGATCAATAACTAAGATGTTCCACTCCCACTCAAAGTCGGTTATCATCACCTGACAGGTGGGACATCAGAAACCTTGTTCGGACCTATTTCCCAAAGGCATAAAAATATCCAGAAAGAAAAAAATAATATCCAAATGATAACTTAACACATAAACTAACTTTGACAATATAAATGAATGAGTAGAAACCATATCAAACAAATCTAGTACCATATAAGAGGAAATAAACATCATGCATCTAATAGTTGCTAGCCCAGCTTCAAATTCCTCTAGTGCATACTCCACTGCATAAATTCATCCAGTATTATCCACCTAAACATCTTCAGTGGACTAAATATAAATACCCAACACCCTTATAATCATCAAAATTAACCTATGAACCCTTGGTGAGAATGGATCTTGCCCTACTTCCCTGAGATATTTTTTTACAAAATCATTGTAGATGGACAGATCATCCACAAATATGGAAAGTACTAGAATCCTCTACATAGTTAGTCTTGATATGAACTCACCTTCAAAAATGGTAGAAGAAAACCTACTACTACATTTTCATCACCCCTATTACTGGTCTTGATGAAAACTGACTAATCTTATGCTTCCTTTTATGGATAGAAGATACACCCTGGCTAACAACCAAACTAGCTGAAGCTCCACCCAAACCTGTCTTCCTAGCTATGTCTACCTCATATAAAGCTACCTTTTAAACTACATCCTCAAGGGTCAGAAAAAAAAAATGGCATCAACATTAACCGAATATCAGGTCTCAATCACAACTCAAACCTCTGATCCTTTAGGTATTCATTAGTGATAAGCTCTGATATCGGATTCACTGACTTAGCCAAATGGGAAGAATACTTCAGAATGGTATGCTTCCCCTACTCTAAGGTCAAAAACTCTTGCACACAATGGATTAGTATTGTAATTATAGTTAAATATTTTCTTAAAGGAATCCCATGTAAGATCCTCATGTAACATACATTTCACAATGGATTCCCACTATATTATTTCTAGTCCCTAGAGTATACACATGGAAAACAAACTTAGAATCTTTCAGAGTCTTCATGAAGTTGAAGATCCTCTCTATCTTCTTGAGCCACTCTTCCCATTATTTGTTTAATTTTTTACCAAGAAAATTTCCTCATCATGAGGATGGTAAAAAATACATTAACAAGACCCATGATAAAGCACAATAGCTATCCTTGGGGTCGATCTCAAGGAAGCATTGTTGAGATTCCAAGTGGTATTTCTGAAAATATTTTTTCATTTTTAAATATTGAAAACATGAAAATAAAGAAAACACAATAAGTGATGAAAATAATAGGGAGGGTGGAAAAATAGTGATAAAACAGAAGACCAATAGATGAAACAAAACAACAATAAGAACATAAAAAGACAACAATTTGACGAATAAGGTTATCAAGAACAAGTTTGGATCCTTGTTAATCCACCCTCAACTTCCTATCATGGTTCGGCATAAGAAAACCATCACCAATCATCTCTTACTCAATACGTGGATGGTAAATCATATGACACACCTTTATCACCTAAACAATTAACACCCAAAAATTGAAGTTCTTAAGTTCTTGACCATTCCTCAAAAATTGATAAATGAATCCCATAACTAACACATTTTGTCCAGGATGTCAAAATCCAAAATGATCCAGATGATTTCATCAGATCGAACAACCCAAATCAATGGATCAGTTTGATAAATTGAGAAAGGAAGGGAAAATGAGGCAATAAAGTAGAAAACTATTCCTATATAAGGGTTCTCTCTCACTCACCCTAATTCATAGTCTCATTCCACAAAGGAGAAGAAGAAGAGAAGATCACAATGAAGATCGGATCTCTAGGTGGCATTAGGTTTCACTACCTGAATCAAGCCTTAAAAATTAGATCTCCAATATTGGAGATTCGATATCATAGAACAAAGCACATATGAACAGACAAAAAAACATCAAAATTGAATTAACAAAACATAGCAATACAATGTATTTACAGCGATCAAACAAAAAGGAAAACAAGTAGCTGAATATGAAAGAGGAGTTGGGCTCTAATCTCAAGTAATTGGATACATTCCCATGTCCAAGGGGTTGTGGTTTCCTTTGTTCCAAAGAGGAGCAGTGGCTCCTCTTATTCGAAAAAATGAAAAAAATGGTAAAAAATAGAGACATATTATCAGGTAGAAAAATCATTGTGGCTTCCCTTCTCGCACTTATAATCCACTTTCTATAAAAACCTAGTGAAAGTATAAAACCACTCTCAATGACCCCCAATTTCCCTTTGTAATGGAGTGACTATGATCCCCCAATATAGTAATAAAAAAGAAAAAATAGACATGAGAAAGTGAAAAAAAATACGTTTATTACTATAAATATATATATCATTAGTTATATTAATAAAAATATTCAAAAAAAAAGTAAAAATATTAGTATTAATAATCATATTCCTATTATTATTAAAACTAGTTTAATTATATTTACATATAAATACATAAATATAATTATTATTAATATTTATTTATTATATATATATATTTAACTATATAATTACAAAATATGTAAATAAACTAAAATAATATTAAATTTCAATAAACCTATTATTCCTATTATGTTATTAATATATTTAATATAATTACTATTATTATTATATATATTAAATTATATTTTATATAGATTATAATATATATAATAAAAATATAAAAAAGAAATTTGGGGGGTGGTTTGGTCAAGATTCACTTGGGAAGGTGCTTGTGGCATAGGGAGAAATAGGGGAGGCTCACATAAGGGATCGAGTGGGCAACGGCTTGGTGATTTGGGTGGCAGTGAAGGTTCTTGGGTTTTCCAAGGAAAAGAATCGTCCTAGGTTAACATTTTAACTAGAATATCCAGTACACCCTTCAGATGAGAACAATTTCCCTATTGTATTTTAAGTGGTCAGATCATCTGAGCATGACATTCCTTCAATTCAAATTTAGAGATGGATTTCCCCTCATGTTTTTTATGACAGATCGATTTCTACTCAGTTGTGGTGACAGTGATGAAACCCAAAAATTCCACCCTAAAATCTGGCACTATAGCCAAAACAATGAATTGAGATATTATGGAAACAAAAATTTGGAATCCAACAAGTACAGTAATGGGGGTGACTAAACTGAAAGGAATTATTGCGTTGTTTGCAAGTTTTTTCCAATGTAAAGGTGCGGTTTTTTTCACTGAAAACTACTTGACTCTGGTGGGGTTTTGTCTCAGTATCTGATAGTCATTTTTTGTACAAAACAATAGTAATTTCTGTCAAATGTGGTGTAACTTAGTTATTTTTTCTGAAATATGTTCTCAAAAATCTATATTCCATTTCTGTTGTTACGATTTCTTATTTAGAACTATTTTGTTATGGGCAGTTTTCTATAAATGTTCTATGTCTATCAATTAATTTTGAATTTTATTTCTGTTGGTGTATCATTCCTCAATGGAGGTTCCAATGGAACTTCCCCTTAAGGATTCCTCTGTAGGTGTCACTTTAACATGCACTGACACCTCCACCAGAAGTTTCACTGGTGCTTCCATTGAAACATCCAATAGGTGGAAGATTAATTAAATTTAAAATTGGTTATACAATTTGAAAGTGGGAATTCCACTGGAAGTTCCAAAGGAACTTTTAGTTGAAATTCAATTGGAACTCCCTCTAGAACTCTTAATTCAATTTAAAATTGTTTATACAATTTGAAATGCTAAATTAAATCATTTTGTAGTGTAGAAGTTCTGATGGGAGTTCCACTGGAAGTTCTAGAGGAACATCCAGTTGAACTACGACTGGAACACCCAATGGAAATCCTAGTGGAACTCCCATTGGAACTCACAATGGAAATCCTACTGGAACTTCCATTGGAACTACCACTGGAAATTCTATTGGGGTTTTGGAAAATTAATTCAATATGAAAATGCTTATACTTTTCAAAATATGAAATTCAATCATTTTTATAATAAATATATGTAACAATTGCAATGGGTATTTCTTTTAATTATATTGAAAAATAATATCAATTTTTTAAATATACATTTTAGTTGTAGTGTGGAATTTCCAGTGGCAGTTCCACTAGAACATCCAGTAGAACTCCTAGTGGATCTTCCATTGGGGTTTTGGAAAATTAATTCAATGTGAAAATGATTATACTTTCCAAATGATAAATTCAATAATTTTTATAATAAAGATGTTTAATAATTGCAATGAGTATTTCTTTTAATTATATTTAACAATAATATCAGTTTTATTAATATAAATTTTAGTTGTAGTGTGGAAGTTTCAGTGGCAGTTCCACTGGAACTTCCATTGGGGTTTTGGAAAATTAATTCAATATAAAAATTATTATACTTTCCAAATTATAAATTCAATAATTTTTATATAAATATGTGTAACAATTGAAATGTCTATTTATTTTAATTATACTCGATAAGAATATGAGTTTTATAAATTTACATTTTATTTGTAGTGTGGAAGTTCCATTGGAAGTTCCACTGGAACTTCCACTGTAACTTCCAGTGGAACTCCTATGGGAACTCCCACTGGAACTTCCATTGGGGTTTTGGAAAATAAATTCAATATGAAAATTCTTAATCTTTTTTAAATGCTAAATTAAATCATTTTTATAATAAATATGTGTCACAATTGCAATGAGTATTTATTTTAATTTTACACTGGATGTCCCACTGGAACTTCCAGTGGATGTTCCACTAGAATACCAATGGAAGTGCCACTGGAACTTCCACTGAAAGTTCTAGTGGGACTTCCAGTGGGACTTCCAGTGGGACATCCAATGGGACATCCAGTCAGACTTCCACTAAAAGTTCCAATGGGACTAGCAGTGGGTCTTCCAATGGAACTTCCACTGATTCCCAATCAAACTTAGATTTTTTAGACCTTCTATGCTATAATTTTGTGTATGACCACAATAATTCGTTAATTTCTATTTTTAGGTGTGTATTTTAGGTCAAATTTGACCTCCTTACCAATAATTTTATAAGAAATAAAAGATCAACTAATATAAGGTCATATAAATGATTTGTGAACCACTCTTTTTTGGAATATGTTTAAATAATTCATATCCAATACAATAACAACATCAAATTGAAAAAAAATCCAATAGTTCAATTATATATGTATTGGATAACTAAAATCCATCAACAACTACTTTATGATTTGGTGGAGGGGAAATACGTTTCTTGGAAGCTGATATCCAAAGGATATTTGAAATAATTGAAGGTAAAAATAGAAATAAACAACTCCTGCTCATTCAAACCAATGAAATAATAATCACATGTAAGGAGATTTCAAATTGGTGTCAAGTTATTGACACATAAGTCAATAAAATTGTTCCTTTTAGAATCAATAAAGGGAGATGAAGAACCCAATCATCATGACACAGTAGAAATACTATGTTTATACACATGTGAAACTATTTTTTCCCAACTATGGGTTCTTAACTAAGCTGGGGTTTTATCAATTATGTGAATACTGCAAGAGACATGAGAACATTAAGGTGGTCGCATGCAATCCACCAACAATTAATGAGATCAATTAAATAATTTCAAACACACCATGGAAGGATTACGGGGGAAATTTTCACTTTATTGGTAAGTATTAATATTTATTTTCAATTAAATATATAATATACTCTTAATATGCTTCTTGTTATTATAGTATTGGTACTGTGACAAAAGTGTAATAGTGAAAGGGAATGAACAAGCAGCCAATCCACCATTCACAAAGTGGAGCCTCTCATATTTTGATTCTGGTTTAAAGAAACTAAAGATTCATCATGTTCCAACTATAGAGGTAAGTATACCACTTATAGTATTAATTTAATGGTTTTATAAACCATGAATATGTTAAAAAAATATTACAAATAAAAAAGAAGAAAAAATTGTGGAGGAGCCACCAATGATTAATGAATCTGTAGAAATTGAGGATCCACCAACAGTTATGGAAGCTTCTATTGGATAGAAAAAAAATGGTAACCAAAGGACAACAGAATAAAAGTTCTTGAAAAATAAAATTCTTCCATGAAATGAAAACAACATAAAATGGAAGCAATTGTTAAAAACCAGGATGAAAAATTGAAATAATGAAGTTATTAGTAAGTGAAATGTCTATCATAGAGGAAAGCAGAAGAGAAATTAGAGCCTAAAAGAGTAATTTTGTCAAGGAGGAAAACCAAAAATAGGGTAAAATTGAAGCTGGGATGCAGTAGGATCCACCTAAAAAACCGCATCTCCCTCTGAAGCAGAACAGCGGAAGGAAAACTAGAAACTATGACCCAAGGAAACTAATATTGAGGAGCCTACAGATCAACTGCATGAAGATGCTGAACAAACCACACCTATAAATCAAAGCATCCAAACTAGACAGAAAGAAACCAAGAGTCACCAAACAATATCAATGATTATAAATGTGAATTCTAAAGCTAGGAAGAAGAAGAAACTGGATTCCACTTTTCAGTATAAAACCCAATACACAAGAAGAAGAAGAAGAACAGAAGGATAAAAAATTATTAGAACAACCAAGTAATCTAGAGAAACCCATTGAGGTAGGTAGTGTTTTAACAAAAAAAACAAAAAAAGCTATTATAGGGATTCCAAGAATACATAAATGGGTCAGGTAGAGTAGAAGCCTGTAAAAAAAGACTATGAGTAACTGCAAAATATTCTCCAGATGGAACCAGTATAGTATGTCTGCCCTTCATTTTAAGGATTTCAATTCAATTACCCTGAACTTTATTTTTTTTTCTTATACGTTACTATTATTATAATGTAGTCAATTTTTATGGGAAGCTGAGAACAGCTTGTATTCAGTTAGATTAGATGGAATTTTCTAACTTTTCACCAAAATTATGACAAGTAGAAGGGTGATCTTAATTTTACCAAGCTTAATATAAACTAATATTCAATTAGTCTCACATCCTCCATTCTTTTTTTATTGATATCAGGTTATAGATTCCTATGCTTAGCATATCAAAAACAAGTGTGAAATAGGAAAAACGGCCGGAATTTTTTATGATAAATCAACTATGATTACAAGTGTTTCATTGGTGAGTGTAATATTATCTATGTTCTTGATGTTTTAAAAATATTAATTAATATTTTGTCTCACTTTATTCAGTTATACAGAGCATTACATCTAGGAAAAACAACTATTTGAAAGAGTGTTTGTTAGAGAAACCCATAAAAGAAGCAATGCAGTTGAATGGAAAGCTTTGCATCCCCATAAACATAGACAATCTGCATTGGACTTTTCATGTGTTTGATATTGAAAAAACATTATCTACTATAACTTCATATAGCCTCGTATGGGTGCTACTACAATTGATTGTTACCAATAAGATGCTTTACAAATGTTAAATTCTATCCTCTTCAACATCAAATGCATTTTTTGTATACACAAACTTACTAAATAAAATTTATATGAAACTTGAAGAAAACATTTATTAAAGAATTAATCAAACAATGGAAACCCAAATTCTTATAGATGACTGCTCTAGTGTTTCCATTTATAGTGAAAGATAGTCCCCAATAGGGGGATGCAACATTAGACTATGGGATAATAGTTTGTTATCTCATTGAGAAGTTGGAAACGGATCAAGTGTATAACAAGAACCTATCACAAGAAAAAGTTGATTAAATGTGCCTATATATGGCACATTGTTTTCTTACAGACCCAGCATATAGCTGGAATGAAACCTCATATAGAAGCAGGAGTTGTCTTGTGGAAGCAATGCGATCAGAATGAAGATAAAAAGTTAAACAGCCAGGTTCAATGGATCTAACATTAGAGTACAATATAAATGGTTTAGAAGGTTTCAAACATTTATACAGTCTACTTTAATGGTTGTTACTAGACACAACATTTGAAATTTCTTAGGTTTTTAAACTGTTTTACTTATTTCTTTAATGGCGGTTTGTTTTTATTCGTATGAATATTTCTTTATTTGTTTTTTCTGTTATAATTACAATGGTTTTATGTTTGGTGTTGGTTATTTCAATGGTTTATATTTACTGTTGGTAATGGTGTTTTGTTGTTAAAATTTATGTTGGTAATTGTAGTGGTTTAAAAGTGGTGTTGGCAGTTTCAATGGTTTATATTTGGTGTTGGATATTTCAATTGTTTATATTTTCTATTGGTAATTTGGGTTTTGATGTTAGAATTGATGTTGGTAATTTCAATGGTTTAAAAGTGGTGTCAGCAATTGAAATGGTTTATATTTCGTGTTGGTTATTTCAATGGTTTATATTTTCTATTAGTAATTTTGGTTTTGTTGTTATAATTGTTGTTGGTAATTTTAGTGGTTTAAAAGTGGTGTTGACAATTGCAATGGTTTATATTTTGTGTTGGTTATTTTAATGAATTTTATTTTCTATCGGTTATTTCAATGGTTTATATTTGTTGTTGGCCATTAGTTTATATTTACTGCTGGTAATTTCAATTGGTGTAGGAATTGTAATGGTTTATATTTTTTGTTATTAATTGAAATGGTATTTATTTTGATTTGGTAAG
The DNA here is from genome assembly GCA_963277665.1 of Viscum album. Taxonomy (NCBI): domain Eukaryota; kingdom Viridiplantae; phylum Streptophyta; class Magnoliopsida; order Santalales; family Viscaceae; genus Viscum; species Viscum album. The sequence goes on from OY728162.1 coordinate 127,671,815, forward strand.
TGGAGTAATAGTAATGTTTGCGTTTTGAGGACAAAAAACATGATCTGCAGTGGGAATATTATCTTTTTATGAGGGGAAACATTTTCTTCTGAGGGGATTTATTTGGTTTCGTTGTTAGATTTGATAATGCTAATTGAAATTTGTAAGTGGATAAATAATTATGTTCACACTTTAAGGATATTATCTTTATTTTTTATAAGACTGTTTGGTTTGGCCGACATTTGGATTTCATCATAAGATGGAGAGTCTCCATATGAAAATACTTGGACCAAAGATCCAATAACTCTTACTCAGTCTTCTAGATTTCTTTATCAAAATTCAAGAACCTAGATTTATCCCATTCTCAAAGAACAAATGTACACAGAATTCTAGAACATGGATTTATCCCATCTTCACAGTTGAATACACAAAAAATTCATACAGCACGTTTACAATTTATTGAAGTATCCCAATCCCAATCCATTACAACCAAAAGTGGACTATCAAATACTACCACATCCTCAAAGAAAAAATGCATACAGAATTGTAGAACCTAGATTTATCACATCTTTACAGTTCCATATAGAACAAATACATACATCACATTTAGAATTTCTTGAAGTATCCCAATCCCACTACCAATCCATTACAAACTAAATTGGACTATTAAATACTATAGTCTCTACATTCTTAAATTCATTCATTATAATTTAAAAAACTCTTATCATCCAATGTTGTCTACACCGGTCAACCTCTTCCTATGCTATGCCAGCTATCTACCTCTCAAGATGAAGTTCCAAATTGGTGTAAAATTCTTCCTGCAACAGAAAAAGTACAAAATTATAAATGGTTACAGAAAATAAATCTTATTAAAAAATTACATGTGAAATAGTTTTTCTAGCTCCAACACAAAAATATGATCTTTCTTGCTCCATAACTCCATGCATGCAAAGAATAATGATATCAGATAACATATTAACAATAAAAAACAGCTCTTATAAATTAAATGCATCATAAAATGAAATCATACCATCATCATATAAGTAGGCTTAATTTTTTTATTCAACTATTTCCCCTTTCGGCAGCCATTGTCTAAAAATATTTTCAATCTATCTCTCCCATTACTGTTTGGTTTATTTTTAAGAGAACTATTTCTTAAAATTTTGTATGAACTAGCATGACCATTAACTTTATCTGATGATATATTTATGATAGAAAACTCTATTGAAAAATTATTACAATTTGAGAATGAAATGTCATAACCCACATATGTCTCATAAGCTACGGTAATTAACTTCATTCTCATTCATGCTAAATCTTTGTAACATATTATTAAAACTGATTTTATATCAACAAGTTCCTCAATAGAAGATCTTTTGAACATCACAATATTTCTAGCCAATTAGGTCCATCTCCCCAAAATATATTTTTCAGTTATTTCTCTCACATCAAGCCAATCAAAAAAATTAAAACATGACAACAAAGACACCCAATGGACTCAAACTTTCAACAAGAACATTCAACAACTTCATTAAAAGCTTCATATGATACACAGAATTGATCTTCACAACTAACCATTCCAATAACATAATTCAATTAAAATCCAATATCAAAACAATATATCCAAAAAAAATCACCAATCAATTGATATTCATGTTGAAATAAATCAAATAAATTATCTAGTAGAAACCTGGAACATCAATGCATGGTAAGGGTAAATATTATGAGGCAACTTCTCCTGAATCTAAAATTCTTCCTTTGTTTCGCGATACCGATTTTTTTTTCAACAAGCGCTCAAACTTCTTAAAGAAATCAACAACACTGAACTTTCGATGAATATAATTTTTAATAAATTCATTAAAACTTTCACTTAATTGAGTGATAATAATACCCAATGTTAAAGAATCTTTCAAAAAGAAATGCACCCACTTTTCTCACAATACGAATAAATCATCTAGCCACTGTGATTTCCCATCCCCATATTCTTCTATAAGGGAATACCACTCCTGATCAAACTGATTTTCATTATGGTATTCAAACATACACTTCTTAAATCTAGTTAGAAAACTAGATATATCTTTCATCCAATTACCTAAATGTTTAATTACATTTTTCATCAAATTCTATGAACAAAGGCAATGTCGAGTTCCCACTAAAACTAGAGAAATGGATTTTCGCTTTGCCCCATCCTGATCAATAGAAATAGTTTCGTGTGATGCACCTGTAAATGTTTTTTGAAAAAACCAAGAAAATTAGGTCACATTTTCATCATATAACAAAGCTACCTCAAAAACAACAATCTCCTAATAATTATTGAACCCCCAGAAAAACACCTAACAGCCTGTAATATTTATTAGTGTTGAAAGTGGTGTCAAAAACAAAAAAAATCTCCAAAAAACTCATAATCTATTCTCATTTTTGGATCAGCCTATAAAATATTACTAATTTTCCCATTCATGTAAAACTACATAGTATAAACAAATGATGGATTGTCCTTACTTTTTCATTCAGGTATTCTAAAATGCAACATTCATCACCATGAATCAAATCTCTTTTCTATTTAGACCTAAAAAAATTCAACTGATCAACACATGTGTAACCAATAAAATCTTGCTCCCCTAAAATAGTTGTCTCCAATGAGAAAGAATCATTTGGTTTAATACATATAAGAGCATTCACATCTAACTCAGCTGATTGTGCTTCTGTTATTTTTATTTAAGACCTCATCATATGAATTGATTCAGGCCTGTCCAAGGGATAATTATGATCTTAAAAAAATATAGTACAAGCATATTGGCCAGAAACTAATAAACTAACCCCCATTCTAGAAAGGAAACCTATACGTGTCTAAGCCTGAGGAAATTTCACCATGCTATCACATTTGATAACCTTCCTATGACCTTCTTTGCTACATGCATAAAGGCTTGATGTGACAATTAATTTATTTTTTCTCCTTTTATTAGATTATTGTCAGTGTACACTGAACTCATTTACTCCCCCATACGTGACATAAAAACATTATGCTTCATCAAGTGACTTGAACATCATCCTTAAAACTGGTTTAGTAGAAGCAGTTACAACATCAACATCACCATCAACAGTATCTCAACAACCAGTAACAAACAAAATCAGTTCAAGAAAAGTACATTAACATCATAATTGGATTTAATTCATTTGAAAATGTATAAACTATATGAATATAAATGTGACTAAATGATAATTAATTATTAATATATATATATAATATATAAAATTATTTTTTTGAAATTATAAATAAAACAATTTTTAAGACATATTATATATATTTTCCAATGTAAGTTCCAGTGAAAGTTCCATTGGAAGTTCCAGTGGAAGTTCTAGTGGATGTTCCAGTGGATGTTCTGGTGGAAGTTCTCATGTAATTTCTAGTGGCAGTTTTAGTGGAAGTTCGAGTGGAAGTTTTAGTGGAAGTTCCAGTGGGACATCCAGAGGAAGTTCCAGTGGATGTTCCAGTGGAAGTTCCTATGAAAGTTTGATTGGAAGTTCCACTTGAAGTTGCGATGGATGTTCCAGTGGACATCGAGTAGAACTTGGATATCAAATGGAAGTTCCATTGAAAGCTCCACTGAAAAAACCAAGGGAAATTACAGTGGAAATCATGATGAAATTAGACATCAAGTGGAAGTTTCACAACAAAAACCAGTGGAAATTCCACTGCAAAAACTAGTGGAAGTTCTAAAATGCAATAAAACTATATATTACTTCCAGTAAAAGGACCACTTCTAACATCATCAAATAATGTTGGAAAATTTTACAAAAAATATAAGAAAAAACAAACTTCAAATATAATCTCCAATACCTTCACATAATTCAGTATACATTCATAGATAGAAACTTATTCCATATTTACCAAAAAAAATGGAAAAAATACTTCAAATAAAATTTGCAATGCCTTCATCGCTATCCATTATAGGGAGAACAAAAACACAAACTTCAAACTGTGTCGCGACCCCAATGATTATCCCTTCTCCAAAAACCACTAATCCCTCCAAATTAGACCTCAAGATCAAACTTGGACCTCGACCGGAGTGTCGTGACTCTAAAGATTATCCCTACTCCGCAATCCAGCGCACCTAGCCCGAATGAAAATTTTCCAAATCCCTACCATGCTCCAGTCATTTCACGTGCACACCATTTTCCTTTGAGATGAAAATGCCTTCCATCAGCTCAACCCGAGAGGATGGTTCCACCTATAAAAAAACATGTGTTAAGATCCCCTCATATGATCAGAGCATCCTGTAAAATGGGGTACTGGAGAAAATAAAAATAGGTTTTCCAGTGCCAAAATTGGAAGGAGGTGGCTAGGTCGACACATGATGGTATTCAACAGCAGCACTCAATAGTGTAAGGGGAAACTCGGATGCTACTGACTTCATCTAGTGGTTCTGGTTTGAGCGGTGCATGGAAGATCAGTTGACTCAGAGGGGTCGATTTTCTTCAGTAGTGATAGCACTTCTGTAGCACTCGATATTAGCAAGCAACTCAGCCGCACATGAGTGGGATTTGATTTTATTACAGATCTAGAAATATTAGTTTCCATTGAGATAAATCTCCTTCTTTCTGTCAGGGAAATTAAGCTTCTGTTGGATTTCAATCTGTTGTTGTTTCATTTTTATATTAATTTTGTGAAGTTGATGTGTTGGAAAAGGCATGGTTTGCAACGGTGGGTTAGAGAGTCTCCTTTTGGAAAGGAGGTGTAGTAGAGGGTGTGGGGTGAAATGGTGGGTGAAACCCCACTGTTGGGTTAAAGGCCAATGGTGGGTGGCTGGTGGCAGAGGGTGGAAGAATTAGTGGTGGGTTGGAGTTGCATGAGTAAATATTGCAGTAGGATAGAAGTGAGTGAAAAAGTGGTGGTGCGTACTAGTGCTGGTGGGGACTCTAATCAGTCATAGTTGGTGTTCTAAAGGTGACTCAAAAGAGTTATTCTTGGTTTTATGGGGGTGAGTATATAGCAGTGACACCAGCTAAAAAATAATAGATAAAGAAAAAAATTACAAAACAAAACAAATAATTAATTTTACTAAAAAATAAATTAAATAAATTAAAAAATAAAATTAAAATTGTAAATCACATTTTAAAATTGTTAAAAACAAAAAAAAATAATTAATTGCAAATTATTAAATAAATAATTTATTTATGATTATAAATTGTTAACAAAAAATTAATTTAAAACAAAAAAAAATTAAAAATATGTCTTGTTAAATTAAATAAAAGGATTAATAAAAACAAATAATTAAATTAAAAATAAATAATAATAAGTATTATAGAAAATAATAAAATTGTTAAACTTAATTTAATTATTTAATGTTTGAAGAACATAAGTGTAATTTATTTATTTACAAAAAAATAACGAATTCAATAAATTGTTGAATAAATATAAAAGTAATAAAAATATAATAAAGGAAAAAATAATTATGTAAAAAATAAAAAACTTTAAAGAATGAAAAATGACAAAAAAATATTATTGAAAAAAATGAAAAATGAATGTAAAAAAACAGAAAGAAGAAATTATATTTATTATTCAAAGAAAAATAAAATAAACACTAAAACATTCTTTTAACACATAAATATATTTTTGAAATTTTAATATAAAAAATACAACAATTGTTAATTATTAAAGAATTACATTATTTTAATAAAAATAAAATAAAAAGTACAAGAAGATGTGGCAAAGTGAAAACAAAATCATCCCTATCAAACCCTCTATACTTAAATATTTTTTTTTACCTCAAAAAAATTCATTCTTTTGTACTTTTAAAATCAAAAGAAATGATTTTTCAAATTCAGTTCAAAATGAAATTTTCAAGACATTAAAAATAGAGGCACAAAACCAAATGACACTTCTCAAAGGATGTTAAAAAAGGGTTCTTCCAAACTTCAACCACCTACTGGAAATCAAAGGAACAAAAATTCATTCACTATCAGTGATTTAATGCCTTCTATATGAAATCACCTACTTCCATACTTCAAGTGTAGTTCAATTTCTAATTATAAGAGTGATAACAAGTTAGATCTAGTGGAATTAAAATCTTAACAAAAGGCACCTTCAATCTTCACATCCTCCTAGTTTCCAAAAATTTCAAAGTTCAATTACTTTGAATCAATTTACTGATAAAACTCAAATGATCATACAAGTTAATTTTACCCTTCTTCATTTGGGTTCTAAATTCATCTCACCTTAATGAACTCATTTTTTACTACTAGATGATTTATTTATTTTTATTTTATATTTTTTTTTATGTTTTTATGTATCCATGTATGTGAATATCATTATCTAGATTCGCTTATTGATATGTAAAAAGGTATAACACACACACAGTTCCTAGAGTCTCATATGATCACTGTGGAATCCCATTTTCCCATTTTACTCTGGTTTCAAAGGACTTATATGATTAAAATTTTATTTAGCTCCTTAAAGTGGTTATTTTCTTTAAAAAAATGTGAGTCCCATAGCTTTGAGTTCAAAAAACTAGTCTCCTAAAGTTAAGATCATAAATACCAAAAAATATATCCTATATCACTTCCTTACTCAGTTCCAAAATTGAAAATCCATAAAAACAGTAAGTAACTCCACTCAGTAATCATACATCCCTAACGGTTTCAGAAAAATTGAAACCCTTAACAACTAGAAAGTTTTTATCCTCTATGAAAGAAAGAATTTATGTTTAGATGAAATCCAATAGACCCTCAAGTTGTGAAAGAAGAAGACGTTTTTTTTAAAATAATTTAAAAAATATTGGACCATTTGTTTGATGAAAAATCTAGGGGGAATTTGAAGTGAGAGAAAGACCCCTCTCCACCTACATAAACTCAACATTGTCCCCAATGTTCACTCTTATGGTGGAAGATAGTAATGTTCAAGGTAGATGGGAAATTCAGCATGAAAATTATAGTGAATGGGTTATAGGAATGTTCAAAAATTTACCTTCCCATACACAAAAATAAAAATAAGGGAAACAAAAATAAAAACAAAGGACCCCACCATCCACCACAAAAAAATAAAGCACATTTTTTTTGAAAGATCAGGTTGTTTACTTTTGAAATAAATTATAGTATTGGAAAATTTAGTTCAAAAAAATCATGATATCCAATGTTGTAGAATAAATAAAAATGAATCCCAAAATATTGGGTTCATGTAGGTTTCACAATGTAGCTCAAAATAATTTTTAAATCACTATATTTTTGCAAGCTAACACCAATAAAGAAAAAAATCACGATTTTCACAAGAATTTAGGGGGTCTCCCACACACTTAAGTGCTAGTGGCAAGAAAAAATAATGAAAGATTAAAAATTTTGAAAATTAAAAATAGTATTTCTTTTAGGAGGAAGCTTCTCATATTTAAATTCATTAAAATAAAGCCACCCTTTGTTTGCTCTGTGAAAGAACTATGGATTCTCCATTAAAGTACCTACAATATGTAAACTAGTTGATATTAGTATTTAAGATTTAATGAAAAAATTAAAATGAAACCAAAGTGTGAGTTAGGGATTTTTTTCCAATAAATCCAATGAGAATCTATGTTTGGCCTTGACTGACTGCTATGTGTAATTCCTTCCTAATTATCATCTTAAAAGAAAAAAATTAAAACTGCATGGATAAAGAATCTAAAGCATGAAATTAAAAAAGTTAATATTGGGATAAATCCACAAGGGGTGCTATATTTTGACTTTCTTTATCTGGAAATTCAGTGGATCAACCCCAATCTGATGGGGGATAATGCTTCTTTCTTTGGAACAACCAGATGTGAATCCTCCCAACTCCAGAGACTTACCACTTTTGGAGTACCACTTTTGAAGCTTCAAACAAGTCATCCTACTTGGTAATAAAGTACCTCTCATATATTAATGTATAGGTAAACATGATTTAGGGGTATTTCCCCTCTTCTTCATCTTGGGATTGAGGGTGAACAGGTTGTGAAAAATAAACTGTGAGGTGAGACTTATCTTCTGGTTCAACCGAAATCATGGCATCAACATTGACTATAGGAAATGTGTTAACATCCTTTGTAACAGTCATGCACAACTCTCAGCACTCCTCTTATTTTTATATAGGGGATTCTTTCTCAAGACTCTTCAGGAATGCATACAACTCAACTGACTCTTCAGAATCGATATGGGTAGAATTAAAATTAGCATCAGCTATATAAAAACCAGAATCATATAAAAGCAAAGCTTGATTAATGAAGTGAAATTATCCCTATGTTTGGTCAAGTTTCTCCTCTCCATGAGTATTTAGTTCCCCTAAGAGTATGTCTATATAAGGATTTAGGTATTTAACCTCCAACAACCTCTCTTTAAAACAAATTTCCTACAATGTGGTGTCTTCTATGGAAAAGGAAAGGATATATTGTGCTGGATCATCCTGTTGAAACATGGAAACCCATTAGAAAATTCAGAACACATAATATCATCAAATAAAGTGCTGGAAATAAAATGATCATCAAGATTTTGAGGATCTTTTCAATGTATCACTATGTTATCTCCTACCAAACCTTGAAATATGATTTTCGATACAGCTCGTGAATTTCAAGTAGCATATCAAAGGGTATTTGAGGCTCAAAAATAGGTAGCTCTATCTTCTTATTTCTTATTATTTTATTCTTTCTGTTAATTTTTTTCATAAGGTGAAACTTCAGTGAATTGTTGGAATACAACCATAAAATTTTCATCCTCTTGATCTACATAAGTAGGCCAAAGGATATCCTTGATCCTATTTATAGCCAAAAAGTCTTTATTGGTAGGATCTTTCCCCTATCGAGCCTTTTTAATTTGGTTGAATCTCTATGCATAATGTTGTTTTTATTTGATGAGTTACAGCCTTTATAGAATCTGATAGCTCTCTAACTAGTCAGTTTTGTAACCAAAATTGTAATAATTCTACATCATCACATAGTTCTTACATATCAGATAAATCAAGAATATCGTCATCAAAATACAATACATTATCCATTTTAAATCTATTTTTAATGTTTTTTTTTGTTTTTTTAGTGAAATAAATGAAAATTTAGAAAAATAAATCAGAAAAACATTGCCTCCCCAAAAACAGCCTCAAAATATGATGATGTTCTTGTCGTGAGAATGGTCAAATATACATTTATAAGACACAAGATATAGAACAGTGGCTAACCTTGGGGTCTCTCTCAAGGAACTAGTGTCGAGATCCCAAGTGGAATTTTTTAAAATGTTTTTGTCTTTTTATATTTTGAAAGTATCCAAGGAAAGAAAACAAAAGAACTGATGAATATCACATTGAGGTTGGTGAAACAGTGATGAAACAGAAGACCAATAGATGAAACAAAACAACCAGAAGAATATGGAAAGACATTAATAAAATAAAGAAGGTCAACAGGAACAATGTTAGATCTAGGATGATCCACCCTCAAATACCAATCATGGATCAGATTAAAAAAACCATCAACAATCATTTCTTACTCAATGAATGACCTAAACTCATATCACACACCTCTCTCACATAAAAAATGAACACTCAAACACAAAATTTATATAGGGCTTGACCATTCCTCCAAGTTCCAAAATTAATCCCTCTACTGACTCATTTTAGAAAGGATGTCACAATCCATAATTATCCAGCTAAGTTCATTAGATCACACAACCCAACTTAATTTCTCAGTCTGAGAAATTTAGAAAGTAAGGGGAAAAGAAATGAGGTGAGAAAGTATAATATCATTTCTATGAAAGAGTGATCTCTTCCTCACCCAAATTCACAGTCACAATCCATTAAGGTGAAGAAGAAGATATGGTCACAATGAAGATCAGACCTCTAGGTAGCATCAGGTTTCACTAACTGTATCAAGCCTTGGAAAATACATCTCCCTTACTAAATATTCAAGATAACAAAACAAAGCATGAATGAACAGAAACAAAAACATCACAATTGAATTAAAAAAAATAGATAAGTACACAATATTTACATAGATCAAACAAAAATGAAAATAAGAAGTGGAAGATGAATGGGGATTGGGGTTCATGTCTCTAGGAATTGGATACGTTCTTGTGTCCAGGGGTTTGTGGGTTCCTTCATTCTATAGAGTATCAATGGATCCTCTTATTCAGAAAACGAAAAAAAGAAGTAAAAAAAATACATCCTAGCAGGCATAAAAATACTCATGGGTCCCTTCATGCACTCAGAATCCCTTCTTGTAAAGACCCAATGAGAGTACCAAACCACTCATAATAACCCCCACTTACCCTTTCCAATAGAGTGACCACAATCCTCTGATCATGCAAGAAAAAAGAAAAAAAGATGTGACAAAGTATCAAAAAGTTACAATTTTTACTATATATATGTCATTAATTATTGTAATAAAAAATTCAAAATCCAGTAAAATAATTAGTATTAATAATCATATTACTATTATTATTATAAATAATATAATTATATATGCATATAAATACATAAATATAATTATTTATTAATTCATATTTAGTAATATATATATATAACTATATAATTACTAAATATGTAAATAAACTAAAATAATAGTAAATTTAAATAAACCTAATATTATTAATAAACTATTATTATTTTATATTATTATTAATATAATTTCTATTATTATTATATATGTTAAATTATATAGTATATATATAATATTATATTAAATAAAAAACTAAAAGAGAAATGTGGGGGGTAAAGTTTTTTTATGCGTTTTCTAAAAAAATTAAAACGGAATAGGTTATATTTTTTAAAAAAAAATATGCTACAAAGGCATCATCAGTGATGTCGCCTTTGTGTTTATATGAAAAGGCGGCATCGCCGATGCCGCCTTCACTCCCTCGTGCTGCCTTTGGCTCGGATCGATGACATGGAAAAGGTGGCAAGGGGTGCCACCTTTCGCCTCTCGGTAAGGCCAAAGGTGTCACCGTCGACGCCGCCTTTGGCCTTACCCAGAGGCAAAAGGTGTCATCAGTGATGCCTCCTTTTCCAAGATACATATAAAAGGGCATCCCCCCCCCCTTCTCCTCACTCAATTTTCTCTTTCATCTCTCATAAATCCTCTCAATCTCTCTCTAAAAAATCATTTTCTTGTGCGGGTTTTTACGAAGCATCATTTAGAGGTATTTTTAATTATTTAATTTAATTTTTTTTATTTATTTAATTGAATTATTTTTAGTTTTAAATATTTCATATTTTATGTAGTTTACGTAGTTCTTAATATTTTGTTTATTGGGTTGTGTAATTAGTTATATATAGTTTGAAATAATTATTATTAGTAGTATAGATTAAGTATTGATTAAGTATAGATTAACTTAGGAGTAAGTATTGTGAAATTTTGGTAGCATAAAGATTATGTGGTTATCTAAGAAATCAAATCCCCGTCTGGATACAAACAAGTGGATGTGGCTCTGGCACAGATGTACCTATGAGTGAAAACTCTGATAAGGAGTTTCGGGCTTGACCTGAGGTATCCTGGTACATGACAATGGGTCTTGCTGCACTCTTGGTTTGACACTCCTAGGGGATATGATTAAGATGATTCATATTTTCATTATAAACTACTAAAATACCTAAGAAAAGAAAAATCAAATAAGTATATTTATCAATGATAAAATTATAATTATGATGTTATAGAATGAAATAAGGACAAAAGCATTAAAGAATGAAAGTTATTATTAGTAACTAAATATTTTATGTATTAAGTAGTTTAATTAGTTATATATAGTTTAGAAATAATAATAATTATTAGTAATGATTAATTATAGATTAATCAATGATAAATTTGGATTAAAATGAATACATATGATTAGTTAATTATAATAAAATAATGAATATAATATGATTAATGATTAAATATTAAATAATTAAAGAATAACTTAATAATTATTAACTAGTTATTAAAGAATTATTGATTAGTTAAAAATTGTACTAAAAAAATTAGTTGATAAAATGACAATTATGATTATATAAAATGAAATGGAGAATAAAATGTTTTAAAATGTTAGTATCGTAAAGATTATTTAGTTTAGAAATAATAGTTATTATTAGAAGTGATTAATTATATAATAATTAATAAATAACATGTGATGAAAACATGAATCCATATAATGATAAGCTAGTGATACTTATGATCATATAAAGTGAAATGAAGAAGAACAAACACATTAAATAACACATGAATTCATTATAACATACAATAAATTCATTGACATTTTTCAATAGAATGAGGTTTGGATGAGATGAGTCTCACTTCGTACATGAGGTAAAATTCAGCTTATTTGTAATTATAGCTTAATAACATCTTCAAAAAATATGTACTTAACTTTTGAACTTTCAAAAGTTTTTGGCCTTATAATGACATCTAAGATGAAATCTAAGATATGAAATTACAATTTTGAAAGATTTTGAAAGTTCAAAAGTGAAGTACATATATTTTGAAGATGTTATTAAGCCATCAATAAAAAATAAGTTAGATTTTACCTCATCTGAAGTGAGACTCATCCCATCCAAACCACATTCTATTGAAAATTTTCAATGAATTTATTGTATTTTATAAAGGATCCATGTGTTATTTAATGCATGTTTTTCTTCATTTCACTTTATATGATCAGAATTTTTATTTTCTCAATGATAAATAGACTAATTTGATGTTTCTTCTTCTTTTTACCTCGGTTTCCAAAACATTATGTGACTTATATTCTAAAAATATATATAATGAAACATTACTATCATATTTTAGGGTATATAAAGGCGTCCTAAAATTAAATTCTAATAAAAGTTATATGGTCAACCATCATTGTTAATATTTGTTACATTATCATATTTTTTATGAAAGAAACATTTTTGACATAGAGAGTCAAGTTTTCCTGTCTCTACTACTATGGGGAGGTTATTCAAACTAAGAAAGGAGCTTCTTATAGTACACAACCAATAATGGTGGTTAGTACAGCTGATTATGTAACCATAATTGACCTTTTAGAGATAATTCGTGGTTTCTTAAATATGGAATCTGATCAAGAGATCAATTATATGAGTTATAGACATTTTCAATTCCTGGCAACATTGTGGCATCTAACTTGTCCATTGGTTGCTAATGCGCAGTGGGTCCAATCAATTAATTTATTTTCTCAATGGTCAGATGGTACCGTGATGGAGTTATATTTTTATGTTTCTAATATATAGAAACAACGTCCATTTGTACGAAGATGTAGAATTACAAGAGTTGTTGAAGACAATCCACCCCATGAAATGTAGCCTATTCCAAACGATGCAGTAGAAGAGTACAACCTAGATGATCTCCCGGATATTCATGTCAATCCAACTTTCAATGAGGAGTTTCATAATGACAGATCAGATAGTGAAAATAGTGCTAATGAGAAGGGATCAGCTAAATTTAGGAAGGATGTTTTGAGAAATGCATAAGTTGTACATCAACCTCAACCTACAATAAATCATCCACCACTCCTTTCATCTTGGTCAAAAGTAATGACATGTGTGCCTGAATTCAACAATAATGTTCTCACACTAGAAACTGAGTTCCCCGGAGTTGTACCAGATAGGTTTAGTGAATTGGACAAAACCTTATATATTGGAAAGAATTTTCCAAGTAATGATGCATTAAAAATCACGCTAAAGAGATTTCAAATTGAGAGGCACCGCAACAATATAGATCACGAATCAATGTAATAGTAAATATGTCATATAGTGTGAGAAGTATGGGGATGATTGAAGATTTCTCTTGAGAGATATTACGTACATTACATTTAGAGGTTGGATAATCACGAGGATTGAGGCAACTCATAGTTGTGTTCATCCAAGCCTCACACAAGATCACACCTCATTGGATGCATAATATGTGTCATCTGTTTTTTTTTTGAGATGATTAGGACATGCCATGATGTTCCGATAGCCCTTATGCAAGAGAGGATTCATCATACATTTAGTTATAATATTTCTTATAATAATGCATGGATGGAAAAACATAAGGCAATTTTGAAGGTCTATGGTGATTGGGATGACTCATATTGGGTGTTGCCATAATTTCTAGCCATACTGAGGCATCATAACCAAGTTGTATTCCATCTGGATAAAAATGAACATGTGTCTCACAATAAATGACTTGATCCATCTCGTGTTCAATTTCATCAGTTGTTCGGGGCATTCCTTCCTTGTATCTACGCATTTCGTTTCATCAAATAGTTTATTCAGATTGATGGAACATTTATATACAGAAAATACAAGGGCGTATTATTGACTGCGGAAACCCAATATGGAAATTGTTCACCTCTTCCGCTTGCCTTTTCCATTGTAGAGAAAGAAAAGTATGAATCATGGAGTTGGTTTCTATCATGTATCAGCAACCATTTCACCAACATTCGGGGTGTTTGTTTGATATCTGATCACCATTGAGCAATTAATGAGGCAATCAATGTGGATCCTGATACATAGAGATACCCAAATTCACATCATTGGTTTTGCATTAGAAACATTTCTAGAAATGTGCATAAAAAATTCCACAAAGAACCGATGAAGAAAGCAATCACGAGGCTTGGTACACATTTTATTTGTTATTTTTTTACTATTTCAACGTAAAGATAAAATAAAATTATGTGGAATATCATCTATTCTGTGTAGCATATGAGTCAGACCAGTGGCGTTTTGAAGAAAATTTTGAACAAATCCTCCAGGCTAATCAAGAATTTTATGATTATATTATGCGGATTCCAAAAGAAAAATATACATTGGCATATGATGGGGGAAGAGGTATGGACACATGATGACAAACATTGTGGAGTGCATCAATGGTGTCTTCAAAGGGATTAGCAAGCTTCCTATAACCTCCCTAGTTCAAGAGATATTATATCAATGTGTGAAGTACTTTGTTGATAGACAGAAACTAGCATCAGACAGAATAAAGCAAGGGCTAAGGTACAGAAGACACTTTCAAAAAGAGATTGAAAAGAATATTGAAGAAGATTCCGGTTATCATTTCTTCCTTTTTCGACGAGAAGACTCCCAATTTGAAGTTCAAGAGCTTTCAGACCCCATCACAAATCACATCTTAGAAAAATGGTGGTATTTCTAGAAACAAGGAAATGTCAATGTGGAAACTTTCAGGCCTTACAGTTTCCATGCACACACGACATCGTAGCATGTGCCTCAGTGAACATATCATGGGAATCATATGTTGATCCAATGTACCAGATGGATAACATTTCTAAATGTTATGCTACACCATGGACACCTATTGGGGAGTATCATTATTTCCCAATGCCCGAAGGACAAGAAATAGTGATACCTGACATCAATCATTTGCATCCTCGTGGGAGACTGAAGGCCAGTAAGATGCGTAAGGAGATGGACTAGCCTCAAGAATAAAGGCAGAGTTTGAGATACACGATATGTCATAAAGAAGGTCATAACTGGAAATGATGCCCTAATGTTGTTGGTTCGAGTTCAGAGTCTTAGCCAAAATGATGTATTGTCTTCATTGTGACATTCTCATATTGTAAATTAAATGTTGTTATCTCTTCTTATTTTCTTGATTTTCTAAATCCCAAAACCCAAAATCATAACACTTAACCTATAAACATCTTTCCTAAACCTTAATATCAAAATTAGAAACCCTAAACTCTCAAACCTAAACCCTAACCCAAAAACATCTTCCCTTTACCATGGTTTTTGATAACATTATGTGTGATATTTTAATAATCTTTTATATAATGAAATAATAGTATCATAATGATTAGAATAAGTTATTAAATGTAGATAATTAGATAAATTCCTAAAACATCATTAGTAATTCACATGGTTTATCTTAATCCAACCTATAATTAGATAATCATAAAGCTCCTCTAAAATGTGTCTCACCAAATTCAAGACCCAATAATTTAGAAATATTGTATCTATGATTCTTAAAATCAGTATTCCATTATTCCAAAAATGTATATCTTAGTGACACATACCTAATATCTAAATACCCTATTAATCTTCAATCCTTAATAAAAACATGCGTGCTTTCAATAATTATCTTTCTCCTTATTCCTTAAATTAAATCTTGGATAATAGAATTTATTTCATAAATCTAAAATCATAACACTTAACCCATATTATAAATTAAATGTTGTTATCTCTTCTTTTTTTCTCAGTTTTCTAAACCCCAAAACCCAAAAGCAGAACACTTAACCCAAAAACATCTTTCCTAAACCTTAATATCAAGATTTGAAACCCTAAACCCTCAAACCTAAACCCCAACCCAAAAATCATAAACCTAAACCCTAAAACCACAAAAATCCAAAAACCAAGATATATTCTCTTAAATCATGTATCAATTAATAAAATTCTTACAAAGATATTTTCATTAATAAAATTATTTCACAACATAATTTTTTCCATCTATTTTTTTCTCTTCTTTCCTCTTGTTATCTTTATTTCATTCAGAACCAAAAGACATAGAGAATTATATTTCTTTTGGTAAAAATAACTTCATAAAACAATGTGAATAAACATGTCATGTCTTCAATTCTATAAATCATGACATTATGATAACCATAATGTTATATTTACATTTTACACTTATGACTCATTTCATTTGTTTGTATGCAGATGAATGATACCATACTACTCACTCAGAAGTGTACCCATATTTCACAGGTCGTGTTAGAGGGTCATGTAGATTGATTGATCAAGGTGCGTCGAGTGCACCATTTTCATTATAGGGAGCCTCCACATGCCATTAGACCATACTTGCGTCGTTTTGGATTTTATGGCCTTGTCGTGTCATATTTAACATTTGTAGACCATTACCTACTTGTTGCCCTCATTGAGAGGTAGAGACTAGAGACACCCACATTTTACCTGCCTAATGGAGAGATGACCATAACCCTCTAGGATGTGGTAGTTATTCTTGGTCTTCCTATCTAGGGGAGACCTGTTATTGGACTCACTCGTGCAGCTTGGGCAGACCTTGCTCAGCGCTTATTAGGCGTTGATATTTTGTCCAACTGTAGGGCTACATATGGCGCGTCCATATCTATGCCTTGGTTGGAGTTGCAGATTCCACATTTACAGGATGATGATGATGAGCCAACTGTCATGCATTATGCACGTGCATACATATTATGGCTCATTGGCAGGACCATGTGTACTGATCACTCGAGGATGCACGTGCACATGATGTATCTACCCCTACTAGAGGGCTTTGATCGAGAAGGGATGTACAGATAGGGATCATCCTGCTTGGCATACACGTACAAATCATTATATAGGCTATCCCATAGGGACTGCACAGGTCTCGGGGGATGCATCATCCTTATTCAGATATGGGCATGGGAGTGTATCTCTGCATTCCACTCTAAGCTTATTGGTTCTCCGATCGAGATGAAGGTGCCACATGATGCTCCACATGGATGTTGGTATGATCAGTCTTTTCTATTGGTTTCTGATGCTACTATGAGTTATGGACTTTAATTTATCATTATTTTTCACTATTAATGATGTATTTTACAGGTGGTGTCAGCGACATAATTTTGACGCAGTTCCGAGACAGCATTTGGGCATATATCGGCTCAAGTTGGACTATCTCTTACCTGATCTGGTATGTATATAAAATCAATAATTGTCTAAAATATTTAATTATAGCATCAATTTTGGTTTTCATTTAGGTTCTTTTTTGACAAAGTCACATGTCATTTCAGATTTCATGGATTTCATACTAGAGTTTTATGGGCCAGTTTCCAGAATACTGCATTGTTGGGATTGAGGATGCTATGGTTGTAGTGCCCCTCATTTAATTCCATATTATTGAGTGGTAGTATCCTGACAGAGTCCTGCGCCAGTTTTTCTATACTCAGCCGATTCCATTGTTGTCAAGACAGACATAGCAGCTTCATGGGATGAAGCTAACAGGGAGGCAGGATGATGAATGGTCCCAAGTACATGATAGCTTTATCGACTGCTGGCATAGATGTGCAGAGTTTCGTATTCAGGGTATTCATATGAATCTATTCTTTCTTTCGAAGCAGGTTGAGTATGAGTCAAGGTATAGACTGAAGTCTATATTGTATCTTACCCAACCCAGCATAAAGATGCAGAGGATGGTAAGTCAATAAATTTCCATTAGTTTGTTTATTGAACTATTTTCTAATTCAATTTGAATCTATTTATTGGGTAGTCACACAGAGCAGTTTGTTCGCATGAGTAATGAAGAGGATAAGGGGGTATTTATCCACGCAATCGTCTATGCTACAGCTTTGGAGGCAAGGGCATCTTTTCATGCACTTTCCAGGAGCATTTTCATGCATCCAGCCCGGAGAGAGGATGTTCTTACCCTAGAGGAACATCTTGCAGTTGTTGCTCGTGTTAAGGGGCCACGACCACAACGATGTATATAGAATCGTGATGTACATGAGGCCTCGCCTATTCCACAGGCAGAGGTCGGCCTTCTAGTAGTCCAGGATCAGTCGATTCAGGATGTGTCTCAGGTGGCATGGGATCCATCTTTCCTAAAAATATATCCACAGTTCTCTCCATCTTTGGTTCCAAATCCATCACATACTTGGGGTCTAGATCCATCACATCCTTGGGTTCCATATCCATCACAGCCTTGGGTTCCATATCCATCACAGGCTTGGTTCCCCACTACGATAGAGGCAGGTCCTTCTACCACCCTAGTGGGAGAAGGATCTGGAGGGAAGTACGAGATGTAGTTGACAACTCCTCCCATTGACACGTAGATAGAGGATGTTCCAGTCGACGTTCTAGTGCCCAAGGATCATCCCTCTCCAGGTCATCATACTCCACTACGCACTCGATGCGGACGTCCTATTCACAGATCACCATGTGGGATAGAATCTCCTCGCCATAGACATAGACATTGATTGTACATGTTTATTTACATGTTTTATGTCTACTAAAATGAAAGTATTATTATTACTATTATCAATTCTTATATGTTTATCCAGTATTTTAGTTTTCATTTATATTTTAGGCATAGTTTATATTTTACATATTTTAAAGTTGACTACATGAAACATAGAAATAATTAGTAAATTTCAAGTAAATAATTGTAAAAGATTAAAAAATCTACAGTATAGAAACAATGTAAATAAAATTTAAAATATAGCCTAATAATCTAAAAAGTTGTTGAAAATAAAGATTTTCATAAATAAAATAAATTAATGATAATGAATGGAATGTAAGAAAAGTAACTCAAAAGTGAGAGTGAAAATAATGAATGTAGAGGAGGATCCTAAGACACCTACTTGAATTTGAAATCCAATAAAATATAAACTATAAGACCCATATAAATAAGAATTAAAAAATCCACTACTTGTTATATTTCAAACCAACTTTTAAAATTTCATTCATATCGGTCTTATATTTTATATTATATAAGCTAGCAAAGGCATGTACTTAAAACATTATTAATTTTCATGTGGGTGGATTAGAAAGCTTATAAATTATTTTTCATCAACATTTTGTAAGAAATTATTTTAATTTTGGACTACTTGTTATATGTCTAACCAATGTTTAAAATTTTATTCATATTGGTCTTATAGTTTATATTATATAGGCTAGAAAATGCATGTACTTGAAACATTTTTATGTTTCAAGTAGGTGGATTAAAAAGCTTATAAATTATTCTTCGTCAACATTTTTTAACAAATTCTTTTAATTTTCGACTACTTGTTATATTTCTAACCAATATTTAAAATTTCATTCAAATCGGTCTTATAGATTATATTATATAGGCTAGAAAATGCACATACTTGAAACATTTTTATGTTTCAAGTAGGTGGATTAGAAAGCTTATAAATTATTTTTCATCAATATTTTGTAAGAAATTATTTTTATTTTGGACTACTTGTTATATTTCTAACCAAAGTTTAAAATTTCATTCATATCAGTATTATAGTTTATATTATATAGGCTAGAAAATGCATGTACTTGAAACATTTTTAAGTTTCAAGTAGGTCGATTAGAAAGATTACAAATTATTTTTCACCAACATTTTTTAAGAAATTATTTTTGATTTTTGACTACTTGTTATATGTTTAAGCAATGTCTAAAATTTTATTCATATATGTCTTACATTTTATATTGTATAGGCTAGTAAAGTCAGGTACTTGAAACATTTTTAAGATTCAAGTAGGTGGATTAGAAAGTTTATAAATTATTTTTTATCAACATTTTTCTAGAAATTATTTTTATTATCGACTACTTACTATATGTTTAATCAATGTTTAAAATTTCATTCATATATGTCTTATAGTTTATATTTTATAGGTAAGCAAATTCATGTACTTGAAACATTTTTAAGTTTCAAGTAGGTGGATTAGAAAGCTTTTAAATTATTTTTTATCAACATTTTTCAAGAAATTATTTTTATTTTCAACTACTTTATATATTTTTAATCAATGTTTAAAATTTCATTCATATAGGTCTTATAGTTTATATTTTATTGGTTATCAAATTCACGTTCTTGAATAAAAGATAAATTATGTTGAAACATAAATTTTTATTTATATATATATATATATAACCATACGAACATAATAATAAAACATTAAAATTATAAATATAAAAAAAAATTAAAATAGAAAAAAAAATATTGTTTTAGGGAAAAGGGGGCATCGTCGATGCCACCTTTAAGATGTATTTTTTTAAAAAAATTAACCTAAGCCGTTTTAAAAAAAAATCAGAAAGGGTATAAAAAAACTTGTGGGGGTGGGTTCGGTCGAGATGCACCAGGGAAGGGGCTCGCTGCAATAGTAGAGAAAGGGGGAGGCTCTTGTAGGGAATCGAGCGGCCAAATGCTCATTGATTCAGGCAACATTAGAGGTTCTCGAGTGGTCCAGTGCTAGAATCAGATGAAGGAAGCTAGGTTAACTCTGGATGGTCTTTAATGGCGGTGCTTGTTGATGGAAGGGGGAAAGTGAAGGGTGTCAGCTTCAACTGGTGGTTCTGGTTCGAGCATCGTACAGTTGAATAGTGGACTCGGACGGCTCGGTCTACTTCATTGGTGAGAAGTCTTCTGTGGAACTTAGTGGCCGCAGGCAACTCGGTTGCACACTAGTTGGTTTTGATTATTTTATAGGTCTAGAATTCTGAGTTTTCATTGAGCTAAATCTTCTTCTATTTATATGTGAAATTAATCTTCTGTTGGATTTAAATCTGCTGTCATTGCATTTTTTATTATTGTTGTGGAGTTTATATGTTGGTGAAGGTAAGTTTTGCAATGGTGGGTTGGAGTTGCATGAGTCACCTTTGTAGTAGGTTGGAGGTGAGTGAAAAAGTTGTGGTGGGTGCCACTACTGATGGTGACTCCCGTTAGTTGTCGTTGGTGTTGTCATGGGGACTCAAAAACTCATCGTTGGTTTTCTACTGGTGACTCAAAATAGTCACCATTGGTTTTATGGCGGTGAGTACGGAGCATCGACACCACCTAAAAAATAATGAACAAAGGAAAAAATACCAAAAAAATATAATAATTAATTTAACTAAAAAATCAATTAACTAAATTAACAAATGGAATTAAAATTCTAATTCCAATTTTAAAATTGTTAAAAAGAGAAAATTATTAATTAAAAATTATTCAATTATGAATTTATTTAATATTACAAATTTTTAAGAAAAAAAATAATTTTAAAAATTAAAAAATATTAAAAAAATATAGTTTTTCAAAATCAATTAACTAATTACTTAATTAAAATAAATAATAAAATCAAGGAATAAAATTAAAAATTAAATAATACTAAGTATTATAGAAAATATTAAAAAATTTATTCTTAATTTAATTATTTAAAGTTTCAAAAACAAAAGTGTAATTTATTTATTTACAAATAAAAATAATGAATTCTATAAATTGATGAATAAATATAAAGGTAATGAAAATAGAAGAAAATAAAATACTAATTACTAAAAAGATAAAAGAAAAAATAAAAGAGTAAAAAGTGAAAAAAATATTATTGAAACAAAAAAAGAATAAAAAATGAAAGTAAAAAAACAAACGAATAAATTAAATTTATTGTTCAAAAAAATTGAAAATGAACACTAAAAAACACTTTTAACACAGAAAAGTATTTTTAACAATTTAATATACAAAATACAATAATTTTTTATTATTATACAAAATACATTATTTTAATAATAAAAATAGAATAAAAAGTAAAAAATGATGCGGCAAAGTGAAAACAAAATCAGCCACATCAAACTCTCCCACACTTAAATGTTTATTTTCCCATAAAAAATTAATTCTTTGGTCTTTGTAAAACAGAAGAAAATGATTTTTCAAATTCAGTTCAAAATGAGGATATCAAGACTTTAAAAACAGAGGCACAAAACCAAGTCAATCTTTTCAAAGAATAAAAAAAAGGTTTTGACCTAACTTCTACCACCCACTAAAAATCAAGGGAACAAAAATTCACTCACTGTCAAGGATTTCATGCCTCCTATATGAAATCACTTACTATCATACTTCAATTCTAGTTTAAGTTACAATTCTAATAGTGATGACAGGTTAGATCAAGTGCAATTGAAAGCTTAACAAAAGGCACCTTCAATATTCACTCCCTCCTAGGTTCCAAAAATTTCATAGATCAATTTTTTGGAATCACTTTATTGATACAACTCAAATGATATTCATACAAGTCAATTATCACATTATTAATTCAGGTCCAAAATTACCCTCACCTTAATGAACATATTTTTGACTACTAGGCACTTTATTTTATAATTTTTTTATTTTATTTTATTTTTAAATTTTTTTACCTAGCCATGTATGTTCAAATAACTTTGCATAAACAATTATTGATATATACTGAAGGCTAACATACAAACCTAGTTCCTAAATTCTCAGATGTTCACTGTGGGATCCCATTTTCCCATTTTACTCTGGTTTCAAAGGACTTCTATGATTAACATTTGAGTTGGCTCCTTAAAGTGATTTTTTCAAAGTTGAGTCTCATAGGTTCTTATTCAAATTTTTAGTTTCCTAAAGTTATGATCATAAATGCAAAAACATCTATCCTATATCACTTCCTTCCTTAGTTCCAAAAAAAATGATTCATAAAAACAGCAAGCAACTCCACTCAATAATCATACATCCCAAATAATTTTAGAAATAGTGGAACCCTTAAAAACTAGAAAGTTATTGTCCTATATAAAATAAAAAAATTATGTGCATATGGAATCCAACAAACCCATGGGTTTTGAAAGAAGAAGATATTTTCATGAAATAATTTGATTTTTTTTAAAAAAAATTGAACCACTTTTTTGACAAAAAATATAAGGGAAAATTGAAGTGAGAGAAATACCCCCCCCCCCACACACACACACACACTTAGAACTCAAAATTTCCCCCAATATTGACTCATAAAGTGGTAGATAGTTAAGTTCAAAGAAAATGGGAAATTCAGCCTTAAAATTATTTTGAAGGGGTTATAGGAATGTTCAAAAATTATCCTTTCCACACACAACAAGAAAAGGAAGAGAAACAAAAAAAAGCACCCCACCATCCACCACCAAACAATGAAGAATTTTTTTTTGAAAAGATCATGTTGTTGAATTTTAAAAGTAGATATAAGATTTTACAATTCAGTTCAAATAGAATCATGATATCCAATGTTGCAGCACAAAGAAAAATTAAAGTGAAAACAATGGGTGCATGCAGGTTTCCCAATGCAGCTCAAAATAATTTTCAACTCACCAAATTTTAGCAATCTAACACCCATCAAGAATACAAATTCATACTTTTCACAAAAATTCAGGAGGAATCCTCCACACTTACATCCTAGAAGCATGAAACAAGAATGAAAATATTAAAAATTTATAAAATTAAAAATAGTGCTTCCTTGCGATGGAGGACTCTCATATTTAAATTCATCCAATTAAAGCCACCCTTTGTTTGCTTTGTGCAAGAACTATGGATGCTCTATTAAAGTAATTACAAGATGTAAACTAGTTGATATTAATCTTCAATATTTAATGCTCAAATTAAAATGAAACAAAGTGTGAATTAGGGAGTGTTATCCAATAAATCCAATGATCTTCTTTGTTTGGTCCTGACTGACTGCCATGTGGAATTTTTTTCTGATTATTGTTCTAAAAGAAAACATTACAAATTAAAATATTATGAATAAAGAAACTAAAGTGTTAAATTAAAAATGATAATCATGGGATAACCACCCAAGGGGTGCTATATTTTGACTGCTCGTAGCTTGAAAGTCGGTGGATTAACCCTAGTCCAATGGGGGGTGAGGCTTCCTTCTTAGGAACCACCAGATGTGATTCCTCCCAACTTTGGAGATTTCCTACTTTTGGATTTCCCCTTGTGAAGCTTCAAACATTTCCTCCTTGGAAATTAATTACCTCTCTTGGATTAATGTAGAGATAAAAAATATGTAGGGGCACTTCCCCTCTTATTCGGCTTGGGGTTGATGGTGCACATGTTATGAAAAATAAACTGTGGGGTGAGACTTTTCTTCTGGTTAAGCACAACTCATAGCTTCCTCATTGACTGTAGGAAATGTGTCAACACCCTTTGTAATGTTCGTGAACATCTCCCAACACTCTTCTTATTCTTCTTTCATAGGGGTTGCTTCCTCAAGACTCTCTAGGAAAGTACGCAGCTCAACTGACACTTCAGAACCTATGTTGGGAGAATCAAAATTAGAACCATCCACATAAAAACTAGAATCATATAAAAGAAAATATTCTTTAATAAATTGATATTCTCCCAAAGTCTAGTCATCTTGCTCCTCTCCAAGAGTACTTAGTGCCCCTAGGAGTATGTCTATTCCAGGAGTGAGGTAGTCAACTTCCTCCAGCATCTCGTCAAAATAAATGACCTCCCATTTGGCATCTTCCAAGGAAAAAGGAAAGGATGATTTGTGCTGGATCATCCTGTTGAAACATGGAAAAATCATCAGACAATTTTGAACACAGAGTATCATCAAATGAAGTGTTGGAAATAAGATGATATTTCGGATTGTGCTTAGCTTCTTCAATGTTTGTCCGTCCTATCTCCTGTCATCCTTTGAAATACGATTTTGGATGTAGCTTATGAATTTCCATCATCATATCGGAGGGTATTTCAACTCAAAAATAGGCACCTCTGTCTTCTTATTTTATTTCTTCTTTTCTCTTTTCTCCTAAGTTGTTTTCCAGATGGTGTAACTTCAGTGGCTTGTTGAAGTAATTCCATAATATTTTGGTCCTCTTGAGTCAGCTAAGTTGGTCTAAGGTAGTCTATACTCCTCTTTATAGCCAATAAATCTTTCTTGGTTGGATCCTTCCCCTCTTGAACCTTTTTAATTTGTTTGAATATTTTTGTATAATGCTGTTTTTTTATGAGTTACAGCCTTTGTAGCATCTGATAGCTCTACAGCTAGTCAGTTTTGTAACTGAAATTGGAATAATGATACATCGTTGTACAGTTCTTGCGCATCATAAAAATCAATCGTATCATCAATAAAATAAAATACAGTATCCATTTTAGTTCTATTTTTAGTGTTTTTTAATTTTCTTTTGCTTTTAATATAAAATACAAATTGGAAAAAAACACTCAGGAAAACGTTGCTTCCACATTAGCGACACAAAGATTTGATGACGTCCTTATCATGAGGATAGTTAAAGATACATTTATAAGACCCAAGATATAGCACAATGAGTAACCTCAGGGTCGCTCTTAAGGAAGCAGTGTCGAGATCCCAAGTGGTATTTCCAAAAATCTATTTGTGTTTTTATATTTATAAAATAGTCATAAATAACTAACAAAAGAAGTGATGAAAATCACGATGAGGGTGGTGAAACAGTGATGAATAAAAGTCCAACAAATGAAACAAAAAAACTAGAAGAACAATAAAAGACATTAATACATGGAAGAAGGTCATCAAGAATAAGGTTGGATCAAGGGTGATCCACCCTCAACTCCCTAAGATGGATCAACTTAAGAAAACCATCAACAATCAAATCCTACTCAATGCATGACCAACGACTCGAATCAGACACCTCTCTCACCTAAAAAATGAAAACTCAAACACCAATTTTCTTCAGTGCTTGACCATTCCTCCAATTTAAAAACTGAATCCCCCAATTGAATCATTCTAGCCTGGATGTCAAAATCCATAATGATCCAACTGAGTTTATCAAATCACACAACCCAACTCAATTGTTCAGTTTGAGAAATTTAGAATGGAGGGGGGAATAAATAATGTGAGAAAGTGTCTAATCATTCCTATGAAAGGGTACACTCTCTCTCACCCTAATTCACAGTCACAATCCTCTAAGGAAAAGAAGAAGCAATGGACATAATAAAGATCAGACCTCCAGGTAAAATTGGGTTTCACTACCTGAATCAATCCCCGCAAATGAGCTCCCTATTACTGGAGTCTCGAGATCATAGAAGAATGTGTGGATGAACTAGCACACAAAAATCACCATTGAATTTACAAAATAGAGAATTACACATTATTTATGGAGATCAAACAAAAAAGAAAACAGGAAGCGAAATATGAAGGAGGAGCGGGGTTCCCGTCTCCATGAATTGGAGACGTTCCAATGTCCGGGGGTTTGTGGGTTCCTTTGTTCTAGAGAGGTGAAGTGGCTCCTATTTATTTGGAAAATGAAAAAAAAAGTAAAAATAGAGACATCCTAGAAAGAAGAAAAATCTTCATGGTGTCCCTTCATGCACTCGTCATCTGCTTCCTAGGAAGACCCGATGAGAGTATCAAACCACTCGCAATGACCCCCACTTCCCCTTTGCAATGGAGTAACCACAATCCCCGGATCCTTAAGAAAAAATAAAAATGAGATGTTATAAAGTAAAAAAGTTACAATTATTACTATATATATCATTAATTATAGTAATAAAAATATTCAAAAACTAGTAAACATATTAGTATTAATAAACATATTCATATTACTATTATAACTATTATAAATAGATACATATAATTATTTATTAATTTATATTTACTATTATATATATATATATATATATATATATATATATTTATTTATATATTTAACTATATAATTACTAAATATGTAAATAAACAAAAATAATAGTAAATTTAAATAAACAAAATATTATTAATAAACTGTTAATATTTTATTATTATTGTTATATATGTTAAATTATATGTTATATATATTATATTATATTAAATAAATAAAAAACTAAAATTGAAATGTGGGTTGGGGGAGGTGGTCAGACGAGATTCACTGGGGAAGGGGCTCGCGGTGCAAGGAAAAGGGGGGATTGATCGCACAGGGGGGTCGAGTGGCCAGCAGCTCGACGATTCGGGCATCAACGAGTGTTTTCAGGTGGTCCAACGTCGGAATCGGATGGAGGCGGCTAGGTAGACAAGGGCTGGTCTTCAACGGTGACGCCTGATGGTGAAAGGGGATACTCGGATGAGGCCAGCATCATCTACTGGTTCTGGTTCGAGTGGTGCATGATGGTGCAGTGGACTCGGAGGGCTTGGTCCGCTTCACTGGCAACTGGTCTTCTATGGTACTCAGTGGCAGCAGGCAATTCAGACGCACATGATTGGGTTTCGATTTCATTACAGATCCGAAAATCTAAGTTTTCATTGAACTAAATCTCCCTCTATCTATCTAGGAAATTAATCTTATATTTGATTCGAACATGCTGTTGTTTCATTTTTGTATTGCTGATGTTGAGTTGTTCAATTGAACGAGGCAGGGTTTGCAACGTTGGGTTGGAGAGTGAACGTTTAGAAAGGTGTGGCGGAAGGTGCAGGGTGCAACAACGGGTGAGAAATGGTGGGTGGTTGAGAGGGTGGAAGATGTTAGAATAACTTAGGTGATTTTAATTTAATATTCTTATAATGGGATATTAAGGGATAAAACTGTCAATTGATGGACTTTGACAATTAATTAAGTAACCACTCATATAACTGTTTTATCCTTATTTAAAGAGTTTTGTCCTTGCCAATTAAGACTCAATCAATTTCCAGTATGTTCCATCCATTTTGATGTAAAAGAGAAAAGAGGCAGTGGATAGAAATCCTTTTAAGTGGGAGAAAATTAAGGAGATTCAAATCAAGAAGATCTCATGGATCAAGGTATGTTTTATCTTATTTTGAATTCTGTTTATCTAGGTGATAAACACAGATTTTAAAGATCCAAAAATAAAAATTAATTTACAGAAGATGCAATAGTGGGTTGGAGTTGCATGAGTCACTATTGCAGAAGGACGACAGTGAGTGAAACAAGTGGCGGTGGGTGCTGGTGTTGCCGGTGACTCTCATCAGTCATTGTTGGTGACTCTCATCAGTCATTGGTGTTTTGGCAGTGACTCAAAAGGGTCACCATTGGTTTTCTAGCAATGACTCAAAAGAGTGAAAAAGTGGTTGTGGGTGCTAGAGTAGCGGCACCACCTCAAAAACAATGAACAAGTAAAAAAATTATAAAAAAATCAATTAAAAAATTCAACATAAAAAATTCAATAAACTAAATTAACATATGAAATTAACATTATAATATACAATTTGAAATTTTTAAAAACAAAGAAAATATTAATTAAAAATTATTCAATAAGGAATTTATTTAAGATTACAAATTGTTAACAAAAAAATAATTTAAAACAATAAAAAATATTAATAATGAGTTTGGTTAAATTAATTGACTAATTAATTAATTAACAGAATTAATAATGCCAAAGAATTATACTAAAATTAAATAATACTAAGTATTATAGAAAAGAATAAAAATGTTAAACTTTATTTAATTATCTAATGTTTCAAATGTAGAATTGTAATTAATTTATATATAATTTAAAATAATGAATTAAATAAATTGATGAATAAATCTAAATGCAATGAAAACAGAAGAAAAGAAAAAACTAATTACAGAAAAAATGAAAAAAAATTAAAGAATAAAAAATGAAAAAATATTTCTGAAACAAAAACAAAATAATAAAAAATGAAAGTAAAAAAAAGAATGAATAAATTAATTTTATTACTCAAAAAAACTAAAATACACACTAAAAACATATTTTTAACACAAAATCATAATTTTAACAATTTAATATACAAAATACAACATTTTTTTATTATTAAACAAAATAATTTATTTTGATAATAAAAATAGAATAAAAAGTGAAAAATAATGTGGAAAAGTGCAAACAAAATCAACCACATCACACCACGAAAATGGGTGGATGTTGCTTAGTAAATTTAAAGACATGATACACTACGTGTCTTATGTTCCGATACCCACATGACCTAAAGTATGAAAAGTGCGGATAAATACTTCTACCAAAGTTGGGTCTACTGGATGGATCACCTATAGAACCTGTCTCATGGCTTCCTCTCTCAGATTTGGTATAGCTCTTCGAGGAGACATTGTCTAACAAAAGAAAAAACTCAAATCAGTCATGAGAAAATTCCAAAATCAAAGGACTATATTTTTGTATTGTTAACAAAGAACCAAAATATTACGAATTGAAAGAAGTAATGAAAAACATTACCTAAAAAGGAATAGGTCCATCTAAATAAAATTCCCATATAGTTCATTAAGATTACCTCAAAATTCAAGTCTCAAACATGCTAAGCATCGGTGCATCGCCACGTGAGAATTACAACACTCCACCCTCTATGGAAGTCTTATACCCTTTCGCATCGAGCCTACTTAATGATACCAAGTTTCATCTCATCCTCGGAATGAATTTCACGTTAATTGGTTTTCATACAGCTCCATTGGATGTCTTCTATTTCACCATCCCAACTCCCCAAACCTCATATATTGACCCATCACCAAGTCTCATCGAATCTCACACCTTCTGAAAAGTATGAAATACACCTTTTGGCATATATATGTGTACCGAGCTCCCCGAATCCAAAACTCATTTGTCTTCCTTTGGATTTGATCCCGCTTGTTCATCCTTTTTAAAATTTGACATTCCCGCTTCATGTACCTGTATCTTTTGCAGTAATGACACTACACTTTTCCCTATTCAATTCTCCCATCTGAGTGCGAGCTTCCCATTGTCATCCATACTATATCATCTCCCGATGATTTTATGATGTTCACAACCTTTTCTTCATCTTTTTCTTTCCCAACAACATGTCGTTTGTGCTCTTCACAATCACTTTTATAGTGACCCTTTTTCTCGCACCAAAAACACATGATTTCTCTAGAATCATGTCTCCTTGATTTTGGCCTCCTTTCTTTACCTCATGACTTCTGATATTGGCTCCTCCCACATTGATCATCTCACATCACCATGATTTTCTTGCCTGAATACGTCGCGGGTCTTCGAAATGCCTTTGAATCTTGAAGTGATGTCATCACCTCATCCAAGTTCAATGTTTCCTTCCCCACAAGCAATTCGGTCACAATTACATCAAATGAGTTTGGTAGAGATGATAAAAGAAAACATTTTTTGTCTTCCTCTCCAACCTTCACACTGAACCCCAATAATTATGTCAGGATTTTGTTGAATTCATGAGTGTGATCCAACAAATTTGTTCCCTCATCCATTCGCAACTGGTACAATTTATTTTTTAGGAATAATTTGTTGGTGGGTGACTTCATCATATACTGCTGCTCCAACTTCATCCAAATCTCCTTTGGTGATGTCTCATCCAACACCATGTACTTTACGTCGTTTTCTAGACACGGTCAAATTCTGCTGACGACACGCATTTGGAGCTATTTCCACTCATCGTCACGGGTTCTATCAGGATTTTCTCCAATCAATAGTCTGATCATGCCCTGCTGCACTAGAATATCTTTCACTTTTCTTTTCCACAAGCTAAAATTGTTCCGACCATCAAACTTCTCAATATCAAATTTTTGTAGTGCATCACCATCATCCATCGTCTTTGTAGCAAAACAAGATTACCACTGTCGATGTCGAACCATTTGAAACCACTTTATGGAGTGAATATTTTGAAAATATAACAATACGAATGCCTCTGGAATGGTTGAAATAGTCAGGATCGACTTCTGTGTCACTGAAAACTGAGTCTGATTGACCAAGATATTACCAAAATAGTATCAATCATCCAGATCAGCCGATGATGTGGCACTGATGTGGCTCGCTAGAATAGTTGCCAGAGAACTCGCTAGAAATTCGTTGCCAGTGTGAACAGCGTTGTCTTCTCTCGAAGGGGGTACTATAGCACCTGGGGTTTGACCAAAACTTTGACCAGCTCTACCGTCTTTGTTTCAACTCTGTTTTTTACCCTGCTTACATCATTGGAATTGTCTCGCTGAGATCTTCATGGATCTGGCCTTGATAATTTTTTCTGAGCAACTTCAATTTTCTAATCACCTGAAAAATTCCCTGCCGCTTCCTCGTTTCAAACCCGCTGGTTCTGATACCACTTTGCAGGGGCAGCGGAGGTTCATGGAAATGGAATCAAACACAAATGAGTAGGGAGAAACTGAGAGCACAGAAATTTAATGTGGTTCAGTAAGTTGCCTACGTCAATGGGAGAAGGGGTCCAACTCTCTATTATTACTCTCCGACTCAAATTTTATAGGATCACAAAACACCCACACAATTTATGTGATTCAATCTCATTATATATAGAAAGAATCAAATCATTTTTCTCCATTGGTTTGGGTTGCTCATCTACCCATGAAGAGTTCATCGCCCAACTGCCAACTGCTTCAACGATGGATGATGTTGTTGGGGCGGAGCCCGACGTCACAGCGGAAGCAGTCGCAAAACACCACATAATTCACCCAAACGCCTTTTATCACCTGAAGGAATTTTACATAGCACTCGAAGGATTCTTCTACATGAATAAATTTTGACATACTCAGCCGAAGGATTTTCACACCCAAATGAATTTTGACATACTCACCTGAAGGCTTTTCACACCACGCATTTTTACACTGTACCCACACCCTTGAACGTACTATTTTGATATACCATCGATCATCACAACCGGGGCACGCCGCTTGATCTCCGCAACCAAGAACACTTTCGACACATGGAACCATCATAAATATCTTTGTGCGTCGTCGTTAACAATTCTCTCGCTATCGTCGCACGTCGTTATCTTCGTCATCTCTTCACATGAGCTACCCCAAGTGGTAGCCTTTTCCCAGTTATCTCTAGGCAGCTACATCTTGCATGTCCTTCATTCGCATCGGTTACCGCAAACATGACAACCCCTTCTTGATTCTCTCTCGCAACAGCTACATCTTGCTGACTCTCATGCTCCTTCTTTATCACATCCCCATATATATAGAGGCATGCACCACCCCACTCAAAGAAAAGAAACATATATTTTTTTATATCTAATCCCATGTATCTCTTTTTTTCAAATCTAAACCCACATATCTCTTTTCAATATCAAAATATTTTATCCCTTTTCTCTCTCTCTCTCATATTCAGATTTTAAAATCAAAAAATATCCCAACAGTTGCTGTTACGGTTGGTTGTCTTCCAAGGAAAGATGTTGCCGATAGGGAAGTCTCCCATGAGTTAAGCTGAAAAGTCTCCCCTGATTGGGATTTTATCCCATATCTTGCCCGACCCCTTCGGAAGCACGCTCGTCCTGATCATGCTCCTCATGTAGGACATGTTGTTACTAGAAAACCAGATGTCATGGTTTGTGTTGGATCATCTGTTTCTACTGATATACCCCTCTTCAAGATCCCACGTCCTGCATGATTTAGCCTTAGGGTTCCTCGAACTGATATACCCCTCTTCAAGCTCCCTTAAATGAGGATGAAGTTCAATCAAATGTTAAAAAATGGGGGCACCCTGATAAAAAACTCAACTTTGAAGGCCTTTCATCCCTTTTCATGAACCCCAAAAATTGATGGTCAGGGCTTCCACATTCACCACAACGTAGATCCTTTCATAAGATTTGATTTAATATGTGGTAGAGCTCAAACAGACACCCGGATCAAAAGTTATGGTCATTTGAAGTTCTAGTCATGTTCTCAACTTTTTTTTAAATCGTTTGTTAATTTATTGATTTTTTATCTTCAAATTTTCATTAAATGACTATTACTCAATAATAATTAGTAAATTTTTCATTAATATTATTTATTAGTTATTTTATAAACCATTTTCTTCTAAATATTTTATATATTAAGTTTGATTACATTTTTCATATTATATAAATCATATTTTATAAAAAATATATTTTATTTATATCAATATAAATATATAAATATATGGTTTTTAATGATATATAACTTTCTTTTAAAAAAATATACATTTTACCAGCTCTAAAAACAATCATTTTAGCATTGATAAACATCATACTTTTGTTAGAACTAAAAAATGTTGATAAAGGTAGTAATTTTATCAGCGCTTATAAAAGTACACCCTTTATCAATGTTTTTTTATAACACTGATAAAAGACAACGCTGGATAAAACCAAATATGTAGTAGTTTCATTAAAAATGATAAAAAACGCCTACACACATGATATAAAGATGAGTGTTTCAAAATTTACAATTTTTTATATAATGTGACTTTTAGAGGAAGTTTACACGACTCTAAACAAATCCTAATTCTCATTTTTGTTGGTTGAAAACTCAGTTCCACATCGGATTCCATCAAGTATGGTGGCTCACATATAAGCTTGGATGGATAATTCTTCCTAGCACCCATGGGTTTTAGGATGGAACCCGAAAATGGCTTATGTGTTGGACCTGAAAGAGCTAAGGTTGGAGGAAATCGATTTCGAAAAGTGGTATCAGAGCCATGGTGCAACCCAAGTGTGATGTAGGGTGGATTATTCCTCAAACCAGTTTGACAACGATAGTGGTTTCTCTTTTGAAGCATGTGAATCCATGGTTCCCTATGTCGAAAGTCTTCCTGATAAATGGTGGTCAGGCGGTGATTCCCAATGATGGGAAAACAACAATGCAAGATGGTTAGATCTGATAGATTATCGTTGAAGGGGAGGCTTGTGTGGTCTTTGGTTTGAGGGGGGGATTTTTGGATTCAAACCCAATCCCACATCGGATTCCATCAAGGATGGTGGCTCACATATAAGTTTGGATGGGAAATTCCTCCTAGCATCCATGAGATTTAGGATGGAACCCCAGAAAGGCTTATGTGTTGGGCCCAGGAGACCTAGGGATGGAGGAAATCGATCCAGACTTTTTTTATCCCACTACTACAAAAAAGGCCTTTATCATCACTAGAAAAGTCCTTTATCAGTGCTAAAAAAGCACTGTTACCCCAGAAAGGCTTATGAGGTTTTCTGATGTCCACTTGGATGTTTGTTTCTTTTGACTTAGTTGTTGTTTTTTAAGGCTTTTGCCCTGCTTGTAATGGTTTTCCTCTTTCCAATTTTAAAAGTGGGTTTTTTTATTTCTTAATCAAAGTGGGTTTGCCCCTCACCCTTCTTCAAAATAATATATTAATATATTTTTTTAATGAAATATAATTTTTTTGAAGTATACTTTTATCACCGCTTGTAAAAAACGTTGATAAAACACCTCATTTATCAATGCTTTTTTAAAATCCCTGATAAATGGTGAGAATTTATCAGTGCTTGTAAAATAACATTGATAAATGTCCCTTTTTAATAGCGTTTTTTTATCACTAACAAAGGGGGTCTTTAATAGCGTTTTAACTAGCGCTGTTAAAGCCCCAGCGCTGGATAAACCTGGTTTTGTAGTAGTATCCGGTTAAGTTTTTATAGAAAAAGTTTTTAAAGAGACATCATCAAAACACATTTTGAAGCATTGGGTGTCATAAAAAGGTGGTGATAAAAGGCACCACAGTTCTTGTGGATTACTATTTCAATGGCTACCGACAATGGTCTCTGACGTTAAGGGTCGGTTTTGAGGCTGCCACCATAACGGAGGATCTGCGAGCCGGATTATTATTGTCTCAGGTTAGGACCTAAACCTGACCCTCAAATTGGGTTTTGGACAAAAATGCTCTCATTGTGTATTCTTGGTTTAAAATGCTCATCTTTATTTTTCATATATATATATATATATATATATATATTTAAAATATATAATGTAATATTTACAATATATATTTAAAACATATAAACATATATTTACTATGACATTTATTAATAATATAAATATAGATAATATTATAAATATAACAACTCAAAGTATTATGTGTATTTTTAATTTTATTATAATGTAATTAGTATATATTGTTTATTATTCATGGAAAATCATTATATACATATACATGATTTTTATTACATATATATATAATATTTATTATGATGTTTATTATATATAATATTGATTATATATATTATTAATATGACACTTATTAATTAAACTACAAATTCCATAGGGAAATTTCCACAGGAAATTTTTTATGTAAATTTCCACATAAAATTTTCAATACAAATTTTCAATACAAATTTTCACTTAAAACTTCAATGAAATTATATTAATAAATAAATAAATAATTCAATTTTTTATTGGAAAATATGCATTGAAAACCTCAAGTGTAAATTTTTGGGATTCTTAAGAGTTTATAAACATTTTATAAATCATGTGTATCCAAAAGAATCTCTTCCCAAGATCCTAATGTATACATACATGTATATAAATATAAACATACACACTTGCATTGTATATATATACATATATAGTAACATAAGTATATAAATAAATACATTCACAAATTTATATTGGGAATTTCCAATGAAAATTTATATTAAAAACCTATCCATGCAAATTTTCAATGGTAATTTCCACCGTAAATTTATACTGAAAACTGTGAGTGAAAACTTTCCAATGTATCTTTATCGCACTCCATGAACCATGGAAATTTAAACTGAAAATCACACATAGGAGCATAAACTGAAATCGATATATGTCATAATATTACAATGTACATTTTTTGTATGTACATATTGGAAATTTACGGAGAAAAATTACATTAGAAATTTCAAGTGATTGTTTCTAGAATATATTTGAATGAATATTGCAAAAAAAACATATATGTATATGTGTAAATTTAAATTTATAATGTAATTTTCCAGTATAAATTTACACTGGAAATTTTCAGTGCATACATACATACACATAAATTTTCACAGAAAAATTTCATTATAAGTTTTCAATGGATATTTCTTGTAAAATTTTATTTTGAAATTAAATTGGAAATTTACATACATACATATAGACATGCAAATTTGCATTGACAGATTACAGTGAAAATTGGAAATGAAAATTTTCATCTTGAATGTTCAGTTTGAATTTCCACTTAAATTAAAATTGGCAGTATATTAATACACAAATAAACAATACAAAATTTCAGTGGAAATTTCCATTGTTTATTTCCACGAGAAATTTCTTGTGGAAACTTATCTGGGAAATTTTCAATGTTTATTTCCTACTATAAATATATAACTTATTTTTTCAGTGAGAATTTATAATACAAATTTTCAGTGTATGAATACATGATATGTTTATATATATATATATATAACAATGTAAAATTTCACCGCAAATTTGCAATGACAAATTTCTTTGTATATTTCCACTAAAAAATTGCAGTTCAAATTTGCACATGAATTTACTACATGTTTCCACAAATAATATATTTCATAATATAAATATATGATCTATTTTCTTGAATGAAAATTTATAGTGCAAATTTCCAATAAATAAAAAAAGTATTAAAAATTTGATTGTCAAAAAAGAAAATTTCCAATGTAAATATCCGGTGAAAATTTGCATAGGAGATTTACAGTGCAAATTTCCACCACTTTAAATTATAATACAAATATACTAATGCATAAATAGAAAATGTAAATTTTCATTGAGAATTTGTATTGAAAATTTACAATAATGTTTTAGTACAAATTCCCACTGGGAAATTTTACTAAAAATTTTAGTGCATTGATATTTTTACTAAAATTTTTAATGTCAAATTCTCAATATAAACTTTTAGTGCGTTGATAACTATGTTGAAAATTTTATTACAAAAATTCTAAAATAAATGCTTGTTTAATTTTTCACTTCAAATATATTAACAAATAAATAATGTAATTTTGTACTGAAAATTTGAACTGCGAATTTCCTATATAAATTTTCAGTGCAAACTTCCACAAGATATTTGCCGTGGAAACTCCCACTTGAAATCTGCGGTGCAAACTTCCACTAAAAATTTACAGTGAATACTTCCATTGAAAATTTTTAGCTCAAATATTATCTTAAAATTACAATGTAAATATATCAATTCATAAATAAAAAAAGGTATTTTTTTATAAAAAAATTACAGTGAAAATTTACACTGCAAACTTTTAGTGTAAATTTCAATTGGAAACTTTTTGTGCAAAGTTTCATTCAAATTTCAAGTACAAATTTTCAATGCATATATTGCACTAATCATTTTCATTTAATATTCATAGTGAAAATTTGCTCTGAAAATTTCCATTCAAATTTCAATGTATTATTTTTTTATTTATCTTTATTATCAACACATTAAAAACATATCTCTTATTAATATTGAATAAAAACTGTTATTTAATAAAAACTGTTATTAAATATAAAATATTTAATTAAAATATATAGATTAGATTAAAATTTGATGTTACATAAACTTATTTTAAAACATTTAAAAATATCTTAAAATAAACTAATGTATCATATTTTTATTTATCATTATCATTAATATTTTATAAAAATAGTTATTATTAGATATTTTATATTTACCTTTGTTATTAATATTTTATAATAACATTTTTAATTAAACAATTTATACTCATATTATTTTTAAAATTGTTACACGTGAGGAAGGCACCGTTTCAAATTAACTAATTTGTTTTTTAAGAATATCTTTACCTCAAAATCGGATCTGGTACTACGTTTTCATTTTTGCGCAACTGACTGAGCGAATATTTCTCCCCGGGAGTAGGGCACTAACGCCTCCATCGAAATCGAATCCCTCCTGAGATCAATGGAGTATAAGAAGAGGGATGCATCGTTATCTGCCCAACGCTCGATCTTCAGAGTGCCCCCCACCCTCCGTCGCCACAACGGTGGGGCGTATCGACCCGACGCCTTCTCCATCGCGCTCCTCCACCGCGGCGAGGAAAGATTGAAGGCCACCGAGGGCATCAAATTGCACAACGGCTTTCTGGGATTTTGCACTTGCTGGACCTTCTGAGGAGGTACGTGGTTTCCCAGGAGAAGCCTGCCTTACGGGACTTCCAGAAGTGTGTGGTGCAGATGCCTTCTGCTGTCAGCCTCGCTGGGGCAGGCGTCACGTTCAGGTGACTGTTGAACGTGGAATTCCATGAAACTCGGGGCATTATGTGTCGCTATCTCCTTAGGACAGGTAGTGGTGCTGGTTCATGATCATCCTGATGCAGACCCTTGGGGATTGCCTCTCAGGTAGTCGCTGCCTTTTTAATGACCCTCACTTTCCTGCAGACCCTCTACGCCATGGCAAACAATTGAAGGGTTCCGTGATGGGTATCAATTCCCAACATTGGGTAGAACTTGCCCTCCCTTCTAGTGTAGATCTGGAAGCGAATTCTTCTGTTGGCCGCATTGCCTAGAGGCTCACTTAATATCTAATTAAGTGGCAGCAGAACAGGGGACAGGATGAAGGTGATACATGGGAAGCTTTTTGATTGAGCTTATGACTGCCTAGGTATGTTGAAGAGGTTGATTGAGAAGCTTTTCTACCTGTAAATGGAGATAGTGGAACGAATGAAACCTGAAAAGTTCAACATTTACAAGGATTGGTGTCATATGACACCATCAAAGATGACTACTGATGAAAGTGATGCAGTTGAAGCATGGAGTATAGTGTGGGTGGTGGCAGCCTAGACCTGTTATTTATTCATGGGGGTGAAAGATATTTTCCATCTTGAGTCATTGCATTTGCCATATTTGAATGATGCACTATGCTCCCAAGTCAACCCATATTAAAATTTTAGTTCGCATAATTAATCAACTCGTTTCTTGTTTTTTAATTGGTAATTTCCAATTCGATGAGCCCATCTAGACATCATTTTGGCCCTTTATCCCATTGCATTAGCTTGCAATGTCATGTCATCAAGCTTGAGCCTTTTTCCCTTTGTTTTTTCCGTTCTCATTGTGTTTGTGTAAGACCAATGTGGTTTATCATAACACGATCTTTCATCTTGTTATTTTAAATTACACCATCTGCTATATTTTCCTGCTTTTATCAACATGGGCCGGTTTGTTTTCCAATTTTAGATTGATTCTAACTTCGCTAATAAAATCATTGACATTTCTTGTCTACAAAATCATAACCTGTGGCATCAATAATTGAAACCATTCTATTATGTTTGCTAGATTTCAGCTCCAGTCTTGTTGGAGGTGTTTTGGGTGGATTGGATCAACCAAATCGGGTGGCTAAGCTTTTACAAATCAGCATTTATCAGGTGATTCTTATAGATTTACCTTTGTTTACACCTTATTGTCTTTCATTTTTTTCAGTGTACGTTGACCATGTACGTATGACTACATACAACATAGAGATGAATATCTATTTAGGGGGTTTTAACTTACGAGGAGATGAACTATCACCTTGTTGTAGAAATGTTCATGAAAAACACTTTTAATGGAGTTTGACATTTGAAGTAGTGCTAGGGTGTACTATGAATTTAGTGTCTAATCCACGACATGAGATCGATTTATCATTGTAAGACATAGACCACTGTTCACACTGATTTATGGTTAAATGACTTGGAAAAATCACTACCCAACGGTCACTACCCAATACAATAAATGTCCACCGTCTATGCAAAAGATGTGTCATTTCAATGTCATAGTTGCTAATGGCGTGCACCATGGTACTCTACGCCTCTCCATGTCCTTGGCGAGGCACATATGAAATGGTGCGCCATTAGCGCACACCATGTCAACATTAGCATGGCAATGGCGAGCGCCATCACGCACCCTCTTTTTCTTTTGTGTTTGTTCCTTTTTTTGAACCTTACCTCGCCTTGTGAGTGACCCAACACCCCGTTGTCGACGAGCCAACCCTAGCCGACGATGAACTAGCCACCACCGTAGACGACCCAACCTCGACGAATGAAAACCCACCACCCTGCTGTTGCTGACCCAACCCTTATCGAGGATGTCCCAACCCCCACCATCGACGAATTGATCCCTACCGATGACGCACTTGACCCTCGCGATCGACCGCACTATCCTTGTGCCAACTTTGCCCCCGCCTCCCCTTTCATATTTTTTGTTTTTGATTTTTTATTTTTGTGTTATTTTTTATGTTTTATCTCTAGGTGTGCCCTATCCCTTTTACGTTTTTTTATTTGTTATTTTATATTTCTTATTTTTGTCATGTTTTAAATTTTATTTATCATATTTATGATTTATCTTTTTTATATTTCATATTGACGCTATAAATGAAATTTCCATGTGCAACGCTGTGTGTTAGGCGCCACCGCCAAGGACCCTCATCGCTATTTTGTGCCATGCTCCATAAACAACTATGTTCAATGTACAAAAATAAATCAATATATAAAGAAGATGGTGTAGCATAATTTTTCTCTAACAGCCTTGAACATTCATCAAATTACCTTGAGTGAAAACCCAAACCACATGATGATTAGCTCAGAATGAACATAAATCAACTAGTCCAGAACCAACATAAATCAAATTGGTTGATTTATATCAGTTAAAAATGGTTTAAAAAACATGAATAAAAAAATGATGCCAAAGTGATTCATAAAAAAAAATTATAAAACCCTAAACATTCAAAACCAAGGGTTCTAAGATAATGAGAATATAACGATAAAATAATCAATAGAGAGAGAATATCTCTTAAAAATGATCAATTCAATATTTAAATGAAGTAAATAGTTCAATAAAAAACCAAAACATGAATATGTAAAATATTCTAAGAGATTTAATAATGTAAGGAGAAACTTTTAATGTGCATTAATATCGTATGTTCACTTATTCATCGCAAATGTTCATCACATTTTATTATACTGAAAATTCCTTAATGATTTATATTATTTTCAACTTTGATCATAGAAAGTTAATCATCACTTTCACTATCAACAATGATTT
Source organism: Viscum album (assembly GCA_963277665.1). NCBI lineage: Eukaryota > Viridiplantae > Streptophyta > Magnoliopsida > Santalales > Viscaceae > Viscum > Viscum album. The sequence continues at coordinate 127,712,802 of OY728162.1, forward strand.
ATATATTTATTTTCCCCACGCAGGTGGCTATGGTGGCAGGGGGTTCGGGGTTTGGGGTGGCAGTTGTGGGGTCGCGTCCCTGGGCCGGTTTTCTTTCCTTACGTGTGTTGTAAATAAAAAAGTGAAATGATTTATATATTCATTTAAATTTTTAGTTTCGGTTGAGAACGATTAAAGATGGTGATTAAGCTTACCAAAACTTAATCGAATTAAAAAACAGAAATACACAATATCCATCGACCGACTTGAACTGATTAACCGATTTAAACCGAATTTTACTTTCTTAAGGTGGTTCATTTCAATTGGTTTAAGTTGGTTAATTTAATCTTGCACATCCATACATTTTCTTATCTCCATTTCATCCCACTATTAGTCATTTCACCTCATTTATGTCTGTCAAATTTGGGTTTCTCAATCTCCACAAAATCTTCCACAACAATTATTTTTAACATAAAATCCCCAATAACTCCCTTTAGAGATAATGTCAAGTATCATTTAAACATATCAACCAATATCCTTGAAAAAAGTATTTATTAAAGACAACTTAAATATATAATTAAAATCCCTTAATCTTCTAAATCAATCAGACATTACAAACTTGTAGTTACTGAGTATATCCCAAATCATGAAGTGTGACCATGCTTTTGATTTTGTAGTTCCTAGTGAACATGTGAAAGCACATAGTGGGGGAGTGATCAGTGAGGACATATTTTTACAAAATTATTTTTAACTCAAACCTCTTCACCTGTTAGGATGTATGGACTTTGTATAATCCCATCTCCACTACACCGCATGCAATACTAAATAATAAACGATAACAACACATGATATTTTTCCAAGGTCTGCCCTTAATGTGAGTGACTATATCCCTACTGTGTTCGATGATGTTCGATACATAGATATTCACTAATATCATAAAGAAAATATGATAGGAACAAAAGATTCGCTTTTTTTTATATAGAAATATAGGAACAAATACTACAAGTGATAGGAGGAAGAAGATGAAGATGACATTCGAGTGAGATCCCGCCCAAGGTGTAGCAGATAAATTCCCAAGCCTCAAGGATGATTCCCTTACAATATTCTCCTCCCCCTCTTCCCCAGCTCTGACCTCTATTTAACAACCCCTATGTTCCCCCCACAAACAGAAATGGTTATTTCCCCATATTCCCCATATTCCCCCTACACTTGTCAGTTATACCCCTTAACTAAAAATACCCTCCAACTCACATGTCTTAACACTTGTCACCCCTTAAAATAGTCTTGTCCTCAAGCCTGAAGAAAGGGAGCCTCTTTCATGCCCCACTGAGCTCCTCCATCATCTTTTTTCACCTTCTTCATCTTCGCCCGACACCACCACCCACAGTTTGGGACCGGCACACCGATGCAAGGGGCTAAAGGATTATCCACACTAGAAACACAATCATTTTCTCTAGTGGTTCTCCCATTATTGGTTTGTTAGGGTGATGAACGTCGCACCCACCTAGAGGTGTCAGATTTGGAGTCTCCCGGGTTCTTATCCCAATATCCTCCCCTCATCTGATCGATTGGGGATGGGTCTAATTCAGAAGTTGTGTCTTTGAACGGTCCAGTGGCTGCCATGGTTGAGTGTCGCGTACCCGACGAGGATTCAACAACCCACCGTCATCGTACTGGGTTCCCATGCTACTTGTGAAGGAAAGCTCCACATGCCAAGATAAGCACATTATTTTTAGTATAGTCTCAGGGTTGTGAACGTGAACCCAACTATGAATGTCTTCTTCGAGTCCAATCAAGAAATACCCGTTGTATTACGGATTGGGTCGGGTTGGAGAGGTATTAAAGATGCCAAATATTCAAATTGATCTATGTAGTCCTGAACTGACCTTGTTTAGTGTAGTGTGGCTAGTTCCTCATATAGATTTTGGATCTCGAGCCCACTAAACCATTCCATGAGGTGCTCTTTGAAAGTTGGCCACAACACTTACAGATGAACTTCATGCACTAGGTTGACCATGATTCCTTCCATACGAAATTGCACAAGTGGCACCTTAAATTCATCTGACATATGATTGATGAAAAAGTAAAGTTTGACACATGTGATCCCACCCCCAAGGTCCTTGCTGTTGAACACTAGGAGTTCCACCCGTTTGGAAGTCGTGTGTTAATCGGTTCCCATGTCAACGTGAAATGCGGGTAATTTAGTTTCCTCCCCTAGTTTACCAAAGACGCTAGTTTCTACTGCGAGTGAAGTTGAAGCCACAAAGAAAGATGATAGAGGAGGTGACTTCAGATATGTTTCCTTCTCTAGGAGGCACATAAGGCTAGTAATGTAATTTCAGATCTCTTCTTGTTTCTTGTGGCATTCTGACAGCTCCGAGCACTCATACTCCCTAGTCTTTTGTTTCACAATGATACTCTCTATTACCGATGTCAGGTTGGATAGAAGTGATATGAGGCATCCTAATAATTGGTCTATATCATCCTGGTGATCCTACTTCTGAGTGTCCATTTCATGGATGACCCGACTGAAAATTTTCTAGTGGGGTGATGGGGCCGATATTGTACGTACTGGCGACGAGAACATAGTGTGCGACCAGGAATCAGCAGGACGCACCTGACAAGTTGTAACAATGGACTAGCACACGACAATAGATGATGATTGAGAAATCATTATGTAGCTTCAATAGATGCATGCACGTGATTAAATCATTTTTACGCGAGAAAAGATTACTCTTACATGATCTTTGAAACCTTCAGCTGAATCAGATTTGATCTCTAGATTAATTTTATAAAGCCTTTGAAACCGTGGAGTTACTTATACATAGACTTCATAATCTTCTGTTTAGTCATGCACAACCAATTTGTTTTGAGATTATTCATGCGCAACCTATCTATTTTGAGGTTATTCATGTAGAACCTATCCGTTATTTGTTTATTCTTACATAGCTAGTTCATCCTTATAGTTACTCATATGTAGGTGCTCTAGTTTTCTCAAAACTTCTCCAATCATCTTTGATAATCTCAAATCACTTCAAAAATTCTTCAATTCTTCTTAAAACAATTTCGAAAGATTTTTCACCATCCAAGGACTTATTTTTTAATACTTGATCCAACTAAAAATAAGTACTTTGATACCCCCACTACCTCTACAAACTCAAATCCAAATTCATCAAATGCCTTCATTTGATAGTGCTTCAATCATCCATTAATAAATGTAGCACCTATCTAATCTCGACAAAAACTCTACTCATCAATCATCATCATTCAAGTCGGTTGATCAACTTTTGTAGAATCCTTCAAGCTAGTAACATAAGGATAAATTCTCATAGAATGCACTATCAAATCTCTTCTTCTACATAGAGACGTAATATTTAGAAAAATATTCAAACTCCATGATACTCACCTCAATCTTCAGTGTTGAGTATCCTCCTTCATAAAACAAATAATCAAGTCTATCAAACTCTTTTGATTCATTGATAACATTGAATCTTTAACATTCCACAGTGTATAACCGTACTCCCTTACTGAGAGGTGAACCCCTTTATTTATTTATAGAGGAAAATTAATACATTATAGAACAAACCAATGTGGTACTCGAAAATACACATAACTGGGTCCAACACTCCCTCTCAAGCTAGGTTGTTAATGCTGTGAATTCCCATATTGGTGCATAGAGAATCCAATCGAGTTCCCAACAAGCCTTTGGTGAAGATGTCGGCATGCTGATGAGCAGTTGGAATGTAGCTGAAGATGATATGCTTTTGATCAAGGTGATGGTGAAGGAAGTAACATTAAATTTCAATATACTTCACGCGTTCATGGAATACCTAATTAGAAGAAATATTTATGGCCGCCTGATTATAACACCAAATATGTGTTGGAGTCTGGGGTGGAAAACCAATTTCATAAAGAATGTGACGAAGCCAAATAATTTCGGTAGTGACCATGACCATCACATGATATTCAAACTCAACACTTGATATGAAGATGAAAATTTAGTTTGTTGCTTCTCTAGGAAATTAAGTTACTAGCCAAATAAACCATGAACCCAAAAAAATACTTTTAGATAGATAAAAATCCAATGAAGTCAACATCAGAGAAGAGCTCAATGTTTAGATGACCGTGATGTGAATATCAAAGACTATGAACAAAGTTCTTTTTAAATGTATTTGATGATGCGAAGAACATCTCATTGACATTTCATTAGATGGTTCATGAATTGAATGACCTTGGTGACAACAATCAATATCTAGGTGAGTCATAGTAAGATAATTGAGTTTTCCCAAAAAACGACGCTACCAGTTTGGATGAGAATGTGGGTCAATGGTATCATGGAGGGACCTTTCACATGGTTCAAGTGGGGCATCGATGGCAGTTACCCGAGACAAAAACTCCATTGTATCTAAGTCCAAAATTCTCCAAATGCTACTTTCTCTCACTATTCATTGGGTACTTCGATTCCCCATAGGGTACCTCAATCTTCACTCAACATACAATGACACCATTACTAATTGACAGTAAATACAACTCTCCAAATGCAATATATTGCATTCAATCCATTGATCTCTTCAATTCCCTTTTGATTTGTTGCCAATACCTCATAAATGATCCAATGTTAATATATTCACCTTATTCTCTTATATTACATCTCTCTTCCACTTACTAATAATAAATTCAAAGACTATTACCAACGAGTCATCAATTATCCAACTCTTAAGCCTACATAGCATCTTTCACTATATAACACAAGTATGATCAACTAGTTTCTCATATCTTTCTTTAATAACTATGCATTCCTTGATATCTTATCACATTTCATGTTATTGAATCATCAAATTTCCCCCTTTTAAATTCAGAATTGATTCTATCAAAAATAAGGATGAGAAATCATGATAATCATACCTCAAAAAATGATATTTTCATCACTTTCTAGATTTGCAACTCCTGAAATAAATCTCACAATTTCTCAACACATATTCCTCTCGATGGGTTAAAATTTAGGGGTTCTTAATGGGTCTCAGACTCATCAGCCCGTATTTATGAGGGTTTTACTTGACTAAAAAAATGACCCACATTTTAAACGGGTTTAAATGGGTTGGGGAAAAAAGCTCACATACTTAAGCGGACTAGCCTCAACAAAAGCAGGTCAAGAAGAAATCCTTTTCTTTTTCATTTTAATGTTATTTCAAATTAATGTTTCATTTTTTATGAAAAAAACATTGTTTAAGTATGTGATGAATATATATATATATAAATTAACATTTATGTGTTTAATATTTAATACTTCTTAATAACAAGCGTTATTAATTTGTTTAATATTAATTAAAAATGTGAGCTGGTCCACAGAGTGGACCAGACCAGACTCAATTTTTTGAACTCACATTAAATGAAGGCATAAATGGACTGATTTTTTAGGTTGGTCCATGTGGGTTTGGCCTGACCCTTTCCAAAACTTTAAGCATCCCTAGTAAACTTCATCATTTCTTCAAAATGACTAATCTCTTTTTCAGATAAAAACTTCAAGCATCCCTTTCAAAAATAACCTTCAAGAACCAATGCCACTTGAGTCAGTGCGCACCATGATGAAATTTTGATCTCAAAATTTCTCTCCCTTATTTCTAGTCTTCTTTTCCTTCCAGAAATTGAATAATTATTCCAACAATTAAGTTCTCTATGCCCAAACTTTTTTACAACACCAACAAAAACCAATAAATATTTATTTCTTTCTCTGAGTCGCATTTTGGTCAGCTTTAATTCCTTGATATTTTATGCCAAACAACCCTTAAATTAAAATTATTTTGGGGAACCAACTCTCCTATTCTTACCCATATACACCTTTCATTTAGAGGTGATTTTATCATTACTTTTCTCAATCCATATTTCTCAATTTACTTTGAGACATACACTTTTCATGGAAGTAACTTTAATAAAAAAATTGAAATAGATGTTACCTATTTTTCTTTAAGTTAGCAATATGTATATCTCCAAATAATTTCAAACCCTTAATGAAAATAGAATGAGGTATTTTATAATTAAGATTTTCATCTAAAACTTTGATGGCAACGCCTCTTTTCTCAGTATCCTTTGAAGATTTATCTTGAACCACCTCCAAGTTTCTTAGTTTTACTTCATGCTCAAGACATTCAGAATGTTCTCATCTTCAAGTGATTTTACATTCTTTTCTAATAATCTCCCCATATATTTCATGATCCTCAAGCATCTCATTATTTCTATTGGAGTATATTGTTAATCTTATTTATCCTTTTTTATTTTATTTCTAAATGCACATTCTTGACAATAATGGTGGCTTTTTGTGTTTCTTATAATATATGGATATTCTCCTCAATGTCTTTACTTGTCTCAGTTTTCTCATTAATTACTTGTTGTGTTGTATCCCATGACTATCACAAATTGGAACTTCAAATGTGGAACAATGTCCATAAATTTTGAAATTGAACGATACTTGATCCGATGTATTTGAACCAAGAAGCATTGCACCCTAGCCACACACTGAACTGGTCCCATTTCTAGACAAGACCTTCAAAAAAAATCAGAAGAAATAAAATCAATAAAAAACAAAATTAAAACACAATAATTTTAATGGACTGAGACTTTCCCTACTTCATGAGAGGAACACTACAACCTTTATATTAGAAGAGAAGAAGGAAAATCTGAGTTACAAGTGCCCAAATTATAGAGTGTTATCCAGAAATAAAAGAAGACAATTTCAAAATAGTTTTTAAATCACTGGACAAGTGACCGCCACCCATTATAGATGAGCTTCACAGTACACAGCTGGCTTTATCAGTTCCACCACCATCCTATCTTTGTATTTTCTTATCTCTCGGTCAAGTGAAGAATAAACCGACTTAACCACTCCTTCTAGTGAACATTTCATGTGTCCTAAACTCTTCCTTCCACAATTTTAGACTTTCACTAGAGTGTTGCTTACATCACTGTGTCTGTTTTCAGAACATGGTTCCACTAACCCTACTGTCATCTGGTTCCACATTTTTGGTTTCAAAATCACACCTTTAAAAAGTTATGATACAGGTCTAGAAAATAGTTTTCAAAGCCAAGCCTAACATTGATTTTTTATAATTATTCTTTATTTTTTGAGTACTTTTCATTATAGAATAATTAAAATTTCTCTTTGACTTCAACCACTTTGATGAGTTTGTTCACATCGGTACCTTTTTAGTTAATGCATTCTCCGACTCATTTGTCTCTATTGCATGCCGTGTATTTTCATCATGTAGATCCTTGATGAACTTAAATATGAATGTGATAGCTTTAAGGATATTTTTTACATGATCCTTTATTTTAGAATAAAAATCACAGTGTGATTCAATTTGCATTCTCATCACACTCTAAATTAGATTCTTCAAGGGGATGATTATTGGAAGAAATTTCAGTATTTTCTACACTTTTATTACCTTTAAGTTGTGAATCATTCTCTTATTTTCTCACAGATTAGATCTTCTTCAACTTTCTTGTCAAAAGAAATCCAAACCCATTGTTCTGATTTTATGTATTGATCTATGGCTCCTCACGAGACAACCCAAGGAGTTCCAAGATGAGAAAGGAGGAGACCCTAACCTTTGATTTCAAAAATGCTCAAGGATTCTTTTCTAATGGATTCCAAACATCAAAGATCACCAGAAATTCCTAGGTTAAGCCTGGAGGTCGAGAGAAAGAAGGAAGACATCATATGAGGATTTAAAACCATTGGACATTATAAAAATCATTGGGCCCAAACGATTTACGATGTAAATTGATAATTTACTTTGTAAATTCGTTGATGGTCACTTATGCTTAAAAAACCATTGCCTCCGTGTTTTTATAGAAAAACCCATCTCATGACATAAAACCATTTTATGGAATAAATGGTTTTACACCCTGAACATCTTCCCTGAATAATTTACATCATAAACCACAATTTATGGCATAAATTGTTCTTTCAGATTTTTCTAGAAGCAGACTCTAGGGTTCTTCCCTTATTAAACCTCCAAATGCTTCCAGAAGCTAACCTAAATACTCCAAATAAAAAACAAAAATCATAAAATGATGATGTACCTCAAACTGTGGGTGTTACAAGGCTGGTGATCTTTGGTGGATGGAGTCAGCTTTCAATCCTTCATTTTCTTCTTTTGGTTTTGGTTTTACAGGTGTGATTAGTTTTTATGTTGTGGGTGGTCCCTTGGCAGTGTTGGTTCGACAGGCAGCACTTCACACCGATGATAGTTTTGGGGGTTCGACGATGATGGCGTGAGGTGCTCCCAGTGTCGAGCGACGTTCCATGGTGGTCTTGTGCTCCCAATACGCACAATTCTTGAGTCTTGAGGTGTCTAGTCGAGCCTTGTGATCTTTCCCCTTTCAACCTTGTTTGCTTGCTACTAAACCCATCGTGTTTTATTGGATTTTAGGTTTGGGTGTTTGGTTTTTGAGTTTTATATTTGGGGTTGATACATGGTTTATCTTGGACTAGCTCACAGGAATACCTGTTTGCGTTTTCTTCCATGGATTGTGTGTTTAGGTTTCATTTAACCTTAAAGTTGTTTATATAAAATTTTAAAGAAGGATTATAGAGAAATCATAATAATTGACCAAACGTATCTAAGAAAGAATACAGGATGACCTATAATGGCTTCCAAAAATTATTATTTGAGAAATTTTACTATGAAACCCTTCATCAGGTAATTGATCAAGAATTTACCTAGAATTTAAGAAAGGGGTGATGAAAGTGATGGGATATGCTTTCTTGTTTATTGATCTGCTCTATTTTTCACCATACTTGAGTGAGGATGAGAAATCAAGACCCTAATGCTTGAAATAGAATTATTGTCAAGAATATCCCCAAGTACTTGAAAATAAGTAAGAATATGATCTTCATCTTTGGAGTATAGGATAAACTCATTGTAAGGGGTTACACTGATGCTAGTTTCCAATACGAAAAATACATGAGATATCAATCTATTTTTTTCTTCTAAATATTAAATCCATCAGTTGGAAGAGTTCCAAACAAGACAACTCAATAACAGAGGTAGAGTACAATCGCTACATCGGATGCTGCAAAGGAGGCTGTTTGGATAAAGAAGTTCATCACTGAACTTAGGGTAGCTCCAAACATTGAGGGTGCAATTAAGCTTCACTGTGAAAATAATAGAGCTATTTCTCAGGACAAGGAACCCTGATCTCACCAAATAACCAAACACATCCCATGAAAATACCATCTAATTCGAGATATTTTTGAAAGGGGTGATATAAAGATTTGTTGGGTGGCTATAGACAAAAATGTAGCAGATCCTTTAACAAAATCATTAGTATAGAAAAAACATGAGGGTCATGTTGAGTCTCTTTATATTTTATACATGAGAGATTGTAATGATAATATCCTATAATGGCCCAAACCTTATTGTTTTGTTACTTTACATAATCTTGGTGTTGGGGATGATGAGAAAAGATTGGAGGAGAGGTGGATGTTTGAGTAAAGATTTTGGCTAGGAGAGTGAGTCACAGTGTGAAGGTTTGGTCATTATTGATGTGTGGTTTGTAGCTAGCGAGTTACAACGCGACATTGTTGGTCATAATGTGTAGGGTTTAGCTAATGATTTTGTAAAAGTGTAACATCTTATATAGGATTTTAAAACCTATTACGATAATTAAATATCTTATGAAATGTCTTTATCAATTTCTTAATCGTGATGCGGTGGGGTGTGTTGTGGTATGAGGGGTTCGAAGGGAAATCGACCAATAAAGGGATCTTATGATATGCGGGGAATGAATCTTATGAATTTTTTATGACCCTTGTGACTGAATGAATGGCCTGAAGGCCTTCATTTTTTTATTTTGATAATCCACCTTTCAAGGGGTGAGGTGGAACCCTTACAAGGTCCGAAGGCTTAGAGACAATTACATGGCCCGTAGTTCTTAGAGGAAATCACCGAGACAAGACAACTTGGAACTGCTCCTCCCCAACACATGTCATGATATCAGCACTCCGCCTTCATAGGGCTAGTCGGCTAGCTATCTTGTGCAGAGCTGCACAAGCCTAGTACTGATGATAATGTCATACCCTCTCGTTCTTTCAATTCCATTTTAGATCTGCTCTGGTGAATTCACTGGATCCTAATCCTCATTTGGAGCCTTGTCCCTTGTAGTATGACTGGTACATATGCAAATTCATGTGGCCCAAAGGCCTTGGGGTGGCCTGAAGGCCTTGAGAGACAACTGACCTGAAGGCCTTGGGTATCCCAAAAGCCTTGCAGGACTTGAGGATCAAAACCAGTGGTCCATAGGCCAATATGGATGAATAGTTCTAGCAGAAATAGTACCGAACAGTACCTGCTATAATACCCAAAAATATTTCTCCACCCGGATTTGATCTTGGGTCTATTGTATGCACTTGCCGAGTCCTCACCAATTGGGCTAGGGCTCATGTGCACCCTTGTGAAATTTCCATTTATCATTTTTTTGTTCGAGGTGTGATGGTTAGGTTGCGGCGTAAGGTATCTTGGGCATAGTTTGTGATATTTTCTATGAATGGGCATCGTGACACATCCCCAGATGTCCGTCGTGTGAAGACCTGGATTTCAAGTTTTAATGGTTTGATTATGGGTGACATTTTTTCGTGGATCTTTTGTAGCGACATGACTCTTCCTCAGTCATATCAGATTAAATATTTTGACCGAGGTTTATAAATGATGAGATATAGAGATTTGTGATGCAATTTCTGGGGGTTTAGTTGAATTAGAATTATTATGACATGACCATGATCTGTTGCTCTATAAAGATGTAGTTTTCCAGTTTTGCTATAAATTTGACGATCGCTTTGAATTATTTTACATGATTTTGATTTCTCTAGAACCTCAGGTGATCTGAGGCATGTCCTTAGATTTCTTTGAGCATCCTTTGGTGGGCTTTAGCTGTTGAATTTAAGAGATTAACCAATAGTGATCCGAGGTGAGTCCCCCTTTTCCTCTTGGGTTTTCTCCCCATTCTTTATCTAGTAAGTCCTTGAAGTGGTTTGGAGGTTGGTTTTGTTGGATTTAAGTTGTGGTTTTTATGAGAATTGGTGTGTTCTAGATTATTGGTTATTTCCTTGTGTGATTCTGACCAAGTGATCCTCTCTTCCTTACCTTGTCCTTGTGCAGTGGTTGTGAAGTTGAACTTGAGGCAGGTGATTTGAGAACCCTCTTTTAATTTTATGTATAGTGTGGAATTAACATGTTTTTTCTTGATTTGGGTGAATGTTAAGGATTTAATTAATGAAGATAATTATTGAGACTAAGAGGAAATTTACATGAAGGGGTGATTCACATTCTATTACATGCTTCCATGATATTACATATGTGACTGATGCCTGTTTATCTGCTCCTACTGAGACTTACCATTGATGCTATGATTTATGTGATAATTCTATGATTTTATTACTAGAATCATCTATTGTAAATGGTTAATTAAGTAAAGGCAGTAAAGAACCAATTGTGTGAAATCTAAAATTGTTGTGCTAACACCCATGTAAGTGATGTTAAATCAAATCATGATTTAAAATAGAAATTTTGTAAATGGTTATTGCTGAAAAGTGGTTTCTATGTGTTGTTTCTTTGTATTGTGTGGTTGTTGTGAAGCTTGTTGGCTGGGAATTATATGGATGGTTTTGGGTGTGGGGTGTGTTGGGGGCTGCAGCTAGTTACCATCGTTGGCATGGGAGGAATGGTTGTTTATGTGTGGTGGTTGGTCTGTTGTGGTGGCTATTGGAATGAGATGTGTGGATGTTGATACAATGTATTTTTGTGTGATTTAGGGATAGTAGGTGGCTAGGAAATGTGATTGGTAATGAAAAATATGGAAATGTAATAAAATTGAATAAACTATGGCTGTGCATGAAATGTGGATGCTTTAAATGAATGGGAAATGGTTGGAAATAAATGTGGAAAATGGATGAAAATTATTTGTCGTTAAATATATAATTAAATTAAATAATTAATGTAATATGACCGGTTATCAATACAACTATAATTGGTTGATTACATGATTAAAAATGTAATTTATGGGCTTCATCATGGTTGTTTTGTCTAGGAATGTGGTCTAATTGATGATGTAGAGGTGGAAATAGTTGTTCATGAAAGGTTGTGGGATGTGGTGATGTTTATAAGCTATGAAAGTGCTGTTTTGATGTAAAAATATTAGGTTTGTTTTGTGTGTTCTTTTATTTTCTTGTTGTTTCATACACACTCCACTCATTTCTGATATCCTTACTGACGCCCTAATGTTTTGGGTTCTAGGGGTTTTCCCAAAACATCGAGGTTAGTGAGGGAATGGATGGATGGCTACTTTCTCTTCCCGCTCTCTATTTTGTATGTGGTATGACTGTTATGGCTAGAGGTTTATATTCATGAGTTGTGATGGTCATAATTCAAGTGTACTTGATGTGATGTTAATGAGATGATGATGTGATATATAGTGGGGTCATGAATGGAAGGGGAGGGCATAAGGTTGAAATATTTCATGTTCATGATACCAAACTATTGTCGAAAAGTGATGTGTGGTTGAGATAGGGATATGTGGTATATCAATGTGGTTATCGTTATGGTATGGTCTAGTACTAATGTATTAGTATAAGTAGCATTACGACTTGACCCACATTATACTTGACTTGATATGTATTATGTAGATATTGTTGTGATGATATAAAAGAGATAAGAGAATAAGACATTTGTTGTTGGCTGTGAGATTGAAAAATTATCCAAGAAGTTGTGTGGTGTATTCCTTTTGCAATATTCTTCAATGTTATTTTATTATACTTTGATGCGATACTTGATGACTGATCCTTGGTGAGGCTGGGTGTTAGTTGATCTTGTAGGTACTTGTTGGTTCTGCTATTTATCCACTTAAACATTAGTATGCTTCTTCTAAATTGTGCATGAGTGGGCTTGAGTATAATCCTACCGAGTATACACTTATATATATAATTTTGTTTCACAGGTTTTAGAAGGGATTTAGAGGTTGAGTTGAACATTACTAGCTCAGAGTTGGGAGTTGTGGTTGGAGTTGCTGCCTAGGACTTTTATTTTTTTATTTTATTTTGGAGACCCTATATTTGCACGACATTTTCACACATTGTGGATTTTATGAGATATTGGCTTTATTTATACTATAGAGTTGATCAATGGTTTTTTATATGTTCTTGAGATTTATAAGGGTAATACCATACATTTGTGTGACTTATACCGTCAGTATTAGTTTCCCTATTGTGGCCTGTTGGAGGGCTTCAGGGGCTAATGTTGTCCTTAGTGTAAGTCCCAAAAGGGTTCTCAGTGGGGTGAGTCATGAGAAAGTGATACTAGAGATTTTCTTGAGAGTTTGGGTGGAAAATGGAGTTAGATGTTTGTGGGGATTTCATGGGTTAAGCATACTGAACACCCTAGGTGAGGTAATGCTGATTGTGGGATAGAGATCTAGGGAATGTATATGCATCATACTTGTTTGTGCTTGTGTTTAAATTAGAGTGATTTGAGAAAAGTTAAAATGAATATAAATACATGAATCTTAAATGAATTCCATTCCACCGGGCTTAAGAGTTTCCTTACTTGATTGCAGATATGCCTGTTGGACATCATCCACATGTGGTTCCGGTTGGTGAGGTTTGGTGGGATAATCTGGTTGACCGTTGGAGGATTGATCCTACCGAGTAGGATGAGCTTTTGAAGAAGAATTTGTGTGAGTTCTATAATTAGAGCTTTGTAAAAAATGAGTGGAGTGTCTTAGATATAGAGACAAATCTTAGGATTAAGGAGCTTGAGATCACCTCAGCTTGATCAAAACTTGGATAGAGTATCAGATTCCATTGGAGGTTACCCATATACGAGGGATTGTACTATTGGTGAATTATTTATCTTGGGGAGTGGAAGGGGAGAGAGGTTTCCTGAGATGATTTCAATAGGTAGTTTTGTGAGGATCTTTTATCATCGATGATGAGGTAAACAAAGATGCAATATTTTTTCTCTCTTTTGCAGGGGAGCTTGAGCGTATGGGTTCTCGAGATCAGATTCAAGGACCCACTTTGCTTCACCATTGATCTTTTCTCAGATGACGAGACACGATTTTTGCGTCTAGAGGGGAATTGCACCCAGTTATCTAATATGTAGTCACTCCATTTACATTGCCTCTGTATTTGGTGGTGTAGAAGAAGATAAGTGATTGAGAGGATACATCCATATCTGAGATCATATCGAGAGGGAGGTCATTAGCACTTCCTGAGGAGAAGAGTTTTATAGGGAGGATCTCGGACATCATGGTAGCCGAGGTTTCAACTAGTTGGGAGTTAGCCTCAGAACTCTTCTCATTTCTCTGGAGCTAACAATTATTGTACCTATTGCAAGATATTTATGTCGATGTGTTTTTTTAGGTTCGTGACCGTCAGCAGTATTAGTGATCGATCGTTCTCTGGGACCAACATGTCATAGGCGGTCATAACCCTCTTATCAACCTTGGAAACAGTTGTATTTGAGGTCATATCAGTAGTAGGGACATGAAGATTATGCTCCACTGAGAGGAGATGGAGCTGGTAGAGGTCAAACCTGTGATGTTTCCCACCCTTAGGGACATAGGGTCGAGTGCAGCCATAGATGGGGTCATCAAAAAATGAGGCATAAGTGATGGACTTGGATAGTTGTATACTATGAATATTCCTATTCCAGATGGGCTAAATATCATCTGAGGTACCATTTGTTTATCATATAACCTGGCTTGTGATTTATTTGATTTTGGAGCTTCACACTCCTTTATTGCACTCACCTTAGTCCATGCTTTGAGGATCAAGGCGGAGAGGCTTCCAGAAACCCTGGTGTTGACTACACCAATCAGAGGTCAGATGAGTTTGCACAATATTTTCTAGGGTTTTGAGCTAATTGTAAGGAAACATTAATCAATTTGGAGATTTAATACTACATATACACAACCCTATGAAGTCATTATTATCATCAAATGGTTGTATTCTGTGTGTGAAGTTATTGATTGCTTCCAAATGAGGGTTGTGTTCTTTGATATGGGAGGCCAACATGAAATATTGGTTGACGAGCAAGGTTATTGGATGGGTCGTAGATGCTCAAATCCTCTTTTTACATAGTTAGAAGCTTCTCTGTTGGGATTAATAGAGGTGCAAGTGGTGGAGTTCCCTAGAGTCATTGAGGAGTTTCTGAATATCTTCTTCCATGTCATGACGCTACCCCTCAACGTGATATAAAGTTTGAGATAAAGTTGATATTGGGCGTATCTCTGATTTTGGGCTGAATTCTTACTGCCCATATTGTGCATCGGGCCACAACCTTTTCCATTAAAGCTCTATGGAGAGCTCATTGGGGGATGAAGGGGAAATACACCCTTGTTCTGGGAGTCAAAGGCCCCCGACCAAAATTTTGGCGCACTGTAGTAGTGCAGACCTTTGGCATGACCACTATAGATCCTTGGACTTCCATCCGCCGGCCACTGTAGCAACACAGAATTCCATCCAACTTTTACTATAGAAATGTATACTTCCTGTATGGTTGGTTGAATAATGGATCGTCTTTCTCTTTTGTAGACCATTTTTGGGATAGGGTTTCTTGTGTTAAAAACTCTGATACACCCTGTAAATTGTTCTCTTTAATCTAGTGAAACTTTTACCTCTCCATGGATATAGGGATCATTTCCTGAACTATATAAATCTCTATGTCCAAGTTCTTTTTTTTCACTTTTACTCTTTTTTGAATTGTTTCTTTCTATCAGTGAGACTCCAAACATTTTCACATCAACTGGTATCAAAGGTTGAGTTCGGTATTCTCCAACGATGGATATGAAAGAAGGAAATGTGAATATTGATTACTTTGATGGAAATAATTTCAGTTACTGGAGGATGCAGATTGTAGATTTCCTTTATCAAAAAAAGTTTCACTTTCCACTTTAGGGTCTAAATCCAATGGACATGGAGCAGTCAGAGTGGGAGATACTAGATCGATAGTTTCTGGGTGTTGTGCACCTTACATTGGACAAAAAGATGGAATTCAACATCTGAGAGGAGATTAAGAGGCAAAGGGGGATGCTCCTACCCGCTGGACTTGCGGGAAGAAATGAGATGTCAAGAAGGAGTGAAGAGACAAACATAAGGTTCTTGAAACCTTTGGAGCGAAAACGGTGGCTAAAGTAACTAAAAATGTGTTGCTTATGAGCATGGATAGCCCAATGGAGTCTTGGATTTTAGACTCTAGGGCATCCTTACATTCCATGTCGAAGAAGGATTTCCTGAACAATTTTGTTTCTAAATATTTTGGAAAGGTACATTTAGCTGATGATAAACCCTTGAAGATTGTGGGGAAGGGTGATGCATGAATAAAGACCAATAATGAGAATCTCTTGGTTCTAGAAAACATGAGGTATATCCCTAGCTTGAGAAGAAATATTATTTCTGTCAGACAAACTGATGATGCAGGGTTGAGTACCACGTTCACTGGCGGTGCATGGAAGATCACCAAAGGGGTTATGGTCATAGCTCGGGGAGAAAATATTGGTACCATGTACAACATAACAGAAACATTCATGGACATGGGTGTGTCACTAGAAGCTTTCGTAGATTCACAAATGTAGAACTATAGGATATGACACATGAGTGAGAAGGGGATGAAGGTGCTGGGAAAAAAGGGTTGCTGCCAGAGTTGAAGTTAGTGGTTGTTAGACTATGTGAAGATTGTATCTTCAGAAAATAGAAGAAGGTTTATTTTGAAAAAGGAGGCAGAACACCAATGGATGGGAAGCTAGACATGGTTCACACTGATGTTTGGGGGCCTTCACCAGTACTTTCCCTTCCTCCAATATAAATTTTTATTATAAATCCACTTTAAGGACAAGTGGGAAACCATGGTTCACAAAACAAAAACCACTACGTACTAAAAGAGCCCACAAAATGGTTAAACACAAGACTAAGGTTCTTTGAGTCAGACACTATATATAGTTCCCAGTGCAGAGTACTAACCTGAGTGTCTGGATCCACTTTGATGAGTTCTTCAAGGTGAGTAACCATTCTGTCCATTATCTGAATGAATTACTCCAAGGTGATTTTGCATTGATTGAAGCCCCAGGCAATGATTCAGTCTTAATTGTCTATCCACACTTATTGATCCTCGGTGGCATCAACATTCAACCTTCTTTCATAAATTATTAAAATGTCCTCATTTGAGGCGTTGGGCCGAAGGACTTTTTCAATCATTTCTTCCTTGGAGTGGAGGATGAGCTTCAGACACCCCTACCTCTTCTTCCATCACTCTTGGTTCTTTGCTTGGGTCTCCACTTTCCCTTTCTTGTAGGCCTTTCCTTTCCTTGTTTCCTCCTTTCTTGGCTAACCTGGTTTCCATCGGTTTAGGCAAGTAAGAGTTTTCTTTGCATCCCTTAGATTTTTCCCTTGGACCACAATACATTTCCCTGAGTCACGCTTTCCTTTTTTTCCCTTCTTCCTTCTTGGGCTGTGAGGGCCTTTCCCTTGGAAATGTTCCACACTGTCCGTCGAGACTTGGCTATACCCATAATCACCTGTATCTTCCTCATGTTTTAGTGTTTGTTCTTGATCCGTCAAACCTTCAAAACGGGTTTTCAACTCCACCCCCGAATCTTCTTTGGGGGGCCTCGGCCTGCACCAAAAATATGCCTTGCCTGCTTTGACCTCCAAGCCATTCTTCTTCCCCTCTCTCCAAGCCTGAAGGAATGGGGAGTTATGAATGGGAGTGTTTGGTTCCAAGGGCCCCAAGACACTAACTCCCTCCTGCCTCCTTTTTCCATGAAGTGAATCTGCAGCATCTTTCAAAAAGGACCTCCGGACAGGCCCTTCCTCCCTTGGTGGGGGGTGGGGGATCTTCGCTGCCGCTTCCTGGTGATCGCCACTTCGTTCCCTTCTGGAATCCTGATTCCCTACCCTCGTTTCCCCAAATCCCCCTTTCTCCCAAAGTTCCAGAACGTTTCGATGGGATCCCACAGCTCTCGATCTCGACTCAGGAGTTCACAGATGCCTCCTCCTTGCTGAATACGACCCTGATAGCATTATTCAAGCAATGACGTCCGTCCATGGATCTATTTGACCGGTTTATATTCGACGCTTGGGGACTTTAGGAGTGAGCCACCGTGGGTCTCCTTGAATCAAGTCATATAATGATCCGGTTTGCATGCGAAGAAGATCTGATATTGGCATGGACGTATGCTCCTCAGTACTGTGATGGCTCCCGTTTTTTTTCTCTTCCAATGGACATATGACTATCATATGAAACGAGATTCTCCAACCATGAAAATTTAGGTAAGTTTTCGTGAACTACCACTTCCATTTTAGAATCCATCCATTATCCGAATGCTTGGAAATATGGTCAGTCGATATCTTTGATCTAATAGTAGAACACAGGCAGTGTGTCACCCGATCTCTCTGAGGATTTCCATCGAAGTGGATATCTTCAGTCTGCCGGTTCACTCTTTGTTGATTGCTGTGGGTGAGGAGTTTAGGTATAAAAAATTAGTGGTTTTTGAGTCCTAGATTGATTTCTACTCCCGATGCTTCAAAATTGGACATCATCAGGAAAAGTGTAGAGGTAGGAAGTTGATTCTGCAGGCTGCCGAGGGTGTGCAGGCTGGTGTGGTGCCTTGTTCTCAGCATCAGCATCAGGGTCTAGCTGATGGGGAGCTGGAGGGGTCTAGTCCTGGTATTGCAGAACAGGGCATCATGAAAGAGTCAGTGGAGAAGTCTGAGAACCTGACAGTTGCTGCGGTGTATGAAAGGTTGAAACACGATTTGGGGGTGTGAAATCTAGGAGCATCGGCTGCCATGGTTAGTGCAGAGATTATGGGTGCTGGAATTGAAGGACTAGTGACACATCAAGAATAGTACTTTCCCTTGGAGTGTCACAATATTGAAGGAACCGGGCGTACAGTAGAAACCCCAAACAGGTGGTATTTTAAAAAATTTCAACAATGATCGACGTAATCTTGTCTATGTTAGCGAACAATCGCTCTATTTAAGCTAAGGATCTTATGTGAAGGGTTTTAAGCACAAAAATAAACCGTAAAATTCCGGGTTTAAATCTGAAGTTGCGCATGATGTCTACTCTTCTTTGGCGATCTCTACTTGAATAATTCGACATTAAACTCCACTAGATCATCCACAAGCACGTCAAGAAATCCACAATAACTCCGTTCATCAAACTACGGGTGCTAGTGCGTAATTATGACGATGCATTTGACACTCCAACAATCATCGCATCACTCTTCTTGCGATGCCTGAGAGAGAGCTCAATCCGAGATCCTTGGATCCATAACATCTCTCTCTAGAACATGGGAGATAGGGTAGTAGAGAGAATTCCCATGAATTGTCTTTGGAAAACTCCTCTCCTCTTCTATTTATAGTGTCATGTAATTACTCAGAAATTCCAACCCGACCCCTGAATAGTCAAAACACTATTAATGACATTTTATGACTACTAATCTGAGTCATAAATATTATTATCACTCACTTGTAATATATTAAAATATATTACGTGATAATAATGGAGTCATTAACTCAAATCATCATTCCCACAAATATTAATTGTACCCTGAATATTTAATATTCACCAATTAATATTTCTTATGTATTTACTTAAAACTTGTAAATACATTTAATAAATAAATTCAATGCTCATTATTCTAAACTCAAATAATATGAATTTATTTATTTCATTAGTGATCGTTTTTCCTTATACAAATCCTGAACCCCATTGGTGGGGTCCACTATGTCCAATATTTTATTCAACTGAATAGGGAAGATTCTCGAATATGCTATTGTGTTTGACTCTCTAGGCCCTTATCTCGATATCAGTGAATATTATTCACAGACCAAGAGTAGGATCTAGTAACCCATCATGGACCCTAATGAGATAAGGATTGTCACAGCAGTGACAACCAACCTACGAACACTTACTGTGTAATATAATCTCTTTGTCATTAATATCTCATAAAGCAGGATGCACTCACGTGACACCACCCTTTTCCTACTACAGATTTACCCTCGACTGCCATGGCCATGATCTTATGAAGGTACTACCATCCTTATCAACATGTCCTGAGATATATTACTTCCATAATCTGGAAGTGACAAATCCTTTCTTGACCATTCAACTAATTCCATTCCACCAATGATGCACCCAACACAAACTACCTCTCCATGACTTCATTGCCATAGTTGTCTTCTTACATCAAAGTACGCAATCAAATGACATACATTGGTAATGATCTCAAGTCAGGAGACCATTACACATGATCATAGATAGGAACATCCAATGACACCTGAAACATGTGGTGTTCCTATTGTCAGGTATGTCCTCATGATCTCACTATTAGAGATCACCAAGTGAAAACTTCATGAGAAGAAGTCTCAATGCTTATGAGCCCCCAACAACTGATAATCGAAAATCTACTGTATCTGATTAGTAATATGTATCTAGACCATAACATATATATTTAAGATTAATGTCACAGTATATAGAGGTTCTAATTATAGACTAGGATATGTTATAACCTTTCTCTACAAAAATTAATCTTTGGACATTACCATTTCAATAGTGGATGAAGAAAAGTCTACACTATAATGGTAAGATGACATCATGTATATCTAACTATATACACGATATGGTAATCAAAATCACTGAATAGTTAGGTCTTGGGAACCCATTATTTAAACAAATACCATGTGATATTCATCAATGAATCAAAAAGGCAGGTATGAGTTTATGAAAAGGAAATATGATGTGTTTAAGATGTTTCAAAAGTGGAAGGTCATGATAGAGAATGAGTTGGGATCAAAGCTGAAATGTTTAGGTCTGACAACGGTGGAAAGTATGATAGTTAGGAGTTCAGGAAATTCTGTTCTGATAATTGAATTCAGTGGGAGAAGACTATTTTAGGTACACCATAATGGAATGGAGTCATTATCAAAGACTTTAGGGGATTATACAGTGAACATGGAAGCATATCTCATCAACAAGAGTCCATCTGTGCTAATAGGAGAATGTTTACTCGAGGAGTTCTGTTCTGGTAAGGTGGTAATACTCCCATATTTATGAGTCTTTGGAAGTTTGAAATATGTTCATGTTGATGATAATACAAGGGAAAAACATAACGCTAAGTCCAAAAGATGTTTCTTTATTAGATATGATACTGATGAGTTTGGTTATCGCTTTTGGGATAATCTAAAAAAATGGTCATAAGGAGACAAAATGTGGTATTCAATGAAGGTGTCATGTACAAGGATCTCCATGTAGTTAAAGATGAAAATGGGAACAAATAATTAGAGTGAAAAGAGAAAGTGGAGTTTGAAGATGCACCATAGCATGAGACATCAAAACCAGTGGATCCTAGTCCTCAAGTGGAGTTGAGGAGATCAAATAGGGTGAGAAGGTCTTTATAGAGCTATTCAACATCATTATACTATTTTTTATTGAATAATGGTGGAGAACCATAATGTTTTGAAGAGACAATGTAGTTAAAGGAGTTGAGCAACCGAGAGTTAAACATGAAGGAGGAGATTTATTCACTACATGACAACAATACTTGGGAGTTTACACCTATACCACAAAGAAAGAGAGAACTGAAGAAAAAATGGGTATACTAATTCAAGGAAGAACATGATGTAAAGAGGAGGTACAAGGAAAGGATAGTGGTGAAAGGGTTTCAATAGAAGGAAGGTGTGGGCTTCACTAAAATATTTTCACCTGTAGTGAAGCTTACCACCATCCGAGTGGTTCTCAGTATTATTGCATCAAAAGATTTATACCTCAAGTAGCTTGATGTCAAGAAGGCTTTCCTTCTTGGAAATTTGGAGGAGGAAATCTATATACAACAGTCATAGGTATATTTTGAGTCTAGGAAGGAAGACCTGGTGTGCATACTCTATAAGAGTTTGTATGGGTTGAAGTAGGCACCCAGGTAGTGGAACAAAAATTTTGATGCATTCACGACTAAAAATGAATACAAACGATGTGACATGGATCAATGTTGCTACATTAAGTCTTTTGGTGATGAATATATTATAATTCTTCTATATGTGGATGATATGATTATTGCAGGATGATATATGCAAAGGATTAATGAGCTGAAAGGGTAGTTGGATAAGGAGTTAAAGATGAAAGATCTAAGAGAAACTAATGGGATTTGGGGGATGAAGATCAAGAGAGACCATATAGATGAAACCTTGATGTTATCACAAGATAACCGTATTGTAAAGGTTCTAAGAAGATTCAGTATGCTGGAAGCAATGCCAATATTTATTCCCCTGGTAGAACATTTCAAACTATCAAAAGAGTAATCATCAAAGATGGTAAAAGAGGTTGAGTACATGACAAAGGTTCTATACGCATCATCTGTTGGAAGCATGATGTATTTCATGGTCTGCACTCGACCTGACATCACTCAGGCAGTGGGAGTTGTGAGCAGGTACATGGATAACCCTGGAAAGAAATATTGGGAAACTGTGAAGTGGATACTAAGGTATTTGAAGGGAAGAAAGGAGGTATCTCTGTGCTTTGGGAAAATAAATTCATTGTAGGGATATGTGAATTATAAACTTAGAGGTGATGTCAACAATAAGAGGAGTACCACAAGTTATATATTTACATGTGGAGGAACTATAGTAAGATGGATATTACAATTGAATAAGGTGGTGGATTTATCCACCACAGAGGCAGAATACATTGCTATAACAGAAGCTAGTAAGGAGATGGTTTGGTTGGAGAACTTCTTGGATTAGTTGGGAATAAAGCAAGAGGAGAATATATTACACTGTGATGGTCAGAGTGCTACACATCTTAAAAAGAGCCCGGTGTTTCTTTCTCGCATATATCACATTCAGTTGAAGTATCATTTCATCAGAGGTTTGATACAAGATGGTTTTATGACATTGCAAAAGATTTGTGGAACCAACAATCCAACAAACATGTTGATGAAGCTGATGGTAATATAGAAGTTAAGGCACCGTTGTGTCTTTTTTGGTTTACACTGATGAACGGAGGATAAGAGGCAGAAATAGGGAGGACATAGTGGGAGAAAAAAAGGAAAATAACTGGTATTTCATGAATCATCAGCTTGAAATTGAAGTTGTGAATGAAATATATGCTGCTGGTAAGTGAAGAAGAGGATGAGCTCAGATTAAGTAAGTTTTCTTAGTCAGTGGAATCGAAGTAGGTCAGCATAGCAGATCAAGATCCATGTGGGAGATTGTTGGATTGGTTTAACTCAATCATTTTTTGATGATGTTTGGGTCGAATGATTGCATCCCGTACTATGCACCAGGCCACAACCTTCATTGGTTGAGCTCTACGATGAGCTTATTGGGAGTTTTAGGGGAAACACGCCCCCTACTCCAAGGGTTCGGGGGCCAAAGGCCCTCAACCCAAATTTTGGGGCATTATAGCAGTGAAGACCTTTGGCACGACCATTGTAGCTCCTTAGACTTCCAACCACCAACCATTATAGCGATGTAGGCTTCCTGTGTAGTTGGTGGAACAATGGATCATTTTCCTCCTTTTATAGCCAATTTTTAGGCTAGGTGTCTTGTGTTAGAAACTCTAATACTCCCTATAAAGTTTTCTCCCAAAACTAGTGAAACTTCAACCTCTTTGTGGATGTAGGTATCATTTCTTGAACCACATAAATATCTGTGTACAAGTTATTTTTTTCCATTTTAATCTTTTTTGAATCATTTATTTCTTTCATTGTGACTCCCAATGTTTTCTCATCAGACGTGATATCAAATTTGAGATAAAGTTTGGTGCCTCTCTGATTTTGATGACACCTTATCAAATGAAATATTTTGAACCACGAGAGTTAAGGATTCATATGGATGGTCTGATGTGGAAGGGTTTTACAAGGTTTTCATCTAACCCAGTGTGTCACTGTGGGGCACTCCAATATTATTTGTAAAGAAGGAAGATGGTAGTCTGAGGTTGTGAGGTTGTGTATAGACTACCAATGGCTAAATAAGGTGATAGTTAACAAACATTACCCCTTCCAATGATAGATGATTTATTTAATTGGTTTAAGGGAGTTAGTTGGTTTTTAAATATTTATTTGTGGTCCGAGGATCACCATTTGTGGGTGGAGGATGATATCCAAAGCACTACTTTCCAATGTTGTTATGGTCACTTTGAGTTTATCACTATGTTGTTCTGTTTCAAAAATTCCTTAGCTATTTTCATGGTACTCATAAACTCAATGAGTTGTGAGTTATTAGATCAGTTCATGGTAGTGTTCATCTACTACATCCTTATACTCTCGAAGTCAAAGGAGCATACTGAGCATCTTAGGGATATATTTAAGGTCCTTCAACACCATAAGCTTTATGGGAAGTTGTCAAAGTGAAAATTTTGGACACGTGAGGTGCATTCTCTTTGGTATGTAGTATATCAGCAGGGATTGGCAGTCGATCTTTCGAAGATCGATGAATTTGTTAATTGGGAAGCCCCAAATAATTTTTTTGATGTTTGTAACTAATAGATACACGGTCAAAGGCAAATTCTAGAAAGGGAGGAGGCATAAAACTTAGGAACCCAACTGTAGGCTACAACTGGATGAGTTATTTTTTTGGGGGGTATTATGGTGGTCCCATGTAGTAACTAATTAGTAATTCAGGTTACTCTATAATGGGGGTTGGGGATCTTGAAGTGTGGGACATGGTGAGAAGAATATTGATATTTTTTAGGTGGATCGGCCAAGTGGCTGCGACGAGAGAGCTTGGTGAGCCTCTCGAGTCTTCCTCTCATTAATATTCTTCTTCATTCTTCTTCTTCTTATTTAGTAGATGTAATTATGGTTCTCTTACACCAATAAATAAAAATTCACCTATTACATAGCTCACTATCCATGTGGTACTTATCATTTGGTCTGATCTGCTGCTTGACCTACCGCTACTTCCACTTTCTTGCCAGATTCCTCTCGATCAGAGGAAACACATTATTCAGGATCAACACTGGAAGGATATACACTATCCAAATCCTAGAACATCGCACACATTTATTTTTATGTTTCATGCATTAATAGGTGTATTGTTGGCTTCTGTTCAGAGAACCACGCATGGTTCACACACTACAGGTCAAGACCGGAAGAGTCGTTCTCAACTAGACGTACACTAGCATCGTAGCTCAAAGAAGGCACCATCTGTACTTCAAAACAAGACCAGGTACATACCCAACTGCTCTTCCTACAATGCCTCACTCCACAAAGGACACACCATTGGCACACACCATTAACCTTGGTTCCCTTCACGATCTAATGCGTCACATGGGGGTGCTCACTATCGTCTTCATTCCTTGC
Organism: Viscum album; assembly: GCA_963277665.1. NCBI lineage: Eukaryota > Viridiplantae > Streptophyta > Magnoliopsida > Santalales > Viscaceae > Viscum > Viscum album. The sequence continues at coordinate 127,738,134 of OY728162.1, forward strand.
CGAGTAGGATTCTGTCCAGTGGAGTAGCCACACTGTGGGATCTTTTTTTTGGTTTCCTCCCAACTAGAGGGGGCATGAAATTCCCACCCATGTGACTTAATACTACTTGAGGACGTGTCACTAGAATTTAGTTTTGAAAGAATCCCCTGCAGGAATACTCTTACTGTAGGTTCATGGAGATGGAGGACTCACTACAGAAATTATGCTAAATCAACACCAATCTATGTAAAAAATAGAAAATATGAGTGAAAAAATGGGATTTCCATTCCCAATATGAAGATAAATTCTATACCATGATTCTAATCTAGGTCATTTTCCCAGAGGAGGATTAGTGTTAATGAGAAATACAACCCCTATTGTCGATGGAGCTGCCTGAGGTGAAATCCACTCCATTTGGTGTTATAGCTTTGCATGGGACCAACACGCATTAGGCCACTCGACACCAGGTTTTTTCCACCTTCAAAAATTGTCTTCTACATGAAATGATGTCACTGCATCAAAATTATCAGGCCCAACTATTAGCTATGATGGTGTTGGTTTACATTCTGATAGAGGAAGTAGTCACCTACACGTCACTTGGACAACATCAGCAAATAGACAAGGGTGACGTGGCCATTTATCCTGCTCTTCCACCTACCCTACTCAATAGGCCTATCATAGTGTCTAAAAAATTCCCTTAAGAAATGTGGATGCAAAGGAAATAATGGTGTTGTTGTGTTTGGTTTTTCACACTTATTGGCGATGAGAAGAACTACTACACTTGTGTGGATTGCTGCAATTTTGAATGCTTTTTTTGGCCATGTCTGATTTACAAAGGGTGAGACCCTACACCTGGATCATCCCCCATCAATACCAACTCTGGGAATGCACTTCCAGGCGATGGGACTATAGCGGGCTGACCAAAGACCATTCCTGGTTACCAAGGAATCCACACTATGTTTTGATTCCATCAATTCCCCCAAAAAACAAAAGTGGAACCCAACCTAGTTGTCAATGCCGACTCACACGGTGTGGGATCATATACTAGTCTCTCATTTTCTTATGTTCTCTTCAAGGGACTTGATAAGTTGGAATAACCAGAAAAAATTATATTTTCACGAGAAGAAACAATATCCCACATTGGCTGAATTTTTACATGGCCACAACACCCAAAAAAACATCTTGGAGAGTTCTTGGGGAGCATGTGATAAGAGGGTTCTCACTTAGTTTATTGGGGTCCCACATAGTAACTAATTAGGAATTCATGTTATTATATAAAGGGGTTGGGGATCTTGAAGTGTGGGACACAGAGAGAATAATATTGAGCATGTTTAGGAAGATTGGTCAAGTGGCTTGGGTGAGAGAGATTGATGAGCCTCTCTAGTCTCCCTCTCCTTCATTCTTCTTCTTCTTTAGTCAATTTAATTATGGTTTTCTTACACCAATACATACAAATTCACCTATTATAGGGCTTTATGTTCATGTGGTAGCTATCAATACGTTCCTTCATCTCACAAACTACTATCAGAGGTTTGTGTTCAATTTCTCTCTCTGAGGTTTGTGTTTGATTTATATTGTAATGCACCCCCGTTTACAGCCTTGACTAGAAATGATCAAAATTTTATATAGACTGATCAGTTTCATAAAAAAATCGACTACCTGAAGGAGAGGCTGGTTAGTGATTCCATCCTTTGGTTTCCATATGAGGGAGTGATGTTTGAGGTTTTCTATGATGCTTCCCATATCAATTTGGGTTGTGTCTCAATGCAGAAAAGGGAAGTGATGTCATATGGGTCCAAGAAATCGCATCCCAAAAAGAGTTACTATGCCACCCATGATCTCAAGTTGGAAGAAGTGGTGTTTTATATGAAGTTGTGGTGACATTATCTTATCAGTGAGTGCTTTTTGGTCTCCACAGATCACAATAGCCTGAGGTATATTATCCCAAAGTGGGATCTGAATCTTTTTCACTGGTGGTGTATGAAGTTGTTATAGTTGTTGATGTGTTGAGTAGAAAGTCACAATGAGATATATTTCAGGAGTCCAAAGATGCTTAAAAAGTTATGGAGGAGCATGAAACAATGCATCTTGATGCAGAAGAGGTTAATGGTAGAGGTTTCCTTTTTCAGATGATAGTGTAGTCATCCTTGATGTAATTGGTGTAAGAGGCTTAGTGAGGAGACTTTGAGGTTTAGGTGATGCATGACCGTGTCTTTCATGATGATTCTCTAGAAGGATGGTTGGAGGATAGTCTAAAACAAATAATGTTTCAATGTATATTTTTTATTCAACAATGAAAAACAAGGTACTGTGCAAGTTATATTCCTCACCCTTGATAGTGCATCCTGGTATCTCTAATATGTATCATGCCTTGAGGAGTCAAGTTTGGTGTCTTGGGATAAAGTGGTCAGTAGCGGAGTTTGTATCATGATGTTTGGTCTGCCAATAGGTAAAGGTCGAGCATTGTGTCCCAAGTGGGTTGTTGCAGCCATTGGATGTCCCTGAGTGGAAATGGGAGGATATATCAATAGATTTTGTCACTGTTTTACCCTGTTCCCATGGAGGATGCAATTTTATTTGAGTGATCATGGATCAGTTGATGTAATAATCTCACTTCTTAGTGATCAATGAGTCTAGTGTTGTGTATGTTCTGGTATTTGGATGAGGTAGTGAGGCTTCAAGATATTTCGAGGTCCATCATCTTTGATCAAGATCATTGTTTTACCTCTTGAGTCTGGAGAGGAATTTAGTGTGATTTTTGAACTTAGTTACGTCTCAACACTGCTTTCCATTCCCAAATAGATGGACATACCGAGTTGACTATTCGGATGTTGGAGGATATGTTGTGAGATTTTGTTTTGGATTTTGGTGGGTCTTGGGTGAATCACCAGTCATTGGGTGAGTTTTATTATAAATAAATATCACATTTCCATTGGAACAACTTCGTTCGAGGAATTTTATGGGTAACCTTGTAGATCTCCATTGTGTTGTACCAAGGTTGGGGAGTCTGTGGTTTTTGGATAAGATGTGGTTCAAAGTACGACATAAAATATTCAGATGAATCGAGAGCATATGAAGGTGATGTAGGACCATAAGAAGTCTTATGTTGATTAGATTAGGAGATCATTTGAGTTCAAGTTTTGTGACCTTGTGTTCTTGAATGTTTCCCCTCTTCATGGACAATGGAGGTTTAGCTGAGAGAGTAAGTTTTCTCCCTGATTTATTAGTTCCTTTGAGGTGTTGGATCATGTCAGTGAGGTGGCATGTCTGTACATATATTCCCCATAATTGGATCAAATCCATGATTTATTTTATGTGTCACAACTTCATAAATATCTTCACGATGATTCCCATGTCACTGATTTGGGAGAGTTGGATGTCAATGATGACATGATGTTTGTGGAAAGGTTGGTCAAGATTCAGGATCGCCAAGAGAAGGTGTTGTGTGGGTGAGTTATCCCTTTGGTTTTCATTTTTTGTAGGCATGGTGGTTTAGAGGAATGTACCTGAGAATAAGTTTTTTAGATGCACACTTATTATCTCAATCTATTTTTGAACCTTGGCCTGTCTTGATGAAGAGGTGTTTGTTTTTGTGTTTATTTGAATGAAATGATTCTTTATGGATGTTTTGATTGAGTTGATTTTTTGGTGATTTTTTATTCTTTGATCATGACATTGTTCTATTTGAGAGGTATCTCCCGGGTTGGTTGGTTAGTGGTGTATATAGTTTTGTCCTTCTAGGTTGATTTTGATTCTTCAGGATGAGAATTGTTTGAGAGTTATTTGATATAACAACATGGTCTTTTCCAGACTGTTACTTTTCATAATACAAGTTTTGAGTGTGATGGGAGAAGTTTGGAAGATAGGTAGAGGTTTGAGTTGAGATTTTGGTTGGCAAAGTAAGCCACGAAGTGTTCTTGTGAGTCACAACGTGAAGGGTTGGCTACTATCAATGTATGGTTTTGTAGTCAATGAGTTATGGTGTGTTGTTGTTTGCCACGACGTGTAGGGATTGATGGAGGATTTTGGAAAGGTGGAACATCTTACATAGGATTTTAAAATATCTTATGATAGGCTTAAATATATCATGAAATGCTTTTTTCAATTTCTTTGTCATGACGCTGTGAGGTGTGTCATAATACGAGGGGTTCAAAGGGAAAATTTCAAAGGGATCTTATGATATGTGGGTAATGACTATCAAAAAGTTTTGAGGACCCTTATGATTTTCCACTTTGTTGGTCGTGACATGATGGTTCGATAATGGTGTGAGTTTTATTAGGTAGTTTTCAAGATTTTCCATGAATGGGCTTTGTGACGCATCCCTATATGTTGCAACACAGAGACCCGGGTGTTGAGTTTTGGTGGTTATGTCCTGGGTGACATCATGCCATGGGGATTTGGATGCGGCGTGACCCTCCATCTATCATATCGTATTAAATAGTTTGATTGGGCTTTAAATGTGAGGTGATAGGGAGATTTGTAGCGTCCCTTGGTTGGATTTTAAAGATTAATTGGTAGTGATTAGTGGTGAGTTCCCATTCTTTTCCACTTGGGTTTTCTCCACGTTCTTCTTCTGGGAAAGGATGTGGAAGTGGTTTAGAGATTGATTTGATAGTTTTGAATCAGTTTTGATGGGAATTATTGTGTTCTAGATTATTTGGGTTTTCCTTACGTGATTCGAGTCAGGTGATCATGTCTTCTTCACATTGTCCTTGGGCAATGGTTTTGAATCTCCGATTTACTTAATGAATATAATAATTCAGACTAGTAAGAAATTGATTAAAATAAGTGATTCAAATGATTTTACATGTTTCCATGATATTTATTTTTATGAATGATGCCTGTTTATTTACTTCTATTGATAATTACTATTGTTATTGTGATTTTTCTGATAATGCTGTGATTTTATTATTGGAATCACTTGTCATAAAAGGTTAATTAAGTAAACATGGTAAAGAACTGGTTGTGTGAAATCTAAATTGTTGTGTTAACACACGTGTAAGAGATGTTAAATCACTGTGAAAGAAAGGTTTAAAATGGAGATTTCATAAATGTTTGTCATTGCAAAGTGGTTTCTATATGTTTTTGATATGTATTACATGGATGTTGTGGGGACTGTTTTTTAGGAATTATATGGCTAGTTTTCGCTATGGATAATGTTGGGAAGTAGGGTAGTGACTAGTTTCCATGGTTGGCATGGGTGGAATGGTTGTTGATATGTGGTGCTTGGGCTATAGTGGTGGCTATTGTCCTTGGAGAAATGAGAGCTCCAAGACATTTGAAGTTGGGGAATGAGAGAGATAATCCAGTGGGGAAGTGGTGTGAAGTACCTTTTTTTCAATATTCTTTGATATTATTTTATTATACTTGGACATGATACTTGATGAGTGAGCCCTGGTGAGGCTTTGTGTTAGTTAACCGACCAGGTTCTTGTTGGTTATGTTATTTCTTTACCAACACATTAGTATGATTCTTCCACTTTATGCATGTAGGGCATTAAGGAGGATCTTACTTAGTATAAATGCATGATCACCCCTATATATATAAATATATTTTAGATGTTTCCATGTGTGATTTAGAGGTCGATCTGGACATTACTAGTTCAGAGCTGGGAGTTATGGTTGGAGTTGTTGCCTAGGACTTTTATTTTAGTATTTTATTTTGGAGCTCTATTATTTTTATGACATTTTAATGCATTTTGGATATTATGGGATGTTGGTTTTATTTATACTATGTATTTTATTGGTGGTTTCTTTTATATGTTCCTAAGATGTATGAGAGTTATTAAATCCAATTATGTGTATTTTAGAGTCCCACATTGGTTTTCTCTATCTTGTAGTCCTTTTCTGATATCTATAAACAAAGGGCTCAACCTATCATTGAGGTAAGGAGTATGGATAGCAAACCCTAACCCTCAATCAGGTGTTTTTCCTCTCCACCCACCCCCTAATATATCCATCCACCACCTCTGTGACCCCCCCCAATGTTGCCCTGCGCATCGCCCCACCCAGCATGATGGACTCCCTGTTGTACCCTTCTCTAGTGGTCATGACAAACCTTGACGGCCCCCAAACTGCCTATGAGACCCCCCTGATGTTACATTGTGTGTCACCCCACCCTACACGATGACCTCCTCACAACACCATTCTCTAACGGCCACAAAATCCCCCTCCAGATGTAGATCCCATCCCATGAGACCACCATATATGTATCATCGCCCCACCACCTAGATTGAAAAACCCCTACACCTCCGATCCAGGACCATTTCTCCTCCCTGTGTTTCTTCCATATGCGTGCATTCATCTCGGTGTTCCCAACCACCCATGTGGCTCCCCCTGGAGACTTCACCTCTACCCACCACCCCTGATGGTGTCAGATTACCCAGGTGAACCCTGATGCACCTGCTGATAATGGCCCATCTTGCGTACGTCCCCTGACGACCACCACACTCCTATCGCATGGAAACACTTCTGATCTACAGTCCATACTATGCACACCTATGCACAAACTATGGATAGTGCCCCCCCAGGAAGCACCTCCAATCACCCCTTCCTCTAATTCCACTCTTAACAAAATGCATGTTCCCACGTGCCCCTACTGTTGACTCGCAGCATGCCTTGTTACTTACTAACCTGACTATTCCTACTGAGGCATTATCTAGATATCCATACTAGTACCATACTACTCAGGCCTGATTTCTCATTTCTAGTTTTCCCCCATCTCCCTCCTATCATGGAATCACACGTTCCACTATACACTATCCATCACAACCTGAAACTCTCTACTGGTAAAATTGTGCTTATCCACTATCATCAAACTGATTTTCCACCTACTTCCTCTTTGGCCTCTATTTATCATACTGGTGGCCCTACCATGTGTGTATCTCATCAACCGATTTCTTGGATGTTTGATCCCAATGCTTTTGATAATATCACATGTGATTCAAGTATTCTTACTACCTATCATCCATATACTGGTGCCACTACAATTACTATTGTTGACGGATCTACAATTCATATTGTGGGATTTGACACATGCCCCTTAACTCCTTTGATTCGCCTTAGTGGCTCATGTTTCTCACAGTCCTTTTAGTTCTCTCTCCATCAGTAAGCTCACAAATGACTTAAATTGTAATGCTATTTTTATATCCTTTGGTGTTGTTTTTTAGGATTGGTCGATGAATCAAGAACTTGGTATAGATTGTCTTAGTGATGTGGTGTACATGTTCAATACCCCACCATCCCTTGTTTTCCCACCCACCTCTGCTCGTTCCCTTAACATACATTTTCACCATGATCATCCATTGGATTCAATCATACATTAGCTTTACACCTATTTTATTATGCACATTTCCTTCCATTGTGAATCCTATAAGTTTTCCAAACATCATCAGGTGTCTTATGTTCCTCATTTGGTGACGCATGTGGCTAACCCTTTTGACTTAGTTAATTCCAATTTATGGGGTCCTTATAGGGTCCCTAGTCAGTTAGGGTACCATTATTATGTATCCTTTATTGATGAATTCTCTCAAAAGACATGGATATATCTCCTTCACGATCATTCTAAGGTGTGTGATATTTTCAAGACATTTTACTATGAAATTCTCACTCAGTTTTTCAAGCCTATTAAATGTCTCTGTGTAGACAATGGTCAAGAATATTTATCCTATTCCCTTTAATTTTTTCTCAAATATCACTGTGTCCTCCATCAAAAAACATTCCCTGATACCCCTTAGAATAATGGTGTGGTCGAGCATAGACATCTTCATGTTCTGAAAACTTCTCATGCCTTATTATTTCACATGAAAATACCTCTTCCTTTTGGGGGGGATGTGATTCTTATTGCAAATTATCTTACCAATTGTCTTCCTTACTCTGTCCTTCGGGGGGAGAGTCCATTTCAGGCTCTGTTCCCCTCTCTTTATCCTCACTCTATTCCACTTCGCATGTTTGGGTGTCTCTGTTATGTTCGTGACACTCGTCCTAGTCTCTCAAATTTTTTCCCAAAGGCCCTCTATTGTAACTTTATAGGCTACTCTCATACCCAACATGGATACCATTGTTCTTCTTCTAACTTGGGATGCTATATCATCTCTGATGATGTATCATTCATTGATAACTCTCTATTGTTACCCTCTATCCACCATCGATGGTTGTCTTCCTCTCACTATACACCACCTATGCCTTCAGTGTCCCGATATAATGATCTTTGTTTTAGATCTGTCTACTCTCATAACCCATCAAATGTGCCACCTACCCAAATTTTGGAAACCATTTCCCCAACTTTATTCACCGATCCTTTATAGGAACCAATGACTTGATGATTTCATTACACAAAGTTACTCCCTCTTTCCAGAATAATCCTTTATACACAAATTCATAAAAAGGATTATCTGTTCTGGAGACAATATCAGTCCCTCACATAGTTTCCAAGGATAAATCTCACCCTAGTTGGTTTCAAGCAGTGCTAGATGAATTACAGGCCTTGGATGATAATCACACCTGGGGTCTGGTCCCCTTCCGATAGGTAAAAAGTCCGTTGGAAACAAATGTATTTATATAGTTTTTCTAAATGTTGATGGTCCTCTTCATTTAATTAAAACCCATCTCATGGAAAAAGGCTTTGCTTATACATATGGTGTTGATTATTTTGATACATTCTCTCTGGTTGTTAAAATTACCTTTGTTCTATTATATATATCTCTTACAGATACTTATAATTGGCCTCTTCATCGACTTGATATCAACAATGTGTTTCTACATGATTTTCTTGAAGAAGAAGTATATCTGCAAAAACCTCGTGGATTCCTTACCTTAAGGGCCGATTCTCATGTCTTTCAGCTTCATCGGTCTCTTTATGGGCTCAAGAAGTCTCTTCATACATGGTTTGATAGATTCTTCACCATCATTACTACATTTGGTCTATCTCAAAGTATGAAGGATCACACTATTTTCTATCAAAAAACATCCTCTAGGTGCATCATGTTGGTTGTGTATTTTGAAGATATCATTATTACTAGTAGATAATCACATGAAATTTCTCATCTCAAGACTTATATTCAAAAACAGTTTCATACAAAAGACCTGGGTCCTCAGACATATTTTCTTTTCATTAAAATCTCCCATTCTCCAACTATCATCCTCCTTTCACAATAGAAATATGAATTGGATATCTTACAGGATACTGAATTTTCTCAAATAACCATCATTGAAAATCCTCTTGAACTAAGGGAATGCTCCCTCCATACTTCCACTAACCCGTTTTCTCATATATATTAGTATCATCATCTTATGGGCAAACTCAATTATCTTACCATGATTCTCCCAAATATTGTCTGTGTTGTCAGTAAGGTCCGTCAATTAATGGAACATTTGATGAAATCCCAATGGGATGTTGTCCTTCACATTGTCAAATACATTAATAAAGACCCTACCCATGGTATTTGGTCTTCATATAATGATCATATGGACATTGAGGCCTTCTATGATGCTGAATATAGTGGTTTTTTCTGCCTGAAAGTCTACTTCTAGGTTTGCGGGTTTTCTGGATGGTAGCTTAATCTTCTTATGAAGTAAGAAACAAACTATCATCGCCAGATCTAGTGCTGAATCTGAATACCATGTGATAACCATAGTCACTAATGAAATTCTATAACTTCATCAAATTCTTCATGAAATTAGTTTCCCATTACATAATTCTTCTCATATTTTGTGTGATAATGATGCGGACATAAAGATCGATTCTAATCTAGTTTCCATGAACACATGAAGCATATTGATATTGGATATCACTTTCTTCACCATCACCTTGATAAAAAACATATCAGCTTTAGCTACATTCCAACAAATCATCAGTTTGCTGACATCTTCACCAAATTCTTTTCGGGAGTTCGATTGGATTCTCTATGCACCAAGCTGGGCATCAACAACATTCACGATCTATCTTGAGGGGGAGTGTGTTCGGTCTTTGTGATTTCCTCACTCTGTTTTTTTGTTTATGGGAATCTTCTTCCAAGCTAAACCTTTTATAACTTGAGGGGGGTATTGGACCCAATTATGTATATTTTAGAGCCCCAATTTGGTTTTATTTATCTCATAATTATTTTCCTCTATCAATAAATAAAGGGCTCCTTCCCTCATTGAGGTAAGGAATATTATTCTATAATATTAATGTAACGACCCGAAATTTTTTAAATAAAATTTGTTTCCCAATTTTATGTGTTATTGTTATACTCAACAAAAATGTTTTATTTGATAAACATGATTATAATTAAAATGAGATCAGTGGGTTTTGACTATTATATAACCATCGGTCAATATGACCGCTGTGAACAAAATGTTTTGATTTTTTGTCTCTAAAAATAAGTAATCTTGGTTAATTATTATAGAAAGAAGATTCGATGGCCTCACCTAGTAGTCTTGGACCGATTGAAGCCCATCTAACAGAGCTTGGGAAGGAGGTAGCACCACTGGGCTTTTCTCTGGATCAAATCCAAGCTGAACTTCATCATGTGAAGCTGGAACGGAATCGCCTTCGTGAGAAGTTCAAACTGATAGAAATTACTACTCGGGCAATGTTGACTGAGCCGCCCCAAGCTTCTATCACCCTAGCACACCTTACTCTTAGGTCCTATGCTGGTATTATAAGGGGTTATGTAACGAGACCGTAACTACCTTGTGTAATCCTTGTTTTAAATAAAAATTGGGATTTCTTCTTATGATGAAGTTTATGAATTTTGAAATGACCGGATAAATATAGTATGCATATTTTTGATGAATTTTAGAAAAAGGATATTTTAAATATGTTTATGTAAACCCTAAATAATTAAAAATGTGTAATGATTTTCAAAAAATGGTCTTCTGCAATTATGTTCAGTACTAAATTTAGAGTCTAATAAGATCAACTTGATTTTTGATGAATAGTAAATTATGAATAGTGATTTTATGATTAGGATTAGTAATATGACCAAATGGATTAGTAATCTCACTTAAAGAAAGTTTTAAAATAATCTAGGCACCTTGATTAAGTAATGTGATTCAATAAAATAGTTAAATAACGGTTTCATTAATTATTATTCAAGTATTAGTTTTTTCGGGTGAATAGTGTTTTTTAATTAAAAATTTAATTAAAAATAATTAGAAAATTATTTTTATAAAAATGACTTTATTTTTGAACTCAGAGCATCGATATTATGTTATGGTAATTTTTGGGGTTTTTTCTGAAAAAATGAATTTTCGATGAATAGTGTTTTTATTTAAAAATTAAATTAAAAATATTTAGAAAATTATTTTTATAAAATGGATTTCATTTTTGAAATCAGAGCATTGATATTTGGTTAATGTGAAATTTTGGGATTTTTCTGAGAAAGTTGAATTTTCAGTGAATAGTAAAAATACAGTTTTAGGGTTTCGGTATGTTTAATGACATCATAACGGTGTCATGATGATGTCATGAGATCTTTTGAGGGTTGGCCGGCCAAGGGTGATGAATTATTGTTTTGGGGGCCCCATGTGGCCTAACTCCATGATAAATGACAAGGGAGAGCACATGGGTTTGAGAAAAGCACATGTGAGGTGTCCCTTGGCCATTAATGCCTTGTCCCCTCACTTTCCCTATAAATACCAAGCCCTCCTCTCATCCATTCGACTCCCCACTCATTCCCAACGAATTTCTGGTCTCATTACCTCCCAAGGAGTCCTCCCAAGGTGCCCCCAAGCCCTCAAGGTCCCAACCTTTGAGGTTTAAGAGTTACATTTTAAGGTAAGGGATCCGACCTCTCTCATTCTTTTCAAGTAATCTCCTTTATGTCATTTCTTTTATACTCCATGTTATTATGTTGGAGGATTTTATTTTATATTCATCCTACTGCCTATTTCATGTTCATATGATGAGAGACCCCCCCTTGCTCTCATCAATTCGTTTTAAGAATGTTTAAGTGGCGCCGTTAGGCTGCCGAATTTTTAAGGGATTCTTTCACCTTCCTCGTTTTCAAGTTCTATTTTCATTCAAGTCTTTCATGTTCCTTTTTATTATGTTGGGGTATGATCTCTAAATTATCATACTGATATTTTATGATCTTATGATGAGCGACCCCATTTGATCGCTTCAATTCAGTATTTTGAAGTTTTAAGTGGCGCCGTTAGGCTGCCAAATTTTTAAGTGGTTCTTCACCCTTCTCGTTTTGAAGTTCTACTTTCATGTCAATTATTTCAAGTTACTTTTTGTTATATTGGGGTATGATCTCTATATATATCATACTGGACTCTTATTTTCATATGATGAGAGACCCCATTTGATCTCTTCAATTCAATATTTTGATGTTTTAAGTGGCGCCGTTAGGCTGCCGAATTTTTAAGTGGTTCTTCACCCTTCTCGTTTTGAAGTTCTACTTTCATGTCAATTCTTTCAAGTTCTTTTTTGTTATGTTGGGGAATTATCTATATATCTATCATACTGATCTCTTATGATCATATGATGAGGGACCCTATTTGATCTTGTCAAATCATTTTCTTTTGAAGTTAAGTGACGCCGTAAGGCTGCCGAATTTTCATAAGAGAAATCTAATCTTTTTTTCCATGTTTTTCATTTCAAATGGTATGTCCCTAAAATTTCATTACCATGTCCATATGTCCTTCTTATTCTTTCACCCTACTGTTTTATGGATCATTTATGAGTGGGTGACCCATGTCCCCTCTCATTTCAATGTTTTCTAAAACCCCGAAACTTAGCCATTATGCTGCAGAATTTTCCCCTCTAAATGCCTCTCTCTTTTCTCAAAAATTATTTTATGTTATAAAGTGAATACTCAAAGCTCTTATTTCTACAAGGGTATTCACATATATATCAAAATGTTCCATTTTAAATTCTGGGATTTACATACATGAGACCCACCTTCCTTTTTTGTGGGTTTTAAAGTGTCGTAAAGATCATGTCTTTAAAGTAGTTTTGAAAACGTTATGATTATGAAATGAAACCCATTTATTTTATGCTATATGGGTTATTTATGAAATTTTTGATGATGATATATGTGGCTCACATGATAATAAAGGCAAATTTAAGGGTGCGCCCTGATAGCGCTCCAATGCATTGGGTAATGATGTAACCACTAGAGATTACAATTTTCACGATACCTTGGTGAATAACCTTGGTAATTTTAAAATGACACCTTGGGGATGGACCTTGGTGATATGTTCATGATTGTCTATATTAAATGATGTATCCACATCTTCAAGTTATGAAAAAGTTTTATTTTTATTATGATATGCCTCATGATTTCATTTTCATGCCTTAAAGTTATTTTCACGACTTTATTGATGTATCTCAAGTTCATATGTAAAATGTTTCACTTGTTTCCCTTGCTGGGCCTTCTGCTCACCCTTCCTTTTGATGTATGTCCCCAGGTTATGGGATGCAGTAATGAGCCTAGGGTGAACATGAGGAGAAGCCTTTCAAGTGTTTAAGAAGAATGTTCTTTTTTTGTTTCATGTTTTATGTTCCTTGTTTCCAAGACACTAAACCTTAAAGATCCTCAGTTCCGTGTAATGGAATGAAAAGTTATGTTATAAAAAGACGGGATGTTATAATTAATGCCTCCTATTTTCATGAATTAAACCATAGGTGCTAGTCTCCACGCTGTGGCCTATTGGGGGAAGGCTTTAAGGGTCACTCCCATCCTCACTGTAGGCATTTCCCCTCAAATTATTTCTTTGAGTTCCTATTTGATGATCATCACAAAGTATTATGAGTTGTGATGATATGTTAAGATTAATTTGAGTTGAATCTTGAATGCGATACAAATATTTGTATGTGCTATGAAGAATAGACTCATGTGATAATAAGTTGAGTCTTGTTATCAGGGTGGGTCAGATTAACCAGGAGCAATTTTGTCTTTTATGCACCCAAAACACTTGTTTAACAATTATAATCACCCCACTTCGACCATAATTCACTTTGTACTAATTAATAGGCTCTCCAGAGATGGCTTGGGATCTCTCCATCATCTTTTATTGACAAATTGATATTTGGTTGACCGATTGTTCCTCTTTTTGTAAGGTTGATCAAATTCCTCTCATTTCCTCTATTTCTCTTGGAATTGGTAGCAGTTCTAGGATTATTTATTGGAATATATTTATCATTTCATGATCTCTCTCAACCCCTTATAGATTCATCATACATCCATCTCCTGGTGGTCGGATCTCTTGTTGATTGTGGTGCGGCACATGTGACCTTAGAGGTATGTTTTGATCTTGTCTTCTGACCTATTGATTATGGAAACTCGATTCTAAGATGTGGGAATTAATTTTTAGGGTCTCATCCCAATTACTCTAATGTTCCCTTTCTTTATGGAGTGTGTATCCTGTTGAGGTTGGCGTGTGAACCAAGTGTGAGGTAGGTGGTTCTGTCTTTATCCTATATTTCATGAACCATATATGCTCTTGGTTTTCTAAATGGGTTTCTAAATGATGTTTGGAATGATTTGTGATTTTTTGATATGTGTGCATGATGAATTTTCATAAAAAATGGGTTTCCATTTATGTTGATTAAAAAAACATTGTTTTCATAGAATTATGGAATGGTTTGTGAAATTGGTTTTCAAAGGATGATTTTGATGAAAATTGTTGTCTGAAAATTGTTTATAAAATGTGATAATCCCTTGGAAAAGGGAATTCATTTGATATATATGCATCACATGAGATCCTTGGGTACCTAAGAGGGGGTTTAGTATCAGGACTTTTCATTTTTTCCATAGGGGGTTCACTCATGGGGTGTTCCCCTATTATCTAGTCTATGTGTCCTAGGGACTTTATTATCTGAAATTATAGGGAATTCATCATTGGAGGTGTTCCTCTGTTCTGTAGGACCTATGTCAAATGGACTTGTTTAGTACACTAGTCTTGATTTATTATTGTGCTATGGGAGATATAGCTAGCCTGGGCCTATGTTATTATACGGGTGATCCCCATTGGGATTTGTATTTAAATTGTTTTGGATTTGATATGATATATGACACATGATTTGATAAATGTAAAATGGTTTATTTGATAGGTTCTTTGAAACTGTATTATTTGTCTTTTTTGTAAGAACTTTGAAAAGGGGAATTTTTTTACCATGATTTTGATATAAATGTGAGAAATGATTTATCATGCCATGTTTTTTTATTTAGCATATCATGATTATTTGAAATATATTATTATGGAACACTTCAGTGAGATCTTACTGAGCCTGTTTAGCTCAAACCTTGTATACTCCCTTAGGGTGTGTAAACCTTGTTTTTTCTAATGTAGGAAAGGGAAAGTCACTATAGTGAGGTGACATAGCTATGTATGGGTAGCTGGTGGTGATATAGTGGTATGTTTCCCACGTATCACACAAAATATATGTTTATGGTTTTGAGTTGTCCTTTTTGGTTTGTTTTGGGCATGTGCATTGGTTTTGTCTTGCTACCTTGGTTCTATTGTTAACACTATACTTTTTGAATATGAAAATTTTCTTTTTTGGTTATATTTCTTTGTATGTATCCCATGTATCTTGTTTTGGGTTGAAAAATTATTCTCTTTGGTCATTGTTGGATGCCCATGATCTTGTCGCTAGCCTGTGGGGATTGGGAACACCCTTTGGGTCTTATCGTGGTCCAGTTTAGAGTCTAGTTGGATGAGTTGTTCAGGCCGGGTCATGAAAGTAATATTATATTGAATACCTATATTCATTTAATTTGGAGCTCTTTTAATAAATAAGAAGGTTATCATGGTAGATGATGCCTTTAGTAGAAAATACCAACCTCAGAATTATAATTGGTAGGAATCATTTGGGAGAGAGAGAAAATAATGGAGTTATATTTATTTTCAATAGAAATGGAAGAGATGAATTATAGTGGACATAAATAATAGAATAAAAATAATGAAATAGAGGAGGTAGTGAAGAAGAAGACAAAATCCCCTAGAATTCACTGCTCCCTGAGGCCAATGGACTAACCCACCCATCCATCTCCTATAGTTGAAAGCCCAAACTATTCATATGTCCCCCAAACTTCCCATAATCAAACTAATATAGGGATCTAAATAGATGAAACCTTCTAGATAACTACTCCTAATAACTGGAACCATTTATTAGCTAGCTAACCACTAGACAACCTACCCAACAAACTACTGCCAACCATAATAGGCAAATAAAAAGGAAAATAAACCTCTACCCCTGGCAGTAAATAACCAACTAGAAAAACCCCCACCCACATTCCTATTATTTTCTCCATGAAATTACACCTTGTACTCAAGGTGTAAAACTCGATGAGCTTCTGGGGATATGGTTGTTGTTTCTATTGTAGTTGTTTCAACTTCTGGGATCATATTTGAAGCTGTTGGAGATGTGACTCCACTATTTTTCCTAAGCATACCACCACCTTTACAAATTTCCTCTTCGAGTAGGATTTCCATCCTCCCAGCAGCTTGTCGATAAACACCTTCAACCCCACCACCAACTAAGAATTAATATCCCTCTTCCTTCATAGCTTTAGTATTAGGAACAGGATGACACTCCTTACAGTGTGGAGGTTCTTTACCCTTTGTCTTCCATAAAGATATTAGCCTCTATAGCTACTTCTAGTTGATATTTAAATATATCTAATGTAGTTTTATCCCTCACACCTCTATAGGACGTGTACTAGATTTTTTAGCCCCAAACAGTAGCTTTAGGAGGTGTATAAACAAAATCATAGGCTAAGTCAAATACAGTTCTCTACCCCTTGGAAACCATGACCAGTTGAGAGAACAACATATTGAGTAATGGTAGAATAATTTATAAAACTTTTATATCTTTCACATAAACTTCCAGGAAGTTCCAATCTTTCCCCTCACACTTCTTGTTAAGTTTGTTCAGAGAACATCCTCATCTGGTGCTGTAGACATCACACCCTATCGATTCCACTAAATCTTCCATTAGTAGTGTTCCTATATCAACAACAAAAACATTCTCCTTATGCTTCATCTATTTCGGTAAAACCTCATGCTTAACACCCACCTTGCTGATCAGTCAATTCAACAAGAGCTTGCGCTTGGACTAACACCACCTGTAACATCTCTCACCGTAACTATACAGGATTGGAATCTCTTGTTTCTTCCACTGCCACACTTCCAGACCTATTGAACAACTCTTCATTGTAGTGTGTCTAAGTTATCTCAACCCAAGTTTCTATCAACCAATTTAAACCAAAGTCCAAACATACATGGCATTCTCAGTCATTTCATCGGGACCTTCATTTCTTCTGGAGTTTGGCATATAGAAAAATAACCCCCAGCTTTGATGATCCAAGTCTCAGGATTATCTCCCAAAAATACCCGCATCGTCATGACCCTTGGGATAACCTTCCACTCGATACTTCAGGAAATTTTGGCCCGTTTCACCAAGAGTTGAGTTCCCATGGTTGTAACTCCATGTTCATGGGGGGAACGATGTCCACTCTAATTCTCTAAATCAAGATGTTATTGCGCCTACCACATTTTCCTTGAGTTATTATGTTTATCGATGTGTACTGAAAGTTTTTTCCCACTTATGCATGTCATTATCCTTTACTGAGAACCCATTTCCTCTACTTTTTAGTAAAAACTATTGTGTCACCTTTATAAATTCACGATTGAGAAGGATCAATACTCTCTATCTAGAAATATCTCTCAAGAACCACTCTTAAGAAACTCTCAATGAAATCACTGATTGGAGGGAATCAATTGAGAGAGAGAGAAAATAATGGATTTTTATTGATTTCTAATAAAAAATTCATAGATGGATTATAGTGGACATCAGTAATAGAAGAATAAAATGGGGGAGGATGTGAAGAAGAAGAAGAAAAATCCCCTAGAAGGGGCTGCTCCCCAAGGCTGATGGCCTGACCCACCCATCCAACTCCTATAGCTGAATGCCCAAACTATTCGTTTATCCCCCTAGACTTCCCCTAAGCCAACTAATATAGGGATTTGAATACCTGGAACCTTATAGATAACTACTACTAACAACTAAAAACATTAATTATCTGGCTAACCACTACATAACCTTCCCAACCAACTACTACTGGCCCAAACCGACTCATAAAAGGGAAAAGACGCCTTTTCCCCTAGAAATAAACAACCAACTATAACAGCCCCCACCCATGTACCTATCAATAATGAGACATGTTTATTTCATATTGAATTTTCATAATCCATTTCAGAGTGAGTCCATGATTTCTAAATCTCCAATCATTACTATATCATTATTCAAGAAAGTTTCGACAATGGGGAGGTCTTCAAAGGGTTGTTTTGGGATTCCAATTACTTCCTATTTATCTATGGAAGGATTGTGGTTACAAAAAACTTGTGAGAATCCATGATGAAATATCACTCTTCCAAGTGGGTTGTACTTCTCACCGTATCCAAAAATTCACAAGAAATTTTGGTGGACAAGTATGAAATGAGGGATAACTGGTTTTGTTTCCAGATGTTTCACTTTCCAAGAGGTGAAAACGAAACACCAATGACATACAAGAGAATTACATCCAATACCTTTTCTTGTATAGAAATTATATGATATCATGATGGACTTTGTGACTGACTTATTGATATCTATGAGAGGCCATGATATAGTTTGGGTAATTTTTCACCGTTTGAACAATATGACTCACTTATTACCCATTTGGGAATCGTCTCCTATAGATAAACTGGGTAAATCATATGTATGAGAGATAATAATACTTCATAGGGTGCCAAAAAGAATCATTTCTGATTTGGACCTAAGGTTCACTTCTCTCTTATAAAAAGGGGTTGCATTGAGCTCTTGTTACTTAAGTGAAAATACATACAATATTCCACCCTTAGACCGATGGCTAGTCTGGGAAGACTATTTTTATTCTGGAAGATATGTTGTGGGTCTGTATCCTTGTTTTTGGTGGATCTTGTAGGATTAACTATAATTATTTTAGGTTGTATACAAAAATAATTATCATTCATCCATTCAGATGACTCCTTTTGAGACTATATTGTAGGTTTTGAAATTCTCCCCTGTTTTGGATGAATATTGGTGAGTAATCCTTGATTGGGAATTACATAGTGTATGAGATGACTGAACATGGGAAATTGATTCAAAAATAATTTACCATTTCTCTAAGATGATAGAAATATTATTTCAATCATAGGTGACAACCATTGGAATTATTGGTTATTTATCATGTATTTATTCAAGTTTCTCTATGATGGGATCATCGAAGCATTATAAAGTAGGGGAAACTAACTCCTTGGTCTATCTTTACCTCCTCATTTCAGTGCCATGCATAATCTATTCCTTATTTCTCCACCAAGGAGATATGAACTTGATCTAACTCATGTGAGCTGGCTCGGTGATATAGAACTGGAGGCTCA
Organism: Viscum album; assembly: GCA_963277665.1. Lineage (NCBI taxonomy): Eukaryota > Viridiplantae > Streptophyta > Magnoliopsida > Santalales > Viscaceae > Viscum > Viscum album. The sequence goes on from OY728162.1 coordinate 127,757,492, forward strand.
TGGTTCCTATATAGAGAAATCGATTTGTGTCATCAATTAGAGCAAGAAGGCTCTATGATAGAAATTCATTCCACTGGTGCAGGTATGATGACAACATGGAGTACTTTAAGATGAAACATGGGTGCAAGAGTCTTAAAGATCAATGGTAAATATTGTTCCCTCATTGATGTTTGTTAGGGATGAGAATCCCAATAGTGGAGAGTTTGTGATAACCCTCATTATTTTGAGTTGGTTATTATATTTTAATTTTGTTTATTTACTCCTTAAAATGCGAAATTTGGAGTTTAGAAGAGGTTAAAGAATAAATTGAAGCTGGAAGGTCAGAAAATAAATTTTGATGTAGGAGAGGCACCGAGTACCCGATGGTAGCATACTAGGTTTAGGGGGTGGGGTACTTGGTACCTGGTTGTATTTGGTGAGGATTTTAAAACCTTATGGCCTAGTTAATGGATTCCTAGTGGTATATTAATGGGTACCTAGTGGATAATGGTCCCTCACCAGGTACTCGGTAGGTTCTAAATTGTGTTTCTAAAAGATTTTTTCTTTTGTATTCCATACAAATCCCCCTTTATTGGATTCTCCTCCTCCCTATCCAACTCTAAGGTGGTCAAATACTCAAGTTGTATCTATATATTCACCAAGATACCACAATATTTATCCTTTTATGAGGCTAAGGTAGGGAAACCCTATTTTTCCTTTTCCCCCCTGCTATTTCTTTGACAAAGGATCAAATCAATGAATCCTTTTCATATAGGTTTTCTAAATTCTTCAAGTAGTGGCATTATCTATTCCTCTAGCTTCCAGATCAGGTTTTGTAAAAGATAAAAGAGTGGTGACCCCAATTCCCAATATACCTCTCTAAGGGAGGCCTTGAGGTTATTTTATAATGAATAATAAAGACCACATAATACCACAAGTCTGATGTGGGATGAAAACTCCAACACTCCCCTTCAAGATAGGTCTAACTAGCTAACATATAATTAAAGAAAACAAACCAAATAAAAAAAGGAAAGACACTTTCAACACTCCCCCTTAATATTGACATACTCATCTTGATGATAAAACAATACAAAACAAAACAAAAGATAATCCTCCATGGCTGCTGTTCCCACTAAAGAAGTCAATTGATGATGATGCTGAAAAATATTTCCAAACAAAAAACAATGCTTGTCATGAAGAACCAATAAGAATAACAGGAATGAGGATACAATGGAAGGCAAGGCTAGATGATGGATCACTAGGAAACCTGCATAGGCAGGGTCGGACGATGGTGTGATGAGAGAGCCACACTGGTGGGGTCGGCTGATAGAGGGACGAGAAAGCCGCACAAGTGAGGTAGGACAATGGTGCACTGGGAAAGACGAGGTGGAGTGGGTTGCTACCAACGAGCTGCATCGGGTGGAGGGAGACCCAGATGATTCACAGAGGGCTGTCACATAGGGACAAGGGGGGGGGGAGAATGATGAACACATAGGTGGGGATGGTGGGAAGGGGAGGAAGAGATCCAGATTTGGATGATGTAGTGAGGAGGGGATTCGATCACTAAAGGAGGCGACGCCGCTGGTTGGGGTCATAAAACTGGAGCAGCGGGAAGAGGGAGGGGATCACGTAGGGAGAGCTGGATATGTTTCATGGGAGATACATGAGAGAAAAGCGAGAGGAAGGTATCTAAACCTGAATGGAATGGAATTGGAACTTTAAATGAAGGATGATGATCGCAAGCCAGGTCGATGAAGAACTCCGACGTGCAGGGGTGGTGAGAGCCTGTCGTGCGGAGATGAAGACGAGCCATCAGATATGTAGCATTTTGACGGTGGCCGATGGGGAAGTAGATCAGCATAGGATCCTAGGTCTCGACCTATTAGGGTGGGCTAGGCACAGATAGGATCCATCACACAAAAGGGAGATGCAGAAGGAGGCGCCGGTCAGAAGGGTTGTTGGGGGGGATGCACACATGCTCAGAAGGAACTAGCGTGCTGGAGATGGCCTCACACAAGGGGATATGGGAGGTGAAGGAGGTGCACTGGGAGGGGGGTCGAGGGGACCATCGTGTGGGAGAGGCTAGCTAAAGGGGAGAAGTGGAGGAGCAGTGCAGGAGGGCCATCGACGGACCACAGGGAGGGAGATGCTGATAGGGGTGACGACGGAGGACTTACAGCTCCCTGGCCATGGAGGTCGCCACTCTCAATGGGGAGAAATACCTATGTTTCCACCAAAAAAATAGATATAGGAGGGATAGGGTTAGGATACATCCTCCTTTGATACCATGAAAATGATAAAAGAGTGGCGAACCCAATGCCCAATATACATCTCTAAGGGGGGCCTTGAGGTTATTTTATAATGAATAATAAATACCACATAAGATCACAAGTTTGATGTGGGATACAGAATCCAACAGGTTTTAATGATTTAATTGGTAGGTGAATCCTCCCCTATATATTATCGCAATGTAAGGGTTGTTGGTGGCATGGGGTAGAGTGAGACTCAACCAAAAATGAATTATTTCCTTTAAATATTTTTTTTCTAAAACTTTTCTTAACATGGATTTGATTTAGACGAGTTATTATTCCCATGAAACAATGCTTCACTATTATTCATGCCACTAGTTAGTCTTGGGTTGACTTGTAGTTATATTTTTTTGGTATGAAATATTGAAATATATCATGCTAGATATTGTAATTATTTCTACCTATATATATATTTATGTGATGTATTATTATTCTAGGCAGGTGTAATTACATAAATATTTCCATAAACTGATAGATAATTACTTTTCCATTGGGTTGATTTTGGTTGGGGGGAACTAGTGGGTCCCACGTGTAGGTATAAGGGAGGTTGTGTTGTTAGGTTAGTTTGTTAGGGGAGTTGAAGTCTTTTATTGGGGGGAATTTGTTATAGTTTGTTGGAAGTGGGAGGAGTACCCATATCCACATGGCAGAGGGGATTATTATAAGTAGAATCAAGGGGAGTGAGTGAGGGAAGGAAAGAGAATATTGTGAGTTTATCCATTTGGATTGGAAAGTGTCTTGTGGGCTTGGGCAGGATCACTCCAGATCATCATCTTCCTCCTCCTATGATTTTATTTCTACTACTTCTCTTCTTTTATATAAGTTGTCAGTGTTATGTTTCTATCATTTGGTCCACCCTTCTGACCATTTATACTTCGTGATTCCTTTACTACATCCCGTCTGACATAACTGCATCCACTTCTTATCATCTTCCTCCAACTGACTCCAAGATGTCTCTCTGTATCATTCTCATTATGAGGATTGCAGAATGCAGGTGACCATGCCCGAAAAAAATTGGATGCTTTTCTCTCTCATGTGTCGGGTCTCGCAGAACCAGTCCATAATGCTCCATCCCTTTGTTCTTCCTCACAACCCATGTGACGATGTCTAGCCCAAACCACTCCACCTATGCCCACCTGACTGATGGGCGAGCCGAGGAAAACAAACCTTTTCTTGGTGAAGGATCCACATCGTCTCACATTTTTCAATGCACTACATTAAGGTTGCTCTAACTTTTTTTATTCTATCATCCTAATATTGTTCAAAAAAAATCAAAAAAAAAAACAAAAGAAAGGAGCGGCCTAATTTTCTGCCTTAGGAGGGAAACACAGACAAAAAAGGGGGTGTCTGACTTTCTGAGGGACTTCCCAATAGGGGGCCGCACACTGCCCGCTTTCTACCGAAGGATACGCACATACCTAGGGGCGACCCACTATTTGGATATAGCAGCATATGGATACTCACATGGAACTTTTGGATTCATTAGACTGGGTGACCAGAAATCAGGGAAAACACTTACATGAAGAGTTTTTACTAGAATTTTATACCACACATTCGGAGGCATGGATCTCCATAGCTGAGGATTATTTCATGAGAAAACAAACGATGGATCGGATGAAGGTTCCAATGGAACACCTATGCATGTCAGGTATGTAAGAACTTTGGTTTTTACTAGCCAAATTACCCATGACTACATTCATCTAGGTGCAACTCAATGTGTCTCTCCTTGAGGATTTTCGCTTCTCTACTGGGGAAGGCCCTGCAACTACATACGATTTCCCATCGATGGTAATGTAGTTGTCTGTGTCATACTCTGGGGGGCTTACCAACCTTGGGACACAAATTTAGAGCATGTGGATGCCTAAATATCATGAAGGCACTACCTCCAGCCTGTGTTTGATATAACTTCCACCCAATGATGATCCAAACACATCACATTTCATCATGTTAGAGCACGAGCCGCAGAATCCTGAGCCGACTCAACCATGGGATCTTTTTATTTTCCCACCAACTACACAAGTCACACCTGAGGTGTCGGGATGGGGTCCCTGAGTTCATAAAGGAGGTTTATACAATTTTTCTATCCTAGAAGCCAATTGGTACTAATAGCACCTACAACCTAGCTCACAACAACACACTAAGGGCCTTCCCAATGGAAGGTGGGAAGGCCTTATGACAAGAGGCACTCTCAACTTCATCTATCCAACCCTAATCCCTGATAGAGGATGGCGTGTTTGGGAGATTTAATGGCATGAAATTGTGGCATGAATGCCTTATACAAGACCACAATGGCTCAATCCTCAGTCAGCAGTGTCACCTATTTCTTCCCAATGTGCCACAGTAGGGAGAAGCATATGAAATATTTCTTGGAATACATTTCTGACCATCATCCCTTGTCCTCAGTTCCCTAGAGCATGGTTGGTTTGGGAGATCACTTGGCATGCCTGCAAGATCCACCACCTTGAGGAAAGGGTGGTTTTTCAGGATGATGATAGTGATAGAGACCTGCTATTCCAGGGGTTGAGTTTGTTTGGGGGGGGGGGTAATGGGTCCCATGTGTAGGTATAGGGGAGGTTGTGCTATTAGGAAATTTTATTGGGGGAGTTGGAGTCTATTATGGGGGGGGATTCGTTAGATTTTTGTTGGAAGTGGGGTGAGTAGCCATCTCCATGTGGTAGGGAGTATTGTTATAAGTAGTAGCAAGGGAGAGTGAGTGAGGGAAGAAAAGAGAATATTGTGAGTTCGGCCATTTGGATTGGAAAGCGGCCTCTGGTCTGGGGTGGGATCACTCCAGATCATCATATTCCTCCTCCTCTTCTTGTATTTATTTTATAAGAAAATATTGTGAGTTATTCTTCTTTTATAGGATTGGGTTGACTTGTAGTTATATTTTTTTGGTATAAAATATTGAAATTTATCATGCTAGGTATTTCAATTATTTCTATGTATTTATATATCTCTGTGTGTGTGTGATGTCTTATTATTCTAGGCAGGTGGAAGGGCATAAATATCACTATAAACTATGTGCAGGTACCTCTGGACATTGATGAATACAACTGTGTATTTATATGGGCAGGTTCCTCGAGCACTCAATATGTTTTTCCTTCCCCCGTATGGGTGTCATGCTGGCAAAAAAATAGTTTATCCCTTTACCTATATGAATATACCTCATGCACAAGATTAAGTTTTCTTGCTGGTTTTCCACCATCATGGGTTCTGAGTATGATTCTAAGTAGGTATGGTTAGTTTTCATGATGTATTTGTAATCATGTTGAAACAAACACCCATAATTATTAATTTATTTAATTCAGACCATATAATATAAAATGATTAATGTTATAATCTTCTTACTTGTATATTTATACTGCTACTGCATGAACTTGATATTATAGTTGATAAGTAGGGGTCTGGTGTTGACCATTTACTAGATATGATGTATTGACACCCAATACATGTCCCCTTGGTATGTGTGTTGATCTTATTTCTTTGGATCCAAGTTATGGTGTGACGAAACACACAAGGATTCTTAGGAAAAAGAGATAGGGGTCGTAATGGGTGCTTTGGAGCTGGCGTTGGACATCTAACTTAGAGATGGACTTAGGGTTTCTTTGGTTTCCCCTTTTTGGATACCATTCTTATGGTATGTCTCTTTGACCCTATCTAGTGTTGTTTTTTATTTTTGGTATGTATATATAAATATGGGTTGTGTTAAAGATGTGTTTGTATGATGGATTGTATATTCCTGGATTGTTGTTTTCTTTGGGTTGCATACATACCGATCTTTATTTTATATTGTTATACAAGTACAACAAGAACCCTTTGGTGTACAAGTTTTTAATTTATTTAGAATGTTTGATATACAAATAGATTATGTCATATTTTTGATAGAATTCATCATTGACCCAACTTAACTCCAAAAGAGATTAAATTGTTTTCCACCTCATCCTAATTGTCTCTCAGCACTTAAGCTAGCCTCTACTGTTTTGGAAGTGCACCCAAGACCTTGCAGAGGTTCGATCTAGGTAAATAGAATAGTTGATTTTGGTTGTTACATGGGGTGTATTGAGAGACTTCACACCAAGTTTTGAGTTGTGATTTAATATAGAAGAACTCTATCATTACAAAATGAGTAAAAAGCATTGTGTTCTCATGAACATAACTGTCACCAATTACCTGGAGCTTGCATTAGTATTCTTTTATGTAAAATTATGAATGCACTATTTTCTTAGTAAACACTTTAGGGTCTTCAAATATTGAAAGATCTTGCATTATATTTTCTATAACATGGAATTTATTATAAGAGGAAATGTGTAATGATCCATCCTGGGATGACCTAAAGCCCAAATAGATTGTCGTTGACCATTTATGTGCTCCCATGAATCATGGAGGCTAGGGGGGATTTGGTACAAGTTTGTGTCATCTTGTGTAGGCTCATTACAAATTGAAATAGAGAAAGGTTTTTTCTAGTCATCTATGATAGACTACGGTAGGCATGGAGATAAGATGGATAAATTTCTAAACTTAGTTACAAAAAGGCACAATTACCTTTTCTATAGTAAAAATCAAGTTACAATGTGTGGGGGTGGGGGTGGGGGTGGGGTTCATAATTGAACTGGTTCTAGGTACATAGTTAATTTCTATACCCTCTTATCGAATGATACCCACTGGGATGAAAGGAATTAAGATCTAGTTGGTCGATCATCTTGAGAAGTGCTTTATTCATCCCAGTGTTTCACCATGGGCACCCCCATGATCTTCCAAGAAGCTCGATGGTATTTTTTATCCCTGTGTAGACTATTGATAGTTGAACTGGGTTATTGTTAAGAATAAATACCCTTTGTGTCTTGACTCCCTCCCACCAAACATGTTTCAATGAAGGAAGAGAGATAACGACCCCCCGTGTCCCGCCTCTAATAGGTCCCAAATTGGTGACTAACACTGAGGGTATAAAAATATTCACTGTATGGGATACATTATTCTCTATGAATAAAATAGGATAAAATAAAGGTAAACCTAAAACATCCCACAATGCATGAGTAAAGTAAAATTGATACATATAAAAGTCTCAAAATATACCAAAATATATGTCTATAGTAGCAACACAACCACAACTTTAACCCAGCTATTAATGTCCATCTCAGTCACCAAAGTCCTCATGGAAGCCTAAAAAATAGTGTATATTTATAGGGTGATAATATGATATATACTTAGTGAGTACATAACTAAGGTCTAAAGTGTCTGTTGTCAACTAACCAATAAGAACCTAAACAATTCAACTAACCAAACTCAACCTCACTATGCTAGAATGGCCCAAAGGTCTTCTTTTTTATTTATTTTTGATAAACCCCCTTTCAAGAGATTAGAGGGAACCCTTAAAAGGCCTGTAGGATTAGAGATTACATGACCCATAGGTCTTAGGGGAAATATACAGACTATAACTATATGAAACTACTCCTTCCCATCATCTGTATCATGATATCAGCTCTCCACCTTCTCATGGATATTCGTCTAGACTTCTCGTGCATGCACACGCTGGTCTCGATGGAAATGACATACCCTCTATTTTTTCCACATCCGTTAGCTTCTTCTATGGTGAATTCTCCCACTTTGAATACTCATCTGGAGTCTTATCCTTGTAGAGTCTACCTAGTCCATTTAAGCACAATTTCAAGTGGCCCGAAAGCCTTGAGGTGGCCTGAAGGCCTTGAGGTGGCCCAAAAGCCTTAAGGTGGACCAAAATCCTTACTGGACCGAAGGCCTTGATGGACCCTAGGACCAAACTGGTGGCTCAAAATCCCAAACTGATGAATAGTTCTAATTGCTACAGTACCGAATAGTACCTGCTATAGTGCCTGCTACAATTCCTGCTACAGTACTGCTACAAACTGTAAATATGTCTCCGCCCGGTTTTGAACTCGGGTCTCTTGGATGAACTTGCCAAGTCCTCTCCAATTGGACTAAGGATCTTGTGCAACTCAAACTCACTATGGATCTCTCACAAAATCATGCATCCAATATAGTAATATAGCATCGAGATCATAACAGAGAAATATTCCCTACTACCACTTCTCTATTGATTTTCCTCTCTCACACTCCAACATCGAACGTCTTGTGCTCTCATCCATTCCATACACATCACACCACATAACATCTTATAACTTCTCACCCAAAGACACCTAGGTCATTTTTTATGTGGGTTGGGACCCATCCCTACCTACCCCAACCTTTCAAGGTGGGGCATATGGTGCTAGCATTGGGTAACAACACACCACATCTCGCCCGAAGAAACTTGAGTCATCACATGTCATCTCATAACCAGTGTATTAGGGTATCATGAACGTGAAGGAAATCAACATCATTCCCTCATACCACGCATGACCCCCATCACACACCACATCAAATCACTACCTCGTCGGAAACACCTAGGCCAACACTGCTAGGTAATCACCAACACTAACTTGTATCTTCACTGTTAGTGAAGAATAAGAGAGGAAGAGGGGGTACCCAACCATCCATGTCACCACCATCCTCGATGTTGGGGAAAAAAATTAGAACCCATAACCTCTAAGCATTGGTATGGTTATCCAACTCAAGTGGGGAATGTATAGAAATAACATAAACATAAATGATATATAGATAACACACACTACCCAACCTATGGGTTCACAAAAATTGCACTAGTTCACACCACATCACCTCCACTTTACCACACATCAACTGTCAAAAATTTTGACACCACTATATGCAACACATCATACAACTTCCACACAAACCATACAACAACTACACTTCCAGTTATAGGTTTTATTGTTTTTATTCATTTGAACATTCTATTTCACATTACACAACCCATTTTTTCAATCAATTCATTTAATTAATTTACCACACATTTATTTCAATCCTATATTTCTTATTTACCATCCTATTTCATTTCATTTTATCATCACAATTTATTCCATGGATAACTGGGAAACTAACACAACCCCTCCGCACATTAACTAACCCAACACACATCAATCATTATCGCAACACCACACCAACCAAAGAATCTATTCCACCACACCACATCACCGTGCATCATATATCTGCATAACACAACTACCACATCCCATCACACACAATAACACCATTGTACAACCCTGCCATACAAAACAGCACCACCACACATCATTTATAGTGACCCAACCTTTTCATAAATTACTATCACTTCATTTTAAAGACAAACAACATAATAGTATTACACATAGAGGATCCAACCGTTTAGCATCTTGGAAAAACTATGACCATACATAACAATTACAACATCAAGCATAATCTTTTTTTGTTCATTTCTTCTTCTCTAGCTTCTTATTGGCACTTAAACTCTACTTAGTACATGTATCCACTTGAGGATATAAATCAAATGGGGTGATCTAGAAGCCTAGTAAGAGGATAGATAAGAACAATATAGAACAGGGTGAGCATATCCATAACATAGGAAAAGGACCGTGAACATAGAGGAGGCATTAATAAGAGAATTGAAATGTGGTAATGCATAAAAATGAAACATAATGTCTTAGAGGTTAACTACCACACATGATTGTGAACAAAGAAAGCATATTTTTCACGCATCATTTCACATTAACTCATGAGATTCATCACTTTACCCAATGCATTGGAGTGCTGTATAATTCTGGGCATACACATCACATTTAAATATTCATATTGTGTTATAGAATTCTGGGCACACTCATCACATCATATCATTATCATTTATCATGAATGGCATAATGAAAATATAAAATAAATGAACATAACTAACCCATGAAAAGGAATGGATTTCATCACATAATAACACATTCATAAACTTTGGGTTCTCAAAAGAAAGAGGGAATAACATACTTGATACAAGAACCATCAATCTTGAATGAGAAGTAAAAGGCGTGTTCTTGAAAAAAGATTTCTTTTGGAAAACATTTGGTTTGTCATAAATGCCAGTGAAAAAAATTTATATCCCAGAAAAGGAAATAAAATTATGAAAAAAAGATTTTAAAGGAGTAACCATATAAAAAAAGAGTGAAAGAGGGAGAACCTGAAGAAAGAAAATTGGGTTCGAGATTTTCCCCTTACCTTGTATTGGAACGCTTCATTCACTTTAATGTCCTATATAATGACATTATATTCATTAATTAGAAATTAAAAAACCTTTTATACATTAATAGGTGTTGTTTTGGATTTATTATGTTATTTTATGGACCTTTTATGAGTTAAAGAGTTTAAAAACATTGTTTGGGAATGTTCATTTTTATGGTTTTCTTGAGAGTTTCACATGTATTCATGAATTGAAGTTTGTGTAGAACATGGGTAAACATAAAAAACATATATTAAATGTTATTAATGATATTACATAAGTTAAAATTATCTTATAATCAATTAAATTTTATACCATGTTTATGAATCATTAGATAGGAATTTAATGATGATCATTTGGGTTAATTTGGGCGGTTTTTCGACCACAACGAACTTGTTTTGTTTAATCATATAGTAATATGTACATAAGTTAGTTACAGAAATTAAAATAGGACATAATACATATATAATATTCTGGTTCAACCAAAAAAATGGTTTCATGAATAGATTTGTAGGTATTAATGGAAAAAAGAAAACATATCATTCTTGAAGGTGATAGATTAACACCTTACGAACAACGTTTTCTTTTATAAAATAAAAGGAAGAGGAGAAGGGGATTGGATGGTATAATATCCCATTAGTATCATAAAATTAAATTATATGTATGATAATGGAGTTAAAATACCATCTGGACAACGATAGGTTGGGAGAGAATAATAAAAGGACCTGAAATTGAAAGGGAATTAAAGGAAAGAGGAAGATAAATTACCTCTTGAATCCTCCTCTTGAGATCCTCCTTAAGGGACCTAGGATTGGTCTTTTGATGATACAAGAAGCTCTTGGACGTGGGGGAGGGGCTAGGGAAGATTATTGGGAAGATTTTAGATAATTATTGAAGCTTGATAGGTGTGGTTTGGTAAGGGGAGGGGGGGGGGTATTTATACATGAGGAGGGAGGTGTTTTTAGAATGGAATATTAAATAAAATAACATATCAAAATTTAGACTTGTAATAGTAGTTTTTGAAATCCTAAATCATATATTAATATAATATAATTATTTTTAGGCTTTAAATCATTTTTATAATTCTAATTCATTAATTTATTAAAAGGAAAGTGAAAGAAAGAGAAAACGACACTTTAAGAAATAACCTTTTGACTTTAGGCTTTGGAAGGTTCTTTTTAGGTTTGGAAATTGAGTTTATTGTATTTTAAGGAAACATTTATGAAATTTAATATAATTTGTCCAAACATAAAGTTCTATAATGTTTATGTCATCATTACATCATTAATGATGCAATTTAGGATACACCGATTATGTGAAAAAACTGTATTTTTACTATTCACCCGAAAATTGAAGTATTTCAGAAAAATACCAAAATTTTACCCTAAACATTATTCGACGTGTAGAATAAAAAAATGAAGTCTATTTTTCAAAAATAATTTTCTAAATATGATTAATTAAATATTTAATTAAAGTCATAATTTACTTGAAAATTCCAGTTTTTAAAATTAAAACTGATTTTATAATGATTTCAAAAATTAAGTAGGGTCTTATAAAATTATCTAAAAACTATAAGTAATATATTTTATAATTTATTAACACATTTTAAGAAAATAATTTTTCTTTTAAATTAATTAATTAATTATAATTAATCATTTATGACTTACAAAAATACTAATACTTTTACTATAGTTAAATTGTCACTTTCTAAGATGCCTAAATTTCATTTAATTATTTATGGGTAAGGTTATTCTTATTTAGATTATTTAATATTCATAAGGTTCATACTACTATTCATAAGGGTAGGTTATTATTCACCAAAAAATTATGTTTTTCATTTTGGACCCCAAAAATCATCTTGAACACAACTGTGTATGTTAGATTTTCAAAATTCCAAACAAAGAAGTGAAAAAATTATGTTTAAAGGTTACTTATCACTTAGAAGTTCATTATGTCGTGTTTTCATGTGATTTTATGACATATTTTTAAGAAGGTAATTTCCATTGAAATACTTTGGGTCGTTACATTCTTCCCCCCTTATGAAAATTTCACCCTCGAAATTTCACTTTACATAAATAGGTGAGGGTACTACACCTTCATCACCTCCTCTGGTTCCCAAGTAGCTTCTTAAAACTTATGGTTCCTCCACAACACTTTGACAAGGTGAGTTGTCTTGTTGCGTAGAACCATATCTCCCCAGTCGAGAATATCTAATGGATGCTCCTCATAAGAGAGATCATCTTCCAACCGTACCACCTCTGAGTTTAGTACATGTGAGGGATCAGGTATGTACTTCCTCAGGAGTGATACATGAAAAACATCATGAAATTGAGCCATATTCGGTGTAAGTGAAAGCCGATAGGCCATGACTCCTATACGGTCAAGGATTTCAAAGGGGGCAATGTACCTTGGGCTTAACTTTCTTTTCTTCCCAAATCACATGACTCTCTTCCATGGTGATATTCGAAGGAAGACTTTATCTCCAACAACGAACTCCAAATCCCTTCGACAGTTGTTAGCACATCTCTTTTGCCGACTTTGAGCATCTTTGATGTATTTCTGGATGACTTGAACCTTCTCTGTCATCTCTTGCACAATATCGGGTCCAAGTAGCTTTCTTTATCCAACTTCATCCCAACAAGTTGGAGTTCTAAATCGCTTTCCATACAGAGCTTCATATGGATCCATCTAAATACTTGATTGGAAGCTATTATTTTATGAGAACTCAACCAATGGGAGATGCTGATCCCATCCACCTTTGAATTCTAGTGAGTAAGCTCTTATCATATCTTCAAGTGTCTGAATAGTATTTTTAGATTGGCCATCGGTTTGGGGGTGATAGGCCATGCTGAAATTTAATTCAGTACTCAAAGAATGTTGAAGGATCCTCTATAATTTAGATGTGAACCTTGGATCACAGTCAGAGACAATTAATATTGGAACACCATGCAGTCTCACCACTCCCTTCACATATATCCTTGCAAGTTGTTCAAGTGAGAGATCTTACCGAATAGCGATAAAATGGGAAGTATTGGTGAGTCGATCAACCACAAACCATATCGCATTATTTCCCTTCGACGTCTTTGGGAGACCCATGATAAAGCCCATAGTAACATTTTCCCATTTCCACATGGGTATAGGCAATGGATGCATCATCCCTTTGGACTTTTCTCACCCTGATTTAACTTGCTGACATACCAAGCTCCTTGATATATATTCCGCAATCTCCTTCTTCATGTTATCCCACCAGAAGTGTTCTTGGTGATCACGGTACATCTTGGTGCTACCAGGATGGATATAGAATGTTGAGCTATGTGAATTTTCCAATACATACTTCTTTATACTGGGTGATTAAGTCACACAAAGCCACGCTCCAAACCAAATCACACCATCATCGTCGATATGGAACTCATGGAGCTTCCCTTCCTTTACCGCATTCACCCTCTTTTGTATCTCCACATCATTCCTTTGAGCTTATTTAATCTTCCCTTGGATGGATGGTTGCACAATCATTTGGTAAAGGTAGGATGTATCCCATTCCCTTATGATTTCTAAATCCATGCTTTGCATATCCATAAAGATAGGGTCTTTCTTAATCCGTAACATGGATAGAGTAGCAGGTTCTTTTCTAATTAGAGCATCAGCTACCTTGTTCGCCTTTCCAGGATGGTAGTGAATAGAGCAATCACAATCCTTGATTATCTCTAACCGTCTCCTTTGATACATGTTGACCTACTTTTGTGTGAATATATACTTTAGTCTCTTATGGTCAGTGTATATGTCACACTTCTCACCATAAAGGTAGTGCCACCAGATTTTCAAGGAAAAAATCAAGGCTGCCCGCTCTAGATCACGTGTTGGGTAGTTCTGCTCATGGATCTTCAATTGTCGTGAGGCATAGGCAATCACATTATCATTTTGCATGAGTATGCAATCTAATCCTTTCTTTGAAGCGTCACTGTATATCACAAAAATTTCTCCACTTTTTGGTAATGTGAGTACAGGTGCAGTGATCAGCCTTCTCTTAATCTCCTTAAATATTCCCTCACATTATTCCATCCAAACATACTTTACCCCTTTCCTTGTTAACTTAGTTAGCGGGCTTGAAAATTGTGAGAAGTTTCTCACAAAACATCAGTAGTACCCAACTAATCCAAGAAAACTACAGATTTCGGTGACACTAGAGGGCCTGGGCCATTCCTTAATTGCCTTTGTTTTTGAAGGATCCACATAAATTCCCTCACTTGTGATCGCATGTCCCAAGAACGTGACTTTATTTATCCAAAATTCACACTTGCTGAACTTGGCGTACAACTTCTCATTTCTCAATGTCGCCAACACAAGTCTTAGATGTTCTTCATGTTCCTCCTTGCTCTTGGAGTAGATGAGAATATCATCGATAAACACTACCAAAAATTTGTCAAGGTAATGTCTAAAGACTCTATTCATCAAATCCATTAATATTTCATGGGAATTAGTAAGTCTGAAGGGCATCAATAGAAACTCATAGTGCCCATACCTTGTATAGAAGGCAGTCTTTTGAATATCCTCCTTCTTCACCTTTAGCTGATGATATCTCGAACGAAGATCCACCTTTGAGAAGTATTTAACTCCTCTTAACTGATCGAACAAGTCATCAATCCTTGTAAGATGATACTTTTTTCTTTATGGTGATCTTGTTGAGTTCCCGATAGTCAATACACAACAGCATTGTTCCATCCTTCTTCACAAAGAGCACTGGCGCACCCCAAGGTGATGCACTAGGGCGTATGAACCCTTTGTCCAGATGCTCTTGTAGTATCTTCTTTAACTCCTCTAGTTAGATAGGATCTATCCTATAGAAACACTTTGAGATAGGAGTAGCTCCGGGTATGAGTTCTATTGAGAACTCTACCTCACGATCCGGGGGAATTCTGGGTAACTGTTAGGGAAATACATCATTGTATTCCCTAACGATGGGCATTTCCACAAGGTTGGCACCTTCCTTTGACTCAACCATTTGGGAGAGGTATGATTCTTCATAGGTAATCAACACCCACACAGATAAAGGATTTTTCAAAGGAGATTCATGATCTTCCTTGCATTTTTAGAGGAGCATGGGATGGTTTAGAATATGAAAAGATATTTCCTTTTCCCGATAATTGATATGTGCTCTATATAATGAGATCCAATCCATTCCCATTATAGAGTTGAATTCCACCAAGGGAAGTATTATGAGATTTTCTGGAAGAATCCTCCCACATACGCCAACAGGAGAAGAGTCAAACACTTGGGTTGCAATGATTGGACCACTTGGTGTTTTTACAGATATCTCTACTTCAAGGTTTCGGGGCTTTGATTCTATAATTCTAGAAAACTTGCAAGATATAAAGGAATGCGTAGAACTAGAATCAAATAAGAATTTTCCATTATTGAGTGAATAGTAAGTGTACCTTATAAGACTTCATTATCTTACTCCACTTTCGTGGTAGTGATGGCATAAGACTTCCCTTGTTCCTTCATCTTTGGTGGCTGCTAATTCTAATTACCCTTGAGAACTCTAGGTTTAGTGCACTATCTTGCATAGTTCCCTAGCTCCCTACAGTTGTAGCATTGAACCATGAATGGTTCTCTCCATTATTCTTCCACATTCTCCTTACTTTTTATTTCTTTTCGACAATCTTGATAAAGGTGTCCTTCTTTCCCACACTTTAATCATTTCCCCGTCCCTTTGAGACAGTTCCCATGGTGAAACTTCCCACATTTTGGCATGTGGGTCGTTGATTTTTCTTCCCACCTTTGTCATTAGATCCACTGGCTTGAAACTCCATCTTTATTTTCTTATCACCATAGCCATGGGACCATTCTCCAAACTCCATCTCTACTTTGAGATAACACCTAACAACTTCTTCACAACTCCCAAAGTCTCAAATTGAAATCACCTTTTGAAGGTGTGGTTTTAATCCACTAAAGAATCTATCAATTTTTCTATCATTGTTGATAAAAAAACCTGAATTGTACCTTAAAATCCTTGTGAAATTTGCTTCATAGGTTGTGATATATTATCATTTTTTTTCTTGAGCTCTATGAATTCTCTCTCCATATTTGTATGAAGAGTTCGTGGGAAATACTTAATAAGAAACATGATCTTAAAGTTTTCCCATTCTATCTCTTCAATTTCCTCCCTTGGACTGGTGCTCTTAATCAAAGCCAACCATTGATCAGCCTATCAATCTAGATGATAAACGTCTAGTTTCACCTTCTCCATCTCATAATAGTGAAGAATAGAAAAGATATTCTCCATGTAGTTGACCCTCTATTCCGCAACTAGTGGATCAGAAGATCCACTAAACGTCAGTGGTCATTGCCGCATAAAACATTCGATAGCCAGTTTGTCTCTCTTTAGTGAAGGAGGATGTTCCCCATTATTATGGTTATTGTTCATAACCTGAGATAATTGGGTAAGAATCACAATGAAGTTTTTAACTCCACCTCCCAAATTATTGGGGATGTCGTTCAGGCAATCGTTGCATTGGCCCTCGCATGAGTTGTTGGCCTGGTTTCTCCTGGTTCCCACCATTTCCTAAAAGAGAAAAGGTTCGAACAAAACATAAGTCAAAAAGTCATGAATAACTTATTAATTTAAACAAATCATAACATATGTGATCTCTATGTAAAGATTCTTGTGTGCATATTTGTACTTGGACTCATGCTAGATGTTTTCTCTAGGGTTCACTAATCCTAATTCCCAAATTAACTAAACCTTTCCTCTAATACCAACTATAGAGAACCAAACTTTTCATAAATTACTATTAAATAATTTTAAAGATAAAAAACATAATATTATTACACATAGAGGATCCAATGGTTTAGTGTATTTGTCAAACTAAGACTATACATAACAATTACAACATCAATCACAATCTTTTTTTGTTCATTTCTTCTTCTCTAGCTTCTTATTGGCACTTGAACTCTCCTTAGTACATGTAGCCACCTGAGGATATACATAAAAAGGGGTGATCTAGAAGCCCAATAAGAGTATTTATAAGAACAATATATCATGGGGTGAGCATATCCATAACATAGTCAAAGAATCATGAACATAAGAGGATGCATTAATAAGAGACTTGAAATGTGGCAATGCATAAAAATGAAACATCGTGTCTTAGTGGTTAACTACCACACATGATTGTGAAAAAATCTAGAATCTTTTTTCACACATCATTTCACATTAACTCATGAGATTCATCACTTTACCCAATGAATTGAATCACTGTATAATTCCGGGCGCACCTGTCACATTTAAACATTCATATTACGCTATATAATTCCGGGCGCACCCGTCACATCATAACATTATCATTTATCATGCATGCCACAATGAACATATAACATAAATGAACATAACTAACCCATGAAAATTAATTGGTTTCATCTAATAATAACACATTCATAAACTTTCGATTCCCAAAATAAAGAGGGAATAACATACTTGATACAAGAATCGTCAATCTTGAATGAGAAGTAAAAGGTGTGTTTTTGAAAGTAGAGTTCATTTGGAAAACATTTGGTTTCTCATAAATGCCAGTGAAAAACATTTATATCCCAGAAAAGGAAAAAAACTATGAAAAAAATATTTTTAATGAGTAACCATATAAAAAAGGAGTGAAAGAGGGAGAACCCAAAGAAAGAAAATTGGGTTCGATATTTTCCCCTTACCTTGTATCCAAACGCTTCCTTCAATTTAATGTCCTATATAATGACATTATATTAATTATTTAGAAATTAAATAACCTTTTATACATTAAAAGGGGTAATTTTGGTTTCATTATGTTATTTTATGGGCCTTTTATGAGTTATAGAGTTTAAAAACATTGTTCGGGAATGTTCATTTTTATGGTTTTCTTGAGAGTTTCACACGTATTCATGAATTGAAGTTTGTGTAGAACATGGGTAAACATACAGAACATATATTACATGTTATTAATGATATTAAAGAATTTAAAATGATCTTATAATCAATTACATTGTATACCATGTGTATGAATCATTAGATAGGAATTTAATGATGATCGTTTGGGTTAATTTGGGCGGTTTTTCGACCACAACGAACTTGTTTTGTTCACTCATCTAGTAATATGTACATAAGTTAGTTACAGAACTTAAAATAGGACATAATACATATATAATATTCTGGTTCATATATAAAAATGGTTTCATGACCAGATCTGTAGGTATAAATGGAAAAAGAAAACTCACCGTTCTTGAAGGTGATAGATTAACACCTTACGAACAACGTTTTCTTTTATAAAATAAAAGGAAGAGGATAAGGGGGTTGGATAGTATAATATAACATTAGTATCATAAAATTACAGTATATTTATGATACTGGAGTTACCATACCATTTTGACAAAGATAGGTTGGGAGAGAATAAGAAAATGACTTGAAATTGAAAGGGAATTAAAGGAAAGAGGAAGATAAATTACCTCTTGAATCCTCCTCTTGAGATCCTCCTTAAGGGACCTAGGATTGGTCTTTTGATGAGACCAGAAGCTCTTGGACATGGTGGAGGGGCTGGGGAAGATTCTTGGTCAGAGTTTAGTCAATTCTTGAAGCTTGAGAGGTGTGGTTTGGCAAGGGGAGGGGGAGGGGTTATTTATACATGAGGAGAGAGGTGTTTTAGAATAAAATATTAAATAAAATAATATATCAAAAGTTAGACTTGTAATAGTAGTTTTTTGACATCCTAAATCATATATTAATATAATATAATTCATTTTTGGATTTAAATCATCTTTATAATTCGAATTCATTAATTTATTAAAAGGAAAGTGAAAGAAAGAGAAAAAGACACTTTAAGAAATCACCTTTGGACTTTAGGCTTTGGAAAGTTCTTTTTAGGTTTGGAAATTGAGTTTATTGTATTTTAAGGAACCATTTATGAAATTTAATATAATTTGGCCGAACCTAAAGTTCTATAATGTTTATGTCATCATTACATCTTTAATGATGCAATTTAGGATACACTGGTTATGTGAAAAAACTATATTTTTACTCTTCACCCAAAAATTGAAGTATTTCTGAAAAATCCCAAAATTTCAACCTAACCATTTTTCAACCTGTAGAATACAAAAATGAGGTCCATTTTTCAAAAATAATTTTCTAAATATGATTAATTTAATATTTAATTAAAATCATAATTTACTTGAAAAATACGGTTTTTAAAATTAAAACTGATTTTATAATGTTTTCAAAAATTACGTAGGTTCATATAAAATTATCTAAAAACTACAATACATATATTTGATAATTTATGAACACATTTTAAGAAAATAAATTTTCTTTTAAATTAATTAATTAATTAAAATTAATCATTTATGACTTATAAAAATACCAAAACTTTTACTATAGTTAAATTGTCACTTTATAAGATGCCTAAATTTTATTTAATTATTCATGGGTATGGTTACACTTATTTGGAAGATTTACTATTCATAAGGGTCATACTAATATTCATAAGGGTGGGATACTATTCACCAAAAAATTATGTTTTTCTTATTGGACCCCAAAAATCATATTGAACACAACTGTGTATGTCGGATTTTCAAAATTCCAAACACAGAAGTGACAAACTTATGTTTAAAGGCCACTTAGAACTTAACAGTTCATTATGTTGTGTTTTCATATGATTTTATGAAATATTTTTAAGAAGGTAATTTCCATTGAAATACTTTGGGTCGTTACATCATTTCCATCGGGCATTATGCCACTGCACATCATGCCACTATGCATCAGGCCACTATGCATCACGCCACTGTGCACCACAACCACATCACAATTTCCCACACCTCTTCCATGCCAACCAACCACATTGAATCATAGCCACACACATCACAGAGCTCATTCAGTATTGTATATTACTATAGAATGAACCAAACCAAAAAGGGAAACACAATAAGAAAAAACACACAACACATTCTGGATTTCACAATTTATTCAAGGGCTTTCATCACATTACTTTTTTATTTATCATGATTATTATCACACAAACCAGATTCAATGAGAAATCAATTTATTAGTTAGATATGCATTTTTTAGCCTTTTATTCAAGGTGTGATTAAACAACAGAACAAGGGTCTCAACATATATCATCTACAATGAAAACAAGGCTTCCAAAAGCCGTTATTTTTAGTATTAACAACAAAAATGCACTATATCATAAAAAAATCAAAATAGTGAAGAATGAAATATCTCCCCCTACCCATCAATTTCAATTATGTCAATTAGTTGTATTTATTATGATAACCCTTATTATCCATCCAATGGAAAGAAAATTCATGAAAATCCCACACATATCATCTAAATTGGTGAGAACGGGGACCCCCTACCTTAAAGAATCTTTCTGATCTTTCTGCACACCACAAGGCCAAGAAGAAACAACCCGCAAACCAAAAAAACACAGGAAAACCATGGAACAACCAAAACCCCACCAAAGGGCTATCAAAAATATAGACCAACATATCTTAAATAAAACCAAAAACACCATAGTGAATCCCCAAGAGAACAATGAGTGAAAAAGTGGATAAAGGAGAAGAAATCACCACCATTCTCCAATGATCAACCACATGAACCCAAGGACTAGGTGAGGGAATATGGGTTGAAAATTCTCCCAAAATTTCCTAGGGTATATCCACAATGGGAGAGGGACAAGTGAATGAATGAGAGGAAAATTATCTGAAAAAAAAACTTATATACAGGTTATAAGTCATTTGATTTATGAAATAAATGTGAAATTTGTGTCATAAATTCCATGGGTCCATAAAATTATGCCGTAAACTCCCCTTTCAAGCTATACAACCCTCAAGAACATAGATTCCTGCCAAATTCATGGCACCTTGGGCAATAATAAACTTAAATTGTAAGATCCACTTTTGCAGCATAAACCCATTTTATGCTTTACACCTCATCCACACACAAGATGTAAATCAATGACCACACAACCCATAAAACACCAACTTATGTCGTAAAATCATTTTTAACAGCACAAAGATCCTTCTACAGTTCTTCTGCAACTCCAACTCTATCGATCCTCCTCTTTCCTCCTTTGAACACCTCTGAATTCCTCAAACTAGCAAAGTAGCGGGATGAGAAACAAAAAATTGTTACATTAGATACCTCCCAAATGATTCTTGTTCTCAAGAATCAAAACCAAACCCAAAGAAAAGAAATATTTCTAAATTACCACACCATAAGATACCTCTCAAGGTTCTCTTTACAACTAAACACTACAACCATCCAAAAAATCCAAACCAAAACATGCACAAAACATCTCATACAACCCCATCACCGCACAAACACATCAAAAACTCTCACCAGACACAAAAAAAAACATATCTGATACCTACCACATGCCACCATTTTCCACAAAACCACATCACTGGAAAACTATCTTAGCCTCTACATAGCACAACCAAAAACTGCCACAACCAACATAAGCACTTACCAAAGCACATGAATCAAGGAATCCCATTTTCTATGTCAAGATATTATCCTCTTTGGGATGCACTGACTTTCTCACATGGTTTTAATTGTGTCAAATTATAATGTGTCTTGATTAAAAATTAGGTCCTCCCCTCTTCATATGTAGGATTCTTTATCGCGCATCACAACATCAAGAAAAAACATATCTTATAAGAAAACAAGATTCAAGCATCACATTTAAAGAAAAAAATAGGGCAAAAAAAAAACTCAAAACAACTCCAGGTAATGAGAATGCATCTGCGCCACTCACTCCTAATTACTCTCCTTGAGACCACCATGCCTCCACAACACACGAACAAAGAGAATGGTCTATTCACGCCACATGTTATCTTGAAGATCTGGGATCTCTACGTGTCTTTCCATGAACCTCACATCTTCCTCAATATCCAAATATCCCCATTCAATGACATGAGAGTCATCGTGAAGATACCGACAATGTTGGGACATGTATAAGACGATATGGATCCTATCCAACCCTGGTGGTAACACAACCGATAGGCCACCTATCCAACTCGCTCAAATACCTCAAAGGGCCCAAAAAACCTAGGAGAAAGATTACTCCCCTACCAAACCTATTCTACACTTGTCAAACTCTAGGGTTCTTCACCTACAATCATCATGGGCCAGCTGACGTTCCTGAATCACCCTCATTCTTTGTCAAACCAGCTGGATCTTCTCGATCATTCTCTACACCATATCAGAAACAAGAACTGATAACTCTCCAATCTCCATGAAAAAAATAGATAACAATATTGTCATCCATGAAACACCTCAGATGGAGTCATTTTAATGGACAAGTGATAGTTGTTGTATGCAATCTTGCAACATAGCCTCCAGTGTCTGGATGGTCAGCTCTGTGTGCCTATTTGTCTGAGGGTGGAAAGTTATGCTAAGATTCAACTGGGATCCAAAAGAAAAATATAATCCCCTATAAATTCATGATGAAAAATTATGATACTGATAAGAGATAATGTTCTTCGGTACCCCATGAATCTTAACCACATCATCCACATACTTCCTCAAAAAGACATCCATGGCACTCAACTCACAGATCATCAAAAAATGAGTCGAATTTGTTAATTGGTCCACTATCACCCAAACTTCATCACAAACTCCCTGAGATCATGGAAACCCTATGATGAATTCCACTATGATGTCCTCCCATTTCCACTGGGGAACATCTAGAGACTTCAACAAACCTCTAAGAAGATGGTGCTCTACTTTCACCTACTGACAAACTAGACACCTCGCCACAAAATCTGCCAATACTTACCCGGAATAACATCAAAATCTACTATGGATAATACAAGAATATTTATAGAAAACCAATTCTATTAATAGTTATATAAATATTACTATAAATCATTATCAATTTAATACATAATTTATATGTTTTTAAAAAAGGTTCTATATCCATTTCTTGAGGTGTTATCTCCATTTTAATAGAAAATTCCCAATAAAAAGTAGAATGTGTAGACACTGAATTAAATAAAACATTGAAATAATTTGAGAAAAAAGTAATGTACCCATCACCACTTCATTTGATACAACAAAATCTATCATAGTAGTTGAAAATGACTTTTTAAACCTTTTTTATTTTTATCATGATGATTTCCACCATGAGTAACTATATTTGGAAACATGTTTTCATAATGACCCAAGCCATTTCAATTAAAAAATTTCAATACCAAATAAACACCTGATTTCACATTATTGGTATTATCATTACACTTTTATTTTAAAAAAAAATCCATATTTATAAACATAACACACTAGTAACACTTTATACATTTTTTAAAATGTTTTGTTACGACATTTGGGGAATTTATGTGCCTTACATATAGTTTTCATTGTTGATTGTTTCTCCAAATCATTCTACCTTGAACTTTTTTTATGTAATGACATACTTATGTGTTAATAAAATCCATCTCTACCTTATAATCACATCAAACAATTTTTTTAAAATTTTTAAATTTCATAACATTCTAATTATCTTCATTAACTTGTTTTCAAACCTATGTAAAACCTAGAAATTTTATTCTCAGATTTCAAAATAAATTTTCGTGCATGCCTAGCCAATCATGTATAATTTTCTTCATAAGTATTAACTGATTCATCTTTCCTTTACTTCAACTCCAAAAAATTCCTTCATATTCTAAGTCAAAACACTTTAGAAAAATATTTTGAAAGAAATAAATATTTAAATATATTCCATTCGATGGTATCAATTTCATTATTCTTTTAGGTATTTTTAATTTAAGACCACCAATGACTAACTTTACCTTCAAAATGATACAATATAATAGTTCCCTTATAATGTTGTGAAAACAAAAAACCTTAAATATCTTCTCTAAATAATTTTCAATCATTTAGATACCACTCGGTCTAAGGTTTCACCAAATCTTAGATGGTGTAGTTTTAATAAATGATCCACTATTGATGTGTTACTCTATAGAGAATTTGATCTCTCTCTTATATGGTTACCACCACTTATATCTTCTATTAATTGAGTTAACATAGCCAAAAACTTCTCAACTTCCACTCCCACCATTCTGGGTTTCCAATTCATAAAGAATTTATCCTCTTTTCACCTTTCTAGTTTTTACGCCATGTTTTCTATGTGGAAAACCATTTTAAAATAGAAATATATTAAATAAAGCTATATGGAAACCCTTAAAAACCATATTGTGATAATATAACCATAAATAAATAGATTTAAAATTTATTTTTCATAATAGTACCATAACCTCTAGTGTTATGAAAACCTATATCTGATACCAAAAATAATGTCTTAGAGCCATAAACCTAGATCTAATGCTAAAATAATATTATTTAAACATTGTATTTGATACCAACTATTCCATCCTGACATAATCACTCCTTAATTTCAAGATTAATGGCCATGATTTCACTTTTATACATTAAAATTATAGTTTATAATTATAGTTTTAAATAATTAGGAAAACCATTTCATGAAAAAATAGAACACTTCCACATAGTGTACTTTTTACCATTAAAATATTTACTTAAATTGACACTCCTTTTTCATTTATGGAACATTGGTTTTGTTTAAGATGAGTATCCACAACTAGAATATTGACCATATTTAGTTCCTAAATATCCTTAAATCTTTTAAAATGATTTGAAAATGTGGTATGAGCACATAAATATCCACAATGGATATTAAAAAGAAAGGAAACCCATTATTCCATTAAAAAACATGAAAATCCATAAGAATGTTTACCTGTTCAGCCCAATAAACTTTGAGATAATAAATAAAACATAACCACTAGTGAAATTAAACTCTTTTCAAGAAAAAAAATTTATACTAAAACAATGAATAGAAAATCCATCAAATAATCTTGTAAAATCATATTCACTACCCTTTTAAATCACCCTTTCATATCACCATTTCAATTGGAGTAAATTATTCAGTTACTACCAAACATTTTATATCTATAGACTAAATCATTACTCAATACATTATAGATATAAAAATTGGGCTCACCCATAATCATCTATAATTTAAAAGTACCATAACATGAAAAAACATTGGTATTATTTCATTTTTAACATAAAACTCATAAAAACTGAAATTTTAGACCATAAGTAAATTCACTTTCAATTATCTCATAAAAAGAAGAATAAAAATCATTTTCCTTTGAAAAATATTTTTTTTTAAATGGGAATATGATATTTTTATAAAAACCCTGGAAGCTTGGAAATTAATATTATTGATTAAGAACATTCATAGTTTTGGGGAAATGATTTTAGAGGGAAAATTTAAAAAAACATTTCTCTTCAAACATTTATAAAGGATGTCAAAATTCACCCATACAAAAAATGTTAAAAAGATTTTTCATTAAATATATGTAAATAAATTCAAATATAATATATAATTAATTTAAGAAACCATTAAATTTTATAAAATATTTTTTTAAAGAATATGGACATGGAGTAAAAATATTTGAAAGGAAAACATTAAAACATTTAAAATAATGTTTAGAAGAAAAATCTATTACCTTGACTATGAAAATCATTTTTCACATGCTTGTACCCTCCTAGGTAATATAATTATGTTAATTATTTAATTTATTAAGATAATTTTCATGTTTATTCACTTATTATTATTCCTTTTATTTCATTTATTTTCATGTTTCATTTAATTACTAAATCGGTATGGTTCAAGTTAGTTGTTTTGGGGCCATTCAGTTGACAATACCCTAAATGGATTTAGTAACCTAGTAATGATAAAAACTAATTTTATAATGGTTCAATAATATCAATATGTTTTAGGGTATATGGTTCATATCATTCTGTAAACAAATAATCTCAATAGTCATGAAATAGTTACTTTTCAATGAATCATCCTTGTTAAGCTTGTTTTTTTACGTTTTAGGATAATCATGATTGTTCAATTTTAATTTTATTATTATGATAGATATTTAAATATTATATAATTATCATGAAGATGTAATAAATGTGTTTGACATAGTTTTGGAGTCTAATGATCATTTTACGGAACTTATGGTGATGGTTCTTATGTAATGCTTAAAAATATCATTATTTTTTGTAAATTTTGATTTTGTAAAAAAATTGATTCTATTACAAAATATAAATTTATTTATTACCATTATAAAATCATGAAAACTTCCTAAAATAATCATTATTAAATAATATTACCATTATTTATGTTTTATTAATCATTCATGCCATAAACATTATAACATCGTTCATGAAGGTGGTAAAACCGACCCAAAAAAAGAACACATTATAGTGATTGAATGAGTAAGAATATATTATTGTATAGTAATAATATAATTTTTATAGAATATTAATGATTTAAATAAAAATTATTAAAGTGAAAATTATATTCTATATGAGGTAGTTGAATAATATTAATGGAATATAATTCTAAGAAGTTACTTATAAAGTGTCTTGACATGCTCGTTTTAATGTGGGTTACTTTATATTGACCATTTAATATTAATATTATTAAAATAATGATTAATTTGGATTTAAATAATATTATTATAATATTTATTCATTAAATTCATCTATAGTACTATAAATGTAAGGTGGTGATGAAAAATGAAATAAGTCATTCATGGAGGTGGTTGTTCGTACGTAACACAACCTGCATTTCATTTTCCAATGGATGGTTGGAAGGTATATAATGATTGTTCCATCAATATATTCAAATTTAAATAAACTAATTATATTTTTGTCATTATATTTGTATACTTTTAATATATTTATAGGAGGTGGAAGAAGAAATAAACTAAAAATAACTTGGTTAAAACAACTTCCCCTTCCTTGGATATCCTCTTTTACTCCTCTCCTTAAGAACTATTTGTTTAAACTTTTAGGGATAATATAAACTCTATAAAGTGGGAAAGAGTGCTTTGGATGTATTTTTATAGTTATTTTTTGAGTTATGGTGATCAAGGTGTGCAGATAAGTGATGTGGTGAATGGATCCTTTAATAAGTGATAATAGTTGAACTCCTATAAATACTTGTTTTCTTAATTTATAATAAATAAAATACTCAAGGAAAGTGGAGCCAAATTAGAAAAAATTCATAGATAAGATATGGAGGGTCCATAATCCACTCAACCAATCAATTCAAGACAAATATTATTGATATTATCCCATAATTTAACCCATTTTTAACCATTTTAACCTTTATCGTGATGACTAACTTTTTTCTTGGTAAATTATTATTATGACTAAAAATGAAATTGTACTTATTAACTAATTTGAAATCTATAATTCCAAATATTATAAATATTTTATAACATTAAAATTCTCTAGGTGTTATAAATTAATTTTAATATAAACACGCATAACGTAAAGAATTTTTTTTCTTCAGAAAAATGCCTTTTTAAACATAAAAATAAATTATCAAAAAAATCATGTATATTAATTATTATCACTAAAATAATAAATTTATGAGTAAATAAATTATAATTATGTTATTTTAAATGAAATCCAAGCTTGGATGGTATATTGTAAATACTTAATCGAAGTAAAATGATTAAAAATATTTTTTTATTAAAATAAATTATCACTTTGGTTCTAAAATGACAATTGAAGGTTTATAAGTTCAAATTAATATTTATAAATTATTTATTTTACACATTAAATACATATTTGTTCAAGAAAACAGTTAATAAAGTTTTAGGTCATTCTTATATAATGATAATTTCCTAAAATTTACGATATTTGGGAATGAAATATTTTTCACTTTTCACCTAAAAATCAATCCTTCTGAAAATTATCAAAAATTAACCATAAGCTAATTTTGACATTCTGAAATAAAAAATAGTATCCATTTTTCAATTTTCTTTGGATGGTTTGTTCCCTTCGATGGAGATGCAGGGTCTCATGGTTCAACGAGAGTTAAGTTGTGGTGGGAGCTTGCGGCAATGGTTGTTCATCATGTGGGTGGATTTCGGTGGTTGTCAGATGGCTTGGCCTATTTCCTATATGATTAGTTCTATTTCATATCTGGGTTTTCAAACTTGTGAATATCGGTGGATATGGTTTTCATTCTCGTCGATATTTTCATATGGTGATGTCTGTGGGTTTCGGGGCTGGAGGTGGCGGCGGATCCTATGTCTTCCTGATGGAAGTTGGCTATCTAGATGTTCCTTGGTGGCATTGATGGATTTTTCTATGGTGGTTGGTGTTCAGCAGCGATTGGCATGGATTTGTCTATGATGGATGTGGTGGGGTGACACAACACGCAAGGTGGGATAATGGCTTCCTCTGTCTTGTCATGGTATTGGCGAAGTTGTTTTCCCGGTGATCTTGATGGATCCTCATTGTGGATTTGGTTTGAGGGATCAACCAGGATGGGTGGCATGGTTTTTTGGGGGTGGTGGGATGCATGCAGTGGTGTCTCGTGTGTAGTAGTGGCCCCTTTTGTAGTTTTTTTCTGTGTTTGGCGTTTTCCTGTTTAGGGTTGTGTTTTCCTATTTAGGGTTTCTTTGCTCGGGCTTTTCAGCATTGTCTTGATGTGTTGTTTATCTTTGGACCATTGATATTTTTTCCCTTTGGATGTGTGCCATCTGACCTTCAGGCATGTAATGGGTACTCCCTTTACCCATTCCAAGAGGGATTATTGTTTTTATTTTTCTTTTCTTTTTAAAGGGGCTGGTCCCTAACCTGTTCGAATATAATGAATTTGAATCCATAAAATTAACATGAATATAAATAAAAAATAAAATTTATCGGTTATTAAAATTACCTGATTTTTCACACTCGATGTTCTAAATTTTGATGATTTTGACTCACTACTACAACCTGGCCCTTTATCAGTGCTAAAAAATGGCATTAACAGCGCTAGAAAAGCATTGTTAATGCCGGCATAGATAGGGGGGGGGTCCCCTTTATCAGCGCTCCGAGAAGCGCTGATATAAGAGACCTTTATCAGCGCTAAAAAAGCACTGATAAAGGACTGCCTTTATCAACGCTTCTCTTAGCACTGATAAAGTTCTCCTATATCAGCGCTTCTCAGAGCGCTGATAAAGGACCCCTTTATCAGCGCTTCTCAGAGCGCTGATAAAGGACCCCTTTATCAGCGCTTCTTTTAGCACTGATAAAGGTCTCCTATATCGGCGCTTGACGGAGCGCTGATAAAGGGTTCCTTTATCAGCGCTCCTCTAGCGCTGTTAAAGGTGTCCTTTATCAGCGCTAAAAGAGCGCTGATAAAGGCCTCATCGCCTGCACCTACAAAACAGTACCTGCACACCTGCACACCAGAATACCTGCACAAAGTAGCACATGCACACCTGCAAACCATAGCACCCACACCCAATATTTTGACCAACAACGGTATATACATTTACTTAACATCATGAATACAAAAAAACGCATTGCTATATACATTTCAAACATTCTTTTACATGGTTACATTTAAAATTATTCAAAAATAGTTATAAACATTCATGTTTCATCCTTTGATATCCGTGATCCGCTCTCGACGGTATTTGTTGCTGAACAAAGCATTCGAACTCAAGGAAAAAAATTCACCTATATATGAAAACAAATATTATGTTAGTAAAGCAATAATTAAAGAAATTAAAACAGTAATATGAAAGAATACATTAATATGGAAATGTGAAACTAAAATATGAAATTTTAAACTCAAAAGTTTTCATTTTCATAACAATGAAAGGGAATAATGTAAAATCAATATGTTTTTGATTGATTTATCTCATTTAATAAATACTGATTCTTTATCTAATGAAAAGCTTTACTGGTCACATCGTGCGTCGGTCGGTTTGAGGTGCGGTCAATTCATACACGTCACAAATGACTCGGGGATTGTTGTCCTAAAGTATGAAAACAATCCGAATGCATTTGCTCGGTTTGGCGTATGTCATTGGTGTTGTTTTCCAAAGTTTATCTCAATTTGAAACTGATATCAGACACTTTTAGCCATACCAGTCACACCGTGCGTCAGATTGAGGTGCGGTCGATTCTTACACATCAAAAATGACTCGTGGATCATTTTCCTAAAGTATCAAAACAATCCAAACGCGTTTGATCGGTTTGGCATATGTCATTGGTGTTGTTTTCCAAAGTTTATCTCAATTTGAAACTGATATCAGACACTTTTAGCCATATCGGTCACATCGTGCGTCGGATTGAGGTGAGGTCGATTTGTAAACGTCACAAATGACTCGTGGATCGTTTTAATAAAGTATCAAAACAATCCAAACGCGTTTGCTTGGTTTGCCATATGTCATTGATGTTGTTTTCCAAAGTTTATCTCAATTTGAAACCGATATCAGAAACTTTTAGCCATACCGGTCACACCGTGCATCGGATTGAGGTGCGGTCAATTCGTACACGTCACAAATGAATCGTGGATCGTTGTACTAAAGTATCAAAAACAATCCTAACGCATTTGATCGGTTTGGAGTATGTCATTGGTGTTTTTTTTCCAAAGTTTATCTCAATTTGAAACTGATATCAGACACTTTTAGCCGTACCGGTCACACCGTGCGGTTGATTGAGGTGAGGTTGATTCATACACGTCACAAATGACTTGTGTATCGTTGTCATAAAGTATCAAAACAATATGAATGCGTTTTCTCAGTTTGGCATATGTTATTGGTGTTGTTTTCCAAAGTTTATCTCAATTTGAAACTGATATCAGAAACTTTTAGCCATACCGGTCACACCGTGTGTCGGATTGAGGTGCGGTTGATTTTTACATGTCACAAATGACTCGTGGATCGTTTTACTAAAGTATCAAAACAATCTGAACGCATTTGCTTAGTTTTCCGTATGTCATTGGTGTTGTTTTCCAAAGTTTATCTCAATTTGAAACTGATATCAGACACTTTTAGCCATACTGGTCACACCATACGTCAGATTGAGGTGTGGTTGATTCGTACACGTCAAAAATGACTCGTGGATCGTTGTACTAAAGTATCAAAACAATCCTAACGCGTTTAATCAGTTTGGCGCATGTCATTGGTGTTGTTTTCCAAAGTTTATCTCAATTTGAAACTGATATCAGAAACCTTTAGCCATACCGGTCACACTGTGCGTCGGATTGAGGTGCGGTCGATTCGTACACGTCAAAAATGACTCGTGGATCGTTGTCCTAAAGTATCAAAACAATCTGAACGTGTTTGCTCAGTTTGGCATATGTCATTGGTGTTGTTTTCCAAAGTTTATCTCAATTTGAAACTGATATCAGACACTTTTAGCCATACCAGTCACACTGTGCATTGGATTGAGGTGTGGTCGATTCGTACACGTCACAAATGACTCATGGATCATTGTAATAAAGTATCAAAATAATCCGAACTCTTTTTCTCGGTTTTCCATATGTCATTGGTGTTGTTTTCTAAAGTTTATGTCATTTTCAAACTAAGTAGTAGGAATTCACTAATCTAAGGATATGAAACATAAGAAAGGGAGATCATAGATTCTCAATAAGTGTAAAGGGAGATATCAATGACCATATAAAGATCACATAAGTATTAGGAATTCACCTTCATTGTCCCATTTGTTTACATTCTTCCATCAGGTACGATGCCCATTCGTTTCTAAAGACATTTATATCATCTTCTGAATAGGAGTTTTTGCGACAGTCATAGTAGTACTGAAAAAATATAAATACACAAAGGATTAATAATTATTTTAAATAAATTAGTAATTATTTTCAAAAATACCTCTTCAAGGATGCTAGTTTGTTCATGAAATATGATATCTTTCATAAATTTACAAACATAATAACCGCAGTCCTTATCATTTGTTTGTTTCGGACACTGCAGAAACATCGAGAAAAATAAGTAATTTGTCTTGATATGTATTTGGATAGTGAAATATAATTATATACACCCAGATACTTCTCCATTTTTAGATCTTGTGGGCATTGTTGTCCTTATGCCCTGGATTCATTCCAGCCTTTAGACGATATTCATACACCGCCCTATCATAACAAAATCCTCATTAAAAGATAATATAAATTATATAACTAGATATTTATTTATAAAATGTTGGATCTAGTTTATTAAAAATTGAAAATCGCCATCATGTGTGGTCGGTTAGTTGGATATCCATGTAGTGAATCCAGAAAATAAATCTTTGGAGTATCCAAATTGACTGCAATGAGCATCCAATGTTCCCTAAAAACACAAAAAGAAATAAGTGCTGATAGAAATGAAAATATAATTGATATGATTAAAATGTAGAGTTTTACCCTTGCATCATTGGTATTAAAAAGAGCCTGTCAGTCATAATTCTTCTTTGAAACGTTCTGAGCAGATTTGACATCAATTCAGCCTGAAAATTAGAATCTATTTCTGTTCGTTGTGTAGAAATGGTGTGAGGACTAACGAGTCCAAATTTGTATTCATGGGAAAATCCCTTAAATTGTTTTTCATATATACGCCTGTGAAAAATATGAGATGTATTTATCCATAATTATCAAATAATATCAGCTTCTGTAAAATCAAATCATGAAAACATACCTCATGTATACATTTATAACTGAGGCGCCTAACCAGTCGTATGTGATGATCTCAGAAACAACGTCTGCACTAACTAAATCTATTGTTTCCTCTCCGTACATATCTTTTTCACAAAAAATTGTATGACTCTTTCCATATTTTATTTTTGTGTCCACATGAGCTTGCAATGATATTAAATGTGGATATAGAACGGGCGGGGTGAACGCGCTCTCAGTAGATCGTTTTGATCGGTTGGTTGATCCAATGTTGGAGCCGCTCTTTCGTTTTAGCTTCTCTATTTTATCCTTCTGTAATAACATTCATCAGTTCAGCCATTTTCTAATTTAATGTTAAAGGTTCTGCTTGAAAAATGAACTGGAAATGAATACCTCCTGCTCGACATGTTTTTTTACAAGATTCGATGGCCATGCAACGAATGTTCCAACAGCTTTTTCCACCGTATGAATGTCGTCATCGTCATTTGGCACGGGTAGCTCGACGCTAGGCTCATGAGATATGTTAATCGACACTTTGAAATGACCGGTTAGAAGTGGTCTGGAGTGTAGCGTGTCATTCTACATATTGAACACCGTAGCCCTCGCTACAAGGCGATGGGTGGGAGTTGACAGATATAAATCACAGTCATTCTCACCCTGCAAAATATCATTACATGAAAGGTATCAGTGTATATGTGATTCACATCTCACAAAAACGAATATTATAACATTGATTACCTCGGTTAAGTCAGGTCTTTGAGGGGAATGGCTCGCATCAAAGCTGGTGAGGGGTGGATCTTCTCGCGGGGGTTGTTCTTGAGTTATTTGTTATCTTCGCCTCTCCTCCATCAAACTCTTTAGCATCTCTCCCTGAGTTTAGATTAGTTCTTCAAGGGTAGCTACTCTATCTCTCATTACATGCAATTATTTAGTTTGTTCATCCTCTTGTTTTTTTTTCTGAAAATATGTCTGGGGTGACACCCCAAAACCCACACCTCTGACGCGGCCATACTGTTCTGGCTGTTTCAAGGCCATTGAAAGTATGTCTGCATTCGGTGCGGGTGTTGTTGATTCTTGTGACTATGTCAAATAGAAAATATTAAAAAATAAGTAAGCATCGTTATGTAATAGTGATTTAAAGAAAAACAAGTTTATATTATGTCATACTTACACATGTTTCCCAAAATTTTTGTGTGTTTTCATCTATCATTTTCCCCTCTTTATTAACACGAGCCTCCTTCCATAGCACATGGCGTGGATTGGAAGTGTCTTGAGATTTTGCTTCATCAATCTGCATATAAACAGAGAAACATGGTTACAGTGTTGTTTTATGTCACATAAAATTATTACAGTACTTTTAAAATACATACCAATTGTTTTTCAATTGAAGCGTACCCCAACCTTGCTTTACGGTAGGGGTACGCTGGTTTTGTTGCCCGTTCTTTATTTTCAGCACTCAGTTTCTATTTCATAAATAAAAACCTATCAATCAATGTGATGAATATAAGAAACGTTACACAACGTGTAACCAAACACAATGTACCTGAAAATTCTGTTCCGCACGACGGTTGAAAAACGCATCCCACATTCCTTGGGATATCAAGTGTGCATAAAGAGGAGACGGGTGCGGCTTGATTTTCCCTTCGGCATCTTTCAGATGATGTTTTGTTAAAATGGTGAGAAAGCCTCTATGATTCCTTCCTACCAGTATGAAAACATATTCTTTGTGCAAAACATCTACTATAAATGCACTCTACAAGAGATGATGAAGGGTTAGTCAATATTTCAATATTTGATTTTATTTTAATAAATTAAATAGATGATATCGTAATGTTACCGTAATCTCTTCCCATATTAATGTTTTCAACCCGCTGACAACATGGTGCCACGACTCTACGTCAATCGGCACGTGTTGTCGAGTGACGATTCCAATGTAGCTACTAAACATGGCTTTGTTGGGGTTTACATGCTGGCCTAGATTAATCCATCCCACCTCATATTTGATGCCTTTTTCTTTTGCCTTAAGGATTTTTGCTAAAACTGTCAAACTACGGCGCACCTGTTTTTTTTGTGTCATTGGGGTTTCATCGCCTACCATTTCCTCAGTTTATGCATCATCATTATGTTTCTCTGAAGCGCTAGCATCGGCACTGACACCAGCTGCAATAGGTTGAGAGACCTATTGTACGTCAGCAGTGGGACCAGCTGCAACAGGTTGAGAGACCTGTTGTCTCTCAGTAGTGGGACCAACTGCAATAGGTTGAGAGACGTGTTGTGTCTCGATATTGGGTGCATCAGCAGGTGAAGAAGTCATTATCTGCAGAACTGGTTTAAAATTTAATTTAGATCACATAAAAGCAGCTACGAACAGATAATAACATAATGTAACACAATCTATATTACAATAAAAATCAATAACTTGATTATTGAAATCCCTTTTTTTAAAAGGCTGAAGGGATTTGACCCCTCTATCAACTATCCATATCCCTTCATTGTTGTCTCCTCTGACATACAAAATGTCGTCTACATTGGGACCACTGCGAAATTATTGTGAAGTCCCAATGAAAGGGTCATCTTCCTTTGAATTTTCATCTGAACCTTCAGCTGTTTTGGTCGATAACAGAACAATTGAACAGTTTCGGTTTGCGGGATCTAGAACATAAAATACTTGCACTGCCTGTGATGCCATTATAAATGGTTCGTCTTTCTCCCCTTCCTTACTAAAATCAACTTTCATGAATCCCAAATCATCTATTTTAACAGCACTCCTGTTATCAACCCACTTGCATTGAAATATCAGAACTTGAAATTCCGTATAATCCAACTCCCATATTCATTTGATGATGCCAAAGTATGACATATTTGCATAAATTGGATTTCTGTCCTTAGCACCGGAAACATGCATCGCTTCAGCCACAAGTGTAACCCCACTATTCTGCATGGTACTGTATTCATCATGTTCATTATTATAAAATATATAACCATTAACTAAATAATCATTGTAAGATAATGCATACACACTTGGTCCTCCGGCTAGCCATCAAAGTCTTTCCAAAATTGACTTTGGATTTTCATCTGACTTCTTAAAAATATGATCTTGAAACCATCCTATAAACTGTCGATTATGTGTATCTGATATCCATTTTTCATCCCTTGATGGATTCAAATGCCTAAGAATTTCTTTGTGGATTTCAACATATGGGTCAACGTCGAAACTGTTATGAAAAACATAAAGGTGGGCCTGCTTCTGATATGTAATATTGATTGTGACAACCTTTCTTCCAGAAATTCCTTCACCCTCAAGCTTCCCAGTGTGAAGAGATTTCGGTAAGCCAATGATTTCCACACCAGACAAGTATTCGTTACAGAATTCAACGGCTTCCTCAACAATATATCGTTCTGCAATACAACCCTCTGTCCGACTTCGATTTTTGACATACCCTTTCAAAATCTTCATATACCGTTCAATGGGGTACATCCATCTGTAATGTACAGGACCACATAGTCGAATATATCTTACCAAGTGGACCATCAAATGAACTATCATATCAAAAAATGAAGGTGGGAAGAAAATTTCTAATTCACATAATATGACGACAATTTCTTT
This sequence comes from Viscum album, assembly GCA_963277665.1. Classification (NCBI taxonomy): domain Eukaryota; kingdom Viridiplantae; phylum Streptophyta; class Magnoliopsida; order Santalales; family Viscaceae; genus Viscum; species Viscum album. Next base: position 127,793,990 of record OY728162.1, read on the forward strand.
TTCCATAGCTGGCAATTTCGCCGGGTCTATAACTTTGCTGCATATAGCTTTGAAGAAGAAACACAGTTTTGTTAATGTATGGCGGACATTCTTGGGCAAAATGCAACGTAAAGCAATTGGAATGAGATTTTTCATCAAAACATGACAGTCATGTGATTTTATACCTTTTAACTTCAAGTCTCTCATTGACACAAGGTTACTGATATTTGACGAATACCCCTCTGAAACCTTTACGTCATTCAAGAAGTTGCAAAACTGATATCTCTCCTGCCTGGAAAGAGTGTAAGCAGCAGGAGGAAGAAATGTTCGTTTTTCACCCTTTACTGGTGCCAACTCTTCTCGTATTACCATCTCAACCATGTCCAACCTAGACTTAATTCCATCTTTTGTTTTTCCAGATGTATTTAGCAATGTGCCGATAACACTGTCAAATACATTTTTTTTCTACATGCATAACATCAATAAAATGTCTTACATACAGACAATTATAGTATTGTAATTCAAAAAAAATTGATCTCTTTTTCCAACCGATTTTCATAAGGTTTTTCGAAGCCAGTTTACCAAAAGTAGTGTCCACATTTTTAACTTTCTCAAACAATTGATCGCCTGTTAGTGGAGACGGTGTTGTACGTTCTTCTGAACTTCCATCGAATGATGTATTCCAAGAATGGTACTTTTTTCGTCATGGTAGAAATCTGCGATGTCCTAGAAACATGATTTTTGATGAATGTTTCAACCTAATTGATTGTGTACCTTCTTCGCAAACGGGACAACCTTGATTTCCTTTAATGCTATATCCTAACAAATTTCCATAAGCAGGGAAGTCATTTATTGTCCCATACAACATGACTCTCAAAGTTAAATCTTCCTTTCTATAAGCATCATACAACGTAACACCTGAATCCCACAATAATTTCAAATCTTCGATCAATGGAGCTAAATAAACATCAATATCATTACCCAGCTGTTTTGGTCCTGATATAAGCATAGATAACATGATGTATTTTTGTTTCATGCATAACCACGGTGGTAAGTTATAATTTATCAACATAACCGGCCATGTACAGTGAATTTTTCTTTGAAAACCAAAAGGATTCACTCCATCTGTAGATAATGCAAGACGAAGGTTTCTCGACTCGTTTCCAAATTCAGGATACTCATGATCGATTCTCTTCCACTGAGGAGAGTCTACCGGGTGACGTAGTATCCCATCTTTAATTCTTGTATCTGCATGCCATGTTAATTGTTCTGCAGTCTCCTCACTTCCATATAGGCGTCTAAACCTTGGAATGATTTGAAAGTACCATAAAACTTTAGTAGGACTGGATTCATCTTTCTTGTATCGAGAAACACCACACTTTGGGTATTCTTTAAGTGATTTTTGGTCCTTGCGAAACAGTATACAGTCATTCGGGCAGGCGTGTATTCTTTTAGAGATCATACCCATAGAGCGTAGCATTCGTTTAGCATCATATGTTCGGATCGGGATCTCATTGTCTTCTGGGATCATGTCATTCAATAGGGCAAGTAGTTTTGTAAAACTGTCGTCACTCCACCCATTATCTTCTTTCAAATTATACAGCTTCAGTATGGATGACAATGCTGTATATTTATTGCAACCAGCATACAATGGCGTGTTTGCACAAATTTTTAACTTCTCAAACAATTTTGGGCAATCACGAAGTTCATCTTCGAAGGTCCTTGTCATTTTCTCAATACGATCTTCATCATCATTCACATCTGTAATCACATCCTCCATACGTTCATATTCATTGTTCATGTTTGTAATCATATCAGATGATCCATAAAATGCAGTGTCACCCCAGTCACTACCTACATTCATTGTTTCCCCGTGTTTATTCCAATATGTATAACTTTGATCTATTCTGTGATAGATCAAGTGTACTTCCAACTCATCTGGACTAATTTGTTTTGAATAAAAACAGCGTAAACACGGACAAAGAATTGAGAAGAGTCACATGCATGATCTTTTGAAAACTTGATAAATTCTTTCACACCTTCTTCATACTCTTTTGTCAACCGATTGTCATTCATCCATTCTTTATTTATATTCATCCTATTTGAAATCCATAGGAGGAGTATATAGGTTAGAGGAGAAGGAATATGAGTATAATTTAGATAAAAAACAAGATACTTCAAGGAAATAATGTGACCATGAAATGACTAAGTCTAGAATGTTGTGGATCTTGAATACATTCTTTGACTGATTTGGAGAAATGACTTCTCGAACCTTTTCTGGATAACCTAGAACTCCTTCCAAGTAAATAATGTTACCATGAAACAATACTTCTTAAGAAAAATATGGGGAATTTATAATATTGTAATAAAGACAAAGATCTCTAAAAACACCCAAAACAACCTCCAGATTATCGGAGTACTCCTCCTATATATTGTAATACACCAAGAAGTATTTTAAAAAAATGAAAATGGAGGTGTCTAGAAAGATATTAAAGATCTAGTTCATCAGTTCCATGAAATAGATAGAGCATTGGTGATCCCAAATGGAATTCATAAATACTTTAAATTTCCATATCGACTTTAAAAATCTATCTTTTGAGCATCCTCTTCCCAAACCCTCAACTGTTGGTACCCTGATCTCTAGAAAATTTTCAAAAACCAATAGAACCTTATAATATGGCCAAACAAATCATTAATTATAGGCAATATGTAATTATTCATTACTGTCACCTGGCTATGACTACGGTAGACTATTAAAATTAATAGGCTATGATATGACTTCATTGAAAACATAATTAGAAAATCCCATAGTGACATGATCATATAGATAGAACCATTTCCCTAAAGATCTTCTAGCTGATCTTTTAGATCCTCTAAATCGGCCAGAGCCTTATGATGTGATGGAATGGAAAATGGGATCGTCCTGTGAAGCAAATAGATAGAAAACGAAAACACTCATTGGGGAGGTTATCCCATGAAGTCCTCTTGAAATGATTTTGTGTACTTTTCCATGACCACTGGAATTTAACATGAAGAACACTTCTCAACAACCCCAAGGAAAACCTTGGAAAAATGACATGATATGAACCATAACATAGAAGAAACTTGTCATACCCTCCATGGTTATAGATCACAATCTCCATAAAAGACATGGAATCTCCTGTTAAGAGTAAGTAACTGAACCCAATGGTGATAATTGTTATCTAGTGAACTAAATCCAATAAAAAAAATCCAAGATGATAATGAGGTAGGAAAAGACCAGGTCCAAAACATGGAATTCCGAAATGTCCTCCATGCCAAGTACCACAACACAACTCTCAAAGAACATAAAACCATGACCATTTTTCCTACCCAAAAGGGTTAGTAAATACATGAAATAATTCATAAACTCTACCTTCATACCCAAGTAATAAAAAAATATGTGAAATTAATGACTAGGATTAACCATTTTGAAATGAAACCAATACTATAGAAGAATTAAAAAAATCACCTCGAATTGTGGTTGGCAAAGATTATGAGTCCTCATGAATGACCTCTACTGCATTGATTTTTTCTGGATTAGAATCGTCTATGTATTATTTCCCTATTAAGAATCCCCCTTTCTTTTAGGATGTGATCCTCCACCATTTGAAGCCTCTTATTTTAACTAAGAGCCCTTAAAAAAGTGGAGCCTACACCACTCCCATTAGGAGACAATTGAAAAAATCACAAGATATTCCCCGGCTACCCAAATAGGTGGAACACCCTCAGAGTCTCTGGTAAAATCGTCCAGATGTTTCCCACATTTCTAATCTGATAAAAAAATAGGTCCATTGTCCATATAATCCACATAATCTATTCATAAAGACTACTCAAATCCCTTTCAACTACTTCTCTAAGACTCATCGTGCTTTAGATTTTATCCTTAAAAATAACTATGGATACCACCCATTAATGGAACACCATTGAGACCAATATTTCAATTAAAATATGCCTCTCACATAAATACCTTGGGAAACACCTAAAAATAGGTTGGTAGACTTAGAACAATAAGAATAAATCTGATATATTTCCTCAAACCCATCTCAAAATTAATAGCCATAAGATAATCGTTCGTGGGGAGATAAAGAGATACATGAACCAAATTACGGAATCTAGTGGCATAATCCATGACTAAATGACCACCATAATCTATCTTTAAAAACACATAGTCATTCATCAATCTCAAGGTATCTCGGTAGAACCTCTGAAGAAATACCACTTGGAAAGTGGTAAAAGTGAGATCCTCTCTATTCCTCGAAAGAATCATTGAATCACACCACATTCAAATAAATTCTTTTAAAAAGGAACCAAAAAATAACACTTTAGATGTCTTAGGGGTTTTCAAAAACTCTAAGATCTACTTGATACAGTCTAACTACTCCTTAAATTACTTGGTTTTCTTTTCAGTAAGGAAAAACTCTGAATTATTCTTTGAAAATTCTTGAGTGTGGTCCATAGTTCATGTCTTATCATGGATACCAATTTAACCCATGTTTTTGAAATTATAAATCATTGAATCCAAAAAAAATTGTATCAATGGGATGGTTCCTCTTTGGGGTACTCTAGTTCACACTCTCTATGCTTCTACATGGTCCTTCTAGGAGGTATTGTCTACAAGAAACATGAAAAACCCCCATCAAGGAAAACCCAACATCAAATCACAACAAAAGAACTAAATGAAAACACCAAAACATAATAATAACTAAATAAATCTAATTAAGTAGCGGGAAATCATAAAAACAACCCATAGTCAGGATCAAAACATAACCAAAATCCTAAACCACCCATGGAAACTGAAGATTCAACACGAAGAATAGTTGTCCAAACACTTACCCATTACAAACATAATTAATTCATGAAAATTCAATTTGAATCACCTTAAGGAGGAGGACCCGGTGGCGGAGGAGAAGGAGGTGTCGACAGTGGAGGCACCGGAGGCAACGAAGGTAGCGTGGAGGCAGGGCGGAGGCAGGGCGGAGGCATCGGAGGCAGCAGAGGAGGAGGAGGAGGAGGCCGCGGTGGAGGAGGAGGTAGTGGAGTAGGAAGAGGAGGAGGAGGAGGAGGCGCCGGTGGAGGAGGAGGAGGATGAGTCTGCATACTAAGAGGAGGAGGAAGCGTCGGTGGAGGAGGAGGAGGACGAGGCCGCGGTGGAGGAGGAGCAGAGGAGGAGGAGGAGGAGGCGGCCAGAGGATGAGGAGGCGGCGGCCGGAGGAGGAGGAGGTGGTGGAGGCGGCGGCCGTGGAGGAGGAGTAGGAGGCGGCGGCAGCGGCGCAGAGGAGGGCTTCCGCGAGAGCTTGACCGGGTGCAGGGAGGAGGAAGAGGACCCGCAGGTTTTTAACAAATCCGCGTGAGCCTTTATCAGTGCTAGTAAAAAGCACTGATAAAGGGTGTATTTATCAGCGCTAAAATGAAAAGCGCTGATAAATACAACCTTTATCAGTGCTTTTTTAGCGCTGATAAACAAGCCCTTTATCAGCGCTTGCTTTAGCGCTGATAAAGTGGACCTTTATCAGTGCTTTTGTTAGCGCTGATAAAGGCCCGTCCCTTTATCAGCGCTTTACCGTTAGCGCTGATAAAGGCAGGCGCATGCCTTGACCAGGTTTGTGGTAGTGACTGAATTAGGTGATCGTAACTTGTAGTTAGGTTGGCTCCGGAGTGGTAAACACCATATAATCCTATATCAGAAACCCCTGATCAAAATTGGGTGGGAGAAAATGTATATAGGTACTGTAGTAGTACTAAAATAGTTACTATTGTGGGTAATGTATCATTGGTACTGTATCAATGATACTATTTATCTTGAATGTAATTTCAGGCTATAAAAATGGTCCTTCGGGCCTTTGGGCCTCTAAGCCATCAAGGGACTTTTGGACAAAGGGCCTTAGATCCTTGGAGTAGATTAGGTTTGACTTTAATGGACCAAACCCAAGATGATGGAATAGAGAAATAGTAGTAACCAAGAGTTTCTATTAAAACATAGGATTTAAGGTGGGACATATGGGACATGCCACCAGGTTTACGCCCAACAAAGCTCTGTACAAGATAAGGCAAGCTGACATTGTCGTCATGTGGTGAGTTAGGCACAAATATTAAAGGAATGTTCTAGGGTGGGGTTTCTTTAATTTATTGATTCTAAAATTCTTTTAAGACCATTTTTCATTTGGTAATTCAAGTTACGTATGTGTTCCCACTAAACCCACTTAAAAGTGGGATTATCAAGAATAAAAAATATAGATTTTTCAGTCAGGTGACTCTAACTCTTCATCTATTAAAATTATATACAATTATGCGTGATTTTTTATTATATAATGGATAAATAATTCATAATATATTTTTACATCAATATAGAAACATTTAAGTATACCAATGGTACTAATGTCATTATATTAGTATAGTTAAAATAGATTTATAGGAGGTGGAAGAAGAAATAAAATTGAAAGATCTTGGTTAAAAAAGTCACCTCTCCCTTGGATATCCTCCTTTAATACTCTCCTTAATACTTATTATATTGGTATTTTGGGAATAATAAAACCTCTAAGATGGGGGAAATATATTTGGGGATGTATTTTTTGTACGTTTTGGTCGAGCTAAGGTGCTCAAGGTGTGTGGACAAGTGAGGTGGTGAAGGGCTCCTTTTATAAGTTAATTGAGTTGAACTCTTTTAAATACAAGTTTTTTTCATATATAATAAAATTTGTACACATGTAAAGTGTAAAAAATTGACAAAATTAAATTAAAATATAGGGATGGTCATGAATCCACTCAATCACTCTATTAACAACAGGGTTTTTGGTATTATCTCTTAATTTGACCCCTTTTAACTATTATAATTTTTACTGTTGTGACTAAATTTCTCCTAAGAAGATTATTTTTATGACTAAAAATAAAATGGGACTTATTTACTATTTTTAACATTTTTATTAAATAAAATAAAGTAATTTTATAAGATTTAATTTCTATAGGTGGTTATAATAAATTTTAATATAAGTACTTATAACACAAAAAATGGTTTTTAGAAAGAAATAACTTTTAAGAATAAAAATGAATTTGTAGAAAAAACATGTATATTATTGATTATCATGAAATTTATTACTTTATGACTAAAAAATGAAATTTATGTGACTTTAAAACTATTTATAAACTAAATGGATCCTTGTGCATACTTAATCAATGGAAAATAATCCAAAATATTTTTTTATTAGAATAAATTATCACTCAGGTTCAAGAATGTAAAGAATAATTATCTAAGTAAAATTAATAATTTTAAATATTTTATTTTATTCCTTAAATACATATTTTTTAAATATAAAACGTTTATAAAACTTTAATTCCATGCTTACATTATGATAATGTCATAAAATTTATGGTATTTCAGAACACATTATTTTCCGCCATTTACCTAAAAATCAACCCTTTCAGAAAAATTGCAAAACTTCACCTCAAGAAAAGTTTTAAGTGATGATATCAAAAATTTAGTCCATTTTATCAATTTTCAATTCTAAAATTTACAAATTTATCTCTAAAATAATACCATATAATACAGGGGGAAAAGTAGATAGAATAAAAACTATTTAATTTTTGATTGAAAAATTATATTAAATTATTCATAAAATAATAACTAATAAGAATCTATAAAATTATCATTGATATTAATAATAATAAAATTGATTTATTATTTAAAAAAATTCGGTTTTCACACTACCTAATAAATTTTTGGGATTTTGACCGAATTAGGTGGTTGCAACTTGCAGTTGGGGAGGCATATGAGTGGTAAACACCTTATAATCCTATATCAGAAACCCAAGATAAAAATAATGAGTGAATTTTAGAAGGAAATATGGTAGTTTGGGTAATGTAGCAGGGGTAATATTCATTTTGAATGGGATTTGGGGCCATAAAAATAGGCCTTGATTCCATAGCACATACATGCCATTAAAGGCCTTCAAGTCATGAGGCCTTCAGGCCATGGATCATATCACGTTTGATTATACTAGACCATACCAAAGATTATGGAAAATAGAAATAGTAGTTAATATGAACATATACTCATTTATAGTTGAAAAGGTGGGTCCTAACGGCCACACCATTGGGTTTATGACCCACACATCTAGGCATGGGGAAAGACAATCTGACCACATTGTTAGGTGGTGAGCTTGGCGTAGACATGGATGTAAGGTTATGAGGTGGGGTTACTCCATTGAAGTCAAATAAATACGTTATTAAGGACATTGTGACTCTAGTACTTCAGTCCATGTAAGGGTTCCCTCTTAACCTAGTTAAAAAGAAATATTATTATAGAAAAAAAATATTGAATTGTCATTCAGGTGGTCATAATTCTTCATCTCTTCAAATTCTATGTAATTAGGCTTGATTTTTTATTTTATAATGGATAAATAATTAATAATATATTTTTAAAAAAATATTATCAAATTTTAGTATAATAATAATACTAATTTAATTATATTATTATGGTTATAATATATTGAGAGTTTGTGGAATAAGAACGACACTTTGAAGAACTCACATAAAACAATTACCTCTTCCTTCAAATATGTCCCTTATGCCTCTCCTTAAGAATTATTATATTCGTATTTTTGGGATAATAAAACCTCTAAGTAGTGAGAATAAAATATGAGGAGGTGTTCTTGTAGGTATTAGTCAAGCTAAGGTTCTTAATGCATGTCTATAAGTGAGGAGTTAAATGGATCCTTTTATAAGTGAGTGAATTTGAACTCTTGTAAGTACTTATTTTATTAATATATAATAAATTTCATAATCAAGTAAATTGAAACCAAATTATCCAAAATTAAAATAAAAGATAGGTATGTTTGATATTCCACTAAACTAATCAATTAAATATTGGCTTTAATGGTATTATCTCTTAATTTAACCTCTTTTTAACCATTTCAACCTTTACTATGGTGACTAAATTTTTACTGGGTTATTTATTTTTATAAATAAAAATGAAATGGGGATTATTAACTAATTTTAAACTTATAATTCCAAATATTAAAACAATTTTATAAGATTAAATTTGTATATGTGGTAAAAATTAATTTTAATATAAGTATGTATAACACAATGAAAAACAGTTTTTAGATAAAATTGATTTTTATGAATAAAAATTATTTTTCAAAAAAATCATGTATTATGTTTATTATCATGACATTTATTATTTTATTACTAAAAAAATAGATTTATGGAAATTTAAAACTAATCCAAAACTGAATGGAACCTTGCAAATACTTAATCAAAGGAAAATTTTCCAAAAATAGTTTTTTATTTGAATAAATTATAACTAAGGTTCCTAAATGTCAAGAATAGGTTTCTAAGTTCAGATTAATAATTTTAAATGATTTATTTTAATCCTTAAATACATATTTGTTCAGTAAAAAATGTTTATATACTTTTATTCCATTCTTATATCATGATAATGTCGTAAAATTCATGGTATTTCAAAATAGGATATTTTCCACTATTCAACTAAAAATCAAACCTTTAAGAAAAATCCAAAAAAATCACCTTATATTAATTTTTACACGATGATATAAAAAATGAATTCAATTTTATCAATTTAAAATTTTAAAATTTAGAAATTTAACTTTTCAATAAATCCATATAATACATGAAAAAAAACTGAGTTAGAATAAATACTATTCCATTTTCTATTAAAATATTATGTAAAATTATTTATTATATTATAATGAATATGATTTCATAAAATTTTCATGAATATTAATAAAAATTAAAAATGAATTTTTATTAAAACTACCTAGGTTGTCACAATGGATATACTAAATTATGGAGATTTTGACCGAATTAGGTGATCGTAACTTGTTTTTGGGGTGACGCTTGAGTGGTCAAAAACTTATAATCATGTGTTAGAAACTAGAGATCAAAAAAGGTGGGAACACTTTTTTAAAGGTATTTTAGTGTAATGTATCATTGTAATAGTGCAGTTACTATATTAGGTTACTATAATAGTGATACTATTTATCCTGAATGGGATTTTAGACCACAAAAATAGGCTTAGGCCATAGGGACTCTAGTCTATCAAGGGATTTCGGGCTAGAGGGCCTCCAGGATTTGTAGTAGATCAGGTTAAACTATATAGAAGTAACCCTAGGATGATGGAGTAGAGTAATTACAGTCCTTCAATTTTTTTTTTAAATTTTCAAATAAAATCACTTTCTGGAAAAGTGAGAATGTTATAGGAATAACAACATGAAAAAACAACAGGCCCAAGGGGATCAACCATTGGAGGCACCGTTGAACCGAAGCATGAAGGCACCCAGGAGATAAACCATTACCGGCACCAAACCTAGGGAAGCAACCCAACGCCACCCCCGTCACCAACAAATCCCATTGCCGTCCACAGTACACTGCACCGCCGCCGCACCTCGAGATTGCACATCCACACACAAGGGTATGTCGGCGCACCACCATGGACGCACCCCAGCAAACCAGCCACACCACGGGGTCTCCGACCACACCACAAACTCCAGGTAACCACCCATCCACAGCAAAACAAATCCAAAACCCAATCGAAGGGGAGATCTGGCGAGGAGAACCGGTCGTGCCACCACTACGACAAATGAATGAAGGTTGGACATGGTGGACATGCCGATGGGTTTAGGTAATTTGTTAATCTACATGGGACAAGGCAACCCAACCGCATTTTCAGGTGGTGATCTAGGCACAAACATTGAAGAAGGTGTTAGAGATGGGTTGTTTTAGTGCAATTAGGTCACAAATTAGTTAAGGATTTTGTTCCTCTTGGCCTTCGGAACATGAAATTCTAAATCTATTATTAAATTGGGACTTTTGGCTATGTAAGGGTACCTTGAAACCCTATTAAAAAGTGGTATTATCAAAAATAAAAAAAACAATTTTCGGTCAGGTGACTGTAAATCTTCCTCTCTTAAAATTATATGTAGTTATGCATGATTTTTATTTAATAAATTATAAATAATTCATTATCTATTGTTCCATCAATATAATAAAATATTTGTATAATAAAGATATCAATGTAAATATATTAGTATGGTTATAATAGATTTAGAGTAGGTGGAAGATAGAAGAAACATGAAAGAACTTGGTTAAAACAATTACCTCTTCCTTGGATATCCTCTTTTAAGACTCTATTTAATACTTATTAGATTGGTATTTCGGAGAGAACATAGCCTCTAGTAAGTGGGAAAGAGAGAGTGGGGGGGGGGTTGGTGAGTATTGTACAATCTATGGAGTTCAAGGTGTTTTGAGAAGTGAGGTGGTGAATGAATCCTTTTATAAGTGAGCAGAGTGGAACTCTAGTGAATAATTTTTTTCTAAATATAGAATAAAAATCATAATCAAGGAAAGAGGAACCAAATAAGAATTTTTTTAATAAAATATATTTAAGTTTAATAATCCACTCAACCAATCAATTAATAATAGGGTTTTGTGGTCTTATAAATTAATTTAACCCCCTTTTGACCATTTTAACATTTATCATGATGACTAAAATTTTCCTAGGTTGATTATTTTTATGAATTAAAATAAAGGGAACTTATTACCTAATTTAAAATTTCTAATAAAAAATGTTAATAATATTTTGAAAGATAAATTTTTTCACAGTTATAGAATTTTATTTTAATATAAGTACTCATGGAACAATGAATGTTTTTTTAGAAAAAACATCTTTTCAAGCATAAAAGTTAACTTTCACCAAAATCATGTAAAAAATTTTTATCATGAAATTTATCATTTTTATAATAAATAAATGAGTGTTATGTGACTTTCATACTAAAAAAATTGATGGTACCTTGTAAATAATTAATAAAAGTTAAAGGAACAAAAATAGTTTTTTGTTAGAATAAATTATCACTTAGATTCAAGAATGTCAATCATAGGTTTCTATGTTAAACTAAATACTTTTAAATTATTTATTTTAATACTTAAACACATATTAATTAAATAAAAAAAATTATAAATTTTTATTTCATGATTATATCATGATAATCTCATATAAGTTATAGTATCTGAGAACATGATATTTCCAATTATTCAACTAAAAAAATAAACCTTCATAAAAATTCCAAAAATTATCCCAAAATTAATTTTTACATTATGATATAAAAAATAAAGTCTATTTTATCCATTTCAAATTCCAAAATTTATAAATGTAAATTTTAACTAAAATTATACATACATGAGAAAAAAATTATGTTAGAAAAAAAATTCATTTTCAATTGAAAAATTAAAAAAAATTTAATTATATTGAATATGAATCAATAATATTAGAATGTATATTAATAAAAAAATAAAAAATTGATTCCATATTAAAATTAAATTGGTTATCAAACTAAATCTACTAAATTATATATATTTTAATCAAATTAGGTGGTTGTAACTTGTAATTGGGATGGCACCTGAGTGGTAAACACCCTATAATATGACATAAAAAAACATGATATAAAATATAGATGGTAAAGAAATTACAAAGGTACTATAGTGAGGTACTATATAAGTGATATTATTCATATTTAATGGGCTTTAGATTCACAAAAATGGGCCTTTGGGCCACAGGGCCTATGGGCTATTAAGGGTCTTCAGGCCACTGGGCTTCCAGTCCATGGAGAAGACCTAGTTCGACTATACTAGGCCAACCCTAGGATGATTGATTATAGAAATAGTAGCCACTAGGTGGAGCTATTCATACACATATATGAATGTTGTGCATGGACAACACACCATTAAGTATAGTATAATGATCCAACTCAGGTTAACTAGACAAGACACCTGAATTGGACTATAACATGATATGTGTAAAATAGGATAATGAAAAGCAGTCTTAAATGTAATCCAAATAGAACATACAACCAAAGTACGAACTGAAAATAGACAAGATACCAAAAAAACATACAGTCCAAGCCATATCATTTGCCTTCCCAAGAAATAATTTTCCTTTCAAATAAATCATTTGAAACCATTTTTTAATTTAAATTAATGAAAAATATAAATGAATTTCTCAAGAACAATATGTAATTCATTAGATCAATCCATTTTATAGAAACACCTACCACAACACAGAAGTAAACTATGCTTATTTGGACAACTATAATGGTGAAAAATAAATCAACCTCCCAAATACAAGGCATTTTAAGAAGCTAATAAGTATTGATAGAAAATACTATCCGATCAAAAAACCACTACCAAAATAAATACACAACCAAAACCTAAGAAGAAACAGAAGTAACACTATCCCAGTGAAAAGAAATTCAACAACAATGACGATCAATCACTAAATTAAGTGATATGGAAGGAAAGAAGTCACCAAAAATTGCTTGGGGAGAACTCTGAGTTGAGAGAGGAGGGTTGCATAGAGAATAATGAATGATATCACCCATAAAACACCCTAAAAACCAAAACCGTGTCCTTTACACAGTGTCTAACCCATTTACACATCGTGTAATCCTCAGGGACTGTATACGCAAAAAAAAAACCATCACCATTTTATTAAAAAATAGTATTTTCATTATTTCATGGGGTGTACCTATTACACAATATGAAAACCATTCACACCATGCACCCAAATCATGACTTCTTCCCAACAACCATTATAGAGTGTGTACTTCACTTACATGGCATGTAAGTTCCCATAAAGAAGAAGAAACTGAAGGTCTTTATGTTGAAAATTCCAACAAATTCTTGAATTCACTATTATAAGTATCCTCGCAATATTCATTCCGAAATACCGCATCCAACAAAAAATGAAACAAAAAAAAGGTAAAAACATTCCTGACAGAAAGGTAACGGGGTGTTACAATCTCCAAATCATAAATTCTTTCTTCCCCCAAAAATACCTCAAGATCCTGGATCAGTAAAAATAGAAAGTCATTGTGGACTCATCAACGACTCCCAATCCCATGTCTCATGGTTTTTTTGTCTGCACTACCATAATACTTGGAGCAGGGGGATCATTTTATAGTGTAGTACCTTATCCTAGCAATCCATAATCTGAACTGGCTACTAAAAAAAATTAGTATCAGGCTCAAGACCAACATCCTCCCATCTAATCACATGTGATAGATCTTGTATACACCTCATCAATTAGGAAACATGAAACCCATCCTATATATAAGTCATGCTAGATGATAAAATAAACTGCTAGGACACCCTCCCCAGTCTTCCCATAATCTCAAAGGGCCCACAAAATGTGGTTCCAAAAAACCCTATTTACCCAACCGACGATGTATGATGTGAGGTGAAACTATGAGAATGACCTGATAACTGACCTCAAACTCTATTGGCTGATGATTCTGGTCCATATAGGACGTATGATGACTCAGTTCCATGGTCAAACACTAATAGATCAACTATACCATCTATTTCATCTCCTGAACAACACTCGACACAACCAAGGACTGCTCTCCCAACTCTTCCCAACACAATGGAAATCTATATGGCCTATCATACAATGAATAAAATGTAACCATATTTATCAAATCATGATAATTATTGTTATGGTAAAAATCATACATATGAGAATGATTTTCTCAAGATCCACATAAATCAAGCACACAATCCCGGAGCATATCCTTAAGAACCTGGATAACCCTCTCTCTCCGTCCATCCATCTGTAGATGATAATATCTGCGTGATTTAATATGGGAACTCATCATATCTTGAAAAACATTCTAGAACCTCTATTTTTACATTAGATCCATATCAGAAAAAAATGGAACCCTATGAAGTCTCAAAATATCTCGAACACACAAGTCCCGAAGCTATTCCACTTTCATCGCCTCCTGAATAGAAAGGAAATTCACCATTTTCATGAGTTGATCAATGATAACCAAAATCAAATCCTTCCCACTATAATTCCATGGGAAAATGATGAAATTTATGTAAGTATCATCCCACTTACCTACAATAATGGGTAAAGGTTCTAACAACCTTGTATGTCTTTAGCTCTCTACCGTAATTCTCTAACAAGTAAGGCACCATGAAACAAAATCCACTATCGACCATCTCATTCCTTAACACTAATACAGATGCTTCATGTTTTGTTACATCTTGGTATACCCAGGGTTCATGGACTAGCAATAATAGTGTACAATATCCAACAACTCTTGACTCAAGGAAAAAGAAAAAACCAATATGAAGGAAAATCACAAATCTCTACCAGGGGTAGAGGCCACTAACACAAGGTCTTCTCACCATAAAGAATTTCACTAATGTATTGGAAATCATTGTCTACCACTTTCTTGGGATGTACTCTCTCATAAAAAGACAATTTATATTTCATCAATGACAAGAACACTTTTCCACCATGCTCTTCCACTCTCAAGCACATCTCAGCAAACAAACTCATCATAGACCATTGCTCAACCAATTACTTCATAGATTTTGTCGGTAATTTTCTACTCAATGCATCAGTTACCACATTTATTTTCCCATGGGTATAAGTAATATAAAAACCAAATTTCTATAGATATTCCACCTAGTGTCTCTATCTCAAATTAAAATCCCTCTGAGTAAAAATATATTTCAAACTCTTATGATCAAAATATATCATAAACTATTCCACCAAGAGATTGTGATGCCACATTTTGAGTGCATTCATAATAGATTCCAACTCAAGATCATGGGTAAGTTAGTTCTTCTCATGAGGGAATAACTTGGGAGAACCATAATCCACAACCTGTTTCCCCTACATCAAGTCAAATATCAAACCCGTACCAGAAGCATCACAGAAAACATCATAACCTAAACCTAGTTCCCGATGAATCAGAACTGGTGCTGGTTCTAGCTTCATCTTCATCTACTCAAAAGGATCACTGATAGTTTTCATTCCATTCAACTTTACACTTTTACAGGTTAAATCTATCATCAAAGATGCAATCATAGAGAGGTAATGAACAAACCATATATAGTAACCAGCCAAACCCAAGAATATTCATATCTCAAACACATTTATAGGAAGATCCCAAGGCATAAATACCTCTACCCTTTTCTGATCTACTAAGATTCCCCTATTCGATAACACATTTCCCAGAAACATCAACTATCATATCCAAAACTCACACTTGGGAAGATAACCATACAGAAAATGTTCTTTCAAGGTTCTATGAATGATATTTAAATGGTCCACATGATCCTCATCTGACTTGGAGTACACTAAAATATCATCCACCAAAACAAAAATAAAATACTCCAAGAACCAAAGAAATATTTGTCTAATCAAATCTATAAAAATTATAGGATCATTAGTGAGACCGAATGGCATAACCAAAAAATTAAAATGCCCATATTGACTCTGAAATGATGTCTTTGGTATATACTATTCTCAAAATCTCAACTTGTGATACCCTAACCGCTGGTCAATCTTTGAAAAACAATGAGATCCTCTAAATTGATCAAATATATCATCAATCATTGGAAAATGATATCTTTTCATAATGGTCACCAGATCCAACTTTCAAAAATCAATACAAAATATAAGGCACCCATGTTCCTTTTTAGAAAAGAGGAAAGGTAAAGCCCATGGTGAAACGCTAGTAAAAATAAATCCTTTAGCCTATAGGTCCTCAAGTTAGAATTTAAGTTCCACGAACTCAGTGGTTTTCATATGGTAAAGTGACATAAAAACATGCATCGTACCAAGGAGAAGGTCAATAGTATAATCACTATATCTCGGTGGTGGTAAACAAGAAAAATAATCCATAAATATATCAGGTCATGCAAACATAATTTCAGGAGTTTTAAGACTCTAGTAGGGTTCAACTGCATCAAGAAACATATCTAAAAACTGACATGACATTACTCTCAGATAAGGAATGACATGCCCCGCCCTTCCTGATCTAGAGTCCTACTCACCCCAGAAAACATGAGTGACTCCATTAGAAGATAAGAATAGAACCCAATGATGATACCAATATATCTGATCCATAACATTTATCATCGAATAAATTCAAATAATCTTGTCAAATATTTCAAGATCAAGAACTAAGATGCCCCACTCCACCTCAAAGTCGGTTATCATCACCTAACAGGTGGGACATCTAAAACCATGTTCAGACCTATTTCCCAAAGGCATGAAAATATACATAAATAACAAAATAAGATCCAAATGAAAACTTAACACATAAACTAACTTTGACGATATAAATGAATGAGTAGAAACCATATCAAACAAATCTAGCCCCATATAAGAAGAAATAAACATCATACATCTAACAGTTTCTAGCCCATCTTCAAATTTCTATCGAACATACTCCACCTCATAAAGTCATCCAGTATTAGACACCTAAACATATCCAATGGACTAAATATAAATACCAAACACCCTTATAATCATAAACATGAACCTATAAACCCTTGGTGAGAATGGATCATGCCTTACTTCCCTGAGACATTTTTTTACAAAATCATTGTAGATGGCCAGATCATCCACAAAGTTGGAAAGTACTAGAAGCCTCTACATAGTTAGTCCTGATATGAAATCACCTTAAACAATGGTAGAATAAAACCTACTACTACCTTTTCATCACCCCTAATACTGGTCTTGAGGAAAACTAACTAATATTATGATTCCTTTTATGGATAGAAGATACACCCTGACTAACCACCAAACTAGCTAAAGCTCCACCCAAACCTGTCTTCCTAGATATGTATACCTTAGTTAAATATACCTTTTAAACTAAATCCTCAAGGGTTAGAAGAAAAAAGGGTATCAACATTAACCAAATATCAAGTCTCAATCCCAAATCAAACCTTTGATCCTTTAGGTATTCATTAGTGATAAGATCTGATGTCGGATTCACTAACTCAGCAAAATGGGAAGAATACTTCATAATGGTATGCTTCCCCTGATCTAAGGTCAAAAATTCCTTCACACAATGTATTAGGATTGTACTTATAGTTAAATGTTTTCTTGATGGAATCCCATGTATCATCTTAATTAAACATACATTTCACAATGGTTTCCCACCATATTCTTTTTGGACCCTCGAGTATACACGTGAAAAAACCCACCTTAGAATCTTTCGGAGTCTTCATGAAGTTGAAGATCCTCTCTATCTTCTCAAGCCACTTTTCCCATTCCTTGGGTCATTTTTCACCAAGACAATGTCCTTGTTCTAAGGAAGGTAAAAAATACATTAACAAGACCCATGATATAGCACAATATCTATCCTTGGGTTCAATCTCAAGGAAGAATTTCTGAGATTCCAAGTGGTATTTCTGAAATAATTTTTAATTTTTAAATATTAAAAACATAAAAATAAAGAAAACACAATAAGTGATAAAAATCAAAGGTAGTTTGGAGAAATAATGATAGAATAGAAGACCAAGAGATGAAACAAAACAACTATAAGAACATGAAAAGACAATAAGATGATGGAAAAGGATATCAAGAACAAGGTTGGATCCTTGTTGATCCACCCTCAACTTCCTATCATGGATAAACGTAAGAAAACCATCACCAACCATATCTTTCTCAATATGTGGATTATGAATCATATCACACACCTCTCTCACCTAAAAAATGAACACCCAAATATTGAAGTTCTTTAGTGTTTTACCATTCCTCCAAAAGTGAAAAATGAATCCAATAACCGAGTCATTCTAGCCAGGATGTCAGAAGCCAAAATGATCCAGATGATTTCATTAGATCGAACAACCCAACTCAATTGCTCAGTTTGAGAAATTGAGAAAGGAAGTGAAAAAATGAGGCAATAATGTAGAAAACTGATCCTATATAAGGGTTCTCTCCCACTCACCCTAATTCATAGTCTCATTCCACAAAGGAGAAGAAGTGAAGATCACAATGATGATCAGACCTCCAAGTAGAATTTGGTTTCACTATATGAATCAATCCTTTCAAATTAGATCTCCATTATTGGAGATTCGAGATCACAGAACAAAGTACATATGAATAGACAAACAAACATCAAAATTTAATTAACAAAACATAGAAATACACTGTATTTACAGCAATCAATCAAAAATGAAAACAAGTAGTGGAATATGAAAGAGGAGTGTGGTTCTCATCTCAAGGAATTGGATACATTACCATGTTAAAGGGGTTGTGGGTTCCTTTGTTCCAAAGAGGATTAGTGGATCCTCTTATTCGAAAAATGAAAAAAATGGTAAAAAATAGAGACATTTTAGCAGGTAGAAAAATCCCCATGGCATCCCTTCTTGCACCTGTCATCCAATTTCTATAAAGACCTAGTGAAAGTAGAAAACCACTCTCAATGACCCCCACTTCTCCTTTGTAATAGAGTGACTATGATCCACCAATATAGTAAGAAAAAATAAAAAATAGACATGATAAAGTGAAAAACATTACATTTATTACTATAAATATATATATATAATTAGTTATATTAATAAAAATATTAAAAAACCAGTAAACATATTAGTATTAATAATCACATTCCTATTATTATTAAAACTAGTATAATTAAATATACATATAAATACATAAATATAATTATTTATTAATTTATATTTACTAATATATATATATATATATATTTAACTATATAATTACAAAATATGTAAATAAACTAAAATAATAGTAAATTTCAATAAAACTATTATTATTATTATGCTATTAATATCTTTAATATAATTACTATTATTATTATATATGTTAAATTATATGTTATATAAATTTTAATATATGTAATAAAAATATAAAAGAGAAATTTGAAGGGGTGGTTTGGTTGAGATACACATGGGAATGTGCTTGTGGCGTAGGGAGAAAGGGGGGGAGGCTCACGCAAGGGGTCGAGTGGCCAACAACTTGGTGATTTGGGTGGTAGCAGATGTTCTTGGGTTTCCAAGGACAATAATGATCCCCAATTTACGTTTTAATCAGAATATCTAGTACAAACTTCATATGTGAACACATGTCCTATTTTATTTCCTGCGGTTGAATCATCTGATCACAATATTCCTTCAATTTGAATTTAGAGATAGATTTTTCCTCACGTTTGTGAGACAAATCTTCTTCTACTCAGTAGTGGCGACTGTGATGAAACCCTAAAATCCCACCTTAAAATATGGCACTATGGAAACAACAACGAATTGATATACTATGGGAAGAACAACTAGGAATCCAACAAGTATGGTGGCGGGGATGACTCCACTAAAAGGAATTATCGCATTGTTTGCAAGTTTTTTCCAATGTAAAGGCATGTTTTTTTAAACGACAACTGCTTGACTTCGATGGGGTTTTGAGAAAACAAGGGAAATGTGGGGAAAATCCCAAATTTATGGGTACACACCGTGTACTTTTGTACACATGCTGTGTACTTTGGCTGTGTGGGATGAGAATAAAGGGCGTGTAGGCTTGGGTGTAAAAACAAACTACACCCCGTGTACTTTGTCCATATGGGATGAGAATACAGGGCATATAGGCTTATCGGTGATTAAGGGTATAAAAACTAACTACACATCGTGTACTTAGTAATACACTCCATGTAATCAGTTGGTAAATGAATAGTGAGGTGATGCAATGTAGCCACCATAGGAACAATTAAGAAAATATTACACATCGTATACTTAAGAGTACACACTATGTAGTTATTTTTTTTCATTAAAAACTGGCAGTAGCCTCCTCATTCAATAGAGGAGGCAAGGGACTCACCAGGAGCTGTGGGAGAAGAGGTCGAGACTTAGAGGAGCTCCCGATCGCTGACTGGAACTTTGATTCTTCTGTCGTCGATCTTGTTTGAACTAAATGGGTAAGGTCTTCCCTCTTCTTGAATCTTTCTTTCCAATTATTTCCCTAAGGGAAGTTATTTAGGTTTGAATGGATAATCATTTATCTCAGATTTACACCATTCTTTTTTGTTTCTGGAGGCGCCTTTCACGTATATCGATCAGAGGAGATCGAGGTAGGTGGTCTTGTGTTTATTTCCAACCATCGAGTTGATTTTTTTATATCGTTGTGCCACGCGCCCATGTTCAGGGTGTCGTATGATTGATACTTTGACTGTTGAGATACCTAGAATTGCATAGGTAATCTAATGAATAAGTATAAAATACTGTTTTGGATCGTTGCTTGGATACAGGGCCACCCCGAGGGTAAGTTTTCCTTGTTTATCCATTTGGCCAGGATACTCGTGGGCATGTCATGATTATAGCATGTTTTGAGTTTTCTTGAGAGGAAACATATATAAATTTCTTGTTTATGCTTTGGGCTCAGCCCAATTACTTTATTTTCCTCTAGTATGCCTGAGGGCAAGGTTCTTTTTAGCCTGAGGGAAAGGTTATATTTAGCCTGAGGGCAAGGTTTTGTTTAGCTTGAGGGAAAGGTTTGATTAGCCTAGGGGAAAGGTTTGTTTTTTCATGAGGGAAAAGTTTCCTATTCTTGAGGGCAGTAGCTTCTATGCCTAAGGGTGATATCTCATATGCTTGAGGGCAATATTCTTTATGCTTGAGGGCAATCACCCTAGGGTTCATTTCTTTTCACCTGAGGGTAAGGATTCACATGTCTAAGGACAATGTTTACATTGAATATTCATTGTGGTGATTTATTATGTTGTACCTACCAAGCTAAATCACCGGCTTAATATTATTGTTATCTTTTACTTGTTAAATAGTCTGTGGTGGTTTCTGATGTGGCACTAGTATAGGCGATTTTCGTTCGAGGCCGAGTCTCTAAAAACTCACAATTTAAATTATATTTAATTTTTGAATAATTATTAAAATGGAATGTAACTGATAGGAATGGTTACTTTTTAGTACTTCTTAGTTTACTGGATTTTATTACTCCACATGGCTATTACACATTTTCACTGACAGTTGGGCATGGACCTTTGGTGGTTGCCTACTAGTATTTATTTCTCATACCCTGTTTGGGTCATGTCTTGGGCTCAAACAGATTATATTACTACAGGTGTTGATAAGGGAAATGGTCCCTACACAGGTACATGATTATTGTAGAGGAGTAGGAGAGCATGAGACCGAGCTTAGGCTTGTGATGATGCTGCGTTTCTGTTGCATTACTTGGGTTTATCTTTGTTGTACTTTGTATCTTGTGTTGTATTGTATTAGATTGTATTTTATCCTATTTTGCTTGCTTTCTTAGAATTAGATACATATTGCATCATCATATATATGACTGTTGGTTATCTTTTACTTCAGTCACGTTGTCCATTTTCAGGTATATATTTATTACTGCTTCTACTTTTGTATGTTTATATTTATTTCCACTGTGCTACACTTTGACAAATGAGGGAATAGTTTCCCCACTATCAGTCCTAGGCCCTCGCTACTAGTTGGCAGCCTCTGGCGTTTTTGGAAATGTGCTTGAGGTAATGTAACCAACCAGGTTCGGGGCACCCGTTGTGTGACACCCGAAACTGGGAGGTTACAAAGTGGTATCAGAGAAGTTTCTTTTATTTGACTTACTGTTTGGAGCCTATAGTCAGGGATAGAACATAATTGGTACTTGGTAATAAGCTGTTCCCAGGAGTAGCTAACCCGCATATAGGGAAAATCCAATTTACCTCATGTTGCGATTTTCTGGTTTTGCAATTATTATAGTTGATTTGATTTCACCGTTGGGTGACACACCTGTGGTGTGCTATTTATATTTTATACATGGGTTCTATTTAGTTGCAACTCGATGATATGAGGGCATGTCATCTCATACATCATTTAGGCACATGTTAGAATCACATGTCATGCATAGTTACATTCCATGTAGGTGCATTAGAAATTGAATGTTGTTGTGATAGATGTTGTGCTAGAAAATGCATGTTGTTGTGATTATTTCTTTGATAAAAATACATGTCATTTGATGGTGTATTGTTGTAAGATATTTTATTAGAATGAATGCCAAAATTTGGTTCTTGAGGTTTTATGGGCCCTCATTGACCGTAATTTGTTGGATCATTGACTTGTTTACCTTTTTTATAACATGTATAAGATGCCAAGCTTTGATTTGTGGGGAGTATGGCCCCTCACAGATCCGAATTTGGAAATTTGGTAATCATTTCAGTGTTTTTATGGGCTCCAGAGTAGTTTTTGAGGCTTACTATCTGGAAAAACCTAGAATACACACCGTGTAGTTTTGACTACACGCCATGTGTTCTTCTGTTTGGGAAGAAACTATTTTTTAAAGTAAATGTATTGTACCTTATGTACATGTCGTGCAGTCTGTAACCGTGTCATAGGACGTGTGGCCAGAGACACGGGATAGGGAAGTTTTTGTGGGAACGCGCCATCTACCAGTTGTACATACTGTGTCATGTTGACCATGTGTTCTCCCATGTGACTAACAACACAGACGGAGAAATATTAGCTTATACATGCCATGTCAATTATAAACATGACGTGTAGTGTAATATAGGGATCCGACCATGTAGTTAACAACACGGGTCGGTGCTATCCTTCCAAGTATATGTCGTGTCCATCTGGAACATGTCGTGTAGTGTGAGCCATATATCTGGATGTTTCTCAAACAACATGGTTCGGGGAAGCTCCTCTAGTACACTACGTGTACCTGTGGGAGATGCCATGTAGTCTTGACCAGTGATAGACTGTGTGGACTTGGCCATGTAGAAGGACTTGGGATGGGGAAGAAAATTCAAGTACACGCCGTGTGTAAGGCCAACACGCCGTGTGTGGGGTGTTACACGACCAGTTCTGGCAGACGTACATGACCATGTGAAAGACGTAAGGCCACACGCTATGTAGTTATTATACACATCGTGTGGTCTTGTTTTGTCAAACTTGAATGTTTTATTTCTCATGTTCCCTTCTTACGTTTCCAGTTCTTAGTCCATGTTGATCTTAATATAAGGTGTGTGTTTGACCTTGTAGAGTCATGCCACCGAGACAACCACAAGTTGCTCTCCAAGAGAGTGGCGACGATTATACTCCAGAGATGGTAGGTCATGGACTACCAATGGATCCTCCAGCATTTCCAGATGCAGCGCCAACCGTTATACCGGATGTAGGCACAAATGTGTTGTTCTGTGAAGGATTCATGCGGTTCATGAAGACCTTCTAGGGAGCACCTCCGGTTGCCACATCTATGGAAGAGCTCACACATATATTCCAATAACATCATCCACCTACGTTTTTATGGGATGTTGGACCACAGGATGCAGAGTCATGCCTGGGTTCTATGTAGACGATCTTCGAGCATCTGGAGATGCCTCCTAGGAGGAGGTTCAAGATCACTACTTACATGGTGCGTGATTCCTCCAAGAGATGGTGGGCTGTTACCACCCAGAATGAGCATCACCAAGACATGGAATGGGAAGATTTTTATGTAGTCTTCTATGTCTTTTTATTTTCATATATTCTAAGGGTAGATCGATATCGAGAGTTCATGAATCTGCAGCTGGGCGCCATGTCAGTGATGGACTATTCTGCCCGCTTCCCCGAGCTACATCGTTTTGCACCTGTTCTGGTGGGTGATGAGACGTTGAGGGCTAGACGCTTTGAGGATGGTCTTTGATATGACATCTAAGCACTGGTGAATGTTTTCAGGTTGCCTACAATACATGCTATTGTGAACTAGGCTTTGATTACTGAGTGGAACCTACGGGAAGCTAGTGGTCCGGACTAGGGCTGTTCAACACTAGTCTCTGGTACTATTTCTACCTACAACAGGAAGAGGCAGATGGATTTCTATCATGGTGGTAGTACTAGCCAGAAGAATTCTTCAGGTGGACAGATAATGTGCTACCAGTGTGGTAAATAGGGGCACAAGAGACCTTAGTGTCCATGTGACCCAGTGGAGTGCCGAGCTTGCGGAAAGATGGGACATCTTCAGCGTTTTTACAGGGAGTTTCCACCAGTGACTAGTGAGAGGGGTTCTATGCGAACTCCACATGCGGGAGCAAGGCCAAAAGCTTCTTACCAGTCAAGGAATTGGAATATGTTAGGACGTTCAGGCCGAGGTGGTGGTAGTGGCCATGGTAGCCAAACACTGAAATCTCAGAGACAACAGGGTGGGTCAGCTCAGATTAGTCAGGCTGTGTTGCAGGGTCACGACACTGGGCAGACATATGCAGTGCAACAAACCCAACAAGAGCAGGATCCCAGACCTTCCATTGTTAGAGGTACTATTCTAGTTACTTCTGTTTTATCTTTTGTAATTTTTGATACTGGTTCTACACATAGCTTTATATCTGTGCCCATTGTGGAGAGCCTTGGGCTCCATGTTTCTTCTTATTCGGATATCATGATGCTAGATACTCCATTAGGAATTAGAATAGAAGGTGTGCGTCATTGCAAGGAGTCCCCCTAGAGTTTGGTGGGTGTCACTTTCTATGGGATCTTTATGTCTTAGATATGACATCCTATGATGTCATTATTGGGATGGACTGGTTCATACCCTTTTGAGACTTTATAAATTACTATCGTCGTAGGGTGAGTTTCACGTCACCAGAGGGTGGAGAGTTTCTATACAAGGGTGAATGGGATGTCTAGGTGAGCCGAGCAGGACCAGAGCATCGTGGGCGGGGTGGAGTGACAGCCCAGATTGCGATTTTATATCTGGATGACGAGGGAACTTTTCAGAAGGATTTTCCTCCAGTTTTTAATCATTTCCGGGATGTCTTCCCAGACGACTTTTCAGGTCTACCTCTGAAGCAAGAGGTTGATTTCTTTATTGATCTTGTTCCATGAGCGGAACTGGTTTCCATTCCTCCGTATAGGATGGATATTCTAGAATTGCAGGAGATCAGGAGGCTATTAGAGGAGTTACAAGCCAAGGTTTTTTTTCAACTTAGTATTTCTACCTAGGGCTTGCCTATCCTTTTCACTAAGAAGGCAGATGGTACCCTTAGACTTTGCACGGATTATCGGAAAATGAACCCGTTGACGATTAAGAACTGATATCCCTTACTGAGGATTAATGATATTTTTTATCAACCTCGAGGAGCATGAGTGTTCTCAAAGATTGAATTGAGATTCGGATATCATCAGTTGTGCGTTAGACCATCGGGCATACCAATTATATCCTTTAGGAGAAGATATTGTCTATATGAGTACTTGGTCATGCCATTCAGACTCACAAACATGCCAGTAGTTTTCATGGCTCGGATGAATCGTCTATTCCACCCATATCTGTATTCTTTTGTGGTAGTCTTCATGGATGATATCTTGGTGTACTATCACACTCGACACGACCATGCCACCCATCTTGAGATCATATTTACTTCACTGAGAGAGAATCAGTTATCTGCTAAGCTCTCAAAGTGCCACTTTTGGTTGGACCAGATTCACTTCCTGGGTCATATTATCTCAAAGGCAGGAGTTGCAGTAGACCCAGAGAAAGTGAGAGCAGTAGTTTCCTAGGAGCAGCCTAAGAACGTGTTTGAAATATGGAGTTTCTTGGGGCTGGAGGGTTACTATAGGTTCTTTATATAAGACTTCTCCCGCTTAGCATCATCGTTGATAGGTTTGACTAAGAAGGGTATGAAGTTTTTTTGGTCAGAAGCCTGCGAGATAGCCTTTCATAAGCTGAATAGAAGTTTGACATCAACACCAGTCCTGATACTTCTAGAGTAATGTAAGATCTATATAGTTTACTATGATGCATCAGGTATTGGACTTGGAGTAGTGTTGATTCAGGGCAATCGAGTAGTTGCGTACGAGTCTTGGTAGTTGAGGCCACATGAGAGGAATTACCTGACGCATGATCTCGAGTTGGCTGCAGTTGTTCATGCATTACGCTGTTGGAGACATTATCTCTTGGGAGAGCATTTTGTGGTGTTTACGGACCAAAAAACTCTTAAATATATCTTTACCCAACATGAATTAAATTTTAGACAGTGAAGGTGGGTTGAATACCTTTAGTCCTTTAACTTTGAGCTTACCTATACACCTGGTAAGGGTAACACAGTAGCTAATGCACTGATTAGGAAGACTCAGATACAGGCAGTGCAGGAGGCCAGTGGTGAGTGGAAGCTTGTGGATTTGTTCTTTGAGATGCATTTGGAGGTTCACGCTAGTCATGGGAGAACCTATCTTTTATCCTTATTTGTGACTTCTACCCTCCTGGATAGAGTGAGGAAGAGACAACTATCAGATTTAGAAGGCCTAGTTCTACGGGAGTCGGTGGCAAGTGAGGAACCTCCTCCTAGTTGGACGATAGGTGATGATGAGGTACTACTTATCCATGGACAAGTATGGGTTCAAGGGGATATACACAAGGAGTTGATGTGGAATTTCAAGCTTCGTCTTGGGCAGTGCACCCTGGAGTTACCAAAATGTATCGTGACTTGAGATGTCAGTATTGGTGGCCGGGTATGAAAAGATATGTAGCTGGTTTTGTTACAAGATGTTCCACCTGTCAGCAGGTGAAGGAGGAGCATCAGAGGCCAACTGGACGATTACAATAGTTACCCATTCCAGAATGGAAATGGGATGATGTCGTGATGGACTTCGTGACCGGGTTGCCGAGGTCACCTTGAGGCAATGATGTCATATGGGTTGTTGTGGACAGACTTATGAAGGTAGCTCACTTTTTTCCGATTAAGGAGACCTTTGGTGTTGATGATCTCAAGAAGTTGTATATCCAAGAGGTAGTATTTATTCATGGGGTCCCTCATTCTATCTTTTCAGATAGGGACGCCTATTTTACATCTCGTTTCTGGCAGATTTTTCAAAGGTCACTGGGTACACAAGTTCTTTTTGAGCACAACTTACCACACTTAGACCAATGGCCAGTCAGAGCATGCAATACAGGTGCTAGAGGACATGTTGCGTGCATGAGTCCTGGACTTTGGGGGGTCTTTGGAGAAGCACAAACCCCTGGTCAAGTTTTCCTACAATAACAGTTATTAGGAAACTATTGAGATGACACCTTACGAGGCTTTATATGGTAGGTCATGCCGATCACCCTTGTGCTGGTTGGAGGCAGGTGAGACAACTTTACTGGGACCATGTCTCATGCAGGAGACTTCAAAGTAGGTCCATTTGATTTAGAAGCGGATGGATACTACACAGTCTTGTCAGAAATCTTATGCTGATCGCCGCAGATGACCCTTGGAGTTTGTGGTCGGGGATCAGGTTTTATTGTGTGTTTCACTGAGGTTGGGAAATAGGTGGATCAGGAGACATGGTAAACTTTCACCGAGGTATGTAGGGTCGTTTGAGATTCTGGAGAGAGTCGGGATGGTTGCCTATCGATTGCAGTTACCACAGAGGTATCGGGCCGTGCACAATGTCTTCCATGTATCTCAGCTACACCGTTATCACTCAGACCCGTCTCACATATTTCATCCCTGAGGAGGTTGAACTTCAGGTTGATGCATCCTTTGAGTAGCATCTGATTCATATTTTCGATAGGAGCCTGAAGGTTCTTCGAGGCCGATCAGTTCCTCTCGTATGGGTGCTATGGCAGCATGGCCTAGGGTAGGAAAAAACCTGGGAGCGAGAGACTGATTTACATGCTCAGTGGCTAGAATCTTTCTTAGATTTATCTTCACCACCCTTGGAAGGGAAATTCAGGGACAAATTTCATTAATGGGGGAAGTTTGTAAGAACTCGGTTCTTATTCTTGAGGTAAACGTTTCTTCTTTTCCTTTTCCTTATGTGTTTTTGAGAAAACAAGGGAAATGTGGGAAAAATCTCAAATTTAAGGGTACACACCATGTACTTTTGTACACACACTGTGTACTTTGGCTGTGTGGGATGAGAATACAGGGCGTGTAGGCTTGTGTGTAAAAACAAACTACACGTCGTGTACTTTTGTACACACACCGTGTACTTTGGCCTTGTGGTATGAGAATACAGGGCGTGTAGGCTTGTCAGCGATTAACAGAGTAAAAACTAACTACAGGTCATGTACTTAGTAATACACATCGTGTAATTAGTCGGCAGATGAACAGTGAGGTGGTGCAAAGTAGCCTCCATAAGAACACTTAAAAAATAGTACACATCATGTACTTAATAGTACATGATGTGTAGTTATTTTTTTTCGTTTAAAACAGTTAGTAGCCTCCTTATTTGATAGAGGAAGTAGGGGACTCACCAGGAGCTGTGGGAGAGGTGGCCGAGACTTGGAGGAGAATCTAATCACTCACCGGAACTACGATTCTTCCGTCGTCGATCTCGTTTGAACCACGTGGGTAAGGTATTCCCTCTTCTTGAATCTTTCTTTACAATTATTTCCATAAGGGAAGTTATTTAGGTTTGAACAGGTAATCATTTATCTCAGATTTACGATGTTCTTGGTTGTTTCCAGAGGTGCCTTTCACGTATATCGATCAGAGGAGATCGAGGTAGGTGGTCTTGTGTTTATTTACAACCATCGAGTTGATTATTTTGTACCGTTGTACCATGATCCCATGTTCGGGGTGTCTTATGATTGAGACTTTGACTATTGAGTATAACATCCTGCCTTTTTAATACATAACTTTTCATTACATTTTACAAATAGAGGATCTTTAAAGTCTAGTATCTTAGAAATCAGGATCATAATACATGAAAACAACATAAACATTATTATAAACCACTTGTAAGGATTCTTCATTGTTCATCCTAAGTTCATTACAGTATCTCATAACCTGGGAGGATACATCAAAGGAAAGGGTGATCATAATTCCCAATAAGGGAAACAAGAGAAACATTTTACATGTGAACTTGAGATACATCAATAAAGTCATGATAAATAACTTTAAGGCATGAGAAAGATATCATGAGGAATATCATAATAAATATAATGTGTTTCATAACTTGAAGATGTGGCTACAACATTTAACTTAGAAAATAATTTCCGTATCACCAAGGTCCATCCCTAAGGTGTCATTAAAAAATTACCAAGGTTATTCACCAAGGTATCGTTAAAATGGTCATCTCTAGAGATTAAGTCTTTACCCAATGCATTGGAGCGCTATCAGGGAGAACCCTTAATTTAGATTTATTATCATATGAGCCACATATATAATCATCAAACATTTCATAAATAACTCATATATAATAAAAGAAATGGGTTTCATTTCATAATCATAACGTTTTAAAAACTACTTTAAACACATGATCTTTATGTCACTTTAAACCCACGGAAATGGAAAGAGGCTTTCATTTATGTAAATCCCAGAATTAAAATAGAAAATTTTGATATATATGTAAATACCATTGTAGAAGAAAGATATTTTAGTAATCACTTAATAAAATAAAATAATTTTAGAAAAAGAAAAAGACATTTTGAGACGAAAATTCTGCAGCATAACAGCTATGTTATAGGGTTTTAGAAAACATTGAAAAGAGAGGGGACATGGGTAACCCACTCATAAATGATCCATAAAATGGTAGGGAGACAGAATATAAAGGATTTAAGAACATGGTAATGAAATTTTAAAGATATACCATATGAAATGAAGAACTTGAAAGGAAGACAAAAATAAGATTTCTCTTATGAAAATTCGGCAGCCTAACAGCGTTACTTAAAACATAAAAAAATGAATTGATGAGATAAAATTGGGTATATGATCATATGAAAATAATAAGGACAATATGATAGATATTGAATATTATAACCTGACATAATAAAAGTAACTTGAAAGAAATGACATGAAAATAGAACTTGAAAAATGATAAGGGTGGAAGAATCCCTTACAAAAATTCGGCAGCCTAACGGCGCCACTTAAACATTCATAAAATAAAATGATGAGAGTAATAGGGGATCTCTAATCATATGATCATGAAAAGGGAAGTAATATAAATATAAAAGAACATCCCCCAACATAAGAACATGGGGATTAATTAAATGACATAAAAAAGAGTACTTGAAAAGAAAGAGAGGTAGGATCCCTTACCTTAAAACGTAACTCTTAAAACTCAAAGGTTGGGACCTTGAGGGATTGAGGGAACCTTGGGAGGACTCCTTGGGAGTTAAAGAGACCATAAATTCGTTTAGTAGGATTTTTTAATGGAAAGTATGATAGAATGTTTTGGTATTTATAGGGGAAGTGAGGGGACAAGGCATTAATGGCCAAGGGACACCTCATTGGTGGTATTGGAAACACCATGGGCTTTCCCATGGTATTTTCCCATGGTATTGGCCACTTGGGACACCTCATACCTTATCATACTATTCATAAGTCGATCATAATTATTACATAATTATTACATCTTTAATGATGTCATTAAACACCCGAAACTCTAAACTGAAAATTTACTATTCAACAAAAATTCAAATTTTTTAGAAAAATCCTAAAAATTCACTTTAACATAATATCGATTCTCTGAATTAAAAAATGAACTCCATTTTAAAAAAATATTTTTAATTTAATTTTTAATTAAAAACACTATTCACCCGAAAAAACTAATACTTGACTAATAATTTCTGAAATAGTTATTTACCTATTTTATTGAATCACATTACTTAATCAAGGTGACTAAATTATATTAATACTTTATTTAAGTGATATTACTAATCCATTTGGTCACATTACTAATACTAAGCGTAAAATCACTATTAACAATTTACTATTTATCAAAAATTAAGTTGATCTTATTAGACTCTAAATTTCATACTGAACACAACTGTAGAAGACCATTTTTTGAAAATCATTACATATTTTTAATTATTTAAGTTTTAAATAAATATTTTAAAATGTCTTTTTCCCAAAATTCATCAATAATATACATCCTATATTTATCCGGACACTTGAGATTCACAAACTTCACCATAAGAAGAAATCACAAATTTTATTTAAATCAAAGGATTATACAAGGTAGTTATAGTCTCGTTACATATCTCCTTATAACACCAGCATAAGACCTAAGAGTAAGGTATTCTGGGGTGATAGAATCTTGGGGCGGCTCGACCAACATTTCTCGAGTAGTGATTTCTATCAGCTTGAACTTCTCTTGAAGGTGATTATGTTCCAGCTTCACACGATGAAGTTCGTCTTGGGTTTGGTCCAGAGAAAAACCCAAAGATGCTACCTCTTTCTTGAGTTCTGTCATATGGGCTTTGATCGGCCCGAGACTACTGGATGAGGCCATCTAATCTTCTTTCTATATTAATTAATCAAGATCACTTGTATTTATAGAAAATAATTGTAAC
Source organism: Viscum album (assembly GCA_963277665.1). NCBI lineage: Eukaryota > Viridiplantae > Streptophyta > Magnoliopsida > Santalales > Viscaceae > Viscum > Viscum album. The sequence continues at coordinate 127,826,028 of OY728162.1, forward strand.
ATTTAGTTTCCAACGGTCATATTGACCAACGATCATATTGAACAATGGTCATATAATAGTTAAAACCCAACGGTCTCATTTTAATTATACTCATTTTATTAAATGAAAAAATAAAATAACCCACAAAAAATTAGGGAACAAAATTTTCTCAAAAAAAAATTTGGGTCATTACAATCTTCACCCCTTATGAAATTATGTCCTCGTAATTTTAAAATTGGGCTTGGAAATTTCGTTGAAAGTCCCACATCGGAAAAAGAGTCAGTAAAACTATTATTTAAAATAAAGAAATGGAAGTACAAAGGTCACCTGAGTTAACCCATACTAGGATTACATGTAGGAAAACATGGATATGGAAGAGAAAAAAAGGTTTAAGTTCTGATGAAGAGTGATATAAAACATGATTAGGATAAAATTAACCACAAGAATATCAAAAACTTAAGATGCATTAAACGGTCTTTGATTACCCAGTAGGAAACGTACACCAACAACATTTTTTTTACGTTCCTTTTCATAATTTTGAGGAAATAATTTACTACATAGAATAAAAACATAAGTAAATATACTTACCTTTAAGTAGAGTTTCATCCCTTAATAAGTTTCCACCAAGACTAATCTTTTCTCCAAACAATGAGCATTCAAAAGGACTTGGTCTCGTAAAAAACACAAGAATCATCTTCTAGAGAATCACATAATCCACAAAAGAATAAATATATTTTTCCCTTGTCTTTAGTCATAAACTAAAACTAAAATGGTTAGTATGAGATCATTGTCACGACCCGTCCTCGGGGCCCATACCGTGACTACCCCAAGCCCGCCTTCCATAGGCCAGGGGCTGACGACTAGCACCAAGGCGTAAATCCCAACAAAAGGGAAGGCATTGCCTTTAAAAAGTAAACAAGCACCACAGAGTAAGCAAGCGGAAAAGTAAACACTAAGTAAAAACTGTACAAGCTGTGCTGAAAGTAAAAGGGGCCGGAAATATAAGCCCAACTGTAAAGTACAACTGAAAGGAAAAACAACAACTGAAAGGAAAAGCCGCAGCATCGAGCCGTCCTCTGGAAGTCCCACATGAAGGGTGGGTACAGATAGCCTCCACTGCTCCTCGGGTCCACCTGACCGCTCCGAGTACGTCCCGCCCAGTGGTCCACCTCCAGGTACCGTCCAGCTCCGCACACCTCCACCACAATCAGCGTTGTCCATCGTCTGCAACCAACACAACGTAGTGAGGGAATAACCCGTGCAGGGGTGAGTATAATCTACTCAGTAGGGACCCCGAGACCCCCGAAGGTCTCCCGAAATCCACAAAGAATAAACCACAAAGGGAAGATACAATCACGAAGTAACAACCGACACTGCTTAGGTATATGCCCATACATATACCTAAGTTATCAATTCCCGTTCGGCTCCAACGTTTGAGCCCAAGCACAACCCAGTACACACAGGAAAGCAAAACGTATACCCACACAGGATAGCACAACACAATCCACAAAGGAGAGAAAACAGTAAATCCACACAGGATAGCTCAACACAATCCACGAAGGAGAGTAACAGTAAATCCACACAGGATAGCTCAACACAATCCACAAAGGAGAGTAAACAGTAAATCCACACAGGATAGCTCAACACAATCCACAAAGGAGAGTAAACAGTAAATCCATACAGGATAGCTCAACACAATCTACAAAGGAGAGTAAACAGTAAATCCACACAGGATAGCTCAACAGAATCCACAAAGGAGAGTAACACAAGATTCAGCTCACACAGGTATACTTCTTTCGGATGACGATAAAGATGATCACTGATCCATCTAAGTCGTCGGACCCACAAAGGATCGATAGGTAACTAACCCCCGCAATGACCCACACAGGATCAGTCATGAAGTTGGACCCAAATCTATTGGGAAACCCCTTCTCCATCAAGTACTGTGGTTATGCCGCTACAACCAAGCGCTCCTCCGTCGTGGGTCTGCCGCTACAACCAAGCGCTCCCATGTGCCGCTACAACCAAGCGCACCTCTGTCGTGTGTCTGCTGCTACAACCAAGCGCTCCCCTGTGCCGCTACAACCAAGCGCACCTCTGTCATGGGTCTGCCGCTACAACCAAGCACTCCCATGTGCCACTACAACCAAGCGCACCTCTGTCCTGGGTCTGCCGCTACAACCAAGCGCTCCCATGTGCCGCTACAACCAAGCACACCTCTGTCGTGTGTCTGCCGCTACAACCAAACGCTCCCCTGTACCACTACTACCAAGCACACCTCACTGGGTTATCCGTAACACACCGAGTCATTCGATCAGCAGTCGTCAAAGAAGCAGTCGGAGCCAGCTCTAGGGTTCCCGCACATAGCAAGCTCGTTCGGGAGGGTCCGCTCCACGAGCCGAGAGGCCGATACATAAACTGTCACAAAGTCCGAAGTTGATGTATCCAAAAGTTCTGTATCGTCAACAGGAACTCAACGTCGCAGACGGCGCGTCAATCGGACGCCCGGTCTGAGAGTTATTGGCTTTTTCGTCCTAGGGGTCCGGTTGGTTTTTAAGGCAAAACCAACCCGACCGTACTCCACCTGCGTCCAAACCTCGGGCGGAGTGAGCCAAAAGATCAGTCTCACTTAGAGGAACTCAACAAAGCTGACGGCACGTCAATCGGATGTCCGTAGCTCAAGATATGAGTGTTTCCGCTCCGAGGGCCCGGTTGGTTTCGTGTACGAACCAACCCGGCCGAACTCAAAGTATTCCGAAACCTTGAGTGCGATATACCGAAACGACCGTCTCGATCCAAGGATCGCGTTGCTGCTGACAGCGTGTCATTCGGAGGCCCGTAGCTCAAGTTACGGGCATTTTAACAAAAATGATCCGAAGACGAGGGGGTCCGGGCCTGGGCCGACCCGGGCCGACACCCCCTGGGTCGGCCGAACCCGGTCCGACCCGGTCGGACCGGTCTGGCTCGGCCAGGGCCGGTCCGGCTTGGCTTGGCCGAGCGGCCGACGCGGGGGGAGCCGCCGCCCCGCGTGACACCCCCGCAGCACCCGCGGGGTGTCGGCCAGACAGCCGGATGCGGCTGAAGCCGCGTCCCGAGTGACGCGGGGTGTCTCCCTGGCGACCGGACGCGGCTTCAGCCGCGTCCCGCGCTCGCCAGACCCCCGCGGCCGCGGGTCCGCGAGCGCCGCCGCTGCGGCCGGTGCCGCGGCGGTCTCGTCCGGCGGCGCGCCGGGCGCCGCCGCCGGCTTCCGCGGGTCGCCGGAGTCGCTCCGGTGGCCCGATTTTCTTCCTGTCTGCGCCGCTGCTCCTCCCGGGACTCGTTCTTCACTGTGGAACCATCAAACTTCCATTGTGGCACGTTCCGTCGTCACCCGTCAAATCCGCATAACAACGAAGAACGACGGAGGGTCGTCGGGCCGTGTTCGTTTGGCTCGCACCCTCCGCGTTAGTGATAAACAACGGGAGGAATAATATTCAACATATGAATACATATCCGAAATCAATTTTAATGAAATAAAAATTGTTTATGAAATGGGTTCTTCATTTTGAGTGGAAACAACATGGAAAATAAGGGCATTTCCAAAATAAAATCCCTACCTTGTAGTCGTCGTCGCACGCACGTTCTTCGCGGAATTGCTTGTCGCGGAAGGAGGGGATCGTCGTGTCGTCGCGGAAAGGCGTCGCGTCATCGCGGAAACCGGCTTTGAGTCGGCGAACTCAACGGACCAAGAAACAAAATATTTAATTTAATTATAAATAATTAAATCCGTGTTTTGGTAAAAACCACGAAGGAGATTAAAAAAGAAAATCCGAGACTCTTACCTCAAGCAGCTGATCGAAGATTCGTTGCAGAGGAAGAGACGTCGCAAAAGAACGTTGCAGGAAGGGAACATCGGTGTTGCGGAACACGGTGTCACGTCGTCGACTTCCACGGGTTCGGCGTTCTTCGTCGAAGGCCGGCGTTCTTCGCGTTCTTCGCGTTCTTCGCGAAGGAGGATGAAGGCTCTGACAAAACCTCTCAACGAACAATCCCCCAAAAAGACTAGTTGGTCTTATTTTATTATTACGCCAACAAACGAAAAAGGGTAAGTAAAAACCCATCAATTCGTTGTATTAATTCAACGAAAGTAACAGCTCATTTAATTCACAAAATAAACCGCCCAATTAAATGGTCTGTTAAGAATTTAAGAAAACGCGTCAGTTGACTTTCATAATGACGGGTTTTCGTAGGTGCGTTACTTAGCGGAAAGTAACGGTGGGGCTCGTGCGGGCCCCACCTCAAAAATATCCTACCAAGGGGGTAGGATATTTCTGGATAGCATCCTATCCGGATCAACTCAGCTTAAGCCACCTTTAAGTGGCTTCAAGTGGCTTCCAAGTGGCTTAAGTGAAATAAAATAAAGTTGTCGTAAAATTATTTTATTTCTTAACTTTAAGCCCGAAAATTAAAAACCACAACCGAGCAAATGCAACTCCGAAAGAGGAGTTTCTAAGCGAATACCGGCACTGCGATTTCATCGGTGCCCTCAGAATTTGATTCCGGGCACCGGTTCAAAAGTTAGAAAAACCCGCTCGTCCGTTCACTGAACGTACCCGAGCCAAACTTCGGCAAATGATTCCGGGTACACCGGGCCTCGGAATCAGGTGCCGTCAGAAACTGCGTTCTTGCAAAATTCCAAAGAAAATTAAAAAAAAAATTTCCTTGAAATTTACGGGTCTTTACAATCATATAATCCCCAAAAATGATAATCCTTTATAAAAATAAATATGACTATTAATCTCCAAAATTCAACAAATGTACCCAAAGTTCCAGAAAGACCATTCAACACACAATCATCCTTAAAATTCTTTAGAATAATCCAAAATAAGATTGGAACTCAAAACTCTTAAGGATTTAATAACATAGTCTTCCAAGATAAACTTTATCATTCATCTCCAAACAACATCAACCACTCTTAAGTCTTATAAAAAAAGTAACTAACCTAATCACATTTTCCCCAGGATAGGTTAATCATTTCCATAAGTAACCTAAATTACCATAAGTTCACCTTAAATTCATCGATTCTTCAAAATATAAGTCAACCTTTACTTCTCAAAGAAAAAACCTTAGTAATATATTTACCTTGATCATATAGGGTTCCCAAATTAGTGAACATATTCCAAAATAATATTAATCTTTTAATCCCCTAATCATTTTTTTCAAGAAGAACAACTTCACAACATCAACATGTGATACATAACAATAGATGTTTTCCTTAATGATATAAAACCATCTTAGGTAGTGACTCAATGATCTTAGAAAACATTAAAAATATGCTCATAGAGCATGAAATAAAATACAACATGACATAGAAAATTATTGAGAAGAAGTTACATGTACTTTAGTCATGATGATCCATCTCAGCACATGAATTGCATTGTTCCCTTGTCTTTGAAGATTGTTGATGCTCATCATGCTTCTCATCCCTTCCAAGAGAGCATTGTCTTGGATAATCTCTAACTTCTCCATATTTACAACATTGAATAGTATAAGGTACATTAGATTGAAACTTATATCCATTCATCACATTATCCATTTTTTTAAAGCAATTGGCTACTTTATGCCCTATCATCCCACACTTAAAACATCTCCCACTTCCTTTGTGACATTTTCCTTGGTGCCTTTTCCACACTTTTTTCACAAAGGAAATTGGGTATTCTTTCCCTTATCACCTTTATCAGATGATCATCCTTGAGACTTAATCTTCCTATTCCTGGATGAATTTGGGAATTCAACTAGGTACCAATTATTAATTGTGATTTTTAATAGCTGGTTTGGCATAATCACAATATGTTCAACTTGATCTCTCCTTGTCTCTGTCATATTAATAGGGAAATCATCACATTTCCTATCATATTGGTTGTTGGGACATGTTCTTCTATTTCCCGCCATTAACTAAGAAAAGAAAGTATAATTAGGGGGCTTAAATACTTAGCCAATAATCATGAAAAAGAAACTTTAAGCATAGAAGGATAAACTTGTAGAAGAAAAGTGTACCCTAACTTGTGATCCACTAGGTTCCAATCTAGGTTATAAATGATCATATATTCTTATGTGAATCTTTATTTTATTTTATTTTATCTTTGTTCCTTTAATAATGGTTCATACTAAGCTTATGAATTTACCAAAGAATATCCCCCGGGAGTATCAAACCAAGAGTGCAATAAGGCCCGTTGTCATGCACCAGGTTACCCCGAGTCAAGCTCGAAACAACTTGTTAGAGTTTTCACTCCTAGGTACATCTGTGCCAGAGCCACCTCTACTTGTTCGTATCTAGATAGGGATTTATTTGTTTGGAAACCACTTACTCAATACTTCACCAAAATACTAGGATATTTTCCTATATTTAATATTTTCATTAAGAAACCTTGTAAAGTTTTAAAATACTAATTTCTACAAATAAATAAACCATCCTTTGATACCAACTATAAAATCCTGCCTTTTTAATACATAAATTTTCATTACAGTTTACAAACAGATGATCTTTAAAGTCTAGTTTCTTGGAAATCAGGATCATAATACATGAAAATAACATAAAATTATTTTAAACCACTTTTAAGTCTTATTTATTGTTCATCCTAAGTTAATTACAACATCTCATAACCTGGTAGGATACATAAAAGGAAATGGTGAGTAGAAGGCCCAATAAGGGAAACAAGAGAAACATTTTACATGTGAACTTGAGATACATCAATAAAGTCATGATAAATAACTTTAAGCCATGAGAAAGAGATCATGAAGCATATAATAATAAAAATTAAATGTTTCATAACTTGAATATTTGGCTACAAAATTTAACTTAGACAATCATTTCCGTATCACCAAGGTCCCTCCCCAAGGTGTCATTAAAAATTTACCAAGGTTATTCACCAAGGTATCGTTAAAATGGTCATCTATAGAGATTAAGTCTTTACCCAATTCATTGAAGCACTATCAGGGTGCACCCTTAATTTGTTTTTATTATCATGTGAGACACATATATCATCATAAAACATTTCATAACTAACCCATATAGCATAAAATAAATGGGTTTCATTTCATAATCATAACGTTTTAAAAACTGCTTTAAAGACATGATCTTTATGTCACTTTAAACCCATGGAAAAGGAAAGCAGGTTTCATGTATGTAAATCCCAGAATTAAAATATAAAATTTTGATATATATGTGAATAAACTTTTAGAAGAAATATAATTGAGTATTCACTTAACAAAATAAATGAATTTTCGGAAAAGAGAAAGACATTTTGAGATGAAAATTCTTCAGCATAACGGCTATGTTACAGGGTTTTAGAAAACATTGAAAAGAGAGGGGACATGGGTCACCCACTCATAAATAATCCATAAAACGGTATGGGAAAATAATATAAAGGATTTAAGAACATGGTCATGAAATTTTAAAGATATACCATATGAAATGAAGAACTTTAAAGGAAGACAAAAATAAGATTTCTCTTATGAAAATTTGGCAGCCTAACGGCGTTACTAAAAACTTCAAAAAATGAATTGATGAGATAAAATAGGGTATCTCATCATATGAACATAAAAATGACAGTATGATAGATATAGAAGATCATACCCCAGCATAAGAAAAGTAACTTGAAAGAAATGACATGAAAATAGAACTTGAAAAATGAGAAGGGTGGAAGAATCCCTTACAAAAATTCGGCAGCCTAACGACGCCACATAAACATTCATAAAACGAAATGATGAGAGTAAGAGGGGATCTCTCATCATATGATCATGAAACGGTAAGTAATAGGAATATAAAATAACATCCCCCAACATAAGAACATGGGGCTTAAATGAAATGACATACAAAAGAGTACTTGAAAAGAAAGAGAGAGGTAGGATCCCTTACCTTACAACGTAACTCTTAAAACTCAAAGGTCGGGACCTTGAGGGATTGAGGGAACCTTGGGAGGACTCCTTGGGAGGTAATAAGACCAGAACTTCATTGAGGAGGATTTTTTAATGGAAATTAGGAGAGAATATCTTGGTATTTATAGGGGAAGTGAGGGGACAAGGCATTTATGGCCAAGGGACACCTCATTGGTGGTATTGGAAAAACCATGGGATTGCCCATGGTATTGGACACTTGGGACACCTAAAACCTTATCATAATATTCATAAGTCTACCAGAATTATTACATAATTATTACATCCTTAATGATTTCATTAAACACCCGAAACTCTAAACTGAAAATTCACTATTCACCGAAAATTCAACTTTTTTAGAAAAATCCTAAAAATTCAACTTAACATAATATCGATGCTCTGAATTCAAAAATGACCGCCATTTTATAAAAATAATTTTCTAAATATTTTTAATTTATTTTTAATTTAAAAACACTATTCACCTGAAAAAACTAATACTTGACTAATAATTTCTAAAACAGTTATTTACCTATTTTATTGAATCACATTACTTAATCAAGGTGCCTAAATTATATTAATACTTTCTTTAATTGAGATTAATAATCCATTTGGTCACATTACTAATCCTAAGCGTAAAATCACTATTCATAATTTACTATTCATCAATAATTAAGTTGATCTTATTAAACTCTAAATTTCATACTGAACACAACTGTAGTAGAACATTTTTTGAAAATTATTACACATTTTTAATTATTTAAGGTTTGAATAAACATTTTAAAATGTCCTTTTCCCAAAATTCATCAATAATATACATCCTATATTTATCCAGACACTTGAGATTCACAAACTTCACCATAAGAAGAAATCACAATTTCTATTTAAATTAAAGGATTACACAAGGCAGTTATGGTCTCATTACATAACCCCTTATAACACCAACATAGGACCTAATAGTAAGGTGTGATAGGGTGATAGAATCTTGGGGAGGCTCGACCAACATTGCCCGAGTAGTGATTTCTATCAGATTGAACTTCTCGTGAAGGTGATTCCGTTCCAGCTTCACATGATGAAGTTCGGCTTGGGTTTGCTGAAAAGCAAAGCCCAAAGGTGCTTCCTCTTTCTTGAGTTCCGTCAGATGGGCTTCGATCAGCCTGAGACTACTGGATGGGGCCATCAAATCTTCTTTCTATATTAATTAATCAAGATCACCTATATTTATAGAAAATAATTGTAACATTTAGTTTCCAAAGGTAATATTGACCAATGGTCATATAACAGTTGAAACCCAATGGTCTCATTTTAATTATACTCATTTTATTAAATGAAAAAATAAAATAACCCACAAAAAATTAGGGAACAAAATTTTCTCAAAAAAAAATTCAGGTCATTACATTGAGATACCTATAATTGGATAGGTAATCTAATGAATAAGTATAAACTGCTTTTTGAGATCGTTGCTTTGATCTAGGGCCACCATGAGGGTGTGTTTCCCTCGTTTATCCGTTTAGACAGGATAACCGTGGGTATGCAGTTATTATAGCATGTTTTGAGTTTTCTTGGGAGGAAGCATATATAAATTACTTACTTATGCTTTGGGCTTGGCCCGATTACTTGATTTTCCTCTGGTATGCATGAGGGAAAGGTTCTGCTTAGCCTGAGGGCAGGGTTCTGTTTAGCCTGAGGGCAAGGTTCTGTTTAGCCTGAGGGCAAGGTTTGACTAGCTTAAGGGCAAGGTTTGTTTTCACCTGAGGGAAACGTTTCCTATGATTGAGGGTAGTATTTTCTATGCCTAAGGGTGATATCTTGTATGCCTGAGGGCAATATTCATTATGCATGAGGTCAATCACCTGAGGGTTCATTTCTGTTCGCCTGAGGGTAAGGATTCACGTGTTTGAGGACAATGTTTACGTTGAATATTAACTGTGTTGATTTCTTATGCTGTACCTGCCAAGCTAAATCACAGGCTTGGTATTATTGTTATCTTTTAATTGTTAAATAGCCTATTATGGTTTTTTCTATGGCACTAGTATAGGAGATTTTCGGTCAAGGTCGAGTCTCAGAAAACAAACAACTTAAATTATATTGAATGATTGAATAATTATTAAAATGGAATGTAACTGGTAGGAATGATAACTTTTGAGTACTTCTTAGTTTACTACATTTTATTAATGCCCACTGCTGTTGCACATTTTCACTAACAGTTGGGCATGATCCTTTGGTGGTTGCCTACTCAGATTTATTTCTCACACCCTGTTTGAGTCATGTCTTGGGCCCAAACAGCTTATATTGTTGTAGGTGTCGATAAGGGAAAGAGTCCCTACACAGGTACATGATTATTGCATAGAAGTAGGAGAGCATGGGACCGAGCTTAGGCTTGCGATGTTGTTGCATTCCGGTTGCACTACTTGGGTTTAGCTTTGCTGTACTTTGTATCTTGTGCTGTATTGTATCAGATTACAGTGTATCCTGTTTTGGATACTTTCTTATAATTAGAGACATATTGCATCATCATATATATGACTGCTGGTTATCTTTTACTTTAGTCTCGTTGTCCATTTTCAGGTCTATATTGCTTACTGCTTCTGCTTTTGTATGTTTATATTTATTTTTGTTGCGCTACACTTTGACAAATGAGGGAATAGTTTCCCTAGTATCAGTCCTAGGCCCTCGCTACTAGTTGGAAGCCTCTATCATTTGGGGAAATGCGCTTGAGGTCATGTGACCAACCAGTTTTGGGGCACCTGTTGTGTGGTACCTGGGTCCAGGATGTTACAACTTAGTTATTTTTTATGAAATATGTTCTCAAAAATATGTATTCCATTTCCGTTGTTACGATTTATTATTTAGAACTTTTGTGTTATGAGAAGTTTTTTGTAAATGTTTTATTTTTATCAATTAATTTTGAATTCCATTTTTGTTGGTGTATCTTTCCTCAATAGAAGTTCCAATGGAACTTCCCCTGGAGGTTTCCTCTACAGGTTCCACTTTAATATACACCAACACCTCCACCAGAAGTTTCACTAGTGTTTTCATTTAAACTTCCACTAGGTGGAAGATTAATTCAATTTAAAATTGGTTATAAAATTTGAAATTCTAAATTAAATCATTTTTTAGTGTGGAAGTTCCAGTGGGAGTTCCATTGGAAGTTACAAAAGCACATCCAGTTAAACTTCGACTGGAACTCCCACTGGAAATCTTAATTTAATTTACAATTATTTATACAATTTGAAATGCTAAATTAAATCATTTTGTAGTGTGGAAGTTCTAGTGGGAGTTCCCCTAGAAGTTCTATAGGTACTTCTAGTTTAACTACCACAAGAATACCCAGTGGAAATCCCAGTGGAACTCCCACTGGAACTCCTAGTGGAACTCCCAGTGGATATCATAGTGGAACTCCCATTGGAAATCCCAGTGGAACTCCTAATGGAACTCCCAATGGAACTACCACTGGAACTTCTATTGGGGTTTTGGAAAATTAATTCAATATGAAAATGAATATAATTTTCTAAATGAAAAATTCAATCATTTTTATAATAAATATGTGTAAAAATTGTGATGAGTATTTATTTTGATTATATTTAAAAATAATATCAGTTTATAAATATACATTTTAGTTGTAGTGTGGAAGTTCTAGTGGCAGTTCCACTGGAACTTCCAGTGGATCTTCAATTGGGGTTTTGGAAAATTAATTCAATATGAAAATGCTTATACTTTCCAAATGATAAATTCAATCATTTTTATAACAAATATGTGTAACAATTGCAATGATTATTTATTTTAATTATATTTAACAATAATATCAGTTTTATAAATATACTTTTTAGTTGTAGTGTGGAAGTTCCAGTGGCAGTTACACAGGAACTTCCAATGGAACTTCCATTGGGGTTTTGGAAAATTAATTCCGTATGAAAATGATTATACTTTCCAAATGAAAAAATCTATCATTTTTATATAAATATGTGTAACAATTTCAATGATTATTTCTTTTAATTATACTTAATAAAAATATCAGTTTTATAAATATACATTTTAGTTGTAGTGTGGTAGTTCCTGTGGCACTTCCAGTGGCAGTTGCACTGTGAATTCCACTGGAACTTCCAGTGGAACTTCCACTGGAATTTCTAGTGGAACTTCCACTGAAAGTTCCACTGTAACTTCCACTGGAACTTCTAGTGGAACTCCCAATGGAACTCCCATTGGAACTCCCACTAGAATGTTCATTGTGGTTTTGTAAAATCAATTCAATGTGAAAATTATTATACTTTTTCAAATGCTTAATTCAATCATTTTTATAATAAATATGTGTCACAATTTCAATGATTATTTCTTTTAATTTTCTACTGGATGTCCCACTAGAACATCCAGTCAAAATTTGAGTGGGACTTCCAATGGGACATCCAGTGGGAAATCCATTCATTCTTCCATAGAAAGTTCCTGTGGGACTTCTAGTGCGACTTCCACTTAGTCCCAATCAAAATTAGAGTTTTTTCAACCTTATATGTCGTAATTTTGTGGATGACCCTAATAATTACTTAATTTGTATTTTTAGGTGTTCATTTTAGATCAAATTTGACCTCCTTACAAAGAATTTTACAAGAAATAAAAGATCCATTGAAATATGGTCATAGAAATGCTTTTTTCACTACTTATATTTGGAATATTTTTGAAGCGTTCATATCCAATACAATAATATCATCATATTGAAAAAATATGATAGTTATATTATGTATCTAATAGATAACTATGATCTATCAACAAATTATTTCCATTTAGATGGAGGGGAAAAACGTTTCTCTGAATCTGATATCCAAAGAATATTTTCAATAATCGAAGGTTAAATAGAAATTAACAACTCCTACTTGTTCAAACCAATAAAGGAATAATTTCATATAAGGAGATCTCAAACTAGTGTCAAGTTGCTGACACATAATGTAACGACCCAAACTTTTTTTAATGAAAATCCCTCTTGATCTAATTAAATGTCTCTTTATGTAAAATGTTTATATAAAATGTCAACTTCTTTTGTTTTATGTTAAGAATTGTGACCGTTGCTGATATAGCCATTGAACAGTGATCACATGATTAGTATAAATATAGGGCTTTAACAAATCCAATTTACTCAGACAAAGGAAGCAATGGCCTCATCCAGTAGACGTGCCCCATACAAAGCCCATTTGTCAGAGCTTGGAATGGAGGTAGCATCATTGGGATTCACTCTTGACCAAGCTCAAGCCAATATTGAACACGTTAATCATGAGAGGAACCGCCTACGGGATAAGTGGAAGTTGATAAAGATTACCACTCGAGCGATGTTATCCGAGCCACCCCAAGAGTCTGTCACCATCGCACACCTCACCCTTCAATCTTATGCGGATATTTTAAGGGGTTATTTAAAATGACCCTAGTACTATGGTTATGTACATTATTTTTGTATATAATAATGAATATACTTTCATTTTATTTTTTTTACCTTGTAAATAGTTTTTAAAGCACAAATAGTATTTTTAGTTAATGTTCAACTAAAAAATATTCTTTGATGAATTAATGGATTTATGAATTAAATACCATTTTAATAAAATATTATTATTATTATTAAATTAATTTTTATTAAATATAAATGATTTTATAATTTTATGAATGCAATTGTAATTTCTTTTAAGGTTTGAAATCCATTTTTTTCAAAACCCATGAATATTTGATAAATGTTAGTATTTATTTTAAAAGTGAAAATTAACATATTTAGAAAATTATTTAGATAAAATGAATATTATTTATGGAGTCATAATTTCAAAATTATCCAATGGTGAATTTTTCATAATTTTCTGAGACAGTCAAATTTTTGGGTAAAAATTAAATACTGTTTAAATATATAATGTGTTTTATGACATCGTAATGACCCAATAGTGATGTAATAAAATAAAATAAACATTATGTTCAGCCAATATATGTTTTAATATTAAAATAATGCGTTTTTTTGTTTGTTTGATTTATTTTACAAAGCTTTAGTGGACCCTTTAAGACTTATTAAACATTTTGTCTTTTTAAATTTTTTTCCTTAGGAGTGTGACTCACCTCCACATAAGCAACCCCATTATTTTAATAAGTTCAGACTTTTTCCTTGTAAAATATTGTTTTCCACTTCCATTTTCCAAAAAACATGGGAAAAATCCTTGGTCTGGTTTGTGGTTTGGATTAGTTTAATGTGAGGTGTCCCAAACATAAATAATAAAGAATTCCCTCAACTTTCCTTTATAAACCCACCCAAGCTCCCACTTCCTCTTCAATAAAAGCCTTTTTAGTTCGTCCAACCTCTTCCCTATTCTCTCTATAATCCTCCCAAGTCACCCCAAGCTTCTAAGAAGCCTCTCTCAAGCCTCTCTCAAGCCTTTGGAAGTAAACTTCCAAGTAAGGGTTTTTCTTCCTTTCTCATTTTTGTCCAATATTCTTTAAATTTTTATTCCCTTTTAATTCTAATTATAAATGTTGGGGTATGTTTTAAAACCTCCTATATACTTACCTATTTATGTTTGAATGATGGGAGACCCCTTTCTCTCTCATTAAATGCCTCCCATGTACACCCGTTGCTATGCTGAAATTCCGAAAGGAGTTTCTCTCTCCTCATTTACATTCAAGCAATTATTTTGTATCATGAATCTAAATTATATTACATTTGTTGTGAAATGTATATATATGAACCCCTTACTATCTATGTCATTTAAATATGTTGAGACACCCATTTCTCTCTCATCAACCATTATTATGAGTTCTTATGTCACGCTGTTATTCTGTTGAAATTGCACTGCGCTTTTCCAAGCCAAAGTAATTGTGTAGTGAATACCATTCCCATTTCTCTATCAAGGGTATTCGCCTTTGTGAACATTTAATTATTTTTTAAAGAGTTTAATTTATGTATTCCACATTCGTTTATCATTTAATAAATTATTATGTTGAATGATTCAATGTTTTATGATCCATGTGGCACACTTATGCATGAAGTAAAATGTTTTAAGAAGGGTGCACCCTGATAGCGCTCTAATTAATTGGGTAAAGTATAGTATAATGATACATCATGTGAAATGTGTGTTTACTCATGCTAATTCAAGTTCAACGAGGGTTTACTTGTGCTTCATGTGCAATGAGGGTTTACTCATGCTTCATGTGAAATGAGCCTTGGCTCATGCTAATTCCATGTTAAGTGTTGTTGCTACATTTCCATGTTATGATTATCATGCTTTATCATGCCTTTATGTTTATGATTATCTTATTCTATATTGATATGCCTATTGTCTAACATGTATTGTATTCCTCATGTTATTCCATGATTAATCCCTTACTGGGATTTATAGCTCACCCTTTTTTATGCATGTCCTTAGGTTATCCCATGAAATGCTAAGTACAAGGGAATGTAGTGGTCATGTAAAGGAAGTTTTCAATAAAGATGTTGTTTTTTTCATGTTTTAAGTTGTTATGTAATGATCCTAAGCCCCAAAGACACTAGACCTCTCAATCTTCTATGTTGTATCAAATGAAGTTTATGTAATAAATTATGTTTAATTGTGAAATAAAAGATCAGGGTTGTCATACATAAGGCAATAAAATCTTACCTTTCAGAATCAATAAAGGGAGATGAAGAACCCATCCATCTTGACACAAAAACACTACTATGTTTATACATATGTGCATATTTTTTCCCAACTACAGGTTCTTACCTGATCTGGGGTTTATCAATTATGTGAATACTTCTAGATATATGAGAACACTAAGGTGGTCTTATGCAATCCACCAACAATTTATGAGATCAATTAAATAATTTCACACACACCACGCAAGGATTCCAGGGGAAATTATCGATTTATTTGTAAGGATTAATATTTATTTTCAATTCAATGTATAATATACTCTTTATATGATTTTTTTTATTGTAGTATTGGTACTTTGAGAATAGTGTAATAGTGAAAGGGAATGAACAAGAATCCAATCCGCCATTCACAAAGTGGAGCCTCTCAAATTTTGATGTTTCTTTAAAGAAACTGAAGATTCATAATGTTTTAGCTACAAAGGTAAGTGTACCACTTAAAGTATCAATTTTATGGTTTTTTAAACAATGAATATGTCAAAAAATATTACAAATAAAAAAAATAAAAAATTGAGGAGGAGCCACCAATGATTAATGAAGTTGCAGAAATTGAGGAGCCACCAACAATTATGGAATCTTCTATTGGACAACAAAAAAGGGGGAACCAAAGGACTACATAATAAAAGTTCTTGAAAAAGAAAATTCAGCCCTGAAATGAAAAATATGTAAAATAGAAGCAATTGTTAAAAATTAGGTTGAAAAAATTAAAATACTGAAGTTGTTAGTAAGTGAGAATGCTAGTATATTGGAAAAAAGAAGAGAAGGTGGCACCAAAAAGAATCCTGCTGTCAAGGAGGAAACATGAAAAGAGGGTAAAATTAAAGCTGGGTTATAGTGGGATCTACCTAAAAACCCCACATCTCCCCCCAAAGTAGAACAGCAGAAGAAAAACTAGAAACTATGAGCCAAGGAAACTGGGATTGAGGAGCCTGCAAATCAACTACAAGAATATACTGAACAAACCACACATATACATAAAAGCAACCAAACTGGACATAAATAAATCAAGAGTCACCAAACAAGATCAATGATTATAAATGTGAAGTCTAGAGCTAGTAATCAGAAGAAATTGGATTCCACTTTTCAGTATCAAACTCAACACACAAGAAGAACAACAACAGAAGGACAAAAAATCCAGAGAACAACCAAGTCAGATAGATAAACGCATTGAGGTAGGCAGTGCTTCAAAAATAATAACCAAAAAAGAAGTTATAGGGATATCAGGAATACCTAAATGGGTTAGGTAGAGTAGACTCCTGCAAAAAAAATACTATGAGCAGTTGAAAAAGATTCTTCTGATGGAACCAGGCTGGTATGTCTGCCCTTCATTTCAAGGATTTCAATTCAATTACCCTAATTTTTTTTCTTATACGTTATTGTTATTATAATGAAGACTCATATCCTACATTCCTTTTTTTGATATCAGGTTATAGATGTCTATTCTTGGATTGTCAAAAACAAGTGTGAAATAGGGAAAACGACCAAAATTTTTGATGATAAATCAACTATGATTACAAGTGTTGTATTTGTGAGTGTAATATTATCTATATTATTGATGTTTTAAATATATTAATTAATATTTTGTCTTACTTTATTCATTTTTATAGATCATTATATCTAGTAAAAACAACAATTTGAAAGAGTGTTTGGTAGAGAAACTCATAAAAGAAGCAATGTAGTTGAATGGAAAAGTCTCCATCCCCATCAACTTAGACAATCTTCATTGGACTTTGCATGTGTTTGATATTGAAAAAAAAAAATTTAGCTACTATAACTCCATGCATACTCACATGGGTGCTACTATAATTGATTGTTACCAGCATGATGATTTAAAAATGGTAAATTGTATCCTCTTTATCATCAAATGCATTTTTGTATACACAAATCTACTAAATAAAATTTATACGATACTTTCAGAAAAAATTTATTGAAGAATTAATCAAACAATGGAATCACAAATACTTAGAGATGACTGCTCTAGTGCTTCCATTTATAGTGGAATATAGTCCCCAATAGGGGGATGAAATATTATACTATAGGATAATTGTTTGTTATCTCATTGAGAAGCTTGAAATGAATCAAGGGTATAGCAAGAACCTATCACAAGATGAAGTTAATGACATGTGACTATATATGACACACTGTTTCCTTACAGACCCTACATACAGTTGTAATGAAACCTCATATAGAAGCAAGTTTTGTCCTGTGGAAATAATGTGACCAGAATGAAGATAAAAAGTTAAATATCCAAGTTCAATGGATCTGATATTAGAGTACAATTGAAATGGTTTGGAAGGTTTTAAACATTTCTATATTCCACTTTAATGGCTGTTACTAGACATTAAATTTGATAGTTTTTAGGTTTTTAAATTGTTGTACTACCCACATTAATGAAATTTTTTTTTATTCGTATGAATATTTATTTATTTGGTTCTGTTGTTATAATTACAATGGTTTTATGTTTCGTGTTGGTTATTTCAATGGTTTATATTTTCTGTTGGTAATGGTGGTTTTGCAGTTATAATTTTTCTTGGTAATTTTAGTGGTTTAAAAGTGGTGTTGGAAGTTGCAATAGTTTATATTTGATGTTGGCTATTTTAGTGGTTTATATTTGTTATTGGTAATTGGGGTTTTGAATTTATATTTTCTATTGGTAATTGTAGTGGTTTAAAAGTGGTGTCGACAATTGAAATGGTTTATATTTCGTGTTGATTATTTCAATGGTTTATATTTTCTATTAGTAATTTTGGTCTTGCTATTATAATTGTTGTCGGTAATTTTAGTGGTTTGAAAGTGGTGTTGACAATTGAAATGGTTTATATTTGGTGTTGGTTATTCCAATGAATTGTATTTACTGTTGGATATTTCAATGGTTTATATTTGGTGTTGGTAATTGGTTTATATTTACTGCTGGTAATTGTAATTGGTGTTAGGAATTGTAATGGTTTATATTTTTTGTTATTAATTTAAATGGTATTTATTTTTATTTGGTAAGTGAAGGGCAGACTTTGACCTCAAGATCGACCTCACACCTTGACCTTGACCAGAGTGCCATGAATCCGACGATTCTCCCTACTCCGCAATCCAACGCACCTTTCCTGAATGAAAATTTCCAAATCCCTATCGTGCTCCAGTCATTTCGTATGCACACCATTTGTATTTGAGATGAAAATGCCCTCCATCGTCTCAATTTGAGAGTATGGTTCCACCTATAAAAAACATGTGTTAAGATCCCTGCATATGATCAGACCATCCTATAAAATGGGGTACTGGAGCCAATAAAAAGTGGGTTTCCAATGCCAAAATTGGATGGAGGTTTCTAGGTTGACCCATGATGGTCTTCAACAGCAGCACCCAATAGTAGAAGGGGAAACTCAGATGGTGTTGACTTAATCTAGTGGTTATGGTTTGAGCATTGCAGGTAGATCAGTTGACTCGAAGGGATATATTTTTCTTCAGTAGTGGAAGGACTTCTGTGGTACTTGGTAGTAGCAGGCAACTCGGCTACACACAAGTGGGTTTCAATTTCATTACAGATCTATAAATATGAGTTTCCATTGAGATAAATATCCTTATTTCTATTGGGGAAATTAATATTCTATTGTATTTCAATCTTCTGTTGTTGCATTTTTATATTAATTTTGTAGAGTTGATGTGTTGGTGGAGGCATGATTTGCAACGGTGGGTTGAAGATTCGCCTTTTGTAAAGGAGGTGTGGTAGATGGTGTGGGGTGCAATGGTGGTTGAAAACCCACTGTTGGGTTGAAGGCCAATGGTGGGTGGCTGCTGGTGGAGGGAGGAAGAAGTAGTGGTGTGTTGGAGTTGCATGAGTCAATATTACAATAGGCTAGTGGTGAGTAAAAAAGTGGTGGTGAGTACTAGTGCTGGTGGTGACTCCAATCAGTCACCATTGGTGTTCTATTGGTGACTCAAAAGAGTCATTATTGGTTTTCTGGGGGAAAGTATATAGTAGTGACACCACCTGAAAAATAATAGACAAAAAAAACTACAAAACAAATAAAATAATTAATTTAACTAAAAAAATAAATTAACTAAATTAACAAATGAAATTACAATTCTAAATCACATTTTTAAATTGCTAAAAACAAAACAAAAAATTAATTACGAATTATTCCATAAATAATTTATTTATGATTATAAATTGTTAATAAAAAATTAATTTAAAACAATAAAAAACATTAAAAATCTGTTTAGTTAAATAAATTAAAATGATTAATAAAAAAATAATTAAATTAAAAATAAATAATACTAAGTATTATAGAAAATAATAAAACTATTAAACTTAATTTAATTATTTAATTTTTGAAAAACATAAGTGTAATTTATTTATTTACAAAGAAAAATAATGAATTAAATAAATTGATGAATAAATCTAAAAGTAATTAAAATAGAAGAAAGGAAAAATAATAATTATATAAAAAATAAAAACTTAAAATAATGAAAAATAAATAAAAAAATTATTTAAAAAAATAAAAATATTGAAAAATGAAAGTAAAAAAAATAGAATGAATAAATTATTTTTATTATTCAAAGAAAAACTAAAATAAACACTAAAAACATTCTTTTAACACATAAACATGCTTTTTAAATTTTAATATAAAAAATACAACAATTATTAATTATTAAATAAAATACATTATTTTAATAATAAAAAGAGAATAAAAAGTACAAAATGATGTGGCAAAGTGAAAACAAAATCAGCCCTATCAAACCCTCTATACATAAATGTTTTTTTGACCTCAAAAAAATTCATTCTTTTTTACTTATAAAATAGAAGGAAATTATTTTTCAAATTCAGTTCAAAATGAGATTTTCAAGACATTAAAAATGGAGGCACAAAACCAAATGAAACTTTTCAAAGGATGCTAAAAAAGTGTTCTTCCAAACTTCAACCACCTACTAGACATAAAAGGAACAAAAATTCATTTAAAATCAGCAATTTAATTCCTTCTATATGAAATCACCTACTTCCCTACTTCAATTGTAGTTCAATTTCTGATTCTAAGAGTGATAACAAGTTATATCAAGTGGAATTAAAATCTTAAAAAAAGGAACCTTTAATCTTCAATTCCTCCTAGTTTACAAAAATTTCTAAGTTCAATTACTTTGAATCAATTTACTGATAAAACTCAAATGAACATACAAGTCAATTTTACCCTTTTTCATTTGGGTTCAAAATTCCCCTCACCTTAATGAACTCATTTTTTACTACTAGATGATTTTTTTTATTTTTTTATGTAGCCATGTATATGAAAATCATTATCTATATGCACTTATTGATATGTACAAAGGGATAACACACACACACAGTTCCTAGAGTCTCATATGATCACTGGGGAATCCCATTTTCCCATTTTATTTCAGTTTCAAAGGACTTCTATGATTAATATTTGATTTAGCTCCTTAAAGTGATTTTTTTAGAAAAAGGTGATTCCCATAGCTTTGAGTTCAAAAATCCAGTTTCCTAAAGTTAAGATCATAAATACACAAAAATGTATCCTATATCACTTCCTTCCTCAGTTCCAAAATAGAAAATCCATAAAAACAGTAATAAACTCCACTCAGCAATCATACATACCTAACAATTTTAGAAAATGTGCAACCCTTAACAACTAGAAGGTTTTTATTCTCTATAGAAGAAATAATTGATGTTTAGATGAAATCCAACAGACCCTCAGGTTGTGAATGAAGAAGATGTTTTTTTTAAATAATTTGAAAAAATTTGGACCATTTGTTTGATGAAAAATATTTGGGGAATTTGAAGTGAGAGAAAGACCCATCCCCCCCCTCCCCACATAAACTCATCATTGTCCCCAATGTTGACTCCTATGGTGGGAGATAGTGAAGTTCAAGGTAGACTGTAAATTCAACATGAAAATTATTGTGAAGGGGGTTAAATGAATGTTCAAAATTTTACCTTCCCACACAAAAAAATAAAAATAAGATGAACAAAAATAAAAAAAAAGGACCCCACCAGCCACCGCCAAAAAATCAAGCACATTTTTTTTTGAAAAGATCATGTTTTTTACTTTTAAAATCAAATATCAGATTTGAAAATTTAGTTAAAAAAATCATGATATCAAATTTTTTATAATAAATAAAAATGAATTCCAAAATAGTGGGGTCATGTATATTTCACAATGCAACTCAAAATAAATTTTAAATCACTAGATATTTGCAAGCTAACACCCGAAAAGAAAAAAAATCACAATTTTCACAAGAATTCATGGGGTCTACCACACACTTAAGTGCTATAAGCATGAAAAAATAATGAAAATATTAAAAATTTGTAAAATTAAAAATAATATTTCCCTTAGGAGGAAGCTTCTCATATTTAAATTCATTAAAATTAAGCCTCCCTTTGTTTTCTTTGTGAAAGAACTATGGATTCTCCATTAAAGTACCTATAAGATGTAAACTAGTTGATATTCATCTTAAATATTTAATGAAAAAAATAAAATTAATCCAAAGTGTGAGTTAGTGATTGTTTTCCAATAAATCCAATGAGTGGATCTGTTTGGACTTGACTGACTGCCACGTGGAATTCATTAATAATTATCATCTTAAAAGAAAAAAAAATTAAAACCACATGGATGAAGAAACTAAAGCATGAAATTAAAAATGATAATCTTTGGATAACCCCACAAGGGGTTCTATATTTTGACTTTCCATAGCTATACATTCAGTAGATCAACCTCAATCTGATGGGGGTGATGCTTCTTGCTTTGGAACAACCAAGAGTGATTCCTCCCAACTCCAAGGACTTACCACTTTTGGAGTACCAATTGTGAAGCTTCAAACAAGTCCTCATACTTGGTAATGAAGTACATATCATAGAGTAATGTAGAGGTAAAAATGATTTAGGGGTATTTCCCCTCTTCTTCATATTGGGGTTGAAGTTGCACATGTTGTGAAAAATCAATTTTGAGGTGAGAATTATTTTTTGGTTCAACTGAACTCATAACATCAACATTGACTTCAGAAAATGTGTTAACACCCTTTGTAACAGTCATGCAAAACTCTCAACACTCCTCTTATTCTTCTATAGGGGATTCTTCCTCAAGACTCTTAAGGAAAGAAAACAACTCAACTGACTCTTCAGAATCAATATAGGTAGAATCAAAATTAGCATCAACTATATAAAAACTGGAATCATATAAAAGTAAAGATTTCTTAATGAGGTGAAATTATCCCTATGTTTGGTCAGGTTTCTCCTCTCTATGAGTATTTGGTTCCCTTGGGAATATTTATATGGAAGGAGTGAGGTAGTCAACATCCTACAACCTCTTTTCAAAACAATTTCCCTATAATGTGGTGTCTTCTAAGGAAAAGGAATGGATGTATTGTGCTGGATCATCCTGTTGAAACATGGAAAACCCATTAGAAAATTCAGAACACATAATATCATCAAATTAAGTGTTGGAAGTAAAATTATCATCAAGATTTTGATGATCTTTTCAATGTATCACTATACTATCTCCTACCGAACCTTGAAATATGATTTTTGATATAGGTCATGAATTTCTAGAAGCATATCAAAGGGTATTTCAGACTCAAAAATAAGTAGCTCTATCTTATTATTTCTTATTATTTTCTCCTTTCTGTTAATTTTTTTACATAAGGTGAAACTTAAGTGGATTGTTGGAATACAACCATATAATTTTAATCATCTTGATGAAGGTGATTATTCCAAAGGAAGTCCTTGATCTTATTTTCAACCAAAAAATCTTTATTGGTTGGATCCTTCCCCTATCGAGCCTTTTTAATTTGGTTTAATCTCAATGCATGGTGTTTTTTTCTTTGATGAGTTACAGACTTTGTAGAATTTGATAGCTCTCCAATTCGTCAGTTTTGTAACCAAAATTGGAATAATTCTACATCCTCACATAGTTCTTGCATGTTAGATATTTCAAACAAATCATCAGAAAAATAAAATACATTATCCAATTTAGATCTATTTTTAATTTTTTTTGTGAAATAAATGAAAAATTTGAAAAACACATAGAAAAACATTGCCTCCCCAAAACGTTCCCAAAATATGATGTCATTCTTGTGAAGAGAATGGTCAAAGATATATTTATAAGACCCAAGATATAGAATAGTGGCTAACCTCAAGGTCTCTCTCAAGGAACTAGTGTCGAGAGACAAAGTGTAATTTTCAAAGAAAAATTGTGTTTTTATCTTTTGGAAGTATCAAAAAAAAAGAAAACAAAAGAACTGATGAAAATCACATTAAGGGTGATGAAAAAGTGATGAAACAGAAGACCAACATATGAAACAAAACAACCAAAAGAACATGAAAAGACATTAATAAAATGAATATGGTCAGCAAGAATAATGTTAGATCCAGGATGATCCACCCTCAAATACCTATCACAGATTAGCTTAAGAAAACCATCAATAATAATTTCCTACTAAATGAATGACTGACAATCATATCACACACCTCTCTCACCTAAACAACGAACACTCAAACACCAAATTTCTATAGGGCTTGACCATTCCTCCAAATTCCAAAATGAATCCCTCTACTGACTCATTTTAGAAAGGATGTCACAATCCATAATTATCCAGATAAGTTTATCAAATCACACAACCCAACTTAATTTCTCAGTTTGAGAAATTTAGAAATTAAGGGGAAAATAAATGAGGTGAGAAAGTAGAATATCATTCCTATGCAAGGGTGCGCTCTTTCTCACCCAAATTCACAGTCACAGTCCACTAAGGTGAAGAAGAAGAGATGATCACAATGAAGATCATACCTCTAGGTAGCATCAGGTTTCACTACCTGTATAAATCCTCATAAATTAAATCTCCCTTACTAATGATTTGAATATCACAGAACAAAGTGTGAATGAACAGAAACACAAAAATCACAGTTGAATTAAAAAAACAGAGAAGTACACGGTATTTACATAGATCAAACAAAAATTAAAACAAGAAGTGGAAGATAAAGGAGGAGTGGGGTTCCTGTATCTAGGAATTGGAGACGTTCCTGTGTTTGGGGTGTTGTGGGTTCCTTCATTCTATAGAGTATCAATGGCTCCTCTTATCCAAAATATGAAAAAAAATAAGGGAAAAAAGAGACATCCTAACAGGCATAAAAATACTCATCGAATCTCTTCATGCACTCATCATCCACTTCTTGTGAAGACCCAATGGGAGTATCAAACCACTCATAATGAACCCCACTTACCCTTTCCAATGAAGTGACCATGATCCACAAATCCTGTAAGAAAAAAGAAAAAAGAGACGTGACAAAGTAACAAAAAGTTACAATTTTTACTATATATTTATATATCATTAATTATAGTAATAAAAATATTCAAAAACTAGTAAACTTATTAATATGAATAATCATATTCCTATTATTATTATAAATAATATAATTATATATACATATAAATACATAAATATAATTATTTGTTAATTCATATTTACTAATATATATATATAATTACCAAATATGTAAATAATCTAAAATAATATTAATTTTAAATAAACCTAATATTATTAATAAACTATTAATATTTTATATTATTATTAATAAAATTACTACTATTATATATGTTAAATTATATGCTATATATATTATATTATAATAAATAAAAAAACAAAAAGAGAAGTGTGGGGGGTGGGTTTGGTTGAGATGTACAGGGGATGGGGCTCGCTATGCTGGGAGAAAGTGGGGAAGGCTCGCGTAAGGGGTCGAACAACCAGTTGCTCGGTGATTCAGGTGGCATTATAGGTTCTCAATGTTGGGAGCCTTCCTAGTTGGCACACTGCGTAATGCCTCCTCAACTAGAGCACCACACAGTTTCTCTTTTAATGAGGTGTTTTTAATGTGGGCCAAGACCGCATGAATTAATTCACGCGGTAACACACTTTTGACATGGAGAAATTAATTGACACAGATTTTTTTTCTATATAAGGAGGCAGTGGCAAGGCATTTCAGCACACCGACATCAAAAGCACCAAGAGAAAATCTCATTTGGTGATCACCTTTCTTTAATGATCATCTTTCTTGCTCTCCACCTTTTTATCCACACATTTATTCTTGAGTATTACTTTTGAGATCCCTTCCATTTTGGGGAGTCTCTACCATGTACCTATTTATTTTAGTGGATCCCTATTTCTGGGCTAGGTCTTGTGGTTTTTCCCTTTTGGGTTTTCTACGTAAAAATTTCTTATGTCAACTTTATTTTTCTGAACTTAATTTTGTCATTGCGCATCATCTTTTATTTAGAGGGAAAGATTTTATTTCTGCTATGCATTCTCCTTTTTCTATTGTTTGCATGTTCGTCGCTTTCTCTTCTTTCCCAACATCTAGTATCAGAGGGTTTGTTTTTTTATTTCATATTTATTATGGAGTCCAATTATAGTCGGTAAATTTTTCTAAATGGCACCAACTACCATATGTGGTGACTTAAAATGAAGGATCTACTTCTTGTCAAGCAAATGAATCTTTCAATGTTTAGTACCCAGAATCCAGAGTGGATGTCATATGAAGAATGGGTATTCAAGAATGATATGGTTTTTGGATTCATTTTCCAATGGGTCAAAGACAACGTGATGAACCACATTGTCAACATCTCACATGCCAGAACTTTGTGGGAGAAGCTAGAGACGACCTACGCTTCCAAGATAGGAAACAATAAACTGTTTCTTCCCAAGAAAATGATAAACTTGAGGTATAGAGAAGGTACGTCTAATTATGATTATTTAAGTGAATATCAAGGATGTTTTGATTAGTTTTCTAGAATGGGTATCAATTTTGAAGATGAGTTTTTAGATCTTTTGTTTCTTAACACTTTACCCAATTCATGGGATAATTTACGTGATACTCTAACAGGTTATGCTCCTAATGGTGTTGTGACATTTAGTTTTTTCAAGTCTTCTATTTTAACTGAAGATGTTAAGAGACGTACTCAGGATAAATCTTCTTCAAATATTTTAATCATTGAGAACAGGGGGAGAAGCCAGAACTGGGGGCAGAGTAGTCATGGTAAGAGCAGAGGCATAAGAAAATCCAGACCGAAGTAGAGAGATTTTGAATGTCATCATTGTGGTCAGAAGGGGAATGTTAAGAAGTTTTGTTATCAGCTAAAAAGAGAGAACAAATTGAAGGAAAATACACATAAAAAATGGATATGGAGATGATCATGTCGCTGATACTACAAGGGGTGATATTGTTATTGTTTATGACTCCATTAACATTTCTTCTGGTGATTCTTTCTTGGTTGTTGATAGTGGTGAATGTTTTCATGTGAAATCGAAGGGGTTCTTTACATCTTACAGCCCAGGTAATTTTGGGATTTTAAATATGGGAAATTATGGTCATGATGACGTTGTAGGCATCAGGACTGTTTGTTTAGATACTAGTACATGAAGTAAGCCGATTTTTAAGAATGTTTGACATGAACCCAAGGTTCATTTAAATCTTATTTATACCAACGTTCTTAATGATGAAGGGTTTATCAAAACTTTTGGTAATTTCAAATGGAATATTTCCAAGGGATCTTTGATTGTGGATCGAGGGAAGAAGCAATCAGGTTTGTACTAAACTAGAGCTTCTATTTATTGTGATACTGCTTGCATTGTTGAGTACGATGTTTCGTTCAAGTAGTGACATAATAGGCTCATCCACATCAGTGATAAAGGTATTGGTTTTTTGGACAAGATAAATCTTCTTCCAAATTTGAAGAGTGTCAAATTGTACACATGTGATCATTTCATGGCTGGGAAATAGATCAGAGTGAGTTTCAGTAGTCATCCTCCAGAGAGGAAGTCACAGGTACTTGAATTGGTACATTTTGATGTTTGTGGTACTTTAAAATCTAAGACCTTTAGTGGAAGTCTTTATTTTGTAACATTTATTGATGACTACTCATGAAAGCTCTGGGTTTATGTTTTGAATGAAAAAAGTCAGGTGCTCAGTGTTTTCAAGCAATTTCATGTTTCTACTGAGAGGGAATCAAGAAAGAAATTGAAATGTATTCACACAGACAATGAGAGAGAGAGTATTGTGGTTTGTTTGATCAGTATTGTAGGTAGGAAGGTATTCGACATTAGAATACGCCTCCCAAGACACCTCAGCTGAATGGTGTAGCTGAGTAGATGAACATGACTTTTTTGGAAAGAGTTTGTTGTTTTCTTTTGGAAGAAAAGTTACCTAGAAATTTTTTGGGTGATTCATTACTTATATCTACTTATATTATCAATTTATCACCTAAATTTTCTTTAGAAATAGTCACTCCCGACAAATTTTGGTATGTCAAAGAGATTAGGTACGATCACTTGCGTGTTTTTGGTTGTAAGGATTTTCTTCATGTTCCTAGAGATGAGAGATCCAAGCTGTATGGTAAGACACACCAGTGTATTTTTATTGTCTATAGACACTATGAGTTTGGGTACATGTTCTATTATCCTATTTTGAAGAAACTTTTCAAAAGCCTCAATGCAGTGTTTAAGGAGGATCATACTATTGCAAAAATTGATAAGGGAGAAAAAACTGCTTCTCCAACTTCTAATGGTTTTGTCAGTCTTGAGCCAGGTTCTGATTCACATTTACCTCATATTGTTGATTTTGATGATCATGTTGATGCACATAATGATACTCAAGGTGAACAGGTTGGAGTTGATGTTTGTGATTCACCTTTGGTTTCTGATGATCTGGTTCCAGGGGTTATTAATAAACCTGTAGTTCCACTCTGAAGGACATCTTGGCATCTCACCATTTCTACTTGATATTCACCTGATGAGTATGTGATCCTTGATGAAGAGTGAGAACCATAATCTTTTGATGAGGCAATGGAAAGTGAACAAAAAGATAGATGAGTTGTGGCAATGGATGACGGGAAGGCATCATTGCGCGACAACCACACTTTTGAGCTGCTGAAGTTACCTACAGGGAAGATAGCTTTGAAAAATCAGTGGATTTATTAGATTAATAATGAAGAATATAGTTATGTTCCATGATATAAGGAAAGGTTAGTTGTTAAAGGCTTTCTGTCAAGAAAAAAGGTATTGATTTTGATGATATTTTCTCACCTGTTGTCAAAATGTCTTCCATTTAGGTTGTTCTTGGTTTGGATGATAGTTTGGATCTACATATTGATTAGATGGATATAAAGATAGATTTACTCCATGGATATTTAGAGGAGGAGATTTATATGGAGAAGATAGAAGGTTGTGTTGAAACAGGTAAATAAAATCATGTCTTTAGGTTGAAGAAGAGTTTGTATGGTTTGAAGTAAGCTATGAGGCAGTGATATAAGAAGATTGAATATTTCATTTCTCATCAGGGTTTCAGGAATAAATCTTCTGATCATTGTGTTTTTTTTCAAAGATTTACTGATGATGATTTTATTATACTATCGCTTTATGTTGAAGATATTCTCATTGTTGGACATGATACTTCTAGAATTGATAGATTGAAGAAGGATCTTTGTCAGTCTATTGTGATGAAATACTTGGGGCCAGCACGATAGATTCTTGGCATGACAATCTCCCATGACAGGAAGGAAAAAAGATTTTGGTTATCTCAGGAGAGATACATTGAGAAGATCCTTCAGAGATATTCTATGGATAGAGCTAAAGTACTCTTCTCGCTTTAAATTTTAATATCAGCACCAGTCAGTCACCTTCTACTGATGAATAGAGAGAGGAGATGAATCACATACATTATTCATTTTCTGTTGGCTGTTTGATGTATGATATGGTATGTACTAGACCTAATATAGCTCATGCAGTTGGTGTGGTTTGTCTTCTTCTATCAAATCCAGGAAGAGAGCATTGGAGAGAAGTGAAGTACATTTTTCATTATCTTCTTGGTACTTCTGATATGAGATTGTGTTTTGGCAAAGGGGAACCTATACTTTGTGGCTTTATAGATTTAGATATGGTAGGAGATATTGATTCGAGGAAGTCTACTTTATGATATTTGATCACTTTTGTAGGGGGAGCTGTATCTTGGAAGTCTAAATTGTAGAGATGTATTGCTTTATCTACCACAGATTCAGAGTTTATTGTAGCTACTGAGGCATGAAAAGAATTATTGTGGATGAAAATGTTTATTCAAGAGCTCAATTTAAATTAAGACATGTTTATTTTATTTTGTGATAGTCAGAGTGCTATTTGTTTGGGAAATAATTCCACTTTTTATGGCATGTTGAAACATATCGATATTCAATATCATTGGATCCGCAAAGTCTTTGATTCAAGATAGTTAGAGCTTGAGAAGATCCACACTGATGACAATAGGCCAGACATGTTGACCAAGAGTGTACCCAGAGGAAAATTTGAGACTTGCCGACTGATTGTAGGGTTGGAGGTGATCCCCACTTGAGTCAGAGGGGGAGTTTGTTGGGCGTCTTCCGGGTTAGTGCACTGCGTAACACCTCCTCAATTGTATCACCACACAGTTTCTCTTTTAATGAGGTGTTTTTAATGCGGGCCAAGACCACGTGAATTAATTCATGTGGTGACACACTTTTGACGTAGAGAAATTAATTGACATAGATTCTTTTTTCTATATAAGGAGGCAGTGGCAAGGCATTTCAACACACTGGCATTGACATCACCATGAGTAAATCCCATTTGTTGATCACCTCTCTTCGACGATCATCTTTCTTGCTCTCCACCTTTTGATCCACACATTTATTCTTGAGTATTAATTTTGAGATCCCTTCCATTTTGGGGAGTCTCTACCGTGTACCTCTTGATTTTAGTGGATCCCTCTTTCTGGACTAGGTCCCGTGGTTTTTCCCTTTTGGGTTTTCCACGTAAAAATTTCCAGTGTCAACTTTATATTTCTGCACTTAATTTTGTCACTACACATCCACTTTTATTTAGAAGGAAAGATTTTATTTTTGATGTGCCTTTACCTTTTTCTATTGTTTGCGCGTTCATTACTTTCCCGTATTTCCCAACACTCAAGTGGTCCAGCACCAGAATCAGATGAAGGCATCTAGGTCATCACAGTATGTTCTTTAATGGCGGTTCCCAACAATAGAAGGGGGAACTCGGAGGGCATCAGCTTTATCTGGTGGTTCTGGTTCGAGCGGTGCAGGGTTTCATAGTGGACTCAGAGGGCTCAGTATTCTATATTAGTGACTGGTCTTCTGTGGTACTCAGTGGCTGTAGGTAACTTAGCCGCACACTAGTGGGTTGGAGAGTTTCCACTTCAAAATGAGGTGTGGCAGAGGGTGCGAGGTGCAACTGTGGGTGAGAACGCATCCTAGAGCATAAAAGAAGCAATGATGGGTTGGACTACTGATGGTGACTCCTGTCAATTATCGTTGGTTATTGGGGTGTCTCAAAAGAGTTCATTGGTTTTGTAGTGTTGACTCAAAATAGTCACCGTTGGTTTTCTGGCGGTGAGTATAGAGCAGCGAAACCACCTGAAAAACAATGAACAAAGAAAGAAATACCGAAAAAATGTAATAATCAATTTTACTAAAAAAATAAATCAACTAAATTAAAAAATTAAATTAAAATTCTAATTCAAATATTAAAATTGTTAAAAATAGAAACTTATTAATTAAAAATTATTCAATATTGAATTTAATTAATATTATAAATTGTTAACGACCAAATTAATTTCTAAAAATAAAAAATATTAAAAAAAAGTTCGGTTAAATTAATTAATTAATTAATTAATTAAAATAATTAATAAAATAAAAAAAAATCAAAATTAATTAATACTAAGTATTATAAAAAAGAATAAAAATTTTAAACTTACTTTAATTATTTAATGTTTCAAAAACAAAATTGTAATTTACCTATTTACAAATAAAAATAATGAATTAAATAAAGTGGTGAATAAATCTATAAGTAATAAAAATAGAAGAAAGGAAAAAACTAATTATAAAAAATATTAAAAGAATGAAAAATGAAAAAAAAAATATTATTGAAACCAAAAAAAGAATAAAAAATGAAAGTAAAAAACCGAACAAATAAATTAATTTTATTATTAAAAAACAATGAAAATAAACACTAAAAACATACTTTAAAAAAAGTATTTTTAACAATTAAATATAAAAAATACAATAATTGTTTATTATTAAACAAAATACATTATTTTAATAATAAAAAGAGAATAAAAAGTAAAAAATGATGCAATAAAGTGAAAATAAAATCAGCCACATCAAACTCTCTTACACTTAAATGTTTGTTTTCCCTCAGACAAATGAATGATTTTATCTTTCTAAAACAAAAGGAAATGATTTTTCAAATTTAGTTCAAAATGTGGATTTCAAGACTTTTAAAAACAGAGGCACAAAACCAAGTCATGATTTTCAAAGAATACTAAAAAGTTTCCTACCTAACTTTTACTACCCACTAGAAATCAATGGAACAAAAATTCACTCACTATCAAGGATTTCATGCCTCCTATAAGAAATAACCTACTATCATACTTCAATTCCAATTCAAGTTATAATTCTAAGAGTGATAATAGGTTAGATAAAGTGAAATTAAAATCTTATGAAAAGGCACCTTCAATCTCCACTGCCTGCTAGGTTCCAAAAAAATTATAGATCAATTTTTTGGAATCACTTTACTAATACAACTCAAATGATCTTCATACAAGTCAACTTTCACATTCTTAATTCAGGTCCAAAATTACCACCACCTTAATGAACTCATTTTGGACTACTAGACACTTTATTTTTTATTCTTTTTTATTTTATTTTTATTTTTATTTTTTTACCTAGCCATGTATGTTCAAAGAACTGTGTAGAAACACTTATTGATATATAATAAAGGCTAACACTATAACAAACCAGGTATTTATAGAATAATACATTTTGATTTATATTAATACTTATGAATAAGATATTAATTTTACGTTAAAGGGGATGTTTTTTTTGATAGTGTACTCGACACTCAACAAAGGGTTTCTCTGAAATCTTACGTTGCACACAACATTATGATATACCAAAAAATAATACAGTAATAATATTATTATTTTAAATGGTAGTTAATTTCTAGCTATTAGAATGAAGGGAATGAATAATATCAACTGAATTTTTAAATATGGTTCACACATGTTTAAATAATGATTCAATGGTTACCAAATTTATTTGAAATGGAAATAAAAAACAAATTGAATATAAAGGATGTGTTTTTATGAAAATATATTTAAAAGAGAATAATTTTGTTTTCATATCAATCTTTATAGTTTTTTATTTATTGAAAAATATATGATATATATTCAATTTAATGTTTTAAATTCATATTATATGTTTTCTAGATATGAAATAAGAACAAATTCAATTTCTCAGATAAAAGAAGTATTTTTCTAATAATGCAGTTTTACCGCCTTTTGATGGTGTAACCTTTTTAAATATAGTTTTGTTACTTTTATATGTTCTATTTGAAAAAATAAACTTCTTTTATAGAATCGGGACATTAAAATTTACTTTGGATGAAATTTTGGTATTTTTCTGATAAAGTTCATTTTTAATGAATAGTGAAAAAATACTGTATTTTAATTCAAAACTGTCTTTTCATCTTATTTATTTATATAGTTATATTGTAATTTTAATTGGTTTTAAAGTATAACTAGATTATATTTTTATAATTTAATACAATGGTGGTCATTGGAAATAATTTCACTTTTAAATTGGACATAAATACATGTCAATCTTTTGATAGTTATTACTTCTTAAAAACCCACTTTTTGGTTTCGACAACAAGAATGAATTTTAAATTAATTACTGCAAATTATGTGTTATGAAATAAAAAAAATGGATTCCATATTCTGAATCATGAGGTATAAATTGTGTAAATACAGACCTTTTATTTTTAAACAATTGAAATAGTAACTTCAGTAATTATTTTATTTACCACGATTAAAGGGTAAATCTAGTAAATGAGGGTAAAGAAATAATATTATAATAATATTAAACTACCTTAAAATGTGTCCTAATCCTATTTTATGAGACATGTCTTACCATGGTAATCCTTGTATCTATTTTGGGACCCCATGGACCCACTTTGATGTGAAAATGACATTTTATAAGAATTACTTTAAAGTAAAGAAAAATGTAACATAAACATGTATCTTTTAGTAAAACAATTTTTATATGGGGTTATATAAGTAATATTTTAGACTATAAATATTCATTATAAATATAAAAATATTTACTACATCATGGTACTTTATTTATAATTTTTAGACATCAAATAAATAAATTTATTTATGACAAAATGATGATGTAGTGAGTATATTATTAATGAATGATTTAAATAAATGAGATTATAAATATTAAAATAAATTTATTTTGAAACTTTTTATGCCATAAATTAATTTTAGGGATTATTATGACCTGTTATCTTTTAATTAATTAAGTTTTTTCAAAATAATAATTTTTTTATAGATTTTAAAAAAATTCATGACTTGAATAGTATAAAATTTGACATAAATGAGTTTTTAAAACAAATACTATTTTATTAAATGATATAAGTCATAAAAAACTATGATTCAAAAAAATGGATTATATAATATTGTAAATTTCATTAATGAACCACTTTAGGTTCTATTGTCATTTTATAGTAACTATATTAACAATATAGTTTGAATATATAAGAAGAGATGGTATGAGTCAAATTAGTTAACTAAGGGTTAAAGATAAAAGATAAGGTTAAATTTGTGACATATACTTGTCTAAAACCTATTGGTTGAGATTTTTTAGACCCAAAAAAACATTATATTTTAAATAAATGACTTTGGGACCATTTGAAACCGAAAATCATTTTATAATAAAATAATATTTCAATACCTTCCTAAAGTGCCATCCTCCCTCTTATAAAAGGGAATCACCTCTAACCCTTACTAACACCTCTCAATCCCCTTGGCTCATCCAAAATCTGCCAAAATAATATACCAACATACCTATATGACTCATATAATCCTAAAATTGGGCATAAGACAATTCAAGAAATCCTTTTAGCTTAAATCAAAAGGAGTTACCTGATTTGAGGTAATGACTTCTCTCAAGCTTCTTTAATTTATTTTCCTTATCCAACCCCATAAATTCTCTTTATTACATTATTTTATAAAAACAAAAGTATCTTAAATATACTAGGATATTGTTATGGGAATTATTCAAACTAAAATTACACACACCTCCATCTAATAGATACGAACATACTGTTTCTATGTACGACAAACTACAACCCATGAAATGATGATTGTTCGATTTTCCTCTACCACCTCTCATGGTGGACATTATGATGGAATTTTATATATATATGAAATATATTATATTTATATTTTATCTATTATAATTTAATTTTTATTTACAAACTTACCTTTATGATTTTCATGGTGTATAAATACAATAATTTTATTTGAGGAAGTGCAGACTACTGCCCCCTCAAAGTGATATGACTCATTCATGTCATACATGGAATGTATAAAGGATGGAATTAATGAAATTATTTAATGTATATAAAATATTATATTATAATATAATTATAATATACCTATTTATCATTTATATCTAATTCCTTTAAATATGAAAAATAACTGAAAGCAGCGTTCATGCGTATGTACAACTTACCGTCTACATAAACTGTGCATTTCATTTCTTATCTCCAAATGTTATGGACTATTATAAATACACATATACTAGATCAAAATAAATATATAATAGATATATATGATATTTAAATCATTAATATGATTATGGATATAATTTACTTTTGACCACATAAAAAATTTGTAATTATAACAAGTTCATTTTCGACTCAAGTACCCAATATCAAAAAAATGACTGATATTAACTTAAAAAATTATGTAATTTTTATAACATAGTAATAATTAATATAAAAGTAATAGTAAACTTGAAAATTGGTCTTGATCAAGTATAAATTAACTTAAGTTTATTATTCAGGAAGAACAAGGGACATACGTGATGAATCATACTCAAGGTAAGGTAACCTTTCACCCTCCTCTTTTAGGCAAAGAATTATTTTATGTTTTGTCTTTTAATTTATATTTTATTATGTTGGGGTATGTTTTTATATATCCTTATTACTGTAAATTTTATGTACAGGTTATGAGAGACCCTTTTCTCTCTCATCAACTCATTTTCTTAATTTTTAAATGACTTTTTTAGGTTGCCAAATATTTGTAAGGGAATTTCTAAACTCAATTTCCACTCATTGCGTTTTACGCATACTTAGTTGATTATATTATTCCAATATTATGTGTGGAAGCACTGTTTGTTTATTTATGTTTTAATTTCCCCTTCCATTTGTTTGGATATACCTTTACAACACATAATCACCCCATTGATAAATTATTACATCATTTATATGAACTTTTTAAGGGAAATATTAGCTCAATATCCATTCATTGAGTTAAATATCCATGTATTTGGTTTTGTTTTCCCAAGAATATTTGTGAATGACCTATGATTGTTTTAAGCTTAATATCCACTTATATTAGGTGTATTTATATTTTCCACACATAATTACGTCTTTGATTTATCCTTAATCTAATGATACAATCTTTGTAAGTGACTACATATCAATATACTTTCATTGAGGCATATCTCGATATTGTGCACCTTTAATATCCTATAAAAAGTATATAAAGCCCTTTTGACATTTTATATCACAAATTTGTATATTCTCATGACATTTAAAGTTTAGTTTGATGTTATTCTTTAATTATTTTTATTCATGTGTTTCTCAAGTGTTACGAGACTCTTTAACTGAAACATCATTTTAAATATTTTAAAGATTTATTATTCTAAATATTTCTATTTAATGTCCATGTTTTCGAAATGCTTTTAAGTATTTATTTATATGCAAATTAAAATTTTAAAATAGAATTCATTTAAAAGTTTCAAAGTGGTATTGGAAACTTTGATTCAAAAATATCTTTATTAAATGTTTTAAATGGTTTTGGAAATAGATTGAATATTTAAATATATTGAATTGATTTATTGTGATTGATGATTAAAATTTTTATAATTTCAATCTTTTATGTGTTATGATTATGTAATGGTATTAGGACATTTGGAAGGTGGTTATGTGATAAACCAAATACAGGTTTTTACATGATAAACCTATGGAGGATGAGCCCAAGATAGCTCTCCAATGCATTGGGTAACATGAAGGAGGAAAATATTAATGTTTCTCCTAAGAGATTTAGGGAATATACTATGATGAGTATTCCAAATGTAACTCCCCATGTAGCTATGAAAACTATAATGTAAGAATGTAATGGATGCCATAAGTTACCTTTATGATTTATGATTTCTATTTGTTATTATAAATCATATGATTTAATAAGGTATGTTAAAGATATTTTGTTATATACGTGAAAAGTACGATTTCATTGATTTATATGAAGTGATGGAATAATGTTTTATTTACTTATTTTATAACCCTTATTGAGATTTTTATGCTCAACCCATGTTCTGGAAATGTTTTTTATAGGGTATAAGGAAGGGTAAGAGAAATGAATAATTCAAGAAGATTTATATCAAGAAAATAATTCTTGTTTTATTTAAGGATTTTTATTGTTGTGAAAAAATCGGTTAGGGTAGAAGTGTCTACTTTGTAATATTTGAGATATAATGTAATAGTTATGGCCTAATTCTATAAAACTCTAAACCTCAAAAGATACTCAATGTGAATTATTGATTTAACTCTAGATTAAGTAAATGTTTAAGGCTGGGGCTTATAATTTGTATCAGAGGTCAATTTAGATAACTTTAGTGGTTAGGGTGTTATTTAAGAGTAAGTGACATAACAATAATGGTTATCATATTATAAAGATTCATAGTTATTTTAGATAAATTTAATGAGTTTAAGATAACCTGAATAATTATATATTAGTGTTTACCCTCCTCATTAGATATTATATAAGGATTTTACTGATATACTCACACTGACCATTTTGGTTTTATTAAATGGTCAGATCTAACAGGAACCAAAGTAACAATGGATGTGAAGGAAACTGTGGCAGTTTTATGAATGAGCAATCAAATTAAATGGGAGTTGCTATGAGAACTCTTGTGGTTATTCTTAACCAAAAATCTGGAGTCATGATTGACCACTTGAACCTTGCTGTTTTTTCTAAGGCATCATATATACGAGAAATAAATCCTAATGGAAGTTCAGGTAATAATAATAAAGGTAAGTATATTCAAAAACCTATGTGTCAAAGACATGGAAATAAACACCAGGGAAAATTCTTCAAAGGGATGGGAAGATTTTTCAGATGTGGTAATGAAGTTCATAAAGCAATAATCTTCCATGGAAAAAGGAAACATCCAGTTGATTCTAGGAAAGGAAAATAAGTTCTTTCTAAAGGATCAATTGAATGTTTTAAATGTGGTGTGTGTGGTCATTATAAAAATATATTTCCTATGAAGAAGGTTTGGTAATGGGATCAGCAGGATCATACAAATATATGTTTACCAATTCCTAATTCCATTCCAATTGAATATGAGGAAACTGAAAATGACCTAAGAAAGGTATGGATTATTTCATAGCTAATGTTTTGACATTACTAAAATATTAGAACATTATGCATGATTTTTTTATAGGAAATAAGTATAAAATAATAAGATGGAAAAACATGGATAAAGGATCCTGAAGAATTTTTGATGATTAAGATGTCTACATTTTAGGAATTGAAGAGTTATGTTGGATCTATGGATGATGATATTTTTAAATGTATTAGGGATAAGATTAATTTGGAATAGTTTTTCTAGTATGTATATCCTTGAAGTTTGATATGTGAAAATGTTATTCAAGTAAGAATTATCTTTTCTTGTGTGGACATAATGGACAACCTTAAGGGTTCATGTGATCTTTTTTTGAGGTAATTATGGGTTATTAGTTTTTAGGTTGCAAAATTTGAGGTATGAAATAAAAAATAAGGTTAAAACATGTTATGGATATTTTTAAGGATTTTATCTTATTTTTTAATGTTATTAGAATTAAATGTTTTTTGAAAAAGGACAACATATAGACCATGTGACAACCCATCACATCGGACAAAGCTATGGGAATCGGACCCACAACCAAAGTGTGACTAGAATTTATTGCCTACCACTGGACTACATGAATTCCCTGGTTAGTATGACTAATTATTTTTAGTTAAATGATTTTATGGATTAATGATAAGTTTATTTTGGTAACATATGTTTTATAAAATGGATATCCTTAGTATAGAGAAATGATTTTGTGATTAAGCGATAAAGGTTATTTTAGAATACATTTTCTCTTTTAGGAAACTATATACCTAAGAAAAATAGAATACTATGGGATTTTATTTGAGGAGTAATGGTTGAATTTTATTTTGGAACAATCTATGTTTTTATTGTGGACTTATAGTGATTTGGGTTAGTTATGGAAATGATTAACCTATCTTTGAGAGTATTTGATTAGGATAATTACTTTTACGAATGATACTTTAAGAGTAATCGATGTTATTTGGAGATAAATGTTAAGATTTATCTTGGAATACTATGTGATCAAATTATTTTCAGTTTTGGGTTTAAATCTTAGTTTAGATTATATTGAATAATTTTAAGGACAATTGTGTATTGAATGGTCTTTGTTGAACTTTGGGCACTTCTTATTGAATTTTGGAGATTAAGATTAGTATTTATTTTTATAAAGGATTATAATTTTTGAGAATTATGTAATCTCGTACTATCCATTTTTTTGTGTTAATGTCTAAAGATAGGGGAAATATATAGTTCAACATTTATGGATTATGTGGTTCTCTAGAAGTTGATTATAGCACTTTAGGTGTGACCATGTCATCATGAATACTCATCGTTTGGAGAAAATATGAGTTCGTGGTATTAATTTATTAAAGTATGAAACTCTGCTTGAAAGGTAAGTATTTTTTATGTTCATATTAAATATCATAAATAAATTCCTAAAATTTATGAAAATGAAATTAAAACAAAAAAAAATTCCATTCAGTTTTCCTACCGGGGAATCAAAGACCGTTTAACTCATCACAAGTTTATGTTTTTCTGGTAGTTAACTTTCTCCTGATCATATTTTCTATCACTCTCTATCAGAACTTGACACTTAGTTTCTCTTCCATATAAATGTTTTCCTACATGGATGCCTAGTATGATTTATCTCAGGTTACCTTTGTACTTCTCTTTCTATCTTTTAAAGTGATATTTTTTTGACTCTTTTTCCAATGTGGTGCTTTCAATGAAGTTTCTGAGCCCAATTTCAAAATTGTGAGGATGCAATTTATAAAAGGGGGGAAGGATGTAACAACCCAGGTATTTATAGAATAATAATTTTTGATTTCTATTAATACTTATGAATAAGATATTAATTTTATGTTAAAGGGGACACTTTTTTTGATATCGTACTCAACACACAATAAGGGGTTTCTCTGAAATCTTATGTTGCACACAATATTGAGATATACCGAAAAATAATACAGTAATAATAATATTATTTAAAATGCTAGTTAATTCCTAGCCGTTGGAATGGAGGGAATAAATAATATCAACTGAATTCTGAAATATGGTTTACACATGTTTAAATAATGATTCATTGGTTACCAAATTTATTAGAAATGGAAATAAAAAAACCAATTGAATATAAAGAATTTGTTTTTATGAAAACCTATTTAAAAGAGAATAATTGTGTTTTCATATCACTCATTATGGATTTTTATTTACTAAAAAATATATGATATATATTAAATTTAATGTTTTAAATTCATCTTATTGTTTTCTAGATATGATATAAGAACAAATTCAATTTTTTCGGATAAAACAATTATTTTTCTAAAAAAGAAATTTTACCACCTTTTGATAGAGAACCCTTTCTAAATCTAGTTTTTTTTCACTTTTATATGTTATATTTGACAAAATAATCTTCTTTTATAGAATATGGACATCAAAATTTAATTTGGATTAAATTTTGGTATTTTTATGATAAAGTTCATTTTTTGAAGAATAATGAAAAAATACTACATTTTAATTCAAAACTGTCTTTTCATCTAATTTATTTATATAGTTAGATTGTAATTTTAATTGATTTTAAAGTATAATTGTATAATATTTTATCATTTAAACAACTTATGGCCATTTAAAATAATTTTAATTTTAAATTGGACATAGATACATTTCAATCTTTGGATAGTTATTACTTCTTAAAAACCCGTTTTTTGGTTTCGACAATGGGAAATAATTTTAAATTAATTACTGAAACTTATGTATTTTTAATTTGTAAAAATTTATTCCATATTTATAATCAGTAGTTCCAAATTTTTTAAATATGTACCTTTCATTTTTAGACATTATGAATAGTTACTTCAGTAATTATTTTATTTACCATGGTTAAAGGGTAAATCTAGTAAATAAGAGTAAAAAAATACTATTATAATAATATTAAACTACCATAACATGTGTCATAATCATATTTTATGAGAAATTTCAGACCATAGGAATCCTTGTATCGATTTTGGGACCCCCTTGAGCCACATTGATGTGAAAATGACATTTTATAAGAATTAATTTAAAGTAAAGAAAAATGTAACATAAACATGTATATTTCAGTAAAAAAATTATATGGGGTTATATAAGTTATATTTTAGACTATAAATTGTCATCAAAAATTTAAAAATATTTTCCACGTCGTGGTATTTTATTTATAGTTTTTACACATAAAATAAATAATTTTATTTATGACACAATGATGATGTAGTGATTACCTTATTAATGAATGATTTAAATAAATGAGATTATAAATATTAAAATAAATTTATTTTGAAAATTTTTATGCAATCCAGGGATTTTAGGGATTATTATGACTTTTTATATTTGAATTAATAATTTTTTGTTGAAATAATCATGTTTTTATGGATTTTTAAAAAAGCAAGGACATGAATAGTATAAAAATTGACATAAATGAGTTTTTAAAACAAATACTATTTTATTAAATGATATAATAGTCCTAAGAATATAAGATTCAGAAAAATAGATTATATAACATTTTAAATGTCATTAATGAACCACTTTAGGTTCAATTGTAATTTTATTGTGACTATATCAACCATATAGTATGAATATACAAGAAGATATGATAAGAGTCAAATTAGTTAACTAAGGGTTAAAGGTAAATGATAAGGTTACATTTGTGAAATAAAATTATCTAAAACCTATTGGTTGAGATGTTTTCAACCCAAAAGAATATTATCTTTTAAATAAATTACTTTGGGACCATTTGAAACCAAAAATAATTTTATAATAAAACAATATTTCAATACCTTCCTAAAGTGCCCCTCCTCCCTCTTATAAAAGAGAATCACCTCTAACCCTTACACACAACTCTAAAGCCCCTTGGATCATCAAAAATATGCCCAAATAATCTCCCAACATCTCTCTAGTCATCCTAGAAGCCTCACCTTGGGCAGAAGGAAATTCAAGAAATCCTTTTAGCTTAAATCAAAAGGAGTTACCCGATTTGAGGTAATGTCTTCTCTCAAGATTCTTTCATTTATTTGCCTTCTCCAACCACATAAATTCTCTTTATTCCATTATTTCCTAAAAACAATCATATCTTATATATACTAGGATTTTTTAATGATAATTATTCAAACTACACTTACACACACCTCTATCCAATGGACACGAACATACTATTTTTGTGTACGGCGAACTACTGCCTCACAAAACGATGATTGTTCGATTTTCCCCTACCACCTCTCATGGTGGAAATTATGATGGAACTGTATTTATATATGATATATATATATTATATTTATATTGTCTCTATGATACTGTAATTTTTATTTAAAAACATACCTTTATGATTTTCATGATTGTAAATACAATAATTTCATTTGAGGAAGTGCGGACTACCTCCCCCTTAAAGTGATATGACTCGTTAATTCCATACATGGAACATATAAAGGATAAAATTATTGAAATTATTTAATTTATATAAAATATGATATTATACTGTAATTATAATATACCTATGTATCATTTAGTTTTAATTCCTTTAAATATGAAAAAGAAATAAAAGTAGCGTTCATGCGTAAGTACGTCTTACCGTCTCCATGAACGGCGCATTTCATTTATTGATCTAAATAATTATATAATATATATATATATGATATTTAAATCATGAATACAATTTTGGATATAATGGAATTTTTACCACATAAACAATTTGTAATTATAACATGTTCATTTTTGACTCAAGTACCCAATATCGATAAAACGACCGATATTAACTTAAATAATTATGTAATTTTTATAACATGGTAATAAGTGATATAAAAGGAATAATAAACTTGGAAAATATTCTTAATCAATTATAAATTAACTTAATTTTATTATTCAGGAAGAACAAGGAACACACGTGACGAATCAGACTCAAGGTAAGGGAACCTTTCACCCTCCTCTTTTAGTCAAAGGATTATTTTATGTTATGTGTTTTAATTTCCATTTTATTATGTTGGTATATGTTTTTAGATATTATTATTTCTCAAAATTTTATGTCCAAGTGATGAGATACCCTTTTCTCTTTCATTAACTCATTATCTGAATTTTTAAGTGATGTTGTTAGGCTGCCGAATTTTTGTAAGGGAATTTCTAAACTCAATTTCCATTCATTGGGTTTTATGCATACTAAGTTGATTATATTATTCCATGATTATGTGTGGAATCACTGTTTATTTATTTATGTTTTAATTTCCACTTACCTTTGTGTGGATATAATTTTGCAACACATAATCACCCCATTGATAAATTATTACATCATTTATACGAACTTTGTAAGGGAAATATTAGCTCAATCTCTATTCATGGAGTTAAATATCCATGTCATTGGTTTTGTTTTTCCAAGAATATGTGTTAATGACCTTTGATTGTTTTACACTTAATATTCACTTATATTGGGTGTATTTATATTTGTCACACATAATTATGTCATTGATTTATCCTTAATCTAATGATATATCTTTGTAAGGGACTACGCCTCAATCTCTTT
Organism: Viscum album; assembly: GCA_963277665.1. Lineage (NCBI taxonomy): Eukaryota > Viridiplantae > Streptophyta > Magnoliopsida > Santalales > Viscaceae > Viscum > Viscum album. Next base: position 127,869,592 of record OY728162.1, read on the forward strand.
TTATTGAGGCATATCTTGATATTGCGCACCTTTAATATCTTATAAGGTGTATATACAACCCTTTTTACATTTTATATCATGAATTTCTATATTCTCACGATATTTAAAGTTTCTTTTGATGTTATTCTTTAATTACTTTTATTTAAGTGTTTCTCAAGTGTTACAAGACTCTTTAACAGAAGCATCATTTTAAATATTTTAAAGATTTTTTCTTATAAACCTTTCTCTTTAATGTCCATGTTTTCAAAATGGTTTTAAGGATTTGTTTATATGCACATTAAGTTTCTAAAATTATATTCCTTTAAAAGTTTCAAAGTGGTATGGGAAACTTTGATTCAAAAATATATTTATTAAAAGTTTTAAATGGTTTTGGAAATGGATTGAATATTTCAATATCTTGAATTGATTTATTATGATTGATGAGTGAAATATTGATAATTTCAATATTTTATGTGTTATAATTATGTAATGTCACTTGGACATTTGATGGGTGGTTGCGTGATAAACTAAATACGGGTGGTTTCGTGATAAACCTAGGGTGGGTGATCTCGTGATAGCTCTCTAATGCATTGGGTAACAAGATGGAGGTAAATGTTAATTTTAATGACCCAAACTTTTTAATTATATTTGTTTCCTAATTTTGTTGGTATAATTAAAATGTGAACGTTGTGTTTTGACTGTTATATGACTGTTGGTCAATATGACTGTTGGAAACTATAATCTTAACGTTGTGTTTTTATAAATATGGTTATCTTGGTTAATTAATACAGAAATAAGACTGAATGGCCTCATCCAGTAGACTCAAGCCATATGAAGCCCATCTGTCAGAGCTTGGGAAGGAGGTAGCATCACTGGTCTTTTCTCTAGACCAAGCCCAAGACGAACTTCAACGTATGAAGCTTAAATAGAATCGCCTAAGGGAGAAGTTCAAGCTGATAGAAATCACCACTCGGGAAATGTTGTCCGATCCACCCCAAGATTCTATCACCATATCACACCTAACACTTATTTCCTATGCTGGTGTAATAAGGGGCCATGTAAAGATACCTTAGCTGCTTTGTGTAATCCTTTTATATAAATAAAATTGTTATTTATTCTTATGGAAAATTTTGTGAATTTCAAATATCCGGATAAATATAGGATGTGTATTATTGATGAATTTAGGGAAAAAGGGTGTTTTAAAATATATTTGTATTCATTAAATAATTAATAATGTGAAATGATTTTCAAAAAATGGTCTTCTACAGTTGTGAGCAGTGAGAAATTCAGAGTCTTATAAGATCAACTTGGTTATTAGTGAATAGTAAAGTACGAATAGTAACATACCCATATGAATAGTAATGAATAGTAATTTGACCAAAAAAATAGAAACTTCACCCATGAAAGTATAAATACATTTTAGACATCATAAAAGTGAAAAAACGATCATAGTTTAATTTTTGGTATTTTTTCATGCCATAAATATTTTATTTAAAATGTTATAATTAATTTAATAATTTAAAATGGAAATGTATCTTCATAAAATTTAATCATAAATTTTTACTTTATTGTCTTATGGTTATAAGATAATTTTATGGGACCTTGATTACTTTTTTAAAGTGTTACAAAATGAGTTATAGTTTTAAAGTTGTATTTTTGGAATAAATAATGATATTATTTAAAAATTAAATTAAAAATATTTAGAAAATTATTTTCATGAAATGAACTTCATTTTTTATTTTAGAACATTGATATTAGGTTAGGTTGAATTTTTGGGTTTTTTCTGAAATAGTTGAATTTTTGGTGAATAGTAAAAATGCAGTTTTGAGTTTTGGGTGTTTAATGACATAATTAATGATGTAATAATGATTTAAGATTTCTGGTAGACTTATGAATAGTTAGATATGGTATGAGGTGTCCCAAGTGGCCAATACCATGGGAAAATACCATGGGTAAGCCCATGGTTTTGCAAATACCATCGATGAGGTGTCCCTTGGAAATTAATAATTTATTCACTCACTTTCCCTATAAATACCAAGCCATTTACCTCATTAATTTCATTCCAAAATCATCCTCAACGAAGTTATGGTCTCCTTACCTCCCAAGGAGTCCTCCCAAGGTTCCATCAAGCCTCCCAAGGTATCGAATTTTAAGCTTTCGAAGTTACTCTTCAAGGTAAGGGATCCTTTCACCCTCCCCATTTGAGTCATGAATTCTTTTATGTTGTGTCTTCTAGTTTCCATCTATTTATGTTGAGGGTATGTTCTTATATGTTCTCATTACTGTAAATTTCATGTCTAATGGTTGATATACCATTTCCGCTCTAATAAATTTGTTTTCTAAATTTTTAAGTGACGCTGTTAGGCTGCCGAATTTCTCATAAATGAAATCACATATTCTCTTTTCTTTCATGTTTCCTTTTCATGCGGTATGTCATTAAAATATCCATACCATGTTCTTATCTCAATTTTATTCTGTATTTTTATTTTAATATGATATATTTATGAGTGTGTTACCCTTGTACCCTCTCTTTTTATTATTTTCTAAAACTATGTTATATAGCCGTTATGCTGTAGAATTTTCGTCTCAAAATTTCTATCACTTTCTCTCAAGAAATTATCTTATTTATTTATGTGAATACCCAGACCTATTTCATTTCTATGTGTGTTCATAAATATATAAAAAGGATATATTTTATTCTGGAATGGACATACATATAACCCTCACTCCCTTTCCATGGGTTATAAATTACATAACAATCTCATTTTTTTAAGTACTCTTTAAAACGTCATGATTTTGAAATGAAACCCATTTCTTTTAATATCTATGGGTTATTTATGAGATATTTGATTATGATATTTGTGGCTCACATGAAAGTAAATACATATTAAGGGTGCACACTGAGAGTGCTCTAATGCATTGGGTAATGAATTAATCTCTAGAGATGACAAGTTTCACTATATCTTTGAGAATAACCTTGGTAATTTTTTTATGGCACCTTGGGGATGAACCTTAGTGATATGTTCATGAATTTATAAATAAAATGTTGTAGCCACTTATTCAAGTTATGATTCAAGTTATTTTCATTATGATATGCCTATACTTCCATTGCTTATGTCCTTATTTTTTTATTCAAGTTCTTATTGATGTTAAAAGTAAACTGATTCCCTTGTTTACCCTTACTTGGCCTTCTGCTCACCCTTTCCTTTAAATGTATGTCTCCAGGTTATGATATGTAGTAATAGTACTTAGGATGAAATTATGATGAATCCATACAAGTGGTTTAGAAGAATGTTTTATGTTGTTTTTCATGTATTATGTTCCTAATTTCCAAGACACTAGACTTTAAAGATCCTCTATTTGTAAAATGTAATGAAAAGTTATTTAATAAAAAGGCAGGATGCCATAGTCACTACTAGAAAATAAGGATATAGACATAGATCTATAGCCACGATTTTATAAGTCTGTAGATATAGCTTAGTTTATACCCACAGTTCTATTAAAACTGTGGCTATATCATAATTTATATCCATGGATTAAAAAAATCCGTAGTATTGTTTTTTTTACTATCAATCGGGCTCGTCCTCCCCATTCTGTGACTCCTCTCCTCCCTCGATCCATGAGCTCCTCCTCCCCAGTCCGTGACACTCTCAGCGACGCTCTCCACGATGCTCTCCTCCCCCGATCCGCTAGCTCCTCCTCCCCACTGTCCACGACTTCTCGAACCCTCGACCTAGACCTGCTCTCTGCACACTCCTCCTCGACATCACTGTTACACTTCCCGACCATCAGTGTTTCACGGCGGCCTCCCCACCCTCGCGTTCAACTTTCTCCTCCCACCCTTGACCCTCTCCCCCAAGGAATACTCTTTCTCCCTCACTATTCCTCCTACCTCGTCGTTACTCCAGAGACTAAATGGTTATGGATTCTATCCTGTAAGTTGATTGGACTTTCAGTTTTTTCCTTGCCCGCATGCTTGGTTTCTCATGAATATGTGAAATTTGTAGGAAATTTGATAGGGATTTCAATCTCGAGATTCAGAGTTTAGTGGAAATTTTGAACAGGAGTGCCCAGGCCGAGCCGACTCATCTTGCTCAATTGGTTATGGGCATTGATAATAGGTTTTGAAATTTATTTGATTTCTCTTGTTCCCTTGCATTTTTCAGAACAAGATATATGACATCCCTTCATATTTTTATCCCTTAATTTGATATTATCCTAAATGAACTCCTCCGCTTTGAGGGAATTTCTCAAGATAGCACATAATCTTCAGGAGGTCAAGCCCTCCCCAAGAAAGATGTATTTTTTTCTGAATGGATTCAGTATGTTTCCACACCAAATTATCACAATCCTTATGTGGGTAGGCCCGAGATTTTTCCTACACATTAAAACTAGGGATGAATTCATGCTTACTTTACAACACTCAAATAAGGACAATTGACTTAGTGGGGATGGAATTTTTCCCTAGATGTCAACCGATTGGTTCAAAATGTATCCTTCTTAGTAATGTTTCATAATTGTTTGCTATTACTAGTGCATGAATCCAACACCAAAGTCATAGTTACAACCTTTTTGATAGTGGACCAACTGGCCATAGGGAGGTGAATTAATATTGTGATCCTGGTACTGGAAACGATTTATCATTTTAGGGGTGTATAATAATGGTAATGTGTCCCTACTAACTCATGGTCCCTTTTCATGTTCATTGGGAATAGAAAATAGGCCTCATTCAAGGATATGGATTCATAAAAAAATATAATATTATATATACATAATTCTAGCCATACTTAATATTTATAGGTTTGGTGAATCCATTGACCTTGTAAGAACACAATGCAGTTTACCAAAAAAATCACCATAACTATTTTTGATAGGAAACATATAATTATCTTACTAGTATCTTACACATTTACATTATTTAACTTAATGGTAATATAAATGAACATCGTTCTAATATTTTGGTTTCCTAGGTTATGAAGATATGTTTTAGGTATAAGTACTAATGGTTGATAATGTTATGGTATATTTTTATGATATTTCATTACGATTGAATATTTTTTATGATTATAAAGACACAAAACTATTATAGTCTTTAGGCATGTATTATTGTAATGTAATTTATATTCACCTAATATTATGTAATATATTTTTATGTTAACCCTGTGTTGCTATACATTCTGTTTATGTTGCATGGTTGGTGGTATGTTAATGTAAATTGTGATATTGTGATGTGAAACCATTCCACCTTGGATAAGATAATTTAATAAATCTGGCACATTATTTTGTAAAATTTATAAGATCCTCAGGTTATTTTGTGACTTGTACCCCTCTTGTATAGAGGCAATCACATGGTTGGTGAACGATTTGTAAAACCATTATTTCAAAACATACAACCCTTAAAATGTGTGATTTTCCCATTTCCCCCCATCGATATTTATCATGCCTCAGCAAATATTCTCCTCATTTCTTCCCCTTTCATCCATGGTTATGAAAAAAAATTCCCATTTTATTCCAAGGGTGGATCTCCTTTGATTCTACACTGTTCGGAGCGCCCTTGGTTTGAAATCGATGCTCCATGTTTCTCTAATACTCCTCTTTATTCAATTTTTCAGATTTGGGTTTGTTTACTTTGCGATCTTATTCTGAATCCCATAAATGATTTTTTTCTAGTGTATATTAGGTTGGGGTTTAGAGGGGTGTTCAAATCCGAGTGATTCTCCAAGTTTGTGCATGTTGTTTTCTTCAGAATCTAAGTAAGTCATCTACAAGTTATATCCAAAAGTTTTATTGTTAATTTGTTCATGTGCAGTTCTGTTCATGGTTCTATATTGTTTTTAATTTGATTCCTTTGTTAGGGTTTGGTAAAATGGTTAGATAAATGATAAAATGAACACCTCATTATCCCCGTGTGATGTGTGGAGGATGATTTCACCTGTTTAGTGCCACCCATGGGGTGCTTCAACATTTCCCAACATGGAAAATTGAAATATTAAGAATAGGGTTGATTTGTGTTGAAGTAAAGACCATGATAAATATGTTGAAATTTTAGATAAAATATAAGAGTCACAAATGGTTGTTTTTTCAAGTTATTGAAAATTGAAAATGGTATTATTTGGAATGATGTGAAAAAAAGTTCAATGGATTAATGTGAATATGAGAAATGGATTATGAATTTGTGATATACATGCATAAATAGGTTAATTCATAAGAATATATAAACGTGATAAATGGGAGAATGCAACTAAATTGAGTAAACGGTTATATGGGTTAAGTTATGGGTGTTGATTAATATTCTAAATAGGTTAAGGTATGAAAATGGAAATGGGTCAAATGGGATAAGTGATATAAATGGAAAATTTGTTAATGGGTTATGTATTGATATTGTGTCATATGAAAATAAATATGAATTGTGATGTTTGTGTGTATGGAATATGTATGGATGTGATATGTTATATGTGGTTAATAAATACATAAGAATTTGATCATGGTCTAGTTTTATGGGGGGAATTGACTTCAATTTCAATACACACGGGTCGGGTTGGATAGAGGCTCTAAACCTTACCCCTTTAATACATGAGTTAGGGATTCAGACTAAGGATATATTCCCTTAATAGTTTGTTGGATATGACTACATGGACTGAGGCTCCATGGTAAGTGTAATTATTTGGTTATGATATGTTTATCCCTAGCGAGATAGGGAGTATGACTTATTCACTTATGCATAGTATTTTACCATATTAGGACACTGTTTAAAATATATAAATGCCTAACCTATTTGAACATGGGATGAAAATGAAATAAGTTATTAAGATGGTATAAGTGATAAAAATGGAAATAACTAGGGAAATGGTTAATGTGTATATAGTTAACCGATAATACCTGAGTTTTCTTTTATTTTCTATCTTATTTACATTGAACCTACATACAATATCTGTTTAGACTGGATAATTTATAGACATCATTGGTGATTTCCTACTGAGTATTACCCACACCTTGACCAGACCATCATTGGGTACCTGAGATTATTTCATCATTGTATGTCTGAACAAGGGAAAATTCCCTCTTTTAGGGAGTTTAGTTGTCTTTGAGAAGAGCATGAATGGGGATCAAGAATTGGAGTTAGGACCCATTCTGGGGACTCTAAGGTTTTAATTAATTATTGGTTTTCTTTCTCAATTAACAATGTTATCTTGACATGATGTATTATTGTTTGGTTATAGTCCATACCCTCTTGGGGAAACAGTTTGTAATTCATGTGTCCAGTTATTGTTTATTGTTTAATTTAATTAACATGGTATCTATTGTACCTTACACCGGTAAGGAGGTTTTAGAATCCCCACATGATTCCTCATACCCATGCTACATGTAAGAAACCTCTGGTTTGGGTAGGGTGTTAAGGGGGTTCAAAACATGAATGAAAGGAGAAAAGTGGCCATTATGTGCATGTTACATGGTTGGAACATAGTTATAGTAAACCACATGACCTTGGAAAAGATTAATTTCATACTGATGTAACATATTTTTATAAACTGTGTGAGATCCCTGGTTCACAGTGTGACTTGGACCCCTCTTGGACAGATATTGGTGCACAGTTTGGGTATGTTTTGGTAAAACTATGTAGCCAAACTATGTTCCCCTTAAAAAGTGAAATTTTCCAATTTTACCCTTGTATTTATCAAACCTCACTCAATTTTATCATCATTTATTCACCTTGAAACCATAGAGATGATCCAAAATTCTCATATCTCTACAGGGGTTGATCTCTTTTTATTCTATTCCATTTGAAGCACTGTTGGTTTCGAATCAAATCTCTGGGTGAGTTTAATCCTTGTATTTCTTCACTTTTTCATATTATGGAATGTGTAGTTTCTCATGTTCTTCCAATGACCTAATAACGTTTTTTCTTTTTAGGTCGTATGTTGCGGTTTTGAATGGTGTTTTATTTCAAGTTAAGGGTAATGGTTGAGCAAGCAGTATTCTTTAGAATAGAGGTATGTGGTCTATAATTTATATACAATTGTTTTATTATTGATTTTTGAATGTGAGGTTGTGTTCTTATTTATATCTTGTTGGGAATTTTATTTCTTTTTTAGGGTTTGGTAAATTGGTTGGATAAATGATAAAATTAACCCCTCGTAATTTTTGTGTGATGCATTGAGGATTGTTTTACCAGTTCAGGGCCACCCATGGGGTGTACCAACATTCCTAAACATGGAAAATTGAATTGTTAAGTATATGGTTGATTTGTGCTGAAATAAATGATAAAATTAACCATTCATAATTTCTATATATGGTTGATTTGTGTTGAAATGAAGCAATGCCATGATTTTATAATAAAACCCCTCCAACATAGGTGCATTGTCTTCTAAACCAAAGAGTAGTGATAACTATTTGTATCATGTTTAGATTTGGTTTGAGTCTTTCATATGCCTCTTTTTGGTGTTTTTTTGTGGCTAGTTATTTTTTGTTTTCTTTGAATAATATAAATTGGCTTATTATACTCGTTTAACTCAAATGACATTGCCCGAGTAGGCATATGCCTTGACCATGACACTTTCCTTTTCACTCTTTGAATATTATAAAAAAAATTCCATGTTTAGGCAAAGTGAATGAATTTGTAAATGGTTTGTGTAGGGTATATGATTCTTTTCCGTCATTTTGTTTCCCTTTAGATGTTGCATCATTGTGTCGCTCGGTACAACCTTCTCTGGCGATCCCTTATTATAGCATATTAAATAGTTGATCTGTTTTATCATCTGCAGGTGGGGCGACAGTCAGAATGTTGCCATGCCTCCTCCTGCTCCCTTCGCTCCTGGCCGGAAGATGCTACCCCGTGGATGTCACTGGACCGGGCCAACACGCAGCGGTCATGCCACGGTCACGTCTCAGCCACACCATGGTCACGTCGCGATCAAGCCGTGGTCACGCTGCGGTCATGCCACGGTTACGCTACGGTAATTCCGTGATTTGGCCCTGCTCCAGGATGACACCTCGTGACGGTTTGCAGTGATAGTATTCCATGAGTCTTGTGATCAATATTGAGACTGACTAATCACAATTTCTGATGGCGGGGCAACGATCAGAATGTTGCCCCGCCTCCTCCCGCTCCCTTCGCTCCTGGCCGGAAGATGCTACCCTGCGGATGTCACTGGACCAGGCCAACATGTTGCAGTCACTCCGCGGTCACGCCGTGGTCACGCGGCGGTCATGCCACAGACACACCATAGACACACCGCGGCCACGCCATGATAATGTCGTGATTTGGACCTGATCTAGGAATACACCCTGCAGCGGTTCGCCGTGATAGTATTCCATGAGTCTTGTGATCAATGTTGAGACTGACTAATCCCAATTTCTACCAACGGGGCGATGATCGGAATGTTTCCCCGCTTCCTCCCGCTCCCTTCACTCCTGGCCGAAAGATGCTTCCCCAAAGATGTCGCTGGACTGAGCCAACACGTCGTGGTCACGCCACAGTCATTTCGCGGTCACGACGCTGTCACAGCGCGGTAATACCATGATTTAGCCCTGATCTAGCCACATCCAGCCCACACCAGCCCCCTTACTGGAAAACAATGACCTCCTAGGCCAAGAATTAGATCTTGGGGAATATTATTCCATGTTTATAAAATTATTACAATGGTTGTGCATGTTGAAAAATAATCCAATAGGTAATCTATACTACTTTGAAAATCCTTGTGAAAAGTATCCCTTACATTATCCTTCTAAATCCTTTGTAGTAACCAATGAATTCCCATCCAGAACCCTCTTATCCTGAGGAAGAGTCCCCAACCTTTCTTGGTTTGCCTTTTTCTCCTTTAGGAATCTTTGAACTAGTGTGTAAGAATCCTCCACATTGGTTGCTGTAGTTGTAACTAGACTAGCTTGACTCTTTCTACCACTGGCAAAAAAACAATGCTCACAGCCAATCCGAGTATCTGTAGAGGAAATACATTGTTGTCTCATAGAAACTCTACCAGCCTTCATTACATTTTCCATGGCAGTTACAACATCAATAACTTCTGGTTCTACGGGTTCTACTTCAAACAAAATCAAAATACTCATCTATTGTCGCTAATTTTTACTTCATCGTAATTTGTTCTGATAGAACATTCAAAAACTTTTTCCCTTAGTTAGTGGTTCCATTAGAACATGAACATGTTTCCCCTCCTCAATATGCCTTTCATGCTTATCCTATGAAGAAATCATATCATAATGTACCACGTCAGGCCATTCGAGACAGGATTAAAACTTCTCCCCAATCTCTTCATTGTTTATCCCTTTCTGTCTGGACTGAAAAGTCCACAAGCTTTCTACCTCTCTATTCAATTCCATTTGATCCACTTCCATGAAAAAATAAAAATAAGATATTACCTCTTCATGACATACTAGTTTGGTTGCAAGATACTTCTCCTTGGCATTACGTCTACTAAATGTACATGAAGCGGCTTTGTCACCTCAATTTCCAGAATCTATGAAACAAGACTCTTCCATCTCCAACTCTCATGATTTTTCTCACAAGAATTGAAGCTATTTTTTTATAGTTGTTATTAGTTATTGAATCAAGATATTATGAGTTTGAATAAGTTGTAGAAAATTTTAATTCCATCATAAACAACAATCAAGCTAACAAAGCTCATGAACTTCCTCCAGCATCTGCAGCGTATCTTCAGAAATGGTCACAACTTCCCAATGTTCATGCTTCCATCAGAGTCGAGTTTTTAGCAGCAATTTTCCCAAAGGCCGTGTCCAATATAAAAACAGATGTTAGAGAGAGAAATAAACTACAAGTAATTCATTTATTTGATCATTTTTCAATGAAAAATGCCTCCATGAAAGAGTCACACATACCTTCTGATCACAATCATGCCTAATAGAAACTAGTCACATAAACCATTTCCTCAGTGTGAGATGCATCTTCAATTTTCCCCACCTGTGTTGTATTTCCCAAACCATTACTCTCTCTCCAGCTATCGAAAATCTTGGATCATCTTCCCTCCTTGAGTGATTTCCCCATTGGAGTATTCAAAAATTAAGTAACAAACCTAAGAGTAATGAGAGTAGTTTAAAATAGGTAGAAAAGAATTGAACAAATAGACATGGCTCACTTGAGATTTCTAGGATGAGAAGAAATGGAGATACATAAGGAGGGAGGAGAAGAATATCAAGGAATAAGACCACATCTCCGAGAGATAAGGTCGGCACCTCCCAAGGCCCCTACCTCTCAATATAAACTAGCTGAACCAAGCCAATTAATTTTTACCCCTATTCTCTCCCTTATTCAATATCTGAAACAAATGATAACAACCCATCCAACAACTCCCTAACTACTATAGATGTCCAAAATATAAAAGTATCGATAAACACAACATCGCCCCTAATTATTCACTACTTACCATACATGCCCCAGCCATCCCACAACAAACTAACCCCCATATATTACTAACATTTCATACCCATTAAAAAGATCAGATTATCCTCTAGGTGGACTACGAATAGCTTTGATCAATTTCCTAAGTACTTGAATGACAACATATTCTCAATCACTGTAACGACAACCCCTAGAGGTGTCTTTGGGGGAATCCTAAGCATTAATGTAACTTTTTTCAGTCATTTCCTTAGAGTATAAGTCTTCTAAAGCTCACTAACCTTACTTTGTTGGCCCATTTTTAGTATCCCATCACAAATAAACCAAACATATGGAAATCCCAATTTAAATAATAGAGCTTCATTCCCCCAAATAAGAATATAAAACAACTCCTCTTGTACAAAAAACATAGTCTAGGAATCAATATTTTTCTCTTCATACCAAATTTTGGATGCTTTAATCATAAGCACAGTCACTGGTGGGTCTCAGCATGCTTGTTTAGAATCAGAAACAACCATAGAAAAATATGATTTTATTCACATAACATTCTGAATTATTCTCAACCAGAAGGATGTAAACTTATAAAAACCTCTAGAAGGTATAAAAAAATCCTTTACTTTCTCCAAACGGCTCTAAGTAAGTGAATGATTTTATTTTAGTAGGCTTCAAAACTGTTGTATAAAAAAAATACTTTAATCATAAGCATGGTCACACCGTGGTCACGCCGCAGTCACGCTGCGGTCACGCCGCGGTCATGCCATGATTTGGCCCTGCTCTAGGACGACACCCCGCAGTGGTTCACAGTGATAGTATTCCATGATTCTTATGATCAATTTTGAGACTGACTAATCACAATTTCTGCCAGCAGGGCGACGACCATAATGTTGTCATGCCTCCTCCCACTCCCTTCACTCCTGGCCGGAAGATGCTTCCCCGTAGATGTCCCTCGACCGGGCCAACACGCCGAAGTCATGCCGCGGTCACGCCACGGTCACGCCGCCATCACACGGAGTTCACGCCACTGTCACGCTGCGGTCACGCCGCAGTCACGCCGTGGTCACGCCGCGGTCACGCCACGGTCACGCCGCAGTCACGCTGTGGTCACGTCGCGGTCCCGTCGTGGTAATGCCGTGATTTGGCCCTGCTCAAGGATGACACCCCACGTATAAGTGCACTATGGAAGAATCAGTATTAGTGCTGAATCGAATTGATGCATCAACTCTGGATATACTACTTCACAAGATTATAACCATATGAATTTCACAACTTTCTTTTTTAAGCTAGTATGTGGAGCTGTAAGACGTGAGAAATACGGGATGAGGCATCATTAATAACAGAATTTCCCAAAGAAACACATGATTTAAAATACATTGTTGGAATATTCCCATGAAACTACAACCATTACTTTCTTTAGGCCTACTAAGACTCCTAACTCAGAGATGATATTACCCAGGATGTGTACTTTGTTGATCCAAAAGTGTCATTCTCTGATCTTATCATAGAGATGATGCTCTCTAGGTGTATTCAGTATAATATCAAGATAGGTTTCATGGTCATGTCTCAAGTCTGAATACAATAATATTTCATCAATAAATACTACCATGAATGAATCTATATATGGGTATAAAAATCAGTTCATAAGATCTATAAAGACTGTAGGTGCATTTGTCAGTCCAAATGGCAAGAAAAGGCACTTGTGCAGACCAAACACGATCTTGAAAACTGTGTGAGGTATCTATAAAGTCCTGAGACAAACATGATGATAGCCTGACCTTAAATATATCTTTGAAAACACTCTAGATCTTCATAGTTGATCAAATATGTCATCTATTCTATGTAGTGAAAACCAATTATTTAATTTGAGCTGGTTCAATTGGTAGTAATCCATGAAAAGTTTGAGGGTGCCATCTATATTATTATAAAAAAAAGAACTAGTGAAACCCCATGGTATGTACTGGGGAATATGAAGCCTTTAGCCTCTAGTTCCTCGAATATCTTCTTGGGATCCAGAGGCTCCATAGGTGCCATCCTATAAGGAGTAATGGTTATTGGTACTGCTCCTAGAACAATTTCGATATTGTATTCTACCTCCCATACTAGTGGTAGACCATAGATGTTATTAGGATAGTATTCACTGAATTTTCCCACTAATAGTGGAAAACAAAGGTTTGTAACCCCTATTACTCAAGCAAAATGCTAGTGATCTGATCTATCACACTACCCATCCTTTACAGCTCATACCTATCTTGAGTCACACATAAATCCCATTATAACTTATTCACATACCTACTTCCCTATGGGGATTTAATCATCACCCTCTAATGATAGTAGTTAATATGAGATCAATAGGGAACTGGTCAATCAATCATGTTGATTACATCAAAACCCATCATTTTGAGTATTAAATGATTCCAAATATAAAGGTATCCACTTATCACAAGGGAAAAATCCTTAAAATAGAAAACACCCTCTAAGATAGGTATGACCTGTACAGGGTCTGGGGGGGGGGGGGGCGCAGGACTGGCAGGGGGAGGGGAATCTGTCCAGGGGGATCTGTCCAGGGTCTGGGGGGGCAGGACTGGCAGGGGGAGGGGAATCTGTCCAGGGTCTGGGGGGAATCTGTCCAGGGGGAGGGGAATCTGTCCACGGGGTGGGGAATCTGTCCAAACAAAGCCTAGAGTGAAAGACCTCTAGGTAACCATGCCAACTAATGGCCACTACACCAACACCTACTTTCATAAGAACCCTAAACCATACCAGATCCAACCACAATAAGCACCTATAGTAGACACAACACCCAAAATATTATCTAGAAACCAAATCATCCCAGACCACCATCTGGCCCCATCCATAACCATCTAAACACCTTGCATCAAAATGGACCAACCCACCATAAGAAAGTCTAACAAACTAGTAGTCAACTTGTACCATCCATCATAAGTGCCCCGCATCACCCACGCCTAACCCATCATACAACCTAAAGAATCCCCAAGCAGTCCCTAATCCAAATGTGAGCTAATACCCACCATGAATCCAACACCTCTAGACCCACAAAGTAGTAAACATGCACCCACCCTAGAAAGAGAACCACCCATCTACCAGAAACATTCCTCCCAACCTGCAGCATCCATCATCTCAAGGGAATTTTAGAACATACACCATATAAATCCCTACACCATCAACAACCAAAATACAAAAGATGGGGAAACCGAGTACAAGCCAATTGAACTTACTCCAAACCACCACCTGAAGACCCACCCAAAACTATATCCACCACACTAGACAATCGAGAGAAACAGAAGCCTACAATAGTAATCCAAAAAAAGAAGAAACACCAGAAATCCAACCCCTATGCACCCAAAACATGTTACCAACCATAGTAGAAATCACAAACCAACCAGCACCATGCACCATGTAAGTGTATCATGTACTACACCATGTAGAAAAATCCAAACAGCAACACCCCCAGCTGAAACCCATCTTCAAAGGTCCTATAATTCCAAACAGCAACATGAAACTCACAACCTCACCTCCTAAATCCTCCATAAGAAACCTATAACCCCACTATGAGAATCTATGTAATTCTCTCTTGGATAAACCTAGAATCTCCCAGTTTAAAACTTAAGAAGCATCCAATGTAAGGGGGGGTTCTGTCCAGGGGGGCCTCTGTCCAGCAGGGGGGGTTCTGTCCAAGGGGGTTGCGGGTTTCTGTCCGGGGGGGGGGGGGGGCTGCTGTCCAGGGGGTCTAGCAGGGGGGAGCTATTCAGGGGGGTCCAGTAGGGGGGCAGCTATTCAGGGGGGTCCAACAAGGGGGGAAGCTATTCAGGGGGGGTCTAGTAGGGGGGGTTCTGTCCGGGGGGCTGCTGCCTAGCAGGGGGGTTCTGTCCAGGGGGACTGTTGTCCAGGGGGGATGCAGGTTTCTGTCCAGGGGGGGCTGCTGTCCGGGGGGTCCGGGGGGGGGGGGGCTGGTATCCAGGGGGTCCAGTAGGGGGGGTTTCTATCCAGGGGGGATGCTATCCAGGGGGGGTGTTGTCTGGTAGAATGCAGTGCGAACATGAAATGAGATGGGTTTGAGGAAACCTTGAGGAATTTCTTATGGGTGTGGTGTTTCTTGATGATTCCCTTGTGGGTGAGGTGATGATCATGGATGGGTTAGTTTTCAGAGTCACTAGATGAGGTTTCCCTATCTAGATTGGATCATGATTTGATAGACGTGATCTAGGGGACCATGGGTGCCCCATGTTTTATTATCCCTAAGAGGGTTAGTGTTGATTTAATCATTGGTGTCTTTGGGTGTTACCTTAGAATCTAGAGTTTGGAAATGTGAGCCTATTGTAGCTATTTTTGTAATGTTTTGTTCATTAATTTGATTGAATAGTGTTTTATACCTTATACCAAATATGGTTGAGGTAGTTCCTTTCTCAGGTACTAGAAATAGGATGATAACTTTGGGATATTACTGGATCTGGATTTGAACCTGAGATTGATATGATTTTTTATTTTATTGTCCTGCTGGTTGTGTTTGACAGGTCCTAGTGAGCTAATGGGTGATCTGAATTAGTGCACCCCCTGGTTTAGAGTTACCAAATGGCTATAGGGTTAGTGGGAATGGATTTTTAGAACTCACTGATAGTGGTCCTGGATGTCGAGCACTCCCATCATGAAATCTTCTTCTCCTCCATATATTTGAAGTGTCAAACTTATCCACTTGTGAGAGAAGTATATAATCACATGATATTCTTGGAAAACAGACTTGAGATATTCAACTATAAGTCTATGATGCAAAAACCTTTATAAAAACAAGAGTTTATAAACAAGTAATCAATGCAGTACATAAATAATTGAATATGTGATGTCAATATAAAAATTAATATTGGGGTTGTTCAACATAACCTCAATGACTAATTAGAATTAGGTTGTATATATTTTGAGATTCCATACAGTTTTTCATTATTGAAAACGTTAATTTATTATTTTCACCCCTTGAGGGATGGTCTCACTTTCTTCATCATGGAAATCTAACTTCAATGGTATTCTAGGAAGGACACTTCATTCTTGTTATACCCAAATAATAAAATAGTCATCCATATCCCTAATTGTTTTCTTTAATTCCCTATAGGAAAGTATACATAAAATGAATGGGAATAAAGAGGCGATACCTTTCCAGTAGTTTTTTCAGGCTGGGAATTTTTTTTTACTAAGAGTATTCCTACTTATATTACAACTACTTATATTCTTCTCAGGTTTGATCCCCCTTTTTTCATCCCAGTTCTAGTGAAATGACATGTTGTACCAGTACTCAAAAGATTTATACCAAAAACATCTACAACAATATTAATATCCCTTGAAACTTGATCTTCATTTATATTGATTATTTTATTTATAAAATTCTTCTTGTTTTCCAGGCATCCTCTAGCCTTTATTTTTTCATTTCCTTGGAGTTTTCCCATTCTCAGGTCATCCATAGGAAGAAAATTTTTACACCATTCATCATCCTAAAAATATTAAAATTATGTTTGATAATCTTTATAATGAAAGGAAACAGATTTAGTATCACATGAGAATTTAGAAAAATTTTGTACCTTTTTCATGGGGCTGATTTTCTCATCATCCTTGGATGGTTCAGCATGAATATCCACTTCATTTTCATAGAATTATATCATATTCTTTAAGGCGTTTCTATATTTAAGATACCTAGATTGTGCCTCATGAAGTTCCTTTTATTTAGAAACCATTTTTGTATTAAGAGATTCTGGTATCCTGTCTTAGAATACACATTTCATCATGGACATTTTATCTCTTCTATGAGATCATTATACTTCACATTTACACTTATTTTCTTCTTTTACAATAGTTTTACTTTCTTGTAATATATTTAATTATGGTCAAAGTAAGAAATAAAATAATATCTTAGAATATATTCTGTATAACCATACCCTTTTTCTTCTTCTTAACTAATTATAATGTCTATTCATCTCTTAACCTTATAGGTATATATGTATATTAATGGAAAATTCTATTTTATTAGTGTTGTTCATGGATGTTCTTATTTTTTTTGTTTTTTCCTATAGTTAAAGTTGGGGGGCTGGTGTAGGGGGGGGGGCTGGTGGTTGGGGAAATTTTCATCCCTGGGGGGTATAAAACTATTGAATCATAAATTCATGTGTTCTATGAAAATACTAGAATTTCAGAGTGACCGAGAGATGAGATTTTAACTTCTTTATATTTGTACAAGCATAAGTCTCATCTTAAGTTCACTAGAACTTGTTATGTTTACTTGGTCACAGGGAGGAAGAAGCAGTAGTGTTTTGTGTGTGTGCACTGAATTTTACTTAGTTCAATGGGTGATACCACAACATTAGAGGAATCATGAATAAATGTATAGGAATAAGTATCTAAGGTATTGGAACAAGTGAAGGAATTGGAGGATTCAACTGCATCATTTATTTCAAAGGCATCCATCGAGGAAAATTCTATTTTTAGAGTGCTATTTCTATTGACTCTACAATCAAAAGGCTGCACACATTAACAGGGTCTCTTCTTGATAATAAAGCCTTGGATTCTTCTTTAGCTGATAAGGTTGGAATTCCTTAACTAATATGATTTAAACCTTCTATTCTAATTTATCTTTTCCATTTTCATCTAATTAATAATCTATTAGTTCTACTGTAGACCTCAATTTGACAGAAGGGGTGTCTCCACCCAAATTTATGTTACTGGAGTGATATATTATTCCAGTTTTTTAATCTCTAAATACATTATGCTTTTACTTTATTGTAGCTCGATGAAAAACTACACAAAGCAAAATTTATCATGGCCGAAGGCGTGGGAGCTTCCTTTCTCCCTGTAAATTCTCAAGGTACGAATTTTGGGTCCATTCTTTTTTCAAATTTCCCTTACTAGTACCATTTCATTTTCTAATTTCTATCCTTTTCCCACTTCTTTGGAATACTAATGTGGTTGGATTTAGATGCTCATGTGTTATCAATTTCATTTCTTCATTTGAACTATAGGTTTCTTTTTGATGAATTTTATAGGTCCTATCAATGTGTGTGCTCCAAGGAAAGAGATCCAATTCAAAGTCAAAGAAGAGTACAATCGTTAGTATTCTTCTCTAAATCCCATTTTTCCTTGTCATACTATGCATACATTGCAGGCCAGTCACTCATAAGGATAACCATGAAGGCCAAAAGTTTCATCACTGCATATTAACTTGGTTAATTATTATTCTACTTCATCCTTTTATTCCTATTTGCTAAGAATATACATGTAAATAAATCCAATATGGATAAATAAAGATTCAGGAATATGCATGGGGGGGATGACAGGGGGGATGGCAGTGGGGGACTGGAGGGGGGAATGGGAAGGGGGTGGAAGGGGGTGGGGTGGGGGGGGGGGGCTGGAAGGGGGAGGCAGGAGGGGGAAATGGGCAGGGGGGGCTGACAGGGGGTGCAGGGTGCAGGCTGTGCATGGTGTAGGCAGTGGAGGGTGCAGTGCAGGCAGTGGAGTGCAGGTAGTGCAGGGTGCAGTGCAGGCAGTGCAGGGTGCAGTGCAGGGTGTTGTGCAGGGTGTTTTGTAGGGTGTTTTGTAGGGTGTTGGACATTTCATGATTTAGTTTTAGTTCATGTAGTTTTTTATGTTCATGTATTCCAACTATGAGGTACATAATATCATGTACTTTGAGAATGTTTAACTTATGGATGAGGTGTTGATCTCTTAACATATAGAATGATTGATAAAACACTATTTTGTTGAATATTTTATTGATAATAAATGAAATAATTTCCTCACATTGTGTTAAATATTTTTATTTATAAAATATTTGGGATTTGATCATTCATTTGAAAATTTGGTGAAAATTCCAGTTTTACCCTTAATAGTGCACTGTAGCATTTCGAAGATAAATATTTTTATATTTATTATTTGAATTTGAAATTTTGTAACAGTGTTCCTAACTTAATTTTATACAACTTTCATTCAGGACACTAGAGCTAAAGAGTGCATTTGGATTGAGTAAATGGGACATTAATCCAGTGGTGGGCTGGACTCGGCAGAATGGACATGGTTTCTGTACTTAGGCGGTGCAAGTTGGAATAAAATATTTGGCCGAATTTCCACACTCACACTTGAAACCACTTGTAACCTCTCCTCCCCTCCCCTATATAAATTGGAGTTTTTCTCATTTTTAGGGGTTGGGACGTGCATTAGGATATTGGAGGCAGAGGAGAATTTGTTTCACCCAAATTCTCCAACCATTGTAAGAGGGGTAGCTCTTGTAGCAAGGATCCCCTCATCGAAGCCTTCTTCTTCTCCTTCACGTTGTAATGATTTTTTTGTGTAATAAACTTCTTTGTTCTTCTTTTATTTCTTCTCTTTTCTTATGTTTTGTTTAAATTTATTCTTCTATTAATCTTCCTCTTTGGGCTGGAATTCTTGAGTAGAAGTGTTATTGGGTTATACCCATTATAAACCTTTGTACATGCAAAACGCTTCTACGATGATTACGCCACCCATGGAAGAGTAGTTCTTTTTAGTAATCGATCGACCTCTATCCTTCTTCATTCATTTATTTTGAATCAATGAGATACTTTAATTCACATATTATGATCTATTAATTGATTTTTTTAATTTAAATGAAACTAAGCAAGCAATTGAATAGTTAACACAAAACACCCGAGGTCGGGAATTGTGTGAACTGTGAGAGCGCAACCTTAACTGGTAATTCAAAACCACACGAGATCAATTTTTAGAGTTCAAATACAATCCCTAAACTCAATTAATCCTCATTTACATAGTGTTTATGTGCCTTAATTTACCACTGACCATAAGCTAATCTTAGAACATCAATCAAAGCAGGGTGTTGCAATTGCATGTTCCGAAGTTAGCCTAAGGTTAAATTCACTTCATCTTCGTGGTAAAGTTAATTCTCGTAGGGTTCGGGATTTAACAAATTAAGGGATCATAATTAATTGAATATTAATTTAAATGAAAATGATTAATAAATTATTTAATAGGTATAGTTAGATCGATTATGCCTTTTAAATATTGTCTAAAAAACATCTTTTTGTTGTGTCATTTTAATCAAACTTCATTTCAAAACTAAAAACAAAAAAAAACAATCTTCTTCCAGCAAACTTCTTCTAGATTCATAAATTATAACCAACCCCCATCCTTTCAAGTAGTTTTTTTATTCTCTTTTATTTTATTTTTAGAATACCTTTAAAAAGTTGTTTTAAATCAACTTCCTCCTTTGAGAGACGACCTTGGTCAGCCACTCTGCTTCACCTAAGTACCCCAAAATCACATTAATCATTTGAGGGAACCCACGACAGTGCTATATCAATGATGGGAACTCATGTATTATTAACCAGCTTCAGGTTGTCGTGGAGTACATGGTGCAAGCTGTGCAGTTCACTATCAGATTCAGGTAAGGTTTCTTCCATTTTTATTCTTTGACTCAATTTTAGTTAGGGTTTTTGTGGTTTTTGTGTTCCCTATCTTTTTTTAGTGCATTTTGGATCTCGTTGAGGACATTGAAGAACCACATGACTGGGATATCCTCTCAACCTACAGGGATGAGGCCTTCTAAAAGTTCATCACAAGGCTTGGCTCCTTGGTTCAGTTTTGGTCAGGTTAGGTTTGCTAGGTTATTTTTTATTGGTGTTGACGCTCCTTTCGTCACAGAATCTAAAAGATCGGAAAAGGGAATATATGAGCTCAAAATGATTCATCCTTTGAAGAAAACATCAAAAATCGACAAAGGCAGGAAGAAAGGATCAACAACAACTGCACCGTGCAAGTTATCTCACTGTCGCGCAAGTCCACTTGCGCGATGCCTTTGGTCGCGCAAGTGACTTGCGCGACCTAAGTGGTAACCGCCCGGTAACCGCCCAGGGCCTTCTTTTGCCTATAAATAGACCCTGTGGGCCCCCCATTCGAGAGGATCTTTTTTACAGAAACTCGGATTGAAGCTCCCGACGCCCAATTCTCTTCTCAAAGCTTCCAGAACACTTCTAAGGTAATTTCTTACCTAGAACGGAAGATCTAAAGAGAGGGAGGAAGGCCTAAGTGTTGAAACTCATCAATACTTGCGCGCCGCCTTATTCCTTCAATAGAACTTGCGCGTCCATTTTTTGGAAGAACCTCAAGAGGATTCTAAAGGGTTTAATAAAGAGTCGCTCAAGCATTTCAATGCTGGTTGAAAATCGCGCAAGTACACCATGTGTCGCGCAGGTATACCTGCGCGACCAATACTTGCGCGCCCATGCAAGACTTGCGCGCCTTTCAAGACTTGCGCGCCCCTACCTTTTTGGGTGCCCATATTTCCCATTTTACCCCTCTTAAGCCATTTCACCTTTCCTATTCAAGATTCAGTCTTCAAGATACTCTTCAAAGCCATTTATGGCATGATTTCTTGATTTGACTTCCTTATCTGAAAGGAATTCGGTGGAATATCTCTCAAAACCTAGTGATTTATACATCTTTATGTCACAAAAGATTGAGAGTTCGTTCATTCAACCTCATCCTTTAAAGATGAGAGAATCCTTAACTTGGGTCTCCTCTTCAGGAATAATCCCCAGTTATAAATCCTTTAACCTGGGCATCCTCTTCAGGATTAAGCCCCAATCTCAAATGTGGGCATCCTTCTCAGGAGTAAGCCCCAAACCTTAATCCCTAACCTGGGTCTCCTTTTCAGGAATAATCCCCAGTTATAAGTCCTTTAATCTGGGCATCTTCCTCAGGAGTAAGCCCCAAATTCTTAAAGTTCCCAAACTTTGGCATCCTTCTCAGGAGTAAGCCCCAAGTACCCTAACCTGGGCCTCCTTTTTTAGGAGTAAGTCTCAGTCATAATCTTGGGCTTCCTTTTAAGGAGTGAACCCCAAGCCCCTTAATTTCTCTTTACCAGTCCTAATTTACCCTTGATTTGGGTTTCCTTTTCAGGAGTAAAACCCAATCATAAGTCCCCTACTAACTTGGGCATCCTCCTTAGGAGTAAGCCCCAAGATTAGAGTATTCAAATCTCCATGAAGCACATATACCTTTATGGAACCTGTTCATGGATTTTCTCCCTAAAAGTAAATCCTAAACCTTCATCTATTTGGGCAGTCATACATACATAAGCCCCAAACAATTTCTTATGATTGCATCTTTCATGGCACAATTTTCTAATTTTTACCAATACCTCTTGTTTCTCACACCGAGCATGACTCACGTGAGCTTAGAGTGTAAAAGTAATTATGACATTCTTCTTTGAGCCATCAATCATAAACATCATACTCCATTACTCAAACTACGTGGGTTCTGATTCCTTTTCCAAAACAAAGGATATGTAGGTAGCCCATTTATGGGTTCGATCCCAACTTTGAAATAATCCATGTCCTTCTGAATGACGATAAACTTCAAGTGCCTCACTGAGTGGCTTTAAAACCAGCCCGGTCATCATAATGACCAAGAGACTTTTATAAATGTTTCGAAGGATACCATTGACCAAGAATCTCTAAATAGATACAGATGATTCTCTATTGATGAAGAACCTCGAATACATATAAAAGATTCTCTAAATTTCTTTCATATTTAATCATTGATTGTTAAAACTTAAGGAAAGCTCATTTTATACTTGGTAATGTAATAAGGATTCACGAACATAACTTAAATCTATAAAGAGAGTCCCGGAGTAGAAAATAATTCCCCTCAAAAAGGTGTGATGAGTCCGACCTCCCATCCTCTCGACCAATGCAAATTCCTAAGCCTCATTAGTCCACAAACTAATAAGCGCCTACCTTTGGAAAGTAGGTCCAAAAGGATGTGGAATCATTGGATGTTTCTGGTTCTACGAACAAACCTGTTAGAAACCGATCGGAACGTTTGAATCTCCCGTCCAGGAGGTCATCCCCGAAATCCGTGCGAAACAAAAAATGGTGAACCCGACGTGAATCCTTAACCAAGTTAAAGTGATGTTTTTATTATTTGTTAGGCCCCTTGGGCCAACAAATCAATCATTGACATGTGCTCATCCAAAAGATGCAGTGTCCGGATTCATCTTGATTATGTCTGTTATATGGAACAGGCACTCTTTTCTCAAGATCTTCTGCAAAATGGATTTCCTTAAATTCACCCCTGTGAATACTGCTGCTGTGAACACCTCTACTGTGAGGTCTGCTGCTGTGAAAACCAATGCTGCTACTCCTGCTGGAACGTCGTCCGCTCTGAGGATGACATCACCAACTCAGCGTCTTCAACGCTGGGTTTCTAATGCACTGGTTAAGGAGTACCGTCGCAACGGTACTATCCCAACTCTGGAGGCCGCTCGTCAAGCCCTCCAAGTTAACAACTCTACCTGGTCATCCGGACAACGGCGGCCAGCGATCAAGAAACAGGCGGTGCTGACTACCGTCTCCAACCGTTTCGGGTCGTTATCCCCGGAACGCAATTTCCATTCATTCCCTTACTCTGAGGAAGTGAATGAGCAGGTCCCGTAGGGCCTTAATTCAAAAAGACAGGAGTCCTTCTCGAGGGCTCCCATCAACAATCGCTGCCAGACTCGTGCGGTAGTGTGCCCTCAACATGATGAGGGTACCGACTCCAGGCATTCAGCTCAGGTTCCTCGAACCTGAGCAGGCAAGATGAACCGCCAGAGACGGAATCCGGTTAACAATAGGTAGGCTGTCATCCCTGCCATCTCCGGAGAAGTCCACCAACCTAACTTGGTGGCAAATAACGAGCAGGCACAATCACCTGTCCGTTTTAATTCTGCTGTCCAGCAGACTCGTCTGGCAGCATCACGCCAATCCCGCCAGGCAATTTCGGTGGAGTACTATAGGCAGGAACATACACCTACTTATGAATCATCAGTTAGTCAGCAGGCTCACCTGACTACATATGATGAAGTCCACCAACCTAACTTGGTGGAGAACAATGAGCAGGCATACACACCTGTCCGTTTTAATTCCGCTGTCCAGAAGACTCGTCTGGAAGCATCACGCCAATCCCGCCAGGCAATTCCGGCAGAGTACCATAGGCAGGAACATGCACTTGCTTATACATCACCAGTTGGTTAGCAGACTCGTCTAACTACATATGATGGATCTCATCAACCGCGTTTGGCGAAGTGTAATCAGCAGGCACATATACCTGCTAATACTAATCAAGCCTACCAACAGTCTCGCTTGGTAGCGCACGGAGAAGTCAGTCGGAAAGCCCCGATGACAAACAGGAGGCAGACTCAACTCTCTGCCTCCACACTTGAGTACTGTCAGGATTCACTGACAGGAAAAGGAGGACAGGAGCAGGCACATACACCTACTCCAAGCCCGGAATGGACGTATATCCCCATTCCGGCGGCTGAATTCACCAAACATATTTTGTCAATGGTGAAAGAGCAGAAGCAAATTCCTACTCATATTCTGGATGCTTGCCAGGATATCATAACAGCTTCAGCATCATCACAGGGACAGACACATAAATCTATCCCTAGCAGTGGAGTGACACATCAACGATTCACTCCGGAACAGACGCACACATCTGTTCCAGTCCAAGAGGGTTATGGGGCATACTCCCCCATATCATACGGACAACCAAGTCAGGCACATACACCTGATTTGAGTGGAGATCGTCAGCCTAACCTGACCATCTTTCCTGATCAGGCACATACACCTACTCAGAGCAATCACTTTCATCATCAAGTGGTTTCTAAAGCGAGTAAGAAGACATCTAAGAAAAAGATCCGCCCAGCACAGTCAGGAGATCAAAGGCCAATCTGTAACCAAGCCTTGCTCGATGCTGGAGTTCTTGAAGCCCTCAGATATATATCTGTCGGAATTCAAGATTCTACTCCCTCAGTTCCCAATAACGGGAACATTAATTCTAAAGGTCTTCAACAGACACTTCCTCATGAAGACTTGCTTCATGAAAGTTCGGTCAATCTTGAAGTTTCTTCTTCAGATGAGAGCCACAGGAACCCTCTGTGTGGTCAGAAGACCAAGGAGAAAGAGATTTCATCTTTTGATGTAACCCATCATGACGGTCCTCCTCATGGTGATGAACTTCGCTGCGAAAGTCCTCTCTGCAGTAGTGATTCACGTTGTCTCGAAAATTATTCAGAAGGCAATGTAGTGCTGAGAAAGCCCTCTTATCTTGAGGCACTTGAAAACGTGAAGCCAGTCATGTCTGATTCTTTACTATCGGCAGGTGAAACTCTTTCTCCATCAGAGGATAGCCTGGGGTTCAGGTTATTCTCCGAACCATCCCCAGGTCATTCATCTTCTAGCATGAATAGCGGACTCTCTACCAGTCTTTTTGAATCCGATGAAGCAACAAGGAAACACCAACTCTGGTCAAAACAGGTAGAAGAATCTTCATTTAATGATAAAGAGGAAATGCTGAACATGAGGAAAAAACTAACAAAAGGTGAAGTACCAGTCATGTTTTGGCCTTTGGCTGACTCCCAGTACGACATTCCAAAGATGTTGACGGATGATGGAATCCATGATATTCGTCTCAACATATGGAAGACTCTTTGTCAATTGAAGAAGAAAGTATTATCTTATGGTGATTATGAAAATCATATTAAGATAATAGAAGGGTTACAACGCCAGATTGATTTGGTATCTCTATCAGTCTCTCGGTATCCGAAGGCTGAAAAGCAACAGAGAACCCTTCAACATTCATGCCTTGGCGCACTAAGAAAATTGCATCAGTTAATTGCCAATGCTCCATCTGATGTTCATATCAGAGGATGGGGTGTTCACGGAGCACTACATTTCACAGTGCTTTCCAGTCAGCAAAGCCCGCCGAAAATGGTCTCATGCAATGTTATTGCCCATGGCCGGCCACAGTCAATGGGCTTTGTTCATAATCAAAAACTTGCTCAAGAACAGGCTTCAACTAGTTCCTCTCAAAATCAAGTATATAGAGAACAAGTTGTTGAATTGCTCCTACATAAAGCAGGCGAGAATATTGCACAAGCCTCTCGTCTGGAGCAAACACGTCATCAAATGACAGAAGTTTCGGAAATCATCCAATGGTCTATTGAACCAGGTGATAAAAGTGGATACAGGTTAATGAATCCAGCTAATTTATGAACTAAGATTCGCAAGATCAAGAGAGATTTTAAGAAGATCTCAGACATAGCATGTCAAGAGACACCCCAACTTGTCAGACTGGGGACTTCTCTAACCCAACCCTCAGAGTCAACAAATGGGATTCGAGGAGTTGAGCGGAAGCAGCAGGAACATCCCCAGTCCACCGAACTGGGGAATTTTTCAAATCTTCAATCCCTCCCTCAGAGAAAGTCAGTATTCTCTCGATTAGGGAATAAGCCTCAAGAGGAACGAAGAGCCAAGCTATCAGGAGATTCTCTCCAAGTGACGGTTCTCCAAGAAGTTCCTGAGGGATCAAGTCAACGGAATTCCATGTCTCATCATAGACATGGAAGAAGACAATATCATAGAAATGCTAATATAAAGGATTCCATGCAATATGCATCCATTAATGTCATCAATGTCGTTGCTGCTGATTCACCAGATGAGGCTCAATCAGAGGGATCAGACGAAGAGGTTCCTGCTCAAGAAGTTGCGCACACAGACCTAAATGAAGAAGGTGTGCGCACACGTAATCAAAGGCTTACCCAAAATCTGGGTATTCCTTCAAGTAACCCACTTCCCCCTCTCCGAAAAGGATCCAATAAGGGGAAAGGAAAGAATCAGGTTACTTCTCACCCTTCCTCTGAAGGAGGTCAATCGCTCTCATTAGAGCAAAGGTTTGCACAACAGGAGGAAGAAATGAAAGAATTAAGAAGGTTGAATGCAGAACTACTTCAGAGTAGTCTTCTTCTTAAGAATGATGAAGTCCGAAAGCCGAAGGAATTTTTTGTAACTACTGAGATGGATCAGGAATATCCTCCTTTATCAGTACACCCTCAGAGGTCTAATCCTATGGGTCAAACGCAACAACGGTTGACAGCACTACCATCAGTTGCAGCACCAACCACCACGTCTGTCCAAGCTCCATTCATTGCACCTACCCAAAACCAAGTTCAACCTGATGTTTCTCAAAAGTTAATAACTACTATTGAGTCATTAACAGCTCGGTTAGAAACTATGGAAGGGAAACGGGCGCAAGTTCAACCTGAAAAGAAAGTTTACCCTAAATGGGTAGATTCAATTTCTCCTCCATCCAGTTTTGGAAACCCTATTTTCCCTACTTTCAATGGATCAGGTGACCCTGAACAACATTTGACGCATTACGTGTCTTGTTGTGATCCTATGATGGGAACTCCAGAGCAGCAAGAAGCAGTGAAACTCAGATGCTTCGTGCGAACCTTGCAAGGACCAGCTTTTGTCTGGTATACAAGCTTGCAATCCCGGTCAGTCATCATATGGGAGGATCTTTGTCAAAAATTCCTTCTTCAGTTTAGCTCAACTTTGCCAAAAACGACAGTTTTCGATCTTACAAACTGCAAGCAAAGGGAGAATGAAAGAGTCTCTGATTTCATTGCTCGTTGGAAGGGATTAACGTATTCCCTGAGTTTAGCACTCCCTCAGGAGGAATTGTTGCCAATCTGTGTGGAAAATTTGCGTGACGAATTACGCACACCATTGATCCCTGTGAAATACACAGGAGGGTTTCGAGACCTTACTTCAATCGCTCAACAGATTGAAGATTCCCTTATACAGGCTAAGGTTAAATCTCGTATAATTACATCAGCTCCAGGAAGGAGAATGGGTAAAGTGGAAACTGCTACAGTTATGCTTAAACAAGCACCTGTACCTATTTCTACTTCAAAACCTTCATCTTCTCGAAGGGATCCACCTCCTGAACGCCAACAACAAAGGCTGTTTCGTCCAAATGATCAAACAGATCAACGACGAAAACAATTTGAGGATTTGAAGAGTAAAATATACTCTTTCCTAAGTGAGCAAGTTCCTGGTTACTTCATTACAGCTCTGGAAAATAATTTGGTTCAATTACCAGTGCCCAAGAGGCCAAACAAGGAAGGAGATGAAGACCGCCCCAATTATTGTCCATTTCATCAAATGTTGGGGCATCCCATCCATGAGTGTTTTGTCTTTAAAGACCTCCTTCAAAAGATGGTCGACTTGGGACAAGTCAAATTGAAGGTTTCTTCAGCTCATGTAGCGTGTATTACCGCTACAGATCCAGAGGAAGGAGGCGAGTGGCAGGAAGTCAAAAGAAAAACTGCGAAAAAATATGATGATTGGATGGTCAGAAAGACAATCAATCGGACTCATTCCATTTTGCGAACACAATTGAAGAAGCCAATTGTGTCTCCTATAAAAGCTGCAGTAAAGCCTCCATCAAAAGACAAATCCTCAAAAGGGCAGCGCAATTCAAAGAAGAAAGAGGAATCAGGAGAAGATGAGTATGTATCAAAGCCTAAATTGTCTTTGACTCTGGCAGATTTCATGCCATCTACTTCAGATCCATGGGCACCACCCCATCAAACGGCACAACCTAAATAGGCTAATCAGGCAGAGTCTTTATCAGACGAAGAGTTAATCTTTGGTTCTGTTTAATCTCAATGGATGGAGAACTCATCACGACTCCAACCAATGCCAGATTTCTGAAGAAGTATTTTGTATAAACACAAAATATTGTTCCCAGAGCCAAAACAGTCACATTGGTTCATATTATGTCCTACATGACACTAAACTATATTATGTCCTATCTACATGACATTAAACTGTACAGAAGTTCCTTATTTTGTCCGAGATGACATTAAACTATATTTTGTCCGAGATGACATTAAACTATATTTTGTCCGAGATGACATTAAACTATATTTTTTCCGAGATGACATTAAACTATATTGTGTCCTAGCAACATGACATTAAACTGTGTGGCACTTTCATCGTCCATCATGACGTTAAACTGTGTCAGTTCCCTTATCGTCCAACATGACGTTAAACTGTCAAATTGGTTACTATTATGTCCTACATGACACTAAACTGTATTGTGTTAAACTATATTATGTCCTAGCAACATGACATTAAACTGTGTGGCACTTCCAGCATCCAGCATGACGATAAACTGTAAAAAGTCCCCAGAACTGATATCCTCATATTGGTTCACCTTAGTCCTAGCTACATGAGTTTAAACTGTATAGCAATGGTCCAGTATGACCTTAAACTGCAACTTCGTCCCACACGACATTAAACTGTGAAAAAGTTCCCTAAACCGTCCAGCATGACCTTAAACTGCATCATACCTGGTCCATGTATATGACCATAAACTATTTTCAAATCCCTTACGTCCAGCTAGACGTTAAACTGTGACGTCCTAACTACATGATGCTAAACTGTATAAAAGTCCCTCACGTCCGGAAAGACGTTAAACTATATAATCATCAAAGGTCCATCATGACATTAAACTACACCATCCACGGTCCATGCATATGACCTTAAACTATTCGCACTTTCGTCCATCATGACATAAATGGTGTGTTATTTTGTCCTTGCTGCATGACATTAAACTGCACAGTCCCCCTTTCGTCCAATATGACGTTAAACTGTATTGTCCCCATCGTCCTAACTACATGACGCTAAACTGTACAGAAAATCCTTGATATGTCCTACATGACATTAAACTGAATTTTGTCCCTGCTACATGACACTAAACTGTGCAGCACCAATAGTCCTAACTGCAAGACTTTAAACTGCATAGTCCCTTTATATGTCCTACATGACATTAAACTGTGCATCGTTAAGGTTGTTGTTACCTCTTGTTTCTCACACCGAGTATGACTCGCGTGAGCTTAGAGCGAACATCAACCATAACACTCCCTTTGGGCCACTAACCATGTGTAAGTCCCAACAACTTTTTAATTAGATCATTGTCCCCAAGAACAACTTGATCATTAATTCATTCTTTAATTGAACTACACGGACTTTGATCCTTGCCCTCCAGGCTGGGTATGTAGGAAACCTCCCAGGGTTCAAGCCCGAAAACAATCTCTTCACATCGGTTCACCACCATCTCATATGATGTTGATTCGTGAAACCGCACCTAGAATCAATATCTTTACATTTGATTCACTTTCGTCCTTGTTATAAGACGTTAAACTATACAACACTTTTGTCCGGTACGACAATAAACTACAATATTCTTTGATTTCTTCATTTGAGAGAGAACTATTATTGACATTGATTTTTCAATCATGGTTTTCATTTTCAAAAAAACTACGTGCATACATGGTAATGCCTAAATTTTTTATCTCAGGTTAAACCATCATTGCACTAAAGTCCCCTTTCACCCTTCACATGTACGAACCAAATTTGTACAAAGGGTAGTTCTAGAACTACATGGACTTGATTCCCATCCTTATGGGATACGTAGGAACATTCGAGTATCCCTCGAATCCAGTCCCAAGTCTTTTGGGCCTAACCCCAAATTTCACTTTCATTCCCTTGGCTGAAAAGTCCTCATGAAAACACACACTGTGTATTCATTATTATGGTCCGAATTCTATGACCCTAAACTAAGTTCACTCATACTTTCATCCTCCACGACGTTAAACTGCATTTCAAGAACTACGTATGGCTTGATTCTCATTCTTATGAGATACTTAGTGAAGTCCAAGTTTCAATTCAGGACCCAGCCACAACATGATTATGGTTATCATTGACCTATGTATCTCTATATACATTGGACAATACCCATCTTTATGTGTTATAATCCTAACCTTAAATATTTTCAGATCTTCATAACCCTTTTCATGACTTCTAATCACAAAAATGTCAAACTTCTAAGAATTCTTTTTCCTGACTATGCAGCACGTGCCCATAGGTGGCCTTGCATAAACAGTCCACATAACAGACTTGTCAGCCAAAAGATGCTATTTATTTGACCATGCAGCCAATGCCCTTAGGTGGCCCTGCATATTTCAACCCCCTAATGGGTTTTGTTAAATAATAGTAACTTCATTCTTGGGAAGAATGCCTCTTTTGTCCTTATTTGTCTTAAACGACAGTATGTAGGGATCCGCAAAAAAATAGCCATCCTTAACATATTTGTCCCATATCCTTTTTCATGATCTGAAAGTATTCAAGTCTATGGTTTATTCTTCTTCCCTACGTTTGGGTCAGACCTTCATAGGAGTGATGTTCATCCAGTTCTTCGATATTCTTGTTCGGAAATATCTTCTCCATATTCAAGTACCTCTTTCCATACAAAAAAGTCTATACTTTAGAAAATTTGAATCTCCATAAACTTTCACTGGCTTTTAGCACTAGGAAAGTAAATTTCTGGGAGTTCTTTTGCCTGACTATGCAGCACGTGCCCATAGGTGGCCTTGCATAAACAGTCCACATAACAGACTTGTCAGCCGAAAGATGCTATTTATTTAACCATGCATCCAATGCCCTTAGGTGGCCCTGCATATTTCAACCCCCTAACGGGTTTTGTTAAATAATAGTAACTTCATTCTTGGAAACTACTTCTTCTAATGCCTTTTAGCTCTTTTTCATATCATTCCTCAGATTCAAATATTCTTAAGCCATAGTTTACATTTTTTCTCTCATACTTGAGTATGGTAATATGTTTTCAGATAAATTGTCAAAGAATTGAATCAATTTTAATCCATTTTGGTCAAAGCTATTTCGACCTTAAACATTAGCCCCTTTATGTTCGGCATGCATGACTTTAAACTGCCCACAAAAGACAAAGGAACTCTGAATAAAAGTCAAGTTCCAGGTCACTAAATATACAATTTTTGTATGATTTAGGTAATATTGAGCAATTAAGAGATTCAAAGTTTGTAGGATTATTTGTAATAATCCTAGTAAAAATCAAACTATGCTTACTAGGCCCATTGGATTATGTAAATTTGAAGCAGGTAATGAAAGAATGCAGGTACAAATGATTGAAGACAAAAGTGTTTTTCATTGATACACAGGAGATAGAAAGACATCCACAAACTTGAGTCTCTTCTCTTTTTCAAGAATTACAGAAGATTTTCAACATAAGTCTTCATTTGATGTATAACATCCTGAGCTTTATCAGCAGTTATTTGAAGCTCGTGCACTTGACCAGCTTCACTCTTTTCAGCCTGCTGAAGTGCCTTCTTAGCATCTGTGATGGCTTTCATGCCATTCATATGAGTTTCATCCAATGATTTATTAATCTGATCAAGTTCCCCAGTAACAGCATCTAACTGTTGCTGGAGTTGCACCTGCTGGATGACATTTTCTTTGATTTTTTGTTTTAGATCCTTTATCTTGGCAGCATAATCAGCCTCATCTTGGGATACCTCAGCCTCAAATTCGCCTATGTTGACTGACAATTTCACTCTGGTCAAATCTTCGTGACTTGCCTGTGCTTGCTCCCTCCTGAAAATGATCTGTTTCACCGCGGCATGGATCTTTTCATACCCAAAACCACCAAGTCCCAATATAACAAATTGGGATGACAATCGAGAAATTTTTGATGGTAGCTCTTCTAAAGGCACCCCAGATATAATGTTCCATATGTTGTTCCATGCCTTACGTCGTGAAAAGATGAATGCTTTGAGCATCTCTGGATCTGATTCAACATCATCATCGGAGGGGGGTATGTAATCTGGAATTAACACACTTAAGGAAGTGCCTTGTCCTGCTCTTTCCCCCCTGACTTGTGCTTCTTCACTTTCAATTCCCGTTGGGGAAGAGGCTGAGGCCTCATCTCCAGATCTAGCCATTACAGTTGATGGCCCTACATGATTAATTGAAAGATTTAGTTAGCCTTAAAGGATAACAAAAGAATGGATTGTCTTACAAATAAAGTAAAATCACAAATATTGTTATCCCTTACCCAAGGGTGGTTCAGCAACCTGAGAAGACTTCTCCCCATCTTTCCCGGTTTCAACAGGATTTTCAAGATGGGTCTCAGGAGGGTTTATTGGGTTTAGCTCTACTTGAGCTAATGTTTCTGCAATGGTCGGATTGACATCAATGTCCACACCCTCTTCAGGCATTGGCAGTTCAGCGGCTTCTACGGAAGAAACTGCATATTGTTTTCCGTCATGGTTAGAAGTATAATTTTTTTAAAAAAAAATTGGGCGAAGGGTAGCACTCACGCCCAAGGTCTTCTAAATCATATGACAACTTAGCATGATCATAAAATTCTTCAAAAGTCATTCCTTGATTCATCATTTCATCCAATGATACTTCAGAATCTTGATTAGTCTCACCAGTGGGAGCATTTGCTACATCTGCTTGCCGACTTATGTCCTGCAACCCCTGACCCTGGATAGCATTTTTAGAAGTAGGAGGGATACTGGGAATGGATGCTAGCTCTTCTCCAGGAGCAACCAAGTCAGCTTGGGTCTGTGATTGTTCTACAGCACCCTCCAAGGCCTTTGAAGAAGGATCAGTCCCTTCCCTCAAGGGGGAAATTGAAGAAGCCCCTGAAATCCTCAGAAATATGAGTAACCATATGATTATGGGTATAAACTCATGATTGTTCGAAGGACTTACCGCTACTAATGAAACTTTTAGCTATGGATTTCCTCCTTCGTTGCCTTTGCTTCTTTTGTTTTTTTGGAGTATCAGTGGTCTCCCTTATAGGCACTTGGATTGGTGAATGGAAGGTTGTGTCCAGTGCCTCATTCATGGCCTGCTGGCCTGGAGATATCTCACCTGGTTCGCGAGGAGAATCAGCAGCAGCCCCGATAGCAGTACCACCAGGGCTATACTGTGGCGAAGGAACCCCAATTCCTTTCTTTGCAAACTACGAGATGAAGAAAATAACTTCCTTAAGTAACAAAGCTTCAACTGAAATCAAGTTGCAAAGAAAATAAGGAAAGAAAACTTACATTTTCAGGAGCCACGTACTCTTGCCATTCCTCATCTCCAGAACCACCAGCCCCCTTAGTGGCGCCACGATCAATAATTTCCTTCACCCGCCTAGTGATAGGAACCGAGTCATCAGTGGCATATATGAGCATTTCCAGCTCTCTAATGTAAGCTCGCACTTCATTGGGGTTATCTTCGTATTGAAGATTTTTAGAAGCTACAAGATTTCCTATTCCAGGAAGTTGTAGGCCCTCACATAAATCCAGCCAGGCGGTCTCAGTACCACAGTATAAGCTCTGCCATAGCTGAACAGCCTCTGGTCTTAGATATAAAGGCTGTGAGGAAGGTCCTACAATTTTTTATTTTAATTTCTTCCCAGCTCCTGCAACTACAGATAGAGAATAAGAAAGTAAGACTTATTACTTTATAAAGTAGCAGTGATTGAAATTACTACAATGAAATAACTCACCAGGAGTTGATGGAGTGGGTCTTTTAATTCTGGCCGGAGGATTATATCGGGCATGAAACTGCTTTGCTGCCGGTTGTGCCTCATCATCCCCATCGTGATAATCCGATGAATCAGTTCTAGAAGAGGAGTCTGTTGAACCTATTTCAGTTGGAGAAGCGTCACCTTCATGAGGAAAGGTTTCTTTCTCTACAGTCCTCTTCCTCTTTCCCACTTGATATACTGGGTGATTCAATATCCCTTTGGGGTATGATGCTATCCAGTGTTCGGCATAAAATGTAGTCAGATTATGTGCCGCTTTTCAACTGGTAGATCAAATACTGCCTCAGTCTTCTCTCTTGATGTCAGCAACCATAGTTGTCGAGCAACCATCGGATGTTGCTCTAACCTGACATGTACCGGAGGGGATACAACAATCTGTTGCAAACATTTGAATTGGCGTGCAAATCTATATGGAGCATAGGCCTCACATATAATTTCTCCATCAATCCTGGCTACTAACACGCCATCCCTAAAAGCTAGCATGTATGCCCTCAAATCCAAATGGGATGTCCCATCATCAATAAACCGCCCGGATGGCGGACTTCCATAAGGAAAGAAGTTGAATTCCTTAAACATGCTCAGTCTTACTTTCATGTCATAACCATTAACATCTAATGGAGCAATTCCAGAGAATTCTTGCACTGACGGTCTGAAAGAGCTTCTAGGAATTTGTAATCCATTCTGTACATTGTAAGTCCTGAAGTGAGTGGCGATCCATCCCCACAAAACCTGGAATGGTCCCACTATTCTTAAAGGAGATTTACCCTGGAAGACGCGAAGTAAACTCCTGTGAATCTTTGCTAAAATGGGGGTAGCTAACCCAACCATTTTTCCCTCAGCCAACTTTGCCGCAATGACGAAGGTCCCTGGCCTAACGCCTCCCTTCGAATCCCTGACTGGCAAGAGATAAACACTGATCCACATTGCCAAGAAACCCGCCAGACGAGTTTTCTTTGGAATTCTTTGATTCACTTCATATCCCCACTTTTCAAACTCTCCTGCTTCTAGAGTTGGCCAGAATGTGCCAGGAGCTCCTCTCTTCTCAGGTTTTGGACAAGTGGTAGGACGTCTGGGCCTGGTATCCTTGGATTTCTTTTTCTTGGATCCTTTTTCTTTTGGCTCCATCCCTTTCTTCTCAGTAAGAAACACATTCATCCATTCTTCCGGATGAATATCTTTTCTAAAATGAGTTAATGAGGTCTCTGAACTCTTGAACCTGTGGAAGATTTTAAATAATTCTCGAGCTAAAGCATGAGTCTTATCTGAATCATTCCAAGTCACCTTGGGAGGAATGAATTCATCATACATATCGCCCAAGATTGGAGCTCCTGAAATCTTGTGGACATCCCACAAACTGATACCTACTTCTCCATGAGTCAAATGGAAAGAATTAGTTGCTGGGCTCCAGTGGCTGAGTATCTCTGGCATGAAGTTATCATGTCTGTAAACATATGTTTTCCCAACCCAAACAAACTCATATATTGCAGCTCTCTTCAGGTCCTCGATAAACTCTGCGCAAGTCTGTCGCACCCAGTATGCCCACATCCAAGTTGGCTTCACACCTCCCCCAGGACGGAAATCCCAACTTTTCTTCCAGCCTTTGGATTGATCCATATGAGCATTTCGGAAGATTGAAGGATGACAATGTGGTTGAAGCTCAGGTGTATGTTTTTTCAGATCTGGTGTGCAAGGGCTATGATGAATCACATAAGTCTTCTCCACTGTTCCAGCAGTTAGAAATACTCCTCCACCTGAGATATTTGCTGAAGCAAAATTAGTATAATTCTGAAACCACAAAAATGGAAGATAATTCTTTACTTATGGAATAATGACTTCTTGTAGATGACCATAGCCATAAAAAGGTAGATAAGTGCAGTGAGGAAAGTTGTGAAGATATTTCTTTAGATACTTAGCCAAATCTGGAAGAGTACTATCTTTGACAGTATAGTAATCAGGGCCAATGATGTTCATCATATCATCTATCCGCTTGCTAGCCAGTTCATCAATTAATCCGGGTCTAAGAGCCATTAATTCTTCACAAAGAGTTGCATAAATTAATTTATAAATGAATTTATTTTTCACAAACTTTGTGGAAGAAATCAAAAAAAATGGCTAAGGCATTAAGGCCCGCAAGTATGGAGATGTCGCGCAAGTGTTACATGTGCCGCGCAAGTTTTTGTCGTGCAAGTATTACCGCGCAAGCCCTATTACCTTTACAGTAGCGAGACAGCGAGGGAACAGTGGAAAAGAGACTTTCGTGGCTTAGGTGACCTGCGCGGCGATAGCTCGAGAAGTTCGGGATCAGATGCTACACCCGGCCAAAAGCCATGTATTTATAGGCCAGGAGGCCTATCTGCGCGCCGCACCCAGAGCGCTTAAGGCCTGCGCGACGAAAACTTGTGCGCCGCCCTCTGTGCACTGAAGACTTGCGCGCCTCCCTTTTCCTTTGGAGGGATTCGATTTCCTCAGAGTCAAATCCTCATTTCTCTCCGGATCCAACTCTGAGGGGGGACTTTTGTTGACGCTCCTTTCGTCACAGAATCTAAAAGATCGGAAAAGGGAATATCTGAGCTCAAAATGATTCATCCTTTAAAGAAAACATCAAAAATCGACAAAGGCAGGAAGAAAGGATCAACAACAACTGCACCGCGCAAGTTATCTCACTGTCGTGCAAGTCCACTTGCGCGACGCCTTTGGTCGCGCAAGTGACTTACGCGACCTAAGTGGTAACCGCCCGGTAACCGCCCAGGGCCTTCTTTTGCCTATAAATAGACCCTGTGGGCCCCCCATTCGAGAGGATCTTTTTTCCAGAAACTCGGATTGAAGCTCCCGACGCCCAAGTCTCTTCTCAAAGCTTCCGGAATACTTCTAAGGTAATTTCTTACCTAGAACGGAAGATCTAAAGAGAGGGAGGAAGGCCTAAGTGTTGAAACTCATCAATACTTGCGCGCCACCTTATTCCTTCAATAGAACTTGCGCATCCCTTTTTTGGAAGAACCTCAAGAGGATTCTAAAGGGTTTAATAAAGAGTCACTCAAGCATTTCAATGCTGGTTGAAAATCGTGCAAGTACACCATGTGTCGCGCAGGTATACCTACGCGACCAATACTTGCACGCCCACGCAAGACTTGCACGCCTTTCAAGACTTGCGCGCCCCTACCTTTTTGGGTGCCCATCTTTCCCATTTTACCCCTCTTAAGCCATTTCACCTTTCCTATTCAAGATTCAGTCTTCAAGATACTCTTCAAAGCCATTTATGGCATGATTTCTTGATTTGACTTCCTTATCTAAAAGGAATTTGGTGGAATATCTCTCAAAACCTAATGATTTATACATCTTTATGTCACAAAAGATTGAGAGTTCGTTCATTCAACCTCATCCTTTAAAGATGAGAGAATCCTTAACCTGGGTCTCCTCTTCAGGAATAATCCCCAGTTATAAATCCTTTAACCTGGGCATCCTCTTCAGGAGTAAGCCCCAATCTCAAATGTGGGCATCCTTCTCAGGAGTAAGCCCCAAACCTTAATCCCTAACCTGGGTCTCCTTTTCAGGAATAATCCCCAGTTATAAGTCCTTTAATCTGGGCATCTTCCTCAGGAGTAAGCCCCAAATTCTTAAAGTTCCCAAACTTGGGCATCCTTCTCAGGAGTAAGCCCCAAGTCCCCTAACCTGGGCCTCCTTTTTTAGGAGTAAGTCCCAGTCATAATATTGGGCTTCCTTTTAAGGAGTGAACCCCAAGCCCCTTAATTTCTCTTAACCAGTCCTAATTTACCCTTGATTTGGGTTTCCTTTTCAGGAGTAAAACCTAATCATAAGTCCCCTACTAACTTGGGCATCCTCTTTAGGAGTAAGCCCCAAGATTAGAGTATTCAAATCTCTATGAAGCACATATACCTTTATGGACCCTGTTCATGGATTTTCTCCCTAAAAGTAAATCCTAAACCTTCATCTATTTGGGCAGTCATACATACATAAGCCCCAAACAATTTCTTATGATTGCATCTTTCATGGCACAATTGTCTAATTTTTACCAATACCTCTTGTTTCTCACACCGAGCATGACTCATGTGAGCTTAGAGTGTAAAAGTAATTATGAAATTCTTCTTTGAGCCATCAATCATAAACATCATACTCCATTACTCGAACTACGTGGGTTCTGATTCCTTTTCCAAAACAAAGGATACGTAGGTAGCCCATTTATGGGTTCGATCCCAACTTTGAAATAATCCATGTCCTTCTGAATGACGATAAACTTCAAGTGCCTCACTGAGTGGCTTTAAAACCAGCCCGGTCATCATAATGACCAAGAGACTTTTATAAATGTTTCGAAGGATACCATTGACCAAGAATCTCTAAATAGATACAGATGATTCTCTATTGATGAAGAACCTCTAATACATATAAAAGATTCTCTAAATTTCTTGCATATTTAATCATTGATTGTTAAAACTTAAGGAAATCTCATTTTATACTTGGTAATGTAATAAGGATTCACGAACATAACTTAAATATATAAAGAGAGTCTCGGAGTAGATAATAATTCCCCTAAAAAAGGTGTGATGAGTCCGACCTCCCATCCTCTCGGCCAATGAAAATTCCTAAGCCTCATTAGTCCACAAACTAATGAGCGCCTACCTTTGGAAAGTAGGTCCAAACGGATGTGGAATCATTGGATGTTTCCGGTTCTACGAACAAACCCGTTAGAAACCGATCGGAACGTTTGAATCTCCCGTCCAGGAGGTCATCCCCGAAATCCATGCAAAACAATTGGGTTCATTTTTTTTGGTTTATGTCAATTGTAACAGGTTCATTTTGTTCGATTTGGGGCTATTCAGTTCAATTAAATTAATTTTCGATTCAACCAGGTATTTTTAATTAGTTTCATTTTTTGCTTGCTTAATTATGCTTTATTGAAGTCAGTTTTGATTGGTTTGAGTCAGTTTGGTTACATTATTTTCAGTTTGGTTCTATTTCATCTTTTTCAAAACCATTTGGTTTGGTTCCACTCTACTCAATTTGGCTTGATGATGTCTGATTTAGTTCTAATCATATTAGCATGTTTTTTATTAGTGTAGTTCATTTGATTGGAAATTTTTGTATCATAGCCATATTAGCATGTTTTTGGTTTTTGCAATTCAATTGACTGGTGTGTTGGGCAGGTTGGGGGGGGGGGTCTAGGGTGGGGGGCTGTCTTGGGGGGGGGGTCTATTGAGGAGGGGGTGTATAGGAATGGGGGGAGTGGGGGTGTGCAGTGAGGAGGGGGAAGGGGGTGGGGTGCAAGGTGCAGGGGGTGGGGCAAGGGAGGTGTGCAGGAGCAGGGGGTGGGGGTGCTGGTGCAGGGTGGGGAGGGGGAGGGGTGTGCAGTGAGGAGGGGGTAGGGGGTGGAAGGTGCAGGGGGGTGGGGTGTAAGGTGCAGGGGGTGGGGTGGGGTGTAAGGTGTAGGGGGTGGGGCAGGGAAGGTGTGCAGGAGCAGGGGGTGGGGGTGGTGGTGCAGGGTGGGGAGGGGGGTTGTCTAGGGGGAGGGGTGTGTAGTGAGGAGGGAGAAGGGGGTGGGGTGCAAGGTGTAGGGGGGTGGGGCAGGGGAGGTGTGTAGGAGCAGGGGGTGGGGGTGCTGGTGCAGGGTGGGGGAGCTGTGTGCAGTGAGGAGGGGGTAGGGGGTGGGGTGCAAGGTGTAGGGGGGTGGGGTAGGGGAGGTGTGCAGGAGCTGGGGGTGGGGGGTGCTGGTGCAGGGTGGGAGAGCTGTGGGTGGGGGGAGGGGGGAGTTGGTAGTGTCCTCCCAACAACCAGCATGGTGAACCATGCTAGTTTTTTATGCAATGGAAAGGCCTATAGCCACAGTTTTAAACTGTGGCTAAAGCCTTATAGCCACGGTTTGAACCGTTGCTATATACCTATAGCCACAGTTTTAAATCGTGGCTATAGAGCTTTAGCCACGGTTCTATGAACCGTGGCCTTTATTGGCATGGCTATAGGGCAGACTCTATAGCCACAATTTTCAGACCATGGCTAGAGGGATATAGTTACGGTTAGAGTCATGGATTTTGAGATATAGCCACGGTTTCAAACCGTGGCTATAGGCTCCAACCTATAGCCATTCCAATACCATCCACGGTTCATGAAAAAGTGGCTATAACCTATATCCATGGTTTTTGATCCTATAGCCACGGTTTAGAACCATGGTTATAGCCTAAATTTCTAGTAGTGAGTTGGTATCAAAGGATAGTTTAGTTATTTATGGAAATTAGGCTATGAAATATTTAGGAATAATCCTATAGAAAATTTTAAATATAGGAAAACTTCATGGTATTTTGGTGAATATTGAGTAAGTGGTTTATCAAACAAATACATACCTTTCTAGATACGAGTAGGTAGATTCGGCTCTGGCACAGATGTACATAGGGGTAAAACCCGAAAACACCACTTTGAGCTAGACTCGAATGAGAACTGGTGCACGAAAATGGGCCTTGCGACACTCTTGGTTATGACACTCCCGGGGGATATTTTTTGTTAATCACAAGATTTTTATAAATAATTATGAAGGAATTATAGATAAAAGTAATTGTTTAAGCATGAAGTTTTAAGACATAAAATCCTTTATAGTTAAAAGATTCATAAATGAAATAAGATTCTCACTAAGGTTTTATTCTTTCAGAAAATGGCGGGCAATAGGAGGAACCGTGTAAATGGTGACCGCAATGGACCATGTGCTGAAAACCCTCTGATGGAAGCCAGAATGGAAACATTCATGCGAATGATGAACCAACTAACTCAAGTTATGGGAAATAACTTGAATCAATCTGAGAGACCGATCTCACTGCGAATGGAACAACATTATGTTGAGTCCTTTATGCATCAACGACCACCAACCTTCAGTGGATCAACTGAACCATTGATTTCTGAGCAGTGGATCAGCTCCCTCAAAAAGATTTTTTCTGTGCTCCACTGTTCAGAGCAAGAGAAGGTCACCCTGGCCTTCTATCGCTTAGAAGGGGAAGCTGATCAGTGGTGGGAACTGATTAAAAAAACAAGGACAAGAGTGTAAGTTGAATCTTTGGAGTGGGTAGAGTTCATAGGGATCTTTTTTAGTAAGTATTTCCCTCGTTCCATGAGAAAAAGAATGGAGAAGGAGTTTCTCGATCTGAAGCAGAAGGAGAATGAATCTGTTGGAAGCTATGAGATGAACTTCACCCGACTTTCATGATATACCTCTAGATTTGTCATGGATCCAAATGGTAAGGTTGATAGATTCTTTGGTCGATTGAGACCTCATATACAGAAGAATCTAGCCAACTGAGACTATGACAGCTATGAGAAGATAATGCGAAGTGCGATGAAAGTCGAAATGGAGTTTGGTGAGATGCAGTGATCTCATAAATCCAATGACAAAAAGAGATCAATGGAGCCAAGCTTAGGGAGGAGCTTTTATCAAGGAAGAGGAGGCAAGAAAGTACAACATCCCACGTGTAATAAATGTGGGAAGAAGCATTTGGGGAACTACCTTCTTGGGAGTGGGAAATGCTACAAGTGTGGAAGAGATGGCCATATTGCAAGTAATTGTCATAGTGAGGTGAAACCTCAACTTCAAAATACTAACGACAAGGGGAATATGGAACAGGCCCTACCTGTGGTCCAGTGCTTTAAGTGTGGACAACTTGGGTACTTTTCCAATCACTGTCCAAATCCGAGGCCAGTGGAGGGGAACCACCATCAGCCTCAAAAAAGGCCAAGGGGGCATGGTCGTGATTTTTATATCACGATAGCTGAAGTTGAAGCTCCAAATGATGTGGTAGTAGGTACTCTTGTTGTTCTCTCAAATCTAGCAAGTACTTTTTTTTATTCTGGTTCTACGCATTCCTTTATTTCCTCCAAGTTTGCAAAAAAATTAGAATCAACCCCCGACTTGTTAAAAGTAGGGTTATCAGTCAAGACTCCTGGTGGGATTATACAAGCATCATCAGTGTTTATAAACTCTAGTATTTACTTTGGTGAGCACAATATTATCAAAAATCTAGTAATCATTCCCATGCTAGAATTCAACATTATACTAGGCATGGACTGGCTCTCAAATTATAATGTAATGATCAAATTCAAAAGTAAGGAAATCTCAGTAGTCTTGATTGGAAAACCTACATTTATCTTCCAAGGAGAGATATCTCAGCCAGATCTTGGTCTAGAAGAAGCTCCTATATCCTTATTTATGGAGTTGATCGGTCAAGAAGAAGAAGGAAATGAGAGTTTGAGGATAGAAAATGTACCCATCATCTAGGAATATATTGATGTATTTCCTAAGGAGTTTCCTAGACCTCCCCCAGAAAGAGAGGTAGAGTTATCTATTGAACTCATACCTGGATCTCATCCAATATCAAAGACCCCGTATAGGATGGAAAATGTGGACCTGGAGGAATTAAAGAAACAACTCCAAGATCTTTTGGAGAAGGGGTTTATTCGACCGAGTGTGTCTCCTTGGGGAGCACCTATTCTATTTGTGAAGAAGAAGTATGGATCAATGTGACTATGCATTGATTATAGAGAACTGAATGGAATCACAGTAAAGAAGAAATACCCTCTTCCAATAATTGATGACTTATTTGACCAACTTTGAGGGGATTAATTCTTCTCTAAGATTGATCTTCGATCTGGTTATCGTCAATTGAGGGTGAAGAAAGAAGATATTCCAAAAACTGCCTTCCAATTAAGATATGGGTATTATGAGTTTGTTGTTATGCCTTTTGTACTGACTAATTCACCTTCTATTTTTATGGGTTTGATGAATAGAGTCTTTAAAGACTACCTTGATAACTTTGTGGTAGTTTTTATTGATGATATTATGATATATTCCAAAAGTCGTGATGAGCATGAGGATCATCTAATTGTTATTTTGAAAACTCTACAGAAAAAGAGACTTTTTGGAAAGTTCAGTAAATGTGAATTCAGGTTACAACAAGTTTCTTTATTGGGGAACATTGTTACCATTGAAGGAATCACAATTGACCCTGCAAAGACAAAAGTTGTAGAGGAGTGGCCTCAGACTACAACAATAACTGAGATTTGTAGTTTCCTTGGATTAGTAGGATATTATAGGAGGTTTGTGAAAAAAAATTCACGACTTTCTAATCCATTAACCAAGTTAACTCGAAAAGGGGTCAAGTTCATCGAGACAAAGGAGTGTGAGGAAAGTTTACAAGAGCTGAAGAATAGATTGGTTACTGCACCTATCTTAACTCTTCCCTCAAGTGGAGAGGGATTCATTATTTTTAGTGATTCATCTTTGAAAGGTCTTGGGTGAGTCCTCATGAAAAATGACAAGTTCATTTCTTATTCATCTCAACAGTTGAAGACTGATGAGAAAAATTATCCTATGCATGATCTAGAGATGGTTGCGGCCATTTTTGCTCTGAAGATATGGAGGCACTATATTTATAGGGAGAAATGTGATATATACATAGACCATCAAAGTTTGAAGTATATTTTCACACAAAATGAATTGAACATGAGTAAAAGGAGAGGGTTGGAGCTTCTTAAAGACTATGATTGTTCAATTCATTATCATCCCGGAAGATCAAACAAAGTTGCAGATGCATTAAGTAGGAAAGACCTAGTTGTTCTTTCCATGATAAGGATTCAAAAAGATCCTTTGATCAATTAACTAGTAGAGCTAGACATGGGAATTATAAGGGAAGGGACATCATCAACCCTAACCCAAATGATTTATCAATCTTCAATACTAGAGAAGATCAAGAAAGCTCAGAAAGAAGATCCTTTGTTATAGAAGAAGTTTGTGGCTGTGAGGGATAGGAAGTTTCCTGAGTTCAATACTGATCAAGAAGGTGTGCTGAAATTTTGTACAAGACTATATGTTCCATATATTCTAGAAATAAAGAAGGATTTGATGGATGAAGCTCATAGATCTACATTCTCTATACATCCTGGAAGCACAAAAATGTATAGGGACCTTCGTGATAATTATTGGTGGGATAATATGAAAAGGGAGATTGCTGACTACACTTCAAG
Organism: Viscum album; assembly: GCA_963277665.1. Lineage (NCBI taxonomy): Eukaryota > Viridiplantae > Streptophyta > Magnoliopsida > Santalales > Viscaceae > Viscum > Viscum album. Next base: position 127,914,245 of record OY728162.1, read on the forward strand.
GTGCTTGGTATGTCAGCAAGTGAAGGCAGAGTGACAACTTCCTTAAGGGGTATTACAACCACTACCCATACCAGCATGGAAGTGGGACAATATCACTATGGACTTCATCAATGGTCTCCCGAGAACTTTAATAGGAAATAATGTGATATGGGTTATTGTGGACCATCTCACCAAGTCTTCCCATTTTATCTCCATTAGGGAAGATTTCACTCTTGATAAACTTGCCAGGATTTACGTGAAGGAAGTGGTGAGGCTGTATGGAGTTCCAATTTATATCATATCTGATCATGATCCAAGGTTCACACTAAAATTATGGACAATTCTTCAACAAGCTCTGAGCACTGAATTGAATTTCAGTACAACCTATCACCCCCAAACTGATGGCCAATATGAAAGGACTATTCAAACACTCGAGGAAATTCTGAGAACTTGCTCAATGGAATTTAAAGGTGGATGTGATCAACATCTCTCTTTAGTTGAGTTCTCTTACAATAACAGCTTCCACTCGAGCATTCAAATGGAACCCTATGAAGATCTATATGGGAAGTGATGTAGAGCTCCTACTTGTTGGGATAAAGCTGGTGAGAGAAAGATTCTTGGGTCTGACCTTGTGCAAGAGATGACAGAAAAGTTTCAGGCCATCCAACAATACATTAAGGCTGCTCAGAGTCGGAAAAAGAGCTATGCTGACAACCGTCAAAGGGACTTGGAGTTTGATGTTGGTGATAAAGTCTTTCTTTGGATTTCACCTTGGAATAGAGCCATGAGGTTTGGGAAGAAAGGGAAGCTTATCCCTAGGTAAATTGACCCCTATGAAATCCTTGATCATGTGGGAGCAGTAGCCTATCAGATTCCACTTCCTCCAAATCTAGCCCAAGTTCATGATGTCTTCCACATATATATCCCTCTTGAGGAAGTACATACCTGGACCATCACATGTACTAAATCTAGAAGTGGTACAACTGGAACATGACCTCTTTTATGAGTAGTAGCCGATGGAGATCTTGGATCGTAGAGACAAGGTTCTACGCAATAAGACTACCCACCTTGTTAAGGTGTTGTGGAGGAACCACAAATGTGAAGAAGCCATGTGGGAATCATTGGAGTCCATGAGATAGAAGTACCCACACCTTTTCCCATCAGAGGGTATGAGTTAAAATTTTGGGGATGAACTTTCTTAAGGGGGGAAGAATGTAATGACCCAAACTTTTTTATTATATTTGTTTCCTAATTTTGTGGGTATAATTAAAATGTGACCATTGTGTTTCGACTGTTATATTACTGTTGGTCAATATGACCATTGGAAACTATAATATTAATGTTGTGTTTTTATAAATATAGTTATCTTGGTTAATTAATACAGAAAGAAGATTGAATGGCCTCATCCAGTAGACTCGAGCCATATGAATCCCTTCTGTCAGAGTTTGGGAAGGAGGTAGCATCACTGGGCTTTGCTCTGGACCAAGCCCAATCTGAACTTCAATGTATGAAGCTTGAACAGAATCGCCTAAGGGAGAAGTTCAAGCTGATAGAAATCACCACTCGGGCAATGTTGTCCGAGCCACCCCAAGATTCTATCACTGTAGCACATCTAACACTTAGGTCCTATGCTAGTGTAATAAGGGGCTATGTAACGAGACCTTAGTAGATATTAGATTTTACAATTCATTTCAAATAGAAGCATGATATCTAATGTTGCAGCATAAATAAAAATTAAGTAAAAACAATGGGTGCATGGAGGTTTTGCAATGCAACTCAAAATAATTTTCAACTCACCAGATTTTAGCAAGATAACACCCAGCAAGAAAACAAATTAACACTTTTCATAAGAATTCAGGAGGAATCCCCCACACTTACATCCTAGAAGCATGAAACAAGAATGAAAAACATTAAAAATTTATAAAATTAAAAATAGTACTTCCCTACAGTGGAAACTTCTAATATTTAAATTCATCCAAATGAAGCCTCCCTTTGTTTGCTTTGTGCAAGAATTGTAGATGATCCATTGAAGTACCTAAAAGATTTAAACTAGTTGATATAAGTATTATAGATTTAAAGCTCAAAGTAAAATGCAACCAAAGAGTGAGTTAGGGAGTGTTATCCAATAAATCCAATGATCTCCTCTGTTTGGTACTAACTGTCTACCATGTGGAATTTCTGTCTGATTCTTTTCCTAAAAGAAAACAACAAAAATTAAAATATTATTCATAAATAAACTAAAACGTTAAATTAGAAAGGATAATCATGGGATAACCCCCCAAGGGGTGCTATATTTTGGTTGTCTATAGTTAGAAAGTTAGTGGATCAACCCCAGTTTGATGGGGGTGAGGTTTCCGGCTTAGGAACCACCAGATGTGATTCCTCCCAACTTTGGAGACTTGAAAATTTTGGATTTCCCCTTGTGAAGCTTCAAACAAGTCCTCCTACTTGGAAGTGAAGTACCTCTCTTGGAGTAATGGAGAGGGAAAAAATATGTAGGGGTTATTCCCCTCCTTGATGGTGCACATGTTGTAAAAAATAAACTATGGGGTGAGACTTGTCTTTTGGTTCAACCCAAGTCATAGCTTCCTCATTGACTGTAAGAAATGTGTCAACACCCTTTGTAATAGTTGTGAATGAAACCCAACACTCCTCTTATTCTTCTTCCATAGGGGTTACTTCCTCAAGAATATCTAGGAAATCACGTAGCTCAACTGACCCTTCAGAAACTAGGTTGGAAGAATCAAAATTAGCACCAAATACATAAAAACTAGAATCATATAAAAGAAAATATTCTTCAATAAATTGATATTCTCCCGAAGTCTGGTCATCTTGCTCCTCTCCAAGAGTACTTAATTCCCCTAGGAATATGTCTGTGTTAGGAGTGAGGTATTCAACTTCCTCCAGCATATCTTCAAAACAAATGAACTCCCATTTGATGTCTTCTAAGGAAAAGGCAAGGTTGATTTGTGATGGCTCATCTTATTGAAACATGAAAAAATCATCAGACAATTTAGAACACATAGTATCCTCAAATGAAGTGCTGGAAATAATATGATCTTTTGGATTGTGCCTAGCTTCTTCAATGCCTTCTTGTCCTATCTCCTTCCAACCCTTGAAATAGGATTCTGGATGTAGCTTATGAATTTTCGTCAGCATATCAGAGGGTATTTCATACTCAAAAATAGGCAGCTCCATCTTCTTATTTTTTCTTCTTTTCTCCTTTCTCATAAGTTGTTTTCCAGAAGGTGTAACTTCAGCGGCTTGTTGGAGTACTTTCATAATCTTTTGGTCCTCTAGAGTTAGTTAAATAGGTCCAAGGAAGTCTATAATCCTTTATGTAGATGAAAAATCTTTATTGGTGGCCTTCTTCCCCTCTTAACCCTTTTTAATCTGGTTGGATCTCTTTCTATAGTGCTGCTTTTTTGATGAGTTACAGCCTTTGTAGCATCTAATAGCTCTAGAGATGGTCAATTTTGTAACCAAAATTAGAATAATGATACATCGTTGTACAGTTCTTGAACATCATATAAATCAATCATATCATCATTAAAATAAAATATAGTATCCATTTTAGTTCTATTTTTAGTGTTTTTATTTTTATTTTGTTTTTAATATAAAATAAAAATTGGATAAACCACTTAGGAAAACATTGCTTCCACAACAACGACACCAAAATTTGATGACTTCATTATCATGAGGATGGTCAAAGATACATTTACAAGACCTAAGGTATAGCACAATGGCTAACCTCAGGGTCACTCTCGAGGAAGCATTGTTGAGATCCCAAGTGGTATTTCCAAAAGTCTTTTTATGTTTTTATATTTAGAAAATAGACATAGATAACAAACAAAAGCAGTGATGAAAACCACGGTGAGTGTGGTGAAACAGTGATGAATAAAATGCCAATAGATGAAACAAAACAACTAGAAGAACAATAAAAGACAGTAATACATGGATGAAGGTCATAAAGAATAAGGCTGGATCAAGGGTGATCCACCCTCAACTCCCTATCATTTATCAACTTAAGAAAACCTTCAATAATCATATCCTACTCAATGCATGACCAACGACTTGGATTAGACACCTCTCTCACCTAAAAAATGAAAACTCAAACCCCAATGTTCTTCAATGCTTGATCATTCCTCCAATTAAAAAAATGAATCCCTCAATTGAATCATTCTGGCCTAGATCTCAAAATCCATATTGATCCAGATGGGTTTATCAGATCACCCAAACCAACTCAATTGCTCAGATTGAGAAATTGAGAAAGGAGGGGAAAATAAATGAGGTGAGAAAGTACCATATCATTCCTATGAAAGGGTGCACTCTCTCTAACCCTAATTCACAGACACAATCCTCTAAGGCAAAGAAGAAGTGATGATCATAATGAAGATCAGACCTCCAGGTAAAACCGAGTTTCACTACCTGAATCTATCCTTGCAAATAATCTCTCTATTATTGGAAGCTCGAAATCATAGAAGAAAGTGCGGATGAACTGGCACACAAACATCACCATTGAATTTAAAAAATAGAGTAGTACACATTATTTATAGCAATCAAACAAAAATGAAAACATGAAGCGAAATATGAAGGAGGAGCATGGTTCCCATCTCTATGAATTGGAGACGTTCCTGTGTCTGGGGGTTTGTGGGTTCCTTTTTTCCAGAGAGGAGCAGTGGCTCCTATTATTTGGAAAATGAAAAAAATAGTAAAAAATATAGACATCCTAGCTGGAAGAAAAATCCTCATGGCGTCCCTTCATACACTCATCATCTGCTTCCTAGGGAGACCCGGTGAGAGTATCAAACCACTCGCGATGACCCCCACTTCCCCTTTGTAATGGAGTGACACAATCCCTCAATCTTGTAAGAAAAAAGAAAAAAGAGGTTATAAAGTAAAAAAAAGTTTCAATTATTACTATATATATATATCATTAATTATAGTAATAAAAATATTCAAAAACTAGTAAAATTATTAGTATTAATAATCACATTCCTATTATTATTATAAATATTATAAATATTATAAATATAAATAGATAAATATAATATATTTATATTTATTTAACTATATAATTACAAAATATGTAAATAAACTAAAATAATATTAAATTTAAATAAACCAGATATTATTAATAAACTATTCATATTTATTATTATTATATGTTAAATTATATGTTATATATATTATATTATATTAAATAAAAAAAACCGTAAGTGAAATATGTGTGGGGGGAGGAGGTTCGGCCGAGAAGCACAGGGGAAGGGGCTTGCGGTGCAAGGAGAAAGGGGGATTGATCGCACAGGGGGTCGAGTGGCCAGCAGTTCGAAGATTTGGGCATCAACTAAGGATTTCTAGTGGTCCAATGTCGGAATCGGATTGAGGTGGCTAGGTCGAGAAAGGCTGGTCTTCAACGGTGACGCCGGATGGTGGAAGGGGAAACTCGGATGACGCCAGCTTCATCTGCTGGTTCTGGTTCGAGTGGTGCATGACAGTGCAGTGGACTCGGAGGGCTCGATCTGCTTCAGTGGCAGCAGGTCTTCTATGGTACTCAGTGGCAGCAGGCAACTCGGACGCACATGAGTGGGTTTTGATTTATTTACAGATACGAAAATCTGAGTTTTCATTGAGCTAAATCAGCTTCTATCTATCTGGGAAATTAAGCTTCTATTGCTGATGTGGAGTTGTTCTATTGAACGAGGCAGGGTTTGCAACGGTGGGTTGGAGGGTCAACGTTTAGAAAGGAGGTGTGGCGGAAGGTGCAGGGTGCAACGACGGGTGAGAAATGGTGGGTGGCTACTGGCAGAGGGTGGAAGATGCAATAGTGGGTTGGAGTTGCATGAGTCACTGTTGCAGAAGTACGACAGTGAGTGAAACAAGTAGTAGTGGGTCCTGGTGCTGGTGGTGACTCCCATCAATCACTACTGGTATTCTAGCAAAGTGCAAACAAAATCAGTCACATCACACCACAAAAGATGGGTGGATGTTGCTTAGTAAATTATGAGACATGATACACCGCGTGTTTCAGTTCCCGATACCCACTTGACCCAGAGTCTAAAAAGTGTGGATAACTACTACTAAAGTAGGGTCCACTAGAGGGCTCACATATAGAACCTGTCTCACAGCTTCCTCTCTCAGATTTGGTATATCTCTTCTTGGAGGCATTGTCTAACAAAAGACAAAAACCAAATCAGTCATGAGAAAATTCCAAAATCAAAGGACTAGATTTTGGTAATGATAAAAATGAATTAAAAAATTAAGAATTAAAAGCAGTAATGAAAAACATTACTTAAAAAGGAACAAGTCCATTTAAATAAACGTACCATATAGTTCATTCAAATTACCTCAAAATTCAAGTCTCAAACATGCTAAAAACCCAAGAACACCCATGGTAACTCGGTTCCAGCCATGGAAGTGAGCTAGCTAGGCCCCTTTTCTTCACCTTATATCCAAATTCCAATGGTCCTAACTCTGGTCTACCCAAGTCACAGAACGAAACTTAGGCAGTTCTAACACACTTTAGGCTAAGCATCCCTGTGATACCAAATCGTAATAAACCAACCCGAGTCAGCTAGACAAGCCCCCCGAACCGGCCAGTCACCTGATATGGGTAAAAGATGATAACAAAAAGTAGTATTGAATATAATCCAAACAAGAAATACAACCAGAGTATGAAGCGGATAAAGAAAATATACCATAAAAAACATAAAATCCAAGATAAAAAGACTAATCCAGAAAGTAATTCATAACCCCACATGAACAATAGTTACCTCCAAACTAACCCAAACCGAAATAAACATCTATAAGAGAATCCAACATGCTACAAGATACTCTTCCCTTTGCCTGAGTCCCGTAATACTCCTCCAATGACCAGAAGACCTTCATTTTTATTGATTTTTGATAATCCACCTTTAAAGGGGTGAAGTGGAACCGTTACAAGGCCCGTAGGCGTAAGTATTACATGGCCCGTAGGCCTTAGAGGAATTCATTGCCCACAGGCTTCAAAGGAACATGTAGGGTATAATCCAAATACTTTTAGGATACCACCATAGTTTTTATACAAGGTCCAATATAAAGAATGAATCTATTAAGTCTTTTAAAACAAACCAGTTTTAAAAATCATTTTTTTATAAATCCAAACCATTTATAAATCATTTTCTAATTGGTTTTCATAAATACTTTCATATTCTCATACCATAAACATGACAAGTAAAAGTGATAAAATAGTAATTCATATCCATGCATCAAGAGGTGAGCATGTAAACACATATCCATGAACAGTCTATCATGTGAAGTTATGTGATACAATCTCATATAAAAATCTCTATGCAGTAATCCATGATGTAAAAACAACCATGTGATAAATATCCATAAATGAAAAATGAAAAAGAACCTCGTATTGGGCTCAAGTCTATGGGAAACTATGTACTAGACTCTCACATGCCTAAAAAGAATTATGTTGGATCCAAAAGATATTGAGTCCCACCAGTCGATACCACAAAAGCTGCCTCCTAGTGGCGCAACACACACTAAGGATATATATGTCTCTATCCCAACACACACATGGTTCCCAATGTTAAATCACTTAATACATTTTTTAAAATCATGCTAAAAATCTCATAAAAAGTTTTCAAATCCAATCCAACCAATTTTAGAGTTTCAAAACCCATTTTAAAACCAAGAAATCCATTTCAAAAGAAAACCCCCTTTTTGAAAACATTTTCTTTCCAAGAAATAATTTGAAACCATTTATCACTTCAAATCAATGAAAAACGCAAAGGAATTTATCAATAACAACATTTAATTCATCAAATTAACCCATTTTATAGGAAAAACTACCTAAATATAGTAGAAAACCTAACTCCTTTCAAAAAAGATGACTAAAAACAAAGAGAATTGCCTCCCAAAGACAAGGCATACCAAGAAGCCGAAAAGGATCGACAAAAAATGATATATGATCACAAAACTATAGCCAAACTAATGCCACAACCAAAACCTAATAAGATCCATATGAAACTCTTACCCAGTACAAAGAAATCCAACCACAATGGTGATCAATCATTGAATGAAGCAATCTAGATGGAATAAAGTCACCCAAAATCACCAAAGTATAACTTCAGGTCAAGAGAGGAGGGCTTTAGAGAGACTGAATGCAACATATCACAATTATGGTTCCCTAAAAACCAACACCACAACATTTACATGACATGTAGCCCATTTACACATCTTGTAATCCTTGGGGTCCATATACACAGAAAAAACCCATTTCCTTTTTATTAAAAACTAGATTTTCATACATACATGGAATGTACCAATTACACGGTGGGTAAAACATTCACTCCATGCACCCAACTCATGGATTCTACCCAAAATCCATTACACAACCTATAATTTCCCAATGATCATAAGAAACTATAGGTTTTTACGTTGAAAATCCCAAAAAAAATCTTACTTCAATAGTACATGTATCCTCATAATTTCTTTTCAGGAATACCAAAACAAAAAAAAAAGGAAACCAAAAACAAAGGTAAAAATATGCATGACATAAAGGTAACATGGTGTTATATTTAGGACTAATACAAATCTACATGGAGCAATGAAATAAAATTTTATATTCAAATGGTGACTTTGGCATATAAATCAAAGGAAGGTGTTTGGGAAGGGTAATTTTAGTGTTTGGGAAGGTGTTTGGTAAGTCATTTGTGCCTATAGACCTTAGAGCCGTGTAATTCTAAGGTCATTATACCATTGGGACTTCAGTTCATGTAAAGGTTCTCTCTCAACCCAGATAAAAAGTGGTATTATCATAAATAAAAAGTATGGGATTGTTAGTCAGGTGACTCAAACCCTCCATCTCTTTAAATTATATGCAGTTATGCATGTTTTTTTATTTTATGATGTATGAATAATTCATAATAATTTATAAGTATGTCAAACATGGTAAATTATAGATTTCTAATCTTGTGGTATGTTATATAATTTGTTCCTTAATCTCTATAGTTATAAAAATAATCTATAATTGAAGCATGATTTTATAAAGTGGAAATTATGTTTTTTGAAATCATAGTAAAAAACTATTGAATTATACGTATTAACATTAAAGAATTAGAGATATGAAATTTAAATTCTCTATGTGTGTGTGTTAGAAAATGGGGCTATGACTAATTACATATTTATCTGTGGATTTTTTTTCTTTATTGTTATTTAAATATGTGAACTATATGTTTATTTTAAGAAATGAATTGATAAAATAATGAAATATTGATGAAATTTATATGATAAAAAATTTGACATATTGGATAGAAGTATGGTTGTCCATTAGAGGCTATCTATAGAAGATTTTGTAGGGGATTTTTTATGTCATTTTCAAGATGTGACTAGAATTAGAGTGTATAACTATTTATGTAAATATTTCAAGGATATGAGTATTTTATACATGGATGTTTATTATTTACTTTTATGTATTATGTTTAGAAAGGTGAAGAAACATGAACTACATACCTAATAATGTTACTAAAGTTCCATTTATAACTTATTTTGATGGATTTATAATAATGAAATGTGGTCCCCTATAGAATTATAATTTCTATTGATACTATATTGGATAATTGGAAAGTGATTATATTACTTATAATTAAGATAGATATAGTATTTTGTTATCTGTTGGGAAATTTTTCCTAAAAACTTCTGAATGAATGCATTTTTTAATTTGTATGGTGATTATAGATAGTTGTTGTAGTTGTAGTTATATTGAATTGAAATTATTGTTTTTGTAACCATATAAACATGAAATTGTTGTTGTTGTCACTGTATATTCAACAATGAATCACTATGAATTTTTTGTAGTTGTAGTTATAGTGATCAATGGTTTTCATCTTTACAAACATAAGATCAATGGAGTTTTATTGTGGATAAAATATATAAGATATATTTATGGAATAGGTCCCATGAGATTTCTATTTTTGTACTCTTGACATTTTTTAAATTTATGTATAGAGAGAGTTATGCGGTAAATTATTTGACATAACTTTAGTTTTTTTATAATATCATTGAAAAATAGATTAATATACTCAACTCACATAGATAAATGATGATTCAAGGAAATAACTTACTAAATATATTTTTATAATCTCACCTTATATATATTTTTTTTCATATTTACAGTACTGATTCAGTGGTGTTACTGAATGAAAATGGATCATGCACATTGAGATCTATTTTATACAAGAGTATTACTTTCCATTTTTATTCTTAAGTTATATTATAAGTTTTTCTATGAATATGTTCACATAATTTTTTAAGGTTATTTTATTCTGTTAAATGACATTTATTGCATCTGGTTATTCATATTGACCATGGTTGTTTGTGGATATCTTATATGGTCATATTCTTAGATTTATATTTTTTATTTCTAAAAAAATATAAAAGATACACTATAGAGGTGGGAATATTTTTTTACCACTTTATTGATCTACATAAAACATATAAAATGGAGACCAATGGTAGAAAATAAATCTTTGGTGAATTGTAAGAATTTATAGTATTTCATCATTTCAGTTTTATATGTAGTATCATATTATCTTGTATAAAGATCCTTGAAAAGGTGATTTTTATTGTTTATACTTCATTTAATAATCATTATTAGACTCTAACTATAACGTCCATGGTTTTTAGAAGAGGTCAAAATTCACTCCTCTTTTGAACTTTTCAATTAGTCGTTATGCTACTTTTTGTTTCACTGATTGGAACTCAATTATGAGAGTTACATTGTATTTATATGATGATTTTGGGTTAGACTAGGGGCTTAGAGAGTGCCTCAAGCATTTCAGTTTTGTTTTGGGAGAATCGGAGTTCAAATGGCATGTTTTGAAATTTCAGGACAGGGTGTATGGTTTAGGGGAAAACTGTGCGGCCCCTTCTAGGTAACCGCGTGACCCAATTTTTTTAGAGCATGGTTTTTGTAAATTGTGTGTGGGAGGTGCAAAATAATGAATGTTTCTATATAGTTTCTATGTAATTTTGACAGAGGGTTACCACACAGTTTTCACACAGTTGGAAAATTGTGGGAGTAGCCCGTGCAGGCCTGGAGCCTTAGACAGTGGCTATCGCAAGATTTCCACATGGTATGGTAAACCATGCGGGTAAACCATGCAATTTATACAATGTATTTTTTTTAAAATTTTTCTTTTTTTTCTTTATTTTTATTTTTCATTCTTCTTTATTCCCTTTCTTCTCCCTTATTTCGCAAGATGTAGTGGTCTCTCTAGATTTTCTCCTCTGGGGGATTTTGATCCCTCTCCTCAACTAATGATCCATTCTTCGATCTGTCAAACTCTATAGATCCAACTTGATAAGGATAACCCCATGAACCCTTCTTCATCATTTATCTTTTGGCTTACGGGCCACTGTTTTTGTCTGATCAAATTTTAGGAGTTTTAAGGGAAACTCAAATCTATATCGATTGCCTTTGAATTGGATCTCAATATCAAATTTTCCTATATCAATGAGTCTATAGTAGGTGGTGCATACTTTGATTTTTCTTATTGCAGACTTTTGGGTGGTGTGGATCAAAGCACACATTTTGGGTATTTTGAGTGGGACCCTAATATACCTCATACTTCGTATTAAAATGACTGTGTTACCCTAAGATATGCCTTTTGGAATTCCAATCCCTTTTTTGGATGAGTGATGTTGGGTTAGAGGTCATCGCCCCTTAGGGTGTTATGGTTAGGGTGCCAAAATCGTCTAAATTGATTTTTTTTTAAATTGATTTGATTAATTTAATATGGATTGGTTAATAAATTATGAGTCATTCAAGATCTTTATACTAATATGTGATGTTTTTTTAGTTGGTGAAATTCAATTTAATTTAATTAAATTTCTTGTTTAATGTATTTTTGTTGAGTTGTATAAATATGGTATGTAGCTATAGTGGTTTTCCATGGGTGCCATTTTTTTTATTGACATGTATGACGTATTATGAAATGAATCTTCTATTTAGTTTTATTAGTGGATACAAGTGGTGTTTTCCATGTTGATCTGTTTGCCTTCTGTTGTTTATTCTAGTTATCTATTGCTTCTATTATTGGTCATTATTGGTTGTGCTTCTATGTTGCGGGTCTGGTTTGAGTATGTTGAGTCTTATCATTCTGCTACCTGTTATATTATATACTCAAACCAGTATTATATTATCAAGATAGGGTATAGCCTCCCCATTATACATGTTTACACCCTCACTTCTAGTTGGATTCCTTTGGAATTCGAGGAGGTGAGCCTATGACCAGTGGAACCTAACCCAATAGTGTTGTTCAGGTGGCTGTTCAGTTCAGGGACACTACAAGTGATATCAGAGTTGTTATTGAATGGGATTTAGTAGTGGCATTTGACTGGATACTATTGAGATCGAGATTGCTTTTGTTTTGTCTCTCTTTTCTGCCAGTATTACAATTTGGGAAATCATATACAAGATATTAGGTTGTTGTTGGAATTGGATTTCAAACTCGTGTTTGGGTGTCTGAAGTACCATGTACGAGGTACATATTGAGTTACCTTGGGTGGGATCTGTTGTTCTATTTTTTCTCATTTGAATATTGATATGATTTCTACCTCGGTGGTTTATCTTGGAATGTGATGTTATTAGTTGTGCTATGTAGCCCTTAACATGGTGAGGTAAGGGAGAACATAGACCCTTGGCCTGGTATGGCAAGTTTTGATTCTTATTTTGGAATGAAGTTTTGATAGGAAGATTTAGGGTATTTGAAATTTACAAATTCATGTATTCATTGTAAAATGATTATACCATGTGATAAATATCAAATGACATGTGAAAATGTGAAATGTGATATGTAATTGATATGACATGATTTATTTATATGTGGAATTATATGTGATCTGTGAAATGGGGCTGGATCTTATAGGAGCAGGAATTTACTATGGATGAGGTGATTTTGATCACCAGGATTGGGTGAATCGGTCATTGGTTTGAGGAAAAATTGGTTTTCAGGACGGGCGTGGCTTAGGGTTATATTGATACTTGGCTTTGTTGAGGGTGGGTAAGGAGGTCGTGAGGCCGGGATGCCCTGGGTTGTGGCTGTAGTGGGGGAGGTTAAGGGTAGTAAGGATGCACTACCTTTTTCTTCTTTACCTATCCAAATTATATATAGTGTCATATATATGGTTTGTATGACCATTTATGGTATTCAGCGGGTTCCTTCTGGACGGATCAAATAGAGCATCAGGTGGGTGGTGATACAGTATCGCGTGAGGATGAATAGGTTCAGACCCCCGAGGGTGAGGCAGAGCAATAGAAACAAGTACATGATTAGGTTTAGGATCCAGTGCAGGTAGGGTAGCTTCCATACATGACAACATTTGGGTTGTGGCTTGACGAACAGCTCTGATCGTGCATGATATGTTTCTTATAGGTGATCAACTGTGGTTCTCATAGAGAAGAGCCTTCAATGTTGTATTTGATGTGGGAGTTACAGTCACAACAACTTCCACTTTTTCAAGGAGAGGGTGGTCCACAATTGGTTAAGAAATGAATAGAGAGCATGCATATGATCTTTGAGTAGCTCGAGATGCCTCCAGGGTGGAGGGTCAAACTGGAGACATACATGTTCAGAGGACCAGAAAATCACTGGTGGGATGTGTAGGTTTAGGCTGTAGATAAGAGGGACTAGACTATAAGGATTATGATGCCTGGTTCTTCATGAACTTTTTCCCAAATACGCTGAGGGTGGAGAGAGCTCGGGTGTTCTTAAGCCTTCAATAGGGTGACATGTTCATCATGGACAATGAAGCTACCTTCACCGAGTTGTCTCGCTTCGCACCTGGTATGGTAAGCGATGACACTTAGAGGTTGAGATGCTTCAAATATGGTTTATGGCACGCCATTTGGGTGTTGGTGAAATATTTAGGTTGGACTCATTCTCAGAGGTAGTGAATCAAGTGCTCGTAGCTGAGGGAAACATGACGGATAGGTCCAATTTGAGCCAGGCGTTGGATTCAGGGGATGGTTTAGATGGCTGTGTAACATCCTGGTTCCGGAAGCCACCTAGAGGTGCCCCGTACCTAGTTGGTCACATGGCCTCTAGCACATTTCCCCGAACGCCAGAGGCTACCGACTAGCAGTGAGGGCCTTGGGTGTGATAGTGGGGAAACTATGCTCTCATTGGCAGAGTACACAGTGGAAGTAAATTGATATACAATGGCAGAAGTAGTAATAATACCAAACCACAGTAACGGTGGAAGACAGATAAATAAACAACTAGAGCATATATATATATATATATATATAAAATTGATGCATGATAGATATATGTCTAGAAAAGAATCCAAACAAGTCACAATTCTAAATACAGTACTAAAACAAAGTACAAAAGGAAAACAGATAAACAACTCATCAGTATCGTAAGCCTCAGCTTGGTCCCATGCTCTCCATGTCCAATGCAATCAAGTACTTGATGCGGAAGGGCGCTTTCCCTTATCTACACCTGCAACAATATAATCTGTTTGGGCACAAAAACATATCCCAAACAGGGTGTGAGACGAATCCAAGTAGGAAACCACCATAAGATCCGTGCCTAACGATCAGTGAATATATGACAGATAAAAGTGCATAAAGCAGTAAACAAGGAAGCACTCAACAGAACAATCCAAAGTTTCAGATATCAAGCAACAACTAATCAAAGAAGATAATCACAACAGGTAACCCTTTGGGAAGTACTCACATCCTATCCCCTCTAGTCCTACCAAAAGATACAAACAACCCTCTAGGAATAACACACAGTCTCACCCCTTTGGTTCAGCTAAAGTATAGACTCTCTAAGGAAGCACTCATCGTCAATCCCCTCTATAGTCTCATATCGGTACTAAAGGCGCTCTAGGGAAGTACTTACGTCACATTCCCTCTATGGACTGTGTTGAGGAACTACAGAATCTCTGAGGAAGCACTCAACATCAATTCCCCCTATGGTATCGTATTGTAAATTATAAAAGACACTCTGGATAAGCCCTTACGTCAATTCTCACTATGGTCTACTACACTAGGTTCTCACGGCCCTGTGTAAAATCAACAAGTATATCACTACATAACGACCAAAATAAACCTCAATAACTACTTGGCTAGCATTCTAAAACATATCAGCATGTCAGAACAACAATCACACCATCCTATAATACTAGGCATGGGAAAGTAAACAGCAGCCTAACATAAAACTAGACCCAAAGGTCAAAACAGGTAAAACATGCATGGGAAACACATCCAAAGCACAAAAATTCACCATATTCACAATCAAGTATCATCTACTCAGGCATAAAAGCATAGAAGACAAACAATAGGGCTAAAAAGGTAAACGCGCAATTCCCCGTTCATGGGTATTGGGAAACTTTTCAAATAAAACTCAAAGACTTTCAACAGAAAGGCATAAACCACCTACCTCAGCGTTAGGATATTAATATACTTGAACCACGAGGCTTGAATAACCTTAGAACACCGTAGATCTATGAAAACATATAAAACTTTCAACCCATAATAACTCACGAAAGAGGAGAAATCAAGGGATAGTTCTCTAGGAGAAGATAGAACTCATTGATGTGATTCCAACACAACCGATGAAGTTCAATTCAGAGGACGGACGCTCGCTCGGGGGCTCGTTGAATATCTGTGGCCGTACGGAGCTCTCAGTTGAACAGAACCTAAAAGAAGCGAGTTCTGGTGATTAGACACAACCCCGGTGTGTTTAATAGAAAAAGAAAGTACAAAACATGTACTTTTGAAGTACATGGCATGTACTTTCCCTTTCTGTACTCTGTTTTAGGTGGCCTCCACGTCACCCCACACAACCATGTGTGTTTCCATGACATGACCAGCACACGACCTCCTGCGGCAATGCAGTTCAAGGCGTGTACTCATAAAGTCCACGATGTGTATTTCAAAAATTTCAAGAAACTACTCTTTTCTCAAAAACTCCAGAAAAAAAGAAAAACATACCTAAAAAGAAGAACCAGGTTCATAAAAACTTCCCCCCTTAAAGAAATTTGTCCCCGAATTTCCTTAGCAAGGCGGTGTAGAAGAAGAAACCCTGAACAACTCCAGCCACTGAGATCGTACCTTGGCCTCCCTCTCCCAAGTCTTGTCCTGTACTCGCCCGTACTGCCATAACACCCGTACCAGAAGAAAAGACCGGCCATAGAGAACCTTCATACTTCGATCAACAATCCAGATAGGATGCACCTTGAAGGATGCGTCCACTTCCAACTCAGCCTCCTCAAGTTGGAAAACATGAGATGGTTCTAAAAAGCAACATCGAAGCTAATAAATGTGGAAGACGTCGGGCATAGCTCAGTACCTCTAAGGTAACTGTAACCGGTAGGCAACCGTCCCAACTCTCTACAACACCTCAAATGACCCGACGTACCTCAGTGAAAGCTTAACCTGTCTCCTAATCCTCTTGTGTCCCAACCTCGGTGTGACACACAGGAAAACCTGATCCCCAACCTCGAACTCCAGAGGTCGTCTCCGCTAATTAGCATAAGACTTATGTTGAGACTGCGCAGTAGCCATCCTCTTCCGAATCAACTATATCTGCTCTATGGTCTCCTGCACAAGACGAGGTCCCAGAAAAGCTACCTCTGCTACCTCCAGCCAACATAAAGGTGATCGGCATAACCTACCACACAAAGCCTCATAAGGTGTAATCTGAATAGTTTCTTGAAAACTATTGTTGTAGGAAAACTCTACAAGAATTATATGCTTCTCCCAAGAACCTCCAAAATCCAGAATGCATGCTCGGAGCATATCCTCAAGAACCTGAATCGTATGATCGGACTTGAAATCTGTATGGGGATGGTAAGTCGTACTCAAAAGTATATGTTTACCCAAAGCCTTCTGAAGCCCCTTCCAGACCCGAGAAGTAAAACAGGAATCCCTGTCTAAAACAATGGAGTGTGGAACTCCATGCAGACGTATAATCTCTCGGATGTACAACTACCCCAGATCATCAATAATGAAGTTCTTCTTGATCAGCAAGAAGTGAGAAACCTTAATGAGTCTATCAATGAAAACCCAAACTATGCCATTCCCTCGAGTTGACCTCAGCAAACCAGTCACGAAGTCCATCGCGACGTCATTACACTTCCACTCGGGAATGGGTAACTGCTGTAAAAGCCATTCTGGTCGCTGATGCTCCGCCTTCACCTAATGACAAGTGGAACACCTCATGATGAAACCTGCAATGTCCCTCTTCATACCTGGCCACCAATACTGATGGTGTAAATCATGATACATCTTGGTGACACCAGGATGAACTGGCCAAACTGAGGAATGAAAATACCGCATCAGCTCCTCACGTATATCTACCGGAACCCATACGCATCCTTGGAAACACAAGATCTCATCATCGCCTATGGTCCATCTAGGAATAGGGTCCTCTCCTGACACACTTTCCCATAGGACTAGGCCTTTAGAATCTGATGGCTGCCTCATTCGTACTCGATCAAGAAGGGTAAAGGTAACAACTACAGAAGAAAGGAAGGTCTTCCCCTGTCTATCATGCACCTCCAAATGCATCTCAGAGAACATAGCCATAAGCTTCCACTAACTTCTAGCCTCCTGAACTGCATGTATTTGAGTCCTCATGCTCAACACATCAGCCACTACATTGCCTTTCCCAGGTGTATAGGCAATCTCAAAGTCAAAAGACTGAAGGTACTCAACCCACCTTCACTGTCTCAAATTCAGATCATATTGAGTGAAGATGTACTTGAGACTCTTGTGGTCGGTGAAAACCAAAAAATTCTCTCCCAGAAGATAATGTCTCCAACAACGTAAGGCATGAAAAACAGCTGCCAAATCCAGATCGTGTGTTGGGTAATTCCTCTCGTCTGGCCTCAGTTGCTGAGACCCGTACGCAACGACTCCACTCCCTACATAAGTACAGGTCCTAGACTGATACCCGAAGCATCACAATAAATAGTATAGATCTTTCCTGGCTTTGGAAATACTAGTATTGGTGTTGTATTAAACCTCCCTTTCATCTCCTGAAAGGCTGACTCACAAGAATCTGACCACAAGAACTTTTCACCCTTCTTAGTTAGACTTGTCAGTGGTACTGATAAGCGTGAAAAGTACTGAATGAAGTGTATGTAGAATCCATACATCCCTAGAAAACTCCGCACCTCAAAGCAATTCTTCGAATGATCCTAGGAAACCACAACTCTCACTTTCTCTGGGTCTACTAATACTCCTGCCTCTGAGATAACATGACCCAAGAAGTGAATCTGATCCATCCAAAAGTGAAATTTTGAGAGCTTAGCATATAACTGATGCTCTCTTAGTGTACTCAAAACGATATCAAGATGTGTAGCATGGTCATGTTGAGTGTGGGAGTACACCAAGATATCATCCATGAAGACCACCACAAAAGAGTCCAAGAATGGATAGAACACTTGGTTCATCAGTTCCATGAAAAATGCATGGGCTTTTGTGAGACCGAACGACATAACCAAGTAGTCGTGTAGACCATACCTGCTCTAGATGGCTATAAAAGGTATATCATATGGTCTAATGTGCAACTGATGGTAATCGGACCTCAAGTCAATCTTCGAGAACACCCGGGATCCTTAAATATGATCAAATAGATCATCAATCCTAGGAAAGGGATATCGGTTCTTGACCGTTAACTGGTTCAACTTCCGATAGTCCACAAAAATCCTCAGGGTACCATCTGCCTTCTTTACAAATAGTACAAGTGAACCCCAAGGAGAAGTACTGGGTCAGATGAATTTTTTTTCCTATAACTCCTCCAGCTACTTCTTGAGCTCCTGTAACTCTGGTGTAGCCATCCTATAAGGAGGAATGGACACCAGTGCTGCCTCTGGCACAAGCTCAATAGAAAAGTCTAACTCACGCTCCGGAGGAAAACTTGAAAAGTCCTCTGTAAAGACATCTCTAAAACGATCCACCACTAGAGGAATGTCTAACTATGAAGTCCCCTGGTGATCTAGATAAAGACTAGAAATATGGGTTATAACTGCTCCCTACCCATGATGCTCTGGACCCGCTCTGCTCGTCTGGACATCCCACTCCCCCTTATGAAGAAAAGATCCACCCTATGGTGATATGAAACTCACCCTGTGACGATAATAGTCGACGACTGCCTGGAAGGGAACTAGCCAGTCCATTCCGAGAATGACATCATAGCATGTCATCTCTAGGACATAGAGATCCCAAAGGAAGTGACACCCACCAACCTCAAGAGGGAACTCCTTGCATTGACATACACCAGATGTTCTTTTCCCCAACGGAGTGTCTAGTGTCAAAACATCAGTAGAATAAAAGATATATATCCTAAGGATCTCCACAACAATGATATATATAAATATTTTCATAGCACCAGTATAAAAAAGTACTGAAGATAAAACCGAGGCAACTTGGATCGTACCTCGAACTGTAGAGGGGTCGGGATCCTGCTCTTGATGGGTCTTCTCCACTGCAAAAGTCTAGCCATCTCCACGACCCTATGACCCATCCTGACCACTCTGAGCTAATACACTCTGCTGTCGCTGAATGATTGGCAACTGACCACCACATCCATGACCTCCGCCTTGGCCTGAATGGCCGGAAGAACTCTAGTTCCCAAACTGGTGAGAAACTGGCGGTTCTGATCCTGAATGCGGAGTTATAGAAGAACCATTGTCACCATCTGCTGGTGAGAATACCTGACAGAAACACTGAAGGTGACCCATCATGCTGCAAGATAGGCACTCCACTGGGTCTCTTTGGCACTACAGCCTCATATTCCCACTCTTTCCGCACTGGTAGCATACCACCTGGCTACTAGAAGATGTGTCCTCCTCCTTGTATCACCATGCGAAGACTCCCTGTGGCGCTTCCTGTTGTTATTAGGAGGGATGCTAACTCCATATACCAAGCAACCCTGGCTCATAACACCATAATCCCTCAGATTACGCTCCGAGATTAGTGCTTAGTTGATGATAGAAGTGATGGAAGTCAACCTGAAGATATTCACCTAAGATCAGATGTCCTTTCTAAGGCCATCCTCGAACTTCCTTGCCAGAAATTACCCATCTCCTCCTAGGTATGCTGTGAAACCCTGAAGATCGGTGAAGAGAGAGGAGTAATACATAACAGAAAGAGTACCCTGATCTAGACTCATAAACCCCCAGGCTCGGTTGACCCTTAGGGTCTCCAGATAGAAGTAGTCATAGAATATGCATTGGAACTCCCCCCAAGCCACAACCTGTTGATGCCCCATATGTGAGATCACATCCCACCACCTCTTGGCAGAGTCCCAAAGCATATAGGTAGCGATCTTGAACCTCCTCTCTAGAGGCGTCTCTAGATGCTCAAAGATCATCAACATGGATTTCAGCCATGACTCTGCAGCCTGAGGTCCTCCTTCCCCTAAGAAGGTGGGAGGATGCTGCTGCTGGAAAACTTGTGTCAAATCAGCCATTGATGGGGTAGGAGGCGGTGCTCCTTGAATGGTCTGTATCATCCTCATGAAGCCTTCCATGAACTGTGCATCAGCACCGGTAACAGGTATAACTGTTGGTGCCAAGACTGGCATAACATAAGGATCTGCTAGAGGTCCCTGATCAGCCATATCTAGCATCTGATCACTGCCCTGTAACTAGTGGACAACCAGAGGATGTCTTCATGGCATGACTCTGCAAGGTCAAGCGCACACATTAAATCAGAATTAACATGGATTGAAACAAGTAAGTATAAGAAGAGAACAAGAGAAAAAAACATTCAAGTTTTAAAAAACATGACTACATGGCTCGTACAATTTCTACATGGCGTGTTCCATGAAGTCATTCACATGGGCGTGTACTCCTACCTAAACTGGCCGTGTAACACCCCAAACACACATCGTGTTGTCTTAACACACAATGTGTACTTGAATCCTCTTCCCCTTACCGAGTTATTCTACACGATTAAGCCAAACGACTTTCCTAAAACAAGACTACATGACATGTTCAAGATAGACACAACGTGTACTAGACAAGCTTCACCTGGCCCGTGTTGTTAGTGACACAACCTGACACACGGCCTGACACTACACTGTGTGTTCCGAACGGACACAGTGTGTATGTGGAGTGAAAACACTGACCTGTGTTGTTCGTGACATGGTCGGGTACCTAGGTTAGACTACACGGTGTGTTCAACGTGGACACTACATGTATAGCTTAAGGTCTTATCCATTCGTGTTGTTGGTTACATGGGTGAACACTGTGTCAACACTACACGGCGTGTTTGACAGGGACATGGCATGTTCCCACCAGACTTTCCCCATCTCGTGTCTCTGCCCACACAACCTACAACACGGTCAGAGACTATACGGCGTGTACATAAAGTACACGACATGTACTTAAGAAAAACACTTTCTTCCCGAACAGAAGAACACATGGCATGTACCTAACACTACATGGAATGTATTCTGAGTTTTTCTAGACAGTAAGCCTCAGAAACTACTTCAAAACCCAGAAAACCCTGAAACGAACAAGGAAAGTGCCAAATTTGGATCCGTGAGGGCCCGTACTCCCCACACATCAAATTTTGGCATCGTGTACACATTATAACATGGAAAACAAGGCAATTATCCACCAAATTCTGGTCCATGAGGGCCCATAACTCCTCAAGAACCAATTTTTGGTGTCCAATCAAGAAAACATCTACAAAAATAATACCCTATCAAAAAACATGTATTTTATTAAGTCATCTATCACAAAAACATGCATATTCTAGAAAACATCTATCACGACAACATGAAAATTTTAATGAATCCTATATGGCAAGGAAAAAATGCATGACCTGTGACTTCTAGCAAGTGAATATATGATGCATGAGATGGCATACCCTCATCTCATCGGGTTGTGACAAAAATAGAACCTCAATAACGTCAACGGTAACAACACAAAACATGTGAATCATCCAAAAGTGAAATCAAATCAACTGTAAAATTGAAAACCATAAAAATTGAAATAAATGAGGTAGATTGGCTTTTCCCTGTACATAGGTTAGCTACTCCCAGGAACAAATTATTACCAAGTACCTATTCCTTCATATCCCTGGATAAAGGCTCCAAACAACAATTCAAGAATAAAATAATTCATCTAATACCACATTATAACGTCCTGGTTCCAGAATCCACCTAGAGGTGCCCCGTACTCGGTTGTCACATGGCCTCAAGCACATTTCCCTGAATTCCAGAGGCTTCCAACTAGCAGCAAGGGCCTTGGGTGTGATAATGGGGAAACTATGCCCTAATTGACATAGTGCACAATAGAAGTAAATAGATATACAATGCCAGAAGCAGTAATAATACCAAACCACAGTAACATGAGCAGACTGATAAAGAAACAACCGGAGAATATATATATATAAATGATTCATGATAGATATATTTCTAGGAAAGCAGTCAAAAAAGTCATAATTCTGAATACAGTACTAAACCAAAGTACAAAAGGAAAAAAGATAAAAAACTCCTCAGCACCACAAGCCTCAGCTTGGTCCCATGCTCTCCATCTCCAATGCAATCAAGTACCTAAAGTGGAAGGGTGATTTCCCATGTCTACACCTGCAACAATATAATCCGTTTGAGCCCAAAATCATGGCCCAAACAGGGTGTGAGATGAATCCTAGAAGGCAACCACCACAAGATATGTGCCGAATGGTCAGTGAGTATATGGAAGGTAAAAGTGAAAAAAGTAGTAAACAAGGAAGCACTCAATAGAACATTCCATAGTTTCAGATATCAAGAAACAAATAATCAAATCAGATAATCACTACAGGTAACCCTCTAGGAAGTACTCACAACCTATCCCCTCTGGTCCTACCAACAAATACAAGAAACCCTCTAGGAATCACACACAGTCTCACCCATCTGGTTCAGCTAAAGTATATACTCTCTGAGGAAGCACTCAC
The DNA here is from genome assembly GCA_963277665.1 of Viscum album. Lineage (NCBI taxonomy): Eukaryota > Viridiplantae > Streptophyta > Magnoliopsida > Santalales > Viscaceae > Viscum > Viscum album. The sequence continues at coordinate 127,937,181 of OY728162.1, forward strand.
TGTCAATTCCCCCTATAGTCTCGTATCTGTACTAAAGGATCTATAGGTAAGCACTTACGTCACATTACCTCTGTGGTCCGCGTCGAGGAACTATAAAATCTCTAAGGAATCAATCAACATCAATTCCCCCTATGGTCTGGTATCGTAAATTATAAAATACACTCTGGATAATCCCCTACATCAATTCTCCCTATGGTCTACTACACTAGGTTCTCATAGCCCTGTGAAAAATAAACAAGTATAGCACCACGTAACGACCAATGTAAACCTCAAGAACTACTTTACTAGCATTCTACAACATATCAGCATGTTAGAACAACAATCACACCATCCTACAATACTTGGCATGGGAAAGTAAACAACATCCTAACAGGCAACTAGAACCAAAGGTCAAAATAGGCAAAACATGCACGGGTAATACATCCAAAGCACAACAATTCACCCTATTCACAATCAAGTATCATCTACTCAGGCATAAAATCATAGTAGACAAACAATAGGGCTAAAATGGTAAACGCGCAATACCTCGTTCATGGGTATTGGGAAAATTTGCACATAAAAATCAAAGACTTTCAACATAAAGGCACAAACCACTACCTCGGCATTGGGAGATCAATATACTTGAACCACAAGGCTTTTATCAACTTAGAACATCGTATATCTACAAAAATGTATAAAAGTTTCAACCCACTATAACTCATGAAAGTGGAGAAATCAAGGTATGGTGCTCTAGGAGAAGATAGAACACACCGATGAAATTCCAACACAACTGACAGAGTTCTATTTAAAGGATGGATGCTCTCTCATGCGCTCATCGAAGATCCGCGGCCGTACGGAGATCTCGGTCGAATGGAACCTAGAAGAAGTGAGTTCTGGCGATTAGACGTGACCCCGGTGTGTTTAATGAAAAAAGAAAGTACATGGTATGTTCTTTACCTTTCTGTACTCCACTTTAGGTGGCCTCCACATCACCCCACACGACCATGTGTGTGGCCATGACATGACCAGCACACGACCTCCTGCAGTAACACAGTACATGGTGTGTACTTCAAAAATTTACAGAAACTCCTCTTTCCTCAAAAACTCTAGATAAAATAAAAACATACCTGAAAATAAGACTCGGGTGCTTACAGGATAGAAGGGAGGTTGGGATAAGTTTCATTAGGGAGATTAGGCCAAGGACTCAACTAGACCACCTCATTGTAGCTCTGTAGTGGTTTTCTTTTAGTGTAGGAAGCTAGGGCATGTCCAAACATAGTGTGAGAGACCTCTAAATATGAGCTTGGCATGTGGATACGTAAAACACATTGAGAAGTTATACATGAAGCCTTCTCAGATAGCTGGCAGTTAGGGACCGGGATAGACTCAGGTGTATATATTTGGATCAGGATTAGTACCAGGTAAAAGTAGATGGGGTTCAGTTACACGCGGTGGATGTGCCAGAGGCAGTGGGACCCAATCGTGGGGTCATTGGATGGTGCATGGAGTAGCACCTCATGGAGTCTAGGCATTAGGAATCCATGTGTCAAGCTAGGTGTACACCATTGAGCTACCAAGTTCTGAGTAGGCTACTGAGCCGACGACGGTCTGAGGTACACTGTGGGCGTGGTCATGATTCTATTTTTTTGGAATGGCCTATTGATGCATATCTATTTTTGGTGCACTGGTTTCATGAGATATATATATAGACTGACAAGACACTGGTTAGTAGGTTAGTACTAGTTCAATTGCATGTTTATGTATTTATATATGAGGTTCTTGGCATCAGAAGCATCATTGGATGCAAGTTTTGAGGTTTTTTGTCATTGGGGAATTTGAGGAATGCAAGTTAATTGAGGTACCTTGGGAATCAGGGATTTGATGATACAATACTAGATTGAGGTTTAAGGCACTAGGATTAATTTTATAATTCTTAGGGATGCAGGACCTCGATGTTACCATGAGTCCCTTGGGCTCGAGGCGGGCACTGATGCAGTGCGAGATATGTTTGGGTGTCAAGAGTGACACAGGGTCACCTGATGAGGTGCAAGAGTGATGATGCATCATGATAGGACAATTGAGTCCTAGATTGGTCATTGGACCAGTTTAATGATTTAAGTTTTGGGTTGTAATGGACCGGGTTAATAAAATTTCTAAGGTGGGGATCCCCCTTGGGGAAATTGGCCTATTCCTTTAAGACAGAGGTAGTTATGGTTATTTTTACTTGGATTTGTATTTTTGGTAACATTTTAAGGTTTATTTTGATATCTTAGGGATGATATATGTTAAGGGTGGGGGGGGGGACTGTAACATCCTAGGTTTTTAGAACAGATCAAAATTCACACTCGTTTTGGACTTTTCAATTAGTGGTTGTGATACTTTTTTTCTTTGATCTGAACTTAATTTTGATAGTTCTGTTGAATTTATATGATTTTTTGGGTTAGAATAGGGGATTATAGAGTGCCCCAAGTGATTCGGTTTGGTTTTTGGAGCATTAGAGTCCAAAGAGACAATTTTGAAATTTCAGGCCATGGGGCATGGTTTAGTGGAAAACTGTGCGCCCCCTTCAAGGTAAATGTGTGACCCAGTTTTATATTGGAGAAAGGTTTTTCTAAACCATGAATAGAAGGTGCATGTCCATGCAATTTTATCTACAATTTATATATAGGGTTACCACCCAGTTTGTGTATGATTGGGAAACCCTGCGGGTAGACCGTGCGTGCTTGGAGCATTAGGCAGTGGCTGCCGCACAGTTTGGTAAACCATGTAGGTAAACCATGTGGCCTTTAAAGGTTATTGTTTTTTAATTTTTTAATTTTCTTTCTTTTTTTATTTCTTTCTTATTTATTCCCTTTCTTATCCCTTTTCGCACGCACAATAGTGAGATCTCCCATTTATCTTATTTGGGGTATTTTGATCCCTCTCCTCAACTGGTGATCTGTTATTCGATCCATATGAGGATATAGATCTACCTCACTAAGGCTAACCCCATGAATCCTTATTCTCCATTTACATTCAACTTATGGACTATTGTTTTCATCTAAGCCAATTTCATGATTTTTGATGGAAACTCAAATCTACGTCGATCGGCTTTGAATTAGAGCTCGATATTGGATGTGCCTACTTTTGAGAGTCTAAGGTAGGTGGTGAATACTTTTATTTTTATTTTTGAGGACTTTTGGGGGGTGCGTCTAAAAGTGTTCATTTTGAGTATTTTAAGTGGTACCCTAATATACCCCATACTTCATATCAAAATGAACATGTGACCCTAAGGGATGCCATTGGGCATGCCCAAACATTTTTCAGATGAGTGAGGCTGAGTTAGAGGTCATCGCTCATTGGGGTATTTTTGTTGGGGGGTTCCAAAATATTCTATATAGTTTTTTTTGTTTTAAATTGATTTGTTTAATTTAATCTTGATTGGTTACTCAATTTTGTGTAATTAAAGACCACTATAGTAATATGTGATGTTTTTTATTTAGTGCGATTCAATTCAATTTAATTTAATTGATTATTTAATGTATTTTTGTTGGGTTGTATATATATGGTATGTAGCTACAATGGTTATCCATGGGCTCCCTTTTTTTGTGTCGACATGTATGAATTGTTATGAAATGAATGTTATGTTTAGTTTTAGTATTGGCTACATGTGGTGTTTGGCATGCTGATCTGTTTACCTTCCACTGCTTGTTCTAGTTATCTATTGCTTTCTCTATTGATTTATATTGGATGTTCTTCCATTTTTCATTTTTGTTTTGAGTCTCTTGAGTCTTATCATTAGGTTTCATGTAATATTATATACTCAGACCAATATTATATCACCCCTAGAGGGTATATCCTCCCTACTATATCTAATTACACCCTCTCTGATTGTTGGCAGCCCTTGGTGTTCGGGGAGGTGAGCCTAAGGCCAATGGCACCTAGCCTGATACCACTATTCATGTTTCTATTCAAGTTACAGATGCTACACTAAAAAACCTTCAAGAGGTATCAAAACTAATCCATGCTTATGTTTTATGAAATCGTTCATTGAAATGAAGAAAAAACTGAAAACAAAGTAATATTTAATGTTTCTATAAATTCATTTAGTAAAATGGTTTACCCTTACATAGCTGGGGAACTTAAAGATAACTGAGTTGTTACCTTTATGCAACTGAGTTTCAAAATGGAAACCAATGCACTACCCTTAAACAAAACGGTCTACATGTGTTTTTTTATCACCTTTTCCTTATGTAGATTAGTCTACATAAGTGTCATATCAACTTACCTTGATGTGAATTTTTCTATGTAATGATAAGTGATATATATACCTTTATGCCTAAAAGTAACTGATACGTTACCCTTATGTGAAGGAGTTGACATATGGGTAATATTGGGTGTACCTTTAAATGACATGTTCCATGTAATATTAACAGACATCTACCCATTCATAGCTAGTTTATGTAATGGTAGTGGGATTTTACCCTGATGTAGAATAAGGATTCTACATAATGGTAAACAGAAAAGTTTTAAAAAATTGTTTTTGAAAAGTTAAATGGTTTTATGTTTTATAAAACGTTTATAAATCTTATTAAAATGAATTTTTTGAATATATAATTTATAAGGAAAATATAAATTAACCAGTAAATTATAAATGGTTTATAATTAATTAAATAATTTTTTTATGAAACTTTCGTATTCCCAAATATTAAATGTTAATATTAAAAATAACTTTTAACCAAATCATATTTAATATATTATGATCTATAAATAAGAGTGTTTATTTTGAAATCATAAGTGATAATTTATAAGGGGTTATAAATTATGAAACAAGGTGAAAATATAAAAAGTTTATATTTAAATTATGATATTTTAATAATTATTTAATTTTAATTTTTTAAATTAAAGGGGATTTATTTAGATTTTATTTAACACAAATTAAAGTGTTTTGATGAATGAAATGATCATGGTTTAAATGATGTTAAGTATATAATATAACATTATATTTACATAATATAAATTGATTTGTAAAAATTTTATAATTTATAAAATATCGTATATTTTAAAGGGAAATTCTATATAATGAAAAATATGAAAGAGTTCATATTATAATTAATATAAAATTTTTGTGTTCATATTTATAGAAAATCTATAATATAAAGCTAAAATTATAAAATACTTATAATTATATTTTATTTCTAAATTGTTCCTAAATGTTTATCTCATGTTTAAATATTTTAATTACTCATTTATTTAAATATTATTCCAAATTTTATTCATAGTTATAATATTTTTATAAGATGAATTTTGTATGCTTTATTTTAGAATATTAAACTGAAACTAGATAGAATCTTGCATTACACACTAGGAATTAATCTATAATGATTAGTTTTTCAACTACCTTAACCGCAGTTTGGAATCAATGTTTTTAACTTTAAATTTTTTTTGGCATAGTTTATTCATATTTGGTGTTAGAGTTATCATGAATTTAGTTTTCTTTTTGGTAAAGTCACCTCAATGAGAGGGAGTTGGCATCGGAATACCTACCTACCTTGAGGCTTATGCTTTGTCTAGGTTGGTGAATGGGGTTTGATATCTATCGCTAAAAGATTATTCATGTAGTGATTGATGATCTCATATAACTCTATGACTTTAGATGAATTTTTCATGTACCCAATTCTTATGATGTATTCATATTTGTATGATTATATTTGACTTCTATTTTTGGGTGAGTAACAAAAACTTGTGGGTACCGTAAATAGTTACACATCAATATGGTTTGAAAATATTTGTTCGGTGGAGGGAATAAGATTCCAAAATAAATTACTAGAAGCATTCGTACAAAGGAAATAACATGACATAATATGGTGAGATTAAAATCATCTTCAAGTACTGAGTGTTTAATTCCTTACAAAGCATCACTTTTCAATACCTAGATCATCCAACTGGTAGGTCTTGTAAATACGGGGTGCCCCATATTATTTTTTTTGAGGAATGAAAGCATATGTGACATTGGAACATCCTTGGGCGGGTCATTCTAAATATGGACACCCCTAAATTATCCTTCATTAGCCTATTATTTCCATTTTATTTTAATTTCACTCACTGGGAGACCCTAATAAGATTAGATTACTAGAGGAATATATTTGATTTTTTTCCATATAATAGGTTGGATATGGAATTTTCCTCTCAATTATCCAAGATTAAAATATTATATGATTAGGATGATACCCAACATAAATAGCTAAATGGTAAGAGGAAATAAAAATAAGACTCATTTCTTAGTGAAATGTGGATCTTGTCCTGCTAATGGACATGATTTGTTTCTAAAAAGGTGTTACCATTTTACTAGGATCCCATTTAATAAAATTAATTTAGATATAATTATAAAAAATGAAACACTTCTGATAAAATCTTTTGCTATAGATAAAAATAATAATCATCAACCTTGAACTTAAAATTTGTGATTGATAAAAAAAATATTAATGGAAGAAACTTTCTCGACTGGTACCAGAATTTGAAAATTGTTCTCAAATAGGAATAGAAATTTTATGTGTCAAAACAACCTATACCAAAGAAAACCACTTGTGAAGCTATTCAGCCAAAGGATATAGAGAAATATGAAAACATCTAAAAGATACACTACATATGTGGGGGGTTTTTGTTTTTCACTTTAGTGATTGACATCAAACATATCAAATGAAGATCAAGGGTAGTAGAGGAATGTTTAGTGAACCGTAAGAATTTATAGTATTTATTCATTTCAGATTTATACATATTTTAATATTATATAGTATGGATATCCTCTATAATGGGTATTTTTTCACTTTCACTTCATATGATAATCATTATTAGACTCTAAAAAATATTCAATTTCTTATGGTGTTTTATAGTTTTCTTTAAAGGGAAATGCATCCCATTTTATATGTTTATACTCTTGGTTGTATTCACCAACCATTTCATTAATGTATATGGTATTGAGGTGTCATTCCTTATTTCATTTACAACTAAATATGGGACTCATCATATTTAGTTCGTGGAAATATGACCCCACATTTTTTCAAATTTATTAACAAAATAGATGTTAAGTAGAAAAAATATGGTTTAAATGAGGATTTATTTGATTTTTTTACTAAGTTGAATATTTATTTGGATGATGTTTGAGAGAAATACTAAAAAGAAAAATAATTTTAAAGGTTAAACAAACATTATATTGTAGTCATGTTATCGTTAAAAATATATTTTAATTTTATAAATCTCATCACTCTACTTATTTTCTTCCCATTTCCCACATTCTCAACATTCACAACTTCCCCCTCTTTGTCCCTTCAACTTATGGCCATATAAGGTTGTCTCTAAGTTAATTATTACTTGGATTGAAGTTAAAGGTTTAAATATATTCTCTTTACCTATCATTTTTTCATTCTTCTTGATTTTAGGTTGATTATGTTTTGATATTAAGGATTTAAAAGGATTTTTTCCATCAAATAATGATAAAACCATCTCAAATAGTTGGATATTTACTCATATATTTTTGGGATTAAACATGTGTAGTAAATAATTGTATTTAATAGGTTCATTAGTTTTATAATTTTTCTTGATATGTATTGTAGAGACCCGAAGCCTGACGTACATTGACATTACATTACATTTGCGGAATACTGAGTACATAACAAAAACACACACACAAGGACCGTAATAGTTTAGTGTCTTTGGAAACTCGGAATATAATCTTCTAATCGTGGTGAAAGATCTTCAAAATCTCCCATAAAGATCTTACTTTTTTTTACCTAAAACCTTTCTTTATATCCTGGGGAAAAGAAAACGTAAAAGGTTGAGCTCAAATGCTCAGTAATGGTAAACAAAAGAAATATCAATCACATCACATACATAAGCACATAAATTTTGGAAATCTTAACCTGAAAAAGAGATCATAATTTCATAACATGGGGTAAATCATGGCAGTGAAATGTAATCACAATAATCATAACTTAAAACATGAAACTTTGTGGCATTCACACATAATCATAGAGAATCATTTATTGTTAGTAAAGACTCATTGCCAAGACTATCTTAGTGGACAAAGTCCCTTTCTGAACCGAGTCACCCTCGTTTCAGTCCTGTTTCACTGAACCGGTATAACCTACCATTCCAGCCATGTCTATCTCATGAGATATAAAATCTTTACCCAATGCATTGGTGGGAGATATAGGTCCCACCCATCTCATAATGATACCATTCTTATGTGTGCCACAAAATCATAAATCATACATCATTGCATAACCCATGTAATAAAATGGTATTCTTAAAAATTATGCCATCATAATCCATAAACAATTGATATCATTTCATCATAATAAAATTTAAACAATTTAAATCATAGAGACATTTTACTTGAAACATACATATCAAATAACTTCATCTTATATGGAAAATAGTTTTGAAAAAAAAACACTTGAAATGAATTCTTGAGGAAAATATCCTTTCTTCTTTAAAAACATTTTTCCTTTATTAACATGTCATAAAACTTTAAACTAAAAGAAGTTGATTAAAAATAAACATCAAAACTTGTAAATGAAGCTTCTTGGAAATAATGTTTTACAAATCCATTCATGCCGTATAAGTTAAAAAAAACATTCTTCGTACTTTTGTCGGAAAAGTCAAAAAGTACCTCATACGAAAAACGACAAAAGATTCCTTTCATATCTTTTACAAAAAACTTACCGAAGGGTAAAATTGGATATAAACTATTGTATAATTATGGAAATAATATTACATATTGAGGGAACATGGATGTGGATGATAAAATACACCCCAGTAATTACCAAAGTAAAAACAATCTCGGATAAAAGTGAGATTGTGATATTTCCCTTACCTTATGTTCGATATGCTTTGTACGTATCCGAACCTCCTGTATAATGATTTAAATAATGTCATTAACTTATTACAGAATCATATTCATTGTTATGATATCATATATGGTTCACTTATGACTTTATATTACCCGTTCATTTGTAAATTCCATGTTAAAGAAGCGTTTTGGGTAAAATCGTTTCATTTATCGTTGGTGTTTGGACTTGTTGTTCTTGACATTATTATAACTTATATCATGATTTACTTACTTCCAGAATATAAAACATGATTTATATATCATATATATTCAGTATATATATATATATATAATAGATAGATAAATGAAATGAAACACACCGTTCATGGAGACGGTAGTCCGTACGTACGCATGAACGCTGTTTTCGTTTCCTTATTGAGTTGAACGGAATTAAGTAGATGACATTGATATATATACACATAAATCAAGTATCATTATTATGTCATATATTTCATGATTACTTATTATATATACTTTATAATCATTCATGAATGGTTAAAGTGGAGAATGAATCTCATCGCGTCGTGGAGACGGTAGTCCGTACGTACGAACGAGCGATGATATCGTTATCATGATCGTGGGACTGTATTGGAGTGTATGTATACTATTTCAGAATAAATATCACTTTAAAATAATAATATGTAGTTATTATTTACAACATTATACCCATCCAAGTAAGGTGTTGGTGGAAAATAGATTTCACCACGGCGTGGAGACGGTATTCCGTACGTACGCACGCGCGGTGATTTCGTTTTCCGTAGGATGGATAGATGGTGAAATAGGATTGTTTAATACTTATAATAACATATAAGTATATTATTGATACTGATGTTATTACTTCATAATGAAACAACTAAATAAGAAGAAGTGGAAGAAGAAATAAAGATGAAAGAATCGGTAACGGACATTACCTCTTCTTTGAAGTGCTTCTTTGAGACCTTCTTTTAGGGCACTAAAATGGGTCTTTTAAGAAGACCAGAACCTCTAGGATGTTTCTAGGGAATTGGAGAAGAAAATTGGGCAGGGGTTGGCCGAGCTTGAAGGCTCAAAGTTGTGTGAGGAAGAGAGGGAGGAGGTGCCCTTTTATAAGGGAGGAGAGGGGTACCTTTGGAATAACTAAAAATATTATTTTATTATAAAGTCAAGTTCGGTTTTAAATAGCTCCAAATTGATATATTTCGAAGCTAAGGTGGGTATGGGTCGAAATAATCTCATCCAATAGAATTTAGACAAGTTTAGGTTCCTATTTTAACCTTATCATTTAGATTTAACATTAAGTTAAATAATTGTACTTTTACCGTGTCTTCTTGTGTTCTTACACTATAAGGTTAATAAACTTACTATAAGAATCCAAAAGAATCCCAAGTTGTTTATTATTAATATATATAACCTTATATAAGTCATTTGGCCGAACCTTAGATTTTTAGGAATAAAATAACAATTAATAATATAATATTTGTTTTAAAAACTATTTTATGTCAATTTTGACACTATTTAGTAATTGATTTTTGTGAAATTCATAACAGAATGATAAGTTCGAAAAAAGTTAATTAAATCAATACTAACATGTCATATTAACCTATAAAATTAGTGGAATTCATAAAAAGTCTCAAATTATATTTATTTGGGTATTTATAACATCAATTATGTCAATATTTCATTAATAAGATAATTACTGCATCATCGTTGTGTCATAAATTATTTAATGTCTAAAAATTACAAATAAAATACCATTATGTAGGAAATCGTTTTAGATTTCTAATGAATATTTATAGTCAAATTTATCTTATGTATAACCCCATATTAAAAATGTTTTAGTAAATAAACCTTGATTTTACCTCTTTTAACCCTTCTTTAAATAAATTAATAATAAATGTCCTAATCTAATCCAAGTGGGCCTAAATGGTCATATTTTATTCCTATGTTTGTTTTTGGTCGAATTACACTTGTCCAATAGAATTAGGACATGTGTTAGGGTAATAATAATATCATTTCTACCCTTAATTACCATATTTACTTTTTACCGTGGTAAAAAAAAGTAAAAAATTACTATTCAACAAAAATTATTTTCATCTCATTGAACCACATTTTATTCCTTGATATTAACCGTGTCTCTCGGATTTTCGAAATTCCACTCACAGAAGCGGTAAAATTATGTTTTATGAAAAATTCAGTTTTTTAACTACCACTTAGTGGTTTCACTATTCATCAAAAATTGAAAGTTTTCAGAAAAATACCAAAATTTCACCCTAGGCTAATTTCGATATTCCGAATCAAAAAATGAATTCCATTTTGAAAAATAAAATTTACAAAATTTCAAAAAGTGGTTATTACTATTCATAACGACTAGTTTTAATAATATTTTAATAGCATATTGTTGTTTAGTGAAACTCGTTATTGCGTACTACACACGCTATCGAGGAAGGTTGCGATTGCGTGTAATGCAAGGCAAGTCAAGGATGCGTGTTGTGCAAGCTCCTTTTGGTGTAGCGTACAACACAAGACATTAATGAAATTAAAAAGAATATTTTTCATAAAATATTGGGCTGTTACATTCTACCCCCCTTAAAATGAATTTCGCCCTCGAAATTCACCGGGGTTATAAATGGTTTACTATTCGAAAGTTTCTTTAATAGAAACCCGCATCGTAAAAAGGAATACCAAAACCAATCTTTAAAAATGAAAGTATGAAACGTAACGGTTACCCAAATAAACTAATCACTGGGTTTCCACATAGGTGAAAATATGGATATGGAAGAAAAATCTAAACATCATGTTCTGATGGAGAGTGGTAGAGAATATGGCTATGGAAAAGCCAACAATCACAAATCCATAAATTTGTGACGATCTAAGGTACCATATGATTAATCAGATATAAGAGCACTAGGACAACATTTTTGGTTTTCAAGATCGTTTCCCTAAAGTTGAAGAGTTCGAATTAGAATAAATACTTACTTTATTTTGGTACAATCTCACTGTTGTTCATGCCTTGAACAATTTCTACTTCATCTCTTAAATAAATGAAGTTGTATTTGTTATTCGTGAAGTGTTAGCAGATCATGTGATAGAATGACGGGTCATTCCATCTGTCTCAAACAAAAGGTTAGAAAAAGTTATTAAAAATACATAAGTCATTCTATAGTGAGATTAATCATATATGGTTCCTAAAATGGACTTATAATTTATATATCATACTGCTTAATATAATAAAACTAGTTTCTACTAAACAGGGACTTCCTGTAGGCCAGTGGTAGGCGATAAAGGCCAGTCGCACTTCGGTTGTGGGTTCGATTCCCACAGCCTTGTCCGACGCGATGGGTTGTCGCCCATCCTGCAGGTTTTCCTTTTTCTAAAGCTATATTACTATAACATCCCATCAATAATATCGAGAAACGTTTTATCCTAACTTATGTCCAACATAATCCATTCAAATCTTTAGGCTTATCTAAAATACTTCGGTCCAAGCTCATAGTATAAAGAAAATGATTACTTGAAATGTCATAGAACAATCACGTGAATGCCATCATTTATCCCCCATATATCATAAGATATATCTTGTTGGTCAAATTACAAACATGTGAATACCTTAATCATGTATTCTCTTGAAGAATGAATACCCATTGAACCTTAGTGAAAACATGAATGCTGTCAAAAGTTAACTCTTTCCACATACCAAAATCCAAAAATTCTATATACTCAAACCATGATATAACCTTCTCCTTATATCAGTCATGAGCTCATGAATACTATCAAACATTTAATTTTCTCATTATCCCTTCATTATGCGCATATCATCTACATTCCAAAAATATATGAATAACCTTTCATGGATATTGGTAACATTAATCATACACTTTCAAAACTCAAGGAAATACAACAGTGTAACAATCCATAGATGTCTCTTTATTCCATAGTAGCATGAGATTACTTATACAACATTACACATGATAAACATGTAATCATTCCACTACATTCTTAAACCATTGACCGGGCTTCAACAATTCTTTCATCTCACATATCATTTGTAGTCTCTTCATCATCATCCACATAAATACTACCCATACGACCATGCTGATTCTCTTCATGAGACTTTCCCTTAGGGAATTGGTTTGCATAATGCCAATACATTCCACATTTAAAACATTTAACCATTGTTGATGTCGTAGCAATACCATTATCCTCATCCCTGGTGTTAACTGAACATTTTCCTTTGCACTTACTGGCTTCGTGTCCTTCTTTTCCACACCCAAAGCATCTTCCAGTTCCTTTGAAACATTCTCCTTGATGCCTCTTCCCACATAATTTACATAGGGGAAATTGAACTTTCTTTCCTCTATGATCATCATGAAACTCCATCTTTCTCTTATTAGCCGAGTCAGGAAACTTACCAAATTTTACTTTATTGATCATATTATGAGATTGCTGATTCAGCATAATAATGATGTTTGGACTTCCAAATCCCATTTCATTTGGTTGCTCATGAAGAATATCATTCCATTGTCCATCATATCCTCCATTATCGTGAATCATCTTGTTTCCATCCATTTTCTAAAACCCAAAAAGAATAGTGTGAGAGGCAAAAATCATAATAATGGGGGAGTAACTTCAATATCTAAAATCTTTGGTTTAATCTAATATTGTTACCATAGTTCAAGGACTATATCCTATACGTATACTTATCCTTAGGGACATCCCTAGACATACCTTAGAAATATCTCTAGGGATCTTACTAACGTTTTTACATCCTAGTTTCCAAAGGTTGACTAAACTTTTCCTCTGATACCAACTGTAGAGACCTGAAGCCTGACATACATTGACATTACATTACATTTGCGGAATACTCAGTACCTAACAAAAACACACACACAAGGACCATAATAGTTTAGTGTCTTTGGAAACTCAGAATATAATCTTCTAATCGTGGTGAAAGATCTTCAAAATCTCCCATAAAGATCTTACTTTTTTTTTCCTAAAACCTTTCTTTATATCCTGGGGAAAAGAAAACATAAAAGGGTGAGCTCAAATGATCAGTAAGGGTAAACAAAAGAAATATCAATCACATCATATACATAAGCACATAACTTTTGGAAATCTTAACCTGCAAAAGAGATCATAATTTCATAACATGGGGTAAATCATGGCAGTGAAATGTAATCACAATAATCATAACTTAAAACATGAAACTTTGTGGCATTCACACATAATCATAGAGAACCATTTCTTGTTAGTCAAGACTCATTGCCAAGACTATCTTAGTGGACAAAGTCCCTTTCTGAATCGAGTCACCCTCGTTTCAGTCCTGTTTCACTGAACCGGTATAACCTAGCGTTCCAGCCATGTCTATCTCATGAGATATAAAATATTTACCCAATGCATTGGAGGGAGATATAGGTCCCACCCATCTCATAATGATACCATTCTTATGTGTGCCACAAAATCATAAATCATACATCATTGCATAACCCATGTAATAAAATGGGATTCTTAAACATCATGCCATCATAATCCATAAACAATTGATATAATTTCATCATAAGAAAATTGAAACCATTTAAATCATAGAGACATTTTACTTGAAACATACATATCAAATAACTTCATCTTATATGGAAAATAGTTTTGAAAAAAAACACTTGAAATGAATTCTTGAGGAAAATATCCTTTCTTCTTTAAAAACATTTTTCCTTTCTTAACATGTCATAAAACTTTAAACTAAAAGAAGTTGATTAAAAATAAACTTGAAAACTTGTAAAGTAATCTTCTTGGAAATAATGTTTTACAAATCCATCATGCCGTATAAGTTAAAAAAACATTCTTCGTACTTTTTTCGGAAAAGTCAAAAAGTACCTCGTACGAAAAACGACAAAAGATTCCTTTCATATCTTTTACAAAAAACTTACCGAAGGGTAAAATTGGATATAAACTATTGTAGAAGGATGGAAATAATATTACATATTGAGGGAACATGGATGTGGATGATAAAATACACCCCAGTAATTACCAAATTAAAAACAATCTCGGATAAAAGTGAGATTGTGATATTTCCCTTACCTTATGTCCGATATGCTTTGTACGTATTCGAACCTCCTGTATAATGATTTAAATAATGTCATTAACTTATTAAAGAATCATATTTATTGTTATGATATCATATATGGTTCACTTATGACTTTATATTACCCGTTCTTTTGTAAATTCCATGTTAAAGAAGCATTTTGGGTAAAATCGTTTCATTTATCGTAGGTGTTTGGACTTGTTGTTCTTGATATTATTATTACTTATATCATGATTTACTTACTTCCAGAATATAAAACATGATTTATATATCATATATATTCATTATATATATATATATATATAATAGATAGATAAATGAAATGAAATACACCGTTCATGGAGATGGTAGTCCGTACGTACGCATGAACGCTGTTTTCGTTTCCTTATTGATTTGAACGGAATTAAGTAGATGACATTCATAAATATACACATAAATCCAGTATCATTATTATGTCATATATTTCATGATTAATTATTATATATACTTTATAATCATTCATGAATGGTTAAAGTGGAGAATGAATCTCATCGCGTCGTGGAGACGGTAGTCCGTACGTACGCACGAGCGATGATATCGTTCTCATGATCGTGGGACTGTATTGGAGTGTATGTATACTATTTAAGAATCAATATAACTTTAAAATAATAATATATAGTTATTATTTACACCATTATACCCATCCAAGTAAGGTGGTGGTGGAAAATAGATTTCACCACGGCGTGGAGACGGTATTCCGTACGTACGCACGCGCGGTGATTTCGTTTTCCGTAGGATGGATAGATGGTGAAATAGGATTGTTTAATACTTATAATAACATATCAGTATATTAGTGATACTGATTTTATTACTTCATAATGAAACAACTAAAGAAGAATAAGTGGAAGAAGAAATAAAGATGAAAGAATCGGTAACAGACATTACCTCTTCTTTGAAGTGCTTCTTTGAGACCTTCTTTTAGGGCACTAAAATGGGTCTTTGAAGAAGACCAGAACCTATAGGATGTTTCTAGGGAAGTGGAGAAGAAAATTGGTCAGGGGTTGGCCGAGCTTGAAGGATCAAAGTTGTGTGAGGAAGAGAGGGAGGAGGTGCCCTTTTATAAGGGAGGAGAGGGGTACCTTTGGAATAACAAAAAATATTATTTTATTATAAAGTCAATTTCGGTTTTAAATAGCTCCAAATTGATATATTTATAATCTAAGGTGGGGATGGGTCGAAATCCTCTCATCCAATAGAATTTATACAAGTTTAGGTTCCTATTTTAACCTTATCATTTAGATTTAACATTAAGTTAAATAATTGTACTTTTACCGTGTCTTCTTGTGTTCTTACACTATAAGGTTAATAAAATTATTATAAGAAGCCAAACTAACCCCAAGTTGTTTATTATTAATATATATAACCTTATCTAAGTCATTTGGCCGAACCTTAGATTTTTAGGAATAAAATAACAATTAATAATATAATATTTGTTTTAAAAACTATTTTATGTCAATTTTGACACTATTTAGTAATTGATTTTTGTGAAAATCATAACAGAATGATAAGTTCGAAAAAAGTTAATTAAATCAATACTAACATGTCATATTATCCTAGAAAATTAGTGTAATTCATAAAAATTCTCAAATTATATTTATTTGGGTATTTATAACATCAATTATGTCAATATTTCATTAATAAGATAATTACTGCATCATTGTTGTGTCATAAATAAATTAAATTATTTAATGTCTAAAAATTACAAATAAAATACCATTATGTAGGAAATCTTTTTATATTTCTAATGAATATTTATAGTCTAATTTATCTAATGTATAACCCCATATTAAATTTTTTTTAGTAAATAAACTTTGATTTTACCTCTTTTAACCCTTCTTTAAATAAATTAATAATAAATGTCCTAATCTAATACAAGTGGGCTTAAATGGTCATATTTTATTCCTATGTTTGTTTTTGGTCGAATTAAACTTTTACAATAGAATTAGGACATGTGTTAGGGTAATAATAATATCATTTCGCCCTTAATTACCCTATTTACTTTTTACCGTGGTAAAAAAAAGTAAAAAACTACTATTCACCAAAAATTATTTTTATCTCATTGAACCACATTTTAGTCCTTGATATTAACCGCGTCTCTCGGATTTTCGAAATTCCACTCACAGAAGCGGTAAAATTAAGTTTTATGAAAAATTCTGTTTTTTAACTACCACTTAGTGGTTTCACTATTCATCAAAAATTGAAAGTTTTCAGAAAAATACCAAAATTTCACCCTAGACTAATTTCGATATTCCGAATCCAAAAATGAATTCCATTTTGAAAAATAAAATTTTCAAAATTTCAAAAAGTGGTTATTACTATTCATAATGACCAGTTTTAATAATATTTTAATAGCATATTGTTGTTTAGTGAAACTCGTTTTTGCGTACTACACACGCTATCGAGGAAGGTCGCGATTGCGTGTAATGCAAGGCAAGTCAAGGATGCGTGTTGTGCAAGATCCTTTTGGTGTAGCATACAACACAAGACATTGGTGAAATTAAAAAGAATATTTTTCATAAAATCTTGGGTTGTTACATGTATTCTTGTATTTTAAGCTATTTTTTTAATTTCATAGGGAATTAATTTTTATATGAATTGGAGTTTCCTACTTAAGTGATATCTAAAAAATGATTTCATGATCTTGAAATGTATAAAATATTTTATGAAAGTGTTTAATGAAATTTAAGATCTATAATTTTAATGGTTTTTGATATAATTAGATGAATGTGTTTTTTTATAGTTAAATTATTATATTTTAATTGTACTATACTTTTTGGAATTATATATGAGGTTCCTATAATGTGAAAGAAAATTGGATTAATTAAAATTTGTTAAGTGATCACATAACTATGAGTTAAATAATTAATCATATGGTGATTTAACTTGACACATGACCTTGAATATTTATTTATTAATGATGGAATTTATTATGGATGTAATTTATTCTTGTATAAATTTCATTTATAAGTTTTCTTATGATAGCCCTGAGTCTAGCTACCCTACCAGGATCACATTGGAAATACCACACTGATAAGGGTGAATTATTGTGGGGAAACATTTACCACATTAAACTTTTATACCTTAATTTACCTATATTACTTATTTTTTAAATTCATATCTTATTATATTCACCTAAAAATATAAATAATGCACATAAAAGAGAAAATAACAATGAACATAAGGGTTTTTTAATGAGGTTCAACTCTAGTGTGGATGAGTGTGTTCCTGGTGCAGTGGGGTTATTATCCCACTCACACATAAATTTCTTTTTATTAATAACAAAATTACAGGTAAGGTTATGACCTTAAACATATTATCCTAACACCAACCATGTACAATAAAAGCTTAAACTTTGAATCAAAATATTACAGGATATCAATTTGTCCCATTTGAAGTGCTCTGAAATATATAACAAATCTTATTCAATCGAAACTCATAATTTTAATCAACATACGAAAATTGTAGTAATAAAAAGGGTTTCCTTGAATACCAAAATCAATGAGCGATATCAGATAATAAATAATCAAGAATGTTGCCTATTAATTTCACTATTTAGTAAAAATAATATGAATATGATATAGATAGGTAAACATATAATTCTCTAAACTAAATAATAATTAGTAAGTACCAGATTGGTGACAATTTATTTTTCTAATTTTAATCTTTGAAAAAAAATATTTAATTACTATGATAGATTCTCAATGTCACACAAAAATTCAATCGCTTAATGTAGTATCAATTTCAATTTGGTATAACTTATTCTTTTCACAAGTGAAAGATTAATTTTTTTGAATCGTTTTATTTCACATCAACTTATTTCATCCATTCACTCATGAAAAATCCTTGTGCATGAATTATTTAATCTCATTGTTTATGAATTCATGTTATTTATGAATGAATGTGCATGAATTATTTCATTAGTGTCATTTTCTTCATGTAAGTATATTGTGTGAGTTTTACTTTTTTTTTCAAAAACTTGGTGGTTCCATGATATGCACTTGCACTTATTTTCATTTAACAGATTATGTGGTGTCTAAGTCAATTCATGTAACCCTTAAGGGAATTATAATATGCTATGTAATAGTGTATACAATAATAACATTCTTCATAAAACCTTTTAGTGTAATTTAAACAAGAAAAATTATATATTAACAACATATTTTTCAATATTTTTCATACAAAAATCTTATTCAAGAAAACAGGAGTGCATAAAACTTCTTCTTCAAGAAGATAAGTGGCTCACGGAAACCTATTTTCTCTTCATGTAGAGTAGGAGGCTCTCATATTTTCCTTATTCTTCATGTAAATGGATTATGAAAGATTATTTATTTTTTAAAAACAATAGACCTCAAAGAAAAACGTGAATAGTAGCAACTCCAACCATCGACCATACCTCAATATTTATAAACAAGTTTTCACTATGACTTATTTGATAAAAATGTCATGTTAAGGACTGATTTAATGTCCCAAAAAATATATAGATTTGTGTCTTGATAGTAATATTATACATTCATTCTATATTTTAAACTTCACATGGGTTTCTATATTATTTTTCAATGACACCGAGAATCATGGCATCTTCTCATAATCAAATTATCCCTTCATGAATTTGGACTCATGTGCATGTAAGTATATCAAATGGATCAAATCGTGCATGAATATCACTAAAAAATCAAATATCCTTCTACGATATAGTTTTTCATTCATCCAAATATCATTATTTAAAATATATCAGGCATGAAAGCATTCATCGTTCAATCATCGTCATGTTTATCCTATGATTAGCTTCTCTCATTCTTGGCACAATCACTAGAAATGGATGACATGATCATTGTTAGTGGTAAGACATTGAGTATAAAAGTCAATTCATACTTCATATTGAGAACATGATGATGAAAACATGGATTCTAGAGAATCTTTGGATCATCCATTATTAGAAAATGTGCATTATATCAATATAATTTTAAATTGATAAACAATACATGTGTCACACTCATCCCACATCAAAATTTTGTTTGGTTGAGTGTTTCTATGTAATAATCTTCATGTCATCCACCTCCCAAGGTGAAACATGGGTCGTTACATAGAACACCGACACACACTTTCTCACACTAGTGACACCACAACCATGTGTGGTCCCCCGAGAAACCTCTTATGCACCCTTGTGTGTGTTATGAACCCACCATGAAAAGATTACTCTGTTATCTCTCTGTGGGTGCTATGATCCCCCAATATGTTTCCTAAATCTAGTTAGGTTGACCCTCTTCCACAAGGTTGACCCCTAGGTCCCACATGAGTGGTTTAGGGGGTTATTAGTTATCTAATGGTTGGCCTAATTTTTTATATAAGGATAATTTACATAGTTGGTAAAAACTAAGCATGAACACCTAAATTAATAATTATCACCATAAAATTCCTTTTTCAACATAATTCCTTCATTGAAATAAATATTTCATGGCCTTAAACCTATTACATTGTCCTTATGAAATAATTAAATATTACATTTTCTTATTTAATTCCTCTTCATTAGTGCAAAAAATGTTCTACCCACTAGCGTATGTTCATTAAACATGTAGACCAGTTCAATAATTTTCATACAAAACATTTACTTCATCCAAAATATATGATGTGACCATTGAACTTCTTATGGATGGATCATCTTCAAAAATTCAAAAACTTCCAAGCTTCTTGAAGAAACATTGATCCTCATAAAACTATTAACAATGTAATTCACATAATTTATTAGGAACAACAATCTTCATACATTACCAAGACTAGGAACACCAAAACACACTTCCAAGTTAGTTATCTTCTTTAATTCATAATAACATCAATTGATTTATCACATAATGAATTATTGAATCAAATACCGCACAAACAAAAATTATGATCATCAATCTCTCAATTTTTATTTATTTTCATTACCAATAAAGAAAATGGGATATAAAAATGTTCTTGTTATTTCTTATCTCTTTTTATTTTATTCTCCCTCATTTATTTATAAAAAAAATTTAAGTACCTAAGAGAGGATGGTATCATTTTATTCTTAAGAAACCTTCAATAAATTATTCCACTCTAAGTATACTTGGGCTAACCCAGTGTAGAAAAATGGTGGTATAATTTAGATATCATTACTGTCCACTCTCAATTTATAATATGATGCCAACCAGTATAACACACCTTTTTTCTTTCCTTGGATACTATTTGAATATTTCTAGGTTGATAGTAATTAGTCGATACCAACTGATACAATAAAAGTGGAAATTGTTTGATACCACTTATACAGAAAATTCTCGAGATACATTCAACCTAAAATTCCTACACTCATCTAAACACATAGATTACAATCATTAAATTATAATTGGCAGGTGATGTTTATGAAATTAGTCATAAAACTTATTCACTATTCAATTGTTCAAGTCATTGATTCATTTTATTTCTCCCCATTATGATCAGACATCATTTCAAATTTGTGAATAATGATAGGAGTGTATGCCAACATACCACATCAAATAGTTCTTGAAAAAGTAACTTCTAGAGATATCATTTTTGAAAATATAGCGCTCTAGGAAATTCTTTAGATACCCCCTCAAGATCTTATCTCTAGATTCACTTCATCAAGATTAATCATTTTCATTGATCGATCTTCTAAATTCCAATTGATGTGAGTACCAATTGTTGTGACCTCTTACATGATGATGAAAAAAAAATATTAATCAACTATGGTAGCTTGAACATCTTTTTCAAGGTTCATCTCTGATATTTTTTAATAAATAACATTCAAAATATTAACATAGATATCAAAAAAGGATGATGACTTCCACAAATATTCAAATGAATATTCGAACTTTTTGATATGGAAATATGAATTCATTTACTTAGTTATCCAACTAAATATGTTAATCAGCTTTAATTAGCTACAAGTAACGAACAAAGACAATGTATATGGGAATAAGGTAGATCTATTTTTATTTTTAGTGGGATAAACAAAGATGATATTGTTTCTTAACAATAAAACTAATTTATTTTCTACTCCATATGAGGGTGGACTTTTCATACCAACTCCATTATCTTTCGTAGATGTTTTGGGAAGCATGGTGTATTTTGTTTTGTTTTTAGTAACATTGTGTTAATTTTTCTTATTAATATTGGCCATCAATGAACATTCATCACTTTGTGCTTTTGGGATATTTTTCCACATCTCTTCATGAGTTGGAGTTATGAAAAAATAATTATATGATATGTGTCCATCCTTTATGCACCTTCCACATAGGACTTATGAGATTTTCTATTCATCTTTTATTAACAACCTCCCATGAAATATAGTTTGAACATGTATAATCTCCTATTATTTTTGAATTTTACTTTCTATTTCTATATCATCTGGTCAAATTACCAGTATGTCATTTGAAATATTCACAACACGCTTGGTAGATAAACATGAATTATAAGTTTTTATCTTTAAAACTTCTATCCTTTTATTTTTCTCTTGGAATGATCTATAATTCTATTGCTTGAGAATTCCTACTTCCATTGTAATATCCATGGACTGTTTATAGTGATCCATGGTGTGACCTCTTTTTACACTAAAGAAGAAACTTATTTTATTTGGTGTTACAGATCTTTTGGCCATATTAGGTTTGTTTCCAAAATTTTAATTTCATGTATTATTTATAAACATCAGGGGAATGTTCTTTATATAGATTTCCTCCTCATTCATTCCCAAGGTTTACTTTTCCTCATTATTTACATCTTGTGGTATTTTAATAGGATTTTTAGTGAAATTATTGTATACTTTTTACTTGCATACATGTTCACCATGACCACCTCTATTGAAAATATCATAGAGGCTATTAAAACCTTTAAATATATTTATAATAAGAAGATTAATAACTTTCATCTATGTTATTTTATTCTTCAATTCTTTTCTATCCCTTGAGGTAAACTTAATATAATTTTAAAATAATATCATATTAAACAAACAATCAATTTCCATGTTTACAAATCTTTAATTGCACTAAAAATAGTTGAAAAATCATGGTATCTTCTTTATAATAATAGTATAACTATATTGACATGCTTGCTGTGTCTATTTCCTTTCACTCTTATTTTAGGATTCATTAGGGAAAAAACTCCTTCTAAACTTATCTTTATTCACTACAGATGTAGGGGTAAAAAATTTATTTCCTTTATTCATCCATGTTTTAATAGGTTTTTTATTTTGAACCTGTATTATATATAGAACTAGAATTAGTACAAAAATTAATATTAGAGATGTATGGTACCTATTTCTTAGAGACTTATTGATATAGAACATTGAATGATTTCAACTTTTTCCTCCCACCAAGTAGAGTTATTTTATTACAAGACCATTCTTAGAATTTTTTGTGGGTTTATCTCTTATAGTAAAAACTCTCCCTTCTACTTATTGTGAAGACTCAACATGAAAAGTTTCAATATTTCCTATTTTGGATCCAAGTTCAATACATTTAATATTGAGGATAAATTTATCATCCATTAGTGAATTAAGACTACCTCACATTATTTATTGATCATCATAACTTCATAATCATGCATTAAATTTTTCTAATATAGAAATGTTTCAAGCTCTTTGATCTTGTTTTAATGGATTTAAAATTGATAATTATTAAAATAAATGAAATTATTCTTATTTTCCTATAATTCTGGGAATATTTCTTCAAATTACTTAGTGGAATATTCTTTATCATGAATTGTATTTTTCATGTTAACTTCAAAATTAGATCACTTTTATTAAAGTTAAACATTCTCTACCTCTTTGGATCCATTTTTTTGGAGAACATAATATTGGATCACATTCTTTCTTCAAAATATTTCTCAAAGTTCTCTAGACCCCTTTCAAGATCAGTGATATCTTTTTGTAATCCTTTAAATGCACCATAGTTAGAAGTGAGTATTTATTTAGGACAATTGCAAAACATATCATTCAAAGTAGAAACTGAATTAAAATTGAATTATTTTTACATGTGATTAATCCCACTAGTTCTTAGATATTCTTGAAGGCAATTTGGACAAGATAGTTTTTTTCCTCCTCTTCATGCAGGGATGAATAACTAAATGAGATGGAACCATTTTACTTCTCTTTGTTAGTATATTAAACTATCAGATCATTGAATCCCATGAATGACTTGTCTTGTCTGGGAATACTGCGTTATGAAACTGACCCAACATCCTATTTTTATAAGAGGGTCATTTTCTTCATCTTTCTCAATCCATTCATTATTCTATTATTCAATCTCCTGGATGAGATAGAATTCAGACCTGTATTAGACACAGATCCTCCAATTTTTCACTCCACACTGAATTGATAAGAGAAATAGAATGTTCAACAATATTTAAATTAGATAATCCAATCAGATGTGGGACCTACCACTCTAATACTATTTTTTAGGATCACTTTGGGAAGACTGCATTGAGCGGGGGGGGGGGAATCATTGTGGGTAAAATTTTACCACTTTAATATTTTATCCATTTACTTAACTCTGTTACTTATTCAATAAATGGATCCCTTGTTTTCATCACCTTTAATTAACAAGAATGCACATAAAACCATATAGGAAAATGTACATCATGGTATGTTAAAGTGGTTCACATCTAGTGTGGGTGAAAACATCATCGATGTATTGTCATGAACTCATCCCCACAAAGTGTACCCATTCTGGACTGACAATGTGAGAGTGGAGATAATGACCCCGAGTCCCACCTCCAATAGGCCTCGGGTTGGAGACTAACACCAAGGGTATAGTAAACCCACAGATTGGAGGCATTACCCTCTAAGAGAACATAAGCAAAAGAGAGAGATAAGACATACACCAACCAAATACAACTCAGACAACAATATAAATGAAATCCCAAGTACACATATGTAATGTCATGAAAGACTACTACAAAAGAAAGTGGGAAACTGCAAGTACCCAAAAGAAAGTAAAAACAAAAGCAACCAGGAAGCCCAAACAGCTCCTACAACCCTAAGCTAGTAGAAACCAGCCTGATCTTCAACCTAATCCAAGTGACCTGAAAAATAGTTTATATATACATAGGGCGAGTATAACATTATACTAAGTAGGATCCACCCTAGATCCTCTCATGAAAATGTAAAGAAAGTATTCTAAAGCACAGTGAACAATAAGTGAAACTAACTCATCACCTAAACAGGTATACTATGTTCCTAGCCTCACCATGGATACTATCACCAAGTATCGCATACAAGAGTGTATAATATAAAAAATAATATCAAGGGTACCTAGCTACTACTTACCCATTGGTTTTTCTCTTTGCCCCAACATCGCACGTCCTAAGCATCTCTCTCCAAAAAGGCTTACCCGCAGACACCTGGGCAAAGCACCGCAACATGAACCTCGTGCAACAAAACCACCACGTCCACATAAGAAAAGTAACCCAGTAGTTTCTGGGAGCCACCATAGCTCACATAATGTGTATCATACGTCAGGTATTAAACCTCAAGACATTATTTCCCATACACGGAGTAAGGATCCTCAAGCCATCATAGCCTATACATGTTACACCTATAGTATTCCATAAGAAATTATATCCAGAATATATGTGTGTGAATAACCACAATCCATTACATCTTTCTATACACATATATAGGGAAAACTAACTATTGTGCCTACCAGCACAAGTAACTACCAAGAGAAGAGAGCGGGGCCAAAGGGGGTAGTCAGCCATCCATCCTACCACCAGAATATTGGGGAAAACACCACCTAGGGCTCAGAATCCCCGCGATGTCTGTTTCCCTAACTGACGAGGTAGAGTAGCGTTTGAAACCACAAAAAGTACAGAATATACTATAGCTCACAACAACACTATGGGTATAGCCTAGTCTTAGAAACAACTACAGCTAATGTCTCTCAGACTCTCAGCTGTTACTTCTAAGACTAGGTATCCTATAAGCACACAACCATTTAAAGAGCTTAATTACATTAATTCATTCCCTTTTATGAGTTTCACTTTACATTAATTAACTCTTTAACCATTAATTAACCATTAACAATTCCACATTAAATTTCATTAGCATCACGCCTGAAGTCCACTGTCCCTTTAAATTGTAAACTTAGCATTGTGTCCCAACAAGCTCCAACCCCTTGGGTTAACATCATTTATAAAATCATTTATTAGAAACTTTATTATATTCCCATATTCCCAAGCATTCTAGAAAAACATTCTAAGCTACTAAAAACAAGGCGACTCAATTCAGTGAGTATATGAACTACCCGTTAAGTATTTTCCACCTATAGAAAGAGCATAGACTCATCCTCCCTTGAGAAGCTAAACACTGAAAGTAAGTGGTATACCCCGCGTGTCATCGCCCCTTTTTGGAAGGATCGTAATGAAACCAGCTGCCTTGAATAGTGGGGAAAGTAAAGAGGATAAACAACCCACAAGAATTAGAAAGGATCCAAACATTCACATCCAACCCATTTCATCATCCCCGGTGTCCTCCCTGAGACCCACATGCATAAACCGATGAAACTCACCACTCTAGGCATCAAATGCTGCCACAACCAATAGGCCTTCATTGCCCTACATATCACCACAGCCATCCAGGATTACATCGCAACACAAGCAGCAGTAAAACAAACATCATATCAATTGGGCTCTTGGCCCTTAAACAAGAAAGAGGGTAACTCATAACCCTACAAGGAATTATATTTTATCAAAAAAATAGTTCTTTAATCCATCTTGAATTAACTGGTTTATTATTCGTAGGTTCCAACTATGGGAAACCTAAACAGTAAGCTATCTAAAATTGATTAAACATGATTACTGCATCAATTTGATTAGCACCAAATTACAACAACAATGATCAGATTCATTCACATGACTCTTTATCTTTATCCAAACAATTATCAATTAATTCTGGCTTTACGTTATTTTCCAATTTCCATAAAGAATGAAAATCTAAACAAAGCAGGCATAGATATCACACTATCTAGAAAAACAAGAGGCAATAACATACGATCAATATCAATTTATTTATCCAGTTAAAATATTTATAATGTTAATTCCATTGTGATATAGTAGGATAAAACATTCAAACAATACAGTTTCATGTAAAATAAAAAGAGAATAAATGAATCCCCTAACTCAAATGGTTATTGACGTTCTTTATACGAGAACGAGCCACACAACGGGTTACGATATCCTCCCCCTATGACAACAGTATCCACCCGAGGATGTAGAGACACCACCACACCAGTCAACACCCAAGAAAAGACCATTATGAACATGAATATAACATTCCATAAAAGGTAAAGGAGAAACATAAGGAGATGAACCTAAAATAATGATGATAGATCATACATTATATCAAAGATTGATTGATACTTCTTGGTTGCATCAAAAACAGAGGGAAACCAATCTAAGGAGGAAAGTTTGATCACACAACTCCTATGGGAAGGAATGAAAGGTTCGAGCATCTCACACTCTAGAACAAGGAGTAAGAACTAGGGAGGAAGATATCTCATCCCTTTACAAGATTTAATGGAGTAGCGGTTTAAGATACACTGGATTTTCCATTTAACGAGAACTATACTAAACCACGCAGTTTGACCAACTAAAAGAATCCCGAGCCTTAGGAAAAACTAATATTAGAGTTATGGCCTTTGAATCAGCATTAGAGTCCTTAAAACGAGGCTTTAAATTCATTTAAGTCAAAGGAAACGTCAATGGGGTGAAACTGTAGGAAGCTTGAAACAAAGTTCATGAATATGAAATTTGGCAAAGGAAATAGAGGCTATCGTTGGATCTCACCATTCTGGAACACTGTTATGAACTTAAAATTTGTCCAAGGAAATAGAGTCTACCTTTGGACCTCACCATTCCAGAACACTGTTCATGAACTCAAAATTTGGCAAAGGAAATAGAGGCTACCGTTGGACCTCACTGTTTTGGAAACACTATTCATGAACTGAAAATTTGGAAAAGGAAATAGTGGCTACCGTTGGACCTCACCATTCTAGAAACACTGTTCACATAAGGTTACCATTGCACTATTCACATAAGCCTACCGAAGTCACTGTTCACACAAGGTTACCATTGCACTGTTCACATAAGGCTACCGATGACACTATTCACATAAGGTTACCGTTTCACTATTCACATAAGGCTACCAATGACACTGTTCACATAAGGTTACCATTGAACTGTTCACATAAGGCCACTGATGAAACTGTTCACATAAGGTTATTATTTCACTATTCACATAAGGCTACCGATGAAACTGTTCACATAAAATTACGTTGCACTGTTCACATAAGGCTACCGATGACACTGTTCACATAAAGTTACCATTGCACTTTTCACATAAGGATACCGATGACACTATTCACATAAGGTTACCATTAAAATATTCACATAAGGCTACCAATGACACTATTCACATAAGGTTACTATTGTACTATTCACATAAGGCTACCGATGACACTGTTCACATAAGGTTACCGTTGTACTGTTCACCTAAGGATACCGATGACACTGTTTACATAAGGTTACCATTGAATTGTTCTCATAAGGCTACCGATGGCATTGTTCACATAAGGTTACTGTTTCACTATTCACATAAGGCTACCGATTCCACTGTTCACATAAGGTTACCATTGCACAGTTCATAGAATTGGAAACCTTGTTCACAGAACTGGAAATCTGGAAAAGTGTTGGGGATAAGTCACCTTGACCTCCCAAAACACCTCAAACACCAGATTTTCACAACAGAATAGACCAGAGAGGTCTGAGACATTACATCAGATACCTCTCAAAATATTCTCATCCTTGTGAATTCAAAACCATCCTAAAATGGAACAAAATAAATGTCTAAACAACCACAAAGTGATCGCCAATGAGGTAATGTCTCCACAACTTCAGAGAAAACACCATGGATGCCAACTCAAGATCATGGGTGGTATAGTTACATTCATGGGGTCACAAATATCGAGACCCATAAGAAACAAGTAATCTCTACTGCATCAGAACACAGCCTAACCCCTGATACGAAGCATCACAGAAAACATCAAACTGAACTCCCTCTGCTGGAAGACAAAGAACTAGAGCACTTACTAACTTCTCCTTTAGATACTTGAAAGATTCATGACACTAATCAGTCCATATGAATTCCTGATACTTCATGGTAAAATCTTTCAAAGGATTCACAACTCGAGAGAAATCGACTACGAACCTTTTATAGTAGCCTGTGAGACCAATGAAACTTTGCACCTCTAACACTATTTTGGGGGCTGCCCGAGAGACAACTGCTTCTATCTTTGATGGATCCACAACTACTCTCTGTTGGGACACAACATGCCCCAAGAAACAGACTTCTCAATCCCAAAACTCATACTTTGAAAACTTCCCAAACATATGATGTTGACGAAGAACAACCAAAATGATGTGTAGATGCTCTGCATGATCCTCCTAAGATGAGGAGTACATAAGGATGTTGTTGATGAAAACCACCACGAACTTGTCCAGGAACTCACGGAACAAAACATTCATCAATACCATGAACACAACTGGAGATTTTTTCACACTGAATGACATTACAATGAACTCATAATTCCCATGATGACAATGGAAAGCATTCTTTGTGATATCCTCATCATTCACACTCATCTGATGATATCCTGACCGCAAGTCGATCTTGAAGAACCAAATTTAACCCTTCATTTGATCAAATAAATAATCAATAAATGGAAGAGGGTAGTGATTATTCACTTTCACTTTGTTTAAACGATGATAATCGACACATAACCACAAACTGCTATCAGCCTTCTTCACGAACAAAACTGGTGCACCCCATGGTGACACACTTGGCTGAACAAAACCGCACTGTAAAATACCATCAAGATGTATATGTATCTCTCATAACTTATAAGGGGACATCCTATATGGAGATATAGTGATATGAGACACTCCTAGTTGTAGTTCGATCACAAACTCGATATCTCATCGAGGGGGTAATGCTACAACCTCTTCTAGAAAGACAACATGGCACTCTTCTATGACCCTAGGAAACACCAACTGCTCATCCTCTAAAGAAATCAGCATCATCTCATCCATCATGGATGATAAGGATGGAACACGCCTCTGACCCATCCAAGGGTCTCGCTCGCCAACGAACACCACTAGCTCTCCATCTGCATCAAAAAATACAACATGCCTCCTAAATTAATCCACGATAGCCTACAATGAATATGAATAATCCATGTTGTGGATGAAATCATATGGTTGTATTTGTAAACATAGGAAATATCCCCAAGCGCGGTGCTACCCCAACACTATCTCACAGTCTCTACATACTTCAAACAAGTCAGCCTGACCTCCAACTGGAGTAGTCAACGCCAAGGGAACTGGAAGCCTCTCTACCTCAAGTACCAAAGCATGGAAAAGGGTAGGTGATATGAAGGAGTGTGTTTCTCTTGAATGAAACAAGGCATACACTAAGGTAGAAAAAAAGAAAAAGGCACCTCGAACAACGTCTGGCTCACCTGGAGATGGAAATGCTTAAGTATGAAGCTGACCACGACCTCCTCCACGGCCTCTCTGACCTTGATGATGACCACCACCACAACCGCACTCTATTATATAAGGATGGGAAGAATCATGGGGGTTTCCTCTACTTTTCCCATATACCCTGTGCTGATCTAAAGCTTGTGCAACCTGTTGTTGCTACCTCGGCTGGAATTTCCTCAACGGAGGAACTTAGAGTAGAACACCTGGTGCATAATGACAGCTCTGAAAGGTCAGACACTCTTTTTGTTGATGACATCAACCACCACAAGAAAAAAAGTGCCTGATCCTTTGGCATAGTCTTGAGAGCTACTTCCCCTAGAGAAACGAGATGCTAAGGGTTGGGACCTACCCCCGGTCGAATGGAAACTCTTCTGACCTGAAAAATGGGAACCCCGGACCACATTTCTACTTTATAAGGAATCATGACGACTCCCCTCTCATGATAATCTGGTTCTGGCCAATGTCCTCTTGATGAACTCTTCCCTCACCAACACCTCAAGATATGTCTTTGGCATAAATGGGGTGACCTAGCTCTGGATCTCAGGATGCAAAGCTTCCTAGAAATGCCTCACCTTGGCCTCCTAATCTGGAAATAGGTCCAAAGTATATCGTAAAAGGTTCCTAAAAAGGATTCCAAACTCTTGCACACTGGAGCTCCCCTGTCGAAGGGTAAGAAGCTCCTGGAGAATGGATGCCTTTGTGGTTGAAGAAATAAACTCAACTCTAAACATGTCTCAGAACTCCTCCTATGAGATTGATGACTCCTCACAATCCCCAAGGAACAAGAACAACCATAGCCTCGCTTCTCCTCACAACATCACAACAACAAAGGAAACCCAGTGCTCCTTCCAAGCATATATCAAACTAAATCCTATATAGACCTCCTCCAACTAGTCTTCTATGACTACATCTAAAAAGAAGACCTCGTACTTCTGCATACTCTGGAATTGAAACTCTTGGAGCATCCTCCTCCAAGTGTCATCATCATCAACCTCTACCATGCAACGATCTTATGGCATAGCCTGCTAGACATCTTCTATGAGATCGTGATGAGGATGTCGACCTAGAGCCATACCTATAAAATAACAAACAGTTAGAGCTCCTAAACCTGGAATAAGGAAGACTCATCATTAATTAATTAATTGTTTTATTTTATTCATTTTAGGTTAAACTATCCCATGGTTTACCCATTAAAACACGAGCACAAGGATGAATGATGCATGATCCTTTCCTAGGTCTCTACCCTGAAACTAGTATCACCACATTTAGTAGCCATTGTA
Organism: Viscum album; assembly: GCA_963277665.1. Lineage (NCBI taxonomy): Eukaryota > Viridiplantae > Streptophyta > Magnoliopsida > Santalales > Viscaceae > Viscum > Viscum album. The sequence goes on from OY728162.1 coordinate 127,968,970, forward strand.
AACTTAAAGTTTCATACGCCAGATCATAGGGGGCGCTAAACTTCTATGTCTCAGCCGGTCTCCAGTGTTTACATCACTTTCTAAACATGACTGACACTGTTTCTTTACCAAACCATGAAACCTCACCTGTTCCTAACACCAAACTCCATCCTATCTCTTAACTAGACCACTAATGCCACTCTGTCACGACCCGCTCCCCAAAAAGTGTACCCCTCCTGGCCCGATAATATGAGAAGAGAGATAATGACCCCTGAGTCCCACCTCCAGTAGGCCCTGGGTTGGTGACTAGAACTAATTTTAAAGTAAACACACAAATGGGAGGCATTACCCTCTAAGAGAACACATGTGAAAGAGAGAGATAAGACAAACACAAACCAACACCAACTCAGACAACAATATAAATGAAATACCAAGTACACATATTATATTTCATGAAAATCTATTACAACTGAAAGGGAAAAAATTCAAGTACCCAAAAGAAAGTAAAAACAATAGCAACCAAGAATCCCAAATAACTCCTGCAACACCAAGCTAGTAGAAACCATCTTGATCTCCAACCCACTAAAAGTGAACTAAATTTTTTTTATATATACATAGGGTGAGTATAATAGTATACTCAGTAGGATCCTCCCCACAGCCTCTCATGAAAATGTAAACAAATCATGCTAAAGCACAGTGAACAACAAGTGAAACTAACTCTTCACCTAAATAGGTATACTAAGTACCCAACCTCACCATGGATACTCTCACAAATTATTGCATACAAGAGTATATGATATAATAAAGAATATCAAGGGTACCCTGCTACTACTTCCCCACTGGTTTGCCTCTTTGCCCCAACGTCGCATGTCTTAAGCATCTCTCCCAAAAAAGGCTTGCCCACAGACATTTGGGAGAAGAACCACAACATGCACCTCATGCAAAAAAACCACCATGTATACTTAAGAAAAGTAACCCGATAGTTTATGGGATCCACTACAACTCAAATAACGTGTATCATACGTAGGGTATTAAACCTCAAGCCATTATAGCCCATACACTGATTAAGGATCCTCAAGCCATCATAGCTTATACACATTACACCTATAGTAGTCCATAGGAAACTATATCCAGAATATATGTGTGTAAATAACCACAAGACATTACATCCCTCTGCACAAATATATGGGGTAAACTAACCACTGTGACTACCAGTACAAGTAACTACCAAGAGAAGAGATCAGGGACAAAGGGAGTAGTCAACCATCCATCCACCCACCAGAATGTTGGGGAAAACACCCCCCAGGGCTCAGAATCCCTGAGGTTTCAGTTTCTCTAACTGAAGGGGTGGAGTAGCATATAGAAACAAAAAAGGTACAGAATATACTATATCTCACAACCACACTATGGACATAACCTAGTCTTAGACACAACTGTAGATAACGTCTCTCGAACTCCTGACTGCCACTTCTAAGACTAGGTATCCTATAAGAACACAACCTTTTAAAGAGATTAATTACATTAATTCATTCCATTTTTATCAGTTGTACTTTACGTTAATTAACTATTTAAACATTAATTAACCATTAACAATTCCACAATATATTTCATTAGTATCACACCCAAAGTCCACTATCCCTTTTAAATTGTAAACTCAGCATTGCATCTCAGCAAGCTCCAACCCCTTGGGTTAACATCATTTATTCAATCATTTATTAACAACATTATTACTTTCCCATATTCCCAGGAATTCAAGAAAAACATTATAAGCTACTAAACACAAGGGGGCTCAACTCAATGAGTAGATCAACAACATGTAAAGTTTTTTCCACCTTTAGAAAGAGCATAGACTCATCCTCCCTTGAGAAGCTAAACACGGAAAGTAAGTGGAATACCCCACGTGTCTTTGCCCCTTTCTGGAAGGGGGTAAGAAAACCATCTTCCTTGAGCAGTGAGGAAAGTAAAGAGGATAAAAAACCAACAAGAATCAGCAAGCATCCAAACATTCACATCCAAACCGTTTCATCACCCCTAGTGTCCTCCCTGACACCCACCTATATAAACTGATGCATCTTTCCACTCTAGGATTCAACTGCTGCCACAACCAATAGGCCTCCATGCCCCCAATATCACAACAACCATCTAGGCTCACATCACAACATAAGAAGCAGCAAAACAAACATCATATCAATTGAGATCTGGGCCCTTAAATAATAAAGAGTGTAACTTAGAACCCTACAAGGAATTATCTTTTATCGAACAACCAGTTCTTTAATCCATCTTGAATTAACTAATTTATTATTTTTAGGTTCCTAATATGGGAAACCTAAATAGTAAACTATCAAAAATTGATTAAACATTCTTACTTCATCAATTTTATTAGCATCAAATTACAACAACAAAAATCAGATTCATTCACATGCATCTTTATCTTTAGCCAAACAATTATCAATTAATTACGGCTTTACATTATTTACCAATTCCCATCAAGAACGAAAAGCTAAAAAAAGAAAGCATAGATATCACACTATCTAGCAAAACAAGAGTCAATAACATAAGATCAATATCAATTTATTTATCCGGTTCAAATATTTATTATGTCAATTCATTTATGATCAAGTGGGATAAAACATGCTAACTATACAGTTGCACATAAAAGAAAAGAGAAGCAACGAATTCCCTACCTCAAATGGTTTTTGACGTTCTTTATATGAGAACGATCCACACAATGAGTTACGATCTTCTCCCCCCCACCCCCTTGTGACTACTATATCCACCCGAGGATGTAGAGACCACCACACCGGTCAACACCTAAAAAAATCCCATTAGGAACATGGATATAACATTCTATAAAAGGTTAAGGAGAAACAGAAGAAGATAAAACTAAAAAATGACGATATATCAAACCTTATATCGAAGATTGATCGATACTGCTTAGTTGCATAAAAAACATAGAGGAACCAATCTAAGGGGGAAAGTTCGATTGCAAAATTCCTATAGGAAGGAATGGAAGGTTCGAGTGTCTCACACCTGAGAACAAGGAGGAAGAACTAGGGAGGAAAATACCTCGTCCCAAGAAATTTTAACGGAGTAGCGGTTTAAGATACGTTGGATTTTCCATTAAAATCAGATCACATTAAACCATGTAGTTTGATCAAGTAAAAGCATCTCGAACCTTAGGAAAAATTAATATAGGAGTTATGGCCTCTGAATCGGCCTTATAGTCCTTAAAAAGAGGCTTTAAATGCATTTTTCATCGAAGGAATCGTCAAAGGGGTGAAACTGTAGGAAGATGAAAACACTGTTCATGGACATGAAATTTGGAAAAGGAAATAGAGGCTACCGTTGGACCTCACAGTTCTAGAAACACTATTCATGAACTCAAAATTTGGAAAAGGAAATAGAGGCTACTGTTGGACCTCACCATTCTAGAAACACTGTTCATGAACTCAAAATTTGGAAAAGGAAATAGAGGCTACCATTGGACCTCATCATTCTGGAAACATTGTTCACATAAGGTTACCGTTGCACTGTTCACATAAGCCCACCGATGACACTGTTCACATAAGGCTACCGTTGCACTGTTCACATAAGGCTACTGATAACACTGTTCACATAAGGTTACCATTGTACTGTTCACATAAGGCTACCGATGATACTGTTCACATAAGGTTACCGTTACACTATTCACATAAGGCTATTGATGGCACTGTTCACATAAGGTTACCATTTCACTGTTTATATAAGGATACCGATGACACTATTCACATAAGCTTACTATTTCACTGCTCACATAAGGCTACTGATTACACTGTTAACGTAAGGCTACCAGTGACCAATGACACTGTTCACATAAGGTTACCAGTGTACTGTTCACATAAGGCTACTGATGACACTGTTCAAATAAGGTTACTGTTGTACTGTTCACATAAGGCTACCGATGACATTCTTCACATAAGGTTACCTTTTCACTGTTCACATAAGGCTACCGATGACACTGTTCATATAAGGTTACAGTTACACTATTCCCAAAAGGCTACCGATAACACTATTCACATAAGGTTACCATTTCACTATTCACAGAACTGTAAATTTGGCAAAGTGTTGAGGATAAGTCACATTGACCTCCCAAAACTCCTCAGACACCAGATTTTCGTAAAGGAATAGACTAGAGAGGTCTGGGATATTACATGTATGGTGTTTATTATCCCACTTGAAAACAAATTTATTTTTAATATAAAATTAAGCATAGGAATGGTTATTAACATGATCTTATTTTCCTAGAACTAACTATGTACAATGAAAGGTTAAAATTTAAAGAACAAGATTAAAGGATATCAGACTGTACCATATAAAGTTATCAGTAATGTATAAAAAGTATTCTTCAATATAAAAAAATTATTTTGGTCTACTTCCATAAATTGAAGTAATAAAAAGGCCTACTTCAAATACAAAAATCAATGGGCAATCTTAGATAACAAATAATAAAATAGGCCAACACTTTTTTTCCTTCATTAGTTAGAAGAATATGAATATGATATAGATTGGTAAACTCAGAATTCTACAACCCAAATAATGATAATAAAATACTATCTTGGAAAAAAATTATTTTTGTACTTTTGATATATGAAAAAATGTGCTATATTAAATTACTATGATGAATTTTCAATGTTACACACAAATTCAATCACTAAACGTGCTATCAATTTCAATTGGGTGCACTTATTTTTATGAAAGTGAAATATAAATTTCAGTAGGTGATATATTATCCAAATAATTTAACTCATGCATGAACACTTGTAGACATATTGTTCCTGAAATATTGAATATTAATTTTTATACATGCATGAAATTAATGCATGCATGTGCATGCACTGTGTACTTGGTGTCAAATTTATTTTTCACATAAGTATATTTCTCTAGTTCTACTTATTCATAAAAACATGGTAGTTTCATGATATTCAGATGTTCCTATCTTCATGTAATAGATTATGTGGTGTCTTAGTGGCTTTACAAAACCCATAGGGCTTCACATAACTTATTATAACAATGTATCTACACAATCAATGTTTATCTTATTTATGTAACCTTGAGTTTTCCTTTTATAAGAAAAAGTATATAAGAACTCTATAATTCATGTATGTTCTCATACATGGATATTATTCACATAAAGAAGAGTGAGCAGAACTTCTTCTTCATGAATCTAAGTGGCATGCAGAACCCTCATCCCTCTTTGTGTAGCCCAGGAGGTTCAAAGATCTTCATAATTCTTCACATAAATAAAAACTTAGTGATGCTTCATTTTTTTTAAAATGAGATCACTCAAAGAAAAAAATGAATCTTAGAAACTCTAACCATCGACCTTGCCCTAGAATTTATAGACAAGGTTTCACTGTATCTTCTCTGACAAAAAATTTCATGTCAAATACCGATTTAACATCCCAAAAAATAAGATGAGTTGTGGCTCAATATTAATATTACCTTAGTTTCAGTATTTTAAACATCATGCTGGTCTCCGTATTATTTTTAAATGACACCGAGAATTATGGAATCTTCATATAATCAGATTTTTACTTGATGAGTTTAGGCTCATATACATGATAACATATCACATGCATGGATATCTCTCAAATAATTGAATGCCCATGTACAAATTTGTTTTAAATTTGTTCAAAGTTCATTCTTTGAATTATATCACGCATGAAAGAAGGAACAGTTTGATCATCATCATGTTTATCCTGTGATCACCCACTACGGGAAAAATGGGTATTTGCGACGGGTTATTTGCGACGGGAATAAATCCCGTCGCAAATAACCCTGTTAAAAACTTATTTGCGGTGGGGGTATTTGCCCGTCGCAAATAAGTATCCTTTTGCGACGAGGAAGGCTATCCCGTCGCAAAAGGTCTGGCGCCCTTTGCGCGCCAAATCGTGGGAAAACTATTTGCGACGGGAATATTCCCCCGTCGCAAATAACCGGCGGCGGTAAAAAGTATTTGCGATGGGAATATTCCCCCGTCGCAAATAGTATGTCGGCAGGTGGTTATTTGCGACGGGTCCCGTCGCAAATAACTATTTAACCGTTGACCGTAATAAATGCTGGTTAAGGTATTTGCGACGGTTCCCGTCGCAAATGGGCCCGTCGCAACTAATCTAACCTATAAATACCCCCATCCGTTTTTTTCAAATCATTCTCAAATTCCATCTTTTTCTTCTCTCAAGATTTTATTTCTACAGTTCAGTTTTTCTCAAGTTTAATTTTTTTCTTCGGAGTTGGTTTTGAAGTTTTGAAGAACGATCAGAGATCAACCTCAGATCAATTTTCAAGGTATTTATATTTATTTTAATTTCATATTTATTTTTAATGTTTCATTAGTTTTAATTATTCTTAATTAGTTGTAATTTAATATTGTTTACATTGTTTTATAACTTAATAATTAGTAATAAATACTAATAATTAGGAATAATAACATTATTTAATTATTAATATATTTTATTATTAATATTAAAATAATATAATTTTTTATATATATACAGTTCTCTTTTCATCTATGTGTTTGCTGTCTTCACATGTATTATTTGTATATGGAGATAGAAAACACACAGATGAAAGGAGAACTGTATATAAATTAGAAAATTATATTATTTTAATATTAATAATAAAATATACTAATAATGTTATTATTCATAATTATTTGTAATTATTCCTAATTATTGGTAATTATTCATTTAATTAGTCATAATTAAGAATAATTACCAATAATTACCAATAATTAGTAATACTTAGTAATAATTACCAATAATTAGTAATAATTACCAATAATTAGTAATAATTACCAATAATTAGTAATAATTACCAATAATTAGTAATAATTAGTAATAATTAGTAATAATTACCAATAATTAGTAATAATTAGTAATAATTAGTAATAATTACCAATAATTAGTAATAATTACCAATAATTAGTAATAATTACCAATAATTAGTAATAATTACCAATAATTAGTAATAATTACCAATAATTAGTAATACTTACCAATAATTAGTAATAATTACCAATAATTACCAATAATTAGTAATAATTAGTAATAATTACCAATAATTAGTAATAATTAGTAATATTTAGAAATAATTACCAATAATTAGAAATAATTACCAATAATTAGTAATAATTACCAATAATTAGTAATAATTACCAATAATTAGTAATAATTACCAATAATTAGTAATAATTACCAATAAATTCCAATAATTACCAATAATTAGTAATAATTAGTAATAATTACCAATAATTAGTAACAATTAGTAATAATTAGTAACAATTAGTAATAATTAGTAATAATTACCAATAATTAGTAATAATTACCAATAATTAGTAATAATTACCAATAACTAGTAAAAATTAGGAATAATTACTAATAATTAGTAATAATTAGTAATAATTACCAATAATTAGTAATAATTAGTAATAATTTGGAATAATTAGTAATAATTAGTAATAATTATCAATAATTAGTAATAATTAACAATAATTAGTAATAATTACAAATAATTAGTAATAATTACCGATAATTAGTAATAATTAAGAATAATTAGTAATAATTAAGAATAATTAGTAATAATTAAGAATAATTAGTAATAATTAAGAATAATTAGTAATAATTACCAATAATTAGTAATAATTACCAATAATTAGTAATAATTACCAATAATTAGTAATAATTACCAATAATTAGTAATAATTACCAATAATTAGTAATAATTAGTAATAATTACCAATAATTAGTAATAATTACCAATAATTAGTAATAATTACCAATAATTACCAATAATTAGTAATAATTAGTAATAATTAGTAATAATTACCAATAATTAGTAATAATTAGTAATAATTACCAATTATTAGTAATAATTAGTAATAATTAGTAATAATTACCAATAATTAGTAATAATTACCAATAATTAGTAATAATTACCAATTATTAGTAATAATTCGCAATAATTAGTAATAATTAGTAATAATTAGCAATAATTAGTAATAATTATCAATAATTAGTAATAATTAACAATAATTAGTAATAATTACCAATAATTAGTAATAATTACCAATAATTAGTAATAATTACCAATAATTAGTAATAATTACCAATAATTAATAATAATTACCAATAATTAGTAATAATTACCAATAATTAGTAATAATTACCAATAATTAGTAATAATTATCAATAATTAGTAATAATTACCAATAATTAGTAATAATTAGTAATAATTACCAATAATTAGTAATAATTACCAATAATTAGTAATAATTACCAATAATTAGTAATAATTAACAATAATTACCAATAATTAGTAATAATTAGTAATAATTAGCAATAATTAGTAATAATTAGTAATAATTATCAATAATTAGTAATAATTAACAATAATTAGTAATAATTACCAATAATTAGTAATAATTACCAATAATTAGTAATAATTAAGAATAATTAGTAATAATTAAGAATAATTAGTAATAATTAAAAATAATTAGTAATAATTACCAATAATTAGTAATAATTACCAATAATTAGTAATAATTAGTAATAATTACCAATAATTAGTAATAATTACCAATAATTAGTAATAATTACCAATAATTAGTAATAATTACCAATAATTGCCAATAATTAGTAATAATTAGTAATAATTAGTAATAATTAGTAATAATTACCAATAATTACCCATAATTAGTAATAATTAGTAATAATTAGTAATAATTACCAATAATTAGTAATAATTAGTAATAATTACCAATAATTAGTAATAATTAGTAATAATTAGTAATAATTACCAATAATTAGTAATAATTACCAATAATTAGTAATAATTAACAATAATTACCAATAATTAGTAATAATTAGTAATAATTAGTAATAATTACCAATAATTAGTAATAATTACCAATAATTAACAATAATTAGTAATAATTACCAATAATTAGTAATAATTACCAATAATTAGTAATAATTAGTAATAATTAGTAATAATTACCAATAATTAGTAATAATTTCCAATAATTAGTAATAATTACCAATTATTAGTAATAATTACCAATAATTAGTAATAATTAGTAATAATTACCAATAATTAGTAATAATTAGTAATAATTACCAATAATTAGTAATAATTAGTAATAATTAACAATAATTAGTAATATTTACCAATAATTAGTAATATTTACCAATAATTAGAAATAATTACCAATAATTACCATTAATTATTAATAATTACCAATAATTACCAATAATTAGTATTAATTACCAATAATTAGTAATAATTACCAATAATTAGTAATAATTAGTAATAATTAGTAATAATTACCAATAATTAGTAATAATTAATAATAATTACCAATAATTAGTAATAATTAGTAATAATTACCAATAATTAGTAATAATTACCAATAATTAGTAATAATTACCAATAATTAGTAATAATTATCAATAATTAGTAATAATTACCAATAATTAGTTATAATTACCAATAATTACCAATAATTACCGATAATTAGTAATAATTCGTTATAATTACCAATAATTACCAATAATTAGTAATAATTAGTAATAATTAGTAATAATTAGGTCTATCTCAAAAAAAAGTTTGCGTCAGTCGTGTATGATCTAAACTCTATAATTATCTTAGCTTGAGTGTTTTTTCTAACAAATTATTCAAAACCAGTAATGCTTTTATATTTTATAGAGACATATGGAACAACAAGGTCGTCAAAAATCATTATTAGGTGACCGCATATGGATAAATCAACGTAGAAATCCAAACGGTTCTAGTTTAAATCCAGTATATGTAGAGGGTGTGGAGACTTTTTTATCATTTTCGGCATCAAATCCAAAATTTGTTTCAGAAGACAAAATAAAATGCCCTTGCAGAAAATGTGCATTGAGAACGTTTGACACGTTTGACAAAGTGGGAGAACATCTCTTGCGTTTTGGTTTTCAACCAGATTATGTATTTTGGTATCAACACGGTGAACGCAGTTCCAGAGCAGGTGATACCAACTTGATTCCGGATCCATCCCGGTTTCAAGATTTAGTACATGATGTTGCAGGTTCATCTGTTCAACATACAGAAACTCCGGCTGATATAGCTTCAAATCCCGAGTTGGCACCATCTGAATTTTATGAGTTGTTGAAGTCTGCTGAGGATGCATTATATCCTGGCTGCAAGATGATCAAATTAGAAGCAGTTTCAAAATTTATGGCTATCAAATCAGATAACGGAATGTCAAACACCTGTTTTGACCAGATATTTTCTTTGCTTAAAACACTGTTACCTGAAGGAAATGTTTTACCTGCAAATTACTATGAGAGTAAGAGGCTGGTTCGAAATTTGGGACTTGCTTGTCAGAAGATTCATGCATGTTCAAATGACTGCATTTTATATTCTGGGGAAAATGAGTCGTTGGATAGTTGTCCCACATGTGGGAAACTGAGATATAAAGAAGGAAAACACGGGAAGTCTGGTTTGATTCCTGTAAAACAGTTGAGATATTTTCCGATTACATCCAGACTCCAGCGTTTATTCATGTCTAAGAATACAGCGACAATGATGTCATGGCATAAAGAGAATATTTCAACCGATAAAAGCTTGAATCATCCAGCTGATGGTGATTCATGGAAACATTTTGATAGAGTGCATCCATCCTTTGCTTTAGAAGCTAGAAATGTTCGACTGGGGCTTTCCACTGATGGTTTCTGTCCATTTGGATCTTATGGTAGTCAATATTCATGTTGGCCTGTTTTTTTAACTTCGTACAATTTACCTCCATGGATGTTGATGAAGGAGCCATATATATTTTTGACTTTACTAATTCCAGGACATCCGAAGAAAAATATTGATGTTTATTTGAAACCATTGATTGATGAATTAAATTTATTGTGGAGTACTGGTGTCAGTACATATGATGTTGCAACGAAACAGAATTTCATACTGAGAGCAGCATTGATGTGGACAATAAGTGACTTCCCGACTTATGGGATGTTATCTGGCTGGATTACACATGGTCAGAAATCATTTCCTTACTATATGGGAGAGAACAAATCATTTATGCTCATTCATGGAAAGAAACCTTGTTATTTTGACTGTCATCGCAGGTTTCTTCCAGTTGATCATCCTTTTCGCAGAAACAGATCTCATTTCAGAAAAGGAACAATTGAAAGGGAAGGACCTCCAAAAATGCTATCAGGTTCGGAGTTAAAATCAGTTTTACTTTCATTACCTCCCATCACTTTTAGTCCCACAATAAACCAACAAAAAATTTCTGGTTTTGGGAAAGAACACAATTGGATTAAACGTAGCATATTTTGGGATTTTCCATATTGGTCTGATTTGTTGGTCCGACACATGTTAGATGTCATGCATATTGAGAAGAACTATTTTGATAATTTGTTTCATACAGTTTTGGATACACCAGGAAAGAGCAAAGACAATGTAAATGCACGTTTAGATCTTGCCCAAATTTGCAGGCGTCCAGAATTGGAACTGTTTGAGAATGTCAGAACAGAAAGGTTACTGAAACCAAAAGCAACTTATACACTGTCTAAAGAAAACCGTTTATTATTTTGTCAGTGGATTGCAGATTTGAGACTTCCAGATGGCTATGCTTCCAATTTGGGTAGATGTGTAAAGAATGGTCATATTACTGGATTAAAAAGTCATGATTGTCATGTTATAATGGAAAGACTGCTACCCATTGGATTAAGAGGTCTGTTGAATTCTGTGATTTGGGATTCCATAACAGACATGTCTCAATTTTTTCAGGAAATTTGTGCGGCTACAGCAGATTATGATGCTCTAGGCAAACTTGAAAAAGATGTTGTTGTAATTATATGTAAACTGGAAAAAATATTTCCGCCGTCTTTCTTCGACTCAATGGAACATTTGATGTTACATTTTCCATATGAAGCCAAATGTGGAGGTCCAGTACAGTTTCGATGGATGTACCCATTTGAAAGATGCATGCAAAAATTGAAAAGAAAAGTACGTAACAAAGCATCTGTTGAAGGATCTATTACAGAAGCTTATTTGCAAGAGGAAATATCTTTTTTCTGCTCCCATTATTTTGAATCTGAGTATCCTTCAAAACACAACCGAATGGGACGGAACGAGAGAAATATTGATGAAATAGACAATCAATTATCTGTTTTCAACCAGTCAGAGCTTGGTTTTGGTGGAGTTTATGAATGCTGGCTTTTAGATGATGAACATCATAGAGATCATACGTATGTTCTGCTCAACTGTGAAGAGATGACATCAGTTGTACTGTAAGTGTTTATATCACTTATTCTATCATTTATGTTACAGTAAATAACTTTGGTTTTTATAGGTTGTTTGATAATCATACCAAGAAACAAATTCCACAAATTACAGCAGCTTCTCTCGAAGAACGTCGACTGAAAAATTTCTCTCAGTGGTTTCAAAAACTGGTAACAGAAATTCTTTATCTTTTAGCAACTCATTCAATGTATAGTTTACTATATTGATAATTATTTCAAACATTTTCAGGTGTCTCGACATGCTGATAAAATTGACAAACGGCTGTGTGTATTGAGTAACCCACCTTCCAAACTTGTTAAAACTTATAATGCATATGTGGTGAATGGATTTCTATTCCACACACATACATATGGGGAATCGAAAAAAACAATGAACAGTGGAGTTAGATTGAGAGGATCTCATCATCGAGAAAATGAAGTTGACTTTTATGGCATACTTGATGAAATCATTGAACTCTGTTATCTTGGACAACATTACATAACCATGTTCAAATGTCGGTGGTTGGATACAGAGAGAGGCGTGCGTGTTCATCCGACTCATGGAATCATCGATATAAAATGTAAAAGTGTTCTCGCAGTAAATGAACCATTCTTATTGGCTCAACAGGCACATCAGGTTTATTACGCAAAGTACTATGCTACATCAAGAGACTTGACTGATTGGTGGAGTGTAATAAAAATCAAAATTCGAGACAATCAGTTTAGTCAAAGTGAATGTGCTTTCACTGATGTGCAAAGAATTGAAGTTTTTCAAGAGAGTACTCAAAATCAATCTTTTTTGCAAAGAGACATGAGTATCGATGACGACACCACACATTTAAGAGTCGGTGATGACGATGATATTAATGATGTCACATATGAATTTGAAATGGTAAGAGATGAAGCAACTGTAACTCGAATGGATATCGATGATGTTGAGGAGGAATATGAAGATGACATTGACATATATGAAGATGATGATGAAGATGAACACTGATAGAATTCCATGGTATTTATATACAATCATAATATGTATATATGTATATATAATAGTAATTATGAATTATTTGCTAACAACATTAACATTTTCTGTTTCAGATGGACGACGCCACATTTCGTGAGTTGGCGGATGCTGACCTGACTTTCGATGTGGATGAGTTGCTGCCAGATGACCCTCAGCCTGCAGGCGCTCCAGGGAGTACGCGGAGGGGGCGCGGTCTTGCACGATTGATGATTCCTGACCCCGTCCCCGAGCAACGTCCACGTCTTGGGTTTGATCCACGCACACGGAGGTGTGATAACCTATGTGTAACCTATTGATTTGACTAAGATTTCATTAATCTATTTACATAATAAATTTTTATTATTTTTACAGTTTTCCGCATATAGCAGTCGGACAGGGCAGCGCTATTTTGTGCAACTATTTCTCTCAACTGTGGACCACATGGGAGCAGATTCCCATTGATGTGCAGCATGCCATGTTCGGCCATTGGTTGGTACGTACGTAAATAAATAATTTTTATTTTGAAAATTATTTCATTTCTAACTTGATATTTTGATTTATTTGTAGGGTTTATGGTATCCGATCGAGGATACCATCCATGACTCCATCCACGAGGCATGAGAGGTGGCCATGCGTGATCGCCTTCGTCAGTTTTTGCACAATTTAAGAAAATCTGCGATGAAGAAAGCAAGAGTGTTAGATTTTGAAGAGTCATGTAGAGCACACCGACCAGAGTACATTTCATCCCATGTATGGGATGGATTATGTGCGCACTGGTTGAGTGGTGCCTTTCAGAGGAGATCATCGGTGGGGAGGCAGAATCGAGGGAGACAGGAGGTGACTCATCGAGCTGGGAGTCGTTCTTTCAGTACTCATAGACAGCATCTGGTACGTACATTATTTATAAATATTTTATATAACTATAAATATTAACAGTTTATTTTTTATTCTTATAGGCTGTTGAGCACCCCGAGATTACGGAGTACGGCGTATATCGGAGGATGTATAGTGATCCTGCTACTAGGGAGCTCAGAGGTGATCGTTAACATCACATCGTGGTTAGTATTATTTGTTTTCAAGTTTAAAAATTAACTGTATATAATATATTCACAATTTTAATTTTAAATTGCAACTACAGGAGTCGTATGAGGCCGCAGCGTCACAGGCCCGGCCTGAGAGTCAGGCCGAGTCATCAGATCAGACCATTGGCCGTCAGTTTGATGAGGCGGCATGGATGCAGGCCACCCAGTATGCATTCGAGAAGGGCCGGGTAGTTGGTATCAGCTCTCGACTGACTCCCGGAGATTATTATGGCAGTGCTGCGATGTCGGCGTCCAGCTCGAGAGGATCTCGTGCATCTTCTTATGCTACACAGTATGAGGATCAGTTGCGATCTCAGACTGCACTGATAGAGAGTCTCCGACAGGAGTAGGAGCAGATGCGTCAGCTACATGAGGAGGAGCGTCGACGCCAGCAGCAGCTGTATGAGGAGCAGACGAGTCGGTGGCAGCAGCAGCATCAGGAGCAGATGGAGTACATGTGCCGACTCACTCATGCTTTAGGGATGGAGTTTCCTCCACCACCATCTGCAGATCCCCCCCTCCTTCAGATTAGAGTTTGTATTTATGTTATAAAATTTGTGAAATCAAAATATGATTTTTTTTTCTATTCGTAGTTTCTGTTAATATTCTATTATTTTTTATTTTTGAATTATAATTCTATTATTATATTAATTAAAATCATTTATTAATATTTTATTATTTTTTATTTTTGAATTATAATTGGATTATTATTATATTAATTAAAATAATTTATTAACAATTTATTTTTTTATATTTTTTTATAGTATTTGCGACGGGATACTATTCCCATCGCAAATAGTATTATTATTTTTTTATTTGTTAAAAAATAGTTTTTACGACGGGGCCCGTCACAACTAGTTTTTTACAAATATACAGAGTACTAGTTGCGACGGGGATTCTCCCCGTCGCAGAAAAGGGCTTTAGCGACGGTCCCGTCGCAAAAAAATGTTATTGCGACACCGTTTTCAGCAACTGGTCATTTGCGACGGGATCCCGTCGCAAATGACCCGTCGCAAATACCTGTTTTTCTAGTAGTGACCTTCTCTCATACTTGGCACAGTCACTACCAATGGATAGAATAATCATCAGTGGTGGTTGAAATTCAAGTATCATAGTTGAGTTGATCTTCATGGAGAGAAAAAGATGAAGATAATATGGAGGCTAGAGAAACTTTGGATCATTCATTATTGGACGATGTGAATTATATATATATATATAATTTTAAAAAAACGAACAATAAATGTTTCACGCTAGTCCCACATCAAACTTTTTTTTTGATTTAGAGCCATTATATAATAATATGCATGTCATCCAACTCTCAATACATAAAACATAATAACTTCACATGCTCACCCAAATGATCCATCCAAACCCTTATGCATCCCCTCATGAATCCCCCTTGACACCCTTGCACACCTCTACGGGTGTTATGCGCCCACCATGATAATATTCCTCTGCGAGCAACCTGTGGGTGTTATGCTCCCCCAATATGCCACCAAAAGCTATCCAGGTTGACCCTTTCCCATGTGGTTCCCATATGAGTGGATGAGGGGGTCATTGGATATCTATGGTTAGGAATTTTTTTATATTATTCCAATTCATATACTTAGTAAAATCAATTTATGAATAACAAATTGTATAATCCTCACCATTAAATGCCTTCTTTAATATAATTAATTCATGAAAATAAATATTTCATGGCCTTTGATATATTTCATGGGCCTCATGAAAGAAAGAGATATTACATGGACTTCTTTAATTCCTCTTAATTGGTCTATAAAATCTTCTACCAACTAACACATGTTATTTAAACATGTAGACCAATTAATAAATCATCATACTTAAAATATATTTCATACAAAAAATAAGATGTGGCCTTTTAACTTCTTGTAGATTTTTCTACTTCAATATTTCAACTACATCAAATCTTCTTGATGAAATATTGATCCTCATAAAACCAATCATAATTCAATGAAAAAAATTTCTTGGGAACTTCAATCATCATACATTACGATTCATGTGAATATCAAAACACACTTCCAAGTTAGTATTCCTCTTTAACTCATATTGAAATTATTTTCTTTATCACTTATTGAATTTTAAAAATAAATAAAATTCAAAGAAAAAGTAGGATCATCATACCCAAAGCTAAAAATAATTTACATAAATTACAATACATAATATCCAATAGTTTAGTAGTTTCATAAGACTGGAAACATACATGATCATTAATTTACATTGTAAACCTAAATTATGTTATAAAAATACATGAAGTAGTATTATTCCTCTATTTTTATCCATAGATCATATGTAGAAATCTCTATGTTTTATTGAGAAAATAATGAAACAATATAAATGGAGAGTTCATAAAATTAGTAAGGTTTCATGTAAAATTGAATCTAACATGACATAAATACCATGACAAGAACAAATAGTCAAATAATGTCAGATAAACAATAGAATTAACATAAAATATACATGTATTATATAATAATGGAAATAAAATAATCACATGGATAACAATAATTAATGATCTTAAAATGATAAAATGAATAATACCATACATCATAAATATATTGTCAAGGACTTGTTTCAAGATATAATACATAAAAGGATAGACATACACCAAATACCAAAGGTAGTTTGTCCCACGAGACCCACTGATACATTGAGGGGATATATAATTCATAGTCTCATCAATCAATTAATAAGTCAAAATAATTTATTATATAAATGTAAATAAAAAATATATTAAATAATGTTCCCTAAGGAACCACTTAAATCAGCATTACTAAGTAATAAATAATTATCTATATTGAAATAATGGTATAACATTTTTCAATATTTACCCTATCAAGAAAATGGTATAACTTTATAGGTAAACACCCTTCAATGTGAACTTCGAAATATTAGGTATTCACACCATATAAAATAAAAGGTATATAGTCAAGTCAATATTATAAAAACTATAAAATATTATAGAATGATATAGAATATATCCATGATATAAATAAAATGGTAATGTAAGAAAAGATAATTTCAATAGAGAGATAGAGAGTGATAGATTACATAACCACAAGAAAGGTAAAGGAGTAAGAGTGACCCACTGAGAATAATGTAAGGTATAAATAAATAATAGATTTAATGAGATAAATTATAATTCAAAATTAAATGAAAAATGGAAATTTTATCATTTAATAATATTTATATGAGTCTGAAAAGATAATATATCTAACAAAGAAACATAACATAAAATGAATGATAACTTGGAAGAAAACCCTTAAGCCTTTGGTAACAAATAAATCAAAAGATAATGAAAGAGAGAACATATAATTGAATTTTAAATCCCATGAGTCAAAAGTAATTTATGATAATATATTTCAAAGTTATGGTTTATACATTATATAAAAGGAAATAGTTTAGAATATGGAACATGTTTCAAAGAATGGAAATTGAGATAAGGATCCCTTATTACTTTAGTAACGTATGAATCCAAAGAAAATAAAAGGGAGAACGTGAATTAGAATTTTAAATCCTATAAATAAAATTTAAATTATCATAATAGATATAAATGTATAGAATATACATCATATAAAATAAAACATGTTATAATATGGAACATGTCTCAAATAAAGTAAATTGAGATGAGAATCCCTTATGCCTTTGGTAAAATATGAATTAAAAGAAAATAAAAGAGAGCATGAAATAGAATTTTAAATCCTATGAATCAAAATTAAACTATGATATGATATTTCAATGGGGTAACATATACACTATATAAAAGTAAATATGTAATAAATAGAACATGTATCAAAGAAAGAAAATTGAGAAAAGAATCTCTTACCTTGTGTCTCGACTTTCTTTTCGTGTACTTTTACCTCCAGAACAATATAATTATATTTATTAATTTATTATATAATACTATATTTTATATTTATTTTCTTATTATTATTCATTTATAATAATTTATTCTTAAATTATTAGTTTAATTTTATCTATGTTGATCATCCGGAGATGTTTGGTCCATAGCTCCAAAATAGCTTTAGTGGAAGGGAAACAGTTAAAGGTTGTTGCCCAATGGTGACATAATCTCTAGAAGTTCTAAGTAATTTGATTTATATAATTATATAATTATAATAATTCAATCGTTTTATATATTCTACAAAATAGTTCCAAACCAACAACTATTTATTCAAAGCATTGTTATATATAGTTAAAATTACTATGAATGTTAACATTAAATATCACTATTATCATGACTATTTTATCATTAAATATTATTAAACATGATATAAATTTATTATTAATGTTGTATTTACACATTAAATACATTTTTAATAACATCCATGCAAGATTTAAGTGAAAATAAAACATCATCATTCGCTTAGGTAGTAAAAAAATTCCGTGGTTGAATGATGTTTTTTAAAATATTTAAAAAATAGAGGGAAACTAATATGTATTATATTTACCCAAAAACAATAGATTATAATTATAATACTATTTAAATATTAATTTAAGTATTATTTATGTTATGGAAAGTGTATGATGAAGGATGAAGGTAGATGGGTTTCCCCCCAAAAGGCCTATCTCTACCGTATCTCCCCCAATACAATGCCTGATTTCAATCATTCTCAGATGATTTTATGAATATAATTTTATGATTTACTCAAGTATGGAATTTTTAGGGAGTCATAATTATATTTTCAATAATTATTTACTACATCTTATTCCTTCATATTTGCGAATCAGATTCCTTCAACACCTTCTTTTCACTTTTAGGGGAAGCTAATAAAATCATTCATATATGAAGATATTAAAATCTTTATTGATGATTTGTTTTATTTTTTGTTTATTTTAGTATTCTGGACTTGGATTTTCTAAAATTTTTAAATATTTGGATTTGATAATATTTTCATATTTTTCTTTCAAAATTTTTGACAATATTTGAATTCCTCTAAAATTTGATGATGTTGATGAATTTCATCACTTTTGGAACCAAATTTCATGGAAAATTTCAGGTAGTAGAATGATTATATAAAATTAGTATCCATTTATGTTAAATGGTTTTTAGTCTCTAGTGATTGTAGTTTGGGTAGGTTTTATTGGTCTTATTATTCATTTGATCAGACCAGATGCACTATAAACAATTCCGAAAACCATCAGATATCCTACCAAGATGAAATCTTCTAATATTGAGATTTATAGGCCCTAGATATATTATATCTACATATATTTAAAGTTATAATAATCCAAGTTCTCTAAAATGGATTATTAATGGGTCAAAAATGATTTTTATTAGGTTTAAAATAAGGGAATTTTATCTTACTGCTCAAAATGTTGATGTAGGGGACACTCTTCCCTAGTCTTTGGATAATATCGTGTTTCTTGGGTTCTAAAAAAATATAATATAGTTCAAGGGGAATTGAAGGTTTCTTTAAATTC
Organism: Viscum album; assembly: GCA_963277665.1. NCBI lineage: Eukaryota > Viridiplantae > Streptophyta > Magnoliopsida > Santalales > Viscaceae > Viscum > Viscum album. The sequence continues at coordinate 127,988,790 of OY728162.1, forward strand.
TTTGAATTTGGAAAATTATAAATAAGGGAATATGAAGGAATAGTTTAGTTATGTCTATGTGGAGAATACTTCAGATGAAAATTCCATAGTAGGGAAATCCTCTAGAGATAATTTTTTAGGATAAAATTTAGGTATCCTGTATTTAGATAGAGTCTACTTTTAGGGGTGCACTCCTAAATTTTCTGGGGATTTAATTTTTGCTATAGGGTAGGATTTAATAGGAGATGATGTTTTATTTAGATATATAGATGAGGATAGAAAATACTTTTATTTCTACGTGATTAAATAAAATCATGGTGATTAAAAATTTTAAGTTTATTTTTTAGATTTTGTTTCACCAATTGATGTTGTTCACATGGATGATAGTGATTCTCTGGTTTTTTTGAATATAGAAAATATATTCAATAGAATATGGACTCTCTTGTGGGATTTTTGAAAAAAATTTAAGTACTTGGTAATTTTTAGTGCTACCCACTAAATATAGATAAACCCACTAACTTCTCTACAGTAATCATAAAGTAAAAAATATAGCTTTAGATTATGTTAGTTTCATAGTTTCCCAATTTAAGATCTAGGATTAATCAACAATGATTAAATTGAAATTGGTTGATGATGATGGATTTTCTTTTCCCAAACACAAGAAGTATAGGACATTAAAGGATACATCAACGGTTCCAAATACTTTGGTTTTAAACATGATGAGAAAATAATTTCAAGAATAAAATGTATCGATCTATAAAATTTATTTTTATTATTTGGTTTCATTTGATAAATCTTTCTACTGGGTTAATAAGGGAGATGTTGAATCTTCTCCTAATGATGTTATCTCACACATGGAGTATATTTTTTTGTTAATTTGAGATAGATAAGTGTAAAAGAACAATCAATTTCAATGGATAAATTATGGATGAATAAATTCTTGATAAATCAAGTAAAGGTTTCCTCTAAATTATCATCCAAACATAAATTCTAGCTTTTCAAACAAAGGTTTCTTTTCATTAAAGGTATCAATGTTGGATGGATTGATTTTGATAAATTTTTATAAGAATGCAATGAACTTCTTAAATTTTTTTTTAATCCTTTAGTTTCTACTCTAGATTAGATCATTGAATATATTTATTCTAAGATTATACATTCTTTCCAGAATAACCTACTTTTCATTGATGGAAAAAGTTTAGAGGGGAAGATCATGGGTTCATTTTATTGTTTTTATGGTTCTTGATTTTCTATTATATTTATCTTGTTTTTTTGTAACAAGGGTTTCCTCTAACACAAGTGAGGTTGTAGTTTAATTTTTATTTTTATTATGAAAATGGGTAAGAGGATTATAGAAATAAAAATATATAGGTTTTGAAACCCTTAAATTGATATAATAACAACTTATGGAAAAGGTTTGATGAGATGGATTGTGTAATTTATCATTAATAATAGTTCTAATTGATTTTAATACCATGCGAACATAATCATAAAATCAAATTAAGAGGAATTTTAAAATAGTTTATGAAAAAATAATTTCAAATAAGGGATGGAAGGATTGACTTGGGAACCCTTACAATACTCATTGAGATGCCTCCTGTAGATTGAACCTTAAGCCTTCAGATGAGGTTCTCTTGGTTGAACTAGAGGCTCAAAGACATGTATTGGAGGGTTTACAGAGTGATTGGGATATATTTCTAAAAAAGGAAGAAGTTTTGGGAGTGAAGATAGATTGGTTAATGAGGGATGTTTATATATCCATGGGGGATTGGTATATTTGAATAAAATATTAATTAGCTTATTATTTAGGATAAATACTATAAATAATGATGATTTCATTAACTTTTAATATTATATCATTAAGAAATACATTTTTTTTTTAAATTTAAACACACCCAAAACTGAATGGAATCTTGGAAATAATTTATTCAATGTAAAGGATATTAGAATAAAATACAACTTAGGATTTAAAAATTTATTTATATGTTTGAATATAATTTTTATTATTTTTAAATACAATATTTTACCCGTTAAATACATTTTAAGTCATAAAAATGTTTTCTAAATTATTAAATCATTTTTATATCGTAATGGTGTCATACAACTTACCATATTAAAACAAACTGTATTATTATTATTCCCCCAAAATTTAGATTTTTCAAAAAATTTCAAAGTCATGCAAGGATAATTTCAAAAGGATGATTCAAAATTTGAAATCCATTTTATCAAATTAAAAATCTAAATATAATAAATTTAACTTATAAAAAAAATTAATATAAATATTTTTTTATATTTTGAATAAAAAATTCCTTTTTCCATGTGGGATTATATTTCCATTTTTTATTATTCACTACTTATTATAAGATTAATGGTTAATTATTTATACATGTAAAATATGAAATATATCTTTTAATCTTTATATATTTTTCCAAATATATTTCTAAATTTTGAAATCCTAGTATTTAAATTTTAATATAAAAAATAATGTTTTATGAAATATTTTAAATCATAATTTTTAAAAAAATTAAACATATAAATACTTTGAATTAAGTGATTTAAGAAATAATTTTAAGATATTTTTATATTTATTTTTACTTTTCTATTCTTGGTAAATATTAATTATTTTGAATTCTACTACCTTAATGGTTAAGTTATTATTTCAATGGCTAGTTAATATTCTAATCACTTCTTCTTTTATTGCCCATATAATCATTATTCATCCTATACATGCCTCATTTTTTATTTATAATAAATTTTTATTCTTTCAAGTTTTTTTTCAATTTAATTACTAAATTTAAATCTTTTTTCTAATGTTTTGTTTTATTTTTTTCACCATTGTTCATGAATGTAGTATTTTTAGTAGACCATGTCCTATGAATTTTCATGTTCTAGTCACGTTGTTCACATATTTTTAGCATCCCATTGTAATATTTTTAATTTAAAGAAATTTATTTATCCTTGGCATGTAATGTTATTAAAAAATAATAATTGTTTATTTAGGATTAATATTACTTTTATTTATGATATTCTATTATACATAAATTAATATTTGGGGATCATACATGTATTTAATAAAGAATACTAATTAATTGATAAATTATTTTATAAATTTTAGGTTTACATCATTAAAAAAAGAAATTTTTTATTTATTTTTATATATATACTAAGGGAAAAATTTATGAAAATATACATTGAAATTCAATGGTGTTATATTTATTTTATTATGTTTCTATATTGAGACTTTGGGACATCCAACCATGGGTTATAATTTATTCATCTATGCCACTTGACATTAATTATATAAAAAGTCGTGCTAGATATTTTATAGAATCTAACATGACTCATTTTGAGAATGATATCAGGGGTATCGTCTCCTAATAATTTTAGTAAATCCCTTAATACTAGTCATAAATCTTTGGCATATTGAGATCCACACCATAGGTTAGTGATGGCCCAAATCAGAATTTGTTCATTATAATATTCATCCCACTAAATGGGTTTCCAACAAAAACATTCAACAAACATAACCAAGGGTGGAATCCAAAATATCACTCTTTTGTGTTATGAGAAACACTTTATGATAAAAACTAATAATCACAGTTTTATATAGTTAAAAAATACTAACTATTAACTCTAATTATATGTGAGGCACTACTTAGTGTTTGATATAAGAGTAAGTGGTAAGATGTCATTACTATGAAAGGATGATAAATAACAACATATATATCTTGAATATGAAAATATCTACTCCTACCATAATGCACTAATTATTCTGTACATTTAATAACCACTCTAGGATAATAATAATGTCAAAAAATTCTCTAAATTTTAATTCTCCACAAATCATATATCTCATTTTATACTATTCCTCAACTCATTAAAATTTAATTCGAATTATTTAAATCAATAGATATTTGATTTTATTATTCAATTCTCCCCATTTGAAAATAATATCAAGTGATTTTTTTTATAAAATCAAAACATTTAGTGAAATTAAAACATATATTTAGGAAATAGAATAAAATATTCACTACTTTAGTTGAAATATGATATGTTTAAATTCATAGGTTTAACTTATGTATCTCAATGAAATTTCTTGGGAGTGAAATTAACAAACCGTCAACCACTTGATCTTTTTGTATATAGCAATACATAGCCTGATCATACAAAATGTTGTTGACCTAGGTGAGCCACATTAACTCAACCATTCCTCCTTGTACATTAGAGGCTACCACCTAATGGAAAGGGTTAATCAGTAACATGGGGAGGTTATACGGTCAATCAGATAATAAAAAATACTATCATAAATAATAATAAATAACCTATAATAATAAATAACATAATATGGACATTATATTTATAATTAAATCATAAAGAAACATACCACTTTCTATAATAAAACATATAGCTGTTATACTGTCATATAAGATATACATCAAGAGTATAATCATCTAATGGGTCGATCATATAAAAAACATGATCCAAAATAAAGAAAATAATAGAGATGAAAAACAAAAATATTTTGGGTATGAGTCTCTATCTGGTCCCATCTCCCATTTCGATCATCCAACCTGCTAAACCATAATCCATTGGGCCTTTTAGCTTACCTTCATCCCTGGCCACACACCCACCAAGGTGCACAGGAAATGTGTGAGTAAAAAAACAGTAGACCACCACAAATGGTATCATTAAATAAATTTATAATATAAAATTACATATATAATGTGATGCACCATTAAAAAATAATGATAATAAACACCCATCAAAGCATTGAGTTCTAAAAAACCATCCAGTGAGAGACCAAACCAGCTTCATCCTGTACGAATGTCAAGTCTAAAAAAATCACCCAAAACCTAGTGGGTCAATATAACATTCACCCATAAGTCCATAATAAATAAATACAAGGTTTTATAATGGAATAACAATAGAATATTCAATAACCACCAAGACAGAACATTGAGGTGGCATAGAATCCAACTTCTTGTTACTATAGGTTTCTATAAGTTTGGTTGGTAGAGAATCTAACACATCAACAAAGAAAAGAATGGATACTCACAAAATACTATCCCATAACCAATACATGGAATGGATAAGCATATCATACCACCCCACTTCCATATCCAAGTAGATTGATATAGAATCCAATCCCATTAAAGAGTCCAAGATATGGATTTTCATAGAATCCAATCCCTTTTTCCATATTACAATTAGGATTGACATGTCATATCAAAATCATACCACATAGTTTATCAAAATAATTGATTAACATATCATATCAAAAGAACATCACATAACATATAAAATAATATTTTTTCATATCAATTCAAAAGTACATCACATAACATATAAAAACTATATTTCATATTGTATTAAAATCATATAATGATATATTATATAAAAAGTTATAAAATAATATATAAAAATTGTTAATTAGAATACCATAAAATCCCACATAAAATTATATATATATATTTTCATAACATCTAATTTAACACCATATATATAGTACCCAGTCAAACCTTGAATCCCAATCCTTTATCCCACCCCAAAATCCAAAGTACTTCATACCCAAAACCATTATAATTAGAGGTGAATAAATTCTCATCCCTTTAACATGAAAGAAAATAAAAATGACCAATAAAAAATATAAATCCCACCATAATTATTACCCTAAATATCCTCTCATATATAAGAGCTCCCTACCATCAAGTTTCACTCAAGGATACCTATCAAGGTCTACTAAATCAAACACATCGAAGGACATCCTCATGGGATCAAATTTTATAATTCCATGAAAAATAACATTATAGACATAGGAATAGGTGACCTTGAGATCTGAATGAAACACTCATAGGGACTATATTGGTCATAATATTTGAAAATATACTTTAAATAAATAAAATTCCCCATTTAGATTTCATTTCAGATATATATATATATATATACACATTCTACAACTCACATAACAAGTAACGCATGAAACACATATAAATATATGAAAGAACATAAGGACAACCTACCTCATATTTGTAGTAGTGTCTATGAAAAATATCATTATATTAATCGATCTCAAATGAAGAAAATTCCTAAATTAGAAAAATAATCTTTTAATTTAGTGGTTTATAATGAAGAGTAGCAAAAAAAAGTTGAAACAAAAAATATAAGGTCAAGGGGGATTAGCCTTACTAGATAGAGTTGATCACAACTAACAAAAATCAAAATGGTTGAGATTAAAAGGAGAAGGAACTAAAATGGAAGAAATATTTAAGAGAGGAAAATATATTGGAATTCCAACTAAATAAAGGGATGCAAGTGAGGTTTAAAAAAAATTTAAACCAAAATGACCACAAAATTTCCATTAAAATGGGAGGGTTTTGGTTCCTATAATAACTTGGATAGTCCCTTAATAAACTTATAATATTAAATTGGGGTCCCAATTTCAACCAAAAAATCCCCAATTATGGAGTCAGTGACCTCTTCCTAGGCTACATAAAGACCAGTGGCCTACCATAGCGATTCTGATGGGATTTTTATTCTTGGGTAGAATTCCACTAACCTAAATTTCTTCTCATTTTTTTTTTGATTATGAGCCTCTAAAAATCATTCCAACATTTAACTAATCTAAAATAAAATGAAAAACTTCATAAAAGGGTGTTATTAAAAACTCCCCACCATATCGATTCTCATCCTCAAGAAGCATCATTAAACTTCACAACCACACTCAAACCCAAAAACATTATTTCAAACCTATCATTTGTTCTCATTATAGGTCATTGGTTGTTTCTTGAATGAAACATATAATTTTAAATATTTATCCTCATGTTAAACCCCATAGTGAAAGTATTAAATTATGGTTCTCTATACCAGTTTCCTATGAATTCAATGATAGAACATACAATATGATTCCAATGGTTCCCATATCTCATTGAATATTTACCTTTCCTAGTGAAATATATAATTGTTTGTTTACTCACATTCAATGAAAATTGGAAGATGATAGTGTTTTAAACAATTTTACCACTCTCTTTGAGCTACCCTCAAGAGCCCATTAATAATAACTCTAGAAAACCCATATTCTTCCAAATTATTTTTATTCAATGATTCCTTTATTTTCATAAATTCCATAACTCTCCCCTAATGTGCATAAAAATCTTCCAACCTGAGCATCACACCATATAAAAAGCTAAATCCCATACCTATTAGTTACCAAACATATTTTAATCACCCAGGTTATGTAAATAAATATCTAAATATAGATATTTTCTACAAATAAAACCTATTCATCACTCACCAACACAAATTTTATTTTTTACATTCAGAACCGATATAGAAACTCCGTCCCCCTAGATTGGATTTATTTTAAACATTACATTAAATGTTCACCATCTTTTTTAAATAAAAAAATTACATTCCAAAATAATCAATGGTTTTCTCCATATCATAGTTTTTTTCTAATCTCCATAACCATGAACACAAATGTTTCTAAATGAACTACTGTATAATCCATAATACAACCTAATGATGTCAAAATGTTTTGATAGCATTAGAGAAGATCACATCCACCTATCATATTTTCATCAGAGTTCAATTAATATCCCTCATTCTACTTCCATAAGAAAATTTAACATTAATATAATGTGAATTTATTTCATATAAAACAAGATAATTAAGTGTGAATAAAAAATTATTGATATACAATTATTTCAACACCATACTCATGTGAATTTTATCGTGAATGTTTTATCTCTTCCTTAAAGAACTCGTGCTGGTTCAATAATTTTCGATTGCCTTTGAACTCCTTTGATTTATTTTTAAACTGAACATACACATTCCCAATCCTTTTATAATTGAATAACTCTTACTAGAATATACCCTAAGTTAATGAGGCTTAATATAACCATATTCATCACCTCAAATATATCCACCCTCCATGTAATTTTTCTCAACTATCACATTACTCATTACCCCCTCAAGAGGTATGGAAACCTCTACCTCTACTATCGAATCCAACTTTACTACCTTATAGCAGGTATAAATGAATAAGGATAAAATGTGAACCAATAGCATATCATATTTAAACTTCTCAAAATAGAGATCCTTTATGAATTCCCTCCCTTTAAATACTAATAAAAACTATAAAAATCATTCAATGTTGGAAAGATACTCGGTCTCTGATCGCCTAAACTATTAAAGGCTCAAAGACTCTAAAAACATCATAGGGTGAAATGTCTCTTTAAGAAACCTCTCAATGGAGAGCTAGTAAAATTATATAAATAATGGTCAACCATCATCCTCTTATTGCTCCAAGGTTATACACCTCTTATGAACCTCTCCCTCAATCTTAGAAACCACCAAAACCACATAAAACTCTATAGGAATACCCATTCACTTAAAACTCAATCGAGGTATTATCACAAAAATTCATAAAATTCTAGAATCCTAAATTAACTATAAAATTTATATTGTATAGTTTTTAAATCATGGATATCCCTAACCAAAATCACTTAGCCTTTAGTTATGACATTTTGAATGACTGAAACACATGCAACTTCATATCCATGAAAAACACATCCACCAAGACACCATCCATCAAATATTATTCCACGATACCAAGTATAGTCTCCTTTAATAACTACAACTCATCCATTTGACTAAAATATTACATTTACCCATCATAATATATTTTTGAAGCACCAATATTTATAATTTCATTAAATTACAAAAACTCACAACATCTACAACTCGGTTCAATACACGGGCTCATCATATCATGCATGAAACCATATAGTATTATTTCATTATCAATGTTTACTCATCAATATTTCAATCTAGAATACCTCTTAAAATAATTAAAAGGTTAGTAATTTTACAAAAACACCACCTTGGGTTCATATATCCCACTATAAATATCTATGCTAAAACCCTATTCTCAAAGTTTATCAAAATCCCACAAAAATTATCTATTTATAATGACATCTAACACTCATTAAAAATTAAATTTGAACACATAAATTAACAAAGAAATATCCCTTAATAACATATAATCCTAATCATTTCATAAGAGAAATCATACAAATCAATCACATCATTCCCCAAGCCTCTCGACTATGATTCAATTTAAAGATAATAAAAATTCCTCTACAAGTTAGAAAAACCACTTAGATTATATCATGATAATTTGTATCAAATTAGTTATAGGATCATATGGATAATTAACTAAGTTAGTAATTTCACTTTCCTCACCATAAAACATACCACGATTCATTACCATAATGACTCACCTTCAGCTTATACATACTTAAGATTGATCACATTCTCAGACTAACACTTGATCACTCATCACCAAATCTTTGATCTCACAACAAAATTATCCTCCACACATTTTATGTTTTGAAATAACCTACCATAGTTAATTGCATCCTCTCATCTACCCTAAACAATAAAAACCCATCAGAAAAATAATAAAAGGTCAAACCATCTAGTTGATGCACTCAACTCATACAATAATTAATAACATATCATTAATCCTAGGTACAGATTTTAGTTAGAGGAACCTATATCTTCAATAGGTTTTAAATTATGATACACATAAATCTTTATTATAATAAGTATATATAAAACCTATGTGCTAATTCCTCTTCCAAAGGGCTCTCATCATTACCAGGTATCCCTATACCCATATAACTCCAATATAGATTAAAAATAACACCCTAGGGTACATCAATGATATCATATTAAAACAATATATATTAAAATGAGAATAAAAATCATAAGAAACAACAACATGCAATGTTTCCTATGATTCTATACACACCCTAATCACATAAGGGCATAAACAACCCAATATCCCCTAACCAACTTACCCACTCTCAAGAGTAGGTTCATAATTCATGTAAGATATATATAATCAGTTATAAAATCATAATATTAATAAAGACCCAATAAAATGGGTTTTGTTCAAATAAAGTTCCACAAACAAACTATATAATAAAATTATATATATATTATTGTTAATACATTAAATAGCTAAATCTTTTTTTCACAACTACTTTATCAATCATATACAGGTATATAAATTTCATAAAATACTACATGATGATTATGATTCATGTATGAATAACCTCTTGACATCCCATGCTAAGAGTAAAATAATAAATTGTAAATCACACATCAATTCCATGAAAATCACAAATTAATAATATCAAAAAACAAAGAATCATAATCTCAAACCATATATGGCTCTATTTTCTCCAGGAGCCCTCTCCCAAGAGTGCTTCTTCCCCTTATTCTACCATCTAGGTTTCTTCCCCCTAGCGATGGAGTCCTTCTATCCTCCCAGATTCGCATTTTCACCTTCCTGCTTTCTTGGCTCAATTCATTCTTTCTACTCTTTCTTGGATATTTCTCTGGTAGTGATCTAGGTTTCCCCCTTTTCTACATATTCCACCCATTTTTCTTGATGCTCCCATTCCTCCTCTCTGCAGCTAGCTCTCACGGAGTTCCTGGTTTTCTCATTTTAGATTATATCTTCTCCTTTTTCTTCGATTCTATTAAGTCTTATGGTGTCTGGTTTAGTTGGGCTGTTTAGGTGTATTTTTTGACTTCGTTGTGTGGATTTTTATGCTCCCACATCGGCTCTTACCACCTAAACCTTTATTCTAAACTACATCTGGGTTTATCATGAAGGATCTTAGGTGTTTTGGGATGGTGTTGGTGGGAGGTTCGGTGGCTTATTCCTTGGAAATCCCACCCTCCTTTTCCCTGACTACCCATCCCCTTGTTCTTGTCCACAAGTGGGTTCAGTTCGAGGGTGTTTGTGGTGGTTTTAGGATGGTGTTGGAGGTTTTGCGATAGGGTTGGGGGCTCTTTTTAGCTGGAGATCTCCATATCTTTGGTCCAGTTAATCAGATGGTCTGATGTTAAATTTCTTTTCATTTATTCTTGTTGAATACGAAGGCTCTTACAATTTGATGACATAGTTTCTTCATGGGGTTACTAGTGTTTGGCCTTGTCATGGCTCAGTGCAGAGGTCTATCATCTCCAACTCTACTCTAGATTCTAGATCCATTTCTCATTCCTAGGTCGGTAGGGTGAGATGGTTCTGAGGAGGCTTTGGGAGGTGTTCATGGGAGTGATAGGATGTTCAGGCAATGATGGTGAGGTTCTTCAAAGGTGTACTATTTTGATGGATGTGGTGATCTATTTTGGTCTTCTATGGTGGTGGTACTGCTATCTCCCTTGACAATGTTCATCTATTTGAGAGTTCTGATGATATGTGATGTCTATCTTGTGTGTTTTTTATGACAATGATAGTGATTTTAGGACGATGAAGTTGGATTCTGGTAGTCTTCTCGTTGGTGATCTATTGTGAAGATGGTCCAAGGATGTCGCCCGCGGTGGTGACTACTATTTGCAGTTTGAATTTTAAATTTTGAAATGTGTAATTTTATTTTAGAATCTAGCTTTTGGGGGTTGGAAGCATGGTAATGTATGGTTTTGTAGGCTCCCACTTGACCAAAAAGTGGATTTCCAAAATAATAATAAAAAATTGATTGGATAATCTCAAACCATAATAACTTGTATATTTCCTATACAAGTGTAAGATACATACAATCATAGGATCTATACCATGTTTTTAACATTCCTACCTTCATCCATAATATCCTAAATTGTAAATCAAATAAAAAAAGGATCTGATATCACTTTGTAACATCCCCAACCAGGTTATCCCAAAAGGTGTCAAGATGTGTGATCCATATGAACTTAAAAATGCATATTTTTACTTCATAGGTTGATAACTAGTGGTTAAAAGTCACTTGGGGGTTCTTGGTCCCACAATGAGTATAGACATAGACCAGGGGTAAATTTTCTTTACATAAAAATATTAGAGTATAAAATTTATTCCACCGAATTCAGTTGATAGGGAATAAAATTATTCAAATAGAAAAGAGAAGTTTAATGTGTGATAAGTGTGAGATGAAAATTAATTAACATGAAGAATTTTATTATAGTTCAGATCAATGTGATCCATGATAAACACTTTACATAGCCTTTAACTCTTAAAGAGCTGTGGGGATCCACAATAATATAGTATTTTATGGTTTTAGGTAAGCCCATTATTGTATACAGGATAAGGACAACCTAATCATTTTACAAGTGTAGAACGGACCCAATCATTCTAAGGAGATAACAAAAACTATTCGTTTTAGTAGGTTTAATCATCACCTAATAAATTTTTTCCTTTTGATCAAATTAGAATAACCGACTCAGAGCCTTTTGATGGGTAGAATAATTGCGTGTATGGTTTATAGTATAGAAAAATAAATATAATGAAAATGAATAAAATAATTAAATTAGTGTGAGATTTATAAAAATTATTGTTTAAGGTATCCCACCTTTTTAATACATAACTTTTCATTTATAACGTACAAATAGAGGATCTTTTAAAGTTTATTTTCTTGAGAAAAGGTACATAATACATGAAAACATAAGAAATTATTTTGATTCACTTGGAATAATTCATTATAGGTTCATCCTAAGTAAATTTACTACATCTCATGACCAGGGGACATACATCAAATGAAAGGTTGAGCATAAGGCTCAGTAAGGAAAAGCAGGGGAAACAATTTACATGTGATCTTGAGTAATATCAATGAAAAACTGAGAAATATCATAAAGGCTTAAGAAAGAGGCATATAATAATAATAATAATAATACCATGAATAATAACTTTTAAATATGGCAAAATATTTAATTTTGACATTCATAATAATATTAGTTAGGTTTTTCATGGAGGTGTCATAAAAATTACAAAGGTTATTCACCAAGGTATTATAAAACATGTCACCTCTAGAGATTACATTATTTACCCAATGCATTGGAGATTTATTAGGGAACACCCTTAATATGTATTAACTAATTTGAGACACATATATCATAATACAAAATTTCATAAAAAACCATGTAGAATAAAATAAATTGGTTTCATATGAAAATCACTTTGTTTTAAAATGTACATGAGGATAATATTTTTATATCATTTATAACCCATGGAAAGGGAATGAGGGTTTTACATATGTCAATAATAGAATAAAGTAAATAATATTTAAATATTTTTTAATACCCCTATAAAATAGATAGTTTTTGGTATTCACATAAATAAAATAAAATGGAATTTCATGAGGAGAAGAGAGAAAATTTGAGAAGTAAAATCGACAACATAGCAGTTATAAACTATGGTTCTATAAAATGATAAAAATAGAGGGTAAAAGGGTATGAAATTTATAAAATAATATTAATAAAGTGAAGGGATAGAACTAAATGGATATGAGAACATATTTTGACCAATTTGAAAGACATACAACATAAATATGAAACTTTATTGTAAAAGAGAAGTGAAGATTTCCCTTACCTTGAAGAGTAAATCATAAAACATGAAGATTGGGAACTTGGGGGCTTGAGGACACCTTTGGAGGACTCTATGGGAGGTATAACTATTAGATCTTCATGGAGGATGAATTGGGATTGAAACTAAATGAATAAATGAGTGGGTATATATATAAAAAGTAAGGTATTAGTTTATTAATTTCTAAATAAAGGCTGTGGACACCTATGTAGTGGTAAATGAAAAACCATGGTCTTTTCCATGGTATTTGACCAAGTTATTATACACCTAGATCATAATTTATGTATTTTTTTCCCACAAGAGTTGACCAAAATTTTATATTATTTAATTTCTCATTAAAAAGTAATGTTTTCCCAAAATAAAATTTTTAAAGTTATAGTTTAAATTTTATAATTGTAAAAATAAATTATAGAATTGTAAATTAATTAAAATATAACAAAACATAAATATTAATAAAATAACATTATTTGATTATTGGATTCTTATTAATTATTTATTACATAATTATTACATAATTATGATGCCATTAATCATTCCAAAAAACTCAAACTGTATTTTTACTATTCATAAAAAAATAATGTATTTTAGAAAATTATCATAAATTCAAGAAAACATAATTTTTATGTTCTGATTTCAGAAATGATATTTAATTTATAATAATAATTCTATAAATATGATAATTTTAACTTCTAAATATTTAAATCCTTATTTATTTAAAATAATTACGGATTGAAAATGCATAGTAAAATTTCTGACACTTGAAAAAAATAAAATTATTTTACAATTTATTAATAAATAAGAGTGTTTAAATAATAGTATTTCATTAAAATAAAAATTACTCATAATATATTATTTGATTATAATATTTATTTCTATTCTAGAACGTAAAATTTCTATCCATTTAATCAATTTATCAAATTCAATCATAATCTTATTAATAAAAAATATTCTCAAAACAGAATTCATGGAATAACAATTTTATTTATACAAAGGTATTATAAAATAGGTATCTAATTCATCAACATATAACCCCTTATAAAAAATTCATATGACCTAAGGGTGTGGTGTATGATGGTGATAGACTCATGGGGTGGATCCACTAACATCCCCCTGAGTGGTAATTTCCACTAACTTGAACTTCCCCCATAAGCGATTTTGTTCAAGCTTCAATTATTGAAGCTCGGTTTGGGATTATTCAAGAGAGAAGTGCAATGCTGCTAACTCTCTCCCAAATTATGAAAAATTAGATTTTTATGATACAAATCTACTGGTTGAGGCCATCATTTCTCCTTTCTTCATTAATTATCATTTGTCATTTCTACTTATAAACACTAATTATAACGTTAAAATTATTATTAAGTGTATAGTTTTCAATGGTCATGTTTACCAATGGTAATAATTGACCAATGTCCATAATTTAACAATGGTCATAATTGACCAATGGTCACATAATGTTCGAAGCCCAAAGATCACATTTCAATTTATACTCACTTCATTATTAAAGAGATATAGTTTTTTTGTGAATAAAATTATATAGGACCAATTTATAAGAAATAATTTTCACTCAAAAAGTTACAATCATTACATTCTTCCCCCTTAATAAATTTCATCCCCAAAATTTTAACTCATTCCCCCATTTGAGAAAAGGTGTGGGTACTTCTGCTTCATTATTTCCATTGGTTCCCATGTAGCTTCTTCATATTTATGGTTCCTCCACAACACTTCAATGATGTGGGTGTATTGTGGTTTAGAAAATTATCTCTAGGGTCCAAGATTTTCACTGGCTTCTCCTCATAAGAGAGGTCATGTTCCAATTGTACCACCATAATATTTAGTACAATTGAAGGTTTGGGTATGTACTTTCCCAAGAGATATATATGGATGACATCATAAAAAACATCTAGTTTTGGTGGAAGTGATAACTAATATTCCAATTATCCTATGTGATCAAGGATTTCATAGGGTCCAATGTACCTAGGGATAAGCATCCATTTCTTACCAAATTGTATGACTCTCTTCCAAGGTCAAATTAAAAAGAAGACTTTATCGCCAACATCAAACTCTATGTCCCATCGATAGTTGTCAGCATAACACTTATACCAACTATGAGAAACCTTTTATGTGTTATTGGATAGAAAGAACATTTTATGTTATCTATTTCATAAGAACATGTCCAAGAAGCTTTATCTCACTTAGTTAATCCCAATAAGTAGGAGTTCTACATTGCTTCCCATATAGATCTTCGTATGGTGGCATTTGAATACTCGAATGGAAGATATTTTTGTATGAGAACTAAACTAATGTGTGATGTTGATCCCTTCTACATTTTAATTCCATTGATCATGTTCTCATAATGTCCTAGAGTTTTTGAATAGTCCTTTCATATTTTACATCAATTTGAGGGTGATAGGTGGTACTAAAATTCAATTCAGTATTTAGATCATGTTGAAGACTTCTCTAGAATTTTTATGTGAACCATGGATCATGATAAATAATGATATAAAGTGGAACTCCATGTATCCTTATCACTTCTTTTATGTATATCTTGGAAAATATTCAAGAGATAAATCTTCCCAAATAGAGACAAAATGGTTAGTCTTGGTGAGACAGTCCACTCTAACCCATATCACATTGTTTCCTTTGGAAGTTATCAGGATAATAGCGATAACATCCATAGTGATGATGTCCAAATTCCATGCTAGTATGGATAGTGGTTCCAATACCCCTTTAGAAATTTGTCCCTCTTCTTTCACTTTTTGACACACTAAGAACCTTTTAGGGTTGTCTACAATCTCCCTTTTCATGTTATCCCACCAATAATGATCATAGAGGACCCTCTACAGTTTCATTATTCCATGATGTATATGGAATATATATCTATATTCTTCATCCATTAGCTCCTTTATTTCCACAATAGATAAAATAGATAGCCTGTAATGAAATTTCAATACACCTTCATGGTCAATATTAAACTCAGGAGACTTCCCATTCTTCACAACCTCTATATTCTTCTGTAATAAAGGATATTATTTATGAGATTTCTTAATCTTCTATAGTAATGATGGTTGATAAGTCATTAAAGATAGGGTTGATTATTTCCCTTCCCTTTTGATTCCCATGTCCAGTTTTACTAGGTCTTTGATCAAAATATCTCATTGAATCCTCATCATTTACAGTACAACATAGTCTTTCTTACTTAATTCATCCACTAATTATTTTCCCTTCCCAGTTGGTAATGAATTGAATAATAATTTTCTTTAAGAAGTTCCAACCATCTCCTCTATCTCATGTTCAATTTATTTTATTTGAAAATAATCTTCAAGCATTTTTGGTTTGTGTATATATCACATTTCTACTAAAACATAGTGCCTCCATATCTTCCTAGAAAAAACAACCGCATCTAGCTCCAGATCATGTGTAGGATAATTCTTCTCATGAGGCTTTAACTGTCAAGATTCATAAGAAATCACCTTTTCATTTTTCATGGGGATTCACCCAATCTATTTTACAGATGCATCGCTAAAAATGATGAATCATTATCTGATAGAGGCTAGAGTTAACATGGGTGCAGTGACCAATCTCTTCTTAATCTATTGAAATGATTCTTCATACTCCTTTTTCTAGAAGAAAATGAACCCTTTTAGAGTTAACATGGTTAGTGGATTATAAAGTCATGATTTGTTTCAAAAACCTCATATATACCCTGATAAACCAAGGAAACTACAAATCTTAGTTACTATTTTAGGATGAGGCCTCTCCTGCACAACCTTTATCTTGGTAGGGTCAACTATGATTCCTTCATTGGTTACAATTTCCCCAACAAAGAAACATTTTTTAACCAAAATTAACATTTTCTAAAATTTTCAAATTGAATTTCCTTTCTAAATGTTTTAAATATAACCCCTATATGATCTTCAGGCTCCTCATGACTTTTATAATATATCATAATATCATAAATAAAAACTACCAAAAAGTTATCAAGGTAGTCTATAGATACTCTATTCATAAAATCAATAAATATAGTAGGTTTATTATTCAAGATGAAGGGAATAACAACAAACTCATAATGACCATAACTTTATTAGAAATATGTCTTTAAAATATATTCTTTCTTCACCCTCAATTGATGATAACCAGATCAAATATCAATTTTGGAGAAGAATTTATCCCCATAAATATGGTCAAGTAAATCATCAATCTTTGGAAGAGGGTACTTTTTATTCACTATGATCCCATTAAGTTCTCGATAATCAATTCATAGCCACATCCATCCATCCATCTTATTCACAAAGAGAATAGGTGATCCCTATGGATACAAACTTAGATGGATAGACCCCTTATCAAAAATATCATGGAGTTGTTTACTTGATTCCTCCAACTCCACATTTTATATTATATATGGGGTCATTGATATCATCTTGGATCAAGGAATGAGTTCAATGAAAAAATCTAACTATATTTCTAGGGGAGGACTAGGTAACTCCTCAGGAAATACATTAATATATTCCTGAATGATGGGGACATTTTCTATTCATATACTTTCATTTACTTCTTCGTCTTTTTGAGTCATTTTCATAAAGAAGGTTATGAGAGGTTATTATAGATAAATCTCAGGTCGATATATCTATCCTTTGAAAACAACTAGACGTTTTCCATTCAATCCTACTGATATTTACTTTATTTTTTAGTTGATCTTAGAATTATACTTTGAGAGTCATTCCATCCCTAGTATAATGTAAAATTAAAGCATGGGAATGATTACTAGATTCTCAATGAGATTGTGATCACCAAAGTGAATACTAGAGTTTATATACACCATTTATGCATGGATAATTCCTATAAGAGTATTTATAGATAACTACACTTCTAGAAGTTTAGGTATTTATTCTATATTCTTTTCAAACTTATAGAAAATAAAGGAATGTATAGAACCAGAATAAAAAAGGATGTTCTATCTTCAATAGAACAAAGACAGTACCTAACACCACATAATTTAGAGCATAAACTTCATTTTTCATGATATAAAATCTTGAACTTGATCTCTTGTCCTATGATAAGGTTGATGGTGATTCCCCTCCATTGACCTATGATTTGGAAATTGATTGGAAATGTGGCCAACCTGTCCACACATGAAGTATTGGACTTTAGGCTGGGCTTGCACTATCTTCCCTTTATTGTTTGTTTTAAGAAGTTGAGGATTCACCTCACTAAAATAGTTCCAAGCAATATGGTCATCTCTTCTACAATTGTAATATTTCCTACTCTTAATAAATCAACTCCCTGAATGTTTCTTCCCTCATTTTTTCATGTGGAAAGTTTCAGTTGCTTTCCTCCTCTTCCATGATCAAATTTACTCCCTAATATTGAATCTATTGATATTTTCTTTTCATTCGATCTCTGGGAACAATTCATCTCTCTAAACTCTAGTTCAACCTTCATAGCACTTTTCACTATATCCTCATAGCTATCATAGTATTTATTGGATAGATTAATTCATATATGAGGTCTTATTTCATTGAAGAATCTATCTACCATCCTATTAGGATCTATTAAAAAGCTAGAGGTGTATTCAGAAAGACTTGTAAAGTTCATATCATAGCTTCCCACTAATTAATTTTCCTTATACTTTAGATCTAGTAATTACTTTTCCATTTTCATTTTCATTGAATGAGGAAAATATTTTTTTAAAAAGGATCCTCTGAACTCTTCCCACTCCATAGCTTTATTATCCCTTATTGGCTCCATTTTTTTAATCATTTTACACCATAGATCAGATTCTACCTCAAATAGGTGCATATATATGGTGAATTTATCTTATTTAAAACAACAGAGTACAAAAAAAATCTTTTCTATAGATATTATCCATTGTTCAGAAATCAATAGATCAGTATACCCATTAAAATAAGGTGGTCATGGAACTATGAAGGACTCAATGAAAATTTGTTACCGTTGAGATAAATACAATCTCTCAGCTCGATTCAAGTTATTTTTCATAACTTGAGTTAGTTTATTAATCAATATCATGATGTTTTCCATTCCATCATACATTAGAGGGCCATTGGTTCTTGGTTTGTTGCGCTCACAATATACGTGGTTCCCTCTATTTCCCTATATTTTATTAAATAATAAAACCTTAGTGAGAAATGCGTTTATTTTAATAATATTATAAATCTAAAGGAATTTTATGTCTCAAAACATCATGATTAAATATGTTATCCTTTAACAATAATTACATTTTCTATAAATCCATCATAATGGTTCATAAAAATATTGTGACTAAACAAATATATCCCCTAGGAGTGTTAAAATAGTAGTGAAAAAAGTCCCATTTCCATTCACCAGTTCCCATTTGATTCTAGCCCAAAGCGGTTTTTTCTACTTTTACCCCTAAATACATCTGTGCAAGATCTACAACAACTTGTTTGTATCCATACAAATATTTCTTTGTTCAAAAACCACTAATCTAAATATTTCACCAAAATACCAAGATATTTTCCTATATTTAAAATTTATCAAGGGTTCTTAATAATGTTTTCAAATCCTAATTTCCAAAAATATCTAAACCATTCTTTGATACCAACTATGTCCTCCCTCTTTTTTAATACACAACTTTTCATTTACAAGGTATAAATAGAGGATCTTTTAAAGTTTATTTTCATAGAGAAAAGGTACATCATGATAAAATAAAAATTATTCTAATCCACTTGGAAGGATTCATAATAGGTTAATTCTATGTACATTTACTACATATCATAACCTTAGGACACAAATCAAAGGAAATAGTGGGCATAAGTCCCAATAAGGGAAAGTAGGGGAAGTAATTTACATGTGATCTTGAGGAATATCAATAAGAACTTGAGAAATATCATAAAGGAATGAGAAAGTGTAATATAATAATAATAATAACAATAATATTAACTTGTAAATGTGGTTACAACATTTAATATTTATATTCATAAGCATATCACCAAGGTTTTTCACTGAGGTGTCATAAAAATTTCTTAAGGTTATTCACCAAGGTATCGTAAAACCTGTCATCTCAAGTGATTTAATTCTTTACTCAATGCATTGGATAACTATAAAAGAGGACCCTTAATTTGTATTAATTAATGCGAGCTTTATATATCATAAAAACACTTTTTAAATAACCCATGGAGAATAAAAGAAAATGGTTTCATATAAAAATCACGGCGTTTTAAAAAGTGCTTGAAGACAAGATTTTTATGTCATTTATAACCAACATAAAGAGAATGGGGTTTTTATGAATGTCAATACCAAAATAAAATAAATATTATATATATATATTTTTTAATACTCCTAGAAAACATAGAGTTTTGGGTATTCACATAAATAAAATAAAATGGAATTTCTTGAGGAGAAGAGAAAACATTTGAGAAGTAAAATCGGCAACATAACGAGTACAAAACGTGGTCTTAGAAAATGGTAAAAATAAAGGGGAAAATGGTATTTAATTAAAAAAAGAATATTAATATATTAAATATATAGAATAAAATGGAAAAAATAACATAGTTTTTAAATTTAGAAATGCATACCACTTAAGTAGGAAACTTAAATGGAAAATAGAAGTGGATATTTCCCTTACCTTGAAGAGTAACTCCAAAAACTCAATGATTGGGAAATTGGGGTCTTGAGAGAACCTTGGGAGGAATACTTGGGGGAGGTAAAAATATCATATATTCTGGTATAATTAATTTGTAGTGAATGTAAATGAATAAATGAGTGGGTAATTATAGAATAAGTGGGGGATTTGTTTATTAATTTCTAAATAAAGGCTTTGGACACCTAGGTAGTGGTAAAAGAAAACCATGGTCTTCACCATGGTATTTTCACATGTTATTAGACTATTGTATCATATTTTATTTCATTTTATCCCAAAATAGTTGAACAAACTTTTATGTTAATTAATTTGGAAATGAAAAGTAAAGATTCCACAAAATATCATTTTTAAAGTGAATGTTTAAATGTTATAATTAGGAAAGTAAATTATAGATTTGGAAATTGATTAAAATATATCAAAATACATTATATTAAAAAAATAAAAATTATTTTAGTCTTGTATTGTTATTAATTAGTTATCAAATAATTATGACATAATTATGATGTCAATAATCAAACTGAAAAACCCAAAATGTAATTTTACTGTTAATGAAAAAAATGTATTTTAGAAAATTATCATAAATTCACCCTAAATTAATTAATACATGGTGATTTAAAAAATTATATTTAATTTATCATAATAATTATCTAAATATAAGAAATTTTTCTTTTGAATATTAAAATATTTATTTATTTAAAATAATTGTAGTTTTAAAATGCATCGTAAAATTTCTAACATTTGAAAAAAAAATTATTTTATAATTTATTCTTGAATAATATTTTTTAATAATTTTATTTCATTAAAATAAAAATTATTGATAATATTTTATTTTATTATAATATTTATATATCTTCTATAAATTACAATTTCTGCCCGTAAAATCAATTTATCAAATTCCATCTCAATTTTATTAAGAAAATATTTTCTCAAAACAGAATTCATGGAATAAAAATTTTATTTATACCAAGTGATTATAAATTAATTAACTAATTACTTAACACATAATCCCTTATAACACCAGCATACTACCTAAGGGTGATAATTGTGATGGTGATAGACTCATGGGGTGACTTGGTTAACATTTTTCGAGTGGCGATTTTCACCAACTTAAACTTATCCCAATAGCGATCTCGTTCAAGATTCAATTATTGAAGCTCGAATTAGGGTTGATCAAGAGTGAAGCTCAGTGATGATACCTCCCTCCAAAGATTTGACAAATGGGATTCTTATGGCATGACTCTACTAGTTGAGGATATCATTTCTAATTTCTACAATAATTATCCTTTTTAAATTCTACTTATAAACACTAATTATAACGTTAAATTTATTATTAAGAGTATATTTTTCAATAGTAATATTGAAAAATGGTCATAATTAACCAAAGGTCACATAATGGTCGAAACATGATGATTACATATCAATTTATAATCACTTAATTATTAAATATATGCATCTTTGTTGTGTATAGAATAATATAACACACATTTACATGAAACAATTGTCATTCCAAAAGATTAGGTTGTCACATTTTTCATGTAAAACAATGATTATTGGCCCTTCAAAGAAGTGATATAAAAAGTATATTTAAGCAATCCAACAATGCATTCACAATTGAATAGTAGTGGAATACTGTAACTTCTCAACATTACAATAGTTCAGTATCCAGTAATGTAATCATGTTACTATATATTACTTCAAAATTTATTTATAGATTAATTTTAAGTGACTAATTATCTTCAAAAAAATCCCATGATATTTATTCTCATGGATGTTCCCTAATTTCTCATCTTACCATATAATGGTTATAATAACTTATACATATGGAAATATCATTTATACCTTTGTTTAAGTTACACAAGTCTTCAGATAAAGTACGTCCCATGATATTCCTACATCAAATATTTAAAAACCACTTCAAATAGATTCATTAGTATTTATAAATAGAAATATAAAAAGGGTAATAAAAAAGAGTTTCAAGACACCAAATATGTTATCTTGAACTATATGGTCTCAATTAAAGTATTACATTAATTTACTCCCCATTTCCCACATACCATGGCATGTAGATATATTCCATGGCACAAATACTTATATATTATCTAATAAAAACTAAAATGAAATCATAGTTAATATAAAACTTCATAAAGTTCACAGATTACTTTTAATGGTTTATTTATAAAATTTAATGTGATAAAAGAAGTTTGCAAGATTAATTTTAGACATCATAAAGTAATATTTAGTCTTCATAAGGTCGGTTTTATCTTTATAAGGTGATTTTAAGTATTCATAAGATGAATTCCGTTGTTAAAAATCAACTTTATATAGTGTTTTTAAAACATTTAAAGGTTATATTATTAAGTCAAAAATACAATTAAAAATGTGATTTGAAAAAACTTAAGGTGATTTGAAATTCTTTAAGGTGAATTGAATACCTTGAAAAGTAAAAAATATGTAAAAAAATAAAAAAAAATCTTCATGAAACATAAGAATAAATTCAAGATTCCAAATTCAAAATTCATTTCAAATAAAAAGATCTTGTTCTAAATAATAAATCCTCAAAGATAAAATGTGAAAAAATAATTGAAATAATATCCAATAAATAATAAATAATAGAATAATAATGATCAGAAATATAAACCAAGTATAATGGATAATGATAATGGATAAACATATAAATGTATATTATAGAAACATAATGAATAATAAAATAAACAGTGTTATAAAAGTAGTGAAAGGTTAAAAAAATGTGAGGGATGTAATTATCAAAACAAAAATAAATAAAGTAGTAATAATACACTCAATAATATATAAATTTTGATAAATTAAAAAACCAAACATCAATTATAAAAATTATACATCGTTTTTTAAGAGTTAAGAAGATAAAACATGAAGAAAAAAAATTCTCCTTGAAAAATAATTTTAAAAAAATATCTCTTCCCAAATTTAAATCTATAAACTGATAATAATTTTAAAAGAAAATAGTATTCCCCCAAAAATAAACATTTTCCAAAAATAATATATCAAGAATCAAATGTCTTTATCAAAATGAAAACATGAAAAATATAAAGTAAGAACTAGTAGTCTCCCCCCAGGTCAAATATTAAAAAACAAACAATATCTAAACAAGAATATAAAACAAAAATAATAGCAACATGATTAAGTTTAAATATTAAAACAGAATATGTATTAATTTAAAATAAAAATTATTTAAACTCATAATATAAAAACCAGTATGATTTAAAAAAAATATGAAACCTAAAATATTGATCATTCTCAGATAAATTAAAAACAAATTGAAATTTTAGAAATTTATATAGAAATAAGAATAAATCCCCATAAAGTCATGTATTCTAAATATATATATATAATCTTAAACAAAAAAATTAAATATTACATAATGATAAATAAAAATTAATCTTTAAAATATTATCATTCTCTAATAATTATAAAACATAACATTATAATATAATAAAAAATATAAGTGGCTTAAGAAAAATAACCCCCCATTAATGAAATATTCTTCTCCTCCCAAAATACTTCCTGTTTAAAATAAAAAATTTATAGAAGTATCCACAATAATAAGTAAAATTATATTTAAGGAATAAAAAAACAAGGTTTTCAAAAAACTAACATATAAAAAATAATGGTCATGCCAGTAAACAAGAAAAAAAACTCATTAAACATGATCAGTATAAAAAAATAAAAAAGGTAAGATCATGCCAATATACTATATAGTTAAAAAAATAATGGTTATGCACAATGACCAATTTAAATATAATTAATTGGTCATGTAGAACAACATAGGTCCAATATGATTTAAAAATAAAATTTAGGAACCCATGATGAAGAATTTGTAACACCCCTATAATTTTATAAGTATTTCCTTTGAAATAAACTTGAAGTATTCGAGCACAAGAGCCTCAACCCCGTTGGTGAGGACTTTCTAGGTGCATCCAAGAGACCCGAGATCAAATCTAGGTGGAGGCATATTTCCGGTACTATAAAAGTACTGTAGAAGGCACTGTAGCAGTACTGTAGTAAGCACTGTAGTAGTACTGTAGTAGGAACTGTTTGGTACTGTAGTAGACAGAACTATTCATCCATATGGGCCTTCGGGCCACCAGTTTGGTCCACGGGTCCTGCAAGGCTTTAGGGCCAACCAAGGCCTTCGGGCAAGTTGATTCTCAAGGCCTTAGGGCCACCTTAAGTCCTTAGAGCCACCCCAAGGCCTTCAGGCAACATGAATGCAGTCCCCAGACACACTACAAAAAAAAGGAGCAGCCCTAGAAGAGGATTCAGAGTAGGTACACTCTCGAGAGCAGATCCAAATGGATTATCAGAATGAGAGGGTATGACTATTCCATCAGTACCAGCCTGTACTTTCACGGGAAAGTTAGCCAGACGTTCATGCAAAGGTGGAGAGTTACTATCAAGATGAAGATGCTGGGGAGGGGTAGTTCCTTATAGATAGTTTGGTTGAATTCCCTAAGACTTTCAGGTCATGTAATCTCCTAAGCCTATGAGCCATGTAATCTCTGAGCCTACAGACCTTTTAAGGGTTCTCCCTCATCCCTTAAAAGTGTGGTTATCAAAAAATCAATAAAAATGAAGGCCTTCGGTCCATAAAAAAACTTGAAGTATCTGACATCTTACCTTACACAAAACCACTAGTCTTAATAAAATGTGTTAGACAAATACTTTAAAACATTTCATCAAATTAGTTGGTACGAATATAAATAAAAACATCATGGAAAAATATTTTATATAATTAAAATTTATTTATTAGTACATAATAAATAAATACTCAATTTTCAGTAATCTTATTTTATACTTTATGAATATGTTTTCTTCAAAAATGGGTTTTTATAGCATTGTACAAGCCCACACATTATAATTAATTTATAAAAAAATATAAATTTTATTTGAGTAAATAAATATCTTTTTCAAAATATCCATGTCAATAATAACTTCAAGTGAATTTTTAGTACTTTTCTAAAAAGTTTTATTTTTTAGCAAATTGTGAAAAAATTATATTTTTTTATAAAAAATATTATTTAATTTAATGTAAAAGTTATATTACGATTTGAATTTAATATTAATGTAACATAATTATCCATTAATTATAATTATCCTAATTAACTAAAAATTAATCATCATTATACATGATTTTGTTGTAAGTTCACTTTTGGGCTTGAAAAAACATTTTCCCAAAAATTATTTTTATGCTGGAACTGTGTTTTTCCTACTAAATTAAATTAATATCTAATGATTAAGGGTTTTAATGAAATTTATATATTATAAATTCAATCATATATTTTAACATTCATTTTATTGTTTTTATAACACAAGTAATGGAAATAAATTCAGTTTTTTGTTAAAAAATGAATTTTAATAAAATGAGTTTTCATTGCAGTTTGCAGAGTTATTTAAAATTTAATTCTTTCACTTATAGAAATTTAATATGGAAAAATTCATTTCATATCTGGAATCATAATAATTAATTTAATTTAATAATTTCAACTTAATTTTTCTTCATAATGAATAGTAAATACAGTAAAATTTTGTTACCACGGTTAAAGTTAAAACGGGTTTACCAGGGGTTAAACCAATAGATAAAATTAGGATTTCCACAAAAATTTGGATAATTATTATTGTTTGAAGATATTTAAACCTTATATTATCTTAATTTATATTACTTGTCTATTTGTATCCACTTTCTAATGAAATTGATCTCATATCATTAAAATATTTTAAGAAATTCCATGTGTGTCCCTCCCCTCACTTATAAAAGGGAACCTCTTATCCTTGATTATCCACATAATTTTAGCCTTATATATTGAGAAATACTTAATAAAACCCCTTATTATAATCCTTACCTTCATCATAGATCTTATTTTCTTCTCCTAAGACCAATCCTTCACGGCTAAAGGTGTATGTCAAAGGAGGTCTTTTAAAGAAGTGGTGTAAATCAGAACCAGGATCATTCAATTTAATTTGTTATTATAATTCATCTAAATTTTTTGTATCTATAAAAAAATTAATATTTTATATAAAATATATTAATATGTTATTATTATTATGGAAGAACCATTTACCACTTCTTCTCTATCAAATATGAGATAACTGTTTCGCACGTGCCTATGTGTGGACTACCGCCTCCACGTAGAGATACAGTATTAAACCACTATCTATAATGGTTGGTTATTATGTTTGAAATAATGTAAATATAAAATATTTATGAAATAATAAGGGTTCTATCAAGTGGAATTATTATTTACCTTTCTTTTTTTCCTTCCATCAAAAAATGGAAACAACACTCGTGTGTATGTACATAATATGATCTCCACATAGTGATGTAATTCATTTTTCATCACTAATTTATATAAATGGTCATAAATATGTATATAATTAATATATATTAAATTATATCATAATTAAAATTATGTACATGAAAGAACAATGACAAAATTTCAAGGACCATAACTGTTGAACCATCACATACATGAAAAAAGAAGCAGTTAACACCCAAAATGATGGGGATGATGAAATATTGTTAATGAATGGGTGATAAGAGGTTATAAGTAAAAATTGTATTGTATTATAGTTATGAATATTGTTATGGTATAGAATATAATAAATTCAAATTTATTATACATGAAATTATAGAGCTTAAGGAGAAAGGTAGACTTGAGGTAATGGTTCATTGTCTCAATTTTGTTTCGTTGAGACACATTTGATGTTATGAACCTATATTCTTTTATGAGGTGAATTTAATGACCCTATAGAAACAAAATTACCCATAATACCATAAACAATTGTACCCAAACAAATCCACCACATAACCAATGGGTGTTCCTGATCCTCATAGGCTGGTGAATTGAACCCAGGTATCAAACAATGACATAGGGAACATATTTCCTAACCTGAAACAAATTGGATGAAATATATACCCATTCCTAGATGACTTAATCCTCAACTGATAATTGCCATGTCTTGACTTTTATTTTATCAAAATACAATACTAAGTCTACACACCACCAAAGGGGTGTGCAATGTGTGAGCAAAACAAGTTTAGTGGAATCCCACCAAGGTGTTCCACATAAAGTCTCTATACAACAATCTCATATGCTCAATTTACAAAAAATGTCATGATAAGAAATTAAGCTGTTTTATATCCAAATAATAGAAACAAGTTCCTATTTTTACATAGTTCTAAAATAAATCTAGGTAAAAACATTTCCAATCATAAATTCATCAATCCATTTTCATTCCTTCAAAAACATAATATCATGTCAAAGAAGTAAAAATCCAAAAAAAGGATAAACATGCAAGGGGTAACTCGCATTTAGGTAATCTAGGCCACTCGTACATCAGTGATGACTATTGCGCACTGCAAGTCCTAAGTACACATGCATAAAGGTCTAGAGAATAGACGAACACCCTAGGAAGTTAACCCTCATACAATTTTAGGTAATTTTATAGAGCCAAATATATATTTATCAAGTAACAGAAGAACACCCCCGAAAGTGAGACTTACATGAAATATCAAAAGAAAATCACCAACACTACACCACCCACCTATATAACCATGGATCTAATATTTGGAATATAAAATTAGTTCAAAGGGATTACACATTTCAAAATACAATTTTAAACACACTTTTTTCATCAAAACATACTTTGAAAACCCATTTCACAATCAATTTCAAAATTCATTGAAAATAATATTTATTTTACAAATATGATTGAAAACCCATATTTTCTCAAAAAACCATTTCATGAACACAAATTTATAAATCATTCCATTCCATTTATAAATTTTTTTAATAAAATGAGAGAAATCAACAGTTCAGATAACATAGGATATAGACGAAACAACACACTATAAACTTGGGTCAAAAACCACCCACAATATGATCCAATGACACCAGAAGTAATTCAGAGACAACCATGAAATACCTAATAATGATTCTCACACCTTATAATCAATTAATTAAGGAAAATATCCAGTAGATAGGTAAGATCACACATACCTTGAGAACCTCACATGTCGCACTACAACTGACATGAGGGTCTGCCTCTGGAATAAGATCACTCAATAGATCTAGAATAATCAATCAAGAAGAAATACGAGACCAAAAAATCCTATAAAAAAAATCCCAACTCCATTTTTATGACCAATGTAATTTAAGAATATGAAATATCACTTACCCTGAGAGACGCAGTGAAACCACCATGAAGATCCAACTTTGAACAAAGTGATCCAGAAGGAGTGGATACACCCAAAATCACTTGTATGATGGATAGGATTTAGGGAGGATGGTTTCGAGATAAATGATACAAGTAGATACACAAATAGAAGATATATATTTAAATTCATGAGGGGTTTATGTCATATAACCTGGTTTTATTGTGTAAATACTCCATAATTCACCTACACTAAAAACTAAGTTTCCTTGAGTTAATTTATCCCAATAGATGATTTTACATCATAATATTTGGTTTTATTTTGTGAAACTATTTTACAACCAAAAAGTTTTTATAAGTTGAATAATTTACATGGCTTGTTCCATGTGACACTTTTATGTCATAAGACAAATATTTATGGTGTAAATACCTTATATAGGCAGTACTAAATATATATCTCTCTAGAAAACTCAAAAAAATCCCTACAAACCCAAAAAAACACACCTATGAACATCAAGAAGATCATACCTCAAAAATATAGTATGTTACAATATCCCCACCACATGACTTTCTATATATTAAAATTCATGTGAATGAAGGGTAATTAGGAATGAGGTGAGGCCACAACTCCTTCATTTACGATTTATGCTTCCATGTATCATGGGAATCTAATTTGTGTCACTATACCACTCTAACCAACATAATATAATTCCCACACAAGAATTTATCCTAAGAATCAATGATCTCTGTTAGTTTCTCCATAATAGAAACACTTGGCACTAACTTGATATATTCACAACTCAAAATACGATAGGGATCATGATGATATTTCTTGAGCTGAGATATGTGGAAAAAAAATCATGTATAGTCATCATATGAGATGGAAATTCCAACCTATAGGCAACCTACCCAAGTCTCTTAGTTTCCTAAAATGGTATAACATATCTTAGAACTAGCTTACTCTATTTCTCAAGATGACAGT
This sequence comes from Viscum album, assembly GCA_963277665.1. Lineage (NCBI taxonomy): Eukaryota > Viridiplantae > Streptophyta > Magnoliopsida > Santalales > Viscaceae > Viscum > Viscum album. The sequence goes on from OY728162.1 coordinate 128,018,958, forward strand.
GGCCCAAACAAAGAGAAATATTCAAGAAAGCTCAATCAAATATAGAAAAATCAAAAGGATGATAGTGATGATCTACATACAGTTTTTGATAACTCTACACTATAAATATATGGTGACATATATCTTGAATCATCATTGAAGTCTCCTAAATGAGCCTCGGTCCTATGAGGGAGGCCTTTCCCACCTCTTCCAAACAAAGAGGTGACCATCATGAGAAACCATACAAATCCTCAAAGGGAACCATTCTGATCATTGATTAGTAACTATTATTATATAAAAACTCAACCTACCCTATATGACCATCCTATGATCCTTCTAAATCCAAGACACAATCATTGAACATATCCTCTAAGATATTAATAGTGTGATTTTTCTAACTGTATGTCTATGGATGATAAGTTTTACTTAACCTAACGTGATTTCCCATCACCTCCTGGAGACTCTTATTGAATTTGGAAGTAAACATGGGGTCTCTATCCAGAGGAACATGGAAACCCCTATGGCCTAAAAATATCCTACATTGATATATTACCTAGATCTTTGACCTTAGTGTTATCCCTGATCCAAATAAAATGGTTTGATTTCATTAATTGATCAATCACCACCCAGATAGCATTCTTTGCTCAGGGAGTCTATGGAAATCCAAAAGAAAAGTACATGGACACATCATCCCATTTACAAACTGGCATGGAAAGAGGATGGATAAAACTAGAAGGTTTCATGTGCTTTGTCTTTATTAGTTGATAGGTGTAATAGTGGGATATTGAATCAGCAATGTCACTTTTCATACATATCCAATAAAAACATTGTTTAATTGTATAATACATCATTGTAGAACTAGGATGAATGACCCATGAATAACTATGACAATAAAAAAAATTAATTCCACATAGATACTGGTATGAAAAAATACTCTCCAAATCATATAATAACACCATAATAGAGAATAGATTCAAGGATATATTTTGATAACTAAACACTAGTTAGAAACATAACCAAATTATTCTCCTAGGAATTCAGATGCAATTGAGTGAATATCCTTATCAGGTTCCACTCTTCCTTTGATTCCAAGATATCCTATGATGAATATTTTCTGCTCAGAGCATCCATGATGGAATTCCCATTCCCTGAGGTGTATTTGATATCAAAATAAAACATCTAAAGATACTCCACCCACATCCTCTATCTAATATTCGATTCCTTCTAAGAAAATGTTTAACTTTGAATCTTATAGTCAAAAAACATTGGGATCCTTTCAATAAAAATATAATGCCTCCAATATTTAAGTGAATTCATAACTATGAAAGCTCTAATTCATGAATTGGTTAATTCTTATCATGTTACCAATGATGATGAGATCCACATGACACCCCATGATCATAATGCATAATTATGAAACATTTAATAGAACTAAAAGCATCATAGTATACCCCATACCCCATACCGTGATCAGGTAAGATCCAAATAGATCATAAGATCATAAGTTTTTTCAACCCATCATAAGAATTTTTACACTTAGAATCACATATGAATTTCACCCCCTTCCTGGTAAGAGCTGTCAAAGGTGACACCAACTTCTAGAAATATTTGATGAACCACCCATAGTGTGCAATAAGATCCATAAATCTATAAATCTCAAAGATTTCCTATGGCTCTTCCCATGAAAAGACATCCTTCATCTTCTCAAGATCAACTAATAGGACACGTTAAAAAATCACATGTCTTAATAAATTCACTTTGTGGACATAGAAATATTATTTCAAAATCATTCCATAAATTAAGTGGTTTATCAATATTTACAAAACCAGATTAAGAAGTCATAGAATCTCAAGCTCATATATCGAATAAAATATGATATTATCCACAAACACAATTATTTTTTCAGATACTTATGAAATATCTAGTTCATCAAATCCATAAAAACTATAAAATAATTAGTTTGAACAAAAGTAATCATGTGATATTAATAATGGTTATACATACTCTTGAAATATGTCTTTGGTAATTAGACTCCCAAACCCAGAGCTGATGAAAACTCGACCGATGATCAATTTTCAAAAACTACCACATCCCCATTAACTGATTAAAAAAGTTATTCACCCAGGGAAAAGGGTAATTATTATTAAATATTACTCTATTAAACTTTATATAGTACAAAAATGAAGTTAACAATCTTCCTTCTTATCAAAGAGAATAGAGGATTCCTACTACAAAAAAAATCAGATGAACAAAACCCTTCTATATTAGTTCATCCAACTGAATATTTAGTTCTTTAAACTCCACTGGTTCTATATTATAAGAGGGTATTGAGATCAACTATGTACCAGATACTAAATAAATCATAAACTCTACCTCCACCTCTTGAGAAATACTATAAAAATCATCTAAGATAACATCAATAAAGTATCTAACAACCACAAGATGATCTCAAATATAGGAAAAGTCATGTGTATCAACAATAATGGAAATAAAAAAACTCTTGAGATTTTGGTGGGAAGGTCTTGTATGACCGAACCTTGGATCTCACTCCCCTCAAAACACCCAAGAGCTCCCATTATCATAAGAGAATGAAATTGACCAATGATGAAAATAAATCTCATCCTAATGAGAAACAAGGATATCTATCCCAATGATGATGTCAAATATATCCAGATCGAGAATGAGGAAATCCCAAACTAACTCCTTTCCAGCTATCGATAGAGAACATGATAGACAATGAAACCCCTACTCCTTCTTCTTTCAAAGTTGTGTCTCTATCTATGTAATAAATAACTTGATCACTGTATGAAGTTTTAGAACATAAAAAAAATGGAGTGAAATAAATGCGTGCGATGAACTAGTATCAAAGAAAATTGATTATATAGAAAATGTAACAAAAATGGTACCCCTCATTGTCATCAGGTCTATATCAATGATCGTTGGAACCTCATCTACTGCCTGGTGGTGCTTCAATCATGAGTCCTTTATGGATCCCTATAAACTTTAAAGAATGTGACTATGCCATCGTTTCCTTTGTAAATAAAGACCCTTGTCCGTAATGAGGCGTATAAATAGCCTGGTATAACCTCTACAGATGGCCTTAATGGCCACAAGTGCTGAAAATATTGGTGGGTGAAGGACATGTATGTTTGGTGTTCCCTACCTTTCCACAATAATAGAGAGTCAGAGTCACGCTATTAGTAGATGATAATTGTTCAAAGGAATCTCGTATTAATTAACTACCCCCACCACCCCTATGACAATATTTTCACTTCCTCTTCTTTCCATGTCTTCCACTGAATCTACCATCGGGGGGAAGGGAAGGGGTAGAATAACCAATATTAACCATATTATCCATATCTAAAATCATATCATTTTATACCATATCATTATATTTTTAAATCTTCAATATATATACCCACAATCGAATGTCTAGTCACAAACCTTACAGGTATTTCTGATCTTTCAACTAGTCATTCATTACCACCTCTTGGGAAAATAAACCAACTCCATGAATCAATTGATTTACTCTAACACCTAGCACTCTCCCCTAAATTAAGAGAGGAAATCCAAAGACTTCTCTATCATCAAGGATTATGGGAATAACTACTAAAATAAAAGGGTATTGAAACCCTTCCAATACAAAAGTACATGCCAGTTTTCCTATACAATAGAATCCCACCACTGCTTGTTGGGTTCTCAATCCTAAATGTCACATGCTTCACCTTGATAGCCTAAAGTGCACCTAGGAATTCAAATACCTAATTGATATTTTCCAACCATTCCCTTGCTTATTGAGGATCATTCGTACCTTTAAAGGGTGGGATATTCTCATATAGGAACTCTCAAGATTGATATATGTTTCCTCCTTCTCCTAGCATCACCTGAACAGTTGGGTTCTAAAATCATTGTAAATTATTGTGCACAACAAAAATTTACCACAATATAAAATCTATAAAATTACGATCCAAAGGTGTATTACCTTCAGGAGAATATCTTGTTACACCCTCATGAGAAACTAGAGGAGGACATATTGGAGGCATATTTCTACACACAAAAAACTTAAGAAAACAAACATACAAAATAAAAACGGTAGTTTAAACAAAATAAACAAAATCATAAACTAATATAAAGGTCAAAACATAACATATGATAAATGCATCCAAACTTCCCAGGGTAACTTGTGTTTCATCATGGAAATATCTAGTCAGGAACTCACCATAATCTACCACTCATGTTCTGGAAATCCAATATCTAGTATACCAATCATCCCAAGGAAAAAACCTTTAGGAAAACCTTTCTCTGATACCAATTTGCAAAAAACCAAACCAAAATACCCTAAAAAACTTGTACTCAAACTGACATTCTACATACCTGAAGGGAATTCCCAATCCCCATGGGTTGGAGAATAGCACATGAGCATTAAAAAATATAAGGAATGACTTTTCCCAACCTAAATCAAAATGCACATCATATATACACAACAAAAGGAAAAAACATAAGTAATATCGAATAGATATATTCTAAGACCAAAGAAAACAGTGCTACAACACAAAATAGTCATATCTAACCCAAATTATATATTCAATAGCAAGGGATAATTAAAACAAGAACCAATTTCTCCATGTGATAATCTTGGAATCATCCCACTATCTCACCCCTAGCTACCTATATCTAGCTGACATAAACCACACCGCATTACTATGGTGTGTTTCTATTTCCGATATCAAATGAAAATACTAGGTCTATACACCATCTAAGGTCTGTGAAGGGTGTGATATAAACAAACATAGTGGTATCCCATCCATGTTTTCCATACCAAGTCTCTATTAAAAAACCCATATACTCAATTTATAAAATATAGAATGATAAGAAGTAATGTATTTTTATATAAAAATCATGAAAAAATAGTTCCCCTTTTTCCATAGTTTTAAATTAATGCTTGGTAAAAGAGTTTTAATGAAAACAAATATAAATCCATTTCCATTTCATCAAAAAATGTACATAAGGTCAAATCAGTAAAAATCTAACAGACAAAGGATAAACATGCCAAGGATAACTCACAATCAGGTTATCTAAGTCACTCGTACATCATTCATGACCATTGTGCACTATTAGTCCTAAGTTCCCATGAATCAGGGTTTAGATTATAATATACATGAACCCACACTCCTGAATATGGTTCTAAAAACAAAATCATTACATTTATATCATTAATAGTGATGAAGGTAAAGAAATTTTCTCCATCCAATACATACAACATCAAAAGGAAAATTTGAATAACTTATATACCCAAGGGCATTTTAAGTTTATAGTTTTATAGAATTAGGAAAAAATATTACATAAGAAATACCCAAGAATTCAAGAGAGTATCTTTCCCACTATACCTAGCTGTTCATATTCGATATTAGGTCATAAATATCATCCATATGAAACCCTTATAGGTATTATTAATTTAACTAATTTCAGGATAACCTGTAGAAATGGAATCATAATAAGGCTAAGGTCAAATTATCAGTAAGCGTAAAAATAATCATTAATAAATTATTTTCATCTATAAAAATTAGATGAACATTAGGGTATGATGACGTAATCAAAGTTCATGAGTATAAAATAATAAAATTCAAACCCATCAATATCTCGATCATCAAACATGAAAACATGAAATGTGACTTTAATAAAATCAATATTCATTATAATCAATAATCATGAGCCATGTGATATGAACCTTGATCGTAATAAACATTATAAACCTATAGTAATAATAGATAAAACATAATGGTATCATGAAACACCATCATTATAAAACCCGTAAAAAATCCTTAAAACATAAATAACCATATGACTGACTTCCAATATAATTATTTGGATAACATAATCATTACCCAATGCATTATATTGTTATATGGTAGCACCCATCATATAAACTATATCGAGATCACCTGATGCTATCTAGGTGCACCCATCATATAAGCTATGATGGGCTCACCTAGTGCTACCCGATCACACCAAAAATCATCAATAATTTTCAAGTACCATTCATGAATAGATAATTAATTTCATCATAAAATCATATAAACAACCTTTATTATTTTTATAAGTTGATTAACTCATGGAAAAGAAATGGGTTTCATAATAATAAATTTCAAACAAGATTAAACCATAAAAAATAAATGGGTTCTATAAAAATATCTCCGAAACAAGATTAACCCATGGTGAAGAAAAATGTTCCATAAAAATCACTTCGAAAATTTATTAACTTGTGGAAAATAAATGGGTTTTTTAACAGCCTCTTTAAAACATGATTAACACATGGTAAAGAAATAGGTTCCATAACAATCTCTTTGAAACAATCATAATCCTTAAAGGGGATGAATAGGGATATTATCATTACAAAATATACCCATTGTATCATAAGTAACAACATTTTTTATTGATTTTTATGAATCTAAATACAATTAAAATATCATTAAAAATATTTTTGGGGAAAATAAACATTTCATTTTAAAAATAACTATTAAAAAAGTTCACAAAATATTGTTAAAATAATTTTCTTTGAAAACAAAATTGGAAACATATATTAGAAACTTCAAGGAAAATAATGTAAATGAAAGTGGTAAAATATGTTATTGTCATAAGTGTGATAAATAAACATTCTTTTCAAAACATTTTAAAAATGGGAGTCAAAAGTGACTCATTTGGAAAACATTAAGATATTTCCATTAAAAATATATATAAATCCGGTAAAAAATTATGAAAAATGGATTTAAGAAATAATTTATTTTTATAAAAGAATATTTTAGAAAACATGGAGATGGAAGAAAAAGATACCTGATCTAAAACAAAAAATACAAGATCAGTATCACTTATAAACATCTTTTTTATGTTTCTTCAATAAACATGGGAGGAAATAGAAATTAAACATTTGAACCAAATTCATAACCAAAGGATAATAAAATATATGTGGTTTACAAAAATAATTTCCTATTATTTCCTCCAAAAGTAACATTAACATAAATAATATTTAAAGAAAAGATATTATAACATAAAGCTTTTTACACTTTGGTAACTCTTCAATTGTAAGACCCGTGGAATAATAACTTAAAATGAAACATTTAATATAAGTGAAATAATTAGATCAATTATATCTCATTCCAAAATATCTATAAATACATCTCATAAAGAAGATAGGTGGATATCAAAAACATATGCCCAAAAGAATGGAATTTGGGATGATTAACCCTTACAAAAGATCATATCATTGGATTGAGAGTTAATAAATTGAGATATTATGTGTAAAAAATGTAAATACCAACAAAAAAATTTGAAATAAAAAATAAAAAAAATTATATATCATTTCACACATAATAATATCATACCAAAGTCAATGAAGAAGTTTTATAACCCAACAAAAGGAAATTGAGTAAAGAAACTCTTTACCGATGGGTAAAATTCAAGTCAATCCCATTAGATAAATTTATTAAAATTGAAACTAAAAATTACATGATTTATGAGGGATTAATTATATTTCATTTGAAATGTTTATTATATACACCACACGATAGAAACAAGTGGTGAATATGGAATATGTATCATATAAGTAAAAGTGAGATGACAAACCCTTCCCTCGTGTTTGATTCATCACATTTATTCATTAGAAAACTAAATAAAAAGCATATGATAAATATTTAATTGATTTAATTTTTTTTTCAAGTTTATTATTCCTTTTATTTCACTTATTATCATGTCATATACAATTATTAAATCAATTAAGTTTATGTCGAATGTTTCCATTATATTTGGCTTATGTGTCAAAATGACATTTTTATGTTCACTATTGGTCTTAGAATTCATTATAAAACATATAAAGAATAATAATCATAAAATAATTATAATTTTTATAAATTAATTATATTTTTTAAACCAATAATGAAATTTGTTTTTGAAAAATAAAGTATGTTTCAATCATAGAGGCGGTAGATCATATATACGCATGAGTAACATTTTTATTTTTCAATGATCATTATGGAAAGAAGGTATGTATTAATTTATATTTCCAGAATTATCATAACATAATAAATATAATACACTTATTTAAATATACTTATATATATCATCCATGTTTTTTGGTGAAGAAAAAAGTTTCACATCACTTCGTGGAGGTGGTAGTCCACACGTTCATGAATGACATTTTCATTTTTTTATGTAAGAAAGAAAATTGTATATTATATATTCAGAATGTTAAATATTTTATGAAATCATTTTATTTCATTTATATCACATATATTGATTAAATTTATCCTTATTACCTTCCATGTAATTTGTTATTTAAATAAGAAACACATCACTTCGCAGGGTGGTAGTCTACCATACACACGAGCGATGTTTAATGTACCAGAATTTTTGTATATATTTATTAAATTATATAAAATTATTTCAAGACCATGCGCTAAGAAGAAATGCGATTTTGATGCTTGGAGTTCCCAAAATGATCCATTGAAAAATGTTAATCTTTAAATAGCACGTGTGATAATTTTTCTGAAAAAGTGGAATAACTCTTAAACGGGTTCCCGGATCAAAAATATGAGGGCACCGTTGCATTAGGTATAGTGGGTTTACCTTAGATTCGACTTAATTATAGTCGGTGTAGCCCTCTAGTGAGAAAAATTGAAAACTGAATAACTATAAATAAAATAATTAAATAAAGTTTTTTTATTTTTCAAATGATTATAAATCATGAACGGTGACTCGGATTAAAAATATGAGGCTATCACTGAGCTCTTGAGGGTATGCTTTCCTTATGAAAATCCTAACATTGGTCAGAGTGGGCCAACAATGGATGTTAGTTTTTGGACGTGAATAAAATAATTAAGTAACAATTATTTTGTTGTCAAATCCTTATAACTCTTAAACAGTAACTCAGATTGAAAATCCAAGAGTACCATTGTACTCGGGAGGGAATGTTCCCCTTAGGCAGATCCTAACCTCGACCAGCGTAGGTCGAGGGTGAAAGTTAATTTTTGAACTTTTTTAAGGTACATTCACTAAACGTGTGTGTAAGTTTTTCTAATTTTTTAATCGGTGCTCGGATCGAAAATATGATGAAACCGTTGAACTCAGAACACCAGGATTCTCCTAGAAAGGAATTAACATCAACCGGTAAGGGTCAGACAGAAAAGTTAATTTTCAGACCTTTCAGAAAAAAAATAAAATTACTTTAAAAAGTTATTTTATTTCTTTTCTCACCGAATAACAGAAACATGGTGATGTTGTGGTGTAGTGATGAGGAAACAACAAGGCGCATTAATAGATCCCATTAATGGCATGTTAACACACAACGTAATGATGTTTTAATGACATGTAACAGCGATACAATTTCATAAATGAAACAGCCTAACGATGCGACATCACATCGTAAGATAAACACTGCGACATGTTTTATTTTTAATAGTTCAACGCGTTGGTGGAACAAGGATTAAACTATGAGGATTCTCTGGAGAACCTCTGACGGATTTCCTCCCCAACGAAGAACGAAGAACACCGGCGGGACATCATCGACTTTGATTTACCTTGAAAAATAATGAATTCTATCAACCTCTTAGACCCTTGAGGATGAAGCGCCATGAAAACGAACCTCAACGAGGTAGGGGTTTAAATTGTGCAAGTTCTTCCCTATTCTTATTATAGAAACGAAGAATGCAGATCAACCCAGGGATAGGTTGATCAGCAATTCGTGCATTTATGTGGGAGGGTAACATTTTTTGAGATTTTATTTAATTGACCCCAAATGGCCCGAAGGCCTTATTTTTTTTATTTTATTATAGATAATACCACTTTTAAGGGTTTAAGGGGAACCTGTACATGACCTGTCAGCCCAAGGCACAAAGCCCGACCTGACCCGCAATACATGACCCGAAGGCCTAGAGGCATACCATGCCCATACCATGACTCGTAGGCCCAACCCACTAGAACTGACCCTCCCCAGTGTCTTGCATCATTGATCTCATTATCTCCCCACCTTGCATTGCTGATTGTCTAGCATTGCCTCGTACAAAGCTGCACGGTGCCTGGTCCCAATGGCGGCTGTCATACCCTCTCATTCTTCCAATCCGGTTAGCTTTGCATCTGGTAGCTGCACTCCTATTGCTCTGATCCTCTTCTGGGTCCTGTTTTGTGTGAACTGGTCTACTCCATGGTCTACGTGACCCAAAGGCCCTATGGATCGAAGTCCTTTGATGACCCGAAGGTCCTAGAGACCCGTAGGCCCAAACCGGTGGCCCGAAGGCCCAAATCGGGTGAATAGTTCTAGCTGCTACAGTACTGGGCAGTAACAATTATAGTGACTGCTGCATTACTACTACAGTACTGCTACAGAAACCCCAGAAATTCGCCTCCACCCAGTTTTGAACCCGAGTCTCTTGGATGACAAGTAGGATCCCCTCTGCCCAGTGTGTTCTTTGTATCCAAACATCCAAATAAATTGAAATCTAGGTTTGAGACCTTCGATGCAAAGAGAATGTTCCTCAAAGACTATAGGTGCTGATAGAATGGAGAACGGACCACTGAAGCAACTCTGGTGTCCCAATGAAGGAATCATTGGCAGTGGCCCGCGGTGGTGGCCCGCGACGGTGGTCGTGGGTGGAGGATAGCAGCATGCTCATCAGCATTTTGTGATAGTAGGATATCGGGACTAGCTGGTCGCGGAAGTAGAAGGGTGATGTGGCACTAGGCAGGCGCCATGTAGAGGGGTGGCCTGCGTTCGAGCCACCTGGACGAGCTGGCATCCATGGTTGTTTGACCGCCGCTGGAGGAAGGCCCTGCGTCCGCATGGTTAGAAGGGAGGGGACACTGCTGGCTGCTGCGTCCTAGGAACGTACCACCAGCCGCTCGTGCAGTCGGACTTCGGGCTGGCGGGCCACGCCCCCAGCCAGCAGGTCGCACCCCCAGAAAGCGGGCTAGGACAGTCCCAAACTGAGCGGGCTAGTCCTGCGCTCGGCGGGCTGGACCCCCACTGGTGGGTCGTACCCACACTGGTGGGCCAGACCCACAGCATAGCGGGACGAACCCACGAACCAACGGTCCAGACTCGCGTCGGTGGGCTGGACTCGTACTTATCGAGCCAGAACCGCACCAGAAGGCCAGACCCGCACCCTTCGGGCTGGGCCAGGTGAGACCGGGTCACTGGGTGACCCGGAGGGCTAGACCCTCGGTCAAACCAGGTCGAGCCCAACAAATACCTTTGAGCCTGGCCCACTAGACATGCTAGACCAGACCAACCCAGACCCAAAACAGGTCTGATCAAGTATGTCAGAACTAAACTAGGGTATGTGGGACCCCCAGGCCGGGTTGGTCGGGTCGGTCCAACCAGGTCAGACCGGACCCGGACACAACTGACCCATGTTTACTAAAATGCTAATAAAATACAAAACTAGCATCCAATTGAAAATATTTTTGTGGAATTGGTACCCTCTCGGAAAGTAGGATCGTTTGGCATGCCATGAGGAGGCTTTAATGGAAGTTAAGATGGGATGAATAGTTTGAGGAGTGGTTCTCCTAAGCACGCTATATACGGAACCCTGCAGTTGGCTGAGACCTGAAGACTGCTGACTTTCGACTCTGTGTGACTCAAATATGGACTAGTTAGAAGAACTTATGTGTGATTTTTAAATCCCTTGGTACACAATGAGGAGGAGTACCTCAGTTGGCCAATATTAGTGGGAAGCACTTTTGTGTGACTTTGCAGGCCCACAGTACGCAATGAGGAGGTGTACCTAAGTAGTCCAAAGTTAGTGGGTAGCACTTCTGTGTGATTTAGAAGGCCCGCTATACTTGATAGATAATGATTTATCTAGTATCCAAGGTGTTCGATGACGTGACTGGTCATTCTTCTATCACTACCCTAAATGTATACCCGATGTGAGCAGTCTTATGCTTCATTATTGTGCTTCATGATCTTACTCCATGCTTTGCTTTGAGAATTGTTTTTGGTCATTCCTTTGTGTCACGGGGTCCCCTAATTAGTATTTTGTTACTCACCTATGCATGCTCTTCTCCCACACATGTTGTGTCTGGTGCAGATGACAGACACTTCGACGGAGGACATAATGGCCTAGGATCAGGAGGGGCCCTGTGAGATCAGGCGTGCAAGACATTATACTTCATCTTCTTGTAGCTACCCTACTCTTACCATCACATAGGGTTTTTAGTGGATGGATACCCGAGTCCCTTTATACTTTGCTATCTTTTTAGTTCTTTTTGTTGGGTTTGTATTCTTTCCCACTTAATTTTAGTTGTACTTTTACTCAACACTTGTTTCAGTAAACTTGTTTCCCCCTTTCAGTTTATGAGACATGGTTAGGCATTTGTGTCCGTACATGTACTCAATAAAATGCCTCTTGCATTAATGTTGAAACCTTAGATGCTAGTCTCTAGCCCTTTGCCTTCTGGAGGTGGGTTTGGGGTAGTCACATCCTGGGCCCCAGGAGACAGGTCATGACAAAGTAGTATTAGATGGAAGTCGGTTCTTCTAGAAGAACTAAGATTATATATTTTCGATTTGGGGAATAGTGTTAAGTATATTGAGTTCACCTTTTAGTCTGGGGAGTCCAGTGTTGGGGCGGCGGCTAACGTATCCATACACCATGACCCTAAATTCTATTTTCCAACTTGGTACACAAAAAATAATGATTTCATGTGTTTTGGAAATGTTTTTTTCTCATGATATCTTTTGAGTCATCTCAATAGGTATAACTTATTGATTGTGGTTCATCTTGATTCTCTTTCAAGATGCCTCCATGTAGACTGCCAGCTAGGATTCTAGTGCATAACCATGGGGATGGTCCACAGGGTGATGGGTCTTTGGTACAGGGGTCGTTGCATGAGACGGTACCTTCGGGCTGTGTCCCAACAATACCTCTACCCATTGGTTAGTAGTTACTACTGGAGGTACTGGTAGAGGCCACATGTAGGCTCATTTCTTACACAAGTTTCAGAAACAGATACCCCTTAGGATCTAAGGGGATCCCAACTCATAGGCAGCTAAGGACTGGCTTGAGATGGTGATCACATTTCCATCTAGCTAGGGAACCATTAGATCAGATAGAGGTCCTAGAAGTGATCCTTCTATGTGGCTTAGTAGGGCGATGGCAGGGTTTAGATTAAACATATCTTACGATGAGGTGAATTTTCTGTGGACAGAGTTTGAGAACCTTTCTCAAAGAATGGGTCTCTTTCTATAAAAAGCTAAGGGGTGTGTGTTTCTAAGAGCTTCTACAGCTTCGGTGAGACGAAATGTCAGTAGCTGAGTATTCACCAAGACATAATAATCATTTGAGGTACTCTATGAATATGATACGACCAGTGCTTCAGGGCTCGGACCTCTGAGCGATATGTGTTTAGGGACATCCGAGCCATCATTATTCCTCTATGCATTCCTATATGTATTAGGGTTCTAGAGAGAACCTTTGTGGTTGAAAGTTATTTTAATGAGCAGATACAACCAGTGAATTTTAGCAGTGGAAAAGTACGAAACCGACATCAGTCTCATAGACTTGGACGTGTAAAATGTTTTGGGAAGAGGAAGTGATGGTTATAGATGAATCTATAGGGAAACAGAAATAGAAGAAGATTTAGGAGATCAGTAGGAGGTGCTATACATTTCCACATGTTACAACCACCACCCCAATGTGGTCCCCACCAGGCTTAGGGAGCTAGAGGATAGGGGAAGGGAGTAGCTTCATGTGGTCAAAGAGTATGAACAAAGGTCTTTGGGAATAATTCATGGTACGTTCTGTGTATTCTACTAGATACTGTATTAATAGATATAGGTAATAATCAATACTTCTTGTCACGAATCTTGTTCAAGACCTAGAGTTTTCAATTAAACTGTTCAATTGATCCTTCTGTATGGAGATACCTATGGGAGGAGACTCAATAATCACACTTATGATGATGGTGTGATCAGACCCTTGAGACGAGATTTTTGGTTGGAAACTCTTGGAGGAAGCGTTGAGGCCTTACGGCGTTAGTTTGGGTATGGACTGGTTATCCATATTTCATGCTCAAATAGACTGATTTAGGGAAAAATTATGTGGTATATCTGTAGAATTGGAATGGGGTTTTCTTGGTTAGTAGAAAAGGAAACCTAGGCTGCATGGGATAAACTCATGTATAGGAGGGTGCATCCGATCACTTTTGGGTCGTCTAACCTTACCCTTGTGGCAGTAAATGTTTTGAGTTTTCAGTTCCCAATAGTAGTGGCAGAGTGCGGGGACATCCTTTAAATAGATGTTTCCAGGATTTACCTCCGTGTAGGGAGAGTGACTTATGCATTATTCTACACCCTGAGATGGAACTGATATTAGTATTAGTATATTGGAGTGCTTTTTTAGAGATTTGAGAGCAGGGGGTATAGGTGGGGGACTTGTAGAGGAAGGGCTTAGTAAGACCCAATGTTTGAGGTTATGTGTGGATTACCTAAACTTTAACCAAATTTTCATGGTGAATGAGTACCCACTATCAAAGGGTCTATGGTTACATCAATCTGTTAAAAGGGTTAGACATTCGTGTGGATGGAAAGGTGCCTGTAATATTTTTAGTAGTTGAGATAGCGGTGATGGATGGAGTTTCTATAGGAATATGACTTTGAGATAGTCTATACTCCTGGGAAGGGGAACGAGGTGGATGGAGTGGTCAGAAAGAGGTCTAGTTTGTAGCTACAGAGTGACGTGATAGAGAAGTTAGCCGTGATGCAGATATCCTTCATGGATGATGATGGAATAGCTTACCTCCTATCTATAACTATCACTCCCCAACTCCTTCAGCGATTTATGGAGGCCCATATTTTGGATGTTGATAGTGAGGACCGACGTGCTCAGATATCCTCAGGATAGGATCCTGATGGATTTTAGAAATGTGGGAAGCACATCATCCTTTTTGGAGGATGCACCATAGTACCTATGATATAATGGGATGAGGTGTTGAGGGAGTTCCATACATCCACTTTAGTGGTACATACTTGTGTGTAAAATATTTACCAGGACCTCCAACTTCAGTATTGGTGGCCAAGGATAAAGAAAGTGGTGGTAGAGTTTGTTTCACGATGCCTCACTTAGGAGTAAGTGAAAGCTGAGCATCAGGTTCCAGTACGCTTGCAACAACCACTTGAGGTACCATAGTGAAAGTGGGATGGTATCTCGATATACTTTATGATGGGATTACCATACACGTCTAGGGTCCATGACTCTATCTAGGTGATCGTTTACCAACTCACCAAGTCATCTCACTTCCTACCCATCCATGAGTAGGGATCGATAGAGGGCTTGGGACTCCTCTATATCCGGAAGATAGTGCAGCTTCATGGGGTTACTTAGATGATTGTATTAGACCATGATGTACAATTTACATCTCGGTTGGGAAATGGATTAAAGGAGGTGTTAAGGACTCAGCTACGCTTGAGAAAAACTTTTCAAACCTAGAAGAATGGTTAGAAGGAGCAGAACATACAAACCCTAGAGGATATTCTTCATTCTTACGTCCTTGATTTTGGTTGTATTTAGGAGGACCACCTACCACTGGTAGAGTTTTCGTACAAAAATAGTTATCACTCCACCATTTGAATGGCACCATTTGAGGCCTTGTATGGGCAGCTATGCAGAACACCTCTATGTTGGATAGACCCCGAGGGAGATAACACTAATGGGTTTAGAGTTGGTATGAGATACTATTTAGAAGGTGTAGATCATACAGGAGCGGATGAGGACTGGACAGAGTATACATATGTCTTATATTGACAGAAGACATAGACCCTTGGAGTTTGAGAAGGGAGACAATGTTTTTCTTTCAGGTCTCAGTCTGACGAGGATTGTAGAGATTTGTATGGGGTGACAAGCTATCTCTAATATTCATTAGACCTTTTTAGATCATGATTAGAGTTGGAGAGGTGGTGTACCGCCTATCTCTTCCCCCATAGGTTCACTGGGTACACGATGTTTTTCACGTGTCACAACTGAGGTGTTATGTGCATGATTCATCACACATCAACATCTGGGGAGAGATGGACATTGATGATGGGGTGACATTTGAGGAGTTCCCAGTGGATATAGAGGATCAATAGCAGTGGGTCCTTCATGGATGGTCAATTCCTATAGTGAACGTTCGGTGGCAGCATGAGAATATCTAGGAGAGAACATGGGAGCAGGAGGCTCAGATTAATGCTCAGTACCCCCACATGTTTGATTTGCATTTGTTTAGGCTTTCAGGGATGTAAATAAATAAGGTGGGGAGAATCTAATGTCCTATAATTTATGTATAATTTTTATTTTAAAATTATATGAAATTATTTCAAGACCAGGATCTAATACGACATGCGATTTTGAGGCCCAGAGTGCCTCGAATGATCCGTCGAAAAGTGCTAATCCTTAAATGGCACGTGTGATTAGTTTTCCTAAAAAAGTTTAATAACTCCTAAATGGGTGCCAATATCAGAAATCCAAGGGCACCATTTTGTTCAGGATGGTGAGTTTACCCTAGGCGTGACTTAATTTTAGTCGGCGAAACCCTCCAGTGAGAAAACCCAAAAACGGCATAACTATAAATACAATTATTAAAAAAAATTATTTTATTTTTCAAAAGCTTATAACTCAAGAATGGTTACTCGAATAAAAAATATGAGACCACCACTGAGCTCGTTAGTCTATGCTTTCCTTAGGCGCATCCTAACATTGCCTGGCACGGGCCAATGGTGGAAGTTAGTTTTTGGCTATAAATAAAATAATTAAGTAATATTTTTTTTATTGAAAAATACTTATAACTCCTAAATGGTAATTCAAATTGAAAATCAAAGAGTACCATTGATATTATGAGGTAGTGTTCCTCTTAGGTGGAGCGTAACCTTGACTGGATCAAGTTGAGGGTGAATGTAAATTTTTGAACTTTTTTTAAGGTACGTTCAATAAACGTGCGAGTGAGTTTTTCTAACTTTTGAACCAGTGCTGAGATCAAAATCTGAGGGTATCATTGAACTCAGAACACTAGGATTCTCCTAGAATGGACTTAACATTGATTGTAAAGGGTCGTATGGAAAATTTAATTTTCAGGACTTTTGGAAAAAAATAAAATAACTTTAAAAAGTTATTTTATTTCTTCTCTCACCGATGAGCAGCGACATGATGGCGCTGCAATGCAGCGAAGAGGCAGAAACATGGTGCATTAAAAGAGCTCATTAATGGCTTGTTAACACACATGGTAATGATGCATTAATGACACGTAACAATGGCATTATTTAATAAATGAAATAGCATAATGACGTGACGTCGCGACATATTAGAAAAGCTACGACATGTTTTCTTTTTAATACTTTGACATGTTGGTGGAATGAGGAATAAACTATGAGGATTATCTGATGAACCATCGATGGATTTCCTCCCCAATAAAGAAGAACAGACTCTAGTGGGATGTCATCAACTTCTATGTACCTCGAAGAATGACAAACTCCATTGACCTCTTGGACCCTCAAGGATGAAGTGTCATGACAATGAACGTCAACAAGGTAGGGGTTTAATTTGTGAAAGTTATTCCATATTTTTATTCTAGAAATCAATAATGTAGATGAACCCACAAAAAGGTTGATCCAAAAATCATGAATTTATGTAGGAGGGTAACGTTTTTTGGGATTTTCTTTAACCGGGGTTGAAATTATCATTTGTTGATTGGACTGAAATTTTCAGACCTCCCATGATTATAAACTTCTAATGCAGAGGGCGCAGGCTGACACGAACAAGGCCTGAGCCCCTCCGCCGTGTGTTTTCATTGTGGTCAAACATCTGAATCAATGGAAAGTCAGTTTTGAGACCTTCTCGGTAAAGAGAACATTCCCCAGAGACCTTAGGTGCTAACAAAATGGAAAACAGGCCATCATAGCAACTCTGGTGGCCCACTGAAGGAACCGCAGGTGAGTCTGTGCTGGTCGTGGCCCACGACGGGGACCGCAGGAAGAGGAAGGTGGTTCACCCGTTTGTGCTCCACGGTGGTAGGAGGCCACGATCGGCTGGCCATGGCAGCAGCGGGGTGATGCGGTGCTAGGCGGGCACTCCGTGGAGGGATGGCCCGCATCCAGGCCACCCAGATGAGTTGGAAGTTGTGGTCTTTTAACCATAGTAGGAGGAAGGCCCCATCTATGGGTCTAGCATGGAGGATATGTGGTTGGATTCCATGTCCTCATCATACACCATCAACCGCTCGTGCAACTGGTCTTCGGGATGGCGGGCCTCGCACCTAGCCAGCGGGCTGAGCCTATCCCGCACCCAGTGGGCGGTCCCGCGCCCGATAGGTTGGACCCTCGCCAGTGGGCTGAATCCACGCCAGAAGGCCAGATCCATGCCTAGAGGGCTGGAATCGTGCCATTAGGCTAGAACCAAGCCCTTCGGGCTAGGCCAAATGAGACCGGGTCGTCGGGCTACCTGGTGGGCTAGACCCTCGGCCAAACCGGGTCGGGGCCAATGAAGCCCTTTGGGCTTGGACCACTGGCCAGACCAGACCAGACTGACCTTGACTCAATCCAAGTCAGTTCGAGTCAGTCGGAACTAAATCGGGGTATGTTGGACCCCTCGGGCTGGGTAGGTCAGGTCGTTGCGACTAGGTTGGACCGAACCCAGACGCAACCGGGACTTGTTTGCTAAAAAACTAATAACTTGCAAACTAAGCATCTGATTGACGATCCATTTACAGCGTTTGAACCCTCTAGATGAGGTGGATATTTTGGTATGCCCTGAGGAGGATTTCATGGATGTTGAGATTCTATGAATGACTTGAGGAGCGGTTCCCTCAAGCGCGCTATATACAGAACCCTGTAGTTGGATGAGACCCGAAGACTGCTGATATTTGACTTTGTGTGACTCGACTATGGCCTAGTGGGATGCAATTCTGTGTGACTTTGCAGGCCCATGGTGGGAAGCACTTCTGTGTGACTTTTCAAGCCCACGATATGCGATGAGGAGGAGCACCTCAGTTGGCCAAGAATCGTGGGAAGCACTTCTCTGTGACTATTCAGGACCATGGTATGCAATGAAGAGGTGTACCTAAGCAGTCCAAGGTAAGTGGGAAGAACTTCTGTGTGACTTTTCAGGCCCACTTTACTCAATAGTGGAGGATTTCTCTAATAATAGAGGTGTTCTATGATGTGACTAATGATTATTCTATCACTACCCTAAATTTATATCTCGTGTGAGATGTCTTATACTTCGTACTTGTGCTTCTTGCTTGTGCTTTGTGATCTTACTTAGTTCTTTGCTTTGAGGATTTATTTTTGGTATTTAATTTATGTTTCAGGGTCCCCTAATGAGTATTTTGTTACTCAACCCTACACGGGCTTCGCTCGCACGTGTTGTGTCTGCTGTAGATGACAGACGCTTCGACGGAGGACTTGGTGGCCTAGGACCTGGCAGGGGGCAGTGAGATCAGGTGGGAATGAAATTCTACATAGGCTTCTAGTAGCTACCCTACTCTTACCATCAGCTAGGGTTTTTAGTGGATGGCTGCCCGAGTCCCTTTGTACGTTGTTTTTTTCAGTTATTTTCGTTGGGTTTGTATTCTGTCCAACTTGATTTCAGTTGTACTAGTACTCAGCACTTGTTTCAGTATACTTGTTTTCCCCTTTCAGTTTTTGGGACGTGGTTGGATGTGTGTGTGTGTGTATAGGTACTCAGGAAAATTTCTCCCACTTGCATGTTGACGCCTTCAGTTCTAGTCACCATCCCTTGGCCTTTAGAAGGTGGGCTTAGGGTAGTCATGGCATGGGCCTCGGGGGACGGGTCGTGACATGACGTTTTCATATCTCCCACCAAATGTAAAGTAAGAAGGTATATGTAGTATCATAACTCAATAAGTATAAATATGATATAAATATCATATATATACTTTAAATCCATCATTATAACTGAACATGAGAGGCAATGATGGAAATCAAATGACATCGGTTCGCAAGGCGGTAGTCTGCCATACACATGAATGGAGATTTTGTATCCCAATTGATGGAAGAGGGGGTAGATTTTTGTTATTTAGTTTATAGAAAAAAAATATATTTATATTTTATATACTTGTGTTATTATATAATTATAATTGAATAATATTTTAATGAAGTGGAATTATAAAATAATAAAGATGCTAGGTTAAGCATGATGCCTCTTCTTAAGACAACCTCATTAAATAAGCACTAAAAGCTTTCTTAGAATGGATTTATGATCAAACTAAGGATTCTAGGTCATTGGTAGTAAATTTAAGAAGGTATTTGGTTAGTTATTAAATTATAAAAATAGATTTGTAGGTGTTAAGAGAAGATGATAAGGGGTGGAATTTCAAAAGTGGGGAAAGGAACCCACATGGAAACTACTTGGAAATTTCCCAAAAGAATTTGAAATGATAAAGTCATTACCATGAAAAAATATTAAAAATGATGGTAGAGTCTAAATTTTGATGGATAATATTTAAATATTTCCATCCATTAGGATTTTTACAGTCTTAATTGGAAAGATTACCCCTAACTTTTTAGTTTAACCATCCGAGTAATCCTTTTTTAACTTTAACCATGATAATTAACTTTTATTTTTTTCACCATTAATTATGGTAAAAATTTAAAGTTAAATTGATATATAATATAAATTATTATTATTCTAAATATGTAATCCATTTTAGAAAATTAAATTCACATAATTCAAATAATATAATTTAAAAAAACTCATAGATGCGACGAAAAAGTGGGTTTTTAAGAAGTGTATTTTTCAAGTAAAAGATGATTTTATATTAATTTTATGACTAATAATAATAATTATATGAATATAATTTAATATTTATTGATATATAATCTATATATTTCATTTAAAACATTCTTCATTAGGGATTATTTTAATTAATTAAAATGGAGAAACATTATGAACTTTAAAACCGTTTTCAGAAAAATCACCTTTTAAACTTAGAAAAAAACTTATACTATAAAAAATATAAAGATGATTAAAATTTAAATAATTAGATTAATTATAAATAAATAATACTTATTTCACTTTAAATAATATTAAAAATATAATGGGAATTTTAAATTACTTAATTTATTGAAAAAATGACATTTTTACAATAATATGACCATTTAACCATTCACTGAAAAATAAATATTTTCTAAAAAATAAATAAATTATACCATTAAAATATATTTGTATTCCAATTTTAAAATTGAATTTAAATTTACCAAAAATATTTTCTAAAATTTCCAAAAATTTATTATTATATTATTTCATGAAAATCAATAAAAATAGTTTTTTTTATAAAAACTGATTTTGGAAGAATAAAATTACTTTACTAAAAATTGATTGATTATTTACTAAAAATTTATCGATAATTAATATTTAGTTGGAAATATATATATATCAAAATTATTTAATACTATCCACACTTTCCAATTTAACAGCTAGGTTATAACAATTATATATTTCTTGGGTTGTTTAAGCTCGGTGTTCTGTGTCGTATGCACTATTGAACCAAAAAATATAATGGTTGTGTGTACCATAAGATATTGATGTGATAAAATAAATATATCATAATGCATCAGAGTGTTACATTCCCCCTAAACTTAAGAAATTTTTTCCACACAATTTGAACTTTATCTCAATAATCAATGGTTGGATATTTGAAAATGCTTTTTTTTGTAAACCAACATCATAAAAAGGGTTAATAAAAAATTATCTAAAAATAGGGAAAGGAAAATACAAATTTCATTACATTAATATATTTACCCAAATGAGAAAATTGATGGAAGGTGAAGATTTATACATGGAATAAAGTAATAAATAATAATGGATATTGATAGAGATCATTGATCATATGAATCTAAATGATCAATATAAAGTTAAGGACCTCAAAACCATAAATTTGTGATAAGTGAAAAGATCATCAGTACATTAGAAATAAAGGTATTATGATATCATTTTTTTCAAGATCCTTTTACTATAGTTAAGTAATACCATTTTCATCTAGACTAGAATCATAAGAAAATATATTTACATGATGAGTATAATTTCTTCATTTTTTCAATTTCAACCAAAATCTCATCTTTTTTCACTAAACGACGAGTATTCAAGTTAATTTTTTTATACCTAAGGAACTAAAAAATTAACTTTTAAAAGATAATATAACCATAAAATTAATAAAAATCTATTACACCTACCTTTATACTCCACTCCAAATTCATATTTTTTCATTTTCTGAATAAACCACTTTTTGGGTTAGAGAGAACCTCACAACTACAAATTGCATACAACAGATATAACCCAATATTAAAAACCACCATACAAAGCAGGAAAATACCTAATTCAAAAACAAATATATTCAAACCAAATAAAATTCACAATCCCAAGCCATAATATTCCAAATTCAAATTTGAATTGAAAATCCGAACCAAACACCACCTGGGGAATCACGTCACCTGCCATCATGATGCACCACACAACACTGCCATCCTGTCACCCACGTCCATCTTATCACTATTGAAGTCCATCGTCACCACCATAACCTACCAAAAAGAAATTCCAAACCAGCATAACACCGGCGAGGAACCATCGGAAACCATCATCAAAGTCACAGTTCACTATATCGTCAAAAAAAACACACAGAGTACCAAAATACCCCACGCTAGAGAACCGCAACACCAAAAACCTCGGGCTGTAAGTTCTGATCCATGAGACTCTACCATCAGAAACGTTGATTCCATAGACTATCTCATAGTCATCATCCTTCAATCATTATCACATCCCCGTTCTAAGCACACCGGTGGCCAAAAAACCACACCGGCAATCAGAACAGGACTCCATCGAACCATACCAAGACCGAAGAGGCCTTTGTAAATTTGCAACATCGTCCCCACAAAAACTGAAAACCATCGAAAATACCACTTTCATCATCACCATACAATCAACACCATCGATGCCATCATCTAAACACCACACGTCGGAGATCTACAAGGACATTGCATCACATAAAACACATAACCACGAACAGAACCATCACCGAACAAGCATCAAAATCTTTCACAGATAATATAAATCCAGAAAAATAACCGCATAGAAGCAAAACAAACTGGGGATAAAACCCTAAAGAAACCAAGAACAGTGAAACCGGGGAGAAAACCCTGATGGAAACTAGGGATGAAAACCTAAAAGGAATCCTCTACCTTTATACATTATCCAAAATGGTTAGATCATTGTATGATAACACCCAAAATGAGTAAACCTTCATATGATGAAATAGTACATTAATCTCAAAATTAAACAATAATAACCAAGGTTCAAACTAGAAAATTTATAAATAACCTAAACATTAAAGAGTTTTTTAGCCACAAATTATATCACATACCTTCCATCTTTCAATCCAAGAAATATGGCGATCTGTTTTTGATATGGCATTAATCACTTAGTCACCAAATCAATTTTCAATCACATGGTTATCTATATGATAAAACTTGTATTCCAATAATTACATAAATATACAAGATCATATAAACCATAAATTTTATCAATTACTTAAATTTTTTTCCAAAAAATTAAAATTGAACATCACTTTAAATTAAATCTTTAGATTTACTTCAACATAATCAAACATCTATTAAAATGTCAACAATAACTTTATGATTTCATCGCCTAAAACCTCAAAGGGTTGTCTAATACATTGAACTTATGATCACGATTAATCTTATAGACCTGTGATAGTATCTGAAAATATTAAGATAAACTCATATGGAAATATCCTAATCTCTAATTTTATCTAACACTTTTCTATTATACCAACTATAACATCCCCAAACATGCACTCCTAGATCCATTTCTAAAAACATAATCATTACATTTCTAGATTTGATAACGATGAAGGTGACCCGATTTTTTCCATCCAAAACTTACAACGTCAAAATGAAATATTGGATAACTTACATACGCAAGGAACGTTTAAGTTTATATTTTTAGAGAATTATTACAAACTCTTACATAAGAAATACCCAATAATTCAAGAGATTATCTCTCCCACTATACCAAGATTTTCATATTCTTTATTAGGTAATCAAAATAAACCATATGAAAAACTTACAGGAATAATTTGTTCAATATCTTTCCTGATAATCTGAGGTAATGGAAACATAAGAAGGGTGAGCTCAAATTCCAAGTAACTGAAAACATAAGGATTAAAAAATGTTTTTCATCTATGTGAATAATATGAGAATGAGGGTATGAAGGCACAATCAATGTGTATGATTATAGAATAATAATATTCATACCCATAAATATCTAGATCATAAAACATGAAAACATGACATAAGGCTTTTAAAAAGGAAAGATTCATCATAATCAATAATTATTAGCCTTTCAATATCAATCTTGATTATAAGAAACATTATAAACCCATAGAAATCATATATAAATTGTATTGGTGTCTTGGAACATAATCATCATAGAAACCATACAGAACCCTTCCAATTACAATAACCATAAGGGAAAATTCCAATATAATTATCTGGGAAACATAATCATTATCTAATGCATTGAATTACTATTTAGGTGCACCCATTGTATAAGATATATCAGGGTCAACTAATGCAATCTGGGCACACCCATCATATAATATATAATAGGATCACTCGATGCTATATTGATGCACTCATTATCATAAATAATATCCAAGTACCATTCATGAATAGATCATTGAGTTCATCAAAAACTCATAGAAACAACCATTATTTTTTCAAAACATGATTAAACTGAGAAAAAGAAACGAGTTCTATAAAAATGTCTTTGAAAGATGATTAACCCATGTAAAAGAAAATGAATGTATGAAAATATATTTTAAACATGATTAACCTATGGAAAAAATTGGTTGCATAAAAATATCTTTCAAACAAGATTAAACCATGGAAAATAAATTAGTTCTATAATAATCTCTTTGGACATGATTATCCCACGAAAAAATGGGTTCTATAACAATATCTTTGAAATAAGCACGATAAATATAGAGTAAAATGATTATGGAATCATTAAAAAATATACCCATTGAAAAATAAGTAAAAATAAGGTTTGTTGTTTTTAATGAATGTAAATAACATTAAAATTTCATTAAAAATAATTTTAAGGAATATAAAATTACATTTTAAAAATCACTTTTAAAAAACAAAATTTCAAAAAATATTGAAAAAATAATTTTCTTTGAAAAAAACATTGGAAACATATAATATAAACTTCATGGAAAATAATGGACCTAATGGTGGGGAAATCCATTCATGTCATAATTTTTAAAAAAAACATTCTTTTCAAAAAAGTTTGAAAAAGGGAGTCAAAAGTTATGCATTTTTAAAATGTTAAGAAATTTACATTTAAAAACTTTTAAAATAATGTAAAAGATAAATTAAAATGCATTTATGAAAAAAAATAATTTTTAGAAAATTTCATTTTTGAATAAAATTTAGAAAACAGGGATATGGAAGAGAAAGATTCCCAATCTAAAATAACAATACAAGATATGTATCATTTATAAATGAAATTATTGATGATTTTTCAATAAATAATGGAGGAAATATAAATTAAAATTTTGAACCACATTCATAAATAGAGTAAAATAAAAGATATGTGGTTCAAGAAAATAATATCATATTATTTCCTCCTAAATAAACATTAAAATAAACAATTCTAAAAGAAAGGATATTGTAACATAAAGCCTTTTCTACTTTGGTAACTCTTAAATTTTAGGCCCCATAAAATAATAACATTAAATGAAACTTTAAATATCATGAAAATAAGAAGTTATATGATATAACATTTCAAAATTTTAGTATATACACATTATAAATTAGATATCTGCATATTATAATCATATTCCCCAAAGAAATAAAATTTGGACGATTAACCCTTACAAAGATCATATCACTGAATTGAGAGTTAATAAATAAATAGATTATATGTAGAAAATTTAAATCCATACCAAAAGAGTGGAAATAAATAAATAAAAAGTTATATATCAATTCATACATAATCATATCATAATAAAGTCAGTGAAGATGTTTTATAACCCAACAAAAGGAAATTGTGTAAAGAAACACTGTACCACTTGGTAACTTTCAAGTCAAAAAATTTGAATAAATTAATTAAAATTTAAACTTAAAATACCATGATTTATTAAGGATTCATTATATTACATGTAAAATTAATATGATATACACCACACAATAAAAATAAGTGGTGATTTTGGAATATGTCCCAAAGAACTAAAAGTGAGATGAGAAACCCTTACCTCGAGTTCGATTCATCATGTTTGTTCATTATCTTCCTGAATAATAAAAATATGATAATTATTTTATTTAATGATAATATTTTAAAATCTTACTTATTTTATTTCACTTATTACCATGTCATATATAACTACATAATCAATCAAGTTTATATCAGATGTTTCGATGATATTTGGATTATGTGTCAAAATCCCATTGGTAGGTTGACTATCGATATAAGTGGTCATTATTCCAACATATCCATAATAATAATCATGAAATAATTATAATTTTTATAAATAAACTATAATTTTTAAAACAATCATGAAGCATTTTTTTTAAAAGTGTAGTATTTTATGATCATGGATACGGTAGGTCGTACGTACACATGAGTAACATTTTAATTTTTCAATGTTCATTATAGAAATAAGGTATGTATTATTTTATCTATCCAAAATTATCATAATATCAAAAAATACAACATTATTTCTTTAAATAAACTCATATATATCATCAAGGTGTTGTGGCAGTGAAAAAAGAGTCACATCGCTTTATGGAGGCGGTAGTCCAAACGTACACGGGCAACGTTATCATTTTTCAGTGTAAGAATGAAAATGGAATTTTATGTTTTCAGAATGATAAATATTTCATTAATATCATTAAGATTTAATTTACATCACATATATTCATAAAATTTATCCTTTTTTTACTTCTATGTAAGGAATTAGTGAAAAACGCATCACAACGCTTCACATGGTGGTAGTATGTCGTACAGACGAGCGATGTTATTCTATCCCCCAATAAATGAAAATTAAGAAGGAATATGTGAAATCAAAACTCCATAAGTATAAATATGAATAAAATATCATATATATAAAAAATTTAAACCCATAATTATAATATGTCATGAGATGTGATGATGTAAAATGAATGACATCTGTTAGCGAGGTGGTAGTCCGCCATACACATGAATGACGATTTTATATCCCATTTGATGGAAGTGGAGATGTATTTTTGTTATGAAATTAACATAATAAAATATAATTATATAGGAGATAATATTGTTTCTATATAATAATAATTGAATGATATTAGTAGTAGTTGGAAGAAGGAATAAAATAAAGGTGTTAGGTTAAACAGAATACTTCTTTTTCGGACAACCCTGTTTGGAAATCACCAAAAGCATTCTTATGATAGATTTCTGATCAAAATATGGGATATAGGTCATGAATATGGAATTTAGGAAGGTATATAGGTATTGAATGGATGATCCAAAGAGAATTTAATGTGTGAATATGAGAGAATAGTGTGGCCTTTTATAAGTGGGGAAAGGAACCCATAGGGAAACTACTTAGAAATTTCCCAAAAGAATCCAAAATGATAAAGTCATTCCCAAGAAAAAAGTTCCAAATGACCTTATATTATAAATTTTAAAATATAACATTAAAATATTTATATAAAATAGGATTATGAAAAGTTTAATTGGAAATATTACATTTAACATTTTAGTTTAACCTCCCCAAATAAATCTATTTTTAACTTAACCACATTAATTAATTTTTAATATTTTCAATTTTCATTATGGTCAAAAATTAAGTTGAACTTATTTGATAATATAAATTTTTATGATTATAAATATGGAATACATTTTAATAAATTATATTCATATATGTGGAAACATTTAATTTAAAATAAAATTTATATACAGGATGAAAAAGTGGGTTTTCCTGAAGTGTATTTTTCAAGAAACTAATGATTTTATATTAACTCTATGACTAATAATACTAATAATGTGAATATAAATTCATATTTTTTAATATATAATGTATAACTTTTATTTAAAACATTCCCCATTAGGGATTATTTTAATTAATTAAAATAGATAAACATTATTCTCTTGAGAATAGTTTTTAGAAAAATCAAATTGTTTTACCCAAAGATAAACTTATAATAAAATACAATATAAATATGATTAGAATATAATTAAATGGATTAAATATAACTAAATAATACTTATGTTAATTTAAAAATATTAAAAAAATAATGGTATTTTAAATTACTTAATTTAATGAAAAAATGACATTTTTATAATAAATATGTATTTTTCACTATTAACTAAAAAATAAATATTTTATGAAAAATTAAAAAATTACACAATATTTTAATTTTGATATTAAAATTTTCAAAATGAATTTAAATTTATAAAATAAATTTTATAAAATTTCCAAAAATTTATTATAATATTTGTTTCATGAAAATTAAAAAAATCATTTTTGAGTAAAACATATTTTTGAAGAATAAAATTTCATTACTAAAAATTTATTGATTGTTTATTAAAAAATTATCAATAATTTATATTTAATAGGGAATATGTATATATATATCTATATTATAAATTATTTAATACTATTCATACCGACTGATTTAACAACTGGGTTATAATAATTATATATTTCATGTCTTGTTTAACCTTAGTTTTTCATGGTGTATACACTATCAGACCAAAAAATATTAGGGTTTACTGTACCACATAATATCAAATATATTAAAGAAATATATCATAATTTCTTGGGGTGTTACATAGATAATAGTGCAACATACCAGAAATTGAACCCTCCCATAATGTGAAATCAAGTAATAGAGCCAATTGTTTCTCGATCTAGGAAAGAAAGAACACTATGGTAAGTAAATCTTCCAAACAATATCAAAATAAGAGCCCTAATACTACACCCATGCCTCCCATATGTGGTATAAGAAATCATTTCAAATGGATTACACATTTCACAAATCAATTTCCAACACCCTTTTTTCCATCAAAACCTACTTTGAAACCCCATTTGACAATACATTTCACAATGATTTGAAAATAATATTTCTTTAACCAAAACAAGGGTTAAAACCATATTTTATCAAAAAAACATTTCATGCACACAAACCAGTAAGTCATTCCATTCCATTTAGACTTTTTTTAATAAAATGGGAGTAATCAATGGTTCACATAACATATGCTAGATATGGAACCGCCCACTTCAAAGTCGGGTTGTAAACCACCTTTAAAAGGATCCACTAACACTGGAAGTAATTGAGAGACAATTATGGTGGCCCTAATAATATTTCACACACCATAGAATAAATCTAATCATGATAACAACCAACAGAGAGAATATATCACACAAACCTTGAGAATCTCAAATTCCATACTACAACCAAGACAAAGGTTGGCCTCCAGAAGAAGAACAACCACTAGATCTAGAAGAATCAAACAATAATCAACATGATATCAATAAATCCTATAAACTCATACTCGCATCAATATCATGATCCATGAAAACAAAGAAGCATAATGGATTCTTACCAAGAGCGACACAACGCAACAATGATGAAGATCTAGTTCCAGATAAAGAGATCCGTAAGGATAAGAAACACCCAAAGTTTCCTTGATAAAAGCTAGGGCTGATGGAGGATGACTACAAGATTAATGACCAAAGTAGATAACCAAATGGAATATAATACCTAATGTTCATGTGTGGTATATGTCGTAAAATATGGTTTTATGGTGTAAATCCTCGATAATTTACATACAATGAAATTTAAGTATCGTCATATTAATTTATCTTGATCGATAATTTTACATTATAATCACGCTTTTATGGAATAAAACTATTTTACATGATAAAAGAATTTATGTCCTTAATTTTTTACATGTATTGTGACCTAAAAACTATTTATGTTGTAAACCAAACATTTATGGTGTAAATTCCTCCTATTGGAAATACCAAAAATAAACCCCTATAGAAAAATATAAAAATTATTCTTATTCCCTATGAACCAAAAATACATGATATTGAACATAAAAAAATTCTATAGATATATAATTTAGGATGTTACAACTTAGATATGTTGTATCAGGAATATCCTTATGTTCATGATATTCAAAGATCTATTTGAATTTATGTTTTCTTGGGGGTTATGAATCAAAATTTATCAATGAGGTAAGTGTTTTATGTTAAAATATCATTTTATAAATATTTAATTTAATTAAATTTTATGATGATTAAATTATATGATCTATCTCTCCAAAATCTTATGCCTTTTCTTCTCCTATAGTTATTTATGGAGATTATATATTTTCATTTTATTTTCCTCTATTTGATTACTCAAATGACCGAAAGAATTTTTTTAATGAAAACCTACTTCATTTCTCTATTAAGTGATGAATATTTTATTCCTTGTCCATTTTTTTCTTCAAAATGTTTCCAAGAATTATATTACTATTCTATAATGCTTTATTAAATTCAATTTCACCCATGTTTTACTTTCTATAAAACTATTTAAAAGTAGCGTTCTTCTCATTTTTTAAAATAGATTCTTTTATGTTTTTCCAAAAATGTGTAAGGATATTTTTTGACGTACATGTCATGAATATATTTCCATGATACAATAAACAATATTCTCATTTAATCTTACTTTATAAATTTACGTAGGTTTTTCAAATAAATTTATTCCTTAATTTATTATTTAAAAATTTTATATTTAAAATAAGTGATTTAAAAATGAAAAGGGTATTTTCTTTATGTAATATACTAGTAATATTTTAAAGGTTTTTCATATATAACAACATCATTTTATATTTATTATTATTTAGTAGATATATGATCCAATTTTACAATATTTATTCTTCCTCTATGTCGTTTATGATTATGTTGATGAAATGTTTATGAAACCTGATCCTTTCCACTGGTTATTATATGATGATATAATGATTTTTTATGACCGTGAGGCACACATATATATGGTTTAAATTATGTGATGGGTGAGTTTAGAATTTTATATCAGTAAAATGAATTGGGTAATTATTGATATCTCATGAGATAATAAGGGCTTGAATGGGGAGTGAACCTAGTTCAGTAAGGGACTTTTTACAATAAGATAGTCTTAGGAGTGAACCTTGACCAAGAAAATGATGGAATGGGGAGTGAACCCAATCCACTATGATAATCCTGGTAGTGATAATTGACTAAGAAAATTATTTTATAGTCTTATGTGTATAACCCAAACTTATACCTTATTCTTATGTTATATTCTCATGGATCATGATTTATTGTTGTTGATTCAACACTCTTATGTGATATGTATTTTTATTGAAAAAACCTTATGCCATGTTTAATGAATAAATATCATTTACTGAGTGTGTATGATTATTGTAAGTCATGATCATGTTCTCATAATCTTATGTTGTTTTATTCTCACTCATGAACATTTATTAATATCTCTTATATTAACCATTACTGAGAATATTTTCTAACTCATTCTTATGTTTCCCTTCCTCAAGTTATGAAGAATGGTTTTTAAGTATGATATATATAAGAAGGGTGATAGTTGTGAAGAACTTAATAGGAAATGAAATAGATCTTTTATATACCATGTTTTTATAAATGTTTCTAGATACACTAAACCTTTACGGTTCTGGTGTGGATTGTATTGATACATAATGAATATTCATCTAGGAGATATAAATTTATATAGGAAATGTATGGGTCACTATAGTTGGTATCAGGGAAAGTTTTAGATACTTTTGGAAACTAGGATGAGGAAATTTTATATAGATCCATTAGGATAATCCTATGTATAGGATAACAACCTATGTTACGGTAAATAAAGTAGTTTGTTTTTCCTATAAATACATCCCTATCTAGATACTAAAGTGGATGTGGTTTTGGAATAAATGCATCTAGGGGTAATAACCCTGAAAAGAGCTGGTTGAGTATATCTTGAAAATCGTTCTAGGGCATAGTGAATGGTCCCTTACTACAATCTTTCTCTAACACTTGTGAGGGATATACATTGGTTAATTCACATTTTCATAATGATCCATTATGAAGGATCTAAATAGTTGATAACTTGGGATAACCTATATTATACCCAAGGTTTCATATATTTATAAGAAGGTGTTATTATTTATACATCCTATAAACTATTTTCATGATAGACCACTCTAGTTAATGACTTTTTTATAGTCAACCTAACCATTTTGGTTTTAGTAAGGTATTTAAGATAGAATGATATAATTGAGGTTGTTAAAGGTAATATCATATTTTGAAGTATCCTATTTAAGGTTTGTTATTTTGATTCCTTTATAGGATAAAAAGTCTCAAGGAATGTTAGTTCGCATCCTAAATTATTAGATATGGAATTAGTAGTAAAAACTCATAATGGTAAAATTATCTCATCTCATGTCTATGATTCATGTCTGACTGAAGTTTGTGGGAATGTGATCCCTGCAAATTTTTTTATTCTTCCTCTAAATAACTTGATGTGATTTTGGAAATGGATTGGAATTCTTTATATAAATACCATATCAATTATTGTGTAAGGTAAGTAACATTTTTTATTCCAAACCAACCTATCTTTATCTATTGGTGTTAGTATAAATGTAAACTTCCAATGGAATTTTCATCCATTGTATGGGTCTTGATTCCTATTCCAAGGAGGTGTTTATATCATATGGTTGGGAAAAAAGTCAACATAAAATATATGCCTACTGTATGGTATTTTTTTATGTATTTATGGAATAATTTTCTCGTCTTCCTCCAAATCATGAAGTTGATTTTTCAATAGATCTCATATCTGATGCTACACCTATATCAAATACTTCATATATAATGGCATTGATTGAGTTGTAGGAATTAAATAATAAACACAAGGAGAATATTTATAAGGGATTCATTCATCCAAGGGCACCACATTGGGGTGAACCTATTATTTTTGTTAAGAAGAGAGATGGATCAGTGAGACTCTAAATTTATTATTGATAAATTAACAATATAAATACCAAGAATAAGTATTCTATACCATGTATTGATGATTTTTTGATCAATTAGAAGGAGATAAATATTTTTAAAATATTATCTTCATTATGGATACTATAAATTTATGGTAAAAGTGAATAAATTTATAATAAAACCTTCTATTTGAGGTTTGTACACTAAAAAATTATGTTGATTTCTTTTAGTCTTACTAATTCCGCCACTATCTTTATAGAATTAATGAATATAGTCTTTAATGATTACCTTGATTGAATTTTGGTAATATTTATAGATGATATTATTATATATTCTAAAACTAAGGAAGGTTATTAAGATTAATTAATGATTTTAATAAAGATCATGAAGAAAAATAATTTTTATGAAAAACTTACCAAGTGTAATTTTTGGCTATAAAAAGATTCATTTTTTCATATAATCTCAAGAGAGGGTATATCAGTGAATCCATCCAAGATGAAAGTTATTTAACATTGGACCAGAGAAACCATTGTGACTATGATCTAACATTTTCATGGAATGGATAGATATTGTTAGTTCTTTGTGATGGATTTGTCATGGATATCTAATCTACTAAAAAAGTTAACTTAGAATGGAGTTAATGTTTTTTATACTGATGAATATGAAGAAAATTTCAAGGAATTGAAGAGATGGTTGGTTAGTTCACTTGTACTCACAATACCCTATAGTGGATAAGGGTTTATGATTTATAGTGATGCATTAAAAAAGTTATGTGATGTGTTATTATGAAGAATGATATGGTGATAGCTATACCTTAAGATAATTAATGGCTTATGAGAAAAATTACATGAATCATGATTTGGAGTTAGAATAAGTAATAATTTCAGTAAATATATGTATGAATTATATTTATTAAAAAATTTGTAAAATATATAATGATAATAAAATTTTAAAGTATAAATTTACCCATAAAAAGTTGAATATTTAACAGATAATATGACTGAAGTTGATTAAAGATTATGACTGCTCAATACAACACCACCATGGGAATGATAACAAGGTGGATGATGCTTTGAGTTGAAAGGATCATGATAGATTATCTATTATGAGGATCAAAAATATTCTAGTATTTATGTATTTGAAAATATAGATATTGAAATCTTGAAGTAAGGGGATAAATTTTATCTTTCTCCAATGAATGTTCAATCATCTAGCCATGTGACGATTAAATAGGCATGGAAGGATGGTTTAGAATTATAAATTAAGGTGAAAAATGTTCCTAAGTTAAACCTTTATTATGATGGAATTATAAGGTTTAGAAACTGTGCATGCATCCATTAAATACCTAACTTAAACAAAATATCTATTGGAAGAAGCTCATATATTATCGTTATCTGTTCATTCTTGAAGTGCGAAGATGTATAGACATCTGAAAGGGTATTTCTGATGGAACCGAATAATGTTGGATATTGAATAGTATTTATATTGTTTATTTTTATGTTAGAAAGTTATGTTTGAGAGGTATAATTCTATGTTTATATTACATCCATTACATATACCAGGATGAAAATGAGAAAACATCACCATGTATTTTTTCATTGAACTCCCCAAAACATCTAAAGTAAAAAATGATATATGGGTTATAGTCGATCAAAATAATATGTTATCATAATTAATTACTATTAGTGAATATTTACCTCTTGGTTAGACTACCATGATATACATTAAGGAATTGGTAAGGCTCTATATAGTACCACATTCTATTATATCTGATTGAGATATGAGGTTTTCCTCAAAGTTCTAGAGAATTATTTAGTAATATCTGGATTTAGATTTATGTTATATTATATTAGATCATCCTTAGATATATGGTTAGTATGATAGGACCATTAAAACCCAATAGGATAAGTTGAGATCCTTTTATATAGATTTTAAAGGTGGTTGGGATCAACACCTTCCTCTACTAAAATTATCTTTTAACAATATCATTCACTCAATCATTAATATTCCTCTTAATGAATCCCTCTAGGGAAATAAGTTTAGAAATATAACTTGCTGTGATGATTTTAGAGAATTAAAGCTATTGAAACTTGATCTAGTTGAGGAAATGGTATAAAAGTTCAGATCCATTCAAAAAAACATCAAGGCAACTCAGAGTAGATAGAAGAGTTACACTAACAATCATCGATGAGATCTAGAATTCAAATTTGGTGACAAGGTTTTCCTATGAATTTCTCAATAGAAGAAGGTTATGAGATTCAGATAAAATTGAAAGTTGAGACCTAGGTGTATTGGTTTCTTTGAGACTATTCATTGCGTAGGGACTATAGCTTATTTCTTGGCACTCATACCAAACCTCTCTCAAGTTCATGATGTTTCCATGTATCTATCTTGAGGAAGTCCATACTTGATAATTCACATGTACTAAAAGTGTAGGTTCTAGTATCGGAGAATGATCTTTTATATGAATAATGAGCAATATAAATATTGGATCATAGAGATAAGGTTTTATTGGAGTTGGTGTCCTAAGACCAATTGTTTTTACTTTGATTACATGTATATTCAATATATTGAATATTAATAAAACATATTATTAAATATTGTTCATTATTCTTCATGAATATAATGTTATAATGTCCAAGAGTATGCATCACATTGATAAGGTCATAGAAATTTCCCACAATGATGAGAACCATTAAGTGATATAATGATATTATTAAACAAATTTTTTTAGTTGAATAGCGTACTATGATGGGACACATAGTGGATAGACCATTAGTTGAAAGTACTCATAAGAGGATAAAGATTTTCTCATGAATTTCACATTTGGTAATCTTCTATATGGGAGATTATGAAAATAGACCTTCTAGTAGAAATTTTTCATGTTTGGATGCCTTCAGATATTACTATCTGCAAGCATGTGAAATGGTCCTTATAATTTAATATTATAATTAATGCATGTCACGAATCGCACACTTAGTTTTTTTATGAAAACCATGATGACATATGTTCATGATGAGGTAGGCTACATTGGGTGAATCAAGATTAACATGTAATTAATGGATAATTTGAGAAAGTATTCTTCCCTTCCATCTTTATGGATGCTGATATATCAACCCTTTGATTATAATAAAATCATTACATTAAATTCCATGTATATGGTGTAATGATGAGTTTATTTAAAATAGGAAAAGAAAGATGTATCGAGAAAATAGGTTGGTGACATAGATGTGAAACATGATTAATGAGATATTGTGACAAAGGGATTCTATTACATAGTGATCATTCATATGTTGTTGTCATCGCTTCTACATTAGGTTATTTCTCTTGTGTGCCTTGACCCTTTACTATATAATAATCTTCTACTTTTGGAAATCCTACCTAATTTCAACAAGAAATAATTCAAGAGGGTCACACACTAAGTGTTATTAATGATCTCAATTAAATTAAATTTGAATTTATTTAATTGAATAAATATTATTCTCAAGACTGAGGGATAATTTTAATCATGGTTTATCAATCACATATATTTATTGGTGAATTAAATAGTTAAATTAAATATTTATTCAGGTGTTTCATAACTTCTAGAAGAGTTTTAATGGACCAAAACTATGTCGAGTGATAAATATTAATTAACAAGTTCATTAAATAATATTTTATATTGCGTAAGTTGGAGCACACCATAAAATAATAATAATAATAATAATATTATTATTATTATGGGGCATGGGATTCATTAAAGTCTATAATATTATTTAATATTCGATATGAAATTAAATAATTATTTTAACCTAAATCCTAGATCTGTAAATAGATAGATATGTTTATTATGTAGTGTGTGTAAATGAGAATAAATAATTGTTGCACACAATGAATCCTCTATCGACTCCTCCCCTCATTCTCTCTATCTCAAAAACAAGAAACAAAAGAGATATTCCATTAAAACCAAAGGGAGAGCTATAAAAAAATGAAAGATAATAGATTCATCGTGCTAGCACCCAAAGATCAATTTTTTGTTTCTTACAGATATATGGAGCATGTGCGGATCACCACAAGTGGGATTATATCATTGTATCCTCACAATATAATAAAGGAAATCTAAAAGGGCCTTTTTTGGATGATCAAAATTATCAATAAAGAAGAGTTCCTAATCCAAGGCAATCGTTTCTTC
Source organism: Viscum album (assembly GCA_963277665.1). Classification (NCBI taxonomy): domain Eukaryota; kingdom Viridiplantae; phylum Streptophyta; class Magnoliopsida; order Santalales; family Viscaceae; genus Viscum; species Viscum album. The sequence continues at coordinate 128,056,177 of OY728162.1, forward strand.
TGACATTAACTAAATTAATTATAAATTTTACATGAAAGATCCTCACTATTGTTTCTAGGAATATAAATATTAAAATAAATTCTAATATATCACCCACTATTTCACACTTCCACTATTCCCATAACCAACAAGTGGTATCATAGTGTTCATGATTAAATTTGTAATTATTTATTCTATTGTTGATTCATACAGAATAATTGTTGAATTTTTATTTCTTATTATTCATTATTTAATACAATTTGAATTAATACGTTTTCTTCATATTAATCAGGTTCATCTAGTGTTTCATTTTCTTAAAGGTATAAGAAAAAATGAATAACAACTAGAGATGCCATCGACAACTTCCAATTTTTTGGCTGGTAAGATAGGGTTACATTGCATGTACTCGGAGGTTCACACCGTGTACCCTAGTACACTTCACTTGTCCATGCCACTAGTTACATGTCATTCCATGAAGTTTTTACATGCAGTGTACACCGCATGTTTGTTGGCCAACTTGGCACACGGTTTTCAGATTACATGGTGTGTATCAATGTACATGGAGTGTATTCTACATGGTTTAGCAGCATAAAATGAAGAATTTGTGTTGTCATTATACACAGTCAAACTGTGTGAGAATGAACACATAGATAATTTATGATATACATGATGTGCATATAGTGTAAATAATATTTATTTTATCAATTCCCATCCAAGATACACCCAAATTCTTTGGTCTTATTATCTATACATGTGTCATTAGAAATATGTAATGTGTAGCTGGAGTCCACACGTCGTGTAGTCTCTCACCCAAGAACATGCCTAGTCTTTTGGGTAGTTTCATAAGAATGTGAAATATAGACCAAATCGCATGTAGCTGGCTTGTACACGTCATGTGATCCCACTGAGATACACATTGCAGACCCAGTTGAGTATCTCAGGAAACATATAAAGCATATAAACAATGTGTATATAGCATTTACACACTGTGTAGTCTTAGCAAGTGAACATTATGATACCCATGACTTGTGACTTGAATACATGATAACCAAGGTACATGACATGTATCTAGATAGTACACAATTTGTATTCTTCAAATTACTTCCATAATTAAATTGAAAATCACAGCATTAAAACCATATTTCTTGGACGGGAATGTTATGTGTTTGAAAATTTAATAAGGATTTTAAAGAATTTTAAATACTATAATAATTTATTATAGTAAATCTACAACTATTGGTTCTAAATTTATTTGTCATTAATTCCTTAATGATGGTTATCACCAAGATTATTTGAATGGATATTAATATGAAATGGAAACAATTAATTAATTAATTAATTAATACAAGCGCATTTGTCTAAATAATAATAAATAGACAAAGAAATGAATGTTATACATTTATTTCCCATATAAATTTCATGTATGACCTTTTATGAGCTAGAAAAATACCATTGTATGTGTTGAAATTTATTAAATTTAATTTATTTCATGGGTTTTCAATTATTTATTATTAAATTAAATTTGATGGCCTACGATTCATCCCTCCCTCCATTATTATGTATGACAAGCATGTCCGAGGATATTTATGTAATACCCATTTAACCCATCCATTGGTTCCCATAACATATGTGTGAGTTATAAATATTTTTAATTAATGGAGTTTATAAAGTATGCGTAGGTGGTTCTAGATGAATCGATAATGATTCCAACCCAAGTGTTACACAAGTTGACATGTGGAATGTTGTAACTCATGCCAAGATCGACAATGGGAGTTATTTTCTAAAGTTAAAAGGTTGCTTTTATGTACCATAATTAAATAAAACATTATATAAAGCTTAGGAATGTGTCATTTAGTATTTCATTTATTTATATTTATGTCATTTTTTATTTCATGGATGCAAGACTACGATCACATAAATAACTAAATTAACGTTAAAAGACGAAAATTAATGAAATGGATTATTCATAAATGTTTTATCAGGGAAGATATATTATTTAATTAACATACACATAATATTAATAATACATGTAAAGTATAAATAAGGATAAAATTTATTCATCTTTAATTAAAATATGTAACAACCCAAAGTTCTAGACAAGGAATATTGTATTTGATAGCATGCATGACACACAACACCAAGCGTGTAAGGGAATATAATATCCCAAGAATTTACAATATAATTACTATATTAAATAAATTTAATATATTCTATATCATGAAATTAATTAAAATACTAATTTATATTTCCTTACATGCAAGAACAACCGTGTTCGACAACTTGTGTTTCATGCAAGACCATGTTTTAACCGAACAACAATATATTATTAAAATATCATTATTTAATATAATAAGACTTAACCTAGATAGTAAATAAGAGGTTATGAATACTATTAACCAAGTTATTAAAATACATGGTTTATATAAATATAAAACGAATTCATTATTTTCAAATTAATTAGAAATGAATATAAGGACCAATTGAATATAAATGGAATGTTTTTATAGAAAAATATTTTTATGCTCAGAAATATATTTTTCCATAATAAATTAAATTAATTAAAACTAGTGAATAATAAAAATTTAATATATATTATATATTCAATAAAATATATTGACACTCATATAACATATTTGATAGGCTTAAGATAAGAACAAACCCAATATTACACATAAAATACTATATTTTTATAAAGGTAGTTTTGTCACTTTTTGATGGAGAACACATTTTAAATAAAAATATTACCCTTTTATAAATTTAATATGTTAAAAAAATTAATATTTGGAATAAAAACATAAAAATTAACTTAGGTTCAATTTTTGATATTTTCCTATGAAGATTCATTTTTAATGAATAGTGAAAAATACTCAATTTTTGTTCAAAACTACTTTTTCATATAATTTATTTATAACTTTAAATTATATATTAAATTTGTTTAAAAGTTTAATTAGAGGCTATTTTTATCAATTAATCCAATTTAGGTCATTTGAATTATTTTTACTTTGAAATTGACTATAAAAACATAGCATACTTTTGGACATTTTTACCTTAAAAACCGACATTGTCGTCCCGTTTGTGGGATTAATTTTGAATTAATTCCTTCCACTTTTATGATTGGAATTTAGAAAAATATATTAAATATTTTTAATCATAATAATTTATAATTTCTATTAAGGTCAACTTTGTTTTTGACCAAAAATATTAGAAAAAGTAACTAAAATTAATTACAACAATTAAGGTAAAGTTAAGCTTAATAAGGGACTAAACCTCGATTTAAATGGCCCAAATGGCTTATAAACTTTTCAAAAAATCCATTCAATGACCATATTTTGACCCTATAATCCATTTTATCAAATTTAATTCGTTATTGGAGAAACACTCAATGTGAAAAACATGTATGGAATTCCTTTGTTCAAATACAATAAGAGTGCCAATCCTCCTCCACTATAAAAATACCTCCCATACTCCCAATTCATCACACCTCTCAAGACACATTGTATTGACCAATATCTAATTAAATATCTCCTCAAAATTCCTCCCTTTATCCTAAAATCCTCCTCTTGGGTAGAAATCCATCTAAGGAAGCCTTTTGGTACAAACCAAAAGAAGTTACCTGATTAAGAGGTAACATCTTTCCTCAAAATATTTAGTTTTATTTACATTATAAACTACTTAAAATACCATTATTCCATGATTATATAACTAAAAAAAGTATACTAAATATACTGATATGTTTTTATTCAACAAGTTCAACCTACACTTACACACACCTCCATTTAATGGGTAATAAACTTATCATTTATGTGTGAGGCTATAATGGCCCATAATTTACATGTAGATATTAATTAAATGTTGAAGAATATTTATTTTATAACATAACAAAACCACACCAGGACCATAGAGGTTTAGTGTCTTTAGAAACTGGGAAACATAAATAACTGGTTCATAAAACATCCACATTGTCTTTAGCTTATTTATTCATAACTAGAATTCTTTTTGACATATCTTACTTAATACCCTTATTCATGACCTGGGGAAAAGAAAAATTTTAAAGGGTTATCTCAAATGATCGGTAAGGGAAAACAAGGTAAATATCATTCAAATCATAATAATAAGAACATAACATTTGAAAATATTATCCAGCATATAAAAGATCATAATATCATGTCATGAGATAAATCATAAAAGTGAAATGTAATCAAGATAGTCATAACATAAGACATGAAATTTTGTGTCATACACACATAATCATAGAGAATCATTTCTTATTATTCAAGGTTCATTGCTGATACCATAATAGTGGACAAAGTCCATTACTAAATCGTGTTCACTCCTCATTCCAAACATGTATTATGGAACTTGATTTAATTTTCAATCCAATCATGTCTATCTCATGAGATATAAATATTTAACCAATTAATTGGAGTGATAAATAGGTCCTACCCATCTCATAATAAAACCATTCTTACGTGTGCCACAAAAACATAATCCATTCATCATAGCATAACCTAAGGATCAAAAAAATGGGTTTCTTAAACATCATTTCATCACAATCCATATAAAATAAATGGATTTCATAAAAATAATTCCATCATAAAAACAATCAAATAAATGTAATTATAGTTATATAAACACAAACCTATGTCATTTTAGATGGAAAATAATTTTTATAAAACACATGAACTTAATTCTTGAGAAAAATATCCTTTCTTTTTAAAAAATGTTTTCTTTTTTCAAAATGGAATGTAATTCTAAAAGAAAATAATTTAGTTGAAAATAATCATGAAATCATATAGAGGAAGATTCATGGAAATAAGGTGTCTTGAAACCATAAAAATTCATTCATTCCGTACAAGTTAAAAAAACATTCTCCTCGTACTTTTTCCCAAAAAGTCAAAAAGTAACTTAAATCGAATAACGCCAAAAGATTCCTTTCATACAATTTAATAAAAATTACCCAAAGGTTAAAATTAAATTTAAAAGTTTTTATAATAATATAAATAATTTTACAAAATTTGGAAACATTGATGTGGATTATAAATATACCCCAATAAATACTTAGGTATAAAAAATCTCAGATAAAAATAAGATTGTAAAATTATCCCTTACCTTAGGTATGATATCCGTCATTTGTATCTCAACCTCACGTATAATTATTGAAATAATTTTATTGAATTATTCCAAAATCATAATCATTTTTACGATATAATATATTATTATATTATAATCCGTTTGTTAGTAACATTTCATTTTCACTTGTTATTTGGATATTAAGTACTTTGTGTTCTTTTGCAAGATTTTATAGATAAGTTCATGTGACACTTCTTAGGATATAGTTAAATCATTTAAATAATTATATTAGTATAATATATATCATAATTATTCATTCAATTCAGGTAAATAATCATTATTTAAAGAAGATCATGTAGAATGAATCACATCACATTGTGGAGATGGTAGGTCGTACATACGCACGAGCGATGATATTATTCCCAAAAGTGTGGAATGGTATTTAAGTGGATGGTGTATAATATTTAAAAATTAGTAACATATTATAATAATCATATATATTTATTATTTATATCATTATAACAATCCAAGTAAGGTGGTGGTGAAAAAATGATTACACCACGACGTGGAGACGGCAAGCCGTACGTACGCACGTGCGATGATTTCATTTTTCATAGGATGGATATAAGGTGAAATAGGGTTGTTTAATATTTATAATAACATATAATTATATGAGTGATACTTATGTTGTTACATTGTAATGAAACAACTAATGTATCGTAATTAGAAGAAGAAAGAAGTTTGAAAGAATTGGTAGAAGTGATTACATCTTCCTCGACGTGCTTCCTCTAAATCTATACTTAGACCACTAGAGTTGGTCTTTAAAGATGACCAGAACCTTTATAATGAAAATAGAGAAGTTTAAAAGGAAACATGGTAGGTTATGGCCGAGATTTAAGGCTCAAAATGAAGTGAAGAGGTGAGGGAGGATGTGCCCTTTTATAATTGAGGTGAGGGGCACTTTTGCAATCTCCATAAATAATAATTTATAATAAAACAAAACCATACAAAAAACCCTCTAAAATGTCCCCATTTATAATATTAGATGATATAGGGTTGTAATATCATACAAAAATAAATTTTGGACAAGTTATTTTTTCAATTTAAACCATATATTGTTAATTGACACTTTGTTATTCTATTTAATCTTAATTGTGGTAATAATATTCTAAATATTTAATGGTTATAAATATTTTCTTATATGGTATTAATTGACCATAAATGGGTATTTAATGATATTTTAGATCTTATAATAACAACTTTGTAATTTTTTAATTTTTTATGATTTTTAAATAATTTAATAAAATGTTATTTTTATAAAATATCAATAGTGTCAATTTTGACAGTGTCCATTTATTTGACTTTAAATAACATCATAAAAAAAGTTAGTTTTGAACCAAAATATTTAATACACTCATAAAATGTCATAGTCACCTATAACATTAATATATAATATTAATTAGTTCATATGATATTTATTTTAATATTTTTAAAACCATTTATTTGATATTTATATTAATAAAATAATTTCTACATCACTATTCTGTCATCTTTAATGGTAATTATTTAATCTATAAAAATTATAAATAAATTACTATGATGTAGGTAATTGTTTTAGAATTATATATATTATCTATATTTGATATTATGTCTTAGTTTTTATATATTAAAATTAATATACTTATATAAAATGATATTGTGACATTTTGTCACATTCATTTGTATTTATTACATTCATGTCATATTCAAAGTTAAGTGGCCATTAAGTGATTCCATTTATAAAAATAGATTTTGGGAGTATAATTTATCCATCCAATATAATTTTTATTGGTTTTAAGATAATTTTATAATATTATTTTTACCCTTAATTACCAGATTTACCTTTAACTATGGTAATAAAAATAATTACCAATGTTACTGTTTATAATGCTAAAAAATAAAATTATCCTATTAAAATAATTTGGAGATACTGATTCCAAAAAATGGGATCTATTTTTTAAAATTCAAAACATAGAAGTTTCAGTAATTAATTTAAAATTAATTTTGTTATTGAAATGAGAAAATGAGTTTTAAAAGTTAAAACATAGAAAAATATTGAAATGTTTTTACCTATGAATTAAATGTAAAATTAATTCTAAATAAATAAATTATATTTAATGATAAAAAATATTCTATTTATACTTTAAAACCATTTAATATTATAATTTAACCATATTAATTACCTCTATGAAAAATTTTGTTTTAATTTAAATTTAGCATATTTTTACTATTCATCAAAATGTAGAAGTTATCATAAATTTATCATGAATTCATCCAAAGTAAATTTCTATATCCCGATTCAGAATAAAATGTTTATGTTTTCATATAAAAATTATTATTTTTTAAAAATATTAATTTAAAAGGGTTTCTCCCTTCAGAGGTGTAAAATTAAACTTAAAAAAATAGGTTTTTATACATCAAATAGTATTTTATTCATACCCTTTGACTAAAATATCCTTTGGATGAATATAAAAAATATTTTATTAAGTATATAAAAATATATATATCTCATTAATTTAATTACAAAATAAAATTCAGTAAAAAATACAAATATCTAATTGATTTATATTTTTCATAAATAATTGATAGCCAATGAATTCACAATGCATTTTCATAAGTTAGTTATAATTATTCCTGCCATCATAATGGTTAGGTTATAATGGTAATTTTATAATAAGGGCATTTTGTGGTTCATTTAAACTCATAATTCCTTGCAAAGAAATATACTCGAGAATAAAAATTATTTAAAGAAATTATTTCATAAAAACATCCGGGTGTTACAAAAGCAAACTACCGCCTCACGAAAATATTATTGTTTGTTCATCCTTTACCAACTCTCATGGTGGTAATTATTATGTAATATCTATTTATATATGATATATATGATATTTTTAATGTATTTATGCTTCTTTGGATTTTATTTAGAACACACCTTTTTTCTTTTCATCTTGTGGGAATATAATAAAACCATTTGAGGAAGTGTGGAATACCGCCCCTTCAAAGTGATGTGATTCATTCACACTATACATGGAATATATAAAGATTAGTTTTAATAAATAAAAATATGTATCATAAATGAAATATATATGATATCAATTACATAATTAAGTTTCTATAAATATAGTATATCATTTTCTTTGTTACCCTTTTCACACACTAGAAAAGTGATAACGTCGTTCGTTGATGTGTGGACTACCGCCTCCTCTACATGATGTGATTAATTTTACATCAAAATAATTATATATAAGTTTATATGATTAAATAACATGGTATTTATAGTATAATTATCAATTTTATGGATATAATGTTACTTACATTCTTTCCAAAATGAACATTTAAAAATAGAAAAGTTACTCATGCGTACTTATGACCTATTATCTCCATGAGTGTAACATTGATTGATTTTTCATTACCACCTTTAATGAATAAATTTAAAAGTATTATTTATGTCTAAATATTCTAATTATTTCATTATTATTATTCTAGATATGTTTATATAATTACCCTTTTGACCATAGTCGACCTACCAAAGTTGTTTTTTGACACATGAACCAAGTTTGGTAAAAACACCCAACATAAACTTAATTGTTAGAGTAGTTGTATACAACATTGTAATTAGTGAAATAAAATTAATAATAAACTTGAAAAAATTTATAAATAAAGTAAATAATTAACAAAAAATTATTCAGGAAGATAAAGACACATGAGAAAAGTCAGACTCAAGGTAAGGGATTCTTATCTCACATTTCTTTCCATGAGGCATACACCATTAACATCACTTAATTCTTTTTTTGGTGTACCTAATGACCCTTTTGATATAAAATATCATGAATTATTTTATATTCATGGTATTTAAATGTTTTAATTAATTATTACTAATTTTGGGCCTCTCAATTCATATGTTACCAAGTTGTATGGGATTTTTGTCTTAATTTACACTCCATTGAGACTTATTTGTTATTTTGCACCTAGTTTCTTTTATATGGTGTATATACCAATATTTTTAATTTTATATCATGAATATACTTATTATAAAGTTATTATAAGTTTCATTTAATTTTATTCCTTCAATAGGATTATGATTCTAGATGTTTCAAAGTGGTATGGGACACTTTGGAATGTTTAACGATTATATTCCCCAATAATGTTTTATTGGTATTTACATTCATAAATTTCAACAAAACTTGTTGCTAATTATCCTCCACTATGGATATTTTGATAAATCTATATATTTATTCATTATGGATATTTTATGATAGGGAACATTTTTAAATTGAATCGATTATTCAATATATATGGAATGCTTTGGACAGGTATGACATGGGTTGGGGACCATTTAAAGTAAGCCCCTCGATGCATCGATAGTATCTTGGGATAAAATTAGGTTGGAAAACCCTTTGTGTTTATAAATAGTATGTTATAAACTATCTTTTGAAAGGTATTGATAGTAAATACATGGTTGATCAAAACAAATTGGTTTGTACCCAGTATGTTATAAACCATCTTGTGAAGGGTCTTTACGGTAAATGTACCATGTACCTAAGAAACATGGAATCCAATAATTAAGAATTTACATTATTGAGAATTAAGTGATTTTATTATTATTATACATGATATTTTCACATGATAAAGTCTATGGATATATTTTGTTTCTAGTTTATCAATTAAATTTCATGTGTTTCAGTTTTCTACCTTTCTATATTTATTATGCCTTATTTATTTATTTTAAATGGAATTTTAATTAGTTATTTACCCTACCTTGTTAATTTATTCTCATTTATTAATTATTTATTCCTCTTTAATTACCCTTTCTAAGCATTTGAGCTCACCCTTATTATGTTTAATTTCCCCAGGTTATGAAGAGAAAAACAATTGATAATCTTTTAAGGATGCAGTTTATTCCATTTTATTATAAATCATGTTTTATTTTATTTTATAATTTTATTATGGGTATCATGTATATAATTATCTTTCCAAGAATGCTAAATTGATTGGTCTTTTGGGGTTTGATTCCTTGTAATCATGCCAATGTAATTAAATAATGAAACAACTCCATCCTTCTATGGTCGGGGCGTTACAAAATCCCTCAACTTAATATTAAGTCATACTAAGAATTCCATTAATTGATTGGGAATGAACCCATAGAACTATGTGTAGTACATAGCCAAAGTATTGACACTTATTTTTATTGGGAATTTATCAAGTGGCTTTTGGATTTACTTAACTGAACTTGTATTGAGTTTAACAGCCAAATTCTATTCAATACAAATTTAGAGGGAAGTGTTGAGGAAATCCAAGTCAAAATTTTAGGATAAAGAAATCCACTCAACAGATCAATGAGATTCAATATCGTAGTTGACAATACTGCCACCCTAATTACTTTCTTATGGTTTTTAATGCCCAATGTTAGGTTCATTAAGAAAAATAATGGGGATCCTTGCCACTAGAATTTCATAGAAATTAGACATTCCGATTTTAATCGTGAGGGCTATTTGAACATGATAAAATAGTGGGAGAATTAATAAAATAAATTTATTTATTATTTATCACATTATTTTTAATTAAGAAAATTACTAATAATTTGCTCTTTTAATTTCAGACTAAAATGGGAAGCTCATCATACAAATTATTTCTATGATCAATATTAGAAAAAGATAACCACTTAAATGGTAGTAACTTATTGGTATGGTTTAAAATACTTCAGGTTGAGCTACGCCATGAATGGAAATCTTACATTCTATAATCCAAAATTCCTAATCCACCAACTAAGGAGGTGAGTAATGAAGAGTTCATATTCTATGAAAAAAATTGAACAATGTGATCGATGTTCAATGTTTTATGATTTCATCTATGTATAGTGATCTTATAAAGTCTCACAGAAATATGGATGTGTATAACATGCTTGAGAAAATATGTGATATTTACCATGAGAGAGATCTATAGGAATGATTTGAGATGTATAAGCTGCTCTTTTTGATAAATCATTGAGAGATTCCCCAGCTGGGCCTCATGTAGTCAAACTCATTGGATACATTGAGTGCCTAGAGGTTTTAGGTTTTAAACTCCCTAAATAACTGTAAACCGATCTCATTCTAGAATCACACCCTCAGATATTCTCCAAATTTGTTGTAAAATTTAATATGAAAAACATTCAGAAGTCTCTACCAGATCTTCTTACTCTCCTTCACTATGTAGATAAGGATACATAGCATAATAATTATTCCTTCATTATGGTGAACTATCAGAAAGGGAAAACAAAGATATTTAATCCCCAATATTCTTCACACCCTTACAATAAGAATAAGGTCAAGGGGAAATTAAAAGAATAAGATGTTTTCTATTTCTCACGGGAAAGAATGTCCAATGGAAGAAAAACTTCACCCATTCAATGAAGAAAGGGGAATCTTCAGGTCTGTTTGTTATCAAGTATAATTTATTTGTTTCTAAAAATTTGGAATTTTATATAGATTTTAGTGCTCACATAAGTATTAAAATATAGGAAACAAATAGATTTATAAATATTGACCAAATGGAGGTAGATACACAGTCAACCAATGAAGCCAAACTTGATATTTTAGCTATCAAGGATTACCAACCCACATTGCAGAACAAAATGATCTTGGTTTTAAAGGGTTTTTATTATCTTCCTTTAGCTACCAAAAAAATTATTTCTATATCCATACTTGATACGAAATGATTTATTTTAAAATTTGGGAATAAATTTTTCTTCTTTTATAAAATATAATTTTTGTATGGTAAGGAACATTTTAAATAATCGATTCATTTTTTGGATTTCATGAACCATGTAATAGAAATAGATAATGAAATTACTTCATATGAATCATACCACACCCCAATTTGGTATCAATGGATAGGTCATGTAAATGAAAAATTATTAACTAAATTCCATCAAGATGTGTTGGGAAAAAATCCCTCAAGGTATCATTGAATCATTTTTGAGGTGATTGTGTTTGTCGAAAAAGCAGACCTCCATGTTGTGTTTGTTGATATAGTATACCAAGATGTACAATTTTTTGAAAAAGGGGGTTTACATGGTGACTTTTTGAGTTCCATAGATATTTTTTACAACCTATGTGGACAAAGAACGATGATAAAGGGATGAATGATTTGAAGGTGGTACAAAAGAAAAAATCTAAGGTGGCGCCGTTTTCTAGTGTTTGCCAATTTTTTGGGCCTCAAAATCAAAAAATGGGGAATTTTTTTTTTCGAAAATGAAGTTGCATGAAAGATCTACGGTGGTTTGGAATCTTGCTCGCAAGGAATGTTTCGGGATCAGAACACCGAAAAATGGAAAATCCATGATACGCATGAAATATTTGAAGATGGGCATAATATATAGAGTTCCATGAAGGAAACTTGTGCGCAAGGAATGTTTTGGGAGAAGAACATTGAAAAATTGAAAAAGAATTATGTGCGTGAAATATTTGGAAATGGGTGCGAAATATGAGTTTGCACGAAAGAAATTTGTGTGCCCAATGCGACGTCAAATGGTGTTTTTCATGCTTGAAGAGGAACTTGCACGAAAAAAGTTGAATCTTCTGTATAGGGGTCAAGAATGCCTTTAAATACGAGGTGACCTCCCTCATTCAAGAGATATCAACACTTATATAAAATACGATCACCAGATTGTGTAATAATTTCACACAAAGGGAGTTTCACTAAAGATTTCGAGTTGCATGTAGGCTAAGAAAGTTTCACGTAAGATTTCAGTTGCGCGAAAGATTGAAGTTGCGAGCAAAGGTTGTTTCGCAAAAAAAGTGGAATCTTGCATGCAAGGCATTAAAGTTGCAGGCAAGACATTGTAAGGGTTTTTAAAAATATTCGAGGTTTTCTGGTACACCTGGTGCAAAGTGAGATTCATTTGTGGGTGAAAGTGGGATGTCAATAGAGTATCTATTAATAGTTAAGGATGCATATTTCATTAGAGATATTGAAGAGACCTATAGGTCTATAAACTATGATTAGATATTATAAAGAAGTAGTGATCAAACTTTTCTTGAGAGATAAGTGTGCTTTCATATCGTGATTGGTTGTAAACAAGAAGGGACAGTGAGTTTGCTTCAAACATTGTAAAAAGTAGTGTGCTTTTAGTGAAGTTGGTACATCGGCACATCGCTGGTGTAGGATCCTTGGATGTAGCCCAGTGTGGGTGAACCAAGTAAAAATTGTTGTGTCATGTGCATGATTTTATTTCTATTTATACTTTGCTACAGGAAAGAGAGAGAAGTGAGTTTTTCTTAACATCAAAACAAGATCAATAGGGTCAGTTATTTTAATCTGTCATACCTTGATTCACCCCCCCCTCTCAGGGTATCTAACCTAGTGAACCTAACAAGATGTATATTTATATTCTTTAAAACTAAAACCTCTTGGTGTATGTAATTCATGTTTATAGGAAAAAATAACCAAATCCCTATTTATTAAAAAAGGTTAAATGGATAAAGAGCTTTTGAATTCGTTCACACCGATGTATGTAAACCATTTCCTATTGAAGCAAGGGGTGGGTTCTCATACCTCAGAACTCTTACTGATGATTTTTATAGATATGGAAATGTGTACTTAATGAGGATTAATTACAAATCTTTTTATAACTTCAATTAATGAAATAATGAAGTTAAGAACTAGCTTGGTAAGAAGATTAAAAAACTCTACTCAGACCGTGGTGGAGAATATCTTAATCAAGACTTCAATTTTTTTGAGAGGTGATTCCTTGGTCAATGATCAAGGCACAAATTATTATATTTAAATAATGGATTCAAAAAGTCTAAATAATGGAATAATTTTACAATCATTATAATAAATTAGAATAAGATCATCAGGAAGGTCAACCAGCTAGGTTATTTCCTAGTTAACTCACTTATTATCAAGACCAATTAATCAAGACTTGAATGATTATTTAAGGGGTTTCGGGATACTATCTCAAATAAATCCTCCTTATACACCTAATTTTAATGGTATAAGGGAAATGAGAAACCACACATTTTTGGACATGGTGAGGTCAATGATTAGTCAAGAAATTCTTTTTATTATCCTATTGGGGACATGCATTACAAATAACAACATACATACTTAACCGAGTAAAAAATAAAGCGATAGATGGTATTCCATTCAAATTATGGAATAGAAAGAAACTTGAGTTGTATTAATTATATGTGTGGGGTTGAAAAGTATTCATTATGTTCTCTTTAGGTAACAAGCTTTCACCTTGAGGCACAAAGTGTATCTTTATATGATATACCAAAGTAAAAAAGGGATATTACCAATAAAATCATTTATAAAAAAGGTTTTGGTTAAATTTCATCCAACATATATTGAGGAGGATCTTATATAGAAAATAGATAGTTGGAGAGATATAGACTTCAATTAATTCTAGGCTCAATATGCACAAGATTTGTAACATGAAAAAATTCCACAAATCCCCTGGGAAGAAGAAGTTGTTCCAAAGACACAAGTACTACATAGGAGTACTATAGAGGTTAGAGAACCAAAACGGTATGGTTTTATAGTAAATAAGTATGGTGACCCATTATTATTTGATAATAATGATCTTATGACCTATAGAGAAGCAGTAAGTGGCACACATGTTGCCAAGTGGAAATAATCCACAAATTCTGAAACAAATTCCATGTAACAAAATTAAGTCTATATTTTGGTAGATAATCTAGTGGATGCAAATTATATTTTTTGTAAATGGTTATTCAAGAAGAAACTGGACATGGAAGTACAATTTAGTACTAATAAGGCATGACTAGTTGTAAAAGGGTTCAAACTGTGTCAAGGCATTGACTATGATGAAACCTTTTCACTAATTTTAATGTTAAAATAAATCATAATTCTACTTTCCATTATGGCATACCATAATTTGATATTCGGAAAGTTTATGTCAAAATAGACTTCTTTAATTGGAATATTTGGGAAGATATTAGTATGACACAACCTAAAGGGATTATGACTCGAAAGGATTCCAACAAGATATAAAAATTGAAAAAATAAATAAATTTATAGATTAAATAAAGCATATATTTCATGGAAAATTCCTTTTGAGGAATCCATAATATAATTTGGTTTTAAAAATAATGAGTGTGAACCTTGTATCTAAAAATATTTTAGTGAGAGTATAATAATTTTATTAATAGCATATGTTAATGACATATTACTCATTGGAAATGAAATATCAGTCTTACAGTCTCTTAAATAATGGTTAAATACATGCTTCTCTATAAAATACTTGGGAAAGGAAACATATTTTATTGGTATCAAGATCTATTGATATAGATCCCAGAGGTTTCTTAGGCTAAGTCAAATTACATAAATTGATAAGATATTGAAGTGATTCGATATGGAACAATCCAAGTAGGGAATGTTTCGAGCATCACCACACATTTTTCTTTCCATGAAAATGTGTCTTCAGAAATGTGAGGAAAGAAATAGAATGGAAAGTATGAAATACTCATCAGTGATTGGATCATTTATGTCTGATAAGAAATGTACTAGGGTAGATGTCTCTTATGCATTAAGTGTGTAAGGAATATGTTAAGCCGATTCAGGTGACTGCCATTGCATGGTATTAAAGACTATCCTTAAGTATATTAAGTGTACTAAGGATATGCTCATGGTTTACGGAGGAGATGAAGAACCATTATTCATAGGATATGAATATTCTAGTTTCCAAATTGATCAAGATGAAACAAATTAACATATGGGATACATATTTAATTTTAATGGAGGTGTTGTGAGATGGAAGGGCTCAAAGATGGCTCTGGTCATAGATTCTATAATAGATTCCAAGTATATTGTGGCTTCTGATGTATTTAAGAAAGAATTATGGATGTTAATATTTATCTAAGATATTTAAATGTTACCTAGAGGTAAAGATCATATCATAGTTTATTGTGATAATAAGGAAGGTGTGGCTCTCATAATAGAGCTGATGTCACATCAGAAGACAAAGTGCATACTTTGGAAGTTTAATCTATTGAGGGATTTTTCTCAGAGAGGTGAGGTTGCAGTGAGTAGTATGCATATGGAAGATAAAATTGCATTCCCCTTGATTAAATCAATTACTCAGTAGAAACATGATTATCATTTTAGGTATATCGGACTAAAATATATAGGTTGTTGGCTCTACTGCAAGTGGGAGTTTATTAGAGTTAGTGTCCTAGGGCCAACTATTTTCACTTTCATTACATCTATATTCAATATATTGAATAGTAATGAAACTTATTATTACATATTGTTCATTATTATGAAAGACTCTAATATAATAACATCTTAAGGAATACGTCCCATTGATATGGTCATAGTAATTCCCTACTGTGATGGGAACCTTGAAGCAGTATGATGATATTGTTAAATAATTTCTATAGTTGGATATTATACTATAATGGGAAACATATTAAATATACTATTAGTTGTGAGTACTCATAAGAAGATGGGGTTTCTTATCATTAATTTTAAACTTATTAATATCCAAGATGGGAGATTATGAGGACAAACCTTCCATTAGAAATTCCACATGTTTTGGTTTCATTAGATATTCCTATCTATGAGTATGTTTAATGATATTTAGACATTAATATTATCATTAATTCATGTCATGAATCTAACACTTAGATTTTATAAAGAAAACTATAATGATATATGTTCATTGTGAGGTATGGTATATTGGGTTCATTATGATTGACATGCCATTAATGGATAAGTCAAGTAAGGTTTTTCCATTCTATATTTATGGAACCTGATATCTCTACACTTTGGTTGGAATAGAACCATCACATTAAATTCCACTACCATGGTGTAATGATTTGTTTATTTCAAATAGTATAAGAAAGGCATATTGAGAAAACATGTTAGTCACATTGATGTGCAATCTACTAGATGAGATATTGCGACAAAGGGATTATATTACATGTTTTTTGTTGTATGTGGTTATTTTCATTACGAAGTCAATTCTTTTTAATGGGTTCCTTGACCCATTGATATAAATTAATAATGTAATTTTGGAAATCTCACTTAATTTTAATGATAAGTAATCCTAGAGGGACATACACTAAGTGTTTCAATCCTGTTTTCCTCTTCCTTATTCCATTGGGCTATGGGTTGCGATTCTATTTCTGTTAGGGGGTTCTGATGGAGTTGTGGTTTTTGGTTTTCTGGTGAAGGTTTGTTGATGGCGAGGGTTCTAATGGAGCTGTGGTTTCTGTAGGGGGTTTTTAATTCAGGTGGTGTCTTATTGGTTGTGGATTTATATGGAATTCCTGTTTGCTCATACCTCTATAGTCTTCATATCCACTTCTCCCTTCAAAGTGAGTTAGGTGGGGTGTTTTTAAAGAGGATTTGGGATATATTGTGTTGGGGGTTCCAAGTGTCCCGACAAGTGTTCAGGTGATGGTGTGATTCGAACGGCGAAAACAATAGTGGTGGTGGATCAGAGTTTATGATTTTCATGATAATGAAGGTCCTCTGAGACAACGACGATGGTGTTTGGTGCTTGCAGGGGGTGTCAGAGAAGAGGTTGGTGGTAAAGTGATAATTGGGATGATGACTATGGTGATGGGAAAACATGATGGAAGTGACAATGATGTGATAACAGCTAGAGATGAGATGATATGTTGATAGGTCGGTATTGTGATGATAGAGGTTTCATCATTTTTGGGTTTCTTAGGTAGCACCCACTCTTTGAATTTGAATTTTAAATTTTGAATGTGGTTTTGTGATCAAGTATGGTTGTATAATGGTTTTCATGTGGGTAATGTGTGAATTTGATATCGGGTTTTTGAGAGGTTCCCACTCATCCCAAATTTGGTCTTTTTTAAATGGGAAAAATTGATTTAGAGGTGAATTTAATTAATAAAATAAATATTATTATCAAGAACAAGGTATAATTTTATTCATGTTTTATCGATCATAAAATATTAATTAATGAATACAATATTTAAATTAAATAGTTGTTTGGTTGTTTAATAAATGCTAGAGGAGTTTAAATTGACCAATACCATGTCTGGTGACAAATATTAATTAACATGTCGGTTAAACAATATTTGTTATTACACATGTTCACATGAAAAATAAAATAATAATATTATTACCTTTATTATAGGTCATGGGTTTCATTAAAGGATACAATATTATTTAATGTCTGACATGAAATTAAATAATTATTTAACCTAAAACCTACCTTTATAAATATATATTTACCTCAATTGTGTAGGATTCACAATTGAGAATATAAAATTGTTGTGTGGAATGAATTATCTCTCAAAACCTCTCCTCCTTCTCTCTCCCTCTCAAGAGTGAGAAGCATAAGATAGATCCCTTAAAGATCGAAGTATGAGCGATCAACACAAACAATACAAGACAATCGACATGTTGTGCTCGCACATAAAGTTCATTTGGCATTGTCTAGAGATTAATGGAGCATGTGTGGATTGCCGCTAGAGGGATTCTATCCTTGTATCCTAACATAAGAATGAAGATAATCCAAAAATGGTTGTTTTCATATGATCAACAATCATCAATGAAGAAAGGTTCCTAAGCAAAGGTAATCATTTCATTGAATATTAAATAAATTAATTATATATTTTATGTGTAAGATCCCGACTCTTGGTTTCAGTAATATAAATATTAAAATAAATTCTAATATATCAACATCTATCAAATTCTTCTTCTTCACCCAGAACCAAAATTTTCTATGGAACAAGACTACCAATCTGGTTAAACTTCATTAGAGGAATCTCAAATTTGGGGAATCTAAATGGGAACCTAAGGATGTGATGAAGTAGAGACATCCTTATTTTTTTATATCAGAGTGATGGAATTTAAAGGGATAAATTCAATTCATTTGGATTATAATGTAACACCCCAATATTTAATAAGTATTTCCTTGGAAATAAACTTGATGTATCCAATAGCTCTCCTTACACACAACCCTATGTATAAATGAATCATAATAAAGTAATATTTTATAACCCAGATGATAAATTAGAAGGTATGAATAGTAATAACCACATGATGAATAAATATTTTAAATAATGTAAATTTATATATTAATTCAAAAAAATACAAATATTTTTATAATGATTTTTTCATTAAAATTATGTTTTCACCAAAATGGGATTTTTATTTCATTTTACGTGTATATATTTTATAATTAATTTCTACCTTTTCATTGAAATTTTATTTATGGTAATTAATATCAATTTCAAAATCATCATTTAATTGTTATCTCTGGGTGATTTTTTTGTTTTTTTCTAAAAAGTTTTATTTTTCAGTGAAAAGTGAAAAAATACCAGTTTTTGTAAAAAATATTATTTATTTTTAAGTAAAATTAAAATTAGATTTTTCATTTTGTATTAAAGTAACATAATTTTACTTTATTTATAAATAATTTAATTAATTACATTGAAATTATTGTAATATTTTATTTTGCAATAACTAATTTTTTGGTCTTAAAAACGCATTTGTCTAAAAACTGTCTCTGTAGGCACAATGTTTTTTTATCTTAATAAATTAAATTAATCTCAATTTATTTGTGGTTATAATGAAATTTATATATTATATATTAAATAATATAACTGAATATTCATTTTATTTTTTTAAAAGTTACGAAATAGAAGTAAATTATGTTTTATGCTTAAAAATGCATTTTTCTAAAATGGGTTTTTATTATGGTATGAAAGATTATTTAAAATTAAATTATACAACTTATAGGAATTTTATCTAGTAAAATAGATTCCATATTTTTAATGAAAATAATTAATATAATTTAATATGGTTATATTAATTTTTAGTTATAATTAATATTGAAAACAGTAAAACTGTGTTACCATGATTAAGGTTAAAACAGGTTCACGGTGGTAAAACCAAGCCATAAGGGTAGTATTTCCACCCAAACATAAATAATAATTATTATTTTGAATATATTTAAACATTATATTATAAATGTTTTAATAATTTAATATTTTTATCCACTTTCCAATGAAAATGAACTTATATCATTGAAATATTTTAAGAAATTCCATGTGTGTCCCTTCCCTCACTTATAAAAGAGAGCTTATTTTCCTCTATTATTCACACCATTGGATCCTTATAGATAAAAAAATACCTCCTAAAAAGACTTTATATAATACTTCCCTTAAAATTAGATCTTTTGGTATTCTCTTAAGACCAATCCTTTAATGATGAAGGTGTAAGACAAAGGAGGTCTTTCAATGAAGGGGTATAAATCCAAACCAATCTCTTTCAATTTTATTTCTCATTCAAATTAATATAAAAAAATTATATATATAAAAACATTATGAATTTGGTGTAAAAAATATACTGATATTTTATTATGATGATGTTTCAATCTTTTACCACTTCTTCTCCATAAAATCACTACTGAAAATGGGGTTTTTACCCACAGTTCTTTACCAACAGTTTGCTTAAACCGTTGGTAAAGAAGGGATAGAAAACCCTTCCCCAATTGTTCACTAGAACTGTTGGGAAAGGGGTGTTCAACTTAACCTTTCCCAACGGTTCTAGTAAACCATTGGGAAAGGGTTCCCCTTTACCAATGGTTCAATAGAACTGTTGGGAAAGGGTTCCTTGGACAACCCTTTTACAACGGTTTTTAAAAACCGTTGGTAAATCATTACCCCAAATACATTCGGGCCGCTACTCTCCCCCATTCACGATAGAACCCTAAATCACTGCAGCGCTCCGCTCCTCTCGTGACTTCCCCTATCCGAACTAGTGAAACACCTTCTGAATCATCTCAAATCAGGTATTTTATTCTTTATACACATGAAATATTTAAGTGCTACCTTGTTTTTATTGTTATTAATATAATATTTTAGTTTTAAGTTTTGATTTTGATGTGCATATCATTTTTTTGTGTTTTGATTTAATCTAGACTTTCTCCATTCCAATCTGGATTCCAGATTTTCTAAGTATGTGTTTTTATGTCTTTTCTTTATCTTGTAATTAATTGTTACATGGAAATTTATTTATATGTGTTTATTAATTTTCATGTTTTCACTATAGAGGATATGTGTTGATACCCTTTCAATTTTGTTGTGTTATTTCACCCTGAAAAATAGGAAAATGAATGAATATTTGGTTAATTAATTAGTTTCCCATGGAATATTATTTGTGTTATAATGTCTATGCTAAATAAAGGGGTAATGTAATAAAAGACCTTTAATAAATTGTGGAAGTTGGGATATGTTGCTTCTATGAGAGGTTTTTTATTGTGTTTTATTGTATGTTGTAGGCTATTGTATGGTGATTGAGGTTACCGGTTGGGCTTTGTGATATGTGGGGTTGTGATGTGATGGTTAGTGGGAATGGATGTGAAATGTGAAGTTGTGTGATAATGATGATGTGTTGTGGTGTTGTGTCGTGTGGAGGTGTTGTGTGATGAGGTTGTGGTGTATGATTTGGTGAGGTGGTTTTGGTTGTGAGGTGGTTGTGATGTGCAATATTTTTTCTGTGATATGTGGTTGTTTTGGTGAGATGGTTGGACGATGTAACATGGCGACAACGGTTATTGTGATATGCTGAGTTGTTGTGTGGTGGTTTTATTAGTTTCCTGGTTATCTATGGAATAAATTATGCTGTTAAAACAAAAAAAACAAGATAGTAAACAAATGAGATGGAATAGAAATGGATGTGTGGTAAACTAAGTGTTTTCAGGTGAGATGTGATGTGATAATACCTGATTCTAGCATTGGACACTAGACGTTGTGAGGGTGGTGTATGTGGGGATGCATCCCAAGCCACATCAGAGATAACTGGTATGTGATGGGATATCTTTGTAAGGTATGGGATCATATGAAATTCAACATTGAGGAGTGAGAGAAGAAATTGGCTGGGAAGTAGCAGTGGGGTTCGTTTCTTTATTTTGATCGTGATGTTATATTACTATATTGGATGCACAATTTGGCAAGTGATCCTTGATGAGGTTGAGTTGGTTAGTTGACCTATTTAGGTTCTTGTTGGTTTTACATTTTTTCAATAACACAATAGTATATTTTTTTCACATGTGTAGTTGATACCTTGATTATATCCTTACTGAGTATACATGTTATTCACACCCTAAATATACAATTTTTTCCAAGTTTCTAGGAGTACTTTGGGGACCATGTTGGACATTAATAGCTCAGATTAGAGTTTTTTTTGAGTCACTATTATATGACTTGTCTTTTGGTACTTTACTTTGGAGACTTTTACATGTATCAGGTTACTTTATTGATGTATTTTTTGATGGTATTCAGTTTACTTTTATATTATCTTCGGGAAATTTATTTATATGTGTTTAAAATCCATGAACAACCTATTAGCGTAGAAGCCTAAAATTTATTCACCCATGGGGTGCATTTGACTTGGGGAAGTAATTGGGTAATGAAAGGTATGGCCATAGAGGTGCCAATAATGAGTTATTGAACATGACTGAATGATTTTGGATGCCTATAACACATAATGGGACCTAAGGCATGTGCCTCTTATAGACCTAATGAAAATGAATATAAATAAATTTGAATTTAATTTATGAGTACTTCTTCTTTAAATTATTTTAATAGTTCACTACATCGACTAAAAACTTCTTACTTTATCGTTTACTTAAATGTATTTTCTATTAAAGTTCAATCCTATTGAATTGTTTATGAAAAAATGACTTATATAAATTCTTTTTACAGAATGGATAGAAGTTGGATGTATGAAACCGATCGGATCTCAAGCGATTTTCAAAACAATTTGGATAGCTTTATAGATTTTTCATTTCACAATGCTTCAGATAGTGGTCGCATACACTGCTCATGTTATAATTGTGTTGGTAGACCTAGGTTGAGCCATGAAGAAGTCAGCTACCACATAACCAAAAATGGTTTTCAAGCAAACTACTTTGTGTGGTATCACAATGGGGAGAAAGTGAAATCTCAAAATGGTGATGATCAAAATGAAAGGACCGGAATAGAGAATTTGTTAGATGATCGGTTTCCATTTATTCGTCATCATGAAAAAGAAAGGATTTCGACTCAAGAATACTTCGATATGAGGACAGCTGGTGCATCTAGTGAAAATGATGATATTGATAGGGTGAAAAAATTGAATGATGCTTCCAAGACTCCAGTATATCGATAATGCGATAAAATGAAAAGGCTGGAATTTTTAATCTGATTGTTTCATGGAAAAACTATTTATGGGATTTCTAATACAACAATCGATTACATTCTTACCCTCTTGAAGGATTTACTTCTATATGATGCAGATATTCGCTCAAACCACTATATGGCATGGAAGTTAGTTGAGGAACTTGGATTTTCAAGAAACAAAATTTATGCTTCCCCGAAAGATTTTAGTTTATTCTGGGAGGAAACCGCTGAATGAAATGATTGTACAAAATGTGTCACATCCTGCTAGAAGTCAAAATCTGATAGAACACCATCCCGCATTCCACAAAAAGTAATGTGTCACTTTCCATTAATCCCCATACTCTAGAATCTTTTTTATGTCTGATGAAATATCAATAAAAATGAGATGGCATGATACTGAGAGAAAGAATACTAATGATGAGTTGGTTCATCATACAAATGGATTTTCATGGTAGAGATTTGATTCTCAACATCCTGATTTTACAGCTAACGTGCATAATGTGTGGCTGGGTCTTTTATGCGACAGTTTTAATCCATTTGGGCAGATGCTTACTTCGTACAGTGCATGGCCAGTTTTTATACACATTTATAATCTTCCCCCATGGTTTTGTATGAAAAAACCTTTCACTTTCATGAGTATACCCATATTTGGTCCCTCTTATCCCGGTATTGATATTTATGTATACATGCAACCTTTAATAAAAGAGTTGAAACTTCTTTGGGATGTGGGTGTGCGCACATATGATGCATGTTTGAAAGACATATTTCAGATGTGTGTTGCGCTTATATGGACAATCAATGATTTTCTATCTTATGCAATGATGTCTGGATGGATCACGAAGGGAAAACTGTCATGCCCAGTTTGTATGAAGAATACACGATCCAGAAGACTGAAACATTGTTGTAGTTTCAGTTTTATGGGACATCAACGATTCTTACCAAATGATCATCCATATAGAATGAATCGTCGAAGATTTGATAATACCATAGAGACCTATGATCCACCTCAGCGTATGTCTGGAGCTGATGTGCTTAATGAATTGAAGGATTTCAGTTTTTTTATTCAGGAAGGGTCAAATAAAATCTGGAAAGAGAAAGAATGTTTCCCCTGAATCCTGTTACAATTGGAGGAAGATGAGTATCTTTTTTGATTTTCCTTATTGGTCAACCAATTTGTTACGTCATTGCATAGACGTAATGAATATTGAAAATAATATATGTGAAATTTTGATTTTGGTTCTTCTAAATGTCAAGGGGAAGACAAAAGATGATTTACAATCTCAGCGTGACTTAGTGGATTGGGGCATCTGACCAGGATTGCATCCTGTGTGTATCAGTGAAAATAAATGGCAACTTCCATGTGCTTCTTATGTGATAACACCTACGAAAAAAACAATTTCTGGAAGTATTAGAGACTATTAGAGTTCCTGATGGATATTAAAGCAACATATCTAAACGGGTCAACAGAAGATAGTTGAAGCTAAAATCTTTGAAGACTCATGATTATCACGTTCTACTGCATGAGTTGCTTCCAATAGCAATCTGTCATCTTTTGTCCAATAATGTAAGGCTGACCGTTATTCGGTTGTGCCATTTTTTTAGAGATATGTGTGTTAAGAAGTTGTCCAAGTATTTCTTGAATTTTTTTTGACAGATGCCCCATTAATTTTGTGTGAGTTGGAGAAAATATTTCCTCCATCATTTTTCACATGCATGCTGCATCTGACTGTCCATATTCCCATTGAAATACTTCTCGGAGGACCTGTTTATTTTATTTGGATGTATCCAACTGAAAGAAATATGTACACATTAAAGTCTTATGTCTGAAACATGAATCATTCCGAAGGTTCTATCATGAACGGTTACTTGGCTCAAGAATGTATGGATTTCTGCTCAATATATTTTTCTGATCTTACTACAAGAATGAAAAAACCAATGAGAAATGAAGAAGAACGTTATGAGAAAATTGAACCCATTTTTCCATCACTTCCTCAAATAGGAGGAATTCCCGGATCATATATATTGAAGACATTAAGCCATGAAGAGCGGGAGATGGCACAACGCACAGTTTTGTTCAACTGTGATTTTTTTGATGACTATATCAGGTAACTAAATGAAATATGTGTATCTTACATATACGATGACTATATCAGGTAACTAAATCTAATTGTGTTGATACTTTAAGAAAATGATCCATGGGTCATTTGTGACGTGTATGAGTCAACCCCGTCTAAATCTGAGGTGCGGTGTGGCCGTTAGCACTTTAACTGTGTCTCTTTTGTTTAAAATGGATGGGATTTTAATTGAAAAGAACAACTGACATGTGGAAAACTGACCAAACACATTCAGATTTTGTTGATGCTATATCACAATGATCCATGGGTCATATGTGATGTGTACAAGTCAACCCCGGCTCAATCTGAGTGGCAGTGTGGTCGGGATCACTCTAAGTGTCTCTCTTATGTTTAAAATGGACAATATTTTAATTACATACAAAAAACTGACCAAATGGATTCTGATTGTGTTGATACTTTAGAAAAACGATCCATGGGTCATATGTGATGTGTACGAGTCAACCCCACCTCAATCCGAGATGCGGTGTGGCCAGCACCATTCGAAGTGTCTCACTTTTGTTTGAAATGGATAACATTTTAAGTGAAAAGTACTACTGACATATGGAAAACTGACCAAACGCATTCAAATTGTGTTGATAATTTAGGAAAATGATCCATGGGTCATTTGTGACATGTACGAGTCAACCTCGTCTAAATATGAGGTGCGGTGTGGCCGGTAGCACTCTAACTGTGTCTCTTTTGTTTAAAATGGATGAGATTTTAAGTGAAAAGAACAACTGGCATATGGAAAACTAACCAAAAACATTAGGATTCTGTTGATACTGTATCACAATTATCCATGGGTCATATGTGACATATATGAGTCAACCTAGGCTCAATATGAGGTGCAGTGTGGTCGGTATCACTCTAAGTGTCTCTCTTTTGTTTAAAATGGACAACATTTTAAGTACATACGGAAAACTGACCAAATGGATTATAATTGTGTTTATACTTTATCAAACCAATACATGGGTCATATGTGATGTGTACGAATCAACCCCACCTCAATCTGAGGTGCGTTGTGGCTGGTACAACTCAAAGTGTCTCTCTTTTGTTTCAAAAGGACATCATTTTAAGTGAAAACATCAACTGACATACAGAAAACCGACCAAATGCTTTCAAATTGTGTTGATACTTTAGGAAAATTATCCATGGGTCATTTTTGACGTGTATGAGTCAACCACGTCTAAATCCAAGGTGTGGTGTGGCCGGTAGCACTCTAACTGTGTCTCTTTTGTTTAAAATGGATGGGATTTTAAGTGAAAAGGACAACTGACATGCGGAAAACCAACCAAACACATTCGGATTCTTTTGATACTTTAGGACAATGATCCATGGATCATTTGAGATGTGTATGAGTCAACCCCGTCTAAATCTGAAGCGTGGTGTGGCCGGTACCACTCTAACTGCATCTCTTTTGTTTAAAATGGACAAAATTATAAGTTAAAAGCACAAATGGCATACGGAAAACCGACCAAACACATTCTGATTATGTTGATAATTTTTCACAACGATCCATGGGTCATATGTGACGTGTACGAGCCAATCCGGACTCAATCCAAGTCGCGGTGTGGCAGGGATCACTCTAAGTGTCTCTCTTTTGTTTAAAATGGACAACATTTTAAGTACATACGGAAAACTGACCAAATGCATTCAGTTTCCATTGAAACTTTAGGAGAATGATCCATGGGTCATATGTGACATGTACAAGTCAACATCGCCTCAATCCAAGGTGTGGTGTTGCCGAAACCATTCATAGTGTGTCTCTTTTGTTTAAAATGGGCAACGTTTTAAGTGGAAACAACAACTGACATACGAAAAACAAACCAAACACATTCTAAATTTGTAAATGTTTTAGGAAAACGATCCATGGGTCATATATGACGTGTAAAAGTCAACCCCGCCTCAATCTGAGGCGCGGAGTGGCCGACACAACTCGAAGTGTCTCTCTATAGTTTAAAATGGACTTCATTTTAATTAAAAACAACAACTGACATACGGAAAACCGACCAAACACATTCAGATTCTGTTGAAACTTTAGGAAAACGTTCCATGAGTTATTTGTGACATGTATGAGTCAACCCCGACTCAATTCGAGTCCAGGTGTGGCCAGAACCACTCAAAGTGTATCAAGTTTATTTGAAATAGACAACATTTTAAATGAAAACAACAAGTGACATACGGAAAACCAACTAAATGCATTTGGATTCATTTGAAACTTTAGGACAATGATCCATGGGTCATATGCGGAATGTACGAGTCAACCTCGCCTGAATCCGAGGTGCAGTGTGGCTGGCACAACTCAATGTGTCTCAGGTTTATTTGAAAAATACAACATTTTAAATGAAAATAACAATTAACATACGGAAAACTGAATAAACGCATTAGGATTTAGTTGAACCTTTATCAAAACAATCCATGGGTTATATTTGACGTGTATGTGTCAAACCAACCTCAATATGAGGCATGGAGTGTCCAGAACCACTCGAAGTGTCTCTCTATAGTTTAAAATGGACTTCATTTTAATTGAAAACAACAACTGACATATGGTAAACTGACCAAACACATTCAGATTCTATTGAAGCTTTAGGACAACGATCCATGGGTCATATGTGACATGTAAGAGTCAACCGCACCTCAATCTGAGTCGCAGTGTGGTCGGGATCACTCAAAGTGTCTCTCTTTTGTTTAAAATGAAAAACATTTTAAATAAATATGGAAACTAATTCTGATTGTGTTGATACTTTAGAACAACGATTCATGGGTAATAAATGAGGTGCACAAGTCAACCCCGCCTCAATCTGAGAAGCGGTGTGTCCGGCACCACCCAAAGTGTCTCTCTTTAGTTTAAAATGGACTTCATTTTCAGTGAAAACAACAACTAACATACAGAAAACTAACCTAACACATTCGTATTATTTTGAACCCTTAGTACAATGATCCATGGGTCATTTGTGACATGTACGAGTTAACACCGCCTCAATCCAAGGAACAGTGTGTCCTAAACCACTCAAATTGTCTCTCTTTCGTTTAAAATAGACTTCATGTTAAGTAAAAACAATAAATGACAAACGGAAAACCGACCAAATGCATTCATATTCTGTTGAAACTTTAGGAAAATGATCCATAGGTCATATGTGATGTGTAGAAGTCAAAACCACCTCAATATGAGGCCTGGTGTGGCCGAAACCACTCAAAGTGTCTCACATTTATTTGAAATGGACAACATTTTAATTGAAAACAACTACTGGCATAAGGAAAATTGACCAAATGCATTCGGAATGTGTTGAAAGTTTAGAAAAAAGATCAATGGGTCATATGTGACATGTACGAGTCAACCCTTCCTTAATCTGAGGCATGGTGTGACTGGAACCACTCAAAGTGTCTCATTTTCTTTGAAATAAACAACATTTTAAGTGAAAACAAAAACTGACATACAGAAAACCAATCAAACGCATTTTGAATGTGTTGATGCTTTACTAAAATGATACATCAGTCATATGTGATGTGTACAAGTCAACCCCGCCTCAATCTGAGGCCCAGTGTGGTCGGCACCACTCAAAGTGTCTCATGTTTATTTGAAATGGACAACATTTTAATTGAAAACAACTACTGGCATACGGAAAACTGACCAAACGCAATCTGAATTTGTTGAAACTTTAGCACAACGATAAATGAGTCATATGTGACATGTACGAGTTAACCTCTCCTTAATCTGAGGCATGGTGTGGCCAGTACCACTCAAAGTGTCTCATTTTTTTTTTGAAATTAACGACATTTTAAGTGAAAACAATAACTGACATTTAGAAAACCAACCAAATTCTTTCAGAATATGTTAATACTTTAGGAAGATGATCCATGGGTCATATGTAACGTGTACGAGTCAACCCCGCCTCAATTCGAGGCGCGGTGTGGCCGGTTTCACTCCAAGTGTATGTATTTTGTTTAAAATGGACATAATGTTTAGTAAAAAAAACTGGTATATGAAAAACTGAACAAACATATTTGGACTCTGTTGATAATTATTCAGTTTTTTGTGTATTTTATTGATAATTGATAATTAAATTATGTATGTATTCAATTATGAATTGAATTATGGATTCCACATATAATTGTCATCTGAATTTTAAATTGAATTCTAAATCAATTTTGTATTTTTATAATTATGTTATGAATTATGATTTAATTCTGTATGTGTATAGTTCAAGAATTCATTATATGTTAAATGTGTGAATTTTTTCTCTATATGTATGTATTAGTTTTTTATTGCAGGTATATTAATTAAAAAGGAGCATAATGGAGGCTGTTGTGAAAAAATGGAGGCTGCTGTGCAAAAATGGAGGTTGCTGTGCAAATTTCAGGCTGCTGTTCAATTTGCATAGAATAGCCTATGCCAACAATTTCAAACCGTTGGCATAGGCTTGTAATAACCCTTTCCCAACAGTTTCTAAATGATTGGGAAAGGTTTATAGGGATTTTTTTTCCAATGGTTCAATGAGAACTATTGGCAAAAACCTTTCCCAAAATTTCTAAAACCGTTGGGAAAGAGTTGATTTTTTTAGTTTTACCAACGGTTTGGTGTAAACCGTTGGTAAAACTTATGCCAACGGTTTAACCAAACCGTTGGTATAGGTTAATTTTCCTAACCTATACCAATGGTTCTTTGTAAACTGTTGGGATAGTTTTTCTCTATTTGCAGAACTGTTGGTATAACATACACCAATGGTTTTACAGGCTTTCCCAATGGTTCTGAACCGTTGGGAAAGACCCCATTTCCAGTAGTGAATGGGAGATGAAATTATTAGTCACGCGTACATGTGGACAATAACCTCCACGGAACGATATGATTATTTTTCCAGAACACTATTTATGGGATGGTAATTATGTTATATTTTATTCATATATATTATATTTGTGATATAATAATTGTTCTTGAAGAATTATTATTTACCTTTCTTTCATTCAGTTCATCAAAAAATGGAAACATCACTCATGTGTACATACAGACTATTGTCTCCACATAGTGATGTATTTCATATTCCATTAATGATTTATAAAAATGGATATAAATATATATAATTAATATATAATATATATATCAATAATAAAATTATGTAGATTAATTAACCATGATAAAATTACAAGGACCGTGACTTTTTAATAAAAACATACCTAAAAATGAAGTTGTTAACACCCAAATTGATGATGATGATGAAAGATTGTTAATGAATGAGTGATAAGATGTTATAAGTAAAAATTTTAAGATATTATGAGTATAAATATGGTTAATTTATAGAATTATTATAAACATAAATTTATTATACATGATCTTAGTGAACTTATGAAGCAAGACAAACTTGAGATAAGGGCTCTTCATCTCAATTTTGTTTTTTTGAGACATATTTGATGTTATAAACCAATATTCTTTTATGAGGAATATATAATGACCCTTTGATATATTTTATCATGAATATACTTATGTTCATGATACTTAAATTTAAATTTGAATGTATTGATTTCATGGGGGGTTATGAATCAAAAGATACCAAGGTGGTATGAGTTTTATGTTACAAACTCATTTTTACCAGGATTTGTTATGATTTAATTTTTTAATGAAGATATTATATGTTATATCTCTCCCAAATCATATTTTTTTATTATACTCTTTTTATTTCAAGATATTAAATATTTTCTTTTATTTTACTCTCTTTAAGCACTCAAAACATCGAAAGAATGTTTTTATGGAAAACCGAATTCTTTTCACCCTTAGGTCAGGAATATTTTTCTCCATGTACACATTTTAATTGAAAATGTTTTCAATAATTTTTTTATTATAAAATGTTTTTTTAAATTAATTTTTACCCATTTTTTAATTTCTATACATTTTTGTAAAATTAATATTCTTGTCATTTTTTGAATAAGATACTTTTGAGTTTTACAAAAAATGTGAAAGGGTTTTTTATTTTAACATAAACTCTAAGAAAATATCTACCAGATAGCATGAATACTGTTTTATTTTAAGTTTTATTTATATGTTTCCTAGGTTATTTTCAAATAAATTGTTTTATAAGAAAATTTTGAATTTTTTAGATTTTAAATAAGTTATTTAAAAATGAAAAGGGTAATTTACTCATGAAATGAACTAATGTTATTTTAAATTTATTTTCATATATAAAAACATTCATTGATGTTTATTAAGATTTATTAGGTATATGACCCAATGATACCATATTTTTTCAATTATATGATGTTTTATGATTATGTAGATGAAATATTTATGAAAACTGTATCTTTTCCATGAGTTATGATATGATGATATGATGATATGGTAAATGTTTTATTATATTGTGGAATACATATATATGGTTTTAATTATGTGATGGTTGGGATATTAATTATATAGTCCAAACTTAATTAGTAAAATATGGATATCTCATGAGAAAATAAATAATAGAATGGTGTGTGAACCCAGTTTAGTATGGGATTATGTCTTATAAGACAACATTGGTAATAAAACTTTAGTATGGAAATGATGAAATGAGGAGTTAACCCAATCTACAATGATAATATAGGAAGTGATTTTAGAAAAGGAAATGATATTTGTTGGGAAAAAATCCCTCAAGGTAACATTGCATCATTTTTGGGTTGATTGTGTTTGTTGACAAAGCAGGTTTCCATGGTGAATTTCAGAATTCTAGATATTTTGTTGACAATCAATGTTGAAAAAGAACCATGAAAACGGAATGGACGATCTGGAGGTGGTATAAAATAATAGATACAAGGTGGCGTTGTTTCCTAGTGTTTACCAAATTTTTGGGGTCCAAAATTTGGAGGTTGGTAAGCAACGCGAAAAGTGGATATCCTTGAAGATATCATAAAAATATGGAAAAGGAATGAATTTCGCAAAGATTGGCTACATGGTTTGGAATTCACAAAGACCAGATGAATGTTGATGGTGATGCTTCGTGATTACGTCAAGATTCGCGAACGGTAGAGTTGAAGAGCATTGCGGTGGTGAAGGGCATTGTGAGTGGATCTACGTAGCGAAGGCACGAATGAATTGATGGGATGCTATGTGATTAAAATGAGCTCCGTGATCGGAAAAATTCCATGGTGCTTCATGATTTTGAGATAATCTCAGCAGGAACTTTGGAGCTTCACGATTTGAGATGACATGGAGTTGAATTTATGCGGAAAGTTTGAGGGCCAGTGTAATCAACTCTAAAAAGGCCTCGACCCCCTCGGGAGAAGTAGAGATTTTTTAGAGAAAATATTTTTCTCTCGGTTCGCAAAGGTAGTTCACGAAGTCAATGCCCTTCACGAAAGGAAGGAACTTCGCATCGACTATTCTAGCTCCACGTTGGCTCAGTAATCTTCGCAAAGGAAGTTGCTCTGTGATGACTTGAGCTTCACAAGAGTGCTTCGTGAAAAGGAAGGAGCTTCGTGAAGGCTTGTTTGAGCATCACAAAATTGGGATCCTCGCGAAGTAGGGTGCATCATGAAGGTATTTACAAAGTGGGTTTCCCATTGTTCTAGGGAAAAGGGGTATTAATTGGTGGATGAAATATGGAATTCAATAGAGCATCTATATACAGTGGAGGATGCATTCATTAGTGGTAATGAAGAGACCTACAGGTCTATAAACTGTGAGTGGATCTTCTGAAGAAGCAGTGAGCTCACTTTAGTTGAGAGATCAGTGAGTTCTGAAATTGTGAGTTGTTGTAAACTAGGAGGGACAATGATTCCGCTTCGAACTTGTAAACAGTAGTGTGCTTATAGTGGAATTAGTAAATCGTCACACTGCCGGTGTATGCTCCTTGGATGTAGACCAGTGAGGGTGAACCAAGTAAAAATTGATGTGTCATGTGCATGCTTTAAGGTTTATTCATACTCTTCATCGGGAAGGAGAGAGAAGAGGTTTTTGTCTAACAACAAAACAAGATAAAAAAGGGGCAGTTGTTTTGATCTGTCATACCCTGATTCATCCCCCCCCTCTCAGGGTATCTGGCCTAGTGGTCCTAAAACTATTCTATTCTAATTTTTAAAACACAAACTTATGCCTTATTATTATTTAATTTTATCATGAGTCATGATTGATTATTGATGATTTATCACTCTTATGCCTTATGTAATTTATTTAACTAAAACCCACACATTGGTTCATGATTAAATATATTTAACTAACTGGATATGAGTATTATAAGTCCTGATTATGTTCTCATTACCCTTATTATTATCTTATTCTCACTCATTATCATTGATTGACATCTCTTACGTTTACCCTTACAGAGCATCTGATCTCGCATTTTCTTATGTTTCCCTTCCCAATGTCATGAATAATGTTTTTAAATATGATGTGTCAAATAAGGGTGGTAATTTTGAAGAACTTAATAGGAAATCTCATATATTTTTTACACACCACTTATTTATGTATCTATGTTTTTGAAGACACTAAAACTTTACGTTTCTGGCCTGGATCATATTGATATGTAATGAATATTCATATAATGGGATGTAATATTTATTTATGAAAAGTTAGGGTTATTATAAAAGTATTTGTTTTTTACTCTAAAAGAATATTTATAAATAAATCTCTTCTTATGATCAATAGATTGAATAATCTTTAAATAAGAATCACTTTTATAGTGACCAAATAAATCACACCTAAAACATGTAATAAATAAAATACCTTCAGTTTTTCCTTTAAAAACCCAATTTTTTATTTATATGGTAATCTTCCATTAAAACCATGAAAATTTATATTCATTCTTGATCTATAAATTTTATATAATCTCATAAACTCATCTAGTACATGAAATTTGATAGTAAATTTAGATATCATTCCCTTAAAACTTACATCCGCAACATTAAGTTTTCCATTTCACTTTTGTGTAACTTCCAAATCATCATAAATTTTATCTTTAGTTATTGGAGTATATTTTTTAAAATATTATTATCTTTTTATAGTTTAGAAGCATCATCCATTTAAAAAATTATTTTATCTTTCAACTCGTTATTATTCTTAGAAGTATACACTTTCAATGTTTCATTTTTTAGAATCAGATTCATACTTTCCTAAACAATCTTTTTATGGTCCGTGCCCCTTTTTTGTACTTTTCTAAAAAAAATTCAATTTCTTTATGATATTTTTCATGGATTTAATTTAACTCTTAAATAGTAGGCTTCTTAAAACTAGAATAAAAAGATAAATAAGAATCAAAATGAAAAATATCATCACTAACCTTACTCATATCTTCCACCATCAGAAAGAGATTTTTAATATCCTTCTCACTATATGAATCTTCAATTAAATTAGAATCTTCTATAAAAATCCATGCAGTATCTAGTGATTTTTTATATCCTTTTTCATTTTATCTTTTTAATTTTTAATCCTTATAAATTCATGTTTGGCATGACCTTTATTCAAACATTTAAAATATCTAATATTAGATTTGGATTGTCTCAACCCCCTCCCTCTAATGGTACCCCTCCTAAGATGGAAGTTAATAAAAGAGTATAATTACACCCAAATCCCAACATCAATAGGCCATAAGTTAGCGACTAGCACTGAAGGTATATAATCCACACAAATGAGATGAATTTCCCTTATTATAAATTTAAGGAAATAAGAGATAAGATGAGAACCACCAACCAACTTCATAACATAAATAAAGAATAAATCCCATGCATGAATGTAATTTCACAAAAAAATTGATACAAAAAGTAAAATTAAAAAATATCATTAACCGCAACCAAAACTCTCTAAAATATTTTGAAAAACTTTTCAAGATAACAATTCCCTGCTAAATCACTAATAAAAATTTATAGACCTAAAAATAGTTATATATATAGGGTGATACTAACATGTATACTCAGTTGGATACTCCATGAAACCTCTCATGAAAATGAAGAAGAAACATGCTAATTCCCCAGTGAATAAATATAGAAACCAACTCATCACTTATTTAGGGTAATTCATTCTCAACCTCACCAAGGTTCTCTCACCATGTAATGCATAAAAGAAGGAAACATCATGTCAACATGTGTGTGTGTGTGTGTTTGTGTATAAGGGTACCCCTCTAAAAAATTTCAACTAATACAATCTTCCTAAACCCCAAAAGATCATATCCTGATTCTCATATATCGTCCTAAGTCATCCTACCCATTTGGGAATTCACATAATCACCATCACATCTTGTAACCCATAAAACATATCATATCCACATAATCATCACTTATTTTTACCCCATAAATATTTTATTCATATAATAAAACTAGGTATTAATTATGGAAGCTGCCACATCGCATGTACTATATACTACACTTTAATTCATTACATCCCATACAAGATCACACCTATAATAGTTGCAGCTATTATAATCAGAGAACAAGTATATGTTATAACCTAGAGCCACCATATCCCACACATAAATTTACATTATAACCAAGATCCATCACATCTCGTATGAGAACATACCCAATACAATAATCCACCATAGATCGGGTATGTATACATACATAGTCTTCATAGAGTCTAGAGAAGGGTAGGGGGAGTAATAAAGCATCTTCACCCTCAATATTCTAGATGTTTGGTAGAACACATAACTCAAGGAAAATAAAGGTGTGACCTACCAAACTGAATTAGGTAGTGGATCATAATAAATCATAGAACATAATGATTAGATATCACACACAAAACTAAGGGTAACTACCTACCTTATACTGGATCCATATCCACCGTACTACCTGAAATATTGAACTCCATCTCTAGGACTAAAAAACTAAATCTATAAGTAAATAATCATAAAGGATCCCCATCTTATTTACTATGTAATTTATCAATTAACATCACTTTAATAACCCATCACAATTTCTAGTTAACCTATTTCATAATTATTGAATCCAAATGGATTTACATTTGACATCATTTCAATTCAATATTTAATTAATATTCTCTCAGTCATTTCTAAACCATCCCATGGTTTCCATTTAACATGTCATTTCATTTACCAGAACCCAACCCAATGGGTTATGTTATATTTAATTATCATTCCATATCCCCAATATGTTAATACATGACCCATATAATCTCAATGGGAGATATACTTGAAGTAAACAAACAACTATGTCAAGAAAAAATCATCATTGTTTAACGAATCAATCCCAACAATCCAACAGTCAAGCCCATGTCTCAACCCATAACATACAACCTAAATTTAATCTCATACCAACAAATATTGTAGTAAAACCTCACTCTTAACTAATTACATCTATCATAGTTTCATCCCCAACACCCCCAATCACTATCATAACTCGGGCATTCTGGACCTCACCTCACCAATTAAATCAACCCTTCAAAGTTATATATAAAATAACATCAAGGGATCTATCATATAATTACATGGTAACAAGAATAATCTCAATAGAACAAATTCATGGGGAAATAATTTCCATATCAAACATGCACTCAAGTATATCAACATCAAGGTTGGGCTTCTAAACAATCACAATCAATTAATTATATAAATAAAAAACACTTTTTAATTACCAACCTTGGAAACCAATTTATTGATATATGTTTTCAATAAATATTAATCCATATGAAATATCTTTTTACAATACCCAAATAAATATAATTAACAAACATAATCGAGTCTTTATATTGATTAACAATTCCAAGAAATCTATAAATCCATTGCATACATTATTTCATTTTTCATCTTCTTCAATTTACCAATCTAATTTCATCATTCCATTTTAAATATTTTCCATCAATTTGTATCATATTTAAACAATTAATAAAAATTCACACAAAAAACTATTATAGTACAAATCAGTTATAAGGAATATTTATATGGGTTTAGAATTTACCCATTCATTATCAACCTTTAATTACCATATTTGTGATTTCATTAAATTATGAAAATATTTAGACATCATGTAAAAACATTTTATTTAATTTAATAATTATTTAATTTATAAAAACATGTTTCAAAAATTAGAAACTATTTTTA
Organism: Viscum album; assembly: GCA_963277665.1. Lineage (NCBI taxonomy): Eukaryota > Viridiplantae > Streptophyta > Magnoliopsida > Santalales > Viscaceae > Viscum > Viscum album. The sequence goes on from OY728162.1 coordinate 128,093,548, forward strand.
CAATGTTAATGCATCACCAAATATTCTAATAATATGAACAACTATATCTATCATCTTTAATAATATATGACACATAGTTCCTTTATTCTATAAAAAATATTTTATATTTTGTTATAATTAAAACACTTAAACCAATTTAATGAGAAATTCAAACAATAATATTAAAAGAAAAATATTTTAGTAAATATGACATAAAATATTAATTACAACTTCGACCTATAACATTATGCGAGTTCGTATCCCTTCTCATTTACAATTAATTATTCAATATTTTATCTTATCATAGACAATACTATAAATTTATTTATTTAATTCCTAGACATGATAATTCCACACTCACATAAATAAAAAGAGAATCATATGGATCCCCTACCTAGAAAGGAAACTAAACACTTATTTCACATGAGTAGGAAGAGATAAGGGAGTTCAAAAAACCTGGAACTCGCTTAGGGATATCGAAGTAGAGATCATGGACTACCTGTGGGAGTTTAATAAGTTCCTTATCTCACTCTATGTTCATGTATCTTTGAGAGGATAAATACAGGAAATGATATATATATATATATATATATATATATGTTTCATATAAAATAAAATACAAACCGACAACAATTCTCAAAACCACCCCTTTAATTTCCCCCTTCCTTGATCGATTCGGGTAAGGAGGCTATGAGGTGGTTCAAGCTCTACAACTCAACATTAATTGAATAGAAGGTATTATACCAATTAGTATAAAAGAATAAAATTTTTGGGCCGCTATATATTTTCAAGGCATATATATATCTCTATATATATATATTCAATGTTGTAGCATTTATTTCATGAATCTTCCATTTAATCCATGCATTATTTTAAATTATAACTTTATAATTCTATAATTTTATATATTTATTTCCCATGATAAAATATATTCAAACCATTTATTTTAGTCATTGTTTTATTTAGGTTTATGAAAATAAGAGTTTTAGGTTAAAATAAGGTGAAATTCTAAAATTTTGTACCTAAAACACTACCATTATGAGATGTATATGCACTACATAAGGGTTTGTGGAAAATACCCTTATAAAGCTTCCAAGATATGACCCCAACAAAACTAAAGGGTGTTTCATAAAGACAGTTCCATCTACCCTTACACAACAATGAAAATAAAATGACCCTTACACCAACTGCACATATTACCTTTAAGAACCACTAAAAATGTAGTCTATTCCTTATATGAAAACTATATCACTATAATAGAGTAAAGGGAATACCTCATTCAACTCCATATGACCTATAAAAATTGATAAAATGGACCTTTACATAGTGCTGAACACCAGCTGCCACCCTTTAACAACTATAGAATTCTCAAGCCTACCTTTATGCGCATAGAAAAAATCCACATAAAGGTAAAACAATGAGAAAATTTATAATTCAAATTAGGGATATATTTTTAAATAAATAAGAGAAATTTGTTATTATCCCAAATTTTGAAAATTTACTTCTAAAATAATTGAATCACTTTAAAAATTCTTAATAAATTCCTCAATAATTTTAAAAAAATTAATATTACATTCATAATATAAAAAATAATTTTAAAATGAACCTTTAAATTTAAAAAAATTCTTCTAAACCACCAAACAACCCATAATGAAAAAGAAAAGGCTAGGGGAGAATTTTTTCCTTTATATCAGATACCTCAAGAATCAAAACCAAACTTGTGAAGAAAATAGAAGGGGTCCAAACAACCACCCCATGAGATAACTCCCAATAAAATCACCACATATAAAACAAAAATATCTTACTAGAGCGACCATGCATATAAACATTTAACCTCAATATCCTAAAATTACTATATTCGGGAAGATACCTCTCAAACAATGTCAAATAAATCCATAAGAACCATATCAAGAAAAATAATTAAACATATATATTATCACTGAGTCAATATCTCATACTCACCCATGAAACCATCTATAAAAATTTCTAATTTAATTCACACAAATAAAAAAAGGTCACACAAATGGAAATAACAAACTCAATAGACAATGAATATCAATCAATCACCTTTTCATCAGCCTTTGGTATGACTATTTATGCTTCAAAATCATATTTTCATTAAAAAATTATTACATTCAATGAAATAATTAACCAAACAGAACATCATAGCCCATTCTTAATTTATGTTCAATTAATCATGCTCACATGAGTTAAATTATAATTAATATGGAATATATTTCATCATGTACACATAACTAGTTAAATAAAACCTTATACATGATGCTTGTAACATTTTCCATGTATACTACATTATTTATTAATTTATATATTTTATTCTCTATCTTCTTTAATTATTATACTTTCATCAATAAATTTAATTAAGTCTTATGGATTAATGGGTTAAAAATTATAACATTCATTTTGAAAATTTCTTACTTGCATTGAATTCCAAGGGGTTTTCTGTTTTACTAATTTACATAACAATTCAAATACAATTTCATATTAAAACATATAAATATTTTAAAACATTCTACTAATAACCTTTAACTAAGTCTTTAGAATTTAAAAATCTAGTAGATTGGAAACCCTTTATTTGAAAACCTTCTAATAACTATCCATAACAAAGAGTCGTCAAAAAATGTTATGTAAAAAAATTACAAAATAATTTTGAAAAAAACTAATTTTTAAAAGAAATTTAAGATTTATGAAATAATTCCATAATTTACTTTAATAAACCTGATTACCACAACTAAATATTTTCAAGTGAGTCTCACTGAATATTACTACACACATTATCGAACAATGTAGAGAAAATTCTCAAAGATAACATACTCAAAGTAAATTTTCCCAAAAAAATCACTACCAATTTAGAAACCCAAGTTGCTCAGAATATTAACCAATTTAATTTATCATGCATCATAATGTTTAAATAATACACCCACTATTACAATTAAAAACATTAACATGTTTTGCGTTAAACCAATTAATAATTATAATTTTTTTAAAACATTATGGGAATGATGTCTAACTTTCCATATTTAAAACGTTTTCATCACTTTATTTTTATTCAACTAACATATCCCTAACATGATCTTAATCAAGTTAATATCAATATGCATAAATTCAAAACTTATGGATACAAAACATTCTTCATAATATATTAGGTTGAAATAGTCCACTTTATCCAAATTTAATATAATCCTCCAAGTTCATTTACAAATCTTCAACTACCAAGAGCACACCCAAGTATCACTATAATTGATTTAATGTTTCCATTTACCATTTAAAATAAGTTAATTTCATTACATTTATGAATTTTAATTTAACACCACAACATATTCATCCAACAACACCTTTTTCCTTCACCAGCATAAACATATTTATCACAAGCATACAAATCAAGTGAACCCATTCACCACACCATGATACTATTCATTTTGGGTGGACCAAACTTTATACATGGATTTAAAAAAATCATGAAAAATAACATGTCATGATGGGTGAAGTTTCCCACCTCTTCATATGTCTGGGGTGATAACATACATTAACCATACAAGAGGAATCCATAAAAAAATACAATCACATAAAACTCATTGACTCTTCATAAAAAAGTCACATGTACCAATTAAATCACACAAAATTTAACTCACAATACAGAGAAAAAAAATCTAATACTGAACAGATAATAATAGTAATATGAAACCACACAATATCTCCTTCTATTGGGAAATATTCCATAACACAATTCCCATGAGAAGAGTTTTACAATGAATATGATAATAGAATCCCTTCCCCCAAGTCATATTTATACATCTACAAGCATGAGGAGGCTAGTATAGAATAAAATGAATATGGTCATAAGAACCCATTCCCTAGACTATACATCCACTTCAATGCTAATATTATGGAATGAATTATACTCACTATCTCCAATGTCAATTATGGTGTAGGTTGGTAATCAATTGAAGCGACCCTGGAATTTCAGGCATAGACATTACATCTTAATATATTAGAATCAAATTTATTTTATAAATAAATTCTTGAGGACCATAAAGGTTTAATTTATTTTGATATTAGAAACACAATATTTTATTTCTTAGAATATCATCAACATATCCCATGAAGGTCTCCTCACATTGCATTCTTCTAAGCATACCCTACTTAAATGATGTTTTCATAACTTAGAGAAATGAAACATAATAAAGGACGATCTCATATGCCCACTAAGTCTAAATATAAGAGAATCAATAATTAGAAGATATGATAATCATATGGGTATGATTAAATATTCATGTCCATGTTCTCAACATAAAATATTATTACCCAAAAAACATTGATCATCAGCTTCAAAATCAATTCATTTTTAGAGGCATGATCGATAAGGGTTTCGAAATAGTAATCAACATCCAAGAGTCATAATAGAGGAATGTGGAATCATAATTCTAAAAAATCATAATATTATGAACATAGAGAAATCCAATCATGTCTGCACATAATCTTTAGAGCATATCTTGGAAGTGATCGTACTCATGTATCAAAATATGAACAAAGCTATTCATAATCATGCCCATGAATTTTGCTGTAGGCATAGATAAAAAGAAATCATAATCATGCATCAATATGAGAATAAAATTATTTTATATCATGTACACACTTATAATCATCTCATGAGATATCCATATCACTTTACCCAATGCATTGGAGGGTTAAAACAAACCCAACTATCACATAATCAAAATTCATTCATATAAATGTCATAAGATTATAATTTTTTTGACCATATCATAATATAATTACCCATAGAAAATAATCATATTTCATAAACATCTCATAATCATAATCATAAATCATATAGACAAATACTATGGATGGTATCATTGGATCATAACACCAATAAAACATAATTAACATCAAAGTATGTTAACATATATTAAAATTATATTAAAATAATCACAAGAATATTTCTTTAGGAAAATACCCTTTTCAATTAAAAATCACCTATTTATAATATAAAATTTCCCAAATATTAATGAAAAAATTTTATTCGAAAATATAATTGAGAAAATATAAATTAATTTTCAAATTATTGAGCGATCATGATGGTGAGAAATTATATTTAGGTCGTATAAGTTAAAAGAAAACATTTATTTCATACTATTGTAAAAAATCAAAAAATACCTTATTCAAAAAAAGGAAAGATGATTCCTTTGAATTATTTTATAGAAAGTAAATCATGGGTAAAATTGAATTTAAATAATCATAGAATAATAATAAATCAATTTCCAAAATCTATTATTGGTACTAAATCCCGTGTCTCTCTGTACATGTGTCAAGCTCCTGCTAATCTTATCCCTCTCATTTTCCCACTCCCGCGAACCCTATCTCCCATTCCATTCATCCGCTTCTGTGAAACCCTACCCTCCGTCACTCCTCTCTTCCTTGATTCCGCCTCCGCCTCTGCCTCCGCCTCTGCCTCCGCCTCTGCCTCTGCCTCCGCCTCCACCTTCTCTCTCTGGATGCTCTGCCTCAACCTCCTCTGCCTTCACCTCCCAGTCCATATCCCCATATCCCTTCCCCAGTACCCCCGCTCTTGCATCTCACTAATCATCCCCCCATCCCAGTGTCTTTCTCGGGCTGCTCTTCCTCCACCTCCCCCTATTCCTCATCCATCTCCTCCTCCTTGGGCTCGTTCACCTCAGTCTACTCTGCCTATGGATACTCCACCTTCACCTCCACAAGTTCATCCACCTGAGCCCAAGTTGAGTGGAGCCTAGTTTTCATAAATAAGACAATTAAGACCGAAACTCCTCCAAATACCAATGAAGAGGATCTATCAAGATTAGTGAGCTTGATTTTAGGGGGGTTCATCCCAGTTTCTACACTTAAGACGGTAGCCAATAGAGTTGCAGAAGGAGACACAAACTACTGATTAACTGTTATCGAAATGAAATATGTTGAAGGTGAAAAAATCGAAGCTACTGAGATGAGAATCGAAGATTGTTTACACTGGTATTTATTTTCATGTGTTTGATTTAAGATCATGAATCCTTGATTCCCCCAAATGATTCATCTTGGAGTATGGAGGGTCCACAGCATGTGCTTGAAGAAATTACAATGAGGAGATCCTAGATAATGTTGAATTGTTTAGTACAGAACTGAGTTTAATGCGAATTTCATACGAGGGGTCTAGCTTGTGTGTGGCGTCAACAGCAGGTGCTCAAAGAAATTCCAATGAGGAGATCCTAACTAATGTTGAATTGTTTCTTGCAGAACTGAGTTTAATGCGAATTTCATATGAGGGTTCTAGCTTGTGTGTGGCGTCGAGACTACCGAGGGGATCAAAGATGAGGAAATCATTATAGCTTGAAGAAAGTCCCGACGAAGCATAAATTCAAGCCTGAGTTATGGATTTGGTGAACCGGAATGCGAGCTCAGCTTGAATGAAATCCTAAAGAGATCGATCTAGCTATTGATGCCCTGCATTGATCTATTTGCAGCTGCGTTAGGGGAAATCATGGTGCTAGAGGATGTTAAATATGCAGGTTTGAATATTTTCTATAACTTATATGTATTGGGTATATTAGGTTTTACATCTACATACTTTCTGTACCCTTTATGCATGAGGAATTAATGTTTAAAAACAATATTTTCTTGACCTAATACTAATTTCTTCAAGAATATATTTTTTAGGACACACAAAATGCATATCTTTTTTTCATGGTGAGAATACATAGGTCATATTATATGTATTATTCATGCAAGATAAATTTAAATGTTTTTCCCAACTCCTTATACTCTTTCATCAAACATCACTACTATCATTTTAGCCAGCATGTTAGTGATTTAATGAAGTTGAAATGTTGTTCATTCACGTTATGTTATGTTCTCCTCATGCTATTTGAGTAGTGTTCAACCGAACTATTTTACAATTAATGAAATAGTTGTTGTTACATAATTCTAGAAATTTAATGAAGATATTTCATGGATCTATTTGTTCATATTATTTTATATACATATTCATATTATACTTATTGGTTCATATGTATTTGTATTTGTTAACAGGAATATATTGGTTCATATTTGTTAACAATATCTATTCATTTTCTAACATTAATTTCTTCTAATGTACATGTTTATAAATATTCAATATTGAATATATTTTTAAACTGGTATATCAGGGAAGGGGACATCACAATGTGAGAAAAAGTCAAATATGAAGGTTTGAATATTTTTCTATAACTTATATGTATTAAATATCTTAATATTTAGGTCTGAATATTTTTGGTAACCTTTATATATCCAGAAGTAAAGTTTAATAATAATAATTTCTTAACCTAATACTAATTTCTACTTGAAGATATTTTTTATGAAACAAAATTCACATCTTTTTGAATACATAGAATACCTAGGTAATAATTCATATTATATGTGTTATACATAGATAAAAGCTAAATTTAAAGGTTTTCTCCACCTCCTTAAACTTTTGCATCAAACATCACTGTAATCATTTTATCCAGCATGATGGTGATTCAGAGAAGCTAAAATGGTGTTCATTCGTGTTATGGTATTTTATGTGCATTCTATTTAAGCAGTGTTCAGCCGAACTATTTTACAATTAATGAAATGGTTATTATTACATAATTCTTGAAATATAATGAAGATGTTTTCGGGATATATTTGTTCATATTATTTTATTTACATATTCATATTCCAATTTTTTCATATCTATTTGTATTTATTAACTAGAATATATTGGTTCATATTTCTTAACAATATATTTTCATTTTTTAACTGTAGTTTATTCTAATGTACATGTTTGTATATATTTGGAATTGAATATTTTTTAAAACTTATATGTTTCAGGAACTAAAATTTAATGGTTTATTTTTCTTAATAATATCATTTCTTTTTAACATTAATTTCATTCAATGTACATGTTTCTAAATATACAGGTATAATTTTCTTAATCTTATAATTATCAAGTGTCCAAGTATGCTAGTTTGAATATTTTTTTCAATTTATGTATCAGGTATGTATATATTCATGATTTAATATTTTTTGTAAATTATATGTATCTGGAATTGAAATATATCAATTCAAATTTGTTAACAATATTTAATCTTAACTACTGTCATTTTAACCAGCAAGTTGGTGATTCATATATTCCGAAATTGTGTTTATTCACGTTATGTTCTGTTTTCCTCATTCCATTTAAAAATCCTTTATTCAACCTTTTTGAGCAATAATGAAGTGGTTGTTGTTACAACTTTCTAGAATTTTATTGATGTACATTCAAGGATATATTTGTTTATATTTTTTACATACAGATTCATATTCTACTTCTTTGTTCATATCTATTCATATTTGTTAATTGGAATATGTTGATTCATATTTTATTACAAATTTGGTCATTTTTAATAGTAAATTCTTATAATATATAGGTTTCTATATATTCAGTAGTGAATATTTTTTGTAACATATATTTATCATGAATTGAAATATATTGGTTCATATTTGTTAACAATATTTGTTCTTTTTTTCAATAGTAATTTCTTCTAATGTACATGTTTATAAATATGTCGATTTGAAATTTTTTTGTAACTTATATGTATCAGGTCGGTTAGTATTCAGGTATAATTTTTTTGTAACTCATATGTATCTGAAAATAAATATTAGTAACTATAATTACATGAACAAATACTTATTTCTACCTGTAGATATTGTTGATGACATGCTAAATGCACATCTTTTTGAATATGGAGAATATTCAAGTAATAATCCATATTATATGTGTTACACATATGAGCCAATTTTAAATGTTTTTCCCACTGCCTTATACTTTTACATAAATATTCACTAATATCATTTTAGCTAGCTGGTTGATGATTTAGTGATGCTGAAATGATGTTTTGATAATGTTATGGTATGTTCTCCTCCTGCCATTTAAGTGGGTTTTAACTGATATATTTGAGTAGTAACAAAATGGTTGTTGTTACATTATTCTAGAATTTTATTTCAGTTGTTTTAAGGATCTATTTTTTTTATTTTTTTATATACATATTCATATTCTACTTTGTTGAAATGTAGCTGTATTTGTGTTCACATGATCCTTTTCCTACGCATCACATAATGAGATCCTTTTTGTGAAATACATTGGATAACGAGTAACCTGAATGTGCATGTTATCCTTATTATATGCATGTTTTATCTTGAGTCATAGTGCAAGATTTCCATTTAACCATTAATTTCTGGTTTCCCTAATTTTTGAACATTTTCTGTGCATGTTCAAATTTCTCAACTTCATCAAAAACATGGGATGGATGATGAAAGTGAATCAGGTGCATCTTCCATCATAAATTATAATCTCATGTTGTGACCTCATGTCTTATTTCATCTTTTCTGCCCCCATAACTCCTCAGTTGTTTTTTTAGACATACAAGTATTGCAGTTTTAATAAAAAACCAAGTTCCAATCAAGAGAGATATTTCTTTAGGTAATAACTTATATCAAGTTTCATTATTATGCTGACTTACATACATATCATTCTTAAATTTTTCTTTAATGTAGTTTGTATAAAAACCCAACTTTCAAACAATAGAAATTTTTCTTTAGATAACTACTTATATCATGTTTCACTATGAGACTGACTTACATATATATCATTCTTAAATTTTAGTTCTATATCATGCATCAGACTTATGAGTTTAGATTTCCTCATGAACTGATATTTATAAGGTGAAAACAATATGTATTTTTTAGTTGGATTACTATAAAAATACATATTTATTGTAATCATGAATTAAGCATAAGAAAAAGTTATGAACTAAGATACTTTTTCATATTTACTATAGTAAATCTATAAACAGAAAAATAATTCCGTCAGTAGTGATGTTCATATCTTATATCTGGTTATTGGTCTCATGAATAAAAATACATCGGCATGTGGTGTAAGAAATGTCTAAAGTAAATGGAAATTTTCATGTTTCCACTCCTATAATCATCTAAGAAAATCATTCCCAAACACCTTGGATCAAGTGATTAGGTACCCTTCTAAATTGTATCATCTTATTCCTTTTACTAGTCATACTCAAACTCATCATGAATTCATTTTTCTAGCATTATTTATTTCTATCCTCAAGTGATCATACTTGTCATCGACTAAATGCTTAGTGAATAGTACCAAGCTACTGTTGGTTGGTTTTTGTTATATTCATACATGGTGAAACACTTTTTATGGTTCACATTGTTTATAACTTTACCTATGTTGGGTTTCATATTGTGACACTTTATTATGTTGGGGTCTTGTTGGTTTATTATAAATTAATGGTATGTGGAAACTTTGGGGTCCAGTGGGTTCATGATAAATGCATGGTATGTGGAGGCATTTATTTATTGTGATAAATAGAAAAATATAGTAAACTTATAGTTTGAAATTTCAATGCCTTAAGCTATTTCTCATTTTCTAAATTTATTTTAATAACTAAAGTTTGAAAATAGTTTATATATTCAATAGAGTAAATATGTATTTATAATGCATAATAAATCTATAGATTATTGTAATCCATAGTTTATAGTAATATATAAACAAATTAAATATTTATTTTTCATTTGGATGCTCATATATCTTCAATGCTTATAAAGTTAAAGTTTCTTTAGTAGATATAATTTGTACTGTAAGAATACTAATTGAATTAAATTTTCTTTGGTTTTAGATGACTCTTTGTTTGAGTTATATTATTTTTTACTATATTCGGTTCTATTTTCTTCTATTGGAGCAGTGTCAGATCATGTTTATACTCATTCCATTTATAATGACTTTTCTTTAATTTTTTTTTCATTTTATGGTTGTGGAAATGAAGGTATTTAATGATGGACCTTGAAGACAATATTGAAGAGAAGTCTTTATTGGGGCATGAGTTTGAAAAAGGATCCCTTCAGAAGATATAGATGAATAGTATAACTATCGTTTTCACTTCCCATACTTTTCATTACTGGGAAAATAAAGCTTCACTTCTCATAGTTTTAACTGCACAACATATTTTATTTTCCCACTTAAAGTAATGAATTTTCCTTGGATCTTAAAGTTCTATATATATGTTTAAATCCATATTTCTTCTAATTCTTGGATGATTTTTAGGTCTTCCATTGTGGAATTACATGTTTAAATGATAGAATTTGTGAAGTGTTTCACATGGCTATCATCAATTGAAGGAATGAATGGAGGATTTGGAGAAAAAAGTAATACATTTGATAATTAAGTCTATTTTCTTCTTTAACCAATCACCCAATCTAAGCTGTAAGCTGACACACCAGGTGATTTTCATATAATGGCATAAGCTTAAAAATTTCATATCGCTTTGTACTATCTAATTTACTATTACATGCTAAGATTGCTTTTATTACGAACTAATGAAGGTATTTATGACCATGCTACTATTTTAGATAGTCATCAAATTTTAAATCCTTTGTAATTTCATGAGGGATAATACTAGTATTTTTTAGAAAACATGGTCATTGAAGAAAAATTATTTTGATCGAGAAGAGAAATAATGTTGGTTTTCATTAAAACATAATTTTGGTCTATTGAGTATTAAAAGAGAAGAAAATTAAAGCAAAACATATAATCTAAAAAAATAAATATAGGATAATAAAATTCATGATAATTATTGATAGTTATATCATGGATTTTTTTCATTTAAATCCGAATCATAAACCATACTGGTAAATAATGAGATTGTATCATAAAAACCTTACTAGTTTGGTAAGTTTTGAATTGTAATCCCATGAAATAATAATAAAAAATTGCACATTAAATATCATGAAATGATGGATATTCATTATATAAAATATAAAATTGGTATTATATACACAACAAAAGGAAACAATTGGTGAATACGGAATATGTCTCCTATAAGTAAAAGTGAGACTTGAAATCCCCTTAACTCAAGTTTCACTTGGTTTAAAGGCACTCTATCCTCATGTATAATAAATATATAATTATTATAATTCTATAAAATAATCATTTACATACTTATAATATCATATATGATACATTTATTATATTTCAGCCCATTTATTAATAATTTTAGATTAAAATAATCTTTTTGGGTGTTAATTGTTTGTTTTTCATGAGTATTTCAGTTCGGTAGTTCCCGTACTGATACATTGATCTTGGTTTTATAATCACTATAATTTTAATAATAATATAAATATAATATATATTAATTATATATATAGAGATATATAGGGATTAATTCATAAAATATAGTTATAGAAAAATTAATTACACCATTGAATGAGATGGTAGATTATACGTACGTATGAACACTGTTTCCATTTTTTGATGGGTAGAAAAAAGGTAAATAATAATTAACATTTCCAGAATAATTATCATATCATATATATCATATATATTTATTAATACTATCATTATTACCATCCAATCAAAATATAAATTAAAAAAATCACATTACTCTATGGAGGTGGTAATCCACATGTACGCACGAGCGATGTTATTATTTTCCAAAATATTGGAACGTAATAATCCAAATATGATATTATAATTTCAAAAGTATTATTTTATCATAAATATAATATATAAATATTAAAACCATCATAATAACTATCCATAAAATATGGTAATGAAAATTAATTTTTTTTACATGGACATGGTAAGTTCTACATACGAATGATTGATACTTTTACTTCCCAGTTATTGGAAAAGAGTGTGAATAAATGTGGTTTTATAATAATAATAATAAAATTTTAGTGTATTTTTTATGTTGAAGTTCTTAATTTATAAATAATATCATAGATTTATTTGAATAATAAGAAGAAATAAATTGAAAGAGGTCGGGTAAGATGATTACCTCTTCTTTCATAGGCCTCCTTTAGATCTATTCTTGAGGACCCATGTAATGATATTTTAAAAAGAAAATATCCTATTATTAATTTATGGTATGTTTATAAGATAATTTTTGGGTTTATTTTTTATCTATAAGGATCACACTCATGTGAAAAATAGAATGGAGAGGTTCCCTTTTATAAGTGAGCGGAGGGGAACTCTAGGAATTTCTTAAAAGATTAAAATATAATAAAGTCATTCTCAAGAAAAATTATTTAAAATGGACAGATATTATAAATTTATAATAGGATATGATTCAAATATCACCAATAGATAATATTTGAATATTTTTAGGTGGTATTTTAAACCTTTTCTTTTAGTTTAACCCATTAGTTAACCTATTTTTTAACTTCAATCGTGGTAATGATTTTTTTTCACTCTTAAATTATTATAATTTTTCATATAAGGAATAAATTGGATAATTCATTGAAAATGGATGATAATTTGTACCATATATTATCCTACTTTTCATATTTCATGATTTTTATGATTTTAAAATAATTTTATAAAATATTATTTTCATAAAATATCACTAATGCCATTTTTGACACTATTCATTTAATTTGACTTTAAAGACATCATGGAAAATATATAATTCAAATATAATATTTTAACACATAAAAATATTATATTTATATATAAAAATCTTGTAGCACAATAAATCACTCAATTTATATTACATTAAATATTTTTTAAATAATTTATTTTATATTTTTATTAATTGATTAAATATTGTGTCTGTCTTTCGTAAACATTTAGGGAAATTATTCAATCACTATAAGTTTAAAATAAAATACTATGATAAATAAAATTAATTTATCTTTCAAATAAATATTTACAATTAAACATAACCTCATTTTACCCTTAGGATAGAATATTAGAGATATTAAAGTTGAAAAAGTGACATTTTTTATTTATTCTTTTCAAAAATTAATATAAAGATCATAATAAAATAAAATATGCCACAAAGTAGAAATATATTCATGGATTGGATGTTAATTTCTATGATCCATAAATAAAATAGGACAAAGGCATGTTTTATAGAAATTTTAAATCCTTATCGCAAATGTTTATCCATATTTTACATGTTTTAACCTTCCTAAGGTCATAAAAATTTACTATTATTACTATTCGTATTGAAAAAAATAAAAGGGACCTATTTAAAAATTTTAAAACTCATGATTACAAATAAGGTATAAATTTATTAATATTCAATCTCTAGAAGTGCCATAAATTAATTTAAGATGAAAACACAAAATTTAATGAAAATAGTTTTTAGAAAATTTCTTTTTAAGTATAAAAATGTATTTATAACAAATTCAACCATAAAATTTATTCCAATTAACTTAATTATATTATTAATAATATAATGAAAATAATTTTACTTTTCAAAATTTTTAAAATAGAATGGGTATTTTTACATTCTCAAAACAAAAATACAGTTTTCAATAAAAATTGGTATTTTTCATTATTAACTGAAAATTGAATATTTTCATAAGAATACAAAAAAAATCCCTATAAAGTAATTTTTAAATTATGGTTTCAAAAATGAATTTAATTTTATCAAACATATTTTATAAAATTATAAAAAAATAAATATAATATTTTTTTGACAAAAAGCAATAAAAAACATGTCTGAGGTTGATGTATTTTTTAAGAATAATATGACTTTAAAAATATTGAATTATTTTTTAATGAGAATTAATAAATATATTTTTATTGAGTTGTAAATTTATATACATTTTATAATTTTCGTGTTCCTATTTATACTCTCTAATTCAATAGCTAGGTTATATTGGTCATACTTAAATTATAATATTTTGTGGTTTGTTTAAGTTGAGTGTTGCATGTTGAATACACTATAGAATATAATATTATTATTTTAAAATGTTGTGGTGTTATATTCTCTCACCCCCTTAAATAAATTTCATCATCTCAATTTGAACTTGTGCCCATTAATAAAGGGTTTGACATTTGAAAGTTCCTTTGTGGACATCCCACATCATAAAAAGGGTTAATAAAACATCCTCTTAAAAAGAGGGAATGATAAATATAGGGGTCATATTGAATAACACATAACTACGTTTCTAAAAAGGAGTAAATAATTAAGAATTTAAAATAATAACATTTAAGAGAAAAATAACTCCCAAGGACTAATAGATAACATCGTCAGAATAAATTTAATGACCATAAAAAATATATTTATTATGGGTAAAAGACCATCGATTCATCGAAAAAAAAGGTATATTTATAAACTTTTATTTCAAGATATTTTTCTTAAAGTAGATGGATTATTTTATTATCATGATAGAGAACATGAGAAAATATAATTTATTTATTTCCATATCATAAGCCTGATTTCATCAACTGATTGTGCTTCAATCAATTTAAAATTCATCTTTTACTCCAATAAATAAATATTCAAGATGAATTTTTCATGCCTAAAACACTAAAATTAGCTTTTCATAGATCATAATATCCCTAAAATGATGACAATTCATTACTCATATCTCATGATATTTACCAAAACCAAAACTATTAGAAATGGTTCTCCAATATGATAAAATCATATTTTAACCTCAAACAATATTACCCAAATATCAACTTAAACCATTCCATAAGTAGTTAACCTTAAAAATCTTCCAAAATATGTTAGATAAAAATACAAAATTTTATAAATAATTACACTAAATTTCCGTAATTATCATTATATTAATCTCTCAAACAAAATAAAGTAACTCTAAATGACACTTATAAAATATTTGAATAACTTGATCATTTATTCTCATGAAACATGGTAATAACCTAAATTACTATAAAACCTTAATAAAAATATAAAATATTAAAAATATTAACTATATCATCATTCCTTAAATAAAATCATAGATTATCAAATATATTCCATAAATCCAAATTTTTTATAAATTTCATCAATGATAACATAATCCACTTTGTCATAAAATCAGTAATCATTTCTAAGGTCATCAATACTATCCCATTTACTTAATTAATAATCTTTTTGTCTCAACTAAACATTATTATATAAACATTGGGAATATATAAGGTTTATATTTACTTAAATCTTGTTTGTTTCTAAAAAGTATAATCTTACCATTAAATCACTTTTCTATGTCATCAGTATCATTCAACATATTCTTGAAAATCCTTAAAGAAAAGCTACTACAGAGCGATCCTTAAATTTTTCATGATTTATATATCTATAATACCATTAATAAAAATACTTCTATGATATAATTCTTGAATTCCAATAAATAAACACTTCAATCATTCCACTTATTAAACCATTAACTAGAATTCGTGATCTTATTCCTTAATACATCCTTCCTTTATTTCGTCATTTTTTGTATATTTATCATTAATAGTAAAACCTTTACCCACGAATCCTTGTTGATCATATTTTTGAGATTTCCCCCTTAAGAAATTTATTTTAATAATATCTATATTTTCCATATTTAAAACATTTAACTATTTCTCTATGTGGTCTTTTTTGTTGGATACTCAAATTAAAATGAAGGAGGCCCCAAACCCTATTCTATGATTAAAGGGACCCACGAACTAATACTTACACCCTAAATACAATGGATGTGTTTTGTTTCATTTTGATTAAGAGTATGAAAATGTTAATGTTGAAAAATCATATTGGACAACTGTACTTTCAAAACAAATATGACCATGTACTTAAACGTGCATTAAAATAATAATAATGGAATGAAAATGATTTGTCATTCAGATTTCATGTTTTAAAATGTAAATTAACGCATTCCAGGATAATGAATGGATGTATTTTTCATTAAATTTATTTTTTATCATAAAATCCCAACTTTTTTCAAAATCCATGATTTTCACCCCCCCCCCACTTAGAATGAAACTATACTCAGTTTAGAAAGAGAAGATAAGAGATATTTATGAATTGGGAGGGAGGGTGTATGGATATTAAATCAAGTCATGGAAAAAATTCACTTGGTTTGAAGTTGATGACCCATTAATAATAAATTGATCAATTTTGATTCATGTTACATGCAGACTCTTTAGGGATGATTGATAGTTGGGTGTAAAATATGGAAGAATTGTGTTTTATTTTAAAATACTGAAAAACTTTGACTATTAAATCTCACAAATAAAAAACATTAGATCACATTAAAAACCCCAAGGGGTTCCCATAACAAACAAAAACAAAAAAGCAATCTAAATAAAATAATTAAAAATCCAGAATATGGGTTGCCTCCTAAGAAGAACTTAATTAAATGTCTTTAACTCAACTTAGACCCACCCAACATATCCATTACCAACTTTAAACATTTTAAGAACCACATTATTCTCCACTTATACTTGATTGAGATTAATTCTTTTTTTTTTATAATTTTTTTCATGTGAAAACCCATGTTCAACAATGAGTATTAAAGTCCAAGGAATTTCAAAAATAATTGATCTGGTTTCTTTTTTTGTATTTCCTAACACTTCAATGATCATTCCTACTTTTTTAGTTTCAAGAGAAGGATAAATTTCAAATGAAGGCGCATGGTTATACCATATGATGGGATACTTGAGTGGATAATGAAGGAAAATAATTTTGAGTTCGGATTGATTGAAATTTCCTAATGAAGGATGGAAATTTGAATCAAAATCAGTTTCTTTCTCCAAAAAATTTAAAATGAATTGTTTTCTTTTGAAAATATGATCGATCCCCAAAATTTTCCATTTGAATGTCTGAAGTTGGTACATACTCAATTTTTGTGATCTCTCCCAATGGTTAAATGGTTGGTGCTTCTAAAAAATAATCATTTGAGAAATATTCAGGACACTCAATCCATGATACAAAGTTTTCCTCTTTTAAATATAAAAAAATAATTTTCATCTTGATTTAGAAACCCATCAAAAATTTATTCATGTTCCTCAAGTCCCCAAGATTCAAAGGATGGTTCTTTATAAAATTAAAGAGTTTTTTGTGGATAACTATATTCTTACATTTATGTCGAGGAAGGGACAAATTGTGTGGGTATGGGTGCTGTAATTGTTTCAATGCTTTGTAGTTTTGATATCAATGATGAAACTTCAAAATTCATTTAATCATTTTGTTCAAATAGTTTTTCAAGAATTTGTTGGGGTTCAGAATGGATAAGAGGTTAAAAATTATGTAATTCCCAAATATTTATTTCTTCAACCATCCTTGAGAGGGATAGATATTGTTCCTTTAATCATTCAATATCCCATTGACTGTACATCTCATCGTGTGTGGGGTAATCAAAAATGGTTTGTTCAAAAAAATTACCTTATTTAGAGGCTTCCCAAATTTTATTTTCCATTTGATTATAAAATGTTTTTTTAAGGGGTAATGTTATTTATACTCCATTAGAGAAGACTTAAATTGGGATTTGAGATTTTTTGGACAGACACAAAATAGAAAGGGGAAGGGAGAAGAGAAATGGGGGCGAGAAAAGATAATTTGGGGTAAGAAAAGAAGGTGAGTGTCTAAGATAAATTACTTGGGTCCCTATAAATGGTTCCAAAATTTGGTTTATCCATGATTTTCCAAATAGGTATATGTGGTTATTATAGTATAGGTAGGGATTTAATCCACATAGACCAAAGAAGAAACATATAGCCACCATGATTTGATGGAGGAATGACTATGAAGTGTCCAACTTGGTTATTGATTATAATTGGTGAACTATTGATTTAATTTAATCCAAAAATAAACAAATAACACAAAATTACTTGATCTAAAACAATTAATTAAGAATATTCAATCCTAGGTTGCAGCTTGGGGTGGATTGGATGTATTTGTTTTCTTAGAAATTTTCAGATCACTAATTCAAGATGTACCCAAATAATGATGCAATTCTACAACATCATTCACCCATTTTTTCCTTACAAAATTCTGAGGATAATCACCAATTTAATTAGAGGATATATTTAATGATCACTCTAAGGAATTGGATCATACTAGCACTCAGAATGAGTCATCATTGAGTCTATAGAAGGTGAGGAAGATAATAAATCATCTAATGAAAATCATAAAATGATGAGCTGATTTAAGACATTAAATAACATGAAATGACATCCAATTAATACCCTTGATACTCCCTTGGATCATACCATGATATTTTTATCCATAAATTGATTATATTCCATCAAAAGAAGCAGGAATTAGACTTATGAGGGCAGAATTGAAGATGAAAAACATAAAAAAATACTCCACCATTGTGTGATTGAATTCACAAGTGACAGTGTGAATAAATTCAAACATTGATTAAATAGTATCAATGTGTTAATGGGAAGGAAAAAATAATATATGAATAAGAAAATTTATGTTTAGAAACAAAAATTATTGAGAAAACTTACCTGGAAAAAATGAAGGTCTGATTACAAAATGAAATCATGAAATTTCAATTGAAAGTAAAAACATTGAAAAATAATTCCCTTTAACACCAGATCCTTATATAGTAATTATAGGATCCTTAGGTTGACCTCCCAATAATAAATTCCCTCCCCATTAATTTGGAGAGTCAAAATGTCGGTGAAAATAAAAGAAATTTGACGTTTCAAAGTTGACCACAAAAAAATAGGACCACATTCGCCCCTATTGGCGTGAACATAAGTCATTGTATAAGGCCGAATAATTGATGGTCATATCATATAAATATCTTATTACAATTTTCCTATATCATATTTCAAAATTTCATGAAACCTAGTTTAATTTTTTTTATGTTATGATCAAAATGGTGGGATGACTTTATAGGTGTTCAGATCTGAACATAAATTTAATATTCATCATCTACTAGCTAGATCATCATGATAAATTAAGAATTTGCTCTAGACACATGTTAATTAAATTATCCATATTATTTTATCTTTCTAAATCTAAAATTTTACCATCATTGGTCTTGGATTGATGTCCCCACTTTTTTTGATGGGCCTTAGGCCCATTATGCTTTGTCCAGAAAATTTCTACATTCATGTCCAAAAATATCCATCTTCCCTTTGGGTTCATTAATCCATCCTAAAAGGTAATATATTAAAAAAATGTGATCAATCATATCCCAAAATATCGAATTCAAAAAAATAATATAATTTCTCCCCAATAGATGATTGATTGGGCCCAAATATTTATTTTAAACATGAATTTCACTTATCATGAGAAATGATGTTAAATTTCTATAATGCACTAAAATTGATGTTTATAGACCTTGAAACAAACGAATATTAAGATATAATCAACTAATATTAGAATATTTTATTAGTTAATCAACCATTCATCACGAACACGGTCCGTTTTTTGAAGCTAGCCCAAAACAATGACATTGTATGATGTCACCTTTAATAGACTTCACTGATTTAGGAGAAAAATGAAATTAAATGCTATATGTTTAACCAATACTATAATATGAACACTATATGGGGTATATGAAATCAGCTTATGATGATTATTTAATGCATTGAGACATGTATACTGAAGGGACCCTTTTGGTTTTCCCAAATTTGGGTGTCGTGCAGCCAGGAGATCTGGAAAGTTAATTTGGTATTGTACCCCTTATACTAACATATCATGGATTTAACATTAGTCATAAGGTAATAAAATTGTTCTTAAGTTATTAAAAGTGTTCCATATGTTGAGTTAGATGTTGTGCACATAATCTTCAGACAATGCTTCTTAAATGCTTAACCGGAGAGTGGATAACATCCATAACATGACTAGTATGTTGTCTTTAGCCAAATATTTTCTCGTGTTCGACATGGAATATTCTTATTTCACCAGAGGATCCTCAACCATACCTAACCAAAGTGAATTCTTCCCTACTACTTTATCATAAATAGAGAGATTAGTGGGGAGTTACTTTATCATGTTAGAAGGCAGGCGATCCGAGGGTGATTCAAAGAGTGATCGCCATCTTGGGTTGTATTCTAGCTGAGAAAGTATTTCACTTGTTAATGAAAAGGCATCATAAATGATTGGCCTCATTTTTCTAAGTGCCTCATGGTAATAGGGCTTTCTCATCATTAAATCAACAAGGGTAGGTCACTTTTAATGAAGTGAAATTATACCATGGAGAGAAATTTTTCTAGGAATTCCATTATAGGGAGGACTACCATTATGTCTTGATGTCTAACTTCAAGGCGAATTCCTTTAGCATATACCATAGGGAGGAACTTTAGGGAGGACAAAAACAAGGTTAAGAACCTATTTATGTTTTATCTTCTTGAAACACATATGGTTTCCATGAATCTCATTAGGATACAGGCTCTTGAGATCAATCATATTACGAACATGATGCAACCCTTCATGTTGAAGTGTCTAGTGAAGACCTCTGAAACTAATACTACTCATACCGTAATCTCATAATGGGAGAGTAGGACCCTGATCTTCCACAGATAAGTGTCTAAGGGATTCAATAACTCCAGCATCATGAATAGTTGGATCGTATATCAGCTCTTCATTTTCTAGTCACCTCTAATGAGGCATCTTTTTAGATTTCTTCTTGAGAGTGATTGGGGACACTTACTGGGGAAAGCATTTCTTATATACGGATGCTCGTTTGACTAGATCCCTTGTCATAATCTGAATTTTCTAGCAGGTTTCTAGAATTTTTGTAAGGGTTTTTTCCTACCTAAGAGTGTCTATTGGAATAGGTTTATTACCTATAGTTGGAATGGGGGTGTGGTCTCAATATTGTTGTCCATATATCATGGTGGAATTTGGTCCATGACCCTCCTCAAGAGGAGAAGTGGTGTGTGTCTACTTTGGAGTGACATGTTGATGAGTCACCCCAATTATGGGGGTAGAGTTGTGTGTCCACTCTTCTAACATTTTTGTTCACTACAATATCATGGATGGTTTGTAAGATGTGGGAAGGAATTTGTGTCTGCCCCTTCACCATTGTCAGGATGTTCTTGATAACTTCATCAACTAGAATGAGGATATATGTCCGTTAAATTGCGGGAGTAGGGGTGTGTGAATGATTCTTTCCTCCATTTCCTACCATTGGACACTGAATTTAATTAGATGTGGGGGAATATATTTGGATATACCCCTATTTTTCATCAATACTTTCCATCTAACTTCTCTAAATATTTCTAGATAGGGCTACTAGTATGCTTGATAAATATGAGTAGGTGTGTGAACATGCTCGCAGTTTATCACCAAACTTTATTTGTGGACTTTATTGATATGGGGATTTTTTTGTTTATGCTCATGTATTGCTACCAAATTTTACTAACGAGCTTCTTTGGATACTTCCAGACGAGGCTGGTTACAGGCTTCGTTGATGTGGGAAGGTGTTTGTACCTAATCGAAGTTTTTCACCGATTTTGACTGGTAGGATTTATGGGTGTGGGAAGGTGTTTGTGCCTTATCTTTGTTTTCAACTATATTTTTTTGGCAGACATATCCATAGCAGAAAAAGTTGCATCCCTACTCACTGTTAACCGATCGTTTTCCTCAGTGGGATGTCTTGTGTGCCTGGGTATGGATGACCTAGTCTAGACTCCTAAGGATAGAACCATCATCATGTTGAGGGTTCAATGTCAGGTAGAATTGGTGGCATTGACTGCTGGCATGATCCATATAAAAGGTCCCATGTATCTTCCTGGTGAGGCCATTTTTGGCATCTTGGTCTACCTCTCTAGGATAAGGGAGGATCTTATTTCTGTGTTTTGAGGATAAGCTCCCGAAATAGTTGGAGTTGATGATTGGTTTCACCTACTTCTAGACCACTAATCATCACTGAGTGGACAACTAGAGGGGCTTCATGAGTTGGAGGGACTATTAGGTAGTGTCCTAATCCATAATAGTACCATTTTGGTAGTACTTATGGACTAGCACATTTGATAGCCAGTATTTAAGATGATAGGTTGGTGATGATTTCTTATGTTTTGAAAAACACCCATCATGTACAGTGGATGATTCACATGTTTGTGAGAACTGGTATGATTCCATTTGGATTGAAGGTATTTTTTGTCAAAGGTGTATGAATTATAGGGGACAAAAAAACAACAAAACCCTATCCATGTAGCATCTCAATAAATAAACTCATAAATAATTTTTTTCTTGTTTTTTACTCTTTAATTTGGAAAGGGAAATGGGCCTATAATTTGGGTTAAACTACTATCTTGTTTAAGGATTCACTTCAGGTTCACCATTTTCATTTCAGAAAATAACCAGGCACTTGATGGTTTGATTATGGGGGCTTTGTATGGTAGTACAATTATTAATGTTAAGTTCACCATTTTTGTTTCATTCCATAATACCACATAGGGATGGAATATATTTTTTTGGTGTTTGTGGGACAATATTTACGTTAGACACATATACCCATGTCTTTTCTATGTGGTTTCCAACTGATTGTTTTCATAGAATAAGAAACAACCAATGGGTCTCATATCTATGATTAATCATGGAACTACTTTTAAAATGAAGGATCTCATTGGGAAAATTGTCAAAAGATACTTAATAACTCACATTGGTTGAGATTATGGGAGTTTGATCTCATCACACCCTTTTTAGGGGGAATTATTTCTTACTTTGGGACTCTCTTAAAGATTTAAGACATATTCCTAAACCTTCATTAATTCCCAAGTATGACATAAGTCACGATTGATTTTAAAATAAATTATTAGAATGTATGGATTTAGAATCATATGTATGTATCTGAGGTTCCCCATAAATGTTACCCTTTTATGAGAATATTACAGACTCTTTGTCATTTATTGCTATGATGCTGGTCATAATCCACGTAGTGGGGTGCTCTGGAGTATATCATCATCTAAGGTGAAGGGATTTTTTTATGTTAGGATTGGACACGTAATATCAGTTTCTTACATATCTTTGTGAAAGGAATTAGAACTCACATAGTTCAGTTCCACTTAAGAGGACAAATAATACCTTTTAAGTTCATGTGACAAGGATCCAACCGTGTAGTTTAATGTCATGTAGAAAAAAATTCTAGGCAAAAGGTTCGTAGTAATATTTTCATGTGGGACTTATGTCGAAGCATCCTAAGGAAACTAAAAAGGGTGTGGTCTCCCAAGTTGGAGATGAATCTACAAGGAATGTGGCCCAGATTGAATTAGGGTTGATTTTGGTGTTGGGTTTGGACCTCGTGGTGGCTTCCTACACATTCCATTTTGACAGGAATCAAAGACCTTGTAGTTCAGTTGGGGTTGAGGACCCATGCCTATGGATGTCCTTTGAAGGTTTTAATCATAGAAAATGTGGTCATTTGAGAGGATGAATTAATTATTTCTAGAATTAAACTGTTTAGGATAATGAACTAGTGGTTGGATATATGTCTTTGAGGACCCATGCCTATGGATTCCCTTTGGTAAGGTGAGAGGAAGATTTGAAGAAGATTCTATGACTAGAAATGCATTTGACCATATAGGTGTCTTGATCCTAAATAATCTCTAAGACCATGTGATTTATGAAAAGATGTTAGAAATAAGAGGATGTAGAAGATCTGACAAACTGCACGATCCTTCTTCTAGTGGTGGAATAGGCTGGGGCTACAGGAGAAGAAGAAATGGATTTGATGTGACTATCTCCTCCCATTTTGTATCCAGGATAGTCACATCAGACTACCCATCTGGATACAACCCATAATAAAGGGCTAGGGGCTTACACCATAAGGTATTCTCTACTCTTGGTTCTAGATAATAGAGGATGATATGACATTTACACTCAAAGGGAAAAGTAAGTGTGATCATCTACCTCCCTACCCAGAACTAGAGGTCCCTAGTCTTAGTGACGATTAGGTAAGGACATGTTTTTAATCCTAGTATCCAATACTATGATATCCCTTACACTAACCCCAATTTTTGGCTCCTCATGACTGATGGGATACATAACTACATGCACCAAAAATATGCCTCCCATTAGGTTGTATAAATGTGGGACACCTCTGACCGATTGAATGTGTTACTGAATGGGAGACATGATGATGCGTCTCATTCCATGGTCATGAAATTCTAGAGGCTTAGGTGGAGGATTTAATTTAGTGCCACTCATATGAGGGATCCAAATAAAGGGGAATCCTTCCATTGGTGTCATTGAAAGATGGATTGGAAGGTGTCTTGCACTGGTCAAGGCATGGAAATAATTAGGTTCTTTTCATAGGGTGACTTGGGAGGAGTTGGAAGTTATTCATATAGGGGTAGGCCTGCGTGAGATGGAGGTTCCTTGGGTGATGGGTCACTTGGGTGAAAGAACATGAATGATTCCTTACTAGAGGCACCAAGGGTCTCCTTAGGTTTCCCTAGAAGGTTCTTGCGTAGGTCCCATGACTGGTGAGGGACGTTTACCCATGTGGTTGTTAACTAGGAGGAAGGGTACATTTCATAGCTGTCTTGTGTTTCAAACCTTGGAGGAACTTTATTTCACTATCCCCCTTAATTCCCTCTTTTATCAGGTTTTTTATAGCTACCTAACAAATTTTAGAGGGCACGGGTGAAGGGGCTACATGGATAGAGCTATGAGGGTTTTTCTATTTTTTCCAATATGTCAAATGAGGAGCCCTAGGGTTCTATTTATAGGAAAGTAGGGGACCCTGATCGAAGGAGTTTGTCTGCATAGGTACCTGGTGCAGGTGCTCAACATATATACCCTGTGTAGGGATGGAAAAATATTACAGGATGCACAATTCCAAAGAGCAAGTGTTTTGCGTAGGGGTAGTGTGCAGGGATGGTGGTTCCTTCTAGGCTATGCAGATAGGGCTTACGCCAACCTCTTGGCACATCGGGTTGGTGCATGTAGGACCACCAGGGAAAACTCACTACTCTATACAGAAAAGGTTTCACCCCACACCCCTACTCAGGATTAGTTCCATGTTGCAGTCCTAGACCTACGGGCTATTACCTTTGCTACTTTCACTGACCTCGATGAAAAAATGGAGAGTCACACCGCAAACTTTTTGGGTCAGGTTGAGGTTGTTTTGGATTGCGACACATACAATCCCGCCTCTCATTCCTAATGCCTATATTACTCTCAGAGGGAGCTTCTCTCCATCATGTCATTGGATTGGGAAACATTTATAAGGTACCTACATCCCTCGATGTGCATGAATTCTTATATCACAAAGAAATCCAATCATATCCTTCCAGCATAATTATCCATTTCTACTCAAACTCGATATTTGGTGTCTATGTGAGTATCATATCCTGAATTCTATAGAAAAGTTCATGGAATAATTTTTTTGTGTAAAAACTACCCACACTCCCTAGGAAATCCAACCTAGGCTATATACATCTCATCTCACATATCAGGACATCATAGTGGCCTCTCACCAATTTAACTTATGCCCTATCTCCTTGGTGATATAGTCATTAGGCAATCCCAAATCACCTAATTGGTAAAGAGTACTTACTCCAAGCATAAGAGGCCTAACACCAACCTATCTCATCTACCCTAGGAACCCTTGGTCTTTAATTACCATACCCAAACCTATGAAATTATGCATGAATACACACTTATAAATAGACATGAATATGATTTTGTATCATACAGTCCACCTAACTCAAACATTGAGTTAACCCATTTCCAAGCTCTGTCGAGCCTCATCCAAGACTATCTGTGCTCCCAAACACCTATCTCAAGCTAGGATATAGTGTTAATTTATTATAAAAGTTGATAACTAATTATTAAAATTAGATTAAATGTGAAATGTCACTTAAAAACTCATTACACAAAAATAGTTCACCAAAACTACATCCAATGACATGTGATCAATCTCCTAAGGCCTTCTTTATCCATGAAACATGAAATCTCCATCATCATATCATGATTCCACCATGATCCAATGGAATCAAAACCAAAACCATAGTAAAATTCATCTAAAATTAGATGGTATATGATGGAAAGAAAGAACATAGAGTAAAACAAAATAATTGTACATTTTACACCACTAAAACTCACCATGAATCGTACTTCTCCATGGGTGATTGAAGATGGAAATAAAAGCAGGAGGAGTTGACTGAATGGTCCTCCACACATTCTCATTTGACCGAAAGTGAGGGGGGAGACCCATAAAATAAATGTTTCCCCTCATCAAAAAATCCAATCCAAATTAACAGCGTGAACAGGGGATTCATGGTGAAAGGAATGTCTTTTCCCAACAAATTCACAATGAGACTAGGTTTCTTGGTACCAAGCACACCTATTCCCAACATCTTCATGGTACGAATACGGTTTGTAGTGAGAATAACTCTTCAAAAAATGATGAATCACCATATATCACAATTATTATGAGAAAGCATTATTTTGAATTCCCTTCATGGTGAGAAGGTCACTATATAGAAGAGAGAACCCCTTGACCAACTTCCTTCATGATGCGACCAGTCTGGGTCATGGTGAAAACTATTATAGGGTGCTAAAATTCAGAATACATCCACCCTAGACCTACTTTGATAATTACCAGAGAACATGAACCATAAACTGAGACTCCTTCCTCATTTTAAAACATCTCAAGGAGATGTTATGAACATAAAAATTATGATATGAGTCTCAATTTAAGAACCACCCCACTTGGGATATAAATTCAAACTATCTCGCAAATCTGATGACCCGAGAATGTTTAGGTCAGTATAAACTCCCCACTATAGGACTTCTCATCCATGAGAAGAATCTAATGGTTCTCTAAACACTACCGAGACCTATCATAACCATCAATCCACTGCCAACCTCTGTATTACATCTATGACTTCTCACTATCGGCCTCTGTATTAAACCTATGAATTCTGAACACACTTCTGCTACACAACTCCACCCACCAAGACATGATCTATTTGATTTCCTCCAAAACTCCCTGCTCCAATTCTCAAACCACCTTAAATTCACCCTCAAAAAATTCTCCTAAAATAATTCCAATCTTGGCCGACCTCTCCTGAAAATGCTCGATTGCACCTATCGATGCATTGCTACACTATCTTGATCGATTGTGATGCCTTAACAACTAGAGGAATCATGAGATCATTCAAAAACCCACACTAATGTATGAACCTGACTATTGTTGTAATTTCATAGATGGAATAAAAAAATCTTACTCTAGCAGTCATGCTCTTAACCTAAGCACCGATGCTCCACCAATTTCACTCACTCTTGGAGCACACCAAAACTACCTCAAGACTAAAAAAATGCACTAAATCCATACCACGTCACATCTGATGTATGAATATAGTAGAACACATGGAGATAGACATTAGTATATCTATCCACAAACTGGTAACTCGGTGCTATCTTGACTATCTATTGACTATTCTCATCGCACCCATGACCCGTCCCACACAAGGGTAATACCCCCACGATCGATATGATTCTCCCTACCATAAGAGTTTCATTGCTCTAAATTTTTTAAAAAACATAAATATGAATCTCCCATGATACATTATTTACCAAATTTAATGACTTTACATGTCCGACCCACTCCTACTTGTGCACTAATACAAAACACTCACTACCACATGTTCTCATCTCACTAAGAACACCATAATAAACATTCAATAATCGACTCACCATGTGAGTCACATCCTAAAATATCTAGTGGTGTGATCCATTCCATATGGATTCCTTTTACACCAATCCTTGAGTGTAAACCCAAACAGTTCCCATTATCATGCCTCCCTGATAGTTCATGTCAAGGTACACACTCAGGTCAACCATGCCATGTCACCCTGATCTATTTTTGATGTTACCCCCTACCACTAAGGGATAAATCCTGACTCACTAAACCCCAAATCACTATAAATTTGAGAATCTCACCTTCTGTATTCCATTTTAGAACTACTCGGATTCATCCACAAGATGAATAATTCTCAATGAACCCACATAAGTCTTGTTAAAAAAATTTCAACACAAATAACATCATGAAAACCCAGTGTGAACCTACAATCTCACACTAGTAAATTTCCTAAAATCCAAAATAACACTCACCCTCCTCCTCCAATGGGGGAATGAGCCACTAAGAACCCTCTCACTGGATCTTAACTATAGAAACCCAGTACTTTTAAAAATATTGTTACATGATTTTTAACCTAAATATTCAATGAATACAAACCAAGGATCGGAAATCATGGTGTCCTTATAATACTAGCTAGATAAAAAATAAACATAATACTAAAATAAAATTTCTTTATCTTAATCTCTATAATGGGATTCTAAATACCATTGAGCTCCAAAAAACTGCATAGGATAAATTGGGGAATACATAAACAAAATGACTAAGATAAAAATCTGAGTAAGGGAATGAGAATGATAATGAAGCATAAAAAACGAATAAAAACTTATAACATGATATTATAAAAGAAAAGTCTCATGAATAAAAATTTTAGAGAATAACATAAAGAACTTGGAATAATAAAATGATGTAAACATATGAATTCAGAAACAAAATATAACATGAAATAATCATATTTAGTCAAATTAAATTCATTAATTACTTAATTCAAAAAAATTTACATCTATATTTTATTTATTGTAAATCTATTATATTTATTTATAACCATTTCAATGAGATATAATGTTTAATTTCAATTTTTTGAGGGCATTCGTTTCATGGTTCTGAGATTGGATCACTTGTGGATAATTATTGAAGTGATTATTAAATGAGACAATAAATCTAAAAATTAAATGAAATAATTTTATTGTCATTATAGAAATTTAGATGGTCCCAAATATCCCTTTGTGTTTTGACATAGGAACAAAACATTCAGTAAAAATGTTAACATTACACAGTTAGTTAATTTAGGTGGTTTTACCAACTATTACAATCTATATATGTTTTCTTTAATATTATGGTCATATAGTAATTAAAAACATGAAATAAGTTATAATATACTTATTATTATCTTATTTAACCATAATAGTGATTTTATTATTAGCCTTGAAGGTGGTGGAGAAAAATAAAGTGCATTGATCATAGGGTCGGTGAACCAACCATATTATGAACAACATATTAATTTAAGAATAAAATTAAGGGAGGGTAGAATAAGCATATTACATTAACCCAATAAAATTCCACTTTATTTATGATATTATAATCATCATTTAATATTGGATTAGGGAGTTGAGGAGAATGTAGAAGAATAAATGAATTTAAAATACGTAGATTCAGAATATTACCACTTGAATGTTGTCTCATTGAAAAACTCATTAAGGAACTTGAAATTTGTCATTGAATGATACTAGAATAACTAGGACACAGGGGATAGGATTTCGAAGGTAACTGGTAAAATTTTGGCATCCTCCAATCCTTAGAAGTTATGAGGAGAAGGGGTTGTGAGGGGTGTTATTTATAAGGGGTGAGGGGTGTTTTTCAATGTTATAATCATTAGTTTGTTATTTTGGATCAAGAATACTAATAGTGATGAATATTGTGACTATATAAAGTAAAAAAATACATGTGAATTTGAAATAATGGGTGCTTGAATCATCCATGACTCAAAAACTCTTATATTTATCGTATAATGTGAAATATCATATTTTGATATATTTCACTATTCACCAAAATTTCAATTATTTTAGAAAAATATAAAAAATCACCCAATATTTTTGATGCATAGATTATGAAAATAAATACTACTTATGGAATTAATTTTTAAAATATTATAAATTTAATTTTTTTTAAAAATCCCCATTTATTTGAAAAATAACAATTTTATTAACATGATCAATTTTTTAACCCTTTGAAAAAAATACATTGGGTCTCATAAAATTATATTATCATTATAATATAGCATGATATCAATTTATAAACCCATTTTATTAATATGAAATTTCTTTTAAATCATTATATTTTCCATAAAAATGAAAATAAAACATATATGTTTTACCAAAATTTAAATACATATTTTATCATTTGTAAAACATTTATCAACTTGTATAATGATATAAACATGGAATATTTTCGTTTCATAAGATACCTAAATATTATTTTACATTTCCATATGAGACAATACTATTATAATAGCTAGGTTACTATTCCAAACAATCATATTAATATTTCAATGGTCAAATTACTATTCCAATTTTCATATTTGTAAAGGCCACATGGGATACCTAATTTCAATAAATATCTCACATTTCATTCATTATTCATTTAATTCTCTTTTATCTCAAAGTTATAGATTTTCATTTTCAAAATTCATATTGTATTACTAACATTATAAAACATCTCTAGAGTGTTGTTCATGAGTACGATTAATCTGGGGGACTGAGCAGATCCAAATTTTTCTATTATTATCTTATTTTATATTTTTTGTCTCATTATAAAATATTAAATTATTGTAGCCATATTTATTCTCTAAATTTAATTTTTAAATTAATATAATAAAATTCTATTGGTTTTATCATGAGATATATTTTCATTATTTAATATTATATTACTAAAAATGAAAAAATATTCAGAAGGAAAATTTCGTTGATAAAATTTTGGTTCATCACATTCTTAACCTATTAAGAAATTTCACCCTATAAATTTTGTTTTTCATACTATGGTGAAAATATTTGAGGTTGATTCTACTTTATGACTTTCTTTGGATTCCATGTTTCCTCATCCCACTTATGGTTTTTCCTATGTACTTTGACTAGGTGTGTTGTCTTGTTGAGTAAAACATTATCTCTATGGTAAAATATCTTCACTGATTTCACCTCATAAGATAGATCATTTTTAAGATATACCACCTCATAATTTAGTGCATTTTATTAATCTAGTATGTATTTCCTCAATAAGGATATAAGAAACACATCTTGTACTTGAGATATGGTTAGTGGGAGTTCTAGTTGATAGGCCACAACTCTGATGTGATTGAGGATCTCAAAGGGGTTAATGTAATTGGGACTTATCTTACACTTCTTAAAAAATATCATGACTCTCTTCTATTGGGATATGTAGAGGAATACTTTATATCTAGACTCAAACTCTAGGTCTCATCAATGATAGTCATTATAACACTTTTTTTTACTTTGAATAACACTGATGTGTGATTAGATGGTCTTGACCTTTTCCATGATTTTCTCAATAATTTAAGCTCCCAACACATTTTTTTCTCCAAATTCATCCCAACACATAGGTGTTATACTTATCTTCCCATAAAAGCATTTTTATGGAGTCATTTTGATGCTTGAGTGGAAACTATTATTTTATGAGAACTAAACCCGAGTAACATGATGATCCCATTATCCTTTCAAGTCCATCAAGTATGCTCTCCACATATCTTTCAATGTCTATATATTTTTATTAGATTGGTGATTGGTTTGAGGGTGGTAAATAATACTAAAGTTCAACTCGATGTTTAGATCATATTAGAGACTCTTCAAGAACATGGAGGTAAATCTTAGATCTCAAACAAATACTATTGACAGTGGTACACCATGAAACCTCACCACTTTTCTAATGTATATCCTTGCAATTTGATCGAGTGATAAGTCCCCTCAAATAGTGATGGGATGTAAAGTCTTTGTAAGATTATTCATCACAACCCATATAGTATTATTTCCTACTGATTCCTTCAGAAGACTAGTGAAAATTTATATGGTGATGCCTTCGTATTTCCATGTAGGTATGGGTAACTGTTACATAATTACCTTAGAGTTTTTCTTTTTATACTTCACCTATTGACATATCATTCATTTTGATGCATATTCTATGAAATAATTATTCACATTGTCATACCAATAATGCTCCTGGAGATCTCAATACATCTTCATTCTCCGTGGGTGGATGTAGAAGGTCATGATATGTGCATCATTAAACATCTCCTTATTTATCTCAAGATTTTATAGTACACATAGTCATGACCCAAATCATACAAATACTTCTTCATAAAATTTTAATTCTATGGATTTTACTTCTCTTATATCTTCCACCATATTTTGTATTTCTATATCATCTCTTTGAGGTTCCTTTATCATTTCCAAAAGGGATGGTTTAAAAATTTTTTGATAAAGGAATGATGATATTCCTTCCTTTATGATCCCTATCTCAATCCTTTTATAGTATAATAATATCATATCCTTCTCAATTCTCATTAGTGATAGGGTTTTCATATCCTCTCTACTTAGAGAATATACCACTTTATTTTCTTTCTTAGGATGGTTGTAGATTGAGAATTCATAGTCATTGATCAGATCTAACCATCCTCGCATGCGCATATTAATCTATTTCAATGTGAATATTTCTTTTAGTCTCTTATGATCTGTATATATTTCACACTTTTCCCCACAGAGATAATTCCACTAGATTTTCAATGGTAAGATCATTTCAACCAACAATAGATCATGCACTGGATAGTTAGTCTAATGAAATTTCAACTTCCTTGAGGTATAGTTTATCACTTTATCATTATGTATTAGTACACAACCTGATTATTTCTTTGAAGCATTTTTGTACACCATTAAAAGTTCCCCACTTGAGAAAAGTGTGAGGACTGGTGCATTTATAGCCCTACTTTCAATTCTTTGAATCTATCTTCAAATTTATACATCAATAAAAACACTACACCCTTCTGAGTCATCTTGGTTATAAGGTTTGACAATCATGAGAAGTTTATCACATGTCATCGATAATACCCACTTAGTCTAAGGAAACCATGGATCTCCACTACATATTCTATTTTGGGTCACTTCTCAATTAACTTTGTCTTAAAAGAGTCTATAGATATCCCTTTACTTGAGATAACTTCCTCCACCTAGATATCAAATTTACATTTCTTTTTATATAGCTTTTCCTTTCAAAAAGTCATTATCATAGTATATAAATTCTCCTCATGCTCCTCCTTTCTTTTGAATTATATCAAAATATCATATATAAATAGCACTATAAATTTTACAAGGTAATATTTAAATACTCTATTCATTAAGTACATTAATGTTTCTAGGGGATTAGTTTTTCTGAATAGAATCACTATGAACTCATAGTTTCCATACCTTTTTCAAAAATAAATCTTGTGAATATCTTTCTTATTAACAATTAATAAGTGATATCCCAATTAAAGGTCTACCTTAGAGAAATAAAGGGTCCCACATAATTGGTCAACATTTCATCTATCTATGGAATGTGATAGTTTTTCATTATTATATTTTTTGAGTTCATGATAATCAATTCAGAGTTGCATTGACTTTTCCTTATTCTTAATGAATTGGAGCACCCCAGAGTAAAGAACTCAGGTGTATAAAACATTTTTCTATTCTATAGTAACTGATTATTCAGTTTTAACAACTAAATGGTGTCCATTATATATCGATTCTTATACAGAAGAAGATATATAGGTATAATATTGATTTAGAAATCAACCTCTAATCCAAGAGGAAGGCTGAGAAATTTTTTAAGGAATACATCAGTATAATCCCTCACAATGGGAATGTCATTATGCATGATTCTATCCTTTTTTTGAATAATTTCTGAATGTTATGATTTCTCATAAGAAAATAATATCTCTGATTGAGAATTAGATTCCAAAAAATATTCATCTTCGTCCTTACACTTATACAAAATCATTGGATGACCTAGGATATGAAGAGTGATCACCCTATCCCAATAGTATATGTTGTATTTATATAAGTATAGTCAATCCATGTCCAATATAACATCAAACCACACTAAAAGATATAGGAAAATATTTTTTGGGAGGTTTAGTCTACAAACATTGACCAAGGAGAAGTTATATACTTAGGATATAATAATTCATTTATTTTATGTTCTCATAGATAGCTAAACCCCGATGTTTTGAGGTGGTGTTTAAATAGTTCTATTAAAATTTCAAGATATGAAATAATGTATATAACTATTATAAAAAATTATGTTAACTATTATTTAATGAATAACCAATGTACCTATCACCACATCATTTTTAGGATTCACCTCAATAGTGGTAGTACCATATGACTTTCCTTTATCTCAAGGGCTTGGAGGTGGTTATCATTGATTTTATATGAAAACCCTTAGCTTAGGGAATTCAATTTCATAATTCCCATGTTCCTTGTAGTCAAAGCATTGTACCTTAGGATGATCTTTGATCTAAACCTTCTTTTCATCCAATGCATTAGTGGGTTTCTTCATATCTCTTCAACATTGATTAGTATAATGTCTCTCTTTTCCACATTTTAAGCACCTATCAGTCCCCTTGAGATAGTTTATGGGATGATTCTTCCCACATTTTTAACATGTGGGATGTTGGGTTTTATTTCCTCTAAGAAATTTATCCATCGATCCTCCTGAAGGAAACTCCATTTTAAGCTTTTATCTCTAGGTACACATGACCATTGAGAGTTTCTAATATCCATATCATACATAATGGAACAAAAAACAATATCATCATAGTTCTCAAAGCCTCAAATAATTAAGTAATTTATTTACTAATATTTAACCTAATAAACAGTCATTCCGCCTTAGTTTTGGTGTTGAGGACAAATCCATAGGCATACCATGAAAACCTTGTAAAGTTTGCCTCATATGTCTCTATAGACTCATCTTACTTTTGATTCAGTTAAAGGAGCTACCTATCCATTTTAATGTAGAGATTTATTGTAAAATATTTATTGAAATATATTTTATTAAATCTTTATCATTCCATGGAATAAACTTCCTCTTTGGAGTTCATGTTCTTGATCAGTGTCTACTAATAATCAGCTTCCACTTCATGATGGTAGATAACCGGCACAACATTCTATGATTATATGCATTTAAGGATAGATAATATCTTCTAAATGGATTTAATC
Organism: Viscum album; assembly: GCA_963277665.1. Lineage (NCBI taxonomy): Eukaryota > Viridiplantae > Streptophyta > Magnoliopsida > Santalales > Viscaceae > Viscum > Viscum album. The sequence goes on from OY728162.1 coordinate 128,129,151, forward strand.
CATTTTTTCATGATGTGGGGATTAAAATATCTACTAAATGTAGGAGGTATTTTTCTCATAAAGTACTCAACTACAACTTGCTCTTTATTTAGAGGAGGTAATTCCACATGATTCATGTTATTATACGTATCATGAGTCAAATGATATATTAATTCAATGATGTTACCATCTTATACTCCCTTATGGTTGTTCGTATCATTAGGGAAATCATTAAATTTCCTATCATGTTGGTTATTGGCATTTTCCTCCTATTTCCCCCCATTAACTAAAATAAAAAATGATGAACAAAATAGAACTAAAAATCATATAAAAATGGGGGGATTAAGATAATAGAATGATAAAATTATTAATGAAAATTATATACTAACTTATGAGTCTCTAGGTTTCAATATAAGTCAACCATGGTAATGTTTTTTATTAGGTTTTCCAACCTCGCAACCTATTCAAGTACTTCACAATGTCTCGTAAAGAGTTTGTGAATTTTCAGAATAATATCCCCTAAGAGTATCAAAAAAAGGTTTGTAGCAAGGAATCTTTTTTATGTACTAGGTAAAGATAGAGTTAATACTCAATGTTCCCTTTTCGGGGTTATTACCCCCACTGTACAATTATACCCGAGTCATATCCACTTGTACTTTCTGGATAGAGATGTAATTTCTTAGAAACTAGTTTATCTATAATTTACAATGATTTTAAGATATTCTCATATATCTAGACTTATCCCTAGGATTATCACTAAATTTTTATGTTCAAAATCCCCAAAAATAACTATACCTTTCTCTAATACCAACTATATTTAACCAATTCTTTTATACATATCATTTTGAGATTTTTAACATAAATATCCACTGAATAAAACCAATGATCTAAAGGCCTAGTGTCTTGGGAATAATAGGTACATAAAAATCTACATTAGAATAAAATAAAAATTATTTATTTTAATCACCATAATGATATCCTAAATCCTTTTGATCCCCTAAAAATACATAGTAAAACCTAGGGAATACATAGATAAAATGGGTGAGCTAAATATCCCATAAATGGAATGATCATGATAATGAAGCATAAAATAAGATTCAAATGGAGGAAAATGATATCATAAATTAACAGTATCATGAATAAACATATGGTAGAATAACATAAAGAACATGGAATCATAATATCATATAAACATATGAATTTGGAAGTAACATATAACATGATATAAACATTAGTCAAGCCTAATTTCTAAGACATCATCACATGGTGGACAGAGTCGCTTCATGGATTAGTTTTACTCGATAATCCCATACATAACATATCATGTGACAAAAACATTACCCAATTTATTGGAGTGCTATCTAGGTGCAACCATCATAACATGTATTCTATGTTCCATAATAGGAAATCAATTATCAATCATAAATATAATAATTACCCATGGAAAGAAAAGGGTTTTATAATCTTTCCTTGTATCATAATCAAAGGATATTTAATAAATATTCCAAAGAGAAAAAGTAATTAGATATTTTGGATGTTTATATCTGATTAAATAATAGGTCCAAAAATATGGTTTTAATTTGTAAAAAACAACATGATAAATGGTATATTATTGGGTATATAAATGAACCTTCAAATTGATGTTTTAAGGGATAAGTTAAAAAATTTGGAGAAAGAATAAGTATTGAATTTTCTTTGAAAACTAGAGCTAAAATAGAATGGTAATACCAAAAATATTCCTTAGTTTAATTAAATAAATAATTTCAATAAATAGTTTAAATGATCATTACCTAGATAGATTAAGGGATAAAAAAATTCTCCTTAATCAGGTTAGATTTTAACGAATGTGAGAAATCAACTTATTGAATGTGTCACCCCATAAAAGGAAGAGATAATAATCTAGGTATATATTTAAAAGACATATATATAGAATTTACAAGCTTTCCATAACATTAATGGGATATTAAAAGTTATTTAGAGAGATAAATCTCATAACAAAAAAAGGTGGTTCGTAGAGATCAGTTACCTTATATCCCAGAATCATTTAATACTTGCACTTAATGTACTGAATAATCAAATTAAATTATCTAATTACTTAATTAATAAAAAATTTCAACAATATTTGGTTTACTATAATTTTATTATTCTGATTTACAACCATTTTAATGAGATATAAAGTTTGATTTTTTATGAGGGAATTCATTTCATAGTTTCAAGGTTCAATCACTTCTGGATAATTATTGAATTTCTTGTTGAATGGGACTGAAAATATAGAATTTAAATGAAATAATATTCATTTCCTAATATAATTTTAAATGGTCCCAAATATACCTTAGTGTTCCAACATAGGTATGAATCATTTAATAAAAACAACAACATTGACTGGTTAGTTCATTTATATGGTTTTAGAAACCATTACGAAATAGATTAATTTTATTTAACACTATGGACATATATTAATAAAAAAACATTAAATAAGTTATAATATGCTTATTATTATTTTATTTACTAAAAATAACGTTTTTGTGATTAACCTTGAAGGCAGTAACGAAGTGTGTTGTTCATGGGGGTGGTGAACCAATAATATTATGAACAATGTATTTATTTAAAAATAAAATTAAGAGAGGGTATACAATGAATATTTCATTAAAACAATAATATTATAGTATATTTATGATAATGGAGTCATTATGTATTTTTGTATTATGGAGATGAGGAAAATATAGAAGAAGAAATGATTTTAAAATAGGTAGTTTGAGAATATTGCCTCTTGAGTGTTATCTCCTTGAGAAACTCCTTATGGAACTTGGAATTATTCTTTGGTTGAAAGAAAATAACTATGACATGGAAGATAGTATTTTTAATGTAATTTGGTAGAAATTTTGGAATATAAAAGGCTTAGAAGTTGTGATAAGGGGTTCTGAGGGGTGGTATTTATTAGGGGTAGAGGGGTGTTTTTTAATATTATAATAATTATTTTATTATTATGGATCAAGAATTAAAATAGTAGTGAATATAGAGAATATATATATTAAATGGTGCATGCGAGAATTAAATAATGGTTTCTTACAGCATATAAGACTAAAAAATTCTTGTATTTAGCTTATAATGTTAAATATCGTATTTTGTCATATTTCACTATTCACCAAAACTTCAATTATTTTAGAAAAATATAAAAAATTCTCCCTAACAATTTTTCAATGTTTAGATTCTAAAAATGAATCTGATTTTAAAAAAGAAATTTTATAAATATTATAAATTTAATTTTTAATCAAAATCCTCATTTTTTAGAAAAATACCATTTTTAATATTATGATCAAATTTTCGACCCTTTGAAAAATTAATTAAGGTCTCACAAAATTATATTATCATTATAATAAAACATAATATTTATTTATATACCTTTTATGAACACAAAAATTTTTATAAATCATTATATTTGTTATAAAAATGAAAATATGACATATATGTTTTACAAAAATTTGAACATATATTTTTTCATTTTTATAACATTTATTGACTTATATCATGATATAAATATGGTATGTTTTCATTTTATAAGATACTAAATATTATTTTACATTTACATAGGTTAGTATACTATTCTAACAATTATTTTACTCTTCCTAATGGTCGTATTACTATTTCAATGCTCAGATTACTATTCTAACGGTCATATTTCTAAAGGTCAGTTGAGATTCCATATTTTTATGAATACCTCAATTTTCATTAAATATTCATCTGGTTCTATTTTCTCTCAAGGTTATATATTTACATTTTAAAAATGCATATTTCATTACTAATATTCATCTTCATTTCTTAAGTGTTCTTCATGAGTTCAATTATTCAATGGGATCAAGCATATCAAGATTTTCCTATTATTATTATGTTAGTTTATATTGTTTGTCCCATTGTAATAATTTCAATTCTTATAGATATATTTAGTCCCTAAATTTAATGTTTAAATTAATATAATGATTTTATTGTTCTATCATGTGGTGTGTTTGAAATATATAATATTATATTACTAAATATGAAAAACATATATATTCAGAAGGAAAATTACATTGATAAAATTTTAGGTTATTACACTACCTGCAAACTATACTGATCTCGTCTAAACCCAATGGTTTCATGATCTCATATAACCTAATCGTACACCTAGACTCATGATTCAATGAGTCTCATCTTATTTAACCTAGGCTCACATGCTTACCCCACTGACCATGCTCCTCTCACGTGTTAAGATCTATCCCAAAACTTCAGGTATCTCACTAATACTAAGTCTAAGTAAATTATCACCCCCCATTAAAGTTTCATTATAAAACCACAAGAAACTACCCACACTCCCACTATGATATAATAATGTGTATCTAAAAACAACAAAAAATTTATCCAATAGACCGTTCCCTTGAAGATTAACCCCAATACCACACATAAGGAATTTCACATGTCTTTACTCAACCCAATCAGGGTGTCTATACAAATATATAGTTCAGTTAAGTAGTGTTCCACGAATAAGCTATATGCGAAAATACCATATAAGTTGTTTACACTTCAAGGAAATGAACCTGTATCCTAAAGGAAACCTATTCCCACCCTCATATCATCCCTCAGGCATACAATGTCTAAAATGAACCCACCAAGGTTTATTTACCAAACCATAAAAATCCTACACCAACCTACTAAGGTTCCTTACACACCCCCTACATAAGGTACAGAAAAGTCACCATAGAAGAACATCTCAATACATGATCCACAAGACCTACCATCATAAAACTACTATTAAGTAAAAACCATGGTCTGAATGTATAGAAGGGAATAAAAATTTATATATAAAAAATACACATAAGTTATTGTTGAAAATTAAAATATCTATACCTATCATCATTAAAGTGATTAAACATGATAACAAATATGTCTTGTAAATCTTATGTATAATGTCCCCTCCATTTTTTACTCTAAAAAATAAAAATACTGGGTCACCACATGAATTCAGGTGTGCCTCCCCATATGGGGGTCTATGGTGGTATCTTGAGGAGAATATACTCCCATATTATAGTGTTAAATAACATATAAATAAACCATGAATCAATAATAGTAATAAATATCTATCAGAGTATACAGAAGCAATAAAACATAACATATTGTATCTAATAAAATATAGCAGTCAATCATACAGACTCATAGTCAAACATATCATATAATAGTACTGATCATATGCAGTGGTAAAATATTATCATTATATATCTTTTGATTAATTTTGAAATTGGATCAAGTTTTCAACTCAAAAAATTTTGAAGAACGGGGATACATATATTTTTTAGGAAAACCAAGGTATCTTTTATGATAGACAGAATGATTTTAATCATCGTATAATCATGAATTTTTATTTAAGTTTAATGGATTTCAGGCCGAGTATGTATGATCATATGAATATATTATTTATTTTTGTGTCTTTGATGGATGGTGAATGATATCTTTCGGTAGAGGATTTTTTCATGTCTTTTTTCCATCCATGGATTTAAAATATAAAACCTGGAGTTTCAGTTATTGGAATAAAAAACCTATTATATTAAGAATCTAGGACAAGGGTCCTCATTTTAACCCTCTCAATATGAAGAACATTGTCACTCAAGTTTGGATATAAATTTAGGGCCTTAGTTGGTTCTTTTGGAATCCTAAAATTTTATGTGAAATTGCATCAATAGTATGGATTATGATCAAAATGGAAAATGCAATAGAAAGTGATCAAAATTGGAATTTTTCACACGCTTTGTGGAGGTTGATATCAATATACCTATAAAAAACAATTTTTCTTAATGCTGATGAATTTAGGTTTGATCATTTGTTGGAATATGAAAAAAATTATAAACTTTTTTAAGGTTTCAATAACATAGGGAATTCTCATAAGAACTATATGAAAGATATGATTTGTGGAAAATATCGAATGAGTGGTCACTTTTTTGGTCTTTATATAATAAAGGAAAGGTATTTTGAGGCTACTACATAGATTGTTGATGTTGAAGCATTATAGGGTCAGGATGAATGTTATATAAATGCACCTGGTATAGAAGTACATTTCAACCCTGAGAAGGAACTGACCTAACATAAATGAGACCATGAATCATACAAGGAACTTAAATCAGAAGTTTTTCTTGAAGGGATGAAGTATTGTAAGAATGGGGATATAATTTTTGCCTCCCATGGAGAGATGACTATAGGATCTACACAGAAGGGGTCCTCTTTCCTCAGTAAGGAAGCTGTAAAGGTCTTTGATCATGCAGGCAATGCTTTGATAATTCAATTAGTGCATGTTCCATTAATTAAATATTTTAAATACAAGTAGGAACACCCATATACTGATGAAAACTAGATGGTTAGAAGTGATCTTTATAAAGTAAATTTTAGTTGGAATTAAATGACCTATAAGAAGTTAAATTTATGAATTATGGTAAGATAATGGGTAATGAATTGGTTACAGGGGTGAAATCTCATGTGAAACTATGAAATAAAGGAAGGAAACAAAAAGGTAATCCTTATAGTTTGTGTATAAGAGTAAAAATTGATGGATATGGTGATAGATACTTGATAAAATGATTATATATGACACATAAAACATATAATTCTAGGAAGTTAAAGCTACCAGTGGGGGTTTATATTCCATCAAGGATCTTAGACTTTGCTAATTCCAAGGAGTTACTTAGTGTTGAGCATTTGGAAGGTGGTGCTGGGAAATATGTAACTATAGTACTTACTACTGGTCCAAATATGTTTGTGAATACTATTATTAGTGATCATCTCTATTTTTCAATAAGTATGACATCAAAAATAGTGGAAACCGAGTGAAACAAAGAATCTAAAATAGGGCACACCTAATTTATTTAGTTTTCTTGACAACTTAAATAGGTCTAATTATAGGGATTTATTCATAGAGAAATATGAAAAAGATCATGGACTAAAATGCATACCCTTATAATATTATCCACCTAAGTCGACCTAAATAGATACCAATTTTAAGATAACCAAGTAATATCCAATATTAGTGGATGCTATTTTCAATGTTACAAGGATCAACTTTGAATTGATGACAATGTTAGAGGGTTTTGGTCCATCGGTAGAACTACATACTCAAAACAATGAGGGTCCCAATCCAATGGATGAAAAATATGGTGCTCAATTTGGTGATGAAAAAATGTTTGAAAATCCCAAAAACTAGAGTAGGGGTCATAACCCAAGAGGTTAGGGTGGTGGAAGATGAATCTACGTTCATATGTTAGGAGACCTTTTGTTTCTTTCCTATTTTCTCTCTTGGATAGGGTTTACTAGACTCTTTGTTATTGTGTACTTCTCAATGTACATTTCATTCCACCTCCCCTGTTACTATTATATTTTATTTTAATAAATTATATATGTTTTTGGTTCTCTAAATTCATGGTCTCAGACTGACTTTCATTATTGTTATTTTTATTTATATTTATAATTTTAAATAATGATTATTTATTATTTCAAAAGATTTAATACTTGATTAGAGATTAGTCTAAAAAATATATGAACTAAGATAATGAATATTTATTCAATTATAATGTAAATTTATAACAAATTTATATGAAACCAAGTATCTGATACAATGGATTATTAAAATTCATAGATGATTACATACATTAAAATTGAAAAAATAAAATGTATAAAACAAATTGAAAAGAATAATATCTTTAGAACTAGAAACTCCCATGGACAATCATCACCTTTAAGAATAAAAATTATTATAAAAAACTATAATGATAAATAATACCAAAAAATTAGAAATCATGTTGTCATATCTAAATTGGAAACTGTAGAAATAAGAGGTGTGACTGGAATAAGTTTAGTAAGTCTATATATAGAAATAAAATCTGGTCGTTGTAATTACCATCTTTACAATTATAGTCTTTGTAAATATAGTCATTACCAATATGTTCATTGATCATATATCCTATAAGTATATGTAATTTAGGAAGTGTTATGTGGTAAATTTAAAATAATAGAACTCATAATGAAATAAAAATATTATATTAAAATATTACATATATATTTATTTATTTTCATGCTAAGTATAATAATAATAATTATTATTATTATTAATATGATATTTTGTAAATATAAAATACAATTAAATATATCAATATTAATGGATTAGTAAAAGTAAATTTTATAATTTAAATAATTAATTAATTGTATTTGTTAAAGGGTATTTATTATAAAAGTGATATTAATTTTCAAAGAACTATTTTACTAATTATTGTATATTTTGTCCTAATAAATTAAATTTAATCCTTTAAAATATTATTTTATATGAACTAATATATTTACATCATTTAAATTGGAAATTGATATGAAATAATATTGAGACCACATAATGCTTAAAAACACAATTTTTCAAAAAAAGCAGTTTTATTAGTAATTTATATCATTTTTTAAAAGAGAAATATATAAATTTTTGAATTTTAATTTTATAAAATAGACTTCAATTTTTATTTCAATATATCAATATTATCTAAAGGTGATTTTTTTAGTCTTTTTATAAATAATCAATTTTTATATGAATAGTAAAAATAACAACTTTTACTAAAACCAATACATTTTATAATAAAATAAGGATATGAAAGTTAATGAACCATTTTAAATAATATATATATATATATATTATAGATAATATAAATCATTAAATAATTAATATGTTGAATTTATAAAAAATATGTTTAACAATTTTGAAACTCAAGTAATATTTTCACACTAAAAACTAGTTTTACATGCTTAAAATAAAAATTAGATGTTATAAATTTTAAAAATTAATATAATAAAATTAATATAATATTTTATTTAAACATTTAAATATTATATAACAATTTTATTTTTATTTTTAGGCATAAATATAATATTAGTAAGATTAGTTTTAATTACCATGATAATGATAAAACTATTTTTTAAAGATTGATTTTAATAATAACATTATTTTTTTATTTAATCAGTAAAATTTCCATAATTTAAATTATTAATATAATAATATGTTTAATCCTATATATAATTATATTAACACCCATTCAATTGGTAATCAAACTAAATAATATTAAGATCACATAATAGTTAAAAGTCATTTTTCTACAAAAACTATTATATATATATATTATATATTTTATTTTTAAAGTTAATTTTAGCATATTTATAAATTAACTTATATTAAATTTAGATGAAATTTTGGTTCAAAACATCAAAAAAATTAACATGGTTTACCTTGAATTTTTATATAAAATATAAATTACTTAGTTAAAAACAAGTTAACAAGGTAAAAATCATAATGTTAAAATGTAAAAAAATATGGTAAAAGACTTGAAAAATATTTAAAAAGTGTGTGTAAAGTCTTGGTTGTGGTTTTCTAAACCCAAGTTCAATAAAAAATCAAATATTACAAATTTTTTGAGGCATTGACCATGGAATAGTGTAGGATATCATGGAAGGGTCAAGTGTATTCCCAAAAGTATCATTTTCTTCACTTATAAAGTAGATAACTTCCTCTCCTCCATGGTTAATCTTACCTTTATAATTTGACATGAAACTATATAAAAAATACCTAAAATATAATTCCTTTACTCATACAAAACCCCCTAGTCTCTAATAATTATCTTAAGGCCTTCACTTCTAAGGAAATCTATAAGAGAATATCAAGTATCCGATGAAAGTAGTAAGTCCTTCATAACTTTTTCTCATTGATATTTCCCTCAAAAATATATTATATCCATAGAAATATGATTGAACCAATATCATTATTATACACACATTTTATTATATTAATGTAATAAACATTATTTATTCCTATTCATCGGCTAATAAAAATAAGAGTGTCATTAGTGTGTTGCTTGAACTACCGCCTTCACAAAGCGACATCCTCCATTTTCCATCATCGCTATTAATTGATAATAAAAATTATTTAATATATGAATACATATTATATATATAATATAAATATTATTATAAAATTCTAAATTATCATTTAACCTTTTTCTCTATCATTCATTGAGAAATGGAAACATTAATCGTGTGTATGTGCAAACTATCACCTCCACGAGCTCTGAGTTTCATTTTTCATAACCATCCATAATGGTTGGGATTAAAAATATATTTAATATATAAAAAATATTTCCATAACAATATTAATATTCTAGATAATATTAAACTATTTTATAGTTCTTTCTACCATGGGCAAATTACAAAAGGAGTTACGGAGAAATTGACCAAACAACCACAGGTAACTGATCTAGGCAAGAAAAATATATTATAAATAAATATAATTTTATAGTTAAAGGAAAATGGAATATAAAATATATATTAATAAGTTTCATTGGTATATAATTAATTAATATAATTTAATTATTTAGGAAGTTAAGTGCAAGTTCATAGTGCTTTCAAACACAAGTAAGGGTTTTCATCTCAATCTCTCTTCATTGAGACATGTTTTAATGTTATGAACCAATTTATTATTTATATAGTGTATATAATACCCAAGAATATTTTTTTACATAGTACATGATTAAATTCAAGGTATTTTTAGAACCATTTTATTTTTAAGTCTTTAATACATTTTTATTTAAAAAATACTGAATTCATAAGAATTTTAACTCAATCACCCTTCATTGAGGTATGATTTAATATTTTGCACCAATATTCATTATTATAGTGTATCTAATACCACCATGACTTATAATATAATACATTATTATTTAAAATGGAAACGTCACTTCCATTCTTGATCATCCTTGTTGTGGGCTACAATTTATGTCTTCCCTAAAATATAAGGGTATTTTTTAATTAAATCCAATTTCTTGAGTTACAATACATCTCATTATGTTTCATCTTTCATTCCATATAGTAAACCTTAATTTTATTTTGGGATATAACTTTGATTCAAATATTTTTTAATGGTGAGTTCTAATCATTTTTGAAAATATAACCATGGTAAGAATAATTCCCATCCATTTAAAAGATGGTTTCTTCTCTTTGTCCAAAATTTTCCATTCCCTCTAATTTTATAATTTTTAATTGGAAACATAATTTAGTGTTATCTCGTGTGAAATTTATAATTACCTTATTGTCTTTTCAAAATATTTTTTTATCATTTTTATATGATGTGTTATTTTCATCTCTGTTTTAAAATATAGTAACGAATCTTCTAGAACTCTTTCGTGACTTTTCGGTTATACATTATCTTTATTTTTCTATATTTTATGAAACATTATTCTCATATAACTATTATATTTTTCAATTATTTTCCAAAAATGTATACCTTTTTTAATATCTTTTTCATTTTTGGAGTCATACATGTTTTTAGTTCCCTTCAAAATCCACACTTTTATGTAAACATAGTTTAAGAGAACTTTCCTATTTATTGACTCATGTCGAGCATTATTCCCAGAAAATCTTTGTAAACCAATAATATTTTCTAAAAACCATTATTATTTTATTTTTAACCATATTAGTTCAATTTTATTTTTATATAAAACAATAAAGTTTCTTCCTTATTTAAATTGGTTTTTTATTTATTTCACAAAGCCCCACCTAGGTGGTATGATTTTATTATTTATTATCCTAGATCCTTATCAATAATTTTAAACATTTATATCCATTTTAAAGACCTATGTACCTTTTTAAATTATGAAATTTCAAATTATTTAATACCTTATTTTCTTATGAATCATTATGATTCCAACTTCACTTATTCCTTCATTCAAAATTATAGACCAACTTCCTTCTCATGGGTTTAATCCTGGTTATGATTTATATGTGTTTTATTATCCTCATGTAACACTCATATGTATGATTTTAATTTATATAATTAGTTGTATCAAAATCATATGTCCATCCAATTTATTGATTAATGATCTATATTTAATGATATGTTATTTAAAGTATTAGGGAGTGAACCTAAATCCACCATGGGAATTTATCCACTTTATGATGATGGTATTGGTAGTGACCCTTGAATTATGTTTATCATATAAAATTTTATATTGTTTGAACATGTTTATTATCTTATGACATAATTTCATTATTCCATGTGTCCATTATTACGACCATCTTCTTTATGATATCATGCTATACCTATTCACTCTCATATTATACCTATTCACTCTAATGTTATGATTTTTTTTCTAATTTTATTACCTTACAACGATTTATAGGTCAACCTTTTCCTTATGCATTTTCCCCATGATATCATATGTAGATTTAAAAGATCTTTGTGAGTTAGTAGCATTGTGTGTATTTTTAAATAATTATTATGCTTCTATGTTTAAAATGATTTATTTTTATTTCAACCCTTCCAGACACTAGAACTCTAAATTGTTTCAATGTATTATTGGAAATGTAATTTAATAATCCTGAAATAAAGTATTTTTAAGGGTTGGGCCACCATAATTTCTATTAGAGAAAGGTCTAGTTAATTTTAGAGATTATGATTTGAGAACATTAGTGAAAACCCTAGGGAGAAGTCTAAGGGATAAGACTAAAAATGGGATAACATACTAATATTTTGGAAAAGTTGATATTATATGGTTTTCCTAGAAATACATCCCTATCTGGATACTAAAAATGGATGTGGTTTTTAGAATAGATGGATCTAGGGTTAATAACCCTGAAAAGAGTTGGTTGAGTATATCTCATCTATTATTCTAGTGTACGGTGAATGGTCTCTTATTATTTACCTGGTTTGAGACTATCTAGGGATATGATTTGGCTGATCATATACTATTTATGAACCTCTATAAAGGATTTATTTTCTCTTTAATTTTAGGGACAAGTATAAGAAGTATAATATATCCCAACATTAATTAACCTAGGGCAAACCAATATTTATATAGGTTTAACTAACGGAATTTTTGGATAATGTGATAATGATAAAGGGTAAAAGGTTTTAAGGTTGAATCCATTTTATGTTATTGATTTTTATAATTCCTTTATGATGTTATTTTTTTTCACTCATGTTAACCCTTTTGGTTTTATTGATGTTTAGAACTATAATAAACCGAATTAACATTGGGTGAAAAGGACAATGTGATGATTACCTCAATAATCAACCCATTATAATAGGATATGGACTCATAAATCTAGTGATTATTCCCAACCAACAATCAAAAAACTTGATTAAAAATATTACCATGGTTGAAAACATGAGTGGTCCAAAAAATATAAGGGTGGAGGCCTATAAAAATTTAGTAAATGAATATGATGAAGAAAATAAGACATAATTTCCTTCATGTCAAAATATAGGAAGCACCAAGAAAATTTCTTCTAGGGGAATAGGAAATTATTTACTTGTGGAAGTGGGGGTCATCGAGCATCATAATACTGTAGGAATATAAAGAGGATGGTTAGCATGATTGGGGTGGAAATCATATATCTAAAAGCATTAATAATGTTCTAATGCCTAAAGTTTGAAAAAAATGGGAATTATTTGATTCCATGCCCAAATCTAAAGGGTGATAAGGATGATAGGAATCAAAAACTTCCAAGTCCAACGAAATAAGATAAAGACGTTGAAATCAAAAATATTGAAGTGAGTTTTGAAAATTATATGGAGTGAGGAACACTAGTTATCAACTCAAGAACTATGAGTATAATATTTCTATCTTGTTCAACCCACTCGTTTGTTCCTATAAAATTTTCTAAGAACATCAAATTGTCACCTAGATGCATGGATGTTTAATAATTAATAAAAACTTATTGTGGTATGATTATTTTTTACCAAGTTTAAGTTTATGGGAAAGTGTATTAGGAAATATTATTATCTTTCCTTGATAAATTTTGAGTGATTTTTGAAATATACCAATTCTCTACACTTAGGGGAAAAAATTATTTATAATAAAAAGATAACATTTTATATCAACATATGATAGTGTAAGAACCAAGTTCTTATTTGAGGTATGGATCCTTTAATTTTTGTAAATTATTTATTAAATTGTTTAAATAAATCCTAATATGAATTCCCTTTGATGGGGTAGAGGTATCGAGAGTGTCTGGGGCTGGTTTGGAGCCCAAAACCCATATTTGGGGTGAAATGGGCTGGCGCACGATTAGTAGAAACCATGCGAGTTGGGCTACAGGGCCGTGTATCCAGGTATGCAATTTTGACAACAGAGATTTGTATGGTTTGGGCATGGATAGTCAAACCATGTGAGAAAACCATGTGTTCCCACTCCCTATAGCATACTATGTATGGTTGGAGAATGGTTTGTCAAACCGTCACCTAAACCATGTATCCCAGATATTTTTGGTTAAGATGACTATTTTAACCTTAATTAATTTGTATGACCTTTTATATTTCACTATCTTCCTCCTAGAGATAGTATACCCCTCTTAAGATATTTTTGGTGGATACTATTTGAATCAATGGATCTTCTTCGCTTGATACCTAATTCAAGAACTGTCGGTCTTGTTGGATCTGCACTGATAAGATATAAATTCCTTTTTATCTAATCTCTATTATTCTGGATATTGGTTGCACTATTTGGGTGAAAGATAATATGCTATATTATTAGGATCTTCTTATGTTCTTTAGTTTTCTCCTGATTTGAGCTAAGTCGGGAACTTATATTGGCCAAGATATCAATTACAGAGCTAAGTTAGGTGGTCTCGCTCCTTTCATTAAAATTTGAGGTGTTTATATATGTTGTTGTGCCGCACGCCCAATTTCTGAGCATCACCTGGAAATAAAATTAAATCCTTTAATTTCCAGGAATGTACTATGAAATTAAAGAGTTTGTTTTTGTTTTTTATAGGTTGAATACCTTGGAAACAGAACCACCCATTTTGGTGTGTTGATTAATTGAATTATACCACCATGGGTGGATCTTGGAAATGGATACCTTTGGGTGTTCCCTTTTTCCCCTTTCCTTGGGATGTGATTTGTGAAATGAATTGTAAATCAAAATGATGAATTGGCTTATGAACTGAATTTTGAATTGAAATTAAATATAAATTTTGAATTACATATTGAATTAATTAGTGGGAAGGGATATATGACCATGGACCTTAGAACATGCTATATAAATGCTTGAGTAAGCATGAGTTGATCATTTTATTGATATTCCCATGTGTTTTGAATAGATCCAATGCCATGTTATGGGATTTTTAAGCATGATAATCTTGTTATAGTGTTTACCAATTTCATTAATTGAGTGTAAAGACTTCTAGGCTTATCATGTGCCTTTAGCCACTTTTGAGGAGTGGTTTGTAATGAAATGTTCTTAGTTTTGACCATGAAATATTAAATTATATTGTTTGATGGAATTGAAAATTTGTATTTAAATGGTTAATTTTTTATAATCTATGGATAACACATGGATTCATATGAGAATTCCATGGATGGACTCTTCTAGCTATTGACTTTTATGCCCGAGTGATACTTTGTTTTCCAAGGATAGACTCATAGGGGATTTAACTATTATATATCGAGTGACACATGGATTATTTATGTATTTAAAAGGATGTACTGAAGGGGATTTAATAATATATTCCATGGGTGATAATTGAGATCCATTGTGGACCTATAAGGATGGAATCGAGCAGCTGAGATGTTATATCACACCTAGGTCAATACCTGGGTTCTTGAGGGTCACCATGGATGGGATCATAGGCTGTTGGTTTATATTACATATGGAGTGAGACGTGGATTCCAACTTAGGAATTCCAATTGTGGGATTAGGTTATGAATTGCTTAATGAATGAAATGACTTATATGAGAATTCTTACAATCCAAAGAACAATCTTGGATTCGGTCTTGATTCACCTCTTTATGCATGTAATTATTAGGAATACTTTGATAAATGTGCTTACGGGGAATATTGGGATTTATTCTAGGTTTCAAGACTTGTTTATTAAATTAACTATATTGTTAAATGAGTATTGTTATAAATGACGTAGTCCTGACTATTAAATCAGAGAATTATTGCATAAATTAATTGAATAATTGAATTTATTTTAAAATGATAACCTAGATTTATAGGATGTTTACTTTTGAGTACTTTATTTACTTTTAATATATATGTCCGCACACTATTTTTATATGTATTCACTAACTATTTGGCACAGACCATAGGTGGTTTCCTACTAGGAATATATCTTAGAACCTATTTGAGCCACCTTTGGATACCCATATAGACTATATGATTGTAGGTGTTTATAAGGAAAAGAACCCTAATACATGTTATTGATTTCTACTTAGAGTGGGGGAGAATGGGTCCATGAAGAGTCTCTCAATGATAGTTGGAATACTTTTAGATTTTTTTATTTTTGTTACATGTATTGTATTTATTCCTTGCATACATGTTTTGGATGCTTTATTAAAGAAATATAAATTGTATCATCATTTGAATATAAGATGACTTCTGCCATTGTTTATATTAATAGTCTTCCACTGTTTACTTATTGTTCAGTTATTATATTGCTTCTTCTATTTGTATGATATTGTTATTCTATTGTGTTATAATCTGGCGATGAGGGCATATTCTCCCCACAGACACACCTAGGTCCTCACTACTATTCAAAAGCCTATGGAATTTGCAGAGATGCACTTGAGGTCATGTGGGAAACTAGGATCAGGGAACTTTTGAGTGGAATCTAGGTCCAAGAACTTACAAAGTGGTATTCGAGCCTTATTTTCTGATATAATTTACTATTTAGTGAAAATATAAAGGGCTAGTATGGAATGGGAGTTTTTGAATGAGATGTTCCTAGGAGTAGCTACCCCGCATATAGGAAAAATCAAAATTCCCTCGAATAGAATTTTTATTTTCTAGATTTTGATTATTATAGTTGATTTGATTTCATCATTGGGTGATGAACTTGAATTATGTCATTATTGATTATATAATTATGGATTCTATTTTTCTACAACCTGATGAGATGAGGGTATGCCTTCTCATTCTATATATTAGGCACTTGATAGAAATCACATGCTATACATTTTTCTATGCCTTTTAGGGTTGATTACTTATATCATGTTGTTTTGATAGGTGTCATGATAGTTATGCCTACTGTTGTGGTAGGTATACTAATATGGGTTATAGTGTCAATTGGATGGATTCCAAGCTTTGATCCTTGGGGAGTATGGTCCCTCATTGATTAATTTTTTTTGAACTATTGGTTTAATATATTTTTTTAAATTGAATGGTGATATAAAGTTAAATGAGAATGAATTCACATAAAAATGAATATATATAAATGAAATTGAATCTTTAGTTGTTTAAAGAAGATAACATAACCCATACTCGACCTTTCTAGTGGGTAGTGGGTAGTATATTATTCTTATCCTTGATTTGTACGCCACCCAGATCTGACTCTTAGAGTGGGAAGAGGGGTGTGTTCTTATAGAGGAAGGATTTTACCTATCCAGTTTATATATCCACTCTTTTGAGATGAAAAAATTGATAATGATATTGAAGAGAGGAATGTGTTTATAATTATATAGACATTCTACCAAGACGACCTACAGTCGTGCGCAAGGAGGGTGGAGATGATCATACTCCAGAGGTGGTGTTTCATGGGATACGAGTGTATCATCCATTTTTTATAGCTGCAACACTAGTAGTGGTGTTGGATGAAATTGATGTGGCACAGTTCTATGATGGGTTCTTATGATTCATGCAGACCATTCAGGGAACACCACGACCTTCCCCGACTATGGCAGTGTATATGAGTGAGTTCCAATAGAAACATCTACCCACATTTTTAGGGGATAGAGGACCACAAGCTATAGAGTCATTGATAGAGGCTATGATATATTTCATCAAGAACCTAGAGATGTATCTTAAGAGGAAAGTAAATCCCACTACCTATATTATATATGATTTTGACAAGAGTTGGTGGGATTTTATCACTCAAACATATCATCATCGGGAAATGGAAACGATGAGTTTTCACATGGACTCCTATGATTATTTCTATCTTGAGACATTGAGGGATGATAGAGCCTAGGATTTCTTACACCTAGAGTAGGGCGCACCATATGTTATGGATTATTTAGGCTATTTTATTGAGATCTAGAATTTTGAACAAGTTATGAAGGGATATGAGCTATCTAAAGCTACTAGATTCGAGGCTAGTCTTAAGTATGACATCTGAGTATTAGGGAATTTTTTTGGGTTAACAGTTGTTTCTGTAATAGAGAATCATGTGCTAATAATAGATCATAACCTAAGAGAGGCTAGAGGTGAGAGACATGGCATTTTGGTATCTTGATCTGATACTATATCAACTGGTGGTAGGAAGTGTCATCTAGATCTTCCATAGTGATTTTAGCAGTCAGAATACAAATCCAGGTAGCCTGGTGTGGTGTTTATGTGCAGTAGGCTGGGAAATGCGAGGCAACAGTGTACGAGATCACGAATAGAGTGTTGATCCTATGGAAATATGGTCTATTTATAACGCTTTTGTAGAAAATTTCCTCTGATATCTAGTTAGAGAGGTACTTCTTTGAGTCCACATTCATGAGTAGGGATAGAAGATTCTCCTCGAGAAGGGAACTAGAGTAATGTTGGCTGACCAGGCCGAGGTTGTGATCGTGGTTGTGGTAGTCAGACACTAATTTAACAGAGACAACAGGGTGGATATGCTCAGGGTATCTAGGAAGTATCACAGGTTCATGGTTAAATTTAAAGAAATGTAGTGAAATATACCCTTGGGGTTTAGGAACCTAGAACTTAGAATTTTAGAGGTACTATTATAGTAGCCTATAGTTTAGCTTCTATATTTTTTGGTATAGGGGCTTCTCATAGATTTACATTTGTGCCCATTGTGGAGATCCTTGGATTAAGTGTTTATACTTCTGATGGATTCAAGATAATTGACACTTATTTGGGGATTAGAATATAGGATACACATCATTTCAGGGAGTTCTCCCTTGAGATTGGTGGGTTCCAAATTATATGGGACCTATTTTTCCTCAAAATGATAGATTTTGAAATCATTATCGGAATGGATTAGTTGGATCCCTTTCATTCTTTTGTTGACTTGTATCACTGAAGGGCAACCTTTACATCACTATAGGGTGTATATTTCATTCAAAAGGGTTAATCGGATGTCCAGGCGAGTCAACATGGACCCAAGCATCATGGGATGGGTGGGATAATATCTTATATTGTGATTTTTTATCTAGATAATTATGGAACACATCAGGAAGTTTTCTCTCCAGTGGTTGATCATTTCAGGGAAATATTCGTAGGATACATTTCAAGATTACATCTAGTTAGAGATCTATATTTCTCTATTGATATAGTTCTATATGCTAAAATGGCATCTATTCTTTCTTATAGGATGGCTACTACTGAGATGCAAGAGCTCAAGTAAAAGGTAGAGGATTTAGAGGAAAAATGTTTCATCCGACCCAGT
Source organism: Viscum album (assembly GCA_963277665.1). Lineage (NCBI taxonomy): Eukaryota > Viridiplantae > Streptophyta > Magnoliopsida > Santalales > Viscaceae > Viscum > Viscum album. Next base: position 128,148,549 of record OY728162.1, read on the forward strand.
ACTTCTCAATGGGGTTCACCAGTTCTTTTCTATGAAAAATGAAAACAGAAACCCCAAAATATGCGAGGATTACCAGAAATTGAACCAGCTAACAATTAAGAGATAGTATCCTCTAACACATATAAATGATATCTTCAAATAGATTTGAGGATCTCAGGTATTCTCCAAGATTTATTTCAGATTTGGTTATCATCATGTGTATGTTATATCATTTGACATACCTATCATAGATTTTTATTGTATGCGGGGTCTATACAAGTATTTGGTTATGTCGTCTAGTCTCATGAATGCTTTAGTGGTCTTTACGGTACTGATGAACCTCATGTTCCATCAATATATTGATTCGTCTGTGGTGTTTTTCATGGATGATATCTTGGTGTATTCCCAAAATCGACAAAACCAGGCCAAATATCTTGAGATTGTATTGAATACACTGAGATAGAATCATTTATATGATATACTCACAAGTTCACACTTATGGATGAAGCCGATTCACATTCAGGGTCACATTATCTTAGAGATAGAAGTATCAGTTGACCCAGAGAAGGCAAGAGCTATAGTTTCCTAGGATAATCCCAAGAACATATCTGAGGTATGGAGTTTCTTAGGGATATATGGTTACTAAAGGTGTTTCATACAATATTTATCACACCGAGGATCACCACATACGGTCTTAAATAAGAAGTCTATGAAGTTTGTATGGTCAAATTTCTATGAGATGGATTTTTAGGAGCTGAAAAGGAGATTGACTTTAGTGCCGATATTTATTTTTCTAGAGCCATTTAGGAGTTAAACTATTTTCTATGATTCATTATGTATTGGTCTTGGAGTATTACCTATCCAGGAAGATATATTTGTGGTATATGGGACTCGATAGTTGAGGCCACATGAGATGAATTACCTGACACACAATCTCATGTTAGCTGTAGTTGTTTATGCATTGGGTTTTTTGAGACATTACTTACTTGAAGATAATTTTGTGGTGTAAAAGGGACAAAAAAATCCTCAATTACATATTTACATAGTGTGATATGAATCTGGGATAGTGAATATGGGTTGAATACCTATAGTCTTGTGTTTTTTAGATTCACTAAATGCTTGGTAAAGGAAATGGTATGGATGATGCACTGAGTAGGGTGACTCAAATATTGGTAGTTCAGTAGGTTAGTGGAGAGTGGATGGTCATGGATTTGTTCTCTAAGATCCACTTAAATGTGAATGAAAGTATGAGGAAGGATTTTATTTCATTCTTAGCTATTACTTATACCCTTATGGATAGAGTGAGGATAAGGTGGCTATTAGACTCAGAAGGCCTAGTCCTATAGGAGAGTGTGGTAGGTGAGGACCCTTATCCTAGTTGTATCATAAGAGAAGATGAAATTATGTGATTACATGGTCATGTATGGGTCTCTTCAGAGATGTGCGAGGAGATGATGAAATATTTTCATGCTTTATATTGGGTAGTTCATCCTAACATCTCCAAGATGTGTTGGGATTTACATCATTATTATTGGTGGTCGGGAATGAAAAAAGATTTAGTTGGTTTTGTCATGATATGTTCTACCTATCATCAAGTGAAGGAATAACACTAGTGACCATCCATACTTATATAGAAACTATGTATCCCCATATGGAAATAGAATGAATTCATGATGGATTTCGTGATAGGTTCCCTAAGGTCACCTTAAAGTAATGATATTGTATGATTTGTTGTTTATAGGCTCATGAAGGTTTTACATTTCCAAATGATCAAGGAAAAAATAAGTGTGAATGAGATTGGAAAGTTTTATATCCATGAGATATTACATCTTCATGGGGTCTGACAAACTATTATTTTAGATAGGGACACCCAGTTTACTTCATGGTTCTAGAAATGGATATAGAGTGCATTGGGAATACAGGTGCTTTGAACCATGGAATACCACCCCCAAAAAGATAACCAGTTAGAGCACATAATTCAGGTTCTTGATGACATGCTGAGAGCATGTGTCCTATATTTTATGTGCTCTCAGGAGAGGCATATACCCCTGGTTTAATTTTCATACAACAATAGATTTTTGGATACTATATAGATGGAAACTTATGAGTATTTTAATGGTAGGCCATTCCAATCACCACTATATTTTCTAGAGTAAGGAGAGTAAGCTATTCTTGGACCTCATCTTGTTCAGGAGACCATAGAGTAGGTGAAGTTGATTCGGAAGCAGAAGAATAATACTTAGCCTCATCAGAAATCATATGTGTATCACCGTAGAAGACCTATAGATTTCAAGGTTAGGTATTGAGTTTTCTAATGTGTATCACTAAGGTTGGGACATAGGAGAATTAGGAGATGAGGTAAGATTTCACTGCGGTATGTCAATTCATTTGTGATTTAGGAGAGAATCGAGATGGTAGCCTATCGGTTATAGTTATTTCAAAAGTATTAATCCATGCATGATGTATTCCACATATATCAGCTAAGAAATTACTATTTATACCCTTCTCATGCATTTCAATCCAAGGAGGTTGAGTTACAGGTACATTCATCATTTTTGGATAATCCTATTCATATTTTCGATCATAGCACGGAGGTTCTCTAAGGATGTTCAGTTCCTTTAATATGAGTGATATGGATTCATGTTCGTGTGCAAGATTAGACCTTGGAGCAGAAGGTCGATGTACAAGAAAAGTTTCCAGAGTTATTCTCATATCATTCTTCACCACCCTTTAAAGGGATATTTGGTGATAAATTGCTTTAATAGGGGAAGTTTGTAGGAACCCAATTTTTTATTGAGGTGTGGATACTTTTCTCACCATCAATTCTCAGTTTAAATGTTTAACTATGGCCTAATTTGAATTCCCTTTGAGGGGGTGGAGGAATTGATATTGTCTAGGGCTGGTTTGGGGCCCAAAACCCATGTTTGGGGTGAAATGGCCTGGAACATGGTTAGTGAAATCCATGTGAGTTGGGCCATATGACCATGTATCCATGTCTTCAATTTTAACAGTAAATATTTCCATGGTTTTCACATAGTTATTCAAACTGTATGAGAAAACCATGTGGGTTCCCTCTCCCTACAACAAACCATGCATGGTTAGCATACAGTTTTTCAAACAGTGCACCTAAACTGTGTGACCCAGATACTTTGAGTAAAATGACCATTTTACCCTTAATTAATTATTAAAATCCTTTAAATTTCACTTTATTCCTCCTATGTACAATATCCCATATTGAGATCTCTTTGGTGGATATTCATATAATCACGAGATCTTCTTCGTCTAATACCAGATTCAAGAACTATTCTTCTCGTTAGATCCATGCCAATAAGATATCAATTTATTTTTAGCCATTATTAATTATTATGGACATCAGTTGTGCTATTTAGGTGAAAGATAATATTCCCTATTATTAGGTTATTTTTCCATAATTAAGTTTTCTCCTGATCTAAGCTGAATCTGTAGCTGGTACTAGACAAGCTATCAACTATGAACCTATGGTAGGTGGTCTCATGACATTAGTTAAAATTTGAGGTGTTTAAATATGTCTTTGTGTCATGCACCCAATTACCTAGTGTCACCTTAAAATGAAATTGAATCCTTGAATTTCTATTGATGGCCTATGTAATTAAAGAGGCTTATTATTGTTTGTTATAGGTTGAATACCATGAAAATGGATACCTTTGGGTGTCCCCTTTCCCCCTTGTGTTGTGATGTGATTTTTGAAATAAATTTTAAAAAAAAATGAATAATTGGTCTATTAACTTAATTTTGAATTTAATTTCAATATAAATTGTTAATTTCAAATTGAATTGATTAGTGAGAAGGGATAGATGACCATGGACCTTGGACCATGATATGTAAATGCTTGAGTATGAATGAGTTCATCATTTTATTGATATTTCCTTGTGTGTTGAATAGATACTATGACATGTGATAGGATTTTTAAGCATAAAAATCTTGTTATAGTGTTTTTCCAATGTGATTAATTGAGAGGCAAGCCTTCTAAGATTAGATCATGCCTTTAACCACATTTTAGGTGAGGATTGGAATGAACTGTTCTTGGTTTTAATCTTTACATTTTAAATGGTATCGTTTGATGGAATTTAAAATTTGTATTGAATTTATTAATTACTTATTATACATGGGTGACACATGGATTAATATGAGAATTCCATGGACAAAATCATCTATCTATTGACTTTTATGGCCGAGTGATACTTTATCTACCAAGGATGGACACATAAAGGATTTGAATGATATATACTGACTGATACTTGGTTTACTTATGTATTTCCAAGTTTGGACTCAAGGAAATTTGATCATATATTCCCTAGTTGATACTTCATCTCCCTTATAGACTTATAAGGATGAACTCAAGTGGCTGAGATATTATATCACACCTAGACCAATACCTGGGTTCTTGAGGATCACCATGGATAGGCTCAAAGGGTGTTGGCTTATGTTACACCTAGAGTGATACTTGGATTACAACTTAGGTATTCAAAGTAAAATCTCAAGTTTTGAATTTCTTAATGAATGAAATTACATATATGATGAATCTTCCAAGGCAAAGCACAATCTTGGATTTAGTCTTGATTCACATCTTTATTGATGACCTCCTTAGGCATCCATGGATACATGTGCTTACATGGAATGATGGGATTTATTCTAGGTTTCTAGGATTTTTCTATTAAATGATATGTTTAGTTAAATGGGAATGGTTATAAATGACATAATCCTGGATTTTACATGAAGTAATTATTTCTTAAATGAATTTATTAAATGAATTAGTTATAAAATGAGAACCTAGACTTATAGGATGTTTACTTTTTATTATTTCCTTTACTTTTTATATATATATCTTCCATTATAGTGTTGTTATATGTATTCACTGACTTTTTGGAACAAACCTTGGGTGGTTGCCTATGGAGATTATATCTCACACCCTGTTTTCACCACCTTTGGGTACCAAAAATTACTATTTGATTATAGGTGTTGATAATGGAAAACACCCTAATAGAGGTTCTTGATTTCTGCTTGGAGCGGAGGAGCATGGGTCTGAGTTGAGGCTCAGTGTGCTAGTTAGGATACATTAGGACCTTTTATTTTCGGTACATGTATTGTATATGTACCTTTAGTACATGTTTTTGATACTTTATTTGAGACATAATACATGCATCATCATTTGGATATGAGAAAACTTTTGGATTTGTTTATATTATCAGTCTTCTACTTTTTACTTATTGTCTGATTATTATACTACTTATGTAATTTGTATGTTATTGTTATTCTATTTTGTAACACTATGGTGATGAGGGCATAGTCTCCCCATATAAACACCTAGGCTCTCGCTGCTAGTCAGAAGCCAATGGTGTTTGGAGATATGCGCTAGAGTCCATGTGGCCAATAGGGCTCAAGTCACTATTGATTGTCATCTGGGTCTCGTACATTACAGATAGTCTATGCATGGATGATTATGAAAACCCTATATAAGAAAATTAAAAAATGTGAGTTATGATACTGAATAATGATACACTCTTGGCTCAAATGGTCAGATAAAACTTAATATCTTGGATAATACAATTCTAAGTAAAAATGATATATTCTAAAAGTTTGTAAGGTTAATATAAATCTATAAATTAAATCTCAAGTCAACTTATAAATACCCTTAGCTAACTTCTTTATTAAGTAATAATTTAAATTATGGGGACTCAATTTATTCATGGGGGAGAATGTAATGCACATTGTTTTATGACCCATTATTATTACTTGTTTCTATAATTTTAAAGAACATTTAAATATTATTTCAAAATATTCAATACTCGATTAGAGATTGGGCCACACAATATATGAATCAAGCTAATGAAAGTTTATTCAGTTTTAATTAAAAATTGCAATGGAGGTATATGAAACCATGTATCACATCCAATGGATTATTACACATCATAGATTATTACATCTATTAAAATTGAAAATTTTAAAAGGGATCAATAAATTGAAAAAAATAATATCTTTAGAACTGATAACTCCCATGGACTTCCATTTCTGTTAAGAATCACCATTTGTAGAAAAAACCTATATTGGAAAAAAAACCATTAAAGGAGAAATAATTTTGTCATATTTAAAATCAAAACATTGTATATAAGAAGTGTGAATGGAACAAGTTTGGTAAGTCTATATATAATAATTAAATATAGACTTTGAAAATATGGTCATTGTAATTATGGTCATTAAAAATATCATCACATCAATTATGGTCCTTGATCATATATCATATAAGTAAATGGACATCGTGTATTGTTAAGTTGTAATTTTAAAATAATAAAACACACAGTGAAATAAAAATAGGATATTATAATTATATATATATGCATTACATATAAATACTATTATTAATATTAAAATATTATTTTTTTTTGTTTATATAAAATTCAAATAAATATTTCAATATCAATGGAGTAGTAAAATTAAATTTGAGAGTATAAAAAATTAATTAATGATATTTGTTAATGATTATTTAGTATAAAAGTAATATTTATATTCAATGAACTATTTTATTAGGTATTATAAATATTTTAATAATTAATTAAATTTAAACCTTTAAAATATTATTATATATGCACTAATATATTAACATCACTTAAATTAGAAATTGATATGAATTAATATTAAGAACACATAATGCTTAAAACATGATTTTCTAATAAAAATATTTTTATTTATAATTTATTTTAAAAAAAAAATTATATATATAAATTTTAGAATTATAATTTTATAAAATGAAATTAATTTTTGAATTAATTATAAGAATATTAACCTAAGAAAATTTTTGTAGTCATTTTGGAAATAATCAATTTTAAGGTGAATATTAAAAATATCGACTTTTACTAAAAACTATCACTTTCATAATACAAGAATGATATAAAAGTTTAAGAAACCCTTTTGATATAAAAAATATATATTTATTAATAAATACGTATCATTTAAAAAAAATACTATGAATAATTTATAAAACTCATGTTTAACATTTTTGAAACTCAATCAATATTTCACACTAAAAATTGTTCTTACATACTTATAATAAAAATTAGTATTTATCAATTTTATAAATTAAATAAAAAAAATTATTTCTTATTTGATTAAAAAATTTAAATATTATATAACATGTTGTAGTTTCTTTTTAGGCATAAAGGTAATATTAGTGAGATTAGTGTTAATTACCACAATAATGATAAAATAGTTTTTTAAAGAATCATTTTATTAATATAATGAAATTTATTATTAATCAACAAAATTTATATAACTTAAATTATAAATCTAATAATATTTTTAAACATATATATAAGTATATTAACACTCATTCAATTAGTAATTAATACTAAATAATATTTAGAAAATATAATCGTTAAAAGTCATTTTTATACAAAAACTGTTTTTTATATATTATATATTTTAATTTAAAAGTTGATATTATAATATTTATAAATTTAATTAAATTAAATGGTTATTAAATTTAGGTTCAAAACATAAAAAAATTTATATGTTTTCATTATATATTTAAATAAAATAAAAATTACTTGGTTAAAAAGTAGTTACCAAGGTAAAAATCAAAATGTTAAAATGTAAAAACCTATGGTAAACAACTTGAAACATGTTTAAAAAATATGTTTAAATTATTGCTTGATGTTTTATCAACCAAATATTACCCCATAATATATTATTTCTAATTTTTTAATGAATTTACCATGTAATAGTTTAGTGATATCATGGAAGGGTAAAGGGTATTCTTAAAAGTGTTAGTTTCTTCACTTATAAAAGGGGATCACTTACAACCCTCCATAGTTACAATTACTATTATAATTTATCTTGAAACTATAAAAAAACTACCTATACTAGAATAAAAGCACTGTTTAATTGGTATTTTAATATCACTAAAAAATTATATATATATATATATATATATATATATTTGGGTAATGTAAAAAAACTACCTATAATAGAAATTTTGTCTTTTTTGGTTGGTAATTAATTTATTATAAGGGATTACATTCATATTGATATTATGGTTTTGAAAGTTTATCATTTTTCAAAATTAGTTTTATTTTTAATTAAATATATGCATATTTTCTTATATTTAATTATAATAAATCAATTGTATAAATACATATATCAACATATTTATATAGAAATGTAATTTTAAATATATCTATTTATTAATACACACATATATGTATATATATAAATTATATATATATATATATTTGGGTAATGTAAAAAATGGTTAGATATAGTTTTAAATAAAATTTTAGAATATGTATTTATATAAAAATATTATAATATACTTATACATATATATTTTTTAATTATTGACACACACATGTTTAAATATAAACATTAATTATATAGGTATATATATACCTATATGTAATTTTTATAAGGTAAATAAAATGGATAATTTTTTACTTTAATTAAAATGAGTAATAAATGTTTATTTGATATATTTAAAATTACATTTTTATATAAATATATTGATATATGTATTTATACAATTGATTTATTATAATTAAATATAAGAAAATATGCATATATTTAATTAAAAATAAAACTAATTGTGAAAAATGATAAAATTTTAAAACTATAATATCAATATGAATGTAAGACCTTAGAATAAATTAATTACCCACCAAAAAGGCAAAAATTTCCCCCTTAAATGAGGGTGAAATCCCATTAAATGTTAAAAATTGGGGTACCTTGACTAAAAACTCATTTTTTTAGGACTTTTGGTACTTTTTTAGCCTTGAAAACCATTTAAAGGGGTTTACCCTTATCACTAGGGTGTAGAGCTCACCATAGGCTTCAATTGGATATGTCTTATAGCCCAAACGGATACTCAAGTCAAAATTTATGGTTGTTTGATGTTTGAGATACGTTTTTAACTTCTTTTAGATCTTTTATTATTTTTGTGATTTTTTTATCTTCGAATTGTTATTAAATGACTATTACTCGATAATAATTAATAAATTATTAATTAAATATAATATTTTAATTATTTTGTAAACCATTTTTATTAAATATCATATATATTAAGTGTAAATTTCTTTTATCCTTAACTAAAACATATTCAAAAAATATAAATTTCATTTAAATCAATATAAATTTACTTATATATTAATATATTATTTTTAATGAAATATATTTTTTTTTGAAATATATCCCTTATCAACAATTTTTTACCAGCGTTGATAAAGGGACCCATTTATCATCACTTTTTTACTAGCGCTATTAAAGGGGGGCCTTTAGTGACACTTTTTTATTAGCACTAATAAAAGGGGACCCTTTAACAATTATATTTAGCACTCTTAAAGACCCCCATTTACAGCACATTTTCTAGCGCTGAAAAAAGGGGTCTTTAAGAACACTATTAGCTATTATTTTTAAAACCCTAGAGTCTTATAAACCCAATTTTGTAGTAGTAGTATCTAGAAGTTATCTTATAGCCTTTGCATCTAAGGAAATCTCTATGAGAAGATCAAGTCTCCAACAAAAGTATTGCCTCCTTAGTAACATTTTATCTTCAATATTTCTATTCCAATTATCATTTATAATAAATAATATAATGGAATAAGTATCATTATTATACTGATATGTTAATATATTATTGTAATAACCCTTATCTATTCATCTCCATCCATTAATAAAAACCAAAGCATTATTAGTTCATTGTGTGGAATACCTCTTCCACAAAGGGACATCTTCTATTTTTCAAAACCGTTCTTAAGGGTTGATAAAAAAAGATATAATCAATGAATAGATATGATATATATAATATAATTATTATTCTAAAATTTTAAATTATCATTTTCCCTTTTACCCTATCATTTGTTGAGAAATGGAAATATTAATCATGTGTACATGCTAACTATCACCTACATGAGCAGTGAGCATCATTTTCCATCACCTACCATCATGGTTGGACTTAAAAATATGTTTGATAAATAAAAATTATGTACATAAAACTGTTATTATTATTGATATTATGAAACTATTTTACTATGCTTTCTTCCATGGTCAAACTATATAATGAGTTATGAATAAATTGACCCAACAACCTCAATTAAGCGATGTAGGAAAGAAAAATATATTATAAAAAAATAAAATAGTATATTTAAAGGACATTGGAATATAAAATATATATGAATAAGGTTATAGTTTATATATCTAATTAACTTAATTTAACTATTCATGATGTTAAGTGAAATTGTATATCACTTTCAGACACAGGTAAGTGTTTTCATCTGAATATATCTTAATTGAGACAATTTTTAATGTTACAAACAAATATATTATTTATATGGTGTATATATTGCCCAAAAATTTATTATATAATAGTCCACGATCTAATTCATGATATTTATATAACAATTTGATTTTTAGGCCTCTAATAATTTTTTATTCAAAAATTAATAAAGTTATAAGGGTTCTATCTTAAACACCATTCATTGAGTCATGATTTAATATCTTAAACTAATATTAATTTTTAGCTGTATTTTCTAACCCTATGCCTTATAATATCATAAATTATTATTGAACTTTGAAAAATCACTTCCATTAATTCTGTTCATTTTTTTAAGCTATGACTGATTTCTTCTCTAAAATATATGGTTATGTTATAACTCAATCTAGTTTATTGAGTTATAATGTTTCTCCTTGAGTTTTTTCTTTAATTATATACGGTATACTCTATTTTTATTTTCAAAGATCACTTTGATTCAAATATTATTTACTATTGAGTTATTATCCTTTTTGAAAATGCAACTATGTTAAGAATAATTCTCATCCATTTAAACAAAAGTTTCTACCTTTGTCCATAATTTTCACTTCCATCCATTATTATCCTTTTAAATTGGAAACATAAGTAAGTTTTATCCATATAAACCTTATATGTACCTTATAATATTTTCAAAATAAAGTTTTATTATATTTTTATGATGTTCTGTTTTCAACAACGGTGTTATAAAACATAGTAACAAATCTTCTGTGTTTTCTTTGTGAATTTTTGGTTATGAATTGTCTTTATTTTCTTCCCCTTTATGAAATATTATTATCATTTAATGATTATTTATATATATATATTTCCCTTAAATATATACCTAGTTAAATATACCTTTCATTTTTTGGGTTATATATGTTCTTAGTTCCCTTCAAAATTCACATTTTTTATGTAAACATGGTTTAAGGGAACTTTCCTATTTATTGGATCATACTGAGAATAAGTACCATTTTAAACCATTAATATCTTCAAAAAACCTTAATTATTTTATGTAGATCCATCTTGGTTCAATTCTTGTTTTATAGAAAAAAATTGGTATTTACTTCTTTAAAAATATCCTTTACTTATTTCACAGAACACCACCCAAGTACTTCATTTTTATTCTTTCTTCTCATAGATCCTTATAATTAATTTTATAAATTAGATATTCATGTTAAATACATATTTATATTTTTTAGTAAATAAACATCAAATTATTTAATTCATTCATCACTTAAAAAAATACATTTAATTTATCATTCAGTTATGACTTGAATCAGGAATTATAAAGCTTACTTCCCTATCATGGAATTGATCTTGATTATGATTTATGTGTGGTTTATTTTCTACATGTAGAATACAAGTTTATGATTTTAATTTATGTGTAGGGTGGTCCCAAAATTATATATCCCTCCAATTAATTGAGTAAATCTTTATATCTCATGGGATGTTATATAAGGGATTAAGGAGTGAACCTAAATCCACCGTGGGACTTTTTCTACTTTATGATTATGGTCTTGGGAGTGATCCTTGACTTATGTTTTTGATGTCATGTTTTATGTTGTTGTCGCATGTTTATGATCTTATGACATCATTTCCTTAATCCATGTATCCATTCTTATGATCATACTCTTTAGGATATCATGTTACACCTCTTGACTCTCATTTTGTGATTAATTGCCATCTTTTTTATTTTAATAGGATTTCTAGATCACCCTTTTCCTTATGTATTTTCTACAAGGTATCCTATAAAATTTTATAAGATCTTTAAGGGTTAGGATCAATATTTGGATTTTTAAATAATTACAATGTTTTTAAGTTTATTATGATGTATTTTTATGTCTGATATTCCAAAAAAACTAAACCTCTAAATCCTTGGCATTTATTGTTGGAAAAGTATGTTAAGAATCAACCAATGAAGTATGTTTAAGTCATTGGTCAGTATAATCTCAGGGGGTAATATATCATTGGGGAATCCACCATAGTTCCCTATATCACATCAAAAATGGACACCCCACTTGGGTTCCTTGGCCTCTATCTCATCTATTGGGTTGACACCCATCCCTCAGAGGGAATAACATCCCCTATTATAGGCATAAACAGAACACAACCTCACTAGACTCATAGGCATAATCACACAATAGGGATTACCTCATGCTCATCCCTTTATTACGTCACCCTAGGCCAATCTTCACACCCAACCAATCTAAATGTTACACAAGGATCCCATACCTATAAGTCATGTTTTATGGTGAAATAAAAGCTTACTCCATGCCCATCATACCATACCAATGACTCTAAGGTATCTCATAGTTCTGTCATGGACTACTCAGGCCACTCACTACCAATCTAATGCTCTCCACTATAAGGAATCATCCAGGGAACATAGCCAAAGTGAATATAAATTCAATTGGTTTATTAAATTTATACCCCATAGGTTTTATTCATATAAAGGTATAAAAATATAATAAAGGCCTCTACCATCAGTGGTTAATTCATCCATCTAGTGCACAATGTCCATCACGGCATTTACACTTTGTTCATTTCATACAAAGGTATTTAATTTTAATTAAATACTTTATTTAACTTTAAAATCCAAACTACCTTGATGGAAATACCTCACACATCACATTCATGTAAATAAAATGCATAATATTACAGGGTAATCATAATGGCACCACCTACCTCAATATAGAGTTATTCCCCATCTGTTTCACCACCTGGAAACTCATCCTAGGCCTGTAAAAGTCCATTCGGCCGCCACACATCACCGTGAGGATACTATTCAGGCCAAAATCATCCCATTAAATTAATTATAATAAAATTATAATTAATTAAACAATTATATTTAATTTCATATTTAATTTAAAATTTAATTAAATTAGGTATAAACGTAGAACAACTCATTGGTCAACCTCATCACACCAAAATCATGACAAAAACACATGGGAGGTCAACAATGAATTCTTGAAACCCACCTAGGTGAAATCCATAATAATCAAAACCAAACCCATCATCAATTTAATTTAATTTAATCTAAAAGTCTTATAGAATCTATACAATATCATACCACCTTATAAATTGAATGTGATGGAATGCATACATCGACTATAGGATTCCCTCTATATAGGCTAAGAAAAATCCCTGTGAAAAATAGTTGATTCCACCATGCTCTGGTGGAATTGGTGGAAAACCCTAAACTAAAAACTGACCAAAATCTGTGGGGATCAAAGGAAAAAAATGGGAAAATGAAGGGAATTTTTTACAAAAATTAATGTAAAATCAATACCCAAAATTCCTTGAATTAAGGGGGTCAATATAAGAGGGGGAGTTCTGGATAAACTGGCCTTCTCCCAATGCCATACCCCCTAAAAACTAAAGGCACCAAACTAGAAAAAGAACTAAAATCCCCACTCAAAGAAATCACCTAAACAATATTCAAGAAATGGAAATGGTGTTCAAATAATGAAACACCTAGGTGGTGGGTATAAACATCTTCCCCTGATACATTCATGGTGTGGACACCATGGTCATGCCATGAATGGGTTACTATTACAATTTTACAGTAGCCTAGAAACCCAAACCTTCATTGCTATCTTCCTAAACACCTGAGGCTTCCATCGATGCTCAAAAAAATTATAAAAAACCTATTATAGATGATAAAATTATCAAAAATCTAGGCTATTCCATGGTTTTCAAAGTAATCCTATTTCCAAATAAAAATTTTAACCTTTATCTCAAATTCACATACTAGAAAAATATATAGGATTTTACAACCTCCCCAATATAGCACTAATAATCTCCAAAAATCCCCAATAACACTTATCCATAAATCCTAACCCAAATTAATCATCAATTCCTGATCTAATCACCGTGTTCTACCTTGGAATTCCAAATGAGAATTCATTGAATAACTGCAAATATGAGGAATATTATTCATCAAAAGCCAAGAAACCACTCATCACCCACTAAAACCCATTGAAGAGATTCTTACACACACCAATATATCCCATTACACCATAGTGTCTTCCATCAACACATTTACAGGCTTATGGAACACCCCACCATAATACTCAACTCATAAGGGTTTATTCCAGGCCATGGTTCTCCCCACCATTGGAATCGTCGATAAAATCACAATTCTAATGGTCCAATGACCTGCTCGATGTGGTTTACATGACACCACACCCAATTAAAATTAAAAACAATAGTCATAACCGAATACCACCCCTAATATTTGATTCCAATCCGAATCAGAAGAGTATCCACTTTTTATACACAAGTCCTAAATACTTTTTCTTTTCCTAAAAAATTCTCAGACAATTATGAAAATGCATCCAAAATAATCAACATGACATACCTGATGTAGTATCCAACCCACCATGTCCAAATACAGGAAAAATAAACGATAAGACCTCCTTTGTTTGAATCATTCAAGGAACACTCAACAACAACAATCGATGTTCTATCTCATCACCTGATGATGATTCCTTAACTCACAAAGGCACCCCAAGATCATCAAACACTCAAACTAAAGTCTTAAACTGAATGTTGATGTAATTATGTGGTGTAATCCTCATAAAATAGCATTATCTATCATGATCACACCACAAGAATTGGTACATCACTAATTCGACTCATTCATAGATCATATAAAACTATCCTGATGTTGGTATAAACACATGGAATCCATACAACAACGCATATGAATCTAAAATTTTGTATTCACCATGGAAGTAGATAAAAATTATATTCTCATACTCATGAGTATTCAAATTCTACGTCGACCATCCAATGATTGGTCCATCACACCCATGAACCAATCAACACAATTTCATTCCTCTATAGCCCACACATTCTCTATTACCACACACAATGACTCAACATGACTATCTTGCTCATATATTAGTGATAACATGAAATATAAAATGCTACCTATTCATGGATCACCAAGAACATCATCCTCAATATTTTCCAAATTCATCCCTTATGAGGGCCACATCCTCCAAAATATAATGGTGAACTCTTCTCTATATGGATTCCCTTAAACCACTCCTTAAGTGAAACCTCAACTAGTTCAATCATCACATGCATGCTACTCCTCCAGGGCCACATTAATCTATTGGAAACTCTTGAAACAACATTATCCTAACAATACATGTCAAGGAACAAACTCAAGTCAGTCATCCTATGGAACATGATCTAAATCCAAATTTACCCCGCACTATAGAGGGATATTTATCATTCTTGTCAAGATCCAGGAAGCTATTCTTGAAAACATATTATCAAACACATCAGTGATTAGCCCGTACACATACTCTCAAAATTACTCAAGTTAACTACACCACACATATTTTTTCATACCAACTCAATATCATCAAAATGTAATGGGCGTACGCACTTGTACTACCCAGTCACATAACCCAGTTCATGATACATGATTCATGCTCCAAAAAATCTAGGATCACACAACCACACCACTCACCATTCCCCACCACATTTCAATCTCATATATCTAGATTCGCCCTTGGGGTCCTATTAAAAACCATGTATTCCATCTGTTCCATTATCTATCACATGATCAACTCCATATGGGTGTCATTACAAACCACAGGTGTCCATCCATGCTCTACCATCATGACACTTAGAAATGTATCCAAAAAACATAGGTCTATGAATAAAAATGATCATTTTATAGAAACCAAACCTCAATACCCAAATAAATCCAAGTGATTCATTTAATAAAGGTCAAGGAATCTTCATTCCTATACCAAACACCTGGTATCACCTCACATGTAACATCATCAGTTTGAAGTATTGAATCATGATTCTCATCTCTAAAGGCACTCAAAATCCTAGGATAACCCTTATATTAGGTTATCCTAATACACAACTATTCTCAATTATAACACCTTGATCAAACATATCCCAATACACATAAAAAATAACTAGGCCCTCCCACCTATCTCACAAACAAAATGCCTCATAAGCTATAGTTCATGGGTAGTACCCCTTTGTTCCCATCTATAAAGTCACATGGAAACCCATGTGTCAACACACCCACTATAGGGTTCTCATCAACATGTATCCATACCCAACATCACATGACAAATCATACTCCTAATCAAGGGTACTAATTCTAAATGAGAATCCATATATGGTACTACCCCCTTAGAATCACAATCACAGGATGATCCTTATTGGGCCTCTACAAATGGGTGTCATCTCTCTTGAGCATTATATTCTCACCTGTCAGTATGTACACATATAAAGACATTTCCCTACCAAAATCTATGATGATAATACCATTTTTATGTGGTTAATTTAAGTATAATACCACCAAGAATATATATGAGAAACATCATATTAGTTTTTGAGGACACTTTAATAACCATTACTATTCTATTTAAGAAACGTAACCAAGGAATAAAATTCCTTTACTAACCTACTAAAGGTCACCAGGCATCCTTGTACCATGTTACTACTTATCCGTCATCATGTAGCCTCTTATAATAGATCAACATGACTTCTAATCATAAGAAACATATATTGTGGTTTAGCTAAGTTGAATTGCACCAACACGCTATATGGGAAACACCATTTAGGTTGTTATTTTCACTTTAAACAATTGAACCCTCGTCATCAATAATATCAATCACACCTAGGTATGAAAATTTCATATTAATCATATTTTCCAAACATAATTCATGAAGATAACCTCTTTCCAATGGGAAAATATCTAAAAAACTCAATAAATCATAAATATAAAAAATCAAGTGTTTCATGCTAGGTAAAATCATAAAAATATAAAATTAAAATCCAATAATAGAAACCCCATATCCCTAGTTACATTTAATTCCTATAAAAAATATGTTTGCAATGCATCATCCTAATATCCATCACAAGCACTAACACATCCCTATGGGACCTATATACCATCTCCCAAAATAGTAAGACAAACAAAAACTCTAATAAATTTTATGATATCAGTCATATAAAATCTATGATACTACTTTATAATTTCCCCACCTAGTTTCACTATAAATAGAAACTAGAATGGGTTGTTATGTGACCTTAGGTGCGCCTCCCCATATTCCAAAGGTTTCCAACTAGAAGAAGGGGTCTAGGGTGATTCCATGAAGAGATGATACCGCTATGTTAGAGTGTGAAGTATTATAAAAATAAACCATAAATAATAATAATTATAATAATAAATACCCATAAAAGTATGAAGAAGACAGATAGCATAGCATGTTGAATCAAACTAAATATAGTAGGAATTCATACAAACTCACAGTCACACATATCATACAATAAAACTGATTGCTGACTAGGTTGATAAAACATATAAGATAAATAAAATAATAAATACATTAAGGCTCTAATACCATACCCAAGACTCACCTCATACTAGTCACTAATTCCTTCCATGTTATCCTACTCGATCATGTAACATCAAGCCTCTTCCCAACCTAAGCTTTTGAACAATTAATTCTACTCGGTTACCCAAGTGCCATGACCACCTGAGTATTGTGTGAGTACAAATTAGTAGGGAACCACCAATGAAGTCACATATATAACCAAAAAATATAATGTATTATCATGTGACATGATCATCTGAATAAAGAAATAAACTATGAATGCATAAATAAAAAACAATAATCACTCCTCAAATTCTAACATGACACCTAGGATCGACTGTACCTAATTCGGCTAGTGTCATAGTGTCTATGATCATAAGTAACTTCTTCAGATAAATATACCCATCCTTGAAACATATGGAACCAACCGATGGAAATATACCCATCCCCAAAATATACAGAACCTCCCAGGGGAAATATACCCATCCTTAAAACATAAGAAACCATATGGGGGAAATATAACCATCCTTGGAACAAAATAATCCACTCAGGGGAAATATACTCATATCCAAAACATATAAACATACACACAGGGGGATACATACCCTATCTAGAACTAGGTACATTCCTCTATTACTTGAAACCTACATCCCACCCCCACAACATGTACCCTTATTCACACACACACACACAGATATATAACATGCACTCGAGGCTACAGTTCACCTTAAACCTCAAACACATCATACATGTCTATAAATCATGAATCACATAACCTACGTAAAATCCTACCTAGAACCTCATTTCACACCTCATGCATACCCCGAAATACACCCCCCCATTATATTCCACAACACATGGGTTGGAAAATTACCCACACCCAGCATATATCTCATAATAATAATAATAGTTTGGATTAGACACCTGCCCAACCCATCTCAGATAAACAAGGTCTAAATATCAAGTGCATGACCTATCCATTCCAAAACAACCATACTAGGATCAAATTATTGATTCAAGTTCTTTGGTGACACTTGAAATCATCACTACCCATTTCCATATACAACCTCTTATGGGTGAAGGTATAATTGGTGAATCCACCAGAATCCCCTAGGTTACATCGAGCATGGATACCCAACATGGGTTCCTTGGTCTCATTTCATATCTTGGGTAGAAAATAATCCCTTAGAGGGAATATAATCACTTGATAGATTCATATACATAACACATCCTTACGAGCCTCATAGGCATAGTCACACAAGGGGGTGGACTTAAGCCCATCCCCTTATCAAGTCACCTTTGGTCGGGCCTCATACCCAACCTATCCAAATATTACCCAAGGCACCCCTACCTAGTGATTATATCTCAATTGGAAATAAATACACACCCCATTCTTATCATTATATCCTAATAGCTCTAAGTAATATCATAGTTCCATGATGGCCTACATGGTCCACTCAACACTAATATAAAAATCTCCTATATACAGAGGAATATGGGGAACCTACAATAAGGGACTCTATGTTCATTTAATTTATTAAAATTCCACCCATTATAATCCCTTCATCTCAAGGTATACAATTATAATCAAGGTCCCAACAATCTAAAAATGATTCATCCTTCTAGTGCACAAGTTCCATCGTGGCCTTGGAACTTTGTTTATTTCATACATCGGTATTTTATTTTAATTAGAAATTTTATTTAACATTAAATTTAAATATCCCTCATTTGATATAATATACACATCACATGCATATAAATAAAGTTTATAATACCAAAGGGTGATACTCAAAGGACCACCTACCTTATTATAGATTTATTACCCTTTTTCACCACCTGATAGCTTTTTCCAAGCTTATCTAAGTCCACCTGGCCACCACCTCTCATCATGAGGCCCTAAATCACACTAAATAATCATATTTAATTAATTATATTCAAATTATAACTCAATAAATAATTACAATTAATTTCATAATTAATTTAAAATTTGAGTCAATTAGGGATAAATGTCGAACAACTCGTTGGTTGACCTCCTCATAACAAAACCATGACCAAAAGAACATGGTTGGTCCAAAATGCATTCTTGACACCAACCTTAGAAAAATCCCTTCTAAATAGAATCAAACCCATTTATATATAAACTTAATTTAATATAAAATCTTTTAATAATTAAAATAGTGGCATACCTCCATAAAAGTGTCATGTTATGGTGTACAAATTCTATCTTATGATACCCTCAACATAGGCCTAGAAAAATCCCTATAAAAACAAATATTTCCACTATGATCTGGTGGAATCGGCACAAAACCCTAAATCAAAACCAAACCAAAATAAATGGGGATCAAAGTAAAATAAAATGGGTGGAAATGGAGTATAGATCATACCTCAAAGGCCGAAGAATTAACACAAAAAAACATCTCATTTGAATGGGGGGAGTAGCACCAGCCAAAATGGACTTCTCTTATTGTCAAACCCCACTAAAACCTGAAGGCCCTCTACTAGGAGATTACTAAAAATACCTTACAAAAAAACCACCCATACACCATTCATGATATGTTCATGGTGTTAACATCATGAAACACCTTGTTAAAGGGGATTAACCAATGTCTCCTAAGCATTTTATGGTGTGACCATAATGGACGTACTATGAGTGGGCGATTGTAGTAATTTTATAGTACATCAGCCACCTGACCCATCCATTGTATATACTTGAAAATCTGGGGCCTCCACCAAATATCAAATGATGTAGAAAAAACACCTATTAAATCCATTTAAACACTTGAAACCCTATACTGAGTCTCAATTCTCAAGAGACCCTCTAACTATATAAAAAATTCAAAATTTCTCTGAAATTCATAATTCAAAAAAAAAATACATAAGGTTTTTTACTATGTTTCAAATACTATACATGTACATAAGCCTCTTTCAAATAGGGAAATATCCAAAAACAAAAATCACAACCTATGTTAAATAAATTACATTTGAATAAACATCTCAACCAAAATAGTGAAAAGAAAAAACAACAATATTGCCCCCGATAACCAGAACTTTCCACTATAAATGTGTTCGTGATGCACTAGTCTAAGGTCCATAAAAAGCTCTAATGTATTCCCAAACCACCTATCTATAATCTCCCCAACTAGTAATTAAACATTAAGGCTCTTGAACCATTTCATAACTCCCCAACCCAAAATTACCATTTGATATAAATGTCCACTTAACCTTAAGCGCACCTCCCCATAAACCAGAGTCTACTAACTATTAGTGAGGGCCTAATCCATACAACGGTGAGATTATTCCCTTGAATCAAAGTCATATAAAAAAGTAAAAATATCCAAATGATATCCATCACAACATTTGATTACACATAAATTAATAAATAATGGTGGTATATCAAATATCTAATCATGAAGCATATATTAATTCAGACCCATGATAATGTAATCCACATTAGAAGATCATCCATTAGGATGATGACATATATAATAAAAAAATATGGTATTACTAATATCATATGTGCCTTATCCCAATCTCTAATACCTGTGGAGATTCTCTATCCCGATCCACTAAATGTCATGTGGTATGACCAAAATGTAGAAATAAGGTCTGAACACACATCAGAGCATCTATATAAGGTGTGGTTATATAAATCAATACAGTCTCAACAAACACCAATAATATATTCCATCAATTTTATTGATATACTTTTATGAAAGAAAAAATAAATAAACATGCTTGTTGAGTCATCCTGTGTTAACCAGGTTTCCATAACACTCAATGAGATACATACACCTATTAGGACACCATGTACTAACTAGGATACCACAATGCCAATAAAAACCTACTTTAGTTCCATGCTAAAATCCATTCATCAAATTACAGACATACCAGAACATACTTGAAGGCTCAGGGTAAGGTCTTATCCAAGTCTCTACCACCACAACCTCATATTATGGCCTCATACTGAGCACACAATCATTCCCCTCACTGGGAAGGTAGAACATACACTACTTGACCTCTAACTTATCAGCTAAGGTGGGGTCTATCCATTACCTGCATCTCATGCCATCCTAGACCCCATATCACTCATGGAAGTTTCATCTTCCAGTATTGTATCACATCTCATATCGTACTCCATCTCACCCATGGAATTCAGTCCTTTGATCCAACCACATCACATCAAATACCTCGTCTCAACCATTATGGTCCAACCACTACTATTTCACTCACAGTAATACAAATAGGTCTCGAGACACACTATCTCACTCATGGTTAGCCCAAACATCATATAGAACAAGGACTCCATTTCACTCATGGAAGTCTGTCCAGTGTTATAACATTTATAGTTGGCCAAGGCCCCAGATCCCATCACCCACATCAAGATCTATCACCTAAAATGGGCATACAAAACTACATATGCATGAAAAAACACATAGGTAACATAACCTTATACATAATCTTACCATCTCATCATGTATGGTATAACCTTAAATTCACGTATCATGTCACAAAATATCTGATCTCACCTATTGGGTTACCCACTAGGGTCCTCCAAACCCATTACAGTCTCTACTCATCAATCTTTATCCACGTACATCACACCTTGGTGACCTTATTGCCTATAGACTCATCCTGGTCCTATCCTTATCAGGAAAGGTCATAATTCCTATCCAAACCCCCCCTTGGAATATCAATACCAAATTCTATAAAAATCCCATGACCTACCTGAGGTCCCATTCTCACACCTCATAAGTGAGACCTCTGATTCATTCACCAAGAGAGAACCACTCTCCATTGCCACACCAAGTCCCTACATACTTTTTCCACTACAAGAACACACCAGGACTCACATCCATCCTTAGGAGAGAGTTCATTATCACTCAAAAGATGTTCAGATGTATTTCCCATCAAAACTCAACCATAATCCTCTAATGCCTTCCCAATATCTATTTGAGATCCAACCTACTATATATGCATCTCATCTCTTATTCTAAGACCTCATAGTGGTCTCTATTTAGATCACCTAATACCATCTCCCCTCGGTGACACTACTGCTAAGAAATCCCTATTCATCCAAATGATAAAGATAAGTTTATCCGAGAATAGGAATTCTAATACCATATTATCTCATATACCCAAGGTAATCTCACTCCCTAAACCCCAAACACAAAATAATGAAATTATTAAGGAATAAGCACTTTTAAATAGACATGTATATGATTTTTTATCATAGGAGTAACCAACCTCTAACATGGTGTTAGACCCTCACCATACTCTTCCAAGACTCATCCAATCCTATCATCTCATGCCAAGTGACACTAATATTTAATTATAAACATTTAAAATTAATTATTCTAATTAAATTTAAAAATGATATTTTTCCTAAAAGCACACCTCACATCAATGCTTCACTAAAACTGCTTCCAATGATATGTGATCAACCCCCCAAGGAACTCATCAAGCCCAGCCTCATGAAATCATCAACATCCTCACTTGATTCCGCCATGTTCCGTTGGAATCGAAACTAAAAAACTTGGTGAATTTATCTATAATTAAAGGGGCTATGATGGAAATCAAGAACAGGGAGGAAAAAAAAAGAATTGCACCTATGAAATCATTGAAAGATAACAAGAATCGTCCCTTGGAAAGACATATTGAAGGGTGGATGATGAGGGGATAGATCTGACCAAATGGAATACCTAATGTTCCTACTTGACCAAAAGGAAAGGAAGGATTAACCCAAAATAATGGGTATGTACCTCATTAAAAAACACCCAACACTCATTCACGATATGAATATGGAGTTTGTAGTGTGAAGATCAACTTTTCCTGAAAAAGTATAATGTTGACTATGTTTCATAGTGTGGATTACTCCTCCACAAAAGAATAAGAACTAAATCTCTCAATATTGATGAAAAAACTTACACCCAATACACTTCACGATGTGAAGGACATTAGATAAAGGGGACCACCCCTTTACTAACCTCTTTCATAGCATTACTTGCCTCGGTCATAGAGAAAACTATTGTATATTACTGAAATTTAGTAACAGGTCACACCATCCCTTATCTAACACTTCTCAATACACCCAAAACACCATATGGTTCACATTCCTCAACCAAAAACATCTCAATGAGATTTTCCAACCCCCAAAATTCAAATTTTATTCACAACACAAACCCCCCCCCACCACTCTAGGAAAAAAAATTAAAATACCTCTCAAAATAAAAATCGAGAAATCTTCAAGTCACTACACCTGGAATCTCCCAGTTAATTTTTTCATGTAGTAAATGTACCAATAACACCCCTATAATGTATAAAAAAGGTACCTCAAAGGGGTTAGGAATATATATGGAATATATATATTTTCCATTATATGGGATCTTGAACCTCTATCTGGTTAGGTATCTAAAACATATTTTACTAATTTCCACTACAATGGAGAATTGTTACCAACATTTGGAGGGAGAAACAGATGGAAGAAATTTCCTGAAATGTGAAACACTATATTTTCTTTATCCTTCTATCTAGAAGTGTGATATGGAAGTAGAAATGATTTTAAATTTACCAGAATTGGAAAATCAATGGCCAAATGCATTTATTAATATAAAGGGTGAGTAAATCACATGCACTAGTTACACATGTTCTATATAGAATAAATTTCCCAAATAAAAAATTAAATAATCATTTTACATAAATTTTAAAAACATTCCTAAATCATGGTAATCCAATTTCCTCTAAGGATACAAATCATTAAAAAAACAAGTGAGTATAATTGAAGACCCCATTGTGGAGGAGTGTGTTTCCGAAGAAATATGTAATTTTCATGTTCATTATGAATCAAATAATAAGGATCATAAAAATAATTAACATGATGTAAAAACCCCAAAAGGTTTTGAAAATTATAAAATATATTTTAATTATTCCATTATGAGTGATATATGAAATCAAAGTAAAGTGGAAAAAATTGGAGATATGCTTTCATATTTTCTTGAACATTATATTGGGAATTAAGATCCTAAACCAAGAACTGCTATGAAATTTCACAAATAAACTCATTGGAATAACTTAAATGATTTAATGAAAGTTGAATTAAATTCACTTAACAGTTGAAGGGTCTTTTTACATAACATGCTCGCACTAGAAGCTATGATGCCTTTTAGATATAAATGGGTTTTTTGTGTGTTAATGTAATGAGAAAAATGACATTATCATATATAAATATTGTATTGTCACATATGGTATTTTCTAGAGACCCAATATTTACTATGAGGATATATATTCTCCTGTTATGGATGTTATTTCTTTTTGGTATCTAATCATCCTTATAATAGCTTAAAAGGAAAATAGACATCCTATGGATGTAATTATAGCTTATTTATAGGGGTCACTTGATAATATTATATGGAAGATAATTTATGAATGATTCAAAATACATGAATCATTGAAATAAAAACCCAAAACCCAATATTTAATTAATTTTTAGAAATCCATGAATATACTAAAGAAATATGGGCGCATGTGGTATAATCACTTGAGTAAATATTTGTTAAATTAAGGGTATGTAAATGATCCTATACTCCCATGTGTTTTTATTCGTAAAACAATTTATGTATATGAAATCACTATCATTTATTTAAATGGTTTAAATATCTTAAGGACTCCCAAATATATCCATGAAGTAATGAGAAACTTAAAGGATTAATTTGAAATGAAGGACATGAGAGGAATCAAGTAGAGTCTTAGTTTATAAATTGAGAATATTCAAGTTTTTATATTTTTGTATTGGTTAAATTAACTAAAAGGGTATTAAAATGATTTAATATGGATAAATACAATCTTTCAAGTACTCAAATTCTTGTTTTATCTTTACATATTAAGAAAGATCAATTATGACTAGTGAAAAAAAATAATGATTTTTTTGTATATAAGTACCATAACTTAGCGCCATTAGAGATCTTATGTATATTTATAATTCTACCCATCCTATTATATATTTTTCTACAAATTTATTTCCAATGTTTTGGTCAGACCTTACATGAAGACACTAATATAAAATTAAACATATTTTTTATTATCTTTGTGACACTTTTGATTTTGATTTATTATATTTTAAAAAATTATAGAAAATGATGGTTGGTTTTACTGATGTTAGTTATTTATCAGATCAAAAAAAAATATGGGATGACATACTAGATATTTGTTCATATTCAGAGGTACTTCCATGCCTTATAGATTACAGAAATAGGTATACTATGTAATATCTTCAAATCATGTAGAATTGATAGCATTGGAAGAGACATGAAAACAATGTGTTTGGATGTGGTATATGATTCAAAACATTCAATCAAAAAGTAGATTTTACATATATAGTATCCATGTAATATTTTTTGAATATAATGTTGTGTGTGTCACACAATTACTAGAAGTCTTCATAAAAAATGATCAGATGAACACGTACCACTGAAATTCTTTTCCTTCAGACAAGATTTAATGAAGAAATGAGATATCAACCTATAATATTTTCAATATAGTGAAAAAGTTACTAATATATTTACAAAGGTACTATAAACTACTAACTTTTAGAAAATATATACATGATATAAATATGTGTAGATTGAAAATTTAATAATTTATTTCTATAATGTGACTTTTATAAGAGGTTTACATGATTGTACTCATTTATTTATTCTGTTTTTATTCTACTGGGTTTTTTTCTAGAAAAATTTATTTAATGAGACAACATTAAAACACGTATGACAATATATGAGGTGTGAATTCTAAGGGGTAGTGTTATTCAGCAACTTTTAGCAGCTTTCATAGAAAAAAGGGTGGTGGACTGTCCACTCCCACCAATCCCCTCTAACCCCCACTCGTTGCACTACTAGTCTTTTCTAATTAATTATATCTAAGAAAGGTTTATGAAATTATAATAAAATCTTTGGTTCAATATTAATTTAATATAATTCTTAAATTATATCTATTTTGATTTTTTTATAACAATTAAAATTTTTTACTTGAGTAAATGACATATAGAGTGTGTATTATCGTATTTGAATATTAAAAATTACATTTGAATATATTTATATGTATATATAAAATTATATATTATATTTAAATTAAAATAAAATTTTAATACATTATTGGATAGAAAATTAAAATTATTATATTTGAATATTTTTTAAACATTATATTACTAATAATATTTTTTTAAAAAATACTACTAACTTTATTTGAATATAATTATATATATATTATCATATTGATCATATTTAAATTTAAATAAATTTTAAATATATTATTCGATGTGTATATATATAATAATATTATTTTTAATGAAATTCAAAAAATACTACAAATAATATCTTTTAAAAATATTAATTATAAATAATTGATATCATTATTCATTATATATAAAATTAAATAATTTATATTTTATAAAATATAATTACTTACAAAAATGCATATATATAAATTTATTTATTATATTTAAATTAAAAATAAATTTATGATATATTATTGGTTATATAAATGTAAATAATGTTATTTTCATTAATTAAATAAAAAAATTACTATTAATAGTATTTTATTAAGATAAATAATTATATACATATAATATCATGTGTAATTATGTATAAAGTAATATTATTTATATTTAGGAAACTATAATTTCTTACAAAACTATATATATATAATTATATTTTAAAATATTAATAAATATATTTGAATATATTAATATGTTTATATACTATTATTTAGTATATTTAAATTAAAATAATTTTACATCATATTATTGGACACATAGATAACTAAAATTAATCTAACTAGTTTTTAAAAAAAATGTATTTTTAGTAACATTTTTAAAAATAGTATTAATTTTATTTTAATATGGTTTTCAATATAATAAATTTATCATATTTCAATTTTATTTTATTCATATTTAAAAAAATATTAATAAATAAAAACAATGCATATCATAAAATCATTAAAGAAATGATTATCATTAATAAAATAATATATATACCATTTATTTCATAATTGTATAGAAATACATATAATCATATTTAAAAATATTCTTACTATACATATACTATATAAAAACATAAGAAATATCCCCAAAAAAATTAATATTATTGAGTAATGATTGTTCTTGAGAGGACCGAAAAATGTGTGATTTTAATAGAACGTATAATTATTTTGTATATAGTTTTATAATTTGTATTAATTTAATTTTATTTCTTTATTGATGGCCTATGTTATGGGTTTTGTATGATCATCTAATTAACATATACTATAGAAGACAACCCAAACACGGGATATCTATATGCAAAAATAAAGGCATGAAATAATACAAATAAAATAGTACTTGGTATTTGATTGTTGGAGTAGCTATTTTCATCTCTTTGGAAGATAATGGTGGATAGAGATCATGAGGAGTAGTAAATGAAAGCACCCAATATATGAGGTGATACATCATTCAATGGATCGACAATCACATCATGAGGATACCCAAACAATTGAAGCAGTGTTAACACCTTCTTAGGTGAGATGAAGTCACTTCAAGAAGAAGTGACATTTGATAGAGGATTCACAAGTATTTCACTCACACAACCATCATATGGTAGTGGATTATATAGGCGGTCTATGATTCTCATTAATTACTATATCATTTATTCATATGCTGTAATATATGAATAGATACTATTTATTCACCATATGAATGCATAACCTCCTTTGCATTTAATCTTATAACATGATTTTTGAATAAATTTCTAGCATTAAAATGATAACCATTTAGGGAGAGAGATGAATAATATATATCTTTGTGTGTGTGTGTGTTATCCATGTATTGTATGCATAAAAAATACACACATCATATGCATGTATTAAATGTACACTATATATAAAATTTCATAATATATATATATATATATATATATATCATGCATTATAAGAATGTGTTTATGCATCTTATGGATGTATATTTTTAGTTCACATCCAATAGTTTCCTAATTGCACTAAAATCCCATAAGGGTTTTATACAAAAGATAACAACACTTTTTGAATCCATCCAAACAATCTTGGCTATGTTTGTTCATCAAACTCTATTTATTTTTAACAAACACTTTGTCCAAAACATTATCCTTATCCAAGGGCCTAACCATGTAACCCTACGAGCCTTGGTAGTCTTGAAAAAAACTCTGAAATCCCAATTTCCTAGATGTAAGAAAATATTGGCATCTATAAAAGCATCAAATCTACTCACGCTATTAAGGGGTATGGTGTGATTTCAATAAAACATACCCATGTCTCTATACAAACATTCCCACCACAAGATTTATCATATACATAATATGTATCCTATATAATCCATTTTCCATGACATTGAGTGATCACTAGACATGGAAAACATCAATCTAGCATGTGTCTCTCATCATTTCTTGATTCTCCAAAAATTACTAACCACGTCAATGAATACATCACATGTCATTCATTTATCTGATAAGCACATCACATGTCACTTATCTAAGTAGTTTATCACATCACCTGGGAAAAAAATAAGTGTGGCCATGAATTTCATCACTCTAATTCAATCAAGGTCCAAAAGTCTTTTATTGTTATAAAAGTGAAAAAATCTCATCTTGGTTGCACTCTAACCAATTGCATGAAAAACAACATACCCAACCACCCCTGATTAGATAAGTTTATATGTTGACTTTTTTAAGTTGGGTATTAAAGTATGAAGGTTCTTATGCTAGGTATCTCACTAACCTCAAGTAATAAGGATTGAAAATTGTCATACACCCCTAATTATATCTATTACTATATGACATTCCATGAGATATACTTTTGTGGATCAATACAAGTAATAATACTCTAATTAATAACTCTTAAATTTATTCATTTTATTATATATACCACTCATTATAATGAATAAAAGTTTATATTCATCCTAACCTTATCATATTAATACAACCGATAATACTTTGTAATGATCATAAGTTATGGATAACTCAAAGTTATACTTTGAGGGGTTACTATCATTCGATTATTCCTGAAAAATAAAATTTCATCACACATGAATAAATATTAAATGTATATTTAATTTATTGTAAAAACATGATACATATACAATTATTATGACCAATATATCATATGTCTATAACCCATATATTCTATATGACCCTCATGTCATCATCTCATATGAGATGGTATTTTAGAAGGATTTGTTTGGTCATTTCATAAAAAATGAGGTTCCTTATCCTAAGAAACAACACTATTTTTATCACAATATATCTCAATTTCTCATTCAATTATAAGAACCACTCCAAGGCCAGAAATAAACTTTTTAATCCAATCAAATTCCTTCATGGTATTAGATGAAACAATGTATTCTTCCTTTATTATCGAGTCTGCTATGGTGTCTTGTTTAGAACTCTTCCAACTGATTTCTGCACCATTTAGGAAAGACTCGAAAATATATTGAGATTTCATATCATCTTTATCATATTGGAAACGAGCATCTATATAACTATTTACACAGAGCTCATCCTCTCCTTCAATGACCCAAAACATAACCTTAGTTTATCTCAAGTTCTTAAGGATGTTCTTCACTGCAACCTAATTACTCTCATGAGTATTGGATTGGTATCTAATTATTATGATTAAAGTATATGATACATCATGTCAATTATATAACATTGAATTCATGATAGATATTATGGAGGATGTGTATGTAATCATGTATATCCTTTCTAACTCTTTATAAGTATCCTGAATCTTCCTAAGATTCATGCCAGGAAACACCGATAAAGTCCCCTTATTAGAGTTCTCCATGCTAAACTGCATTAGAACTTTACCAATATATGATTTTAGACTCAGTATAAGAAAATTATTTGAAATATCTTCATAGATCCTCATATCATATATGTAACATTCTTCACCTATGTATTTCATTGAGAAACATTTACCCATCCACATATTCATAGAGTGAAGTGTCGGGACCTCATTTCAAATATCTAGTAAGTATTCTACATATAGTATTATAAATATTACTATACTCCCAATAAGAAACTTTTATACACATGAATCATCCACATTATTGATGAAACCAAACTCTTTGATTTCATCATCAAATCGGATATTCCAACTCTGAGAAGCTTTATTTAGTCCATAAATAGAACTTTCTAACTTAAAAACCATAGAATTATCATTTGGAACTTCAAAAACATTTGGTTGTATCGTATAAACTTCCTTGGTTAAATTTACATTAATTAATATGGTTTTTATATCCATTTTATATATCTCATATTCATAATGAGTTCATATAGTTAGCAAAATCATAATGGACTTTATCATTGTAATAGGTGAATGCTTTATAGGTATAAAATCTACTATCAATTTAATTTACTTATAGAAAACATACTTACACCATATGGGAATCATCCCTTCCAATGAATCCTCCCACTGACTACTTGATTCAGGTATTGTCTTTCTAGGAAAATTCCATCTCGATCCAAAAATAATTTGTGTTTAGTTGGGTGGTATAAATAATATCCTTCAGTTTTCTTAGGATAACTAACAAATAATCATTTTCATAAATTTTTCCAGGCTTAATATAATCCAATATATGTAAGGGTGATTTACAACCCCAAATCCTTATATAATACAAATTGGTATGTTTCCAATACCATATCTCAAACGGTGTATTTGTAACTAATTTGGATAGAACATAGTTTAGTAGAAGTACAATAGTCTTCAACGAATAAACCAAAATGATATAAAAAGGTTGCATAAACTCATAATTGATCATACCATGTTTAACATGGTATGATTTATCCTTTATAGTACACTATACTATTGTGGTTTTACAGGAGGAGTGTGTTTTGAAACAATTCCATAATCTCTCATATGATTTATGAATTCTTGGATCAATTATTCCCTACCCCAATCTAATCAAAGTATTTTAATATTTTTTTCTTAGATGATTCTATACATTGTTATGAAACTCTTTTAACTTTTCAAAATTTTCATACTTTTGTTCCATTAGAAGCACATACCCATAATGACTAAATTCATCAGTAAAATTAAGTAACTAAAACCACCATTTTCTGGAGTAATCGTTGGTCCACATACATCACTTTGTATGAGATACATTAGTCCACTAGCCCCATCACATTTTCTACTTAAAGGTGAAATTGTTATTTTTTTCAATAAACATGATTCACGTATATAAAATGATTCATAATATAATGAGTCCAAAAATACATCACTATGGAGTCGTTGAATGTGTTTCTAATTTATATGTCAAAGGAAATAATACCAATGGTCGCAAGGATTAGAATTAACCCTAACCATATTATTTTTCATGTTATGAAAAATATTTTCCATATCAAGAATATATAAACCATTCATTATTTTCCCAATTCCATAAAAATATTTCATTCTTATATATATAACAAAACTTGTTCTTAATAATGAATTAAAATCCCATCTTGTCCAAAAATTATATAGAAATAAAATTCATGTTTATGTTGGGAACATAATAACTATTTTTCAATTCTATGATCAATCCACTTGGTAAAATTAGATAATAAGTACCAACCTCTAATATAAAACCTTTTTCCCCATTACCAACATAAATATATACTTCACCCTTCATCAATTACCTTGTATCTATAAGTCTTTCTTTTTTATCTCAAACGTATGATGTAAAGGTACTAGGGTGCATCGTGGATGCTAATGGGCCAGGTATTTAAAATTTTTCATCACCAGAGTGATGTAACTTCATCATCTCTGATGATTCGAGCCTTGGTACAGTTACGAGGATCTCATCTAAATATTTCAAAGGAATAAAATTAAATAAACATGTACTTAATTGGTTTGATGAATGTTTTAATTCATCTCATCACAGGAGAGTTTTGCTTGAAGGATCTAAATTCGAACCCCACGAGATCATCCACACACGCTTCAAGAATCCATGTATACACCATTCTTCAAAATGTGAGTGCTAGCATGGAGATTCAATGATTACTTCTATGTCACGATGATCACCTTGATCTCATGACTTTGATCTGTAAAGGCATTCTTAGATTACTCACTCAGATATATCCTTTATCTCTCTAATATGTGGTAGGAGAGAGGAGCTCTCAATCAATTATAATAGACTATGCAATGGAAATGATCTCCTATTAAATTTTATAGTGGATGTTAAAAATACCCTAATAGGTTTCCTATACCCCCATATATTTATCTTCAACCAAATAAGCAATAAAAAAATTATGATGAACTAAATGTGTTATAAATATTATTTATAATTTTTCAACTACTTGTGATATATATTAAATATATCATGTGGTATACCTGAGTATATATACCCTAGCCTTTTACACATATTATTACATGATTTTAAGCATAATAATACATTAACTACAAACCAAGGATCGGAAAGACTAGTGTCTTTATAAGATTAGGTAGATAATTAGAAAACATGAAACCAGAATAAAACATCTTTTTATTAAACTTCCAAAACAATCTTCTAATGTTCTTTGAGCTTCTAAATTTTCATATGATAACCTGGGTAAACCATAGGCAAAAGGTGTGAACTAAAAAGCCTAGTAAAGGAATAAGCATGGAAAAGAAGCATAAAACATGATCCAAAGGTATAACATGATAACACATTATCTATGGAACATGAATAAATATATAGAGTCGTATCATATAGAAAATGGAATCATATGATCATGGAAATATAAGAATGTGGAAGAAACACATAACAAGACATTAACATGATTCAAGTCTAACTGCTAAGATGATATCACATAGTGAGAAGAGTCCCATAATAGATTAGGCTTACTCTGAAATCCCATACATAAAATCTCATGAGAAAAAACATTACCTAAATCATTATAGAACTATATTGGTGTACCCATCATTACATGTTCATGCATATGTGTTCCATATAAAGAATCAAACATAAAGAATACAAATAAGGGTTACCCATGGAAAGAAATGGGTATTGTAATCATGTAATAAGGTATGACCAAGATGCCTATAACAATGGTATGAATGAAATAAATAATTCTTGCTAATTGATAAAGGTAAAATAATAATAGATCATGAATAATAATTTCCCACTGAATTGAAAAAAATAAATAGTGTGGTTAGGTAACATTATAAATATCCCACTTAAGTATGGTTTTAGGGAAAATACTAAAGATTCTTTAGAGAGGATAAATGCATATTTTTTTGAATAAAACCATAAATGAACTAATATTTTCTTCATGATAAAATTATTTATTTTAGAAAACTATTTTTTTCTTAAAATAGTTTATGGAGTGTGCTTGAAAATTGGTAAGAAATGGAGAAGTTCCCTTTAATTGGGTTTGCTTATCAGGAGGAATTCAGAAGGGAAATTTTTGAAGCATGTATTTCCACATAAAATAAATCTGAATTGATATAGATACATATTTGGCAAGAATTTACATATAATTTAGTATAATTAATGAAGAATTACATTGGTGGAAGAGAGAGAAAGTGTAACCAAAAGAAAAAATGGAGGTTCAGAGAGATCCCTTACCTTATGTCTGAATATGTTCTTCACTTGCACTTAATGTATGAGATAATAAAATTATATCCATTAATTACATAATTTAGAACCCATTAAAATATATTTTATTTATTATATTTTTATTAGGTTCATTTATATCCATTTTGATGTGTTATAATGTTCAATTTCATCATTCCGGGAGCATTCATTTCATGTTTTCATGATCGGTTCACTTCTGTATAGTTATGGAAGTTATTGTAAAGTTGGAATAATTATAAATAAGTGAAATTATATTGTATTCATGCACTTAATTAATTTTAAATGGTCCCATATATCCTTTTTCTCTAAAATTAGGATGATTCATTTGATAAAACGTTAATGGAAATGTTTAGTTTATTTTGGAGGCTTTTATGACCATCATGAACTAGTGTTGTTTTATTTAATATTATAGTTATATATAAGTTACAGAATATGAAATAAGTTATAATATACATATTAAAATATTATTTAACCATAATAATGTTTTTATGACCATCCTTGAAGGTAGTAATGGAAAATGAAAAGTCGTCGTCCACAAATGCGGTGGACCGATGTATTGCGAACGATGTTTTCATTTTTACTATAAAAGGAGGAGAGAAGGGATATGATGATGGATATTAAATTAACAAAATAACATTCCATTATATGTATGATAATATAGTTTTCATTTCACTTTGGATAGGGGTGAGTATGAGGTATAAGAAAGAAAGAATTTAAAAGAGAAAGATGGGGGATTTTACCTCTTGAATGTTCTCTCCTTGAGTGCCTCCTTAAGGCAATTGGAATTGGTCTTTTGGTGATCCCATAAAGAAAAATACAAGGTAAAGAAGATTTTGAGGTTAATTTGATATAATATTAGAAATATTAAAGTCTTATACTGTGTGAGGATAAGGGATGGTGAGGGGTATTATTTATAAGGGTAGGAGAGGGGAGTTTTTGATTATTTTATTCATTAGTTTATTATTTTGGATCAAGATTATCAATAGTGTTGATACTTGTGAATATATACAGTAAATAGTGCATGTGATTTTGGGATAATGGGTTCTTACATCTTCTATGACTCAAAAATTATGTATTTATCTTATAATGTTTAATGCCCTAAATTACCATATTTCACAATTCAATAAAAAATATACTATTTTACAATAATCCAGAAAAATAAACTGAATAATTTTTGGATGTGTACATTTTAAAAATGGAATCTATTTTATGAAAATAATTTTCTAAATCTGATAAATTTAATTTTTAAATAAAATCATCATATATTTGAAAAATGAAAATTTAAATATTATAATTTATTTTTTAACCATTTGAAAAATAATTTATGGTCTCATAAAATCATATTATAATTATAATAAAAAAATACGAATTTATGAATCCATTTTATGAAAATAAAATTTTAAATAATTATATTTATTATGAAATTTAAAATAAAACCTTTACGTTTTACAAAAATACTAACACTTAATTTATCATTTTTAAAACATTTATAAATATATCATATTTTTGTTTATAAGATACATAAATATTATTTTACACTTTTATAGGTGAGATTACTATTCTAAAGAATCATATTACTATTTCTAATAGTCGTATTACTATTCCAACGATCATGTTTCTATTCCAACGGTCAAATTAGTATTCCAACGATCAGATTTATAATATTCATATGGGTTTACTACATATAAATACCTCTTATTCTATTCATTTTCCATTCACTTCTATATTATTTCAAGGTTATTTATTATATCATCATGAAAATGAATATTTTATTATTAAAATTATTTATTATCTCTATAGATTTGTTCATGAGTGAAATTATTTTAGTGGATCAAGTATATCCAAATTATCCCATTCTTATTCTATTATTTTCTATTAATTGTCCCACTATAATATTTGGAATTATTATTGGTTTATTTTCTAAATAATGTATAATTATTTATTTATGAGAATACTAATTTTTTTTTGTTTCTTTATATGATTTCTGAGCTTTTTATTATATGACATAATTATAAGAAGGTAAATTCCATTGATTAAAATTTTGGGTCATTACATTCTTCCCCCCCTTATGAAATCTTCACCTTAGAAATTTTTTTATATACTGAGTTGATAAAAGGTGAGCGTACTTATACTTCATTGATTTATTCAGTTCCCATGTCAACTCTTTGTACTTATGGTTCCTCTATATCAATTTAATCGGTTGAGTGGTCTTGCTACGTAGAACTTATCTTTAGGATCCATGATCTTCATTGGATTCTCCTCATAAGAGAGATCCTTTTCTAGATATATCATCTTTGAATTTAGTGCATGTAAGGGATTTGGTATATACATTATTATGAGTGATAAATGGAATACGTCATGTACTTGAGACATGGTTGGTGGAAGTTCTAGTTGATATGCCACTACTCTAATGGGACCAAGAATCTCAAAGGTGCCGATATACCTAGGAGTTATCTTTCCATTCTTACCAAATCTCATGAATCTCATCCATGAAGATATGAATATGAATTCTATGTCCCAAACCTCAAACTCTATGTCCCATCAATGATTATCTTCATATCTCCAATATCTACTTTTGGATACCCAGATGTGCTACTGAATGGTTTTCATATTTTCTAACATTTCCTCAACAATTTCAATTCCCAAAAGCAAACATTCACCAAATTCATCCCAGCATGTAGGTGTTATAAATCTCTTCTAATAAAGGGCTTCACATGGGTCCATTTGGATACATGAGTGTAAAAAATTGTTGAAATATAAATCGAACAGTGGAAGATATTGGTCTCATCCTCTTTTGAATTTTATTGATCATTCTCTAAACATATCTTCCAATGTATAAATACTCCTCTAAGAATTGTCATCATTCTGGGGTTGATAAGTTGTACTGAAGTTCAACTCGTTTTTTAGAGAATTTTAGATACTTTTCCATAACATGGAGGTAAATACTGTATCTCGATTAGATATAATCAATAATGAAACTCCCTTTATCCTTAACACTTATATAATTTATATCATTAAAATTTGATCAAGAGAGAATTCCTCTCAAATTTTAATAGAGTGGGTATTATTTGTAAAAGGATCCATGGTGATGTTTTCTCATTTTCATGTAGGTATGGATAATGGTTGCATCATCCCCTTAGATTTTTTAGCCTTAACTTGATTACATACCAGTAATTTTGATGTATATTCTTCAATCTCCTTATTCATATTGCCCCACCAATAGTTCCCCTAGATATCTCGATACTTATTTATGCTCCCTGGGTGGAAAGAAAAGGTTGAGATATGTGCATCATTAAAAATATCCTTCTTTATGTCAGGATTTTATGGTACATATAGTCATGACTCAAAACATATGACTCCTTCCTCAACAATTTTTAACTTGAGGAATTCCCATTTCCCATAGCTTCCACCTTCTTCTGAATTTTCATATCAATTGTTTGATCATTCTTTATCTTCTCTATAAGGGATAATTGAGAAATAATTTACGAAATGAATGAATATGTTCCTTCCCATATTATTACCATGTAAATACTTTATAAGACTAAGAATAGTGGATCCTTCTCAATTATCATTATTGATAATATTGTAGGATCCTTTCAACTTATATCATCTGCCACATTATTCAATTTATTGAGATGGTAGTGGATTTAGAATTCATAATCCTTAATAAGATCAAAACCATATTTTCTATAACATATTAATCCCCTTCTATATGAATATTTATTTGAGGCTCTTTTGATCAGTATATATCTCACACTCCTCTCCATAGAGATAATAATACCACATTTTCAGTGAAAAGATCACATCTTCCAACTCCAAATCATATGTGGGGTAGTTTTTCTCATGAACTTCCATATTACTTGAGGCGTAGGATATCAATTTATCATTTTTCGTTAGTACATAGACTCATACTATATTTGAAGCATCATTGTATACTATAAAGAGTTCCCCACTTGTCGGTAGTGTAAGTACCAGTACAGTGATAAGCCTCTTTTTCTACTCTTTAAAGCATTCTTCACATTCCTAGGTCTAGAAAAACATTACTCCCTTTCAATTAAACTTTTGATAGTGGGTTTTAAAATCATGATAAGTTCTTCAAAAATCATCGGTAATAACTAGCTAAACCAAGGGAACTATGTATTTCCATTATAAATGCTAGCCTAGGCCACTCCTTAATTGAATTTTTCGTAGAGGGGTCCACATATATCCCTTTTAAGGTGATAACATGACCTAATAATGATAATTCCTCTAACCAGAACTCTCATTTACTATGCATTTCATATAGTTTCTCATTTTTCAAAGTCTTTATCATAGTTTTCAAATACTCTGCACGATCCTCCTTGATCTTGGAGTATATCATAATATTATCTATAAAGACTACTAAAAATTTGCTGAGATAATATATAAATACCATATTCATTATTTCCATGAATATTTATAGATCATTAGTGAATCCAAAAGTCATAAATATGAACTCATAATATCTACACCTTTTTCAAAAGGTATTATTGGGAATATATTCATTCTTCACCTTTAATTATTGATATCCTCACCAAAGTTACACCTTAGAGAAATAATTGTCCCCATTTAATTGGCCATACAATTCATCTATTCATGGTAGGGGATATATATTCCTTATTGTTATTTTATTAAGATTAATAAAATCAATGTAGAGGTGCATTAGTCTATCATTCTTCTTGATTAAGAGGACTGGAACACCCCATGGTGAAGTACTCGAGTAGATTATCTTGTAATCTCATCGTAAATTATTCTAACTGAATAGTGTCCATCCAATAAGAATTATTTGATATGGGCATTGATCCATGTATAAGTTTAATTGTGAACTAAATCTCTCAGTTGGGAGGAGGATTAGAAAATTCTTCATGGAACACATTAGTGTAGTCCCTCACAAGGGGTGTGTCTTCAAAAATTATCCTCTCCATTGTTTCAATTATTTGAGAAAGATATGTTTACTCATAAGGAAACAGTATCCATGATTTATAAGAAGATCCCAAAGGATATTCATCCTCATCCTTACAAATGTATATAATTGGAGGATGCCTCGGTATGTGAAGAGTGATCTCCCATTCTCAATAATTGATGTTAGATTTATATAAAGATAGTTAATCCATGACCAATATAACATAAAACTCTACCAAAGGAAGTAATATGAGATTTTTTGGAAGGTTTAGTCCATAAACATTCACTAGGGAGGAGTTATATACATTGGATGCAATAATTTACCCATTCTCTATTCTAACAAGTAACTCAACATCCATATTTTGAGGTTGTTTTTGAATAGTTCTACTAAAATTTCCAATTATAAAATTATGTGTTGAACTATAATCAAATATTCTTTTTGAATTCTTGAATTAACAACCATCATTTTTTTTCACCACATCATTTTTGGTCTCCACCTTAGTAGTAGTGACATCATATGCCCTTACTTTATTCCTTGGAGGTTGTTGTCATTGATTGTCTCTAATAACCCTTGTCTTAGGGCATTAGCTCATATAATTCCCATGTTACTTTTAATTTAACCATTGAACTGTAGGATGAGTATTTATCTTAATATTCCTTTCTTCTTCCACATTTGTTGGATTGTTCAAATTTCTTTAGAATTTATTATCCCGATGACCCTCTTTTCCACATTTGAAGTATACCTTAGTTAAATTTAGATAGTCCCCATGATGCATCTTCCCACAATTTTGACACATGGTATGATAGGTTTTATTTCCTAGGTGGGATTTATTTTTTGATCCTCCAATATTAAACTATAATTTCCACTTTTTACATCAGATCCCATGACACCACTGATAGTCTCCAATATACATCTCAACTTTAAGGTCACAACAGATGATATCCTTATAGTTATAAAGTCTTGAATATCCAACACCTTTTGTCGACTCAATTTTAATCCAATAAATAAGTAATCCACCTTACACTTAGTGTTCATGAAAAATCTATTAGAATATCATGAAATCATTGTAAGTTTTCCTTGTATGCCTCAATAGTCTCATCTTCCTTTTTCTTAAATCTGAGGAACTCCCTCACCCTCTTAATATGGAGAGTTTGGGGGAAATGTTTATTGAAAATATTTTCATTAATTCTTCCCATTATATAGAATAAATTAACTCTTTATTTTATGAGTTATTTATCAGTGTTCACTTCTAATCAACTTCCACATCAAAATGATAGATTACCTATAATACTTTTTTTTCTTTTGATCATTTGAGGACAGATAATATCTTATCAATAGAGTTAATCCATTTTTTGTGATGAGGGGATTATAAGATCCACTATAGGTAGGAGGCCTTTCTCATATAAAGGATTTGAAATCAACTTAATATTTATTAGGAGAAGGAGTTTGTTCCACCAATTCAAGTTATTATTCATAACTTGAGCTAGTTGAGCTAGAAATTTCCAAAAGTTTTGTTCTCCTGTTACCATCATGTTTGGAATATTATTAAGAAAATCATCACATTTCCTATCACATTGGTTGTTAGTGTGGGTTATTATATTTCCATCCATTAACTAAAACAATAAAATAAACTTATAGGGGATTTAAATCATATCTAATGAGAATATAAAAAAGAAACTATGAACATAGAAGTATAAACCCATAAATAAAAAGTATATCCTAATTTATGATTCCCTAAGTTTCAAACTAGGTAATCTATGGTGATAGAATTTTGCATAGGGTTAGTACTAAATTTTTTTATTCCGAATACCCAAAAATAACTAGACTATACTCTGATACCAACTATAGATACATTATCCTTTTACACATATTATTATATTATTTTGAGCATAATTATCCATTAAATAAAAACCAAGGATCAAAAATATGGTATATTTGGAAGAATGGGTACAAAATTAGAAAACATGAAACCAGAATAAAAAATATTTTTATTAATCTTCCCAAATGAGATCATAACTTCTATTGAGATCCTATATCTACATAGGATAATCTAGGGAATACATAGACAAAAAGGATGAGATAAAAAGTCCAGTAAGGGAATCTTCATGGAAAAGAAGCATAACACATGATTCAAAGGAATAAAATGATAACATAATAGGAATGGAACATTAATAAACATATAGAGTCATATCATATAGAACATGGAATCATATGATCATTGAAATATAGTAATGTGGTAGCAACACATACCATGACATAGACATGAGCAATAGCTAACTACCAAGACTGTATCACATTGTGGATAAAGTCCCATAATGGATTTGGTTTACTCCCTAATATCATTCATAACTTATCATGTGAAAAAACATTACCCAATGCATTTTATTTCTATCTAGGTTCACCCATCATAACATGTTCATTCATATGCATGCCACTCTAAGAATCAAACATAAAAAATACACATAAGGGCCACCCATGAAAAGAAAAGGGAATTGTAATCATGTAATAAGGAATAGCAAAGGGGAGTATAAAATGGTATCCATGAAATAAATAATTCATCATCATTCATAAAGAAAAAATAAGGATAGATCATGAATAATGATGTCCATCTAAATTGTAAATAAGAAATAGAGTGGTTAGGTAACATTAGAACTGTCCCACTTAAGTATGGTTTTAGTGAAAAGAATAAAGATACTTTAAAGAGGATAAAGAAGTAATTGTTTGAATAAAACCAAAAAATAATTGAGGTAGTTTTTAATGATAAAATGAATTATTATATGAAAATATTGGTTGCTTAAAATTTTGTATGGATTCTACTGGAAAATGGGTAAGAAACGGAGAAGTTCCCTATAATCTAGCATGCTTATCCGGTGTAATTGAGAATAGAATCTTTTAAAACATATATTTACCCACATTCAATAAATATAAATTCTGAAAGATAAATATGTGTGGATAATTTAAACCAAGTTTAGGAAAATTAATGAGGAATTACATTGGGGAAAAGAGATAGAAAATGTAACCTAAAAGAAAAAAATGGAGGTTCGAATAGATCTTTTGCCTTATGTCTGAATGAATTCTGCACATGTAATTAATGTCCTGATTAATAAAATTATATCCATTAATTACTTAATTCATAACCTATTCAATATAAATTATATTTATTATTATTTTATCAAGTTCATTTATGACAATTTTGATGAGTTTTAAAGTTATATTTCATCGTTCCGGGAGTGTTTGTTTCATGGTTTCCTGATCTGTTCACTTGTGTATAAATATGGAAGTTATTTTCAAATTATAATAATTCTACAGAAGTGAAATTATGTGGTCCCTACTACAAAACAATCCTTTAACAGTGGTGGTATTTATCAAGTTTAGAAAAAAATGCTGATAAATGGCATAATTATCAGTGCTAAGGAAAATGTTGAAAAATTTAACCTTTTATCGATGCTTTTTTAGTGCTGATAAAGGGAACTTTTATCAAAGATTTATTTTTAGCACTGATAAAGGATATCCTTTATCAGTGATTTATTTTTAGTGTTGATAAAGGGTACCCTTTATCAATACTTTATTTTTAGCACTGATAAATATTTATTTCATTAGCCCTTTTTAGCACTCATAAAGGTCCGAATAAATAAAATGAAATAATTAAATAAATTAAAAATAAAAATGTGTTTATTAATAAAATATTTAAAAAATTATCAATTAAATAATTATTGATAAAAATGAATAAATTGATTTTACATTGTTAAATATCAAATATTTTATTAATTAGATAATTATGATAATTATTGTTATTTAATTTTATATATTATATATATATATATATATATATAAATTTATATAACTATGATTTATATATTAAAAAATATTTATGCACTTTACATTAAATATTCATATATTTATTGAATAATGATTTATAATTAAAAATTAATATAAATTAAAAGTATTGAATAATTTCATAGTACTCGACATATAATTGAATATCGTTTGATTTTTAAATTTAATACAGATCAAATCTGTGTTATATTGATTTCACATATACATAATTAATGCATTTTTATATACAATGCACACAATAAAACTTATCTCTTTTTTCAATATTGTTAAAGTGTACTTATTCTTAATTTATTCAATTTCACTCATTTTTAACATATATGCATGCAGTTAAAATTTGATAGTCATTAATAATGTTAAAAATACATTTGAAAAAAAATATTTGTAAATAAATATATTTGTAAATGTATATTTACTATATTTATTCAATTATATATTTATAATTATATATTTATAATTATAAATAAATAAATATTTTTTAAAAATTTATTCATATAATTATAAATAAGTAATTATATATATTTAAATAATTATTAAATTTTTAATAAATTTCATTAAATAATGAATATATTCACTATATTTATGTTTATATATATTTATTTTATATATTCAAAAATATATAAATATATATAATGATATAAATATTATTCTTTAAAAATATTTCTATAATTATAAATAAACAATTATAAAATTATAATAAATATATTTAAAAATGAATATATTTACTATATTTATATTTATATATATTTATTAAGTATATATAAATATTTACAATTTTATTATTTATAATAATAATTATAAATCATTTATTAGCACTTTACTAATAAGTGATGATAAAAGCATCATTATTAGCCATTTTTTACACGAATAAAGATTAGGATTTATCAATGCTAAACAATGTGCTAATAAAATTTACATTTATCAGTGCTTATTTGTAAGCATTGATAAAAGTTTCCATATCTTATTAAAAACCCTAACCATTTGTGAACCTTTCGTGATATCAGAAGCTTTCCGTAGAAGCCACCATTTGTCAGTACTCCTCCTCAGTGAAACAAAGCTCAAATCCCAACACTCAACTACGTTTAGTTGCCTGAACATCTCATATGACATCCAATGTTTGATTCCAATATGGGGTTCTGAAGAATGTCTCAGATTTTCTTCAACCCAGCAAGGTAGGCATTCTGATTTTATTTGTGTATTTTTTGTATCATTTTTTATTTCTTCTTTGATGATGTCATTATTTTTGGTCTGGTGATTATATATTAGCGAGGTAGCCCTTCTGATTTTCTTAGTCATCAATTTTGATTCAACTCTTGATTGCTCATGGAGAGTTTATCATTTCAATAATCGATGGTGACACATAGAGTCAATGGAGTTTAGTTGGTTGTTTTATTTTGTTTACATTTCCCAAATTGATCACCCAAAGCTATCATAAATATTTTTCATTCTTTATGTTATCAATGGTATTCCATACATGTGAAATTTTAGAAATTGAAACTGGGGATTTTGTGTGTGAGGGGGTTGAAGGTAGTTTAAGGAATTTATGTTATATTATATTGCTTCATATCTTCTTTTTTCTACTTATCTGGGTTGGTCTGGGAATCCAATGTTTGGATCCATCAAGGAAGTTTTTATTTAAATTTTATTTCTACTAGTTTTATTTA
Organism: Viscum album; assembly: GCA_963277665.1. Lineage (NCBI taxonomy): Eukaryota > Viridiplantae > Streptophyta > Magnoliopsida > Santalales > Viscaceae > Viscum > Viscum album. Next base: position 128,193,208 of record OY728162.1, read on the forward strand.
TTTTTTGGGCCAAATAATTCCCACTATATTGTTTTTCATGCCTTTTCTCTTATTCCCAGATTGAAGGGGATCAAGAATGGTCCTTAGACACTATCATGAGCGAGATCGAGTGTTTGATATATGGTTATCTTGGGTTTGTTTTGGAATCTATATCTATTTTCAAATGCATTGTACCTTTTCTCAATAATAAAACTTCCTATGCCTCAAAACTTTTTAAAAAAAGGCAATTTTATTTTTCTTCCTCTTTTGATTAATCCGAAATTATTATAAATCCTTTTAATAATGATATATGAAATATTATTCCTTGAAGATATGTATTATTTTCAAACTATATTTTGATTTTTCATCATCATCCTACTCCCCCTATCTCAATAATTTAAAAAATATATCCTTTTAAGATTACCCCTTTATAGTTATACCACTTTTTCTGAGACCTATATACCATTATAAGACATTATAATTTATTTCTCCGAAATGTATATTTTCATGAATTCCCCCACTTTTTGAGTATTTATTTAACTAATAACAAGTGTATTTCTATAGAATCACTTTGATAAATAACTATATTACATGTAGAAAAATGTTATGTTAAACCTTTATATTATCAAAAAAGTCTCCATATAACGAATCCCCCACACTCTATGATATAGATTGACATTCCACCCGCAACATTTGAAAATTTTACTCAATTTTCAATTGGTGTCAACATGGGTTTTCAATCTTCATTTTGAAATCTAGAAAACACTTACCTCACTAACATGGATTGAGAAATAAAAGTCCCATTAATTCCATAAGTATCTTATAAACTAAGTAAAATGTCAACTCACTAATCATCAACATTTCAAGGGTCACCTTTCTATTGAAAATAGGTTGAAAATATCAATGGAGTGAAAGTTGATGAATTGGGCTTTGTAAACGTGAATTTCAGTGTGGAAGGGGGAAAAGATTATCCATTCATAATGGCATCACAAGAAGTGCAAGTATTTTATGTCTCTGATCTAACAAACATGAATTGGTCGATTGTCCTATTGGTGAATAAAACAAATGTTGATTCAGAAGAAAATTTAATCGAGGATTCCCCTTTCATTGGTACATCATAATCAGTTTATATCGGTCCCAATGTAGGTAATGTATTGTACATTAGAGGGGACCATAAAAAGGGGATTTGGATTCTCAATAGAGGAACCAAATCCTAGAAACATTTAAAAAAATTAAAGAGAGTTCAATTAGAAGCTAAAATTGGTTTTTTAATATATTATGGTTTTACTTATAATATTATATGTTCCCAACTGCATTAACATAATCTAAAAAAATGTTTGACTACTCAAGTAGACAATGTATTCTTTACATGATGATGTTACCATTCTCTTGAATGAATAAACTATAATAAAGGAAACCATTTGGAAATATGTAATGGTAATGTTATGATATAATTTCTCTATTTTACTGAAAAAATTTATAATAAAACCTTAATTTAATTTTTATTATTCCTTGAAGAGTTTGATTAATTTTGAATATTTCTATCTATGTGTCATTCCTTTTAAGGAAGATAAAAGATGTTGTATCTGCTCAATCACACATGTAATCTTTATGTTTTCATAGTAAAATAATTATCCATAGAATTAATTCATTTTTTTTATATTTATATTTAATTTATTTCTTCTTAGTATTACTCACATAATAGTTTTTTTCTTATACAGGTTGATTATTTTTTTTAATTTGGGGTGCTCTGTCTATCTTTCATCACTTTCTACACAAAAACTTCCACATACTTATTCTCCCTAAAAACCATTTCACCCCCGTAGTGTTGCATTTATCACTTTCTTTCAAGTTCTCTCCACTAAATTTATAGGAAGAGAAACAATATTTTTCTCTACTCAATTACAGATTTAATATTTATTTTTTCACATTAAAATCATTGTCCATAAAATTAGTTTATTGTTTTATATATATATGTTTAATTTATTTATTTTTAGTATTACTCACATAGTAATTGTTTTCTTATATAGGTGGATTATTTTTTTTGAGTTGGGGTTCTTTGTCCACATTTCATCCATTTTTTCACCAAAGCTTCTATATACTTTTTCTCCCTCAAAACCTTTCACCCCTGTAATGTTGACATTTATCATTTTCCTTCATGTTCCATCCACTGCTCAATCACATAGGTAATCATGATATTTTCACAATAAAATAATTGTCTATAGAATTAATGTATTATTTCATATTTATGTTTCATTTATTTATGTTTAGTATTACACATAATAATAATTTTCTTATACAGGTGGATTATTTTTTTCAATTCGAAGTGGTTCATTCAATGTTGTTCATGCAGTGTTGGTAGGTCAATATAAAAAGTTAATGAAAATAATTGTAACATTTAAATTTAGGATTGTTTTCAGACTTTGAGATGTTTATGAATCAGCTGCACCTCAATCAAATACACGATGTGATTGGTATGACACTAAGTACTTCTTTCTATTTTAATTTGACATTAATTTTAGTAAAAAAGTCCACAGACTCAATGAAAACATTATCAGTTTAAAATCAACATTTTAATTTAAAAAGTTTCACTCATTGAAAATAAATCAAACACACTCATATTTTCTTGATAATTTAGGATATCAATTCATAAATCATTTGTAATTTGTAGGAATTAGTCTCACATAAAACTGAAACATGATGTGATCTTCATGATTCAATTTGTGTGTTTCAAGTTTAAATTGAAATTTTAGTAAAAAAGAAAAATGATGTACTCAAAACCAAGAAAAAATATTTATATTATTTTGATACTTTAGGAAAAAACCATAAGTGATTTAGAACGTGAAAGAATCATCTTCACCTCAATATGATGCATGGTGTAACCAGTATGACTCTAAGTGCGTATTTATTTAAAATTGACATCAATTTTAGTAAAAATACAAACTAAAAATCTCAAAACTAAACAAACACATTCATATTGTTTTTATAATTTAGGAAAATTTTCCATAAGTGATTTTAAATGTGCATGAATCAGTCTCGCCTCAATCTGACGCATGGTGTGATGAATATGACTCCTAGTGTGTGTTTTTATTTAAAATTGACATAATTTTCAGAAAAATTTCCAGGTACCCTACTAAAAACTGAGAAAAAATATTCTAATTGTTTAAATACTTTAGTAAAATTATCTATAAGTCATTTTTGATGTGTAGGAATCAACCTCACCTTAATCAGATTCACAATGTGATCAATATGTGTCAAAGTGCATGTTTCAATTTTAAAATGATATTTTATTAAAAAAGACAAGTTTCATACTCAAAACTGAGAAAAAAAACATTCATATTATTTTTATAATTTAGTAAAATGATTCATAAGTCATTTAGGAAGTGTAGTAATCAGCCACGCCTCAATCTGACGCATGTTGTGACCAGTGTGGCTCAAAGTGTGTCTTTCTGTTTAAAATTGTCATCAATTTTAGTAAAATAGACAGATGTCCTAATCAAAACTGATAAAACACATTATGATTGTTTTTATACTTTATGAAAATGATCCATAAGTCATTTGTGACATGTAGTAATCATTTGCGCATCAATTTGATACACGATGTTCTCGGTATGACTCAATGTGGTCGTTATCAGTTTAAAATTGGAATTTTAGTTCAAAAAGTATTACTCACTAAAAACCAATCAAACATGATCATATTTTATTGATAATTTAATAAAATTATTCATAAGTAAAATTTTATATGTAAGAATCCATCTCACATCAAATCAATACACTGTGTGATCGGAATGAGTCAAAAGTTCGTGTTTCAAGTTTAAAATAAAATTTTAGTAAAAAAGACAATTGAAATACTCAAAATTGATCAAAGACGTTCATATTTTTTGATACTTTAGTACAATGATCCACAAGTCATTGGAGACATGTTGGAATTAGCTGCACCTTAATTTCATGTGTGGTGTGACCGTTATGACTCTATGTGTTTATTTTTATTTAAAATTGACATTTATTTTAGTAAAATTAACAATTTATATTAATTTATTTCATAATATTATTAATAACATAAGAATCGTTTTCTTATACAGGTGTGTTCTTTTTCTTGATCAGGGGTGGTCTGTTCTGCAATAGCATGATTTAGGTCAGAATTAAAAGAGAAAGTAACATGGATGTTTTTGAATGTATATAATAATTTGTATTTATGTAATTTTATAAACCAATGTTTGAAATTTTTATAACATAGTTTATTTGGTGTTTGTGTTGTAAATTTCATTTCATTTAAATCTTCTGTTGGTGCTTTTTTTTGTTGATATCTGGTGTGTTTCTAGTGCTACAGTGTGTTGTTACAGGACACTACAGTATGGCCCTTTATCAGTGATTTTAAAAGCATTGATAAAGGTTTACTTTATCAATGCTCATAGAAGTTCTGATAAAGGTTTATTTTATTAGTGCTCGTAAAAGTGATAATAAACAATCCATTATCAGTGCTTCTATAAGGAGTCATAAAAGACCATTTATCAGTGTTTTTATATGCACCGATAAGTGGTTCCTTTTGTGGAAATAGATTAAAGTGATAATAAATTGTTCCTTTATTAGTGCTTTTAAAATCATTGATAATGGTCCAATTTATGAGTTCTTTCTTAGCCTCGATAAAGGACCACTATAACAGTGCTTTTTTAGCACTCATAAAAGACCAGGTCTTTTAACCTCGCTCATGTTTTCAACACTTTTCTAGCATTCATAAAGGCCATTTCTAGCACTATTGAAGGATGGTTTTGTAGTAGTGGGTATTAATTAAATTAAATAAGTTTAAATATTCTCATATATCATTTTTTTTGACAATTAGTCTAATTTTTTTGGTAAAACATTAATAGCAATGTTTAGTTTATTTTGACTATTTTTACGACCATCATGAACTAGTATCATTTTATTTAATATTATACTTATATATTTCCTAGAAAACCCAAAATAAGTTATACTATAAATATTAAAATATTATTTAATCATAATATTGGATTTATGACCATATTTGAAAGTGGTAATGGAAAATGAAAACTCATCATCCATGAAGGCGGTGAACCAACAAATTACAAATGATGTTTTTGTTTTTACAATAAAAAGATAAGATAAGGGATTTTATTATGAATATTACATTAGAAAAATAAAATTATATTATATGTATGATAATAGAGTTATAATTTCACTCTGTATTGGGTGTGAGGATGAGGTATAATAAATAAATAAATTTAAAAGAGAAAGATGATGGATTTTACCTCTTAAATGTTGTCTCCATGAGAACCTCTTTAAAGAACTTGAAATTGAAATTTTGGTGAGGCCATAAATAATAAGATGTGGGTAAGAGTATTAGGATGGGAATTAGAGTTAATATTGGAGAGATTCAAGTCATAGAAATTGTGAGGAGAAGGGGTGGTATTTTTAAAAGGAGGGATGTTTTTTTATTATTTTATTCATCAGTTTATTATCTTGGATTAAGACTATCAGAAGTGTTGATTCCTTTAACTGTATACAGTAAATGGTGAATGTGAGTTTTAGATAATTGGTTTTTACATCATCCATGGTTCAAAAGGTCTGGTATTTGGCTTATAATGTTAAATATCATGAATTACCATATTTCACTATTCATCCAAAATTCAACTATTTTAGAAAAATACCAAAAATTTACCCTAACCATTTTTGAATGTGTCGATTTAAAAAATGGAATCAATTTTATGAAAATAATTTTTATAAATATGATAAATTTAATTTTTATATAAAATAATCATTTATTCATAAAATATTGGTTTTAATATTATAATTGATTTTATAACCCTTTGAAAAATTATTTATGGTATCATAAAGTTATATTGTAATTATAATATAACATAATAATAACTTATGAATCCATTTTATGAAAATAATTTTTTAAACAATTATATTCATTATGAAATTAAAAATAAAACATTTAGGTTTTACAAAAATACAAACACATAATTTATCATTTTTAAAACATTTATTAATATATCATATTTTCATTTGTAAGATATCTAAATATTATTTCAAACTTTCATAGGTTAGGTTACTATTCTAATGGTCATATTATTATTCCTAATAGTCAGATTACTATTCCAACTATCAGGTTACTATTTAAAAGGCCAGATTACTATTCCAATGGTCAGATTTATATTGGCCATTTGGGTTTACAACTTTCTATAAATACCTCTTATTGCATTCACTATTCATTCACTTCCATATTCCCTTGAGTTTATTTATACTTTTATCTTCAAAATGAATATTTTATTATCCACATTATGTTTTATTTCTATAGTTTTGTTCATGAGTGCAGTCATTCTGGTGGATTGAGAAGATCAAAATTATCCAATTATTATATTATTTTATGTTTATTTCCATGCTATAATATTTGGCCTTCTTATTTCTTTATTTGATGACTAATGTATCATTCTTCATTTATGAGAATAATTTTTTTCTTGGTTTCTATATTTTATGTATGATCATTATACTATATGAAATAATTATAATAAGGGAAATTCCATTGATAAAAAATTTTGATTGTCACACTGAGTCATTAACTCGATGGATAATTCCCCCTAATATTAAAAAAAACCATAAATATTAAAATAATATTCATTTGTATTATATTTTTCTATGTATTTACTTAAATAATTGTAAATACATTTAATAAATAAATTCCATCCAATTATTATATACTTGAATAATAATATATTTATTTATTCTTCAATGATCATTAATACATGGACAAAACTCTGACCATATTGTGCGGCCCACCATGTCCTGTATACTTATTTACCATAATAGGAAAGAATCATGAATATACTATTTTTTTGACCATCTATGCCCTTATCTCAATAGAAAATAATATTATTCACATACTAGGAGTGGATTCTAGCAACTCATCAAGGACCTTAAAGAGATAATGAATAGTTATAAAAACAAAAACCATCATAGGAACGCGTACTGTGTAATATGATCTCTTTATCATGTGATATCTCATAAAAAGGGATGCACAACTTATGTTACCATCCACTCTTTATTTATTATTTGTTGATCTAACTAGACATATTTACCTTAGACTACCATAGCCTTTGATTTAATGAAGGTACTACCATACTGATTGACTAGGCCTAATATATCACTTTCTCAACTCAGAAGTGACAAATTTTATCTTGATCAATCATCCAATTTCATACCACCAATGACACACCCAACACAATCTACCTCTCCACGGCATCAATGTCATGGTTTTTAAATTTCGTAAAAGTATGAGATCAAATAAAAAACATTGATAAAAATATGAATTCAATATACCAATAAACATATTCATAGATAAGAACAACTAATGAAACCTAAAACAAGTGGTGTTACTTTTTGCAGGTTTTTCCTCATGATCTCACCAACTAGATATCACCATGTGTGAACTTAATGAGAAAAAATCTCAATGCTTATGACCCCCCAACACATGATAGTCTGACATCATTGGTCTCCATTCAATATGATGTATCTAGAGCATATGACATATGTTTAAGATTATTTTCATATTATATCAAGGTTCTCATTATAGCCCATGAAATTCTATGAGATTTTAATATGAAAAATAATCTATGGACATTACAATTAATATAGTGGATGTAGAAATATCAACACCATTATGGTAAGTTTACATCATGCACAACTAATTGTATATATGATAAGGTAATCAAAAAGTATTATTCAAATTGGATCTAGGTCACCCACTATTACAACACTCCTACTTGAAATAGATTGAACATACTAACAAACCTTGTTAGATATCACATGATCATATCAGGTTTCTACTGAGTTATGGATTTAGTCATGGGCCTTCCATGTTTCCACTATATGGAAATTCTATTATCTGTGAGTTTGCCTCCTTGAGTAAAATTTATTAATAGATGATATCATTGATTATTTCATTTTTTTCACTTTCAAAACTTGACATCTTGGATATAAATAGTACTAGAATTATCATAATTTATATTATGATAAAATTTTATATAATAGGTTCGATTCCAATAACTTGAACAAATAATTTCATATTATAAACTTATTCTATAGCTTTCAATGAAGCTACAACACACTCAGTATTTATAGACATGGATACCACTAGCTTGAATGAGTTTATCTTACTCATTACCTTAGATTGAATATGATATTAGATCATGTTGATCCAAGGAAGACTAGTTTTCCCCCTATAAACTATTATCCCTTCCTATCCACATACCATGTATATATATCATTTTTACATTATATTTTACAATTGGATAGCTCTAACTGTATCTTATGTAGTTCTCATAGATATACCTAATATTTGAATACAATATATTATATGTTGGAAATTTCAATTCTTGTAAATATAATGGCATACGTGATTAATCCATCATAGAAGCACATGGAATTCAACTCACCGCATTAATATCCCCTATGTACCACACATGTCTTCATAGATAGATTTATGTCATGTTGCAATGGTAAAAATTCCCTCTCGAATTTTTCCAACTTGTATTTTTTCAATACATTTCCAGTGTATGTACCATTGACTTGTCTAAGGAACATTTTGTTATACCTTAGTTGATTATGACCTCTAAAATGTAGGTTTCTACTTATGTTAATCTCTATAGATTTTATTTCATTCCAGTCTTAAATAACTATAATACCAACAATTGTTTACCATATATTATCAAACATATTTTACATGGAAAACAATGATGCTCCAACTAAACTCTCATAAACACATATAAAAATTCACTCCCAATGAATATTATATGATATTGTTTCTTAATTAAATCCAAAATTGGATTTCAATAACATTCACCCTTTATATAAATTCTATGGCATCACCAACCCTTTCTGGTTGCGTTGTATAGACTCCTTCCAAAATTGGTGGTTTTGAAATATAATGCATAATAAAATGATAATATAAATTAGCTATGAAAGGTAAAATTCTAAGTAATTTAGGAATAACAATTTGGTATAACAAATCAAGCCTTATAGGTACAACATTTGTATCATCCATGTGTAGTTTCACTTGAATACCCACCACAATATTCAAAATAACAAGCCCGTGTACTTTGATACATGGAATCTATTATTGAATTTTAATTGATCTTGTCAATATTATCTTGTTTCCTTTTACTTATTAATTTTTGTAATTTTTATTCTCAAAGAATAATATATCACCATACATGGTGAATAAAAAACTAATACCATGGTTTATAATATTCCTATACATTACATGTCTCTAGAACATTCTCTTTCCACATAATCTTATGGAATTTGTTCTTAAGCCAACTACATGTGCATCTTCAGCATTGACTAAATCTAAGTCAATATTTCTCACACTATCTAAAATACATATATTCACCCTTTTATAAAAATAATGTTTATAACTTTACTATATCTTTTCTATCATATATATTTCTATAGTATCCTTATAAACCTTTAGGATAATTACTTTAGATGCACATTTTGTTTTTATTGATGAATGTTTCTTTGTTCCCTAACAAACCCTTTGCATCTAACACATGTTATTATGACATGAAGGATTTCTTTAATACTATAACTCATATGATATCCATTTTTCAATATATTTTCCATGTTTTTATGGGATATAATTTTTATTTGTGATGCATGTATTTAAAAATAATGGAAGTGTTTACAAATCATATAAGTTTCAATATTTATACTCCTTTTACTTACATCATGAATTTTATGTGTATAAGAAAATTTTCATTTTATAATTACTAAATTCTACAATTTTGTTCATAAATGTCAACATTTAAGACTCAACATCAATCTTCCTTAGTAACATCATAACTTTTATGTGGATAAGGTAATGTTCATTTAGGAATCACTCAAAGCTACATTATAATGATTGATGAATTTTTGGACAATATATTCTTCGGCATACTATACCAAATAAACTCATATCTACTGAACATGAATATACCATAATTCTCATTATAATTCCTTAAATAAACTTAAAGGAATCATATGAAGTATATTTACCACTATCTTACCATGGAATAGTTCAGGCTCTTTTGCATAACTAATTCTAAAAATATTTGTGACTTACCTTTATTTCTAAAGGTTTTTTATCCAATACCATGTATATAAGTGTCTTGATAATTCTTATGGTTTTTTACTCTAAATATTATAAAACCATTATGGTTATATATATAAAAACTACTTAGTTTTTCTTGAAAAATTATTATCATTCCACAACTAGGTATATAAGTATTATATTTTATATTCATTAGGTATTGCTAATGATTCAAGAAATACTAGACTTTTGGTTGAGTGTTGAACACTAAAAATAACATTTATTCCAAAAATATAATTATTTATACTTATGTACAATGGAAATGTGAGATTAATGTTTTGGAGATACTTAAAAAAGTTTAACTAGAACCATTTACTATGTAACTTTCTTCTCACCGCTGACTTATGAATCACCTTTTCTCAAATGCTTAGAGAACACACTTTACTACATGTAATGTTTATTTTCTTACATGGTTACTATATTTAAATACACATATGTGATAGGGATATTTTATTCAATACAAAATAAGTACAGTTGAAACATAACATGAAATTGATGAATATACATGAAAAAGAACTGACAAATTACTTCTTTAATTCAGATCATTACATTTAAACTTTCACGGACTTATTTCATGAAATGTGAACAAAATAACCTCATGTATGATAAACCAAATATTTTAATTATTTTATGTTGTAAATTTGACTTTGGAATAAAACTTTTCATTGGATTTTTCTTCATGTATTTAAACTTATTCACCATAAGAACTAAGACTTTCTTTAATTTCAACTTTATTTGGTGAAAAATATTGAAAATGTAATGAAGTGTTTTTATCCATATTTCTAATTTTTTTTAATTTTAAAAGACACTTTGTTGAATGGGTAATAATTATAAAATAATGAGATTCATTGAAATAAAGTATTTCATATTTAATTTTACAAGTATTATATGTAATCGTTATCTCATCCATATCTTGCTACACTTTCTCCTCACAAACTTCTCGAAGATGAGATAACTATAAAATCATTTATGTACAATGTTGTTTCCACAACTCACATTAAAAATTGATGATAGAAATAATTATAATTATAATGTTCTTCATACATGAGTCTCCTATAATAATTTTTTCAACCTAACTTCCTGAAATGGATCAATGGGTTTTAGGGATACCGTCACCTTGAATTTCTAATATCATCATACTATATTACTCTTATAAACTCATGTTGAAGAGGACATTAACTGTGTAGAATAATTTTTTTCAGTATATCTTATGGTATTACTTTTCATTTTCTATAAAAAATCTATAAAATTAGTAATTTTGTCTTGATTACTCATTAGACATTACTGATTAATTAAATCATTAAATTTCTCCCACTATTTTATCGAACTCTAGCACCCACAGCTACTAGAATCAGAATACTGTGTTTCTTGAGTATTTTAGTGGAAATAATACTTGAAACCTATGCTCGTAGTATATAATTTATGGCTACGCCACTAATCAGACAGTTCAATGTATGTGTTTGATTGGCCAACCACATTAACTTTTTGTTCTTTGGTCTGTTGAGTGAAGTCTCATCTTCTAAAATTATAAACATGATTTACTCAACACATGCCTATAAAGTTTCAACAAGCTATATATGACTACTTATTTACCGCCATATTCAGTTAAGTCACCACATCAGTCTCATAAGAACTCCCCAGTAGTTGGAGACACCCTCAACTATAGATGAAGAGCACTCTGTACACCTTGTTTTGTTCAAATTTGAGCAAAGAAAGGCGTTTAGGAATTAATATTTCCTTGAGGGGTTTTTAATATTTTCAATGAAGGTATTCCATTTCTATTTAATATGTTTATACTATATTTTCATGGTCATAGCTGGACATTCATTAAAATAAAAACATTCATTACATCTTTATGCAATTTATCTATCTATTATTGTATGTGATCTCGGAGGCATGAAAATGCATAAAATAATAAACTTAATAAAGGAAATCAATTAACTAACTAGTAATGAGCATATAATAATGGTTGGTCCATTAAAAATCAATGGATCAATCATGAATTAGGGAAATCATATATGAGTCAGGTCTTGACTCATGATCCCAAATCACCCTCAGTCTAGTGTTTCCCAATCTCATCTAGGATGTCACGTCATCTTGGCATGGTCCACATATTAGATCGTTATCGTCAATAGTAAAAATATAATTTCACATAGGAGAGGAGTCACAATAAGAACAATATATATACATATATGAATGGATGTGCAGACCCTTATACATATTTAATAAAAAGAGACGATGTGCAGACCATCAATAAATAAATAATTATTACAGACATCGAACACAATTATAATAAATATTTAAGTAAATAAACAATGACATGAAAGGGGTCAGTAATTTATGAAGACCAATCAGTGAGAAAATTAAATAGAAAATTAAATTAAAATGAAATAAATTTAATTTCAATGGATATTAATTAAATTAAATGAATTATTTAATTCAAATATATTTTTTAGTTTGGTTAAGAAATTAATTTATTTTTTATTTCAAAAATAAAATCAATAAACTAATTTAATTTAATACCAAAATTAAATTAATTACTTTAAATAATAAAATTTTTAATATTTTTGAACCAATAAATTAATAAATTAATTTTGGTTGTATTAAATTTATCTCGAGGCCCAAAACCCCACCTAGGGTCATTGTGGGTCATTCTGAACCTGTGCAGGCCTGTTTTAGATTAGTCATACCCCATTCAATGGTAATTTGGTTTTGATGGACATTTACAAACCCATTCTGGGTCAGGAGGACCCACCCTAACCCATGGAAGGTGGTGGGAGTGCCAAAATGATGGGGTTTTGTTTGGAAGGGGGTTACCGTGGTTGCGTGATATGATCTAATCAAGACAAAAGGTGTAATATCCTAGACTTACTTGAGGTATTTTTTGTATATTCTTTGGATTAAGTCTCTTTATTTTGGTTAAATAAAGGTTTATCGGGTGTATGAAGAGGCTCAAGGGGTTCTAGGGGTACGTGACATGAACGAAGGGAGAATGGGACCATCCAGTGAATGATTCACTTTTAGTGCATAGATAGTAGTAAATGTGCTCCCAATTCATGCATGATTGGAGGAGGGGTGAACAGTTTGAAGAAACCATGAAAGGGGGAAATGGAAACCTTATGTTCTTGGATAGATCCATCCTACATGTTCATTACATAGTTTTTCAAAATGTTTAAGCTTCCCAGGTAACTGTGTGGCCTAACCCACTCTTGGGTAGAGGGTGGTTCATGGTTGGTGCACGGTTTGAATGAATATACAGCCAAACCATGAACCCCATTAAAAATGTGGGATTTTATCTCCCCCCACCAAGATTTATGAAGACTCACTTGGTTTTCTTCCTAATTTCCACTACAACAGCCAAGGGTAATTAGGGTTTCCTCCTACACTTCCCAAGGGTTGATCTACATCTTTTTTAGGTTATTTGGAGCACTGTTGGATGTGGATCGAAGCTCTGTGGGATTCTAACACTCCTCTTTGCTCTATTTTCTAGATTTAGGCATGTAGAATCCCTAAAACATTCTTTTATTGTAATTTCTAGGTTGGGTCTCTAAAGCTGGTTTATTTCCAAATAAAAGTCTAAGGTCGAGTGTGTGGTTGCCTTGAGAATCAATGTAGGTGGTATCAAAGCTCTTTCACTTATACATGATGTTTTATATGTGTATGTGTTTTTTCTAATGTATTTCCATGACGTGTTAAAAAAATAGTTAGGGAAAGTGATTTGGGATTTAGATTGAGAATTGAAACCATTCATGGGCCCCATTGGGTCCATTGGTGAAGTAAGACAAAACCTAGGGCTACCCATGAGATATGGAGAACTCTTTTAAATGGTGAATAAATTTTTAAATGTTAATAAAAGGGAATTATGAGAGTGAATGGGTTATAAAAGTGTAATTGGGTATGTGGGCATGGTAAATGGTTTAATTGAATAATTATAACTTTTGTTTTTAAAATGACTAAGAGGTTTTCAAATGGTTTAAATGGTATGTTTTTGGGGATTTTACCCGATTATAGATTTATTGAAAGAAAATGATGTTCAAAAGTGAGTAATTTCTTGAAATGAGGTATTGACCTCAAAGTGATTAAAAACGGGGTTTCTATAATAGATTTAAAATGATGATTGAATTGAGAGTTTTTTCACCTTTTTTTGAAAATGGTTTTGAATTTTAGTTTTAATTTTATAACTAGAAATGAAATACTTTGGGAATGTTTTAGTTTTTCAAAGAGGAAGAACCTGGTTATAATGGGTGGATAAAAGATGATTTTAAACAAGTATTTTGATTTTTGTTTCATTCCATAGATTGGATTTAAAGTTCTGTTGGGACCTTGGTAATTGAAATGATTTTTGGTTCAATGTAATGGAAACCCTAATATTCGTATTAGCATGTTAACATGGTTTATTAAATGAAATAAATGATATGGTATTTTGATGTTAACATAGAATAAGGTGTTGTTTGGTTTATTGTGAATATGTGAAATGTGATATCGTTAGTTAATGGTAAATGTGAAATGGTTAAAGAAGCATGTTCACATGGAATATTGGTAGCATGGGGTATTAGACATGAGGATATATAACCACGGGTTAGGTCAGAATGAGGCTCTAAACCCCACACCTATAATGTGTGGGTTGGCGAGTCAGACTCGAGATTTATTCCCCTAATGGTTACATAGGATGAAACTACCAGGACTGAGGTTCAAAGGTTATTGCTATGTATAGTTGAGTTGGGATGTAGGAATTAGGCTCTATGATTCCCAACATATGGTCAGGGCATGGGCTGGGATGTCAGACTGAGGCTTTATGCTTCCCACACATGTGCACATGACATGATTATTTCATAAGGATTTAGATAAGTTGATAACTTATGATTAGTGAATCCCCCTTATAATTTAAAATTTTGTAACCCTTATGCTATGTCTTGGGATTTTGGTGATACCAAATCTAGTTTAGTTGGTATGTTTTCTTTAGGTAACTAAATGGTTAAAATTGTTATTTGATATTTTCTCAACGATGACATATATGGGTATATATATTTCTTTTTTGACTTGTTTATTTATTGCACTAGGGTTATCAACACACGTTGTCATATAGACTGGTTATTATTTATACACCATGTGTTGGGAAGAATAAACCCTGAGTACAACATCCCAACTCAACTATACATAACACTAACCTTGGATGGTCCTGGTAGTTTCATCCTATGAAACAATTAGGGGAATGAATCTTTAGTTCGAATCCCTAACCATTACATTATAGGGGTAGGGTTTAGAGTCCCAGTCTAACTCGACCCATGGTCATATATCTTCATGTTCAATACCCCAAACTACCATCAAGCCATGTGCACATGCTTATTTAACCATTTCACATTTACCATTAACCACCCATATCACATTTCACATATTCACAATAAACCAAACACACTTTACGTCATGTTAACATCAAAACAACATATCATTCATTTCATTTAATAAACCATGTTAACATGATAATACAACTATCATGGTTTCCATTACATCGACCCATAAATGATTTCAATTACAAAGGTCCCAATAGACTTTTAAATCTAATATATGGAATGAGACACAAATCAAACTACTCATTTAAAATAATTTCAAAGCCACATGTGACCATTGAATGAAGGATATGAATTAAAATCCCTAAATTTAGTCCATGCTTGCTTCAAGAATTTTATTGTATGCCATTCATCTAAATCTAGGTGCTAGTACAGAGCTTTGACAATTCCTTCAACATCGTGACGATCACCTCGATTCTGTGTATTTGATCTATGAAGGTGTTATTGGATCACTCACTTAGATAGAGTATTTCTCTCTCTAAAATATTTGAGGATAGAGAATCTATAATTCAATTCGAATGAACTATGCAATGAAAATGAGCTCTTTCAGACATATATGGTGGATTTTAGAAGTACCAAGATAGGGTTCTCCGACCCCCAAATATTTAACATCTGCTAAATAATTAATAAATAAATACTTATGATTAACTATCTGCATCATAAATATTATTTATATTTTATAAAATACTTGAAATATATATTAAATATATTATATGATAATCCTGATTCATTAACTCAACTCAAAATTCCATCTAATATTAAACAATTCTTGAATATTAAAATTATTTTCATTCTTATAATATTTTTCCATGAATTTACTTAAATACTTGTAAAAAACTAATAAATAAATTCAAATCAATTATTCTATACTAGAATGAAAATTAATTAACTTATTTAACAGTGATCATTAATATTTTCACAACCCTTTGACCCCATGGTGGGTCCCACCATGTCCTATACACCTAATCACCAAAATAGGATAGTCTCTTGAATATGCTATTATGTGTGACCCTATATGACCTTATCTCGATAGCAGTGATTATTATGCAGATTCAAAGATTGAAGTCTAGAAACCCACTAAGCCCCTAAAGAGAAAATAAATAGTAATATAAATTATGACCATCCTATAAAAACACATTGTGTAATATAATCATGTTGTCATGTGATATCTCATAAAGGAGGATGAACAGCTTGTGTCGTCATCCATTCATTTTTTTAATCTAACATAAATAATTTACCTTTGACTAACATGGTCCTGGATTTAATGAAGGTAATACCATCCTGATCAATTAGTCTTGAGATATAACTTCCTTAACTTGAAAGTGAAAAATAATATCTTCATCATTCAACCAATGTCATACCACCAATGACACACCTGACACAAGTTACCTCATCACAACTTAAATGTCATTATTTTTTCATACATCAAAGTACATGTTCAAATGACACAAATTGATAATGATATCATGTTAGGAGACCAATACAAATGTTCATGTATAGGAAAAACCAATGAAACCTAAAATATGTGGTGTTCCTATTGGCGGCTATGTCCTCATGATCTCACATACTAGAGATCACCAAGTGAAAAATTCCTGAGAATAAGTCTCAATTATTATGATCCCCTAACACCTAATAGTCTAACATAAACTATTTCTAGTTATTATGATGTATCCAAACCATAGGTCATGTGTTTAAGATTAATTTCATAGTATCTTAAGGTTCTAATTATACCCTGGGGACTATTATAACCTTTTGATATGAAAAATAATCTATGTAAATTAACATTAAAATAGTGGATAAAAGAATATCAACACTATTATGATAAGTTTACATAATTTATAACTCACTATATACATGATAAGGTAATATAAAAGTACTATTCAAATTGTTTCTAGAGAACCCACTACTACAACATGATGCACACCTAGTATCCAATACCCACAAGTTAGAGTTAGTGATATTTATTTCCAAAACATTCACATTTGGGTACTCAAAATGTTTCTCCTTGAGAAAAATTATATATCATAGATACCAATTTTTAACTGTTTCATGGGACATACCTATTAGTGATATAAATATGATTAGTGTGAAGTATGTTATAATATATAATATGGTCATATCAGTAAGTGAGTATGAAGTATTTTATCTTTCCATTAAGTTCTTTAAATGAAAGTGATCCCACTAAAAATGATGGTCCCATATATCATATCCATTTAGTGATACAATATCCATATTTCACTGGGAAATGACCTCTCTGTGGCATGAAACTCATTACTTGATTCATTTAGGTATGGATTAATACCAATCAGAATAGTTTTTTTGGATATTTGAGTAGATATTTCTTTATCCAAATCCAATATATAGATTCACTCAACTTTATTCATTTGGTATCCTAACCCTTATAATTTCTCAGCTAAGTGTTACCCAAATAAAACATCAAAAACAAGATAACACAAGAAATTTAAGGAGAACCCCTCTATGGGGTGAAACTACCCATTTAATAATCCCAATTCCCTCATTACTTTTTCGCCTTCCACAAGATAGTCCTAGGTCACCCCACTATAGCGTGAAATTACTTGATTGGATGATCAAGGTCTTGAAAAGTGTTTCTTTGGAAGGAATCTCCACTTAGTATTTAGGGGTTTTAGTCTCATCAACTTAATATATATCATATGAATATTATATTCATAACTCTTACATCATATGTGATAATTATCTTTTTAAGTTTTATTTCCTTTAATGTGTGCATGCTTTAAATAATTTAGTTTTAGAAATATCTATTCCTACCACCAAATTAATGAGTTTATGCCACATTAATGTTTTACTCTTTAAAAACCCCACAACTTTGTGTTAATCACCAAAAAATATAATCCAATTATATTCACAAAGATACAAATTCATCATATGCATAAGGTACATGAATGATTTATGTAATGTCATAGAGTTATATTATATTGACAAACTCAACATGAGTAAGATCGAGGTAATAGATATCCAACCCCATTAACATTCATAGCCATGGAAATCCTCAGGGAAAGTAGGTAGTCAGACCTTATGCCCCTCTACTCAGGGAGACTTTACTCAAGGGGTAATTCAATCCATTAAAAACTATAACACCTAATATGCACAAACTATTCTCAACAACTATTCTCATGCTCAAAACAAAAATTTTAAATCGAATTTAAGGTGGATGAAAACCAAATTTTATGATATCAAACCTAGCATGATATTCAAGGCTCTATCCTAGAAGAAATTTATCATATAAATAAGCATACATAATATTCATATTTCATAAAAAATTACTAAACCTCAATATCAAAGAAATTTTACAAATAAATAAAAAAATTATCTATTTTCCAAAATATGAGACATTAATGAACAATTCATAAATAAATTCTAATAAAAACATTTTATAATTTATCAAGAATATAAACATTTTATATTCATTTTAATATGAACCCCTTTATATTTTTTATTAAATGGAATTTATATGATATCTCATGAATTATAAACATCTTATAATTCAATATCTATTATAAAAACATTTTATATAATATAAATATCAAATATATTTTCATTTATAAACACATTAAAAAACATCACTTATTATTTGAAAATAAACCATTTATTTATATATCATAAGGAATGTTATTAAATTTATAAAATTTATTTTAAAATATTAACCTTTAATATTTGGGGAAAATATTTTGTAAACATTTTTTTAATTAATTATAAACAAATTACAATCAATTAATCAATTAATGTATAAATCCCCATAAATTAAATATTTCCAAAATACTTTTTGACATGGTTTATAAACAATTTATAAACCATAAAAACATTTAATATGATGAAAAAATATATAAACTTTTTTACCCTTACAATGAACCCCTTCTCTTTGTATGTGTATCCCCATATTACACGTATCTAGACACCCTACATAAGGGTACTGATGTGTTTAGCTATTTTGTAAAGTTAATATGAATATTACCTTTATGAAAGTCCCTAGCGTAAAGTTATTACCTTTACTCAATGCCTTTAGGTATTGTTAATTCAAATATTCATAGATTGCATAAAGGTAAACATCAAATACATCAACATAGTGGCTCAAATACCTTTATATATAAGGTTAAAGTGTTGATGACCCTTATGTAAACCCTTTCACATAATATTATTACCCTTATGTTGCACTACTTCATAAGGGTATCACATAAGGGTAAAGGACTAACTGCTTTTATGTAACTGGCACATGTAAGGCGATAACCTTTATGCAACAACTTGCATAAGAGTATAAACTTTACGCAGCATACACACATAAGGGTAAATCAAATTTACCCTTAGTCATCTCTTTTAAGGGTCCAAAACCTACATATAATTTTATGAAAATACTTTATATCATTTTTATTCAAAAACCAGGGATTCAAACACATTAAAATCTTGAAGAAATATGTTATGATACCAATTATGTGTTTTGTATAATCATAAAACAACCATATAAAATGGAATATAACCCAAACATAATATATTTATCTTCATGAATCAAGACATTAAGTAATACAAAAATAGAGTACATGGCATTTGATAGTATCATTATCCATTTTCTTATCTTCAGAAGAGAATTGTTTAGGGAGATCATGATAATTAGTGAACAAAATCACCTTTCTGCTGAGGCGATACACCATCTAATGGATCCACGATCATATCGTGAGGATACCCAAGTAACTAAAGTGGTTCTAGTTCCTTCATAGATGAGATGAACAGAGGTTCGATAAGAATAGAGATTCAGTATAAGCTTCACAAGTATTTCACATACCTGACAATCATATGGTAGTTGTTCTTATAGGAGATAAAGTACACTCTTTAATTTCTATATCATTTATTCAAACAATACAATATGTGAATAAATACTATGAATTATTCATATGAATGAATAACCTCATTTATTCTTCACGTTATGAAATTATTTCTAAATAAATGACATGGAATAAAATGAAAACCATTCGGCGAGAGATATGAATAGTATATATATATATATATATATATATATATATATATTCATGCATTTCATGCATGAAAAATACATACATCATATGAATGTACTAAATGTACACAATATATATAATATTATATATATATATCATGAATCATATTCTTGTGTGAATGCATCTTATGCATGTACATGTTTTGTGTACATCCAACACTATATGTTATCCCTCTCTTAAAGAATGTAAGGGTTTGTGTGTCCATGGTAAAATATTATGTATCCCAAGATAATACAACCCCTCACTTTCATATGATTATTATTTTAATAAAAGAATCTATGCATGAGGCATTTATCTTCGATGCTATATTTGTACACCCTTACTGAAAGAAGATTTGTAGTTGTTGAAATCTAAGATAATGGTGGCTTCAGGGGTTTCCCCCTAGGTTTTTGTAACATCCCAGGTAAATAAAGAATAAAGAATTTTCATATTTATTAATATTTATGAATTAAATATTAATTTTAATTAAAAGGGGTTTCTACGTTCAATAGTGTACTTGGTACGCTACGATGAGTTTCTTTGAAAACTTACGTTGCACACAAGTAATAAAGTAATATTATTTTAAATGTTAGTTAACGAGTAGCCATTGTACTGGTGGGAATGGATATAAATAACTAAAATATGATTATATATGTTTTTAAATGTTTTTACATTTACCCAATAAAAGATAATGGCTTAAAATACGGAAAGAGTTCAATTTTAGGCATTTATACCCTAATTTTCACGAAAGGTCCACTTATCACCTTTTGACGGAGAACCGTCATTAAATATAGTTTTGATCACTCTTATACATTATTTTGGACCAAATATAACTCTTCTTTAGAATCGGGACATCAAAATTTACTTTGTGTAAATTTTTGGTACCTTTCTGATAAAGTTCTTTTTTTTATGAATAGTGTAAAATGTTGTATTTTAATTCAAAACCTCTTTTTAATCTAAATTATTTATATGATTATATTATTATTTTAATTGGTTTTAAAGTGAAATTAGAAAATATTTTTACCAGTTAATCCAATGGTGGTCATTGGAATCAATTTCACTTTGAAATTGGACTTAAACTGGTGTCAATCTTTTGATACTTATTGTTTCACAAAAACACGCTATTTGTCATGACAGTGGGAATTAATTATTAAATTAATTAATTTGACTTATATGTTTTGAATTTTGTAAAATGGAATTCATTTTTAAATTCGGAATATCAAATATAGCTTAGGGTGAATTTTTGCTAATTTTCTGAAAAACTTCAATTTTTGATGAATAGTGAAACCACTAAGTGGTAATCAAGCAAACTGATTTTTCAGTTAAATGAAAGTTTACCACTAATGTGTATTGAATTTTGAAAATCTGACATACATGGTTGTCATTAAGAAGTAAAATGTGGTTCAATGAGATTAAAATAATTTTTTGGTGAATAGTAACTTTTTTTCATTAATCGCGATTAGAGGTAATTAGTGTAATTTAAGGTAAAAATGATATTATAAGAATGTGAAAACACCATGACACTTGTCCTACACCTATTGGGTGAGTCATGGCCGACCAAGACAAGCCATGGGCCAACTTGGGAACCCCATGGAGACACTTTGGTTGGGAAATGACATAAATAACTTTTTATTTAATGTTAAAATTAAATTGACACAAACATGAGTTGTTTTACTAAAAAAAATTAAGTAGGGTTAAACAGGTCCAAATTTTGATTATAAATAGTCATTGGAAAGCTAAAAAGATTTCCTACATCATAGTATTTTTTTTATAATTTTTAGACAATAAATAAATTAAATTATTTATGACATAATAATGATGCAGCGATGACATCATTATTTGACAATTTAAATAAAATGGAAAGATAATGAAAAATCTAAAACCTACACATGGCCAAAACCAATTGGATGAGTGGATTTCGAACCCTTATCACCGTATCCACGAATTATATCAATGTGGGACCTTTTAAAACCGAAACACATTTTCAAATAAAGTAATATTTCTTTACTTTCCAAAAGTGCCCCTCCTCTTCTCTTATAAAAGGCCCCCACCTCTACCACCTTACACACACTCCTCAAGCCTTTGGCTCGGCCAAACCCTGCCCAATTACTCTCTCCACATCCCTCTCCTCATCCTAGAGGATTCCCTTTGGGAATAATCCTTTCAAAGGAAGCCTTTAGGCTCAAATCAAAAGGAGTTACACTTTTAAAGGTAATTCATTCTCTCTTGTTCATTTGTTTTATTTTGCTTCTCCAACCCTATAAACTCTTTTTATTTACTTCTTTTGTAACAACACCAGTATCTTAAATATACTAGGATGTTGTTATAAGATTTATTCGAGCTACACTCTCACAAAACTACATCAAATGGTTAATGAACATACGGTTTCCGTGGATGGCGAAATTCTGCCTCCCGAAACGATGATTGTTCAATACTCATTTAACACATTCAAAGGTGGCCATTATGATGTAACTATTTTTATATATGATATATAATATGTTTATGTTTTCCTTAAGCTTCTGTTTTTTTCATTTTGGGAATACCTTTATGGTTTCCATTGTGGGTAAACACGATATCTTCATTTAAGGAAGTGCGGACTACCGCCCCCTCAAAGTGAGGTGATTCGTTAATGCCATATGTGGGACGTGTAAAAGATCGATTTAAAGTTATTATATATGATGTTATACTTGAATTATAATATACCTCTATATCATTATTATTTCTTTCCATTAAAGTATGAGATAGAAATGAAAGTAGCGTTCATGCGTACGTACGGCTTACCGTCTCCATGAACGGTGCATTTCATTTCTTATCCCCAAATGTAATGTACTATTAAAATTACATGTATATAATGTATATATATAATTAATGATATATCTAAATGATGAATATAATTCTGTAATTAAAATATACATACCTCTCATTTAGTTTTAATTCCATTAATATGACAAAGAAATGAAAGTAGCGTTCATGCGTACGTACGGCTTACCGTCTCCATGAACGGTGCATTTCATTTATTACCTCTAAATGATTATGTAATATTATAAATACATGTATATTATGGATATATATGATACATATTATATCCAAATCGGTAATTTCATTCTGGATATAAAGAACCTTTGACCACACGAAAAACATGTAATTGTAAGAAGTCCACTTTCGACTTAAGAACCAAATATTGACAAAACAAACATTATTAACTTAAATGGTTACATAATGTTTATAACGTGGAAGTAAGTGATATAAAAGGAATAATAAACTTTAAAAAGGTTCTTAATCAATTATAAATTAACTCAAGTTTATTATTCAGGACGTTAAAGAACGATCGAGTCAAGTCGGACCTGAGGTAAGGGACTTCGTCTCAATCTCCTTTCATTGAGGCATATTTCGTTTTATACACAACTTTCTTTTATACGGTGTATAAACTCATTTGAATTTTACTTTTATACAAAAGGAATCTTTTTCTACGAAGCGTTTTACTAAACGACAAAAAGGAATGTTTTTTTAACGTACGCGGTGACAACGACCTTTTCCACCACCGCGAGTATTATTTTATCTTTGGCTTTCTCAACATGCCGTAATGTTTTTAGAATAAAATAAATACCATATACTCTTTTATGTATTTTGGTATTGAAAATGGTTTTGAAAAAGGATTCTATTATGTCAATATATTTATGATATATTGTGATTGAAATGTGGAAATGTTATCATTCCTTTATATTGGTTTTATGTTTTATGATTTTATACTGGTACTTGGACATTTTAACGGGTGGTTACGTTATAAACCATATGACGGGTGGTGCCGTGAATACTAGGACGGGTGGTTACGTTATAACCTCCAATGCATTGGGTATGGAAGTCGGCCGTATGGCTATTCCATTAAGTATGTATGGAAATTGGCCATATGGCTATTCCATTAAGTGATATGTGTGGAAGTCGACCGTATGGTTACTCCACTTAAGTATGTTTATGTCCCAAGTTACCTTTATATATGTTATGTGTTCTTTATATGGGTTTTATGGTAATACTTTGGTTACAAAAAGGTAAGTAATGATACTTTATTCAGTGAATAGTTTTTACAACTTCATGAAGGTGAAGGTATTACTTTGATAGAGTATACATGGTTTACTTGATTTTGAAAAAAACTAACAGTTTTCATTCTTTGTGTATCCCTTACTGAGCTTTTTATGCTCACCCCAAGTTTTTTCGAAATGTTTTCACAGGACATAATGTGGAATAAGGTCAAGGATGGGATCAAGGGAATGTCATGCTATATAAAACATGGAACTAGACATGTTTCTTTCAAGAGTTTTTTTTTATTATGGAAACTTAGTAGAAGTGACTACTTTGTAATCTTTTGAGATGAAATAGTTATGTTCTAATTCTCTAAAACTCTAAACCTGAAAAGATCCTCAACGTGAATTATTCATTTAATTCAATATTAAGTAAGGTTTAAGGCTGGGGTCTTATAGTTTTGGTTGGTGTATAGATAAATGATAAACCAACCCATATATAAATTCTAAATATATAGTCCTTGTTATTTAAAAATATTATTATATATATATATTATTTATCATATTAAATTTTAAGTAAAGTTACAATATATTATTATATTCTTTAATTAAAGGTAAAAAAATTATTACTTATATAAATAATTTATTCGATATATGTGTATATATTATTATTTTTAATATTAAAATGTAAATATTTATATTTAAATAATATCATTACTTATATAAATTTATAATAATATATATAATAATATTTGAAAATATTATTACTAAATATTTACTATATGTGAAACATAAGAACTGTCCTAAAAACTTCAAAAGATTATAGAGTGATGAATGATCTTGAGATGACTGACCAATGTATGTCTATAATTGAATGTTTAATTATTTTGTTTGTGGTTATATAATTTGTAATAATTTCATTTTATTTCTCTGTTGATGCACTACATGTCATATCTCTCTGTCTCTTTATGAATGTGCGGGTTTTTGTGTTTGTAGTAAAATATCACGGAGTGAATTCTTAGCATGTATGTGAATGCATGTTACACAAATCCAAGGATTTTTCTTGATATTTTTTTTCATTGAATGGTTATAATTTTTTTTTAATATTGATGGGTTTCCATGAAAATAACCTAATGGTTATCATTAATATTGAACCATACATATTACCAATAATGTCTAGAATCATTTTAAAGATAAGGAAATAAATAAGATGATCATCAAGTTGGGTATGTTTCGTTATAATATTTTTTATTTGAACAATTATTTCTATACTTTTAAATGTAATTATGTATTCTTCTTTTATCATAAAACCCACATTAGATAAATTTTGATAAGTGGAGGAAGGAATTTAAAGGTCTTATCAAGATGTGTATGGTTATATGATGCAGAATTATAGGGAAAAATGACAATTGGAACATGATGGTGGTAAGAAATATGGTTATATAACCACTAATATTATAAAGTATATAAAACTACATATTCAAGGGTGTTCATTATGACATATTGGACCTAGTTCACTCAATAGTAATAGAAATTGGTTGGCTACATGGCCTCAAGCTAGCCTTCCTATATTCCAGAGGATACCAAATATCATTGGGGGTATGTGATGGTATAGTTGGGAGACTATACACTCACAATCAGAGTATAGAACAGTTGTATAATCATATTAATCAATAGTAGAGGCATATTAAATAACTTAATATCTAGGGAATGAAAAAACAACATATAAATAACCATGTACTCTCATCTAATAGTTTCATATACAAATGATGATCATGGAATACTATACAAAAGATAGGAAAACCTGGTAACACGAATCTAGTATAATACATATATCAAAAGTAAAAAAGGTACCAAAAATAAAATATCCCTAGATACAATGATGATCTATCTCCCGGTCATATACTTCCCTTCTCATATGAAAAAACCAATCAATAATCACAAAGGGGGTTCCTGAACATGTCCCTACTTGCATCCATGAAGTATGTCCGGGTACCCAAAATCGGCCCAAACAAGGTGGGGGATAACACTCATTAGGCCGCCATAAATGGTTTATTTAACATGTCTAGTCCATGTTTATAATCTGAATCTGTGTTCATATATAACATATATAAAATCATTAAATATTAGTGAACTTTTCTAGCCTACCAAGGATCACTGTAATAAAAAAACCATAATATAAGAGATAAATGTAAATCAGGGTAAGAATAAATGATGACCTAATCCATGTAATCATGTATCATACCATCATGGTTCAGAATCCATGGAGTAGTAATGTCTAAGGAATCCTAATAATATAAGTAAAAAAATAAATAGGATCCAAGGAGTAAAAATTTCCAAGGCATCCTAAAGGGTCTTATCCAAGGAGTATAAATATCTAAGGAATTTTAGTAAGGTTGTTAAATAGGATACAAAGAGTATAAATTTCTAAGGATTCCTAATGTATAGTCAGATCCAAGGATCATAAATATCCTTTATTCAAGGTGTTTTATGGTCATCCTTGCAGATTTATGTTGTGTTAGACTGAGGTTGGGGAGTTTACGTCCTTAGATCAGATATGGTTCAAAGTATGACATAAAATATTCAGAATACTCAAGAGAAGATGAAGGTGATGTAGGTCCATTAGAAGTATTATGTTGATCGTAGGAGGATATCGTTGGAGTTTGAGTTTGGAGACCACATGTTCTTGAATTATTCTCCTTATCATGGCCAATGGAAGTTTAGCTGAGCGAATAAGATTTCTCCCCAGTTTATCGGTCCCTTTGAGGTGTTGGAGCATGGTAGTGAGGTGGTGTATTAGTTGAAACATTACCCACAATTGGATCAGATCCATGATTTCCTTAATGTGTCACAACTTTGTTGATATATTCACGTTGTTTCCCATGTCACTGATTTGGGAGAGTTGGATTTCAATGATGACATGATGTTCGTGGAATGACCAGTTGAGTTTTAGGATTTCCAAGTGAAGGTGTTGTGTGGGAGAGTTATCCATTTGGTTCATGTTTAATGGAGTCATGATTGTTTAGAGGAATGTGCCTGGGAATAAGCATTATAAATTCAGGCTTATGATCCCAAGATATGTTTGATCCTTGACCTGTCTTGATGATGCGATTATGTTTTGTGTATTTGTTTGATTAAAATTATTCGCTATAGCTATTTTGATTGAGTTGATTTTTGGGTGAAGTTTTAGTTTTTGATCCTAGAATTTTTATATTTGAGAGGTATCTCTTGGGGTGGTTGGTTGTTAGTGTATCTAGTTTTTTCCTTATGGGTTTATTTTGATTCTCAAGGATGATAATTGTTTTATGGGTATCTCATATAATATCTCAACCCATTCTGGACCATTAATTTGCATAATACATATTTTGGGGTTGATGGGAGAGGGTTGGAGGAGAGTTAGAGGTTTGAGTTGAGATTATTTTTGGGAATTGAGTCATTGTGTGTTCTTGTGAATCTCAGCATGAAGGGTTGGCTATAGTCGATATATGGGTTTGCATCTTGTGTGTTATGGTGCGATGTGTAGGGTTTGGTGGAGGATTATGGAAAATTATAACAACTTAAATAGGATTTTATAATATCTTATTAAGGCTTAAATATCTCACAAAATTCCTTTTTCAACTTATTGTTCACGACGTAGTGAGGTGTGTCGCGATGCAAGGGGTTTGAAGGAAAATTTACAAAGGTATTTTACGATATATATAGGGAATGAATCTTACAATGTTTTGATGACCCCTATGATTTTCCCCTTTACTAGGCATTACATGATGGTCTGATCATGGTGCGAGTTTTCTTGGGTAGTTTTTGAGATTTTCTATGAATGGGCATTGTGATGTGTCCCTATATACTATGGCGCAGAGACCTGGAGGTTGAGTTTTGGTGGTTCTATCCTTGGTGTCATCATTACATGGGGATTTTCCCTTGGCGCAACCCTTCCTCTGTCATATTAGAATAAATAATTTGACTGGGATTTAAATGTGAGGAGAAATGGAGGATTTTGGCATCCCCTGGTTGGATTTAGCCCTTGGCTTTAGGAGATTAACCGATAGTTATTATAGGTGAGTTCCCCTTATTTTTCTCTTGGGTTTTCACCACATTTTTCATCTAGTAAAGGATGTGTAAGAGGTTTTTAGGTTGGTTTTATAGCTTTGACTCATGTTTTTTATTGGAATTATTGTATTCTAGATTATTTGGTATTTCCTTGCATGATTTTGGCCAAGTGATCATATCTTCCTCACATTTTCCTAGTAAAATTATTTTGAAGATATTATTAGATTAATGAAGATAATGATTCATACTATAAATAAATTGATAAGAAGATTTCATTTTTATGATTTTACATGTTTCCGTGATATTTCTTTTTATGACTGGTGCTTGTTTATCGGATGTTGCTAAGAATTACCATTGTTGGTGTGATTTTCGTGACAATGATATGATTTTATTATTACAATCACTTTTTATAAAATGCTAATTAATTAAATTTGTTAAATAACTGATTGTTTGAAATTTGGAATTGTTGTGTTAACCTCCATGTAAGATATGTTAAATCACTCTGAAATCATGATATAAAATGAAAATTTTGTAAATAGTTTTTGTTGCAAAGTGGTTGTTGTATATTTTTGTTGATGTGTATTGTATGGTTGTTGTGGGGATTGTTGTTTGGGAATTATATGGCCGGTTTTGCGTGTGGGGAATGTTGGGATGTAAGGTTGAGGCTAGTTGATATGGTTTTCATGGGTGGAATGATTGTTGATGTGTGGTGCTTGGGTTATTATTGTGGTTATTGGAATGGGAGGAATGTTTGTTGACGTGTGGTTCTTGGGATGTTGTGGTGTCTATTAGCATGAGAGGTGTGGTGGTCGATGTGGTGGTTTTTTGTGTGGAATTATAGTTTCTCAGTGGCTATGAAATGTTACTGGTAATGAAAAAAATCTGATACTATGTGTGGTATGAAATTTAATAAAATATGGATCTAAATCAAATATGGATGCTTGAAATGAATGGGTAAAGGCTATAAATAAATGTGGTTAATTACTGAAAATGGGTTTTCATTAAATTTTTAATTGAATGACATAATGAATTTAATATGGATGGTAAATGGTAAATCTAAAATTGGTTGATTACATGATTAAAAATGGAATTTTTTGGCTTCTTCATGGATATTTTTTGTGGTAAAGTGGGTTGGTTAATGAGGTAGAGGAGGTATAATTTGTTTGTGAAAGGTTGTGAAGATATGGTGATGTTTATGGAATTTGAAAGTATTGTTTTGTTTTGAACCGGCTATCTTGTGCTTGTGTCTTGTATTTTTTTGTACTTTCATATGCATCCCACCTGATTTAGATATCCTTACTGATACCTAGATGTTTTGGGTTCTAAATATTTCCCCCAAACATCCGAGTTGGAGAGAGAACAAATGATTGACTACTCCCTCTTCCTCGCTCTCTCTTTCTGTTGTGGTATGACTGTTATGGCCTAAGGTTTATATGCATGAGATATGACAACCATAAGTCAAAATTTAACTTGATGTGATGTTGATGAGATGATGATGTGGTATATAGTGGGGGTTGTGCATGGAATGAGGATAGAATGAGGTTGATTTCCTTCATGTTAAAGATACCCTGCAATTATGGATAAGTGATGTGCAATTGAGATTTGGATATGTGGTATATGGATGTGGTTGTGGTTATGGTATGGATGATACTGGCACCAAAATGAGAATTCAGCCTTGTGCATGTTGGTGTAAATATGGTTTTGGTCTGACCCACACCAGACATAACTTGATATGTATTATTTGGATATGATAGTCATGATATAGAAGATATGAGACCCCCAACACTACAAAAAAAGGATGATCAGAGGGTTTTTTAGAGTTGTTTATGTACAACCCCTTCTAAATTCATTTCTATATAAATTAGAGGAGGTTATACACAACTCCCACTAATCATCAAATTTAGAGGGGGTTCACAACCCTTTCAAAAAAAATAGCATTCTTTTTTTAATATTTTGTTGGTTTTTAGAGTTGGTTATGTCAAAACCTCCATTAATTTAATAATTAGTGGCACTATATCTTCGGTTGTATTTTAGAGGTGCTATTTATATATATATACATAATATTTTTTTGGATTTTAGAAGCTATATATATAAAAAAAATTGGATTTTAGAGTCTATATATATGTGATGGAATTTTTTTTTAAATAAATATTGCGGGTTTAGAACCCCCACTAATCTCTTAAATTAGAGGGGGTTTTGAACCCCCTCTAATTTATGACATTATAGGGGGTTCATAAATCTTTTATGATCCCTTAGACTATAGGGGGTTTTGAACCCTCCTCTAATTTAAGAAATTAGAGAGGGTTTTGAACCCCTTCTAATTTATGAGATTAGAGAGGGTTAATTAGAGAGGTTTCATGAACCACTGCTAATCCTTTTGATTGGATGCGATTTTGAACCCCCTCTATTCTTTTAAATAAATCTCATATCAATTCAAAAAAATTAATATATATATGTGTTTGTGTGTGTATTACATAAATACATTATATAAATATATTTAAATGCATTATAAACATGTATATATAAATACATTATATAAATACTTTAAATAAATACTTAAACATATAAACAAAAATGAATGTATATATAAATATCGGTATACATAATATAAATGTAATTATAAATATATATTTTCAAATGTATAAAATTTATATATGGTTTTATAAATACTATTTATTTATATGTTGCATATATACATATACATACAAATAAACACATAATATATATAAAAACAAATATTTAAAAATAAATAAATAAATTTATATCAATATAATTATAAGTATTTAAATTAATATATTAAATATATATTAAAATAAATAATATAATAATATATATATAAATATTAATATATGTATAAATATATTTATATATTTATATATATTTATATATAAATATACATAAAAATTAATCAATATAGAAATATTATATTATATTATATATATAATAATTAATTTAAACATCTATTATATTAATTTTTTGTATATTAAATATATTAAATTATATATATATATATAAATATATAATATATATATATATTTGTATATACATAAATGTATTTATAACATATTTAATATATATTTGTATTCGTATAAATATGTAATATGTATTATTAATATTTTAACTGTGTACGTATAAATATAATATATATATATATAATATATTTGGGTAATATATAAATATATAATATTGAAAATATATATTTCTATATTCATATAAATATAGTAAATAATATATATAAATATATTATACATATATGATATATATACTTGTATTTTTGAGTTGTATGTGTGTAAATATATTCGTATATGTATATAATTTTATAAATATAAATATACTATCTATCCGGGAATATATATATATATATTATAATATATTTGGGTAATATATAAATATATAATATAGAAAATATATAATTGTATATGCATATAAATATAGTAAATAATATGTATAAATATATTATACATATTATATATATATATATATATTTGTATTTTTGAGTTGTATACATATAAATATATTTGTATATGTATATTTTTTTCTTTAATATGTATATACATACATATATTTGAATATATTTTGTGATATATATATTTACCTATGAGATTTAAATACATTATAATATGAATACAAAATAAAAACAAGAATGCATTAATTTATAGAAATGTATATATAATTTATCTATTTAAATGTATTAAAATATATTATTCAAATAATATTTATTTGAATAAAATAATAAAAATATATAAATACATTCATGGGTATACTATAATAAGAAAAATGATTTGGTATAGTGGTAAGGTGTGGAAACGCGGCAGACTCTTGGTCTTAGTTGGTCACGGGTTCAAATTCTTTCAATATAAATTTTATACGAGGTGAGGGTGCAATGAATTTATGGGAACGCGTGGTGTGGTGGTGTAGGTTAGAGGATCAAGGTGTGGGGGAATCTTGGGGGTGGGGTTTATAAGGAGGGGACGTGATGCAGGACGGGGGGAACCAAAGGGAAATGGGGATGTGTAAAAATTTTAAAAAAAACATAGGGTTAATTTAATGGTTTTTTGCAACCCTCTTCAAAATGGTATACAAATTAGAGGAGGTTTCCCTCTAAAATAACCTAGAAAGGTTTACTAAACCTGCCTCTAACAAGATGTTGCAGGCACATTCTAATGTGTTTAGAGGGGGTTATAACCCCCTCTAAACTCAAAAACAACTCCTTCTAATCGGATTATTTTTTTAGATATTGTTTTCAACTAACTCTAAATTATCTATTTCATAAAATTAGAGGGGTTTAAAACCCCCTCTAATCACATTAGAATGTTCCTGCTATATCTTGTTAGAGGAAATTTTAGTAAACCCTACTAGGTGATTTTAGAGATAAACCACCTCTAATTTGTATAGCATTTTAGAGGGAGTTTTAACCCCTATAAAATAATCACCTCTAATATTACACATACCTTAACAATGGTTTACTAAAATTGCCTCTAAAAATATGTTGTAGGCACATTAGAGAAAATTATTGACAAACACTGCTAATGTGTTTAGAGGGAGTTATAACCCCCTCTAAACTTTAAAACAACTTCTAAATAGATGGTTTTTTTGTAGTGTAAGACATTTGCAGTTGGGGCGTGAAATAAATAAATCAATGGGGTAGTGGTGATAAGTACCTTTTTTTCAATACTATTTACTACTATTTTATCATACTTTGATGTGATACTTGATGAGTGAACCCTGGTGAGGCTAGTTTTTAGTTAACCAGTCAGGTGCTTTTTGGTTCTTCTATTTCTTCTCTGACACATTTGTATGCTTCTTCTACCTTGTACATGAGAGGTATTGAAGAGGATATTACTTAGTATAAATGAATTATCCCCATTATAAATATATATAAATATATATATATATATATATATTACAGATTTACACGTGAGATTTAGTGGTTGAGATGGACATTACTAGTTTGGAGTTGAGAGCTATGGTTAGAGTTGGTGCCTAGGACTTTTATTTTGGTATTTTATTTTGGAGATACTGTATTTTTATGACATTTTCATGCATTGTGGATATTATGGTATATTTGTTTTATTTATAAAATGAAGTTTATTAGTGGTTTATTTTATATGCCTCTTATATTTATGAGAGTTTTTTACCCAATTATGTGTATTTTAGAGTCCCACATTGGTTTGATCTGTCTTGTAATCCTTTCCCTTAATCTATAAATAAAGTGATATGCCTCTAATTAAGGAAAGGAGCATGGTTCTTCATAGTATCAAAATAGGTTAGCTTACCATATCCCTCCCTCCGATTTTTTCCTCTCCACCCCCCAATGTCGCACTACACATTTCTTCACCCTACATGATGGCCTCCCTATGGATCACTCCTCCCACAACCATGATACCCATTATGGACCCCTCACTACCTATGAAATTACCCCATCAACGCCTCCATACATGTCACCCCACCCTACGCGAAGACCTCCCTATGCCACCCTTATCCAACAAACATGACAACCCCCTCCAGATGTGACTCCCCTCCCACCAAACCACCCTCAATGGCTCTGGACCCCTCCACCTAGATTGAAAACTCCCCTAAACCTCTACTATAGGCTCGTAGCTCCTCCTTATGCATCCTCCCTATGCACGAATTCATCCGGGTGCGACCATCCACTCATGTGGCTCCCCTAGAGATTGTACCTACTCCTTCCACCCCTAATAGTGTCATATTACCCAAGAACACCTCGAATCCCCTGTTGATAAAAGGCCCTTCCTACATACATCTCATGACATTCGTTGCACTAACTTATCCCACGGTGATACTTTTGATATTTGGTTCCGACTATGAACACTTATGCACCGACTACGGAAAATTCACCTAAGAAGAACCTCCAGTCACCCCTTCCTCTGATGCCACTCCTAATGTGATACTTATTCCAATGCACCTTTTTTTACTCATAGCATTCCTTGATACTGCTAACCAAGCAATACCTTCCATGGAATTATCCAATTATCCATACCAATACCCTACTACCTAGGACCAATTTCCCATTTCTAACTTTTCCCCCATATCCCTCCCATCATTGTAGAAATTGTGCAACCATACATTATCCATTACAACCATGTACTCTCTATGTTTGAATTTGTGATTATCCAATCTCATCAGTCTACTTTTCCACTTGCCTCTTCTTCATCCTCTATTTCTCATACTGGTGGACCTATCGCGTGTTTATCTCATCAACCAACTATTTATATACTTGATTATGGCGATTTCTATCATCTCAGTGGTGATATAATTATTCTTACTACCTATCATCTATATAATAGTGCTATTGTAGTTACTGTTGCTAACGGATCTATGATTACTATTGTGGGATTTGGCACATGCTCCTTAACTCCTTCGATTCACCTGAATTCAGTGGCTCATGTTCCTCATAATAATTTTAATCTTCTATCCATTAGTAATCTCACTGAATGACTTAAATTATAATACTATTTTTACTTACTCTTTTTTTATTTATTAGGAGAGGTTAGCCAATCGAGAACTTGGTAGTGGTCATCTTAGTGATGGGGTGTACATGTTCAATACCCCACCATCCCTTACTTTCCAATCCACCTCTACCCATTCCCTCTACCTAAATTTTCTCCATGTTCATCCACCATCTTTAGTTATGCACAAGATTTTCCCCCATTTCTATCTACACATTTCCTTCCATTTTGAATCCAATTAGTTTTCCAAACATCATCCGGTGTCTTATATTCCTCATTTGGTGATGTGTGCAGCTAACCCTTTTGACTTAGTTCATTCTGATTTACGATGTCCTTACAAGGTCCCCAATAAATTATGTTGACATTATTATGTATCCTTTATTGATGAATTCTCTCAGATGACATGGCTATATATCATTCATGATCATTCTAAGGTGTGTGATATTTTCAAGACATTTTACCATGAAATTATCACTCATTTCTCCAATACTATTAAATATCTTCGGTCAAAAAATGGCTAAGAATATTTATTCTCTTCCCTTCATAAGTTTCTCAAAGATCATGGTATCCTCCATCAAACATGTCACCCTAATACCCCTCAATAGAATGGTGTGGTTGATCATAAACATCTTAATATTCTGGAAACTGCTCAGGCCTTATTATTTCACATGTAGGAACCTCTTCCTTTTGGGGGGGATGTGATTCTTACTGCCACTTATCTTATCAATTGTCTTAATTATTCTATCCTTTGGGGTAGAGTGCATTTTGGGATTTTTTTCTCCTCTCTTCATCCTCACCCTCTTCTAGTTTTCATATTCACGTGTCTCTATTATGTTTGTGACACTCGTCCCTATCTCTCAATATTTTATTTAAAGTCCATCCATTGCATATTTCTAAGAAATTCTCATACCCAGTGTGGCTATTGTTATTACTCTCCTAAATTAGGATGTTTTATCATCTCCACTTATGTATCCTTCCTTGATAACTCTCCATTATCATCCTCTCAACTCTCTATCCAACCTAATACCACCATCGATGACTATCTTCCTCTCACCATCCACTCACCTCTACCTTTGGTGTCCCAATCAGATGATCTTCACTTTGGATTTGTCTACTCTCATAATCCATCGAACATGCACCCTATGCAGACCTAGTAAACCATTCCCTCAACTTCATCTATGGATACTGCTATTGAAACCCATGACTTTATGATTACATTATGTAATGGTACTTGATCTTTCCAAAATAATGTTTTATACATAGCTTCATAAAAAGGTTTATCCACTCTAAAGATGATATTGGTCCCTCAAATAATTTATGCGGCTAAATATCACCCTATTTGGATTCATGAAATGAAGGATAAATTACAATCCTTGGATGATAATCACTCTTGGGATATGGTCCCATTTATAGCAAGTAAATAGGATGTTTCCATCTAATGGATTTATACAGTCCGTCTAAATTCATATGGTACTCTTTATCTCCTTAAAGCTTATCTTTTGGTGAAATTCATTTCTTATACATATGGTGTTGATTGTTTTGATACATTCTTCTTGGTTTCTAAAATATCCTCTTTTCATTTATCCATATCTATCGCAACTTCTCATAATTATCTTCTTCATCAACATGATGTCAAGAATTTATTTCTACATGGTTTTCTAGAAGAATAAGTATATATGCAACAACCACCTAGATTCTTTTCCTCAAGGATCGGTTCAAATGTTTTCCAACTTCGTCGATCTATTTATGGGCCCAATAAGTCTCCTCATTCATGGTTTGGAAGATTCTTCATCATCATCACTACATTTGATCTACCTAAATGTAATAAAGATCACACTTTATTCTATTGAAAAACATGCATTGGATGCATCATGTTGGTTTTTTATTTTGATGATATCATTATTATTTGTAGAAACTCACATGGGATTTACCATCTCCAGAATTATCTTCAAAAATAGTTTCATACCACATACCAAGGTCCCCTTCCATATTTTCTTGGCATTAAAGTCTCCCATTCTCCAACCATCATCTCCCTTTCACAATGAAAATATGCATTGTATATATTTCTGGATACTGAATTATATTAAGAAACATTCATTGATACTTCTCTTAAACTAGGGGAATGGTCCCATCGTACTACCACTGACCCATTTTCTGATCCATATAGGTATCATCTTCTCGTGGGAAAACTCAATTAGCTTACCATGACTTGTCTGTATATTTCCTACCAGTATAGTCTGTCAATTCATGGAACATCCAATGAAATCAAAATAAGATTATATCCTTTACATTGTAAAATATATTAAGATATACCTTTACCATTTTCTTCAGTAGTCACATAATGTTCATTTGGACATTGAGGCCTTCTGTTATGTCGACTATATTATTTTCTTGTCTATATGAAATTCTACTTCTGGGTTTGTTGTTTTTCTAGCTGGAAACCTAATCACATGGTGAATTATGAAACAAACTATCACCTCTAGATCCAGTTATGAATCTAAATACCATGTGATGGCCATGGTCACTAATAAAATTCTTTGTCTTCATCAAATTCTTCATG
The DNA here is from genome assembly GCA_963277665.1 of Viscum album. Classification (NCBI taxonomy): domain Eukaryota; kingdom Viridiplantae; phylum Streptophyta; class Magnoliopsida; order Santalales; family Viscaceae; genus Viscum; species Viscum album. Next base: position 128,230,796 of record OY728162.1, read on the forward strand.
AAATTTTTTTCTTGATACAAAATTTTTCTAATATTAGGTGTGATAATTAGGTAGCCACAAATATTGCTTCTAGTCCAATTTTTTATGAATGAACGAATCATATTGATATTTATTATCACTTTATTCACCATCACTTTGAGAAAAAACATATCAACTTTAACTACATTCCAAAAACTCATCAGTTTTTTAATATCCTCACCAAAGGCTTACCGGGAGCTTGACTAGATTATCTATACCCCAAGTTGAGAATCCACAACATTCATGACCCACCTTGAAGGGGGTGTTTAGTCTTTGTGATTTCTTATCTATTTATTTTTTGGGGAATCTTATTCCAAGATAAACTTATTCTAGATTGGGGGGGAGTGTTCGACCCAATTATGTGTATTTTAGAGTCATGTATTGGTTTACTATGTCTTGTACATATATCTATAAATAAAGGGATCCACCTCTCATTGAGGTAAGGATTATGGTTCTACAAGAGTAATTCCTCCTATTTGTGTGATGTATACCATCAATGCTAGTCCCCACCCCACGGGATATTGGTAGAGTACTTCAAAGCTAACTCCCATTCTCACTGTAGGCGTATCCCATCAAAGTATTTCTTTGATTTCCTATTCAATGATCATCACAAAGTATTATGATTTGTGATGACATTTTAAGATTAATGTGAGTATAATCTTGTATGTGATACAAATAATTGAATGATTCATGAAGAATATACTCATGAGATAATAAGTTGAGACTTGTTATTGGGTTGGTCCAGATTAACAAGGAGAATTTTAGTCTTTTATGCCCCAAAACACCTCTTTAAAAACTTTAATCCCCCCACCCCTTGATCATAATTCACATTGTATGAATCCAGATTCTCTATAGAGATTTATTGGGCCCTCTCCATCCTCTTTTCTTAACAAATTGATCTTTGGTTGATCAGTTATTCCTCTTTTGGTAAGGTTGATCGAATTCCTCTCATTTACTCAATTTATATTATAATTGTAAATGATTCTAGGATAAATTATTGTAATCTATTAATCATGTTATGATATCTCTAAACCCCTTATAGATTCATCATGTATCCCTCTCCTAGTGTTCGGATCTCTTATTTATTGTGGTGTGGTGCATGTGACCTTTAAGGTATGTGTTGATATTCTCTATCGACCTATTGTTTATGGGAACTTGATTCTAAAATTTTGAAATCAATGTTTAGGGTATCATCTCAATTTCTCTAGTTTCCCCTTTCCTTCTAGTGTTTGGATCCTATTGAGGTTGGCATGTGAACCATGTCTGAGGTATGTGGTTCCATCTATGGCCTATGTTTTGTGAACCATCAACGATCATGGTTTTTAAATGGTTTTCTAAATAATTTTTGGAATTATTTTTTATTTATTAATATGTGTGAATGATTAATTTTGATAAAATATGGTTTTCCCATTATTATGGAAAAGAAAATGTTGTTTTCAAATCATTATGGAATGGTTTGTGAAATTGGTATTCAAAGTATGATTTTGATGAAAAGGGATGATTGTAAATTATTTATAAAATGTGATAAGCCCTTGGAAATAGAAATTAATTTGAAATATATACAACATATGAGAGCCTTGGACACCTTGGAGGGTGTTTAGTATTGGGTCTTCCTTATTTCCATAGGGTGTTCACTCATGCTGTGTTTCCTTATTCTCTAGGTCATCTGTCCTAGGAACTTGATTCTCTAACATCATAGGGGGTTCCTCTTTGGGGATTTTATTCTACTCTCTTAGACTTGTGTCATAGGGACTTGTTTATTGTACTAGTCTTCATTTATTATTTAGCTACATGAGACATAGCTATCTAGGACCTATGTTACTCTATGGTTTATCTCCATTTGTATTTGGCTTTTAATTGTTTTGAATTTTATATATATGATACATGAATTGATAAATGTAAAATGGTTTATTTGAGATTTTCTTTGAATCTTTATTATCTATCTTTTATGAAATAACAATGAAAAGAGGGATTTTTTCCATGATTTTGAAATAAATGTGAAAACCTCTTTATCATTCCATGTTTTTTTCTATTGAGCATATCATGATTATTTTATAGATATTATTATGGAACACTTGTATGAGATCATAATGAGAAGGTTTATCTCACACCCTCCACACTCCTGTTGGGTTTGTAAACCTTGTTTTGTCTGATTCAGGATCGGGAAAGGGGTCGTAGTGAGGTAGTGATTATTATGTCATCTGAGTATGGTTATATAGAGGTTATATAGTGGTTTATTTCCAATGTATCACACTAAATAGCTATTGATAGTTTTGAGTTGTCCTTTTTGGTTTGTTTTGGAGATGAAATTGGTTTTGTCTTACTACCTTGGTTGTATTGAAAATGTTATTGTTATTTTTTACTATGACATTTTTTATTATATTTATTTTTATGTATACCTTGTATATTGTTTCATGTTGGAAAAATAATTACATCTAGTCATTATTGGATACCTAGGTTCTTGTCGCCAACTCATGGGGATTGGTAATTCCCTTCATGTCTTCTCCTGGTCCATTTCAAAGTCTAGTTGCATGGTTTTTTGGGACGGGTCATAAAAATAGTGGTAGGTAGAATACCTATAGTCATTTAATTTTGATCTCTTGTAGAAATTAGGAATGGTATAGTGGTAGTTGACACACTTAGCAGAAAATCCAAACCTCAGAATTATAATTAGTATGAATAAAGTGGGAAAGAGGAAAAACAATGGAGTTGTATTAATTTATGATAGAAACTATATATATGAATTGTAGTGGATATTAGTAATATATGAAGATAAATAAAATAGAAAATTAATTAGATAAGAATAAGGAATCCTTGGGAAGGTGATGCTCCCGGAGTCTGATGGCCTAACCCAGCTATCTAGCTTGTGCAGCTGAAATCCCAAACTATTTTGCTATCCCCCCAACCTTCCCCTAAGCTAACTAATATTGGTATCTGAACATATGAAACCTTATAGATAACTACTACTAACAAATGGAACCATTTATTGGCAATATAAACACTATAAAACCTACCCAACCAACTACTTCAAATCCTAAAAAACTCATTAAAGGTAAAAGAAACCTCTTCCCATCACATTAAATAACCAACTGGAACATATTTAAAACTTTTGAACCCATTATATAGTGAGGGATGTGTCTCTAATGATTTCCCCAAGAATACCACCACCTTTACTACTTGCCTCTCCAAGTAGGATTTCCATCATACCAGTAGATTTTTGATAAACACCTTTAAATTCACCACTGACTGAGAATCAATATCCTTCTTCTTTCTTAGATTTACTATTAGGAACACTATGGTTATCCTTATGGTGTGACGGTTCTTGACCCTTTATTTCTTACTGAAGATCTCATCCTCTGCATATACTGCTAATTACTGTTTAAATATCTCTAATGTAGTTTTATCCCTCACAGCTCTATAGGAAATCTACCCAGTTTTCTTTCATCAAATAGTATATTTTGGATGGGTATAACCAGAATCACAGGAAAAGATAAATACACTTCCCTTTCCCTTGGAAACCATGACCAGTTGAGAGAACTGCATATTGAGTACTGGTTAAAGAATTTGTAAAACTTGTATATCTTTCACAGGAACTTCCAGGTAGTTTCAGAATTCATGCTTCTCACACTACTGCTTTAGTTTTTTCACCAAACAGACTTGTCTAGTGCTATGTACATCAATCCCTATCGATGCCTCTAAATCTTCCATTATTAGTCTTCTCCTATCAACAACATCAACCATATCATCCTCATTGTGTTTTCTATGTTCTAGTAGAACCTCATGCTTAGCACCCACCTAACTAATCAGTCAGTGAAACATGATCTTTTTCCTAGATGGGCACCAACTATATCATCTCTTGTTGCAACTATGCAGGACTAGAAACTCTTATTTCTTCAAATTTCACACTTCCGAACCTCTTGAACAAATCTTCTTTGAAGTGTTTTCAAGTAAACTCATCCTGAGTTTCTATAAATGATTTAAACAAGATTCCAAACATACCTAGAATACTCAATCATGCCATTGGGACCTTCATTTCTTATAAAGTTTGGAGGATAGAAAAATAACTCTTAAAATCCATGATCTTGGTCTCAGTATTGTCTCCCAAAAATATTAACATCATCATGACCCTTGGGATCGCTTTCCACTCCTCTAAGCTTCTTGAAATTCTAGCCAGTGTCTCCAAGAGTTCCCATAGTTATAACTCCATGTGAATGGGGGTGACAATGTCATCTCTAATAATCTTAATCAAGATGTTTTTGTGCCTACCACATTCTCCTTGAGTTCCTACGTCTATCACTGCATACTTCAAGTCATTCACCACTTATGCATTTCGTTCTCCTTCACTAAGAATCCTTTTCCTCTACAACACAAGAAAAACTATTGTGTCACCTTTATAAATTCATGATCAAGAAGGATAAATACTCATTATCCATAAATATCTCTCAATAACCACTCTCAATAAACTTTGAATGAAAGAACCAATTGGAGGGAATCAATTGAGAGAGAGAGAAAAAAAACAATGGAATTATATTGATTTCCAATAGAAATTGATGAGATGTATTATAGTGAAAATTAGTAATAAAAGAATAATAAAATATAGGAGGAGGTGAAGAAGAAGAATGAATCCCCTAGAAGTCACTACTCCTCAAGGCCGGTGGACTAACCCACCCATCCTGCTCCTATATCATAAAGCACAAACTATTAGTCCTTTCACCAATACTTCCCCTAATATAACTAATATAGGGAGATAAAAAACTAGAACCTCTTGATAACTACTCCTAATAGATATAACCATTTATTAGTTGGATAACCACTATACAATCTTCCCAATCTACTACTGACAACCCCTATAGAATCATAAAAGGGAAAAGAAAGAATTGTCCCTAGTAGTAAACATCAAACTAGAACAACCCCCACCCACATTCCTATCAATAATGGGACATGTTTATTCCATATTGAATTTTCTTAATCCATTGTAGAGTGAGGAAATTATTTATAAATATCCAATCATGATTTTATCATTATTCAAAAAAAATTAATGGTGGGGAGGTCTTAGAATTATTGTTTCAGGATTCTAATTTCTTTCTCTTTATCTATAGAAGGCTTGTGGTTCCAACAAACATGTGAGAAGTTGTGATGAAATATCACTCTTCCATGTTGGTTGTTCATCTCAGTATATCCAAAATTCATTTTGATATTCACAACCAATTTTTGTTTCCATGTATAAAATGAGTGATAACTAATTTTTTTCAGATGTTTTACTTGACAAGAGGTGAAAACAAAAAACCAATGACATTCAAGAGAATTGAGTCCACTCCCTTTGCTTGTATGGAAGTGATATGAGATCATAATAGATTTTTTGACTAACTTACTAAGATATTTGAGAGCCCAAGTTATAGTTTGGGTAATTTTGGAATTTTTGACAAAGATGGATCACTTATTACCCACATGGGAATCATCTTATACAAACTGGGTAAATTATATGTATGAGATATAATGAAACTTCATTGGGTGCCAATGAGTATCATTTATAATTGGAACCCAAGGTTCACGTTTCTTTTCTGGAAAAGGGTTGCATTGATATCTTGGTACTTAGGTGGAAAAACATAAAATATTCCACCCTTAGACCGATGGATACTCTGAGAAGCCCATTCAAATTCTTGAAAATATGTTGCAGGTCTTTATTCTTGATTTTGGTGGCTCTTAGAGGATCAACTATAATTATTTGAGCTCATATAAAATAATAATTTTCAATCATACATTCAGGTAACTCATTTTAAGACTCTCTATTGTAGGTTTCGTAATTCTCCTTTATGTTGGATGATGATTTGTGAGTTATCTTTGATTGGGCCTTACATAGTATAGAAGATGACTAAGTAGGTGAAATTGATCCAAAAAAAATTTACCACTACTCAAAGATGCTAGAAATCTTATTTTAATAATAAGTTATGGAATTTGGAATTATGGTTTGTTTATAATGTATTTATTCAAGTTTTTTTATGATTGGATCATAAAAGGATGATAAAGTAGGGGAAACTAACTCCTCATTTTATTTTTACTTCCTCATTTTGGTGTCATACATAATATATTAATTATTTCTCTACTGAGGATATATGAACTTGATCTTAATCATGTGATATGGCTTGATGATATATAATTAGAGGCTTATGGTTCCTATATGGAGCAACAGATTTGTATCATCAATTAGAGAAAGAATGTTCTATGAGGGAAATTCATTTCATTGGTGTAGGTATGATGACACCATGTAATAATTTAAGATGAAACCTGGAAGTAGGAGTCTTAAAGCTCAATAGTCATTATTTTCCCTCATTAATGCTTGTTAGGGATGAGAAGCCTAATGGATGAGAGTTTATAATACCCCTCATCATTTAGAGTAAGTTTTTATATTTTAATTTTATTTATATACTCATTAAACTAAAAAAATATGGAGTTTAGAATGAGTTAAAGAAGAAATTGAATTTGGAATGTTAGAAAATAAATTTTGATGTAGGAGAGGAACCTAGTACCCGATGGTAGGGTACAAGGTCCTAGTGGGTATGGAACTAGGTACCCAGTTTTTTTGTTGAGGATTGTAAACCCTTATGGCCTAGTTAATGTGTACCTGATGGTCTATCAATGGGTACTCTATGGATGATAGTCCCTAATTTTGTACTCAGTATGTTCTAGATTGTTCTTTAAGGTTTTCTATTATTAATTCAATAAAAATCCCCCTTTATTGGATTTTCCCCCTCCCTCTCCAACTCCAAGGTGTTCAAATCCTCAAGTTTTATTTGTATATTCACCAAGATTCCATAAGAGTTATCCTTTTATGAGGCTAAGGTAGAGAAACCCTCTTCTTCCTTTTTTCATATTGTTTCTTTAACAGGGGATAAAATACATAAATCCTTTTCATCTAGGTTTCCTAAATTCTTCAAGTGGTTGAATTATCTATACCTATGCCTTCTAGATTAGGGTTCAACAAATTAATTCGTAGGTTAATCCTCCCCTATTATATATTATCATTGTGTAAGGGTTGGTTCTAGAATGGGGTAGAGTGAGACTCAACCAAAAATGAATTTTTTCCATTAAATAATTTTTTATTCTTTTTCTAAAACTTGGTTTTAACTTGGAATTGATTTGGTTAAGTTATTACTCACACAAAACTATTTATGCTTTTGTATTATTCATCCCACAAGTTAGGCTTGGGTTTACTTGTAGTTATATTTTTTGATGTGTTGAAACTTATAATAGAGCTAATGTAATTTGTTATAGAGGTGGTGATGAATCTTGTAAAGAGTAAAGAGATCGGGTTTTATTATCTATTTTTTTCTCTATCGACATCTGACATGTACTTAGTATGATATTTCTTAGTTCTCAGTCTTGATCTATTTGAAATCATCATTAGGATGGTTTGGATTGGTTCTCATCATACATAGATTGATTGTTATCATTGGTATGTTTCATTATTTTTTATCAATGAGATCTCTTAGGTGTTTCAAGGAGAGCAGAATATGAGGTCCAATCATGTAGGTCCTTCCCACATAGGACTCAAGAGTTTTTTTCTTTTAAGTTGGCCTCAATGATGTTTCCCTTCTTTTTTATTTTCAATTGGTTGTTAGATACTTTCCCAATGTTTTCCTAGCTGACTTTTCAAGTCTTCCTCTAGAAAGGGAGGTGGATTTCATAATTGGATAGGTTCTAGGTAAGCAGTCAATTTATATACCCTATTATTGCGTGGAACCCACTCATCAGAAATAGACTATGATCCAATTGGAAATTCTTCTTGAGAAGGGAATTATTCATCCTAGTGTTTCACCATGGGCGGACCCCCGTGATCTTTTCCAAGATGGTCAATGGTTCTTTGCATCCCTATGTAGAGTATAAAAAGTAGAATTGAGTGAATTTTGGGAATAAATATCCTTTTTTTAATAACCAAATCTCACTAAAGATATTTTAATGAAGGGAGAGAGATAATGACACATGGGTCTAGCCTCTAATAGGCCCCAGGTTGGCGACTAGCACCAAGGGCCTAAAAATCTCACTATGTGGGAGAAATTACTCTATATAAATAAAATAATACCGTGAGATAGGATAAACTAAATCCAAGAAACTCCATAATATAAAATAAAGGTAAACCAAAACCATCCCACAATGCATTAATAATGTAAAAATGATATATATAAAATTATCCAAATATACCAAAAGACATGTTTTGGGCAGTGACAAAACAACAGCTCCAACCCATCTAGTAATGTCCATCTTGGTCTCCAATGTCCTCCAAGAAACCTAAAAAATAGTTTATACATAGATTGATCATATTAGGTATACTCATTAGAGAAATAACAAAGGTGTCAAGTGAAAATTTGAAAAGAGAAGGATAATGCGCCAGTGAACAAACAACAGAACCAAAAAGCACCTAAATAGGTCAACTAACCAAACACAACCACGCCAATACTCTCTCACTAAATCACTCATCCAATTTTTTAATATATCATCAATATTATACCAAAGAAAGGCACCTCGCTGCCTCTTCCCCACTAATTTAATGCTCTCACACTCCAACGACAAACTTCATGTGCTCCCATCCCTTCCATACACATCACACCACATCACATCTGATCTCATCTTGTCCGAAGACACATAGTCCATCTCTAATGTGGGTTAGGACCCATCCATAACTACCCAATCCAAGGTGTAATATCTAGTTCTAGTATTAGGTAACATCAAACCACATCTCTCTCGAAGACAAGTGGTTAATCAAATCTTATCTCATAACCAAAGTAGTAGCGTATCCTGACCATGAAGGATATCAACCTCATGTCATCCTCCTACCATGAATGAACCCCACCTTATATCACATTGAATCACTACCTCATCACATCATGTCTTATTTGAAACACCTTGGCCAACATTATTGGGTAATCTCAAACTCCAACCCTTATCATCACTACTATTAAAGGAAGAATGGGGAAGAGGGGGTAGTTTGACCAACATATCGCAAAAAAAACTAACAACACTATAGTGAATCCCCAAGAGAATAATGTGGTAAAATAAGGGGATAAGGGAGTTTAACCCACTTATTGACAATGAGAACCCACCAAAACCCAAGGATCGGGGTGAGGAAAGATGGGATGGAAAGTCTCCCAAAATCACCTATGGTTTATCCACAACGAGAGAGGGATGAGTGCCAGAATGAGAGGATAATCACCTAATCAAAAACTTATAAACAAGTTTTAATTCATCTGATTTATGATGTAAATGTGTAATTTTCATCGTAAAATCCACGGGTCCATAAACTTACATCGTAAACTCCCCTTTAAAGTAGTAAAACCCTCGATACCTCAACTTCCTCCAAAATTCATGGCCCCTCGGGCCAAAAATAAACTTATTCCATACGTTTCACATTAACGGCGTAAACCCATTTTACAATCTACACCTCATCCACACAAAATCCATAAATTTATAGCCACTCAATTGATAAAACACCAGATTACACCATAAACCCCTATTTTATCACATAAAAATCTAGTTTCAATTATTTTGCAACTCCAAATCCATCAAACCTCCTCTATCCTCCTCTGAACACCTCCAACTACCTCAAAATATAAATTAATGGGATGGGAAGACATAAGTCGTTACATTATATACCTCTCAAATGATTATCCTAATCAATAATCAAAACAAAACCTGAAGAAAATAAATAGGTATGAACTACCACCATGTGAGAGACCTCTTAGGGTGATCATTACATCTCAACACTACCACCAGCCAAAAAATCCAAACCAAAATGTTCACTAAACAACTCACGCAACCCCATCATCGCAAAACCACATCCCAACATCTCATAAAGAAAAAAACCACACATCTGGTACCTACCACATGCCACCACATTCCACACACCCACATCACCACAAAACCATATCAACTTTCACACATACAAACCAAAAATAGAAAAACCCGTAAAATAACTACCCCTAGAATATGAATTAGGGAATCATATCTTCCATATAAAGATATTATCCAATTTTTATGGAACTAACTTTATTTTATTGTTTTAATCATGCTAAATTATAACGTGTCTTGATTAGGAAGCATTTCTTCACCTATTCATATGCTAAAATATTTATCACACATCACAAACTCAAGAAAAACCACATTCTATAAAATAATAAGATTCAAACATCATATTTCAAGAAAAATAAAGTAGGTACAAACAAATATCAAAATATCTATAGGTACTGGGCACACATTTGTGCGTCTTTCTCCTATGTAATATCCTTGAGGCCACCATTCCCCTACAACACAAAAACCAAGTGAATGGTATTTTAAAAAAGAACCTTCCCTTTACAATCATGGATCACTATGGGCCACTCCAAAAATATCACATCATCCTCGATATCCAGTTATCCCTAGTCAATGATGTGGGAGTCATCAGGTACATACTGAGGAAGATGTGAAACATTGAATATGCCATGGATCCTTTCAATACATGGTGGCAATGCTAACGAATATTCCACTACACCAACTCACCCTAACACATCAAAGGAAAAAAACATGGGAGAAATCTTACCCCCTACCAAAAATTTATTTCATTTGTCAAGGGGGACAATAAATAGCACATTTATTCCAACCCCAAACTCTAGGGGCCTTTTCCTATGATCAGCATAGGCCTTATGATGGTCCCGAATCACCCTCATCCTCTCTTGAACCAAATAGATCTTCTCATTTGTGCTCTAAACCACATCAGGACCAAGAATTTTCAACTCTCCAACCTTCGTCTACCACAATGGAGAATGACACAGTCATACATTTGATGCCCCAAAAGAATATTTGTCAATTCATGATTGATAGATATTGTATGAAAACAAACTAGAGGCAGGAACCTTAGCCATGATCCACCAAAGTCCAAGACACAATCTTGCGGCATATCCTCCAGCGTCAAGATGGTTAGTTTTATGTGACCATATGTATGAGGATGGAAAGTTGTGATAAGGTGAAACTAGGTGCCAAAATCACATACCCACTAGAATCATTATTTAAAACAATGATTTTGATCAGATTTAATGGTCTTTATCACCCTATGATTTCTAACCACATCATCCACATACCACCTCTCCAAGAAATCCATGATACTTGACTCACAAATAGCCAGAAAATGAGGTGACTTCATTAGTTGGTCCACTATCACCCAAACCTCATAAAAAATCCCTAGACTTAGGGTAACTCTATGATGAATCCCACCAATATTTCCTCCCATTTCCACTCAAGAACATATTGGGACTACAAAAAACCTACAGGAATAGGATATTCTACTTTCACCTACTAAAAACCAAACACTTCGCCAGAAACTCTTCCAATGACCACTTCATCCTTGACCACCATAGTTCTCTCCTCAATCCATGGTACAAATTTTTCACATTGGGATATACCACTAAATGTGATTTATAAAACTCACATAGAACTCCCTCATGCATCGCTTGCGGAACAGACAACCTCTCATGGAACAACACCCAGTTCTTCCCATTCTAGGACCATCCCTATAGAGCACAACCATAGAAAATACACTCACGAATCACCTATTTGTTTAATTCTACCCATATAAACAACCACAACCACTTCCCTCCTTGATGTCAAGATGCGTCGCTACAAGATCCTCCATCCCTATTCAAACATCAGCAAACTCTAGAGCCACAACTCCTCAGGAGTTCTGACTCAACACATCAGCAACCATATTCCTCTTTCCTAGGTTGTAATTGATCTCAAAATCATAATCCTAAAGATAATCCATCAACCTCCACTATTGTAAGTTTATATCTTGATATGAGAAAACATATTCAAGACTCTTATCGATGATTAAAACCACAAATCGCTCACTAATGAGGTAATTACTCCTCAACTTTAGCGCAAACACGATTTTCTCTAACACTAAATCATGAGTGTCATAGTTACACTCGTAGTAACATAACTACCTATACACATAAGAGATCACTCCCCTCTTCTACATTAACACGCATATTAAACCCAGAAAGGAAACATTACAAAAAACCTCAAACAACACACCCTCCTTAGGAAAATGATGTGATGAAATACTAACCAACTTATTATTCAAGTAACCTAACTCTACCTAACACTTATCATCCCACACAAAAATCCAGGTCCATTCTTGTCAACATCATCAGCGGATCCACAACTCGAGTAAAATCAGGTATAAACATCCAATAACATCCCACGAGAACAAGGAAAATACAAACCTCTTCCACGTTCTTGGGTTATTTCTAAGAAACAACTACCTCAATTTTTTATGGGTCCACTGAAACACCCTTCTAGGACACCACATATCCAAAGAAACATGCATCTCATAACTATAACTTACACTTGGACAACATTCCATATATTTAATGGTGTCGAATGACCTAAAGTAAAACTATGAGATGATAAAAATGATCCTCCTTTGACCTTGAGTAGGTAAATATATCATCATTGAATATGATAATGAAATGGTCCAGAAATTCATGGAACATGGAGTTCATGAGTCCCATTAACATAGTTGGTGCTTTTGTAACACCGAACGACATCACAACGAACTCGAAGTGCACATACCTACATATGAAGGTAGTCTTAAAAAAATCATCATCTTTTACCCTCAAAAAGTGATATCCAGACCACATATCGATCTTAGAAAACTAATTAGATCCTCTTAGGTGGTTGAAAAGACTGTTTTCCCTCATATTAGGGTAATGGTTCTTGACTGTTTCACGATTCAACCCATGGTATTCTATACACAACTATATAAAACTACCTTCCTTCTTAGAGAACAACACTATAGAACTACAAGGAGAAACACTTGGTAAGATGAAACCCTTCTCCATCAGATCATCCACCTATAACCTCAACTCATGCAGCTCTATAAGCACCATTTGATATAAATCCATCGAAATCAGAGATTCTATTAGCTGTAACTCTATCCTAAACTCAATATCGCATCATGGGGGTCATTCCAAAACCTCATCTGGGAAAACATCCATAAATTCCTCCAAAAATTTGAGAACATTTTAAACCTAAGAATCCACCAATATTTACACCAACTATTAAAAAAGAGTCTCCATATGCATATCACCGATCAGATTACCTCGCTTTCCAATGAACGCCACTCCCTGTCCCTACAAATTGGAAAATTAAACTCTCCTTTGGAAATTTTCAATGACATAAAATATTAAATACATCTAATTCATGTTGGGTATGAAATTGTATAGATATATTTTTATTAATAATAAGTCCCCCACTGACTAGTGTTGCCCCATTACCAGTCCATATCCCCAATACACGTCAAACAAGGAATTATAACCTCTAACTAGCATGGATAAAACCTAGGGTACTATAAACCTCTCCATGTCCAGTTACAATTTACAAACCAAAGTGGAATCAATAAGGTGGTGAGAGGCTTCTAAATCATACAAATAATATATAAGGGTAGATGTTAAATAGATTGTACCTAGAACAACTCCAATATCTTTTGGCACTGCTACCTCTAACACGTGCATCTGGTCTTGCCCATCTCATTTACCTATTTATTTTCAACCTCCAAGACCATGCTTCGGTCTGGGTAACTATGGATGGGAACCATCATAGGGATTCCCTCTACCAAATCCATCTGATATCAGATATTAATCAAGAACTAGAGTTCCCTTCCACTAAAATTTCCTTAAAATAAACTGCTTTTATTTCCAAAAAAGGGTCTAAGAAACCCACCTAAAATCGGTCTCCCTATGTGATATTACATTGATCCTGATGATTCCCATGTACTCGACATACATAAAATAAAAACAAGTATCCTCCATGAGGTGATTGGGAGCCACCTTCTATAGAATAATGGAATGAGTTTCTCTACAGTTAGTTCCCCACTAGTCAAAACCCTGACTTCCTGAACACCCTCAACCCACTACATGAAGCCTTACTCTTTGAGATGCCCATATGTACACTCTATTGAGTCTCAAATCCCAAATAAATTCTAATCTTGATAACCTCATCCATTTCTTACACCTCAAGATATGTCAAGAGAATAGATAGAGTGAATGCATACCTGGTCAATGGGCATAAAGAATTCTCCAGATGCAACACTCTAGTCTCCTGATCAAGGAAAATATCCTAGGAAAAGTGCAGAAGGACATTAAATATGATCCCAAGCTCCCTCATGCTCAAACTCCCCTATTGAAATAAGAGCAGTTTTGGAAACTTCGATACCCTCTTCGTCAATGATTAGAACTCTACGTGGAACTCCAACTGAAAGTTGAGACACAACAAATCTTCCTCCATATAGTCACTAAGAAAAAACATCTACAATTTATATAAAGATCCCCACATCTAACTAACTACCAATGGAACCTAGAACTCAATAGATGTTCAGATCAGACCAAAATCCATATCGATCTCTTCCAACAAGTAATCTGTCTCTATATTTGAGACTCTCTCCTCATACAATTCAAAACTCTTCCTATTAAAGTCATGTAAATATATCTCTCAATCATTATCATCCTCTTTTAGGTCAACCCTTTGACGATCAACCAGATCAGTCTGATAAACCTCAACTGCCTTAGCTACTTTAAGACAATGAACATGATCTATTCATGAAAAGAAAGGAGAACACCCTAAGATAAATAGCATGGAATTTTATCACGTATTTATTAATTTAATTAAATTTATTTTCCTACAACAACCAAACTATAACTAGAACATAATATATCATGATGAATATTCCTCCCCTAGTTCTCTACCCTACAAACCGGTATGCCTTGATTGGTCATTCAATAAGCTTAGAGTCTGTGCACTGGATCCCAGGGGGCCCTAAAATATCATGTCCTAGCTGGTATCCCTTTTCTATGTCACACACCAAGATCAACTGACACTACTTCCCTACCAGCCCATGAAAAAATCATAGTTCCTAACTCAAAAAATCATTCTATCTTTCAACCAAACCTCTAATACCACTCTGTCATGACCCCCTCCTACCAAAGATGCCACAATAAAGGAAAAGAGATAAATAGCCACCCCCATGATTCCCACCTCCAGTAGTACCCAGGTTAGAAAAGAGCACTGAGGGTATAAAAATATCATTGAATGGGAGGAATTACCCTCAATAAATAAAATAGGATCAGGATATAGGATAAAAATGCACCAAAAAACTCCAACAGATAAAATAAAGGTAAACCAAAATCATCCGATAATGCATGAATAATGTAAAACTAATACATATAAAAGTACCCAAATATACAAAAAAACAATTCTATGACTAAGACACAAAAACATCTTCAACCCAACTAGTAATGTCCAACTCAGTCACCAAAGCCCTCCTAGAAACCTGAAAATATTTTATATACATAGAGTGAGTAGGGACATAACCAAGGACTCAAGTGGACATTTGAAAAGAGAATTTTCAGGATCTATTGAACAAATAATAGAACCAGTAAGTACCTAAACATGTCAACTAACCAAAACCTACCTCACCATGTCTTTCTCACCAAATCAAAATTCTAATATAGTAATATATCATTGAGATCATAATAAAGCAAGGTTCCCCCTACTACTTACCCACTGATTTTCAACTCTCACACCCCAATGTTGAATTATTTGGGATCTCATCCCTTCCATACACATCAAACAACATCAAATATTTCCCAAAGACACCTGGGACATCTTTGATGTTGGTCAGGATGCATCCCTACCTACCCCACCCTAGAAAGGTCTAGTATCCAGTGCTAACATCTGGTAATATGACACTACATCTCACCCGAAAACACTTTGTCTATCATGTCTCATCTCATAACCAGAGAAATAGGGCATCATGAACATGATGTACATCAACCTTGGGCCCTCCTCCTACCATGCACGGACCCCGCCACATATCACATCATATCACTGCCTCATCACATCACATTTCTTCCAAAAAAAACTTGGGCCATCACTATTGGGTAATCTATAACACCAAAAAGTATCATCATTTCTATTGAAGGAACAGTGGGGAAGAGGGGGTATCTGGCAATCTGAGTAACCACAGTCCTAGATTTCGTGGAAAACACTCAAAACCCTGAACCTCTGAGCATTCGTAAGGTTATCCAACTCATGTGGGGTGCATATAGAAATAACATAAACATACATGACATATAAATATCACACATTACTGAATTATGGGTTCACAAAAAAATACACTAGCACACACCACATTACCTCCACTAAACCACATCTCAATAGTCACAACTGCTGCCACCACTATAAGAAATGCATCATACAACCGCTACAAAATCCACTCAACACCTCCACTTTTAGTAACAAGTTCTACCACTTTAACCATTTATCCAATCCATTTTACATTACACAACTAGTTATTTCATTCAATTCATTTAATCCATTTACCACACATTCATTTCTATCCAATCTTGCTTATTCAACATCCTATTTGTTTTTGTTTTATCATCGTAATTTTTTCCATGGATAACTGGAAAATTCACACAACCACACGAAACGATTGGACCAATGCACATCAATCGCCATTTTCGTGCCACACCAACCGAACCATCTCATCCACATCATACCACCACCACACCACCACAAAAAATGCACCACATCACCACACATCACATCACTACACACTATAAACACCACCACATCGCACACTGGAACCTCATCACACAACACCACCATATGGAATAACACCACAGTACATCACACCACTACAGACCATAACCACATAAAAAATTCCCACATCTCATCCATGCCAACCAACCACATCACATCATAACCCTGCTTATCACAAGGCATAGCTGGTCACCTCCATTACTGCAGAACAGCCCAAACCACAAAGTACAACACAATAATCACAAACAAACATCAACACATTCCAGCTTAAAAATTTTATTCAAGTTATTTCATCAAATTACTTCTTTATTTAGAATGAGTATTACCATACACACCAAATTCCATGGGAAAAAATTAATTAGCTAGATATATGATCTTTATCCTTTTATTCAAGGTGCGATCATAGAAAAACACATAAAGTGTCTCAAAATATATCATCTAAAGTGAAAACAAGGCTTTCAAAAACCATTATTTTAATTATTGGCAACAAGAAAGCACAATATCATCAAAAACATATATCAAATTAGTAATACATGTGATATCTCCCTATACCCATCAATTTCAATTATGCCAATTATTTATCTTTATTATGACAACACTTACTATTGATTATCCACTGAATGAGGCTAATTTTCATTGTTAATATATTTATTATTCATGTTCTTCGTTATTTATAAACACAATTTTAGTGCATTTTACACTTTGAACATCATTTCTCATTATGATTGTAAGTCCTTAAAATGCACTATTGCATGGTAAATTTTTGAACACCATATAAAATACCCAATGATATTGATTTTATTTTAATATTTAATTTTTAGGATTATAATTACATTTCAATCAATTCATAATTTTGGAGTACTTGAAGATTTGAATTGTAAGACCACGAAATAGGGCCTCCAAATAACAACATTCTTGGAAAAACTAACTAGACAAAATTATAATAAAACTAATTTAGAGGCCAAGATCCTAGACCAATAAGATTGAAACTTGAACTAAAGATATATAGAATTAAGGGAAACATTTCATCCAACAGTTACAAGAGATAATTCGGATGTTTCAATGGATTTCTAGGTAGGCCAAGTTGAATATGAAATTCTGGGCCAGGTTTCATAGCCCATAAAAATATCCCACCATTTCAAACATATCTCTCAAAAAAATTACATTTGGGATGAATTGTACTAGATGTTAGGAGAATTTAGGTGTTACATTTTATTCTTCTATAGACCACTCAAATTTTTCCATCTATAAGGTCATTTTGGTGCCTCTGTTCGGTGGATGCAAGTTGGCAGCCACTTCGGGTCAAGGGTGAAGAAGTCCACTCTTCCTTACTTTCCACCACCCTAGGCCTACCATACTCAAGTGGTATGGTTTGTACTTTTGGTAGTTATCCCCAAGGCTTAAAAAATCCTATTTAAGGTAGTTTTGGTGAAGGATTTGGGAGGCATTGTTTTATTTTCAAGTGTAATGTTATACTGCCATTTTGTATTGTTATGTTTTTTATTTTACATGTAATTTGTTCTAATTCACCTTAGTTTCTTTATAAAACTTCTTATTATCATTTTCTGGTATTTTTCATGTCATTTTTATACCATTTTATCATGTTATGAACTTTTCCACACCAAAACCTATGAAATTATTCACACAACAGTGGAGTGATCATTATTTCACTTTTGTTTATTCCTTCTTCAATTCATCCCTCATGTGTTTACTTCCCTCTTCCATTAAAACCATAGCATCAATGAAGGGCTAAACCACTTATGGTTTCATCCAATGGAGTATCAAGAGGCTATATTGGATGTTATTTCTCACTCCATTAATGTATAATCACTTACTTTAATTGAAAAGTTTGTTTGATGATATTTAAACTCCTGTGTCCTTGTTGAATTTAAGGTCACACAATTCAAGTGCTCATAAGAACCTTTAACTTGGAGTGCTCAAAACTTTGATCCTATAAGTGTATAGGCGATTAGTATTAGGGTGCGTAGGTATTAAACCAGTAAGTGATGATGTTGTTTGATATTCTTAAATGAACCCATCTCAAATATAAGAATTTGAAATAGTTTAAAATGAAATTTCACCCAATCCATCCCTTGTAATAACCTAGGATCAACCCTTCTAATAATGTGGATTCAATTAGGTATGTTAGAATTCATTTAAACCATCTTAAAACAAACCCATATTTTTCACTTCATATCCAAAAATACATCTCTTTAGATTGTGTGTCTATAGGTTCTTCTTAGGTCTCTGAGAATTTGACAACCCAAGCTACACTACAAGTGACCGCTTAACCCTTAGAACTTGGGTACATTTGGGTGAGACAAAACTTGGGTTCCATTTTTTGGGACTAGGTAAGTTCCTTAGACAATAAACCTTCTTTACTCACCCCCATTATTCTAATCTCACTCAAATTCTCTTATCCTTTCCCTTTCTCGTTTTCTTTTCTTTTGGTACATGTCTTCCTACACTTGTGATAACTTTAAAAAATTAGTTAGGGTGAAAAGTCCAACTGTTGGGGAGTCATGTACACAAAAGGAACTCTTTCCATTAGATCCTAATATCCAAAATACTCTAGAGTCAAAAATTGATCCTATTTCAATTGAGAGTCTTCATAGAAACCAACTCATAAACCCGAGTGGGATCCAAAATGGAAATCTAAATGAGGTAGTCCAAAACATGGGGAATGCAGTTAATCAAACCATGAATTACTACCTAACACCTACTTGGACCAATGCACCCACGTGCATTAGAAACAATTCCCTAGGATATTCCAAATACATATTTAAACCCCATGTCCTAGACCACATTCCCACATTCCTTGGAATGGAGTCTGATATTCGCTACATTCATGTTAAGGAGTCCAATGACATTGTAGAAACCTTGTGTCCCCCACATCAACTAGAATTATCTAAGGTGAGACTCTTTTATTTTTCGTTAAAGGATAAATCTAGAATTGGCTAAATAATTTGATACCATCATCCATCAAATATTGGGACCAATTAAAAAGATGATTCTATAAAAAATACTTTCCCCATCACAAAACAATTTCACTTAAAAAGATAATCCAAAACTTTTTTGAAAAAGAGGGAGAGTCATTATATGAAACATGGGAGAGGTTATAAGACATCCTAAACATGGTTCCACACTATGGTTTTTCTATTCCTGAACAAGTGAGAATTTTCTATAAGGGGTTGGTCCCATGGAACAAACAATTTATTAATATAATGTGTAATGGGACCTTTGAAAAACAAATCCTCAAATGATGCTTATGAGTATCTAGAAAGCATTTCTGAACAAAACAAAACATGGAGAACATAAACTTATTATGAAAATCCTAAAAGAACTACTAGAATTCATACACTTAGAGAAGAGGAAAGACTTAGGGCTAAACTCTCAGCACTCACTAGGAAGGTTGAATAAATAAAACATAGGAAAATCCATCAAATCCAAACTTTATACCATGTTTGCAAAATTTGTGAAAAACATGACCACAAAATAGAAAACTTCCCAACCATTCCATCTATCAAGTATGTTCTTCTAGGAGGAAAAACCGCTAAAGTCAATTCTATAAACATCTAAATGCCCTAATACCAAAACACTTTCAAACCAAGGTATAATGACCACCCATGCTTCCTCTAAAAAGATAACCAACAACCTATCCAACCACAAGGAAAAAACCCCTACCCTACACTAAATTTTCAAAACCATAACCAATTTCAACCACGACCAGTACAATACCAACATCCTCCAATCCAACACCAACAACCCATCCTACAATCCATCCAAAAACCAAACTATCCATCTAAGATAAACCTTCAAACACAAGCCCCATCCCAATCTGTCCCTCTCCCAATCCTTGATAATTTGTGTAAAAAATTGGAGAAAATAAACTCAGAAGTCTTTTCCCTTGAACAAGAACTTCAAACCATCACAAATGGAAAGGATACCATGTCTACATTGTTCATTCCACAACAAGAATCAAGGGGAGAGTCAAGTTTCACTCAAATAAATCATAAACAACTAAAGGCTATGATAGTTTTAAGAAGTGGGAAATAAATTGAGAAACCAGAACAAATAATTTAGAAACCATCTGAAGCTTAAATCTCTAATGAAATTTCAAACGAACCACATGATCAAACTAAAAAAACAGATAACAATGTGAAAGAAACAACTGTTCAACAAACAATCCCACAACCTGCACCATTTCGTCAGTTCATGAGGGAAAAAACAAGCCTAAATTGAGTGAAATATTGAGGGAAATATTCTCACAATTCAAGTTGAACATTACACTCATCAATGATATTAAAACCATTACTGCATAATCAAAATACAGAAAGGACCTATGCACATTTAAAGGGAAATTCTCACATAATAACCAAGTCCTTATGGTAGCAAATGTTAGCACAAAAATACAAGGAACCCTTCTACCAAAGATGAAAAACCCAGGATGCCCTTACATCAATGTTGAACTAGGAGAGAAAAAAGTTATCAAATCCATGTGTAACCTAGGTTTTAGTGTCAATATCATTCTTTATGCTGTGTACTACTAGTTAGGACTGAAACAGCTCTAACCCACATCTGTCACACTTCAACTATCTGATCATAGCATTAGGGTTCTAAAGGGTATTTTAAAGGATGTTCTGGTAAAAGTAGAGAAATTCATCTACCCTACAGACTTCATTGTACTTGAAAAAAATACAAACTTAGGAAATAAGGGACAAACCCCAATCATCGTTGGTTGTCCCTTCCTTGCAACAATCAACTCTTGTATCTGATCCCGAAAAGGGAACATGATCATCACCTCTGGAAACATGAGTCTAGACTTGAACATCTGTAATGAAATATCACAAATAGGATATTATGAGGATATTCATGAATTAAATATGATAGGAATAGTTGATAATGAATCCATAGAACATCAATGAATATTTGAGGAATGTTTAAGTTAGGATGAGATTAATTTCCTTTGTTCACATGAAGAAAGTTCATCTCCTTGGATAGTGTCACTTTCAAATTGCTTCTATGATGAAATCTTAAGACCAAAAATCCGTGAAATATTTTAAGAAACCACATTAATGGAGACCACTCAAACTCCCTTCCCTAACAATGATCAAACCAATAAAGTAGCTGAAAATTATACACATGGGGAATCAATCCTATCTGAAACTCTAAAAAAAGAAATTGATGTTGAGCCAATGTCCCAATATTTTACTGAAATTTTGAACCAACCTAATCTTGAATTGAAAGAAATTACTACTGCACTTAAGTATGCCTTCCTAAGAGAAAATAGAACACATCCTATTTTCATTTCTTCTTATCTTCAATCTAATCATGATTGTATGCTTCTAGATGCCCTTAGAAGAAAAAATATATCCATTGGATAGACCCTATCTGATATTCCTGGGATTATCCCACTTATCAGGTCTCATAATATTGTCCTAGAATCTGATTCAAATCCATGTCGTCAACCTTAGTGGTGATTCAATCCTAATCTCATAGAATTAGTGAGAAAAAAACTTCTGAAATTCTTAAATATTAGTATAATCTATCCCATAGATGAGAGTGAGTGGGTCATCCCAATCCAAGTGGTTCCATGGAAGCTTGGAATCATAGTGATAACCAATAAGGATGAAGAGATTCTTCCAACTATGGGGAGTAGTGTCTGTAGAGTATGCATCAACTATTGGAAGCTAAAATCATTTACCAAGAAGGAAAATTTCCCCTTACCATTCATTGACCAAGTCCTTGAGATAGTGGAAGGTCATGCATTCTACAGTTTCTTAGATTGGTACTCAGGGTATAATCAGATTAAGGTCTCCCTAGAGGATCAAGGTAAGACTACATTCACCTATCTATTAGGCACCTTTTCCTTTAAATACATGCCCTTCAGGTTATGTAATGCCCCTATAACCTTCCAGTGATCCATGATTTGAATCTTCTTAGACATTATAGGGGATTTTCTAGAGGCCTTCAAGGATGAATTCTCTATGTATGGGGTTACATTTGAGGGAATTTTGAGGAATGTGGAGAGAGATTTTTCAAGATGTAAAGAAAATAATCTAGTCCTAAAATAGGAAGAATTCCATTTCATGATTAAAGAGGTATTATTACTTGTCTATATAGTCTCAGGAAGGGGGATTGAAGTCGATAAATCCAAGTTTGACATCATTTTTCACCTTATATCACCCAAAACTATCAAGGAATTTAGTTCATTCTTAGGACATGTTGTTTTCTATAAAATATTAATTTGGAACTTTAGTTCAATTTCTCATCCCCTTTGTGATATTATAGTAAAGGATTATCCAATTGTTTGGATAGAAATATATGAGGGTTCATTCTCAAACCTCAAATCATCTCTCACCTCTCCTCCCATCATGAAATCCCAAAATTGGAACCTTCCATTTGAACTCGTGTGTGATGCCAATGACTTTTCTTTAGGATCTATGATAGGAAAATGTTGTGATAAAACTCCTTATTTAATTTATTATGAAAGAAAATCCTTAAATAATTCCCCAAAAAACTACACCACCACTAAGTATGATTTACTTGTTGTTTTGTTTGGATTAGAAAAGTTTAGGTCCTATCTCTTAGGATCCCCCAATAATGTGTTCACTGACCATTTTTCACTAAAATACCTCTTCCAGAAATAATATTCTAAGGCTATACTGATTAGTTGGGTCCTTCTCTTACAAGAATTTGACCTTAATCAAGGAAAAAATGGGTGTTTAAAATTTTTTAGTTGATCATCTCTCTATGATAGAATTTAATGATAAATTATCTCACCTTTATGTGTCTGATTTATTCCTTGATGAACATCTATACTCTATGAGTGACTGCCCTTTGTGTGCCAACATATCTAACTTCTTTGTCACATGAGTCATTCCAAAAAAATTTAGGGACTAAATATAGAAGTAAATTCCTTTATAATGTCATGAACTATGTGTTTGATGATCCATGGCTCTATAAGTTCTTCCCTGAACTAGTCATTAGAAGGTGTGTCCCAGAATCTGAACAAGAGTCCATCCTTAAATTCTGTTATAGTGAGGTGTGTGGAGATAAATTTTACTCTAAGAAAACATCTGTTAAGGTTCTTTAGTGTGGTATCTTCTGGACGACCCTCTAAAGGGACTCCTACAAATTTTGTCAAAGTTTTCCTAGGTTTCAACAAGTAGGTTCCATCATAAAAAGGAATCAAATGCCACTAACTCCCATCTTAGTTATTGAAATATTTGACTACTGGGGAATTGATTTCACGGGTCCATTCCCAAACTCTTGGGGATATCTATACATTATTTTAGATATCGATTATATCTCCAAATGTTCTGAGGTCATTCCTAAAAAATAAAATTATCATCAAACTATGATTATATTTCTCAATGAAAACATACTCTCTAGATTTGGAATTCCTAGGGCTATCATTAGAAATCATGGAACTCATTTTTGAAATCATCCATTATCAGCACTCATGGACAAGTGTGGAATTTCTCACAAAGCTTCCACTACTTACCACCCATATACCAATGGTCAAGCTGAGTTATCCAATCGACAAATCAAAAAAATCATGAGAAAACTGTTAATATATCTAGGAAATATTATTCAATTAAACTCTTAGATGCTCTTTGGTCCTATCAAACTACATTTAAAACCATTTTAGGAATGTCCCCATATAGGTTGGTTTATGGTAAATCATGCCATTTTCTAGTGGAGATTGAAAATAAGGCCTTTTTAGAAATTAAGAAAATTAATTATGATCTCTCATTGGCCGAAACAAAAAGGAAATTAGATCTCAATGAACTTGAGGAAATTAGGATGGAGGCTTATGAGAATCCAAGGATAAATAAAGTTAAAGTACAAGCCTACCATTCTTGAAATCTAAAAACTAAACACATTATACCAGGTAAACCTATTCTTTTTTATAGTTATAAATTTCATTTACACTTGAGAAAGTTTAGGTCTAGATGGTCATTTTCATACATAGTGCATAAGGTGTACCCCCATGGGGCTGTAGAAATTCAAGATCCCACCAATAGTCAAACCATTAAAGTTAATGGTCATAAAGTCAAATAATTCATTGCACCATTCCAAAAACATGAAGTTGATAAAGACTTGTGTTAACCAACCTTATATGAGTAAAATACGTAAACAATTAAGGGTCTATGTTTAGATAGCGATGTTAAAATAAAGTTTTTCACCAGAGGAAACCCGTGGTTTTCATGTTTCTAATCATTGTGAATCATATTTATTTTTCAAATAGGATTAATGAATCATTTTTATATTTAAAAAAAATACTTAATAAATAAACTCTTAATATGATATTACCTTAGACTATTGACTTGTTCTTCTATTAGAAGTATGGATGGGTATGAAAGGTGAGAGTTGTATTCATCTGTGTCACGTGGTGTGATCCTTGAGTAATACTTTACCCATAAATTTAAAAAGAAGACATGTATCATTAGTTTATTTTATTTTATTTTTATGTGTTCATAGGTTAAAATAAAAAATAAAAAATAATAATAATAATTAAAAAAATCAAAATGATAGGTCATGGGTTATGGGGTAAACCCCATCACAACTGGAGAAGTTGTGGCGACTCGAACCTGGGACTGAAGGTTGAAAGGGGAACGTGATTTCCACTGACCTATGGCTTATATTGCTTCCTTATTCTATAATTTTTTATATATGCATATATTTAAAATTTTATATATATATGTGTGTGTGTGTGTTTTGTTTTTGTTTTTTATTTGTTTTTTTGTTTGTTTTTCCTTATACCATTGTGGAACTCTGTGAGTGACATGGATATCAAAGGATTAAATTGGATCATCATGAACATCAATGTAAGCCACTAGGTGACTTAATTCCATAATTATCATTTTCAATGTCCTCTTTGAACTCCTCTCCTCTACCACCTTCTAAGTTTTATTTTCTTTAAAGACTGGGGAAAGTGTTATTCTAAGTTGGGGGTGAAAATAAAAAAATCATTGTGAAATAAAAACTATGTGTAAATAGAATGAAAAATTCCTTTAACTTTGAACATGATAATACACATTGAAAACTTTGAAATTGAATATCAAATAATTTAGCATACCCTGATTTGAATTTTTATCAATGTATAATTTCAAGAGCATAGATTTTGGAAACTGTGGCTGTCTAATGTTATATTTCATCATTTATATTTTCATCCAAATAAAAAAATTCACAACACACATCCTTTGGATAGTGGGGTATTTGTTTGAGTTCATAGGGTATCACAAATAAATAGCATAGTTTTGGTGAACATTTTAGTTTTAATTTGAGTATTCAATAAAAAACTCAAAAAGAACAATAAATTTGTGCTTAGAGAAATGAAATGACCTAATTCATGGCTTTCAACACTTAGGGATCATGACTCCATAGTTTTCTAGCCCAGAGTTAGTAATTTCATCTCTATTTGTGGTAATTTTACTTTGTTTTTTACTAAGATAACTCAATATGATGCCTGAGTATGTGGGATTCACTTGGTTCCCTAATGTCTTTGAGCCTAGGAGTCAATGGAAAAGTCTCACTATATGGGATGACTCTATTGAGTGCAATTTTAATTACCAAGGAAAAATTTCAAAAAAATAAAATAAAATTGAATACTCATCTTAACATTGAAATGGGATTCCACTTAGCGCTTCTATCATTACCCCTTGAATAAAGATGAACCCTCATGTCTCTTATGATACACAACACATCATCATGCTTAATTGATATTGGATGAAATATGGCGATAAATTTGAAAAAAGGAATAGGATTGGGATTGGGATATGTTTATGAAACTATATTGTATTAAAATATTTTGATGGGATTCATAATTGTTTGCTATAATGGTTTTTGGTGATCATTTTGTATTAAAATGTTTTTGGAAAAGGGAATTAAAATTTTATATTTTTGAGATATATTTTGCTCAGGACTAGAAAAACTCAAGTTGGGGGTGTGATTAGACACTCAATGAGGATAATTTTAATTGATAATATATTTATTATTCATGTTCTTTATTATTCATAAACACCATTTTAGTGAATTTTACACTTTGAACATCATTTCACATTATGATTGTAAGTCCTCCTTAAAATGAAGTATTACATGGTACATTTTTTGAACACCATATAAAATACCAAATTATCTTGATTTTATTTTCATGTTTAATTTTCAGGGTTTTCATTACATTGATAATAATTTATAATTTTGGAGTACTTGAATATTCACATTGGAAGACCACCAAAGTGGGCTTCGAACTAACAACATTCTGGGAGAAGTGAACTAGATAAAAGCCCAATAAAAATACTGTATCGACCAATATACAATCCCAATAATTCTGAAACATGAAATGATGATAGAGGATGTCAAGGGGAACATTTAATCCAACAGTAACAATAGATAATTAGGATGTTTAAATAGAGTTATAGGCATCCAAAATTGAAGATAAAATTATGGGCTAGATTCTGTGGCCCCAAAAAATATTTCACCATTTTGAACATATCTCGCAAAAAAAACTTCCATTTGGAATGATATTTTACATGATGCTAGGATATATCTGGGGATATATTTTATTATTTTATGGTTCACTCAAATTATTTCATATAGAAGGTCATGTTGGTGCCTCTATTCAGTGGATGCAAGTTGGATTCCACTTCGAGTCAAGGGTGAAGAAGTCCACTATCCCTTACATTCCACCACACTAGGCCTACCATAATCAAGTGGGATTATTTGTAATATTAAGAGTTCCACCCAAGGATTTAGAAATTATTATTTAAGGTGGTTTTGGTGAAGGAGTAGGGAGGCCTTGTTTTATTTTCATGTTTAATGTTATGCTCTCATTTTGTATTGTTATGTTTGTGATTTTACATGTAAGTTGTTCTAATTCACCTTAGTTTCTTTATAAAACTTTTTCTTTATCTCATTTTATGGTATTTTATATGTCCCTTTGATACCATTGTATCATGGTGTAAACTTGTTCACACCAAAACCTGTGAAATTCTTCACACAATTGTGGAGTGATCATTATTTCACTTTTCTTTATTCCATCTACAATTCCTCCCTCATGAGTCTACTTCCCGCTTCCATTGAAACCATAGAATCAATGAAGGGCTAACCCACTTATGGGTTGATAAAAGGGAGTATAAAGGGGCTCGATTGGATGTTATTTCTCACTCCATTAATGTATAATCACTTCTTTTAATTGAGAATTTTTTTGACGATCGTTAAACTCCTTCATCCCTATTGAATTTAAGGCAACATACTTCAAGTGCTAATACGAACCTTTACCTTGGATTACTCAAAACATTGATCCTACAAGGTTATAGGAGATCATTATTAGGGTTTTTAGGTGTTAAAATAGTAATTTATGATGTTTTTTGATCTTCTTAAATGAACCCATCTCAAATATAATAAATTGAAATAGTTGAAAAAGAAATTTCCCCAATCCATCCCTTGTAATAACCTAGGATCAACCCTTATCATAAATTGAATTCAATTAGGTATATTAGTGTTTATTTAAACTATCTTAAAACAAACCCAAGTTAGCCACTTCATATCTAAAAATCCATCTCTTTAGATTGTGTGTCTATAGGTTCTTCTTAGGTCTATAAGGATTCGATAACCTAAGTTACACTACAAGAGACCGCTTAACCCTTAGAACTTGGGTAAATTTTGGGGAGAAAAACTATCCAATCAAAAAAAATACACAACATGAAAATATAACACATAGAATGTAAACAGGTATGATTGGGGATCCTATACCTCAAAGAAGCTTTCTGATCTCTCTATGCACCAAAAAGAAAATATGAAATAGCCCGCAAACCACAACCACACAAGAAGACCCTTAATTAACATGAATCGCACGAAAGGGTTGTCAAAAACACAGCCTAACATATCTCATTAACATTAAACACTTCAGATAATCCATGAGAGAAGAATGAGGGAAAACAAGGGGATAAGGGAGGATAACTCACCACTGATCGCCAATGAAGTCTCCCAAAATCACCTTGGGTTCATCCACAATGAGTGAGGGTTAAGGGGATGAATAATAAGAAAATTGGATGAATAAAAACTTATATAAAATATTCAAGTCATCTAATTTATGGGTGTAAATGTGTAATTTATGCCATAAATTTTATGGATCTATAAAATTATGTCGCAAAACCCCATTTCAATATGTGAAACCCTCGAGACCATGGATCCCACAAAAATTCATGGCACCTCAGGCCAAAATAAAATATATAACAATTTCCACTTTTGTGATATTTTCTTATCATAAGAGCTTAATTAATATCTTTTATCCATACCTGAATATAAAAAAATGTGGTGGGTGAAATACCTCTAGACTTTCAACTTTGACATTTCATACACTCCTGGGAAAGTAAATGTTTTCACTGACGCCCTTAGTAGGAATTTTCACTCCTAGTCTGTCTTGGAATCAGAGTGAAGCCTTATGGGTATTTTCACTTAGTTGCATATGGACATGTAAAAGGATGAGGTATGATTTTGAATAGTTTTTAGCTGTTATTATCTCTCCTTGATCATATTCTATAGGTTCATTATCAGGATGACATGTTCATAGGAATCAAATAAACCATATATGGTGAGGAGACCATTTCAAGTTCCAGATGGAATCCTTTACTTCAGGAATCAGTTTTTCATCCCATTATTCACCATGAATTTAGTGTTTACATGATTTTTATAGTTATTGGTGCATCGTTCACCATTGAACTATGATAATTTATTATGACATGAAATAGTGTTTATGGTGTCTGGTTATGAAGCATGACATCACTGATTTTGTGTCCCACTATTACACCTACCAGCTGATAAAGATGGAGAACCTGAATCCTTCTAGTCTACTCTAGACTATTTTATTGATGATTTTTAAATGATATTATCTATTCATGGACTTCATTGTTGGATTACCATAGACTATCTAAAAGAATAATGATGTCTAGGAGGTGATTTATCGGTTACAAAAATTAGATCATTTTATTCTGATCAAGGGCATTGCCCAGGTTGAAGATTTGGGTAAGCTATACATGAAGAAGATTATGAGCTTCCATGGGGTTCTCCCTTCAATTTTCTC
Organism: Viscum album; assembly: GCA_963277665.1. Lineage (NCBI taxonomy): Eukaryota > Viridiplantae > Streptophyta > Magnoliopsida > Santalales > Viscaceae > Viscum > Viscum album. The sequence continues at coordinate 128,260,533 of OY728162.1, forward strand.
AAGCATGGATCTCAAGTTTACTTATATATTCTAGAAGATTCTTTAAAAGGATATGAGGACTCCGGTCAAATTGAGTACAACTTACCAATGATAGAAATATCGTTAGATAGAGTGTGTTATTCATATTCTAGATGATATGATAGTTGTATACATCTTGAATTTTAATGAATCATGGTAAAACCATTTGGTACTTTTCAAGTTGTCTTGTAATAATATTTACTAGTCATCGATCATAATGGATCCTTGCGAGGATTTGTATGGTCACTCGTACAAGTTAACTATGTGTTGGTTTGAGGAGGGTGAGACCTCTATTATGGGACCAAGTCTCATTCAAGAGACACCAATAATAATTCATGATATATGTCAATTTTTTTATACTTCAGATTCGATAAAAATCATATGCGGTTCGCCGATTCCATCCTTTGGATTTTTCCATTGGTGAATGTTTTTTCTTAAAAGTTTATCCTCTGTTGGGTCACTGTCGGCTTGGGGAATAGGGAAAGATAGCTCTTGGATATTTAGAACCATTTGAGATCACAAAGTATATTTATTAGGTTACTTATCATTTGTAATTAAAAACTTAGTTGATTGATACTCATTATGTTTTCCACACATCTCATCTCCAGAAGTACCACCTCGATCTATCCCATGTTCTGAATTGGGAGAAGATTCAGTTGGAGAAAGATGTTTCTATTTTGGAGAAACTAGTGGAGATCATTGACTCTCATATGAATTTAGAGCATGGTAAGTCCATTACATTGGTCAAATTATTGTGGGGACAAATATTGGATTCTCACAAGACTTGAGAGTATGAATCATCGGTGAGGGAGCATCGACCCCAGATCTTCCCAGATAATTCTTCATTTGTGTGAGTTTCTAGTGACAGAATGTCTTATGGTGCATATATTTATAACATCATAGTTAAGAAATGCTATATTTTTAATATTTCAGAGGTTTTAATTCAAGTTAGAGGGTTTTCTGAGGTGAAATAGGTATTTTCTAAAGAAATTGTGATGGGTTCTAGCTACAAGAGCTTATTCACGCCATGAATTGTATATTCAAAACATGAATTAACCATGGGAAGAATCTATGAATCTCATTCATGATTTAAAAACTTTTATAATGAGAAATTTATATTCACTTCATGAATTCTATTTTTGGTTTTTTTAAATATGATGTGTTTTTCATTGTATGGGCCACCATGTTAGTTCATGTTGTGAATTTTTTATTCACGCTATGAATTGTGCATGTCCATTGGATTTAGATGTGTAGTGAACCCAAATCTTTTCCCATTAAACTTATCTCTCTATAACCTTAGGTATTATCCAAGAAATTTTGGGTGAATCTAGATCTTCCAGGCTTCTCCAATAGGCACTTTGATCTCCAGGTTGGTTGATTTCTCCTCTCTTTTGGTAAGTGCAATTGTTCTCTCTTCAATTCCCTCTAGATATCTTGTTTTTGTAGCAGTTTTGAGCTACGTTATTAGAATATATTGGTTGTGATGTGATATTTATTGATCCTTTGTAGATTCATCGATGAGATTTTCATTTAGAGACTGGTTTTGGTGCGTTGTGTGATATTTTCAAGGTGTGGGTTGATCTACCTTCTCTGCCAACCCTTTTTCTTAAGGAATTCCATTATAATATGTGAGAATCGATGTTAGCCTCTGGTCATTGCTCTTTTTACTATTCCATTTCTAGTGTGTGTGGATCCCATTATGTTTGGTATGTGAATTTTGTTTGAGGTAATAATGTGAAATGGGTGGGATGAGGCAGGGTAGGCTAAGAACATGTGGGTTTGAGCCTACACAGGTTTATCAAAACAATAATGCATATAATGCCGATATAAATTTTAAATCCCGCCCCACCTCGTATAATCCCATGGGTAGCCCAAATACTTTACAACATTTAAAAAAATATTTATAATAATTTAAATATTGTATTTTTTATCATTATTAATGGTATTTATAGGGAAAATTATGGATCAACAATAGCTAGAGTTTTAAGGGGTGTGATAGAAATTTTTTTGATGGGTTAATGATTGCATGTGGCGATGTTGATGTGGTGGAGAACTATTCTGATGCAAATTAGGTGAGTGATCGATTATGTAAAATGAATGATGGTGTCGGTTGTGTGGTGATGCGAACAGATGTACTTGTGAATTAATGACAACTCTCTAGGTAACGATTAGTTTTAGAAGAGGCTATTAGGTTTTCCATGAGGTCTTTTCCTATTTTCTTAATAATAAAATAATATTAAAGAATAAAAATAATAAATAAACCCAAAAAATATTATGATCATAATAACTCTTTTACAATGGAAACCATGTGCAAGGGAGATAAGTTCCATTTTTCAGGAGGTGGGATGACACAATATGTGAATATGGCTAATAATTACTATATAAATATTATAATATCATTTTAAAAAAATAAATATAAACCTATTTAAAATTAACATATGAATGATTGGTGAATTAGTATGACCATTATGATGAGAAATCATATGAAATAGTTTAATCATGATGTTTTATTAAAAAAATCCAATATTTTAAAGAATCATATATTGTAAAAATAGTAATTTTTTTAAATCAGGCTCACGGGTAAGCACACACCCATGAGGGCTCAAATCGACTTGGAATACACCCATATAGTCTTAACCCTCATTGGATTTCTCTCTTAATGGTCAAAATTTTTAGGCTCACCCTACCCTGCATCCACCTCATATCTGAGAATCTCACAGGCCATAGTCATATTTTGTATTACTCTGTTTGAGGTAGGTGGTTTTATATATATCCTATGTTGGATGATCCTTGACTTCTCTTGATTTATAAAAAGGTTTTATAAATGACTAAACATGATTTTTATTGATTGATTTCTGTTTGTAAATGATTTTTTTAGAAAATATAGATTTTTCCCTTGTTTTGGTGAATGAAAAAGTATTTTCAAACCATTGTGAAATGGATTATGAAATTGATTTTCAAATAATTTTTTTGATAAATAAATGTTTTTTTAGAATTTTTTTGAATTATAAAATCCATTTGAAACTGATTTGATAAATGTCGCATATGAGAGCCTTGGGTACTTAGGTGGAAGGTTTAGTATTGAACCTCACCCATTAGCCTTGTGAGGGGGTTCCATTTTTGGGGTGTTATTTTTTTCTTAGATCATGGATGCATTATCTCTATGAATTTATTGTAATTATAAAGGGATCACTTTCTAAGGTGTTTTTTTGTCTCCTAGACTTTGATTCATGGGATCTAGAGACTTTATTGTGCACTAGTATTTGATTAAGATTGAGGTATAGGTGACCTAGCTATCATATACTTATGTTATCATTGGGGTGTTTTCCATTATATGTTGGATTTATACTACTTGGTATAATTTGAGATGATAAATGATTTTATTTATTTAAATTTTTATTAAAATTATTATTTGAAACTTTTTTACCTTGTTTTTTGAAGGATTTGGAAAAGAGGAATTTTTTACCATGATTTTGACATAAAATAGTTTAACTGCTTAACATGACTTGTTTTCTTTTGAAACGAGAATATTGAGTTTATTGTGTAGATACTTGATATGGAACACCTGGGTGGGATCCTACTAATCCTATTTGAACCACAACCTGTACACTCCATTGGTGGTGTATTTACCATGTTTTTCCTTTTGGTGTAGGAAAGGTAAAGGCCCTCTAGTTAAGTATTATAGTTTTTGTCCGTCGAGTTGGGTAGGTAGTGGTGATATGGTTGGATGTGGTCCACTCATATCACATGGAGTGGTTGTTTCCAATTTTATTTTTTCTTTTTTTTATTGGACATGTAATTTGGGTTTTTTTCTGGAAATTTTTGGGTTGTTTTGCCACCATTGGCACTCTTTGGCTTATGGAATATCCCTTTTCTAGTTTTATCTATGTATATATGTCATTTATCTTGTTACATGTTGGGAAAAATCATTCCATTTGGTTGTATTTCGATGCTTGGGTGTTAATCACAATCTTGTGGGGATTAGTAATTCCCTTTGGGTCTTGGAATGGTTTGGTTCACAGCCTAGTTGGAAGGGTATTTCGACCAAGATGTGCCAGGTTTTCCATGGGAAAATAGTTTTGAAAAATATTCTCATTTATTGAGATAGGTTATGAAGTTACATTTAATTTTTTAAAACAAATTCCATTTACCATTTATATAATATATTTTTAAAAACACAAAAATTGATATAAACTTGGTTATTTGTTGGTATCTTTGAAAAAAAATTATATTTAAAGGTTTTTATTACTTAAATTGAGGGAAAACCCCTTATTAAATATTTTGAATATTTTTTACCATATTCAATATATTTTAAAATTTAAATGAGTTTTTTATGATCAAATAAATTTACATATAGTGTTGAATATTTAATATTGTTTTTTTAATTCTTATTTATGATAGTACGGTTTTCAAAATTTTTCATTTTGAAAACATCCATGGAATTTATTTATTTGCTGATAAATTTATTCAATCTTATTTTCATGAATGATTTTATTTTAATAATGAGTTTTTAGGATGAAACTGTAATTTTTTGATTGGTTTTCATTTTAAAATTAGTAAAAATATTATATGACGAAGGTTTTAAAAGTGTCCGTGTCTATTTTGAATCGAACGGTTGTATTTTGAACTAATAAAGGTTTTATTTATACTGTATTTCAAAATAATAAATTTATGGATAGTTGATTTACTAAAACCCATGGTACTATTTTTAGTGATTTAAAATTTTTTCAAAAAGAGTTGAGATTTTCATGAATTTAAAATTGAGTGATTTTTATTTATTTTAAATATGCTCATAAATGCCTTTGAATTTAAAGTGTTAATTTTTATTGAAATGAATTCCTGATTTTTTTTTCTGTAGAAATAGGGTGAATTTATTGATTATTTTACCATGATGTATTTTGGGTAGACTCATATTTTGTGTTTAAAGTATTTTTAAATGAGTCTATTAGGGAAATTGGGATTTTTTTAAATGTTTTTTCTATAAAGTATTGAATCTAATTTGTTTAAAAATCAGGATTTAAATGAATTTATAGGAAGTAGTTTTAGGGAAATTAAATTTTGATTATATTATTCAAATTATGAAATTCTTGATTTATTCTGATATTCATAGACTTTTAAATAATCATTGATGTTGGAATGGTTGTCAAAAATAGTAAATTTTTATTCCTTTTGATATGTAGATATTAAAAACCTACACAATATATTTTTCTAAACAGGTATGCTGAATTTAATTTTTTATAAGAATTCATTTTTTGATGTGATTGGGATTTTATTATCTTGAATGGTTTTTTCTATTGGTTTCAATATTATTTTTGAGTCTTTTTATATTTTTGTCATGTTTTTATGATTAATGCTAGGATCTAGTAAAATTTTATTAGAATTAGTTTAATAGAAGTCATTATAAAACTAGATGGTTGAGGTTAAATTGTTCATTCTAGCCACAACCATATCAGTTGGGTCTTTTCAGTCAAATTTATGGGATAATGTGTTTATTTTAGTATGTTCCGATAATATTGTAAAGTTTTTTTGGGTTTGGTTTGGGATATGAGGGTGTTTGATACCAAGAAATTAATTGGGTATGTATTTTGTAGGTGATGAAAATATAATGTTATGATTTTATTGAAATTGGTTAATTAAGTCAAGTTTGGTTTGAACTGATATGATTTTATTTGATCTCTATGTTCATATGTAATTTGGATTGAATTAGGGAAGTGATCAATAATTTGATTGGTTAATTTAATGTTTAGGCTCTATTAGTAGTAAGTGGTTTAAAGACATTTCATGCTAAATTTATCATGTTTTGGGGTGGTTTTGGAAGTGATGAATGATCTGAGTGGTTATTTTGATATTTTTTTGTTAATTTATGTGTCTAGTTCTATGAAAACATAAATAATCAATTATATTTAGTTTTATGGTGGTAAATTGATTAGTAAAAGGAGTGTTTGGTGAATTTTCATATTTTAAATGAGTTTCACCCAGAAGGGGTGGTTATGGTGTAGTTTTTTATTGTATGTGGTTTTAATGTAAGGTTGTTTTTAATAATTCACATCCCCTCAAGATTTATTTTTTATTTGTTAAAAATTGGTTTAGAATTATAGAATTTGGTATTAGTTTAGGAAGTTTGAGTTGAATTGTACAGTTAAATGAGGTATGGGGGAAAATCATAGAAAACATATCTTAATTGATCTATGATGGGTGGAACTAGTAATTATGGGGTAAATTTTTATGTTATAATATTGATGAGTATTTTGGGATGGATAATTAAGAAAACTTCTAGTTAAATAGGTATTTTTATAAATTTCATAATTTATAGATATTGTGGCCTAGTCTTAAAATAATGCATGGTTTGATAATTTGGAAAGTAGCTTTACATAGTTTTATTGCATGTTTAGTAAACCATTCTATGTTAGGAAATCAAAGTAAAATCATTTCATTATTTTTTTATGGTTTTTTAATCATGCAAAATAACAGCTCATATGGGAAAGTATAACTCTTGAAGATGTTGTGTGGTTCCTGATAATTGTGATAATATTTAGAAAAACATGCTTTGTATTTTAATTTCATATGACTGTAAAACCGCCCCTAAAGGCCAATTAAGTTCTATAGATGGGTGGAGAACTTCCATTTTACCTCCATGATAAAATTAATTAATGTTAATGAAATAGTATATACCTCTAACTTTTAATAAAAAATTGTAAAATATGTTTTTAATGACTATAAGAGATCTATAAATGAGGAAATTATAAATTTAGATTATATACAGAAAAACATGTGTAGTGAAATGGTGGTTATAACTTCATTTTTTATCAAACTAGGATTCTTTATTTGGGTATATACCCTTAATACCCAAATGTGGTAAGATTTTAGTTTATATTATCCCATGTGATAACAGTGGACTTTTGAAATGATTGAATTATCCTTATGATTATGATAAAATTGACACTAAAGGATCTTGAATTTTAAAGATAATTCCTAACATAATTTTTAGATAAAATCAAGGAGAATAAAAAATTGACATGGTGGTATTCTCGTTGATTTTTTTTTAAAATATATGTGTTTAGGAGAGATGTGAATTTACTTTATTTCAGGTATCCCTAAATGAATCAACCATGTAGGGATTACTCATGTGATGGTGGTGAGTTGATTTATTCTCTTCATAGACTCCTTGGAGGCTTTTGGGGATGAATGTTTTTATTGGGGAGAATTATAACAGTCCACATTTTGATATTTGATAAAATATATGAATTTTTAGTTAATTTTGGAATAAGTTGAAACACTTTAAAGGTTTAAATGTATGCATGATTAATTTGATTAATTAGTAAATTATGAAAATTATAACCATGCATGGCTACTGGATGAAAACTCTTGATATTCATAGTCAGTAAACCATGCATTATTACTGTTCATCATCAAATATCTTCCCAAAATTTTTCTTTTCATCTCCAATCATCCAAATATTTTATGTTAATTACTAAATGGGATAATTTGAGGAATTATAATTTATTAAATTTATTATTTAAATAATTAGAGGGTGTTAATAAGAGTTTAATGTATTATTAAGTTCATATATAAATTCTTGTTATTATATATTCTAAGTGGGGATTTAGCATAATTTTATCTTGCAGGTGGTCTAGTGATATTAATGTGGTGAAGTACATGTTGGGTTATTGAAAATGGTGGATTTATGGGTCAATGTGGTTGTGTTCTACTACATGTGGAATAGATAATGTGATGGATGATGAGTTTTGGATGTTTTTATGTTGTGGTGATGGTTGATGGGTGCATTATCCAGGAATTGTTGGTGGGTGGGTGGATAATAAACCATGTATTCTTGGATGAGTCAACTAGCTTGGTGGTGGTAGGTATGAGAGTCAGTAACAGTGTCTTTAAGCTATGGGAGTGGGCCTGATATGAAGTAGGGTGTTACACTTTTTTTGTAGTCTTACTGATCAAGGAAGGATGAACCCTTGGAAGGAGTGGTCTTAGTTGGGCCCTAGTAGTTGTGGCTACTAAGTTTATTGATAAAAAATATAAAAAATAAACTTAGTCACTGGGCTACGGATGGCTAAAATTTTCTTGTTATTCTGACTATTAACAAGCCCTAATTTCAGTATGGGATGAGTAATAAAAAGATGAATAGGGTCATGATGTTTGAAATAATCCTTTTGGATGAATATGTTGGGATCAATTGGTGGAAAACCAGTCCTTTGGGGGGGGGGGTTGTGGTATGGTACATTATACCTCTAGGTGTGTGTTTGACATTAATATTTTGTAACCTTTTAATACATTATATAGATTATTATTATTATTATTTTTATTATTATTATTCTAAGGAATGTATGTCTTTTCAGTTATCAATGTTTAGGGTGATGTTGACACCAGAGTCTATAAATCCTCTTTGTGAGCCTTGGTTTCATTTTTTTATTGATAAGTGGATAAAATTGGTAACTCAAACCCAATATTCATAAAAGTGGAATCTCTTACCTTATTTAAGGTCTCATAATCCATAAGGGTGAATCCCCTTTCTCCTTATTTCTTTTTCATGATGTGATTTCTTCTGGATCAAATATAGGATCATCACCCCTTCTCCATCTCTTTATTCTTCTTATTCCCTTTTACATGATGATGTGAATAATTCAATATCTATAGATTTCTTTTTCATTAGATATATTTTTATGATTTTAAATTATTATTTTTACATTTTTTAATCCAATTAATTGTTCCATTTAAATTTAAAGAACATGCAAGTAATTTTTTTCTTTTATTTTTTTCTTTATGTTTTCTTTATGTCATTATAGTATTCTTTATTTCTTTATTTTTTTTATTTTTTTTAAATTTTTTATAGAAACACCCCCCCTTTTTTTCTTTTTTCCATTATTTTAATAAAATGAAAAAATATAATAATTAAGAAGAAAGAATAATAATAAAGTGTATCCTCATTGAGAGAATACCTAATAGTCAAACAAAATTATGTTATTTTAGGATTCTTATAAATATCACAGATAGGACATTATGATAAATTTCCCTTATCACTTATCATGATGTGATGACTTCCCATGCGGCTTGATTTCCTCTTCAACACCAAAAATTATCCAAAACATTACTCTTAAATCCAACATTATTCCAATATATTCCCTATATGAAATTATTATTCACCTCATCTAAATTATCCAAATCTACTTGAGTTTTAAAATTATTCATACATCAACTTATGTGTTGACAATAAAAGTCAATGTCTGGGTCATGAATAATACCTAGGGGTACTTAACGGACCTTGAGTTTGAGGTTTATTATTGTTGGCCTGTATTTATGGGATGGATTGGGAAAAGACAGCCCATGTTTTAAAATATTTTAAATAGTTCATGGATAAAATCACATGGGCTTAAGCGAACCGACCTAAAATATAAGGGCCAGTCCATAGAGAAGAAATGATTTTTTTCTTTTTTCTTCTAATGTTATTTCAGTTTAATATTGAATTATTTTATTGAAATATAAATATATTTTTAGTATATGATGCATATATAGATATATATATCTATTAACATTTATTCAATAGTTATAATGTTTTTAATTTCTAATATTCATCATTTTTATGTGTTTTTTTTAAATTTTTTTAAATATTTTTAATCATGATTTTAAATACCGACCAACCCAAAAACTGGACAACTTAAAATGTGAACTAGACTGGAGTTCATTTTGTGTATCCTATATTAAATGTAGGCTAAAATATATTTGTCATTTTTAGGCCAAGTCCATATGGGCTTGGCCAACACCACCCTGATTCAACTCATTAAGAACCAATAATCAAACATACCAATTCATTAACTAGTAATATCCCCCTTTGATACAAACACCTTTATGGGTATCTTCAACATCAAAAACCTTCATTGCCGCATTTAATTACCATTATAATTACTATTTATGTTAATAGAGTTGATGTGTCTTAAATGTTTGGTAATATATAAAAAATTCATAATGTTAGGAAGCTTCCTTTCGTAGCTACTAAAGAAAAAATGTAGTGGGATTCCCACCCTTAATAATCCCCTCCTACCCCACCCCCACCCAATGTTTCATTTCCTATAAATGGTAGTTTATTCTTCATTAATGGGAGACATGTGAGAAATGATAAGAAAATTATATTAAAATTTATATCACTCTATTAATTTCTTCACTTTCCTCAGTAATTAATCTTTGTCTATATTAATTTTTTTTACAACACATTATCAGTATGAATGGTCGAAAAACTATAAGAGTATGTTATAATTTCGATCCTTATTTTTACCACAAGATCAATTTTTTTATTTAATTCATTTAATTAGCACTATAAGGGTTGGTTTTCCACTTTCTAAAATGATTCATATTTTCTTATTTTTTCACTGCTTGGTTAGATGATGTAATTAATAAATTGGTACATGTAATAAAGTTTTAAACTAGGTAACAAGGTAAATAGATTTACTTTAAACCCCAATTTGAATGATTTAATAACCAATTAAGGTGATATATATAAAAAATAAGTGATAATATTAATATTATGAGCCTGATTTTGATGCTTACTAACTCTTTTATTTATTGTATTTTCTTTATGAGAATTGTAATATCTCATCGTATTTTTATTATAAATAATACTAATGTTTTTTTTATTATCATCACAAAAAATCTCTTAAAACTCAAATTAATCACTCTCGATATTACCATAAGTAATTATATGTCATAAATATTAGATATTGAAGTGCATATTAAATCTATGGATCTCATACAAAAACTTCAAGAAAATTACTCACAAACCCTTTAAAATAGAGTAAAAGTGATGATCTTCCTCGGAAGAGATATCAATGAGGGATTGTAATGTGGATACCTCATAGAAAGATATCCAAGTAAGATCTAGAAAATTTTAAAAGAGAGATATGATCCTGAAAATGAGGCTTTTATTTTTATGAACTATGATAAATGGAATAATTTGCACTTCCAAGATAACAAAAGGGTATATGATTATAATTTTTCTATGTATAGAACTGTATCACCATTAAAGTATTGTCATGTTGATATTACATATTTTGATATTCTTGAAAATACATATACTAATTATCATTCATCTCACATAACCCTATGAAAAAAATATCACTTGTAAGTGTATAAAAAATATTCTGATCTCATATCATCATTACTGGAAGTAGATAAGAACAATGAGATTTTGATTTAAATCATCAGTCTTATCATATTGGTTTTACAATATAATTTACTTAAAAAAAATAATATATTTCATGAATACAATAATGGAGGAGTAAAAATATGAGTATATTAATCTCATAGGGGTGTGGTTTGGCGGAAGGCATGACTGAGGACTTATCCATAACCATAGACACGCTTGAAACAAATATCAAAATCAAAGAAAGATCAGCTCAAGCACTATGAGGAATCATAAATATTCTTGTTACAGTTTTAGTTCCAATGGACGTTGTTCCCGAGTCTATAAAGTCCCATAACTCATTTGTAACCTCTATGAATTATCTCTCGAATCAAAGAAGAATGAATCAAACTTTTTTGAGACATCCTATAATAGGAAATAAATGGATGAGAATTTTACAGACAATCACAAACCATCTAATGACGATTTTACTTACCTTGAGGTAAGTGATTTTACTTGTGACTTTGACAAGATTATAGCTATAAATAAGTCAAAAAACTCCCAATAGTTTCGATATATAATATTCTATTTTATTTTTATGCTTTTTATTTTTGATTTTGTAATAATTAAATTTTATAAAGTGTGTTTTTTTTAATTTATTAATAACATTGTTTATACTTTGAAGCTCTAAAATGAATTGTTATTAAGAAGAAAATATTTATATATTGGATAGTAGAACAATGCACATGATTCTTAAAAATAAAAAAAATATTTTTATAATATTAAACAAATAAAATTAATTAGGAATACTGCAGTGGTTCTTATAGATATGATAGAAGGGACTTGTGAAAAAAAATTGTTTTTAAAATGGGAAAAAGTTCATTATAAAATATTTTTTCCCAAACTCCAAAATAAACTTGTTAAGTTTCATTGATATATACCAACATAGGAATTATACTCAAACTATATCTAAGGAAAGTGAAAAGTACATGTTTATTACCATTAATAAATTCAGTTAGAGTCATAAACTAAAAAGGCAACCAAAATTATCATTTGAATTATATTGTATATATATATAAGTTCAATCAAAACACATATACTTTAAAAAAATGGAAGGAAAATCATTAATTTATGGAATGGATTATTAGGACCTCTTTGTTCTAGAATGATGTGAAAATAATTGAAAATTCTTATGGATATAAAATAAAGGGTTATAAGAAATTTCCTCTATGAAAATTCCCATATGGGCATTATTCTCTTGGAATGTTGATTGTGAGACCATCGCCAACTAAATTAAGATGTAAATTCCTACCTTTCTTAAATGAATCCAAGGAGATATATACAAACTAATTCATCCATAATGTGGTCCATTTAAATATTTTATGGTACTAATTGATTTATCTAACATATGGTCACACATATATTTTCTCTCAACACATGACATAACATTTTCAGAATTTATTAATAGAATAATTAAATTGGGATTATAATTCCCTGATTATGTTATCATGAATGTAAGGCTTGATAATGATAGATAATTTATATCTCAAGATTATAGTGATTACTATATGACAATGGGGATTACTATAGAGTATCCATTCATCCATGTACATTCAAAAAATTGTTAAGTTGAAACACTTATAAAACACATTCAGGTTATCATTAGACCATTTATAATGATAAAAAAATTTCTGATCTCTGTATGGGGTCATTTAATATTGCATGTTTTAGTATTAATTCACATAAAACCAAGTTCAGGTCATAGTCACTCTTCACTCTAATTGTAATGTGGTCAAGATCCCAAAATATCCACTTAATTTTTTTTGGTTGTGTTGTATATCTACTAATTGATCTCCCTTAATGTTTAAAAATGAGACCTCAAAGGAGGTTTGGAATATTTGTGGGATATATATCCCCATCCATTATTATCTATATTGAACCTTAAACTAGTGGTGAATTTACAACACATATTATTTATTGTCACTTCAATGGAGAAGTGTTCCCAACATTAAGGGGGAAAGAAACAAAGGGGGTAGATTGCTCAGAATGTGAAAACATTATCTTTTCTTGATCCTCTCACCCAACAGTATGATATGTAAGTGAATAATATTTTACATTTTTAATAACTATTAAATAATTTGTCAGTTGAATTTAATAATACAAAAGGAATGATTAAATTAGATTTACCTGTTAAAATTGATGTCTCGAAGACACAGTTAAATAATAATGTTATAGAAATTTCAAAAACATACCTAAAACATGGTAGTCCAATTAGATCTATGAATAAAAATCTTCAAAAAAAAGGATTAATTATATTTAAAAATCACATTATGGAATTCTGTGTTCTAAAAGAAACATGCAATTTAATTTTTTTTATGAAACATGTGGTGGGGATCATAAAAATAATTCACATGGTATAAAAACCCTAGAGGATTTGAATGTAATAAAATATTTTTTAATTATTACATAATGAGTGATATATGAAATCAAAGTAAAGTGGAGAATATTGATAACATGTTTTTATATTATATGGTACATAATATTTGGAATGAAGACCTCGAACCAAGGTTTGTTATTGAATGTAAAAAATGGGATAATTGGAATAAATGGAAAGATGAAATGAAAGTTGAATTAAATTAATTTAATAGACAAAGGGTTTTTGGACATATCATGCTCATGTTGGAAGATATTGTGTATGTTGAATATAAATTGGTTTTTATGTGTAAACATAATGAGAAATGAAACTCTAAGATATAAATATTTTATTTTCATGTAAGGTTTCTCCTATAGACCTTAAATTGATTATGAGGAGACATATTCTCATGTTTTGGATGTTATTTCTTTCAGGCATCTAATCATCCTTGAAATAGCTAAAAATGGAAATATATATCTTATGGATGTCTTTACAACTTATTTATATGATCCAATTGATAGTAGTATATATATATATATGATAATCCCTAAACTATTCAAAGTATGCAAAGATTTGAAATAAAAACCCAAAAACCTATATTTAATTTAATTATAGAAATCAATATATAGATTAAAGAAATCTAATCATATTTGGTATAATCTCTTGGGTAGATATTAATTAAATAAATGGTGTTTAAACAATCCTATACATCGATGTGTTTTTATTAATAAAATAACATCTATGTTTGCAATCACGGTTGTTTATTTTGATGATTTAAATACCATTGAGACTCCCAAAGAGATCCAAAGAGAAATGAGAAACTTAAATGACGAATTTTAAATGAAGGACATGAGAGAAACCAAGTATTTTCTTGCTTTATAAATTGATCACATGTCAAGTAGTTTATTTTTGTATTAGTCAAATTACACTAAAAGGGTCCTAAAATGATTCTATATGGATAAATATAATACTTAATTAATCCAAAATTTTATCGATATTTAAATTTTGAGAAAGATAAATTTTGACCTTATAAAGAAAATAATGAGTTGGTTGGTTAGAAATTACCGTGCTGCAGTGCCATTAGAGAACTTACGTATTTTGATAATTTTACTCAACCTAATATATCTTTTTCTACTAATTTGTTAGAAAGGTTTAGTTCATCACCTACATGAAGACATTGAAATAGAATTAAACATATTTTTTGTTATCTTTGTGACACTTTTGATTTGATTTTATTATATTCTAAAAAATTAGAGAAAAATATAGTCAGTTTTATTGATTTATGTTATTTATCATATCTACATAATGTGTTATCACATATTTGATATATGCACACAATTGGAGCTACTACAATATTTTGGATATCACAAAAGATAAAACTCGTTGCAATATCTTCAAATCATGTAGAATTGATATCGCATAAGTAGACATTCTAATAATGGGTTTAGTTATGGACTATGACTCAACCTATTAAAGTAAAAAATATATTTTCTATATATAGTACCACAAAAATATTATTCGAAGATAATGTTATGTGTGTGTCACATAATTAAAGTAAGACAATACTATAGAAGTGGAATTTAAAATCATTATAACAAAGTTGTATCAGTACTAAAAATGTTTTTTTGATCTAAGAATCATTAAAAGGGGTCCTTCTATCAGTGCTAAAAAGAACTGATAAAGACCCTTTTTTCAATGATAAAATAACATTGATAAAAGTCTAGAAAATATAATTTTTTCCTTTAAATTAGGATGTAGAGACCACCCCAATGTTATAAGTTCTCTATTATCACTTTTATATCCCTCTCACTACCCATTTATATGTGATAGAGGACCCTACTCCCTTTTATCAGTGCTAGAGAACATGTTTTCCACCCATGCACACCCTTTCCTTTACTTGGTTTCGAACACGATACATCCCCCTCATGGATCTTCATCTTTACCACTCTTCCATATTATTTTGTTCTTTATTTTTTTGATATTTCTATTTATTTATATATATATATTATTACATTATTTATCTATATATATATATAATTGTTTTTAAATACATTTATAATATATGTTTTGTGTGACATTGTTTATAAATAAATAAATAAATACATATATATGTTTATATATATGTATGTGTATATAAATATAATTATAAATATAAATATTTAGTTACTCTGAATAGCCCGAAGGCCTTCATTTTTTATTGATTTTTGATAACCCCTCTTTCAAGGGATGAGGGGGAACTCGTACAAGGCCTATAGGCTCAGAGATTACATGGCCCGTAGGCTTAGGATATTACATGACCCGAAGGTCTTAGGGAATTCAACCAGACTATCTATAAGGAACTGCCCCTCCCTAGCATCTGTATCATAATAGTTGCTCTCCACCTTTGCATGGTCGTTTGGCTAGGATTCCTGTGCAAGCATGGGCTGGTCCCGATGGCATATCCATACCCTCTCATTTTGACAAATCCATTTGGCTCTGCTCTGGTGAGTACACCTGCTCTGAATCCTCTTCTGGGACTTCTCTTTTCTTGTAGGGTGCCAGGGGCAACTGCATGTGGTCCAAAGGCCTTGAGGTGGCTCGAAGGCCTTAAAGGTGGCCCGAAATCCCTATTGACCTAAAGGCCTAGGTGGACCGAAATCTTTAAGGACTCCAATCCCAAAACAGTGGCCCAAGGTGAATATTTCCAACTGCTACAATACCGAATAGTACCTTCTACAGTAACTGCTACAGTGCCTACCCCTCTACCTGCACAGTGTACAGTTCTGCTACAGTACCTGTACAGTGTACAGTCTACTATAGTACCGTACAGTGTACAATTCTGCTATAGTACTGCTACAATGCCTGCTACAGTACCTGCTATAGTACTAGTATATAAAAACACTATATATACGTTGTATTGGTATATAAATGATCATACATTTTTATTTAAAATAAAATGGATATTATTTTTTTAGATATGGTTTATATATTTAGATAGATATTTTATATGAAAATAAGATTACATATTATTTATAAAATTAATTTTTTTTGTGTAAATATATATAAATGTGTATATATGTGGATATATCTAATTATAAATAATTATACAATATCTGAAATGATAAAATTTGAACATCATAATATCCATATGAATGTAATTCTTCACGTTCGATTCATGTTTTCAACTTATTTTAGATGGTTTATTAATTTATTTATTTTTTCTATCTTCAAATTGTTATTAAATTACTATTACTCAATAATAATTAGAAATTTTTGAATTAATGTTATTTTTTAATTATTTTATAAACCATTTTCTATATATTTACAAATTCATTATAGACCTATTATTTTAGAAAACCTTCATATGATATAAATATGAGTGTGGAAAATTTTATAGTTTTTTATATAATGTGACTTTTCGTGGAAGTTTATACATGTCTACTCAAATCCTTATTCCTATTTTTATCCGGTTAAGTTATTCTGGAAAATTTTTTTAACGAGACATCATTAAAATACATTTTAGTGATTTAGATATCGAAAAAAATGTTGTGATAAAAGGGTAAATTTGAAAATTATTCAAAATAAATCACCCCATCAATAGAATTTATAAACAAAGTTGGTCTGAGAGTTTGTTCTCCTATATTGAAAATGTTAAAATGGATGGGAGTGAGCTGAATTTAGATGGTGTGCACAATTCAAAACATAGACATTTAATATATTTGAATATTGTGCATCATTCGTATGACTCTTATGTGAGGGAGCATAACAGTGCTGAGATTAAAAATAAAATTGAAATTAAAAAAAATTCATCGATAGAGATGAAGTTCCAGATTCCAAAGAAAAAAACCCATTAAATTTCATTTATAAACAAATCGCCACATGGAGACTGTGAATTATGATGGTTTTAAAATTCGAGTCTGAAGCCTATTCATTTTATGATTCTTGTGGAGGCATTTTTGGTTTCATTATATGGAATAAATATGTTAAAAACATAAAAGGGATAAAAATTTAGTGATATCAACATTATATACATTTAGTAAAGAAGGATGTTGAAGATCATACAAACATGATTTCAATGTCAAAAATCCACGTGCAGAAACAAGGACCAATTGTCCAGTACGAATGGGTGTTGTCTATATGTCCAATAAGAAATATGAGTGCATAAAACTAGTAGAGGAGCATAACCACTATTGACATTCTCCAAATATAATTCATTTGATGAGGTCACAGTGACACATCATTGTTGCACAAGGTGCAGAGTTGAATGTAAATGATAATGTTGGTCTTAAGCCTTGAGATTCATTTTCACTTGTAACATCTATTTCATGTGGGATCGAGAGTCTTCAATATACATGAGTAGACCAATAGATTTTTTGACCCAAAATATAGAGAGATTTTAATCTAGGTAATATTGATGGTATGTTATAATACACAGAGAACCAATCAAGGGATAACACATCATTCTTGTACTCAGTGCTACTTGACATGTGCTGTCAAGTTAGAAAAATATTTTGGGTTGATACCAAAATTAAGGTGGATTATGATCATATTAGAGACATTGTTGTGTTTTAATCTACCTTCAACACAAACATGGAGTGTAGGAATTTGTGAGTGTTTGTAGGTGTAAAACATCATACGGAGATTCTAATTTTCAGTGCAGTATTGTTATATTATGATCCAACATACGCATTTAGTTGGTTGTTTAGTAGATCTATTGATTTTCATGGTGGGAAGAATCCTAATATGATTTCCACATATCATGATACAGTTATGTATAAATACATTGCTTTATCCCTACCTATTGGACTCCTCATGTATTAATCATGTTTTAATGATCACAAATCTCAATAATAATTACAAACCTTATTAATGATCACAAATATCACAAATCTTATTAATCATGTGTATTTATGTTTCAAGTTAAATCATAACTTATAATTGTTAAGCTCAATTCATTTCATACATATTACTGTTTTAAGTCTGAATATATTTATTTACCTAAGTATAAGACACCGTTAAGACAGACACAGTAAGCAAGACACAGTAAGCTAGGAACCGTGAGCAAGACACCGTGAACCCTGACACTGTGAAGCCTAAGTCTCAGACACCGTGACCATGAGATACTGTGACACAATAATCCTGACACCATGAAGCAAGACACTAAGTTCCAGACACGGTTATTGAGACATAGTTATCAAGGCACTGTGAATCTAGAAACTATGAGCAAGGCACCGGAAGCAGGAAACAGTAAGTCGGACACCGTGACTCAGGCACCGTGAAGCAGACTCCATGAAGGAGACACCATGAAGGCGACACTGTGAAGGAGACATTGTGAAGGAGATACTGTGAAGGAGACACCATTTTCATAACTACTGTGACACCGTTTCCTAACTATTTTGTTGTTTTTCTATTTAACTTTTTAACAGTCATATTTGACCTCTTTAATGCACTAACATAATTAATGTTTTCTTGTATACATAGTACGAGGTACGAGGTACGAAACATATGGAACCTGTCAGCTAAAGTTAATGTATTTTGAAGATAAATAGAAGAGTGCCCAAGAGCAACACGACACACGAAAACTCAAAAAATGCGAGTGCACTGTACTGAACAGAACACCAATATTGAGCGCGACCAAGAAGAAGAAATTGCAAGATCTTCAAAGAATCAATTGTCTCATGCATGAAATCCAACATCACTGAAGAACACACGAAGTACACTGAGATCAAGAGAACATCTTCACTCGTGAAGAACACAAGCTGAACCACGACACTCTATTTTTCAACACAAAAACCAGATAAGGAATCAGAAGTATTTCTGTCTTATCCAAGGAGTCCAGAGATGCACTGCTAATCACTAGAGCATTCTAAACTAACATCTACTCTCTCTTAGTGATTATTTTATTTATTTTCGAGTGGTGTGTATAATTTTTATATGTTACACACACACTGACTCCTACACTGAACTGGAGGATTTCAAAATCCTCATACAAAATTCTTTACTCCTGTTTAGCCACGACAATTATGGTAGAGGACCCCGTGTGTCCTGGTCATTATTTTTTTCCCACAAAAACTATGGAAGAGGTCCATGTGTGGCCTGGACAGTCCGTGTACTATTGTTAACCCCAATACCGGGTGTGGATTAGAGTTTATTTATATAAACTTCTTGGTGGCAGGTGATCACCAAGTGGAGTGGATTAGGTCTCGACTTGAGACTAAAAGGCTTGTTTTATATCCGTTGTGCTATTTAAATTTAGTATACTCTATTTTTCTGCTTTACTATACAATCCATAAAAACACTAAATTTACTTTGATAGTTAGTCTTGGAAAGAATTTATATCTGATTTGTCTTAGTAGGGTAACTTCAAAAGAACTCTAGTAATACCAATTAAGATTACTGAGAATTAATCAATCTTCTAAGAAGTTGTTTAAACAGTAAAACTATTATAACAATATAACCTTGATTAACTAGGCCGTATCTATTTTTGGGGAGATCATTATTTGTAAAACTAATATCCTTTAAACAAAATTTTTTATATTAACTCAATTCACCCCTCCCCTCTTGAGTTAACCACTCTGACCAACATTTGGTATCATAGGAAGGTTTTCTTTATTAGGATTTTGTGTAATCTTATTCAACTGTGATTGTAGTTATACTTTAAAGATCTGTAAATTTATGTCAATTATAAATTTATAGCTCTTTTAAAGTAATTTATTAGTATGGATAATAGATTGGAAGGTTCTGCAACTAACAGACCACTGTTCTTTAATGGAACAAATTATGCTTAATGGAAAATTAAAATGAAAATTCATCTAGAGAGTATGAGCTTTGAAATCTGGTCATCCATTATAGATGAATACAAACTTCCTGTGACTGATAGAATTATATGGGATGAACCTAAAAATCTTTCCTACAATAACAATTGAAAATCCATGAATGCTCTATAATGTTCCTTAGGAGATGAAGAATTTAATAGGATTTATGGTTCTAAAACTGCCCATGGAATTTGGGATACCCTGTCTGTCTCACATGAAGGAACATCTAGTGTAAAGAAAATGAGACTTAATACTTATACTATAAAATATGATAATTTCAAGATGAAACCTGATTAGCCTATTTCTGATATGTATCTTAGGTTCAATGATATTGTCAACATAATGATTTCTCTAGGAAGAGAAGTCGCTGCCAAAGAACAGATCATGAGAATTCTCAGATGTCTACCTGACAGATGGAGGGGAACCTCTATCTCAATTAGAGAGTCATGCGACATAAGCAGGATACCTATAAAAGAACTCATTGGGAAACTAATGATGTATGAGGAAGATATAAAAGTCAACAAAGAAGAGGAGGATGAACCAAAGAGGAAATATGTAGCATTCAAGACCTCCCTCTCGAAGCACAAAGACAAAGGAAAACTGGAAGCTTCTATAGAAAGTTCCACTATTGAACAATCATCACCAGATAGTGATGAGGAGATGGATCAACTATCCAGAAGATTCAAAAAATTTTACAAGAAGAAAAACTTTTTCAGAAAACCAAACTTCAAGGGAAAGTATGATCAAAAAGGAAACTGGAAAAAGGACTGGAGGAGAAGTGAAAAAACTGATGAGATTGTATGCTATGAATATAAGCACAAAATACATATAAAGGCTGACTGTACAAAGATCAAATATAAAAAGATATATGAGTAAAAAGACAAGAAGTACAAAAAGTCAATGAAGGCAACCTGGAGTGCCTCTGAGGATTGTTCAAGTGACTCAGACACATCACATGATGAACAGGCTAACAAATACAATATGTGTTTTATGACAAACACGTCTAAGGTTAGCTGCTTAAAGAGCTCCTGCACAAATCTGTGGTACTTGGATAGTGGGTGTTCAAGACATGTGACAGGAGACTACTCATGCTTCAAGAACCTGGTAAAAGTATATGGAGGATATGTCGCATTTGGTGACATTGCAAAGGAGAAGATCATTGGCTTAGGCCATATTGGTAACTCTGATTCGATTATAATTTCTAATGTACTGTTTGTTAATGGCATAAAATATAATTTTCTTAGTATCTCACAATTTTGTGATGATGGATATCATGTTAAATTTGAAAATGATTCTTGTAATGTATTTAATTCTAAAGATGAACTAGTATTTTCTGCATCAAGAATTGAGAATGTTTATTCTGTTAACTTAGATTCCTTAACTTCTCAAAATGTTTCATGATTAAGTGTATTTCATAAAAATATTGTCTCTAGCATAGGAGACTAGGACACTGTAATGTTCACTCCCTTATAAAGCTAACTAGAAAAGGCCTAGTTAAAGACTTACCCAAACTTGAGTTTCCAAATGACAAAGTTTGTAATCCTTGTCAAAAGGGAAAACAAAAAAAAATATCTTTCAAACCAAAGAAAGAAGTTTCTACTTCTCAACCTCTTGAGTTGGTTCAGATGGATTTTTTTGGACCATCTAGAGTTTCTAGTTTAAATGGTAAGCACTATGTTTATCTTCTAGTAGATGATTTTCCTAGATATACCTGGACCTTCTTCATGGCTCACAAAAGTGAAGATTTCTCTTATTTTACTAAGTATGCCATGTCTGTAGAAAATATTAGTGGCCTTAAAATTAAATTGTTAAGAAGTGATCATGTCTGTGAGTTTTAAAATCAAGAGTTTGAATCCTTTTTCTCAAAAAATGATTATAATCACAATTTCTCTTCCCCTAGACCACCTCAGCAGAATGGTGTTGTAGGAAGAAGAAATAAAACCTTGCAAGAAATTGTTAGAACAATGCTTAGTGAATATGACCTACCTATTTACTTTTGGGCTAAAGCTGTTAATACAGCATGCTACATAATCAATAGAGTCTTTATTAGACCAATTCTCAAAAATACCCCATATGAACTCTGGAATAATAGGAAGCCTAAGGTTAATTATTTCAGAGTTTTTAGTTTCAAAGTCTTTATTCTCAACACTAAGGATAATCTTGACAAATTTGCATCCAAAAGTGATGAAGGAATTTTCCTAGGTTATTAAATTTCAAGCAAATCTTATAGAGTATTCAATAAGATAACTAAATGTGTGGAAGAATTTGTCCATATCAAGTTTGATGAAACAGATCCACATGAGCCTAGAACCATCCTAGAAAATATGGAGGATGATGTATCAAATCTGAACATCAACTCAAAATCCTCAAGTACCTCTGAGAAAGAATCCGTGAAAACTTCCAATTCTGTAAATTCTGTGCAATCAATTCATAATGAACCTGAATCTGTTGATGAACCCAAATTCACTAGTCCCTCTTTATCTAGAAAGGTTAGAACTCTTAAAAACCATCCCTTAGATGTTGTTGTAGGAGACTTAGAGAAAGGAACACAGAGTAGAGATTCTCTTAGAAATCAGGTTGAACATCAAGCCTTCTTGTCACAGCTTGAACCTAAAAAAATTGATGATGCTATCAATGATGAATTTTGGGTAATTACTATGAAAGAAGACCTCAATTAGTTTGAAAGAAATAAAGTTTGGAAACTTGTTGAAAGACCCAAGGACACTTTTGTCATAGGCACTAAATGGGTGTTTAGAAACAAGGTAGATGAAGCTGGAAATATAGTTAGGAATAACGCTAGATTAGTTGCACAAGGATATAGTCAAGAAGAAGGAATTGACTATGAGGAGACTTTCTCTCCAGTATCCAGACTTGAGGCCATTAGAATTCTACTTGCTTATGCTGCACATCTGAATTTCAAACTATATCAAATGGATGTCAAGAGTGCATTCTTAAATGGGTATTTACCTGAGGATGTTTTTGTTGAACAACCCCTGGATTTACAAACCCTCATTTTCCAAATCATATTTTTAAACTATCAAAAGCTTTATATGGTTTAAAGAAAGCTCCAAGAGCTTGGTATGACAGATTAAGTACTTTTCTAATTTCCAAAGGTTTTACAAAAGGAATAGCTGATCCTACCCTCTTTATAAAACTAATTTATAATGATGTTTTAGTTGTTAAAATCTATGTAGATGATATTATTTTTGGATCTTCAAAAAATTCATTATGTATTGATTTTTCTAAAATGATGAAAAAAAATTGAAATGAGTTTAATGGGTAAACTATAATTCATTCTTGGATTTAAAATCTTTCAAAATAATGATGGAACTGTTTTAACTCAAAGTAAGTATACTAGAGATCTTCTTAAACATTTTGGATAGGATATCACTAAAAGTAGTGACACTCCCATGAGTACCACCTATATGTTGGATCTTGATGAGGATGGAAAATCTGTTGATCAAACCACTTATAGATGAATGATTGGAATTTTACTATACTTAACTGCTATCCATCCTGATATTATGTTTAGTGTGTGTATGTGTGCTCGTTTTCAAGCAAATCTTAAAGAATCTCATTTAAATGTTGTAAAGAGAATTTTCAAATACCTCAAGCATACACCCAATTTATGAATGTTCTATCCTAAAGGAAAATCATTTGAACTATTTAGTTATTATGATTCTGACTTTGGTGGCTGTAATTTAGATAGAAAGAGCACCCCTAGAACATGTCACCTTTTAGGAAAGTCACTAGTATCATGGTTTATTAAGAAACAAAACTATGTTGCATTATCTACAGTAGAATCTGAATACATAGCTGCTGGTAGTTGTTGTGCACAAATTTTGTGGATGAAACACACTTTACTAGATTATGGATATCAATTCAGACATGTACTAATAAATTATGACACCACAAGTTCTATTAACATTTCAAAAAATCATGTTTCACATTATAGGACAAAACATATTGATGTAAGACATCACTTTTTGAGAGATCATTATCAAAAAGGCGATATCACCTTAGAATTCATTGGTACTGAATATCAACTTGCTGATATATTCACTAAACCATTTAATTATGAGAGAATAGATTATATTATACATAATCTTGGCATGATCAATCACAAATAGATATCTTATTGTTCTTACTGTTCAGTATTTTACTACTTTTTTACTTTACTTTTTCATGTTCATGGTTTCTCGGTTACTGTCTCATGTTTACAGTCTCACAGTTAGCACTTTGTATTCATGGTCTGTTACTCACTGTATCACCATGACTGAACAAAATTTAATTACTGTCTCACCGTGACAGAATAGACTATTCACTATCTCACCGTGATAGAACAGACCATTCACTGTCTCACCGTGACGACCACTGACTGTCTCACCCTGACGACCATTTACCATCACACCATAATGACTATTCACGGTCTCACTGTGAAAATTATTTATGATTTTATTTTAACCCGTATCATGGTAATTCTTTTTTACCACTTTTTACTTTCTCGCGTTTTTACTTTTGTGACATTTGACATTCCCAATTGATAAAACAAAAGGGTTTTCACTTGATTATTCACCCGAACTCTCTCCTACTCACTCCTTCTGAACCCTTTCAACATAGAAACTTTCTCTTTCTCTCTTTCTCGAACCTTAAGTGTATTCCAAGGATGAATAATTCGTCTTCATCTACTCCTGATAAGCGCAGCTCGAAGAAAAATAAGATAGCACTGAAGTTGGTGCCCGAAGGACCCTTGAATCCAAACCTAGTAAACTGTAGTGTTATACCTGAAAAGGAAACTTCTCCTAAGTGGTTGTTGTCAAGAAAATCCCTGGTTTTAAAGGTTTTAAGAGAAAAAGGCTGGCTCGAATGGTTCTCAAGGAAGGATAGACCCATTTACCTGAGGTTGGTAGCTCAGTTCTATCAGTATGTACAGTTTTCTTTTGATGCTGGTGAAAGTTTTGTTGTGTGGAGTGGGGTTAATGGAAAAAGATGCTCATTCTCAATGAGGTTATGGGATGAATGCCTTAGGATACCTCACGAATGAATTTTTGATGATTATCAGCGAGATCCCCCACCTACAACTGATTTCTTTGACCTGAAAAATGCATTGGAAACTCTAGCTGGAAATGGAACCAAGAGAAGGGGCATAGTTGCTGAACTTGATGGGGGGACAATGATATTGTTCAAATTTGTTCAAAATCTGATTTGCCCAAAGAAAGGTGACTTTACTGTCTTGAGGTATCAAGATGTGTTCTTGATTCATCTTATGAAGAATGGACACAAAATCAATTTGTAAAAATATATCATTCACCATATGTGTGAATTGATCAAGGTTACATCCAAATCCACATATCTATTTTACTGTAGACTGATTTCAACTATGCTTGTTGCCAAAGGAGTAGTTGTACCCAATAAAGAAGTAAGTATGGACTATGAGTATTTTTTATCTAAACCTACCATCAGGAGTATGAAAATAAATTGGAACCCCTGGAAGACGGAGTGGGTTGAAGATAATGATATGCTTTATGAGAAGTTCAATCCTGTAGACTATCCAACAATGCCAAAGGACATTTTTAATCCTAGTTTGGAACCAGATGAAGTTGATGTTTATCCAGAAGATGAAGAAGAAGAGGAAGAGTCAGCTGAAGTACCACATAGAGAAGAGGCTGATATACCTCATAGGGAAGAAGTTGTTATTGAGGAAGAAAGTCCAATTATTCCTCCTGCTATTCTTGATGAAGAACCTCCTACCCCTAGAGATGATATTAATCTGGAAATCCAATCTGAGGCTGCAAGAGAATTAGTTGTCCCAGAACCTGAGCAGCATGTCATGGAAGAAACAAATCTGGAACAACTCCCTGTCATGGAAGAGGCTATAGTAGAAGAACTCCTTGTTATCCAAGAAGCTAATCTGGAAGGCCTTACTGTGGAACAATCTGTTCCTAAGATAATACCCTCTGCTAAAGAGAGGATGGAGATAGCCTTTAGGTTGTCTAGGAAAGATATGGTTGAGAAAATTAGAGATGAACCAGTGGATTTAAATCAAGTACCTGAGCCTTAAGGTCCTGAAAAGGAATCACTTATTGAGGGGTAGGAACCTCAAAATCTTGAGACTGGTGAAGCTGAGTCTGTTGAAGCATCTTAACCTACTGAGTCATATTCGATGGACACTCTGTATAAATTCCCTATATTTTATTATGTAAGTGAATCTCAACAGATTACTACCACTGGGATTGATCTTTCTTCTTTGTTTCAACTGAAATCTGTCACTCTTTGCACCAGAATCTGAACCTCAACCTGAACCTCAACCTGAGCTTGCATCTGCACCACTTCCTACACCTGCATCATTACCTGAATAGAAATATTTTTTCAGTAAAGATGATTTGAAAGTATTTTGAGACATTATCTTAGATGGAGTTGAGAAACTCTTGTCCTCTCAATCTCATCTTGTGACCCAACTGAGTCAGGAAGATTCCTCACTACCTTTAGAAAAGATTATCTAGCACATTCAACCCAAGATGATTCATGAAATTCAAGAAGTAAGTGTTGAAAACAAGTTGCTTAGTACTGAAGTTGTAACTCTGAAAAGAATGGTTGAAGATATACAGAAAGAACTGCATTCCGGATCAGAGCCTGCTCCTGCACCTACTCCTGCTTCTCATAAACCTACTGTTTCACACATCTCTCAAGATATTGTGTCCCAGATTCACCCATACCTTTTATAATTTGATGAAAAGATTGACGAAAGGCACACATAGATGTTGCACCGCATGAGAGAGCTTGTGGATAATCTGAACAAACTCACAGATGAATATACTGGGTGTCTTCAAACGGTCTTGAAATAGTTCAAGTCTCTAACCATAGATGTAAAAGCCTCTACTTCCTCTGGTCAAACTTCTACTCCTTCATTGGATAGTTCTATGCTCAGATCTATATTCAAGGAAGAGATTTATAATGCCTTAATTGGATTTTATATGGATATTTTATCTAAAGTTGTTAAGAACAGTGATAGAGTGCTTGACCTGGTTCAAATTCACTCAAAGATTTCCAATGATGCTCAGCAAGAGATCTCTAAGAAAGTGGATTTTTATTTCAACCAGATTTTCTCCAAGACTGATATGACCAATCACTTGAAATACCTTGTAGAGAATCTGGAATTCCTCTTTTAACTCAAGCCTTCAAAAACCAAGTTCAGAAGCTCACTGAGTTTACCAGATTGTTGGAAAAGTTCATGGACAATAAAGATGATTTTGAAAAGGCCATGTAGTATGAAGGAGAGATTATTATAGACTTTATTAAGCTTCTGAGACCGTATCTTCATGTGCAAAGCACAACAATTGTTGCTCCAGTAGCTTCTCCTCTCAGACCTGGATTACCTACTTTTACCTCTGCCTTACCCTCAATAACCATGTCTGTTGGTCAGGCTCTTAGTCAGATCAGGCCTATCATCCTTGACCAGCAACTGCCTCGATCTTCTACTGCTCTAACTTTGGCTCCTTCAATATCCGAAGGTCTCCCTTTAACTTATATTTCTATAACTTCTTTGCCTTCTTCTACATCAGCAACTGCACCTATGGCTTCCTCTTCTGTAGCTGATAAAGGCAAAGAGAAGGCCAATCCTTGAAGAAGACCAGTGACTACTAATTTTTTGATGGGGATGTCATTGATCTTTATTTTCTACTGTCTATTATATTTTGAATGCTATTAATGCCATATGCACTATTTTCCATCTATTCTTTATACTTTTTGATAATCCCAAAAGGGGGAGAATAGTTATTTGTTGTTCAAAAGTTATCTGTTATTCTATATGTTATTTTCTTGTAGCTGCATTCAATTTACCCTTTAACTGTACTTGATCTGTGATCATCAAAAAGGGAGAGATTGTTGGACTCCTCATGTATTAATCATTTTTTAATGATCACAAATCTCAATAATAATTAAAAACCTGATTAATGATCAAAAATCTCAAAAATCTTATTAATCATGTGATTTATGTTTCAAGTTACCTCATACCTTATAATGGTTAAGCCCAATTAATTTCATTCATATTACTGTTTTAAGTGTGAATATAGTTATTTGCTTAAGTATAAGACACCGTGAATCCAGAAACAGTAAGCAAGACACAGTAATCTAGGCACCATGAGCAAGACACTGTGAACCTTGACACTGTGAAGCCTAAGTCTCAGACACTGTGACCACGAGATACCGTGACACAGTAAGCCTGACACCGTGAAGCAAGACACTAAGTTCCAGACACAGTTAGCGAGACACAGTCATCAAGGCACCGTGAATCTAGAAACTATGAGCAAGGCACCAGAAGCTAGAAACAGTAAGTCAGACACCGTGACTCAGACACCATGAAGCTGACGCTGTAAAGGAGACACTGTGAAGGAGACACCGTGAAGGAGACACCGTGAAGGAGACACCGTGAAGGAGACACCGTGAAGGAGACACCGTGAAGGAGATTCCGTGAAGGAGACACCGTTTGCATAACTACTGTGACACCATTTCCAAACTATTTTGTCATTTTTCTATTTAACTTTTTAATGGTCATATTTGACATCTTTAATGCACTAACATAATTAATGTTTTCTTGTAAACATAGTATGAGGTAAGAGGTATGACACATATGGAACCTATCAGCTAAAGCTCATGCATTGTGAAGATAAATAGAAGAGTACCCAAGAGCAACAGGATACGCGAAAACTCAAAAAACACGAGTGCACTGTACTGAACAGAACACCAATCTTGAGTGCGACCAAGAAGAATATGTTGCAAGATCTTTAAAGAATCAATTGTATCATGCATGCAATCCAACACCACTGAAGAACAAACGAAGTACACTGAGATCAAGAGAACATCTTCACTCGTGAAGAACACAATCTGAACCATGACACTCTATTTTTCAACACAAAAACAAGAGAAAGACTCAGAAGTATTTCTATCTTATCCAAGGAGTCCAGAGTTGCACTGCTAATCACTAGAGAATTCTAAACTCACATCTACTTTTTCTTAGTGATTCTTTTATTTATTTTCGAGCAGTGTGTATACTCTGTATATGTTACACACACACTGACTCCTATGCTGAACTGGAGGATTTCAAAATCCTCATACCAAATTCTTTACTCCTATTTACCCTCGAAAACTATGGAAGATGACCTTGTGTGGCCTGGTCATTATTTTGTTTTCCCACAAAAACTGTGGAAGAGGTCCCTGTGTGTCCTGGACAGTCCATGTGTTTTTGTTAACCCCGATCCAGGGTGTGGATCTGAGTTTATTTATATAAACTTCTTGGTGGCAGGTGATCACCAAGTGGAGTGGATTAGGTCTCGACTTGAGACTGAACCACTTGTTTTATATCCAATGTTCTATTTAAATTTAGTCTACTCTGTTTTACTTCTTTACTTCACAATCCAAAAAAACAGTAAGTTTACTTTGATAGTTAGTCTTGGAAAGAAGTTATATCTGATTTGTATTAGTAGGATAACTTCAAAATCACTCTTAATAATACCAATTAAGATTACTGAGAATTAATAAATCTTCTAAGAAGTTGTTTAAACAGTAAAACTCTTATAACAGTATAACCTTGATTAACTAGGCTGTATCTATTTTGGGGGAAATCATTATTTGGAGAACTAATATCCTTTAAACAGAAATTTTTATAGTAACTCAATTCACCCCTCCAATCTTGAGTTAACTACTCTGAAAAACACTACCTAAAACAATACACTCCCTCTGCACTTGGAACTTAGTGAAAAATGTCATTAAACACTCAGTACCTATAATGAATGATGAGATGAATTTTTTGGATAAATTAAAAAAATGCAAGTATGGGGTTGATGAAACTTTAAAATTTGAGGCTTTATTGCAATAAATAAAATAAGAATGTGGTGATACAAATTTGACAAGGTTAGAATATATTTAAAAAGAAATGGAAAATGGTCGCATTATTTTATGGAGATAACATTGACATTAGGCATTTGAAGCACAAAGTTGAGTGAGTTTTTTAATGGTGAATAAAAGGATTATTTGAATTGTATTCTCACTATCTTGGAATTATAAAATAAGTTTGATCATTTATTAGAGAATAATCAATATCGGGAAATGAATGATGAATTTTATAGAAGAGAAAAACTCCCACATAATCATTTTCTGTATCATCGGATCATGGTTCAAGCTAATCATTTATATACATAGAAATTTTTTAATCTTTTTCAGCATGATCACCAACTAT
Source organism: Viscum album (assembly GCA_963277665.1). Taxonomy (NCBI): domain Eukaryota; kingdom Viridiplantae; phylum Streptophyta; class Magnoliopsida; order Santalales; family Viscaceae; genus Viscum; species Viscum album. The sequence continues at coordinate 128,291,117 of OY728162.1, forward strand.
GTAGTGCTTATTTCCTTAATTCTTATAATGAAATAGTTTCCCCAAAAATATTTTTTATAATGAAAGGTTCCTCAAATGAGTTTTCATTTGTAGTGAACCAAGAATCACCTATGAGAATTGGTTTTACCTTGATTAAATTTGAGAGTTACGATTATTTGTATTAATAAGCACTCAAAATATTAGAGGGGTTGGATGTATAGTTATTTCTAGAGTTATATATCTATAAGATATGGAAACAATTCTTAAGAAATACACATATAATACATAACAGTTAATCATGTTGAATAAGATTTGGCAGCAAGAAAATATAAATGTTACCAACAGTTGGCATGAATGGAAATAAAGCTTTATAGAATCCTATAGGTTTGAAATGGGATATATGATTGGGATGTTAATCTGAAAAATTATGTGAGGGAATTTCTTGGAGATAGAAATAATTTTCCCTCAAAACACAGTTAATAAGAATCTAACAAGGAACATTAGCAATGATCTAAAATGTCATTCAAGAAGAAATATTAAAGAAAAGGAAGTGGAAGATTTAAAAGATGACTAGATCAGGAAAGAAAATTCATAAATAACAAGTGCAATATCAGAAATAAAGAGACCACAAAAATTGTATATAATTGGTATTTTATGCTCAGGTTAAGAAACTACTATAGTTTGTGATAACATGGATAAATAATTTTATACTATTGTTTCAGGGATGTAATAAAGAACTTTAAAATGATGGTTACCATGGTGCTCCTATCATAGATCTTAATGAATGTAATTATTGTACCGTAGGTTGAAAACATCATATTTAAACACACATCAGAGGAAATTCTATATTCTAATAATTTAATTTAGTATAAAATAGTTTTATGAAACAATTATATTGTTTCTATTTTTAGTTATTAATATAAAACTCTTACTGAAGTTAAGAGGCAATGAAGACCACTTTTTATCAATTTAGAGTGAAAAAAATATCAACTAATGAGTCCTTTATTGGATTCACTAAAACAAAAAAACAATGTTCTTCAAGGTTAGCCAATTTTTTGAAAAAAATAACAAACTCCAAGCAATAAAGAAAACATTTTATATAAAAATGCATGGAAAAATGGTGTTAGCAGTCACTCTAATAGACATATTTTGAAATCATGCACCACAAATCATAATGTTAGAAGATGTTTTAGGAATGAAATGTAAATGGAAACATTCCATAATATAGTTGATCTATGGATTTAACTATAGATGTTAACATGATGTGAACATGTTTATGAAAACTAGTTTTTATAAATAATGATGTGGGTGTTTTCACTGGATTCTTGCTACAATTGATTGCTTTATTATTAAGTTAATAATGTTAACATCAATTTTTGGAAGGTAGTCTACATTTTTAGTTAATTTTTAAGTATGGAAAATTCTAATTTGTTTTCGCTGAATGATAACTACCCATTTTTAGTGTGATCCAACCACTAGGACCTTCCCATGTTCATTTCCACTCAGTATTACTAATTGATTTGCAGTGTACATTTCTACTGAAATTTTTTAGTTCCAAGTTGCAGTGTGGGAAATTTCCACTGGAAATTTTCACTGAATCAAAGGGGAAAATTCTAGTCATGTTTTACATTGGAAATTTCTAGTGAAATTTTCCAATGATAATTCATAGTGGGAATTATATGTAGTATATATTTCTAATTTAATCCAATAATAGATATTTGAGACTATACAGTCATATTAAAGTTTAACAGCTACCATATAGTCACATAATACATCAATATCATCTATATTGATAAATTCATCCAAATCACCAAATATTTGTTTCCAACCCTATCTACGGCCCACCCAAATGATCTAAATCAATGTGGAAATTCCTAGTCATGTTTTACGGTGGGAGTTTCCAGTGGAAATTTCAAATGAGAATTCCTAATGGGAATTCTATATAGTATATGTTTCTAATTGATTCTAAGAATAGAAATTAGAGACTACAAAGTCATATTATAGTTTAACTTCTATCATATACTCACATATTGCATCAATATCAGCTATATCAATATGTTCATACAAATCAAAAAATAACCATTTCCACCACTATTTATTGCCCACCCAAATAAGCTAAATCAAAGTGGAAATCCCCATTCATGGTTTAAGGTGGGAGTTTCTGATTAAGATTTTCAATGAAAATTTCTAATGGGAATTCTATATAGTATATGTTTTCAGTTGTTTCTAAGAATAAAAATTGGAGACTACAAAGTCATATTATAGTTTAACAGCTATCATATAGTCACAAGTTATATCAGAATCATCTATATAAATATGTTTATCCAAATCACCAGATAATTTTTCCACCCCTATCTACCGCCCATACAAATGATCTAAATCAAAGTGTAAATTTTCAATGATAATTTATAGTGGGAATTATACGTAGTACATGTTTCCAATTGATTCCAGGAATAATCCTTGGAGACTACAAATTTATATTTTTGTTTAATAGCTATCATATAGTCACATATTACATCAATGTAAAATATATCAATATGTTCATCCAAATCACCAAATAAATTTTTTCACCCCCCATATACCACCCAACCAAATGAGCTAAATCAAAGTGGAAATTCCCAGTCATGGTTTACACTAGGAGTTTCCAAGGAAAATTTCCGATGAGAATTCCTAGTAGGAACTGTATGTAGTATATGATTTCAATTGATTCCAAGAATAGACACTGGAGATAAAAAAACATATTCTAGTTTAACATCTATCTAAATCAAAGTGGAAACTTCCAGTCCTGGTTTATAGTGAGAGTTTCCAGTGAAAATTTCCAATGATAATTATGAGTGTAAATTTGAAAAGAGATTTCACAGTGGGAATTTATACACCCTGTATGTTTCTAATTAATTCAAAGAATAGACAGTAGAAACTAAAGAGTAAAATAAAAATCTAATAGTTATTATATAGTCACTTATTACATAAAAACCATTTGTACCCCAAATCTTCCACCCACCCAAATCATCAGAAAAAATCAAATTATTTAAGTTTGTTAAATGAAATCAAAATTTAAGTTTCTGTGAATGAATAATACAACTGTATTTAAAGTTTCCTACTAAAACTAGATAATTTTCACTCTCAATATACACCTCTAACATTATAATTCTAGAATCATCGAGTAAATAATGAACCATCGAGAACTGATGGTCATTGAATTCCAATTCACTCAATCTACTTGTCACTATAATACCTATTTCCAAACATTCCATTAAATAACAAATGATGACACCAAAATATAAAGTGAGGTCTCCCTTCTGTGGAGTATTCTAAATTATCATGTCCCATTTACATTGCTTCACATCATCTACAAAATTATGGTTGAAAAAATTTCCTAAATACGATTTCTTTAAAAAAATAATTAAAATCCTATATTAAAATTTATTGAAAAAAAACAAACATTATATAACTTTTTACCACAAAAACTACATATTTAATTAAAGGGACTCTATTTATTGTTACTTGAATAGGTTTCATGGAATTATAATATCAAAACACACTTTATTAGAATCCATGACTAAAAAAATCCAATGGATATTGTCTGAATTTAGTGGGCAAAATAAAAATGTGCAAAACCTCCTACTAACTACTGTTGGCCAGTTCAAAAATCTATTCTTTAAATTATCATTTATTAAATAAAAAACTACTTATATTGCAATAAAAATGAAAATAAAATAATGTAGTCATATTTAAGTTTATAAATCCACTGATGTAATAAAAATCATGAAAATTAATATAATTCATTACGTAAAAAATGAACTTCAGTTATATTGTAAAGGTGCTGGGAATAAAGGAAAATCTTTCCATTTTAGTAATTCCAGTCCTAGTATGTTGCCGACATCATTATTCAATTATCACAGTGTATGTATCAATGACCTATTTCCAAAAAAAGACCTAATAAAAGACAAAATGAAGATATTGGTAATGTAAAATGATATGACACATACCATACTCGTTATGCACCTCTTGTTTAAAAAATTGATAATGTTCTGCATATTGATCTGATATGATTTGTCCATGCATTCCAAAACTACACTCTTGCTATCATGGAAGTCATATGTTATTTAAGAACAAATTATAATATATTAGAAGATATTATAACTATATAGTTTTAGTCAAAGTACCTCACCCCATCAGTATCAAGAAGCATTTTTAGTATCCTTGTATCATGTATCACCACTATAGTATATTGCTTTAGCCACCTAGAAAGTAACTAGGATAGCTTTTGGGGAATTTCATGTTTCTTATTTTTAGTAACATTTGGATATATGTAAGTATATTGATTCTTTGGTTTCTTTACCCTATTCTTTACACCTCTAATCAATGAGTTTTTTTTTCAGGTAGAAGAGACAGTAGTGGACTGTTGAGGACCTTTTACTTCTTCTGTACTTAGATCTTCATTAACTTATTCATCTTCCTCACTTGCCTCTATATTATTAGTTTCCCTCATGTCATCTCTATGAATTTAATGTGTTCTAAACTTTATATTAGTAACTAAAGTTGTATTTTTTTTTATGAATTTATGGAATCCCAATATCCTCGGAAAAAGAACATTTCTCTTCACTGGGAACTGGTTTAATCTCTTCCTTCTTCTTCTATATTTCTATCAAAATAATAATTTTTAAATTCTTAAACATTAATTGAGCCTCTATCCTCATTTAATTTTTATTAAGTTTCACATTGTCGATATAACAGCCCAAATTATCCTTAGTTGAAACTTCTCTCACCTATCCTTTGATATGAATTGGTGGTTTTTTTTTCATCGACAACCACTTGAACATGTTGTTTTGTTTCATCAACAACAAAAGGCTGACTAAGTTGTTTTTTTCATTAAAACCCATATGAATAGGTTTTTTAACCTCATAATGACTTTATTGTAGTGTTGGAGTGCTTTAAGTCTACATGGAATAGTTGAAACATAAAAGAATACATTAGAAATTAATATTAAAATAAAGGATAGATCGGAAACATATCCTAGTAACCTTACCTTAGTAATTTCTTATAAAGAACCATAAACATCTTGAAAACTCCACCTAAGAAATAATGGTGCACCCTCTCTTTTTAGTGGAACATTCCTAGACTTCTCAGCATACCAATAATTTAACGCTTAATATTTTTAGGAATAACATAAGTAATTTATCAAAAATAAACAAAGTTCAAAAACATTTAAGAACTTACCAATAAACTGACAATAGAACCTATAACTTTTAATGGATTGGTGAAATTTTTTTCACTGAGGTAATCAACTGGTGATGGATACCAACAACCCAAGAATAGTTCTTCACTTTTGAGATGTCTTCAAAATATGTGACCAAATTCCAACCCACATAGGAACTAGAAGTGGGGAAAATCACTCAAGAAAAAAAGAAAAACAAAAAATTCCACATTAGAAAAAAAAATATCTTCACTTCCTTCAACAATTTCAATTATATAACTCCATAAAACTCCATGTGATAATATCTAACCAACATTTTCAAACCTCCTCCTCAATAGTGTTGAGCTATTAGGTTGTAATTTATATGTATTTTACAATGGTATGTCACCATCCTCAATTCTATATATATGAAAAATGTAAGTTGTTTTTAACTTCATCATCCTTCTTGTTATGTTAAAAAAATTAAATTATTATTATACCTATAGAGAGTAAATAAAACAAAACCATCAGTATTTTTACAATATTAAAATGGTAGTTTGTTATCAATAAACACTTTAAACAACAACCAAAATGGAATATTTTAAATCAATTTGATGTGATACTTAGTAATATTTGGTTGGATTTCAATAAATATTTTACACATCCTAATCCTCAAAGAGCTATAATTTCTGATAGTTGATATAGAATCTTATTATTTCATTAAAACATAGTATCCCTAAAAAATTATAATCTTCTATATAAAATAAGTGAAATCAGAAAACATGAATTAGAAATTCCCACTAGAAAAATTCCAAATGATTCTACAAATTGTTCAATAATTGGGAATTCCCAATGGTCATTCTCAGTGGAAATTTTCAAATTATATCAATTGTTCTCTATTCGGAAATTATAATAAGATTTAAAGTAGAAATTTATAGTGTAAATTTCCACATAAACTTTACACTATGAAATTCCACTAGGAATTTCCACAATGGATTTCTAGTGGGGGTTTCTATTCAGAATGTTCAGCGGGAATTTCCATTGGGAAAGTCTAGTGGGAATTCTAAGTGGTATTTCTATAGGGAAATTTTCACATAGAAATTTCCTCTGGGAAATATCATTGGAAATTTTCAACTCATTTAAGTATAATTTATTTTTTAGTTTTAAATTATAATTAAATTTAATTGGGAGTGACCAATAGGGAGTATACTGGGAATTTATACTAGAAATTTCCATTAAGAATTACTACTAGAAATTTCCACTTGGAATTACCGGTGGAAATTTACACTATGAATCTCCACTGTTCATTTTTGGTGGAAATTTTTAATTGATTAGAAATAATTATTTACTAATCAGAATTTAAAATTGAATATAACAGGTAAATTCTACTAGTAATTTCCTATGGGACATTCCAGTCTATTTTCACTAGTAATTCTTTGTATGTATCCAGTGGCACTTTCTAGTATAGAATTTACAAGAAAGAATGATAGTGGGAATTTCAACAAGAAAAATATCCTGTGAAAAATTCAACTCTTAAAATTTCTAGTTATAGTTCATTGAAAACAATTTTTGGAAGTAGATAGCGGACCGGTAATCAATTATAAATTACAAATATGATTTGGAATCATATGAGAATTGTTAATATAAATTTCCAGTTGGAATCAATTTGTAATTATATTGGGGATTTCAAGTGGAAGCATGAAATATAAATTACTAGAGCATAACAATGATGAGTAATAATGTCTAATTGGAATTTCCACTAGGAAATACCATTGGGAATTCCTAGTAGGATTTTAGTAGGGGAATGTCCATAAGGAAATTTCCACTGGGAATTGTCGTTGGAATTTTTTAACTCCTTGAAGTAAAATATATTATGTATTTGGAAATTATGATTGTATTTAATTAGTAATGATCAATGGGGAGTGAACTAGGAATTACCACTGGGAAATTCCATTTGGAATTTCTACTAGGAATGACAATTGGGAATGTTTTTAGGGAATTTCCATTGTGAATTGCCGAAATTGTCCTTGGGAATTCCCACTACGAATTCCCAATAGGAATTTCCACTAGAAATGTATATTAGAAACTTCCACTATAAATGTCCACATGTAATTTACACTGAAAATTTCCACTTGGAATTTCCACTAGGCATTGTTTTTGTAAATTTTCAATTCAATATAGATAATAGTTTACTAGTTGGAATTTATAAATGAAGATAACTGGGAATTTCCACTAGGAATTTTATCTTAGACATTCCAGATGATTTTCTACTGGGAATTCACACTATGTAATTTCTAGTGGAACTTTCCACTCTGAAATTTCTAGTATGGAGTGAGGATAGGAATTTCAACTTGAAAAATCTCCAGTGAAAAATCTGACTACTAAAATTTTCGGTTGTAGTGCATTGAAAGCATAATATGAAAGATGATTGCTAACAACCAGTCAATTTGAAATTAAAAATATGATTTGGAATCATTTGGAAATTTTTAATGAAAATTTCCAACCGTAATCCATTTAGAATTCTATTTGGAATTCTCGGTGAAAATATGGAATACAAATTACTGGTGCATAAAAAATCTGAGTAAAAATGACTACTTAGAAATTGCAATGGGAAACACCATAGAGAAATTACATGTGTAAATTCCTAGTCATAATTCCCACTAAAAATTCCTAGAATCAATTATCAGTGAATAAAAATTCTCAGTTTCAATACTTGTAATAAATTACCATTGGAAATACACAATATAAATTATTAGTTGAAATTTCAATTTAGTTATTTAAATAAAATTGAATAAATAAGTTTTAAATACTAATGGAAAATTATGGCTATAAATGGACATAGCTAGTGGGAATTGACCCCAAAAAATGGAAGCATATATTCACACTAAAAATCATTTAGATAATAGTGGAAATGTATAGTTGAAATACATAGTGTAAGATAATTGTAAGTTTTAGTGAAATTTATTATACTTTCAATTAATATAAAATAAAATAAACTTCAACTAAAATTTTTTATTTGAACATCCTACAAAAAAAACCAAATCATCACATTCATAGTGTTTTATTTACTGAGATACATGATAAAAACCCCTATATATCCTAATGAAATCTACACATAGAAATAGGAACATCCATGCAGAAACCCAGATAGACTAATAAAAATGGAAATAATATTAATCTCTCTATCACCATATCTCCAAATATTTACAAATAAATAAAAAAAATATGACTCTATCTAAACGAATCCAATTAATTATAAACAAACTAAATAATATAAACATTATGAATGACCTGTCATCTTCCATCATTGGATATAAAAAAACATAGACTGAATTGGTATAACAGAAGTTGGCGATGGTTATGCCAAAATAATTGTGGAAGGTTTTGATGAGATATTATCTAAGGGGTTCATAGAGGGATTCACCTAGCAGGTCACCGACAGAATCATGGATTGGTTCACCAAGAGGTTCACCGATGAAATCGAAAAGTGTTTCGGTGAGGGATTCACCCAGGGATTCACCGAGTGGGTCAGTGATGGAATCAAGAATGGTTTCATCGAGGGATTCACTAATATAATCCCAGATGGGTTTGGTGAGGGGTTCCCTAAGAAAGTTCACCAACAGAATGTAGGAGGGTTTCAAATGGATTCCAAATTTTATTTTCAAACCCCATGACAGATCTAAGGTCCATAAAACACATTAACCATGTGGCACATATCCAATGGTCAACCTAAAATTAGATAAACATTAGATGATATTTTTCAAGTGAAAGGAATAATAGTTCTGTTGATTACTATTTCAATGGCTACCGAAAGGGATTTCTAGTTGTTATCTGGTTGGCATTAAGGGTCGGTTCCAAGGCTACCGCCATAGTGGAGGATCCGTGATTAGGGGACTAACTCCTCTATCACTCCTGAGATCAATGGAGGAAAAGAAGATGAATGCATCATTTTCTTCCCAATGCTCTATCTTCACAGTACCCACCACCCTCTACCGACACAACAGTTGGGTGTATCGACCCAAAGTCTTCTCCATCTACCTCCACGACCCTGGAGATGAAATATTAAAGGCCATTGAGGGCATCAAATTTCACTACGTGTATGATCTCATGTTTTGAGAGAACATATATTTAGATGATCTTACCCTAGTTGTGTCCGAAATTGTAGACAAATCAGGGAGTAGATATGCCACTGTAGAGTTCATCAAATTCAATGCATGAAAGTAGATATAAATACTAGTGATTTATGGGTACTTCCTCATTGAGATGTTCTACCGAAACTCATTACAAGAAACCCAAGATTCCTTGTGTTGGGGAAGTGTAGGTTCATGGAAATGAAATCAAACGCAAATGAGAAGAGAGAAATTGAGAACACAAAAAGTTAACATGGTTCAGAATATTACCTACGTCCACAAGAGAAGGGGCACAACTCTCTATTATTACTCTCTAGCTCAAATTTTAGAGGATCACAAAACACACACATAGTTTATGATATTCAATACCATTATATAGAGAAATTATAAAATAATTTTTCTTCAGTTGGTTTGGGTAACTCATATAACTATAAATAATTCATTGCCCTACTGCCAACTGCTTCAACAATGGTTGTTTCCGTTGTGGTTGGTTGTCATCCAAGGAAAGATGATGTCAACTGGGAAGACTCCCATGAGTTGAGTTGCAAAGTCTCTCTTGATTGGTAGTGGAACCCATAAATCTCCCCCTCATGACCAATTTGGGGTAGAATATAGACATTTAGTCTCTTTGTAGGAGTTGAAAACTTAATCAGCAAATCGAACACACTTCTTCTCGTCAAATGACATGTCACTTCTACTATTTTCAATCAATCTTGAGCTGACTATGGTCCCCATAAAATAATAAAAACCTTCAGACTCTTTCCCTATAATCATCACTGCATCACCACATGAGACTTACAACACTCCACCCTCTATGGAAATATTATACCCTTTCGCATCAAGCCTACTTTATGCTACCAAATTTCATCTCATCCTCAGAATGAATTTCACATCAACTAGTTTTCATAATGCACCATCGGGTGTCCTTAACTTCACCATCCCAACTCCACGAACCTCCTATATTGACCCATCACCAAGTCTCATCAAATATCACACCTTCTAAAAAGTATTAAATACACCTTTTAGCATACATATGTGTATCAATATCTCTAAATCCAAAACTCATCTTTATTCCTTTGTATTTTAAGACCGCTTGTTCATCCTTTTTAAAATTTTACATTCCCGCTTCATGTGCCTATATTTTTTATAGTAATGACACTATACTTTTCCCTATTCAATTCTCTCATCTGAGTGCAAGATTCCCATTGTCATCCATACTTCATCTGATTTTATGATGTTCACAACTTTTTCTTTATCTTTATCTTTCCCAACAACATACCATTTGTGATATTAATATTCACTTTTATAGTGACCCTTTTTCTTGCACCAAAAACACATGCTTTCTCTAGAATCATGTCTCCTTAATTTTGGCCTCCATTCTTTAACTCCTGACTTCTGACATTGGCTCTTCTAACATTGATCATCTCGCATCACCCTGATTTTCTTGCCTGAATGCATCGTGGGTCTTCAAAATGCCACTGAATCTTGAAGTGACACCATCACTGCATCCAAGTTCAATGTTTCCTTCCGCAAGATCAGTTTTGTCACAATTTCATCAAATGATCTTGGTAGATATGACAAAAGAAAAAGTTTTTTTTCTTCCTCTTCAACCTTCACATTGAACCCCAATAATTGTGTCAGGATTTTATTGAATTTGTTGGCGTGATCCAACAATTTTGTTCCCACATCCATTAACAATAGGTACAATTTGTTTTTTAGGAATAATTTTTTGGTGAGTGACTTCTTCATATACTTATTCTTCAACTTCCTCCAAATATCCTTTGGTGAGGTCTCATCCAACACCATGTACTTTATGTCATTTTCCAGACACAATCAAATTGTGTTGATGACACACATATGGAGATCTTTCCACTCATCATCACCAGTTCTATTAATATTTTCTCTGATCAATGGTATGATCATGCCCTGTTGCACTAGAATATCTTTCACTTTTCTTTTCCAAAAGCGAAAATTGTTCTGACCATCTAACTTCTTCAATATCAAATTTTGGTAGTGCTCCACCATCATCCATTGTCTTTGTAGAAAAACATGATTACCACCGTCAATGTTTCACCATTTTAAACTACTTTATAGAGTGAAAATTATGAAAATATAACTATATAGATGAGTTAAGAATGGTTGAAATAGTCAGAATCAACTTTTGAATCGCTGAAAACAGAGTCTGGTTGACCGATATATTACTAAAATAGTATCAACCGTCCAGATTGGTCGATGATGTGGTACTAATGTGGTTCACCAGAACAGTTTCAAAAAAACTCACTGGAATGTCATTTTCAGTGTGAAAAATGTTTTCTTCTCTATTAAGGGTTACTGTAGCACCTGGGGTTTGACCAAAACATGACTGGCTCTACTGGTATCCTTTCAACTCCATTTTTTACACCGCTTACACCATTGGAATTGTCTCGCTGAGGTCTTCATGGATCTAATCTTGATAATTTTTTCCGAGAAACTACAATTTCCCGATCACCAAAAAACTTCACTACTACTTCCCCATTTCGAACCCGCTGGTTCTGATACCACTTTGTAGGGACATTGGAGATTCGTGGAAATGGAATCAAACACAAATGAGAAGGGAGAAACTATGAACACGCAAATTTAAAGTGGTTCAACAAGTTGCCTATGCCCATTTTAGAAAGGTTCCAACTCTGTATTATTACTATCCAACTCAAATTTTAGAGGATCATAAAACACAAACATAGTTTATGGGATTCAATCCCATTATATAGAAAAAGAAAAAAATCATTTTGTTCCAGTTGGTTTGGGTTGCTGATCTACCCATGAATAATTCATCACCTGACTACCAAATGATTCAAAAATAGATGTTACCTCTATGGTTAGTTGTTGTCCAATAAAAGATGTTTCCAATAGAGAAGTCTCATGTGAGTTGAGCTACAAAGTCTCCCGTGATTGGGATTTTCCCCCACATCTTGCACAACCCCTTTGGAATCACGCCCATTCTGATCATGCTTCTTATGCAGGACCTGTTTTTACAATAAAAATAGATATCATGGTTTGTGTTGGAGCGTCTGTTTTTACTTTTTTACCCCTCTTCAAGCTCCCACGCCCAACATGATCTGGCCTTAGGGTTCCCCGAACTGAGGTATTCCGATGAAGAAGGCTCACTACCAGCAATAACACCCCAATAGCTTTCTTGGATTCTAAACATGTTGACCTTCTGAGGATATACATGGTTTTAGAGGATGAGAATCCTACCTTATGGGACTTCCAGAAGTTCGTGGTGCATATGCCTTCTACTTCCAGCCTCGCCACTGTAGGTGTCACATTCAAGCACCTGTTGAATTTGGAATTCCGTGAGAGTCGGAGCATTATGTGTTGCTATCTCTATAGGATAGGTAGTGGTGTTGGTTCATGATCATCCTGATGCATGGCTACTCACTGGTCATTCTAGAACCACTACCATTCCCAAGGAGATACCCAATCGATGACGGTGTATGCGGTTGTGGAGAAGGCCTTATGGAAGTTTTCCATAATGTCTGCATGGTCCTCCCCCAAGGACATGATCCATCACTTCAATAGGCTCTATCAAGACACCGTCGTGTTTAAATTTCACTACCAACCATAGTGTGAAGCCGTAAAAAAATACTATGATCAGAGGAGGCCCATGTGGTGAGCTATGCACATCAGTAACTACTTCAGCACTCCCTAGGGGATTTCCTCTCAAGTTGTCATTGTTGTTTTACTGACCCGCACTTTCCTGCAGACCCTCTAAACCATGGAAAAAAATTGAAGGGTTCCATGATGGGTATCACTTTCCAACATTAGGTTGAGAATTCAATCCTTTATAGTGTAGTTTTGTAAGGTAATTCTTCTGTTGGACGCATTTCATATATACTCACTTAATATATAATTCATTTGAAGTTGAACAGGGGATAGGATGAAGCTGATACATGGGAAGCTTCTTGATTGAGCTTCTCCGGTCTTATCTTTGAATTTCAATTTCGAATATATGAATACCTAGATATATTGAAGAGGGTGATTGGTAATCCTTTCTACCTATAAATGGAGAAAATGGAATGAATGAAACCTAAAATGTTCAACAAGGAATAGTGTCGTATGACACCATAAAATATGACTAGCAATGAAAGTGATGAAGTTGAAGCATGGAGTATCAGTGTGGGTTGATGGTGGTGGCCTAGAACTGTTATTTATTCATTGAGGTGAAAGATATTTTCCATCTTGAATCATTTAATTTTCCATATTTGAATGATGCACTATGCTCCTAAGTCAACTCATATTAAAATTTTAGTTCGCATGATTAATCAACTCATTTCTTGTTTTTTAATTGGTAATTTCTAATTCTATGAGCCCATCTAGACATTATTTTCGACCTATATCCCATTGAATTAGCTTACAATGTCATGTCATCAATCTTGATCCTTTTCCCTTTATTTTGTATATTCACATTGTGTTTGTATAAGACCTATGTTGTTGTTTCTTAGAATAAGATCTTTCATCTTGTTATTTTAAATTACACCATCTCAAATATTTTACTACTTTTATCAATATGGGCCTATTTTTTTCCAAATTTATATTAATACTAACTTCGCTAATAAACTCACTAATATTTCTTGTCGAAAAAAATCACAACCAGCGACATCAATAATTGTAACCATTCTATTGTGTTTTCTAGATTTTCACTCCAATATTGTTGGAGGTGTTCTGGATGGATTAGATCAACCAAATTTGGTGGCTAAGATTTTAAAAATTGGCATTTATCAGTTGATTCTTATAGATTTACATTTGTTGACACCTTATTGTCTTTCATTTTTTTAGTGTTTGTTGACCATGTACATTTGACCTCAAACAACATAGAGATTTTTATCTATCTAGGGGGTTTTAACTTATGAGGAGATGAACTATCACCTTGTTGTAGAAACCTTCTATTTTGTTCCTGAAAAAACAGTTTTAATGGAGTTTTTCATTTGGAGGAATATTGGGTTGTACTATGAATTTAGTGCCCAATCCATGACATGAGATTGATTCATCATCATCAGATAGAGACCACTGATCACATTGGTTTGTGGTTAAACTACCTGGAAAAGTCACTCCCCAACAGTCACTACTCAATACAATAAATTTATATTGTCTATGTAGAAGATGTTCTATATCAACATCATAGTTTTTAATGGTGCATACCGTGGTACTCTATGCCTCACCATGCCCTTAGCGAGGCACATATGAAATGGCGTGCCACTGGCACGCACCATGTCGACATTAGCATGAAAATAGTGAGCGCCATAGCGCACCCTTTTTTATTTTGAGTTTTCTATTTTTTTAACCTTACCTCACCTTGCGAGCGACCAAACACCCCACTGCTGACGAGCCAACCCTTGATAACAATGAACTAGCTCCCAATGAAGACGACCCAACCATGAAAAATGAAAACCCAACACCCCATCGTAGCTGACCCGACCCATGACGAGGACGCCCCATCCCCCGTTGTGGATGAATTAATACCCACCGATGACACACCTGACTCCTAAAATCAGATGCACTACCCTAGTTTCAGTTGCCACCCCCCCCCCCCCTCTTGTTTTTTGTTTTTGATTTTTTATTTTTGTATTATTTTTTTATGTTTTATTTGCAGGTGCACCCAATGACCCATTTTTTTCTACTGAATACACCTTCTCATCAAAGTTCACCAACCCTCCATGGTTGTGGAACATGAGATTGCAGATCGAAATTAGGGTCATGTAGCTTCTTACAGTCCTCAATTCACTCTACTCAGTGGGTTTCATGGATGCTCACACACCCAACTTAGTAGCTGTCAGATTATATTTGATAGCTGGGTTCATTGTGAAACTCTCCTTGGGTGACACACATTGTACCACATGATGTCTTGTATAAAGGTGGTGTCCACAATAATCAACGTGGACACATTGGTAGACTTTCAAAAGGCCTTCTCCACTACTGCATACACCTTTATCGATTGGATATCTACCTAGGATAGGTAGTGGTTCTAGTTTATGATCATCCTGAAGCAGGGCTACTTGATAATCATGAACCAGCACCACTACATGTCCTAGTGAGATATCCAATCGAGGAATTTGTATGTGGTTGTGGATAAGGCCTTCCCAATATATGCCAGCGTTCCACATCATTCAGCACAAAAATAATCTTTATACAAAACATCCTGTGGCATAAGGCATGTCACCCAATTATGACCAACATTATGGAGAGTTGTGCAATGAACCCCACTATTAAAGATATTCTGACAGCTGCTAACGTGGAAGTGTGCGCGTCCAGGCGGTCTATCAAGGAGAGTGAACTGAGGACTTCAAGCAGTTGTGTGACCGTTATTTCAACCTTCAATACCATGATCCACAACTATAGTAGGTCGGTGAACATTGGCGATAATGTATGAGGTAGACTTGGTGTGGTCTCTGTCGGTCAACTCTGTGAATCTGTTCATGCCTGCGGACCGGCCAGAATCCCAGTTGGTGGTGCACAAAAAATCTCTTTGGTTCTTGATTTTTCATTCCCACTTTCATGATGTTTTCCTATGTTTTATAGGTGTTTTTATTTCAGACATTTCTAACATTCTTGAGATACCGCCCATACCGATGGAGGAGATGAAATAACCCCTCTTTTGAAACCTCATATTTATCAAGATGTCTCAGTGGTGGATGGGTTGTGAGGGGGATTTCACTTCCTATGAAATCCTCATGGATAAGCACATCATCGATTCCTGATATGTTCAAATTTTATGTGACAGTAGAATCATTTCCAACTGGTTCACCCCTGAGGATGTGATCCAGCTCTTCGATAGGCTATACCAAGACACTGTTGTCTTCGCCTTCCACTACCAACTAGAGTGTGAATCCATAAAATAAATCATTGTTTTCTCCTTCCACTACCAACCAAATTGTGAATCCACACAAAAATAATATGATTCAAGGTGTCTCAGGTGGTGATCCACACACATTGGTAACTAATTCATCACTCCCTTGTTGATTTTTGATGGAGGATCGATTGCACCGGTAAACTCAAATGCGGACATGCAGATCACTAGAGGTGATCGCAACAACACAAATATATTTCAGCAACAACATGGTATTCATTTCTTCTCTCTTCTAATAAAATACAACACACACAACCCTCCCTATTTATAGGGATACATCCATACACCAAAAATCAAACAGAGTAAATATTTCCATAGTTGGTTGCAGTAGGTGCAGCTCAATCCTCTAAAGCCACACATGTCTAGCAGCGATCGTTGAATCCATTGTGCCTCTATTCCAACAGTGTATGGTAGGTTCTGTAAAATGAATAGTGAGTTTAATATCCAACATCCCCCCTTAAACTCATATTCCTCATGACCCAGGATTTTTCATCATATCCAGGCGGATGTCCAACCGGTGAAATGACTTCACCAAATTCAAAGCCTTCCTTTTTCTTGTATCCTTTGGTTGCATCGCTAAGATAGATTTCCAAATATACCACTTTCTTCCACATGTCATCAGTTTTAGCTTCCTCAAAGATAACTGTATTGGAAGTCACCGAGAGAAAATACAAATTTACATACTCCTCCATAGTTCTATTCTCTTATATATATATGCAAGGATTCAAATGTTTTGAGGACGTATATGAGAAGGTTCTCATTTTATGTCTTCAGATGTCAGATTATGTGGTGACGGTGTTAGCGGTTTTTCAGTTCTTTGTTCCTCTAATGGTATTTCTTCAACTATTTCTTCATCTTCTAGAGTGAGTCATACCTCTTTGGAATCATCATCTTGATTCCACATCCATGTCTCTTTTCCATAAAAGATATAATCTCTACTGAATATAATATTCTTGGTGATGGGATTATACAACTAATATCCCATTACTCAGTCTTCGTATCCCATAAGGACACACTTCACTCCTTTGTCCTCGAGTTTTGTTTGTTTTGCCTCCGGGATCCTGATGTAGGCAATAGAACCAAAAACTCTAAGATGCATCACACTTGTCTTGTGAGTACTATAGGATTCATATGGATTCATTGCTTCAAGGTTTTTTCTTGTTCATCTATTGAGTAGATACACCACGCATGAGGAAACTTCAGCCCAGAAATTCATGGGCACTTCTTTGTCTTTCAATATGCTTCTCACCAGGATGAAAATGGTGTGATTTTTCCTCTCGACTTCTCCATTGATTTGGGGTGTGTAAGCCAGTGTCAGATGGTGCTGAATTATATGATTCTTGAGGTACTCTTGAAAAACATCAGAGGTGTACTCCCTACCTCGATCTGATCGCAATGTTTGTATGTGAGTTTGCTTTGATTTTGCACCAGTGCTTTAAATTCATTGAAGACGCCAAACACTTATAAATTCATTTTGAGGAAATATATCCATGTTTTCCTTCTATAATCATTGATAAATGTTAGAAAATACTTCCTTTGTATATCTGATTTTGGATTTAATGGACCACACACATCGATGTGAACTAGATCCAGTGGCACTGCTGTTTTCCAGTTGGTCTTCATTGTAAAACTGTTTCTATGTTGCTTGCCTAGAACATAGCTTTCACATATTTGATTCGGGTATCAAATCATAGGAATCCCATTCACCATATTATTTCTTCCTAATAATCTTAAACTTCCAAAGTTTAAATGCCTAAACCTGAGATTCAATATCCATTATTTATCATCACGTACCATCTCCAAACACTATGGAACGTCGAGTTGGATCATAAGCGGAAACATTCAGTTCTTCGCCATCGGTACTTTTGTGATCAACCTTCATCTATCATCGACAATCACCATTTGTTTATTTTGAAGGCTTATGTGAAAGCCTTTTTCCACCAACTGCATGATGCTAAAGATGTTGGTATTCATGTCGGGTACATATTAGACGTCAAAGATGAAATCATGATTGTCATCTTTTTGCTTGATCAGAATATCACCTCTTCTATAGAAATATACTATCAAGAGATCACCAAATGAAATTTCTCCTTGAACCTGCTCATCGAGGTTCATAAACAGTTGTTTATGACCTGTCATGTGATTTCTAGCTCCAGAGTCAAGATACCACAAACCTTGATTTTGTGTTGATGTTTGTGCCATCAACACATGAGACTCATCAAAAAAATCTACTACTTCGATGATATGTTCCTTCTCAGTGTCATTATCCATGGGTTTCTTCTACCAACATTCATTACTATAATATCTATATTTTTGACAATTATAGCATTGAATGTTTCTTTTTTATAGTTGGAAATTGTTGAATCCACCCCTTCTTCCTCGTCCACGTTCCCATGGAGTATAGGTTTGGTATTCACGACCTTCTCGAGTTGGGATTCTTCCACCACATCCTCCTCATCCTCCTTTTCTTGGATAAATTTTTTTTCCATGGAATCCCTTGCCTCGGTTTCTTAGAGATGTCACCCCTTTCTCCTTTTCAGAGTTTTTGATGTACAACATTGATTTCAAGGCATGATTCACTCCATTGGTATCGCTCCGGTAGTTCAATTTTAATTTGTGGACTTGAAGATACCCCACGAGTTCTTCGATATAGATCATCCCTAGGTCCTTTGTTTCTTATAGTTCAATGACTATGTAATCAAATTTTGGACAAGGGATCACAAAATTTTCTCACATACCCGCATGTCAGCAACGTATTCTCCATTTCTTTGCAGTTGGTTCAACACAACCATTACATGAATATGATACTCGGAAATAGTTTTAAAAGTTTTCATAAATAGGGATTCGAACTCACCTCGCATAGATTGAAGTCGAATCCGCTTTAATTTGTCGGCACCTCGGAATTCCTTGTGAAGAGTATCCCATATATCCTTTGATGATTTCGAAAAAGTGATTATTTCAAAATTTTCTTCGTCAAGGCCTTGATAAATGTTAGATTTTTCCTTGTAGTACTACTTTAATTCTACTTGAAGTGTGTCCTTTTGAACATCTGGTAGAGCACCCTCTGCTGCTTTGGATTCTGGCTCGATGTATCCATCCTCTACGATGTCCATGACATTTAGGGTGCCAAGTATTGTGCGCATTTGGATGCACCAATTATCATAATTGTTCTTCGTCAGTTGAAGGATTACATCTTGGGAAAATGCATTCGCCATGATGAAAAACAATTTTTTGATGAACAATAATAGATGTAGATATCTGGAAGCGCAGAATTTCTTTTTTGGAGTTTATAAAATGATATATATATAATTTTGAACAGGAAAGATTGAAGATTTGAAAGTGCCATGAAAATATCTTTTTTTTTAATATGAGAAGGAAAATAGGGAGAGGGGGATAAAAAAAAGATAATTTTATTTATATTTTTCCTCTATATGGGGCGTGGGAGGAAAGAAAAAAAGCTTTTTATATAAATATGGTGGGATGAGGTGATTGACGTGGGGAAAGAAATTTTATTTATAAAAATTGGAGAGAGAATGATTTTTTACATTTGATCTCACACTACTTTGAGAGGGGGAAAGGATATATCCTCTTTGAAAAATTTTAGAGAGAGATTAAAGACAAACAAGGGGTAAAAATTTTCCCTTTTTGTTCTTTTGATAATCTCAAAAAGTGATAGAAAAAAATGAAACAAACTAAAGATGAACCTAACTATTCACCTTCTTATTCATTATATTCTACAACTGGGTATTGCTAGAAACATATTTTTGGTAGTGGTGGTACACACAGATTTATCACGGCATAGCAGCACAGCTCACATTCAACTCCCTTTGATACGACTGATGGAGGATCGATTGCACCGGCAAACTCAACCGCACACATGTAGATCACTGGAGGTGATCGCAATAACACAAATATATATTAGTATCAACATGGTACTTATTTATTCTCTCTTATAATCAAATACAACACACACAACCCTCCCTATTTATAGGGATACATCCATACAACAAAAATAAAACAGAGAAAATAAGTCCATGATTGGTTGCAATAGGTGTTGCTCAATCCTCTGAAGCCACACATGTCTAGTAGTGATAGTTAAATATGTTATGCCTCAATTCTAACAGTGGATGGTAGGTTCCATCAAAGTAATAGTGATTTTAATATTCAAAAATTTCCTCTTAGGTTTTCACTTATCTTTTACTCACCCTCACTTTCTTGCAGACCCTCTATGCCATGGAAAAAAATTGAAGGGTTTGATGATGGGTATCACTTATCAACATTGGGTAGAGATTTTACTCTATTATAATATTTATTTGGATGGGAATTCTTATATTGGACACATTTTCTAGAGGATTACTTAATATCTAATGTAGTGGTAGTAGAACATGTAACAGGATGAAGTTGATACATGGGATGCTTCTTTATTAAGCTTCTTTGATCTTATCTTTGAATTTCAATTTCGCCACTTACCAAGATATGAATTCTTATATATGTTTAAGAGGGTGATTTGGAAGATTTTATAACTATAAACTAAGATAGTGGAATGAATGAGACCCAAAATGTTCAATATTTATAAGGAAAGGTGTCATATGACACCATCAAAGATGACTGCGGATGAAAGTAATGAAGTTGAAGCATGGAATATCAGTGTGGGTAGATGGTGGAAGCCTAAACCTATTATTTATTAATGGAGGTGAAATATATTTTTCATCTTTAATCATTTCATTTTCCATATTTTAATGATAAACTATCTCCCAATTCAACTCATATTAAAATTTTAGTTTGCATAATTAATAAACTTGTTTCTTGTTTTTTAATTGGTAATTTCAAATTTGATGATCCCATATAGAAATTATTTTGGCCATATATCCCATTAAATTAGGTTGAAGTGTCATGTCATCAAGCTTGAGACCTTATACCTTTATTTTTTACACTCTCATTGTGTTTGTGTAAGACTTATGTTTTCAATCAAAACACTATCTTTCATCTTGTTATTTTAAATTACACCATTTTCAATATTTTACTTCTTTTCCCACCATGGGACTTTTTTTAAATTTTATATTTATGTTAACTTCACTAATAAAATCACTGATATTTCTTGTCCATAAAATCACAACTTATGTCATCAATAATTGAAACCATTCTATTAAGTTTTCTAGATTTCTACTCCAGTCTTGTTGGAGGTGTTTTGGATGGATTGGATCAACCAAATTTTGTTGCTAAACTTTTACAAATCTTCCTTGGTGATTCTAATAGATTTACCTTTGTTGGAACCTTATTTTCTTTTATTTTTTTTCATATTTTATGTTGACCATGTATTCATAACCATATTAAACATAGAGATGTGTATCCATCTAGGGAGTTTTAACTTACGAGGAGATAAACTATCACCTTGTTTTGGAAACCCATTTTGTTCATGAAAAAAAATTGGAATGGAGTATGACGTTTGAGGAATATTGGGATGTACTATGAATTTAGTGGTAATCCACAACATGAGATCGATTCATCGTCAAACACAGACCATTGATCACATTGTTTTGTGGTTAGATGACTTAGAAAATTCACTCCCCAACAGTCATTACCCAATAGAATAAATGTCCACTACCTATGTAGAAGATGTTCTATTTCAATTCCATAGTTGTTAATGGCATGCATTATGGTACTTTGTGCCTAACCATGTCCTTGGAATGGCGCATATGAAATGGTGTGACACTAGTTCATGCCATGTCAACATTATCATGATCATGGTGAGCGTCATCATGCACAATTTTTTTCTTTTGTATTTTTTCTTTTTTTTGAACCTTACCTTGCCTAACGAGCAACTTAACACCCCACCATAGACGAGCCAAACCATGATGACAATGAACTATCCCCCACCAAAGATGACCCAAAATCACGAATGATAAGCCAACACCCCACCATCACCGACCCAACCCCTTCCTAGGATGTCCCAACCCCTGGCATTGACAACTTAATCCCTATTGATGACACACCTAACCCCCACGATCATCCATGCTTCCCTAGCACCATCTATACCCCAACATATAAATAATATGGTGTAGATAAATTTTTCTCTGGATGCCTTGAATAGACATTCATCAAATTACCTTGAGTAAAAACCAAAACTGGCTGATGATTAGTCCAGAACAAATATAAATATAATTTTTTGATTTATATAAGTTAAAACTGGTTAAAGAAACATGAATAAAGAAATTATGTTTAAGTGATTCGTAAAAAAATTATACAACCCCAAACTTTCAAAACCAAGGGTTCTAAGATAATGTGAATATAATCACAAAATAAACAATAGAGAGAGACTATCTCTTAAAAATGTTCAATTAAATATTCAAATAAAGTATATTGTTTAATAAATAACCAAACCATAAATATTTAAAATATTTAAATAGATTTAGTAATGTAAAGATAAACTTTTAATGTGATTTGATATTGTATGTTCACTTCTTCATCGCAAATTTTCATCACATTTTATTATACTAAGAATTTATTAGTGATTTAAATTATATTCAACTTTGATCATAGAAAGTTAATCATCAATTCTACTATAAAAAATGATTTATATATTTATTTAATTTTTTAGTTTTGTTTAAGAATGATTAAAGATAGTTAATCTTACTAAAACCAAATCAAACTAAAAAATTGAAATACCCAATAGTCATTAACCGAATTGAATTTATTAACTGATTTAAATTGTATTTTAATGGTTTAAGGTGGTTTGGTTCAGTTAGTTTAAGTTGGTTAATTTAATATTACACACCCCTACATTTCCTTATCTCCATTGCATACCATTTTTATAGTCAGTTTCACCTCTTTTATGTCTGTCAAATTTGATTTTATCAATCTCCACAAAATATTCCACAAAAATTATTTTTAACATAAAATCCCCAGATAACTCCCTTGAGAGATAATTTAAAGTATCATTTAAACATATCAACTAATATACTTGACAAAAGAATTAATTAAATACAACATAAATACACAATTATGGTCCCTTAATATTCTAATTCAATCAGATATTAAAAATGTGTAGTTATTGGGTAAGTCCAAAATCATGAAGTGTCACCATGATTTTGATTTTTTAGTGCCCAATGAACATGTTCAAGAACACAGAGGAGTGGATCAGTGTGGACATATTTTTATGAAATTATTTTTAACTCAAACAACTACACCTTTTAGGATGTATGGACTTGCTTTGTATAATACAAACTCAATCACACCACATAAAATACTAAATAAGCAATGACAATAACACATGGTATTTTTACAATGTTTTCCCTTAATGTGAGTGACTATATCCCTATTGTGTTCAATAAAATATGATAAATAGATATCCACTAATATCATAAAGTGAATATGATTGGAAAAAATACTCACTTCTTTTATATATAAATATAGGAACAGAGACTATAGGTGGGAGGAGGAAGAAGATGAAGATAACATTCGAGAGAGATCCCACCCAAGTTGCAGTGGAGGAATTACCAAGACTTAATGTTGATTCCATTGCAATATTATCCTCTCCATATTCCCTCACTCTAAACTCCTCTATTTAACAACCCCTCCATGCCCCCCCAATAGAAATGGTTATTTCCCCAGATTCATCCTACACTAGACACTTATACCCCTTAAATGAAAATATCCTCTGAATAATAGGTCTTAACATTCTCCACCCCTTAAAATAGTATTTTTCTCAAGATTAAAGAAAGGTATCCTCTTATGTTCCCTACTGAGCTCCTCTGTCATCTTCTTCACCTTCTTCATCTTCTCCCAACACCACTACCCGTGGTTTTGGATCAGCACACCAATGTAGTGGGATAAAGAGATGTACACACTTGAAACACAACCCTTTTCTCTAGTAGTCCCCCCATTCTTGGTTTTTTTGGGTTCCAAATTCCATTTCCTCTAAGAGGTGTCATATTTGGAGTCTCTCGAGGAATTCCTATCCTCGAATACTTCCCTCATCTAACCAGTTGGGGATCGGTCCGATTCGTAAGCTATGTCCTTGAATGGTTCGGTGGACGCTATGATTTTGTGTCATGTACTCGATGAGGATTACACGACCCACCATAATGTTAATGAGTACTCACACTACTTGTGAAAGAAATCTCCACATTATGAGCTAATATAATTACTTATAACAGAGTCTCATGGTTTTGAATGTGAACCCAAATATGAATGTATTATTTGAGTCCATTTAATAAATACTCGATGTATTGTGGCTCGGGTTGGAGAAGTACTACAGATGAAAAATATTCAAATTGATCAATATATCTCTAGACTAAACCTTTCTGGTGTAGTGTGTTCAGTTCCTTATAAAGATTTTGGATCTTGAGCCCACTAAACTGTCCCATGGGGTTCTCTCTGAAAGATGACCAATAATCTCAGATGAACTTCGGGCACTATATTGAACCAATAGACTGCAATTCCCTCCATACGAATCTTTGAAATAAAAAACATAACATTATTTGATATTTGATTTATGTGAAAGTAATGTGTAGTGCATGTGATCTCTCCCATGGGGTCCTTACCATTGAACTGTGGGAGTTCCACCCATTTAGAAGTTGTGTGCTGATCAGTTCTCGTGTCGATGTGAAATGAGAGGAAGTCAGTTTACTCCCCTGGTTTTTTAAGGATGCCAATTTCTACTATGAGAGAAGTTGAAGGCATAGTGTATGATAATGGAGGATGTGCCTTCAATTGTGGTACCTTCTCCAGGTGGCACAAAACACCAGTAATGTAATTGTAGAGCTCTGCTTGTTTCTTGCATCATTTAAATAACTCTGAGTTATCCTACTCCCAAGTTAATTGTTTTATAGTGATACTCTCTATTGTTGAAGTTAGGTTTTAGAGAAGTGATTTGAGGCATCCCAGTTTCTGGTTGACATCATCTTAACTAGCCTGCTTCTAAGTTTCCATTGTGTGGATAACCTTACTAGGAATTTTCCAGTGGGGCGATGGGGATGATAGTGTATTCATTGGTGATGAGAACACAGTGTGCATCTGGGGGTCAGTAGGAAACGCTTGAGAAGAAGTGGAAACAAGGTACTAGGATGTGGAAATAGCTAATGATCGAGACATCATTAAGTAGATTTAGAATACATATGAATGTTATTAAATCATTCTTATGATAGAAAATATTACTCTTACTTGAGATTTGAAACCTTCATCTTAATATGATTTGATATCCGGATTAGTTTTACATAGCCTTTGAAATAGTGGAGTTACTTATACATAGACATCATAATCTTCTATTTATTCATGCTCAACCTATATGTTTTGATATTATTAATGAACAACCTATCTATTTTGATATTATTCTTAAATAATTCATTTGTTTCATTTTTATTCTTACACAGTTAGTTTATCCTTAGAGTTTCACATATGTAGCTTCTCTAGTTTTCTTATATTTTTTTCCAATCTTCTCGAATCACTTCAAGAATTATTCAATTCTTCACAGAACAATTCCAAAAACTTTTTCACCATCCAAGGACTTATTTTTCAATAATTGATCCAAATAAAAATAAGTAATTTGATATCTACCACTACATAAACAAATTCAACTCCAATTTTATCATATTCCTTCATTTGATAGTTCTTCAATCATCCATTAATAAATTTAGTACCTATCATATCTCAACATAAACTCTTCTCATCAGTCATCATCATTCAAGTGTGTTGATCAACTTTGCAGCATCCTTCAAGCTAGTAACACAATGATTTTTTCTCAATAGAATGCATTATAAACTCTATTCTTCTAAATATAGACATAATATTTGGAAAAATATTTAAAATACATGATACTAACCTCAATCTTTGGTGATGAGTATCCTCCTTCATGAACCAAATAATTCAGTCTATAAAACTCCTTTGAATCATTGATAACCTTGAATCTTTAAAATTCCATAGTGCATAACCATACTCCCTTTCCTCAGTGAGAGGTGAAAACCATTATTTATAGATAGATTAAAAGTAATAAAATATAGAACAAACAAATGTGGGACTCTAAAATACACATAATTGGGTCCAACAATCCCCCTCAAGATGGGTCGTTGATGTTGTGGATGTCCAGCTATGTGCATAGAGAATCGAATTGAGTTCCTAGAAATCCTTTGGTGAAGATGTCTACAAGATGATGATCAGTTGGAATGTACCTGAAGGTTATATTATTTTTCTCAAGGTTATGTTGAAGAAAGTGATAATATATTTCACTATGATTCGCTCATTCATGGAATACCAGATTAGAATCAATATTTTTGGCCACCTAATTATAACACAAAATATGTGCAGGATTCTGGGGTGGAAAACCAAATTCATGAAGAATGCAAAGAATCCAAAGAACATCAGTAGTGACCATGACCATCATACGATATTCAGACTCGACACTTGATCTAGAGACTAAATTTTGTTTCTTGCTTAACCATGAAATTTAGTTACCAACCAAAAAACCATGAACCCAAAAGTAAACTTTCGAGTAGATAAATAACCAGCGTAGTCAGCATCTGAGAATACCTCAATGTTCATATGATCATGATTTGAATATCAAAACCCACAAGCATGGATTTTTTTTAATGTATTTGAACATATGAAGAATGTTCCATTGATATTTTGTCATATGGTTCATGAATTGATGGACCTTGGTGACAACACAGTCAATATCTGGAGGAGTCATTATAAGATAATTTAGTTTTCCCACACGATAATGATACTAGTCTAGATGAGAGTATGGTTCAATGGTATCATGGAGGGACCTTTCCCTTGGTTCAATAGGGGTATTTATGGAAATTTCCTTAAACAAAAACTCTATATTTTATCTATGTAAAACATTCCCCAAATGATACTTTCTCTCCCAATCCATTGGGTACTTTGATTCCCCATAGGGTACTTCAATCTTCACTTAACATACAATGACATTGTTACCTATTAAAAATAAATAAAACTCTCTCCAAATGAAATATATTGCATTTAATCTATTGATCTCTTCAATAGGTATCTTTTTATTTGTTTTCCATACCTCATTAATGATCCAATGTTAATATCTTCACATTATTCTATTATATTCCATATATCTGCCCCTTGTCAGCAATAAATCCATATATTGTTACCAATGCGTCATCAATTATCCAACTCTTAAGTCTACTTAGTTTCATTCATTATAGAACAAAAGTGTGATAAATTAATTTCTCATATCTTTCCTTAATAGCTATGTATTCTTTGAAATCTTCTCAAATTTCATGTTTTTTAATTATCCAATTTCCCTCTTTTAAATTCAGCATTGATTCTATCAAAAATAAGGATGATAAATGATGACAATAATACTTTAAAAATGACATTTTTAGTACTTTATATATTCTCAAATTTTGACATAAATATATCCTAATTTATTCACTCATCTTCTTCTTTATGGTTAAACATTAAGGATGATTAATGGGTCTTGGACTCATTAGCCTATATTTATGGGGGCTAGAATCAACTAGAAAAAAAGGAACCACATTTTAAATGGGTTGGGGGAAAAATCTTGTGAACTTAAGCGGACCAACCTCAAAAAATTTGGGTCAATAAGAAATATTTTTCTTTTTTATTTTAATGTTATTTAAAATTAATGTTTCATTTTTTATGAAAAAATATATATTTTTAAGTATGTGATGAATATGTATATAAATTAACATTTATGTGTCTAATATTTAATGCTTCTTAATAATAAGTGTTTATAAATTTTTTAAATATTACATAAAAATGTGGGTTGTTCTGTAGACCAGACTAGACTCAATTTTTTGAACTTGCATTAAATGTGGGCCTAAATAGACTAAAAAAATTTTAGGTCGGTCCATGCAGGCTTGGTCTGCTCCACCCATTTACAACACTTTTTAAATCCCTAGTAAACTTCATCATTTATTTAAAATGACTAATATCATTTTCAGATAAATAATTCAATCATCCATTTCATAAACATCCTTAAAGAATTGATTCCACTTGATTCAATGCACTCCATGATGAAATTACATCATGTTGTAACACTTTCGTAGCACTCTGGTCCCCCCCCCCTCACACACCACCTTTATTTCTCTATACTAAAAACAAATATATATGAGAATAATATTGATATCATAATTTCTCTCCCTTAATTCAAGTATTCTTTTCCTTCCATAAATTGAATAATTATTCCAACAATTATGTTCTCTAGGCCCAAAATTTTTTACAACATAAAAAATAACCAATGAATCTTGATTTCTTTCTTTGAGTCACATTTTGTTCAGCTTTAACACCTTGATGTTTTCATGCCAAACAACCCTTCAATTTAACTTCTTTTTGGGAACTTACTCTCCTATTTTTTCTCATATACACCTTTTATGTAGAGGTGACTTTCCCATTACTTTTATCAATCTATATTTCTCAATTTACTTTGCAACCTATACTTTTCATAGAAACAACTTTAGTACCAAATTTTTTTTTGAAACAAATGTTAACTTTTTTTCTTCGATTCTACAACATGTATATATCCAAATAATTTCAAACCCTTCTTTCAAATAGAATTAGGTATTTTAGAATTAAGACTTTCATCTAAAAAGTTGGTGGAAACACCTCTTTTCCCAGTAGCCTTTAAAGATTTAGCTTGAACCACTTTCATATTTCTCAGTTTTACTTCATACTCAAGACATTTAGAATGTTCACATCATCAAGTGATTTCACATTCTTTTCAAATCATCTCTCTATATCTTTATTGATCCACATGCATCTAATTATTTTTGAAGATTATTATAAATATTATTTATCCTCTTTTCCTTTATTACTAACTATGCATTATTAAAAATAATTGAAGATTTTTGTGTTTCTTCTAATAAATGGATCTTCTCTTAAAGGGCATTTCTTATATTAATTTTCTCATCAATTACTTGTTGTGTCATATCCCACTACTATCACACTCCATAACTTCAAATGAAGAGAAAAGCGTAGAACTTTTTAAAGCAAATGATACTCGATTTGATGTATTTGAATTGAGAAGCAGCACACCCAATCCACACACAGAATCAGTACCAATTACAAACAATACCTTACAAAAAACAGAAAATATTCGAATAATTAAACTCAATACAAGAAAAAATAAAAAACACAATAATTTACACGGATGGAGACTTTACCTACTTCGGGAGAGGAACACTATAACCTTTATATTAGAAGAGAAGAAGGAAACACTGAGTTACAAGTGCCCAAATTTTAGAGTGCTACCCATAAATAGAAGAAGAAAACTTCAAAATAGGTTTTAAATTTATGGACAAGTGACCCCCACCGATTATAGACAAGCTTCATAGTAGTCATATGGATTTTTTGATTCCACCACCATCTGATCTTTGTGGTCATCCATCTCTTGATCAAGTGTTGAATGCACTAACTTAACCACTCCTTCTAGTGAACGGTGCCTGTGTCCCAAAAAATTACTTACACACTTTCATACTTTTACTATAGTGTTGTTTCTATCACCATGTCTATTTATAGAACTTGATTACAGTTCCCCTTCTGACGTTTGGTTCCATGTCTTGGTGTTAGAATCAATCCTTCTAAAAGTTATGATACCTTTCTAGAGAATAGTTTTCATAACCAAGACTAACATTTCTTTCTATAATTATTCTTTAGTTTGTGAGTACTTTTATTTATATAATAATGAAAATTTATCTTTGACTTAAACCTCTTTGATGGGTTTTTTTCACATCAGTACCTTTTCAGTTAATGTATTATTTGGATCATTTGTCTCCAACACATTCCATGTATTTTCATCCTATAGATCCTTGATGAACTTAAATATTAATGTCCTGACTTTAGGTATATTTTTCATGTGATCCTTTATTTCAAAATAAAATTCACTATGTTATTCAATTTTCACATTCTCATCACAGTCTGGATTAGATTCTTCAAGAGGATAATTATTGTCATATATTTCACTATTTTCACCAATTATATTACTTTTAAGTGGTGAATCCTTATATTATTTTCTCATAGATGATATCTTCTCCAACTTTATCACCAATATAATTCCAAACTCATAGATCCGATCTTACACACCAATCTATGGTTTCACACGAGACAACCCAAGGAGATCCAAGACAAGAAAGAAGAAGGAGACCCTGAACTTTGATTTCAAGAACCAATGCTCAAGGATTCATTTCCAATATATTATCAGTGTTAAAGATCATCAGAAATTCCTAGGTAAATCTTGGAGGTCAATATAAATAATTAAGACTATGTATGAGGATTTAAAACTGCTGGTCATCATAAAAATTGATGGTCCCAAATGATTTATGACTTAAATTGTGAATTTACATTGTAAATTAGTCGAGGGTCACTTATGCCAAAAATTGTCACCTTAGTGATTTTTCTATAAAAACCCATCTCATGACATAAAACTATTTTATGGAATAAATGGTGTTTACATACTGCACATCTTCCCTGAATAATTTATGTCATAAAAACCACAATTTATGATGTAAATTGTTTCTGTAGATTTTTTTTCAGTATCCAACTATATGGTTCTTCCACTCTTACACCCCCAAATTCTTCCAGAATCATAAAAAAATAATCCAATGACAAAACAAAAAAATCATAAAATGATACCTCAAACTAAGGGTGTTACAGGACAATTAATCTCCAATGTCTAGAGTTGGATTTCAATCTGGTGTTTTCTTCTATTGGTTTTGGTTTTACAAGTGTTATTGGTTTTTGTGTTGTAGGTGGTTCCTTTAATGTGTTTGGTTGGAAGGTATAACTTCTCACCGACAACGGTGGGCGACGATGGTTCTAGGGGTTCGATGATGATGGAGTGAGGTGCTCCTAATGTTGGGTGATGTTTCTTGGTGATCTTGTGGTCCCAATACATGTGGTTCTTGAGTCTTGTGGTGTCTAGTCAAGCCTTTTAAGCCTTCCCCTTCCCACCTCATTTTCTTGATACTTGAACCACTGTTTTTTATTGGATTTTAGGTTTTGATGTTTGGTTTTTGAGTTTTGTATTTGGGGTGGTGCGTGGTTTATCTTGTACTAGTTCACAGGATGACCTATTTTTGATTTCTTCCATGGATTTTGTGTTTAGGTTCCCATATAACCTCAAAGTTGTTAATATAAAATTTTAAAAAATTATTATAGAGAAAAAAGAAGTATTGATCGAACGTGTATAAGAAAAAATATGGGATTACTTGGAACCACTTCTAGGATTTATTCTTTACGAAATTTTACTATAAAACCCTTTATCAGGTAATTGATCTAGAATTTACATGGAATTTAAGAAAAGCATTATGATAGTGATGGTATATACTTTTGTGTTTATTGATCTACTCTATTTTTCACCCTACTCAAGTGATTATAAGAAATAAAAATCTTATTTATTTGAAATGGGATTGTTGTTAATAATATCCTTAAGTACTTGAAAATAAGTAATAATGTGTTCTTGGTCTTTGGAGTAGTGGATAAACTCATTATAAGTGGTTACACTGATTCTATTTTTCAATATGACAAAGATGATATGAGATCTCAATCTGTTTTTTATTTTTCCTAAATAGTGGCTCCATTAGTCCGAAGAGTTATAAACAAGCCACCGTAGAAAAATCAATAACCAAGGTAGAGTATAATCATTATGTCAGATCCTATGAAGGAGGCTGTTTGGATTAAGAATTTCATCACTGAACATGGGGTAGATCCAAACATTGAGGGAGAAATTGCACTTCATTGTGACAATAATGGAGTTATTTCTTAGGCCAGGGGACCTCGTTCTCACCAAAGAACCAAACACATCCTACGCAAATACCATCTAATTTGATATATTTTTGAAAGGGTTGATATAAAGTTTTTTGGGTGGTTACAGATGAAAATTTAGAAGATCCTTTAACAAAATCATTAGCATAGAAAAAGCATAAGGTTCATGTTTAGTCTCTTTATATTTGATTCATGATAGATTGGAATGATAATATCCTTAAATGGATCATACCTTCATGATTCGTTACTTTGTGTAATCTTGTTTTTGGGGATGATGAAAAAAGGTTGGAGAAGGAGAGGTGGAGGTTTGAGATAAGACTTTGGATGAGAGAGTGAGTCATAGTGTGAAGGTTTGGTCATTGTTGATGTGTGGTTCTGTAGCTAGCAAGTCATGGTGCGGAATTGTTTATCATGGAATTTAGGGTTTTTGTGAAGGATTTTGGAAAAGTGTAACATCATACAAAGGATTTTAAAATATCTTACAAAACTTAAATATCATATGAAATTCCTTTATCGATTTCTTGATCACGACGTAGTAGGGTGTGTCATGGTATGAGGGTTTTAAAGGGAAATTGGCCGAGTAAGGGATCTTATGATATGTGGGGAATGACTCTTATAAAGTTTTGATGACCCTTGTGAAATTGACCTTTTTCTGGTTGAGATGAGATGGTTAGGTTGAGGCATAAGGTATCATGGGAAGTTTGTTATATTTTACATGAATGGTTATTGTTGTGTGTCCCTAGATACTATAACGTGAAAACCTAGAGGTAAAGTTTCAATGGTTCGATTCTGGGTGAAATTGTGTCGTGGATCTTTGGTTATGGAATGACCCTTCCTTGATCATATTGGATTAAATAGTTTGACCATCTTTAAATATGAGGAGATAGGGATATTTGTGATGCATCTTTTGGGGGTTCAGTTGAATTTGACTTGTTACATTATCACCATGATTTGTTGCTATGTGGTGATGTAGTTTTATAGTTAGGATATAAATTTGATGATTATTTTGAATTATTTTAGATTCTTTATATTTCTCTCTAACCTCAAGAAATCGTAGGTTCATCCTTATAGGACTTTGAGAATCCTTTGGTTGGATTTAGCTGTTGGATTCAGAAGATTAACCGGTAGTGATCTGAGGTTAGTTCCCCCTTCTTTTCCTCTTGGGTTTTATCCTCGTTCTTCATCTAGGAAAGCTATGGTTGCAGTTTGGAGGTTGGTTTTACTATATTTTAGTCATGTTTTTGATGATAATTAGTGTGTTCTAGATTATTGGGGATTTATTTTCACAATTCTGACTGGGTGATCCTCTCTTCCTTACCTTATCATTGTTCAGTGGTTGTGAATCTCAACATGAGGTAGGGGATTCAAGAACCATCTTTTAATTTTGTGTATAATGTGAATGAAACACATTTTTTCTTAATTTGGTTTAATGTTAAGTATTTAATTAATAAATATAATGATTCATAATAAGAGGAAATTAACAGGAATGGGTGATTCACATGCTTCCATGATATTACATATGTGATTGATGGATATTTATCTACTCCTATTGAAACTTACCATTTATGTTGTAATTTTTCTGATAATGCTATGATTTTATTTCTAGAATGATATTTTATAAAAGGATAATTAATTAAAGGTGGTAAATAACTAGTTGTGTGAAATATGAAATTGTTGTGTTAACACCCATGTAAGAGATGTTAAATCACTATGAAAGCATGATTTAAAATGGAAAATTTGTAAATGGTTGTTTCTAAAAGGTGGTTTCAATATATTATTGTTTTTTATTTTGTGTGTATTGTAGTGATTGTTATGTGGGAATTATATGGCTGGTTTTTGGTGCAAGGTGTGTTGGGGGATTCAATTGGTTTCCATTGTTGGCATGGGAGGAATCGTTGTTGACGTTTGGTGGTTGGGTCATTGTGGTGGTTATTGTCATGATAGGTGTGGAGGTTGATACGGTGGTTATTTAAGTGATGCAGTGATAGTAGGTGGCTATGGAATGTCATTGGTAATGAAATTTGGTAAATGGACTAAAATGGAATAAACTATGGCTTATGTGGATGCTTGAAATGAATAGATAATGGTAGGAAATAAACGTGGAAAATGGATCAAAATTATTTGACATTAAATATGGAATTAAATTAAATAATGAATGTAATATGACTGGTAACCAATAAAATTGGAATTGGCTGATTACATGATTAAAAATGGAATTTATAGGCTTTATCATGGCTATTTTGTATTGGAATGTGGGCTGATTGATGATCTAGAGGTGGAAACAGTTGTTCGTGAAAGGTTGTAGATATGTGGTGATGTTTATGAGTTGTGAAAGTGTTGTTTTGGTGTAAACCTTCTAGGAAAGGTGTGTGTGACCTTGAATTTTCTTATGATTTCATACACACTCTACTCGTGTCTTATATCCTGGCTGACGCCCTAATGTTTTGGGTTCCAGGTGTTTTCACCAAACATCTAGGTTAGCGAGGGAATGGATGTATGACTACTCTCTCTTCCCCACTCTCTCATTCGAACGTGGTATGATTATTATGGAAAGATGTTTATATTCATGATCTATGATGGTTAGAATTAAAAAGTGTACTTGATGTGATGATAATGAGATGATGATATGATATATTGTGTGGTTCATGCATGGAAGGGGAGGACACAAGGTTCAAATCTTACGTGTTCATGTTACCCTACTACTATGGAAATGTGATGTACGGTTGAGATAGGTATATGTGGTATATGGATTGGTTTTGGTTATGGTATGGTCTATTTCCGACGTAATTGTTGGTATAAGTAGGGTTACGGCTTGACCCACATCATACATGACTTGGTATATATTATTTGGATATTATTGTAATTATATGTAAGAGATAAGAGCACCGAGAAATTTTACGTTGGGAATGAGAGTGAAAAAATAGCAAGGAAGTGGTGTATGGTACCATTTTTTCATAATTATTTAATGTTATTTTATTATACATGGTTGAAATACTTTATGAGTGAGCCTTGGTGAGGTTGGGTGTTAGTTGAACTGGTAGGTACTTATTGGTTATTCTATTTATCCACTAAAACATTCGTATGCTTCTTTTACATTTTTTATGAGAGGTTTTGAGGAGGATCCTATTAAGTATATATTTATACTAACCCTTATATATATAATTATGCTTTATAGGTTTTTAGGATGGATTTAGAGGTATATTTGAACATTACTAGCTCAAATTTGGTTTTTGTGGTTGGAGTTGCAACCGAGGACTTTTATTGTTTTCATTTTATTTTGAAGACCCTATATTTGTATGGCATTTTCATGCATTGCGGATATTATGAGATGTTGGTTTTATTTATACTATAGAGTTAATCGGTGGTTTATTTTATATGTTCTTGAGATTTATAAGGGTAATGCCTCCCATTTGTGTGACTTATACCATCAGTACTAGTTTCCCCCTTATGGAATGTTGGAGGGATTTTGAGGCCACTCCCATCCTTAGTATAGGCCCTAGAAGGGTCATCAGCTGCAGTGAGTCATGAGAAAGTGGTAGCAGAGCTTTGGTTGAGAGTTTGGATGGATAATGTAATTATATTCTTGTATGGATTTCACGTTTTAAGATTATAGAACACACTAGTTGAGGTAATGATAATTGTGGGATAGATGCCTAGGAGATGTATATTCATCATACTTGTTTACACTTGTTTTTAAATTAGTGTGATTTAAGAAAAGTTAAAATGATTATAAATAAATAAATCTTAAATGAGTTCCATGCCACTGGCCATAATATTTTCCTTTTTCACTTAAAAATATTCCTATTGGATGTCTTCTACATGTGGTTATAGTTGTTGAGGTTTGGTGGGATAATCTAGTTGACCACCGAAGTATTGATCCGTCTAATAAGGATCAACTTTGAAGGAAGACATTGTGTGAGTTCTTGAATTAGATCTTAGAAAACAATTAGGGGAGTGTCTCAAATATGGAGACAAAGCTCAAGCTAATGGATCTTGAGATCACCTTTAGCTTGATCTAATCTTGGATTGAGTATCAGGGTTCCATTGGATGTTACCCATTTGTGAGGGATTACGTCAGTGGTGGATTATTTATCTTGGGGAGCGGATGAGGGGAGAGGTTTCCTGAAATTATTTCAAGATTTGGTTTCGTGCAGAGTTTCTATCGTCAATGATGAGGGAAGAGAAGAGGCAAGAGTTTCTCTTACTTCCATAGGGGAGCCTGAGCACATGGGAGCTTGATATTAGATTCAATGGCCCATTTCTCTTCACCCTTGTTCTTTTCTTGGATGACGAGTCAAGAGTGTGGTGTCTAGAGGAGGCGTTGCACCCAGTTATCTAATATACATTCACTCCATTTATGTTTCCTATATATTTTTAGGTGTAGAAGAAGGCAAGTGATTGAGGGGATGCATGCACATCTAAGATCATCTCAAGAGGGAGTTCATTAGCACTTCCTAAGGAGAATAATTTTATAGGGAGGATCTCATACATTGGGGTAGCCAAGGTTCCAACCGGTGGGGAGTCAGCCTCAAGGTACTTCTAATTTCTTTGGAGCCAATAGTTATTCTTACTCTACCAAGAGATTTATGAAAATTTACTTTGTTTGTAGGGGTCTTGACCATTAGTGGTATTAGTGATTGACCGTTCATGGGGTCCAACATGGAATAGGCTGTCATATCCTTCTTATCATCCATTGAAACTGTTGCCTCTGAGGTCATATCAGCAGCAGGGACATCAAGGTTATTCTCCTCTAAGAGGATATGGAGTTGGTAGAGGTCAAACCCATGATTTTTCCCGCCCTTAGGGACATAGGTTCAAGTGAGGCCATGGATGTGGTCATAAAAAATGAGGCAAAATATTTAGACTTGGATAGTTTAATACTATGGAGATTCTTATGCCAGATGGGATAAAGATCATTAGAGGTACCATTTGTTTATCATCTACCTTGGCTTGTTATTTATTTGATTTTTGAGATTTTCACTCCTTTATTGCAATCACCATATTCCATGCTTTAAGGATTAACGTGGAGAGACTTCCAGAACCCTTGGTGTTGACTAAAATAATCATAGGTCAGATAAGTTTGCTCCATATTTTCTATGGTTGTGAGTTGATGATGAAGCAGCATTAGTTAATATGACAATTTATTATTGTATATACACAACCCTATGAAGTAATTATTGCCATCAAGTGGTTTTATTCTCTGCGTATGTTTATTTATTGCTTCCAGATTAGGGTTGTGTTCTTTGATATGGGAGTCCAATATAAAATATTGTTTAATAAGTGAGATTATCAGATGGGTCGTAGATTTTCAGATCCTCTTTTATTACAGTTGTCAACTTCTCCATTGCCTTTAGTAGATGTACAAGTGGTGGAGTTCCCTAGATTCATTGAGGAGTTTCTGAATATATTCCTCAAGGTCTTGACTGTAACACCCCATGTTTTTGAAATTAAATATGCAATGCAATCTATCCATTAAACACAAATTTTCCTCTTCTATGTTTTGAATATAAAAAAATGGTCATCTAGAGTTGTGTTCAGTAAGTCATTTGGAGTCCGATAGAACAAACATGATTTTTTAGTGAATAGTAACATACCCTTATGAATAGTAATATGACCCTAATGAATAGTAAATTTTATTATTATTTTATTTTCTTAAGGCTAGAAGATAATAACATCTTGGTTAATTTTTCATTGTGACAAAGAAGTAGTTATAGAATTAGAACTGTTAATTTTTGAATTAAGTATGCTATTATTTAAAAGCTAAATTAATAATATTTAGAAAATTATTTTTCAAAAATGGAATTCACTTTTGAATTCTACACATCGAAAAATAGTAGGGGTGAATTTTTTGGATTTTTCTGAAATTCTAGAATCTTTGATGAATAGTAAAATACGATAAATATGATAAATGCTAAATACTTGATTTACTGCATCATAGGTGATGCAAGGATGATGTAATACCACTTGGTTCGAACTCACATGCCATTATTACAATTATGAGTCACATGAAACAATACTATTGGTTGTCTTGAGAGAAATAATAAAATATTGAATTAAATATTCAAAATATACCCCTCTCTTCCACTATAAAACCCCCCCACCACTACCTCTTCTCTTCAATTCTCTAAGCCTTGAAGCTCCTCAAAGTTCTTCCCAATTACCCTTCCCTAGTCACTCCCCATGACTAGGAAGCTCTTAGTCTTTCCAAGAGACCAAAACCCCTTCCCTTGAGGAGTTTCTCAAGGAGGTTATTTTAAGAGGTAAAACACCCTTCTTTCGCATTTGGTTTTAATTCAATTTATCTACTTTTATTATCCTATCCTCACCTCCTCTATCCAAATGAACATGATAACTCCAGTAACACCTATATACTGGATTTTTATTATGTGAATGGAAGAACCATCATAAATATTCTTATTCCCTCCCTTTTATTTTATAAACAAAATCGACGTCCATGAGATTCTGATTTATAACCTTTGTGGATGACAAATTTTCATTCATAAATTTATTCTTCATTACTGGTCATGAAACCATATTCATGGCTGAAATAGACTATAATATATTTTTGATAACCTAATTAATATTCAGGAACCAGAATATGTACATATAATTAAGTTAGATGACAAAACAAGTTCATAATTTTCCAAATACCGCCAAATAATCGAAGTGGTGGTCATCTAATGGTTCATCCTCATTCCATGTAACCAAATGATATAAATGACCATTAACAATTATTTATGTTCATTAATAATATATAATTCCAATCCTGGAGATTTATAACCATTCCACATGAACTTCGTTACTTAAAAACAAGTAAACCAAATATGAAAATAAAGGAAACGAACACCCCCGAATGACAGAATTCAATACAATAACTTTTCCATAAAGACATAAATGAACTAACCAGAATTATGGTAAAATAAATACATGTATAAAAGGTTCTGAAATAATTTATTAACAAGTATAATTTCATATTCTAGGAGCTTAAGTACAAGAGAGGAACACATTTGGAGTTAAGGTAAGGGTTTTTCCACCCGAACATCCATTTTCATTCAGGATACATTCATTGTCTAATTACCTAAATGAAATTCTTATGTATTGTTATGTACTCATAATATATTCTGTGTGAGTAACATATATATGTTTAAAAACCGTAACCCTTACTTATTTTATGGATAGTTACACGTATTAAAAGGAACTTTCAAAATTGTTTCCAAAATAGAAGCTCGATTCAAGGGAATTTCTCCAATTCATATCTATTTACAAGGGCACTCTATAATCTATTTTTGGAAACCATTATCTTTCTAAAAATAGTCATTTTATTATGAAAATAATATCTTCCTTCACTTTTGGTATTATACAAAGATTTTCCAAAAGAACTCTTCTTTTCAAAATAAAAGAGTATTTATCTCAAAATTGCTTAATGATTTTATAAGAGTATTTTCATTCAATGATATTTTTGATTCCATGGTATTATTGGGTTTAATAATTTATGAAGTC
Source organism: Viscum album (assembly GCA_963277665.1). Lineage (NCBI taxonomy): Eukaryota > Viridiplantae > Streptophyta > Magnoliopsida > Santalales > Viscaceae > Viscum > Viscum album. The sequence goes on from OY728162.1 coordinate 128,330,535, forward strand.
ATATACCATATTTTATTTAATGGTTTATGACTACCTTTATTGTGGATGATCTATCCTAAAACCATTCATCATATTATTCCGAATGGTTAGTGTTTATGTTCAATAATTGGTGAAAGTTAGTTACATTTCATATGATAGTTTCAATATGAAAGTATATGTTGTTTATGTTGATCCCCGCTCATATGAGGAATTCATTGGACTTATTATGTGATGGGTGGGTCCCACTATATCCCTTCGATGCATCGGTAGGTCTCATGAGACAAATAGACGTGGAATTGGCTGAGGCCTTTCCCAATGTGATATGGATTTTGGCCGAGGCCTTAATCACTAGATGTCTTAGCCGAGGCCATGACAAAATGATTCAGAATATCTAGCATATGAACTTCACTCATTATGAATCTAGTAATTGAAATTAATGTGGTTATTCGACTAGTATAGTACCCATGATTATGTTTTATTATGGAATTATTTACTCAAATCATTTTCCTGCCATAATGTGTTAATATTTATTATTAAAGGCATGTGTTTTCAATTATTCACCATGTCTAATGTTTATATTATCTTCCATTGTATCACTTACTCTTACTAAGAATTTGATCTCACCCCTTTCTTATGTTTCATTGTCTCAGGATATGAATAAGTAATTTATTAATGACTTGCAAGTATAATCTAGGAGACGTGATGTTTCTAGTGGAATAAAATAGTGTTTTATTTCCATTTATGTTATAATGGTGAACTTATGTATGTAACTTGTTTCCAATAATACTAAACTACTTGGTCTTTTGAGATTCATATTCCTTGTATGTATTCCAACATAATCAAATAAGGAACCGGCTCTGGGAAACTGGGGTCAGGTCCTTACAGTTGGTATCAGAGGAAGTTTAGTAGAATACATGGAAACTAGATTTAGAAAATGTAGAATTAGGGAAGAGTCCCTAAGTTGGTCTTTGAAGATATACATACAATAACGTCCTGGTATTTTGGTAAGGAATAGATTATGTGGATCTTTCAAGCAATACATCCCAGTCTGGATACAAGCAGGTAGAGGCGGCTCTGGTACAAATGTATCTAGGGGTAAAACCCAAAAATACCGCTTTGAGCTAGACCCGAACGGGAACTGGTGCACGACAATGGGTCTTGCTATACTCTTGGTTATGACACTCCCAAGGGATAAGCTTAGGATAAATCACATTTTCTTTACAAGCCATTATGAAGGATTGAAATGTAAAATATTCCTCAAAGAAACCATATTTGTGAATATGGGATTATCCATGTGTAGGATCTCAGTTTATCTGAGTATTTTTAAGTTAAGATTATACATTATGATTCATAACCTAATCTAGTGTATGCCATTATCTAGATATGGCGCCTAGTGGACGGAATGGAAATTGCACGAATGCATGTGTCCCCTGTAGGGATTTTCCTCTGACGCATGACAATGATGTTGGCTCTGGTGCTATGACTGGTGTTGAGCAACTCATAAATATACTGGGACAACTTACCCAGGTTATGAATAATAACCTTACCCATATGGAGCATCCGGATCTACCATGTGGAGGAGCCATGCTAGATCACTTTATGCAACAACAGCCTCCATCATTCAATGAGACTACAAATCCATTTGTAGCAGAGCAGTGGATTTGTTCCCTTAAGAAGATATTTCTATCTTTGGGATGTAATGAAAGAGAGAAGGTTGTCATGGCAGTATATCGTCTATCAGGAGATGCGGATCAGTGGTGGTCATTTATCCAAAACAAAAAGGAGGAGGAAGAGATAGAAGAGATGGAATGGAGGGATTTTAAATAAATCTTCTTAGAAAAATATTTCCCTCGTGAGCAGTGAGTAGATATGGAGAGACAATTATTGAATCTGAGGCAGAAGGAAGATGATAATGTTTCAAGGTATGAAGCTAACTTCACAAGATTAAAAAGACATGTTGTAGGCTACATATGAAATCCAAGGAGAAAATTTGATCTATTCTTTGATTGCCTAAATCCATTCCTTCGGCAGGCACTGGTCTCCCAAAGTTTTTCATCATATGAGGATATAGTTTCATGTTCCATCAAGATAGAAAAAGAATTCTCTATGTCTTGTGACTTTAAGGGAAATCAAGAAAAGAAGAGGGTTGTTGAAAACCCTAGGAAAGGAAATAAGGAAATGGGGAAGAAGGGAAGAGTTGAATTTCCACCATGTGACAATTTTGGAAGGAAACACCCTGGTGCATGCTTAAAAGGAAAAGGAGTATGATGCAAATGTGGTCAGAAAGGCCATCTTGTTGGTGGTTGCAAAGGGAAGAAGGGATCCAATGATGTTCAATGCTATAGTTATCGGGAGATGGGACACTATGCTAATGATTTTCCGAAATGTCAAGGAAATATGCAACAGAAAAGGCCAAGGGATCAGGGACAAGCTTATGCAATCACAACTACAAAGGTTGAAGTTCTTAATGATGTGGTGGTAGGTACTTTAATTATTTCCCCAAGTTTAGACAATGTTTTATTTGATTCTGGATCCTCGCATTGTTTCATATCTTCCTAGTTTGCTAAGAAAATTAGATATTCCCAATTTGATTTAACGAGGGAGTTTTCTGTTAAAACTCCTAAGGGAAGTATCATCGCTACAAAGTTTTGTCAGTCAGTTCCCATTAGGGCATAAAAATGTTCTTTATTTTCTGATCTCATTGTCATACCCATGATTTAATTTCATATAATCCTTGGTATGGATTGGCTTTCGGACCATGATGTAAAAATTTATTGTAAGAAGGAGGAGGTTACGATTTTTATGATGATGATAAAGAACACCTTATCTTTAGAGCAGAATAGTCACCATCTGATTCTTATCTAGATCCACCCCCATTAGCTCAACTAAATTCAATTATCGGGGAGTAAGAGAATGAAATAATTGTGGGTGAGGAAAGGAATGATCAAATATAGGATGTAACTATTGTGAGAGAATATGTTGATGTGTTTCTATAAGATTTACCTGGACATCCTCCAGAATGAGAAATTGAGTTTTCGATTGATTTAATTCATGGTTCAAGGCACATATCAAAGACCCCTTATAGAATGGACATTGTATAATTAGTGGAACTAAAGAAAAAACTATAGGAATTGAGTAATAAGGGATTTATTTTCCCTAGTGTTTCTCCATGGGGATCCCCTATCCATTTTGTTAAGAAGAAAGATGGATCTATGAGGTTATGTGTCGACTATAGGGAGATCAATGCTATAACAATAAAGAACAAGTATCCCCTACCTCACATTGATGATTTATTTGACCAACTGCATGGAGATCAATACTTTTCAATGATTGACCTTCGATCTGGATATCATCAGTTGAGTGTAAAGAAGGAAGACATTCTGAAAACAACATTTCGAACCAGGTACGGGCATTACGAGATTACAGTAATTCCTTTTGGATTGAATAATGCAACATCTGTCTTCATGGATCTAATTAACAGAGTTTTCAAGGAATATCTTGATGATTTTGTAGTGGTATTTATTGATGATATCATGGTATACTCCAAAAGCTACGAAGATCATGAAAATCACTTGCGCATTATCCTGAAGACTCTTAGAAGACATGAATTATATAGGAATTTTAGCAAGTGTGAATTCTGGCTTCAGAAGATTTCTTTTCTTGGACATATTGTCTCTAAGGATGGAATCCTAGTTGATCCAGTTAAGACAAAGGCAATCCAAGATTAGCCCACGCCAATAAATATAACTAAGGTACGCAGTTTTATTGGCTTAGCAGGTTATTATCGTCATTTCGTTCAGAAAATTACCCGACTAGATAACCCACTAACGAAACTCACACATAAAGGGGTTAATTTTTTTTGGAAAAAAGATTGTGAAGAATGTTTCGAAGAACTGAAGAGAATATTAGTCAATGCTCCTATATTGAATCTACCATCGGGGAATTACGAGTTTGTTATTTATAGTGATGCTTCAAAGAAAGGACATGGTTTTGTCCTTATGAAAAATGATAGGGTTATTGCTTATGCATCACGACAACTAAAAATTCATGAGCAAAACTATCCTACTCATGATCTTGAGTTAGCTGCTATAATCTTCACTTTGAATATATGGAGACATTATCTCTATGGTGAAAAATGTGAGATTTATACTGATCACAAGAGTTTGAAGTATATTTTCTCACAGAAAGAACTCAACATGAGGCAAAGAAGATGGCTTGAACAACTCGAGGATTATGATTGCATGATACACTACCACTCGGGGAAGGAAAATAAGGTTAAATATGCCTTAATAAGAAATTATCTTGGAGTTTTGATCAAGATAATAGTTGAAAGAGATCCTATTTTCATGGATCTAGTAAAGATGGATATTAGAATAACCATGGAAGGTGAAACATAAATTCTTTTTCAAATGGTTTCCAAACCATCTTTACTAGAAAGGATAAAAAGTTATCAGGCTGATGACAAGGAGTTTCAAAAGAAGATTGAAGCTGTAAAGGATGAGAGATTGAGTGACTTTGTATACGAAGATAGATTTTTGAAATTTGGGAAGAGACTTTGTGTTCCCGATATACCTGATCTAAAAAGGGAATTATTGGATGATTCTCATAGTTACAATTTCTTTATACACCCTAGTAGCACTAAGATGTATAGAGATTTGAAGGAACATTTTTGGTGGGACAACATGAAGAGGGAGGTTGCTAAGTTTGTGTCAAGATGTATGGTTTGTCAACAAGTGAAAGATGGAAGGAAACAGCCTGGAAGAGTATTGCAACCTCTTCCCATACCTGAGTGAAAATGGGATAATATCACGATGGACTTTGTCATGGGACTACCAAAGACTCCTAGAAGGAATGATGTAATATGGGTCATTGTTGATCGTCTTACCAAGTCAGCACATTTTCTTACTATAATAGAAGATCTACCATTTGAATGTCTAGAAAGAATATATATTAATGAAGTTGTGAGACTTCATGGAGTACCCTTATTGATTGTTTCTGATCGTGATACATGTTTTACATCAAGATTCTGGAAATGTCTTCAGAATTCCCTAGATACTGATCTTTGTTTGAGCACTGCCTACCACCCACAAACTGATGGACAATCAGAATAGACAATTCAAACATTGGAGGACATGTTGAGGTCATGTTCCCTTTATTTTCAAGGCATGTGGGATCAGTATTTACCTCTCATAGAATTTTCCTACAACAATAGCTTCCATTCAAGTATACTGATGGCACCCTATGAAGCATTATATGGGAGGCGATGTCATACAGCAACTTGCTGGGATGATGTTGGTGAAAGAAAGCTCGTGGGCCTAGAACTTGTTGAAGAAACAATGGAAAAGGTGAAGAATATCCAAAACCATATCAAAACAGCTCAAAGTAGGAAAAAGAGCTATCCAGATAACTGAAGGAAGGATTTGGAGTTTCATGAAGGTGATCACATTTTTTTAAAGGTATCTCCATGGATGGGTATTATACGATTCAGTAAGAAGGTAAAGTTAAGTCCCAGGTATATCGGACCTTTTGAAATTCTGGACCGAATTGGAGTTGTAGCTTACCATTTGGCAATGCCGCCATGTCTCTCCATAGTTCACAATGTGTTCCACGTGTCAATGTTAAGAAAGTACATGACAGACCCAACACATGTACTCACTTATGAAGAAGTGGAATTTGAGCCCAATCTATCTTAATGTAAAGATCCTATCAAGATTCTTGATACTAGAGAACAAGTATTGAGAAATCGGATGACTCGTCTGGTAAAGGTTCTATGGGGGAACCATAAGATGGAGGAATCAACATGGGAGCCTGAGGAGCTTATGTTAAAGACATACCCGAATCTTTTTAGGTAATATTCTGTGAATTTTGAGGAAGAAATTTTTTTAAGGAGGGGAGAATGTAACAGCCCAAGGTTTTGAAACTAAATATACAATGCAATCTATCCATTAAACCCAACTTTTCCTCTTCTATGTTTTGAATTTGGAAAAATGGCCATCTAGAGTTGTGTTCAGTAAGTCATTTGGAGTCCGATAGAACAAACTTTATTTTTTAGTTAATAGTAACATACCCTTATGAATAGTAATATGACCCTAATTAATAGTAAATTTTATTATTATTTTATTTTCTTAAGGCTAGAAGATAATAACATCTTGGTTAATTTTTCATTGTGATAAAGAAGTAGTTGTAGAATTAGAACTGTTAATTTTTGAATTATGTATGATATTATTTAAAAGTTAACTTAATAATGTTTAGAAAATTATTTTTCAAAAATGGACTTCACTTTTTAATTTTACACGTCAAAAAATGGTAGTGGTGAATTTTTTGGATTTTTCTAAAATTCTAGAATCTTTGATGAATAGTAAAATACGATAAATGCTAAATACTTGATTTACTGCATCATAGGTGATGCAAGGATGATGTAAGCACACTTGGTTCAAACTCACAGGCCATTATTACTATTAAGAGTCACATGAAACAATACTATTGGTTTTCTTGAGAGAAATAATAAAATATTTAATTAAATATTCAAAATATACCCCTTTCCTCCACTATAAAAACCCCACACCACTACCTCTTCTCTTCACTCCTCTAAGACTTGAAGCTCCTCAAAGTTCTACCCAATTAACCTTACCTAGTCACTATGGATGACCAGGAAGATCTTAGTATTTCCAAAAGACCAAAACCCCATCCCTTAAGGAGTTTCTCAAGGAGGTTATTTCAAGGGGTAAAACATCCTTCTTTCGCATTTGTTTTTATTTCAATTTATCTACTTTTGTTATCCTATCCTCACCTCCTCTATCCAAATGACCATGATAACTCCAATAACATCTATATACGGGATTTATATCATGTGAATGGAAGAACCATCATAAATATTCTTATTCCATCCCTTTTATTTTATAAACGAAATCGACGTCCATAAGATTCTAATTTATAACCTTCATGGACGATGATGTTTCATTCTTCAATTTCTTCTTTGTTACTGGTCAAGAAACCATATTCATGGTTGAAACATACTATAATATATGTTTTATAACCTGATTAATATTCAGGAACCAGAATATGTACATATAATTAAGTTAGATGAAAAAACTAGTTCATAATTTTCCAAATACCGCTGAATAATCTAAGTGGTGGTCATCTAATGGTTCATCCTCATTCCATGTAACCAAATGATAGAAATGACCATTAACAATTATTTATGTTCATTAATAATATATAATTACAATCCTATTGATTTATAACCATTCCACATGAACTTCATTACTTAAAAACAAGTGAACCGAATATGAAAATAAAGGAAACGAACACTCCAGAATGACGGAATTCAATACAATAACTTGTCAATAAAGACATAAATGAACTAACCAGAATTATGGTAAACTAAATACATTTATAAGAGGTTCTAAAATAAGTTATTAACAAGTATAATTTCATATTCCAGAAGCTTAATTACAAGAGAGGAACACATTTGGAGTTAAGGTAAGGGTTTTCCACCCGAACTTCCATTTTCATTCGGGATACATTCATTGTCTAATTACCTCAATGAAATTCTTATGTATTATTATGTACTCATCATATATTATGTTTGAGTATAATATATATGTTTAAAAACTAGAACCCTTCCTTATTTTACTGATATTTACATGTTTTAAAAGGAACTTTCAAAATTGTTTCCAAAATAGAAGCCCGGTTCAAGGGAATTTCTCCAATTCATATCTATTTACAAGGTCACTCTATAATATGTTTTGGAAACCATTATCTTTCTAAAAATAATAATTTTATTATGAAAATACTATCTTACTTCACTTCTGGTTTTATAAAAATATTTTCCAAAAGAACTCTTCTTTTCAAAATAAAAGAGTATTTATCTCAAAATTGCTTAATGATTTTATAAGAGTGTTTTCATTCAATGCTCTTGTTGATTCCATGGTATTATTGGGTTTAATAATTTATGAAGTTATATATCATATTTGATTTAATGGTTTATGAATATCTTTATTTTGAATGATATATCCTAAAACCATTCATCATATTATTCCGAATGGTTAGTGTTTATGTTCAATAATTGGTGAAAGTTAGTTACATTTCATATGATAGTTTCAATATTAATGTATATGTTGTTTATGTTGATCCCTGCTCATATGAGGAATTCATTGGACTTATTAAGTGATGTGTGGGGGCTGCTATAGCCCCTCGATGCATCAGTAGGTCTCATGAGACAAATAGACGTGGAATTGGCCGAGGCCTTTCCTAATGTGATATGGATTTTGTCCGAGGCCTTAATCACTAGATGTCTTGGTCAAGGCCATGAAAAAATGATTCCAAATGCCCGACATATGCACTTCCCTCATTATTAATCTAGTAATTGAAAGTTAATGTGGTTATTCGACTAGTATAACACCCATGATTATGTTTTATTATGGCATTATTTACTCAGCTCATTTTCCTGCCATTATGTGTTCATATTTATTATTAAAGGCATGTGTTTTCAATTATTCACCATGTATAATGTTTATATTATCTTCCAATATATTTCTTACTCTTATTGAGAATTTGAGCTCACCCATTTCTTATGTTTCATTTTCTCAGGATATGAAGAAGTAATTTATGAATGACTTGAAAGTATAATCTAGAAGACGTGATGTTTCTAGTAGAATAAAATAGTGTTTTATTTCCCTTCATGTTGTAATGGTGAACTTATGTATGTAAATTATTTCCAATAATACTAAACTACTTGGTCTTTTGATATTCGTATTCCTTGTATGTATTCCAACGTAATCAAATAAGGCATCGGCTCTGGGCAACTGGGGTCGGGTCCTTACAATGAATCTACCCCCTCGATGTGATATCATGTTTGAGATAAAGTTGTAGTCAAGTGCCCCTCTGATTTTGATGACACCTTATCAAATGTCATCTTCTGAACCATGAGAGTTGATGATTTAGTTTGATGATCTAATGTAGAATGGTTGCATAAGGGTTTTATTTGACCCATTGTATCATTGTGGGGATCTCCAATGTTATTTATAAAGAAGGCAGATGGTAGTATGAGGTTGTGAGATTTTTTATGGACTAGAAATAGCTGAATCAGATGATAGATAAGAACTGTTACCCCTTGATGATGATATATAATTTATTTGATCAGTTTAAGAGAGTCAGTTGGATTTTTAAGTTTGATTTGTGGTCTGAGAATCACCAGATGTGTGGGGGGGGGGTATCCCAAACACTGCATTCTGGTGTTGTTATGGTCACTTTAAGTTTGTTTCTATGTATTTTTGTGTCACAAATTCCTCATTTGTTTCCATGAGACTCTTAAAATTTGTGTTTTGTGAGTTATTTGATTAGTTCATGGTAGTGTTCATAGACTACATCCTCATATACTCAAAGTTAGAGTAGCATAATGAGCATATTAGGGATGTTTTTCATGTTCTTCAGCACCATAAGCTATATGGGAAGTTATTGAATCGCAAGTTCTGGACACATGAGGTTCATTTTCTCTAGTATGTAGTGTATTAGAAGGGATTAGTGGTCGATCCTTTGAATATTGATGACGTTATTTAATGGTAATCCCCAAATGATTTCATTGAGGTTTGTAACAGATAGATACCTGGTCAAAGGTAGATTCTATAAAGGGGTAGGTGTACAACTTAGGAAACCAAAGGGGTGGCATACATCTTACAAAGCCAGCTAGCTATAGCTGGATGAGTTGTTTGTTGGGGGGGTATTATGGGGGTCCCACTTAGTAACTAATTAGGAATTCAAGATATTATATAAAGGTGGTTGGGGAGCTTTAAGTGTGGGACATAGAGAGAAGAATATTGAGCCTGTTTAGGCGGATCGGCCAAGTGGTTGGGGTGAGAGAGCTGGTTGAGCCTTGCATGTCTTCCTCTCCATTTTCTTCTTCATTTTTCTTCTTTATCTTTATTCAATGTAATTCTGGTTCTATTACACCAATACATACAAATTCACCTATTATAGAGATCATTTTCCTTGTGTTACCTATCATTTGGCCTAATCTGCCGCTCGACTGGTCAAAGGTAGATTCTAGAAAGGGGGAGGCATATAACTTGGGAAGCTAAGGGTGAGGAGTACAACTTAGGAATCAAAATGGATAGATCCATATGATTTATTTGTTGGGGGGATATTATGGGGGTCACATGTAGTAACTAATTAGGAATTCGGATTATTATATAAAGGGGTTGGGGAGCTTGAAGTGTGGGACCTAGAGAGAAGAATATTGAGCCTGGTTAGGAGGATCAGCCAAGTGGATGGGGTGGGAGATCTTGGTGAGCCTCTCAAGTATTCCTATACTCCATCTTCTTCTTAATTATTCTTCTTTTTCATTCAATTTAATTCTAGTTCTCTTACACCAATGCATACAAAGTCACTTATTATAGAGCTTGTTTTATGTGTGGTACATTTCATTTGGTCTGTTGTGCCGCTCAACCTGTCGATGGTTCAACTTTCTGTTGGGTGCCTTCCTGGTTGGCGCACTGGGTAACGCCTCCTCAAATGGTGCCCATGCGGTATCTGTTTTAATGTGGTGTTTTAATGCGGGCCAAGACCGCGTGAATTAATTCACGCGGTGACACTCTTTTGATATGGCGACATTATTTGACGCTGATTCTTTTCCTATATAAGGAGGCAGAGGCAAGGCATTTCAATATCACCGGCAGTAACAACACTGAGAGAAAATCCCATTTGGTGATCGCCTTTCTTTGATGATCATCTTTCTTTCTCTCCACCTTTTGATCCATACTTTTATTCTTGAGTATTACTTTTGAGATCCCTTCCATTTTGGGGAGTCTATATCGTGTACTTATTGATTTTAGTGGATCCCTCTTTCTGGACTATGTCCCGTGGTTTTTCCCTTTCGGGTTTTCCATATAAAAATTTCCGCTGTCAAATTTATTTTCTGCACATTTAATTTTTTGTCGCTGCGCATCCTCTTCTATTTGGGGGGAAAGATTCAATTTCCGTTGTGCGTTCACTTTTTCTTTTGTTTGCGCTTTCATCGCTTTCCCGTCTTTTCCAATATCTGGTATCAGAGGGTTTGGTTCTTTTCTTTTCATATTTATTATGGAGGACAACTACAACCCGATGATTTTTTTAAATGGTACCAACTACCATATGTGGCGACTTAAAATGAAGGATCTACTTTTTGTCAAGTGAATGCATCTTCCAGTGTTTAGAACCCAAGATCCAGAGAGGATGTTAGATGGAGAATGGGAGTTCGAGCATGAGATGGTTTGTGGCTTCATTCGTTAATGGGTCGAAGACAACATGATGAACCACATTGTCAACATCTCTCATGCCAGAACTTGGTGGGAGAAGCTTGAGACGACCTACGCTTCGAAGACGGGAAACAATAAAATGTTTCTTCTCAAGAAAATGATGAACATGAGGTACAAAGAAGGTACATCTATTTCTAATTATTTAAGTGAATATCAAGGATGTTTTGATCAGTTTTCTGGCATTGGTATCAATTTTGAAGATGGGGTTTTAGCTCTTTTGCTGCTTAACACTTTACCCGATTCATGGGAAAATTTACGTGTTACTCTAACCGGTTCTGCTCCTAATGGTGTTGTGACATTTAGTTTTGTCAAGTCTGATATTTTAAATCAAGAGGTCAGGAGACGCACTCAAGAGAAATCTTCTTCCGAGTTTTTGGTCACATAGAACAGGGGGAGAAGCTAGGACCGGGGGCAGAGCAGTCGAGGTAAGAGAAGAGGCAGAAGAAAATCCAGATCGAAGCAGAGAGATTTCGAATGTCATAATTGTGGTAAGAAGGGTAATGTTAAGAAGTTTTGTTATCATCTAAAAAGAGAGAACATATTGAAGGAAAATTCACAAAAGAAAAATGGCGATGGAGATGATCATGTCGCCGCCGCTACAGGGGGTGATCTTGTTATTGTTTATGATTCCATTAACATTGCTTCTAATGATTCTTGATGGGTTGTTGACAGTGGTGCTTGTTTTCACGTGACATCGAAGAAGGAGTTCTTTACATCTTACAGCTCAGGTAATTTTGGGATTTTGAAGATGGGCAATGATGGACATGCTGATATTGTAGGCATCGGGACTATTTGTTTAAAGACCAGTACAGGAAGCAAGATGATTTTGAAGAATGTCAGACATGCACCTGAGATTCATTTGAATCTCATTTCTACCAGTGTTCTTGATGATGAAGGGTTTATCAGCACTTTTGGTGATTTCCAATGGAAGCTTTCCAAGGGCTCTTTGATTGTGGCTAGAGGGAAGAAGCAATCAGGTTTGTACTGGACTAGATCTTCTATTTCATGTGATACTGCTTGCGTTGTTGAGTGCAGTGTTTCATCCAAGTTGTGGAATAAGAGGCTCATTCACATCAGTGAGAAAGGTCTTGGTTGTTTGGCCAAGATAAATATTCTTCCAGATTTGAAGAGTGTCAAGTTGGACACATGTGATCATTGCATGGATGGAAAACAGAGCAGAGTGAGTTTCAACAGTCATCCTCCACACAGGAAGTCACAGGTACTTGAGTTAGTACATTCTAACGTTTGTGGTCCTTTGAAATTGAAGACCTTTAGTGGTGGTCTTTATTTTGTGATATTTATTGATGACTACTCATGAAAGCTTTGGGTTTATGTCATGAAAACCAAAAGTCAGGTGCTCAGTATTTTTAAGAAATTTCATGTTTCTATTGAGAGAGAATAAAGAAAGAAATTGAAATGTATTCGCACTAACAATGGGGGAGAGTATTATGGTCCGTTTGATCAGTATTGTAGGCAGGAAGGTATTCGGCATCAGAAGACTCTGTCCAAGACACCTCAGCTGAATGGTGTAGCTGAGCGGATGAACAGAACTTTGTTGGAAAGAGTTCATTGTTTTCTTTCAGAAGCAAAGTTGCATGGACATTTTTGGGGTGAGGCTTTACTTACTGCTACTTATATAATCAATTTATCACATGCGGTTGCTTTATAGACAGACACTCCCGAAAAATTTTGGTATGGCAAAGATATCAAGTACGATCACTTGCGCATCTTTGGTTGCAAGGATTTTGTTCATGTGCCTAGAGATTAGAGATCCAAGCTGGATGGTAAGACACGCCAGTATATTTTTATTGGCTATGGACACGATGAGTTTGGGTACAGGTTCTATGATCCTATTTTGAAGAAACTTGTCAGAAGCCGCGATGCAATGTTTAAGGAGGATCAGACTATTACAGACATTGATAAGGGAGAAAAATATGCTTCTCCAACTTCTGATGGTTTTTTCAGTCTTGAGCCAGGTTCTCATTCACATTTACCTCATATTGTTGATTCTGATGATCATGTTTATGTACAGAATGATGCTCAAGGTGAACAGGTTGGAGTTGAAGTTTCTAATGCACCTTTTGTTTCTGATGATCTGGTTCCAGGGGTTATTAATGAACCCACAGTTCCACTCTGGAGGTCATCTCTGCATCGCACCATTTCTACTCGATATTCACATGATGAGTATGTGCTCTTCGCTGAAGGGGGAGAACTAGAATCGTTTGATGAGGCAATGGAGAGTGAACAGAAGGACAAATGGGTTGTGGCAATAGATGATGAGATGACATCATTTCACGACAACCACACTTTTGAGCTGGTGAATTTACTGACAGGGAAGAGAGATTTGAAAAATCGGTGGATTTATCAGATTAAGAATGAAGAATCCAGTCATGTTCCATGATACAAGGCAAGGTTAGTTGTCAAAGGCTTTCGTCATAAGAAAGGTATTGATTTTGATGATATTTTCTCACCTATTGTCAAAATGCCTTCCATTTGGGTTGTTCTTGGGTTGGCTGCTATTTTAGATCTGCAGATTGAGCAGATGGACGTGAAGATAGCTTTACTCCATGGAGATTTAGAGGAGGAGATTTATATGGAGCAATCAGAGGGTTTTGTTGAAACAGGTAAAGAAAATCATGTCTGCAAGTTGAATAAGAGCTTGTATGGTTTGAAGCAAGTTCTGAGGCAGTGGTATAAGATGTTTGAATCTATCATTTATCATCAGGGTTTCCGGAAGACATCTTCTGATCATTGTGTTTTTTTCAGTGATTTACTGATGATGATTTTATTATACTATTTCTTTATATTGATGATATTCTCATTGTTGGCCATGATACTTCTAGAATTGACATATTGAAGAAGGATCTTTTTCAGTCTTTTGCGATGAAAGACTTGGAGCCAGCATGACAGATTCTTGGCATGACGATCTCCCATGACAGGAAGTCCAAGAAGTTGTGGTTATCTTAGGAGAGATACAATGAGAAGGTTCTTCATATATTTTCTATAGATATAGCAAAAGTGGTTAGTACTCCTCTTTCTTTACATTTTAAGCTCAGTACCAGTCAGTCACCTTCTACTGATGAAGAGAGAGAGGAGATGCAGTACATACCTTATTCATCTGCTGTTGGTTATTTGATGTATGCAATGGTATGTACTAGACCTGATATAACTCATACTGTTGGTGTGGTCAGTCATTTTCTATCAAATCCAGGTAGAGAGAATTAGAGAGTAGTGAAGTAAATTTTTCATTATCTTCGTGGTACTTCTAAATTGAGATTGTGTTTTGGAAAAGGGGGGCCTATGCTTTGTGTCTTTACATATTCAGATATGGCAGGAGATATTGATTCGAGGAAGTCTACTTCAGGCTATTTGATCACTTTTATAGGGGGAGATGTATCTTGGCAGTCTAGATTGCAGAGATGTGTTGCTTTATCTACCACAGAGTCAGATTTTATTGCAGCTACTGAGGAATGAAAAGAATTGTTCTGGATGAAAACGTTTATTCGAGAGCTCAATTTAAATCAGGATAGGTATGTTTTATTTTGTGATAGTTAGAATGCTATTTTTTGGGAAAGAATTCTACTTTTCATGGTAGGTCGAAACATATCGATGTTCAATATCATTGGATTTACAACGTCCTTGATTTGAGACAGTTAGATCTTGAGAAGATCCACACTGATGACAATGGGTCAGACATGTTAACCAAGAGTTTACCCAGATGAAAATTCGATACATGCTGACAGATTGTAGGGTTGGCGGTGATCCCCACTTGAGTTGGAGGGGGAGATTGTTGGGTGCCTTCCTGGTTGGCGCATTGGGTAATGCCTCCTCAAATGGTGCCCATGCGGTATCTGTTTTAATGTGGTGTTTTAATGCGGGCCAAGACCGCGTGAATTAATTCATGTGGTGACACTCTTTTGATGCGGAGACATTATTTGATGCTGATTCTGTTCCTATATAAGGAGGCGGAGGCAAGGCATTTCAACATCACCGGTAGCAACAACACCAAGAGAAAATCCCATTTGGTGATCGCCTTTCTTCGACAATAATCTTTCTTGCTCTCCACCTTTTGATCCATACTTTTATTCTTGAGTATTACTTTTGATATCCCTTCCATTTTGGGGATTCTCAACCATGTACTTCTTGATTTTAGTAGATCCCACTTTCTGGACTAGGTCTCGTGGTTTTTCCATTTCGGGTTTTCCATGTAAAAATTTCCGGTGTCAAATTTATTTTCTACACATTTAATTTTTTGTCATTGCGCATCCGCTTCTATTTGGGGGGGAAAGATTCAATTTTCGATGCATGTTCACTTTTTCTTTTGTTTGCACGTTCGTCGCTTTCCCATCTTTCCCAACACTTTCTTGTTGGCTTCCTCTTGATCGGAGTAGATGTATTCTTTAGAATAAATGTTGGATGTAGATAAACTTTCTAAATATTGACACATCATGCATGTCTTTTCAACTGGAGGTGAAAAATCCTCATTGCTCAATGAAGGCATCATATGTACTTGGAAACAAGACCAGGGAAGTACACCTCCAACGTCATGCTCCACAGAGGATGCACCACGAATGTGCACCATCGACCTCAGTTCCCTTCATAATCTAACACATCGCCCGAGGGCACTCACTTTCGTATTCATACTTTGTAGAGTCTTCTTCCATCCAGAGGAGCAGCCGCACTACGGGATCTTCTTTGTTGGTTTCCTCCCGGCTATAGGAGGCATGCACTGTGTGGGTCTATTTCCGAGAGGATGTGTAGTGTCCATGGGAAATAAATCCCCCCGCTATTGATGGAGTTTCTTGAGGTTAAATCCACTTCATTTGGTGCTATAGTGTTGCATGGTACCGGTGCGTGTTGTTCTGCTCGACAACATGTTTTTTCTGCCTTCAACAATTGTATTATATGCAACATGACACCACTTCCTCAATGAAATCAGGCCCAACTATTTTCTACAACAGTGCTATTCGACGTTCTGATAGAGGAGGAAGAAGTCTCCTACATTTCACTTGGATAGCCTCAGTAAGTGAAATGAACATGGGTGATGGGGCTATTTCACCTGCTCTGTTACACACCCTACTCGACAGACCCATCGTTGCATCATTGGTTCATGTTCAATTTCTCTCTTATATGTTCATGTTTGATTTATCTTGGAACATGGCCCCATTTACAGCGTTGACCAGAAATGATCAAAATTATATATGGACTGATCAGTGTTAGAAAACATTCGACTACCTAAAGGAGAGGCTGATTAGTTTTTCCATCCTTCGGTTTCCATAGGAGGGAGTGATGTTTAAGGTTTTATGTGACACTTCCTACCTTGATATGGGGTTTTTCTTAATGTATAAGAGGGAGGTGATCTCATATGGGGTCCAAGTAGTTGCATTCCCACAACCACAATTATGCCACCCATGATCTCAAGTTGGAGGTAGTAGTGTTTTTACTAAATATATGGTGACATTATCTTATTAGTGATCACTTTGTGGTCTCCATAGATCACAATAGCCTAAGTTATATTTTCTCTCATCAGAATATGAATATGTGTCACCAGTGGTGTATGAAGTTGTTTTAGTTTCTGATGTGTTGAGAAGAAAGTCCTGAGGAGATATTTTTCGAGAGTCTAGAGATTCTTAAAAGGTGATGAAGGTTCTTGTAGCTGTGAATATTTATCTAAAAGAGGCTAATGGTAGAGGTTTTCTGATTTAGATGATAGTGCATTCATCCTTTATGTAATGGGTGGAAGATTCTCAATGAGGAGACTTTGAGGTAGAGGTGATGTAGGACTGTGTCTTTCATGATGATGCTCTAGAAGGATGGTTGGAGGTTGGTCGACAAAAAATAATGTGTCAATGGAGAGTTTTCTATCAGTGATGCATGATGAGGTTATCTACATGTTCTACAACTCACCCTTGATAATGTAACTTGATATCTCTGAGATGTATCATTCCTTGAGGAGTCTAGTTTAGGGGCCTGGGATAAAGCAATTAGTAACGGAGTTCGTATCATGATGTTTGGTCTACCAATAGGAAAAGGTAAAGCATTGTATCCCATGTGTGTTGTTTCAGCCATTGTATATACTTGAGTAGAAACAAGAGGATATCTCAATGGATTTATTCACTAGTTAAACCTATGCCCATAGAGCATACGATGTTTTTGAGTGATCGTGGATCGGTTGATAAAATCAGCTCATTTCTTTGTAATCAATAAGTCAGGTGCTATAAATGTTCTGGAGAGGCAGTATTTGGATGAGGTAGTGAGGATTCATGGGCTATCGAGGACCATCATATTTGATTGTGATCATTGTTTTACATTTTGAGTATGGGGAGGCCTTCTATGTTCTTTTGTCTCTCATCTATGTCTCAGGACTGCTTCTTTTCCCAAAAAGATGGTGATACATAGTTGACTATTCAAACGTTAGAGTATATGTTTTGAGATTGTAGTTTGGATTTTGGTGGGGTCTTGGTTGAATCACCTTCAGTTGGGTGAGTTTTCTTATAACAACAGTATCACTCTTCCATTAGCACAGCTTCATTCAAGGTGTTGTATGTGCAGCCTTTCATATCTTCATTATATTAGACTGAGGTTGGGGAGTCTACAGTCCTTGGATTGGATGCAGTTTTAAAGCACAATATAAAATATTCATATGACATGAGAGAAAATGAAGGTGATATAGTACCATCATAAGTCTTATGTTTATTGGAGGATGAGATCATTGGAGTTAGAGTTTGGAAACCATGTGTTATTGAATATGTTGTAATAGTGGGTTCCCTAGACCCAACTATGGAGTGCTTTTGATTACCATATCGTGTATACAGTTAGTTATATATGATTTATTCTTACCATTCACTACTGGAACTTGGTGTTTTCCCAATGGTACTATAGCAACAGTTTGAGGAAACAGTTGCTATAGTGTAAAAGAATCATCATTTTCCAATGGTTTGAACAAACCGTTGGCAATGTGTATACTATCCGAAGATTTCCCAACGGTTTTAGAAAACCCTTGGGAAAAACTATTTTTTCTAAGGTAGACCAACGGTTTTGATAAACCGTTGGTAAAGGGAAGCTTTCCCAATGGTTTTTAAAAACCGTTGGGAATGTTTTCCCCAAAATACCCAGTGCCCGAGCTTCCAATAGGTCTGATTACAGACCTAATCCATAGCTCCTCCTGACGTATTCTCAGCCGTGAAATACCTTCCAGCCGAAGATCCTTCTTCAGTCAAACAAATTTTTATTTCTACACTTCATATTAGTAAGTGTTACCTTAGTTTTAGTGTTCTTAATCTTTTTATTTTATGTTTGATGTTTTGATTTCGGCTAAATTAGAGTTATTTCTATTGGAGTACTGAACCCTTTGTTTGTTTTATGTTTTTTTGTTCTACACTTCATACATTGTAAGTGGTATGTTTATTGGGGTTTGTTTAGTGCAGGGGGTAAAGGGTTTGTTTTATGTTTTTTTTGTTTAGAAGGGTAAAGGGTTTGTTTTATTTTTGTTTTATGTTTTTTGTTTAGTGAGGTTTTATGTATTATGTTTAGTGGGTATTTATGTTTTTTGTTTAGTGAAATGGATAATGCATGATAGTTTGGATTTTTTAATGAATAAAATGATTTTAAATAAAAATACCCTAAGGGGAGTGCAGGAGGGGTAGGGGGATATCCAGGTGTAGGGAGCTGTTCAAGTGGGGGTGGGTTGTCTAGGGGGTAGGGGGCTGCAAGGGGGGTAGGGGGCTATAGGGGTGTGGGGGAGGGGGTATGGGCTACCCCAAGGAGGGGGTGTGAGCTGTCCAGGGGGATTAGGGCGGGGTGTCCAGGTGGGGGGAGGGGGGTGTGGGGTGTCCAGGGAGGGGGATGGGCTGTCTAGGTGGAGGGGTGGCTGTCCAAGTGCGGGTTTTCCAGGATGGGGGGTGGCTGTCCAGGTGGGGGGATGTCCAGGTGGGGGGGCTGTCCAGGTGGGGTGGTTACAGGGGAGGGGGGTGTGGGTTGTCCAGGAAGAGGGTGGGCTGTCCTGGGGGGCTATCCGGGTGGGGTAGGGGGGTATGGGTTGTCCAAGGAGGGGGGTGTTGTCCAGTGGGGGGTGTGGGTTGTCCAGGTGTGGGGGGGGGGGATGTCCAGGGGGGCTATCAGGCAGGGAGGCTACAAGGGAGGGGGTGGGATGTCCAGGGAGGGGATGGGTTGTCCAGGGGTGGTGGTGGGTGGGCTATCCATGTGGGGGAGGCGGTGTTGGTTGTCTTGGGAGGTGGGGGTGGAGGTGTGGGCTGTCAAGGGAGGGTGGGTTGTCTAAGGGGACACCCCCGACCCCCTTGGACAGCCTCGTTACCCCTGTGGACAGCCCACCCACCCCCTGGATAGCCCGTACCCCCTGGACACCCCCCACCCTTGTGGACAGCTCACCCACCCCCTCCCCCAGACACCATCCCACCACCCCCTGGACGCCCCCACCCCTAGAAATCCCCCCCACACCCCCTTGACACCCCCGGCCCCACTAGAGAACCCCGCCACCCCCGTGTACAGCCCGACCACCCCCCCATTGTTAGCCTGCCCACCCCCTGGACAGCCCACCCACCCCCCTGGACACCACGTACCCCCCTGGACAGCCCCGCCACCCCCATGGGCAGCCCACCCAGCCCCCTAGACACCCCGTACCCCCTGGACAGCCCCGCCCACTGCCTGGACACCCTGCTCACCCCTTTGGACAGCCCTCCCACCCCCCTAGACACCCCCTACCCCCCTGGACAGCCCTACCACCCTTGTGGACAGCATGCCCACCTAGACACCCTGACCCCCCTAGATAGCCCCCACCCCCTGGACACCTCCAACCCCCAATGGATAGCCCCACCACCCCCTGAAAACCCTCTCACCCCCTAGACACTCCCTCCCCCTTGGGCAATGTATGTGATCACTCAAATTATCTACTAAAATATAAAATTTCTTCGATCTAAAATTTAGTCAACTCCTGAATAATTCTCCTCCACAAGTGTACATGATCTTGTACACTCATGTATAGTTCTTCAAATATATTTTGTTATAAATATAGTATTTTGTTTTCTTTTATATTACGATTCTCATATAGAGTAGTGTGTCAGTTATGGTTTCATATAAAGTGAACAATTCTCGTTTACTTAAATATATTTTTGATGAAACTTCAATCTTATTGAATTGCTTTTGATAAAATGAATTATAAAAATTATTTTTTTATAAAATGGATAGAAGTTGGATGTATGAAACTGATCAGATCTCAAGCGATTTTCAAAACAATTTGGAGAGCTTTTTAGATTTTGCATTTCACAATGCTTCAGATAGTGGTCGCATACACTGCCCATGTTCCATTTGTGTTGGCAGACCTTGGTTGAGCCATAAAGAAGTCAGCTACCACATAACCAAATATGGTTTTCAAGAAAACTACTATGTGTGGTATCACAATGGGGTGAAAATGAAATCTCAATTTTCTGATGATTCAAATGAGAGGACTGGAGTAGAGAATTTGTTATATGACCGGTTTTTGTTTATTCATAATCATGAAAAAGAAAGGATTCTGACCAAATAAGACTTCGATATGACCACACATGACGCGTCTAATGAAAATGATGATTTTGTCAGGGTGAAAAAATTGAATGATGTTGCGACGACTCTAGTTTATCGACAATGCGATAAAATGAAAAGGCTGGAATTTTTAATCCGATTGTTTCATAAGAAAACTATGTATGGGATTTATAATACAACAATCGATTACATTCTTACCTTCTTGAAGGATTTACTTCCAGATGATGCAAATATTCCATAAAACCACTATATGGCATGGAATTTAGTTGAGGAACTTGGATTTTCAAGAAACAAAATTCATGCTTGCCCGAAAGATTGCAGTTTATTCTGGGAGGAAACCGCAGAACAAAATGATTGTATAAAATGTTTCACATCCCACTGGAAGTCAAAATCTGATGGAACACCATCTCGTGTGCCATAGAAAGTAATGTGGCATTTTCCATTGATCCCCAGACTCCAGAATCCTTTTATGTCTAATGAAATATCAATAAAAATGATATTTCATGATACTGAGAGAAAAAAGACTAATGATGAGTTGGTTCACCCTACATATGGATTTTCATGGTAGATATTTGATGCTCAATATCTTGATTTTTCAGCTAACGTGCATAATGTGAGGCTGGGTCTTTCATGCGACAGTTTTAATCCGTTAGGGCAGATGCTTACTTCGCACAACACATGGCCAGTTTTTACACACATTTATAATCTTCCCCCATGGTTGTGTATGAAAAACCTTTCACTTTCATGAGTGTACTCATATCTGGACCTTCTGATCCCGACATTGATATTGAAGTATACATGAATCCTTTAATTAAAGAGTTGAAACATCTTTGGGGTGTGGGTGTGTGCACATACGATGCATATTCAAAAGACATATTTCATATGTGTGCTACTCTTATATGGACGATCAATGATTTTACGGCTTATGAAATGACTTATAGATGGAGCACGAAGGGAAAACTGTCATGTCCTATTTGTTTGATGAATACACGATCCAAAATACTGAAACATCGTTGTAGTTTCAGTTTTATGGGACATCGACGATTCTTGCCAATGGACCATCCATATAGAAATAATCGTCAAAGATTTGATAATACCATAGATACCGATGATCCACCTCAGCGTATGTCTGGAACTGATGTGCTTAATGAATTGAAAGATTTTAGTTTTTCATTTGGGAAGGGTTAAATGAAATCTAGAAAGAGAAAGAATGTTTCCACTGAAACCTGTTACAATTGGAGGAAGATGAGTATCTTTTTTGATTTGCCTCATTGGTCAACCAATTTGTTACATCATTTCTTAGATGTACTGCTCATTGAAAAGAATATATGTGAAATGTTTCTTTTGATACTTATAAATGTTAATGGAATGACAAAAGTTGATTTATGGTCTCAGCATGACTTGGTGGATTGGGGTATCAGACCAGAATTGTATCCTATGCGTATCAGTGAAAATAAATGGCAAGTTCCATGTGATTCTTATGTAATGAAACCTATGGAAAAAACAATTTCTGGATGTATTAGAGACTATTAGAGTTACTGATGGCTATTCAAACAACATATCTAAACAGGTCAACAGAATAGAATTGAAGATAAAATCTTTGAAGACTCATGATTATCACGTTCTTATGCATGAGTTTATTCCAATATAAATCCATCATCTTTTATCCAATAATGTAAGGGTGATTGTTATTTGGTTGTGCCATTTGTTTAGAGATATTTGTGATAAGAATTTTTCCAAGTCTTTCTTGCAAAAAATGTTGACAGATTCCCCATTAATTGTGTGTGAGTTGGAGAAAATATATCCTCCATCATTTTTCACATGCATGCTACATCTAACTGTCTATATTCCCACTGAAATACTCCTTGGAGGACCTATTTCTTTTCGTTGGATGTATCCAACTAAAAGAAATATGTACACACTAAAGTCTTATGTCTAAAACAAGAATCATCCCGAAGGTTCTATCATGAATGGTTACTTGGATCAAGAAGGTATAGATTTCTTCTCAATGTATTTTTCTGATCTTACTACAAGAATGAATAGACCAATGAGAAATGAAGAAGAAAAATATGAGAAAATTGAACCCATTTTCCATCACTTCCTAAAATAGGAGGAATTCTTTGATCATATACATTGAAGACATTAAGCCTTGAAGATTGGGAGATGGCACATCACACAGTTTTGTTCAACTGTGATTTGTTCGATGACTACATCAGGTAACTAAATTCAATATATATATCTTACATATATATATGTTAATATATTCATATTTTTTGTCTATAGGGAACATAAAACAATGATAAATAGAAATCATCATTCGTTATCTTTGAGAAGGAGGGAGTCTTTTCATAGAAAAGAGTTTTCTTCTTGGTTAAAATTGAAGGTAAATATATTACTATTTAAAATAATTAAATCAATATTTAATTAGGTTTAATATTCATTTATATTGCAGGTATTGAGTTTTCCTGCTGACTCTATCTCTAAGGAAATAAGAGACTTGGCTTTTGGTCCTAATATCGTGGTTCGTGACTCTAAATCAATTGTTATTAATGGGTACAAATTTATTGTCATTGAATGAGAAAAGAACCTGATAACACAACATGATAGTGTTATGGTTACTACCACAACAAATTTTTATGCCAGTGCATCAAATAGTAGACCGCGATTTGAAAATGTGGGTTATTATGGAGTCATTGAAAAAATAATAATATTGGATTATTTCTCAAGGACGAGTCACGATGATTAAATTTCATTGGTTTGATTTGATGAAGAGACATGGCACATTTATTGATGATTGTGGATTTCGAGTAATTAATATGACTCGCACACTTACTACCGAAGAACCTTATGTATTGGCATCAATGGATAAACAAGTTTTTTATGTCAAAGACCAACTTCGACCTAAATTTGGTGTCATAGTTGAAGTAATTCCAAGACATATTTTTAATGATGGTGATGATGGAATTGACAATATCCCTACTGATATTGGAACCAATCCATTTATTTATTTTTATGACTCTAATAGCTCAATTGTCAGAGTTGATTCTGAACCTGAAGTTATGGTGGAAAATATATAGAATCACCCATCCATGTTCTCAATTATTTTGGTTTACCTCGAGTTGGGTTGTTAAGGTTGGTACTATTCAAATTGATTTAATACTGATTATAAATATGTTGTATCTGATTTGACCGTTATGTGCATTTTAAATTTTTATTGGTTGGAATTTTTATTTGAATTGCATTTTGTAATTTATAATTGAACTGTATTTAAACCTAGAAACCCCACATTTCTAACTTGGTGAACATTTCAATGCTTCAACTGTGATTTGTATAAAATTTGTATGACTCTAAGAACTCTCTTTAACATTTTACCAGGTAATGAACATGATGGTTTGTATTCTTATGCAAAACATGTATTGAATCATGCATCATCTACCTGAGCTAAAGAAATTAAATTTTTCCTTAATTTTGACAACGGCTTCACCACTTATGAATCTGGTATAATCAATGTTCAATGATTTTAATAGACTGATGACACTTAGTAAATAATCATCCTACTAAAAATTAAATTTCTTTATTACATCTTGTATGATTTATTGACTTCATTATTTATTTGTTCAAGCTCACCTAAAACAATGGTTAGCTAAATTATACATGAATCCCCATATTCCCTCTCATTTATTTGGTTTTTTGGGTTACACATTAGTTATCCATTTCTATTTACGTCCATATTTATTTTCAAATGAAGAAAAATGAAACCAATTGAAGAGAGGTGATGAAAACAGATTATGGACAACAGTTGTCGCATGGCTGAGCTGGGCATTCCACCACTAGTCCCTGCGGTGAGTATTTTATTTCAAATATATTTTTTAAATAATATATAATGTCATGTGATTAATTTTTTTAAACATTTTTTCTGGATCCATATATTAGGAGACATTTATTTGATGAGCAGCCTAGTAGTGGTCCCATTACTCGGGGTGGTAAGAGAGATAGACGATCTGGTCGGCGTACCTGATTAGACCCTACCCCTCCCACTAACATACCATCCATCTCACATTTTGATCCCGGTGTGTCATTGGGGACACACGGGATATTTAGACCTCCCATGTTTTCACCACCCTTTACATCTGAGCCTCCTCACCCATCTGTACCATATCCGATGATGATTCCCACTCCCCATCTAGTATTTGGCCATCCATCCCTATCATCTTCTTTTACTTCTTCTTCCTTCTCTCCAGGATTTTATATTCCATCTTCTTCGACTACTGCTCCACCAGAGTCTATCCATGCAGAGCATACACTGGGTCCCACTCCATCTGTACAGGGTGTTCCTTCAGTTTCTGCGGATCCAGTGGTGCCCATTGATCAGACTACCACAGGTATACTTATACAACCCTAGAAAATTGTTACACCATTATTTATTTTCATTATAACATGTATTGATAAAATATTTGTTTTTATTTCATAACATATACATCTACTGGTAAGAGGTAGGGGCGAGGGCGTACACGCATACATTCGGTGTGGAACCACCACACACAATTGATGGTGGAATACAATGAAGATAGTCAGATGATTGAAAAATTAGGGCAGAAATGTCGGAGTTTTTTGGCGACACTTTCCAAATACTCCAACATCATTCCTGCCAGCACGCTCTTATAGAGACAGCTACCAAATGAAGTCAAGGATAAAGCCTGGGCAGAGA
Source organism: Viscum album (assembly GCA_963277665.1). Taxonomy (NCBI): domain Eukaryota; kingdom Viridiplantae; phylum Streptophyta; class Magnoliopsida; order Santalales; family Viscaceae; genus Viscum; species Viscum album. The sequence continues at coordinate 128,356,053 of OY728162.1, forward strand.
TATGGATAAAAAATCTTTTGTATTTAATGAAATATATTACTTTTTGTATTTTTATGAATTAATATTTTTGTTTCAGCTGTGGTTTAATTTCCCCGATGGTGAGGGTGCACGGCCAGCATGTCTAAAGGAGTTAGGCGAGCTTTGGAGAGTTTATAAGCATGAGTTGTACATTGGCTAGCGTGCTTAAGTGGCCACAAAGTTAGAGGCAGTCCCTTCCGTGGCTGATTTTCCATTAGAACAGTACTGACAGATGATTACTCATTGGGCGACTAGCCAATTTACAATATTAATAAAATTAGAAGCATTTAAATGAAAATTTTCATGTTTTTGTTAATAATAATTATTGAAATTTATTTAGGATGCATCTACAAGAAATAAAAAAAACATTGATGCTAAGAAATACATCCACACATTGGGACATAATACGATGCCAGATCATGAGATACAGTAGGTATGAAAGTTTTTAATCTTTCTTTACGACTTGAACTTTCTATTTCTCCCTTCATAATTTATTCGATTGCTAAAGTTGTAATATAATTTTAGTTATAAAATTACTATGTTTTTTTGGTATCCTATTTTTAATTAAGGTTTTATATATTCAATGTCATTGTAGAGGCATAAATTGAATATAGAAGGATGTTTTCCTCGAGCAAAACTGTTTTTCTTGAGTAGTTTGAAGAAAGATGGAAGTGTGGTTAATGAACCGACTCAGCAGCAGATTGTAAGATTTACATTATAGATTTAAAATTTTAATCTCTATTTTTTAACTTAATAATGTATTTATATTTGTAACAGACTGCTTTAGAGGCCCTTGATGCCCAGAAACCTGACAATTTTGGGCCAAACGATCACTTACATTAGGTGTTGGGAGATGAGCACCCTGGTAGAGTACGCTGCCAACCTAGAAAGAGTATAGTTTCGACGAGGTATTGGCCCTCCTCAGGCACAATTTTTAGTGCCACTGAGTCGCAGAAGGTTAAGGAACAGGTAGAACAGGCTGAAAAAAGGGCCATAGAGATGGTAGAACAGTATGTTAGGGCAAGCACTGCATTTATGAAACTGATGGAAGTTTTACGTCCAACACTTCCAGCAGAGGCCAGCACTGCGTGTGATGAATATATGTCATCGATGAGTTCTATATATGGTGCAGCAGGTGGTAGTTCTAGTGTTGGTTGAGATGATGGAGAGGAGGAGGACGAGGCGGAGTAGGAGGAGGCTGAGGAGGAGGTCGAGGTAGAGGAGGAGGGTGAGGAGGAGGCTGAGGTGGAGGAGGAGGGTGATGAGGAGGCCAAGGATGAGTATGAGGACGAGGAGGATGGTGGGGACAATGATGGGGACGATGATGAGGATGAGGGTGAGGGTGACGATGATGGTGATGGTAGTGATGGTGATGAGGGACAGATTGATCCGTTACATTTTTTACTGATGTTACTGACCTTTAATGTTTATTGATTTATTGTGCCTGAATATATGTGTGATTATGTAGGTCACATTATCTTTATTTTTTTATCTATTTTAATGAAATTATAATTTTTAGTGGAATTTAGAAAATTGATGGTCTAATTATAAGTTTATATATTGAAATTATTTTTTTAACCTTGAAATAATTTGCTTATCAAATATATAAATATCATCCCATGTGTCTGGGACAGCACCCCGGAAATCCCCCCGCCCTCCTCCCTGGACCCCGGATAACCCTCGAACAACCCCTCAGATACCCCCCCATTCTCCTCCCTAGACCCCGGACAGCCCCCCCACCCTCCTCCCTGGACCCCGGATAGCCCCCCCCCCCTCCTACCTGGACCCTGGATAGCCCCCCCCCCCAAACCTCCTCCCTAGACCCCAGACAACCCCTGGACAGCCCCCCTAACACCCCCCCCACCCTCCTCGGACCCCGAACAACCCCCTCCTCCCTGGACCCTAAACAGACCCCCCCCCCTCACCCCCACCCTCCTCCCTGGACCCCGAACAGCCCCCAGACATCCCCCCTTCTCTCTGGACCCTCGACAGCCCCCCACCCTCCTCCTTGGACCTCAAACATCCCCCGGACAGCCCCCAGGATAGCCCCCTGGACAGCCCCCCCCCCCTCCTCCCTAGAGAAATCCCCCCACCCTCATCCTTGGACCCCAGAAATCCCCCCCCCTCCCTAGACCCTAGAAAGCCCCCCCCCACCCCCCACCCTCATCCCTAGACCCCGGACACCCCCCCCCCCATCTTCTTAGACCCTGGACAGCACCCCCACCCTCCTCCCTAGACCCTGGACAGCCCCCAGATAGCCCCCCAGACAGCCCCCTAGATAGCCCTTCTGACAGCCCCCCCCCCCCCCCCTCCTTGGACCCCATATAGCCCCCCACCCTCCTCCCTGGACCCTGGTCATCCCCCCCCCCCCACCCTCTTCCCTGGACCCTGGACAGCCCCCCGACCCGATATCCCAACATTGGGCGAGTGGTGATTCGACATATATAAAACATCCCAACAATTAACGAAAGTATAAGGACCACCTACCTTGATTCTGGAGATAATCACACTCTTTATTTAGCGTATTGGATCTCAATCTGAGCTCTCTTTAAAATGGACACCCTTTTAAGTAAAAAAAATTGGTATACAGAAAACCAACCAAATGTATTTGGATTGTGTTGATAATTTAGCACAAGGATCCATGGTTTATTTTTGACGTGTACCAGTCAACCCCGCCTCAATCCGAGGCATGGTGTGGCTGGTACCACTCAAAGTGTCTCACTTTTATTTTAATTGGACAACATTTTAAGTGAACACAACAACTGGAATATGGAAAACTGACCAAATGCATTCATATTCTATTGATACTTTATTAAAATTATCCATGGGTAATTTTTGATGTGTACGAGTCAAACTCGCCTCAATATGAGGCACGGTGTGGCCGGTACCACTCAAATTGTCTCACTTTTATTTGAAATGAACAAGATTTTAAGTGAAAACAACAACTTGCATACGGAAAACTGACCCAACGCATTAAGATTATATTGATACTTTATGAAAAGGATTCATGAGTCATTTTTGATGTGTATGAGTCAACCCGACTTTAATCCGAGACACGTTTTGGACAGTACCACTCAAACTGTCTCACTTTTATTTGAAATGGACATGATTTTAAGTGAAAAGAACAACTTGCATACGAAAAACTGACCAAACGCTTTTTGATTGTATTGATACTTCAATAAAACAATCAATGGGTCATTTTTTATGTGTACAAGTCAACCCCGCCTCAATTAGAGACACGGTGTGGCCGGTATCACTCAAAGTTTCTCTCTTTGGTTTAAAATGGACATTGTTTTAAGTAAAAACAACAGACATACGGAAAACCAACCAAAAGTATTTTTATTGTGTTGACACTTTATCACAAGGATCCATGGGTCATTTGTAACATGTATGATTCAACCCCGACTCAATTCGAGGCACGGTGTGGCTGGTACCACTCAAAGTGTCTCGCCTTTAATTGAAATGGACAACATTTTAAGTGAAAAAAACAACTGGCATACATAAAACTGACCAAATGCATTATAATTGTGTTGATACTTTAGTACAATGATCCATGAGTCATATGTGACATGAAAAAGTCAACCCAACCTCAATCCGAGGCATGGTGTGGCCGGTATCACTCAAAATGTCTTTCTTTTGTTTAAAATGGACACCCTTTTAAGTAAAAACAACTGGCATACGAAAAACTGACCAATCGTATTTAGATTGTGTTGATACTTTAGCACAATCCATGGTTAATTTTTGACATGTATGAGTCAAACCCACCTCAATCTGAGGCACGATGTGGTCGGTACCACTCAAAGTGTCTCGCTTTTATTTGAATTGGACAACATTTTAAGTGAAAACAACAAATGGCATACAAAAAACTGACCAAATGCATTTTGATTCTATTGATACTTTAGTAAAATGATCCATGGGTCATTTTTGACGTGTAAGAAACAACCCCACTTTAATCTAAGGCACGTTGTGGTCGGTACCACTCAAACTATCTCACTTTTCTTTGAAATGGATAGGATTTTATGTGAAAACAACAACTTGCATACATAAAACTGACCAAACACACTTGGATTCTAGTGATACTTTAGTAAAATGATCCATGGGTCATTCTTGACATGTACGAGTTAAAACAACCTCAATCCGATGCACGGTGTGGCCGGTACCACTCAAACTATCTCACTTTTATTTGAAATGGACAGGATTTTATGTGAAAACAACAACTTGCATACGGAAAACCAACCAAAGGCATTCGAAATCTATTGATACTTTAGGTAAACGATCCATGTGTCATTTTTGATGTGTAAAAGTCAACCTTGCCTCAATCTGAGGCATGGTGTGGTCGGTTCCACTCAAACTGTCTCACTTTGATTTGAAACGGACATGATTTTAAGTGAAAACAACAACTTTCATACAGAAAACCAACCAAACGCTTTCTGATTGTATTGATACTTCAGGAAAATGGTATGTGGGTCATTTTTGAAATGTAAAAGTCAACCCCGCCTCAATATAAGACACGGTGTAGATGGTATCACTCAAAGTGTCTCTCTTTTGTTTAAAATGGACACTATTTTAAGTAAAAACAACAGACATTCAGAAAACTGACCAAACGTATTCTGATTGTGTTGATACTTTAGCACAAGGATCCATGGATCATTTTTGACATGCAAGATTCAACCTTGTCTCAATTCGAGGCATGGTGTGTCCAATACCACTCAAAGTGTCTCACTTTTATTTCAAATGGACAATATTTTAAGTGAAAACAACAACTGGCATACGGAAAACTGACCAAACGCATTCGGATTCTATTAATACTTTATGAAAACAATCCATGGGTCATTTTTGATGTGTACGAGTCAACTCCACCTCAATCCAAGGCACGGTGTGGCTGGTACCACTCAAACTATCTAACTTTTATTTGAAATCGACAGGATTTTAAGTGAAAACAACAACTTTCATATGGAAAACCAACCAAACATATTCGGATTGTGTTGATACATTAGCACAAGGATACATGGTCTAGCCTCACACAATCCACTTCTCATGTGAGAAACTCCTACCCGTATTCTAAAACACATGACATTTAATACGCCAATCCCATCTTCAAACAGTGGGTTCTAGGACCAAACCAAAGTCCCTTTGGGAACCCAATACCAAAGACATAATTGAATATTCATACCCACTACTGAAAATGGGGATTCATCTCACATCACACCCAGGAGACCAAATTAAAATTATCCACATACCCCCTTATTCCAATTTCAAAGTCTATGAAAAACATGTAGGCTATTCTGGTAACCCATCTCATATGTCGAGATTGGCCAATGTTTCCCACTAACACATCAAGAACCATTTATACATGGATACATAGTCATTAACGGAATATAAACATCCCATGTGCTTCCTATAACTCATCCTAGGTCTAAGCACATGACCACTACCATTGTCTATCTTATGGGTATCATGATCCTTGTCCACTCTACCCTAGTTTCTCTGCTGGTTTTAAGATAGTCAACCCAAGTCCATGAGTAAACATCCCATGTGCTTCCTATAACATATAGGCTTTCTTTCTTGTGTGTATTGGTGTTGTGGTTTGAGTGGGGAGTGAATTATAAATTTTGAATACTGTTATGGGTGTTATTTCTTTTCAATCCTAAATTTCTGAATTCTAGATGTATTGGATTTTGGATGAATTGGTAATGAATTCTAAATTTTGAATACTGTTATGTGTATTGGATTCTGGATGTATTGGATTTTAATTTTGTATTGGTGTTATGGGTGTTATTGCATTTCAATTCTGGATGTATTGGATTGTGGATGTATTGGATTCTGGATTTTACTCTTATGTTGCGGTTTGAGTGAGGAATGAAATTTAAATTTCTAAATTTATGAATTATGGATGAATTTTAAACATCCCATGTAGCCTTTTGGCTTCTGGGTGTATGTGTTCTTGCAAGTCATGGAGAGTTGCAGGTTGGAGGTGGTTTCTGGAGGTTGGAGGTGGTTATTGGTTGCTGCTATTGTGGAGCTGCAGCATATGTATACCAATGGTTTTCAAAACTGTTGGTATAGCCTTTTGATGTATATTATTCCAATGATTTTGTTATAACTGTTGGTATAAACTTCAACCAATGGTTTTAAAACCCATTGGTATATCATTTGGATGTATATTGTACACTATATACCAATGGTTCTAAACTGTTGGTATAAGGGTAACATATACCAATGGTTTTTAAAACCGTTGGTATATATCTTAGTTTAACACATATACGAATTGTTTACATGGAACCATTGGTATAAGCATATACCCACGACTTACTTGGCCATGGTTTGGAAAACTGTTGGTAAAGGGTAAAATTATAGTAGTGATTATAGTGTATACTTTTCTGCATCCACTATTTAATGGTAATTTTCATAGATTAGTTTTCATATCAAAAAATTATAGAAGATCCCATATTATAATGAGAACCTCAAGATACTATGACATTAATCTTCAATAAAGGTCATATGGTCTAGATATATCTTACTGACTGAACATAGTAGAAGTGTGACTATCAGGTGTTAGGGGATTATAAGAATTGAGACTTCTTCTCATGAAGTTCTCACTTGGTGATCTCTATTAGTGAGATCATGAGGATAGACCATTCAATAGGAACACCACATGTTTCAAATGTCATTGGTTGTTACTATCTACATACATGTGTAATGGTATCCTGACTTGAGATCATTACCAATGTGTTCTATTTTACCATGTACTTTGATGCAAGTCAAAAACCATGATAATGAAATCATAGAAGGTAGCTTGTGTTGGGTACGTCATTGGTGGCATGACATTAGTTGAATGGTCAAGAAATAATTTTTTTCTTCTGGGTTATGGAAGTAATATCTCTCAGGCCATGTTGATCAGGATGATAGTACCTTCATAAGACCATGGACATGGTAGTCGATGATAAATCCATCCAATTAGATCAACAAACAATAAAGAAAAAAAGGACGATGACACAGGTGTGAGTCCTACTTTATGAGATATTAAAGACAAAGATATTATGTTACACAGTGCGTGTTCGTAGGTTGGTTATCGCTACTGTGACAATCCTTATCTCTTTAAGGGGCCATGATAGGTTTATAGATCTCACTCTTGGTATGTAAATAGTATTCACTGCTATTGAGATAAGGGCCTATAGGGTCACACATAATAGCATATTCAAGAATCTTCCCTATTCATTTGAATACGTATATTGGACATGGTGAGCCCCGCCACCAAGTTTCGGGATTTTTCAAAGGAGATATGATCACCAAAGTAACAAATAAATTCATATTATTTGAGTTTAGAATAATGGGCATTGAATTTAGTTACTAAATGTATTTACAATTTTTTGAGTAAATACATGAAAAATATTAATTGAACAAATATTATAATTCAATATTCATTTAATATTTGTGGGGATGGAGAGCCAAGTTAATGACTCAATTATTTTCATGTAATATATTTATTATATTATAGAAAAGTGATAATAATAATAAATGATATTTATGACTCACTTTAGTAGTCAAAATATTGTTTATATAGAGTGTTAATTATTTGAGAGTCGAGAAGGCATTACCCGGTATTTTCTTAACACCCTATAAATAGAATAGGAGAGGAATTCACTTGTGACTATTTATAGGATTTCTCTCTTCTTCTATCTTCCATGTTCTAAAGAGATAGGATCTCAATTCAGGATCCCGAATCAAGATCTCTCTCAGGCATCGCAACCAAGTCGATGCAATGATCATCAAAACATTGAAGGAATCATCACAACTTTGTGCTGACACCCAGATTTCGACAATTGGTGCTCCCAAATATTTTTTTTGCATGTCTGGATGATTTAGATGAATTCAGCTTTGGATTCTTTGAGCAGCGATCGCCAATGATGAGAAAACTTCGTGCATGGATTCGGATCTAATATCTGTATTTTATGGTTTTAATATTGTTCTTAATATCTTTCACATGAGATCTTGAGGAAGAAATTAGGTAGTGATTCACCAACATCGACAAATTCAGGTCGTTCATCGGTGATTTTTTTTTAAAAAAAACCATTTTTTGGACTTCTGCTACGTGTATGGTACCTTAAATTGGTATCAGAGCGAGGTTGTTAAAATTTTAAGCCAAGAAAAATTAAATTTTCATTAATCTATGAAGAGGTTTTCGTTACGGTCTCAACGTCGTAGACCATGTCTTAAACCGATATCTGATGACCATTCTACAGTCATCTAATTTTTAACTTCAGATTTAAAATCAATTGTTTTGCAAGTTTTCAATAGATGTTAATTTTGGTCTCGACATCAACATACACTATATATACTAAAGTTGTGTTCTTACAAGTTGATGTGTCACCTCCTCAAGCATCCACATCCCCCATTTCACTAATTCCATTCCCATTTTACCCCCAAACCATCGTGTCCCCCTCCAAAGATTATCCCACTCCGTCCGTGAGTTGGTTTTCACCTCTCCATCGAACCCTCCTTCTCCTCCCACGATTAGGGTTTTATTTCACCTCTAATCCTGACATCTCCTCATGCATACCATCACCGACCTCGACAGACTCATCACATTCTCGAATCTCCTCTCTAGCCGTGACTCTGTCTTCGGATCCTCTGACTACAGCTCCTCCGCTCGTGCCTTCTCCACAGCCGGTGACTCCTCCATCGGCTCTTGCACATCCGGGTCCTCCGCTCCACCTACGGTTCCCATGCCCTACAGTACGCAGTGAGTAACCCTAGGTATAAACCAATGTCAAAGTTTTGGTTTTCAAAGCGGATCTCGAATCCTCCTTTGGTACAATGCTCCATCAACATCTTCCATATCCTGACCGCGCTTACCCTGTCTATTTTCTAGGGTTTCGAGTATATTTCAGTATCTCCATCTTCACTTATGATCCCTTCTTCATCTTCGCCCTCCTACCTTTTCTCTATCTACTATACCTAATTCGGACATTAAAAATTGAGACCTCCAAATCATGTATGTTTTCTTTATATCATTGATGTATTCATCCTACTGTCCTCTTTGATTTAATTGCAGTAAAACATGATTTACTGAATCACTAATACTATAAATTTCCTATTATTGTGCCCCATTTAACCATTTGATTTGTAGTTGTCTTAGATGACTATGGTAAAGTTCATTCTTCTATCCCTCTCGATTTCTCTCCTTCAGCCCATGTTTGTATCCTCAGTATTTTATTCATACTATCGGTAGGTTATTGATTTCGACATACGATGTCCTATATCGGTTGTTTACTCCTTGCCATTCAGATTACTAACTGAATATTTCATATTTCCTCTACCTGATATCGTTGCATTTTCTACTTTTCCATCCACCGCGATAGACGACACCGGCCAACTTCTTCATGAACCCCATTCCATCAATGATACCTAATTCTGAGACAGTGCAAATCGAGACCTCCACAATAGGTATGTTTTCCTTATGTCATCAGACTATTCTCTATACTGTCCTATTTGATTTAATTGTAGTTAAACATGATTTACTAAAGCAGTAATACTATACATCTCCTATCATGGTGCCCCATTTAACCCTACCCCTAATCTTCTTGGCTTCAACTATGATTCTCAGCATGCATTATATTTATTTCCACATCGCATCAAAGTCTGCTGCATTTTCAGGTAAGTGTAACTTATTACATTCATATTTCATATTACCAGTATCATTTGTATCAGTTTAATATATATTTCATTGGTATCATATTTTTCAGAAATTACATGCATGGTTGACATATTATTTGGGTTTCAAATATATATTATATGTACTATGATCTCATTACTGTATAACTTTATTATGTTGATTTACATGAAAGTTGAATAAAAATATAAAAAATAAAAACATGAAAGAAACATATATATGTAGAGAGGCAGGCTTCAAAGAAGACTACTCAAACATCAATGACAAACAGGTTGTGTTATTTCTATTTTGTTCACCATAAACAGTTATATTATTTTTCATTCTACAAATATTAATAGGCACTATATTTTCACTTTTACAGGATCAAGATGTCTTGAAAATATTAATGCAACTAACCTCTAACACCTATAAGAAGCATGAAAAGAGGATCACAAATGTCATTTCCACCTACAGTCACTGATGGTAATTTCAATTAACAATGTTGAATATTATTTTTTCTTTCATTATGAAAACCACATTATCATACCCTTGAAAAAATATCCTCTATCTCTAAAATGGTATATATTTTTATTATAATTTCACTATTACATGATCATCATCTATTGAAAATTATTCCATCTACAGCTCAAACAATCACACCATTTAAACGGAATTCGAAATCAGTGACTTAGGAAGCACAATCATTGGTCACATGAACCCAGTAAAACTGAATTGGGACTCTACTTCGAACCTGGTAACTGGTTCGACTACGATGATCTTTGTCAATTTCATTCCCATAGTTCATATTTCTTTGACTCTCATCGTGTTGCAGATGAATCATGTATAAGGTGAATTTTCATTCATATCTAATTTGTTTCATACTTCTCCACTTAAGTTATTCATTTCACTCTATTCATACAAAATTTTCATATCTTTATACAATACATATGCTTTCATGATGTTTACTTCATTCATACATCCATCATTTCTATAAGTATAATGTTACTTTATTATAATGAGGATTTGGTGAATGTATAAAAATTCTATGCATCCATTAAATGCTTATTTATTACTCACGCTAGATTTGACGGATGATGTAGATATTGTGAAGGAATCAACACTTGAATCATTGGCACCATATGTACAACCCATTCTGAAACACAATGTATTCAATTTGTGTTCAATCTTATTACTTCTCCATTAATCTATAGTTACTTATGTTTCCAATGAGTTTTCGAAGCAATCATATCTAATTTTATTTATTATTGTGTTATGAAAACAATTTTAACCATTTTGTACTAACCCATTGTAGGTATGAAGCTGGTAAAATTGATTTAGGTCTCTGATTCAAACCTGGGAACTGCTTTGACTATGATGGCCTTCATCAAGTTCTTTTACATGGTTCATATTTCGTCGAATCTCATCCTATTGCAGGTGCATCCCGCATAATGTGTTTTTTTGTTCATGTGCACATTGTGACATATTTCTACCTTTTAAGTTATTCATTTCTCTCTATTCAGAAAAAATTTCCCTATTATAATACAATACATATGCTTTCATGAGGTTCACTTCATTCAGACATCCATCATTTCCATATGTATAATGTTACACTATTATAATGTGGACTTTGGTAAATTTATAAGACTTCTATACACTCATTAAATGATTCTTTATTACTTATGCTAGATTCTAAGAATGATGTAGATATTGTGAAGGAGTCAACACTTGAATATTTTACACCATAACTACAACCCATTCTAGTACACAAAGTATTCAATTTGTGTTCAATATTATTACTTCCCCATTAATCGTTAGTTATTTATGTTTCCAATGAGTTTTCTAAGCATTAATATCTAATTTTGTTAATTAATGTGTTATGAAATCGCTTTTAACCATTTTTTACTAACCTGTTGTAGGTATGACCCTGGGGTTAGGGGTATCAAATAAGAGTATGTTATCAAGGTGTTGTTTCAATTCTGAACACAATCTATGGTAAATTTATTATCTATCCATGATGAATTGTGAGTTATTCTTAATTTCTAAATTAACAATAATTGAATTTGTAAGTACTATCAGTGATTATTTTTTCATTATTCATCGTACATTTTGTCCTATTCTTTCATGAAGTTGAATCATTTATTCTCAATTTTTTCTTTCAGGGTTCAAGTGATTTACATAAATTTCATACATTCATGCATGATGTTTTTGGAGATAATGTCCCTGAATGACTAATACTCCTCATTAGGTTCTTTATTCATGCCATTTTTTTACAATTTTTATTTTATAACATATAGTTTACACTTCATTTTCAAGTACTTTTTAATCACCTGTGCACACCTCATAATCAGTCTTCTTGATATTATCTTGCCACGAACATCATTAATTGAATAAATATGTTCTTAAGAGGGGATTCGAGTTATTTTTACTGGTTACTGCGTCCCTTACATAATTTTTTTAATTACATCTATATTACGCCATTATAATTTTTCAAATATTCAAATAATGAAGATCATGTATGAAAATTTCGATGGTCAAGGTCAAAATAAGGTGATTTCAGAGTGCATTTATTTGCCTTATGATTCACTATGTTTCGCATCATATTAAATTTCATTGTGTTCAAATTTGTGATTACTGAAAATGCATATTATTACATTACTCATCATCTGTTTTATGTCGTTTATTTGTAATTTAATCTTTTATTTCTTCGTTTTACATTAATGGTTCAGGAGATCATACTTTAATGTCACAAAGATGGGTAAAGAATTATGCTTTTGAAGGTAATATCACAAAATTTTTTATACTTCCAATCAAGTTTTTCATTCTTTCAATTATATTAAAATTCTCATTTTATTTCATGTAGTTTACTGTATTCTCTTGTATTTATGGATCATTAGTGCAAACCTCATAATAACTATTCTGGAGCTTTCTATCTCCTGTTATCATGATTTGAATGAATCTGTTATTTAGAGGGGATTAATGTTATTGTTGCAGGTTATTGTGGACAATCATTTTGTGAAGATTAAAGACATTCTGATTGTGGGTTATGTCACAACCTATTATAGCTAATTCTTTTAATTTTTTTACCTCCTATGCTGTATGGAATTTAATGTAATCATCAGAATTGAGATTTTCGATTATTCAAATTGTACAAATGATTAAGTCTCTTTCATTAAGATATTATTAGGCTACCATGTTTTTTATGTTTTGACTACCCACTCTGATCAATTTTGAAACTCATATTCCATTATAATGAGTTTTTTACTACCCATTCCCATCAAACATTTGATGGATATTTCATGCTGATATATTGTTTTTCCTTCATTTTATTTTTATATTCTATAAAACCTGCATCTATATTTACTTAATGAAGGGTTTTTTTATATTTTTAACAAATTTTTTTTCTCACATTTCATTGAAATGGGATGTATGGATTAGTGTTATTTAGTCACAATGCATGTGAATCAGTTCAGAACACGCAGTGATGATGACAATGATATAGTAAAAAAATATTTGGTTTTTGGAAATTTTATGCACTTATATGTATTTTCATATTCTGTATGTACTTAATATTTTTACAGATTCGAGTAAGTTTCTATTGTCATAGGAATTTTTTTAGTGAATATTCACGATTTAGCATTATGATTGACCGTAACAATGTAATATTCTTTTTATTTTGTCCATTTAAATTAATTATAAAACAAAGACAACATTATGTTATTATTCAGTTTATCCTTGCATGATGCACTGGATCATTAGGAGTCATTTTCAACACTGAAGATGGGTATGTTGCAATAACTACAAATATTCCTTCTACTCAGGTATGTTTTTTCTATTTTAATTCACTACTAATATTATAAAATCATTTACACAAACAATACTGAATTTTTTCATGTCATATGCATTTCCTCTGATTATCACATATCCTTCATTTCTTCTTCTCTATTGGAAACTGTTAGAATTCTGCTTCAATGAATTCATTTGTCAATATTATCTACTACATTTTCATTAATGCTATATCCACTTTTATGTTTACTCATATTATAGTGTACTAATACACTGTAAAACATATCCATTTTTATGTATACTCATATTATAGTGTACTAATACACTGTAAAACATATTTCCCATTTTCTGATATGACATGTTTGTTTCTGGTAAAACAGGTTTCCAAATTTCTGATTTTTCAAGTTTTTTTACTGCTATAGTGGTGGACTATATTGCAAAGCCAAAATTTTCATGTGGGGCTTCTAATGACCCAAAGTTTCATTAATGGAAAATCCCTCTTGATCTTATTAAATGTCTCTTTATATAAATTTTTTTTATAAAATGTCAACTTCTTTGGTTTTATGTTAAGAATTTTGACCGTTGCTAATATAGCCGTTGAACAGTGATCACATGATTAGTATAAATATAGGGCTTTAACACATCCAATTTTACTTAGACAAAAGAAGCGATGGCCTCATCTAGTAGAATTGCTCCGTATGAAGCCCATTTGTCAAAGCTCAGAAAAGAGGTGGCATATTTGGGCTTCGACCTTGACCAAGCCCAAGCTGAACTTCATCTTGTCAAGCTCGAACATGACCGTCTACGGGAAAAGTGGAAGTTGATTGAAATTACCACACGAGCAATGTTATCCGAGCCACCCCAGGAGTCTGTCACCATCGCACACCTTACCCTTAGGTCTTATGCAGCTGTTTTAAGGGGTTATGTAACAAATAAGTAGTACTATGTTCATGTACATTATTTTTTTTGTATATAATAATGAATATAATTTCTAGTCATTTTTATACATTGTAAATAGTTTTTAAAGTACAAATAGTGTTTTTGGTTATTATTTAACTAAGAATTATTTTTTATTAAATTAAGGAATTTTTGAATTAAATAATATTTTAATAAATTATTATTATTAAATTAATTTTTATTATATATAAATGATCTTATAATTTTATGAATGCAATTATAATTTCTATTAAGGTTTGAAAGCCATTTCTGTCCAAACCTGTGAATTTTCGATAAAGGTCGGTTTTATTTTAAACGTGAAAATTAACATATTTAGAAAATTATTTACATAAAAAAATGTTATTTTTGGAATCAGGACGTCGAAATTATCCAATGGTGAATTTTTCATAATTTTCTGAGACAGTCAAATTTTTGAGTAAACATTAAATACCGTTTAAATATATAATGTGTTTTATGACATCATAATGACCCAATAGTGATGTAATAAAATACTATAATCTTTATGTTCATCCAATATATGTTTTAACATTAAAATAATGTGATTTTGGGTTTGTTTAAACTTACTTTTCAAAGCATTAATGGACCCCTCAAGACTTATTCAACACCTTGCCTTTTTAAATTAATTTCCATGGGAGTGTGACTCACCTCCACATAAGAAACCCTAATATTTTAAGAAGTTCGGACTTTGGCCTTATAAAATATTGTTTTCCTCTTCCCTTTTCCAAAACCCATGGGAAAAAACCATGGGACTGTTTTTTTTGGATTAATTTAATATAAGGGGTCTCAAACCTAAATAATAAAGAATTCTCTCACCTTTTCTATATAAACTCCTCCAAGCTCCCACTTCCTCCTCACTCAAAGCCTTTAGAGTTCATACAACCTCTTCCCTACTCTCTATATAATCCTCCCAAGGTTCCC
This sequence comes from Viscum album, assembly GCA_963277665.1. Taxonomy (NCBI): domain Eukaryota; kingdom Viridiplantae; phylum Streptophyta; class Magnoliopsida; order Santalales; family Viscaceae; genus Viscum; species Viscum album. The sequence continues at coordinate 128,371,381 of OY728162.1, forward strand.
CAAGCTCCCAAGAAGCCTCCCACAAGCCTCTCTGTAGCCTTTGGAAGCACACTTCCAAGTAAGGGTTTTTTCTTCCTTTCTCATTTTTTTCAATTTTCTTTAAGTTGTATTGCCATTTTAATTTGAATTATGAATGTTGGGGTATGGTTTCACACCTCCCCCATACTTCCCTCTTATTTTTTGAATTATGGGAGACCCCTTTATCTCTCATTAAAAGCCTCCCATATACACCCGTTACTATGTCGAAATTCCGAAAGGAACTTCTCTCTCTTCTCTTACATTCAAGCAATAATTTTGTATCATGAATCTAAATTCCATTACAATTGTTGGGACATGTATCTATATGACCTCCTTACTGTCCATTACAATTAAATATCATGAGAAACCCCTTTCTCTCTTATCAACCATTTTTATGAATTCTTATGTCACGTCGTTACATTGCCGAAATCACACCGATTTTCTAAGCCAATGTCATTGTGTAGTGAATACCATGTCCATTTCTCCATCAAGGGTATTCACCTTTATGCACATTTACTTATTGATTTTAAAGCTTCATGTATGAATTCCACATTCCTTTATCGTGGAATAAATGATTATGTTTTATGAATCCATGTTTTATGATCCATGTGGCACACTTATGCATGAAATGAAATGTTTAAGAAAGGTGCGCCCTTATAGCGCTCCAATGCATTGGGTAAAGTATAGTATCATGATACATCATGTGAAATGAGTGTTGAATCATGCTAATTAAAGTGCAACGAGGGTTTACCCGTGCTTTATGTGCAATAAGGATTTACTCATGCTCCATGTGCAATGAGCCTTGGCTCATGCTAATTCCATGTTAAGTGTTTTTGCCACATTTCCATGTTATGATTATCATGATTTATCATGCATTTATGTTCATGTTTCTTATATGCTCTGTTGATATACTTATTGTCTAACATGTATTGTAATCCTCATGTTATTCCATGTGTACTCCCTTATTAGGCTTTATAGCTCACCCTTTTTTTATGCATGTCCTCAGGTTATCCCATGCAATGCTAAGTACGAGGGAATGTAGTGGTCATGTAAAGGAAGTTTTCAATAAAGATGTTTTATTTCATGTTTTAAGTTTTTATGTAATGGTCCTAAGCCCCAAAGACACTAAACTTCTCGATCTTCTTTGTTGTATCAAGTGATGTTTTATATAATAAATCATGTTTAAGTTTGTAATAAATGCAGGGTTGTCATAGGTCTCCTCTTCAGAAAAAACTCACAGATCTTCCACACATTTAGTAACATGAGTTTCCCAACATTTTTGTATTGTATCTTCACTCATAAAACTAACAAAAAATTAATGCTTCCATTTCATTTATCACCATTTTTTTCATTGACAATCATCTATCTATACCTATTGTTATGTCTCAATTATTTACATTTATCATTCCAATTTTCATGTTTCATATTTCATTATTATTTTCTATAACTTAAACTGTATGTTACTTTACTACTATTGTATCAAAAACGACAAGTCCTCCAAAATTATTTTTGTATACTTTTTCATTTTACCTTAACATTTTGTATACATTCTTAAGTTTTTAATCAATTTCCGAGTTGAAAAAAAAACATTTCATTTATAGTGCCGTGCGTATGCACGGACGAGGTACTAGTTTTATATCAAACTTAAACATGGCGGGAATTTCGTTGGCCTGAATAGTGTTTTTAGGATGATGGTTTCTTTCTACCTGAAAACTAGTATTATATTTATAATTGTATAATACTAATATTATTATTTATAATGTTGTTATTTTTCCAAATCGGGTGTGGAAATATTTGTATCAAAACAATTTTGTCGTAGGATTAGGTGTGGAATAACCGGTGAAAACAAACAAAAAAATTGTGGCTTTAATGAAAGTCAAAAGATGAGTTTATGTAGAAAAGGGTGGGGGCTTCTCAGAACCCTACTATCTCTTTCCCGGGCACCCCGCGTCCCACCTTGTATAGCACCAGTCAGCCGGCCACCGTTCATCCCTCCCCTCTGGCATGCAGTTTCCCCGCTACCTCCCTGTAGGCAATCCAGCCCGCCGGCTAGACTGGCTCCCATCCGCTATGGGGTTGTAGCCCCATCCCCCTGTCAGGCCGCCACATCCCTCCTATGTTGTGGTCTCCCTACAGTGCCAACCGCCCACCCGACCAGCCTTCCCCAGATCCAGCCCGCAGCGGGCTCTTCCTACTCACCCCAAACGGATAGGCATTGGCTGCCCCACTTCAGGGCGCCGCGACCGTGGCCGGTATCCACCTGCACCAGCCGGCCATTCGACCGGCTATCTCCTGCGCCGGCGCCCCCTCGTGAGGCCACCACCCGCATCGGTCTGCACCCGTCGTCGCCTCTACCTCCCGCAGTCGTTGTCGGAACGCCTCCCACCCTCTGGACCGCCGACCAACAAGGCTCCCTCCTCGGTCTGGCTGGATCTCTCCAGAGAGGGATCCCTCCCTCTATTTTGGCAGAACCCAGCTCTGCCATGGCTGGTTAGATCCCGGATTTCATACGATTGATAGATCTAAGGCGGTGATATCCTCCCTGGCTGTCGCACCTCCCCATCCGACCGCGGCTCCGTCCTCCTAGCGCACACATAACCGAAGCCTAGTCCTATTTGCCCGGGTTTTTTTATGGGTTTTACGAAATAAATAATTGGGGATAAGGGATCAAGGTTTTGATAATTTCAAAACTGGGTATGGTAGGCGTGAATGGCGTTCATGTGTCCTTCGCTGACCAGTTAAAGGACGCGTGAACGTCGTTCACGCATTTGTGCATAGGAAAAGATGCGTGAACGCCGTTCACGAATCCGGCCAAGAATTTCTATAAAAGGAGCCCCCCCCCCAAAACCCATTGTTCTTTTTTGTTGTGAAGCCCTACAAAAATTCTTTATCAACAAATATTTGATGCTTTTATTGAGGTAAAATTTATATTTAATAATTTAATTGTTTAATTGTGTTTATTTATTTCATTTGTATGTTTAATTGTGTGTATGATTTATTTATTTCATATGTTATGCATGAATTTTATTGTATGATTTAATTTTCTTGATTTTGAATGTTTGTATGATTTAATTTTTTGAATGTATGTTGTCTGAATATTGAATGTTTTATGTTATGTCTAAAATGTTTAATGTTTAGGAAAAATAATTTATGTTAGAGAATGGATTTAATAACAAAAGTGTTTATTATGTAAATCTCAATTAGATCAGTTATAATAAAATTTATTAAATGTTATTAATAATTATATATATATATATACACATGAAGTTAAATTTTTGTAAAAGAGGTGTAGTATTTAATATAGATTTTATATAATACGGATAATATAATAAATATACCAAAAAACTCGGTATGAGTGATGAGTTCTCTTGAGATGACCGACCATGCATAATTGAAATTGCATGCTTTATTTTGTGTATGTTGTTATTCAATTTGTAATAATTGCATTTTTTCCGCATTGATGACCTGCGAGTCATCTCTCAGTAAGTGTAAGGACCTGTGTTTCCACTTAAAATAATTTATGTATTTTGTTCCCCTAGACCCCCTCACATGCATGTGAGTAAATTTGTAATTAAAAGAAAGACGCCCCGAAGAGGTGTCCCCGAACAGGCTTCCCCGAAGAGGTGTCGACGAAGAGGCATCCCCGAAGAGGTGTCGACGAAGAGGCATTCAAGAACTCGTTCGATAGGAGGTGTTGCTATTTGACATGAGAATGGCGGTTGCTAAAATATTTGATAATAGAGACATGAGTTCACCCATAGGTTGTGGTTAGTTTATCAGATGATAAACTAATCGTAAGTCTCAAGATCAAGTCATGATTATATATTCATAAGTAATTAAACTGTATAAAACATTATATTAAATTTGCTTTTGTGCTAATATCACAATCACTATACCTTAACAGTGATAAATCAATACATTAAAAAGTCTTAAGATAATCAATTATTCAAAACCAAATTAAATAATTTAAAATTTTAATGTAGTGTATAATATTTTTTAAATTATTTTTTATAGGTAATTATGTCTGCTCAAATATATTGCAACGGTGAGGTAATTTATACCGAGCAGGGTTTTAGCTACAGTGTACCACCTGTCAAAGTGGTAAATCTCCATGGTTGTATGACATTGGATGCAGTTCGTAATAAGATTCATAGTCGGTTAAAACTGAGTGCTGGATAAGCAATCACTTCAATTAGATACCAACATCTTCAATATCCTGAGTGTATGTGGCACAACGACTACCCTATAGTCGATGATGAGGATTGGATAGAGGCTTCTCAGTTATTTAGGCAATAGTGTATTAATGGTTTGATTTAATTATTTATTTTCATTTCTGATATTGATGTGGTGTAATCGATTGCTACAGAACCATGCTTTGCGAGCTCTGTAGAATCTGGTCATTCACAGCAATCTTATTCATTATCTCCTCCTCATATGACTCCTGGAAGAATGTAATGAGGAAGATCATCAAAATTTGGAAGGAAATGTAGATGACATCCCTTTGTGTGCTGATATAGTGCATGAAAGTTTATCTGAGGAAGAAGAATCTAGGGAGTCAACAGGAGATGATGTGGTTGGGAATGAACCTTCTGAGGTTCCTTTGAGAGATAGAAATCCACTACATCCACCAGTTAGTGGTAATCACCCTTCAGTTTTGAGTTCCTTAGTTTGAGGAATGTCTCTTGAACAAAATTTTGATTGGGATGTCATTACACCGGCTTCTGAATTCCCTGGCATTATAGGGAATAATCCTGCACCAAATGATAATGCCATATATGTTGGGCAGGAGTTTGAAAGTAAACAGGTCATAAAAAATGTGATAAAGCAATACCACATTGAGTGAAATTTCACATTTGTATTTTATGAGTCAAAGAAGACCAAATATCTCATTCGTCGTGAAAAATATGGGTCAGAATGTAAATTTCGATTAAGAGAAATATTTGATAAATATTATGGATGTTGGAAGATAACCAAATTAGAAGGCCCGCACACTTGTCTGCATCCCAGCTTGGCACAAGATCACTCTTCCCTTGATGCAGAGTTTATATCTACTGTTATTTGTGAGATGATACGAACAAGTCAGGATGTTCCTATTGCCCTTGTTCAGGAAATAATTCAACAGTTTTATAACTATAAGATATCATACAACAAAGCTTGGAATGCAAAACAGAAAGCCATTGTAAAAGTGTATGGTGATTGGGATGAGTGTTATGAGATGTTTCCAAAACTTATGGAATTATTGTCTCTCAATAATCAGATTGTTTATCAGTTGGACAGTGTTGAGTATGTATCCCAGAATCATCGAGTTGATCGGTCAAAGGTGAAGTTCAATAGGCTTTTTTGGGCATTCAGACCGTGTATTGCTGCATTTCCCTATTGTAAACAATTTATTCAGGTAGATGACACATTCCTTTATGGAAAATATACAGGTGTTCTACTCATTGCTGCCACACAGGATGGTAATCGCGCTCCTCTGCCACTTGCTTTTGTTGTTGTTGAAAAAGAAAATTTTGAACGATGGAGCTGGTTCTTGGCATGTGTACGTGTTCATGTCATGTAAAAACAGGGCGTGTATCTGATATCTGATCGTCATCGAGCGATTATAGAGACCGTGAGTAGTGATGGGGTTTCTTGGACTGAGCCGAATGCTTATCACCGTTATTGCATTAGACATATTTCAAGTAATGTGCATAAGAAGTTTAGAGATGAGGCTATAAAGAAAGCGATCCTAAAATTGGGTATGGTTTTCTAAACTTTCTTTTTTTAAGAAAATTTAATATCCATTTTAATACATTATTATCTTATGGTTTCATCATATGAACCCCAACAAGAAAGGTTTGATCGACGTCTTGAAGAGATCCAAACAGTTAATGAGGAGGTATATGAATATATGATGCAAATTTCAAAGGAAAAATGGTCATTAGCATACGATGGTGGCATGAGATATGGGCATATGACCACTAATATAGTGGAGTGCATAAATGAGGTCCTCAAGGGTGTGCGCAAACTCCCAATCATAGGGTTAGTGCAAGAGTCATTTTTTAGATGTGTTCACTACATTGTTGACCAGTCCCAAAAGGCCTACCAAAGGATGGAAAATGGAATGCTTTTTACTCAGCATTTTCAAACTGATATTGACCGGATACGGAATAAGGCTTCACGATGGACTGTTATAGCCTTTGATAGGGAAAAGAGGAGTTTTCAGGTAAGACAGTGCTACGACCAGGGTACATGCACTAATGGTGGAGTGTTTGTCGTGATGTTGGACAACATGTACTGTGATTTCGGTAGCTTTCAGGCATTGAGATATCCATGTGTACATGTTATTGCAGCTTGCGCTTCGGTAAGTATATCATGGGAGCTATATGTCGACCCGGTGTATCACATGAGCACTTTGGTTAACTGTTATAGTGCTGCTTGGATGCCTGTTGGTGACTTCCATTCTATCACATTGCCTGCTGATCAACTGACCAGCATCCCTGATATTTCCAGATTTTCATAAGTTGGTTTTGGTTTCATTTATAATTTTTTCAATGTCTGTCATTTTTAAAATTATTGGCTTCATGCTACCAGGTTGCGGCTCCAAGGAAGATCGAAGTCAACTCGCATCAGAAATGAGATGGATTGGCCTCGGCAACGAGGAGGGAGAATGTGATGCAGTATCTGTCACGCAGAAGGACATACTCGTAAGAGATGTCCCCAAGAGACAGGACAGAGTTCCACATCTCATCATCCATGATCGAGTCTGTGTACATGCTCCATTTTTGTGATAAATATAATTTTCTAGAGCGCGAGTTGTACTTTTTCTGGAGGAGTTCAAGTTCCTTTTTTTGGAGTCATTAATGATCATTTTCATGAGAAGGTTGAAAGACTTGTTTTGAGGGCCTATTTTCCCTGTAGATTTATTTTTTCCTGTTAATTTTTTAATGTGCTGTAGATATGAGAAGGTTAAAGCTGGGAATACCTATTGGGGAGATGTTGAGAGATGAAATTCTCACTTATAAATATGGATGTTCTTGGTTGCATGTTTCCTCTTAGAGGTAGCTTTGGATGGCCTTCCAAGAGTACATGGTTTGGATTTTTCATAAAGGGAATTGAATTTACTCTGATGATTAATGTAATTCAATTTAATATAATATGGAATAATGTTAATGGTTATTTAATGGATAATGGAAAAATTAACAAACGTAATTTCACAAAAAATAAGAAATAAATAATTTTTTACTTTTTAATTCTGGTTTTCTTATAAGATGTCTAGTTTTTATAATGGCATCTGAGTGTCTGAGCATCATTAACTAATGTTGATTATGAGACTAGGCTAATGTTGATTGTGACACCAAATGAAAATGAATATATCATGCTTCCACTATTAATAAGTAACGATGATATCATGTGTGCAGATGGCAGGTTTTCTATTACTTACATCTCAGGCTACTCATGTATCACGACTGCTTTTAGATGGACGTCTTGTGGCTCCCTTGAGTGTACGTAGATCTCACAATTTCAATCATACTGCACCAACTCCCGATATCGTCCCACATCTTCGTTGAGCTAGATTCTATGGAGTAGCGATGTGCGACTTCACATTTCTTGATCATCAGCTCATTGCCGCACTTGTAGAGAGATGGAGACCAGAGTCGCATACTTTCCATTTCAGTGAGGGGGAGATGACTATTACGTTGCAGGATGTGGCCATTATGTTGGGCCTCCCTATCAACGGACATGCTTTGACAGGCCGAGTTCCATCAGATTTGCCTGAGCTTGTTCATAGACTTCTGGGCATAGAGGTCCAGGATGATGGCAGGACCATCGTCGGTGGTAGATTGCGGATTCCTTGGTTAGACCAGCACTTCACACATTTACCAGATGATGCTGATGACGTCACCGTGCTGCGATTTGCATGTGCATATATTTTGAGGCTGATCGGTGGCACGATTTTTGTTGACCACTCTACTACTTTTGTGCACCTGATGTATCTATCTTTTTTGGAAGATTTGGACTAGGAAGGCCGATATAGTTGGGGGTCTGCCTGCCTAGCATATACATACAGGGCCCTATGCAGCGCATGTCGCATTGATAAGATGCAGATCACAAGATGCATGGTTCTTCTACAAATTTGGGTATGGGAGAACATACCTCGTTTAGCTCCACATGCCCGTGAACCATTACCCGTAGATATTGTAGTAGAGGCTCCACGTGGATGTTGGTATGTTATTAATTCCTTCTAATATATAACTTAATTGTATAAGATTCTTTTATGAAATGTAAAAATAAAAATATTATCTACAGGTGGAGTCAGGTGCATCGACATTCAGATTCTCCCAGACATGATGTTCACGCCTACCGACTTATGTTAGATAGCATTCGACCATATGATGTAAGTGATTATTATTTATATTGGTAAATATTTACTCTTTACTGTACATCTATTCATTTATTAATTGATTATTAATTTTTTCATTCAGATTACATGGATTCCATATACAGATGATATCCTTCAGAGTCTGCCCCCATACTGTACAGTGATGCTTGATATCAGCTCCTACATGGTTCCACTGATTCATTTTCATATAGTCGAGTGGCATCAGACGGATAGGGTTATGAGATAGTTTGGATTCCTTCAGCCAGTTCCTGACCCGCCCAGTCAGTTGGATTCATTGCATTCCCTGAAGATGTGAGGGAAGAAAGATTTTGATTAGAGGAGCTACCATGCCAGATATGTTGCGTTATGGGACAGACGACGGGAGTCCCAGTTGCGAGGGGCAAGGATAGTACGTTTTCATTTGATGGATCATGTGGATTATGCAGGCTGGTACATCAGGTCCCCAGTCAGATTTCTGACACGGTACAGACGGGGCTTCCATGACTTGGTATTCATTCTTCCTTTCACTGTTCAACAGATTTTTTATTCATGTTAGTTAACAACGGAATTTGTTTTCACAGGATGCTCGTATTTGTCATCTACTTCGTATGTCTGATCCAGTGGAGAGAGCTGCCTTTGACCCATCATATTTTCACACCCTTGTATGACTGATGCTACCGTCGATGGATGAGATTATTAATGGCATTTTCTTTGATCCACCACCTGCTGCGGAGGCCGCAGAGCCTGCTGAGCCTCATATAGATGTACCTGGGGTGACGACCCTGTTATGGATGCTGTTGTTCCACAGGAGGACGCTGCTCAGCTTGCTTGGCCACATGATATTGTTCCACTGGAGGAGGGTGTTCAGCATGATCAGTCAGATGCTCCTCCAGCTTCTCAGGCACAACCACAGGTACTTACAGATGATGACTAGATTGAGTTTGATGTTTTATTACAGTCATCCGCAGCAGAGCATCCATCTACTTCCTATGTTGGTGAGAGTTCCAGCCAGCTTCCACTATCCTTACATGCGGGCCAGGGTACAGGCGGGGAGACTGTACATCCACCGCCTGTCACACAGGAGGATGTGGAGGTGGCTGTCGATGAGGATGTGCAGCGTATGCCAGAGCACAGACATATACAGACACGGCATGGACGCATCCAGCATACGCCTGGTTATGGGACAGAGGAGCATCCATGCCAGATTCATAGATTAGGTTGACATTTTATTTATGATACATTTTGAATGTTTATTACTGTTACCTAGACTTCTATTCTATTTTTAATAAGTGTCTTACTGTTATCAAATTATATACCAATGTATATATATATATATGTATAATAAATAATATGATTAAATTAAATGATAAATATTAATTATATTAATTATTTCAAAATCAAATAGATTATGGATGAAAAGATGCGTGAACTTGAAGAAATCTTGAAAAATATTATTGATCTCAATGATTTAAAATTAGATATAAAATCCTAGAATATTATGGAACACAATTATTTGTTTACAAAAATTAAATTGCATGAAGAAGAATTTGAATGAATAATGGATATTTGTGAAGATTAGATGATTATGATTGAAGATCAGAATAATTACAATATGAATTAGAAGTTCATTTGGCCAATTTTGAGAAGATACATATTCAGACTTTATAAAAGGAAACAATTTCTACTGGTACACAATCTAAAGAGTGAGATTATTGAGTATGCATCTCAAAACTTAGTTTTACAGTAAGTAAAGGACGAATGAAAGAGGTAAAAGAGGATGATTAAACTATTACCCAATAAAATATAAAACATCACCATCTTATAAAGACCTACATTATAAATAATTCCATTCAGTTTATAGTTGATCAAATTAAAATTCTTTCTTAATTCATTACTATTTGAGAGTATTTCACACTCTATCAACATACCAATATATAAATAAAGAGGCAAGTTTACATGTATTAAATATTTATATTATATCTAATAGAGACCCAAGGATCTCTATGATGTTTTTTGGAATTATTTAACAAGCATCGGATACAAAAATGAGATTTGAACTACTAACCACACTAAAACTAATAGTAAGTCTAAAAGGATCATTACTAGGCTTGTAGATCAACTAATATATTTCTTGATCTATTTCAAGAGATATTGTGATCAAAAACATTTATTAGTGGAATTCATATATAATAACAGTTTCCACTTTAGAATACAAGTGGAACCATATGAGGATCTTTATAGAAATAGATGTATAACAACAACATGTTGAGATGATGTGAGTGAAAGATGCTAAGATTATATCTTTCTCAATATATGTTAGAGAATACTCAAGCCATTCTATTAATAATTATCTACTGAATATCTATTATTCATGAATATTTATTAATAATTATTAACATTATTTCAATATTTTCTATTATTTAATTGATATTTATTAATATTTCTAAATTTTTTACTTTAAGTTTATTAGTTTATAATTAATACTTATACATTTTGAGGAGAATTTGAGCTCTGTGAGAAGCGTGAACCCCGTTCACGCATCCCTCATCTCGGGAGGATGTGTGAACGGGGTTCACACTTCTTCAGTGGGACAGGGATGCGTGAATGGTGTTCACGCATCCCGGACCCAATTTGAAAAATATCAGAACCCTAATCCCCTATCCCGAATAATTTATTTCGTAAAACCCATAAAAAACCCTCTTTTCCCCCATAATAGGTCGGGGGTATAACGGGCTTGAGTGGACATAATTTTTGATTTAAAATTATCTTTATTTTTACATGTTAAAATTAATTTAATTTTGGTGTTAAATTAAATTAATCAATTTATTTATTTTTAAAACTAAATTAATTAATGAGATCAAACAATGAATATTATTGAATTATAAAATTAGAGTGAATTTTTAATTTAATAAAATTCCCTCAGAATTTATTTAATGCAAGTATTATTTTTATTTTTTCATTTATTATAAATATGAAAGCGCCTAAGACTGACCAATGCATGTATGGTGCAAGTTTATTTATTTTATTTATTTAATTATCGCAATGGTTTGTAATAAGTTGTTTAAATAAAAGGTGATCTATTTGTCATTTTAGTGTCATTATATGTATAAGGGCTTGTGTGCCTATTTTATCAATGTTTTATTTTGTACTCCGTAGTTCTCCTCACCTGCAAGCGAGTATTTTTGTATAATGACCAGACAAGCAGATACACACTTCACGTCAAGTTATGGCGACACACTAGACATGAGCTTGATGTATTGGATAGGATATGTTGCAATTCGAGTCACATGTGGCGTGACTCAAGGTATATCCCATAGGGTTTATGTGATCCATTATTCACTTGATAGATCAACTATTATAATTAGCTAATGATCAGGTTGTCATTTAATTTTGGATGTTTTATTATTTTTATGAATGTGTAGTTTATGAATGATGACATGGAAATAATAAACCAGCATGGAAGATAAAATGAACATGTGATGAAATAGATCTTTCTATTTCATGCATGTTCAATTGTGAGTGTGATCACATAGTATGTGTTAAAAATATGGAAATTTATTTTTTTCGTCGCATAAAAAATAACAAAACCCTAAAATAAATATTAAGTCTTAACTGTCTTCCATCATTCGAATTTTAACAAAACTGGGTGTTCGGGGTTCTCATCATGTCATAGTTGAGTATTCCTCTTACTACCGGGGAGTTTTTATGAGAGTGGTGGGTTGAATTAACTAAATTGTTAGTAAGGATCAGGCATAGCTAACTTATTATCATTTTAGAGTCAATTGTTGAGTAACTCAAGTAATGATTTATGAAGTTGGGACTTCACTCAACAGATCAAGGAACCGCAAGTTCATGCAGTTGGCGAGCCAAAAGTTTACCTTGAACCCTCCGAGTAGTGGTGTAGACATATCTTATAGACTATGAGCGGAGGTTTAGGGATCCTTGCCGCTAGAATACTCAAGCGATAGAGTATTCTGATTCTAGCACAGAGGGTTCCTAGAATTTGATATAATAGTGGGGGCTTTTAATTATTTAAGAAATTAGTCAAAATTTCTAAACTGGTAATCATGATAAAGGTACTAATCTTTTAAAATTTACTTTTGTAGAAAATGGAAATTTATACCACATATTATACTTTGATAATCTTAAAAATTGGACAAAGAAAATGTCTACACTAGCACGAGTATCCGTGAATAGTACATGCACTTGCGCATAGTACTATGATATTGGAAACTCATGATTCCATTGTCCCCTATACCTGTTAAAATATCTCAGTAATCAATGGTGTTAAAATTTCTTACATAAGACTAATGTACATTTCATATGATGGTTATTTCATTATGTTATCATCAATGTCTGATACTAGTTGTGACAACGACATTGGACATCGATGGTACAACATGTAGTCTCGTCTTCGATAAGTCTATGAGGAGAAAGTGTAGCAAGATATGAATAAGGAGATGGTTACACTAGTATGTGTAAATTGGAAGATGGATCATGACCTTTCAATGGATCTCTATCTCATATCATTTTCACTAATTTACTCTAAGTATCATTTTAAGTTACAAAACAAAAAAGTTGTGAGTAAATGCTTCATTTCCTATTTAGGGAAGGATCTCCAAATAAACTAGAATGTAAAAGACATATTAATCTTTAATTCTAATGGAAAATAAATTGAAAGGCAGGGCAAAACGGCCAATGTCAAGTAATGTTAGAAGCACAATTTCAACGTACTTCAATGATAGAGGTATGAACATATGTTTTTTCTTTGTATATCATAAAATTAAAAAAAGGGATTTTAAATGCAATTAACTAAATTAATGAAGAAATTTACCACTTCTTCTTCAGGTTTGTTCATCAAAGTAAACTGCAATGTTTCATTTTTTACTTCTTGGGTATTTAATACTATATTATTATCACATATGTGTATTGAAATACATTAACCAAGTAAGTATAGAAACATTACAAAAAATAAGGTGTATTCTCCAAGTGGATGAGAAAGGGTGATTCCTAAGCCAGTGGTGAGAAGTACACGACTTCTATATTGACATGTAAATGATTCTTGTTGAACTTTTATTAAGTATGACCAAAACATATATATCACATTTCCTTTAGACACAAAGAGACATTATTCCAAGTTCAAGAACTAATGTTGTTTGTGTTGTTCAAAACTCAAGTAATAGTTCAAATGATACATGAATCATGGTAAATATGTGATGAATTTAAATGTAAGACTTTTATACCCAGTTGTGGCAAGATAATTCTTTGTCAAGTAATACTAAAAGTGGAAGTTATGGATATACTTGATTTGGTATTTAGGATCGGTAAAGCTAAATACCTTTTTTATCACCAACTTATTTAGTTTGGACAAGGAAACCTTTATAAATAATGGTAATACACAAAGATTTTGGAGTTATTTTAGTAAGAGAGCATAAACCTTTCCAAGATTAAGATAGAGGTATATATACTTCCTAAGATTCCTAGTAATTAAGGAATGGTAAAATGATTTATATGCATGGTCAGAAGATATAAGTTTCTTCGGGCCGACATGCCGAAGAATATATTAACCAAGAAATAATCAATCATGATAATGTAGCATGAAGCAATTCATAAACGCACAATACCTTATCTAAATAATGGAATTGATGTTAATGAGGGTCTATGATGAAGTATTACATGTTAACATTGATCAACAAAATGTAGCGTGTAGTAATTTCTAAATGCACATTTCATACATCAAAGTTATGGTGTAAGAAGTATCGATGTTGCAACTTATTTAAACATCCATTATATTTCATGACGTGATTTTTAAATAACGGTGATATACAATAACCTTATACCAACTATAATGACCAATGGATATTATAACAGTTGAATTATGATGGAAATCGATTATGTCCTAAGGTCATATGTTTGAATGTAAAGAGTTTGCCAGAGTTTGTTAAGACATAAAAAAACATTCATCAAACTAAACACATTGTGAATCTATTGTAATCATGCTAATGGTTTCTTAGGATATTACATACATCCCTAAGATATAAAAGATATAGTCAATTTATAGACTGTATTTCTATAAAAGGGTGAAAATCTATTTTGAGACAGTGGGATCCATATTAACTTGGGTGTAGTCAATGATTAAAAAGCTCAAGTAGTTGGAATAGGAACTAGTTCCACAAGTGTTTTTGGAACATGTATGTTTTAGAGACACATACTATGTAGGACGTTAACACCATGGTGATGGTTTTGAATTCACCACGGTCGGTGATAAATTATTAATTGGGAATAATATTTCCTACAAGTAAGCAGTATATGAAAATAAACCAAGATTGAAAAGATCAATTAAAATTCAATGATGGATTCCATGTATCAAAGTACAAAGGGGATTATTATTTTGAATACTACGGTGAGTATTCAAGTGAGTCGATACATGGATGGTAAAATTGTAGTACCAATAAGGCATGATCAGTAATACCATGTTGTTATGCCTAAATCCATTTGAATTTTACTTGTCATAGATACTTTCTATGATCATATTGTATTGAGAATTATATTTCATGACCACAAAACATGGAAGGTGTCTATACGATGAAACTAGAAAGGGATGGTTTGTCACAGAATGATAATAATGGTTTCAAGTTACTGATATTAAGTTTAGGATTGAAGTAAGCAATGGGATCATAGGATATAAATTTGCAATAAATTTTTTCAATGTTTCTACTAGAGGTTAGTGGGAGCACCAAGATTTTCCACATAAAATATGTTCGGTAATAATGGAAAATAGATTGGTCTTCAAGTTAGTTAAGACTACGATGAAAGAATCTATTATCCAGTGACTGACTTAAAGTAGAAACCTGATTTCTAGGGAATAAGATCTACTAAGGTAGATCTAAAGGTTTCTTGGACCTAGTAAATTGTACAAATAGTGACATGGTATTGAAAAATATAAGCTGTAACAATTAAAGATAGAATTGTTACCAATGTCACATGGCATAATATCTCCAGGTTGACATGTCTAAGACATGGGAATAGATTAACGTGGTGAGTTGAATTCCATACACTTGAGCAATGGATTAATCATGTATATCATTATATGTACAAGAACTTATATTTCCAATATATACATTATAGTAGGCAAATATCATTTATACCCAGGAGCACTACAAGTGAAGTAGTTATAACTGTCTAATTGTACTTTAGCAAGTATAAAAGACAAGTATCTGGTAAGTAGAGAAGAAAGGATATTAGTTTTTTGGGGACACAAACTAGTCTTACTTAGATCCATTTGATCTAGTATCATTGTTAGGCTAAGATGAAGAGTGAGACAAGCTCATATAAGCCAATGGTATCCATACCTATAAACACCAAGTACATTTCATTATTGGTAGCAACTAAGAAGTAGGTAAATGAAACAATTTCTTCCATTTCTTGGAATCACACCTAGTAAAAAAATTATTATCATAATGTGAATTATGATATTCTTACTAGCAAAGATGTTAAATTGTGAAAGTTTACAAGAGGGATATACTCGTGGATACCATCTCTTGAGAAGTTTTACTCAAGGAGATGAGGTCACTATAGAAAAATTTCCGTGCAGTAGAATCAGGGAAGGACCCGTAGAAAAAGTTGTAACTCTGCAAAAACATGGTCTTAATCATTTTAGATCTAGTAAAGTTGGTTAACAAGTTGGATCTAGTGCAAGTGGGAGCATTGTAATAGTGGGTTACCTAGACCCAACTATGTAGTTCTTTTGATTACCATATCATGTATACAGTTAGTTATACATGATTTATTCTTTTCATTATAGTATAGACTTTTCTGTGTATACTATTTAATGTAATTTCCATAGATTAAGGACTTTATGGTTAGTCAAATCATATCATTAGAAAGTTTAACTTTATCATATGACTTATTGATAAGGGTTATTTGACTTAGGAATTATATGTACCTTTAAAATGAATTTTTTAATTTTTTAATTTAAATGTTTGGTTCATTAAGTATTAATGAACGAATCAATGGTCGAGAGTCTCATTGATTAAATTTATAGAATCCCATTGAGGTGGGTGACTTATGTATTTTCTCATGGGTGGAAATTTTAATTATGTTTTGATGATTTTTTTATAAAACCCTATTTAAATACCTTTCTAAATTATGAGGGAATGTTTGGGTTTTCTTTGGAAATTTTTATATGTGGAATCATGATTGTTAACCACTTGCGGTGTTCTTAGAAGTGGTGTTTGGATAAATAATGGGTGGTCTGAAATTAACTGATGAGTTTTATGTTTTTGTTTTAAAAAGGTGGAAATGGGTTATTTAAATGGTTATAATTGGATTATATGTGAATATGGGTGGTTCTGTTATAAAATACTATTTATGGGATGACTTGAGAGAGAATACCAAAGAATAAGAAATGACCCCCCCACTTTAGATTTATTTTATATATTTAGATGAACTGGGTTTGGTGCTTGGTTTGGGTGATGAACCTTATGAGAATTCTTTTTTCAATAGAGGTCCCCATGGTATATTGGGAATTAGGTGATGGCCTAGACTGGAAGACTAGTCTTCTCATACCACTGATGCTACCCTCACTTGAATTTTGGAGATATTAACAAGAAGTGGATATCCATTGAGTTGACACACAATAGTTAGGTCTTTTATTTTCATTTTTATATAGTTATGTTACATGAGTTTCATTTATTGTAATTATTATTATTGGAATTTTTTTGACACACTTTATTTATATTTAGCTTGTGATTTATCCATTCATTCAATGTGAACCATTATGCTTAACTATTATTATTTATTTATTTAAAATTAATTGTTTTGAGGGGAAAAATTATCCTATAGTATTTATTCATCCCTCGCTATTAAAAAACCTCAAGTGATTTAGGAGAATGCGTTGGAGTTAAGTGGTGATCTGGTTTGGGTTTAGGTCATTCCAGGCAAGGTGGTTACAAGATGGGTTGAGTTTATTTAGGATTACAACTTTGAGATAATTTATGCCCAAATAGGGTAACATGGTAGCCAATGACTTAATTCAAGTCTTATAGAAATGATTCCCATCAAACAATAAAGGAATGAAAAATGATAGAGTAATTAGGTACTTTAAACTACAGGAAAACTGAATATTTACGACGCGCGATTTGCAACGGGATCCCATCGCAAAAGGTCTTTTGTGACGGGGCTCCATCGCAAATCGCCCGTTGCCAAAAACGGCGTCACAAATAGGTGTTTTTGCGGCGGTCTCGTCGCAAAAGGAGTATTTGCGATGGTATTTTTCCCCCGTCGCAAATGAGTTTTTGTTTATATATAAAAAAGGTATTTGCGATGGGTCGTCGCAGATATATTAGTTGCAACGGGTCAGAATCCCATCGCAAATGCAAAATTTAAAAAATACTTGAGACGAAGGTATTTGCGACAGAACGTAGCAGAAAGGTTTTCCCGATGAGTATTCGTCCCGTCGCAAATGGTACAGTAAAAAAATATTTACGATGGGAAATCCCGTCGCAAATGTTCCCATCGCAAATATTTAAAAAAATAAAAAAATAATAATTATTACAAATCGTATAATATTATATAAAAATAATAATAATAATAATAATATAAAAAAATTATATTATTATAATATAAATAAAAAATATATAAAATATAATTTTGAAATATTAATATCAAAAAATAATAATAATATGAATATAAATAATATAATATAATATAATAATACTAATATTAATAATATAAAAAATTAATATAATATTATTATTATTAAACTATCTATATAATAATAATATTAATATTAATAATATAAATAAATTATATTATTATAATATTAATAATAAAAAATATATATAATATAATTATGAAATATTAATATCAAAAAATAATAATAATATGAATATAAATAATATAATATTATATATTATGAAATATTAAAATCAAAAAATAATAATAATAGTACTAATATTATTAATATAAAAAATTTATATAATAATATTATTACTAAAATAAACATACATATTTATGAAAAAATAATATTAATAATATTAATATTAATAAAATTATAAAATTATAAACTTCTCAATATTAACAATAAATATAAAATATTAAAATTAATATTACTAAAATAAGCACACATTAAAAATAATACTAATAAGTAATAAAATATTAAAAAAAATAAAAACAAATTAAATCACGTAATATTCATACCAATATGAAAGATGAATTGTAAATAGTTAATATGACAATAAACTACGAACTCAAATGTTTATTACATCTAAAAAATCACTGGGGGTGGATAATCTGGAGGACCTGGAGGAGGTGGTGGAGGAAACTCCATCCCTAAACTATGAGTCAGACGACGCATATACTCTATATACTCCTGATGTTTCTCCTCATATCGACGTCTCTCCTCATCCTGCTGCTGACGCATCTGCTCCTACCATCGACGCATCTCCTCATCGTGCTGCTGATGCATCTGCTCCTGCCCCTGACGCAAATCCTCTATAAGCTGACTCTGAGCACGCAGTTTCTCCTGATACTGTGAGGCAGAAGATGATGTCTCTCCACGAGCTCCTCTTGAGCTGGACGCCGACATCGCATCAGTACCATAATAAGCTGCAGGAGTCAAATGAGAGCCGATACCAACTACTCGGCCCTTTTCGAAGCCATATTGGGTTGCCTGCATCCATGCCGTCTCATCAAAATGGTGGTCACAAGTCTGATCACCCGTCTCGTCTTGACTCTCAGCCTGTGTCTGAGAGGTCGCGGCCTCATATGACTCCTTAAGTTTTAATTAGAAATTAAAATAATGAAAAGATTATATGCATTTAATTTTTGAACTGAAAAGAAAATAATACTGACCACAATCTGACGCTGGCGGTCACCTTTAATCTCTCCAGTAGCCGGTTCAGTGTACATCCTCTGATAAACGTCGTACGCCGAAATACCGGGCTGCTCAGCTTCCTATATGAATATAAAATAAACTGTTTATATTTAAAGTTCTATAAAATATTAAAAAAAAGTACTTACCAGACGCTCTCTATGCGCACTGAATGTATGACTATCGGCTCGATGTGTCACCTCTTGTCTCCCCCGATTCTGTCGACCCAATGAAAATCTCCTCTGAAACCCACCACCCAACCAGTGTGTACATAATCCATCCCAAACGTGAGATGAAATGTACTCTGGTTGGTGGGCTCTACAAGACTCATCAAATTCTGTCACTCCGGCTTTCTTCACAGTCGTCTTTCTCAAATTATGCAAAAACTGACGGAAATAGTCACGCATAGACACCACCCATTCCGCTTGGATAGTGGCATGCATGCTCTCGTCGATGGGATACCATAAACCCTAATATAAAGTTATTAATGTATTAAATTTCAAAATAAATAATATTTAATTACGTAGCAGCCAATGATCGAACATGGCGGCCTGCACATCAGCGGGAATCTGATCCTATGTGAGCCAGGGCTGAGAAAAATAATTGCGCAAGATAGCGCTCCCCTGTACAATAGATATATCCGTAAAACTGTGTAAAAAGAACAAATAATCAAACAATTAGAATATTAATAAATTATAGTGAAAGATAACTAAAATACACAGGTTACCATACCACCGCGTGTGCGCATTGAATCCAAGAGGTGGACGTCGCTCTGGGATAGGATCTGGAATCATCAGTCTGGCAAGACCACGCCCCCTCCGAGTGCTCCCTGTAGTGCCAACAGCCTGAGGGTCAGATGACTCAAAAACCTCATCATCCATAGGTAGATCAGCCTCCAGCAACTGACGATACGTTTCCGAGTCCATCTAAAACATGAAATTATTATTATTAGAGAACATTTGAAAATAACTATTATGTATAGATATATATTTGTTATGATTCTAACCATCATTTTACTGTGTCAATGTTCATCTTCATCATCATCTTCATAGTTGTCAATGTTAATGTCTCCATCTTCCTCATCAACATCATCAATTTCCATATTAGTTTCACTTTCATTATCTCTTGTCATTTAAAATTCAGTTGTAACATCATTGACAACATCATCACCATCGACCCTTAACTGTGGGGTGTCATCCTCGATATTCATGTATCTTTGTGAAAAAGATGTGTTTTGAGGAGTGTCCTGAAAAATTTCATTTCCTTTCACTTCAGTGGAACCACATTCAGTTTGAGTAAACTGATTTTCTCAAGATTTAACTTTTATTATACTCCACCAATCATCCAACTCTTTTGCAGTAGCACAGTATTTTGCATAATAAATTTGATGTGCCTGATGAGCCAATAAAAATGGTTCATTTACTGTAAGAAGACTTTTATGTTTAATATCAACAATTCCATGAGTCGGATGAATACGCAAGCCTCTCTCAGTATCCAGCCATCGACATTTAAACATTGTTACAAAATTCTGTCCCAAATAACACAGTTCAATAATTTCTTCAAGCATGCCGTAAAATTCAACTTCAATATCTCTATGATGCGATCCCTTCAAAAAAACACCACTATTCATTGTTTTCTTTGATTCTCCATATGCACATTTATGAAAGCGATAAACATTCACCACATATGCAATATAATATTTAACCATTTTGGATGGTGGGCTACTCAATAAATGCAATCGACTATCAATGTTTTCAGCATGTAAAGATACCTAAAAATTTGTAAAACATTTATCACTATTACAAGTAATAAATTTATTTTATATGTAAAACCAAAAAAGAATGTATGTTACCAGTTTTTGAAACCAGTAGGAAAATTTTTTTCCGACGTTCTTCTAAGCCAGCTACTGTAATTTGTGGAAATTGTTTCTTGATATGATCATAATATAACCTACAAATACAATATGATTAATTTACTATAATAGAATCTATAGAATAAGGGATAAGAGCACTCACTGTAAAATTGGTGACATTTCTTCACAGTTGAGTAGAACATATGTATGAGCTCTACGATGTTCATCATCTGAAACCCATCTATCATGAACTCCACCAAAGCCAAGTTCGGGCTGATTGACAACTAATAATTGATTGTTCATATCATCATCAAAAATCTCCTCATTCCAGCCCATGCGGTTAAATTTTGAGGGATATTCAGATTCAAAATAATGATAGCAGAATAAAGCAATTTCTTCTTGCAAATAAGCTTCAGAAATTGAGCCTTCAACTGATGCTTTGTTACAGACTTTTTTCCTCAATTTCTGCATGCATCTCTCAAATGGGTACATCCATTGAAACTGAACTGGACCTCCACATTTTGCTTCATGTGTAAAATGTAATATCAAATGTTCCATCGAGTCAAAGAAATCCAGCGGAAAGATTTTTTCCAATTTGCATATAATTACAACAACAGCTTCTTCCAGTTTGCTTAGTGTATCGTAGTCTGTTGTCGCCACACACATGTCTCGGAAAAAATATGATATATCTATTATCAAATCCAAAATCTTAGAATTCAAAAAACCACTTAATCCAATAGGCATAAGTCTTTCCATTATAACATGACAGTCATGACATTTTAATCCGGTAATATGACCATTTTTAACATATCTACCCAAGTTGGAAGCATAGCCATATGGAAGTCTCAAATCTGCAATCCACTGACAAAATAATAAGCAACTCTCTTTGGTCAGTATATAAGCTGCTTTTGGCTTCATTAATCTCTATGATCTGACATTTTCGAACAATTCAAGTTCTGGTCGCCTGCAAATTTCGGAAAGATCTAATCGTGCCTTTACATTATCTTTGGTTTTACCCGGTGTATCCAAAATTGTATAAAATAAATTATCAAAACAGTTCTTCTCAATATGAATGACATCCAACATGTGTCAGACCAACAAATAAGACCAATATGGCAGATTCCAAAAAATGCTCTGTTTTGTCCAATTGTGTTCTTTCCCAAAACCATGAATTTTCTGTTGGTTTATTGTCGGTCCAAAAGTGATGGAAGGTAATGAAAATAAAACTGATTATAACTCTGTACCTGCGATCATTTTTGGAGGTTCATCTCTTTCAATTCTGCCTTTTCTGAAATGAGATTTATTCCTCTGAAAAGGATGATCGATTGGATGAAATCTGCGATGACAGTCAAAATAGCAATGTTTTTTTCCATTCACGAGCATAAATGCTTTGTTGTCTCCCATACAGTAAGGACATGATTTTGGACTATGTGTACTCTAGCCAGATAACATACCATATGTCGGGAAGTCACTAATTGTCCACATCAAAGAAGTTTTCATTAAAAAATTTTGTTTCGCAGCAGCATCATATGTACCAACACCATGACTCCACAATAAATTTAACTCATAAATCAATGGTTTTAAATAAACATAAATATTTTTTTTAGATGTCCTGGGATTAATAATGTCAAAAAGATATAAGGCTCTTTCATCAACATCCATGGAGGAAAATTGTACGGAGTTATAAAGATAGGCCAACAGGAATACTGACTACCAAAAGATCCAAATGGATAAAAACCGTCAGTAGAAAGACCCAATCACATGTTCTAGGATTCTAAAGCAAAAGACGGATGCACTTGATCAAAATGTTTCCATGAATCACCATCAGATGGATGAATCAAGCTTTTACCATTTGAAATATTGGTTTTGTGCCATGACATAATTGTCACTGTGTTCTGAGACATAAATAAACGCTGCAACCTGGGTGTAAGCGAGAAATATCTCAACTGTTTTATAGGAATCAATCCAGACTTCCCTGATTGAGCTTCATTATACCTCGATTGTCCACATGTGGGACAAATATCCAACGACTCATTTTCACCATAATATAAGATGCAATTGTTTGAACATGCATGGATCTTCTGATAACTAAGGCTCAGATTACGAACGAGTCTCTTGCTCTCATAATAATTAGTAGGCAGAACATTTCCTTCAGGTAACAGTGCTTTAACCAAAAAAAATATCTGATCAAAATAGTTATTTGACATTCCATTATCTGATTTAATAGCCATAAATTTTGCAACTGCTTCTAATTTTCTTATCTTGCAACTAGGATATAATGCATCCTCAGCAGACCTTAACAACTCAGAAAATTCAGATGGTGCCAACTCAGGAGGTAAATCAATATCCTCCTCAATTTCTGTTTATTGAACGGATGACCCTACAACATCATGTACTAAATTCTGAAACCGTGATGGATCCAAAATCAAATTATTATTATCTTCTCTGGAACTGCGTTCACCGTGTTGATACCAAAAATTATAATCTGATTGAAAACCATAACGCAAGATATGTTTCCCAATGATGTCAAATGTATCATATGTTCTCAGAGCACATTTTTTACAAGGACACTTAATTTTCCCTTCTGAAACAAATTCTGGGTTTGATGATGCAAATGATAAGAAAGCTTCAACACCATCAACATATATAGGATTTAAGTTAGAACCGTTTGGATTTCTGTACTGATTTATCCAAGCACGATCATCTAATAATGATTGATGTTGATTTCCTTGTTCCATATTAATATATATGTTTCTACAAAATTTAAAACCATTATTGTTGTTAAATAATTTGATATAAGAAAAACAATATCCTAAAAAAAGAAGATACATAATTACAGTTATTTATTAGTAATTACCAATAATTATAGGCGACACAGTTAGTTTGTAATCATCCCCACTAATTATTTTTAATTTAGAAATACTTAACTATACTTGGTAAAATGAAATATGCTTGAATAATGAAATAAAATTATGTAATCATTATTGTGGAGATTATATTACTAATTATTATGATTTGTCCGACGTCTCATCTCTTTTTAACTTTCTCCCGACTGAAATCAGTATGAAAAACTTGCTCTGACATACATTAGAGCACATTTTTCATACTGATTTTAGTGGGAGAAAGTAGCAAAGATATGAGACGTTGAACAAAAGGTAGTCATCAATCCGCTGGAAATTATGCCAATTTATAACCATGTACATGAATTTATTTTATTTTTGATTAATTATTACTAATTATTACTAATTATTACAAATCTCAATATTTCCAACAGATATTTCTCTATTCTTAACATGTTCAAATCTTAAAGAGTGGTCAATTTTCAGGTAATTCCCAATAAAAATTTTTTGTCAACCTTGTCCAATTTAAACTCTATAATTGTCCTTACATGTTTGATCATCTCACAAGTAGTGTTGCAATAGGACGACAAAAGTAATGAGAAAGACATGACTTTGGTTGTCCTATTGCAATGCTACTTGCGAGGTGATCAACCAAGCAAGAACAATTATAGAGTTTACATTGGACACGGTTGGCACAAACTTTTTATTGGGCATGACATGAAAATTGGCGACCCTTTAAGATTTTAAATGTTAAGAATAAAGAAAAACTTGTCGAAAATATTGATAATTGTAATATTTTATAAATTTTTTATAATTTTAATAATATTAATATTTTTTATAAATATTAAACATATAATAATAAAATAATTATATTATAAGTATTATTTAACTATTAATATTAGAGTAATATAATATTTTATATTATGTTACTATTTATTTTACTAATTATGTTACTAATTATGTTACTAATTAAAAATGCGAAGATATGCATATAGGTCGAGTGGTTAATCAATCAATGAATAGAAAAAAAATGTAATTGACCACTCATCTACCTTAATTTTCTTTTCATTTGTGTGTTGAGGTTGATATGAAATTTTTCCCTCCACATGTAATATGTGCTTTTACTGTCAAAATTATAAACCTCCTCACCTCTATATTGGTGAGGAGGTTGATAATTTTGACAGTAAAAGTAGATATTACATGTGGAGGCAGAAGTTTCCTGTCAAGCCTCAACAAACAAATGAAAAGAAAATTGAGGTAGATGAGCGGTCAATCACGCTTGCTAATTTTCCTAATTGTTTCCTAATTATGTAATTATTTCCTAATTATTATAATTGTTTCCAAATTATTATAATTGTCTCCTAATTATTATAATTGTTTCCTAATTTTTACAATTGTTTCCTAATTATTATAATTGTATTCTAATTATTATAATTGTTTCCTAATTATTATAATTGTTTCCTAATTATTATAATTGTCTCATAATTATTATAATTGTTTCCTAATTATTATAATTGTTTCCTAATTATTATAATTGTTTCCTAATTAAATATAATTGTTTCCTAATTAAATCTAATTGTTTCCTAATTATTATAATTGTTTCCTAATTAAATCTAATTGTTTATTAATTAAATCTAATTGTTTCCTAATTAAATCTAATTGTTTCCAAATTAAATCTAATTGTTTCCTAATTAAATCTAATCGTTTCCTAATTAAATCTAATCGTTTCCTAATTAAATCTAATCGTTTACTAATTATTATAATCATTTCCTAATTATTATAATCGTTTCTTAATTATTATAATCGTTTCCTAATTATTATAATCGTTTCCTAATTATTATAATCGTTTCCTAATTAAATCTAATTGTTTCCAAATTAAATCTAATTGTTTCTTAATTAAATCTAATTGTTTCCTAATTCCTAATTATTATAATTGTTTCCTAATAAAATCTAATTGTTTCCTAATTAAATCTAATAGTTTTCTAATTAAATCTAATTGTTTTATAATTAAATATAATTGTTTCCTAATTAAATCTAATTGTTTCCTAATTAAATCTAATTGTTTTCTAATTAAATCTAATTGTTTCCTAATTATTTTAATTGTTTCCTAATTATTTCTAATCAATTAAATCTAATTATTTCCTAATTATTTGATAATTATTTTAATTAAATCTAATTAAATCTAATTATTTATTAATTATTTGATAATTATATATTTATTTCTAATTATTACCAAAACATCCCCCGGGAGTGTTGAACCAAGAGTGCTGCAAGGCCCATTATCGTGTACCAGGTTACCCCGGGTCAAGCTCGAAATACCTTGTCAGAGTTTTCACTCCTAGGTACATCTGTGCCAGAGCCGCCTCTACTTGTTCGTATCCAGACAAGGATTATTTGGTACAACCACATAAACTAATTATACTATATAGCAAAACATTATATTAAAAAAAATAAAATTAACAATTAAAAATAAAATTAAAAATTAAAAATAATTTAACAATTAAAAAAAATATAAATACCTTTGAAGTAATCTGCGCCTTCTAACTCCTTCCTTCCTCTTCTCGAAATAAAAAATTAAAACAAAAAAAAATTCTACTCAGAACTGAAAATTAGAGAGAGAGAAGAATAGAGATCTGAATTTTATGAAAAAAACAGATGGGGTCTATATATAGGTTAGATTATTTGCGATGGTCATATTTGTGATGGTATCCCATCGCAATACCTAGTATTTGCGACGGGATGCCCTCGCAAATGCCTTCGCCCTTATTAAATATGGGCGGAGGGTAAAAGGACTTTTGCGACGGGCCCGTCGCAAATAGCCACCATTAGCAACGGACAGATATCCCCATCGCAAATTGCTATTTACCGCCACCGGTATTAGTGATGGGGCCCATCGAAAATACCTTCGCCCGCATTAATTACGAGCAGTGGGTAAAAGGGTTGTTGTGACGGGCCCGTCGCAAATGTCACACCATTAGCAACGGGCGGATATCCCCGTCGCAAATTACTATTTACCACCACCGGTATTTGCGACGGGAGGATATCCCCGTCACAAATTACTATTTACTTCTGCCGGTATTGGCGACGGGTCCCATCGCAAATACCACCCGTTGGATTCTTTTTTGCGACGGGTAAATAGTCCCGTCGCAAAAAAGTATTTACCACCATCGGGTAATTGCGACGGGTTGAAGGTGACCGTCGCAAATAGGCTTTACAGCAGTCCGTATTGGCGACAGTGCCCGTCGCAAATAACACCTGGTGAATATTTTTTTGCGACACAGAAATTTCCCCATCGCAAAATCTATTTACCACCACCGGGTACTTGCGACGGGTATCCTTCTACCTGTCGCAAATAGTCTTCCCGCGTTTTGGTGCGCAAACTGCGCCATTGCAATTACGACGAGACCTGTATTTCTGTCGCAAATAACTGATCATTTGCGACGGGAGTATATTCCTGTCGCAAATACTCTTTTCATCGTAGTTTTTGCGACGGGAATAAGACCCGTCGCAAATACCCTGTTGTAATAATCGTTTTTCCCGTAGTGTTACACCTTGATTTTTTAGAGACTAATGATAGGGAATGTCTTCATCAAATGATGATGTATTATTTTTTAATACAGTACGTGATAGAGTATTGGCCCAATGATCCAAAGACTGAGGTAAAAATTTGATTATTATTTAGGGTGATGCATTAATGGGTTTTCAAGAGGGGGGACATTAAATCCCTTTTCAAGGTTGATTATATATTCCTTATAACATGCATGAAAAATTTATACATGAAATCCAAAGTTTACACCTTCTATTTTTTTATGGAATTTTTAAGTTAAATTATTCTTCTCGTGCTTTTTCTTTAGATTTATTTTTATGATTTTATATCTTTTTATCCAATTAATTGTTTCATTTAAATTTAAATAATGTGTAAGTATTTTTTTTGTTTTTATTGGTGTCATGCCATTCTTGTATTTACTCTTTTTTCAGTTTTTTATTTTCTTTTAAAATTTTAAAAGAAAAAATCCTCCCTTTTTTCTTGTTTTCCATTATTTAAATAAAAAGACAAAAATATAAATAAGTGAGAATGAAGAAAAGGAATCAGGTGTAGCCTCCTTGTGAGAAGAACTGAGAGTAAAACCTAATGATGCAATTTTAGGATTCTTAAAAATATCATTTATAGGACATTATGATAAAGTCATATTATCACTTATCATGATGTGATGACTTCCCTTGTGGCTTGATTTCCTCTTCTAACACCATAAATTCTCAAAAACTTTACTCTTAAAATCAAATATTCATCTAATATCTTCCTTACATCTATGTGGTATTCACCTCATTTGAATTATCAAAATACACTTGAGTTTGATTATTATTCTTACATTAAATTATGTAAATCATACCTAGGGGTACTTAATGGCCCTCGAGCCTGAGAGCCAGGGATGTCAGCCTGCATTTATGGGAAAAACTGGACTAAAAAATCAACCCATGTTTTAAAAGAGTTTCAAGAGACTAGAGATAAAATTACATGGGATTAAGCGAAGCAACCTCAAAATATATGTGCTATCCAGCAAAGAAGAAATATTTTTTTCTTTTTTATTTTAATGTTATTTCTATTTTATTTTGAATTATTTTATGAAAATATAATTATATTTTCAATATATGATGAATATATATATATATATATATATTCACATTTATGAAATAGTTATAATGTGTTTAATATTTAATATTCATCAATTTTATGTTTTTATTTTATTTTTTAAAATATTTTTAATCAATATTATAAATACCAACCAACCCATAGATTAAACCACACAAAATGAGAACTATATTAGACTCGATTTGTTGGAGCTCGCATTAAATGTTGGCTTAGATATATCGGGCTTTTTTAGGCCTAGTCTATGTGGGATTGGCCCACATTTCCCTGGATCAACCCTTTAAGCACCCCTAATCATACCCACCTATTCATTAACCAGTAATACCCCCTTTGCACCAACAAATTTCGGGGTAAATTCAACTTTAAATACCTTCATGGTCATAACATAATGACCATGATAGTTACTATTTATATGAATAAAGTTGAAGTGTCTATGAATATTTTTACAATCTATAAAAAATTCATAATTTCAGGCAGTCGCCTTCAGTAGGTGTTGAAGAAGAAATGGTGGTGGGTTGCCCTACCTTACCCATCCCCCACCCCCACCCCCACCCATCAGTTGTGACTATAAATGGTAGTTTAGTCTTCTTTAATGGGATACAGATGATAAATGCTAAGAAATTTATATTAAAATTTCTCTCTCTTTCAATTTCTTCATTTCCTCAGTACATAAATTTTTTCTGTTTCAATTTTTGTTTTTATAACTCATTTTCATCATGAATGATCAAAAATTTTGAAGAGTATTCTTTAATTTTAAGCCTTATTTTCACCACCAAATTGTATTTTTTGTGTAATTAATTTAATTACTTCCAAAAAAATGTTGTCTTTCCACTTGTTCAACAGTTTAAATTTTATTATTCTTATACAATCTAATTATACCATTTAATTAATAAATTGGTACATGTGAGAAATTTTTAAAATGAGTAACGCGGTATATATATTTGCCTTAAACTCTCATCCAAAATATTTATTAACCAATTAATGTGGTATGTATAGAAACAAATTATGTGATAATATTAATATTATGAGCCTGATTTTTATTTTGACTCCCTATTTTATTTATTTTCTTTTCTTTAATAAAAATGTAAACTCTAATTGTATTTTTATTATAAATACTAATAAAGTGTTTTTCATGGTTATCATCAGGAAAGATATCATTAAACTTGAATTCATCACACTTGATATTACTAGAATTAATTATATGTCATGAATATTAGATATTGAAATGCATCTTGAATCTATTGGAGTTCGTGCCCTAGAACCAACTTCTTTGCACTTTATGATAAACTTATATTCCTGTTTATAAATATTAATAAATTCCTTATCACATCATGATTGTTCTTTTGCGTAACATAGCATGTGATAATGTCCCAAGAGTAGCTGTCGCACTAAAAGGTCATAGTAGTTCCCTGCTATGATGAGAACCTGGAAGTGCCCTGACACTATTCTTGAATAAATGTTCTATGGCTGGATGATATCATTTGAAGAGAAAAAATGATATAGGCTATCAAGGGTGGAGAATCATAGGACTTTGTGGCACCAACTCATGGTGTACACCCCTGGTAATATCCAGTAGGATATTATGAGAATGAGACCCGAAAGTAGGAAATCCACATTATAAGTGTCATTGGATGATACTATTTGTGGATGTGTGTAATGGTCCTTAGAATTTATGATTATTATTAATGGATATTATGAGTCACGTACTTTAATGTATTGGTGAAAATCGTGATTGCATATGCTCGCGGTGAGGTAGGATATGTTGGGTGTGTCACGAGTAATATTGCATTAATGAATAATGTGAGAAAGGAATTATCTCTTATATTTATTAACAGAAGTAAATATATCATACCCTTTGATGGAAATTATAAATCCTAAATAAATCCATGGCCTTGGTGTTTACTAGGAAAGTTCTATTTTCAGAACGTCAAAGAACGATTTATCGAGCATATAGGTTGATGACACTGGCATGCAACCTGCTCGATTAGAGATATTGTGATAAAGAGATTATATTACACAGTAAGCATTCGAATGAGGCATCATATCATCATGACATTAACTTATTTCTCTATGGGTGTCTTGGCATGTTGCTAGACACTAATCTTGGACTTTAGGTAGGTTTGCCTAATGCCCCTGGGAAAGAGGCCCAGAGGATCACACACTAAGTGTATATGGAATCTCAGTTTAATAATTTATTATTTAACAAGTTGAATAAATATTATTACTAGATGTGTTTGAATAATTATTCAGGTATTCCTGATCGAATTTAATTTACTTATTGACGAATAATGTTGTAATATTTATTTATTTATTTAATAAATACATAGTTATTATTCAAGGTATGATAAATATTTTGGAGGATGGGCAGACCGAGTTAAAGGGTCCAGTGAGAAAATAATATTAAATATTATTTGATTAAAATAACATTTAATTGTAACTTTCAAGCTAAGAACATGGCATGGAAATAATGTTATTTTTGTTATTATTTGATATGGGGGATTTCACATGGAATAATAAAATAAGTATCAACACTTTTGCTAATTATTTATTATTACATAGTGAATTAAATTCATGATTATATATTATTCTCTTATTATCCAAGGGGGAAACACACAGGCTAGAGATCCAATTCTTGTTGTGCGCAACATTTTGGAGAAAAATATCTCAAGCCTCAAGAGATCTTTTTTTCTCCAAGAACACTATCAAGAACGAGAGCGGCCATCCTACACTAGATCTGAGAACTCTTTGGAAGCGACTCCCAAGGTGATCGAGGGTGGATGATGCAAGCGCAAGGATCTTATATGATGACACCCAGAGATCCCTTCAACAACTTCCAGAGATTCATGGAGCACGTGTGGATTATAGCTATAGGAGATCTACTCTGGATCTCTATAAAGCAACCAAAGGCTCACCACATATCTGTGGTCAAACACATCAATGAAGAAAGAAAACCTTAAAGGTATTTCTTTACTTTAATTAATTCAAATATATAAAGAATATGTTGATTCTCTCTCAAGGTTACAATCCTCTTTATTCTTTATCTAAATCTTTGATTTTATTCTATGGATATTGGTGTTCATCGTTGTATTGATCCCAAAATAATCATTGGTCACGGTAAAATTTAAAGTTGGGAATAGACCCAACCGTGCTTTCACTACACTCGGAAACTACAAGTGGTATCAGAGACAAGTTATATTTTTGTTTATAATTATTTAAATAATTTTTAGATGATTTACGTTTTAATAATTTAGTTTTTTAATTCATGTTTAATCATTCTTGTAATCTGAATTTCAAGATCTGTTCTTCCTCTTTCGTTTCTCACGAATCTAACAGAAATGAATAATTTTATGATTAAAATTAAATCGAGGATCTCATCAGGAGGCACTGATGATTCTATATAGGTAACAAAATAGTAAATGCTATGTATTTGAAGTTACATGCTGCGTAATCTTCCATACACGATGTGTAATCTAGATCACACATCTTGTAGTTGTGTTCAATGCATTATGAGTAATTCAGAAATTAGTCAAGTCATGTGCATTAATGACATGTGGTTTAGTTAATTCTTAAACTGCATGTTAACCAGGACATACTAGCGCAAAGTCGGTCGGACTACATTCCATTTGGACAACTGGACATGGCATGTAGTCCCTTTGGGTCAGTGTCAAGTCAGGTATCCCATACACATCTTTCCCGGATAGTGACCGTGTAACGTGGATTCTACACAGTGTTTGGCCCATTAGACATGTCGTGTACTCTGAAGATTTCTGAAGTACACCTCACATGTTGTTTCCCCAAGCGTGTACTTCAGATAGACAGTGAGGAGGGTACACACCGTGTACTTTTTCTAGATTACACAGATTTAAAATTTTATTATTATATTATGTAACCCTTGAGACATGTAGCTTCATGTGGGCATAAATCTCGTACACAACATGTGATAGGTGTTTGATGTATATATATATTAACACCTGTGTAATGTTCAAATATCTACACATCATGTATGAGTTGTATTGAAATTATAATTTTGTGTGCATGCTATATGTCACGAAGAATAAAGTGTATACAAGTATAATACATGTTGGGTAGTTTTGAATGGGTATTCACCAGGTTGCCTCCAAGGTATAAGTTATGTACACAGTTAATTTTAAATGAATTTATTAATTTGTTTAAAATTATAATGGCCGAGAATATCAAGAAGATTCAGAAAAAGGATTAAGATAAAAGGATTGATTAATTAAAGATAATAATTAATCGATTATGGCATGATTTATCTTAATAAAAATGACTAAATAATTAAATGCCCATTTTATTAAATGTGTAATTTGTTTCATGTTTGTGGATGAGCATGAGCTAGACCAGACCTTTGTATGTGATTGGTTTCGTTTTAATTTATTTGTTAAATTAAAATTGTTAGCCCGTGTGCCTTCTCCTCATTAATATGTAGGGCATGTGTGCCCATGGTTTCTTTTATGTAAACCCCCTTTTACCCCTCACCTACATGTGAGTTAAAAGTATATTTATTGGATGGAGCTCCCAAGCTAGTGTAAGCAGTTCAAGTTAGGATCCTAGGAAAAACCAATCCAAGGAGATACAAAGGTGGACATGTAGAAAGTTGTAAACATGAACCTTAAAAGGTTCAAGGTGTTTCTCACTTAGGACAGGGTTAGTTTATCAACCTCTAGATACACTAACCATTAGAAAAGCTTATGATCATACCCTTTATTTTATTTCTATCAGTTTCATTGTTATTCATTATGGATGTATTATCGCAATCACATAATTAAATGAATTAACAAACATAAAAGATGGAACTAAAATAAAATGGATTATGTGTAAATATTATCAAGACATGGTTGATCAATTAAGTATATCCCACTTAATATTATCAAGAATGTGAAAATAAAATAAGAGGTAATTTACTCAGAAAGGATAAAAATCCCTCAATAAAATATTAAGTCGGTATAGCCTTCCATTACTTCAGTTGTAATCGAACCAATAGTTCAAAGTGCTTGACCAGCTAAAGTTGGGGTGATTTAAATTATCGAGGATTTATAATTTGAGGTTTTTGGTTGACTTAACTTGGTTTACATCAAGGGTTTACTGAAAAAGCATGACTTGGTGTAACTGAGAGGCAAGGGTTGAGGAAATATAAAATAATGATTTCAGGATTGGGGAGTCCACTCAATGGATTAATGAGCTAAGAGTTAATGTAGTTGGAATTTGGAATTCCTACCTAAAACCATTCATGTTTCTTGACCAACCAAAGTTTGGGTGATGATAATGGAATATGGATCCTTGCTAATAGAATATCTAAGAAGCAAGATATTCTGAATCCAATGTTGAGGGCCTTTGGGTTTTGATAAAATAGTGGGAGACTAATGAATATTTATTTATTTATTTGCCTTAATTTTATTAGATAATGTAGTAAAAATCTGTTCATATTATTTGTAGAAATGACATTAAAAATAACATGAAACATATCATTTTGATCCATAATCTAGAAGGAAAACCTTCTCACTAGCACTAATTTCTAGGAGTGGAAAAGGGTCCTTTGGGTCATCCTTTTCCATGAAAGAAAACTATATGTGCTGGAAGAACCTTTACCAGTTACGCTTGGGAATGAGGTGAGTGATGAGGATCTCTCTGTGTATGAGAAACATCTAAATGATGCTATGGATGTTTAGTGCCTCATGTTATCATCCATGACCAATGAGACATTGAAGAAACATGAGGAAATTGATGATTATAGCATGATGTCTCACCTTAGGGATCTCTATCAAGAGAAGGGAAAACAAGAGAGGTATGAGATCTCCAATGTTCTGTTCAATACTAATCTTGGAGAGTCTATGCTATCTGGACCACATGTTTTCAATATTATTGGATACATTGAACATCTAGAAATCTTAAGGATTAAATTTCCAGATGAGTTTTGTATAGATCTCATACTATCATCACTGCCCAAGGCCTTCTCCAATTTTATTATGAATTATAATATAAGCAATAATGAGAAGATTTTATTGGAACTTATGACCCTTATTCTCCAAGTAGATAAGGATGTGGGGAGTGAAAAACCTGCAGTCCTTATGGTAAATTGGAAGAGTAAGTACAATAAAAATGGGCCTAAGATTTATAAATAGTCTAAATCTCCTGAGCACTGTCTGACCAAGAATAAGAAGATCTAAATGAAGGGCAAGGAAAAGGGGGCAGTATGCTTTACATGTGGCAAGTTGGGCCACTGGAAGAGGAACTACACCCAGAGGCAAGGTAATGTCAACAGTTCATTCGTTATCGAGTAGAGTCTTTCCATTTCTAAACATTGGGTATTAGATAAAGCTTGTGGTGCTCACATCTGTATTCAAATGCCAGAACCAAGTAGATTTCATAAAATTTCTAGAGGATAAGTGGATCTGTGAGCTGCCAATGGTTCGAGGTTGGCTTCTCTTTCCATTAGTGACCACCACCTTTATTTTCCAACTAAGATGATTTTGGTTTTATGAGACTATTATTATGTACCAAGTTTTTCCAAGAACATAATTTCTATATCAAGTTTAGATACAGATGGATTTACTTTCGAGTTTAGAAATAAATTCTATTTATTTTATAAGGACAACATTTTTTATGGTATGGAATATTTAAATAATGATATGTATGTATTAAATTATGAAAACTAAGTGTTGGAAATCAATAAGGAATCAAGTTCACATGACTCATATAACACCCTGTTGTGGAATTACCGCCTTGGTCATGTAAACGAGAAACACCTGATAAAGATCTATCAAGATGGTTATTTAGAATCTTTTGAGCTATAACCACTTGATAGATGTCACACTTGTTAATATGGAAAATGACCAAACCACCATTTGGTGGATAGGTTTAAAGGTTCACATAGCTTCTATGATTGGTACACACTGATGTGTGTGGACCATTTCTAGTAGAATCTAGAGGTGGATATTCTTACTTCATAACTTTTACTGATGACTTGAGTAGATATTGATATATTTACTTGATGAGGTATAAGTATAAGTCCTTTGAGAAATTCAAGAAATCAATAATGAAGTATAGAATCATCTTGATAATAAGATAAAAAAGATTCGATTAGATTGAGGTAGATAATATCTTAACCAAGAGTTCATTGACCATTTATTAGATTTTGGGATTATATCTCAACTCACTCCACCTTATACACCATAATGGAATGGTGTTAGTGAAAGGAGGAACCATACCTTGTTGAACATGGTAAGGTCGATGATGAGTCATGCAAATATTTCATTATCCTTTTGGGGATATGCATTACAAACCGTAGCATACACATTAAACCGAGTACCAACTAAGGTGGAAAATGGAATCTCATTCGAGTTATGGAGTGGAAAGAAACCTATTTTGTTGCATACATGTGTATGGGTATGCAAGATGTTTGTTAAGGCTTTCTCAGGAAACAAACTAGAACCCCGAGGAATAAGGTGTATATTTATAGGGTATCCTAAGGAAACAAAGGGATACTACCTATACAACCCCTAAGACAAGAAAGTGAATGTTTACAGACAGGCTATCTTTCTTGAGAGGGAGCACATCCTCAAAAACGATAGTGGGAGAAAGATTTACTTCTATGAAGTTAATGCTCAAGATACACATGAGTTGGTACAAAAACAACTTCCATAGGTCCCTATGGAAGAATTAGTTCCTAAAACACAAGTACTACGTAAGAGTGTAAGAGAGGTAAGGGAACTAGAGAGATATGGTTTTCTTGTCACTAAGGATGGTGACTCCTTATTGTTGGACAATGATGAACCTCTCTCCTACAAGGATGTGATAGAGATCTAAGACGATGTAATATGGTTAGAAGATCTGAATCACAAGATGGATTCCATGTATTAGAACCAAGTTTGGGTTCTGTTCGATACTCTAGTTGATGTAAATAATATTTGATGTAAATGGGTATTCAAGAAGAAACTGGACATGAAAGGTAAATTAAGTACCTATAAAGCAAGGTTAGTAGCTAAAGGTTTTAAACAACATCAAGGAATTGACTATAATGAATTTTTTTCACCAGTTTCCATGTTTAAATCCATCAGAATCATAATTTCCATAGTACCTTACCATGACTATGAAATTTGGTAGATGGATGTCAAAACTACGTTCCTTAATGATAACCTTCTGGAAGATGTCTATATGACACAAACAAAAGGTTTTGTGACACCCGGTGATTCCAAAAGGGTTTTCAAGTTATAAAGATCAATTTATGGATTGAAGAAAGCATCCATGTCATGGAATATTTGATTAAATGAAGCCTTAAGGGAATTTGGTTTCATTATGAATGAATGTGAGCCATGTGTTTACAAAAGGTTTAATGGGAATGTGGTTGTTATCCTAGTAGAATATATTGACAACATATTACTTATTGGAAATGACATACCAATATTACAGTCAGTTAAGGACTAGTTTAACAATCACTTCTCCATGAAATAATTAGGCGAAACAACCTACATTCTAAGTATCAAGATCATTCATGATAGATACAAGAGGTTTCTTGGGCTAAGTCAGAGTACATACATTGACTAGATAATAAAGATATTTAGTATGGAACAATCCAAGAGAGGATTGGTTCCATGATCACATGGCATACATATTACTAGGAAAATGTGTCTCCATACACAATAGGATAAATATAGAATGAGTAAGATACCATATACTTTAGTGATAGTATCAATAATGTATGACATGATATGTACTAAACTTGATGTTTCCTATGCACTAAGAATAGTAGGCACATATCAAGTATATACAGGAGAACAACATTGGAATTCTGTTAAGGCTATACTTAAGTATCTAAGAAGAACTAAGGATATGTTCTTGGTATATGGAGAGATGAGGAGATTTTAATCAGAGGGTTTGTTGATGCTAGTTTTTAGACAGACGAGAATGATCTAAAGTTGCAATCAGGATATGTTTTCTGTATTAATAGAGGAGTTGTGAGCTAGAGGAATTCAAAGCATCAAGTTGTTTTTGATTCTATAATAGAGTCTAAATATATAGCAGCTTATGATGCAGCCATGAAATCTGTCTGGAATCAAAAATTTGTCCAGGAACTTGATGTAGTTCCTAGAAGTAGAGACCCTATCACATTGTATTGTGATAATACTTCAGTAGTGTCTCTTGCAAAGGATCCAATGTCAAATCATTGGAAAAATCACATACTCTAGATGTACCACCTCTTGAGGTATTTTCATCAGAGGGGTGAAGTTGCAGTAAGCAGAGTTTCCATGGATGAAAACATGGATGAACCCTTGACTAAAGTCCTATCTCAGCAGAAACATGAATATCATGTGAGAGCTAGTGGACTAAAGGTTATTAGTAGTTGTCTCTAGTGCAAGTGGGATTTTGTTGGAGTTAGTTCCCTAGAACCAACTTCTTTATACTTTATTATAAACTTATATTCATGGTTTTGAATATTAATAAATTATTTATCACATCATGATTGTTCTTATACATAACATAGCATGTGATAATGTCTCAAGAGTAGTTGTCGCACTAAAAGGCCATAGAAGTTCCCCGCTATGATGAGAACCCTAAAGTGCCATGACACTATTCTTGAATAAATGTTCTATGGCTGGATGATATCATTTGAAGGGACAAAAATGATATAGGCTATCAAGAAAGGATACTCATGGGACTTTGAGGCACATTCTCATGGTGTACTCCCTGAGTAATATCCAGTAGGATATTATGATAATGAGACCCGATGGTAGGAAATCTACATTATAAGTGTCATTGGATGTTCCTATCTATGGATGTGTATAATGGTCATTAGAATTTAATATTATTATGAACAGATATTATGAGTCACACACTTTGATGTATTGGTGAAAACCGTGATGACATATGATCGCAGCAAGGTAGGATATGTTGGGTGCGTCATGAGTAATATTTAATTAATGAATAATGTGAGAAAGTATTTATCCCTTATGTTTATTAATGGAAGTAAATATCTCAGGACCTTTGATGGAAATGATATACCTAAATAAATCCATATCCATGGTGTTATCTAGGCAAGTTCTATTTACAGAAAGTCAATGAACGAGTTATCGAGCATATAGGTTGATTACACCGGCATGCAACATGTTCAATTATAGAAATTGTGATAAAGGGATTATATTACACGGTAAGCGTTTTTATGAGGTGACATATCATTTCAACATTAACTTATTTCTCTATGGGTGCCTTGGTGTGTTTCTAGATGCTAACCTTGGACTTTTGGGAGGCTTTCCTATTGTCACTCAGAAAGAGGCCTAGAGGGTCACACACTAAGTATATCTGGAATCTCAGTTAAATAATTTATTATTTAACAAGTTGAATAAATATTATTCCTAGTTTTGGTTTAATAATTATCTTAGTATGCCTGATCTCATTTTATTTATTTATTGGAAAATAATACAGTTAGATTTATTTATTTATTTAATAAATAAATAGTCGTAATTAAAGGTCTGATAAATATTTTGGAGGGTGGGTGGACCAAGTTAATGGGTCCAATGAGAAAATAATATTAAATATTATTTGATTAAAATAATATTTAATTGTAAATTGAAAGTTAAGAACATTTCATGCAAATAATGGTATTGTTGTTATTATCTGATATGGGGGTTTCACATGGAATAATAAAATAAGTAATGAAACTTGTGATAATTATTTATTATTACCTAGTGAATTAAATTCCCGGTTACATATTGTTCTCTTATTATCCAAGGGGGAAACCTACAGTCTAGAGATCCAATTCTGGTTGTCCAAAAAAATTTGGAAAAACATATCTCAAGCCTTGAGGGATCCCTTTTTTCTCCAAGAATTCTCTCAATAATGAGAGTAGTTATCCTCTACCAGATTAGAGAATGATTTGGAAGCGACACTCAAGGTGGTCGAGGGCAGACGACACAAGTACAGGGACTTTCCGTGCTAGCACCCAGATACTCCTTTGGTGACATCTAGATATTCGCAGAGCTCATGTGGATTGCTGCTAGATGAGATCTACTCTTGATCTCTACGAAGAAATGAAAATCTCACCGTAGATCTGTGTTTAGACACATCAACAAAGAAAGAAAACCCTGGAGATATTTATTTAATTAAAATAAACTAATTATAAGAAAAATACAATGATCTTGTCTCAATGTTCTGAGACTATTTCTTGTTTAGCTAAATATTTGATTTTATTCCATGGATAATGGCATTCATCATCATATTGATCCCAAAATAATCATTGATCACAATAAAATTTAATGTTGGGTGTCAGCCTAACCATGCTTCCGCTATTCCAGGAACCTACAAAATCGATGGATCTCATAGGAAAAAAATAAAGAAAAAAATTCACAAACAATTTAAAATAGAGTAAAAGAGATGATATTCCTTGAATGAGATCAAAATGAGGGATTAGAATGTGAACACATCATAGAAAGAGATCCAAGTAAGATCTGGAAGATTTTGATAGAGAGATATGATCATGAAAAGGAGGTTTTTATTCCTACAACCCATGATGAATGGAATAATCTATACTTCCAAGACTATAAAAGGGTTGATGATTTCAATTTTTCTATGCATATAATTGTATCACAATTAAATTATTATAGTATTGATGTGAAATATATTGATATATTTGAAAAGACATATATTACTTCTCATGTATCTCACATAACCCAACAACAAAAATATCACTTGTAAGGGTATACAAAATATTTTGATCTCATCTCTTCATTACTGGTAGTATATAATAACAATGATATTTTTATTAAAATCATTAGTCTCATCATATTGGTTTTGAAATAGAATTTACTTAAGAAAATACTACATTTCATGAAAATTATCACAGAAGAGGAAATATTTGAGGAGATGATTCTCATCGGGTTGTGGTTTTAGTGGAATTCTTGATCGAGGATATGGCCATAACCATGGACATGCTTGAAATAAATATTATAATCAAAGATAGACCAGCTCAACCACTATAAGGAATCCAAAATATTTTTTCTACAGGGTTGGTTCTAAGAGATATTGGTCTTGAGTTTGTCGAATCCCAAAACAATTTTGTAAGCTCTATGAAGCATATTTAAAAGCAAAGAAGAATGTATCAAACTTTTTTGAGAAATTATATAAAGGTAAATAAAAGGAGGATAATTTTACTAAGATTCACGAACCATCAAATGATGATTTTATTTACCTCAAGGTAGGTGATTTTACTT
Organism: Viscum album; assembly: GCA_963277665.1. Classification (NCBI taxonomy): domain Eukaryota; kingdom Viridiplantae; phylum Streptophyta; class Magnoliopsida; order Santalales; family Viscaceae; genus Viscum; species Viscum album. Next base: position 128,412,195 of record OY728162.1, read on the forward strand.
GTGATTTTTAAGGAAATATAACTTTAAATAATTCAAAAAATCTAATATTTATGATATATAATATGGTTTTTTTCTTTGTATGATTTTTATTTTTGATGTTATAATATTTAAATTTTATAATGTGTGTTTTTTTTAATTTATTAATATCATTGTATGTACTTTTAATCTCTAAAATGAATTGCGATAAAAAAGAAAATATTTATATACTGGATAAGAGATCAATGCCCACAATTCTTAAAAATAAAAAATATTTGTCTAATCATAAACCAAAAAAATCAATTATGTATACTATAGCCTGTATTATAGATATTATAGAAGGGACTTGTAAAAAATTCCCCAAATGGGACAAAGTTTTTTATAAAAGATGTTTTATCCCAAACTCCCAAAGCATCTTGTTAAGTTTTAATGATATATACCAACATTGGTATGATACTCAAACAATATCTAAGGAAAATAAAAATTACATGTGAATTACCATTAATAAATTTAGTAAGAGTCATATACTATAACAACGACCAAAATTATCATCTAGATTATATTATACATATATAAGTGCAATCAAAACACACATATTAGTAATGAATGGACCTAAAATAATTAATTTACGGAATGGATTATTAGATCCTATTTTTTTAGGAATGATGTGAAAAATAATTGAAAATTCTCATGGACATACAATAAAGGGCTGGAATATATTTCTGTTATTAAAATTCCCATGTGGGGGCTTATTCTCTTGGAATGTTGATTGTTAGACCATCACCAACTAAAATTATGGTCGAAATGTCTAACTTTCTAAAATGAATTCAAGGAGATATATAAAAACTAATTCATCCATCATGTGGGAAATTTAAATATTTTATGGTATTAATTGATGCATCTAGAATATGGTCAAACATATATTTTCTCTCAACACATGACATATCATTTTCATGATTTCTCAATAGAATAATTAAATTGGGAGTACAATTTCCTAATTATGCTATCAAGAAATTAAGGATTGATAACCCTATATAATTTATATAAAAAATCTTTAAATGATAATTTTATGACAATAGGGATTACTATAGATTATCCATTCATACATGTGTATACAAAAAATGGTTAAGTTGAATCACTTATAACAAACATATAGCTTATCTTTATACCATTGATAATGATAAAAAAATTTATGAGATATGTATGGGGTTATGTAATATTTCATGATTCAGTATTAATTCACATAAAACCATGTGCATGTCATAATCACTCTCCACTTTAATTGGAATGTGGTCAAGTGACTGAAATATCCACTTATTTTTTTGGTTGTGTAGTATATCTACCAATTTCTCTTCTAAAATGTATAAAAATGGGACCTCAAAGGAGGTTGGAATTATTTGTGGGATATGGATTCCCATCCATTATTAGTAATATTTAACCTTAAACTAGTGTTGTATTTACAACACATATTATTGATCATCACTTCAATGGACAAGTGTTCCCAAAATTAAGGGGGAAAGAAACAAAGGGAGGATATTTCTCAGAATGTGAAAACATTATCTTTTCTCGATCCCCTCACCTAGCAGCATGATATGTAAGTGAAAAATATTTTAAATTTTTAAGAAATTTAAAATCACTTGTTTTTTGAATTTATTGATAAAAAGGTCATGAGTAAATCACACATGCTAGCTAAAATTTATGTACCAAAGACACAATTAAATAATTTTTTTATAGAAATGTCACAAATACACCTAAAGCATAGCATAATATTTTGCTCTATAAATAAAAATATTTAAAAATAAAAGGATTGAATATAATTGAAAACCATATTATGGAAGTGTGTGTTACAAAAGAAATGTGTAATTTTAAGTGTTCTTGATTAAACATGTGATGGGGATCATAAAAATAATTCACATGACATAAAAAATCATGGAAGTTTTGAAAATAATAAAATCTCTTTTAATTATGCCATTATGGGTGATATATGAAATTAGTTTAAAGTAGAGAATATTGATAACTTGTTTTCACATTCTATGGAAAATAATATCAGGAATGAAGACCCCGAACCAAGGTCTATTATGGAATGTCAAACATCGGCTAATTGGAATAAATGGAAAGATAGAATGCAAGTTGAATTAAATTCACTCAATAGATGAAGAGGATTTGGAAATATCATGCCACACCAGAACCAATTGTGTATGTTGGATATAAATGGGTTTTATGTTTAAACATAATGAGAAATGAAACTGAAAGATATCAAGCTTGTCTTGTCATGTAAGGTTTTACCCGGAGGCCCAAAATTGATTATGAGGAGACATATTCTTATGTTATGGATGTTATTTCTTGTCAAAATCTAATCGGCCTTTCAATAGCTGAAAAGGGATATATACATCTTATGGATGTTGTTACAACTTATTTATATGGGTCACTTGATAATAGTGTATAGGTGAGAATCCCTAAATGATTCAAAACACCCAAATCATTGAAATCAAAACCCAAAAACCTATATTAATTAAATTATAGAAATACCTATATAGATTAATTAAATCTAGGAATATTTGGTATAATCACTTGAGAGGATATTTATTAAATAAAGGGAATGTTAATGATCCAATACGACCATGTGTTTTTATTAAGAAAACAAAATCTATATTTTCAATCACAATAGTTTATTTTGATGATTTTAATATCACTGAGACTCAAAAAACGATCCAAAAATCAACTAGAAACCTAAAGGATAAATTTGATATGAAGGAAATGAGAGAAACAAAGTATTTTATTAGTTTATAAATTGATCACATGTTAAGTAGTGTATTTTTGTGTCGGTCAAATTACACTAAAAGGGTCATATAATAATTTTATATGGATAAAGCTAATCCTTATATACTCCAATGGTTTTTTGATATTTAAATATTGAAAAAAATATATTATGACCTTGTGAAGAAAATAATGAGTTGGTTGGTTTGGAAGTATCAAAATGCAGTGCCATTAGAGCACCTATGTATCTTTCTAATTGCACTCAACCTAATATATCATTTTCTTCTAATTTTTTGGTAATATTTAATTTATCCCCTAAATAAAGACATTGAAATGGAATTAAACATATTTTTCATTATCTTTATGACACTATTCATTTGATTTTATTCTATTCTAACAAATTAAAGAAAATTATTTTCAGTTTTGTTGATCTACATTCTTTATCAGATCCTCATAATTCACAGTCACATATTGGATATATTCTCACAATGGGAGGTACTTACATATCTTTGAGATCGTAGAAGCATACACCCTTTACAATATCTTCAAATCATGTAGAATTGATATAATTGCAATAAACATGCAAAGAATGTGTTTGGTTGTGGTCTATAACTCAACATATTAAAGAATAAAATAGATTATCTACAGATAGAATCCCAACAATATTATTCAAAGATAATGTTGTGTGTGTCTCACAATTAAAGTAAGACACTACTATATAAGTGTCTTTTAGAAGTGCTAGATAAAGGTTTTATCGGCATTAAAAAAGAGTTGTTGATCTAAGATTCGTTAAAAGGGGTCAATTTTATTAGTGCTAAAAAAAGTACTGATAAAGGTCTCTTTTATCTACATTAAAAAAATATCAATAAAAGGGTTCTTTTATTAACACAATTGAAACAAGTTGATAAAATATGACTTTTATCGATGCTTTTTTTAGCACTGATAAAAGTAAAAAAATAAAATTTTATTTTTCTGTAAATTCAGAATGGGAGACCTCCCCACTTTTATCAGCGTTCGATTAGTGCTTGTCTATACACCCAACATTTTATCATCACAAGAGGACCCTACCCTCTTTTATGAGTGTTATAGAACCTACTACCCACCCATGTGCTACCATGCCTTCATCTGGTTTCAAACCTGAGACATCTCCCTCATGGATCTTCTCCTTTCCCACTCTTCCATGTTGATTTGTTCTCTATTTTCTGATATTTACATTTATTTATATATATTTAATTACATTATTTATCCATATATACATATAATTATTTTTAAATACATTTAAAAAATATCTTTTGTGCCTGTCTGTGTTTATAAATAAATAAATATATATATATATATTTATATTTATATATATCTGTGTGTTTATAAATATAATTATACATATTTATATTTATTTACACATATTATATATTAATATTTATATATATATTAGAATATATAGATAAATATATATATATTTTAGTTAACACACACACACACAAAATATATATATATATATATATATAAATTATATATACATTGTATAGGTATATAAATATTCATACATTTATATTTTAAATAAAATGGATATTATTCTTTATTTAGATATAGTTTATATATTTAGAGAGATATTTTATATGTAAATATGTTTACATATTATTTATAAAATTAAATTTTTATGTGTAAATATATACAAATATGTATATATGTTTATATATTTAATTATAAATAATAGTAAAATATGAAAAATGATAAAATTTGAACATCATAATATCTATATGAGTGTAAACCTTGAGAATAAATTGATTCTCCACCAAAAACACATACGAAGTATCCCATAAATAAGGATAAAATTCCATCAAATGTTAAAAAAATAGGGGTACCTCAATAAAAAACACAATTTTAGAGGCCTTTTGGGACATTTTTTACCCTAAAAATGATGATTGGGGCTTCCCCTAATGACTCTGGCATATATATTTTCACAAACATCAATTTGATATGTGGTATAGCCCAAATAGACACCTGGATCAAAATTTATGGCCATTTGAAGTTCAATTCATGTTTTCAACTTATTTTACATCATTTATTAATTTATTGATTTTTTCTATATTAAAATTTTTATTAAATGACTATTACTCAATAATAATTACTAAATTTTTAATTAATATTATTTTTTAATTATTTTATAAACCATTTTCCACTAAATATCTTATATATTAAGTGTGATTACATACTTCATATTATATAAATCATATTTTATCAAAATATATTATATTTATATATTTATATATTAATATATGGTTTTTAGTGGTATATAACTTTTTTTATAAAATATACCTTTTACCAGTGCTAAAAATGATCGCTTTATTGCTGATAATGACAAAAATTTTATCAGCGCTAATAAAAGTACCCCCTTTATCTGTATTTTTTTACACTGAAAAAATATAGCGTTGGATAAAACCAAATCTATGGGGATTTTATTGCTGATAATGAATGTCCACTTAGAATTTCCCACTGGTGCTTTATAGTGAAATTTCTAAGTAGGATTTTTTAAATAGAATTTTTATGCACTAGTAATTTATATTTCATATTTTTACTGGGAATCCCCACTGGAATTAAAAATTTATTATAGCTAAACATTTCCATTAAAGGTATTCAAATGATTCCAAAACATATTTTTAATTTTAAATTGATTGGTTGTCAGCTATCATCTTCCCGATGATGTTTTTAATGGACTATAACTAGAAATTTCAGCATTTAGATTGTTCAATTGAAATATTTCCAGTTGAAATTCGCAACTCCATTCCCTATTAGAAATTATATAGTGGATGGTTTCACTGGCAATTTCATAGTGTGAATTCCTAGTTTAAAATAAACCGGAAAGTCCAAGAGTAAATTCCTAGTGTAAATTCCCTATTATCTTCACTTATAAAATCTAACTAGTAAACTATTATATATAATCAATTGAAAATTTACAACAGTTATGTCTAGTGGAAATTCCCAATGGTAATTTCAAGTGTAAATTCTCTGTATACATTTCCAGTGGTAATTCCCAGTGGACATTTCTAATGAAAATTCCCAGTAGACATTTCCAGTGGAAATTTCTAGTGGACATTCCCAGTGACATTTCATAGTGGAAATTCCCAGTTCACATTCTCAGTGTACATTCCTAGTGAAAATTCATAGTGGAAATTTCTTGTGTAAATTTCTAATGGAAGTTTCAATTGTAAATTCCCAATTTAAATTCATAGTAAAATCCCCAGTGGTCATTCCCAATTAAATTCAATTATGATTTAAAACTACTAAATAAATTTTACATCAATGATTTGAAAATTTCCAGCAATAATTCCCAATGGAAATTACCCTATGAACATTCCCATGTGGAAATACCACTGGGAATTCTCCCTCGTATTTCCCAGTGGAAATTCCATGTAGACATTACTACTCATCATTTTTATGCACTAGTAATTTCTATTTCATGTTTCCACTGGGAGTCCCCACTATAATTTCAAATTTATTATAACTATAAATTTCTATTGAAAATATTCAAATGATTCAAAAACATATTTATAAATTTTAATTGCTTTATAGTTAGTTGTCTACTTCTAAATGATGTTTTCACTGCACTGTAACTGGAAATTTCAGAAATTGGATTTTCTACTGGATATTGTTCTAGTTGAAGTTCCCACTATCATTCCTACATGGAAATTCCTAAATAGAAAGTTCCACTGGAGACATACTATGAATTCCTAGTGTAAAATCAACTAGAAAGTTCTATAGGAAATTTCCAATAGAAGTTTCATGTTATATTCACTTATAAATTTCTACTAAAAACAATTATTTCAAATCAGTTGAAAATTTCCACCAACAATGACGAGTGGTAATTCAAAGTGGAAATTTCCACTGGAAATTCCCAGTGTACTCCCCAATGGTCTTTACCAATTAAATTAAATTATAATATCAAAATATATAATAACTTATAATTTAATGAGTTAAAAATTTCCAATGAAAATTTATAGTGGAAATTTCTGTGTGGAAATCCCACTGGGAATTCCCATCGGAAATTCACACTATACATTCATAGTGAAAACCCCCATTGGAAATTCACTATGGAAATTCCTAGTTGGATTTCATAGTGGAAAGTTCCAATGGATATTTTCACTCTAAATTCCTACTGAAATTCAATTATAATTTCTAACTGGAGAACAATTGATAAAATCATTCGAAAATTTCCACTGAGAATAAAGAGTGTGAATTTACAACTAGAGAAAAATTTACAGAATCATTTGGAATTTTTTTAGTTGTAATTTCCACTTCATATTCCCTATTTACATTTATTTTTTGTAGTAAATGCTAATTTGTTGCGGATATTGTTTTTGAATGATATAAAAATCCTCTGTATCAACTACCATCTATTACTGGTCTTCAAAGAATGGGATATGGAAAATATTTAATGAGACCGGGCCAAAGATTACAAATAATCACATAAAATTTCTTCAAATGATTCCCTTTTGGCAGTTTTTTAAAGTGTTTCTTGATAACACATTCACATTTGATGATTTTAAAAAAACCAATGACTCTATTTTATTTATTATACAGAGGTAAAAAATAAAATTAAAAATGTTTAAAACAATAGGAAGGATAATGAAGTTAACACATTTTGACATCTACCATATATATGGCATTGAGGGTGGTCCCATACCATTGTCACCTGCCTATACAGTATGTCCAAATAATTCATCACTGTTAAGAAGTATTTCTGAACTTTTTAGTCAACTATTATCATAGGGCGTGTTATGGAGATCCATAATTGAAACTATTGAAGGTAATAAAGAGAAATATTTTTCTGATGTGGCATGTTTGGTTTCCCTTTTTGTTTGTGCGGAATTATTTTTCCCCGCTTATGGTTTCTATGTGGGTTGGAATTTCATCACATATTTTTAATACATATCAAAAGTGAAGAGAAATTCTTGGTCTATTGGTATTCATCACCAGTTTATTACATCATTGAAAAAAATTTCACCACTCCTTTAAAATTTTTAGGGTTTGTTATTGGTTTATTTGTAAGGTATTAATGATTTTTCAACTATGTTTATTTTTTCTAAGTTACTTGATATATTCCAAAAAATATTGACTATTATAGTATTTCTATTCTGAGAATTTTGGGAATGTGCCACTAAAAATAAGGGGTGTATCATTATTTTTTATGTGGAGTTTTCAATATGTTGATGTTTCTCTACACGAAATTCCTAAGGTATTGTTACTAGAATATGTTTCTGAACTATCATTTATTTTCAAATTAATTTCTAATGTATGCATTTATGTTTCAGCTATTACATGTGAACTCAAAGCACTCCAAGGATAAATTTAAGTTCTTTTGAGGATAAAAAACCTATTCAAATTGTTATTGATGAAAAAAACATGGTCATCCTTCTGTTATTGATGAAACAAGACAACTTGTTCAGGTGGTTGTTGATGAAAAAAAACATCCAATTCATATCAAAGTGCAGGTGAGGGAAGTTACAACTGAGGAAACTATGGATTGTTATATATAGAACATTAAACTTAATAAAAATTTCATAATACTAAAGGAATAATTAATGTTTAAGAATTTACCAATTATTCTTTTGATAGAAAGACATAAGAATAAAAAAGAGATAAAACTAGTTCCTGGTGAAGAGAAAGGTATTGTTTTAGAGGATATTGGAATTCTAGAAATTCAAAAAGAAAATAATACAACTTCATTCACTTATATGGAGGGTATCACACATGAAATTCATAGATATGACATGAGGTAAACTACTTATATATAGGTAAGTGAGTGAGAGGAATAATTTGATAAAGATTTAAGTACAGAAGAAGTAAAAGGTCCTTAGTATTCCACTACAGCCTCTTCTACCTCAAAAAAAATCTCATTGATCATAGGTTTAAATAGTAGGCTAAGGAAACCAAAGAATTAATATCCTTATATATATTCAAATGTGATTGTAAATAAGAGACATAAAATTCTCTAGAAGTTATCCCTGTTACATACTGGGTGGGTGAAGTAGTTGACTATAGTGATGAAATATTGTACGAGGATATCACAAATTATACTTGATGGTGATGGGGAGAGTTAATGTAACTGAATTTATATAGTTAGAATTTATTTTAATATATTTTAATCTTTACTAAAAATAACATATGACCTCCATGAAAATAGTAGTGTAGTTTGGGAATGCATTGAAAAATCATATCAGGTCATTATGCATAACATTTTCGATTTGTTAAACAAGAGGTGCATACCGAGTATGGTAAGTGTCATATTAGTTTACATAACTAGCACTATTGTTTTGTCTTTTTATTAGGTATTTTTTTTTGAAAATATTTCATTGATGAGTACACTATGATAATTTTAGAAAGATATTGGCAACGTACTATGGCTAGAAATGCAGAAAAGGAAATATTTTCCTTTATTCCCAGAACCTCTACAGTATGACTAAAGTTAAAATTTTATATAATGAATTATCTTATTTTTTTAATGATTTATATTACATAAGTGGGTGTTTAAAGTTAAAAATGAATACATTATTTTATTTTAATTTTTTATTGGAATCTAGGGAGTTTTTTTATTCAGCAAATGAGAATTTGAAGGAGCGCTTTTTGAACTGGCCCATAGTTTTCTGTATGAGGTCTCGCATGTTTTTATTCTTCCCAGTAAATTCATACAATATTCATTTGAAATTATTAGTCATGGATATTAAAAAAGGTTTTTGTATATTATAATTCCATACAACCTATTCAAGGAAAAATAACTATAAACCCTTTTATTAAAGTTAGAGTTAGTGTGGAAATAAGTAATATAGTGTTTGAATTTTTTTTTGATTAATTTAAATATTAATTTCTCATTGATTTTTTTACAGAAATTATATTTGGAAAACATTTTAAGTAGTAATTTTTCAGAATATGCGAAGAAAATTAAATGGGACATGATAATTGAGAATAATCCACAATATAAAGATGCCACTTTAGATTTTTGTTTCATAATTTTTTATGTAATGGAATTCTTGGAAATAGGTGTTTGAGTACTAGCTAGATTGAGTGAAAAGAAATTCGATTAAAGTTATTGATTTAATAAGGTTTCTTTATGACTTTTCCATTCCTCTATGTTTTGAAAATCATAAACACTTTATTCTAAGGAAAATTATTTTTCCCTAAGGATTATTTTCATAAGGAAAATTCCCTTTCTTTAAGGAAATTTTTATCCTTACCTTTATTCTCATTGTTTCATTTTATAATATATATAAATCAAAATCATTTTATTACTAAGTCTAAAATTAATATTCTTAGGTAAAACCTTGGAATCATATAATTCCATAGATATAGAGTGCTCTATTTTCAGACTTCAAATTCTCTGAAATTCAAATTCTTAATTCTATGAAATTCAGATTCTGAATTCTCTAAAATTTAGACTCCGAATTCTCTGAAATTCAGACTCAAAATTCTCTAAAATTCAGATTCCGAATTCCCTAAAATTCAGACTCTAAATTCCTCAAAATTCAGCCTCTGAATTTCTTAGAATTCAAACTCTGAATTGCTTAGAATTCAGACTCCCAATTTCTCATAATTTAGACTTCGAATTTATCATAATTCTGACTTCGAATTCCTTATAATTAAAAATCATAATTCCTCGTAATTTAGACTCTCAATTACTTATAACTCAAACTATAAATTCATTATAATTTAGACTCCGAATTCATTGGAATTACGAATCCATAATCTATAGAATTTAGATTCCTAATTCCTTGTAAAATAGAAACTAAATACCCATTTATTATAGACTCTAAATGTTTATTTGGTTAGACTCTAAATTACATTTTTAATTAGACTCTGAAAAATAGATTTGGTTAAGTAACTTAATTTTTTTTCTTACACATACTATTTTTATGAAACGATTTCATGAAATTTGTTTCTAACTAACCGTTGGTTGAGTGACATGTATGTAAGTCCCTCTGAGATTCAAGGAAAAATATTATCCTTGGAGGAGGGAGTCGACTGTTAGAGTTATTCCTATAAATATTATCTCATTTGAATGATCTCACACACATCTATTTATCTAATTAGATATTACATGTTATGAAGTGATTTCTAAAGAGAGAGACTCTCATGCCTTGTGTGTTATGAACGCCATTTTCATCTTTCTTCGTGTGACTTTGATTTTTGCAGTGTACAATCAAAGACTTATGGGGATAGGAAGACAGAGGTGCAAACTAACTTAAAGTTTGAGGACTTCTAGGGATAGGAAGATAGAGGTGATGACTACCTTAAATATCAAGGGCTTGTGAGGATAGCAATACAGATTCTGATATTTTGATTAAGGGCTTACCCTGATGTGGGTAAGATAGACTTTCTTGAAATTATAAATCAAGGGACCTTTATCTAAGGTTGTTGGATACCCTACTCTTTAGGATAAAATATTTTCTACTTGTTACTTGTTTTTATTTCATGTTTTATTCTCATTGTATTTTGATAAAGGAAGAAAGTATAAATTTATTATACTTCCATGTACTTTACTTACTCTAATAAATAATATTCTATATGCTTTAAGGTAGAATATTCCTTTAAGAAAATTGTTTTTAAGTTTCAATTTTCTGGATTCATATTTCTAGAACCTAAGAAATTTTGTTTTGTAGAACTAAAAGAGGCTTTGTGAATTTACCTTGTTAAAATTTTTTTAAACATAGTTTTCCATAAGGTTAAAAAAGAATGTTTTTAAACCTATAATTCACCTCCCCCCTCTTGTAATTGATCATCTAAATTCTTTTTTTCGATCCTACAATTTGTATCAGAGGAGGTCTCTGAAATACTAATACTCACCTATAAGTTTTCTTGCTCAAAGTTTTCATTATTCTAAATTATTCTTGCATAAATTTTCTTTATTTAAGTTATTATTATATATTTTTATATTTTTTTATAACTTTTTCTATTAACAAAATTTGTGGAAAGATATTTTCTTATAGAATGGAATTAATTAATATTGGCTCTATTGATAATCTAAATCCTACTTGACCAAAAAAAAATTTATAGTAATAATTATGAGTACTGGATAGATAGAATGAAGAATTTTTTCATTAACAATAGAGTAGATAATTTTTTAATTCTTACTAGATATTACAAAATTCCAAACAAGGAAGTTAAAACCTTTACCAATCAAGAAAAATCAGAATATCTATTAAATTGCAAGGTATGTAATACTTTGTTGTGTTCTATGACTAGGAATATATATAGTCAGATATCATCAGGTGAAGTCGCAAATTTTATCTAGAAGAAATTTTAATTTATGCATTTTGGTACATCCAAAGTTATAGAAACTATAATAGATATTCTTAGAGAAGAATATCATGGATTTCTATTTTCTTATGGAGAACCTATTTAAAAAGTAAAAAAAAAGATTTTTGACCATTGTCAATAGTCTATAATAAATGGGAGATAAAGGTTTAGATGATGAAGCTCTTATGGATATGATAATTGATATCATGAAAAATGAGTGGGAATCTAAGAGAACAACTATTGATGAGAATATAAAAGTATCTCAAATCACTCTTGGTGAGATTTTTTGAACTCTTATTCAACATGATAATAGAATGAAAAGGGATGATGATATGAATAAGAAGAAGAATGGAAATGGAAGTGTAGGCTTTACTACTACTAAATTCAAAGACTCCGGAAAGGGTTACAAGATCTAAGTCTAAGAAATTAATTGTTTTATCTGAATCTAGTGAAAGTGAACATTCTGAAAATGAGCTAGCTAATCTTTCTTGAAGGACGAAAAAGATAGTGGGAAAGAAATACTTTCAGTATAGATATAAGAAAAAAGAAATAAAATACAAGAAAAATTATGAATAACCTGTTATGAATGTAAAAGGGCTGGACACATTAGGCTATGTTGTCCGATGCTAAAAATAAAAGATTGGAAGGAAAAAAATTCCGAGAGAAAAAGGAAGAATTATTACAATACTACGACTAAGAAAGTATTGAAGGCTAATGATACATGGATTTCTAGTTACAGTGACTCTTCAGATGAGTCTTCAGAGTATGAAACTTCTAGTCAGAAGAATATTGGTCTACTATCCAAACTACCCATTGAAAATCATTGTCTAATGGATAAGGTACACAATGATGAATCTATTACTAATGTATCTTTGAATGAAAATTATAATGATGATAAATATTATAAGTCATCAGATGAAGAATCTTCTTCTAATGAATATAATACCTTACCTTCATTTGAAGAATTTTCTAGATTTTCTAAACTTCTTGATAATGATAATTGTAAGATAAAAAAGAAGTTAGAGAAGTCAAATTCTAAAATTTCTGTTTTAACTAAAGAAGTATAAGATATTTTTAAAGATATTGATTAGAAATTTTTTTATTTTTAATGTGTGTCTAAAAACCTTAAGGAAGTTAATTATGAGAAGGATAAAATTTATAAAGATCTTCAAATTTTATTTCTAAGAAAAATATTTTGGAGGCTAACTCTAGTTCTAAAATGAATAACCTCAAGGATAAGAACTTGGTTATTAAACTAAAGTTATAAATATTTTTCTTAAGGAAATTTCTATCAAACTTTACCTCTGGAAAGGAAAACTTTGAAAATATGTATTCCCAAATTTGTTCATTAATGAATAGTTCTATATTTGGTTATACTCATTCAAAACTAGTTTTTAGTAATAACTATTTTGTTTCCCATGGAGCTCTATTTTGTACTAAATGTCAGTGTGGTGGAAACTGGGAAAGAAATTGTTATTTAAACAAAACTAAATCATTAGGTTTTCATAAAGCTTATTTTTCTAAGAAAATGTGGATTCCTAAAATCTTAATTTTTGAAATTTTCAAAACCAAGAATGTTTGGATTCAAAAATTCTAACTCTTTTATTTTTAGAAAAATAAGGAAATCACTAACAGAAATACATGGTAAATGGATAGTGGATATTCCCAACATATGACTGGTAAAAAAAACTTCTTTTAAAATATTATCAAGATGAAGGGAGGAAAATTAACTTTTGGAGATAATTCTCATGGAAAAATTGTTGATATAGGTAACATTGTTCTTCTTGAAAAAACTTTGATTTCAAATGTTTTATTTGTTAAGGGTCTTAAGCCCAACCTCATTAGCATAATTCAATTATGTGATGAAGGATACCTTGTAAATTTTAGGAATGATAAATGCTTAGTACACAATTCCAAGGAAGAATTTATTATTTCTTCCCATAGGCATGAGAATGTATACACAATAAACTTATAAGACCTTAAGATCCAAGATATAACTTTTCTTAGTGTTAATGGAAGATCAATCTTGGTTATGGAATAGAAGGTTAGGACACTATAACCTTATAAACCTATGAAAACTCTCGAAGAAAAGACTTGTTAAGGATCTAATGGAGGTTAGATTTGATTCTTCAAAAGTTTTTTATCCTTTTCAATATGGAAAGAAACATAAGTCAAGTTTTCAATAAATTAGTGAAGTCTCAACATCTGATGCATTACAATTAGTGAATATGGATATTTTCGTTCTAAAAAAACTGGAAGTATTGGAGAAAAATATTATGTAATTTTCTTAGTTGATGATTACACTATATTTATGTAAGTGTATTTTCTAGAAAATAAATCTGATGATTTTTCTTATTTCAAAACTTTTAGAGCCCAAGTCAAAAATGAGAAAAACATTCCTTTGATAACTATTCATAGTGATCATGGAGGAGAATTTTAAAATTCATATTTTGAAACTTTTTGTTGTGAGAAAGGCATTACTTATAACTTCTCGGCTCCAAGAACTCCTCAAAAAATGGTTTTGTTGAAATAATAAATCAAATTCTTCATGAGATAACTAGAACCATGTTGAGTGAATATTCTATAGCTAAACATTTTTGGGATTAAGCTGTTAGTACTGCTTGTTATACTATAAATTGAGTTTTAATCAAACCTTTTCTTAATAAAAAACCCTATGAATTGTGGAATGGTAGAAAACCTATAATTTCTTACTCCAAAGTATTTGGTTGAAAATTATTCATCTTGAATATTAAAGATAACTTATATAAATTTTCACCAAAATCTGATGAAGGAATTTTCCTAGACTACTCCTCTACTTCTAAGGCTTATAGAGTGTTTAATAAAAATAATTATACTGTTGAAGAAACAGTTCATATTAAATTTGATGAAACTGATCCTTTTATTTTTAAAAAATTCTAACCTACATCCTTAGATGTGTTTTCGAAAATTGATTATCAACCTTTAATAGAATATTCTTGTAATAAAGAAAATTCTCAAGAAAACATTTTTGAAGCATTTACTTGAGAATATTTTTTACCTTATGTTGATGAATAGTTTTTACAAAACCCAAATCAGTTGTTTCTTAAGAATCATCCAAGTGATCGTATCATTGGTGATGTAAATAAACCTATAAGTACTATAGGTTCCTTAATAAATAAAGTAGAACATATAGCATTCCTTTCCCAATTAGAACAAAAAAATCACTGATGAATATTTAGGTGATGATGATTGGATTAAATCCATGCAAGGGGAGCTAAATTAATTCGAGAGGAACAAAGTCTGGACCTTGGTTAAAAGACCTAAGGAAACTTCTGTAATTGGAGTAAAATGGGTATTTAGAAATAAGTGTGATAAAAATGGAATAATAGTAATAAATAAAGCTAGATTAGTTTTTAAAGGCTATAATCAACAAGAAGTAATATACTATGAAGAATCCTATTCTCCAGTATCTAGACTTGAATCTATTCGCATTTTATTTTCCTTTGTAGAATTATTTAATTTCAAACTTTTTCAAATGGATGTAAAGTGTGATTTCATTAATGGATATGTTCAAGAGGAAGTTTATGGTAATCAAAATCCTGGTTTTGAAGACACAAAACATCCTGGACATGTTTTTAAACTTACCAAAGCTTTATATGGACTTAAAAAATCCCCTAGATCCTGGTATGATAGACTTATATGATTTTTGTTGCAAAACAATTACGTTAAGGGAACTGTTGATCCAAATATTTTTATAAATAAAGATAAAAAAAATGTTTTGATTGTTCAAATTTATGTTGATGACATTATATTTGGTCAACTCAGCAATCTTTAACTGATTTTTTTTAATCTAATGAAATTTGAGTTTGAAATGAGTATGATGGGTGAGTTAAATTTTTTCCAAGGTTTTCAAATTTCTCAAAAACTAGAAGGAACATATATATATCAACATAATTATATTAAATATCTTCTTAAAAAGTATGGATATGACAACACTAAAAGTATAAGTACTTCAATTGGTACCTCAAAATCTCTTGATCTTGCTGATGTTTGGAAACCAGTAGATCAAACATCATTTAGAGGCATGATAGGAAGTTTACTATACTTGACATTTAGTCATCTAGGCTTAATGTTTTCAATATGCTTATGTGCAATATATAAATCTAATCTAAAGGAATCTTATTTAAAAGCTGTGAAAATAATTTTTCACTATTTAAAGGGAACCATGGATTTAAGACTTTTCTATACTACTGGAAATGATTTTGTTTTAAAAAGTTTTTCGGATGCTAATTTTGGTGGATATAGAATGGATAGGAAAATTACATCTAGAACTTGTCATTTATTAGGAGATTCATTATTTTCTTGGTCATGCAAGAATAAAAACTTAGTAACACTCTCCACTGTTGAAGATGAATATGTATCAGTTAGAAGTTGTTATGCTCAAGTGTTGTGGATGCAACACACTCACAGACTATGGCATGAGTTTTACCAAAACTAATATATTGTGTGATCATACTATTGTCATTTCCCTAATAAAAAACCCTTCACATCATCCTTGTGAAAAACACATAGATATTAGGCATCACTTTCTTAGGGATCACACACTAAAAGGAGATATCATTCTTCAATTTATCAGAACACAATATCAACTTGATGATATTTTTACAAAATCCTTACCCTCTAATAGATTTGAATACATTAAACAAAAGTTACGAATGATAACCATAAGGTAATCTTCTATATTAACTTTTTATTGAAACCTATATCCTTACATTAAGAAACTCTTTTTCATAAGGAGAGTACATTTATTTGTAACAAAAATTTTATTTAATAGAATTTTCAAGAATAACAATTTTTTCTTTAAAAAATATGGAATCAAAAATTTCTTTTCCTTAATAAAATTTCAAAAATATAAAATTTCTCAAGAAGAATATTTTTCTTTTCGAACGATTTCTTAGAAATTCAAAAGGTATGTTTCCTTACTTAAATTTTTTGTAATTAAAATTTTTACTTGTTGGTATTTTATCTAGTTTTAAGAAAACATTTCAGATTCACTATCCTTAAAACCAAATATTTACCTTAAAAAACTCAAAATATTGAAACCTACCAAATCCTTCTTCACTTTTCATCTCAAACGTCAGATCAAATCGTTCTTGTTTCAACCATTGGATCAATTTAGGAATATGAACCATCGCTTCAAAGCCTATATAAAGGCCCCAATTTTCTTTGTCCCATATCAGTTTTCAAGCATTTTCATGCCGAATCTTTGCCTCTATTCAACATGGTCATTTTGTATTTCTAGTTTTCTTAACTCCAAATGTCTTTAGAAGTGTCTCCTCAGAAGAAAATGTCTTAAACCAAGGAAATTTTAGAATTGAAAATATAAAAATAAAGGTTAATAGATCTAAAGATCTTTACGAAGTATAATTCCCTCATTACAAAAAATATCATGTCGAATGGCTGGGAGAGTCTCTATGTAGCCAAACTGAAAGGACAAGATTCAGTTTATCCAAAACTACTTGTTGAGTTCTATGAGATAGTGTGTTTTTTTATTGAAGGTGTGAGAGATAATTTTTTGTTCAAAAGTAATGGGAAAACCTATTCCCTTTCCTTCAACATGGAAACGAATATCATTGTAATAACTTATGAAGGATAAGACATTTTATGCACCCAAAAATTACCAGATGAATCAGGAAGCTTTGAGAAGGAGAAAGAATTAGACTACCTTGGACTCAAAGGAGTGAAAACACCAAAGATAAACCATCTCTCAATAAACATTAGTTTTCTATGATTATGGGTTCTGGTTTTCCTAATTCCGAAAAAATGAGATAAAGACAACTTGATGAAGAGTGATATCTTCATTCTAGATTTCCTAATGAACTAGACAAAGATAAATTTAGTGGAGTATATCTTTCTGATGATTAAAAATATCAGAAATGGGACCCTCAAATCACAAATAATTATGTATCTGGAAATACTATCCAAGATTATAGTCCTTTTCCTAGAGTTGTTCAAAATTCCATGCAGTTCTAAGCCAAGAACATTTAAGGTTTTGTTTTTGAGTGATGATACCCTGAGGAGGATAAAGGTTGGATTTAGTATCAAATCCAAAGAATTTTATGACTTATCTAAAAGTGAAATTGAGACCTTAGCTAAGAAGTTGAAAGTATCAGATATTTTCAAGAAGGGTCAGAAGAAGAGAAATCATAAGGAACCAAAAGTCATTGAAAAACCTATAGTTCAGGAAACTCAATCAGCACCCCAAAGTCAAAGAATACAAAACCATACCCTGATGAAGTGGTTTCCATGTGGAGGGAATAGAATAAGAACAAAAAGGAAGGAGATCCTAGATTTGTCCTAGATTCCTCTGAGACAAAGGCATTGAAAATTAAGGCAGTTGAGGAGTATGATAAACAGTAAAAGAAAAAGAATCAAAAGAAGAAGATGTCTAAGGCAAAAATTGTTCAAGATATTCTCAAGGATATTAAGAAATATTATGAACAAATTTAGGTACTGGAATCCTCTCTAAAAGAATCAGCTCTAGTGACTTCGGGAAATAAGGTGGTAATTCTGGAACCTGAAGAAGAATTAGATATTTTTTATGAAGAGGAAGAGTAAGAAAAAAAAAAGAAGAAGGAGATGCCACAGATGATGTGATAAGAAAATTCGGATAATATCATGAGAAGGAAAACCTTATGAAAAGTTGTCGATCCGGACTTCCCAGGATTAATCTAAAAAACTTTCTTCCCTAGGAAAAAATATAAGGGTAAGGAATAAGTTAATAAACCATATAATGATGAATTTGGAAATCATGATCTTGTTTAACCAGATGATCTTGTGGAAGATGCTGAGAAGAAAAAGGTTGATGAAGATTGAATCATTCAAGTATCAGATAGTGAAAATGAATCCCCAAAATTTATAGAGACCATTTCTAGATATGATAAAAGAAAATAATTGATGGTTTATACACATAATAAATATGTGGTAGCTAAGAAATATGTTGGTGGTTCATAAAAAATAAATACCATTGAGATAGAGAAATAATATTCACCTGCAAGGGAATTATATTCTGAATCATCTTCCATGGGTTAGAACTTTGTGGTTCAGTTGCTGAAAAAGTTAGTAAACACCATTCCTTTTATTCCAAGTATTGATTCGAGGTGTCAGTTGTTTCAACATTCTTTTAATCATAATTAATATTCTGTAAGCATGCTCATGAAAAAATTCATAAAACTTGAGGCAAATTTCCAATATTTCTTTATTGGTTATGATGCTCACAAAATGTCATGCAAGGAAATCCCTAAGTGGTCCAAGAATATGATTGAAGATCTGATAATTATTAATGACTTTCAAGACTCTATGAAAGATTCTTTTGATAGAGAATATAAGAGGGTGAAGGAGCATATGAAAAAGTTTTTCAGAAATGCTGAACCTAGAACAAGCACCCTGGAAGCAAGAAGAAAAATATCTAAATGGGAAGATCAATTCAGTTTATTTAAATTTGAAGAGGGGAAGAGATCTCATAATAGAGTTTGAAGGAAAGTTTAGTAATCAATAAGAGATTTTGAAGTCTCGGGCAGAAATACTAAAGTCTCAGGACAAAAAGAACAAAGCTTTGGAGACGAAAAATAAGGATCAGGAATAGTTGCTCAAGAGATTTGAAGAAGATCATAAGGAGCTTAAGAGCTGACGACCATCGTGAAGAAGTTCATACCGATGGAAAAAGAAGGATGGATATTTTTTTCCTTTCAAATCCGATATTTTGTTGTACCTTCTATGAATCAATATTTCCTATCTTAATGAAAATTATCATTGTGCTTCATTTGTTTGTTGTATGTAGTTCTAATTTTTAGGTACCATTTTTTCCATTATCTCTATTCCTTTTTAAAAATAAAAAAGGGGAGAAAGTAATGATAAAAAATAATACTATGTAAAGAAGAGAATGCCCTAAGTAAGGGGGAGTCTATCTAAGAGGGATTTTACTCAAATAAGATTTCCTTATGAAAAATAAAAGCAAAATATCTTTAAGGAATTCAAGAATATGATCCTTAGGTATTTCAAAACCTCAGGGGGATTTAGTCATATTCACCATGATTTATAAGTAAAGGTAGATAAGTTTTTATTATAAGATCATAAATCAAAATTCTTAGTTCTGATATTCTTTTTTGTAAAGATGTTTGTGATTTCCAAAAAGGGGAAGATTTTTGAGTCAATAAGGTTTCCTTATGACTTTTCCATTCCTCTATGTTTTGAAAATCACAAACACTTTATTCTAAGGAAAAGTATTTTTCCCTAAGAATTATTTTCATAAAGAAAATTTCCTTTCACTAAGGAAACTTTTATCCTTACCTTTTCTCTCATTGTTTCATTTTATAATCTCTCTAAATCAAACTCATTTTTTTAATAAGTCTATAATTTTGATTCTTATGTAAAACCTATGAAACTTATAAATCCTTAGACATAGAGTGTTCTATTTTTAGACTCTAAATTCTCTGAAATTAAGATTTTGAATTCTCTGACATTCAGATTCCAAATTCTATGAAATTTAGACTCTGAATTCTCTGAAATTCATACTCTAAATTCTATAAAACTCTGATTCTGAATTCTCTAAAATTCTGAATCCAAATTCCTCAGAATTCAGACTCCAAATTTCTCAGAATTACGACTCCTAATTCCTCAGAATTCGGGCTCCAAATTCATTATAATTCAGACTCCAGAATCTATAGAATTCAGATTCTTAATTCCTTATAAAACAGAAACTGAATATCCATGTCTTATAGACTCTAAATGTTTATTTGGTTAGACTATAAATTCCATTTTTCCTTTGACTCTAAAAATATATATTTAGTTAAGTAACTTCATTTTCTTCCTTACACGTTTTATTTTTATGAAACTATGTTTTGAAATCTATTTCTAACTAACTTTTGGTTGAGTGATACGTATATAGGTCCCTATGATATTCAAGGAAAAATATGAATGTTGGAGGAGGGAGCCGACCATTTGAGTTATACCTATAAATAGAAGATCATTTAAATGATATCACACACATTTGTTGATCGACCTATATATTACATGTTGTGAAGTGATTTCTAGAGAGAGATACTCTCATTCCTTGTGTGTTCTGAACACCTTGTTCATTTTGCTTTGTGTGACTCCGATTGTTGTAGTGTACAATCGAGGACTTATGGGGATAGGAAGACAGAGGATACGACTACCTTAAAGTTTGAGGACTTATGGGGATAGGAAGACAGAGGTGCCGACTATCTTAAAGATCAGGGCTTGTAGGGATAGCATGACAGATTCTGATATTCCTATCAAGGGCTTACCCTAGTGTGGGTAATATAGACTTTCTTGAAAGTATAAATCAGGGGACCTTTATCCAAGGTTGGTGGATACCATACTCTTTGGGTTAAAATATTTCCTACTTGTTACTTATTTTTGTTTCAAGTTTTAGTTCCACTGTATTTTTATAAAGGAAGAAATTATAACTTTCTTATACTTTCTTGTACTACACTTACTCTGATAAATAAGATTCTATATTCTTTAAATTAGAATCTTCCTTTAAGAATATTATTCTTAAGTTTTAATTTTCTGGATTCATATTTTTGGAACCCAAGCAAGTTTTTTTCATAGAATTAAAAGAGGATTTGTGAATTTACCTTGTTTTACATTATTAAACATAGTTTTCATTAAGGTTAAAAATGAACGTTTTTAAACCTATATTTCACCCCCCTCTTGAAATTTAGAATCTACATTATTTATTTCGATCCTACAAAAGTTGTTTGTCTATGGTTTATTATTTTATTAATGATCCTTGAAGGAAAAAATCATAGGTGTATGGTGGGAGTAGAAATTATCTGGCTATGGAAAGAAACATTGAATACAGTTGAATCATTTATTCATAGAAACTTAAATTTCAATGTCTTTTAACATACATAAATATTTAGATTTGTTCTGATGATTTGGGTGGGTGGAAAATTGGGGTGAAAATGGTTTTGATGTAATAAGTGACTGTATGATATTTGTTATATTTTTATTTTACTTTTTAGTTTTCACTGTCTATTATTATAATCAATTGGAAATTTATAGTGAATATAAATTCCCGCTGGAAAATATATTTGTAAATTTCTACAGGGAAGTCTCATTGTAAATTTACATTAGAAACTCCCACCATAAACCATGACTGGAAGTTTGAGATTTTATTTAAATAGATTTTAAAAAATAATCTGACTTTGTAGTATCTAATTTCAATTCTTAGAATCAATTATAAACATGTACTATATAGAATTCTCACTAGTAATTATCATTGGAAATTTCCACTGGAATCTCCCACTGTAAATCGTAACTAGGAATTTTCACATTGATTTAGCACATTTGGGTAGGCAGTAGATAGGGGTGGAAACATTTATTTGTTTATTTAGCTGAACATATTGATATAGTTGATATTTATGTAATATGTGACTGTATGATAGTTTTTAAACTATAATATGACTTTATAGTCTCTAATTTCTATGTTTTGAATCAATTGGAATCATGTACTACATATAATTCTTACTGGGAATTATCATTGTAAATTTCCACTAGAAACTCCCACTATAAACCATGACTAGAAATTTCCACTTTGATTTAGATCATTTGGGTGGATGGTAGATTGGGACGGAAATAGTTATTTGGTTATTTAGATAAACATATTGATATATATGATATTAATTTAATATGTGACTATATGATAGCTATTAAATTGTAATCTGGCTTTATAGTCTCTAATGTATTTTCTTAGAATCAATTGGAAAAGTGTACTACATATAATTCCCACTGGCAATTCTCATTGGATATTTCCACTAGAAACTCCCACTATAAACGATGACTGGTAATTTCTACTTTGATTTAGCTCATTTGGGTGGGTGGTAGGTAAGGGATGGAAACAATTATTTGGTGATTTGGATGAATATATTGATATAGCTAATATTGATGTAATATGTGATTGTGTAATAGTTGTTAAACTGTAATCTAACTTTGTGGTATCTGATGTCTTTTATTTTAATCAATTTGAAAGATGTATTATATAGAATTATCACTGGGAATTATCATTGGAAATTTCCACTAGAAACTCCCATTGTAAACCATGAATAAGAATTTCCACTTTGATTTAGATCATTTAGGTGGGCAGTTGATAGGGATGGAAATAGTTATTTGGTGATTTGGATGAACATATTGATATAGCTGATATTGATGTAATATGTGATTGCATAATACTTTTTAAACTGTAATATGATTTTGTATTCTCCAACGTATATTTTTAGAATCAATTGGAAACATGTACTACATATAATTACCATTGGAAATTCTCATTGGGAATTTCCACTGGAAATTTCCACTATAAACCATGAATGGAAATTTACAATTTGATTCTGTGAAAAGTTTCAATGGAAATTCCCAGTACTAAAACTTGGCATAGAACAATTTTAGTGGAAATTTACACTACAAATCAATTAGAATTCCTGAGTGTAAATGACCACGGGAAGGTCCTAGGGGTTGGATCACCCTGTAAATGGGTAGTTAACATTTAGAGAGAAAAAATTGGAATTTCCCATATTTTTAATTAATAGAAATTTTGGATAACTTCCAAAAATGTTTTTGACATTAAAAATATTGACTTAATAATAAATAAAGGAATTTTAGCAAGCATCCAGTGCACCCACCCATGTCATTATTTATAGAAACTTGTTTTCATAAACATTTTCACATTATGATGACTTATGCAGTTGAATCTATAGATCAACTGAATTATGGAATGTTTCCATTGACATGTTGGTACTCAAAATTCTTCTACCATTCTGATTTGTAGTGCATGATTTCGAAATCTATCTGTTAGAGTAAATGATTTCACTATTTGTCCTTACATTTTTTTATAAAATTTTGTCTTATTTTCTTTTTAGTTTATGAATTTTTCAATAAACCAACTGAACATGAAGAACATTATTGTCAGTTTTGGTGAATTCAAGAAAGGACTCATTGGTTGATGAATTTCCCATTCTAAATTGATGAAAAGTAGTCTTCATTTCCTCCTAATTTTAGTATGAATTTTATATGATAAATAAATATATAAATAGTATAATTGTTTTATAATAATATTTTATGATAAATTCAAATATCAGAATATATGATGTCCTATAAAGTGCGTTTAAATCTAATGTTTTTCAACCTACAATATAGTAATTACCAACATTAAAATCTATGATAGGAGCACCATGGTAGATAGAATTTAATAGTTCTTTAGCACTTCCATACAAAAAAAATATAACATTATTTATCCCTGTTATCACAACCTGAAGTAGTTCATTAACATAATTATAAAATACCAATTACATACAATCTTTTTTGTCTCTTGATTTCTGATCTTTCACTTATTCTTTATCCATTTTCTTTCCTGATCTAGAAAATTTTTGAACCTATCACCACCTTTTCTTTTATCTTTATTCTTGAATGATGTTTTAGATTGTTTTCAACATTCCAGGTTAGATTCTTCTTGACTATTTTTTAAGGATAAATTACATCTATCTTCCTAAAATTCCCTCACATAATTGTTCAAATTTAACATCCAAATCATATATCCTTGTTAAAACTCATAGGATTTTGTTACAATCTTTATTTCCATTTGTGTCAATTATTGGTAACATTTAGCTTTTTTTGCTACCAAATATTCTTCAATGTTATTAACTATCATATATACCATGTGGGTGTAACTGTCATTTATTGTACATCTGTTATGGATA
This sequence comes from Viscum album, assembly GCA_963277665.1. Classification (NCBI taxonomy): domain Eukaryota; kingdom Viridiplantae; phylum Streptophyta; class Magnoliopsida; order Santalales; family Viscaceae; genus Viscum; species Viscum album. Next base: position 128,436,971 of record OY728162.1, read on the forward strand.
TATAACTCTATCAAGAACTGTACATCCAACCTCTCTAATATTTTGAGTTCATGACAATACAAATACCCATAACTCTAAAATTTCATGTAGGTACAACCAATTCTCATAAGTTATTCTTGGTATACTACAACTAAAAAAATTGAGGAAGATTTCATTCCAACAAAAAACATTTTGGGTAAAATGTTTCATTAGGATACTTAAAGAAACAAGCACTACATATTTGGTGTTCATGCTGAAAAAAATCAAAAAAAGTCTGTGAGTACAAATGACTGGCTTGAACCATGATCGGATGATACGGAAAATTATTGCATGGGAATTTTTTCCTTCCATAAAATTCAGCCTTCATTTCTCAAAATTGGTTCTTCTCCAACACACGGTCAAACAGATGGAATAATTCTAGGACGTTGATCTTAATATTTATGTAATACTTTAATACTCCATTGAAACTTTCACTCAACTATGTGGTTTGAATGACTAATGCCAATGTAGTTTTTATAAAGCAATGATACCATTTTTCCTTACTTTTTACATATATTCTAACCATGTAGAGTTTTTATCACCACATTCTACTTTGATTTGTTTCCATAAAGCCTCAAATTTTGAAATGTCATCAACCACATACATGCATTTTTTAATTTCTCCAACAAAGTCATCTAATCTTTCATTAAAGGACCTAATTGTATAATTCCATTTTTAATCAAGCTTCAAGTGCAAAAGGGAATGTCTTGTTTTAGGTAGGGATAATTTAATGGATTTAAACATATTTGCATCTTGATATGTGAAAATAGTCTCAATATTCTTCCCACCATGAAAATAAAAAAATCTACTAAACAACCAACTAAATGAGTCTGTTTTTTCATCATATACTAATATTGCACCAAAAATTACAGTCTTCTTATGATTGTTTATCCCTAGAAACACTCCCAAAGTCCTACACTCCTTGTTTATGTTGAATTTAGTGTTCAACACAACAAAATCTCCAAAATGATCATAATACACCTTCATTTTCTGATCAACCCAAAATACATTACTAATTTTACTACACATGTCAAGTTGTAGTGAGTATAGGAATGATATGTTCTCCCTTGATTGGTTCTCTAGGTATTGTAACATACCATCAGAATCACCTAGATTCAAATCTCTCTACCTTTTAGACCACAAAAAAATATATTGGTCTACTTGTTTATATCCAAGACTCTCACACCCACCTACAATAGCTATTATAAGTCAAAATGAATCATCATCCTTAAGACCAACTTTAACATTTAAAAACAACTTTACACCTTGTTCATCACTAATTTTTCATTTTAACCTCATCAAATTCATAGCCTCTAGAGAATGTGAAGATTTTTTATGCTCCTTAACTAGTTACCTACACTCATTATTGAAAAAATTCCCTAAAGGTAACATTGTAGTATTTTTGGGTTGATTATGTTTGTTGAAAAAGTAGGTTTCCATGGTATATTGTGGAGTTATAGAGAGATTATTGATACAATATATTGACAATATCCAATACAAAGTAATGTATGATCTGGAAGTAGTATAGAAAATTGCGTACACAAGGTGATGTCATTTCCTAGTATTTTCCAAATTTTGGGGGTCCAAAATTTAGAGGATGGCTAGAATTTTAAAAGAGGTATTTACTTTAAGGACATGTGAAAATATGTAAAAGTAATGAGTTTCATGAATAATGGGTTTCATGAAGGTAGTTTCATGAAGGTGTGGATCATCATGAGTGGAACATCACAAATACATGAAGTGTTGAGAGTAATCTTTTTGACTACGATAAGTATTGTGAATTGTGAATATTCCATAGTGATTTTAGAAGTAGGGAGAATTGTGGATTAAATAGGAGAGAATTATGAAATGTTTATGATGTGGTTGGATGGTTCTTGAATTGGATGAAACACTTATAAATTGGCCACTACCCCTTCAAAAATCAAGCTTAAGCCTTGATGAAAATCTGTAGGCTCTAAATTCACGAAGATGGTTCACAAAGGGTGTTCTTGTAAAAAAGTTTGTGAAGAAAGATGTTTCGTGAAGGCTATAAATGATGACAAAAAATTGTGAGCATCATGAATGTATTGAAGTTTGCAAAGGCTATAAAAATATGACTGAAATTTGTGAGCTTCACAAAGGCTAGTCAATATTCAAGAAAGAGGTGTGCTTCAAAAAGGTAGTGAGCATCGCAAAAGTGTTGAAAAAATAATTTCCCAATAAACCTATGGAAAAGTGATGTTCATAAACTGGGAGAAAGTAATAATTCAATAGATCATATATCTAAAATTGAGGATTCATTAATTAGTGTTAATGAAGGGACCTACATGTCCATAAATTGTATGTGAATCCCTTCTAGATCAGTGAGAAAAAGAATAGGAAGAAGGTGATTCTTTTCACTAGTAGTGAGACAAATAAAGATACTTAGGGAGTAACCCTTGGGAAAATAGTAATATAGACCTAATAATTATAAAGGAATTAATCCTGGTCATAGAAGTGATCTAGCCCAAACATTAAATTGGAAGTGATCCTTAGTGGATTTGGTACATTGGAACATTGTCGTTGTATACTCCTTAGATGTAGCCCAGTGAGGGTGAACCATATAAAATATGTGTGTCCTTGTTCTTTATTTCCTATTTTACTTTCAGTGAATTGTCATCAGATAAATAAGGAAAGAATAATATCATCATAAACACTTAAGGTCAAATAAAGTGACCCTCATAATAAATAGGTCAAGATCCAGTGGGGTAGAAATAATTTTGAAAAGAATATATATACCTTGATTCACCCCCGCCTCCCATGGTATCTAGGCCCCTTTTGGACCTAACAATTGGTATCAGATCCAAATGTTAAAAGTTAGTGGTTCTCTCTCAGTAGAATAAATGGAGGTTTTTAATCACAAAGGTATTACGATCTTCGATGGAAACAATTTTCAATTATGGAAGAATCATATGTAGCACTACTTTTGATCCTTAGGAATGGATAATTTTATACTATCAATGCAAAGAATATTGGCCAATATCAATAGTGGTTCTTTATCAGAAGCTTACCAAAGGGAATTGGATAAAAATGTTAAAGTAATCAATGCTCTAGGGGGATCCCTATTCAATGTAACATATACGAAGGTGATTTCATGTAAGTCATCGCATTATATGTGGGAAATTTTTTTGAATATTTATGAGGGTGACTAAAAAGTAATAGAATAAAAGTTTCAAGTTCTATGGAACAAGTATAAAGATCTTATAATTCACCCTAATGATTTTGTTGATACATTATTTTATTGGTTAAATGTTGTTGTGGAAGACATGCATGGTCTCAGAGAAATTATTGAATGCATAAATATTGTTAAGTATATCTTGAGAAAACATCCACCTCGGTTCAATCTGAAATTTTCTATATTGGAAGATAAAGATATTAAGCATAGGATATTGGATCACTTTCATAATACTCTTGTCACATACAAAATGATAAATGATTATAACAATGTTGTGGAAAAGTTGAAGTCCAAATAGGTGGAATTCAAGGCCATGAAGAATCTATCCATTGAATATGTATAGGAAGAAGAAGATATATATAAGGTGATATCATTAATTTACTCAAATATTCAAATAGGAAAAGAAAAGATTAAAGGGAAACTCCCACTTGCATGATTTTGATGCGGAAAGATTGTAAATATTGCAGCAAGGTTCCCAAATAAGTTTCAATAAGATAATGAGGATGAATTTAAAATTTCCATGAAGAATTACTCTCCCTATATGAACTGTAAGAAAAAATTCAAGAGAAATTTCTTCCAAAAGAAGAATCTTATTTCATAGGAAAATGATAGTTTAGAAGAATATGAGGTTTAAGAGATGTAGAACTGCAAATATCATGGAGAAAATGCTATGGTGGTAGTTTTTGGTAGCTCCTAGAAAAGTGAATAAAGTGAAAATAATGAAGAGAAAGTTGAAGGAAGAGTTGATTTTTAGGATGAATTAGAAGCTTCTCTTGAAGAGATAAATTTTTGTAGAGCCAAAATGAAGAAAGACAAAAAAGTGGTTCATGATGCCAAACTTTATATGTAGCAATAGGAAGAATAGAAGTCTGAGCTGAATGAATAATTTGAGAAACTAAAGAACGCCTTCGGCCCATGTATTTTAGGTCATGTACGGTTTCCATTTCAACCCTTAAAAGGGGGATTATCCATAATAAAATAAAATAAAAAGAAGGCCTTCGGGCCATTCGAGAAGAACAAAAAAGAGAAATCAATAGTTTGACTACCACTGGAAAAGATCAAATTAAATTTATTGATGAACTTGGATAGGAATTCATCAGCCTGCAATGAAGTGTTAAGGATTAGGAAAAACTATTGACTCTTAGTATGGGATCAGGAAAGATGATCATTCAGGAAAAGAATGGAATTGGAGCATAGAGGTCCATGAGAATAGAAGAAACAGTTAGATTCAAATGATAAGGTTGGTATAGGGATTGATCAAAAATAGAAAGTAGTAATGGTTGAAGTCATACCACAAGAACCCACTCTGATATTGAATAATGATTTGGGTATGAAGCAGAATTAAAATATTTAGATAACCCAAGGGAAAAATAGTAGTGTAGAAGTGACACATAAAAATTTTCCCTACATCAGGTGTTATTATTGTGGAAAGATGGGACACTCATAGAATTTTTTTCCATAGACAAGAGGTTTCAAAGAGAACAATACCGAAATATGAAGTCATATAGAAATCAATATTATAAGAAATAATTTGATGGTCACTATTTTAGGTATGGAGGATTCAGAAACATAGTAAGATATTACTCATCAACAATGTTGATAAATGTTCCCAAGAAGACGGAATATGGTAATAAGAAGCAGTTCATTATATCATCAAATGATATGAAAATGAAAAATCAATTTTCATTTCAGTAAGATGAATATGGTCTATCATATACTGAGGAAGATAAATATTATCATTCCATGGTGGGTATGAACTCAAAAATGTGGATCAAAAAGAAAAGAGATGAGCAGGAAGTGGTTGCAGAGATTTCCCTTAAAGCATAATATCTTTCTGGTGTATGGATCCTTGATACTGGATGTACATCCCATATGAAAGTTAATAAGGATCTTGTTACAGGCATAAAATATGACATGGAAGGTGTTTTAAAATTTGGAAACAATGAAGTCCTAAATATTATTAGCTTGGGAAAAGGAAAATTTGGGGGAAATGGAATGAGACATGCTGATGTCTTAGTTGTTGATGGTCTCAGTCACAACTTGTTTTTTTATTTCAGTCAACTATGTGACTCAGGGAATACTATAATATTTACTAAGAAGATATGTATCATCAAAGGAAGAAATGGTGAAGTTTTTCTATAGGTAAAATGAACTAAGGGTAATCTCTATCTTGTGAGTGGAGAATAAGGTATGTGATTTTTATCCAGAGAGAAAGAAAAAAAAGTTATGGTATAAAAAATTTGGCTATCTATGTGCCAAAGAGCCTGTACCCTAGTGGTACAGGCTCCTTCTTGGCATCCAAAAAGACCCAGGATCAAATCCGGGCAGGGGCGAATTTCCGGGGTATTGTAGTAGCACTGTAGTAGGTCACTGTAGCAGTACTGTAGAAGCGGTTGAACTGTAGTAGCGGCGACACTGTAGTAGTGGAGGGATTGTATCAGGCACTGTAGTGATGGATTTACAATAGCAGGTACTGTAGCAGCGCAGTATTGTAGTAGTACTGTTCACTGAGGGGTCCTTTGGGCAAAAAAAATGGGCTTTCAAGCCTTGTATTCTGGCCACTTAGCCTTGGGCCTTTGGGCTATGTAATGGGTCTCCCTCTACCCAGTCTAAAGAGGTCTTTTCATTAAATAATAAATTCAGGCTTCGGCCCCAACCTTTAAAAAAAACTTGGCTATATATGCCAACCATCCCTAGAATATGTAGTCAAATGTGATGCAAATAGAGATCTCCCTAAGCTATCATGTGATCATACTCATACATACGATTCTTGTAAACAAGGGAAGATAATCAGAAATAAATAAAAGGAAAAAGAGAAAAAATTCAACTAGAGTGCTTGAATTGGTACATGCAGATGTATGTGGACCTGTATCAACAAGATCCATTGATGGCAAGTGGAATTAAATTCTTTTCATTAATGATTTTAGTAGGATGGAATGGGTATTTGTAACATCTTGAGATTTTATGAGATAGACTCTTTTAATGTATTTGATGGCTTGTGTTTTATTATACACCAATATTAGCTTACACTATATGCAACACCATAATAGCTTGCAGTATATGCAACACTATCCTTGTCTTGTGTTGCACATAATTTCAAGTTCTTTTGATAGAATTCATTTCATGGAACACTGAGTATAGATTTTGTTCAATGTATAAATGAAATAAGTCTGGATTTTTTTATACGCAACACCAAAGTAATCTTGCACTACATGCAACATTGACTTGGCTTGCGTTACATGAAAGAGCCACCTTCCTCAATAGCTTGCATTGTATGCAATACCAAGATTCACTAAACAAATATATATTATTAAAATATTATATAACTAGTTGTTATGAATATTATTAACCACATTATTAATTTTATATAACATTATCATTCATATAACACATTTTCTAGAACATTATATGAGAACAAAATCAATTTTTATGACAAAAGAATTATTTTTTAAAAAATGAAATTTTACCAACTTTTGACGGTACACCCATTTTAAATCTGGTTTTTGAAACTTTTATAAGTTAAATTTGACAAAATAAACTTCTTATTTGGAATCAGGACATAAAAAGTTTCTTTTTTTTTTGAATTTTTGGTATTTTTCTATTAAAATTAAAATTTCAATGAATAGTGAAAAATACTGCATTTTAACTCGAAACTACCTTTTTGTCTAATTTATTTATATAGTTAGATTTTAGTAATTGGTTTTAAAGAGTAATTTGATTATATTTTTATCATTTAATCCAATTTTAGTCATTGTAAGTGATTTCACTTTTAAATTAGATATAAACACATGTCAATCGTTTGATAGTTATTTCTTCTTAAAAACCCGCTTTTTGGTTTTAACAAGAGGAATTAATTTTAAATTAATTACTACAAATTATGTGTTTTTAATTTAGAAAAATGGATTCAATATTTTTAATCATAAGTTTTAAATTGTGTAAATAGTTACTTTTTTATTTTTGGAAATTATGAATAGTAACTTCAGTAGTTATTTTATTTACCATGGTTAAAGGGTAAATCTGATAAATGAGGGTAAATAATATTATATAATAATATTAAACTACCCTAACTCATGTACTAATCCTATTTTATGATATATTTATGACCATGTTATTCCTTGGTTTTATTTTGGGACCCCATGGATTTACATGGATGTGAAAATGACATTTTATAAGAATTAATTAAAAGTAAAGATAATTATAACCTAAACATATATATTTTACTAAATTGATTTTAATATAGAGTTATATAACTAATATCTATGTCTATAAATATTAATTATAAATATAAAAATATTTCTTATATCATGGTATTTTATTTATAATTTTTATACATTAGATAAAAATATTTATTTATGACACAATTATGATGTAGTGATTACCTCATTAATGAAAGATTCAAATAAATGAATTTATAAATATTAAAATAAATTTAATTTGAACATTTTGATGATATCCACTAATTTTTTGAATTATATTTACATATTAGGGATGATTTAATTCCTTTGGTTCAAAGGAGTCAGGTTGTTATGAATTTTAAAAAAAATCAAGTATGAATGGTGTCCAAAATTGACATAATTCATAACTTAAAAAATAAAATAGTTTATTAATTGATATTAAAATTTTAAAATTATAATATTAGTAAAAATGTTTAATATAATTCCAAATATTTCATAAATAACTTTTTTGGTCATTTTACATGATGTGGTAATTTAATTAACCCACAATGTGTAAATAACATGATATCATGGTAAGATTAAAAAGGGTAAAATAAGGGTTGAACAAAAAAGATAAGGATAAACAAAAACTCAAAACTTGTCTAAAAATTATTTGATAATGGGTATTCGAACCAAAATCATATTATCTTAGAATTATATAATTTTTTTTACCATTTTTAATTGAAATTGAATTAATAATAAATTAATATTTTGAGATTTTCCTAAAGTTCCCCTCTCCACTCTTATAAAAGGGATCCTCCTCCCTCTCCTCTTCACTCCATTTTTAGCCTTAAATCTCAGAAAAAACCTACCCATTTCTCTTCTAAAGTTTCCTATTTACATTCTATAGGTGTTTTTCTTCTAAAAATACCAACTCTAGTTCCCAAAGAGGAAATTTAAATGAGGCATATCAAGGAAGAGGTAATCTCTTCTATCGATTATTTCAAATTTATTTCTTATTATAATTCCTATTAATTAGTATTTTAAGTATAAAGTAATAAAATCAGTATCAATCATATATTTATATGTTATTATAAATATTAAACAATCCCATTTCACCTTCTATCCATCCTACGAAAAACAAAATCATCGTGCGTGCGTGTGTACGATTTACCTTCTCTACACCGTGGGGTAATCTGTTTTTCACCACCACCTTACTTGGATGGTTATAATGGTGGAAAAATAACTATATATTATTATTATAACATTATATTAATTCTGAGATATTATAGACCATCCAATTCAATACCATTCAATAACTATGGGAATGATATCGTTGCTCGTGCCTACGTACGACTCACCGTCTCCACGACGCGATGAGATTAATTCTCCATGTTAATAATTCAAGAATGATTATAAAGTATATATAATAAATAATCATGAAATATAACGGATTTAGGTATATATATCTGTGTGTGTGTGTGTGTTTCATTTACTTACTTCCATTCAATTCAATAAGGAAACGAAAACATTGTTCATGTGTACGTACGACCTACCGTCTCCATGAATGGTGTATTCCATTTCATTTATATATATATTATATATTTATTTATTTATATACTAAATATATGTGATATATAAATCATGTTTTACATTATATAAGTAATTAAATCATTATATACGTAATAATATCAAGAATAACAATTCCAAACACGCACGATAAATAAAAAGATTATTACCCAAAACGTTGCTTTAACATAGAATTGACAAATGAACGGGTAATATAAAGTCATAGGTGAATCATATATGATATCATAAATATTATTATGGTTCTTTTACAAGTTAATAATATGTTTAAACCCACTATATAGGAGTTTCAGACACATACGGAAGAAATCGGACATAAGGTAAGGGATAATTTTGCAATCTCATTTTTATCCAAGATTGTTTGTAAGTAAGTATATACTGGGGATATATTTATCATCCATGTACATGTTTTCTAAAAAAAATCATAAAATGTTTAATATTATTCTATGTATGTTTAAAGTCATTTTTACCCATTTTTGACTTTTACTACATGGTATGGAAGGAATCTTTCTTTTATTTACCATTCGAGGTACTTTTTGACTTTTCTGGAAAAAGTATGAGGAGAATGTATTTTTAACTTATACGACATGAATGGTTTTTTATGGTTTCATGATGCCTTATTTCCATGAAGCTTACTATACACTGTTTCAAGTTTATTTTCAACTAAATTATTTTACCTTAAAAATTGCGTGGCATTTTGAGAAAGGAAAACGTTTTTAAAGAAGAAAGGATATTTTCCTCAAGAACTAGTTCAAATGTTTTATCAAAATTATTTTCCATATAAGATGATTCTCTTAAATAGTGTTATGTTTCTATCCCTATTATTACTATTATTTTATTTCATTAATTATGTAATGATATTTTATATGGATTATGTTATGATGAAATGATATTTAAGAAACCCAATTCATTTATTGGGTTATGCTATGATGAATGATTTATGTTTTGTGGAACATATACGAATGATTTCATTATGAGATGTGTTGGAACTATATCTCCCTCTAATGCACTAGGTAAAGATTTATATCTCATGAGATAGAAATGATTGGAATAACAAGTAAATCTGGTTCAGTAACGTAGGGCCAGAATGACAAGTAAATTTGGTTCAATAATACATGGTTGGAATGGTAAGTAAACTTGGTTTAGTAATAGACTATATCCACTATGATGGTATTGGAAGAAATGACTTGGATAATATGGAAATCATATTATGTTCTTATTATTTTTCCACAATTACATGTTTTATGCCAATGTTATTCTATCATGGTTAATGTTCCTTTATGATCCATGCCTTACATACTTCCAAGATTTATTTCATGACTCAATATTTTGATGTTTAAACTTTTTTTTTCATATTTTTATGTTCAAATGTTTATGGTTTGTTTTATGTTCTCTATGTTTATACTTACTAAGAATTTGATCTCACCCTTTCTATGTTTTCTTTTCCCCAGGATATTAATAAAGGTTTTAGGTAGTAAAAAAAGGGGTAGATCTTTATGGGATATTTTGAAGATCTTTCACCATGATTATAAGATTTTGTTATGAGTTTCCAAAGACACTAAACTAATACTATCTTTGGGTGTCTGTTTGTGTCATGTATTAAGTATTTTGAAAAAGAAATGTAAAGTCCATGTGCGTCAATCTTGGGTCTCTGCAGTATTTTTCATTTCCCACAGGTCTAATGTGTTTAGTTTCATAAGACAGTATCAAAGGGAATATGAAAAGATAATTGGATAGAATATTCTAAATATTCAACTGATAATGGTATGGAATTAAAAAATATCAAAGTGTAAGATTACCTCAAGAAACATGGTATAAGGCATCATGTTTCTACAGTGATAACTCCTCAACAAAATAGAGTGGTTGAGAGTATAAACTAGATCATTAACAATGTGGCCAGAAAAATGCTTATTGAAAAGGACCTACTAAAGAAATTCTATAATGAATCAGTCTTGACATTAATATATATATCTAATAGTGATATGTTATGTTTTAAGGAATAAAATAATTTACATGAGATGTGGTACAGAAACAATCCAACATTGAAATAATTTCAAATCTTTGGAAGTAAATGTTTTATTCTCAATACAGAGGAACACATGATATTTTAATCATGGGGAGATGAGGGGATATTTACTGGATATTTAGGAAAGAGAAATGTATATAAATGTTTAAATAAAAATCTAGGAAAGTTAGTTGAAATAAATGATGTTACTATAGTTGAGAATGAACAAAATCCTCAACTACACAATGAACAGTTTCCTAATGAAAGCAATGAGAAGATAAGAAACTCGAGGGGGGGTCAGAACCATGGAATGCTTATTTTGAAGAATATTTTGATGATTATCATGAGGAAGTTAAATTTTTACATTTATAGAAGCCAAAAAGTCGAGCTAAAATTGGTAGATAGAAGATAATCAGTGATGAGATGGTGCAGGTGCAGACAATTAGGATAAAGTCTCTACAGAAATCATCATTCTAATTATAGGTAGAACCAAAATGTTTTGAGGAAGTATCTGGATATGAAAAATGGGTTTAGGATATGAATAATGAGCTTGAAAAAATTTATAATAATCAAACATGGGAGATTATTTTTAGACCAATAGATAAGAATGTCATCGGGACTAAATGGGTCTTTTATAACAAGATGAATGAAGATGGTACAGTGATATGAAACAAATCATGTCTTGTGTGAAAATTATAATCCTAGATAGAGTGTATCGATGTTGATGAAACATTTTTACCTATTTCAAGTATAGATACAATCATATTTTTCTTTTCCATAGTAAAGAATCCAAGTGGTTTGTTGAAGTTTAAATTGTTGTCAATTTGTTAATGAAATGAAAAGTCAATGAGTTTTTAAATGTGATGATTTTAGAGCCGGTTTGTAGTTCATAGAAACATGTTTCATTGGAATTTTAGTTTGACACAATGTTTACAACATTGTGAAATATGAGTTTATAAATATGAATTTATAAATATGAGTTTAGAAGTTTTAAGTTGGTTGGATTTACACTGGATTTTTGTTAGGTTTTTAAATTGTGTATTTATTAAAAAATAGGGATCCACCAACAAGTTAGCCAAGGGGAGAAACCCCATTAGGTAATCCAAGCTCAACCCTTAGCTATCCAACATAGTGGTGGCTGAAGAAGGAAGAATCGAGCCTGTAAGGAAACAGGGAGTAGTGGTGAGCCACCATGTGGGGTGGCACGATAGCAGAGGTGGGCGCAAAAGCACGACCACAGAACTGGTATAGGGTGGTACCAGAGGTGGGAAAGGAGAATTCTCATTGAGGTATGTTGGGATGAGAAATATAAAGGACTGGTGTAAGTGAGTTTGTTTCGATGTTGGAATGTATTTTAGTGTAGTATTATAGCTCTGAACGAACCCAGATCATCTGATATGTATATCTAATCATCCTAGTAGTTGATTATCCAATTGAATCATTTGGGTCATCTAGTTGAACTTGATTGTCTAAATCCATTTGATTCACTAATCTGAGCTCTTATCCATCCAATTGATCTTTTCATGTCGTCTTCTCCAGCAATCCACTGAGAGGCGCCTGTTCATCGGGATCTCTTGTAATGTCGAAAGTTGACTGGATACGAGCTCATATGCTTCATTTGAAGATTCTATTATGTATTATTGATGTTGTTGTCCCATAAAAACTTCATTCAACTCCTCATCCCACACTTGAGAGTCATGTTTTTCAATGGAGTTCTCCAAGTAGTGACATCGACCAAAGCTAGATCTGAAACTTCTGATTATTGATTCATTATCCTGAAGTATGCTCTTAATAAAAAAATGAAGGAGACTCCATGATTATAGAATATTTTTATAAGGAGTGTGTCACCTATAAATACCATGATACACTGAGTTATTATTGTGTATTGATCATTTTGGTGAGAAACACTTGTTTCTAGAGAAACAGAGAACCATGAGTGTCTGGTTCGTGGAAGATAAGTTCTGCATAGATCATATTTCTGTGCGAAGTTGAATAAAGGTTCCACGATGTTTCTATTTGTGCAAAGAAGAAGAGGGATCAACGTGTCTTTGATATGTTTTTAACACTATCGAAGTTGTTCTATGAAGAACTGATTTTTGTGAAGCCTTTTAGTTAGTGCGATATATCTTGCATGTATTCTCCTGGATTGTGTAAATGAGTTTAAGATATAACGTGATAGTGTTTACACAAATATTAGCTCATAAAGAAGGCCTTATGTGCACTGAGCCTTTACTCATTTGGATTTTCTTGTAAGAAGAATGAGAATCTATTTTTATGTGCATGAAGTGTGATAATATTTTTTGTATGGTTCATGTAAGAAAACATGCTTATTTTTTTGTGCAAATGCTTAGCATGCATGATGGCAGTGAGGAGATTCTTGCGTGATTTGGTGCATGTATGAGTGTGTATAAATTTAGAAACAAATTGTGTGCGTAAATTATGAGAGTGTGCAGAGTGGAAAGTGTGTGTCATTGAGGATTTATATTGAAAAATACTTACATGAATTAAAGCATGCTCACATACACACATGAGAAATAAAGTGGATTTAATATGTGTGTATTAATTGTGAAGACCATGCAATGTGTTTTATACAGGCATGAAGATTTAAAAGTGTGTGTGAAATATAGATTGTATAATCAGTGTGCAATATTTTGAGACTTAAGATATGATATATCTATCATTAGTATTTTAGAATAATTTTTGTATTTGAGTTTTTAGTGTTTAGTGAGGTCGGTTCCTTAGTAGAAGAAATAATTCTTACCCGAGTAGAATATTTCTAAGGCAGCTGATTATAAATAGGTAATCAGAATTTTTGTGAGCTGAGTGAAGTTCAAATCATTTGATGATCAATTTTATGTGGGAAAGGCTAACAATTAATTAGAATATTATACTAAGTGGATTTGAAGCAGAACAAGACCAACAAATAACTACATCATAATTCACTGGAAGTATAATACTTATCCATAAGTGGTATAAATTGAAGAACAGGTGGGATTCTAGTATAAATAATAAGAGATTTTTTTGAGATAGCTAAACTAGTGGGAGTCAGTATAAGGAATAATAGTGGGATTATAGTATAAATATCTTGTCAAGAGACAGTCCACTGTAATTAGTTGTGATCAGGCATTATAGGAGTTGCTTTATCAGAAATTTTGGTATATTTTTTGTATTTGTAACCACATTGCTTATTACTAGTGGAAATTTTGTGTCTCATATTATCCCAAACAAAGAAAGGACCTAGTCACCCATATTGGGGGAGAACCTTATAAAAAAAATGTGTGTGATTTTTCGGTGTTTTTAAATTTATTTCATATGGGAGAAGTGAGATTATAAATAATAAGGTATGAAGATATTTACCAGTCAAAGAGGTTGTTTTAAAAATAATAAATTGTAAAAGTACATCATTGATTCACCCCCACCCTCTATTAGTGATATATTTGAACCTGTACTCTTAAAGTGGTATCAGAGCACAAGTTTCCCTCTGTTAGGATCCAATATTTACTAAAGATCTATTTATAGGTAGTTTGAATTCATTCAACAATAGAGGAGTTATTTTCTTCGATGGAAAGAACTATTATGGATAGAAGAATCGAATTATTCCATATCTACTTTCACAATTCCTTGAAGTTAGTGATGTTGTAACAATTGGTTTTACAATACCATGACTAGATTCTCCCATGAAATATGTTGATAAGAAAAATATTGAAATAGATGGGAAATCCAGAAATTCTATTTTGTCATCCTTATCTGATAAAGTTTTCACTAAAGTGATGGGATTAAAAACAGAAAAGGATATATGAGATAAAATTGAGAATATGTAAGAAGGGAATGTGAAGATATAAGAAGCCAAGCAACAAATCTAGGGAGCTAATTTTGAAGATATTTGAATGTATGATGATGATATAGTTGTTGACTACATTACCGGGGTGAATGAGACAATATGTCATATAAACAGTTTTGGAGATACTTTGAAAGATTCAGCTATTTTCAAAAAATTGATGGATAATTTTCCAGATAGATTGATTAAAATATTTATTCCTTGGAATAAGTTGTAGATTTATCTCTTGATTAATTACATAATACACTTCTCAGTTATGATATGAAAAAATATCCTATGTTCAAAAAGAATGATAAGGAGAAAATGGATTTCAAAGTAATGAAAATTCTCAAGCTGAAGGAAAAGAATGATGAACCATTCTTAAATTCTGATGATGATGAAGTTAGTTATACTGATTATAAAATATTCATGGATTTTATTTCTAAAAAATATTAGAAGTGTAAGAGGAAAATTTAAAGGTGTTATTCCATTAAATTGATTTAATTTTGGTCAAATTGTATATTTTTCATTTGATTGTCTCAAGAAATATTTTGGTGATTTTGAGAGTTATGATGATGAATAAGACTACATTAAAAGAAAATCTGAAAAAAATAAAAAGGGTGAGAGTGGAAAAAATAAAAAATTCTCCAGAAATTTCAAGAAAAATATGATGAGTAGGAGAGTAGATGAAGACTCTTTATCATGGACTAAATTTGAAGATGAAGTTTCAACTAAAAATAATAAAACCTTCATAGCATAAGTTAAGAGGTATTTGATTCCTCAAGCAGTGATGGAAAAGAAGAAGAGATATATCATGAGTACATATTGAGAGCCTAACTTGTTGTGTGTCTTGATCAAAACACTCTACTCAAGAAAAAATCAAAATTCTATATAAAGAGAAAAGAAATGAAAATAATAAGTAGAATGATCTTATTTAAGAGATCAAAACTTACAAGGTGAAAATTCAAAAATAGAAAATAAAATTTTGAAAGATCTTAATGAAAAACTAGCTACAAAAGAAAAAGAGTTGGGTGAGATAGATTCTAGGTTTTTAAATCATAAAAAAACCTTGAAAAATATGAAAAATGATTTTGATAAAGGAATTTATGTTCAATCTGAATCATTCAAAGCTATTATGAATACCATTACAAAGAAGAAGGTAAAAGTTATTTATGATTTTATCAGTGATACTAAATGTGTTTCATATAGTGGTACAAGTTTTGACCCAAAAACTGGAAGAATATGGACTCATGATGATTTCAAGGACTTGAGTAAGTTTGAAAACGAATGTTCTCCAAGACTAAGGCAAAATAATGGGAGAAGTGTATCTAGAAAGCAAGGAGTTTATCACCAAAAAAAATTAGGATTGTAGAAGACGAAGTTTCAGAGGTTATTGTTGGCGTTGTGGTAAATTTGGGAAACAAATCCTAAGACTACAAGAATAATATGTCATTCCCTCATAATTATCATTTATCAAGGGAAAGTAATTATAAAAATAAAAGTAGCAGCTTTGTGAGAAGAAGGAACAATCCTAGTATGCATATGTTTTTCAATGAGAAATCAACAAGTTTGTCTACTCATAATAATCTTGATTTTCCAAAGGAAATTTGTAAAAGATGTGACCATAATGGTCATTTTTTATAAATCTTGCAAGAAAACACTTCCAGGATAGTTGCTACAGACTGCTAAAGTAAAGAAAGATCAAACAAAAGAAAATATCTCAGACCTTTTTATTCAAAACATAGAAGAAGAAGGGGAGAAAAATTATGTTTAGAACAATGATATTCAAAACAAAAAGAAAAGTTTTAATAAATCTTCCCAAGTTGATATTGGAAGAAAAGAAAGTCTTATATTGAGAGGAAACTCTCAGTATAAATTTTATTTTTGAGAAACCAAGAGGTCCCTCCTTATTCCCTATTTTTATGTGTTTTGAACTAACAATGAAAGGAATTGAAGGATATGTTTGAGTATGTCACTTCTAGATAGCGTGTTGAGTTTGTGATTCATGGAGTCTACTTATTTTTATGAAATAAAAGAAAATTGTGCATCCCTTAAGGGGGATTAATGTTGAGAATGAATATGAAGTCCTTTTATAGAATTAAAAAAAATTAAACGTCAAGGTATGCCAACCACACTTTCATCTCTTATTCTTAATTTTATTATCTTATCAATTAGGGGGGGTCCCAGTTTATATCAAAGAAAAAACATAGGGGGAGTTATATCTATTGAACTTGAACTTTCTGATGTTTTTTTAGGTATGTGTATGATTAAATATTTCATTGATAAATATGATTATTTCTAATCCCTTAAAGAATAATTGAGACACGTTGAGAATGATTTTACATACATGGAATTTTATGGATAGATCAGACATCCCTAGTTATATGTCTTTTTTTCTATATTAGGTTATCCCACATAAACTTAGAGTTGATTAGCTAAAGGATCTTTGCTAAGAAAACTGTGTGATATTATTCCTCTATTTAAAGTGATTATGGAATTTTCATATAAATAAGATGATCATGTTTTCATATGTAAAATGAGACGAGTTGAATTCTTTCATATACTGTTATCTTTAGTTTTATTTCCAATAAGAGGGACAAGATATCATTGAATTTTATATAAAGTGAGTATTGACAATAAATCAAAAGAGGGTATTGAAGAATGTAAGTGGTTTTTTGAAGTTGAAATTGTTGTCAAATTGTTAATGAAATGAAAATTCAATGAGTTTTAAAATTTGACGATTATAGAGTAAGTTTTTAGTTTATAGAAACACGTGTCATTAGAATTTGAGTTTTAAATAATTACATCATTGAGAAATGTGAATTTTAAAATATGAGTTTAGAATATTTGAGTTGGTTGGATTTACACTAGATTTGTTTATAAATGGCATGTATATTAAATAATAGGGCTATGACAAAATTTAGCCAAGGGGAGAATCACACGTAGGGTAGCCAAAATCAACCCTCAGCTAGCCAGTAGAGTGTTGGCTGAACCAAGTAGGAGCCAGTCCGTGATGGCATAGGGAGCAACGGCAAGCCACCATGTGGGGTGGCACGGTAATGGAGGTGGGCGTAGAAGCGCACCCAAAAAACTGGTACGTGGTTGTACTGGATGAGAGAGATAAAAACTATAGTGGAAAGATGTTGGGATGAGTAATATAAAGTATATTTAGAAGTGAGTCTGTCTCGATGTGAGAATGTGTTTTAGCATGTTACTGTATCTTTGAACGAACTCAGTTTATCTGATCTGCACATATGATCATCTTGGCCATTGATTATTAGATTTCATCATTTGGGCCATCTGGTTGATCTTGATTATCTAAAGCTGTCTGATTTTCCAATCAAATATTTGAGTCGTACAATTGATTTTTGCACGTAGTTGTGAATCCGTTATTACATTTTGTTGTTAATAAAAATGAAATTTATTTTTTAATATGTCATTTTGAGATTTGTTATGGTTCTTATAAGGGTGAACTACCCACTCATCCTCCACCACACGTGTGTCCGCTCCAGCCTATTTTCTGTTCTCTTTTGCACGTATTCCGTTTCAGGGTTTCGAGAGCAGTCTTCAACAAAATGGTAGCAACTCGGCCTGGCCGAGAGAGAGACGGCATGGATAGAGCTCTCAGAAGGCACCATACTTGTTCGTTGTAGGTGTGCAGTGAGGGATTCAGGGAACTAAGCTTCGCCGGAGATAGATCAGAGAGGATTTTCGGTGATTCGTTCCCTGACACGAACCACCCGTTATTCCTCTGGATACTGCAGGCAGTGGAAGAGGATTTCATATTCGAGCATTGAGGCCCTGTCACCATTCCCTATCATGTCCACCAATTCCAGCACATCTATGGATTTTGCAGACCTTGGTTTTCAAGAGATCAGCGGTCTTAGAGTACGGCGTTCCTTCGACTGATGTTTTGGGCAGTTTCATCTTAGCACCTCTCAACCGATCGAAGAACAACTCACTTGGCCGAGAGAAGGAGTGTAGTGGAGGAGTTGGTTCGACATCAGTGAATCTACTTCGGTTTTTATCTGTTCTCTTCCACGGAGAGAGCTGGGATACTTGAAACCCCTTGTATTCTACAAGATGCAGCCCTCTGCTTCTATGATTTGGTTCACCAAGAATAAGGGGTGTTAAGGGAGGAACACTAGTGGATTTTTCCTGTTTCTTTGCGCCTTTTGGATTAAATTATTGATTTTGCTGCCATGATCTGGGGGTCTTGACCATGAAAACCTGCATCAAATCTGGGTAGCGATATGTATTTTGTAGAGTGTTGGTGAAGATCCTTCTGGTTCTTGGTTCGCTGAAGTCATAGAAGAGGTTGGATGATGACTATTTGAGATCTTGGACAGACACAACATGTCTGGACTTGGAGGGCTCAACACTTCAGGATGAAAGGTTCTACGAGGTAAGGTCAAACCCTTGGTAAGTGGGGTCTCGGCCTGGTACTTATGTTTTTCAATTGATATGCATCCTTGTATGTGTGTTTGCAGTCCTCTATTTGTTTCCTTGTACTCTTTTATTTTGCATAGTAAAAAAACTCATTATGATCCTGCTCCGTGCACATAGGCCTATGGCTGAAGCACGTAAATCCTCTTTGTCCCTTTTACTACTTTCCTTTCAATTTCCTTTCTGCATTTAATTCGACATGTAATCACTGAACGTCATTACTTCGAGTATTTGTTCCAAGGAATTCTTGAATTTAAATGGTTTAATATAAGCTGCTTTGAGCCTTGTTGTGCCTCGGTTTTTCATTGCTGCTGCTACTTTTGATTCTGGAAATTTAATTCTCATTAATTGATTCTATTTTAACTGAATTATCATGTTGCATAGATTTTTTATTTCTGATTTTTAATTAGAATTAATTGCAATGCTTGAATGCTGTTATAAATGCCACTTCCTACCAGTGTGTTGTTCAGTGCTATTGAATTCATTTTAATATTTCATTTGATGTTCTAATTTCAAGTCGAACATTATTTGTTCATCAGTTTGCATGTAATAAACTGTTAATAAACATCATTTTTGCATTTTAGACTTTAACGAACCAAAACACCCAAATAGATCTGGGCTATTATGTGGGGATTGTCTCTCGTATAGGGGCACTCCCCGCAACAAAGTGGCATCAGAGGGTAATTGGGTTTAAGTTTTTCTTTGTTAAAATTTAAAATTGATTGTTCATTGCTTTAAAATGTTTTGATAGTGTCTTTTACCTATTGCAACATGCTTTGATTGTTTTTTAGCTAGGTTTTTATCTCTCTTAGGCTGTAATTTCATTATATTGTAGATAGTTTGTTTACTCATTGTTTTATTATTTCCTTTGCCTGTATGAACCCCAAAGATGCCTCTTGGTAGTTGCTGCCTATGTGTGTCTATGGTTTCGGGGTAGGAATGGGTTCTATGTGAGGTTTGCCTATGTTTGAGAGATAGTTAGCAGTAAGGCCTTGTATGTATCTTGTGTCTCTAGTGTTTTCCTTTTTCCTAGGATATGAGCTTATGTTAGCTCTATTGTGTTCCTCCACATCCTTTAGGACTATTTTCTCTGAGTATGGTTCGTTGCGAGTTTGGTGTTTAGGTTTGGGTAGCTTGTGGGTGTAGTGTTTCTTGGATGATCACCAAGCTTCTTTGTTTACTATTCAACCCTATTTATCAGATTTATTTGGTTTCCTAGGAATCGTGTGCCATTAGTAATTCTAGACTAGGATGTGTGGCCCTTTGGTGGCTTGTTTCCCCCTAGTTTATAGCTGGATCCCAGCCTTTGTTCTCACATCTTAGAGTTGTCTTCAGATGCTGGGACTGCTTGCATGTGTCCTTGTAGTTTCCCTTTTGTGTGAGGATGTATCCTTTTGGATTTTGTTTAGGTGGTTGTCTCCTATAGTGGAGATTCTCCATCCATCTGTTGAGGATCTTCTGGTTCCTTGCATCGAGAGTCTTCCTGTTAGAGTTTTTAGGAGGTGTGTCTCCGTTTTAAAGTCATGGGTTCTTGGTGCTTTGGTCTTATATGTCTTTGTGGGTTCAGGTGGATACCTATTTGAGTTGTTTCATTTACTATGCATGTTTCCCCTCTCCATGTTTCTCTTGTTGTTGTCTCTATCCTTAGGAGAGTGAGCTATAAATTTGATCTAGTTTTGTTCCTCTAGTGTGTCCTAGTTTTGGGATAATTTCTCTAGGTTGTGACCTGTTACGAGTGGTGATTGGACCAGGGAAGTTCTTAGAGTGACAGTTTCATGTGAATAGGTTCGGTGATGATTGGGCGGCATGGCTGTTCTTTTGGGATCTCTTTAGCGATATTAGGCGGTTCCTAGATATCGTTAGGAAGCTAGACTGAGATGGATTTTCTTGGTCAGTAGTGTGCTGCCCTTAGATCGTCGGTGTTCTTGTGGGTCTAAAGTTTTCCCTTAGGACTCTTGGGATTGCATGGGATTTGCAATGGTACCCTTTTGTTGAGGAAACTCTCTTATTGGCTTGGTCTTAGACAATTTCTTCTCTCTAGGTTGGGAGTTTTCTGAGTCTGTTTTAGATTCAGTTTGAGTGAGTGATTTGCTTGATTTTGAGATTTGTGACTTTTTTTGCTCTCTCTTTATGTTATTTTACATGATTTCACTATTTTGTACCGAGTTACATTCCATGTTAATTTATTTTAGTTTTGTTTTCCATGTTTTATGTGAGGATGTATACTGCTCTGTTTATTTTTGTTCTATAGGCACAGGTGAGCTGATTCAGGGACCTGTTGGCATGTGATTTGTTGCTCCCATCTTCCTTGTTGGAATCATCTCAGAATGCGACTCAGGTAAGTTCATGTATGAACCTTTTATCATATAGTTGTTTATAATGGTTTTATTATTGACATGTTTATCATCTTTTCGGTATCATTCAACTTTGGGTGACATGTGTCACGATGATACATGGTAGGGGGACTGTTTGGGTCATACCCCGTAGGTTGTTTGTTGCTTTAGGTTATGCTCAAGTTGATGATATTAGGTGGTGAAAAATTAGTGGTTAGATTTTATTTATCAAGGTGGAGTTTTTGTGTAATTTCATATTAAATTTGTTTATGCATTTTAATTTCCAAGGTGGAGATTTGTGAATCTGTTATTCCTTTTTGTTGTTAATTAAAATGTAATTTATTTTTTAATATGTTTTTTTTGGATTTTTTATGGTGCTTGTAAGGGTGAACTTCCCACTCGTCCTCCACTGCACGCATGTCCACTCCATCCTATTTTTTGTTCTCTTTTGCATGTATTCCATTTCAGATTTTTGAGAGCAGTCTTTAACAAAATGGATGCAACGCAGCTTGGATGAGAGAGAGACGGCATGGATAGAGCTCTCAAGTGGTTCCATACATGTTCATTGTAGGTGTGTAGTAAGGTATTCGGGTAACCAATCTTCACCGGAGAGAGATCATAGAGGAGTTGCGATGATTCGTTCCTGGACGCAAACCACCCATTGTTCCTCTGGATGTTGAAGGCAGTGAAAGAGGATTTCAGATTCGAGCACCGAGTCCCCGTCACCATTGCCTTCCGTGTCCACAAATTCCAGCACATCTATAGATTTTGCAGACCCTAGTTTTCAAGATAGTAGAGGTCTTGGAGTATGGCGTTCCTTCGGCTGATGTTTTGGGCAGTTGTGTCTTAGCGCCTCTCCACCGATCGAAGAACAACTTTCTTGGCCGAGAGAAGGAGTGCAGGGGCGGAGTTAGTTCGACATAAGTGGATCTACTTAAGTTTTTATCTTGTTTCTTCCACAGAGAGGGTTGGGAGACTTGAAACCCCTTGTATTCTACAAGATGCATCCCTCTACTTCGATTATTTGGTTCACCAAGAAGAAGGGGTGTTAAGGGAGGAACACTAGTGGATTGTTCCTATTTCTCTGTGCCTTCTAGATCAAATTATTGATTTTTCTACCATGATTTGGGTGTCTCGACCATGAATACCAGCATCAAATCTGGGTAGTGATAAGGATTCTGTACAGCGTTGGTGAATATCCTTATGGTTCTTGGTCCGCTGAAGTCATAACAGAGGCTGGATTATGACTATTTGAGATCTTGAACAACCACAACATGTTTGGACTTGGAGGTCTCGACACTGCGGGATGAAAGGTTCCACCAGGTAAAGCCGAACCCCTGGTAAGCGGGGTCTCAGCCTGGTACAAATGTTTTTCAATTTATATGCATCCTTGTATGTGTGGCTGTAGTCCTCTGTTTGTTTCCTTGTACTCTTTTTTTTCATTGTAAAAAACTCTTGATGATCTTGCCCGGTGCACGTAGGCCTATGGCCGAAGCATGTAAATCCTCTGTGTCCCTTTTACTACTTTCCTTTTAATTTACTTTCCTCATTTAATTCGACCTATAATTTCAGAACATCATTGCTTCCAGTATTTTTTCCAAGGATGTCTTGAATTTAAATGGTTTAATAGAAGTTTCTTTGAGCCTTGTTTTGGCTTGGTTTGTCATTGCTGCTGTTACTTTTCATTCTATAAATTTAATTCTCATTGATTGATTCCGTTTTAACTGAATCATCATGTTGCACAGATTTTTTGTTTTTGATTTTTAATGATAATTAATTTCAATTCTTGAATGATGTTGTAAATGCCACTTCATTCCAGTGTGTTGTTCACTGCTGTTGAATTCATTTAAATATTTCATTTGATGTTCTTATTGCAAGACGAACATTATTTGTTTATCAGTTTTCATGTAATAAACTGTTAATAAACATCTTTTTCTCATTTCGGACTTTAACAAACCAAAACACCCAAATAGATCCGGGCTATTTTTTGGGGATTGTCTCTCACGTAGGGGCGCTCCCCACAATAGTAGTATTATCCAGAAATCCACCGAGAGACTCTTGTTCCTCATGATCTCTAGCAATGCCGACATTCAATTGGATCCAAGCTCATGTGCTTCATTTGAAGATTCTATCTCATCCGATCAATGTTTTCATGCCATCCAAACTTCATTCATATCCTTATCCCACACCCGAGAGTCATGTTCGTCAATGGAGTTCTCCAAGTAGTGACATCGACTAAAGCTAGATATGAAGCTTCTAATAATTGATTCATTATCCTGAAGTACACTCTTAGGAAAAAACTGAAGGAGACTCCATGATTATAGAATGTTCTTAAAAGGTGTATATAACCTATAAATACCACCATACACCGAGGTAGTATTGTGTGTTGATCATTTTGGTAATAATATATTGTTTCTGGAGAAATAGAGAGCTATGAGTGTCTAGTTGGTGGAATATATGTTCCACATAGATCCTATTTCTATGCGAAGTTGAAGAAAGGTTCTGCACTATTTTTTTTGCGTAAAGAATAAGAGGGATACACAGGCCTTTGATTGGTGTTTAACACTATCGAATATGCTCTGTGAAGAGTTTAGTTTTTTGAAGCCTTTGAGGTAGTGTGATATATCTCATCTGCATTCTCTTGGTTTGTGTAAATGTGTTTGAGATATCACGTGATAGTTTTTACACACATAGTATCTCATAAAGAAGGCCTTGTGTGCACTGAGCCTTCACTCATTTGGATTTGTCCATAAGAAGAATGAGCATCCAGTTTTATGTGAATCAAGTTTGATAAGTTTTTTTTCGTGGTTTATGTAAGAAAATATGCTTATTTGTTGCATTAAGTTTGAGCATTCATGAAGGAAGTAAATATATTCGTGTATGATTCAATGCATGTATGAGTGTGTATACAATTATAAACAAAAAATTTGTGTAAATTGTGAGTGTGCAATGTGGACATTGTGTGTCATTGATGATTCATATTGAAAAATACTTACATGAATTAAAGCATGCTCACTTACACTCATGAGAAATAAAGAGGATTTAATATGTGTGTATTAATTGTGAAGACCACGCAATGTGTTTTATATATGCATGAATATTGAAAAATACACGTGCAATATATATTGTATAATTAGTGTGTGGTGTTTTGAGACTAAATCTGGTATAGGTTTATCATCATTATTTCAGAAGAATTTTTGTATCCGTGTTTTCAGTTTTTAGTGAGGTCGGGTCTTTAGCAGAAGAAAGAATTCTTGCCCTAGAAGAATCATACTGAGGTAGCGGGTTATAAACAGGTAATCAGAATTTTTGTGAGTTGAGTCAAGTTTAGATCAGTTGATGATCAGTTTTATGTGAAAAGGTTCAAAAGTTAATCAGATGATTATACTAAGTGGAATTGAAGCAGTACAATTCCAACTAATCACTACATCCAAAGTCAGTGGAATTTGAGGACCTATTCATAAGTGGTATTCATTGAAGAACTAGTGGGATGCCAATATAAATAACAGGAGATTTTCAAGAGATAGCTCAACTGGAGGGATTCAGTATAAAAATCATTGGTGGGATTCCAGTCTAAATATCTTTTCGGGATATAGTCCACTATAATGAATTGTGATCATGCATTACAGAAGTTTGTCTTTTTGGAATTTCAGGAGATTTTCTATATTTGTAATCACATTGCTTATTACTGGTGTAAATTTTATGTCTCAGATTATCCTTAACACATCAAGGATGTAGTCACCCGTATTGGGGGCAAACCTTTTAAAAAACCTTTGTGTTCTTTTTTAGTATTTTTAAGTTGTTTTTATATTAGAGAAGTGTTATTCCAAAGAACGAGGGAGAATAATCTTAACCGAACATAGAGGTTGTTTTAAAAAGAATAAATTGTAAAAGTACATCACTGATTCACCCCTACCCCTCTCAAGGATATATCTCAACCTGTACTCTTCACATAAAAGTGAAAAGAAGGTTCAATTTTTTCAATATGGACATCAAGTCAGCATTTCTGTATGGGTTTCTATAATAAAAATTATATATTGAGAAGCTAGATGGTTTTATCATTCATGAACATGAGAACAGAGTTTTTCTGATGAAGAAGGTTTTATATGGGTTGAAGCAAGAACTAAGATCATGGTATTCAAGGTTCGATTAGTTTTTGAAGAAGTTCAGTTTTCAGCATGGTGTAGTTTATTATAATCTATATGTCAAAAATGACAGTAATAAAAGGATTATGATTCTGGTTTATATTGATTACATAATCATCATTGGATCATATGAATCTCGGTGCAAACATTTTGCAGGTTTCATGAAAAGTGAATTCAAAATGTCAATGATTGGTGAATTAAAATTTTTCCTTGGTTTACAGGTGACACATGGATATAATGGAACATTCATTTTTAAATATAAATATTCCAAGGAGGTTTTGAGAAGATTTATAATGGATAATTCCATAATGATGATGACTCTGGTGGCAATCCTGATGAAATTGTCCTGGGATGATGAAGTCAATGCAGTTAATGTCATAAAATATAAGCAAATCATTAGTAGTCTTTTGTACTTAAGAGTGACATGATCTGATATTTTTTTTCCACATGCCAAGCAGTAAGATATCAATTCAATCCTAAGAAAATACCCTTGATTGTAGTGATCAAGGTAATGGTGGATTTTGGTTTGCTGTATAATGAAAAATCTCAACAAGAGTTATTGGGTTATACATATGTAGATTTGGCCGAATCAGTAGATGATAGAAAATAAATGATAGGTGGTGCATTATATCTTAGAGGATTGTGTATTTCCTGGATAATCAAGAAATAATATTTCATTTCTTTAAGAACCATAGAATCTGAGTATATTGAGGCTACTCAAGCTTGAATAAAGTTATTATGGATGAAGCAACAACTTGATGATATGGGAATTGAAGTGCAGTCTACGATTAGAATCCATTGTCATAATTCAAGTGCAATAAATCATATAAAAAATACATTTCATCACTAAGAAACAAAGAACATTGAAAGCAAGTATTGTTTTATCAAGGAGAAGGTGAAACATGGGCTAGTGAAGTTAGAGTATGTGCCTATAGAACTACAGGTTGAAAAAAATATGATGAAGGCCTTACCCAAAAAAGAATTTTAATGGAATCGACTGGATTTGGGAGTTCAGTCGACTACCCACACTTAAATAGAGTGGTTTTGGTACCCCCATCTCCCTAAGGTACGACGTTTTTTCCCTGATATATTGATATGTGTTCTTTACCTTGTTTCAGACCACAATGAAGTGAACTTTGGGTTTATTAATAAAGGGGGAAAAATTATTTCTTTAAAAGGGAGAAAAGGTTTTAATCAAGATAGGGGAGAAATTGATAGGGGGATAAGTGAAGTAGGGGGTGTTCAAAATCTTATGCTGCTAGAGTTGATCAATCAAATTTTATATATCATGACATATGGGTTCATGATGAAATTAGTTGAGTGGTTTTTGAATGAATTGATTCATTGATGCTCTTTGCATGCTACTCTTGTTTCTCATGATGAGCATGTATCATATGGGATTAGAGTATTTGTTGATTAAATATTTTATTTCTATCAAAATCGAAATAATTTAGTGGTGGTAGAATATGGAATAAGCTTTAACATGGTATCCAAATGTGAGGATTTTTCAACAAACCCAAAGAGGAAGATTTTTGGAAAAAATCCCTCAAGGTAAAATTGCAGTATTTTTGGATTGATTGTATTTGTTGATAAAGTGGGTTTATATGGTATATCATGGAGATCCAAAGATATTGTTGACATGGAATGCTGACAAAGATCCAAGACAAAGGAATGGATGCCCTGGAAGTGGTATATAAATTTGTGTACACAAGGTGACATCGTTTCCCAGTTTTTTAAACAGTTTTGGGGTCCAAAGTTTGGAGGGTGGATAGCATTGCGAAAGAGGGATTTCCTTGAAGGAAATGTAAAAATATGTCAAATTCACGAGTTTCGAAAATAATGGGTTTTGTGAAGGTATATTTGTGAAGTTGTGGATCATCACAAGTGGATAATCATGAAGACACAAAGACTTGATGGTAATCTCTGCGACTATGACAAGCATCACGGATGGTGAATATTTTGGTAGAGCTTCGTGAAGTATAGAGCATCATGAATGAAATAAAATATCATTGAGAAATGATGATGACATGGATGGAAGCTTATAGAATCAGAGAAAACACCTATAAATGGGCCTCTACCCCCCTCATAAATTGAGATAAATCTTTAACAAAAAACTGTAGGCTCTAAATTCATGAAGGTGGTCCACGGAGGGTGTTCTCGCAAAACAAATCTTGAAGAAAGGTGGTTCACAAAGGCTATAAATTCCAAAAAAAATTATGAGAATCAAAAAATTATTAAAGTTATCAAAGTATATAAAAATATTACTAGAAGTTGGGAACTTCACAATGGCTAGTCGAGCTTCATGAAAGTGGTGTGCTTCACAGAGGTAGTGATCATCGAGAAAGTGTTGAAAAAGGAATTTCCCAATAAACCTATAGTAAAGTGATATTCATCTACTGGATGAAAGTTAGACTTAAACAAAGCATCTAGTTGTAGTTTAGGATTCACTAATTAGTGTTTATGAAGGGACCTAAATTTCTATAAACTATGTGTGAATACCTTCCAAAGCAATGAGAAAAAGAATAGGAAGAATGTGATCATTTCCACTAGCAGTGATCCATAGAAAGAGACTCAGGGAGCGACCCTTGGGAAAGCAGTGAGATGACCCTAAACCTTTTAAAATAAGTGAGCCTGTTCATAAAAGTGATATATCCTAAACATTAAATTGGAAGTGATCCTTAGTAGATTTGGTACATCGGCATATTGTCATTGTATGCTCCTTGGATATATCCCAGTGAGGGTGAACCAAGTACAATCTGTGTGTCCTTGTGTTTTCTTTCTTGTTTTACTTTCAATGCATCATCATCATATAAAGAAAGAAATAATAAGATCATCATAAACACTTAAAAATAAAATAAAGGGACCCTCATAATAAAGAGGTCAAGATCTAGTGGGGTGGGAATAATTTTGAAAAGAATATATATACCCTGATTCACCCCCTCTCATGGAATCTAGACCCCTTTTGGACTTAACACTATTACTACTTATTGGATATGTAGAAAACTCCCATTCATGCTAGAAAATTGACCCTGGTTTTGGCATGTGGACTTTTGACATTGACATCATGTTTGTATGATCTTTAACGTACTTCTTTGATATATGTATACAATGTTGATGTTACTAAACTTTTATCATTTTTATGTTTCTTAGCATACTTCTTCTATAAACTAAAACCAACAATTCCTTCGTAAGAAACATAAAAGGAGTAGGCTTTAGACTCTGATTTAAAAACCATCCCAATGAACAATCTCTATGTAGTGAATTTTTTATAAATGATATTGGATGGGGTGTTTTCTTCTAAATCTAGAACTTCATCTCTATCGATGAAAAATTATTCATTACAATTTGATTTTTTAATGTCAACACTATTATGATCCCTCATATAAGAGTCATAATAATAATGCACAATATTAAAATCTATTGAATATATGTGTTCTTAATCATTTAAATCATCCAAATTCAAATCGATCCCATCCATTATAACATTTTCAATATAGGAGCACAAACTGTCATATCACTTTTTTATAAATTCTATTGGATGGGGTGCTTTCTTTTGAATCATTTAGAAATTTCCAATATAAATTTTCACTAGAAAGTCCCAATAAAACTTACTAGTGGAAATTTCCACTTAGATTCAATTTGAAATCATAACATCAAAATATAATATGACATTTCCACTTTAAATAAATTAACCATCAAAAAACCACTTATTCTGAATATTTTGAAAATTTCATGTGGGAATACCAACTGCAAATTCATAGTGTGAATATACAGTAGATACTTCATCTATTAATTACTTATATAAATTCATAGTGTAAAGAGAATGTGACATTTCCACTTTAAATAAATTTGAAATTACAAACCACTTCTTCTAAAACAATTAAAATTTTCAACTGGAAAATCTATATATGAATTTACATTGTGAATTTTTAGTAGAGTAGTCATCATGGAATTACTTTTGGAAAATTACAGTTGAAATTGGTAGGGGATGTTATCAGTGGAAATTATGAGTGGAAAATCTCATTGGAAATTCATTGTAAAATTTCTAGAAGAATGGAATTTAGTTTAATATTATAAATGTAATAATAAATGATTCAATTTTCAAAACTTTCCCTAAAAACACCCATTTAAAATATTTTATGATGTGTAATTTTTTGATGAAATTAATTAAAATCTTATTATAATGTTTTAGAACTAAACATAAAAAAATCCATGTTCATCTTACTTTTCCTTTTATTTTTTTTCAATAAGAAAGATTATGCAGAAATAGTTAGGCCAGTACCTTTTTTATTTTATCAAAAAATGATGAGGTCCATCACCCCGATATCACCGCACTCCTACCTGATGGAGAAACATTTCATATTTCATTCATAGGGAACCAAATTTAGCCCACATTTTCTTTATTTTTAATGGATATATTAATTTTTATTGTTCTTAATTTTAATGCTCAAGATACAATAGATTATTCAACTGCCAATGTGAGTGTTAGGTTTAGAGGATCCGTGAGTAGGTAATTTATGCCTCTTTTGATATTTAAACCATCTTAAGATCAATGGATGATAAGAATAGGCATTCACTGTTGTCTATTGAATTCTCAATCTTTAGAGTTCCCCCCATCCTCTTCCACCACAATGGTTGGGCGTATTGACCCGACACCTTTTTCATTGACCTTCTACACTACGGTGTGGAAAGATTTAAGTACACTAAGGTAATAAAATTTCACTATGTGCATTATCTCATGTTTCGGGCAAACATATCTCTATATGATCTTACACTAGGTATGTTTGAAATCGCAGACAGAGCATTGAATAGCTATACCGGTGAAAATTTCATCAAATTTGAGATAAGAAAGAAAATAGAAATACCGGTGATCAAGGAGTTCTTCCTTATTGAAACATTATACCAAAAATAATTTTTCTATACCCAAATTTTCTTGGATGTCCCCTTCGGAAGCACGCTCATCTTGAACATGATCCCCATGCATGACCACTTGTTACTACAAAGCAAAATATTGGAGCATCTGTTTCTACTTATCTAACCGTATTCAAGCTCCCACATCCTACACAATCTAGCCTTAAGGTTACTCGAACTAAGCTTCTCATACAAAGAAGGCTCATTTTTGGGGATTCCACCTCGATGTATTTTTGGGATTCTGCACCTTCTAGACATTTTGAGGAGGTATGTGGTTTTAGAGGAGAAGAAGCTTTCCATTTGGGACTTCCTGATGTGTGTGGTGCAGATGTCTTCTATTGTCATCATTTCCAATGAAGGTGTCATGTTCAGGTGAGGCACCATCAAGAATAGTTTATTGAACATATAATTACATGATATTCAGGAAATTTTGTGTTTATATTGTGAAAAAATGGTTATTGGGCCAAAGATTCCTACATCAGGCTGAAATAGGTTAAGTCCCATCTAATACAGAGTGATAAAGATCAACCCAAACTCCTTATGGAAAGGGCATGCACTGTGGTGCTCGATTACCCATTTCCACAATTCACCACCCCAAATATTCTAGCACCATGATGCATCACTATGTGGTTGGTTAAGGCAAATGTTTTCACACAATTGGATCAGGAGGAGGAATGTGATGAAGGATTTTGATACCTTGATACTATTTTCACATACCACAAAGATTATTTCTTGATGTTGAAGATTGTGCTTCATGCATATGGACTCTAGGATGCCATTGGCATCAGCGGTGCCAAACTCCAGGAAGATTAGATGGCACTGTGATACTAAATATTGGATATTCCTAATCAGTCAACACCCATGTAACACAAGAGAATATCTTGGAAGGTGAAAAGAAAAATCAATAAAATAAGAGATGTTTTGTGAACCATTAAATAGGATTCTGGAAGATCTTATGACATGAATGGATTCACAACATTGATTGGAAGTGACCTTGCTAAGTCTTCCAGATACAAAATCTTTCCAAAGTTCACTGACCCACCATAGAAGTGGAATATGGGATTGATGATCAACATCAGAGTCACATAGCTTCTTTTGTTCCTTAGTCCACTCTCCTCGGTGGGAAGGCTAGATTCACATGAACTTTCTCCAGAAACCATCAATATATCTTTGATAGCGATGTTCATTATGCATCTCTCCTTGATGTTAATCATAAAAGTGTGACATGACTTCTACCACAAGATTTCTTGTATGAAGGCGGTGTCCACAATGAACCATTCGTACATGCTGAAAGAATTCCATATGGACTTCTCCACAACCACATACACCTTACTTGATTGAATGTCTCCCATGGACAAGTATTGGTGCTGGTTCATGATCATCCTAATACAGGGCTACTCGTTGATCATGAACCAGCACCACTACCTGTCCAAGGGAGATAGCCAATTGAGGAAGGTGCAAGCGGTTATGGATAAGGACTTTTGGAAGTTTCGTAGCGTGTCCAAATGGTTCATTTTTAACATCTCCTTAATACAGGACATCTTATGGGACAAGGTGTGTCACCCCTGTTATGATCAACATCAAGGAGAGCTGTGAAATGATCCCCACACCCAAAGATATTCTGATGGCTGCTGGGGAGGGTGCATATGTGTCTAGGATAACCATTGAGGTGATTGAATTGAGGATTTCAAGTATCTACATGACCCTAATGTCGACCGTTAATCCCATGTTTTACATCTATAGTGGTTCAGGGAACATTGATGAGATGACGTATCTGGAATACTTGGTGAGGTATTTTCCAATCAACACTATGAATACGGTCATGCCAGAGGACCTACTAGAATCCTAGTTTAGGGTGAAAAAAATATCACTTGTTTTCTTTAATTTTCCTTCCTCTTTCTATGAGGTTCACTTGTGTTTTGTAGGTGTTGATTAGTTGGGAATTTACAACATTATGGAGATAATTCTTATACTGATGGAAGAGATAATGGAACCCCTCTTTCAAAACCTCATATGCTTTGAGCAGTCTCGGTGGTAGACATGTTGTGAGGGGGAGTTAGCTTCCAATGTAATCCACATGGAAAATCTCATCAATGACACCTGATATGCTTGGATTTTATGTGAAATCAAAATCATCAACAACTGGTCCACCCTAGAGTATGTGATCCATCTCTTTAACAGGTTGTACTAAGACACCTCTGTGTTCACCTTCCACTACCAAACAGAGTGCGAATCCATACAAAAATACTATGATCAGAGGTGTCCTAGGTGGCAATTTATGCACATCCATAACTACTTCACCACTCCTTGGTGATTGCCTCTCAGGTTGTCTTTGTCGTTTAACTGACCCTCACTTTCCTACAGGCCCTCTACGCCATGAAAAATAATTGAAGGGTTCGGTGATGGGTATCACTTAGAAAAAATGGGTATAGCTTTCCCTCACCTATAGTGTAGAATTGTAAGGGAATTATTCTATTAGAATCATTTCATTGAGTCTTACTTAATATCTAATTTAGTGGCAGCATAACATTGGAAAAGATGAAGCTGATACATGGGAAGCTTCTTGATTGAGCTTCTCTGATCTTATCTTTAAATTTTAATTTCACCACTTAACAAGGGATTGATTCCTAGATATGTTGAATAGGATGATTGGGAAGATTTTATACTTCTAAATTGAGATAGTGGAATGAATAAATCCTAAAAAGTTCAACATTTAAAAGGAAAGGTGTCATATGACACCATCAAAGATGACTGCTGATGAAATTGATGAAGTTGAAGTATGGAGTATCAGTGTGGGTAGATAGTGGTGGACTCAAACTATTATTTATTCATGGGGTTAAAAGATATTTTCCATCTTGAATCATTTAATTTTCCATATTTGAATTATTCACTATGATCCCAAGTCAACTCATATTAAAATTTTAGCTAGCATAATTAATCAACTCATTTCCTATTTTTTAGTTGGTAATTTAAAATTAGACAAGACCATATTGACATTATTTTGGCCCTCCATCCCATTGCATTAGATTTCAATGCCATGTAATCAATCTTGATCCTTTTCCAATTTTTTCATGTTCTCATTGTTTTGTGTAAGATATATGTTTATCAGAACATGATCTTTTATCTTGTTATTTTAAATGACACCATCTACAATATTTTCCTGGTTTTATTAGCATGATCCTATTTTTTCATTTTAAATTGATACTAACTTTTCTATGAAACTCACTAGTACTTCTTATCTATAAAATCACAACCCATGTCATAAATAATTGAAACCATTATATATTGTTTTCTATATTTCCACTCCCATATTATTGGAGGTGTTTTGGATGGATTGGATCAACTAAATTGGGTGGGTAAGCTTTTACAAATCCGCATATATTAGGTGTTTCTTATAGATTTACCTTTTTTGAAACCTTATTGTCTTTCACTTTTTTCATAGTTTATATTGACCATGTTTGAATAACCACATACAATATATAGATGTTTATAAATCAACATTTTTTATGTGATTCTTATATATTTACCATTGTTGACACCTTATTGACTTTTATTTTTTTCATAGTGTATGTTGACCATGTATGTGTAAACACATAAAACATAGATATGTTTATCTATCTTGGGGTTTTTAACTTATGAGGAGATGAACTATCACCTTTTTGTGGAAACCTTCTCTTTTGTTCATGAAAATCCATTTGAATGGAGTTTTTCATTTGGAGGAATACTGGGGTGTACTGAGAATTTAGTGTCTAATCCATGACATGATATTGATTCATCATTTTTAGACATAGACCACTGATCACACTGATGTGTGGTTAAACAAATTGGAAAATTCACTCCCCAATAGTCACTACCCAATACAATAAATGTACATTGTCTATGTAGAATATGTTCCATTTCAATTTCATAGTTGTTAATGTCACTCTCCATGTACTTTGTACCTCACCATTCCCTTGGAGGGGTGTATATGAAATGGTGTTCCAATGGTGTGTTCCATGTATCCATTAGCATGGAAATGGAGAGAGTCATGACACACCCTTTTTTCTTTTGTGTTTGATTTTTAATCTTACCTCACATTGAGAGAAACCCAACACCACGATGTCGATGATCCAACCCTTGCCGATGATGATCTGGACCCCACCAAAGACAAATCACCCTCAACCAATGACAACCCATCCCCCAACCATCGTTGTCCTAACCCCTTTCGAGGATGTCCCAAACCCAACCATCGATGACTTGATCCCTTCTGATGACACACCTGACCCTCATGACCAATCACATTTCCCCAACACTAGTTGTTCCCTCGCCTCCCCTTTTCTTGTTTTTTATTTTTTATTTTTTATTTTAGTTATTTTTTTTATGTTTTATCAGAAGGTGCACCCTATCAATTTTAAGTTTATTTTTTTTTATTTTTTTCATACTTTATATTTTATTTTTCATATTTATGATTTATGATTTTTATATTTCATATTGGTGCTATAAATGAAATGTCCACATGCAACACCATACGCTAGGCACCATCGACAAGAACCCTCGTCCTCATTTTTCACCATGTGCCATAAAAAACTATGTTCAATGTAAAAAATCCATCAACATATAAAGAAGATGGAGGATCATAATTTTGTTCTCACCCACTCTTCCCCTTTCCAACCCTTTAATAATTTCTATTAAACTTCAACATTTCTTCAAAATGAAAAATCTCTTTTTTCAGAAAAAAGACTTCAAGGATCCATTTCATAAACAACATTCAAGAACTGATGTCACTTCAGTTAGTGCACTCCATGATGAAATTTTCATCCTACTATAACACTTTCACCACACTCTAGTTCCCCATGCACACATCACCTTCAATTATCTTCACAAAAAACATATATGAGAATAAGATTCATCTCAGAATTGATATCCCTTAATTTAGGTCTCATTTTCCTTTCATAAATTGAATAATTATACCAATAATTAAGTTCTCTATGCCCAAATGTTTTTACAACACCAAAAATAACCAATGAATCTTGATTTCTTGATTTGAGTCTCACTTTGGTCACCATTAAGGCCTTGTGGTTTTTATGCCAATAAAACCTTCAATTTAACTTATTTTGGGGAACTAACTCTCCTTTTCTTTCTCATTAATGTTACCACTTTTTCTGAGTCTACAACATGTATATATCTAGATACTTTTAAATCCTTTTTGACAATATAATTATGTATTTTATAATTAAGACTTTAATCTAAAACTTTGATAGAAACACATCTTTTTTCAGAATCTTAATAATATTTAGCTTGAACAAATTCCATATTTCTTAGTTTTACTTCATGATCAATACAATCAGAATATTATCATTTTCAAGTGATTTCACATTATTTTCTAGTCATACCCCCATATATTTCTTGATCCTCACACATCTCATTCTTTTCTTGGAGAATATTTTCAAGCTTTATTATCCTTTTTTATTTTATTTCTAACTGCATATTCTGGAAAATAATGGTAGCTTTTTTTGTTTCTTCCAATACATGGATCTTCTCCTTAAAGGATTTTTGTATCTCAAATTTGTCATCAATTACTTGTTATGTCATGTCCCACAAGTATTACACTTCATAATTTAAAATCTGAAAAAAAAAATCTAGAACTTTTGAAACAAAAAAATACTCGATTCAATGTATTCGAACTAAGAAGCAGCGCACCACATGAACACACCTAATCAGTTCTAATTCCAGACAAGACCTTACAAAAAATGAATCATAAGAAATAAACTCAATAAAAAATGAAATCAAAACACAAGAATTTACGTGGATCGGTAACTTCCTTACTCCATTATAGGTATAATTAAACCTTTATATTATACTGGAAGAAAGAAACCCTAAGTTACAAGTGCCTAAATTCCAGAGTGCTACCCAGAAATAGAAGAAGACAAGTTCAAAATAGTTTTTAAATCACTGGAAAAATGACCCCCACCCATTATAGATGATCTTCACAGTATTCAGTTGTATTTTTTGATTCCACCACCATATAATCATTGTGGTTCTCCATCACTTGATCAAATTTTGAACACACCATATTAACCACTCCTTCTAGTGAAAGGTTCATGTGTCCAGAACTCTTCCTTCCACAATTTTAAACTTTCTCAAGAGTTTTTTTCTCATCACCATGTTCGTTTCTAGAACTTGGTTCCACTTAACCTGACTCCATCTATTTTCATATCTTGGTTTCAGAATCATTCCATATGAAATATACTTTTGGATAAAATAGATTTCACATCCAAGCCTAAAATTTCTTTCCACAGTTCTTATTTAGTTAATGCATAATACAAATCATTTTTTTCCATCACATGTTGCGTTTTTTAATCATGTAGATCCATGATGAACTTAAATTTGAATGATTTAATTTTAGGGATATTTTCACATGATCCTTTTTTATAATAAAAATCACCATGTCATTCAATATGCACATTCTCATCAAAGTCTGAATTAGATTCTTCAAGAGGTTAATTATTGAAATATATTTTAGTGTTTTATACACTTTTATTAACTTTAAGTGGTTAATTATTCTCTTATTTTCTAATATGTGATCTTCTTCAACATTCTCATCAATAGAATTCCAAACCCATAGATTTGATCTTACACACTAATTTATGGTTCCGCATGAGACAACCCTAGGATATCCAAGATGAGAATGAAGAAGGAGAACCTAACCTTTGATTTCAAAAAAAATGCTCAAGGATTCATTCCCAACATAATCTAGACATAAAATATCATTAGAAATTTCTAGGATAATCATAGAGGTCAAGATAAATAAGGAATACATCATATGAGTATTTAAAACTGTTGGTCATCATAAAAATCGCTTGACCCAAATGATTTATGGTGTAAATTGATAATTTATGTTGTAAATTCTTTGTGGGTCACCTATTCCGAAAAATACGTCAGCTCATTGGTTTTTATGGAAAAAACCATATCATGACATGAAACCATTTTATGGAATAAATGGTTTTTATTCCCTAAACATCTCCCCTAAACAATTTTTGTCTCAAACCACAATTTACAAAATAATTTTTTCCTAAAAATTTTTCCATCAGACAACTCTAGGGTTCTTCCCTTCATACACCTCCAAACGCTTCAAGAATCTAACCAAAGAATACAAGGTCAAAACAAAAAGTGTTAAATTATGGCGTACCTAAAACTGGGTGTGTTACTGGATGGGTGATCTCTAGTGGCTGGATTCAACTTTCAATATGGCATTTTCTTCTTTTGGTTTTGGTTTCATAGGCCTAGTGGTTTTGGTGTTGTGGGTTGTCCCTTGGAAGTATTGGGTAGAAAGGTAGAACTTATCGCTAATGAAGGTGGGGAACAATGGTTTTGGGGGTTTGAAGATGATGGTATGAGGTGCTCCCAATGTTGGGTATCCTTCATTAGTGGTCTTATGGTCCCAATACTTGTGGTGATTGAGTCTTGAGGTGTCCAGTTGAGACTTGTGATAATTTCCCTTCCTAAATAATTTTCTTTATATGATACCCACTGTGTTTGATTGGATTTCAAGTTTGATTGTTTGGTTTTTGAGTTTTTTATTTTTGTTTGGTGTGTGATTTATCTTGGTCTGGCTCACAGGACGACCTGTTTGTGATTTATTCCAGGGATTGTGTGTTTAGGTTCCCATTTAACTTAAAATTTATTTATATAAAATTTTAAAATAGGATTAGGGAGAAATAAGAAGAATTTATTGAATGTATTTATTGTATGTTCAAGTGCATTGAGACCCCAAACTAGTATAGGGTATGGTTGGAAGCCTTTAGGGATTGCTTTTTTTTGTGAAACATAAAAATTTAATATAATAAAGAATAAGGGATGACCTGGAATAGATTATAGGAGTTATTATTTGAGAAAATTTATTATGAAACCCTTCATTAGGTAATTGATCGAGAATTTATGGAACTTGAGAAAGGGGTGATGTTAGTGATGGGATATTCTTCCATGTTTATTAATCTTCTTTATTTGTCACCCTACTTAAGTAAGTATGAAAAATAAAAATCCTAATTCTTTGAAATGGGTTTAATGAAGCCCTTACAAATGAAAGTGATGTTATTCAATCTTTCCACCACCTCTGAAATTGTGAAGAAAGTTTTCTTGGATGAGATAGGTTCTCAGGGAAGTCTAGGGACTAGTGGTTAACTTCCTGGATAAGTCACTAGCAAGTGATATTCTATTAGGTGAAAAGGGTACCAGGAAGAGATAAGTTGAGGTGTATCCTTTCAGCCTACTCATAGTTGAAATGATCCTCCCATTATTATCTTAGGGAGACCTCCAGTGTGATATTATCAGTTTGGATTCATTGGATACACAAAACCTTATTACCCCTTTGAGGTGAAACAATGTTATCCATGTGTTTAGTTTGAGCATATTTGAATATATTTTTTTGATTAACCCTTTAGAGAGTATCATTCAGTGGCCTTAATAGACTCATGCATATCCTTCTCAGTCTATTGGATATTTTATAGGAGAGATTCAACCACTAATAGGTATATTTGTATAGGGAGGCAGACAAAGTGGTTAGAGTCGACAGTTAGTGACACCTTCTTCCAATAATAGATTTTAGTTACAGGGTCATATTGAGGGCACAAGTGGTATATATGTAGTTAATAAGTTTATAGCTGATGTGGGTGAAGTACCTTCTACCATGAGTGGTACTATCTTAGTGTCATCTACCCGTGTGCTTTTTTTACAATGGACATTTTCACTTCTTTATTCCTAAGAAACTTTTTTATTTTTTAGGATTGAAGTGGAGGAATCTTAGAAGTTGAAAAGAATTGATACTCCTTTTGGAAAGAGAGTAGAGAGGAGTAAGAAGTGTATGTCACATGCTATTTAGGTAAGCACATATGGGAATCTCTAATATTTCTTCACCCTCAACATAAATACCTTCGATGTTATTTTGGGTACGAACTGGTTAACCCAGTTTTCAGCCCATATCGATTTCCATCAAAGGTGGGTAACTTTATTTTATTCAATCCATATTTAGCATACACTAATCAGAGTATGGGAATTTCAAGCATGCTAGGTAGGACTAGTTAGACTTATCATTATATAATTTCCTAGTTAAACACTAATAATAATCAATGTAATGTAATATAGGATATTTCCTTATGTGGTAGACCTTTTCCCTAATATTTTTCCTTATGATTTCTTGAGATTTCCCCCTAAACCAGATGTGGATTTTTTTTATTGATATGTTTCCTCAAATGGAATTGATTTTTATTCTAACTTATCATATGACCCCAATTAAGCTAAGGAAATTGAAAATTTAGGTTGAGGAGCTCGAGGCTAATGGATTTATCAGACCCAGCACTTCCCTATAAGGTACCTATGTTCTTTTCTCCCATAAAATAAATGAGATTCTATGATTATTTATAAATCGCTGAAATCTAAATCAATGAAAATATCAAGAACTGCTATCAATTTTCATAAATTGATGATTTATTTGATTAGTTTAAATATGCTAATAATTTTTTAAGATTGACTTGTGTTCTAATTATTTCCAAATCTGGGTAAGAACAAAATAAATTTGAAAAAAAAATATTTATGTTAATAAACATAGATTTAGAGATATAAGAGAATTGAAAATAAGTGAAGTGGATCTATGTGTTGTCATTGAGACACGTGCTCTTACTTTAGAGGTCGACACTTATAATCTAAGTCTACCTAGTTGATTAGTTCTATAATTATAAAACTGTTGTTATGTTTTGTCTATAAACATAAATTTTATTTGTGTATTTTATTTAGACAAGATGATATTTTCATTAGTTATTAAGAATATGAGTTCTGTATAAATGAATGAAATGTTTTATTAAATTGAGAGTATAACAAATGGTTTATATATTCTGTTCATGGATAATCTAATCTATAACGTTTAGAATAGAAAGTTCAAGGTTGATGTTAACTCCACTTGCCTTCGACATTGTCACCTTGGATATATGAATAATAAACACATTCAAAGACTCCATATAGATGAATTATTGAATTCATTTTATTATGAATCGTTTGATGCATGAAAATCATGTTTATTGGGAAAAATGACCAAAACACCTTTTAGTGGAAAAGGTAAAATGTCTAATGAACTATTAGATATAATGAAAAGTGATATATGTGGACCAATGAGTAATCAAGAAAGTGGTGAGTATAGGTACTTAGTAACCTTTACCAATGTCTTTAATTGGTATATTTATCTGTTTTTGATGAGACACAAGTTTGAAACTTTTTAAAAGTTAAAAGAGTTTTAGAATAAAGTGCATAATCAGTAGGGAAAAAGTTTTAACATTTCCTGATCATATTAGGGTAGTGAATACTTTAGCTAGAAATTTAGTAATCATCATAGATATTTTGAAATTGTTTCACAACTTACTCCTGGAATAACACAATGGAATGGTGTATCTGAGAAGTATAATCATACCTTGTTAGACATGGTTCGATCAATGATGATTTAGTGTAACCATATTTCATTATGAGGACATGATCTGGAAACCACTTTATTTCAACTTAACTGTGTTTCATATAAAATAGTCATAAAACACCATATGATTTATGAATTGGAACCTTTATGAATATGTTAAGAATGCATAAGATCTTTGCCTTCTGATAATCATGACCCTAAATTGAAAATTTCTTATTTTTGGGTTATCCTAAGAAAACTAAGAGTTATTATAGTATTATTGATCACAAAGTGTTTGTTGACCTATTTTCTATGTTCATTGAGAAGTATTATATAAATAAAAGAATTAGTGGAAGGAAAGTTGAACTTATAGAAATTCAACAATAAAAAGGAAGTGTTCATGTGGTGGAAGTTGTGGAAGAAGAACTGACTCAGGTTATACAAGAAACTCAATGCTTTAGTAGGATTTTTAAGTAGAAAGGATTCATTAGTAGAGTAAGATATATGGATTTATTGTGTAAAATGATGATGAATTAATGTTTATATATGAGGTAATTACTACCTATCAAGAGTCCATTTAGAGTTCTGATTATGAAAAATGGTAAAATTCCATGAAATATGAATTGGATTCCATGTACACTAACCAAGTTAAGAACTTGGTTCATGCACCTGAAGGGGTGAGACCCATATGGTGTAAGTGATTTCTTTGAAAGAAAACTTAAATGAATGGTGGATTATCTACTGATAAACTTGTTTGGGGAAAATTTGTTACGAACAAATTCATGGTATTGACAATAGATAAAAAAATTCTATTGTTTCGATGATAAAGTCCATTTAGATATTTCTTTTCATAAGAACTCATTATGATTATGAGATGGATGCAAAAAAGTACTTTCCTTATTAGGAATTTATATAGGGAATGTTTATGTGATAAGAGCCAAAAGTTTTGAAGTTCCAAATGAGTCTGCTAATGTTTTTAAGTTGGGACGATCCATTTATGGATTGAAGAAAAATTCATTGTGTTTGAACATCTGATTTTATGATGAAATTAAACAGTTTGGTTTCATTAAGAACACTAATGATTCTTATTTATACAAGAAGATTAGAGGGAGTGTTGTGTTATTTATGATATTGTATGTGGAGAAAATAATTCTTATCATAAATGATATCCCAACATCACATTCTTTATATGTGTGGTTTGGAAAAAAATTCTCGATGAAAGACATGGATAAAATATCCTATATATTGGGTATGAAGATCAATAGAGATAAATATAAGAGGTTTCTTAAATTGAGTCAAAACACACATATTGGTAAAGTGTTAAAGTGGTTTAGAACTAAGGGGAATTTTCTAGTGTTACATGACCCAAATATTTGATAGATTCAAGATCCTTATAAAAAGTTAGAAATTATAGATATAGTTTTTTATGCATCTGTCATATGATCTATCATGTATACCATTTTATGTACTCGACCAAATGTTACTGATTCTTTGAGCATAATAAGTATATACCAATCCAATCCCAGTGAGATTCATTAGATTGTTGTTAAGAATATCCTCAAGTAATTGAAAATAAGTAAGAATATGTTCTTAGACTTTGGAGGAGAGGATAAACCCATTGTAATGGGTTACACAGATGCTAGTTTCCAATTCAACAAAGATGATATGAGATCTAAATATTTTTTTTGTTTTGCCTGAATAGTGGATCCATTAGTTAGAAGGGTTCCAAACAAGCCACCATAGAAAACTCAATAATAGATATATATTACAATTGCAA
This sequence comes from Viscum album, assembly GCA_963277665.1. Classification (NCBI taxonomy): domain Eukaryota; kingdom Viridiplantae; phylum Streptophyta; class Magnoliopsida; order Santalales; family Viscaceae; genus Viscum; species Viscum album. Next base: position 128,479,771 of record OY728162.1, read on the forward strand.
CGTCAGATGATGTGAAGTATGTTGTTTGGATGAAGAATCTCATTACTGAACATGGGGTAGTTCCAAACATTAAGGGAGAAATTGAGAATTATTGTTTCAACAATGGAGCTAATACTTAGGCCAAGGAACCCAGATCTCACCAAAAAACCAAAAACATCCTACAAAAATACCATCTAATTTGAGATATTGTTGAGAGGGGAGATATAAATATTTTTTGGGTAGATACAAATGAAAATGTAGAATATCCTTTAACAAAATCATTCTTGTAGAAAAAAAATTAGGTTCATGTTGAGTCTCTTGTTATTGATACATGATAGATTGGAATGATAATATCCTATAATGGATTAGACCTTCCAAATTCATTACTTTCCATAATCTTGGTGTTGGGGATGATGAGACATGTTTGGAGAAGGATAGGCGGTTTGAGCTAATATTTTGGTTGGGAGAGTGATTCATGGTGTGAAGGGTTGGCCACTGCCGATGTGTGGTTTTGCAGCTAGCGATTCATGGTGTGGCATTGTTGGTTATGACATGTAGGCTTTTGAAAATGATTTTTTAAAATTGTAACATCTTACATATGATTTTAAAATACCTTATGAGACTTAAATATCATATGAAATCCCTTTATCGATTTCTTGGTCACGGTGTGGTGGGGTGTGTCGCAGCATGAGGGGTTAGAAGGGAAATTAGCTGAGGAAGGGATCTTATGATATGTGGGGAATGAATTTTATGAAGTTTTTATGACCCTTGTGATTTTCCCCTTTATTGTTTTTTTAGTCGAGGTGTGACGGTTAGGTTTCTATGTAAGTTATCTTTGGTAGTTTGTGAGATTTAACATGAATGGGTGTCACGACATGTCCCTAGATATCGCGGTGTGAATACCTGGATGTTGAGTTTTAATAGTTTGATTCTGGGTGATGTTTCACTGTGGAGCTTTTTTCATGGCATGAATCTACCTCAGTCATATCAGATTAAAGAGTTTGACTAAGCATCAAATACTAGAAGATAGGGAGATTTTTTATGCAATTTCTAGGGGTTCAGTGGAACTGGACTTGTTATGGCGTCACTAAAGGTGTAAATCCTGAGTCAGACAGGCCCAAAAAGCCTAAACTAAAAGCCCAAGCGGCCCGACAGAGCCCGAGTTGGGCCGGGCTGAGCCATGCTCGGGCTGATGGTTTGTCGGGTCAGGCCTGGTCTATGCAAGAAAGCCCGTAGGCCGGATCAAGTTGTCCTATAAAATCCTATCCCATATGAAGCCTATCATGTAAAATCTCACCCACTCTCAAAAAATTACTCGGAAAATGATGGTAGGGAGACTCGAACCCTCTACCACAAGTTTCCAAAGCTATGTCTGGACCAACTAGTATAAGCAGTGCAGTTGGTTAAAGATTATCAGACTGTATATATACATATAGATACACACACACACAACTATTAATAATATATAAAATTATATATCAAGCTATTAATAATATATATATAAAAAGCTATTTATAATATATATAATTATATATACTAAACTATTCATAATATATATAATCATATATCAATGATTTAACATGATATGTATATATATATAATAACTCGTTATACATTAACAAAAAAACACACAATCACCCAATGATGATCACGCACCCCCCCAACCTCATTTTTTTTAGTATGTTACAACTTGCATATATTAAATGTATTATATATACTATATATACATATATAAATCTATTTATAAAAAAATTAACCCACCCACTACTATGCATCCCCCAAACTCTTGTTAATTTTTTTGCAACTTGCACATATTATATATATATATATATTCATATATATAAATCTATTTAAAAAAAATTAACGCACTCACCCACTGCTACGCACCCCCAACCCATCATTAATTTGTTTTACAGCTTGAACATATTATATATATAGTTTCATATATAAATCTATTTCGAAAAAAATAACACATCCACCAATTGATGCACACCCCTCAACCCCTAATTAATTTTCTTTTTTCAACTTTAACATATTATCATGAATATTATTTATTACTATGATTGATATTTATTTAAACATGGAAATCTCCATGGATTCATTTTTTTAATTGTTCATTTTAAAATAAATTATTTTAACTTTAATTATTTTAGGAATTGGTCTATATTTTATACTGTTATTAAATTAAATAAAATATTACAATTATAATATTCATGTGACTTTGTGGTTGAGGGTTCTTTTGAAATGAATGAAGTGATCAATTTAAAACATGTTTAACTGTTGAAATAAAAAAATTAATTCACCTTCATAAAAAAAATTAATTCACTGTTAGAAAATAAAAAATTAGTCTATGATTTTAAAAAATGAATTGATTCTTTAAAAAAATGTTTTTTTAAGAAATAATTGATTCTATAAAAAATATTATTGATGATTTTAAAAAAATTAATTGATGGATAGTGCATCATTTCTCATACAAACTGAATAGATAAATTTTGGTGAATTTTTAAGCTATAAAGTAATGAATTAAAAGTTTTTATAGAATACATAAATGGATATAATTTTAATATATTTCTAACTAATCAATAATTGTTTAATTTCAATATTTATTGAATGAGATATGATCAAAATACTATGAAAATACAAATATAAACTGCAAAAAACTCTAACATTCATCCATTTTTAAAGGTATATAAAAGGAATTTTTAGAGTTTCATTTTGTTGAATGAAATGAATAAAAACTTTTTATATTTCCAAGAGAACAGACTCCAAGTGATTCTAATTAGAAACGAATGAGATATAAAATAAATCATAAAGTTTTTCAATTCTAAAAAATTCAGAATTATATATTTGTTGCAAGATTTTCGGATATATGGCCCACCCCTTAAAAATAAAATAAGACCATAATTTATTCTAATGAAATTAAGATGAATTATTTTTATTTCATAGAGAAATTTTTTTGAAATAATATAATCATTATAGTGTATGTTATAAATAAAATATAGAAGAAAACTTTAAATTTGTTTATACTGAAAAATATTATTTGAGGGAAAAACATGAATCAACTTTGGGGTTAAATGATAACAAGTAAGAGAATGAATTAGACAATGTTGTATTCTATCAAAAGTTATATAAACTTGTTATATTTCATATTAAAAAAGATTTAAAAAATTTTGATCACTAAAACAAAAGTTATAATTAAAATACAAAGAGGTTTTAAAAATAGTTTTGCACATAAACTAATAAAAGGGTTTTGAGATATTTAAAATGAAAAAATAATATGTAATAAAAAAATAGGTATACATACATGAACATGCACAAAAAAAAATCATTAAAAACATTTAAAAAATATGTTTAAAAAAAATTAAAAATACATTTTAAAAAAATGATTTAAAATAAATTAAAAAATATTAAAAAAAACATTTTAAATAAAAAATAAAAAAATGTTTTAAAATTAATTAAAAAGCATTTTAAAAATCATTACAAACATTTTAATACTAACATTTAATTTTTTATAAAAAATAAACATTTTAAAATTAACTGTTGGTTGGAGTGGAATCTCAAGAGGGGGTGAATTGAGTTCCTACTTAAAATTTCTATCAAAAACTTTATGATAAAGATCCCCCAATTTTGAAATAGCCCAATTAATTAAGAAAATAGAGATATAAATGTTTAGTTGGTCGAGATATTTTCAAAGGGTTATTAGTCCTCAGTTGAATCAGTGTAAAACACTTCTTCAACTTTTGAAATAGGTTTACTGAATTAAACACATACACACACTAACCAAAACTAACTATCAGAGCCAATGTAAAAAAAGTTTTCTGTTTTTGAATTTATAAGTAGTAGAAAATAGAAAAAAAAAAGTATCACAAAAATATAGTACGCAGTAGAGTTAAACAAGAGGTTCAATCTCAAGTTGAGACTTAATCCTCTCCACTTGGTGATCACCTGCCACCAAGCAGTTTATATTAACAATAAACCTGATACACAACCTGTATATGGCTTTAAAAAAGTTTTCACAAACTGTCTAGGGATCACACCCTCTACCACAGTTCTTTATGGGAAAAAAACAATCCAAACCACACATGGTCTCTTCCACAGTTACACGTGGGAAACAAGGTGTAAGTGAAGTTTGATGTGAGGATTTTCAGCATCCTCTAGTTCAATCATAGGAGATAGTGTGTGTAACAGAAATAAACACACACTTATCAGAAATGTAAAATACAAGAACACAATAGAGATAATATTATAATATTGAGTTTAGAAAGCTCTATGTGTTTGCAGTTCAGCTCTTGACTCCTTGGAGTGAAGAAATTGCAGTTTGAGTATTTATCTGGAAGTTGTCCTCAAAATAGAGTGTCGAAACTCCAGGTTCTAGCTTTTAGGTGCTGAGTTGTTCTTCTTTTTGGTAGGAAAATTATTTGAAAAATCATGGAAGACAGATGTGAATTTGTTCTCCCAAATGATCTTTGTGAGGCTCTTAGGTTCACAGTGTAAGTTCTCAATGGTTCTTCTTTATTCTCTTTGATCTAGCAAGTAAGCTCTTTCTAGTGCAATTCTCTCTACTTTTTTCACTCTCGGCACACACTCTTTTCTTCATCGGTCTTATCTCTTATATTTGAGGTCTGACAATAGGAATAAGTAAACCATGTGTGGTCCTCCTCATACCTAGTACTGTCTCCAGATACAGTCTCTTGATATGTCTACAATCATCATTAATTAATGTCAAAAGCATTAAATTTACCAAATATGACCATTAGAATAATCTTAAGAATTTGAAAAAGTATAGAGTAGAAGAGTGAGCATCAGTAGACTGGTAACGGTAGCCTTGATCGGTAACCTTCTCAACGGTTGCCTTCAACAGAGACCTTTCATCTGTGACCTTCATCAGTGACCTTTCTATCGGTGACCTTTCTACTAGTGACCTTTCTATCAATGACCTTTCATTGATGACCTTCATCAGTGACCTTTCATCGGTGACCTTTCTATCGGTGACCTTTCTACTTAGATAAATTTTGCACTATAAGCTTAAACAAGAGAGTAGTGAGATTAAAGATACGTAGTTATCACTTTATAGAAACTAATAATATCAATGACACATGATTATCTTGTAATTAAAACATGATTATCACATAAATGAAACATGATTTTGGATTATCAAAATAGGTGAGTCCAACAATCTCCCCCTTTTTGATAATCACAAATTATATCAGTGAAAACTTAGATTTAAGTATTATTGAATCAGGATTAAGAATATTTTATAATATCTTTATAGGTTTGTATAGGAAAAATTGAACCATGTTTATTGTGGAAAAATATAGATAGTGTGTATATAAAAAGTCTTCAGTCAGCTGAAAACTTCTCCCCCTTTGGGATTAACAAAAATAATTAAAGACAAAATAAGACAAAAGAGGATTTTATTATGAAGGAACCAAGAGTACAATATACAAAAGGAATACAAAGATCTATATCAACTAAGACACCTCACATTCAATCCACATCAGATATGTCCAAGGGATATTTGTCTTTGGAAGATGAAATTAGGTCCAAAAGATGGAGGGATAGGCCGAGGTATGGTAGTGAGCAGTATAGGAGGAGATACTACAGAGGCATCAGTAGACCGATAGTGAGTAGATATATAAGGAATCATAGGGGTCAAGCTTTTGATGGCATGTGCAAGAGTCATCAACGGTGAAACACTGGTAGATCCTGAGGAGGCCGAGGAAGAAGGTAATGCTGGAGGAACAATGATGGGAGTGTAGTCCACATGAAGGAAGGGTAAAAGAAGATTTCTGAAATCCATAATAATGCTTCCTCATCTTTCTATAGCTGAGATAAAATCATCCTTATTCTCTATGAATTTTCCGAGGTAGGAGTCAATTCTCTAAGCCTGCTAACTAGATCCTTAAATGTATAAGTGATAGGTGGGATACTCAAGTTCTCCAACAGAAACATAAAGTGACCATCCATCTGATTCTTAGTGTATACCCTTTTGTAATAGAAATATAATTACTCTTTGATGGCCTTATGATCTTGAGCAGCTTCCGTTAGATAATCTCCCACAAGCTTATGAATTTCTCTGGTAGTAAAAATGACGTGATTCATAGACTGAGGGTCTGAGGTACTTTCACTATAAAACTTCTCCACTTCTTCTCTGATAATCGATCTGAAAGATTCTAGATCAATAGGAGGAGAGGTTGAAGAGGAAGCAGATGCACACAGAGGTGCCATTGTGAAATCCACTGTCTCTTTAAAATATTTGGTCAGACCACTGATCAACCTCTTCACATCATCATCTTGTCCACTCACATGTGCCTCCATAGACTTCTTGAAGTCCTCAAACATAGTGACCATCTGCTGAACGACACTCTTGACATACTTAATGTCTTTGTCCACTTGAACCATCGAATCCATATAGAAGTCTAAACTGGCAATTGAATATTTCACATATGCCATAGATTCTTACAAGGTTTTGATCTAATTCTGAAAATCCTTCACTTCATGTAGCATTTTTGAGGGACAGGTAGAAATTACTCTTTCTAAGAAAGATGCTATAACTTCTTGATTTAGGGCCACTGTTCTCTCTATCTCAATAGATCTCCCATCAAAGTGTTTCTTCAAATCAGATTTTAATGATTCTAAATCATCCTTCTTCACATAGTCTTGAGGAGAAAGCACTATTGGTTGTACAATGGTAGTTTCTGAAACAAAAGGAATTGGAGGGATTCTGTTAGGCTTGTCATCATCAGAGTCTCCATAGTCTAAGCCCAAGACCATGAATCCAGGGTCTTCTAACAAGTCTTATATTCCATGACCAATAACAACTGAACCTGTGGAAACAGGTTCCTCCCCATCACATGGAGCATTATCTCGATAAATTACATCCATCTTTGCTATACCTTTTTTATCAACTGCATCAACAGGAGAGTACAATTCTACTTATCCTAAAAAATCTTCAACTACTGCCACTGCAATTCCCGCTTCAACCGAATCAGAAACAACTTCATCTACACTTTCTACCATTTTTGTATATCCTATCAGAGGACTAAGACTTAGAAATTCCTCTTCACTTTCATCATCAGTTTTCTCAAAATCATCATGACTATATTCAGTTTCATATTCCTCCTCTAAGGTCTCTCTAATGTCTCTTAAGACATTTTATTCCCCTTTTCTTCACTGGTTTCCTCATCATCATTATCCCTTAGGATAGTCTCCCTTCTAGGAAATATCTTTGGTAGGATAGGCTCACCAAAGGATACATTATTTTAATGAGGACTTGAGGGAAGTTCAGGATCACTCCTATCATCTATAGGGGAATCCTCTCTTTCTTACACAACAAAAACCTCTTCTTATTCATCTAAATATGCTGGTTTCACTTCATTTGTCTTTATACCAGGGTCTCTCTTATTCTTATGCCTTGTAGTATGAGCAACATAACTGAATTCTTTATATAGATTAGCCTCATAATTTACCCATTTTCTTTACCAAGGGTTTTATATGATCTTCATAAACTTGCAGATCATCTTGGTAATGCAGAATTTTTACCTTTAAACAATTGTTTCCTCCTTATTTCCAGTAACTCCAACCTAGCATGAAACAAACCATTGGACTTGGAACTGGGCTTTGCATATCCTCTAATTGAATCTTCAGTAACCTACACAGATTTATCTTATGTCCATGCTTCAATATATACAAAAGAAACATGTCCTGATATTTCAAGGTAGTGAAGTCCCCTCTCCTAGGACACAAAACATACTGAACAAATTTAAAAACAAACATGTCTTCTCCTTCCATTTCAGCAGCAATCACTTTCCTAGGGATCACATTCCCTGTCATTTCATCCAAAACTTCTTCATAACAGAAGAACTCACTAGTGGGAGGCACTACTCCATATTATTATTCAAAAATACCTTCATGTGGGACCCTTAAACCCTCAACCCATTCAAAAGAGGAGAATCTCACACTTACTCTATTTACCTTTGAATACATTCGGTTCTCATCCTCAGAATGCTCGAATTATAGATATTCATAAAACTGAATTACTAGCTTCAGGTAATAAGGTCTGTTTTTATTTGCAAAGCATTCTACCCAGTCCTGAACATTAAGTACCATCAGCACTAGAGACTTACTTGACAGCAGCCATTCCGAACTTAAATCCTTCTCAACCATGATTTCCCTCTTCAAAAAATGTGAATTGAGTAGCATTGCCACTACCTTGCTTCCACTACCATACCAAACTCGATTTCTCTTAGGGTTCGACGCATATCCTTCATCACTGACCAACAGTCTCTTCAATATTTCCATGTGATTTGAAGCAGTTCAAGGGTTTTAATAGAAGGTTAGGTTTCAAGTTAAGATAGAAAGAGGTTCAGGAGAGGTTTGAAGTGGATTGAAATGTGGTTTGTACTTCATTTTTATCATTTAGGTATCAAGAAAACAAATCATGTAAAAGAAATAAGTAATACTAAAAATGTTTCAAATTTTAATAGAAGAAAAAATGAAAAGTCTCAGAAAAGTTGACTATCGGTAAGGTCCAACGGTGAGGTCTTAACGGTGAGGTCCAACCATGAGGTCTAACTATGAGGTCCTAGCGGTGAGTTCCAATGGTGAGGTCCAACGGGGAGGTCCCAACAGTGAGGTCCTAACGGTGATGTCCCAACAGTGATGTCCCAAGGGTGAGGTTCCTAACGGTGAGTTTCCTAACGGTGAGGTTTCTAATTGTGAGGTTCCTAATGGTGAGGTTCCTAGCGGTGAGGTTCCTAACAGTGAGGTTCTTAACAGTAAGGTTCCTAATAGTGAGGTTCCTAACTTAACATTTTATCATACCTAACACATGTTTGATGTAATTTAACCACTCAAAACTCAAAGTATTTGTGAATATATTAGCCAATTGGTGTTCAGTGCTAATAAATTCAGGAGTGATATCACCTATTTGATAATGATCTCTTAATAAGTGATGTATCACATCAATGTGCTTTTCCCTAACATGAGATACTTGATTTTTAGAGATAATAATAGCACTTTTATTATCACAGTTTATAGAGACATGTTTGAATTGATATCCATAGTCTAGTAAAGTGTGTTTCATCCACAGAATTTGAGCACAACAACTACCAGCAGCTATATATTCAGCTTCAGCTGTAGATAATGCAACAGAATTCTGTTTTTTTTACACCATGATACTAGTGACTTGCCAAAAATGTGACATGTTCCATAGGTGCTCTTTCTATCTAACTTAGAACCATAAAAATCAATATCCGAATAAATTATTAAATCAAATGATTGTCCTGTTGGATAAAATAATCCTAAGTTTTTAGTATACTTGAGATATTTAAAAATACTTTTAACATTAGTTAAATGAGGCTCTTTGGTATTTTCTTGTAAATGAGCACACATGAATACACTGAACATAATATCAGGTCTGCTAGTAGTAAGGTAGAGCAGACTCTCAATCATACCTCTATAATTTGTTTGATCCACTAATTTACCAGTTTCATCAGTATACAACTTATAAGTTGTAATCATAGGTGTATCACTACCTTTATTACTATCAAAACCAAAATGTTTCAAAAGATCCTTAGAAGATTTACTTTCATTTGAAACAATAACATTTTTATTTTGAAAAATTTGAAATCCAAGGAAAATTTTAAGTTCCCCCATTAAACTCATTTCAAATTCATCATGCATTATTTTTGAGAAATTAGTAAATAAGGAATCTTTAGAGGATCCAAAAATAATGCCATATACATAGATTTTTACTATTAAAAAATCTTTGGAAATCCTTTTAATAAGAAGAGTAGGATCATCTATTCCTTTGGTAAAACCTTTCGAAATAAGAAAATAACTAATTCTATCATACCAAGCTCTTGGAGCTTGTTTTATACCATACAAATATTTAGAATGTTTAAAGACATTATTTGAAAAAAGATGATTTGTAAAACCAGGGGGTTGTTCAACAAATACATCCTCAACTATGTTCCCATTTAGAAATGAACTTTTGACATCAATTTGATAAAGTTTGAAATTCAGATGAGATGCATAATAAAGTAGTATCCTAATGGATTCTAGTCTAGCTACAAGTGCAAAGGTTTACTCATAGTCTATTCCTTCTTCTTGACTGTATCCTTGTGCAACTTGTCTAGCCCTGTTTATAACTATGTTTCCCGATTCATCAACTTTATTTCTAAACAACCATTTAGTGCCTATGGTCAAAGTGTCTTTAGGTTTTTCTACTAATTCCCAAAAAAAAAATTTCAAACTGATTTAATTCTTCTTGCATGGATATCACACAAAATTCATCATTGATTGAATCATTAATAATTTTAGGTTCAAGCTATGAAAGAAAGGCTTGATGTTCAACCTGGTTTCTTAGAGAAGCTCTAGTTTGTGTTCCTCTATTTAGATCACCTACTACAACATCTAAAGGATGATTCTCAAGAGTTCTAATACCTATAGAAATAGTTGAACTAAACTCCTCATGGTTGTCTATAAGTTCATATTCACCATGCTCAGAATCTGGAAAATTTCCAGAACTGGTTGTTTTCACTAAGGGTTCATTGTCTTTATCATTAAGGTCTATAATTGACATATCTTCCTCAAGATGTTCAACGGAAGTTTCAGGTTCATGTGGATTGGTCTCATAAAATTTGAAATGAACTAATTCTTCCACACATTTGGTTCTCTTATTAAATACTCTGTAAGATTTACTAGATATTGAGTAACCTTGGAAAATTCCTTCATCACTTTTGGAAGAAAACTTATCAAGATTATCCTTAGTGTTAAGAATAAATAATTTTCAACAAAAAACTCTAAAGTAATTAACCTTAGGCTTCCTATTATCCAAGATCTCATAAGGGTTTTTCTTAATAACATTTCTAATTAAGACTCTATTAATGATATAACAAGCTGTATTAACAGATTCAACCCAAAAATAGATTGGTAGATTATACTCATTTAGTATAGTCTGGGAAATCTCTTGAAGTGTCCTATTTCTTCTTTCTATAACTCCATTTTTTGAGGTGTTCTAGGAGCAGATAAATTGTGATTATAGCCACTTTGTGAGAAAAAATATTAAAACTCATAATTTTCAAACTCACAACCATGATTACTTTTCAAGGTCTTAATTCTAAGTCCATTAAGATTTTCTACAGACTTGGAATATTTAATGAAGTAAGAACATTCTTCACTTTTGTGATCAAGAAAGTATACCCAAGTATATCTATAAAAATCATATACAAGAACATAAACATAGTTCTTCCCATTTAAACTTGAAACTCTAGATGGTCCAAACAAATCCATGTGAACCAACTCAAGTGGTTGAGAAGTGGAAACTTATTTCATTGGTTTGAAAGAAACTTTGTGTTGTTTTCCTTTTTGACAAGGATTACAAACTTTGTTATGTGGGAATTACAATTTAGGTAAGTATCTAACTAAACCTTTCCTAGTTATTTTCCTAATTGAGTGCACATTACAGTGTCCTAATCTTCTATTCCATAACCATAATTACTTATAAAAAGCATTTAAATAAGAAACATTTTTCTTAGCTAAAGAATTTAAATCAGCAGCATATACATTTTCATTTCTAAGAGTAGTGAATATTAAATCATTTTTATAATTAAAAAAATTTCATGAATCATTTTAAAATTTAACATTGAAACCATCATCACACAACTATGAGATACTAAGTAAATTGTATTTTAACTCATAAAAAGTACTTTTGAAATTAATATAGTATTAGGGTTACCAATTTGGCCTAATCCAATGATCTTTCCTTTACCATTATCACCAAATGTGACATGTCCACCATCAACTTTAATTAGGCTCTGGAATCATGAATAGTATCCTATCATATGTATTGAACATGCAATGTCCAGGTACCATAGAGTTTTACAGGATATCTTTAAACAATTTTTCTATAAAATAGATTAAGTATAGGGTAGCTTTGGTACCTAGATTTTCTTGGGTCCAGAGAGGTTAGAAAGTAAATCTTTGGGAACCCATACTTGTCTCATAGGTTTCCTATCAACAGATATTTTTGGAGACATGAATACTTTTTTAGGTCCTTTAGAAAAGCGTTTTTTAAAATATGGTCTAGAACTTGAATAAGAAATGAACTGTCCATATTTTGGAACAAATTTATTTTTAACAATCCTTCTCTATCCTGGATGATATCCTAGACTAGTTGTGTATTTTGGAGCATATATGTTTCCCTAGAAATTGAGTCAAGGTATCTATACCTGCAGTAAACTTCTCAAGATCCCTTTTTAATTGCTCATTTGAAAATTTAAGTTCAGTATTTTCTTTTAATAACTGAGCACATTTTTCTCTCTCAATATCCAGACCAGACTTATAATTAGCATTTAAAGCATGTTGTATTTTCAATAATTTATATTTATCCTTGAGTTCATTAAAGGTATTTTCAAGCATTCCACATCATTAAAATAGTTCATCCTTAGTCATATTCTCATAATTATTTGATTCACTTTCATTCCCAGAATAATAAGCATTATGTATAGGAGAATTAGGTATTACCTCAGATGTTTCTTTCATGAAACACAAGTTTGCATGTTTTTTTTATTATCAGAAGTCTCAGATCCACTGGGGATATCCTCTGAATCACTCTAAGTAGCTTTCATAGCCTTTTTATATCCCTTTCCCTTGTCTTCATATTTCTTCTTAAATTTCATCTTAGAGCAATCATCCTTCACATGGCCTTTTTGTTTACACTCATAACAGATTATCTCATTTGTGTTGTCATTCCATTTATGTCCTTTTTCCACTTTCCTTTACTATCATACCTTCCTTTATAGTTTGACTTTCTAAACAACTTCTTCTTATGGTAGAACTTCTTGAATCTCCTAGAATGATGATCCATCTCATCATCACTGTTAGAAGATGAATCTTCATTGGTGGAAGTGTCTACAGGAGCTTGAACCTTTTCTTTATCTTTTCTCTTTGAGGTAGAAGTCTTGAATGGTACAGATTTATTTCTTGGTTCTTCATCTTATTATTGATTTACCTTAAGCTCTTCTTCATACATCATAAGTTTTCCAATTATTTCCTTCACTAGTAGCTTTCCTATGTCATAGGATTCTCGGCTAGAAATAGAAGTTCCTCTTCTTATGTCAGGTAGGCATCGAAGTAACCCCATAATATGATCCTTGTTTTCTACTAGTTTCCAAAGCAGAATCATGGTATTTACTATTTCATTTAACCTGAGATAAATTTCATATATAAGTTCATCAGGTTTCATTTTAAAATTATCATATTTAATAGTATAAGTATTTAATCTCATTTCTTTAACATTGGTTGTTCCCTCATGAGAAATAGTCAAAGTATCCCAAATTTCGTATGCAATTTTACAGCTAGATATTCTATTGAATTCCTCAGCACCTAGAGAATAGTACAATTCATTCATTTATTTATAGTTATTTTTATATGTAGCTTTAGTCAATTGAGACCATGTGTCCCTAGTAGTAACAGGCAAGGCATGTTGTTCTGAAATTGTGTCCCAGATTTCAGGAACCATGATCTCTAGATACATTTTCATTTTTTATTTCCACAAAGCATAATTATTACCATTAAAGAAAGGTGGCCTATTATTAGCAGCTCCCTCAAATCTGTTATCCATTGTTAATTAGAATTTAAAGAACTGAAAATTTTGATATGACAGAAATTTTAAGATCATTAAGATACAACTAAAATCACAATTGAAAATAATTTGAAAACTTGTACAATAGTTGATATGGTAGCAATAAAAAAAGTTAATCTTCTAATACCAAATGTTGGTTGGAGTGGAATCTCAAGAGGGGGGTGAATTGAGTTCTTACTTAAAATTTCTGTTAAAAAATTATGATAAATATCCCCCAATTTTGAAATGGCCCAGTTAATTAAGGCAGTAGTGATATTAATGTTTATTTGGTCAACAAGTTTCTCAAAGGGTGATTAGTCCTCATTTAAATCAGTGTAAAACACTTCTTCAACTTTTGAAACAAGTTTACTGAATTAAACACATACACACACTAACTAGAACTAACTATCATAGTAAATATAAAAATAGTTTTCTTTTTTTGAATTTATAAGCAGCAAAAAATAGAAAAAATAGAGTATTACAAAAATATATCACACAGTAGAGCTATACAAGAGGTTCAGTCTTGATCCGAGACTTAATACTCTCCACTTGGTGATCACCATCCACCAAGCAGTTTATATCAACAATAAACTTGATACACAGACTATATCGGGCTTTACAATGGTTTTCAAAAACTGTTCAGGGATCACACCCTCTACCACAGTTCTTCATGGGAAAAATAAACAATCCAAACCATACATGGTCTCTTCCATAGTTACACATGGGAAACAAGGTGTAAGTGAAGTTTGATGTGAGGATTTTCAGTATCCTCCAGTTCAAGCACAGGAGACAGTGTGTGTAATAGACACACACAAACTTCTCAGAAATGTAAATGATAAGAACACAATAGATATAATATTATAATATTGAGTTTAGAAAGCTCTATATGTTTTCAGTTCTACTCTTGACTCCTTGGAGTGAAGAAATTGTAGTTCGAGTATTTCTCTTGAAGTTGTCCTCAAAACAGAGTGTCACAACTCTAGGTTCTAGCTTCCATGTACTGAGGTGTTCTTATTTTTGGTTGGACAAAGATTTGAAGAATCACAGAAGACATACATGATTTTTTTCTCCCAAATGATCTTCATGTGGCTCTTGGGTACATAGTGTAAGTGCTCAATGGTTCTTCCTAGTTCTCTTTGTTCTAGAAAGTAATCACTTTGTCATGCACTTATCTCTAATTTTTGTACTCTCGGCACACACTCTTTTCTTCCTCGGTCTTCTATTTTATATTTGAGGTCTGGCAATAAGAATAAGTAAACCATGTTTGGTCCTCCTCGTACCTCGTACTATCTCCAGATATGATCTCTTGATATGTCTACAATCAACATTAATTAATGTCAGAAGCATTAAATTTACCAAATATGACTGTTAGAATAATCTTAATAATTTTACAAAGTATTGTGTATAAGAGTGAGTATCGATGGACTAGTAATGATAGCCTTCTCAATGGTATCCTTCAGTGGTAACCTTCTCAACGGTAGCCTTCAGCGGTGACCATTCATCGGTGACCTTTCTATCAGTGACCTTTCTATCGATGACCTTTCTATCAGTGACCTTTCATCGGTGACCTTCATCAGTGACCTTTCATCGGTGAACTTTCATCGGTGACCTTTCATCGGTGACCTTTCTACTTAGATAAAATTTTCAATGTAAGCTTAAACAAGAGAGCAGTGAGATTGAAGATACATAGTTATCACTTGATAGAAACTAAGAATATCAATGACACACAATTATCATGTAATAAAAACATGATTATCACATAGACAAAACATGATTTGGGATTATCAAAATAGGTGAGTCCATCATTAACATTTAGAAAAAAACATTTAAAAACATAAAAAACATTTTTAATTCATTATATATTTTATTTGAAAAATAATAAGAGTTTGCAAAGGCCAACCTGTGGCCTGGCCTGGCGCAGCAGTTGGGTCCATCCCAAGACTGGGCTCAGGCCCCTCATGGGGTTGGTCAGGTTGGCATGAATAGTGGTTTGTGACTCGTTTTTTTAGGGAAAGCCTGGTCCATCCCATCTTGGTCTAAACCAGGTCGGGCTGAAATTACACCCTTAGGAGTGACCATGATTTTTCGCTCTATAACGATGCAGTTTTCTAGTTATTCTATAAATTAAATGGTCCATTTTTATTCTTTTATATTATTTTGATTTCTCTCATACTTAAGGAAATAATGTTTTGTCATCAGTGTTCTTTGAGCATACTTTATTTAGCTTTAGTTGTTGGATTCAGAATATTACCTGATAGTGATCCAAGGTGAGTCCCCCTTCTTTTTCTATTGGGTTTTCTCCCAATTCTTCATCTGGTAAGGTTGTGAGAGTGGTTTAAAGGTTGGTTTTTCTATATTTGAGTCTTGATTTTGATGAGAATTAGTGCGTTCTAGATTATTGGAAATTTCCTTGCATGATTTGGACCGGGTGATCCTCCCTTTTATACCTTGTCCCTGTACAGTGGTTGTGAAGCTCAACATGAGGTAGGGGATTTGTGAACCCTCTTTTAATTTTCTATATAATTTGGAAGTAACATGTTTTTTTATTGATTTGGGTGAATATTAATGATTGAATTAATGAAGATAATAATTGATACTAAGAGTAAATTGATAGGAATGTTTGATTCTCATGATTTTACATGCTTCCATGATATAATATATGTGACTGATGCCTTTTTTATCTTCTTCTGCTAAGACTTACCATTATTACTATGATTTGTGTGATAATAATATGATTTTATTTCTTGAAAAATATATTATAAAAGGTTAATTATGTAAGGTGGTAAAGAACCAGTTGTGTGAAATCTGAAATTTTTTGGTTAACACCCATGTAAGAGATGTTAAATCACTATGCAAGCATGATTTGAAATTGAAATTTTGTAATTTTTTTTGTTTAAAGTGTTATATATATATTTTTGTTTCATTTTAATGTGAATATATTGTGAGGATTATTGTGTAGGAATTGTATGGATGGTTTTGAGTGCAGGGTGTGTTGAGGGTTATAGGTGGTAATCATTGTTGGCATGGGAGGAATGGTTATTGATGTGTGGTGGTTGGGCTGTTGTGGTGGCTATTAGCATGAGAGGAGTGGAGGCTAATGTGGTGGATGTTTTTTTGATGCAGGGATAGTATTATAGTTTTCTGATGGGTAGGTAATGTAATTGGTAATGAAAAATATTTAAATGGACTAAATTCAAATAAACTATCATTGTGAATGAAATGTTGATGCTTGAAATGAATGGGTAAAGGTTGGAAATAAACATAGAAAATGGCTAAAAATGATTTGTCATTAAAAATTTAATTAAATGAAATAATGAGTATAATATGACTGGTAACCGGTAAATATGGAATTGGTTGATTACATGATTAAAAAGGGAATTTATGGGCTTCGTTGTAGCTATTTTATTTGGAAATGTGGGCTGGTTGATGATGTAGAGGTGGAAAAAAAATCATGAAAGGTTGTGGGGATGTGGTGATATTTATGAGCTGTGAAAGTGAAATTTTGGTGTACAATTGATAGGATAGTTTTTTTTGTTATTTTATTTTCTTGTGATTTCATACGCATTTCACTTGTGTTAGATATTCTTATAGACACCCTAATGTTTTGGGTTCCAGGTGTTTCCCCCAAATATCCAGGTTAGTGAGGGAATGGATGTATGGATACTCTCTCTTCCCTACTATCTCTTTAGAATGTGGTATGACTATTATAGTAAGAAGTTTATATGCATGTGTTGTGATGGTCAGAATTCAAAAGTGTACTTGATGTGATGTTAATGAGATGATGATGTGATATATAGTGGGGGTCATGGATGGAAGGGGAGGGAACAAGGTTGACATCTTTCATGTTCATGATACCCTACTATTATATAAATGTGATGTGTGGTTAAGATAGGGATATGTGATATATAGTTGTGGATGTGGTTATGGTATATTCTAGTGCCAATGTGAGTGTTGGGCTAAGTAGGGTTATGGATCGACCCATGTTAGATGTGACTTGATATGTGTTATGCAGATATTTTTGTGATGATATGGAAGAGATAAGACTGCCATGACATTTTCTGTTGGGTCTTGAGAATGAAAAACATGCAATTAAGTGGTGTGGGGTACCCTTTTTGTAATATTCTTCAATATTATTTTATTATACTTAGATGTGATACTTGATGACTGATCCTTGGTGAGGCTAGGTGTTAGTTTACTTGGTAGATACTTATTGGTTATTTTATTTATCTACTCAAATATTAGTATTCTTCTTTCAATTTGTGCATGAGAGTTATTAAGGAGGATCCTACTGAGTATATATGTATACTCAACCTTATATATATAAATATGTTTCATAGGCTTTTAGGAGGGGTTTGGAGGTCGAATTGAACATTAGAAGCTCTGAGTTGGGAGATGTGGTTGGAGTTATTACCTAGGAATTTTATTTTGTTATTTTATTTTGGAGACCCTATATTTGTATTTTATTTTCATGAATTGTGAATATTATGAGATATTGGTTTTATTTATATAATAGAGTTAATTATTGGTTTATTTTATATATTCTTGAGATTTATAAAGGTAACGTCTCCCATTTGGGTGACTTATATCATTGGTACTAGTTTCCCCCATATTTCCTATTTGAGGGCTTTTAAGGTCAATCCGATCCTCAGTACAGGCCCTAAAAGGTTTTTCAATGGGGGTGAGTCATGAGAAAGTCGAACCAGAGCTTTGGTTGAGATTTTTTATAGATACTGGAGTTAGATTCTTGTAGGGATTACATTGGTTAATCTTATTGAACACCCTAAGTGAGGTAATGATGATTGTGGGTTAGAGACCTAGAAGATTTATATGAATCATACTTGTTTTCACTTGTGATTAAATTAGAGTGATTTGAGAAAATTCAAAATTAATATAAATAAATGTATCTTAAATTAATTCCATGCCATTAGGCTTAAGTGTTTCATTTATTTCTTGACGATATTCCCATTAGACATTCTCCACATGTGGTTTAGGTTGGTGAATTTTGGTAGGATAATCTGGTTGATCATACTAGGATTTATTCGGCTGAGGAGGATGAGCTTTGAAAGAAGATGTTGTGTGAGTTCCAACGTTATAACTTAGAGAAAAATGAGGGGAGTGTCTCTGATCTGGAGATGATTCTTTGGCCAAAGGATCTCAAGATCGCCTTCATCTTGATCTAATCTTGGATAGAGTATTGGGTCCTATTGGAGGTCACCCATATGTGAGGGGTTGCGCTGGTGGCAGATCCTTTATCATGGTAAGAAGAAGGGGGAGTGGGTTTCTGAGATGATTTCCAGAGGCAATTTTGTGTGGAGTTTCAATCATCAATGGTGTTATAAGTGAAGAGGCAAGAGTTTATATCCCTTCTATAGGGGAGCCAGAGCACATGAGAGATTGATATTAGATTCAAGGGCCCACTTCGCTTCTCCCTTGATCTTTTCTCAGATGTTGAGTAAAGATAATGATGTATATAGAAGGTTTTGCACCCTATTATCTAATATTCAGTCACTCCATTTAACTTTCCTATGTATTTGGAGGTGTAGAAGAATAAATTTGATTGACAGTATGAATGAACATCTGATATCATCTTGAGAGGGAGGTCATTAGAACTTTCTAAGTAGAGTTTCATAGGGAGGATCTTAGATATCTCGGAAGATGAGGTTCTGACTAATGGAGAGTCATCCTCAAGCCTATTCTCTTTTCTCTAGGTCTAGTATTTCTTGTGCCTCTACCATGATATTTATGATGATGTTATTTGTTTTTGGGGTTCATGACCATCAGTGGTATTAGTAATCAACCATTCTCAAGGTCTAACATGGATTAAGCATTTATTTCCCTTTTATCAACCCTAGAAACAATTTATTCTAATGTCATATTAGTAATAGGGACATCAAGGTTATGCTTTATTGAGAGGATATGGATATGGTAGAGGTTAACTCCATGATTTCGCCCACCCTCAGGGACATAGGATTGAGTGTGGCCATGTAGGTTGTCTTCAACAATGAGGTAGAAGAGTTTGACTTGGATAGTTGTACTCTATGGTGATTCCTATGCCAAATGGGCTAAAGAACATCCAAAGTACCATTTTTTACTATCTACCATGGTTTTTACATTATTTGATTTTGGATATTCTCACTCCTTTATTGCACCCACCTTAGTCCATGCATTGAGGCTCAAGGTGGAGAGGCTTCTAGTATCCCTGGTTTTGAATACACCAATTGGAGGTTAGATGAGTTTTCTATATATTTTATAGGGTTATGAATGATTTTGAGGAAACATTAGTCAATATGGAGATTTATTGTAGTAGATACACAACCTTATGAAGTCATTCTTGGAATCAATTAGTTTTATTCTATGCGTTTAGTTATTGATCACTTCCAGATTAGGGTTGTATTCTTTGATATGGGAGGAAAACATGAAGTATTGATTGATGGTTGGGATTACCATATGGGTTATAGATGTTCATAGCCTCTTTTTCTTAGTCATAAGCTTTACCATTGGGTGTATTGTAGAAACAAGTGGTGGAGTTCCCTATATTAATTGAGGAATTTACGAATATCATCCTCAAGTTCGTAACACTACCCCCTCAGCGTGATATTAAGTTCAAGATAAATTTAGAATCAGGTGCCTCTATGATTTTGATGACACATTATCGAATGAAATATTCATAACCCTGATATTTGAGTATTTTGATCAATGATCTAATGAAAAAAGGTTTTATAGGGGTTTCATCCAACCTAGTGTGGTGATATGGGGTGCTCTAATATTAATTGTAAAGAAGGTGGATGGTATTTTGATTTTGTGAGGTTGTCTATGGACTACTGGTGGCTAAATATGGTGATAGTTAAGAACCATTACCCCTTACCGTTGATAGTTTATTTATTTGATCAATTTAGGGAGTCATTTGGTTTTCAAATATTGATTTTTCATCTAAGCATCAACATATGTGGGTGGAGGAGGATATCATCAACACTACTTTCTGATGTCAGTATGGTCACTTCAAGTTTGTTTCTATATTTTTTTGTGTCAAAAATGTTCCAAATTTTTTTATAGGACTCATGAACTCTTTGTTTTGTGAGTTATTGGATCAGTTTGTGGTAGTGTTCAGTGACTACATCCATTTATACTCGAATTCATATAATCATACCTCTTAGGGATGTTTTTAGTTCCTTAAGAACCATAAACTATATAGAGAGTTGTCAAAGTGAAAGATTTGGACATGTGAGGTGCATTTTTCATAGGTATGTGGTGTTATATTAGGGAGTGGTGGTCTATCCTTTGAATATCTTTGTAGTTGTTTATTGGGAAACACAAAATAATGTTGTTGAGGTTTGTAACTTCCTTGGTATTGCAAGATACTATTAGAGGTTCATGTTTGATTTCTATCTTGAAGTTTTATGTTTTATTCTCTTGTAATATGGACCTACTTACAACATTTAATAGAAATGATTATACTTTTATATGGACTGATTTGTGTCAAAAAAAACTTTCGACTACCTAAAGGAGAGGCTCGTTAGTGTTTCCATCCTTTGGTTACTATAGGATTTAGTGATGTTTTAGGTTTTATGTGATGATTCCCTTCTAAATTTAGGTTTAATATCAATGTAACATAGGAAGTGATACCATATGGGTCCAATTAGTTTCATCCCTACAAGCATAACTATACCACTCATGATCTCAAGTTTGCTACATTGGTGTTTCCTCTGAAGATGTGGTGAAATTATCTTCTTAATGAGTTCTTTGTGGTCTCTACCGATCACAATAGCCTAAAGAATATTTTATATCATCAAGATTTTAATCTATGTCACTGGTGGTTTGTGAAGTTGTTGTGGGACTACAACTTCAATATTTCCTACACCCTGGTAAGGGTAATGGTGTTGCTGATGTGGTGAGAATAATTCCATGAGAAGATATTTTTTGGGAGTCCACAGATGCTTAAAAATTGGTAAAGGAGATTGCATCAATGAATATTGATGAATAAAGTGCTTCTGGTAGAGGTTTCATGTTTCATATGACAGTACATTCATCTTTGATTCAATGGGTAGAAGAGTCTCAGTGAGCAGACTTTTAGGTAGACATAATGCAGGACCATGTCCTTCATTATGATGCTCTGAATGGATGGTTGGAGAAAAGTCAAAAATAGATGATATTTCAATGGTGATTGTCCCATCAATGATGAACAATGAGGTTCTCCAAGAGTTCTATAGCTCACCCTTGATAGTTCATCCTGGTATCTCTAATATGTATTAAGCCTTAAAAAGTCAAGTTTGGTGGCCTTGGATGAAGCGGAGGGTAGTGAAGTTTGTATCACGATGTTTTGTCTGCCAATAGGTAAAGGCAGATAATTGTTTCCCAAGTGGGTTGTTGTATCCATTGGATGTCCCTAAGTAGAAATGGGAAGACATCTCAATGAATTTATTCACTAGTTTACCTTGATCCCATAGAGGATGCAATGTTACTTGAGTGATCGCGGATCATTTAATGAAATCGGATTTCAGAGAGGCAGTATGTGGATGAGGTAGTGAGTATTCACAAGATATATAGAACTATCATATTTGATCAGGATCACTATTTTACCTCTCAAGTTTGGAGAGGCCTTCAGTGTGATTTTGGATCTCAGTTTCATCTCAACACTGCTTTCTATTCCCATATAGATGGACATACAGAGCTGACCATTTAGACATTGAAGGATATATTGTGATATTGTGTTTTGTATTTTTCTGGGTCTTGGGTGAATCACCCATAGTTGAGTGAGTTTTCTTATAAAAACAATATCACTCTTCCATTAGAACAAAATTATTCAAGGCATTTTATGTGAAACCTTATAGATATTCATTTCATTGGACCAAGGATGGGGTGTCTATATTACTTTGATTGGATGTGGTTAGAAGTATGATATAAAAGGTTAAGATGAATTGAGATGAGATGAAGGTGATATAGGACCATCAGAAGTGTTATATTGATCATAGGATGAGATCTTTTGAGTTATAGGTTGGAGCCTATTTATTCTTGAAAGCTTCCCCTCATCATGGTCAACTGTGGTTTATCCGAGAGAGTAAGATTTCTCCCCAATTTATCAGTCCCTTTGAGGTTTTGGAATGAGTCAGCGAGGTGACGTATCAGCTAACACATTCCCCATAGTTAGATCAAATCCATGATTTCTTTTATGTGTCACAACATTGTTGATATATTCATGATGATTTACATTTCAAAGATTTGGGATAGTTGGATTTCAAGGATGATGTGATGATTGTGGAATGGTCAATTGATAAGCTGAATTCATATATACTTTTTTTTGTCATTTACCTAATAATTTCCATTGCTTTATTTGGTAATGTGTTTGGTATATGATTAATTTTACAGTAATGACGCTCCCAATTTTTTAAAGGAAGAAATGCACAAAAAGTGTAGAATTCACCTATTACATGTCGTGAACCATCAGTACACATCATGTAATAGGATTTCATAGCATCCAGCAAGTCTTGAGCAAAGTTGTGAACCAATTCATGAATTTTGTAGAGAAAGAAGCTAGTACACATCCTGAATGGATAGTACATGATATGACCCCATTCAAAGTCGTTGGATGAGAAATACACTCTAGAGGAATAGTTGGAAGGCTAGTACACATCATGAGTCCTCGTTACAGGATGTGTAAGTGGTCAAACCTCATAACTTAGGTGAGATACACACGAAATACACATCAGATGCAAAAAATCATGAATATATTCATGGATTGGTGTTACACAATGTGTAATATATTACACTTTGTGACCCATTTTGCCTATATATATAGGAGCCCCGCAGTAGTTTAAGGAGCATTCTAGAGCAGATACTTCTCTTTGTTTTTATTCCCTTCAATTTTTCTTCATTCATTTCCCTCTAAAAATCAAATTTATTCATTGTATTATATTTTATTCAAGAGTCATGGATTGTTTTTTTCTTTATCTACTTCTAATTTTTGTTGCATCACTTACCTTCACTCATCATCGAACTTATGTTGGATCCATTTATTCTTTCATTACAAGTATTCATTTTATTAAATTGTGATTTGTATTTTCTAATTACTCATTGCATTCTCATCCCCACTTGTGAATCCAAACATTTTCATGATTTGGAATCATTTACATTCAAACATTCTTAGAATGTTGACCATGGTTCCATTTATTTATTTTTTTGCATCCCCTCCTACCATGAGTGGATAAACCACCCAAGGGTAGGGATCGATACTGGATGTATCTGAATTTATAATAAATATTTAATTCTAATTTTGGTAACCATAAAGGATTAGTAATCAGGATAAATGATAAAATTTCTATCCAATTCATTTGAATTCCCCTGACCGTGGGATGTTCATGTAAAGGACCTTATCTTGGTTGGAGTATATTAGGCTATAACCACTAGCTTAAGATACTTTCTTCCAAAGGATCTAAGCTTAATGTATCTTGGTTGTCTCTATATCTTGATCAAGGAATATATACCTTCTAGATAGAGTTATTTGACTTGACCAAAGTTAACTAGTGACTTTTTCTTACTTCGTAGCCTAAACTTTAGGACCCTACCAAGATTAGAATTAAGATCATTCATATTGCAGATACTCAAAATTGATCTTGACCCCTATTTAATCAAATTAAGAACCCATGAAATACCATATATTTAGTAACTCCCAAACTAAAATAAACTAGAAAGGACTTATACCTAAAGGGTCTCAAGCCTTTGACCTCCAAGAGCTAGCTTCCTCCCTCTGGGATCAACATCAGATTAATGCTATACTATGCCTGAGTAGTAAGTGAAGTTTGGTAAAACAATAAATATAATATGACCACATCCCACATGAATTAAACGATGCACATGGGCATGTCAAATTCTAGTGCCATTTTTAGAGAGTTAACTTTTTTCTTTTCATAAAGCTCTAGAAAAAGACCTAGGATTGCCTTTCCCTAACCCCCTTTTCTTCTTTTCTTTTGAGAAGCCATGGAATCCCCTTTTCTATGGTATAGTTCATGTAAAAAGACATTTTGACTCATTAAAGGAACCTTGAGTCAGAAGAGCCTTTAGACTTCAGTCCCTAGATTAAAAGGTACCTTTTTTCATGCCAAAGGTCAGCAATGGCCAATCAACACCACTAAATGGGACCTAACCCACCAAACCATCATTAAATAGTCTCAGGAAAGCATATGATACATCAAGATAATACCGTCATGGATTATGGATTTCTATCAATCCATAGTGCATCCCCAAGAATAGTGTGTCCCCCCATTCAATATCGTACCTTCGAAATTAAACCTAGACTCATTTTCCTAATCCAAAACAAGGGGAAATTCAGTGGCCACTAGAGTGAATACCCACATGAGCACATTTCTAATTTCCTAGAAGTTTTTTATACCTTTCACAACCGGGGTGTTTCGTAAAACATGATCAAACTACGCATCTTCCCATTCTATTTAAGAGACCGAGATAAGGATGGGATAAAAAGTCAAGCTCTTGAGTCAATCATGACTTGGTAAAATCATTCCAAGAAGTTCTTAGAAAAAAAACTTTCCACCGATTCAGACTTGGAAGCTTTGAAACAACATTTAGAACTTTTCTCAGACTAATAGAGAATCATCATGGGAATCTTAGGACTGATTAAAGGAGATAATGAGAAAGTTTCTACATTAGGGACTGGATACATGGATTTAGTTACAAACATTATACCAAGGAATCCATCCAACTGCACAAACTATTGTTTATTCTACCATTGATAGAGGATTTATATTTAAGACCCCATAAGCTGGAATAGAAATTGTCGATGAAGTTTCTCACATTGGAATCCTGTGGAAAAGTGATCATCGACCACCATGATGTGTTATCCACCATGTAGATGAAAACAACAGACTAGTAGTTCAAGTTGAATTGCTCACAAAGAAGCTTGAATCATTTCAACTGCATTCTGCACAGCCTCCTCCTTCCCCCGTAATGAAGATAAAATCATGTGAGATGTGCGGTGGCCCACATATTTACTAAGACTTCAAATCAGGTGTTGAGGAATCACAAGCTCGTTATTTTAACTACATCAATTATAATCAAAATAACCCACATTTTCAATAGCGGAAACAATATTACCAGTAGAGGCATGCTCTGTATAAACCTCAGAACAACCAAGGATATTTTCAACAATGAAGTGGTCAAGAACCATTTTGGAATCAAGGACCACCAAGGTATCTTCCTATGAATCCAGTTCCAAGACCTCATCAATAGATGCAATAACAACTCTTCCCAAAAGAGATCAGCAGTAATTCCAACCTGCTCATCCTAGACCTCAACCACAACTTTATCCTCTCCAAAGTTACCTAGAGAACCTCCTGAATACCTTTTTTCAAAAGGAATTCCAATGAATGACTACTCAGGAAACGAATATGAAAAACCAAAGAGCTTCTTCATACAATATTGAAGTAAAAATAGTTAAAATCTCAAAGACCTTGTTTGACAGATTACTAGGTACCCGACCTGGTAAAATAGAGACGTACCCAAGAGAAGAATACAAGGCAGTAGTGATGAGGAGTGGGAAGATATTGGATTTTAAAAAACCCAGAGGAAGAGATGAAAGTAAATAGAAAGATACTAAGAAGAAAATAGTAGAAGATAGAGAAGTGGATAAGACTAAACTAGAAAAACCTCAAGAAGAATTACCATATGAGAAGGATCAAACTCCCAAACATCCAAAGAAACCATTTTATACCCCCCCTCCCCCTCCATACAATCCACCTCTTTATTTCCTATAAAGATCGAGACAAGGAATATAGGATGCACAATACAATAAGTTCCTAGAGATGTTCAAGAAATTTCACATCAACATACCATTTGTTGATGTTATTTCCTAGATTCTAGTTTATGAAAAATTTATCAAGTATATACTTTCCAACAAAAGGAAAATAGAAGATCTAGGGATCTCATTAAATGAAAAATTCTCTACTATTGTGCAGTAGAAAATACCACAAAAAATGAGAGATCCCAGATGTTTTTCAATTCCTTGTGCTATTGGAAAATGTAAGTTTGGAAGAGCTCTATGTGACCTTGGAGATAACATAAACTTAATTCCAATGAGTTTCTTCCTGAATCTAGGGATCTAAGAACTAAAAATAACTAGAGTAACACTGAAACATGGTGACCGATCAATGAAGTACCCCAGGGTAATTCTCAAATATGTTTTGGTTAAATTCAGAAAATTCATCTTTCCAATAGAATTCCTAGTTCTGGACATAGAAAAAGAAAGTGATGTCCCCATTATACTTGGAATACCATTTCTATCAACAATAAAGGCTTTGATTGATGTGAATCAAGGATGTATGATATTTTGAGTTGGATAAGAGAAATTAGTGTTAAACCTAGTTAAATTTTCACACCAATTAGATGATGTTATTGATTTCAAAACCATCTCTCTCACCCAAGAAGGAGATGAGTTCATGTCCATTGAAGAAGAAAGTGAAGAGTCACCCTTAGATAAGGAAGGAGAGTACAAGTTTGAGGAATTAATCTTCATTGAACCTCTCACAAGGGATACCTTTCCACCTTTCATACCCTCTATCATTCAACCACCAAATTTAGAACTAAAACCTCTACCTCGTACTCTTAAGTACTCATACTTAGAAGAGTCATCCACTCTGCCAGTTATTATCAACTCTGAACCATATCAAGCACAAGAAGAAAGATTGGTTGATGTTTTGAAAATACATAAGTAATCAATTTCTTGGGGAGTGGAAAACATTAAAGGGATCAATCTTACTGAATGCACTCACAAGATCCTACTCGAAGAAGATGTAAAGACAAAATGACAACCTCAAAGGTGTCTCACACCACTGAAGAAATAAGTCACCAAAAGGAAGCTCTAAAACTCTTGGATGAAGGAATAATCTTTTATATATCAGATAGTGAACAGGTGATCCCCCTATAATTATGCTTATGAAATTAGGAATCACAAAATAAAGAATTGATGAAAACGAATTGATTTCAACACGCACCATCACTGGATGGAGAGTCCGCAAGGATTAAAGATTCTTAAATGTAGCAACTAGAAAGTATAATTTTCCTTTACCCTTAATGGATTAAATGATGGAAAGAATTGTAATACATGGTTTCTACATTTTCCTGAATGTATATTCAGGATACAACCAAATTGCAGTCAACCCAACTGATTACCCAAATACCACATTCATATGACCATTTTGTACTTTTGCTTATAAGCGAATGTCATTCAGAATGTGCAATGCTCCAGCAACGTTTTAGAGATGCATGACACATATTTTCCATGAAATAGATAAATAATTCCTAGAAATATTCATGGATAACTTCTCAGTCTATGGAAGATCATTTTAAGTTTATTTAAGCAATCTAGAATTAGTCTTGAAACGCTATGAAGATACATAACTTGTCCTTAATTTGGAGAAATTACATTTCATGGTCCAAGTATGAATAGTCCTTAGGCATAAAATCTCTAAGGAAAGCATCAAATTTGATCCAGACAAAATTAAAGTCATTAAGGATTTACCATAACCCTCTATAGTAAAGGGTATCATAAGTTTTCTAGGTAATACCGAATTTTACAAAAATATTATAAAGAACTTTTCCAAAGTTTCCCATCCATTGATGAATTTATTTTCAAAATAAGTCCCTTTTGAATTCACTAAGGAAGGTTAGAAAGCTTTCAAAACCTTGAAGGAATGCTTAATAGAAGCACCAGTCATCATTTCACCCAACTGGGATAAGGAATTTTTGTTAATGTGTGATATAAGTGACCTTAATATTTGTTTTGTGTTAGGATAGTTAATTGGTCATATCTTTTGTCCAATATTATGCAATCCATATGCTAAGTGAATCTTAAGTCAACTACACAACTATATAGAAGGAACTCTTAGTAGTTTTGTATTCCTTTGAAACATTTCAACACTATCTGGTGCTATCTAAGGTGATTGTTCACATTGATCATGATGCCTTAAGATATATGATGAACAAGAATGATTCCAATATGAGGTTTATATAGTGGATCCTCCTAATATAGGAATTTTAAATCATGATCAAGGACACTAAAGGCATAGAAAATGTGATTGTGGATCATTTATCCAGACTTCATCTACCCATCATTAAACAAGACAGGAAGGATGACATTGAAGTAGACTTTACAAATGAATCCATTTTCAATGTTAAGGTTCAACCATGATTCTATAATATTTACAATTATCTATCCATGGTATTTTTATATCAAGATCTTTAATATTAATAGAGGGCAATATTTTTGTCAAAAGCCAAGCATTACTATTAGGATGATCCACTATTGTTCAAACGATGTGTTGATGGACTGATCTGACACTAAATCCCTAAGGAGGAAATCCCACATGTGATTGAGATATGTCACACATCACCAGCCAGTGGAAATCATGGACCTAAGCATACAGTAGCCAAAATTTTACGAAGTGTACATTTCTAGACCATTTTACATCAAGACATAGGGGAATTTTTCCAAAGATGTGACATATGCCAGTGGACTGGAAACATTGGAAAAAGGAATGAGATTACAAAAAATCCCATTATGGAAGTCTAAATCTTTAGAATTTTGGGAATATACTTTATGGGACCATTTCCCACTTCATATAGAAAATCCTACATTCTGGTAGGTGTTGACTACATCTCAAAATGGGTTGAAGTTAAAGCTACTGCATATGACACATTGAAAGTTGTCATGAACATTCTAAAAAATAATTTTTTTGCAAGATTTTGATTCCCAATATTACTCATTAATGATTAAGGAACAAAATTAACAAACCAATATGTGAGAGGATTGCTAGAGAAGTATGAAATCAGATAAAACACATGAACTCCCTACCACCCACAAACAATTGGGCAAGTGGAACTTTCAAATAGAGTGATAAAGTATATTTTGGAAAAATCTATGAATACAAGCTGTAATTATTGGAGTCCTAAACTGGATGATTCATTATGGGCATACCGCACTATATATAAGACACCCATAGGCACCACACTATTCAGATATTTTATGGGAAACCATGTCATCTCCTAGTTGAGCTGGAGCATCATTCATTTTGGGTGATCAAGAAACTAAATTTAGATTTTGAGAAGGTCAGAGAAGCCAGAATGTTGTAGTTAACTGAATTAGAGAATATCAGAAGGGATACCTATGATAATGAAAAGATCAAGAAAAAACAAATAAATGGAATAATCATCGCATTGTTAGGCGTATCTTTGTACCAGGGAATAAGGTCCTTTTATTTAACTCAAGATTGAAACTATTACCTGGTAATCTGAAATCTTTATGGTTAGGACCCTTTTAAGTCACTCAATTCTTTCCTTATGGGACCATATAAATTCAAAGAGAAGGTGGATCACCTTTTAAAGTGAATGGTCAATGACTAAAAATTTTCTAATAACCCTTCCAGGAAGGCTATGTCATCGGCCTAAAATTAAATTGAGCCCAAACTGAGTCAATCTCTTGACATAAAATAAATAAATGAATGGGAGGAACCCTAGGATAAGACATCTTATCCTAGGATAGATTAGATAACCTTAGTATAGTTTCAGATGAGCTAAGATTTAGAGATTAGGGGTTAAACAAGTTTAGACTAAAAATGCTCATTACACGTTGTGTAACCCCATTACACGAAATGAAACCTTTCTCTAAAAAAACTATTTTAATTAACCATTTCACATTTTGAACCATCGGTACATGTCATGTAACCCACCAGGCCTGTTTTTTAAAATGCAGGTCATGAACATTGGGTTCACGACCCGCAACCCTTGATACCCGCATAACTGACCCCTCACCTCCCTCCTGATTGACTACTCCTGAACTCCCTAACCCCTCAACTCCATGTCCTCCTCTCTTACATTAAAAACATCAACCCCTCACCCTTATCCCCTCTAAACCTTTGTGCCCCCCTTCTCCCTCACCCAACACCGATCACCTCCTCTCCCACTCCACATCCTTCTCCTCACTAAACCCATCCCTCCTCCTCTCACTACCACACAATTCCACCAATGTCTGCTCATGAACACCCTTACTCTCTTCATCAATGGAAAGAACCAAGTGGTTGCAACCTTCCTCCTCATCTTTGTCCTATTACGAGCAACCTTTATCAAAGAAACCTCATGGAACCACATATTCCATGCCTGTCAAACGTTCTACACCACTTACAACCTTCCATGTTACACCTGCTAACTGAGAAGAGTCCTAATCCACCTCATAGAACTCCTCTAGTGACTAAAACCTCTACCTACACCCTATCCTCTGCTTTACCAACCCACAACACTAGGTTAATCTTATCAGATTATAGGCCAAGTTAATTTTTATGAATAAAACTCTGGACCTACTCATCCTTGTTAGGCTGAATATCAGCGATAATGTCCTCGACCTCTTGTAGGTACTCCATATTGACAGAATTTTGAAGGTATGTGAGGAGAACTATAGGGAGTTGTTCCGAGAATTCTCATAAACTTTTGATATTTACATCAATTGTGTTTATTTCAGATTGGGTGGTCGGCCACATGAGATTTCATTCACAGAGTTTGGCATCAAACTTGTCATATTTATAGATGAGCATGTCACGTCATATATCTATCTGACTCTACAGATAGATCCACCAAGAGACACTTCTTAGAATTTGTGGTAGATTATTTCCCAAGACCCCCAGTTCCCTCATGAGCCACACATCACTAAATCCACCCAGTTGTGGAGACCATCCCTATGTATCCTTCATCGAGCTACGACACACGAATGGTTCGTCAGGGTTGAGTCTCACAGGAGTGTCATCTAGATGGATGTTATCATTCTTGAAATATCCTTGGATGGCCTCTCCATCAACATGGATTCCCATTTTTACTAGTTTTACAAATCCCATGCCTAGTGGAGTCATGGCACTTTGATGGGAGGATCTTTCATTACTCGCCTGGTTAGGCACTTGGGTGTGTTCGATGCAGCATTGACACTCATTTCCCTAGGACCTGTTGAGCTCATTGACATTGTGATAATGCAAAATATGCAGATACTAGTGAAGGTGTATGATCTCTACAGTTGGGAACAAGGAGTTCAAGAGGTAGTACCACCACCACCAACAATAACACCTCATGCAGCAGATCTTCCAGTAGCAGAAGACCTACCCATTGATCCACACACCACCTCTAATACTAAACATATCATTTATCTTCCCACCTCTTCTACCACCTCATCTCCCATTCCTCCACCCACCCTACCAACCCTGGTATAGATCTGGGTGAAACGGCAGTGCATCATGGAGGACTTGCCCTAGATTTCCACTCATCTTCATCTCTATTTTATTGAGACTACAGAGTTCACCATACCATCACCACCCACCCTGTCAGACCTCCCATTCTACTATTCCCACATTATCCATAGCCCACTCTGACCTACCCCTAGTTCTTACTGACCTCACTGCCTAGTGGGAGTATTTAGTAGAGTAGGCTCGGTGAGGCAAGGGGTTGGCCACTGACTCCACACCAGAGATACCATTCATCGATCTTACTACCATACCCATAGCCTCCCTCCAGATCAGTACCTATCCACCACCCACCCAAGCCCATCCACCCAAATCTACCACTCCACCATTTTTCGCTGCTCTGATTACCCCTGCTATAGCAACTACTGCTGATCAGGACAACCCACTACCTTTACTACCCGCTAGCGGCTTGACGATGGAGGAGATATTTGGCCCAAACAACTGATTTTCCATTTTTGTTTCATTTTTGGGATTTAAAATTTTTGTGATTGGTCTAGTAATTTCTTTTTTTCATCTATTTATTCCACCATCTTTTGTACTGATCATTCATATATATGGATATTAATTTTTTCACCTTTTACTTTGCTTACATTTCACTTATTTAAATTTTTAAAAAAGCAATGTCTTGATACTATGAGTCATATAAAGTTGTCGATGGACCAGTACCACCATTTGTTTTAGAAAAAAGGGCAATCCAGTGCATCAAAAAAATTGCACGATAACTTCAGGAACTTTCCATAGAGATCCATGGACATCAGCAGCCACCACGAGCCATGATTCAAT
This sequence comes from Viscum album, assembly GCA_963277665.1. Classification (NCBI taxonomy): domain Eukaryota; kingdom Viridiplantae; phylum Streptophyta; class Magnoliopsida; order Santalales; family Viscaceae; genus Viscum; species Viscum album. The sequence goes on from OY728162.1 coordinate 128,512,441, forward strand.
TCTTGACACATATTATTCATGCACACATTTTTGCTCTTGAAGTCCTTAAATTGGTCAAAATACCTCACGAACTAGAAGAAATGACAACCAATAGATACAAACAAAAGAGGATCACCTGAGCTAATAGACCCACTATAGGATATCTTGGTCCATCCGTATGGCTGACAATGTCCTGTTAGAACTTTATGGGAGGAAACCCATATTTGATCATTATTCTAGATAGATTTATCATTTTTGAGTATTTTTTCTTTTCCTTTTGATTCCCTTTTTAATTTTTATTAAAAATATATTCTACATTTTAAATAAAAACTGGTTATTCTTGTTCATCATCCTGTGAACCTACCCATTATTCTTCTTTTACATTCTTGACACCGATGGACTAATGTTTTATCTAGTGAATTATTTGTTATCTAACCCATTTTGGAGGCAAATCAAACTTAGAATTAAGATGTCCCAAATTCCCCCATGGCATAAAACTTTATCCAGGGATCTCTTGATTCTATCAATTTCAAATTTTTTAAACTTCCATTTAAAATTCTCTAATATTTAATTGTTATAACACTCCCACATGAATTTTATGGATAGTGCGGACAATGTATTCTTATAAGTGTGTGGGGGGGGGGTTCTCATTATTTTCACTATTAATAAACTTGAATTATTGCTTGTTTTAACCTTTCTATGATACATTTTTTAGAATTAAAAGCATTCTTTAAACTTGAAAATCATTATTCCCATTTAAATGAAATAAAATTTTAGGTTGGAAATTGTTATAATCCATTATTTTTCAGTGTTTAGAACTTTAAAATGATTTCTGAGTTTAGAAATTTAATTCCAATTAAACATTTTTGAAATTATGAATAATTATATTATTACTTAGTTTTATATCCATTGTGATTTCCAGTTTCTATTTTATTCTCATTATCCTAGAAGAATCTAAGCCTAAAATTTTATATTCTTTTCTGATAATATTTCCTGAGTGATACCTAGGACATTTAAACCTATCATAAATTCCATTGAGATCTTATTGAAGCTATGATTTAATAAGTAAAAATTTAAAATGATTGAGGAAATATTTGTAAGACACTTGTTCCTAAGACCCATATTACATATTGTCTTTATTTATCATGTAGTTTCCATTAATGACCTTATAGGGTGAAGCTATTCCAAAACGATTTTCCCTTCCTACCATGCTACATGTATAATACATTAATTTACTTTTGAACAAGTGTGGAGGAGGCATTTAAACATCATGGGATGCTTCTATTTGAAGAGATGTATTGTTCCCTCATTAGACTATTTGGTTGTGATCCATATTTACTTCGTAGCATTTCACTTTTATTCTATTTCTTTAAAAAATACAAATGAAAATAAAAACTGACATGGGTTTTGTTTTAGGAAGGTCAAAAATCACCATTTCCAGATTGATTAATCCCTTGAAGTATCATATGTAGTTAGGGGATGGATTTTATATCTATCCTATACATGAATTTTGAAAAAAATAAATACAAAAGAAAATAGAAAGGAACATAATACTCACGGTGTACTTACTTGACATATATATGGATTCAATTGGAGCTGCTGGAGTGTGGACTCTATTAGTGGGAAGGAGGATTGTATTACACTTATCTTAACATTCATGAATTATAATTTAGATCTTACCTTCCTTTTGAGATTTATTTTCACTTTTTACATACCTAACCACAACCTTAGAGTCATCAAAACCTTAATGATAAAGACCTTATGATTATTTTTCTATTTTTCTTTACAAAGTGAAGATGATAGAACCAATGCAAGCCTATGGTTGGGATCATGTACGGAGGGTATGATTATAACTCCAATTTCATTTTACCCTAAGTAATGAGAGAAAATTCATTGTGAGTTAAATTAAAAATGGGTATTGAATTAAATTAATAGTTAAAATATTGTAATTAAAATATTAGAATTTATTTTAAAGAACTAATCTATGAGGCGTGATAAAATTTCTATATAGGGATTTTTATGGAGACTGGCCTTTTTCTGCTTACACTTAGTCTTATTTTCCTGGACATAATGAATGTTTCCTATTTTAAAAATTGCTTATCTATTTTAAAAATAATTATTGGGACCTTTTTTCTTGAGGATAAGAAAATTTTCAAGTGTGGGGGAATTTGATAAGCCAAATTCATAGATAATTTTTTCTATCATTTACGTAATAATTTTCATTTATTTATTCAATAATGTTCATGGTATGTGCTTAATTCTGTATGAATGATTATCCCAAGGTTTCAAAGAAAGAAATGAATAAAAATTGCAGAATTCAACTATTTTTTTAAAAAAATGATGGTGTTCTCGTCAAAGACCAAAACACTATTTTATTAGAGAAAATAAGTACAGGAAAAAATCAAATGAGTCTGAAAGACGATATTTTTTTGCAATCTCTATCATAAAGGGAAAGTAAATCAAAAGGGATATGTTCCTCCATGTAATTTCATGGTTGACTCCCATATTATCAAGTCCATCTGCAATCTTTTTCACTTCTCGATGGGTGTGAGTGACAATAAAGATGATGTCCATGAGCGAGTGTAGACATTCCATCCAATGAGAAGAATCCATGTAAGGTAAAAAACTCCATTCCAAATGGCTTACACAATGGTCGTCAAATCGCTCATGATCCAAATATTGTTCTAGTAATGATTTTTATCTAAAGAGACAGTGTGAATCACACTCATCATTTTAGATTCTAGTGAAGAGGAAACACCACATCTGCCATAGAACCAGCCAAGAATCTTAACATAGTGGTTTCTGTAGATAGAACCACAACTCAAGGGTCCTGATTTTCCTTTATAGGTACCATCAAAATTGAATTTGATCCATCCTGGAGGTGGATCTTTCCAAAATAATTAAAAAGTACATCTCGGATGGGGGAAATTTCATTCACCCTAAGCCTTCGGAGAATCCCAAGGTCTCTAACAATGTCACTGTAAAGATCCTTTTGAATCAAGGCGGATTTCTGAATGAAAATAAAGATTCTAATTTTACCTTAATTTAGACTAAATGAGTTATTGTTATGAATATAATAATTTCTATCATACCAGATCACATGGAGAAGCTCAGATATATCTTTTAGAAAGATATTTCTAATTTCTGGGGAGTTGGTCATATTCACACAATGCTGCAGATGAGGGTTAATAGATTCATAAAGTAACCGTATTCACTCAAAAAGATCAAAGACATAGCTTTAAAGGGTATTTTCCATCTCACAAGAAAGAAACATGTGATTAATTTATTCCCAGTGTTGGTTACAAAAATGACATTTAGAGAATATTTGAATACCAAAAGATTGAAAGAAATTGTCGGTTGGGACCTTTTTGTGCGCAATAGGACAAACAAGAATGAATATCAAGGTCTTTAACCACAACTTATTAAAAAAATAGCCAACTCAAGATATCATCAGAGTTATTAAAAAGATGATCATAAATTTTTTTTTGAGTCAAGCATACCATTACGAGGAGGTTCACAAATTAGAAAGTCATCAGTGGTGGTAGAGGGATAATTTTCAATGACCAGCTTAACATCGTCAGGTAAGCTATAGTTTTGAGAGATTAACATATCTTTGTTGGTATAATTAGAATGTTCAGGATATTGAGTGGTAGAAAACGTGGAAATGAGATGAGCAACAGTGCAGTTGGAAAGACAGAAATTCAAGGTAGATTCTTTGCTCACCATCCATCTAGAGTTAGACATTATTTTTGAAAAATAATTCATAATGGAGGGTAGATAGATGAGTTCAAATAATTTATATTTCCTTAATTTAATTTATAAAGGAAACAAATTTTCAGGAAATCAATGGAAGATTATTTATTTTGAAGGATATTCCAAGTGAGTCTGGCTTGTAAGGTATCATTGAAAAAATTGATATTTTTTATGCTAAGCCCACCATTGTACAAAGGCTTGCAACAAGTAGACCAAGGGATAATTACCATCTTCCTATCAAGAGTTCCCACTTCACACAAAGTTTTTTATGGAAACATTTATGCTCTTTAAGATACCAATATTCCATTTAGAGACCATAATGAAATATACCATTTTAGAAATAATCATAGACTTAACAAGATAGATTCTTCCTTCCATAGAGAGGGATTTACCTTTATATTAGGAGAGTTTTCAAAGAATTTGGGAAAAAATGGGGGAAAATAATTAGATTTGGGTCTTTCCCAAAATATAGGAACACCAAGATAAGTAAAGGGTAAGGATCCTTCCATAATTTCTAAAGCATTGATAATATTTGTTTTTCTATTGGAAGGAAATATTTTTCCAAAAAAGATGTATGATTTTCACTAACTAATAGATTTCCTAGACACATCATCATAGTGCAAGAGGGAACTTTTGAGGTTATTAATATTTCTCTTGTCACCTTGTTAAAATAGGATGATGTCATAGGCATACAAGAGATACATGGGGGAATTCAAGTTCCTGGAGGCATGAATTGGTTTAAGATTATTTTGATCCACTAGATAAGTAAGTAATCTGCTTAGATAGTCCTCAGCAATCAAGAAAATTATAGTAGAGAGGGGGTCACCCTATCTGACTCCTTTGGAGCATTTAAAGTATCCCCTAAGAGATCCATTAACAAGTATAGAGATGAAATACGAATTGAAAAGAGTTTTAATTATATTGATGAGAGAGTAATTAAATCAAAATCTCTTTAGAACTTTGAAAATAAATATCCAATCAATGGTATCAAAAGCTTTTTGAATGTTATGTTTGATGGATACATTCCACCCTCTACTAGTTTTATTCAAAAGGTTAGTGCATTCTAAGGTAAGAAAAATCTACTCCATAGGAATAATTGGACATCTAGTACACATTGTGATTCCTTTTCACATGACATGTAAGTGGTCAAACCTCATAACTCGGGTGAGATACGTTCGAGATGCATATCAGATGAAAAAAACCACAAAGATCTACATGGATTGGTGTTACACGATGTGTAATCTATTACATGTCATGACCCATTTTTCCTATATATACAGCATCCCCAAAGTTGTTTAGGGAGAATTTTAGTTCATAGACTTCTCTCTGTTTTTTTTCCTTTGATTTTACGTTGTCCCTTTCTCTCTCATACTCAAATTTATTCATGGTTTCATATTTTATTCAAGATCCATGGATTGTATTTTTCTTCATCGCATTCTAATTTCCATCGTATTTCTTACCTTCTCACATTGTCGAACTTGTGTTGGATCCATTTCTTATTTCATTACAAGTAATCATTTTATTAAATTGTTATTTGTATTTATTAATTACTCATTTCCTACACATCCCCATTTTTTAATCCAAATTCTTGTATGATTGTGAATCATTTACATTCAAATGTTCTTAGCATGTTGACCAAGGTTCCATTTATTTATTTTTTAGCATCCCCTCCTACCATGAGTGGCTAAACCACCCAGGGGTATGAATCGAGAGTAGATGTATCTAAATTCATAATAAATATTTAATTCTAATTTTGGTAACCCTAAAGGATTATTAATTATGATAAATGATAAATTTATATCCAATTTGTTTGAATTTCCCTAACCACAAGATATTCAAGTGAAGGACCATATCCTAGTTAGAGTAGATTAGTCTACGACCACTATACTAAGATACTTTATGCCATGGGAGCTAAGATTAATGCATCTAGGTTTTCCTTATCTTCTGATAAAGGAATATCTACCTCATAGGTATAGTTAGTTGACTTTACCAAAGTCAACTAGAAACTTCTTCTTGCTACACATCCTAAACTTTAGGACCCTACCAAGATTATAATTAAGATCATCCTTCTTACTGATAATAAAAATTTATCCTAAACCCTCTTTAGTCATTTTAAGCACCCATAAACTACCATATATTTAGTAACTCCCAAACTAAAAGAAACTAGAAATGACTCCTACCTAAAGGGTCTCAAGACTTTGACCTCCAAGAGCCAGTTTCCTCCATATGGGATTAAACTCAGACTATCGTTATACTATGCATGAGTAGTAAGTGAAGTTTGGGAAATAAATATATATAATTTTAACCTAGCCCACATGAATTCAACAATGTGTGTAGGTGCATCACCGGTCAAGATTCAATATCACTAAGAGAAGGCGTTGTGTGTGGGAGTTATCTCTTTGGTTGATGTTCTATATAGGCATAGGTGGTTTAGATGGATGTGTCTAGGAATATGAATTGTAGATTCACACTTATTATCCTAATCTATTTTTGAGACTTGACCTGTCTTGATGACAAAAAAAAATTTTGAATTTGTTTAATGAAATGATTCTATATTTATATCTTTATTGAGTTGATTTTTTGGTGTTGTTTTATTATTTGATCATGGAATTTTTTTGTTTAAGAGGTGTCTTATGGGGTGGTTGGTTGGTGGTGAATCTAGTTTTTTTTTCTGGGTTAATTTTTATTATCGAGGATGAGAATTGTTTGAGAGGAATATAATATAACAGATCGGACCTTTTCAGCGTGTTACTTTTCATAATACAATTATTAGGGTACAATTATTAGGGTGATGATAGAAGGTTGTAGGAGTGGTAGAGGTTTGAATTGAGATTCTGGTTGTAAAATTGAGTCACGGTGTGTTCTTGTGAGTCGCAACGTGAAAGGTTGGCTGCTATCTATGTATGGTTTTTCATCTGGTGATTTGTGGTGTGATGTTATTTTCTATGATTTTTAGGGTTTGGAAGAGGATTTTGAAAAAGGGTAACATCTTACATAGGATTCTAAAATATCTTATTAAAGGCTTAAATTTATTATGAAATACCTTTTTCAATTTCTTTGTCATGACACAACGGGGTGTGTCACAACATAAGGGGTTCAAAGGGAAATTTTCAAAGGTCCCTTACGATATGTGGGGAATGAATCTTATAATTTTTTGATAACCCTTATGTTTTTCCCCTTTGTTGGTCGTAAAATTATGGTTCGATCATGGCATGAGGTGTCTTGGTAATTTTTTGATATTTTCTACAAATGGGCATTATGACGCATCCCTATATGCTGTAGTACGGAGACTTAGAGGTTGAGTTTTGGTGGTTCTATCCTAGGTGACATCATGCCATGGGGATTTGGATGTGGCATGACCCTTTCTCTTTCATATTAGATTAAAGAGTTTTATTTGGATTTAAATGTGAGGAGATAGAGAGATTTGCAGCGTCCCTTGGTTGGATTTAGCCATTGAATTTAGGAGATCAACTGGTAGTGATTATAGGTGAGATCGCCTTCTTTTCATCTTGGGTTTTCTCCATGTTCTTTGTCTAGTAAAGGTTTTGGAAGAGTTTTGGAGGTTGGTTTTCTAGATTTGATTTATGGTTTTGAGGGTAATTATTGTGTTCCAGATTATTTGGGTTTTTATTTCATGATTTTGGCCAAGTGATCATATCTTCCTCACATTGTCTTGTGAAATAGTTTTGAAGCTCTAATTTACTTAATGAAGATAATGATTCATACTAGCAAGAAATTGATGAGAATAAGTGGTCTGCATGCTTTTACATGATTCCATGATATTTCTTTTTATGGATGATGAATTTTTATCTGTTGTAGCTAAGAATTAATTGTTTTGTTATGATTTGTGTGATAATTTAGTGATTTTATTATTGTAATCCCTTATCATAAAAGGTTGATTAAGTAAACATGGTAAAGAACTGGTTTTCTGGAATCTGGAATTTTTGTGTTAGCACCCATGTAAGAGATGCTAAATCACTATGAAATCATGATTTAAAATGGAAATTTTATAAATATTTTTGTTTTTAAAGTGTTTGATATAAGTTTTTTTATGTGTATTCTATGGTTTTTGTGGGATTATTGTTTGGTATATGGTTTGTTTTGGGTGTGGGGCATGTTGGGAATCAGGGTTGTATCTATTTTCTATGGTTGGAATGGTTGGAATGGTTGTTGATGTGTGGTGCTTGGGTTTTTTTGGTGGATATTGTCATGGGAGGAATGGTTGTTGATGTGCGGTTCTTGGGCTGTTGTGGTGGATATTGGCATGAGAGGTGTGGTTTTTGACACGATAGTTGTTTTTTATGCGAGGATGACATTATAGTTTCTCATTGGCTATGAAATGTGATTGGTAATGAAACAAATATGGTAATTTGTGTGGGATGAAATCGAATAAGCTATGGATGTGAATGAAATGTGGATACTTGAAATTAATGGGTAAATTATGGAAATAAATGTGGTTAATAACTCAAAATGGGTTTTTATTAAATATGGAATTTAATGATGCAATGAATTCAATATGTCTGGTAACTGGTAAATCTAAAATTTGTTGATTACATGATTAAAAAGGTAATTTTGGTGTTTCATAATGGTTGTTTCGTATGGGAAAGTGGTCGGGTTGATGAGGTCGAGGTGGTAGTAGTTGTTCACGAATGGTTGCGGAGATATGGTGATGTTTATAGATTATAAAAGTGTTGTTTTATTATGAACCTGCTAGATTGGTATTGTGTCCTGTATTTGTTTATTATTTCATATGAACCCCAACCAAGTATGATATCCTTACAAATACTTGAGTGTTTTGGCTTCTGAATGTCTCCCTTAAACATCCCAGTTGGTGAGAGAACAAATGAATGATTGCTCCCTCTTTCCCGCTCTCTCTTACTAGTGTGGTATGATTGTTATGGCCTGAGGTTTATATGCACAAGCTATGATGGATAGAAGTCAAAATTTAACTTGATGTGATGTTGATGAGATGATGATGTGGCATATAGTAGGGGTTGTGCATGGAAGTAGGAGAGAACAAGGTTTATTCCCTACATGTTTATGTTACCATACTATTATTGAAAAATGATGTGAAACTAAGATTAGGATATGTGGTATATGGATATATTTGTGGTTATGGTATGGATGGTACCAGTGACAACATGATAATTAGTCCCTGTGTGGGTTAGGGTAAGTAGGGTTGTGGTCCAACCCACACCAGACATAAATTGATATGTATTAGGTGGATATGTTTTTGATGATATAAAAGATATGAGAGCGACAAGACATTTTTAGTTGGGGAGTGAGAGTGATAAAAAGTAGGGAAGTTGTGTGAAGTTCCCTTTTTTCTATATTCTTCAATAATATTTTATTATACTTGGATGTGATACTTGATGAGTGAGGTTGGGTGTTATTTAACTGGCCATGTGCTTGTTGGTTCGGTAAGTTCTTCACTGACACATTAGTATGCTTCTTCCACCTTATTCATGAGAGGTCTTGAGAAGGATATTACTTAGTATACATTCATGATTTCCCATATATATATATATAAATCCATTTTGTATGTTTCTAGGTGAGATTTGGAGGCTAAGATGGATATTACTAGTTCAGAGTAGGGAGCTTTGGTTATAATTGATTCCTAGGAATTTTACTTTGGTAATTTATTTTAGAGATCCTATATTTGTATGAAATTTTCATGTACTATGGATATTATGGGATGTTGGTTTTATTTATACTATGGAGTTTATTGGTGGTTTCTTTTACAAGTTCCTAAGATTTATGAGAGTAATGCCTTCTATTTGTGTGACTTATATCATCGATGTTAGTCACCACCCCGTGACCAATTAGGGGAAGGATTCAAGGTTCACTCCCATCCTCACTGTAGGAATATCCCCTTAAACTATTTCTTGAGTTCCTATTTGATGATCAACACATATTATTATGAGTTGTGATGATATGGTAAGATTAAAGTTATTAGAATCTTGTGTGTGATACAAAGATTTGTATGTGGTATGATGAATAGACTCATGAGATAATAATTCTTAACTTGTTATCTGGATTAACCTTATAAAGTATATCACATGGAATTTCATACAGTCATTTATGTACTTAGATATGTATTCTTATTATGAATCTCTGCTTCTTTAGATTAGAGAGATAGCTAACCTGAGAACCTCATACTTTGATACCTTTCTTTCGTAAGCCTTGAGGCTTAGATAATCAAGGGTGTTTGAGTATGTTTCCGACCATTTCATCGATTAGAGTTTAACTAAGATGATATTTTTCCACTTGTATGGAAAGAAAATACATATTAGACCTTGATTGGATTAGACCGAGGAAATGAATAATAATTCTTAATTGAGTGACATGTGATGTGCTTAGTAATTTGGATGAATGATATGTTATGTATTCATTCAAATTGGTTAGTTTTTTAATATAATCATGAATACATGAGTTGACCTATATTAGATTGACATGTTCCATTTATAGCTGTCATTTGATGTTAAGAAAATAGATTTTACAAGTATACATATGATGTATTTTTATGAATCTTATGGTGAATATATTCATATATAGATATGAATGTATTTGATCAGGATGACACTAGACCCCTTTGTATTTTGAGTACCACTAACATCTTTCTATAGGCTATTCAGTGATCAAATCTATGAATTAGGGAATTAATATTTGATTTCAATGATATAAAGGGTCACAGGGTCACACATTAAGGCCTTAGAATAAGAATTAAATTTTGGTGAAGTGTTTGTTCCAAAATGAAGAGAGTTTGGTAAAAGTGTATATAAAGGAGTATGAATTGATTCACAAAGAGTTTTGAAGTTGTGCATAAGATTCTCATGGTATTTTAGTTAATGTTGGAGATTGTTAGATATGCATTAAAATAGTTTGATTGTATTATTCAATTGATTTATATAATAGGCCTAGATATTCATGTGATGAATATCATAGGATATTATTGTTCCATATTTTATAAGGTATGGAGATGCCTTTTTGTAGTGTGATTGACTCACGACATGGGATATCAAGTGTACTGTAGAGACCCAGTTTTTTCCCTATAAGACTTTGGAATATTTCTACATATATTTCCAAAGCTAGGTGTGTATACGGCGTGCGATTCTGAGGCCTGGTGTGTCTGGAATAAATTTTATAAAAATATTAAGTTTTTTTATACTATGAACGTGGTGGGGTTGTTTTTTCTCCTAAATGGTAGCTCAGATTGGAAATCTGAGGGCACAGTTGCATCCTAAGCGTGCTGTTTACCATATGCGGGGTGTAAATGTTACGGGCACGAGCCTACAGTGAGAGATGTCACCCAGGTGAAAAATCGTCATTTTCAAATAATGACTTAGTGATTTTCATCACTGGAGTTCTTTTCGAATAACTTTCAAACAAAGCCTCGGAATGGAAATCTGAGACTTTCGTTGAGTTCGAAACGGGGCGTTTTGCCTAGGCGTGACATAAAATGAGAGGGTGTGGTGAATTCGGATTCTGCGTTGAGTGGGATCCCTATAAATAGAGAGTATGTGTTTAGGGTTAAGGGGGAACTCCAATTAACTCTCTCTCTCTCTTTAACACCCAATCTCTCTCTCCCTCTCTCTTTATCTCGCTTCACCGTTCTTCACTGTTCGTCACCGAATCGAGGAGTGACCCCCACCAGAACCATGGAAGATCGAAGCGGGGGCGTCGTGGACGCGTCACTAGTGGCAAATGGGTGGATTGAGGTAGGATTCTTCTTAACTTTTTCACCTTCATTGATTTATTAAATTTTTTCATCAAATTTCGTCGTTTGAATTACATAATTTTAGAATTGGGGCGTTGGCCGAACGAACATGGCCAACGCCCGAGCCCCGTTTTAATTATCATTCTTGGGCGTTCTTCGTCCAATTTTCCAGACGCGCCAAACCTTGTCAGATCGACGATCGGAGGCAGGAGCTACGAAGGCCTTGCCCCGAGGATTTTGAATCCTTTTTCGGATTTAGAATCGGGCCACCGAAGTGGTGGCAACGGCCGTCGGAAGCCCTGACTTCAGCAAGGGCGGTGGCCGGAGGTCGGGCGTCAAGAAGCGACTGCAGCTGGGGGGGTTCGGACGAGGTGGTGACGTCAGGTGTGGCCGACGCGGATGGGGTAGCTCTGGGAGGAGCCGAGTCGAGGTTGCAGTGGCGTTGGGCGGCGCGGGCCGTGGTGAGGCGCGACAGTGTGCCCCGCAGGACTGCAGAGAGGCGGCGTGGATGTGGTGGCCACAGCGGAGCGCGGCGCGGGGTGACCAGGCAGAGTCGGCAGCAAAGCGAGGGAGCCCAGGATGCTGCGGCATCAGGCATCACGGGTTGCGGTGAGGCGCAGCAGTGATCTGCAGGAGGTGCCAGCCCTAGGCCCCTCGCGGTCGAAGGGGAACCCAAGGCGCTTACCGCCTCAGGTGTGCAGGGGAGACCAGGACCCGCGTTCAGCGGGTCCTGCTGGTGCGAAGCAGAGACCGGCCTTTGGCCAGTCTGCTTTGGAGAACCGGACCTGAGGTGGGTCTGGTGTGGGTAGAGCGGGCCGCGGCTAGTTGGGCTAGACCTACGGCTGGGCCGCGGGCCGGCCATGGTGAACCGGCCTGGTTGGGCCCCTTGCGATCAAGGGGCCACATCTTCTAAATGGCTCGTCCGTTTGATGCGCCGTCTGCGGCTGTAGGTTCGTGTCTGAAAGGTAGACTATTTGAAGTGGATTTCGGGGTGTTTGGCTTCTGCTCCCAAAGACTGGTGAACCGGAAATATTTCATTTAATAATATTAAATTATTATTAAAGTTGCGACTGACGTGGCTCGTGAGCCAGATGACCGTTTAACGCGCCGTCAGAGGTGTTGTGGCCCTGGTGTTGAGATGGTCCTTCCAAAGTTAGTTCGGAGCCCTTGTGGCTTGGTTTCGTTGCACAGTGGCACAAAACACTTAATGTGAATAATTAATTAATTAGTTATTCTTGCGTCGGAACTTACTCCTGTTTGGGATGTCCGATTGACGAACCGTCAATGGCAGCACAACACTGGTCCTCATGCGGACTTTCTGAGATGCTTTCTGAAGAATTCGAGTTGGAGACAAGGTGCGAGTCCCACAGGGCCGGGTTCACACATTTTACGGTGAAACACCACTTTTTTACCCAACATCTGTTTGGGGTGTTTGAGTACTCGTTTCTAAGTGTTCTTCCGAGGGGATTGCGACGGCGCAATCCGCCCGCCTAAATTCGGTCCCGAGGCGTGGGCCCCACGAGGAGGCTTTCGGATGTATGCTGCATTTTTACGACTTGTGCTTCATAAGTGTGTTCCAAGAAAATTAATATCCTATGCCGCATGGTTATCTGAAAGGAACAAAATGGTATGATCTGCGTGACGTGTTTCAGGGTCGAGGTGTGGGCCCCACAAGGCCCCATTTGGTTATAATGCGGGGAGTTGCAGCTTCCACATCCGGAATCCATTTTAAGCACCATAAGCGGAGTTGTGACCCTAGAATCTAGGAAAAATTGACTGGGGTGGTTTCAGGCGTTGAAGACGAAGTTGAGGTGTGGGCCCCACGGGCCGTCTTTTAAGCTGTGTGTAGCGTAATGTTGCTTTTTCACCAGACATCCGTTTGGGGCATATGAATAGTCGATTTGGTGTGCTTTTCTGAGAGCATCGCGATGGCGTAGTTCTCCCGACCTCTTTCGGGACCGATGTGTGGGCCCCATGAGACATCATATGAGAATAAAGCAGTGTTGAATAACTTTTTCGTCGGGAGCCAGTTTCAAGTGAGTAAATAGTCTATCTTGTGTGTTTTTCTGTGAGGATTACAATGGTGTAATCTATTTGGGTGAGTGGAGCCTCTTTCGAGATTTCATTAAATGTGGAAACATGAAAGGGCGTTGGTCAGGGGTTCCATTGGTGCACTTCGAACCTACGCATGGTAGCAGTGTTAGTGAGACCCAGAGATGTCACGGGTAGTGCGGAGATATCGAACCAGTTTCGGGTTTACCCTATAGTGAGGTTGGGCAGTGGGTTACTCGTTGACCTTAGGGTTTACCCTCCAGCGAGGATGGGATGTGGGTTACCTGTTGACCTTTGGGTTTACCCTCCAGCGAGGCTGGGCAGTGGGTTACCCGTTGACCTTAGGGTTTACCCTCCTGTGAGGTTGGGTAGTGGGTTACCCGTTGACCTTAGGGTTTACCCTCTAGTGAGGCTGGGCAGTGGGTCACTTGTTGACCTCTTAGGGTTAACCCTCCAGAGAGGTTGGTCAGTGGGTTGCCAGTTCGTCTTAGGGTTCACCCTCCAGCGAGATAGGGCAGTGGGTTACCCGTTCGTCTTAGGGTTTACCCTCTAGCGGGGTTGGGAAGTGGGTTACCCATTAACCTTAGAGTTTACCCTCCAGCTGGGTTGGGCAATGGGTTACCCAACAAATTCTTTCATATGCATACCTCTCTATGAGTCTAGTTAGTGAATTTTCTCCATGATTACTGGAGTGGGACCCTTGGTTGTACGGTTTAGTGATGAGGTCGCTTGATGTACGGGGTTGTTGGGAATCAGTGATAGATATCCTTTGAACTGTTGGAGAATTTTATTGGGCTGATCTTGGAGATAGAGATCCCCTTACACAATCGTTTGGGTTTCTTGTTGAGAATATATATGCACCCTACTTTTTTCCCACTCTTTGGGTTCATTTACTCTCCTTCTAGGAGGAATGAAGACACGCGGGGTATGCCACATGCTTTCTGTATCTATCTCCTCTTGGTTGGACAAGCCTGCTTCCTTTCCCTTGTCAGGTTGAGCTGTACTCTCTCATTTGTACTCTTACAATGTTCTTATTCTGTCTCCTGCTCTCCGTTTTAGTATATCCTTTATTTCTCCCTCGAGCTGTCGGGGCATCCTACTGAGTATATTTATACTCACCCTTGCTTGGGCTTTTCCTGCACTTGGTGTGCCCTTGCAGATGACAGATAGGTCGATCAACACAACAGAGGAGCGTAGAGGACATAGGAGCTTGGGCTACATTCAGTGGTTATAGGAGGATTTCAGGGTGTGAGACTCACCAGCTGTTTACTTTCATTTTCCTATTGCCAGGTTGTGGCACCTTCTTGGTTGGGTGCGTGTTTTGCCCCTTTTGCTGTTCAGTTTACTTTTCAGTCTACTTTTCATCACTTTACTTGTACTGGTTAGAGTTCGATGCATGTATGTTGGTTTCCCTTTTTTCACAGTGTTGTATCTTTCTTTCTTTTCTCTGCACTTTTTCATTGAGTTAGCTGCGTCTGTGTGTACAGTTTCTTAGGCAAAGGCCTCCCCTAGTTTGTTGTGCCTTTGGCACCAGTCGCCAAACCCTGGCCTATGGAGGCGGGCTTGTGGTATTTTCATCTCAAGCCCCGGAACGGGTCGGGTCGTGACATGTATAGTCATGGCCACATCTTCCAAAATGGTTTACTTTGGTTTTAAATCATTAATAGGATTCATTTATGGAATCAAAAACATGTTATGACCGTTGAAATGTTCAATGATTATAAACTCTCATGGGAATACATTTGTGAGTAATGTATTTCGACTACCAAAAGTTGGAATTCGATGCTTGACCTCCTTCATTTAATGAAGGGGGTCTATATAAGGATGTGATCCTCTTGTTTACAAGAAGTGTGTGAAGTCATCTTTCTAAATCTAAAGATCTTATCTAGAATGGTTCTCCATTTATCATTGAGGTAAAGGTGTTAACACACCATTGGAGTTCTTGGGGTCCTCTCGTAATGTATGAGGATTTTAGTGGCCGACTTACTACTCCTACATAGGTGAGAGTCTGTAGGTTATCACTAAGTAAACTTCGTCAAGTACATTCCACTGAGGAGATGGAGAACAATTTTTTTGAGGTAAAATTATTATATTTATGTTCATCATTGAATGTTTAATTTGAGTATGGTAGATTTGACATTCAGATGGGTTTATTCCATCGCTATAAACATAATATGATCTTAAAAAACCCATAAATGTGCTTATGCTGGATCATCATGTGGTGGATCATGTTTCTCAAAAACTTTTCCCACATGAAAGTAATTATATATCCCATGACATGAAATTGGATGATGTAGTGCATACCCTGAAATAGTGAAGAAACTAACTCTTTGGAGAATGATTCATGGTATACACAAATCATAAAAGCCTCAAATACATATTTTCCCAACAATAACTAAATTTATGGTAATGGATATAATATCCTTCCTTACCCTCAAGTATTAGAACTTTAAAATATCGTTTTTCCCTCTTTCCTGGTGTTTTGGATCTTGTTTGGAGGTTTGAGAAATAGGCCTTAGGTGTTCGGGGGAGGGGGAAAGAAAAATGGGCTAATTGGTGGCTACATAAGGCCACCGTCTAGCCGATGACATGATGTTAGAGTGGAATTCCTATAGTAACTCCACTATCCAGCTAGTGGAATTCCACCAAACCATTGGAGGGACTTCTAGAGGTGCAAACTTACCACACGAAACCACTGGGTAGCCAGTGGTGAGCTAGGCCGAATTAACAAGGGGAATTTTAGTCTTTATGCCCCCAAAACACCTATTTAACACCTCTAATTGACACTAATTTTCCTTGTATGAATCCAGGGGATTTATTTGGATGACTTGGTCTCTCTCTATATTTTCTTAGAGAATTGATCTTCGGTCGACCAGTTGTTCCTCTCATGGTAATTTTGATCATATTCCACTCATTTCCTCTATTTATCATGGAATTGTAAGTGGTTCAAGGATATGTTATTGGAATATTTTGATCATTTTATGATATCTATCAACCCCTTATAGCTTCATCATGCATCTATATCTGAAAGTCTAGATCTCTTGTTGATTGGGGTAAAGTGGGTGTGACCTTTGAGGCATGTGTTGATCTATCCTCTCCATCAAGCTATTTCTTATGGAAACTCAATTCTAAGATCTGGGAATCAATGTTTAGTTTATCCTATCAATTGATTTAGTGTTCCATTTCTTTTTGGTGTTTGGATCCCATTGTGGTTCATGTGTGACCAAAGTGTGACATAGGTGGTTACGTCTCTAGCCTATGTTTGGTGAACTATATATGCTCTTGGATTTCTAAATGTTTTTTTAAATGATGTTTGTCATGATTCATGATGTTTTGATATTTTTTCACATGTATTTGGATAAAAGATGGTTTCCCCATGTTTTGTTAAAGTAAATATGGTTTTTAAAGCATTATAGAATGGTTTGTTAAATTTATTTTCAAATCATGGTTTTAATGAAAATGGATGTTTGGAATTGTTTATGAAATGTTATAATACCTTGAAAATATAAATTTATTTGACATATGAAGCAAATGAGATCCTTGGGTACCTAGGAGGGGGATTAGTATTGGGCCTTGTCCATGTTTCCATAGGGGGTTCACTCATGGGGTGTTCCTTTGTTCTCTTGGATATGTGTCCTAGGGACTGGATTGTCTGACACCATAGGGGGTTCATCCTTGGGGTTGTTCCTCTATTATCTAGGCCCCTTGTATTTGAGACTCCTTTAGTACACTAATCTTGATTTATTATTATAGTATGAGAGACCTAGCTACCATGGACCTATGTTATCCTAAGGGTAATCTCCATTGTGATTCGTATATATGACACATTCTTTAATAAATGAAAAATTGTTTATTTGAGACATGCATTGAAATTGTATTGTCTGGATTTTTTATAAGAACTGTGAAAAGGGAAAATGTTTTACAATGTTTTTGATATAAATATGAAAAGTGATTTATCATGCCATTTTTTCTTATATTGGGAATATCATGATTATTTGATAGAGTGTTATTATGAAACACTTGGGCGAGATCCCATTGATCCTATTTAGTTCACACTTTGCATACTCCCTCGAGGGTGTGTAGACCTTGTTTTTTCTGATGCAGGATTGGGAAAGGTGGCAGTGTTAATGTTAGTTGGGCATGGGTATCTAGTGGTAAGATAGTGGTAAGTTTCCCGTGTATCACACGGTGTAATTATTGATAGTTTTGGGGTGTTAATTTTGTTTTTTTGGACATGTACCATGGTTTTGTCTTACTACCTTGGTTGTTTTGTTAACGCTATTGGTTTTTTTAATATGAAAATTTTCTTTTCTAGTTATCTTTCTCTATATGAATCCCATTTATCTTATTTAATGTTGGGAAAATAATTTCCTATGGTCTTTGTTGGATGATCGGATGCTTGTTTCCGACTCGTATGCATTGAGAAAACCTTTCAGGTCATCTCGTGATATGGTTCAGAGTCTAGTTTGATGGGTTTTCTAGACCGGGTCATGAAAATTTGGTATCAGAGAATGGTTATGCTCAATATTGGGAAGTTGGTAGATAATAGATTTTATTTTCAAGACATACGTGGTATGGTTTGAGTGAGTTCCTAACCATTTATTATCGTAATGAGCCTTAAATTACCATAGTATTTCAAGATATGTCTCTCATTTGTTGGGTTTTAATATTGATGTTGGTTTCCACGTATGTTATTTTGAGTTTAAACTCATATTGTTTTGTTATACGATCATTTACTTCTATTTTTTTATTTAGAAACATGTCTCTGAGACTTCTTCTAAGGGTCCTCAAGAGGGTGTAGTGGGGAATTCTCTTTAAGGAAATCCTCTTCTTGATTATAATCTTCTAGAGGCTATTGTATAGACAATTTGTTCCATGAATCAGAATGTACCACCTATTCAGAACCTGACTAGAGAGGTGAAACTAGGACCTGGAGGAGATAAGGATCAAGCACAAGAGTTCCTATTCCAGAAACCCCAATATTTTAAGGGTTTGAATGAACCTAAAGAGGCATAGGGCTGACTCTATATAAATTGATCAATTATTTTATTTCCTAGAGTCACTTGAATATGTCAAGGTGAAGTGTGTGACTTGAGGGTCCTAGAAAGAGATGGTGAGACTCTATGGATTAAGAGAATTAGAATGTAGGATTTCTATGAAAAGACTTCAAGGCCCTTTTCTTTTATCAGTTTTCCTAAAAACCTTGATGATGAAAAGGTCTATGGAGTTCCTCTCTTTTCAGTAGAGAGATAATTTAGTGGCAGATTACACCAACCATTTTGCTAAGTTAGTTCATCTTTCTCCTAATATGGTGATGAATGATAAGATGAAAGCTCATAAATACCTATAGGTCTTTTGATCTGATGTCTGATTATAGGTATATATGCTAAAGCTCATCACTTATGATGAAGTGCTCAACATGGATATTTCAAGGATCCTCTCCCTCCAAAGGAACCTCTCTTGGGCCGATAATGAGGAGAGAGGGATAATGACCCACATGTCCTAACTCAAGTAGGTCATGGGTTGGATAGTAGCACCAAGGGTGTAAACAAGGTCACACATATGAGATACATTACCATCAATAGAAATAAAAGTATGACTATGAGATATGATATCAACCACCAAACAATTCCATAAAATAAGAAAGGTAAACTCTATAATATCTCATTATGTATGTAATTTCATATGGATACAATGAAAGTATCCAAGTAAAACATCAAAGATAATCCTAAAAAAACTACTCAATAATAGCTCCAATGCCCAAGCTAGTAATGTATATCTTAACTCCCAAAGTTCCCTTGGAAATGGAAGTTGATATCATGTGATGTCTGCTAGGTGTGAGTCTTTTGTTTTGGAAGGTGCAGATAGTGAACGTTGGTGCTGGATGAAACCTATAGTCAAGTCTATGTTTTGTTTTTGTTTTTTTGTAGTAGTTTGTGGCTGAAGGACCTGGATTCTGTTCTTGAAAATTTTCATCCAAGTGTTTCATCTCAAAATGAAAGATGTAGGAGTGTGTTTCCACTGAGCGAACTCCCATTGGTGCGGCTCATCAGAGTGATCTGAGAAAATTGTGAAGATATTCTCCTTGGGAATCGTTCTGTTGTGCATGCCTGATATTGAAGATTAGATAGTCGTGGGTTTTGCGGTTTTCCAAAAATATCTATATGCCTCATCACACAGGATGTGAGCCAATTGAGTAAGAACCATAGTGTGTAATAAAAACCACGACAGTGCACTCATCTGCTCGAGAAAAAAAAAGATGAGTTATCTGGAAGTGTGTCATTGTACCATGCACACCTTTTCAAAGGAGGAAGACGAATATGATAACCCCTATGAGATTTTTACAATCAATAAGGAAACTGAGTATTATGGTGAATTATATTGGTGTATCCTCTATGGATTTTGTCTTTGAGTCAAAGTGGTAGGGAACAAAAGGTTGAATGGGGAAGTAGTGGCATATTGGACCAATTAATAGAGGAGGACTGACTTCTTATATATATAAAGAGAACCAATGGAATTATAAATAGAAGAGTAGGAGGAAGTAAATATAAGACTATCAAGAAAGATCATGCCCAATCCCATAGGCCAATTCCAATCCAAATGGATATCCCAAGATGAAGTTGGTTCCTCAACAATATTCTTCATATCCCTTTTATCTCACCTTCACACCTTCTTATAGACACTCCAACCCACTTTCTTTGCTTCACATGGACCCCAAGGGGTCCCCCATAATAGATTCCCCTCTCAAAAAACTCTTGAAACCAATTCCCCCTGGTATCATGACCCTTTTACCCATGTGTGCCTATAGCTAGGTCTTTATCACTCTCCATCATATTTTCTTGAAAAATTGATCTTTGGTTGATTAGTTGTTCCTCCTTTGGTAAGGCTGATTGAATTACTTTCATTTACACTATTTCTCTTGGAATTTGCAGTGATTCTAGGTTATGTTATTAGAATCTATTGATCATCTTATGATCTCTCTGAACCCCTTATAGATTCATCGTGTGTTCATCTCCTAGTGGTCAGATACTCTATTGATTGTGGCGTGGCTTGTGTGAAATTTGAATTATGTGTTGATTTATCATCTATGTTGACCTATTTATTATTTAAACTAGATTATAAGATGTGGTAATTGATGTTTAGGGTCTCATCTCAATTTATCTAGTGTTCCCTTTCCTTCTGATGTGTGGATCTCGTTGTGGTTGGTGTGTGAACCAAGTGTGAGGTAGGTTGTTCTATCTCTAGAATATGTTTGGTGAACTATATTTTCTCTTGGTTTTATAAATGGTTTTATTAATGATTTTTTTCATGATTTTTTATTTTTTGATATGTTTATGTGATTAATTTTGATAAAAAATGGTTTTCCACTTTTTTTGGTAAAGGAAAGATGGTTTTTATAGAGTTATGGAATGGTTTGTGAAATTGGTTTTCAAAACATGATTTTGATGAAAAGGGTTGTTTGAAAATTGTTTATGAAATGTGATAATTCCTTGGAAATAGAAATTGATTTGACATATGCATCACATGAGATTATTGGGTACCTAGGAGGGGGTTTAGTATTGGTCATTGTCCTTGTTTTTGTATGTGGTTCACTCATGGGGTGTTCCCCTATTCTATAGTCCATGTGTCCTAGGGACTTTATTATATGAAATCATAGGGGTTTCATCCTTGGGTTTATTCCTATATTCTCTAGGACCTTTGTCATAGGAACTTGTTTAGTTCACTATCCTTGATTTATTATTGAGGTACGAGAGACATAGTTATCCAAGAACTATGTTATTCTAGGGGTGATGTCCATTGAGATTTTACTTTTCATTATTTTGGATTTGATATTATATATGATGCATGATTTGATAAATGTAAAATGGTTTATTTTAAATGTTATTTGAAACTACACTATCTATATTTTTTGTAAGAACTGTGAAAAGGGGAATTGTTTTACCATGCTTTTGATATAAATGTTAAAACTTCTTTATCATGGAATGTTTTTTATAATGATCATATCATGATTATTTGATAGAGATTATTATGGAACACTTGGGTGGGATCCTGCTGAGTATGTTTATTTCACACCTTGCACACTCCTTTAGGGGTGCTGTGTAAACCTTGTTTTGTCTGATGTAGGAAAGGGTAAGGTGCCGCAGTGAGGAGGTGATGCTTATGTCAGCTAGGCATGGGTAACTAGTGGTGAGATGGTGGTATGTTGACCATGTATCACATATAATATTTGTTGATAGTTTTGAGTTATTCTTTTTGGTTTGTTTTGGACATGTACATTGGTTTTATCTTGATACCTTAGTTTCTTTTGTTCCTTTTTACTATGACATTTTCCTTTTTTTGGTTATATTTCTTTATATGTATCCCATGTATCTTGTTTTAGGTTGAAAAAATCATTCTCTCTAGTCATTGTTGGATTCCCATGGGTTCTTGTCACCAGCCCATGAGGATTGGGGACTCCCTTTGGGTCTTTTCGTGGCCCAGTTCAGAGTCTAGTTGGATGGGTTTTTTGGGCCGAGTCATGAAAATATTAGTAGATAAAATAACTACAGTAATTTAATTTTTAGCTCTTTTAACAACTAGGAAGGGAAGCATGGTAGTTAACACCCTTAGTAGAAAATCCCAACCTTGGGATTATAATTGGTAGGAATAAATTGGGAGAGAGAGAAAACAATGGAGTTATATTGATTTCTGATAGAAACTATAGAGATTAATTATATCTTACATAAGTAATAGAAGAAAAATAAAATGTATGAGGTGGTGAAAAATAAGGATTCCCCTAAATGACGCTACTCTCTGAGGCTGATGGACTAACCCAACTGTCTAACTCCTATATCTAAAATCCCAAGGTTTTTATCCACCTCTAGTCTTCCCCTAAGATAACAAATATAGGTATTTTAATAGGTGGATCCTTCTAGATAACCACTCCTAATAATTGGAACCATTTATTAGTTGGATAACCACTAGAAAACATGCCCAACCAACTACTACCAACCCTATCAAACTCATAAAAGGGAAAAGAAACCTCTTCCCCTAATAGTAAACAACCAACTAGAACACCCCCACCCACATTCCTATAATTTCCTACTCAAAATTATGCCTTGTTCTCAAGGTGGAAAACTTGATGAGCTTATGGGGTTGTTTCCACTATTGTAGTCACCATAGCTTTTGAGAGAAAATTTGAAGCTATTGGACCCGTTGTATAATGAGGGATGTGTCTCCACTATTTTCCCCAATCATACCACCACCTTTACTACTTTCTCCCTGAGTAAGATCTCTATTATCCTAGTAACTTTTTAATAAACACCTCATAATCCACCACTGAATAATCATCGACAACCCTCTTCCTTCTTAGATTTAGTATTAGGAACACGATAATGGTTCTTAAGGTGTGGATTTTCTTTACCCTTTATTTATTCCTACAAATCCAAGCCTCTACAACTACTTATAGTTTTATTTAAATTTCTATAATTTAGTTTTATCCCTCACACCTCTATAGGAAGTGTACTGGGTTTTCTTGTACCAAATAGTAGCATTAGGAGGTGTATAACCAAAATCATAGGCTAAGTCAAATATAGTTCCATGCCCATTTGAAAAAATGGCCATTTTAGAGCACTGCATATTGAGTAATGGTTGAATAATTTCTAGAACTTGTATATATTTCACATAAATTTCTAGGTAGTGCCAAAATTATTTCTCTTTACACTACTTATTTGGTTAGTTCATCGAAAAACCTCATCTGGTTCTGTAAAAAACATTCCCTATTGATTCCTCCAACTCTTACATTAGTAGTCTTTCCCTATCAACAACAACAATATTCTCCTCTTCCTTACACTTTTTCTTTTATAGTATAACCTCATGCTTAGAACCCACCTTGCTGATCAGTTTGTTTAACAAGAGCTTGCACCTGGACCGACATCACCTTCCATGCAGAACTAGAATCTCTTGTTTCTTACACTACTGTTCTTCCAAACGTCTTGAACAACTCTTCTTTGAAGTTTTTCCAATTGATCTCAACCTGAATTTCTATCAGATATTTAAAACAAATTCCAAATGTACCTAGCATACTCAGTCATTCCATCAGGACCTTCATTTCTTCCAAAGTTTGGTGGATAGAAAAATAAATCTTAGCTTCCATGATCCATGTCTCTGGATTGTCTCTCAAAAATACTGGTATCTTATTGACCCTTAGGATCTCTTTCCACTCCTCTGTACTTTTTGGACATTCTTGATAGTGTCACCATGTTTTCCCGTAGTTGTAACTCCATGTACGTGGGGGGGAAATGTCAACTCTATACTACTTTGTTTTATTTGAAATATAATACATGATTTGATTAATGTAAATGATTATTGAAATTATTATTTGAAACTATTTTACCTAGTTTTTTGAAAGATTTAGAAATGGGGAGTTTTTTACCATGCTTTTGACATAAAACTGTTTAACTTCTTATCATGCCTTGTTCTATTTTGATATGGGAATATTGAGATTATTATACAGATAATTGATATGGAACACCTGGGTGAGATCCTACTGAGTCTGTTTATCTCACATCCTACACACTCCCTTAGGGGTTTGTAGACCTTTTTTTGTCTTCTGATGTAGGAAAGGGAAAGTTTCCACAGTGACGTGGTGAGGTTTTTGTCAGCTGGGTTGGGTAGGTGGTGGTGATATGGTGGGACATAGTCTTCTATGAAGGTACTGGGGACACATTATAAGTCTATGGACTAGGTATTTTAAAAAAATTTATCGTTGGGATGAAAATACTTGTCATCTCCGACGATCTGAGACCTAGTACAGTCTTAGGATATCATGTATATTAAACATAGAACAAAAACGTAAACCAAAAACATACCTTTTTAGATCTGAAGTTGTGGTTGAAATTTTCTTGGATCTATGATCATTTCATGAAGTATCTAAATCTAAATACCTTTATATCATTCACACATAGTTAAAAAATCTTTAGGAATGTCGATCATTGAATTCTTGGTTCTATCGGGGTGCCTTCAACGTCCCAACGAACAACACATCGACATGCCTTCAATGCATGAGGGAGAATTCAATCTGAATGCCTAAATAAAGATCTTCTCACTCTAGAAAGTGGGATGGGAGAGAGAGGCTCTATATTTCTTTTTGTGAATATTCCCAAGCATGAGCCTCTCTCCACATATTTATAGTGGATGTCCAAAATCCATGGTAGGGTTCCCCAGCCCCCATTTATTTTATGTCTACTAAATAAATAATTATGATGAAATAAACTACATAAATATTATTTATTATTTTTATCACATTACTATACTATATAATAAAATATATTATGTGATAAAATTAAGTCATAAATTGAATCAGAATTCCTGCTTAATATTAAATGAACCTAGAATATTAAAATAATATTTGTTCAATTAGTATTTTATCATATTTTATTAACTTATAAATACTTAAAATAAATTCAAATCAATTATTCATAACATTAATAATATGAATTTATTTATTTATCAATGATCGCTAACTTGGAAAACACTCAGAACCCGTGGTGGGGCCCACCATGTCTGATATACCTATTCAACTGAATATAATGGATTCTTGAATATGTTGTTGTGTGTAACCCTCTAGGCTCTTATCTCGATAGTAGTGAATACAATTCACAGACCAATATTAGAGTCTAACAACCCATCAAGACCCCTAAAGATATAAGGATAGTCTTAGAAATGACAACCAACCTATGAACACACATTGTGTAATATAATATCTTTGTCTATAAATATCTCATAAAGTAGGATGCACACCTGTGTCATCACCCTTTTCTTTACTTTATTATTTTTTGATATAACTAGAAGGATTTACCCTCAAATTCCTTGTCCAAGGCCATATGAAGGTACTACCATCCTGATCATCAAGGATTGAGATATATTACTTCCTCAACCTGGAAGTGACAGATCCTTTCTTGACCATTCAACCAATGTCATACCACCAATGATGCACCCAACACAAGCTACCTCTCCACGATTTCAATATCATGGATTTTGACTTATATCAAAGTACATGATCAAAGGGAACACATTTATAATGATCTCAAATCAGGATACCAATACACATGTCTGTAGATAGGAACAACCAATGACACCTAAAACATGTGGTGTTCCTATTGGCAGGTCTATCCTCATGATCTCACTACTAGAGATCACCAAGTATAAACTTCATGATAAGAAGTCTCAATGCTTATGATCCCCCAACACCTGATAGTAAAACATCCACTGTGTCCAGTCAGTAAGATATATCTAGACAATAGGCCCTTAGTTTAAGATTAATGTCATAGTATCTCGAGGTTCTCATTATATCATGGGATCTGCTATAAGCTTTTGATATGAAAATTAATCTATGGAAATTACCATTAAATAGTGTATGAATAAATATTTAAACTATAATGGTAAGTAATCATCATTCATTTCAAACTATATACATGGTATGGTAATCTAAAAGTATTGTGTAGTTGGGTCTAGGGAAACCACTATTTCAACACTCCCACTTTCACTAGAGCCAACTTACCAACAAACCTTGTTATCTCTCACGTGATAAATATCATGTTTCTACTGAGTAACAACTCTATTTGTTGGGTCTTCCATATTTCTTCCACATAGATATTTTGTTATGTGCGACCTCATCTCCTTAAGTAAAACTTCTTAAGAGATTGTATCCCCAAGTATATCCATTTTGTCCACTATCAAAACTTGATGCCTTGGATATTACCAGTAACATATTTATCATTACGATAAAATTTTACTTAGTATGTGTGATTCCAAGAACTGTAAAAAATTGTGCATTCAATAATTGCTTCTTAGCTGCCTCAGAAGCTGTAATGTACTTGGTTTTTTAGATATGGATACCACTGGATTTTATGATCTTGTCTTGCACATCACCTTATCCTAACTATGATACTTGGTTAAATTTATCCAAAATAAGACTAGTATATTTCCCACAAAAACTGGCATCCTTTCCTCTCCTCTTACTAGGTACATATCTTTTATAATTTTCCAAGTACAATCAGGTAGTACTAACTACTTTACTTGCATTTCTCCTAGAAATAAATGATATTTTTATACTATAAATTATATACTAGAAATATAATATCTATTACATATCATGTCATACATGATTTATCCATTATTTAAGCTTATGGAACTCAACTTACCACTTAATCTCCTCTTATAACACTACATGTCTACTTAGAGAGATTTATGCCATGTGACACTAGAAAAAACTCTTCTATTTAATTGTTCCAACTTTTATTTTTCAATACTATGTCAGTATATGTAAAATTGAATAGGTCTAAGAAACCACTAGATCCACCTCAGTAGATCATGTTCCCTATAACTTAGGTTGCTACTTTAATTTAATCATTGGATAATTACTTTATTTCTGTTCTTAACTAATTATAAGAACAATATTTGTTTTCCTTATGTTATTGAACATATTTCACTTGGAAAATAATTGTTCTACCACTAACCTCTGGTAGAAAAATGGAAAACATTCATTCAAAATAAATATTTTAAGATCTTGTTGCTTACTTTAATCATAAACTGGATTTCATTAACTTGAAACCTTATTTTCATTCTATTATATCATCATCCCTTTATGGTTGTGTCATATAGATACCTTCCAATATAAATTTTATCTTTACATCCAATTACCAATTAATATGATCATATAAATTAAGCTATAATAAGTAAAATTCTAATGGATTAAGTCATGACAGATTGGTATTACCAATCGAGCTTTATTGGTACTTTGCTTGTACCATCCATGTATCATTTCACATGAATACCTACTATAATATTCTAAATATTATTCCCCTATTCAATTTGATACATAGAATCCATTATTTAATTTTAATTGATCTTTTCAATCTTATCTAATCTCCATATACTTCTTACTTGTAGGAAATATTATTCTATATAAATAATGTATCACTGGACTTGGTGAATATAAAACAATCACTATGGATTTAACCTTCTTATGTAGTATATGTCTCTGGAACATGCATGTTCTACTTGAACTTATGGAACTAGTTCCTATGTCAACTACATGTGCATCTCTGACATTGAGTAAACCTGATTCAATCTTTCTCCCACTATCTCAAGTAGAGATGTGCATCCATATATAGAAATTCATTCTATCACTTGACTAACACTTTTCTATCTTTGGTATTTATGTAATATCCTAAGAAACCATTAGGATAATTACTTAGATGCACAATGTGTTTAGCATGATGCAAGTTTGTTTATATCCCTACAAACGCTTTGCATCTAAACACATGTTCTTATGACATTATGGATTTCCATCATATTATGACTTATATGATATACATTATTCATTATAGTTGGAATATGGTTATGGGATATCACCATTATTTTCAAACAACATCTTAAAATATAATGGAAGTTTCTGCAAGTTGCAACATTGATACTCCTTACATCATAACTATGATGTATAAAATTTTTGTTTAGGAATTTCTCCATGCTACATTTTCTTGATCAATGTTAACATGTAAGACTTATTATTGATCCTCCTTATTAACATCAATGTCATGATATAAATAAGGTAATGTGTGTTTAGTACTTACTCCATACTACATTATCATGATCGATGACTGCTTGGTCGAGATATTCTTCAGTATGTTGGCCCGAAGTAACTCATATATTCTGACCATGCATATTTCATACTTCTCCTTACCATTCCTTAATTACTTAAAAGAATATTATGAAGCATATTTACCACTATATTTCCCTTGGAATAGTTTTCACTCTCTTGTTGAACTAATTCTTAAAGCTGTGTGGCATATCATTATTCCTAAATGTTTTTTTTCAAACTAAATACATCAATAATACCAAAGGTTTTTAGCAATACTAAGTCTAAATACCATACTAGGTATATCCTTGATGACAACTTTTAGTTTCAATTAAAAAAAATTATATTGCCACAACTGGGTAAAAGTCTTGCACTTTATATTCATCACGGATTGCCTATGATTTATGTATCAATAAACTATTGATTGAGTATGAGATACCACAAAAAAATAATTCCCAAAACCTGGAACAATATATCCTAGTGTCCAATGGGTACATGATATAAATGTTCTAGTTATACTCAATAATATTTTGTCTCAAATCATTAACATGGAAATTAGAAGTTATGTGTTTCTCATCACTGACTTAGGAATCACCATTTCTCAGTCGCTTGGAGAATACAACTAAATTATTATAACATTTCTTTACTTACTTTATTACATTATTAAAATACACATATGTGAGTGAAATATTTTATTTTATACCCAAGAAGCATGTTAGAAAGATTGCATTTATTTGATGAATATTCCCTAAATAAGAATTTGGTACTTGCTTATTCTATTCAGTTCATTGTGTTTTCAACTTCTATAGATTTATTTTGAGTTATGCGATTAAAATAAACTCTCATTCAATAACCAAACTATTCATTGAAAGAAATTATGAATGTACCTTTGGTGTTGCACTTTCCATTGGACTTTTTACACTTCCATTCAACTTTTTCTCCATAAGAATTAAATATTGAACTTTATTTAAGTTCTTATCCACTTGGAAAACTTTACCTAAAAGGTAATAAAGTGTTTACTCTATTGTGTTTGTTTTGTAACCTTAAAAAACTAGAGTATTTGGGTATAAGAGTGGGATGACTTTAAATATCATGATTTTTCTTTCATATTTACACTATAACCAGTGTAATTATCACATTCATATCTCGCTTCACTTTCACCTCATAAACTTCTAAGAGATGAAACTACATGTTATATCATCTATGTTCTAATATAGTGACCACAAATGACATCAGACGATGATGATAACTTAATGACATAACCATCATATGCTTCATACTTGAGTCTCCTATAAGTCATTTTTATACCCTCTCTTCTTGAGGTGGATTAATAGGTATAGGGACACCAGCACCATGAATTTATGATATAGTAGTATTGTGTGAAAGTGACTATACTGCACTTGGAAATTAATACTAGTTTGAAAATTTAATTTCTTTGATACTTATAATTGTGTTAATGTGGTATTAATTTCCATTTTTATACAAAAAAAATATAGTAGATTTGTACTTTTATCTTGATAATCGATTAAGACATTATCGATTAGTTTAATCATTAAATGTCTCCCAGTATTTTATCAAATTCTAAGAACCCTCTACTATAATTGAAATACTCTGTCACTCTAGTATTCTAGTAGCAATAATCCTTGAACCTCTCCTCATATTCTATAATATTTGGCTACACCACTACTTGGAGGGTTCATTGTAGGCGTTTGACTAACCAACCACATTAAATCGTAGCTCCTTGGTCTATTGAGCGAAGTCTCAGCTTCTTGAAATCATAACCTTGATTCCCTCAACAATTACCTCTAAAATGATAAAAATTTATTTATGGATAATTCTTACTACCACTTTAGTTAAGTCAGCTTATCATTCTCATAATATCTCCCCAGTAGTAAGAGGTTACCTCAGTTATGGAATGACGAGCACCCCAAACACTTATTTTCTCCAAATTTGAATGATGGAAGGCATTTAACGACTTAATATTTATTTAATGATTTTTTTTTATTTTTATCTTGACAAATATAATCCATTTATATTAATCTTGTTCATCTATGTTGTCGCGCTCACAACTGAACATTAATAGAAAAACATATGGTGCTTCTTTATGTATTTTATTATTTATTATTTTATGTAATTTTTTAGCTGTTATAAAATGCATAAAATAAATAAATAAATGAATAAAGTAAATCTACTACTCGACTGGTCTCGAGCATCTAAAATTGGTTGATCCATTTAGATTAAATGGACCAACCATGACTTGGGGGCATCATACCCAAGTCGTCACTTGACTCTTAATGCAACTCACCCCATCCAATATGTCTACTGTGCGTTTAGATTTCGCCTCACCATGGTGGGGTCCACATCATGCATCATGTAATGCCCTAACCCCAGTTACCTAGAGTCAGTGCATTATTACATATCATTGGCATGATCACAAGAAAGATCAAGTCTTGAAAGACCGATTAGTTTAGTAGCCTTGGAATAACTAGATACATTCATAAAGTTTACATTACATCAAAAAGTGAAAACTACTAAAAAAACATCTTGTCTTCATATCCCCTCATATTATCCCTATAGGTCATTCATAAATTACTTCATCACATCTTGGGAAAAATAAAACATTAAAAGGGGTGAGCTCAGATGCTCAGTAAGGATAACAATATAGCGGAAACATTCATAAATAAACATAAACATTTAAGGCAATGTATAGCTAAAAAAAGCCTTTTAAACTTGAACTTCAGCATAATATGGCAAAGATAAAATAAAATAATGCCATTTACTTATTCACATGGATATTCTACTAGTTGAATAATCACATGCAATATCAAAAAACACTTTCATAATGATGAAATGCATAATGCCAGACTATCATAACCACATAGTCAAGGCCTCGTGCCAAGACTAAAAATAATATTTTGTCAAGGACTTGTGCCAAGACACTAGTTTGTCTCATGAGACTTACCGATGCATCGAGGAGCTATAGCGGGATCCACCCGTCACTTATTAAGTCCAATGCATTCCTCATATGAACAGGTTTAAACATAACATAAACATTCGTATTAAAACTAGCATACAAAATGTCAATACATTCTTCATAAACCATGAATGGTATAAAAATAACACATCTACAGTAAAACATATCACAAAACCATCAATACAATATGGAAGATTTGTATCATAATAAATAAATGCCAAATAAACTTAAAATCCATCAAAGGATGTTGACATAGATGAAATCAAAACTCTTTTTAGAGAAATATCTCTTTCTATTTTGAAATCATTTAAGAGTCAAATATTTATAAAATAAAACATTTTATTTGAAAATATTCTTATAATCTTTTAAGGGAAGATTTGAAGATTTTATAATGGCATAAAATAGCCGCACCCGCCGTATAAGTTAAAAAAACATTCTTAACTTAATTCTGTCGAAAAGGTTAAAAAGGACCTTATTTGGAAAATGATGGAAAGATTCCTTTATAAAACTCTTATAAAAAGTAAAACAAGGGTATAAATGACTTTAACCCATATTCTAGTAAATAGTAAAAAAATGTTTTGAAATACTTTTTTAAGAAACATGGATGTGGATGATAAAGAGGTCCCAGTAGATAATTACATATAAACAACCTCAGATAATGAAGAGCTTGTGAGATAACCCTTACCTTGTACTTTTTTTAGTCAATGGTATGTTAAACTCCTTTCTAATAGTTAAAAATTTGTTATTAAATTATAAAAGAACCATACACATAATTATGATATCATATATGATCTTTTAACATTGATTTCTTAATAATATCTTAGTATTATCATTGTTTCAGGTGTTAACTTACTCGTTTTCTTTTATATGTTTTGTTACATAAGTCATGTTTGTTATGGATAGGTTGTAACTTATTCATATAAAAAATGATATAAAGTTCTTAAAAATTACTTTTAATCATCAAATGAGAATTATTCTTGAATGGATACGATGGGGAGTGAATCTCATCGTGTTAGTGGAGACGGTATTTCGTACGTACGCACGAGCAACAATATCATTCTTTTGATATTAAAATAATATACAATTTGATGATATATCATATATACAGAATCATTATCATATTATATTTATTATTTACATGAATTAAACATCATTATTATACCCATCCAAATAATAATATATTGAATAACAATTACACCACGACGTGGAGACGGTAAGCCGTACGTACGCACGTATGGTGACATGTCATTCAAAGGATCGATAGAATACTGAATATGGTTGTATCATATTTATAATAATATCACAGTATATAGGAGATACTGTATTTATTATCTTAGAATAGAAATAAAAAATAAATAAGAAGTTGAAGAAGAAATGAACTTGAAAAAGGGTGGTGAAAACATTACCTCTTCTTCGGGTTCTTCATTTTGATTTGATAAAAAGGAATCATTAGGTTGGCTTTATGATAAAACTAAGGCCTCTAGGTTGTAGTGAGGGATGTTTAGAGAGTATTTGGGTAGGGTTTGGGCGAGCCAAAAGTCTTTGAATGTGTGAATTAGTGAGAAGGGGGACTTCCCTTTTATAAGAGGGGTGAGGGGCACCTTTGGAAAAGCTAGAAATATTATTTTATAATAAATTAATATTCGGTTTATAATGGCTCCAAAGTGTATTATTTAAAGTTTAAGGTGGGTATGGGTCGAAAACCACTCAACCAATAGAATTTATACAGGTTTGGGTCATTATATTAAACTTATCTTTTAGTTTTAACTCTTAGTTAATTAGTTTGGCGCTTACCATGTCACTTTGTATTTTTATATTATATAGTTAATAAACTTACTATATACCTTCAAGAGACCACCATGTGGTCCATTAATGATAAACCTATCATGATATAAGTCTCTTGTCTAAACCTAATATTTTTAGGAATTTAATAACAATTAATAATATAATATTTGTTTTAAAAACTCTTTTATGTAAATTTTGACACTATTCAATAATTGATTTTTGTTAAAGTCTTAACAACTTCATTAATTCGAA
The DNA here is from genome assembly GCA_963277665.1 of Viscum album. Taxonomy (NCBI): domain Eukaryota; kingdom Viridiplantae; phylum Streptophyta; class Magnoliopsida; order Santalales; family Viscaceae; genus Viscum; species Viscum album. The sequence continues at coordinate 128,545,573 of OY728162.1, forward strand.
CCAAATTCATTTAAGCAATCCTAAAATTTCCTATTAATCTATTAAATTCTTGTAATTCATTAAAAGACTCAAATTATATTTATTTGGGTATTTATAATATCAATGATTTTAATATTTCACTAATAAGGTAATTACTCCATCATCATTGTGTCATAAATAAATTAAATTATGTAATGTCTAAAAATTATAAATAAAATACCATTATGTATGAAATATTTTTATCCTTATAATTAATATTTATAGTCTAAAATACAACATATATAACCCTATGTAAAAAAATTTTTTCTAAAAGATATATTCTTATGTCATTTTTGTATTTACTTTAACTTAATTAATATAAAGTGTCATTATCACTTACAAGTGGATCCATGGGGTCCCCAAATTGACCCAAAGATTCCCATGGTCAGACATTTATCAAAAAATAGGGTTAAGAAATGTTTTAGGGTAATTTATTATTATTATAATATTACTTTTTTACCCTTATTTACCGGATTTACCCTTTAACCATGGCAAATAAAATATTTACCGAAGTAATTATTCAAAATGTCTAAAAATGAAAGTTACATATTAACACAATTATGAAATCCTAATTCCAAATATGGAATCAATTTTTCCAAATTCAAAACACATATGTGGTAGAAATTAATTTAAAATTAATTCTCTTTGTTAAAACAAAAAGCGTGTTTTTAAGAGATAATAACTATCAAAAGATTGACACTTGTTCATGTCCGTTTTAATTATGAAATTATGTCAAATGACCAAAATTTTATTAAATGGTAAAAATATATTCTAAATATACTTTAAAACCACTCAAATTCATAATTTATCAGTATTAATTATTTCGATTATAAAATTTGTTTTTAATTAAAATTTAGTAATTTTCACTATTCATCAAAATATAAATGTTATCTGAAAAATTCCCAAATTTTAACCTAGGATAATTTCAATATTATGAATCCAAAAATGAAGTCAATTTTGAGAGATAAAATTTATAAAATTTTAAAAAGTGGGTATTATTATTCATAACGGCTAGTTTGATTGGTTGTGGTGTGTGTTAGAACTCAAAGTTGCATATAACACACGCTACTGTATTATTCAAAGAGAAGCGTGTCGTGAAATGTTGGGGTGTTAAATTATAAATTTTTTATGTCCCCATTCTAAAGAATAAATTTATTTAGTCGAATTGAATATCTAAATGTTTTGGATTTAAAAAGAGTTCACTATTAAAAGTTGGTAAAAGTGCATTTTTTAAAAATACTTCTTTTATCTGAAAAAATATTGTTCTTCCATTATATCTAAGAAACTCATAATATGGATTCTAAAATTATAAGGATTATATAAAGTTCAAAATTCAGTTAACACTATTCATAACTGCTTTTTGGAGGGCTAGTTTGGTAAGTCGTGATGCGCTTGAACTCGGTGTTACGTGTAGTGCAAGTTATTGAATTATTTTGAAGAAATAACGCACTATGAAATATTGGGGTGTTACATTCTCCCATCCTTAAATAAATTGCATCCTCACAATTTGAAATTGTTTTTCTAAGATAAAAGGTTGAAAATAGAAAATATCATTGTCGGAAAACCCACATCAGAAATTGGGTTAATAAAAGTTAGTCTTAATAAGAGGAAAAGCGAAATGAAAGGTTCACCACCAAATTATGATCTCGATTAGGAGAACATTGGTGGAAGTTAGAGACATATAATTAGAGGGAAAACATAAATATTTATAGGTAGTGATTGAGGTCATCAATCACAAACAAGTGTAAAATTGAGGTCCTTAAATTCATCAATCTATGATGATTTGAAAAACCGTCGGTTCAACAAAACATAAGGTATTAGGATAACAAATTTTTGGTTTTAATATCCCTTAAATAAAGTATAAGAATTAATTTCTTCATAGAATAATAGAAGAAGAAAAATATATACTTGACAAGTAGAGTTCCATCCTTTAACTAATTTCTACCACAAACTCATCTTTCACTCGAAAAGATAATAGAACGTAAAAATATTCTATTTATCCTATTTGTATAGGGTTCCAAAAATGAATTTATAATTCATCTACCAGACCTTTTAAAAAACTAAATTATTTAATCCAGGGACTTCACGTAGTCCAGTGGTTGATAATAAATCCAAATCGCACTATGGGTGTGGGTTTGATTCCCGCAGCTTTGTCCGACGCGGCAAGTTGTCACACGGTCTTCGTGTTGTCCTTTTTATGGAAATCCAAAAATAATCTCAAACTATACTTATCCAAAATACTTCTGCCCAAACTCATAGTCCAAAATTTATAAGGTAGGTAAACACAATGAAGATCCTTATTTTCACGTAATAGCATGTGAACACCTTCATCATGTATTCTTTTAAAATATGGTAACACCCTGAATTACCATAAAACCTTATTGATTACATTCATGCTCCCTTATTCCTTATAGAATATTAGATATATTCATTATATCCAAAAACATTGAATATTCCAACAATGATGAAATAAACAGACCATTAATCAGTGCCAAGGTAGTCAAGAATATCCAATATAATTTATCCAAATCAACCATCTCTTATTCCAAAATTACTACCTTAGTATCAAGACCATATTAGGGATTACCTTTCCTTCAACCATGTATTTTCAAAAAAAAGTTTAATTTTCTATTGAGTCACTTTTCATAGTACCATATAATCTCAAATCTTCAATGAAATAGTACTACAGTACAATCCTTATTTATCTCCATAATTCATATAACCAGTACATCATTGATACAACACTCAAATGAAATAATTCTTTAATAACAATATTAGAACACTAGTCATTCCTCTTCATCTGTGGTAGTATAATAACTTTATTATTATCCAATAGCATCATTTGGGGCATACTCTGATGATTTGAACATTGATTCGCGTATTGTCCCCACTCCTTTCAGATGAAGCATTGTACATTTGAAACCTTTTTCTTGCCATCGCAATCACGAATGTGGTGTCCTTTTCTCCACACTTATAACATACTCCCATTCCCTTCATGCATTTTCCAAGGTGATTCTTTCCACATTTATCACATATAGGAAAATCCTTTTTTACCTTCTTCACTTTATATTTCCTTCTCTCTACCATCATTTTCTTCTCTGGCTTCCCTTCGAATCCATAGGATTCCGAGAACTCTTTACTTATCTTATCAACACAAGATACTATTTCTTCATATGATGATAACACATGGGAGAATATTTCCATTCTAAATTCTAGCTTAAGACCACGAAAGATATGATCCTTCTTACTCTTTGGATCATGCGTATTGCTGGAGTTCTCATTCCTTCTACTGGGCACCATTTCTAAACAATGACATACACTAGATTAGTTTATGAATAAAAATACCTAATCCCAAACTTGTAAAACACTTAATCATAAATTAAACAGTTTATGGATATAATCCATAATCATAAAAATGTCTTCCTTGAGGGAGTATATACTCATAAACCCTTTATAATGGTTTGTAACAAAAATGATAATTATCCTAAGCATATCCCCCGGGAGTGTTGTAACCAAGAGTGTAGAAAGGCCCGTTTTCATGCACCAATTTCCGTTCGAGTCTAGCTCAAAGCAGTGTTTTCGGGTTTTACCCCGAGGTACATCTGTGCCAGAGCCACCTCTACCTGCTTGTATCCAAACTGGGACGTATTGCTTGGAAAACTCACAAAATCTCTATAATACCAAAATTCTAGGAAGTTCTTCTATACTAATCCTCAAAGTCTATCTTAGGGCTATGTGCTCTAATCAGAGTTTATCTAAATCTAGCTTCCAAGGTTTGTACTAAACTTCCTCTAATACCAACTATAATTCCCCGACCCTAGTTACCTAGATTTGGTGCATTATTACATATCATTGGCATGATCAGAAGAAAGATCATGTCTCGAAAGACCGATTAGTTTAGTAGCCTTGGAATAACTAGATACATTCATAAAGTTTTCATTACATCATAAAGTGAAAACTACTACAAAAACATCTTGTCTTCATATCCCCTCATATTATCCATGCAGGTCATTCATAAATTACTTCTTCACATCCTGGAAAAAATAAAACATTGAAAGGGGTGAGCTCAGATGTTCAGTAAGGATAAAAATATAGCGGAAACATTCATAAATAAACATAAACATTTAAGGCAATATATAGCTAAAAACAAAGCATTTTAAACTTGAACTTTAGCATAATATGGCAAAGATAAAATGACATAATTCCATTTACATATTCACATTGATATTCTACTAGTTGAATAATCACATGAAATATCAATAACCACTTTCATAATGATGCAATGCATAATGCCAGACTATCATAACCACATAGTCAAGGCCTCGTTCCAAGACAACAAATAATATTTTGTCCAGGAATTGTGCCAAGACACTAGTTTATCTCATGAAACCTACTGATGCATCTAAGAGATATATCGAGCTCCACCCGTCACTTATTAAGTCCAATCCATTCCTCATATGAACAGGTTTAAACATAACATAAACATTCGTATTAAAACTAGCATACGAAATGTCAATACTTTCTTCATAACCCATGAATGGTATAAAAATAACACATCTACAGTCAAACATATCACAAAACCATCAATACAATATGGAAGTTTTGTATCATAATAAATCAACTCCAAAAAACTTAAAATCCATCAAAGGATGTTGACATAGATGAAATCAAAACTGTTTTTAGAGAAATATCTCTTTCTATTTTGAAATCATTTAAGAGTCATATATTTATATAATAAAAAATTTTCTTTGAAAATATTATTATAATATTGTAAGGGAATCTTCAAAGATTTTATAACGGCAGAAAATAGCCTCACCCTCTATATTAGTAAAAAAACATTCTTACCTTAATTCTGTCGAAAAGGTTAAAAAGGACCTTGTTTGGAAAACGATGGAAAGATTCCTTTATAAAACTCTTATAAAAAGTAAAACAAGGGTATAAATGACTTTAACCCATATTCTAGTAAATAGTAAAAAATGTTTTGAAATACATTTTTAAGAAACATGGATGTGGATGATAAAGAGGTCCTAGTAGATAATTACGTATAAACAACCTCGGATAATGAAGAGATTGTGAGATAACCCTTAAATTGTACTTTTCCTTAGTCGATAGTATGTTAACCTCCGGTATAATAGTTATAACATTGTTTTTAAATTATACAAGAACCATATACATAATTATGATATCATATATGATCTTTTAACATTGATTTGTTAATAATATCTTAGTATTATCATTGTTTCGGGTGTTAACTTACTCGTTTTCTTTTATATGTTTTGTTACATAAGTCGTGTTTATTATGGATAGGTTGTACCTTATTCATATACAGAATGATATAAAATTCTTAAACATTACTTTTAGTCATCAAATGAGAATTAGTCTTGAATGGATACGATAGGGAATGAATCTCATCGCGTTCATGGAGACGGTAGTCCGTACGTACGCACGAGCGACAATATCGTTCTTTTGATATTAAAATAATATATAATTCGATGATATAGAATATATACAGAATCATTATCATGTTATATTTATTATTTACATGAATTACACATCATTATTATACCCATCCAAATAATAATATATTGAATAACAATTACACCACGACGTGGAGACGGTAAGTCGTACGTACGCACGTATGATGACATGTCATTCGAAGGATGGATAGAATACAGAATATGGCTGTATAATATTTATAATAATATCACATTATATAGGAGATACTGGATTTATTATTTTAGAATGGGAATAACAAAGAAAGAAGAAGTTGAAGAAGAAATGAACTTGAAAAAGGGTGGTGAAAACATTACCTCTTCTTCAGGTTCTTCCTTTTGATTTGATCAAAAGGGCTCCTTAGGTTGGCTTTCTGATCAAACTAAGTCCTATAGGTTGTAGTGAGGTAAGTTTAGAGAGTATTTGTTCATGTTTTGGCTGATCCAAAAGGCTTTGAATGTGTGAATTAGTGATAAGGGGGAGTGCCCTTTTATAAGAGGGGTAAGGGGCACCTTTGGAAAATCTAGAAATATTTTTTTATAATAAATTCATATTCGGTTTCTAATGGCTCAAAAGTTTATTATTTAAGGTTTAAGGTGGGTATGGGTAAAAAACTACTCAAAAAATAGAATTTATATAGGTTTGGGTCATTATATTAACCTTATCGTTTAGTTTTAACTCTTAGTTAATTAGTTTGACACTTACCATGTAACTTTGTATTTTTATATTATATAGTTAATAAACTTACTATATACCTCCAAGATACCCCCAAGTGGTACATTAATGACACACCTATCATGATATAAGTCCCTTGGCCTAGAATTATATTTTTATGAATTTAATATAAATTAATAATAAAATATTTGTTTTAAAAACCCTTTTATGTGAATTTTGAAACTATTCAATAATTGATTTTTGTTAAAGTCTTAACAGCTTTATTAATTCAAAAAAAATTCATTTCAGCAATAATAACATGTCATATTAATCTATAAAATTCTTTTAATTCATTAAAAGTATCAAATTATTTTTATTTGGGTATTTATAATATCAATTATTTTAATATTTCACTAATAAGGTAATTACTACATCATCATTGTGTCATAAATAAATTAAATTATGTAATTTATAAAAATTATAAATAAAATACCATTATGTATTAAATATTTTTATATTTATAATGAATATTTATAGTCGAAAATCCAGCATATATAACCCTATGTAAAAATTGTTTTTCTAAAAGATATATGCTTATGTCATTTTTGTATTTACTTTAACTTAATTAATATAAAGTGTCATTATCAATTACAAGTGGATCCATGGGGTCCCAAAATTGTCCCAAATATTCCCATGGTCAGACATGTATCAACCAATAGGGTTAAGACACATTTTAGGGTAATTTATTAATATTATAATATTATTTTTTTACCCTTATTTACCGGAGTTACCCTTTAACCATGATAAATAAAATATTTACCGAAGTAATTATTCAAAATGTCTAAAAAATAAAGTTACCTATCTACACAATTTGGAAATCCTGATTCAAAATATGGAATCCATTTTTCCAAATTCAAAACACAGAAGTGTCAGAAATTAATTTAAAATTAATTTTTGTTGTTAAAACAAAAAGCGTGTTTTTAAGAGACAATAACTATCAAAATATTGACACTTGTTCATGTCCTGTTTAATTGTGAAATTATGTCAAATGACCAAAATTCTATTAAATGGTAAAAATATATTCTAAATATACTTTAAAACCACTCAAATTCATAATTTATCACTATTAATTATTTCTATTAAAAATGTTGTTTTTAATTAAAATTTAGTAATTTTCTCTATTCATCAAAATATAAATGTTATCCGAAAAATTCCAAAATTTTACCCTAGGATAATTTCGATATTCCAAATCCAAATATGAAGTCAATTTTGAGAGGTAAAATTTATAAAATTTCAAAAAAAATGGGTATTACTATTCATAACGGCTAGTTTGATTGGTTGTGGTGTGTGTTAGAACTCGAAGTTGCGTATAACACACGCTACGATATTATTCAAAGGGAAACTTGTCGTGGAAGCTTGGAGTGTTACATTGTAAATTTTTGATGTCCCCATTCTAAAGAATAAATTTATTTAGTCAAATTGAATATATAAAAGTTTTGGATTTAAAAAGGGTTCACTATTAAAAGTTGGTAAAAGTGCATTTTTGAAAAATACTTCTTTTCTCTGAAAAAAATAATTTGTTCTTACATTATGTCTAAGAAAATCATAATATGGATTCTAAAATTATAAGGATTATATAATGTTCAAAATTCAGTTAATACTATTCATAACCGCTTTGGGACGGCTAGTTTGGTAAGTCGTGGTGCGCTTGAACTAGGTGTTACGTGTAGTAAAAGTTATTGAATTATTTTGAAGAAATAACGCACTATGAAATCTTGGGGTGTTACACATCACCTTTTTCAAGGCGTATTTCTTCATCTTGGATGGTTCCACGTCATACATCATATTCATCCAAATACAATGATACTCACTCGTAGGAGAGGGGGACTAGGGGTGAAAATTACACAAGATAAATTGGGTACGCAGTGCCTTATACATATTGACTGAAAATATAGATGATGCACATATCATCATTCAATTAATTATATAAATACAAACATACTAGGTCAAGTCATTGCTCAAGACCAGTCGGTATAAATTTAAGCACAATAAAAAATTAAATTGAATTAAATAAAGTAAGAGGGTTTTTTAATTAAATTAAATGATTTTATTGAATTATAATAATTTAATTATTTTCTTGTTCTCTAATTAATTTAATTTTATACCAAAATTAAATTAAATTTCACAGGTATTAAAATTATATTTTTAAACCAAAATTAATATATTAATTAATTTAATTTAATGTTAAAATTAACTTAATTAATTTTGATTAATATAAATAATTGTCGGGGGGCCAAAACACCACTCTAATCCATTACAGGTCACGTAGAACCCACATAGACCCATAAAAAAGCCTACCGTAAATCATAAAATAATCCATGACCATAAGATATGGTGTCTTCCCATTTTACCTCCATTTCGTTGCGATTTATAAAAACACACGGTTGGGTCGTTCGTCTGTGTCTAACAACTTTGTTCAATTTCACCCAATCTTTTCAATTTAATTACTTTGTTGAATCATTGAAACAGTTTTTATCATAAATAAATTTGTTTAAATTATTGAAACATGGTTGGGCACCCCTTTGGGTGAGCTGATGTGGTTGGTATAATTTCTGTTAGCCCGAACTTTTAATTTATTTAACTGCATGTGTTGCGCAACCCATTTTTTCGTGTTTAGATTAAATAATTATTTTAGAATAATTATGAACCTTGAATTGTTGGATTTTTTGTAGTTGTTTGTACTGAATTATTTATTTATTAAAAATTTCATTCATCTGCTTGTGAAAATATAGTATCTTTCCTCATTAAGTTTTTATGCTGCAATATTAAATTAATACCTTGTGTTTCACAGGTGTATCTACTTAGATTTCAACCTAAAATTACATATGCATGCTATATCATATCTGCTTCTGTGAAATTTTAATTAAATGTTGGGATGGGAGAGAAGTTGGGTCTCATATTAAGGGTCACGCTTGGATCCTCCACTCCTAACAGGTTACCCCTATGCGTTGGGGGGCGGTGTCTTAGGATTTTCCAGACCAAGACTTCCTTGGGATTTCTAAATACTTATGAGTGATACTGGTTCCAAAAGGGCCCATCAAGGATGGATCTGTTGGCAATGTGGCTATGCCATCCTTGGATGATGCTCAACCCCCTTTTTGTGAGATCAGAACGGACTAATGGTAAAGACATGCCTCGAGCGATACTTGGTCTTTCGGAAGACTATTTTGGATGGGCTCGGTGCTGTTGGATAATTTGAAGGATGTACCGTAGTGATACCTCCGGGATGGTATCAGACACCAACTCTCACCTTGAACATTAATAATGATGATTTGAAAGTTTATATTGATGTCTCTTTGAGCCTCTTGAGAATTGTGATATTTTCCTGGTATATTGAAGCACACCTGGTTGACACATGATTTAGACCCCAAGTTAAAGCACTAGCTTGGGGTTGTACCTCTTCCTTGTTTTACCTTGCCTTTCTAGGATTAAATATATGTATATGTGCATTCTGCTTATTACAGGTCTTTCCTTCAGACTCCCGTCTTAGGCCGAAGCAGGTGATTAGGTACGGGTGTTGTTGGGAACCCGAGATGAGTTATTTATTTTACTACACTTAGTTAATTATATGAATTTATTATATAACTACACATTGTGTTTTATTATTGCATGAAATGGAAATGTTTAGACACCATTGGTGTTGTCCTATCAGGATTTTATCTCACACCCCGCTCAGGAGTCGTTGGCACCCGATTAGATTACATGTTTGCAGGCATTGATTAAGAGAAGCATGATGCTCCCGATGCTTGATTGTTTTTTACTACTTAGGATGGAAACTGGGGAAGAGGACTGAGCCTTGCTCATGATGCAGTTTTTTCACTTTGTGTCTTTTCTTTTTTTCTGATATTATGCTTGAGTTTCTTTTTTCCGTGCATTCAGTTTAGACATACATCATAGCATGACATTGTTTTGGAAGCTTCCGCACTTGATTCTTATTAAGTTAGATTATTCATATTTCTTCTACTGCAGTTTATTCATTTATATGATTCCTCTATTTATTATTAATTGTTGTTTACTTCCGCTATGATAATAATTATTACCTATGAGGGCACAGTCTCCCTCGCAGACATGAAAAAGGCCCTCACTACTTGTTGGAGGCCTCTGGTGTTCAGGGAGATACACTTGAGATTATGTGGCCAACCCGGCTCAGGGCACCCTTCAAGTGGCTCCCGGGATGGGGACGCTACATCACCCTTTTCCTAACTATATTATTTATTGATCTAACTAGATGGATTTACCATCAACTACCTTGTACAAGGTTTTATTAAGGTACTCCATCCTGATCAACAAGGTCTGTGATATATTACTTCCTCGACCTAGAAGTGATAAATCCTTTCTTAACCATTCAACCAATGTCGTACCACTAATGATGCACCCAAAAAAGCTACCTCACCCTGATTTCAATGTCATGGTTTTTACCTTGCATCAAAGTACACAATAAAATAGAACACAATGATAATCATTTCAAGTTAGAAGACCAATACACATGTCTGGAGATTGGAATATCCAATAACAACTCAAACATATGATGTTCCTATTGGAAGTTCTGTCCTCATGATCTCACTACTAGATATCACCTACTGTGAACTTCATGTGAATAAGTCTCAATTCTTATGAGACCCAAAAACCTAATAATCAAATATCTATTGTGTTCAGTTAGTAAGATATATCTAGACCATAGGATCTTAGTTTAAGATTAATGTCATAGTATCTCGAGGATCTCATTATAGCTCAGTATCTTCTATAACCTTTTTGATATGACAATTAATCTATGAAAATTACCATTAAATAATGGATGAAAAAATATCTACACTATAATGGTAAGTAATCATCATGCATATCTAACAATATAAATGATATGGTAATCTGAAAGTACTGTATAGTCGGTTCATAAGGCACCCACTATTTCGACATGATTATATCATATTGAGTAGCTTTTTCCTGTTTTTCGTTTCCTTTTTGGTTATTAGTGGACATGTAATTCGAGTTTTGGTCTGGCTACATTTGGGTTTTTATACTACTGTTGACACTCTTTGGTTTATGGAATATCCCTTTTTCGGTTTTCTCTGTATAAATATTCCATGTATCTTATTTCAGGTTGGGTGAAATCGTTACCTCTGGTTGTTGTTCGATGCCCGAGTGATAGTTTCTATCTCATGAGGATCGGAAATTACCTTTGAGTCTTTCTGTGGTCCATTTTGGAGCCTAGTTGAATGGGAAAATGAGTTTGGACATGAAAATTTGGTATCAGAGCATTGTTATGATCAGTATTGGGAAGTTGGTAGATAGGAGATAATATTTTCAGGACATGAGAGATTGGTTGCGGTGAGTGTCTAACCCGCTCTTTCTGTGAAAATCCTTAAGTCATCATAGGATTCTAGAATGTGTGTCTCCTATGTTGGGGTTTGACCTTGATCTTAGCTCTTATGATCTTCTGGTTTAAACTAATATTATCCCATTGTTTGATCATTCCCCTTTGTTTTTGGCATGTAGAAAATATTCCTCTAAGACATCTTCTAAGGGATCATATGGAGGGTGAAACAATAGATACTCCTCAAGAAAATCCCCCTTTGGATCATAATATTTTAGAAGATATCATACGAGTAGTTTTTACTATGGACCATAATTTAGCATGATATCAGAACCAAGTTGTTACAGCGCAACCAGAAGTTGGGGGAGAAAGGGATTGGGCTTGAGAGTTCCTATGTGAGAATCCCCCTTCATTTAAGGGTATGAATGAGCCCTAAGTAGTGGAGGGATGTCTGGAAAATATTAGTCAGGTCTTTGAATTCTTGGACACACTCAAGAATATCAAAGTGAAATGCACATTGTTCAACCTAGACGGTCCCATAAAATGGTGGTGAGATTCTATGGTATAGTTAAATTAGCACGTGGGTTTGGATTGGAAGGGTTTTAAGACCCTCCTCATTAAGTAGTTCTATCCAGAGTCTCTGTTGATTGATAAGTCTTTGGATTTCCTCTCTTTGTGGAAGGGGGTCTCTCAATGTTAAAGTAAACCAATGGTTTTTTAGAGATAGTTTGTTTTTCTCTGGAGGTGGTAATGAATGATCCGCTGAAGCCTCATAAATACCTATAAGGTTTTTGACTATAAATTTAATTATAGGCATGTATGTTGAATCTTACCACCCATGTTGACATAGTAAATAAGTATATGATGGTAGGAATGGAAATGTAAGAAAAAATTGGCTACTCAACCTCTTTCTTTCCACCGAGTGGCAGTTTCAGTGGTGCGCTGGGAAAGAAGAGGAAGTAGAAGGATAATCACACGGGTGGTGGAGGTGGTTCTCAATAGCATGCATCCTTGATCTGCAGCAATCAATAGTGTGCCCCTAACTTGCTATCAGTGTGGAAAGGTAGGTAATGCCTGATGTTCCTTCCCTACACTGGTGAATATTTTCAGTTCTTATGGTCACCAAGGCCATCAACACATGTTCTACTAGGCTTTATCTATGCCTCATTATAATTAGGGATATTCAATTCCAAAGTCCACTGTAGCGTAGTCAAATGATTCAAAGTAAACAGGGCTCCTCAGGTGTAAAGCACCCTCACACAGTGGATGAGTTTCTGGAATAGGTTGATGTTGGGATTATTATAGTGATAGGTACCATTTTGTTGCATCTTCTATTACAACTAATCTGTTTGATATAGGTGTATCTCACTCATTTATATTTTCTTGTTTTGTTGATGTGTTTTAATTTTCAACAAATCTCATGTCATTTGTTATGGATTTGGCAATGCCTCTTGGAAAGTGGAAATAGAAAAAGTTTTAGTGTTTATTTTGTTCTCTATCGATAGATTATGTAGAGTTAGTATGAGATTTCTTAGTTCTCGATCTGGATCTATTTGACATCATCTTCAAGATGGATTTCCCTATTTCTCATCATTTTAAGATTGATTTTTATCATCGGTGTGTTTCATTCTTTGCTGCCAATGAGAGCTATTAGGTGTTTGGGAGAGATTGGGGCCTGATGTCCGGTCATACAGGGCATTCCTGCACATATCTCATGAGTTTATTGTTTTTTGTTACAGCTGAACCCAATGATGCTTCCCTTCTTATTTATTTTTCCTTGGTTGTTAATGGATTTCCCAATGTTTTCTTAGATGAATTTTCTGATCTTCCTCTAGAATTGGAGGTGAAGGTCACAATTGAATTGGTGTTAAGTATGCAGCTGATTTCAATACCCTCTTATCACATGGCACCCACTAAGCTAACATAGATTAAGATCTAGTTGGATGATCTGCTTGATAAGGGATTTATTCATCCTAGTGTTTCTCCATGGGTTCCCTTCATGCTCTTTTCCATGAAGGTCGATGGTTCTTTGTATTTCTATGTAGACTTTCAAAAGTTGAATTGGGTGGCTTTTAAGAACAAAAACCCTTCGTGTCATGACCCCCTCATGCTAAATATGTCGCAATTAATGGAGAGAGATAATGACCATGTGTCCCACCTCCAGTAGGCCCTGGGTTGGTGACTAGTACTGAGGGTATAAAAATATCATTATATGTGAGAAATTTCCCTCTATAAATAAAATAGTATCATATGATATTATAAACAACCACCAAGCAACTCCATCTGATGAAATAAAGGTAAACCATAACCATCGCATAATGAATGAATAAAGAAAAACTACTATATATAAAAGTATCCAAATATACCAAAAGACAAGTCTACGACAACAACACAACAAAATCTCCAACCCAACTGGAAATGCTCAGCTTGATCCCCAATGTCCTCCTAGAAACTTGAAAATAGTCTATATACATAGGGTGAGCATAATAGGTATACTCAATAGGGAAATAACCAAGGTCTCAAGTGTAAATGTGAAAATATCATGCTAATTCACCAATGAACAAACCGTAGAACCAACAAGCTCCTAAATTGGTCAACTAACCAAAATCAGTATCACCATGGATTTTTCACCAAATCACACATCCAATATAGTAAGCTTCAAGATCATAACAAATCAAGGCACCCCACTTCCACTTGTCCACTAATTTTCCTCTCTCACACTACAATGTCGAATGTCATGTGATCCCATCCATTCTATACACATCACACCACATCACATATCAAAAAATCTCACCCAAAGGCACATGGTCCATCTCTGATATGGGCTCGGATACATCTCTACCTACCCCCACCCTCTCAAGGTGTATCATCTGGAGCTAGAATTAGGTAACATCACACCATGTCTCGCCCGAATTCACCTAGGCCATCATATCTCATCTCATTACTAGAGCAGTAGGGTATCATGAAATTTAAGGAAATCAACCTATTTTTATACCCTACCATGAATGAACCCATTACATATTACATAACATCACTACCTCATCACACCATGTCTTGTTCGAAACACCTGGTCCAAAACTACTGGGTAATATCCAACACTAACATGTATCACTATTGTAGAAGGAAGAGAGAAGAAGAGGGGGTAGATAGTCATCTGTGTTACCGCCATCCTGGATGTCGGGGAAAACACCCAGAACTTAGAGCCTCTAAGATTTGGTAAGGTTATCCAACTCGGTTGGGGAGCATATATAAATAACATAAATATACATTATATATAGATAGCACACACTACCCAACTTATAGGTTGACAACAACTGTACTAGAGTACACCACATCACATCCACTGCACCACATATCAACCATAACAACCATTTCCACCACTATATGCAACACATAATACAACTGACGCACAATCCAAACAACATATTCACTTTTAGTTACAGGTTCCATCACTTTTATCCATTTATCCATTCCATTTCACATTACAGAACCCATTATTTCATTCAATTCATTTAATCCATTTACCACACATTCATTTAAATCCCATCTTTCTTATTTACCAGCCTATTTCATTTCTTTTTATCATCATAATTTATTTCATGGCTAACCGGTCAACTAACACAACCTTGCCACACAAAAATTGGCCCAACACATATCAACTGTCATCATCGCACCACACCAACCAAACCATATCTTCCACTGCATACCACCACCACACAACCAAATCCACTGCACCACATCATTGTGCATTAAATAGTTTCACACCACGACCACTACACCCCATCGCACACCACAACCCCATCGCACAATTCCATCATACGATACAATACCACCACACATCACAATCACCATGAATCACACCGTTGGACACCACAAACACATCACAACTACCCACACATCATTCATACCAACCAACCGCATCTCATCACAACCCCACACATCACATAGCCCAACTGTTCATGTACATTACCGCACAACAACCCAAACCACATAGGTAAACACAGGAAGCACAAATGCACAACACATTCCATGTTTCGCAATTTATTCAAGGGATTTCATCACGTTGCCTATTTATTTGGCATGAGTATTGTTACACAAACCAGATTCAATGGGAAATCAATTTATTATCCATATATATATATATATATATTCTTTATCATTTTATTCATGGTGTGATCACACAATAACACAACAAGGGTCTCAACATATATCATCCACAATGCAAACAAGGCTTCAAAAACCGTTATTTTTCAGTATTGACAATAAGCACGCACAATATCATTAACAATATATATCAAAACATTAAAGCATGTGATATCTCCCCATACCCATAAATTTCAATTATGAAAATTAGTTATCTTTATTATGAAAACCCTTAATATCCACCCAAAGGAAACAAAAATCATGAAAATCCCACACATAGAGCCTAAACAGGTGAGAACGAGGATCCCCTACCTCAAAGAAGCATTTTTATCTTACCGAACACCATAGTGAAAAGAATAAACAACCCACAAACCACAACCGCACAATAAAACCCCAGAATAGCCTGAACCCCACCAAAGGGCTTTCAAAAATTCATCCCAACATATCTCAAACAAAACCAACAACACAACAACGAATCCTTGAGATAAAATTGAGGGAAAATAGGGGGATAAGGGATAATAAATCACCACCGATCGCCATTGAGAAACCACTAGAACACAAGAATCAGGGTGGGGGAAGATGGTCTTGAAAGTGTCCCAAAATCACCTAGGGTTTATCCACAATGAGAGAGGGATGGACAACCAAATTTGAGGAAAATAAAATGAACAAAAACTTATATATAGGTTATAAGTTGTCTTATTTACAACTTAAATGTGGTATTTGTGCCGTAAATTCCACAGGTCGGTAATCTTAAGTTGTAAACTCCCCTTTAAAGGTTTAAAACCCTTAAGACCTCATAAATTCATGGTGCCCCAAGAAATAATAAACTTATGTCGTAAGTTCCACTTTTATAGTGTAAACCCATTTTATTCTTTGTAACTTAGTCACACACAAGTAGTAAAACAATGACCGTAAAAGCCTCAAAACACTAGATTATGCCATAAACCCCTATTTTATGATGTAAAAATCCTGTTGTAGTTCTCCTATAACTCCAACTCCATTGAACCTTTTCAATCCTCCTCTAAAGACCTCCAACTTACTCAAACTAGCAAATTAATGAGTCGAGAAGATACAGATTGTTACATTAGATACCTCTCAAATGATTCTAATTCTCGATAATCAAAACCAAAACTGAAGAAAAGAAATAGGTATGAACTACTACCTCATGAGATACCTCTCATTTTTCTCATTTCATTTCAACACTACCACCAGCCCAAAAATCCAAACCAAAATGAATACAAAACATCTCATGAAACCTCGTCACTACATAGCCACATCATAACCTCTCACCAGGAAGAACACCACACATCTAGAATCTACCACATGATACCACTTTCTACATAGCCACATCACCGCACAACCATCTCAGCCTTCACACGGGCTAACCAAAAAATACCACAACCAACACAAGCATTTCCCTAAGATCATGAATCAGGGAATCCCATATTCCATTTCAAGATATTATCTTCTTTGGGTGACACAGACTCGTTCGAACTGTTTTAATTGTGTAAAGGTATAATGCATCTTGATTAGGAATCAGTTCCTCCCCTCATCATATGTAGGAATATTTATCACACATAAAAACATCAAGAAAAACACATCTTATAAAACACCAATATTCAAACATCACATTTCAAGCAAAACAAAGCAGAGGAAAAAAACTCAAAAATAGTTGTGGGTACTTGAAATGTGTTCGTGCCTCTCACTCCCAAGTACTCTCATCAACTCCACCATGCCTCTACAACACATGGACCAAGAGAATAGTCCATACATGAAGTTCCTCCTATTAAAAATCTTGGATCTCTAATGGACGCTCCATCAATGTTGCATCATCCTCTATATCCAACTCTCCCTAGTTAATGATGTGGGATTCATTATGAATATACCGATGAAGTTGGGACATATAGAAGACATCGTGGATCCTCTCCAACCATGGTGTAAATTCTAATTGATATTCCACATCACCAACTCACCCCAACACCTCAAAGGGACCAAAAACTAGGGAGAATGATTACTCCTCCTACCAAAACTCTCTTGCTCTTGTTAAGGGGAGACACCCAAGAATACATGGTCTCTAAGTTGAAACAATAGGGGCCTTCTCCTATAATCAACATAGGGCTTATGATGGTCTTGTTTCACCCTCATCCTCTATCGAACCAACTATATCTTCTCAGTTATGCTCTGCACCACATCTCGACCAATAAATTCTGACTCTCCAACCTCCGTCTAGCATAATGGAGAATGACACAGTCATCCACACAATGCCTCAAAAATATCTATGTCAATGGATGATTTATAGATATTGTTTGAAAACTCGACCAGAGTTAGGTACCTTACCCATGATCCACCAAATTCGAAGACACAAGCTCACAACATATCCTCCAGTATCTAGATGTTCACCTATATTTGTCCATCTATATGAGGGTGGAAAGTTGTGATAAGGAGAAAATAGGATCCAAAAGTACATTGTAATCCCCTATAGACTAATTATGTAAAATAAGGATACTAATTAGGGATAATTATACTTGTTACCCCAAGAATCATAACCACATCATCCACATACTTCCTCACTATGACATCCACGACAATCGCCTCACAGATCTCTAGAAAATGAGATAAATTTTTCATTTGGTCCACTATCACCCAAACCATATCATAATCTCCCTGAGATTGTGGTAACATAGTGATGAAGTCCATCAATATTTCCTCCCATTTCCACTTGAGAATATTTAGGGACAATAGAAACCCTCCAGTATCATGGTGCTCTACAATCACCTACTGAAAAACCAGACACCTCGCCAAAATTCTGCCACTGACCATTTCATCCCTATATGTCTCATCAATCCATAATACATATTTGTAACACTAGGATGTTACACTAAATATGATCTATTAAACTCATAGAAAATTACCTTACACATCGCATGTGGAACAAACAACCTATCTTAGAACAACATTCAGTTATGACCATCATTTGACCATCCCTCCAGAGCATCACCGTGTCTAACATGGTCACACATCACCTATGTCTTTGAGTCTCTCTATAGATACAATCATGACCACTGATTTTTTTAATGTTAAGATTCATCGCTGCAATCTCCTCAATCCCTTTCCAAACATTGAAAATCTCTTGAACCAAAAATCCTCGGGACTTCCGATTCAATGTATTGATAACCATGAAAACTATGGATTACATGTTTGATTAGTTAAAATGGGAAAATTGGTTTTCAAAAATCAATATTCAGTTAGGTAATAATCAATTCATATTTTTATGAATCAGATATTCTGAAGACCGATTTTAGGAGTAGGTATGACCATTATGAATATATTGTGATGTGTTTTATCCTAACGCTCCTGTAGTGTTTATGGATTTGACTAACAAGATATTATACAAGTATATTGATACATTGGTTATATTATTTATGGGTGATATCCTAGTCTATTAGAGATATGAGTATGAGCATGACCACTATATGAATTTGGTTTTGGAAATCATGGGGAGTCACCACCACATTTATGAGAAACTATATAAATAAAATTTATGGATTCGAGAGGTAATTTTTTTGGAGAATGTTATTTTAGAACATGGACTCTCGGTAAATCCTAAAAAATTTAAAGTTTTATTGTCATGGGAAGAACCACATAAGGCATTAGATATTTAGAGCTTCGAAGACCTTAATGGATATTATCAATGGTTCGTAAAATATTTCTTGAAGATGACGTCACCATTATAGCTCTTACCAATAATGGGGTGAAATTATCATGGGAATCTAGGTTCCACGCCTCTTTTGATGAGTTGAAATTACATCTAACATTGGCTCCTATTCTGATTTTTTGGAACTTGGTAAGGCTATGTGGTTTATTTTGATGCTTTAAGTACTAGTTTGGGATGTGTGATTATAAAAGATGACCATGTGGTGGTGTATAGTTCTTAGTAGCTTCAGTCGGATGACAAGAATTATCCTACTCATGACTTAGTGCTCATTGCAGTTATGCATGCACTTAATTGTTTATGACACAATATTTTCAGGGAGAGGTTTAAAGTCTATTATGATCACCAGAGTTTGAAATATATCTTTTCTCATAAGGACTTGAATCTTAGGTAGTGGTGAGGGGGGAAGTATTTTAAGACATTTTAATTTGAAATTTCCTACACCCCGTGTAAGGGGAACATCATTACCGATGCTCTTAGTAGAAAATTACCTTCTCAGGATTTCCTAGAAGAAAAAGAGGAGTGTAACCTTATGGGTGATTTTTGCTCAGTTTTATCTTGATGTGCAAGCGTAGGAAGATGAATCGTGTATATTTTTAACTAGTGTTCAATTTTCATCATATATCCATGAGTTTATTTTGCTAGAAAAGTAGCAGGATGACAAGTTTAGAGGAATCAGGTAATCCTGATATGGTGGGGAGACCATTTTTGGTTAGTCTCTCCTTTGATGGAATTATTTGCTTCGAGGGTTGGTTTTTCATCCCTTTATCCATCAGGATTTTAGTAATGCATGATTTTTATAGTTCTTCATGGTATATTCATACTAACACTAAAAATATGTATTATGACATAAGATAGTGTTTATGTTGGATGACTATAAAGTACGACAGTGCAGATTATGTGTCTTGTGGTTACACCCATCAACAGCTCAAGGTAGAACACCTAAATCCTCTAGTTTTCTTTAACCTATTCTGGTTTCAGTATGGAAATGGGACAAGGTGTCCATGGTCTTTATCATTAGATACTTCCTAAGGAAAGAATTCTATTTGGGTGATGATTGATTATTTGATGAAATGTAATCATTCAATTCTAATTAGGGACACCCCAAGGTTGAAGATCTAGGTGAGTTGTACATGCATGAAATTTTGAGGTTTCATGGGGTACCCTCTCCCATTGTCTCTAACAGGGATTCTAGGTTTATCTCCCAAATCTGAAAAAGTCTCCAAGAAGCGATGATGACTCAAGTTAGATTGATTATAACTTATTATCTATAGAAAGATAACTAGATGAAGCATGTTATTTGGATTATAGAGAATATGCTTCATGTCTATGTCTTGTATTTCAGTGGATCTTAGGATAGTCATCTGGGACTGGATGTGTTTTATTATAATAAAAGTTACTATTTATCGATCTAAATGGATCATTTCAAGGATTTGTATGGTCACTCATTTAGGCTACCTCTTTATTGGTTGGAGGTGGGTGAGACCTCTATCCTGGGACTGAGTATCATTCAAAAGACATCAATAGGGATTTAGGATATATGTTGATTCTTGGTGACCAGGTCTTTTTAAAGGTTTATCCACAGTTGGGTCACTATTGGCTTGGGAAATAAATAAAGTTGTCTCTGAGATATATTGGAATATTTGAGATCATTGAGAAGGTTGGATAGATTTATTATTGTCTAGAATAACCATCTTAGTTGATAGGTACTCATGATGTTTTCTACATATCTCATCTCAACAAGTATCACCCTGATCCTTCCTATATTCTAAATTAGGAGGAAGTTGAGTTGGAGGCTGAAATTTTAGTTGTGGAACAACCAATGGAAATCCTTGACTCTCAGATGAAATTTTTACATGGTAATTCTATTTTATTAGTCAAAGTGTTATGTCGGTATAGATCATATTATCACAAGATTTGGGGGCATGAATTGTCAGTGAGGGAGCATTGGAATCACCTTTTTCCGATGAATCCTTCCTATGCAAGAATTTATGGTGTTTTGGATCATGTTTTTGGTTTTAAGGATTGGGATTTGGGTGTTTAGAGGGGGGGATAAAAGTTGGATAATCAGTGGATGCATAAGATCAACATCCATCTGATGGCATGCAAGAAGAATGAAGTTCCTATAGGAACTCCACTAGTCTATCGGTGGGACTTCCAGTTCTCTCTCTATATATATATATATATATATTTGTCATGTATCTTTTTTCATGTTTATTAAAATCATTCCATTTGGTTATTGTTCGATGCCCGGGCACTATTCTCCAGTCCATGGTGATCGGAACGCACTTTGGGTAATGGAACGATCTAGTTTGAAGCCTAGTTGGAAGGGTATCTAGGTCGGGGCATGCTAGATTTTCCATGGGAAAATAGTTTGGAAAAATAATCTCATTTATTGAGATAGGTTATAATGTTTCATTGAATTTTTTAAAACAAATTCCATTTATTAGTTATATAATATCTTTTAAGAAACATGATATGTTATTTAAACTAGTTGATTTGTTGGTATCTTTCAAAAAGTTTTGATATTTAAATGTTTTTATTAATTAAATTGAGTGAAAAACCCTTATGAAATATTTTGAACATTTTTTACTATATTCATTGTGTTTTGAAATTTAAATTTGTTTTTATGATCAAATAAATTCACTTATAGTGCTAAATATTGAATAAGGATTTTTTAAATTCTTGTTTATGAACGTAAGGTTTTCAAAATGTGTCATTTTGAAAACATCCATGGAATTTATTTTTCTAGTGATAAATGGTTTAAAGATTATTTTCATGAATGATTTAATTTAAATCATGATTTTTTTTGAATGAAACTATAATTTTGTAATTTTTTTGATTTTTAAAATTAGTAAACAAAATTATATGATGATGGTTTTAGAAGTGTTCGGGTTTATTTTGAATCAAACGGATGTGTTTCAAACTAAAAATGGTTTTCTTTATAATTTATTTTTAAAAGAATTAATTTATGATTAGTTGATTCACTAAAACCCAAGGTATTGGTTTGGGTGATTTAAAATGTTTTCAAAAATAATTGAGATTGACATGGATTTATAATTAATCAACTTTGATTTATTTTTAAGATTCTTGTAAATACCTTTGAATTTTAAGTGTTTATTTTTTTGAAAATGAAATAGTGAATTTTTTTACATATAAATAGGATGAAGTGATTGATTATTTTACCAGGATGTGGTTTGGGTTAACCTGTATTTTGGGTTTAAATGCTTCTTAAATGTGTATTTTGGAAATTGGGATTTTTTTTAAATGTTGTTTCTAGAATGTATTGAATATGATGTGTTTAAATAATCATGATTTAAATGAATTGATGGGAAGTAGTTTTTTGGAAATTTTATTTTTATTATATTATTCAGATTATGAAATTCTTGATTTATTTGGATATACATAGACTTTATATAAGCATTCATATTGGATTGGTTGTTTAAAATAGTGAATTTTTAATTATTTTGATATCTAAATATTATAAACTTACACAATGGATTTTTCTGAACCAATATTCTAAACTATATTTTTTATAATAATTCATTTTTTGATGATATTGGGATTTAATTATCTTGAATGTTTTTTTTTTGTTTCAATATTATTTTTGAATCTTATTACTATTGTTTTTGTATCTAGATGATTGATTCTAGGATCCTGCAAAATGTGATAAGAATTAGTTCAATATAAATCATTATAAAACTATATGGTTGAGGTTAAATAGTTTATTCAGGACGCAACCTTATTGGTTTGACATTTTCGGCCCACTTTATGGGATAATGTGTTTATTTTAGTTTTTTCAGTTAATGTTGTATAGTTTATTTGGGTTTGGTTTTTGATATGTGGGTGTTTGATATTTGGAAATTAATTGGGTATGTATTTGGTAGGTGATGAAAATACAATGTTATGATTTTATTAAAATCAGTTAATTAGGTCTTGTTTGGTTTGAACTGATACAATTTTATTTAAGGTCCATGTTTATATATAATTTGGATTAAATTAGGGAAGTGATCAATTATTTGAGTTGTTATTTTAAATTTTATGCTCTTAGACTAGGAAATGATTTAAAGATATTGCATGTGAGAATTATTATGTTTTGGAGCGGTTTTGGAAGTGTTGAATGATTTGAGTGGTTGTTTTTAGATTTTTTAGTTAATTTATGGGTCTAGTGCTATGAAAACTTAAATAATCAGTGAAATTTAGTTTAATGGTGGTAAATTGATTAGTAAAATGAGTGTTTAGTGAAATTTTGGATTTTATATATGTTTGTCCTAGAAAGGGTGATTAAGATAAAGTTTTTTTATTCTAGATGATTTTAATATAAGTTTGTTTATTAGTTTACAACCCCTTAATCTTTGTTTATTATTTGTTGAAAATTAGTTTTGAATTATGGAAGTTGGTATTGGTTTAGGAAGTTTAAGTTGAATTATAGAGTGAAATGAGGTATGGGGAAAGAATCATTGAAACCCTATCTGAATTGATCTATGATGGTTGTAACTATTCATTTTAGGTATATTTTGTTGTTAGAAAATTAATGCATATTTTAGAATGGATAATTATAAAAACTGCTGGTTAAATGATGATTTTTAGAAATTCCACAATTTATAGATATTGTGGCATAGTATTAAAACAATGAGTGGTTTAAAAATATATACATTAGTGTTATAGGGTTTTTTTGAATGGTTAGTAAACCATTCAAGGTTAGGAAATCAAATTGAAAGCACTGCATGATTTTTTATGGTATTTTAATCGAGCACACAAACCGTTCGTATGGGAAAATAACACCTGGAGATTTTTTGTGTTTCCTAGTATTTGTGATTCTATTTAAGAAAACATTATTTTTATTTTAATTCCATTTGAACCAAAAAACCCACCTAAATTCCAATTAAGTTCTGTAGATGAGTTGTAAACTTCCATTTTTGATACATGAGAAATTTAATTAAAGTTAATGAAATGATCTACACCTCTAAATTTTAATGAAAAATTTTAAAATATGTTTCTATAGTCTAGAAGCGATCTATAAGGCCTTAAAATGGGGTTTAAATGAGGAAAGTATAAATTTAGATCATGCATTCAAAATTCAGCGTAGCGAAATGGTGGTTATAAATTCATTTTTTATCAAATTGGGTATCTTGATCTGGGTTTAAACCCTCAATACCCAAATGAGGTAATAGTTTAAGTTATATTATCCCATGTGAGAATATTAGACTTGCTAAATGTTTGAATGGTCCTTATGATATTGATAGAATTGATACCAAAGGATCTTGAATTTTAAAGAGAATTCCTAACTGAATTTTTAGAGAAAATTGAGGAGAATTAAAAATTAACATGGTTGTATTATCATTGAATTTTCATTAAAATTACATGTGTTTAGTAGAGATGTGAATTTATTTTATGAAGAGGATCCCTAAATTAATCAACTATGTGAAGAGTTTTCACATGAAGGTGTTGAGTTGAGTTATTCTCTTTATGGATTCCTTGGAGGTTTTTGGGGGATGGATTTTTTGTTGTTGGGGAGAATTGTAACATTCCACATTTTATAATTTGATAAAATATATGACTTTTAGTTAATTTTGGGTTAAGGAGGAACAATTCCAGGGTTTAAATAGTTACATGATTAAAGTGATTGATTAGAAAACCATGCAAAGTATAACCATTCATGCATACTAGATGAAAAATCCAGATATACACAGTTAGTAAACCATGCATTTTCACCGTTCATCATCAAATATCTTCCCAAAAAAATTCTTTTAATCTCCAATGTTCCAAAGATTTGATGTTAATTAATAAATATGAAAATAAAAAGTAGTTATAATCTTTTAACTTTATTATTTAAATCATTGGATGGTGTTAATGAGAGTTTAATGGATTATTTAGTTCATATATATATTCTTGTTAATATATATTCTAAGTGAATATTTAGTGGGATTTTAGCTTGTGGGTGGTCTAGTGATTTTCATGATGTGAAGTAAATGTGGGTGTGTTGAAAATGATGTCTTTATGGGTCACTATGGTTGTGTCCTACTACATGTAGAATAGCCAATACGATGGATGATCAGTGATGGATGTTTTTAGGTTGTGGTACTGGTTTATGGGAACATTATTTCGGTATTGTTGGTGGTTGGGTGGAGCTAAAACCATATCTTCTGGGTTGAGGAAACCATCTTGGTGGTGTTATGGGTTTTTTACCGGGTTTTTTAAAAAAATTATAAAATGGATAGGGTCCCCAATATTTTTAAAATGGGGACCCGAGAAGTGTGAACCCTATTCACACTTCTCACATCTAAGGAAGAAGCGTGAACAGATTCCACACTTCTCTTTCTACCTCTAGAGAGGTGTGAACCCATTCACGCTTCTTTTGAAAAATTCATGAAGGAGGCATGAACGAGGTTCCTACATCTACCTTGCCGAATTCTATAGAAGGAGGGCCACCCCCCCCCCCAATTTTAATGTTCTGTTTTGGATTTTTTTGTGAAGATCTAAAGAAAATATTTCTCAACGTTTATTTTCAGATTTTAATAAGGTAAAATTTCTATTTAAATTGTTAATTTTTTATTTGTGTTTATTATTATTGTTGTATGGTTTATTTATTTAATTTGTGATGCATGGCTGTATAGATATAGAAATTAGTGTTTGTATAGTTTATTTATTTAATATGTATTGATTCATGTATGAATATATAAATTAGAATATTTTGTATGATTTAATTTCTAAATTAATTATTGATTGTTGTATGATATAATTTGTATTGAATGTTTAGGAAATTTAAATATGGTGTGTCTAAAATGTAATTTATATTTAAGGAAATAAATTTGTTTTAAAAAATGTATATATTTTTAATTTAAATAGTGAGTTAAATAGGTTTATATGTATATAAAATATGTTATTTTTAAAGTAATATAAATTTAAATTATAATATTCTATACACTAGATATATAATTTATTAAAAATATATTAGTTATGTTAAGTATCATATTTAAATTTATTAAAAAATATATAGAAAGTTATTTTTGTTAATGATATAAAAAAATTTCTATAAATAACAATTTTAAATTATATTAAGTCTAAATAATTATTATTTTAAGTGATAAAGTATGAAATATAATTAATTAAATTTTTGAAAATAGAAATATAACAAAAAAATTATATATATGTAATTTTATTAAATAAAAAATAACATAAGTTTATATTATTTTAAAGGTTTTACTGTAAGTGTAATTATATTACTTTTATTTACTACTAATAATAATTTTAATAAATAAATTTAAATTATATTAAGTATAAATAGTTATTATTTCATGTAATAAAGTTAAAAATATAATTACTTATATTTTCAAAAGTATTATAATGACAAAAAAAACATTATATATACATATGAAATTTTATAAAATTGAAAATAATATAAGTTTACAATATTATAATGGTTGTTATGTAAGTGTAAATTATATTTCTTTTAATTAAATCTATTAAATGTTATTATTAAATATATACATATACATACACATTAAAAAATTAAATTTTTGGAAAAAAGTTATAGATATTTAATATATATTTCATCTAGTAATAATTAAAGGTATATAATATGTAAGACATAACAAGTATACTGAAAAAAATGTTAAGATTATTGTGTGATGAATGATCTTGAGATGACCAACCAATGCATCATTGAAATTGAATGTCTTTTTTTGTGTCTGTGATTATATAATTTATAATAATTTCTATTTCTTTTCCACATTGATGACCTGTGAGTCATCCCTCACTAAGTATATAAGGAACTTCATGTCTTTTTAAAAAGGGTTATGTATTTCATACCCCTATGCTCCCTCACCTACATGTGAGTAAATTTAGAATAAAAAGGTGATCGATAAGAGGCATTCAAGAATAGTTATTCCACAAGAGGAATTCAAAAAGAATCATTGATATGTTTCAAAGGAGATTGGTGGTTGCTGAAATATTTGATAATAAAGACTTTAGGAGTTCACCCATAGGTTTTTGTTAGTTTATCATATAATGATAAATTAATCCATAGTAAGTCTCAAGATCAATTCATGGTTATTTATTCATAAGTAATTATAATTTATGAAACATTTGATGATGTGGTATAAAAATATATCACTTTTTATTAAATTTTCTTTGGTAATAATAACACTGTCACTATACCTCAAGAGTGATAAACCAATCCATAGAAAAAGTCTCAAGATCAAGTCAATTATTCAATCATATAAAATTTAAATTATTTAAAATTTTCATGTAGTATATAATATTTCATTAATTATTTTTTTCTAGGTAATCATGTATGCACAAATATATTTCAAAGGTGAGGTAATTTATACCGAGCATGGTTTTAGCTATAATTTTCCACTTGAAAGAGTGGAAAATATTCATGATTGTCTGACATTGGATAAAGTTCTCAATAAGATTTATAGTCAGTTAAAACTGGGGGATGATCAATCAATTACTTCAAAAATATATCTACATATTCAATATCTTGAACATTTATGGCACACAGAGTACCCTCTGGTCAATGATGATGACTATATGGATGCATCTTTTTTATTTAGGAAATAGTGTAGTAATAGTCTGATGGAATTGTATGTGGTGATTTGGGATATTGATGTGGTGAAACCTACTACTAGAGAACCATGTTTTTTGAGCTCTTTATAATTCCTTCCTTCACAACACTCTTATTCATTTCATCCTCATATGACTCCTTTTATAGAACCAAATTATGAAGAAGATGATCAGAATTTGGAAGGAAATGTAGGGTACATCCCTTTGTATATTACTAATATAGTGAATGAAAGTTTATCTGAGGATAATGTATCTGATAATGCATCAAGAGATGATGTGGGTGGGGTTGATGAAAGGAATAAAATTTTTGAGGTACCTATGAGAGACAGTCATCCTTAGTAGGGTGATGTGGGGAATAAACCTTCTGAGCTTCCTATGATAGATATGAATCCACGAAATCCACCAGTTAGTGGTAATCATCCTTCAGTATTGAGTTACTTAGTTTAAGGAATGTTGCATGAACAATATTTTGATTAACATGCCTTTACAATGGCTTCTGAATACCCTATAATTATAGGGAATAGATCCACATCAACTGATAATGACATCTATGTCGGGCAGGAGTTTGAAAGTAAACTTTCCATGAAAAATGTGATAAACCAATACAATATAGAGCAGCATTTCACATTTGTGGTTTATGAGTATAAGAAGACAAAATATCTCATTCGATGTGAAAAATATGGTCCAGAATGTAAATTTTGATTAAGGTCGGTATACGATAAATTTTTTACATGTTGGAAGATAACCAAATTGGAAGTCCCACACACTTATGTGCATCCAAGATTATCACAGGATCACTCTTCACTTGATGTTGAGTTTATATCAAGTATTATTTTATAGATGATACAAATATGTCAGGACATTTTGGTTTCCCTTGTTCAAGAACAAAGTCAATAATTTTTTAACTATAAGATATCCTACAATAAAGCTTGGAATGAAAAACAAAAGGCAATTGTAGAAGTGTATGGTGATTGGGATGAATCTTATGAAATTTTGATACAACTTATGGAATTTTTGTCTCAAAAATAATATTATTTATCCTTTGGACATTGTTGAGTATGTTTCCCTCAATCACCAGGTTGATCGGTCAAAGGTCAAGTTCAATAGAGTTTTTTTGGTCCTTGCATCGCTACTTTTCCCTATTGTAAAAAATTCATTCAGGTCAATGTTAATTTACTTTATCGAAATTATATAGGTGTTCTACTTATTTTTGTCGTATAGGATGGTAATCGTGCTCTTCTACCACTTTCATTCTATATTGTTGAAAAGGAGAATTTTGAATCCTGAAGCCAGTTTTTGGCTTTTGTATGCATTCATGTCACACAAAACCAGAGAGTGTGTCTGATATCTAATCAGATGATGGAAAATTGAATTCATTTTACTCAAAATTTCCAAAGTGACATTGATCAAATAATACATGAGGCTTCAAGATGGAGTGTTCTAACTTTTGATCTGGAAAAAAGGAGCTTTCAGGTAAGAGAGTGATAGGAACATGATACATGCAGTAGTGGTCCAGTTCTTGAGTTCATGATGGATAACAAGTACTATGATTGGGGAAACTTTCAGGCATTCAGACATCCATGTGCACATGTTTTTACAGCTTTTTCTTTAGTAAAAATTTCATGGGAGCCCTATTTTGACCCAGTGTATCACATGAGAACTTTGGTTAACTTTTATAGTGCATCTTAGATGCATGTTTTTGACTTTCATTCTATCCTATTTTCTACTGATTAGATGACTATCACCCTTTATACTTCCAGGCATTGTAATTTGGTTTTGTTTTCATTTATATTTTTTCAATTTCTATCATTTTCTAAATGATTATATTTATATTACTAGGTTATTCCTCTAAGAAAGACTGAATTCCACAAATTATAAATGAGATATATTGGCCTAACAAATGGGGAGGGAGACTGTGATGTATCATTTGTCACATAGAAGGACAGACTCGTAAGAGATGCCCTAAGTGGCAGGACAGAGCTCCACTTCCCATCATCCATGATCGAGTCTGTGTATTTTATCATGAATGTGTATATTTTGTTTCACATGTGAAAGTTTTATTAATGAATCATTTTATTATCGACTTTCTCCATTTATAACTAATTTCAATTTTGGTTTGTTTCATTTTTGGATTCTATTAGAAAAAATTTTGTGATACTATGACTATTAAAAAAATAAACATACAATGAAAATGAGTATATCTTGAAATCACATGTTCAATGTGGGGTTTTTATCACTGCTAATTTATATAAAAAATTAGAATAAATTAAACTTTATTGGAGATCAATAAAACAATAAATTCATAGACTAAACCAACAACACTGACCACATATATTTTTTTAACTTTTTTCATCATAATAATAAATTATATATGCTAATTGTCTACATTATTTTTTTTTTGAAGTTTTTTTAAAATAAGTTTACATTTTTATTGAATTCACTATAAAAAATAATGATGATATCATTTTTTTAGATGCATGGTCCTCCATTGCTCGCATCCCAGGATACTCATGTTTCACAGCTAGTTTCATAGGTATTTCTAGTGCCTCCTTTGAGTGTATGGAGATATCATCATTTCCATCATGTTTCACCACCTCCTACTATCATCCCTCATATTCGTCGTGTTGGGTTCTATGGTATAGTGATCACTACAACATAAATCACCTTTAGCGGCGGTCTTTTAGTGGCGGTTTACAAAATCTCCACTAAACCTTTCTGTAAAATGGTTTAGTGTCGGTTTATTAAAAACCATCGTGAAACCTATTTAGTTTTTTACAGTAGCGACACTCCCCCCCCCCACCCGAGTCGACCCTCTTCCCCGACACCCGCGATGCTTCTCCCCCGACGAGCCCCAACCCTAGCTTCGCTCCCCTCCTATGTCATCGGTGACCTAACCGCTCGTCGCTGCTGACCCCCCTTCTCCCCCCGACACTCGCAACGTTGCCTTATCCCCCGAACTCATCGAGTTCCTACCCTAGGTCGGCTCCCCTCCCCTACCGTCGATGGTTTTCATAGTCATAGGTATTGTTTTTAATATTTTTTTGGATCCTTTAGTTCATAGGGTTATAGAAATATACAACCCTTTTTGTGTGTATAAACATGTCTTGGAAGAGGTTAGTGTTCATTCATGATTCATATATATTCACCTTTGTTGTTTTGGATTTGGATGCCAATTATATTTAATTGGGAACATAGATTGTACCACCAAGTAATGACTTGGGTCAAGGTTATGGGTTTCTAATCATGATTTTGGGTAATTAATTTGTTCCTACTTAGATTTGGGATACACTAGGTTAGTTAAATATCTCACATAGGGGATGTTTTAGTGTATTTTATGGGTGTGTGATTTCATGATCTAGATGTGTGCTAAATTGTGAGTTTTTTCACTAGTTATATGTATCTTATTCACTAGTTTTTAGCTTCACTTTTATTTTATATAAAATGTGAGATAACTTGATTTTATTATAGTATCATGTTTAGGAAGTATTTGGTTGACTGTATACTGGGTGTACATACTCACACCCTGCAAATTCATCTTGGTGCATATGAAGTTTGACATGGTATAGGTAAAGGGGATACCTCTTAATTCTATAGAGAAGCACCTTGATTTTGTGGTTATTGGTGATAGATATAGGATATTAGAGATATCAGTGGTTTGTAGCTTGGTGTAGTGCCATGTTTTTCTCCCTATTCTACCTTTTTAAGTCTTTTGTCTTATAGACTTATTTGATGATATTTTTGTTTATTGTATCTCTGGTTATTATTATTATTTTATATTATTATAGTTTGGTTTTCCTTTCTCATGCATCATATTTTTATTTTACCATTAGAGCTATTCCATTGAATGTTATGTATTTTAAGGGTAAATAATCCCCCAGTAATATTCTTAACCGTAGGTGTTTATTTCCAACCTTTAGTGTTTGTGGGATGGACCTAAGGTTAGTGGCATTCTAATATTATCTAAGGTGATCAGTTGGGGTTTTGATATTACAAATGATATCAGTTTGGTATGATCTATTAGTTAGGAAGTTAGGTATGGATATAGGATGTTTTAGGGCTTGAAATATAGTGTATAAAAAGGTATATATAACCTCTTTATACTAATATTCAAGTTACCTAGGTGGTCGGAGTATTAAAAGTGTTTTAAAACACTTCTAGGAGTGTTTTCTCCTCATCATCATGGGTTTAGCCAATGAGAGTTGTGTATCAACATTTGTAAAGAGACTTACCACCATAAATTCATCATTCACATGATATTTCATGGGTTGTTACTTTGAAAATTTTCCATTTTTATCTTGATTGTGTATTATTGCACACTGTAAAACCTATAACTAAAGTGTTGGGTGGTGACTAAGTAATGATTTTAATAACATCGACTATGGTTATAGAAAAAAATACCACTGGTTAAAAGACCTATAAATTAGCATGAGTGTGATACTAAGAATGTGGTTTCACATAAACCATAAGTAAATTAGTAACTATTAATAAGAATAGTGAAATATTTTTGGGTAGTGGAAAAGAAAAAAAATTGGAATGAAGAACCACATTATATGGATCAATCATTGGAATTTAAAAGGAAAATTCTGCCAATATTATAGGGTGACTTGGGACCTGAAGATTCGAAGTCAGGGCTAGGTTGTATAAATAGGATCTTATATTTTCTTGGAACTATATATGGGACTGAATTAAATATAGTAGTGTGCATACTCAAAGGACTATCATGAAAATGGTGAGACTGTTTCATTTATGTTAAGATCATTCAATACCTCACCTCGGATGGATTTGAGGATTTTTTTTAACAAAAAATTCTACCTACATACCTTTCAAGTATTAAGAAAAATATATTTTTTTATATTAATCATAGAGATATCTCATGTATGTAATATAGATCCCAATTTACTTACCTTCCTAACTTTGTATTAGAAGTGGCATATAGTTAATCTCTCAAATCATGTGTGTTTGAGTTGGTTCTGTGACTTAAGAATCACTCTAAGGTTTTCATGTTTTTTATTGATAATTTCATTGATATTTAGAATAACTTAATGGTAGAAAAGGTGTAAATTATAGGGAATATTAGTGGAG
This sequence comes from Viscum album, assembly GCA_963277665.1. Lineage (NCBI taxonomy): Eukaryota > Viridiplantae > Streptophyta > Magnoliopsida > Santalales > Viscaceae > Viscum > Viscum album. The sequence continues at coordinate 128,578,617 of OY728162.1, forward strand.
GGAACACCTTTTTCCACATGAGCATAGGTGGAAACTCCGGCAGTGGAAATAATTATAGAAGGAATAATTAACCCTAGGGTAGAAAAGCACCATATAACCAATCCACAAGGTTAGTTTACTTTTATCCGCTTAAAAATAATTAGTTGGGTTTATTCCAATATGTCTCTTTGGATCACTTAAAAAGGTAATTTATGATAGTCCTTTGAGAATTTCACAACTATGGTCGAATATGACATCTCAAATTTTTCTATACTTATCCTCTGAATTCAAAATGAGGTAATGGTTTTAATCTTACTCAATCCTATGGCCAAATATGACATCTCAAATGTTTCTGGGGTGGTTTATTTATATCTCATGGTCATGTAATTTTTCATCCATGATGTAATCTGATTGATTATATTTATATTGTTCTATATGAGATATATTTTCTTGTTATTTTAGTGTGAAATCACTCCCATGGTTATGTGTGTTGATACCCAGGTGCTTGTCGCTTGCCCATGGTGATCAGGAAAACTCTTTAGGACCCATGTTGGTTCATTAAAAAATAGTATTATATGAGGTTTTATTTCTATGCATGGTTGGTAATATGGAATTATTTTATAACAATATCTAGGAGTGTGTCCATCCATGTTTCACCACACACATTGAACTAAGTTATCCTTATGTGGAATTGATTCTTTTAATTTTTTACTATACTTTTCTTGTGCTTATTTTATTTTCCAGGTTTTCTTTATAACTTCCATCTATATAAATAACATGTCAGTTTTTTCTTTGGTAGAATGTTTGAACTTTCAACATGTATACTATTAACTTCCCTCCTTTTTATTAGTTCTCTTAGATGATGAGAATTTCATAAACTTCTCAAATTTAGATTCCATTGCCACTTACCTTACCTATGTGAAATATTATTAGGAGGTTTTTTCCTTACAATATTATTTCACTTTTTCCTAAGGATGATTTTTATTTATTCACTAACTTGTGTGGACTTATTTTCTTATTCGATTATATATAGGTTGATATGAACATGGACTAATCTTATGAATACTACTTCTTCATACATCAGACACATTTTCAAAATTTCCAATTATTTTTTATATATACATGTTTCTATTAACCTATGGATGTTTCTTCTTCATATCTAGATTTATATCCCTTAGAATTAGATTCCTTTCTAAGTTTTCATTTAATGGTCTATACCAATAATCTAATTCACAATAAATGAATTTTTCACAACACCAACACTGATCCACAACCCATGATCATATTATTTCAGTTGAATAATTACATTAGGTCTTGTTTATAACTTGTTTAGATTTTTAAGGGAAACCAACTTCCTTAATTTTCTTATCCACCTTAGCTAAGGTGGAATATTCCATCAAACATTTCAAAATCCATACTTGTACATAATTTTTTTCCTACCCACTCCCTTCATAAAAAGAGATATAGAAACATTATTATGAGATGGAATGGATGGTACCTATTCCTTACAAGATGGTATGAATGGTACCTCTTCTAATCTATCAGTCTGAAGCGGTGGTCATGGTCAAATCATCTAGACATAAGACTTACATCACTAGCATAGAGGACCTTCTCAAGGTATCTAGGCTATATATTAGGTACACATATCAGTAAAATTGTATAATGTGAGACCAATTTGTGAGTAACAGAGTGTTGGACCTTCTATAGTGAAAGGTACTATTTTGGTAGCTTCCACTTTAGTGTCTATTTTTTTGTTATACGTGATTCTAATTCCATTATATTTGTACATGTTGTGGAGATCCTTGGGCTCGAAAATCAGTTTTCCTATGAAGTGATGACACTCAAAAAAAATTTGGGGATTTGATTAGATAATTTATGTTAGTGTAGGTAGTGGACCTTGATATAAGTGGGTGTCACCTCGTATGGGACCTCGTTTTCCCCAAGATGATGGTTTTGACATCATTCTTGGGATGGAATGGTTGTTCCCCTACTATGCTTACATTGATTTTTATCGCCAAAGGGTGTCATTCACATCACCATAGGGTGGTTTTTTTATTTATAAGGGTGAATAGGATGTACGAGAAATATGAGATGGACTCGAGCATCATGGGTTGGGTGTGATGATAGACTGAATTACTTGATTACATATGGAGCATAATGAAGGCTTTGGAGAAATTTACATGCAAAAAAGGCCCATATAATCTAAAACCAGTCATGGGAATCTATATTGTAGAGTTACCAAACAATTCATTTCCTACGTTCTCATAATATAGGTAGAGGCAATATGATGTTGAATAATTAATGATGATACAATCACACAAAATTAACTTCGTAACATAAGTGCATACATGAGTTTATGTTTGTAGTTTCTATTTGTGAATTTTTTATTTATATTAATAAAGGATGTGATTTCTTCTTATACATGGAATCTCTTTTTATTCTCTATATATATTTTTAATTTTATTTTTTCCAATATACATATTCATATATTTTCTTATTTTCTAGTATACATTACTAGTTTTCACTTATATGGAAAGTAATTGTGACATGACTATTGTATGCACTATTTTTCTAATATGCATTACTAGTACTCACTTTTATATAATATAAGTCTATTCTTGTATGAACTTATTTTCAAAGAATTCATTTTCTAAAAAAATTCAAATTATTTTAATGTGAATGTGTAATTGATTGATTGTGTCTTGCTAATTCACAGGTTGGGTAGTAGTTATTTATAACCTAGTGGTTAGGGAAACAAAAGAATGTGTCAAATCATATGTTCATTAAGGGTAAACACAAGAGATATAAATTGATAATAATATGAAAGCATAAGATAAAAATAATTATATGAGAGAATGACCATAAATTATAAATATCATACACAATTCATCATATATTACAAGTGGGGTGTATGTTGATATGAATTGTTATGTCAAGGTTGGAACTGGTATGGATGGAATAGGTTGAACCTAGGCTTGGTATTGTTTTCATGAAATATGACAGACATTCTTGTTTATAATTTTTTTAAAGGTCTAATGGCCATGTGATATGTTTATCTGCATTCCTTTACTGAAAGATGCATTTGATTGTGCTTAGTTAAGCATCTCTTTTCATATTGACTAGTATGTGTTCTGTTAGAAAATTTTTATTCCTGGAATGGTTTGTTTTTCAGGGCACTGGTGCAGGGGATGCAGAGCTGCTATTTTTTTCCTGGATCATCTTTTATCGGTGGTTTTAACTGCCGCTAAATATAGATATTTTTCTCATAGTGGCGTTTAAAACTACCGCTATAGTGTCCCACCATCCACATGTATTCCACCGCAGTTTTGATTATTTTAGTGGCACTTTTCTGGTGAGGGGGTGTTTTTTATTTGTGGCGGTTATAAACGCAGCAAATAAAAGAGATCCACCGGCTAGAAAACCACCACTAAAAAAACCCGAACTATCACGAAATGAGGCAACTATGACGATTAATTTAAACCACCATTAAATGGATATAACCACCGCTAATAGTTTCCCGACGTGTAATTTAGTGGAAGTTTCCTAAAATCCCTGCCAAATCATATAGCGGTGGTTTAAACTGCCGCTATATGCAAAAAAAACACCGCTAATAGGTTATTTTCCTATATTGGATGTGCGACTTCACCTTTTTCGACCATTATCTCATTGTTGCGCTCATAGAGAGATGGAGGCCAGCATTACATATTTTCCTTTTTATAGAGGGGGAGATTACTATTACACTACAGGATATTTCCATTATGTTGGGCCTTCACATTGATGGTGCGACTGTGACAAGCCAAGTAGGAGCAGATTGGTTTGAGATTGTTCATATATTATTAGGAATTTAGATTCATGAAAATGGTAGGTCCATCATTGGAAATAGATTATACATTCCCTGGTTTGACAACCACTTCACACATCTAGCAAAGGATTTCAACAAGATCATCATGATGTGATTTGCACATGATTATATTTTGAGGCTGATCGGTGGCATGATTTTTATTGATCACTCCACTACATTTGTACAACTAATGTATTTACCTTTAATAGTGGATTTAGACTAGGAAAGCTGGTATAGTTGGGGGTCTTCTTGTATTGTATATACATACAGGGTTCTATAAAGCTCATGTCATATAGATAAGATTCAGATCACATGATGCATTATTATTTACAAATGTAGGTATGGGAGTACATCCCTCGCTTAGATCCACATGATTGTGCACCATTGCTTGTAGATATTGTAGCAGAGTCTCTGCATGAAAGATGGTATATTATTCATTTTTTTCTTTCAGATTACATGGATTCCATATACTAATGATATCATCCATATTCTTCCACAAGTAATGTACGGTGATGCTTGACACTGACTCCTACATGGTTGGTTTGATTCATTTTTATATTGTCAAGTGACATCAGACTAATAGAGTTATGAGGTAGTTCAGATTCCTTTAGCTCGTTCCTAACCCGCCTAGTTAGTTACCTTCACTGCATTCCCTGAAGATGTCAGGGATGAGATAATTTGATTGGAGGATGTATCATTCAAGATATATTGATCTATGGGAAAGATAAAACGAGTACCAATTATGAGGGGTAGGTATAGTATGTATGCATTTATTGGATCAGTTGGATTATGTGTCATGGTACTACAGGTCCCCATTCAGATTTATGACACGACATAGATGGGGTTTTATGAGTTGGTATCCATTCTTCCTTTCACTATTGAACAGATTTGTTATTAACATTACTTAACAGTAATTTTTTTTCACAAGATGCTTGTATCACTCATCTCCTTTACATCATTGATCTGATAAAGGGAGGAACATTTGGCCAAACATATTTTCATAGTGCTGTGATAGAGTTTATTCCTTATGTGGAGGAGATTTATCATGGCATTTTATTTGATCCACCACATGATGTTGAGGCTGTTGAGCCTGATATAGTAATACTAGGGGGTGACGACCCTATTATAGATGTTGATGTTGCACAAGAGTAGGGTGTTTATCAAGATCATCTAGATGCTCATCCAACTTCTCAGTCACAACCAGAGGTAGATATAGACATTGACTGGTCTCTGTTTGATGCTTTATTACACCCTACTTTGCGGACATCTACAGCATAGTAGCCATCTTCTTCATATGTTGGTGAGAGTTTTGACTAGAATCCACTATCCTTATAGGAAATACAGGGTACAAGCAGTGAGACTATGCATCCACCACCTATCATATAGAAGGATTTGGAGGCGGCTACCGATGATTATATACAAAAGCATCGTTCGCCATAGTGGAGACGTAGATAGACATGATGTGGATGCATCTTATATACGCATGGTTGTGGGACAGAGGAGAATTCATGACACAAATTTAGATTATATTGATATTATATTGACGATACATGTTGTATGTGCCATACTGTTATCATTTAGAGCTCTATTCTTTTTTTCAATAAGTGCCTTACTATTATCAAATTATCTATCAAAATCAATAATTACTATTTGAGATTCATATTAATACTTAGTATTATTATCTATATATGTATAATAAATAATAATTTTACATTCATTATTAAATATTAATAATATTAATTATTTTGAATTCAATAACTATTATTACTATTTAATAATTAATTTAATATGATTATTTATTATATATAATATGGATTATAATACTACCTATTAATATAATAAATAACCATATTACCTTAATTATACAATAGTAATAATATAATTAAATATGACTAAATATCAGTTAAATATTCATAAATATCAGTAAATATTACTAGATATTACTAAATGTTAATAAATATTCATAAATATTAATATTTACTTATATTTAATATTATTTTTTAATATTTATGAATATTTATTTAATGGATATATAATATTCATGAGTATTTATTAATAATTATTACCATTTATTAATATTTTTTAGCATTTATTAACATTTCATAAATATTTATTTATATTCATTATTATTTAATTAATATTTATATTCTTAAAAATAAGGTTTCATCCTCAACCTGTTAAAAATATTATTAAAATTTATGAATATTAATTTAGTATTTACTATTATTTACCTGATATTTATTAATATTCATGAATATTTTTTAATTTTTACTTAAAGTTTGTTAATTTTTAATTAATATTTATAAATATTTATAAATGTTGAAAAATATTTTGTTGATGTTTATTGATTTTATTATTTAATTAATATTTATTAATATTTATTAATATTTATTGATATTTTATACATATTGATGATTTTTTAATTAATATATATTTATATTTAATTATTATTTATAAATATTTATGATTTTTTAATTAAAAATTCTGGAGGAAGGGTGAATAGGGTTCACGCTTCCTTCATAAAATTCACACAACAAGCATGAACCCTGTTCATGATTTCTGGTGAGGGGAGAAGCATGAACGACATTCACGCTTCTCAGATCCCCCTTTTAAAAATACTGGGAACCCTATCCCTTTTATAAAAAAAATAAAAAACCCATTAAAAAATAACCTAGTGTTACCGACATGTTGGTAGGTAGGCGAGCTGGCAATGGTGTCCTAGGTATATGGCAGTGGGCCTGATACAAAGCTGGGTGTTTCACTATTGTTGTAGTCTTGCTTAAAAGGGAAGGATGAACCCTTGGAAGGAGTATTCTCAATTGGGCCCTAGTATTTAGCGGCTACTAAGTTAATGGATAAAAAAATAGAAAAAATAAACTTAGTCACTAGTCTAGGGATGGATAAAATATACATATTTTGTGACTATTAACAATCCAGGATTTTAGTATTGGATGAGTAATAAAAGGCTCAATAGGGTCTTGATGTTTGAAATAATCCTTTTGGATGATTATGTTGGGCTCAATTTGGGGTTGATTGGTCCTTTGAGGGAGGTTTGTGGTATGGAAAATTGGACCTCTTGGTGTGTGTTTATCATTAATATTTTGTAACCTTTTAATACATTGTATATATTATTATTATTATTTTTTTGAGGAATGTATGCCTTTTCAGTTATCAATGTTTAGGTTGATGTTGATACCTGAGTCTATAACTCCTCTTTGTGAGCCTTGTTTTCCTTTTTTTATTGATATGGGTTATGGAATTGGTGTCTTCAACCCAATACACATAGAAGGGTCATCCCTTACCTTATTTGAGCTCTCATGATCCATAAGGGTGAATCCCCTTTCTCCTTCCACATTCATGAAGTGATTTCTTATTGATAAAATATAAGATCATCGTCCCTTATCCCTCTCCTTATGTTTGTTATTCCCCTTAGTGATGTGCATAATTCTATATCTAGATATTTCACTATTTGGAGGTTTCATTGAGTCACAAAGAGACATTCATTTTGTAAGGTTCTTTCACTGGTGGTATTTTTGGGACTATAGTTTGTATAATCATATCATTACAATGTTTACCTTTATCATATGACTTATTGATAAGGGTTATTTGACTTAATAATAACATGCACTTTTAAAATTAATTATTTAATTTATGAATTTATAATTTTGGTTCATTAAGTATTGATGAATGGAATCAATAGGTGAGAGTATGAGTGATTAAATTTATAGAATCCCATTAAGGTGGGTGACTTGGTCTTTTTTCATGGTTGGGAAATTTAATTATGTTTTGTTGACTTATTTTTGATAATAAAACTATTTAAATACCTTTCTAAATTATGAGGTGTGTTTGGGGGAAATTTTTCTATGATGGATCATGATTATTAACCACTTGTGGTGTTCCTAAAAGTGAGGTTCGACTAAATATTGGGTGGTCTAAAATAAAGCGATGAGTTTTATGTTTTTTGTTTTAAAGGGATGGAAATGGGTTATTTAAACGGTCAGAATTGGATTTTATGGGAACATAGGTTGTTTTGTTTAAAATAAGATATATTAAATAACTTGGGAGAGAATACCAAAGAATAAGAAATGACCACCTATTTGAGATTTCTTTTATATATTTATATGGAGGAACTAGGTTTGGTGCTTGGTGTGGGTGATGACCCTTACAAGAAATCTTTTTTCAATAGAGGTTCTCATGTTGGGGATAAGTGATGACCTAGACTGGTAGACTAGTCTTTTCATACCACTGATTCTACTCTCACTTACGTTTTGGATAGATGAATGGGAAGTGTATATCCATTGAGTTGATGCTGACAAGTTAGGTCTTTCATTTTAATTTTTATATAGTTATGGTACATGAGTTGCATTTATTGTAACTATTATTATTGGAATATTTTATTAACACATTTTTGTATTTATATTTAGCATGTGATATATCCATTCATTCATGGTGTCCCATTATTCTTAATCATTATTATTTATTTTGCTTAAATTAATTGGATTGAGTAATGATTCTATTTTGGTTGTTTTTTGATTAATTGAAAACATCAACTCATTTCTTTTCAATCAAGTAGTAGAGTCTTATTGAGAGTTTAAATAAACTATATGTGGTGAAAATATCATCCCTAAAAATATTTTGTCTCGTAAAGATGATTTATTTATATCTCATACATAGAGGACTGCAATTTCCATTTGGAACTCAATTGCGTCTTAGTACAAAATTTATCCCAAAACATGGTCAAACTAATAAAAATATTCAAACCTAAGAGGATATGGTGAAAGTATGTATTTTAAAATTCTATGGCATAAGGTTAGACCATTTACCCTTTTTTAAGTTTGATTGTAATAACAACTATCATTCATCTATCAACATGACACCATAAAAGTTTTTGTATGTTCAACCTTTCCTTTCACTATTATATTGGGTTGATATTTGTGAGTAAACCATTATTATACTATATATGGTGGAAAATATGATACAACTTGTGAAAATGATTCAAGATTTTATAGATATATTATGTTATAGTCATAAACCATATGAGAATCAAAGGAAAGGATATTTTAATTTCATAGTGGGAGATCGTGTGTTCTCACAAGTTTCTCTACAGTAAGGCCAACATAGGTTTAGAAGAGGCAATAAATTATCACAATGGTTCATTAGACATTTTGAGACATTGAATTGATATGATGGATTTTCATATCATTTGGTTCTTCCAGTGCACCTAGATAGAGCTCAGTACATCTTTCACATATATCATCTTTAAATACTATTCACGGTCTAGATCATGTGGTCGATAGGAGAAAAATTGATCCCAATGAAGATGCAATGTTCATAGAATATCTTTGCGATATCAGATCATAAAGATAATATTTTCAAAAAGTTATTTTTACCACTTTTGAGATTCGTAGAGAGACATAATAGCATGGAGGAGATTATGTATGGGTGGTAATCCCAGAAGAAGGTTTGGTATCCAAAATTATACATTGATTTTTCATGAAAAGGTTTGGATTGTAATCTTGAATTTGGTTTGTAATCTTGAATGATGAATTAATTAAATATTATTTATTTTTTATATGTTAAATTCCTAATGGAAATAGATTAATATTTTTCAATACAACTCGATATAGTGGAATGAATGGTTTCATGCATTGTCAAAAAAATATCCATGTTATTTGTGCATTTTATATTTTTTTCAAGGTAGAAGTGAATCCACTTTTGGTGCGAGTAAAATAACTATGTTGGGAAAACCATGCATCCTGAGAATTTGGATAGAGTTTATTCAAGGTAAATAAGCATTAATAAAAAACCTTGCATGCTAAATGTATATATGAATTAAATTTATGCATTTTTTTAAAACACTATCTCATTTTTTGACACTCCTTAAGATTATTATATTTATTTATGTGACCATTGGGGTCATTTTTTGGGTGATTTTAGAGACTTTTACATCATAGTTTTATGTTTTTGTCTTTTTTATCGATTGATCAGGATCTAGATCTAAGGTAATCAATTTTTTATCTACTCTATTGTTAGATCTCTCCCCATCCCCATCTCTCTTCTCTAACATAGAAATTATATTATGAAGAGTCAAATAAAGAGAGATGAATATTTCGTAATTGATTTAGGGTGTTTAATATTAGGTATTAGTAGATGATGATTATTAACTTAGATCTAGGACTCTAGATACAAATCCTCAAACCCATACACCCAGATATATTACTAAAAATATATTATTTACACATTGTCTTTGATACTAACTATATCATCCTAACATATTCACTCCATTATTTCAATATTAATACTAAGGATTTCACTTTTCTATATTCCTATGGTATTTTAGGTTTAGAGGTTTAGGGAATTAAGAAAACTATTACATGAAAAAAGAGAACACTTTCGCATGGTGCATATATTTGGTTCACCAAAATAGGTTCTTAAATCAACACTCATGTTTAATTTATAACACACTTTCTTTGTTCAATACGAGTATCCATAACTGGAATATTGAACTTTTTATAGTTCTTACACATCCTTAAATATTGTAAAATAATTTGAAAATGTGTGATGAGAATATAAATCCTAGTAAGAGATATAAAAATAAAAAAAACTAATTAGTCCACTAAAAACCATGAAATCCCATAAGAAGGTTTTCATTTTGACATAATAAAATTTGAGCTCATAAATAAAACATAACTACATTTGAAATAAATATTTTTTCCAGAAAACCATTGAAAATCATAACAAGAATAAAAAACCATAAAGGCATATTAGTAAATCATATTCACCACCCTTTAAAATCACCCTTTCATACTAGCCAACCAATAGGACCTATTCAGTTACTACAAAACAATTTATCTATGTAGACTAAATCATTACCCAATGCCTTGAGAGTTACATACTAGGCTCACCCATCATCCTTTATAATTATCAAGTACTGTAAAATGAACACAACACATATAAACTTTCATTTTCATCACCAAACTCATAAAAATTACTTTTAAGCACATGAGTAAAATTTCTTTCAATTATCTCATAAAAATAAAAAGAAACATTCTTTTCTTTTGATAAATATTAAAAAAATGTAAAACTCACAGAATAATGGGAATGAGATATTATTCAAAAATCCATGAAATCTTGGAAAAGGAAACATTTTAATGAAGAAATTTCATAGTTATAGGAAAATGTGTTCATGCAGAAAATGTTTAAAAAACATTCTTTTCACATTTTTATAAAGAAAGTCAAAAATGAAACATGAATAAAACATTAAAAAGATTCATTTTTAAGACTTAAAAACTCCAAGATAGTATAAAGTTACATTATGAAATAATTTAATTTTATAGAATAACATTATTTAAAGAATATGGACATGGATGAAAAAGAGTTGAAAGGAAAACATCAAAACATTTTAAATAAGGTTTAAAATAAAAATCTCTTACCATGAGTGCTAACTCATTTCATACATGTGTCTACCATCCTAATTAATAAAATTATATTAACTATTTACTTAATTAATAACCTTTTCCATGTTTATTTCTATATTATTATTCCTCTTATTTCATATATTATCATTTTTCATTTATTTATTAAATCAATATAGTTCACATTGGTCGATTTGGGGACGTTCAGTTCATAATCTACAAAATGGTTTTGATATCCAAGTAATGGTAAAAATTCCTTATCTAATGGTTCCATAATCTCTATATGTGTCAAGTTATAGGTTTCATATCATTACAAGAACAGAAGAGTTCAATTTTTCATGAAATATTTTTCCATGAATCTTCCTTATTAATATTTTTTTATGGTTTAAGATAACAATGATTGTTCACTTTTAATTCTGTTGTTATGATAGATATTTTACCATACCGAAATATTCATGAAGATTTAATAAATGTTTTTGATATATTTATAGAGTCCCATGGATATTTTATAAAATTTATGGTGACATATCATACAGAATGCTTAAAAATCTCTCTCTCTCCCTCTCCCCCTCTCTCTATTTATAAATTTTTTATTTCATAAAAAGAATTGATTTTATTAAAAAATATACATACATACAAAAATATATTAATATTATATAATTATAAAAACATGTTAAATTCATCATTATTACATAATATTACCAGTATTTAAGTTTTCTTATCATTCACGACATAAACATTATAACATTATTCATGTAGGTGGTAGAAGTGACCCAAAAAAGAACACATTATAATGACCAAATGAGTAAAAATATATTATCATATAGTAATAATATCACTTTTACACAATTTTAATGATTTAAAAATACATTTTATTAATGTTATAAATCACATTAAATAAGAGGTATTTCAATAAGATAAATGAAACTGAATGATAAGAAGTTATTACTTACAATGTGTCTTGGAATGCTCCTTTATTGGTGGTTAAGTTTACATTGATCATTTATTGTTAATATTACTAATAAAATACTTAATTTATCTTTCTAGAATCTTAACCATGTTATAAATATCATATTTATTCATTAAATCCTTTTTTAGAACTATCCATGTAATACAATGATGAAAAATAAAATGCATCATTTAATAAAATTTTAGTATACTAATGATATTAATGTAATTATATTAGTATAGTTATAATAGATTTGGAGGATGTGGTGAAGAGATCATTTTATAAGTGAGAGGAGTGACAATTATGTAAATAATTTTTTCTTAATATATAATAAATGTCATACTCAAGGAAAGTGGGACAAAATTAGCCAAAATTAGAAGAAAATATAAGGAGGGTTGAGAATCTACTAAAACAATCAATTAAAGGTAGGGATTTATGGTCTCATCCCTTAATTTAATCCCCTTTAACCATTTAAACCTTTACCTTGGTGACTAATTTTTCCTAGGTACCTTATTTTTATGAATAAAAATGAAATGGACCTTATTACCTAATTTGAACCTTCTAATTCCAAATATGAAAACAATATTACAACATTCAATTTATAGATTTATCAACAATTAATTTTAATATAATTATGCATAATTCAACAAAAAATAGTTTTTAGAAGAAAAAATCTCTTTAAGAATAAAATATAATTTTCACCAAAATCATTTATATTATTTATTCTCATGAAATTTATTGGTTTATAAATAAACAAAATAGAGTTATGTGACTTTAAAATTGAGTCAAAATTGGACGGTACCTTGTTAATTCTTAATCAAAGTAAAATTATAAAAAATAGTTTTTTTATTAGAATAAATTATCAATATATGGGTACTTAAACAATAGATCTATTCAACCGAAATGGGGTTTCTAGCCTCATAATTGGGATTATGGGCCATTAATAGTCTTCAGTCCACAGGGACTCTGGTCCATCATCAGTCTAAGTCCTTCTGACCATAGATCCTTTGGGACATCACCAGTGGGCAACATGTGGCATGACACAGACCAGGTGAATGACTAGATATAATAGGAAGATAGCGCAACATGGATTCACGTAGACATTTTCAGGTGTGAGGATTTGATATGAGGGATGGGTGTGTTGATTCTTATCTTCTAGCCTACAATCATATAGACTGCCAATGTGGGATGGATGGTTGTAATTCCACATGACTATCCACACATGAGACTGGTCTAATAATGTGGAGAAATTAGTAGGTGATGCAAAGAGGGGTGAAACACAAGGCATCACCGGGTGAGAAAATCTAAAGAGATATGGGTGTGAAAACACATATCACCCCGAAATCCCCCCACACTGTGGATGGAGGGGTTCCCAATCATGATCTTCCAATCCAACATGATGTAACATTTCATAGCATGGGGGGTGAAACTTTTATATCGGGATCACGGTGTGATGACTACTGACAGGGGGTGATATGTTGTAAGACTAGTGACATGGAATGATGTGAAATGATCACTCAAGACCATTTATATGCCTTTGATATGTTAGGACTTCTAGTGATGTATTGTAATAAAATAAGTTCCATAGTTGTATGTCATTCCTTATGGGGGGATAAGGATTGACCAATTGGGGTGATTGAGTGTATTTATTATTTGGTTACTTTCAATCCCCTTTACTTATAATTCATATCATGATAATTTTGTAAAATTTATGTCATTTTAGAACATGGTAATTTTCATTATTCACCTAAAAATCAACCCTTTTAGACTAATCCCAAGAATTCACCCCAAGTTAATTTTTTCATGTAGATATCAAAAATGAATTTCATTTTATCAATTTCAAATTCAAAAATTTAGAAATATAAATTTTAAATAAAACTATATAATATATTGAAAAACAATTTAGTTAGAGTAAAACCTATTTCATTTTCAATTGAAAAAATATATAAAAATATATATAAAATTATAATGAATATGAATTCATAAAATTAGCATGAATTTTAATAAAACATAAAATTGATTTATTATTAAAATTATCAGGGTTGTCATTTGAATCCATAAAAATATCATGAATTTTAATAAAACATAAAATTGATTTATTATTAAAATTACTTAGGTTGTCATATTATTTCCCCCTTAAAGAAACATTGTCCTCTCAATTTTATTCATCAATAAATAGGTGGATATATTTTCCTATCATAACTCTTTTAGGTTCCCATTTTTCTTAGTCAATTATATGATTCTTCTACATAACTTTAACCAAGCGAGTTGCCTTATTCTGAAATACTTGTTCTCTGTGATCAAGAATCTAAACAGGATTTTCTTCATAAAAATATTTTCTCTTAACTACAATACTTCATGGATTAATAAGTGATATTCATAAGGTACATATTTCTTTAATAATGAAACATGAAACACATCATGTACTTAAGATAAACTCAAAGGTAAGGGTACTCGGTAAGCAACTGATCCCACTTTTTCCGGAATTTCAGATAGAAAAATAAAACACAAGCATAATTTTTGGTTTTTATTAAAATACACCACACATTTTCATAGAGATATTCTAAAAAAATATGCTCTCCTATATCAAAAGAAATATCTTTTGTTTAGTTATCTGTAGAAATATTTTGCCTACTCTAATATGTCCTCATATAGTGCTGGGTCATTTTAACCTTTTTAAAGATCTTATCTACCAATTCAGATCCCAATAACTTTCTCTCCCCAACTTCATCCAAACATATCAGAGTCTGACATTTCTTTCCATATAATGTCTCAAATGGTTTTATAGATATACTTAAATGAAAACTATTATTATAATAAAATTCCACTAATGAAAGGTGTTGATACCAATATCTTTGATGACCCAATGAGTAAGCTCATAGCATATCCTCCAAAGTTTGAATTTTTCATAATAACCCATATTTCATTATTAAATCAATATATATTTGGTAATACCAACATGAAATCCATGAATATATGCTCCCATTTCTATTCTATAATTGAAAATGGTTGAAGCATACCCTTTGGTTATTGGTGTTCAACGTTAACTTATTGAGAATTAAAATATTTAAAGGTGAAATTAACAATGTATTTCTTCACTAATTCCCAAAAATAATATTTCTAAAGGTATTTATACATATTAGTGACACTGATATGAATATAATATTGAAAGTTATGAGACCCACCCAATAATTCTTTTTTCAGCTGAAAAACACTTAGTATACATAACCTCTTTCTAAATATTATAACATCTTATTTCTTAATGTTAAACTCATAAAATTTTCCTTCTTTAAATAGTTATAACTTCCTTTTAAAACCAAAATCTTCCTTCTAAACATATTTAATTATTTCTGGAAAGGATGATTGTACATATACTTTAGCCAAAATTGAATGGATTTTCAAAAACACAACTTCTAGTTCTGGTTTCATTAAATCATTAACTACTTGATCATGTTCCAAGCATATCATGGTTAATGATTCATTATCTTTTCGACTCAATGAATCTACTACCTTATTTTCTTTACCTAGATGATAGTGAATCATGAAATCATTATCATTTATCTATTCCAACCATATTATTTTACTCATGTTCAACTCTTTTTTAGTAAATATATACTTTAAAATTTTATGATCCATATATATATGTGTGTGTCTATGTGTGTGTTTGTGTGTGTCAAATTTATCCCCTATAAACTATGCCTATAAAGTTTTAAAGAAAATTTCACCGATGTAAGTTCAAGATCATGTGTTGGATAATTTTTCTCATGGGGTTTTAACTATCTTCATGCATATTCAATTACCTGACCATTTTTCATCAAAACACAACCAAGACCCTTTAAATGAAGCATAATTTAAATAAAAAATTCCTCATTTCTAGATGGAAAGGATATACATGAGAAATAACCAATATTTTTTTTAATTCCTAATAACATTCATCACACTCCTTTATACAAATGAATTTAACTCCCTTTCATGTTTACTTGGTTAGTGGATTAGCTAACTAATAAAAGTTTTCAAAAAACCATCAGTAATAATTTTCTAGTTCAAGAAAAATTTTAATCTCAGTGACATTAGTAGGTCTTGACCATTTTCCCACCACTTTAATTTTAACAGGATCAACTGTTATGCTATCTTTAGTTACAATATTCCCAAGGAATGAATTTTTTTATAACAAAAAATCACATTTGCTAAATTTTCTATATAACATCTTTTCTTTAAAAATCTACAGTACAATCCTGACATATTTCTCATAATACTTGTAACTTTTATAATATACCATAATATCATCAATAAATACCATTAAAAATTTATCCAAATACCCATATAAAACTCTTCTCATAAGGTTGAATGAATCACTTATCAATTAACTTTTGTAATTGATTTTCAATTTAAATAGATATACTAGAGAAATTCAATAAGGGGGTTTTGAAATTGGATTAGTATCAGGAACTAAGTCAACAGTGAATTTGACCACTTTATCATTAATAACACTAGAAAAATAATCAATAAGTATATCCAGATATTCATTTACTAATGGCACATCACTAACTTGATCAATTCCCTTTTTTCAATGATATTCAGAAGATAACCCTTACCCCATCTATAATAAAATTCTTATATTCTTGATATGTTATCATAGGTATGAACTCATTCTTAAATTAAAACTAAAACTCATTCTAAAAATTAAATATAACTAATTTTTCTCTAAAATCTATCTTAGCGTGATAATCTAAAGGTAAATACATACCTAGAATAACATCAAATTCTATTATGGGTAAGACATCAAGATTTTTAGGAAAAACAATGTCATGCATAGTTATAAGAAGATTACTATAAATCTTTATTCCTTTAATAATTCTCCATGAGTCTTTACCAAAATTTATATACCTATCACCACTTCGTTTTATGGTAAATCATCCACTATAGTAGTAGAAAATGAATTTTCTACAACTTTTTATTTCAATCTCAATGATTCCCACCATTAGTAACTAACTTTGGAAACATGTTTTCATAATGAACCAAATCACTTCAATAAAAATATTTCATTACTAACTGAACACCTAATTCCCCATTATTGGTATTATTAATACTCTTTTATTTGTAATTATGATCCAAATGTATGAATTTACCATGCCAGTAACACTTTAATGATTCCATTAGACATTATTTAAAAAAAAATTACCATATTTTTAATATGTGGGATGATTACCTATAGGTTTAATTTTTGGTTATTTCTCTATATATTTCCACCTTGACCACTTATTTTTCTTGATGTCATGACATACATAGGTTTCAAAAAACTTGATCTCTGTCTTATAAGCACATTGAATAATTTCCTCATAATTTTTAATTTTACCAATGGGAAATGATCTTCATAAACTTGGTTTCTGACCTGTGTAAAACTTATCAATTTTAATCCTAGGGTTCATAATAAATTTTTTTACATACCTGACTAATGTTTTAAAATTTTCTTCATAAGAATCAATTGATTCCTCTTCCCTTTTCTTCAACTCTAAAAAACTTCTTTCCATTATAAGTCAAATAAATTTCAAAAAATAATTTTCAAGAAATATATCCTTAAATATATTTCATTCCATGGTATCAATTTCATTATTATTATTAGAATTTTTAATAAAATACATCCACTTACTATTTTAACCTTTAAAATGATAAACTACAAGAAGTACCTTTAGATACTCTGAACAACCTAAAACATTAAATATATTCTCTAAAGAATTTATCCATGTTGTTTAATGAAATGATCTACTATTTTCATGTCAATATATAAGTAATTTTATCTCTATTTTTCATAGGTATTACCGCTTATAGTTTTCATTCATTATGTTAACACAACCACAAACTTTTAATGCCCTAAAATTTTACTATATATCATTCCTTTAAATAGATGTAATATTTTTATAGGTTTCCCCACATGAAACACCGAACTGAAATGACCCACAACATATTAGATGAATATTATAAATAAAATTATAATAATAAATAAAAACCTCTATTAAATAAAAATATAATAACCAATTAAAAATTCTTATATTTATAGGATATATAATTCATATTGTTTAATATTTGGAAAGATTCTTCATTTTAAAATAACTGTTTAAATTTTTAATAAATTAAATTGACTAATTTTAAATGATTATTATGATAATATAAAATAATTTAATATATTAATTAATCTAGTTCAAAATGATCAAGATTACTCCCACCTAGTATTGAAAATAGATAATAAAAAACTAATATACATGTAGTGAAAAATTATAAATGAAGTTTATAAAAGTTTATATATATGAATAAGTTTTTTAAATAGTTTATTAAGATATTTTTTTTTTACACAAGATATTTAATCACTTTATTAGAGGTCATAAATTAAGTTAACGGAGTTTTTTGTCTCAAATTTAATTCCTCAAGACATATTTCTTATTACGCACCCTGATATCTTTGATATGGTGTGATTACTACCTAATGAATGTATTTTTTAAATATTGATAAAATTTAAAGGGTTTGAATATCCATATATTGTTCTTTCTTTAAATGATTTTGATTCAAAAGATACCAAAGTTGTAAGGGTTTTTGTTAACTCGAACCCATTGTTGAGTTATAATGCTTCTTCATGAACTTTTTCCTTCTAAGATGGTTTGATTCCACCATAATATTTTTTTTCATGGTAATTTATATTCCTATATGGGGAAAATTATGTTTGAATGTGAGACATAAATTTTTCTTTTACGACTATGGTAAAAAAACATATTAAAAAAACTCTTATATTGTTTCTTTCTCTATATGAGAATTCTTCTTTATGAAGATTCCTTTCCATGGTTTAAAATGGATTTCCAAATAATTTCACTCTTTGTGTTTTTTAAAATTAAAGCTAATATTATTATATTTTTCTAAATTTAAAGTTTTATTTTTTGAAACGAATTCATGATTTCAAAAGTGGTTTTAAAGGCATATATTTTTAAAAAAATGATTTTTTCAAGTACTTTTATATTCTCTCAAAGAAATTTTTGAAATCATATTTATATTATAATATTTTGTTATAACAACCATATTTTGGTTTTAAATAATTATTTTTTAATTTTTTATCAGTATCAAGTATTTTATATTAAATAAAACATTTTGAATGAGTTTTTAAACCTTTAAAAAAGGGGTATTCCCTCTTATCTTTCAAGTGATTTATCCAAAGATCTTAAAAAGTTATTTTCATATATGAAAATATCCTTAATGATCCTAAAGTTAAAAAAGGGATATTTTTAAGCCACCGTCCAAATTATTTCTCTTTATGTCTTATGGAATGTTCTCAGAAATTATTTTCATGAAACCTATATCTTTTCCATGGGTTAATTAAGTGGTAATTATATTATCAATTTTTTCATATACTAATGACATGTATATGTATGGATGATTATTATGTGATGGTTTTGGTCATATATCATCCTAAAATGCATTGGTTAAGGATTTATATCTCATGAGATGACTATGAGAATGAGGAAGTGATTCCTACTCCACTATGTTTATAGTAATAAGATAGTGATGCATGCTCCACTATGTTTATGAGAATCTAGAAGTGATGTCGGCTCCACTATGTTTATGAGAATAAGGTAGTGAATTCTACTACACTATTTTTAAGGGAATCTGGTAGTTATGTCATCTCCAATATTGGAATCTGGAAGTAATGCCTACTAAATCATGTTATGGTAAACATGTAGTGATTATTCCTCCACTATTTTATGATATATACACCTATGTTAGTTCTATAGTTTACTGTTATGATTTTTTTCTATGTATTTCCATATATTTATGCCTATTATTATTCTCCATTACTCATGTTTATTGTATCAGGTTTCCAAAATCTTATTCCATGGTATATGTTTTCTATTTTGAGATCACATTTCTTACTAGCATGGATTATGGACAACTCTTATTATTCCACATTATTTTTAATAAGTTATTTCTCCCCTATTCATGTTTTCTCTAATTATTATGATATAAACCTTGATGATATGTTGATGATTTTTTCCCATAATTATATTTTGATCTCACCTATTTCATGGAAGGTGTCTATACGACACAACCAGAAAGGCTGGTAACAACATGGAATGCCAATAAGGGGTGGAAGTTACTGAAATCCAGTTTAGGATTAAAGCAAGCAACAAGATCATAAAATATTCATTTGGAATGAATCATTGTAATTTTTTATACCAGATGTTAGTGGGAGTATCACTATTCTCTAAGTAAAATATGTTTGATAGCATATGGAAAACAACTATTGGTCTTACAATTAGTTAAGACCAGAATTGAATTAATTCTATAGTGACTGGATTAAAGAAGAAAACTATGTTTTAGGGAATAAGATCTAATGAGGTATATTTAATGGTTCTTAGACCTATTAAATCATACATATACTAATAATGTATTGAAAAATACAAGTTGGAACAATTCAAGAGAGAATTTTTACCAGTGTCACATGGAATAAATCTTTCCAAGAAGACATGTGTGGCACATAAAAAGAGATTAATGTGGTAAGTTTAACTTAATATACTTATGTGATGGATCAATCACATATTTCATTCAATGTACAAGAAATTATATTGTCAACATATACTTTATGGTATTCAAATATCAATTATATCCAAGATAACTGCATGGGAGGCAGTCATAACTATCTGATTATACTTGAGAAAGTATAAAGGTATGTACTTAGAATCTAGAGAGGAAGGGATATTACTTTTAAGGGGACAAAATTAGTCTTCCTTGAATCAATGTGATCTAATATCATAATTAGGATAAGGTAATGAGTGATACAATATCATACAATCCAGTGGTAGCCATGCTTACAAATCCTGAGTGTGTTGCAGCTTCAATGGAAACTAAAGAAGCAGTATATAAATATGAAATTATTTGTTACAGTTTTTGTAATTATACTTAGTGAGTAAATTTTTATTATAATATAAATTATAACAGTTATACTACTAGTACTATAGAATATGTCAAGTTTTTATATTAAAAAAACATGAAATACTAAGGGATAACATCTCTTTATAAGTTTTTCTCAAGGAGATAAAGTCACACATAAAATAATTTCTACATTGTAGAGACATGAAAAACCCATAAACTAAAGGTGTGATTCAACAGAAACATTATCTAATCATGTGAGAGATAACAAGTTTGGTTGGAAAGTTGGATCTATTTCAAGTGGGAGTATTGTAGAAGTGGTTTCCCTAGACCCAACTTTATCAGTAATTTTGATTGTCATACCATGTGTTCAATGAGTTATGCATGATGTACACTTACCACTATAATGTATAAATTTATGTGTCTACTATTTAAATGGTAATTTCCATATATTAATTATCATATTAAAAGGTTATAAAGAATCTTAGGCAATAATGAGAACCTTGAGATACTATGACATTAATCTTAAACGTATGTCATATGGTCTAGATACATCATAATGACTGGACACAACTGATGTTAGACTATCAGGTGTTAGGGGATCATGATAATTGAGACTTATTCTCATTAAGTTCTCACTTGGTGATCTCTAGTAGTGAGATCATGAGTAAATACACTCCAATAGGAACACCACATGTTTTGGGCGTCATTGGTTCTACCTATATATGGACATGTGTATCAGTATCCTGGCTTGATATCATTATAAATGTGTTCCATTTGATTGTGTAATTTGATTTAAGGAGAAAAAAATGACAATAAAGTCATGGTGTGGTAGTTTTTTTTGTGCGTCATTGGTGGTATAACATTGGTTGAATGATTAAGATAGTATTTTTCGCTTTCATGTAGAGGAAGTAATATCTCATGCCTTATTGATCAGTATTGTGATACCTTCATAAATCCTTGTCCATGGTAGTAGAAGGTAAGTTCATATATTTAGATAAAAAAATATTAAATCAAGGAAAGGAATATGACACAAATGTGTATCCTACTTTATGACATAACGTATAACGAATAGATTATATTACATAGTACATTCTCCTAGGTTGGTTCTTGTTTCTATGAATACTCCTTATCTCTTTAGGGGCCATGATAGGTTTCTATATTCTACTCATGGTCTATAAATATTATTCACTGCTATTGAGATAAGGTCCTAGAGAGTCACATACTATAGTGCATTCAAGATTCTTCCCTATTATAATGAATATGTATACAAGAAATGGTGGACCCCACCATGGGGTCTGAATGTTTTCCAAGTATTATCGATCAACGAAAAATAAATAAATTCATTATTATTCCAGTATAGAATAATTGGATTGAATTTATTTAATAAAAATATTAAAAGTGTTTAAATAAATACATGCACTAATATCAGATGAATGAATTTATATTAATATTCGTGGTTTGTTTAATATTAGTGTGAATTATGAGTCGAGTTAATGACTTAGGTTTATCATGTAATATATATTTAATATATGCTACAATTATGTTATTAAATATAAATAATATTTATGATGTAGTTATTTCATCATAAATATTTATTTGTTACTTATTTAGTGGATGTCAAATATACAAGGTCTAGGGGTGTAATTTAAGCCCGACCTGGCCTGGATCGGGTCAGGCTAGCCCAAACAACCACATGAGGTAGTTCAAACCCAGCCTCGGGCCAACCCAAACCATTGGGTCGGACCGGGATTTTTCAAGTCGGGCCATGGTGGGCTTTTATTATTTTCAAAATAATTTTTTTTAAAAATTTTTTTAAAATTTTTTTTAACATTTATTTTAAAAAAAAATTATTTTTATTTTTAAATTCATGTTTTTTAGATGTATTTTTTAAAATGTTTAATATTTTTTTTGTAAAAACATTTATTTTATTTTTTATTAACATTTTACAGTGGGTTGATATGTTAATTTTTTATCTAAATAGATTTATATATGTTAATCTATATATATTATGTGAAAATTGTAAAAAAATTAATGAGGGGTTGGGGGATGCACAATAGTGGGTGAGTTTAAAACATTGTTATTTAAACAATTTTTTAACTTATTTATAATTTTTTAAGCATTTGTTAATTATTTTTATTTAAACATTTTTATTTAAACCGTTTTTTAACATCTGTTTAAAACATTTTTTTACATTTATCTTTAAATGTTTAAATTAAAAAAAAAAATTAAACGCATGATTTTTACAAGTATTTTTTTAAAACATTTAAATTTTTTTAGAATTTTAATATAAAAAGTTTTTTTAAGTGTTTTTTTTAAAATACTAATTTAAATGTTTGTTTTAAAAAGTTTTTTTAAACATTTTTATTTAAACTATTGTTTAACATTTGTTTAAAACAATTTTTACATTTATTATTAGACATTTTATTTAAAAAGTTTTTTAATGCATGTTTTTTACATGTATTTTTTTTAAACATGTTTTATGTAAACACATTTTTTATTAACATTTTACAGTGGGTGGATATGTTATTTTTTTCAAAATAGATTTATATATGTGTATAAATTTAAATATATTATGTACAAATTGAAAAAAAAAATTAGGAATTGGGGGATGTGCAATAGTGGGTAGGTTTAAAGTGTTTTTATTTAAATGTTTTTTTATCATTTATTTAAAAAAAATACATTTATATTTTTAACATGTTTATGAAATGTATTTTTAAGTGTTTGTTTAATTTAAAACTTTTTTTAAACAATTTTTTATCTTTTTTAAACGTGTGTTTTTTACATGTATTTTTATTAAGAGTTCAATATTTTTTTTAAGAACATTTATTTTATACTTTATTAATATTTTTAAGTGGGAGGATATTTTATTTTTCTTCTAAACAAATTTATATATGTGAATCTATATATATTATGTGCAAATAAATAATGATAGGTTAGGGGGTTTGCAATAGTGGGTGAGTTAATTTTTTTTCTAAATAGATTTATATATGTATATATAGTGTATATAATATATGAAAGTTTCATCATATTTAAAAAAATTAATGAGGTTGGGGGTGTGCGAACATCATTGGGTGAGTAGTTATTTTTTTTAATATATATATATATGAGAAAATTGTAAAAAAAATAATTAAGGGTTGGGAGGTGCGTCGCATTGGGCAGGTTAATTTTTTTTCTAAATAGATTTATATAGAATATATGCAAGTTGCAACATACTAAAAAAATAATAAGGTGGGGGCGTGAACCAATATCATTAGGTGAGTATGTTATTTTTTTATTAATATTCAATAAGTTATTATATATACAATATTAAATCATTTATATATATATGTATATTATTAATAGCTTTGTTTATATGTATTATATTAAATCATTTATATATATATATATATACTATTAATGTATTTTTAAAATCCACACTTAATTGATATATATTATTAATGGATTTGTTTATATATATATATTGTATCATACCATTGATATATATATTATTAATAGATTTGTTTATATATATATTCATATATATAATATGAAAGTTTCATCATATTTAAAAAAATTAATGAGATTGGGGGGTGTGTGCGAACATCATTTGGTGAGTGTGTTATTTTTTTTGTTAATATATAATAAGTTATTAAATATATATAATGTTAAATGATTGATATATATAATATGAGAAAATTGTAAAAATAATAATTAGGGGTTGGGGGGTGCGCCGTAGTGGGTGGGTTAATTTTTTTTCTAAATATATTTATATATTTATAGTATGTATAATATATTCAAGCTGCAACATACTTAAAAAATTAATGAGGTTGGGGGACGTGCACGAACATCATTAGGTGAGTGTGTTATTTTTTTAATTAATATATAACGAGTTATTATATATATATATAATATTAAATCATTGATATATATATATATTAATAGCTTTGTTTTTATATATATATTATATTATATCATTCATATATGTATGTATATTATTAATGGATTTTTAAAAGCCACACTTAATTGATATATATTATTAATGGATTTGTTTATATATATACATATATCATTATATATCATTATATACACACCCACACACATTATAATTATATATAATAATAGTTATATGTATCTATATTATTTTTTGTTAATATATAATAATATATATACATATATCATTGATATATATATATATATATAGTCTGGTGATAATATAATTGGCGCAGCACCTGGGCCAGTTGGTCCAGGTGCAGCCTTGGAAGACTTAGGTAAGGTGATCAAATCTTCCTACCAGCAGATTCCTGTTATATTTTTTTTACAGTGGGTCGGGCTTCGTACAGGCCAGCGAGGCGGACTTTTTCAGGTCAGGCCAGCCTAGCCCGTGGGCCTTTTTGGACAGGCCCAGCCCTGGCCTGATGAACCTATGGCCCGAGCCCGGCCTGGCCCGACACGGGCTTTGCAGGATCGGGCCTCTTGGGCCGCCAGGCCAAAATTACACCCCTAACGGGGGCCAAGAATTCTAATCGGGTATTTTTCACATCCATTATATAAGTAGATGAGTAGTTCACTTCTTGTGTGCAAGAAACTCATTCCAATAAATTGAGATCTCATATTTCCTCCTCCCACATCCTTGAGAGAGAAATATTTCGTTCAATAAATTGATCCAAGGATGTCTACACAGATCGTAGGAATAGAGTCGAGGTGTTTGTCGTGATTTCAAAGGAATCGTCAGAGCTTCACGCTAGCACTCATAATTTGGTGATCGGTATTCTCACAATTTCTTGAAGTCTGTGTGGATGATCTAGAGGGGTTTGGGTTCAAATCCTTCAAGAAATGATCACCTATGATAAGTAATATTCGAACGAGAATAATAGGCCTCAAAAAACCTCTAAAGTCAAGGAAAAAAGGAAAATCTTATGTTATTGCTACAAATAAAGTGTATCATGATAATTAAGGTACAATTATCCTCCACTCTAAAGTTGTGAATGACTTT
Source organism: Viscum album (assembly GCA_963277665.1). Classification (NCBI taxonomy): domain Eukaryota; kingdom Viridiplantae; phylum Streptophyta; class Magnoliopsida; order Santalales; family Viscaceae; genus Viscum; species Viscum album. Next base: position 128,604,686 of record OY728162.1, read on the forward strand.
TTTGGTTTTCTATTTTAATCATCCCAATATATCCAGAACATTTTATAAGAATATTAAATCACCACACCAATGATTTTATTACCAAAGAAAACTTCTTGTTTTATTTTATCCCAAGTTAAAGTTAATAGGAATATATCTTGTGAAAATATTATTATCTTACCTTTAGATTAACGGGATTTTGGAAATTGATTGATCCCCTCTAATTAGAGGAATAAATTATTTAGAATGAAAACATAACATTTCATATCAACCATTATTCGCATATCAATGCAAGGATGATCATGAACAGCCTTTAGAAGTAAATTATATAATGTGGGTCTTGAAACTGAATAATGATGGAATCTTGGCTCAAATGGTTGTAGAAAAAATCAATGGTATGGATAATCTTATTATAATGAAAAAATAAATTCCTTAAGCTTTTAAGGTTTATATCTATATAGAAATTACATATTGATCAAATTTTAAACTTTAAATACCCTTATATATTTTCATTAGTAAATTATAACTAAAATTGTGAGGGAAACAATTATTTGGGGGGTGAATGTAACACTCCAAGATTTTAATATATATCTTTCCTTTAAATAGATTTAATGTCTTTCGGTAGCTTACTCAACACGAAACACCAAACTAAAAAAATGCTAAATATATTAGATGAATATTATAAATAACATTATAAGAATAAATAAAAATTATATTAAATAAAAAGATATTAACCAATTTAAAATTCTTACATTTAAAGGACATATAATAAATATTTGAAAAGATTGTTTATTCTCAAATTAATTTTTAAAGTATTATTAAATTAAATCCACCAATTTTAAATTATTATTATGATAATATATAATATTTCAATATATTAACTTATATATTAACATTAATCAAATTATAAATCAATATGAAATAATTTTAAAAACACATAATGCAATTTTTTAATAAAAGGAGTTTTTCTTTATATTTTGAATTTTCAATTAATAGATAAATTTATAAATTTAAGAGTTTTATTATTACTAAATTAACATAATTTTTTAGTTCCAAATATCAATATTATCCTAATGTGTATTTTTTATATTTTTTGATATAATTGTTTTTTAGCTGAATAGTGAAAAAATTGGTTTTTACTTAAATCGTAGCGTTTATGACTATAAAAGAAGTATCCATGAACTAAAATATTGTAAAAAATTATCATGGTAAATGATGAATTTATGGATTAAAAATATAAATTTTAAAATACTATTATTAATTTTAAAAACCTAGGTTTAACAACTTAAGTAATATTTTCAAATAATTGTTTTTTAATCATTTCTTTTAATTAAATAATATTTTGTTAAAATTCAGTTTTGGATTTCTCTAAAATACACATAATTTTTTTCATAATAAACCAATTTATATCTTGAAAATAAAATTCAATGATAATTTTACCCTACACATAATTTTTTATCTTAAAAATACATCTTTTCTAAAAATGAGATTTTACACATTACATACAATAATATTAAAATTAATTTTTCTTACACATAGAAATTTTATATGATAAAATAGATTTTATATTTTAAATAATTAGGTTAAAATTATTTAATAAGGTCCATTTTATTTTTAGGAATTAAAAGTAAATTACTTGGGTAAAATTTAGTTACTATGGTAAAACCAAAATAGGAAAAAGTGAATATTTTAAGAGTAAAGGAATTAAAAATATGTTTTAAAATTAATTGTTGAGATATTATAAAACTTATATCATCCCCCAATACATTAATGTACATTTTAAAGTCTTATTGACTTTTGTAACATGTTCTCTATTTATACTGATTTGAAATATTTACCAAAATGCCATTCTCACCACTTATAAAGGGGGCCTCTCACCACCACTTAAATACCACTCAAAAAATTATGTTTCCTCTTGAAAATATGAACTTTTACATTACCATATAATACCATCACATTTTATTGAGACTTTTTTTACAATATATCGTCTTAAGGCCACCATTTACAAGGAATCCTCCAAGGAAAACACAAATATTTCAATGTGAGTACTCATTTTCCCTAACTTCTTTTACTTTCTATCTTAATTTTTCAATTATAATTTTCTAATTAAAATATAATTACATCATTATTTTTTGTATACTTAATTTTATTATGGTAATATAATAACTATTAACTGCATTTCCCCTTTTCTATTAAGAAAAATAAAAGTTTCATTCATGTGTTGTGTGGACTACCGCCTCCACGAAGTGACAACTTCTGTTTTTCTTTCACCACTATCTATATTCAATTATAATAAAATAATAATTTAAGAATAAATTTTAAAAATATATTATAATTTTTATTATGAAGTGATAAATTATAATTCACCTTCTTTTCCTCTCTTTCTTTGAGAAATGAAAACGTTAACTGTGCATTGTGCATACTACTACCTCTACGAAGTAACATATCACGTTTTTTATCTAGTTTCATTATTATTTATTAAAATATATTCAAATATGATTCACCATATTAAAATTATATAAATAATATCATTATTATTCTGTAATAATTATATTATACTAAAGAAATCACTTTTATAATCATAACCATCCATTAATTATGGTATGTTCATGTTTGGGTTGGTCCTACCATTTACTTGAATAATGCTATAAAATAATATCATGTATGAATATGGGGAAATAATTATTGATGATATATGATATAAATAATTAAATACTGATTTTATTTTGGTTCTTGAATGGTAACATTAATACTAAACTCGTTAATTAAGAAGCCATTTTTCGTCTGTTAAAGATCACTGAAACATACCTGTCGCTAATTTTATCTACAAGAACAACGAGTAAAAATCTCATAGAATGAAATTATAACTTTATAAAATATAATTAAAAATATATTATAGTAACTTTTATGATATGGTAATGATAAAAGTTTGGAGAATAATGAATAACAACACCACTATTATGGAACTAGTTCAAAATAATCAAGATTACTCACACCCAGTATTGAAAATAGATAATAACTAACTAATATACATGTAGAGAATAATTATAAATAAATTTTATAAAAGGTTATACATATTAATAAGGTTATTAAATAGGTTATTAAGATATAAATTTTTCTTATACAGTATATTCAATCACTTTATTGGAAGTCAGGAATTAAGGTAAGTGGGTTCTTCCTCTCAAATTTAACTCCTTAAGTCATGTTTATTATTATGAATGATAGTGTGATTAATAAATAATAAATTTATTTTTATATATTCATAAAATTAATGGGGTGTTAATATCCATATCATGTTATTTATTTAAATGTATTTTGATTCAAAATATTCCAAAGCTGTAAGGGTTTTTGATAACTCAAATCCTTTTATTGAGTTATAATGCTTCTTCATAAATCTCTTCCTTCCATGATTGGTTGATTCCACCCTAAGATTTAATTTAATGTTAATTTATATACCTATATTTTTAAAATTATGTTGTAATTTTATCCAATAATTTTTATTTTATAACTATGGTAAAAAAGTTTTCTAAAAACTTTTTTATGGTTTCTTTTATTGTATGAGCTTTCTTCTTTACGGAGCTTCCTTTCCATGTTTTAAAATGGATTTCTAAATGATTTTAAAAATTTATTATTTTGAAAATGAAAATAAATATTCTTATATTATTATAAAGTAGAATTTTTATTTTTTAAATGGAATTATTTAATTTAAAAGGGTTTTTAAATTATTATTTTTAAGAAACGATTTTTCAAGTATTTTTATATCTTCTCTATGAAATTTTTGGAGGTATTTTTCTCATAATTTTTTTTACATACCTATTTTAGTTTTAAATGATTACTTTTAAATATTTTATCAATCTCAAGTATTAAATTTTAAAAAAACCATTTTAAAAAAAATCAAGTCTTTCAAAAAAGGGGTATTTCCTATCATTTTTCAAGTGATTTATTCAACTATTATAAAAATTTATTTTTCATCTATGAAAAAATCCTTAATAATCATTTAATTACACTGGGGATATTTTCAAGACACCATCCAAATTATTTATTTTTATTTCTTTTGGAATGTTCTAAGAAATAATTTTCATGAAACCTGAATCTTTTCTGCAGGTTAATTAAGTGGTGTTTGAAGTATGAATTTTTTTATATACTAATGTCACATATATGTATAGATGATTATTATGAGATGGTTGGGGCCATATATCACCCTAAAATTCATTGGATAAGATTTTATATCTCATGATATGACTATAAAAATCGGGAAGTGATGTATGTTCTACTATGTTTATGGGAATCAGATAGCGATGTTTGCTCTACTATGTTTATGGGAATCAGGTAGTGATGTCCACTCCACTATGTTAATGGGAATTAGGTAGTGATGCCTTCTTCATTATTTTTATGGGAATCATGTAGTGATTCCTAATCAAATATTAAAATTATGTAGTTAATCTTTTTCCACTATGTTATTGGAAATAAAAAGTGATTCCTTGTAACACCCCGAGATTTAAAAAGAAAAAAATGTGTTTGATAGCATATATAGCATAAAACACTAAGCTTAAAAGAGAATATAACACCACATTAAATTAAGATATATTTATTTTTAAGTAAATTTAAACTCTTCAATATTTTTAGGTACACACAACCCTAAGATTTTTATTCTCGATAGTGTACAAGACACGCAACACCAAGCTTAAACGATGCACGAAATATATAACTGTTATAACCTAGCCGTTAAATTGGAAGGTATGAATAGTATAAAATACTTTATGAAATAAATATATATCTATATGTGCTTTTATCCTAATAAATATAAATTATTAATAAATTCTTAGTAATTATTAATCAATTTTTAGTAAAGTTATTCTATTCTTCAAAATTTGGTTTTCTATAAAAATGATTTCTAGTGCCTTTTGTAAGGAAATATTATAATTAATTTTTAGAAATTTTATAAAGTTTATTTCATAAAATAAAATTCGTTTTCTTAATTCATCGTATCAAAATTATCTTAAGGTGAATTTTTTTTATTTTTCTGAAAAGTTTCATTTTTTGATGAATAGTGAAAAATACTGAATTTTAATTTAAAAATACCTTTTTGGTTTAAATTATTTATAAAATTATATTAGAATTTAAATTAGTTTTAAAGTAAAATTATTTTAATTATATATATATTAATCTAATCTAGATAATTTTAATCTTTTTAATATTTAATTTTGATATAATGACATTGTAAACTTTAAAACATTTTCTCTTTGAAAACCCGTTTTCTCATCGCGTATATGGGATTAATTTTTAATTATAATTTTCCACTTATGTGAATTGAATTTGGAAAAATACAACCCATATTTTCAATAATAATAATTTATATTATCTAAAATATTCAAGTTAAATTTTTACTATAATGATCAGTGAAAACAATTAAAAATTAATTATTGTGATTAAGGTAAAAACGAGTTTACCAGGGGGTTAAACATAAAAGATAAGCTTTAAAATGACCTAAAAACTTTTACAAAACCTATTTGAAGGATATATTTAGACACTAATCTCCTTATTAAATATTTCTATGAGTTTTGGGATACTTTTCCATGAAATTGACCTATATAATAATTTAAGTAAAGAAAAAGGAAAAATGTCACCCTCTTACTTTTAAATTTAAATTATATGTTCACATAGGGGGAAAAAGAAATATGTGAATGAATATGTATGGTAATTATATGAATATTGAAATTAATTTTATTATAGTAATTTATTTTTAAATTTTAATAATCATATAATTACTTTAATTCCCAAGCAATGTCGATGCAATAATTATTTAATTAATGGAAAAATAAAACAAATGATATTTTATTAAATGATTTAAAATTCCTAAAAATTATATATTATGCCAAGTGATTTTTAAATTTTTATAAATATAATATATGTTTCATTAATGGACCAATTTTTCTTTTATAATTATTATGTTTACCCCTAAATACCAAAAATGGTATTACCATAGTTAATGTTAAAGCAGTGTTTTTGCACACTACATGTGCTTGTGCTAAAATTAATTTTGAACACACATAGGATTCATATTTGATAAATTATATTTTATATTTATAATAAGTGGGTCCAAATTATATAATATGACTCATTTTATTTTAATCTTAAAGGATAAATTACCTAGGTTAAAAAGGCTAGTTACCGTACTGAAAAACCAAAATGGTAAAATTAAGAAAACTTAGAAGCTAAAGAAAAATATGTTTAAAAATGTGTTTTTCGTGTGGTGGATGTGTAGATAGACCATATCCCTTTTACCATATATCATTTATCAATTTTTTAGGCACATGATGTAATAGTGACCACCCAACAGAGAATACTTTTGGAAATTTATAAAAATGTCACTCTTCCTCAATTATAAAATGGAACTCACTCCCCTCAATTATTCACACCTATAAAGCCCTTTATATCAATAAAACCCTACCAAAACTCATCCCTAGAATCATTATACACATTCTAGAGGTTATTGTCATACAAAAAGACCAATCATAGGGTCTTTAAGAGGAGATTGAACGGAGGTTTCTCTAAGATAATGAAGATAAAAATAAACATGACAAACCATACTCAATGTAAGGGACTTCATATTAATTTCCTTTCATTGAGACAAATTTTTATGTTATGAACATATATCCTTTTATGAGGTTTATATACAACCCCTTTAACATGTTACATCATGAATTTATCTATTCTCATTCTACTTAAAGTTTTTTTCAATGTTATTCTTTCATGGGGATTATGATTCAAATATTTCCAAATTGATAAGGGACTTTTCTTATAAAAAAATACACTTTTAAAGTTTTCCTTCAAACTATATTTCTCTTCCATGTCTATGTTTTAAAAATGATTTTATGAAAGTTTTTATATAGTCATAAAATATTTATAAAGTACATTTTATGTCACATTTACTTTATTTCAAAGGTTTTAAAAAGGAATAATTTTATGTGTTTCATATGAAACATTTTGAAAAACAAAAAAATGAATGTTTTATATTTAACATTTATGAAAATAATGAATTTTTCTTCCATCATGACCATTATTTTATTTCTATATTCCTTTAAAAACGTTCAGGTATTCTTAAAAGAAAATCCCTTTTCCCTTTTTTAGGGTATTTTGGTTTTGAAAAAGGTTTTTGAAAAGATAATATTATTTTGTTATTGAAAATGGATTTTTAAAAAAATTGTATTTTGATATCCAATATTGATTTTTTTACAAGTTTAAAATAGTTTTTAAATTTTTTTATGATGTAAAGTGAAATCATAAAAAATTATTCATGATATGGTAATTGATCATTATACATGAGAAATGGGTGCACCCGGATAATGGTGGGTGAGCCCATTATAGATTATATAATGGGGCAGCTTAGATAGAATTGGGTGATACCATTACATATTATATGATGGGGTAACCCTGATAGCATTGGGTGATCCCATTACAGCTTATACGATGGGGTGGCCTAGATAGTGTTGGGTGATCTCATTATTGCTTAAATGATGGGTGTTCCCAAATAGCACTCCAATGAATTTGATAATATTCCTTATATTAAGAGGCAAGAAAGAGGAAGTTACCAAAGGTTTTCTCTTATGTATTTAACTGGGCTCTAGTTATATCTAACACGGGTTTAAAATGAGTTATAAATGTGGTGATATAAGTTACCAAAAAGTGATTTTAATCATTTGATATGTTTTTATGTCTTCCTTTGAGTATAAAGTGTGTATTTTTTAATGTGAATATATTTTATTTCATATACTCAAATAATTTTGAAGATAAAGGTAAAAATTATATGAGTGTTCAAGTTTTCACTGGAGTAAAAATTTTCTTTCTTTTTATATCCCTTATTGAGCTTTTTGTTATTATCCCACCCTTTTAAAATGTTTTTTCATGGGATTTAAGGATGGGTAAGGGAAAATAAGAAGTTAAGTTGAAATTTTTGAATATTTTACATGAAACAAAATAATGATTTATATTTAAAAAAATTATATTATACAAAAAATGGATACCTATCAGAAGTTTCCACTTTGTATTATATGGTTTTCTTGTGTATGATTTACTGAGTAATTATCTAAAAATATAAACCTAGAAAGATCCTAAAATGTATGATAATGAATTCTTAACTAAATCTCAAGATTATGTAATGATTAAGGCTTAATCCTTACAATTGGTATCAAAAAACAATTTAGATAACTTTAGAGGTTAGGATAATGTTAATATCATGACCTTGAAAGATTTTACTTTATGATTAAGTTGAATTGACATCTAATTTTAATATTTCCATGTTGATTCATCTAAAATATGTCTATTCAAAATGTTTTTTCACAGATAAAATAGAAAAACTGTAGTGGGAAGTAACCGAGAGGAAAATATCCTTCCAAATTAGCATCCTCAGATGGTTGGAATTAGAACAAAACAATTTTTTATAGTGATAGACCAGTTAACACAAGCTATTAATGGTGGTGGTATCCATGCTAGAGAGGAACCATATATACCATAAAGAAATATGTCTATAGTGTATAGTTTCGTAAGACAACCCCCATCATTTAGTGCATCATCTGAACCAGTGGTAGTCAAATAATGGAATAATTACATATAGAATATATTTGAATTCATGGGTTGTTTGTAATGTAAAAAGGTAACCCTTTTCATTTATCATTTTTAAATTGAAGTTGATCGAAGGTGTTCTTAGGTTAATAACACTAGAGTGAAAAATTATCTTGATATCGTCGAATGGGAAACATTTAAGAGTCTCTTCCTTGAGAAATATTTTCCTAAGGTTGTTCAACTTAGGATGTAGAAATAATAGATTTTACTCAGGATTAAAACTAATATTATGAAGAGATTTTTCTGTATGTGAATCTAAAAATTGTGAGATTTTTTTATTATGCTAAGAAAGTTAAGATGGAGTTTTTCGACACTTATTTTCCATGAGATGAAAAGAGTAAGTAATGGTAAAAGTTATCGGAAATGGTGAAGAAACCAACTAATAATCATGGAGGTAATCCCCAAACATGTTCCAAGTGTAATAAGATACATTTTGGGTAATATATGTTAGGTTCTGAAAAGTGTTTCTAGTGTGGTAAGTTTGGTCACAAGGTTCATTTCTACAAGGAAAAGAGTCTTGAAAAATAAAATAATGAGATAAAGAATATCTAGTCAACAATGAGATGTTTTGTCTATAATGATTTGGTTAATTATGATAACATGTGTCTGAAGTTATTATCACATTATGGAAATCATCATGATTGGAAATAGAAAGGTGTGGAAAAGTCATTTGCTACTTGGGCCATCTTGTTAATTTGTGGAATCTCCAGGGAGCTCAGTATTTTTTGATGTTTAATCATAAGTTCAAAGTTTTAGACACTCCTTTTAAGGATTTAAGTGATGATGTCTTAAAGTGATTAATAAAATTTTAGGATATGTTTTATCGAGTTTATATATAATTAAGGTTTTATTTTAATGTGTGTTGACACCATGAAATGTGTTCCATGAAATTTTCCATAGAATTAAAGATGTGAACCTCACTTATACACCAAATGTTGAGTTTAAGTAGAAATATGTATTTTATGCTGGAAGAAGGAGAATATTGGATTTCCATGTGTCGTGACCCTTAACGTCCTTGACTAGGCTCGAAAAGATCACGATGAAACTCTATATTTTTTATGGGTGTCAGTGATAGTAGTGAAGGGACTGACCCGAAGGTCCGGGACCACAGCCCGTCACTAATCCCAAGTAGGTGTGTGAGGGTGCAACCCCTATGGTATGGAATAATGGGTTCGCCCAAGTGAGCCATGCAAGTCCCCCAAAACACCATTGGTATGCAAGGACCCTACGCAGAACCCTTTATCAACAACCTATGCACGACACCTTCATAAAATGAAACCTTCACACAAGGTCCTATATTTTCCTATAAATAGACCCTTGGGTCTTCATTTGGATAGATGAAAATTCCCAAAGGCCAACTATCGATCTGATCACCCTAGTCCTTCTCTTAATCCCTTCAAAACCTTCTCGGTAGTTTTATAACACCTAGAGAAGAGGTAATTAAAGATGGATAGTGGAATTAAAGTTCTCCCAGGGTTTTAAATTCACAACAGCTACGCGCGGCACAAATCTAACCCTTGATTAATGAAGACTATTGTAGGGTTCCCTAACTTAACCATGGACCTATGTGTCTTACCTTCAGTAATACCTATAGATACCCTTGAAGTCTTGATCAAGGTCTCGCCCAAGTGTAATCACCTAGGTGGTCTATCATCTAAGGTTATACCAATTCTCCCAGGCCTACCTACATGGAGCACCCCCTACGCAAGCCTCCTTGGTTCACCCTACCCTCCAACATGTGTGAGCCATTCATTAGGCCATATTCAAAGCTCTCCATGGATTTACCTCTCCTCCATGGAAGTCCCAAATGGTTAGGATCCTCAGGGAACATGTGGATTTTTATATCTATAGTCACGAGGACCCCTACCCCAAGAATAGTGGCGGGAAGTTCCAAGTATCAGATAAAAGGGTTAGGACCATTTCTACCCATTTTTGTCTCAGAGACCTGGATCCTTTAGATCATAATGGGGAGTGTAATGATTACTCTTGATTTTCCATTCAACATGGAATTAGATCCTCATCCTGCTATTGAACCGATTTTAGGGAATCCCTCCTAGAGTAAGCCCCTAGCCTTTATTGTAGGAGGTTATAGACTTGTTCCTCTCTACCTTTATGTCCTTCACCTTCATTACTTCCTCACTTTGGACTCATGTATGATGTAAAGTGAATAGAGGTAAGTGAATCATCCCCATCCACTTCCACCAGTGGAGAATAAAAAGTGTGTGGTTTTTCAGATCTTTTTTTCCTCTAGTTTCTCACATCGAGCATGAATCATGTGGGGTTAGAGGTTAATCATAATCATGAAATACATAAAATACCCACCATTGAACCATGAGAAATTTGATTCTTTCCATAACTAGGATACATATGATTCCTATCTAAGGAATGATCTCAAGGGAAATCCTCCTCAGAAGCTAGTCCCAATCATAACTGCCAATTCATTAGGTAATCCTCCTTAGGAGTAAACATTGTAGTCTATCATATGGGCCTCCTCCTTAGGTATAATCCCTAAACAAACCCCCAAATCACCATGAGTCAAGATACCCCTCATGGTTCCTTTTATAGGGCATCCACCTCAAGAATAATACCCCATCTTAATTATCTCAATGGTCCATACTCCCCTATGGTACTTACCGAACTATGTGGGATTTGATTCCCATATAAATGGGATATATAATAAGCCTCCCTAAATTTAAAACCCAACACTCTAAATCAACCATGTTCTTTATATGTCATAGCCCCAATAGGGTCTAATTCAACTTGGAAACTCATATCCCTCCTATATTCCTTGTTCTTCTTAGACATAAGTCTCACACCAAACTTTGATTGGGCATCCTTTTCCTAGATGTCCTTTCCATATGATTTTAAATTGTAAGATTAGGTCCTTATCACATGACCTTAAAAGGTATTATTTCCCCCATTAAGTGGAACCAAACTATGTGGGTTATGATTCCTTTCACAAGGATATGTATGAATCTCATTTATGGATTTTATCCCAACATCAAAACAACTTTTGTCTCCCTGGATGGAGATAAATTTTCGAGTGACCTCTATCTCCCTGGATGATGATAAATTCTAGAGTGGGCTTCATCTCCCTAGATAATAATAAACTCCAGAGTGTCCCACTATGTGGATAGAAAAATGATATCATTATAATAATGACCAAAGAATCTATAATTAGGATATAAGAGGATATCATTGATGAAGAACCTCAGATACATATAGATATCTCCATTGATGAAGAACCTCAGATATATACAGATGATTTTGAATTCCATACATGCTAGTAATTGATTTCTAATTTCAATGGAAACCCACTTCATACTTAGGAATTAATAAAGCATTCATGAACATATCTTAAATCTAAAAGAGAGTCCCGTAGTAGGCAATAATTCCCCCCCAAAGGGTTCAATGAGCCCGACCTCTCATCCTCTCAACCAATGTCAGTTCTTAAGCATCATAGGTCAAAATACCTTATGAGTGTCTACCTTTGGAAAGAATTTCCTCACGGATAAAAAACCATTGTATGTTTTTTATTCCATAAACAACCCCATTATAAATAGTTTGTAAATAGAAAACTATCACTAGGAGAAAAATCTAGGGGGAAAAATGGTATACCCGATGTGAATCCTTAACCAAGATGATGGTGTTACCCATCTTTCAGACCTCTTTAAATTGATAAAAGAGGGTCATACAAGGAAATAAAGCATGCATGTGTTCATAAAAAAAATATGTTGCTTTAATGAGGTTTTATTTTTTGTGTATTTCATATATTTAGGCACTTTTCAAAACTCCCCTCAATCCAATGGAATCATTCTAGCTATCATCGATGAATTCCCTTACAACTGCTTATGCTGGTTCTTCATCCACATGAAGGATTCCATCACCAACCTGTCATCTTTAATGCTAGGTATCTAATACATTGGTTCATGAGTACCATCATCACGGTACCATCCCAACCCTGGAGGCCTCCCAACAAGCCCTCCAACTCAACAAGCACCCCAGATGGTTTGGTCAGCGATGACCAGTAGTCTAGAAGGAGATAGCACTGACTGCCATTTTCAACTATTTTGGGTGTTTATCCCTATAATGCAACAACAAATCCATTTCATATCATAGGTATGTGGATCAAGAGGCCACATATGACCTCATTTTGAAGACACATTGGTCCTTCTCAAGGGCTCTTATCAACAATTGCCGCAACCAACATTGCACGACAGTGAACCCTTAACATGATGAGGGTGTTTCCGTCTACTATCTAGCCTAGGTCCTTCAAACCTAGGCACAAAATGCATCCCACTAGGGATGACAACCTACCAATAGGGAGTAGGGTACTATCTTTTCCTCCTCCTTTGAAGTCCACCAACTGAATTTTGTAGAAAATTGTGAGTGGATACATACACCCACCCGCATTCATTCAGCCATCCAGTAGACTCATATGGTGACATTCAAAGAAGACCACCAATAAAATATGGTGGAAACCCAAAAACAAGAACATACACCTACCTACAGCCACCAATCCTACCAATAGTCTCATTTGGAAACACCCATAGAAGTCATTCAGAAATCCCTGATGACAAGTAGGGGCATACTCAACTCTCTTCCCCTACACATGAGTACTGTCAGTATCCACTAGCAGGAAAGGGAGGATAGGATCATGAGAATACACTGACCCTAGATACTAAAATTACATATATCCCCATTCCATTCTCTAAAGTCACCAAACACATCCCGACAATGGAGAAAGGGCATACACAAATCCCTACCCATATCCTAGAAACTTATCAGAACATCCTAATGGCGATGATAGTAGTACCTGAGGGACAGACACGTGACTGTATCCCCACAAGTGGGGTGTCTCATTAGTATGTCACCTTGGAGTAGATACATACCTCTTCTCCCATCCAAGAGGATCATCAGGAAAACTCCCCTATATCATATAGACAATCATATCAGGAACATACACCCACTCCAACTGGAGATATTAGCCTATCCTAATGACCACTCCAAGGAAAGAACATACACTTTCCCATGACAAACAATTCTCCCAGAAAGTGGCCCCAACATATTTTAAGAAGGTGTATAAGAAGAAGTCTCATAAAACATGGTTGGAGAATCAAGAGTCATTCTACGATCTGGATCTGCTTAATGTTGGGGTTCTTGAAGCCCTCGGGCATTTATCTAGAGAAGATCAAGATCCTACCCTCCCATTACCATGGTATAGGAGTATTAGTAGTAATTTGAAAGGTCCTCATCAGACACTTCACCATGAAGGATTGCTTCATGACAACAATCCATTAAATCTCAGGATCCTATCTCTTGATGAGAGCCACAAAAACCCTCTGTGTGGCCAGAATACCAAGAGAAATAGGGTTTACCCCTTGCTGTAATCCACCATGATGGTCCTCACCATGATGGTGTTCACTACGAAAGTTCTCTCTATAGAAGTGTTTCACATTGTCAAGATAATTCTCTAAATGGAAATGTAGTGATGATAAATCCCTCTTTTCGTGAGGAACTTGAAAAAATAAGGCTAGTAATTTCTGATTCCTTATCACTGGAAAGTAAAGTCCTTTATCAATTAGAACAAATCCCAAGGTGTCAGTCATTATCTGAACCACTCATGGGCCATTTAACTTCTAGTGCAATAGAGGAAATCCCTACAGATCTTGCTAATTTTGATAAACCGATAGGAAATTTCAAACTTCAGTTCGATGAGGTAGAGGAGCCTCTGGAAAAGGATGATGAAGATATGTTAAACATGAGGAAACAACTATTTAAAGATGAAATACCAATCATATTCTAGTCTTTGGACACCCTCAATACAACATTCCAGATGTGTTTTTGAAGGTTGTTTGCATGAAATATGCCTCAACATATGGAAACTCTTAATCACTTAAAAGAAAAGTATTACCTTATGATGAGTATCAAAGTCATGTAAAGGTAATAGAAGGGTTGAAGCACCAAAATTACTCGGAATCTCTCCTAGATTCATGACATCCAAAGATCAAGAAACTACAAGGATCCCATCAATGTGAAATAATCGATGCATTAATGAAGTTGCAACAACTGGTCATAGATACCCCATATTGTGTTTGTATCAAAGGATGGGGTGCACAAGGAGCATTTCATTTCAATTCACTACCTAACCAGCAAATCATGCTAAGAGTTATATCATGAAACGTCATATCCTTAGTCTAGATCTAGTAAATTAAATTTATTCATGACCGAAGACATGCTCAATAAGAATAGGGTCTGACTAACTCTCACTAACATCAGGCCAGAAGAGATCATGTTGTTGATAGAATTTTGCATCAAGCATCTAATAACATCGAGCAGGCCTCTTTTTTAGAGGATGTCACTCATCAAATAACACAAATGTCAAAAATAACACAATGGTATTTTAAAATGATCAATTTAAGTGTGTGATGAATAATGAACCCAGATCATGTTCAGACCAAAATTCATAAAATTAGAAGAGAAGTCATTGTAATATCATCCATGGAAGTTTGGGATAAATCCTAGCCCCTAGGGCTGGGGGATTTTTTAACCCAACCCTCACAACTAGTAAACCAAGCTTGAAGGGTTGTAAAAGTAGAACAGGAACATCCCTAGCCCTTAGGGTTGGGGAATTTTTCACCTCAACAATCCCCTCCTCGACAGGAATCAGTCTTCTTGTGATTGGGGAAAATATAGAAAAATTGATTCTCTCAATTCATCCCATCATGTGATTCAGTACCTTCACATGGAAACTGCATGACTGAACTATTTTGAGATTCCCTTCAGGTTACTATTCACTAAGTAGCTCCTAGGTAATCAATAAGGGAGAGGAAAAGTCCTTGTAGAGGATGTATAAGAATAAAATCTCATAGAGATACCAACAGAATTCCTGTAATTCATTATGCGTTAGTGAACATCATCAATGTTGTCACTGAAAATTATTTGGAATGCAATTCCATTTTAGAGGATATTGGAGAGTGATGTGGTCCACGCAAAAATGAATGAAGTAGGTGTGTGAACCCAGAACTATAGGCTTTCCTAGAATTTGGGCACTCCCTCGAACAATCTTCCTCTACCTCCTCAAAAGTCACCCAATAGGGAAGAAGGTAATAGTGAAATTGTACCTCATATCCCTTATAGAGAATTTAAGTCCCTTTATCTAGAATAAAGGTTCGCTCAGAAAGAGAGGGAGATGAAAATTTTGAGGAGAATCATTGTAGAATTACTCTAGGGTAACCATCCCTATATATATTTTCTGCAAGCATATCCTCAACTTTCACTTCCAGCTGTTGCACCTAAACAAAGAGGGTTTGTCTTAACAACTAAAGAAAATTTAAAATATCTGCTCAACATGGGATATCAACCAATATATTTGGATCCTATAGTAGCAGATCGAGAATTCCACCCATTGGGTGCACAACCACAGCATGATCATGCACATCCTCATAGGCCTACCCCTATTGGTTATCCATGGACAGTACTATAAATACCACCACCAATGGTCATACCAGTCACTACACCTATTTAGGCTTCATTCACCACACCTGTTCTAGTCCTAGCTCATACAGATGTTTTCCTGAATGCTTATGAACACTATTGATTCATTAACGGATTGATTGGAAGCTATGAAAGAAAGGTGTGCACCAGTACAACCAGAAAAGAAGGATTACCCTGAATGGGTTGACCTGACTCCTCCCCTTCCAAACTTTGGAAATCCTACATTTCCAATATTTAATGGATTAAGAGATCTAGAGAAACACTTGACACATTTTTTCAATCATTTTGATCTTATGATGGGTACTCCTTAACAATATGAGGCAGTAAAACTCAATTGATTCGTGCAATCACTACAGGGTACATCCTTTGTATGGTACATGATTTTGTAGTCTTGATGAATCACTGGATGGGAATACCTCCATCAGAAGTTCCTCTTCTAGTTCATCTCAACACTGCAGATGACAACATTCTTTGATCTCACGAACTGCAAGAAAAGGGAGAAATAAAGAGTCTCATATTTCATTGCTCAGTGCAAAGGATTGACATAATCCTTAAACCTATAACTCCCTTAATAATAGTTGTTGCCTATCTATGTAGAAAATATTTGTGAAGAGTTGTTCACACTAATGATCCCTATAAAATATACATGAGGTTTTTGGGACTTTTCCTTAATTTCTCAACTCGTGGAAAACTCCATCACATAGGCCAAATAAAAGTCCTAGGTAATCCTATCAACTCAAAGAAGGATAATAGAAAAATCATAGGCTGATATAGTTAAACTTTAGCAGGCCCATGTACCTGCTCCTACTTCAAAGACCACATCATACCATAGGGCTCCAAATATAGAGATTTAGAAGTAATAGATGCATCATTAGGATGATTAAAGAGATCAGAGGTGGAAATAGTTTGAGGAGGTGAAAAAAAAGTGTTATTCTTTTCGAAATGACCAATTCCCCAACTACTTCATCTTGGCATTAGAAAAAAACTTAGTTCAATTTCAAAATCCCAATAATTCTAAAAAAGAAAGTAATGAATATCTCCTACACTATTTCCCATCACATAAAATGATGGGGCACCCCATCCAGGATTTATTTTTTAAATACTTCCTAAAAAATATGGTGGACTCTAGGCAAGTGAAACTGAAAAATTTTCCAGCCCAGGTAGCATGTGTTTCTTATACCAATCCAAATGAGCAAGGTGAGTGGAAAAAAGATAAAAGAAAGTGAATGCAAAATTTAGTTGATTGTGTGGTCAATAAAACAATCAACCATACTCAATTTATTATACAAAAACAGTTGAAACAGCTGACTATTCCTCCTTCCACTTTCGCTATAGCAAAGATAGCTTCATCAAAAGCCCAGTCCTCTAAAGGCCAATCCTCAAAAAATAGACATAGATGGAAGGATAAAGATAAAATAGAAGAATATGAGCTCATGTCAAGGCCAAAATTTTCCTTTAACTTAGTGGAATTCATTCCAACCACCTCAAAAGCATGGGCACCACCCCACCAAATGGCACAACAAGAGTCAGCCCATCAGGCAGAATCTTCATCAAGCGAGGAGTTGATCTTTGGATCTATTAACATTATTCACTTAACGGGTCCCTTATCAAGTAATGAGTATGATCAATAACCTGATTTCCCTATAATTGATTGGGGAACTAAAGGACAGGGTTATTGAGGTTAAGGATATAGGGGAAGATGTGGTTGTTCTATGAGTCACTACTTTAACCACACCCCTACTTGAACCATTTACACAACTGAAACTTGTGGGAGATCCCTCCAACAAGCTTAGTAAGAACAAGGTAAATCCCCTACACATGGCATGGTATACCCTGACATGATCATCTTGGAATATTAGTTAGAGGATACACCACCACCTCCTCAACATGTGGGTAGACCTAACTAGCCTAATCCATTAAATGTGAGAGCACTTCCAGCTCATGCCCCAAGGGACAGTCCATCTACATTAGGAACATCAACTCACAAGGATCATGCAAAAGAGATTCCCCATTCAGGGAAGCACAAACCTCTAGATCAGTATAACGATGTTTTTAAGTAATTGGATCATGTACTAGCCAAGCTATCAATCCTAGATTCCCTAAGTCTATCAAAAAAACCTTTGGGAAGCACTCATAGAGGCCTTTTCAAGTCCTAAAGAGTTTAAAGTTGAGGTTTTTTACATTGAGGTTTACCGTATAGAGAATGTTTTGGTAGAATTCCATGTGGTCATATCTATCATGGACTAGGATGATGATGTTTTCCTATAAGGACACATTAGGCCCCTATACATATGCAACATAATAAATGACATTGATATCTGATGTTCCTTTATTGATAATGGATTAGGGATCAACCTCATTCCAGTATGGACACTTCACCAACTAGGTCTCATTGAATCCCACTTGTCTCCCTCTACTCTAATGTTTTAGGTTTATGATAAGAATGAGAAAGAAACACTTGGAAAGATTGTACTCAGAACTCAGTTTATGGATCTTATGTCTGATTAAGAGTTCATGGTTGTCTCATGGGATACATCTTTCAATGTTCATCTAGGAAGACCTTGGCTACATCAGTGTGTGCTCATTACTTTGTCCTACCACCAATGTCTCAAATATTTCTTCAATGGTCAAATTGTGACATTTCATGGTGAAAAATCCCTGTTTAAATCTTTTGAGCCTCAGTACATTAATGTTGGGTTCTATCACAAGGGAGTAAAATGGGACATGGCGGATGAAGTTACTCAAATCAATCCCATAAATGGTCTAGATAATATTATGACTAACCCTTTCAAGTATCTCAGTGAAAATTACATGTTTCCCATTAATCAAATATAAATTTTGAGCCCAAAATCCAAGCACTCATTCAAAGGATTCCATAATGTCAATCATGGAAACTAAACCCGATGACATAGGAGAAGTTGTTAACTATCTAAGAAGTGATGAAACCCTAGATGAGAATGTCTTCATTCCATCTCCCAAGATTCAAAAAAATCTATACTCCATCATCCGGGCTATAAGAATTTGTCACATTAATGAAAAAAGATAGGGATGCTATTTTTCAACTCTTCATCTTCCCTTCGGAGCTTCAAGAATACCCTTCGTCTTCAGTTGGTATAGAAATGGTTTCCTCTCTTTTCCTAGGTCTAAGATTCTTTCATCATCACTTACCCTCTGAGTAGAGGTAGAAAAAGAAAACATAAGGAAGAGTAAAAGGAGGAAGATCTCAGAGATGCCCCTCCATCATTGGAGGAAGTCATCTCCACCATTGTGGATGAACTCAGAGAGATAAATCTGGGTACATAGGAAGATTCAAGGTCCACTCTGATTAGTGTGGTAATGAATCCTAAATAACATGAGTTATATACTTTCTTTCTGAAGCAACACCATGATGTGTTTTCCTAGAATTACATAGAGATGTTAGGCCTTGACCCTAAGGTGGCCACCCATCTCTTGGGTTTTTGAGAAGAGCATCGAGGATACAAGAAGACAGCAAGAAGAACACACCCGACTCATGCCTCTAAAATTGAGGTTAAAGTAGAAAATATCATTAAGGTTGACTTCATCCTAGGGATTCAATATCCAAAATTTATAGATAATATTGTCCCAATGAAAAATAACAATGGGAAAATAAAATTTTTCATTGATTTCATAAATCCCAACCAGTATTGTCTGAAATATGACTTCCCAATTCCAATCACATAACTCTTGATTGAGGCAACAGCTGGTTACCAAGACCTATCCTTCATGGATGGATATTATATGTATAACCAAACTGGGATGGCCCTAGAAGATAAAGAAGCCATATCCTTAAGATCCCCCAAGGGGTATTTTGATATCAGGTAATTCCATTTGGATTGAATAATGTCAGTGCCACATAATAATGTGAAATGAATTGAATCTTCAAAAAAAATTGTGAACTTTTGTCAAATGTTACGTTGATGATTTAGTGGTCAAATCATAGAAATGTTCTGATCACCTAGATGACCTGAAGACCATCTTGAACAAGCTATGATATCATAACCTGTATATGAATCCCTTGAAATGTTATTTTGGGGATATCTTAGGAAAATTTCTTGAATTCATTGTATTCCATCACAACATCAAATTTGATTATGAGAAAATGAATGTTTTCATTAGAATGCCATCTCCTCAAAACTTTAAAGAGTTGAGAGGAATTCAAGGATACTTGGCCTACATCTGGAGCTTTGTAGACAATTCGGAATTAAAGTGTTTTCCCTTCACCAAATAGATGAAGAAGGGGGTCACATATCAGTGGACTAGGGACTGTCAAAAGCATTTTATACCCTCAAGAAATATCTCTTGAGCCCACCAGTATTGATGCCACCTATTGAAGTAAAGTTTCTCATTCTGTACATGATGGCCCTAGAATGAACATTGGGTACCTTCATTGCATAAAATAATGGTGTTGGGAATGAAAAAAATCTTTATTATCTTAGTCTATCCATGCTCATCACTGAGACTCATTATTCAGATATCGAGAAAAGCTTCCTAGAATTAATATTTGTGGTTTAAAAGTTGAGGCACTATCTGCAGCATCATGAGGTCCACTTGGTTTTTCACAGTAACCCACTCAAATTTATCCTTAGTCATCCTATTCTAAAAAGATATCTGGAATGGTGGGCAGTTATTCTACAGTAGTTTGATATAAAATTTGATCCTTATAAATTAATGAAAGGTTAGGCATTGGTAGACTTCCTTGCTGACCACCCATCTGTAGAAGAGGTGTCATTAAATATTGAACTGAATGGTAAAGAAATATTCTATATTCAAAGTGGCCCACAAACATGGGAAATACTTGTTGAAATTGCATCCAAGAGCCCAATAGGAAAGAGAATGGAAGACCCTGCACTCAACAAAGCTAGGTTTGGGATTGTGTTTATCTCCATAGAGAAGGTAGTGTTTCCTTACGCCTTCCGGTTATTATAAGGTTTACCAATAATGAAGTAGAATATTAAGCTATCATTATAGGCCTAAAATTGGTACTTAAAATACTTGTGGACCACCTGGAGGTGAAAGGTGACTCGGAGTTGATAATCAAGTAGATCAACAGGGATTACTCCATCAGAAATGAGAAGCTAATTCCCCTTTTTTACTATGTATGAGGGTTATTGGAAGAGTTTCTATCATATACAACATTGTATTACATCCCAAAATCACAAAATGATCAGTCCGACGCATTGGAAAATGCATCCACAACCTTGTAAGATCCAAATCAGGATGAGAGAATCATTATCATTTCCCATCATCTCATGGTCTCACCTTTTGTTCAAATCAAAATAGAGGAAATTAAGGAAATTAGTCCCATTCATGATCCATATGGTCCTACCACTGGATTGATTACACCCATCATATAATACCTCCATGATGGAGTACTTCCATATAATAGAGCTGGGAAAGAGACAATTTGGCGATGAGTGGTCAATTTCACTCTTTATGGTGGCCTAAATCACTAAAAGTTCCTCTACAAATGAGGCTTCAACGGAATCCTCCTCAGATGCATTAAGGGGGGAGAAACTATGGTTTTCATGGAGAAGTAAATGCAGAAGCCTATGGTTCCCACCAGTCCAGGTATAGGCTTTCTGATCAAATTCTAAGACTTGGATACTTCTGGCCTTCGATGACACAGGATTGCACAGATTTTACTAAGAAGTTTCATTCCTATAAAATGAATATCAATTTCATCCATCAACCCCCATAGTTTCTACATACATCTAAGTAATCTTGTCCATTTTACACATGGTGAATGGATGTAGTGTGGCCTTATCCTCCAGCTACGGCTAAGCAGTTCAAGTACATCCTTACTACTATTGATTTCTTCTCCAAATGGTCTTAGGTAATACCACTCAAATAAGTTGGGAAAAAACATTTTTAGCTTCATCAAAACAAATATCATTACCATATTTGGTGTCCTTCATACCATATTGATTTAAAATATCACCAATTTATGTTCTGTATATGTATAGAATCTATATCAAGAATACAATATCAAATCAAACGATTCATCCTTCTATCATGTAGCAGCTGCTAGACTGATAGAGGCTTTCAATAATACCCTATCAAATATATTCCAGAATATAGTGGATAAAGATAAGAATTTTATCCTAATAAACTCTTGCATGACTTATGGTATTACTAGACTATGAACTGTACCACCACACGGGTAACCTTGTATTTTCTAGTATATAGAAAAGAAGAAGTCCTTCCTATTGAGGTTCAATTTTTACCACTTTGAGTGGCCATCTATGATAAGATATCCACATATGAGTAATCCCAAAAATTATTGGATGAGTTAGATAAAATGGATAAAAAGATATTGAATACCTTGCATCACATGGAAGTCTATCTGAATTGGATAGCGCGATCTTTCAACAAGAAAGTCCACATCCTTTCATTCCACCAAGGAGAATTGGTATTGGTACTTAGTAATCTGATAAGACCAGGAAAGAAGACTCCAAATCTTGATCCAAAGTGGGAGGGACCTTACTCCATACACAAATTCCACTCTAACGAAGCTTATTCCTTAATATTAAGGGATAGAGAGCTTATTATCACTCAAACCAATGTAAGGTTCCTGAAAAAGTACTTTGTGTAATCACACAAAGTTTGTATTATCTGTGAGATTTTAAAATTCATAGCACCATATACTTCCATATCACATGATGTTAAACTTCATAGCATCATAATCATTGTCGCATGATGATAAACTGCATGACATTAGGTCCTAGTCACATGACCTAAAACTGAAAAACACTATTTGTCCTCACCACATGACATTAAACTATATGGTTAATATATCCATAATTTTATGTTAATAAATCCCCCAAAATACCATGAGTAGACACTTCTTTTGGTCCCTCAAAATATGGTTAGCTTACATTCATAATCCTTACTCACATAATTGCCACTCCCTAGTGGCACCTGAGCCCCATTTTTTCCTGTATGTGAATCAGAACTACAAAGGGACTCTTTTTAAGAACTAAGTGTGGACTGATTCTCTTTCCAATGAGATGTGTAGTGACACCCATATCTCCAATTTTGGTCCTATCTATGTCCATAAAGAAATAATTCCTCCTTTCCCTTTGTATGAACCAAATCTATACAGGGCACTCTTCCAGAACATATGTCTTGATTCTCATAATTTCTGATGTCTTAGGCCCAACTACTATTCTGGAAAATATCAAAGCCCTTTCCCCACATCAAAACCTAGTTGGTGTGGGGAACCATTTTCAATAACTACGTGTGTCTTTATTCTCACCCCTATGAGATACATAGTGACACCAAGATCTCCAATCTTGGGTCCAGCCACGACCACAAAAAAAATCCCCTTCAATCCCTCTATGTATGAATCAAACTTTCATAGGGAACATTTCTTCAAGAAATATGTGTGGCTTTATTATTTCCCAAACAAGATACGTAGTGACACCAAGGTCCTATACCCTAACCCAACCACAATTTTGGAAAAGAAACCCCCCTTCCTTTTCCACGTGCATGAATCAGATCTTCATAGGGAACCTTTCCAGGACTTATGGCTTGATTCTCATTACAATGAGATACATGGTCATACCTAGACTTCATGATTTAGTCCCAACCATCAGTCTAGAAATTATCAAAATCCTCTTTTCCCTACATCAAATCCCAATTGATGTGAGGAAATTTTTTCAAGAACTACTTGTGGATTGATTCTTTCCCCAATAAGATACGTAGTGACACCTAGGTCATATACCCTGGCTCAACCACCACATAATAAACATGCCCCTATCCTTCACTTATGTTTCCCTTACAGTATAAAAGAATACTTCACCATTCCTTGTTTCTCACATTGATTATAACTCACATAGTCTTAGGATTTTGGAAAAGGATTTCCATGTATGATAAATGTATATATATTCACATTGGGGATATCATAGTCTTGGGTGCAAGACCTTAAAAGGCACACCATATAGCCTTTTCAAATAATGGTAAATTGCACGGTCCATTAAGAACTATGTGTGGCTTAATTCTCACCCCTATGAGATATGTAATGACGTTCATATATTCAATCTCGGGCCCAACCATAGAACAACATGGAAAAGCCTCTACTCTTCCATGTACGAGTCAGATCTAAATGAGGAGATCCAATAAAAGTTCTCATTTTACGCATGAACCCATATCTATTAGAACTATGTGTGTCTTGATTCTTACTCTTACAAGATATGTAGTGATGCTTGGGCCCTATGTGCTAATTTTGCTATATTTTCTTATTTCTTTTCATATTGATACACCTTTGTCCTTACCACATGACATTAAACTGCATGGCTAAGGTCCTTACCACATGAATTTAAACTGGATTATGTCCAAAGAACTATATATGGCTTGATTATCATCCCATTGAGATATATAATGAAGACTAGGACTTATATCCTAGTCATGGACCTAGGGTAAAGAAAAGTTTCTCATATCCTATGTTCAAACAAAAGATCCATGCTGTAGTTTTTTTATTTTGGGTCATCTCATTAGAGAGACCTCTAAGGAAACAAGAGATGTTCCCCTTTTAAATATGAGTCAAATATATGCAAGTGACTCCAAACTCATGGCCAATATAAATCCAAATGCTTACTTTTTTCATTTTTTATTTCCCCTTTCGCATGTCATACTTCTAATCTTGAATACTTTTAGATCTTTATAATCTTTCCTCTGCTTCTGGTTGTAGAATGTATAATTCCTGAGAGCTCCTTTTCTTAACTATGAAGTACATTCCCTAGTTGTACTTGTATAAGTTTCCCACATAACAGGTTTGTTAGCCAAAGGAGTCCATTGTTTGGCTATGCAGTACATGCCCTAGTTGGCCTTGCATAAAAAAACCCCATAATGGGTTTTTCAAATAGTAGTAATTTCTCCCTTGGTAGAAACCTCTTCTACCCATTTAAGCTTTGATAACGGTATGTAGGAACCTTAGATTTAAAATTAGCATTCATACTTTTCATATTTGTCCCATGTCCTTTCTCCTGACTTGAAAGCCTCTAAGACTATGGTTTACATTTTCCCCCTTTATATGTTCAAATCATACTGGAATAAACTTGGTCCATTTGACCACATATCATTCATCATTTCTATAATATTATGGTCCTAGTCATATGACTTAAAACTACAGGCACCATACTTCCTACTTTTGACTCAGACATTCATAGAGAGTATGTTTCACCAATTCTTTGGAAATCATTAATTAAAATAAACCTTCTATATTTAGGTACTTTTCTCCACAAACCAAACTCTTTACTTGGAGATATCTGAATATCCATAAAATTTCATCAGATTTTAGAAATAGAATGTCATAATTCATGAGATCTATTTGGTATTAATATGCAGTATGTTCCCTAGTTATCCTTGCAAAAGTAGACCACAAAATAGGTCTGTCATCCAAATGATTCCACTATTGACTATATAGTACATTCCATAGTTGGCCTTGCATAAAACAACCCATATAATGGGTTTTTCAAGAAGAAGTAACTTCATTATTAGTAGACACCTCCTCTAATTCCATAATCCATTTTCCCCATACCACTCTTTGGATCAAGAGATCCCCAGGTTACAGCTTACAACTTTCCCCTATCATTCCTGAATATGGTAACACATTTCTAGACATATTATCTATAATTAGATAATCATGAAACCTTTTTTCAAAGATAAAGACCTTAAATTATAGTCCCATAATTTCATTACTACATGAATTTAAATAGGATAACATAATTTCACTACAGTGTGAATTTAAATTACATAGCATAATGTCCTCATTGTAAGATGTTAAACTGCATGGTCAATGTCTTAGTCGAATGACATTAAAATGCACGAAAACTTCATCCTTTATCAGAAAGGGGACTTCTCCCACTGACATTGGTTATCTAAAAAAATTTACCCTCCTTCACACATCAAATTTGTGTAGGTGTAGTTTCCTATTCATGTTCTATGCCAATACATATGATCCCTTTATTCTCAAACATCTTTCCTAGGAAAAACCACCCACTATGTTCTTGAGACATCCAAATTTTAAATTTTATTTTTTCCATCAGTAATAGAATGTTGGAATTCCTAGGAACTCGTTTACCTGACTATACAATATGCACCATAGTTGGTCATGCATAAATCACCCACATAATGGTCATGTCAGCCTAAGGATACCACAACTTGAATATGAAATATGAGCCCTAGTTGTCCCTGCATAAAATATACCCCATAATGGGTTTGTCATCTATGGGTAAATTCATCCTCATTATATACCTTCTATATTCCCATATTTTATGTTTTAGATTCACAAACCATAAAAAAAAAATCATGACTCAAGGTTCCCCTTGGAAGTATCTAAATAATATCAGAACATTCCCAACCATCAAGCCTTGTTTTGCTTATCATCTCAAAATTCATGGTAAAATATTTTAGATCTAAAACACTAGCCTTATGAGTCTGGCATGCATGACTTTAAATTATACACAAAAAGAGACATTGTACTCACTAGTTTGAAAACCCGCAAAGGGCACTCTTGAAAAAAGTTAGGTCTCAACTCACTAGACCTACACTCTATACGGTTTAGGCAATATTGAATGATAAAAAGTTAAAAGGCACAAAACTTGTTAGGATGAAAACCTAAAAAGGGTGGCCTAAGAAAAATCCAATTCTCACCCGCTAAGTCTCCTCCATATTGATTTTAGGAAAAAATTAGGGAAATTACATAAAAAGACTAAATGTTCATAGTGTTTTCTGAACGAACCAAGAAATAGTCAAACTATGTTCGCTAGGCCCCAGGGATTAGGAAAAAATTAGATCATCCTTCCAAACTTGACATAGCTCCAAATCCAACCAAATGATGTTGGGATGTGTCAAAGTTCCCTACTTTTACCATATAACCATATTATTTTTCATTCAAAACGAATCTAATTCTAGGGGGCTTTTATTAACACTATGAAATGTGTTCCATAAACTTTTCTGTAGAATTGAATATGTGAAACTCACTTAGAAATCAAATGCTGAGTTTAAGTGGAAATATGTATTTTATACTAGAAGAAGAAGAAAATTGGATTTCTATGTGTTGCGACCCATAATGTCCTTAATCAGGATAGAAAAGATCATGGTGTGACTCTGTATTTTTAATGGGGGTCAGCGATGGTATCGAAAGAACCAGACTGAAGGGTTGGGACTGCATCCCATCCCTAATCCTAAATAGGTGTGGGGGGGATATCCCCTGCGGTATGGAACAACGGGTTCACCCAAGTGAGCTGCACAAGTCCCCCAAAATATCATTGGTGTGCAAGTCCCCAGCATGGAACCCTATGAAACTAACCTATGCATGACACTTGTGCGAAATGAAACCATCACCCAATGTACTATATTTTCTTAAAAATAGACCCTTGGGGTATTCATTTGGATGGATATAAATTATTGAAGGCCAACTGCTGATCTGATTACCTTATTCCTTCACTCAAGACCTCCAAAAGATTCTAGGTAGTTTTTTAACACCTAAAGAAGTAGTAATTAACAGGGGATAGTGGAATTAAAGTCCTCCTAGGGTTTTAACTTCACTAAAATTGTGAGAGGGACCCCCCCCCCCCCCAAATCTTGATTAATGAGCACTAGAATGGGGTTCCCATCCTTAATCATGGACTTACGCAACTTACCCCTGAGAATACCTATGAAGACACTTGAAGTCTTGAGAAAGGTCTCACCCAAGTTAGTCACCCAGGTGGTCCATTGCCCAAGGTTACACTAATTTGTCTAGGCCTTCCTGTGTGGAGCACCCCCTCTGCGAGCCTCCTCTGATTTTATGATATCCCTCCTAGAGTAATCCCCTAGCCTTTCTTGTAGAAGGTTGCAGTCTTGATCCTCTATACCTTCGTGTCCTTCAACGTCATATTTTCCTCACTTTTGACTCATTTCCAATGTAAAGTGAAGAGAGGGAAGTTTCATATCCATGAACCCTTCCACCAATAGAGAATGAAAAGTTTGCGGTTTTACAAATCTTTCGTTTCTTCTTGTTTCTCACATCAAGCATGACTCACGTAGGCTTTAAGGTTAATGATAATCATGATATCCATATTATCCCTACCATTTAACTATGAGAACTCTAATTCCTACCATAACCAGGATATGTAGGATGCCTATCTATGGCTCGAGATTAATTGACATCCTGTAGCGTCCCCATCCCGGGATCCACCTAAAGTGTGGCCCGATCCGGGTTGGGCACATAACCTCAAGTGCATCTCCCCAAATTCTAGATGTTGTCGACTAGAAGGGAGGGCCTTTTCATGTTCGTGGGGGAGACTATGACCTCATAGGTAATAGGTATTATCATAGTGGAAGTAAACAATAATTAATAATAAATATTGGAAGCATATAAATGAATAAATTGTAGAAGAAGTAATATGAATAATACAACTGAATAAGAATCAAGTGTGGGAGCTCACAATGTCATGCTATGATGTCTGTCTAAACTGAAAGTAAAGAAAATAGAAACCCAAGAATACTATCAACTAAAATGAAAAGACACAAAGTGAAACAACTGCATCACGAGAAAGGCTCATTCCTCTTCCCCGATCTCCGTCCTAAGAAGTAAGAAACAATCAAGCATCGAAAGCAGCACACTTCCCTTTATCAATACCTATAATCATGTAATCTACTTGGGTGTCAACGATGCCTGAGTACGGTGTGAGATAAAATCCCAGTATGATGACACTCATGGTGTCTAAACCTTTCCATTTCGTGCAACAATAAAATTTAGTGTTTCATTATATAATAAATACAGATAATTAACTAATTGAAATAAAATAAATAACTCGTCCCGGGTTCCCAACAGCACCTGTCCCTAATCACCTACTTTGTCCTAAGTTGGGAGTCTAAGGTAAGGACCTATAATAGAATAAATGCACATATTCATATATGTAAGCCTGTAAAATTAAGGTAAAACAAGGAAGAGGTACACCCCCTAGCTTGTGCTTTAACTTGGGGTCTAAATCATGTTTCAACCAGGTGTGCTTCAATATACCAGGAAAATATCACAATTCTCAAGAGACTCAAATCGGTATTAACATAAACCTTCAGTCCATCATTATTAATGTTCAAGTTGAGTTTTAGAGTCTGATCCTATACCGAAGGTATCGCTACAGTACATCCTTCAAATTATATAATACCACTGAGCCCGTCTAAGGTAATCTTCTGAAAGACCAAATATCACTCAAGGCATGGCTTTACCATGAGTCTGTCCCGATCTTGCAAAAAGGGGTTGAGCATCATCCGAGGCTAGTGTAGCCACATTGCCAATGGATCTATCCTCGATGGGCCCTTTTGGAACCGGTATCACCCATAAGTATTTAGAAAGCCTGGGGAAGTCTCGATCTGGCAAATCCTAAGACACTGACCCCCGACGTATAGTGGGAACCAGTTAGGAATGGAGGATCTAAGCATGGAACTTAATATGGGAACCACCTACTCTCTTTGACTTGAATTTAATTAAAATTTCATAGCAACATATATGACATAGCATGCATATGTAACTGCAGCTTGAAATCAAAGCAGAGCCCGTGCAACACAAGGTATTAATTTAATATTGCAGCATAAAAACATAACGAGGCAAGATACTGTATCAGCACAAGCAGATAAATAAAATCTTTAATAAATAAAAAATTCATTACTAAAAACTACCAAAAATCCAATAGTTCAAGGTTCATAATTATTCTAAAATAATTATTTAATTTAAACACAACAAAAATGGGTTGCATAACACATGTAGTTAAATAAATAAAAAGTTATGGCTAATAGAAATTATATAGAACACATCAACTCACCCAAAGGGGTTCCTTAACACATTTCAACAATTTAAAAAAACTAATTTATGATAAAAAAAGGCTTAAATGATTCATCAAAACAATTAAATTGAAAATATTGGGTGAAATTGAACAAAGTCGGTAGGCACTGATGAACGGCCCAACCATGCATTTTTATAAATTGCAAAAAAATGGAGGGAAAGTGAGAATACACCCTAACTTATGGTTGTAGATTATTTTATGATCCACGGTAGGCTTTGATTTGACCTAAAACGAAATAAAATGGATGATTTTAGAAAACCCCCAAAACAGGGTAAAATCCTTCTATGACAGATTGTGTGAATGATACTCAACAAAACTCTTCAATTACAAATACATAATATTAGACTTGCCTTAAGGTTTGTATTTCACCTTAAGGTGAAGAAAATTGATAAAGAATGAAGGCACAATAGTCTTATGAAGGGGGAGCAAGGTGGTACGCCACCTAGGGAGAGGGGGAGGCACGATGTGAGAAATAGGAGGAGAGGAAGAGAGGCTAAAAAAATAAAGAAATAAAGAAATAAAAAGAAAAGAAAAAATAAGAGAAAAATAAAAGAAAATAAAAAGGGAAAATAAAATGAAAAATAAAATAGAATAAAAAGGATGTAAAAAAGAAGATAAAAATAATAAAAAATGGTAATCTCCCATTTTAATTATTTTTACTTTTTTCGTAACCCCCTTTCTATTTTATTTCTAAATTTCCTTTTATCCCTTCTTGATTTCTTTTAAATTTTCTTTAAATCTCTTATTATTTATTTTCAATCCTTAATTATTTTATTTTAATCCCAAACACCACACTAAATCACAGTATAACTTTTTTCATAAATCCCCTATAGTTATTTAAATTATTTAAATAGTTGTCCAGGACCTGCAGCGGGGTGCATAGGTGCACGCCCTGGGTATCTTTAAATATTTAGACAAAAAAAATTAAAATGTTTTGTACCTGATTAAATCGGGGAAGTTACACATCCTCCTCAGAAGTTAGTCCCAATCATAACCCCCAATTTATCAGGGAATCCTCTTTAGGAGTAAGCCTCGAATTCCATCATATAGGGCCCCTCCTTAAGTATAATCCCCAAAAAACCCATCAAATCACCATGAGTCGAGATACCCTTCATGGTCCCTTTAATAGGGCATCCTCTTTAGGAATAATCTCCCAGATCAATTCTCTCAAAGTTCCATACTCCCCTACAATACTTACCTAACTATGTGGGATTTGATTCCCATCCTAAGGGGATACGTAGGAATCCTCCCCAAGGATCAAACCCGACACCCCAAATCAACCATATTCTCTTTGGGCCATATACCTAGAAAGGTCTAATTCAACTTGGAAACTCATATCCCTTCCATGTTCCCTGGGCAGCTTAGACATAAGTCCCACACCAAACTTTGACTAGGAATCTTCAACCTAGAAGTCCTTTACATATGAGGTTAAATTGTATGGTTAGGTCCTTATCACATGAACTTAAAAGGTATGATGTTCCCTATTAAATGGAACCAAACGATGTAGGTTATGATTCCTTTCACAAGGATGTGTAGAAATCTCATCTATGGGTTTGATCCTAACTTCAAAAAAACTTTTTTCTCCCTGGATGATGATAAAATTTAAAGTGGCCTTCATCTCCCTGGATGAAGATAAATTCCAAAGTAAACTTCATCTCCCTGGATGAAAATAAACTCTAGAGTTCCCCACTGTGTGTATAGAAAACCATCATCATTATAATAACGACCAAATAATATCTAAGTAGTATATAATCGGATAAAATAGATGGAGAAACTTGGATACATACAGATACACTAGTGCAGAAAACATTTTTTACGTCGGTTATTTTTCATTATTTATGTCGGTTTTTAGGCGACGTTAATACGGACGACGTTATAAATAACGTTTTTTACGTCGGTTATTTAAAACCCGACGTAACATCCCTAACATCACGGTGTTTATCACGTCGGTTCATTAATAACCGACGTGATAAATATGCGCGGGGGGGTTTATCACGTCGGTTCTTAATATAACCGACGTGATAAAACGCCTGGGATATCGTTTATCACGTCGGTTATGACATAACCGACGTGATTAACCCTTCCCCGGGCCTATTATCACGTCGGTTTCTTAAATAACCAACGTGATAAAAGGCCTGGGAAATGTTTTAGCACGTCGGTTATCCAATAACCGACGTGGTAAATCGATTCCCAGGCCTTTTAGCACGTCGGTTATATTAAGAACCGACGTGATAAAAGGCCCCGGAACGGTTTATCACGTCGGTTGTCGAAAAAACCGACGTGATAAACCCCTACCGATTTATTTACCACGTCGGTTATAAAATAACCGACGTGAAAGAGATATATTTTTTTAAAAAAATAATTGCACTGCTCTCACCAAAAAGCAACCAGAAACCAAACAACAAAAATAACCATGCCAGCCCTCCCCCAAGCCCCAACTGAACCCCACCCTCATCTATACCCACCTAACAACCTGGCCAGCCCTCCCCCACCACATTGGAGCCCCACCACAACCCTTGGACACCCCCCACCCCTTGGACAGCCCCCCCCCCCCCCCCACCCTCATTTACACCCCCACGACCCCTAGTACAGCCTCAAACACCCATTGGACACCCCTCCCATATCCCTTGGACACCCCCACCCCTTGGACACCCCCCACCCCTTAGACAGCCCCCCACCCTCATTTACACCCCCAAGACCCCTAGTACAGCCTCAAACACCCATTGGACACCCCCCCACACCTTGACAGCCCTCCCAGACCCCTTGGACACCCCCCCCCCCCCCCGACCCCTGGACACCCCCCCGAGCCCTTGGACAGCCCCAAACACCCCTTAGACACCCCTCCCATATCCCTTGGACACCCCCCCCCACCCCTTGGACACCCCCCCACCCCTTGGACAGCCCCCCCACCCTCATTTACACCCAACCGGCCCCTTGGACAGAACTCCCAGACACCTTGGACACCACTCCCATATCCCTTGGACACCCCCCACCCCTTGGACACCCCCCCACCCCTTCGACAGCCCCCCCACCCTCATTTACACCCCCGAACACTAGGACAGTCCCAAACACCTCTTGGACACCCCTCCCATATCCCTTGGACACCCCCCACCCCTTGGACACCCCCCCACCCCTTGGACAGCCCCCCCACCCCCTGGACACCCCCCCGACCCCTTGGAAACCCCCCCGACCCCTTGGAAACCCCCCCATCCCCTTGGACAGCCCCAAACACCCCTTGGACACCCCTCCTATATCCCTTGGACACCCCCCCCCCACCACTTGGACACCCCCCACCCCTTGGACAGCCCCCCCCCCCCACCCTCATTTACACCCAACCAACCCCTTGGACAGCCCCAAACACACCTTGGACACCCTTCCCATATCCCTTGGACACCCCCACCCCTTGGACACCCACCCACCCTCATTTACACCCCCCTGACCCCTAGGACAGCCCCAAACACACCTTGGACACCCCTCCCATATCCCTTGGACACCCACCAAACACCCACCCACCCCCTTGGAACCTCTCCCCCCATACCGAAATCCAGACCAGAAAAACCATCAACAGTAGACCAAAACAAGTAGAGAAAAATTAAACATTCACTTATATAACATTCAAAACTTACACTGTCAACTTCAAAAAAAACTAAATCCAACCTAAACGACTACGAAATACACAATTACATTGACAATATTCAAAATTACATTTTACATTACAAACAACTAAAAGTCAATCAAACCTGTAAAATAATTTGACCACTCCACTTGTAAGTGTTTGATATCTTCAGCAGTAAAGGGTTGAGGGTCATCAAAAAGTTACAAAGGAAAAGGATAGTAGTCAACGTGTATAATGAATAAATCAAATTGAAATATTATGAGAAAGCGGAAATCTTACCAGGTCAAAACTCAGAACTGTCCCAGTTGTTATTATTTCATACATAAATCTTAACATGTAATATCCGCATTCGATGATGCCTTGTTGCTCATGACATTTCTGTTTGAATGAGTGTAAATTCAATATATTATTTTTATGTAATAAATCAAAATGTACAAATTATAAATGGATATTTACCTTCGCATGTACATATTTGATCTTGAAATTCCTTTTCTTTGCGCTTTTTCGAAAGTTGACCCATGCCCTGTTAGAAAATAATACGAATGGGGTAAATTTAAAATTCATTATAATATATAAAACTATTGTGAAACTGAAACTTACGTTTCCAATATATTCTTAAAACTTTCTCGCACATCATCATGGAGAGAGCATATCCAATAAAGTGCTTTCTCCCTAGGGAAAAAAACCCCTAACATCCAATGATCCCTGATAAAAGGAAATTTAACGTTAGTGGTTTTTTATGTTAAAAGATAATTAACTCTTTGAGAGGGATGTGTTTCATACCCCTCAAAAAAAGGCATCATCCAACACTGTGTGATTACATTCTTTTCAAATCTATCAGCAATATAAAGCATTCTTTGTTCCTCATCCAATGCACATGCTTCAGGGGAAATCAATTGTGGGTCCACGAATCCATATACATCTGTCAGCTCATTCCTCTCACAAATTTTATACAGATACCTAATACAAAGCAGACATAAGTATACATTTTTAATAAATATAACGCAAGTAAAAGGTGTTAAGACTTACATGATAAAAATTTGCACCACGTTGATGCCCAACTTATCTCCAGTGACAAACTCCATGATATCAGTTTTCATAATCCCCACACTTAGTTCACGTCCACAGACATGAGCTTCCATTGTAAAGTCATAATTATCCGCCAACAAATTTGAATATCTTGACAATTTGTCAAGACTGCTAGTATCTGCATCTGATGTCATAGCTATCTGTCTTTGTTGTTGTCTATACAGTATTTCTTTACCTTTGAAGTATTCCTGTAAAAATAAATTGAAAAATATATTAGTTTTCAAATGATAAAACATTAATAAAAATATAAAATAAAAGATATAACATCCATACCTCTATGGTAATGAGTCAAAGAAGTCTGGATGGCCAAAGTAAAAAATGGCCGATACTATGTCCAACTGTCGTCACCTCATCTGTAGGTAATGGTATCCGAGCTGATCTATCTATAATATCCTGTACAGTGACCCTCTGATTCTCTACCTCTAACTGTTGATGATGAACTGTATCTCCTATACAATATACCATCCCATATGCAACTATATGATGTTTAGGATCATCAACATACAACTCACAATAAGTAGGTAGCTGCGGCGGAGGAGGAGGATCAAAAATGGGGTCTGCAGGCTGAGGTGGGGGAGTGGGAGCTACTGGGAGAGGTGGAGTGGGAGCTGCACCCTGGAATTGTCTTTGCAAGTCTGCAAACATAAACTGCACTGATGCTCTAATCTTGTCCTCCATTGTCGCATTAATATTATGGACTTCAGCCTCCAAGGATTCTATTTTTTTTTATAAACTCCCACAACGTTAGAAGTTGAGGAACGTGGCAACACTTTTCTTACCGATACACCTGCCGGATATCCTCTTACACGGCCAGGATGTTCGGGATTTCCCAATGCCACAGATAAAATATCTTCCCTCCCAGATGGTGTAAATGTCCCCTGTGAACTCTGCTCCTCAAGAGAGTCCTGTAATAATTAATTGAACATTTCTATAATGATTGGAAATATATGACGAAAATAGTAAACTTAAATAAATAAAATAGATATCTTACAATCCTCTCAACTACGAGTCTCGATTCTTCCGAAAGATATTGTCCTTTTTTGCCCTTCAGATCTCTTTTCCATTTCTCATGTCTAGATGGAGGGGATGGAGGGGCCACCTCTCCAGAGCTTGAAGACTCAGCTCTTAGTTGTTGAAATTTTTCTGCCATCATTTGTTCTTCCAATAATGCATACCCTCCCCGAGATAAACTATGAGGGTATACATTTTTAGATTGGATCTCTTGATGAGCTTTCCTTGTTTGCTGTAAATTAAGAATAAGTAATCATTAACAAAACAATAATAAGATCATTTATATAAGAAAGCTTATAAAAGTTTACATTGCCCTTACTAAAAATGATTCTTTTCTTCTACTTTCAAAAAATTTTCTCCATGTGTCTTCATCTATAAAAGGATATATACGACATGGATTCTCACGACTCATATGACCATAAATGAAATCAGATGAGAGGGTTGATTTGAAATCCCTCCATCTCCTAGCAGCCAACGATAAGCATTTCTTCCTGACTCCTCCAGTGTCAGGAATATCAAATGTCATCTGATAAAAAAGAGGTTAAAAATATTATATATACTAGAAACATTTAAAGAACAGTCAAACAATAGAAAAAGATCTTACCAAAATGGTCTCCCACAGCTGAGAAATTATCGCCTTATCCACACTTCTCCAATCATCATAGAGAATGCTTACTTTTCTCTTAGCCTGAGTTGCTACAAAACCCTAAAAATATTTAGCATTTGGACCTCTAGGAAGATCATCATCATCAAACTCCACGACTATCCTCTCCTCCTTCGTACGGGCAAGTGATAATTTTGGTAAACGTGTGCACCCACGCTTACCAACCTTTGAAATATTTTTCGTAATAGGAGCATGTGAATGTTCCTCCCCAGATGTATGACCAATATGCTTATCTCCAGAATCATGTGGCTGATCAACTAATTGATCTGTCATTTTCCTTCAAATCAAAAAAACAAACATTAGTTCACAAATATACAAATTCAAATATTGTAATACTACTTAATCAGAAAATAGAAAAGTGTACTAAATTACATAATAGTAAACATTGGTAATATGGTAAGCATGTTAAACAATGATAAACATGGTAAACACAGTCTGTTGTACCCCTCTCTCTTGGATTTTAATGATCACAATCACTCTTATTATGTTCTAACTTGTTTTCAAGTGTTTTTGTTGATAGGAAAAAGGTTGCCAAGGAGTTGGCCCAAGAAAGCTGAAAAGTGGACTCACTGAGTCCATCGGTCAGCCGGTGTGAGCTCACCGGCCAGTCGGAGGACCCAGGCAGTAGACTTGCCCACTGCCTGGTGCCACCGGCAAGCCGGTGGACCAGACAGAGAGCCTTCCTCTCTGTCTGGACCACCGGCCGGCCGCTGGATCACCACCGGCCGGCCGGTGGACCAGACAGAGAGCCTTCCTCTCTATCTGGACCACCGGCCGGCCGCTGGCTCATCACCAGCCGGCCGGTGGACCAGACAGAGCTTTGCTGTCTGGACCACCGGCCAACCGGTGATCCACCACCGGCCGGCTGGTGCGCCCAAGACTTCTCCTCTTTACGGTTTTTATTGTTTTATCATTTTGGTTTGATACATGTTTTAATAAGTAAAAAATTTACAATATCTAACATTATACGAAAAAACTAAATGTAAACAAGAAATAAACATGTGTTACCTGTAATTTTAGGAATGTACAGTTGGATTGTTTTCCCAAATTTCTTCGTCGTGATCGTTCCTTATGGCACAAACCATGTCTTCAACATACTCATCATTATGTTCTGTTAATCTTTCCATGGAAGTAGGGATCTCACATAAATCAGCATCTTCATCAAATTCATCCTCACCAACATATTGTTTTTTCCCTTGTAAAACAACAGCCCACTGCATATCTGATTGATCTACTACATAGAAAATTTGTTTGGCATGTGTTTCCATTATAAAAGAATCATTTGTGTCTTCTAATCTATTCAGATTAACAAGTTTCATTCCAAATTCATCGTGTCTGACACTATTGTTACCGATAAACCATTTACAGTTAAAAACAGGAACTTTAATTTTAAAGTAATCAGCCTCCCATATGTCTTCAATCACTCCATAATATGCACTTGATGCCGAAATTGGGTTTCTGTCCTTAGCACTCGAAAAATGCATTGCTTCTGCAAACACCAATACACCACTATTCTGAACTGCACTTCTGTTGTCCTGAGCTTTCGTATGAAATGTATAGCCATTAATGTCATAAGCGGACCATGTTATCACATTTAAAGATGGACCACCCACTATCCATTTTAATGTCTCTGATACATCTGATCTACCAAGCAAGGTCTTTTTAAACCATGGCAAAAAAGTTTTGTTGTGCTCATTCAAAATCCAAATTTCTTTCTTCTTTGGATGACATTGTTTCAACTCATTAATATGCAATGTGATATACGGTTGAACATCAGCTATGTTATTCAAGATGTATGATTCTAACTTCTTCATCTGTTCAACTGACAGTGATTTGACTTTCAAGCCACGAATCCCCTTTCCCTCATTATTAACCCGTTCATGGCGAGATGGAGGCAAACCTATGTGTTGCGCCGTAGCCAAGTAGCTCGTACAAAACTCTGCTACCTCCTCAGAAATATACTTTTCAATAATGGAGGCTTCAGGTCGATATGGATTTTTAACATATCCCTTTAATATTTTCATATACCTTTCAAAAGGATACATCCAACGAAGATATACAGGTCCACAAAGCTTTATTTCTCGAACCAGATGAATCATTAAATGCACCATCATATCAAAAAAAGTTGGAGGAAAATACATTTCCAAATGACAAAGTATAAAAATTGCATCCTTTTCCAAAATGTTCAAAGCATTCACATCAATCGCCTTGTTACAAATTGAATTGAAAAAATAACACAACCTCATTATAGTCTTTCTGACACGGATGGGCAATATTCCACACAGTGCAACTGGTAGAATTTGTTGCATCATGACGTGACAATCATGTGATTTCATACCTATCAACTTCAAGTCTTTCAATGAGACAAAATTTTTTACATTTGAAGAATAACCTTGAGGCACTTTGATATCATGAAGACACTGACATAAGCTACTTTTCTCCCTCTTCGATAATGTATGACAAGCCGGGGGAAGAAATGTTCGTCTTCCTTTAGGAGTGGGAGCTAACTCCAAACGTATTCCCATTGATAGTAGGTCTAACCTTGCATTCAACCCATCTTTTGTCTTTCCTTTAATATCTAGCAATGTTCCGATCAAAGAATCACAGATATTCTTCTCCACGTGCATGACATCAATATTATGTTTGACTTCATGATACCTCCAATATGGTAGCTCAAAAAATATTGACCTTTTCTTCCAAATATGTCTATCATTACTGGATTTCTGTGTCTTTCCCAATGTCACATCAAGGTTTTTCACCCTCTCAAAATACAAATCTGGGGATAATGGTTTTGGAGCAGTATCAAATTCTTGTGAGCCATTGAATGCCTTTTTTAGTCTTCTATAAGGGTGATCCATAGGAAAAAACTTTCGATGACCCATGTACACTGTTTTCCTCCCATGATGCAATTGACAATATGACGTCTGTTGTTCGCAAATTGGACATGCTTTATGCCCTTTAACACTGTATCCAGACAAATTTCCATATGCTGGGTAGTCATTTATAGTGAATAGAAGCACTGCATGCAGTTGAAAATATTCCATTTTATAAGAATCATACACCCTAATACCATCAGCCCATAACAGTTTCAAATCATCAATCAGCGGTGACAAGTATACATCAATATCATTGCCGGGTTGCTTTGGACCAGAGATCATGATACTCAACATGACATATTTGCGCTTCATACAAACTTCAGGAGAGAGGTTGTAAATTACCAATAAAACAGGCCATGAACTATGTGTGCTACTGAGGGTTCGGTATGGATTCATTCCATCTGTGCACAAGCCCAGTCTCATATTTCTAATTTCATTTCCAAATGTAGGGTACTGGGCATCAATTTTCTTCCATTGTGGACAATCAGCTGGATGACGTATTTTTCCATCACATACCCGCTCATCAGCATGCCATCTTAACCTTTTTGCATCATGTGAATTAGAAAATAAACGTTTGAAACGAGGAATTATAGAAAGATACCAAAATACCTTTGAAGGGAGCTTTGTAATCTGTACATCAGCTTGTGATTTTTCTTTCACCTTATACCGTGATGTCCCACATTTAGGACACTCTTTCAGAAATTCATATTCCTTCCTATATATAATGCAGTCATTCGGACAGGCATGTATTTTCCTGTATCCCAATCCCATCGGGCATAATATTTTTTTGGCCTTATAATGTGAATCTGGAAGATCTTTATCTTTTGGAAGAATGTCTTTCATCAATTGTAGCAGCTCTGTAAAACTTCTGTCACTCCATCCATGTTTTGCCTTCAGGTTAATCAATCTTAACACCGCCGACAAAACCGTAAAATCTGTACAACCAGTATATAATGGTTTTTCGGCATCACCATATAGACGTGCAACTGTCGATTCTATCTCAATTTGTTCTGCTACAATATCGCGAATCATTTCTTCAATTCCATCGGAGTTACCATCTTGCGATTCATTATCATCAGTGACATTCTGTCCAGTTTCGCCATGCCAAATCCAAGGGTTGTAACTCGGATTGAAACCATGACAAATCAGATGATCTTTTATCTCTCTACTTTTCAACTTCTTCATATTCAGACATTTCAGGCATGGACAGAAAAAAATGTCACTACTTGGAACATTTCGTTTAGTAAATTCCAAAAAGGCATCAACACCTTCCTCATATTCATTGCTCATTCGATGTGCCGTAATCCAACTTCGACTCATTATTACCTATAATAAATAGCAAAAATATATATATTTTTTAGATAAGACAAATATATGTTTATATGAAAAAAAATCATAATTTGAATGTAAACAATTTTGAAATATAAAACAAATCGATGTGTATTTAAAAAAATATGCTTGAATATTATTTTTTAAACAAAATATAGTAAGATATAACACCCCCCTGGACACCCCCCGACCCCTCTGGACAGCCCCCCGCCCCTCCTGGACACCACCCCCCACCCCCTACCCCCTTGGACACCCCCCTGGACATCCCCCAACCCTCTGGACAGCCCCCCCACCCACCCGGACAACCCCAAATACCCTCTGGAGAGGCCGCCACCCACTTGGACAGCCCCCCACACCCATCCACCCCCTTGGACACCCCCCTGGACACCCCACCGACCCCTCTGGACAGGCCTCCACCCCCTTGGACAGCCCCCCACACCCACCCATCCCCTTGGACACCACCCTGGACACCCCCCGACCCCTCTGGACAGCCCCTGACCCCTCTAGAAAGCACCCCCACCCCTCCTGGACACAACCCCCCACCCCCGACCTGCTTGGACACCCCCCAACCCTCTGGACACCCCCCCCCCCCACCCCTCCTAAACACCACCCCCCACCCCCTACCCCCTTGGACACCCCCCTGGACACCCCCCAACACCCACCCACACCCTTGGACAGCCCCCCACACCCACCCACCCCCTTGTAAACCCCCCTGGACACCCCCCGACCTCTCTGGACAGCCGCCCACCCCTCCTGGACACCACCCCCCCACCCCCTACCCCCTTGGACACCCCCCTGGACATCCCCCAACCCTCTGGGCAGCCCCCCCACCCACCCGGACAACCCCAAATACCCTCTGGAGAGGCCGCCACCCACTTGGACAGCCCCCCACACCCATCCACCCCCTTGGACACCCCCCTGGACACCCCACCGACCCCTCTGGACAGGCCGCCACCCCCTTGGACAGCCCCCCACACCCACCCATCCCCTTGGACACCACCCTGGACACCCCCCGACCCCTCTGGACAGCCCCCGACCCCTCTAGAAAGCACCCCCACCCCTCCTGGACACAACCCCCCACCCCCGACCGGCTTGGACACCCCCCTGGACACCCCCCAACCCTCTGGACAGCACCACCACCCCTCCTAAACACCACCCCCCACCCCCTACCCCCTTGGACACCCCCCTGGACACCCCCCCCCCCAACACCCACCCACACCCTTGGACAGCCCCCCACACCCACCCACCCCCTTGTAAACCCCCCTGGACACCCCCCGACCCCTCTGGACAGCCCCCCGCCCCTCCTGGACACCACCCCCCACCCCCTACCCCCTTGGACACCCCCCTGGACATCCCCCAACCCTTTGGACAGCCCCCCCACCCACCCGGACAACCCCAAATACCCTCTGGAGAGGCCGCCACCCACTTGGACAGCCCCCCACACCCATCCAACCCCTTGGACACCCCCCTGGACACCCCACCGACCCCTCTGGACAGGCCGCCACCCCCTTGGACAGCCCCCCACACCCACCCATCCCCTTGGACACCACCCTGGACACCCCCCGACCCCTCTGGACAGCCCCCGACCCCTCTAGAAAGCACCCCCACCCCTCCTGGACACAACCCCCCACCCCTGACCTGCTTGGACACCCCCCTGGACACCCCCCAACCCTCTGGACAGCCCCCCCACCCCTCCTAAACACCACCCCCCACCCCCTACCCCCTTGGACACCCCCCTGGACACCTCCCAACACCCACCCACACCCTTGGACAGCCCCCCACACCCACCCACCCCCTTGTAAACCCCCCTGGACACCCCCCGACCCCTCTGGACAGCCCCCCACCCCTCCTGGACACCACCCCCACCCCCTACCCCCTTGGACACCCCCCTGGACACCCCCCAACCCTCTTGATAGCCCTCCCACCCCCCTGTAATCACTGAAAATTTACCATAACAAGAAGTTGGGCCATTCAAAGAATGTTTTTAGGTGTGGAGGAAGAACTGAGTTTCAATAGATAGAGAAGGAACTCGACATTAGGTTGTCTATTCCAGGTGTGGATTTGAAGGAGTTAATGTTTGTTCAGTGGCCCAAGAGATTGAATCAGAAATTCAGATGTTGTGCCATTTTCTCATGATGAGGTTGAATAATTGGTGGGGTTTGACTTTTAAATGGAGAGCTTAGCAGACCATCATACTTTCTATAGATCAGTAAAGGATGTTAGCATCGAACATAAGGCTTAAGGGATGATTTCAGATCCAAATATGTATGTTGATGGATGCAATGGATCTAGTAGAGGTTCTAGAAAGAATGGTGGTTTTATTTGTTTAGGATAAGTAGTGAAGAAAAAAGTAGTTAATTTTTTACTTGCTGAAAAGAGGGTATCTAAAATTTTTAACATGCCGAGGGGAAATCTGGCGAGTCCTCCTCGTGAAACTTTGTTTGCAGGGGGTGAAAATGGTGATGTGATCCCAAATCCATGCACCTATGCCATGGTTGTGTGTGAATAAAGTAGTAACAACTGTAAAAGGGCAACCCATCCAAATGGACACGCCCCAACCCTCTCGGGGATTTATAGAAAATGATGAAAAATTAGTGAAATCATAAAATTAGTCAATATTGCAAGTCGAACTAATAGATCTAGGGATGATAAATAAGATTATGGTGCCAAAACGAGTTAAAAGGGTTCGCAATCGAATAATCTTAGCTAGTTTCAACAAAAAAAGCACAACACGTATATATATACTATCCGCGAAAAAAAACGAACGAGTGGGAGGATTACCTGAGTGCTGCGAGTTTAGATGATTGATCCGAGGAGATTAAATATGAGAAACGATGATCGCAAAACAAATCTAAACCAACGAAATGGACGAGCCGATTCGAGTTTACGCGCGAGAGAGACGAGTCGCGACTGTC
Source organism: Viscum album (assembly GCA_963277665.1). Lineage (NCBI taxonomy): Eukaryota > Viridiplantae > Streptophyta > Magnoliopsida > Santalales > Viscaceae > Viscum > Viscum album. Next base: position 128,648,134 of record OY728162.1, read on the forward strand.
GAAGGTAAACTCGCGAATGACAATCCACGGGTCTGGGTAAAATTTTAAATAAGTTATCACGTCGGTTATTCAATAACCGATGTTATAATTTTTTTAAAAACATTTATAACGTCGGTTATTCAATAACCGACGTAAAAACCTTCCTCCGATTCTTTTTTTACGTCGGTTATTTTATAACCGACGTTATAAAGGGCTCAAAATCTGCGTTTTGTTACGTCGGTTATTCCATATCTGACGTCAAAAACATCTGCGGATTCTTTTTTTACGTCGGTTATTTTATAACCGACGTAAAAAGGCCTTCAAAAACCGCGTTTTTTACGTCGGTTATTGAATAACCGACGTAACAAACACCCCCCGCTTCTGTTTTTTACGGCGGTGAATGTATAACCGACGTAAAAAACGAAGCCGCGTGATTAATAACGTCGGTTATTAAATAACCGACGTAAAAAACCTCGTTTTACATATTATGACGTCGGTTTTATATAACCGACGTAAAAAATGGTGATGTAAAAAACGTTTTCTGCACTAGTGATATCTCCATTAATGAAGAAACTCAGATACATACAGATGATTCTGAATTCCATACAAGCTAATAATTGATTTCTAATTTCAATGGAAACCCACGTCATACTTGGGAATTTATGAAGGATTCATGAATATATCTGAAATCTATAATAGAGGCTTAGAGTAGGAAACAATTCCCCCCAAAAGAGTGTGATGAGACCAACCTCCCATCCTCTTGACCAATGTGAGTTCTTAAGCATCGTAGATCAAAATCCCTAATGAGTGTCTACCTTAGGAAAGCTGGTCCCCATGGATACATAACCATTGGGTGTTTCCAACTCCATTAACAAACCCATTAGAAACTATTTGGAAATAAAAAACCTTCACAAGGAGAGAAATTTGAGGGGAACAATGTGAAATATGCCTTTACCTTTCATTTTTGGACATGAGTTTTAAGGTATTGATAACTTTTAGGGTTTATATGATCTTTGATGATTAAGTTTATTTTTAAGGAGGTTTGTCATATTTTTGGGAACGTTAGAAGAATCAAATTTTATGAAAAGGATTTCATGAAGTCTAGATGAAAACCCATCACAACTGGTAAGGATTTGGGGCTTGTACCCACAATCGAAGTTCGACAAGGATGAAATGCCTACCAATATTCTACGTGATGTCCTGGTTAATATGTCATTGTTTTTAGTTAAATTATTAGAAAAATAAATATTAACGATAAACCATTGGTATTACTTTTGGGGTTTATAGATTAATTTATTATATTGGATAAATTGTGTTAACCATATTGATTTTTGAAAAAATTTAGAGATATATGGAAAGACTTATCACTCTTTTATGGATCTTATGATTCATTAAAAGTGAATTTTATCACTTTGGTCATAAAAAATTGTTTTTGGATAATCATTAAGGAGGTTGTAAGATTTATTTTTGATAATGTCTCTATAGGTGGCTAATCGACCTTTAACGGGACGTTGTCGTAAGAGCAGGAAAAAGGAGTGAAAGTTTTATAAATGGGATATATGTAATAATTTAAGTAGATTAAAATTATTAATATAATTTTAAATTAATATATAAGTATTTTTTATATTATATGGTTTTAAAATTAATTCGAAAAAGAATAAGGAGAAGAAGAAAATATGGAAGAGTTAATGGATACTTTCTCTCTCCTCGATATGGCTTCACTACCAAGACACTAAAACTTCCTTTGTGATTGGAGTCGGATGGATCCAGAACATAACTAGGTATTATAATTGGATTAAGAGGTAGAATTTGGATAGATACTTGTCTTTGGCAAGGGTGGGATGAATGTTTTTCTAAGGGAAGGGATAGGGGTTATTTATACTTGAGGAGAAGGGGATTTTTAAGATAAAATATAAAATATTATATTATATCAAAGGTGAGAATTATAATAGTGAATTTTTTAAAATATAGATCATGAATCAATATAAAATAATGGTTTTAAGACTCTAAAACACCTATTTAATTCTAATCCATTAATTTATTGAAAAGAAAATTGGAAATAAAGAAAATTAATATTTTAAGGAACCGCTCTTGACTTTAGGTTTTGGAAAATACATTTTAGATTTAGAAATTGAGTTTATTTTGTTTTAATGAATAATTTTTCAAATTAAATATATTATATCCTAACTTGAAGTTCTATAATAGATTATGTCACAAATACATCATGAATGATGTAATTTAAGTTACACCAGATCAGTGAAAACTGTATTTTTACTATTCATCATAAAATTGAAGTACTTTAGAGAATTATCAAAAAATAACCCATGGATAATTTCAATGTGATGAATTAAAAAATTAAATACATTTTATGAAAATAATTTTATAAATATGATAAATTTAATTTTTAATTAAAATCATAATTTATTCATAAAAGACCAATTTTAAAATTATAACTAATTTTATAACACTTTGAAAAATTAATTAAGGTCTCATAAAAATATATTATAATAATAAGACAAAAAAATATTAATTTATGAATATGTTTTATGAAAATATTTTTTATTTTAAATAATTTTATTAATTATAAAATTGTAATTAAATATTTATGACTTACAAAAATACCAACACTTAATTAATAATTTCTAAAACATTTATGTACTTATAATATGATATAATTATATAATATTACCATTTATAAGATGCCTAAATTTTATTTATAATTTCATAGGTGAGGTTATTATTCCATTAATCAAATTATTATTCATAAGGGTCATATTACTATTCTAAAGGTCGCGTTACTATTTAATTGGTATATGTTCCTTAATTTCTAGAAAAGGCCTCTTATTTCATTCATTCTTCATTATAGAGCTTTTTTTGTGTTCTCCATGTGATTTTATATGACTTATAATATATGAAATAATTTTGTGTGCAATGTAAGATATTGAATGAATTGAATTTATTTAGAAGGATACATACCGTAAAATCTTGGGGTATTATATTTTTGGTCCTTAACATTCCATTGATCATTCACTTTATTGTGATCAATTATCTCTATCACTCTATAATTTTTTATGATTTTCTTCCATGTTCATGTATGCACTTTCCACCAATGTTCTCCTACTTTGAAATCTGGTTCTGTGTTATTATAGATAACCTTTGTACTTCCCTTTCTCTCTTATCAAGAGGAAGTTTTATTAACCCTTTTTATTATGTGGGGTTTAAAGAAGGATGTTTTAAAATTTCAAATCCATTATTACCAATATCAAGATTAAATTACAATGACACAATTTATTTAAGTAGGATTGAATGTAATACCTAGAGATTTTAAAAGAGAAACATCATTTGATAGTATATATGACACGCAACACCAATATTATAAGAGAATGTAACACTACAAAACTTTATGATATATATTTCTTTTAAAATAAATTCAATCCTTTCAATAGCTTTCAATTCATGGAACACTGGGTTTAAACGAAATGTGATACTCTATTAAAATAAAATTATTTAAACATGACCATTATAACCTAGCCATTAAATTGGAGGGTATGAATAGGAATAACTAAATTATAAAAATTATATGTTTTACACATGTATAAAATAAATTCAATGGATATATACTTATTATAAATACAATAAGAATCATTTGAAATAAAACGAAATGTTTTTTAAAAAATGTATTTTTCAAAAAGGCAGTCTAGTTGTGCTTTTACCACATAATTTAAAATTAATTTTTACCAATTTTAGAAAATTTATTTTTTTTAAAAAACTTCATATTTTAAATCTACATGTCAAAATTATCTTCGGGTGAATTTTTTAGAATTTTCTGAAAAGATTAATTTTCTGATGAATAATGAATTATACTTATTTTTTATTGAAAACTTCTTTTTCATTTAAATTATTTATAAAGTAAAATAAAATTTAAATTGATTTTAAAGTAAAATTAGTTAAATTATATTTAAATTTAATTTATTTATTTTATTTTAATCAATTTCATATTTAATTTTGATATCAAAACATTTTGTACTTGGGAGAATTTTCTCTTTGGAAAACTGCTCTTTTAGCATGTCTGTGGATTAATTTTAAATTGAATTCTAAAAATTCTATGAATTTAATTTTGAAAAATGGATTCTATATTTTGGATAAGTAAAATTAATATTATATAATAAGGTAAAATAAATTTTTGATCATAATAAATATTGAAAACGGTAAAAATTAATTATTGCGGTTAAGGTAAAAATGGTTTTACTGGGGGTTAAACTCAGAATATAAGGGTTAAATATGATATAAAACATATAAAAAACCCATTTTATGGACATATTTTGACATTATAACCTCTATGGTTAAATAATTACCCATTTTTTGAGGCTTTTGGGAGGATATAAATGTGGGTATCACTTTATCTTTTCAAAAATTCCATGTTTCTATTCTTCCCACTTATAAAAGGCTACCCCTCTCCTCCTCTCTTCACACTTTCAAAACCCTTTTATTTGTCCAATACCTAAAAAAAATATTCATAATTCCATCCCAATATCCTAGATACATTATTTATAATATTAATACCTCCTAAGAATGATTTAGGTATAAACCTAAAGAGGTTCTCCGAAGAAGAGGTAAACTTCTTAAATGTGCATATTTGTTTTATTTATTCTTCAAAATCATTTAAATAATATTAAAATATGATAATATAATAAAAACATTATATAATATATACTTATATTTTATTATGTTAATTTCATAACCTGTGTCTATCTCCACTGGTATCAAATAGGAAATGAAACTGTCGATCTTGTGTACGATAGACTACCACCTCGTGAACCGATGTAATTCACTTTCCATAATCACATATAAAGGCTGGATATAATAATTTATTTATCTTTTTTATATGGTATTTATGACATTATTTTAATTACTTAATTATAATATCACATACACATTCTTAATGTCTATTATGCGGGGGGATATGATAACGTCACTCATGTGTACAACAGACTACCACCTCATGAACCAATGTGATTTGTTTTTTCATTTACACTTTACATGGAAGGTATCAAGGATAAATTTGATGACTATATGGTATATTTATATCATAAAAATTATTCTATAAATATAATATCACATCTAACTTCTTACCTTCCAATCTATTGGAAAACAATAACGTCACTCAGGCATACATATGGATTATCGCCTCTACGTAGCGATGTGAAATGTTTTTCATTTTATTTTAACATATATGGTAATAATGATGAATTTTATTAAAATATATTCTATATATAATGGTCTATCCCAAATTTACCCAGGATTTTAGGGTTAAGCGGTCGCTTGTAGTTTAGCTTTGGTTGTCGAATCATTAGAGACCTAAGAAGTAACCTACAGACGCATACATTTTATGGATTTTTTTTGGCTATGAAGTTGCCAAATTTAGGTTGATTTAATATGGGTTTAAAGGATCACTAACAGATCTAATTAAATTCAAATTAAGATAATGAGTTGATCCTAGGTTATCACTCGAGGTGGATTAGATGATTTCCTTTTTCAATTATTTCAAAATCTTATATTTGATATGGGTTTATTTAAGAAGATAAAAAACATAGTAACTTACTTTTTTAATGCATAAACACCCTAATAATAATCACCTATACACTTTAAGGATAAATTTTTTGATCACTCCAAGTTAAAGGTTTGTATTATTACTTGAAGTATGTGGCCTTAAAATTCAACAAGGATGAAGAAGTTTTGAAATCATCAAATAAAAATATCAACTAAAAGAAATGATTAGACATTAATGGGATGATAAATAACATAAAATACATCCCCTTTATACTCCCTTGGATAAATTCATAATAGGTTTATCCCTCCATTGATTATATGGTTTCAATGGAAGTGGGAAGTAGACTCGTGAGGGAGGAAATAGAGAAGTAAAAAAAAAGACAACGAAATAACGATCACTCCACCGTTCTGTGATAATTTCACAAGGTTTGGTGTGAATAAATTCACCCCTTGATAAAAAGGTATAAATTTGATATGAATAATAATAGAATAATATTAGAATAATAACTTTAATTAAGAAACTAAGTTTAATTAGAACAACTTACATGTGAAAGACAAACTTGAGACAACAAAAATGCAGCATAACATTACAATGAAAGAAAGCAACAAAGATGATAAACTCATCCAACAACACTGAATTAAATAGTCATTTCAAGAGTCTTGGTTTGATCCCACAATAGTTACAGTCTTAACACTTCAGTATGATAGGCCTAGGGTGGTGGAAAGTTTGTGGAATTTAGACTTTTCTACCCTTGACCTGAAGTTGCATCCATCTTGCATCCACTGAACAGATGTGCCTATATGACCATCTAGATGGATGAATTGAAGTATTCCATAAAATAAAAAAATGAATATCCGGATGTCTCCTATCTTTATATAAAATTTCATCCCAAATAAATTTGTGGTTGTCGATATATGATTAAATTGGTGGGATGTTTTTCTGGGTCGCAGAATCTGGCCCAGAATTTTATCTCTAACTTGGGACGCCTGTAACTCCATTAAAAAATCCAAATTAGATCTTGTAACTGTTTTATTAAATGTTACATGTTATTTCCTCTATCTTAAGTTAAATTTTTAGAATTATTGCGCTTGTAATATTGCCGCTACAGTCTATTTATTGGGCTGTTTTCGGTTTACTTTGCCCAGAATGTGTTGGCATGAAAGCCCATTTTGGTGGTCTTCCAATGTGAATCTTCAAGTACTCCAAAAGAATGGAATTTTCCTTATATAATGGTAGATCTAAAAAAATATGAGAATAAAATCAATAACATTGGGTATTTCATATGTTGTCCAAAAATGTACCATGTAATAGTGCATTTTAAGGACTTACAATCATAATGTGAAATGATGTTCAAAGTGTAAAATAAACTAAAATGGTGTTTATGAATAATATATTACATGAATATTATATATATTAACAATTAATATTATCATCATTCAGTGGATAATCACACCCCCAACTTGAATTTTATTGGTCCCAAGAAAAATATATCTCAAACATATGAAATTCAAATTCCATTTTCCAAAAACTTTTTAATACACAATGATAATCAAGAACCCTTATACCAAACAATCATGAAACCCATAAAAATATTTTAATAAAAGATAGTTTCATAATCATATCCAAATCCCAAGATCATTACTTTGTTCAAATTTGTCGTCATATTTCATCCAATATCAATTAAGCATAATGATGTGTTGTGTATCACAATAGACATGGGGATTCATCTTTATTCAAGGGTAAAATGATGGAAGTGTTAGGTGGAATCACATTTCAATATTAAGATGAGTATTAAAATTATATATATATATATATATATATTTTTGTTTTTTTTCAATTTTTCCATAGTAATTGAAATTTCAATCAATAGAGTCAACCCATGTAGCGAGACTTTGCTGATGACTCTCAGGCTCAAAGACCATAGGGAACTAAGTGAAACCCACATACTCGGGCACCATCTCAAGTAAAATCAGTCAAAAAAAGTAAAATTACCACAAATAGAGATAAAATTACTAACTCTAGTCCAGAAAACTATGGATTCACAATCCCTAAGTGCTGAAAGCCACACATTAGGTCATTTCATTGCTCTATGCGCAAATTTATTGTTTTCTTTTCTTTTTTTTCTTTCTTTTTTTTTCTTTCTTTTTTTTTTATTTTCTTGAATACTCGTATTAAATCTAAAATTATCACAAAACCTATGATATTTATTTTGGGGACCCCATGAGCTCAAACTAATACCCCACTTTCCAAAGGATGTGCATTGTGATTTTTTTATTTGGATGAAAATATAAATGATGAAATATCACATTAGACATCCTCACATTCCAAAATCTATGCTCATGAAATTATACATGGATTAAAATCAGGATCATGGCATGCTAAATTATTTGATATACAATTTCAAAGTGTGAAATGTGTATTATCATGTTCAAGGTTAAATAAATTTTTCCTTCCACGCATTTTTTTATACACACAACATTAATTTTTTTTCATTCTTTTCACCCCCGCAACATAGAATAACATTGTCCCCAGATTTTAAAGAAAATAAAAATTAGAAGGGGGTAAAGGTATATGAGAGGAGTTCTAAAAGGAATTTGAAATATGAGGATCATGGAATGAAGTCATCTGGTGGTTGAATTTGAAGTTCTTGCTGCTCCAATTTAGTCCTTTGATATCCATGTCACTTGCAGAGTTCCCTAGTGGAAAAAGGAAAAACAAACAAAAAACAAAACAATATATATATATGTGTATATATATATATATATTCATATAATAAAAAAGGTAAAATATAAGTATATATACAAAAATTATAGAATAAAAAAGCACTATAAGTCATAGGTCAGTGGTAAGCGCGTGCCCCTGTCTCCTTTCGGTCCCAGGTTCGAGTCCCCGCAGCTTCACTAGTTGTGACGAGGTTTTCCCCACAACCTACGATGTATCCTTTTATATTTTTTTTAATTATTATTATTTTTTTGTATTTTTATTTTAATTTTAAAAAACATAAAATAAAATAAAATTATGATACATTGTCTTCTTTTTAAATTTTCTGGGTAATTTATTACTCAGGGATCACACCACGTGACACAGATGAATATGGTGCTCCCCTTCCATACACATCCATACTTATAATAGAAGAACATTTCAACAATATAAGGTACTATAATATTCAAAGTTGATTGATTAAGTAATTTTTTTAAGTATCAAAATGATTAATTAATCCTATTTGAAAAATAAATATGGTTCACAAAGATTGGAAACATGAAAACCATGGGTTGCCTCCCGTGCAGCGCTTTTGTTTAACATCGTTAGCTCGACATGAACCCCCCTAACTTACCCAATACCAAATTTCAAAATTTTAAGGACCCCATATTTCTCCAATTCTATTTTATTGACATTTATTATTTGTTTTGAATTTATGTCATGTACGAACCTATGTTCTACGATGGGTGGGAAAATCCAAGGAATATCAGAAATGGTTGATCTAGTTTCCTCTATAGTCTTTCCTAAGACATAAATGATCATTCCAAATTTTTTGGTTTCAAGAGAAGAATGAATTCCAATTGAAATTTCATGATTATACCCTACGAATGGATACTTTATCGAGGAAGGAAGGAAAATAATTTTTAGCTCAGGTTAGATAGGACATTCAGAAATAGGTTGAGATTTTGAATCCAAATCAGTTTCATTTTCCAAATTTATCAACAAAATTGGTTCCTTTTGAATAGAATATTCAACCACAAAATTGGAAAGATTGGTGTCAGGAATAGGTATGGACTCAAAGTTCATGATTTCTCCCAATGGTTCAGTAATTTTTGGTTCTGAAAAATCATAAATGGAGCAATATTTAGGACACTCAATCCATGATGTCAAATTTTCATCTTGTGAATAAAAAAATCTGTATACTCTTGATTTAAACAACTATAAACAATTCCTTAATGTTATTCAGGTATCTTAGATTCAAAGGATACTTCTCTATCATTTTTATGGGAATATGGTTTGTAAAAAGATTGTTCTATCAATGATGATGAATGGACAACCTGAGTGAAAATGGATTCCAAAACTATTTTAATTCTTTGTAGTTCTAATATCGATTATACTCATAAGTAATTATCTCCATTTTTTTATAAAATTTATCAAGTAATGGTTGTGTATCCATATGGGCAATGGGTTGATACATATGGTATATTCCAGGAGGATAATTAAGTTATTGGAATTCCATAGGAGGATGTTCATATTGGCCTTGTTGGGATAGGAACTCATTATAGGAAGGAATGTTTGTGGAGCATAGGAGTTAAAAAATTATGGCTCAATATGTTGTTGATTATCCCACAAATATAAACAAGGATGGTCATTTTACAACACACTTGGTGTGGGGTATTCAAAGTAGGGAGAGGTTCTCCATGTTTGGATTTTTTTTCAAAAGAGATTTCCATAGGAGTGAAATCGAGGATGATAAAAGATATGTGGGGTGAGAAAAGGAAGGTAGTGCCTAAGATAAATTACTTAGGTCCCCTTCAACGGTTCCAAAATTTGGTCTCTCTCAAATTTACCCAAGATTTTAGGGTTAAACGGTCGCATGTAGTTTAGCTTGGGTTGTCGAATCCTCAGAGACCTAAGAAGTAACCTACAGACACGTACATTCTAGGGATTGTTTTTTGCTATAAAGTTTTAAAATTTGGGTTGATTTTAGATGGGTTTAAAGTATAACGAATAAATATAAGTTAATTCATATTAAGATAATGAGTTGATCCTAGGTTATCACTTGGTGTGGAATGGATGAATTCATTTTTCAATTATTTCAATTTCTTATATTTGAGATGGGTTTATTTAAGGAGATCAAACAACATCATCACTTATTGTTTTAATGCCTACACACCATAATACTAATCACCTATTCACTTTAAGGATCAAATTTTTGAGAGCTCCAAGGTAAAGGTTTGTATTAGCACTTGAAGTATGTGGCCTTCAAATTCAACAAGGATAAAGAAGTTTTGAAATCATCAAATAAAAATCTCACTTAAAAGAAGTGATTAGAAATTAATGGGATGATAAATAACATACAATATAGCCCCTTTATACTCACTTGGATAAACCCATAATAGGGTTATCCCTCCATTTATTCTATGGTTTCAATGGATGCGGGAAGTAGACTCGTGAGGGAGGAAATGGAGAAGTAAAAAAAAGACAATGAAATAACGATCACTCCACTGTTGTGTGATAATTTCACGGGGTTTGGTGTGAATAAATTCACACCTTGAGACAAAGGTTTCAAAGTGATATTAATAATAACATTATAATAGTATTAGAAGAACTTTTATTAAGAAACTAAGATGAATTAGAACAACTTATATGTGAAAGACAAACTTGAGACAACAAAAATGCAGCATAACATTACAATGAAAGAAAGCACCCAAGATGATAAACTCATCCACCACCACTGCCTTAAATAGTAATTTCAAGAGTATTGGGTATATCACATAATATTTTAAGTCTTCCCACTTTATTATGATATGCCTAGGGTGGTGGAAAGTGTGTGGAATTTAGACTTTTCCACCCTTGACCCAAAGTTGCATCCAGCTTGCATCCACTGAACAGAGGGGCCTATATGACCTTTATATGGATGAATTAGAGTGTGTCCTAAAAGAAAACAATGAATCTCAAGATTTCTCCTAGATTTATGTAAAATTTAATCCCAAAGGAATTTTTGTTAGTCAATATATGATTAAATTGGTGGGATATTTTTCTGGGATGCAGAATCTGGCCCAGAATTTTTTCTCCAACTTGGTCCACCTAGAACCCCATTAAAAATTCTGAATTAGCTCCTGTAACTATTTTATGAAATATTCCCCATGATTTAATATATATTAAATTAAATTTTGAGAATCATTGGTCTTTTAATGTTGCCTATAAAGTCTATTTATTGGGTTTTTGTCCAGTTTACTTTTCCCAGAATGTGTTGGCATGAAAGCCCATTTTGGTGGTCTTCCAATGTGAATATTCAAGTACTCCAAAATAATGAATTTTTAATTATAGAATGGGAGACCAGAAAATAAAATATGAAAATAAAATCAATACCATTGTGTATTTTATATGGTGTTCAAAAATATACCATGTAATAGTGCATTTTAAGAATGACTTACACTCATAATGTGAAATGATGTTCAAAGTGTAAAATGCACTAAAATAGTGTTTATGAATAATAAATCATGTGAATATTATATATATTAAAAATTAATATTATCCTAATTTATTGGATAATAATATAACATAATAATTATTCTGTAAATGTGAATTAATATTTATTTTCTTTTCATTTCATTCATTGAGAAAAATGGAAACAACATTCATGCGTACGTACGAACTACTTTATCCATGAATAGTGTAATACACTTTCTATCTATAAATTTTATAGATTATGATAAATACATATATAATAAATATAAATTAAATTTATATCATGGTTAAAATTATTTATATTATTAAACCTTGATTAAAGTAAAATGATAGAATTTACCAAACTAAAACATACATGAAAAAAGAAACAATTATCACCCGAAATAGTGGTTTTAAAAAATAATTGTAAATAAATTGGTCATAAAAGACTATAGGTAAATCATTTATGTTATGAAATATATTATTATGGTTATTGAATAGGTTTATAATAAACCTATATTTATTATACATGAGGTTCAGACAAATACAAATAAATTCAAACCTGAGGTAAGAGCCTCTCATATCACTTTTACTTCCATTATACATATGCCATATTCACCAATTATTCCAATGTGTGGTGTATATAATACACCTTTTGATATTTTATATCATGAATATATTTATCTCCATTTTATTTAAAGTTTAATTTTAATTTATTTCTTTCATGGGGTTTATGATTCAAAAGTTACCAAAGTGGTAAGGGTTTATTTCACAATGTCATCATTATTCAAGATTATTTATATTTAAGTATCCCTTAGGGGAATTATTTAATATTTATTTCTTAAAATAATTATATTTTATTCTATTTTGTTTCTTCATGAAACTTTTATAGTAATGGTTCAATTTCCCTTCTCTTTAGTACCTAAAATGATTGAGAAAATGGTTTTAAAAAATCCTACTTTATTGTTCTCTTTGATTTAAAATATTTTTTCTTATAAAACCATGTATTCTAAAAATGTTTTCAAAAAAGTTTTTAATATTCTAAAAATTATTTATTAAATACATTTTTACCCAAGTTTTACTTTTTACAAAAAAAAATTGAAAGTAATTTTCATGTCATTTTCCAAACATGGCCCATTTGGATTTTACTAGAATGTGAAAGGAATCTTTGTTTTAACATTTATAGAATGTAAGAAATTTCTTCCATCATGACCACTCCATGTTTTAAAGATATTTTTATAATTTTAAAAGGTTATTTTCAAGGAAAATTATTTCCAAAATATTTTATGAACTTTTAGTTTTAAAAATATTTTCAAATTAAAAAGGTTATTTTCCTCAAAAAAAATGACATTTTTATGGTATTTATATTTTTAAATGACATAAACCCTTTATTTTAATTATTATACATTGGGTATATATTGTAATGATTCTATATTTATTATTTCTCAAGATTTTTTATGATCATTTTGATTGGGGATGTACCAATTTGATACCATTCCTATTACTCTAGATGGTTTAGGATTATGTTTATTGGTTGGGGTAATTGATAACATTTCATATGATAGTATTTCAATATGAATGTTTATATTGATTATATTTGAACCCTTTCATATGAAGAATGCATTGGAATTAGTAAGTGATGGGTAGGGCCTACTATATCCCCTCGATGCATTAATTGGTATCATGAGATAAACTAGATTGGGTTTTTGGTCGAGGCCTTACCCGTTTATAAAAGATGTCTTAGAATAAGGCATTGAAAATAGGTTCATGATGTTCAAAATTATGCATTCCCTCATTATGATATTTTTTACTGATGTTCCATATGATTATTCAATTAGTTAAAATATTTATGGTTAAGTTTCAAGCTCATGATATTATTTATGTGACATTATTAGATCATATTTTATTCCTAACATATTATTCTCAAATAATTTATTAAATAACATGTGTTTCAATTTTATACCTTTCAATATTTATTATTATTATTTATTCATCGTAACTTGTATTGTATGTATAGACTTACTGAGCATTTGAGCTCAACCCTTTCTTATGTTTCTTTCCTCAGGATTCCAAGATGTGAATTATTATTAATATGAAGGGTTATTCTAGATGAAATAATGATGTACTCGAAGAAAATAATATAATGTATTTTATATTGTTAATTGTTAATTGAGATTCAAATATGTATCTATTTTACCAAAATACTAAACTATTCGATCCTTCGGGATAAAATTACTTATATATTATGCCAATTTAATAAAGTAACCACTGAATCTAGGTCTATTATATAGGGTTCACTACTGGAAAACTAACCTTTACCAATAGTTTGGAACCGTTGGTATAGGCCTCCAAACCGTTGGTATAGCCTATACCAACGGTTTGGAGAACCGTAGCCAAGTAAGTCGTTGGGATAGGTCTATACCAACGGTTTTCCAAAAACTGTTGGTATAGACCTATACCAATGGTTTTGGAAACCGTTGGTATAGGTAATATGAAATCTATACCAACGGTAATGGAACCGTTGGTATATAAATTCCAAAAATAAAACTTCCGCTTGGATTTGATCCCAGGACCCCTCGTTTATAATTGAACGACTCAACCACTAACCTAACATGACTTTTGTGATCATAATTACATAAATATATATATGTATTCTCATAAATATTTTAAATTTTGATTTATGTAATGTTCTCGGTATGAAGGTCTGATAAAAAATGAAAGTACCTATACCAACAGTTTTAACAACCGTTGGTATAGGTCTTTGGTTTTGATTTTCATTCTGTGAAGGATGTTGATTTTTGGCCCACTTTTCCCAACGGTTTGGCCAAACTGTTGGGAAAAGTGGCATATTTGGGGACCTTTCCCAACGGTTTGTCCAAACCGTTGGGAAAAGTGTCCAATTTGAGGGTCTTTCCCAATGGTTTGGCCAAACCGTTGGGATAGGTCTACCTTTCCCAACAGTTTGGCCAAACCTTTGGGAAAAGTGGCCAATTTAGGGGCCTTTCCCAACAGTTTGGCCAAACCGTTGGGAAAGGGGACCTATACCAACGGTTTTTGCAAACCGTTGGTATAGAAGCGTTGGGAAAGATCTAATTTCCAGTTGTGGTTAGTAGTAGTATTATGAGTTCATAGGAATCAAAGAAACCATATATGGTGGGGAAACCATTTTTTGCTAGTCTTTGCTTCCTGGTGGAATTCTTTACTTCGTGAATTGATTTATCGTCTCATTGTCCGTTGGGAATTTAGTGTTTACATAATTTTTATAATACTTCATGGTTCATTCACCCTGTAACTATTAAGATGTATTATGACATGTTACATTGTTTATGGTGGTTGATTATGAAGCATGACATCGCTGATTTTGTGTCCCACTATTACACCTGCCACAGATAAGACAAAGCACATGAAGCCTTTTACTCCTCTCTAGTTTATTACAATGCCAGCTTGAAAATGAGATGAGGTATCCATGAACTTAATTTTTTGATTACCATGGAATCTTTGACGGAATAATGATATATGGGTGTTGATTGATCAGTTGACAACATCAACTAATTTTATTCTGATCATGGACACAGCCAAGGTTGAAGATCGGGGTAAGCTATATGTGAAGGAGATTATGAGGTTTCATGGGGTTCTCTATTCCATTATCATGAAAATTGATCACATTTTTACTTAGAGATTCTATAATATTCTCTAAGAGGGTATGAGGACTTAGGTTAGACTGAGTATAACTTACTATCGACAGAAAGACGATCAGATAGAGTGTGGTATTCATATTTTAGATGATATGCTCCTTGTCTACATCTTGGATTTCAATGGATCATGGGAAAACCATCTAGTACTTTTTGAGTTCTCTTATAATAATAGTTACAATTTTTTAATCAAAGTGGAACATTTAGAGGATTTGTATGGTCTCTCGTGCAGGTCACCTCTGTGTTGGTTGGAGGAGGGAGAAACCTATTTCATGTGACCCAAGTCTCATTCGGGATATGTTAGTAAGAACTAAGGATATACGTTGATGCTTGTTTACATTTTAGATTAGATAAAAATCATATGTGGATCACTAATTCCATCCATAAGAGTTTTTTGTTGGTATCTGGGTTTTCTTAAAAGTTTCACCTCAGTTGGGTCATTGTTGGCTAGGGAAATAGGGAAAGCTAGCTCTGCGGTATGTCAGACCATTTGAGATCACTAAGCGGCATGATTAGGTTTCTTATCAGTTGTAATTATCAGATCAGTTGATGGAAATTCATGATGTTTTCCACATATATCATCACAAGAAGTACCACACTAATCCATCCCATGTTCTAAATTGGGAAGAGATGTAGTTGGAGCCAGATGTTTTTTTTATGGAGTAACTAGTGGAGATCATTGATTCTCAGATGAAAGTATTTCATGGGAAGTATATTTCGTTTTTCAAAGTATTGTGGTGATATATATTGGATTATCACAAGACTTGGGATAATGAATCATTAGTGAGGGAGAAGCGACCCCACATCTTCCTAGAGCATTCTTCTTCCATATGAATTTATGGTGATAAAAAGTATTACGGTGTGGAGAATTGTAACATCCTATTTAAGGTGCACTATCATTTTGATATTTAAGAGGTTGTGCTTAAATTTTGAGGGTTATCAAAGGTTAACTGAGGATTTTTCTAAAGAACCTAGGTTGGTCACTGGCTATAAGAGCTTGTTCATGCCATTAATTGTATATTCAAAATATTAATTGACCCTGGGAAGAATATATGAATCCCATTCATTATGTGAAAAACTATCACGAAGTGAAAGTTATATTCCCATCATGAATTTTATTTTTGGTTTTTTTAAAATATGACGTGTTTTCGACGTACAGGCCACCCTGTTAGTTCTTGTTGTGAATTGGGTATTCACACTATGAATTGTGTGTGTCCAGCGGATCTATATGTGTTTTCACCTGACTTCTTCTCATTTTCCTTATCTACCTATAACCTTAGGGATTCTCCAATAAATATTAGTTTAATCCAACCCTTTCAGGCTTCTCCAATTAGTACTTTGATCTCCAAGTTCGTTGGTTGCTCCTCTCTTTTGGTAAGTGTGATCATTCTCTCTTCTATTCCATATAAATATCTTGGTTTTGAAATAGTTTTGGGATACATTATTGGAATATATTTATTGGGATGTTATCTCTCATGACCCTTTATAGATCCCTCTATGTAATTATGTTTTAGAGGCTAGTTCTGATGATGGTTTTGGTGCAGCAAGTGAGATTCTCTAGGTATGTGTTGATTTAACTTATCTACTGACCCTTTTGCTTAATTAATTTGATTCTATGATGCAAGAATCGATGTTAGGGTCTCCATTAATTTCTCTTATTTTCTCTTCCCATTTTGGTGTGTGTGGATCCCATTGTGGTTGGTCTGCGACCTGTGTTTATGGTAATAATGCCAAACGAGCAGGGAAAATCAAGAACACATGGGTTTGATCTCGTGTGGGTTTGTCTGAAAAAGCCTTCATATAATGCAAAAAAAAATCAATCCCACCCCACCATGTATAAGCCCACATGAAGCCCACAGGATTTCCTGCATTTAAAAAAATACTATTTATAATCATTTAAATATTGTATTTTCCTCATTCTTAATGGTAGTTGTGGGGAGAACTATGGATCAATAATAGCTATAGTTTTAAGGGATGTGATAGAACATTTTTTGATGGGTTAATGGTTTCATGAGACAATGCCAATGTGTTGGTGAATTATTGCGATGAAAAGTAGGTGAGTGATCAGTGAGGGGAGATGAATGATGATGTTTGTTGTGTGGTGATGTGAATGGATAAACCTTTGAATGAAGGAAGACTCTCTAGGTAACGATCAATTTTAGAGGAAGATATTAGGGTTCCCATGGGGTATTTTACTATTTTCTTAATAAAAAATAAAATTAAATAATAACAATAATAAATCAATCCAAAATACATTATGATCATAATAAATCTTTTATAATTGAAACCATGTGAAATGGAGATAAGTTCCATTTTTTGAGTGGTGGGATGACACTCTATGTGAATATGGTTAATAATTATTGTATAAATATTATAATATCATATTAAAAAAATAAATATAAACCTATTTAAATTAACATGTGAATGGATGGTGAATCATTATGACCATTATGATGTGATATCATATTTCATGGTTTAATCGTGATTTTTTATTAAAAAATCTAAAATTTTAAAGAAGTGTATATTGTAAAAATAATAATTTTTTTAAATTAATCTCACGGGTAAGCCCACACCCATGGAGGATCAACGCTCCTTGGCCCTCAACCATATAGACTCAACCCTCATTGGCCCATGCTCTTAACAGTCATAATTTTTATCCCCCCCACCCCGTCTCTACCCCATATCCTAGAAGCTCGTGGACCGCGGGACCATTTTTTATTACTATTTTGAGGTAGGTGAGTTTTTCTCTAGCCTATGTTGTATGAACCTTGAATTATATTTATTTATTAAAAGGTTTTATAAATGAATTAACATGATTTTCAAAATATATAGGGCATTGTTTAGGCCAAGAATATGTTGTCTTGGCCTACACCACCCTAGTTTAACCCGTTAAACACCTCTAATCATACCCACCTATTCATTTATGAGTAATATCCGCCTTTGATACAAACAACTTAAAGGGTACCTTCAACATTAAACACCTTCATGGTCATAAATAATGACCATGATAGTTACAATTTATGTGAATAGATTTGAAGTGCCATGAAAAATTTGACAATCTATAACAATTTCATAATGTTAGGTAGCCGCCTTCAGTAGCTACTGAAGAAAAAAAAGGTTGTGGGTTGCACACCCTTACTCATCCCCTCCTACCCCCCCCCCCACTACACCACCTATAAATAGTATTGTAGTCATCCTTAATGGGAGATAAATGATAAATTATAAGAACATTATATTAAAATTTCTATCTCTCTTTCAATTTATTCACTTTTCTCGGTACTTAAATTGTGTCTATTTCAATTTTTTTGTAGAACACATTATAAACATGAATGGTGTACCATAGTGATACCTTTGGGATGGGATCAGACTCCAACTCTCAACATGAACATTAATAATGATTCACTGAAAGTTTATATTGATGTCTCTTTGAGTCTCTTGAGAATTGTGATATTTTCCTGGTATGTTGAAGCACACCTGGTTGACACATGATTTAGACCCCAAGCTAAAGCAATAGCTTAGGGGTGTACCTCTTCCATGTTTTACCTTGCCTTTCTAGGATTACATATATATATATATGAATTATTCTTATTACAGGTCTTTCCTTCAGACTCTCGGCTTAGGCCGAAGTAGGTGATTAGGGACGGGTGTCGTTGGGAACCCAGGCCGAGTTATTTATTTTACTACACTTAGTTAATTATCTTCATTTATTATATAACTACACACTATGTTTTATTATTTCACTAAATGTAAAGGTTTAGACACTGTGGGTGTTGTCCTATCAGGATTTTATCTCACACCCTACTCAAGTGTCGTTGGCACCCGAGTAGATTACATGTTTGTAGGTATTGACAAAGAGAAGCATGATGCTCCCGATGCTTGATTGTTTTTTCTGGTTAGGATGAAAACTAGGGAAGAGGACTGAGCCTCGCTCGTGATGCAGTTTTTGCACTTTGTGTCTTTTCTTTTTATCTGATCGTATGCTTGAGTTTCTTTTTTTCATGCTTTCAGTTTAGACAGACATCATAGTATGATATTATTTTGTGAGCTTCCTCATTTGATTCTTATTCAGTTAGATTATTCATATTTCTTCTTTTACAGTGTATTCATTTATATTCTTCCGTTGTTTATTATTAATTGTTGTTTACTTCCGTAGTGATAATAATTATTACCTATGAGGGAACAGTCTTCCCCGCAAACATGAAAAAGGCCCTCACTGCTAGTTGGAATCCTCTGGTGTTCGAGGAGATACACTTGAGGTTATGTGGCCAACCCAGCTCAGGTAACCCTTCAAGTGGATCCCGAGATGGGGACACTACATCTCCATTTTCCTAACTTTATAATTTTTTGATCTAACTAGACATATTTACCATCAACTACCTTGTCCATGGTTTTATGAAGGTACTTCAATCTGATCAACAAGGTCTGTGATATATTACTTCCTCAACTTGGAAGTGATAAATCCTTTCTTAACCATTAAACCAATGTCATACCACCAATGACGCACCCAAAAAAGCTACCTCACCCTGATTTCAATATCATGGTTTTTACCTTGCATCAAAGTACATGATCGAATGGAACACATTGATAATCATGTCAAGTTAGGAGACCAATACACATGTCTGGAGATAGGAATAGCCAATAACAACTCAAACATATGGTGTTCCTATTGGAAGGTATTTCCTCATGATCTCACTACTTGAGATCACCTAGTGTGGACTTCATGTGAAGAATTATCAATGCTTATGAGCCCCTAACACTGGATAGTCAAATATATATTGTGTTCAGTTAGTAAGATATATCTAGACCATAGGATCTTAGTTTAAGATTAATGTCATAGTATCTCAAGGATCTCATTATAGTTCGGTATCTGCTATAACCTTTTTGATACGACAATTAATCTATGAACATTACCATTAAACAGTGGATTCAAAAATATCTACACTATAATGGTATGTAATAATCATGCATATCTAACTATATACATTATATGGTAATCTAAAAGTACCATATAGCCGGTTATAAGGCACCCACTATTTCAATGTGATTATATCATATAGAGTATCTTTTTCCTGTTTTTGTTATCCTTTTTAGTTATTAGTGGAGATGTACTTTGAGTTTTGATCTGGCTACATTTGGGTTTTTCTACTACTGTTGACACTCTTTGGTTTATGGAATATCCCTTTTTTTGTTTTCTCTGTATAAATATTCCATGTATCTTATTTCAGGGTGTGTGAAATCGTTACCTCTGGTTGTTGTTCAATGCCCGAGTGATAGTTTCTAGCTCGTGAAGATAGGAAATTCCCTTTGAGTCTTTTTGTGGTTCAGTTTGGAGCCTAGTTGAATGGGTATCTGAGTTTGGACATGAAAATTTGGTATCAGATTATTTTTATGATCATTCTTGGAAATTTGGTAGATAGGAGATAATATTTTCAGGACATGAGAGATTGGTTGTGGTGAGTGTCTAAACAGCGCTTTTTGTGAAAATCCTTAAGTCATCATAGGATTCTAGGATGTGTGTCTCCTGTGTTGGGTTTTGACCTTGATCTTAGCTCTTATGATCTTTTGGTTTAAACTAAGATTATCCCATTGTTTGATCATTCCCTTCTGTTTTTGGCGTGTAGAAAACATGCATCTAAGACATCTTCTAAGGGTTCATATGGAGGGTGAAACAATAGATACTCCTCAAGAAAATCCCCCTTTGGATCATAATCTTTTAGAAGATATCATATGAGTAGTTTGTACTATGGACCATAATTTACCATGAGATCAGAACCAAGTTGTTGAGACGCAACCAGGAGTTGGGGGAGAAAGGGATTGGGCTTGAGAGTTCCTACATGAGAATCCCCCTTCATTTAAGGGTATGAATGAACCCTAAGCAGTGGAGGGATGGCTGGACAAGATTAGTCTGGTTTTTGACTTCTTGGACACACTCAAGAATATCAAAGTGAAATGCGCGTTGTTCAACCTAGAGGGTCCTAGAAAATAGTGGTGAGATTCTATGGTATAGGTAAATATGCATGTGGGTTTGGATTGGAAGGGTTTCAAGACCCTCTTTATTCAGTAGTTCTGTCCAGAGTCTTTGATGATTGAGAAGTCTCTGGATTTCCTCTCTTTGTGGAAGGGGGTCTCTCAATGCTAAAGTAAACCATTGGTTTTGTAGAGCTAGTTTGTTTTTCTCTAGAGGTGGTAATGAATGATCCGCTGAAGGCTCATAAATACCTACAAGGTTTTTGACTAGACATTCAATTATAGGCATATATGTTGAATCTTACCACCCATGTTGTCATAGTAAATAGAGATATGATGGTATGAATAGACATGGAAGGAAAAATTGGCTACTCAACCTCTTCCCTTCCACCCAGTGGTAGTTTCAGTGGTGCACTGGGAAAGAAGAGGAAGTGGAAGGATAATCATGTGGGTGGTGGAGGTGGTTCTCAATAGCATACATCCTTGATCTACATCAATCAGTAGTGTGCCCCTAACTTGATATCAGTGTGGAAAGGTAGGGAATTTTTGATGTTCCTTCCCTACACCCGTGAATATTTATAGTTCTTATGGACGTCGAGGCCATCAACACATGTTCTACAAGGCTTTATCTATGACTCATTATAATTATGGATCTTCAATTCCAAAGGAAACTGTAGTGCAGTCAAATGATTCAAAGTCTATAGGGCTCCTCAAATGTAAATCACCCTCACACAGTGGATGAGTTTCTGGTAGAGGTTGATGTTGGGATGATTATTGTGAGAAGTACCATTTTGTTTTATATTTTATTACAACTACTCTATTTGATATAGGTGTCTCTCACTCATTTATATTTTCCTATTTTGTTGATGTGTTGGAATTTACAACAGATCTCATGTCCTTTATTATGGATTTGGCGATGCCTCTTGGAAAGTGGAATGAGCAGATGTTTTAGTGTTCGTTTTGTTCTCTATCGATATATTATGTAGAGTTTGTATGTGATTTCTTAGTTCTTGATCTGGATATATTTGACATCATCTTCAAGATGGATTTCCTTGTTGCTCGTCATTTTAAGGTTGATTTTTATCATTGGTGTGTTTCATTCTTTGCTGCCAATGAGAGCTATCAGGTGTTTGGGGTAGATTGGGGCCCGTGGTCCGGTCATACAAGGCATTCCCGCACATATCTCATGAGTCTTTTTTTTGTTACAGTTGAACCCAATGATTTTTCCCTTCTTGTTTATTTTTCCTTGGTTGTTAATGGATTTCCCAATGTTTTCTCAGATTACTTTTCTGATCTTCCTCTAGAATTGGAGGTAGAGGTCACAATTGAATTGGTGTTAGGTATGCAGTTGATTTCAATACCCTCTTATCCCATGGAACCCACTGAGCTAAAAGAGATTAAGATCTAGTTGAATGATCTACTTGATAAGGTCTTTATTCATCAGAGTGTTTCACCATGGGTTCCCCCCATGCTCTTTTCCATGAAGGCCGATGGTTCTTTGTATTCCTGTGTAGACTATCAAAAGTTGTATTGGGTGGATGTTAAGAATAAAAACCCTTCATGTCATGACCCCCTCATGTCACAATTAAGGGAGAGAGATAATGACCTTGTGTCCCACCTTCAGTAGGCCCTGGGTTGGTGACTAGTAATGAGGGTATAAAAATCTCATTATATGTGGGAAATTACCCTCTATAAATAAAATAGGATTAGGATATATTATAAACAACCACCAAGAAACTCCATATGATGAAATAAAGTTAAACCATAACCATCCCATAATTAATTAATAAAGTAAAACTGATATATATAAAAGTATCCAAATATACCAAAAGACAAGTCTACAACAACAACACAACAAAATCTCTAACCCAACTGGAAATGAAAAGCTTGATCCCCAATGTCCTCCTAGAAACCTAAAAATAGTCTATATACATAGGGTAAGCGTAATAGGTATACTCAATAGGGAAATAACCAAGGTCTCACACCACATCACATCTCAACAAATCTCACCCAAAGGCATATGTTCCATCTCTGATGTGGGTTGGGATACATCTCTACCTACCCCCACCCTCTCAAGGTGTAGCATCTGGATCTAGAATCGTGTAACATCACACCATGTCTCGCCCTAATTCACCTAGGCTATCATATCTCATCTCATTACCAGAGCAGTAGGGTATCATGAAATTTAATGAAATCAACCTATTTTTATACCCTACCATGCATGACCCCATTACATATTACATAACATCACTGCCTCATCACACTATTTCTTGTTCGAAAAACATGTTCCAACACTATTGGGTAATATCCAACACTAACATGTATCACTATTGTAGAAGGAAGAGAGAAGAAGAGGGGGTAGATAGTCGTCCGTGTCACCACCATCCTGGATGTTGGGGAAGACACCCAAAACCCAAAGCCTCTAAGATTTGGTAAGGTTATCCAACTTGGGTGGGGTGCATATAGAAATAACATAAATATACATGATATATAGATAGCACACACTACCCAACTTATGGGTTCACAAAAATTGTACTAGCGTACACCACATCACATCCACTGCACCATATATCAACCATCACAACCATTTCCACCACTATATGCAACACATAATACAATTGCCACATAATCCACACAACATCTTCACTTTTAGTTATAGGTTCCAGCACTTTTATCCATTTATCCATTCGATTTCACATTACACAACCCATTATTTCATTCAATTCATTTAATCCATTTATCACACATTCATTTCAAGCCCATATTGCTTATTTACTGGACTATTTCATTTATTTTTATCATCATGATTTATTTCATGGCTATCCTGTCAACTAACACAACCTTGCCACACAAAAACTGACCCAACACATATCAACTGTCATCATCGCACCACACAAACCAAACCATATCTTCCACTGCATACCACCACCACACAACCAAATCCACCGCACCACATCACTGTGCATTAAATAGTTTCACACCACGACCACTACACCCCATCACACACTAAAACCCCATCGCACAATGCCATCATACGATACAATACCACCACACATCACCATCACCATGAATGAAACTGTTGGACACCAAAAACACATCCCAACTACCCACACATCATCCATACCAACCAACCAAATCGCATCACAACCCCACACATCACATATCCCAACTGTTCATGTACATTACCGCACAACAACCCAAACCACATAGGTAAACATAGGAAGAACAAATACACAACACATTCCATGTTTCACAATTTATTCAAGGGATTTCATCAAATTACTTATTTATTTAACATGAGTATTGTCACACAAACCAGATTCAATGGGAAATCAATTTATTATCCATATAGATATATTCTTTAGCCTTTTATTCATGATGTGATCACACAACAACACAACAAGGGACTCAACATATATCATCTAAAATGAAAACAAGGCTTCAAAAACTGTTATTTTTCAGTATTGACAATAAGCACGCACAATATCATTAACAATATATATCAAAACATTAAATCATGTGATATCTCCCCATACCCATAAATTCCAATTATGAAAATTAGTTATCTTTATTCTAAAAAACCTTAATATCCACCCAAATGAAACCAAAAGCATGAAAATCCCACACATAGAACCTAAACAGGTGAGAACGAGGATCCCCTACCTCAAAGAAGTATTCTGATCTTAACAAACACCTCAGTGAAAAGAATAAACAACCCACAAACCACAACCGCACAAGAAAAACCCAGAATAGCCTGAACCCCACCAAAGGGCTTTCAAAAATGCATCCCAACATATCTAAAACAAAACCAACAATACTACAACAAATCCTTGAGATAAGAATGAGGGAAAATAAGGGGATAAAAAAGAATAACTCACCACCGATTGCCATTGAGAAACCACTAGAACCTAAGGATCAGGGCAGGGGAAGATGGGATAGAAAGTCTCCCAAAATCACCTAGGGTTTATCCACAATGAGAGAGGGATTAACAAACAAATGAGAGTAAAATAAAATGAAAAAAAACTTATATACAGGTTATAAGTCATCTGATTTAAAACTTAAATGTGGTATTTGTGCCATAAATTCAATAGGTCTGTAAACTTAAGCTGTAAACTCCCCTTTAAAGGTTTAAAACCTTTGAGACCTCATATTCTTCTGAAATTCATGGTGCCTCAGGATAGAATAAACTTATGTTGTAAGTTACACTTTTATAGTGTAAACCCATTTTATTCTTTATAACTTAGTCACACATAAGTAGTAAAATGATGACCATACAAGCCTCAAAACACCAGCTTACGTCATAAACCCCTATTTACGATGTAAAAATCTTGTTGTGGTTCTAATGTAACTCCAACTCCATTGAACCTCCTCAATCCTCCTCTAAATACCTCCAACTTCCTCAAACTAGAAAAGTAATGAGTCGAGAAGATGCAAATTGTTACATTAGAAACCTCTCAAATGATTCTCATTCTCAAGAATCAAAACCAAACCTGAAGAAAAGAAGTAGGTCTAAACTACTACCTCATGAGATACCTCTCATTGTTCTCATTTCATTTCAACACTACCACCAGCCCAATAATCCAAACCAAAATGAATACAAAACATCTCATACAACCCCATCACCGCATAGCCACATCATAACCTCTCACTAGGAAGAACACCACACATCTAGCATATACCACATGCTACCACTTTTTACACATCCACATCACTACACAGCTATCTCATCCTTCACATGGCCTAACCAACAACTACCACAACCAACACAAGAATTTCCCTAAGATCATGAATCAGGGAATCCCATATTCCATTTCAAGATATTATCTCCTTTGGATGACACAGACTCGTTCGAACGGTTTTAATTGTGTAAAGGTATAACACATCTTGATTAGGAATCAGTTCCTCCCCTTCTCATATGTAGGAATATTTATCACACATCAAAACATCAAGAAAAACACATCTTATAAAACACCAATATTCAAACATCACATTTCAAGCAAAACAAAGCATATGAAAACAAAACTCAAAAACTGTTGTGGGTAATAGGAACGTGTTTGTGCCACTCACTCCCAAGTACTCTCATCAACTCCACCATGCCTCCACAACACATGGACCAAGAGAATATTCCATACATGAAGTTCCTCCTATTAAAAATCTTTGATCTCTAACGGATGCTCTATGAATGTCGCATCATCCTCGATATCCAACTCTCCCTAGTTAATGATGTGGGAGTTATTGTGAAGATACCGATGAAGTTGGGACACATAGAATACATTGTGGATCCTCTCAAACCATGGTGGAAATTTTAATTGATACTCCACATCACCAACTCACCCCAACTCCTCAAAGGGCCCAAAAACTAGGGAGAAAGATTACTCCTCCTACCAAAACTCTCTTGCTCTTGTTAAGGGGAGACTCCCAAGAATACATGGTATCTTACTTGAAACTATAGGGGCCTTCATCTATGATCAACATAGGCCTTATGATGGTCTTGTGTCACCCTCATCCTCTCTCGATCCAACTAGATCTTCTCAATTATGCTCTGCACCACATATAGACCAAGAAATTCTGACTCTCCAACCTCCGTCTAGCATAATGGAGAATGTCACAATCATCCACACAATGTCTCAAAAATATCTATGTTGATGGGTGAGTGATAGATATTGTATGAAAACTAGACCATAGGTAGGTAACTTACCCATGATCCACCAAATTACAAGATATAATCTCACAACATATCCTCCAGTATATAGATGTTCACCTATATTTGTCCATCTCTATGAGGGTGGAAAGTTGTGCTAAGGAGAAACTAGGATCCAAAAGTACATTGTAATCCCCTCTAGACTCATGATGTAAAATGAGGATCCTAATTAGGGATAATTATACTCGGTACCCCATGAATCCTAACCACATCATCCACATACTGCCTCGCTAAGACATCCACGACACTCGACTCACAGATCTCCAGAAAATGAGACAAAATTTTCATTTGGTCCACTATCACCCAAACCATATCATAATATCCCTGAGATTGAGGGAATATAGTGATTAAGTCCATCAATATTTCCTCCCATTTCCACTTGAGAATATATAGGGACAATAGAAACCCTCCAGTATCATGGTGCTCTACATTCACCTACTAAAAACCAAACACCTCACCAAAAACTATGCCACTGACCATTTCATCCCTAGCCACCAAATATGTCTCATCAATCCACGATACATCTTTGTAACACTAGGATGTACCACTAAATATGAGTTGTGAAACTCATAGAGAACTCCCTTACACATCACCTGTGGAACAAACAACCTCTCCTAGAACAACACTCAGTTATGACCATCATCTGACCATCCCTCTAGGGCATCATTGTGTCTAACATGGTCACACATCACCTATGTCTTTGAGTCTCTCCATAGAGATAAACATGACCACTGATTTTTTTAATGTTAATATGCATCGCTGCAAGCTCCTCGATCCCTTTCCAAACATTGACAATATCTTGAACTACAACTCCTCGGGACTTCCGATTCAATGCATCAATAACCATGAAAACTGTGGATTACATGTTTGATTAGTTAAAATGGAAAAATTGGTTTTCAAAAATCAATATTCAGTAGGGTAATAATTAATTCATATTTAAGGAATTAGATATCATGAAGACCTATTTTAAGAGTAGGTATGGCCATTATGAATATCATGTGATGCATTTTATCCTAACGCTCCTATAGTGTTTATGGATTTGACGAACCAGATATTCTTCATGTATCTTAATATATTGGTTATAGTATTTATGGGAGATATCCTAGTCTATTTGAGATATGATCATGAGCATGATCACTATATTAATTTTTTTTTATAAATCATTGGGAGTCACCACCACCTTTATGAGAAACTATATAAATAAAATTTATGGATTTGAGAGGTAAAGTTTTTGGAGAATGTGATTTTGGAACATAGACTCTCAATCAATCCTAAAAAGTTTAAGGTTTTATTATCATGGGAAGAACCACATAATGCATTAGAGATTCAGAGATTCGAATACCTTAATGGATATTATCGACGGTTCGTAAAATATTTCTTAAAGACGACGTCACCATTATAGCTCTTACCAAGAATGGGGTGAAATTATCATGGGAATCTATGTTTCACGCCTCTTTTGATGAGTTGAAATTACATCTAACATCAGCTCCTATTCTGATTTTTTTGGAACCTGGTAAGGCTATGTGGTTTATTTTGATGCTTCAAGTACTAGTTTGGGATGTGTGATTATAAAGGATGACCATGTGGTTGTGTATAGTTCTTAGTAGCTTCAGTCGGATGACAAGAATTATCCTACTCATGACGTAGAGCTCATTGCAGTTATGCATGCACTTAATTGTTTATGACGCTATATTTTCAGGTAAAGGTTTAAATTCTATTATGACCACAAGAGTTTGAAATATATCTTTTCTCAGAAGGACTTGAACCTCTGGTAGAGGTGAGGGGGAAGTATTTTAAGACATTTTAGTTTGAAATTTCCTACACCCTGTGTAAGGGGAACATCATTACTGATGCTCTTAGTAGAAAATTACCTTCTCAGGATTTCCTAGAAGAAAATGAGGAGTGTAACCTTATGGGTGATTTTTGATCAGTTTCATCTTGATGTGCAAGCGTAGGAAGATGAATCATGTATAGTTTTAACTAGTGTTCAATTTTCATCATCTCTCCATGAGTTTATTTTGCTAGAAAAGTAGCAGGATGACAAGTTTAGAGGAATCAGGTAATCCTAATATAGTGGGGAGACCATTTTTAGTTAGTATCTCCTTTTATGGAATTCTTTGCTTTGAGGGTTGGTTTTTCATCCCTTTATCCATCAGGATTTCAGTAATGCATGATTGTTATAGTTCTTCATGGTATATTCATCCTGACACTACAAAGATGTATTATGAAATAAGATAGTGTTTTTGTTGGATGACTATAAAGTACGACAGTGCAGATTATATGTCTTATGGTTACACCCATCAACAGCTCAAGGTAGAACACCTAAATCCTCTAGTTTTCTTCAACCTCTTCTGGTTTCGGTATGGAAATGGGACAAGGTGTCCATGGTCTTTATCATTATATTACCACATACTTCTTGAGGAAAGAATTCTATTTGGGTGATGATTGATTATTTTATGAAATGTAATCATTCAATTCTGATTAGGGACACCCCAAGGTTGAAGATCTGGGTGAGTTTTACATGCATGAAATTTTGAGGTTGCATGGGGTCCCCTCTCCCATTGTCTCTAATAGGGATTCTAGTTTTATCTCCCAAATCTGGAAAAGTATCCAAGAAGCGATGGTGACTCAAGTTATATTTATTATAACTTATTATCTATAGAAATATAACTACATAAAGCATGTTATTTGGATTATGGAGAATATTCTTCATGTCTATGTCTTGGATTTTAGTGGATCTTATGATAGTCATCTAGGACTGGATGAGTTTTATTATAATAATAGTTACTAGTCATCGATCTGAATGGATAATTTCGAGGATTTGTATGGTCACTCATTTAGGACACCTCTTTTTTGGTTGGAGGTGGGTGAGACCTCTATCCTGGTACTGAGTATCATTCAAAAGACAACAACAGGGATTTAGGATATATGTTGATGCTTGATTTTGAGGTATTTTTAAAGGTTTCTCCACGATTGGGTCACTATTGGATTAGGAAATAAAGAAAGTTGTCTCTGAGTTATGTTGGAATATTTGAGATCATTAAGTAGGTTGGATAGGTTTCTTATTGTCTAGAATGACCACCTTATTTGATAGGTACTTATGAAGTTTTCCACATATCTCATCTCAACAAGTATCACCCTGATCCTTCCTATATTCTAAATTACGAGGAAGTTGAGTTGGAGCCTGACATTTTAGTTGTGGAACAAACAATGGAAATCCTTTACTCTCAGATGAAATTTTTACATGGGAAGTCTATTCCATTAGTCAAAGTGTTATGTCGGTATAAATCAGATTATCACAAGACTTAGGGGCATGAATCATCAGTGAGGGAGCATTGGAATCACCTTTTTATGGAGCATCCTTTCTATGCATGAATTTATGGTTTTTTGGATCATGTTTTTAGTTTTAATAATTGGGATTTGGGTGTTCAAAGGGAGGATAAAATTTGGATAATCAGTGGATGCATAAGATCATCATCCATCTAGTGGCATGCAAGAAGAATGAAGTTCCTATAGGAACTCCACTAGTCTATCGGTGGGACTTCCAGTTCTCTCTCTCTATCTATATATATATATATATATATGTCATGTATCTTTTTTCATGTTTAGAAAAATCATTCCATTTGGTTATTTTTTGATCCCCAGGGGCTATTCTCCAGCTCGTGGTGATCGGAATGCACTTTGGGTATTGGAATGATCTAGTTTGAAGCCTAGTTGGAAGGGTATCTAGGTTGGGATGTGCTAGATTTTCCATGGGAAAATAGTTTTGAAAAATAATATCATTTATTGAGATAGTATATAATGTTTCATTGAATTTTTTTAAACAAATTCCATTTACTAGTTATATAATATGTTTTAAGAAACACGATATGTTATTTAAACTTGGTGATTTGTTGGTATCTTTGAAAAAATTTGGATATTTAAATGTTTTTATTAATTAAATTGAGTGAAAACCCATTATTAAATATTTTGAACATGTTTTACTATATTCATTGTGTTTTGAAATTTAAATTTGTTTTTATGATCAAATAAATTCACTTATAGTGCTAAATGTTGAATAAGAATTTTTTAAATTCTTGTTTATGAAAGTAAGCTTTTCAAAATGTGTCATTTTGAAAACATCCATGGAATTTATTTGTCTAGTGATAAATGATTTAAATATTATTTTCATTAATGATTTCATTTAAATCATGAGTTTTTTGAATGAAACTATAATTTTGGAATTTTTTTATTTTTAAAATTAGTAAAAAAATTATATGATGATGGTTTTAGAAGTGTCTGGGTGTATTTTGAATAAAATGGATGTGTTTCAAACTAATAATGGTTTTATTTAAAATTTATTTTTTAAAAAAATCATTTATGATTAGTTTATTCACTAAAACCCATGGTATTGGTTTGGGTGATTTAAAATGTTTTCAAAAATAATTGAAATTGACATGGATTTATAATTAAGAAATTTTGATTTATTTTCAAGATTATTGTAAATACCTTTGAATTTTAAGTGTTTATTTTTTTGAAAATGAAATTGTTAATTTTTTCCATATAAATAGGATGATGTTCTTGATTATTTTACCAGGATGTGGTTTGGGTTAACCTTTATTTTGGGTTTAAATGCTTCTTAAATCTGTATTTTGGTAATTGGGATTTGTTTAAAATGTTGTTTCTAGAATGTATTGAATATTATGTGTTTAAATAATCATGATTTAAATGAATTGATGGGAAGTAGTTTTTGTGAAATTTGATTTTTATTATATTATTCAGATTATGAAATTCTTGATTTATTCGGATATGCATGGACTTTATATAAGAATTGATATTGGATTGGTTGTTTAAAATAGAAAATTTTTAATTATTTTGATATCTAAATATTAAAAACTTACATAATGTATTTTTCTGAACCAATATTCTAAACTATATTTTTTATAATAATTAATTTTTTGATGAGATCGGGATTTAATTATCTTGAATTTTTTTTTGTTGGTTTCAATATTATTTTTGAATCTTATTTCTATTGTTTTTGTGTCTTGATGATTGATGTTAGGATCCTGAAAAATGTGATAAGAATCAGTTCAATATAAGTTATTATAAAACCATATGGTTGAGGTTAAATGGTTTATTCAGGATGCAACCTTATTGGTTTGACATTTTCAGCCCACTTTATGGGATAATGTGTTTATTTTAGTTTTTTCAGTTAATGTTGTATAGTTTTTTTGGGTTTGGTTTTAGATATGTGGGTGTTTGATCTTTTGAAATTAATTGGGTATGTATTTGGTAGGTGATGAAAATACAATGCTGTGATTTTATTAAAATCAGTTAATTAGGTCCAGTTTGGTTTGAACTGATACGATTTTATTTGAGGTCCATGTTTATATATAATTTTGGATTAAATTAGTGAAGTGAACAATTATTTGAGATGTAATTTTAAATTTTAGTCTCTTAGACTAGGAAATGGTTTAAAGATAGTGCATGCGATAATTATTATGTTTTGGTGCAATTTTGGAAGTGATTATTGATTTGAGTGGTTGTTTTTAGATTTTTTAGTTAATTTATGGGTCTTGAGCTATGAAAACTTAAATAATCAAAGAAATTTAGTTTAATGGTGGTAAATTGATTAGTAAAATGAGTGTTTAGTGAACTTTTGGATTTTATATGTGTTTGTACTAGAATGGGTGATTAAGATAAAGTTTGTTTATTATATATGATTTTAATGTAAGGTTGTTTATTAGTTTACAACCCCTTAATATTTTTTTATTATTTGTTGAAAATTAGTTTCGAATTATGGAATTTGGTATTGTTTTAGGAAGTTTGAGTTGAATTGTAGAGTGAAATGAGGTATGGGGGAAAGAATCATTGAAACCCTATCTGAATTGAGCTATTATGGTTGTAACTATTCATTATTTGGTATATTTTGTTGTTAGAACATTGATGCATATTTTAGAATGGATAATTATAAAAACTGCTGGTTAAATGAGCATTTTTAGAAATTACACAATTTATAGATATTGTGGCATAGTATTAAGACAATGAATGGTTTAAAAATATAGACATTAGCATTATAGGATTTTTTTTTGAATGGTTAGTAAACCATTCAAGGTTAGGAAATCAAAGTGAAAGCACCGCATGATTTTTTATGGTTTTTTCAATCGAGCACACAAACCGTTCGTATGGGAAAATAACACCTGGAGATTTTTTGTGTTTCCTGATATTTTTTATTATATTTAAGAAAACATGCTTCTTATTTTAATTCATTTTGAACCAAAAAACCCACCTAAATTCCAATTAAGTTTCGTAGATGAGTTGTAAACTTCCATTTTTTTCTCCATGAGATATTTAATTAAAGTTAATGAAATGATCTACACCTCTAAATTTTAATGAAAAATTTTAAAATATGTTTCTATAGTCTAGAAGAGATCTATAAGGCCTTAAAATGGGGTTTAAATGAGGAAAGTATAAATTTAGATCATGCATTCAAAATTCATCATAGTGAAATGGTGGTTATAAATTCATTTTTTATCAAATTGGGAATCTTGATTTGGGTTTATACCCTCAATACCCAAATGAGGTAATAGTTTAACTTATATTATCCCATGTGAGAATAGTAGAGTTGCTAAATGATTGAATGGTCATTATGATATTGATAGAATTGATACCAAATGATATTGAATTGTAAAGATAATTCCTAACTTAATTTTTAGAGAAAATTGAAGGGAATAAAAAATTTACATGGTTGTATTATCATTGAATTTTTATTGAAAGTACATGTGTTTAGTATAGATGTGAATTTATTTTATGAAAAGGATACCTAAATGAATCAACTATGTGAAGATTTTTCACATGAAGGTGTTTAGTTGAGTTATTCTCTTTATAGATTCCTTGGAGGTTTTCTAGGGATGGATTTTTTGTTATTAGGTAGAATTGTAACAATCCAATTTTGAAATTTGATAAAATATATGACTTTTAGTTAATTTTGGGTTAATTAGGAACAATTACAGGGTTTAAATGGTTACATGATTAAGGTGATTGATTATAAAACCATGCAAAGTATAACCATTCATGCATACTAGATGAAAAAACTTGATATACACAGTTAGTAAACCATACATTTTCACCGTTCATCATCAAATATCTTCCCAACAAATTTATTTTCATCTCCAATCTTCCAAAGATTTGATTTTAATTAATAAATAGGAAAATAAAAAGAATTATAATTTATTAACTTTATTATTTAAAGCATTTGAGGGTGTTAATGAGATTTTAATGGATTATATAGTTCATATATATATTCTTGTTATTATATATTCTAAGTGATGATTTAGTGGGCTTTCAGATTGCGGGTGGTCTAGTGATTTTCATGATGTGAAGTAAATGTTTGTGTGTTGCAAATGATGTCTTTATGGGCCACTATGGTTGTGTCCTACTACATGTGGAATAGATAATATGATGCATGATTAGTTATAGATGTTTTTAGGTTGTGGTACTGGTTGATGGGCACATTATTTGGGTATTGTTGGTGGTTGGGTGGAGATTAAACCATGTCTTTTGGGTTGAGGCAACCATCTTGGTGGTGTTATGGGTTTTTTACCGGGTTTTTGAACAAAATTATAAAAGGGATAGGGTCCCTGATATTTTTAAAATGGGGACCCAAGAAGCATGAACCCTATTCACGCTTCTAC
The DNA here is from genome assembly GCA_963277665.1 of Viscum album. Classification (NCBI taxonomy): domain Eukaryota; kingdom Viridiplantae; phylum Streptophyta; class Magnoliopsida; order Santalales; family Viscaceae; genus Viscum; species Viscum album. The sequence goes on from OY728162.1 coordinate 128,682,850, forward strand.
GATCCAAGGAAGAAGCTTGAACAGGTTCCACACTTATCTTTCTACCTCTAGAGAGGTGTGAACCCCCTTCACGCTTCCTTCACAAAATTCATGAAGGAGGCGTGAACGAGGTTCCTGCCTCCACCTTGTCGAATTCTATAAAAGGAGGGCCACCCCCCCCCCCAATTTTATTGTTCTACTTTGGATTTTTTTGAGAAGATATATAGAAAATATTTCTCAAAATATATTTTCAGATTTTAAGAAGGTAAAGTTTCTATTTAAATTTTTTATTTTTTAATTGTGTTTATTATTATTATTTTATGGTTTATTTATTTAATTTGTGATGCATGGCTGCATGGATATAGAAATTAGTGTTTGTATGGTTTATTTATTTAATATGTATTGATTCTTGTATGAATGTATAAATTAGTATATTTTGTATGATTTAATTTCTAAATGAGTTATTTTTTGTTGTATGATATAATTCGTATTGAATTCTTATGAAATTTAAATATGGTGTGTCTAAAATGTAATTTAAGGAAATAAATTTGTTTTTAAAAATTTATATATTTTTAATTTAAATGGTGAGTTAAATAGGTTTATATGTATATAAAATATGTAATTTTTAAAGTAATATAAATTTAAATTATAATATTCTATACACTAGATATATAATTTATTAAAAATATATTAATTATGTTAAGTATCATATTTACATTTATTAAAAAATATATAGAAAGTTATTTTTGTTAATGGTATAAAAAAAATCTATAAATAACAATTTTAAATTATATTAAGTGTAAATAATTATTATTTGAAGTGATAAAGTATGAAATATAATTAATTAAATTTTTGAAAATAGAAATATGACAAAAAATTTATATATATGTAATTTTATTAAATCGAAAATAACATAAGGTTATATTATTTTAAAGGTTTTAATGTAATTGTAAATTATATTAATTTTATTTACTACTAATAATAATTTTTATCAATAAATTTAAATTATATTAAGTATAAATAGTTATTATTTCATATAATAAAGTTAAAAATATAATTAATTATATTTTGGAAAGTAGTAGAATGACAAAAAAATATTATATATACATATGAAACTTTATAAAATTGAAAATAATATAAGTGTACAATATTATAATGGTTGTTATGAAAGTGTAAATTATATTACTTTTAATTAAATTTATTAAATGTTATTATTAAATATATATATTTATACATACACATTAAAAAATTAAATTTTTGGAAAACAGTTATAGATATTTAATATATATTTCATCTAGTAATAAGTAAAGGTATATAATATATAGAACATAACAAGTATATTTAAAAACATGTTAAGATTATTATGTGATGAATGATCTTGATATGACCAACCAATGCATCATTGAAATTGAATGTCTTTTTTTTGTGTCTGTGATTATATAATTTGTAATAATTTCTTTTTCTTTTCCATATTGATGACCTGTGATTCATCCCTCACTAAGTATATAAGTAACTTCATGTCTTCTTAAAAAGTGTTATGTATTTCATACCTCTATGCTCCCTCACCTACATGTGAGTAAATTTATAATAAAAAGGTGATCCATAAGAGGCATTCCCAAAGAGGCATTCAAGAATAGGCATTCCACAAGAGGCATTCAAAAAGATTCATTGATAAGTTTGAAAGGAGACTGGTGGTTGCTGAAATATTTGATAATAAAGACTTTAGGAGTTCACCCATAGGTTTTTGTTAGTTTATCATATAATGATAAACTAATCCATAGTAAGTCTCAAGATCAATTCATGGTTATTTATTCATAAGTAATTATAATTTATGAAAAATTTGATGATGTGGTATAAAAATATATCACGTTTTATTAAATTTTCTTTGGTAATAATATCATTGTCACTATACCTAAAGAGTGATAAACCCTTCCATAGAGAAAGTCTCAAGATCAATTCAATTATTCAATCATATCAAATTTAAATAATTTAAAATTTTCATGTAGTATATAATATTTCATTAATTATTTTTTTCTAGGTAATCATGTCTGCACAAATATATTTCAAAGGTGAGGTAATTTATACCGATCATGGTTTTAGCTATAGTTTTCCACTTGAAAGAGTGGAAAATATTCATGATTGTATGACATTGGATAAAGTTCTCAATAAGATTCATAGTCAGTTAAAACTAGGGGATGATCAATCAATTACTTCAATAACATATCTACATATTCAATATCTTGAACATTTATGGCACACAGAGTACCCTCTGGTCAATGATGATGACTATATGAATGCATATTTGTTATTCAGGAAACAGTGTAGTAATAGTCTGATGGAATTGTATGTGGTGATTTGGGATATTTATGTAGTGAAACCTACTACTAGAGAACCATTTTTTTATCTCTTTATAATTCTTTCCTTCACAACACTCTTATTCATTGCCTCCTCATATGACTCCTATTATAGAACCAAATTATGAAGAAGATGATCAGAATTTGGAAGGAAATGTAGGGGACATCCCTTTGTATATTACTAATATAGTGAATGAAATTTTATCTAAGGATTAAGTATCTGATAATGCATCAGGAGATGATATGAGTGAGGGTGATGCGAGGAATAAGATTTCTGAGGTACCTATGAGAGAAAGTCATCCTTAGTAGGGTGATGTGGGGAATAAACCTTCTAAGGTTCCTATGATAGATAGAAATCCATGACATCCACCAGGTAGCGGTAATCATCCTTCGGTATTGAGTTACTTATTTGAAGGAATGTTGCATGAACAATATTTTGATTGACATGTATTTACAATAGCTTCTGAATACCCTAGAATTATAGGGAATAGATCCACATCAACTGATAATGACATCTATGTCGGGCAGAAGTTTGAAAGTAAACTTTCCATGAAAAATGTGATAAACCAATACAACATAGAGCAGCATTTCACATTTGTGGTTTATGAGTCTAAGAAGAAAAAATATCTCATTTGATGTGAAAAATATGGGCCAGAATGTAAATTTTGATTAAGGGAAATATACGATAAATTTTTTACATGTTGGAAGATAACCAAATTACAATGCCCACACACTTATGTGCATCCAAAATTGTTATATGATCACTCTTCACTTGATGTAGAGTTTATATCAGCTATTATTATAGAGATGATACAAATATGTCAGGACATTTTGGTTTCACTTTTTCAAGAACAAATTCAATAATTTGTTAACTATAAGATATCATACAATAAAGCTTGGAATGAAAAACAGAAGGAAATTGTAAAAGTGTATGGTGATTGGGATAAATCTTATGAAATTTTGACATAACTTATGGAATTTTTTCTCTCAAAAATAATATTATTTATCATTTGGACATTGTTGAGTATTTTTTCCTCAATCAACAGGTTGATTGGTCAAAGGTGAAGTTCAATATATTTTTTTCGGGTCATGCATCGCTACTTTTACCAATTGTAAAAAATTCATTCAGGTCAATGTTAATTTACTTTATCAAAAGTATACAGGTGTTCTACTTATTGTTGTCTTATAGGATGGTAATCGTGCTCTTCTACCAATTTAATTCTCTATTGTTGAAAAGGATAGTTTTGAATCTCGAAGCTGGTTTTTGGCATGTGTATGCATTCATGTCACACAAAACTAGAGAGTGTGTCTGATATATAATCACCATCGAACAATTATAGAGGCCATAAATAGTGATGGGGTTTCATAGAGATATCTTAATTCTTATCATTGATATTTAATTAGACATATTTTAAGTAATTTTGATAAGTATTTCATAGATGACACAATAAAGAAGATGATCCTTAAGTTGGGTGTGTTTTTCTAAACATACTTTTTTTGAAAGAAAATTTAATATCATTTTTAATACATTTTTATCTTATGATTTCAAAATATGATCCCCAAAAAGAAAGGTTTTATTTATGTATTTAATGGATTTTAATGGATAGTGAAGATGTGTATGAATTTATGATGCATACTTTAAAGGAAAAATAGTCATATCATATGATGGTGATAGAAGATATGTCCATGTGACCACTAATATAATAGAGTTCATAAATGGGGTCCTCAAGGTTGTGCGCAAACTGCTGATCGTAGGGTTAGTATAAGATAAATTTCATAGATGTGTGCACTACTTTTTTGAATGGTCCCAAAAGTCCAATCAGATGATGGAAAATGGAATTCATTTTACTCAACATTTACAAAGTGACATTGATCAAATACTACATGAGGCTTCAAGATGGAGTGTTATAACCTTTGATCAAGAAAAGAGTAGATTTGAGGTAAGATAATGATAGTACCATGCTACATGCACTAGTGGTCTAGTTCTTGAGTTCATGTTGGATAATAAGTACTATGATTGAGGCAACTTTCAGGCATTCAGATATCCCTGTGCACATGTTTTTGCAGCTTTTTCTTTAGTAAAAATATCATGGGATCCCTATTTTGACCTAGTGTATCACATGAGAACTTTGGTTAACTTTTATAGTGCATCTTAGATGCATGTTGGTGACTTTAATTCTATCCCATTTTCTACTGATCATCCGACTATGACCCCTTATACTTCCAGGTTTTGTAATTTGGTTTTGTTTTCATTTATATTTTTTCAATTTCTAAATGATTAGATTTATATTATTAGGTTGTTCCCCTGAGTAAGACTAAAGTACATGAATTATAAATGAGATATATTGGCCTAATAAATGGGGAGTGGGACTATGATGCAGCACTTGTCACATAGAAGGACATACTCATAAGAGATGTCCCCAAGTGGCAGGACAGAGCTCCACTTCCCATCATCCATGATCAAGTATGTGTATTTTATCATGAATGTGTATATTTTGTTTCACATGTGGAAGTTTTAGTAATGAATAATTTTATTATTTAATTTCTCCATTTATAACCTATTTCAATTTTGGTTTGTTTCATTTTTGGATTCTATTAGAAAGAATTTTGTGATACTATAACTATTAAAAAAATAAACATACAATGAAAATGAGTATATCTTGCATTCACATGTTCAATGTTGGTTTTTCATCACTGTTGATTTATATAAAAAAATTAGAATAAATTAAACTTTATTGGAGATCAATAAAACAATAAATTCATAGACTAAACCAAAAACACTGACCACTTATATTTGTTTACCTTTTTTCATCATAATTCTAAATTATATATGATAATTGTCTACATTATTTTGTTTTTTTGTAGTTTTTTTAAAATAAGTTTACATTTTTTATTGAATTCACTATAAAAAAGTAACTATGATATCATTTTTGTAGATTCAAGGTCCTCTATTGCTTGCATCCCAGGATACTCATGTTTCACATCTAGTTTCAGAGGGATTTCTAGTGCCTCCTTTGAGTGTATGGAGATATCATCATTTCCATCATGTTTCACCACCTCCCATTATCACCCCTCATCTTCGTTGTGTTGGGTTCTATGGTATAGTGATAACTACAACATAAATTGCCTTTATCGGTGGTATTTTAGCATCGGTTTACAAAACTTCCACTAAACCTTTCCATAAAATGGTTTAGTGGCAGTTTATTAAAAGCCATCGTGAAACCCATTTAATTTTTTACAGTGGCGACACTCCCCCCCCCCCACCCAAGCTGACCCTATTCCCCGACACCTACGATGCTTCTCCCCTGATGAGCCCCAAACCTAGCTTTGCTCCCCTCCCGTGTCATCAGTGACCTCGTCACTCATCGCTGCTGACCTCCCTTCTCCCCCCAACACCCGCGACGTCGCCTTGTCCCCTGACCCCATCGAGTTCCTACCCTAGGTCGGCTACCCTTCCCTACTGTCGGTGGTTTGCATAGTCATAGGTATTGTTTTTCATATTTTTTTGGAGCCTTCAGTGCATAGGGTTATAGAAATATGCAACCCGTTTGTGTGTATAAACATGTCTTGGAAGAGGTTAGTGTTCATTCATGATTCATATATATTCACCTTTGTTGGTTTAGATTTGGATACCAATTCTATTTAATTGGGAACATAGATTGTACCACCAAATGATGACTTGGGTCAAGGATATGGGTTTCTAATCATGATTTTGGGTTATTAATTTGGTCCTACTTAGATTCGGGATACGCTAGGTTAGTTAAATAGCTCCCATAGGGGAAGTTTTAGTGTATTTTATGGGTGTTTGATTTCATGATCTAGATGTGTGCTATAGTGTGAGTTTTTTTCACTGGTTATATGTATCTTATTCATTGGATTTTATCTTCACTTTTATTTTATATAAATTGTGAGATAACTTTTTTTTATTATAGTATCATGTGTAGGAAGTCTTTGGTTGACTGTCTACTGGGTGTACATACTCACACCCCGCATATGCATCTTGGTGCATATGAAGTTTGACATGGAATTGGTAAAGGGAATACCTCTTCATTATATAGAGGATCACCTTGATTTTGTGGTTATTGGTGATAGAGGTAGGATATTAGAGATAGTAGTGGTTTGTAGCTTGGTGTAGTGCCATGTTTGGCTCCCTATTCTACCTTTTTAAGTTTTTTGTCTTATAGACTTATTTGATGATATTTTTGTTTATTGTATCTCTGATTATTATTATTATTTTATATTATTATAGTTTGGTTTTCCTTTCTCATGAATCATATTTATATTTTACAATTAGATTTATTCTAATGAATGTTATGTATTTTAAGGGTAAATCATCCCCCAGTAATATTCTTAACCCTAGGTGTTTATTTCCAACCATTAGTGTTTGTGGGATAGACCTAAGGTTAGTGGCATTCCAATATTATCTAAGGTGATCAGTTGGGGTTGTGATATTACAAATGATATCAGTTTGGTATGATCTATTATTTAGGAAGTTAGGTATGGATATAGGATGTTTTAGGACTTGAAATATAGGGTATAAAAAGGTATATATAGCCTCTTTATACTAATATTCAAGTTACCTATGTGGTCTAAGTATTAAAATTGTTTTAAAAGACTTCTAGGAGAGTTTTCCCCTCATTATCATGGGTTTATCCAATGATAGTTTTGTATCAACATTATTAAAGAGACTTACCACCATAAATTTATTATTCACATGATATTTCATGGGTTGTTACTTTGAAAATTTTCCATTTTTATCTTTTTTGTGTATTATTTCACACTGTACAAACTATAACTAAAGTGTTGGTTGGTGACTAAGTAATGATTTTAATAACATCGACTATGGTTATAGAAAAAAAATTACCACTGGTTAGAAGACCTATAAATTAGCAGGAGTGTGATACTGGGAATGTGGTTCCACCTAAACCATAAGTAAATTAGTAACTATTAATAAGAATAGTGAAATATTCTTGGTTAGTGGAAAATAAAAAATTGGAATGAGGAACCACATTATATGGATTAATCATTGGAATTTCAAAGGAAAATCCTTCCAATATTATAGGGTGACTTGGGACCTGAAGATTCAAAGTCATGGCTAGGTTGGATAAATAGGATCTTAGATTTTATTGGAACTATAAATGGAACTAAATTAAATATAGTAGTGTGCATACTCAAAGGACTATCATGAAAATGGTGAGACTGAGTCATCTATGTTAATGTTGATCAATACCTTACCTCGGATGGATTTGAGGATTTTTTTAACAAAAAATTCTGCATACATACCTTTCAAGTATTAAGAAAAATATATTTTTTTATCTTCATCATAGAGATATCTCGGGTATGTAATATAGAGCTTAATTTACTTACCTTCCTCACTTTGCACTAGAAGTGGCATCTAGTTAATCTCTCAAATCATGTGTGTTTGAGTTGGTTCTGTGACTTAAGAATCACTTTAAGGTTTTCATGTTTTTTATTAATAATTTCATTGAGATTGAGAATAACTTGATGGTATAAAAGGTGTACATTATAGGGACTATTAGTTAAGGGAACACCTTTTTCCACATGAGAATAGGTGGAAACTCCAGCAGTGGAAATAAGTATAGAAGGAAAAATTATCCCTAGGGTAGAAAAGCACCAGATAACCAATCCACAAGGCCGATTTACTTTTATCCACTTCAAAATAATTAGTTGGGTTAATTCCAATATGTCTCTTTTGATCACTTAAAAAGGGAATGTATGATATTCCTTTGAGGATTTCACAACTATGGTTGAATATGACATCTCAAATGTTTCTATACTTATCCTCTGAATTCAAAATTAGGAAATGGTTTTAATCTAACTCAATCCTATGGCCGAATATGAAATCTCAAATGTTTTTGGATTTGTTTATTTATATCTCATGGTCATGTAATTTTTCATCCATGATGTAATATGATTGAATATATTTATCTTATTATATATGAGAGATATTTTCTTGTTAATTTAGTGTGAAATCACTCCCATGGTTATGTGTGTTGATACCTAGGTGCTTGTCGCTTTCCCATGGTGATCAGGAAAACTCTTTGGGACCTATGTTGGTTCATTAAAAAATAGTATTATATGAGGTTTTATTTATATGCATGGTTGGTAATATGGAATTATTTTATAACAATCTCTAGGATTGTGTCCATCCATGTTTCACCACACACATTTAACTAAGTTATGTTTATGTAGAATTGATTATTTTACTTTTTTACTATACTTTTCTTGTTCTTATTTTATTTTCTAGATTTTATTTATAACATTCATCTATATAACTAACATGTCGGTTTTTTCATTGGTATAATGTTTGAACTTTCAACATGGATACTGTTAACTTCCCTCATTTTTATTATTTCTTTTAGATGATGAACCTTTCATAAACTTCTCAAATTTAGATTCCAATGCCTCTTACCTTCCCTATGTGAAATATTATTAGGAGGTTTTTTCATACAATATTATTTCACTTTTTCCTAAGGATGCTTTTTATTTATTCACTAACTTATGTGGCCTTATTTTCTTATTCGATTAATATATAGGTTGATATGAACATGGACCAATCCTATGAATACTACTTCTTCATACATCAGACACATTTTCAAAATTTCTAATTATTTTTTTATATATACATGTTTCTCTTAACCTATGGATGTTTCTTCTTCATATCTGGATTTCTATCCCTTAGAATTGGATTCCTTTCTAATTTTTCATTTAACATTCTATACCAATAATATAATTCACAATAAATGAATTTGTTGCAACACCAACATTGATCCACAACCCTTGATCATCTTATTTCATTTGAATATTGAAATTAGGTCTTGTTTATAACTTGTTTAGATTTTTAAGGGCAACTAACTTCCTTAATTTTCTTATCCACCTTAGCTAAGGTGGAATATTCCATCAAACATTTCAAAATCCATACTTGTAAATAATTTTTTTCCTACCCACTCCCTTCATAAAAAGAGATTTACAAACATTATTACGATATGGTATGGATGGTACCTCTTCTTTACGAGATGGTATGGATAGTACCTCTTCCAATCGATCAGTCGGAAGCAGTGATCATGGTCAAAGAATCTAGACACAAGACTTACATCACTAGCATAGAGGACCTTATCAAGGTATCTAGTCTATATATTAGGGCCACAGATCAGTATAATTGTGTAATGTGAGACCAATATGTGAGGAACAGAGTGTTGGACCTTCTATAGTGAGAGGTACTATTTTGGTAACTTCCACTTTAGTATCTAATTTTTTTATATAGGTTCTTCTAATTCCATCATATTTGTACATGTTGTGGAGATCCTTGGGATCGACATTTAGTTTTCCTATGAAGTGATGACACTCAAAACATTTTTGGGGATTTGATTAGAGAATTTATGTTAGTGTAGGTATTGGACCTTGACATAAGTGGGTGTCACCTCATATGGGACCTAGTTTTCCTCGAGATGAGGGTTTTGAAATCATTCTTGGGGTGGAATGGTTGTTCCCCTACTATTCTTACATTAATTTTTATCGCCAAAGGGTGTCATTCACATCATCATAGGGTGGGTTTTTTATTTACAATGATGAATAGGATGTATGAGAAATATGAGATGGAATCGAGCACCATGGGTTGGGTGTGATGATAGACTGAATTACTTGATTATATTTGGAGCATAATGAAGGCATTGGAAAAATTTACATGCCAACAAGACTCATAGAATCTAAACCCGGTTATAGTAATCCTTATTTTAGAGTTACAAAACAATTCATTTCCTACGTTCTCATAATAGAGTTAGAGGCAATATGATGTTGAATAATTAATGATGATACAATCACAAAAAATTAACTTTGTAACATAAGTGAATACATGAGTTTATGTTTGTAGTTTCTCTTTGTGAGTTTTTTATTTATATTACTAAAGGATGTTCTTTCTTTTTATACATGGAATCTCTTTTTATTCTCTATATATATTACTAATTTTATTTTTTCCAATATACATATTCATATATGTGCTTATTTTCTAGTATACATTACTAGTTTTAACTTATATAGAAATTAATTGTGACATGACTACTGTATGCACTGTTTTCCACTATGCATTATTAGTACTCACTTTTATAGAATATAAGTCCATTCTTGTATGCACTTATTTTCAAAGAATTCATTTTGGAAAAAATTCAAATTATTTTTATGTGAACGTGTAATTGATTGATCATGTCATGCTAATTCATAGGTTGGGTAGTATTTCTTTATAACCTAGTGGTTAGGGAAAAAAATAATGTGTCAAATCAGATGTTCATTAAGGATAAACGCAAGAGATATCAATTGATAATAATATGAAAGCATAAGATAAAAATAATGATATGAGAGAATGGCCATAAATTATGAATATTATACACAATTCATCATATATCATAGGTGGGATGTATGTTGATATGAATTGTTATGTCAGGGTTGGAACTGGTATGGATGGAATAGGTTAAACCTAGGCTTGGCATTGTTTTCATGAAATATGACATACATACTTGTTTATAATTTTGTTTAAAGGTATAATGGCCATGTGATATGTTTATTTGCATTACTTTAAAAAAAGATGCATTTGATTGTGCTTAGCTAAGCACCTATTTTCATATTGACTAGTATGTATTCTGTTGGACTATTCATATTCCTGGAATGGTTTGTTTTTCAAGGCATTGGTGCAAGGGATGAATAGCTTCTATTTTTTTTTTAGATCATCTTTTAGCAGCGGTTTTAACCGCCACTAAATATAGATATTTTTCTCGTAGTGGTGGTTAAAACTGTCGTTACAGTGTCTCACTATCCGCATGTATTCCGTGGCGGTTTTGACTATTTTAGCGGCACTTTTCCAGTGAGGGGGTGTTTTTTATTCGCGGCGGTTATAACCACAACAAATAAAAGAGATCCATTGGCCATAAAACCGCCGCAAAAAAATCTGAACCGCCGCGAAATGAGGCAACTATGACGATTAATTTAAACCACCGTGAAATGGATATTACCGCCGCTAATAGTTTCTCGACATGCAATTTAGCAGTGGTTTCCTAAAACCACCGCTAATAGGTTATTTTCCTGTATTGGATGTGTGACTTCATCTTTTTCAACCATTATCTCATTGCTGCGCTCGTAGAGAGATGGAGTCCAGAGTCACATATGTTCCATTTTATAGAGAGGCAGATGACTATTACACTATAGGATATTTCCATTATGTTGGGCCTCCCTATTGATGGTGCGACTGTGACAGGTCGAGTTGAAGCATATTGGTTTGAGATTGTTCATATATTACTGGGCATTGAGATTCATGAAAATGGTAGGTCCATTATTAGAAATAGATTACGAATTCCCTGGTTAGAAAATCACTTCACACATCTAGAGAAGGATTTCAACAAGATCATCATGATGTGATTTGTACATGATTATATTTTGAGGCTGATCGGTGGCACGATTTTCATTGATCACTCCACTACATTTGTACATCTAATGTATTTACCTTTACTAGAGGATTTGGACTAGGAAAGCTGGTATAGTTGGGGGGTCTTCTTGTCTTGTATATACATACAGGGTTCTATGCAGCTCATGTCATATCGATAAGATGCAGATCACATGATGTGTTATTCTTCTACAAATGTAGGTATGGGAGTACATCTCGTGCTTAGATCCACATGATTGTGCACCATTGCCTGTGGATATTGTAGCAGAGTCTCTACATAAAATATGGTATATTATTCCTTCGATATAATGTATAACTTAATTGTATAAATTTCTATTATGAAATGTAACTATAATAATGTTATCTACATGTGGAGTCTGGTATATCGGTATTCAGATACAGAAATACACAATGTCCATGCCTACAGACTTATACTAGATACCCTTCAGCCAGACGATATAAGTGGTTATTATTTATATTGTTAAATATTTATTATTTACTATACATCTCTCAATTTATTAATTGATTATTCAATTTTTTTTCTTTCAGATTACATGGATTACATATACTAATGATATCATCCAAAGTCTTCCACAAGTAATGTACGGTGATGCTTGATACCGACTTCTACATGGTTGGTTTGATTCATTTTCATATTGTCGAGTGACATCAGACTGACAGAGTTATGAGGTAGTTTAGATTCCTTCAGCTCGTTCCTAACCCGCCTAGTTAGTTACCTTCACTGCATTCCCTGAAGATTTCAGGGATGAGAGACTTTGATTAGAGTATGTATCATGCAATATATATTGATCTATGGGAAAGATAACATGAGTACCAATTATGAGGGGTAGGGATAGTATGTATGCATTTATTGGATCAGTTGGATTATGTGTCATGGTACTACAGGTCCCCATTCAGATTTATGACATGAAACAGATGGGGTTTCATGAGTTGGTATTCATTCTTCCTTCTACTACTGAACAGATTTTTTATTAACATTACTTAACAGTAATTTTTTTTTTCACAAGATGCTTGTATCACTCATCTCCTTCACATTTCTGATCTAACAAAGGGAGGAACATTTGGCCAAACATATTTTCATAGTGTTGTGACATAGTTGATTCCTTATGTGGAGGAAATTTATCATGGCATTTTATTTGATCCACCACATGATGTTGAGGCTGCTGAGCATGATATAGTTATACCAGGGGTGATGACCCTATTATGGATTTTGATGTTGCACAAGAGTAGGGTGTTCATCATGATCATCTAGATGCTCCTCCAGCTTCTCAGTCACAACCATAGGTAGATATAGACATTGACCGGTCTGAGTTTGATGCTTTATTACACCCTACTTTGCAGACATCCACAGCATAGTATCCATCTTCTTCATATGTTGGTGAGAGTTCCAACCATCATCCACTATCCTTAGAGGCAAGACAAGGTACAAGCGGTGAGACTATGTATCCACCACCTGTCACATAAGAGGATGGAGAGGTGGCTACCGATGAGGATATACAAAAGCATCGTTCTCCATAGTGGAGATGTAGATAGACACGATGTGGATGCATCCTATATACTCATGGTTGTGGGACAGAGGAGAATTCATGACACAAATGTAGATTATATTGATATTATATTGACGATACATGTTGTATGTTCCTTACTGTTATCATTTAGAGTTCTATTCTTTTTTTCAATAAGTGCCTTACTATTATCAAATTATCTATCAAAATCAATAATTAATATTTGATATTCATATTAATACTTAGTATTATTATCTATATATGTATAATAAATAATATTCTTACATTCATTATTAAATATTAATAATATTAATTATTTTGAATTCAATAACTATTATTACTATTTAATAATTAATTTGAGATGATTATTTATTATATATAATATGGATTATAATAATACATATTAATATAATAAATAATCATCTTACCTTAATTATAAAATAGTAATAATATAATTAAATATGACTAAATATCAATTAAATATTCATAAATATCAGTAAATATTACAAGATATTACTAAATGTTAATAAATATTCATAAATATTAATATTTACTTATATTTAATATTATTTATTAATATTTGAGAATATTTATTTAATGGATATATAATATTCATGTGTATTTATTAATAATTATTAACATTTATTAATATTTTTTAGAATTTATTAACATTTCATAAATATTTATTTATATTAATTATTATTTAATTAATATTTATATTCTTAAAAATAGGGTTTCATCCTCAACCTGTTAAAAATATTATTAAAATTTATGAATATGAATTTAATATTTACTATTATATACATGATATTTATTAATATTCATGAATATTTATTAATTTTTACGTAAAGTTTGTTAATTTTTAATTAATATTTATAAATATTTATAAATGTTGAAAAATATTTTTTTGATGTTTATTAATTTTATTATTTAATTAATATTTATTAATATTTATTTATATTTATTGATATTTTATACATATTGATGATTTTTCAATTAATGTGTATTTATATTTAATTAGTATTTATAAATATTTATGATTTTTTTAATTAAAAATTCTGGAGGAAGCGTGAATGGGGTTCAAGATTCCTTCATAAATTCACACAAGAATCATGAACCTTGTTCATGCTTCTTGGTGAGGGGAGAAGCATTAATGACATTCACACTTCTCGGATCCCCTTTTTAAAAATACTAGAAACCCTTTCCCTTTTATAAAAGAAATTAAAAACCCATTAAAAAAATTACCTAGTGTTACCAACATATTGGTAGGTAGGCGAGCTGGTAATGGTGTCCTGGGGATATGGAAGTGGGACTGATATAAAGTTGGGTGATGCACTATTGTTGTAGTCTTGCTGAAAAGGGAAGGATGAACCCTTGGAAGGAGTGTTCTCAATTGGGCCCTAGTAGTTAGTGGCTACTAAGTTAATGGATAAAAAAATAGAAAAAATAAACTTAGTCACTAGTCTAGGTATGGATAAAATATACTTATTTTGTGACTATTAACAAGCCACTATTTTAGTATTGGATGAGTAATAAAAGGCTCAATAGGGTCTTGATGTTTGAAATAATCCTTTTGGATTATTATGTTGGGCTCAATTTGGGGTTGACTGGTCCTTTGAGGGAGGGTTGTGTTATGGAACATTGGACCTCTTGGTGTGTGTTTATCATTAATGTTTTGTAACCTTTTAATACATTGTATATATTATTATTATTATTTGTTTGAGGAATGTATGCCTTTTTAGTTATCAATGTTTAGGGAGACATTGATACCCGAGTCTATAACTCCTCTTTGTGAGCCTTGTTTTCATTTTTTTTATTGATAAGGGGTATGGAATTGGTGTATCCAACCCAATACTCATAGAAGGGTCCTCCCTTCCCTTATTTGAGCTCTCATGAGCCATAAGGGTGAATCCCCTTTCTCCTTCCACATTCATGAAGTGATTTCTTATTGATAAAATATAGGATCATCTTCCCTTATCCCTCTCTTTATGTTTCTTATTCCCCTTAGTGATGTGCATAATTCTGTATCTAGATATTTTACTATTTGGAGGTTTCATTGAGTCACAAAGCAACATTCATTTTTTAAGGTTCTTTCACTGGTGGTATTTTAGGGACTATGGTTTGTCTAATCATATCATTACAAGGTTTAGCTTTATCATATGACTTATTGATAAGGGTTATTTGACTTAATAATAACATGAACTTTTAAAATTAATTATTTAATTTACGAATTTATAATTTTGGTTCATTAAGTATTGATTAATGGAATCAATGGTTGAGAGTCTGAGTGATTAAATTTATAGAATCCCATTGAGGTGGGTGACTTGGTCTTTTCTCATGGTTGGGAAATTTAATTATGTTTTGTTGAATTATTTTTGATAAAAACCTATTTAAATACCTTTCTAAATTATGAGGTGTATTTGGGGGAAATTTTTATATGATGTATCATTATTATTAACCACTTGTGGTGTTCCTAAAAGTGGTGTTTGACTAAATAATGGGTGGTCTGAAATAAAGCGATGAGTTTTATGTTTTTGTTTTAAATGGATGGAAATGGGTTATTTAATTGGTCAGAATTGGATTTTATGGGAATATAGGTGGTTCAGTTTTAAAATAAGATTTATGAAATAACTTGGGAGAGAATACCAAAGAATAAGAAATGACCACCTAGTTGAGATTTATTTTATATATTTAGATGGAGGAACTGGGTTTGGTGCTTGGTGTGGGTGATGACCCTTACAAGCAATCTTTTTTTTAATAGAGGTTCTCATGTTGGGGCTAAGTGATGACCTAGACTGGTAGACTAGTATTCTCATACCACTGATGCTACTCTCACTTAGGTTTTGGATAGATGAATGGGTAGTGTATATCCATTGAGTTGATGCTGACTAGTTAGGTCTTTCATTTTAATTTTTATATAGTTATGGTACATGAGTTGCATTTATTGTAATTATTATTATTATTGGAATGTTTTATTAACACATTTTTTGTATTTATATTTAGCATGTGATATATCCATTCATTCATAGTGGCCCATTATTCTTAATTATTATTATTTATTTTGCTTAAATTAATTGGATTGAGTAATGATTCTATTTTGGTTGTTTTTTGATTGATTGAAAACATCAATTCATTTATTTTCAATCAAGTAGTAGAGTCCTATTGAGAGTTTAAATAAATTATATGTGGTGAAAATATCATCCCTAAAAATATTTTTTCCCATAAAGATAATTTATTTATATCTCATACATAGAGTATTGCAATTTCCATTTGGAACTCAATTGCATCTTAGTACAAAATTTATCCATAAACATGGTCAAAATAATAAAAATATTCAAACCTAAGAGGATATAGTAAGAGTATGTATTTTATAATTCAATGGAATAAGGTCAGACCATTTAACCTTTTTTAAGTTTGATTGTAATAATAATTATTATTCATCTATCAACATGAAACCATAAAAGGTTTTGTATGTTTGACCTTTCCTTTCACTATTATATTGTGTTGATATTTGTGAGTCAACCATTATTAGACTATATATGGTGGAAAATATGATACAACTTATGAAAATGATTCAATATTTTATAGATATATTATGTTATAGTCATAAACCATATGAGAATCAAAGGAAATGATATTTTAATTTCACAGTGGGAGATCGTGTATTCTCACAAGTTTCTCTACAGCAAGGCCAGCATAGGTTTAAAAGAGGTAATAAATTATCACAATGGTTCATTAGACATTTTGAGACATTGAATTGATATGATGGATTTTCATATCATTTAGTTCTTCCAGTACACCTAGAGAGAGCTCAGTACATCTTTCACATATATCATCTTTAAATAATATTCATGGTCTAGATCTTGTGGTCTATAGGAGAAAAATTGATCCCAATGAAGATGCAATGTTCATAGAATATCTTTGCGATATCAGATCATAAAGATAAGATTTTCCAAAAGTTAGTTTTACCACTTGTGAGATTCTTATAGAGACATAATAGTTTGGAGGAGATTACGTATGGGTGGGAATACCATAAGAAGGTTTGGTATCCAAAATTATACATTGATTTTCATGAAGAGGTTTGGATTGTAATCTTGAATTTGGTTTGTAATCTTGAATGATAAAGTAATTAAAGATTATTTACTTTTTATATGTTAAATTCCTAATGGAAATAGATTAATATTTTTCAATACATCTTGGTATAGAGGAATGAATGGTTTCCTGCATTGTCAAATAAATATCCAAGTTATTTGTGTGTTTTATATTTTTTTTTCAAGGTATAAGCGAATCCACCTTTGGTGTGAGTTAAATAACTATGTTGGGAAAACCATGCATCCTGAGAATTTGGATAGAGTTCATTCAAGGTAAACAAGCATTAATAAAAAACCATGCATGATAAATGTATATATGAATTAAATTTATGCATTTTTTTAAAACACTATCTCATTTATTGACACTCATTAAGCTTCCTATATTGCTTTAGGTGACCATTGGGGTCATTTTTTGGGTGATTTTAGAGCCTTTTACATCATAGTTTTATGTTTTTGTCTTTTTGATTGATTTATCTGGATCTAGATCTAAGGTAATCAATTTTTTATCTACTCTGTTGTTAGATCTCTCCCTACCCCCCTCTCTCTTCTCTAACAAAGAAATTATATTATAAAGAGTCAAATAAAGAGATATGAATATTTTGTAATTGATTTAGGGTGTCTAATATTAGGTATTAGTATATCATGATTATTAAATTAGATTTAAGACTCTAGATAAAAATCCATAAACCCGTACACCCAGATATATTACTAAAAATATATTCTTTACACATTGGCTTTGATACTAACTATACCATCCTAACATATTCACTCCATTATTTCAAGATTAATACCAAGGATTTCACTTTTCTATATTCCTATGGTATTTTAGGTGTATAGGTTTAGGGAATTAAGAAAACTATTACATGAAAAAAGAGAACACTGCTACATGGTGTATATATTTGGTTCACCAAAATAGGTTCTTAAATCAACACTCATGTTTCATTTATAAGACACTTTCTTTGTTCAATACGGGTACCCATAACTGGAAGATTGGCCATTTTATAGTTCTTACACATCCTTAAATCTTGTAAAATCATTTGAAAATGTGTGATGAGCATATAAATCTAAGTAAGAGATAGAAAAATAAACAAAACTCATTAGTCCACTAAAAACCATGAAATCTCATAAGAAGGTTTTCATTTTGACATAATAAACTTTGAGCTCATAAATAAAAAATAACTACATTTGAAATAAATATTTTTTCAAGAAAACCATTGAAAATCATAACAAGAATAAAAACCCATGAAGGCATCTTAGGAAATCATATTCAACACCCTTTAAAATCACCCTTTCATATTACCCAACCAATAGGACCTATTCAGTTACTACAAAACAATTTATCTATGTAGACTAAATCATTACCCAATACCTTGACAGATATATACCAGGCTCACCCATCATCCTCTATAATTATAAAGTACTGTAAAATGAACAAAACACATATAAACTTTCATTTTCATCACCAAACTCATAAAAATTACTTTTAATCACATGAGTAAAATTTATTTGAATTATCTCATAAAAATAAGAATAAACATTCTTTTCTTTTGATAAATCTTAAAAAAATGTAAAACTCGCAAAAAAATGGGAATGAGATATTATTCAAAAAAACATGAAATCTTGGAAAAGGAAACATTTTAATGAAGAAATTTCATAGTTACAGGAAAATGTTTTCATGCATAAAATGTTAAAAAAACATTCTTTTCACATTTTTATAAAGAAAGTCAAAAATAAACCATGAATAAAACATTAAAAAGATACCTTTTTAAACCTTAAAAACTAAAATATAATAGAAAGTGACATTATGAGATCATTTAATTGTAGAGAATAACATTTTTTAAAGAATATGGACATGGATGAAAAGGAGTTGAAAGGAAAACATCAAAAAAATTAAATAAGGTTTAAAAAAAATCTCTTACCTTGAGTGCTAACTCATTTCATACATGTGTCTACCCTCCTAATTAATAAAATTATATTAACTATTTACATAATTAATAACCTTTTACATGTTTATTTCTATATTATTATTCCTTTTATTTCATTTATTATCATGTTTCATTTATTTATTAAATCGATATGGTTCACATTGGTCGATTTGGGGTCGTTCAGTTCATAATCTACAAAATGGTTTTGATATCCTGGTAATGGTAAAAATTACTTATCTAATGGTTCCATAATATCTATATGTGTCAATTTATAGGGTTCATATCATTCCAATAATAGAAGAGTTCAATATGTCATGAAATATTTTTCCATGAATCTTCCTTATTATTATTTTTTTGATGGTTTAAGATAACAATTATTGTTCACATTTAATTTTGTTGTTATGATAGATATTTTACCATACCAGAATATTAATGAAGATTTAATAAAAAAAAATTATATATTTATAGAGTCCCATGGCTATTTTATGAAATTTATGGTGACATCTCATGCAGAATGCTTAAAATCTCTCTCTCTCCCTCTCCCTCTCCCTCTCTTTATAAATTTTTTATTTCATAAAAGGAATTGATTTTATTAAAAAATATACATAAATACATAAATATATTAATATTATATAATTATGAAAACATGTTAAATTCATCATTATTACATAATATTACCAGTATTTAAGTTTTCTTATCATTCACGACATAAACATTATAACATTATTCATGTAGGTGGTAGAAGTGACCCAAATAAGAACACATTATAATGACCAAATGAGTAAAAATATTTTATCATATAGTAATAATATCACTTTTACACAATTTTAATGATTTAAAAATACATTTTATTAAAATTATAAATCACATTCAATAAGAGATATTTCAATAAGATAAATGAAACTGAATAATAAGAAGCTATTACTTAAAAAGTGTCTCGGCATGATCGTTTATTGGCGGTTAAGTTTACATTGACCATTTATTGTTAATATTAATAATAAAATACTTAATTTATCTTTATAGAATCTTAACCATGTTATAAATGTCATATTTATTCATTAAATCCTTTTTTAGAACTAGCCATGTAAGACAATAATGAAAAATGAAATGCATCATTTAATAACATTTTAGTATATTAATGATATCAATGTAATTATATTAGTATAGTTATAATAGATTTGGAGGATGTGGTGAAGAGATCATTTTATAAGTGAGAGGAGTGACAATTATGTAAATACTTTTTTCTTAATATATAATAAATGTCATACTCAAGGAAATTGGGACAAAATTAGCCAAAATTAGAAGATAATATAAGGAGGGTTGAGAATCTACTGAAACAATAAATAAAAGGTAGGGATTTATGGTCTCATCCCTTAATTTACCCCCCCCCCCAAACCATTTTAACCTTTACCTTGGTGACTAATTTTTCCTAGGTACCATATTTTTATGAATAAAAATGAAATGGACCTTATTACCTAATTTGAACCTTCTAATTCCAAATATGAAAACCATATTACAACATTCAATTTATAGATTTTTCAACAATTAATTTTAATATAAGTATGTATAATTCAACAAAAAATAGTTTTTAGAAGAAAAAAATCTCTTTAAGCATAAAAAATAATTTTCACCAAAATCATGTATATTATTGATTCTCATGAAATTTATTGGTTTATGAATAAACAAAATAGAGTTATCTGACTTTAAAACTAAGTCAAAATTGGACGGTACCTTGTTAATTCTATATCAAAGTAAAATTATAAAAAATAGTTTTTTTATTAGAATAAATTATCAATATATGGGTACTGAAACAATAGAACTATTCACCTGAAATGGGATTTCGAGCCACATAATTAGGCCTATGGGCCATTAATAGTCTTCAGGCCACAAGGACTCTAGTCCATCATCAGTGTAAGGCCTTCTAACTATAGATCCTTTGGGAAATCACCAGTGGGAAACATGTGGCATGACACAGACCAGGTGATTGAATAGATATAATAGGAAGATAGCGCAACATGGATTCACGTAGACATTGTCAAGTGGGAGGATTTGATATGAGGGATGGGTGTGTTGATTCTTATCTTCCAGCCTTCTATCATATGGACTGCCAATGTGGGATGGAGGGTTGCA
The DNA here is from genome assembly GCA_963277665.1 of Viscum album. Classification (NCBI taxonomy): domain Eukaryota; kingdom Viridiplantae; phylum Streptophyta; class Magnoliopsida; order Santalales; family Viscaceae; genus Viscum; species Viscum album. The sequence goes on from OY728162.1 coordinate 128,704,306, forward strand.
ATGCCACATGACTATCCACACATGAGATTGGTCTGATGATGTGGAGAAACTAGTGGGTGATGCAAAGAGGGGTACCACACAAGGCATCACCGGGTGAGAAAATATAAAGTGATATGGGTGTGAAAACACCTATCACCCAAAAATCCCCCCACACTGTGGATGGAGGGGTTCCCAGTCACGATGTGTCAATCCAACATGATGCAACATTTCATAGCATGGGGGTGAAACTTTTAGATTGGGATCATGGTGCAATGACTACTAACATGGGGTGACATGCTGTAAGACTAGTAACATGGAATGATGTGAAATGATCACTCAAGGCCATTTATATACCTTTGAGATGTTGGGACTTTTGGCAATGTATTGTAATAAAATAGGTTACATAGGTGTATTTCATTTCTTATGGGGAGGGATAATGATTGACCCATTGGGGTGATTGAGTGTGTTTATTGTTTGGCTACTTTCAACCCCCTTTACCTATAATTTATATCATGATAATTTTGTAAAAGTTATGGCATTTGAGAACATGGTATTTTTCATTATTCACCTAAAAATCAACCCTTTTAGAATAATCCCAAAAATTCACCCCAAGTTAATTTTTTCATGTAGATATCAAAAATGAATTTCATTTTATAAATTTAAAATTCAAAATTTTAGAATTTTAAATTTTAAATAAAACTATATAATATATTGAAAAAAAAATTAGTTAGAGTAAAACCAATTTCATTTTCAATTGAAAAAATATATAAAAATATATATATAATTATAATGAATACGAATCCATAAAATTATCTTGAATATTAATAAAACATAAAATTGATTTATTATTAAAATTACCAGGGTTGTCATTTGAATCCATAAAAATAGCATGAATTTTAATAAAACATAAAATTGATTAATTATTAAAATTACTCAGGTTGTCATATTCTTTCCCCCTTAAAGAAACATTGTCCTCTCAATTTTATTCATCAATAAATAGGTGGAGATATTTTCCTCTCATAACTCTTTTAGGTTCCCATTTTTCTTATACAATCATATGATTCTTCTACATAACTTTAACCAAGTGAGTTTCCTTATTTTGTACTACTTGTTCTCTGTGATCAAGAATATAAATAGGATTTTCCTCATAAAAAATATTTTCTCTTAAATAAAATACTTCATGGATTAATAAGTGATATGCATAAGGTACATATTTCTTTAACAATTAAACATGAAACACATCATGTACTTAAGATAAACTCAAAGGTAAGGGTACTCGGTAAGAAACTGATCCCACTTTTTCCTGAATTTCAGATAGAACAATAAAACACAGGCATAATTTTTTCTTTTTATTAAAACGAATCACAACTTTTCATAGATATATTCTAAAAAAATATTCTCTCATATCTCAAAATAAATATCTTTCATTAAGTTATCTGTATAAATATTATGCCTACTCGGATATTCTCTCATATGGTGCTAGATCATTTTAACATTTTTAACGATCTTATCTACCAATTCAGGTCCCAATAACTTTCTATCCCCAACTTCATCCAAACATATCAGAGTATGAAATTTCTTTCCATATAATGTATCAAATGGTTTTATATATATACTTAAATGAAAACTATTATTATAATAAAATTCCACTAATGAAAGGTGTTGATCCCAACATCCCTGATGACCCAATGAGTAAGCCCATAGCATATCCTCCAATGTTTTAATTGTTCATAATAACCCATATTTCATTATTAAATAAATATATATTTGGTAATAAAACCATGAAATCCATGAATATATTCTCCCATTTCTATTATATAATTGAAAATGGTTGAGTTATCCCCTTTGGTATTTGGCATTCAACATTAACTTATTGAGAAGTGAAATATTTAAAGGTGAAATTAACAATGTAATTCTTCACTACATCCCACAAATAATATTTTTGAAGGTATTTATAAATATTAGTGACACTGATATAAATAGAATATGGAGAGTTATGAGACTTACTCAATAATTCTTTTTTCAGATGAAAAACACTTAGTATACATAACCTCTTTTTAAATATTATAACATCTTATTTCTTAATGTTAAACTCATAAAATTTTCTTTCTTTAAATAGTTATAACTTCCTTTTCAAACCAAAATCTTCCTTCTAAACATATTTAATTCTTTCTAGAAAGGATGATTGTACTGATACTTTATCCAAAATTGAATGGGTTTTGAAAAACACAACTTCTAGTTTTGGTTTCATTAAATCATTAACTACTTGATCATGTTCCAAGCATATCATGGTTAATGATGCATTATCCTTTCAAGTCAAGGCATATACTACCTTATTTTATTTACTTGGATGAAAGTGAATCATGAAATAATTATCATTTATCGATTCCAACCATATTATTTTACTCATGTTAAACTCTTTTTTAGTAGATATATACTTTAAAATTTTATGATCCATATATATGTGTGTGTGTGTATGTGTGTGTGTGTGTCACATTTATCCCCATATAAACTATGCATATAAATTTTTAAAGAAAATATCACTGATGTAAGTTCAAGATCATGTGTTGGATAATTTTTCTCATGGGGTTTTAACTATCTTGATGCATATTCAATTACCTGGCCATTTTTCATCAAAACAAAATCAGGACCCTTTAAATGAAGCATAATTTAAATAAAGAATTCATCATTTCTATATGGAAAGGCTAATATAGGGGAAATAACCAATATTTTTTTAATTCCTAATAACATTCATCACATTCCTTTATCCAAACTAATTTAACTCCCTTTCATGTTTACTTGGTTAGTGGTTTTGCTAACTAAGAAAAGTTTTCAAAAAACCATCAGTAATAATTTTCTAGTTCAAGAAAAATTTTAATCTCAGTGACATTAGTATGTCTTTACCATTTTCCCACCACTTTAATTTTAACAGGATCAACTATTATTCCATCTTTAGTTACAATATTCCCAAGGAATGAATTTTTTTATAACAAAAAATCACATTTTCTAAATTTTTCATATAACATCTTTTCTTTTAAAATCTACAGTACAATCCCGACATATTTCTCATGATCCTTGTAACTTTTATAATATACCATAATATCATCAATAAATACCATTAAGATTTTATCCAAATACCCATAGAAAACTCTTCTCATCAGGTTGAATGAATCCCTTATCAATTAACTCTTTTAATTGATTTTCAATTTGAATAGATCTACTAGAGAAATTCAATAAGGTGGTTTTAAAATTGGATTAGTATCAGGAACTAATTCAATAGTGAATTTGACCACTTGATCATTAATAACATTAGAAAAATCATCAGGAAGTATATCCATATATTCATTTACTAATGGCACATCACTAACTTGAGAAATTCCATTTTTTTCAATGATATTCACAAGATAACCCTTACCCCATATTTAATAAATTTCTTATATTTTTGATATGTTATCATAATTATAAACTCATTCTTAAATTAAAACTAAAACTCATTATAAAAATTAAATATAACTAATTTTTCTCTAAAATATATCTTATCATGATAATCTAAAGGTCAATCCATACCTATAATAACATCAAATTCTATTTTGGGTAAGACGTAAATATTTATAGGAAAAACAATGTCATGGATAGTTATAAGAAGATTACTATAAATCTTTATTCCTTTAATAATTCTCCATGAGTCTTTACCAAAATTTATATACCTATCACCACTTCATTTGATGGTCGAACATCTACTATAGTAGTAGCAAATGAAATTTCCACACCTTTTTTATTTCAATCTCAATGATTACCACCTTTAGTAGCTAACTTTGGAAACATGTTTTCATAATGAAACAAATCATTTAAATTAAAACATTTCACTAAAAATTGAACACCTGATTCCCCATTATTGGTATGATTAATACTCTTTTATTTGTAATTATGAGCCAAATTTATGAATTTACCACGCCAGTAACACTTTAATGATTCCATTAGACATTACTTAAAATGTTTTTACCACATTTGGAATATGTGGGATGGTTACCTATAGGTTTCCTTTTTGGTTATTTCTCTATATATTTCCACCATGACCACTTATTTTTCTTGATTTCATGATATACATAGGTTTCAAAAAACTCTATCTCTATCTTATAAGCACATTGAATAATTTCCTCATAATTTTTAATTTTAAAAATGGAAAATGATCTTAATAAAATTGGTTTTTGACCTGTGTAAAACCTATAAATTTTAATCCTAGGGTTCATAATAAAATTTGTTACATACCTGACCAATATTTTAAAATTTTCTTCATAATCATCAATTGAGTCATCTTCCCTTTTCTTCAACTCCAAAAAAATTCTTTCCATTATAAGTCAAATAAATTTCAAAAAATAATTTTCAAGAAATATATCTTTAAATATCTTTCATTCCATGGTATCAATTTGATTCTTATTATTATTATTTTAAATTAAAGACCTCTACTTACTATCCTCACCTTTAAAATTATAAACTATAAGAAGAACCTTATGATACTCTGAACAACCTAAAACATCAAATGTATTCTCTAAAGAATTTATCCATGTTGTTTAATGAAATGATCTACTATTTTCATATCAATATATAAGGAATTTTCTCTCTCTTTTTCATGGGTATTACCGCTTATAGTTTTCAATCATTAAGTTAACACAACCACAAACTTTTAATGCCCTAAAATTTTACTATATATCATTCTTTTAAATAGATGTAATATTTTTATAGCTTGCTCTACATGCAACACCGAACTGAAATGACCCACAACATATTAGATGAATATTATAAATAAAATTATAATAATAAATAAAAAACTCTAGTAAATAAAAATATAATAACCAATTAAAAATTCTGACATTTATAGGATATATAATTCATATTGTTTAATATTTGAAAAGATTGTTCATTTTCAAATAACTGTTTAAATTTTTAATAAATTAAATTGACTAATTTTAAATGATTATTATGATAATATAAAATATTTTAATATATTAATTAATCTATTAACATTCTTTAAATAATATATTAATATGAAATATTATTGAGAACACATAATACCATTTTTAATAAAATCAATTTTATTTTTATTTTAAATTTTTATTTAAAAGATAAATTTATAAATTTTATAGTTTGAATTTTAAAAAATTAATTTCATTTTGAATTTCCAAATATAAATATTTTCCTTAGGTGAATTTTTTATATTTTTCTGAAAAAATTAATTTTAGGTGAATAATAAAAAAATAAAGTTTTTACTAAAATCATAGCGTTTATGAGTATATCAAGAAGTAAATATGAATTAAAAACTTATAAAACATTTATCATGACCAAATATAAATTTAATTTGAAACATTATATATTTAAAAATACTACTATGAATTCATAAAACCTATGTTTAACAACTTAAGTAATATTTTCCAATAAAAATTTCTTTTAGTCCTTTCTAATAATTAAATATTATTTTGGTAAAATTTATTTTTAGATTTATTTGAAAGCTAAATAAATTTTATTTTTTTAATAATAAACCAGTTTATATCATTAAAATCAAATAAAATGATAAATTTATCCTACACATAAATTTTAAACTTAAAAATACACTTTTTCTAAAAACGAGTTTTAACGCGTTATATGCGGTAATATTAAAATTTATTTTTCTTAAACATAGAAATTTTATTTGATAAAATTAATATTTGGAATCAATAGATCCAAATTATTTAATAAGGTTAATTTTATTTTTAAACATTAAAATTAAATTACTTAGGTAAAAATTAGTTACAATAGTAAAACCAGAATTTGTAAAAATGAAAATTCTAAGAGTGAAGGAATTAAAAAATATTTAAAACATGTTTGAAAATTAATTTTTGAGGTATTATAGAACTTATATCACCTAAAATAAATTATTATCCATTTTTGAGTCTTCTTGATCTATGAAACATGTTCTTTCTTTATAATAAGATGAAATATCTACTAAAATTCCATTCTCACCGCTTATAAATGGGGCCTCTCACTACCCCTTCAAGACCACTAAAATAATTAGATTTTCTATTGAACATTTGACCTTTTTTATTCCATCTAGAATAATAGTCCTTTTCCTTGAGACTCTGGTCACAAGATATTGGCTTAAGACTTCAATTTCTATGGAATCCTCTAAGGAAAACGCAAAGATTTCAACATGAGTACTCATTTGTCCTAACTTCTTTTCCATTCCATCTTACTTTTTAAATTATAATATTCTAATTAATATATGATGAAATAATTATTTTTTTTATACTTAATGTTACTATGGTAATATAATAACTATTAACTACATTTCCACTTTTTTATTAATAAAAATAAAAATGTCATTCATGCATTATGTGAACTAATGCCACTACGAAGTGAAAAAATTCATTTTTTCACCACCACCTATCTTCAATAATTATAAAATTTAGATTGAGGAATAAATTTGAAAAATATAATATAATTATTATTATGGAAAAATAAATTATAATCCACCTTTTCCCCTCTCTTTCTTTGAGAAAAGATAATGTTGATCATTCATTGTGTGGACTACCACCTCCAATATGTCATGTATCTTATTTTTTATCTAGTTTCATTATTATTTATTAAAATATATTAGAATATGATTCAAAACATTAAAAGTATCTAAATAATATAATTATTATTTTTTAATAATATTATTATTTTAAAATAAACCACTTTCATAATCATAATCACCTATTAATTATGGTATGTTCATGTTTGGGTTGGTCTAACCACATACTTGAACAATGCTACAAAAAATATCATGGATGACTATGAGAACATAATTAATGATGATATATGATATAAATAAGAAAATACTGATTTTATTTTGGTTCTATAATGGTAACATTAATACTAAAATCATTAATTAAGATATCATCATTCATTTTTTAATGATCACCAAAATATGTTTGTCGCTAATTTCACCTAAAAGAACTATGAATAACAATATTAATGAAGGAAATTATAAATTTATAAACTATCATGAAACATAAATTCCAGTACCTTTTATTAACCCATGAATTATGAAAATTGGGATAAGAATTAAGAATAACATTGTTATTGTGAAACTAGTTTAAAACTATCAAGATTACTCCCACCTGGTATTGAAAATAGATAATAAAAACTGATATACATGTAGTGAATAATTATAAATGAAGTTTATAAAAGTTTATATATACAAATAAGTTTTTTAAATATTTTATTAAGATATTTATTCTTTTACACATGATATTTAATCACTTCATTGGAGGTCAAGAATTAAGTTAAGGGAGGTTTTTGTCTCAAATTTAATTCCTCAAGAAATATTTCTTACCATGCACCCTGATATATTTGATATGGTGTGATTACTACCTAATTAATGTGTTTTTGAAATATTAATAAAATTTAAAGGGTTTGAATATCCATATAGTTTTCTTTCTTTAAATGATTTTGATTTAAAAGATACCAAAGTTGTAAGGGTTTTTGTTAACTCAACCCCCATTGTTGAGTTATAATGCTTCTTCATGAAATTTTTCCTTCTAATATGGGTTGATTCCACCATAATATTTTATTTCATGGTAATTTATATTCCTATATAGGGAAAATTATGTTTGAATTTGAGACATAAATTTTTCTTTTACGACTATGGTAAAGAATGTTTTCAAAAAACTCTTATATCGTTTCTTTCTCTATATGAGCATTCTTCTTTATAAAGATTCTTTTCCATGGTTTAAAATGGATTTCCAAATAATTTTCACCCTTTTTGTTTTTGAAAATTAAAGGTAATATTATTATATTTTTCTAAAGTAAAATTTTTAATTTTTTAAAGGAATTCATGATTTCAAAAGTGGTTTTAAAGGATTATATTTTAAAAAAGGATTTTTTTCAAGTACTTTTATATTCTCTCAAAGAATGTTTTGAAATCATATTTATATTATAATTTTTTTTATAAAAACCCTATTTTGGTTTTAAATAATTATTTTTAAATGTTTTATCAGTATCAAGTATTTTATATTAAATAAATCATTTTTAATGAGTTTTTAAACCTTTAAAAAAGGGGTATTCTCTCTTATATTTCAAGTGATTTATCCAAAGATATTAAAAAGTTATTTTCATATATAAAAATATCCTTAATGATCCTTAAGTTACAAAAGGGATATTTTTAATCCACCATCCAAATTATTTCTCTGTATGTCTTATGGAATGTTATAGGAAAGTATTTTCATGAAACCTATCTCTTTTCCATGGGTTAATTAAGTGGTAATTATATTACCAATTTTTTTCATGTATTAATGACATGTATATGTATGGATGATTATTATGTGATGGTTGGGGTCATATATCATCCTAAAATGCATTGGTTAAGGATTTATATCTCGTGAGATGACTATGAGAATCAAGAAGTGATTCCTACTCCACTGTGTTTATGGTAATAAGATAGTGATGCCTGCTCCACTATGTTTATGAGAATCTGGTAGTGATGTCGACTTCACTATGTTTATGAGAATTAGGTAGTGAATCCTACTCCACTATTTTTAAGGGAATCAGGTAGTTATGTCAGATCCACTATTGGAATCTGGCAGTAATTCCTACTCCATCATGTTATGGTAAACATGTAGTGATTCTTGCTCCACTATTTTATGATTTATACACCTCTGTTAGTTCCATAGTTTACTGTTATGATTTTTTTCTATGTATTTACATATATTTATGCCTATTATTATTCTTCATTACTCATGTTTATTATATCATGTTTCCAAACTCTTATTCCATGGTATATGTTTTCTATTTTGAGATTACATGTCTTACTAGCATGGATTATGGACAACTCTTATTATTCCAAATTCTTTTTAATAAGTTATTTCTCCCCTATTCATGTTTTCTCTCATTATTATGATATAAACCTTGATGATATGTTGATGAGTTTTTCCCATAATTATATTTTGATCTCACCTATTTCATGGAAGGTGTCTATATGACACAACCAGAAAGGCTGGTGACATCATGGAATGCCAATAAGGGGTGAAAGTTACTGAAATCTAGTTTAGGATTGAATCAAGCAACAAGATCATAAAATATTAATTTGGAATGAATTGTTGTAATTTTTTCTACCAGAGGTTAGTGGGAGTATCACTATTCTCTAAGTAAAATATGTTTGATAGCATATGGAAAACAACTATTGGTCTTACAATTAGTTAAGACCAGAATTAAATTAATTATCCAGTGACTGACTTAAAGTAGAAACATATGTTTTAGGGAATAAGATATAATGAGGTAGATTTAATGGTTTCTTAGACCTATTCAATCGTACATATACTAACAATGTATTGAAAAATACAAGTTGGAACAATTCAATAGAGAATTGTTACCAGTGTCACATGGAATAAATCTTTCCAAGAAGACATGTGTGGCACATAAAAAGAGATTAATGTGGTAATTTTAACTTCATACACTTATGTTATGTATCAATAACATATGTCATGCAATGTACAATAAATTATATTGTCAACATGTACTTTATGGTAGTCAAATATCAATTATATCCAAGATAACTGCATGGGAGGCAGTCATAACTATCTGATTATACTTGAGAAAGTATAAAGGTATGTACTTGGAATCTAGAGAGGAAGGGATATTAGTTTTAAGGGGGTAAAATAGTCTTCCTTGAATCAATGTGATCTAATATAATAATTAGGTTAAGGTAATGAGTTATACAATATCATACAATTCATTGGTAGCCATGCTTATAAATACCAAGTGTGTTGCAGCTTCAGTGGCAACTAAAGAAGCAGTGTATAAATATGAAATGATTTCTTATAGTTTTTTTAATTGTACTTAGTGAGTAAATTTTTATTATAATATAAATTATAACAGTTATACTACTAGTACTATAGAATATTTCAAGTTTTTATAGTGAAAAAACATGAAATACTTAAAGCTAACATCTCTTGAGAAGTTTTTCTCAAGGAGATAAAGTCACACATAAAATAATTTCCACGTTGTAGAGACATGGAAAACCCATAAAATAAAGGTGTGATTCAGCAGAAACATTATCTAATCATGTGAGAGATAACAAGGTTGGTTGGAAAGTTGGATCTATTTCAAGTGGGAGTGTTGTAAAAGTGGGTTCCCTAGACCCAACTTTATCAGTACTTTTGATTGTCATACCATGTGTATAATGAGTTATGCATGATGTACACTTACCATTATAATGTATAAATTTATGTGTCTACTATTTAAATGGTAATTTACATAGATTAATTATCATATCAAAAGGTTATAAAGAATCTCAGGCTATAATGAGAACCTTGAGATACTATGACATTAATCTTAAACATATGTCATATGGTCTAGATACATTATACTGACTGGACACAATTGATTTCAAACTATCAAGTGTTATGGGATCATGATCATTGAGACTTATTCTCATTAAGTTCTCACTTGGTGATCTCTAGTAGTGAGATAATGAGTACATACACACTAATAGGAACACCACATGTTTTGGGCATCATTGGTTCTTCCTATATATGGACATGTGTATCTGTCTCCTGGCTTGAAATCATTATAAATGTGTTCCATTTGATTGAATAATTTGATTTAAAGAGAAATCCATGACAATAAAGTAATTTTGAGGTAGTTTTTGTTGGGTGTGTCATTGGTGGTATAACATTGGTTGAATGATTGAGATAGGATTTTTCGCTTTCAGGAAGAGGAAGTAATATCTCAGGCCTTATTGATCAGGATGATAGTACCTTCATAAATCCTTGTCCATGGTAGTAGAAGGTAAGTTCATACATTTAGATAAAAAAAATATTAAATCAAGGAAAGGAATATGACAAAAATGTGTATCCTACTTTATGACATATCGTATGACAAAGAGATTATATTACATAGTACATGCTCCTAGGTTGGTTCTTATTTCTATGAATTCTCCTTATCTCTTTAGGGGCCATGATATGTTTCTATATTCTACTCTTGGTCTGTAAATATTATCCACTGCTATTGAGATAAGATCCTAGAGGGTCACATACTATAGTGCATTCAAGATTCTTCCATGTTCTAATGAATATGTATACAGGAAATGGTGAACCCCACCACGGGGTTTGAATGTTTTCCAAGCATTATCGATCAATGAAAAATAAATAAATTCATTATTATTCAAGTATAGAATAAATGGATATAATTTATTTAATAAAAATATCAAAAGTGTTTAAATAAATACATGGAATAATATCAGATGAATGAATTTATATTAATATTCAAGGTTTGTTTAATATTTGTGGGAATTACGAGTCAAGTTAATGACTTAGGTTTATCATGTAATATATATTTAATATATGCTACAAGTATGTTATAAAATATAAATAATATTTATGATGTAGTTATTTCATCATAAATATTTATTTTTTACTTATTTAGTGGATGTCAAGTATACGGGGGCTAAGGGTGTAATTTCGGCCCGACCTGGCCTGGATCGGGTCGGGCTGGCCCAAACAACCTCATAAGGCAACCCGAGCCCAGCCTTGGGCCGACCCAAACCATCGGGTCGGACCGGGCTTTTTCAAGTTGGGCCATGGTGGGATTTTATTATTTTCAAAATAATTTTTTATTTTAAAACTTTTTTAAACATTTTTTTAACATTTATTTAAAATGTTTTTTTAAATTTATTTTTAAAGGAATTTTTTTAGATGTGTTTTTTTAAATGTTTAATATGTTTCTTTTTTAACATTTATTTTATTTTTTATTAACATTTTACAGTGGGTGGATATGTTTTTTTTTCTAAATAGATTTACATATGTTAATCTATATATATTATGTGAAAATTGTAAAAAAAAATTAATGAGGGGTTGGGGGATGCGCAATAGTGGGTGAGTTTAAAACATTGTTATTTAAACATTTTTTTAACTTATTTATAATTTTTTTAATCGTTTGCTAGTTTTTGTTATTTAAAAATTTTTATTTAAACTATTTTTTAACATCTTTTTAAAACATTTTTTTTACATTTATCTTTAAATTATTAAATTAAAAAAATATATTTATTTTAAACTCATGCTTTTTACAAGTATTTTTTTAAAACATTTAACTTCTTTTTAGAATTTTAATATAATTTTTTTTTAATTGTTTGTTTACAAAAAAATTAATTTAAATGTTTTTTTTAACTTTTTTGAACATTTTTATTTAAACTATTATTTATCATTTGTTTAAAACATTTTTTACATTTATTATTAGAAATTTAATTTAAAATGTTTTTTTAACGCATGTTTTTTACATGTATTTTGTTTAAACATGTTTTACGTAAACACATTTTTTATTTACATTTTACAGTGGGGGGATATGTTATTTTTTTCAAAATAGATTTATATATGTGTATAAATTTATATATATTATCTGAAAATTGAAAAAAATGAGGAATTGGGGGATGTGCAATAGTGGGTGGGTTTAAAGTGTTGTTATTTAAATGATTTTTTATCATTTATTTAAAAAAATTACATTTATTTTCTTAACAAATTTATGAAAAATATTTTTAATCATTTGTTTAATTTAAAACATTTTTTTAAACATTTTTTTATTTTTTCTAAACGCGTGTTTTTTATATGTATTTTTATTAAGCGTTCAATATTTTTTTGTAAGAACATTTATTTTCTATTTTATTAACATTTTACAGTTGGAGGATGTGTTATTTTTCTTCTAAAAAAATTTATATATGTGAATCTATATATATTGTGTGCAAATAAATAATGAGAGGTTGGGGGTGTGCGGCAATGGGTGAGTTGATTTTTTTTCTAAATAGATTTATATATGTATATATAATATATATAATATATACAAGTTTCATCATATTTAAAAGAATTAATGAGGTTGGGGGTGTGCGAACATCATTGGGTGAGTAGTTATTTTTTTAATATATATATATATGAGAAAATTGTAAATTAATAATTAGGGGTTGGGAGATGCGTCGCCTTGGGCAGGTTAATGTTTTCTAAATAGATTTATATCTAATATATGCAAGTTGCAACATACTTAAAAAAATTAATAAGGTGGGGGGAGTGCACCAACATCATTAGGTGAGTATGTTATTTTTTATTAATATACAATAAGTTATTATATATACAATATTAAATCATTGATATATATATGTATATTATTAATAGATTTATATATATATATATTATATTAAATCATTTATATATATATACTATTAATGGATTTTTAAAATCCACACTTAATTGATATATATTATTAGTGTCTTTGTTTATATATATGTTGTATCATACCATTGATATATATATTATTAATAGATTTATATATATATACATATATATAGTATGAAAGTTTCATCATATTTAAAAAAAATTAATGAGGTTGGGGGGTGTGTGCGAACATCATTGGGTGAGTGTGTTATTTTTTTTGTTAATATATAATAAGTTATTAAATATATATAATGTTAAATGATTGATATATATAATATGAGAAAACTGTAAAAATAATAATTAGGGGTTAGGGGGTGCGCCGTAGTGGGTGAGTTATTTTTTTCTAAATAGATTTATATATGTATAGTATGTATAATATATATAAGCTGCAACATACTTAAAAAATTAATGAGGTTGGGGGACGTGCACGAACATCATTAGGTGAGTGTGTTATTTTTTTAATTAATATACAACAAGTTATTATATTTATATATATATATATATAATATTAAATCATTGATATATATATATATATATATATTAATAGCTTTGTTTGTATATATATATATTATATCAAATCATATATATATGTATGTATATTATTAATGGATTTTTAAAAGCCACACTTAATTGAAATATATTATTAAAGGCTTTGTTTATATATATACATATATTATTATATATCGTTATATATATACACACACACACATTATAATTATATATAATAATAGTTATATGTATCTATATTATTTTTTGTTAATATATAATGATATATATATATATACAGTCTGGTGATAATATAATAGGCGCAGCGCCTGGGCCAGTTGGTCCAGGTGCAGCCTTGGAAGCCTGAGACAGGGGGACCGAATCTCTCTACCAGCAGCTTCTCGTTATATTTTTTTTACAGCAGGCTGGGCTTCGTACGGACCAGCGAGGCAGGATTTTTTGGGTCGGGCCAGCCTAGCCTGTGGGCCTTCTTGGACAGGCCCAGGCTCCGCCTGATGAACCTACAGTCTGAGCCCAGCCTGGGCCAACACGGGCTTTGCTAGGTCAAGCTTTCAGGCCGCCGGGCCAAAATTACACCCCTAAAGGGGGGCCAAGAATTCTAATCGGGTATTTTTCACATCCATTATATAAGTAGATGAGTAGTTCATTTCTTGTGTGCAAGAAACTCATTCCAACAAATCTAGAGCTCATATTGCCTCCTCCCACATCCTTGAGAGAGAAAGATGTCATTCAATAAATTGATCCAAGGATGTCTACATAGATCGTAGGAATAGAGTCGAGGTGTTTGTCATGATGTCAAAGGAATCATCGGAGCTTCACGCTAGCACTCAGAATTTGGTGATCGGCATTCTCACAATTTCTTGAAGTGTGTGTGGATGATCTAGAGGGGTTTGGGTTCAAGTCCTTCAAGAAATGATCACCTATGATAAGTAATAGTAGAATGAACCGAATCAAAAAAGGTACATGTTTGTTTGTTTATTTTTTTCTTATTAAATTCACATGAGATCCTCATACCTATATTGGGGCTCAAATCGCCGGAGAAGATAAATTTATGTTGTTATGGTGATGAAATTATTTTAATTCACATTCCACCAGCTTCCATTGTGTTCCACATTACCTTCAAACTCATAGGATAAATCTAATGGAGGAAAGTAAGTTCAATTGACTACATGCCAATAGTGTTCTAAAAAGAACACGTGTAATTGTAATAAAGGAATGAGAATATGTTTCAAGTGTGGTAAAAATATCTATCTTTCAAAAAACTAATTAAAGAATAAAAAAATACCAATTAACACCACAAAGGAAGAGAAGGTCCCATCAAACACTCCACCCACACTCATGTGCTTCATTTGCAAGGAGATTGGGTATTATAAAAATTAATGCCCTAATCTAAGGTCTAATGAGAATAATAGGCCTATAAAACCTCTTAAGTCAAGTAAAAAAGGTAAATCTTATGTTATCACTACAAATAAAGTGTATCATGATAATTAAGGTACAATTATCCTCCACTCTAAAGTTGTGAATGACTTTTTTGGTTTTTTATTTTAATCATCCCAATATATCTAGAACATTTTATAAGAATATTAAATCACCACACCAATGATTTTATTACCAAAGAAAAATTCTTGTTGTATTTTATCCCAAGTTAAAGTTAATAGGAATATATCTTGTGAAAATATTGTTATCTTACCTTTAGATTAATGGGATTTTGGAAATTGATTAATCCCCTCTACTTATAGGAAAAAATTATTTAGAATAAGTAAATAACATTTCATATCAACCATTATTAGCATATAAATGCAAGGATGATCATGAACACCCTTTAGAAGTAAATTATATAATGTGGTTCTTGAAACTGAATAACGATGGAATCTTGGCTCAAATGGTTGTAGAAAAAATCAATGGTAGGGATAATCTTATTATAATGAAAAAATAAATTCCTTAGGCTTTTAAGGTTTATATCTATATAGAAATTTCATATTGATCCACTTTTATACTTTAAATACCCTTATATATTTTCATTAGTAAATTATAACTAAAATTGTGAGGGAAACAATTATTTGGGGGGTGAATGTAACACTCCAAGATTTTAATATATATCTTTACTTTGAATAGATTTAATGACTTTTGGTAGCTTAATCCACACGCAACACCAAACTAAAACAACCCTTAATATATTAGATGAATATTATAAATAAAATTATTATAAAAAATAAAAAATCTATTAAATAAAAAGATATTAACCAATTTAAAATGCTTACATTTAGAGGACATATAAAAAATATTTGAAAAGATTGTTCATTCTCAAATTATTTTTTAAAGTATAATTAAATTAAATCAACCAATTTTAAATTATTATTATGATAATATATAATATTTCAATATATTAACTTATATATTAACATTATTCAAATTATAAATCAGTATGAAATAATTCTGAAAACACATAATGCAATTTTTTAATAAAATGAGTTTTTCTTTATATTTTGAATTATCAATTAATAGATAAATTTATAAATTTAAGAGTTTTAGTTTTACTAAATTAACTTAATTTTTTAGTTCCAAATATCAATATTATCATAATGTGTATTTTTTATATTTTTTTATATAATTGTTTGTTAGGTGAATAGTGAAAAAATTGGTTTTTTACTTAAATCGTAGCATTTATGACTATATCAAGAAGTATCCATACACTGAAATATTGTAAAAAATTATCATGTTCAAAGATTAATTTATGGAGTAAAAATATACATTTTAAAATAATATTATTAATTTTAAAAACCTATGTTTAACAACTTAAGTAATATTTTCTAATAAAAATTGTTTTTGGTCATTTCTTTTAATTAAATAATATTTTGGTAAAATTAGGTTTTGGATTTCTCTAAAATCCACATAATTTTTTTTATAATAAACCAAGTTATATCTTGAAAATAAAATACAATGATAATTTTACCCTACACATAATTTTTAATCTTAAACATACATTTTTTCTAAAAATGAGATTTTACACATTACATACAATAATATTAAAATTAATTTTTCTTACACATATAAATTTTATATGATAAAATATATTTTATATTTTAAATAATTAGTTTAATATTATTTAATAAGGGCCATTTTATTTTTAGTAATTAAAATTAAATTACTTGGGTAAAATTTAGTCATTATGGTAAAACCAAAATAGGAAAATGAATATTTTAAGAGTAAAGAACTTAAAAACATGTTTTAAAATTAATTTTTGAGATATTATAAAACTTATATCATCCCCTAATAAATTAATGTACATTTTTGAGTCTTATTTACTTTTGTAACATGTTCTCTCTTTATACTAAGTTGAAATATTTACCAAAATGCCATTCTCACCACTTATAAAAGGGGCCTCTCACCACCACTTCAATAACACTCAAAAAATTATGTTTCCTCTTGAAACTATGACCTTTTACATTCCCATAGAATACCATTACATCTTATTGAGACTTTTTTTACAATATATTGTATTAAGGCCTCCATTTACAAGGAATCCTCTAAGGAAAACACAAATATTTCAATGTGAGTACTCATTTTTCATAACTTCTTTTACTTTCTATCTTAATTTTTCAAATATAATTTTCCAATTCCTATATAATTACATCATTATTTTTTTTATACTTAATTTTATTATGGTAATATAATAACTATTAACCACATTTCCCCTTTTCTATTAATAAAAATGAAATTTTCATTCATGCGTTGTGTGGACTACCGCCTCCACGAAGTGACAACTTCTATTTTTTCACCACTACCTATATTCAATGATAATAAAAGAATAATTTAGGAATAAATTTTAAAAATATAATATTATTTTTATTATGAAGTAATAAATTATAATTCACCTTATTTTCCTCTCTTTCTTTGAGAAATGAAAACGTTAACTGTGCATTGTGCATACTACTACCTCTACGAAGTAATATATCACGTTTTTTGTCTAGTTTCATTATTATTTATTAAAATATATTCAAATATGATTCAACATATTAAAATTATATAAATAATACCATTATTATTCTGTAATAATTATTTTATACTAATGAAACCACTTTCATAATCATAACCATCCATTAATTATCGTATGTTCATGTTTGGGTTGGTCCAACCATTTACTTGAACAATGCTATACAATAATATCATGGATAAATATGGGGACATAATTATTGATGATATATGATATAAATAATTAAATAATGATTTTATTTTGGTTCTTTAATGGTAACATTAATACTAAACTCATTAATTAAGAATCCATTTTTCATTTGTTAAAGATCACTGAAACATACATGTCGCTAATTTTATCTACAAGAACAATGAGTAAAAATATCATCGAATGAAATTATAAATTTATAAAATATAATTAAACATATATTATAGTAACTTTTATGATATTATAATGATAAAATTTTGGAGAATAATGAATGACAACACCGCTATTATGGAACTAGTTCAAAACAATCAATATTACTCACACTCAGTATTGAAAATAGTTAATATCTAACTAATATACATGTAGAGAATAATTATAAATAAAGTTTATAAAAGGTTATATATATTAATAAGTTTGTTAAATAGGTTATTAAGATATAAATTTTTATTATACAGTATATTCAATCACTTTATTGGAAGTCATGAATTAAGGTAAGTGGGTTCTTCCTCTCAAATTTAATTCTTTAAGTCATATTTATTATTATGAAGGATAGTGTGATTAATAAATAATAAATTTATTTTTAAATATTCATAAAATTAATGGGGTTTGAATATCCATATCATGTTATTTATTTAAATGGATTTTGATTCAAAATATTCCAAAGTTATAAGGGTTTTTGTTAACTCAACTCCTTTTATTGAGTTATAATGCTTCTTTATAAACCTCTTCCTTACATGATTGGTTGATTCCACCCTAAGATTTAATTTCATGGTAATTTATATACCTCTAATTTTAAAATTATGTTTTATTTTTATCCAATAATTTTTATTTTATAACTATGGTAAAAACATTTTCTAAAAACTCTTTTATGGTTTCTTTCATTGTATGAGCTTTCTTCTTTATAGAGCTTCCTTTTCATGTTTTAAAATGGATTTCTAAATGATTCTAAAAATTTATGATTTTGAAAATGAAAATAAATATTCTTATATTATTCTAAAGTAA
This sequence comes from Viscum album, assembly GCA_963277665.1. Lineage (NCBI taxonomy): Eukaryota > Viridiplantae > Streptophyta > Magnoliopsida > Santalales > Viscaceae > Viscum > Viscum album. The sequence continues at coordinate 128,723,185 of OY728162.1, forward strand.
AATTTTTATTTTTTAAATGGAATTATTGAATTTAAAAGGGGTTTTAAATTCTTTTGTTTTAAGAAAGTATTTTTCAAGTATTTTTATATCTTCTCCAAGAAATATTTGGAGGTATTTTTCTCATATTTTTTTTAAATCCCAATTTTAGTTTTAAATGATTAATTTTAAATATTTTTTCAATCTAGAGTATTACATTATAAATAAACCATTTAAAAAAATTCAAGCCTTTCAAAAGGGGGGTATTTCCTATCATTTTTCAAGTGATTTATTCAACTATTATAAAAAGTTATTTTTCATCTATGAAAAAATCCCGAATAATAATTTAATTAAACTCGGGATATTTTCAAGACACCATCCAACTTATTTCTTTGTATGTATTTTGGAATGTTCTAAGAAATAATTTTCATGAAACCTGACTCTTTTTCACAGGTTAATTAAGTGGTGTTGAAAGTATGAATTTTTTCATATACTAATGTCACATATATGTATAGATGATTATTATGAGATGGGTGGGTCCATATATCACCCTAAAATTCAATGGATAAGATTTTATATGTCATGAGATTACTATAAAAATCAGGAAGTGATGTATGTTCTACTATGTTTATGGGAATCAGATAGCGATGTTTTCTCTACTATGTTTATGGGAATCAGGTAGTGATTCCCACTCCACTATGTTAATGGGAATTTTGTAGTGATTCCTTCTTCACTATTTTTATGGAAATCGTGTAGTGATTCCTAATCCACTATGAAAATTATATATTGAATATTATTCCACTATGTTATGGGAAATAAGTAGTGATTCCCTGTAACACCTCGAGATTTAAAAAGAAAACAATGTGTTCGATAGCATATATAGCATCCAACACTAAGCTTAGAAGAGAATGTAACACCACATAAAATTAAGATATATTTATTTTTAAGTAAATTTAATCTCTTAAATATCTTTAGGTACACACAACCATAATATTTTTATTCTTGATAGTGTACAATACACGTAACACCAAGCTTAAATGATGCATGAAATATATAACTATTATAACCTAGCTGTTAAATTGGAAGGTATGAATAGTATCAAATACTTTATGAAATAAATATATATTTATGTGTGTTTGTATCCTAATAAATATAAATTACTAATAAATTCATAGTAATTATCAATAAATTTTTAGTAAAGTTATTCTATTCTTCAAAATTTGGTTTTCTATAAAAAAACGATTTTTAGTGCTTTTTGTAAGGAAATATTATAATTAATTTTTGGAAATTTTAGAAAATTCATTTGATAAAATAAAATTCATTTTTTAATTCATCATATCAAGATTATATTAAGGTGAATTTTTGTTATTTTTCTGAAAAGTTTCATTTTTTGATGAATAGTGAAAATACTGAATTTTAATTGAAAAATACCTTTTTGGTTTAAATTATTTATAAAATTATATTAAAATTTAAATTAGTTTTAAAGTAAAATTAGTTTAATTATATATCTATTAATATAATTTAGGTAATTTTAATCTTTTAAATATTGAATTTTGATATAATGACATTGTAAACTTTTAAGCATTTTCTCTTTGAAAACTCATTTTATCATCGCGTATGCAGGATTAATTTTTAATTATAATTTTCCACTTATGTGAATTGAATATGGAAAAATGGACCCCATATTTTTAATAATAATAATTTATATTATCTAAAATATTCAAGTTAATTTTGTATTATAATGATCAGTGAAAACAATTAAAAATTAATTATTGCGATTAAGGTAAAAACGAGTTTATCAGGGGGTTAAACATAAAAGATAAGGGTTAAATTGACCTAAAAACTTTTCTAAAACCTATCGGATGGATATATTTAGAACCTAATCTCCTTATTAATTATTTTTATGAGTTTTTGGGATAATTTTCCATGAAATTGACCTATATAATAATTTAAGTAAAGAAAAAGGAAATATGTCACCCTCTTACTTTGAAATTTAAATTATATGTTCACATAGAGAAAAAAAGAAAGATGTGAATGAATATGCATGGTAATTATATGAATATTGAAATTAATTTTATTATGGTAATTTATTTTTAAATTTTAATAATCATATAATTACTTTAAATTCCCAAGCAATGTCGATGTAATAATTATTTAATTAATGGAAAAATAAACCAAATGATATTTTATTAAATGATTTGAAATTACTAAAAATTATATATTACGCCAAGTGATTTTTAAATTTTTATAAATATAATATATGTTCCATTAATGGACCAATGTTTCTTTTATAATTACTATGTTTACCCTTAAATATCAAAAATTTTATTACCATAGTTAATGTTAAAGCAGTGTTTTTGCACGCTACATGTACTTGTGTTAAAATTAATTTTGAACACATATAGGATTATTATTTGATAAATTAGATTTTATATTTATAATAAGTGGGTCCAAATTATCTAATATGACTCATTTTATTTTAATCTTAAAGGATAAATTACCTAGGTTAAAAAGGCTAGTTACAGTACTGAAAACCCAAAATGGTAAAAGTGAGAAAACTTAGAAGCTAAGGAAAAATATGTTTAAAAAATGTGTTTTTTTGTGTGGAGGATGTGTAGATAGACCATATCCTTTTTACCCTATATCATTTATCAATTTTTGAGGCACATGATTTAATAGTTACCACACAATATAAAATACTTTTAGACATTTATAAAAATGTCACTCTTCCTCAATTATAAAAGGGCACTCACTCCCCTCAATTATTCACACTTATAAATCCCTTTAGATCAATAAAACCCTACCAAAACTCATCCCCATAATCCTTATACACATTATAGAGGTTATGGTCATACCAAAAGACCAATCATAGGTTCTTTAAGAGGATATTGAAAGGAGGTTTCTCTAAGAGAATAATGATAAAGACAAACATGACAAACCATACTCAAGGTAAGGGACTTCATCTTAATTTCCTTTCATTGAGACATATTTTTATGTTATGAACATATATACTTTTATGAGGTGTATATACAACCCCTTTAACATGTTATATCATGAGTTTATCTATTCTCATTCTACTTAAAGTTTATTTAATGTTATTCTTTTATGGGGATTATAATTCAAATATTTCCAAATTGATAAGGGACTTTTATTTAAAAAAAATAAACTTTTAAAGTTTTCCTTCAAACTATATAACTCTTCCATGTATATGTTTTAAAAATGATTTTATGAAAGTTTTTATATGGTCATAGAATATTTATAAAGTACATTTTATGTCACCTTTACTTTATTTCAAATGTTTTCAAAAGGAATAATTTTATGTGTTTCATACGAAACGTTTTGAAAAACAAATAAAATGAATGTTTTATATTTAAAATTTATGAAGATAATGAATTTTTCTTCCATCATGATCATTATTTTATTTCTAGATTCCTTTAAAAACTTTCAGTTATTCTTCAAAGAAAACCATTTTCCCCTTTTATAGGGTATTTTGGTTTTGAAAAAGGTTTTTCAAAAGAATATATTATTTTGTTATTGAAAATGGATTTTTTTAAAAATGGTATTTTGATATCCAAGAGTGATTTATTTACAAGTTTAAAATAGTTTTTCAATTTTTTTATGATGTAAAGTTAAATCATAAAAAAAATTATCCATGATACGGTAATTGGTAATTATACATGAGAAATGGGTGCACCCGGATAATGGTGGGTGAGCCCATTATAGATTATATGATGGGGCAGCCTAGATATAATTAGGTGATACCAATACAGATTATTTGATGGGGTAACCCTGATAGCATTGGGTGATCCCATTACAGCTTATACGATGGGGTGGCCTATATAGTGTTGGGTGATCCCATTATTGCTTAAATGATGGGTGCACCTAGAGAGCACTTCAATGAATTCAGTAATATTCCTTATATTAAGAGGTAAGAAAGACGAAGTTACCAAAGGTTTTCTCTTATGTATTTAACTGGGCTCTAGTTACATCTAACATGGGTTTAAAATGAGTTATAAATGTGATGATCTAATTACCAAAAAGTGATTTTAATCATTTGATATGTTTTTATTTCTTCATTTGAGTATAAAATTTGTATTTTTTAATGTGAATATATTTTATTTCATGTACTCAAATAATTTTGAAGATAAAGGTAAAAATTATATGAGTTTTTAAGTTTTCACTGGACTAATAATTTTCTTTCTTTTTATATCCCTTATTGAGATTTTTGTTATTATCCCACCCTTTTAAAATGTTTTTTCACATGATATAAGGATGGGTAAGGGAAAATAAGAAGTTAAGTTGAAATTTTTGAATATTTTACATGAAACAAAATCATGATTTATTTTAAAAAATAATAATATTATAGGAAAAATGGATACTAATCAGAAGTTTCCACTTTGTATTATATGGTTTGGTTGTTTATGAGTTACTGAGTAATTCTCTAAAAATATAAACCAAAAAAGATCCTAAAATGTAAGAGAATTAATTCTTAACTAAATCTCAAGATTATGTAATGTTTAAGGATTAATCCTTAAAATTGGTATCAAAGGACAATTTAGACAACTTTAGAGGTTAGGATAATGTTAATAGCATGCCCTTGAAAGGTTTTACTTTATGATTAAGTTGAATTGACATATAATTATAATATTTCTATGTTGATTCATCTAAAATATGTCTGTTCAAAATGTTTTTTCATAGATAAAATAGAAAAATTATAGTGGGAAGGCACCAAGAGGAAAATATCCTTCCAAATTAGCATCCTGAGATGGTTGGAATTAGAACAAAATAATTTTTTATGGTGATGGACCAGTTAACCCAAGCTATTAATGGTGGTGGTATCCATGCTATAGAGGAACCATATATACCATGAAGGAATATATCTATAGTGTATAGTTTCGTAAGACAACAACCCCCATGATTTAGTGCATCATCTGAACCAGTGGTAGTCGAATGATGGAATAATTCCCTATAGAAGATATTTGAAGTCATGGGTTGTTTGTAATGTCAAAAGGTAACCCTTTTCATTTATCATTTTTAAATTGAATTTGATCGAAGGTGTTCTTAGGTTAATAATACTAGAGAGAGAAATTATCTTGATGTCGTGGAATGGAAAACATTTTAGAGTCTCTTACTTGAGAAATATTTTCCTAAGGTTGTTCAACTTAGGATGGAGAAATAATAGATTTTACTTATAATTAAAACCAATATTATAAAGATATTTGTCAGTATGTGAATCTAAAAGTTGTGAGAATTTTTTTTTATTATGCTAATAAAGTTAAGATGTAGTTTTCTGACACTTATTTTCCATGAGATAAAAAGAGTAAGTAATGGTAAAAGTTATAGGAAATGGAGAACAAACCAACTAATAATCCTGGAGGTAATCACTAAACATGTTCCAAGTGTGATAAGATACATTTTGGGGAATATATTTTAGGTTCTGAAAAGTATTTCTAGTGTGGTAAGTTTGGTCACAAGGTTCATTGCTACAAGGAAAAGAGTCCTGAAAAATAAAATAATGAGATAACGAATATCTAGTCAATGATGAGATGTTTTATCTATAATGATTTGGTTCATTATGATAACATGTGTCTGAATTTATTTTCACATGATGGAAATCATCATGATTGGAAATATAAAGGTGTGGAAAAGTAATTTTATACTTGGTCCATCTATTTAATTTGTGGAATCTCCAAAGAGCTCAGTATTGTTTGATGTTTAATCATAAGTTCAATGTTTTAAAAACTCCTTTTGAGGATTTAAGTGATGAGGTCTTAAAGTGATTAATAACATTTTAGGATATGTTTTATCAGGTTTATGTATAAGTAAGGATTTATTTTAATTTGTGTTGAAACCATGAAATGTGTTCCATGAACTTTTCTATAGAATAAATATGTGAACCTCACTTACACACCAAATTTTGAGTTTAAGTAAAAATATGTATTTTATGTTGGAAGAAGGAGAATATTGGATTTCCATGTGTCGTGACCCTTAACATCCTTAACTAGGCTAACAAAGATCATGATGAGACTCTATATTTTTCATGGGTGTCAGTGATAGTAGTGAAGGGACTAACCCGAAGGTCCGGGACTAAAACCCGTCACTAATCCCAAGTAGGTGTGCGAGGGTGCAACCCATGTGGTATCGAATAATGGGTTCACCCAAGTGATCCATGCAAGTTCCCCAAAACATCGTTGGCATACAAGGCCCCTACGCAAAACCCTTTATGACCGACCTATGCACGACACCTTCACAAAATGAAACCTTCACCCAAGGTCCTATATTTTCCTATAAATAGACCCTTGGGTATTCATTTGGATAGATGAAAACTCCCAAAGGCCAACTGCCGATCTGATCACCCCAGTCCTTCTCTCAAGACCTTCAAAACCTTCTCGGTAGTTTTATAACACCTAGAGAAGAGGTAATTAAAGAGGGATAGTGGAATTAAAGTTCTCCCAAGGTTTTAAATTCACAACACCTATGTGAGGCACTCATCTAACCCTTGATTAACAAAGAATATTATAGGGTTACCTAACTTAACCATGGACCTATGTGCCTTACCTCCTGTAATACCTATGGATACCCTTGAAGGCTTGATCAAGGTCTCTCCCAAGTGTAATCACCCAGGTGTTCTGTCATCCAAGGTTCTACCAATTCTCCCAGGCCTACCTACTTGGTGCACCCCCTACGCAAGCCTCCTTGGTTCACCCTACCCTCCAACCTGTGTGATCCATTCATTAGGCCGTTTTCAAAGCTATCCATGGAGGGACCTCCCCTCCATGGAAGGCCCAAATGGTTAGTATCCTCAGGGAAAATGTGGATTTGTATATCTATAGTCATGAGGACCCCTACCCCAAGAATAGTGTCGGGAAGTTCCCAGTCTCGGATAAAAGGGTTAGGACCATTTCTACCCCTTTTTGTCTCAGAGACCTGGATCCTTTAGATCATAATGGGGAGTGTAAGGATTATTCTTGATTTTCCATTAAACATGGAATTAGATCCTCATCCTGCTATTGAAATGATTTTAGGGCATCCCTCCTAGAGTAAGCCCCTAGCCTTTCTTGTAGGAGGTTATAGTCTTGCTCCTCTCTACCTCTATGTCCTCCACCTTAATTCCTTCTTCACTTTGGACTCATGTATGATGTAAAGTGAAGAGATGTAAGTGAAGCATCCCCAGCCTCTTCCACCAGTGGAGAAGAAAAAGTGTGTGGTTTTTCAGATATTTTTTTCATCTTGTTTCTTACATCGAGCATGAATCATGTGGGCTTATATGTTAATGATAATCATGACATCCATAAAATCCCCACCATTGAACCATGAGAAATTTGATTCTTTCCATAACCAGGATACATATGATGCCTATCTAAGGAATGATATCAGGGTAAATCATCCTCGGAAGCTAGTCCCAATCATAACCCTCAATTCATTATGGCATCCTCCTTAGGAGTAATCACTATAGTTCATCATATGGGCCTCCTTCTTAGGTATAATCCCCAAACAAACCCCCAAATCACCATGAGTCAAGATACCCCTCATGGTTCCTTTTATAGGGCATCCACCTCATGAATAATACCCCATCTTAATTCTCTCAATGGTCCATACTCCCCTGTGGTACTTACCGAACTATGTGGGATTTGATTCCCATCTAAATGGGATATATAAGAAGCCTCCCTAAAGTTAAAACCCAACACTCTAAATCAACCATGTTGTCTATATGTCATAGCCCCAATAGGGTATAATTCAACTTGGAAACTCATATCCCTCCTAGATTCCTTGTGCTTCTTAGGCATAAGTCTCACACCAAAATTTGATTGGGCATCTTTTTCCTAGATGTCCTTTCCATTTGATGTTAAATTGTAAGATTAGTTCCTTATCGCATGACCTTAAAAGGTATGATTTCCCCTGTTAAGTAAAACCAAACTACATGGGTTATGATTCCTTTCACAAGGATATGTGTAAATCCCATTTATGGATTTGATCCCAACATCAAAACAACTTTTGTCTCCCTGGATGGTGATAAATTTTCGAGTGACCTCTATCTCCCTGGATGAAGATAAATTCTAGAGTGGGATTCATATCCCTTGATGATAATAAACTCTAGAGTGTCCCACTATGTGGATAGAAAAACAACATCATTATAATAACGACCAAATAATCTCTAATTAGGATATAAGATGATATCATTGATGAAGAACCTCAGATACATATAGATATCTTAATTGATGAAGAACCTCAGATATATACAGATGATTTTGAATTCCATACATGCTAATAATTGATTTCTAATTTCAATGGAAACCCACTTCATACTTGGGAACTAATAAAGGATTCATGAACATATCTTAATTCTAAAAGAGAGTCCCGGAGTAGGAAATAATTCTCCCCAAAAAGGTTCAATGAGCCCGACCTCCCATCCTTTTAACCAATGTGAGTTCTTAAGCATTGTAGGTCAAAATCCCTTACAAGTGTCTACCTTGGGAAATAATGTCCTCATGGATAAAAACCCATTGTATGTTTTTTATTCCAAAAACAAACCCATTAGAAAGAGTTTGTAAATATAAAACCGTCATGGGGAGAAAAATCTAGGGGGAACAAAAAATGGTATACCCAATGTGAATCCTTAACCATGACGATGGTGTTACCCATCTATCAGACCTCTTTAAATTGATAAAAGAGGGTCAAACAAGGAAATCCATCATGCATGTGTTCATTCAAAAATATGTTTCTTTAACAAGGTTTTATTTTTTGTGTATTTCATATATTTAGGCACTTTTCAAAACTTCCCTCAATCCAATGGTGTCGTTCTATCTACCATCGATGAATTCCCTTATAACTGTGTAGGTTGGGACTTCATCCATTTGGAGGATTCCATCACCAACCCATCATCATCAACGCTAGGTCTTTAATACATTGGTTCATGAGTACCATCATCATGGTACCATCCCAACCCTTGAGGCCTCCCAACAATCCCTCCAACTCAACAAGTACCCTACATGGTTTGGTCAGTGATGACCGGTAGTCCTTAAGGAGACAGTGATGACCGCCATATTCAACTATTTTGGGTGTTTATCCCTAGAAAGAAATAACAAATCCATTTTTTATCATAGGTATGTGGATAAAGAGGCCACATAAGACCTAATTTTGAAGATACATTGGTCCTTATCAATGGATCTTATCAACAATTGTCGCTACCAACACCGCGCAGCAGTGAACCCTTAACATGATGAGGGTGTTGCCTTCGACTGTCCAGGATAGGTCCTTCAAACCTAGGTACACAATGCAGCCCACTATGGATGAAAACCTACCAATAGGGAGTAGGGTACTACCTTTTCCTTCTCCTTATAACTCCACCAACTGAATTTTGTAGAAATTTGTGAGTGGATACATACACCCAACTGCCTTCATTCAGCCATCCAGCAGACTCATATGGAGACATTAAAAGATGCCCACTAATAAAATATGATGGAAAACCAAAAACAAGAACATACACCTACCTGCACCCAACAAGCCTACCAACAGTCTCATTTGGAAATACCCATAGTAGTTAGTCAAAAATCCCCGACAACAAGTAGGGGGCAGACTCAACTCTCTTCCCCCACACATGAGTACTGTCAGTATCCACTAGCAGGAAAGGGAGGATAGGATCATGAACATACACTGACCCTAGATACAAAAATTACATATATCCCCATTCCATTCTCTAAATTCACCAAACACATACCGTAAATGGAGAAAGGGCAGACACAAATCCCTACCCATATCCTAGAAACTTATCAGAACATCCTAATGGCGATGATAGTAGTACCCGAGGGATAGACACGTGACTGTATCGCCACAAGTGGGGTTTCTCATCATCATGTCACCTCGAAATAGATACATACCTCTTCTCTCATCCATGAGAATCATGGGGAAAACTCCCCTATATCATATGGACAATCAGATTGGGAAAATACACCCACTCCAACTGGATATATTGGCCTATCCTAATGACCCCTTCAAGGAAAGAACATACACTTTACCATGAAAAATAATTCTCCCAGAAAGTGGCCCCAATAGATTTTAAGAAGGTGTATAAGAAGAAGTTTCATCAAACATGGTTGGAGAATCAAGATTCAGTCTACGATCTGGATCTGCTTAATGTTGGGGTTCTTAAAGCCCTCAGGCATTTATCTAGAGAAGACCAAGATCCTACCCTCCCATTACCATGGTATAGGAGTAGTAGTAGTAATTTAAAAGTTCCTCATCAGACACTTCATCATGAAGGATTACTTCATGAAAACAATTCATTAAATCTCGGGATCCTATATCTTGATGAGAGCCACAAAAACCCTCTGTGTGGCCAGAAGACCAAGAGAAAGAGGGTTTACCCCTTGCTGTAATCCACCATGATAGTCCTCCCCATGATGGTGTTCACTGAAAAAGTTCTCTCTATAGAAGTGTTTCACATTGTCAAGATAATTCTCTAAATAGAAATGTAGTGATGATAAATCCCTCTTATCGCGAGGCACTTTCAAAAATAAGGCTAGTAATGTCTGATGCCTTATCACTGGAAAGTGAAGTCCTTTATCAATTAGAATAGAGCCCAAGGTGGAAATAATTCTCTAAACCACTCATGGGCCATTTAACTTCTAGTGAAATAGAGGAAATCCCTACAGATCTTGCTAATTATGATAAACCGATAGGAAAATTCAAACTTCAGTTCGATGAGGTAGAGGAGCCTCTGGAAAGGGATGATGAAGATATGTTAAACATGAGGAAAAAACTAGTTAAAGATGAAATAAAAATCATGTTTTGGTCTTTGGAAACCCTCAATACAACATTCCATAGGTGTTTTTTGAAGGTTGTTTGCATGAAATCTGCCTCTACATATGGAAACTCTTCATCACTTAAAAGAAAAGTATTACTTTATGATGAGTATCAAAGTCATGTCAAGGTAATAGAAGGGTTGAAGCACCAAAATGACTCGGAATCTCTCCTAGATTCATGAAATCCAAAGATCAAGAAACAAAAAGGAGCCCATCAATGTGAAAGAATCGATGAATTAATGAAGTTGCGACAACTGGTCACAGATACCCCATATTGTGTTTGTATCAGAGGATGGGGTGCACAAGGAGAATTTCATTTCAATGCACTACCTAACGAACAAATCCTGCTAAGAGTTATATCATTCAACATCATATCCTTAGTATGGCTCTTGTAAATTAAATTTATTCATGACCGAAGACATGCTCAATAAGAACAGGCCCCGAATGACTCTCACTAGCATCGATCCTGAAGAGATCATGTTGTTGAGAGAATTTTGCATCAAGCATCTGAGAACATAGATCAGGCCTTCTATTTAGAGGATGTCACTCATCAGATAGTACAAATGTCAAAAATAACACAATGGTATTTGAAAATGATCAATTTAAGTGTGTGATTAATAATGAACCCAAATCATGTAAATACCAAAATTTGTAAAATTAGAAGAGAAGTCGTGGTAATATCAGCCATGGAAGTTCAAGAGAAACCCTATCCCCTAGGGCTGGGGGATTTTTTAACCCAGCCCTCAAAACTAGTAAACCAAGCCCGAAGGGTTTTGAAAGTAGAATAGGAATATCCCAAACCCTCAGGGCTGGGGAATTTTTCACCTCAACAATCCCTTCCTCGGTAGGAATTATTCTTCTCACGATTGGGGAAAATATAGAAAAATGAATCCTCTTAGTTCATCCCATCATGTGATTCAGTACCTTTACATGGAAACCCCATGATTGAACTATTTTGAGATTCCCTTTAGGTTACTATTCACATAGTATCTTCTAGGTAATCAATAAGGGAGAGGACAAGTCCTTGTAGAGGATGTATAAGAATAAAATCTCATAGAGATACCAACAGAATGCCTGTAATGCCTTATGCATCAGTGAACATCATCAATGTTGTCACTGAAAATTATTTGGAATGTAATTGTAACACCCGAGATTTTTATGAGTAATATTTTGTTCAAAGGAATCTTTCACTACACACTTTCTTGGCTTACTTTACACGCAATCGCAACCTTCCTCGATAGCTTGCGTCGTACGCAATACCGAGTTTCACTAAACAACGATATGCTATTAAAATATTATTAAAACTAGCCGTTATGAATAGTAATAACCACTTTTTGAAATTTTATAAATTTTATTTTTCAAAATGGACTTCATTTTTGGATTCGGAATACCGAAATTAGCCTAGGGTGAAATTTTGGTATTTTTCTGAAAACTTTCAATTTTTGATGAATAGTGAAACCACTAAGTGGTAGGTTAAAAACTGAATTTTGCATAAAACTTAATTTTACTGCTTCTGTGAATGGAATTTAGAAAATCCGACAGACACGGTTGATATTAGTAAGTAAAATGTGGTTCAATGAGATAAAAATAATTTTTTGGTGAATAGTAACTTTTTACTTTTTTTTACTGCGGTTAATAGTAAATAGGGTAACTAAGGGTAAATATGATATTACTATTACCCTAACACATGTCCTAATTCTATTGGATAAGTGTAATTCGACCAAAAACAACCTTATGAATAAAATATGACCATTTAGGCCCACTTGAGTTAGATTAGGACATTTATTATTAATTTATTTAAAGAAGGGTTAAAATAGTTAAAATCAAAGTTTAATAAGTAAATAATTTTTAATATGGGGTTATACATAAGATAAATTCGACAATAAATATTCATTAGAAAGCTAAACATATTTCTACATAATGTTATTTTATTTATAATTTGTAGACATTAAATAATTTAATTTAATTATGACACAATGATGATGCAGTAATTATTTTATTTATGAAATATTGACATAATTGATGTTATAAACACCAAAATAAATGTAATTTGAGACTTTTTATGAATTACACTAATTTTCTAGGTTACTATGATATATTAGTGTTGATTTAATCAACTTGGTGCGAACATATAATTTTTTTATGACTTTCACAAAAATCATATATCAAATAGTGTCAAAATTGACACAAAATAGTTTTTAAATCAAATATTATATTATTAATTGTTATTTTATTCCTAAAAATCTAAGGTTCGGCCAAATGACTTAGATAAGGATATATATATTAATAATAAACAATTTGGGGTTCGTTTGGCATGTTATAGTAAGTGTATTAACCATATAGTGAAAGAAAACAAAAATACATGGTAAAAGTTAAATTATTTAACTTAGAGTTAAATCTAATTGATAAGGTTAAAATAATACCCTAAACTTGTCTAAATCCTATTGGTTGATAGGATTTCTACCCATCCCCACTTTATCTTCTAAATAAGACCCTTTGGAACCATTATAAACCGATTTTGACTTTAATATAAAATAATATTTTGAGATATTCCTAAGGTGCCCCTCTCCTCCCTTATAAAAGGGAACCTCCTCCCCCTCCTCCTCACACCAATTTGAGCACTCAATCTCGGCCAACCCCTGCCATTTTCTCCTATCCACTTCCCTAGAATAATCCTATAGGTCTTGGTCTTCTTCAAAGACCAATCTTAGTTCCCTAAGTGGAGGATTCAAAGAAGTGTTCCAAAGAAGAGGTAATATCCATTACCGATCTTTTCAATTTCTTTCTTCTTCAACTTCTTCTTCTTTAGTTGTTTCATGATAAAGTAATAAAATCAGTATTACTTACATACTGATATGTTATTATAAATATGAAACAACCCTAATTCACCTTCTATCCATCCTATGGAAAAATGAAATCACCGCGCGTGCGTACATACGGAATACCGTCTCCACGCCGTGGTGTAATCTATTTTCCACCATCACCTTACAAGGATGGGTATAATGGTGTAATGAGTAACTATTTATGATTATTATAAAGTAATATTGATACTAAAATAATATATATATATACTCCAATACAATTCCATGATCATAGGAACGATATCATCACTCGTGCGTACGTACGGAATACCATCTCCATGATGTGAAGCGACTCGTTCTACATGATCATAATTACATAGTAATTATATAAATGAATTGAATGAATAAATATGATATATGTTACACTAATACAATTCTGTATATAAGGTATCTATAACCTTAAAAGAAGAATAAGAATTTATTCGGCAAAACACGCATAAGAACAAAAGGCAATAAAGACCCGAGTAACAAGTAACAATGAAATATTACTAACAAGAAGCTAAGAATATGACCATATATGATATCATATCAATATGTATGATTCTGGAATAAGTCAATAACATTATTTAAACCATTATACAGGAGCTTCGGACACGTACAAAGCAAATCGGACCTAAGGTAAGGGAAATATCACAATCTCATTTTTATCCGAGATTGTTTATACTTTGGCATTTACTGGGGTGTATTTTATCATCCACATCCATGTTTCATCAATATGTAATATTATTTCCATCCACCTACAATTGTTTAAATCCATTTTTACCCTTCGGTGAGTTTTTAGTAAAAGAAATGAAAGGAATCTTTTTTCATTTTTCGTACGAGGTACTTTTTGACTTTTCCGACAAAAGTACAAAGAATGTTTTTTTTACTTATACGGCATGAATGGATTTCTAAAACATTATTTCCAAGAAGATTCCTTTACAAGTATTCAAGTTTATTTTTAATCAACTTCTTTTAGTATAAAATTGTATGACATGTTAAGAAAGGAAAAGTGTTTTTGAAGTAGAAAGGATATTTTCCTCAAGAATAGAGTTCAAGTATTTTATCAAAATTATTTTCCATCTAAGATAATAAAAGGGTTCTGTTTTTATCCCTATTATTACATGGATTTGATTATGTTGTGATGGAAATATTTTTATGAATTCCTTTATTTTATATGAATTGTTTTATGATGTCATGTTATTTAAGAATCTCATTTTTATTACGTGGATTACGCTATGATGTATGATTTATGATTATGTGGCACACATAAGAAAGGATTCATTATAAGATGGGTGGGACCTATATCTCCCTCCAATGCATTGGGTAAAGATTTTATATCTCATGAGATATACTTGGCTGGAACGGTAGGTTATACCGGTTCAGTGAAACTGGACTGGAACGAGGGTGACTCGGTTCAGAAAGGGACTTTGTCCACTAAGATAGTCTTGGCAATGAGTCATGACTAACAAGAAATGATTTTCCATGATTATGTGTGCATGACACAAAGTTTCAAGTTTCATGTTATGATTATGGGGATCTCATTTTCACTTCTATGATTTATTCCATGTTAAGATATTATGATCTCTTTTGCAGGTTATGATTTTCAAAAAGATATGATATGATTTTTATTTCCTTTATTTTCCCTTGATGAGCATTTGAGCTCACCCTTTTATGTTTTCTTTTCCCCAGGTCAGGAAGATGGATATTAAGTAGAATATGCTAAAAGGGACCCTAGATATGATGAAATAAATGGGAGACACTGTAGAAGATTTATGAACCAGTTGTTTATGTTTCCCAGTTTCTAAAGACACTATACCTATACGGTCCTTTGTGGTTTTGTCATATGTTGTAATAAGTGTGCTTCCATTTTCAAGTATTAACAATGTATGTAAAGTATGGGTCGTTATAGTTGGTATCAGAGGAAAGGTATAGTCAACCTTTGGAAATTAGGATGTGAAAGCCTTAGTAAGAACCCTAAGGATAAGTATAAGCATAGAACACAATCTTAGTGTTTTAGAAATGGCCATGAATACCCTAGGATAAGACCTTAAGTGTGAAATTTTATCCTTCATTATGTGGTTTTCCTATTATAATTAGTGTTTATCACACTATTCTTCTTGGTTTTAGTCAATGGCTGGAACCCGAAGGAACCGTGTTAATGCGGAATGCGATGGGCAATGCAATGATTTCCCCCCTGAGCAACCAAACGATATGGGAGCTGGAATGAAAAATCTTGTAGCCATGCTCACACAACTTTCTCAAGCTATGAATCATGCAGGACTTCCAAACGAGCAAAGGAAGGAGCAACATTCTGTTGAATCCTTCATGAGGCAGCGTCCACCTTCTTTCAGTGGGTCTACTGATCCATTAGTTGCTGAACAATGGATTAGTACTACTGAAAAGATATTTTCAGTTCTTCAATGTTCTGAACATGATAAATTCATCCTAGCAGTGTATCGTTTGGAAGGAGATGCTGATCAATGGTGGAATCGTATTAAGAATACGAGGAAAAGGGATGAAATTGAGTCTATGGAATGGGATGAGTTCAAGAACTTATTTTTTAATAAGTACTTCCCTCGTATTCTCTAAACAAAGATGGAGAAAGAGTTTCTTGAACTGAAGCAAAGGGATGATGAATCTGTTGGTACCTATGAAGAAAATTTTACAAGACTTGCAAGGTACGCTTCTGGTATTATTATCCAACCTGAGAGTAAGATCGATCGATTCTTTAGTGGCTTAAAACCAAGTCTTCGAAGGGCGTTAGCCATAATGGACTTCAATAGCTACGAGGAAATCGTTCGATGTGCTCTCAAAGTCGAGATGGAGATTGGAGTAACCCATCAGTCACATGGGTTTGATAAGAAGAGGAAGATGGAATTCAAAGGAAAATCTAAAGAGCACACTGAAAAGAAGATGAGCTTTCCCTTATTCTCAAAGTGTGGAAAGAAACATGGAGGGAGTTGTCTTAAAGGGAAAAGTAAATGTTTCAAATGTGGAAAGGAAGGTCATCGGGAATTTGAATGCCGCGATAATGGGAAGAAGATGTCTAATGATGCAAACAAAGGAAGGGATACACAGAATGAACCTACTACACTTCAATGTTTCAAGTGCAAGGAGATGGGGCATTATGCCAATCAATGCCCAAATCCAAGGGTTGATGATGATGGTCGACGTCAACAAAATCTTAAGTCTAAAGATAAAGGAAAGTCACATGCAATTTCTATCAGCGATGTGGAGTACGATAATGAAGTGGTGAAAGGTACACTTACCATCCAATCTAAAGTAGCAAATGTTTTATTTGATTCTGGATCCACCCACTCTTTTATTTCTGAAAATTTTTCTAAGGGTATCACTGTATTACCTCAACAATTAGATGTTGATTTAGCTGTGACAACACCTAATGGCACAACAGTCGCATCAAAAGTTTATAATTCTTCTCCGATCGAAGTTTGTGGGAAAGTGCTTCCTACAAATCTTGTGATCCTTCCTTTAGTGGAATTTGATGTGATTCTTGGCATGGATTGGCTTTCTCTACATGGAGCTCATATCAATTGCCAAAGAAGTGAAGTCACATTACATATTCCAGATCAATCTATGATCGTCTATCGATGCAAGGATGAATATAACCTTCCAGTGGAAATTCCTTCCATCTTATGGGTCTTGATTCCACTAAATGAAGGTTATTTATCTCAAATTGTTGGTGAGAAACTTACGATTAAGAATATTCTCATCATACGGGAGTTTGATGATGTCTTTCCGGAGGAATTACCGGGTCTTCCACCAAATCGTGAAGTTGAGTTTTCAATAGAACTCGTACCGGGTGCTTTGCCTATTTCAAAGACACCTTATATAATGGCCCCAATTGAGTTGCAGGAATTGAAGAAGCAACTCCAAGATAATCTTGATAAGGGATTCATATTCCCTAGTGCATCACCTTGGGGAGCACCTGTTCTATTTGTTAAGAAGAAAGATGGATCAATGAGACTCTGCATTGATTATCGAGAACTTAACAAGATCACTATCAAGAAAAAATATCCTCTCCCGCGCATTGATGACTTATTTGACCAACTACGCGGAGCTCAATACTTTTCCAAGATTGATCTTCGTTCAGGGTATCATCAATTAAGGGTCAAAATGGAGGATATACCAAATACGGCTTTCCGTACAAGGTATGGACACTATGAATTTATAGTGATTCCATTTGGTCTTACTAATGCCCCTGCTATCTTCATGGATCTAATGAATAGAGTCTTTAGAGACTATCTTGATCAATTTGTGGTAGTCTTTATAGACGATATTCTTGTCTATTCAAAGAGAAAGGAAGAGCATGAAGATCACTTGAGAATTATATTGAAGACCCTGAGAAAGGAGAAGCTTTATGCCAAATTTACCAAGTGTGAATTTTGGCTTCAAAAAGTTGCATTTTTGGGTCACATAATCTCAAAGAGGGGATATCTGTGGATCCAGCAAAAACAGAGGTTATCGAAAGATGGTCAAGACCAACAACAGTAACTGAGATCCGAAGTTTTCTTGGTTTGGCTGGATATTATCGACGTTTTGTAAAATATTTTTCACGATTATCTAATCCACTCACCAAGTTGACTCGGAAAGGAGTTAAGCTTGTTTGGACAGAGGAATGTGAAGAGAATTTCAAGGAGTTGAAAAGAAGGTTATCCAGTGCACCTATGCTCACACTGCCTTGTAGTGGAGAAAGGTTTGTGATCTACAGTGATGCATCCAAGAAGGGATTGGGGTGTGTTCTTATGCAAAATGATATGGTGATAGCTTATGCCTCACGACAGTTGAAAATCCATGAGCAAAATTACCCAACACATGATTTGGAGTTGGCTGCGGTAATCTTTGCATTAAAGATTTGGAGGAATTACCTTTATGGTGAAAGGTGTGATATTTATACTGATCATAAAAGTTTAAAGTATATTTTCACACAAAAGGAGTTGAATATGCGTCAAAGAAGATGGTTGGAGCTGATTAAGGATTACGACTGCTCAATCCATTACCACCCTGGGAAAGCAAACAAGGTGGCAGATGCATTAAGTCGACAAGACCATGCTAGTTT
Organism: Viscum album; assembly: GCA_963277665.1. Lineage (NCBI taxonomy): Eukaryota > Viridiplantae > Streptophyta > Magnoliopsida > Santalales > Viscaceae > Viscum > Viscum album. Next base: position 128,741,883 of record OY728162.1, read on the forward strand.
ATCCATGATGAGGATCACAAAAGATCCAATATTTATGGATTTACAAAGGATGGATCTTGGAATTATAATGGAAGAGGAAAAATCTTATCTTTCTCAAATGAATGTTCAACCATCTATACATGTGAAGATTAAAGAGGCACAGGAAGAAGATGTCGAGTTACAAAAGAAGGTGAGAAATGTTCCTGAATTTAACCTTGATTGTGATGGGATAATAAAGTTCAGGAATCGGGTTTGTGTTCCTCCCATCCCCGAATTAAAGAAGGAGTTGCTGGATGAGGCTCATAGTTCATCATTCTCTATTCATCCTGGAAGCACGAAGATGTATAGGGACCTGAAAGAGTACTTCTGGTGGGATGGCATGAAAAGAGATGTTGCTGAATATGTCTCTCGATGCTTGGTTTTTCAACAAGTTAAAGCTAAGAGACAGAAGTCTAAGGGGATGTTACAACCATTACCCATACCCGAATGGAAATGGGAAAACATCACTATGGACTTTGTCATAGGACTTCCTAAAACATCCAAAGGCAATAATGCTATTTGGGTCATAGTTGATCATCTTACAAAGACTGCACACTTCATTGATATTAGAGAGGATTTCTCTCTAGATCAGCTTGCCAGGATATATGTAAAGTAAGTAGTAAGATTGCATGGAGTACCACTTTCTATTATATCTGATCGGGATCCAAGATTTACCTCAAAGTTCTGGTGAAGTCTTCAGCATACTCTGGATACAGAGTTGAGTTTCAGCACAGCTTATCATCCCCAGACAGACGGTCAGTCTGAGAGAACAATTCAAACCCTAGAAGATATGTTGAGAGCTTGCTCTATGGATTTCAAAGGAGGTTGGGATCAACACCTACCTTTGGTGGAATTTTCTTATAATAATAGCTTTCACTCCAGTATTCAGATGGCTCCTTATGAAGCTCTCTATGGAAAGAAATGCAGGACTCCAACTTGCTGGGATGAAGTTGGGGAAAGAAAGCTATTAGGACCTGATCTCGTTGATGAAATGGCAGAAAAGGTCAGATCTATTAAACAACACATAAGAGCAGCTCAGAGTCGACAGAAAAGTTATGCCGACAACCGAAGAAAAGACCTAGAGTTTGAAGTGGGTGATAAAGTGTTCTTACGAATATCTCCCTGGAAGAGGGTTATGAGATTTGGAAAGAAGGGGAAGTTGAGCCCTAGATATATCGGTCCTTTCGAAATACTGGATCGTGTTGGAAAGGTATCTTACCGATTGGCGCTTCCACCGAATCTCTCTCAAGTTCACGATGTGTTCCATGTATCTCTCCTGAGAAAGTACAAACCTGATCCTTCACATGTACTCAGCTCAGAAGTTGTACCGCTGGAGAAAGATCTTTCTTATGAAGAACAACCGATAGAGATTCTGGATCGTAGCGAAAAAGTCCTATGAAACAAGACCACTCGATTGGTGAAAGTTTTATGGAGGAACCACCAACTTGAAGAAGCTACATGGGAGCTTGAGGATATGATGAGGGAGAAGTATCCTCATCTGTTTGTTACAAAGTGACGAATTTTGAGGGTGAAATTCTTTTTAAGGGGGGTAGAATGTAACACCCGAGATTTTTATGAGTAATATTTTGTTCAAAGGAATCTTTCACTACACACTTGCTTGGCTTACTTTACACGCAATCGCGACCTTCCTCGATAGCTTGCGTTGTACGCAATACCGAGTTTCACTAAACAACGATATGCTATTAAAATATTATTAAAACTAGCCGTTATGAATAGTAATAACCACTTTTTGAAATTTTATAAATTTTATTTTTCAAAATGGACTTCATTTTTGGATTCGGAATACCGAAATTAGCCTAGGGTGAAATTTTGGTATTTTTCTGAAAAATTTCAATTTTTGATGAATAGTGAAACCACTAAGTGGTAGGTTAAAAACTGAATTTTGCATAAAACTTAATTTTACCGCTTCTGTGAATGGAATTTTGAAAATCCGACAGACACGGTTGATATCAGTAAGTAAAATGTGGTTCAATGAGATAAAAATAATTTTTTGGTGAATAGTAACTTTTTACTTTTTTTACTGCGGTTAATAGTAAATAGGGTAACTAAGGGTAAATATGATATTAATATTACCCTAACACATGTCCTAATTCTATTGGATAAGTGTAATTCGACCAAAAACAACCTTATGAATAAAATATGACCATTTAGGCCCACTTGAGTTAGATTAGAACATTTATTATTAATTTATTTAAAGAAGGGTTAAAATAGTTAAAATCAAAGTTTAATAAGTAAATAATTTTTAATATGGGGTTATACATAAGATAAATTAGACAATAAATATTCATTAGAAAGATAAAAAGATTTCCTACATAATGGTATTTTATTTATAATTTTTAGACATTAAATAATTTAATTTAATTATGACACAACGATGATGCAGTAATTATCTTATTTATGAAATATTGACATAATTGATGTTATAAACACAAAAATAAATGTAATTTGAGACTTTTTATGAATTACACTAATTTTCTAGGTTACTATGATATATTATTGTTGATTTAATCAACTTTGTTCGAACATATAATTCTGTTATGACTTTCACAAAAATCATATATCAAATAGTGTTAAAATTGACACAAAATAGTTTTTAAATCAAATATTATATTATTAATTGTTATTTTATTCCTAAAAATCTAAGGGTCGGCCAAATGACTTAGATAAGGATATATATATTAATAATAAACAATTTGGGGTTCGTTTGGCATGTTATAGTAAGTGTATTAACCATATAGTGAAAAAAAACAAAAATACATGGTAAAAGTTAAATTATTTAACTTAGAGTTAAATCTAATTGATAAGGTTAAAATAATACCCTAAACTTGTCTAAATCCTATTGGTTGATAGGATTTCGACCCATCCCCACTTTCTATTCGAAATGAGACCCTTTTGAACCATTATAAACCGATTTTGACTTTAATATAAAATAATATTTTGAGATATTCCTAAGGTGCCCCTCTCCTCCCTTATAAAAGGGAACCTCCTCCCCCTCCTACTCACACCAATTTGAGCACTCAAGCTCGGCCAACCCCAGCCATTTTCTCCTCTCCACTTCCCTAGAATAATCCTAGAGGTCCTGGTCTTCTTCAAAGACAAATCTTAGTTCCCTAAGTGGAGGATTCAAAGAAGCGTTCCAAAGAAGAGGTAATATCCATTACCGATCTTTTCAATTTCTTTCTTCTTCAACTTCTTCTTATTTAGTTGTTTCATGATAAAGTAATAACATCAGTATTACTTACATACTGATATGTTATTATAAATATGAAACAACCCTAATTCACCTTCTATCCATCCTACGGAAAAATGAAATCACCGCGCGTGCGTACGTACGGAATACCGTCTCCACGCCGTGGTGTAATCTATTTTCCACCATCACCTTACAAGGATGGGTATAATGGTGTAATGAGTAACTATTTATGATTATTATAAAGTAATATTGATACTGAAATAATATATATATACTCCAATACAATTCCACGATCATAGGAATGATATCATCACTCGTGCGTACGTACGGAATACCATCTCTATGATGTGAAGCGACTCGTTCTACATGATCATCATTACATAGTAATTATATAAATGAATTGAATGAATAAATATGATATATGTTACACTAATACCATTCTGGATATAAGGTATCTATAACCTTAAAAGAAGAATAAGAATTTATTCAGCAAAACACGCATAAGAACAAAAGGCAATAAAGACCCGAGTAACAAGTAACAATGAAATATTACTAACAAGAAGCTAAGAATATGACCATATATGATATCATATCAATATGTATGATTCTGGAATAAGTCAATAACATTATTTAAACCATTATACAGAAGCTTCGGACACGTACAAAGCAAATCGGACCTAAGGTAAGGGAAATATCACAATCTCATTTTTATCCGAGATTGTTTATACTTTGGCATTTACTGGGGTGTATTTTATCATCCACATCCATGTTTCATCAATATATAATATTATTTCCATCCACCTACAATTGTTTAAATCCATTTTTACCCTTCAGTGAGTTTTTAGTAAAAGAAATGAAAGGAATCTTTTGTCGTTTTTCGTACGAGGTACTTTTTGACTTTTCCGACAAAAGTACAAAGAATGTTTTTTTTACTTATACGACATGAATGGATTTCTAAAACATTATTTCCAAGAAGCTTACTTTACAAGTATTCAAGTTTATTTTTAATCAACTTCTTTTAGTTTAAAATTGTATGACATGTTAAGAAAGGAAAAGTGTTTTTGAAGTAGAAAGGATATTTTCCTCAAGAATAGAGTTCAAGTATTTTATCAAAATTATTTTCCATCTAAGATAATAAAAGGGTTATGTTTTTATCCCTATTATTACATGGATTTGATTATGCTGTGATGGAAATATTTTTATGAATTCCTTTATTTTATATGAATTGTTTTATGATGTCATGTTATTTAAGAATCCCATTTTTATTACGTGGATTACGCTATGATGTATGGTTTATGATTATGTGGCACACATAAGAAAGGATTCATTATAAGATGGGTGGGACCTATATCTCCCTCCAATGCATTGGGTAAAGATTTTATATCTCATGAGATAGACTTGGCTGGAACGGTAGGTTATACCGGTTCAGTGAAACAGGACTGGAACGAGGGTGACTCGGTTCAGAAAGGGACTTTGTCCACTAAGATAGTCTTGGCAATGAGTCATGACTAACAAGAAATGATTTTCCATGATTATGTGTGCATGCCACAAAGTTTCAAGTTTCATGTTATGATTATGGGGATCTCATTTTCACTTCTATGATTTATTCCATGTTAAGATATTATGATCTCTTTTGCAGGTTATGATTTTCAAAAAGATATAATATGATTTTTATTTCCTTTATTTGCCCTTGCTGAGTATTTGAGCTCACCCTTTTATGTTTTCTTTTCCCCAGGTCAGGAAGATGGATATTAAGTAGAATATGCTAAAAGGGACCCTAGATATGATGAAATAAATGGGAGACACTATAGAAGATTTATGAACCAGTTGTTTATGTTTCCCAGTTTCTAAAGACACTATACTTATACGGTCCTTTGTGGTTTTGTCATATGTTGTAATAAGTGTGCTTCCATTTTGAAGTATTAACAATGTATGTAAAGTATGGGTCGTTATAGTAATTACATTTTAGAGGAGTTAGGAGAGTGATGTGGTCCACGCTAAAATGAATGAAGTAGGTGTGTGAACCCAGAACTAGAGGCTTTCCTAGAATTTTGGCGCTCCCTCTAATAATCTGCCTCTACCTCCTCAAAACTCACCCAATAGGGAAAGAGGTAAGAGTAAAATTATACCTCATATCCCTTATAGAGAAGTTAAGTACCTTTATCTAGAATAAAGTTTTTATCATAAAGATATGGAGATGAAAATTTTGAGGAGAATCAATTTAGAATTACTCTTGGGTAACCATCCCTCTATATATTTTCTACAAGCATATCCTCAACTTTCACTTCCAGCTTTTGCACCTCAACAAAGAGGGTTTGTCTCAACAACTGAAGAAAATTTAAAACCTCTAATCAACATGGGATATAAACCAATATATTTGGATCCTATAGCAGCAGATCAATAATTCCCCCCATTTGGGTGCACAACCATAACATGATCATGCACAACCTCATAGGCCTGCCCCTATTGGTTATCCATGGAAAGTTCTATAAATACCACCACCAATGGTCATACTAGTTACTACACCCATTTAGGATCCAGTCACCACACCTGTTCTAGTCCTAACTCATACGGATGTTTCCTAAATGCTTATAAACACTATTGATTCATTAACATCTTGATTGGAAGCTATGAAAGAAAGGTGTGCATGAGTACAACCAGAAAAGAAGGATTATCCTGAATGGGTAGACCTGAATCCTCCCCCACCAAACTTTGGAAATCCTACATTTCCAATATTTAATGAATTAGGAGATCTAGAGCAACACTTGACACATTTTTTCTCTCATTTTGATCTTATGATGGTTACTCCTGAACAACATGAGGTAGTAAAACTCAGGTGATTCATGCAATCACTACAGGGTACATCCTTTATATGGTACATGAGTTTGTAGTCTTGATAAATCACTAGATGGGAATATCTCCATCAGAAGTTCCTCTTCTAGTTCATCTCAACACTGCAGATGACAATAGTCTTTGATCTCACAAATTGTAAGAAAAGGGAGAAAGAAAGAGTCTCATATTTCATTGCTCAGTGCAAAGGATTGACATAATCCTTAAACCTATAACTCCCTCAAGAATAGTTTTTGCCTATCTATGTAGAAAATATTTGTGAAGAGTTTTTCATGTTTTTGATCCCTGTAAAATATATAGGAGGGTTTTGGGACCTTTCCTTAATTTCTCAACAGGTGGAAAACTCCATCGCATAGACCAAAGCAAAGCCCTAGGTAATCCCATCAACTCAAGGAAGGATAATAAAAAAATCAAAGGCTAATACAGTTAAACTTTAGTAGGCCCATGTACCCATTCCTACTTCAAAGACCACATCATACCATATGGATCCACATCTAGAGATTCATAAGTAATAGATTCATCGTTAGGATTATTAAATAGATCAGAGGTGGAAACACTTTGAGGAGATGAAAAACAATTTTTATTCTTTTCGAAATGACCAAGTCCCCGACTACTTCATCTCAGAATTAGAAAACAACTTAGTTCAGTTTCCAAATCCCAAGAATTCTAACAAAGAAGGTGATTAATATCTCCTAAACTATTTCCCATTCCATCAAATGATGGGGCAACCCATCTAGGATTGTTTTTTTAAATACCTCCTAAAAAATATGGTGGACTCTAGGAAAGTGAAACTGAAAAATTTTCCAGCCCAGGTAGCATGTGATTCTTATACCGATTAAGATGAGAAAGGTGAGTGGAAACAAGATAAAATAAAGAGAATGAAAAATTTAGTTGATTGTGTGGTCAAGAGAACAATCAACCAGACTCAATTTATTATATGAACATAGTTGAAACATCTGACTATTCCTTCTTCTGCTTCCGCTATAGCAAAGCCAGCTTCATCAAAATCCCAGTCATCTAAAGGACAATCCTCAAAAAAGAGACATATATGGAAGGATAAAGAGCAAATATAAGAATATGAGCTCATGGAAAGGCCAAAATTTTCCTTGAACTTAATGGAATTCATTCCAACCACCTCAAAATCATGGGCACCACCCCACCAAATGCCACAACAAGAGTCATCCCATCAAGCAGAATCTTCATCAGACGAGGAGTTGTTCTTTGGTTCTATTAACATTATTCACTTAACGGGTCCCATCTCAAGTAATGAGTATGATCATTAACCTGATTTCCCTATACTTTATTGGGGAACTTAAGGACATGGTTATTCAAGTTAAGGATATAGGGGAAGATGTGGTTGTGCTATGAGTCACTACTTCAACCACACCCCTACTTGAACCATTTACACAACTGAAACTTATGGGAGATCCCTCCAACAAGATTAGTAAGAACAAGGGAACTCCCCTACACATGACATGGTCTACCCTGACATGATCATCTTGGAAGATTAGTTAGAGGATACACCATCACCTCCTTGACATGTGGGTAGACCTAAATAGCCTAATCCATTGAGTGTGGGAGCACTTCCAACTCCTACCCCAAGGGACGATCCATCTACATTTGGAACATAAACTCCCATGGAACATGAAAAATAGAATCCACATTCAGGGAAGCACAGGCCTCTATATTAGTAGAATGATGTTTTTAAGTAATTAGATCATGTACTAGCCAAGCTATCAATCCTAGATTCCCTAAGTCTATCAAAAAAAACCTTTGGGAAGCACTCATAGAGGCCTTTTCAAGTCCTCAAGAGTTTGAATTTGAGGTTTTTTCATGGAGGTTTACTGTATAGAGAATAATCTGGTAGAATTACATGCGGTCATATCTATCATGGACTAGGATGAGGATGTTGTCCTATAAGGATACATTAGGCCCCTGTACATATTCAACAGAATAAATGACATTGATATCTAACGTGCCTTTATTGAAAATGGCTTAGGGATCAACCTCATTCCGGTATGGACACTTCACCAACTAGGTCTCATTGAATCCCACTTGTCTCCCTTTACTCTGATGTTCTAGGTTTATGATAAGAATGAGAAAGAAACACTTGGAAAGATTGTACTCAGAACTCAGTTTAGGGATATTATTTCTGATTAAGAGTTCATGGTTGTCTCATAGGATACATCTTTCAATGTTCATCTAGGAAGACCTTGGCTACATCAATGTGTGCCAATTCCTTCGTCATACCAAAAATTTCTCAAATATTTATTCAATAGTCAAATTGGGACATTTCATGGTGATAAATACTTGTTTAAATCTTATAAGCTTCAGTACATTAATTTTGGGTTCTATCACAAGGGAGTAAAATCTTCCATGGCGAATGAGTTTACTCAAATCAATGCCATCAATGGTCTAGATAATATTATGACTAACCCTTTCAATTATCTCAGTGAAAATTACATGTTTCCCATTAATCAAATTTAAAGGGAGAGCCCAAATCCAAGCACTCATTCAATGGATTACATAATGTCATTCATGGAAACTGAACCCGATGACATAGGAGAAGTTATTAACTATATAAGAAGTGATGAAATACTGGATGAAAATGTCTTCATTCTATCTCCTGAGCTTCAAAAAATCTATACTCCATCATCCAGGCTATAATAAGTTGCAACATTAATGAAAAAAGATAGGGATGCTATTTTTCAACTCTTAATCTTCCCTTCGGAGCTTCAAGAAGACCCTTCGTCATCAGTTGGGATATAAATGGTTGCCTCTCTTTCCCTAGGTCTGAGATTCTTGCTTCATCACCTACCCCTTGAGCAGAGGCAGAAAAAGAGAACATAAGTAAGAGGAAAATGAGGAAGATCTCAAAGATGCCCCTCTAGCATTTGAGGAAGTCATCTCCACCATTGTGGATGAACTCAGAGAGATAAATCTAGGTACAGAGGAAGATCCAAGGTCCACTCTGATTAGTGTGGTCATGAATCCTAAATAACATGAGGTATATACTTTCTTTCAGAAGAAACTCCATGATGTGTTTTCTGAGAATTACACGGAGATGTTAGGCCTTGACCATAAGGTGGCCACTCATCTCTTGGGTTTTCTAGAAGAGAATCAGGTATACAAGAAGATAGCATGAATAACACACCTGACTCATGCCTCTAAAATTGAGTTTGAAGTAGAAAATATCATTAAGGTCGACTTCATCCTAGGGGTTCGATATCCAAAATTTCTAGATAATATTGTCCTAATGAAAAAAGAAGAATGGGAAAATAAAATTTTGCATTGATTTCATAGATCTCAACCAGTATTTTCTGAAATACGACTTCCCAGTTCCAATCACATAACTCTTGATTGATGCAAAAGCTGGTTACCAAGACCTCTCCTCATGGATGGATATTCTATGTATAACCAAACCGAGATGGACCTAGAAGATGAAGAATCCATAGCCTTAATATCCCCTAAGGGGTATTTTTCTATCAGGTAATTCCCTTTGGATTGAAGAATTTTGGTTCCACATAATAATGTGAAATGCACCGCATCTTCAAAAAAAATTGTGAAATTTTGTCAAATGTTACGTTGATGATCTAGTGGTCAAATCATGGAAATTTTCTGATCACCAAGATGACCTGAAGACCATCTTGAACAAGCTATGATAGCATAACCTGAAGTTGAATCCCTTGAAATGTTCTTTCAGGGATACCTTGTGAAAATTTCTTGACTTCATTGTATTCCATCACAACATCGAATTTGATTATGAGAAAATGAAAGTTTTCATTAGCATGTCATCTCCTCAAAACCTTAAAGAGTTTAGAAGAATTCAAGGACACTTGGCCTACATCTGGAGCTTCATAGCCAATTAGAAATGAAAGTGTTTTCCCTTCACCAAATAAATGAAGAAGGGGGTCATATATCAGTGGATCAGGGACTGTCAAAAAAAATTATACCCTCAAGAAATACCTCTTGAGCCTACCAGTATTGATGCCACCTGTTGAAGGAAAGTTTCTCATTCTATACATGACAACCCTGGAATGAACATTGGGTACCTTCCTTGCATAAAAGAATGGTGTTGGGAATGAAAACAGTCTTTATTATCTTAGTCTATCCATGATCGGCACTGAGACTCATTATTCAGATATCGAGAAAAGCTTCCTAGAATTAATATTTGAGGTTTAAAAGTTGAGGCACTATTTGCAGCATCATGAGATCCACTTGGTTTCTCATAATAACCCACTCAAATTTATCCTTAGTCATCCTATTCTAAAAAGATATCTACAATGGTGGGAAGTTATTCTGCAGTAGTTTGATATAAAATTTGATCCTTATAAAGTAATGAAAGGTTATGCCTTGGTAGACTTCCTTACTAACCACCCATCTGTAGAAGAGATGTCATTAAATATTGAACTAGATGGTGAAGAAATCTTCTATATTCAAAGTGGCCCTCAAATATGGAAAATGTTTGTTGAAAGTGAATCCAGGAGCCCAATAGGAAAGATAATGGAAGACCCAACACTCAACAAAGCTAGGTTAGGGATTGTGTTTATCTCCCCAGAGAAGGTAGTGTTTCCTTATGCCTTCCTGTTATCATATGGTTGTACCAACAATGATGTAGAATATTAAGCTATCATTGCAGGCCTAAAATTGGTACTTCAAATACCGGTGGACCACCTGGAGGTGAAAGGTGACTCGGAGTTCATAATCAAGTAGATCAACAGGGATTACGCCATCAGAAAGGAGGAGATAATTCCCCTTTTTTACTATGTATAAGGGTTCATGGAAGAGTTTCCATCATATCCAACAATTTCTTACATCCCAAAATCACAAAATGCTCAGTCCGATGCATTGGAAAATGCATCCACAACCTTGGAAGATCCAAATTAGGATGAGAGAATCATTAGCATTGCTCATCATCTCATGGTCTCGCCTTTTGTTCAAATCAAAATAGAGGAAATTAAGTAAATCAATCCCATTCCCAATCCATATGGTCCTACCATCGGATTGATGACACCCATCATGTAATACCTCCATGATGGAGTACTTACATATAATAGAGTTGGGAAAGAGAAAATTTGGCAACGAGTGGTCAATTTCACTCTTTATGGTGGCCTAAATCACTAAAAGTTCCTCTAAAAATGAGGCTTCAACAGAATCCTCCTCAGATGCATTAAGGGGGAAGAAACTATGGTTGTCATAGAAGAAGTACATGAAAAAGATTGTGGTGCCCACCAGTCTAGGTATAGGCTTTCTGATCAAATTCTAAGGCTTGGATACTTCTGGCCTTTGATGACACAGGATTGCACAGAGTTTACTAAGAAGTTTCATTCCTGTAAAGTGCATACCAATTTCATCCATCAACCCTCATAGTTTCTACATACATCCATGTAATCTTGGGCATTTTCCACATGGTGAATGGATGTAGTGTGGCCTTATCCTCCAGCTATGGCTAAGCAGTTCAAGTACATCCTTACTGCTATCGATTTCTTCTCCAAATGGTCTTAGGTAATACCACTCAAATAAGTTGGGGAAAAACATTTTCAGCTTCATAAAAACCAATATCATTACCAGATTTGGTGTCCCTCATACCATATTGATTTAAAATATCACCAATTTGTGTTTTGTATATGTAGATAAGCTATATCAAGAATACAATATCAAATCAGACCATTCATCCTTCTATCATTTGGTGGTTGCTGGACTGATAGAGGCTTTCAATAATACTCTATAAAATATATTCCAAAAGATAGTGGATAAAGATAAGAAGTTTTATCCTAACAAACTCTTGCATGACTTATGGGCTTACTCGACTGTGAACTGTACCACCACACGGGTAACCCCGTATTTTCTAGTATACAGGAAAGAAGAAGTCCTTCCCATTGAGGTTCAATTTTTATCACTTCGAGTGGCCATCTATGATCATCTATCCACATATGAGTAATCCCAGAAATGATTGGATGAGTTAGAGAGAATGGATAAAAAGATATTGAAGACCTTACATCACATGGAAGTCTATCTGAATTGGATAGCATGATCTTTCAACAAGAAAGTCCACCTCCTTTCATTCCACCAAGGAGAATTGGTATTGGTCCTTAGTACTCTGATAATATCATGAATGAAGACTCCAAATCTTGATCCAAAGTAGGAGGGACCTTACTCCATACAAAAATTCCACTCTAATGAAGCTTATTCCTTTGTATTAAGGGATAGAGATATTATTATGACTCAAACCAATGTAAGGTTCTGGAAAAAGTACTTTCTGTAATCACAAAAAGTTTGTATTATCTTTGAGATTTTAAAATTCATAGCACTATATACTTCCATATCACATGATGTTAAACTGCATAGCATCATAATCATTATCGCATGACGATAAACTGCATGACATTAGGTCTTAGTCACATGACCTAAAACTGAAAAACACTATTTTTCCTCACCACATGACATTAAACTATGTGGTTAATATATCCATCATTTTATGTTAATAAATCCCCCAAAATACCATGAGTAGACACTCCTTTTGGTCCCTCAAAATATGGGTAGCTTACATGCATAAGCCTCACTCACATCATTGTCACTCCCTAGTGGCACCTGAGCCCCATTTTCCCTGTATGTGAATCAGAACTACATAGGGACTCATTTTAAGAACTATGTGTGGACTGATTATCATTCCAATGAGATATGTATTGACACCCAGATCTCCAATCTTTGGCCTATCCATTACCATAAATAAATAAATTCCCCTTTCCCTGTGTATGAACCAAATCCATATGGGGAACTCTTCCAGAACATATGTCTTGATTCTCATACCATCTGATGTCTTGGGCCCAACTGTTATTCTGGAAAATATCAAAGCCCCTTCCCCACATCAAAACCTAGTTGGTTTGGGGAACCATTTTCAATAACTACATGTTTCTTTATTCTCACCCCTGTGAGATACATAGTGACACCCAGATCTCCAATCTTGGGTCCAACCATGACCACAAAAAAAATCCCCTTCACTCTCTCTATGTATGAATCAAACTTTCTTAGGGAAAATTTATTCAAGAAATATGTGTGGATTTATTCTTTACCAAACAAGATATGTAGTGACACCCGGGTCCTATACCCTAGCCCAACCGCAATTTTGGAAAAGAAACCCCCCTTCCTTTTCCCTGTGCATGAATCGGATCTTCATAGGGAACCTTTCCAAGACTTAGGGATTGATTCTCATTATAATGAGATACATGGTCATACCTAGACTTCATGATTTAGTCCCAACCATCAGTCTAGAAATTATCAAAATCCCCTTTTCCATACATCAAATTTCAATTGATGTAAGGAAATTTTTTCAAGAACTACATGTGGCTCAATTCTTTCCCCAGTAAGATACGTAGTGATACCTACGTCCTATACCCTAGCTCATCCACCACATAATCAACATGCCCCTATCCTTCACTTATGTTTCCCTTACACTATAAAATAAACCTTCACCATGACTTTTTTCTCACATCGAGTTTAGATCACATAGTATTAGGAGTTTGGAAAAGGATTTCCCTGTATGAAAAATGTATATCTATTCACATTAGGGATATCATGGTCCTAGGTGAAAGACCTTAAAAGAAACACCATACATCCCTTCCGCATGATTGTAAATTGCACGGTCCATTAAGAACTATGTGTGGCTTAATTCACACCCCTATGAGATACATAGTGACGTCCATATCTTCAATCTCGGGCCCAACCATAGAACAACATGAAAAAGCCTCTAATTTACCATGTACAAGTTAGATCTAAATGAGGAGATCCAATACAAGTTCTCATTTTACGCATGAACCCATATCTATTAAAACTATGTGTGTCTTGATTCTTACTCTTACAAGATATGTAGTGATGCTTGGGCCCTATGCCCTAGTTTTGCTACATTTTCTAATTTATTTTCATATTGAGACACCTTTGTCCTTACCACATGACATTAAACTGCATGGCTAAGGTCCTTACCACATGAATTTAAACTGGATGATGTCCAAAGAACTACATATGGCTTGATTATCATCCCATTGAGATATGTAATGAAGACTAGGACTGGGATCCTAGTCCAATCTCTGGGGTAAAGAAAAATTTCTCATATCCTATGTTCAAACAAAAGATCCATGTTGTAGTTTTTTTATTTTGGGTCCTCTCATTAGAGATCCCTCCAAGGAAACAAGAGATGTCCCCCTTTTACATATGAGTCAAATATATGCAAGGGACTCCAAACTCATGGCCAATATCTGTCCAAATGCTTACTTTTTTCATTGGTTATTTCCCCTTTCACATGTCATACTTCTAATCTTGAATACTTTCAGATCTTTATAATCTTTCCTCATATTCTAGTGGTAGAATGTATAATGCCTAAGAGATCCTTTTCTTAGCTATGAAGTACATTACCTAGTTGTCCTTTCATAAGTTTCCCACATAATAGGTTTGTTAGCCAAAGGATTCCACTATTTGGCTATGCAGTACATGCCCTAGTTGGCCTTGCATAAAATAACCCCCATAATGGGTTTTTTAAATAGTGGTAATTTCTACCTTGGGAGAAACCTCTTCTATCCATTTAAGCTTTGATGATGGTATGTAGTAGATTTTAATTTAAAATTAGCGTTCATCCTTTGCATATCCGTCCCATGTCCTTTCTCCTGACTTGAAATCCTCTAATATTATGGTTTACATTTTCTCCCTTCATATGTTCAAATCATACTGGAATAAACTTGGTCCATTTGACCACATATCATTCATCGTTTCCATAATATTATGGTCCTAGTCATATGACTTAAAACTAATGGCACTATACTTCCAACTTTTGAGTCAGACCTTCATAGAGAGTATGTTTCCCCAATTCTCTGGAAATCATTAATTAAAATACACCTTCTGTATTTAGGTACTTTTCTCCACAAACCAAATTATTTTCTTGGAGAGATCTGAATATCCATAAAATTTCATTATATTTTCTCAGTAGAATGTCAAAATTCATGAGATCTATTTGGTCTTAATATGTAGTACGTGCCCTGGTTAGCCTTGCATAAGTAGACCACAAAATAGGTCTGTTATCCAAATGATTCCACTATTGACTATGTAGTACGTTCTATATTTGGCCTTGCATAAAACACCCCATATAACAAGTTTGTCAAGTAGTGGTAACTTCATTCTAGGTAAATACCTCCTCTAATTCCATAATCCATTTTCCTCATACCACTCTTTGGATCCGGAGATCCCCAGGTTACATCTTACAACTTTCCCCTCTCACGCATGAATATGGTAACACATTTCCAAACATATTATCAATAATTAGATAATCATGAAACCTTTGTTCAAAGCTAAAGACCTTAAATTATAGTCCCATAATTTCCTTACTGCATGAATTTAAATAGGATAGCATAATTTCACTACAGTTTGAATTTAAATTATATAGCATAATGTCCTCATTGTAAGATGTTAAACTGCATAGTCAATGTCTTAGTCGAATGACATTAAAATTCACAAAGAAATCATCCTTTGTCAGAAAGGGGACTTCTCCCACTAACATTGGTTATGTAAAAAAATGTACCCTCCTTCACACATAAAATTTGTGTAGGTTTAGTTTCTTATTCATGTTCTATGCCAATACATATGATCCCTTTATTCTCAAACATCTTTCCTTGGAAAAACCACCCACTATGTTCTTGAGACATCCAAATTTTAAATTTTATTTTTTCCATCAGTAATAGAATGTCAGAACTCCTAGGAACTCCTTTACCTAACTATGCAGTATGCACCATAGTTGGTCATGCATAAATCACCCACATAATGGGCATGTCATCCTAAGGATACCACAACTTGAATATGAAATATGAGCCCCAGTTTTCCTTGCATAAAACATACCCCATAATGGGTTTATCATCTAGGGGTAACTTAATCCTCATTAGAGACCTCCTCTATTCCCATATTTCATGTTTTAGATTCAAAAACCATAAAAAAATCATGACTCAAGGTTCCCCTTGGAATTATCTAAAGAATATCAGAACATTCACAACCATCAAGCCCTGTTTTGGTTATTATCTCAAAATCATGGTCAAATATTTTAGATCTAAAAAACTAGACTTATTAGTCTGGCATGCATGACTTTAAACTATCCACAAAAAGAGACATATTACTCACTAGTTTGAAAACCCACAAAGGGCACTCTTGAAAAAAGTTAGGTCTCAACTCACTAGAACTACACTCTGTACGGTTTAGGCAATATCGAACGATAAAAAGTTAAAAGGCACAACACTTTTTAGGATGAAAACCTGAAAAGGGTTTCCTAATAAAAATCCAAGTCTTTCCCAATAAGTCTCATCCATATTGAGTTTAGGAAAAAAATAGGGAAATGACATAAAAATACTCAAAGTTCATATTGTTTTCCAAATGAACCAAGAAATAGTCAAACTGTGCTCATTAGGCCCCATGGATTAAGAAAAAATTAGAGCATCCTTCCAAACTTGACATAGATCCAAAGTCAACCAAATGATGTTGGTATGTGTCAAAGTTTGCTACTTTTACCATAGAACCATATTCTTTTTCATTCAAAACGAATCTAATTATAAGGGGGGGATTTTATTGACACTATGAAATGTGTTCCATACACTTTTCTGTAGAATTGAATATGTGAACCTCACTTAGAAATAAAATGCTGATTCTAAGTATAAATATGTATTTTATTCTAGAAGAAGAAGAAAATTGGATTTCCATGTGTCGCGACCCTTAACGTCCTTAATCAGGCTAGAAAATATCATGTTGTGACTCTGCATTTTTAATGGGGGTCAGTGATGGTAGTGAAGGAACCAGACTGAATGGTCGGGACTTCATCCCATCACTAATCCTGAGTAGGTGTAGGGGGGTATATCCCCTGTGGTATGGAACAACGGGTTCACCCAAGTGAGCGGCGCAAGTCCCCCAAAACATCATTGGTGCGCAAGGCCCCTGCATGGAACCCTATGAAACTAACCTATGCATGACACTTGTGCGAAATGAAACCATCACCCAATGTACTATATTTTCCTAAAAATAGACCCTTGGGGTATTCATTTGGTTGGACATAAATTATTGAAGGCCAAATTCTAATCTGATCATCTTAGTCCTTCGCTCAAGACCTCCAAAACCTTCTAGGTAGTTTTTTAACACCTAAAGAAGTAGTAATTAAAGGGGGATATTGGAATCAAAGTCCTCCTAGGGTTTTAACTTCACAAAACTTATGAGAGGGACTCTCCTAAATCTTGATTAATGAACACTAGAATGGGGTTACCATCCTTAATCATGGACTTATGCACCTTACCCCTAGGAATACCTATGAAGACCCTTGAAGGCTTGAGCATGGTCTCACCCAAGTTAGTCACCCAGGTGGTCCATTTCCCAAGGTGGCACTAATTCGTCTAGGCCTGCCTACGTGGAGCACCCCCTCTGTGAGCCTCCTCTGTTATCTCTACCATTCAACCTATGTGATTCATTCATTAGGAATTCTTGAAAGCCATCCATGGAAGGCCCTCTCCTGCTTTGGCTCCCTTTTCTAAGATGGATCAAATCAAAACCTCCACTAAGACCTCCAGACTTACAATTACATGGGGAAAGAAAAACTAGCATGTCTCTCATTTGGATTTGGATTTATACAATCATAGGTTTACTGCACTAGTCCTACCAAATGGTTAGGATACTCGGGGCACATGTGGATTTTTATATCTACATTCATGGGGACCCCTATCCTGGGGATAGTGTTAGGAAGTTCCCAGTCTCATATATAAGGGTTAGGACCATGTTCTCATCTTTTCATCTCCAAGACCCAGAGCCTCTGAATCCCAATGGGGAGGGTTAGGATTACGCTTTATTTTTCATTCAATAAGTAATTACATCCTCATCCTACTTCAAGACCGATTTTATGACATCCCTCCTGGAGTAATCCCATAGCCTTTCTTGTATAAGGTTGCAGTCTAGATCCTCTCTACCTTCGTGTCCTTCAACATCATTTTTTCCTCACTTTGGACTCATGTCTAATGTAAATTGAAGAGAGGGAAATTTCATATCCCCAAACTCTTCCACCAATAGAGAATGAAAAGTGTGAGGTTTTACAAATCTTTCATTTCTACTTGTTTTTCACATCGAGTGTGACTCACGTAGGCTTTGAGGTTAATGATAATCATGATATCCATATTATCCCTACCATTTAACTATGAGAACTCTAATTCCTACCATAACCAGGATACGTAGGACACCTATCTATGGCTCGAGATTAAGGGACATCCTGTAGCGTCCCCATCCCGGGATCCACCTAAAGGGTACCCCGATCCGGGTTGGCAACATAACCTCAAGTGCATCTCCCCAAATTCCAGATGATGTCGACTAGAAGCGAGGGCCTTTTTCATGTTCGTGGGGGAGACTATGACCTCATAGGTAATAGTTATTATCACAGTAGAAGTAAACAACAATTAATAATAAATAGTGGAAGCATATAAATGAATAAACTGTAGAAGAAGTAATATGAATAATACAACTGAATAAGAATCATGTGTGGAAGCTCACAAAACAATGTCATGCTATGATGTCTGTCTAAACTGAAAGCATAGAAAATAGATACCCAGGAATACTATCAACTAAAAATAAAATACACAAAGTGAAACAACTGCATCATGAGCAAGGCTCATTCCTCTTCCCCGGTCTCCATCCTAAGAAGCAAGAAACAATCAAGAATAAAAATAAGCACACTTCCCTTTGTCAATACATGTAATCATGTAATCTAATCGGGTGTCAGTGATTCCCGAGAAGAGTTTGAGATAAAATCCCAGTAGACTGACACTCACGGTGTCTAAACCTTTCCATTTCATGCAATAATAAAATGTAGTGTTTAATTATATAATAAATGTAGATAATTAACTAAGTGCAATAAAATAAATAACTTGGCCGGGGTTCCCAACAGCACCCATCCTTAATTAACTGCTTTGGCCTAAGTCGGGAGTCTAAAATAAGGACCTGTAATAAGAAAAATTCACATATGAATATATGTAAGCCCGAAAAATCAAGGTAAAACAAGGAAGAGGTATACCCCCAAGCTTGTGATTTAACTTGGGGTCTAAATCATGTTTCAACCAGGTGTGCTTCAACATACCAGGAAAATATCACAATTCTCAAGAGACTAAAAGCAGTATTAACATAAACCATCAGTGCATCATTATTAATGTTCAAGTTAAGATTTGGAGTCTGAGCCTATACTGAAGGTATTTGACGCACACCTATCGTAGGGCGTGTAAAAATCAATTTAATTTTCTTAGTGCGGCACAGTGGCTGACCAGGGTCGTCTCACTTGAGGAGATTTCTCAGTTCGTTCACCTACTTAATCTAATTCACCCAAATTACATCTTTTTTTTTTGTTTTATATTTTATGAAATAAATGGAATTTAATAAAATAAATGAAATGCACAAATCATAAGAAACAAAAATTTAATTCTAAATTACCATGCAACGCTAAACAGAATGTAATTAGAGAAGAAAGGAAGTTCTCCCAAGATAACTTTCAGGGATCACCTTTATTGGCCAGCTTCAAATATTCTTAGTGAACACACTCCATAGTATGTGTGCACACCATATTCTACTCCGGTTATGAATGAAAATTCTACTTAGTGATCACCAAGCACACCCTCCATCCACATCCTCAATCGAGGTAAAATGGTTTTAGATTAAGAAGTTAATCTTTAGACACCCACAGTGAGGATTACACCCACTATAAATTATCCTTATAATTAACTCAAAGAATATTAAAAACATGGTCTTGGGTTCAAGAACCTGATTACTACCTCGAGATATTCCTTGTATTAGTTACTCATGATCATGAGTATTATAGTTCATAATGGTAATATGAGAAGAAGAAACGATGGTGGATGGGTGGATACAGAAATAAAAACAATGCATGAGTTTTATTAAAAATCTAAATTACCATTGAAAACTAAAACAAAAATAAAGAAAATAAATAAATAAAAATGAAATGGGGAAGAATTGTGGTCGGCATTCCTCGGTGGAGATCTCCTCCTTGGTGCCTTGAAAGAATGGAATAGAGAATGGGATGATTTTGGAAGGAGGTGAGGGCCTCCTTTTATAGGTAGAATTCTGGACCCCGAAATATTGCACATTTTTGACCAATTAAATGGAATTTTCATGCATGGACACCTTATTAAAAGTTGTTCATAAATATTTTGTCCGTTGGACCTCCAAATTTTAGCTCTTTTGGACACATTATGGAGTTATGAATTTTTCATTGGTGGTTTCTGATTCTAGACGAAGCTTCTAGGAAGGTTCCTCCAAAAGTATGTCATTCAATGGCCGCCTTAATGACTTCAAAACTCCAAAAAATTATTTTAGAGCCAGCCATATTTGTCCTCGTGCTATCCCAGGTAGAATAACCTCAATTGGAAGTGTGAAGGCCAAGTTGTGGTTCTGTTACAGTGGTGGGTTCCATGTTGTCTTCCTGGAAAAATCCCCAACTTCAATGAATTTTTAGGCCCTTTAGATGGATGAATTAGCTCCTTGTCCTTAAGAAAAAAGTGGAGGAAATAAAATCTAGATTTTAATGAAATTTTAATCGCAAAGTTTGGACATATATGTTATGATAAATGCATAAAATATCCTTGTGATAATAATCTGTCAAAATTCCAGATTTAACCGCTTTTTGAATTTTAGCTCAAATTACCACTAAAACCTAAAAATGTGACAATTACCCATACAATAACACTATAGTGAGATTATAAAAAATTATTTACATTATAAAATACATTAAAATGTGAACTTAATCACTCCCACACACTTAATAATTTTACTCCTAGGCAATCATCTTACATCCAAATCAAAATCCACACAACAATCAAAAATGAGAAAATATCAATGATCTTATCCAAAATAGAATTCCATCATGTATCATATATAAAAAACAATTTTCTATCATTTTCATTTCAATCAGTAAAATTTGTTCAACCTCATAAATCAATCCATGTCCCAATCACAACCTACCTCACATTGAATTTTATGTCACTCTTCACTCAAGAGAAATTAAATCTGGAGTTATGCTCGTACTTGGAAATTGAATGTATCACCATAGGTTTTTGAAAATTATCATTTCTCCACAACATGAAACATAAAAATTAATTCAATCAAAAGGTCTTAAATTAAATATTAAAATGATTCTATGGCTTAGGGTTGGTGGGAAAATGATTTAAAAAGTTTCAGGCTATAAAGAGGAGGTTGGACTCTTAAGTACAATGCATGATTAATTCAAGTGAAAAAACAAAAAAATTACTCTCTCAATCCCACTTGAAAATGTGAAAAATAACACCACACCCTTTTATTACATGTTACATGAGCCAATAAGTGATTATAATGAATCATATCATCTAAGTTATCCCTTTTTTTCAAAGCTCCAGAAAGGCACCGCTATATTTTCTTTTTTTTTCATGTTATTTTTCATGGAGGATGAGCTGAAAATTGAATACAATGAATGAATGACAATTCATGAAATTGTTTTTTTTTTTTTGAGAGGGAAATGAGTCATAAAAGAATGTACAATGATTAATTCAAGCTCATCTCTATTTTTTTCATTTTTTTTGAAGGAGAAATGGATGAAACAAATAAAGCACAATGAAATAACGACACATTCCCAATTATATTATTATACACTACCCAAAGTATTGAAACACACATTGAACCATCCATAAATTATACACATCCCAATTAACGCACATGAAAGTACCTTCAACCACACTCAAACTTGAAATATCCATGCAAAAATACTAAAAGTGTGGGTAGGTAAGGAAAAATTGGCTTGTAATGTGGCTTAAACCTATAAGTCAATTCATGGAATATAAGGGCTTATGAAGGATAAATGTAAAGGTTAGTCTCAAGATAAAATGTGGCTAGCCAAAGAGATTCCTCAATCATTTCAAATACATTCCATGAAATCTAAAGCTTTGAAAGAGAATATTCAAAAATTATGGTTCTCACACAAAATTGAAGTTTCCCTCAAGAAAGTGTGGGTATTAGGAAGAATATGTAAAAGTGGCTTAGAATACCTCATGGGATTGGAAAAAATATATTTTGAGTCAGTGTTTCATGGGAATGGATTTCAAAAATCAGTCAAACTCATTAAAATTCTTGAAAATCCATTTTAAGGGAAAATAATTCTTATCAACAATCATTTAAAATCCATTATTTAAAAAATCATTTCAACTCTTTCAAAATTAATTGATGTGTAAAAAGTGATAATAATGTTCATTAAAGCTCAAAAAATCCTAAAAATATTATAAACAAAAATGAAAAGCACACAAGAAGAACTAAGTAGGTTGACACTCCCCCACACTTAAATTTTACTACCCCTCTTTTCAACTCAACAAAATATAAATATTAAGGTAGAAAATACAAGAGAAGGAAAAATACAACCTGAAATTATTTTTGAAGTAGATGCCTTGAGTTAATATCCTAGAAGCTACCACTTTAATACTATAAGAAAGTAATTAAAATACATAAGAAAAATAAATAAAAATAATGAGAAAGGGAAAAGAAAATAGATAATACTTGGTTTAGACCCCCAAGTGGGTGATAGCTTTTTACTACCCCTAGTCAGGCAGTTTTAGTGGATTATCCCCAATCAGAAGGTGGGTGTGGTTTCTTAGAGATAAACCACCACATGTGAGTTTTCCTGATGTCTACGATTAAACACTAAAAGTAGAGAACCCCAAAGTAGATAAGAAATTTCCCAACCCCCAAGAAATAATAAAGATGAAATTTGAGGTTTGAAGTGGGAGGGAATAGAATATAGGGGTGCTCCCTGTTGACTTTTGTGGTGTCCTCCTCCATATAGTATAAAAAATTTGTTGAGGAGGTAGTTGCACCACAATCTTCTCCAAATCTTCTTCTTCAATAACCACCACTTGAGTGGTCTGTTCTTTAACATCCAAGGTCTTCTCCAATTGTACTATATCAAAAAATTTAGAGAAAGAGAATTCAGAAAACAATTCAGCTTGAATAAGATTAAAACATGAATAATTAATAAAGAAATCTTCCCTTTCAAGTAATTCAACTTGGTAATTGATCTCTTCGAGCATGACCATTGGAAACTCAATCTCAGTAGGTGAATATTCTTCATTATCTTCCAAATAAATAGAGAGGTACAAAGTGTCTAATGTTTCATTATCAAATATAGGGAGATAATGTTTCAAGTTATCTTCAACAAAGTTATTCCATGATTCCTCCAAAAAATGTTGATCTCCCATCAGCGTATCATCTAGAATGTGTACTTCTGGGACCTACTCAAGTAATGGTTGAGTGCAGGATGATGTGATTAGTTCCTTTAGAAGTTCTTTCTCACCCACCTTAGGTTATTTAACATCAAAAACTAGTGGGAAAATTTCTTCCATAGCTTTCTCAGGCTCTTGCTTCGGTTCAAACTCGGGTTTCTCACTTTGTGCTCGAACATAGTCAAATGATATTTGCATTTTTTTTCCCAAGTCATCCAGAGTATTGCTAATCCTATCCACCTGAGCATTTAGATCGCTATAATCTACTTCTGGTTCTTGATATTGCACCTGCGAGTAATCATACCATGCATAATAATTTGAATTTGAATACATCATGGAAAAGTAATTTTTCTTTTTGATTTTTTTTAAATAATGAAAACTATCTAAATTTTGAAAATAGAAAAATTAAAGTAAACAACTGATTAGATCCCCAGAAACGGCGCCAGTTTTGACGCACACCTATCGTAGGGCGTGGAAAAAGCAATTTAATTTTCCTAGTGCAGCATAATGGCTGACCAGGATCATCTCACTTGAGGATCTTTCTTAGTTCGTTCACCTACTTAATCTAATTCACCTAAATTACTTCTTTTTGTTGTTTTATATTTTATGAAATAAATGGAATTTAATAAAATAAATGAAATGCACAAATCATAAGAAACTAAAATTTAATTCTAAATTACCATGCAACGCTAAACAGAATGTAATTAGAGAAGAAAGGAAGTTCTCCTGAGAGAACTTTTAGGGAGCACCTTCATTAGCCAGCTTCAAATATTCTAAGTGAACACACTCCATCGTATGTGTGCACACATTATTCTACCCCGGTTATGAATGAAAATTCTACTTAGAAATCTCCAAGAACACCCTCCATCCACCTCCTCAATCGAGGGAAAATGGTTGTAGATTAAGAATTTAATCTTTAGACAACCACGATGAGGATTACACCCACTATAAATTATCCTTAGAATTAACTCAAAGAATATTAAAAACATGGTCTTGGGTTCAATAACCTGATTAATCCCTCGGGATATTCCTTGTATTAGTTACTCATGATCATGAGTATTATAGTTCATAATGGTAAGATGAGAAGAAGAAACGATGGTGGATGTGTGGACACAGAAATAAAAACAATGCAAGAATTTTATTAAAAATAATAATTACAATTGAAAACTAAAACCAAAATAAAGAAAATAAATAAATAAAAATGAAATGGTGGAGAATTTTGGTCGGCCTTCCTCGGTGGAGATATCCTCCTTGGTGCCTTGAAGTAATGGAATGAATAATGGGATGATTTTGGAAGGAGGTGAGGGCCTCCTTTTATAGGCAGAATTTTGGACCCCGAAATATTGTGCATTCTTTACTAATTAAATTGGAAGTTTCACGTGTGGACCCCTTCTTAAAAGTTGTTCATAAATATTTTTTCCATTCACCCTCCAAATTTAATCTCTTTTGGACACCGGATAAAGGAGTTATAAATTTTTCATTGGCGGTTTCTGATTCTGGACGAAACTTCCAGGAAGGTTCCTCTAAAAGAATGTCATTCAATGTCCGCCTTAATGACTTCAAAACTCCCAAAAATTTATTCTATAGCCGGAAATATCTATCCCCGTGCTATCCCAGGTAGAATAACCTCAATTTTATGTGTGAAGGCCGAGTTTTGGTTCCGTTACAGTGGTGGGATCCATGCTGTCTGCCCGGAAAAATCCCCAACTTCAATGAATTTTTAGGCCCTTTAGATGGCCGAATTAGCTGCTTGTTCATAAGAAAAAAGTGGAGGAAATAAAATCAGGATTCTAATGAAATTTTAATCACAAAGTTTGGACATACAGTTTATGATAAATTTCTAAAATACCCTTGTTATAACAATCTTTCAAAATTCCAAATTTAACCGCTTTTTGAATTTTAGCTCAAATTACCACTAAAACCTAAAAATGTGACAATTACCCATACAATAACACTGTAGTGGTATTATAAACAATGATTTATAGTATAAAATATACGAAAATTTGAGCTTTATAAATATATTTACAGTACATTCATCAAATTATCTAATACCACTAAGCTCGTCTAAGGCAATCTTCTAAAAGACCAAATATCGCTCGAGGCATGACTTTACCATGAGTCTATCCCGATCTCGAAAAAAGGGGTTGATCATCATCTGAGGCTGGAATATCCACATTTCCAATGGATCCACCCTCGATGGGCCATTTTGGAACTGGTATCACTCATAAGTATTTAGAAAGCCCGAGGAAGTCTTGGTCTGGAAAATCCTAAGACACCGACCCCTGATGCATAGTGGGAACCAGTCAGGAACGGTGGATCTAAGCATGGACCTTAATATGGGACCCACCTACTCTTTCTACCTTGAATTTACTTAAAATTTTACACCATAGGATATGAAATAGCATGCATATGTAACTGCATCTTGAAATCAAAGCAGAGCTCGTGCAATACAAGGTATTAATTTAATATTACAACATAAAAACTTAATGAGGCAAGATACTGTATCAGTACAATCAGATAAATAAAATTTTTAATAAATAAAAAATTCATCACAAACAACTACCAAAAATCCAAAAGTTCAAGGTTCATAATTATTCTAAAATAATTTTTTAATTTAAACACAACAAAAATGGGTTGCGTAACACATGTAGTTAAATAAATTAAAAGTTCTGGCTAACAAAAATTATATCAACCACATCAGTTCACCCAAAGGGGTGTCTGACCACATTTCAACAATTTAAACAAACTAATTTATGATAAACAAGGCTGAAATGATTCATCAAAACAATTAAATTTAAAATATTGGGTGAAATTGACCAAGTTGGTAGGCACCGACGAACGGACCAACCATGCGTTCTTATAAATTGCAACGAAATGGAGGGAATGTGAGCAGAAACCCTACCTCATGGTTTTATATTATTTTATGATCCACGGTAGGCTTTTATTTGACCTAAAACGAAATAAATTTGATGATTTTAGAAAAACCCCAAAATAGGGTAAAATCCTTCCGCGATAGACTGCGTGAAGGATACTCAACAAAACTCCATGATTCTAAATGCGTAAGATTAGGCTTGCCTTAAGGTTTATAGTTCACTTGACGGTGAATAAAATAGATGAAGAATGTAGGAACATCAATCTTCCTAATGGGGAGTAAGGTGGTATGCCACCTAGGGAGAGGGGGAGGCGCGATGTGTGAAAGAGGAGGAGAGTAAGAGAGGCGAAAAAAGAAATAAATAAAGAAATAAAAAATAAGAGGAAAATAAAAGAAAATAAAAAGGGGAAATAAAATGAAAAATAAAATAGAATAAAAATGATGGAAAAAAAGAAGATAAAAATAATAAAAAATGGTAATCTCCCATTTTAATTATTTTTACTTTTTCTGTAACCCCCTTTTTATTTTATTTCTAAATTTCATTTTATACCTTCTTGATTTCTTTTAAATTTTC
Source organism: Viscum album (assembly GCA_963277665.1). Lineage (NCBI taxonomy): Eukaryota > Viridiplantae > Streptophyta > Magnoliopsida > Santalales > Viscaceae > Viscum > Viscum album. The sequence continues at coordinate 128,768,711 of OY728162.1, forward strand.
TTTATATCTCTTCTTATTTATTTTCAATCTTTAATTATTTTATTTTAATCCCAAACACCACACTGAAGCGCAGTATAACTTTTTTCATAAATCCCCTATAGTTATTTAAATTATTTAAATAGTTGTCTGGGACCCACAGCGGGGTGCACAGGTGCACGCCCTGGGTCTATTTAAATATTTAGACAACAAAATTTAAAATGTTTTGTACCTAATTAAATTCAGGATGTTACACATCCTCCTCAGAATTTAGTCTCAATCATAACCCCCAATTTATTAGGGAATCCTCCTTAGGAGTAAGCCTCACATTCCATCATATAGGGCCCCTCCTTAGGTATAATCCCCAAACAAACCATCAAATCACCATAAGTCGAGATACCCTTCATGGTCTCTTTAAAAGGGCATCCTCTTTAGGAATAATCCCTCGAATCAATTCTCTCAAAGGTACATACTCCCCAACGAGACTTACCAAACTATGTGGGATTTGATTCCCATCCTAATGGAATACATAGGAATCCTCCCTGAGGTTCAAACCTGACACCCCAAATCAATTATGTTCTCTTTAGGCCATATCCCCAGAAAGGTCTCATTCAACTTGGAAACTCATATCCCTTCCATGTTCCCTCGGCAGTTTAGACATAATTCCCACACCAAACTTTGACTATGAGTCTTCAACCTAGAATTCCTTTCACAAGGAAATGTAGGAATCTCATCTATGGGTTTGATCCCAACTTCAAAAAAAAATTGTCTCCTTAGATGATGATAAACTTTAAAGTGACCTCTGTCTCCCTGGATGAAGATAAATTCCAAAGTAAACTTCATCTCCCTGGATGACAATAAACTCCAGAGTTCCCCACTATGTGGATAGAAAACCACCATCGTTATAATAAGGACCAAATAATATCTAAGTAGTATATAATATGATACAATTGATAGAGAACCTTGGATACATAAAGATATCTCCATTAATGAATAAACTCAGATACATATAGATGATTCTGAATTCTATACATGCTAATAATTGATTGTTAATTTCAATGGAAACCCACGTCATACTTGGGAATTAATGAAGGATTCATGAATATATCTTAAATCTATAATAGAGTGTTATAGTAGGAAACAATTCCCCCCAAAAGAGTGTGATGAGCCCAACCTCCCATCCTCTTGACCAATGTGAGTTCTTAAGCATCGTAGATCAAAATCCCTAATGAGTGTCTACCTTAGGAAAGCTGGTCCCCATGGATACATAACCATTGGGTGTTTCCAGCTCAATTAACAAACCCATTAGAAACTATTTGGAAATAAAAAACCTTTACAAGGAGAGAAATTTGAGGGGAACAATGTGAAATATGCATTTACCTTTCTTTTTTGGACATGAGTTTTAAGGTATTGATAAAGTTTAGGGTTTATATGATATTTGATGATTAAGTTTATTTTTAAGGAGGTTTGTCATATTTTTGGGAACATTAGAAGAATCAAATTTTATGAAAAAGGATATCTTGAAGTCTAGATGAAAACCCATCACAACTGGCAAGGATGTGGGGCTTGAACCCGCAACCAAAGGTCGACAAGGATGAAATGCCTACCACTATTCAACGTGATGTCCTGGTTAATATGTCATTGTTTTTAGTTAAAGTATTAGAAAAATAAATATTAATGATAAACCAGTGGTATTGCTTTTGGGGTCTATAGATTAATTTATTATATTGGATAACTTGTGCTAACCATATTGATTTTGGAAAATAGTTAGAGATAGATGTAAAGACTTATCACTCTTTTATGGATCTTATGATCCATTAAAAGTGAATTTTAGCACTTTGGTCATAAAAAAAATCATTTTTGGATAATCATTTCTTAGAATAAGGGTTGAATAGGAAATTAATATAAGACAACCAAAGGATGAAATTAAGCTTATGGAATAAAAACGTATCTAGTAATTATATTTCCTTATATTCTTAGATAGTAAAATAATTACTCAACTTTAGGAAAAGGATCTTGAAACAAAAAAAATTATCCTATTACATTTATATTACATGAATCAGATAGTCTTTTAAATCATCATAGATTTAGGGTTTTGAGACCCTTAACTTTCCATTGATCATTCACTTTCTTGTGATCAATGACCTCAACCATTATTTATAATTACTTATTCTTTTCTTCGATGTCTAAATATTCACTTCCCACCAATGTTCTCTTATTTGAAAACCTAGTATGTGTTATTCCAGATTACCTTTATAATTCCCTTTCAATTTTATCAAGAGGATGTTTTAATAAACCTTTTTATGATGTAGATTTACAAAAATATATTTTCAAAATTCAATCCTTTGGTTACTAAGATAAAGATCAAATTGTGAGGATGTAATTTATTAAAGGGGGGTGTAACACCTTGAGATTTTAAAAGAAGAAAAATATATTTGATAGTGTATAAAACATACAAAACCAAGCTTAGAATAGAATGTAACAACCCATGACATTAATATATATTTCTTTTTGAATAAATTTAATCTCTTCAATTTCTTGAGGTACATGAAACCCTTATGTTTTTATTCTCGATAACGTGAAAGACATGCAACACTAAGTTTAAACGACACTTAGAATATATAACAGTTATAACCTAGCCATTAAATTGCCAGGTATGAATAGTATCAATTAATTTATGGAATATATATATATATATATAATACCTAATTAATATGAATTATTAATAAATTCTAAGTAAATAATCAATCAATTTTTAGTAAAGTTATTTTATTCTTCAAAAATTGGTCTTCTTCAAAAATGATTTTTAGTTATCTTTGTAAGGAAATATTATAATTAATTTTTGGAAATTTAAGAAAATTTGTTGGTATATTTAACTTCATTTTTTAATTCATCATATCAAAATTATCTTAGGGTAAATTTGTGGGATTTTTCTAAAAAGTGTCATATTTTGATGAATAGTGAAAATATAGAATTTTAATTGAAAAAATAATTTTTGTTTAAATTATGTATAATGTTAAATTATATTTTAATTTGGTTTTAAAGTAAAATTAGTTCAATTATATATCTATTAATCCAATTCAGTTTATTTTAATATTTTAAATATTAAATTTTGATATAAAAATATTGTAAAATTTTGAACATTTTCTCTTTGAAAACCCAATTTCTTTTCACATCTACAAGATTAATTTTTAATTAAAACTTGAAAATTATGTTTATTTAATTTTGAAAAATGGATTCCATATTTTTAATCATAATAATTTATATTATCTAAATAAACAACTTAATTTTTATGAAAATAATTGAAAATTAATTATTATTATTAAGGTAAAAACAAGTTTACTAGGGGTTAAACGTAAAAGATAAGAGTTAAAATGAACTAAAAACTTGTCCAACACTCATTGGATGGTAATATTTAGGCCCTAATATACTTATGATTTATTTTTATTAATTTTTGGGACACTTTTGAATGAAAGTGACCTATATGATAATTTAAGTAAAGGAAAGGACAAAATGTCATCCTCTTGCTTTTAAATTTCAATTATGTGTTCACATAGGGACAAAAGAAAGATGTGAACGAACATGAATAGTAATTTTGAGAATATTAATATTAATTTTTGAGGTTAATTTATTTTTTAATTTTTAGCTATCATGTAATTACTTTAAATGCTTAAGCAACACCAACGCGATAATTATTTAATTAATGGAAAAATAAAATAAATGATATTTTATTAAATGAATTAAATTCATAAAAATTATATATTATGAAAAGTTATATTTAAATGTTTATATATATCAAATATGGTCCATTAATTTACCAATTTTTCTTTTATAATGACTATGTTTACCCTTAATGAGTAAAAACGTTATTACCACGGTTGAGGTTAAAGCAATGTTTTTGCACGCTACAAGTGGTTGTGTTAAAATTAATTTTCAACACACATAAGATTCTTATTTGATAAATTATATTTCATACTTATAATATATGAGTACAAATTATCTAATAAGGTTCATTTTATTTTAATCTTAAAGTATAGATTTCATATGTTAAAAATACTAGTTAACTTAGCGAAAAACCAAAATCGTAAAAGTAGGAAAACATAGAAGCTAAAGAAAAACATGTTTAAAAAATGTTTTTTTTTTCTGAGGTGGATGTATGGATAGAAAATATACTATATAAACTCCATTATTTATCATTTTTAGGAACATTAGGTAATATTAACCTCCAAATAGTGAATACTTTTGGGTATTTAAAAAAATTCCACTCCTCCTCAATTATAGAAGGGCACTCACTCCCCTCGCTTATTTACACCACTCAAGCCCTTTATCTCAACCAACCCCTATTGAATCAACCCCCCCCCCCCAAATACTTATCCACATTTTGTATTTTATGGTCATACCAAAATACCAACCCTAAGGTCCTTAAGATGAGATCCAAAGGAGGTTTCTCTGAGAGAAGGAAGATAAAGACACACATGTGAAGTAGGACTCAGGGTAAGATACTTAATCTCGATTTCCTTTATTTGAGGAATATTTTGATGTTATGAACCTATATACTTTTATGAGGTGTATATAAAACTATTTTGACATGTTATATCATTAATTTAACTACTCTCATGGTATTTAAAGTTTTGTTTAACGTTTTTTTTCATGGGGATTATGATTTAAATATTTCCAAAGTGATAAGGGAATTTTATTTTTTAAAGTTTTCCTTAAAACCCTCTTTATCTTCCATATCCATATTTTTAAAATAATTTTATTAAAGTTTTTATATTTATATAAAATATTTATAAATTACATTTTATGTCACTTTTACTTTATTTAAAAGGTTTTAAAAAGGAATCTTTTCACCTATTTTATAAGTAACATTTTGAAAAATGACAAAAGGAATGTTCTATTTTTAACATTTATAGCGACAATGACTTTTTTTACCATTATGAACATTATTTTATTTCTATCTTCCTTTGAAATATTTCATGGTTGTGTATATATAGTTTTGGATGAGCTTGTTATAGATTATATGATGACATGTATTAAACATATTTGAGTGAGCCCGTTACAATTTATATGATAAGGCGGCCCATATAGCACTGGGTGATCCCATTAAAGATTATAAGATAGGGTGGCCCAGATAGAATTGGGTGAGCCTATTATAGATTAATTAATGGATTCACCTAGATAGCACTCCAATGCTTTGGGTAATGTTTCTTGCCTTAAAAGGAAAGAAGGATGGAGTTACAAAAGGGTTTATCATAGGGATTTAACTGGGCTCTAGTTACTTTTAAAACGAGTTTAAAATGGGTTATTAATGTGATGATATATGTTACTAAAAAGCATTTTTAATTACTTGTTATGTTTTTAAGGATTCATTTGAGAAACAATTGTGTGTATTTTTCATTTGAAAATGTTTTATTTCATATTCTCAAAGAAATTTGAAGATAAAGGTAAAAATTATATGAGTTTTCATGTTTTCACTAGACTAATGGGTTTATTTTTTTTATATCCATTACTGAAATTTTTGTGCTCATAACAGGATTTTAGAATGTTTTTCATAGGATCTAAGGATGGTTAAGGGAAAGGAAGAAGGAAATTTGAAATTAGTGATTATTTTCCATGAAAATAAATCATACATTATCTTAAAAGTTTTATATTATTGAAAATATGGATACTAATAGGAAGTGTCTACTTTTTATTATATGGTTTGGTTATGTATGAGTTTTGACCTAATTATATAAAACTCATAACTTTAAAAGATACTCAAATGTAAGAGAATGAATTATTGACTTAAATTTTAAGATTATGTAATGTTTATGGTTGAGTCTTTACATTCCAGCTCTAATTTTTTATGAATTCTACACTGATATTAGTTCTATAGTTTTCTATTATGCTTCATTTCCATGACATGTAATATCCTTATAATAATGATTTTGCTTCATTGATCATGTTTATTTTTTTATATTTATGCACTATTATTCCATGGTATATGTTTTATCATTTGAGATTACATGTCTTTTTTTCATGGCTTATGGACAAATCTTATTGTTCCATATTCTTTTTAATAAGATACTTCTCCCCTCTTCATGTTTCCTCCCATTCTTATGATCTAACCCTTGATGAAATGTTGGTGATTTTTCCCCTATTAATCAACAGAGCTTACTAATTTCTTATGTTTCCATTCCCCAAGTTATTAATATGATTATAACCTATATAGATTATAGAATGGAGTCTAGTATGGTTTGATTATGGAAACATGTTCAAAAGTTTTGTTAAATAAGTTACCTATGTAATTGGTCCTCAAAGAAACTAAACCTTCCATTATTTAGATTGTGAGATGTTTTATGAGTTGTAAAGTTTATATTATAGTAATTATATAAAATAAAGATAGTTTCATCTCACTTTTTATCAAAGTCAGTGTTTAAAGAAAGTGTTTTTTAGTACCAGACTCTAGAGTGCGGGTCTGGGGTGCTTCAGTTGGTATCAAAGCATAATTTAGTTATTTTTAAATATTAGTTTCGTTTTTTTGGAATTAGTATAACAGAAAATTATTTTAATCCCTAGGTATAAATCTAATTGATAAGACTAAGTTTATGATAACATCCAAGATTTTTGGTAAAGTAAATATTGTGTAACAGCCATATTTTAAAAGAGGAACATCGTATTCGATAGTGTATAGGATACGCAACACCATGAATAGAAAATAATGTAACACCCTGATACTTTATGATATATATTTATTTTAAAATAAATTCAATATCTTTTTATGGATTTAAATGCATGAAACACTAGGTATAAACATAACACGATACTCTATTAAAATATTATTATTTAAACATGACCATTATAACCAAGCTGATAAATTGAAGTCTGTGAATAGAACTAAATAAATTATGAAAATTATATGGTTTGTGAATTTATGAAATAAATTAAATTGATGTATATTTATTAGAAATAAAATAATAATCATTTGAAATAAAAGGAAATGTTTTCTATAAAATTGTATTGTTCAAAAAGGCAGTTTAGTCATGATTTTCCCACATAATTTTCAATTAATTTTTACCACTTTTACAAAATTTATTTGAAAAAATAAACTTAATTTTTTAAATATAAATTTAAAAATTATCTTTGGGTTATTATTTGAGATTTTTTTGAAAAGATTAATTTTTTATGAATAGTGAAAAACATTGGTTTTTATTAAAAACTGCATTTTCATTAAAATTGTTTAAAAAGTTAAATTATATTTTAAATTGGTTTTAAAGTAAAATTGGTTATATTTTATTAAAATTAAATTAATTTAGGTCATTTTAATCAATTTCATATTTAATTTTGATATTAAAACATTCTATACTTATAAGATTTTTCTCTTTGGAAAACCGCTCATTCGTCGCATATGTGGATTAATTTTAAATTGAATTCTGCCACTTCTATGAATTTAATTTATAAAACTGGATTAAATATTTGTAATATTCATAATTTATATTACATAATAAGGTAAAATTAATTTTTTACCATAATGAATGGTAAAAATAGTAAAACTTAATTATCATGGTTAAGGTAAAAATGGGTTTATCAGGGGATTAAACTAAGATGATAAGGGTTAAAAATTACCTAAACTTGTCCAAAACCCATTTTATGGACATATTTATACCTTATCGCCCATATTTTTCAATAATGACCCATTTTTTGGCTTATTTTCTGATAAAAACATGGGTATCACATTATCTATTAAAAAAAATCATGTTTGTCCTCTCCTCCACATATAGAAGGTCACCCCTCTCCTCCCCTATTCACACTTAAAAAATCATTTGGTTTATTCATAAATAAATTCCTTAATTAACTAAAAATATTATATAGGTATTATTTTTATTATTAATCCCTCCTAATAATCCTTTTTGTATAAACCTAAAGTGGATCTCTGAAGAAGAGGTAAAATTATTAAATGCACGTATTTGTTTTATTTTCTATTCCACCTTATTCAAATTATCTTCAACTATTATAATATAATAACATAATTATATAATATATACTGATATTTTATTATTTTAATTTAATAATTTATATCTATCTCGGCATCCAAGAGATGGTAAACAAAATTTTCAATCGTGTGTACGGCGAACTACCGTCTCGCGAACTGATGTAATTCCCTTTCCATCACCACCTTTTAAGGATGTATATAATGATTAATTTAAAAAAATTATATGATATTTATGAAATTATTATACTTATGTGATTATTATATCACATATTCATTCTTACTTTACATTCTTTGTGGGGATATGATAACGTTGCTCGTGTGTATGAAAGATTACTGTCATATGAAGCGATGTGATTCGTTTTCACTTACACTTTATATGGAGGGTGGAAAGGATAAATTTAATGAATATATTTGATATTTATGACCTAAAAATAATTATATAAATATAATATCATATATAAATTTTTATGATACAATATTTTGGAAAACAATAATTTCGCTCATGCGTACTTGTGGACTACCGCCTCCACGTAGCGATGTGAAATGTTTTTCATTTTATTTAAACAAGGATGGTGATAAGGATGGATTTTATTGATATAAATTATATATATAATTATTATTATTTAAATTTGAATTAATATTTATCTTCTTTTCATTCAATCCATCAAGAAAAATGGAAATAACATTCATGTGTGCGTACGACCTACCATCTTCATGAACGGTGTAATCCATTTTTTATCTATAACTTGTATAGATTACTATAAAATATATAATTAATATATATGATATTTATATCATTTTTAGAATTATTTATATTATTTAATCATTATAAAAGGAAAAATACTGAATTTACCAAACCAAAACATATATGAAAAACTAAGCAATTATCACCCGAAATAGTGATTTTAACAAAGAATTGATAATAAACAGGTCATAAAAGACTATAAGTGAATAATATATGGTATGAAATATATGATTATTGTTATTTAATAGATTTATAATAAACATATATTTATTATATATGAGTTTTATACACATATGAAGGATGTTGAACCTAAGGTAATGGCTTATCATCTCACTTTGACTTCAGTGAGACATGTGCCATATTCACCACTTATTCCATTATGTGGTGTATTTAATACCCCTTTTGATATTTTATATGTTGAATATATTTATATTAATGGTATTAATTTTCATTTTAATTTCTTTCTTTCATGGGTCTTATTATTCAAAAGTTACCAAAGTGGTAAGGTTTTATTTCACAATCACATCATTATTTAGGATTATTTATGTTTAAGTATCCCTTGGGGGAATTATTTAATATTTATATCTTAAAATAAATCTATTTTATTTTTATTTGATTATTCATGAAATTTTTAAATTAATAGTACCATTTTTCCTCTCTTTGGTACTTAAAATGATTGAGAAAATGTTTTTAATAAAATCTGACTTTATTTCTCTTTTTGGTCGAAAATCCTTTTTTCTTCCAAAACCTTGTTTTCTAAAAATGTTTTCAAATTTTTTTTAACATTATAAAAAAAATTATTAAATAAAATTTTACCCATTTTTTATTTTAAATTTTTTTTGAAAGGAATCTTCATATCATTTTTCAAACAAGGCATGTTTGGATTTTATCAATATGTGAAAGGAATCATTATTTTAACGTGTACTGAATATAAAAAATTTATACTATCATGACCAACCAATGTTGTAAAGATTAATTTATAAGTTTAAATGTTTATTTTAAAATAAAATTTTTTGTGAAATTTTTTGTGAAATTTTTTTTTTAAATATTTTCAAAGTAAAAACGATTATTTTCCTCAAGAATGTTTTTAATAATAGTTTTATAGTATCTCTATTAATCAAAGACATAAACCCTTTATTTTAATTATCATCCACTGGGGATATGTTGTAATGATATCATCCTTATTATTTCTCTAGATGTTTTATGATTAGTTTGACTTGGGATGTACCAGTCTGATACCATTCATGTTACTCTGGATGGTTTATGATTATGTTTATTAGTTAGGGTAATTGTTAACATTTTGTATGATAATATTTAAATACTAATGTTTATGTTGATTATATTTCACCCCTTTCATATGATGAATGTATTAAACTTAGTAAGTTATGGATGGGGCCTATTATAGCCCCTGAATCCATTGGTGTGTCTCATGAGATAAACTAGCTTGGGTTTTTGGTTGAGGCCTTACCCATTTATGTAAGATTTCTTGGAATGAGGTCTTTATAATATGGTTATGATGGTTTGAATTATGAATTACCTCATTTTGAGATTACTTATTGATGTTCCATCTGATTATTTGATTATTTAGAATATCCATGGTTAAGTTTTAACCTCATGTGGTTATTTATATGACATTATTTGATCATATTTTATTACTTCTATATTATGAACAAGTAATTGATTGAATAGAATGTGTTTATGTTATTTACCTTTCAATATTGGTTATGAGTATTTATTCATGATTGCTTCTGTTGTATGCATACCTTTACTGATCATTTGATCTTACCCCTTTCATATGTTTCTTTCCCTACGATGCCAATATGTGTATTATGATTGATATGTAGGGTTATAATAGAAGAAATAATGATGCACTTGAAGAAAATAATATGTTATATTTTATGTTTTCAATTGGAAAATGAGATTCAAGTATGTATCTAGTTTACCTAGACTATTAAACTATTCATTCCATAGAGATGTGATTCCTTGTATCTTATGTCAATGTAATAAAGTGGACACTAGCTTCAAGCTACTAGAGTTGGGGTATTTATAGTTTGTATCAGCAGAATTTTGGTAGAAACCTTGGGAATTAGATTTATGAAGACATGGATTAAGGAAGATAACCCTATGATAGAAATTAGGGATAAGTATTAAAGAACATCCTAAAGTTTTGGTAAGGTAGATATTATGTGGTTTTCCTTACAATACATCCCTGTCTGGATATATAAGTGGACGTGGTTCTGGAATAGATGTACCTAGGGGTAATATCTCTAAAAAGGCATGTTGGGCCTAACCTAAGCGTTATCTGGTACACGAAAATGGGCCTTACTATGATCCTGGGTTGACACTCCTGGGGGATATGGTTTAGATAATTAATATTTTCTTTTTAAATCAATATTAAGGATTTGAAAATATTTTTATGATTTGAAAACTTTCCCAAAGAAATCATGTTTATGATTATGAGATTATCCATGCATAAATTTTTCAATTTATGCCAAGTGTCACACTAGTTTTGGGATTATACATTATGTTTCATAATGCTATGATCTAATCTAGTGTATTCCATTGTTTAGAAATGGTGCCTAGTGTAAGGAATGTAAACCTTATCAATTCATGTACCCAATATAGGGATTCCCTCTTAGGAAAGATAATGAAGCTAGAGATATAACTACAGTTAGAACTGATCAAATTATAACCATATTGGGGTAGCTAACATAGGTTATAAGAAATAACCCTGGTTGTATGGAGTTTCCTTCTGATCCACCATGTGGTGTAACAATGTTAGACTTCTTTATATATTATCAAACTACATCACCTAATTGGACTACAAATCCATTTGTAGTTGTGCAATGGGTAAGTTCCTTAGAGAGGATATTTCTTGCATTGTGAATCAATGAAATGGAAAACGTTTTCAGGGAAGTTTATCATCTCTTAGGAGATGCAGAACCATGGTGGTCATTGATTCAAAAAACTAAGGATAAATAAGAAATAAAAAATGGAATGGAAGGATTTTAAGGCACTCTTATTGCGAAAAGTAGTTTCCTTATGAGAAATGAGTGGACATGGAGTGACAATTCCTGAGTCTAATACAAAAGGAAGATAAAAATGATGTTGAGTATGCAGCCAGTTTTAAAAGGATAGAAAGCAATTATACATACTGCATATGTAATCCAAAAATTAATATTAATCATTTATTTTATGGGATTAATCCAATTCTTCAAAGGGAACAAGTCTTCTAAAATTTCTCATTAAATAAGGATATAATATCATGTGGTATAAATAAAAATAAATAATTATCTAAGTCTTATTGATTTGATGGTAAAAATAGAAGAAGAGGATAGAAGAAAAAAATATGGATAAGAGGAATAAGGGAAATAAGTATATCCCCCTTGTTATAATTGTGGAAAGAAACACCATGGCACTTTCTTAAAGTAAATGAGAGTTTACTGTAGTTATGGAGAGAAAGGTCACCATACTTATGATTGTAAGGGAAATAAATAATTTTTCATTATTCAATGCTTCAATTGTAAGGATACGGGGCACTACACCAATTAATTCCCCAAGAGTAAAGTGAATATACCTCAGAAGAAGCAAGGGATCAAGGTAAATCTTATGATATTACTATAGAAGAAGTGGAATGATTAACATTCTTATGTTTGGATTTAAGAAATATTTTATAGGAATATTTTTTTCACTGGTATTTTGGTTATAATAATTTTGAAATGTATAAGGATTGTAATATAATACTTTTTCTTTAATGTTTTGAGATCATACGTTAAATGGTATCGATGACCAAGAAAAGTGATTCAATGGAAATTTGATCTTTTTGGGAAAACATGATAGAGGGAATATAACCCTTAATACATGCCCTATGTTAAGATAATAATGATAAAGATATATTTATGGGATATTATTAGTGACCTTTAAATTGGTTAGTGATTTTATGGTTTATGTTATCTTTGTTGAAGTTTACTACATTTTTGGAATTATGGAATAAATTTTATAATTTGAGATTTTATTTAACGAATGAGGGAAAAAATAATTTTTAGAAACATGCATGTTTTCATTAAGTTTTATGGTGTTTAAGGTATTCATATATTTGGTATGTGACATTAACATATACATTATATTGTTTGGGGAATATAATTCTATATTGATTTTATAAACATAGTGAGCTTCCTTCTAAATTTGGTTAGACATATTTTGGAAAGGTCTTATGGTTAACTATTTATAGAATGGATTAATTTCAAATTTGGGTGCTTTTGGATAACTCATTCTAACCATTTTGGTTTTGGAAAATATTGAATGAAGGTATTTTCATTATTTTATGGATCTTATGACTTGTTAAAAGTTAATTTTAGTGCTTTAATCATAAAAAATTCATTATTGGGTATTTATTTATTAGAGTAAAAGATGTAGTAGAAATTGATCGAAGTATAACCAAAGGATGAAATTATGTGTATAAAATATAAATATATCAAGTATATTTTCTTGTGTTCTCAATCTATATGGTAAAAGGATACCTCAAATCTTGGAAAAAGGATCTTTAAATAAAAAAAGTATCCTATTAACTTCATATCCGATGAATAAAATAGTATTTTAAAACATCATAAATTTATGGTTTTGATGTAACAACCCTGACCCCAGTAGCCCAAAGTCAATGGTTGATTTAATACAATGTAAAAGATATAAGATATCACATCACCAAGGATAAATCAATTTATTAGTCATGAAGAAACTAGATACATACATAGTTCCATTATTACATTGGAAAAAAATAAACATAGAACATAACAAAGGGAAATAAACCGCTTCCTTATCACTTATTCAAAGTTATCATCTTCACAACTTGGGGATGGAAAACAAATAAAAGTGTGGGCTCAAATTCTCATCAAGGTTTACATATAGAGGAAGCATGAATCAATAATAATTTTAAATTAGTCATAATCAATATGTCCTGGTGAATAACTGAAAAACACACACCATCAATACACTGAGAACGAAAATGCATCCATAGATTTTATCATAGTAAAAATAATTTGAATAAAGATAACTGAATACTGAATGAATAAAATGATTAATTATTTTATTTCATGTATCCATCACATGAACCATCATACCATCAAGATGATTTATGTCTATGGGTAAAAACTCATATGATTTTGTTTGGAAACAAACACGAAGTGTTTTTCACCAAATATTTTGTCTCATGAGACATGTCAATGCATCGATGGGATATAACGGGACTCGCCCATCAATGAAAGTCCAAATAATTCTTTATATATATATTTAATTCAAGAATAATATGACTTATCAATATCTGTATTGATTAGAGTATACAAATTCATCAATATTTCACCAGTTAAAACAACATTCAAAATAAACACCATGTGTAAAATGGTATACATCTAAGACAATAATCATATCTATGATACAAGGATATGGATATTTAGTAGAAATATAATTTAAAATGAAAAATTATCTCAAAGGGGTAGTAGATACTCCACATAAAAATGATTAGGTTTACAATACCAACTAAGTCTCAATGAAATGGAAATTGAGACGAAGTCCCTCACCTTAATTCCTGCTTAATTACGTCGCTTTTACACCTCTAGAATAAAAAAAATATTCATTAAAAAACTAATCCATAAGTTAATTATAGTCATTTATACACCTATTTTTCAATTATAATTATAAGATTTTATTTTTTTTATGAAATTGAAGCGTTTTGATATCATGTTTTTCATAAAAATTTCTCGTTTTTTCTTGATTTCTCTATTTTGTTAAATGTAAATAATACATTACTAAAATTAATTCTAGAAGCATAGAGTACATTTAATTAAATATTTATGTATTATATATAATTCATATTTTCCATCCATTAAGGAGGTTGTAATATTTTTTTTTTGATAATGTCTCTGTAGGTGGCTAATTGACCATTAACAGGACGTTGTCGTAAGAGCATGAAAAAGGAGTGAAAGATTTATAAATGTCATATATGTAATACTTGAAGTAGATTAAAATTATTAATATAATTTTAAATTAATATATAAATATTTTTTATAGTATATGGTTTTGAAATTAACTTGAAAAAGAAGAAGGGGAAGAAGAAAATATGGAAGAGTTAATGGATACTTTATCTTTCCTCGATATGGCTTCACTTCCAAGATGCTAAAACTTCCTTAGTGATTGGAGCTGGATGGCTCCAGAACATAACTAGGTATTATAATAGGCTTAAGAGGTAGAATTTTTATAGATAATTGTCTTTGTAAGTAATGGGATGAATGGTTTTCTAAGGAAAGGGAGAGGGGTTATTTATACTTAAGGAGAAGGGGATTTTTAGAATAAAATATAAAATAAAATATTATATCAAAGGTGAGAATCATAATAGTGAATTTTTTAAAATATAAATCATGAATTAATATAATATAATGGTTTTAAGACTTTAAAACACCTTTTTAATTCTAATCCATTAATTAATTGAAAAGAAAAGTGGAAAAAAATAAAATTAATATTTTTAGGAACCGCTCTTGACTTTAGGTTTTGGAAAATACATTTTAGATTTGGAAATTGAGTTTATTTTATTTTAATGAATAATTTTTCAAAATAAATATATTATATCCTAACTTGAAGCTCCAGAATTTATTATGTCATAAATACATCATGAATGATGTAATTTAAGTTACACCGGATAAATGAAAACTGTATTTTTACTATTTATCAGAAAATTGAAGTATTTTAGAGAATTATCAGAAAATAACCCATGGATAATTTCAATATGATGAATTCAAAAATGAAATCCATTTTATGAAAATAATTTTATAAATATGATAAATTTAATTTTTAATTAAAATCATAATTTATTTAGAAAATACCAATTTTAAAATTATAACTGATTTTATAACACTTTGAAAAATTAATTAAGGTCTCATAAAAATATATTATAATAATAAGACAAAAAAATATTAATTTATGAATATATTTTATGAAAATAATTTTTATTTTAAATCATTTTATTAATTATGAAATTGTAATTAAATATTTATGACTTACAAAAATACCAACGCTTAATTAATAATTTATAAAACATTTATGTACTTATAATATGATATAATTATATCATATTACCATTTATAAGATTCCTATTTTTTTTTATAATTTCATAGGTGAGTTTACTATTCCATTAATCGAATTACTATTCATAATGGTCATATTTCTATTCTAAAGGTCATGTTACTATTTCATTGGTATATGTTCCTTAATTTATAGAAAAAGCCTCTTATTTCATTCATTCTTTATTATAGAGCTTGTTTGGTGTTCTCCATGTAATTTTATATGACCTATAATATATGAAATAATTTTGTGTGCAATGTAAGATATTGAATGAATTGAATTTATTTAGGAGGATACATACTGTAAAATCTTGGGGTATTATATTTGAGGTCCTTAACATTCTATTGATCATTCACTTTCTTGTGATCAATTATCTCTATCACTCTCTATAATTTTTTATTATTTTCTTCCATGTTCATGTATGCACTTCCCACCAATGTTCTCCTACTTGGAAACCTGGTTGTGTGTTATTCTAGATAACCTTTGTACTTCCCTTTCTCTCTTATCAAGAGGAATTTTTATTAACCCTATTTATTAAGTGGGGTTTAAATAAGGATATTTTAAAATTTCAAATCCATTATTACCAATATCAAGATTAAATTACAATGATACAATTTATTTAAGTAGGGTTGAATGTAATGCACATAGATTTTAAAAGAGGAACATCATTTTTCATAGTATATATGACACGAAACACCAAGATTATAAGAGAATGTAACACCACGAGAATTTATGATATATATTTATTTTTAAATAAATTCAATCTTTTCAATAGCTTTAAATTCATGGAACACTGGGTTAAAACAAAACGTGATACTCTATTAAAATAAAATTATTTAAACATGACCATTATAACCTAGTCATTAAATTGGAGGGTATGAATAGGACTAACTAAATTATAAAAATTATATGTTTTACACATGTATAAAATAAATTCAATGGATATATACTTATTATAAATAAAATAAGAATCATTTGAAACAAAACGAAATGTTTTTTGAAAAACTGTATTTTTCAAAAAGGCAGTCTAGTTGCGCTTTTACCACATAATTTAAAATTAATTTTTACCAATTTTAGAAAAATTATTTTTTAAAAAAAACATCATATTTTAAATCTACATGTCAAAATTATCTTTGGTTGAATTTTTCATAATTTTCTGAAAAGATTAATTTTTTGATGAATAATGAATTATACTGATTTTTTATTGAAAACTTCCTTTTCTTTTAAATTATTTATAAAGTAATATAAAATTTAAATTGATTTTAAAGTAAAATTAGTTCAATTAAATTTAAATTTAATTTATTTATTTAATTTTAATCAATTTCATATTGAACTTTTATATTAAAAAATTTCATACTTGGGAGAATTTTCTCTTTGGAAAACTGCTCTTTCGTCATGTCTGTGGATTAATTTTAAATTGAATTCTAAAACTTCTACGAATTTAATTTTGAAAAATGGATTCTATATTTTGTATAAGTATAATTTATATTATCTAATAAGGTAAAATTAATTTTTGATCATAATAAATAGTGAAAACGTTAAAAATTAATTATCGTGGTTAAGGTAAAAATGGTTTTATTAGAGGTTAAACTTAGAATATAAGGGTTAAAATGTCATAAAACTTATACAAACCCATTTTATGAACATATTTTGACCTTGTAACCTCTATTTTTAAATAATTACCCATTTTGGAGGCTTTTGGGAGGATATAAATGTGGGTATCACTTTATCTTTTCAAAAATTCCATGTATATATTCTTCCCACTTATAAAAGGATACCCCTCTCCTCATCTCTTCATACTTCCAAAACCATTTGATTTGTCCAATACCTGACAAAAAATATTCATAATTCCCTCCCAATATCCTAGATACATTATTTATATTAGTAATACCTCCTAATAATGCTTTAGGTATAAACCTAAAGAGGTTCTCCGAAAAAGAGGTAAACTTCTAAAATGTGCATATTTGTTTTATTTCTTATTCAAAACCCTTTAAATCATATTAAAATATGATAATATAATAAAAAAAATTATAATATATACTTATATTTTATTATGTTAATTTCATAACTTGTATCCATATCCACTGGTATCAAATAGGAAATGAAATCGTCGATCTTGTGTATGATAGACTACCACCTCATGAACTGATGTAATTCGCTTTCCATAATCACATATAAAGGCACAAGAGCCTCAGCCTAGTTGGTGAGGACTCGTTAGGTGCATCCTAGAGACCCGATATCAAATCTGGGTGGAGGCATATTTCCGGTACTGTAGCATCACTGTAGCAGTACTGTAGCAGGCACTGTAGTAGTACTGTAGCAGGCATTGTTCGGTACTATAGCAGCCAGAACTATTCATCCATCTGGGCCTTTGGGCCACCGGTTTGGTCCTCTGGTCCTGCAAGGATTTCGGGCCACCCAAGGCCTTCGGGCCAGTTTATTATCAAGGCCTTCGATCCACATTAAGGCCTTAGGGCCACCCCAAGGCCTTTAGGACACATGAATGCAGGCCCCAGACAAACTACAAAAAGGAGAATCCCCAGAAGAGGATTCAGAGCAGGTGCACTTACCAGAGCAAAGCCAAATGGATTTTCAGAATGAGAGGGTATGGCTATACCGTCGGTACCAACTTGTGCTTGCACGGGAAGCCTAGCTAGACGGTCATGCAAAGGTGTAGAGCTACTATTAGGATGCAGATTCTGGGGAGGGGAAGTTCCTTGTAGATAGTCTGGTTGAATTCCATAAGACCTTCGGGTCATGTAATATCCTAAGCCTATGGGTCATGTAATCTATGAGCCTATGGGCCTTGTAAGGGTTCCCCTCATCCCTTGAAAGGGGGGTTATCAAAAAATCAATAAAAATGAAGGCCTTCGGTCCATTCAGGCATAATCACATATAAAGGATGGATATAATAATTTATTTAACTTTTTTATATGGTATTTATGACATTATTTTACTTCTTTAATTATAATATCACATACAAATTCTTAATTTCCATTATGCGGGGGGATATGATAATGTCACTCATACATACGACAGACTACCACCTCGCAAACCAATGTGATTTGTTTTTTCATTTATGCTTTACATGGAAGGTATTAAGGATAAATTTTATGAATATATGGGATATTTATGTCATAAAAATTCTTCTATAAATATAATATCACATCTAACTTCTTACCTTACAATCCATTGGAAAACAATAACGTCGCTCGATCCTACGAATGGACCACTGCCTCTACGTAGCGATGTGAAATTTTTTTCATTTTATTTTAACATATATGGTAATAATGATGAATTTTATTAAAATATATTTTATATATAATGGTCTCTCACAAATTTCCCCAAGATTTTAGGGTAAAGCGGTCGCTTGTAGTTTAGCTTGTGTTGTCGAATCATCAGAGACCTAAGAAGTAACCTACAGACACATACATTCTATGGATTGTTTTTGGATATGAAGTTACCAAATTTGGGTTGATTTAAGATGGGTTTAAAGGATCTCTAACAGATCTAATTTAATTAAAATTAATATAATGATTTGATCTTAGGTTATCACTCGAGGTGGATTAGATGATTTCCTTTTTCAATTATTTCAAAATCTTATATTTGAGATGGGTTCATTTAAAAAGATAAAAAAACATAGTAACTTACTATTTTAATGCCTAAACACCCTAATACTAATAACCTATAAAATTTAAGGATAAAATTTTTGATCACTCCAAGGTAAAGGTTTGTATTATCACTTGAAGTATGTGGCCTTAAAATTCAACAAGGACGAAGAAGTTTTGAAATCATCAAATAAAAATCTCAATTAAAAGAAATTATTAGACATTAATGGGATGATAAAAAACATAAAATTAATCCCCTTTATACTCCCTTGGATGAAATAATAAGAGGGTTATCCCTCCATTGATTCTGTGGTGGGAATTATACTCATGAGGGAGGGAAGAGAGAAGTAAAAAAAATACAATGAAATAACGATCACACTACCATTGTGTGATAATTTCACAAGGTTTGGTGTGAATAAATTCACCCCTTGATACAATGGTATAAATTTGATATTAATAATAATATAATAATAGGAGAATAATAACTTTAATTAATAAACTAAGATGAATTAGAACAACTTACATGTGAAATACAAACTTGGGACAACAAAAATGCAGCATAACATTACAATGAAAGAAAGCACCCAAGATGATAAACTCCTACAACAACACTGAATTAAATAGTCATTTCAATAGTCTTGGTTTGATACCCCAATATTTAAAGTCTTAACACTTGAGTATTATAGTCTTAGGGTGGTGGAAAGTTTGTGGAATTTAGACTTTTCTACCCTTGACCCGAAGTTGCAGCCAGCTTGCATCCACTGAACAGATGCACCTATATAACATTTTAGATGGAAGAATTGGAGTAGTACATAGAAGAAAAAAAATTAATATCATGATTAATCCTATATTTATATAAAATTTAATCCCAAATAAATTTGTGGTTGTCAAGATATGATTAAATTGGTGGGATGTTTTTCTGGGTTGCAGAATTTGGCCCATAATTTTATCTCCTACTTGGGCCGCATGGAACTCAATTAAAAAATCCAAATTAGCTCCTATCACTATTTTATTAAATTTTCCCTATTATTTCCTCTATCTTAAGTTAAATTTATATAATTATTGGGCTTGTACTATGGCCGCTACAGTCTATTTATTGGGTTGTTTTCTGGTTTACTTTTCCCAGAATGTGTTGGCATGAAAGCCCATTTTGGTGGTCTTCCAATGTGAATATTCAAGTACTCCAAAATCATGAATTGTTCCTTATATAATGAGAGATCTAAAAAATATGAAAATAAAATCAATACCATTGGGTATTTTATATGGTGTTCAAAAATGTACCATGTAATAGTGCATTTTAAGAAGGACTTACAATCATAATGTGAAATGATGTTCAAAGTGTAAAATACACTAAAATGGTGTTTATGAATAATAGAGCACATGAATATTATATATATTAACAATTAATATTATCATCATTCAGTGGCTAATCACACCCCAAACTTTAATTTTGTTGGTCCCGAGAAAAATATATCTCAAACATATGAAATTCGAATTCCCTTTTCCAAAAACTTTTTAATACACAATGATCATCAAGAACCCTTATATCAAACAATCATGAAACCCCTAAAAATATTTTAATAAAATATAGTTTCATAAGAATATCCAAATCCCATTCCCATTCCTTTTTTTAAATTCATCGTCATATTTCATCCAATATCAATTAAGCATAATGATGTGTTGTGTATCACAATAAACATGGGGATTCATCTTTATTCAAGAGGAAAATGATGGAAGTGCTAGGTAGAATCACATTTAAATATTAAGATGAGTATTCAAATTATATATATGTGTGTGTGTGTGTGTGTGTTTTTCAGTTTTTCCATGGTAATTGAAATTTCACTCAATAGAGTCAACCCATGTAGCGAGACTTTGCCGATGACTCCCAGGCTCAAAGACCTTAGGGAACCAAGTGAAACCCACATACTCGGGAATAATTTCAAGTTAACTCAGTCAAAAACAAAGTCAATTTAACATAAATAGAGATAAAATTACTAACTCTGGGATAGAAAACTTTGGAGTCACAATCCACAAGTGCTGAAAGCCACACATTAGGTCATTTCATTACTCTATGCGCAAATTTATTGTTTTCTTTTCTTTTATTTTTATTTTTTTTTTGATTTTTTTTAATACTCATATTAAAACTAAAATAATTACCAAACCTATGATATTTATTTGGGGGACCCCATGAACTCAAACTAATACCCCACTAGCCAAAGGATGTGCGTTGTGATTTTTTTATTTGGATGAAAATATAAATGATGAAATATCACATTAGACAGCCACACTTTCCAAAATCTATGCTCATGAAATTATATATGGATTAAAATAAGAATCAGGGCATGATAAATTATTTGATATTCAATTTCAAAGTGTGAAATTTTTATTATCATGTTCAAGGTTAAATAAATTTTTCCTTCCACACATTTTTTTAGGCACACAAAATTAATTTTTTTTCATTCTTTTCACCCCCCCCCCCAACTTAGAATAACATTGTCCCCAGGGTTTAAATAAAATAAAAATTAGAAGGGGGTATAGGTATATTAGAGGAGTTCTAAAAGGAATTTTAAATATTAGGATCATGGAATTAAGTCATTTGGTGGTTGAAGTTAAGTTCTTTTTGCTCCAATTTAATCCTTTGATATCCATGTCACTTTCAGAGTTCCCTAGTGGAAAAGAGAAAAACAAACAAAAAAACAAAACAATATATATATATATATATATATATATTCATATAATAAAAAAGGTAAAATATAAGTATATATACAAAAATTATAGAATAAGGAAGCACTATAAATCGTAGGTCAGTGGTAAGCGCGTGACCCTGTCTCCTTTTGGTCCCGGGTTCGAGTCCCCGCAGCTTCGCTGGTTGTGACGAGGTTTGCCCCACAACCTACGATGTGTCCTTTTATGTTTTTGTAATTATTATTTTTTTTTGTATTTTTATTTTAACCTTAAAACACATAAAATAAAATAAAATTATGATACATTGTCTTCTTTTTAAATTTTCTGGGTAAGGTATTACTCAGGGATCACACCACGTGACACAGATGAATATGGCGCTCCCCTTTCATACCCATCCATACTCATAATAGAAGAACATGTCAACATTATAAGGTACTATCATATTCAAAGTTGATTAATTAAGTAATTTTTTTTAAGTATCAAAATTATTCATTAATCCTATTTGAAAAATAAATATGGTTCACAAATATTGGAAACATGAAAACCACGGGTTGCCTCCCGTGCAGTGCTTTTATTTAATGTTGTTAGCTCAACATGAACCCCCTAACTTACCCAATACCAAATTTCAACATTTTAAGGACCCCATATTTCTCCACTTTTACTTTATTGACATTTATTCTTTGTTTAGAATTTATGACATGTACAAACCTATGTTCTATGGTGAGTGGGAAAATCCAAGGAATATCAGAAATGGTTGATCTAGTTTCCTCTATAGACTTGCCTAAGACATCAATGATCATTCCAAATTTTTTGGTTTCAAGAGAAGAATTAATTCCAATTTAAAGGTCATTATTATACCCTATGAATGGATACTTTATCGGGGAAGGAAGGACAATAATTTTTAGCTCAGGTTAGATAAGACATTCAGACATAGATTGAGATTATGAATCCAACTCAGTTTCATTTTCCAAATTTCTCAACAAAATTGGTTCCTTTTTAATAGAAGATTCAACCACAAAATTGGAAATATTGGTGTTAGGAATATGTATGGACTCAAAGTTCATGATTTCTCCCAATGGTTTAGTAATTTTTGGTTCTGAAAAATCATCAATAGAGCAATATTCAGGACACTCAATCCATGATGTCAAATTTTCATCATGTGAATACTAAAAAAATCAGTTTCCTCTTGATTTAAACAACTATAAACAATTCCTTCATGTTCTTTAGGTCTCTTAGATTCAAAGGATACTTATTTATCATTTTTATGATAATATGGTTTGTAAAAATATTGTTCTATCAATTATGATGAATGGACAACCTGAGTGGAAATGTCTTCCAAAACTATTTTAATTCTGTGTAGTTCTAATCTCGGTGATGAAAACTCAGAAGTAATTATCTCCATCTTTTGACACAATTTCTCAATTAATTTTTGTGGATCCGGATGGGAAATGGGTTGATACAGATGGTCTATTCCAGGAGGATAATTAAGTTATTGGAATTCCATAGGAGGATGTTCATATTGTCCTTGTTGGGATAGGAACTCATTATAGGAAGGAATGTTTTGTGGATCATAGGAGTTAAAAAATTATGGCTCAATAGGTTGTTTATTATCCCACAAATAGAAACTAGGATGTTCATTTTACAACACACTTGGTGTGGGGTATTCAAAGTAGGGAGGGGTTCTCCATGTTTGGATATTTTTTCAAAAGATATTTCCATAGGAGTGAAATCGGAGATGAGAAAAGATATTTGGGGTGAGAAAATAAAGGTATATCCTAAGATAACTTACATAGGTTCCCTTCAATGGTGCAAAAATTTGGTCTCATCCAAATTTAACCAATATTTTAAGGTTAAACGGTCGCTTGTAGTTTAGCTTGGGTTGTCGAATCCTCAGAGACCTAAGAAGTAACCTACAGACACATACATTCTATGGATTGTTTTTTGCTATAAAGTTTCCAAATTTGGGTTGATTTTAGATGGGTTTAAAGTATAACTAAAAAATATAAGTTAATTAAAATTAATATAATAAGTTTATCCTAGGTTATTGCTCAGGGTGGATTGGATGAATTCCTTTTTCAATTATTTCCATTTCTTATATTTGAGATGGGTTCATTTAAAGAGATCAAAAAACATCATCACTTATTGTTTTAATGCCTACACACCATAATACTGATCACATATACACTTTAAGGATCAAATTTTTGATAACTTCAAGGTAAATGTTTGTATTAGCACTTGAAGTATGTGGCCTTCAAATTCAACAAGGATAAAAAAGTTTTGAAATCATCAAATAAAAATATCAGTTAAAAGAAGTGATTAGAAATTAATGGGATGATAAATAACATCCAATACATCCCCTTGATACTCCCTTGGATAAACCCATAATAGGGTTAGACCTCCTTTGATTCTTTGGTTTCAATGGAAGTGGGAAGTAGACTCGTGAGAGAGGAAATGGAGAAGTAAAAAAAGACAATGAAATAACGATCACTCCACTGTTGTGTGATAATTTCACAAGGTTTGGTGTGAATAAATTCATAACTTAAGAAAAAAGTTTCAAATTGATATGAATAAGAACATAATAAGAGTATAAGAAGAACTTTTATTAAGAAACTAAGATGAATTAAAACAACTTACATGTGAAAGACAAACTTGAGACAATAAAAATGCAGCATAACATTACAATGAAAGACAACACCCAAGATGATAAAATCATCCACCAACACTACCTTAAATAGTCATTTCAAGAGTATTGGTTATATCCCACAATATTTCAAGTATTACCACTTGAGTATGATATTCCTAGGGTGGTGGAAAGTTTGTGGAATTTAGACTTTTCCACCCTTGACCCGAAGTTGCATCTAGCTTGCATCCACTGAACAGAGGCACCTATATGACCTTCTATATGGAAGAATTAGAGTGGGTAATAGAAGAAAAAAATAAATATCCAGATGTATCCTATATTTATTTAAAATTTAATTCCAAAGTAATTTGTGTTTGTCAAGATATGATTAAATTAGTGGGCTATTTTTCTGGGATGCAGAATCTGGACCGGAATTTTTTTCCCCAAATTGGGCCGCCTGGAACCCCATTAAAAAATATGAATTAGCTCCTGTAACTGTTGTATTAAATGTTCCCCATGATTTCATATATATTCAATTAAATTTTGAGAATAATTTGTCTTGTAATATGGCATATAAAATCTATTTATTGGGTTGTTGTCCAGTTTACTTTGCCCAGAATGTGTTGGCATGAAAGCTCATTTTGGTGGTCTTCCAATGTGAATCTTCAAGTACTCCAAAATAATGAGTTGTTCCTTATAGAATGGGAGACCTGAAAATAAAATATTAAAATAAAATCAAGACCATTGGGTATTTTATATGGTGTTCAAAAATGTACTATGTAATACTGCATTTTAAGAATGACTTACAATCATAATGTGAAATGATGTTCAAAGTGTAAAATGCACTAAAATAGTGTTTATGAATAATAAATCACATTAATATTATATATATTAACAATTAATATTATCCTCATTTAGTGGATAATCATATAACGTAATAATTATTCTGTAAATTTGAATTAATATTTATTTTCTTTTCATTTCATCCATCGAGAAAAATGGAAACAATGTTTATGCGTATGTACGGACTACCGTATCCATGAACAGTGTAATCCATTTTCTATCTATAAATTTTATAGATTATGATAAATAAATATATAATTAATATACATGAAATTTATATCATGGTTAAAATTATTTATATTATTAAGCCTTGATAAAAGTAAAATGATAGAAATTACCAAACTAAAACATACATGAAAAACTAAACAATTATCACCCAAAAGAGTGGTTTTTAAAAAGAATTGTAAATAAATGGGTCATAAAAGACTATAATTAAATCATTTGTGGTATTAAATATATTATTATGGTTATTTAATAGATTTATAATAAACCTATATTTTTTATACATGAGGTTCAGTCACATACGAAGAAATTCAAACCTGAGGTAAGAGCCTCTCATATCACTTTTACTTCCATGATAAATATGCCATATTCACCAATTATTCCAATGTGTGGTGTATATAATACACCTTTTTATATTTTATATCATGAATATATTTATATTCATGTTATTTAAAGTTTAATTTTAATTTATTTCTTTCATGGGGTTTATGATTCAAAAGTTACCAAAGTGGTAAGGGTTTATTTCACAATGTCGTCATTATTCAAGATTATTTATGTTTAATTCTCCCTTAGGGAAATTATTTAATATTTATTTCTTAAAAAAATATATTTTATTCTCCTTTGTTTATTCATGAAATTTTTAAAGTAATGGTACTATTTCCCTTCTCTTTGGTACTTAAAATGATTGAGAAAATGGTTTTAAAAAATCCTACTTTATTTTTCTCTTCGATTGAAAATATTTTTTTCTTATAAAATCATTTTTTCTAAAAAAATTCAATTTTTTTTTAATATTCTAAAAATTATTTATTAAATACATTTTTACCCATTTTTAACTTTTTACAAATTTTTTTGAAAGGAATCTTCATGTCATTTTCCAAACATTGCCCGTTTGGATTTTACTATAATATGAAAGGAATATTTGTTTTAAAGTTCACGGCATGTACAAAATTTTTTCCATCATGAACACTCAATGTTTTGAAGATATTTTTATAATTTTCAATGGTTATTTTCAAGGAAAATTATTTCCAAAACATTTTCTGAACTTTTATTTTTAAAAATATTTTCAAATTAGAAAGGTTATTTTCCTCAAGAATTTTTTTAATGACATTTTTATGGTATTTCTATTTGTCAATGACATAAACCATTTATTTTAATTATTATACATTGGGTATATATTTCAATTATTCCATATTTATTATTTCTCAAGATAGTTTATGGTCAGTTTTATTGGGGATGTACCAATTTGATACCATTCATATTACTCTAGATGGTTTATGATTATGTTTATTGGTTTGGGTAATTGATAACATTTCATATGCTAGTATTTCAATATGAATGTTTATATTGATTATATTTGAACCCTTTCATATGAAGAATGCATTGGACTTATTAAGTGATGGTTAGGGCCCACTGTAGACCCTCGATGCATTAATTGGTATCATGAGATAAACTAGCTTGGGTTTCTGGTCGAGGCCTTACCCATTTATGCAATATGTCTTAGAATAAGGCCTTGAAAATAGGGTCATGATGTTCAAAATTATGCATTCCCTCATTATGATATTTATTACTGATGTTCCATATAATTATTTTATTAGTTAAAATATTTATGGTTAAGTTTCAAGCTCATGAGATTATTTATGTGACATTATTTGATCATATTTTATTCCTAACATATTATTCTCAAATATTTTATTAAATAACATGTGTTTCAATTTTATACCTTTCCATATTTATTATGATTATTTATTCATGATAACTTGTATTGTATACATAGACTTGCTAAGTATTTGAGCTCAACCCTCTCTTATGTTCTTTCCTCAGGATGCCAAGATGTGTATTATTATTGATATGAAGGGTTATTCTAGATGAAATAATGATGCACTCTAAGAAAATAATATGTTGTATTTTATATTATTAATTGTAAATTGAGATTCAAATATGTATCTATTTTACCAAACTACTAAACTATTCGGTCCTTCGGGATAAAATTACTTATATATTATTCCAATGTAATAAAGTAACCACCAACTCTAGGTATATTCTGTAGGGTTAGTAGTAAGATGATGAGTTTATAGGAATCAAAGAAACCATATATGGTGGGGAGACCATTTTTGGATGGTCTTTGCTTCCTGGTGGAATTCTTTACTTCATGAATTGATTTGTCATCTCATTGTCCGTTGGGAATTTAGTGTTTACATAATTGTTATAATACTTCATGGTTCATTCACCCTAGAACTATGAATATGTATTATGACATGAGACATTGTTTATTGTGGTTGATTATGAAGCATGACATCGCTGATTTTGTGTCCCACTATTACACCTACCACAGATAAATACAGAGCACATGAAGTGATTAGCCACTAAATGAGGCTAATATTAATTGTTAATATATATAATATTCATGTGCTTTATTATTCATAAACACCATTTCAGTGCATTTTACACTTTGAACATCATTTCACATTATGATTGTAATACCTTCTTAAAATGCACTATTGTGTGGTACATTTTTGAACATCATTTAAAGTACCCAATGATTCATCTGATTATAAATATTTTAATTTGATATTTTTGTAAATTGATCTAAACTTAAATATGAATATGTTTCATTTAGGGATCAATGGAGAATTCATGGAAGAAGATGGAGATATTTTGTGATGAAAGGAAGCAATTTTAGAGAAGGCGGATTTGACACCAGCCCACTGATTCGAATGTGGGGCCCAACATACAGGCCCAATGAATCCTAAATTTCGTTGGATTCTATAAGACATGTATAGTAACAAATAACTCTTCAGGATCCAATGCTAATTAGGCTTCCATGGTGTCCATTTGGGCATCCCAAGTTAGAAATAAAATTATGGGCCAGATTCTACGTCCCAGAAAAACAGCCCACTAATCGGATAATATCTCCGAATATACAACTCCAAATATGCCCCAATTTTACAGGAGGTTAGGAGACATTTGGGGATCAATTTTATTCTTCTATGTCCCACTCTTATTCTGCAATATAGAAGGTCATCAAATCATGTCTGTTCGTTGGATGAAAGTTGGCTGCCACCTCGGGTCAAATGTGGAAAAGTCTAAGTTCCACAAGCTTTCCACCACCCTAGGCCTACCATAATCAAGTGGGATGATTTTTACTGTTGGAGTCTCGACCCAAGGCTTCCAAAATTCTTATTTAAGGCAGTGGTGGTGGAGGAGTTGAGAATCTTGGATGCTTTGTTCAATTGTAATGTTATGCTGCAATTTTGTTGTCTCAAATTTGTCTTTCACATGTAAGTTGTTAAATTCACTTTAGTTTCTTAATAAAAGTTCATCTTCTACTCTTATTCTGTTGTTCTTCATATCAATTTGATACCTTTGGATCAAGGTTTGAATTTATTCACACCAAACCTTGTGAAATTATTCACACAACGGTGGAGTGATCATTTTATTTTTGTTGTTTTCTTTACTTCTCCATTTCCTCCCTCATGAGTCTACTTTCCGCTTCCATTGAAACCATGGGATCAATGTAGGGATAACCCACTTATGGGTTGATCCAAAGGAGTATCAAGGGGATGTATTGGATGTTATTTATCACCTCATTAATGTATAATCACTTCTTTAATTGATATTTTTATTTGATGATTTTTAAACTCCATCGTCCTTGTTGAATTTAAGGTCACACACTTCAAGTGCTAATACGAACCTTTACCTTGAAGTGCTCAAAACTTTGATACTTCAAGTGTATAGGTGATTAGTATTAAAGGGTGTAGTAATTAAACCAGTAAGTGATGATGTTGTTTTATCTCCTTAAATGAACCCATCTCAAATATAAGAAATTGAAATCATTAAAAAGGAAATACGTCCAATCCACCCTGAGCGATAACCTAGGATCAACTCATTATTTTAAATTGAATTCACTTAAGTCTCTTAAAGTTCCTTTAAAACCATCCAAAATCAACCCAATTTGGTCACTTAATATCCAAAAATAGTCCATAGAATGTACGTTTCTATAGGTTGCTTCTTAGGTCTCTGAGGATTTGACAACCCAAGCTAAACTACAAGGACCGTCTTACCTTCTTCTCTTGGATAAATTTGAGCGAGAATAAAATGTTGGCGTCGTTTCCAGGGACCCAAGTAATTCATCTAAACACCCATTCTATTCTCCCCCATTTCTTCTTTTCTCATCTAAATTCTCTTATCTTTTCCCTTTCTCATTTTTTTTCTTTTGGAGCATGTCCGCCTACACCCGCGATCAATTAAACCATCTAGTTAGGGTGGATAGTCCTGGGGTTGGGGAGTCAAGTACACCAAGGGAACTCATTCCATTAGATACTAATCTTCCTAATAATCCCAAGTCAAAAATTGAGCCCATTTCAATGGAGGTTCTTCAAAGAAACCAAATCATAAACCCGGGTGGGAACCAAAATGGAAACCCAAATGAGGCAGCCCCAAACTTGGGGAATGCTATTGATCAAACTATGAATGACTACCTCACACCTTCTTGGACCAATTCCCCCTCATAAATTAGACACAATTCCCTAGGAGATGCCAACTACATCTTTAAACCCCATGTCCTAAACCATCTTCCCACATTCCATGGAATGGAGTCCGAGATGCCATACCTGCACATTAAGGAGTTCAATGACATTGTAGAAACCATGTGTCCCCCACATCAACTAGAATCAGCTAAGATGAGGCTATTTCATTTTTCTTTAAAGAATCGAGCTAAAAATTGTCTAAACAATTTGATACCATCATCCATCAACTCTTGGGACCAACTACAAAGAGAATTCTACAAAAAATACTTTCCCCACCACAAAACAATTACACTTAAAAAGAGCATCCAAAACTTTTTTGAAAAAGAGGGAGATTCATTCTATGAAACATGGGAGAGGTTCAAAGACACTCTAAACATGGTTCCACACCATGGTTTTTCTATTCCCGAACAACTGAGAATTTTCTATGAAGGGTTGGGTCCGGGGAACAAACAATTCATTGACATGATGTGTAATGGAACCTTTAAAAACAAAGCCCCAAATGATGCTTACGAGTATCTAGAAAGCCTTTCTGAACAAAACCAAACATGGGTAACTTCACCTTATTCTGAAAATCCACAAAGAACTACTGGAATTCATACACTTAGAGAAGAGGAAAGCCTTAGGGCAAAACTCGCAGCACTCTCTAGGAAGGTTGAAGAGATATACCTTAGGAAAGTCCATGAAATCCAAACTGTTGACCTTGTTTGCACAATTTGTGACAAACATGACCATAAGACAGACAACTTCCCAACCATTCCATCCATAAAGTATGTTCTCTTAGGAGGACCCCCAGTGGAAGTAAATGATTTGAACTTTCAAAAGCCTCAATACCAAAACACCTTCAACCCAATGTGTAACGACCACCCAAGCTTCTGCTGGAAAGATAACCAACAACCTAGCCAACCACAGGGACAAAATCCTTACCCCCATCAGAACTACCAATCCCATAACCAGTTCCAAACCCAACCTATCCAATACCAACATCCACCAGTCCATTTTCAACAAACCATCCCACTTCCAAAAAATCTCCCCGGGATAAACCAATCTTCTCAAGAAACAACCCAAACTATTCCACAAATCCTACTAGAACAGCTATGCAAAAAAATGGAGAGGATGAACTCTGAGGTATATTCCCTAAAACAAGAACTTCAAACCATCAAAACTGGAAAGGCACCCATGCCTACTCAGGTGGTGCCATCCTCAACTTCAAGGGGAGAGTCAAGTTGTGCTCAAACAACTCATGAACAACTAAAGGTTGTGATTGTTGTAAGAAGTGGGAAATCAATTGAGAAACCTGAACAACTAATTCATAACCCACTTGAAGATTCAAACTTGGATGAAAATTCAAATGAACCACAAGATCAAACTGAGGAAACTAATAACATTGTCAAGGAAACAACTCTTCAATAAACAACCCCACAACCTGCACCATTTCCTCAATGCATGAGGGGGAAACCCAAGCCTGAACTGAGTGAAACATTGAGGGAAATCTTCTCATAAGTCAAGTTGAAAATTCCCCTTCTCGATGCCATCCAAACCATACCTTCCTACTCAAAGTACCTTAAGGACTTATGCACTTTTAAAAGAAAATTTTCACATAAAAACCAAGTCCTTTTGGCTGCTAATGTTAGTACCACCATTCAAGGGACCATTCCTTCTAAGTTGAAAGACCCGGGTTTGCCTTACATAAATGTTGAACTAAGAGAGAGCAAAGTTGTCAAGGACTTGTGTGACCTAGGTGCTAGTGTCAATCTCATCCCATATGTTGTGTACTACCAGTTAGGCCTAGAAGAACTCCAACCCACATCTGTCACACTTCATCTTACTGATCGTAGCATTAGGGTTCCAAAGGGTATTTTGAAGGACATTCTGATAAAGGTTGAAAACTTCATCTACCCTTCTGATTTCATTGTCCTTGACAACCATCCAAACTTAGGAAATATGGAACAAACCCCAATCATCCTTGGTTATCCTTTCCTTTCAACAATCAACTCTGTTATCCGAGTTTGAAATGGGAACATGACCATCACCTTTGGGAACATGAGTCTAGACTTGAACATCTATAATGCAAGCTCACAAATAGGGGATGACGAACAAATTCATGAAGTAAACATGATAGGAAGCACTGATAATGAATCCATGGAACATCAAGGAATATTTGATGAATTTTTAAGTCAGGATGAGATTGATTTTCTTTGTTCATATGAAGGAAGTTTATCTCCTTGGATTGAATCAATTTCAAATTGCTCTTATGATGAAGTCTTAGGTCCAACAATTAGTGAAACCTTTCAAGAAACCACTTTCATGGAGACCCCTCTAAATTCCTTCCCTAAATCTGATCAAGACAATCTAGTAGCTGAAACTTCTACATGTGGGGAATCAATCCTATCTGAAACTCTAAAAAAGGAAATTGAACTTGATCCAATGTCCCAATCTTCTTTTGAAATTCCAAACCAACCTGATCTTGAATTGAAGGAACTTCCTACTACACTCAAGTATTCTTTCCTAGGGGACAATAAAACACATCCTATTTTCATTTATTCTTCTCTTGAATCCAATCATGATAGGATGCTTCTAGATGTCCTTAGGAAGCATAAGAAAGCCATTGGTTAGACCCTTTCTGATATTCATGGGATTAGCCCACTTATCGAGACTCATAGGATTGTTCTGGAATCTGATTCAAAGCCATGTCTTCAACCTCAACGGCGACTCAATACTAATCTCATGGAGGTAGTAAGGAAAGAACTTCTGAAATTATTAAAAGCTGGTATCATATATCCCATAGCTGAGAGTGAATGGGTGAGCCCAATCCAAGTAGTTCCAAAAAAGGCTGGAATCACAGTGATAACCAATGAGGATGGATAGATTCTTCCAACAAGGGTGAGTAGTGGATGGAGGGTCTGCATTGACTATAGGAAGCTAAAATCATTCACCAAGAAGGACCATTTCCCCTTACCATTCATTGACCAAGTCCTTGAGAGAGTGGCAGGTCATGCCTTCTACTGTTTCTTATATGGGTACTCGGGGTACAATCAAATTGAGGTCTCCCTAGAGGATCAAGGGAAGACTACATTGACATGTCCATTCGGAACCTTTGCCTTCAAACGCATACCCTTCAGGTTATGCAATGCCCCTGGAACCTTCCAATGGTGCATGATGGGAATCTTCTTAAACATGGTAGGGGATTTTATAAAGGTCTTCATGGATGACTTTTCTGTGTTTGGGGATATATTTGAGGGATGTCTGAGGAATGTATAGAGAGTCTTGTCAAGATGTGAAGAAAAGAATCTAGTCCTAAACTGGGAAAAATGTCATTTCATGGTTAAAGAGGGACTAGTTTTAGGCCATCTGGTCTCAGGTAGGGGGATTGAAGTTGATAAAGCCAAGGTTGACATCATTAGTCACCTTCCATCACCCAAAACTATCAAGGAATTGAGGTCTTTCTTAGGAAATGTTGGTTTCTATAGAAGATTCATCAAGTACTTTAGTTCAATATCCCGTCCCCTTTGTGCTCTCCTAGTAAAGGATGCTCCATTTGTTTGGACAGAAAGCTGTGAGGGTTCATTATCAACCCTCAAATCCTCTCTCACCTCTCCTCCAATTATGAAATCTCCAAATTGGAACCTTCCTTTTGAACTTATGTGTGATTCCAGTGACTTTGCTGTAGGATTTTTGTTAGGAAAACGTTGTGATAAAAATCCTTATGTCATTGATTATGAAAGAAAATCCTTAAATGATTCCCAAATCAACTACACCACCACTGAAAAGGAGTTACTTTCTATTGTGTTTGCCTTAGAGAAGTTTAGGTCCTACCTCTTAGGATCCCCCATCACTGTGTTCACTGACCATTCTGCACTAAAATACCTCTTCCAAAAACAAGATTCTAAGGCTAGACTGATTAGGTGGGTCCTTCTCTTACAAGAATTTGACCTCACAATCAAGGATAAAAAAGGATTAGAAAATATTGTAGCTGATTACCTCTCTAGGATGGAATTCAAAGACAACTCAAATCACCTTTCTGTGTCTGATTCATTTCCTGATGAACACTTATACTCTATGAGTGACTGCCCTTGGTATGCCGACATAGCCAATTTCTTAGTTACAGGAGTCATTCCAAAATTCTCAGGGACTCAATATCAAAGGAAATTTCTTTATGATGTTAGAAACTATGTGTTTGATGATCCATACCTCTATAAGTTCTGCCCTGACCAAGTCATTAGGAGGTGTGTTCCAGAATCTGAACAAGAGTCCATCCTTAAATTCTGTCATAGTGAGGCAAGTGGAGGTCACTTCTCCTCTAAGAAAACATCTGCTAAGATTCTTCAATGTGGTCTCTTCTATCCCACCCTTTCAAGGGACTCCTACACATTTTGTCAAAGCTGTCCTAGGTGTCAACAAGTAGGGTCCATCACAAAAAGGAATCAAATGCCACTCACTCCCATCTTAGTGGTTAAAATCTTTGACTATTGGGGAATTGATTTCATGGGTCCTTTCCCAAACTCTAGGGGATACCTCTACATTCTCTTAGTTGTTGATTATGTCTCAAAATGGGTTGAGGGCATTCCCACAAAATCCAATGATCATCAAACTATGATTAGATTCCTAAAAGAAAACATCTTATCTATATTTGGAATTCCTAAGGCTATCATAAGTGATTGTGGAACTCATTTTTGCAATCATCCATTCTCATCACTCATGGAAAAAATATGGAATTTCTCAAAAAGTGTCCACTACTTACCACCCACAGACCAATGGTCAAGCTGAGTTAGCCAATCATGAAATCAAACAAATTCTTGAGAAAACTATCAATCCTTCTAGGAAATATTGGTCCGAGAAACTCTTGGATGCTCTTTGGGCATATCGTACAACATTCAAAACCATCCTAGGAATGTCACCATATAGGTTGGTTTATGAAAAAGCATGCCATTTACCTGTTGAAATTGAGCATAAGGCCTTTTGGGAAATTAAGAAAATGGATTATGACCTATCATTGGTCGAAACAAAAAGGAAATTAGATCTCAATGAACTGGAGGAATTAAGGATAGAGGCTTATGAAAATTCAAGGATCAATAAAGCTAGAGTTCAAGCCTACCAATATAAGAATATCAAGGTCAAACATTTTGAACCAGGAAAACTTGTGCTCTTATATAGTTCAAAACTTCATTTACACCCGGGAAAGTTAAGGTCTAGATGGTCAGGACCTTTCATAGTGCATCATGTGTACCCCCATGGGGCAGTAGAGATTCAAGATCCCACAAGTGGTTACATATTCAAGGTCAATGGTCAAAGGTTAAAACCATTCATTGAATCATTAAATAAATAGGAAATATAGGTTGAGTTAACTGATCCAACCTATGAAACAGGAAAAAATTGATAGATTTAGGTTCCATGTCGGGATAACGACGTTAAAAAAAGCGTTGCATGGGAGGCAACCCATGGTTTTCAAGTTTCCAATAATTTCGTTGTTTTAATCAACTTTATATTTTAAATAGGATTAATGAGACATTTTTATATTTAGAAATACAAAAAATAAACTATTGACCTGTTCTTTTATAATGAGTATGGATGGGTACGAAAGGGAAGCGCCATATTCATCTATGTCACGTGGTGTGATCCTTGAGTAATACCTTACCCAGAAATTTAAAAAGAAGACAATGTATCATCAGTTTAATTTACTTTATTTTTATGTGTTTGTAGGTTAAAAAAATAAAAAAAAAATAATAAAAAAATATAATAATAAAAAAATTCCACATCGTAGGTCGTGGGGTAAACCCCATCACAATTGGCGAAGCTGCGGGGATTCAAACCCGGGACCGAAGGGAGACAGGGGCGCGCACTTACCACTGACCTACGGCTTCTTGTGCTTCCTTATTCTATAATTTTTATATATATACTTATATTTTACTTCCTTTATTATATAAATATATATATATATATATTGTTTTTTTTTCCTTTTTCTACTAGGGAACTCTGCAAGTGACATGGATATCAAAGGATTCAAAGGATGCAGCAAGAACTTCAAACTTCAACCACCAAGTGACTTCATTCCATGATCCTCATTTTCAATTTCCTTTTTGAACTTTCATTCTCTACCTCTACCCCATTATAAATTTTCTTTTCTTTAAACACTGGGTACAATGTTATTTTAAGTTGGGGGAGATAAAATAAAAAATGATTTCGTGTCAAAAAAATGAATGATTTGAAAAAAAAATGTGTAAATGGAAGGAAAAATTCCTTTAAATTTGAACATGGTATTACACATTGCACACTTTGAAACTGAATATAAAATAATTATCATGCCTTGATTCTGATTTTAATCCTTGTATAATTTTATGAGCAAATATTTTGGAAAGTGTGGTTGTCCAATGTAATATTTCATCATTTATATTTTCATCCAAATAAACAAAAGATCACAATGCACGTAATTTGGATAGTGGGGTATTAGTTTAGTTCATGGGGTCCCCCAAATAAATAGCATAGGTTTGGTGATCATTTTATTTTAATATGAGTATTCAAAAACAAATTAAAAAAAATGCACGTAGAGCAATAAAATGACCTAATGCGTGGCTTTCGGCACTTGGGGATCGTGACTCCATAATTGTCTGGCCCAGAGTTAGTAATTTTATCTCTAATTTTGGTAATTTTAATTTGTTTTTGACTGAGTTAACTTGAGATGATGCCCTAGTATGTGGGCTTCACTTGGTGTCCTAAGGTCTTTGAGCCTGGGAGTCATCGGCAAAGTCTCTCTATAGGGGTTGACTCTTTTGAGTGCAACTTCAATTACCATGGAAAAATTGCAAAAAAAAAACAAAAAAAAAACAAAAAAAATAATACAATAAAAAAATGAATACTCATCTTAATATTGAAATGTGATTCCACCTAGCGCTTCCATCATTCCCCCTTGAATAAAAATGAACCCCCATGTCTATCGTGATGCACAACACATCCTCATACTTAATTGATATTGGATGAAATATGAAAATGAATTTGAACAAAGGAATGGGCTTGGGATTGGGATATGATTATGAAACTATCTTGTATTAAAATATTTTTATGGGTTTCATGATTGTTTGGTATAAGGGTTTCTGGTGATCATTGTGTATTAAAATGTTTTTGGAAAAGGGAATTCGAATTTCATTTTGTTGAGATATATTTTGCTCGGGACTAGAAAAAATCAAGTTGGGGGGTGTGATTAGACACTAAATGAGGATAATATTCATTGTTAATATATATAATATTCATGTGCTTTATTATTCATAAACACCATTTCAGTGCATTTTACACTTTGAACATCATTTCACATGATTGTAATACCTTCTTAAAATGCACTATTGTGTGGTACATTTTTGAACATCATTTAAAGTACCCAATGATTCATCTAATTATAAATATTTTAATTTGATATTTTTTTAAATTTATCTACACTTCAATATGAATATGTTTTATTCAGGGATCAATGGATAATTCATGGAAGAAGATGGGGATATTTTGTGATGAAAGGAAGCAATTTTAGAGAAGGCTGATTTGACACCATCCCATTGATTAGAATGTGGGGCCCAACATAGAGTCCCAATGAATCCCAAATTTCGTGGGATTCTAGAAGAAATGTATATTAACAAATCACTCTTCGGGATACAATGCTAATTATGCCTACATGATGTCCATTTAGGCGTCCCAAGTTAGAAATAAAATTTTGGGCCAGATTCTGCGGCCCAGAAAAACAGCCCACTAATCTGATCATATCTCCTAATATACAACTCCAAATGAGCCCAAATTTTACAGGAGATTAGGAGACATCCGAGGATCCATTTTATTATTCTATGTACCACCTGATTCTTCCATATAGAAGGTCATAAAAGCGCGTTTGTTCGGTGGATGAAAGATGACTGCCACCTCGGGTCAAATGTGGAAAAGTCTAAGTTCCACAAGCTTTCCACCACCCTAGGCCTAACATAATCAAGTGGGATTCTTTGTAATGTTTTAGAATCGACCCAAGGCTTCCAAAATTCCTATTTAAGGCAGTGGTGGTGGAGGAGTTGAGAATCTTGGATGCTTTGTTCAATTGTAATGTTATGCAGCAATTTTGTTGTCTCAAATTTGTCTTTCACATGTAAGTTGTTCAATTCACTTTAGTTTCTTAATAAAAGTTCTTCTTATACTCTTATTTTATTGTTATTCATATCACTTTGATACCGTTGGATCAAGGTGTGAATTTATTCACACCAAACCTTGTGAAATTATTCACACAACGGTGGAGTGGTCATTTTATTTTTGTTGTTTTCTTTACTTCTCCATTTCCTCCCTCATGAGTCTACTTTCCGCTTCCATTGAAACCATGGGATTAATGGAGGGATAACACACATATGGGTTGATCCAAGGGAGTAGCAAGGGGCTTTATTGGATGTTATTTATCACCTCATTAATTTATAATCACTTCTTTAATTGAGATTTTTATTTGATGATTTTTAAACTCCATCGTCCTTGTTGAATATAAGGCCACACACTTCAAGTGCTAATACGAACCTTTACCTTGAAGTGATCAAAACTTTGATCCTTCAAGTGTATAGGTGATTAGTATTAAAGGGTGTATGCATTAAACCAGTAAGTGATGATGTTGTTTTATCTCCTTAAATTAACCCATATCAAATATAATAAATTGAAATCATTAAAAAGGAAATACGTCCAATCCACCCTAAGCGATAACCTAGGATAAACTCATTATTTTAAATTTAATTCACTTAAGTCTCTTATAGTTCCTTTAAACCCATCCAAAATCAACCCAATTTGGCCACTTCATAGCCAAAAAATAGTCCATAGAATGTGCATGTCTATAGGTTACTTCTTAGGTCTCTGAGGATTCGACAACCCAAGATAAACTACAAGGACTATCTTACCTTCTTATCTTGGGTAAATTTGAGTGAGAATAATGAATACTTTTAGTCCGCTCTAGCTTATTAAAATTCCAGTTTGAAGATGAGATGAGGTATTCATGAACTTAATTTTTTGATTACCATGAAATCTCTAAGGGAATAATGATATATGGGTGGTGATTGATCGGTTGACAACATCAACTAATTTTATTCTGATCAGGGACACCGCCAAGGTTAAAGATCTGGGTAAGATATATGTAAAGGATATTATGAGGTTGCATGGGGTTCCTTATGCCATTATCTTTAACATTGATCACATGTTTACTTAGAGATTCTAGAATATTATTCAATAGGGTATGATGACTTAGATTAGACTGAGTACAACTTACTATCAACAGACAGACGGTCAGATAGAGCATGGTATTCATATTCTAGATGATATTCTCCTTATCTACATCTTGGATTTTAATGGATCATGGGAAAACCATCTAGTACTTGTTGAGTTATCTTCTGATAATAGTTACAATTTTTTTATCAAAATGGATCCTTTCGAGGATTTTTATAGTCTCTCGTGCAGGTCACCTCTATGTTGGTCAGAGGAGGGAGAGACCTATTTCATGGGACCAAGTCTCATTCGGGATATGTTAGTAAGAATTCAGGATATGCGTTGATGCTTGTTTACAGTTTAAATTAGATAGAAATCATATGTGGAT
The DNA here is from genome assembly GCA_963277665.1 of Viscum album. Lineage (NCBI taxonomy): Eukaryota > Viridiplantae > Streptophyta > Magnoliopsida > Santalales > Viscaceae > Viscum > Viscum album. The sequence goes on from OY728162.1 coordinate 128,808,601, forward strand.
CACTAATGCCATCCATAAGAGTTTTTTGTTGGTGTCTGGTTTGTCTTAAAATTTTCACCTCAGTTGGGTCACTGTTAGCTAGGGAAATAGGGAAAGTCAGCTCTGCGGTATGTCAGACCATTTGAGATCACTAAGCAGCTTGATCAGGTTTCTTATCAGTTGTAATTATCCGATCAGTTGATGGATATTCATGATTTTTTCCACATATCTCATCACAAGAAGTACCACACTGATCCATCCCATGTTCTGAATTAGGAAGAGATTTAGTTGGAGATAGATGTTTCTATTTTGGAGTAGCTAGTGGAGATCATTGATTCTCATCTAAAGGTATTTCATGGGAAGTCTATTTCATTGTTCAAAGTATTGTGGTGACATAGATTGGATTATCACAAGACTTGGGACAATGAATCATCGGTGAGGGAGAAGCGACCCTACCTCTTCCTAGAGCATTCTTCTTCCACATGAATTTATGGTGATAGAAAGTATTATGGTGTGGAGAATTGTAACATCCTATTTAATGTGCACTATCTTTTTTATATTTAAGAGGTTGTAATTAAATTTCGAGGGTTATCATAGGTGAACTGAGGATTTTCTAAAGAACCTAGGCTAGTCACTGGCTATAAGATCTTGTTCATGACATGAATTGTATATTCAAAATGTGAATTGACCCTGGGAAGAAGATATGAATCCATTTATGATGTGAAAAACTATCATGAAATGAAAGTTATATTCCCATTATGAATTTTATTTTTGATTTTTTTAAAAGATGATGTGTTTTTCGGCATACAGGCCACCATATTAGTTCATGTTGTGAATTGGGTATTCACACTATGAATTGTGTGTGTCCAGTGGATTTATATGTGCCGTGCCCATGACTTCTTCTCATTGTCCTTCTCTACCTATAACCTTAGGGCTTCTTCAATAAATATTAGGTTAATCCAACCCTTTCAGGCTTCTCCAATTGGCACTTTGATCTCTAAGTTTGTTGGTTGCTCCTCTCTTTTGGTAAGTGTGATCATTCTCTCTTCTATTCCATCTATATATCTTGTTTTTGAAATAGTTTTGGGATACATTATTGGAATATATTTAATTGGATGTTATCTCTCATGACCCTTTATATATCCCTCTATGTAATTATCTTTTAGAGGCTGGTTCTGATGTTGGTTTTGGTTCAGCAAGTGAGATTCTCGAGGTATGTGTTGATTTACCTTCTCTACTGAACCTTTTGCTTATGTAATTTGATTCTAAGATGCAATAATCGATGTTAGGGCATCCATTAATTTCTCTTGTTTTCTCTTCCCATTTTGGTGTGTGTGGATCCCATTGTGGCTGATCTGTGACCCATGTTTATGGTGGTAATGCCAAACGAGCGGGGAAAACCAAGCACGCACGGGTTTGAGCTCATGTGGGTTTGTCTGCAAAAGCCTTCATATAATGTGAACAAAAAATTTCAAGCCCACCCCACCCTGCATAAGCCCACATGTATCCCACGGTCTTTCCCACATTTAAAAAAAATACTATTTATAATCATTTAAATATTGTATTTTTCCTCATTCTTAATGGTAGTTGTGGGGAGAAGTATGGATCAATAATATCTAGAGTTTTAAGGGATGTGATAGAACAGTTTTTTATGGGTTAATGGTGTCATGAGACAAAGCCAATGTGTTTTTGAATTATTGCGATGAAAAGTAAGTGAGTGATCAATGAGGGGAGATAAATGATGATGTTTGTTGTGTGGTGATGTTAATGGATAGACCTTTGAATGAAGGAAGACTCTCTGGGTAACGATCAGTTTTAGAGGAGGCTATTAGGGTTACCATGAGTTATTTTAATATTTTCTTAATAAAAAATAAAATTAAATAATAAAAATAATAAATCAATCCAAAAGACATTATGATCATAATAACTCTTTTAGAATTGAAACCATGTGAAATGGAGATAAGTTCCATTTTTTGAGAGGTGGGATGACACTCTATGTGAATATAGTTAATAATTATTGTATAAATATTATAATATCATATTAAAACAATAAATATAAACCTATTTAAAATTAACATGTGAATGGATGGTGAATCATTATGAACATTATGATGTGATATCATATGTCATGGTTTAATCGTGATTTTTTATTAAAAATCTAAAATTTTAAAGAAGCGTATATTGTAAAAATAATAATTTTTTTAAATCAATCTCACGAGTAAGACCACACCCATGGAGGCTCAACCCTCCTTGTCCCTCACCTATGCAGACTCACCCCTCATTGGCCCATGCTCTTAATAGTAAGAATTTTTATCCCCCCACCCAGTATCTACCCCATATCCTAGAAGCTCATGGACCGCGGACCCATTTTTTATTACTAGTTTGAGGTAGGTGATTCTATCTCTAGCCTATGTTGGATTAACCTTGAATTATATTTATTTATTAAAAGGTTTTATAAATGAATTAACCTGATTTTCAAAATATATAGGGCATTTTTTAGGCCAAGAACATGTTGGCTTGGCCTGCACCGCCCTAGTTCAACCCGTTAAACACCTCTAATCATACCCACCTATTCATTTATGAGTAATATCCCCCTTTCATAAAAACAAATTAAGGGTACCTTCAACATTAAACACCTTCATGGTTATAACATAATGACCATGATAGTTACAATTTATGTGAATAGAGTTTAAGTGTCCATGAAAAATTTGGCCATCTATAAAAATTTCATAATGTTAGGTAGCTGCCTTCAGTAGCTACTGAATAAAAAAAGGTGGTGGGTTTTACACCCTTACTCATCCCCTCCTACCCCCCCCCCACTACACCACCTATAAATGGTATTGTAGTCATACTTAATGGGATATGAATGATAAATGATAAGAACATTATATTAAAATTTCTATCTCTCTTTCAATTTCTTCATTTTCCTCGGTACTTAAATTGTGTATGTTTCAATTTTTTTGTACAACACATTATCAACATAAATAATCAAAAAGGGATAAGAGTATGTTTTAATTTCAAGCCTTATTTTTACCACCATATTGGATTTTTTTTATGTAATTCATTTAATTACCTTCATAAAGGTGTGTTTGTCTCTTACTCGGACAATTTAAATTTTCTTATTTTTAAACTTCATGGTTTGACGATTTCATTAATAAATTGGTACATGCAATGAAGTTTTAAAATGAGTAATGTGGTATATATATTTACTTTAAAACCCCATGTGAAAGATTTATTAACCAATTAATGTGTGATGTATAAAAAAATTAACCATTAATATTAATATTATGATCCTGATTTTGATATTTACTACCCCTTTTATTTATTTTATTTTATTTATAGAAAATGTAAACTATAATTGTATTTTTATTATAAATAATACTAAAGTTTTTTTCCTGATTAGAATCATGAAAAATATCATGAAACTCATATTCATCACTCTTGATATTAATAGAAGTAATTTTATGTTGTGAATATTGAATATTGAAATGCATCTTGAATCGATGGATCTCGTAGAAAAAATTAAAGAAAATAATCCATAAACCCTTTAAAATAGAGTAAAAGTTATTATCTTCCTTTGAAGAGATCTCAATAAGGGATTGTAATGTGAATAACTCATAGAAATAGATCTAATAAAGCTCTAGAAGAGTTTAAAAGAGACATGTGATCATGAAAAGGAGGTTTTTCTTCCTATGACCTGTGATGAATGGAATAATTTACACTTCCAAAACTATAAAAGGGTCTATGATTATAATTTTCCTATATATAGAATTGTATCACCATTAAAGTATTGTGGTATTGATTTTATATATGTTGATATGATTGAAAAGACATATACTACTTCTCAAGTGTCTTACAAAGCCCTATGAAAAAAATAACGATTTTAAGGGTATATAAAATATTCTAATCTCATATCATCATTACCGGTAGTAAATAAAAACAATGAGCTTTTGATTAAAATCATAAGTCTCATAATATTGGTTTTCCAATATAGTTTTCTTAGGAAAATACTACATTTCATGAAAATAATCATAGAAGAGAAAAAATATGAGGGGATGATTCTCATAGGGGTGTGGTTTTGGTGGAAGGTGTGATTGAGGATGTGGCTATAGCCATGGAAATGATTTAAAAAAAATATCAAAATCAATGAAAGATCAACTCAAGCACTATGAGGAATCCTAAAGATTCCTACTATAGGTTTGGTTCGAAGGGAAATTATTCCCAAGTCTGTCGAATCCCAAAACACCATTGTAAGCTCCATGAAGTGTCTCTTCAAGTAAAGAAGAATGAATCAAATGTTTTGATACATCATATAAAGTTAAATAAAATGAGGATAATTTTACTAAGAATCAAGAACTATAAAATGATGATTTTACTTACCTTGAGGTAGGTGATTTTACTTGTGACTTTGACGAGATGATAGCTATAAATAATTCAAAAAATCAATATTTATGATATATAATATGGTGTTTTATTTGTATGGTTTGTATTTTTTATGTTTTAATATTTAAATTTTATAATTTTTTTAAAATTTATTAATATCATTATCTGTACTTTGAAGTTCTAAAATGAATTGTGATAAAGAAGCAAATATTTATATACTGGATAGTAAAACAATGTACATGATTCTTAAAAATAAAAATAAAATTTTAAACAAACAAAATCAATTATGAATAATGCACCAGGTATTTTAAATGTGATAAAAGGGATTTGTGAAAAATGTGTTGTTTTTCCAAATTGGAAAAAGTTCGTTATAAAATATTTTTTCCCAAACTCCAAAAGAAACTTGTTAAGTTTTGATGATATATACCAATATAGGTATGATACTCAAACTATATATAAGGAAAATGAAAAGAACATGTGCATTACCATTAATAAATTCAGTGAGAGTTATATACTAGAAAAGATACCAAAATTATCATCTAGATTATATTATACATATATAATTGTAATCAAAACACATATATTATTATATAATGGAATGAAAATATTTAATTTATAGTATGGATGATTAGGTCCTCTTTGTTTTGGAATGATGTGAAAAATAATTGAAAATTCTCATGGACATACAATAAAGGGCCATAAGATCTTTTGGTTATGAAAATTATCATGTGGGGATTATTCTCTTGGAATATTGATTGTGAGACCATCGCCAACTAAAATTAAGGTCGAAATGCCTACCTTTCTCAAATGAATCTGAGGATATATATACGAACTAATTCATCCATCATGTGGTCCATTAAAATATTTTATTGGATTAATCGATGCATCTAGCATATGGTCACACTTATATTTTTTCTCAATATAAGATATAGAATTTTCAATATTTATTAATAGAATAATTAAATTGGGAACATAATTCCCTGATTATGTTATCAAGAAATTAAGGCTTGATAATCCTAGAAAATTTATATCCCAAGCATTTAATGATTACTATATGACAATGGTGTATTACTATAGAGTATCTAGTCATCTATGTGGATACACAAAATTGTTAAGATGAATCACTTATAAAACATATCCAACTTATTGTTAGACCATTGATAATGATTACAAAGTTGTTGAGCTCTATATGGGGTCATGAAATATTGCATGATTTAGTATCAATCACTTAAAATCAAGTGCATGTCAAAATCACTCTCCACTCTAATTGGAATTTGGTCAAGAGTTTGACATCTTCGCTTAAATTTTTTTGGTTATGTGGTATATGTACCAATTTATCCTCCTCAATGTATAAAAATGGGGCCTTGAAGGAGGTTGGGAATATTTTTGGGATATGGATCCCCATCCATTATTAGTTATCTTAAACCTTAAACTAGTGGTACATTTACAAAATGTATTATTGATTTTCACTTCAATGGAGAAGTGTTCCCAACATTGAGGGAGGAATAAACAAAGGGAGGAGATTTCATGGAATGTGAAAACAATATATTTTCTTGATCTTATCACCCAATAGTATGAGATGGAAATGAAAAATATTTTATATTTTTAAGAATTGGAAAATAAGTTTTCTGTTGCATTTACTAATACAAAGGGTGTGAGTAAATCACGTGTACCGGCTAGAATTGATTTCTTGAAGACATGATTAAGTAAATATGTTATATAAATGTCAAAAATAGACCTAAATCATGGTATTCTAGTTAGTTATATGAATAAAAAAATTTAAAAAATAAAATTATTGAGTATAATTGAAAATCCCATTATGGAAGTGTGTTTTCCAAAAGAAACATGTAATTTAAGTGTTCTTGATGAAACACATGATTAGTATCATAAAAATAATTCACATGATATAAAAAAACCTAGAGGTTTTAAAAATAATAAAATCTATTTTAATTATGCCACTATGGGTGATATGATAAATCAAAGTAAAGTGGAGAATATTGATAACATATTTTGATATTATATGGCACATAATATTAGGAATGAAGATCTTAAACTAAGTTCTGTTATGGAATGTCAAAAATTGGATAATTGGAATAAATTGAAAGTTGAAATTCAAGTTGAATTAAATTCATTTAATATACAAAGGGTCTTTTGACATATCATGATCACACCAGAAGTTATTGTGTATGTTTGATATAAATGGGTTTTTATGTGTTAACGTAATGAGAAATGAAACTGTAAGATATAAAACTTGTATTTTCATGTAGGGTTTTTCCTAGAGACCCATAATTTATTATGAGGAGACATATTCTTCTATTATGGATGTTATTTCTCATCAACATCTAATCATCCTTTCAATAGCTGAAAAGGGAAATATATATCTTATGGATGTATTTGCAACTTATTTATATGGATCACTTGATAATAGTATATAGATGAGAATCCATAAATGATTCAAAATATCCAAAGCATTGAAATCAAAACACAAAAACCTATATTCATAATCACTAGTGTTTATTTTGATGATTTAAATATCTTTGAGACTCCCAAATAGATCCATAGAGCAATGAGAAACTTAAAGGATGAATTTTAAATGAAGGAAAAGTGAGAAACCAATTATTTTCTTGGTTTATAAATTGAGTACATGTCAAGTAGTGTATTTTTGTATCAGTCAAATTAAACTAAAAGGGTACTAAAATGATTTTATAGAGATAAAGAGAATCCTTAAGTACTCCAACAGTTGTTCGATATTTAAATATTTAGGAATATCAATTTTGACCTTGTGAAGAAAATAATGATTTGGTTGTTTTGGAAGTACCGCACTACAATTCCATTATAGCACATATATATCTTGTTAATTGTACTCAACCTAATATATCTTTTTCAACTAATTTGTTGGAAAGGTTTATTTCAACCCCTACACAAAGACATTGAAATTTAATTAATCATATTTTTCATTATCTTTGTGACACTGATTATTTGAGTTTATTCTATTCTAAAAAATTAGAGAAAAAAATAGTTAGTTTTTTATCTAAGTTATTTATTAGATATTTATAATGTGTGATCACATATTGTATATATACTCACAGTTGGAGGTGATATTATATTTTGGAGATTGTAGAAGTATACACTCTTTGTAATATCTTCAAATCTATTAGAATTGATATCATTATAATAAACACACAAATAATGTGTTTGATTATGGTCTATGACTCAACATGTTAAAGCAGAAAATATATTGTGTATAGATAGTATCCCAAAAATATTATTTTAAGATAATGTTGTGTGTGTCACACAATTAAAGTAAGACACTTCTTTATAAGTGGCTTTTAAAAGTGTTAGAAAATGTCTTTATCAGTGCTAAAAAGGAATTGTTGAACTAAGTGTCATTAAAAGAGGTCCTTTTATTAGTGATTATAAAGACCCTTTTTATCAGCGCTAAAAAAACAATGATAAAGGGGTCTTTTATATGTGCTAAAAAAAGCACTGATAAAAGGTGACTTTTATCAGCACTATTTTTAGCATCGATAAAAGTCAAAAAATATATTTTTTCTGTAAATTTGGATGGGGAGACCACCCCAATTTTATTAGCACTTTATTAGTGATTATCTATCCCTCCCCTGCCCTTTTATTAATTATAGAGGCCCCTACCCCCTTTTATTAGTGCTAGATAACCTACTGCCCACCCCCACATGCCCTTTCCTTGACCTGGTTTTGAGCCTGAGACATCCCCCTCATAAATATGAGCCTTTTCCTATCATCCATATTGTTTTGTTCTATATTTTTTTGATATGTATATTTATTTATATATATTTCATTACATTATTTATACATATATATATATAATTATTTTTAAATACATTTATAAAATATTTTTTGTGTGTGTGTGTTTATAAATAAATACATATATATATATATATAAGTGTATTGTTAGGCCCAAGTTGTGTTTTGATTGTATTTTTTGTCAATAAGTCAATTTGTTGATTATGTTGAAGGAATAAAGAATATTGAAAAGGTAATTGAAAGTCAAATTGAAGAAGAATGAGTGAGTAAAGTTTTCTATTGGATCTAGAATCATAAGGTAGAATCGTATTCAGCATCGGATCCAGGACATCTGGATAAGTCAATATGATCCATCAGATTGGGATATTGATAAAAAGTCATAAGCATCTAGAAATTTAATTCCCCATTAGGAATAACTTCGTTGGTGATCGGTTTTTCTGGCAAAGAAGAAAGGAATTCTAAATCAATTTTATGTTTTGGTAAAATTTAGATTGGACATCGTATTCAAAAGAATTATACTCACAAATTGTTTTCAAAATAATCAGATCCACTTTGTTTTAGAAAGTCCATCTTATTGAGAAGAAGTGATTTGGAAGAAAAAATTATGATTGGACTCACCTCGGGTCCGGTATGGGAGAAGATCATAATGAAGAACTGATCATAATCAGATTCACACTAAGTCTAGAAATAAAAGATCAACTATTTTGAGGAAGAATATTACTGGAAGTAAATGTTCATCAAATTCACTCTGAATTTAGTATACAAGAAGTAATCATAATGGTAAAATCAAAGAGTGTATGGCTATGATAAAATAAATGTGATGATGATTTTCTATTTTGTATTTCACATAAATCATAAGTTGATTGGAGAACTTATGATGAAATCTTGATGGAAAAAAGAGGGGAAAGATGTTGGTGATGCTGAGGAAGAAAAAGTTCATACTGAAGAAATCATACCTAGATTAATTGTATCTAGGTGGAAGATAATAAAGAGATTTTGCTGATTGTATTCAGATTAATCGGGTCTAGATGAAAAGAAAAAGGGTGCTAGAAATCATTCCCAGAATTATCGTACTCAACATGATCATATCCAGGCCAATCGTACTTAGAAAGATCATACTCTAGACAATCATACTCAATATGGGTTAGAAAGAAAGCTAGTTGATGAAGTTGAAAGTTGTTGACATCGGATCATCGTATTCGACACCTCATCATACTCAGGCATAATTGTTTTTCAATAGAGACTGATGGAAAAGGAATTGAGCTGAGGCTGATGAAAATCATAATAAAAGATACCAATCAATAATATAGTCAACCATTTGAGATATTTGAATGAATTGATGAAGAAATAAATAGATGAACTCTGATTTTTTTTCAAATGTATTCATCAAGTGAGTAAAGAGTTGAGTCAAGTGAACTACTGAAGAAAAGATATGGATTTGTTGTTGAGGGGGAGCTTGAAATTCAAAGAAAGTTTTTATTTCTTTATTTTCATATTCAGTTGGTACAAAGCATTGTATTGAAGAAATAAATTTTAGAAAATCAGACTCAGAAATTGAAATTAGACTGGTAATTGAAATTAAAGTTTGAAGGAGTGAAGATTGTAGAAGAGTCAAGAAGATTCGAGAAGAGTTGACCAAGTCATAAATGCACCTGACATTTTAGGGTAAATTTATATTTGGGTGAATTTGTTTAATTGTTAAAGTTTTTTGGATTCCTTCCAAAACCTCTCATGGGTCACCTATATAAGGAGAAAGTACTTTTTACTTTCTGACTGTTGTACTATTTATCACAGAAGAGATAGAATCTCTGAGTTTTTAGAGAGAATAAGAAGTTTTCGTACTGATATTTTTTTGAAGAAGTTTTGAAGAAGTAATAGGAGAATAAACAAGATTGTAAATTAGTATTCAGCTGATAATCATAGTCAGTGATTATCATATTCACCTAATTATCGTACTATGCTTGTCAATCATATTCAGTTGGGCATTGTATTTGGCTGGATAATCAGATCGGGATTTCTAACTAGGATTTCTGGACTGAGGAATAAGTAATTATGAATTGTATAAATCATACTCAGTCAGTGATATATCTTTTTGTATCGAGTTCTTTAGACTAGGAAGAATCATACTGGAAGAATCAGACTGAGTTTTTCATACTCAGAATATAAGTGGTACCGATTCATCTCTACCATATTCTTTCAAAGTTATATTTTCCTTACTAGGGAGAATCTTACCATGAAGAATCATACTGAGAAGAATCATATTGGGAGAATCGTACTCATAGGAATCAAACTAAAGAAAAATGTACTGGGAAAATCAGACTAAGTTTTCCTTAACAAATTCCAGAAAGTTCTTACCATCTTTTGGGTATGAAATTGAATAATTGTTTTAGAAGGAATACATTTGTGAAGTTGAAAAGAAGCACAGGTAACATGTATTGTTACACAAATTTTTTTTTACCCTATTTGTTCTAAGAGGGTGCACACGCACTATTGGAATTGTTTACATAATGCTATATGAGTGAAAGGGTATATCCTACTCATTATAATCCAAGGATTGTTTTCTAGTGTATTGTGTGGTATTGGATCATTTCCAAACCATACCAAGGACGTGGCTATTCTTATTAAACAGTGAACCTTATAAATACTTGTTTTCCTATGAATGTGTGTTTGAATTGTTTTCAATAAGAAAATAGATCTTTAACAGGAGGCAAATGTTGTTTTATCTGCAAAGAAAAATAAAAGAAAAATAATCACTGATTCACCCCCTTCCCCTCTCAGTGATACAATTACACTAACTCGGAACTTTTAAGTGGTATCAGAGTCAGTTTGCCTTCTCTTATTCCTTACTGAAGTATTATAAGAATAAGGTGTGATGGATAATCTGAGTTGTGTGAATAGTAAGAGGATTCTGATCTTAAATAATAGGAATTATCATATCTAGAAAGGAAGAATGATGCCATATCTTATATCTATTGTGTATGATGTTTCAAAATCGGTTACAGATGGTTTCCCTCCTCATATTGAGAATGCTCCTCTCACAAATGCTGATAAGGAAAACCTTAATAATGATGGAAGAGCTAAGAATGCTTTACTCTCATTACTTTTTGAATGTGTGTTTCTAAGAGTAAAAGGAGTTTCCACTACCAAGGTAATCTCAGATAAGTTAAACAACATTTATGAAGGCAATACAAAAGTGAAGAAGGTAAAGTTACAAATGTGGATATTGAAGTATGAATACCTCAAGATGGGTGAGAATGAATCTATTGATGACTTCTTTAAGAGGTTAAATTAAATTATTAGCATTATTATATGTCTTCATGAAAAGTTATAAGATTCTACTATTATTGAAAAAATATTTATAATTCTTCCTAATAAGTTTGATGCTAAGGTTTCTTCATTGGAAGATAGAGATCCATAAACATTGTCTCTGGATGATTTTTATATTACTCTCATTACTTATGAAATTATAAGGAATAATTCTATGAAAGGAAAAAAAATTGATTGAGAAATTTATTTCAAGGCTGCTAAGAAATAAAAGTCAAAGAAGATTCTTATTGAAGATGAAGCTGGTGATTCTGACTCTGAAAATGAGGTATGTAAAAATCTTAATGAAATTTTATCCTTGCTTTCTAAGAATGTGAAAGGAGGTACAATAAGTTATAAAGTTAAAGTTCCCTTAAAAAAAATTTGACACAGAACTATTGATAATTTCATTTCCAATTGTCCTCAAAGAGGCAATGAAGAAGAAAGTGATGAAGAAGAAAGCGAAGAAGAATAAAGTAAAGAAGAAGAAAGAAGGACAAGAATATTTTTGGAAGAAAAAAGGTGATAAAGAAAAGTTTTATTCCAAGAGGGAAGATAATAATTTCTCCAAATCCAAAAGTAGAATCTTTTTGTCTAAAGATTATGACAGTGAGGAGGTTACAAATGATGTTAAAGAGAACACATTCATTATAATAGTTAATAAGTAAATTTTATCTAGAAGTGAAGATAGTTGTTATAAAGAAGAAGATAGTGAAGTTGAATTTGAAAATTATTTTGAATAAGTTATTGAGAATACTTTTATTGAAATAGTGAATGATGAAGAATTCGGAAGTAGTATTTCTGATGAAAAAGAAACACAACATGAAATTCATTTTAAAGAAGAGTTGAAAGAATGTTTGAGAAAGATCAGAAGACTTGAAAAGTAAAACAAGAAGTTGGAAGATGAATTTTCATCAACAATTCAAGAAAAAAATTCAGAAGAGAAGAACAAGATTCTAGTAGAGATTACTGATTTAAAGAAATATCTTGAAGAAGAAAAAAATTGTAATGACTATCTGAGGTAAATCTGAAAGAAAAAGAATAAGATTTGGAACTTGTACAATAAAGACTTTATAAAGCTAAAGAGAAAGGTATAAGTTTCAAAAAAGTTATCACTGAAGTTAGTGAAAGTTCTCAAACAGATAAAACTGAGAAGAATAAACAAAATATACCTTCAAAGTTTGAAAGGAATAATAGAATTTTTTCTGAAAAGAAGAATGTTGGTAAAGTTATGTACATGTCCAAGACCAATAAAGTTTTGAATTCATAAGTCTCAAACAACCCTGAGTTTAAAAATGTTTTAAAACATTATGAATCTGGAAAAGTTTCAAATACTTCTGGTTCTGATAAAGTAGAAAAGAAAATGAAAACTTTTATTAATAACAGAAAGTTTGGTGGCTCGGAAAATAAATACAATAAAGTTGATAAGAAACATATCCACAATTCTAGTCAGAATGGGAGTTTCAAAGGAAAATATACTTTTTATAGATATTACCGGTATTGTGGGGGATTTGGACACATGGAAAATATGTGTTGTTTCAACCAAAAAAAATATTATCCCATAGGTTATGGAAGGAAAAGGTTGAGGGGAGTCAATATCCTCAAAGAAAGAATTCTGAGAAGGTTGCTTTGAAGAAACCTAAAAAAGTTAGAATAAAGATTGAAAATAGGTTCCAACAATTAGAAACTATTTGTGAAAGGTTTGAATAACTAGGAAACCTATAAAAATGATTTATTTTTTTGTTACTGACACAACAAAATTTTCTAAACAATTTTCAAAATATGGATGTTTTGGAAGTTATGAAAAACAGATCTGTTGAGTCTAAAAAGAAAGAGTTCTTAGTAATATGGATAGAACACATTGACTTGGATAGGAAATTAGTAGAAGTAAAAAATAAGTGAGGTAATAGAGGAAGAAACATAATTCTAAAGTTATACAAAATGTTGACAAAATTGTATCAATAGATTGTGGATAAGAACAAGAAAGGCATCATATCAAAAGTTTTTTAACTATCTTTACATAAAAAATGACAAGAATAGACAACATGGTACAAACTAATTGTAACAAATATGTTACTAAAAATGAAGAAAAGTAAGCATCCTCATCAGAAGATTCTCTAAATAATAAGGAAGTTATTACAAAACCTAAGAAAGATGAACAAAAGGAAGAAATAATGTCCAATGAAAAATCCAATAAAAATAAGTAGTCAAGGCTAAGAGAGGACTCTCAGTCTGGTTATTGTTTCTAAGGATCAATTAAGGTTCCTCTTTATTCCAAAAATCTATTTATACTTATGATAACTTATAGGTAATTGAAGGAGTGGAAATAAGGAAACTGGAATTGATGAGTCTCTTACTATTCTTGCAAAATAAAGTAATGTGGTTATGAAAAATATGAGTTTTTTTTCTCAAAAAGTTGTATTTTTATACATCTTAACTTTTTGATATGTCTGTTGATATGGGTGATGGTTTCTTTTATCTTAAAAAAATTCTTTAAAGGATTTCCCCAATCATGAGAATATTGTAAGAAACATGAAAAAGGTATTTCAAGAAAGTTGTGTTATGGACAACATTGATCACCTTGATTATACACTCTTTTTTTCTACATTGGTTTCATCCACATAGACTTAGAGTTGTTTAGTTAAAGTTTATTTGTTAAGAAAATCATGTGATACCTATGTTGAAGAAAAGTTTTAAGATTATGAGATTAAAAGTTACAACCTATGGAAATGGAATCATTTGGAAGAAACTTGTCTTGATGGCCCCTTTGAATTTACTTGTCAATAAGGGGGATAGATAAGAGAAAGGGGGAGATAAAAGAAATATAGAGAGCAATAAAGGAATGGAGAGAATAAAATGTGATAAAATAAAAACAATACCACTTATTGATTTCAAGAGTATTGTTTTCAAGATGATTAAGTGGTTGAAGTGAGTATTGGCAACAAATAAAAATGGAGATATTGTTAGGCCCAAGTTTTGTTTTGATTGTATTTGTTGTCAATAGGTCAATCTGCTAATTATGTTGAAGGAATAAAGAATATTGAAAAGGTAATTGAAAGTTGGATTGAAGAAGAGTGTGTGAGTAAAGTTTTCTATTGGATCAAGAATCATAAGGGAAGAATCATATTCAACATCAGATCCAGGACATATGGATAATTAAATGTGATCCATCAGATTGGGATATTGATAAAAATTAAGAATCTTCTGTAAATTTAATTCCCCATCAGGAAGAAGTTTGTTGGTTATTGGTTTTTATGGAAAATAAGAAAGGAATTTTGAATCACTTTTGTGTTTTGGTAAACTTTTTACTGGCCATCATATTCAAAAGAATCAGACTCACAAATTGTTTTCTAAATAATTAGACCCGCTTTTTTTAGAAAGTCCATCGTATTGAGAATAAGTGATTTAGAAGAAAATATTCCGATCAGACTCACCTTGGGTCTGGTATGGGAGAATATCGTAATGATTAACTGATCAAAATCATATTCACACTGAGTCTGAAAAGAAAGGATCAATAATTTTGAGGAAGAATCTCACTAGAAGTAAATGGTCATTAGATTCACTCTGAATTTGGTATAGAATAAGTAATTATAATGGGAAAATTGGATTCTGTATGACTGTGATAAAATAAATGTGATGATGCTTTGTTGTTTTGTATTTTATATAAATCATAATTTGATTGGAGAACTTATGATGCAAGTCTGATGGAAGAAAGGGGAAATATTTTTGTGAGGATGAGGAAGAAAAAGTTTATACTTGAATAAATCATACCCAGATTAATCATATCTGGTTAGAATATAAGAAAGAGTTGCTTTTGATTGTATTCAGATTAATTGGATCTAGATGGAAAGAAAAAGGGTGCTGGAAATCATACCCAAAATGATCATACTCAACTTGATTGTATTTAGGCCAATCTCACTCTAGACAATTGTAATCAAGTTGGGTTGGAAAGAAAGTTAGTTGCTAAAGTTAAAAGCTGCTAACACTGGCTCATCATATTCATCACTTCATTATACTTAGGAAAAATTGGTTTTTAACAGAGACTAATGGAAAATAAATTGAGTTGAGGCCGATGAAAATTGTAATGATAGAGACTAATCAACAATATAGTCAACATTTGAGATGGTTGAAGGAATTGGTGAAGGAAGAGATAGATGAACTCTGATTTGTTTTCAAATGTCTTCATCAAGTGGTTCAAGAGTTGAATCAATAGAATTACTGAAGAAAATATATGGATGTTTTGTTTATGGGGAGCTTGAAATTCAAAGCATGTTTTGTTTTCTTCATTTGCATATTCAATTGGTACATAGAATTGTATTGAAGAAATCAATTTTAGAAAATCAAAACCAGAAATTGTAATCAGACTGGAAATTGAAATGAAAGTCTGAAGGAGTGAAGATTGTAGAAGAGTCAAGAAGATTCAAGAAGAGATGACCAAGTCATAAATGCACCTGATATTTTAGAGGAAATCGAGATTTGGGTGAATTTTTTTAAGTGGGAAAGATTTTGGGATTCCCACCAAAACCTCTAATGGGTCACCTATATAAGGAAAAAGTACTTTATACTTTTTAATTATTGTATTGTTCATCACAGAAGAGATAGAAGCTTTGAGTTTTTAGAGAGAAGAATAAGTTTTTGTATAGATCTTTTATTGAAGAAGTTTTGATGAAGAATTAATATAAAAAGAAATAAGATTGAAAAGTTATATTCAGTTGATAATCATATTTAGTGATTATCGTATTTAGCTGATTTCCATACTCCGGTTGTCAATCATATTCGATTGAGCATCATATTGGGCTAGATAATCGGATTAATATTTTCATACTGGGATTTCCGAACTGAGGAAGAAGGAAGGATGAATTGTCTCAGTCGTACTCATCCAGTGCTATATATTTTTTTATTGAGTTCTTCGAATTGGGAAGAATCATACAAGAAGAATCAGACTGAGTTTTTCATACTCAGAATAGAAGTGGTGCTGATTCATCTCTACCATATTCTATCAAAGTTATATTTTATGTACTGGGGAGAATCTTACCAGGAAGAATCATACTGAGAATAATTTTATTGGCAGAATCTTACTCATAGGTTTCAGACTGAAGAAAAATGTACTGGGAAAATCGGACTGAGTTTTCCTTAACAAAGTCTAGGAAGTTCTTACCATCTTCTGGGTAAGAAATTGAATAATTGTTTTAAAAGTAATACATTTTTTATGTTGAAAAGAAGCATAGGTAACATGCGTTGTTACACAAATATTGTTTTACCCTATTTGTGTTAAGAGGGTGCACACACACTATTGGAATTGTTTACATAGTTCTACATGAGTGAAAGGGTATATCTTACTTGTTGTAATCCAAGGATTGTTTTCTAGTAGATTGTGTGGTATTTTATCTTTTCCAAACCATACCAAGGACATAGCTATTATTATTGAATAATAAACCTTGTAAATACTTATGTTCCTGAGGATATTTGTTTGAATTATTTTCAATAAGAAAATAAATGTTTAACAGGAGGCGAAGGTTGTTTCATTTGAAAAGAAACATAAAATAAAAAATTATCACTGATTCACCCCCTCCCCCTCTCAATGATAGAATTACACTAACTGAGCACTTTCATGGGTGTCTATAAATATAATTATACATATTTATATTTATTTACATATATTATTTATTAATATTTATGTACATCTATCGGAATATATAGATAAATATATATTTGTTTGTTAATACACACACACACAAATATATTTATATCTATAAAAACACTATATATACATTGTATAGGTATATAAATATCCATACATTTTTATTATAAATAAAATGGATATTATTTTTTATTTAGATATGTTTTATATATTTAAAAAGATATTTTATATGTAAATATGTTTACATATTATTTATAAAATTAAATTTTTATATGAAAATATATACATATATGTATATATGTGTATATATTTAATTATAAATAATAGTACAATATGAGAAATGATAAAATTTTAATGTTATAATATCCATATGAATGTAATTCTTGAGGTTCGAGTCATGTTTTCAACTTATTTTAGACCATTTATTAATTTATTGATTTTTTATATCTTCAAATTGTTATTAAATTAATATTACTCAATAATAATTATCAAAATTTTAATTAATATTATTTATTAATTATTTTGTAAACCATTTTATATTTGTTTACAAATGCATTATAGACCTCTTCTTATAGAATACTTACAAATGATATAAAGATGAGTGTTGCAAAATTTATAGTTTTTTTATATAATGTGACTTTTAGAGGAAGTTTATGTAAATCTACTCAAATCCTAATTCCTGTTTTTATCCAGTTAAGTTTTTTTAGAAATTTTTTTTAAGGAGACATCATCAAAATACATTTCAGAGCTTTGGTTTTTGAAAAAAGGTGGTGATAAAAGGGGATTAATATCATCTCAGGTTCGACCCTGAACCTGACCCTCAGGTTATTCATTGGATGACTTCCATGTAAGTCCATATTATCCTAAGCATTGAAATAGAGAAGAATAAAAATTAATATCTCCATCAAAAACAAAGAAAAGGTGGGATAAATTTGGTTCTTGCGGAACAAATATTGAAATGTTTCTCCATCGGGTAGGAGGGTGATGATACTAGAGCGACGACCTTCACACCTCTTTGAGAATTCAAAATAGGTATCAGCCTAATTTTTTGTTGCATAATCTTTCTTGGTGTGAGAAACAAACAAATAGGTAAGTTTTGCATGGAATTTTTTATTTATGTTTAGTTATAAAACCTTATAATAAGCTACTAATACATTTCATCGAAAAATTACACATCGAACAATATTTGTAGTTGGCATTTTCAGGGAAATTTTTGAAAAATTGAATCGTTTATGATTACATTTATAATCTTAACCAAAAGTAAATTCTACTTGAAATTCAACTGTGAATTTACACTACAATTTTCCACTGGCAATTTCCACTAGTAATATTATCTACTAATTTTGATTGTAAATTTCTAAAAGGAATTCCAAGATAAAAATTCCATTGGAAATTCTCACTGTAAATTCATATTTCAATTTCCTGGTTGAAATTTTTAATTGTTTCAGAAGAAGTGGTTTGTGATTTTAAATTGATTTAAAGTGGAAATGTCATATAATCTTTCCACTATGAATTTACCCAAGGAATTCCCATATTACTCTCTACTGGATATTCACATTATGAATTCACAATTGGGATTCCCACTTGATATTTTCAAAAGATTTACAATAAGCGATTTGGGTTGTTCCATTAAATTAAAGTGGAAATGTCATCTTGTATTATGATGTTACGATTTAAAATTGAATCTAAGTGGAGATTTCCACTAGTAGCTAGTTTCCATTGGGAATTTCCAGTGTAAATTTCCAATGGAAATTTCCAAATGATTCAAAATAAATCACCCCATCCAATAGAATTTATAAACAAAGGTGATCGTACTCCTACATTTAAAATGTTAGAATGAATATAATCGAGCTGAATTTGGACTGTGTGCATGATTCAAAACACATAAATTCAATATATTTGAATATTTTCCATTATTCATCTAACTCTTACGTGAGAGAGAATAATAGTGATAACACTACAAAATCAAATTGAGACGCATAAATTTTCATCGATAGAGATGAAGTTCCAGATTCAAAAGAAAACACCCCATATAATAGCATTTATAAACAAAACACTACATGGAGACCGTGTATTGGGATGGTTTTTAAATCATAGTTTGAAGGCTATTCATTTTATGTTGCTTATGGAGGCATTGTTGGTTTCAGTTTATAGAATCAGTATGTTAACAAACATAAAAAGGATAAAAGTTTAGTAACATCAACATTGTATACATATAGAAAATAAGGATGTCAAAGATCATAAAAACATGATATCAATGTCAAAAATCCATGTATTGAAACAAGGACTGTCACGACCCGTCCCCCGGGGCCCGTGTTGTGACTAACCCAAGCCTGCCTTCTATAGGCCAGAGGTTGGTGACTAGCACCGAAAGGCGTATTCCCTAAAACCGGGAAGGCATTGCCTTTATAACCTGTAAACACATGCAACCAAGCACATGGAAAGATAAGAACACAGGTAAATTGTGTAGTAAAAAGAGTGTGTACAGTAAGAAAAAAGGTCCAGAATACAAGCCCAACTAGAAAGTACAAGAAAACTGAAAAGTACAAGAAAACTGAAACAGCTCCTGTGAACACCCGTCAAGGATCCTACCTGAAGGGCAGGTACAACTCTTGAACAGCCGTCTCTATAGTATGTCTCTTCTAATGTCCACCTCCGAGCTACCTCTAGTCCTGGTACTCTCATCCTCAGTCAGCATTGTTCGTTTTCTACACTAAACACAACAAGGTGCGGGCGTAGCCCGTGCAGGGGTGAGTATAACGATACTCAGTAGGGACCTCGAGACCCTCAAAGGTATCACGAAATCCACAAAGGATAAACCACAAAGCATGTAAACATCTGACAACCCTACTTAGGTATATTCTCATACGTATACCTAAGTTATCAAGTATACCCATCTCATTCATGAGGAAACACAAGGTCCAACTCAAAATCCCAAAGCTCAACTCTTCCATAAAGGAAGTAATACCACGAAGGTAACACCACAACGTTAAGTACCACAAATATAACGCCACACAGAATAATACCACAAAGGTTTCACCACGAAGTAAAGTACCACATAGGTATCCCACATAGAAGAATACCACAAAGGTATCACCATGAAGGTAAGTACCACACAGAAGAATACCACCAAGGTATCACCACGAAAAAAAGTACCCTATAGGTACGCCGCACAGAAGAATGCCACAAAGGTATCACCCCGAAGGTAAGGACTCAACTCACACCAGGTATAAATAAGGTACAGTAGTAAAGATAATTAGATATAACTACTGAATCATCTTACTCCGTTAAGAGGAAGACCCACACATGATCCTAAATCATCAGACCCACATAGGATCCTAGTACATCATCAGACCCACATAGGATCCTAGTACAGCAGACCCACATAGGATCATAGATTAGTCCCACGTGGATTCCTAGAGTGGATCCAAGTGAGACTCTCGAACACAAACCCACAAAGGATCCCAAATCACAGACCCACATAGGATCCCTTTTTTATGTTACAGCCATCTACAGTGTTCCCGCACTAAGCTCGCTTGATTCCAGGAGGGTCCGCTCCTCAAGCCACAGGTCGAATACTCCAACTGCCACGAAGTCCCACGAATAATTATCCCAAAGGACCGCTACGTAAAAGGGGTCTCAACATAGATGGTGCGTCAATCAGACGCCCGGTCTGTAAGTTATTAGCCTTTTTGTCCCAAGGGCCTGGTTGGATTCGTGTTCGATCCAACCCGGCTATACCCCAACTTTATTGAAAACTCAAGTGGGGTATACCAAAAGGACCATCTCGATCCAAGGTTTCCAGTGTCATAGACAATTCGTCATTTCGACATCGTATGAGGTAGATATGTCGAATACAAGATCCCGTAATAATAATATTATTATTATTGGGTGTTTCGTGAACCCGAACCACGAACCAGAATTTAATATTCAACATTAGACTTAAATCGACCATCTTGATGATAGGATCATGTCTCCACATATGGTAAGCCAATTAGACGTCACACGCAGTAGTTATGGAGGGTCTAAGATTTAATAATAATAATATATTACTATTATTTGAGCGTTTTGGGTACCCGATCCAAAAACCCAAAAAAGAAATCCAATATTGGACTCATAATTTCCATCTTGAAGTCAAGGTCGTACTGCTACTGACGGTTTGTGAAACTGAGGTCGCACGGATAAGTTATGAACAAATTATGGTTTTACAATAAAAAATAATAGTAACATTATTTATATTATTAGTATTTTATTCTTTTTTTCCTTATAACCCATCTCAATAGAGATTCACGCACAAGGGTATCACCTTTCCCTTATTCCAATGATTTACTTTTTAATTTCTTTAGATTTTTAATTCATTTCTTTTCAACTATTCCTCTCTCCAATTAACTCTTCTTTCCCCACAATTCTCACGCACTGTTCCAGAAAGCAATCAAGACCACATCTTCTCCTACAACTCTAACTGTAGGCATCCTCCACACATCTAGAACCGATGTCGCACCGCCTATCTTACCCGGAGCTACGCCCCAAAGACACGTCGGAATTTCACCTCCACATTTCCCCTTCCGCGGCCCACTGTATCTTCGTTCTAAACCTAAAAAATAAAATGATCGCATATTCGTGATCCTCAGGTTGAGGGCTCCACGTCCATATGTCGAACTCAACCGAATATTGTGTTTCCAGTGCTAATAAATATTTGGCCGCCTCCTTCCGCAATCCATTGTGACTTTGTTCCAAGCCCAAAAAATTAAACGATCGCATATTTACAATCCTTGCGTCGAGGGATTCGTGTCCATATATCGCGTCTAAAAAAACTCCGTGTTTCCAGTGCCAATAAATATTAGGCGTTAAATAACACACAAAGAACGCGCGTAGAATAAAAAGAAAGAGGAGCATGGTTTATGTGTGGGATGATGACCATGTTCATTTGGCCATCGTCGTCTTGAATTTAGGATATGAAGAATCAATAAAACAAATTCAAACATATATAAAAACCCCTAGCTTGATTGTTCATTGGAGGTGGTGCGAGGAAGAAGACGAAGTCGGTGAGATGGTGACGTCATCATTCATTGATCCCGCAAGATGTTTCTGATATGGGATCAAGCATCGTCCTCGTTATCTGATTCCGGAGGATTCTCTTCATTGGAGAGTGTTCTTTGTTTGAGAAGATGATCCTCCAAAAGCTCTCCCCAATTCTCCTGTTGCCAATGCTTTCCCCAAACTCAAGAAAAAGAGGAGCCAACTTATTAAATTAAGTTTATTAATTTAACAAGTTAAGTTGGCTCATTAAGTAAATTGAGGTTAGAAAATTAACTAGGGGAATAACAAGGGTTTCCCCCACATTAATTGGGAGTTCGGGTGGTCCCCACCACTAAGCATTCAAAATGGTGGTTTCAAATAAAATAAATAAAAAGTTATTTTTTTTATTTTTTTTCTTCTCCCACAAAAATCTGAAAAACTAACTTCCACCCTTGACCCATTGTGGTCAAGGTGAAGGTCTCCTTAGAAGAATATCGGCATTATGAGTTTAATGGTGTCCTCAGATTTCAATTCCGAGTACCAGTTCAAAAGTTATAAAACGCCGCTCGTGCGTTTACTGAACGTACCCGAAAAAAAATTCAGAAAATTATTAACAGTCACCCTCAACCCGTGTCGGTCGAGGATATGATCTGCCCAAGTGAAACACACCCCAATGAACCCAATGGTACTCTTGTATTTCTGATCTGAGTTACCATTTAAGATTTATTCTACTTTTTTAGGAAAATTGCTTACACGCACTAATTAAAACTCAACCAAACTTCGACGGATCATTCCAGGCACTACGGGCCTCGGAATCATGTGCTATCAAATTTCGCAGTCTCAAAATAATTCCATATAATAAAAAATATATACTGAATTTTCAGGAAATTACATTCTCCCCACCTAAGGGCTTTATGTCCCCAAAAGCCACAACAAAGGCAAAACAACCAAAAGAGGGTACTGAGCATGAATCTGAGCCTCCCACTCCCATATTCTCTCCTAGAGGTTCTTGTGCTGCCAATGTACACACACCAAAGATATCGATTTCCCATGAAGGACTCTCTCCTATCGATCCTCAATCTCTATTGGAACCTCTATAAACGACACCCCATCATCTAAGTCCAGCTTGACATGGTCGATGATATGAGATGGGTCGTGCACGTATCCCCTCAGCTGGGATATGTGGAAGACGTTATGCACCCTCTCTAACTGTGGTGGAAGATCCAAGCGGTATACCACCTCACCTACCCTCTGAAGGATTAGAAAAGGACCGATATACCTCAGTGATAACTTTCCCCCTTGGCCAAATCTCTGCAAACCTTGTCGAGGTGAGACCTGTAGGAAGAAATGATCTCCCTCCTCCTGTCAGTATAAGACTTCTTCCGACTCTAAGCAGTTTTCACTTACTAACAAGTGAGGCATCATGATACAAAATGTGTCACTGCTTTCTTCATCCCTGACCACCAGTACTAATGCTGAAGGTCCTGGTACATCTTCACCACACCAGGATGTACCGCCATAGGGGGTGTATAGAACTCCCTCAACACCTCCTTATATAGCGCTATTGGTACCATGGTACGTCCTCTAAAGAGGATGACATGCTTCCCACCTTCAGAAAATCCATCAGGTGCCTGACCTGAGGATATCTGAGCACGTCGAGTCTCGCAGTCAGCGTCCCCACGTTGCACCTCCTTGAATCACTGAAGAAGTGGGGGAGTGACTGTAAGAGACTGAGGAGAAGCTGCTTCATATCGATCCACAAAGGATATCTGCAAAGCGGCAAGATGCTATGTTGCCTCACTCAGTAGCTGCAGTCCAGACCTCCTGTTGAGTGTGTGTGCTACCATGTTCCCCTTCCCATGAGTATGGACCATCTAAAAGTCATAGTCTTGGAGGAACTCTAGCCACTCCTGTTGGGAACTGAAAACCCAAAACTTATACTACCACGAGGGTGAGGTTGGTCGAATCACGAGTGATCAGCTGCACCCTCCTATACAGGAGTTTATCCTGTGTTTCATGGGTTTAATTTTTCACTAAGGAAAACCTCATCACAATGTTGTAGATAAACTACAACCTTTTTGCCTAATACAGTCAATCTGAGTATGAATTGTGGATGTCCAGTCATACCCAAACTAAGGTCGTAAGGCCTAGACGCTGCCACCAAGAGGTTCCAACCGAAACTCTCACCTCAAGGGTCAGATCACACCATCGGTGTAAGTGTGATTATCGAGTCTCCTCCCAAAGGTATCTCCAGACGTAAGGGTCAAGTCAACGGTTTAACTGGAAACTCTAGGTCTTGGACAAGATTCTTGGAAGGAAGGAATAATTGGTACCTATGTCTATTGATACGGCAGCTAGTAGTAGACACAGACCATACCTCGAATCATTCCTAGAGCCCTTGGGTCGCACTCCTTGACTGCATGCAGCTACTCTCTTCCCCTATCCTCCAGCTCCCTGAGCCTGGCGGGGACCACAATGGGGGGTGGTTGTAATATGTCGAAATGTACACCACCTCATGCCACTCCCCTAACTCTGCTTCCATGTCTACAGCCCTGTAGATTTATCTTTCCCTAACAATTCTTCTTCTCAAAACATTTTTACACACCCAAGTCTCTAAGACTGGCGTCAGTTTCCTGATTTCTCACTACTAACATTCACTGGTTGCATCCGTTCAACCAAAGAATATTCAACCATAAAGGTTCTCTCTAGCACCCTAACATAAGTAGGAATGCATAGAGGAATATTTCTAGCCCGGATGTCCCTAAAGACACCTCTATCAGAGGTCCAAGCTCTGAATCATTGATTGTATCGTATTCATCGAGTACCAGGAATGATCGGTACACCTCGATAAATATTCAACTACTGACATGTCGTCCTGCCAAAGCTATAGAAGCTCTAGAGAACTCTCAGCCACATCCTCAAGCCAGTACTCATCCGCCTGTGAGTCAGGCTCGCCTCAGAACCTGAGGGGTATCTGATACTGAATCACATGTAAGGCACAAAGCCTATATTTTTCCTTTACCGGTACCTCCGGTTGTAACTTTTGACCAACGGGTAGTGATATAGCTGACACACTACCCGAAGGTACTATATCGGGTAATGGTCCACGTACCGAAGCCTCATCACTATGCAGACAATCCTCACGGTCACTCACTGAAAAAGACTAGTAGCTAAGATCACCATCTGCTCTATTGGTGTCTCAACTAGGTGGAAAACTCGAGCAACCACCTCTATCCAGCCCTCAGTTGCGTGAGAATCTGTCTCACCTCGAAACCTTAGAGGCCTCTATCGCTGGAACTTGTGCAATGCGCTCAGTCATCATGCACTGTCTGCCAGTGTGGCTGGTGGTAACTGTTTCCCAATAGGTAGTGGTGTTGCTGGTACACCACCCAAAGGTACCAACATAGTAAGAGGGCCCTACACTGGAGCCTCATCGCTCGGTAGGCCGTCATCGTGTACTCTCTTGGGAATCTTAGATGGTTGTCTACGCAACAGCATCCTGAAAAGGAACTGGTGCGCCATAGTCATTAAGTTATACTTGGTGAGCTGACTCAAAGAAAACACAAGAAAAATTTTCAAAACACACATGCAATTAGTGTTTTCATGCACCGAGTAAGAAATCAGAAGTCAGGGTCCTGGTGTATGGATACGCCGGCCGCCGCACCAATACTGGATTCCCTAAATTGATAACCACACTCACTACACTTAACACTATTGCCATTAAAAATATCAGAGTCCTATATTATATGGTAGAACCGACACCTCTGATACCAATTTGTCACAACCCATCCCCCGGGGCCCGTTTCGTGACTACTCCAAGCCCGCCTTCCATAGGCCAGGGGCTGGCGACTAGCACCGAAAGACGTATTCCCTAAAACTGGGAAGGCATTTCCTTTATAACCTGTAAACACACGCAACCAAGCACACAATGAGATATGAACACAAATAAACTGTATTGTAAAAAGAGTGTGTATAGTAAGAAAAGGGGGCCAGAATACAAGCCTAACTAGAAAGTACAAGAAAACTGAAAAGTACAAGTAAACTGAAACAACTCCTGTGAACACCTGTCAAGGATCCTACCTGAAGGGTAGGTACAGCTCTCGAACGGCCGTCTCTGTGGTATGCCTCGTCTAATATCCACCTCTAAGCTACCTCCAGTCCTGATACTCTCATCCTCAGTCAGCGTTGTCCTTCGTCTGCACCAAACACAATAAGGTGCGGGCATAGCCCGTGCAGGGGTGAGTATAACGATACTCAGTAGGGACCCCGAGACCCTCAATGGTCTCATGAAATCCACAAAGGATAAACCAAAAAGCATGTAAACATCTGAAAACCCTACATAGGTATATTCCCATACATATATCCAAGTTATCAAGTATACCCATCTCATTCATGAGGAAACACAAGGTCCAACTCAAAAGCCAAAAGCTCAACTGTTCCACAAAGGAAGAAATACCACGAAGGTAACACCACAAAGGTTTCACCATGAAGGAAACTACCACACAGGTACGCCATATAGAAGAATACCACAAAGGTATCACCACGAAGGTAAGTACCACATAGGTACGCCACAGAGAAGAATACCACCAAGGTATCACCATGAAGGAAAGTACCCCACAGGTACGCCACACAGAAGAATATCACAAAGGTACCACCAAAAAGGTAAGGACTTAGTTCACACTAGGTATAACTAAGGTAAAGTACTAAAGATGATTAGATGTAACTATTGAATCATCTTACTCTGTTAAAAGGTTGACCCACACAGGATCCTAAATCATCATACCCACATAGGATCCTAAATCATCAGACCCACATAGGATACTAGTACATAATCACACCTATATAAGATCCTAGTACAACAGACCCACGTAAGATCCTAGAGTAGTCCCACATGGATTCCTAGAGCGGATCCAAGTGAGACTCTTGAACACAGACCCACAAAGGATCCCAAATCACAGACCCACATAGGATCCCTTTCTCATGTTACAACCAGCTACAGGGTCCCCGCACTAAGCTCGCTTGATTCTGGGAGAATCGTCTCCTCAAGCCACAGGTTGAATACTCCAACTACCACAAAGTCTCACAAAGAAGTATCCCAAAGGACCGCCATGTAAAAGGGGTCTCAACGCAATAGACAGTGCGTCAATCGGACGCTCGGTCTGTAAGTTATTAGCCATTTAGTCCCAATGGCCCGGTTGGATTTGTGTTCGATCCAACCCGGTCATACCCCAAATTTATAGAAAACCAAATTGGGGTTTACCAAAATAACCATCTCGATCCAAGGTTTCTGATACCATAGACGGTTCGTCATTTTGACACCGTATGAGGGAGATATGTCGAATACAAGATCCCGCAATAATAATAATAATATTATTGGGTGTTTCATGAACCCGAGCCATGAACCAGAATTTAATATTCAACATTAGACTTAAATTGATCATCTTAATGATAGGATCATGTATCCACAGATGGTAAGTCAACCGGACGTCACACGTAGGAGTTATGGAGGGTCGAAGATTTAATAATAATAATATATTATTATTATTTGAGCATTTCAGGTACCCGATCCAAAAACCTGAAAAAGACATCCAATATTGGACTCATAATTTCTGTCTCGAAGTCGGGGTCATACTGCTACTGAAGGTTCATGAAACCGAGGTCGCACGGATAAGTTACGGATGAATTATGGTTTTACAACCAAAAATAATAACAACACTATTTATATTATTATTCTTTTATTCTTTTTTTCCTTATAACCCATCTCAATTGAGATTCACGCACAAGGGTAGGGCCTCCCCCTTATTCCAATGATTTCCTTTTTAATTTATTTAGATTTTTAATTCATTTCTTTTCAACTGTTCCTCTCTCCAATTAACTCTTCTTTCCCCACAATTCTCACGCACTGTTCCAGCAAGAAATCAAGCCCATGACTTCTCCTGCAACTCTAACCGTAGGCTTCCTCCACATGTCTAGAACCGTCATCGCACCGCCTATCTTTCCCAGAGCTACACCCCAAAGACACGCCGGAATTACACCTCTGCATTTCCCCTTCCGCAGCCCACTGCATCTTTGTTCTAAACCCAAAAAATAAAATGATCACATATTCGCGATCCTCAGATAGAGGGCTCCATATCCATATGTCGCGCTCAATAGAATATTGTGTTTCCAGCACCAATAAATATTCAGCCACATCCTTCCGTGAGCCATTGCGGATTCGTTCCAAGACCGAAAAATTAAACGATCGCATATCTGCGATCCTTGCATCAAGGGATTCACGTCCATATATCGCGCTCAGAAAAACTCCGTGTTTCCAGCGCCAATAAATAGTAGGCGTTTAAGAACGCACAAAGAAAATGCAAAGAATAAAAAGAAAGAGGAGCATGGTTTATATACGGGATGATGGCCATGTTTGTTTGAACATCGTCATCGTGAATTTAGGATATGAAAAATCAATAAAACAAATTCAAACATATATAAAAACCCCTACCTTGATTGTTTGTTGGAGGTGGTGCGAGGAAGAAGACGAAGTCGATGAGATGGTGGCATCGACGTTCTTTGCTCCCGCAAGATGTTTCCGATCTGATCTCA
This sequence comes from Viscum album, assembly GCA_963277665.1. NCBI lineage: Eukaryota > Viridiplantae > Streptophyta > Magnoliopsida > Santalales > Viscaceae > Viscum > Viscum album. Next base: position 128,837,297 of record OY728162.1, read on the forward strand.
AGTATCATCCTCATTCTCCAACTCTGGAGGATTCTCTTCGTTGGAGAGTGTTCTTTGTTGGAGAAGATGATCCTCCAAAAGCTTTCCCTAGTTATCCCTTTGCCAACACTTTCCCCAAACTCAAGAAAAAAGGATCCAACTTATTAAAGTAAGTTTATTAATTTAACAAGTTAAATTGGCTCATTAAGTAAATTGAGGTTGGAACATTAACTAGGGGAATACCAAGAGTTTCCCCCACATTAATTGGGAGTTAGGGTGGTCCCCACCACCAAGCATTCAAAATGGTGGTTTCAAATAAAATAAATAAAAAGTTATTTTTTTTATTTTTTTTCTTCTCCCAAGAAAATCTGAAAAACTAACTTCCACCCTTGACCCACTGCAGTCAAGGTGAAGGTCTCCTTAAGTGAATATCGACACTACAAGTTCAACAGTGTTCTCAGATTTCAATTCCGAGTACCAATTCAAAAGTTACAAAATGCCGCTCACGTGTTTATTGAATGTACCTGAAAAAAAGTTTTGAAAAATTATTAACAGTCACCCTCGACCCGCGCCGGTCTAGGTTAGGTTCTTCCCAAGTGAAACATGCCCCAACGAAACCAATGGTACTCTCAGATTTTCAATTTGAATTACCGTTTAAAATTTATGGATTTTACAATAAAATAATTTCCACTTAATTATTTTATTTACGGACAAAAACTAACTTTCACTGGTGGCCCGCGCCGGCCAAAGTTAGTATCTGCTTAAATAAAGCATGCCCTCACAAGTTCAATGGTGGTCTTGGATTTTCAATCCGAGCTACCATTTGTGAGTTATAAGAATTTGAAAAATAAAGTAATTTATTTAATTATTTTATTTATAGTTATGTCATTTTTGGGTTTTCTCACAGGAGGCCTGTGCTGACTAAATTTAAGTAGCGCCTAGGGTAAACCCGTCATCCTGAACGCAACGGTGCCCTCAGATTTCTGATTTGAGTTTACATTTAAGAGTTATTCCACTTTTTTCAGGAAAACTACTTACACGTGCTAATTAAAACTCAACCAAACTTCGACAGATCATTTCGGGCACTCTGGGCCTCAAAATCGTGCGTCGTCATATTTCGTGGTCTCGAAATAATTCCATGTAAATAAAAAAATATATAGAATTTTCGAGACATTACAAGGACCAATTTTTCATCGTGAATGGGAGTTTTCTACATGTATAATAAGTAGTATGAGTGCAGGAAACTAGTTGAGGATCATAACCACTCTTTGCATTTTCTAAATACTATTCATTTGATGAGGTCACAATGACACATCAGTTATGCACATGGTGCGAAGTTGGATGTAATTGATAAAGCTTCTATTAAGCCTGATGATTAATTTTCACTTGTAATAGATATTGAAAGTGGGCCCGAGAGTCTTGGATATACATGAGTAGATCAACAAAACTTTTTTGCAGTCCAAAAGACAGAGAGAGTTGAATCTAGGTGATGTTGATGCTATGTTACAATACCTAGAGAACCAATCAAGGGATAACACATCATTCTTATACTCAGTGTAACTTTACATGTGCAGTTAAATTAGCGATATATTTTTGGGTTGATTCCAAAATGAAGGTGGATTATGATCATTTTGGAGACGTTATCATGTTTGACACTACCTTTAATACAAACAAGGAGTGTAGGACTTTGGGAGTATTTTTAGGCTTAAACCATCAGAAGGATATTGTAATTTTCAGTGAAAAAATGTTATATAATGAGACAATAGTCTCATTTTATTGGTTGTTTAGTAGATTTATTACTTTTCATGGTGGGAAGAATCCCGAGATGATTTTCACAGATCAAGATGCAGTTATTTCTAAATCTATTACTTTAGACCTACCTAAAATAAGACACGCCCTATGAACTTGGCACTTGATGCAAAATGGCATTAAACACTTAAGACCTGTTATGAAAGATGAGATGAATTTATTGGAGAAATTAAAAAAAATCATGTATAGGGTTAATGACACTGCAAAATTTGAGGCATTATGGCAAAAAATTCAAGAATAATGTGGTGATATAAATTCGATATGGTTAGAAGATATGTACAAAGTAAGGGGAAAATGGGATCATTGTTTTAGGAAGACCGCGTTGACATCAGGCATTAGAAGCGCATAGTTGAGTGAGATTTTCAATGGAGTATTAAAGGATTACATTAATTATAAGCTTAGTGTATTGGAATTATTCAATCAGTTTGACTGTGTGTTGGAGAAAAACCAATATCTGGAAATGAAGGATAGATTTAATGTAAGGGAAAAACTCCCACGCAATCATTTTCCATATCATCTGATCATGGTTCAATCCAATCATTTGTGCACATGGAATTTTTTTGATCTTTTTCATCATGAACACTAACTATGTGGTGCTTATTTCCTTAAGTCTTATAATGAAGCAATTTTCCAAAAAGGTTTGTTGTCAGAATGAAAGGTTCCTCAAATGAGTTTTCAGTTGTAGTGTACCAAGAATCACCTATGATAATTGGTTATACCTGTATGAAATTTGAGAGTTACAGTATTTGTATTTTCATGCACTCAAAATATTAGAGAGGTTGGATGTACGGTGCTTGCTAGAGTTATATATCCATAAGAGATAGATAGGGAATGCTTGTGACATCCACATGGAATACATGATAGTTAATCATGTTGAAGGAGATTTGGTAGTAAGAAAAGCTAAATATTACCAATAGTTTTCATGAATTCTAATAAATCTTGTAATATAATCCTATGAGTTTGAGCAAGGATATATGATTTGGATGTCAAATCTAAAAAATTATGTGAGGGAATTATAGGAAGATAGAAATAATTTACCCTCCAAACATAGTCAAGAAGAATCTAATAAGGAATGTCAACAACAATCCAAAACATCATGCAAGAAGAAAGATAAAAGAAAAGATGGTGACAGGTTCAAAAGATGTCTAGAGTAGGAAAAAAATGCATAAAGAACAGGTGTAGTATTAGAAATCACGAGACCAAAAAACCTGTATGTAATTGGTATTTTATGCTTATGTTAATTAACTACTATAAGTTGTGATAGCATGGATAAATAATGTTATATTATTGTTGTAGGGAATTTATAAAGAACTTTAAAATATTGGATACCATGGTGATCCTATCATATATCTTAATATATGTAATTATTGTACTGTAGGTTGAAAAACTTCAGATTTAAACACACTTTAGAGGAAATCATATATTCTGATCTTTGAATTTAACATAAAATAATATTATTCAGCAATTATACTATTTCGATTTTTAGTTATTAATATAAAATCCTTACTGGAATTAGGAGGCAACAAAGACCAATTTTCATCGATAACCAATTATTCATTTCTTGGATTAACCAAAACTAATAACAATGTTCTTCAAGGTCAGCTGATTTATTGAAAAAAAGTCATAAACTCAAAGCAAGGAAGACAACATTTTTTTATAAAAATATAGGGAAAAATGGTGCAAGAATTCACTCTGATAGACAGTTTTCAAAATCATGTACCACAAATTAAAATGGTATCAAAAGTTTGAGGACCGACATGTGAATGGAAACATTCCAAAATTCAGTTGATCTACAACTTCAACTGCAGATGTTATCATAATGTAAAAATGTTTATGAAAACCTATTTTTATAAATAATGATGTGGGTGTTTGCACTGGATGCTTGCTACAATTGGGTCCTTTATTATTAAGTTAATAATTTTAACGTCAAAGACATTTTTGGAAGGTATCCTATATTTATAGTAATTACAATTATGGGAAATTCCAATTTGTTTCCTCTGAATGTTAACTACCCATTTGTAGTGTGATCCAAGCACTATGACCTTCTGATGGTCATTTCTACTCAAGATTTATAATTGATTTGCAATGTAAATTTCCATTGAAATTTTTTAGTGCCAGGTTGCAGTATTAGAAATTTCTATTATCAATTTTAACATAATCAAAGTGGAAATTTACAGTCATAATTTATGGTGGGAATTTTCAGTGGAAATTACCAATGAGAATTTTCAGTGGGAATTCTATGTAGTACATGTTTCCAATTGATTCCAATAATAGACATTGGAGACTACAAAGTTAGATTAGATTTTAATAACTATAATACAATCACACATTACATCAATATTAGTTATATCAATATGTTCATCCAAATCACCAAAATAATTGTTTCTACCCCCTATTTACTGCCCACCCAAATGAGCTAAATCAAAGTAGAAATTCTTAGTCATGGTTTAGAGTAGGAGTTCTCGATGGGAATTTTCAATGAGAATTCCCAATGGGAATTCTATGTATTACATGTTTCTAATTGATTCTAAGAATAGACATTGGAGACTACAAAGTCACATTAGAGTTTAACAGCTATCATAAAGTCACATATTACATCAATATCAGCTATATCAATATGATCATCCAAATCACCAAATGATTGTTTCCACCCCTATATATCGCCCACCCAAATGATCTAAATCAAAGTGGAAATTTCCAATGAGAATTCCCAGTGATAATTATATGTAGTACATATTTTTAATTGATTCAAAGTACAAAAATTAGAGACCACAAATTCATATTATAGTTTAACAGCTATTATACAATCACATATTCATCAATATAAGTTATATCAATATTTTCATCCAAATCACCAAATAATTGTTTCCACCCCTTATCTACCGTCCACCCAAATAATCTAAATGAAAGTGAAAATTTCCAATGAGAATTACCAATGGGAATTATATGTAATACATGTTTCCAATTGATTCCAAGAATAGACATTAGAGACTACAAAGTCATATTATAGTTTAACAACTACCATACAATCACATATTATATCAATATCAACTATATTAATATGTTCATCCAAATCACCAAATAATCATTTCCACCCCTATTTATTTCCCACCCAAATGAGCTAAATCAAAGTGGAAATTCCCAGTCATGGTTTACAGTAGGAGTTTTTAGTGGAAATTTACGATGAGAATTCCCAATGGGAATTCTATATAGTAAATGTTTCTAGTTGATTCCAAGAATAGACATTGGAGACTACAAAGTCAGATTACAGTTTAATATCTATATAAATAAAAGTGGAAACTTTCGGTCATGGTTTATAGTGGGAGTTTCCAGTGAAAATTTCCAATGAGAAGTCCCAGTGGAAATTTGCAAATAGATTTCCTAGTGGGAATTTCTACACACTGTAAGTTTCCAATTGATTCCAAGAATAGACGGTAGAAACTACAAAGTAAAATAACAATCTAATAGCTATTATACAATCACATATTACATAAAAACCATTTTCACCCCCAATATTTTTCCCACCCAAATCATTAGAACAAATCAAATTATTTAATTTTGTTAAATGACATAAAAATTAAAGTTTCAGTGAATGAACAATTCAACTATCTTCAAAGTTTCTTACTGAAACTAGATACTTTCTACTATTAGTATCCACCTCTAATGTTTTCCTTCTAGGATCATTGAGTAAATAATAAACCATACACAACCAATGATCATTGACTTTCTATTCACTCAAATGAGTGGGCACTACAATACCTATTTCCAAACATTCTATTATATAACAAGTTATAACACCACAATCCAAAGTGGTGTCTCCCTACTATGAAGTATTCTCAATTATCATGTCCCATTTACATTGCTTCACATCATCTACAAAATTTCATTTGAAAACATTTTCCAAATACGATTTATGTAAAAAAAAGCAATGAGTTGTCCATATTGCAATTTTTTGAAAATTTTGTCAAACACTGTGTAACTTCTTTCCATGCTAACTGCATCTTTAATAAAAGGGTTCCTAGTTCTTGTTCCTCAAATATGTTTTATAGAATTATAAAATCTTGAAGTTATAAAGAATCAAATAACAACTAAGAAGGGGGGGTTGATTTAGTTGTTCACTTTTCATAAGTTTCAATAATTTTAGAAACATAACCCCTGCATCCTATTAAGATTTATTTCCTTATTATCTTTTTATAAATACTCATGCATGAAAAATTAGGAAAGTAAGTAAAGAAAACATGATTTGCAAGGTTCAACCTCAATGTGATAAACTACATCCTTGCCATAGCCACTCTTGTGGGTATATGGAAATTAACTATTATGAATAAGTGAATATAACTTATGCCAACTCCCATTAGATACCTTCTATCTCCCGATAGGAAAGATTATAATGACTCCCCATTAGTTTACAATGTTTTATTATAAAAAAATTGATCCAAACAAAAGAATAAATACTTTGTTGAAACTGCTCTACAATTGCTCAATCTGAATCCTCAATCCGATTTGGATGGATCCGATTTTCTCAATTAGATGATGCTGGATCTAATTTTCTCAATGCAATGATGCTGGATCTTGGATCTAATTTTTTGAGTACAATAATGTTGGATCCTGGATCTGATTTTCTGAGTACGATGATTCTGGATCTGATTCTCTAAATATGATAATGTTGAATCCTGGATCCAATTTTCTGAGTACGATAATGATGAATCCTAGATTCGATTTTCCCAATATGATGATTCAATACAACGAATTCATTCTCAAAATGAAAAACTCAAACTTCTGCTAGAATGCTCAATATAATTCTTCTTTAATCGGATAAGAACTTTTACATCAAATTATCCAGAGCTCTACCTTTTGGGCATATGTGAAAGTTGCAAATGAACGAATGATCTGAGCAAGTATTTATATGCAACTTGGAAAACAAAATCGGGAAACATGAAAACTTTCCCCACTTCCTCAAATTTCAAAACTCCACAAATCTCTCACATTTAAACATCAACTTTAACTTTTTCAATCTCCCTTATATTTCTATAAGATTTATGAAAAATTGAATTTTAAGTTTGACCTCTTCAACTCTTTATATCTTTCTTAGCTCATTATGATCTGTTTATTTCTTAGCTCATTATGATATTTTTCTTTCTCAGCTCATTACGATTTGTTTCTTTCTCAGTATGAATTCTTCATTATGGATACTTCAGTACAATTTCATCAGTACAAAAATACAAGTACAAAAATCTCAGTATGATTTTCCCAATACAAAAATATAAGTATGAAAATATTAGTATGATTTTCCTAGTACGAAAATATCAGTATGAAAATCTCAGTACAAAAATATGAGTACAAAAATCCCAGTATGATTTTCCCAGTACGAAAATCTCAGTACGGAAATATTAGTATGAAAATTTGAGTATGAAAATCTCAATATGATTTTCCCAGTATGAAAATCCTAGTACGAAAATCCCAATATGAAAATATCAATACAAAAATCTGAGTATGAAAATCTCAGTATGATTTTCCCAGTACGAAAATCTCAGTACAAAAATATGAGTATGAAAATCTCAGTACAATTTTCTTCTTCCTCAAGCTCAACAACATCCTTTTATTTCTCAGCTCATTAAGATGTAATTCTCATTATGATGAAAATCCCGTTATGATAGAAATCTCATTTTGTAACTCTAAAATTCTTCAAACCTCTCCGTCTTTTCTTCAAAAGATTTTATCATGAGAGTTTTCATGATTTGTGAGAACTTCTTGATCAACAAAGCATCATCTGATTTTTTTAGAAAGTATAAAAACTTTCTAAATCTTGAATTCACATTCTTCTTTTAAAACTCTTCAGCAACTTCATTCTTTCTCTGATTACAGAAAAGATAAACTTCTAGCAAACAATAAAATTTCCCCCCACTATTTTTTGAATCTGATGATTTTCAATTGTCATGTCGATGCACCTGAATAAGATAAAGTGTATGATCAATAACTTCATTTTCTTGACTTCTTTTGTGTCCAATTCATCTCAATACGAAAACATGGGTTCAGAAACTTGTGTCTGGAAAACAACCTCATTATGATGGACTGGGTCTAATTCCTGAATAACAAAAACATTCTTCAACAAAAAGGTTAGTTGTCAAAAAATACAAAAACTTTGTTAAAAAAATTCACAAAGGTTATTCATATCTAAACACCCCTTTTTTTAATATCCATGACTAACAAAGTCCAATGGATATTGTCTGAATTTACTGGGCATAATAAAAATGTGCAGGAACTCATACTGACAAATGTTGGCTGGTTCAAAAAGCTCTCCTTCAAATTCTCATTTGCTAAATAAAGAACTCCCTAGATGCCAATAACAAATGAAAATAAAATAATCTAGTCATAATTAACTTTAAACAACCACTTAATTAACAGAAAGCATGGAAAAAATAAGACAATTCATTATGTAAAAAATGAAATTTATTCATACTGTAAATGTGTTGGGCATAAAGGAAAAGCTTTCCATTTAGCAATGTCAGCCATAGCATGTAGCCAGCATATTTCTTCAATTATCATAGTGTACGCATCAATGACCTGTTTCTAAAAAAAGACCTAATAAAATACAAAACAACAACACTGGTTATGTATACTGATATGACACATACCATACTCGGTGTGCACCTCTTGTTTAACAAATCAATTATGTTCTACATATTGATCTAATATGATTTGTCAATGAATTATCAAATTACACTATTGCTGTCATGGAGGTCATATGTTATCTCAGTACATAGTACAATATATTAGAATAAATTCTAACTACATAATTTCAGTTACATTACCTCTCCCCATCAGCATCAAGCAACATTTTCAGTAGCCTTGTATCATGTCTTGTCACTATAGTCCACTATTTCACTAACCCAAGAAGTATCTGGGATAGCTTTTGGGGCATTGCATGTCTCTTCTTTGCATTCACCTCTAGATATATATAAGGAGATCTATGCTTTGGTTTCCTCTCCCTACTCTTGACACCTCTGATCAATGAGGTTTGTTTTTTTGAGGTAGAAGAGGCTGCAATGGACTTTTGAGGAACTTTTACTTCTTTTATACTTAAATCTTCATTGGCTTATTCCTCTCGCTCGCTTACCTCTATACTAGTAGTTTCCCTCGTGTCATATCCTTGAATGTCATATGTACTCCCCTCCATAGTGACGACTAAAGTTGTATTTCATTCTTTTTGAATTCATGGAATCCCAATATCCTTTAAAACGCCTTTCTCTACACCAGGAACTGGTTTCATCTCTTCCTTCTTCTTCAGTCTTTCTCTCAAAAGCATTATTTGTAAATTATTCAACTTTAATTAGGCCTCTAGTCTCCCGACCTTTTTATTGAGTTACACATTCTCGATATAACAAACCACAGTTTTTTCAGTTGAAACTTCTATCACCTATCCTTTGATACGAATTGGAGGGTTTTTTCCATCAACAACCACCTGAATAGGTTGTTTTGTTTCATCAATAACAAAAGGTTGACCAGGTTGTTTTTTTCATCAATGACTAGCTGAACAGATTTTTTACCCTCATAAGGACTTGATTGCAACCTTTGGAGTGCTTTGAGTCTACATGGAATAGTTTAACCATAAATGAAAACATTGGAAATTAATTCGAAAATAAAGGATAGTTCAGAAACATATTCTAGTAACATTACCTTAGGACTTTCTTATAGAGTGACATCAACATCTTGCAAACTCCACCTAAAAAATAATGGTGCACCCTCTCTTTTTGGTGGCACATTCTCATACTTATCAGCATACCAATACTATAACAATTAATATTTTTAGGAATATATCAAGTAACATAGAAAAAATAAACACAATTGAAAAACCTTTAAGACCTTACCAATATACTAACAACAGAACCTATAACTTTTAAAAGAGCGGTAATTTTTTTTTTCACTAATGTAATTAGCTGGTGATGAATACCAGCAACCCAATAATAGCTCTTCACTTTTGAGATGTATTCAAAATATGTGATGAAATTCCAACCCACACGGGAATTGAAAGTGGGGGGAAATAATTTTGTGCATGCAAAAAGGGAAACCAAACCCACCACATCAGAAAAATATTACTCTTCATTGCCTTCAAAAATTTCAATTATGGATCTTCGTAACACGTCCTATGATAATAGCCAACCAACATGTGCAAACCTCCTCCTCAATAGTGCTGAGCTATTTGGTCGTAATGTATAGGAAAATAACAATGATATGTCACCACCCTCAATGCCATATATATGGCAGATGTCGGCAATTATTAACTACATCATCCTTCCTGTTTTGTTAAACATTTATAAATTAACATTGTACCTCTGTAGAATAAATAAAATAGAGACATCGGTTTTTTTAAAATCACCGAATGATAGTGTGTTATCAAGAAACAATTTAAACAACTGTCAAAATGGAATCCTTTGAAGAAATTTGTTGTGATTCTCAGTAATCTTTGGCATGATCTCATTGAATATTTTCCACATCCCATTCATCAAAGATGTATAATGGATAACAGTTTATATAGAGGCTTTTTCTGTCATTAAAAAACAATATCCCTAACAAAATAGCATCTCCTATGGAAAAGAAGTTAAAACAGGAAACAGACTGTGGAAATTCAAACTAGAAAAATTCAAAATGGTTCTGTAAATTGTTCTCTAGTTGGGAATTCCCATTGGGCATTCTTGGTGGAAATTTTCAAATGATTTTTTCAATTTTTCTCTAGTTGGAAATTATAATTGAATTCCTGTAGGAATTTACAGTGGCAATTTCCATTAGAACTTTCCACTGTGAAATGCCATTGGGAATTTCCACAATGAATTTCTAGTGGGGGTTTCCACTGTGAATGTATAGTGGGAATTTCCATTGGGAATGACCAGTGGGATTTCCATAGGGGAATTTCAAATGGAAATTTCCATTGGCAATTTTCGTTGGAAATTTTCAACTCATTGAAGTATAATTTATTTTATAGTTGGAAATTATAATTAAATTTAATTGGGAATGAACACTGAGGAGTACACTGGGAATTGCCACTGAAAATTTCCAATGTGAATTTCCACTGGGCATTGTTGGTGGAAATTTTCAATTGATTGTAAATAATTGTTTACTAGTCAGAATTTATAAGTGAATATAACAGGGAATTTCCACTGGCAATTTCCTTTGGGACTATCTAGTAGATTTTCCATAAAAAATTCACAGTATGTCACCAATGGAACTTTTTAGTCTGGAATTTCCATGAGGGAATGACAATGGGAATTTCAACTAGAAAAATCTCCAGTGGATAATCTGACTTCTGAAATTTCTAGTTACAGTGCATTGAAAACAGCATATGGAAGTAGACAACCGACCATCAATCAATTCGAAATTACAAATATGTTTTGGAATCATTTTCAAATTGTTAATAGAAATTTTCAGTTGTAATAAATTTGCAATTCCAGGGGGGTTCTCGATCGAAACATGAAATAGAAATTACTAGTGCATAAACATGTCGAGTAAGGAAGTCTACTTGGAATTTCCACTCAGAAAGACCAGTGGGAATTCCTAGTGGGATTTCTACAGGGAAATTTCCATAGGGAAATTTCCACTGGGAATTGTCGTTGGTAATTTTCAACTCATTGAAGTAAAATTTATTCTGTTGTTGGAAATTATAATTGAGTTTAATTAGGAATGATCACTAGGGATTTCACTGTGAATTTCAATTGAGAACATCCCCTAGGAATGTCCACTGAGAATGTCCACTGTAAATGTCCACTGGGAATGTCCATTAGGAATTGCCACTGGGAATGCCCACTGAGAATTCCCACTAGAAATGCCCATTGGGAATTGACATTGGAAATATCCACTGGGAATTGCCACTGAAAATGTCCACTAGAAATTTCCATTGGGCATTGTTGGTGGAATTTTTCGATTGATTATAAATAATAGTTTACTAGTTTGAATTTATAAGTGAAGATAACAAGAATTTCCATTGAGAATTTCCTCTTGGACTTTTCATTCGATTTTCCATTGAGAATTCACACTATGTAATTGTTAGTGGAACTTTCCACTCTGGAATTTCCAGTAGGGAGTGACAGTGGGAATTTCAACTAGAAAAATCTCCAGTGAAAAATCTGACTGTTAAAATTTTTAGTTATAGTACATTGAAAACATCATTTGGAAGATGACAACTGACAACCAATCAATTTGAAATTTTAAATATGTTTTGGAATCATTTGAAAATCGTTAATGGAAATTTCCAGTTGTAATCAATTTTGAATTCTAGTGGGGATTCTGAGTGCAAATATGAAATATAAATTACTAGTGCATAAAAATTCCGAGTAAAAATGCCTACTTAGAAATTGCACTGGGAAACACCCGTGGGAAATTTCAAGCCTGAATTCCCAATCATAATTCCCACTGCAAATTCCCGGTAACAATTATCAATGAATAAAAATTCCCAGTTGCAATACCTATAATAAATTCTCATTGGTAGTCCACAATGGAAACTGTTAGAGGAAATTTCAATTTGTATTCAACTTGTAAATCGAACTGCAAATTGTCAGATGGCATTTAAAATTCCAATCAATTAGAAATCAAAATTCAGTTGCATTGAATGAAATCCAAATTACTAGTGAAAATTGGCAATGGAAATTTATACTGCAAATACCAGCTGAAAATTCCCAGTGAAAATTCCAACAGGAAAACATTTTCCAAATACTCCAAAAGGACGGTAGTCCCTTACAAATTTAACATTTCCAACTAATTGGAAAGTCCCAATAGAAACTGTCGGTTATTTAAAGCTAATCGAAAAAATCAATGTTAAAAACTAATGGACAATTACAACTATAAATGGACATAGCTAGTGGGAATTGACAAAAAAAAAATGAAATCGGAAATTCACACTACAAATCATTTGGATAGCAATGGAAAGTGCCAATTGAAATGCATAGTGCAAGACAATTCGAAGTTCCAGTGAAATTCATCATACTTGCAATTACTGGAAACAAAGGAAACTTCAACTAAAAATTACTAGTTGGACATCCTACTAGAAAAAACCAAATAATCACATTCATAGTGTTTTATTTACTAAGATGCATGATAAAAAAAACCTATATTTCATAAAGAAACCCACACACAGAAACACGAACATCCCTGCATAAACTCAGACACACTAATACGAACTGAAACGATATTAAGCTCTCTATCTTCATAACTCCAAACATTTACAATTAAACAATCAAATACAACTCTATCTCAATGACTTCGATAAATTATAAACAAACCAAATAATAAAAATCGCATAAACCACTCGACATCTAAATACCAATCAACAAGGAGTCCGCCAAAAGGTTGGCAAGAGGTTTGGCTAAGAGATTAGCCGAGGGATTCACCGAGCGGGTTGCCGACGAAATCGCGGAGGGGTTCGCCGACGGAATCACGGCGGGGTTCGGCGAGGGTTTCACCGAGGGGGTTCACCGATGGATTCACCGAGCGGGTCGACGACGAAATCACGAAGGGGATCAGTGAGGGGTTCACCGATTGAATCATGGAGGGGTTCGGTTCGGTGAGGGGTTTACCGAGCGTGTTTGCCGACGGAATGGCGAAGAGGTTCAGCGGGTGGCCAATATTTTTCGATTGACTGGGCGATTTGATTTTCGAACCCCACATAATTGATGGAAGGGTCATAAAACACATTAACCACACCCATCCAACGGTGAGATTCAAGTTCGGGTCCGTACCATATATGATATTTTTCGGATAAAAGGCACCGCAGTTATGTGGATTACTATTTCAATTGCTACCGACGGTAGCCTCTGGTCGCCCTTGTCGGCGTCAAGGGTCGGTTCCGAGGCTGCCGCTACAGCGGAGGATCCCCTAGCAAGGCAGTGACGCCTCCGTCGATATCGAATCCCTTCTGAGATCAATGGTGGAGGACAAGAAGAGGGATGTATCGTTGTCTGCCCAACGCTCGATCTTCAGAGTGCCCCCCACCCTCCGCCGCCACAGCGGTCGGGCGTATCGTCCCGACGCCTTCTCCATCGGCCTCCTCCACCACGGCGAGGAAAGATTGAAGGCCGCCGAGGGCGTTAAATTGCATTACGCGCACGATCTCATGTTTCGGGAGAACGTCTCTCTGGACGATCTTACCTTAGCCATGTCCGAAATCACAGACAGAGCACGGAGTAGCTATGCCGGTGCAGAGTTCATCAAATTCGACGCACCAAAGCAGACATAAACACTGGTGATCGACGGGTGCTTCCTCGTGGTTTGTGTTGGAGCGTCTGTTTCTACTGATCTACCCCTCTTCAAGCTCCCGCGTCCTGCTCGATCTGGCCTTAGGGTCACGTTCAGGTGCCTGTTGAACGTGGAATTCCATGAGAGTCGGGGCATTATGCGTCGCTATCTCCCTAGGACAGGTAATGGTGCTGGTTCATGATCATCCCGATGCAGGGCTACTCGATGATCATGCCAGTACCACTACCTGTCCCAAGGAGATACCCAATCGAGGAAGGTGTATGCGGTTGTGGAGAAGGCCTTCTGGAAGTCTGCCAGTGTGTTCGCATGGTCTGCCCCTGAGGACGTGATCCAGCTCTTCAACGGGCTCTACCAAGATACCACGTGTTCACCTTCCACTACCAACCAGAGTGTGAAGCCATACAAAAATACTATGATCGGAGGTGGCCTAGATGGCGAGCCATGCACATCCGTAACTATTTCAGTACCCCCTGGGGGATTGCCTCTCAGGTTGTCGCTGTGGTTTTACTGACCCTCACTTTCCTGCAGACCCGCTACGCCATGGTAAACAATTGAAGGGTTCCGTGATGGGTATCACTTCCCAACATTGGGTAGAGCTTGCCCTCCCTTCTAGTGTAGATCTGGAAGGGAATTCTTCGGTTGGCCGCATTGCCTAGAGGCTCACTTAATATCTAATTAAGTGGCAGTAGAACAGGGGACAGGATGGAGCTGATACATGGGAAGCTTTGATTGAGCTTATGACTGCCTAGATATGTTGAAGAGGGTGATTGAGAAGCTTTTCTACCTGTAAATGGAGATGGTGGAATGAATGAAACCTGAAAAGTTCAACATTTACAAGGAAAGTTGTCATATGACACCATCAAAGATTACTTCTGATGAAAGTGATGAAGTTGAAGCATGGAGTATCAGTGTGGGTAGATGGTGGCGGCCTAGACCTGTTATTTATTCGTGGAGGTGAAAGATATTTTCCATCTTGAATCATTGCATTTTCCATATTTGAATGATGCACTATGCTCCCAAGTCAACTCATTTTAAAATTTTAGTTCGCATGATTAATCAACTCGTTTCTTGTTTTTTAATCGGTAATTTCCAATTCGATGAGCCCATCTAGACATTATTTTGGCCCTCTATCCCATTGCATTAGCTTGCAATGTCGTGTCATCAAGCTTGAGCCTTTTTCCCTTTGTTTTGTACTTTCTCATTGTGTTTGTGTAAGACCTATGTTGTTTATCAGAACATGATCTTTCATCTTGTTATTTTAAAGTACACCATCTGCAATATCTTCCTGCTTTTATCAACATGGGCCTGTTTGTTTTCCAATTTTAGATTGATGCTAACTTCACTAATAAACTCACTGATATTTCTTGTCTACAAAATCACAACCCGTGGCATCAATAATTGAAACCATTCTATTATGTTTGCTAGATTTCCGCTCGTCTCGTTGGAGGTGTTTTGGATGGATTGGATCAACCAAATTGGGTGGCTAAGCTTTTACAAATCAGCATTTATCAGGTGATTCTTATAGATTTACCTTTGTTGACACCTTATTGTCTTTCATTTTTTTCAGTGTATGTTGACCATGTACGTATGACCACATACAGCATAGAGATGTTCATCTATCTAGGGGGTTTTAACTTACGGGGTGATTAACTATCACCTTGTTGTGGAAACCTTCTCTTTTGTTCATGAAAAACACTTAATGGAGTTTGACATTTGGAGGAATACCAGGGTGTACTATGAATTTAGTGGCTAATCCACGACATGAGATCGGTTCATCTTTGTCAGGCACAGACCACTGATCACACTGGTTTGTGGTTAAATGACTTGT
Organism: Viscum album; assembly: GCA_963277665.1. Taxonomy (NCBI): domain Eukaryota; kingdom Viridiplantae; phylum Streptophyta; class Magnoliopsida; order Santalales; family Viscaceae; genus Viscum; species Viscum album. The sequence continues at coordinate 128,853,156 of OY728162.1, forward strand.
TAAAGTCACTCCGCAACAATCACTCCCTAATACAATAAATGTCCACTATCTTTGCAGAAGATGTGCCATTTCAATGTCATAGTTGTTAATGACACGTGTCATGGTACTCTGCGCCTTGCCATACCCTTGGCGAGGCGCATATGAAATGGCGCACCACTGGCGTGCGCCATGCCGACATTAGCATGGCAATGGCGAGCGCCCCCACGCGCCCTTTTTTTTTTCTTTTGCATTTGCTCGTTTTTTTGTACCTTACCTCGCCTTGCGAGCGACCGAACACCCTGCCGCCGACGAGCCAACCCTTGCAGACAATGAACTAGTCCCCATCGAAGATGACCCAACCTTGACGAATGACAACCCAACACCTCGCCGCCGCCGACCCCTGGTGAGGACGTCCCAGCCCCCGTACGACTTGATCCCTGCTGATGACACACCCGACCCCCGCAATCGGCCGCTCTGCCCTAGCGCCAGCAGTGCCCCTCCGCCCCCACTCTATTGTTTTTTGTTTCTGATTTTTTAAGTTTTTTTATTTATTATTTTATATTTCTTATTTTTGTTGTGTTTTATATTTTATTTTTCATATTTATGATTTATGATATTGATATTTCATACTGGTGCTATAAATGAAATTTCTACGCGCAACGCCGTGCGCTAGGCGCCATCGCCAAGGACCCTCATCGCTATTTTGTGCCATGTGCCATAAACAACTATGTTCAATGTACAAAAATCAATCAACATATAAAGATGTGTAGCAGAATTCTGCCGAGGCAGCCTTGAACATTCATCAAATTACCTTGAGTGAAAACTAAAACCAGCTGATGGCTAGTCTAGAACCAATATAAATCGAATTGGTTGATTTATATCGGTTAAAACCGATTAAAGAAACATGAATAAAAAAATGATGTTGAAGTGATTCATAAAGAAAAACAATAAAACCCCAAACTTTCAAAACTAAGGGTTCTAAGATATGTAAGGAGAAGCTTTTAATGTGCTTTAATATCGTATGTTTACTTATTCATCACAAATTTTCAGCACGTTTTATTATGTTGAGAAATCAGTAATGATTTAAATTATATTAACTTTGATCATAGAAAGTTATTCATCACTTCCATTATCAACAGTGATTTATATATTTATTTATTTTTTTAATTTCGATTAAGAACGATTAAAGACGGTTAAGCTTACCAAAATCGAATCGAATTAAAAAACCGAAATACACAATATTCATTGACTGACTTGAATTGAATAACTGATTTAAACCGAATTTTACCAGTTTAAGGTGGTTCGGTTCAGTCGGTTTAAGTTGGTTAATTTAATCCTGCACACCCATACATTCTTTATCTCCATTTCATCCCACCGTTTGTCGTTTCACCTCTTTTATGTCTGTCAAATTTGGGTTTCTCAATCTCCACAAAATCTTCCACAACAAATTTTTTTAACATAAAATCCCCAGATAACTCCCTTAAGAGATAATGTCTAGTATCATTTAAACATCACAACCAATACCCTTGACAAAAGCATTAATTAAAGACAACTTAAATACATAATTACGATCCCTTAATCTTCCAAATCAATCAGACATTAAAAACGTGCCGTTACTGTTTAAGTCCCAAATCATTAAGTGTAACCATGCTTTTGCTTTTGTAGTGCCCAGTGAACATGTGCATGCACACAAAGGGGGGGGGGGGAGTAAATCAATGAGGATAGATTTTCATGAAATTCTTTTTAACTCGAACCTCTACACCCGTTTCGATGTATGAACTTGCTTTGTATAATCCCAACTCAATCACACCGCATACAATACTAAATAAGAAACAACACATGATATTTTTACAAGGTTTGCCCTTAATGTGACTATATCCCTACTGTGTTCGATGAAATCCGATACATATATATCCACTAATATCATAAAATGAATATGATAGGAACAAGAGACTCACTTCTTGTATATAGAAATATAGGAACAAAGATTGAAGGTGGGAGGAGGAAGAAGATGGAGATGACACTCGGGAGAGATCCCGCCCAAGCTACAGTGGCGGAATTCCCAAGCCTTAAGGCCGATTCTCTTACAATATTCTCCTCTCCCTCTTCCCTCGCCCTGACCTCCTCTATTTAACAACCCCTCCGTGCCCCCCCCCCCTCAAACAGAAATGGTTATTTCCCTAGATTCCCCCTACACTAGATACCTTTACCCCTTAACTAAAAATACCCTCCAATTCACAGGTCTTAACACTCACCACCCCTTAAAACAGTCTTGTCCTCAAGGCTGAAGAAAGGGAGCCTCTTTCGTGCCCCACTGAGCTCCTCCATCTTCTGCACCTTCTTCATCTTCGCCCAACACCACCACTCGCAGTTTTGGATCGGCACACCGATGCAGGGGGCTAAAGGACTGTCCACATATGGAACACAAGCCTTTGCTCGAGCGGTCCTCCCATTCTTGGTTTGTTAGGGTGTCGAACGCCGCGCCCGCCAGGAGGTGTGGGATTTGGAGTCTCCCGGGGAATTCCTATCTCCACATCCTTCCCTCGTCTGACCGGTTGGGGATGGGTTCGATTCAGCAACTATGTTTTTTAACGGTCCAATGGCCGCCATGGTTCAATGTCCCGTACCCGACGAGGATTCCACGACCCACTGTTGTGGTACTGGGTGCCCACGCTGCCTGTGAAGGCAAGCTTCACATGGCGAGCCTAGCGCATTACTTGTAGTAGAGTCTCGGGATTGCGAACGTGAACCCAATTGCGAATGTCTTCTTGGAGTCCATTCAAGAAATACACGACATATTGCGGCTCGGGTTGGCGAGTTAGTAAAGACGCCAAATATTCGAATTGTTCTATGTAGTTATGGACTGACCTTGTCTGGTGTAGTGCGGCTAATTCCTCATATAGATTTTGGATCCCGAGCCCACTAAACCGTTCCATGATGTTCTCTTTGAAAGCCGGTCAAAACACTCCCGGATGAACTTCATGCACTAGGTTGACTGCAATTCCTTCCATACGGATCTGTACAAGCGGCACCTTACGTCTGATTGATGCGGAAGTAAAGTTTGACGCGTGTGATCCCGCCCCTGTGGTCCCTGCTGTCAAACACCGAGAGTTCCACCCGTTTGGCAGTTGTGTGGTGATTGATTCCCATGTCGACGTGAAATGCGGGGAAGTCAGTTTCCTCCCCTGGTTTGCCAAGGACGCTAGTTTCTACTGCAAGCGAAGTTGAAGGCGCAGTGGAAGACGACAAAGGAGGTGCCTTCAGCTGTGGCGCCTTCTCCAGGCGGCGCAGATCGCCAGTAATGTAATTGCAGAGCTCTGCTTGTTTCTTGCGACATTCCGACTGCTCCGAGGGCTCCTACTCCGAGGTCAGCTGTTTAACGGTGATACTCTCTATTGTTGATGTCAGGTTGGAGATAAGTGATTTGAGGTGTCCCAGTCGCCGGTCGACGTCGTCCTGGCGAGCCTGCTTTTGAGTGTCCATTGTGTGGATGACCTGACTGGGAATTTGCTGGTGGGGTGATGGGGCCGACAGTGTACGCGCTGGCGACGAGAACGCAGTGTGCGACCGGGAATCAGCAGGACGCGCCTGAGAAGAAGCGGCATCAAGAGACGAGTACGCGACACCGACTGATGATCGAGACGTCATTACATAGCTTCATTAGACGCATGCACGTGCTTAAATCATTCTTACGCTAGAAAAGATTACTCTTACGTGAGCTTTGAAACCTTCAGCTTAATCTGATTTGATCTCCAGATTAATTTTACAGAGCCTTTGAAACCGTGGAGTTACTTCTACATAGACTTCATAATCTTCTGTTTATTCATGCACAACCTATCTGTTTTGAGATTATTCTTTACACAATTCATCTGTTCTGTGTTTATTCTTACACACCTAGTTCATCCTTAGAGTTGCACATACATAGCTGCTCTAGTTTTCTCAAAACTTCTCCAATCGTCTTCTCCGATCATCTCCTCCGATCATCTCAAATCACTTCAGGACTTCTTTAATTCTTCTCAGAACAATTCCCAAAGCTTTTGCACCATCTTATTTTTCAACACTTGAGTGAACTGAAAATAAGTACTTTGATATCCCCCACCGCCTCAACAAACTCAGCTCCAAATTCATCAAATGCCTTCATTTGATAGTGCTTCAATCATCCATTAATAAATGCAGCACCTGTCTCATCTCGTATTAACTCTGCTCATCAATCATCATGACGTGGTGATCAACTTTTGCAGCATCCTTCAAGCTAGTAATACACGGATAAATTCTCAATACACAATCAACTCTCTTCTTTCTTTTGCATAGAGACATAATATTTAGCAAAATCATCAAACTCCTTGATACTCACCTCAATCTTCGGCCTCCTTCATGAACCAAATAATCTAGTCTATCAAACTCGTTTGATTCATTGATAATGTTGAATCTTTAACATTTCACAGGGTAGAACCGTACTCCCTTATCTCAATGAGAGGTGAAACCCTTTATTTATAGATAGAGGAAAAGTAATACAAGACAGAACAAACCAATGTGGGACTCTAAAATACACATAACTGGGTCCAACACTTCCCCTTAAGTTGGGTCGTTGATGCTGTGGATGCCCCAGCTTGGTGCATAGAAAATCCAATCGAGTTCCCGACAAGCTTTTGGTGAAGATGTCTATACTGATGAGCAGTTGGAATGTAGCTGAAGATGATATGCTTTTGCTTAAGGTGATGGTGAAGGAAGTGACGGTCATTTTCAATATACTTCGTGCGTTCATGGAATACTGGATTAGAAGCAATCTTTGTGGCTGTTTGATTATAACACCAAATATGCGTAGGAGTCTGGAGCGGAAAACCAATTTCATGAATGTAGAGATCCAATTTTTGCCTTTAGACTTTGAATTATTTTTAAGTATATTTCCAGAGTTAGGCACTGAGACGACTTGCGATTCCGAAACCCGGTGTGTCTGGAATTAATTTTATAAAAATATTAAATATATTTTATATTGCGCGTGCGGTGAATTAAAGAAAACATGATAACTCTTAAACGGTTGATCAGATCGGAAATTCGAGATCACAGTTGGATTCGGAACACCGAGTTTTCCCTAGGCGCGATATAAAATCAGCCGGCACAGGACGTTCGGACCCTTCGCTCGTTGGTGGTGCGTTTAAGTGAATTAATTAATTAATTAATTTAATTCATTGAACCTAGGCCAAATGTCTATAAATTCCTTGTTATGACATCTTGGTTAGGGTTAGCCTCATTATTTTCTGAATTCGCCGGCGAGAGCACCTCCTTTGGAGATTTCCTTTGAAAAACGACGAACATCCTGATCAAGGCGGATCGAAGTGCAATAGACGCACTGGCTTCTTCCGATCGTTACGCGAACGCGTTCTTCACCAGCGATCGATCCAAACAAGAGGTAGGACTCGTCTTTTGGTGATTTACGCCTTTAGATTAAAAGAATTGAGCAGATCCATCCTATTTTCTTGGATTTGCACCGATTGAAAACTTTGCATGTGTTTAATCAATTTCCTATTTTGTTCATCTAACCCTGGTGCCCCGTTCTTGATCGTCGGCCAAGAACGCATGACCGACGATGTTTAAAACTTTTGTTCTTGTGCATTCCTCCCTCTGTTCGCGTTCTTCGCCGATGGAACCCCGCGGTTCCCAGCTCGACAGTTGTGGGGCGACCCGATCTCGACCGGACACCCAAATTTGTGGCGGATCGACGAAACGTCGACGGTTTTGCGAGCCGAGCACAGATCTAGAAAGCTTGTGAGACGAGGATGACCGATCCGGTGATTAATCTTCGAGATTGCGACAAACAGAAGTGCGATGGCGTGCGAACAGTCGGCGAACAGGGCCGATTCGCGGCGAACAACAACTGGAATCTGTGTTCTTCAGCCAGATCTGAAGATTTTGGATCAACATCAAGCGATGCGAGCTGTGGTTGAAGCAGATTTTAGCGGCAGATCGAATTTGAGATTTTTAGAAAAAATGTGCCTACATGTCGTGTATAATGAATAACACACGGCGTGTAGCCCCTTTCTAGCAGCGACGCTAGGGTTTGGGAACCCATAAGGATGACACGACATGTGTTCCTTTGACACGCTGTGTGATGCCTTCTCATGTGAATAAATCATGTGATAGACTACACGGCCGGAAACACGCCATGTACACAGTACACAGACACGAGTTGACCACACATACAGTATCCCGTGTGGGCCTACACGCCGCGTACAAAAGTACACGGACACGGGTAAGGGTGTAATTTCGGCCCGGCCCAGCCCGGACTTGCCCTGGACCACTATTTGGGTTGGGCCGACCCAAGCTCGGCCTCAAGCCGGGCCATGGGCAAACCTTGTGGGCTTTTATTATTTTAATATATATATATATAACGAGTTAAAAACGTTTTTTTAATGTATTTTTAAAAATTTTATTTTAAAACTTATTTTAAAAAGTTTTTTTTAACACTTATTTTAAACCATTTTATTAAAACGTTTTTTAACCTTTTTTTTCAGATTAATGTATTTTTAAAATGTATTTTTATGTTTATTTTAAAATGTTTTTTTAAATGTATTTTTAAATACCCCTTGAACTAAATTAGTAAAATCTGGACATTCAATTGTATTAAAAATAATGTTTTTTAACTATATAATCAACTATCATCTCTTGTGCACGTATAGGATCATAATAAAAATTACTTAACTTACTACATTCTAATTGCATTTGTGTTTTAATATCTGATTGATTGATTCTAATATGTGAATTGACATGTCTTTTAAGGTGGCTAGTGTCATTATTAGATGAACCACCAAGTAACTTATCACAATATTTGCATTGTGATTTTAATGTGATTGTACCAACATATTCATTGGCGTGAATTTTTTCAAAGTGATCCCAAACATTAGATTGATTTTTAGACCTAGATGACGATGCAACTTGAGGATGATGGGACGAAGATGGAATATTAACACTTCGTGAACCAATTGATTCAGGATCAATAGATTGATGAGGATCCATTTAAAAAAAAAACAAAATAAATTATAAACATCAAATAATAAATAAAATACCGTATTGGGAGTGTATGATGAAAACACAATGTTGATATTTGTGTCCACGCACCACTTGCAAATGGAGATGAATCACCGCAATGACGTTTGTGTAGTGCTCTGGTGGCAGGCTGGTAGGAGTTCTATGAAGGAGCTGGACAATTTAGAATAATAATGGTAATAAAAAGAGAGATTGTTTATGTTATTTATAATGAACAAAATACCTTATTTTTTTTAATTATGAAACGGTCATATGGTCGTTAGTATTTTTTTACACCCATTAAACTTCTCAAACGGTCATATGACCGTTTGAGTGTTTTTTTGATCGTGGGGAGGGGGCACGCTTGGTCCAAGGTCCAAAGTTGGGGGTGGATTTTTTTTTTTAAATTTAACATGCATTTATTGACCGTTTTAAAAAAATATTTGGGGGGCGTGCTGCATCAGCGGAAGGGGCGGGGGGCGTGCTGCGCCGACGAAAGGGGAGGGGGCCTTGGATTTCGGTGGATCATGGGACAACCATCTGATACTTGTCGAGTTCATTTATAATAATAGTTACCGGTCATCGATAAGAATGGATCCTTTCGAGCCTTTGTATGGTCGCTCGTGCATGTCATCTTTGTGTTGGTTGGAGGTGGGTGAGACCTCTCTCATGGGACCGAGTCTGTTTAGAAGACATCGACGAGAATTCAGGATATACGTTGACGCTTAGTTACGGTTCAAATTTGATCGAAATCGTATGCAGATCGTCGATGCCTTTAGAGTTTTTCATTGGTGACTGGGTTTTCTTGAAAGTTTCTCTTTGGTTGAGTCATTGTTAGCTTGGAAACATGAAAAGATGGTTTCGAGATATGTCAGACCATTTGAGATCACTGAGCGGCTTGATCGGGTTGCTTATCAGTTGACATTACTTGCTCAATTGATGGAAATTCATGATGTTTTCCACATATCTCAATTGATCGGGTTGCCCGTCCCATGTTCTGAATTGGGAAGAGAATGAGTTGGAGCTAGATGTTTCCATTGTGGAGCAACTAGTGGAGATCGTTGATTCTCAGATAAAAGTCTTTCGTGAGAATTCTATTTTGTTGGTCAAAGTATTGTGGCAACGCGGATCGGATTTTCACGAAAATTGGGAGTGCAATCATTAGTGAGGGCATAGTTATTTACGGCGTGTGGCGCACAACGGCGACAAGGTCCCCTGGCGCAAAAGCGCATGGCACGGCGCACAGCGCGTGACAATATTAACTTGCGGCGCATAGAAGAGATGCATACATATATCAACAATAAAAAATAATAAATTATACAACAATTACATAAATATAAAAGACTTGTGTCAATAATTCATATTTCATCCATCAAAAAACAAATGAAGTCAACAATGACACAAAATATGAAATGCAAACAAAGATTGAAACATACAACATTTAAGGAGTGGGGGTTCTCTCATTATCATTCTCAGAATTAGCAGGAGAGACTTCATCATCACCAGATGATTCTTTCCCACCACAAGGCATCTCTTGAACATCTTTATCTTCTTCACTTGTTTCATTCTCAATCTCTTCCTCTTGCACCTCTTCTTCTTGTTCTTGAATAGTATCCATAGATTTCTCTTGTAAACATTTGGTGTGAGAACTCGATGCTCTAGTAGTATGGGCCAATTATTCTGCACCGGAAGCCAAAGCCACATCACCCCAAGTCAAATCATCATCATCAAAAACAAAGTCATCAACTGCATCACGTTCCTCGTCCACGACACCAAGCAACCACTCATTGCAATCATCAATTTCCTTCAAAGAGATAGGGCTCGTTCATTGAATCTACGCATCAAGGCTCTATTATACTTGATAAAAACCAAGTCATTCAATTTTGCTTGAGCAAGCCTGTTTCTCCTTTTTGTGTGGAGATTTTCAAAAACACTCCAATTTCTTTCACAACCTGAAGCACTACATGTAATACTGAGCACTTTTATCGCAAAATGTCTCAAGTGTGAAGCCGATGCACCATTAGTTGCCCACCAATCAGTAGGTGTTCTCAATTTCCTATTTCTTATTGTCAAATCAGTGCCAAGAGTGCCCAATGCCTCTATATTTTGTCAAGTCTTTAGCAATTTTATCAACCATCACTATATCAGGTGTCAATCTTTGAATGCATTTAATCAAACCCATATTTACCTCTTCATCAGCATCAATGTCAGGATGATCATAGAACTCTGGATTCAAAAAGTATCCTGCGGCATGCAAAGGCCGATGAAGTTGAACTTCCCATCTTCGATCAATTATTTTGAAAATCTCTATATATTTTTCTTCTCTATTGTTGAAAACCTTTGCAATTGATTCTTTTGCTCGATCCATGACTTCATATATGTATCCCATCGGAGGCTTTCTTTCCCCATCAACCAAACGAAGCACTTCAACAAGTGGAGCACCCACTTTGAGAGAATAATTGACATTGTTCCAAAAAGAGGCACTTTGCACAATCAAAACAAAGTCGGCAGCCACTGTAGCACTTTTGACTTCCAGCCGGCAGCCACTGTAGCGCTTTTAACAAAGTCGGTCGCCGTTCACTGTAGCGACGCGGACTTACCTTTTCAGAACAATGATCGTCTTCTTCATTTTATAGCCCATTTTCGGGCTAGAGTTACCACCGAAAAATCCTCTGTAATTTTGTGCTCCCGAATAGTGAAATTCTGCCTCTCCCGTGGACGTAGGGATTATTCCCGAACCACGTAAATCGTTGTGTCCTTATTGTTTTCTTTCTTTCGTTTTCTCGTTTCTGTCGTTGTGTCTCCCGACGATTCCGCCACACTTTAGACATTTTGAAATAAATCACAATTCTTGAAATATTTTAAACAAATTAAATATCTTAAACAATATATCTAAAAAAAACAATAAACAAAAAAAAACGTAGCAATGTAGCATCAAAAAAAAAGGGGAAGTGCCCTCCCTCCAACTGTGGGGCGGACACCAATAACTGGAAAAAAAAAACAGAAAACATAAGAATAAAAAAAAACGGTACTTGGGTTCGGTGGGGACTTGGGTTTCACTGTGTGTGTGCGCCTGCCCTAGATGAGAAGGGGACGAGGAGGGCAGGGTCGTGGTCGGTCGGGAAGCAGGTGTCGAGGGAGATGACTCGCACGGCTGGACTTGGTCCAGCAGGGGTTGGGTCACAGTTGTCGCGAGGAGAAGTTAGGGCTGCGCAGTAGGGGAGGTCGCGCACGAGGTACGTTTGAGGTGTTTTTAATCGGGATCGGGATATGATTCGGCAAACACAGGCTAAAAAATTGCAAAAAGAAAACACGCACAGTTTGGTGCAGTGGCGCGCGCTGCGCCACTGAGCGCCATTGCGCACCATAGCGCGCGCGATGGCGCGATGGCGCGCCTTGGCGCGTGCCATTAATAACTATGAGTGAGGGAGCAGTGACCCCACCTCTTCTTAGATCATTCTTCTTCCTCATGGATTTCTAGTGACAGAAAGTCTTTGGTGCAGAGAATTATAGCATTCTGGTTAAGGCATAGTTGTCAAAGGCGCGCGCCTCAGCGCGTCTTGGCGCGAGGCGCGGCGAGGCGCACCTGGTGCGCCTCGCCCCCGGTGAGGCGGGGCGACCTCACTGAGGCGCGCCATCCCAAGTGGCACTACATCAAAAGGCACCGTAAAGGCGCACATGGCTGCCAAAATCGGGGGGGGGGGGGGGCAAAGTAGGGAAATTGTGGAATGAGAAATTCCCCGAGACTGCAAACGTAAACCATATCCGAGAAATAATAAAGTTGCGGAAATCGAGGGGAACAGAGTAGAGAAAACGTCGGAACAGGGTGGTAGGAATCGAGGGCGAGTCGCGACCGGATTGAAATCAAGGGGCGACGGAAATCGAGGGCGAGTCGTGATCGGGTTGCAGTGAAGCAGTGAGGCGATTGTGGAAATCATGGAAATCGTGGCTATAGGAAATCAGGGGTGTAGTGCAGGCGATTGCGGGGTGCAGTGCAGTGCAGGCGATCGCGGGGTGCAGTGCGGCTATAGGAAATCATAGGGCATTTTATCAAAAGTGAGCTAGTATAGTGTTAAATATAACATAACATTTAATTTGTATTATTTTAGTTGGATAAGTTTTTTTTTTTAAATTTAAAATATTCTTGAAAACTGTATTTATTTATTTATTTGCGAATGCGCCTTATTTGCGCCTCACGCCTCGCCTCGCGCCGCATCCCCAAGCGCCCTTTGCGCCTTATTGCGCCGCGCGCTTTTGACAACACTGGGTTAAGGTACGCTATCTTTTTAATATTTAAGGGGTGGTACCTCAAGTTTGGGGGTTGTCAGAGGCGAACTGAGGAATTTCTAAATAACTTGGGTTGGATGGTGGCTATAAGTGCTTGTTCACACCTTGAATTATATATTCACAACATGAATTGACCCTAGGAAGAAGCTATGAATCTCGTTTATGATGTGAAAAACTTTCATGATGTGAAAGTTATATTCACATCGTGAATTCGATTTCCTTTTTTTTAAGACAACATGTTTTTTGGCGTACATGCCACCCTGTTAGTTCATGTTGTGAATTGGGGATTCATGCTGTGAACTATGCCTATATGGCGAATTTATATGTCTTGTGGACTCGACTCTTTTCTCATTCGCCTTCTCTCTCTCTTAACCCTAGAGCCGATCCAAGCGATTTTGGGTGAATCCACCCCTTTCAGGCTTCTCTAATTGGCGCTTTGATCTCCAGGTTGGTTGGTTGCTCCTCTGTTTTGGTAAGTGTGATGGTTCTCTCTTCTGTTTGTTCTAGATATCTTGGTTTTTCAATAGCTTTGGGTTGCGTTATTGGAATCTATTCATCGGGATGTGATCTCTCTCGATCCTTTGTAGATTCCTCTATGCGATTATCTTTCGGAGGCTTGTTCTAGTGTTGGTTTTGGTGTGGCACATGAGATTCTTGACATATGTGTGTTGATATACCTTCTCTGCCTACCCTTTTTCTTATGGAATTCGATTCTAATATGTGATAATCTATGTTAGGGCCTTCGTTTGTTTAATAAATGGTTTTCTAAATGAACTGGCATTATTGTTGATTGATTGATTTGTGTGTAAATGAGTTTTTGAGAAAAGATGGGGTTTCCCCTCATTTTGGTAAAAGAAAAAATATTTTTTAAAGCATTGTGAAATTGATTTTCAAAACATGTTTTTGATGAATAAAGGGTTTGGAATTGTTTTGTGAAATGTAAAATCCCTTTGAAACTGATTTGATATATGCCTTATATGAGAGACTTGGGTACTTATGTGGAAGGTTTCGTATTGAGCCTCGTTCATTAGTATTGTGTGGGGGTTCACTTTCTGGGGCGTTCTTTTGTTCCTAGATCATAGATGCATTTGCTCTAGGACTTGATTGACATCGTAGGGGGTTCAGTTTCTGAGGTGTTCCTCTATTCTCTAGACTTTGATGCATGGGCTCTAGGGAATTGAGTGCACACTAGTCTTTAATTGAGATTGGGGTACGAGTGACCTAGCTATCACGACCTTATTTTATCCTTAGGGTGTTTTCCTTTGTTACTTTGGATTTATACACCTTGGTTTGATTTGAGATGATGCATGATTTGATTGATGTAAATGGTTATTGAAATTATGCCTTGAAACTGTTTTACTTAGTTTTGTGAAGGATTTGGAAAAGATGAATTGTTTACCATGCTTTTGACATAAAACAATTTAACTACTTATCATGCCTTTTTTCTTTCAATACGAGCATATTGAGATTATTGTGCAAAGACTTGATATGGAATACCTGGGTGGGATCCTATTGAGTTTGTTTGGATCACACCCTGTACACACTCAGGGGTGTATTGACCTTGTTTTGTCTTTTGATGTAGAAAATGGCAAGGTGCCGCAGTGGAGTGGTGGAGTTTTTGTCAGTCAGGTTGGGTATGTGGTGGTGAGATGGCGGGACGCGGTCCACTCATATCACATGGAGTATTTGTTTCTAATTTTAGTTGTTCTTTTTGGTTATTGTTGGACATGTACTTTGGGTTTTGATCTGGCTACATTTGGGTTGTTCTGCTACCATTGACACTCTTTGGTTTATGACATATCCCTTTTCCAATTTTTTCTATGCATATATGTCATTTATCTTGTATCAGGTTGGGTGAAATCATTCCATTTGGTTGTTGTTCGATGCCCAGGTGCTAGTCTCTAGTCTGTGGGGATCGGGAACGCCCTCTGGGTCTTGACACGGTTCGGTTCGGAGCCTAGTTGGAAGGGTATCTGGGCTGGGATGTGCCAGGTTTTCCATGGGAAAATATTTTTGAAAAAAGAATCTCATTTATTGAGATATGTTATGAAGATCCATTGAATTTTTATAAACAAATTCCATTTGCTGGTTATATAATATGTTAACACGATAAGTTATTTAAACTTAGTGATTTGTTGGTATCTTTGAAAAAGTTTTGAGATTTAAATGTGTTTTGATTGCTTAAATTGAGGGAAAGCCCCTTTTAAACCCTATATTCATTGCGTTTTAAAATTTAAATGTGTTTTTTATGATAAATAAATTTATATATAGTGCTGAATGTTGAATAAGGCTTTTTTAAATTCTTGTTTATGAAATTAAGCTTTTCAAAATGTGCCATTTTGAAAACATGCATGGAATTTATTTGTTTGGTGATAAATGGCTTAATGCTTATTTTCATGAATGATTGCATTTAAATCATGAATTTTTGAAATGAAACTATAATTTTGGAATGAGTTTTCTTTTTGAAATTAGTAAAAAATCTATATGACGATGGTTTTAAAAGTGTCGAGGTGTACTTTGAATCGAACAAATGTGTTTCGAACCAATAATGGTTTTCTTTATACTGTATTTTTAAAACAATGCATTTATGATTAGTTGAAATACTAAAACCCATGGTATTGGTTTGGGTGATTTAAAATGTTTTCTAAAAGAGTTGAGATTGACATGAATTTAAAATTGAGTGATTTTTATTTATTTTCAAGATGCTCATACATGCCTTTGAATTTTAAGTGTTGATTTTGGGGGAAATGAATTAATTATTCTTGTGCCATGGAAATAGGATTAAGTGCTTGATTATTTTACCATGATGTGGTCTGGGTTGACCAGTATTTTGGGTTTAAAGGATTTTTAAATGAGTGTTTTGGAAATTGGGATTTGTTTGAAATGTTGTTGCTGGAAAGTATTGAATTTGATGTGTTTAAGCAGTCAGGATTTAAATGAATTGATGGGAAGTAGTTTTAGGGAAATTATTTTTTGATTATATTATTTAGATTATGAAATTCTTCATTTATTCTGATATGAATGGACTTTTAAATAAGAATTGATATTGGATTGGCTGTTTAAAATAGTAAATTTTTAATTCTTTTGATATGTGGATATTAAATGGGTTTTTTCTGTTGGTTTCAATATTATTTTTGAATCTTTTTACTATTGTTTTTGTGTATTGATGATTGATGCTAGGATCCTTTAAAATGTGAGAAGAATTAGTTCAATGCAAGTCATTATAAAACGAGATGGCTGGGGTTAAATGGTTCATTTAGGCTGCAACCTTATTGGTTGGGCGTTGTTAGTCCACTTTATGAGATAATGTGTTTATTTTTGTATGCTAAGTTAATGTTGTATAGTTTTGTTGGGTTTGGTTTGGGATATGTGGGTGTTTGATATCAGGAAAATAATTGGGTATATATTTGGTAGCTGATGAAAATATAATGTTATGTTTTTTTGAAATTAGTTAATTAGGGCCTCTTTGGTTTGATGAGCTGATGCAATTTTATTCTAGCTCCATGTTTTATATGTAATTTGGATTGAATTAGGGAAGTGGTCAATTATTTGAGTTGTTATTTTAAATTTTGGTCTCTTAGACTAGGAAATAGTTTAAAGATAGTGCATGCAAGAATTATGATGTTTTGGGTTGATTTTGGAAGTGATGAATGATTGGAGTGGTTATTTTGAGATTTTTTAGTTAATTTATGGGTCTGGGTGCTATGAAAACAAAAATAATCAATGACATTTAGTTTGATGGTGGTAAATTGAATAGTAAAAGAGTGTTTGGTGAAGTTTTGGATTTTAAATGTGTTTGGACTAGAATGGGTGATTAAGGTGTTGTTTTTTTATTATAATGGTTTTAATGTAAGGTTGTTTATTAGTTTACAACCCCTCAAGCTTGATTTATTATTTGTTGAAAATTGGTTGTGAATCATGGAAGTTGATATTGGTTTAGGAAGTTTGAGTTGAATTGTAGAGTGAAATGAGGTATGGGAGTAAGTATCATTAAAACCCTATCCGAATTGAGCTATGATGGTTAGAACTAGTCATTATTAGGTATATTTTGGTGTTAGAACATTAATGAGTATTTTGGGATGGATAATTATAAAAACTGGGTTAAACGAGCATTTTTAGCAATTGTCCGATTTATAGATATTGTGGCATAGTCTTAAAACAATATAGGATTTAAAAATACGGACTATAGCTTTTCAGGTTTCTGTTGTATGGTTAGTAAACCATTCAAGGCTAGGAAATCAAAATGAAAGAATTGCATGATTTTTGTATGGCTTTTTAATTGTTCACACTAACCGTTCATAATGGAAAATAACTCCAGAAGATGTTGTGTGGTTCTTGAGAGGTGTGATACTATTTAGGAAAACATGATTTGTATTTTAATTCCATTTGACCATAAAAACCCACCTAAAATCCAATTAAGTTCTGTAGATGAGTGGAAAACTTCCATGTTAGCTCCATGAGATATTTAATTAATGTTAATGAAATGACCCACACCCTTTACTTTTAATGAAACACCCCTTTTAATGAAAACTTATAGAAGAACAGAAAACACCCCATTCAACCCTGTGTATCTTTCTCTTGGTCTCTGGAGCAACAATGGAACTTTCTCGGCTCAATTTCACCTGAGCTAGGTCTCCATGATCATATATCCAATGGATTCTCTGGTTTCGTCACCTGAGGTTCCGTCCATCTTCAACTCCCTCCGTACGAAAGTTTCCATTTTCTTACCGTTGAAAACTCGGGCCAGGATGTAAAATGCTTCAACAACTCCTAGGAGAGCTATTGCGCTTTAACCAGGTTTAGGCTCCGCGCCAGCGTGAAGGATTTCAAGCAGGATGTGAGTTTGCTTGGACGGTTTTCTGCTCCGACGAGGCAAGGATCATCAGCGAAGCAAAGAAGGGAGGGCAAGGAGAATAAGAATTATCATGTCAACATAGGCTACTCCATCCATACGCTCAAAGAAGACCTTACCACGCCCTTTTCCAAGGAACTCAACTTCAACATCTACATGGATGACATTGCTTACAAATATCCCCTCTGCACTTTCACAGGCATCGACAACTATAAAGTAATCTTCCGAGCACTACGGTTTCATGTGAAAATACTTTTCAAGTCCCTCTGGATGGACATCATAGGCATCTGGAAGTCTGTAGAGTATGATCATGGTTAGATGGATTTTCCATGGCATGCCTCAAGTGCCATGGGAAGCCCATGGACAATTCAATGGTGTTTCATAATATAAGCTGGATAAAGTTAGGAAGATTTATGAGCACTGACTTCACAACATCACTCCCATTTCACGTCTCAAGTTCCAAGTTCTCTCCATGCATGAATTGATACTGTCTCTTGGCTACCCCTCGACTCCAAAGACAACCTATTTTGAGATTCAAACCTCTCAGGCGTCGGAGTTATCTTGGATTGAGGACTATTTAGCCTCTACTGGTAAAGATGTTGAGAGAGTTGAAGAACCATGGAGAACACTGGCTGCGAAATGCAACCCAATAAATTTTGGTCTACCAAGTTGAGCGCTATTATGGAGGGATTGTGTTCAATGATGTAATGCTTATATATCAGACTCAGTCCTAGCACTTGCACCCTTATATGCTGTAATGATGATATTGAGCGGGTTCAATCTAGTCTCATGCTGTAATGCTTATAGAGAGTGGGCCATAACCAATCCCATATTGTAATGCTTATAAGGATTTGTCTCGGATGTTGTAATGCTTATAGGGCTTTGAACCAGATTGATTATTGTGACTATACCTTGGTTATTTGGTTGTGGTTGACATGGTTGCAAGACATGCTCATAGATATTCCAATACGACACCAAAGCAGGTTATTTTACCTTGGTTATATGCTTATGGTTGGAATGGTCATAAGACATTCTCAGAGATATTCTGGCAGGGAGCCAAAACAGATTTTGTAGATGCATGTTTGGATAAGGGAAAAGGACCATGTTGTTGATTTCTTGTTTGCGGATGAGCTGAAGTTTGGAGATGAGACCGACGTGGGGTTCAAGACCCAGGATTTTGAGTCTGTTAGTCTTTTTCTTGTATTGTTATATCATGAAATTTAGTTACATTCTAGCATGTCATTACATTATTCATTATTATTTATTGGATTATTCAAAAAAAGAAAACTTGTAGAAGATGTTTTTATAGTCTAGAATAGATCTATAAGTCATATAAATGGGGTTTAAATGTGGAAAGTATAAATTTATATCATGTGATGAAAATTCAGTGTAGTGAAATGGTGGTTATATATTCATTTCTTATCAAACCGGGATTCTTTATTTGGATTTATACCCTTAACACCCAGATGAGGTAAGAGTTTAGGTTATATTATCCCATGTGAGAATAGTGGACTTTTCAAATGATTGAATGATCCTTATGATATTGGTAGAATTAATACCAAAGGATCTTGAATTGTAAAGAGAATTCCTAACTTGTTTTTTAGAGAAAATTGAGGAGAATTACAAATTAACAAGGTGGTATTGTCATCGAATTTTCCTTGAAAATATATGTGTTTAGGAGTGATGTGAATTTATTTTATGGTGAGGAGCCCAAAATGAATTAACTATAGGAATATTTAGCATGTGAAGGTGGTGAGTTGAGTTTTACTCTTCATGGACTCCTTGTAGGTTTTTTGGGGATCAATTTTTTTTATTTGGGAGAATTGTAACAATCCACATTTTGATATTTGATAAAATATATGACTTTTAGTTAATTTTGGGTTAAGTAGGAACATTTACAAGGTTTAAATGGTTGGAAGATTAAGGTGATATATTAGGAAACTATGCTAAGTATAACTATTCATGCATACTGGATGAAAAATCTTGATATGCATAGTTAGTAAACCATGCATTGTCACCGTTCATCATCAAATATCTTCCCAAAATTTTTCTTTTCATCTCCAATCTTCCCAAAATTTGATTTTAATTAATAAATGGAAAAATTAGAGGAATTATATTTTATTAACTATATTATTTAAATCATTAGAGGGTGTTAATGAGAGTTTAATGGATTATTTAGTTCATATATATATATATATATATATATTCTTATTATTATATATTCTATGTAGGGATTTAGTGGGCTTTTAGCTTACAGGTGGTCTAGTGATATGCATGATATAAAGTACATGTGGGTGTGCTGCAAATGACATCTTTATGGGTCACTGTAGTTGTGTCCCGCTGCATGTGGAATAGCTAATGTGATGAATGATCAATGATGGATGCACTACTACACATATTCCCTTTAACAACGCTCAAATATGATTTTAACGATGCTAAAAAAACTGTTAATCACATAGTTGATAGGGGGCGTCCCCTTTATCAGTGCTAAAAAAGCACTGATACAGGGGGACTTTATCTGTGCTAAAAAAGCATTGATAAAGTACCCCTTTTATTAGTGCTTTAAATGACATTGATAAGGGGGACCCTTTATCAGCACTAAAAATAGAACTGATAAAGCCCTAGCTGGCTACAATGTGCTGTTAATATAACAACACACCTAGTAAAAACCTGTAATTTCAAACAATGCTATACACAACCTATAATTTCAAACAATGCTATATACATTTAATTTTAACCATGAATACAAAAATTTCCACCCATGGTATATACAAAAAACACTACTATTTACGTTTCAAACAATTTTTTTTATATAATTACATTTATAATTATCCAACAAATATTTTAAAACATTAATATTTAATCTTTTGATGTCCATGATCCCCTCTCAAAAATGTCCTCCCATGGTATCAGTTGCCGAAAAAATCATCTCAACCCAAGAAAAATATTTCATCTATATAAGAAAACAAATATTATGTTAGTAATACTATAAAGAAATAAATTAAACATTAATATGAAGGAATACATTAATAAAATGTTAATATTTAATAAAAAAGACACATTTGGAGTGATATCGGTCACAATGTATGTCCTATTGAGGTGGGGTTGATTTCTAAACATCAAAAATGAGTTATGGATCGTTGTCCTAAAATATCAAAACAATTTGAATGTGTTTTCTCGGTTTTTAGTATGTCACTTGTTCTTTTACTAAAGTTAATGTCAATTTTAAATAATAACATATTTGGAGTTATACCAGTCACACCATGTGTCATATTGAGATGTGTCTAATTCCTACATGTCAAAAATTAATAATGGATCATTTTCCTAAAGTATCAAAACAATCTGAATGTGTTTGCTTGGTTTTCAATATGTCAGTTGTGTTTTTTTACTAAAATGTCATTTCAAACTGAAAACATGCATTATGAGTCATACCGGTCGCATCGTGTGTCAGTTTAACATGAAAATTATTCATACATGTTAGAAATGACTTATAATCATTTTCCTAAATTATCAAGACAACCATAGCACATTTTCTTATTTTTCAGTGAGTGACACGTTTTGAACTAAAATGTTAATTTTAAACTGATAACAAACACTTTTAGTCACACCGGTCACACTGTACATCTTATTGAGGTTTGGTTGATTCCTAAACATCACAAATGAATCATGGATCATTTTACTAAAGTATGAAAATAATCTGAATGTGTTTTCTCGGTTTTTAGTATATCACTTGTTCTTTTTTACTTAAATTAATGTCAAATTTAAATAAAAAGACACACTTGGAGTCATACCGGTCACACCGTGATTCTTATTGAGGTGTGGTTGACTCCTACATGTCAAAAATAACTCATGTATTGTTTTCCTAAAATATCAAAACAATATGAATGCGTTTTCTCTATTTTCAGTATGTCACTTGTTCTTTTTACTTAAATTAATGTCAATTTTAAATAAAAAGACACACTTGGAGTCATAATTGTCACACCATGCATCTTATTGAGGTTTTGTTGACTCATACACATCAAAAATGAATCATGGATCATTTTTAAAAAATATCAAAACAATCCGAATGTGTTTTCTCAGTTTTCAGTATGTCACCTGTTGTTTTTACTTAAATTAATGTCAATTTTAAATAAAAAGAAACATTTGGAGTCATACTGGTCACACCATGCGTTAGATTGATGTGCGACTGATTCCTACAAGTCACAAATGACGTATAGATTGTTTTTCTAAAGTATCAAAACAATACAAATGCATTTTCTCAGTTTTCAGTATGCTAATTGTGTTTTTTGAGCTAAAATGTGAATTTTAATCTAGAAACACACATTATGAGTCATACCGGTCACATAATGCATCATTTTGATGTGATAATACTTTATAAATGTCAAAAATGACTTATGAATCACTTTACTAAATTATCAAGTCAACCAGAGTGTGTTTTCTTTGTTTTCTATGAGTGACATGTTTTGAACTAAAATGTCAATTTTAAACTGATAATGGAAACTTTTAGTCACACCGGTCACACTGTGTGTCAGATTGAGGTATGGTTGATTCATATAGATCAAAAATGACTCATGGATCATTTTCATAAAGTATCAAAACAATCTGATTGCGTTTGATTAGGTTTCAATATGTCACTTGTTCTTTTTACTTAAATTAATGTCAATTTTAAATAAAAAGACACACTTGGAGTAATACCAGTCACATTGTACATCGTATTGAGGTGTGGTTGACTCCTAAACGTCAAAAATGACTCATGAATCATTTTCATAAAATATCAAAATAATCTGAATGCGTTTTCTTGGTTTTCAGTATGTCAGTTGTTTTTTTTACTTAAATTAATACTAATTTTAAATAAAAAGATACACTTGGAGTCATACCAATCACACCATATGTCATATTGATGCGCCATTGAATCCTACATTCAAAAAATGACTCATGGATCATTTTCTTAAAATATAAAAATAATCTGAATGTGTTTGCTCAATTTTCAGTATGTCACTTGTTGTTTTTACTTAAATTAATATCAATTTTAAATAAAAAGACACACTTGGACTCTTACTGGTCACACCGTGAATCGGATTGAGGTGTGACTGATTCCTACACATCACAAATGACTCATGGATCATTTTCCTAAAGTATCAAAATAGTTCTAATGTTTTTTCTCAGTTTTCAATATGGCAGTTGTGTTTTTTGAATTAAAATGTCAATATTAAACTGATAACAAACACTTTTAGTCATAATGGTCACACCATGCATCGTATTGATGTGTGGTTGATTACTACATGTCAAAAATGACTCATTTATCATTTTCCTAATGTATCAAAACAATATGAATTTGTTTGCTCAATTTTTCAGTATGTCACTTGTTCTTTTTGCTAAATTTAATGTTAATTTAATATAAAAATACACACTTAAAGTCATACCGGTCACACCGTGCATCGAATTGAGGTTTGGTTGATTCTTACACATTAAAAATGACTTATGGATCATTTTCCTAAAGTATCAAAATAATATGAATTCATTTTCTCAGTTTTCAGTATGTCACTTGTTCTTTTTTTTTAAATTAATGTTAATTTTAAATAAAAAGAGACACTTTGAGTGATATCTGTCACTTGTTCTTTTTGATCAGTTTTGAGTAGGCCAGTTGATCTAATACCAAATATACTGAATCAAACATTTCATACATAGATATCACATAATAGTAGATTAATATTCCTTACATAACATAATGATCCATGCTAGAATACTTTAGGTCAACTGCTTTTGGAAACATGGAAACATAAAGAACTAGTTCGTACGAGTCACTCATTAAGTTATTCTTTACTAGAAAAATTATTAGAAATATAATTTCTAAAACCATTCTTAATAACTTAAGGATATGAAACATAAAAAAGGTGATCATAGATTCTCAATAAGTGTAAACAAGGGAGATATCAATGATCATATAAGGATAAAATGAGCATAAAGATATTATAAGGTGATATTAAAATTATAAATTCATACCCTATATATCATTGATCATAATCATGAGTCATGGATCAAAGAATGGTATTTCAAAAGACATGAATCTTAAAGGATCAAAGAATATTATAAACTAAAAACATACACTTCGAGTCATACCAAGCACACTGTGTATCAAATTGAGGTGCAACTAATTGATCTGCAGCTGATTACTGCACTGTTCAAGAAAATGTTCATGAAAAATATTTTGGGAAGTCATACTTTGCATTCAACTACTATGAAATACCTTGGTAGATGCATCCTTATGATTCACTACACATTTCATGAAACATGGGGTTTCCTCTTCCACCTGAAAGGAACATGTTTTCTCTTTTCTGGCTTGTTGTAGATATTTAAAAGGAAAATATAACTTTCCAAAAGATCTATAAAATAACTAAATAATAATCAGATAAAAATGATGAGGAAATTAACTTACAAATAGTAGATAAAATGATGACAAAATTAATTAATTAAATAAAAATACACACTTTGAGTCATACTAGACACATCATGCATTACCATGCTTTCTATTTTCTTTATTTGTCGAAATGGTAACACTACATTATTGATATTTATCACCTTCCTTTAAGTTCCATCCACTACTTTTGAAGGAAAGTGATAAATGTCGACAATGCAAGGGTGAAAAGGTTTTGAGGGAGAATAAGTCTGTGGAAGACATTTTCTATATGAGTAGTCAGACATTTAATTTAGATTATCTTAATATAGTAGAGAACAAATAATATTATGAGAGAAAACATAGCATATTAACAAAAACTTTACCTTCTCATTGAATTTTGAGTCGCAGTCTTGAAGGGAAATCTCTCACAAGCATGAGCATCTTTGAACAAACCGCCTTGACTCGAACAAAGGAATAAACCTATATAAGAAAAAAAATCTTATGTGAGTAATACTACCTAGAAAGTCTGCTAGAGGAGGAGATCCCATGACCATTTATTAAACATAAATATGAAACAATACACTACTTCTATGGAAGTCACATCTTCATACTATTTGTGTATATTCTTCCATAAAGTATGATTCCCATTCATTTCTGAGCACATATATATCATCATGTGAATATGAGTCTTTTAGATAGTCATAGTAGTACTGAAAAAATATAAATACACAAAGGATTAATAAATATTTAAAATTTAATAGTAATTATCTTCGAAAATACCTCTTCAGGGATGCTAGTTTTTTCATGGAATATGATATCACTCATAAATTTATAGACATAATAACCCCAATATTTTCCATTGATTTTTTTTCAGACACAGTAGAAACATTTAGGAGAATAAGTAATTTGTTTTGATATGTTTTTGGATAGTGAAATATTATTATATATACCCTAATACTTTTCCAATTGTAGAACTTGTCTTCTTTCTCATTCTTAGCTCCTGGCCTCATTCCTTATTTGTCACGATATTGATGCAACACCCTATCATAACAGAATTCTTATTAAAAGATAATATAAATTATATAACTTGATGTTTAGTTTTAAAACATTGGATGTAGTGTATTACTTATTGAAAAATGCCATCATGTGTGGACGGTTTGTTGGATATCCATGCATTGAATCTAGGAAATAAATCTTTGGAGTATCCAAATTTACCACAATGAGTATTCAATGCTTCATAAAAATAAAAAAAGGAATAAGTAATGAAATAAATGAAAATATATTTGATATGATTAAATTATAGAGTTTTATCCCTATATCGTTGGTATTAAATAGAGTCTTTCATCCGAAAGTTTTCTTTCAAATGATTTGATCAAACCTACCAATATTTCGTCCTTTTTGTTAGTACTTGGAATATTGTATAATCCAACTCCCATATTTTTTTGATGATTCAAATTTATGACATATTTGCATAAATTAGATTTATGTCCTTAGTACCAGAAACATGCATCACTTTAGACACAAGTGTAACTCCACTATTTTTCATGGTACCATCTTCATCATGCGCATTTTTATAGAACATGTAACCATTGTAAGATAATACATACACACTTGGTCCTCCGACTATCCATCAAAGTCGTTCTGAAATTGAATCTGGATTTTCATCTGACTCCTTAAAAAAATGGTCCCAAAACCATCCTATAAACTGTTGATTATGTGTATTTGATATCCATATTTCATCCCTTGATGGGTTCAAATGCCTAAGAAATGCTTTATGGGTTTCAACATATGGGAAAACCTCCAAACTATTATGAAAACGTAATGGTGGACCTACTCCCGATCTGTAATATTGATTGTGACAACATATGTTTCATAAATTTATTCTCATGTAATCCACTCAGTGTGATGAGATTTCAATAGACCAATGTTTTCCACATCAGATAGGTATTTAGTATAGAATTCAACGACTTCCTTAACAATATATCGCTCCACAATACAACCCTCTGGATGAATTCAATTTTTGACATACCCTTTCAAAATATTCATATACCATTAAATGGGGTACATCTATTTATCGTGTACAAGACCACATAGTCGAATCTCTCTCACTAATTGAACCATCAAATGAACCATTATATCAAAGAATTTTGGTGGGAATAACATTTCCAATTCACATAATATGATGCTAATTTCTCTTTCCATAGTCGACAATTTCACCGAGTCTATAATTTTTCTTCATATAGATTTGAAGAAGAAACAAAACATGGTTAATGTATGATGGAAATTCTTGGAAAAAATGCAATTTAAAGATATAGGAATTATATCTTTCATCAAGACATGGAAGTCATGTGTTTTCAGACCCTTTAACTTTAAATCAGTTATTGAAACAATGTTCTTAATATTCGATGAATACCCCTCTAGAACCTTTACACCATTCAAGAAGTTGTAAATTTGATATCTCTCCTACTTAAAAAGAGTGTAAGCAGCTGGAGGAAGAAAAGTTTGTTTTCACCCTTCACTGGTGTCAACTCTTCTCATATTCCCATATCAACCATTTCCAACCTAGCCTTAATTCCATATTTTGTTTTTCCAAGTAAACTTAGCAATGTGTCAATGAAACAATCACATACATTTTTTTCAACATGCATAACATCAGGAAAATTCCTGACGTACAGACAATTATAGTATGGTAATTCAAAAAAAAAACTATCTCTTTTTCCAACCGGATTTCGTAAGGTTTTTTGAAAACTGTTTACCAAAAGAAGTTTCAACATATTTTACTTTATCAAATAGTTGATCACTTGTTAGTAGAGATAGTGTGTGTATATTCTTTTGAACTTCCATCGAGTGATTTCATACAAGATTAGTACTTATGCTTTCAGGGTAGAAATTTGCAATGCCATAGAAACATTATTTTCAATGAATGTTTCAACATAATTGGCTGGGTACCTGTTCACAAATGGGACACCCTTATAATCCTTTAATTTTATATCCTGACAAATTTTCATAAGCAGAGAAGTCATTTATCATCCCATATAACATGGATCTCAATGTGAAATCTTCATTTATGTAAGCATCATATAACGTAACACCTGAATCCCACAATAATTTCAAATCCTCGATCAATGGAGCCAAATAAACATCAATATCATTACCTAGTTTTTTTGTCCTAATATAAGCATAGATAACATGATGTATTTTCATTCCATGTATAACCACAATGGTTAGTTATAATTTACCACCATAAGCGGCCATGTACTGTGAGTGATGCTTTGAAAACCAAAAGGATTCACTACATCTGTAGATAACGCAAGATGAAGGTTTCTCAACTCCTTTCCAAATTCAGGATACTCATGATCAATTCTCTTCCACTAAGGAGAGTCTGTCAGGTGATGTAGTTTACCATCTTTAATTATTATATTTGCATTCCATGTCAATTTCCTTGTAGTCTCCTCACTTCTATATAGGTGCCTAAACCTTGGAATGATTGAAAAGTACCATAAAACTTTTTTAGAACCATATTCATCTTTATTGTATTGAGAAGCACCACACTTTAGTCACTCTATAAGTGATTTTTGGTCCTTGTGAAATAGTATAAAATTATTCGGGAAGGCTTGTATTCTTTCATAGATCACACCCATCAAGCGTAGCATTCATTTTTCATTGTATGTTCGGATCAAGAGATCATTATATTCTGAGAGCATATCATTCAAGAGAGCAAGTAGTTCTATAAAATTAGAATCACTCCATCCACTGCCTACTTTCAAATTATGCAGATTTAGTATGACTGACAATGTTGTATATTTAGTGAAACCAACATACAATGGCATCTTTGCATGACTCTTTAACTTCTCAAACAATTTTGGGCAATTACGAAGTTCATCTTCAACTGTCCTTGTCATTTCCTCAATACAATCTTCATCATCATTCACATATTTAATCATATCATCAATACAGTCTTCTTTATTGTCCATGCTTTTAATCATATCAGATGATCCATAAAACACAGTGTTATCCCAATCACTAGCTACATTCACTTTTCCCCATGTTTATTCCTACATTTATAAATTTGATCTATTCTATGACAGATCAAGTGTTCTTCCAACTCCTCTGGACTAACTTGTATTGAATAACAATAGTGTAAACATGAAAAAAGGATTTGAGAAGGGTTGTATGCGTGATATTTTTCAAACTTGATGAACTCTTTCACTCCATCTTTATACTCTTTTGTTAGATGATTGGAATCCATCCATTCTTTATTCACATCCGTCCTATTTTATTTAGTAATATTAATATTTAACAAAATAAATACACAAAAGGGTCCTTTTAAATAATGGGAACTAGACATTTGAATGATATTTATTATTGAATTTGGTTTCCTAGGACTCATCTAATTAGAAGCTAACACAAAACCAGAAAGAAGATGTAATTGTAGAGGACCCCCCTAATTTAAACCACAATCGCAACCATGAAACACTCGTGTTCTAGTTTACTACAAATACATAATTATCCCAATGATCCTTATCTCACACCAAATCAATTAGTTTCACACCCCAAGAACAATGTATATGTCTCTCACATGAAGTGCTATTGGTTCCTTCCTTTATAAATACACATAAGAAAATTTATAAGCATGAACCCATTATATAGTCAAAAATCTCCCAAGTGTCATTCCTTTCACACAAAGAATTTCCCTATGCCACTCATCACTAGAAGAAACTATGTTGCTTTACCGATCCTTTTAAGTAAATCATGTCTCAAGTAAAAATAAGAAAAGAATTATGGTACTAAACTAATAGATTGTATGATTTTCCATAGTATATTTTCTAAAATATTCAAAAAAAATTATTTATAAATGAAATTACAAAGACTATTCATTCTAAAATCCTTAACTGAACTCAGATCAGTAAAATCTAGAATCAAAGTGATGAGAGTGTCATTATAAGTCACAAGATAATTCTTATGTCTCCAAAACTCATTCATAAGGTTAACAACATTAAGTCCCAAAAATAGTCTAGAACCTTTTAAAGAAAATTTCATGAAGAAAATATAGGTTAGGTACATTTGATGGATGCATAAACCTAAATTCCATGACCTCTTCATAACATTAAATATCAATAGTTAATAATTCATTTATATAATTTGTTAAAGTTGTAATAAAACAATATTTTAGCTATTTAGATATAAAATTATGTTAAGAAAAAATATGATTTGATAAAAATATGTTATTAAATTCTTAATGCCTTCATTTGTATCAACCCACATACCATTATCAGAATTTAACCTTGAAATATAGTTATTTTTCCATCCAACAATGAATTTTTGATAAAAGAATGAAGTTTTTTTATATACTTCATTAATATAAGCAATACTCAATCTCAAATTCCAATTTTTTTCTCTATTTAATAGTTTAATATCAAGTCAATTTTCTTGGTATGCAATTATGTATGTAGAATCATCATTCAAATTAATTCCATGAATATTATGATGCTTTATATTAAAATCATTAATCTTATTATTAATGTTTTAAGATTGAGTAATACCCCATATATATAGTTCTTTGGTAATCACTTGAATTATATCATTCATGTTCAACCAAGAATGTAAAGACCCAAATTTTCCATGTAATTTTTTTTAATTAAATGGAATTATTACAAATTTTAAAAAATTGACGATGTGTGATTCTAAGGTCTGGTGTGCCCGGAACTAATTTTTGAACTTTTTTAGGTACATTCAGTAAACGCACGAGCGGAATTTTCTATCTTTTTAACCGGTGCTCAGATTAAAAATCTGAGGGCACCGTTGAATCCATAGAACCCGAATTCACTTAAGGGAGGCTTCAGTTTGACCACAGTAGGTCTGGAGAAAAAGTTATGTTTTGGAACTTTTAAAAGAATATTAAAAATAACTTAGTTAATTTTTATTTTCTATTTTATATTTTCCTCCAACTGACAAGCGACAATGTGAGACCAATAATGTGTCAAGACAATAAATGGCTTGACCTTTCAATCCTAATTAACTACATTGTTAGATAATTAGGAAGGTTCCTAATTAATGATCCCCCCATTAAATCCCATGAATGTTAGACACCATCCCCCTCTTCTATTTATATGGAGCCTGGGGAGAGGTGTCAGCACTGATTCACCAAGCAACGAAGTGCTGAAAAAGTGCTGAGACGCCAAACCCTTGGAGGACGGAGCCGGTTTCGGCGAGTGGTGAAGAGCGACACCGAAACCCCGAACTGAAGATTGACGATCAAGGGACATCATTGGAGACTAGTTGCGGGGGACGGTGAACACCGAATCACTTCCTCAACTGTGAGCGTTTCTCCATCGTTCTTGAGGTAGGGTTAAATCTTGTTTTGTTTTTCAAGAGTTATTTGAATCCTTCCTACCATCTTGCTATCAACCTAACATGGAGGGCACGGGTCAAATGAACAAGGTCCGGTTCCTCCGCCCTTTTGTTAAAAGTTGGTGTGTTCTTCGCTAGATCTACCTTCGGGTTCGATGAGCCCCGAGGTGACAAATGTTGGTGGCAGCCGGCATTGCCCGACCACAGAGGAGGTGCGGCATGTCATCGTGCGCCGCCGGTGAGCAAGGTTCCGTGGCCGAAGCCACGACGGGTGAGGGAAGAGGTGGCGCACCTGCGCTATCGGAGGAACCAGCCACAGCTCATTAGCCACGATGGTCGGAGGAGGCGTCCGACACACCGACCGACCACGGAAGTGGAGGGCGGCACGACCAGCGCGCCGCCGGTGGAGCCGCGGAGGTGGGACCCGTAGTGGGTCCTACAGGTGACATGGAAGCGCCAAAGGCATTGCCGCTTCACTTACCAAATGGGGGGACACCCTTCCTGCTAGTTTGGGCAGACCATGGGCCGTGCCTCCTACGGTCCGCACCTCATGCGGTTGGGCCACCTGTCCCGTGGGTCGGGCACCCTACGGGATGCGCCCCCTTGCGGGCTGGGATGCCCCCTTGTGGGCCGAGCTGCCCCATTGCGGGCCGGGACGCCCCGTTGCGGGTCGGGCTGGACCACGACCCAGTGGGACGAGCCCGCTGCGGTCCCACCCAGCCGGGTCGGGTCTGGCCGACCGGGTCAGACCGGACTCGGGCCCAACCGGACCCAGAAACACTTAAAGGGCCATAACTTAAGAACCATACGTCTATTTGACGAACCGTATGTGGAGTTGGGATCCTTGGAGTGAGACGATCCTTTTGGTATACTCCACTTGAGTTTTGGAGATAGTTGGTCTACGACCGGGTTGGATCGAACCCGAATCCAACCAGGCCCTTGGAACTAAAACACTTATAACTCACAGACCAGACATCCAATTGACGCACCGTCTATCATGTTGGAACCCTTACAATATGAAGGTCCTTTGGGTTACTCCCTTTTGGAGATTATTGGAAGTCGAGTTACAACCGATATCTCGAGGGGAAGATTCTACAGAACTCGAGCGCACCGGGTGCGAGGAATCCTGTAGGAGGCTATAACGTGAAGGAAGAACATCGATATTGTGTGGGTCAATATCTATCGATCCTGTGTGGATTAAAATCTATCGATCCTATGTGGGTAAAATTTTATCAGATCCTGTGTGGGTCAGTGCTCAACGATCCTATGTGGGTCAGCGCATACCGATCCTGTGTGGGTCAGATCCTGTATCGGTCAGCGGGGGTTAGTACCTATCAATCCTGTGTGGGTCAGAAACAACGACTCTTAACATAATAAGATGATCTAGCTTACGACTAATCATCTGTACTTCTTTACTTAATTTATACTTGGTGTGAGATGAGTCTTTTACCTTTGTGGTGTTAACGTCGTGGTGTTACCTGTGTGGTACTTCTATCTTCGTGGTGTTACCTGTGTGGTACTTCTATCTTCGTGGTGTTACCTGTGTGGTACTTCTATCTTTGATTTGTTTCCTATGTGGTACTTCTATCTTCGTGGTGTTACCTATGTGGTACTTCTATCTTCGCGGTGTTACCTGTGTGGTACTTCTACCTTCATGGTGTTAACTTTGTGGTGTTACCTATGTGGTACTTCTACCTTTGTGGTGTTACCTTTGTGGTATTATTCCCTCATGTATGATATGAGTATGTCTTGATAACTTAGGTATATATATGGGCATATACCTAAGTAGAGTTGATTTCTATTGCTTTGTGTTTTGAGATTGAGGTATTGCTTTGTGGTATTTCCTTTGTGGAACTCTGGGAGACCTATGGGGGTCTCGAGGTCCCTACTGAGTATCGTTATACTCACCCCTACACAGGCTACACCCAAACCTTTTTGTGTCTTGTGTAGATGAAGGACAACACTGATCGAGGCTGAGGGACCTAGGACTGGATGGTACTCGGAGGTGGACCATTTGGTGTGACATAACGTAGGGACTACTGATCATGAGTTGTACCCACCCTTCAGGTAGGATCCTTAGTGGATGATCCAGGAGATGTTTTTCACTTTTCAGTTGTATTTTTACTTTTTAGTTGTACTTGTAATTTTCAATTGGGCTTGTATTCCAGCCCCTTTACTTTTAGCACACTTTTACTACAGCAGTTTACTTCGTGGTTGCTTCTTGCCATGTTCTTGGACCGTGTTTCTGTATAGGTTAAAAGGAAATGCCTTTCTGATTTTGAGATACACCTTTCCGGTGCTAGTATCAATCCCCTGGCCTATGGAAGGTGGGATTGGGGTAGTCATGACACGGACCTCGGGGGATGGGTCGTGACAAAGTGGTATCAGAGGAGTCGGTTCTACCGAAGAACTAGGACTCTGATCTTTTCAACGTGGCAAAAATCTTAAGTATTATGAGTGTGGCTTTTAGTTTGGGGAATCCAGTGTTGGTGTGTTGGACGACATATCCATACATCAGGACCCTTAATTATGATTTCTGACTTAGTGCATGGAAACACTGATTGCATGTGTTTTTGAAAAGTTTTTCTTGTGATTTCTTTGAGTCAACTCACTAGGTATAACTTATTGACCATGGCACACCAGTTTTCTTCCAGGATGCCACCATGTAGATAGATAGCCAAGATTACTGAGAGAGTACGTGATGACAGCCCACCGAGCGATGAGGCCTTGGTGTGGGTCCCTCTTATGGTGTTAGCACCTTCGAGTGGTGTACCAACAACACCACTACCTGTTGGGAAACCTTTTCCACCAGACCCACCAGTAGAGGGTGCACGCCAACTGAGCACATTGCATGAGTTTCAGAAGTAGAGCCCTCCAAGGTTCTGAGGTGAGAAGGACCCATAGGCGGTTGATGACTAGATGGAGGCTGTAATCAGAGTTTTTTCATATGGTTGGGACACCAGCTGATCTGATGGTGATACTAGCTTCTAGTCTCTTCTAGGGAGCAGCTAGGAGATGGTGGAGTTTGACACTATATATAAACGATGAGGTTACCCTCACTTGGGTGGACTTCGAGGTCCTTTTTAGGGTAGAGTTCATCCCAGTGACTTTACACTCAATGCATATACAAGAGCTACTGCACTTACAGTAGGGCAGCATGACTGTGGCCCAGTACTCGATGAGGTTCACTGATCTCTCCCATTACTCCACCGACATGGTACAAGACCCTTTATTGAGGGACCAAACCTTTGAGCAGGGTCTTCGATTGGAGATTAGAGCATCGATGATATCTCTCACCATTCCGACGCAAGATGGGGTGCTAGAGAATGTGCTTTTGGTGGAGAGATTCCTAGTTGAGCAGGCACTGACAGCGACAGCCACCACCAGATGTCAGGTAGTAGAGTCATCCACAACAGACAGTAGATGGATGACGCAGGGGCCGAAGCGGGCCAGACCTTCTGGTGGGTGACCTCAGATAGTGATACTCGTACGACGGGTAGGGTCACATGGCACGTGAATGCCTGACCCGCCGTACGGAAAACCAGAAGACGGTCGAGGGACCGCCGAGACAGAGGCATAGATTCGATCGGGGAGGTCCGCAGGTAGTAGGTGGACATGGTAGAGAAGTTGGCCATACAATAGGTAGTGGGAGGAGATTCGAGGTTCTACCACCACCACCTCCAAGTGGTCCAACCCAACCATAGGGAGAAGGTGGATAGAGATGAGCACAACTCTAGGTAGCTGAGGCCTACGACCATGATGCTCTGGAAAAGATTAGAGGTATGATATGTATTTAATCCACCTTGGCTGCAGTACTTATAAACACATGTGTCAGTCACTCTTTTATTTCCATGACCATCATTCGGAGCTCAGAGATTACAGTGGAGTCATTTCCTCGATCCTTACAGCTAGAGACTCCTACGGGAGAGGATTAAATGATTACACACTAGTGCCGGCAGTGTGAGCTTACTCTAGGAGGTGAGAGCTTCAGCTGGGATCTTCTGGTAGCAACATAGAGCCCTTACGACGTAATCTTGGGTATGAACTATTTATCCACAATCCATGCTCATATTGACTGTATTAGGTGAAAAGTGAAGCATGTCCACACGGATGGGACCAGGTTTTCCTTCACCGGTGAGAAGGGAACCTTTTCATCACAGAATGGACTTACCCAGAGGAGGGTGCAACCGATCACACATTAGTTGGCCAACCTTACCCTTGGGGAAGTTGATGTTGAGAGTCAGAGATATCCTGTAGTGGTGGACCTGTATGCCGATGTCTTTCCTGATGATGTTCCGGGACTACCTCCATGCAGAGAGGTAGAATTTTACATCGACCTATACCCCGGGATGGAACCAATATCTACACCAGCATATCAGATGGCTCCCGTGGAGTTTCGTGAGTTACAGGTACAGTTGGAGGATTTACAGAGAAAGGGGTTCATAAGGCCCAATGTTTCTCCACGGGCAGCCCTGATTTTGTTTTCCAAGAAGGCAGATGAGAGTTTTATACTATGTGTGGACTACCAGCGCTTGAACCAGGTGACCGTGAAGAACAAGCATCCACTTCAAAGGATTGATGAAATTTTAGATCAGCTGAAGGGAGCTCATTGGTTTTCGAAGATAGAACTCAGATCAGGCTATCATCATCTCATGGTACAAGATGAGGATGTGTAGAAGAAAACCTTTAGATGTCGTTATAGCCACTATGAGTTCTTAGTTATTCCATTCAGCATGACCAACTCCCCTACAGTGTTTATGGGACTCATGAACAAGATCTTTTAACCATACCTTAATTGCTTTGTGGTGGTCTTCATCGACGACATCTTGATATAGTCAGCGACTGAGGAGGAGCATGTCTATCATCTGTAGATAGTTCTGGATACACTCAGAGAGCACCAGCTTTATGGTAAGCTCTCAAAGTGCCAGTTCTGGATACGATAGGTCCACTTTCTGAGACACGTTATCTCAGAGGCTAGAGTGGCAGTGGATCCAGCAAAGATAGAGGCTGTACTTGCTTAGGATCCTCCTAGGAGTAACCAAGGTGCAGAGTTTCCTAGGGTTGGCTGAATACTACTGGATATTCATGCCTGAATTTTCCAGAGTTACAACACCCTTATCAGATTTGATGAAGAAGGGACAACCCTTTGTGTGGACAGAGAGATTCCAACAGAGTTTTCAGGAGTTGAGGCAGATACTGACGAGTGCCCCCATCTTGAGGCTACTAAAAGAGGGCGTTGGGTATGTAGTCTACTACGATGCATCAAGTAATAGACTTGGATGTGTCCTAATGTAGGAGAGAGCATTGATCGATTATGGTTCACAACAGCTGAGACAACATGAGAATAACTACGTTACCCATGACCTGGAGTTAGTAGCAGTGGTATTTTCATTGAATATGTGGCAACATTACTTGATGGGAGAATGTTTTATAGTGCACTCTGATCAAAAGAGTCTTAGGTATATCTTCTCTCAGAAGGACCTGAACCTGAGATAGTGGAGATGGCTAGAGTTCCTCCAGGAATATGACTTTGAGATAGTCTATACTCCTGGGAAGGGAACATGGTAGCAGATGCACTCAGCAGGAGGTCTGGTCTGTAGTTGCTGAGTGAGGCGACAGAGCAGCTAGCCGCGTTGTAGATATCCTTCATGGATAGAGATGGAGCAGCATACCTCCAGTCTATGACAGTCACTCCCCCACTCCTTCAGTGAGTTAGGGAGCCACATCTTGGGGACATTGACTGTGAGGCTTGATGTGCTCAGATATCCTTAGGACAGGCACCTGAAATATTTTCTGAATGTGGGGATCACATTATCCTCTTCAGAGGACGTACTATGGTACCGGTGGTGCTATAGAAGGAGATGTTGAGGGATTTATATACGTCCCCTCTAGTGGAACATCCTGGTGTGGAAAAGATGTACCAGGACCTCCGATGTCAGTACTGGTGGCCAGATATGAACAAAGAAATGGTAGAGTTTGTTTCACAATTCCTCACTTTTCAGTAAGTGAAGGCCGAGCATCAGGTTCCAGTAGGCTAAGCACAACCACTAGAGGTTCCAGAGTGGAAGTGGGATGGAATCTCCATGGACTTTGTGACAGAGCTTCTGTAACACCCCTAACCCAGTTACCCAGAGTTAGTGCATTATTTTAATACATTGACATGATTACAATGAATCAAGTCCCAACGGACCAATCAGTTAAGAATTCTTGGAAAATAGATTACATACACGAACGTTACATTACATTATAAAATAAAAAACAACAAAAAAATTTTCTCCATTGACCACATTCATATTCCTTAGACTATCCCTGCAGGCCAGTCATAATATACTTCTTCGTATCCTGTAAAAAATAAGAACATAGAAAGGGGTGAGCTCAGATGCTCAATAAGGATAACAATATAACGAAAACTTTCATAAATAAGCATAAATATTAAAGGCAATGTATAAAACTAAAACAAAAGCCTTTTAAACTTAATATTAAGCATAATATGGAAAAGATAAATCAAATAATGCCATTTACTTATTCACATGGATATTATACTATTTGAATAATCATATGTAATATCAATAACTAATTTCATAATGATGAAATGCATAATGCCAGACTTCATAGCCACATAGTCAAGGCCTTGTGCCAAGACTACAAATAAGATATTTTCAAGGCCTTGTGCCAAGAAACTAGTTTGTCTCATGAGACCTACCGATGCATCGAGGAGCTATATCAGGCTCCACCCATCACTTACTAATTCCAATGCATTCTTCATATGAAAAGGTTTGAACATAACATAAACATTTATATTAAAACTAGCATATGAAATGTCAATAATTTATCCATAAACCATGAATGGTATAAGAATAACACATCCATAGTCAAACATATCACAAAACATTCCATACAATATGAAATATTTGTATCATAATAAATCAACCTCGATCAATAATAATATCCCGTAAAGAATGTTGACATAGTTGAAAATGACAAGTAAAAATCTTTGAGAGAAACATCCCTTTTTCATGAAATAATTTAAAAGTCATATAAAGGAAGTAATTTAAAATATAGTTTTGAATAAAAGTGTCCCATAACACTTTTGAAACTTTTGAAAGGAATTAACATTTTAAAACATTGATGTCCATATAAATAAATCCTTAAAACCATTTTAAAAACATGGACATTAATGGGAAAGGTTTAGAAGAATAAATCTTTAAAAAAATTTAAATGATGTTTTAGTAAAAAGTCCCTTAAAAATAATCCCTTTTAATACATTTTTATGAAACATGGACATGGATAATAAATTTTTCCCTGTAGATACTTACATAAAAACAACCTCGGATAATAAAGAGATTGTAAAATTAACCCTTACCTTGAACTTTCCTTCGGTTGAGGGTACGTTTAATCTCCTATGTAATGAAAATGGTATGTTATTAAATTATAAAAAAACCATATTCATATTTATTATATCATACATGATTCATTTATGACTTTATACTACCCATTTAATAATTATTTCCATGCTAAATTAACATTTGGGTAATAATCGCTTTCTTTATCGTATGTGTTCTAACTTGTTATTCTTCATTGTATCATTTAGATCATTATTTAAATAATTAAAAATTATCAAACTTGATTTATATATCATATATATTTAGAATATAAATATTTAGAATATATATATATATATAAATGTAAGGCACCGTTTATGGAGACGGTAGGCCGTATGTACGCATAAATGATGCTTCCGTTTTCATATCGTATTGAACAGAAGTAAGTGAATAAGATATACGTAAGTACATACATACACACACACATATATCTATAGTAGAATTATTATTTCATATATTACATACTTATTATTAATATATATTTTTATAATCATCGTTGAATGGTGAACGTGGGAATGAATCTCATCGCGTCGTGGAGACGGTAATCCGTACGTATGCACGAGCGACAATATAATTACATTGATGGTGAAATCGTATTTAATTGGATGGTATATCATATATAAAGAATAATTAAAATTTTATATTTATTATTTACATCAGTTATACTCATTATTATACCCATCCAAATAATGTAGTGTTTGAATAACAAACTACACCACGACGTGGAGATGGTAAGCCGTAGGTACGCACGTATGGTGACTTTGTCATTTAGAGGATGGATAGAATAAAGAATATGGTTGTAACATATTTATAATAACATCACATTATGTATGAGGTACTGGATTTATTATTTTGGTATGGAAATAACAAAGAAAGAGGAAGTGTAAGATGAAAAGAACTTGAAAGAGGGTGGTGAAATTATTACCTCTTCTTCGGTGTTTCCTTTTGAGTTGATCAAAAGGAACCCTTAAGTTGACTTTATGATCAAAGTAATGACTCTAGGTTGATATGAGGGAATTTGGGAGGATATTTGGGTAGGGTTTGGTCGATCCAAATGGATTTGAGGTGTGATTTTGAGAGAATGGGAAATACCCTTTTATAAGAGAGGTGAGAGTCACTTTAGAAAAAACTTGAAATATTATTTTATAATAAAATAATTTTAGGTTTATAATGGATAAAAAATGATTTATTTCTAGGATAATGTGGGGATGGTTCGAAAACCACTCAACCAATAGGTTTCAGACAAGTTTAGGACACCATATTAACATTATCTTTTAGATTTAACTCTTAGTTAAATATTTTAACTTTTACCATGTCTTCTTGTATTCTTACACTATATGGTTAATAAACATACTCTAAACTTACAAGAGAACCTCAAGTGTTTCATTAATGACATATATAATATTATTTAAGCCCTTTGGCCTAACCTTAGTTTTTTAGGTATATTATATCAACCAATAATATAGTATTTTTTTTAAAAATTAATTCATGTCAATTTTGACATTATTTGGTATTTTGTTTTTGTGAAAGTCATCACAAGTTGATTACTTAGAACAAGATACATTGAAACAACCATATCATGTCATATTCACCTAGAAAATTCACGGATGTCATAAAAACTTTGAAATTATATTTATTTTAATATTTATAATAACATTTATTTGATTCTTTCATTAATAAGGTAATTACTGGATCATCATTGTGTCATAAATAAATTAAACTATTTAATGTCTAAAAATTATAAATAAAATACCATTATGTAGGAAATATTTTTATATTTCTAATTAATATTTATAGTCAAATTTATATTGTGTGTAACCCTATATTAAAAATGGTTTAGTTATTAAACTTTGAATTTAACACTTTTAACTCTTCTTTAAATAAAATAATAATAAATATCCTAATCTAATCTAAGTGGACCTAAAAGATCATATTTTATTCCTAAGGTCTTTTTGTTCAAAATAAACTTATCCAATAGAATTAGGACATGTGTTAGGGTAATTATAATATCATTTTTACCTTTAATTACCCTATTTACTTTTAACCGTGGTAAATAAAAGTCAAAAGTTACTATTCAACAAAAATTATTTTCATCTTATTGAACCAAATTTTACTTTCTGATATCAACTGTGTTTCTTGAATTTTTGAAATTCAACTCACAAAAGCAGTAAAATTAAGTTTTATGTAAATTTGCAAATGCTCCTAGAAGGGTAAAAGAGGTTAAAAAGTTCAATTTTTTTATACATCTAATTTTATTATAAAATGACTCCAATGAATTACATTGAAATTATATAGGTATCATATATATATTTTGACTTAAAATAAATTTAAATAAAATAAATAAATATTTAAATAAAAATTTGGTTTTAAATAATAACGCAGTGTTTTTCACTATTCATAAAAAATTGAAAGCTTTCAGAAAAATACCAAAAATTCACCCAAAGCTAATTTTGATATTCTGAATTCAAAAATGAAGTATATTTTACAAAATTAGAAACATTTAAGTTTTATTTATTAATTTTAAATTAATTCTCGTTGTCAAAACCAAAAAGCGGGTTTTTAAAAAGTAAAAACAATTAAAAGATTGACATGTGTTTATGTAAAATTTAAATGTAAAATTACTTATAATGACCTAAATTGTATTAAATGATAAAAATATAATCTAATTATACTTCAAAACCTTTAAAATTCATAATTTAACACTATAAATTATTTCGATTAAAAAAGTTGTTTTCAATTAAAACATAGTATTTCTCACTATTCGTCAAAATATGAAAGTTAACAAAAAAGTACCAAAAATTTATCCAAACTAAATTTTTATGTCACGCTTCTAAATAATAATTTAATTTTATTAAATTTAATTTATAAAAGTGTTAAATATTGGTTTTAAAAAAGGTTTCTCCATTAAAAGGCGATAAAATTACATTTTTTGAAAAAATACTTCTTTTATTTGAAAAAAATGAATTTGTTCTTATATTATATATAATAAACACATAATATGGATGTTAAAATTATATATAGTATATAAGACTCAAAATTCAGTTAATGTTATTCATACCCGCTTTTTGAATGGCTAGTTTGATAAGTTGTGGTGCGCTCGAACTCGGTGTTGCGTGTAGCGCAAACTATTGAATTAATTTAATGAGGTAACGTACTATGAAATCTTGGGGTGTAACATTCTCACATCCTTCAATAAATTGTTTCCTCACAATTTGAAATTTTTCTTTGAAAATAAAAGGTTAAAAATAGAAAAATACCTTTGTGGAAAATCCACATCGGAAATTGGGTAAATAACATTTAGTCTTAATAAGAGGGAAATAGAATGAAAATGTCACCAACAAATTATAATCTTGATTAAGAGAACATTGGTGAAAATTAGAGACACATAATTAGAGGAAAAACATAAATATTTATAGGGAGTGATTGAGGTCATCAATCACAAACAAGTGTGAAATTGAGGGCCTCAAAGCCATCAATTTATGATGATTTAAAATATCGTTAGTTCAACAAAACATAAGGTATTAGGATAACAAATTTTTGGTTTTAAGATCCCTTACCTAAAGTTTAAGAATTAATTTATTCATAGAATAAGAGGAAAAAATATACTTGACAAGTAGAGTTTCATCCTTTAACTAATTCCTACCACAAACTCATCATTCACTCTAAAGTAAATTGAATTCAAAAATATTTTATTTATGCTAATTGTATAGGGTTCTAAAAAAATGAATTTATAATTCATTAGTCAGAATATTTAAAAAAAACTACATTATACAAACCAGGACATCACATATGCCAGTGGTAGGTGATCCACCCTTATCGCCCTTCAGTTGCGGGTTCAAGTCTCGCGGCCTTGCCGGACGTAACTGGTTGTCACCCGACCTCCGAGTTGTCCTTTTTATGAAAATCTAAAAATAATCTCAAGAAATCATTTAACCTTAACAATAGTATCCAATTTCAAACATAATCGATTCCAACCTTTAGACTTATCCAATATACTTCGGTCCAAAAAACACAATCCAAAATTTATAAGGAAGCTAAACACAATGAAGATATTTTTTCCATGTAATAACTTGTGAATACCTTCATCATGTACTCTTTTAAAACACTATAACACCATGAATTACTATAAAGCCTTATTGATTACATTAATGATCCCTTATTATTTATAGAATACTGGATATACTCCTTATATCCAAAAATGTTGTAAACTCAAACAATGATGGAATATAAAAATCATTAATCAGTTTCAAGGTAGTCAAGAATATCCAATATAATTTATAAAAATCAATAATATATTATTCCAAAATCACTACCTCAGTATCAGAACCATATTATGGTTTATCTTTCTCTCAACCATATACTTTCCAAAAAATTTAACCTGCTATTGAGTCACTTTTCTTGGTTCCACATAATCTCAAGTCCTTAATGAAATAGTACTACAGTACAATCATTTTATACTCTATAATTATTATAACATGTACATCCTTAATTAAATACTCAAATGAAACAATAATTTAATAAAAACATAAGAAATCTAATCATTCCCCTTAATATTTGGTAGTATCATAACTTGATTATTATCCAATAGCAGCATTTGGGGTATACTCTGATGATTTGGACATTGCTTCACGTAGTGTCCCAACTCCTTGCAGATGAAGAATTGTACATTTGAAACCTTTTTCTTACCCTTGAAATCATGTACTTGGTGTCATTTTTCTCCACAATTATAAAAAACTCTCATTACCTTCAAGTATTTACCAAGGTGATTCTTTACAAAGTTATCACATATGGGAAAATGATTCTTTCCATTCTTCCCTTTATCCATATTTCTCTCTTCCATCCTTTTCTTCTTTTTCTTCCCTTAAAATCCATAGGACTTAGAGAATTCCTTACTTATCTTATTAACACATGATACTATTTCTTTATATGATGAGAATACGTGGAAGACTATTTCCCCTTTAAATATTGGCTTAATACCATGAAATATATGATCCTTCTTAATCTTTCGATCATGCGTATTTCTGGAATTCTCATTACTTCTAGTAGGCACCATTTCTAAACAATGGAATACATTAGGTTAGTTTATGAATCACAATGAACATTTCCAAACTTGTAAAATACCTAATGTAAATTGAAAAGATTATGCATATAATCTATAATCATAAAATGTTTTTTTCTTTGAGGAATTATTTAATTCTAAATCCTTTATAATGGATTGTAATGAAAATGTGAATTATCCTAAGCATACCCCCCAGGAGTTTCGTAACCAAGAGTGCAGCAAGGCCCATTGTCGTGTACTAGGATACCTCTGGTCAAGCCCGAAACTCCTTGTTAGATTTTTCACTCCTAGGTATATCTGTTCCAGATCCGCCTCTACCTGCTCGTATCCAGACATGGATGTATTTCTTGGAAAATACACAAAATCTCTACATTAACAAAATTCTAGGAAGTTATTCTATACTAATCCTCAAAGTCTATCTTAGGGTAATGTTCTCTAATCAGAGTTTATCTAAATATATTTCCAATTTTATTGCTAAACTTCCTCTGATACCAAATCTAACGCCCCAACCCCAATTACCCAGAGTCAGTGCATTATTTTAATACATTGGCATGATTACAAGGAATCAAGTCCCAAAGGCATGATTAGTTTAGCAGTCTTGGAAAATAGATTACATACATGAACGTTACATTACATTATAAAATGAAAAATAACAACAACATTGTCTCCATTGATCACATTCATATCCCTTAGACCATCCCTGTAGGTCAGTCATAATATAATTCTTCTCATCCTGGAAAAAATAAAACATAGAAAGGGGTGAGCTCAAATGCTCAGTAAGGATAAAAATATAGTGAAAACTTTCATAAATAATTATAAATATTAAAGGCAATGTATAAAATTAAAACAAAAGTCTTTTAAACATAAACTTCAGCATAATATGGAAAAGATAAATCAAATAATTCCATTTACTTATTCACATGGATATTCTACTAGTTGAATAATCACATGTAATATCAATATCTAATTTCATAATGATAGAATGCATAATTCCTAACTTTATAACCACATAGTCAAGGCCTTGTGCCAAGACTATAAATAATATTTTGTCAAGGCCTTGTACCAAGACACTATTTTGTCTCATGAGACCTACCGATGAATCTAGGAGCTATAGAAGGCTCCACCCGTCACTTACTAAGTCCAATGCATTACTCATATGAAAAGATTTAAACATAACATAAACATTCATATTAAAACTAGCATACGAAATGTAAATGCTTTATCCATAAACCATGAATGGTATAAAAATAACACATCCATAGTCAAACATATCACAAAACCTTTAATACAATATATAATATTTGTATCATAATAAATCAAACTCGATCAAGAATAATATCCCATAAAGGATGTTGATATAGTTGAAAATGATCAGTAAAAATATTTGAGAGAAATATCTTTTTTTATGAAATCATTTAAAATTCATATAAAGGAAGTCGTTTAAAATATAGTTTTGAATCAAAGTGTCTCATACCACTATGAAACTTTTGAAAGGAATTAACA
This sequence comes from Viscum album, assembly GCA_963277665.1. Lineage (NCBI taxonomy): Eukaryota > Viridiplantae > Streptophyta > Magnoliopsida > Santalales > Viscaceae > Viscum > Viscum album. The sequence goes on from OY728162.1 coordinate 128,895,989, forward strand.
TTTTAAAACATTCATATCTATATAAATAAATCCTTAAAACCATTTTGAAAACATGGAAATTAATGAGAAAGGTTTAGAAGAATAAATCTTTAAAAAATTTAAAATGATGTTTTAGTAAAAATTCCCTTAAAAATAATCCCTTTGAACACACTTTCATGTAATCTCCTAAGCCTACGGGCCATGTAATATCTGAGCCTACGGGCCTTGTAAGGGTTCCCCTTCATCCCTTGAAAGGGGGGTTATCAAAAATCAATAAAAATGAAGTCCTTCGAGCCATTTGGATTCAGACATGGATAATAAATATGTCCTGGTAGATACTTACGTAAAAACAACCTCAGAGAATAAAGAGATTGTGAAATTAACCCTTACTTTGCACTTTCCTTTGGTCCAGGGTACGTTTAACCTTCTGTATAATGACCATAGTATGTTATTAAATTATACCAGAACTATATTCATATTTATTATAGAATACATGATTCATTTATTACTTTATACTACCCATTTAATAATGATTTCTATATTAAATTAACATTTGGGTAATAATCGCTTTCTTTATCGTACGCGATTTAACTTGTTATTCTTGATCGTATCATTTAGATAATGATTTAAATAATTACAGAATATAAACCTTGATTTATATATCATATATATTTATAATATAAATATTTATAATATATATATATATGAAATAGAAGGCACTTTTTATGGAGACGGTAGGTCGTACGTACGTATAAACGATGTTTCCGTTTTCATATCGTAATGAACGAAAGTAAGTGAATAAGATATATGTAAGTACATACATACATACATACATAAATACATACATAGATACATACATACATACATATATACATACATACATACATACATACATACATACATACATACATACATACATACATACATACATACATACATACATACATACATACATACATACATACATACATACATACATACATACATACATACATACATACATACATACATACATACATACATACATACATACATACATACATACATACATACATACATACATACATACATACATACATACATACATACATACATACATACATACATACATACATACATACATACATACATACATATATCTCCAGTAGAATTATTATGTCATATATTACATACTTATTAATAATATATATTTTTATAATCATCGTTGAATGGTGAACGTGGGAATGAATCTCATCGCGTTGTGGAGATGGTAATCCGTACGTACGCATGAGTGACAATATCATTATATTGATGGTGAAATAGTATGTAATTAGATGGTATATAATATATAAAGAATAATTAACATGTTATATTTATTATTTATATCAGTTATACTCATTATTATACCCATCTAAATAATGAAGTGTTTGAATAACAAACTACACCACGATGTGGAGACGGTAAGCCGTACGTACGCACGTATGGTGACTTTTTCATTTAGAGGATGGATAGAATAACGAATATGGTTGTACCATATTTATAAGAACATCACAGTATGTAGGAGGTACTGGAGTTATTATCCTGGTATGAAAACAACAAAGAAAGAGGAAGTGGAAGATGAAAAGAACTTGGAAGAGGGTGGTGAAATTATTACCTCTTCTTCGGGTGTTTCCTTTTGAGTTGATCAAAAGAGATCCTTAGGTTAGAATTATGATAAAATTACAGACTCTAGGTTTATGTGAGGGAAGTTGGTAGGATATTTGGGTAGGTTTTGGCTAAGCCAAATGTATTTGGAGGTGTGATTTTGAGAGAAGGGGAAGTACCCTTTTATAAGAGAGGTGAGGGTCACTTTAGGAAAAGCTTGAAATATTATTTTATAATAAAATAATTTTCGATTTATAATGGATAAAAAATGATTTATTTATAGTATAAGGTGAGTATGGGTCGAAAACCACTCAACCAATAGGTTTTAGATAGGTTTAGGTCACCATATTAACCTTATCTTTTAGATTTAACTCTTAGTTAAATATTTTCACTTTTACTGTGTCTTCTTGTATCCTTACACTATATGGTTAATAAACTTACTCTAAAATTACAAGAGAACCTAAAGTGTTTCATTAATGATATATATAATATTACTTAATCCCTTTGGCCAAACCTTATATTTTTAGGAATATTATATCAACCAATAATATAGTATTTGTTTTAAAAATTAATTTATGTCAATTTTGACATTATTTGGTATTTGGTTTTTTTTGAAAGTCATCACTTGTTGATTGCTTCTAAAAAGATACATTGAATAAAACCTAACATGTCATATTCACCTAGAAAATTTGTGGATGTCATAAAGACTTTGAAATTATATTTATTTTAATATTTATAATAACATTTATTTGATTCTTTAATTAATGAGGTAATTACTGCATAATCATTGCATCATAAATAAATTAAATTATTTAATGTATAAAAATTGTAAATAAAATACCATTATGTAGGAAATATTTTTATCTTTCTAACGAATATTTATAGTTGAATTTATATTGTGTGTAACCCTATATTAAAAATGGTTTAGTTATTAAACTTTGAATTTAACACTTTTAACTCTTCTTTAAATAAAATAATAATAATTGTCCTAATATAATTCAAGTAAACCTAAATGATCATATTTTATTCATAAGGTTGTTTTTTGTCAAAATACACTTATCCAATAGAATTTGTACATGTGTTAGGGTAATTATAATATCATTTTTACCTTTAATTACCCTATTTATTTTTAACCGTGGTAAATAAAAGTCAAAAGTTACTATTCATCAAACCACATTTTACTTACTGATATCAACCTTGTCTCTCATATTTTTAAAATTCAACTCACAGAAGCAGTAAAATTAAGTTTTATACAAATTTGCAAATGCTCCTAGATGGTAGGTAAAAGAGGTTAAAAAGTTCAATAAAATTTTATACATATAATTTTATTATAAAATTATTCCAATGAATTACATTGAACTTATATAGGTATTATATATCTATTTTGACTTAAAATAAATTTTAAAAAATAAATAAATATTTAAATAAAAATTCAGTTTTAAATAATAACGCAGTGTTTTTCACTATTCATCAAAAATTGAAAGTTTTCAGAAAAATACCAAAAATTCACCCAAAGATAATTTTGATATTCCGAATTCAAAAATAAATTCTATTTTACCAAATTAAAAACATAGAAGTTTCATTTATTAATTTTAAATTAATTATCGTTGTCAAAACCAAAAAGCGGGTTTAAAAAAAATAAAAACTATCAAAAGATTGACATGTGTTTATGTCAAATTTAAATGTGAAATTACTTATAATGACCTAAATTTTATTAAATAATAAAAATATAATCTAATTATACTTATAAACCTTTAAAATTCATAATTTAACACTATAAATTATTTCGATTAAAAAAGTTGTTTTCAATTAAAACATAGTATTTCTCACTATTCGTCAAAATATGAAAGTTATCAGAAAAGTACCAAAAATTTATCCAAACTAAATTTTTATGTCCTTATTCTAAATAATAATTTAATTTCATTAAATTTAATTTATAAAAGTGTTAAATATTTGTTTTAAGAAAGGGTTCTCCATTAAAAGGTGATAAAATTTCATTTTTTGAAAAAATACTTATTTTATCTGAAAAAAATGAATTTGTTCTTATATTATGTATAATAAACACATAATATGGATGTTAAAATTATATATAGTATATAAGATTCAAAATGTAGTTAATACTATTCATAACCGCCTTTTGAATGGCTAGTTTGGTAAGTTGTGGTGCGCTCGAACTCGGTGTTGCATGTAGCGCAAGCTATTGAATTACTTTAATGAGATAACGTACTATGAAATATTGGGGTGTTATATTCTACCATACTTCAATAAATTGTGTCCTCACAATTTGAAATTTTTCTTCGAAAATAAAAGGTTAAAAATTGAAAAATACCTTTGTGGAAAACCCACATCGAAAATTGGGTAAATAAAATTTAGTCTTAATAAGAGGGAAAAAGAATGAAAATGTTACCAATAAATTATGATATTGATTAAGAGAAATTTAGTGGCAATTAGAGACACATAATTGGAGGAAAAACGTAAATATTTATAGGGAGTTATTGAGGTCATCAATCAAAAATAAGTGTGAAATTGAGGGCCTCAAAGCCATCAATCTATGATGATTTAAAATATCGTTAGTTCAACAAAATATAAGGTATTAGGATAACACATTTTTGGTTTTAAGATACCTTCCATAAAGTTTAAGAATTAATTTATTCATATAATAAGAGGAAAAAATATACTTGACAAGTAGAGTTTCATCCTTCAACTATTTCCTACCACAAACTCATCATTCACTCCAAAGTAAATTGAATTCAAAAATATTTTATTTATACAAATTGTATAGGGTTCAAAAAATAATGAATTTATAATTCATTTGTCAGAATATTTAAAAAAACTACATTATACAAACCAGGACATCACATATGCCAGTGGTAGGTGATCTACCCTTATCGCCCTTCAGTTACGGGTTCAAGTCTCGCAGCCTTGCCGGATGCAACAGGTTGTCACCCGACCTCCGGGTTGTCCTTTTTATGAAAATCCAAAAATAATCTCAAGAAACAATTTAACCTTAACAATAGTATCCAATGTCAAACATAATCGATTACAACCTTTAGACTTATCTAAGATACTTTGGTCCAAAAATCACAGTCCAAAATTTATAAGGAAGGTAAACACAATGAAGATATTTTTTTCCATGTAATAACATGTGAATACCTTCATCATGTACTCTTTTAAAACACTATAACACCATGAATTACTATAAAAACTTATTGATTACATTAATTATCCCTTATTATTTATAAAATACTGAATATACTCCTTATATCCAAAAATGTTGTAAACTCCAACAATGATGGAATATACAAATCATTAATCAGTTTCAAGGTAGTCAAGAATATCCAATATAATTTATCCAAATCAATCATATATTATTCCAAAATAACTACCTCAGCATCAGAACCATATTATGGTTTATCTTTCTCACAACCATATATTTTCCAAAAAAATTAACCTGCTATTGAGTCACTTTTCTTGGTTCCAAACAATATCACGTCCTTAATGAAATAGTACTGTAGTACAATCCTTTTATACTCTATAATTATTATAACTTGTACATCATTACTACAATACTCAAATTACACAATACTTTAATGACAATATAAGAAATCTAATCATTCCCCTTCATCTTTGGTAGTATCATAACTTGATTATTATCCAATAGCAACATTTGGGGTATACTCTAATGATTTGAACATTGCTTCATGTAGTGACCCAACTCCTTGCAGATGAAGCATTGTACATCTGAAACCTTTTTATTAACCTTTAAATAACATAATTAGTGTTCTTTTTTCTCTACACTTATAACAAACTCTCATTCCCTTCAAGCATTTACCAAGGTGATTATTTACACATTTATCACATATGGGAAAATACTTCTTTCCCCTCTTCCCTTTATCCATATTTCTCTCTTCCATCATTTTCTTCTCTTGCTTCCCTTCAAAGCCATAGGACTCAGAGAATTCCTTACTTATCTTAATAATACATGATACTATTTCTTCATATGATGATAATATGTGGGAGGCTATTTCCCTTTTAAATGTTGGATTAATACCATGAATGATATGATCCTTCTTAATCTTTCGATCATGCGTATTGGTGGAATTCTGATTCCTTCTACTGGGTTCCATTTCTAAACAATGGCATACACTAGGTTAGTTTATGAATCGCAATTCATAATTCCAAAATTGTAAAATACCTAATGTAAATTGAAAAGATTATGCATATAATCTATAATCATAAAATATTTTTTTCTTTGAGGAAGTATTTAATCCTAAATCCTTTATAATAGATTATAATGAAAATGTGAATTATCCTAAGCATATCCCCTAGGAGTGTCATAACCAAGAGTGAATCAAGGCCTGTTGTCGTGTACCAGGATACCTCGGGTCAAGCCCAGAACTCTTTGTCAATGTTTTCACTCATAGTTACATCTGTGCTAGAGTCGCCTCTACCTGCTCGTATCTAGACAGGGTTGTATTGCTTGTAAAATATAAAAAATCTCTACATTACCAAAATTCTAGGAAGTTATTCTATACTAATCCTCAAATTATATCTTAGGGTAATGTTCTCTAATCAGAGTTTATCTAAATCTATTTCTAAGGTTGTTGCTAAACTTCCTCTGATACCAACTGTAACTCCCCAACCCTAGTTACCCAAAGTCGGTGCATTATTTTTATACATTAGTATGATTACAAGGAATCAAGTCCCAAAGGACTGATCAGTTTAGCAGTCTTGGAAAATAGATTACATACATGAATGTTACATTACATTATAAAATGAAAAACAACAACAACATTGTCTCCATTGACCACATTCATATCTCTTAGACTATCCCTACAGGTTAGTCATAATATACTACTTCGCATCCTGGGAAAAATAAAACATTGAAAGTGGTGAGCTCATATGCTCAGTAAGGATAAAAATATAGCGAAAACATTCATAAATAAGCATAAATATTAAAGGCAATGTATAAAACTAAAACAAAATCCTTTTAAACTTAAACTTCAGCATAATATGGCAAAGGTAAATCAAATAATTCCATTTACTTATTCACATGGATATTATACTAGTCGAATAATCACATGTAATATCAATAGCTAATTTCATAATGATGGAATACATAATGCCAGAATTCATAACCACATAGTCAAGGCCTTGTGCCAAGACTAAAAATAATATTTTTTCAAGGCCTTGTGCCAAGACACTAATTTGTCTCATGAGACCTACCGATGCATCGAGGAGCTATAGCGGGCTCCACCCATCACTTACTAAGTCTAATGCATTACTCATATGAAAAGGTTTAAACATAACATAAACATTTGTATTAAAACTAGCATAAAAAATTTCAATACTTTATCCATAAACCATGAATGTTATAAAAATAACACATCCATAGTCAAACATTTCAAAAAACCTTCAATACAATATGAAAGATTGGTATCATAATAAATAAACCTCGATCAAGAATAATATCCCATAAAGGATGTTGACATAGTTGAAAATGATTAGTAAAAATATTTGAGAGAAATATCCCTTTTTCATGAAATCATTTAAAAGTCATATAAAGGAAGTCATTTAAAATATAGTTTTGAAACAAAGTGTCACATGCCACTTTGAAACTTTTGAAAGGAATTAAAATTTTAAAATATTCATTTCCATATAAATAAATCCTTAAAACCATTTTGAAAACATTGACATTAATGATAAAGGTTTAGAAGAATAAATCTTTAAAACTTTTAAAATTATGTTTTAGTAAAAGTCCCTTAAAAAGAATCCCTTTGAACACACTTTTATAAAACATAGACATGGATAATAAATATATCCTAGTAGACACTTTTGCTATAACATTTTACTTCATGGTTGCTTATTGTCATGTTCTTGGACTGTGTGTCTGTACAGGTTAGAAGGCAATGCCTTCCCGATTTAGGGATAGACCTTTTCGATGCTAGTTTCCAGCCCCTGGCCTATAGAAGGTGGGCTTGGGTTAGTCACGGCACGGGCCCCGGGGGATGAGTCATGACAAAGAAATAATTTTAAAACCTAACTTATTTTTTAAAAGTGATGTATCCTGGTTTATTATCATGGTATCATATTTGATGACCAAGTAATATAAAAATTCCAATCTCTAATTATTGAGATTCCAAATTGTCTGATGGTTGTGAATTTATCAAAAGTTACAAGAAAGTTTTTCATTATTCCATGACCTCAACAAAACCAATCCAAAAGATGGTTAATAAACCAGATGATTATTAAAGTATTTCATTATTCAAAGTCCATAGTAGATGATTATTTAAGGTTCCATACACATACAATTATATAATTTTTTGAAAATAGAAGATTATTTCACCAGAAGAAGATGACTATTTAACTAAAATATTATATAAGGCTTTCATTATTCTAGGTTATCAGTAGAAAAAATTTTAAGATTACATATGTTGAGAAGTCAATCCATTTGATTCCAATGAATCTAATCCATCAATTGAAAACCTATCCACAAGATTAATATAATTCACTATTTATAGAAAAAATAATTTTATAAGGAGAACCAATCTACCAAATTAAGACATTACAACATATATAGATGAGTCAATCCACCCAATGCAAATGAGTTGAAAAAAAAGATTCATCAGATCCAGTAAAAGAATCCCAAAAAAATGTATAATAATTTGATCCACTAGATTTAATAGGAGTTCATTTGAATATTATATGAATCAAAATGGATCCAAATATAGATGAAGTTGAATTTTATTGGTTTATGATGATCTAACAAAACCTGTTAGATGTAATGAAAAGAATCCCAAAACAAAGATCACTATGATAGATAAATGAAAAACTTGAAATGAAGAAACTATAAACGTGTACCTTAGACTATTATTGTCGTTACTTTTGCAGTGGCAGAGTCAGGGAAGGCAGAGACAGCGGTGACATCGGAGGCCGCAAAGGGGTTTGTGGTGCAAATGGGGTTCACAACGAAGGTGGGTTTGCAGAGGAGGGATTCAAAGCAGAGATGGTGTTTGATGGTGAAGATGGGGTACACAGAGGAGGTGGGTTTGTAGTAGAGGTGGGGTTCAGGGCGGAGGTGGGGTTCAGCTTGCGACGGGGTGGGGTTCAGCTTGCGACGGGGTGGGGTTCACGGTGGAGGTGATGTTCCCAACAAAGGTGGTGTAACGACCCAAACTTTCATTTGTGGATATCCATCTTGATATAATTAAATGTCTCTTTATGTAAAATGTTTATATAAAATATCAAATTCTTTGGTTTTATGTTTTTGGATTTTAAAATACTATTAAGAATTGTGACCGTTGTTAATATAGCCATTGAATAGTGATCACATGATTAGTATAAATATAGGGCTTTAACAAATCCAATTTACTCAAACAAAGGAAGCGATGGCCTCATCTAGTAGACTTACCCCATACGATGCCCATTTTTTAGAGCTTAAAAATGAGGTTGCATATTTGGGCTTCACTCTTGAACAAGCACAATCCAAGTTTGAATATGTTAAGCTCGAGCAGGACCACCTACAAGAGAAGTAGAAGTTGAGAGAGATTACCACCCAAGCAATGTTATCCGAGCCACCCCAAGAGTCTGTCACCATCGCACACCTTGCTCTTCGGTCTTATGTAGGTGTTATAAGGGGTTATATAACAAGACCCTATTAATATGGTTATGTACATTATTTTTGTATATAATAACGAATATACTTTCATTTTATTATTTTTACCTTGTAAATAGTTTTAAAGAAAAAATAGTATTTTTAGTTAATGTTCAACTAAGAAATATATTTTGATGAATAAATGGATTTTTGAATTAAATAATATTTTAATAAAATATTATTATTATTATTAAATTAATTTTTATTAAATATAAATGATCGTATAATTTTATGAATGCAATTGTAATTTTTATTAAGGTTTGAAATCCATTTTTGTCAAAACCCATGAATTTTTTATAAATGTAAGTTTTTATTTTAAAATTGAAAATTAACATATTTAGAAAATTATTTAGATAAAATGAATATTACTTCTAGAATCATGACATCGAAATTATCCAATGGTGAATTTTTCATAATTTTCTGAGACAGTCAAATTTTTGGGTAAAAATTAAATACCGTTTAAATATATAATTTGTTTTATGACATCATAATGACCCAATAGTGATGTAATAAAATACTATAAACTTTATATTCTTCCAATATATGTTTTAAAATTAAAATAATGTGATTTTTGGTTTGTTTTATTTATTTTACAAATCTTTAGTGGACCCTTCAAGACTTATTAAACATTTTGTCTTTTTAAATTGTTTTCCTTAGGAGTGTGACTCACCTCCACAAAAGAAACCCCATTATTTTAAGAAGTTCATAATTTGTCCTTATAAAATATTGTTTTACACTTCCCTTTTCCAAAAACCATGGGCAAAAACCATGGGATGGTTTTTGGTTTGGATTAGTTTAATGTGAGGTGTTCCAAACCTAAATAATAAAGAATTCCCTCACATTTCCTATATAAACCCACCCAAGATCCCACTTACTGCTCACTCAAAGAATTTGGAGTTCATCCAACCTCTTCCATCCTCTCTCTAGAATCCTCCCAAGTTACCCCAAGCTCCCAAGAAGCCTCTCTCGAGCCTCTCTCAAGCCTTTGGAAGCACACTTCCAAGTAAGGGTTTTTCTTCCTTTCTCATTTTTGTCCAATATTCTTTAAATTGTTATTACCTTTTAATTTAAATTATAAATGTTGGGGTATGGTTTCCCAACTCCCCAATACTTTCCTCTTTATGTTTAAATGATGGGAGACCATTTTCTCTCTCATTAAATGCTTCCCATGTACACCCGTTACTATGCCGAAATTCCAAAAGGAATTTCTCTCTCCTCATTTATATTCAAGCAATTCTTTTGTATCATGAATCTAAATTCCATTACATTTTTTGGGACATGTATTCACCTTTATGAACATTTACTTATTGTTTAAAGAGTTTCATGTGTGTATTAAAAAAAATTTATCTTGGAATAAATGATTATGTTGAATGATTCAATGATTTATGATCAATGTGACACACTTATGCATGAAATGAAATGTTTAAGAAGGGTGCAACCTGATAGCGCTCCAACGCATTGGGTAAAGTATAGTATCATGATACGTCATGTGAAATGGGTGTTTACTCATGCTAATTCAAGTGCAACGAGGTTTTACTCTTGCTTCATGTGCAATGAGGGTTTACTCATGCTCCATGTGCAATGAGCCTTGGATCATGCTAATTACATGTTAAGTGTTGTTGCCACATTTCCATGTTATGATTATCATGATTTATCATGACTTCATGTTTATGCTTCTATTGTGATCTATTGATATTCCTATTGTCTAAAATTTATTGTATTTCTCATGTTATTCCATGATTATTCCCTTACCAGGCTTCATAGCTCACCCTTTTCTTATGCATGTCCTCATGTTATCCCATGAAATGATAAGTACAAGGGAATTTAGTGGTCATGTAAAGTAAGTTTTCAATAAATATATTGTATTTCATGTTTTAAGTTGTTATTTAATGATCCTAATAACCAAATATACTAGACCTCTCAATCTTCTATGTTGTATCAAGTGAAGTTTATGTAATAAATTATCTTTAATTGTGTAATAAAAAGCAGGGTTATCATAGTTGGTATCAGAGGATAGGTTAATTTTTTTTGGGATTAGGATTAGAAAACCCTAGTAAAGCCTTATAAAAAAGACTAAGTATACTAAAAACATCCTTAAGTTTTGTTGAGTATTGAGTAAGTGGTTTATCAAGAAAATACATCCCTGTCTGGATACGAGCAGGTAGAGGCGACTCTGGCATAGATGTATCCTTGGGGTAAAACCTGAAAACACCACTTTGAGGTAGACTCGAATGGGAACTGGTGCACGACAATAGGCCTTGATGCACTATTGGTTACGATACTTCCAAGGTATATGCTTTGGTAAATTCACAAGCTTAGTATGAACCATTATTAAGGGACAAAAAAATGCCCTAAGAATATATGTTAGAAAGTTGATCATGGATAACATAGACTGAAGCCAATAGATTCATATATTAAGGAAATAAAAGTTATTTATAAGTCATTAGTTTTGTCCTTGGATTACCCTTTATGTGTTACCCATAACTTTTCTTTTATTCCAACCAATGGCCGGTAATAGGAGGACTCGGGCTAACAACCGATGTAAAGATCAATGTGATGACTATACTAATGAGATGCCCAATCTAATGGAAGTGGGAATCACGAACTTTGTCATGATTCTCTATCAGATAACTCAATATTTGAATAGAAACATAGGTCAAGAGGAACGTTCAACCCCCCCCCTAAGAAAGAACAATTCGTTATCGAGAGATTCATGAGACAAAGGCATCCTACTTTTAATGGATCATCTGATCCCTCAATAGCTGAACAATGGATCAAATCCATTGAAAAGATCTTCTCCATCCTTAAATGTTCTAAAAAAGAGAATTTTCTCCTGGATTCTTATCGTATGGAGGGTGAAGCTGATCAATGGTGGACGTTGATAAAAAATATGAAGCCTGAGTAGGAGATCGAGGTGTTGAAATGGAAGGATTTCCAGAATATGTTTTTCAATAAATATTTTCTGCGCACCCTCCAGCTTAAGATGGAAAGGGACTTCCTTGTCTTCAAGTAAAAATACACCAAATCTATCGGAGCATATGAGGAAAAATTCACAAGGCTTACATGATATGCCTCTGGCTTTTTCATTACCCCCGAATGTGAGGTTGACCACTTCTTTGGTGGGATGAAACCTAGCCCGTGAAAAGTGCTGGCAATCTGTGACTTCGATAACTATGAGAAAATTGTGTGATGTTCCCTCAAGGTTGAAATGGAGATCAGAGAATCTCAGGGCTATCATGGGGATAAGAAGTGTAAGGTGGACTTCAAATCTGGTGGTTTGATGGATAAATCCAATGGTTCTAAGAAGATCCAGCACCCCACTTGCCAAAGGTACGGAAAGAAGCATCCTGAAAACTACCTGAAGGGGATGAGGAAATGCTTTAGGTGTGGAAGAGAAGGTAACCTGGATATTAACTGTCGGCAAGAAAGACCCGCGGCTGCAATAGAGGAGAGGAACGTTCTGTTCGAACCTCAACACATGGTTCATTGCTACAACTGCAAAGAACCAGGGCATCTTGAAAATAATTTCCCTAAGACAAGGGTTTTTGGAGGCAACCAACAACCTCCAAGGCAATGAGGGCGAGCTTTTTCCATCACTACTGCCAAAGTAAACCCCGACAATGAAGTGGTGATAGGTACACTAGTTATTCATTCAAGAATAGAGAATGTACTTTTTGATTTAGGTTCTACACATTCTTTTATATCTCAAAAGTCTAGTATAATAATCCTAGCACCACCACAAATCATAGAAGTGAAGATGTCGGTGAGTACGACAAATTGGGAAATCATTGCATCCCATGAATATAATTCCTCCCTTATCATAATCCGTGGACTAAACTTCCTGATGAACCTCGTCTTACTCCCTCTAGTGGAATTTGATGTAATTCCTGGCATGGACTGACTTTCCTTATATAGATCCAAAATAAATTTTTGTGAGAGAAATCACTCTCCATGTGGAGAATCGACCCCCGATTCTTTACAAGTGCAAGGAGGAAGATGAACCTTCTTTAGATCCATCATATCAAGTGTGGATATTACTGCCCTATGAGCATGCATATCTAGATTATATGATTGAGTCTAAGGAGGCAAACATCCTAGAAGACATGCCTATTGTGAGGGAATTATATGAAGTGTTTCTCGAGGAATTTCCTGGTCTTCCTCCTAGAAGAGATGTTGAATTCTCAATTGATCTTATAACTGGGGTGTTTCCAATATCCAAGACTCTATATAGAATGGTTGTTGTGGATCTTTAGGAGATGAAGAAATAACTACAGGAGAATCTGGATAAAGGTTTTATATGCCCAAGTGCTTCACCATGGGGTGCACCAGTCCTCTTCATCAAGAAGAAGGATGGGTCAATGCGCCTTTGCATCGATTATCACAAGATTAACAAAATCACGATAAAGAACAAGTATCCTCTCCCACGAATTGATGACTTGTTCAATCAGCTGCATGGAGTACAATACTTATTCAAGGTGGATTTGCGGTCGGTATATTATCAAGTAAGGTTGAAGAAGTAAGATATCCCCAAGACTGCTTTTTTTACAAGATACGAGCACTATGAATTCATAGTAATGCCTTTCGGACTCACTAATGCTCTAGAAATCTTCATGGACTTGATGAATAGAGTCTTTATAGATTACCTTGAAAAATTTGTGGTAGTCTTTATAGATGATATTATGATATACTCTAAAAACAAGGAGGATCATGAGGAGAATATAAGAACTATACTAGAGACCTTACGAAAGGAGAATATCTATGAAAAGTACAACAAGTGTGATTTCTGGTTGAAGTAGGTCTTATTATTGGGCCATATCATCACAAGCAATGAGATATATATGGATCCCTCCAAAACAGATGTAATTGAGGGATGGCTGAGGCCACCATTGGTAACGGATATCCGTAGCTTCTTGGGGTTAGCTGGATATTATCGGCAATTTGTGAGAAATTTCTCATAATTTTCTAACCCTCTTACCAAGCTAACTTGGAAAGGAGTAAAGTTTTCTTGGAGTGATGAATGCGAATAAAGCTTTAAGGAGTTGAAAAGAAGGCTTATCACTATTCTCGTGCTCACTTTACCCACAAGTGGAGAACTTTTTGTGGTATTCAGTGATGCTTCGAAGAAGGGCCTGAGATGTGTGTTGATAAAAAATGAAAAAGTCATTGCCTATGCTTCAAGGCAATTGAAATTTCATGAATAGAACTAACCAACACATGACCTCGAGTTTCCTGTAGTGATCTTCACTTTAAAAATTTGGCAGCATTATCTATTTGGGGAGAAGTGTTAAATATATACGGACCACAAAATCCTCAATTATATATTCACATAGAAAGATTTGAACATGATCTAAAGAAGATGGTTAGATCTAATCAAATACTATGACTGCTCAATCCATTACCACCCTGGGAAAGCAAAAAAGGCAGTGGATTCCCTAAGTAGAAAGGACCGAGTGATTCTATCATTGATGAGAATTGAAAAGGATCCAATCTTCTTATATTTGATGAAGATGGATATGGGAATCATAAATAATGGAACATCATCAATTATTTCACAAATTATTGATCAACCATCACTTTTGGAAAGGTTAAAGGATGATCAAAAGGATGATGTGAGAATTCAAGAAAAGTTGAAAGCTATCAAAAAAGGAAAATCCTTAGAGTTTATTGTTAATGAAGAAGGAATTGTGAGATTTGGGAAAATACTATGTGTTTCATCAAGTCCAGAGCTAAAGAAGAAACTTTTGGATGATGCACATAGTTCAAATTTCTCTATTCACCTAGCAAACACAAAGATGTATTGAGATCTCTGAGATCATTATTGGTGGGATAATATGAAGAAGATCATTGAATATACATCAAAGTTTCTGGTGTGTCAGCAAGTGAAGGCAGAGAGGTAGAAGTCTAAGGGGATGATGCAACCATTGTCCATACGAGAATGGAAATGAGAGAACATCACCATGGACTTTGTCACCAGACTTCCGAAGACATCCAAATGCAACAATGAAATATGGGTTATTGTGGATCATATTACAAAGGCTACACACTTCATTGCTATTTGAGAGGATTTCTCATTGGATCAACCGGCACAAATATATATCAGGGAAGTGGTAAGGCTTCATGGAGTACCACTATCTATTGTGTCTGATCGAGATCCAAGATTCACCTCTAAGTTTTGGAAGAGTCTTTAACATGCTCTGAATGCTGAACTGAACTTCAGCATGGCCTATCATCCTCAAACTGATGTCTAATCTGAGCAGAAAATCCAAACACTTGAGGAAATGTTGAGAGCGTTCTCAATAGACTTTAAAGGAGGATGGTATCAACATCTTCCTCTGGTTGAGTTCTCTTATAATAACAGTTTCCACTAGAGCATCCAAATGAAACCATATGAATCCCTTTATGGGAAAAGGTGTAGAACACTGGCGTGTTGGGATGAGTTTAGTGAGTATAAGCTGTTTGGACTAAAAATGGTCAAAGAAATGGTGGAGAAGGTGAAAACCATTTAGCGGCATATTAAGGCAGCCTAGAGTCGACATAAGAGTTATGCAGATAACCATCGACGAGACCTTGAGTTTAAACTTGGAGACATGGTATTTCTACGCATATCTCTGTGGAAGAAGGTCATGAGGTTTGGAAATAAAGGGAAGCTAAGTCCAAGGTACATCGACCCCTTCGAGATTCTTGATCGTGTCGGGGTTGTGGCCTATCGACTAGCATATCCACCTACCACGGCCAAAGTACATGATGTCTTTCATGTATCCCTATTAAGGAAGTACATACCAGACCCTTCACATGTACTCTTTTCAGAGGTGGTACAGTTAGAGTATGATATTTCTTATGAGGAGCAACCAGTGAAGATCTTAGATCGTAGAGAAACAGTTATATCAAATAAGACAATGCCCCACATCAAGGTGTTGTGGTGAAACCACAAGTTTGAAGAAGCGATGTGGGAATCAGAGGAAATGGTGAAGCAAAGTTACCCAAATCTGTTTTAGTGTGGGAAAAGGAAATTTCGAGGGAAAAATTTCTTAAGTGGGGAAGATTGTAACGACCCAAACTCTCATTAGTGGAAATCCCACTTGATCTAATTAAATGTCTCTTTATGTAAAATATTTATATAAAATGTCAAATTCATTGGTTTTATGTTTTTGGATTTTAAAATACTGTTAAGAATTGTGATTGTTTCTAATATAGCCATTGAACAGTGATTACATGATTAGTATAAATATAGGGCATTAACAAATCCAATTTACTCAGACAAAGGAAGTGATGGCCTCATCCAACAGACGTGCCCCATACTTGCCCATTTTCCAGAGCTCGAAAAGGAGGTTTCATATTTGTGCTTCGCTCTTGACCAATCCCAAACCGAGCTTGAATATGTTAATCTCTAGTGGGACCACCTATGATAGAAGTGGAAGTTGATAGAGATTACCACTCGAGCAATATTATCCGAGCCACCCCAAGAGTCTGTCACCATCGCACACCTTACTCTTCGGTCTTATGCAGGTGTTATAAGGGGTTATGTAACAAGACCCTAGTACTATGGTTATGTACATTATTTTTGTATATAATAATTAATATACTTTCATTTTATTATTGTTACCTTGTAAATAGTTTTTAAAGCACAAATAGTATTTTTAATTAATGTTCAACTAAGAAATCTATTTTGATGAATTAATGGATTTTTGAATTAAATAATATTTTAATAAAATATTATTATTATTATTAAGTTAATTTTTATTAAATATAAATGACCGTATAATTTTATGAATGCAATTGTAATTTTTATTAAGGTTTGAAAGCCATTTTTGTCAAAACCCATGAATTTTCGATAAATATCGGTTATTATTTTAAAAGTGAAAATTAACATATTTAGAAAATTATTTAGATAAAATGAATATTACTTCTTGAATCATAATGTAGAAATTATCCAATGGTGATTATTTTATAATTTTCTAAGACAACCAAATTTTTGGGTAAAAATTAAATACCGTTTAAATATAAAATGTGTTTTATGACATAATAATGACCCAATAGTGATGTAATAAAATAATATAAACTTTATTTTCGGAAAATATATGTTTTAAAATTAAAATAATGTGATTTTGGGTTTTATTTATTTATTTTTCAAAGCTTTAGTGGACCCTTCAAGACTTATTAAACATTTTGGCTTTTTAAATTGTTTTCCTTGGGAGTGTGACTCACCTCCACATAAGCAACCCCATTATTTTAAGAAGTTCGGACTTTGGTCTTATAAAATATTGTTTTACACTTCCCTTTTCCAAAAACCATGGGCAAAAACCATTGGCTGGTTTTTGGTTTGGATTAGTTTAATGTGAGGTGTTCCAAACCTAAATAATAAAGAATTCCCTCACCTATCCTATATAAACCCACCCAAGCTCCCACTTCCTCCTCACTCAAAGCCTTTTAAGTTCGTCCAAACTCTGCCCTAATCTCTCTATAATCCTCCATATGTGCCCCAAGCTCCTAAGAAGCCTCTCTCAAGCCTCTCTCAAGCCTTTGGAAGCACACTTCCAAGTAAGAGTTTTTCTTTCTTTCTCATTTTTGTCCAATATTTTTTAAATTGTTATGCACTTTTAATTTCAATTATAAATGTTGAGGTATGGTTTAACACCTCCCCCATACTACCCTATTTATGTTTGAATTATGGGATACCCCTTTATCTCTCATTAAATATCACCCATGTACACCCGTTACTATGCTGAAATTTCGAAAGGAATTTCTCTCTCCTCATTTATATTCAATCAATTCTTTTGTATCATGAATATAAATTTCATTACATTTGTTGGGACATATATCTATATGAACCCCTTACTTTCCATGTAATTTAAATATGATGAGACACCCCTTTCTATCTCATCAATCATTTTTATGAGTTCTTATGTCACGTCGTTATGCTGCCGAAATTGCACCGCACTTTTCCAAGCCAAAGTCATTATGTAGTGAATACCATGCTCGTTTCTCTATCAAGGGTATTCACCTTTATGCACATTTACTTATTGTTTAAAGAGTTTCATGTATGTATTCCACATTATTTTATCATGGAATAAAATATTATGTTGAATGATTCAATGTTTTATGATCCATGTGGCACACTTATGCATGAAATGAAATGTTTAAGAAGGGTGTGCCCTGATAGCGCTCCATTGCATTGGATAAAGTATAGTATCATGATACGTCATGTGAAATGGGTCTTTACTCATGCTAATTCAAGTGCAACATGGGTTTACTCATGCTTCATGTGCAATGAGGGTTTACTCATGCTCCATGTGCAATGAGCCTTGTCTCATGCTAATTCTATGTTAAGTGTTGTTGCCACATTTCCATGTTATGATTATCATACTTTATCATGCCTTTATATTTATGCTTATATTGTGATATATTGATATTACTATTGTCTAACATGTATTGTATTTCTCATGTTATTCCATGATTATTCCCTTACTGGGCTTTATAGCTCACCCTTTTCTTATGCATGTCCTGAGGTTATCCCATGCAATGCTAAGTATGAGGGAATGTAGTGGTCATGTAAAGGAAGTTTTCAATAAAGATGTTGTATTTCATGTTTTAAGTTGTTATGTAATGATCATAAGCCCCAAAGACACTAGACCTCTCAATCTTCTATGTTGTATCAAGTGAAGTTTATGTAATAAATTGTGTTTAATTGTGTAATAAAAAGCAGGGTTTTCATAGGTGGGGTTCGACGGCAGAGGTGAGGTTCACATCGGTGGAGGGATTCGTGATGATGGAGGATGGATTCACGATGACAAAGGAGGGGTTGGGGCAGAGGAGGAGTTGGTGAAAGAGGAAAAGGAGGAGTCAGCGGCAGGGGTTGGCTTCCGTGAGAGTTTGGTGTGTGAGAGAGGAGGAGACTGTTATGATTTATTTATAAAAGCGGGTAAACCTTTTATCAGCGCTACCTAAAAAGCATCGATAAATGTATGTTTTATCAGTGCTAAAAAACTGATGATAAAACTCTAATGATAATAAATTATTAATTTTATAAAATTATATGTATGATAAATAAATAAATATTTATTTATAAAAATAACTATAAATAAATAAATATTTATTTATATTTATATATATAATAAATATATTTATATAATTATATATATTTATAAAATTATAAATATTATAAATAAATAAATAAATATTTATAATTATAAATTTATAATAAATATATTTATTATATTTATAATTATATATAATTAATATATTTATTATAATTTTATAATTATTTAAATATATCTATATTTATTTATAATTATAATTAATAATATTTTTATATATTTATTATAATTTTATAATTATTTAATAAATATAAATTTATATTTATTTATTTAAATAATTATAAAATTATAATAACTGTATTTCTTATATTTATGATTTTATATATAACTAATATATTAATTATATATATTTATAAGATTATAAATATAATAAATATATATTTATATAAATATATAATAAATATATATTTATATAAATATATAATTTAAAATTTTATAATAAATATATATTTATTTATAGTAATAATTATATATATATATATAATTATAAAATTATAAGAACTATATTTATTATACTTATAATTTTATAAATATATATAATTAATATATTTATTATAATTTTATATTTATTTAAATATATCTATATTTATTTAGAATTATAATTATAAATATTTGATATATTTATAAATATATTTATTTAATTATATATATCTTTAACATTATAATTATAATAAATATATTTATTATAATTTTATAATTATTTAATTATATATATATATATATCTATTTACAATTATAAGTATAAATAAATAAATAATTATTTATAATTAAAAAATTATAATATATATTTATTTATTTATAGTTATAATTATATATATATATTTAAATAATTAAATAATTATAAAAAATATATTTATTACATTTATAATTTTATAAATATATATAATATTTATATTTATTATAATTTTATAATTATTTAACTATATCTATATTTATTTAGAATTATAATTATAAATATTTGTATATATTTATAAATATATTTATTTAATTATATATATTTATAACTTTATAAGTATAATAAATATATTTATTATAATTTTATAATTATTTACACACACATATATATATATATATATATTTATAATTATAACTATAAATAAATATATTGAAATACATTAAAATATAATATTTTTCTATTTTAACAAAACAACAATGAAACCAAATCACATCATACTACATATAAGGAATAAAAATTCTTCCATTCAATGAAAAAACCATTGAAAAGTCCAATTATTGATTAGACACTTTTGAAAAATGAAATGAGGATACTTGCTTTAATGAAAGTAAGAAAAAAACATATATTTATAAATATATTTATTTAATTATATATATTTATAACTTTATAAGTATAATAAATATGTTTATTATAATTTTATTATTATTTACACACACACACACACACACACACATATATATTTATAATTATAAATATCTTTATAAATATTTGTATATAATTATAAATATATATAGATATATACATTGTAAAGTATAGATCATAAAAAATAAGTCATGAGATATATATGGACAACATGAATAGTAATGAGGGTGTAATGTGTAAATGAACATTCATAATGAATACATAACACATGAACATCAATTATATTCACAAATCGATATATTTATCGACCAAATTCATTGGAAACATATATTTATTTAAATATATATATTTTTATTTATTTATACGAAGAACGGTGCAGACCATGGGTTAATATATATTTATTTATAATTATAATTATAAATATGTATATTTAAAAAGTACTAATATATAATTATAAATATAATAAATATATTTATTCTTTAATGAAATTTATTATAATCTTATAATTATTTAAATATATATTTATTTAATTATAATCTTATAAATACTTTAAAAAAATATTATATATATATTTAAATTATTAAAAAAAATATATTAATTATAAACATGCATTTTTTGTTTAATGTATACAAATAAACATTATTTTTGAATATAAATATAATAATTTTGCATAAACAAATAATATTTTTTGTTAAAAACTTTTATTAGTGCTAATAATAGCGTTGATAAACCTACTCTATATCAGTGATCTTTTTAGCACCGATAAATGGTAGATTTATCAGTGCTTTTAGGTAGCGTTGATAAAGGCCCCCCTTTCATCAACGCTTCCTGTTTAGTGATAATAAAAACTGGTGCATCCCTTTTCAGGATCTGTGGTAGTGATATTTTTAGGTTGTGGTGTTGGTTGATGGGCGCATTATTCGGGCATTGTTGGTGGTTGGGTGGAGATTAATCCTTGTCTTTTGGGTTGAGGCAACCATCTTGGTGGTGTTACCAATATGATGGTAGGTAAGGCAGATGGTAATGGTGTTCTGGGGCTATGGGAGTGGGCCTAATATGAAGCCGGGTGCGGCACTGTTGTTGTAGTCTTACTGATAAGGGAAGGATGAAGCCTTGGAAGGAGTGCACTCAGTTAGGACCTAGTTGTTGGTTGGGGAAGGGGGTATACAAAGCTACAAAGAAACATGCAAACACACACATGCAGGAAGCCATGGATAATTGAACCCGAGACCTCCCCGACCTCCCCTGACTATTAACATGCCATGATTTTAGTATTGGCTGAGTAATAAAAGGCTCAATAGGGTCATGATGTTTCAAATAAGCCTTTTAACTGAATATGTTGGGCTCAATTGGGGGTTGACCTGTCCTTTTAGGGAGGGTTGTTGTATGAAACATTGGACCTCTTTGTGTGTATTTTTTATTAATTTTTTGTAACCTTTTAATACATTGTATAGATTATTATTATTATTATTATTTGTCGGAGGAATTTATGTCTTTTCAGTTATAAATGTTTAGGGTGATGTTGATAATTGAGTCTATAAATCCTCTTTGTGTGCCTTGTTTTCCTTTTTTATTGATAAGGGGTATGAAATTGGTGTCTCAAAACCAATACTCATAAAAGGGCCCTCCCTTCCCTTATTTGAGGTCTCATGAGCCACAAGGGTGAAGACCCTTTCTCCTTCCTCATTCATGAAGTGGTTTCTTATGGATCAAATATAGGATCATAATCCCTTATCCCTTTTCTTATGCTTCTTATTCCTCTTTACTTGGTGATGTACATAATTATATATCTAGAGATTTTACTATTTATAGGTTTCATTGAGGTATAGAGCAACATTCATTTTGTAAGGTGCTTTCACTGGTGGTAGTTTTGGGACTCTATGGTTTGTCTAATCATATCATTATAAGGTTTAACTTTATCATATGACTTATTGATAAGGGTTATTTGACTTAAGGATAACATTCACCTTTAAAATGAATTGTTTAATTTATGAATTTATAAGTTTAAGTATTAATGAATGAGTCAATGGTCAAGAGTCTTAGTGATTAAATTTATTGAAGCCCATTAAGGTGGGTGACTTATGTCTTTTCTCATAGATGGAAAATTTAATTATGTTTTGATGAATTATTTTTTATAAAAACCTATTTAAATACCTTTCTAAATTATGAGGGTGTGTTTGGGTTTTCTTTGGAAATGTTTATATGTTGAATTGTGATTGTTAACCACTTACGGTGTTCTTAAAAGTGTTGTTTAACTAAATAATGGGTGGTTTGAAATTAATGGATGAGTTTTATGTTTTTATTTTAAAAAGGTGGAAATGGGTTATTTAAATGATTAGAATTGGATTATATGGGAACATGGATGGTTTGATTTTAAAATAAGATTTTTGAAATAACTTGAGATAGAATACCAAATAATTAGAAATGACCCCACACTTTATATTTCTTTTCTATATTTAGATGAAGTGGGTTTGGTGCTTGGTATGGTTGATGACCCTTATGAGAAATATTTTTTCAATGGAGGTTCCCATAGTATACTAGGGATTAGGTGATGGACCAAACTGGAGGACTAGTCTTCTCATATCAATGATTCTACCCTCACTCATGTTTTGGAGAGATTAATGGGTGGTGGATATCCATTCAGTTGACGCTAACCAGTTAGGTATTTCATTTTCACTTTTATATAGTTATGGTACATGAGTTCTATTTATTGTAATTATTATCATTGGAATGTTTTTTTGATAGTGTTGTATTTTTATTTAGCATGTGATGTATCAATTCATTAATGGTGTCCAAATATGATTAATTATTATTTATTTATTTTGTTTAAATTAATTGGTTTGAGGGAAATAATTCTCCCATGGTATGTATTCATTCCTCACCAGTAAAAAACCTCAATTGATTTAAGAGAATGCATTGGAGTTCATTGCTGATCTGGCTTGGGTTTGGTTCATTCCAGGATAAGTAGTTACAAGATGGGTTGAATTTCTTTAGGATTATAATTATGAGATTATAGAGTAATTAAGAACATTATTATAACAACCCATACTTTACATACAATGTTATTACTTCAGAATTGAAGCATACTTATTACAACATATAACAAAACCATGAAAGGACCGTATAGTTATAGTGTCTTTAGAAACTGGGAAATAGAAACAATTGGTTCATAAAGCATCTACATTGTCTCCCATTTATTTAATCATATTTTGAGTACTTTTTGGAATCACCTACTTAATACCCTTCTTCCTGACCTGGGGAAAAGAAAACATACAAAAGGGTGAGGTCAAATGCTCAGTAAGGTTAAACAAAGGAAATATCAATCATATCATATTCATAAGAACATAACATTTTGAAAATCTTAACCTACAAAAGAGATCATAATATCATAACATGAGATAAATCATGGTAGTGAAATGTAATCCCAATAATCATAACATAAAACATGAAACTTTTTGGCATACAAACATAATCATAGAGAATCATTTCTTAGTAGTCAAGACTCATTGCTAAGACTATCCTAGCAGACAAAGTCCATTTCTGAATCGAGTTCACTTCTCATTTCAGTCCTGTATCACTGAACCAGATTAACCTGCCGTTCCAGCCATATCTATATCATGAGATATAAATCTTTACCCAATGAATTGGAGGGAGATATAGGTCCCACTCATCTCATAATGATACCATTATTATGTGTTCCACAAGATCATAAATCATACATCATAGCATAACCCATGTAATAAAAATGGGATTCTTAAACATCATGCCATCATAAAATAATCTATATAAGATAAAAGGAAATCATAAAAATAATTCCATCATAACATAATCAAATCAATGTAAAAATATGGATAGAAATAGAACCATATATTATCTTAGATGGAAAATAATTTTGATAAAACGCTTGAACTCCATTCTTGAGGAAAATATCCTTTCTACTTCAAAAACATTTTTTCCTTTCTTTAAATGTCATACAATTTAAAAAAAAGAATTTTATTAAAAATAAACTTGAAATCTTGTAAAGTAATCTTCATTGAAATAATGTTCTATGAAATCATAAAAATCCATTCATGTCTTATAAGTTAAAAAAACATTTTTCTCGTACTTTGGTCGGAAAAGTCAAAAAGTACCTTGTACTAAAAATGACAAAAGATTCCTTTCATATCTTTTAATAAAAATTAACCAATGAGTAAAATTGGATTTAAACAATTGTATTAGGATATAAATAATATTACATATTGAAAAAACATGGGTGTGGATGATAAATATTTCTCAGTAAATTCTGAAGTATAAACAATCTCGGATAAAAATGAGATTGCGAGATTTTCCCTTACCTTAGGTCCGATTTGCTTCGTACGTATCTGAACCTCCTGTATAATGATTTAAATAATTTCATTGACTTATTACAGAATCATATTCATTTTTATGATATCATATATGGTCATATTCTTATCTTCTTATTAGTAATATTTCATTGCTACTTGTTATTCGGGTGTTCATTGCTTTACGTTCTCGTGCATGTTTTGTGGAATAAATTCTTATTATTATTTTTAGGTTATAGATACATAATTTACATAATGGTATTAGTGTAATATATATCATATTTATTCATTCAATTCATTTATATAATCATTATTCAATGAAGATCATGTAGAACGAGTTGCATCACATTGTGGAGACGGTAGGCCGTACGTACGCACGAGCGATGATATCCTTCCCATGATCGTAGAATTTTATTGAAGTGTATAATATTTCAGAATCAATATCACTTTAAAATAATCATATATATTTATTATTTACACCATTATACCCATCCAAGTATGGTGGTGGTGGAAAACAAATTACACCACGGCGTGGAGACGGTATTCCGTACGTACGCACGCGCGGTGATTTCATTTTCAGTAGGATGGATAGAAGGTGAAATAGGGTTGTTTAATATTTATAATAACATATAAGTATATGAGTTATACTTATGTTATTAATTTATTATTAAACAACAAAATAAGAATAAGTAGAAGAAGAAGTTAATTTGAAAGAATTGGTAAAGGATATTACCTCTTCTTTGACGCACCTCTTCTAAACCTCATATAAGGGTACTAAAGTTGGTCTTTGAAGAATACCATAATATCTATTATGTTTCTAGGTATGTTCATAAAGGAAATGTTCAGGGTTTGGCCGATCTTGAAGGCTATAAATTGTGTAAAGAGGAGAGGGAGGAGGTGCCCTTTTATAAGGGAGGAGAGGGCCACCTTAGAAAAAATTTAAAATATTATTTTATAATAAAGTCATATTCGGTTTTTAATAGCTGAAAATTGATTTATTTAGAATCTAAGGTGGGCATGGGTCGAAATAATCTCAACCAATAGGTTTTAGACAAGTTTAACTTAATATTTTAACCTTATCATTTAGATTTAACTCTAAGTTAAATAATTTAACTTTTACCGTGTCTTCTTATTTTCTTACACTATATGGTTAATAAACTTACTATAACAAGTCAAAAGAACCCCAAGTGGTTCATTATTAATATATATAACTTTATCTATGTCATTTTTCTAAACCTTAGATTTTTAGGAATAAAATAAAAATTAATAATATAATATTTGTTTTAAAAACTATTTTATGTTAATTATGACACTATTTGGTAATTGATTTTTGTAAAAATTATAAAAGCATTATTAGTTAAAAAAAGTTAATTTAATCAATAATAACATGTAATATTAACCTATAAAATTAGTTTAATTTATAAAAAGTCTCAAATTACCTTTATTTGGGTATTTATAACATCAATTATGTTAACATTTCATTAATAAGGTAATTACTTCATCATCATTGTGTCATAAATAAATTAAATTATTTAATGTCTAAAAATTATAAATAAAATACCATTATATAGGAAATATTTTTATATTTCTAATGTATATTTATAGTTGAATTTATCTTATGTATAACTATATATTAAAAATGATTTAGTTATTAAACTTTGATTATAAATATTTTAACTTTTCTTTAAATAAAATAATAATAAGTGTCCTAATATAATCCAAGTGGACCTAAAGGGTAATATTTTATTCCTAAGGTTGGTTTTGGTCGAATTACACTTATCCAATAGAATTAGGACATGTGTTAGGATAATAATAAGATCATTTTTACCCTTAATTACCCTATTTAATTTTAACTGTGGTAAAAAAAAGTAAATAGTTATTATTCACCAAAAATTATTTTTATCTTATTAAACCACATTTTACTCCTTGATATTAACTGTATCTCTAGGATTTTCGAAATTCCACTCACAGAAGCGGTAAAATTAAGTTTTTTGTAAATTTTCAAATTCTCCTAGGAGGTGGGTAAAAGACGGTGAAAAGTTCAATAAAATTTATATATATATAAAATTATTATAAAATAAATCCAATGAATTAAATTGAACTTATATAGGTATTATGTATCAATTTGGACCTAAAATAAATTTAAATAAATAATTATTTAAATAAAAGTCGGTTTTTTAATAGTAACCCAGTGTTTTCACTATTCATCAAAAATTGAAAGTTTTCAGAAAAATACCAAAAATTCACCCTAGGGTAATTTCGATATTTCAAATCCTAAAATGAAGTCCATTTTGAAAGATAAAATTTATAAAATTTCAAAAAGTGGGTATTACTATTCATAATGGCTAGTTTATATAATATTTTAATAACATATCGTTGTTTAGTGAAACACGCTATTGCGTACAACGCAAGCTATCGAGGAAGGTTGCTCCTGTGTGTAACACAAGCCAAGATAGTGTTGTGTTTAGTGAAAGATTTATTTGGTGATGCATATAACATAAAAACAAAAATATTTCTCATAAAATCTCGGGTGTTACATTCTACCCCCTTAAAATGAATTTTGCCCTCGAAATTCATCACTTTGTAACAAATAGATGAGGATACCTCTCCCCCATCATATCCTCAAGTTCCCATGTAGCTTATTCTAATTGGTGGTTCCTCCATAAAACTTTCACAAAGCGAGTGGTCTTGTTCTATAGGACTTTTTCACTACGATCTAGAATATCTATCGGTTGTTCTTCATAAGAAAGATCTTGATCTAGCGGTATAACTTTTGAGCTTAGTACATGTGAAGGATTAGATATGTAATTTCTCAGGAGAGATACATAGAACACATCGTGAACTTTAGAGGGATTCGGTGGGAGCGCCAATCGTTAATCTACCTTCCCAACATGATCCAATATTTCGAAAAGACCAATATACCTAGGGCTCAACTTTCCCTTCTTTCAAAATCTCATTACTCTCTTCCAAGGAGATATTCATAAGAACACTTTATCACCCACTTTAAACTCTAGGCCTTTTCTTCGGTTGTCAGCATAACTTTTTTGTCAACTCTGAGCTGCTCTTATGTGTTGTTGAATAGATCAGACCTTTTCTGCCATCTCATCAACAAGATTAGGTCCTAATAGATTCTTTCCCCAACTTCATCCCAACAAGTTGGAGTTCGGCATTTCTTTCCATAGAGAGATTTATAAGGAGCCATCTGAATACTGGAGTGAAAGCTATTATTATAATAAAATTCCACCAAAGGTAGGTGTTGATCCCAACCACCTTTGAAATCCATAGAGAAAGCTCTTAACATATCTTCTAGAGTTTTAATTGTTCTCTCAGATTTACCATCTGTTTGAGGATGATAAACAGTGATGAAACTCAACTCTGTATCTAAATTATGCTGAAGACTTCTCCAGAACTTCGAGGTAAACCTTGGATCCCGATCAGATATAATGGAAAGTGGCACTCCATGCAATCTTACCACTTCCTTAACATATATCCTAGAAAGCTGATCAAGAGAGAAATCATCTCTAATAGCAATGAAGTGTGCCGACTTTGTTAGACGATCAACTATAACCCAGATAACATTATTTCCTTTGGATGTTTTAGGAAGTCCAGTGACAAAGTCCATAGTGATGTTTTCCCATTTAAATTCTGGTATGGGTAATGGTTGTAACATCCCCTTAGACTTCTGTCTCTCTGCTTTAACTTTCTGAAAAACCAAGCATCGAGAGACATATTTAGCAACATATCTTTTCATGCCATCCCACCAGAAGTACTCTTTCAGATCCCTATACATCTTCGTGCTTCCAGGGTGAATAGAGAATGAAGAACTATGAGCTTCATCCAATATTTCCTTCTTTAATTTTGGGATGGGAGGAACACAAACCCGATTCCTGAACCATATTATTTCATCACAATCAATGTGGAATTCAGGAACATTTCTCACATTCTTTTGTAACTCTAAATCTTCTTTCTGTGCCTCTTTAATCTTCACATGTATAGATGGTTGAACATTCATTTGAGAAAGAAAATATTTCTCCCCTTCCATTATAATTCCAAGATCCATCTTTTTTAAATCCATAAATATTGGATCTTTTGTGATCCTCATCATGGATAAGCTAGCATGGTCTTTTAGACTTAATGCGTCTACCACCTTGTTTGCTTTCCCAGGGTGGCAATAAATTGAGAAGTCGTAATCCTTAATCAGCTCCAACCATCTTCTTTGGAGCATATTAAACCCCTTTTGTGTGAAAATATACTTTAAACTTTTATGATCAGTATAAATATCACACCTTTCAACATAAATATAATGCCTCCAAATATTTAATGTAAAGATTACCGCAGCTAAATCCAAATTATGAGTTGGGTAATTTTGCTCATGGATTTTCAACTGTCGTGAGGCATAAGATATCACCATATCGTTTTTCATGAGAACACATCCCAATCCCTTCTTGGATGCATCATTGTAGATCAAAAACCTTTCTCCACTACAAGGCAGTGTGAGCACAGGTGCACTGGATAACCTTCTTTTTAACTCCTTGAAATTCTCTTCACACTCCTCCGTCCAAACAAACTTAACTCCTTTTCGAGTCAACCTGGTGAGTGTATTAGATAATTGTGAAAAATCTTTCAAAAAACATCGATAATATCCAGCCAAACCAAGAAAACTTCAGATCTCAGTTACTATTGTTGGTCTTGACCATCTTTCGATAACCTCTGTTTTTTCTAGATCCACAGATATCCCCTCTTTTGAGATTATGTGACCCAAAAATGATATTTTTTGAATCCAAAATTCACACTTGGTAAATTTGGCATAAAGCTTCTCCTTTCTTAGGGTCTTTAATACAATTCTCAAGTGATCTTCATGTTCTTACTTGCTCTTTAAATAGACAAGAATATAGTCTATAAATACTACCACAAAATGATCAAGATAGTATCTAAAGACTCTATTCATTAGATCCATCAAGATAGCAGGGGCATTAATAAGACCAAATGGAATCACTATAAATTCATAGTGTCCATACCTTGTATGGAAATCTGTCTTTGGTATATCCTCCCTTTTGACCCTTAATTGATTATACCCTGAATGAAGATCAATCTTGGAAAAGTATTGAGCTCAGCGTAGTTGGTCAAATAAGTCATCAATGTGTGGGAGAGGATATTTGTTCTTGATAGTGATCTTGTTAAGTTCTCGATAATTAATGCAGAGTCTCATTGATCCATCTTTCTTCTTAATAAACAACACAGTTTCTCCCCAAGGTGATGCACTAGGGCGTATGAATCCCTTATCAAGATTCTCTTGGAGTTGCTTCTTCAATTACTACAACTCAATTGGGGACATTATATAAGGTGTCCTTGAAATAGGTAAATCACCCGGTACGAGTTCTATTGAAAAATCAACTTTACGATTGGGTGGAAGACCTAGCAATTCCTCCGAAAAGACATCATCAAACTCCCATACAATGGTAATATTATTAATCATGAGTTTCTCTCCAACCATTTGAGATAAATAAACTTCATTTAGTGGAATCAAGACCCATAAGATGGATGAAATTTCCACTGGAAGGTTATGTTCATCCTTGCATCGATAGACAATTATAGATTGATCTGGAATATGAAATGTGACTTCCATTCTTTGGAAATTGATATGAGATACATATAAAGAAATCCAATCCATGCCAAGAATCACATCAAATTCCACTATAGGAAGGATCACAAGATTTGCAGGAAGCACTTTCCCACAAACTTCAATCGGAGAAGAATTGTAAACTTTTGATACGACCGTTGTGCCATTAGGGGTTGTCACAACTAACTCAACATCTAATTATTGAGGTAATACAGTGATACCATTAGAAAATACTTCAGAAATAAAAGAGTGGGTGGATCCAGAATCAAATAAAACATTTTCTACTTTAGAGTGGATGGTAAGTGTACCTTTTACCACTTCGTTATCGTACTCCATATCATCGATAGAAATTGCATGTGACTTTCCTTTGTCTTTGGCCTTAATAGTTTGTTGACGTCGATCATCATCAACAACCCTTGGATTAGGGAATTGATTGGCATAATGCCCCATTTCCTTGAACTTGAAACATTGAAGTGTATGAGGTGCATTTTGTGTATCCCTTTCTTTGTTCGCATCATTAGATATCTTCTTCCCATTATTTTGACATTCAACTTCCCGATGGCCTTCTTTTCCACACTTAAAACATTTACTTATCCTTTTAAGACAATTCCCTCCACATTTCTTTTCACACTTTTAGCATAAGGGAAAACTCATCTTATTTTCATTGTGGTATTTATATTTCCCTTTGAATTCCATTTTCCTCTTCTTATCAAACCCATATGGATGATGGCTTACTCTAATCTCCATCTCATCCTTGAGAGAACATCGAACATTTTCCTCGTAGCTATTGAAGTCCCTTATAGATAATGCCCTTCGAAGACTTGGTTTTAAGCCACTAAAGAATCGATCGATCTTACTCTCAGGTTGGATAATAATCCCAGAAGCATACCTTGAAAGCCTTGTAAAATTTGCTTCGTAGATACCAACAGATTCATCATCCTTTTGCTTTAGTTCAAGAAACTCCTTCTCCATCTTTGTTTGAAGAATACGAGGAAATTACTTATTGAAAAATAATTTCTTGAACTCGTCCCATTCCATAGACTCAATTTATTCTCTTTGCCTTGTATTCTTGATAAGATTCCACCATTGATCAGCTTCACCTTCCAAACGATATACTACTAAGATGACTTTATCATGTTCAGAACATTGAAGAACTAAAAAGATATTTTCAGTGGTACTGATCCATTGTTCAGAAACTAATGGATCAGTAGACCCGCTGAATGAGGGTGGATGCTGCCTCATGAAGTATTCAACAGAATGTTGCTCCTTCCTTTGCTCGTTT
Organism: Viscum album; assembly: GCA_963277665.1. NCBI lineage: Eukaryota > Viridiplantae > Streptophyta > Magnoliopsida > Santalales > Viscaceae > Viscum > Viscum album. Next base: position 128,927,881 of record OY728162.1, read on the forward strand.
GGAAGTCCTGCATGGTTTATAGCTTGAGAAAGTTGTGTGAGCATGACTACAAGATTTTGCATTCTAGATCCCATAATGTTTGGTTTCTCAGGGGGACAATCATTGCATTGCCCATCGCATTCAGCATTAACACGGTTCCTTCGGGTTCCATCCATTGACTAAAACCAATAAGAATAGTGTGAGAAACACTAATCATAACAGGAAAACCAAATAATCAAGAATAAAATTTCACACTTAAGGTCTTATCATAGGTTATTCATAGCCATTTCTAAAACATTAAGATTTTTTCCTATGCTTAGGCATAACCTTAGGGTTATTACTAAGGCTTTCACATCCTAGTTTCCAAAGGTTGACTATACCTTTCCTCTGATACCAACTACAACGATTTATACTTTACATACATTGTTATTACTTCAGAATTGAAGCATACTTATTACAACATATAACAAAACCATGAAAGGACCATATAGGTATAGTGTCTTTAGAAACTGGGAAACATAAACAACTGGTTCATAAAGCATATACACTGTCTCCCATTAATTTAATCATATTTAGAGTCCTTTTTGTCATCACCTACTTAATACCCTTATTCCTGACCTGGGGAAAAGAAAACATACAAAAGGGTGAGCTCAAATTCTCAGTAAGGGTAAAAAAAGGAAATATCAATCATATCATATTCATAAGAATATAACATTTTGAAAATCTTAACCTACAAAAGAGATCATAATATCATAACATGGGATAAATCATGGTAGTGAAATGTAATCCCAATAATCATAACATAAAACATGAAACTTTGTGTCATACACACATAATCATATAAAATCATTTCTTAGTAGTCAATACTCATTGCCAAGACTATCCTAGCGGACAAAGTCCATTTATGAACCGAGTTCACTCCTCCTTTCAGTCCTGTATCACTGAACCGGATTAACCTGTCATTCCATCCATGTCTATCTAATGAGATATATATCTTTACCCAATGCATTGGAGGGAGATATAGGTCCCACCCATCTCATAATAATACCATTCTTATGTGTGCCACAAGATCATAAATCATACATCATAGCATAACCCATGTAATACAAATGGGATTCTTAAACATCATGCCATCATAACATAATCCATATAAGATAAAAAGACATTATAAAAATAATTACATCATAAAATAATCAAATAAATGTAAAAATAGGGATATAAACATAACCATGTATTATCTTAGATGGAAAATAATTTTGATAAAACACTTGAACTCCATTCTTGAGGAAAATATCCTTTCTACTTCAAAAACATTTTTTCCTTTCTTTACATGTCATACAATTTTAAACAAAAAGAAGTTGATTAAAAATAAACTTGAAAGCTTGTAAAGGAAGCTTCATGGAAATAATGTTCTATGAAATCATAAAAATCCATTCATGCCGTATAAGTTAAAAAAACACTTTTCTCGTACTTCAGCCGAAGAAGTCAAAAAGTACTTCATACTAAAAACGACAAAAGATTCCTTTCATATCTTTTAATAAAAATTCACCAATGAGTAAAATTGGATTTAAATTTTTTTAGGATGATAGAAATAATGTTACATATTAAGGAAACATGGATGTGGATGATAAATATTCCCCATTAAATTCTGAAGTATAAACAATCTCGGATAAAAATGAGATTGCGAGATTTTCCCTTACCTTAGGTCTGATTTGATTCATACATATCTGAACCTCCTGTATAATGATTTAAATAATTTCATTAACTTATTACAGAATCATATTCATTGTTATGATATCATATATGTTCATATTCTTATCTTCGTATTAGTAATATTTCATTGCTACTTGTTATTCGGGTGTTTATTGCTTTATGTTCTTATGCATGTTTTGTCAAATAAATTCTTATTCTTCTTTTTAGGTTATAGAAACCTCATTTACAGAATGGTATTAGTGCAATATATATCATATTTATCCATTAAATTCATTTATATAATCATTATTCAAGGAAGATCATGTAGAACGAGTCACATCACAACATGGAGACGGTAGGCCGTACGTACGCACGAGCGATGATATCGTTCCCATGATCGTGGAATTGTATTGAAGTGTATGTATAATATTTCAGAATCAATAAAACTTTAAAATAATCATATATAGTTATTATTTACACCATTATACCCATCCAAGTAAGGTGGTGGTGGAAAACAGATTACACCACGGTGTGGAGATGATATTCCGTACGTACGCACGTGCGGTGATTTTGTTTTCTGTAGGATGGATAGAAGGTGAAATAGGGTTGTTTCATATTTATAATAACATATAAGTATATTAGTGATACTGATTTTTTTACTTTATTATGAAACAACAAAATAAGAATAAGTAGAAGAAGAAATGAATTTGAAAGAATTGGTAAAGGATATTACCTCTTCTTTGACGCGCCTCTTCTAAACCTCCTACAAGGGCACTAAAGTTGGTCTTTGAAGAAGAAAAGAACCTCTATTATGTTTCTAGGGATGTTGAGAAGGGAAATGGGAAGGGGTTGGCTGATATTGAAGGCTCTAAATTCTGTAAAGAGGAGAGGGATGAGGTGCCCTTTTATAAGGGAGGAGAGGGGCACCTTAGGAAAAATTTAAAATATTATTTTATAATAAAGTCATATTCAGTTTTTAATAGCTCCAAATTGATTTATTTCGAAGATAAGGTGGGGATGGGTCGAAATAATCTCAACCAATAGTTTTTAGACAAGTTTAGGTTACTATTTTAATCTTATCATTTAGATTTAACTCTTAAATAATTTAACTTTTACCGTGTCTTCTTGTTTTCTTACACTATATGGTTAATAAAATTACTATAACAAGTCAGAAGAAACCAGAGTGGTTAATTATTTATATATATAACCTTATCTAATCCATTTGGCCGAACCTTAGATTTTTAGGAATAAAATAACAATTAATAATATAATATTTGTTTTAAAAACTATTTTATGTCAATTATGACAATATTTGGTAATTGATTTTTGTGAAAATCATAATAGCATGATTAGTTATAAGAAATTTAATTAAATCAATACTAACATGTAATATTAACCTATAAAATTAGTGTAATTTATAAAAAGTCTCAAATTACATTTATTTGGGTATTTATAACATCAATTATGTTAATATTTCATTAATAAGGTAATTACTGCATCATCATTGTGTCATAAATAAATTAAATTATTTAATGTCTAAAAATTATAAATAAAATACCCTTATGTAGGAAATCTTTTTATCTTTCTAATGAATATTTATAGTCGAATTTATCTTATGTATACCCCTATATTAAAAATGTTTTAGTTATTAAACATTGATTTTAACTCTTTTAACTCTTCTTTAAATAAAATAATAATAAGTTTCCTAATCTAATCCAAGTGGACCTAATGGGTAATATTTTATTTCTAAGGTTGTTTTTGGTCGAATTACACTTATCCAATAGAATTAGGACATGTGTTAGGGTAATAATAATATCAATCTTACCCTTAATTACCCTATTTACTTTTAACCGTGGTAAAAAAATGTAAAAAGTTACTATTCACCAAAAAATATTTTTATCTTATTGAACCACATTTTACTCCTTGATATTAACCATGTCTCTCTGATTTTCGAAATTCCACTCATAGAAGCGGTAAAATTATGTTTTGTGTAAACTTTCAAATTCTCCTAGGAGGTGGGTAAAAGACGGTGAAAAGTTCAATAAAATTTTTATATATCTAAAATTATTATAAAATGACTCCAATGAATTACATTGAACTTATATAGGTATTATGTATCAATTTTTACCTAAAATAAACTTAAATAAATAATTATTTAAATAAAAAGTCGGTTTTTAAATAGTAACCCAGTGTTTTCACTATTCATCAAAAATTGAAAGTTTTCAGAAAAATACCAAAACTTCACCCTAGGCTAATTTCGATATTCCGAATCCAAAAATGAAGTCCATTTTGAAAGAAAAAATTTATAAAATTTCAAAAAGTGGGTATTACTATTCAAAACGGCTTGTTTATATAATATTTTAATAACATATCGTTGTTTAGTGAAACTCAGTATTGTGTACAACACAAGCTATCAAGGAAGGTTGCTCCTACGTGTACCAAAAGCCAAGACAGTGTTGTGTGTAGTGAAATATTCCTTTGGTGATGCATATAACATAAAAACAAAAATATTTCTCATAAAATCTCGTGTGTTACAATTATGTTGTGATTCGCTGATCAAGAATAGAGAACAATGTAGGGGAAACCATCATTTATTTCAACATGAAAAATGCTTACCAAAGACCCCTCCCACACACCTCCCTTTCTTTATCTCACATGGAGATCTCCCGGCTCTCTTTGGATACAATGGAGCTCTCTTGGCTTGGATTGGTGATCACAAGAGGCGCTCCAATGCCTCCTTATATAACCATGGTGGGAGGAGTCCATTTTTGACAGAACTCCTCCACCAATCCCCACCATCAACTGGACTTCAAATATGGATTCCACCAACACCATTGACAACTCCCATGGTTTTCAAAACAATAGTTACTGCACATGTGAAATATGCAGCCCCCAAAATGGAAGTCCTCCATGGTGGGTGTGGTTGGTGCAACACCCACCAACCATGGCAGCTATAGAATATTCATCAATTCTCCCACTCCAGCTGAAATCAGCTGGAGCATCTGTAAAGGTCTAGCTTCTCCCAAGCAACCACCTTTTTCACCATATTCGTTGGGTTCTCCTTTGTTTGGATCTTCACAAGTCGTAGCATCTTTTGATTCATCACTTCACGTATCCAATGATATCGAATTTCAATGTTATTCATCTGGGATTGGTACATGGAGTTCTTACTCAAGTCCAAAGCACTTTGACTATCATAATGAACCTTGTAATCCTTCTGGATGAATCTGAGCTCCTGGAGAAAATGCTTTAGCCACAACATCTCCTTTCCAATTTCTGAAGTGGCAATGTATTCTGATTCCATCGTGGCTAAAGAAACACACTTATGCAACTTTGACTACCATGATACAAATCCTCCTGCAAAAGTATAGATGTATCCCGATGTATACTTCCTATTGTCAGGATCTCTAGCCATATCTGCATCTGTATTTCCTTCCAAGATAGGTTTATCTCCCCCATAGCACAAACATATCTTTTAAATACCTTTCAGATACCTTAGAATCCACTTGACTGCATCACAATTCTTCTTCTCAGGATTGGAAAGAAATCAGCTCACAATCGCAATTGCATGGGAAATGTCAGGTCTCATACTCACCATAGCGTACATCAATCTTCCAACTGCTGAGGAGTATAGTATTATCTTCATCCCCTCGAAAACTGTCTTGGATGACAGGCATGAAATCTTTCTGAAATTCAAATGGTTAGGAATAGGAATGATCATAGGTTTGGTTTGGTCCATGTTGAAACGTTTTAGAACACATCCAACATACTTCTTTTGAGATATCCATAACAACTTCCTCTTTATGCCATGAATGATATGCATCCCCAAAATCTGTCGAGCTGCACCAAAGTATTTCATATCAAAATACTTGGATAACTCCTTCTTCAACTGGATAATCTTCACTGCATCCTTCCCAATTATCAACATGTCATCAAAATAAAGTTGAAGAGAAACAAAGTTACCATCCTAAAATCTCTATATGTAAACACACTGGTCCACCTATGTCTACTTGTAGCCATGACTCACCTTGAATGAGTCAAACTTCTTGTACCATTGTCTGGGAGCTTGTTTCAATCCATAAAAGCTCTTCTTCAATTTGCAGATGAGGTTTTCTTGTACAGAAACCTCAAAACCTTCAGGCTGCTTCATATAGATCTCCCCAGAGAGGTCACCATGAAGAAAATCTGTATTCATATACATTTTTTCAAGCTCCAAGTCCAAGCTAGCTACCAATATAAAAATGACTCAGATTGAATTCATCTTCACAATGGGTGAAAATATCTCATCAAAGTCAAATCCTTTCTTCTGAAGGAATCCCTAGACAACTAACTGATCTTTGTGCCTAAACTCCTTTTTGATTCCATCCTTCTTCAGCATAAACACCCATTTGTTCGTTATATCTTTCTTACCTTTGGGTAATTCCACCAAATTGTATGTCTGGTTCTTCATCAAAGACTCTATCTCATCCTCAATTTCATGCAGCCACTTGAGTTTTTTGGGATGAGACACTACTTCCTGGTATCCTTCTGGATCCCCTTCACCAGTTAGCAACAGGTAATTTGACTCTAAATATTTTTTTGAAAGAATCCTTCCTTGTGAATATCTTCGAACCTGTTAAATGTTAGGTTCAGGAGGCACAACATCACCTAGCTCATGTGATGGTTCTGCAACTTCTTTTGGAGAGTATTGAGTCTCCCCCCTGCTTAATATCCTCCTCCACTACCTCCTAGTCTGCTATCGATGAGTCTTGTTGAACCTTCTCTTCTTCATTGACAGGTTGTGCTGGTACAAGTTTTGGATCATGAATTAAGTCCTTGAAACTTTCCCTTTGATAAATTCTAAGATTTTGAATGTCCTCCATCATCTGGTTCTCATGGAACATGACATCTCTGCTTCTGATCACCTTCTTCTCCTTCGGGTCCCAAAGCTTGTATCCAAACTTCCCATCTCTATAGCTTATGAAGATGCATGGAGTAGATCTTCCATCTAGTATCTTCCTAAGCTCCTTGGATACATGTGAAAATGTCAAACATCCAAATACTAGTAAATGAGAGTAAGAGGAATGTTTACCAGACCATCTATTTTGTGGAATTTCAAAATTTAGTGGGACCGAAGATGATCTGTTGATAAGGTAGCAAGCAACTAGAACAACTTCTCCCCAAAATGGCTTAGGGAACTTAATCCAAACTCATCATCCTTCTGAATTTCTTCATGATGGTTTTCTTTATCCTTTCTGCAACTTTGTTGTGTTGTTGGGTGCATGGGACCATCCTCTCATATCAGATTCCCTAACTCCTATAATAGGCCTCAAATTCTCGGGATGTGTACTCTCCTCCGTTGTCTGGATGAAGACACTTTAGATTCCTTCTAGTTTCACACTCCACCATGGCATGGAACATCTTGAAGTAGTCCAGTACATGGTCCTTCATCCGCAAAAAGAACACCCACATCCTTCGATATGCATCATCAATAAAGGATATAAAATATTTGTTACATCCCAATGAGTCCACTCCCATGGGTCCGCATACATCAGAGTGCACCATATCCAAAAACTTTGATCTTTTTGATGAAACAGTATTGAATGAGACTCTATGCTGCTTCCCAAACAAATAGTATTTACAAGGATCAAGTGATGCATCCTTATCAATACTGTTGTACTTCTTCGTCAGGGTAGATAACCCTTTTTCACTCATGTGGCTGAGTCTTCTATGTCACATATTGGATGTCTCTCCTTCCACCATATTGAGGCTATCTACACATATCTTCACATGAGTTTTGTACAATGTACCACATATGTGTCCTCAGGCAATGTTGATGGTGCCTTTTTTCATCCTCCATGATCTATTACTGAAGATGTTGTCATGGCCTTGTCGATCAAAGGCTATACCTGATAACATGTTGAGTCGAAGTCTTGGAACATGCTGAACATCCTTCAGGGTGATTGTGTATCCAACATTTGTCTTGACTTGGATATCACCCATTCTACAATCTTCGCTGAACTGGTATTCCCCATCTTGACTCCACCAAAGTCACCAGTTTGATAAGTCAAGAAATAATCATGATACAGAGTGATGTGGTACGATACTACAATATCGACCACCCATTCTGTGTCTTGGTCTGATGTATGAAAGCATGTCTCTTCTTTGTCTTTTGAGCAAAGTGTGATTTCTCTGGAGACTATCACATGCGCTTCTCCATTTCCTTTTTGTCGGTAGATACTTTGACCCTTTTCTTGTAGCAACCTTCGACGGTTCTTCTTCAGGTGACCCATCATTCCAAAATGATAGCATTTATATAATGGTCTTCTGCCATCTATAGACCCGCTCTAGCTTTGGCATCCATTTTCGGCCCCTCAACCACCTTCCGTGGATGGCCCCTCCATGGAATTTCAATTTTGAAAAAAATTGGTACAAAATCTGAAAAAATGGAGCTCACCTCTGCGTCCGAAATGGTTGAAAATGGTGGAATCGACTCCTGGATCGTCGAAATCGTACACCGATTGATCAAGATATGATCAAAACTGTATCAACGGTCAAGATCAATGGATGACGTAGTGCCGACCTGGTGATGACGTGGCGATGACGTGGCATTCTGGAGCAGCTGACAGGAACTCAACAGAAATGTCATCAGCGCTGGAATAGTTCCATCTTCTCCGGCAACGGGGTACTGTAGCACCAGAGGTTTGACCGAACTTTGACCGAGCTTAGAATGTTTGTTTTAGCTCCGTTTGCGATGCTGTTTATGCCATTGGAATCGGTTCACCATGAACTTAAAGAATCTACCTTCAAAACAAGATTTTGAGCAACTTAAATTTTCCGGTCACCGGAAAATTTCTACTACTCACCGTCATTTTGCCGAAACCTACTCTGATACCACTTGTTGTGATTCAATGATCACGAATAGAGAAGAATGGAGGGAGAAAGCAGTCTTTATTTCAACATGAACAAAGGTTACAAAAAGACTCCTCCCACACACCTTCCTTTCTTTATCTCACATGGAGGTCTCTCAACTCTCTTTGGATATAATGGAGCTCTCTTGGCTCGGATTGGTGATCACAAGAGGCACTCCAAGGCCTCTTTATATAACCATGGTGGGAGGAGTCCATGTTTGATACAACTCCTCCACTAATCCCCACCATCCATTGGACTTCAAATATAGCTTCCACCAACACATTTGACAACTCCTATGGTTTCAAAAACAATAGTTGATGCACATGTGAAATATTCAGCCCCCAAAATGGAAGCCCTCCATGGTGGGTGTGGTTGGTTCAACACCCACCAACCATGACACCTAGAGAATATTCATCACTTTAAACCTTGATTTTTAAGAGACAAATGAAAGAGAATGTATTTATCAAACGACAATGTATTCTTTTTTGATAGAGTAAGTGATAGAGTTTTATCCCAATGATCCTAAGACCGAGGTATAGAGATTATTATTATTTAGGGTGATGCATCAAAGGTTTTTCACAAGGATGGGGAATATGAAATCCATTTTCGAGGTTGATTATATATTCTTTATAACATGCATGAAAAATTTAGACATGAATTCCATAGTTCACCCCTTTTATTTTTTGGGTTGAGGTAACCATCTTGGTGGTGTTACCGATATGCTGGTAGGTAAGGCAGTTGGTAATGGTGTCCTGGGGCTATGGGAGTGGGCCTGATATGAATCTGGGTGCTGCACTGTTGTTGTAGTCTTGATGATAAGGGAAGGATAAAGCCTTGGAAAGAGTGCACTTAGTTGGGACCTAGTTGTTGGTTAGGGAAGGGGGTATACAAAGCTACAAAGAAACATGAAAACACACACATGTAGGAATCCAGGGAGACTTGAACCTGAGACCTCACTAACCTCCCCTGACTATTAACAAGCCATGATTTCAGTATTGGATGAGTAATAAAAGGCTCAATTGGGTCATGATGTTTCAAATAATCCTTTTAGTTGAATATGTTGGGCTCAATTGGGGGATAACCTGTCCTTTGAGGGAGGGTTGTGGTATGACACATTGGCCCTCTTGGTGTGTGTTTTTTGTTAATGTTTTGTAACATTTTAATACATTGTATAGATTATTATTATTATTATTTGTCTAAGGAATGTATATCTTTTTAGTTATCAATGTTTAGGGTAATGTTGATACCCGAGTCTATAACTCCTCTTTTTGTGCCTTGTTTTCCTTTTTTATTGATAAGGGGCATGAAATTGGTGTCTCAAACCCAATACTCATAGAAGGGTCCCTTTCCCTTATTTGAGGTCTCATGAGCCACAAGGGTGAATCCCCTTTTTTCTTCCTCATTCATGAAGTGGTTTCTTATGGATAAAATATAGGATCATTATCCCCTGTCCCTCTCCTTATGCTTCTTATTCCTCTTTACTTGGTGATGTACATAATTCTATATCTACAGATTTTAATATTTAGAGGTTTCATTGAGGCATAGATCAACATTCATTTTGTAAGGTGCTTTCACTGGTGGTAGTTTAGGGACTCTATGATTTGTCTAATCATATCATTATAAGGTTTAAGTTTATCATATGACTTTTTGATAAGGGTTATTTGACTTAAGGATAACATTCACCTTTAAAATGAATTGTTTAATTTATAAATTTATAAGTTTAATTATTGATGAATGAATCAATGGTCGAGAGTCTTAGTGATTAAATTTATCGAATCCCATTGAGGTGGGTGACTTATGACTTTTCTCATAGATGGAAAATTTAATTATGTTTTAATGAATTATTTTTTATAAAAACCTATTTAAATACCTTTCTAAATTACGAGGGTGTGTTTGGGTTTTCTTTGGAAATGTTTATATGTTGAATCATGATTGTTAACCACTTATGGTGTTCCTAAAAGTGGTGTTTAACTAAATAATGGGTGGTCGGAAATTAAGGGATGAGTTTTATGTTTTTATTTTAAAGTGGTAGAAATGGGTTATTTAAATGATTAGAATTGGATTATATGGGAACATGGATGGTTTGATTTTAAAATAATATTTATGAAATAACTTGAGAGAGAATACCAAAGAATGAGAAATGACCCCACACTTGATATTTCTTTTCTATATTTAGATGAAGTGGGTTTGGTGCTTGGTATGGTTGATGACCTTTATGAGAAATATTTTTTCAATGGAGGTTCCCATAGTATACTGGGGATTAGGTGATGGCCCAAACTGGAGGACTAGTCTTCTCATACCACTGATTCTACCCTCAATTGTGTTTTGGAGAGATTAATGGGCGGTGGATATCCATTGAGTTGACGCTAACCAGTTAGGTATTTCATTTTCACTTTTATATAGTTATGTTACTTGAGTTCCATTTATTGTAATTATTATCATTGAAATGTTTTTTGATAGTGTTGTATTTATATTTACCATGTGATGTATCCATTCAATAATGGTGGAAAAATATGATTAATTAATTATTATTTATTTTGTTCAAATTAATTGGTTTGAGGGAAACAATTCTCCCATGGTATGTATTCATCCATCACCAGTAAAAAACCTCAAGTGATTCAAGATAATGCATTGGAGTTCATTGATGATATGGTTTGGGTTTGGTTCATTCCAGGATAGGTGGTTACAAGATGGGTTGAGTTTATTTAGGATTATAACTTTGAGATTATAGAGTAATTAAAAACTTTATGTTGTGATTCTCTGATCAAGAATAGAGAAGAATGTAGGGAGAAACCAGCCTTTATTTCAACATGAAAAAAGTTTACAAAAGACCCCTCCCACACAACTCCCTTTCTTTATCTCACATGGATCTCTCCCAGCTCTCTTTGGATACAACAGAGCTGTCTTGGATTGGATTGGTGATCACAAGAGGCACTTCAAGGCCTCTTTATATAACCATGGTGGGAGGTGTCCATGTTTGACACAACTCCTCCACCAATCCCCATTATCAATTGGACTTCAAATATGGATTCCACCAACACCATTGACAACTCCCATGGTTTCCAAAACAATAGTTGCTACACATGTGAAATATGAAGCCCCCAAAATGGAAGTCCTCCATGGTGGGTGTGGTTGGTGCAACACCCACCAACCATGGAAGCTAGAGAATATTCATCAATTCTCCCACTCCAGCTGCAATCCACTGGAGCATATAAAAAGGTCTAGCTTCTCCCAAGAAACCAACTTTTTCACCATATTCGTTGGGTTCTCCTTTTTGTGGATATTCACAAGTCGTAGCATCTTTTGATCCATCACTTCGTGTATCCAATGATAGCGAATTTCGATGTTATTCACCCAGGATTGGTACCTAGAGTTCTCACTCAAGTCCAAAGCACTTTGACTATCATAATGAACCTTGTAATCCTTCTGGATGAATCTGAGATCCTGGAGAAAACGCTTTAGCCACAACATCTCCTTGCCAATTTCTGAAGTGGCAATGTATTCTGATTCCATCGTGGATAAAGCAACACACTTATGCAACTTTGACTACCATGATGAAACTCCTCCTGCAAAAGTATAGATGTATCCCAATGTAGAATTCTTGTTGTCAGGATCTCTGGCCATATCTTCATCTATATTTCCTTCCAAGATAGGTTTAGCTCCCCCATACCACAAACTTAGCTTTTAAATACCTTTCAGATACCTTAGAATCCACTTTACTGAATCACAGTTCTTCTTCCCGGGATTGGAAAGAAATCATCTCACAATCACAATTTCATGGGAAATGTCAGGTCTTGTACTCACCATAAAGTACATCAAGCTTACAACTGCTGAGGAGTATAGTATCATCTTCATCCCATCGATTTCTGTCTTGGATGATGGGCATGAACTCTTTCTCAAATTCAAATGGTCGGGAATAGGAATGCTCATAGGTTTGGATTGGTCCATGTTGAAATGTTTTAGAACACATACAGCATACTTATCTTGAGAAATCCATAACAACTTCCTCTTTCTATCATGAATGATCTGTATCCCCAAAATCTGTCGAGCTGCACCCAAGTATTTCATATCAAAATACTTGGATAACTCCTTCTTCAACTGGATAATCTTCACTGCATCCTTCCCAATTATCAACATGTCATCAACATAAAGTATAAGAGAAACAAAGTTACCATCCTGAAATCTCTATATGTAAACACACTGGTCCACCTGTGTCCGTTTGTAGCCATGACTCACCTTGAACGAGTCAAACTTCTTGTACCATTGTATGGGAGCTTGTTTCAGTCCATAAAAGATCTTCTTCAATTTTCAGATGAGGTTTTCTTGTCCAGAAACCTCAAAACCTTCAGGCTGCTTCATATAGATCTCCTCGGAGAGGTCACCATGAAGAAAAGTTGTATTCATATCCATTTTTTCAAGCTCCAAGTACAAGCTAGCCACCAATATAAAAATGACTCATATTGAAGTCATCTTCACGATGGGTAAAAATATCTCGTCAAAGTCAAATCCTTTCTTATGAAGGAATCCCTTGACAACTAACTTAGCTTTGTTCTTGAAATCCTTTTTGCTTCCACCATTATTCAGCCTAGACAACCATTTGTTCATTAGTGCTTTATTACCTTTGAGTAATTCCACCAAATTGTATGTCTGGCTATTCATCAAAGACTCTATCTCATTCTCCATTTCATGCAGCCAATTGAGTTTTTCGGGATGAGAAACTGCTTCCTGGTATCCTTCTAGATCCCCTTCACCAGTCATCAACAAGTAATTTGACTCTGAATATTTTGTTGACAGAATCCTTCCTCGTGAATATGGCATTCCACCTTTTTATAACATAAAATTTCATTACATTATACAAAATTGAGGATCTTTAAGGTTTAGTGTCTTGGAAACCAGGAACATAATACATGAAAATAACATAAAACATTATTCTTAAACACTTGAAAGGATTCTCTTTATGTTCACCCTCGGTTCATTACTGCATCTCATAACCTGGGGACATATATCAAAAGAAAGGGTGAGCAGAAGGCCCAGTAAAGGAAACAATAAAAACATTTTACATGTGAACTTGAGATACATCAATAAGGTCATGATAAATAAATTTATGGCATGAGAAAGAGATCATGAGGCATATATAAAAAAACATAACGTGTTTCGTAACTTGAATATGTGGCTACAACATTTAACATAGACAATCATTTTCGTTTCACCAAGGTCCATCCCCAAGGTGTCATTAAAAACTACCAAGGTTATTCACCAAGGCGTTGTTAAAAATGGTCATCTCTAGAGATTAAGTCTTTACCCAATGCATTGGAGCGCTATCAGGGTGCACCCTTAATTTGTCTTTATTATCATGTGAGACAAATATATCATCATCAATCATTTCATAAACAACCCATATAGCATAAAAGAAATGGGTTTAATTTCATAATCATAACGTTTTAAAAACTGCTTTAAAGACATGATCTTTATGTCACTTTAAACCCACGGAAAAGGAAATGGGTTTCATGTATGTAAATCCCAAAGTTTAATATAGAAAATTTTGGTATATATGTGAATACCCCTTTAGAAGTAATAGCTTTGAGTATTCACTTAATAAAATAAAATAATTTGAGAAAAAGAGAAAGACATTTGAGATGGAAATTCTGCAGCATAACGGCTATGTTTTGGGGTTTTAGAAAACATTGAAAAGAGAGGGAACATGGGTAACCCACTCATAAATGATCCATAAAACAGTAGGAGAACAGAATATAAAGGATATAAGAACATGGTAAAGAAATTTGAAATATATACCATATGAAATGAAGAACATGAAAGGAAGACAAAAATAAGATTTCTCTTATGAAAATTCGGCAGCCTAACTACGTCACTTAAACTTCAAAAAAAAAATGAATTGAAGAGATCAAATAGGGTCTCTCATCATATGAACATAAAAGATCAGTATGATAGATATAGAGATCATACTCCAACATAATAAAAAGGAACTTAAAAGACTTGACAAAAAAATAGATCTTGAAAATGAGAAGGGTGAAAGAATCCCTTAAAAATTCGGCAGCCTAACGGTGCCACTTAAACATTCATAAAATGAAATGATGAGAGTAAAAGGAGATATATCATCATATGAACATGAAAATGGCAATAATAGGAATATAAAAGAACATCCTCCAACATAATAACATGGAGCATAAAATAAATGACATAAAAGAGATTACTTGAAAAGAAAGAGAGAGGTCAGATCCCTTACCTTAAAACGTAACTCTTAAAACTCGAAGGTTGGGACCTTGAGAGGCTTGAGGGAACCTTGGGAGGACTCCTTGGGAGGTAAGGAAACCATAAATTCATTGAGAATGATTCTGAAGTTGAAAGGATGAGAGAATGTCTTGGTATTTATAGGGAAAGTGAGGGAACAAGGCATTAATGGCCAAGGGACACCTCATCGGTGGTATTGGCAAAACCATGGGCTTGCCCATGGTATTTGCCCATGGTATTGGCCACTTGGGACACCTCACACAATAATTCATCCCCTTTAGTTGGCCATATCTTAAAATATCTCATGACATCATCATGATGCAGTCATGATGTCATTAAACATACTGAAACCCTAAAACTGTATTTTTACTATTCACTGAAAATTCTTTTTTTTTTCCAGAAAAATCCCCAAAATTCACCTTAACATAATATCGATGTTCTGAATTCAAAAATGAACTCCATTTTATAAAAACAATTTTCTAAATATTTCTAATTTAATTTTTAAATAAAAAACACTATTCACCCGAAAAAACTAATACTTGACTATTAATCAATGAAATAGTTATTTACCTATTTTATTAAATCACACTACTTAATAACAATGCCTAAATTATATTAATACTTTCTTTAAGTGAGATTACTAATCCATTTGGTCACATTACTAATCCTAAGCGTAAAATCACTATTCATAAAACACTATTCACCAAAAATTAGGTTGATCTTATTAGACTCTAAATTTCGTACTGAACACATTTGCAGAAGACCATTTTTTGAAAACCATAACACATCATTAATTATTTAAGGTTTACAAAATTATTTTAAAATATCCCTTTTTTTTCAAATATACATCCTCAAATTATCCGGACATTTGAAATTTCACAAACTTCACTAAAGGAAGAAATCTCAATTTTATTCATCCCAAAGGATTACACAAAGTAGCTATTGTCTTGTCACATAGCCCCTTATAACACCAGCATATGACCTGAGTGTATGGTGTGCTATGGTGAGAGAATCTGAGAGAGGCTCAGATAACATTGCCCTAGTAGTAATCTCCACTAACTTGAACTTCTCCCGCAGGCGTTTCCGTTCAAGCTTGACACGCTGGAGTTTGGCTTGGGCTTCGTCCAAAGCGAAGCCCAAAGATGCCACCTCCTTCCCAAGCTCTGATAAGTGGGCTTCATAAGGTTTGAGTCTACTGGATGAAGCCATCAACTCCTCTTTCTATAGTAACCATTAACATCTCTATTAAATCGTTAAGAGTAAGTTAATATACTATTCAAAAAGTTCGGGTCGTTACATTATTTGCCCCTTAAGAAATTTCGTCCCCGAAATTTTAAACCAAAGGCCTAGTCGAAAATGTGAGGGTACTTTTGCTTCATTGTTTCCTCAGGCTCCCATGTCGCTTCTTCATACTTATGATTCCTCCACAACACTTTCACAAGGTGGGTAGTCTTGTTGCGTAGAACCTTGTCTCTACGGTCTAAGATCTCCACTAGATGTTCCTCATAAGAGAGATCATGTTCCAGTTGTACCACCTCTGGGTTTAGTACATGCGAAGGGTCGGGTATGTACTTCCTTAAGAGAGATACATGGAAGACATCGTGAACTTGATCTAGGTTTAGTGGAAGTTCTAGACGATAGGCCACTGCTCCCATGCAATCAAGGATTTCATAGGGGCCAATGTACCTAGGGCTGAGCTTCCCTTTCTTCCCAAACTGCATGACTCTCTTCCATGGGGAAATTCGAAGGAAGAATTTATCGCCAATACCAAACTCCAAGTCCCTTCGACGGTTGTCAGCATAGCTCTTCTGCCGACTCTGAGCAGCCTTTATGTGTTGTTGGATGGCATAAACCTATTCTGTCATCTCTTGCACAAGATCAGGCCCAAGAAGCATTCTCTCACCAGCTTCATCCCAACAAGTAGGAGTTCTACATCACTTTCCATATAGAGCTTCATAGGGTGCCATCTGAATACTCGAATAGAAGTTGTTGTTATAGGAGAACTCAACTAATTGGAGATGTTGATCCCATCAACATTTAAATTCCATTGAGCATGTTCTCAACATGTCCTCGAGTGTCTGAATAGTCCTTTCAGATTGGCCATCAGTTTGAGGATGATAGGCCGTACTAAAATTCAATTCAGTATTCAGAGAATGTTGAATACTTCTCTAGAATTTTGATGTGAATCTTGGATCACGATCAGACACGATGGATAGTGGTACCTCATGCAGCCTTACCACTTCCTTTACGTATATCTTGGAAAGTTGGCCCAGAGAGAAATCTTCCTGAATAGAGATAAAATGGGCGGTCTTGGTGAGACGGTCCACTATAACTCATATCACATTGTTCCCTTTGGATGTTTTCAGGAGACCCATGACAAATTCCATAGTGATATTATCCCACTTCCATGCTGGTATGGGTAGCGGTTGTAATACCCTCTTAGGAAGTTGTCATTCTGCCTTTACTTGTTGACACACCAGGCATCTTGTAGTGTAATCAACAATCTCCCTCTTCATGTTATCCCACCAATAATGATCACGAAGGTCTCTATACATTTTAGTGGTTCCCGGATGTATAGATAAAGTAGAGCTATGAGCTTCATCCATCAGTTCTTTCTTTATCTCCGGAATAGATGGAACACATAGTCTTGTAAAAAATTTCAATACACCTTCTTGATCAATATTGAAATCAGGAAACTTCCCATCCTTCACAGCCTCAAACTTCTCCTGCAACAAAAGATCTTCTTTTTTAGCCTTCTTGATCTTCTCTAGTAATGAAGGTTGATAAATCATTTGGGATAGGGTTGATGATTTCCCTTCCCTTACAATTCCCATGTCCAGTTTTACTAGATCTTTAATCAAGGGATCTCCTAGGATCCTCATTGTTGCCAGAACAATAGGGTCTTTCCTGCTTAATGCATCTGTGACTTTGTTTGCTCTTCCAGGGTGATAATGAATTGAACAATCATAGTATTTAATAAGCTCCAACCATCTCCTTTGTCTCATGTTCAATTCTTTCTGCGTGAAAATATACTTTAAACTTTGGTGGTCGGTGTATATATCACATTTCTCCCCATAAAGATAGTGCCTCCATATCTTTAGAGAAAAAACAACTGCCGCTAGCTTTAGGTCACGGGTAGGATAATTCTGCTCATGAATCTTTAACTGTTGAGATGCATAAGCAATTACCTTGTCATTTTGCATGAGGACGCACCCAAGCCCTTTCATAGATGCATCGCTAAAAATAACGAATCCTTATCCGATAGAGGGTAGTGTTAACACAGGTGTAGTAACCAATCTCTTCTTCAGCTCTTGGAAACTTTCCTCGCATTCCTTTGTCCAGATGAAATTAACCCCTTTTCAAGTCAACTTGGTTAGAGGATTTGAAAGCCGTGAAAAGTTTTTCACAAACCTCCGATAATATCCTGCTAAACCAAGGAAACTACAAATCTCAGTTACTGTTGTGGGTTGAGGCCACTCCTCCACAACCATTGTATTTGTAGGGTCAACCGAGATTCCTTTATTGGTTACGATGTGCCCCAAGAAAGCCACTTGTTGTAACCAAAACTCACACTTGCTGAACTTTCCAAAGAGCCTCTCCTTCCACAGAGTTTTCAAAATAACCCTCAGATGATCTTCATGCTCCTCACAATTTTTTTGAATATATCAAAATATCATCAATAAAAACTACCACAAAGTTATCAAGGTAGTCCTTAAAGACTCTATTCATCAAATACATGAAAATAGCTGGAGCATTAGTCAAGCCGAAGGGCATAACAGTAAACTCATAATGCCCATATCTTGATCGGAAGGCAGTCTTTGGAATATCTTCCTTCTTCACCCTCAGTTGATGATAACCAGATCAAAGTTCAATCTTGGAGAAGAATTGATCCCCACAAAGTTGGTCAAATAAATCATCAATTCTTGGAAGAGGGTATTTGTTCTTCACTGTGATCTCGTTCAGTTCTCTATAATCAATGCATAGCCGCATTGATCCATCCTTCTTCTTCACAAAGAGAACTGGTTCTCCCCAAGGAGACACACTCAGTCGGATAAACCCCTTCTCCAACAAGTCTTGGAGTTTTTTCTTTAACTCTTCTAGCTCCACATTTTCCATTCTATACGAGGTCTTTGATATCGGTTGAGATCCAGGTACGAGTTCAATAGAGAACTCTACGTCTCTTTCTAGTGGAGGTCCAGGTAACTCCTTAGGAAATACATCCATGTATTCCTGAACAATCGGAACATCTTCTATTTGTATACTCCCTTTTCCTTCTTCATCATCACCGATTAACTCTATAAAGAAAGCTATAGGAGGTGCTTCTAGATAGGGATCAGTTCGGGATATCTCTCCTTGGAAGATAATTGTAGGTCGTTCATTCAAGACTACTGAGATTTCCTTACTTCTATATTTTATCTTAGCATTATACTTTGAGAGCCAGTCCATCCCTAGTATAACGTCGAATTCCATCATGGGAATGACTACTAGATTTGTGATAAGATTGTGCTCACTAAAGTAAACACTAGAGTCTCTAAACACTGTTGATGCATGAATAATCCCACTTGGAGTCTTGACTAACAACTCTACCTCTAGAAGTTCGGGGATTGATTCTATATTTTTTGCAAACTTGGAGGAAATAAAGGAACGCGTCGAAACAGAATCAAACAAAGTACTTGCTAGTTTTGAGAGGACAACAAGAGTATCTGCTACCACGTCATTCGGAGCTTCAACTTCAGTTTTTATGATAGCAAAATCACAACCTTGCTCCCCTGGACTTTGCTGAGGTTGATGGTGATTCCCCTCCACTGCCCTTGGATTTGGACAGTGATTAGCAAAGTGGCCAAGCTGTCCACACTTGAAGCATTGGACTTCGGGGTAGGGCCAGAACCATCTTTCCTCTATCGTTAGTGTTGGGGAGTTGAGGCTTCACCTCACTACAACAATTCCGAGCAATATGGCCTCCTCTTCCACACTTGTAGCACTTTCCACTTCTGATCAAGCAGTGCCCTGAATGCTTCTTCCCACATTTATTGCATGTGGTAAGTTGCATTTTCTTTCCACCTCTTCCCTGATCAAAAGACTTCCCTAAACTGGGCTCCAATGATCTCTTCTTGTCATTTGATTTATGAGACCACTGCGTCTCACCAAACTCTAGCTCGACTTTCATTGTACTCTGCACGATCTCCTCGTAGCTATCGTAGTCCCGGTTGGCTAGATTCTTCTGCAGATGAGGTCTCAGTCCACCGAAAAATCTATCAACCTTCCCACTTGGATCCATGACAAAGCTAGAGGTATATCGTGAAATTCGGGTGAAGTTCATCTCATAGCTTCTGACAGATTCGTTCTCCTTCTGCTTCAGCTCAAAAAACTCTTTCTCCATTCTCGTTCTCATGGAACGAGGGAAATACTTATTAAAGAATATTCCCCGAAACTCTTCCCACTCCATAGCTTCCATCTCTCCTCTAGTCTTCGTGTTTTTGACCAGTGACCACCACTGATCAGCTTCTCCCTCTAGGCGGTAAACAGCAAGGGTGACTTTTTCTTGTTCCGAACAAAGGAGTACAGAAAAGATCTTTTCAATGGAGCTTATCCATTGTTCCGCAACCAATGGGTCAGTAGATCCACTGAATGTTGGTGGCCGTTGATTCATGAAGGACTCAGCAGAGTGTTTTTCCCTTCATGGTGAGATCGGCCTCTCAGCTTGATTCAAGTCATTACTCATAACTTGAGTCAGTTGGTTCATCATTTGCATGAATGTTTCCTTTCCGTCTTCCATCGGAGGGCCGTCAGCACATAGTGCATTGCGGTCACCATCTGCACGGTTCCTCCTATTGCTCGCCATTTTCTAAAAGAATAAAAACTTAGCGAGAAACTTATTTCATTTATGAATCTTTTAAATAAGACTTCATGCTTAGACAATTACATTTCTCTATAATTCCTTCATAAAGATTCATAAAAAGCTTGTGATTAACCAAACATATCCCCCAAGAGTGTCATAACCAAGAGTGCAACAAGGCCCGTTATTGTGCACCAGTTCCCGTTCGAGTCTAGCTCAAAGCGGTGTTTTTAGGTTTTACCCCTATGTACATCTATGCCAGAGCCGCCTCTACCTACTCGTATCCAGACATGGATGTATTTGATTGATAAACCACTAACTCAATACTTACCAAAATACCAGGAAGTTTTCCTATATTTAAACTTTTCTATAGGGTTCTTCCTAATGTTTTTATATCATAATTTACACAAATAACTATACCTTCCTTTGATACCATCTATGGAATCCCGCCTTTTTATAACATAAACTTTCATTACATTATACAAAACTGAGGATCTTCAAGGTTTAGTGTCTTGGAAACCAGGAACATAATACACGAAAATAACATAAAACATTCTTCTTAAACACTTGAAAGGCTTCTCCTTATGTTCACCCTAGGTTCATTACTGCATCTCATAACCTGGGGGCATACATCAAAATAAAGGGTGAGCAGAAGGCCCTGTAAAGGAAACAATAGAAACATTTTACATGTGAACTTGAGATACATCAATAAGGTCATGATAAATAACTTTATGGCATGAGAAAGTGATCATGAGGAATATATAAAAAAACATAACGTGTTTCATAACTTGAAGATGTGGCTACAACATTTAACATAGACAATCATTTCCATTTCACCAAGGTCCATCCCCAAGGTTTCATTAAAAATTACCAAAGTTATTCACTAAGGCGTCGTTAAAAATGGTCATCTCTAGAGATTAAGTCTTTACCCAATGCATTGGAGCGCTATCAGGACGCACCCTTAATTTGTCTTTATTATCATATGAACCACATATATCATCATCAATCATTTCATAAACAACCCATATAGCATAAAAGAAATGGGTTTCATTTCATAATCATAACATTTTAAAAACTGCTTTAAAGACATGATCTTTATGTCACTTTAAACCCACAGAAAAGGAAAGCGGGTCTCATGTATGTAGTAGTAGTTTATTTTTTATTTGAAAAGAAAAGGTCAAGGAAGACAAGATACCCTCAAGGGGGTCGAAAATGGTGGAGCCCAAGAGCATCCCCCAGCACAATAGAGGCACATTCATAAGGGAGGGAGAGAAGAGAGTCATAAATGATGAGAGGCACGTCCTGCCTACCCAAGCGAGCAAGGGAGTCCGCCGCGAAGTTAGCCTCCCTCCAGGTGTGATGAATAAGCTTCCCATGTGAGGTTCCGATCTTGCACCTTCTGATGAGGTAAGTGAGCTCCAAAGGAACCCCACTGGTCCCTTTCATGATCTTCGCAAGGGTTTCTGAGTCCGTCTCAATTTCGGACGCTGTAAACTTCCCTCTTCTACACACCGACAGACCCGAAGGCAGTGCATGGACCTCCGCACTCAGGGAGTTTCCTGGCCCATAAACTTCCCTCATGTATGTAAATCCCAGAATTTAATATAGAAAATTTTGGTATATATGTGACTACCCCTTTAGAAGGAAGAGCTTTGAGTATTCACTTAATAAAATAAAATAATTTGAGAAAAAGAGAGAGACATTTGAGACGGAAATTCTGCAGCATAACGACTATGTTTCGGGGTTTTAGAAAACATTGAAAAGAGAGGGAACATGAGTAACCCACTCATAAATGATCCATAAAATAGTAGAGGAACAGAATATAAAGGATATAAGAACATGGTAAAGAAATTTGAAAGATATACCATATGAAATGAAGAACATGAAAGAAAGAAAAAAATAAGATTTCTCTTATGAAAATTCGGCAGCCTAACAGCGTCACTTAAACTTCAAATAAAATGAATTGAAGAGATCAAATAGGGTCTCTAATCATATGAACATAAAAGATCAGTATGATAGATATAGAGATCATACCCCAACATAATAAAAAGGAACTTGAAAGACTTGACAAGAAAATAGATCTTGAAAATGAGAAGGGTGAAAGAATCCCTTAAAAATTCGGCAGCCTAACAATGCCACTTAAACATTCATAAAACGAAATGATGAGAGTAAAAGGGGATATCTCATCATATGAACATGAAAATGGTAGTAAGAGGAATTTAAAAGAACATCCTCCAACATAAGAACATGGAGCATAAAAGAAATAACATAAAAGAGATTACTTGAAAAGAAATAGAGAGGTCGGATCCCTTACCTTAAAACGTAACTCTTAAAACTCGAAGATTGGGTTGAGAGGCTTGAGGGCACCTTGGGAGGACTCCTTGGGGGGACTCCTTGGAAGGTAAGGAGACCAAAACTCCGTTGAGAATGATTTTGGAGTTAAAAGGATGAGAGAATGGCTTGGTATTTATAGGGAAAGTGAGGGAACAAGGCATTAATGGCCAAGGGACACCTCATCGGTGGTATTGGCAAAACCATGGGCTTGCCCATGGTATTTGCCCATGGTATTGGCCACTTGGGACACCTCACACAATAATTCATCCCCTTTAGTCAGCCATCCCTTAAAATATATCATGACATCATCATGATGCAGTCATGATGTCATTAAACATACCGAAACCCTAAAACTGTATTTTTACAATTCACTGAAAATTCTTTTTTTTTTTCAGAAAAATCCCCAAAATTCACCTTAACATAATATCGATGCTCTGAATTCAAAAATGAACTCCATTTTATAAAAATAATTTTCTAAATATTTTTAATTTAATTTTAAAATAAAAAACACTATTCACCTAAAAAAACTAATACTTGACTATTAATCAATGAAACAGTTATTTACCTATTTTATTGAATCACACTACTTAATAATGGTGCCTAAATTATATTAATACTTTCTTTAAGTGAGATTACTAATCCACTTGGTCACATTACTAATCCTAAGCGTAAAATCACTATTCATGAAACAATATTCACCAAAAATTAAGTTGATCTTATTAGACTCTAAATTTCGTACTAAACATATTTGCAGAAGACCATTTTTTGAAAACCATAACACATCATTAATTATTTAAGGTTTACAAAAATATTTTAAAATATCACTTTTTTTTCAAATATACATCCTCAAATTATTCGGACATTTTAAATTTCACAAACTTCACTAAAGGAAGAAATCTCAATTTTATTCATCCCAAAGGTTTACACAAAGTAGCTACGGTCTCGTCACATAGCCCCTTATAACACCAGCATATGACCTGAGTGTAAGGTGTGCTATGGTGAGAGAATCTGAGGAAGGCTCAGATAACATTTCCCTAGTAGTAATGTCCACTAACATGAACTTCTCCCGCAGACATTTCCGTTCAAGCTTGACACGCTGGAGTTCAGCTTGGGCTTGGTCCAAAGTGAAGCCCAAAGATGCCACCTCCTTCCCAAGCTCTGATAAGTGGGCTTCATAAGGTTCGAGTCTACTAGATGAAGCCATTGACTCCTCTTTCCGCATTAACCATTAACATCTCTATTAAATTGTTAAGAGTAAGTTAATATACTATTCAAAAATTTCGGGTCGTTACAGTGAATATCTTCGAACCTGTGAAATGTTAGGTTCGGGAGGCACAACATCACCTAGCTCATGTGATGGTTCTGCAACTTCTTTTGGAGAGGATTGAGTCTCCCCCTACTCAATATCCTCCTCCACTGCCTCCTAGTTCGCTACCGATGAGTTTTCTTGCACGTCCTCTTCTTCATTGAAAGGTGGTGCTGGTACAAGTTTTGGATCATGAATTAAGTCCTTGAAACTTTACCTTCGATACATTCTAAGATTTTGAATGTCCTCGATCGTCTGGCTCTCATGAAACATGACATCTCTGCTTCTGATCACCTTCTTCTCCTTCGGGTCCCAAAGCTTGTATCCAAACTCCCCATCTCCATAGCCGATGAAGATGCATGGAGTAGATCTTCCATCTAGCTTCTTCCTGAGCTCCTTGGATACATGTGAAAATGTCAAACATCCAAATACTAGTAAATGAGAGTAAGAGGGATGTTTACCAGACCATCTCTTTTGTGGAATTTTAAAATTCGGAGGGACCGACGATGATCTGTTGATGAGGTAGCAAGAAACCAGAACAAATTCTCCCCAAAATGGATTAGGGAGCTTAAGCCAAACTCATCATGCTTCTGAATTTCTCCATGATGGTTTTCTTTATCCTTTCTGCAACTTCGTTGTGTTGTGGGGTGCGGGAGACCGTCCTCTCATATTAGATGCCCTGACTCCTACAATAGGCATAAAATTCACTGGATGTGTACTCTCCTCCATTTTTTGGACGAAGACACTTTAGCTTCCTTACAGTTTCACACTCCACCATGGCGTGAAACATATTGAAGTAGTCCAGTACTTGGTCCTTCGTCCTCAAAAAGAACACCTGCATCCTTCGAGATGCATCATCAATAAAGGATATAAAATATTTGTTACCTCCCATTGAGTCCACTCCCATGGGTCCGCATACATCAGAGTGCACCATATCCAGAAACTTTGATCTCCTTGATGAAACAATATTGAATGAGACTCTATGCTGCTTCCCATACAAGCAGTATTTACAAGGATCGAGTGATGCATCCTTATCAATACTGATGTACTTCTTCATCAGGGTAGATAACCCTTTTTCACTTATGTGGCTGAGTCTCCTATGCCACATATTGGATGTCTCTCCTTCCACCATATTGAGGCTATCTACACATATCTTCACATGATTTTTGTACAACGTATCACATATGTGTCCTCGGGAAATGATGATGTCGCCTTTTGTCATCCTCCATAGTCTATTACTGAAGATGTTGTCACAGCCTTGTCGATCAAAGGCTATACCTGATAACAGGTTGAACCGAAGGCTTGGAACATGCTTAACATCCTTTAGGGTGATTGTGTATCCAACATTTGTCTTGACTTGGATATCACCCATTCCTACAATCTCTGCTGAACTGGTATTCCCCATCTTGACGCCACCAAAGTCACCAGTTTGATAAGTCAAGAAATACTCACGATGCAGAGTGACGAGGTACGATACTACAGTATTGACCACCCATTCCGTGTCTTGGTCTGATGTATGAAGGCATGTCTCTTCTTCGTCTTTAGAGCAAAGCGTGATTTCTCTGGAGACTGTCACGTGCGCTTCTCCATTTCCTTTTTGTCGGTAGATACTTTTACCCTTTTCTTGTAGCAACCTTCGACGGTTCTTCTTCATGTGACCCATCATGCCACAATGATAGCATTTATATGATGGTCTCCAGCCATCTATAGACCTGCTCTAGCTTTGGCATCCGTTTCTGGCCCCTCAACCACCTCCCGTGGATGGTCCCTCCATGGAATTTCAATTCTGCAAAAATTGGTACAAAATCTAGAAAAATGGAGCTCACCTCTACGTCCAGAATGGTTGAAAATAGTTGAATCGACTCCAGGATCGTCGAAATCGTACACCGATTGATCGAGATATGATCAAAACAGTATCAACGGTCGAGATCATCGGATGACGTGGCGCCGACCTGGTGATGACGTGGCGCTGACGTGACATGCTGGAGCAGCTGTCGGGAACTCATCAGAAATGTCATCAGTGCTGGAATAGTTCCATCTTCTCCGACAACGAGGTACTGTAGCACCAGATGTTTAACCGAACTTTGACCGAGCTTAGAAAGTTTGTTTTAGGTTCGTTTGCGACGCCGTTTGTGCCGTTGGAATCAGTTCGCCACGAACTTACAGAATTTACCTTCAAAACAGGATTTTGAGCAACTTAAATTTTTCCGATCACCGAAAAATTTCTACTACTCACCGTCATTTCGCCGAAACCTACTCTGATACCACTTGTTGTGATTCGATGATCACGAATAGAGATGAATGGAGGGAGAAAACAATCTTTATTTCAACATGAACAAAGGTTACAAAAAGACTCCTCCCACACACCTTTCTTTCTTTATCTCAAATGGAGTTCTCTCGACTCTGTTTGGATATAATGGAGCTCTCTTGGCTCAGATTGGTGATCACAAGAGGCACTCCAAGGCCTCCTTATATAACCATGGTAGGAGGATTCCATGTTTGACACAACTCCTCCACCAACCCCACCATCCATTGGACTTCAAATATGGCTTCCACCAACACATTTGACAACTCTCATGGTTTCCAAAACAATAGTTGATGCACATGTGAAATATGCAGCCCCCAAAATTGAAGTCCTCCATGGTGGGTGTGGTTGGTGCAACACCCACCAACCATGACACCTGGAGAATATTCATCACTTTACACCTTGATTTTTAGGAGACAAATGAAAGAGAATGTATTTATCAGATGATGATGTATTCTTTAGTAAGTGATAGAGTCTTATAACAAGGAGGGGGAACATGAAATCCATTTTCGAGGCTGATTACATAATGCATGAAAAATTTAGACATGAATTCCATAGTTCACCCCTTTTATTTTTTATGAAATTTTTATGCTAAATTATTCTTCTGGGAGAGGTATCATTAAGACGAGTAGTGACCTGGAGAGAACATTGGTGTCGAGGCGGGCGACAGAGTTGAGGTAGAGTAGCTGCGTCTAAGTGGGGCGACGGTTGGGGCTCAGATCCGGGCGTAACAACAATTTTCTGAGAAATGGTTCTATTAGGTTGGGGTTTCCCGAACATGGCGATCCCACATTACCTTGGTTCCTTCCTTCTGGCCGGAGGCGATGTCTCTAATGGGGATCTGAGATCTACTGCAGCGGTCGAGGTGGGAGCGCACAGAGCTCATGAATATGGTTTCAGATTGGATGGCATAATGGTCGATTCGGCCGAGGCTGAGGTTTCTCAGAGATGCGCGGCTGTTGCGGCTGAGTTGCATAGCTTCAGTGGCGGCAGCCCGACGACTTGCGGTAGTGGTGGACGAGGCAAACGGTGCTCCTCGACCTTCGGCGGCGGTGGCAGGGATACTTGATCTGTGTCAGAATGCGGCGGTGGAGACCAAGGTGAGTGATGTGAGTCGGACTGCGGTGCGACCTGTGTTGAATCCGGTGACGATGGTGAATCGGTGATCTACAGTGGGCTTGGTGGATGAGGCGGGCAATAATCATCGTGCTGCGGCAGTAGATGGGGTGGGTCGACCTGCTTCTGGACTTCTGTATGGTGTTCTTCTGACCGAAGATGCATAAGTGACTCAAGAGGCTTATAATAATTTCCAAGATTTTCATGTTCATAGAAAGTCCAGGTGGAGGAGGGGAACCCTAAACCCGAAGATTTGAAAATGGATCATGGTCCACATACCATCGCTCTTGAAACTAAGGGACATTCAGGTGCGGAGTTTCAGGAGTCTGCAAACACGACTCTTGTTTAGTGTGCCACACCAGAGGATTCTCCTTCACAACCTGAAGGGCAAGGCTGTATGGTGCAACCATCGATAATAGAGTTCACAGGACATGCTTCACATAATGATGGGTCCAGACAATATCATTTTCAGCAGGATATGAATTATCATCAAGAGATTCAGAATGTATTTTGCTCCTCAGGAATTGAGAAGTGGGGTAAGATTTTAGATGATGGAAGTGATAAAGAGTAGCGACTTGTCTTATTGGACATTGCTCATATAAGGCCTTCAGGCATCAATGTTTTTTAATGGATTTTGTCATTGGAAAAGGTAATAGTGATCCTCCAAAAAGAAGGCCGCATAAGGATTATTACAATCTTCAAAGGAATGTGTCTACTAGATCTTCTTTCAAGGCTCCAAAGGTCAAGTTCACCCCAGAGCAGGAAAGGTCCAAGGCAGAGATCCTTGGGATTCTCAACCATGGTAACTCGTAGTCGGAGTGGGAAACAACTGAGGAATCCGATGATGACTATGGGAATGATCCTTTTTATTATGATTACTAAATCAGTTTTCTAGATGAGAGCAAGTGCCCATTCGCTTATCTTGTTATCTTTTTTTTAATAAATGGTCAGAAGCTTTGCTTCTGGCTAGATCTTTTTGGAAATAATTCTTCCCATTGTTTTTTCTTTAGATTTATTTTTATGATTTTAATTTTTTATTTTAATTTTTATTCCAATTCATTGTTTCATTTAAATTTAAAGAATGTGTGCAAGTAATGTTTTTTTATTTGCATGTATTCGCTTCATGTAATTCTAGTATTTAATCCATCTTCATTTTTTTATTTCTATTTAAAATTTACAAAACAACAAACCCCCATTTTTTCTTTTTCTTTATTTAAATAAAATGAAAAAAATATAAATAAGCGAGAATGAAGAACAATGATCAAGTGTAGCCTCCTTGAGAGAAGACCTACGAGTCAAACATAATGATGCAATTTTAGGATTCTTATAAATACCATTTATAGGACATTATGATAAAGTATTCTTATCACTTATAATGATGTGATGACTTCCCTTACGGTTTTATTTCCTCTTGAACTCTAGAAATTATCCAAAACTTTACTCTTCAACTCTAATATTCTTCTAATCACATCCTTACTTCAAATTGGTATTCAACTCATTTGAATTATCCAAATCCACTTGAGTTTGAATATTATTCATACATTAACTTATGTGTTGACAATAAAAGTCAATGCATGGGTCATAAATCATACCCAAGGGTACTTAACAGGCCTCAAGCCTGAGGGCCAGGACTGTCAACCTGTATTTATGGGATGAAATGACTAAAAAAACAACCCACCTTTTAAGAGTTTAAATAGGATGGGGATAAAAGCTCATGGGCTTAAGTGAATCAACCTCAAAATATACAGGTTATCCTGTAGAGAAGAAATGATTTTTTTCTTTTTTCTTTTCATGTTATTTAAATTTAATGTAGAATTATTTTATGAAAATATAAATATTTTTTTAGTACATGATGAATATATACATATATAGATATATATAAATTTACATTTATGAAATAGTTATAACGTGTTTAATATTTAACATTAAACAATTTTAAGTGTTTTTTTTAAAATATTGTTAATCATGATTATAAATACTGACCAACCCACGGACCGACCCACTTAAAATATGAACCATGATGGACTCGATTTATTGGCACTTGCATTAAATGTGGGCCTAAATATATCAGGTATTTTTAGGCCTAGTCTATGTGGGATTGGCCCACACCACCTTGGTTCAACCCGTTTTGGACCCCTAATCCTACCCACATGTTCATTAACCAGTAATATCCCCCTTTGACACAAACACCTTCGGGGGTACCTTCAACAACAAACACCTTTGTAGTCACAACATAACAACCATGATAGTTACTATTTATGTGAATATAATTGAAATGTTAATGAAAATTTTAAGAATCTATAAAAATTTCATAATGCCAGGCAGTCACGTTCAGTAGCTGCTAAAGAAAAAAAGGTGGTGGGATGCTGAACCTTACCCATCTCTCCTACCCCCCATTGTGCCTATAAATGGTAGTGATTCTTCATTAATGGGATAAAAATGAGAAACACGATGAAAATTATATTAAAATTTCTCTCTTTCAATTTCTTCACTTTCCTCTATACTTAAATTTTTTCTGTTTCAATTATTATTTTTATAACATGCTATCATAATGAATGATAAAAAAGGGATAAGAGTATGTTTTTAGTTCAATCCTTATTTTTACCACCATGATGGATTTTTTATGTAATTTATTTAGTTATCTCCATAAAGGTTGGATTAACACTTTCTTAGATGGTTTAATTTTTTTTATTTTTACACTGCCTAATTAGACGATGTAATTAATAAATTGGTACATGTGGGAAAGTTTTTAAATGAGTAACACATTATAGAGTTTTACTTTAAACCCCCATGAAAAAGATTTATTAACCAATTATGGCGGGATGCATAAAAAAATTAAGTGATAATATTTAAATATTATGAGCATGATTTTTATGTTTACTACCACTTTTATTTATTGTATTTTATTTAAGAATAATGCTAACTCTCATAATATTTTTATTATATATAATAATAAAGTGTTTTTTTCCTAAATATCATCATGAAAAATCTCATGAAACTATAATTCATCACTCTCTATGTTATCTGAAGTAATTATATGTCGTGAATAATGGATATTGAAATGTATCTTGAATCATGGATCTCATTGAAAAAATTAAAGAAAATAATTGATAAACCCTTTAAAATATAGTAAAAGCGATGATCTTCCTCACAAGAGATCACAATGAGGGACTCGAATGTGAATACCTCATAGAAAGAGATCCAAGCAAGATCTAGAAGTGTTTGAAAGAAAGACATGATAATGAAAATGAGGTTTTTCTTCCTATGACCTCTGATGAATGGAATACTCTACACTTCCATGACTATAAAAGGGTTGATGATTACAATTTTTCTATTTATATAATTGTATCACCATTAAAGTATCGTGGTATTGATGTTACATATTTTGATATGATTGAAAAGACATATACTACTTCTCATGCATCACACATAACCCTACAAAAAAAATATAAATTGTAAGGGTATACAAAATATCATGATCCCATCTCATCATTACTAGTAGTATATGAGAATAATGAGCTTTTGATTAAAATCATCAGTCTCATAATATTGGTTTTACAATAGAATTTTCTTAAGAAAATACTACATTTCATGAAAATAATCACAGAATTGAAAAAATATGAGGAGATGATTCTCATAGGGGTGTGGTTTGGGTGGGATATGTGATTAAGGACATGACCATAGCCATGTAAACAGATGAAACAAATATCAAAATCAAAGAAAGATAAACTTAATCACTATGAGTAATCATAAAGATTACCATTATAGGTTTGGTTCCAAGGAACATTGGTTCCGAGTCTGTTGAATCCCAGAACACCTTTTTAGGCTCCATGAAGCGTCTCTTAAAGCAAAGAAGAATGAATCAATTTTTTTGAGACATCCTATAAAGGGAAATAAAAGGAGGATAATTTTACTAAGAATCACAGTCCATCAAATGATAATTTTATTTACCTCAAGGTAGGTGATTTTACTTGCGACTTTGACGAGATGATAACTTAAAATAATTCATAAAAATTATAATAGTTATTATATATAATATGATGTTTTCTTTTTATGATTTTTATTTTTGATGTTGTAATATTTAAATTTTAGAATGTGTGTTTTTTAATATCATTTTATATACTTTGAATCTCTAAAATGAATTTTGATAAAGTAGAAAATATTTATATACTGGATAGTAGAACAATTTACACAATTCATAAAAATAACAAATATTTTTCTAATCTTAAACCAAAAAATCAATTGTGATTACTATAGTGGGAATTTTAGATATGATAGAAGGGACTTGTGAAAAAAGTTCTGTTTTAAAAAATAGAACCAAGTTCATTATAAAATATGTTTTTCCCAAACTCCAAAATAAACTTATTAAGTTTAAATAATATATACCAACATAGGTATGATAATCAAACTATATAAAAGGAAAATGAAAAGTACATGTGCATCACCGTTAGTAAATTCGATAAGTCATATATTATAAAATCAACCAAAATTAACTTCTAGATTATATTATACATGTATAAGGGAAATTGAAACACATATATTTGTAAAGAATGGATCTAAAATCATTAATTTATAGCATGGATGATTAGGTACTATTTTTTTAGGAATTATGTGAAATGTAACTTAAAACTATCATGGAAATACAATAAAGGGACATAAGATCTTTCTACTATGAAAATTCCCATATGGGTTAATTCTCTTGGAATGTTGATTGTGAGACCATTTCGAACTAAAATTAAGGTTGAAATTTCTACCTATCTCAAATGAATTCAAGGATATATATATGAACCAATTTATCCATCATTTGGTACATTTAAATATTTTATGGTATTAATTAATGCATCTCTCATATGGTCACACACATATTTTCTCTCAACACATGACATAGTTTTCAAGATTTTTTATCGAACAATTAAATTCGGAGCACAATTCTTTGATTATGTTATCAAGGAATTAAGGCTTCATAATACTAGATAATTTATATCCCAAGTATTCAATGAAAACTGTATGAAAATGGGGATTACTATAGAGTATCTAGTCATCCATGTGCATACATAAAATGGTTAATCTAAATCACTTATAATACACATCCTTATTATTATTAGAACATTTATAATGATAAAAAATTGTCGAGATCTATATGGGATCATTCAATATTGAATGATTTGACATTAATTCACATAAAACAAGTGCATGTCATAAGTACCCTCCAGTATAATTTAAATTTGGTCAAGATCCTCTTATCTCCACTTAAATTTTCTTGGTTGTGTAGTATTTGTACTGATTTCTCCCCCACAACATATAAAAATAGTACCTCAAAGGAGGTTGAGAATATTTATGGGATATAGATACCCATCCATTATTATCTATCTTAAACCTTAAACTAGTGGTGAATTTACAACATGTATTATTTATTATCACTTCAATGGAGAAGTGTTCCCATCATTAAGGGGGAAAGAAACAAATAGAAGATATTTCCTAGAATGTGAAAATATTATCATTTCTCAATCCTCTCACCGAGTGGTATAAGATAGAAGTGAAAAAGATTTTTTATTTTTAAGAACTATAAAGTCAGTTGCCTATTGCATTTACTAATACAAAGGGCATGAGTAAATCACATGTACCATCTAGAATTGATGTCCTAAATACATAGTTAAATAATGGTGTTATAGAAATGTTAAAAACAGACCTAAAGCATGGAATACTTGTTGGCTCAATGAATAAAAATCTTCAAAAAATAAAAGGAGTGATTATAATTGAAAAACCCATCATGGAAGTGTGTGTTCTAAAATAAACATGAATTTTAAGTGTTCTTGATGAAACACATGATGGGGATCATAAAAAGAATTCACATGATATAAAAAACCCTATAGTTTTTGAAAATATTAATATATATTTTAATTATTCCAATATGAGTGATATATGAAATCAAAGTAAAGTGTAGAATATTGATAACATGTTTTCATATTCTATGGAACATAATATCAAGAATGAAGACCCCAAACCAAGGTCTGTTATGGATTGTCAAAAATGAGATAATTGAAATAAATAAAAAGATGAAATGAAAGATGAATTAAATTCACTTAATAGATGAAGGGTCTTTGAACATATCATGCTCACACCAGAAGCTATTGTGTTTGTTGGATTTAAATGGGTTTTTATGTGAAAATGTAATGAAAAGTGAAACTGTAAGAGATAAAGTTTGTCTTTTCATGTATGGTTTTCCCCAGAGACCCAAACTTGATTATGAGGAGACATATTCTCCTGTTATGGGTGTTATTTCTTGTATACATCTAATCAAACTTGTAATAGATGAAAAGAGAAATATGCATCTTATGGATGTTGTTAAAACTTATTTATATGGGTCACTTGATAATAGTATATATATGATAATCCATAAATGATTAGAAATACCCAAAGTAATGAAATCAAAACCCCAAAACTATATTCAATTAAATTATAGAAATAATTATATAAATTAAAACAATCTAGGCATATGTGGTAGAGTCACTTGAGTGGATATTTGTTAAATAAAGGGTGTGTAAGTGATCCTATATGCCCATGTGTTCTTATTAAGAAAAAAATCTATATTTGAAATAACTATTGTTTATTTTGATGATTTAAATATCATTGAGACTCCTAAATAGATCCAAAAAGCAATGAGAGACTTAAGGATTAATTTTAAATAAAGGAAATGAGAGAAACCAAGTATTGTCTTGGTTTATAAATTGAGCACATGCCAAGTAGTGTATTTTTGTATCAGAAAAATTACACTCAAAGGGTCCTAAAATGATTTTATATAGGAAAATAAAATCCTTAAATACTCTAAGGGATATTCAGTATTTAACTATTGAGAAAGATAAATTCCCACCTTATGAAGAAAATAATGAGTTGGTTGGTTTGGAAGTCCCATACTACAGTTCCATTAAAGAACTTATGTATCTTTCTAATTGTACTCAACCTAATATATCTTTTGATTCTAATTATTTTGTCAAGGTTTAGTTCATCCCCTACATGTAGACATTGAAATTTAATTAAACATGTATTTCATTATCTTTGTAAAACTATTGATTTGAGTTTATTCTATTCAAAAAAACAAGAGAAAAAGATAGTCAGTTTTGTTGATCTTAGTTATTTATCAGATCTATATAATGCACGATCACATATTGAATATATTCTCATAGTTGTAGGTACTTCCATATCTTGGATATCGTAGAATTTAACTCACTTTTAAATATCTTTAAATCATGTAGAATTGATATCATTGTAATAGATATGAAAAGAATGCGTTTGGTTGTGGTCTATCACTCAACACATTAAAGAAGAAAATAGATTGTCTATATATAACATCCTAATAATATTACTCAAATATTTTTTTGATTGCATCACATAATTAAAGTAAGACACTACTATAGAAGTGGCTTTTAAAAGTGCTAGAAAAAGTCTTTACAAGTGCTAAAAAGCATTATTGATCTAAGCGTCATTAAAAGGGGGTCCCTTTTATTAGTGATAACAAAATCAATGATAATGACCCCATTTATCAATGCTATAAAAGATTTATATAAGGGGTCCTTTATTGGTGCTAATAAAAAGTGCTGATAAAAGACGAATTTTATTAGTGCTTTTGTTTAGTACCGATAAAAGTAAAAAAAATTAAAATTTTATTTTTCTATAAATTCGAATGGGGAGACCACCCCACTTTTATCAGAACTTGATTAGAACTTGTCTAACCCCAATCCTTTATTATCACCAGAGGCCCCTACCCTCTTTTATCAGCATAAGAGAACCTATTGCCCACCCCCATGCGCTCCTGCCTTCACCTAGTTTCAAACCCAAGACATCCCCCTCACAGTTCTGTGCCTTTACCACTCTTCTATATTATTTTATTCTCTATTTTTTAATATGTCTATTTATTTAAATATGTTTCGTTACATTATTTATCCACACACACACACACTTATATATATATATATAATTTTTTTAAATACATTTATAAAATATGTTGTGTGTGTGTGTTTATAAATAAATAAATACATATATATATATATATATATTCATATATATGTGTATGTCTATAAATATAATTATACATATTTATATTTATTTACATATATTATATATTAATATTTATATACATATATTAGAATATATAGATAGATCTATATCTGTTTGTTAATACAAACACACACACACACACACATATATAAACATTATATATACATTGTATAGGTATATAAATATTCATACATTTTTATTTTAAATAAAATGGATATTATTTTTTTATTTAGATATGATTTATATATTTAGAAAGATATTTTATATGTAAATATGTTTACAAAGTGTATATCTTTTCACAATATTTTATTTGATATGTGGTAGAGCTCAAATGGACACCCGGATAAAAAGTTATGGCTATTTGAAGTTCGAGTTATGTTTTCAACTTATTTTAGATCATTTATTAATTTATTGATTTTTTCTATCTTAAAATTATTATTAAATAAATATTACTCAATAATAATTAGAATTTTTTTAATTAATATTATTTTTTAGTTATTTTATAAACTATTTCCCACCAAATATCTTATATATTAAGTGTGATTACATTTTTTGTATTATATAAATCATATTTTATAAAATATATTATATTCATATCAATATAAATATATTTATATATTAATATATTATTTTAATGATATATATCTTTTTTTATGAAATATACCTTTTACCAGTGGTAAAAATACATCGTTTTAGCTTTGATAAAAGACATACAATTATTAGCGCTAAAAAAGCGTTGATAAAGAGTGCTAAAAAAGCATTAGATAAAAGTAACTTTTTTCCCACAGTATGTGTTTTTTAGATGTGATAAAAGATAGAAATGGATAAAGAAAAATCTAAATAAGGCTTCATAAAAAATGATAAAAAAATATATACTATGGAAATTATTCTTTTTCATATATGAGTTGATAAATAAATGAGATATCAACCTATAATATGTTCAATTCGATGACAATGATACTGATCTAATTGAAAATGCATTATAGACCCCTTATTTTAGAAAACATGTACATGATATAAAGATGAGTGAAACAAAATTTATCTTTTTTTATATAATTTGACTTTTAAATGAAGTTTACGTGACTGTACTCAAATCCTATTTCCCGTTTTTATACTATTAAGTTTTTATGGAATTTTTTTTAAAGAAACATCATCAAAACACATTTCAGAGATTTGGCTGTCAAAAAAAGGTGGCAATAAAAAGTGCTATATTTCTGTGGATTACTATTTCAATGACTATTGATAGTGGTTTCTGGTCACCGTTTGGTTGGCGTTAAGGGTCAGTTCAGAGGTTTCCACTACAATGGAGGATCCACGAATAGGGCAATAAAGCCTCCATCAACATCAAATACCCCCTGAGATCAATAGAGGACAAGAAGAGGGATGTATCATTGTATTCCCAATGATCGATCTTCATATTTCACCCCACCCTCAACCACCACAACAGTTGGTCATATCGACTTGATGCCTTCTCCACGGTCTCCTCCACCATGGTGAAGAAAGATTGAAGGCTGCTGAGGGAATAAAATTTCACGACATGCACTATCTCATGTTTCATAAGAATGTATCTCTAGATGATGTGTGTCCAAAATTTCATACATAGCATGAAGTAGATATGCCAGTGATAATTTCATCCAATTTGATGCCCGAAAGTATATATAAATACTGGTGATTATTGGGGTTAAAGACTTCAACTCTAAATTCCCAAGACCCACTATCACGTATGATGGATTATATTTTATGTATTCGATTAACTAAGTGATAGTAAATTAAATGGATTAAGAATCCTTAACATACAGAATACTGGAACATTAAGCACCAAGTGCAAAAAGTAAAAGAACAACATATATAATGTGCTTCGTCCCCCTTTGGGGACCTATATGCATGACAAGAATGCCACCAGGGAAACGATTTTATTAAGAAGAAAGAAAAGGAAATAATAACTATTATAGAATCGAATAAAGAATAATAAAGGACCACATAAATTATCTGAGGAGGTAGAGCTTGCTTAACTAGGTGGCAGTGATCAATCCTGTCATATAGAGTTAGCCTCGTCCACTCATGGACGGACACACACACACACCCAAGCAAGATACATCAACATACATGACTAAAGAAAATAAATCGATATAGAGCCAAGAACCATATACCAGATCTTGGTTATGATTGAAGGAATGCTTCAAGAACTAAACCTTCTGGGAGTGCAATCATCCAAAAACCTATAATAGAAGATATTACCTACCGAATCTCTACCAAAGAAGTACTCCGGTTACAGGAGGTGGCACAACTCAGTTTAGGGGAGTGCGGGTGCCTGAAAACCCTAGATTCCTTCCATATTCACTGAAAAATCTAGGCATAATATCACCTATAGAAACACTCGAACCAGAGGAGGGAAGCAGATCAGAACCCTTATGAAGAGAGAGAGCCCATCAAGCATCAATGTGCACCCAACATAATCAAAACCCATCATAACATATCAGACAAAGTCCTGGTATGGAGACCGTGTGGAAAACCATGATCAATGTGATGGTTCACGTAACTAAAACCAGGATAGCACATAGGAAAAGTGGTGCAACCTGATATGAGTGGTGATAAACAAGCAAATAGAGGTCCAATAAAAAAAGCACATCGGGGACCATTCTCAGCCATTAGATCACAATGCATCAATGGTCCATCATTTATGCTACTAAATTAGTAAGAAAAAAATTCAGCATACAAATGATCTAAAAACAATAAAATGGCCCCACATGAACAGTCCCATGAAAAGCATGCAAATGCAAGAAAAGTACAACAAATGAATTAAATCCAATTAAGGGTTTAAACATGATAATTAATTTAATTGAAGTAACAAACATGCAAGGGGAAAATGTTAAAAAATCTCCACATTAAATTAAAAGAAATACAATGATGATGTTCTCACAACCTACATTATAGAATTGGGACTAGATTCACATGTTTAAGACAATGAATGAATTTAGATTACTGGACGACCTTAGTCAAACTATCGGCCATGTTATTTTTAGTGGGTATCTTTATGACACTCACTTTCCCATATTCTATAATATCCCTAATAAAATGAAATCTAATGTCAATATGATTTGATCTACCATGGAATACATAGTTTTTGGATAAATGTAAAGCTAAATAGATATCACAATGGACTACTATGCTATCCGAAGATAATGATAATTCAAAAAGTAAACATTTCAACTATATAGCCACTTTTATGGATTCTATTAAGGCAATACAACCTTCCTCAGTAGTGGAAATTTCAACCACTAATTGCATATTGCACTTCCATGAGACTGGTCCTCCATATGCCAGAAACACAAAACCATTAATAAACTTTCGGGTATCAATGTTTATAGCATAATCTGAATAAAAAATCTAACTATATCATTATCAAAACTACTATTTAAGCCATATTGAATGCACAATTTATCAGACATATAAAATACATGAGGAACCATTTCAATGCATGCCAATGAGTCTTACCATGTTTCCCCATGAAACTGCTCAGAGTACAAGCAACAAAGGCTATATCTAGCCTAGAATAGACCATTTCATACACAATAATTCCTATAATATTAGCATAGGGAATCTTACTCATAAAGGCAACCTCAACTTCATTTCTATGTGATTGGGTAAAGGACAACATAAATTGTTGTCCTAAAGGAATTATAATAGGTTTAACTTTCTCAAATAGGTATCTCTTTAATAACTTCCTAATATAAGAATATTGGGATAAGTACAAGGTTCTGGCCTTCCTATCCCTAATTATGTCTATACCTAAAATTTTATTTTAATTACCTAATTATTTCATTTAAAAGGCACATTTAAATTGGTTCTTGATAGAATTTATAATACTCATGTTTTTATAGATTAAAATCATGTCATCAACATATAACAACAGGTAAAC
The DNA here is from genome assembly GCA_963277665.1 of Viscum album. Lineage (NCBI taxonomy): Eukaryota > Viridiplantae > Streptophyta > Magnoliopsida > Santalales > Viscaceae > Viscum > Viscum album. The sequence continues at coordinate 128,967,563 of OY728162.1, forward strand.
AGACTCTTGTTTAATAGTTTTTATAATATACACATGCATCAAATCTAATTCTAGAAAATTGATTTCCAATCATTAAATAATAAAACCTTTTATACCATTGTCTAGAATATTGTTTAATCCCATATAAGGTATTTTTAATTAGATAAAATTGATTGGGTTTGAACAGTTTTGAAAATCCTTCAGGAGGAGTCATATAAATTGTTTCATCAAGAGTTCCATGTAAAAAAGTAGTTTTTACATCTAATTGTTCAACATGCAGATCAAGTTTGGTAGAAAATGAAAGAAGAATTATAATGGATGAATTCTTAACAACAGGATAAAATATTTCACTATAATAAATTCCTTCATGCTAAAGAAATCCTTTAGCCACCATTTGGGATTTTAATTTGATTTTAGTCTCTCTTACATTATTTTCATTCTTTTTATAGATCCATCTAGATCCTATCACCTTCTGGTTATGAGGAATAGGAACAAAAACCCAAGTGTTGTTCTTAAGAAGAGAATTTATCTCCTCTTATACTGCATTCAGCCACCTAGTGGCTTCTTTGGACTTAATTTCTTGTTTGTATGTTTGAGGTTTATCTTTAAACAAATATTGTTATATATTAAAAGAATAGGTAACAATGTATGTCTGATTGAAACATGATAGAGGTTTAATAAGTATCCTCTCTCTATATTGAGTGAGATGATAGTTACTTAGATCATTGGGTTCCTTGGTTTCAAGTTCAGAATCCGAACTAGAGTGGGATTCGACTTGGGTTTGGGCAACATGAAGAATAGGACCAGACGTGAACTGGGAGTGGTCCCCAGATTCAAAAGGGACTTCAAAACCTAAAGGTTTTAGAGCCCCAGAGGGTCCTACAACATCATAAGAAGTCACAACAGGTTCAAGTCCTTTGTCATTGGATATACTAGATTCATGAAACACCTTGTCTTGGATAACAATACATTCTTGATAACCTAGTTTATCTACCCATAAATGATACCCTTTAACACCCTCTGGATATCCCAATACTATACACTTAACAACCCTATGAGCTAGCTTATCATTACATGTATGAGTATAAGATATGGATCTAAAAATCCTAAGGTGTTCTAGACTCAGGGGTGAACCCTTCCAAATTTCTTTAGGTGTCTTAAAATAGTTGGTAGAATATGGGAAATGGTTAATGTGGTACACTACTATAGAAGAATCCTTGACTCAAAATGACATGGGGAGCTTTTAGTGGGATAGAATACACCTCAGCCTCTTAAGCACAATCTTATTCATTCTCTTTGATAACGCATTCTATTGTAGGGTTTCTACAATAGTCTGATATATTTTTTTTTCCTTGAGATTCACAAAATTCAATGAACTCTATGGATAGATATTCTAATCCATTATCAGTCCTTAATGCCTTAAGTTTCTTATTACTCTCACTCTCTACCGCAAATTTCCACTTCTTGAAAGTTTGAAAGGTATCAGACTTATTATTGAGTATATTAATCCAAACCTTCCTAGAGAAATCATCAATAAAATTCACTAAGTATAAGCCTACACCATGGGAGGTAACCCTAGAAGGACCCCAAAAATCAGAATGTACACATTCAAGGGGTTGTTTAGCTTTATACATGGACCTACTAAAAATGAATCTTCTGGACTTCCCACACACACAATCCTCACAAAATGGAAGGATTATAGGAATGAAATTACTAAAAGGCCTTATTTTTTAAGTTCACTAAGACCCTTTCCACTAACATGCCCTAGTATCCTATGCCACAAAGCAGTGGAGTCAAGTTATGAACTAGAATAGGTATTCAACTGGATTCTATATACTTTACCATCTAACACATAAAAACCCTTATGAAGGGTTCCTTTCATAACTATGAGGGATCCTCAACTGTCTCTAATTCTACCAAAACCTAATATAAAGATATAACCTTTATGGTCAAGGTTTCCTTGGGATATTTAGTTTATTTTCAATTTGGGTACCCACCTAACTTCCTCAAGAGACTTAATAATATCATCATAAATATTTAATAAGACAAAACCTAGTCCCATGATGTGGTAGCTCCTGTTATTCCCTAGAAAGACCTCACCAGACGTTATCTTTGTCAATTCAGTAAAGAACTCCTTCCTTGGACACATGTGGAATGAACATCCTGAATCCAGGATCCATTTATCAAGGATAGAAATATAAAAGACATTTAACACATCAGTAGTGTGAAAGTCTTGTTCAACTAATAGGGGATGGTCATTAGTATTATCCTTATAGTCACCTTTCCTATTACAGTAGTTACTATTAATATGTATAAGTTGTTTACATTGGAAACATTTAATGACCTTGCTTTTATAATTTATTCTATGCTTCTTAAATTGAACCCTTTCATTTCTTCTACCCCTTGACTCACTTCAGACTCTAGCTTCATTTCTATCCCTATACTCACCTATATTGCTCACATTTAAACCCTCAACCTCAGTTTTAACACTACTCTTCCTTTGAAGGTATTTAGAGAGAAAAGATGATTTAACTTCTTCAAGAGTAAGTGTGTCTTTTCCATACATCATAGAGTCTTTAACAGAATTAAAGGAATCATATAAGGATGTAAACAATATAATGGCCTAGTCTTCATCATTCAATTTAATATATATGTTTGCTAGATCTAATAATATTTTATTAAATTCATCAATGTGTATCCTGATTGCAGTTCCAGGGCACATTTTTAAAGTACACAATCTCATTTTCTTATATAGTATACCAACAAGAGATTTATTCATGTAAAGGGATTCAAGTTTAGACCATATACTAGTGGCATAAGATTCATATGCTACTTCTACTAACACTTTGTATATGGACCCATCCTTAAACATTACTTAATAATTAGATAAGTCATTAATTTGAATTTAATTCACATCAATTATATTTTCAGGTTTAAAGACTTATAGAATTAGGTCTTAAATCATACATATCAACTTGATTATTACAAATTAGACACTTATACTCACTATCCAATTTTTTTTATAAAACAAAATATTTTTAAAAATAAACATGATTCATTCCATGTTTAAATAGAATGACTTTTCCTTGATCCCATCCTTGACTCTATTATTCTTTAAGTCCTATGAAAAAAATCACAAAACTTGGGATGAGCATAAAAATATCAATAAGGGATATACAAAGAAGGAAAACTATTCGTCTTGAGAAAACATGAAAACCATGAATACTTTATCATAAATTAATACTTTTCACCTTTAGGAAGTAGTAAATATATTTCATTGAATATAAGATTATTGATTACCCTTTTTTTAACCAAAATATTACCATAAATCTCATAGAAAGCAACATATAACATATAAAGGTAACTTGGGATATAAAAATACTTAAATGAAATAAACATACGGTCGACTTCCACACATATCACTAAATGGAATATCCATACGATCGACTTCCATACCCAATGCATTGGAGGTTATAACATAACCACCCATACATGGTTTATCATGGAACCACCCATATTTGGTTTATCATGTAACCACTGATCTTTGGTTTATCATGTAACCACCCATCAAATGTCCAAGTACCATTATATAATCCTAAAACATAAATGATTGCAATTATCAACATTTCACTCATAAAATTACATTTTCAGTCATAAGAGACCATTTCATGATATTAAAATTGTAAATCCACTTTAAAAAAAATTTCAATGACAAAACACCCAAGAAAATGGAATAAGGGATTTCTTTTCCTTTTAAAAAACATTAAGGATTATAGAAGAAGCCAAATATCAAATAACGGTTATGGTGGTGGAGAAGTCATTGTCGCCGCATATGTTAAAACTACTAGAAAACAGGGCTATAGCCATGGACCTATAACCACATTTTTATAAGTCCGTGGCTATAACTTAGTTTATACCCACAGTTCTATTAAAATTGTGGATATATCATAATTTATATCCACAGATTAAAAAAATCCATAGCAATGTTTTTTTGAATATCTATCGAGCTCCTCCTCCCCAGTCCGTGAATCCTCTCCTCCCATGATCCATGAGCTCCTCCTCCACATTCCACGATGATCTCCGTGACGCTCTACATGATTCTCTCCTCCTCTCCTCCCCCGATCCACAAGCTCCTCCTCCCCACTGTCCATGACTCCTCAAACCCTTGACCTGGAACTGCTCTCCGCACACTCCTCCCCGATGTCGCTGATACACTTCCCAGCCATCGATGTTTCATGGAGTCATCCCCACCCTCACACTCAACATTATCCTCCCACCCTTGAACCTCTCCCTTGGAGAATACTCCTTATCCCTCGCCGTTCCTCCTCGCTCTTCGTTCCTCCAGAGACTGAAAGGTCGTGGATTCTATCCTGTAAGTTGATTGGAATTTTAGTTTTTTCCATACCTGCACGCTTGGTTTCTCATGAATATGTGAAATTTACAGGAAATTTGAAAGGTATTTCAATGCTAAGATTCAGAGTTTAGGGGAAATTTTGAACAGGAGTTCCCAGGCCAAGCTGACTCATCTTGCTCAATTGGTTCTAGCCATTGATAACAGGTTTTGAAATTTATTTGATTTCTCTTGTTTCCTTGCATTTTTCAAAACAAGATCTATGACATCCCTTCATAAATGAATATTATCTTTTGTAATTTTCAAGGTCTTAGGAACTCTCCCACAATCACATCCCTGAGATACTTTATTACGGCCAAAAAACCCATGATGATTAGTTTAGCTAAAACTAATATAGAGTTTGACAAATGGAGTGAATTTAAATGGTCCTCCCTTGGATATTACTTTGTATCAAAAAAAGAAAGTGATAATTACTATGAGAATCTCTGTATTTTAAAGTATGACAGCATCATCCTGCATTCATGTACAGAAAATCAGCAAGACTTTTTAGTTGATATTGGTATCCAAGGAATTGTAATATACCTGTATTTTGTTTATTCCTCTAACTCTTACATGAAAACAATAGATATTTTGGATAATCTTGAAGGGGTAATTTCTTAGTGTTCATATAGTTGGGTGATTATGAGGGGTTTTAACACTATTCTAAGTCATGAGGAAAAAACTGGTCCACACATCAATATAATGGAATATTCTGAATTTTCATCCTATTTTGATAAATATAGCATGGTTGAAGTTACAATTGTGGGTGGTTACTAAACCTGGTGTAGATACACCATCAATGTATTACAATCTAGAAAATTGGATAGATTTTTTGTTCATATTGATGACAATAATTATGTTATTGATGTATCAGGTCTGGCTCTCCCAAAAATGTCACTATGATCACAATCCTTTTAATGTGGATATTTTCACAAATAAATTGGCATCATCTCCCCTTCCATTTGAATTCAACAATGCTTGAATTTTTTTTCCTGGTTGTAGGGAGATTATCATCATTACTTGGAACATGGAAATTTATGGAAGCCCTATTCAAATCATGGAAAAAAAGTTAAATAATGTTAAAAGGATGGTTCTTTTCTAGAACAAGGTATATTTCTATAATATGGGTAATGATATCAAAGATCCTGAGAAATACTTACTATAATTTCATAATATTAATCATAATTAGATTGATCCTTCAAATGATGATATTAAAACCCTGTCTCAGCTTTATGAAAACCCATTTCTAAAAGAAAGGCTAGTCTAAAACTAGTATAATATAATATGGATGTAGGAGGGAGATAGAAAAACTGTATTTTTTCATTATCTACACATGGAAAAGTGAATTGGAAGAAAAGTCTCTACCCATAGAATCGATGGGTATTTATAGAACTCATAAAATCAAAATTTTATTGTTATGTTTGACTATTTTGGAAGATTTTTCTCAAATAAAGGAGAAGATTTTACCTTCCAAATGATGGATAAAATTACTTGTGTTGTTGATAATAATCAAAACAAGTATTTAACTAAATATTGTGATGATAAGTAGGTAAATACTTCACTCTTCTCCTTATTTGAGAGTGTGGTCGGGATTGATGGGTTAACAAATTTTTTTTTATGGTTTACTTGGTTATTATGCATGTTTATTTACATAATTATATGATAGAATTATTTAATCATGCTTTTATACCTTATGGAATCAATTCCAATTTTATTACTTTGATTCAAAAAAGGATAATGTAGTGGATATTAAAGACTTAAATCCTATTTCCATTGGGAACACAACTCAAAAAATTATTAGCAAAGTCATTGCTTTGAGGCTATGATATATTTCTTGATGCATCATATAATAAAATCAATTTGGATTTATAACTAGAAGAAGAATCCAAAATTACCTATTCACTTCCTCAAAATGTATCGACATTATGAAGAACAAAGGTAGGAATGAGAACATTTAACTAAATATTGCTTGAGGCATCATAGCCCATGCTTATGCATGTGAGAATATATATATAAGGATCCTCTTGTGGTATTTTATGCTTATATAGCTTGTTTGACATTATTGCATTTATGTTTTCCATTTTAATCCTTACTCCTCTCATTTGAGACACCACGAGAATCTCTAAAGATTTTTTTGACTCACAGGGGGGTGTGCAGGCTAGGGGGGTGGTGCAGGCTAGGGGGTGGTGCAGGCTAGGGGGGCTGGTGTAGGCTAGGGGCTGGGTGCAGGGGGGGCTGTGCAGGCTAGGGGGCTGGGTGGAGGGGGGCAGGGGGCAGGGGGGAATGGGGCATGGGGTAGTGTGGAGGGGGGTAGGGGGCATGAGCAGGGGGGTAGGGGGCAGGGGGTAGGGGGTAGGGGGATGGTGGAGGGGGGCAGGGGGCAAGGGGGAGGTCTGCAGAGAAGGGGGTGGGTGGAGGGGGGCAGGGGGTAGGGGGCAGGGGCACGAGGTAGGGTAGAGGGGGGTAGGGGTAGGGGGGATGTCTACAGGGCAGGGGGAGGGGGGAGGTCTGCAAGGCAGGGGGGAGGAGGGTGGATGGAGCGGGCAGGGTGGAGTAGGGAGGTTTGTAGAGTAGGGGGGAAGGGGGGTGGTCTGTAGGGGGGTCTGTAGGGTAGGGGGATGGGGTGAGGTAGTGGGGCAAGGGGGTGGGGCAGGGGGGTGTAGTTAGTCTCTATAGGTTTCTTTAATCTTAGATAAGGTTGAATAACCATTACAATCCATCTTTAACTCCCCCATTTCTCCATGATTAGGTTTCTCCAAATATGCCCTCCCATTTACAACAGATTGCTTTCACTAAATCATGGCTTGATATTAGTTGCAACAAATCAGATTTTGTATGATACCACTAGTTGTTATTGGTATGGATTTAACACCTTTTCTTTTAAAAATCCAGGCCATTATGTCCACTTTTTTTAATTATAGCTTATAAAGATAGATTTGGATCCTCCAATCTGTCCTCCTTTTGCTGGGTTGATTCCACTACCACATTGGATGAATTTACATGTACATAGCTAGATTCAATATGATATTTTAAATTACATTCACTGGTTTAAATCCCACTTATACCAACACCTACATATCAACAGTTTGAAAAAAACCGTTGGTTTAAGTAATAATTTGATGTGTTTTCCCAACGGTTTCATTAAACCATTGGGAATAGATTACATTAGACAATATTTTCTTGTGGTTTTTAGAAACCATAGGGAACCCCACTAACAATATTTCTCTAAGGTTTTAGAATTCGTTGGGAACCCCCCCCCCCCCAAAAAAAAAATCATAGCTAACCCGTGAACAGATCTCTCCGCACATCGTTGAACAGATCTCTCCTCCGTCGAACCCTAATTCCCGAGCACGAACCCGTGAGCTAACTTCCTCTGTCAAATAGAATCTATCCTCAAACAGATATCTCCACTAAATGAGATCTCCTCATCCAACGAGATCTCTCCTCCAACCCTACCCCTCGAGCATGAACCCTACTTGGAGAGCTCACTTCCTCCGTCGCGATCTCACTTTCTCTAGAATGGATCTCTCCAAGATTCCAACCCTAATTCATGTCTACCTCATTTGTAAGATACCTTGAATCATAGATCTCTCAATCCATTATTTGATTCAAACATCTATATTCATTTCATTTTTCTTGAAATTGGTGAATTCCTTTTATTTTCCACTTTGATATTCTTCTAATAGACTTGATGTGGTGTATTTATCAATTTCCATATGGGATTATGGTGGATTACATTCATCAAAATTTTATGTTTTTAGATTAATATTATTTGTATTAAGGTGGGTGATTTGAAAAATCTCCCTAATGTCTTAATTGGTTTTATAGTATCTGCATCATGTATGATAGTGTTATCATGTCGTGTGTGTGACCTCTTCTATTTAGAATCCATGGAAATTTCTCAAATCCTCACTATTAGACCTTCCACATATCCTGTTGGGTCCATTGGTGATGAAGACCATGATCCTTTGGCCACCAAAGAGTTGTTTTTATCTATAACCTTGGGTTAGAGCATGGATGGTATGAGGCAAGTTCCTTATACCTGGAATGATAAATTGATTAAGGAATGAATAGAATTGTGAATAGAATTTTTTCTTCTCATGACATGTGAATTAGGACATGTAATTATCAATATGTGAATTGGAATTGACATAATTGAAACATGAATTGATAATGTATCATGTAACTATATAATTGGTATGAAATTGGAAAATACACAATGTTATATTGACAAGAACTGATATTTGACATAATGGAATATTAGGAATGAGAATTTGTAATTTTAATGAATTAAAAAATGTGTCATATGTCAAAATATTTGTCATGTTTTGGTGTTTTGTTAGGGGTTTTTATCTTGGTTGTTCTTGACGCATGGTTATATAATACCTAGAATGGTTACTCCACACTTAGCATTATTTATTCTCCTTGGGAATGTAATATTTTCTATAATGAGAATTCACAGAAAGTCCATTAACCCATGGAATTGATAGATATCCCTGGAATTGGTAATGTGTGTTAGGTCAGTGGTCCATGGAATGGGTAATGTACCTTTTCATGGTTCCTTGTCAAGGAAATCATCCTGGATAATGGTAGGCATGGATAAACATATATGGAACTCTATTGAATCAAGTTTGGCATACCCCGGGTGTCAACCTAGATCTAGAGTGTTGGAAGGATAATTTGATGTTCAACATTAAATTAATGAATTCATGAAAATCAATATTATACTGTGATATATGATTGATTTTGGTTTTCTCAAAACATAAAAATAGTTATCATTGTAGTGTTTGTAGATATAAATCATTGGAAGTTCACATAGAAGATACCACGAGAACATTATTTCTTTGTGATTTAGGTGAACAATATATGATGTGTTTCTAGTTTCATAAAGAATATCATATTCTATGTGAAATCATTTAGATCTCATAAAAATGTTAAGAATATTTTATGTGTAGAATTATTCATACCATTGATACTTTGTGGATGCAGTTGTCATGTTAATGGAGTGTTATAATTTTCAAATGAAAATGTTATCTAATGCATACTATTTTAATATGTTCATGATGCATGTGAAGGGAAATTGGTTTATGGATAAATGTGTTATTATTTTTGGATTCACATATAGTTGAATGGTTAACCATATTTTATTAAATTATAAAGTGTTATCTAGATGAAAAGTTCCCTATAAATATGGAATTAACTCATGGGAAAGGTGTTGAAACTTTTTTAGAGATGTCATTAACAAGAATGTATTTTCATATTTTCTCCGTGTTGATTTTTTCAATGGAATAACAACACTATATGAAGGATTCATTTTGCAAAATTATTTTCCTTCAAAAAAAATATATATATGTGAAGTGCGTGTTATGTGAAATTTCAATTTGAGTGTTGTTTTATATCAACAAGTATGGTAATAAGGTGGGTTTATAAACTTCTACGTTATTAGGATTTTTTCTCAACACTGGAGCACTTTTCTTTGTAGCTCAAAAGTGTTTGATTTTATTTGCGCTTTCTTATTTCACACATTCTAAACATTTATGTTGAGGAAACATGGTTTTCACTTATTTCACATGTTTATTATTGTTTGAAAATTTCATATTCACTTGATCAATTAGAGAAATCTCAATGTTTTCCATTTTTTTGGTTTATCCTTTTATAACTCATCAGACTATATGATCAAACATTCTTTCTTATCATGTTCAACCTTCTTCATAGGTGTGGATCCATTTTTTGTTATGATATATTCTATTTGATTATAAATTGTGTCCTCTAGTAAACTTTTATTATCGGGTGGGATAAAAACTTGTATCGAACAAAACCAAATTAAGTTGAAACTTGAGACAAACTAATTATATACCATTAACAGGAAGAATAATTGTTAATTAATATGAATGTACTATTTGATATTATCATTTTGAAACATGGATCTATTTCCCCCTTGCTTGTAAGAACATGATTTGACACATGGGGAATTGTGGTTCTTATATGTTGGGCGGTGACGTGTATAGTCATAGGAGACATGTATGTTTTAGTTTAGTTTTTATTTTATTTTCTTTATCGCATTGGACACTTAGGTCTTTTACTTCTTTTTGTGGACAAAGGGTAATTATATTCTGCGAAGGCAGAAAAATGGGGTTCAGATTGATTCAGTCCTCCTGCTTTGATCCAAGGTAAGATTATATGGTTAATACTTGTCTAACACCTCATTTATTTGGGGATTTCAGTGTTTTTGACTCCATATTATGTTTTCAGTAGGGATTTGGATCATTTCGTGTTGGTTCGGGTGGATTTGGTTCTCCCAATCGAGGTAAGGCTTTACTGCCATTGGTTAGTTTCTCACTGGTTATGTAGCATCCTTTATGTGTTTTAATGTTCCTAATATCCTTTGTGTAGTGCGTTGATCCCTACTCATTGGTTTTGAGTAGCCAAGTTAAGGGTGAATCACCTGCGTGTGCATAGGTAAGAAAGTATATGTATGCAGGTTCCCCCGTTACGTGTATAGTCAACCATGGCAGTGATTATGCACGTATAGGGATATGTGTGCCAATGTATATATATATAAATGCATACATAGGTGAGTGGAGACTGGTATATGCATATAAGCACATATGAAAGGATCCCCTTGCACATGCTCATGGCCATGTGGGTGTGTGCATAGGGGATAGGTGTCCTTGCATGTGTGTGAAGGTACGTATACCCAGTGGGGGAGCACCAACTTTTTGTTAGAAATCTCCAAGAGACGAAGTTGATGGTTTGGTTCCACCTTGAGGTAGGATCCCTCTTTTAGCCTCTTTAATTCAATAATGCTTTAAATTGAATTTAGCTTCTTTCTTAATTATTCTTAATTATATTGAATTGCATATCTTGAATAAGTGTTCTTTAATATAATTGTTTCATTTGATAAATAAAGTCATGTTTTTATAATAAAACCCCTCCAATGGAGGTGCGCTGTCTGCAAAAACTCACAGTGATAGTTATGTTGATCTAGTTGCTTAAATCATTGAATTTGATTTGTGCTGAATGAGTTTTAGAATAGATGTTAAATATAATTAAATTAATTGTGTGATAAAGAAATTCCATGATTTTATAATAAAACCCCTCCAACGGAGGTGCACTGTCTTCTAAACCAAAGAGTAGTGATAGTTATTTGTATCATGTTTAGATTTGGTTTGAGTCTTTCATATGCCTCTTGTTGGTGTTTGTTTTGTGGCTAGTTAGTTTTTGTTTTATTTGAATAATATAAATTATATTATCATACTCGTTTAACTCAAATGACATTGCCTGAGTAGGAATATGCCTTGACCATGACACTTTACTTTTCATGCTTAGAATATTATAAATAAAATTTCCATGTTTAGGCAAAGTGAATTAATTTGTAAATGGTTTGTGTAGAGTGTATGATTCTTTTCCGTCATTTTGTTTCCCTTTAGACGTTGCGTCATTATGCCGCTCGCTACAACCTTATCTGGAGATCCCTTGTTATAGAATGTTAAATATTTGATCTATTCTATCATCTATCGGTGGGGCGACGGTCGGAATGTTGCCCCACCTCCTCCCACTCCCTTCACTCCTGGCCGGAAGATGCTACCCCGTGGATGTCATTGGACTGGGCCAACAGGCCGCAGTCACGCCACAGTTACGCCGTGGTCATGCCGCGGTCATGCCGTGGTCACGCCACGATCACGCCTTGGTAATGCCGTGATTTGGCCCTACTCTAGGACGACACCCCGCGACAGTTCATAGTGATAGTATTCCATGAGTCTTGTGATCAATGTTGAACTGACTAATCAAAATTTCTGCTGGTGAAGCAATGATCGGAATGTTTCCCCGCCTCCTCCCACTCCCTTCACTCTGGGCCGGAAGATGCCTCCCCACGGATGTCACTGGACTGGGCCAACACGCCGCGGTCATGCTACGGTCATGCCGCTGTCTCGCCGTAGTCACGCCGTGATTTGGCCTTGCTCTAGGATGACACCCTGTGGCAGTTCGTAGTGATAATATTCCATGAGTCTTGTGATCAATGTTGAGACTGACTAATCACAATTTATACTGGCAGAACGACTGTCAGAATGTTGCCCCGCCTCCTCACGCCGCGGTCATGCCGCGTTAATGTTGTGATTTGGTCCTACTCTAGGATGACACCCTGCGGCGGTTCACAGTGATAGTATTCCATGGGTCTTGTGATCAATGTTGAACTGAATAATCACAATTTCTACCAGTGAAGCGATGACTGGAATATTTCCCCGCCTCCTCCCACTCCCTTCGCTCATGGCTGAAAGATGCTGCCCCACAGATGTCACTGGACCGGGCCAACATGCCGTGATCATGCCGCGGTCACGCCGTGGTCACACCGCGGCCACGCCGCGGTCACACCGCGGTCACGCCGCGGTCACACCGCGGTCACACTGTGGTAATGCCATGATTTGGCCCTGCTCTAGGATGACACCCTAGAACGGTTCACAGTGATAGTATTCCATGAGTCTTGTGATCAATGTTGAGATTGACTAATCACAATTTCTACCAGTGGGGAGACGACCGGAATGTTGCCCTACCTCCTCTCTCTCCCTTCACTTTTGGCCGGAAGATGCTGCCCCGCGGATGTCATTGGATCGGGCCAACATGCTATGGTCACGCCGCAGTCACGCCGCGGTCACGTCGCGGTCACGCTGTGGTCACGCCGCGGTCACGCCGCAGTCACACCGCGGTCACGCCGCAGTCACGCCGCAGTAATGCCGTGATTTGGCCCTACTACAACCACATCCTTCCCACACCAGGCCACTTCCACCTTCATTTCAGCTCACTACCACTAGCATTCCAGCTCGCAACAGCCCCCCTACCACCTTCTAATCACCCCGAACCATCCCCCCAGAACCTGCAACCATCCCCCTTCCACCAGCATTCCCCTTCCACCTACATTCGAGCCTGCACCAGCCCCTAGCCACCTGTAATCCAGCCCGCACCAGCCACCACACTAGGAACCACCCCCAGCCTCCTACAAAACACTCATGCCAGCCATCTGCCACCTAGAAAACAGCTCTAGCCACCACTTTCAGCCCTCACCAGCCCCAAACCTCCAACATCCCAGCCCGCACCAGCCCCTACCACATGCCCAACAACCCCCATCCACCTGCAATCCAGCCCACACCAGCCCCTGCCACCTATTCCAGCCTGCACCAGCCCTCTGCCATCCCCCTACCGCCTGCCTTCCCGCCTGCACCAGCCACTCCAGCTCGCACCAGCCACCGCACCAACCCCTAGCCTCCTGCATTCCAGGATGCGTGAGAAAAAATCCATGAAAATCACAAAAAGGAAAGGCGAAAGCGGATCCCATTTCTTAATCCATATTTTCCCCGAAAAGTAACCATGTAAACTGCCATTAATGTTCACCGAGAACATTGGGGTAGAGACGCATATTTTAACCCAAGACGAGAACATAGCTGGAAAGCTGATCAGATCCAAAGCATCCCATAAGAAGTCCCACCTGACTGAATCAAAATACTTGAATAAATTGATCTTGAAGGCACACCAAGGAACCCTAGAATCAAGATGGTAGCCCCACAATAATTCCTGGGTAACAAGATTTTTAGGATGAATTGGTTTTGGTACTGAAGGTTGAGGATATTTTTATCTAGCTGTAGATTTATGAGTCTCTTAAGGTTATTTTTGTAACCATCCTACTAGAGGGTCTGAGTTATAAGTGGTGGAAGTCTATTATTCAGACTAATCCAGACAAAGAATATTCTTGGAAAAGTTTCAAGGCATTGTTCATTTAGAATTATTTCATAATGAAGTGAAGGTACTGATGGCTATAAAATTTTCTAGGAGGGGCTGTCCAGATGGGGTGTCTAAGGGCTATCCGGGGGGGGGGGGGGGTGCCGAGGGGGTCTGCAGGGCAGGGGGGAGGGTGCAGGTGGGGTGTCTAAGAGGTGATATCCAGGGGGTGTCTAATGGCTGTCCAAGGGGGGGGGGTCTGCAGGGCAGGGTGCAGGTGGGGTGTCCAAGGGCTGTCTGTGGGGTCTTCAGGGTAGGGGGGAGGGTGCAGGTGGGGTGTCTAGGAGGGGCTATCTGGGGGGGGTGTCCAAGGGCTGTTTGGGGGGGGGGTCTATAGGGCAAGGAGTAGGGTGTAATTGGGGTGTCTAGGGGGGTGTCCAAGGGTTGTACGGGGGGGGGGGGGCTGATTTGAAGAGATAAACCCACGATAAATGAGACCTAACCACATAGAAATAATTTTTCTAATGATTTTTGGAAAGGTATTCCCAATAGAAATAGGTCTGAAATCCTTTACATCCACAACATTTTCCTTCTTTGGGATCAGGGTAATAAAATTGGAGTTGATTCCATAGGGCATTGAGGCATGGTTAAAGAACTCCCTCATAGCGTTAAAGAGCTCATCACAAAATATGTCCCAGTAGAACATAAAGAATTAATTTGTGAACCCATCAGGACCAGCCACACTCTCAAGATTAAGAGCAAAAAGGGCACTCTTAACCTCTTTCTCATCAAGGGATGCAACAAGGGAGATTGTTGGATTGGTGTAGCCCGATCCGGTTGGTCCGAATGCTGTTGGTCCGCAACTGTCCCAGGTTGAGCTCCATAGTGAGCTCGTTGGGGGTTGCAGGGGGCAACACGGGCCCCCAATCCTAATTTTCAAGAAATGTAGAAACTTTGACCACTATAGTAGTGTGGACTCTGGAGTCCACTTTACTGTTGCACTTTTGACTTCCAGTTGGCAGCCACTAGAGTATTGGATAGATATAGTAAAGGATTCATAAGATTGAAAAAGTCTATAATAATATTTCTTCATCTCTCCATACTACTAAAGAAATATTCTCCTCTATGAATAGCTTGAGTAGAGTTGTCATCAATTTCAACTGGTCAACCTATTCCTTGAAAACCCATTCTACAGAATCTAACTCAATTAATCCTGATGAGATGAATGCACATAACTTATAACAACATGGAGATACTATTTGACTATAGACTAGATAAAATCATCATCAACTAAAGCCGAGGGAGGTGGAGCACTAGATGTAGATGCAACAATAGGAGGTTCCTGATAACTCAAAATTCCACAGAAATCTAAAAGAAGCCTTTCTATGAAATATTATAAATATACTATGGATACAAAATATGAAGGAACTAGGGAAAAAACTCTCTCAACACTAGGTAAAGTAGCCTCTACAGGTTATGATTTGGTAGGTACATCTAAGGGAAAATCCTGAAGCTCACCTACTTGGTCAATCTGCTTAACTAAGGATCCATTAGGATATGTGCAAGGGATGTGTAGGGGGGGGCTGCTGTCCATCAGGCGGGGCTATCCAGGGGGGTCTAGCAGGGGTGTCCAGCAGGGGGGGATTCTGTCCAGGGGGGTCCAACAGGGGGGGCTGCTGTCCATGGGGGTCCAGTAGGGGGGCTGCTGTCCAGGGGGGTCCAGCAGGGGGGATGCTGTCCAGGGGGCTGAGGTTGCTATCCAGGAGGGGGGTCCAGTAGAGGGGGTGGGGGATACTGTCTAGGGGGGTCCATCAGGGGGGCAGGGAGGGGGGGGGGGAAGTGTGGGTATAGGGGATGAGCACTACTATGTTCTACCTTGTTTTGTGGGTACTTTTGACCTGGTTCCAGACTTCTTTGATAGTTTTTCTTATAGGGAGACTCATGTAAGTGAAGTTATGTGTTTTTTTATATTTGGATTGTTTAATTCTTATTATGTAAGTAGATATAATGTATAATTTAATTTGGAGGGGATTGGAAGGGGAAGGGGGAACTGGTAGAGGGGTGAAAGTGGGGGCTGGAAGAGGCTAGGGGGAGGGGAAACAAGCAGGGTGGGGGGAGGGGGGCAAGACTGGCAGAGGGAGGGGAAACGGGCTGGGTGGGGGGAGGGGGCAGGACTAGTAGGGGGAGGGGGGAACTGGCAGGGGGAGGGGGGGGGGGACTAGCAGGGGGGACTGGCAAGGGGGAGGGGACTAGCAGGGGGGACTGGTAGGGGGGAGGGGACTGGAAGGGAGGAGACTGGTAGGGGGGACTGGTAGGGGGGAGGGGGGGGGGGTAACTGGTAGAGGGGTGAAAGGGGTGGGGTTTCCAGGTTCTGGGGGGGGGGGTGTCTAGGGGGATCTTTCCAGGGTATGGGGGGGGGTGTCCAAGTTCTGGTGGGTGTACAGGGTCTGTCCAGGGGGGTGTCCAGGATCTGGGGGGGGGGGGGGTCTGTCCAGGGTTTATATGGGGGTGTCTAGGTTTGGGGGGGGGGACTGGTAGGGGGGAGGGGGAACTGGTAGAGGGAGGGGGGGGAAACTAGCAGGGGGAGGGAACTGGTAGGCGGAACTAGCAGGGGGTGCAAGGGGTGGGGTGTCCATGTTCTGTGGGGTGTCCAGGGGGATCTGTCCAGGGTCTGGGGGGGGGGGTGTCCAGGTTATGGGGGGGGGGGGTTCCAGGATCTGTCCAAGAGGGTGGGAGGGGGGGTCTGTCCAGGGGAGTGGGGGGTGTCCAGGTTCTGGGGGGGGGGTGGGGGTTCTAGGGTCTGTCCAGGAGGGTGGGGGTGGTTGTCCAGGGGAGTGGAGGTTTGGGCTATCCCTGAGGATCTGTCCAGGGTTTGGGGGGGTTTCCAGGGTCTGGGGGGGTGGGGGTGTCCAGGGTCTATCCATTGGGGGGGGGGGGTATCCAGGGTCCGGGGGGGGGGGGGGGGGGTCTTTCCTGGGTCTATTTGGGGGGGGGGGGTGGTGTTTCCTGGGTCTATTTGGGGGGGTGTCTAGGGTATTGGGGGGGGGGGGGTGTCTGGGGTCTGTCTAGGGTGTGTACAGGGTCTATCTGGGGGGGTGTCCAGGGTCTGGGAGGGGAGGTGTCTAGGGTCTATCTAGGGGGGGTGTCCAAGGTCTTTCTGGGTGGGGGGTGTCCAGGAGGGGGGATTTGAAGGGGGGATGTCTAGGGGGGATTTGCAGGGGAAAGGGGGTTGTCCAGGGGAGGGGGGGTTTAAGTAGGTGTGGGTGTCCAGGAGGGAGGGGCTTCAGGGGGTGGGCTACTACAGGGGGGCTATGCAGGGGGTGGGGGGATATTTTTTATGGGTTTTTAGATACTATAGCCACGGTTTCTAACCATGGATATAGTTCTATTGCCACGGTTTTTTACCGTGGCTATAGGTATAATGCCACAGTTTCTAACCGTGGTAATAAATTTTGTCCCTCCTCTAGTATATCCATGGTTCTAAACCATGGCTAAATTGATATTACCACAGTTTGAACCGTGGATGTATACCTATAGCCACAGTTTGAACCGTGGATCTAGACCTATAGCCATGGTTCCAAACCATGGCTATAAGTCTAGGCCTATAGCTATTCCAAACTTATCCATAGTTTCTCAAACCATGGCTATTACCTATATCTACATTTTGAGGACCTATAGCCACAGTTTTAAACTATGGATATAGCCCGAATTTCCAGTAGTGTAAAAAAATTCTTTTTTTGTAATTTATTAAAATATTCATAGAAAAAATATTCCCTTTGAATGAAATTAAGTCAAAGGGGTTTATTAAACACCATATAAAATAATGTGGTGTATAATATCAAATATTCCTTAATGAAAGGAGATTGAGATGAAGTCCCTTACCTTGAGTCTGACTTGTCTCGTTTGTTCCTTGTTCTTTTTGAATAATAAACTTAATTTAATTTATACTTGTTTGAGAAATTTTTTCAAATTTATTATTCCTTTTATATCACTTATTACCATGTTATAACAATTACAAAAATTATTTAAGTTAATATTGGTCGTTTTGTCGATATTTGGTACTTGAGTCAAAAATGAACTTGTTTTGATGTAAATTGTCCATGTGGTCAAAAGTACATCATATATAGAATATTATTCATGATTAAAATGTCATATATATCCAGTATATATGTATTTATAATATCCAAAATATTTGGAGATAATAAATGAAATACACCTTCCTGGAGACAGTAGGCCATATGTACGCATGAACACTACTGTCATTTTTTTGTCATTTTAAAAAAATAATAATAAAATGATATAAATGTATATTATAATACCAATATTATATTTATTTTATGTATGAATCATAGGTTTAATAAAACCATCCTTTATACATTCCATGTATAGCATGAACGAGTAATATCACTTTGAGGGGGCGGTAGTCCACACTTCTTCAAATGAAATTACTATATTTACACATCATGGAAAGAATAAAGGTATGTTGTAAATAAAAATTAAAGAAGAATATATAAAATATAAATATAATATATTTAATATATAAATAAAGTTCCATCATAATTTACAACATGGGAGGTGGTAGGAGAAAATTTAACAATCATCGTTCTGTGAGGTAGTAGTTTGCCGTACACAAAAATAGTATATTCGTATCCTTTAGATGGAGGTGTGTGTAAGTGTAGTTATAATAATTATCATAAAAAAATCCTATTATATTGTGAATACGTTTTTTTATGTAATCAAATAATAATAAGATCATAGGGAGTAGAGAAGGAAAATAAAGGAAAGAAACATGAGAGAATATGTTACCTCTAAATCGGGTAACTTCTTTTTATTTGAGCCAAAAGGCTTTCTTGAATTGCCTTATAACCAAGGTAAGGATTCTAGGAGTAAAATTGGTATTTTGGGAGCTTATTTGAGAAGAATTTATATGATAAAAGGGGCTTTATAGGTGCGTGTAAGTGGGTAGAGGTGGTGGCCTTTTATAAGAGGAAGGAGAGGCACTTTAGGAAAGTCTTGAAATATTATTTTATTATAAATTAATTTTTGAATTAAAATAGTTATAAAGTGATAAATTTAGAGTATAATATGAGTATGGGTCTAAATAATCTCAAAAAATAGGTTTTAGAAAATTTTAGCTCACAATTTTAACCTTATCTTTAAGCTTTAACCCTTAGTTAAAAACATTAACTCTTACCATGTCTTCTTGTATTTTCATAATATATGGTTACTATAGTTACAATAAAATGACAAGAGAACCAAAAGTGGATCATTAATAAAATTTTAAACATTATATAATTCATTTTGCCTAATATTAGATTCTTAGGAAAATTATATCATTTAATAAAATAGTATTTGTTTTAAAAACACATTTATGTCAATTTTGACATTATTTAGTAATTGATTTTTGTTAAAGTCATAACAACTTGATTTATTCAAAAAAAGGCATTAAATCAAATATAATATGTCAATATAATCTAGAAAATTCTTTTATGGAAACAAAATATTAAAATTACATTTATTTTAATATTTATAACATCATTTATTTGAATCTTTCATTAATAAGGTAGTCACTGCATCATCATTGTGTCATAAATAAATTTATTCATTTAATGTATAAAAATTATAAATAAAATATCATGATGTATGAAATATTTTTATCTTTATAATTAATATTTATATTCATATATATCAGTTATATAAACCTATATTTAAAGTGTTTTATTAAAAGATACATGTTTATGTTATATTTCCCTATTCTTTAAATAAAAAATTATAAAAGGTCACTATCACATCCAAGTGGATCCATGGGGTCCTAAAATAAACCCAAGGATTACCATTGTCGTTAATATCTCATACAATAGGATTAGGACATGTTTTAGGGTATTTTTATATTATTATAATATTATTTTTTACCCTTATTTACAAGATTTACCCTTTAACCATGATAAATAAAAATAATCACTGAAGTTACTATTCATAATGTCAAAAAATAAAAGGTACCTATTTACATAATTTTTAACTTCTGATTCCAAATATGGAATCCAATTTTCCAAATTCAGAACATATAATTAGCACAAATTAATTTAAAATTAATTCCCATTGTCAAAACCAGAAAACGAGTTTTTAAGAAGTAAAATCTATCAAAAGATTTTCATGTGTTTATATCCAATTAAAATGTAAAAGTAATTAAAATGAAAATAATTGGATTAAATGATAAAAAAATAATCGAATTACACTTTAAAACCAATTAAAAGGACAGTATAACTATATAAATAAATTATACGAAAAGGCAGTTTTAAATTAAAATACAATATTTTTCACTATTCATTAAAATATGGATTTTATCATAAAAATACCAAAATTTCAACCAAAGTAAATTTTTATGTCTCTCTTCTAAATAATAAGTTTATTTTTTCAAATATAACATATAAAAGTGAAAAAATTAGATTTAAAAAGGGTTCTCCATCAAAAGGTGGTAAAATGACCTTTAAAAAAACATTAGAGTGTTCCATGCTTGAAATTTGATTCATTATCATTTTAAGCCTCTAAAATTTATTGGATAAATGTAAAAACATTTTAAAAGCATGTATAATCATATTTTAGTTAGTTCTATTCATTCTTTCCAATACAATGGTTAGGCGTTAACTACCATTTAAAATAATAACAATAATATTGTATTATTTTTCAATATAACTCAAAGTTGTGTGAAACGTAAGATTTAGGAAAAACCCATTGTTGTATGTAAAGTAAGATATTAGAAAACGTTTCCTCTTTAACATAAAATTAATATCTTATTCATAAATATTAATTTATATTAAAAAGTATTATTCTATAAATACCTGAGATGTTACAATTTGTCTCCTAAAGATAAAAGTATTAGGATACGGGATTTCCTAAGGGTCTCCTCAGGGACATATATTGGAAATAGTAGCCTTCCCATCAGGGGAAGTAATGGTAATCTTATTTATAGAATAGGAAACAAAATCTATTTGGTCATTATGATCTAATACGACTATCAATTTAATTCTCTAGAGATTAATGTCATTTTCACCATCCAAATTATCAATATAGAATTTAGTATAATCCATATTAATGTTATAGTAGGATTTGATACCACTTGTTGGGTTTAAACACTTAAACCCTAAATTACCAAGACCAATTTTTAGGTATTATGGATTATCTTTTATTCAATTGATTAACTAAGTGATAGTAAATGAACTAGATTAAGAATCATTCAAATACAGAATACTGGAACATTAAAGAGAAAGTGTGGAATGTAAAAGAAAAAAAAAATATAATGTGTTTAAGTCCCCTTTGGGGACCTAAGTGAATGATGAGAACACCACTGGGGAAATGATTTTATTAAGAAGTAATAAAAGGAAACATGAAATATTACAGACTCAAATGCAGAATAAGAAAGGACCAGAGAAATTATTCGAGGAGGCTGGGCTTGCTGAACTAGGTGGAAATGATCAATCCTGTCATGTAGAGTCATCCCCATCTAATCCTGGATGGACTCAGGCACACACCCAATCAAGATACAAAAACATACCTAGAAAAAGAAAATAAATTGATATAGTTCCAAGAACCATATACCAGATCTTGGTTATGATTAAAGGTATGTGTCCAGAATTGAACCTTCTTATAGTTTAGTCATCCAAAAACCAGTATCAAAGGTGATTTACCACTGAATCTCCACTGGAGAAGTAATCCAGTTATAGTAGGTGGAATGAATCGGTTAAGGGAATTATGGGTGCCTAGAAACCCTAGCTTCCTTCCATCTTCACCGTGAAATCTAGGTAAAATCTCACCTCTATAAACCCTCGAACCAGAGGAGGGGAAGCAGATTAAAACCCTTGAAAAGAGAGATATCCCATCAAGTATCAATGCACACCCAGCGTAATCAAATCCCATCAGAACAAATTTGACGGAGTCCTGGGATAGAGGCCACATGGATGGACATGATCAACGTGATAGTTTGTGTAACTGAAACCGGGACAGCACACGACACAAGTGGAAAAACCTGATAGGAGCGATGGTAAATAAGAAGATCGAGGTCCAGAAAAAAACACCCACTGAGGACCATTCCCAACCATTAGATCACAGTGGATCAATGGTCCAACATTAATGCCTCTAAATCAGTAAGGAAAAAAAATTCATCATACAAATGATCTGAAAAAAATAAAATGTCACCACATGAATAGTTCTATAAAAGTATGAAAAGGAAATCAAAGTACAAAAAATGAATTAAACTCAATTAAGGGTTTAAACATGATAATTCATTTAATTGAAACTACAAACATGCAAGGGGAAAATGTTAAAATTGATCTATGGGTGCTTACTCATTGAGACGTTCTACCAAAACTTGTTGTGAGTGACCCAAGTCTTCTTGGATGACACCTTCAGAAGCATGCCCGTCCTGAGAATTCTCCTCATGCATGGACTCTTATTACTAAAAAACTAGATGTCACGGTTTGTGTTATAGAATCTGTTTCTACTGATCCAACCCTCTTCAAGATCATGTATCCAACATGATATATCCTTATGGTTCCTCAAAATAAGGTTCTCATATGAAGAAGGATCATTGCCGAAAATAACACCTTGATAAACTCCTGGGATTATGAACTTGCTGGACCTTATGAGGAGGTATGTGGTTTCAGAGGAGAAGAATCTTGACTTTATGGAATTCCAGAAGTGCATGGTGAAAATGCCTTCTACTACTAGCCATACTGATATAGGAATCACATTTAGGCCCGACACTATTAAGAACTACCCGTTGAATGTGAAATTTCATGAGAGTCGAGGAATTCTATGTAGGTATTGTGTAAAAATGGGTTATTGGTTCAAAGACTACACTGAAAAAGGTTAAGTCACATATAATAAAGAATGATGATGATGAGCCCAGTTCCTAATTCCCCACCATCTCAATCTATTACCCCCAATATTCTACCACCACGATGTAACACTTTTCCTATGTTTGAGGTGAATGTTTTTATACAACTAGATCAGGAAGAGGCATGGAGTGATGAATTTTGGTTCCTTGAAACCAACAAAATAAACCAAAATTACTATCCCTTGACGATGAAGGTTATTCTACAAGAATACAGACTCTGGGACATCATTGAAACCGATAGTTCTGAACTTCAGGAAGATCAGATGGTGCTCAGATATCGAATTTTGGAAATGTCTGACCAATCAACATACATGAAACACAATGGAATGTATTGGAATGAGGAAGGAAAAAATAAATAACACAAGAGATGTTTTTTTCACCACCGAATGAGATTATGGAAGGTCCTATGGCATGAAAAAATTCAAAGTGTTGCTCAACAAAGACCTCACCATTTATTCCAGATACACTATCTCACCAAAGTTCACTGAAACGCCATAGATATGGAACATATGATTGACGATTGACATCAGGTTCACATAGTTTCTTGAGGTCCTTAGTTCACTCTCCACAATAGGTAGGCTAGATGCACACACACCTACCCCAGTAGCCATCAAAAAATATTTGATATTAGGGTGAAATGTGCACCTCTCCTTGATGTTGATCATAATAGGCTGACATGTCTTGTGACACATGATGTCTTGTATTAAGGAGGTGTCTATGATGAACCATGTAGACATGTTGGAAAAATTCCAAAAGGCCTTATCCACAACCACATACACCTTTTTTGATTGTATATCTCCCTAGGAAAAGTAGTGGGGTTGGTTCATGATCATCCCAATGCAGAGCTAACATCTAATCATGAAACAACACCACTATCTGTCCCAAGGAGATAGACAATCGAGGAAGGTGTATGAGGTTCGAGAGAAGGCCTTATGGGAGTCTTCAAGTGTGTTAAAATGGTTTATTGTGTACAATGACTTCATACAAGACATCTTGTGGCATAAGGCATGTCACCCTATTATGATCAACATCACAAAGAGCTACACAATGAATCTCCACTATCAAAGATATTATGACATCTTTTGGGGTGGGTGTATGTGCATATAGGATACCCAACCAGGAGAGTGGAACAAGGACTGAAAAAAGCTATGTGACCTTGATTTCTACCATCAATCCCATGTTTCAAATATGTAGTGGGTCAGTGAACTTTGGATATATGGTGTATATGGAAGACTTGGCGAGGTTCCTACTGGTCAACACTATGAATTTGGTTATTCTAGAGGATCTTCCAGAATCCTAGTTGGTGGTGCACAAAACATCTCTTATGTAATTGATTTTTTCCTTCCTCCTTCCATGATGTTCACTTGTGTTTCTTGGGTGTTGATCAGTCGTTCATTCCCAACATTTTAGAGATACCTCCCATACCAATGGATAGATGATGAAACCCATATTTTGATACATCATATGATTTGAGCAATCTCAGTGGAGGATGAACTGTGAGGTGGATTTCACTTCCTGCACAATACTCATGGATAAGCTCATCAATGATGCCTGAGATGTTTAGATTTTATGCAACAACAAAATCATCGACAACTAGTCCTCCCCCTAGGATGTGATCCATATCCTCAACAAGATGTAATAAGACACCACCATGTTCTAATTACACTACCAAAAAGTGTGTGAAGATATAAAAAAATATCATGATCAGAGGTGGCCCGAGTAGTGAGCCAAGTAAATCTATAACTACTTCAGCACATCCTAGGTGATTGCCTCTCAGGTTACCACTTCCATTTTACTGACCCTCACTTTATTATAGACCCTTTATTCCATAGAAAAAAATTGAAGGGTTTCGTGATGGGTATCACTTACCAACATTGGGTAGAGATTTTCCTCCCCTCTATTGTATATCTATAAGTTAATTCTTCTTTTGGATGTATTTCCTAGAGTCTTACTTAATATCTAATTCATTGGTAGCCGAATAGGGGATAAGATTAAGCTGATACACATATATCTTCTTGATTGAGTTTCTATGATCTTATCTTTGAATTTTAATTTCACCACTTAACAAGAGATGACTTCCTAGATAAATTTAATATGGTGATTGGGAATCTTTTATACCTATAAATAGTGATAGTGGAATTAATGAAACTTGAAAATTTAAATATTTACAAGGAAAGGTGTCACATTAAACCATCATAGATGACTACTGATAAAAGTGATGAAGTTGAATCATGGGGTATCAGTGTGGGTAGATGGCGGTGGATAAAATTTTTATTTATTCATGGAGTTGAAAGATATTTTACACCTTGAATAATTTAATTTTCCATATTTGAATGATATACTATGCTCCAAAGTCAACTCATATTAAAATTTATCACAATTAATCGACTCATTTCTTGTTTTTTAATTGGAAATTTCCAATTTTATAATCCCATATTAACATTATTTTAGACCTCTATCCCATTTCATTATCTTATAGTGTCATGTCATTAAGCTTGAGCCCTTTTACCTTTGTTTTTTATGTTCTCATTGTGTTTGTGTAATACCTATGTTTTTTTTATCAAAACACGATCTTTCATCTTGTTATTTTAAATTACACCATTTGCAATATATTCCTACTTTTATCAGCATGGGCCTGTTTGTTTTCCAATTTTAGATTGTTGACAACTTTTCTAATAAAATCACTGATATTTCTTGTCTACCAAATCACAAACTATGACATCAATAATTGAAACCATTCTATAATGTTTTCTATATTTCCACTCTTGTCTTGTTGGAGGTGTTTTGGATGGATTAGATCAACCAAATTGGGTGGCTATGCTTTTACATATTAGCATTTATCAGGTGATTCTTATAGATTTACCTTTGTTTTTACATTATTGTATTTAATTTTTTTCATAGTGTATGTTGATCATGTGTGTATAACCACATAAAACATAGATATGTTTATAAATCAACATTTATCAGGTGATTTTACTAACACCTTATTGTCTTTCATTTTTCTCAGTTTATATTGACAATGTATGTTTAACCACATACAACATAGAGATGTTTATCCATCTAGGGGGTTTTATCCTATAGGGAGATGAACTATCACCTTGTTGTGTAAAGCTTCTCTTTTGTTTTCGTGAAAAACACTTTGAATGGAGTTTGAAATTTTTAGGAATATTGGGGTGTACTATTAATTTAGTGGCTAATCCACGAAATGAGACCGATTCATCATTGTCATACATAGACCACTGATCACACTAATGTGTGTTTAAATGAATTTTAAAGGTCACTCTCTAATCGTCACTAACCAATACTATAAATGGCCATTGTCTACAAAGAATATGTACCATTTCAATTTCATAGATTTTAATGGTGTGTTCCATGGTACTCTGCACCTCGCCATGCACTTGGTGAGGTGCATATGAAATGGCGTGCCACTGGTGTGCGTTGTGTCTCCATTAGCATAGAAATGGATAACACCATAGTGCATCATTTTTTTCTTTTGCGTTTGTTAATTTTTTTGAACCTCACCTCACCTTGAGAGTAATACAACACCCCACCACTGATGAGCCAACCCTTGTTGAAAATGAACTACCCCCCACCGAAGATGACACAACCTTGACCAATGAAAACCTATCACCCAACCATCACTGATCTGAGCCCTTCTAAGGACCTCCCAGCCCCCACCACTGACAACTTGATCTTTGTCGATGATACACTTGACCCTCATGATCGGCTGTGCTGCCCCAGCGCTAGCTATTCCCCCAACCCCGCCTCACATTTTCATTTTTTCATTTTTTTATTTTTGTGTTATTTTTTATATTTATCTGTAGGTGAACCATATCCCTTATATATATATATTTTTATTTTTTACTTCTTATTTTTTTCATGTTTTATATTTTATTTTTCATATTATGATTTATGATTTTTATATTTTATATTGGCGCTATAAATGAAATTTCCACGTGCAATGCTGTGCTTTAGGCACTATCTCCAAGGACATTCATCGCCATTTTCACCATGTTTCATAAACATCTATGTTCAATGTTCAAAAATAAATCAATATATAAAGAAGATGGTGTAGCATAATTTTTCTCTCGTAACCTTGAAGAAGAATTCAAAAAATTGACTTCAGTGAAAATCAAAACTAACTAATGATTAGTCCCGAACCAACATAAATCAAATTGGTTGATTTATATTAGTTAAAACTAGTTAAAGAAACATGAATAAAAAATGACGTTGAAGTGATTCATAAAAAAACAATAAAACCTCAAACATTCAAAACCAATGGTTTTAATATAATGAGAATATAATGATAAAATAAACAATAGTGAGGGAATATCTCTTAAAAATGATAAATTCAATATTTAAATTAAGTAAATAGTTTAATAAACAACCAAACCATAAATATGTAAAATATTTAAATAGATTTAATAATGTAAGGAGAAATGTTTAATGTGATTTAATATCACATGTCCACTTATTCATCACAAATGGTCATCAAATTTTATTATACTGAAAAATCAATAATGATTTATATTATATTCAACTTTGATAATAAAAAGTTAATAATCAATTCCTCTATAAAAAATAATTTATATATTTATATAATTTTTAAGTTTCAGTTAAAAATGATTAAATACGATTAAGGTTACCAAAACTGAATCGAACTAAAAAACTAAAATACACAATATTCATCAACTGACTTGAATCGATTAATTGATTTAAACTGAATTTTACCAGTTTAATGTGGTTCAGTTTGATCAGTTTAAGTTGGCTAATTTAATCCTATACACCCCAACATTTCCTTATCTCTATTTCATCCCACTATTACTTTATCGTTTCACCTCTTTTATGTCTTCCAAATTTGGGTTTCTCAATCTCCACAAAATCTTCCACAATAATTATTTTTAACATAAAATCCCCATATAACTCCCTTGAGATATAATTTCTAGTATCATTTAAACATCTCAACCAATATCCTTGAAAAAAACATTAAAGAAAACTTAAATACATAATTAAAATACCTTAATCTTCTAAATCATTCTTCCATTAAAACATTTAGTTACTAGGTATGTCCCAAATCATGAAGTGTAACCATGATTTTACTTTTGTAGTGCCTAGTGAACATGTTCAAGTACACAGAGAGGGGAACTGAATCAGTGAGGGTATATTTTGACTTTTTTTCAACTCAATCCACTATACCCATTAGGATGTATGAACTTTATTTTTATAATCCCAACTCAATCACACCTCATACAATACTAAAAAATAAATGAAAAAAACATGATAGTTTTACACGGTTTTCCCTTAATGTGAGTGACTATATCCCTACTGTGTTTGATGAAATATGATACATACATATCCACTAATATCATAAAGTGAATATGATAGGAACAAAATAATCACTTTTTGTGTATAGAAATAAAATAACAGATACTACAAATGGTAGGAGGAAGAAGATAAAGATGACACTTGGGAGATATCCCACCCAAGCCACAATGGTGGAATTACCAAGCCTTAAGGTCTATTCCATTACAATATTATCCTCTCTCTCTTCCCTCAATCTGACCTCCTATATTTAACTACCCCTCCTCTACCCAAACAGAAATAGTTATTTCCCCAAACTCCCCCTACACTAGACACTTATACCCCTTAACTAAAAATAACACCTATATCATAGGTCTTAACACTTTCCACCCCTTAAAATAGTCTTGTCCTCAAGAATGAAGAAAGGGAGACTCTTTTATGACCCACTGAGCTCCTCTATCATCTTCCGCACCTTCTTCATCTTAACCCAACACCACCACCTATAGTTTGGGATTGGCACACCGATGTAGGGTGATAAAGGGATTTCCACATTGGAAACACAATCCTTTACTCCATAAGTCCTCCCATTCTTATTTTTTAGGGTGTAGAATGCCACAATCATGACATGGTTTTAGATTTAGAGTCTCTAGGGGAACTCCTATCCTAGAATCCTCTCCCCATATGATCGATTGGGGATACATCTGATTTAGAAGTTGTGTCTTTTAATAGTACGATGGACACTATAGTTCAATGTTTTGTACCCAATGAGAATTCCATAACCCATTTTCATGGTATTGGGTTCCCACAATGCCTGTGAAGGAAATCTCCACATGAAAATATAATCAAATTACTTATAGTAGAGTATCAAGGTTGTGAACGTGAACCCAACTGTGAATGTATTCTTAGAGTCCATTCAAGAAATACCTGACATATTATATCTTGGTTTGGATAGGTAGTAAGGTCACTAAATATTTAAATTTCTCAATGTAGTCCTGGACTAACCTTTTCGATTATAGTGCAGCTAGTTCCTCATACAAATTTTGTATCTCAATCACACTAAACCATTCCACGATCTTCTCTTTTAAATTTGTCCAAAACACTCTTGGATGAACTTCATGCACTATGTTGAACCAATATACCAAAATTCCTTCCATATGAATCTTCAAAAATGGATCCTTAATGTTGTACGATGTTTGATTAATGTAAAAGTAAAGTTTAGTGTGTGTGATCCCTCCCATAGTGTCCTTGCTTTTGAACACTGGGAGTTCCACCCATTTGGAAGTTGTGTGTTGATCGGTTAACATGTCGACATGAAATGCAGGGAAGCTAGTTTCCTCCCCTAGTTTTCTAAGGACTATGGTTTCTATTGCAAGAAAAGTTGAAGGCACAGTGGAAGATGATGGAGGAGGTTACTTATCTAGGTGGAACATAATTCCAGTAATGTTATTATGGATCTCTATGTATTCCTTATGTCATTCTGACAGATCTGAGCACTCTTAATCCTAGGTCTGTTGTTTCACAATGATACTCTCTATTACCAACATTAGGTTTGAGAGAATTGATTCAAGGTGTCCTAGTTTCTAGTAGATGTTATCGTGGAGAGAATACTTTCGAGTGTCCATTGCATGGATGACCTGACTAGGAATTTACTAGTGGGGTAACAAGGCTGACAGTGTACACACAAACAATGAGAAAACATTGTATAAATAAGAATTAGTAGGATACACCTAATAAGAAGTGGAATAAAGGGAACAATATGAAATAATAAATGATGATCGATACATCTCTGTAGGGGAGCAATGGGAGTGAGCCATCTGAGTGTGTCGCCTTGAAATGAGAGTTAAAAGAGTTCTCCACCGGTGTGTGCCTAGTTCTAGTGAGATGAAAATGGAGAGCAACTCTGATAATTCAATGAGGCCTAATGTGTCTCTTTGAAATAGGAGCTGAAGAAGTTTATGAAGATGGAAACCTGTCATGAATGCCTCAGGGAGGAAGACGAGCCAGTGCCAGGGTGGGAGGAAGATGGCAGGGCGGACCAAGTGAATTGGAGCACAAGAGTCACTTCTTGTATATTGAAATATCGGAATAAGGACTATAGGTAGAAGGTGGAAGAAGATAGAAAATACAATCGAGAAATATACCACCCAAGATATAGTGGTCTAATTCCCTATCCTGAAGGTCGATTACCTTACAATATTCTCCTCTCCCTCACCCTCTCCCATTACTCCAACTTCCTCTATTTAAAAACCCCTCTATGAGCCTGTCCTCATACATAAATGGTTATCTCCCCTAATTATCCCTACACTACACATACACCCCTTAACTAAAAATACCCTCCATATTAGAGGTATGAATAGAATACATTAGAGATATCATCCTTTACCCCTTTGTAATATTTCCCAATAGTTTTCATCTCTCCAGATAGATTATTTATAAAAGATACCTCTTGTTTACAAATGGTTTTCAAATGAGATGTAAAATATCTTCCATAATCTCCATAATGCTTTCAACATCAAAAATTAGATCTTATTCCCATAAAAATAGTGGAATCACAACATCAATATCTTTCATGATAGGAACTCTCAAATGTATTAAAACTCACCAGCCTTCAGATCTTTAACAATGGTGTATATTTTACTTCTATAGAATGATTAATGCATTATTGTAATATGAAACCTCACATTGTCTTCATCCTTCTCAATTGAGCCTTCATATATGCAACAATAATATATGCTCTCATTTTATTCAAGAATATTGATGTAAAAATGTTCAAAAATGGTTTAATGTTGGTCTCACTTAGTTTAGTATCTCTTTATCCCCCCTTTACCATTAAATATTATTATTGACTCATATCTAATTTATCATGTAGACCAGTTTTCATATTTGAATATAGAAACTCTATATATTTCGATATTCATGATATTTATTTGAAAATGTTCAAATATTCATAAGTGAAAAATCTCAACCTTGAATTTCAAGATATAAAAAAATCCCATTTAAATCATAATAGTTCTAATTCAAAGATATTCTCAAATATCAATCAATTTATTTCAATCTTCATTAAATTATCCCCACAAAACTAGCTTTGAAATCATTCAAAAATACCATGTTTTCAAGAAAATAATACTCATGCAGCATGTGATTAATGTTACGTAGCTTTAGTAGACACATGGATATGCTTAAATCATTCATATTCTAGAAAAGATTACTCTTACATTAGCTTTGAATAATTAAGCATAATTTGAAGAGATATCTAGATTAATTTTACATAGCCTTTGAAACCATAGAGTCCCTTATACAAAGACTTCATAATCTTTTATTTATTCATGTGAAACCTATCTGTTTTAAGATTATTCTTACACAACTAATCTATTCTGTGTTTATTCTTATGTAGTTAGTCCATCCATAGAGTTACACATGCGTAGCTACTCTATTTTTCTCAAAAATTCTCCAATCGTCTCCAATCATCTCAAATAACTTTAGGACTTCCTCAATTCTTCTTAGAATAATTCTCAAAGCTTTTACACTATCCAAGTACTTATTTTTCAATACTTGATCCAACATAAAATAATTACTTTGAAATCCTCATATACCTTAATAAACTCAACTCCAAATTCATAAAATTACTTCATTTAATAGCACTTCAATCATCCATTAATAAATACTTAACCTATCACATCTCGACATAAACTCTTCTCATCAATCATCAACATTCATGCGTATTGATCAAAATTTTCAGCATCCTTCAAGTTAGTAACATAAGGATAAATTCCCAATTGAATGCACTATCAACTCTATTATTCTACATAATGACATAATATTTATCACAATATTCAAACTCCATGATACTCACCTCAATATTAGGTGTTGAGTATCCTCCTTCATGAACCTAATAATACGATCTATCAAACTCCTTTGATTCATTTAATATTTTTCATTCCATAGTGTAGAATAATACTCCCTTACCTCAATGAGATGTGGTACCATTTATTTATAGATATAGGAAAAGTAATGTAAGACAAACAAAACAATGTGGGACGCTAAAATACACATAACTATGTCCAACACTCCCCCTCAAGATGGGTCATTGATGCTATGGATGCCTAGCTTGGTGCATAGAGAATCCAACCGAGTTCCCAACAAGCCTTTGATGAAGATGTAGGCAAGATGATGGGTAGTTGGAATGTAGTTGAAGGTGATATAATTTTTCTTAAGGTGATGGAGAAGGAAGTGATAGTCAATTTCAATATGCATTATGCATTCATGGAATACTGTATTAGAAGCAATATTTGTGGCTACCTGATTATAACACCAAATTTGAACAGGAGTTTAGGGCATAAAACCAATTTCATGAAGAATGTGACAAATCCAAATAAATTAAGTAGTGACCATAGACAACACACAATATTCATACTTAGAACTTGATATGGAGATGACAATTTTTTTCTTGCTTCACTAGGCAATTAAGTTACCATAAAAAAAATAACCCAAAAGTATATTTTCAGGTAGATAAATAGCCAACATAGTCGACATCACATAATACCTCAATGTTCATATGATTGTGATGTGAATACCTAAGACCATGAGTAGGGTCTTTTTAATGTATTTGGAAATATGAAGAACAACATAAAATTGAGATTTCATCTTATGGTCCATGAATTGACTAACCTTTCTGAAAATGTAGTCAATATCTGGATGATTCATAGTATAATAATTGAGTTTTCCCACAAGACAAAGATACTAGTCTGGATGAGAATATGCATCAATGTTATCATGGATGGACCTTTCCCCTGGTTCAATAGGGGTGTCGATGTTAGTTTCCTGAGATGAAAAATCTATGTTGTATCTAAGTATAAATTTCTCTAAATGAAATTTTCTCTTTATATACATTGGGTACTTTGATTCTTCAAAGGATACTTCAATCTTCACCCAATATACAATGACACCATTACCTATTGAAAAAAAATAATACTCTCTCCAAATGAACTCTATTGAATTCAATCCATTAGGCTCTCCAATATCTCCCTTTTGATTTGTTTTCAATACCTCATAAAAGAGCCAATGTTAATATCTTCACCTTATTCTCTTATATTCCTTATATTTTACACTTATTAATAATAAATTCAAATACAATTACCAATGAGTCATTAATTATACAACACTTAATTATACTTGGAAACATGGTGTGATAAATTAATTTCTTATCTCTTTCCTTAACAACTATGTATTCCTTGGAATCTTCTCACATTTCATTTTATTGAATAATCTAATCCCCCCTTTAAATTAAATATTGATTCTATCAAAAATAAGGATGATGAATCATGACAATCATACCTCAAAAATTAAATTTTCATCACTTCCTAGATTTACATCTCTTGGCATCACTACAGGAAAAATGGCTTTTTGCGACGGGTTATTTGCGACGGGATTTATTCCCGTCGCAAATAGTCCCGTTAGAAACTTATTTGCGACAGGGGCATTTTCCCGTCGCAAATAACTAGTTATTTGCGACGGGAAAATCTCACCCGTCGCAAAAGGCTTGGCGCGCATAGCGCGCCAAACCGCGGGAAAGGTATTTGCGACGGGTGGTTACCACCCGTCGCAAATAGCCGGCGGCGGTAAAAACTATTTGCGACGGGAATATACCCCCGTCGCAAATAGTGTGTCGGTAGGTTGTTATTTGCGACGGGTCCCGTCGCAAATAACTATTTAACCGTTGACCGTGATAAATGCGGGTTAAAGTATTTGCGACGGGACCCGTCGCAA
Organism: Viscum album; assembly: GCA_963277665.1. Lineage (NCBI taxonomy): Eukaryota > Viridiplantae > Streptophyta > Magnoliopsida > Santalales > Viscaceae > Viscum > Viscum album. The sequence continues at coordinate 129,001,603 of OY728162.1, forward strand.
ATAATATTATTTGCGACGGGTATACCCGTCGCAAATAGTCCCGTCGCAAATAAGATAACCTATAAATACCCCCATCCATTTTTTTTTCATTCATTCTCAACTTCTCTCAAAACTGTTTACAGTTTATTAAGTTTAATTTTTTTTGCATAGTTGATATTGAAGTCTTCAACAATTATCAGAGATCAACTTTAAATCCATTTTAAAGGTACTTATGTTATTTTTAATTTAATATTTATTTTAATTTTTTTATTAGTTTTAATTATTTTTAATTAGTTTTAATTAGTTGTAATTTAATTATGTTTATATTGTTTTGTTATTTAATAAATTTAAGTTATTAGTATTCATAGTTAATGGTAATTAGGTGTAATTAATAATAATTAGAAATAATTAATAATGATTAGGAATAATTAATAATAATTAGTAATAATTAGGAATAATTATAGTTATATATATATATAGTTATATATATATATAGTTATATTTATTCGTATATTAATATAGATTTATATTAATATAAATATATTTGGTTATATGAATAAATATATATATATATATATATATTCATATATTAATATATATATTTATTCGTATATTAATATATATTTATTCTATTTATATATATATATATGTAGTTATAAGTTTTTATTCGTATATTTATTTGTATATTAATTAATATATATTTATAAGCTTAGTTTTAAATAAATTTATAAAATATGTGTTTTTATGTGTATTTATAAATAAATAAATAAATAAATACATATATACAATACAGACACACACACACACACATACACACACACACACACACACACACACACACACATATATATATATATGTATAGTTATGAATGAATACATAGAAATGAGGGGGTGAAAATCCTCTGAGAATGTTAAAACGACTATAACTTCTAATCCGTAAGTCCGTTTCAACTCCACAACCAGTAAAATCGAAGAACATGAAACGATCTTCGATATGATATGCAGTACAGTCCAAACGGACATCCGGATCGGAAGTTATAGTCGTTTGAATGTTAAAAGGACCATAACTTCTAATCCAGGAGTCCGTTTCAGCTCCACAATCCGTCAAATCGAAGAACATTAAAAGATCTTCGACATGATATATGTTAGAGGTTTATCGGACATCGGGATCAGAAGTTATAGCTGTTTGAACGGTGAAAAACCGGGGTTCCCCGACTAAAAACTCAGTTTTGGAGGCCTTCGGGGCCTTTTTGGGCCTTGAAAAAACCTTGGACGGGTTTTACCCGTCCATAGGGCTGTAGAGCTCGTCGCAAGCTTCGATTTGATATGCTGTAGAGATGAAACGGAGTCCCGGATCAAAGGTTATGACCGTTTGAAGTTTGGGTTTCATTTTCTTCTTATTTTCCATCTTTCATTAATTTTTTTATTTTTTTTATATTCAAAGAGTTATTAAATGACTATTAATTGATAAAAATTAGGTAATTATTAATTAAAAATATTTTTTAATTTATTTTATAACCCTCTTTTACTAAACATCTTATAAATTAATGTTATATTTCCATAGATCCTTTCTAAAACGTATTTATAAAATAAATATTATATTTATATCAATATAAATACGTTTATTAATTTATATATTAATAAATATTTTTTTAATTTTTTTAATTTTTTTTAATTTTTTTTATTATTATTTGCGACGGGCCCGTCGCAAATAGTTGATTCGAGGCAACTATTTGCGACGGGAAAAGGCCCGTCGCAAAAACTTATTTGCGACGGGCCCGTCACAAAAGTTTTTTTAAAAAAAACCACAAAACTATTTGTGACAGGCCCTTTTCCCGTCGCAAATTTTTTTTGTTGCGACGGCGTTTTCCGCAACGGGCGATTTGCGACGGAGCCCCGTCGCAAAAGGCTATTTGCGACAGGATCCCGTCGCAAATGACCCGTCGCAAATGCCTATATTTCCTGTAGTGCATAAATATCACACAGTTTCTCAACACATCTTCCTCTCAATGGGTAAACTTTAGGGATTTTTAATGGGTCTCAGACTCATCATCCAATATTTATTAGGGAAAGAATCAACTATAAAAAATATCTTTAATTTTAAATAGGATAAAATGGGTTGGGGAAAGAAGCTCGCATACTTAAGAAGACCAGCCTCAACAAATGTGGGACAAGAATAAATCTTTTTCTTTTTTATTTTAATTATATTTAAAATTAATGTTTTATTTTTTTGAAAAATATTTATTTTTTAAGTATGTGATAAATATGTATATAAATTAACATTTATGTGATTAATATTTAATATTTCTTAATAATAAGCATTTATTTATTTTTTTAATATTAATTTAAACAGTGTGCCAATCCTTAGACCAGAACAGACTCAATTTTTTTGAGATGGCATTATATGTGAGCCTAAATGGACTAAACATTTTTTTTGTCAATCTATATGGGATTGTCCCATTATTCCCCTTTACAACCCTTTAAGCATCTCTAGTAAACTTTATCATTTCTTCAAAATGACTAATCTCCTTTTTAGATAAATAATTCAAGAATATATTTCATAAACAACCTCCAAGAACTAATGCTACTTGAGTTAGTGAACTCCATGATGAAATTTTCATCCTACTGTAACACTTTCAAAACACTCTAGTTCCCCCTACACACATCACCTTTAATTCTCTACAAAAAAACATATATGAGAATAAGATTGATATCATAATTTTTCTCCCTTAATTTAGGTCTTCTTTTCCTTCCAGAAATTGAATAATTATTCAAAAAATTAAGTTATTTATGCACAAACGTTTTTACAACACCAACAATAACCAATGAATCTTGATTTCTTTCTTTGAGTCACATTTTGGTCATCTTGAACTCCTTGTTGTTTTATGATAAACAACCCTTAAATTTAACTTATTTCAAGGAACTGACTCTCTTTTATTTCTCATATCCAAATTTGATATAGAGGTGAGTTTCTCATTAATTTTCTCAATACATATTTCTCAATTTACTTTTCAACCTACACTTTTCATGGAAACAAATTTAGCACAAACAATTTTTTTTGAAACAAATGTTACCTCTTTTTCTTTGAATCTAAAACATATATATCTAGAGATAATTTCAAACCCTTGTTTCCAATAAAATGATGTCTTTTAAAATTAATACTTTCATCTAACACATTTATGGAGACACATCTTTTATCAGTGTCCTTTGAATATTTAGCTTGAACCACTTCCAAATTTCTCAGTTTTACTTCATGCTCAATACATTCAGAATGTTCTAATTATCAAGTGATTTAAAATTATTTTCTTACCATATTCCCATATAGTTATCAATCCCCATGCATCTCATTATTTTCTTGGATAATATCCTCAAGCTTCTTTGTCCTTTTTTCTTTTATTTCTAACAGTTATTTTTGACAATGATGGTAGATTTTTGTGTTTCTTCCAATGCATGGATCTTCTCCTCAAGGTATTTTGTTGTATCAATTTTATCATCAATTACTTGTTGTTTCATATCCCATTAATACCACACTTCATAAAATCAAATGAAGAAAAAAGTATAAACTATTGAAAAAAATGATACTCGATCTGATGTATTCAAACTAAGAAGAAACGCACCCTATCCAAACACTAAAATGATCCCAATAATAGACAAGACTTTAAAAAAAACTAATCAGATGAAATAAAATAAATATAAAATGAAATAAAAACACAAGAATTTACATGGATATGGCAATTCCCTACTCCATGAGAGGAACACTGAAACCTTTATATCATAATAGAATAATGAAACCTTGAGTTAAAAGTGCCCAAATTATGGAGTAATAACCTGAAATAGAAGAAGAAAACTGAAAAACAATTTTTAAATCACTAGACAAGTAACCCCCAACCATTTTATATGTAACTCTCTGACCCAAAATTCCCGGAGCTAGTGAATTATTTTAATACATTACCATGATTACAAGGAATGAAATCCCAAAGGACTGATCAGTTTAACAACCTTGGAAAATAGATTACATATAAGAAATTTACATTACAATTAAAAACATAAAATGCAGCATTGATAATCCTTTGATAACACCATTATTCTCCTAGATTAACCCTACATATAAATCATAATACACATCGTGGAATCCTCATAAAATAAAACATAATAAAGGGGTGACCTCAGATGCCTAGTAAGGTTAAACAATACAACATAATCTTTCATAAATAAGCATAAAATTTTAAGGAAAGGTATAAAATTAAGACAAAATCCTTTTAAACATTAACTTATGCATAATATGATAAGAATAAATAAATTAACGCCATTTAAACATTCACATGGGTATTATACTAGTTGAATAATCACATGTAATATCAATAACAAATCTCACAATGAGGGAATGAATAATGCCAGACATTATAATCACACCGTCAAGGCCTTGTACCAAGACCATAAATAACCATACTATCAAAAACTTATTCCAAGACACTAGTTTGTCTCATGAGACCTACCGATGAATCGAGTGTCTGTAGTGGTCCCCACTAGTCACTTACTAATTCCAATTCATTCATCTTATAACAGGGGTAAAACATAACATAAACATCCATATTAAAACTATCATATGAAATGTTAATACTTACTATAAACCATGAATAGTATCAAAATAAAATATCCACAGTCAAAAATATCATAATCCCTTAAATAAAATATTCACGATTATATCATGATATGTCAACCTCAATTAAGCATAAAATCCAACAAAGGATTTTGACATAGATGAAAACAATCTAATAAGTTCATTAAAACTCTATGAGATAAATATCCCTTTTTTACTTTGAAATCATTTAAATTCCATGAAATTATAAAAGAAAAATTTTCTTTTTAAAAATAACCTTGTAGTTTTGTAATGTAATCTTCAAAATGTTAATCCATCATGATGGAGAAAATAACCTCTTGCACTGTATAAGTTAAAAAAATACATTCTTTACTGAATTTGATGAAAAAGTCATAAGGTACCTCATTTGGAAAACGATGAAACTATTTATTTCAATTTTTTTTATAAAAAGTAAAACATGGGTAAAAATGAATTTAAACAATTGTCGATTATAATTTGAAATACATTTTTAAGAAACATAGATATGAATGATTAACGTGTCCAGGTAGATACTTATGTATAAACAACCTCGGATAATAATGAGATTATAAAGTTAACCCTTTTCTAAAAAACTTAAAAGAATTATTTTTAAAAACATTTGAATAAAATAAAAAATAAACATAAAATTTTCTTTATAATCCTATATATTCATATAAAGAAATATTTATGATAATATCAAGAATATTGAAATGGAGAAATGATTAGTTATTTAAACATTCAAAGCGTCCCATACCACTTTGAACAATTAAACAATAAGCCCAATATCTTCAAATGAATCTTTAAATACCATGAAGATAAATGTATTCATGATATAAAACATAATAGGGGAAGTTCATACACCCACACACAATAAATAGGTGGTGAACATGGCTTATATCTCTTGAAAATTAAAAGTGAGACAAAATTCCATTACATTAACTCCAATACTTTCTGTATGTTTCAGAAATTTCTGTATAATGGTTTTAAACATATTATTAACTTAAAATAGAATAATAATAATATTTATGGTATCATATATTATTCATTTATGGATTTATATTACCTGTTTATTAATAATTTCTAAGTTAAAGCAACATTTTGGGTAACAATCACTTTCTTTATCGTACATGTTTTGACTTGTTATTCTTGTTAGTATTACATAGATCATGATTTAATTAATTCCAAAATTTATAAAATTATTTTTATATAATATATATTCAGAATAGAAATATATATAATAGATATATATATGAAATGGAATACACTATTCATGGATATGGTAAGTCGTACATACGCTTGAACGTTGTTTTCATTTTCTTATCATATTGAATGGAAGTAAGTGAATGAAATATATGTACATACACACACACACACACAAAAATATATTATTCTAGTAGCATTGTTGTGTTATATATTTCATACTTATTAATAATATATATTTTTATAATCATTATTGAATGATGAATGCAGAAGATGAATCTCATTGCATCATGAAGACGGTAAGCCGTACGTACACATGAGCGACAATATCATTTCCTTAATGGTTAAATGGAATGGAATTGGATAGAATATAAATTTTATAGAAACAATATCATGTTATATTTATTATTTACATCTTTTATATTTATCGTTATACCCATAGAAATAAAGTGTACATGAAAAACATTTCACATCACAACGTGGAGACGGTAATCCGTACGTACACATGCATGGTGATATTGTTTTTCATAGGATGGGTAAAAGGAGGAATATGGTTATAAAATAATAATAAAAACATATAATAATATATTATATTCTGGATTTATTACTTTAGTATAGAAACAACATTGTAAGAGGAAGCATAAGAAGAAAAGAACTTTGAATGAGCTGATAAAACAATTACCTCTTATTTGGGTATCTCTTTTTGATTTTCACAAAAGAACTCCTTAGGATGGCTTTCTTCCCAAAGTATGGCATCTAGGATTTAGTGAGGGAAGTTTGGAGATGAAATGGGGAGGTTTTGGCTGAGCCAAAGGGCTTTGGAGGTGTTAATTAAAGAAAATGAGAAGTTCCCATTTATAAGAGAGGTGATGGGCACTTTTGGAAGATCTTTAAATATTAATTTATTATAAATTGATTTTCAGTTTCAAATAGATAGAAAGTGATTTTTTAGGATAAGATGATTATGGGTCTAAATAATCTCAGCCAATAAATTTTAGACATGTTTAGGTCATAAAATTAACCTTATCTTTTGGATTTAACCCTTAGTTAAACAGTTTAACTCTTACCGTGTCTTCTTGTATTTTTACATTATAGGGTTAATATTGTCACTATAAAATGCATAAATAAGGCCAATTTGATAATTTATGAAATATTTTACATTATAAAAGTTATCTGTATTAAAATTATATTTTTATTATTTTTATATAATTTAATAAAATAGTATTTATTTTAAAATACCATTTATGTCAATTTTAATACTATTCAATATTTTCATTTTTAAAAATATCAAACCAACATGATAAATTCAAGAAAATAATTACAATATGTCACTAACATGTATAAGTTATCTATAAAATTAGTTTATGTCATTACATAAGTCAAATTGTATTTATTTTAATATTTTTAATATCATTTATTTGATATCTCAATCAATTAAACAATTATTACATCATCATTGTGTCACCATTTAATTAATTTATTTAATTTATAAAAATTATAAATAAATTATAATGATGTAGATAAATTCTTATATTTATATATACTATTTATATTCTATAATATCACTTATATAACCTCATATTAAAAATAAAATAGTTATTAAAATTTGAATATGACATTTTTAATACTTATTTAAATAAAATATAATAAATTTTAATCAAACATAAGTGGCTTAAAAAGGATCATATTTTCTACCTAAGGTTTATTTTGGTAGAAAAATACTTATTCAATTAAATCAGGACAAGTGTTAGGGTAATTTTATATTATTATAAAATTTTTTTACCTTTAATTACCCCATTTACCTTTAACTATGGTAAATAAAATTCAAAAAGTTACTATTCACAAAAAATTATTTTGATCATATTAGACCACATTTTTCATATTGATTACAACCATGTATATTGGATTTTTGAAATTTAATTCACAGAAGTGGTAAAATTATGTTTAATGATAATCTGTAAATGTGGCTAGAAGGTGGGTGCACATGAGCCTCAACCCGGTTGGTGAGGACTCTTAAATGCATCCAGGTGACCCAGGATAAAATCCAAGTGGAGGCACAATTTTAGGGTACTGTATCATCAATGTAGCAGGTACTGTAGTGGGAACTGTGCAGTACTGTAGCAGGGACTGTAGCGGAACTGTAGCAGGTACTGTTTGGCACTTTAGCAGCTGGGAATTTGCCCCTGTTTGGGCCTTTAGGCCACCGATTTGGTCCCTGAGTCCTTTAAGGCCTTTGTTCCACCCAAGTATTCAGGCTAATAAGTCCTTTGATCTACCTCAAGTCCTTTGGGCCACCTTAAGTGCTGATGAAAACCAGACAACCTACAAGGAACAAGTTCTATAGGAGGATGAGCAAGGATCTTTCATCACAGCAGAAGTTACACAGATTGAAATAATGAGAGGGTACGTCACCTACCATCAGGAAAAGACTGTGAATGCATGTGATATCCTAGCCGAACAACCATGCGAAGTTGGAGAGATGATTTCACAATGAAGATGCTGGGGAGGAGCATTTCCAGGTAGTTAGTCTGGGTTGTATGTAATGTTTGAAGCCTACGAGCAATGAATTCCTTTAAGGCCTACGGGCCATGTAATACATATGCCTATGGGCCTTATAAGGGTTCCACCTCAATCCTTGAAAGGTGGATTATCAAAATCAATAAAAAATGAAGGCCTTCGGGCCATTGGATGGATGTCTAGAAGGCAGGTAAAAAGATGTTAAAAAAGTTCAATGAATTTTTATATCTAATTCTATTATAAAAATGATTCCAATGACATAAATTGGGTTAATATATGAATTATTTATCTATTTTTACATTAAAATCAATTTAAAGTAAAATAATTATTTAAACGAAAAAGTTAGTTTTTAACAATATTGCAATGTTTTTCACTATTCATTAAAAAATTGAATGTTTTAAGAAAAATACCAAAAAATAACCCTAAGATAATTTTGATATTATAAATTCAAAAATGAAATCTATTTTACCAAATTAAATTTATAAGAGTATCTAAAATTAATTTTATTATTGTTTACAAAAGGACATAAAAAGCAGTTCCTTTAAGAAAATATTGTTTTCTAAACATATAACTATTTTATCAAAACTTATACATTTAATTATAAATATGTTTTATTTATGTGAAAACATTATAAATAAAATTTAAAAATTATTTATTTCTATTTATATTACTATATTTAAAGGATAAGTTTTGAATATATCATTTAAATAATTTTAACACTAAAGTGTTGTTTCGTAGAGACTCAATCTTGTGTGTTACACAATCCAAGTCAGTGTTGCGAGCAACAAAATTTATTGAAGATAATGTACCATGAAATACTGGAGTGTTAAATTTTCCCCTCCTTTAATAAATTGCATCCTTGAAATTTAAACTCGGAATCAAAAACTTTGGTTGGAATTTTCAAAATATCTTTATTGAAATCCCACATTGGAAAACGGATTAATGAGACCACCATTTTAAAATAATGAAAGGTAAGTATAAAGGTAACCAGAGATAACACATACTAGGGTTACATACAGTAAAAAATGTATGTGGAAGATAAATCTAACCATCAATTTCTGATGGAGAGTGATAGGGAACATGGTCAGGAAAAAGTTAACAATCATAAAGCCATAAGTCAGTGATGATCTAAGGGACCATTGGATTCGTCCAAAAAAAGTACTAGGAATTTTTTTTTGGTTTTAAGATCCTTTAACTAATTTCTACCACAAACTCATCTTTCTCTCCAAATAATAATATTCAAAAAATATTATATTTTTATTAAATATATAGGGTTACTAAAATGAATTTATACTTCATATATTATAATATTTAAATAAAAAACTACATTATTCAAACTAGGACATCACCTAGGCCAGTGGTAGGTGATAAAGCCTTGTTGCACTTCGGTTGTGGGTTCAATTCCCACAGCCTTGTCCGACGTGACAGGTTGTCATCCAACTTACAGGTTGTCCTTCTCTTAAAACTATATTATTATAAAATTCCAAAAAATAATCTTAATAAATGTTTTAACCTTAAAAAATACTATCCTATGTCCAAATTAATCCATTCCAACCTTTAAGATTATCCAAAATACATCTGTCCTAACTCACAATCCAAAAATTTATAATGATGGTCATTAAATTTATAAAATCAATATAACATAATGTATATATCTTTTTTCACATACCAAACATGTGAATACCATCATAATGTATCCTCTTAAATCATATTAATACCCTGAATTACCTTAAAACCACATTGTATATGTTCATTATTCCTTATTCCTTATGTAAAACATAGAATATTGGATATACTCCTTAAATACAAAAATGTTGTAAAATCCAACAATAATGGAATAAAAAAACCGTTATCCAGTTCCAAGGAAGTTGAAAATATCCAATATACATCATCCAAATCAATCATCTCTTTATTCCTACACTATTATCTCAGTATCAGAAACATATCAAGGGTTATCTTTCCCTCAACCATATATTTTCCAAAAAGTTTAACTTGCAACTGTGTCACTTTACTTGGTCCCATACAATCTCAAATCCATAATGAAATAGTACTGCAGTACAATCCTTATTTATTTCCATAATTCATATAACCATTACATCATTTATACAATACTCAAATGAAATAATTATTCAATCCCAACATAAGCATAATAATCCTTCCTCTTTGTCCTTGGTAGAATCATAATCTTGATTGTGATCCATTAGCGGATTTTGGGGTATATTACTTTGATTCTTGGGGCATTATCTTGCGTAGTGCCACATATTCTTATAGTTGGAGCATTGAGCATTGGAAAATTATTTTATTCCCTTACAATCATGAGCATGATGTCCTTTTTCTACACACTTTTAAGAAAACTCTTTTTCCTCTCAAGTAAGAACCAAGGTGTTTCCTTCCACAATTATCACATGTGGAAAAATACTTCTTTACCTTATACTCTTTATCTAAATTTTTCATAGCTATCCTTTTATTCTCATGCTTCCCTCCGAAGCCATAATACTTAGGGTATTCATTACCTGTCCCTATATCACTTGATATTATTTCCTCATAAGATGAGAATTCTTGGGATATTATTTCCCTTAGAAATATTGGATTAAGACCATGAAAGATATGATCCTTATTACTGTTTGGATCACGTGCATCAGTGAGGTTCACATTCCTTCTACTAGGCACCATTTTTAAATGATGACATACACTAGTTTAGATCATATCGTAATGTATAATCTAAAAACTACAAAAATTGTTAACGTAAATTGAATATTTACACGTATATAGTCTCGTAATCATAAAAATGGTTTCTTTGGGGACATATTTACACATAAATCCTTTATACAAGTTTGTAAATAAAATTTGAATTATCCTAAGAATATCCCCTAGGAGTGTCAAACCAAGTGTGCAATAAGGCCAATTGTCGTGTACCATGTTACCTCAAGTCAAGCTCATAACGCTTTGTCAGAGTTATTAATCCTAGGTACATCTGTTCTATAACCACATCCACTCGTAGTATCCAGATAGGGATGTATTTTTTAGGAATACCCACAAAATATCTACATGACCATAATTTTAAGATGTTCTTCTGTACTTATCCTCTAAGTCTATCTTAGGGTTATGTTCCTGAATTTAGGTTTTTTAAATCCAATTTCCATGTTTGTCGCTAAAATTCCTCTGATACCAATTGTAACGCCCTGACTCTAGATTGACAGAGTTGGTGAATTATTTTAATACATTGGCATGATTACAAGGAATAAAATTTTGAAGGACCAATCAATTTAGAAAACTTGGAAAATAGATTACATACATGAACTTTACATTACAATTCAAAACATAAAATAAAAAATTGGTAATCCTTTGAGAAAACCATTATTTTCCTAGATTAACCCTACATATAAATCATAATATACTTCCTGAAATACTACGAAAATAAAACATAAAAATGGGTGATCTCAGATGTTCAATAAGGTTAGAAAAATATAGTATAAGCTTTCATAAGTAAGCATAAAATTTTAAGGCAAGGTATAAAATTAATACACAATCCTTTTAAACATTACCTTCTTCATAATACAGAAAGAATAAAACAAATAATACCATTTAAACATTCACATAGATATTCTACTAGTCGAACAATTATGTGTAATATCAACAACTAATATTCATAATGAGGGAATGCATAATGTCAGACATCATAACCATACCGTTAAGGCCTCATAACAAGTCCATAAATAAACATACCCTCAAGGCCATTTTCCAAGACACTAGTTTGTCTCATGAGACCTACCGATACATCGAGGGGCTGTAGTAGGCCCCACCCACCACTTACTAAGTCCAATGCATTCCTCTTATGAAAGGGGTAAAACATAACATAAACATTCATATTAAAAATAACATACAAAATGTTAATAATTTAACAATAAACCATGAATGGTATCAAAATAACACATCCAAAGTCAAACATATCATAATAAATTCAATAAAATATGGAATATTGTATCATAATACATCAACCTCAATTAAAAATAAAATCCAAATAAGGATGTTCATATAGATAAAAATAATCTAATAAGTTCATTAAACCTCTTCGAGAAAAATATCCCTTTTTTTACTTTGAAATCATTTTAAAATCCAAAAAATTATAAAATAAAACATTTATTTTTGAAAATAACCTTGTAATATTGTAAGGGAAGCTTCAAAATGTTAAGGCATCATGATGGTGTAAATAACTTCTTGCATCATATAAGTTAAAAAAACATTCTTTCCTAAATTTGTTGAAAAATTCATGAAGTACCTCATTTGGAAAACAAGGAAAATATTCCATTCAAAATGTTTTATAAAAATTCAAACATGGGTAAAAATGAATTTAAACAATTGTTGATTATAATTTGAAATACATTTTTAAGAAACATAAACATGGATGATAAATGTGTCCCAGTAGATACTTGCATATAAATAACCTTGGATAATAATGATATTGTGAAGTTAACCCTTTCGTAAAAACCATAATTTTTTTTGAAAACATTTGAATAAACTTAAAAATATACATAAAATATTCTTTATGATCCTTTATATACATATAAATAAATATGTATGATAATATCAAGAATATTGAAATGGAGAAAGGATTAATTCTTTAAATATTCAAAGCATCCCATACAACTTTGAACATTTAAATAATTAGCCCAATATCTTCAAATGAATATTTAAATACCATGAATATAAATTTATTAATGATATCAAACATAACAGGATTATTATATACACCACACACAATAAATAGGTGGTGAAAATGGATTATATCTCACGAAAATTAAAAAATGAGATGGAATTCCCTTACCTTAAGTCCGATACTCTCCATATGTTTCAAAAACTCTAGTATAATAATTTTAAACATATTATTAACTTATAATAGAATCATAATATTATTTATGATATCATATATGATTCATTTATGGCTTTATATTACCTGTTTATTAATAATTTCTAAGTCAAAGCAACATTTCAGGTAACAATCGCTTTCTTTATTGTATGTGTTTTGACTTGTTATTCTTAACCATATTACTTAGATCATGATTTAATTTATTACATAAAGTATAAAATTATTTATATATCATATATATTCAGAATATAAATATATATAATAGATAAATATATGAAATGGAATACACCATTCATGGAGACGGTAGGTTGTACGTACGCATGAACGCTTTTTTCATTTTCTTATCATATTGAATGGAAGTAAGTGAATGAAATATATGTATATATATATTATTAAAGTAGCATTATTATTTCATATATTTCATACTTATTAATAATATATATTTTTATAATCATTTTTGAATGGTGAATGTGGAAGATGAATCTCATCGATTCGTGGCGACGTAAGTTGTTGGTTAAATGGTATGGAATTGGTTGGAATATGAATTGTAAATAAAAAAATAAGGTTATATTTATTATTTACATCCTTTATATTCATTTTGATATTGATAGAAATAAAGTTTACATGAAAAATAGTTTACACCATGGTGTGGAGACGGTAAGTCGTACGTACATACACATGGTGATATTGTTTTTCATAGGATGAGTAAATGGAGGAATATGGTTATCCCATAAAAATTAAAACATCTCAGAATATATTAGATTCTGGAATTATTAATTTAGTATGGAAACAACATATGATGAGGAATTATAAGAATAAAAGAACTTTGGAAGAGGTGATAAAACAATTACTTCTTTTTCAAGTATCTCTTTTTGATTTTCACAAAAGGACTCCTTAGGATGGATTTATACCCAATGTATGGACTCTAGGATGTAGTGATGGAAGTTTTTAGAGGAAATGGGTAGGGTTGGATGAGTCAAATGGCTTTGGAGGTGTGAATTAAAGAGAAGGAGAAGTTTTCATTTATAAGAGAGGTGAGAGGTACTTTTGGAAGATCTTAAAATATTAATTTATTATAAATTTAATTTAGGTTTTACATAGCTACAAAGTAATTTATTTTGAGGATAAGAAGAGTATGGGTTGAAATCCTCTAAACCAATGAATTTTAGACATGTTTAGGTCATAAAATTAACCTTATCTTTTGGATTTAACCTTTAGTTAAACAGTTTAACTCTTACTTTGTCTTCTTGTATTTTTACACTATAGGGTTAATATAGTTACTATCAAATACCAAACGAACCCAAATTGGATCATTTATGAAATATTTGAAATTATAAAAGTTATTTGTACAAACCTTATATTTTTATGACTTTTATATCAATTAATAAAATAGTATTTATTTTAAAATATCATTTATGTCAATTTTAATACTATTGAATATTTTTATATTTAAAAATATTAAAACAACATGATAAATTCGAGAAAATAATTCCAATATGTCACTAACATGTATAATTTATCAATAAAAATATTTTATGTCATTAATATTGTCAAATTATATTTATTTTAGTATTTTTAATATCATTTATCTGATATCTCAATTAATTAAACAATTACTACATCATTATTGTGTCACCATTTAATTAATTTATTTAATGTCTAAAAATTATAAATAAATTATAATGATGTAGATAAATTTATTATATTTCTAATGAATATTTATATTTGACCATATAATTTATATAACCTCATATTAGAAATAAAATAGTTATTAAAATTTGGATATGACATTTTTAACCCTTCTTTAAATAAAATATAATAAATGTCTTAATAAAAAAAAGTGGATTAAAAAGGATAAAATTTATGAACTAAGGTTGATTTTGGTTGAAACATACTTATCCAATGAAATCAGGGCAAGTGTTAGGGTAATTTTATATTATTATAATATTATTTTAACCTTTAATTTCCCTCTTTACCTTTAACCATGGTAAATAAAATTCAAAATTTACTATTCAAAAAAAATTATTTTGATCCTATTAGACCAAATTTTTTATACTGATTAAAATCATTTATGTTGGATTTTTGAAATTCAATTCACAAAAGTAGTAAAATTATGTTTAATGTTAATTTGAAAATGTGGCTAGAATGTGGGTAAAAAGATGTTAAAAAAGTTCAATGATTTTTATATATAATTATATTATAAAAATGATTACAATAACCTAAATTGGGTTAATATATGAATTATTTATCTATTGTGACTTTAAAATCAATTTAAATTAAAATAATCATTTAAATGAAAAATTCGATTTGTTAACAATAATGCAATTTTTTTCACTATTCATCAAAAAGTGAATGTTTTCAGAAAAATACCAAAAATTAATCCTAATATAATTTTGTTATTAAAAATTAAAAAATTAATTATATTTTACCAAATTAAATTTCTATGAGAGTCTAAAATTAATTTTATTATTATTCACAAAAGGACATAAAAAGAAGTTCCTTTAAGAAAATAGTATTTTCTAAACATATCACTATTTCACCAAAACTTATACATTTCATTATAAATATGTTTTATTTATATGAAAAAATTATAAATAACATTTAAATATCATTTATTACAATTTATATTACTATATTTGATGGATAAGTTATGAATATATCATTTAAATAATTTTAACACTAATGCGTTGTTTCGTAGAGACTCAATATTGTGTGTTATGAAAGCCATGTTGGTGTTGTGTAAAACACAAGTTATTGAATATAATGTATCGTGAAATATTGGGGTGCTATAATAAATGACCTTCGAAGTAGTTAGCTGAATTTTCAGTTCCACCACCATTTGATATTTGTGGTTATCAATCTCTCAATCAAGTGATGAATGCACCGACTTAATCACTCCTTCTAGTGAACAGTGCCTATGTATAGAATTCTTCCTTCCACACTTGGAATTTTACTAGAGTGTTGCTACAATCACCATGTCCATTTCTAGAACTTGGTTCCACTGCCCCTGATGTTGTCGGGCTCCATATCTTGGTTTCAAAATCAATCCTTCTAAAAGTTATGATACTTATATAGAAAATAGTTTTCACAACCAATCCTAAAATTGATTTCTAGAACTTGTATTTAGTTTTTGAGTAATTTTATTTATATAATAATGAAAATTACTCATTGAATTAAACCTAATTGATCAGTTTTTTTTCACATCAGTACCTTTTCAAGTAATGCATTCTCCAGCTCATTTGTCTCCATCGCATTCCATGTATTTTCATCCTGTAGATCCTTGATGATATTAAATATGAATGTGATAACTTAATGGATATTTTTACCATGGGAATTTATTTCAGAATAAAAATCACCATGTCACTCAATATGAACATTTTCATCATAGTTTAATTAGATTTTTCTAGAGGATAATTATTGGTAGATATTTCAGTATTTTCTCCACTTTGATTACCTTTAAGTGGTGAATCCTCCTTTTATTTTCTCATATATTAGTAATCTTCAAATATATCATCAAAAGAATTACAAACCTATAGATTAGATCTTATACACCGATATATGGTTCTACAAGAGACAACCCATGGAGATCTGAGATGAGAAAGAAGAAGGCCTAACCTTTGATTGCAGAAACAAAAACTCAAGGATTCATTGCCAACTGAGTCTAGATGTAAAAGATCACCATAAACACCTAGGTTAATCTTGGAGGTTGATAAAAATAATGAATACATCATACGAGGATTTATAACTGATGGCCGTCATAAAAATCACTTGGCCCAAATGATTCATAGCATAAATTGAGAATTTACGTTGTAAATTTATCAAGGGTCACTTATGATGAAAAACCTACCGCCTTTGTGATTTTTCTAGAAAAACCATCTCACCTCATATAAACATTTTATATAATAAATTATTTTTATTCCTTGAACATATTCCCTGAAAAATATACACCATAAAACCACAATTTATCGTCTAAATTCTTCCTTCATATTTTTGCAGCAGCAAACTCCAGGGTTCTTCCCTTCTTACACCTCTAAATGATTTTAGAAGATAACCAAAAGACTCCAAATACAACAAAAAAATTATAAAACAATTGTGTACCTCAAACTAGGGGTGTTACATTTTAGGTAATATTTAGTTACTGGAGTCATCTTTCAATATGAAGTTTTTTTGTGTTGAATGATAGAGAGAGGTGGACTGAATAACAACGATGCCTCTCTAAGGGAGAACTTGAGGTTATTTTATTATGAATAATAAAGACCACATAAAACCATAAGTCTGATTTGGGGTATAGACTCCAACACTCCCCCTAAAGCTAGGTCTACCTAGCTTGAATACATAATTTTAAAAAACCGAATAAAAGAAAAACAAAGCAAGCACTTTCAGTACTCCCCCTAAAGCTAGACATACCCAGCTTATGAAAAAACAAGACAAAAAAAAAAAGATAAACCATCATGGGTGATTCTCCCCATCAAGAAGTTGATAGATGATTCCACTGAAATATATTGTCAATCAATGAACAATTATCGTCATGAAGAACTAGCAGGAATTGCTGGAATGAGGATGCAATGGTAGGTGAGGCCGGTCGACAGAGAGTCGGGAAAACCGCATAGGCGGGGCTAGATGAAGGAGTTACAGGGATGCCACACTGGCGAGGATAGACAATGGAGCACGAGTAAAGCCACATAGGTAGGGCTAGATGATGGCATTCTAGGAAAGCCTCACAACCATGGTCAGGTGATAAAGTATCGAGAAAACTGATGGGATCTTTCCACCACTCAGTGGAAGGATGGACAAGAGTTGTAGGTTTAAGGCATAGGAGGAAGGAAAATAGGGAGGTGGCATCGCAGGGGGGAGGAGGAAATATTTGGCTTTGGTGAACCTGGTCAGGCCAACGGTCTGAACTCATGGTGGTCGAGACTCCCACATCTAGGTGAAGCTGCGACGATTGATGGTGATCCAAAAGAAAACGAATAAAAAGAAATGGATCACTGGGGGAGATGTCATGTAGGGAGGGATGTGCATGGGATGTATGACACACAGGGAGGAGGGAATCACTATAGTGGGGTGAGACAGTGGTGTCGGTGAGGTCCTGTGATGGAGGAGGCCGACTTTCTAGGTGGCAGGGCCAAGCGTGGTTGTGGGTGGGCATCAACCACAAATAAGACCATCGTAGATGGTATCCTACTATATATGGATAGATTTGAGATAGGGGAGGCCGTTAGAGGATATCATGATTGATAGGATAGGGGAACAAGTGATTTGTGCTATGTGATGGTAGGCTGGCATGCCATCATGTGCAACAAGAGGTCATGGAGGAGAGCCAGTGTGAGGAGGTTCCTACACAGGAGGTATCGATAAGAAGGGGGTTGTCACAACTATTGCACAGGGAGAGGCCGATGATGGGAGGAAGTGCATCCAATGGAGGCGCCAACAACGGGATGCATAGATTCCACAATAGAAGTCCATCGATAGGAGGAGGGGGTCATTGTGAAGGAGGGCCACACCTGGAGGGGTTGTCGCATGAAGAGGTGAGACTAACTAGAGGGGTATCACTGGGATACACCGAGGGCAGTGCTAATGTGATGGTGGCCAAGGGTCCTAGGGATGCCGCTCCCAATGGGGGGAATCACTGGAAAACCAAGATGGGAAAAAAATACACTGGAGGGTATTTTGTTAGACCTCCTTTTATAAAATGTAGAATTATAGTGAGAGGTGGACCAAATACATAAGATGCCTCTCTAATGGAGGCCTTGAGGTTATTTTATAATAAATAATAAAGACCACATAAGACCACACGTCTGATGTGGTAAAAAAACTCAAACTAGTTTTATAGGTATGATTGGTTTTGGTGTTTTGGGTGGTCCCTTGGTATTGTTGGGTCGGTAGGAATCACTTCTCATCGATGACAGTGGGTGACAATGGTTCAGGGGTTTTGACGATGATGTTTTCAGGTGCTCCCAGTGTCAGGCGACATTCATTGGTGGTCTTGTGGACCCAATACATGTGGTTCTTATGTCTTGATGTGTCCAGTCAGGACTTGTGATCCTTTCCCTTCCTAGATTATTTTCTTGCTACTCGAACCACCGTGTTTGATTGGATTTTAGTTTTTGGTGTTTGGTTTTTGAGTTTTGTATTTGGGGTTAATGCATGGTTTATCTTGGACTACTCACAGGACAACCTATTTGTGATTTATTCCATGTATTGTGTGTTTAGGTTCCCATTTAACCTCAAATTTGTTTATATACAATTTTAAAAAAGGATTAGATTGAAATCATAGGAATTTATCAAATGTATCTATCATATCTTCAAGTTCATTGAGACCCCTAACTAGTATAGGGTATGGTTGGAAGCCTTTAGGGACTATTTATCATTAGTGAAACGTTACAATTGAAGCTAATAAAGAATAGGGAATGACCTGGAATGGTTTATATGAGTTATTCTTTGATAAATTTTACTATGAAACCCTTCATCAGGTAATTAAACTAGAATTTATTGAACTTAAGAAAGGTGTGATAACAGTGATGGGATATGTTGCTATGTTTATTGATCAACTCTATTTTTCACCCTACCTGAGTGAGGATGATAAATCAAAAGCCTAATGATTTTTAATGGGTTTAAAGAAGCCCTTAATAATTCAAGTGATGTTATTAAATCTTTCCCCCACCTCTGAAACTTTGAATAAAGTTTTCTTGGATGAGATATGTTTTAATGGAAGTCTAGGGACTTGTGGTTCACTTCTTGGATAAGGTACTAGTGAGGGATATTATATTAGGTGATAAAGGAACTAGGAAGAGATGAGTTGAGGTGAATCATTTCATCTTACTCAGGGTGGAAGTTCTCCTCTCACTCTTAGCTTAGAGAGATCTCTAGTGTGATATTATTAGCATGGATTCCCAGGACACACAAAACCTTATTGTCCCTTTAAGGTGAAACAATATTATCCATGTGTTTAGTCTGAGAATCTGTAGAGATTTTTTTAGATGAAACCTTTAGAGAGTGTTGTTAAGTGGCCTCAATTAACTCACACATCTCCTGCTCAGTCTTGTGGATAGTTGAGAGGAGAGAGTCAACCATTAATAGGAATCGCTACCACAAAAACAAGATTTCGTAGAGCTACCCTTTAACAATGCTATTAAAATTTACCCTTTATCAATATTTTTTAGCGCTAATAATGGTACCCCCTTTACCAGTTCTTTTTTATCACTGTTAAAGGGATCCCCTTTATCGATGATTTTTTTAGTAGCGTAGATAAAGGGGGGTTATTATCAGCACTTTTTTCACTAGCGCTGATAAACAATAAATTTAAAAAAAAATACTTCATTAAAAATAATATATTGATATATAAATATATAAATATATTTATATTGATATAAATATATAAATACATTTATATTGATATAAATATTATATATATTTTTTAAATATGTTTTAGATAAGTATAAATAGACATTTACACTAAATATATAAGATATCAAGTAAAAGTGGATTATAAAATATTTAAAAAATATTATTAATTAATAATTTTCTAATTATCATCGAGTAATAATCATTTAATAATAACTTGAAGACACAAAAAATCAAAAAATCAATAAAAGATCTAAAATAAGTTGAAAATGTAACTCAAACTTCAAACGACCATAACTTTTGATCCGGATATCAATTTGAGCTCTACCACATATCAAATCAGAGCCTGTGATGAGCTTTACATGCTGGTGACATAAGGGAACCTTTTTCCCATTTTTATGGTAAAAAGGACCATAAGGCCTGAAAAACTAAATTTTTAGTCGGGACACCCATATTTTTTAATATTCGATGGAATTTCAACCTCATTTAAGGGGGTATTTTTTCCCTTTTTTTGTGGGAAATGAATTTATTCCAAGGGATTACATTCATATGGATATCATGGATTTGAAATTTTATCATTTTTCACAATGTACTATTATTTATAATAAAATATATTACAATATATACATATTTTTTTATATATATTCACACATAAGAAATTAATTTTATAAATAAATAATTAAACATATTTACATATAAAATATATTTCTCAATATATAAGCCTTTTCTAAATAAAAAATAATATCCATTTTATTTAAAATATAAATATATAAATATTTATATACCTATATAATGTGTGTGTGTGTGTGTATAATTGTGTGTGCCTGCATTAACAAACTGATATATATTATCTATATATTCTAACATATGTATATACATATGAATATATAATATATGTAAATATATATAAATATGTATAATTATACTTACAGACACACACAAAAAAATATATATATGTGTGTATGTTGTATATATATATATATTTATTTATAAATACACAAAAAAACATATTATTATAAATGTATTTAAAACCGATCTTATAAATATATTTTAATATACAAATAAATATACAGATAAAAAATATAACTATATATATATAAGTAAATAGTTATAAATATATATTAATATATGAATAAATATATAAATATATAAATATATAAATATATAAATATATAAATATATAAATATATAAATATATAGATATATAAATATATAAATATATAAATATATAAATATATAAATATATAAATATATAAATATATAAATATATAAATATATAGATATCACTATATATGTATATATATATATTAATATTAATATATATATAATAATATACATATATATATATATATATATATATAACTAAATATATATATATATTAATATAAATAAATAGATATATCATTAAATGGATAGAAAAGAAACATGAAGGAGTGGTAAAGGGTCCAGGTGCGCAGGGGAGAGGTCTTGAGTAGGAATCCAGGGGGAGGTAGGGGCACACATGTGGGTTGGTGAAGGGTGGTGCTAATACTATTAAAGGGTTGGGGGGCGACTGAGGCATGCATGGGTGGATAGGGAGGGTGGGTGGTGTGCTTTATAACACTGTTGAAGGGGGTCAAGCGCTATTAAAACCCTCCAATTTACATTATTTTTAATTTTTTCATCTTTTATCAGTGCTTTTTTAGAACTGATAAAAGGGACCCTTTTTAATAGTGCTTTATTTATCAGTTCTTTTTTAGTGCTGATAAATGCCTTTTTTAGCACTAATAAAACCCTATTTTGTGGTTGGGAATATCTGTCTAGGGAGGCAGACAAGGTGGTTAGAGTTGACAGTCAGTGAAGCCTTCTTCCAAGAAGGGATTTTAGCTATAGGGTCATATTTAGGGCAGAAGTAGTGTCTATGTAGCCAAGTAGTTTATAGATGATGTAGGTGAAGGACCTTCTATCATGATTGGTACTATCTTAGTATCATCTACCCTTACTCGTGAATTTTTGATAATAGATATTTTCTCTTCTTTATTACTGGTAAATTGGTTTCTTTTTTAGGATTGAAGAGGAGGCATCTGTGATGTTTATAATACTTGATAATCCTTTGGGAAAGAGAGTAGAGAGGAGTAGGAAGTGTCTATCACATGATATCGTAGTAAGAATATATGGGAATCTCTGATATTTCTTCACCCTCAACATAAATACCTTCAATGTTATTTTGGGTATGAAATGGTTAAAACTGTTTCGATCCCATATCGACTTCCATCAAAAGTGGCCACTTTCTCCTCCTTGATTGATATTCAGTATAAACTTATCAAAGAATTGAAATTTCAAGAAGGATAAGCAAGAAAAGTTGGAATTATCATTATATAATTGGATAGTTAGACACTAAGAATGGTCAACGTAATGGAATAAAGGATATTTCCTTATATGGTAGACCTATTCCCTGATATGTCGTTTCTTGATTTCTTAGGATTTTACCGTAAACTAGATGTGGAGTATTCTATTGAGATATTTCCTATAATAGAATATATTTTTATTTCAACTTATCATATGACCCCAAATGAGCTAAGGAAATTGAAAATTCAGCTCAAGGATCTCAAGGATAAGAGATTTATCATACCCGGTACATCCCCGTGAGTTGAATAGGTTATTTTATACAATAAAAGCGACGAGAGTCTATGATTATGTATAGATTACCAAAATCTAAATCAGGTGACTATCAAGAATCACTATCAATTGCTATAAATTGATGATTTATTTGATCAATTGAAAGATGCTAATAATTTTTGAAGATTTATTTGTGTTCTAGTTATCAATAAATCTGGGTAAGAAAATAGGAAATTCCCAAAATATATTTTTTCTAATAAAAATATAATCAGAGATAGAAGATAATAAAGGACCCTAGAACACCTTGAGAGGGGATGGGTGAATTAGGGTGTCAAATTTTTCTTTTTAAAGTTGTGGATCTTGTTCCCATGTTGGTAGGAACCTGTTAAATCTGTCAGTCAAATGAAAGCAAGGAGATAACACAACACTTTTATTTGGTTCACCAAAAAGGTCTAAGTCCAAAGAGCATATGCTGATAGTGTGTCAATCATACTTAAATACACTAATCTTTACCAGTTGTGGAGTACAAGAGTTTGGTTATAGTCACTTTGTTCCAGGCACACTTCCCTTAAAAAAGCTCAAGGATGACTCATCGCTTCCCTTGGAACACTTCCATAAACTCCCCCTATCTCATTGTTGTGAGAGAAGTCTAACTCAGTTTATCGACTTAAAGCTCACTTCAATAGATTGAAATTGAAGTATTTATCTCGGTCCAGCACGATACACTACTTGCATCAGATAACTGAGTAGATTCTCACTAAAATCCCTAAACACTCAACACTTATACTCAAAACAACCTTTCGAAAATCCCATTCGAAAAGCTCAACCCTTTGCAGATAACACCACCTTGCAGAGCACAACCCTTCATGGAGCTCACTACCTTGCAGAGCACAACCCTTCACAAAGCTCACTACCTCACAGAGAAACCTACTTTGCGAATCTTACTAAGCTAACACAGAACTACCCATATTCTAAAATATCATATGACTTAGATTCATTGGCATCATTCAATACTTTAAAAGTCTCTTTGTGAAGCTCAAGATCACTTAGAACAACCTGCTTCACAGAGAACCCCTTGCTTTGTGAAGTCACAACGACCATGGATTTTCTCTTTCAAAATCATCCGAAATAAAGAGGGGCAACATATTATTTATAGGCACTATCAAACTCAGATCTCTAATTCTTCAGGCGTGAAATCCAGATCAGTCAAAATGTCTCTATGGCGCTTCCTCCATCTTGAAAAGATCCAATGAAATTTCCAGTTCACAAAGCTCATAATAACCTTAAAGAAACACCATCTAAAATCGTAGAGCTTCATTTCTGTAAAATCCTCATGCTAGTCTTCGTGAAAACCATGCTTTTTCCATATAAATAAAATTTTGATTCTAGAAGAATAACTTTCGTGAAGCTCAGAGATCAAAATCTCATAATCGCAGAGCACAACATCACAATCTTCATTGTCTTCGTAAAACACACTTCATGAATCACTTGTCTTCAAAAATCATTCCTTTACAATAATTTCTTGAGGCCTTCAAGAAAAACTACTTTTTCAAATGCTTTCCATTCCTCAGATTTTGGACCCCAAAAATATGGAAAACACTAGGAAATGACATCACCTTCAAAATTGCTTATGGCTTGAACTGTATGATCCTTTTCCTTGAAATATCCTTGATCACCCATGAGAGGTTTGACAAAAAACAAAAACCATGCAACTTTTTTAGAAAAAAACAGGCTTGGTTCCAACAGATAATTTAATAAAAGTGAAGAAGATTTGTGCTTTAGAAATGAGAAACATGCTTCTCCATTGTAGGTTGAAAATTATAATCTAATTCTACCTAGTTGATTAGTTATGGAACTAAAAAACTATTATTATGTTTATTACATAAACATAAATTTTATTTTTGTATCTTATTTGAAAAAATGATATTTTCATTCATTATTAAGAATAAGAGTTCTGTATACATGAATGAAATGTTTTATGGAATTGAGAATATAATGAATGGTTTATATATTCTAGACATGGATAATCCAATCTATAACATTTTGAATAAGAAGTTAAAGGTTGTTACTAACCCCACTTAACTTTAACATTTTTACCTTAGACATATAAATAATAAACACATTCAAAGGTTCCATATAGATGAATTGTTGAATTAATTATATTATGAATTTTTTGATTCATAAAAATCATGTTTATTAGAAAAAATGACCAAAAAACCTTTTAGTGGAAAAGGTAAAAGGTATAATTGACTATTATATCTAATTAATTGTGATATATGTGTACCAATGAGTACTTAATAATGTGGTGGTTATAGGTACATAGTAACCTTTACTGATGAATTTAGTTGGTATTTTTATCTATTTTTGATGAGATACAGGTTTGAAATTTTTTAAACATTCACAGAGTTTTAGAACAAATTGCATAATAAGTTGGGAAAAAGTATTAATATTCCCTAATCAGATCAGGGTAGTGAATACTTGAGATAGAAATTCACTAATCATATGAGATATTGTGAAATTATTTCACAAATCACTCATGGAACAACACAATGGAATGGTGTATCTAAGAAGTTGAATCATACCCTGTTAGACATGGTTCAATCAATGATGATTCAACATGTCCTTCTTATTTCATTATGAGAATATGCTCTGGAAACCACTGCATTCCTTATTAGTTGTGTTTTATCTAAAACAGTCCTAAAGAAACCATAAGAGATATGAATTGAAACCTTTTTGATAATTTGGGGATATGAAGAATACATAAGGTGTTTGACATCTGATAAGATTGATTGTAAATTAGACAAATGCTTATTTGTGGGTTATCCTAAGGAAACTAAGGGTTATTATTTATATAGTGTAAAGACCCGTAAATTCCAAGGGAATTTTTTTCTTAATTTTCTTTGGAATTTTAAAAGAACGTAGTTTCTGACGGCACCTGATTCCGAGGCCCGGGGTGCCCGGAATCATTTTCCGAAGTTTGGCTCGGGTACGTTCAGTGAACGGACGAGCAGATTTTTATAACTTTTGAACCGGTGCCCGAAATTGAATTCTGAGGGCACCGATGAAATTGCAGCACCAGTATTCGCTTAGAAACGCCTCTTTTGGAGTTGCGTTTTCTCGGGTGTGGTTTTTAATTTTTGGGCTTAAAGTTAAGAAATAAAATAATTTTACGACAACTTTATTTTATTTCACTTAAGCCACTTGGAAGCCACTTGAAGCCACTTAAAAGCGACTTAAACTGAGTTGAACCGGATATGGTACTATCCAGAAATATCCTACCCTCTTGGTAGGATATTTGTGAGGTGGGGCCCACATGAGCCCCGCCGTTTCTTTCTGCTAAGTAACGCACCCGCGAAAACCCGTCATTATGAAAGTCAACTGACGCGTTTTCTTAAATTCTTAACAGACCATTTAATTGGGCAGTTTATTTCGTAAATTAAATGAGCTGTTTCTTACGTTGAATTAATTCTACGAATTAATGGTTCGTTTCTTATCTTTTGAAATTCAAATGTTTAGTTGTGTAAATAAAATAAGGCTTAAGCTTATTTTATTTTGGTTTGGTCTCCTTTGCCACCTTGAGAGATTTTGAGAAGCTCTCCCCATCTTCTTCAACCTTGACGAAGAATACGAAGAACACTTAAGCTCCGACGAAGAACGCCGCTTCTCTTCTTCGTAGCCGTTGAGTTTCCAAAGATCAACGACGCCGCTTCTTCGATCTTCTTCCCGTGTCAACGAAAGGAGACGCCGTTTCCTCCTCGGACTATCTCCGTCAGCTTACGAAGCTTCTCCAGCGACGTACCTCTTCGGACGCACCTCGACGTCAACGGAAACGACGTTCGATTTCCGCGACGCCCGACCTCCGCGACGCTAGTCTTCCGCAGCTTGATTGGCATGCTCCGCTCTTGAAACCGAAGTAGGGGATTGTTGATATTTTATTTATTTGTTTTCCATTCTTGATTCTAGAATGTCGAACTTCGAGGATAAAGGATTAAATGTTATTGTCTAACGAGAGGGGGGCCCGGACCTCACCAACACGACCGAACCCCCCTCCTATGTTCATAATTGTTTCCTTGCGAATGGAACGGGATGGCGTGGTGCCGTCGCACCACGCGGGAATCGCACGACAATTATTGCGCGGCGCCGTCGCACCGTGCCGTGGAATGAAATCCAAGAACGCGACGCCGTCGCGTTGCGTCGAAGAAAGTCAAAGGCGCCGCGGCCGGAGCGGGGCCGCGGCGGAGGGAAGCGATGTCGTCGCATCGCGCCGGACGGCATAGGCCGCGGCCGGTTCCGGGCCGCGGCGGAGCAAGATGACCGGCGGCCGGCACCGGGCCGCCGGTGTCGGCGAAGGAAGGACCAGCCGTCGCCAGTCCTTGCTGGCGAAACCGGCCGGCCAGTGGAGACCGGGGGAATTAATTTCCCCCGGCCGGGTCTCAAAAGCGGCCCCAATTAAGGGGCTGCGGTTCTCAAAGGGGGGCTTTGCCCCCCGCGCGCGGCACCCGAACAGCGCTCAGGTCGCGCCGCCGTGCCGGTCCGCGCCGCCGCGCCGGACCGCGCCGCCGCACCGGCCCGCGCCGCCGCACCGGCCCGCGCCGCCGCGCCGGACCGCGCCGCCGCACCGGCCCGCGCCGCCGCGCCGCCGGCCGGGCCGGGTCGTCGGGCCAGGTCGCCGCCCGGGGCGGGTCGACCCGGGGGGGGGGGGGGGGTCGGGCTGGGTCGGCCCGGGCCCAGACCCCCCCAGTTTCAGACCACTTTCGGTCAAATGCCCGTATCTTGGGCTACGGGCCTCCAAACGACTCGCCGTTAGCGGCAACACGATCCTTGGATCGAGACGGTCATTTCGGTATACTATACTCAAGGTGCACCTTCCTTTTTGGGAGCCTACGTGGTTAAAACTCCATAGTTAAGCGTGCTTGGCC
The DNA here is from genome assembly GCA_963277665.1 of Viscum album. NCBI lineage: Eukaryota > Viridiplantae > Streptophyta > Magnoliopsida > Santalales > Viscaceae > Viscum > Viscum album. Next base: position 129,029,645 of record OY728162.1, read on the forward strand.
TAGAGTAGTGATCAGGATGGGTGACCTCCTGGGAAGTTTCCCAGGGTGGGTGTGAGACGGAAAAGCCAATAACTAACAGACTGGGCGTCCGATTGACGCGCCGTCTGTTGCGTTGAGTTCCTGTTGACGATACGGAACTTTTGGTATCCTCCGCCCGAGAATTGGATGCAGATGGATAGTGGCCGGGTTGGATCGCACCGAAATCCAATCGGGCCCCTGAAACGGAAAAGCTGATATCTTTCAGACCAGACGTCCGTTTGACGAACCGTCAGCGGCGTTGGTGATCACGTTGAGTAAAGATCCCTATGAGTATACCCTATTGGAGTTCGGGGTACAGTTGAGATACGGACGGGTTGGTTCACTCACGAAACCAACCGGGCCCCTGGGACAAAAAGGCTAATAACTCACAGACCGGGCGTCCGATTGACGCGCCGTCTGTTGCATTGAGACCCCTATGATGAGGCGGTCCTTTGAGATACTTCTTCGTAGGACTTTGAGATACTTGGAGTATCGACTTGTAGCTCGTGGAGCGGACCCTCCCAGAGACGAGCGTACGGAGTACGGAGACCGTGTAGCCGGCAGAGACCTGAAGACTGCTTGTCCGATTCGATTTGGAGTGACTTACGTAGCCCAGTGGGGAGCACTACTTTGTGAGGTGGCAGACCCACATCGGAGGAGCACTACTATGTGAGGTGGAAGACCCACGGTACTTGATAGGAGGAGTACCTCTGTAGGCTATGAGGGGGGAGCACTACTGTGTTTGAGTGGCAGACCCCGGCGGGAAGCACTACTGTGTGAGGTGGCAGGCCCGCGGTACTCGACAGGAGGAGTACCTCAGAAGTCTTAGGTTAGTGAGAAGTACCTCGGAGTCGTGACAGGACCACTGTACACTCCAGAGACGGAGCTCTTCAGCAGTTACAGTTTCGATAATGAAAATCCTGGTTTGAGCTAAGACTTTTGACCTTTGTGGTTACCTCATGATTGAGATGGGTCACTTGATAACTTAGGTATATGTATGGGAATATACCTGGGTAGTGGTTATCCGTTGATTTCACAATCCTTGTGTTTCCTCATGATTGAGATGGGTTACTTGATAACTTAGGTATATGTATGGGCATATATCTAAGTAGAGGTTATCTGTTGAGATCTTCTTGTGGTTATCCTTGTTGGTTTAGTGAGACCTTGAGGGTCTCGGGGTCCCTACTGAGTATCGTTATACTCACCCCTGCACGGGCTATGCCCGCACCTCGTTGTGTTGGTTGCAGACGACGGGCAGTGCTGACGGAGGCCGAGTGTTCGAGGACTGGACGGTACCCGGAGGTGGACTACACGACGAGTCGGTACCCGGAGGTGGACTACACGACGAGTCAGTACCCGGAGGTGGACTACGCGACGAGACAACTCACAGAGGAGGTTAACGGACTAGAGCGTGGAGGAGGCTATCTGTACCAACCCTTCAGATAGGATCCGTGGTGGACGACCAGGAGCTGCGCTATCTGTACCTACCCTTCAGGTAGGACCCGAGGAGGACGACCCAGGAGCTGCTTCCCTCTTCCAGCTGTTTGTCTTTTTGTTCAGTTGTAGTTGTACTTTCTTTTGGGGTTGTATTCTGGCCCATTTACTTTTAATCTTTTCTTTTGTACTTAGTGTTTTGTTTTCGCTTGTACTCTATGGTGCTTGTTTTCTTTTAAAAAGGCAATGACTTCCCAGTTATCGGGATTTTATGCCTTTGGTGCTAGTCGCCAGCCCCTGGCCTATGGAAGGCGGGCTTGGGGTAGTCACGGCACGGGCCCCGAGGACGGTTCGTGACAAATTGGTATCAGAGGAGGTTGACAGATGAGAGCGTGGAGGAGGCTATCTGTACCAACCCTTCAGGTAGGATCCGTGGTGGACGACCAGGAGCTGCGCTATCTGTACCTACCCTTCAGGTAGGACCCGAGGAGGATGACCCAGGAGCTGCTTCCCTCTTCCAGCTGTTTGTATTTTTGTTCAGTTGTATTTGTACTTTCTTTTGGGTTTGTATTCTGGCCCATTTACTTTTCAACTTTTCTTTTGTACTTAGTGTTTTGTTTCCGATTGTACTCTGTGGTGCTTGTTTTCTTTTATAAAGGCAATGCCTTCCCAGTTATCGAGATTTTATGCCTTTGGTGCTAGTCACCAGCCCCTGGCCTATGGAAGGCGGGCTTGGGGTAGTCACGACACGGGCCCCGAGGACGGGTCGTGACATATAGTCCTACTGAGCACAAAGTGTTTTTGGAACAATTTTCAATGTTTATTGAGAAAGAATGTATAAATATTGGAATCAGTGCGAGGAAAGTTGAACTTGGATAAATTCAAGACCAAACACGAAGTGTTCCTGTGATGGACTTTGTGGAAGAAGAACCGACTCGAGTTATACAAGAAGCTCAAAGGTTTGGAAGAATTAATTAGGAGAAAGGATTATTTAGAAACCCAAGAGATATGGGTTTCTTATGGAAAATGGTGATGAAGTAATGCTTATAGATGAGGTAATTACAACCTATCGAGAGTCTATTTAGTGTTCTGATTCCTAAAAATTATTTAATTCTATGAAATCTAAAATGGATTCCATGTACACTAACCGAGTTTAGAACTTGGTGGTTTCACCTAAAGGGATGAGACCCATATGGTGTAAGTGATTTTTTTTCATAAGAAAACTAACATTAATAGAATATTATCTACCTATAAATATTGTTTGGTGGAAAATGTTACAAAAAAATTCATGGTATTGAAAATAAATATTTTTTTGTTGCGATGATGAAGTCCATTTAGATATTGATTTTTATAGAAACTCATTATGATTATGAGATGGATGTGAAAACAATTTCCTTCATAGGAATTTATCTAGGTAATGTGTATATGAGACAACCCAAAAGTTTTGAAGTACCAAATGATCCTGCTATGGTTTTCAAGTAACAATGGTCCATTTATGTATTAAAGTAAGATTATTGGAGTTTGAATATCTGATATTATGATGAAATCAAACAATTTGGTTTCATCAAGAGCACTAATGATTCTTGTGTATAAAATCATATTAGTGGGAGTGTTGTGGTATTTTTGACATTATATGTGGATGAAATTGTAACGCCAAGACCCCAGTTATCCAAAGTTGGTGCATTATTACATAACATTGACATGATCACAAAGGATCAAGTCTCGAAAGACCGATTAGTTTAGTAGCCTTGGAAGTACTAGATACATTCATAAGGTTTACATTACATCATAAGGTAAAAAAACTACAACAACATCTTGTCTTCATATCCCCTCATACTATCCCTATAGGTCATTCACAAATTACTTCTTCACATCCTGGAAAAAATAAAACATTGAAAGGGGTGAGCTCAGATGCTCAGTAAGGATAACAATATAGCAGAAGCTTTCATAGATAAGCATAAACACTTAAGGCAATGTATAACTAAAACAAAAGCCTTTTAAACTTGAAATTCAGAATAATATAGCAGATATAAAATGAAATAATTCCATTTACTTATTCACATGGATATTCTACTAGTCTAATAATCACATTCAATATAAAGAACCACTTTCATGATGATGGAATGCATAATTCCAAACTATCATAACCACGTAGCCAAGGCCTCGTGCCAAGACTACAAATAAGATTTTGTCAAGGCCTCGTGCCAAGACACTAGTTTGTCTCATGAGACCTACCGATGCATCGAGGAGCTATAGAGGGCTCCACCCGTCACTTACTAAGTCCAATTCATTCCTCATATGAAAAGTTTGAAACATAACATAAACATTCGTATTAAAACTAGCATACAAAATGTCAATACCTTAACCACAAACCATGAATGGTATAAAAATAGCACATCCACAATAAAAAAAAACTCATTCGATACAATATGGAAGATTGTATTGTATCAGATTAACCTCAATCAAGAATAATTAAGGATATTGACATACATTAAAATCATCATCAAACTATTGAGAGAAATATCCCCCATTTTCTTGAAAACATTTAAAAGTCACACTATTTGTCAAGAAGCCATTTAAAATAGATTTTTGAATCAAACTGTCCCATACCACTTTGAAACTTTTAAAATGAATTTTGATTTGAAAACATTAATTTCCATATAAATAAATCCTTAAAACCATTTTTAAAACATGGACATTAATGAGAATAATAAATCTTTAAAACTTTTTAAAATGATATTTTAGTTAGAGTTCCTAACCAAAAGAGAGATACTTGAATACAAATAATTGAGATAATAAATACCTTTTAATATCATGAGAATAAAGGGATTCATGATATACTATGCCAAAGTACATTATATACACCATATAAAAATGATTTGGTGTATAACAATAAAGGAGTCTCAATGGAATGTAAATTGAGATGAAATCTCTCATAAAGGCCATATCCTTAGGTTAAGGATAAATAAACGACATAATTATGTGTGAAAAATATAAATACAATCAATATGATTGGATATTCAGTGTAAAAAAATCAAAGGACATTCACACATATTCTTGTAAAAACAACACCAATGGATTGGATGCTTAACTCAACAAATCAAGATTGAGTAAAAATTACTCTTATCAAGTTCATACTGATGACTTGAGAATTTATCAATGGATTGATTATGTGTATCAAAATTATATCCACAGAAAGGGGAGTGGAAATTATGACATAATAAAATTAATAGTGATTCCACACATAATCTTGGAGTAAAATAATCAATGAAGTATGCGTAAAGCCGAATGAGTGGAAATTGAAATTTCAAATTCCCTTATCGATTTGGTAACTTACGAAACATACACCCATGAAATAAGGATCATACAATGATGATGTAAATATCCATAAATTAAAGTATATTACCCAATGAATACAATCATGGGCAGTACACACACCACATGCAATAAATAAGTGGTGAACAATGGAAATCTCACGGAATTAAAAGTGAGATAAGAAACCCCTTACATTGTACTTTTTACTTGGTCGAGGGTAGGTTAACATCCTGTATAATGGTGAAATAATTTTTATTTAATTACACAAGAATAATTTACATTAATATGATATCATATATTATCTTTTAACATTGATTTGTTAATAATATCTTAGTATTATCGTCGTTTCGGGTGTTAACGGATTCATTTTCCTTTATACAATTTGTTATGCGAGCCGTATTTGTTATGGATGGGATGTATCTTATTCATATCCAGAATGATATCATGTCTCTAAAAATTATTTTTATTCATAAAATGAAATTTAGTCTTGAATGGATATGATGGGGAATGAATCTCATCGCGTTCGTGGAGACGGTAGTCCGTACGTACGCACGAACGACAATATCATTCTTTTGATATTAAGATAATAAATAATTGGATGGTATATCATATAGACAGAATCATTATCATGTTATATTTATTATTTACATGAATTATACATCATTATTATACCCATATAAATAATAATATATTGAATAACAATTACACCACGACGTGGAGATGGTAGGCCGTACATACGCACGTATGGTGACATGTCATTCAAGGGATGGATAGAATAATGAATTTTGTTGTTCTATATTTATAATAACATCACATTATATATAAGATATTGGATTTATTATTTTATAAAGGGAATAAAAAAGAAGAAGAAGTTGAAGAAGAAAGGAATTTGAAAAAGGGTGGTGAAAACATTACCTCTTCTTCAGGTTCTTCCTTTTGATTTGATCAAAAGGGCTCCTTAGGTTGGATTTATGATCAAAATAAGGCCTCTAAGATTAATTGATGGAAGTTTAGAGAGTATTTGGGTAGGTTTTGGACGAACCAAAATGCTTTTAAGGTGTGAATTAATGAGAAGGGGGAGTGCCCTTTTATAATAGGGGTGATGGGCACCTTTGGAAAAGCTAGAAATATTATTTTATAATAAATTCATATTTGGTTTCTAATGTCTCCAAATTGGATTATTTAAAGGTTAAGGTGGTTATAGGTCTAAAAACACTAAAAAAATAGGATTTAGACAGGTTTTGGTTACTATATTAACCTTATCTTTAAGTATTAACTCTTAGTTAATTAGTTTCACTTTTACAATGTCTCTTTGTATTTTTATATTATATGGTTAATAAACTTACTATTTACATCCAAGAGACCCCCAAGTGGTCCATTAATGATACAAATATCATGATATAAGTCTATTTTCAGAACCTTAGATTTTTATTAATTTAATATCAATTAATAATATAATATTTGTTTTAAAAACTATTTTATGTCAATTTTGTCACTATTCAATAATTGATTTTTTTTTAAAATCATAACAAAATGATTACTTCAAAAAAAGTTAATCAAATCAATCCTAACATGTCATATTAACCTATAAAATTATTTTTATTTATAAAAAGTCTCAAATTACATTTATTTGGGTATTTATAATATCAATTTTTCTAATTTTTCATTAATTAGGTAATTACTGCATCACCATTGTGTCATAAATAAATTAAATTATTTAATGTCTAAAAATTATAAATAAAATACCATTATGTAGGAAATATTTTTTTATTTCTAATGAATATTTATATTAGAAAATACAACATATATAACCTTATGTAAAAATTGTTTTTCTAAAAGATATATGCTTGTGGTATTTTTGTATTTATTTTAACTTAATTAAAAAAAAGTATCCCTATCACCTAGAAGTGGCTCCATGGGGTCCCAAAATAGACCCAAAGATGCCCATGGTCGGACATGTATCTAATAATAATGTTATGAAACGTTTTAGGGTAATATAGTATTATTATAATATTATTTGTTAACCCTTATTTATCGGATTTACCCTTTAACCATGGTAAATAAAATATTTACCGAAGTAATTATTCAAAATGTCTAAAAATAAAACTTACCTATTTACACAATTTGTAAATCCTGATTCCAAATATGGATTCCATTTTTCCAAATTAAAAACACAGAAGTGGCAGAAATTAATTTAAAATTATTTTCCGCTGTCAAAACAAAAAGCGTGTTTTTAAGATATAATAACTATCAAAAGATTGATACTTGTTTATGTCCGGTTTAATTGTGAAATTATGTCCAATGACCAAAATTGTATTAAATGGTAAAAATATATTCTAAATATACTTGAAACCACTCAAATTAATAATTTATCACTATTAATTATTTTGATTTAAAAAGTTGTTTTTAATTAAAATTTAGTAATTTTCACTATTTATCAAAATATAAAAGTTATCCGAAAAGTACCAAAATTTCACCCTAGGCTAAATTTGATATTATGAATCCAAAAATGAAGTACATTTTGATATATAAAATTTATAAAATTTCAAAAAGTGGGTATTACTATTCATAACGGCTACTTTGATTGGTCGAGGTGTGTTAGAACTTGAAGCTGCGTACAACACACGCTACTGTATTAATCAAAGAGAAGCATACCATGGAAGCTTGGGGTGTTAAAAAAATAATCCTTATCATAAATGATATCCCGAATTTTCATTCTATACATGTTTAGTTGGGAAAATGCTTCTTGATGAAAGACATGGGTGGAATATACTACATATTGGGTATTAAGGTCTATAGAGATAGACCTAAGAGGTTTATTGGATTGATTAAAAACACATATATGGATAAATTGTTAAATATTTTTAGCAATAAGGGTTCTTTAATAGTTTTTATGACATAAATATTAGGTAGATTCAAGATCCTTATAAAAAGTTAGAAATGATAGATATAATCTCTTATGCATCCACCATAGGATCTATCATGTATACCATGTTATTGACTTGACCCAATGTTGCTCATGTTTTGATTATAAAAAGTAGATACTAATAAAATCATAGTGAGAGTTACTGGATTATTGTCAAGAATATCCTTATGTTCTTAAAAAAAGGAAGAATATTTTCATGGTTTTTGGAGGAGAGGATAAACTCATTGTAAGGGGTTACAATAATGCTAGTTTATAATCTAAAAAAGGGGATATGAGATCTTAATATGGTTTTTTTCCTAAATAGTGGATACATCAGTTAGAAGAGTTCCAAACAAGCCAATATAGAAAACTAAAAAATAGTGGAAAATTACAATCGTTGCATCAGATGGTACAAAGGAGGCTATTTGGATCAAGAAGTTTATCACTAAACTTAGGGTAGTTCCAAACATTGAGCGATAAATTGATCTTTACTATGTAAATAATAGAGATATTACTAAGGCCATGGAACCTCTATCTCACCAAATAACCAAAAACATCCTACAAAAATACCATCTAATTCTAGAGATTATTGAGAAGGGTGATATAAAGATCTGTTGGGTGGATACAGATGAAAATGCAACAGATCCTTTAACAAAATCATTAGAATAGAAAAAACATGAGGGTCATGTTGTGTCTCTTTCCATTTTATACATGAGATATTGTAATAATAATATCCTATAATGTATCATACCTTCCAAATTCATTACATTTCATAATATTGGTGTTGGGAATGATGATAAAATATTGGAGTAGGAGAGGTGGAGGTTTGAAATATGATTTATTTTGGGATAGTGAGTCATGGTGTGTAGGGTTGGTTATTGTCAATGTGTGGTTCTGCAGCTAGCGATCAAAAAATGTGGTATTATTGGTCATGACTTGTAGGATATTGTGATGGATTTTGGAAAAGTGTAACATATTACATAGGATTTTAAAAATCTTATGAGAGTTAAATATCTTATAAAATTCATTTATCAATTTATTGATCATAATGTAGTGGGGTGTGTCACAACATGAGGGGTTCAAAGGGAAATTGGCCAAGGAAGGGATCTTATGATATGTGGGGAATGAATCTTATGAAGTTTTGATAACCCTTGTGGTTTTTCTATTTACCATTTTTCTAGTCAAGAATGGATGTTTACATTGCGATGAAAGGTATCTATGGTATATTGTGAGATTTCCCATGAATGGGAATCATGGTACATCCCTAGATGTCGTTATGTGAATACCTAGAGGTTGAGTTTAAATGGTTCGATTTTAGATGACGTTGAGCCATGGAGATTTGGTCGTGGTGTTAATCTTCCTCAATCATACCATATTAAATATTTTGACTGAGATTTAAATATGAGGAGATAAGTAATTAATGATGTAATTTTAGGGGGTTTGGTGGAATTAGACTTGTTATAGTGTGACCATGATCTTTCTCTCTGTGACGATATAGTTTTCTAGTTATGCTATAAATTTGATACTCCCTTTGAATTCCTTTAGATGTTTTTGATTTCTCTCAAACCTTAGGGTACTAGAGGTGTATCCTTGTAGGCCTTTGACCACCATTTATTTGAATTCAGATGTTGGATTCAGGAGATTAACTGGTAGTTATATGAGGTGAGTCCCCCCTTCTTTTCCTCTTGGGTTTTCTCCCCATTATTCATTTGGGAAGGATGTGGCAACGGTTTAGAGGTTGGTTTTTCTATATTTGAGTCATGGTTTTGATGATAATTGGTGTGTTCTAGATTATTGGGTATTTCCTTGCATGATTCTGACCGGGTGATCCTCTCTTCCTTACCTTTTCCTTGTGTGGTGTTTGTGAAGCTCAACTTGTGGTAAGGGATTTGAGAACCCTATTTTAATTTTATGTATAATGTGGAATTAACATGGTTTTTATTAATTTGGGTGAATGGTAAGGATTTAATTAATATATGTAATGATTTATTCTAAGAGAAAATTGATGGTAAGGGGTGATTCACATGATTTTACATGCTTCCATGATATTATATATGTGACTGATGCCTGTTTATCTTCTCTTGTTGAGACTTACCATTGTTACTATGATTTTTGTGATAATGCTATGATTTTATATCTATAATCATATATTATAAAATTTTAATTGAGTAAAGTCAGTAAATAACTAGTCGTGTTAAATATGAAATTGTTGTGTTAACAACCATGTAAGAGTTGTTAAATCACTGTGAAAGCATGCTTTAAAATGGAAATTTTGTAAATGGTTGTTGTTGAAAATTGGTTTCTATATGTTTTTGTTTCTTTTTATTATGTTTCTGATATGAGGCCTATTTTGTGGGAACTATATTTATGGTTTTTAGTGGGGGTGTGTTGGGGGAGGCAACTAGTTACCATTGTTGGCATGGGAGGAACGGTTGTTGATGTGTAGTGATTGGTTTTTTGTGGTGGATATTGGCATGAGAGGTGTGTAGGTTGATATGGAAGTTGTTTTTGTGATGAGGGGATAATATTATAGTTTTTCAGTGGATAGGGAATGTGATTAGTAATGAAAAATATGTAAATGGACTAAAATCTAATAAACTATAGTTGTGAATGAAATGTGGATGCTTAAAATGAATTGGTAAAGGTTGGAAATAAACATAGAGAATGGATAAAAATGTGGATTATTGAGAGTTTTCATGGAGATGGAGTTATATGATTGTTGTGATTTCATGGGTTAATCTTATTGAACACCCTAGGTGAGGTAATGATGATTGTGTGATAGAGACCCGTGAGATGTATATGCATCATACTTGTTTGCGCTTGTGTTTAAATTAGTATGATTTTAGAAAAGTTAAAATGAATATAAATAATTGAATCATAAATGAATTTAATTCCATTGAGGTTAATATTTTCCATTATTTCTTGTAGATATGCCTGCTATACATCATCGACATGTGTTTCAGGTTGGTGAGGTTTGGTAGGATAACCCAGTTGACTGCTAGAGGATTGATTTGACTGAAGCATATGATCTTTGGAGGAAGATGTTGTGTGAGTTCTATCATTAGAGGTTAGTGAAAAATTAAGTGACTGTCTCCAATCTGGAGATGAAGCTTAGGATAAATGAGATCAAGATCTCCTTCAGCTTGATGTAATCTTAGACAGAGTATTGAGTTTTGTTAGAGGTTACTCATATGCAAGGTATTGTTCAGGTGGTGTATTCTTTATCTTGGTGTGCAGAAGGGGGTATAGATTTCCTAAGATGATTTTAAGAGGTAGTTTTACACATAGTTTCTATCATTGATGATGGTGGAAAAAAGAGGCAATAGTTTCTCTCCCTTATGTAGGAGATGCTGATTGCATGGGAACTTGAGATTAGATTCAAGGACCCACCTCTCTTCACCTTTGATATTTTCTCGGATGATGAGTCAAGAGCATGGAATCTAGAGGAGGCATTTCTCCCAGTTATCTGACACAAAGTCACTCCATTTACATTTCCTATGAACGTGGAGGTGTATAAGAAATAATTGATTGATAGGATGCATGCACATATGATATCATCTTGAGAGGGAGGCCATTCAAACTTCTTGATAAGTAGAGTTACATAGAGAGGATCTCAAACTTCTGGGAAACAAAGGTTCTGACTAGTGGAGAGTTAGCCTTAATCCTCTATAATTTGTATGGGTCTAATATTTATTATTTATCTATAAAGATATATGTGTTGATGTGATTTTTTATAGGGGTTGTGACCATCAGTTGTATTAGTACATGACCATTATCGGGGTCCAACATGGCATAGACAGTCATATCCCTCTTATCAAACCTATCAAAAAATTGCCTCTAAGGTCGTATCAGCAGTAGAGATGTTAATATTATTCTTCCTCGAGAGGTTATGGAGTTGTTATAGGTCAACCTTATGATGTTTCCCTCACTTTGGGATATAGGGTCAAGTTCGGTTATAGAGGTGGTCATCAACAATGAGGTAGAAGAGTTGTAATTGGATAGTTGTATGCTATAGAGATTCCTATCCTAGATGAGCTAAAGATCATCCGAGGTACCATTTTTTTATCATCTATATTGGATTGTGATTTGTTTTATTTTGAAGCTTCATACTCCTTTATTTCACCCATCTTATTCCATGATTTTAGGCTCAATGTGGATAGGATTCCAGTACCCCTGGTGTTGACTACACCAATAGAAGGTCAGTCGAGTTTGCTCGATATTTTCCATGGTTGTGAGCTGATGATGAGAAAAAATTAGTAAATATATATATTTATTGATGAAAATAAAAATCCATATTAATTAATTATTGGAATAAACTAGTTGTATTCTGTGCATGCATTTATTGATTACTTTTAGATGAGGGTTGTGTTCTTTGATATGGGAGGCTATCATGAAATATTGGTTGAAAAGAATGATTATCAAATGGGTTGTAGATGTTCAGAGCCTATTTTTTCATATTTAGTTATTTTATTCATTTATTAATAACTTTTTTTCTACTCCATTTAATAATTTTCATGTAAAAGTTCATAATTGGTGTGAAATACCCATGTTTTAATAATAAATATAATTTTTGAGAATTATTTGAATTAATCCAATCAAGTTAATTTACTATTTTAATTATAAATCTCACCCTAATTATCAAAATTTTATGGTTATTATTTTTTTTGGCTTCCTTATTCAATTTAATACAAATAATTATAATGGAGTTTGGTCCAATTCATCCATTTGAAGGGTCATATAGTCTATATAAAAAGGACCAAACGGATCAGTGAAGAAACTGGACCATCCATGATGATTGAATTTATGGGATCAATCTAGAAGACCAAATTTTATTAAACTCCATAATATGTTCTTGATTACTCCAAATAATCATGGATAAAATTTTTAAGGCCCAACTCCAAAAAAGGTCCCCAACATATGCTTTTAATTCCAACCCACCATTCTGTACGGAATTTAAACCATCACACTATTATTGAATTTTCTCCTAATATAGACATCAATTTGAGAAGATATTTTTTAGTGTCAAATACAATACATAGTAATACTAATTTTTAGAAGAAATAGTTCATATTTGAGGGAATCTTTATATTCAAAAATTCACTCACATTTTGGACTTTGAAAAAGCATGGATGGAAATGGACAGATTAAAATTGTTTATTCAAACCACCATAAATTTGGATCCTTAAGTCAAATGGATGCCAAATTTTGATGGTAGAATTTAAAATTCATATATATAACTTTTAATAATAATAGTTCTCCATATTTGGATATCTGAAATATCAAATTGGCTATCCAATTGGAGGGGAAGATTTGGAAAGCAAACAGTCCACCAACTTGGGTTATAAATACATCCCCCTCTTCTCCTTGAAAAGAGTTGTAATTTTAGAGAAAATGAGGATATTTTGGCATGACCAAGTATTTTAAAAGTCTTGAGATGATCCTACATACTCATTTTACTACTTGAGAGACCATTCCTCTATGCTTATTTTGATTTACTTTTGCGTTTTTCTTTATTTGTAATCTTGTAAGTGTTTGTGTTGTAATTTTATTTTAATGAATGTTTATTATTAATCACCTATTATTATCATCCAAACTATTTTATGTAATATTATTTGTCTTAAAATAGTTTAAATCAAGTTAAAATATCTTTCCCCTTTTCCTTTTTCATTCAATCAAAAGTTCATTTTAAGTTTCCTCACTGTTCATGTGTGTATTCGGCACACAACACTTTTCTTATCCCATTATTTTCATTATCTTTATAATTCAACACCATAAAAAATATATAAAAAAATTACAATAAATATTAATGGATGAGTAAATCTGCCATTGGTGTGATTAATAATTTGGGGATTTTAAGTGATTAAGATATTTTTCTTGTTGACTATTTTTTAGGTTAACATTGTGTATGTTAAACTTAAAATATCATGGATTAATAACATGTTTTGTTTAATGTGTGGATTACATGGATTATTGGAACCATAAATATGCTACCATAAACAAGTACTAATTTATATTATAACCACAGTTAATTAAAGTCCCGTATTAAATCCTTAACACTTGGGACTTCTAATCAAAGTCATCATGTGAAGTGGGTGTTAATTTAATGCAATATAAAGAAAAGCTCAAGGATATCAAAAGCTTAACTCCATAATAATGAAATCACCCCAATAATTATTAAATTGTTAAATCAATTTTCATTAATCTATAATTTCATATAATATCTGAAAATAACCCCCCCCAATCAAAATAAAATCAATTAAAAACAATCGACTCTAAAATTTGTACCATCATCGAGGATTAAACCTGAGTGCCACTATACACATTAGCAGAGCACTAGAACTTTGAATAGTAAATAGGTGAAAAATAGTCACACTTCAAATGAAACCTTTTTTGGGGATGGTTCATTAAGTAGTTATTAGTTTTTATTTTTTGTAAAAAAATTCAAAAATTAAAAAAAAATCTGAAAACACACACAAAGGAATACAAGTCTTCCTCATAAAAATCATAAAAAAAAACCAAAAAGAAAAACCCGCCTTTCACATCCTTCTAGTTTCTATTTGAATTCCCCATAGCCTCATAAATAATCCCTCAGATTTGTTTGACCCTAAAATAGAGATAAATCATTTCCAACTTTGTAGTAACATTATAGGTAATCAAATCACTCAAGAGACAGTCATTGTCCAACCAATTGAACTAGATATAACCAATCTTAGGGAACAAACCCTTAAAGAACTCACTGCTCTAGATATGAATTACCAACCCCTTGGTATTCAATATCCAAACATGGAGGCTGAATTTTAACTCAAATCGGGGTTGATTCATCTTCTACCTCATTTCCAAAGACTAGTTGGTGAGGATCCACATCTTCATCTCAAAGAGTTCCAGTGGTGCGCTCTACCATGAATCCTCAAGGGGTTTATAAAGAACAAATCAAACTCTGAGAATTATATTTCTTCTTATTTGACTCTGCCAAGTCATGGATCTACTACCTCCATCCTAGTTCCATAACCACATAAAATGACATGAAGTGACTCTTCTAGATAAATTATTTCCTACTTCTCATACTTCTATCTGAAAGAAAATTAGCGGTATTCATCAATTCCCCAAAAAATCACTCCATGAGTAATGGAAGAGGTTCAAAAATATTGTGGAAACCTTCCCACATCACCAAATCCCTATAAAACTCTTTATCCAATACTTCAATGAGGGGTTATTGGATATGGATATAACACTCATTGATTCCACAAGTGGTAGTGATCTTGTTGAAAAAAATACTACAGTTTCATGATATCTCATAAAAAAATGGCTATAGACACACAAAAATTGCATACCCAAGCACATAATAAATTCAAAAAAGTCCAAGAGAATAAATCCATATATCCCAACAAGATGACTGAGTGGGTGAGAAAACTAATAGGTCTTGTGCATCAACTAGTTGTGGCTTCCAAATCTCCAACCTCATCTTCTCCACAATCTCTATTCCCTGGACCGATACAAAATTATGGAATCTGTAGCTCATGAGATCATACAACTAACACATGTCTATAAATTCAAGATGAGCCATCCAATTTTTATAGTCTAATGGAGATCAATGCAGAATATGTTCAGGGGAACACCAACTCTAAACAATCAGGTCAGTTCATTAGAAACTTCAACCAACCCCACTTTGAGCCCTTCTCTTCTACCTTTAATCCAGGCTGGAGGTATGGTAATCCCATTTCTCATCCCCCTCAGTTCCCTCCTCAAAATACAAACCAATTCCAATATGGTCAAGGTGGTGGTAACTTCCAAAAAACATATACTTTTGTTCCTCAACCTCAAAGGATCAATCCTCCTCTTTCTCCTCCTAGATTCCACTATCCTAATGAACCTTCCCAATTCCCAACCCAATATAAGCAGTTTCCCAAGAACCAAAATCAAGGTAATCCCAATATGGGACATGCCTCCTCTTCCAAGAAACCATGGGAAAGCATTGTATAAGATCTTTCCTCCTTCACCCATTCTAGCCTTAAAAATATTAAAGCCCAAATTGGTCAACTTGCAACCCACCTTAGCCATCAACAACCATCTAATTCTTCCCAACTCCCAACTTAACCATTTCCCAACCCCAAGGGTAATGTAAGTGAAATTTCACTTCAATCGGGAAATTTTTTTCATAGCTCATGATGGATACTCAAATGAACATTTGAATTTTGAGCTTGAAAATGAAAAGAAAAAAATGTATAAAAAGAACCTGAAGCAACTCCCTCACCTACTTCCATCCCTCTAAGGAACCCAATTCCTTTTCCTCAAGCCATATCTAAGACAAAAAAGTACTTTGAACCTGATCCTTAAATGATATACATGTTGAAGTCAATATTACACTCTTAGATTCCATCAAAAAAATTCCTAATTATGCCAAATTTCTTAAGGAATTGTGCACCCATAGGAGACAACTTAGGACCATTGAGAATGTTTCTACCCAATAGTCTATACTGATGAAGTGTAAAGATCTAGGGACCTTTACTATTCCATGAAAAATATGGAGTTACAACTTAGATGATGCACTAATAAACCTATGATCCTCAATAAATTTAATTCCCAAATCCATATTCTCCAACCTTGGTCTAGGACTATTTCACCCAATGGGTGTTTCCATCTAGTTATCCAATTGAAGCACTGCCAATACTGAGGGAATAATTGAGGATGTCCTTATCCGGGTTAATGATCTTATCTTCCTAGATGATTTCTATTTCCTTTACATGGATAGTGAGATGACCTCTTCTTGATCTCCCCTAATTCTAGGAATACCATTCCTCTCAACAACTATAAATAAGATTGATTTCCATGCAGGCATCCTATCCAGGGAATTCAGTGACCAACTGGTCAAGTTTCACATTTTTCAAGCCATTCAATACCCATATATGGATCACTCTTCCTTATAAATCCATGCTTCTAAGGAAACTTTTGAGAGTCAATTGAACCCCATTCCATCATGTTCATAATGTTTTAATGAGAGTGGATCTTGTGAAATTTTCACCATGATTAATCAAGTCATAAATGGGGAATTTGATTTTGACCTTTCATTCATAGACTCCATCAATCTAGAGGATCTTGAAAACTCTATTGAATCCCATACCAAATATGATATCTACTATTACAACTTGGAAAATATTTATTAAAACGAACCAGAACCAACTACAATCCCTTACCCTATTCTTGAGTTGTTTGGCCCACAAATGAAATATGAGACTAATCTGAAACCTCTTCCTGAACACTTGAAATATGAATTCATCTTCCATGATCACTCTTATCCTATCATTGTATCTACTTCACTTACTAAAACTGAGTATTCCATACTTTTTTAGGTGTTGTAGGAAAACAAAATATGGCATCCCACCTTTTTATTACATAACTTTACATTACATTTCACAAACATATGATCTTTAAAGTTTAGTGTCTTGGAAATAAGGTACATAACATAAAAAATTATTAGAATACACTTGAAAGGGTTCATAATAGGTTCATAATAAGTACAATTACTGCATATCATAATCTAGGTACATACATCAAAGTAGAAGGTGAGTAGAAGGCATAGTAAGGGAAACAAGTGAAATAGTTTACATGTGAACTTGAGAGATATCAATGAGAAAATAAGGAATATCGTAAAGGAATAAAAAAAATTAATATAATAATAATAATAATAAATTGAGTCATAACTTAAAAATTTGGCTATAAAATTTAATTTAGACATTCATAATCATATCACCAAGATCTATCCCCATGGTGTCATAAAAATCACCAAGGTTATTCACCAATGTATCATAAAACTTGTCATCTCTAGAGATTGATTTCTTTACACAATGAATTAAATTTCTATCAAGGTGCACCCTTAATATGTATTTATTTTCACGTGATACAAATATATTATAATAAAACATTTCATAAATAACCCATATAGAATAAAATAAATGGGTTTCATATCAAAATCATAGCATTTTAAAAAGTGCTTTAAAACAAGTTCCTTTTGTCATTTCAATACCACGGAAAAGGAAGGCGGGTTTCATGTATGTTAATACCAGAATTAAAATATATAATTTGTAAATACATTTGAAAACCCCTAGATATTATAGAGGTTTGAGTATTCAAAAAAGAAAATAAAACAATTTCTTGAAAAAAAGAGAGAGATTTTGAGATGAAAATTATGCAACATAACGACTACGAAACATGGTTTTAGAAAACATTAAAAAGAGATGGGACATGGGTAAATGATTCATAAAATACTCATAATAAATTAAAGGAATAGAATAAAATTTAAATAATAATATGGTATGGAAATTTGAAATACATACCACATAAAAGAGAACTTGAAATGAAAAGAGAAGTTGGGAATTGCCTTACCTTGAAGAGTAACTTCTAAAACTCTAAGATCGGGACCTTGAGGGCTTAAGGACACATTGGGAGGACTTATTGGGAGGTATAAATAGAATAAATTTATGGATAATGAATTTTTAATTAATAGAAATGAAGTAATTCCTTGGTATTTATACTAAAAGAGAGGGAGTTTTTAATTAATTTCCAAGGACACCTCATCGGTGGTATTTGAAAAACCATGAGATTGACCATGGTATTTGCCCATGATTTTGGCCACTTGGGACACATAATATAATATTTTAATAAAAATGAGTCTAAAATAATTTTAAATTACATATTACATCATTATGATGTCATAAAACACACCGAAAAATCAAAAACTGTATTTTTACTATTCACTGAAAAACAAAACATTTTATAAAAATCTCATAAATTCACCCTAACATAATATCGATGTTCACAATTAAAAAATGAACTCCATTTTATTAAAATAAATTTCTAAATATGAGAACTTTAATTTTTATGTAAAATCACTATTTACTCAAAAAAATACTATTACTTAACTAATAATTTTTAAAATAGTTATTTACCTATACTATTATATCACATTACCATTAAAGATGCATAAATTACATTTATACTTCCATAGGTGAGGTTAATATTACAATATTCATATTACTACTCATAAGGTTAATGTTACTATTCATAAGTTACTATTCACGAAAAATTAAGTTAATCTTATCAGACTCTAAATTTCTTACTGATCACAACCATATATGTCAGTTTTTTGAAAATCATTTCACAGTATCAATTATTTAAAGTATAAAAAATATTTTAAAATACTCATTTTTTTCAATATTTATCAATAAAATGAAACTTATTAGAAAAATACTAAAGATTAATCCTAGATTAATTTTGACATTTGAAATTCAAAAATGATGGTTATTTTACCATAATAAGAAATAACAATTTTATTTATACAAATGGATTACACAAAGAAACTAAGGCCTTATTATATAACCCCTTATAACACCTGCATAGAACCTACGAGTAAGGTGTGCGATGGTGATAGACTCTTTGGGCGGCTCAGATAACATTTTTTGAGTGGTAAACTCCACCAACTTGAACTTATCCCGTAGGTGATTTCATTCAAGCATAAATTATTGAAGCTCGGCTTGGGATTGGTCTATAATGAAGCCCAGTGAATCTACCTCCTTCCCAAGCTCCAAAAAAAGGGCTTCGTATGGCCCGAGTCTACTGGATGAGGCCATTCATCTATATTTTTACATTAATTATCCATTATCAATTCTATTTATAAACAATAATTATAACGTTAAATTTTTTTATTGTTTCCAATAGTCATATTAACCAATGGTCTTATAACAGTCAAAAAATAATGGCTACTTTTCATTTATACTTATGTATTTTTATTGATTATGACATAGTAAAACATGAATTTTCAGGAAAAAAATATTATTCAAAGGTCCGAGTCATTATATTGTTTCCCCCTTAAGAAATTTCATACATGAAATTTCAACTCATACCATCAGAAGAGAAAAAGGTGTGGGTACTTCTGCCTCATAATCTCTTTTGGTTCCCACATGGATTCTTCATATTTGTGGTTCTTCCACAACACTTTAACAAGGTGGGTATTCTTGTTGCATAGAACCTTGTCTCTACAATCCAAGATCTCCACTGGCTACTCCTCATAAGAGAGGTCGTGTTCCAGTTGTACCAACTCTAGAATTAGTACATGTTAAGGGTTAGGTATGTACTTCTGCAAGAGGGATATGTGGAATACATCATGAACTTGTGATAGATTTTGAGGAAGTGAAATATTATAGGCCACTGATCCTATGAGATCAAGGATTTCCTAGGGGAAAATGTACCTTGGTCTGAGATTCCCTTTCTTCCCAAACTGCCTGACTCTCTTCTAACGTGAAATCTAAAGAAATACTTTGTTACCAACCTCAAACTCCAAGTCCCTTTGATGGTTTTCAGCATAATTCTTGTTCAAACTATGAGCATAATTTATGTGTTGTTTGATGGAATAAACCTTTTCTATCATCTCTTTACCAAGATCAGGCCCAAGAAGATTTCTATCACCAACTTCATCCCAACAAGTAGGAGTTCTACATCGATTTTTATATAGAGCTTCATAGGGTTCTATTTGAATGCTCGAGTGGAATCTGTTACTATATGAGAACTCAAATAATGGGAGATGTTGATATCATCCACCTTTAAATTCTATTTAGCTTGTTCTTAACAAGTACTTGAGTGTTTGAATAGTCCTTTCATATTTTCCATCAGTTTGGGGATGATAGGACATACTGAAATTCAATTCGGTACACAGATCGTGTTAAAGACTTCTACATAATTTTGATTTGAACCTTAGATCACAATCAGATATGATAGAAAGTATAAATACATACATCCTTACCACTTTCTTCACATAAATATTCGCAAGTTGATCAAGAGATAAATCTACCCAAATAGAGATAAAATGGGCCATCTTGGTGAGACTGTCCACTATAACCTATACCACATTCTTTCCTTTAGAAGTTCTTAGGAGACTAGTGACAAAGTACATAGTGATATTATCCCACTTTCATGCTGGTATAGGTAGTGGTTGTAATACCCCTTTTGGAATTTGTCACTCTTCTTTCACTTACTGACATATTATGCACCTTATAGTGTAGTCAGCAATCTCACTTTTCATATTATCCCACCAATAATGATCACAAAGGTCCCTATACATTTTTGTGCTTCCAGGATGTATATATAATGTAGATCTATGATCATAATCCATTAAATTCTTCTTTATTTTAGGAATAGATAGAGTACATTGTCTTGTACAAAATTTCAGTACACCTTTTTGATCAATATTGAACTTGAGAAACTTTCCATCCTTCAGAGCCTCAAATTTCTTTTATAACAAAGGATCTTCTTTTTAATATTTCTTAATCTTATCTAATAATTATGGTTAAGAAATAAATTGGGATAGGGTTGATGATGTCCCTCCCCTTACAATTCCTATGTCCAGTTTCACTAGGTCTTTGATCAAGGGATATATTTTAATCCTTATCATGGACAAAACAATAGGGTATTTCCTACTTAATGCATAAATGACATTGTTTTCTCTTCCAGGGTGATAATGAATTTAACAATCATAGTATTTAATAAGTTCTAACCATCTCCTCTATCTCATGTTCAATTCCTTTTGGTTGAAAATATAATTCAAAATTTGTTGGTCTATGTATATATCACACTTCTCTCTATAAATATAGTGCCTCCATATCTTCAGAGAAAAAAACCCACATCAAGATCGAGATCGTGCGTAGGATAGTTCTTCTCATGATTCTTCAACTGTCGAGATTCATAATCAATGACTTTATTATTTTTCATGAGGACTCACCCAAGCCCTTCCAAATATGCATCACTAAAAATAATGAATCCTTCTACTCTTGAGGGAAAAGTTAACATGGGTGCAGTAACCAATCTATTCTTCAGCTCTTGGAAAATTTACTCACACTCCTTTGTACAATTAAACTTGACACCTTTTCGAGTTAAATTGGTTAATGGATTAGAAATTCATGAAAAGTTTTTCACAAACCTCCTATAATATCCAACTAATCCAAGGAAACTACGAATCTCAATTATTATTGTAGGATGAGGCTACTCTTCTACAAACTTTGTCTTTTCAGGGTCAACTATGATTCCTTTATTGGTTATAATGTGCCCCAAGAAAGCGTCTTTTTGTACCAAAATTCACATTTACAAAACCTTCCAAAAATACTCTCCTTCCATAGAGTTTTCTAAAATAACCCTTATATGATCCTCATACTACTCATGAATTTTAAAATTTATCAGAATATCATCAATAAAAACTACAACAAAGTTATCAAGGTTTTCCTTAAAGACTTTATTCATCAAATACATAAAAATAGCATGAGAATTAGTCAATATTAATTTAATAACAACAAACTCATAATTCCCATATCTTGAATAGAAGGTAGTTTTTGGAATATATTCTTTATTCACCCTCAATTGTTGATTACCAGATCAAAGATCAATCTTGGAGAAGAATTGAGCCCCTAGAAGCTAGTCAAATAAGTCATCAATTTTTGGAAGAGGGTATTTTTTCTTCACTATGATCCTATTCAATTATCTATAATCAATAAATAGATGCATTGATCCATCTTTATTCTTCATAAAGATAACATGCACTCCCTAAGGAGATGCACTTGATCGGATAAACCCCTTCTCGAAAAGATCTTGGAGTTTTTTCTGTAATTCCTCCAACTCCACATTTTCCATCCTATATGGGGTCTTTGATATCAGATGAGATCCAAGTATGAGTTCAATGGATAAATCTACTTCTCTTTCTGGGTGAGGTCTGGGTAACTCATCAGAAAATACGTCAATGTATTTCTGGATGATGGGGATGTTTTCTATCCATAAACTATCATTTCCTTCTTCATCCTCACCGATCAAATCCATAAAGAAGGCTATAGGAGGTTCTTCTAGATAAATCTCCGGTTTAGAAATCTCTCATTGGAAGATAACTGTAGGTTTCCCATTCAAGACTACTTATATTTCCTTGCTTATGAATTTGATATTAGCATTATACTTTTAGATCCAGTCCATCCCTAGTATAATGTCAAATTACAACATTGGAATAACTACTAGATTTGTGATAAGATTATTCTCACTAAAGTAACTACTAGAGTTTCTAAACACTGATGATTCTTGGATAATCCCACTAGGAGTCTTGACTGATAACTATACCATTATCAATTTAGGGGTTGATTCTAAATTCTTTTAAAACTTGGAGGAAATAAAGGAATGTGTAGAACTAGAATCAAACAAAGTACTTTCTAGATTTGAGAAAAAAACAAGACAAACTATCACTACATCATTTAGAGCTTCAACATCAGATGTCATGACAGAAAAATCAGGATCTTGATCCCTTGGCCTTTGTTGAGGCTGATGGTGATTCCCCTCCACTACCCTCAAAATTGGACAGTGATTGGAAAAGTGCCCAAGATTTCCACACTTGAAGCATTGGACTTTTGGTAGGGCCTGCACCATCTTTCCTTTGTTTTTAGTGTTGGGAAGTTGAGGATTCACCTCACTATGAAAATTCCACATGATATGGACATCTCTTCCACACTTGTGGCACTTCTCGCTCCTGAGCAGGTAGTTCCCCGAATGCTTCTTCCCAAATTTATTACAAGTGGCAAGTTGATCTTGCTTTACACCTATTCCCTAATCAAAGATCCTCCCCAATATTAACTCCATTTATATATTCTTTTTATTTTATTTTTGAGACCACTGCATCTCACTGAACTCTAGTTCGACTTTCATAGCACTCTGCATGATCTCCTCATAGCTATTATAGTCTCGGTTGGTTTGATTCTTCCACATATGAGGTCTTACTCCACTAAAGAATCTATAAAACTTCCCATTAGGATCCATGAAAAAGATAGAGGTATAATGTGAAATCCTTGTTAAGTTCATCTCATAGATTCCCATAGATTCATTCTCCTTCTTCTTGAGCTCGAGAAATTCCTTCTCCATTTTTGTTCCCATCAAATAAGGGAAATAATTATTAAAGAAGATTCCGCTGAACTCTTCCCACTCCAATGCTTTAGTATCCCCTCTTGGACTCAAGTTTTTAATCAGTTTCCACCACTGATTAGATTCTCCCTCTTAGTGGTAAATAGCTAGGGTGACCTTCTCTTGTTCTGAATAATGGAGTACAGAAAATATCTTTTCAATAGAGAATATCCACTATTCATAAATCAATGGGTTAGTAGATCCACTAAAAGTTGGTGTTCATTGATGCATAAAGGACTCAACAAAAATTTGTTCCCTTTTTGGAGAAATTGGTCTCTCAGTTTGATTCAAGTTATTTCCCATAACTTGTATCAGTTGGTTCATCATTCTCATGAAAGTTTCAATTCCAGCTTCCATCAGAAGGTCGTTAGTGCATGGTCCATTACAGTCACCATTTTCACGGTTCCTCCTATTTATCTCCATTTTCTAAAAAAATAGAACCTTAGTGGGAAAATTATTTCATTTATGAATATTTTAACTGTAAATTATTTTTATGTCTTAAAACTCCATGCTTAGACACATTATTCATTAAAAACGATTCAATGTTTCTATAAATCCTTCATAATGATTCATAAAAAGAATGTGATTAACCAAAAATATCCCATGAGAGTGTAAAACTAGTAGTGTAGTAAGGGCCATTGTCGTGCACCAGTTCCCATTTGATTCTATCTCAAAGTGGTGTTTTTGGGTTTTACCCCTAGATATATTTATGCCAGACCCACATCCACTTGTTCGTATCCAGACATAGATTTATTTGTTTAGAAACTACTTTCTTAATATTTAACCAAAATACTAGGAAATTTTCCTGTATTTAAAATTTTCTATAGGGTTCTTCCTAATGTTTTAAAATACTAATTTCCATAAATAACTAAAATATCCTTTGATACCAACTATGGTATCCCACCTTTTTATTATATAACTTTACATTACATTTCACAAACAGATGATCATTAAAGTTTAGTGTCTTAGAAATAAGGTACATAATATGAAACATTATTATAATCATGTTGTAAGTATTCATCATATGTTCATCCTAAGTATAATTACTACATCTCATAACCCGGTGACATACATCAAAGGAAAGGGTGAGCAGAAGGCCCAGTAAGGAAAACAAGTGAAACAGTTTACATGTGAACTTGAGAGATATCAATAAGAACATGAGGAATATCATAAAGGAAGATAAAGAGAAATATCATAATAATAATAACCTGAATCATAACATGAAATTTTTTCTACAAAATTTAATTTGTAAATTCATAATCATACCACCAAGGTCCATCCTTATGGTGTCATAAAAATCACAATGGTTATTCACCAAGGTATCATAAAACCTGTCATCTCTAGAGATTAATTTTTTTACCCAATGAATTGGAGTGCTATCAAGTCAAATCATTAAAATATATTTATTTTTATGTGATCCACATATATCATAATCAAAGATTTCATAAATAACCCATATAGAAGAAAAGAAATGGGTTTCATATCAAAATCATAGCATTTTAAACATTTCTTAAAAACAAGTTCCTTTTGTCATTTCAATCCCACAAAAAAGGAAGGTGGGATTCATCTATATTAATACCAGAATTAAAATATATAATTTTTAAATCCATGTGAATACCCTTAGAGAATATAGAGGTTTTGGTATTCACAAAAGAAAATAAAGGAATTTCTTGAGAAAAAGAGAGAGATTTTGAGATGAAAATTCTGCAGTATAACAACTATACTGAAAATTAAATTTTTATTTCAAAATCACTTTTTAGGAGAAAGTGGGAAACCAAGATGAAATCAAGGGCATAAAAAAAACCATACCTCTATAGACAAGATCATCAAGAACAATTACAATCCAATTCAAAATCAAGTAAAAGCCCCACCCTAGCAACAAAAACAATATGATCACATCCACCTTCCCATCGCTGCTCGACTAGGTATCCCATGAAAGGATGAATGGGCCCAGTACTTATGGAAAACTTCATACCCTCTCAAAAATTCCAATTCTAGATAGAAATTAAAAGGATAACGCTCTCTGCTCTGAACATCTTCTGGAACAAACCCTTGAAAATAAACCGGATGCAATGTCTCAGGATCCAAAGCCGCGGTGCCACAAGAGAACACACAAATTTCAAACCAATAAAGCCTCATCCAAGAAAATAAACCAAATCAACCCAGCAAAAACACTGAACCGTGGACCGCAGGACAAAAAAAAAATATCCAAGAACAGAAGATTGATCCAAAAATAGAATCACCCCAAACCGTAATAATCCAAAATCAAATAGAAGCTTCACCAGAATCATGCGCTTCACTGATGACAAGAGGAAGTTGACCCTACCTCCGCTGAAGCGCCACCATCGGATCGAATCCCACAAATCTCCATCCCAAAATCCATCCAAAACAGAATAACATATTCAAAAATTAATAACAAATAAAACCTACACAGAACACTGGAAGAGAAACCAGAGGCAAACCGAATCAAGATCCCATCACCGCCATCCATAACAACTACGGAGGCCATGAACAACCACCAAACACATGCATCTGAGGACGAACCGATTCCCACATACCACGGAAGCAGATATCAACCTCTGGTCTGACACCGCGCCACTGAGTAACCCTATCCATCCAAGGAGGAGTCGAACAAGAAGGATGACCAATGATGCGAATCACCAAGACGACCAAGCCAGAAAGCATCACCGTGACAGATGAGCTGCCACCACGAAAATCTAAGCATGGGGAGTGAATCAAGCTGGTCTAGGATGAAGGAAGGATGTGGCGGCAGGAGGAATCCCTAGACCACGTCACCCCTTACGGGCTCATTTCACTCCATGTGTGTATAACGACTATGAAACATGGTTTTAGAAAACATTAAAAAGAGAGGTTACATGGGTTACCTATTCATAAAATACTCATAATACAGTATAGGGACATAATAAAATTTAAATAATAACATGGTATAGAAATTTTAAAGACATACCACATAAAAAAGAACTTTAAAAGAAAAGATAAGTTGGGAATTCCCTTACCTTGAAGAGTAACTTCAAAAACTCCAAGACCGGGACCTTAAGGGCTTGAGGACACCTTTGGAGGACTACTTGGGAGGTATAAATACTATAAATTCGTGGAGGATGAATTTATAATGAATAGAAATTAATTAATTTCTTGGTATTTATAGTAAAAGAGAATGAGTTTTTAATTAATTTTTTAGGACACCTCATCAGTAGTATTTGCAAAACCATGGGATTTCCCATGGTATTTTACCATGTTTTGGCCACCTAGGACACCTCATATAAAATTTTAATCAAATTAGTCTACCATAATTTCAAATTACATATTACATCATTATGTTTTCATAAAACACACTGAAATCTCAAAAACTGTATTTTTACTATTCACCGAAAAACAAAACATTTTATAAAAATATCATAAATTCACCCTAACCTAATATTGATGTTATGAATTCAAAAATGAACTCCATTTTATGAAAATAATTTTATAAATATGAGAAAATTAATTTTTAAGTAAAATAACTATTTACTCGAAAAAATACTATCACTTAACTAATAATTTCTAAAATAGTTATTTACTTATACTATTACATCACATTACCATTCAAGATGCATAAATTAAATTTATAATTCCTTATGTGAGGTTACTATTTCATTGGTCATATTACTATTCATAAGGGTAATATTACTGTTCATAAGTTACTATTCACTAAAAATTAAGTTGATATTATGAGTCTCTAAATTTCTTACCGATCACAACCATATATGTATGTATTTCGAAAACCACTTAACAATATCAATTATTTTTAGTATAAAAAATATTTTAAAATACTCATTATTTAATATTCATAAATAATATGAAAATTCTTATAAAAATACTAAAGATTCATCCTAGATTAATTATGACATTTGATATTCAAAAATGATGGTTATTTTACCATAATAAGAAATAAAAATTTTATTTATACAAATAGATTACACAAAGTAACTAAGGCCTCATTACATAACCCCTTATAACACCTGCATAGAACCTAAGAGTAAGGTGTGTGATGGTGATGGACTCTTGGGGTGGCTTGGATAACATCACACGAGTGGTAAACTTCACTGACTTGAACTTATCCTGTAGGTGATTTTGTTCAAGCTTAACGTGTTGAAGCTCGTATTGGGCTTGGTCTAGAGCGAAGTCCATTGACGCTACCTCCTTCCCAAGCTTCAAAAAATGGGCTTCGTATGGATTGA
Source organism: Viscum album (assembly GCA_963277665.1). NCBI lineage: Eukaryota > Viridiplantae > Streptophyta > Magnoliopsida > Santalales > Viscaceae > Viscum > Viscum album. Next base: position 129,057,527 of record OY728162.1, read on the forward strand.
GTCTACTGGATGAGGATGTCGACCCGTTTTTCTACATTAATTATCCAATATCATTCCTATTTATAAACAATTATTATAACATTAAAAATTATTATTGTTTTAAATAGTCATATTAACCAATGGTCTTATAATAGTCAAATCCTGATGGTCACATTTCATTTATACTTATATATTTTTATTGATTATGACATAGAAAAACATACATTTTCAAAAAAAATATTATTCAAAGGATTGGGTCGTTATATAAAAATGACTTAGGATGGAACCTAGTCGACATACCAATAATCGACCCTACTCTTTGCATGCATCACATCCATCTTGAGGAATCATCCAAACCAATCAGACAACAAAAAATAAGACTCAATCTACTCATCCTTGAGATTTTTAGGGAATATATCACCAATATTCCTCAAGATGGTATTATCTACCCAATATATGATAGTGAATGGGTTAGTCCAATTCAAATTGTACTGAATAAAGTTGGGATAACTTTTTTCACAAATAAACATGGGGAGGTGGTCACAAATCGAGCGAAAAAAATGGCGTGTGTTCATATAGTATCACAAATTGAATTTTTAAACATGAAAAGATCAATACCCCCTTCTATTAAATGATCAAATTATAGAAAGATTAGTAAAAAAGTTGCATTATTTATTTCCTGATGGTTACACTGGATACTTTTAAATCCCAACCACACCTTAGGACTAAGAAAAGACCACATTCACTTTCCCATTTAGAACATATACATATAGTAGAATGATTTTTTCCTTTGATATGACTTTACCATTTATTGAGAGTCATTTGAATCCTGATTGTATTCACTCTCTCTAGTCCTTAAAAAGTTTGTCAGATGTATCCTTGTGCTGAATTTTGAAAAATTTCACTTCATGGTTATAAATGGGATTATTCTAGGGAATTTTTTTTAACAAGAGGGTATCGAAGTCGATCCTACCAAAATTAAAGCGATCAAATCATTTCCTGAACCCAAATTTGTTCACGACATCCATCTATTCATTGTTCATACTAGTTTGTATCAGTGATTCATCCATATATTCAGTAGGATTGTCCTCCCACTCATTTGAAAAATCTAAAAATATGTTCCATTCCATTTTGATGAAGCTTGAAATAGAGTCTTCATTGAATTCAAATCTGTTCTTACATTTTCCCTAATAATCCAACCCCTAGATTGGTCCTTACCCTTTGAATTGATGTGTGTTTCTTCTGATAGGGTCATTGGGGCTGTTATTGGCCAAAGAAGAGAAACGATTTCTCATTTCATCTATTATTCCTCAAAAACATTGGATGAAGCTCAATATCACTACACTATGACTGAGAAGGATCATTTACCTATTTTTTTCCTTAGATAAATTTTGGCCGTATCCCTTAGGTGCTAAAATCACCATCTTCACAGACTATTCTTCTATAAATTTCTTAGTCAAGAAAAGTGATTCCAAAATGAGGCTAATAATATGGATCTTAATGTTCTAATAGTTTTACATTGTGATTAAAGATAGGCCTGGAAAAGAAAACCCTATGGCTAATCACCTAAGTAGAATTCCTAGTTATTCTCATTCAAAAATCATTGATCCTAAATTCCCCATTGATCACCTTTCATCTCTCACTCTAAAGTCACCATGATATTCCTCAATTGTAAATTACTTGGTTTCTGGTATTTATCCTGAAATTTTTTCAAAAGAAATAAAATGAAGTTGAAAAGTGAATCAAAATACTATTTTTGGGAGGATAATAAACTTTGGAAAACTATGGCTAACTTGGTAATTAGGAGATGCATTGATGAAGATGAACATTCCTCTATCTTAGAATTCTACCACTCACTTCTTAGAGGTGGCCACTATGGACCACAAATGACCTCCCAACAGGTCCTAGACTCTAGATTATTCTAGCCTTAACTCTTCATGGACTCACATGAGTTTTGTAAATCGTGTCCCACTTTCCAAAAGTTTGGAACAATTTACAAAAGAAATAAAATACCCCAAAAGACTTTAAATTGCTATGATATCATTGATGTTTGGAGTATCGATTTCATGGGACCATTTTCACATTCCAATGTATTATCATATTTTATTTTGGCTATTGAATATTTTTCTAGGTGGGTCAAGGCCGAAACCACTAGGAAGGATAAGGCATATACTATTACTAAGTTCCTAAAAACCCATATTTTCCATCAACTTGGAACACCAAGTGCCTTGGTAAGTGTCTTAGAAACTCATTTATGTAATTAGGCCATGTAATCTACTTTGAAAAAGAATGGGGGTTTAAATAAAACTTAAAATACTTATCACCCCCAACAAATGGAATGGATGAACTTTCTAATAAGGTAGTGAAAAGAGTGCTTGAGAGAATTGTAAATCCAACCAGAAAATACTGTCCTGAAAGACTTGGTGAAACATTTTGGGCTTATCAAAATTCCTATAAAACAAACATTAGGATGTATAAAATTAGGATAGTTTTTTGTAAAGAATTTAATTTACCAAGTGGAATCCCACATAAGTCATTTTGGGTTGTGAAAACATGTAATTTTGATTGTGAAAAATCTGGTGAAGAAAGATTATTGCAGTTGACTGAATTGGAGGAGCTTCGACTTGATTCCTATGAGAATTACTATCTCTAAAAAGAAAAGGACAAGGTAATCCATGACAAAAACATCCTACCAAAGGTATTTCATGAAGGTGAAAAGGTAATGATCTTTAATTCTCAATTTTGTCTTCACCCAGGTAAGCTTAATTCTCATTGGGAAGGTCCTTTTATTATTACTAATGTTTACACATTTAGTGTAGTGCAAGTCCAAGACCCCACTTCCAAAAAACATTCATGGTTAATGGAAATTGTTTAAAGCATAACCATTAGAGGAAACACATCTCTAGAACCACATCGACTTCCATCGAATCACCAACCACTACAGTAGACCCACCACTGGATGGAGATGATGACCCACCAAATCCAAACCAGGGGAACCTCTTTCCCTTTAACCTCTCTCTATCTCTCTCTCCCTTCTTCCTCACTCATTCTCATATTTTTTTTACCACTTTCCTCATCAAACTTTTTATTTACTCTTTCTATTTCATATGGGCGTATATTTATAAAAAAATAAAAAAATAAAAAAATAAAAAAACTAAAAAATAATATGAAAAAAGAGTCGTAATTACTACCCATTCAATTTTGAAAATTTTTCCAACCTTTTTAGGAAGTCCAATGACTTATTTTAATCGGTTTTTTTTATTTTCATCATCAATTTGGATAAATATTTGTTTTTTCAAGAATTATAAATTTTTAATGCTCAATTTTTGATTTGGAAAATGATTCTTTTCCAACCATGAGAAACAAATTTATCTTTCATGATAAGGTCACCTATAAATATCTTTCAAAAATGTGTTTTTTCACCCCTGATTGCGAGTCTTGAGTTTTTGGATCTTCTAGCTGAATTTCATACTTTAGTGTACATTAATATGATAGAGGCATTTTATGAAGCACATGAGCATCATAATCTCCAAATAGCCTCCCATTAACCTTACATTAATCCTACTTTTGAAAAGCCCTTCAAGATTTTGAAAACCGTTTCCTTGATAGCCATATTACAATCCCAATACCTTGTACCACCCAACATCTACATGGAATTACATTTCATAATTTATTGAAATTTAAGTGTGGGAGGAATGGATTTTATTTTGGATACGAATTTCTTGATTTTCAACATATTATCACATGCTTGAGGGAAATAATCTATTTAAGTGTGAGGGAGAGGTTTTAATTCTATGAGTTTTAGTAATTTATATATGTTTATGAAATCTTGTAAAAATATTATTGAAAAGTGTTGAAAAAAAAGAAAAAAAAGAAAAAAAATAATGGGTTGATTCTTGGGTGGGTCAAAAATCACTCTTCGTTAACCTTTGATCTTGTTATAAATATTACAATTAGTGTTGTGATGAGATCAAACATGGGTTGGTAGATGAGTGTAAGAAATATTTCAAGTTTAACTTTTGAAAAAATGAAAAAAAGAGAATAAAAAAAGAACACTTATGTCATTGGGAGTATTTTTTTTATTTGTAAATATTTCATCTTCTCATCCCCTTTACATTTTATTCCTTCTTTGTGTCTTGATTCACACAATCATGCCCTTGTAAATATGTGTTTCAATTTCATTCCATGTTTTATTTCAAAATAAATTGTGCATTGTTTTTCCCATGTTAGTGTTTCCCCCTCTTTTCCACTCTTTTGGACATTAAATTCTGACCATCTGATAGCCATAGAAAAACCCATAAAAGACCTCTTTATTCTTGTCAACTTTAGGAGAGGTAATGGGAGTTGAGAGATCATTCAAGCTTTAACATTTTCACTTTTGGTTGGTGAATGAGTGAACCTCCATAAATAAATTTTTATCATCTTGAGAGGAGTGAGTTCTGAGTGCCCACATTTTCCATTTCTAATTTTGAGCGTGAAAAATGAATTGTTTTTGGATCATTATTGCTGTAAAAATTTATTGTGGAATTCAATATGGATGATTGAAATGGTCTAAACCTCCCATGATTGAGGAAAATTTTTTTAAATATTTTTTATCAAGTGAGAATGATTTTGTTATGTTTTTATATTTGATGCATGCGAGGACATGCACAAGACTAAGTGTGGGGGAGTTTATGTTATTCATTTATTAATAACTTTTTTTCTACCCCCTTTAATAATTTTCATGTCAAAGTCCATAATTGGTGTGAAATACTCATGTTTTAATACTAAATATAATTTTTGAGCATTATTTGAATTGATCCAATCAAGTTAGTTTACTATTTTAATCATAACTCTCACCCTAATTATCAAAATTTTATGGTTATTATTTTTTAGGATTCCTTATTCAATTTAATACAAATAATTATAATTGAGTTTATGCCAATTCTGCCATTTGAAGGGTTATATGGTCCACATAAGAAGGCCCAAAGAATCTATGAAGAAACTAGACCATCCGTGATGATTGAATTTATGGGCTTAATCTAGGAGTCCAAATTTTATTAAACTCTAGAATACGTTCTTTATTATACAAAATAATCATGGATAAAATTTTTAAGGCCCAAATCTAACAAAAATGGTCCCAACATATGATTTTAATTCCAACCCAACATTCTTTCCAGAATTTAAAATTAGCACACCATTATTGACTTTTCTCATGATATATACATCAATTAGAGCTGATATTTTTCATTGTGAAAGAAAAGATATATTTGGAAGACTTTTTATAATAAAATTTCCGAATTTTAGGGCATATTCATATTCAAAAACCTATTTATATTTTGGCCTTTGAAAAATCATGGATAGAAATGGAAAAATTAAATTTTTTTATTAAAACCACCATAACTTTGGATATTTAAGTCCAATGGCACCAAATTTTGAGGGTAGACTATAAAAATTCATATATAAAACATGGAATAATAATATTTATCCAGATTCGGTTGTCTGAATTATCAATTTGGTGAGCCAAGTGGAGGGGAAGATTTGAAAAGCAAATAGTCCACCAACTTGGGCTATAAATACATCCCCCTCCTCTACTTACAAAGGGTTGGAATTTTAGATCAAAGGAGGATAGTTTGGAATGAAAAAGTATTTTCCAAAGTTTTTTAGGATCTTATATACTCAATTTCCTACTTGATATACCATTAATTCATTATTATTTTGATTTACTTTTGCATTATTCTTCATTTGTAATCTTGTAAGTGTTTGAGTTGTAATTTTATTTTAATGCATGTTTCTTATTCATAGACTATTATTATCATACACAATATATTTTGTAATATTAATTTTCTTAAAATATTTTAAATAAAGTTAAAATTTCTTTCCCATTTTTCTTTTCATTCAATCAAAAGTGCATTTTAAGTTTCCTCACTGTTCGTGTGTGTATTCAGCAAAAAAATATTTTCTTATCCCATTATTTAATTTCTATTTATAATTAAACACCATAAAAATATATAACCATATTAATATCAATCTAAATGTCTGAGTAAATCTAACATTGGTGTGATTAATAATTTGGGTATGTTAATTGATTGAGATATTTTTCTCGTTGAGTATTCTTTAGGTTAGCAATGTGTATATTGAACTTAAAATGTCATGGATTAATGACATGTTTTGTTTAATGTGTCAATTACATGGATTATTAGAACCATTAATACACTACCATAAACCATTACTGATTGATATTATAACCCTAGTTAATTTAAAGCTTGGATTAAAGCCTTAACACTTGGGAATTATGATCAAAGTCATCTTGTGAAGTGGGTGTTAATTTAATGCAATATAAATCAAATGTCAAGGATATCACAAGATTAACTCCCTAATTATGAACTCACACAAATCATTATTAAATTTTTAAATCAATCTTCAATAATAAATCATTTCATCTAATCTCTACAAAAAAACCCCCAATCAAAATACAATCAATTAAAAACAATTGAGTCTAAAATTTGTACCATCACCGAGGATTCATCCCGAGTTCTGCTATACATATTAGCAGAGCACCGTACCTTTGAATGATCTATAGGTGATAATTTTCCACACTTTAGTTATCATCTTCTCCATTGGGTATAGTGGAGTTGTAAGTTGTGGAGTTCCCTAGAGCCAATGATGAGTTTTCTAATATCTTTATTGAGGTCGTGATGATACCCCCTCGACGTGATACCAAGTTCGAGATAAAGTTTTATTCATGTTACTATACAATTTTAATGACACCTTATTGAAAGAAATATTTATAATCATGATATTTGAGGATTTATATCAATGATGTGATGAAAAAGGGTTATAAAGGGGTTTCATTTGACCCAGTGTGTCATTGTGGGGCACTCCAATATTATTCGTAATGAAGGAAAATGATAGTATGAGGTTGTGAGGTTGTGTATGAACTGATAGTGGATGAATTAGGTGATAGTTAAGAATATTTAACCCTTAACAATGATATATTATTTATTTTATTAGTTTAATGGACTTGTTTGGTTTTCAAAGATTGATTTGTGGTTTGAGTATCACTATATTTGGGTGGAGGAGGATATCCCAAACACTGATTTTTCAGTGTTGGTATCATAACTTAGAGTTTGTTCCTTTATCATTCTGTTTCTTGAATGCCCCAATTTTTTTCATGGGACTCATGAAATCTATGTTTTTTTAGTTATTGTATCAATTTATGGTAGTTTTGATAGGCTACATCCCCATATAATTGAAATCAAATGAGCATATTGGGCAATTTAGGGTTGTTTTACTGGTCCTTCAACACTATAATCTCTATGTGAAGTTGTTGAAGTGTATGTTTTTTACATGTGAGGTGAATTTTATCATGTATATGGTGTCTCAGTAGGGAGTGGTTCTATATCCTTTTAATATTGATAATTTTTTTATTGGGAATCCCAAAAGAATGTTGTTGTGGTATGTAGCTTCCTTGGTCTCATAGGATAATATCAGAGGATCATGTTCAAGTTATCTATCATAGGTTTTTATTTGATTTCAATTTTTTTGTTTCCCTATTTACAACCTTGAATATAAATAATCAAACTTTTATATGGACTTATTAGTGTTAAAAACATTCAACTACCTGAAGGAGAAGCTGGTTAGTGTTTCCATCCTTTGGTTTCTATAGGAGGGAGTGATGTTTTAGGTTTTATATAATGATTCTTTTATCAATTTGGGTTTCTTATCAATGAAGAATATGGTAGTGATCTAATATGGGTCCAAGAAGTTATGTACCCACAAGTATAAATATTCCACCCATGATCTCTAGTTGGTGGCAGTGGTGTTTTCTTTGAAGTTGTGGTGACATTATCTTATCAGTGATCAATTTTTGGTTTGCATGAATCAAAATAGGTTGAGGTATATTTTATCTTATAAGGATATAAATATATGTCACTTGTGGTGTATAAAGTTATTAATGGACTATAAATTAAATATTTCCTATACCACGGGGAAGGGGAATGAAATTATTGATGTTTTGAGAAGAATTTCATGAGGAGTTATTGTTTGAGAGTCTAGAGATACTAAAAAAGTGATGGAGAAGCTTGAAGTTATTCATATTGATGTAGAAGAGGCTTATAGTAGAGGTTTCCTATTTCAAATGATAGTTAATTCATCATTGATGCAATGGGTGGAAGAGTCTTAGTGAGGAGACTTTGAGGTAGAGGTGATGCAAGACCATGTCTTTCACAGAGATGCTCTAGAAGGATGGTTGGAGGAAAATTGATAGTATATAATGTTTCAATGGATATTGTTCCATAACTGATGAATAACGAGGTTCTATACTATTTTTATATCTCACCCTTGATAGTGATTCCTGGTATATTTGAGATGTATTATGCCTTTAGGATCTATGTTTGGTGGCCTGGGATAAAGCAGTCAGTAGTGGAGTTCGTATCGTGATGTTTGGTCTTCCAATATGTAAAGGCATAGAATCATGTACCAAGTGGTTTATTGTAGCCATTAGATATACCTGAGTGAAAATGGGAGGAAATATAAATGTATTTCGGCACCTTTTTACCCCTAGCCCATAGAGGATTCAATTTTATTTAAGTGATCATGGATCAGTTGATGAAATCATCTAAATTATTAGTGATTAATGAGTCGAGTGACATGGATGTTCTGGGGAGGCAATATATAGATGAGTTAGAGAGGATTCACAAGATATTGAGGAACATCATCTTTGATCAAGATCATTATTTTATTTCTTGATTCTGGATAGGAATTTAGTGTGATTTTTTCTCTCAATAATGTCTCAATACTGCTTTTCATTCCCATACAAATGGAAATACATAGCTGGACATTCAGAAATTAGAGGAAATGTTGTGAGATTGTGTTTTTGATTTTGGTAGGTCTTGTGTGAATCACCCATCATTGGGTGAGTTTTCTTTTAACAAAAATATCACTATTCTAGTGGAAAAAATTTATTCAATGTACTATATGGGAAGCCTTGTAGATCTCTATTGTATTGGACCGAGGTTGGGGAGTCTGCGGTCCTTGGATCAGATGTGGTTTAAAGTATGACATAAAAGGTTCATATGACTCTGGATTAGATGAAGGTGATGCAGGAACATCATAAGTATTATTTTTATCAGATGAGTAGATCATTAGAGTTATAGGTTGGTGGCCATGTGTTCTTGAATGTGTCCCCTTATCATGGATAATAGAGGTTTAGCTGAGAGAGTAAGCTTTCTCCCCAGTTTATCAGTCCCTTTGAGGTGTTGGAGTGCATCGATGTGGTGGTGTATCAGTTGAAACTTTCTTTTCAGTCTAATTAGATCCACGATTTATTTCATGTGTCAAAAATTTTTCAATATCTTCGTGATGAATCTCATGTCACTGATTTGTGAGAGTTGTATGTTAAGGATGATGCAATGTTTATGGAATGGTTGGCCGAGATTCAAGATCACCAAGATAAGGTGTTGTGTGGGTGAGTTATCCATTTGGTTCAAATTATATGGACACATGTTGGTTTATATGAATGTACCTGGGAACATGAATTGTAGATTTACACTTATTATCCTGGTCTATTTTTGAGCCTTGACCTGTCTTGAAGACGAGGAGTTTGTTTTTATGTTTAATTAAATGAAATGATTCTATATTTCTATCTTGATTGAGTTTACTTTTTGGTTTTGTTTTATTATTTTATCATGGAGTTCTTCTATTTGATAGGTATATACTAGGGTGGTTGGTTGGTGGTGTATCTAGTTTTTTCCTTTTAGGTTGATTTTGATTCTTGAGGATGAGAATTATTTGAGAGGTAACTGATATAACAAATCAGACCTTTCCAGCTCGTTACATTTCATAATAAGGATTTTGGGGATGATGGGAGAAGTTTGGAGGATATGTAGAGGTTTGAGTTGAGATTATGGTAAGAAAAGTGAGTTGTAGTGTGTTCTTGTGAGTAATAGCATGAATGGTTGGCTGTTGTCGATGAATGATTTTAAAGATGGAAAGTTGTGGTGTGATGTTGTTTGTCGTGATATATAGGTTTTGGTAGAGGATTTTTGAAAACTGTAACATATTTTATAGGATTTTAAAATATATTATGAGAGGCTTAAATATATTATGAAATACCTTTTTCAATTTCATGTTCATGATGCATCAGAGTGTGTCACGACATAAGGGGTTCAAAGGGAAATTTGCAAAGGGATCCTATGATTTATGGGAAATGACTCTTAAGAAGTTTTGATGACCCTTATGATTTTCCCCTTTTCTGGTCGAGCATGATGGTTTCATCATGGAGTGAGGTTTCTTGGGAATTTTATGAGATTTTCCACGAACATGCATTATGACACTTCCCTATATGCTATAACACAAAGACTCAGTGGTTGAGTTTTAGTGGTTTTTTCCTAGGGGACATCATGCCATGGGGATTTGGCTAGGGTGAGAACCTTCCACTATTATATAGGATTAAAGAGTTTGATTGAGATTTAAATGTGAGGAGATATGGATATTTGTGGCATCCCTTGGTTGGATTTAGCCCTTGGATTTAGAAGATTAATCGATAGTGATTAGAGGTGAGTTCCCCTTATTTTCCTCTTGGGGTTTCTCCATGTTATTTGTTTGGGAAAGGACATGGAAGCGATTTGGAGGTTGGTTTGTTAGATTTGAGTCATGGTTTTGATGGAAATTATTATGTTCTAGATTATTTGGGATTTTGTTATGTGATTCTATTTGGGTGATCATATCTTCCTCACATTCTCCTTGTGTAATGGTTTTGAAGCTTAGATAGACTTAATGAAGAAAATGATTTGGACTAGCAATAAATTGATGATAAGAAGTGATTTACATGATTTTACATGTTTCCATGATATTTATTTTTATGATTGATGCTTGTTTATCTTTTGATCCTAATAATTTTCATTGCTTCTATAAAAATGTGTTATAATGCTTGGATTCTATTATTATAATCACTTGTCATAAAAGGCTAATTAAGTAAATACGATAATGAACTGGTTGTCTAAAATCTGGAATTGTTGTGTTAACACCCATGTAAGAGATCACTACTACAAATCCCACATTTAAAAGAACTAGTATTTATCAGGGCTAGAAAAAAAATTGATAAATGAAATATTTACAGCACTAAGGAAAGAGATGACAAATTTAACATTTTATTAGCATTGATAAACGGTAACCTTTATCAGCATTTTATTTTTAGCACTAATAAAGGGTAACATTTATCAGCACTTTATTTTTAGTGCTAATAAAGAGTACCCTTTATCAGTGATGATAAATATTTATTTCATCATATTTTTTAGTGCTGATAAAGGTCTGAATAAATAAAATGAAATAATTAAATAAACAAAAAACAAAAAATGAGTTTACTAAAAAAATATTAAATTTTTTATTAATTAAATAATTATTGATAAAAATGAATAAATTGATTATACATTATTAAATATTATACATTTTATTAATTAGATAATTATTATAATTAATGTTATTAAATTGTATATATTAAATATATATATATATATATATATATTAATGTATGTAAATATGAATTATATGTTACAAAATATTTATGTGATTTACATTTAATAGTCATATATTTATTAAACAATGGTTTATAATTAAAAATTAATATGATTTAAAAATATTGACTAATTTTATAGTACTCAACATATAATTAAATGTCATTTTATTTTTCAATTTAACATAGATCTAATCTATGTTATATTGATTTCACATATACGTAATTATAAATAAATAGTTATAAAATTATAATAAATATATTTAAAAAGGAATATATTTACTATATTTATATTTATATATATTTATTAATTATATATAAATATTTTTTATTAATTTATTTATATTTATAATTATAAATCTTTTATCAGTGATTATGTAATAAGTGCTGATAAAAGAATCTTAATCAGCACTTTTTTCATGATGATAAAGATGAGGCTTTATCAGCGCTAAAAGGAGCACTCATAAAATTAACATTTATGAGCACTATAATTTTAGCACTGATAAAGATTGATTTTTCAGTGGTTTTTTAGCACTGATAAAGGATTACCTTTATCTGTGCTAAAAAAGTGCTCATAAAGAGTCCCTTTATCAGTGATTAATTAATAAGCACTTAATAAAGGAATCTTTATCAGCACTTATTTGTAAGCACTGATAAAATTTTCCTGATCTAATTAAAAAACCCTAACCATATGTGAACCCATCAATATATCATAATCTTTCTGTGGAATCCACCCACTGTCGGTGCTCCTCCTTAGTTAATCAAACCTCGAATCACACCACTCGACCACCTCTCAAACATCTCATATGACATCTAATGTTCAGTTGAAGTTAGGGTTTCTGAAGAGGGTTTCATATTTTTTTCAACCTAGCGAGGCAGGACTTCTGATTTTCTTTGTGTATTTTTTTTTCATTTTAAATTTATTCTCTGAAAATGTCATTATTTATGGTCCGGTGATTGTATACTAGCGAGGTAAGCCTTCTAATTTTATTAATTTTCAATTTTTATTCCACTCTAGATTGCTCATGGAGATTTTATTGTTTTTGGACTTGATGGATTCACATGGAGTTTAGTTGGTTGTTTTATTTTGTTTACATTTCCCAAATTGATCTCCCAAAGTTATCATACACATTTTTCATTCTTTATTTTATCAATGGTATTCCATACATGTGAAATTTTAGAAATTGAAACTGGGGATTTTGTGTGTGAGGGAGTTGAAGGTAGGTTAAGGGATTTCTTTTTTATTATACTAATTCATATCTTTTTTTTTACTTATTTGGGTTAGAGTGGGATTCCAATGTATGGGTGTATCATGGCATGTTTTATTTAAATTTTCTTTCTAGTAGTTTTATTTATTTTTTGGGCTAAATCATTCCAACTTTGTTGTTTTTTATGCCCTGATGGTTCTTGCTAGCCCGAGGGGGATCGAGAATGTCCTTTGGACACTAACATGGATGAGATCAGGTGTTTGATATATGGTTTTCTTGGGTTTGTTTTGGAAACTATATCTATTTTTAAATTTTATATACCTTTTCTCAATAATCCAATTTCATATTTATCTACACTTTAAAAAAAATCTATTTTATTTTTCTCCCTCTTTAGATTAATCCAAAATTATTTATAAACGATTTCAATAATAATATATGAAATATTATACCTTGATGATATGTACTATTTTACAACTACATTATAATTTTTCATCATCATTCTACCCTTCTCTCTCAATAATTTACAAAAAAATATCCTTTTGAGATTACCCCTATCTAGTTATACCACTTTTTTCAGACCTATATACCACCATAATACATTATAATTTCTTGCTAAAAAATATAGATTTTCAAGACTTTCTCCCCTTTTTTAGTATTTATTTAACTAATAAAAAGTGGATTTCCATGGAATAACTTTGATACCTAGCTATATGACATGTAGAAATATATTGTGTAAATCCTTTTTACTATAAAAAATGTTGGCATATAACAAATATCTCACACTCCATGATATAGATTGACATTCCACCACAACAATGGAAATTTTTATTCAATTTTAAATGGGTTTCAACATGGGTTTTCAATCTTCCTTTTTAAATCTATAAAACACTTCCCTTAGATACATGGATTGGGAAATAAATATCCCATGAATTCCATGAGTCACCTATAAACTAAGGAAAATATCAACTCACTGATCATCACTATTTAAACATTGGTCACTATTAATATAGAAAATTATTATCACCATTAATATCTTAGACCTCTAAATATTATGTCATCCAAACTGATAAACACTTTCAATCTATCCATAAAATTATTTTTAGGTAATCATTATGATTAATTCCTTATTTTTTTTAAAAAGATTCTTTAATAATTCATCTAACCTTAAATACCAAGATCTTAGGTCTTTTTTCAATTCATACAACACCTTTGGCAATTTAAAAAAATTATTCTCATATTAAATAATGAGAAAACTATCTCTTTGTTTGATGTAAACTTCTTATTCATGTAATCCATTAGTAAATGATAATTTTACATCCAGTTGGAGTACCTTGAATTTCTTTGGGATGATTTGGTGTGGTGATATGACATCCCAAGAGTCTTGATATGTTTTCAAATATTGATATACCATTAATTTTAAATGTAATAATTCCTTAGGTTACTACATCACTTGTTTCAATATAGTTTTATATCTTATAGTTGATTGAATGTGAGTTTATTATTCATGTTTATCATATTTGAGTTTCTTATTAATCCTTAATTTCCTATATTATATTTTCATTTTTATTGCATTTAAGAAATATTTGATGTGGATTAATTATTTTCTTAAATTCAATTATTCATTTTCTTCAACATACTGAAATTATTTGAAATAATCAAATGTTGAGTTTCCTTTATTAGAATTGTCTATAAATTTCACTTTTTATAATGAATATATTATGTGTATTTATTTATATATAGTATAAAATTAATATTTTATGAACCCAATAGTATGGATATGAACTAAAAATGGATTCATGCTAATCTTTTGACAAAAAATATGAAGATGGAGTTAAAGAGTTCATCAAGTTTGCAAGAGAGAACGTATAAAAACCTTCTAAAATCCTATATCCTTGTTTATGCTATTGTTATTCAAGAAAAATTAGTCCAGAAGAGTTGGAAGAACATTTGATTTGTCACATAATAGATCAAATCTATAAATGTTGGACTAAACATGGGGAAAATATAAATGTGAACATCAATTGGGATGATAGTATGATTTATGAATCATTTGATATGAATACATTTGAAAATGACAATAGAGATCACATAGAAGAAATAAAAATGGAAATTAAATATGACCCTCATGATTTTCCAAAGTTGTTTTAGGTTTTAAATAGCTATTCCAAGAAACCATTGTATACTGGTTGTACTAAATACAGAACATTTTTATATGTATTAAAGTTATATAATTTGAAAGCTGGCAACAAATGGTGTGACACCGGCTTTACAGAACTACTTGGTCTTCTGAAAGATATAATACCCGAAGAAAATGAACTACGATGCCGAACATATGATACTAAACAAATTATATGTTCAATGGGAATGATATCTAAAAAATACATGCTTTTCCAAATGATTTCATATTGTTTCACATGGGCTATGAATCACTCATAAAATTCCCTAAGTATGGTGCAGTTCAATACAAGAAAAATGAATCAAGGCCTTTGAAATATGTATGGTATGTTCCTATCATTCCATGGTTTATAACAATATATATATTTCAGGAAACTATGATAAAATTAACATGTAATATAGATACAATAATTAAATATGGGAAGCTACGTTATCCACCAGATTCTCCTTAGTAGAATAAAATTGATTATGAGTTACCTAAATTTAGAGATGATCCAAGAAAATTTCATATTGCGTTATCTACAGATGGAATAAATAATTTTGGTATATAGAGTAGTACTAAAAGTACATGTCCCATCATGTTGGTAAATTATAACTTGCCACCATGGTTATACATGAAGCACAAATACATTATGCTGTCTCTGGTTATATCTGGACCAAAGAAACATGATAATTATATTAATGCCTATTTGGCTCCATTGATTGAAGATCTAAAATTGATGTGGGATAAATGTATTACAATGTAAGATACTCATAGAAGAGAAGAATTCACATTGAGGTCCATGTTGTATGGAATGATAAATGACTTCCCTGCTTATGAAAATTTATCAGGATATAGAATTAAAGGAATATTGGGGTATCTCATTTTTGAAAAATGCACATAATTAGTTCAGTTGAAACATTCATTGAAGACTGTGTTTTTAGGACATAAGAAATTTTTACCTTAATTACATAAATACTAATCCTAGATGAAAACATTTAAATGGAATATCAAACAATGTACAACACCATCTTTAGCGATGGGGGATAAACTGCACAAAAAAAGTAAAAAAGATTGACACTATTTTTGGTAAACTATTTTCGAAAAACATTAAAAAATAAGGTTGGAAGAAGAGATAAATTTTATATGAATTACTATATTATAATTTTTTGTATTTCATACATTTTATTTATGTCATGCATGTAGAAAAGAATGTATTTGATAGCATCATTGGAACATTACTTAATGTTCCTAGAAAAATGAAATATGAAATAAAGGATAGGTTGGACTTGATTGAAATTGGGATAAGGGAAGATTTGGAACTGGTAAAGGGTAAAAGGTAGACTTTTATTTCTTCATTATCTTACACTATCTAGATAGGAAAAATTTAAAATTTTCCTTTTCCTTAATAGTGTAAGAGTTCCACAGGGGTATTCATCAAATATAAAGAATGTCGTGTTAATAAATAATATGAAGTTACAAGGATTAAAATCACATGACTGTCATGTTCTAATGAAAGATTTAATTCTTGTTGCTTTCCATTTCATTCTGCCTCAAAATGTACAACATACATTAACCAGACTCTGCTTCCTTTTTAAATCCATATGCAGTAAAGTTGTAGACCTGACAGAGTTTCACATCATGAATAAGGATATTTAAGTCATATTATGTGAATTAAATATGTTCTTCCCACTATAATTCATTGATATAATAGTCCTATTAATGGTTTAATTAGTCAGAGAGGTTCAACTATGTGATCTTGTACATTACATATGAATGTACCCCATTGAACGGTATATGAAGATTTTGAAAGGGTATGTCATGAATTAAAGCTGGCCAAAATGTTGTATTGCAGAAAGATATATTTTTCAAGAAGCTATTAAATTTTTTACCAATTACCTATCATATGTTGAAGGCATTAATATCCCAAAGTCTCTTCAGAGTGAATTCCTTATGGGTGAAGAGATTTCTGGAAGAGATGTTGTTACAATTACCTTGATAGAGCGGGAGCAAGAACATCTTTACATATTACATAATAGTGAATATGTTGATCCATAAATTAAAGCCCAAAAATAAATTCTTAGATATTTTAATCCATTAAGGGATGAAATATAGATATCAAATACAAATAATCAATAGTTTATAGGATAGTTTAGAGATCAAATTCATAAGGATTTATATGAAAATCCGAATTCAATTTCCAAACAACTTTAATGGATAATCATAGGATCAAATGAAAATGTTATATCTTACACTGTTTTTTTAATCAATGGGTTTATGTTCAATAAAAATAACATGATGAATTAAATATGATGCATAAAAATGGTGTTACACTTGTGGCTGAAGTGATGCACATATCTAGTTTCAAGGATAGAAATCCAAATTATGAAAATATGTCATATTTTGGAATTATCGAACAAATATATGCATTTGATTAAAAAACATTTCAAGTGATTATTTTCTATTTCAAATGGGTTGAAAATATCAATGGAGTGAAAGTTGATGAAATGGGTTTTGTGAAGGTGAATTTTAGTGTAGAAGTGAAAGAAGATGATCCATTTATAATGGAATCACAAGCAGTGAAAGTATTTTTTGTATCTGATCCAATAAACAAGAATTGGTCAATTTTCTTACTAGCGACTAAAAAAAATGCTGAGTCATATGAAAATTCAATCGAGGATGACCCTTTAATTGGGAAATCACAATCAGTTCATGTCGGTCCTAATGTAGACAATTTATTGTATGTTATAGGGGACCACAAAGAGGGGATTTGGATTCCTGATAGAGGAACCAAATTCTTGAAACCTTTAAAAAAATAAAGAGGGTTCAATGATATGGTAAAAGTGTTTTTTAATATATTATATTTTTCCTCATAATATTATATATTCTCTACTACATTAACATAATCTAAATTAAATGTTTGACTACTCATGTAGACAATGTCTTCTACACATGATAGAAAAAAGCTATAATGAAGGAAACCCTTTGTAAATATGTAAAGGTAATGTTACAATATAATTTCTCTATTTTACCGAAAAATTATATAATGAAATGTTGATTTAATTTTAATTATTCCTTATAGAGTTTGTTTATTTTAGAATATTTCTATCCATGTGTCATGCCTTTGAAGGAATAGCAACAATGCTGTCTCTTCTCAATCACATAGTTAATATTGATGTTTGCACAGTAAAATCATTGTCCATAGAATTAATATATTTTTTCATATTTATGTTTACTTTATTTATTTTTAGTATTAATCGTATAATAAAAGTTTTCTTATACAAGTTTATTCGTTTTTTTTTCGAGTTGGTGTTGTCTATCCAACTTTAATACTTCTTCTCCCTTAAAACCATTTCACCCCTACAGTGGTGCCTTTATCACTTTCTTTCAAGTTACCTCTACTGACTTTGCAGGAAGAGCAACGACACTGCCTATACTCAATCATAGAGGTAATATTGATGTTTGAATAGTAAAATCATTGTCTATAGAATTAATATATTGTTCCATATTTATGTTTAATTTATTTGTTTTTAGTATTACTCGCACAATAAATGTTTTCTTATCTAGGTGGATTCTTTTGTTTGAGTTTGAGTGCTTTGTATAAATTTCATGCTTCTTCTCCCTTAAAACCTTTTCACCCCTTTAGTGGTTCATTTATCACTTTCTTTCTCGTTACCTCCAATACCTTTGTAGGAAGAGAAACAATGCTACCTCTTCTTAATTACGTAGGTAATATTAATGTTTTCATAGTAAAATCACTTTCTATATAATTATTTTATTTTTTCATATTTATGTTTAATTTATTTATTTTTAGTATTACTCACATAATAATTCTTTTCTTATATAGGTGGATTATTTTGTTCGAGTTGGGGTGCTCTATCCAAATTTCATGCTTCTTCTCCCTTAAAACCTTTTCACCCCTATAGTGGTCCATTTATCAATTTATTTCAAGTTACCTCTATTGCCTTTGCATGAAGAGAAATGAAACTTCCTCTTATTAATTACAAAGGTAATATTAATGTTTTCCTAGAAAAATCATTGTCCATATAATTAATTTATTGTTTCATATTTATGTTTAATTTATTTCGAGTTGATGTGGTTTGTTCAAAGCTGCTCATGCAGTGTTGGTAGTTAGACAAATAAATTCAATGGAAATTATTATAACATTGAAAATTAGAATTTTTTGAGACTATGGGATGTGTAGGAATTACCGCACCTTAATCTAATGCATGAAGTGACCGATATGACTCCAATTACTTCTTTATATTTTAAATTTACATTAATTTTAGTAAAAAATACAACTGAATCAATGTGTCTATTATGAGTTTAAAATCGACATTTGAATTTTAAAAATTTCACTCACTGAAAACCAAGAAAATGTGCTCAGATTTTCTTAATAATTTATTCCATCTATTCATAAATAATTTGGGATGTGTAGGCATTAGTCTCACATCAAACCAATACATGATGTGATCTATATGATTCAATGTGCATTCTTTGAGTTTAAAATGACATTCTAGTAAAAAAGACAAGTGACATAATCAAAACCAAGAAAAAAAATTCATATTGTTTTTATAATTTAGGACAGCAATCCATAAGTGATTTGGAATGTTTAGGAATTATTTATAACTCAATCCAACTCACGATGTGACCAATATGACTTCAAGTGCGTGTTTTTATTTAAAATTGACATCAATTTTAGTAAAAAGGCCAACTGACCTACTCAAAACTGAGAAAATGTATTCCAATTGTTTAAATACTTTAGGAAAACAATCCATAAGTCATTTGTGATGTGTAGGAATCAGATGAACCACAATTCAATGCACACTATGACCGGTATGACTCCAAGTGCATATTTTTATTTAAAATTGACATCAATTTTAGTAAAATTAACACTTTCTATTAATTAATTTATTTATATTATTTCAAACGTAAGAATTTTTTTCTTATACAGGTGCATTATTTTTCTCTAACAAGGGTGGTTTCTTCAGAAATATCATGATAAAGGTATACTTTATCAGCTCTTATAGAATCATTGATAAACGACTAGGGATTTTAACCTCGCTCATGTAGTCAATGCTTTTATAGTGCTGATGAAGGCCATTTCTAGCACTGTTAAAGGCCGGTTTTGTAGTAGTGGATGTTAAATCACTGTGAAAACATGCTTTAAAATTGAAATATTGTAAATGGTTTTTGTTGAAAAGTGGTTTCTATATATTTCTATTGATCTGGATTATGTGCTTACTTTGGGAACTATTGTTTGGGAATTATATGGATAGTTTTGGGTGTGGGGCACATTGGGAAGAAGGGTTGCAACTAAATTCCATGGTTATAATGGGTGGAATGGTCATCGATGTGCAGTTCTTGGGTTGTTATGGTGGATATTGGATTGGGAGGAATGGTTATTGATATGTAGTTCTTGGGATGTTTTGGTAGCTATTGGCATTAGAGGTGTGGTGGTTGACGTAGTGGTTGTTTTTGTGATGTAGAGGTGGTATTATAGTTTCTCGGTGGCAATGAAATGTGATTGGTAATGAAAAAATATGGTAATGTGTGTGTCCTAAAATTGAATAAACTATATATGTGAATGAAATGTGGATGATTGGAATGAATGGGTAAAGTATGGAAATAAATGTGGTTAATGACTGACAATGGTTTGTCCTTAAATATAGAATTGAATGACATAATGAATTCAATATGGATGGTAATGGGTAAATATGGAATTGGTTGATTAAATGATTAAAAAGGTAATTTTTGGGCTTTATCGTGGATTTTGTGCGTGGGAAAGTGGGCTGGTTGATGAGGCATAGGTGGTAGCAATTTTTTTCAAAAGGTTGTGGAGATATAGTGATGTCTATGGACTATGAAAGTGTTGTTTTATTATGAAGTTTCTAACTTGGTATTGTGTATTGTATTTTTTTATGTTTTCATACACATCCCAACTAAGTTGAACATCCTTATTGATACCCAAATGTTTTGGGTTTTGAATGTTTCCCCCAAACATCTTGGTTGGTAAGAGAACACATGACTGACTACTCCCTCTTCCTCACTCTCTCTTATTGACGTGGTATGACTATTATGTCCTGAAGTTTATATGCATGATGTGTGGCATACAGAACTCAAAAGTAAACTTTATGTGATGATGATATGGTATATAGTAGGGATTATGCATGGAAGGAGGAGATCATTAGTTTGATTTAATTCATATTTATGGTACCCTACTATTATGGAAAAGTTATGTGTTATTGAGATTGGGATATGTGGTATATAGATGTGGTTTTGGTTATGATATGGATGATAATGGTTCCAACATGAGAATTAGACCCTGTGTAGGTTGGGGTAAGTAGGGATGTGATCCGAACCACACCAGACATAACTTGATATGTATATATGGATATGTTTTTGATGATATAGAATATTTGAGAGCACCAAAATGTTTTCAGTTCGGGCATGAGAGTGATAAACTAGCAGGGAAGTGGTGCGAAGTACCCTTTTTTCTATGTTCTTTAATATCATTTTATTATAATTGGATATGATACTTGATGAGTAATCCCTAGCGAGGTTGGGTGTTCGTTAACGACCAGGTGCTTGTTGGTTCTGATATTTCTTTATCAACACATTAATATGTTTCTTCCACCTTATTTATGAGAGATATTTAGGAGTATCCTACCTATTATACATGAATTCTCACCCATATATATATAAATCTATTTTACACATTTCCAGGTGAGATTTGGCAGTCGAGATAGACATTACTAGTTTGGAGCTGGGAGATATGGTTGGTGTTTTTTCCTAGGACTTTTATTTTGGTTTTTTTATTTTGGAGATCCTGTATTATTATGACATTTTCATGCATTGTGGATATTATGGGATGTTGTTTTTATTTATACTATAGAGTTTATTGGTGGGTTCTTTTATATGTTCCTAAGATTTATGAGAGTAATGCCTCCAATTTTTGTGAATTATAACATCGATGCTAGTCACTAACCCATGGCCTATTGGGGGTAGGCTTCAAGGGTCACTTCTATTATCACTGTAGGAATATCCCCTCAAAGTATTTCTTGAGTTCCTATTTGATGATCATCATAGATTATTATGAGTTGTGATGATATGTTAAGATTAATGTGAGTAGAATCTTGTGTGCGATACAAAGATTTGTATGTAGTGTGAATAATAGACTCATTAGATAATAATTCAATACTTTTTATCTAGATTGACCCACTAAATTATATCACATGGAATTTCATATAATCATTGATGTATTTATAGATGTATTCTTATTATGAATCCCCATTTATTTATATTAAAGACATACCTGACCAGATAATCTCATAATTTGATACCTTTCTTATGTAATCCTTGAGGCTTAGATAATAAGTGGTGGTTGAGTATGTTATTGACCATGTCATTGGTTACATTTTAACTGAGATGAGATTTTTACACTTGCATGACAAGAAAATACATATGGGCCCTTGACTATATCAGACTGAGGAAATTCATAAGCATTCTTAGTTAAGTGACATGTGATGTGCATAGTTATTTGGATGAATGAAATGTGATGAATTCATTCAAACTAGTTAGTTTATTTTAGAGAATCATAAATGCATGAGTTGACCGATATTAGATTGACATGTTCCATGTCTAGTTGTCATTTGATGTTAAAAAAAGGGATTATAGAAGTATTCATATGATGTATTTTTATCTATCTTGTGGTGAAATATTCATATAGATATATGAGTGTATTTGATCGAGATGACACCAGACCCCTTTGTAGCTTGAGTAGCACTAACTTTGTCTAGTGGCTATTTTTTTTCTCATATCTATGAATTAAATATTTTTTTTTCAATTATACAAAGGAACGTAGGTTCACAAATTTGGTCCTTAGAATAAGAATTAAATTTTGGATGAATTATTTATTCCAAAATGAAGAGATTTTGGTAAAAATATGTCTAAAGGAGTTTGGATTGATTCACAAAGAGTTGTGAAATTGTGCATTTAATTCTTATGGGATTTTAGTGAAAGTGGAATATTTTTAGATATGTATTAAAAAAGTTTAATTATATTATTCTATTGATGTATATCATTGTCCTAGATATGAATGTGATTCATATCATAGGCTATGATCCATCCATATTGTATATGGCATGGAGATTCCTTTTTTGTATAGTACAATTGACTTACAACATGGGATATGAGGTGTATAGTCACTACCATGTCTTCCAAAAAGGTTTCCTTCAGTTTTGAATCATGAAGATGATTAATCTATGGAATTTAAAACATGTTATGATCACAGAAATGTTCAATGATCATAAAATCTAATGGGAATATTTTTTTGAGTAATGTATATTGGTTACCAAGCATTGAAAGTTGATGCTTGGCCTCCTTCATTAAATAAAAATGGTATATATAAGGATGTGATCCTCTTGTTGACGAGAAGTGTGTCATGACATGTTTCCAATGATGGAGATATTAGCTAGTATAGTTATACATTTATCATTGAGGTGAAGGTGATAAGACACCATTGGAGTTTATTGGGTCCTCTCGTAACATTAATGTATTTTAGTCTTCTGGTTATCACTCAGTGATATCCTTCAAATGCAATCCATTTGGGAGATGGAGCTCAATTTTTTTGAGGTACACCTATTATATTTATGTTCTTAATTAAATTTAAAATTTGATTAGGATATATTTGACATTCAGAAGGGTTTATTCCACTATTATAAACTTAAGATGATCTTAAAAAACCCATCAATGTGCTAATGCTGTATTATCATGCAGTGGACCGTGTTTCTCGAAAAAATTTATCACATGAAAGGAATTATATAACCCATGTCATGGAATTGGTTAATGTAGTAAATTCCTTGAAATAGTGAAGACACTAACTCTTTTTAGAATGATTCATGGTATACAATAATCATAAAATGCTAAAAATACATCTTTTCCCAGCAAGATCTAAATTTGAGGAAATTTCTATAATATCCTAAGTTACCCTCAGGTAAAATCCCTTTAAAATTTCAATTTTTCCTCTTTCCTGGTGTTTTGGATCTTGTTTGGAGGTTTGAGAATTTGGTGTTTGTTGTTCATAGGAGGGGTGAAAAACAAAATGGGCTAATTGGTGGCTGCAGAAGACCACCGACCAGCTAGTGGAGGCCCATTGGACCAACAGTGGGACTTATAGAGGTGCAGGCTCACTTCCTGGAACCATTAGGTACCTAGTAGTGCACTAGGGTAGATTAGAAAGGGATAATTTAGTATTTATGACCCCAAAACACCTATTTAACACCTCCAATCAACCCTAATTTTCCTTGTATAAATCCAAGGTTTTCTAGGGATGACTTGGGATCTCTCAACATTTTCATAGCGAATTGATCTCTAATCGACCAATTGTTCTTATTTTGGAAAGTTTGATCAAATTGATCACATTTCCTCTATTTATCTGGGAATTATAAGTATTTATATGCTATATTGTTGGAATCTATTGATTGTGTTATGATCTACCTCCACCCCTTATAGATTCATCATGCATCTGTATCCTGGAGGCCAAATATCTTATTGATTGGGGTGTGAAGCATGTGAACTTTGATGCATGTGTTGATATATCCTCTTCACCGACCTATTTAATATCAAAAATCGATTCTAAGTTGTTGTAATTGATGTTTAGGGACTCCACTCTATTTCTATTGTGTTCCTTTTCTTTTTGGTGTGTAGATCCCATTGTGGTTAACATGCAACCCTAGTTTGAGGTAGGTGGTTCTGTCTCTGAACTATGTTTGGTGAACCATATAAGATCTAGGTTTTATAAATAGTTTTCTAAATTATTTTTTTTACTATTTATGATGTTTT
Organism: Viscum album; assembly: GCA_963277665.1. NCBI lineage: Eukaryota > Viridiplantae > Streptophyta > Magnoliopsida > Santalales > Viscaceae > Viscum > Viscum album. Next base: position 129,082,206 of record OY728162.1, read on the forward strand.
GATATGCTTGCATAATGGATTTTGATAAAATATGGTTTTCCATAGGTTTTGGTAAAGGAAAGATGGTTTTCAAATAATTATGGAATGGTTTGTGAAATTGGTTTTCAAAGCTTGGTCTTGATAAAAAGGGTTGTTTGGAATTTTTTTATGAAATGTTACAAGACATTGCAAATATAATTTTATTTAACACATGAAGCACATGAGAGCCTTTATTACCTAGGAGGGGGCTTAGTATTGGAACTTATCCTTGTTTTTGTAGGGGGTTCACTCATGGGGTGTTCCTCTATTCTCTATTCCACGTGTCCTAGGGATTGTATTATTTAACACCATAGGGGGATCATCCTTGGGGGTGTTCCTATGTTCTCTATGCCTTGTGCCTTAGGGACTCATTTAGTACACTAGTCTTGATTTATTATTGTGGTATGGGGGACCTAGCTAGCCCAGACCTAGGTCATCCTAATGGTGATCTCCATTGTGATTTTAATTTGAATTGTTTTGGATTTGATATGATATATGAAACATTATTTAATAAATGTAAAATGGTTTATTTGAGATGTGATTTGAAACTTTATTATCCAAACTTTGTGTAAGAACTATGAAAAGGGGATTTTTTTAACACTACATTGAAATAAATGTGAAAAGTGATTTGTCATTTCATGTTTTCCTTATATTGAGAATATCGAGATTATTTTTTAGAGACTTATTATGAAACATTTGGGAAATATCGTACTGAGATCATTTATCTCACACCGTACACACTCCCTTAGGGGTATGTATACCTTGTTTTGTTTGATGCAAGAAAGGGAAATGTGCCATAGTGAGGTAGTAGAGTTTATGTCAGCTGGAAATGGGTATCTGGGGGTGATATAGTGGGATGTTGCACACATATCACATGAAGTAAAATCTAATAGTTTTGGGATGTTATTTTTTAGTTTTTTTGGACATGTAACATGGTTTTGTATTGCTACCTTGGTTGTATTCCTAATGTTTTTTACTATGAATTTTTTATTTTCTGGTTTTATTTCTCTATATGTATCCCATGTATCTTATTCCATGTTTGGAAAATAATTCTGTCTGGTCATTTTTGGATGCTCGAGTTCTTATCACCTACCTGTGAGGATCAAGAACACCTTTCAGGTCATGTTGTAGTCTAGTTTAGATCCTAGTTAGATGAGTTATCTGGATCGGGTCATGAAAATTTGGTATCAGAGCATGGTTATGCTTAGTCTTGGAAAGTTGGTAGATGAGAGATATTATTGTTGGGAATTACGGGGTATGTTATGAGGGAGTTCCTAACCATATCTCATTTTAATAAGCCTTATGTCACTACAAGATATCAAGATGTGTCTATCTTATGTTGTGTTTTGATCTAGATCTCAGTTTCCATGTATGTTATTTTGAGTTTAAACTGATATTGTTTTATTGTCTGAATGTTTTCATATATTTTTGATATGTAGAAAAATTTCTTTGAGATGTCTTCCAAGGATCCTTGATAGGGTGCATCAGGGAATTATCCTTAAGTTAATCCGCTTATTGATTAGAATCTTTTAGAGGCTATAATATAGGCAGTTTGTTCCATGAATCAGAATGTAATGCCTATTCAGAAACTGACTAGAGAGGTTAAACCAGGAGTTGGGGGAGATAAGGATCAAGAAAAAGAAATCATATACTAGAAACACCTGTATTTTAAGGGTTAAAATGAACCTCAAGAGGTGGGGGACTGTTAGGAAAAATTCAACTGGGTCTTTGATTTCCTAGAGACACCTAAATATATCAAGGTGAAGTGAATGAATTTTAATCTTGAGGGTCCTAGAAAGAGATGGTGAGACTCTATAGATTAGATAAATTAGAATGTGGTATTGTATTGAAAATACTTAAAGGGTATTTTGTTTTAGCAGTTTTTCTTGAAATACTTGATGATGAAAAAGTATATGGATATCCTCTCTTTTTAGTAGAGAGAGTGTTCAGTGGAAGAGTACACAAAACATTGTGCTGAGTTTGTTTTTTTCTCCTAAGGTGGTGATAAATGATAAGATTAAATCTTATAAATACCTATAGGACTTGCTATCCAATATCCAATTGTAGATATATATGATGAAGCTCTTTACTTATGTTGAAGTGGTCGAAAAGACCATTTTTATGACCCTATTCCTCCAAAGGAATCCCCCTTGGGAGACAATGATGGGAGAGGGATACTGACCCCCCTGAGTCTTTCCTCTAGTATGCCTTGGGTTGGTGAGTAGCACCGAGGGTGTAAATAAGGTCACACATATGTGAGACATTTCCATCAATAGAAAGAAAAGTAGGGCTGGGAGATAGGATATCAACAACAACAAAATCTATAAAGTAATAAAGTTAACATCTATAATATCTCATTATGCATGTAATGTCATAGGAATACATTGAAATGATCCAAGTAAAACATCAAGTACAATCATATCAAAATAAATAAACAATAACTCCAATGACCAATCTAGTATTGTCTAGATCGGCTCCCAAAGTTCCCCTGGAAACTTAAAAAACATTTTATATATACATAAGGTCAACATACATGTATACTCAGTAAGAACATACCTAAGAACTACTATAAAAATGTGAGAAGAAAATATTAATGCTATAGTGAAAAAAATAGTATAATCAATACGTACCTATTAGATCAAGTAGTTCCCTGATTCACCAAGGTTCTCTCACCAAATAACACATACAAGTATAGTAACATAATATGAAGCATGTCGATAATAGGGTACCCCAAACCACTTTCTCATTAATTTTCTGCTCTAACAGCCCAAAATTGTATTCTCTAGAACTTCCATCTCTTTCATATAATACTATATGAAGACACCTAGAAAACAACATTATACCAAGCCCTCTGTGTGCAATTGGCCACCACATTCCGCCCGATGACACCTGAGCCAACACATCACAGATCACATGAAGACACCTGACCATCACATCAAAACTCACCCAAAGACACCTGGACCATCACATAATATCTTTCCTAAAGACACATGGGCCAACACTTCACATCTCTACTACATCCATAACCTACATAGTAAGGTATTATGAACATGAAGGATATCGAACTCATTCCATAATCTAAACATGAATGACCCCCACTATGAACAACCTCATAAATCTCATCAAATATCACCACTAGTGTAATTTTTACTTCTTTACATCATATCCTGTGAATATCAACCTTTCTAGAAGAGAGACTAGGGAAGATTGGGTAGCCAACCATCCATCCTTTCCATCTTGATATTGGGAAAGACACCCGCAAAACATTTGGGTTTGACACATGGTTCTCAATGTGGGTGGGGTATATGCATAAATCACATTGAAAATGAAATATACATAACATCCATACACACAAGCCCAACCCATGGGTTTAAAAAAATAGTATCTGTAACAGCCCGAGATTTTATGAAAAATATTCTTTCTTATTTTACTAATGTCTTGTGTTATACGCTACACCAAAAGGAGCTTGCACAACACGCATCCTTGACTTGCCTTGCATTACACGCAATCGCAACCTTCCTCGATAGCGTGTGTGGTACGTAATCCTGAGTTTCACGAAACAATGATATGCTATTAAAATATTATTAAAACTAGCCGTTATGAATAGTAATAACCACTTTTTAAATTTTAGAAATTTTAACTCTCAAAATGGACTTCATTTTTGGATTCGGAGTATCGAATTTAGCCTAAGGTGAAATTTTGGTACTTTTCGGATAACTTTCATATTCTGATGAATAGTGAAAATTACTAAATTATAATTAAAAACAACTTTTTTAATCGAAAAAATTAATAGTGATAAATCATTAATTTGAGTGGTTTTAAAGTATATTTAGAATATATTTTTACAATTTAATACAATGTTGGTCATTGGATGTAGTTTCACATTTAAACTAGACATAAACAAGTGTCAATCTTTTGATAGATATTGTTTCTTAAAAACACGCTATTTGTTTTAACAGCGGGATTTAATTATAAAATTAATTAATACAACTTTTATGTTATGAATTTGGTAAAATAGACTTCATTTTTGAATTCGGAATATGAAATATAGATTGGGATGAAATTTTGGCATTGTTATGAAAAACATCAATTTTTGATGAATAGTGAAACTACTAAGTGGTAGGTTAAAAACTGAATTTTGCATAAAACTTAATTTTACCGCTTCTGTGAATGGAATTTCGAAAATCCGAGAGACACAGTTAATATCAAGGACTAAAATGTGGTTCAATGAGATGAAAATAATTTTTTGGTGAATAGTAACTTTTTACTTTTTTTACCACGGTTAATGGTAAAAAAGGTAACTAAGGGTAAATATGATATTAATATTACCCTAACACATGTCCTAATTCTATTGGACAAGTGTAATTCGACCAAAAACAAACTTAGGAATAAAATATGACCATTTAGGCCCACTTGGATTAGATTAGGACATTTATTATTAATTTATTTAAAGAAGGGTTAAAATGGTTAAAATCAAAGTTTAATAAGTAAATCATTTTTAATATGGGGTTATACATAAGATAAATTCGACTATAAATATTCATTAGAAAGCTAAAAAGATTTCCTACATGATGGTATTTTATTTGTAATTTTTAGACATCACATAATATAATTTATTTATGACACAAAAATGATGCAGTAATTATCTTATTAATGAAATATTGACATAATTGATAATATAAATACCAAAATAAATGTAATTTAAGACTTTTTATGAATTCCACTAATTTTCTAGGTTACTATGATATATTAGTGTTGATTTAATCAACTTGGTTCGAACATGTAATTCTGTTATGACTTTCACAAAAATCATATATCAAATAGTGTCAAAATTGACACAAAATATTTTTTAAATCAAATATTATATTATTAATTGTTATTTTATTCCTAAAAATCTAAGGTTCGGAAAAATGACTTAGATAAGGATATATATATTAATAATAAACAATTTGGGGTTCGTTTGGCATGTTATAGTAAGTGTATTAACCATATAGTGAAAGAAAACAAAAAGACACGGTAAAAGTTAAATTAATTAACTTAGAGTTAAATCTAATTGATAAGGTTAAAATAAAATCTTAAACTTGTCTAAATTCTATTGGTTGATAGGATTTCGACCCATCCTTACTTTAGCTTCGAAATAAGACCCTTTGGAACCATTATAAACCGATTTTGACTTTAATATAAAATAATATTTTGAGATATTCCTAAGGTGCCCCTCTCCTCCCCTATAAAAGGACACCTCCTCCCCCTCCTCCTCACACCAATTTGAGCACTCAAGCTCGGCCAACCCCTGCCAATTTCTCCTCTCAACTTCCCTAGCAACATCCTAGAGGTTCTGGTCTTCCTCAAAGACCAATTTTAGTGCCCTAAGAGGAGGTCTCAAAGAGGCACTTCAAAGAAGAGGTAATTACCGTTACCAATTCTTTCATCTTTATTTCTTCTTCCACTTCTTCTTCTTAGGTTGTTTCATTATGAAGTAATAACATCAGTATCACTCATATACTGATATGTTATTATAAGTATGAAACAACCCTATTTCACCATCTATCCATCCTACGGAAAAAGAAATCACCGCGCGTGCGTACGTACGGAATACCGTCTCCACGCCGTGGTGTAATCTATTTTCCACCACCACCTTACATGGATGGGTATAATGGTGTAAAGAATAACTATACATAGTTATTACAACATCATATTGATTCTTATATATTGTATAATCCACTCCAATTCAATTCAATATTTATAGAAATGATATCATCGCTCGTGCGTACGTACGGACTACCGTCTCCACGACGCGATGAGATTCATTCTCCATGTTAACCATTTAAGAATGATTATAATGTATATATAAGAAATAATAATGAAATATATGACATTATAAAGCTACTGGATTTATGTATATATATACATATGTATTTAATCTACTTACTTCCATTTCAAGACAATAAGGAAAGGAAAACAGCGTTCATGCGTACGTACGGACTACCGTCTCCATGAACGGTGTTTTTCATTTTATTTATCTACCTATTATATATATATATATACTGAATATATATGATATATAAATCATATTTTATATTCTGGAAGTAAGTAAATCATGATATAAGTAATAATGATGTCAAGAACAACAAGTCAAAACACCTACGATAAATGAAACGATTTTACCCAAAACGCTTCTTTAACATGGAGTTTACAAAAGAACGGGTAATATAATGTCATAAGTGAACCATATATGATATCATAACAATGAATATGATTCTGTAATAAGTCAATAACATGATTTAAATCATTATACAGGAGGTTCGGACACTTACAAAGCAAGTCGGACCTAAGGTAAGGGAAATATCACAATCTCATTTTTATCCGAGATTGTTTATTCGTAAGTATTTACTGGGGTGTATTTTATCATCCACATCCATGATCCCTCAATATGTAATATTGTTTCCATCCACTTGAAATAGTTTAAATCCAATTTTACCCTTAGGAGAGTTTTTAGTAAAGAATATAAAAGGAATCTTTTGTCGTTTTTCCGTACGAGGTACTTTTTGACTTTTCCGACAAAAGTACGAAGAATGTTTTTTTTAACTTATACGGCATGAATGGATTTTTAAAACATTACTTCAAAGAAGCTTCCTTTACAAGTTTTCAAGTTTATTTTTAATTAAATTCTTTTATTTTAAAGTTGTATGACATGTTATGAAAGGAAAAATGTTTTTGAAGAAGAAAGGATATTTTCCTCAAGAATTCAATTCAAGTGTTTTATCAAAATTATTTTCCATCTAAGATAATAAAGGGTTCTGTTTCTATCCATATTTTTACATTGGTTTGACTATATTGTGATGGAATTATGTTTATGAATTCCTTTATCATATATGAATTGATTTATGATGTCATGATGTTTCAAGAATCCCATTTTTGTTACATGTGTTATGCGATGATGCATGTTTTATGATTATGTGGCACACATAAGAAAGGATTCATTATAAGATGAGTGGGACCTATATCTCCCTCCAATGCATTGGGTAATGATTTTATATCTCATGAGATAGACATGGCTTGAATGGTAGGTTATACCGGTTCAGTGAAACAGGACTGAAACGAGGATTACTCGATTCAGAAAGGGACTTTGTCCACTAAGATAGTCTTGGCAATGAGTCTTGACTAACAAGAAATGATTCTCTATGATTATGTGTGTATGCCACAAAGTTCCATGTTTTATGTTATGATTATTGTGATTAAATTTCACTGCCATGATTTATCCCATGTTATGAAATTATGCTCTCTTTTGCAGGTTATGATTTCCAAAATGTTATGTTCTTATGAATATGATGTGATTGATATTTCTTTTGTTTACCCTTACTGAGCATTTGAGCTCACCCTTTTATGTTTTCTTTTCCCCAGGATATAAAGAAAGGTTTTAGGTAAAAAAAAAGGAAGATCTTTATGGGAGATGTTGAAGATCTTTCACCACGATTAGAAGATTATAGTCCGAGTTTCCAAAGACACTAAACTATTACGGTCCTTGTGTGTGTGTTTTTGTAATGTACTAAGTATTCCGCAAAAGTAATGTAAAGTCCATGTACATCAGGCTTCGGGTCTCTACAGTTGGTATCAGAGGAAAGGTTTAGTCAACCTTTGGAAACTAGGATGCGAAAACGTTAGTGAGATCCCTAGAGATATTTCTAAGGTATGTCTAGGGATGTCTCTAAGGTTAAGTATACGTATAGGTTATAGTAATAGAATTACGCTAACGATCATAGAATTAAACCTAAGATGTTGGATATTGAAGGTACTCCCCCTTTATTATGTTGTTTTCCCTAGCATGATTTTTGCCTCTCACACTATTCTTTATGGGTTTTAGACGATGGCTGGAACCCGAAGGAACCGTGTTGATCAATGCAATGGACAATGCAATGATTGCCCTCCTGAACAAACAAATGTTATGGGAGATGGAGTGCAAAATCTTATTGCTATACTTACACAAGCTATGAATCATTCTGGACTTCCAAATGAGCAGAGAAGGGAACAATATTCTATTGAGTCCTTCATGAGGCAACGTCCACCTTCTTTCAGTGGGTCTACTGATCCATTAGTTGCTGAACAATGGATTAGTACTACTGAAAAGATATTTTCAGTTCTTCAATGTTCTGAACATGATAAAGTCATCTTAGCAGTATATCGTTTGGAAGGTGAAGCTGATCAATGGTGGAATCTTATCAAGAATACGAGGCCAAGAGATGAAATTGAGTCCATGGAATGGGACGAGTTCAAGAACTTGTTTTTCAGTAAGTACTTCCCTCGTATTCTTCGAAAAAAGATGGAGAAAGAGTTTCTTGAACTGAAGCAAAGGGACGATGAATCTGTTGGTACCTATGAAGCAAATTTTACAAGACTTGCAAGGTATTCTTCTGGAATTATCATCCAACCTGAAAGTAAAGTTGATCGATTTTTCAGTGGCTTAAAACCAAGTCTTCGAAGGGCATTAGCTATAAGAGACTTCAGTAGCTATGAAGAAATTGTGCGTTGTGCTATCAAGGTAGAAATGGAAGTTGGTGTTACATATCCATCTCATGGTTTTGACAAGAAACGAAAGATGGAGTTCAAGGAGAAATCTCAGAATAATGGTGAAAAGAAGATGAATGTTTCCTTATGCACAAAGTGTGGAAAGAAGCATGGTGGAGATTGTCTTAAAGGGACTAGAAAATGTTTTAAGTGTGGAAAAGAAGGTCATCGAGCAGCTGAGTGTCGAAGTAATGGAAAAAGGGTTTCTAATGATGTGAATAAAGCAAACACTGCAGAGAACGCACCGCCAACACTTCAATGCTTCAAGTGCAAGGAAATGGGGCATTATGCTAATAATTGCCCTAATCCAAGGGTTAGTGATGATCAACATGAGCAACCACTGAAGGCAAAGGACAAAGGGAAATCACATGCGATCACTATTGACAATGTTGAATATGACAACGATGTGGTGGAATGATTAAGTGTTTATGTAATGGGATTCCAAAATAATGTTGTATCATTGAGTATTGCAATATTTATTGATGTGGTATTCAAAGTAATTGAGATATTTTTTTGGAAATAAGATGATATGCGCATAATGAAGACGAGAAAATGAAATGTTTAATAGTATTCATGAGCTCATGATTGATATAAGGACTAAGTGATATCATGGTTTGAGTATATAGAATTTTGAGGATTTTGGTATGTGGAAAGTGTTAACTTTTAACTGCACTCATGTTTTCACTAAGGTATTCAAGAGAATACACGATTAAGGACTTTGAATGTTTGGAATGTGACCAACAAGACATATCTTATGATATGTGGGGATCAACGACAGTATTAAATCTCTGGTAATCATTGTCACTATATTATGAGAGTGGACTGCAGTATTATGTATAAGCCTAAAGATTAGACTGGATTATGTTGGACATAAGTTAGTATTGTTTAAGGATAGAAGATTTTCGATATTATTGATGGGATGTTATAGTAACGTAGTTTTAGAAAAAGGGACAACCTACAGGACGGGCGACAACCCATCGCTTCGGACAAGGCTGTAGGAATCGAACCCACAACCGAAGTGCGACTGGCCTTTATCGCCTACCACTGACCTACAGGAAGTCCCTGTTTAGTAGAATCTAGTTTTATTATATTAAGCAGTATGATATATGAAGTATAAGTCCATTTTAGGAACTATATATGATTAATCTGACTATAGAATGACTTATGTATATTTAATAACTTTTGCTTACCTTTTGTTTGAGACAGATGGAATGACCCGTCATTCTATCACATGATCTGCTAACACTTCACGAATAACAAATTCAACTTCATTTATTTAAGAGATGAAGTGGAAATTGTTCAAGGCACGAACAACAGTGATATTGTATCAAAATAAAGTAAGTATTTATTCTAATTCAAATTTTCAACTTTAGGGAAATGATCTTGAAAACCAAAAATGTTGTCCTAGTGATCTTATACCTGATGAATCAGATGGTACCTTAGATCGTCACAAATTTATGGATTTGTGATTACTGGCTTTTCCATAGCCATGTTCTCTACCACTCTCCATCAGAACATGATGGTTAGATTTCTCTTCCATATCCATATTTTCACCTATGTGGAAACCCAGTGATTAGTTTATTTGGGTAATCGTTACATTTCATACTTTAGTTTTTAAAGCCAAGTTTTGGTATTCTCTTTTACGATGTGGGTTTCTATTAAAGAAACTTTCGAATAGTAAACCATTTATAACCCCGACGAATTTCGAGGGCGAAATTCATTTTAAGGGGGGTAGAATGTAACAGCCCGAGATTTTATGAAAAATATTCTTTCTTATTTTACTAATGTCTTGTGTTATACGCTACACCAAAAGGAGCTTGCACAACACGCATCCTTGACTTGCCTTGCATTACACGCAATCGCAACCTTCCTCGATAGCGTGTGTGGTACGTAATCCTGAGTTTCACGAAACAATGATATGCTATTAAAATATTATTAAAACTAGCCGTTATGAATAGTAATAACCACTTTTTAAATTTTAGAAATTTTAACTCTCAAAATGGACTTCATTTTTGGATTCGGAGTATCGAATTTAGCCTAAGGTGAAATTTTGGTACTTTTCGGATAACTTTCATATTCTGATGAATAGTGAAAATTACTAAATTATAATTAAAAACAACTTTTTTAATCGAAAAAATTAATAGTGATAAATCATTAATTTGAGTGGTTTTAAAGTATATTTAGAATATATTTTTACAATTTAATACAATGTTGGTCATTGGATGTAGTTTCACATTTAAACTAGACATAAACAAGTGTCAATCTTTTGATAGATATTGTTTCTTAAAAACACGCTATTTGTTTTAACAGCGGGATTTAATTATAAAATTAATTAATGCAACTTTTATGTTATGAATTTGGTAAAATAGACTTCATTTTTGAATTCGGAATATGAAATATAGCTTGGGATGAAATTTTGGCATTGTTCTGAAAAACATCAATTTTTGATGAATAGTGAAACTACTAAGTGGTAGGTTAAAAACTGAATTTTGCATAAAACTTAATTTTACCACTTCTGTGAATGGAATTTCGAAAATCCGAGAGACACGGTTAATATCAAGGACTAAAATGTGGTTCAATGAGATGAAAATAATTTTTTGGTGAATAGTAACTTTTTACTTTTTTTACCACGGTTAATGGTAAAAAAGGTAACTAAGGGTAAATATGATATTAATATTACCCTAACACATGTCCTAATTCTATTGGACAAGTGTAATTCGACCAAAAACAAACTTAGAAATAAAATATGACCATTTAGGCCCACTTGGATTAGATTAGGACATTTATTATTAATTTATTTAAAGAAGGGTTAAAATAGTTAAAATCAAAGTTTAATAAGTAAATCATTTTTAATATGGGGTTATACATAAGATAAATTCGATTATAAATATTCATTAGAAAGCTAAAAAGATTTCCTACATTATGGTATTTTATTTGTAATTTTTAGACATCAAATAATATAATTTATTTATGACACAAAAATGATGCAGTAATTATCTTATTAATGAAATATTGACATAATTGATAATATAAATACCAAAATAAATGTAATTTAAGACTTTTTATGAATTCCACTAATTTTATAGGTTACTATGATATATTAGTGTTGATTTAATCAACTTGGTTCGAACATGTAATTCTGTTATGACTTTCACAAAAATCATATATCAAATAGTGTCAAAATTGACACAAAATAGTTTTTAAATCAAATATTATATTATTAATTGTTATTTTATTCCAAAAAATATAAGGTTCGGCCAAATGACTTAGATAAGGATATATATATTAATAATAAACAATTTGGGGTTCGTTTGGCATGTTATATTAAGTGTATTAACCATATAGTGAAAGAAAACAAAAAGACACGGTAAAAGTTAAATTAATTAACTTAGAGTTAAATCTAATTGATAAGGTTAAAATAAAATCTTAAACTTGTCTAAATTCTATTGGTTGATAGGATTTCGACCCATCCTTACTTTAGCTTCGAAATAAGACCCTTTGGAACCATTATAAACCGATTTTGACTTTAATATAAAATAATATTTTGAGATATTCCTAAGGTGCCCCTCTCCTCCCCTATAAAAGGACACCTCCTCCCCCTCCTCCTCACACCAATTTGAGCACTCAAGCTCGGCCAACCCCTGCCAATTTCTCCTCTCCACTTCCCTAGCAACATCCTAGAGGTTCTGGTCTTCCTCAAAGACCAATTTTAGTGCCCTAAGAGGAGGTCTCAAAGAGGCACTTCAAAGAAGAGGTAATTACCGTTACCAATTCTTTCATCTTTATTTCTTCTTCCACTTCTTCTTCTTAGGTTGTTTCATTATGAAGTAATAACATAAGTATCACTCATATACTGATATGTTATTATAAGTATGAAACAACCCTATTTCACCATCTATCCATCCTACGGAAAAAGAAATCACCGCGCGTGCGTACGTACGGAATACCGTCTCCACGCCGTGGTGTAATCTATTTTCCACCACCACCTTACATGGATGGGTATAATGGTGTAAAGAATAACTATACATAGTTATTACAACATCATATTGATTCTGATATATTGTATAATCCACTCCAATTCAATTCAATATTTATAGAAATGATATCATCGCTCGTGCGTACGTACGGACTACCGTCTCCACGACGCGATGAGATTCATTCTCCATGTTAACCATTTAAGAATGATTATAATGTATATATAAGAAATAATAATGAAATATATGACATTATAAAGCTACTGGATTTATGTATATATATACATATGTATGTAATCTACTTACTTCCATTTCAAGACAATAAGGAAAGGAAAACAGCGTTCATGCGTACGTACGGACTACCGTCTCCATGAACGGTGTTTTTCATTTTATTTATCTACCTATTATATATATATATACTGAATATATATGATATATAAATCATATTTTATATTCTGGAAGTAAGTAAATCATGATATAAGTAATAATGATGTCAAGAACAACAAGTCAAAACACCTACGATAAATGAAACGATTTTACCCAAAACGCTTCTTTAACATGGAGTTTACAAAAGAACGGGTAATATAATGTCATAAGTGAACCATATATGATATCATAACAATGAATATGATTCTTTAATAAGTCAATAACATGATTTAAATCATTATACAGGAGGTTCGGACACTTACAAAGCAAGTCGGACCTAAGGTAAGGGAAATATCACAATCTCATTTTTATCCGAGATTGTTTATTCGTAAGTATTTACTGGGGTGTATTTTATCATCCACATCCATGATCCCTCAATATGTAATATTGTTTCCATCCACTTTAAATAGTTTAAATCCAATTTTACCCTTAGGAGAGTTTTTAGTAAAGAATATAAAAGGAATCTTTTGTCGTTTTTCCGTACGAGGTACTTTTTGACTTTTCCGACAAAAGTACGAAGAATGTTTTTTTAACTTATACGGCATGAATGGATTTTTAAAACATTACTTCAAAGAAGCTTCCTTTACAAGTTTTCAAGTTTATTTTTAATTAACTTATTTTATTTTAAAGTTGTATGACATGTTATGAAAGGAAAAATGTTTTTGAAAAAGAAAGGATATTTTCCTCAAGAATTCAATTCAAGTGTTTTATCAAAATTATTTTCCATCTAAGATAATAAAGGGTTCTGTTTCTATCCATATTTTTACATTGGTTTGACTATGTTGTGATGGAATTATGTTTATGAATTCCTTTATCATATATGAATTGATTTATGATGTCATGATGTTTCAAGAATCCCATTTTTGTTACATGTGTTATGCGATGATGCATGTTTTATGATTATGTGGCACACATAAGAAAGGATTCATTATAAGATGGGTGGGACCTATATCTCCCTCCAATGCATTGGGTAATGATTTTATATCTCATGAGATAGACATGGCTGGAATGGTAGGTTATACCGGTTCAGTGAAACAGGACTGAAACGAGGATTACTCGATTCAGAAAGGGACTTTGTCCACTAAGATAGTCTTGGCAATGAGTCTTGACTAACAAGAAATGATTCTCTATGATTATGTGTGTATGCCACAAAGTTCCATGTTTTATGTTATGATTATTGTGATTACATTTCACTGCCATGATTTATCCCATGTTATGAAATTATGCTCTCTTTTGCAGGTTATGATTTCCAAAATGTTATGTTCTTATGAATATGATGTGATTGATATTTCTTTTGTTTACCCTTACTGAGCATTTGAGCTCACCCTTTTATGTTTTCTTTTCCCCAGGATATAAAGAAAGGTTTTAGGTAAAAAAAAAGGAATATCTTTATGGGAGATGTTGAAGATCTTTCACCACGATTAGAAGATTATAGTCCGAGTTTCCAAAGACACTAAACTATTACGGTCCTTGTGTGTGTGTTTTTGTAATGTACTAAGTATTCCGCAAAAGTAATGTAAAGTCCATGTACGTCAGGCTTCGGGTCTCTACAGTATCATTCCAACTCACTTCATCACCATATACCTCATAACTTTTAACACAATTATTATCACCTATAAATGCACAAAACCACACAAGAATGTCACAACCATAAACCCAAATCCACATTCCACCTTTCATTTCAAATTAAACCATTTCCATATTTTTCCATTACCAACCAATTTCATTAATACAACCCATTCATTTCACATTAAAAAAACTACTTAAACCATACTTTCCATTTTAATTCAAGATTTCATTAACCATTCAAACCCATTAGACACTCTACTTAATCATTAAAAATTCATTTAATCCAATTATCACACCTAAATTCAATAGTTATCAATTAACCACATTAATTCCCAACCATTTTCACATCCATTAAACATATTTCCATATTCAAATTAAGCATCATTATCTTATTTACCATTCATTATTTCCATACCCAACCAACAATCATCACAACACAACATAATCCAATCCATCACCATAATTCATCTATCTTAATGCAACCACACGTCACAACCACCACAAATTATCTCATATTATCAAATAAAAACAAACTTTAGTTTTCACATCCACTAAAATCTAGTTTAAGGGATTCTATAACATTACATAATCTCTAACATGGGGTATTAACACACAATTCTAGATTTCCATGGGAAAGAGGTTCATTTCCCATATATAAGTGATAAGCCTTTTAATGAATAATGATATTAATTAGAAAACTACATCAAGGGTCTCATAATAATAAAAAATCCTTGTAGAAACAAGGTTCCCAACAACCATTATTTTCAATAAGGCAACTGACATGGAAAATCTTTTAAAAAATATCAAAAAATATGTAAAAAAATGTGATAATTCTTTTTTCTTGAAAAACAATATTAATCATCTTCACGTTATCATCACTTTCTATTTTTAGGGTAATGTTTTGATTATCTAACTTAACAAAACACGTGATAATAATGTGAATAATAATTCTTCACGCAAGATATAATAATTTCTATGGAAAAAATATCAATAACATGAAGGAATCATATAAAATAATTCCAAAAATCCCTATTTCTATGAATTTCATTACATTTGATTAATTATATTTATTAGTATGACACTTACCATCAACAAAAAAAGAAAAAACATTCTAATATCATTGATGCATGGGAAATAAAGAGATAACTTGGATCCGATACCTGGAAGAATGAAGTTCCCATGATGCAACAAACAGAGGAGAGAGGAATATGATCACAACCCAATAAATGCTGGATAATCCTTAGATAAATTCACATCAGGTTTGCAGATCCCAAAAGGTTAGGTTTGGACCAAAAAACTTGAGAGGAATGAAGATAGACTCAAATGAGGTAAGAATATAATTTTTAATATTTACAAACATCCCTCCAATAATACATTAAAAACTTCATCAAAAGCTTCATATTTTATTCCCCATTTTATTTTCATTTAAATAAAATTTTAATTATGATACATTTAAAAGCTTTGAAAACATTAAATATAATTTAAATAATTCAAAATCAATTAAAACCATGATTTTATGATTTTAAATAATTGAATTTTTTTTACAAGTTGAAGAATGAATTCATAAAAACTAGTTAAAAATTGATACCCATACACAACTCATATGCGCTACATAAGGGTAACAGGGTTTGACCCTTACATAGCTTTTTACTCTTACATAGGCTTTAGAATATGTAGCTTACCCTTATGAAACTAATAAAAATGTGTCCTGAGCCTGACACAAGCTAAGAGATTACCCTTATATGAGTCGGTACCCTTACATAAGACACATTTCCCTTATACAACCTTAAGGATTTTAGTTTTACCTTTATGCAGTGCATAGTATTAGCATCTTACTTTTATGAAAGCCTTAGAAATAGCAGCTAACCATAAAGAAACTCTAGATTACTCTTACATGAGATTTATAACTCACGAGGTACCTTTATGCAACACTTACGAGATCTAGGTTACCCTTATATAACCCATAGAAAACTCCACTTACCCTTATGCATCTTCTTTAAAATCTAGGTTATCCTTACTTTATCCTCATAAAAAAATATTACCTTTATAAAAATCGTTTAAAACCACCATTACTCTTATGAAACATCAATATTGTGCATAAGGGGTAATATTTCATTAAAAATATTAACTTTTTAGTCAAAATAACTTATAAATAATTAAGAAAAAGGTTTATTATCACTTACAAATACCCAAAAGACCTTCTAAAATATTGGAAATTTCAAAAATTACAAGTTAATTTTCCTAAATAAACTTTTAAACCTTGAAATTACTTCAATAATTTTGAATACCTTTTCAAAACTACATTATAAATTACAAAATAATTTAAAAAAAACTTCTAGAATGTATGAAATCACTTTTGAACCACCAGACACCTTAAAATGGAAAATAAAGGATCAAGAATATTTTGGACCTTTATAGCTATGATTATGATGATTCATATTTTGGAAAAGGCATGATTGTTTGGGACTTCCTTTCCACCCAGTGATATTTACCATGGCACACATGGGAAGAATAGGAAGTTGTGTGATAATCGCAAGGATGGTGGAGGTATTTCTCTATACCGGTATTTTTCTACTCGATCAACAGCAGATAGTAGTGTACCCTTGACTTGATACTTGTGTGACATGGTAGTAATCACTCAGCATAATTTACATGCCTCTTTGAAGAACTATAATACATGTTGTCACTGAGGCCTTATACATAGATTCTGTATAACTCTATCTATGACTCTATATGGTCAGGGATCATCAGATCCAAAGGACACTATAGTGCAATTAGAAGCTTAAAATTCAATAAGACTCCATCTATGAGCCTCCATAGTGAAGCAATTTCATGAAATAGAGGAGTTTCTGGTGGAAGTTTATGTGGGAATGAATATTTTGAGAGGTACTATTTTTGTAGGATCTTCTATAGAAAATGATCTGTTTGATATAGGCGCCTCACATTCTTTTATATATTTCCATTTCATGGATGTGTTTAAACTACCCATAGAGCTTATTTCCTTTATTATAGAGCTAGAAATTCCTCTTGGTTAATAAGAAAGAGGAGGGGGTTTATTTTACTTCATGTTCTCTTTCGATAGCTGATGCAGAGTTAGTTTAGGAATTTCTTTTTCTTGATCTAGATATTTTCAACATTATCATATGGATGGATTGGATGGTTGATCACTAAGCTAATTTTGATTTTTACCATCACCATGTTTCATTATTTTCTACCGATGGGAGTGACCAAGTGTTATAGGGAGAGTGGGACCTGAGGTACAATCACGAAGGACCTTCTCGACCAAGGCTTAAGAGCCGATTGTCTATTGTTGTGGTTGATCCCAATTTTGTATCCTCTCATGTTGACATTCCTTTGGTTTTTCAAGATTTTCATAAGGTTTTCCCATAAAACATCTACGGTATTCCTTTAGATAGGGAACTAGAGTTTTCCATCAATCTGGTGCCTGGTACAAAACCGATTTCTATACCCTCTTATCATATGATAACAAAATATTTGAAAGAACTCAAGATCTAGATGGAAAACCTGTTAGAGAAGATATTTTTTAACCCTAGTGTTTCACTATGAGTGGCCCTTGTGCTCTTTTCCAAGAAGACTGATGATTTTTTGGATATATGTATAGAATATTGAAATCTGAATTGAGTAGTAGTTAAAAATAAGTATCCTTTTCCTCATGTGGATGAATTGTTTTATATGTTAAAAGCCAAAAAGTGATTTTAAAAAATCAATCTTCAGTTGGGATATCATCAGTTTAGAGTTAAGAAATCAGATATCTCAAATAATACTTTTAGGATCAGGTATGATCACTATGAATATATTGTGATGCCTTTTAGCATAACACTCATGTAGTGTTTACAACTAGGACGAACTAGATATTCCACAAGTATCACGATACCTTTATTGTGGTATTTTTGGGTGATATCCTAGTTTATTAGAGATACGATAATGATCATGATCACCATCTAAATTTGTTTTTAGAAATATAGAGGTTTCATTAATATATTTATGTAAAAATATCTAAATGAAATTTTTGGATTTGAGAGGTAAATTTCTTAGGGAATTTGATTTTAAAAAATGACCTCTTAGTCGATCCTAAAATGTTAAAGGTTGTATTGTCTTGGGAAGAACCACATAAATTATTTAAGATTTATAGATTCATTTGATGGATATTATTGATGATTCATAAAATATTTCTCAATTATGGAATCACCATTGAAATCTCTTATCATGAATGGGGTGAAATTCTCATGGGATGCTACGTGTCAGGAATCTTTTGATGAGTCGAAACGACATATGAAATCAAATCCTATTATATTGTTTTTTTAAACCCGATAAGGGATATGTGGTTTATTATTATCCTTTAGGTATTTTTATGGGATGTGTTCTTATGCATGATGACCATTTGGTGGATTATAGTTCTCGATATCTTCGGTCGTATGAGAAGAATTATCCTACTCATTACTTGGAGCTCACCACAGTTATGAATATGATTAAGTGATGATGACATTATATTTTTGAGGAGAGGTTCAAATTCTATTCTGATTACAAGATTTTGAGTTATATCTTTTTTAGAAGGACTTGAACCTTTGGAAAAGGTGATGGGTGGAGTATTTCCAATAGTTTGATTTTAACACCGCCTATACCCTAGTGAAGGGGAACATCATTGCTGACACTCTAAGTAGAAAATTCCATTCTCATGATTTTCTAGAAGTGAAATAGGATTATAACTTTATGGGTTATTTTTTTCTCAATTTCACTTCAATGGGAAAGAAGATGATTCATATATGGTTTTTACTAGTTTTCAGTTGTTATCATATCTCCTTGAGTTTATTCTACCAAACTAGAAGTAGGATGAAGAGTTCATAGGAATCAGGTAATCTTGATATGGTGAGGAGATGTTTTTTTGGTGTTCACTCTCCTTTGATGTAATTATATGCTTTAGAAGTTAGTTTTCTATCCCTTAATATGTTAGGATTTTAGTTACGCATGGTTGTCATGGTTCTTCATGGGTTTCACATCCTATCACTATAAAGATGTATTATGACATGATACAGTGTTCTTGGTGGATAGGTGTAAAGCACAATAGTGTATATTATGTGTCTCATGGTTACACCTATTAAAAGTTCATGGTAGAGTACATCCTTATCCTTCCTATGTTCTAAATTGGATGAATTTGAGTTGGATCCTGACATTTTAGTTTTGTAATAACCAATGAAGATTTTTGACTCTAAGATGAATGTTTTACATGGTAATTCTATTTCATTAGTCAAAGTGTTATTCCAGAACATATCAGATTCTTATGAGACTTGGGATCATGAATTATTGGTGAGGGAGTAGTGGCCTCAATTTTTTCGGAGAATCCTTCCTCTATATGACTTTATGGTGTTTTGGATATTTTTTGGTGGTTTTAGAATTGGGATTGGGTGTATGGAGGAGGGGGGAAATAAAAGTTGGATAATCATTGGATGTAGAAGCCTACTAGCTATCTAGTGAAATGTTAGTAGGTAAAGTTCCTATAGGAGTTCCACTATCCTACCAGTGGAACTTCCAAAGGTTTAGGCTCACTTCCCAGAACCATCAATTTATCGGTGGTAGCCACCTTGTAGCTTGTGGCATCGGGATGGGATGAATTTACTAAGAATATTTTAGTATTTTATTCCCCCAAACACCAATTTAACAACTATAATAACAAGCTTTGACCATAATTCTCCTTGTACGAATCCAAAGGCTCTCAATAAATGGATTGGGATCTCTATGATGGATAAGGAGGGTTTAATTCTTGTATATATGAAAAGAACTAGTGGAATTACAAATAGAATAATTGGAATAAGGAAATGGAAAATTATCAAGAGATATCCTAAACAAGCCTATATGCCGATTCCAAGTCATAATTCCATCCCAAGATGAAGTTGATTCCTCAAAAATATTTCTTATATCCCCTTTATCCCACCTCCACACCTTTTATAGACACTATACCCCCTATCATGGATTTATGTGGACCTCAGGTGGTCCCCCACAATAGATTCCCCCCCTCAAAAAACCCTAGAAACCAACTCCCCTGGTATCATGACCCTTTTACCCCTTTATCTTGTAGCCAAGTATTTATCACTCACCCCACCTTGAAAGTTAGTCTTATCCTCAAGACTGAATAATGGTTTCCTTTGTTTGAAAACGAGCCAAAAAAACTTCTAAATTATTCTCTATGTGTTTATACATTGAGAATAACCAAACATCATTCAGATACCTAGAACTAATAATAGAGGACTTTGTTGTTGAAGTCATTGAAAAAGAATCTTTGACGAACATGGATGTCAAGAAATATCCCATTTTCATCTCCCTTATTTCTCCAAAACAAGATGTGGTAATACTCTATGGAGATAAAACCCAAACCCCTACTCCATCACAACATTCCCAAGTGGTGCATCCCAGTCACCAACCGAAGACTAAACTGTCATATCCGACATAATTAAACCCACCATTTTCACCAAATTATACAATATAAATGCAACATGATCCTAAATATACAAATATCTAGTCATCCCAGGATGTAATTCAGGTAGTACGATGGAGTGAGAAGGTGGATGTAGCTCTTGCCGATATTCTGGTTTCACCCACAACATAAGGGAAGGTTGAAGGTCCAAGAACTTTTCAAGAGAATATATCTTGAACTATGACATATTCTCCCGTAAACATCATGAAACTTCGAAGAATTATCGAACTACCATTCCAGAAGTCACTTCCCATTAATGGTCTAATTGGCATTGTTATATTAAGGCGAGGGTTTCTTGAATCTTCCTAAGTTTTTGTATCACCTCATCCCTCTACATTTTTGTCATCAAAAAACAAAAATGAGTGTAATGGATGAAGTAGAGACAATATTGTGCACCGCATTAGAATATAGTCCATCAAAAGAAGGTGATGAAGGGAAGGCTGTGATGTCTTTATGAAGTGGAAGGTGATAGTGTACGATGCCTGTTGGGTGTGCTACTATTTCCATGGAAGGTGCTGATAGTGCACAATGGTTCTAGAAAAAACTTATAGGAGGGTCTCTATTTTTTTGGTTTTTTGGTTTTTGTAGAAGTATGTAGCTAGATGACCTAGATTTTGTAATTTAAAAGAGTTGTATGAGTGTGTTTTCTTAAAATGTGATATGAAGGAGGGCATCGTTGATGGGTGAAGTTCTGTCAGCGTGGCTTGTTTGAGAGAGTTGAGAAAATTGAGATACTCATCTCCTCAGGAATCGATCCATTGTGTGAACATGAAACTGAAGACCACACATTCATGGGTGATGTGTCCAAGAAAAACTAGTTTGATACCTCATCATGTGGGATGTGATCTAGTAAAGGAAGAACCATAATGCACATGATAAACCATGGTGGTGCACGCATTCACTCGAGAGAGAAGAGGATCTATTAAGAAGTGCGTTTTGGTACTATGTGCACCTCTTCAAAGAAGGAAGATGAATATGAGTTTCCTTATATGATGTGTCCAATAAGGAAGGTAACTAAGGATGATGGTGTATAATGTCAGTGAATCCTCCATAGAGTGAAATGTTGAGGCTGAGTGGTGAGGAATGAAAGGTTAAATAGGGAAGCATCAACATATTAGACAAATTGATACATAAGGAGGATTGGATTCTTGTATATATGAAGATAACTAGTAGAATTACAAATAGAAGAGGAGGAAGAAGTAAATAGAATACTATTGTGAGATATCCTTCCCAATCCTACAAGATGATTCTAATTGAAAAGTCCGTCCCAAGCCAATTCTGGTTCCTCAACAATATTCTCCATATTCCTTTTCTCCCACCTCCACACATTCATATAGCCATTATACCCACCTATCTTGGATTCATGTGGACCCCAGGTGGTCCCCCACAATAGATTCCCCCATAAATAAAATCCTAAAACCAATTACCAATGGTGCCATGACCATTTTACCCCTATGCTCATGTAGCTAGGTCTTTATCACTCTCCATCATCTTTTCTTGAAAAAATGATCTTCATTCAATAAATTATTCCTCCTTTGGTAAGGTTGATTTAATTACTATAATTTTCTCCATTTATCTTGGAATTAGTAGAGATTATAGGCTGAATTAATGGAATATATTGTTCACGTTATGATCTCTATCACGCCCTTAAATATTCATTGGGCATCTACCTCCCAGTGTTCAGATCTCTTGTTAATTGTGGTGCAACCTGTGTGAACTTTGAAGTATGTGTTGATCTATTTTATCTTCTAACCTATTACTTATGGAAGCTCATTATAAGATGTGGGAATATATGTTTAGGGTCAAATATATATTTATATAGTTTCCCATTTCCTTTCGGTGTTTGGATTTTCATTGTGGTTAGAGTGTAAACCAAATGCGAGGTAGGTGTTTCCATCTCTAGACTAAGTTTGGTGAATCATAAATGATCTTGGTTTTATAAATGATTTTATAAATGATTTTTTGGAATGATTTGTGATGTTTTAATATATGTGTGTGATGAATTTTGATAAAAATGAATTTCCCCTTGTTTTGGTAAAGGAATTATGGTTTTCAAATCATTATGGAATGGTTTGTGAAATTAGTTTTCAAATCATGATTTTGATAAAATGTGTTTTTATGATATGTAATTATCCATTTGAAATGAAAATTTATTTGACATATGCAGCACATGAGAGACTTGGGTAACTAGGAGGGGATTTATTATTGGTCCTTGTCCTTGTTTCCATAGGGGTTTAACTCATGGGGTGTTACCCTATTCTTTAGGCTTTATTTCCCAGGGACTTGATTTTATAACATGACAGGGGGTTCTTCCTTGGTGATGCTCCTCTATTCTCTAATACTTGTTTCACCGTGACTTGTTTAGTTCATGAGTATTGATTTGTTATTGAGGTATGAGAGACATAGATATCCTAGGAGTATGTTATTCTAGGGGTGATCTCTATTGAGAATTGGATTTGTATTATTTTGGGTTTGATATGATAATGAATGATTTGATAAATGTAAAATAGTTTATTTGAGATGTGATTTAAAACTATATTATCTATCTTTTGTGTAAGAACTACAAAAAGGGGATTTATTTTACTATGATTTTGATATAAAAGTGAAAAATATTTTATCATGCCATTTTTTTATATTGATCATATCATGATTATTTGAAAGATATTATTATGGAACACTTGGGTGAGATCCTACTGATCTTGTTTAGCTCACAACCTACACACTCCCTCAAGGTTAGTGTGTAAACATTTTTTTTCTGATGTAGGAAAGAGAAAGGTACTGTGGTAAGGTGGTGATGCTTATGTCATCTGGGAATGGATAGCTGGTGGTGATATGGTGGGATATTACTTAAATGTCACATAGAATAGCTATTTATAGTTTTGAGTTATCCTTTTTGGTTTTTTTTGGAAATTTATATTGGTTTTGTCTTGCTACCTTGGTTGTATCTCCAATTTTATTATTCTTTTTTTAATTTTATATTTTTCTTTTTTGGTTACATTTATTTATATATTTCCCAGGTATCTTGTTTCAGGTGGTAAAATCATTTTATCTGGCCATTTTTGGATTCTTGGGTGCTTGTTTCTTGTATGTGGGGATTAGAAATTCTCTTCTGGTCTTTCTATGGAACATTTAAAAGTTTAGTTGGATGGGTTGTCTGAGATGGTTCATGAAAATATTAGTAAATGAAATATGTATAGTAATTTAATTTTTATCTCTTGTAGCAACTAGGATGGGAAACCCGATAGTTGATTCCCTTAGTAAAAAATCCCAACCTCAGAATTATAATTGGTAGGAATCAATTGGAAGAGAAAGAAAAAAATTGATTTATATTTATTTATGATATAAATTATATAGATGAATTATAGTGGACATAAATAATTGAATAATAAGAAGAAAATGTAGGAGGTATTTAATAAGAAGAAAGAATACTCTGGAAGGTGCTTCTCTCTGAGGCCAATTTCCTATCCCCCCAATCCAACTCCTACAATTGAAAGCCCAAACTATTCTCCCATACCCCTATCCTTCCCCTAAGCCAACTAATATAGGTATATGAACAAATTAAACATTATAAATAAATTCTCCTAATAGCTAGAACCATTTACTAGCTGGATAACCACTAGAAAACCATCCCAACTAACTACTATTAGCCCTAATAGACTCATAAAAGGGAAAAAACCCCTTCCCCTAGTAGTAAACAACCAAATTGAAAAAACCCCACCCACATTACTATAATTTCCTCCTCAAAATTCCACCTTATCCTCAAGGTGTAAAAATTGATGTGCTTCTTGGGTTATTGTCACTATTATAGCTGTTGTATCTTCTGGGAGAATATTTGAAGCTATTGGACCCATTGTACATTGAGGGATGTGTCTCCAA
This sequence comes from Viscum album, assembly GCA_963277665.1. Classification (NCBI taxonomy): domain Eukaryota; kingdom Viridiplantae; phylum Streptophyta; class Magnoliopsida; order Santalales; family Viscaceae; genus Viscum; species Viscum album. The sequence goes on from OY728162.1 coordinate 129,107,121, forward strand.
TATTTTACACAAAGCATTAAACTGCCTTTACCAATTTCTTCCCTGAGTTGGATATCTATACTCCTAGTATATTTTCAATAAAAACCTCTCACTCCACCACTGTATAAGAATAAACAAGCCTCTTTCTTATTAGATTTAGTATTAGGAACATGATGATGCTCCTTACAGTGTGGAGGTTATTTACCCTTTATGTATTACATGTAGATCCAAGCCTCTGTAAATAATGCTAGTTTCTATTTAAATCTCTCAAATGTAGCCTTATCCATCAAACCTCTAGAGGAAGTGTGCTAGGATTTTATACCCGAAATGGTAGCTTTAGGATGTGTATGACCAGAATCATAGGCTATGTCAAATACAATTCCCCACCCCTTGGAAACTATGACTATATTAGAGCACTACATAATGAGTAATGGTTGAAGAATTTATAAAACTTGAACATATTTCATAGAAACTTTGAAGTAGTGCCAAAATTCATGCTCCTCACACTGCTACTTTGGTTTTTTCACAAAACAACCATGTATAGTGCCGCATACATCATGACATGTTGATACCTCTATATTTTCAATTATTTTTCTTCCCCTATAAAAAAAACCTTATCCTCCTCCTCCAACTTTTTTCATTCCGATAGAACATCATGCTTCATGACCACCTTATAGATTCAAAAATTTCTTACACCCATACCGACACAACCTACAAAATCTCCCACTACGACTATGCATGAAATGAATCTCTTGTTTCTTCCCCTACTACACTTCTAAACATCTCAAACAACTCTTCTTTGAAGTGTGTTCAAGTGAGATCAGCCTGAGTTACTATCAATGATTTAAACCAAAGTCAAAATTTACCTAGCATACTCAGTCAATCCATCTAGACCTTCATTTATTTCAGAGTTTGGTGGATAAAAAAATAACTCCCAGCTTCCATGATCTAGGTTTCAGGATTGTCTCCCAAAAATACCAGCATCGTCATGACCCTTGGGATCTCCTTCCACTCCTACATACTTTTGTACATTCTATCCAATGACTCAAAGAGTTCTTTTAGTTTTAACTCCATGTGTGTGTGGGGGAAAAATGTCAGCTTTAATACTCTTAATCAAGATGTCGTTGATCCTTCCACTTTCTCCCTGAGTTCCTACACCTAGTGCTATGTAATGTGAGCTGTTTCCCATTTATGAATGTCATTATCCTCCACTAAGAAACCTATTCCTCTGCTACACAGGAAAAAATGTTGTGTCACCTTTATAAATTCACGATCGATAAGGATCAATACTCTCTCTAGAAATATCTCCCAAGAACCACTCTAAAGAAACTCTAAATGAAAGAACCAATTGGAGGGAATTAATTGAGAGAGATAGAGAGAGAACAATGGAATTATATTTATTTCTGATAAAAACTGTAGAAATGAATTATAGTGTACAAAATTAATAGAAGAATAAAAAAATGGCAGAGGAGGTTAAGAAGAAGAAGGAATCCCTTGAATGGAACTACCCCCTGAGGCCAATGGCCTAACCCACCCATCCAACTCCTACAGTTAAAAGGACAAACTATTCATATATTCCCTCACCCTTCCCATAATCCAACTAATATAGGTAGATGAATAGGTGGAACATTCTAGGAAACTAATCCTAATAGCTCTAACCATTTATTATCTAGATAACCACTATACAAATTTCCCAACCATCTACCATCATCCCTAACAAACTAATAAAAAGGAAAATAAAAATTTCCCCCTAGAAGTAAAAAACCAACTAGAGAAACCCACACACATTTTCCTATCAATAAAGGGACTTGTTTATTCTATATTGAGTTTTCAAAATCCATTGCAAAGAAAGCAATGATTTCTAAATATCATATCATGACTGTTTCATTATTAAATAAAGTTTCTATAGTTGGGAGGTATTAGGAGGATTGTTCTTGGTTTCTAACTCCTTCCACTTTATCTATGGAAGTCTTGTGGTTTCAACCAACATGTGATAATTCATGATGAAATATCACTCTTCCTGGTAGGTTTTCCATCTCAATGTATCCAAAATGCATTGTGATATTCAGAAGAAATTTTAGTGTCCAAGTATGAAATAAGAGATAATTGGTTTTGTTTCTATATGTTTCACTTACCAAGAGGTGAAAAAATGAGAGAAATTAAATACAATTTCATCAACTCCCTTTTCTTTTATGGAATCAATACGAGATTCAGATAGACATTGTGTCCGTATTACTGAGATCTCTGAGAGGCCATGATATTGTTTGGGTAATTATGGACTGTTTGACCATGATGACTCACTTCTTACCCATATGGGAATTGTCTTCTATATATAATCCAGTTAAATTATCTGTTCAATAGATAATTATACTTTACTGGGTTTCAATGAGTGTCATTTCTGATTGGGACCCAAGGTTTACTTCTCTCTTATGAAAAAGGGTTGCATTGAGATCTTGGTTCTTAGGTGAAAATGTATACAATATTCCACCCTTAGACCAATGACTAGTCTGAGTAGACCATTTATATTCTAGAATATATTTTTTGATCATATATCCAAGATTTTTTTATCTCTTATAGGATCATCTATAATTATTTAATATTTTCTACAATAATAGTTATCATTCATATATTTAGATGACTCCTGTTGAGACTCTCTATGGTAGGTTTTTTAATTCTAACCTGTGTTGAATAAAGATTGGGGAGTTATCCATGATTGGTCTTTACATAGTGTAGGAGATGACTAAGCCAATGAAATTCATTCAAAAATAATTTACCACTACTCAAATATGATAGATATATTATTTCAATCATAGCCTATGACCTTTGGAATTATGGGTTGTTGATCATGTATTTATTCAAGTTTATCTATCATTGGATCATATAATGATGTTAAAGTAGGGGAAATTAACTCCTCAATTTATCCTTACCTACTCATATTAGTTCCATGCATAATATATTCCTTATTTCTCAACTGAATAGATATGAACTTGATCCTACTAAAGTGATCTGACCCGATGATATATAATTAGAGGCTTATGATTCCTATATGGAGCAACCGATTTGTATCATCAATTAGAGAAAGAAGGTTCTATGAGGTAAATTAATTCCATTAATGTAGGTATGATGAAAACATGGAAGTAGAAACTTTTGAAAAAGAGTCTTAAAGCTCAATGGTTAGAATTATTCTCTCATTGATACTTGTTAGGGACAAGAACCTCGATGGTGGAAAGTTTGAAATAACCTTCATTATTTAGAATTAGTTTTTATATTTTATTTTTTATTTACTCCTTAAATTGAGAAATATGGATTTTAGAAGTGTTTAAAGAATTAATTGAAGTTGGAAGGTCCAAATTAAATTTGATATAGGAGAGGCACCGAGTACCCGATTGTAGGGTACTAGGTCCTGGGGGTACGGTACTAGGTACCCAATTATATTCGGTGATAACGATAAACCCTTATGGCCTAGTTAATGGGAACTTGATGGTCTAGAAATGGGTACCCAATGGCCGATAGTCCCTCACCAGGTACTCAGTAGGTTCTATATATTTTTAAACTAGTGGTAAAATAGTTATTTATTTATATTTTAACCCCTTAAATGAGTTCCTTGAGAATTTTTCTTTTTTATTCCATAAAAAAACTCTTTCTTGGATTCTCCTCCCCCTATCTAACTCCAATGTGGTAAAATCATAAATTTTTATTTTCATATTCATCATGATGACATAAGAGATATACATTTACGAGGTAAAGGTAGGGAAATCATATTCTTCCTTTTTTCCTACTATTTATTTAATACCATATCAAATCACTAAATCCTTTTCATATAGGTTTCAAAAATTATTCAAGTGGTGTCATTATTTAATCCTATGGATTCTAGATTAGGGTTTAACTAGTAAATTAGTATGTGAATCTTCCCCTCTCACATATTATCGTATTGTAAAGGATGGTGTTGTCATGAGGTAGAGTTAAACTCAACCAAAAATGAATTTTTTCCTTTAAATAAATGTTTTTATTTTTCTAAAACTTTGTTTTAACTTGTATTTTATTTTCTTGAGCTCTTATTCCAATGATACTATTTATACTTTGCTATTCTTTATAACACTAGTTAGGCTTGATTTGACTTGTAGTTTTATTTTTTGGTTTGAAATATTAAAATATATCATGATATATATTGTAATTTTTCTATATATATGTGTGTATGTGTGTGTGTGTGTTATGGATTATTATTCTAGGTAGGAGGAAGGGAATAAATATTTCTATAAACTATGTGAAGGTACCTCTGGACATTGATGATGATAACTGTGGATTTATATCGGGGTTCCAAGATCACTAAATATGCATTTACCTTCCCCCATATGGGTTTCATGTTGGAAAAAATATTTTATCACTTTCCCTATACAAATATGACTCTTGCACAAGATGAAATTTTCTTACTTGTTTTCCATAAGCATAGTTTCTAAGTATGATTCTATATAGGTATGGTTAGTCTTCATGGTGGATTTTTTAGAATATGGAAAAAACGCCTAAAATCATTACTTTATTTAATTCATCCCATATAATATAAAATGATCAATGTTATAATCTTGTTACTTGTATATTTATACTTCTACTGCATGCACTTGATATTATTTTTGATAAGTAGGAGTTTGAGGGAGATCGATGACTAGGTATGATGTATTCACACCCTATAAATGTCCACTTGGTATGTGTATAGATTCTATTTCTTTTGATTCAGGAAAGGTAAATATGAAACACACACAGATTCATAGGAGAAAAAGATAGGGGTTGTAATGGATTCTTTAGAGCTGGCATTGGACATCTCACTTAGAGATGGACTTAGGGTTTCTTTTGTTTTCCCTTTTTGGATACCATGATTATGGGATGTCCCTTTGTTCCTCTCTAGTGTTGATTTTGTTTTTTGGGATGTATATATAAATATGGTTTCTATTATAGTTGTGTTTTTTGATGGATTGTATATTACTAGATTGTTTTTTTCTTTGGGTCGTATATATACAAATATATTTTTTATATTGTTATATAGGTACAATAGGCACCCTATTGTGTATAAGTTGCTAAATTTTCTAGAATGCTTGATATATAGATAAGTTATGTAATATTTTTTATAGAATTAATAATTTACCTAACTTAAATCCAAAATAGATAATAAAAAATTCCACCTCATCCTAATTGTTTCTAAGTACTTATGAAAGTTTGTGGTGTTTTGGAAGTGAACCTAAAGCCTTGTGGTGGTTCGGTCTAGTTCAATGAAAGAGATGAGTCTGGTTGTTACATGGGGTGTGTTGAGGAATTTCACATGAAGGTTTGAGTTGTGTTATAATATATAAGAACACTATCATTGATAAATGGGTATAAACCATTATGTTATCATGAACATAACTATCAAAAATGATCTATAGCTTGCATCCATAGTCTTTTCTATGAAATTATGGATGCAATATTTTCTAGGTAAACTATTCCATGTCTACGAAGATTGTAATAGATTACATTATATTTTCTATAATATAGAATTGAATATAATACATAAGAAATGTGTAATGATCTATCCTAGGATGACCTAAAGCCAAACTAGATCTCCATCGACCTTTGATGTGATCCCTTGAATCATAGAGGCTAGGGGAGATCTGATACATGTTTTTGTGATCCTGTGTCGAGTCATTACAGATTGTATTAGAGTGAGGTTTTGTCTAGTCATATAGGATAGTTAGTGGTAGGCATGTAGATAGGATATTTGAATCTCTAAATGCAGTTATAAAAAGGAATAATTAGTCTTTTTGTAGTAAAACCCAAGTTATGAGGGGATATACAAGTGAGTGATATTTCAGTCGGTTCTTGAGGGATTACTTGTTTTATTTTCCCCATAGTGTTGTTTATTGACCTAAGATGGTGAAATATGACTATTGTGTCATATGAATTTTATAGTTATGTGTAGGTATGACTTAATAAATGTGTAAACACTTATGATTTTATGATATTTTGAGATGATTTTGTTTTAATTACTTGCATATAATAAAATATTTAAAAATTGTTATAGATTTAAAAACAAATATTTTGTAACATCATGGTTAAGGTAATCTATATTTTTAATGTTTAATCGGTTGTACCTTGGGTTGGTGAGTTGTCAGAGGTGAACTAGGGGTTTGCTAAAGATCCTGGGCTAGGAACTAGCCATAAGAGCATGTCCACACCATGAATTTTATATTCAAAATGTGAATTGACCTTGGGAAGAATCCATGAATCCCATTCATGATGTGAAATAATTTCATGATGTGAAATTTATCTTCATTCTATAAATTATATTTTTAGGTTTAAAAAAACATGATGTGTTTTTCAGCATAAAAGCCACCCTATTAGTTCATGTCATGAATTAGTGATTCATGTTGTGAACTATTCCTGACCAACATATTTATATGTGTTTTGCATCTGAATTTTTTCCTAATTTTCCTTCCTTATCTCTCTCTCTAACCCTTGTGTTGTTTTAGGATATTTTGGGTGAATCGATCCCTTCCGAGATTCTTCAATTGGCACTTTAATCATCATGTTGGTTGGTTTCTCCTCTCTTTTGGTATGTGTGATCATCATCTCTTCAGTTACTTCTTGATCTCTTGGGTTTATAGTAGTTTTGGGTTGTGTTATTGGAATACATTGATTAAGATGTGATATCTATCAACCCTTTTTAGATTCCTCTATGTGATTTTCTTCTAAAGGCTGGTTCTGGTGTTGGTTATAGTGTGGAACATGATATTATTGAGGTATGGGTTTATCTACCTTCTTTTATAACCCTTTTTATTATGTAATTCTATTATACAATGCAAGAGTTTATTTTAGGCCCCCCATTCATTTCTATTTCTTTCTCTTCCCTTTACAGTTTGTGTGGATCCCATCTCGGTTGGTGTGTGACCCAAGTTTGAGGTATGTGGTTCTATCTCTAGCTTATATTGGATGAAACCTTGAATTATATTAATTTATTAAATGTTTTTATTAATTATTTGAAAATATTTTTGGTTGATTTATTTGTGTTTGCAAATGGGTTTTTGAGAAAAGATGGGTCTTCCCCTAGTTTTGGTGAAAGAAAATGTATTTTTAAATCATTATGAAATTGGGTTTCAAAGATTGTTTTTTATGAATAAAGGGTTTTTTTTAATTTTTTGTGAAATTTGAAGGTCCTTTGAAACTAATTTGATATATGCTAAACATGATAACCCTGGTTACTTAGGTGGAAAGGGTAGTATTGGGATTCATCCATTGCTATTGTGAGGGGATTCAATTTTTGGACTGTTCTTCCATTAATATATCATAGATTAATTAGATATAGAACTTGATTTACATTATTGGGGTTCCATTTCTAGGGTTTTCCTATGTTCCCTAGACTTTTATACATGATATATAGGGACCTTAGTGTGCATTAGTCTTTGATTGAGATCGAGATATGAGTGACCTAACTATCATTTCCTTATGTTATCCTTGGGGTGTTTTACTTTATGTGGTGTCTTTATACTAATTGGTTTGATTTGAGATATAATACCTGATTTGATTGATGTAAATAATTATTTAAATTATTCTTTCAAACTGTTTTACCTGGTTTTGTGAAATATTTTAAAAATGGGAATAATTTTCCATGATTTTGACATAAAAATGTTTAACTACCTATCATGACTTGTTTTCTTTCGATGCGAGCATATAAAGATTATTAAACAGAGGCTTGATATAGAGAAACTGGGTGGGGTAATACTAATTCTATTTAGATCACATCTTGAACTCTCCCTTGGGGGTGTGTAGACCTTATTTTATCTTCTGATGTAGGAAATGGAAAGGCGCCATAGTGAGTCATAGAGGTTTCTATCAGCTAGTTTAGGTAGCTTGTGGTGAGATGGTGGGATGTGGTATGCTCATATCACATGCAATATCTTTTTCCACCTTTTCCTTATTTATGGGACTGCAATTTGAGTTTTGGTAAAGAGTTGTTTGGGTTGTTTTTCTACTTTTGACACTATTTAGTTTATTTTATATCCCTTTTTCAGTTTTATATCTCTATATATATTCCATGAATCTTGTTTTATGTTGGGAGAAATCATTCCCTCTTGTTTTTTTTGATGCATGGATGCTAGCTTCCAGCCTGTGGGGATTGAGAACACCCTTCGAGTCTTTTCGCAGTCCAGTTTGGAGCCTAGTTGAATGGGTATCTAGGATGAGATGTGAAAATTTGATATCTGAGCATGGTTATACTTAGTATTGGGAAGTTGATAGATATGAGATAAGATTTTTGGGACTTGAGAGGTAGGTTGTGGTGAGTTTATAACTATATCTTACCATGAAAATCCCTAAGTCACCATGGGATGTTGGGATGTTTGTCTCATGTGTTGGGTTTTGACCTTGATCTTTGTTCTTATGATTTTATGGTTTAAACTAAAATTATCCAGTTGTATAATCATTCCCTTTTTTATCATGTATAAAATATGCATATGATATGTCCTCTAAGGGTTTCTTAGGTGGGTATAGTGAGAGATAATCCTCAAGGTAATCATCCTTTCGATCAAAATCTTTTAGAATCTATAATATAAGCAGTTTGTACCATGGACCAGAATATACCATGGGATCAGAACTACGCTATTGAGGTGAAACCATGGGATGGGGGAGAAAGTGATTGACATTAAGAATTACTACATGAGATGCCCCCATAATTTTAGGTTACAAAGGAAACCTAAGAAGTGTAGGACTAGCTGGGAAAGATCATTTTATTCTTTGAATTCCTGGATACACTTGAGACTAATAAGATGGAATGAAAAATGTTCAGATCGAGGGTCCCAACAAATAGTGGTGAGATTCATGGTATAAGAAAATAAACACATGGGTTTTGATTGGAAGGGTTTCAATACCCTATTCTTTTAGTAGTTCTATCTAGAGTATTTGATGATAGCAATTACTCTAGAGTTTCTCTATTTATTTCAAGGAGAGTGCTCAGTTTCAGAGTACACCAATGGTTTTGGAGAGCTGGTTTGTTTTTCTCTATAAGTGGTAAAAAATGATATACTAACGAATTAGAAATACTTGTAGGGATTGTGACTAGACATTCAATTTTAGGCTTATATACTGAATATTCCCACCCATATGAAACATTATACATGAATATAATGAAATAAATGGACATGGAAGGAAAAATTGGACACTCTACCTCTTCCCTTCCACCTACTGGAAGTTTTAGTGGTGCACTGGGAATGAAGAGGAAGTGGCAGGATAATTTTATGGGTGGTGGATTTGGTTCTTAGTAGCATGCCTCCTTACTCTATAGCAGCCAACTGTGTTCCCCTAAATTGATTTTTGTGTGGAAAGGTAGGGAACTCCCAACATTCTTGTCCCACACTTGTGAATATTTGCAGTGCTTGTGGCCACCAAGGCCATTTGCAGAGGTTTTATTAGGATTTATCTATGCCCCCATTATACTTAGGAATATTCATCTATAAAGGATAGTACAACATAATCAAATGCTTCAAATTACTTAGGTAACTATCCACATGCCTCAGGTGTGAATCACCTTCATGCAATGAATGAGTTTCCATCTAAGGTTGATGTGGTCTGGACTATAGTGAGAGGTACCATCATTGTTTCATCTTATATGAAAACTAATCTTTTTGATACATGTGTCTTACACTCATTTATATTTTCTTATTTTCTTGATTTTTTGAAACATTCAAAAAAATGTATGTCCTTTATTATGGAGTTGGTGAATCCTCTTGTAAAGAGTAAAGATCAAGGGTTTCATTATTCATTTTGTTCTCTATTGATAGATGATGCCAAGTTAGTATGATATTTATTAGTTCTTGATCTAGATTTATTTGACACCTTCACCAGAATATATTTTATTGTTTCTCATCATGTTGAGATTGATTGTTATCATCAGTGTATTTTATCCTTTATTACCGATGATAGCTCTCAAGTATTTTGGGGAGAGTGGGATCCGAGGTCCGGTTTTATAGGGCCTTCCCACATAGATCTCTGGAGTTTATTATTTTCCATTTAAGTTTAGCTCGATGATGTTTCCATTATTAATGATTTTACCATTATTGTTAAATACTTTTACAATTTTTCCTAGATGAATTTTCTAGTCTTCCTATAAAAAGAGAGGTGGTGTTCATAATTTAACTGGTTCTAGGCATGCAGTCGACTTCTATACCCTCTTATTTCATGGAACCCACTGAGCTAAAAGAGCTTCAGATCTAGTTAGATGATCTTCTTGAGAATGGATTTATTAATCCAAATGTTTATTAATGGGAAGCCCCCATTATCTTTCCCAAGAAGGATGATGGTTCTTTACATCCCTTTTTATACTATCAAAATTTAAAAAGAGTTAATTTTAATTATAAATACCCTTTGTGTAATGACCCCCTCCCACCAAAGATTATGCAATTATGGAAGTGAGATAATGACCCCTATATCCCTCCTCCAGTTGGCCCTGGGTTGGTGACTAGAACCGAGGGTATAAAAATCTCACTCTATGGGAGAAATTAACTCTATAAATAAAAAAATATCTGAAGATAGGATAAAAAACCACTATGAAAATCCAGAAGATAAAATAAATATAAACCAAAACCATACCACAATGCATGAATAAAGAAAAAATGATAGATATTAAAGTATCCAAATAAACCAAAATACAGTCTACAATAGTGAGACAACAACATCTCTAACCCAGCTAGAAATGTCCTACTCGGTCCCCAAAGTTCTCCTAGAAACTTGAAATATAGTTTATATACATAGGGTGAGAATAACAAGTATACCCAGTCGGGACATAACCAAGGTCTCAAGTACACATGTGAAAAGAGCATGCTAATGCGCCGGTGAACAAAATGCATAACCAATAAGCACCTAAATAGGTCAAATAACCAAACTCAGTATCACCATGGACTTCTCACCAAATCACGCATCCAATATAGTAATATAGCATTGAGATCCAAACAAAGCAAGGTTCTCCACTACTGCTTTTCCACGAATTTTCCACTCTCACACTCCAACATCAAATGACTTGTGGTCCTGTTCATTCCATACACATCAATACACATCAAATATCATCACATATTTCCCAAAGATACCCATGCCATATCTAATGTGGGTTGGGACACATCCCAACCCACCCCACCCTCGCAAGGTGTAACATCCATTGCTAGAATCAGGTAACATCACACCACGTATCTCCTGAACAAATCCATTCTATCATATATCATATCATAACTAGAGTAGTAGGGTATCATGAATGTGAAGGAAATCAACCTCATGACCTCATACTACCGTACATGACCCCCACCACATATCACATCATATAACCAACCCATAAAATCACGTCTCATTCGAAACACTTGGGCCAACACTACTAGGTAATCTCCAACACCAACTCGTATCATTGATGGTTCTGAAGTAAGAGTGAGGAAGACGGGGTAGAAAACCATCCATGTCACTACTATATTGGATTTTGTTGAAAACACCTAGAACCCAGTACCCAATAGTATTGGTAAGGTTATCTAACTCAGGTGGGGAGCATATAGAAATGACATAAACATACATGATATATATATCACACATTACCCAACCTATGGGTTCCCAAAACTGCACTAGAACACACCAAATCACATAAAATACACAACACATTGACCATAATAACTGTTGAAACCACTATATGCAACACATCATACAACTTACACACAAGCCACACAAAATCTCCACTTTTAGAAGTTTCACAACTTAATTCATTTATTAATTCCATTTCATAGTACAAAACCCATTCTTTCATTCAATTCATTTAATCTATTAATCACACATTCATTTAAAGTACACCTTTCTTATTTACCATCATATTTAATTTCATTTTATCATAAGAATTTATTCTATGGCTAAATGGGAAACTAACACACCCCCACCACACAAAAACTGGCCCAACACATATAAAGTTTTTCACCGCACCACACTAACCAAACCATATCTTCCACTGCATACCACCACCAAAAAACCACAACGACCTCACCATATCACCACGTATCACAAACATGTACACCATAACCACAAAACCCTATTAGACACTACAACCCCATCATACAATGCCACCATACAACACAACACCACCACACATCATCTCCACTATGCATCACACCACTATGCACCACAACCACATCACAACTACCTAAACCTCATCCATGCCAACAAACCACATCACATTATATCCCCACACATCAAAAAACCCATATAGTGACATCCATTACTGCACAACAACTCAAACCACACAAGGTAACATAGAAAGAAAAAAACACACAACACATTCTATCTTTCATAATTTATTCATGGGATTTCATCACATTACTTAGTTACTTATCATGAGTATTATTAAACAAAACCGATTAAATGGTAAAACAAATTATTAGAAAGATATATGTTATTTATCCTTTTATTCAAGGTGTGATCACACAACAACACAAAAGGGTCCACAAATAGAAAAATACCCTATTTCCATGCATATATGTCCACAGTTTAGGAAATAAATGGAAATAACTAATCTGCCACTATAGTTTTATTAAAATTGTAGAAATTCCCTTTCTAAATCATCCCACTTCACATAGCTCCTTATCCTCTTCCTGTTGTTCCCTTCCACCCATTGTTCCTTTCTTATCCTTCGAACCCCAACCTCTGCATATCTCTCTCCAGCTATCCTACTCCTATGACATATCTAGGACACCTCCCTACTAATGAAACTTCAACATAACCTCCTCACCTCCCTACTAATGTGGCTCTGATGTGGTATCCCCACCTCCCACATCTCTTTCCACAACTATCAACCTTATCAGCTTCACTCTCCAATCTATAACACACTTGATATTCAATCATAATACTCTGATGGATCTACTATTAGATTTCATCATGCCAAGAACTTTTCCTCCATATATGTTTCATGATTTTCATCCATGGTACCCTAGGTTCTCCAATTTTTCTCTCTGATCTATAACACTAGTGACGTCAAATCCTATTCTTATCCGAACAGGCCTCCTTAGGGCCACTCCTTCATAACAGGTACTATAACAATATGATTTATTAAAACACATCTATTATATTTATAGATTAAGAATGATCATTGGATTAAAATAATTTGAATTTATTTTAAAATATGGGTTTACTAATAGAGTTAGTAAATGGTGGTTGCATTTGTTCCCAGTGAAACGAGGTGGAGAGCTAACTTACTGAAGGCCCTTGGGTTTAATTTATAGATAGTTATATGAATATTTTAGGTGAGAATATATGATATGTGTGACTATAATAATAAATTATCCATTTATTTATTGGTAGTTTTATGATAGTATAGTTTTTCAATTTTATTCTAGGGTATCGAGGGATAGGCCACAATCATAAATGGTTATAAGGTTGCCACATAAATGATGGAAATTATGATTCTAGCATAAGGGTGGATATTAGAGTAAATTTTTACAATATTTATAGAAAATTTGAATTGAAATCATGGGAAGGGTATGTGCTGCACTGCCACATATTTATTTTTCTTTTTTTAAATTATTCTATTTCATAAAAACTTCTATCTATCTATAGATTTATCCTATTAGTTTTTTTTGTAGTAAGATTCATCTAATCATAAATAAAAATGCAATAATGTATTTTTGTCATATTAAAATATTCTCAAATTTTTATTTGATATGATAGTAAATATTATTAGTGTTATGATAGGATCTTGTGAAAAACATATTTGTGCTTAGACCACCTGGTTTCCTTAAAATTTTTTCCTTCACATTTTTTATTATAGTAAATTCAAAAAATTATCTCTAATAAAATATATCGTATGTATGTTCTGATTTTAATTACTTTTCCTTCTGTATTTCAAAATTTCTTAATTTTATGAAATTATTTAAATAATTAAATTTTCATTTTCATAATTAAAAAGTGAATTGTATTGTTTTTTTCTTATATTATTACAATATTTTTTAAAAAATTTTCTCAGGTAATTAGGTAACATGAACTTTTTCTAATTAGGTAACATGATATTTTTTTGGTAACAAAAATTCAAGCACCAATAACTAGTTGACACAAATTTTAAAATTATCATTTGAGTAATTTTCTTTTAAATTTTTTATTCCAACATGTTTTTAAATTATGGTGGTCTTAACCATTGTATATTTATAATTCTCTTTTAATTTATTCTTGTTCATTATATTATTTAATCCTTATGCTCTTAAAGTAGTTATGGTTCTATACCATATGATTATTACTTTCCTCTTTGATTTAGATAACATATTACTTTATCATGGTGAAATTATGTGTTTCATTATGTCCTAGTGATAAGTTAAACATAGATTGGTAGTTTTAATGGGTACAATTTCTACTAAAATGTTCATTTATGCATGATGAAATTAGCTTTTAAGAGGGATAAGAATGTCAAGACTACTTTAGTGAATTAAACTAGAATGTGTGATGATGTTCCTTAACCGGGTTTGTTATGGTGCAAGTTACATACTGAATTTATATGTAATGAAGCTGGAAATGAATCCTTAAACGGTTACATAGGAAGAATAATTTGGTAATGGTTTGGTAATTAAAATTAACATTATATATGGGATATTGAGACCTTTTTAAATGTTATTTATATGTATTGGGTTGCATAAATTATGATCTTTAACATAGATAATTCCTTTTTTATTTCCATGTTGATTTCATATGCTATACCCGGGAAAATAAAATGAAAACATGAGTTATCATGGGAAAGAAATGATATAATATGTTGTGTTTTTGTGATGTATGAGATTCTTATCACTAACCACATTTCTCTATGTTTGAGCTATGGTAATAGTCACTTACAGGTGGCTTATGGTGGGATGAGTTATAAAATTCCATGGTATGGAATAATTGGCCTTGAAGGTAATTGACCCCTTTTGGAATTACACTATTATTTATATATTCACATACTAAAACCTTGAGTTAATAGAGTTTTTTGTGATATTTACCAAGTATTATGTTCTCATTCACTATACATAACACCTTTTGTGCATACAAATTGAATGCATTATGTTTCAGGTAATTGAAAATGGACTTTGTAGCTGATTTTTGATTTCTAATGATAGTTTGAATCTCATTTTTCTATCTTATAAATTATTAAGGAGTGTTTTTTCTACACTTCCTTCCATTATCTCTTTTTGTTTCATTTATTATGAATTGGTATGTATTAATTACAATATGGGGGCTAAGTTTTAGTAGTTGAGAATTTCACATGTATTTAAATGGTTTTATAATGATTTAGTATTAATTCATATAAAATAGTCCCACTATTTTATTTTATATGCATATTTTTCTTGATTTTGATGTAAGACTGAAGATGAATTGGTTCAATTCACAAGTATGATAATTGGAATCTTCTTCAAAGAGTGAATATTATTAGTTTCTTCCAGCCACCTGTGTGTGTAAAATGAGTAGTCATTAAATATGACATTACTGTTTATTTCTGTATGTGGTTCTTCTTCTGATCAAAGATCCCAAATAACTCCCCTTTGTTACATGATATCATGGAATAACCTGATCGGATCCATTATCTTAGTGACATAAACTCACAAAAAGGAAACCTACCCACTCTCTACTATCCTAAAGGAATCCTACCGAATTTGTTAAAGGAAACCTACTCACTCCCTTCTCTCATGGACAAACCTTACCGGATAAGGGAATGAAACTTTTATCTCCCTGCTATTATGATTCATCGATTTTCATAGGTAACCATAATTCTTCTATCAATAAAAATAGAGTTGTTAATTTAATGTAGGACATATTCCAAGAGGCCTCTCTTTCCCTTTAAATGAAATGGAAAAAAATTATATATCTATTTGTAGATTTTAGGTAATTCAGTTTAAGATAATCCGTGATTTTATGATTTAATTAATTAATGGAAATGTCATCAATTTTATAGTATTGTTTTCATTTGGAAATCATGTTCCCCCATTTTGAATCAACTTACTTTTCTTCATAGTAAACTATATACCATAGATATGTTTAATTTAGAATTTCAACTTGATATTGACCCTAAAATTAGTAAGACATAATAATGAGTTTTTATTGAATAAAAAAAATATTGAATGATAAAAGTTGATAAATATTTCTTCCTTAGCTATTATTTTTTGTTAAATTTTGAGTGCTACTAATAAATTAAAAAATATAACTGAAATAACATAGAAACCAAATGTATTGTATTCTTGATAAATTATAATAGAAAATGTAATTTTCATATATAAATTTAATGTCTATTCTAATCACCACACACACTATATCCTATCCCAATTATTATAAATATAATATTATCATTTTTATTATATATAATAGTGATTCCTCTATGACAAGTTTAACTTCTAACTCCATTAAAATTCTATTCCTGTATGCTACATGATTAATTCTATTTATGTCAAATATAAACAATGATAGATATGTTTTGTATGGTTTTAAAAATAATAAAAATATTTCTTTGTTTCTTTTTATATTTTTTTATCATAGGTAATGTGTTTTTACTTCATAAAAAATCATATTTCAAGTATGTTGACTGGATTGTTATTTATTCTTGAATAAATATAAAACAATAAAATTTCTATGTGCCTTAATAAATTCCATATAATTTTGTTTTCAATTATCATATTTTATTCGTTAATATAATTTTATTAGAATTCAACTCATTCAAATAAACTATATTTTTAAAAGCTTCTAGATTCAAAATTATTGACATATTTTTTCTTTCCAAATCATCAATGAAATCCATATGTAATTATAAATCAATGATTCATTACTCTTTAATGACCTGGAATAAAATATTATTCATTTTATGATCCCTTAATTCAAATGTTATTTTCCTTTTAGTAGCATCTATCAATGATCTAGAAAAATAATATCTATTTCCCTCATAATCTTTAGTTAATTTCTGTTTTTTAATGATGACTTAATTTTCATATCACTTCTATTATTGTTATCTAATAATTTCTTATGAAGATGTTTTCCAAAGACAAATGGAGGAAAATGATTGCTGCTTGAGAGAATTAGAACATACTACTATTCTGATTTCCCTTGTGAGTACCATATTTTTCAAGTGAATATGTATAAACTCTAAACATATCATGTTTATTATTAATAGACATCATTAAGGTGGTAGTTGATATTTACAGAGAGTTAATTACATATTGGAACAATTCCTCTTTTAAGGTATTTGATTGAATTGCATCGTTATTTTTTTATTTTATGAAGTTGAATATGAATTTCATTTCTATCGATGTATTATTAAATCTATTTTAAAATTTGGTTTTAACCACGATTTTAGATATTTTATTATTGTGCTATTTTTAATTTTAAATAAGCCTTTGGGTGTTTTTCAAAGTAAAAGAAATGTTTTTTAATTTTTTGTATTAAAAGGGATGTTACTTTAAAAAGGGATCTTAGTGTGAAAATGATCATCATATTAATAATAATATTTGAATTGTATATTCTCAAAGCTGGTTTGTAAAATAATAAGGCCTTTCAAACTTAATTTTTTTTGAAAAATATCTATGATATTTGGTTTTGAGATGAAATATATATTTTTTGAACTGTTTTGGACATAATAATAATGTTCTCAAATTCGGAATCCATTAGATGTTAATAATTATTCAAAGTTATTGGATTAAATAGATAATAGTTATGGTTCATTTATCTTACACTCATTTTATATAATATGTTATTACAAAATAATCTACCTCTTATATTTTACACTATGATTTGAGCCATGCCATTAAATTTATGTATAATAGCTATTTATAAATGATGAGTATGATGAAATAGGAATGAAATAAATTTATGATATAGATTCAGGTTATTACAATGTAGTTCAAAAGTTACAAACATATCACTATGATTTGAAGGTCAATAAATAAAATTATTGATGAAAGGAAAATATAACTTGGTTCTATGTATCAATATTATTATAATGATATAATGTTACTAAAAATATGAATAATGGGTTTAGTTATTATTTTGAGATATGTTTGGTTGTTATTTCTTATAAATTTGTGTATAAATTCAAACCGTCCAAAATTATTTTACAAATAACATCCATATGATTAGATTGTGAAGAAATAAGTCATCACTAAGAACATGATGATCAAACATATAGATTGAATGATATTCATGATTTATGTTTCCTTGATTTCTATTATCTATATTTTCATGGACGTAGTGTTTGATTCATGCCTAGAGACATACATTTATTTGCTCATTATGATGAGAAGTAATAATAGCAGTTTTGAAGAAAAATTATACTATCACTCTTGAGGTATTTGGCTGCACATAGTGAAGGATGTTGGTAAATCTAGGTTGTGTGGTGGAATATCTAGGATAGTAGTAGGTAAATGAATATTATATGATTAAATGATTTTTTAGTTTTGGGGTGTCATGCCCTCCTCTAGTACATGAGTGTTATTGAACAAACTTTGAGTATCATAGTTATCCCTAGTGAGAACATAGAACCTTATTGATATACCCATCTTCTTGTTTGAGAAAATGAAATGGAACATTGAATGATAATAAAATTATAGATTATGTTTGGTATTTTTAACTCCCTGATAATTTTTACTCCTCTCCATGATTAACTTGTAGATATTATATATTTTTTGAAATTTATGTTATGTAATTTTGGAAATGTGCATTCATTATGCCATATTGATATGATATCTCGTATATCATTGAGATTAATGTCAATATTTTTGTGTAGATAATAGTGATCATTTTTATACTAGATTTATAATTGAATCATGATAATCCATTGATATGTCATGAGCATGATAGAATGGGTATGTGTGTATCTGTTCTTGTTATTATAAATTGTTAAATAAGATTGGTCAAATATTGACATACCAGTACATTATTTGGGATAGTTTTTTTTTATCCCTGATTTATTATAAGCCATACCCTATTCTGCAATTGGTTTTTGGACCTGATTTTATATAAACTTTTCCCTTTCCATGCAATAGGTTTATGGCCTTACTCTATAATTGCACCTAGGTGGTATGGGATACAAGGAAACCCAATCCCCAACCTATATGGGATGGACCGAAATATGACCAACCTACAACTTGATATTTATATCTGGAATTCCACACACAATTATGGTTAGGTGATTACAAGTATAGATCCTCCCAATATAGGATATTACTTAATACAGTCTATGATTAATATATTAGTTACATTTCAACATCATTTCCATTCTTTTTTATTATTTATTTGTAATTTTTTTTACTTATATTTATTTGAATGGTTAGACATGTTAATAGATACTCTTAGTTTTTAAATAATTGGCTGAGAGACATTGGTGGTTTATTACTGAGTATATATATGCTCACACCAAACATGGACACCATGGAGGACCTGAAGCTTTGTCTACTATATACTATATACCACTTTATTGATGAAACATTCAGTTGATCTTATTAGATATTTCTAGAGATAATGATTTGGATAAAATATGATAATCATGTGGTAATATTTTAATGATTATTTGAACCATATATAGTGATGTTGATATTCAAGTTATCGTAATGGTGATATGGTGAACTAAATAATCTAATAAATGACACCGATAATTACTTTTATTTTGATATGATATGGAAATCTTAGAGAATATTATTATTGATTTATGACTTAACATGGAAGTTCCACATCGCTAATAAAGTGATTACTGGTAAATCTATGATTTATTATTTTTATTAATCACATAATTTGGTATATGTGATATAGTTCAACGGTTGGAAAATATCCATGGAGAAAACAACCTAAAATAATTAATAATAACATTTTCAATAAATTGAATCTATGTATTATTATAATTTTTTATACCTAGTATTCTTTACTAAGAATGCTATACGGGGTTTTATATTTAATTATATTGTGTTGAAACTATTATGATATGAATTTTAAAGAATTCTATGTTTTTAGTTAGAAAATTTCTTTAGAACAACTTAATCATTTATCTACTAAATAATGCTATATGTTTTCTATTTAGTAGTGTATCATAAGAAATGTTACTAGGAATAACTTATAAGCATATATTATGTTATCTATATTGTAAAATTCTATTCAAGGTGAGTTTAATATAAGTTATATATTAGTAGGTTTTTGTTTTATAATATGGTTTTGAGAATTATCTTACATATTTTATTGTTGTGCTATAAAAAATTTGCAATAAAAAATTGGGTATTTTTAAAAGGAAATGGTTTTTCAATTGTGTCTTAGAAGGGAATTTGATTTCAAAATTGATGTTGGTTTAAAAATAATCATCATATTCATAATAATATTGGAATAATATATTCTTAAATGGGGTTGTAAAATGAGAATACCATGAAAATTTTAATGTTTTTGATAAATTTCAATGATATATTTGAGTGATGATTCTAGAAACATTTCAGGAATGGTAACACAATAACTGTTTAATGCCACTATTGAGAAAGAAACACAACAATTTCAACATCAGTATTGGAATAATAAAATAATGGAAATTGAAAATATGATTAAAGTAATATTAGCTATATGTTATTATCTCCTCCAGAGAGTGCAGTAATGATTAGAAATTTTTTACAATGCATTTACATGATTTATGATGATGGTTTTGTGGTGCTTTTTGATGATGCAAGCCGTGATGGTGATGTTTCTAGAGGTGAATATTTATGATGGTGTCATTGATATATTCTATGTGGTTGGAGATTATATTTATTAAGACTAAAATTATTGATAGTGTATATGTATATGTGGTGAAATATTATTAGGTTCTATGTGTTGGTAGTATATGAAATTGAATGTTTTTTTGACAATTGTTTTATAAGTTGATTAATATCTGAATTTTTTTTTGTGTTTTTGTGATAGAATAATACAGATGGTGTTGTAATTTGGTGAAAAAATCCAAAAAAATCTATTCTAATAGAGTGATATAGATAGTGGAATTCAGTGAATAAATAAAAAAATAAAGATAAAAAGATCCATAGTTTTAACTGTGGCTGTAAAAATATAAATTCATAGGACATTTTTTATAAAACCATGGTTTTTTCCATGGAAGAAGCTGCATACAGTTGTAGTTATTAATAACCATGGAAATATATCTATTATAATGACCATAACATCCATGCCTTCGAAAACCATGGGCATAACTAATGGACATGGTTTTTAGGATATGTCCACCGTTTTAAACCATGGTTGTAGGTGATTTCTTGTGTTTTGGTCTAATATTATATCATATATAGTGAAAAAAGTCTTCAAATAGTTGTTATTTTTGGTATTTACAATGAACATGCACAATATCATCAAAAATATATATCAAAATAGTAAAGCATGCCATATATCCCCATACACATATATTTCAATTATGAAAATTAGTTATTTCTATTATGCTAACCATTAATATCCACCCAATGAAAATAAAAAACATTACAATCCCACACATTGAACCTAAACCAGTGAGAAAGAGGATCCCCTACCTCAAATAAGTGAGAACTAGGAGTCCCCACCCCAAAGA
The DNA here is from genome assembly GCA_963277665.1 of Viscum album. NCBI lineage: Eukaryota > Viridiplantae > Streptophyta > Magnoliopsida > Santalales > Viscaceae > Viscum > Viscum album. The sequence continues at coordinate 129,128,653 of OY728162.1, forward strand.
AGCTTTCAGATCTTGATGTTTACCACATGGTGTAGAAGAAAAAATCTACAAACCACAACCACACAAGAAAACACTGGAACAAGCTAAACCCCACCAAAGGGCTATAAAAAACCCATCCCAACATATCTTAATAAAAAACCAACAACACCACAATGAATCTTTGAGAGAATAATGATGGAAAACAAGGAGATAAGGGAGGATAACTCACCACTAATCTCAAATGAGAAACCACCAAAACCCAAGGATCAAGGTGAGGGAAGATGGGATGGAAACTCTCCCAAAATCACCTAAGGTTCTTCCACAATGAGAGAGGGATGAGATACCAAATGAGAGGAAAATTGGATGAAAAAAAACTTATATATAGGTTGTAATTCATATGATTTATGACATAAATGTTGAATTTGATTAATAAATTCAACAAGTATGTAAACTTACACCATAAAATCACCTTTCAAGTTATAAAACCCTTGATACCTCAACTTCTACCAATATTCATGGTGCCTCAGGATAGAATGAACATACACCATAAGTTCCACCTTTTCATCATAAGCCCATTTTACACTCTACAGTGCAGCTTCACACAAGCCATAAAATGACAGCCATACAAGCCATAAAACACTATATTACACCGTAAATACCTATTTTATAGTATAAAAAGCCTACTAATATTCTAATGAAACTCTAACTCCACAAAACCTCCTATATCCTCCTTCGAACACCTCTAACTTCCTCAAAATAGAAATGTAATTTTCCAAGAAGGAACAAACCATCACATTAGATACCTATAAAATGATTATCATTCTTGAGAATCAAAACCAAACCTGAAGAAAATAAATAGGTATAAAATACCACCTTATGAGATACCGATCAGTGTTCTCATTACAGTTCAATACTACCACTATCCATACAAGACAAAACAAAATGCACACAAAACATCTCATGTAACCCCATAACTGCACAACCACATCACAACCTCTCACTGGGCACAAAACCACACATAAAACTTCCACCACTTTCCACATATCCACATCACTGCACAACCATATAATCCTTCACACATCCCAACCAAGAACTTCCACAACCAACACAAGAATTTACCTGAACTCATGATTCTGGGAATCCCATCTTCCAGGTCAAGATATTATCTTCTTTGGGTGGCACTGACTCACTCACACAGTTTTAATCATGTGAAAGTATAACACATATTAATTAGGAATCAGAAACTAACCTATTAATATGATATAATATTTATAAAACATCACAACATCAATAAAAAACACATCTTATAAAATATCAAGATTAAAAAATCACATTTCAATAAAAACAAAGAAAAGAAAAACAAACTCCAAATAACTCTGGGTATTGGGAACACATCTACACCTCTTCCTCCTAAGTAATCTCCCCAAGGACCCCATGAGTCCACAAAACACAAACCAATGGATTGGTACATCCATGAAACACATCCTCTTGATTATCCTAGATATCTATTGTCCACTCCACAAATGTAGCATCATCCTCAATATCTAACTCTACCAATTCAATGATGTGGGAGTCATCATGCAGATACTAAAAAATACAGGTCATGTGGTAGATGTCATGGATTCTCTCCAACTATGGTGGAAACACCATTCAATACTCCACCTCACCAACTCACCCCAACACATTAAAGGGCCCAAAAAACCAAGGATAAAGCTTACTCTCCCTAACAAACCTCTACTACGCTCGTCAAGGGGAGAATCTCTAGAAAACATTGTATACTACCACGAAATCTTGGGGCCTTCACCTATGATCGGTATAGGAATTATGATAGTCTCGTGTTTCCCTCATCCTCTCTTGAACCAAATGGATCTTCTTAGTTATACTATGCACCACATAAAAACCAAGAACTGTTGACTCTCCAACCTCCATGAAGCTCAATGGAGAATGGCACATTCATCCATACAACACGTCAAATAGATCCATTTTAATAGAAGAGTGATAGTTGTTTTATGAAAACTTGACCAAAATTATATTCCTAACCCATGATTAACCAAATTCCGAGACACATGCTCACATTATATCCACCAGTGTCTAGATGGTTAGATATGTCTTTATACCTGTCTAAGGGTGAAAAAATGTGCTAAGGAACAATCGAGAGCTAAAATAACAATGCAATCACCTCTATACTCATGATGTGAAATTATGATCTCAATCATAGATAATGGTCCTTGGTACCAAATTAATCTTAACCAAATCATCCATATACCACATCACTAATACATCCATGATACTCAACTCATGGATTTCCATAAAATGAGATGACTTTTTCAGTTGTTCCACTATCACCGAAACTACATCAAAATATCCCTAATCTTTGGGTAACCCTGTGATGAATTATATCAAGTTGTATTCCCATTTCCAATTAGGAATATCTAGGTACTAAAAAATCTATAGGATCATGGTTCTTTGATTTCACCTGCTGAAAAACCAGACACCTCACCACAAACTCTTCCAATGACCATTTCATCCCTGACCACCAAAGTTGTCTCCTCAAGCCATGATACATATTTTTTACACTAGGATGTACCACTAAAGTTAAGTAGTTAAACTAATTGATAACTCCATCATGCATCTCCTTTAGAATAAACAACCTCTCTTGGAACAACACCCATTTATGATCAACCTCTGACCATCCCCCCAAGAGCATCATTATGGACAACATTTTCACATATCACCTTTGTCTATGAGTTTCCCTATAGTGAAAACCACAACCACTACTCTCTCTAGTATCAAGACTCATCACTACAAGATCCTCCATCATTTTTTAAACATCGACAGGCTCTTGAACCACAACTCCTCGGGACTTATGATTCAAAACATTAACAACCACAACCATTGTGGATGGCTTGTTTGATCAGTTAAAAGGGATAAAGTGATTTATGAAAATCAACCATTGATTAGGTAATAATAAAATTGGAGTTAAGGAATTAAATATAGTGACCCTATACTTTTAAAAATATTATTAAATTATTTCAAGCATAATTAAACATCAAATTACAAGCTCGAGATTGTAAAGTATAGAGTCTTTGGATGATTAGGAGCATAAAATTAAAAACATGGAAATAGAATAAAAAATCATTATTTTATTCACACATAAAGATATACATACTTCTATTGAGCTCTTACATCTGTATAGGATAACCTAGGGAATACATGATCATAATGGATGAGCTAAAAAGCTTAGTGAGTATATAAAAATAGGAATAAAGGCAAATCACATGGGTTTGAGGTCATAACAAGATGAAATAAAAAGGTTTGGAACATGAATAAACATATGGAAGCATAAAATGTAGATAAAGGGTACATGTAATCATGGAATCATAGGAATGTGTCAATGATACACAACATGACATAAGCATGATTCAAGGATAACTTCTAGGCCCATTACACATGGCAGACAAAGTCCCATAAAGGAATCAGTTTCACTCCCTATCCCAATATGACAAATCATGAGACTAAACATTACCCAATTCATTGGAGCACTATATGGGTACACCCATCATAATATGTTTATGAATATCTGTTCCACATGAAAAATAAATCATATGAGTTACCCATGGAAATAATTGGGTATCAAAATCATGTCATATGGCATTACAAAAGGTAATATCATAATAATGTCCATAAAATAATGAATTTAAATGATAAATAGACATTTATATGGGACAATAGTCATAAATCATGATAAATTATGTCAAAATTAAATGAAAACATGAAAGAATAGTGTTTAAGAGACATTGGAAATGAAACATTTTAGTTCGGTTTAAGGAAAATATTAAAGAGCGTTTAAAGAGGAAAAGAAATATTTGTTTTCATAAAACCAGAGATGAACCAAATTTTTTTTTCATGTTGAAATAATTTATTTTCTAAAAATAATGGTGAATTAAAACAGATTATGGAGTGAACCTAAAAATGGTTAGGAAATCGAGAAGTTCCCTTTAATTGGGCTTGCATATCAGGAATATTTGAGAAGGGAACCTTTTTAAAATATGTATTTCACCATAAAATAAAGAATAATTGGGATATGTATATATTTTTGGAACAAAAATATTTAACATATAAATATTACATAATAATAATTAAGAATTACATTGGGGTAATGAAAGAGTAAGCGTAACCCGAAGGAAAAATGGAGGTTCGGAAAGAATCCCTTACCTTATATCAGAAAGTGTTCTGCACTTGATCTTAATGTACTAGATAATAAAATTAAATACATTAATTAATTAATTAAGAACCTTTTTATACATTTATTTTATTTAGTACAATTTTATTACGTTCATTTGTGAACTTTTTGATGAGTTTTAATATTCAATTTCATCATTCAGGAGTGTACATTTACAAGGTTTTCATGATTGGTTCACCTATATAAATGTATAAAAGATCATGTAAAATGAGAATATATATCCAGAATTGAAGTTATATGTTATTAATGAACATCTAGAATATTAAATAGTTATATAATTCATTTGGTTATTTGGGTGAGGATTAATCATTATATAAGATGTTAGTGATACTTGTTTAGATTATTTTGGTGGGTTTTCGATCATTACAAATTAGTTTTGTTTCATTATTCATTATTGTGTATAAAAGTTAGATCTAGAACATAAAAATGGTTATAGAAATAAATTTTAAAATATGTAACAACCATTTTAATGGTTTTATGTCTATCATTGAAGGTTTTAAAGGAAAATGAAAACTTTTCATCCTCGAAGGTGATAAATCAACACCCCTGCAGATGAAATTTTTTGTTTTAGAATAAAAGGAAGAGGAGAAGATAATTGATGGTGGATTTTACATTAACATAATGTAATTATAGTATATATAAGATAACAAAGTTATCATAATTTTTTGGAAATGGGAGGTGATGATTTTATAAGAAAATAAAATAAAGTGAAAAGAAAATAAAGAAAGAGAAAGAGGAGTGTACTTCTTAAATAGTTCTCCTTGATAACTCCTTAGGTAAATTGGTGTTGGTCTTTTGTGGAGACCAAAAACACCTAGATGTGGGGAATAGACTTGGTAAGAGTATTGGGAAGAAATTAGAAAATCTTTAAGGATAAAGAGGTGTGATGAGAAGAGGTGGCGAGGGGTGATATTTATAATAGAGGAGAGGGGTGTTTTTTTAATATTTTATTCATTTATTTATTATTTTTGCTCAAGAATATGAATAGTTTGGATTATTGTGACTATGTATAGTAAATAGTTCATGATAGTTTGATAAAAATGTGCTTAAATCATTCATACATCATCCATGACTCAGTAATTCATGTATCTAGCTTATACCGTAAATTACCATATTTCACGATTCACCAAAAATTAAACTATTTTAGAAAAATCCCAAAAATTCACCCTAACCATTTTTTGACATGTAGAATTAAAAAACGGGCTCCATTTTATTAAAATAATTCCCTAAATAGGATAAATTTAATTCTTAAATAAGATAATAATTTCTTTGAAAAATATTAATTTTAAAATTATAACTAATTTTATAACACTTTGAAAAAATAATTAAAGTCTCATAAAATTATCTTATAATCATACAAAAACAAAATATTAATTTATGAATATATTTTATCAAAATAAATATTCTTTTAATTCATTATATTATAAAATTGTAAATATAAATTTATGTTTCACAAAATATCAATACAAATTTTATCATTTTAAAACATTAATTTACTTATCCCGTGATATAAATATATCATATTTTTATTTATAATATGCATAAATTTTATTTATATTACCATAGGTGAGGTTACTATTCTATTGGATACATTACTATTCCTAAGGGTTATATTACTATTCCCAAGGTCATGTTACTATTCCATTGGTATAAGTTCCTTAATTTCTAAAAAATATTCTTATTTCATTCATTATTCATTTATAAAGTTATTATAGTGTTCTCAAAGTATTTTTTTTGTGATTTATACCATATTAAATAATTATAAGAATGTAAAATTTCATTGATAAAATTTTGGTTCGTTATATTCTTCCCCCTTATAAAATTTCTCCCTAGAAATTTCATTTGAAAAAGTAATGGGAAAATAGGTGAGGATAATTCTCCTTCATTTCTTCCTCTGGTTCCCATGTTGCCTCTTCGTACTTATGGTTCTTCCATAGTACTTTGACTAGGTGAGTGATCTTATTGTGTATAAATTTATCTCTATGATCCATGATCTTCACTGGATGATCCTCATAAGAGAGATCATTTTATAACTGTACCACCTTTGAATTCAGTACATGTGAGGGATCCGATATGTACTTCCTCTAGAGGGATACATGGAATACATCATGTACTTGAGACATGGTATGTGGAAGTGCTAGTCGATAGGCCACATCTCTGACATGATCCCAAATCTCAAAGGGGACGACGTACTTGGGACTTAGCTTTCCTTTCTTCCCAAATATCATGATCATATTCCATGGAGATATTCGGTGGAATACCATACCTCCAACCTTAAAGTCCCAACCCCATTGACAATTATTCACATAGCTATTATATAAACTTTTTGGATTCCTTGATGTTCTGCTAAATGGTTTTCACCTTTTACACCATTTCTTTGACCATTTAAGGTCTGAGTAGCTTACATTCACTGAATTCATCCCAACATATCGATTTTCAACACCTTTTCCCAAAAGGGCTTCATATGGATCTATTTGGATGCTCAAGTGGAAACTATTATTATAAGAGAACTCGACTAGAGGTAGATGTTGGTCCCATACTCCTTTGAAGTCCATATAATAGACTATTAACATGTCTTCTAGTGTCTAAATAGTCTATTCATATTGGATATCAGTTTGTGGATGATAAGCCATACTGATGTTCAAATCAATGTTTAGATCATGTTAGAGTATTTTCTAGAACTTCTAGGTAAATATCAAATCTCAATTGGATACAATAAATAGTGTTACTCCATGCATCCTTACCACCTATCTAATGTATATCCATGAAATTTTATCTAGTGAGAATTACTCTTGAATTGTGTTAAAGTGAGATATCTTTGTAAGATGATCCACAACAACCCATATATATATTTTTCCTTTGGATGTCTTCAGAAGTCTGGTGATAAAGTCCATCATGATGTTTTCCCATTTACATTTTGGTATGGGTAATTTTTGCATCACCCCTTAGTCTTTTTTACTTTTAGCATTCACTTGCTAACATACCAGACACTTTGATGTATATTCAATGATATCCTTTTTCATATAGTCCCACCAACAGTTATATCGGAGATCTTGATACATCATTGTGCTTTCTGGGTTAATAGAGAAGTTTGAGCTATATACATCACTAAAAATATCATTCTTTATATATGGATTAGATGGTACACATAGTCATGACCCAAATATTACAAATCCTTCCCCATAAATTTTTTACTATGAAAATTTCCCATTTCTCATGGCTTCTACCTTCTTCTGGATTTACACATCATTTACTTGATAATTATTCATTTTCTTCATGAGGTATGGTTGAGCAATTATTTGAGAAAGGATTGATGTTGTTCTTTCCTTAAGGATTACAATTTCCATCCTTCGAAAATCTAAGAAGATGGTATCCTTATCAATTCTAATTGTTGATAATGTTTATGTATCCTTTATACTTAGAGAATCCTCCACCTTATTTTCTTTACCAGGATGGTAGTGGATTGAGCAGTCAAAATCCTTGATGATCTATAAACATTTTCATTGGAACATATTAAGTTCCTTTTGTGTGAATATATATTTGAGGCTCTTATGATTAGTATATATTTCACACTTCTCCCCTAGAGATAATTCCACTAGATTTTCAATGTGAATATCACATCTTCCAACTCCAAATCATGCATGGGATAGTTTTTATCATGAATATTCAATTACCTTGAAGAAGAGGAAATCAATTTATCATTTTTCATCAGTACATAGCCTAAGCCCTTCTTTGAAGAATTGCTATATACCACAAAGATTTACCCACTTTTCGGTAGTGTGAGCAATGATGTATTGATAAGACTCTTTTTAAACTCTTAGAAGCATTCTTCACATTCAATGGTCCCTAAAAACTTCACATTCTTCTGAGTCATCTTAGTTATTGGGTTTGAAAATCTTGATAATTTCTTCAAAAATTATCATTAATACCCATCTAGACCAAGGAAACTATGGATCTCCAGTACATATGTTGGTATGTGAATTACTTAATTACCTTTGTCTTAGAAGGGTCCACAAATATTCCTTTCCTAGTGATAACATGCCCCAAGAATGATAATTCCTCTATCTATAACTCAAATTTACTATACATTGCTTAAAGTTTCTCCCTCCACAAAGTCTTCAACACAATATTCAAATGCTCCTTATGTTCTTCCTTTCTCTAGGAGTATATAAAAATATTATCAATAATGGATACCAAAAATTTGTAAAGGTAATCAATAAAGACTCTATTGATTAATTTTATGAATATTATAAGATAATTAGTGAGTCCAAAGGGTATCACTATGAACTCATAGTGTCTATACCTTGTCTGAAAGACATTCTTGGGAATATATTCCTTCTTTACCTTTAATTGGTGATATCATGACCAAAGGTTCACCTTTTAGAAATAAATTTCCACACATAGTTGATCAAATAAGTCATCAATCTATGTAAGGGGACACTTGTTCTTTATCATGATTTTTTTTGAGTTCATGATAATCAATGTAGTGGCTCATTAATCTATCCTTATTCAAGATGAAGAAGATTGGTTCACCCCATAGTGAACCATAGGGGAATATAAAACCCTTTTCCAGGTTCTCATGTAACCGCCTCTTTAGTTCTTCCAACTCAACAGTGGCCATTCTATAAGTTGTTTTTGATATAGGTAGAGATCCAGGAATAATTTTTATTGACAACTCAACCTATCAGTCATGAAGAATACTGGGAGATTGTTTGGGGAACACATTGGTGTAGTCCCTCATAATGGGCATGTATTCGAGCTATATTTTCTCCTTTTTATCAATCATTTTAGATAGATATTAATTCTCATAAGGCAATAATATCCATACTTTGAGATTATGATTTTGATGGAGATTCATCCTTCTTTTTACACTTGTATAGAATTGTATGATGCTTTAGGATGTAAAGACTGATCTCCCTTCCCTGATAGTTGATATTGGATTTGTATAAAGATAGCTAATCCATGTCCATTATAGCATAAAACTCTACCAAAGGAAGTAATATGATATTTTATGGGACGTCCAGTCAAAAAACATTAACCAAGGAAGAGTTACATACTTTGGATGCTATAATTTCCCCATTTTCTGTTCTCACAAATAACTCAACCTCCATATTTTGAGTTGGTGTCTGAATATTTATACTAAACTTGCAAGATATGAAAGAATGTGTATAACCAGAATAAAATAGTATGTTCAATATTATTTAATGAATAACCAGCGTACCTATTACCACATCATTTTTGGGATCCACTTCAATAGTAGTTATTGTATATGCCCTTCCTTGCTTCCTTAGAGGTTGTTTTTGTTGATTTCGTTTAATAAACCTTGGCTTAGGGAAATGTCTTGCATAATTCCCATGTTCCTTGAAGTTAAAAAACTACACTATAGGTTGAGTTTTGATCTGAACCTTATTTTCTTATTCTAAATTATTGGGATTCATCATATTCCTTTAGTAGTTATTATCCATATTCCCCTCTCTTTTAAATTTGAAACATCTCTTGGTTCCCTTTAAGCAATTTCCAGGATGCTTCTTCCCACACTTTTGACACAAGGGATGTTGGGTATTCTTTCTATCAAGGGATTTATCCGTTGGTACACCCATATTAAAATCCATTTTCCTATTTTTGTCACCAGGCCCATGAGACCACTGAGAGTATCTGATCTCTATTTCAACCTTAAGGGCACAACATATAATCTCCTCATAACTATTGAAGTATCTAATCAGCAATGATTTTTATAGACTCATATTTAGTCATTTGAAGAAGTGATCCACATTGATTTTGGTGTTCATGATAAAACCAAAGTCATATAATGAAATCCTTGTGAAGTTTTCCTTGAACTCTCTGATAGAATCATGTTCCATTTTCTTTAGTCCAAGGAACTCCCTTTCTATATTAAGACAAAGTGTTCGGGGAAAATATTTATTGAAAAATATTTTCTTAAAATATTCCCATTCCATGGAATCAATTTCCTCCATGAATTTTGTTTCTTGATCAGTGTCCACCACTGATCAACTTCCTCATAAAAACAATATACTTTTAGCACAAATTTATCTTCTTCTGAGCACTGGAGGATAAAGAATATCTTCTCAATGGAATTAATCCATTGTTCTTTGATGAGGGATTAGGAGATACACTAAAGTAAGAGGCCTTTGATGCATGAAGGATTTGACCACAAATTTATCTCTATTATAAGAATTAGGTAATTCTATATGATTCAAGTTATTATTCATAACTTGATCCAACTGATCAAGTACTATCATAAAGTTTTGAGCATCTGTTCCCATCATATTTGGAATTTCATTAGGGAAATAATCACATTTCCTATCACATTGATTGTTGGAATGGGTTATACTATTTCCATCTATTAACTAAGAAAAACAAAGTTCAATTATAGGGCTTGAATACTTAGCTAATAAACACAATAAAAGTAAACTTTGAATATATAAGGATAAACTTGTAAATGGAAAGTATATCCTATCTTCTGATTCCTTATGTTTCAATCTAGGTTATCCATGGGGATAGAATTATCCCTAGGGTTATTAATAAATTTCTCTAATCCTAAAATCCAAAAATAACTAAACCTTACTTTGATACCAACTATAGAGACCCTAAGATTTTACACATATTATTACATGATTTTAAGAATAATTAACCATCAAATTACAAGCCAACGATTGTAAATTCTAGTGTCTTTGGATGACTCGGTACATAAAACTGAAAACATGGAAATAGAATAAAACAAATTTATTTTAATCATCCATAAAGAGACCTTAACTTCTATTAATCTCCTACATCTACATAGGATAACCTGGGGAATACATGAACAAAAGGGATTATCTAAAAAGCTCAGTATGAGTATAAACATAGGAATAAAGAAAAGTACATGGGTTGGAAGGAAAAACCTTATGACATAAAAATTCATGGAATTTGAATATACATAAGGAAGAATAATATGTAGAGAAATGATACACTAATCATGAAATCATAAGAATGTGTAAATGATACACAACATGAAATAAGCATGAGTCAAGGCTAACTGCCAAGACCATTGCACACGGCTGACAAAGTCCCATAAAGGAATCAGGTTCACTCTATGTACCAACATAAAATCTCATGATAATAAAAAATAATCAATGAATTAGAGTTCTATCTAGGTGCACCCATCCTAACATGTTAATGAATTTGTGTTCCACATGAAGAATCAAGCATAATAGTTACCCATTGAAATAATTGGGTATCATAATCATGTCATAAGGCATAAAAAAAGTAATATCATAATGGTGTCCATGAAAGAATGGATTTAAATTATAAATGGACATTAATATGGAAAAATAGGAATATATCATGATAAATGATGTCAAATTAAATTTAAAACATGTAAAAAGAGTATTTAAGAGACATTAGAAATGACAAATTTTAGTGTGGTTTAAGGAAAATATTAAAGAGCATTTAAAGCCGAAAAAGCATATTTGTTTTCATAAAACCTGAAATAAACCAAGATATTTTTCATGATGAAATTATTTATTTTATAAAAATAATGGTGGATCAAAATAGATTATGGATTTTACTTAAAAATGGGTAATAAATTGGGAAGTTTCCTTTAATCGGGATTGCTTATCAGGAAGATTTGAGAATGGAACCTTTTCAAAACTTGTATTTCCCCATCAAAGAAAGAAAAATTGGGATAGGAACATATTTTTGGAACGTAAATAAATAACTAAGGGATATTACATAATAATAATTAATAATTACATTGGGGTAAAGAGAGAGTAAGCGTAACCCGAAGGAAAAAATGGAGGTTCAGAAATAATCCCTTACCTTATGTATAAAAGTGTTCTCCACTTGATGTTAATGTTCTATATAATGAAATTAAATCCATTAATTATTTAATTTATAACCTTTTATACATGTATTTTATTTATTATAATTTTATTACATTCATTTATGACCTTTTTGATGAGTTTTAAGATTCAATTTCATTATTCGGAAGTGTTTATTTCCTTGGTTTTCATGATTGGTTCACTTGTATAAATGTATGAAAGATTGTGTTAAATGGGAATAGATATCCAGAATTAAAGATATATGTTATTAATGAAAATCCATAATATCAAATTTTTATATAATTCATTTGGTTATTTTGAGTGTGGATGAATCATTAGATAAGATGTTAGTGATAATCATTTAGATTATTTTGGCCAGTTTTCGATCATCACAAACTATTTTTGTTTCATTATTCATTATTTTGTATAAAAGTTAGCTTCAGAACATAAAAAGGGTTATAAAATAAATTTTTAAATCTATAACGACCATTGTAATGGTTTTATGTACAACCTTGAATGTGCTAAAGGGAAATGAAACTTGTCATCCTCGAAGGCGATAAATCAACACCTCAGAGATAATATTTTCATTTTTATAATAAAAGGAAGAGGAGAAGATATTTGATGGTGGATTTTACATTAAAATAATAAAATTAAATAATATATAAGACACCAAAGTTATCATTCATTTTTTATAGAGGAGGTGATGATATTATAAGAAAATAAAAGAAAGTGGAAAGAAAATAAAGAAAGAGAAAAATGATTTTACCTCTTGAATTATTCTCCTTGAGAACCCCCTTAGGGAAATTGGTTTTGGTATTTTATTGAAACCAGAACCTCCTGGATGTGGGGAAGACACTTGGGAAGAAGATTTAGTATAAATTGGACAAGCTTCAATGCTTAATAGGGGTGAGGAGAAGAGATAGTGAGGAGTTGTATTTATAGTGGAGGATAGGGTTGTTTTTTTATTCATTTTTTTATTATTTTGGATCAATACTATGAATAGTTTGGATTATTGTGACTAAGTACAATAAATAGTGCATGAGAATTAGAGAAAAAGGTGATTATATCATCCATACATAATACATGCGACGACCTGGACCTGGATTCCACTTAATGGGTGCCCCAAGCTTGGTGGGCCACATGGCCTCAAGCGCATCTTTCCGAACGCCAGAGGTTGCTGACTATCAGCGAGGGCCTAGGGTGTTTCCATGGGAATAATATTCCGTAATTAGTAGTGTATCACAATGGAAGGATTGTAAATGAATATTAAATAGCAAAAGTAATATAAAAATTATAAACAAACAGCGAAAGCTAACTAATGCAATAGATAAAAAAGAATAATAATAACTGTATCAACTGAAACAATGATGATGTAATGTCATGTCACTAGAAAACTGGAAAACATGGATACAAGATAGTAAGCATAACATGTCCCACAAAGTAAAATAAAACAAAGGCTACTCCAAGAATCCTGAGATCCTACTCGGTCATTTGCTATCAAGCTTTATCCTATCAGCATGCAATCAAGTATTGGAAGTTGTATGCTTACCTTTGTCAATACCTGCAACCATGTAATCTACTTCGGGTACCAAATGATTCCCAGAGAGGGTGTGAGATAAATCTTAGTGGGCCACCATCAACGGTGTCTATAACATCCAACTCATGAAATGGAATGTAACCATTTGCATGCATGCATATATAAAAAGTAAATCAAATAGTACAATACGACTAAATAACCAAGTACCTGATTCAGCCCTTGGATGGTGTTAGAACATGTAACCAGTTCATTAATTAAGTAATTACCATTTAATTTTAATAGGTTACATGAGGAATAACATGGAAACCTGACAAAGATATCCAATGAGGGAGTTCCAGGGTAATAACCTAGGTAATGTAAATCTCATGAAATGATAACTCAGTAGTACCTGAGTTTAGATAAGGGGTAAGAGAGTAATACAAGTAGCGCAATCAAAGGAATTCCACAATAAGATGCCTACTGAGTCCAAGGTGATCGAACAAGGTGAAATAGGGATAAGAAAGGACAGGGCCCTATGGGCTTTCACCATGGCACCTACTATTCAATGTTGTATCCAAGTAGGGTATCTGAGCTATCTTATAATAATGAAAAGGACCCTATGGTAGTATACCAGGAATCCAAGGAATAGATAAGAACAGGAGTCTAGGTGGGTACCATCCTAAGAAAACCGCATCCTTGAATCAGAATGGGGTTTCTAAGACCTAAGGTATTCTCATCTCAGAATCCAAGGTGAGATCGAGTTAGTCCATTTTTATTTGATATTGTAATCATGTAATAATTCATCTGGATCAAGTGTTGCCTTCCATTAGTGTGGATAGGTCAAGTAGAATTTAAACCATTATTATTGGTCATAGCCTTATGTTCCATTAGTGTGGATTGGCCAATTAGCATTGCAACCATTTAATAAAGTCTTAATTAAACATTAAGGCATAAAAAATTAGAGAGGTTCACTATGTTACCTTACATTAACATGGAAAGGGGTTCTAGAGATATGTAACCTTAATTCAACTCATTTGTTAAGGCCAAGATATATAATTAGTATACTTTCCATTTCACATTTCACATTTAATAAATCATTTGGAAGAACTTACCTTAAGCGGGTCAAGTGGTGATTATACATGGTACATTCCATTATGAAATTATCATTAATAAAAAGGCATTTATTTTAAGAAGTCTCACCTTTAGGAAGTTCAAGCAAAGGCACACCCGAATGGTGGCTCAAATGTGTCAAAACACTAAAAACCCAATTATGGAATAAACTTCAACATGAGGTGGATTGAGTTGTGGGTGTAACCATTAACAACTAATCACATATTTGGAAATAACATAACCATACAATTCTAGAAATTATAACCATGGCATGTAAATTTAAAAAACAATTTCTAATGAAATTGGTGGCCCCACACAGACATTCCAAAAATGACCAACTTTGGGGATAAGTTATAGACCAACCACTTTAGGGTTGTACGATCCTTATCCTCCGGTATTGGCCCTTTTATTTTACTTGGATAAGAGTAGATCTATGAAATGGTGAAAAACACTCACATGGCGATATCTAGGCCGAGAGTGAAAGAGAAGAAGAATGACTAAAGTGGACTAGAGTACTTACCGTTGCACATCCTACTTGATAAATGGAAGCTCGAGAAGATACCAAATGTAGGATATCTCTTGATTACCAGTTTAGATATTCAAAAATCCCCAAATTAATAGAGAAAAAGGTCAATCCTGTATAAATTTAGATTAGAGAAGAAAGGGGGACTTAATTAGATCATTAAGGAAAAAACTAAAAATTTATCCAGAAAATTAACTTGCACACAGTCTGTCTGCCCGATTTTTCAAACTATGCGCAAACCATGCAGGACGGCTCTGCCTGAACGGTTTGGTCTGCACGGTTTGTCAAACTGTGTGCAACCCACACACAGATACTTGGGAAAAGGGGTGCTCGCATGGTTAGACTGCATAGCAATGCACCAACCGTGCGAGTTGGATCTGTCTAAAAAAACACCATCTGCACGGTTTAGTAAACTGTGTGGAAATCCCATATGGTTTACTCTAAACTATGAACATAGTCTGTTTTCTACAAAAATATGGGTTTAGAGCTCCGAACAAACCCCGAACACCCTCAAAACCTTTACAAAATCATTAGGAATCCACATTAGGTCTAAATTAAATATTTAGACAAAAAATTAAAGGATCTATACCTGAGTGAAAAATCGGGTTCTTATAGTATTCCCCCCTTAAAAGAACTCACCCATGAGTTCTTCTTACAAGAGTAAAGAAACAATGTATGAGAAAAACTCTAGCCACTGAGCACGTACATTGACTTCCCTCTCCCAAGTCTCATCCTGTACTCGACCGTTCTACCATAGCACCCATACGAGAGGGACATACTTTCCTCGTAGAGCCTTTGTGCTTCGATCAACGGTGAATACATGATACTCATCAAAGGTAGAATCAAAATCTAATTCAACTTCCTCAGGATCAAATATATGATATGGGTCAACATGATATTGGAAAATCTACAAGACATCAAAGATGTTGTGCATGACATGATACCTCTAAGATAATAACAACCAATAGACTTCCAGCCTGACTCTATCTATAATTTCAAATGGCCCGACTAAACGAGGCAGTAAATTTTCATGCTTCCTTAACTGTCTATTCCCTAACCTAGGATATACCTGAAGAAAAACAAAATCCCAAACCTTGAACTCAAGATTTCATTGATAGTGATTGACATAAGATTTATTCCTAGAATGAGAAGTAGTCATACATTTTCTAATCAGCTAAACCTATTCTGAAGTCTCCTGAATGAGATGAGGACCTAGTAGCGATACCTCACCTACCTCTAACCAGAACAATGGTGATTGGCATGGCCTACCATACAAGGCCTCAAAATGAGCTATATGGATCATTGCTTGAAAACTGTAATTATAATAATACTCGATGAGTGGGATATGCTTCTCCCAAGAACCGCTGAAATCAGGGACACATGATCAGAGAATATGATCTAGAACCTGTATTGTTCATTCTGATTGTCCATCAGTCTGAGGGTGAAAATATGTGCTTAGAATAACCTGAGTCCCCATAGATTTCTGAAAACCCTTCTAGAACAGTGAAGTGAAACAAGAATCCCTATCTGAAATGATAGTACGTGGAACCCTGTGTAGTCGTTTGATCCCACAAACATAGAGTCTTCCCAATTTTTCAACTGAGAAAGTCTCCCATATAAGAATGAAGTGGGATGAATTCATTAGTTAGTCAATGACTACCCAGATAGCATCACTACCCCTAGAGACCAAGGTAATATGATTAAAAAGTCCATATCAACATCTTCCCATTTCCATTTTTGGACTGGAAGTGGTTGTAACAAGCCTGTAGGTATCTGGTGATCTGCCTTCACCTATTGACAGGTGGAACACCTTATGATGAAGCCTACAATATTATGTTTCATTCCAGGCCACCAATACTAGTGTCTCATATCTCGATACATCTTCAAGATTCCTGGACAAACTACCCACTGAGAAGCATGGGACTCTTTCATCAACTCCTATCTCATATCTATAGGAACCCATATACATCCATGTAGACATAGAATTTCATCTCTATCTATAGACTAACTATGTATGGGTTATCTCCTGATATAATCTCATGGAGAACCAAACCTTTAGGATCTGAAAACTGCATACTCTTCACCTTCTCAAGGAGGGAAGGGGTAACTGTTAAGGATGAGAGGTAAGACTGCTTGTGACTATCATGAAACTCTAGATAAACTTGAGAAAATAGGGCCATTAAATTCCATTCATCACTGGCTTCCTGTAAGACCTATGTTTGAATTTTCTGACTCAGTGCATCAGCAACCACATTGCCCCTTCTAGGCGTATATGAAATCTCAAAATCAAATGATTATATATATTTGAACCATCTTTGCTATCTAAGGTTCAAGTAACACTGATAAAAGATATACTTGAGGATTTTGTGATCTTTATACATCACAATTCACTCACCCAATAGATAATGCTTCCAACAATGTAAGTCATGGACAAATGTTGTTAGATCAAGGTCGTGCATCAGGTAATTTATCTCGTGAGGCATCAGCTTCCGAGATCCTTACACAATTAATTTTTCTTCATACATCAACAATTATCCTAGTCCAATGCTTGATGCATCAAAAAATGTGATATAACCTTTACCTAGTTTTGGAATAATCAGAATTGGTCCCATGACAAGCCTCCCATTTAGCTCCTAAAAGTCTTTCTCACATGCTTATGACCACAGGAACTTAACACCCTTCTTTGTAATTCTAGTAATAGGTGAAGAAAGATGTGATAATTTATGTATGAAACACTTGTAATACCCAGACATCCCCAAGAAACTTCATATATCAAACACATTCTTAGGTTTCTCCCTGGAAACTACAGCAATATCCTTTTCAGGGTCAAAATAAACTCATAATTCTAAAATAATATGGCCTAAGAAGTGGAACTTGTTGATCCAGAAGTATCACTTAAAAATCTTGGCATAAAGTTGATGCTCTCTCAGTATACTCAGAATGATCTCAAGATAGTTGGCATGGATGTTATGAGTGCTATAATACAATAAGATGTCATCCACAAAGACCATGACAAAATAGTCTCAATAGAGGTGAAAAACACTATTAATCAAAGCCATGAAAATGGTAGGTGCGTTTGTAAGATCGAACAACATAACAAGATACTTGTACAGACTATACCTGATATGGAAAGCCGTATGAGGTATGTCTGATGGTCTGACTCACAACTGATGATAACACAACCTCAGGCTGATCTTAGAGAACACCTTTTCTCCTCAAAACTGATCAAAGAGATCATCAATTCAATGAAGTGGATACTGGTTCTTGACCGTAACCTGGTTTAACCTTCTGTAATACACACATAGATATGAGGTTCTATCCACCTTCTTGGAAAAAAAATTGGTGAACCCCAATAGGATGTACTAGGTCGTATAAAACCTTTGGAATCTAGGTCCTCTATCTGCCTCTTGAGTTCCTAAAGCTTAGTAGGTGCCATCCTGTATAGAGTAATGGACACTGGAGCTACTCCTGTAACAAGATAAATTTTAAACTCTACCTCTATATTAGGTGGTAATCCAAAAAATTCCCCAGGAAATATTTCCCAAAAATGATCATCCACTAGAGGGAAATTAGTTTGAAGCAAACCCTAATCCCCCATGATAATATTTTCAATCTGGGAAGTCACCTCACATAACCCATGATGCTTCGTTACAACTCTCTCAGCCTGAACATCCCACTCACCTTTGAAAATATAACTTCAACCATCTAGTGATGTAAAAGAAACCCTGTGGCGATAACATTCAACAAAGGCATGATAGTGGACTAACTAGTCCATACTGAGAATGACATCAAAGCCTACCATCTCAAGAAAAAAGAGATTTCAAAAGAAAGGGTAACTGCCTACCTCAAGGGGAAAATCCCTGCATTGGTGTATGCCCTCCATCTGTATTCCCAATGGTGTATCGTGGGTCATTATACCATAGTGATACTGTATCTCTAGCCTGAGACTTTCCATGATAGATACAAAAATAAACAAGTTTGAAGCACCTATATTAAACAAAGCAGATACAATATTAGAAGCTACTAGAATAGTACCTCATACTGTAGATGGTACCATAGACCGATCCTCGGGTATCAGCTATAAATAATGAAACTGACCAGATACACATCCCTATGCAATAGATGGTCTACCATGATCATGACTGCTATGCTGGCACTGCTCGTGATTAGGGGTCGAACTACCACAACCATGACCTCCTTCTCATCCAAACCTAGCAGTGCTATTCCAACTCCCCACCTAACATAGTGCAAAAGAACTTTCTCCTGAATGTGGGGTGGATACTGATCCTTTTCCACTAGAAGCTGGTGGAAAGATTATGCAGAAATGCTAAAGATGTCCCACATAGCTGCAATCCTGACACTCCATAGGCCCTCTATCACATTGGTGATTCCTATTCCCCATTCTTCTACACTAATGAAACACCAAAACGTTATCAAACTGGATACTTTGGCTACCACTACCCTGATGAGAAACCTCGAAGGAACTTTTCCTGCCCTAGAATAACTACTATCTTGACATGGCACTGGTCCTTTAAACCCCGTACTTGTGCCATCTATCAGGTTACACTCAATGACAATGACCTGATCAACTATTTCAGAAAATGTAGGAAGGAAAAAGACATTCACCTGAGTTCAGATGGCGTATTGAAGTCCATCCTCAAAACGCATAGCACACGAAAGCTCACCACTGGCTAGAAGTAGTGAGAAAAATTGTAAATCAGTGAAACATGTTGAATACTTCATAACTGACATAGAACCCTACTCGAGATATAAGAACTCTCTGGCTTTGTCAGTTCTCAATGCTTGAGGAAAGAACTGATCATAGAAGGCAGTCTGGAATTCAACCCATAACATGCCCATATAATGACCGTCCTGGGTAACTACATCCCACCAATGCTTGGACGAATCCCAAATCATGTATATAGAAAGCTTGACTCTCCACTCTGGAGGCGTTTCTAGATGCTCAAAGATAGACAACATGGCCTCTATCCAAGACTCAGCAGCCTGAGAGTTTCTGTCACATAAAAGACATATTTTAAAGGTATTTTTCATTTAATTTACATCCTTTCTTTGTTTTTGGGGTTTCCCTAGGTTTTAGGGAGGAATAGATGAGTATTCATGAATTGGGCCAAACCGTGAGCCCAATCCCAGATTAAAAAAATAAATTTTGTATCTTTTATAACTTTTTAATTTTTCAACATTTTTCATCCATTAAAATTCCTACTTGACCTCCCCTAACCTATTAACACCACCAAGGTTATTTGGATCTTTTAGAAATCCATAACCAGGGTTTATTTGGGTTTTTATCTAAGGGGTTGGGCCTGCCCAAAAGCCCAATTCCTGTTTTAAAAACACAATTTGATTTTTTATAACTTATTCAATATTTGGGCTTTTTCAGTGATTCCAAGTCTCAACCAAGACCAATTAACCTAGCCGCACGTCTGAACTCTCTACCCCTCTTTGGAGCTCTGGTTAATCTCGATTTGGTGTCGAACTTCATAGGGTTCCTCAAATCGCCCAGATTTGAAGAGGTAAAGTATTTTTTTCATAACTCTCTCAATTATCAATATGTTTCCTCCATTATAGTTCTTAAATGACCTAATACATCTTTTTAGAACTAACCCTAAATTTTAGCTCTTTTAAATTTCAGCAACTGGTGTTTTGGAGTGATTACTTCAAGATACTTCAAGTAAATGAACCCTTTTCTTTACTCTTTCAAATTAATTTGGGTTTAACTCATTTTTCTTATTGTTTCTTAGGTTATAATTGAGTTTACTAATGTCCAGAAACTAGTTTTTTGAACCTAGGGTTTAACTTTGGGCTTTCTTGGCCAATTTATGTGATTTTTGGTTTGATTTAGTTCTCTCTTGGTGCGGCGGGGGTGCGATTTGATTTTCGCATGGAGATTCAAGGGTTTTTGTTACTTTGGTAGGTGATTCCATTGTGTGTGCAATTTTTTTGAATTATCTTGCTGTTTTTATGGTACCTTAATGTTTATTTCACTTGAATGTTTCAGTAAAAATTGGTTTCAGTTGCATTTATAATGCAAATGAATTTTAAGTTCCAATTTTTGGTGAAATTGGGGGTTTTTCATTCAAATCCTTTATTGGTTCATTTTGGGCTTCCCCATAACTGAATTATTGGTTTCATTAATGGGTATTGAACTGAAATTTTGTTTTAATTACTTACAAGTGTTAAAATAGTGTGCAAAGTGGATATCTTAAAGAGATTTGGGTGCATAACAATGTGATGTTTTGAGAGGTTGTTTTATTGAAAATAAAATTATTTTATTGTGTGTTTTAAATGGTATAAAATGTGTGTAGCTACTGTAAAATTTGTTTGTGACCATTAGTGATATTTTATATTCAAAATGATGTGTGTTGTTTTCTGAAATTGTTTGATCACAAAAAGGGGAAGCCCGGGTACCTAGGTGGGGCAGATTTGTACTAGTACGATTAGTGGATCAGATGGGTTTTGTCCCTGTTCCACTTAGCATCTGGATAACGACAACTCTAACTAAACTATTTGGATGATGATTGGGGACCAATAGGTTATGGTCATGTTCCCTACTAGTGGATCGTGCATGAGAATGGATTTTTCTATGGTTACTCTACCCCGAGGTACGAGGTACATAGGGCCCGAGACGACCTAGTGCTTAGGGGTGTTCCCAATTTTGATGCTCATTGGATTTGTGGTATTTACCCTTTTTGTGGGGTGTTTTTGGCAGTACTTTACAGTATCTCACATGTCTATTTAATGTGCTAACATTCTGAAATTCTCGGATTGAAAACTGTTTTCATTTGAAAGTTACATTTCTTTGAATTTTAACACTGTTTCACCTTGTGTATTAAAATTGCTTGTTTTGTTCACATTGTATTGCATGATCTTTGGAATCATCTGGTTGTATCCTATTGGGCTTAGGCTCACACCCTAATTACAACCCTTGGGTATAAGTATAACTGCTTATGCTTGACTCAGGTAAAGGGAAGGCTAAGTGTGATGGCGGTTCAGGATGTTAGTCCCCATCGTTGGGGCGGAGTTGCGGAGACGGCTTGTGGGTGATGATCCCCTTGTCGTGTGGAGTCCATGGGGATTTCTTTATGTTGTCATTATTTGTTTTTAGAACACTTTTAGTTCCTTTAAACATATGTATTCAGATCTGGTTTTGTTATGAATTATTTAGCATGAAAATTTCAGATTCTAATAATTGATTTTTTTTATGATTTATGCTTTCATACTCGGGTAAATCGTTCCCAAAAAAGATTTGTTTGATACCCGGGCACTTGTGCCAGCCCATGGGGATAGGGAATGCCCTTTGGGCCTTGCCACGGGCCGGGTTTGGTGCCGTTAATGGTGGCAACCATATCCGGTTCGTGACAAAATGGTATCAGAGGCAGGTTAAAGTTTTTGGGTTATATTGTTATTTTGGGATGAGTCGGGATAAACAGGAGCTATGACTGTCAGGGCTCGGGGTATTGGTTGTGAGTAGGGTGCCTAGCCAGCACCTCTCATGGCAGACCTTGAGTCACTAGGGGATGTTGGAATTTACAGATTGACTTCACTTCCAGGTGAGACGTGTGGGCTGCAGACCACATGTGGACATCAGGCAGATGTGGAGTAGTTGTTTCTTTTATTACAAGAATGTGTTTAGTTTATTTATATTTGATGTATTTGATTAAAATTTTCAGAATTTTGGTATTGACTATTGTTTTGTGACTGTTGCATTTTGTAGCAACATGCCTCCCCGGAAAGCTCCCACACACCCACAGGAGGAAGCTGGAGAGAGTTCTCCCACGCCGATTGATCAGAGGCTCGTGGAGGCTGTGGTTCGGGCTATCCAAGATTTGGGATAGGGACCAGATCATGCTCCTATTCCTGTTAGGGCAGAAGAGACAGGTCTTAGAAAATATAAAGCACAAGAGTTTATGAAAAACAATCCTCCTACCTTCCGAGGTAGCATAGAACCCCAGGAAGCATAAGAATGGCTCGAGAAGATCGAGCGTATGTTTCAGTTCCTGGAAACACCTGAGGAGATCAGGGTGAAGTGTGCCTCCTTTATGTTGGAGGGTCCCAGCCGTAAATGGTGGGAGTCAGTGCTTCAGGCTGGGAGGAATGAGCATATGCGCTGGGGAGATTTCAAGGCTGTCTTCAATGAACAGTACTTCCCTGAGGTGTTGGCTTATGCCAGGTCTAGAGAGTTCATGGAACTTGTTTAGGGGAATATATCTGTGATGGAGTATGCCAACCGTTTCACTGAGTTGGTTTGGTATGCTCCAGAAATTGTATCTAATGAGCAAGCGAAGGCCCAGAGGTTTGAGAAAGTCTTGCGACCAGAGATATACACCCCAGGTGTTGTTGTTTAAGCTGAGGACCTATGCTGAGGTTGTTGATCGGGCATGAATGGTGGAGATTGATAGGAAAGGAAGGGATGGTTTCTATGGTTCAGTATCAGCAGTGGGCAGTGGTATCTCCTCAGAGAAGAAAAGGAAGCAGGAGGATCATGTGAAGAAAGGAGGGGGTAGTTCAGGCCACTCTTCCAGGCAGTTTTCTTCTACGGCTTCTGATACGAGATCGGTCATGTGCCACCAATGTGGGAGGCCTAGGCATATCAGACTAGCATTTCCTCTTCCTCCTAAGCCTTGTTACCAGTGTGGAGGTATAGGGAATTTGCAGTGCTTCTATGGTGTGGCACGTCCACTCCCAAGTGGGGCAGGGTCAGTGGCTTCAAGAGGAGTGCCAGCACAGTCCGAGCTGTCGAGGACTGGGGGATCTCGATTTGGTGGTCTTGGTGGTAGGGATGGATCATCTTCTGGGTAGATCCAGTTCAGGGCACAACCACAGACTAGCGGTCATCCTCAGGCAGATACTGGACATCTCCATGCAGTGGATCAGTCACCAGCAGGATCAGAGGTGGGACCGTCGATAGTTCGAGGTACCGTTCTGATCACATCTTCTATAGATATTTCTCTTTTTGATACTGGTTCCTCTGTTTCATTAATTTCTGGACATTTTTTGGACATAATGAATTTTCCAACTGAGCTGATGTATTTTGCGATGGAGTTGGTGACACTGTTGGGAAAGAAGAAGGAGCAGGGCCTCAGGTGCCCCTCGTGTGCACTTTCTGTGTCAGGGGTCGAGATGGAGTGGGACCTATTGGTCTTAGATATGGACCTTTTTGATGTCATACTTGGGATGGATTGGATAGTACACTTCTAGGCACACATCTATTGCTACAGACGGCGTGTGAGTTTCACGGCACCTGATGGGAGTCGTCAGGTTTTTCATGGAGAATGGGATCCACGATCAAGTCGCGCAGGGCCTCCACTCTCAGAGTCGGGAAGTGTTATCTTCTAGTTATCTTCGCTTGTGCTAGAGGATTGTCTTTCCCCTGAAGGTTCACTACCTCATGTAGTGAATGAGTTTCCCGAGGTATTCCCAGATGATTTTCAGGTTTTCCCCCAGAGCGGGATGTGGAGTTTTCGATTGATCTGGTGCCGGTTCACAGCCGATATCTCTTCCCTCTTATAGAATGGCCCCCACCGAGTTGAGGGAATTAAATATATAGCTGGACGACTTAGAATCCAAAGGATTCCTTCTCCTGAGCGTCTTTCCTTGGGCCGCTCTTGTGTTTTTTGCAAAAAAGGCTGATGGATCCCTCCAGTTGTGCATTGACTATCGAAAGCTGAATAAGGTAACAATTAAAAACAAATACCCTTTGCCCAGAATAGATGATTTGTTTGATCAGTTGAAGGGGGAAAAGTGGTTCTCAAATATAGACCTGCATTCAGGGTATCATCAACTCAGGGTGAAATATCCCTAAGATAGCCTTCCGAAGTAGGTACGACCACTTTGAGTATTTAGTCATTCCCTTCGGATTGACCAATGCTCTAGAGGTATTTATAGAACTTATGAATAGGGTGTTCCATCAGTATCTCGATTCCTTTGTTGTGGTGTTTGTGGATGACATTCTGGTATACTCTTGCTCTGAGGAGGAACACGAACATCACTTGAGGATCGTTTTGGGTACATTACGAGATCACCAACTTTATGCAAAGTTTTCAAAGTACACTTTTTGGATCAGAGAGGTGAGATTTCTGGGGCATGTGATCTCATAGCATGGAGTTTCAGTGGACCCTGAGAAAATTAGTGTAGTCATGTCATGGGAGAAACCGAATAATGTGTTCGAGATCAGGAGTTTTCTTGGATTGGCTGGTTATTACAGGCGATTTGTTCGGGATTTCTCTCGGCTTGCTTCACCGATGACTTCCCTCACCCGAAAAGGGGTGAAGTTTGTATGGGGTCCAGAATGTCAGGCATCGTTCGAGGAGCTAAAGAGGTGGCTGACTACCGCCCCCCGTGCTGATTTTTCCAGAGGATGGAAAGGGATATGTGGTCTATTGTGATGCTTCAGGTATGGGTCTTGGTTGCGTGCTTATGCAGGATGATCATGTGGTCGCGTATGGCTCTCGCCAACTTCGACCACATGAAAAGAACTACCCGACCCATGACTTGGAGTTGGCAGCGGTGATGCATGATTTGAAGACTTGGCGTCACTACCTCTTTGGGGAGAAGTTTGTGGTATACTCTGATCACAAAAGCTTGGCTTATATCTTCTCACAGAAGGACCTCAACTTGAGGCAACGTCACTGGATCAAGTACTTGTAGGGGTTTGACTTTGATATTGTCTATACCCCAGGCAAGGGTAATGTAGTGGCCGACGCTTTGAGCAGAAGAGTTCCAGTGCAGGCTTTGAGGAAGTTTAGTGATGAGTGGACATTGATGGGTCTCTTTTCTCAGATGCATGTGGAGACCAGGGAATACAGTGGAGGGGAATTCTTGGCAAGCATCCAGTTTACTCCTTCTCTATTGGAGTTGATTCAGCAGGAACAGCCCAGTGATGATCTATGTTAGCGGTCGAAGCAATTCCTTCGTGGTGGGGAGACATCCTCTGATTGGTCATCTTCTCCCGAGGGCATCTTGTGCTTCGAGGGCCGTTCAGTAGTTCCATTATCTCTGTGGAAGGTGGTGATGCAAGATAGCCACCCATCTCAGTGGGCTGTCCATATGGGTGCCACTAAGATGTATTATGATGTTCGTCGGCAGTTTTGGTGTCCTGGTATGAGACGGGACATAGCAGACTTTGTTTCAAGATGCTACACATGTCAGCAGGTGAAAGCAGAGCACCAAAGGCCATTCGGTTTGCTTCAACCACTACCCATTCCTACCTGGAAGTGGGAAGAGGTTGCCATGGACTTCATTTTTGGCTTACCTCGTACACCTCGGGGTAAGAATGCTATTTGGGTGGTGATTGATCGTCTGACCAAATCAGCCCACTTCATTCCGATAAAATATACAACTAAAGTAGATGAGTTGGGCCATTTGTATCTTTAGGAAGTGGTGAGACTCCATGGTGTACCATCAGGTGTTGTCTCAGATAGAGACCCCCAATTCACTTCTCGATTTTGGTAAGGCCTTCATAAGGCCTTGGGGTCTCAAATTAAGATGAGCACGGCATACCACCCTCAGACGGATGGTCAGACAGAGCGGGCAAATCAGATTTTGGAGGACATGATTCGTGCATGTGTCCTGGACTTTGGAGGTTCTTGGGATAGCCATTTGGGATTGGTTGAGTTTGCTTATAATAATAGTTACTAATCCACGATTCGAATGGCCCCTTTTGAGGCGATCTATGGTCGGCCTTGTCGGTCCCCCCTATGTTGGGCTGAGGTAGGAGAGACATCACTGTTAGGGACGAGCCTTGTATAGGAGACTTCTGAGAAGGTCAAATTGATCAGGCAACCCTTATTGACAGCTCAGAGTTGTCATAAATCTTATGCTGACCAGAGGCGTCGAGACCTAGAGTTTTCTGTGGGTGGCAGGGTATTCTTAAAAGTGGCCCCTCGTCTGGGCCATCGTCGATTGGGGAAGCAAGGTAAGATGATGCCATGGTATATCGGGCCCTTTGAGATCACCGAGCGTATTGGAAAGGTGGAATACAAGTTGGCCTTACCTTCTCAGTTGACGTCTATCCATGATGTCTTCCACATCTCTCAGTTGAAGAAATACAATCCAGATCCATCCCATGTGTTGATTTGGGAAGAACTGGAGATAGAGCCTGACTTGTCTATCATTGAGAGACTGGTGAAAATAGTGGACTCCGAAGAGAAGATACTTCGAGGGAAGTATATTCCTTTAGTTTGGGTTTTATGGCAGCATGGGAATGATACACATGAGACATGGGAGCGAAAGTCATGGGTTGAGGAAGAGTACCCATTCTTGTTTTCCAACCGAGATTCATGTTGACTTTCCGGGGCGGAAAGTCCTTCATGGTGGGGAGAATTGTCACATAAAATACATATTTTAAAGGTATTTTTCATTTAATTTACATCTTTGCTCTATTTTGGGGGTTTCCCTAGGTTTTAGGGAGGAATAGATGAATATTCATGAATTGGGCCAAACCGTGAGCCCAATTCCAGATTAAAAAAATAAATTTTGTATCTTTTATAACTTTTTCATTTTTCAACATTTTTCATCCATTAAAATTTATAATTGACGTCCCCTAACCTATTAACACTACCAAGTTAATTTGGAGCTTTTAGAAATCCATATCCAAGGTTTATTTGGGTTTTTATCTAAGGGGCTGGGCCTGCCCGAAATCCCAATTCCTGTTTTAAAAATAAAATTTGATTTTGTTATAACTTATTCAATATTTGGTATTTTATGGTGATTCCAAGTCTCACCCAAGACCAATTAACCCAGACGAACATCTGAACTCTCTCCCCCCTCTTTGGAGCTCTGGTTAATCGCGATTTGGTGCCGAACTACATAGGGTTCCTCAAATCTCCCAGATTTGAAGTGGTAAAGTCTTTCTTTCATAACTTTCTCAATTCTCAATCTTTTTCCTCTATTACAGTTCCTGAATTACCTAATACATCTTGTTCGAACGAACCCTAAATTTTGGCTCTTTTAAATTTCATCTACCTGTGTTTTGGAGTGATTACTTCAAGATACTTCAAGTAAATGAGCCCTTTTTTTACTCTTTCAAATTAATTTGGGTTTAACTCATTGTTCTTATTGTTTCTTCGGTTATAATTGAGTTTACTAATGTCAAGAAACTAGGATTTAGAACCTAGGGTTTAACTTTGGGATTTCTTGGCCAATTTATGTGGTTTTATGTTTGATCTAGTTCTCTCTTGGTGCGATGGGGGTGCGATTTGATTTTCGCACGAAGATTCAAGGGTTTTTGTTACTTTGGTAGGTGATTCCATTGTGTGTGCAATTTTTGTGAATTAGCTTTCTGTTTTAGTGGTACCTTAATGTTTATTTCACTTGAATGTTTCTGTAAAAATTGGTTTCAGTTTCATTTATAATGCAAATGAATTTTAAGTTCCAATTTTTGGTGAAATTGGGGGTTTTTCATTCAAATATTTTATTGGTTCATTTTGGGCTGCCCCATAATTGAATTATTGGTTTAATTAAAGGGTATTGAACTGAAATTTTGTTTTAATGACTTAAAAGTGTTAAAATAGTGTGAAAAGTGGATATCTTAAAGAGATTTGGGTGAAAAACAATGTGATGTTTTGAGAGGTTGTTTTATTGAAAATAAAATTATTTTATTGTGTGTTTTAAATGGTATAAAATGTGTGTAGATACTGTAAAATTTGTTTGTGACCCGTAGTGATATTTTATATTCAAAATTATGTGTGTTGTTTTCTGAAATAGTTTGAGCACAAAAAGGGGAAGCCCGGGTACCTAGGTGGGGCGGATTTGTACTAGTACGACTAGTGGATCAGATGAGTTTTGTCTCTGTTCCACTTAGCATCTGGATAACGACAACTCTAACTAAACTATTTGGATGATGATTGGGGACCACTAGGTTTTGGGCATGTTCCCTACTAGTGGCTCGTGCATGAGAATGGATTTTTCTATGGTTACTCTTCCCCGAGGTACGAGGTACATAGGGCCCGAGACGACCTAGTGCTTAGGGGTGTTCCCGATTTTGATGCTCATTGGATTTGTGGTATTTACCTTTTTTTTGGGGTGTTTTTGGAAGTAATTTACAGTATCTCACATGTCTATTTAATTTTCTAACATTCTGAAATTCTCGGATTGAAAACTGTTTTCATTTGAACGTTGCATTTCTTTGAATTTTAACACTGTTTCACCCTGTGTATTAAAATTTGCTGTTTTGTTCACATTGTATTGCATGCTCTTTGGAATCATCTGGTGGTATCCTATTGGGCTTAGGCTCACACCCTACTTACACCCCTTGGGTGTAAGTAGACCTGCTTATGCTTGACTCAGGTAAAGGGAAGGCTAAGTGTGATGGCAGTTTGGGATGTTAGTTCCCATCGTTGGGGCGGAGTTGCAGAGATGGCTTGCGGGTGATGATCCCCTTGTCTTGTGGAGTCCATGGGGATTTCTTTATGTTGTCATTATTTGTTTTTAGACCACTTGTAGTGTCTTTAAACATATGTATTCATATCTGGTTTTGTTAATAATTGTTTAGCATGAAAATTTCAGATTCTAATAATTGATTGTTTTTTTTATGATTTATGCTTTCATACTCGGGTAAATCGTTCCCAAACCAGATTTGTTTGATACCCAGGCACTTGTGCCAGCCCGTGGGGATAGGTAACTCCCTTCGGGACTTGCCACGGGCTAGGTTTGGTGACGTTAATGGTGGAGACCATATCCGGTTTGTGACAGTTTCCATCCCCTGAAAAAGTAGAAGGATGCTTCTGCTGGAACTCACAGGTCAGATCAGCCATCATAGGTGAAACCTATAGAGCACCTTGCATGGAATTCATCAGATTTAAGAAACTGTCACGAACTTGAGAATCAGTGCTCAGATTAGGTATAGCAGGCAGTGCCTCAAGTATCACTCCTAGAAGTAAGACTGGTGGCCTAGGGCCCACCATGTCTACAAATTCCAATCACACACCTCAGAACAAGCATAAAATCATTATATAGCATCACTAATGGAGCTGAACCTAGGAAAACTCACTACCCAAGGCATACTAACCAAACTACCCACTTAGACGGCCAGGTATTGGTAAGTGCTCAAGTATAATTTTGCAGTTATTTTATAGGTTCAATACTTTACCTCTCATAAACACGACAAGTAAGGATAAGAATGTGCAACCAATTAATTTCAGTTTTTAGGATTCACTTAATAATGGATATCCATTACTGATGAATCAGTTCCCATACACCTATCACCAGAAACGAAACCCATTTCTTTATAGCATAATGGATTTACTATGTAAATTACTCATCCCAACCCCTGAGGGTCGATACAACTCATGAACTGAGATAGGAAATTACTCAATCAAAGCCAAAGTAAAACATGTAGAAGTAAGTATCAAAACATCACTGAACAATCACAAGCATATCAAGTAATGCAAATCAGTGAAATGCACCTTTATGACATGGAAATATGCATGACATGTGAATTATAGGTGCCTATAATGATGCATATTACTATGCTCCTTGCCCTCATATAATTGGTCCAAGGATGAAATGAATTATCAAATAGAGTAATAATCAAAAACAACACACAACATGTGCATCAACCAATGGTGAAATAATATCAACTGTACTAGGAAAAAGCATAATAACAATTACAATTTAAAAAACTTGGTTTTTACCACAAACATGGGTTTGTGAAGCCCAAGAATAGATTATGACCAAGTCCCAAACTTTTCTATTCTCCAATATATTATCTTCAAATAGTAAAGCAATAAAAGAAACCACCTTTGATACAAATTTGTGACAACCCGAACCCGAATGCCACTTAACTGGTGTCCCGAGCCTGGTGGGCCACATGGACTCAAGCACATCTTCCCAAATGCCAGAGGCTGTTGACTAGCAGTGAGGGCCTAGAATGTCTCCATGAGAAGACTATTCCCTCATTAGCAGAGTGTATCACATCATAAGGAATGTAAATGAATAGTAAACAATGGAAGTAATATAAATATTATAAAAAAACAGAAGATAACTGATGCAATAGGTAAACAAGAATAATAATAATTGTATCAACTGAAAAAATGATGATGTAATGTCATGTTACTAGAAAACTAGAAAACATGGATACAAGACAACTTGCATAACATGTTCCCAAAAGTAAAAGAAAAAAAGGCTACTCAAAGCATCCCGAGATCCTACTCGGTCGTATACTATCAAGATTTATCCTATAAACACACAATCAAGTGTTGGAAGCTGTATACTTCTCATTATTAATACCTACAACCATGTAATCTACTCTGAGTACCAAACGGTGCTCGGAGAGGGTGTGAGATAAATCTTAGCGGGCCACCACCAATGGTGTCTATAACATCCATATTTTGAAATCGAATTTAGTAGTGTGAAGACATGCATATATATAAAGTAAAGCAAGTAGTAAAATATTATTAAATACCCATGTACCTTATTCATCCATTATATTGTTCCAGAACATGTAACTAGTTCATTAATTAAGTAATTACCATTTAATGTTAATAGGCCACGTGACGCATAGCCAACACTGACATCACCTCATGATAGTATAATTAGTGAAGGTCCCAAGACATAACAAGGCAACCTGACAAAGATATTTAGTGAGGGAGTTCCAAGATAATAACCTAGGTAATGTAAATCTCACAAAATGCTAAATCAGTAGTATTTGAATATAGATAAGGGGTAAGAGTGTAATCCAAGGAGCATAATACAAGGAATTAAACAATAAGATGCCTACTAAGTCCAAGGTGATCGACTAAGGTAAAATGGGGCTAAGACAGGATAGAGACCTATGGGATTTCACCATTGAACCTACTAGTCAATGCTGGATCCAAGGAGTGTATCCAAGGAATCTTGTAATAACGAAAAGGAACCTACAGTAATATACTAGGAATCTAATGAATAGACAAGAACCAAAGTCTAGGTGGGTATCAACCTAATCAACCCACATCCTTGAATCAGAATGGGGTTCTCGAGACCCAAGGTATTCTTCTCTAAGAAGACAAGGCGAGATCGAGTCATTACATTCCTATTTGATATCGTAATCATGTAATAATTCATTTGGTTCTAGTCTTGTCTTCCATTAGTGTGGATTGGTCAAGTAGATTTGAAACCATTATTATTGGTCCATGCCTTGTCTACAATTAGTGTAGATAGGCCAAGTAGCATTGCAACCATTTAATCAATTCTTAATTAACCATTAAGGCATAAAAAATTAGAGAGTTTCACTCTGTTACCTTCAATTAACATGGAAAGGGGTTCTACAGACATGTAACCTTAATTATACACATTTTTAAGGCAATGATATATACTTAGTATAATTTCCATTTCATATTTCACATTTAATAAATCATTTGGAAGCACTTACCTTAGGCAGGTCAAGTGGTGAGCATACATGGTACATTCCATCATGCAATTCTCATTAATAAAAAGCCATTTATTATAAGAAGGATCACCTTTAGGAAGGTCAAGCAAAGGCACACCCGAACAGTGGCTCAAATGTGGAAAAACACTAAAAACCCAATTATGGCATAGCCTTCGACATGCTGTGGATTGAGTTGGGGGTGTTACCACTAACAACTAATCACATATTTGTAAAGAGCATAACCATACAATTCTAACAAGTATAACCATGGCATGAAAATTTAAGAAATAGTTCCCAATGAAACCAGTGGGACCCACATGAACATTCCAAAAATGATGAACTTTAGGGATAAGTTATAGAGCACCCACTTTAGGGTTGTATGATTCTTTTACTCCGATATCAGCCCTTGATTTTCCTTGGATCAGATTAGATCTAAGAAAAGGTAAAAACACTCACATGGCGATATCTTGGTCGAGAGTGAAAGAGAAGAAGAACGAATAAATCGGACTCAAGTTGTAACAACCCAAAGTTTTTCAATGGAAATTACCTTCTTATAATTATGTCATAAAATAACATGAAAACACAACATAATGAACTACTAAGTGATAAGTGACCTTTAAACATAAGTTTGTCACTCATGTGTTTGGAATTTTGAAAATCCGACATACACAGTTGTGTTCAAGATGATTTTTGGAGTCTAATGAAACAAAAATAATTTTCAGTGAATAGTAACGTACCCTTATGAATAGTAATATGAACATTATGAATATTAAATCATCCAACATAAGAGTAAAATTACCTATGAATAATTAAATAAAATTTAGACATCTTAGAAAGTGGCAATTTGACCTTAGTAAACGTTTTGGTATTTTGTAAGTCATAAATAAATAATTATAATTAATTAGTTAATTTAAAAGAATATTTTTTTCCCTAAAATGTATTCATAAATTATTTAATCAATGTATTATAGTTTTTAGATAATTTTATAAGACCCTACGTAATTTTTCAAAGCACTATAAAATCAGTTTCAATTTTTAAAAACAATTTTTTAAGTAAATTATTATTTTAATTAAATATTAAATTATTAGTATTTAGAAAATTATTTTTGAAAAATGGACTTAATTTTTGGATTATAAATTTCAAAAAATTGTTGGGGTAAATTTTTGGGATTTTTCTGAGATACTTGAATTTTTGATGAATATTGAAATACCGTAATTTACAAAATAAGCTAAATAAGCTAATTATAGGGTCACGTGTGATGTTCTGTTGATGTAAGACCACTTGGTTCGGGATTAAATTATAAAATTACTATTATTGGTCATCCAAAAATCACTATTCCTTGTCTTGTGGGGAAATAATAAACTAATGAATTTTATATTAAGGAAACCCCTCTCCCCTCCACTATAAATACCACCCCTCACTCCCTCATTTCCTCACACCTCTCAAGCTCCAAGACTTCTCTAAACTCTGAAAAAACATCTTCCATATCCCCTCCAACACGTCCAAAATCTACTGGTCTCATCAAAAGACCAATAATAGCTTTCTTAAGGAGGATCTCAAGAGGAAGATTTAAGAGGTAATTTCTCTCCATCTTCCCCTTTAATTTCCCTTCAAGTTCAAGTTAATTTCTTGATATATCCCCAACTATATTAATCCAAATTGTATTTTAACTATAGTATTATAAACATACTGTAATTTTATGATTCTAATGGGATATTATATCATTCAACCCCCTTTCCCTCTTCCTTTTATTTTATTAAAGAGAACGTTGTTCGTGAGGTGTTAATTTATCACCTTCAAGAACGACATGATTTCTTCTTCTATTTCTACCTTCAGATCTGGTCATGAAACCATTTTTATGGTTGAACCAGAATATGTTATATGTGTTGTTTTCTATTTAATGTTATGTAAATAACCTATGGCCATATTACTAAGTGATAAGTTAAAACAAGTTCGTTGTGATCCAAAAACCGCCCAAATTTACCCAAATAACCATCATTTAATTCTTATTTAATGATTCATCCACATGGATCTAATATAATTCATTATAATATAACTCAAACTCCTTTAATATCATTAATTACATGTAATATCATTTCTATATGTTTACCCATGTTCTACTTGAACTTCAATTTATGAATACAAGTGAACAACCCAAGAAAAACCATAAAAACGAACATCCCCAAAACAATGTTTTTAAACACTATAAGTCATCCAAAGGAACATAAAATGACATAATGAAACCATAATAAACCCTATTAATGTAAACATGGTTCTAGATTTCTAATTAATGAATATAATGTCATTATACAGGACACTAAAGAGAAGGAAGCATTCAGGTGCAAGGTAAGGGGAAATTCTCGAACCCAACTTTCATCCTTAGGGTTCTACCTCTTTCACTCCATTTTTGATATGGTCACTCCTTAAAGATAATTATTTCCTAATTTTCTTTCATTTTATGGGATATAAATGTTTTCTAATGAAGTTTATGTCAATCCAAATGTTTTCCAAAAGAACTCTTCTCTTAAGAACTCAACTTTTACCTCTCATTCAAGGTTGATGATTCTTGTATCAAGTATGTTGTTCCCTCTTTCTTTTGGGAACCCAAAGTTTATGAATGTGTTCTTATGAGATGAAAACCATTAATTTTCAGGGGTTAGTTATGTTCATTTATGTTATATGTTCATTGTGGCATGCATGATAAATGATAATGTTATGATGTGACGGGTGCACCCGAAATTATATAGCGCAATATGAATGTTTAAATGTGACGGGTACAACCAGAATTATATAGCACTACAACGCATTGGGTAAAGTGATGAATCTCATGAGTAAATGTGAAAATATGTGTGAACAAGATGCTATCTTGGTCCAAAAGTATGAATGGTAGTTAACCACTAAGACATGATGTTTCATTTTTATGCATTTCCACATTTCAAGTCTTTTATTTATGCTCCTATCATGTTCATGATATTTTGTCTATGTTATGATTATGCTCACCCCATGCTATATTGTTCTTATCTATCCTCTTACTGGGCTTCTAGCTCACCCCTTTTGATGTATATGCTCAGGTGGCTACATGTACTAAGGATAGGACAAGTGCCAATAAGAAGCTAGAGAAGAAGAAATTAAATAAATGTTTATGCTTGATGTTGTAATTATTATGTATGGTCCTAGTTTGACCTAGAAACTAAACCTTTGGATCCTCTATGTGTAATACTATTATGTTTTTTATCTTTAAAATGATGTAACAGTAATGTAAGAAAAGGTCGGGTCACTATACAAGTACTTATCGCTATGCATCCAACATGATGAATGGAAGCTCGATTAGATGATGTATGAAAGAGATCTCTTGATTACCAGTTAATATCTTCAAAAAGACCCAAATTGAGATAGAAAACATTCAATCCCGCATAAAATCAGATTAGGTAAGAAGGGGTGAATTAATTAGATCAGTAAAGACAAAAATGGAAATTTATCCAGAAAATTAACCCGTGCACGTTTTTTCTGCATAGATTTTCAAACTGTGTGAAAACCATGCGGGACAACCCTTCCCGAATAGTTTGGTCCATACGGTTTTTCAAACCGTGTGAAACCCATGCACAGATACCTGGGAAAAAGGGCAGTCGAACGGTTAGACCGCATGGCCATGCACCAACCATGCGAGGTGGATCTGTCCGAAAAGATACCATCCTTATGGTTTGGTAAACCATGCAAAAATCCTGCACAATTTACTCTAAACAATGCGCAGAGTCTGTTTTCTCCAAAACGATGAGTTTCAGGCTCCGAACAAGCCCTAGACACCCTCATAACCTTTACTAAATCATTAGGCATCCATATTTGGTCCAAAGTAAATATTTAGAATGAAAATTAATGGATCCATACCTGATCAAAAAAATGGGTTCTTACAATCCATGACTTAATAATTCATGTATTTAACTTATACTGTAAATTATAGCATTTCACTATTCACGAAAATTCAAATATTTTAGAAAAATGTAAAAAATTCACCATAATAATTTTTTGCTGTGTATAACTAAAAAATAGATTCCATTTTATGAAACTAATTTACTAAATATAATAAATTTAGTTTTTAAATAAAATCATCATCTATTTGAAAAATACCAATTTTAAAATTATGACTGATTTTATAACACTTTGAAAATTTAAGCAAGGACTCATAAAATTATCTTATAATCATAGGATAACAAAATATTAATTTATGAATATATTTATTGAAAATAAATTTTCTTTTAATTAATTATATTATAAAATTATAAATAGACATTTATATTTTACAAAAATATCAATACAAAATTTATCATTTTTGAAACATTTATTTACTTATTCCATTATATAAATATATCATATTTTTTTATAAGATGAATAAATTTTATTTATACTTTCATAGGTGAGGTTACTATTCTATTGGCCGGATTACTATTCCTAAGGGTCATATTACTATTTGAAAGGTCAAGTTACTATTACATCAGTATAAGTTCCTTAATTTTTGAAAAAGCCTCTTATTTCATTCATTATTAATTTATAAAGTTTTTATTGTGTTCTCTAAGTGATTTATGTGATTTATACTATATGAAATAATAATAAAGGAAAATTTCATTAATATAATTCTGGGTCATTACATTAGATATCTTGAAGACCGCTTTTAGGATCATGTATGACCACTGTGAATATCTTTTGATGCCTTTTGGAATAATTCTCCAAGAATGTTTATGGATATGATGAAATGGATACCCCACAAGTATCTAGATACCTTTTTGTGGTATTTTTGGGTGATATCCTAGTCTATTCAATATCGTAGCGTGAGCATGAGAACCATCTTTGGTTTTGGAAATCTTGGGGAGTCACCACTACCTTTATGCAAAACTATCTAAATGAAATTTTATTATTAGTAAGGTAAATTTATTGGGAATGGATTTTAGAACATAACCTATCAATCGATCCTGAAAATTTTATGGATTTATTATCATGCGAACAACCACAACATTCCTTTGAGATCCAAATCATCTTAGGAATTTATGAATATTATAGATGGTTCGTAAAAGATTTCTTGAAGCAGGCATCACTATAGACAACTGTTACCAATAATGGGGTAAAATTATCATGTGATTCTTGTTATCAAGACTCTTTTTATGATTTTAAAAAACATCTAACATTGACACATATTCTAATTTTGTTGGAACTAGGTAAGGGATATACAGTTTATTTTGATGCTTTAAGTGCTGGTCTGGGATGTGTGCTTATATAGGATAACCATGTGGTGGTGTATAGTTCTCAAAAGCTTCAGAATCATGGTAATAATTATCATACTCATAACTTATATCTCAGTGTAGCTATATATGTGCTTAAGTGTTGATGATAGTATATTTTTAGGGAGGGGTTCAAATTTATTCTAATCATAAGAGTTTGAGCAATATATTTTTCTCATAAAGATTTGAACCTATGGAAGAATCAATGAGTGGTGTACTTTTATATGTTTAACTTCAACATTACTTGCACCCTAGGGAAGGGGAACATCATTACTAACACTCTTAGTAGAAAATTTCCATATGGGAATATCATAAAAGTGAAAGAGGAGTGGATCTTTATGGGGGATTTTTTCTCAGCTGCATCTCAATGCCAGGAACAGAAAGAAGATTCATGTATGGTTTTTACTAGTGTATGGTTTTCATCGTCTATCCTTGATTTTATTCTTCTAGACTAGTAATAGGATGTTGAGTTTAAAGGAATCATGTAATCTTGATATGGTGGGGAGACCATTTTTGGTTGGTCTCTCATTTGAAGGAATTATCCACTTCAGGAGTTAGTTTGTATTCCCCTCATCTCTAATTATTTCATTTATCCATGATTGTAATAGTTATTTGTGGGATATACATCTTGAATCTACAAATATGTATTATGACACGAGACAATGTTTTTGGTGGCTGGGTATGAATCATGACATGGGTGATTATTTGTCTCACGGTTACACTTGTCAACTAATCAAGGAAGAGCACCTAAGGCCTTCTGGTTTTCTTTAACCAATTCTAATATCGGTATGGAAATGGGATGAGGTTTCTATAGACTTCATCATTAGATTACCACAGACTCTTTAAGGAAAGAATGTTATTTGGGTGATGATTAATCAGTTGATGAAATCAGCTCATTTTTTTTATTAGGGACACCAATAATATTGAATATATGGGTAAGATGTATGTGTAGGAAATTTTAAGGTTTTAGGGGTTCCCCTTTTCCATTTTATTTGAAAGGCATTCTAGGTTTATCTCCCAGTTCTAGAAAATTATCCAAGAGGCGATGTGGACTCTGGTCAGATTGATTATAAACTATTATCCATAGAAATATGACCAGACAAAGCATTCTATTCATATTCTAAAGAATATTTTCTCTTTCTATGTCTTGGATTTTGGTGGATCTTAGGATATTCATATGGGACTGGTTAACTTTTCTTATAATAATAGTTACTAGTCATTGATCTGAATGGAACATTTCAATGGGTTTTATGGTCACTCAAGTAGGTCACCTCTTTACTGGTTGTAGGTGGGAAAGACCTCTCTCCTAGTAATAAGTATTATTCAGAAGATATCAATGTGGATTCAGGATATACATCAATGATTGGTTGTGTCCCAAAGTTAGTAGAAATCTTATGTGGATTAGTGATTCCATCCTTTGGGGTTTTTAATTGGTGAATGAGTCTTTTTATAGGTATCTCCTTGGTTAGTTCACCTTTAGCTTAGGAAATAGATAAGGTTGTATCCGATATATTTTGGAATATTTGAGATCATTGAGTAGGTTGGATAGGTTTCTTATCAACTATAATGATGAGATCAGATAACAAGAATTCATGATGTTTTCCACATATCTCAGATTAATAAGTATTATCCTGATTTTTTCTATGTTTAGAATTAGGAGGAAGTTGAGCTAGAGCCTAAATTTTTAGTTTTGGAACAACCAATGGAGAGTGTTGAATATCTGATTAAAGTTCCAAATAGGAAGTCTATTCCATTAGTATAAGTGTTATTTCAGCACAGATCAGATTCTCCCGATACTTAGGGGTGTGAATAATCGGTGAGGGAGTAGTGGCCTCACCATTTTGGGGAGAATCCTTCCTCAATGTAACTTTATGGTGTTTTGGATATTTTTTGGAGGTTTGAGAATTGGGTTTTGGGTGTTCGGAGTAGGGGAAAAGAAAAGTGGGATAATAAGTGTTCGAAGAATCCCACCAGCCATCTGATGGCCTACTAGCAGAATGGAGTTCCTATAGGAACTCCACCAGCCTTCCGGTGGGACTTAAAGTTTTTTCTATGTATATACATCATGAATCTTGTTTTAGGTTGGGTGAAATCATTCCATTTGGATATTGTTCAATTTTTGGGAGCTAGTTGCCTACCTGTGAGGAACGAGAACGCCTTTTGGGTCTTGTTGTGGTTTGGTTCGAATCCTATTTAGAAGGGTATCTAGGTTGGGAAGTTCCATGTTTTCCATGGGAAAATAGTTTTGAAAATAAATCTCATTTATTGATATAGGTTATGAAGTTTCATTGATTTTTTTAAAAAAAATCCATTTACTAGTTATATAATATGTTTTAAGAAACATGAAAAGTTATTTAAACTTGGTGATTTATTGGTATCTTTTAAAAAGTTTTGAGATTTAATGTTTTTATTATTTAAATGGAGGGAAAACCCATTATTAAATATTTTTAATTTTTTTACCATATTCATGGAATTTTAAAATTTAAATGTGTTTTTTATGATCAAATAAATTTACATATATTGTTGAATGCTGAATAAGGATTTTTAAATTCTTGTTTATAAAAGTAAGGTTTTCAAAATGTGTCATTTTTAAAACATCCATGGAGTTTATTTCTTCAGTGATAAATGGTTTAAATCATATTTTCATGAATTATATCATTTAAATCACGAGTTTTTGGAAAGAAAATATAATTTTGGAATTAGTTTTCTTTTTGAATTTAGCAAAAAATTTATATGATGATGGTTTTAAAAGTGTTCAGGTTTGTTTGAATTGAACTAATTTATTTAGAACCAGTAATGGTTTTATTTATACTATATTTTTAAAACAATGAATTTATTATTAGTTGTTTTACTAAAACCCATGGTATTTGTTTGGGTGATTTAAAATATTTTCAAAAAGTGTTGATATTGACATGAATTTAAAATTGAGTGATTTTATTTTATTTCAAGATGCTCATAAATTTATTTAAATTTTATGTGTTTATTTTTATCGAAGTGAATTAATGATATTTGTTCCATAGAAATATGCTGAAGTGATTGATTATTTTTCCATGATGGGGTTTGGGTTGTCCCGTATTTTTGGGTTTAAAGGATTTTAAATGAGTGTATTTTGGTAATTGGGATTTATTTGAAATGTTATTTCTGGATAGTATTGAATATGATGTGTTTAAACGATCAGTCTTTAAATGAATTGATTAGAACTAGATTTAGGGAAATTAAATTTTGATTATATTATTCAAATTATGAAATTATTCATTTATTCTAATATGTAAAAACTTTTAATTTTTTTTGATACTGTATTAGCTATTTAAAATAGTAACTTTTTAATTCTTTTGACATTTGGATATTAAAAAACTATAAAATGGATTTTTATGAACTGATATTCTGAATTTTGTTTTTGATAATAATTCATTTTTTGATGGGATTGTGATTTTATTATCTTGAATGGTTTAATCTGTTGGTTTCAATATTATTTTTGAACCTTATTACTATTTTTGTCATGTCTTGATTATTGATGTTGGGATCTTGTAAAATGTAATAGGAATTAGTTCAATATAAGTCATTATAAAATTAGATGGATTAGGTTAAGTGGTTCATTCAGGCTGCAACCTTATTGGTTGGGTGTTGTCGGTCCACTTTATAGACTAATGTTTTTATTTTAGTATGTTCAGTTAATGTTTTATAGTTTTGTTGGGTTTGTTTTGGGATATGTGGATGTTTGATATTATGAAATTAATTAGGTATGTATTGGTAGGTGATGAAAATATAATTTTATGATTTTATTGAAATTAGTTAATTAGGGCTTGTTTGGTTTGATCTCATAAAATTTTATTTGAGCACCACGTTTATATGTAATTTGGACTTAATTAGGGGAGTGATCAATTATTTGAGTTGTTATTTTAAATTTTTTCCTCTTAGACTGAAAAATAGTTTAAATATAGTGAATTATAGAATTATCATGTTTTGGGGTTTTTTGGGAGTGATGAATGATTTGAGTGGTTATTTTGATATTTTTATTTAATTTATTGGTATGATGCTATGAAAACCTATAAAATCAATGAGATTTAGTTTGATGGTGGTAAATTAATTAGTAAAAAGAGTGTTTAGTGATGTTTTGGATTTTAAACATGTTTATCCTAGAAGGGGTGATTATTGTGTAGTTTTTTTAATGTACATGTTTTTAATGTAAGGTTGTTTATTATTTCACATCCCCTTATCTTGATTTATTATTTTTTGAAAACTGGTTGCAAATTATGGAATTTAGTATTGGTTAAGGAATTTTGAGTTGAATTTTAGAGTGAAATGAGGCGTGGGGGAAAGAATCATTGAAAACCTATCCAAATTGAGCTATAATGGTTTTAAATAGTCGTTATTTAGTATATTTTGGTGTTAGAACATTGATGAGTATTTTGGGATGGATAATTATGAAAATTTCTAGTTAAATGAGTATTTTTAAAAATTAAATGATTTATAGATTTTTTGGAATAGTCTTAAGATAATGTAGGGTTTAAAAATATGTATAATATATTTATAGGGTTTTGTTGTGTGGTTAGTAAATAATTCAATGTTAGGAAATCAAAGTGAAAGCATTGAATGATTTTTTATGGTTTATTAATCATGCACACTAACCATTCGTATGGGAAAAGTAATCATAAAGATGTTATGTAGTTCCTAATATTTTTTATACTATTTAGGAAAACATCCTTTGTATTTTAATTTCATTTTACCCTAAAAACCCTCATAAAGGCTAATTAAGTTTTGTAGATGAGTGGGAAAAGTCCATTTTAGATCCACTAGATATTAAATTAAAGTTAATGAAATGATATACACCAAATTTTTTTAATGAAAACTTTTAGAATATGTTTTTATAGTCTAGAAGAGATCTATAAGGCCTTAAAATAGGGTTTAAATGAGGAAGTATAAATTTAGAACATGTGTTGAAAATTTAGTGTAGTGAAATGCTGTTTATAACTTCATTTTTATCGAACTGGGATTCTTGAGTTGGGTTTATTCCATTAATAACCAAATGAGGTAAGAGTTCAGGTAACATTATCCCATGTGATAATAGTGGACTTTATAAATTATTGAATGATCCTTATGGTCTTGATAGAATTGATACCATTGGATCTTGAATTTTAAAGACAATTCCTAACTTAATTTTTAGAGAAAATCGAGGATAATTAAATATTAAAATGGTTGTCTTGTAATCAAATTTTCCTTGAAAATACATGTGTTTAAGAGAGATGTGAATTTTTTTCATGGTGAGGATCTTTAAATTAATCAACTATGTGAATATTTTTCATGTGCAGGTAGTGAATTGAGTTATTCTCTTCATAGACTTCTTAGAGGTTTTTGGGGGCTGTTTTTTTTTGTTGGGCAGAATTGTTACAGTCCAAATTTTGATATTTGATAAAATAGATGAGTTTTAGTTAATTTTGGGCTATTTAGAAACATTTACAAGGTTAAAATGGTTTCATGATTAAGGTGATTGATTATAAAACCATGTGAAGTATGACCATTCATGCCTACTAGATGAGAAGTCTTGATATGAAAAATTAATAAACCATGAATTGTGACTATTCATCAACAAATATCTTCCCAAAATTTTTATTTACATCTTCAATCTTCCCAAGATTTTATTTTAATTAGTAAATGGACTAATTAGGGGAATTATAATTTATTAACTTTATTATTTAAATAATTATAGGGTGTTAAAGAGAGTTTAATGGATTATTTAGTTCATATTATTATTATTATTATTATTATTATTATATATTCTAAGTGGGAATTTAGTGAGATTTCATCTTGTGAGTAGTTTAGTGATATTCATGATGTAAATTACATGTGGGGGTGTTGAAAATTGAAGGTTTATGGGTCACTATGGTTATGTCCCACTGCATAGGGAATTACTAATATGACGGATGATCAGTTCTGTCTATTTTTATGTTTTCACTGGTAGATGGGTGCATTATCTTGGCATTTTTGGGGGTTGGGTGGAGATTAAACCATGTATTTTGGGTTGAGAAAACCAGTTTGGCAGTGTTACCAACATACTGGTAGGTGTGAGAGCTAGTAACGGTGTCCTGGGGCTATGGGAGCAGGCCAGATACGAAGCAGGGTGATGAATTATTTTTGTAGTCTTGTTAATCAAGGAAGGATAAACCCTTGGAAGGAGTGTGATAAG
Organism: Viscum album; assembly: GCA_963277665.1. Taxonomy (NCBI): domain Eukaryota; kingdom Viridiplantae; phylum Streptophyta; class Magnoliopsida; order Santalales; family Viscaceae; genus Viscum; species Viscum album. The sequence goes on from OY728162.1 coordinate 129,172,660, forward strand.
TTGGGCCCTAGTAGTTGGTGGATAATATGTTTAGGGATAAAAAATATAAAAAGAAGGGTAGTCACTAGGCTAGGGATAAATAAAATTTTATTATTATTATGACTATTAACAAGCCCTGATTTTAGTATGGGGTGAGTAAAAAAATAATCAATAGGGTCCTGATGTTTTAAATAAGTCTTTTGGATAAATATTTTTGGATCAGTTGGGGGATAAATAGAAATTTTAGTGAGGGTTGTGTTATGGCACATTAGACCACTAGGTGTGTGTTTGTATTTAAGTTTTTATAACCTTTTAATATATTGTATCAATTATTGTTATTATTTTTATAAGGAATGTATATCTTTTTTAGTTGTTAATGATTAGGGGGATGTTGACACCTAAGTCATTAACTCCTCTTTGTGTACCATTTTTTATTTTTTATTAACATGTGGAATAAAATTGGTGACTCAAACCCAATACTCCTATAAGGGCCCTCCCATCCCTTATTTGAGGTCTCATGAGCCATAAGGGTGAAGCCGCTTTTTCCTTCTTCATTGTCTATGGAGTAATTTCTTATGGGTCAAATATAGGATCATTATCCCTTCTCCCTCTCCTTATTCTTCTTATTCCCCTTTACGTGGTGATGTGTATAATTCTATATTTACAGATTTCACTATTTGGAGGTTTCATTGAGGTAGATAGAAACACTCGTTTTGTAAGGTTCTTTCATTGGTGGTGGTTTAGGGACTCTATGGTTAGTCGAATCATATCATTAGATGGTTTAACTTTATCACATGACTTATTGATAAGGGTTATTTGACTTAGGAATAACATGAACCTTTAAAATGAATTAATTAATTAATTAATTTATAAGTTTAGTTCATTATGTTTTGATGAATGAATCAATGGTCGAGAGTATCAGTGATTAAATTTATAGAATCCTGTTGAGGTGGGTGACTTGTGTATTTTATAATGGTTGGGAAATTTAATTATGTTTTGATGAATTATTTTTGATAAAAACCTATTAAATACATTTATAAATTATGATTTCATGTTTGGATTTTCTATGGAATTGTTTATATGTTGAATCATGATTGTTAACCACTTGTGGTGTTCCAAATAGACATGTTTGTATAAATAATGGGTGGTCTAATATTGAGTGACGAGTTTTATGTTTTTGTTCTAAAGAGGTGGAAATGGGTTATTTAAATGGTCAGAATTAGATCATATGGGATCATGGATGGTTTGGTTTTAGAATAATATTTATGAAATAACTAGAGAGAGAATACCAAATAATGTGATATCCCCCCCCCACTTGAGATTTATTTTCTATATTTAGATCTATTGGGTTGGGTTCTTGGTCTGGGTGATGACCGTTATGAGCGATATTTTTCAATGGAGGTTACCATAGTATGATGAGGATTAAGTGATAGACTAGAATAGCAGACTAGTTATCTCATACCACTAATTTTATCCTAACTTTCATTTTGGAGAGATCAGTAGGTGGTGGATATCAATTGAGTTAACATTGACCAGTTAGGTCTTTCATTTTCCTTTTTTATATAGTTATGTTATATGAGTTGAATTTATTGTAATTATTATTATTGGAATCTTTTTTTGACACAGTTTTGTATTTATATTTATCATTTTATGTATCCATTCATTCATGGTAGAATATTATTATTATTTATGATTATTTATTTTGTTTAAATTATTTGGTTTGAGGTAAAAAATTCTCCCATTATATGTATTCATCACTCACCAGTGAAAAAAACTCAAGTTATTTAGTAGAATGTGATAGAGTTCAACAATGATCTAGTTTGGGTTTGGGTCATTCCAGGCTAGGTGGTTACAATATGGGTTGAGTTTCTTTAGGATTATAACTTTGAGATCATTTATACCCAAAAATAGTGACATGGTATCCAATCCCTTAATTTAAAACTCATAAAAATGATTCCTATCAAACAAGCATGAAATGAAAAATGATAGAGTAATTAGGTACTTTGCACCTTGATTTTCAGGAGACTAATGAAAGATAAAGTATTTATCAAATGATTATGTATTCTTTTTTGATATAATAAGTGATAAAGTCTTGGACCAATGATACTAAGACTGAGGTATGAAGATTATTATTATATAGAGTGATGTATCAAAGGGTTTTCAGAAGGTGGGGGGACATTAAATCCCTTTTCGAGGTTTATTATATATTCTTTATAACATGCATGGAAAATTTAGACATGAAGTCTATAGTTCAACCCTTGTAATTTTATTATTTTTTATGTATTTTTTATGTTAAATTATTCTTCCCATAATTTTTCTTTATATTTTTAATATGATTTTTAATTATTTTTTATATTTTTTTAATCTAATTCATTGTTTCATTTAAATTTAAAGAACATGAAATTAATTTTTTTCCTTTTATTTGTTTATTTTTATTCGATTCATGTCATTATAGTATTTTCTCTTTCTTCATTTTTTATATTCTTTTAAAATTTACAAAGAAACAAACCTCCCATTTTTTCTTATTTTTCTTTATTTAAATAAAATAAAAAAATACAAATAAGTGAGAATGAAGAACAATGATCAAGTGTAGCCTCCTTGAGAGAATACCTGAGAGTCAAACATATTGATGTAATTTTAGAATTTTTATAAATACCATTGATAGGACCTTATGATAAAGTCCTCTTATCACTTATCATGATGTGATGACTTCCCCTGCAGCTGGATTTCCTCTTCAACACAAAAAATTATCGAAAAATTTACTCTTCAACTCTAAAATTTTTCCAATATATTATTTATATAAAAGTGTTATTCACCTCATTTTAATTATCCAAATACAATTGAGTTTGAATATTATTCGTACAATAACTTCTACATTGATAATAAAAGTAAACACTTGGGTCATAAATCATACCCATGGGTGCTTAATAGGCCTTGAGCTTGAGGGCCAGGACCATCATCCCACATTTATGGGATGGACTAGACTAAAAAACAACAAACATTTTAAAAGTGTTTAAACAATCTAGGGCTAATGTCTCATGGGCTTAAGTGAACCAGCCTCAAAATATACGGGCTAACCCACAGAGAAGAATATTTTTTCTTTTTTCTTTTACTATTATTTCAAATTAATATAGAATTATTTTATGAAAATATAAATATATTTTTAGTACATGATGAATATATATATTTATATATATAAAAATTAAAATTTATTCAATTGTTATAATGTGTTTAATATTTAATATTAAAAAAATTTAAGTGTTTTTTTAAATATTGTTAATCATGACTATAAATACAGACTAACCCATATACCGGACCACTTAAAATGAGAACTAGACTGGGCTCAATTTTTTAGAGCCCTCATTAAATGAGGACCTAAATATATCGATCATTTTTACTCCTAGTCTATGTGGGCTTGGCCCACACCTCCCTGATTCAACCTGTTAAGCACCCCTAATCATAACCACCAGTTCATTAACCAGTAATATCCCCCTTTAATACAAACACCTACGGGGGTAACTTTAACATGAAACACCTTCGTGGTCACAACATAATGATCATGATAATTACTATTTATGTGAATAGAGTCAAAGTTTCTATGCAAATTTTTATAATCTATAAAAATTTCATTATTTTAGGAAACCGCGTTCATTTTTTGCTGAAGAAAAAATAGTGGTGGGTTTCCCACCCTTATCCAACCCCTTCAATCCCCCTACTTCACTACCTATAAATGATAGTTCATTATTCCTTAATGAGAGATAGATGAGAAAATATAATAAATTTATATTAAAATTTCTATCTCTCTTTCAATTTATTCACTTTTCTAAGTATATAAATTTTTTCCATTTTAATTATTTTACAACAAATTTTTAGTAAGACTGATAAAAAAGAGATAAGAGTATGTTTTAATTGAAAGCTATATTTTTAAGAGTAGATTTAATTTTTATGTTATTAATTAATTACTTCCATAAAGGTTGTCTTGCTCCTTGCTTGAATGTTTTATTTTATTTTTAATTTTTACAATGACTGATTAGATGATGTAATTAATAAATTGGTACATTTCAGAACATTTTAAAATGAGTAACAAAGTATATAGATTTAATTTAAACCCCCATTTTAAATATTTATAAACAAATTAATATGAGATGTATTATTCCTTTTTACGTGATCATATTAATACGATGAGCCTGATTTTGATGTTTACTGCCTCTTTTTTTATTGTATTCTATTTAATAAAAATGTAATCTCTCATCAAATTTTTATTATAAATAATAATAAAGTTCTTTTTCCAGATTATCATCATAAAAAATCTCATGAAACATGAATTCATCACTCTCAAAATTACCAGAATTAATTATATGTCATGAATAATGGATATTGAAATGCATCTTGAATTGATAGTTATCATAGAAAAAAATAAAGAAAATAATTCATAAAACCTTTAAAATAGAGTAAAAATGACAATATTTCTCAGAGGAGATCTTATTGAGGGATTGTAATGTGAATACCTCATAAAAAGAGATCCAAGAAAGCTTTGGAAGAGTTTGAAAGAGAGAAATGATCATGAAAATTAGGTTTTTCTTCCAATGACCCATGATGAATAAAATAATATACACTTACAAGACTATAAAAGGGTTGATGATTTCAATTTTTCTTTGTATATAATTTTATCAGTATTGTGGTATTGATGTTACGTATGCTGATATGCTTAAAAAGACATATACTACTTATCAATGAATCTCACAAAACCTTAGGACAAAAATATCACTTGTAAGGGTATATAAAATATTTTTATCTCATCTCATAATTACTAGTATTAGATAATAACAATGATATTTTGATTAAAATCAAGAGTCTCATAATATTGGTTTTTGAAATTTAATTTCTTTAAGGAAATACTATATTTATTGAAAATTATCATAGAAGAGGAAAAATATGAGGATGTGATTCTTATATAGGCATGGTTTTGGTTGAAGGTGTGACTAAGGATGTGTCCATATCCATGAAAATGGTTGATACAAAAATCATAATCAAAGGAAGATCAACTTAGTAACTATGGGGAATCTTATAGATTCCTGCTATATGTTTGGTTCCAAGGGACATTGACTGCAAGTTTTTTAAATCCTAGAACACCTTTGTATGCTTTATTAAGCATCTCTTGAAGAAAATAAGAATAAATAAAACTTATTTGAGGCATCCTATAAATTGAAATAAAATGAGGATAATTTTACTAAGAATCCTGAACTATCAAATAATGATTTTATTTACCTCGAGGTAGGTGATTTTACTTGTAAATTTGATGAGATGATAGTTGGAAGTAATTAATAAATTCCAATTGTTATGATATATAATATGGTTTTTCTTTATATGATTTGTATTTTTAATGTTGTAATATTTGAATTTTATAATGTGTTTTTTAATTTATTAATATCATTGTATGTACTTTGAAGCTCTAAAATGAATTGTGAAAAATAAGAAAATATTTATATACTAGATAGTAGAACAATGCACAAAATCATTAAAAATAAAAATTATTTTTCTAATCTTAAACCTATAAAATCAATTGAGAATACTATAGTGGGTCAAGTAGATATGATAAAAGAGACTTTTTTAAAAAGTTTTATTTTTACAAATTGGAAAAATTTCATTATAAAACATGTTTTTCCCAAAATACAAAATAAATATTTTAATTTTCAATGATATATACCAACATAGGTATGATACTAAAACTATATATAAGTAAAATGAAAAGTACAATTTCATTACCATCAATAAATTTAGTAAGAGTCATATACTAGAAAAGTGACCAAAATTATCAGATGGATTATATTATACATATATATGTGAAATCGAACCACATATCTTAATAAATAAGGGATAAAGAATCATTAATTTATAGAATGGATGATTAGGTCCTCTTTTTTCAAGAATGATGTGAAAATAATTAAAAATTCTCATGGATATATGATAAAGGGCCAAAAGATTTTTCACTATGAAAATTCCCATCTAGGGATTATTCTCTTAGAATGTTGATTGTGAGACAATCACTAACTACAAATCAGGTTGAAATGATTACCTTTTTTAAATTAATTCAAGGAGATATATATGAACTAAATCATCCATAAAGTGGGCCATTAAAATATTTTATGGTATTAATTGATGAAACTAGAATATGGTCACATGTATATTTTTTCTCAATACATGAAATATAATTTTAAATATTTCATAATAGAATAATTAAATTGGGAGAAAAATTCTGTAATTATGTTATTAAGAAAGTAACTCTTGATAATTATAGATAATTTATATCCCAAGATTTAAATGATTACTATATGAAAATGGGGATTATTGTAGAGTATCTAGTCATCTATGTGCATACAAAAAATTGTTAAGTCAAATTACTTATAAAAAACATATAACTTATTGTTAGAGCATTGATAATGATAACAAAGTTATTGAGCTATGTATTAGGTCATGAAATTTTTCATGATTAAATATTAATTCTTCAAAACCAAGTGCATTTCATAAGAACTCTCCACTTTAATTGGAATTTAGTCAAGATCCTTACATCTCCACTTAATTTTTTTGGTTTTGTAGTATACGTACCGATTTCTCCCCCACAATGTATAAAAATGGTTCATCAAAGGAGGTTGGGAATATTTGTAGGATATAGATCACCGTACATTATTAGGTATCTAAAACCTTAAACTTGGGTTGCATTTACAACACATATTATTGAGTGTCATGTCAATGGAGAATTATTCCTAGAATTATGGTGGAAATAAAAAAAGGAGGAGATTTCCTGGAATTTGTAGACATTATATTTTATCGATCCTCTCACACAACATAACGAGACAGAAGTGAAAAATATTTTACATTTTTAAGAATAGAAAACTAATTTTTCTGTTTCATTTACCAATAAAAAGGGTGTAAGTTAATGACACGTACCAGCTAGAATTGATGTTACAAATACACAATTAAATAATGATGTTATAGGAACTTCAAAAATAGACATGAATCCTAGAAAACTAGTTGGATCTATAAATATAAATATTCAAGAATGAAAATGCGCGATTATAATTGAAAACCCCATTATATAAGTGTTTGTTCCAAAATAAATAGGTAATTAAAGTTTTCTTGATGAAACACATGATGCGGATCATAAAAATAATTCAAAAGATATAAAAAAACCTATAGGTTTTGAAAATAATAAAATATCTTTTCATTATGACATTATGAGTGATAAAAAAAGTCAAAGTGAAGTGGATAATATTGATAACATGTTTTCATATTCTGTGGAACATAATATCTAGAATGATGACCCCGAACCAGGGTCTGTTATGGAATATCAAAAATTGGATAATTGGAATAAATGGAATGTTGAAATGAAAGTTGAATTAAATTCACTTAATAGATAAAGGGTCCTTGAAAATATCATGTTAACACCAGACTATATTGTGTATATTGGATATAAATGAGTTTTTATGTGTAAACTTAATGAGAAATGAAAATATAAGATATAAATATTGTATTTTCAAGTAAGGTTTTCCCCAGAGACCCAAAATTGACTATAATGAGACATATTCTCCTGTTATGTATTTTATTTCTAGTCCATATCTAATCATCCTTGCAATAGCTAAAAAGGGAAATATATATCTTATGTATGTTCTTAAAGCTTATTTATATGGGTCACTTGATAATAGTATATAGATGAGAATACCTAAATGATTAAAAATACCAAAATCATTGAAATCAAAACCCAAAAATCTATATTAAATTAAATTATGGAAATACCTATATAGATTAAAGAAATCTATGCATATGTGGTAGAATTTCTTGAGTAGATATTTGTTAAATAAAGGGTGTGTAAATGATCCTATACTTCCATGTGGTTTTATTAAGAAAACAACATCTATATTTGAAATCAATTTCATTTATTTTCATGATTTAAATGTCATTGAGACCCCCAAAGAGATCCACAAAGGAATGAGAAACTTAAATGATGAATTTGAAATGAAGGACATGAGAGAAAAGAAGTATTGTATTGGTTTATAAATTGATCACATGTCAAGTAGTGTATTTTAGTATCGATCAAATTACACAAAAAGGGTCATAATTATTTTTATATGGATAAATATAATCATTAAGAACTCCATCAATTTTTTGATATTTAAATATTGAGAAAGATCAATTCTGACTTTGTGAATAATATAATGAGTTTGTTGGTTTGGAAGTACCGTACTATAGTTCCATTAGATAAATTATATATCTTTATAATTTTAATCAACCTAATATATCTTTTTCTACTATTTTTTTGGAATGTTTTAGTTCATCCCCTACACGAATACATTGAAATGGAATTAAACATATTTTTCATTATCTTTATGACACTATTTATATGAGTTTATTCTATTCTAAAAAATTATATAAAAAGATAGTTTTTTTTATCTAATTTATTTATAAGATCTGCATAATGTGTGATCACATATTGGCTATATGATCACAGTTGGAGGTACTTCCATATCTTGGAGATAGAAAAAGAAGACACTCTTTGCAATATCTTCAAATCATGAAAAATTGATATAATTGAAATAGACATGAAAATAATGTGTTTGGTTGTGGTATATTAATCAAAACTTTAAAGAAGAAAATATATTGTTTATAGATAGTGTCCCAATAATAATATTTGAAGATAATGTTGCATGCGTCACACAATTAAAGTAAGACACTACTTCAGAAGTGTCTTTTAGAATTGCAATAAAATGGATTTATTGGAGAAAAAAAACTATTATAAATCTAAGAATCATTAAAAGGGGGTCACTTTTATCATCACTAACAAAAGTGATAATAAAGAACCCTTTTATCAGTTCTAAAAAATGATGATAAAAGGGATCTTTTATCGGTGCTATGAAAAACTTCGAAAAAGTTGACTTTTATCAGTGCTTTTTTTAACCCCGATAAAAGTAAAAAAATTATTATTTTTATATAAATTTAGAGGAAGAGGCCACCCCACTTTTTATCAGTTTTATATTAGCTCTTTTTGATGTCCCAACCTTTTATCAATGCTAGAGTCCCTTACCCCATTTTATCAGCACTAGAGAACCTGCTGCCCACCACCATTGCGCCCCTGCCTTCACCTGGTTTCAATCCTAAGCCATCCTCTTCATGGATTTTCACTTTTTACACTATTCTATATTGTTTTATTCTATATTTTTTATGTCAATTTATTTATATATATTTCATTACATTTTTTTATATATATATATATGTATATAATTATTTTTAAATACATTTATAAAATATGCTTTTTGTGTGTGTGTTTATAAATAAATAATTAAATATATATATATATTTGTATATATGTGTGTTTATATAAATATAATTATACATATTTATATTTATTTACATATATCATATATTAATATTTATTTACATATATTATAATATATTGATAAGTATATATCTATTTGTTAATACACACGCACACACATAGAAATATATTGATATATAAATATTATATATATTCTATAGGTATATTAATATTCACACATTTTTATTTTAAATAAAATGGATATTATTATTTATTTAGATATAGTTTATATATTTATAAATATATTTTATATGTAAATATGTTTACATATTATTTAAAAAATTAAATTTTTTATGTCTAAATATATACAAATATGTATATATGTGTATATATTTAGTTATAAATAGCAGTAAAATATGTAAAATGATAAAATTTTAATGTAATAATATCCATAAGAGTGTAACCCTTGAGAATAAATTGAGTCTCCACAAAAACATATAATAAGACTCCCTTAAACAAGGATAAAATTCCATCAAATGTTAAAAAATGGGGGTATCCATACAAAAAACATAGTTTTAGAGGCCTTCCAGGATTTTTTGACCTAAAAAAATGACGAACAAGGCTTCCCCTAATCATTTTAGTGTATATCTTTTCACAATATTAAATTATTTATGTGGTAGAGCTCAAAAAGACACCTAGATTAACAGTTACGTCTCTTTTAATTTGAAGTCATGTTGTCAACTTATTTTTGATTGTTTATTAATTTATTGTTTTCTTATATCTTCAAATTATTATTAAATGACTATTACACAATAATAATTTGAAATTTTTTAATTATTTCATAAACCATTTCTCACTAAATATCTTATAAATTAAGTGTGATTACATATTTCATATAATATAATTCATATTTTATAAAATATATTATATTTATATTTATATATTAATATATTAATATATGTTTGTAATGATATATAAATTTTTTCTATGAAATATACATTTTATCGATGCTAAAAACAATCATTTTAGCACTGAAAAAGACATACTTTTATTAGTGCTAAAAAAGTGATGATAAAAGAGATACTTTTATAATCGATAAAAAAAGAAATGATAAATGTACCCACTTTATTAGCATTTCTTTAGCAATGATAAAAGATAGTGCTGAATAAATCTAAATATGTGGTAGTAGACTTTATAAAAAATGATAATAAAACACATACCAGGGAAATTATTCTCCTTCATATAAGAGTTAATGAAGAAATGAGATATCAACCTATAATATGTTTGATCCGATGGAAAGGTTTTTGATATGCTTGAAAATGCATTATGGGTCATTGCTTTTTGAAAACCAACACATGGTATAAATTTTATGGTTTCATGTTTTATATTTTTTTATATAATGTGACTTTTATGTGAATTTATGTGACTCAACTCAAATCCAAATTCCCGTTTTTATCCGATTAAGTTTTTCTGGAAAAGTTATTAAAGAGACATCATCAAAACATGTTTCAAAGCTTTGGATGTTGGGAAAAGGTGGTGATAAAAGGTGTCATATTTCTATGGATTGCTATTTCAATGGCTACTGAAAGTTGTCTTTGGTGACCGTATAGATGACATCAAGGGTCATTTCTAAATTTGTCTCCACATCGGAGGATCCGGGAGCAGGGAATTGACGCCTCCATCCATATTGAATCCCTCCTAAGATCAATGGATGAAAAGAATAGGGATTCATTGTTGTCTTCCCAATTCTCAATATTTAGAGTGCCCCTTACCCTCCTCCACCACAACGGTTTGGGGTATCGACACGACACCTTCTCCATCGGCCTCCACCATGATGAGGAAATATTAAAGGCCAACGAGGGTATCAAATTAAACTATGCATACGATCTCATGTTTCTAGAGAACGTATCTCTGGACTATCTTACACAAGACATGTATGAAATCACAGTAAAAAGTATATAGTAGCTATTTCGGTGTAGATTTAATCAAATTAGATGGATGAAAGAAGATTGAAATACTGGTGATCGACGGGTGTTGGTTCATTCATTCCACAATCTTCTTTTATAGTGAGAAAAGATTCCATCTTGAATGAAACCTGAAAAGTCCAAAATTTACAAGTAATGGTGTCATATGACACAATCAAAGGTGAATGCTGATGAAAGTGATGAAGTTGAAGCATGGAGTATCGGTTTGGGTAGATGGTGGCGGCCAAGACCTATTATTTTTTTGTGGAGGTGAAACATATTTTCCATCTTGGGTCATTGAATTTTCCATATTTGAAGGATACACTATTATTCCAAGTCAAATCATATTAAAATTTTAGTTCACATAATTAATCAACTAATTTCTCTTTTTTAAATTGGTAATTTCCAATTTAATAATACCATCTATGCATGATTTTGGCCCTATATCCCATTGAATTAGATTTTCGTGTCATTTCATAAAGATTGATATTTTTCCCTTTGTTTTTTACATTTTAATTGTGTTTTTTAATACCTATGTATTTATCATAACATAATCTTTCATCCTGTTATTTTAAATTACACCATCTACAATATTTTCCTACTTTTATCAGTATGGGCCTGTTTGTTTTCTGATTTTAGATTGATGCTAAATTTGACCGAATGGCATGAAGGCCTTATTTTTTATTTTATTATGGATAATCCCCCTTTTAAGGGTTAATGGGGAACCCGTACATGACCCGTAGGCCCAAGGCACAAGGCCTGACTGACCTGCAATACATGACCCGAAGGCCAAAAGGCATACCATTCCCGATACATGACCCGTAGGCCTAACCCACTTGAACTGCCCCTCCCCAGCTTCTGTGTCATTGATCACCTACGACCACACCTTGCATTTCTGATTGTATAATATTGGCCCGTACAAAGCTTCATAGTGGCTGGTCTTGATGGCAGTTTCCATACCCTCTCATTCTTCCAATTCGGTTATCTCTGCTTTTGGTGGATGCTACTCTTGTTGCTCTGATCCTCTTCAGGGGCCTGTTCTGTGTGAATTGGCCTACTCCATGGTCTATGTGTCCTGAAAGCCCTGTGGCCTGAAGGCCTTTGATGACCCAAAGGCCCTGAAGACCCATAGGCCCAAACCGGTGGCCCTAAGGCCCAAAATGCATACATACCTAATCGTGTTTCATCTGAAACAGACATAAAGACAACATATGTGATATGAATTGGAACCTTTATGAAGATTTGGGGCTGTGAAGCATACCTAAGATGTTTGAATTCTAATAATCTTGACCCTAAATTAGACAAATGATTATTTGTGTTTTATCCTAAAGAAACAAAGAGTTATTATTTCTATAGTTATATTGAGCACAAAGTGTTTGTAGCCATATTTTCTTCATTAATTGAGAAGTAATATATGAATCTAGGAATCAGTGGGAGGAAAGTTGGACTTAGAGAAATTCATGACCAAGCAAGAAGTGTTCCTGTGATGGAAGTTATGGAAGGATAATTGACTCAGGTTATACAAGAACCTTAATGGTTTGGTAGGATTTATTAAGATCAAGGATTCATTAGGCACCCGATAGATATGGATTTCTTCTGGAAAATTATTATTAAGTAATTTTTATAGATGAGGTACATACTACCCACTAAGAGTCCATTTAGAGTTTTGATTACAAAAAATGATTAAATTCCCTAAAATATAAAATGGATCCCATGTACACTATCCAAGTTTAGAAATTTATGGATTCACCTGAAGGGGTGAGACCCATAGGGTGTAAGTACTTTTTTAATAAGAAAACTAACATGGATGGTAGATTATCTACCTATAAAGCTTGTTTGGTGAAAAAATGTTTTAAACAAATTAATGGTATTGAAAATAGAGAAACCTTTTCTACTATTGTGATGATAAAGTCCATTTATATATTTCTTTTTATAGAAACTCATTATGATTATGATATGGATGTCAAAAACACTTTACTTAATAGGAATTTAGTTGGGGAATGTGTATGTGACACAAACCAAAATTTTTGAAGTACCAAATAACTCTTCTAAGGTTTAAATGTTTTAACTATCCAGTTATGGATTGAAGGAAGCTTCTTGGAGTTTGAAGATATGATTTTATGATGAAATCAAAGAGTTTGGTTTAATCAAGAACACTGATAATTCTTGTGTATACAAGATGATTAGTGGGAGTTTTGTTGTTTTTTTGATATTGTATTTTTATGAATTACTTCTTATCTTAAATTATATTCCAAATTCTTATTCAGTAAAGGTATGGTTTGGAAAATTATTCTCGATGATAGACATGGGTGAAATAGCCTATATATTGGGTATGAATATTTATAGAGATAGATATAAGAGGTTTCTTGGATTAAGTAAAAACCAATATATTGGTAAAGTGTTAAATTGTTTTAGCAATAAGGATTCTTTAATAGTGTTACATGAGAAAAATATTAGGTAGATTCAAGATCCTTATAAAAAATTTAAAAGGATAGATAAGATTTATTATGCGTCCACTGTATGATATATCATGTATATGATGTTATGTACTCACCCCGATGTTGATTATGTTTTAAGAATAACAAGTAGATACCAATCCAATCCTGGTGAGAGTAACTGGATTGTTTTCAAGAATATTTTTAAGTACATGAAAAGAAGTAATAATATGTTCTTGGTCTTTGGAGGAGAGGATAAACTCATTCTAAGGGTTACACTAATTCCAGTCTCCAATTCAAAATAGATTATATGAGATCTCAACCTGAATTTTCTTTCCTAAACAATGGATCCATCATTCGAAATAGATCCAAACAATCCATCGTAGAAAACTCATTAATACAGGTAGACTGCAATCGCGACATCAGATGCTAAGAAGGAGTCTATTTGGATCAACAAGTTCATCACTAAATTTTTGGAATTTCCAAATATTGAGGGAGAAATTAGACATTATGATGACAATAATATATATATTTCTCAAAACAAGGAACCTTAGTCTCACCAAAAAACCTAACACATGATACTCAAATACTATCTAATTTGAGAGATTTTTGAGAGGGGTCATATAAATATTTTTTGGGTGGCTATTGATGAAAATATAGAAGATCCTTTAACAAAATCATTAACATAGAAAAATAATGAGTGTCATGTTGAGTCTCTTGATATTTGATACATGATATATTAAAATGATAATATCCTACAATGTCTGAGACATTCCAAATTTGTTACTTTGTGAAATATTCATGTTAGATATTATGATAAAATGTTGTAGGAGGATAGGTAGAGGTTTGAGCTAAGATTTTGGCTGGGAGAGTTAGTCATGGTGTGAAGGGTCGGTCATTGTCGATGTATGGTTCTCCATATAGTGAGTCATGTCATGACATTGTTGGTAATTATGTGTGTGGTTTTGCAATGGATTTTAGAAAATTGTAACATATTACATAGAATTTTAAACTATCTTAACAGAATTAAATATCTTTAAAAATGATTTTATTGATTTCATGTTTGTGACATGGTGGGGGTGTGTCGTGGCATGAGGGATTCGAAGGAAAATTTTCCAAGGAAGGGATCCTATGATATGCGAGGAATGAATATTATAATGTTTAGATAATCCTTGTAATTTTCTAATTTTCTAATTTTCTATTCAAGGCATGAGAATTAGGTTGTGGTGTAAGGTATCTTAGGCAGTTTGTGATATTTTTTGTCAATTAGAATCATAGTACAACCTTAGATACTGCATCATAAAGACTTGGAGGTCAAGTTTCAATGGTTTGATTCTGGGTAACACAGCACCATGGAACTCTGGTCGCAAAAATACTCTTACTTGGAAATATCAGATTAAATATTTTAATCGAGATTTAAATATGAGGAGATAGAGAGATTCATGATACAATTTCTGGGGTTGGGTGGAATTAGACTTGTTATGGCATGACCATGATCTCTCACTCTACGATGATATACTTTTCAAGTTCTTCTATAAATTTTAAAGTCCCTTTTAATTATTTTAGATACTTTTAATTTCTATTGAACCTCAGGAAATCATAGGTGAATCCTTAGAGGTATTTGATAATCCTTTGGTTAGATTTAGCTATTGGATTCAGAAGATTAAGCGGTAGTGATCCGAGGTGAGTCCCCCCATTCTTTTCCTCTTATATTTTATCCCCATTATTCATCTGGGAAAGTTATAAAAGT
Organism: Viscum album; assembly: GCA_963277665.1. NCBI lineage: Eukaryota > Viridiplantae > Streptophyta > Magnoliopsida > Santalales > Viscaceae > Viscum > Viscum album. The sequence goes on from OY728162.1 coordinate 129,188,098, forward strand.
AGTTTAGAGGTTGGTTTTTCTTTATTTTAGTTTTGGTTTTGATGAGAATATGTGTGTTCAATATTATTGGGGATTTCCTTGTGTGATTCTGACAAGGTGATCCTCTATTCCTCACCTTGTTCTTGTGCAATGGTTTTGAATCTCAAACTTAGGTAGGAAATTCGAGAACCCTAATTTAATTTTGTGTATAATGTGGAATTAAGATGATTTTCTTGATTTGTGCGAATGTTAAGGATTGAATTAATGAATATAATTATTTAGACTAAGAGAAAATTTATGGTAAAGGGTGATTCAGATGCTTTTACATACTTCCATGATGTTACATATGTGACTAATTCTAGTTTATCTACTCCTGATGAGACTTACCATTTCTATTATGATTTGAGTGAAAATGATATGGTTTTACAGATGCAATAATTTGTTATTAAGGTTCATTAAGTAAATTTAGTAAAGAACATGTTTTTTGAAATATGAAATTATTGTGTTAACACCGATGTAAGAGATGTTAAATCACTTTGAAAGAATGCTTTAAAATGGAAATTTTGTAAATGGTTATTGTTGAAAAGTAGTTCCTATATGTTTTTGATTCTTTTTACCATGTGGATATTGTGAGGACTATTTTTTGGGAATTATATGGATGTTTTTGGGTGTGGGGTGTGTTGGGGGATGCATATGGTTACCATTGTTGGCATGGGAGGAATAATTGTTGATGTGCAGTGGTTGGGACCTTATGGTGGATATTGGAATGAGTGGCGTGGAGGTTGATGAGGTGGATTTTTGTGTGATATGGGGATAGTATTATAGTCTATTGGTGTCTAGGGAATGTGATTGGTAATGAAAAATATGAAAATAGACTAAAATTGAATAAACTATGGCTTTGAATGAAATATGGATTCTTGAAATGAATGGGTAAAGGTTTGAAATAATTTTGGAAAATGGATGAAAATTATTTTCCATTAAATATAGAATTAAATTAAATAATTAATGTAATATAAATGGTAATAGGTAAATCTGGAATTGGATGATTACATGATTGAAATGGAAATTTATGGGATTCTTCATGGCTATTTTTTAAGGGAATGTGGGTTGGTTGATGAGGTAGAGGTGGGAGCACTTATTCATGAATGGTCATGGAGATTTGGTAAGGTTTATGAGCTATAAAAGTTATATTTTGGTGTAAAACTTCAAGGATAGATTTGTGAGTTATTTTATTTTGTTTTTATTTCATACTCACTCCACTTATGTTAGATATCCTTAATTATGCCCTAATGTTTTTGGTTCCATGTGTTTTCCTCAAACATTCAGGATAGTGAAGGAATTTATGGATGACTACTCTCTCTATCATGTTCTCTATTTTGGACATGGTATGACTGTTATGGCTAGAGGATTATATATTTGAAATGTGATGGTCATAATTCAAAAGTGTACTTGATGTGATGTTAATGAGATGATGATGTGATATATAGTGTGGGTCTTTCATGGAAGGGGAGGGAACAAGGTTGAAATATTTCATATTCATGATACCCTACTATTATAGAAAAGTGATGTGCAGTTGAGATAGGGATATGTGGTATATGGATGCGGTTATGGTTATGGTATATTCAAGTTCCAATTTGATTTTTGGGATAAGTAGGGTTATGATTCGACAAATTTCATACATGACTTGATATGCGTGATGTAGATAATATTGTGATTTTATAGAAGAGATAAGAGAACAAAGACAATTTCAAATGAATAATGAGAGTAAAAACTAGTGAGGAAGTGGTGTGGGGTACCCTTATTGAAATATTATTTGATATTATTTTATTATACTTGGATGAGATACTTGATGAATTATTCTTGGTGAGGCTAAGTGCTAGTTGACATGGTAGGTACTAGTTGGTTTTTCTATTTATCCACTAAAACATTAGTATACTTCTTCTAACTTGTACATGAGAGGTCTTGAGGAGGATCCTACTAAGTATATATGTATACTAACCCTTATATTTATAATTATGTTTCATAGGATATATTTTTGGAGTTTCTTCCTAGGATTTTTATTTTGTTATTTTATTTTTAAGACCCTATATTTTTATGACATTTTCATGTATTGTGGATATTATGAGATGTTGGGTTTATTTATACTATATATTTAATCAGTGGTTTCTATTATATGATCTTAATATTTTTAAGGGTAATGAATCCCATTTCTTATACTTATACCATCGATACTAGTTTCCCCCTTGTGTCCTATTGGAGGAATTTAGGGCCACTCTCATCCTCATTGAAGGGCCTAGAAGGGTTCTCAATGGTGGAAAGTCATGAAAAAGTGGTACCAGAGCTTTGGTTGAGAGTTTAGATGGAGAATAGAGTTATATTATTATGGGGATTGCATGGGATAAGCTTATTGATCACCCTAGGTGAGATAAACATGATTTTGGTATAGAGACATATGAGATATATATGGATCATACTTGTTTTATCTTGTTTTTAAATTAGAGTGTTTGGAGAAAAATTAAAATGAATAAAAATAAATGAATATTAAATGAATTCAATACCACTAGGATTACGAGTTTCCTTTATTACTTTCATATATGCCTATTGTACATCATACACAAGTGGTTCAGGTTGGTGAGGTTTGGTAGGAAAATTTGGTTGACCATCAGAGCATTGATCTGGATGAGGAGGATGATCTTTGAAGGAAGAAATTGAATGAGTTACAGCGTTAGATCTTCGAAAAATGTGAGTGGAGTTTCTTTGATCTAGAGATGAAGCTCAGGATGAAAGATATTGATATTTCCTTCACCTTGATCAAATATTGGATCTAGTATTGAGTTTCGTTATAGGTTACCCATATGAGAGGGATTAAACAAGTGGTGGATTATTTATCTTGGGAAGCAGAAGGGGGGAGAGGTTTCTAGAGATGATTTCTAGAGGCAGTTTCATGTAGAGTTTCTATCATCGAAGATGATGGTAGTGAAGAGAAAAGAGTTTATCTACCTTTAGTTGGGGAGCTTGAGCACATGGGAGCTCAAGATCAGATTCAAGGACCCACTTCACTTCACCCTTGATTTTTTCTCAGATGATAAGTCAAGGTCATGGAGTCTATAGGAGGTTATTCACACATATATTGATATTCCATCACTCAATTTACGTTGCATATGTATTTGGAGGTGTAGAAGAAGACACGTGATTAAGAGGATGAATGCACATTTGATATCATCTTGATATAGAGGTCATTAAAAATTCATGAGAAGAATAGTTTCATAGGTAGGATCTCAAACATCAAGGAAACCGAGGTTTTTATTAGTGGGGATTCAAACTCATGCCTCTTTTCATTTTTTGGGTCCAGAAGTTCTTGTACCTCCACCAAGATATTTGTACTGATGTGATTTGTTTTGGGGGTCATGAACATCAGCGGTATTAGTGCTTGACAATTCTCAGGGGGTCCAATATGGCGCAGGCAGTCATATCCCTCTCATAAACACTTGAAATAGTTTCTTATGGTGTTATATCAGTAATAGGGACATCAATATTATACTCTTCTAAGAGCATATAGATCTATTAGAGGTATGCCCCATGATGTCGACCACCCTCAGGGACATAGGGTTGAGTGCGGCAATAGAGGTATCTTCAATGATAATGTAAAAGAGTTGGAATTGGATAATTGTATGCTATGGAGATTCCTATGCTAGATGGGATAAAGATTATCTGAGGTACCATTTTTTATCGTCTACCTTGGATTATGATTTTTTTTTTGATTTTGGATCTTTGCACTCTTTTATTGCACCCACCTTAGTACATGATTTTAGGCTCAAGGCAGAGAGGCTTCCAGTACCATTGGTGTCAAATAAACCAATTAGAGATCAAAAGAGTTTGCTTGATATTTTAAATGGATGTGATATGATTTTGAGGCAACATTAGTCAATCTAGACATTTATTACTGCAGATACACAACCCTATGAATTTGTTCTAGGAATCAACTGGTTGTATTCTGTGCATGTGGTTATTTATTTATTTTGGATGAGTGTTGTATTATTTAATGTGGGAAGAAAACATGAAATATTGGTTGATGAGTGGGATTATTGGATAGTTCATAGATATTCAGAGCTTCTTTTTTCATAGTTAGTATCTTTTCATTGGGTTTAGTGGAGGTACAATTGGTTGATTTCCCTAGAGTCATCGAGGAGTTTCCAAATATCTTCCTCGATGCCATGATGATACCCTCTCGACGTGATATCAAGTTCAAGATAACTTTATATTTGGGTGGATATCATATTTTAATGAAACCATATTGAATAAAATTTTATGATTTGTGAGATTTGGGGATTCAAATGAATGATCTGATGTAGAATTTTTGTATAGGGGTTCATCAAACCTAGTGTGTCATTGTGGGGTTCTCTAGAATTATTTGTAAATATGGAGAGTGGTAGTATTTTTTTATGAGGTTGTTTATGGACAACCAGTTGCTAAATCAGGTGATAGTTAAGAACTTCTACACCTTTACAATGATAACAGATTTATTTGATCAATTGAAGGGATTCAGTTTGTTTTTGAAGATTGATTTGCAGTCCGAGAATCAACAGATGTGTGTGGAGAAGGATATCCCTAAATTTTTTTATGATGTCGGTATGGTCACTTAGAGTTTATTTCTATGTAATTCTATGTCATTAATTCCCCATATATCTTCATGGGACTCATGAATTATGTGTTTTGTGAGTTTTTGGATCAATTCATGGTAGTGTTAATCGACTACATCCTCATATACTCAAAGTCAGAGGAGAATACAGAGCATCTTAGGATTGTTCTTCAGGCCCTTCAACACCATAAGCTATATGAGATATTTTGAAAGTTCATGTTTTGGACATGTTAGATGCATTTTATCAGGTATGTGGTGTCCTAGAAGGGATTGGTAGTTGATCCTTCGGAGATCAATGTAGTTTTTTATTTGGAATCCTGAAAGAATGTCATTGTGGTATGTAACTTCCTTGGTATCATAGGATACTATCATAGGTTCATGTTCTATTTCTCTCTCGGTGGTTCATGTTTTATTTTTCTTAGAATGTAAAACCATTTACATCCTTTAATAGAAAGGATTAAACTTTTATATGGACTGATCAGTGTCAAAAAAATGTTCAAATACTTAAAGGAGAGGCTGGTTAGTGTTTCCATCCTTTAGTTTCCATAGGAGGGAGTCATGTTTGAGGTATTCTATGATGCTTCACAACTCAATTTGGGATTCGTCTCAATTCATTATAGGAAATTGATCTCATATGGGTTCAATAAGTTTCTTCCATGCAAGTGTAACTATACCACCCATTATCTCAATTGGTAGTTGTGGTGTTTTTATGAAGTTGTGGTGACATTATCTTATCAATGAGTGTTTTTTGGTCTCCACATATCACAATATACTGAGGTATATTTTCTCTTAACATGATCCAAATATGTTTCACCAGTGGTGTATGAAGTTGTTGTAGGTATACAACTTCAATATTTCACACACCCTAGGTAAGAGAAATTTAGTTGCAGATGTGTTGTCAAGAAATTCATGAGGAGATATTGTTCAAGAGTATAGAGATTCTTAAAAAGTGATGGATGAGATTTTAGATATGAATCTCAATGTATAAGAGGCTGATGGTAGAGGTTTCCTATTTTAGATGATTGTGCATTCATCCTTGATGAAATGGATGGAAGAGTCTCAATGAGGATACATTGAGGTAGAGGTGATGTAGGACCATATCTTTCATGATGATTCTATGAAATTATTTTTGGATGATAATTGATAATAGATAATGTTTCAATGGAGTGTTTTAGTCAACGATGTACAATGAGGTTCTTTGTAAGTTTTATATCTTTATCTTTAAAATGCATCCTTGTATATTCAAGATGTTATATTCAAGATGTACCATGCCTTGAGGAGTAATGTTTTGTGGCATGGGATAAAATAGCTGGAAGCAGAGTTCATATCGTAATGTTTGGTTTGGAAATAGGTAAGGGCATAACATCATGTCCCGTGTGGGTTTTTGTAGCCGCTGGATGTCCTTGAGTGGAAATGGGAGGAAATATTAATGGATTTATTCACTGGTAAACCCTGATCCCATGGAGGATTCAATGTTATTTGGGTGATTGTGGATCAATTAATGAAATTAGCTCACTTCTTAATGATCAATGAGTCAGGTGTTATGTATGTTCTAGAGAGGTATTATATGGATGAGGTATTGAGGCTTCATGATATATTGAGGAACATCATCTTTGATTATGATCATTGTTTTAACTCTCAAGTATGTAGAGTCCTTTAGTGTTATTTTGGATATCAGCTATTTCTCAACACTACCTTCCATTCCTAGATAGATAGACATATAAAGACAACCATTCAAATGTTGGAGGATATGTTGTAATATTGTGTTTTGGATTTTGGTGGGTCTTGGGTGAGTCACCTATGATTGGGTGATTTTTCTTATAAAAAATATCACTCTTCCATTAGAACAACTTCATTCATGGTGTTTTATGGGAAGTCTTATAGATCTCTGTTACATTGGATCATGGTTGGGGAGTTTGCGGTCCTTGAAACAGATGTGGTTCAAAGTATGACATAAAAGGTTTAGATGAATCGATAGCATATGAAGGTGATACATGACCATCATAAGTCTTATTTTGATATAAGGAAGAGATCATTGGAGTTTTAGTTTACTGACCATGTATTCTTGAATGTTTCCTGTCATTATGGAAAATAGAGGTTTAGCTGAGAGAGTAAGCTTTCTCCCTGGTTTATCAGTCCCTTTTATGTGTTGGAGAATGTCAGTGAGGTGACATATTAGTTGAAACATTACCCATAGTTAGATCAGATCCATGATTTCTTTCATGTGTCACAACTTTGTCGATATCGTCATGATGATTCACATGTCACTAATTTGGGAGAGTTGGATGTCAAGGATGATGCAATGTTTTTGGAACAACCGATCAAGATTCAATATCACCAAGATAAGGTGTTGTGTGGGTGAGTTATCCCTTTGGTTCACATTCTATGGAGGCAGGTGGTTTAGAGGAATGTATCTGGGAATAATAATTGTTGATGCACGCTTATTATCCCAAGCTATTTTTGATAATTGACCTGTCTATATGATAAGATGTGTGTTTTTCTGTTTAATTGAATGAAATAATTCTATATGTATGTATTCATTGAATTTATTTTATGGTGTTGTTTTATTCTTTGATCATGGAATTATTCTATTTCAGTGGCATCTCAAGGGGTGGTTGGTTGGTGGTGTATCTTGTTTTTTTCTTCTAGGTTTATTTTGATTCTTGAGGATGAGAATTGTTTGAGAGATATCTAATATAATGACTGAGACCTCTCCATCCCATTACTTTTCATTATAAAATTTTGTGGGGTGATGAGAGAAGGTTGGAGGAGAGTTATATGTTTGAGTTGAGATTCTGGTTCGGAAAGTGAGATGCAGCATGTTATTGTGAGTTATAGCATGAAGGGTTGACTATTGTTGATGTATGGTTTTGCAGCTGGCGAGTTGTGGTGTGATTTTGTTTTCCATGATGTGTAGGTTTTTCTAGAGTATTTTGGAAAAGTTTAAAATCTTACATAGGATTTTAGAAAATATTATAAGAGGATTAAATATCTTATGAAATACCTTTTTCAATTTTGTGGTCATGATGTATTGGGGTGTGTTACGACACAAGGTGTTCAATGGGAAATTTGCAAAGGGATATTAATATATGTGGGGAATGAATCTTATGAATTTTTATAACCCTTATAAATTTCCCCTTCTCTGGTCATGACATGATGGTTCAATCATGGTGTGAGTTTTCTTTGGAAGTTAGCGAGATTTTACATGAATGAGTGTTGTCACATGTCCCTAAATGCTACGACATAGAGACCCAGTGGTTGAGTTTTTGTGGTTTTGTATTGGGTGACATCATGTTGTGGGTATTTCACCATGGTGTAACCCTTCCTCTATCAAATCAGATTAAAGAGTTTGACTGGGATTTAAATTTGTTGACATTGGGAGATTTTCATAGTCCCTTGGTTGGATTTAACACTTAGATTTAGGAGATTAACTAGTATTGATTAGAGGTGAGTTCCCCTTCTTTTTATCTTATGTTTTCTCTATGTTTTTCATCTGGGAAAGGCTACAGAAGTGGTTTTAAGGTTGTTTTTCTAGATTTGAGTCATGGTTTTTATGGGAATTATTATGTTCTAGATTATTTGGGATTTCCTTACATGATTCTGGATGGGTGATCATCACTTCCTCATATTATCCTTGTGCAATGATTCTAAATATTCGATTGACATAATGAAGATAATTATTCATACTTGTAAAAAATTTATGAGAAGAATTTATTCGCATGATTTTACATGTTTCCATGATATTTCATTTTATGACTGATGAATGTTTATCTATTGCTACTGAGAATTACTATTATTGCTGTGATTTTTGTGATATTGTTGTGATTTTATTTTCATAATCACTTTTTCATAAAAGGTTAATTAAGTAAATGTGAAAATCAACCGATTGTGTGAAATCTAGAATTGATGTGTTAATACCCATGTAAGAGATGTTAAATCTCTATGAAATCATGATTTAAAATGGATATTTTGTAAATGTTTGTTGTTGAAAAGTGGTTTCTGTATGTTGTTTTTTATCTGTATTGCAGGGTTGTTGTGGGGACTTTTTTTTGGGAATTATATGGATGGTTTTGGGTATGGGGTTTTCTTGGCATCAGGGTTTCGAATAGTTTCCATGGTTGGCATGGGTGGAATGGTTGTTGATGTACGATGTTTAGGAAATTTTGGTGGCTATTTGAATGGGAGTAATGGTAGTTGTTGTGTGGTTCTTGGGATGTTGTGGTGGCTATTAACATGAGAGGTGTCGTGTTTGATGTAGTAGTTGTTTGTATGATGTGGGGATGATATTTTAGTTGCATGGTGTCTATGAAATGTGATTGGTAATGAAAAAAATATGTTAATATGTGTGGGATAAAATCAAATAAAATATAGATGTGAATGAAATGTGGATGATTTAAATTAATGAGATAAGAATGGAAATAAATGTGGTTAGTGAGTGAAAATGGTTTTTCATTATGTATATAATTGAATGACATAATGAATTCAATGTGGATGGTAACTGGTAAATATGAAGTTTTTTGATTATATTATTAAAAAGGGAATTTTTGGGATTCATCGTGGTTATTTTTTGTGGTAAATTGGCCTTGTTGATGAGGTAGTGGTGTTAGTAGTTGTTCATGAAAGCTTTTGGAGATATGGTGATGTTTATGTATTATAAAAGTGTTTCTTTGTTATGATCTATCTAGTCTGGTCTTATGTCCTGTATTTTTTTGTTCTTTTATATGAATCCCACATAATTTATATATCTTTAATGATACTCTAATGTTTTGGGTTCTAAATGTTTCCCCTAAACATCCTGGATGGTGAGAGAAAAAGTGACTGACTACTCTCTTTTCCCCTCTCTCTCTTACTGACGTAGTATGACTATTATAGACTGAGGTTTATATGAATGAGATATGATGTCCATAATTCAAGGGTGAAATTGATGTGATGTTGATGAGATAATGATGTGGTATATTGTGGGGGTTTTTTATTTAAGGAGAAGATTATGATGTTGATTCCCTTCATGTTTATGATACCCTACTATTATGGAAAAGTGATGTGTAGTTGAGATTGAGATATGTGGTATATGGATGTGGTTTTGGTTATTTTTTGGATGATACTAGTTCCAACATGAGTATCGGAGCCTTTTAGGGTTGGGGTATGTAGGGATGTGGTCCTAACCACACCAGAAATAACTTTATATGTTTTATGTGGTTATGTTGGTGATGATATGAGAGAGATGAGATCACCAAGATATTTTTAGTTTGGGCATGATAGAGATAAACTAGCAGGGAAGTGCTGAAAAGTATCATTTTTTTCTATATTCTTCAATACTATTTTATTATATTTGGATGTAATACTTGATGAGTGATCCATGGTGAGGCTAATTTTTAGTTAACTGGCCAAGTGATTGTTAGTTTTTAATTTCTTCATTGACTGTAAGATCTTGACCTTCTCTAGAGGTGTATCAAGATCATTTTCAGGTAATAATTTTCCTTATTTTGGGTATATCTTGTTTGGGTTTTAAATTAGGGGTTTTAGGGTAAAATTGGAGAATTTTGGAAGGAAGTGGGGCAGTGAAAGGTTGGCGCATGGGTTTCCCAAACCATGTTCCCATGACATAAAACTATGTGAACCAAAACAGAGGGGATTCGTACAGCTGGCGCAAAGTTTTTCAAACCATGCCCCATCTTATAAGTAACTATGTGAAACCGATAGGTGAGGTTCACAATTAGGCACATGTTTAGGAAAAAACGTGTGGCCCATATAGGAAACTGTGTGTGTGGAAAATTAAAACCCTTAAAATTAGAATAAAAATTCCCAAACCCTTGACTTATATCCCTAAACACCCTATCTCGACCCTAAACCAATTTCTCTCATTTTTGGTGGTTCCTAGATAGATTAAAAGGCATTAAAACCTCTTTACTTGATGAATCTAATCCTATATTGAAGATCTGAACCTCTATTGGCAAGAGATTCTCATCTCATGTGATTTCCTCTCTCTTCTGTATCTCCTATCAGATAAAAAGGGAATGAATTTCCTTTTTTAGTAATGAATCTAGATCTAGGTTTTTATAGATATAATCCTTTTGATATTGGATATCAGTTTCTGATATAGATCTCATTCTTTGTCATGATCTTGGTTGTTTTTCTTTAATTGGGGGTTTCCATTGGTGAGAGTTCATAATCAATCTTGAGGCAGGTGGTCTAAAATCAATTCCCATAGTCTTGAATTCCAATTGCATATATGTGTTGTGAAATTTCAATTGGCATGTTTGAAAATTGAATCCTGAAATGAATAAATTAATAGCTTAATTTATTTATTGAATTGTGGAATTGATTAATTGATTTTCCATGTGATTAAAAAATTAGTTGAATATTGGAAAAATTGAATTTTGGCAATTGAGATTATGAAATTGGTGGAATTGGGTTAATCAATAGGTTAATTAATTAATGGAATGTTATGATTATGGAATTTATAAGAAATTGGGATTGTGTAATTGGTCAATTAATGTGATTATGGATTAATTGAAAATGATAATTATGAGATTTTTTACTTCACTTTAATGGGTTAATGGTCTACATGATTAAAATGTTGCAAAATGGTTTATTGGTGAATTTATCATATTGTTCCATGTGAATAAATTATTGAATCATGATTTGTTTGATAGTTAAAATAGAATATCATGATTTGAAATGTGATAATAGGGTTAATGTTTATTAAACATGATTTATTTTATATATATAATATGTGTGTTATAAATGAGTGTGAGGTAGGGACTGAGGCTCCAAATACCCATATGTGATAAATGAGTTTGGGATAGGGACTGAGGCTCTAAATACCCATATGTGATAAATGAGAATGGGACAAGGACTGAGGCTCCAAATAATCATATGTAATAAGAAGTGTGGGATAGTTACTTAGGATCCAATTACCCATAAGAATTTATGGTGTGGGATAGGGATATAGGATCCAAATACCCACGGGGTGATAGACACAATGTTCTACGCCCATGAGATTAGTATTGAACTATGGTTCCAATTGACCATGATATGAATTGAAATGAAATGATAAATAATATCCATGGTATTATGATATGTGATATTCTTTGGGGATAGTTTATACTCCAACATGGGCCAAAGTAGGTATAGATGAGTTAGGTGTCATTGTGAACTTGGGGAATTAATTTGGTTAATTAAACAATAATGAAATGTGATAAATGTTTAACTTATGAATTGTAATTTATTATTTATACAACTACACATGCTATTATTTACTAGATATTGTTTTAGAAATCATTGGTAGTGGTCTACTAAGTTATACTGACTCCCTACGTGGGCTACCTGATCGTTACCTGAATAGGATCCATGATTTCAAGACAGGATAAGGGCGATGGCCCTATATTAGATTACTGAGTCGAGGTATATAATAGATGAGGGAACCAAAATTGGTGGCAGGACCCACTTGAGAGTAGTCAGTGTCTTTATTTTGGGTCTTCATTTGACACTTAACACATACATGAAGTGATATATCTGCTATTTGGTTTGCATATTGTATTCCAATTTTAGTCATCATGTGAGACTGGTTTGTCTAGTTATTGGTTATATCATTGGGATATTGTTTATTTATTTTATATTGTTATGCTTCTTTTATAAATAGGGTATAGTCTCCCCATGATCGATATTAGACCCTCGCTACTATTTGACTATCTTTGGAATATGGAGAGGCACCCTTGAGGTCATGTAACTAACTATCCCAGGGAACTGGTGTGTGGCACATGGGTCAGGATGTTACACTGGTGCATTAGAATTCATTTTCCACCTTATTAATGAGAGGTATTGAGGAGGATCCCACTTAGTATACAAGAATTATCACCCATATATTTATATTTTATAGGTTTCCCAGTGAGATTTGAAGTTTTAGATAGACACTACTAGTTTGGAGGTGGGAGCTATGGTTGGACTTTCTTACAAGGATGTTTATTTTGGTATTTTATTTTTGGGATCCTGTATTTGTATTCCATTTTCATTCATTGTGAATATTATGTGATGTTGTTTCTATTTATACTATAGAGTTTATTAGTGGATTATTTTATATGTTCCTAATATTTATTAGAGTAATGCATCCTATTAGTGTCACTTATACCATTGGTGAATGTCGCCACCTCGTGGCCTATTGGGGGTAGGCTTTAAGGGTCATGACCATCCTCACTGTAGCAGAATATCCCCTCAAAGTATTTCTTTGAGTTCCCATTCTATGATCATCATAGATAATAATGAGTTTTAATGATATGTTAAGATTAATGTGAGTATAATATTGAATGCAACAAAAATATTTGTATGCAGTATAAAGAATAGACTCATGAGATAATAAGTCAAGACTTGTTATCTGGATTGACCCGCTAAAGTATATCACATGGAAGTTCATACAGTCATTGATGTACTTAGAGCTACATTATTATTATGAATCCATATTTATTTAGATTGAATAGATACCTAACTTGAGAACCTCATACTTTGATACAATACTTATGCCAGACATGATCTTTATCTAATATGGGTGATTGATTATATTACCGACCATGCTGTCAGTTAGAGTTTAATTGAGATGAGATTTTTCCACTTGCAAGACAATAAAATACATATGGTACCTTTATCTGATTTGATTTAGGGAATGAATAATTATGCTTATTTGAGTGACATTTGACGTGATTATCTATTTTGATGAATGAAATGTGATGTATTCATTCAAACTAGTCAATTTATTTTAGAGAACCATGAATTCATGGGTTGACCTATATTAGATTGACATGTTCCATGTCCAATGGTCATTAAAGGTTAAAAAAATGGATTATATGAGTATAAATATGATGTATTTTTATAAATATTATGGTAGATATATTCATATAGAGATATGAGTGTATTTGATCAAGATCATACCAAACCCCCTTTGTAGCTTAAGTAGAACTAATACTTCTCTGGAGGCTATTATTTTCTTACATATATAAATTATGGAATTAATATTTGTTTTCAATGATATAAAGGATCACAGGGTCACATATTTAGGCCTTAGAATAAGAATTAAAATTTGCATGAATTGTATTTTCCAAAATGAAGAGAGTTTAGTAAAACTATATCTAAAGGAGTTTGGATTGATTCAGAAAGAGTGGTAATGTTTTTCATAAACTTATTATGGGATTTTAGTGAAAGAGGGAGACTATAAGATATAGATTAAAATATTTTGATTATATTATTTGATTGATTTATATCATAGGCCTAGAAAAGCATGTGATTCATATCATAAGATATAATATTTCCAAATTTTATAGGGAATGAGGATGTATTTTTTGTATGGTATGATTGACTTATGACCTGGGATATCAAGGGTATAGTAACTTCCACATATTCTAAAATGGGTTTCTTCAGTTTTGAATCATTAAGATGATTAATTTATGGAATTAAATACATGTTATGATCGATGAAATTCTAAATGATCATAAACTGTTATGGGAATATGTTTTTGAGTAACTTATGTTGGATACCAAACAATGGAAGTCGATGCTTGAAATCCTATATTTGAATGAAGGGGGTCTATATAAGTATTTGATAATCTTGTTGAAAATAAGTGTGTGATTCCATCTTGTCAAATATTAATCTCTTGTATAGAATGGTTCTCCATTTATCATTGATGTGATGGTGCTAGCAGAAATTTGGAGTTCGTGGGTTCCTCTCATGACATATGAGGATTTTAGTGGTCGATGTACTACCTACAGAGGTGAGATTCAACCGGTTATCACTGAGTGATCTCTTTTATATACATTCCACTGATGGTATGGATCTCAATTGTTTTGAGGTAAACCTATTATATTTATATCCTTCATTAAATGTTGAATTCAAGTATGATAGATTTTACATTAAAACGGGTTTCTTCTGCTGACATAAACATAATATGGTCTTAAAAATCCATTAATGTGATTATACTGGATCATCATGTGATGGTGTATGTTTCTTGAAAGCTTTTCCCAAATGAAATGAATTATATAACCCATGACATGGAATTGGATGATGTAGTGCATGCCTTGAAATAGTGAATACACTAACTCTTTAGAAAAATATTCATGCTATACACTGATCATAGAAGCATCACATACATATTTTCCAAAAAGAATATAATTTATAGGTAATGGATGAAATATCTTTCCTTACCCTCAGGAATTATCCCTTTAAAATAATGTTTTTTCCTCTTTCATGGGGTTTTGGATCTTGTTTGGAGGTTTGAGAATTTGGTGTTTGGTGTTTGGATGAGGTGGGTGAGGGAAGAAAATGGGCTAATAAATGTCTGTAGAAGGCCACCATCTAGTCAATGTCATGATAGAAGAATGGAGTTCCTATAGGAACTCCAACATCTAGCCAATGGAAGCCCATCGGCCTTCCGGTGGGACCTCCAGAGGTGCATGCTCACTTCCTGAAACCACTGGGTAGCTAGTGGTGCACTGAGTTCGATTAAAAAGGTCCAGTTTAGTCTTTATTCCCAAGAAAAACTTTTTAACATGTCTAATCAGCCCTAATTTTCCTTTTATGAATCCATCATCTTTTTTAAGGATGACTTGGGCTCTCTCAAACATCTTTTCTTATCAAATTGATCTCTGGTTTAAAAATTGTTCCTCTTTTGATAATTTTGATCAAATTACTCTCTTTTCCTCCATTTATCTTGGAATTAGAATTATTTTTAGGCTACATTATTGGAATATATTTATCATTATATTAAATCTCTCAACCCCTTATAGATTCATAATACGTATATCTCTTAGAGTCTGGATCTCTTTTTTTACTGTGGTGTGGTGTGTGCGACCTTTGAGGGATGTGTTGATCTATACTACCCACTAAACTATTTCTTATAGAAACATGATTATAATATGTGGGAATCAATGGTTAGGTAATCCTATCAATTTATATTGTGTTACCTTTCTTTTTAGTGTGTGGATCTCATTGTGGTTAATGTTTGACCGAAGCGTGAGGTAGGGGGTCTCGTCTCTAGCCTATGTTTGGTGAACCGTATATGATATGGGTGTTATAAATGGTTTTATAAATGATGTTTTTTTATTTTTTTATAAGCTTCCACAATGGATTTTTATAAAATATGATTTCTTCCTTATTTTGGTAAAGTAAATATGGTTGTCGAAGCATTATGAAATGGTTTGTGAAATAGGTTTTCAAATAATGGTTTTGATGAAAAGGGATGTTTAAAAATTGTTTATGAAATGTTATAATCCCTTAAAAATATAAATTAATTTGAAATATGAAGCACATGAGAGCCTTGGGTACCTAGGAGGGGGTTTAATATTGGGCCTTATCCTTGTTTTTGTAGGGGGTCACTCATGGGGTGTTTTTATATTCTCTAGGCCATGTGTTATGGGGAATGGATTATCGTACATCATAGGGGGTTGATCCATGAGTGTGTTCCTTTGTTCTCTAGGACTTATGTCTTAGGGACTTGTTTAGTACCCTATTCTTGATTTATTATTATGGTACGAGAGGCCTAGCTAGCTGAGTCCTATGTTATCCTAAGGGCGATCACTATTGTGATTTGGATTCACATTATTTTGGATTTGACATGATATTTGACACATTCTTTAGTAATTTTAAAATAGTTTATTTGAGACATGATATAAAATATTATTATCCATATTTTTTGTAATAATTGTGAAATGGGGAATTGTTTTACCATGCTTTTGATATAAATTTGAAATGTGATTTATCATGCCATGTTTTTCTTATATTGATCATATCAGGATTATTTTATAGAGAATTTTTATGGAATATTTGGGTGAGATCATATTGATCCTATTTATCTCACACCATAAACACCCCCCTCAGGGGTGTGTAGACCTTATTTAGTTAGACATAAGAAAGGGCAAGGCACTACAGTGAGGCATAAAATTTTATGTCAGCTGGGCATGGGTATATAGTGGAGAGATGGTGGGATGTTTCCTAAATATCACACTGAGTAACTATTTATGGTTTTGGACTATCCTTTTTTTGGTACATGTAACTTGGTTGTATTTCTAACAAAATTGTTTTTTTTCAATGAAATTTTTATTTTATGGTTATCTTTATCTATATGTGTCCCTTGTATCTTGTTTCATGTTGTGAAAATCATTCAATTTGGTCATTGTTGGATGCCTGAGTGCTTTTCTCCATCCTGTGAGGAATAATAATGCATTTTAGGTCATGTTGTGGTCTATTTTAGAGCCTAGTTAGAAGGGTTGTCCAAACCAGGTCATGAAAATTTGGCATCAGAACATGGTTATGCTCAGTGTTGGTAAGTTGGTAGATGAGAGATATGATATTCAAGACTTACGGGGTATGTTGTGAGTGAGTTCCTTACCTGATATCATTGCAACAAACCTTAAGAAACCATGGAATGTTATGATGTGTCTCTACTGTATTTAGTTTTGACCTAGATCTCAGTTTTAATGTATCTTATTTTGTGTTTAAAATGACATTTTTTCATTATTTTATCACATTATTCCATTATGGGTATGTAGAAACATGCCTCCAAGATGTATTATAAGGATCCTTAGGAGAGTGAATAGGGGAATGATCCTAAAGAAAATAATCTTCTTGATTATAATATTCTAGAGGCTATCATATATGCTATTCATTACATGAATCATAATGTACCACCTATTCAGAAAATGACTAGAGAGGTGCAACCAAAAGATAGTGGAGATAAAGATCAAGCACCAAAGTTCCTATTCTAGAAACCCCTAACTTTTAAGGGTTTGAATGAGCTTTAGGAGGCAGAGTACTGGTCGGAAAAAATCGATCAGGTCTTTGATTTCTCAGAGACACCTAAATTAGTTAAAGAGATGTGCATAATTTTTAAGCTTGAGGGTCCTATAAAGAGATGGTGAGACTCTATGGATCAATTGAATCAACATTTGGTCTTGTATTTAAAATACATCAAGGCCCTTTTTTTAGAATTTATTTCAAAATTCCTTTATGATAAAAAAGTCTATGGAGTTTCTCTCTTTTCAGTAGAGAGTGCATTCAGTAGAATTGTACACCAACCATTTTGCTGATTTGGTTCATTTTTCTCCAAAGGTGGTGATGATTGAGAAGATGAAATATAAAAAATACCTATAGGTATTGGGGTATGATATACGATTTCATTTATATATGATAAATCTCACTACTTATTCTAAAGTGGTCGATAGAGCTATTTTAATGACCCTCTCCCTCAAAAGGCCCCATTCTTGGGATAAAAATGAAGGTAGATGGATAATGACCCCTAATTCCTACCTACAATAGCCCCTGGGATGGTGATTATCACTAAGGGTGTAAAGAAGGCCACATATATGAGAGACATTACCATCAACATAAATAAATATTGGACTGGAAGATAGGATATCAACCACCAAACAATTTTATAAAATAACAAAGATAAAATCCATAATATATCATTATGCATGTAATTTCATAGAAATACAATGAAAGTATCCATGTAAAACAACAAATAGAATCCTATGGAAGAAACTCAATGAAATATTCATCAGCCAAGCTAATAATGTCTAGCTCTACTCCCAATGTATCCTTAAAAACCTGAAAAAACAATTTATATTTACATAGGGTGATCATACATGTATACTAAGTAATACCATACCCAAGGACTCTTGGGAAAATGTGAGAAGATCTAATAATTATCCAATGAATAAATAGTAGAATCAACAAGCACCTATTAGTTCAAGTAGTTATCATATTCACTAAGTCTCACTCACCAAATAATGCATTGATGTATATTAATATAATATGAATCATATCAACAAAAGGGTACCACACACAACATTCCCATTAATTTTCCACTCTCACACCCCAATATCACACATACTGACACTACCATATTTTTTTGTATAATACTGCTTGAAGACACATGGACACCCATATCTTGTTGATCACCTCATGTGAAATTTCCCACCACATCCCGCCTAAAGACACATGATCTAACACATCTTATCTCACCAAAAGACACATGTTCCATCACATCACATCTAACCCAAATACACCTAGTCCATAAAATTTCATCTCTCCTAAAGACACCTAGGCCAATGCATCAATCTCTACCATGACCTTAACTAGGATAGTAAGGTATCATGAACATGAAGGATATCTACCTCAAGCTCTCATCCTACTATGCATGACCACCACTATGAAAAAACTTATCATTCTTATCAAATATCACCACTAGTGCACTTTTTACTTTTTGATATCACAACCCATGCATATCAACCATCCTATAGGAGAGATCAGGGAAGAGCAGGTAGCAAGTTATCCATCCTCACTATCTGGATATTGGGAAAGACACCCCCAACAAATTTATCTATTGGCACATGGTTCTTGACATAGGTGGGGGGAATATAGAAATAAAAATTAAAATACAATATATATAATAGAAACATAAACAACCCAAACCTATGGGTTCAAAACAAGAGTGGAATTCCAACTCATGCCATCACCACATGCCGCACAGCTTCCGACACTTTCACTATCACCTCTAAATTAACTACACCACATAAACATGTCACAACCAAAAGCCACAAGACACATTTCACATTTCTTTTTATATTAAACCATTTCAAGATATTCCTACTACCAAACAATTTCACTAATCCATCCCATTCATTTCACATTAAACAAACACTTAAACAATACTTACCATTTATTTCAAGAGTTCATTCACCATTCCAACCCATTAGCCATTCCAATTAATCATTAACAATTTATTTAATCCAATTAGAACACATAAATTCCATAGTTCTCAATTAACCACATCAAATTCCAACCATTTTCACATTCATTATCCATATTTCCATATTCAAATTAAGCATCATTATCTCATTTACCACTCATTATTTCTATCACCAACCAATAATCATCACAATACATCACAACACAATATATCACCACAGTTCAACTACCTCACTACAACCACACATCAAAACCACCACACATCATCCCATATTATCATATAACAACGCACTTTAGCTTTCACATCAACTACAATCTAGTTTAATGGATTCCATAACATTACATCATCCTTAGTATGGGGTATTATCACACAATTACAAATTTCCATGGGAAACCGGTTCATTAACCATATATAAGTGATTTTACTTTCAATGTATAGAGATATTAATAAAAAAATCACATTAAGGGTATCATAACACACAACAATAATAATACAAAAAAGGTTACAAAAAATCATTATTCTCATCATGGATAATCATTTAAACAATATCACAAAATAAGTAAAAGCATGTAAGAATTCTATTTTTTATGAAAAAAATATTAATCATCACTTTCAAATTTGAGGGTAATATTTCATCTATATAGCTTAATAAAACACGTGATAATAACAAAAAAATATATCTTCACACATGCAATAATAATTTCTTGGGAAACAAATATTTACAACATGATGGAATCGTATAAAATATAGTCAAAACTCCCCATTCCCATCAATTTAATTAAGTACAATTAATTATATTTATTAGTCTGAAAATAACCATCCATCAAAAAGGAAACAAAATCATTTTAATATCACTGATGCATAGAAAATAAATAGGTAAATTGGATCTCCAACCTGGAAGAATGAATTTCCCACACTGTATAAAATAAAGGAGAAAGGAATATGATAACAACTTAGAAAACTTAAGAGAAGCCTCAGATAAATTTACAGTAGGCTTGAAGATACTCTAAGGTGAGGTTTGGACCACCCAAAACTGAGAGGAATGAAGTGAGACTCAAATGAGGGTGAGAAAATATTTTTTAATATTTAAAGACATCCCTCTACTGATACTTCAAAAACTCTATAAAACATTCCATATTTTATTCCCCATTTAATACCTATTTAAATCAAATCTTAATTGTAATCCATTTAAATCCATAGAAAATGTTAAATATAATTTAAACAAGTCAAAATAAATCAAACCAATGTTTTTAGGATTTTAAACCATTGAAAACACATTTTAAAAGTTGAATAAGGAATTATGAAAAATTAGGGAAAAAGATACTTATACTCAACTTATATACACTGTGTATGGGTAACAAGGTTTTACCCTTATGCAACTTGCTAATCTTACACAGGATTTAGAATCTATAGCTTACCCTTACACAACTTGGAAAAAGTGGCCTGACTCTGATTCAATCTAAGATATGACCCTTACATGAGTTGGTACCATTACATGTGAGACATTACCCTTAAACAATATCAAGTATTTTAGTGCTACCATTACAAAACACATAGGATTAGAGACTTACCTTTACACAAGACATAGAAACATTGTATTACCTTTATGAAACTCCATATTACTCTTACATGATCTTTATAACTCACATAGTACATTTACGTAGCACTTACAAGATCCAGGTTACCCTTATATAACCCATAAACAACTCCACTTTCCCTTATGTAGCATCCTTATAAGCTAGGTTACCCATAATCTAGCCTTAAAAACAATATTACCTTTAAAAAACAATTAAAACCCACCATTAATCTTATGAAACTCCAATTTCATGTTTAATGGTAAAAATTTCAATGAAAAAAATAACTTTTCAAATAAACTAACTTTTAAAGAATTAAGAAAAAGTTTTATTATCACTTCCAAAATCCAAAAACCACTTTTAAAAAATTAAAATTTTCAAAAAATTCAAATTTATTTTACAAAATAACCTTTTAAAACATTAAATTTCCTCCATAATTTGAAAAACCTTTTTAAAACTACTTTATAAATTACAAAATCATTTTTAAACAAATTCTAGAATTTATGAAATCAATCTCAATCCACCAGAAACCCCATAATGGTAAAGGATGTCTTGGGAATATTTTGGATATTTATAGATATGATGAAAATGATTGATATGGTATATAAGACATGCATGTTTAGGCCCTCCTTTCCACCCAAAGGTTGTTTTTGTGTCACACATTGGAAGAAGAGGATTTTTTGTGATAATCGCATGGTTGGTGGAGGTAGTTCTTAGCTGCAGTCTTTTCATAATTCACAGTAGTGGTTAGTAGTGTATCCTTAACTTGATACCAGTGTGGAAAGGTAGAAAAAACTTGAAATAATTTCCCCAAACATCTAAATAACTTCAGTTCTTGTGGTCATTGAGGTAATATGTAGAGATTTTGCATGGATTTGTCTACACCTCAATATGGTTAGGAATTATCATCTCCAAAGGCCACTGTGGTGGAGTTAGAAGCTTAAAATTCAACAAGTATCTAGCCAAGAAACTCTATAGTAAAGCAATTTTACATATTGGGGGAGTTTATGAAAAAATTTATGTGAGCCCAACTATTGTGAGTGGTACCATTTTTGTAGAATCTTCTATAGAAAATTATATTTTTGATATAGGTGCCTATTTTTTTTATAAATGCCCATTTTTTTAAATGTGTTGAAACTTATGATGGAGCTCATTTCCATTTTTATAGATCTGTTGAGGCCTCTTGGAAAAGAGGAAAGAGTAAGGGGTTCATTTTCCTTCATGTTATCTTTTAATAGTTGATGTAGAGTTAGTTTAAGACTCTTTAATTCTTGATATGGATATTTTAAACGTTGTTATCTTGATGGATTGGATACTTTCTCACTAAGATAAATTTGATTGTTATCATTTTGTGTTTAGTTCTTTGCTTTTGATGGGAGAACCGAAGTGTTCCAAGGAGATTGGGAACTGAGGTCCATTCATGCAAGAATTTCTCGCCTTGCACTCAAGATTCTGTTTTTTACTGTTATGGTTGAGACTGATGACATATCCTATCATGTTGATAATCCTTTGTATTTTTGGGATTTCCATGAGGGTTTTCTATATGACTTTTTTGTTATTCCTCTAGAGAGGGAAGTATAGTTTTCTATTGATCGGGTTCTTGGTGCACAACTAATTTCTATAACCTTTTATCAGATGACAACTACATATTTTAAAGAGATCAAGATCAAGTTGGACAACCTATTAGATAAGGGTTGTTTTCATCCTAGTGTTTCATTGTGGGTGGACCTTGTGATCTTTTACAAGAACACTGATGGCTCTTTATGTCTCTATGTAGACAATCAGAATAAAAATTAGGTAAAAGTTAAAAATAAGTATCATTTTCCTCATGTGGATAACTTGTTTAATCAGTTAAAATGGGTAAAGTGATTTTCAAAAATCATTCTTTTGTTGGGTTATCATCAGATTAGATTCAAGGAATCAGATATCCCAAATACCACTTTTAAGAATAAGTATGAACACTATAAATGTATTGTGATTTCTTTTAGACAAATGCTTCTAAACTGTTTATGGATTTGATGAAGCGAATATTCCACAAGTATCTATATAACTTTATTATGGTATTTATGGTTGATAACCTAGTATATTCATTATTTGAGTGTGAGAATGAGCACTATGTGAATTTGAATTTAGAAATATTAAAGATTCACCGCTGCATTTATGTAAAACTTTATAGATACAATTTCTAGATTTGAGAGGTAAAGTTATTGGGGCATGTGATTTTAGAACATGTGCTCTCAATTGATCCTGAAAATTTGAAGGTTCTATTGTCATGGGAAGAACCACATAATTTCGTTGAGATTCAAAGATTCTCCAGCCCTGATGCATATTATAGATGGTTCATAAAATATTTCTTGAAGCAAGAATCACTATTGAAAGATCATACAAAGAATGGGGTAAAATTCTCATGGGATGGTAGGCGTCAAGACTCTTTTGATGAGTTGAAACAACATCTGACATGTGCTCATATTCTGATTTTTTTGGAACCTAGTAAAGAATATGTGGTTTATTGTGATGCTTCATGTTCTGGTCTAGGATGTGTACTTATGAAGGATGGACATATGGTGGTATATAGTTATTGAAAAATTCAGCCACATGAGAATAATTATCCTACTCATGATTTATAGATCACTACAATTATGAATGCACTTAAGTTTTTATGACAATATCTTTTTGGGAAGAGCATCAAAGTCTATATTGATCACAAGAGTTTGAGATATATCTTTTCTCAGAAGCACTTGAACCTTAGGGAGTGGTGATGGGTAGAGTATTTTCAGACATTTGACTTCACTATAGCCTATACCATTGGGAAGGGGAACATCATTGCTGACATTATTAGTATAAAATTTCCTTCTCATGATGTCTTAGAAGAGAAATAGGAATGGAACCTTATGGGGGATTTTTTATCAGTTTCATCTCAATGGGTGGGAAGATGATTCATGTATGGTTTTGACTAGGGTTCAATTTTCATCTCTCTCCTAGAATTTATTTTTCTAGAACACTAGTGGGATGATTTTTTTAGAGGAATCAGGTAATACTGATATGGTAGGGAGACTATTTTTGGTTTTTCTCTCTCCTTTGATGTAATTCTCTTCTTTAGGAGTCATTTTGTCATACCTTCATCTGTCAGGATTTCATTGATGCATTATCATCATATTTACTCATGTGATATCTATATTGACACAAAAAAATGTATCATGACATGATATGGTGTTTCCAATGGCTGGGTATGAAGCACGATATTGATGATTATGGGTCTCATGGTTACACCTATCAACAGATCAAGTAAGAACACCTAAATCATTCTGGTTTTCTTCAATCTCTTCCAGTACCGGTATTGAAATTGGATGAGGTTTCCATGGACATAATCATTGGATTAACATAGAATCCATGAGGAAATAATTCTATTTGGGTGATTATTGATCGTATGATGAAATAGAATCATTTCATTCTGATTAGGGACAACACCAAGGTTGAAGATTTGGGAAAGCTATATGTGAATGAAATTGGGAGGTTTTATAGGGTTCCATTTTCCATTGTCTCTGACGGGGATTCTAATTTTATCTCTCAGTTCTGGAAAAGTATTCCCGAGGTGATGAGGACTCAAGTAAGATTGAGTATAACTTATTATCCATATAAATATAACCAAAAGAAGTACTTTATTATGATTCTAAAGAATATGCTATGTGATTCTGTCTTGGATTTCAATGTATCATAGGATAGACATCTGGTACTAGTTGATTTTTCCTATAATAAGTCACTAGTCGACAATATGAATAGATCATTTCAGGGATTTATATGGTCACTCCTGCATGTCACTTCTTTGTTGGTTAGTGTTGGGAGTGTGACGACCCATCCCCCAGGGCTCGTTCCATGACATACCCCAAGACCACCTCTCGAAGGCTAGGGGTTGGCAACTTGTGTCAAAGGCGTCAACCTATAAATGGGAGGAATTTTCCTAAGTACCTAGACACACACACACACAAACAACCATGTCCCAAAGCTAGAAAAGTAGTCATTCATGCCACTAAACAACCACTGAGTAAAAGTACAAAATGTAGGTCAAATGGGCTAGAATACAAACCCAAAAAAAGATGAACTGAAAACCGGAAAATATAAGGTAACTCTAAAAGCCGTCTACTAGAAAACCCACCTGATGGGTAAGTGTAGATTAGCTTCTGGAATCCATATAAGTACGCCCTACCATTCTGGTATCACAGGGCACCACTGGGTCCTGGGCCACCAAGTCCTCCATCAAGGTGGCAATCGTCTGCACCAGACACAATACGTGAAGGTGAAGCCCGTGCAGGGGTGAGTAAAAAAATAATCAGTAGGGACCCCAAACAAACAAGGAAAGACCTAAAGAAATATATAAGGAAAACTAAGAAATAAGAATGCTCACACCAGGTATAATCTTGATTAGGAAAGTAAGACCATCAGTCATATCATCGAACACATTGGGCTGCTGGAGAACTCCTCCTCAATGAGTATAGTGGGCCTGCTGGGTCACAAATAAGTTTCTTCCAACTAACATTGGACTATTTTTTATTCATCCCTGAAGAGTACCATGGCTATGTTGTGTCACACAGAAGCCTCTCCCCACCATGGGCATGCCAAGTCACACAGAAGCCACTTCCCACATTGTCCGTACTGAGGTACTCCTCCTGTCAAGTACTGTGGGTTTTTTGGGTCACACAGATCCACTCCCCACCATGGTTATGCAAGGTCACATATAAGATAATTATCATTGGTCCATCATAGGTAATCCACATAGGGTCACTTGTTAGCAGTCTTTAGGTATCAACCAATTGTAAGGTTTCCACATGCAGTGCACTTAATTTCTGGAGAACTTCTCCTCCAGCCATTTGTAATAATTCAACTTCCATGAAAGCCTCCATAGAGTATTCCAAAATATCCTCCTCATCGCAAGGGTTTCAATTCCATAGATGGATTTTCAATCGGACACCCAGTCTAAATGATATTGGCATTTTTATGAAAAGGGAACAGTTGGGTTCGGGTCCAGTCCTACCCGATCGGACCAACCCTACCCAGTCTGAGGTCCACCGACCTGGTCTGGGTCTACTAACCCGACCCGGATCCATCCCGGTATGATAGGGTGGGTTCGTCCCACACCCTTCCCAGTCCACCTAGTCGAGACATAGATGGAAGCCACATCTGTCTCCTCTATCTCATGGGTTATTCGTGGGGTCAGCTCTTTCCATTGCGGTCGGTTGACCACAGCTTTGCAGCACGTGTCATGGCATGATTCTGCTTCATCAGTACACCGACATGGATGGGTGTCCGCATCTTCTTGTGGCCAGCTGCCGGCATGGAGGCCAGCAGATCTTGTCTCACCACTGTGGCCCAAGCCGGCCCCATCACATCTTATGGCATACCATCCTGGCGCACCATACCCTGCCCCTGACCGCCTTTATGGGCCAACACTATGGGCCACCACCAGTAGGTTCTTCCACATACCACTAGGTCCGCTATGGTGGTCCGTTCTTCACGTTTCTTGCACCTTTGGCCTCCGGGGGATTCCATCTTCCCTACAATGGCCTCAGATCCACCTTTCCACCATTTCATGGATGCAGGCATGAATAATGCACAATTGGAGGGGTTCAGGCCTTGATCATGTCATCCCGTTCCCTCCGCATTAGAGTTTTAAAAATAGGAGTAGGTTGGGATTATAGTTCCAACTTATAATAATCAATATCAGTGTAAAACCTCATGAAAAACACCCTCTTTCAAGAACAGATGATCCATAGATCAACCTATTCATGGGCTAATCCTTGTTCATTGTTTTAGAATGAATAATGGGAAATTAGGAACAATAAAAATCCCCGCTTCAATTATGTTCAACCCTAAAGCAATCCACCTGTGAGGATTCAAGTTCCATTCTAAGCCATCACTATATGTCGCCCTCCGGTCCCATTATTTGAGGTGCGTTGAAGTTCCTAGTGATTCACCAACATTCTTCATTCAATATTGGAGAGGATTTTCTCCATAGGTTTGTCAGAGGAAATTCCATGGTGGTTTCCCCAATGTGTTATCTCATTAAAAGAGAAACACATTGAATCATTTCTATTACGTTGTTTCATTAATGAAATAATGTGTCTATTTCCCTCCCAGTAAGGAGTCTCATTAAAGGGTCTTGTCGTTTCATCATTGATTCACCGTAGTTCTGGCGTGCCACTGATCAATGGTGAGAAAATAAAATAAAATAACTTTTTATGTTATTTTAGTATTTTTTGAAAAGTCTGAAAACCGTGTTTTCCAGTCGACCCTTGTCGGTCAAAGTTAAGTCCTTTCTAGGAGAATATTGATGTTCTAAGTTCAGTGGTTCCCTAATATTTTTGATCCACGAACCAGTTTAAAATTTATAAAAACCCACTCTTACATTTATTTAAATAAACTTAAAAAAGTTCAAAATTATATTCTAGGCTCACCGGGCCTCAGAATCAGGTGATGTCAAAGCGTCTGGTCTCGAAATAATTCCATATAATTTTTTAAAAAAATTACACAGAATTTCGAGGGCATTTCATTACTCCCCCCTTTTTGGGCTTCGCATCCTTGTAAGACAAAATAAGGATAAACAAACAAATGGGGGTATTGAGCATGAATCTAAGCCTCTTACTCCCATGTGCTATCCTGGAGGTTCCTATTCTGCCACTGAACATGCACCAGAGGAATTGAACTTACATGAAGGACCCACTCTTATCTATCATCTATCTACACCGGGAACTCCACAAATATCACCCCATTATTAATGTCTAGCTCACCCCAGTCGATAACGTGTGGTAGTTCATGCACGTACCTCCTCAGTTGTGACACGTAAAAAACATAATGCACCTGCTGCATCTATGGGGGAAAAGATAGGTAGTACGCCACCTCTCCAACTCTGATAAGAATCTGAAAAGGTCCAATAAACCTCGAAGATAACTTGTCACCCCATCCAAATATCTACAAACCCCTGTCGGGGTGAAACCTAAAGGAACACATGGTCTCCCTCCTTGAACTCCAACGGTCTCAATATCTTGTCATCATATGATTTCTGTCTGCTCTGTGCAGTCCTCATCTACTCCTAGATGATTTTCACCTTCTCAGTGGTATCCCATACCAACTCTGGACCCATGATTGGTGACTTCCCTAGGTCTACCCAGTATATATGTGATCTTCATGGATGCCCGTACGAGGCCTCAAATAGTGTCATTCCAATGGTGGAGTGATAGTTTTTGTTGTATGAAAAATCCACCAGTGGAAGTTGGTCCTACTAACTACGGCCAAAATCAATTACGCAAGCATGAAGCATGTCCTCCAATGTTTGTATGGTGTGCTCCGTCTGACTATCTGTCTAAGGGTGAAAAGTGGTTCTCAAGTGAAACTGAGTCCCGAACACCTCCTGTAATCCATTCCACAACAAAGATGTAAATCATGCATCACGGTCTGATATGATCATCGAAGGCACCCCGTTTAGCTGCACTATCTCTTAGACGTAGAGGTGCCCTAAGCCCTCTACTGATCCCTACTACTAGATGGGTAGGAAGTGAGCTGACATGGTGAGTCGATCAATGATCACCCAAATAGAATCATGGATCCTGAATGTGCGTGGCAACCCCTTCACAAAGTCCTTCGACATACCATCCCATTTCCACTCTGGTACCTCAAGTGGTTGTGCCAAGCCAGTAAAGATTTGATGCTCAACCTTCACTTTCTAACAAGTGAGGCATCATGAAATGAACTCTGCCACCTCTTTCTTCATCCCAGGACACCATTACTAATGTCAGAGGTCATGGTACATCTTCACCACACCAGGATGTACCACCAAAGTGTATGTATGGAACTCCCTCAACACCTCTTCTCGTAACATCACTGGTACTATGGTTCATCCTCTGAAAAGTATAGTGTGCTCCCCACTTATCAAAAATCCATCAGAAGACTATCATGATGATAACTAAGCATGTTGAGCCTCACAGTCAACATACACAAGCTGTGCCTCCCTAAATCACTGTAAGAGTGGAGGAGTGATAGTCATTTAATGAAGGTAAGCTGCTCCATCATCATCCACTAATAATATCATCATCACAACTAGCTACCCCATCACCTTAGTCAGTAGCTGTAAAATAGACCTCCTACTGAATGTGTCTGCCAACACGTTCTCCTTCCAAGGAGTATAGAATATCTCAAAGTCATAGTCTAGGAGGAGCTCCATCCATCACCGTTACTGAAAATTCTGGTCCTTTTGTGAGAATATATACTTGAGACTCTTATGGTTGGAGTATATGGTAAACCGATCACCCATAAATTAGTACCGCACATATTTAAGTCAAAGGCCACCACTACTAACTCCTAGTCATGATTCACATAGTTCGTCTCATGCTCCCTCAACTACTGTGTGCCATAGATGATCACTACTCACTCCTGCATTAGGAAAAAATCTATTCCAGTCCCTAACACACCGCAGAAGACTATATAGCCAATGCCCATTTTTGGTAGTCTTAATATGGGGGCACTCGTGATTCTCTGCCTCAACTCCTGGTAACTCTTCCAGAACTTCTCCATCTACATGAAGGGATATCGCTTCCATTTCAAGGATGATAAAGTTGATTCTACTCTGGAAAAGTCATTCACAAAACTGTGATAGTATCAAACCAACCCTAAGAAACTCCGCACCTCAGTCACAATCCTGGGTGGATCCTAAGCTAGCATAACCTCTATCTTTGCCGGATCCACTACAACTCCAACCTCTGAGATGACCTGTCCTAGAAAGTGGACCTCCTAAATCCAGAACTGGCACTTAGAGAGATTACCATAAAGATGGTTCTCTTAGAGTGTATCTAGGACTACCCGTATGTTTGTAGCATGCCCCTCCTCCGACACCGAGTACACCATGATGTCATCAATGAATAATACAAAGAACTGGTCAAGGTAAGGTAATAAGATCCTATTCATGAGTCCCGTGAACACTGTTTGGGCATTGGTCATGCCAAAAGGCACTAACAAAAACTCACAGTGGCTATACCAACATCTAAAGGATGTATTTGGTATGTCCTTATCCTGTACTCGAATATGATGATAGACTGATTTGAGGTTGATCTTCGAGAAACACATCACTCCCTTCAGCTGGTTGAAGAGGTAATCAATCATCGGTATGGATACTTGTTCTTCACAATCACTTGGTTTAGGCACTATAAGTCCATGCACAACCTTAATCTCCCATATTCCTTCTTAGAAAACAACAGTGGGGGCTTTGAGTGGTGAAACACTGGACCTCACAAATCACTTCTCCTATAAGTATTCTAATTGTACCATCAATTCATGAAGCTCCGAGGGAGCCATCCAATATTCTAATGTGGATATTAGTGTTGTAACAGGTTATAGGTCGATACCAAAGTTTACCTCCCAGTGAGGAGGTAGTCTCAGAACATCTTCAGAAAATACATTATCATACTCATCCACCACTACTAGAAATCTCAGACTCCTCTCATCCATCACACTAGGGGTGAGGGTATCCAACTAGTGAGTTATCGCCTATACCCTCTGAGAAAGTCCATTCTGTGCTATAAAAGTTCCCTTCTTACTGGTGAAAGAAAACCTGGTCCCAACCTTGCAGAAAAACCACACTTTGTGCACAGTATAGTTGATCTGAGCATAGACTGTAGATAACTAGTACACACCCAAGATGATATCTTAAGGCCTCGACACTGCTACTAGGAGATCCCAGCTAAATCTCTCACCTCCTAGAGTAAGCTTACACTGCCGAAGCTAGTGTGTAATCACCGAATCCACTCCTATAGGAGTCTCTAATTGTAAGGATCAATCCAATGGCTCTACTGGAATATCCGACCCTCGAACAAGGTCCATGGAAAGGAAAGAGTGACTGTAAACTGTGTCTATAAGAACTGAAACTAAGGTGGAGAAGATACATATCGTGCCTCTTATCATCTATGGAGCACTGTGGTCATAGGCGTCCATCACTTGAAGTTGGCCTCACCCCTGTCTTTCGGCTCCCTAAGCCTATGGTGGAGCACCTGGGGGTGGTGGTGGTAGCACCTCAAACCATTATCCATTGCCTTCCATTCATCCTGCTCCCTTGCCATGTCTTCCACCCTTTATAACCCCTCACTCAAACCTCTACCTCTGCCTTGGTGGTCCCTCAATCATTTGCTAATCGTCTGTGCGGAAGGTTAGGCAATCACAAGCCATGTGTCTCTTCCCACCACACCTAAAGAAAAACCTGGTTCCCTACTAACTCCCTCTACTCTGGGATCCCTGCACTACTGAACAAGAGTCTTGGGGTCGTCCCCAGAAAGTTCTGACCTACTTGGGTCCCCTCGTCTACTGTCTAATTCTCACCACTTAAGACTCCATCGCTTGATGTCTACCGGTGGCTCTGGCTATCAGTGCCTGCTCTTCTAGTAATCTCTCCAAAACAAGGGCTCGCTCTAGCACTCCAGATTGAGTGGGGATTCTAAGAGACACAATGGATTCCCTGATATCCTGTCTGAGTCCCTGCTCAAAAATTCACGCCCTGAAGAAAGGGTCCCACACAATTTCTGTGGAGTAGAGAGATAGAGTTCTATAAACCATATAGAGTACTCATACATTGACATGATGTCCTAGTATAGGTGAAGCATCTCCTGTATGTGCACCGAGCTCAAGGTCGCGAGGAAGAAATCCTCAAAGAAAATCCATTCGAAGTTAGACCAAGAGAGGGTCACATCATCATGAGTCTGAATTTTCAGGCTCCACTATCTCCCTGCTGATCCCTAAAGAAGGATCACGACTAAGATCATCGTCTGGTAAAGTGGAGTCTTCACTAAGTAGAAGACCCACGTCACCAGCTCAATCCAGTCCTTAGTAGCATGAGTATTTTTCTCTCTCCTGAACCTAGGAGATCTCTATCTCTGGAACTCATGGAGGGCACTGAGCTTGCGCGCTTCCTCCACTGGTAATGCCAGAAGTAAATACCGATCAATGGGTGGTGGTAATGATGGTTCACCACCTGATGGGTCCATCTCTAGCACTGGTCCCTAAACCGACACCTCATCACTAGGAATGCTATCCTCACAGTCACACATCAGAATCCGAGCTGGTCTTCTACGTAGAGGCATCCTGATACAGATCATGATGTACCACAGTTAATAGATTATACATGGTGAGATGACTCTTATTCAAGAAGAACATAAGGAAACACTCAATTCATATATGATGCATACAACTAATGTTTTTATATATAGAGTCGAAAATAAGAATTCAAAGCCCTGACATATGGATATGTCGGCCACCTCACCAAAACTAGACTCCCCCAATCTAAAAGTCTAACTCAAAACATTTAACACTATTTCCCATACACAAAACAACAGACTCCCATTATTTGAGGTAGAACTGACCACCTCTGATACCACTTTGTCACAAACTGTCACCTAAGGCATGTGCTATGACATACCCCAAGCCCGCCTTCTAAAGTCCAGGGGTTGACGACTAGCGCAAAAGGCGTGAACGTGTAAATGGAAGGCATTTTATTGAGTAGATATATGCATCCACACACAACCATGTCCCAAAGCTATAAAATTAAACATGCACACCACTAAACAACCTTTGAATAAAAGTAAAAACTATAGGTCAAATGTCCCAGAATAAAAACCCAACAAAAGATGAACTAAAAACAAGAAAGTATAAGGAATCTCTAAAAGTCATCCATTGGAAAACCCACCTAATAGGTAAGTGTAGAGTAGCTTCTAGAATCTGTAGAAGTATACCCTGCCTGCCTGGTCTCACTGAGCACCACCGGGTCCTGGGACACCAAGTCCTCCATCAAGGTGGTAGTTTTCTGCACCAGACACAACACGTGCATGTGAATCCTATGCATGGGTGAGTAAAAAAATACTCAATAGGGACCCCCAAAAAAGAAGGAAAAGACTCAAAGCAATCCACACGGAAAACCAAGAAACAAGACAACTCACACTAGGTATAATCTAGAGTAGGAAAGTAAAACAATCATCCATATCATCAAAAACCTTGGGATACTAGAGAACTCCTCCTCAATGAGTACAGTGGGCCTGCCGAGTTACACAGAAACCACTTTCCACTAACCTTTTACTATTGTGGTACTCATCCCTGATAATTAATGTGGGTATGCTGGGTCACACAGAAGCCACTCCCTACCATGGACATGTCGGGTCACACAGAAGCTGCTTCTCACCTTGGCCATACTGAGGTACTCTTGTCGAGTACTGTGGGTATGACTGGTCACATAAAAATGATCCCCACCATGGGCCTTCCGGGTCACACAGAAGCCACTTCCCACTAGGACATCGTAGCTGATCCACATAGGGT
This sequence comes from Viscum album, assembly GCA_963277665.1. NCBI lineage: Eukaryota > Viridiplantae > Streptophyta > Magnoliopsida > Santalales > Viscaceae > Viscum > Viscum album. Next base: position 129,221,360 of record OY728162.1, read on the forward strand.
CGCTTTTTAGGAGTCTTTAGGTCTCAGTCAACTGCAAGGTTTCCACATGTAGTGTGCTTGATTTCCAGAGAATCTCTACTTAAGACATTATTCATAATGAAAAATCCATTAAATCATCCATATAGTATTCCATAAGATACACCACATTGTGAGGGTTCCAGCGTCGCAAACAGCTCGTCAATAGAACACCCGGTTTGAAAGATATTGGAGTTTTTTCCGAAAAGGTGCTGGTTGGGTTTGGGTCCGGCCTAGTCCAGTTGGGCTGACTCGACCTGACCCAACCTGGGGTCCATCGACCCAACCTGATTCTACTGACCCAACCTGAGTCTACTGACCCAACCAAGATCCAGCCCATCCCGATGGGGTGGGTCCGACCCATGCCTTGCCCGGTCCTCCATAGGCGGTTCGGTTCTGCCTGACCGAGATGTGGCTGGAAGCCTTGTCCGGCTCCTGTTACCCCGTGGGTCTTCCACACGACCAGCTGCCTCCACCGTGGTCGATTCACTGTGGAATTTACACTTGCGATTTGGTGTGGTTTCACATCTATAGTACACCAACGTGGCCGGGTGTCCGCGTCCGCCCGCCGCCAACCACCGGTACGAAGGCCAGTGACTCTTGCCACATCATCGAGGACCGAGCCAGCCACAATGCATCTTCAATCACACCGTCATGGAACAATGCCACCCGCTTGCTTCCACTTCCATGGGCCACTACTGATGGGTTCTTCTGCGGACCACTGAGTCTACTCCGGTGGTCCGTTCTTCTCACCGCTTGCACTTATGGCCTCTGTGTGATGTCATATTCCCTATAATTTCCTCAGATCCTCCTTGCCACCATTTTGAGGTTGAGACCATGAATAATGCACAAGTGGAGGGGATCTTGCCTTGTTCATTTCATCCCATTATTTATTTGTTATAGTTTTTAAAACAAGAGGAGGTTGGGATTACAGTTCCAATAGATAATAATCATTATCTGTGCAAAACCCCAAGAAAAACACCCTCCCACAAGAGCACATGATCTGCAGATCAACCTCTTCATGGGTTGACCCACATTCATTATTTTAGAATGGATAACAAGAAATTAAAAAAAAAACCCTACCTCAAAGGTGTTTGTCACTGAAGCAATCCATCCACAAGGATTTAAGTTTCGTTCAAATATGTCAGCGTCTATCACCCTCTGGTCCCATTCTTCGAGGTGAATTTGTAGGATCGCAATAACAATGTAGATGCTTAATATACAAGAGGGGGGTGAATTGTAAACTTTAAAAATTTCCTTAAACAAGGATAGATCTAAGTTTAAAAAATTTAAACTAAGCAAATTCAAAACACCTCTAACACCAATTAATAAATTGGGACAAAGTATGAAGTTACAAACTTCTAGTTCTATACACTTGCTTAAATCTGGAAAGTGATTCCGAAAAAATGATTCCCGGAATATGGATCCGAAAATTGAAACTTAACCAAAGATTACAAAATGAGATTCTACCATAAAGCGTATAGAATCTAAATGAATCAGAGTACAAGTGTAAGGAATATAAGAAAGTTATAATTTCCTTAGTAATAAAAAAATGCAGTGGAAAATAAAGTAGTAAAACTACAAGTAACAAGATATAAATCTTTTAACCCAAAGAGAATGGTATCCAAAAACCTTGGATAAAGGTCCCTTGATTTATACTTTCAAGGAAGCCTATCTTACCCACACTAGGGTAAGCCCTAGATACGAAGATCAGAGTCTCTTTCTTGCTATCCCCACAATCCCTCAACTTCAAGGTAGTTGGAACCTCTGTCTTCCTCAGCAAGGAAGCCCTCAACTTCATGGTGTTGGAACCTCTGTCTTCCTATCCCCGGAAGCCCTCGATTGTAATCACCAACAATCAGAATCGCACGAAGCAAGTCTGCAGAAGGAAAAGTTTGAACAAGCTTCCAAACTTTTTGCACGAAGCTTGAGAGTTGATAAGAGCCTTTCTCTTTATAAATCACTTCAACAGCATGTAATCACATATGTCAAAGATCAATGTTGTGCTCTTTCAAATGAGCTCCTATTTATAGGCGAAGCTCCAACGGTCGGCTCCCTCCTCCAACGTTCATATTTTTACTTGAATTTCGGAGGGACCTGTACACGTGTCACTAGACCAATGGTTAGTTAATAACTAAAAGCACGACATCATTTTGTAATGAAACATGTGTAAGCATAAGTAAAACTGAAGTTCAGAATGTAAGAAAATAAAAGTTCAGAGTCTAACCAAAAATGGAATTCAGAGTCTATAATAAAGTGATATTCATATTCTGTTTTATAGGAATTCGAAACCTGAATTCTGTAGAAATTTGGACTCTGAATTTCTAAGTAAATTCAGATTCTGGTTTCATTAGAATTCAAAATCTGAACTTACAAAGATCAGAGTCGAACTAATAGAAGCTCGGAGTCTAACTCATAGAAGTTTGGAGTCAAACTAGTAAAAGTTCAGAGTCAAAATAGTAAAAGTTTGAAGTCGAACTCATAGAAGTTCAGAGTTGAACTAGTAAAAAGTTCAGAGTCGAACAAGTAAAAGTTCAAAGTCAAACTAGTAAAAGTTTGGAGTCGAAATAGTAAGAGTTCGAAGTCCATAATTCGGAGTGGAACTATATGAGAGTTCGTATCCAGAATTCAGAGTTGAACTATATGAGAGTTCGTGTCCAGAATTCGGAATGGAACTTCATTAGAGTTCATATCCAGAATTCATAATAGAACTTCATTAGAGTTCGTATCTAGAATTTGGAATGGAACTTCATTAGAGTTCGTATCTAGAATTCATAATGGAACTTCATTAGAGTTCGTATCCAGAATTCATATCCTAAAACAGAATTCTTCATATCTAAGTATTATATGATTCCATGGTTTTTAGGTATGAATCTGATTTTTATACTTAATAAAAAATATTGACATGTATAAGGAAATCTAGGTCAGGGTAAATTTCCTTAAGGAAGGAAATTTTCCTTATAGAAGTAAAATATCAATTTTCTTAAGTGTAAGGTTTTTGTGATTTTCAAAACAAGAAGGAATGGAAAAGTCATAAGGAAAACCTTATTGACTAAACAATCTGCCCCTTTTTGGAAAGCAAAAACAACCTTTCGAAAAAGAATATAAGGACTTTGAAAAATTTCATTAGACTTTGAAATTAAAACTTATCTCCCTTTATTCATGGATGATAGTGAATACAACTAACTCCCACTTAGGCATAGGAACTCTAAGGATTTTATTTTGAATTTCTGGAGTGGAGTTTTCATTATCATAGGAAATGAAAAACTTCATAATGAGGAAATCCCCCTTAGATATTCTCCCCCTTAATTAGGGATAGTTCTTGACTTAGAAATTTTTCCTTCTCCCTCTTTTGAGTAATTCTTTTTCCTTCTCCCCCTTTGTGATTTTCAAAAAGAATTTAAGGGAATGGAAAAGAAATAAAGTACCTAAAACATTATTACATAATAACACAAGATACAACCAACCAAAAAATTTCATTAGAGTTGAAATAATTTTTACAAGGAAAGACAAATGCAACAAAAGATTGTATTGAGTCTATTTGTCTTCCTTTTCCTTCAGAATAAGCTTCTTCAACAAGGTTTTCAGCTTATTCAAATCTTATTGATCCTCCTCATCTTGCCTCTCCAAGGATTTTATCCTTTCATCTTGAGATTTCAAGACTTCTGCCTGATCCTTCATGGCCTCTTCTTGCATTCTCAGTAACTCATCTTTATTTACAAGCTTTTCTTCGATATCAATCTGAAGATCTCTATCCCTTTTAAAATTTTGAGCAAGAGAGTTAACCTTCCCATTAAAAACCTTCACTTGTTGATTCTGAGAACTTTGCTCAACGATTAGCTCATCCTGAAGACTCTTAATCTTGGAGTCTTCAGTGTCAAAGGCATCTTTAACATCATTCTGAAAACGATCAAACTCAGCCATGTCTTCTTCAACTTTATTAGACCACAAAGTGATTTTGATGCATGATTTACTGTGAACGTCATAATTGATAAGGAAATTTATGTGGTCAGACTCAATCTTCTCACACTTATCCATCACCATAGATAAGGATTCTGAATTCCGATTCAAGCTATGTTGCAGCATCTGGAATCTGGAGTCTATAGTGGGAAATATCGGAATGGTGTCCACCAACTTTTTCAAAGACTCGACAACAAAATCATGACCCAGTGCTGATGATTCCGAATTAGAAACTTTTCTTGGGAATTGTTCTTCTTCAATTTTCACCAGCTTCCTTTTAGAAGAACCACTAACCTACCTCTTTCTTATAACATCTTTTGTTGGTGTATCCATGAGCACTCGCTTACCTTTATTAGTTTTCAGAATAGGTTGATCATCTGGAGATTCTTCCTCACTCCCTGATAGTTGAACAATCTTGTCTTCATTTATTCTCTCCTTCTCTGTTCCTTCTTTAAGAAAATTATTCTCAAAGGATTCTTCTTCAGATAAAAAATTTTCTTCTTCCTAAACATCATATGCCTTATCATCTTTCTCAACTCCCTTTCTCGGAGTGACACGTTTTGTGGATTTATCCTTTTATTGATAATCTTACACTTGTTTGATTAGGTTATCAAGATAACCACTTCCTTCTTCAACTTCTTCTTCTTCTTCTACTTCCTCTTATTACTCTATTTCTTCACCATCTTCTTTTTATACTTCTTCAAAAACCTCTTTACCCTTATAATTTTTTGGAGTGAAGTAATTATTCCTAGGAGTCTCTGGTAAAGGTTGAACATCAAAAGTTTCCAGAATCGGAATCTGCTCAGAAGCCATCTCTGTTGCTTTCAAAATAGATTGAACAATCTCTTCTTCTTACATGTTCTTCTTCAATGTATTTTCTTTTGCTTATCTTTCCAACTCATTAGAAGCTTTCTCTTTTAAGGCCTTAGCCTTAGCAGGATCTAATCCGAATTGAGGGTCCCCTTCTTTTCTCTTCTCCTTGTCTTCCCTCTACTTAGCATCCACTTCATCTGGGTAGGATTTTTGTTTCTTTGGCTTGGGTGGTGCAAATTGAGTTTCCATAGATTTCTGGGTCTTGTCTTCAGCCACCAATTCTTTCAACTTTCTCTTTTTCCCTGCCTTTTTAGATGGTTCCAGAGTTTGTTGATCTTTCTGAGCTGCGTCAGCCTCTTCCTCTGGTGAAGGGTAGAATTCTCCAGATTCAATAGAAAAACCCATCTTCATCCTTTTTAATGTATCATCACTAACCATAATTATCTTAACTTTTTTGAAACTTCCTTGCTCATCCAGAAGCTTATGTGAACAAAACTCAGCTTCACCTCATAAGATAGACCCACCAAGCTTGCAGCCTTGGTGTAAGAAAGCATATAAGTCTTTCCATAATATTTGAAAGAAAACTTCTCTCTACCATCTTCCTTAAGGAAGGAAACAGACTCATAAAACTCAATAAGAAAATCTGTATATACCAGATCCTATTTCACTACCTTTGATAAGAAAACATCCTCCCAACCATTCAATCTGATATTCTTAGATATACGAGATTCATACTTGTAGAAACTCGGATGCACTAACCTCTCCCTGTAAACTAACCATTTTGATATTGGCTTGGTAGTTGAAATATCCTGAGAAGTAGCTTCAGTAGACATTCAGAATGAAGAGCTCTGGAAGATTCGGAACAGGCTTTAAGATGGGAGGCAGAACTTCAACACGTGAGAGCTTGAAGATCGATGTGGGACAACCATCAGGGGGTTCCCATTATATAGGCGATGGATGTGACCTTTGAACTTACAAACACCATATAATGGTTGAAAAACTCTCTGATCTAATCCGACGGTTGAAAACATACCCGCAAGGAAATCTTAAATGTGATCTTTTGAGGTTTTAAGAAAAACAATCAGATTTAAGAAGACTAGAATATGAGAAATTTTAAAACTCATAGGAAAATACCAGAAAGAAAAATATGACTATGAACACTTAATTAAGGAAATCATACCTTTTGGATTAGCCAGAAAATTTATTCAAAATAGGAGATATTATTCTTGAAGAAAATTTAACTACGAAAAACTCGTTACGAAAAACTCACTACGAGAAAAAAAATGAGTACAAAAATTCCCATTACGAAAATTCTCATTACGAAAATTATGATTATGAAAATTTCATTACGAAAATTTCCAGTATGAAAATTTCATTATGAAAATTTCGATTCCGAAAAATTTCGAAAGGATCATAATGAAATTTTTTGAAAGACTCGTTATGAAAATTTTTGAAAGACTCATTACGAAAATTTTTGAAAGACTCATTACGAAATTTTTTAAAAGTCTCATTACGAAATTTTTTGAAAGACTCATTACGAAAAACTTGAAAGCTATCAAAGAAATATACTTCCCCTGTGAAAAGGAGTTTATTACTGTAAGGAGAATTGTTCAACAAGAAGTTAATGAAGAAGTATTACCTCATGGTTATCCTTCTGTAGAGACCCGTATCTTGACGTACATGGAAATTACATTACATTTTCAGAATACTTAGTACATAACAAAAACACACACACACAAGGATCGTAATAGTTTAGTGTCTTTGGAAACTCGGAACGTAATCTTCTAATCGTGGTGAAAGATCTTCAATATCTCCCATAAAGATCTTCCCTTTTTTTTACCTAAAACCTTTCTTTATATCCTGGGGAAAAGAAAACATAAAAGGGTAAGCTCAAATGCTCAGTAATGGTAAACAAAAGAAATATCAATCACATCATATACATAAGAACATAGCTTTTGGAAATCTTAACCTGCAAAAGAGCTCATAATATCATATCATGGGATAAATCATAGAAGTAAAAATGAGATCCCCATAATCATAACATAAAACTTGAAACTTTGTGGCATGCACACATAATCATGGAAAATCATTTCTCGTTAGTCATGACTCATTTCCATGACTATCTTAGTGGACAAAGTCCCTTTCTGAACCGAGTTCACTCCTCGTTTCAGTCCTGTATCACTGAACCGAAATAACCTTCCGTTCCAGCCATGTCTATCTCATGAGATATAAAATCTTTACCCAATGCATTGGAGGGAGATATAGGTCCCACCCATCTTATAATGAATCCTTTCTTATGTGTTCCACATAATCATAAAACATACATCATCGCATAACACATGTAACAAAAATGGGATTCTTGAAACATCATGACATCATAAATCAATTCATATAAGATAAAGGAATTCATAAACATAATTCCATCACAACATAGTCAAATCAATGTAAAAATATGGATAGAAACAGAACCCTTTATTATCTTAGATGGAAAATAATTTTGATAAAACACTTGAATTGAATTCTTGAGGAAAATATCCTTTCTTCTTCAAAATCAATTTCTTTTCACAAAACATCATGCAATTTTAAAAGAAAGAGATTTTATTGAAAATAGTCATGAAATCTTTTAGAGGAAGCTTCATGAAAATAAGGCTTTATAAAACAGTAGAAATCCGTTCGTGCCGTATAAGTTAAAAAAAAACATTCTTCGTACTTTTGTTGGAAAAGTCAAAAAGTACCTCGTACGAAAAACGACAAAAGATTCCTTTCATACGTATTACTAAAAACTCACCGAAGGGTAAAAATGGATTTAAACAATTTTAGGTGGATGGAAATAATATTACATATTGAGTAAACATGGATGTGGATGATAAAATACACCCCATTAAATACTTACGAATAAACAATCTCGGATAAAAATGAGATTGTGATATTTCCCTTACCTTAGGTCCGACTTGCTTTGTAAGTGTCCGAACCTCCTGTATAATGATTTAAATCATGTTATTGACTTATTAAAGAATCATATTCATTGTTATGATATCATATATGGTTCACTTATGACATTATATTACCCGTTCTTTTGTAAATTCCATGTTAAAGAAGCGTTTTGGGTAAAATCGTTTCATTTATCGTAGGTGTTTTGACTTGTTGTTCTTGACATCATTATTACTTATATCATGATTTACTCACTTCCAGAATATGAAATATGAATTATATATCATATATATTCAGTATATATATATATATATAATAGGTAGATAAGTAAAATGAAAAACACCGTTCATGGAGACGGTAGTCCGTACGTACGCATGAACGCTGTTTTCCTTTCCTTATTGTCTTGAAATGGAAGTAAGTAGATGACATACATATGTATATATATACATAAATCCAGTAGCTTTATAATGTCATATATTTCATTATTATTTCTTATATATACATTATAATCATTCTTAAATGGTTAACATGGAGAATGAATCTCATCGCGTCGTGGAGACGGTAGTCCGTACGTACGCACGAGCGATGATATCATTTCTATAAATATTGAATTGAATTGGAGTGGATCATACAATATATCAGAATCAATATGATGTTGTAATAACTCTGTATAGTTATTCTTTACACCATTATACCCATCCATGTAAGGTGGTGGTGGAAAAATAGATTACACCACGGCGTGGAGACGGTATTCCGTACGTACGCACGCGCGGTGATTTCTTTTTTCCGTAGGATGGATAGAAGGTGAATTAGGGTTGTTTCATATTTATAATAACATATCAGTATGTAAGTAATACTGATGTTATTACTTTATCATGAAACAACTAAAGAATAAGAAGTTGAAGAAGAAAGAAATTGAAAAGATCGGTAATGGATATTACCTCTTCTTTTGGAACGCCTCTTTGAATCATCCACTTAAGGAACTAAGATTGGTCTTTGGAGAAGACCAGGACCTCTAGGATTATTCTAGGGGAGTGTAGAGGAGAAAATGGCAGGGGTTGGCCGAGCTTGAGTTCTCAAATTGGTGTGAGGAGGAGGGGGAGGAGGTGTCCTTTTATAAGGGAGGAGAGGGGCACCTTAGGAATATCTCAAAATATTATTTTATATTAAAGTCAAACTCGGTTTATAATGGTTCCAAAGGGTCTTATTTCGATGCTAAAGTGGGGATGGGTCGAAAGCCTATCAACCAATAGGATTTAGACAAGTTTAGGGTATTATTTTAACCTTATCAATTAGATTTAACTCTAAGTTAAATAATTTAACTTTTACCGTGTCTTTTTGTTTTCTTTCACTATATGGTTAATACACTTACTATAAAATTCCAAAAGAACCCCAAATTGTTTATTATTAATATATATATCCTTATCTAAGTCATTTGGCCGAACCTTAGATTTTTAGGAATAAAATAACAATTAATAATATAAGATTTGATTTAAAAACTATTTTGTGTCAATTTTGACACTATTTGATATATGATTTTTGTGAAAGTCATAACAGAATTATATGTTCGAACCAAGTTGATTAAATCAACACTAATATATCATAGTAACCTATAAAATTAGTGGAATTCATAAAAAGTCTCAAATTATATTTCGTTTGGTGTTTATAACATCAATTATGTCAATATATCATTAATAAGATAATTACTGCATCATCATTGTGTCACAAATAAATTAACTTATTTGATGTCTAAAAATTACAAATAAAATACCATTATGTGGGAAATCGTTTTAGCTTTCTAATGAATATTTACAATCGAATTTATCTTATGTATAACCCTATATTAAAAATGTTTTAGTAAATAAACTTTGATTTTAACTCTTTTAACTCTTCTTTGAATTAAATAATAAATGTCCTAATCTAATCCAAGTGGGCCTAAATGATAATATTTTAAACTTAAGGTTGTTTTTGGTCGAGATAAACTTCCAATAGAATTAGGACATGTGCTAGGGTAATATTAATATCATTCTTACCCTTAATTACCCTATTTACTTTTAACCGTGGTAAATAAAAGTAAAAAGTTACTATTCACCAAAAATTATTTTCATCTCATTGAACCACATTTTACTTACTGACATCAATCGTGTCTCTCGGATTTTTTGAAATTCCATTCACAGAAGCGGTAAAATTAAGTTTTATGAAAAATTCAATTTTTTTAACTACCACTTAGTAGTTTCACTATTCATCAAAAATTGATGTTTTTCAGAACAATGCCAAAATTTCATCCTAAGCTATATTTCATATTCCGAATTCAAAAATGAAGTCTATTTTACCAAATTAATAACATAAAAGTTGCATTAATTAATTTTATAATTAAATCCCGCTGTTAAAACAAATAGCGTGTTTTTAAGAAACAAAATCTATCAAAAGATTGACACTTGATTATGTCTGGTTTAAATGTGAAATTACATCCAATGACCAACATTGTATTAAATTGTAAAAATATATTCTAAATATACTTTAAAACCACTCAAATTAATGATTTATCACTATTAATTATTTCGATTAAATAAGTTGTTTTTAATTATAATTTAGTAATTTTCACTATTCATCAGAATATGAAAGTTATCCGAAAAGTACCAAAATTTCACCTTAGGCTAAATTCGATACTACGAATCCAAAAATGAATTCCATTTTGAAAAATAAAATTTACAAAATTTCAAAAAGTGGTTATTACTATTCATAACGGCTAGTTTTAATAATATCTTAATAGCATATCGTTGTTTAGCGAAACTCAGTGTTGCGTACAACACACGCTATCGTGGAAGGTCGCGATTGCGTATAATTCAAGCCAGGTCAGAGATGTGTATTGTGAAAGCTCCTTTTGGTGTAGCGTATAACACAAGACATTAATAAAATATTTTTCATAAAATCTCGGGCTGTTACATTCTACCCCCCTTAAAATGAATTTCGCCCTCGAAATTCGTCGGGGTTATAAATGGTTTACTATTCAAAAGTTTCTTTAATAGAAACCCACATCATAAAAAGGAATACCAAAACTTGGCTTTAAAAACTAAAGTATGAAATGTAACGATTACCCAAATAAACTAATAACTGGGTTTCCACATAGGTGAAAATATGGATATGGAAGAGAAATCTAACCATCATGTTCTGATGGAGAGTGGTAGAGAACATGGCTATGGAAAATCCAGTAATCACAAATCCATAAATTTGTGACAATCTAAGGTACCATCTGATTCATCAGGTATAAGATCGCTAGGAAAACATTTTTGGTTTTCAAGATCATTTCCCTAAAGTTGAAAATTTGAATTAGAATAAATACTTTCTTTATTTTGGTACAATCTCACTGTTTTTCATGCCTTGAACAATTTCCACTTCATCTCTTAAATAAATGAAGTTGAATTTGTTATTCGTGAAGTGTTAGTATGACAGGTCATTCCATCTGTCTCAAACATTCAAAGGCCTTAATCTTGTACTCTCTTGAATACCCATTGAACCTTAGTGAAAATAGTTAAAAGTTAACACTTTCCACATACCAAAATCCTCAAAATTCTATATACTCAAACCATGATATCACTTAGTCCTTATATCAATCATGAGCTCATGAATACTATCAAACATTTAATTTTCTCCTTATCCCTTCATTATGGGCATATCATCTACATTCCAAAAATATCTGAATAACCTTTCATGGATACTGGTAACATTAATCAAACACTTTCAAAACACAAGGAAAGACAACAGTGTAACAATCCATAGATGTCTCTTTATTCCAAAATTACACATGATAAACATGTAATCATTCCACTACATTCTCAAACCATTGACCGAGCTTCAAAAATTCTTTCATCTCACATATCATTTGTAGTCTCTTCATCATCATGCACATAAATACTACCCATATGACCATACTGATTCTCTTCATGAGTCTTTCCCTTAGGGCATTTGTTTTCATAATGCCCATACATTCCACATTTAAAACACTTAACCATTTTTGATGTCGTAGAAATACCATTATCCTCATCCAGGGTGTTAACTGACCCTTTTCCTTTGCACTTACTTGCTTTGTGTCCTTCTTTTCCACACCCAAAGCATCTTCCAGTTCCCTTGAAACATTCTCCTTGATGCCTCTTCCCACATGATTTACATAGGGGAAATTGAACTTTCTTTCCTCTATGATCATCATGGAACTCCATCTTTCTCTTATTAGTCGAGTCAGGAAACTTACCAAATTTTACTTTATTGATCATGTTGTGAGATTGCTGATTCGGCATAATAATGATGTTTGGACATCCAAATCCCATTTCATTTGGTTTCTCATGAAGAATATCATTCCATTGTCCATCATATCCTCCATTATTGTGAATCATCTTGTTTCCAGCCATTTTCTAAAATCCAAACAGAATAGTGTTAGATGCAAAAATCATAATAAAGGGGGAGTAACTTAAATATCTATCATCTTTGGTTTAATCTAATATCGTTACCATAGTTCGAGGACTATATCCTATACGTATACTTATCCTTAGGGGCATCCCTAGACATACCTTAGAAATATATCTAGGGATCTCACTAACGTTTTCGCATCCTAGTTTCCAAAGGTTGACTAAACCTTTCCTCTGATACCAACTGTAGAGACCCGTATCTTGACGTACATGGAAATTACATTACATTTGAGGAATACTTAGTACATAACAAAAACACACACACACAAGGATCGTAATAGTTTAGTGTCTTTGGAAACTCGGAACGTAATCTTCTAATCGTGGTGAAAGATCTTCAATATCTCCCATAAAGATCTTCCCTTTTTTTTTACCTAAAACCTTTTTTATATCCTGGGGAAAATAAAACATAAAAGGGTGAGCTCAAATGCTCAGTAAGGGTAAACAAAAGAAATATCAATCACATCATATACATAAGAACATAGCTTTTGGAAATCTTAACCTGCAAAAGAGCTCATAATATCATATCATGGGATAAATCATAGAAGTGAAAATGAGATCCCCATAATCATAAAATAAAACTTGAAACTTTGTGGCATGCACACATAATCATGGAAAATCATTTCTTGTTAGTCATGACTCATTGCCAAGACTATCTTAGTGGACAAAGTCCCTTTCTGAACCGAGTTCACTCCTCGTTTCAGTCCTGTATCACTGAACCGAAATAACCTTCCGTTCCAGCCATGTCTATCTCATGAGATATAAAATATTTACCCAATTCATTGGAGGGAGATATAGGTCCCACCCATCTTATAATGAATCCTTTCTTATGTGTGCCACATAATCATAAAACATACATCATCGCATAACACATGTAACAAAAATGGGATTCTTGAAACATCATGACATCATAAATCAATTCATATAAGATAAAGGAATTCATAAACATAATTCCATCACAACATAGTCAAATAAATGTAAAAATATGGATAGAAACAGAACCCTTTATTATCTTAGATGGAAAATAATTTTGATAAAACACTTGAATTGAATTCTTGAGGAAAATATCCTTTCTTCTTCAAAATCAATTTCTTTTCACAAAACATCATGCAATTTTAAAAGAAAGAGATTTTATTGAAAATAGTCATGAAATATTTTAGAGGAAGCTTCATGAAAATAAGGCTTTATAAAACAGTAGAAATCCGTTCGTGCCGTATAAGTTAAAAAAAACATTCTTCGTACTTTTGTCGGAAAAGTCAAAAAGTACCTCGTACGAAAAACGACAAAAGATTCCTTTCATACGTATTACTAAAAACTCACCGAAGGGTAAAAATGGATTTAAACAATTTTAGGTGGATGGAAATAATATTACATATTGAGTAAACATGGATTTGGATGATAAAATACACCCCAGTAAATACTTACGAATAAACAATCTCGGATAAAAATGAGATTGTGATATTTCCCTTACCTTAGGTCCGACTTGCTTTGTAAGTGTCCGAACCTCCTGTATAATGATTTAAATCATGTTATTGACTTATTACAGAATCATATTCATTGTTATGATATCATATATGGTTCACTTATGACATTATATTACCCGTTCTTTTGTAAATTCCATGTTAAAGAAGCGTTTTGGGTAAAATCGTTTCATTTATCGTAGGTGTTTTGACTTGTTGTTCTTGACATCATTATTACTTATATCATGATTTACTCACTTCCAGAATATGAAATATGATTTATATATCATATATATTCAGTATATATATATATATAATAGGTAGATAAGTAAAATGAAAAACACCGTTCATGGAGACGGTAGTCCGTACGTACGCATGAACGCTGTTTTCCTTTCCTTATTGTCTTGAAATGGAAGTAAGTAGATGACATACATATGTATATATATACATAAATCCAGTATCTTTATAATGTCATATATTTCATTATTATTTCTTATATATACATTATAATCATTCTTAAATGGTTAACATGGAGAATGAATCTCATCACGTCGTGGAGACGGTAGTCCGTACGTACGCACGAGCGATGATATCATTTCTATAAATATTGAATTGAATTGGAGTGGATAATACAATATATCAGAATCAATATGATGTTGTAATAACTATGTATAGTTATTCTTTACACCATTATACCCATCCATGTAAGGTGGTGGTGGAAAAATAGATTACACCACGGCGTGGAGACGGTATTCCGTACGTACGCACGCGCGGTGATTTCTTTTTTCCGTAGGATGGATAGAAGGTGAATTAGGGTTGTTTCATATTTATAATAACATATCAGTATGTAATTAATACTGATGTTATTACTTTATCATGAAACAACTAAAGAATAAGAAGTTGAAGAAGAAAGAAATTGAAAAGATCGGTAATGGATATTACCTCTTCTTTTGGAACGCCTCTTTGAATCCTCCACTTAAGGAACTAAGATTGGTCTTTGGAGAAGACCAGGACCTCTAGGATTATTCTAGGGGAGTGGAGAGGAGAAAATGTCAGGGGTTGGCCGAGCTTGAGTGCTCAAATTGGTGTGAGGAGGAGGGGGAGGAGGTGTCCTTTTATAAGGGAGGAGAGGGGCACCTTAGGAATATCTCAAAATATTATTTTATATTAAAGTTAAAATCGGTTTATAATGGTTCCAAAGGGTCTTATTTCGATGCTAAAGTGGGGATGGGTCGAAATACTATCAACCAATAGGATTTAGACAAGTTTAGGGTATTATGTTAACCTTATCAATTAGATTTAACTCTAAGTTAAATAATTTAACTTTTACCGTGTCTTTTTGTTTTCTTTCACTATATGGTTAATAAACTTACAATAAAATGCCAAACGAACCCCAAATTGTTTATTATTAATATATATATCCTTATCTAAGTCATTTGGCCGAACCTTAGATTTTTAGGAATAAAATAACAATTAATAATATAATATTTGATTTAAAAACTATTTTGTGTCAATTTTGACACTATTTGATATATGATTTTTGTGAAAGTCATAACAGAATTATATGTTCGAAACAAGTTGATTAAATCAACACTAATATATCATAGTAACCTAGAAAATTAGTGGAATTCATAAAAAGTCTCAAATTATATTTCGTTTGGTGTTTATAACATCAATTATGTCAATATATCATTAATAAGATAATTACTGCATCATCTTTGTGTCACAAATAAATTAACTTATTTGATGTCTAAAAATTACAAATAAAATACCCTTATGTGGGAAATCTTTTTAGCTTTCTAAGGAATATTTACAATCGAATTTATCTTATGTATAACCCTATATTAAAAATGTTTTAGTAAATAAACTTTGATTTTAACTCTTTTAACTCTTCTTTGAATTAAATAATAAATGTCCTAATCTAATCCAAGTGGGCCTAAATGATTATATTTTACACTTAAGGTTGTTTTTGGTCGAGATACACTTGTCCAATAGAATTAGGACATGTGTTAGGGTAATATTAATATCATTCTTACCCTTAATTACCCTATTTACTTTTAACCGTGGTAAATAAAAGTAAAAAGTTACTATTCACCAAAAATTATTTTCATCTCATTGAACCACATTTTACTTACTGACATCAACCGTGTCTCTCGGATTTTTTGAAATTCCATTCACAGAAGCGGTAAAATTAAGTTTTATGAAAAATTCAATTTTTTTAACTACCACTTAGTAGTTTCACTATTCATCAAAAATTGATGTTTTTCAGAACAATGCCAAAATTTCATCCTAAGCTATATTTCATATTCCGAATTCAAAAATGAAGTCTATTTTACCAAATTCATAACATAAAATTTGCATTAATTAATTTTATAATTAAATCCCGCTGTTAAAACAAATAGCGTGTTTTTAAGAAACAAAATCTATCAAAAGATTGACACTTGATTATGTCTGGTTTAAATGTGAAATTACATCCAATGACCAACATTGTATTAAATTGTAAAAATATATTCTAAATATACTTTAAAACCACTCAAATTAATGATTTATCACTATTAATTATTTCGATTAAAAAAGTTGTTTTTAATTATAATTTAGTAATTTTCACTATTCATCAGAATATGAAAGTTATCCGAAAAGTACCAAAATTTCACCTTAGGCTAAATTCGATACTACGAATCCAAAAATGAATTCAATTTTGAAAAATAAAATTTACAAAATTTCAAAAAGTGGTTATTACTATTCATAACGGCTAGTTTTAATTATATCTTAATAGCATATCGTTGTTTAGCGAAACTCAGTGTTGCGTACAACACACGCTATCGTGGAAGGTCGCGATTGCGTATAATTCAAGCCAGGTCAGAGATGTGTATTGTGAAAGCTCCTTTTGGTGTAGCGTATAACACAAGACATTAATAAAACATTTTTCATAAAATCTCGGGCTGTTACACCTTCCTAACTTCTGTTTAATGTATTCAAATCTATCGGAGGGTAAAGATTTTGTGAAAATGTCAGCAAGTTGATCTTGTGTTCTGATAAAATGAAGAATGATATCTCCATTAAGTGTGTGATCCCTAAGAAAGTGATGCCTAATATCTATGTGTTTTGAACAGGTGTGATGTGTAGGGTTTTTACTAAGGGCAATGGAACTTGTGTTATCACACAAAATTTTAGTCTTAGTAAAACTCAAGCCATAATCTGTAAGTGTGTGTTGCATCCACAACACTTGAGCATAACAACTTCCAACTGCTACATATTCAGCTTCAGCAGTGGAGAGTGCTACTGAGTGTTGCTTCTTGCAAGACCAAGAAACTAATGAATCTCCTAAGAAATAACAAGTTCCCG
The DNA here is from genome assembly GCA_963277665.1 of Viscum album. Classification (NCBI taxonomy): domain Eukaryota; kingdom Viridiplantae; phylum Streptophyta; class Magnoliopsida; order Santalales; family Viscaceae; genus Viscum; species Viscum album. Next base: position 129,238,344 of record OY728162.1, read on the forward strand.
ATGTACTCTTTCTATCCATTCTACATCCACCAAAGTCAGCATCTGAAAATCTTTTTAAAACAAAATCATTTCCAGAAGTATAAAATAATCCTAGATCCATGGTTCCCTTTAAGTAGCGAAAAATTATTTTCACTGCCTTTAAATGAGATTCCTTAGGATTGGATTGATATCTTGCACATAAGCATACTGAAAACATCAAGTCTGTTCAACCAGATATCAAGTAAAGTAGACTTCCTATCATACCTCTAAAAGATGTTTGATCTACTGGTTTCCCAGCTCTATCAAGATCAAGTGTGTTTGAGGTACCGATAAGAGTACTTGTACTCTTAGTGTTGTCATACCCATACTTTTTAAGAAGATATTTAATATAATTATATTGGGATATGTAGATTCCTTCTGGTTTTTGAGAAATTTTAAAACCAAGGAAAAATGTTAACTCACCCATCATACTCATTTCAAACTCATATTTCATTAGATTCGCCAAGGAGTCAGTTAAAGATTACTGAGTTGAACCAAATATAATGTCATCAACATAAATTTGAACAATCAAAACATTTTTCTCATCTTTCCTTATAAAAAGGTTTGGATCTACATTTCCCTTAACATAGTTATTTTGAAGAAAAAATCCTGTAAGTCTATCATACCAAGCTTGTGGGGCTTGTTTAAGACCATACAAAGCTTTGGTAAGTCTAAAAACGTGATTAGGATGTTTTGTATCTTCAAATCCTGGAGGTTGTTCAACAAAAACTTCCTCTTGAACATAACCGTTAAGAAAATCACATTTCAAATCCATTTGAAAAAGTTTAAAATCGAATAATGCTGCAAAGGCAAGTAAGATACGTATAGATTCAAGTCTAGATACTAGTGCATTAGTTTCTTCATAGTCTATTCCCTCTTGTTGATTATAGACTTGAGCAACTAGTCTAGCTTTATTTCTAATAATGACCCCATTTTCATCACACTTATTTCTGAAGACCCACTTTACTCCAATAACAGAAGTTTCTTTAGGTCTTTCAACCAAGGTCCATACTTTATTCCTTTCTAATTCATTTAGTTCATCTTGCATGGCTTTAATCCAATCATCATCACCTAAAGCTTCATCAGTGCTTTTTGGTTCCAATTGGTAAAGGAATTCTATATTTTCTACTTCATTTATTAAGGAACTTATAGTCCTTACAGGTTTATTGACATCACCAATGATACTATCACTGGGATGATTTTTAAGAAACAACTGATTTGGGTTTTGTAAAACCTGTTCATCAACATAGGATAGAAAGTCTTCTGGGGTAAATGTTTCAGAGGTATATTCTTGAATATTTTCCTTATCAGAAGGATCTTCTATCAAAGGTTGATAATCAGTTTTTGAAAAAACATCCGAGGATGTAGGTTGGGATGGTTAAAAAACAAAAGGGTCAGACTCATCAAATTTTACATGTATTGTTTCCTCAACAGTACAAGTGTTTTTATTGAAAAATCTATAAGCCTTAGAGGTTGTGGAGTAGCTTAGGAAAATTCCTTCATCAGATTTTGGTGTGAATTTGTGTAGATTATCTTTAGTATTTAGGATGAATACCTTGCAATTAAAAACCTTGAAGTATGAAAGTCTAAGTATTCTACCATTCCATAACTAATAAGGAGTTTTGTTAAGAAAAGGTCTAAAAACTCAATTTATAGTATAACAAGCAGTACTTACAGCTTCAGCCCAAAAATGTTTGGCAATAGAATACTCACTCAACATGGTTCTAGTTATCTCTTGAATAATTCTATTTCTTCTTTCAACAACACCATTTTGTTTAGGTGTTCTAAGTGCTGAAAAGTTGTGAGTAATACCTTTTTTACTAAAAAAAGTTTCAAAATCAGAATTTTGAAATTCTCCTCCATGATCACTATGAATAGTTTTCAATGGAAGGCTTTTCTCATTTTTAACATGGGCTCTAAAACTTTTGAAATAAGAAAAATCTTCAGACTTCTTTTCAAGAAAATAGACCCATATAAATCTAGTGTAATAATCAACCAAAATAAATACATAGTACTTTCCCCCAATGCTTCCAGTTTTTGTTTGACCAAAAAGATCCATGTGCACTAACTGTAACGCATCAGTTTTTGAGACCTCACTAATTGATTTAAAACTATATTTATGTTGCTTTCTATATTGACAAGGATCACAAAATTTAGAATAATCAAACCTAAGCTCTAGTAGATCCTTAACTAGTTTCTTCTTAGATAGTTTACATAAGTTTCTAAGGTTACAGTGACCTAGCCTTCTATGTCATAACCAAGAATGATCTTTCATTGCACTAAGGGAAGGTAAGTCTTGGCTCCCAAGGTCTTCTAAGTTCAAAGTGTAAACATTCTCTTTCCTATGGGAAGAAAGAAAAAACTCTTCCTTGGAATTATGTAATAAGCACTTATCATTCATAAAATTCACAATTTATCCTTAATCACATAATTGACTTATGCTAATGAGGTTGTTTTTAAGACCTTTAAAAAACAGAACATTTGAAATCAATGTTTTTCCAAGAAGAACAATATTACCTATACCAATAATTTCTCCCTGTGCGTTGTCTCTGAAAGTTACTTTTCCTCCTTTCTTCTTGATAATATTTTTGAAATAGATTTTGTTACCAGTCATATGCTAGGAATATCCACTATCCATGTACCAAGTATTGCTACTGGTACTTTCCCAATTTTCCTAAAAATAAGAAACAAGTTAGGTTTTCAGAATCCAGACTTTCTTGGATCCAGAATTGTTAGAAAACAAAATTTTGGGTATCCACATTTGTTTAGAAAATTATGCTTTTTGAAACCCAAGAGATTGAACTCTATTCAATGAACAATTTTTCTTCCAATGCCCACCACTTTGACACTTAGTGCCAAAAGGGGCTCTAGAAGGAACAAAATAGTTGTTTTTGAAAACTGGGTTTTGGTGAGTATAACCTACTCTAGTAGTGTTTCCATGAGGTTTAATTTGAGAATACATCTTGTCAGAATTTTCCTTCCCAGAAGTAAATTTTTCCAGAATATTCTTAAGAGAAAATATTTTATATTTTAGTCTAATAAATAAGTTCCTATCCCCAGGAATCATTTCCTTAGAGTTAGGTTTTTCCTCAAAAACTTTGATCTTTAAAATTGCATTCTTAAGATCTTTAAAAAGTTCTTCCTTATTAGAATTTTCTTTCTCAAGATCTTTAGAAAGTTTTTATAAAAGATCTTCTTTATCTTTAAGATCTGATAAATGATATGAAATCTCTTTTGTAAGAATTTATTACCTAGTATTTTCCTTATCTAATTTCTTAAAAATTTTACAATTTTTTGCTTCAAGTAACTTGGAAAATCTATATACTTCTTCATAAGAAGGTTCTTCATTTTTTGAGGATGAAGTATCTTCATTAGAAGTACTATTTTCCTAATAGTAATTCTTATCAAGAGATAAATTTGTTAAATCCTCGTCAGAGTGTACCTTGGCCATAAGACATGTATGTGGAAAAGAAGTATTAGCAATGAATCCCATATTCTTATGAGCTGATGAATCATATTCCGAAGATTCACTTTCTGAAGATTCTCCACAGCTAGCACTCCAAGTAGTATTAGACTTTTCTTAGCTTTAGCTCTGTAAAACTTCTTCTTGTTCCTTTCAGAATTCCTCTCTTTTCTTTCTTTCTTTTTAAGCATAGGTAAATCAGGTCGTATGTTCCCACTTCTCTTGCATTCATAACATGTGACCTATGAATCTTTCTTATCTTTCCTTTTCTTATTCTTATACTTGGATTGGAAATTTCTTTGACCAGCTATCTTGTTCATTCTTCGAACAATATTAGCTAACTCATTATCTGAGACTTCACCCTCACTAGATTTGGATTGGATAGTAAACTTCTTAGACTTGGATCTAGTTACTCTCTCAGGAGTATTAGCTTTCATGTGATTTGATGTTGTAGTAAAAGCAACAGTACCATTCCCATTCTCTTTTTGATATTGTCAACATCTCTCTTCATCCTTGTTTCATGTTGGAGAAGAGTTCCAAACAGCTGATCTAAGGAAATTTGAGTAACCTTCCTATTCTTATGAATAGCTTTTCTCTTTGATTCCCACTCATTGGGAATAATATCTATAATCTTGTCAAAAATATCTTCATCATCTAGACATTTCTCTCCCATAGATTGTAAGCTATTCACTATAGTCATAAACATTTTTTGCACCTTAAAAATGGGTTCTCTATAAGGAAAATTAAAACCGTGATAATCATCTCTCAACATAGCTCTTCTGGTCTCAATGACTTTAGATGTACCAAAATGTGTAACTTCAAGTTTCTTCCATATACAGTTAGTTTTTTCACAAGAAGAAATTTGGATATATATGTTCCTAGTCATTGAACATAGTAGAGTATTGCGTACCTTATAGTTTAGTTGATAATCATGCTTCTCTTGGTTTGTGAAAGCACTAACATCCTTATCAGGAATTTGATAACCTCCAGTAATCATAACAAAGTTATCTACTCCAGTATTGATAACGAATGTCTTCATTCGATCTCTCCAATACTCATAATCATTACCATAAAAAATTGGTGGTCTTGTAGGATTTAGGTTGTCGATGGATCCAACATTTAAACCTGCCATCTTAAAAATATTTCTTCACAAAAACTTGTTAATAACAAAAGTTTAGATTCAAGGAACTAAGCAAGAAAAATATAGAACAATGAAAAACTGAGTAAGAAAAACTTATATGTGAGTATAAGTATTTCAGATACCTCCTCTGATACCAATTGCAGGATCGAAATAATGATGTAGATGCTCAATATACAAGAGGGGGGGGGGGTGAATTGTACACTTTAAAAATTTCCTTAAACAAGGATAGATCTAATTTTAACAAAGTTAAACTAAGAAAATTCACAAAACCTATAACAACAATTAAAATATTGGGACAAAGTATGAAGTTGAAAACTTCTAGTTCTATACACTTGCTTAAATCTAGAAAGTGATTCCAAAAAACTGATTCCAGAAATATGGATCTGGAAATTGAAACTTAACCAAAGTTTACAAAATGAGATTCTACCTTAAAGCATATAGAATCTAAATGAATCATAGTACAAGTGTAAGGAATATAAGAAAGTTATACTTTCCTTAGTAATACAAAAATGCAACGGGAAAACAAGTAGTAAAACAACAAGTAACAAGATATAAATCGTTTAACCCAAAGAGAAGGGTATCCAACAACCTTGGATAAAGGTCCCTTGATTTATAATTTCAAGCAAGTCTGTCTTACCCACACCAGGGTAATCCCTTGATACGAAGATTGGAGTCTCTATCTTGCTATCCCCGCAAGCCCTCGACTTTAAGGTAGTTGGCACCTCTGTCTTCCTCAGTAAGGAAGCCCTCAACTTCAAGGTGTTGGAACCTTTGTCTTCCTATCCATGGAAGCCCTCGATTGTAATCACCAACAATCGGAATCGCACGAAGCAAGTATGCACAAGGAAAATTTTAAACAAGCTGTTCAAACTTTCTGCACAAAGCTTGAGAGTTGATAATAGACTATCTCTCTAGAAATCACTTCAACAGCTTGTAAGAACATATTTCAAAGATCAGTGTTGTACTCTTTCAAATGAGCTTATATTTATAGGTGAAGCTCAAATGGTCGGCTCCCTCATCCAACGGTCATATTTTTCCTTTAATTTCGGAGGGACCTGTACACATGTCACTCAACCAACGGTTAGTTAATAACTGAAATCATGACATCGTTTTGTAATGAAACATGTGTAAGAATAAGTAAAATTAAAGTTCGGAATGTAAGAAAATAAAAGGTCGGAGTCCAACCAAAAATGGAATTCAGAGTCTATAATAAATTGATATTCAGATTCTGTTTTAAAGGAATTTAGAACCTAAATTCTGTAGAAATCCGGAGTCTGAATTTCTAAGGAAATTCAAATTCTGGTTTCACTAGAATTCAGAATCTGAACTTACAAAGTTCGGAATCGAACTAATAGAAGTTCAAAGTCAAACTAGTAAAATTTAAGATTCGAACTAGTAAAAGTTTGAATTCGAACTCATAGAAGTTCAACATCGAAATAGTAAAAAGTTTACAGTCGAACTAGTAAAAGTTCAGAGTTGAACTAGTAAGAGTTCGGAGTCGAACTAGTAAGAGTTCGGAGTCGAACTAGTAAGAGTTCGGAGTTGAACTAGTAAGAGTTTGGAGTCCAGAATTCGGAGTGGAACTATATGAGAGTTCATATCTATAATTTAGAGTCGAACTATATGAGAGTTCGTATCTGGAATTCGGAATGGAACTTCATTAGAGTTCGTATCCAGAATTCGGAATGGAACTTCATTAGAGTTCGTATCCAGAATTCGAATCCTAAAACAGAATGCTTCATATCTAAGTATTATATGATTCCAAGGTTTTTTGGTATGAATCCGATATTTATACTTAAGAAAAAATATTTATATTTATAAGGAAATCTAGGTTAGGGTAAATTTCTTTAAGGAAGGAAATTTTCCTTATAGAAGTAAAATATCGATTTTCTTAAGTGTAAGGTGTTTGTGATTTTCAAAACAAGAAGGAATGGAAAAGTCATAAGGAAAATCTAATTGACTCAACATCATTGACGTTTCTAGTGATTCACTAGTTTTCTTCATTCGTTGTTGGAGATGATTTTCATTGTAGGTTTATCAGAGGAAATTACACGTTTTATTCCACAATGTGTTATCTCATTAATAGATAAACATGTCGCAACCTTTATGTTACGTTGTTTCATTAATGAAATGGCATGTATGTTTCGATTTCATTAAGGATTCTCATTAAAAAGGATCATTGATGCCTCATCTCCGCACCGTAGTGTTGGCGTGCCACCACTCAATAGTGAGAAAATAAAGTAAAATAACATTTTTATGTTATTTTATTATTTTTTGAAAATTCAAAAAACTATCTTTTCTGATCTACCCTTTCTGGTCGAAGTTATGTCCTTTCAAGGTGAATCCCAACGTTTTGAGTTCAATAGTGCCCTCAAATTTTGGATCCGAGAAAATGATTTAATAGTTATAAAAACCTACTTTCATGTTTATTTAAATGAACTTAAAAAAGATAAAAATTCTATTCCAGGATCACCGATTCTCAGAATCAGGTGTCTTTAAGGATTTTGGTCTGAAAATAATTCCATATAATTATAAAATATTACATAGAAATTTTGGGATATTACAGAGAGAGAGCTTTCGCCTGTGATAAAGTATCATTTAGAATACATTGGTGGAGATTCCAGATAACATCATTGTTTGGTTGCATCCCAACATCAATAGAAATATTATGTGGATCATTTACACCATCCATTAGAGTTTCTATTGGTGACCAGGTCATTTTTCAATGGTTTATCCTTATTTAGGTCCCTTTTTGATTGGAAAACATAGAAATTTGGCTATAAGATATGTTGGACTACTTTATATCATTGAGTGAGTTGGATAGGTATCTTATCAGTTTGAATGAACATCACTATTGATAGGTATTAATGATGTATTCCATATATCTCAACTCAAGAAGTGTCATCCTAATCATTACTATGTTCTAAATAGGGAGTTAGTTGAGTTAGAACCTGACTTTTTAGTTTTGGAACAACAAATGGAGATAGTTGAATCTCATATGAAAGTTCTACATGGGAAGTCTACTCCATTTGTCAAAGTGTCATTCCAGTGTAGACCAGATTCTCATGAGACATGGGAGCATGAATCATCGACGAGGGAGTAGTGGCCTCCCCTTCTACCAGAGTATCCTTCCTCTTCCTGAATCTCAAGTGTTTTGGATATTTTTTGGATGTTTGATAATTCGGTGTCTAGTGTTCATAGGAGGGGGGAAAGTGGGCTAATGAATGGCTACAGAAATCCACCAGCCATCTGGTGCATTCTATCGGAATAAAGTTCCTATAAGAACTCCACCAGCCTACCAGTGGGACTTCTAGATGTGTAGGATCACATCCTAGAACCATTGGCTAGCCATTGGAAGCCACCAAGCAACTAGTGCCATCAAGATGGGATAGATTTACTATGACAATTTTATAATTTTATCCCCCAAAAATACCTATTTACCAACTATAATCTCCCCCCTTCGACCATAATTACCCTTTTACAAATCCAGAGGCTCTCTAGAGATGGTTTGAGCTCTATATGATAGAGAATGAGGGCTTACTTCTTGTATATATGAATAGAACCAATAGAATTACAAACTAAATATGAGGAAGAAGTAAATTTAAGAATATCAAGAGAGATCCAACCCAATCCCATAGGACTATTCCAAGAAAGAAGGTCTTCCCAATATGAAGTTGATTCCTTAACAATATTCTTTATATCACCTTTCTCTCACCTCCACAACTTCTTATAGCCACTCTACCCCCTCTCTTAGCTTCACGTGGACCCAAGGTTGTCCCCTATAGTAAATTCAACCCTAAAAAAGCTCCCAAAACCAACTTCCCTTGGGATTATGATACTTTTACCCCCTACGTTCCTGTAGTGAGGTCTTTATCACTCACACCACAATGAAATGGATTATTATCCTCAAGACTAAAGAAATGTGTACATTCTATAGAAAAATCTATGAGATATTCCAAATTCTTCTCTGTATGTTTATGCATTGATTTGAACCAAATATTATTCGGATCCCCCACACTACCAATTGAGAAATTTGTTATTGAAGTCTTTGAAAAAGAATATTTCTCACACATGGATGCTAAAAAATCTCTCATATTCATCTCCGATCAAGCTAAAAAACATAGCATGTTCATACTCCATGGAGCTGGAACCCAAATCCCTCCCCTGTCACAACATTCCTGAGTGGTGTATCCCAGTCACCAACCCACAACTGAATTTTCATATTTGGCATAAATAAATACACCATTGTCACCAAATAAGATACTTTTGGTGAAAAACACTCTTGAACCTCCAAACATGAAGTCATCATAGGATGTATTGCAGCTAGTATGATGGAGTGAGAAGGTGGAGTTGGATCTTAGCAATCTTAGGGTTACACTTGAAACCCAGGAGAAGGTTGATGGTCCATGAAATTTTCCTAAGAATCTATTACGAGTTTTGGAATCTTCTCCCAATAACATCCTACAACTTCTATGAATTATCGAACTACCATTCCAAAATTCATCACCCTTTATTGATCTTTCTAGAATTATTGAATTGAGGTGAGGGTCGCTTGGAGCATGCTGAATTTTTGGAGCACCTCATCCCTCCACATTTTCATCATAAAAAAAATAATGTCCATAATTCTTGAAGGTGATCCGGTAGTGAGTATTAACTTTTAATTTAGTATGGAAACATAAGGTGATTAATGGAAGGTCATGATTCCATCAAAAAATGGAAGCTGATAGAATGTGACTCCTACTAGGTGTGTGTCTGTTGCTGTGGAAGGCACTGTTAGTACAAGAATGTGCTAGAAAAACCTGTAGGAGACTCCCTATTTTTTTATAGTAGTATGAGGATGGAAGACCTATATGTGGTTATTGAAAAAGTTTTTTGAGTACACTATCTCAAAACGTGAGATGGTGGAGGGTGTCTCTGCTCAGAGAAGATCCATCGGTGCAGCTCATCTAAGCAAGTTATGAAAATTACAATGTTTGTATCCTCAAGAAGTGATCCATTATGAACACTTGATGATAAAGAAAAACCAATCATGGATGATTTGGATGATAAAAACTGGTCATACTCCTCATCGCATGGGATGTGAGCTAGTCGAAGAAGAACCATACTGTTCCTAAAGAACCGAAAAAGTGAATGTGTCCACTCAAGATATAAGAGGAGATATTTGGTAGTGTGTCATTGTACCATATAAACATCTTCAAAGGATGAAGATGGATATGAGAAACCCCTTTTGATGCATATGATTAGTAAGGGAATATAGGATGATGGTGTGTGTGTCATCGGTGCATCCACCATGGAGTGCAACATTGAGGCAGAGCGGTGGGGAATAACAGGTTGAACTGGGAAGTAGCGGTATATCAGGACAATTGATAGAGAAGGTGGGATTAATTCATTCATATTTAAATAGTTTCAGTGGAATTACAAATTTAATAGGAGTAATAAGTAAATGTAAGACTATCAGGAGATATCCCACCCAAGTTTGTATATCGATTCCAAGCCATAAGTCCATCCCCAGAGGAAGCTAGTTCCTCAGCAATATTCTCCATATCCCCTTTCTACCACCACCACACCGTCTTATATCAACTCTAACCCCCTATCTTGGATCCATTTAGACCCTAGGAGGTCCAACACAATAGATCCACCCTCAAAAAACTTCAAATCCAACCCCTGGTATCATGACCCTTTTACCCCTTTGTTCCTATAGACGGGTCTCTATCACTCTCCATCATGTTTTCTTTATAAATTAATCTTCGATCAATCAGTTGTTCTTAATTTGGTAAGGTTTATAGAATTACTCTCGATTCATCTATTTATCTTGGAATTGGTAGTGAATATAGGTTGTGTTTTTGGAATCTATTGATCATGTTATGGTCTCACTCAACCCCTTATAGATTCATCATTTGTCTGTCTCCCGGTGGTCGGATCACTTGTTGATTGTTGGGAGGAATGTGTGACCTTGGGGTATGTGTTAATCAATCATATCCTTTGAACTATTTCTTATAGAATATATATTCTAGGATGTGGTAATCAATTCTTATGGTATCATCTCTATTTGTCTAGTATTACCTTTCCTTTCAGTGTGTGGATCCCTTTGTGGTTGGTGTGTGAACTAAGTATGAGGTAGGTGGTTCTATCTCTAGGATATGTTTGGTGAAACATATATGCTATTAGTAATATAAATAGTTTTCTTAATTACATTTGGAGTGATTTTTTATGTTTTGATATGTATGAGTGATGAATTTTGATAAAAAATGGGTTTCCCCTTATTTTGGTAAAGGAAAGATGATTTTTAAAGAATTATGGAATAGTTTGTGAAATTGGTTTTAGAAGCCTGATTTTAGTGAAAATGGTTGTTTGTAAATTGTTTTTGAAATGTGATAAGACTTTATAAATGTAAATTTATTTGATAGATGTAGTACCTGAGAGCCTTGGGTAGCTAGGAGGGGGTTTAGTATTGAGCCTTGTCTTTGTTTCCATAGGGGTTTCACTGATGGGATGTTTCTTTATTATCTAGGACATGGGTCATAAGTACTTGATTATTTGACATAATAGGGGAATTTTTCCTTGGGGTGTTCCTATATTCTATAAGTTATGTGTAATAGGGACTTTTTTAGTGCACTGGTATTGATTTATTATTGAGGTTTGAGAGACATACCTAGCCCTATCCTATGTTATTCAAGGGGTGATCTCCACTGGTCTTTGTATTTTCATTTTTGGCTCTAATATGATATATAATGCATGATTTGATAAATGTAAAATGGTTTATTTGAGAAATAATTTGAAACTTTATTTTATGTCGTTTGTGAAAGAACTTTGAAAAGTGGAATTGTTTTACCATACTTTTTATATAATTGTAAAAATAGCTTTATCATGTCATGTTTTTTTATATTGAGAATATATCGATTATTTGATAGAGATAATTATGGAAATATTGGGTGATATTATACTAATCATGTTTAGGTCACCCCTTTCACACTCCCTCAGGGGTGTGTAAACCTTATTTTGTCTGATGCAGGAATGGGAAAGGCACCACAGTGAGGTGATGATGCTTATATCAACTAGGAATGGATAGTTCGTGGTGAGATGGTGGGATGTTTCCCACATATCACATAGAATATATGTTGATAGTTTTGAGTTTTCCTTTTGGGTTTGTTTTGGACATGTACATTGGTTTTGTCTTTCTACCTTAGTTTTATCACCAACTCTGTTGTTCTTTTCAACTATGAAAATTTTCTTTTTTGGTTATATTTATTTATATGTAGCCTATGTATCTTGTTTAAGGTTGTAAAAATCATTATCTCTAGTCATTATTGGATTCTTGGGATCTTTTTTCCAGCCTGTGGAGATTGGGATTTCCCTTCAGGTCTTTTTAGAGACTAGTTAAGAATATAGTTGGATGGGTTATCTAGGTAAATTGGTGAAAATAGTAGTAGATATAATACCTATAGTCATTTAATTTTGATCTCTTGTAACAACCTTTAAGGTTAGTGTGGTAGTTTATTCCCTTAGTAAATAATCCCAACCTTAGAATTATAATTGGTATGAATCAATTGCGTGAGAGATAAAACAATGGATTTATATTTATTTATGATAGAAACTATATATATGAATTACTGTGGACATTAGTAATAGAAAAATAAGAGGAAAATGGAGGAGGTGGTGAGGAAGAAGAAGGAATCCCATAAATGGAACATCCCTCTGAGGCTAATGGCCTAACCCACCCACCCATATCATATAGATGAAAGCCCAAACTATTTTTATATCCCCCAACATTCCCCTAAGAAAAATAATATATGTATATGAATAAATAGAACCTACAAGATAAATACTCCTAATAGTTGGAACCATTTATTAGCTGGCTAACCACTAGACAACCAGCCCAACTAAATACTTCAATCCCTATTAGAATCATAAAAGGGAAATTACACCTCTACCCATGGTAGTAAACAAAAAACTAGAACATCCCCCACCCACATTCCTATCATTTACTTCTTGAAGTTCCATATTGTCCTCAAGGTGTAAAAATCAACAATATTCTAGGGTTCTTGTCACTTTTTTAGCCGCTATAGCTTCTAGGGGTATATTTTGAAGATTTGTGACCTGCTATACGGTGAGGGATGTGTCTCCACTATTTCCCCCAAGAATACCACCGCCTTTACTAATTTCCTACCTGAGTAGGATCTCCATGTTCCCAATATCGTATTGATAAACACCTCTAAATCCACCACTGACTGAGAATCAACAACACTATTCCTTCTTAGCTTTAGTATTAGGAACATGATGGTGTTCCTTTTGGTGTGGAAGTTCTTTACCCTTTATGTATTCCCTATAGATCCCAAACTCCACAACTACTTCTATTTTATGTTCAAATCTATCAAATATAGTTTTATCCCTCACACCTCCAGAGGATGTGTTCCAGGTTTTCCTACCCCAAATAGTATCTTTAGGAGGATTATAACCAAAATAGAATGAAAATTCAAATAAAGTTCCCATAACCATGGAAACCATAACCTGTTGATAGTACTTTAAATTGAATAATGGTTGAATAATTTCTAAAAATTGTATTTATTTCACAGAAACATCTAGGTAGTGCTAAAATTCTTACTCCTCACACCACTTCTTTGGTTTGTTCGCAGAACAGACTCATCGGGTGCTACAGACATTATGCCCTATCGATGCCTCCAACTTTTCCATTAGTAGTCTTCCCCAGTCAACAACAACAACAACCTTATCCTACTCCTTTCACTTCATCTATTCTAGTAGAAGCTCATTCATATCACCAACCTAGAAAATTGGTCATTTCAAAAAGTGCTTATGCCCAGACTAACACAACTTGAAACATCTCTCACTACAACTATGTAAGACTATAATCTCTTTTTTCTTCTACAATCGTGCTTCCAAACCTCTCAAACAAATATTCTTTGAAGTATGTCCAAGTGAGATCAACTCGAGTTTCTATCAATGATTTAAACCAACATCCAAACATACTTGGCATACTCAATCATGAAATTAGGTCATTAATTTATTATGTAGTTTTGTGGATATAAAAATAACTCTCAGATTTCATGATCCATGTTTGCGGATTGTCTCCCAAAAATACCAGAATCATCACGAACCTTGGGATCACCTTCCACTCCTTCATACTTTTATAAATTCATGGAAGTGTCACCAATATTTCTAGAAGTTATAACTCCTTGTGCATGGGGTAAAATTTTTCTACTTTAATACTCTAAATAAAGATTTGTTTTCACCTTCCATGTTCACCTTGTGTTCCTACATCTATTTCAGTGTACTGTGTGTTTCCCATTTTTCATGTCATTATCCCTCACTAAGAAAACTTTTCCTTTACTACATAGGAAAAAACTAATGAATTTACTTTAGAAATTAATGGTATAGAAGTATCAATACTCTCTCTTAATAAATATCTCTCATGAACCGCTCTCAATAAAATATCAACGAAATCACCAATTGACATGAATCAATTGAGAGAGACATAGAAAAAACAATGAATTTCTATTGATTTCTGATAGAAACTACAAAGATAAATTATATTGGACATCAGTATTATAAGAATAATAAAATGGAGGGGGATGTAAAAATGAATAATAAATCCCCTAGAAGGCACTTCTCCCTGAGGCCGATGTCCTAGTCTACCCATCTAGATCTTATAGCTGATATAACAAACTATTCATCCATCCCCCAAGCCTTCCCCTAATCCAACTAATATAAGGAGATAAATATATAGAACCTTATATATAAAAACTAATAATATTTGGAACCATTTATTAGTTGTATAAACACTATAAAACCTTCCCAAACAAATACTTTAATCCCTAACAGACTCAAAAAAAGGAAAATACACCTTTTCCCCTGGTAGTAAACAACTAACATGAATATCCCCCACACTCATTCTTATCAATAATGGGACATGTTTTTACATATTGAGTTTACATAATACATTGCAGAGTGAGTCAATGATTTCTAAATTTCCAATCATGATTGTATCATTATTTGATAAAGTTTCAACAGCTAGGAGGTCTTTGAAGGATTGTTTCAGGATTCTAATTTTATCCACTTTATCTGTGGAAGGATTGTGGTTCCCACTAACATGTGAGAATTAATGTAGAAATATCACTCTTCCAAGTTGGTTTTTCATATCACTATATCCAAAATTAATTATGATATTCACAATAAATTTTGATGGCTAAGCATGAAATGATAGATAACTAGTTTTTTTCCAGATGTTTTAATTACCAAGAGGTGAAAAAAAGCACTAAATAAATTAAAGTGAATTGCATCCACACCCTTTTCTTGTATGGAAGAAATATGAGATTATTATGGAATTTTTGATAGACTAACTTATATCTATGATAGGAAAAGATATAGTTTGTGTAATTATGGATAATTTGACCAAGATTACTCACTTCTTACCCATCTAGTAATCTTTTTCTATAGATGAATGAAGTAAATTATATGTTTGAGAGATAACAAAACATTATAGGGTTCCTAGTAGCACCATTTATGATTGGTAACTGTGTATCACTTCTCTCTTATGGAAAAGGGTTGTGTTGAAATCTTGGTACATAGGTGAAAATGCAAATAATATTCCACCATTAGACTGATGGATAGTATGAGAAGACCATTATTATTCTGGAAGATATGTTATCGTCATGTATTATTGATTTTGGTGGCTCTTAGAGGATCACCTACAATTATTTGATCTTGTATAAAATAATAGTGATTATTCATTTATTCAGATGAATCCTTTTGAGACTATCTATGTTTGGTTTTTCAATTATCCCCTATGTTGGAAAAATATTAGAGAGTTAACCTTTATTGGGCCTTAAATAGTGTTGGAGATTACTGAGCAGGTGAAATTGATTCAAAAATAATTTACCACTTCTCAAAGATGCTAGAAATATTATTTAAATCATATGCCATGTCCTTTGGAATTATGGGTTGTTGATCATGTATTTCATGGAGTTTCTCTATCATCAGATCATTGAAGGATGAGAAAGTATGGGAAATTAACTACTCAGTTTATCCTTACCTCCACATTTCACTTTCATGCATAATCTATTTCTTATTTATACATTGAGATGATATGAAATTGATCATACTTCTATGATCTGGCTCAATGATACATAATTGGAGAGATACAGTTCTTATAAGGAGAAAATAATTTGTATTATCAATTAGATAAAGAAGTTTTTATGAGGGAAATTCATTCCATTGGTGTAGGTATGATGAAAACATGGAAAAAATTATGATGAAACTTGGTAGGAAGAGGTTTAAATATCAATGATTGTGATTTTCCCCTCATTGATTCTTATTAGGTATTAGAAGACCGATGGTGGAAATTTTGTAATACCCCTCATTATTTTGAGTTATTTTTTATATCTTAATTATGTTTATTTACTATTTAAACTGATAAATCTTGAGTTTAGAAGAGGATAAAGAAGAAATTGAAGATGAAAAATTAGAAAATTAAATCTTGATATTGGAGTGGCACCAAGTACCTAATGGTTGGAGACTAGGTAAGGGGGGTAGATTAATAGGATCCTAGTCGTATTTGGTGATCATTATGAACCCTTATGGCCTAGTTAATGTCCCATTAAATGGGTTCCTTGATGTTTTTTTCTTTATTCCATACAAATCCTATTTTCTTTGTTTATACTCCTCCCTATCCAACTCCAAGGTGGTAAAATACTCAATTTTGATTTGTATCTTCAACAATATACTACAAGAGTAATCCTTTTATGAGGATAAGGTAGGGAAACCCTTATCTTCCTTTTTTCCCTACTATTTCTTTGAAAACATATTAAATCCTTAAATCCTTATCATCTAGGTTTCCTAAATTCTTCAATTGGTGTAATTTTCTATTGCTATGGATTCCAGGTTAGGGTTCAATGAGTTAATTGGTAGGTGACTCCTCCCCTATCACATATTATCACAGTGTAAGGGTTTCTGCGAGCATGGGGTACAATGAGACTTAACCAAAAATGATTTTTTACATTTTAAAAAATGTTTTTCTTTTTCTAAAGATTCATTTTAACTTGTATTTTATGTGGTTGAGTTATTATTCCTATGATACTATTTTTTCTTCACTATTCTTCATGCCACTAGTTTGGCTTGGGTTGACTTGTAGTAAAAAAAATTTGTATGAAATATCAAAATATATCATGCTAGATATTGTAATTATCGATAAGTATATATATATACATGTATATGTGTGTGTTTGTGATGTCTTATTATTCTAGGTATGAGGGTGGGAATAAATATTTCTATAAACTGTGTGTAGGTACCTATGTCCATTGATGATGACAACTGTGGATTTATACAAGGGTTCCTAGAGCACTCAATATGTTTTTTCCTCCCCCCATATGGGTGTCATGTTGGAAAAGAAATTTTTTTTCCTTTAACTATACGAATATTCCACATACACATGATTAATTTTGATTTCTTGTTTTACAAAAGCATGGGTTCTGAGTATAATTCAGAGTAGGTATGGTTAGTTTTAACGGTGGCATTGTTAGCATGTGAGAAAAACACCCATGGTTATTATTTTATTTAATTAAGGACATATAATATAAAATGATTAATTTTATAATATTCTTACTTGTATATTTTTACTTATACTGTATGTAATTGATATTATGGTTGATAATTAGGTGTTTTCTAGTGACTGCTTACTAGGTATGATGTATTCACACCCTATACGTGTACCTTTTGTATGTGTGTAGATCTATTTTCTTTTGAACTAGTTAAGGGAGATACACAACACACAAGGATTCTTAGGAAAAATAGATAAGGTATGCACTGTATTCTTCAGAGATGGCATTAGAAATATCACTTAGAGATGGAATTGGGGTTGATTTTATATTCCCTTATTGGATACCATGCTTATGGGATGTCTCTTTTCACCCCTCTAGTATTTTTTTTGTTTTCTGGGATGTATATATTAATATGGTTTTTGTTATAGTTTTGTTTGTATGATGGACTATATATTTCTGGATTTTTCTTGATTTGGGTTTCATAAATATAGATCTTTGTTTTATATTGTTATATACGTACTATAAGAACCCTATGATGTATATGTTTCTAAATTTTTTGGCATGATTGATATATATATCAGTTATGACATATTTTTGATTGAATTCAACATTGACCCAACTTAACTCAAAAAGAGATAAAATTTCTTTCTACCTCATCCTAATTGTTTCTCAATTATTATGCTAGCCTCTGATATTTGGGATATACACCCGAGGCCTTGTGGTGGTTCGGTCTAGGTTAATGGAAGAGCTGAGACTGGTAGTTGCATGGGGTGTATTTAGAGACTTCACACCAGGGTTTGAGTTGTATTCTAATATAGGGAAACATTATTATTACAAAATTGGTAAAAACCATTGTGTTATAATGAATATAACTATCACCTGTTATCTCGTTCTTTCCTCAATATTCTTTTTTAATAAATTATGGATGCACTATTTGCTTGGTGAACACTTTAGGGTCTAAAAATATTGCAGGATTTTCATTATATTTTCTATAATATCAAATTTAATATAATATATAGGAAATGTGTAATGATTCATCCTAGGATAAACTAAATCCAAACTAGATCATCATCAACCATTGATGTGATCCCTCAAATCATGGAGGCTAAGGGAGATCCGGTACAGGTTCATATCATCATGTGTTGGGTCATTACCAATTTTATTAGAGCGATGTATTTTTTATTCATCTAGTATAGTCAGTGGTAGATGTTTAGATAGGATGTTTGAATCCCTAAACATAGTTATAAAAGGCATTATTATCTTTTATAGTGTAAAAATCATTTTATGAGGGGATATATGAGTGAGTGATATTTTGGTTGGTCCTTGAAGGATTAATTATTTTTTTTCTCATAGTGTTGTTTCTTGACCTAAGAAGGTGAAATATGACTATTTCGTCAAATGCATCTTATAGTCACATGTTGGGATGACTTATTAAACATGTAAAAACTTGTGATTTTATGATATTTTGAGATTATTTTGTTTAAATTTCACATATATAATAAAATGTTTAAACATTTTTATTGATTTAGAAATAATGCGGTTTTGTAACATCCTAGTTAAGTTATGCTCTCCTTTTAATGTTTAATAGGTTGTACTTTAGGTTCAGGGGTTTACAGAGGTGAACAGGGGTGTAAAGACCTGTAAATTTCAAAGAAATTTTTTTCTTAAATTCTTTGGGATTTTACGAGTACACAGTTTCTGACGGCACTTGATTCCGAGGTCCGGTGTGCCCGGAATCAATTTTTGAAGTTTAGCTCGGGTACATTCAGTGAACGAATGAGTGGGTTTTTCTATCTTTTGAACTGGTGCTCAGAATTGAAATCTGAGGGCACCGATGAAACGACAACGTCGGTAATTGCTTATGAGGACCTTTACCGAATATGTGTTTGCTCGGGAAGAGATGTTAAAAAAAAGTGGATTAATTAAAGAGTGAATAAAATTGTGGTACAATTTTATTTCTAACTAAGGTGGTTTAATCCTACATGGGGGAGTTAGGGTGGGACCCACTAGCATCCTAACTACCCATGTGAGGATAAATGTGAGGTGGGTCCCGCATGAGCCCCAACTCTTCACTTTTCCTAAACCCCTTAAACCCCCATTAAACCCCTTGTATTTAAATGGGTAACTCTTCCTCTCTCCACTCTCCCACATTAATTCATGCCAACACACACTTAATCAATTAATTGAATTAAGTGTTTGAATTTATTAATTTGAATGCATGGAAAAGTAAAATAAAATAAGGGGAAGATTATTTTATTTTGGTTAGCTTGTTGTGTTGAGAATTGGAGGAGAGAGATCTAGTCCCTTTTGAAGAACTTCATCTTCAACGAAGAACGCCAACTCTCCGACGAAGAACGTTGGCTCAGTGGCCCCGGTTTCTCCATCCTCTTCTTCCTCCGCAATAAGGGAGGAGACACTGACGACGAGGGAAATGACGCCATCATCCGCGGCGCTTGACAACCATGAACTATCTTTGAGGTAGGGGTGTGTTTTGGATTGAGAAATATTGGTTTTACTTCCATGTTGTCGTTCCTCTTCAACCACTTGTTATCAGACTAATGCGAAAGGGACCAGACCCAAATAACAAGGTCTGATTCCTCTGCCGTTCTTGTGAATAAGTGGAGACCTTCAACTGTTCTTGAGCGGTGAATCAAGTTATGTTTTTAAATCTAATCGGAGGCCCAAAAACATCGTAAACGGCCTCAGAGCATCGGGGAAACCTAGAAGTAGAAGTTTCGTAGAAATTGGATCATCGGAATGAAGAACGGATGCCTCGAGAGGCGTGCTGGCTAGAGGTGTCGTTTCTGGAAAATTGAAGAATACACGACGTGTACTCCATAAGCACACGCTTTGTAGTAAAAGTGTAATGTGGCTTCCGTTTCAGACGTTAGAAAAGTAACACACGGCGTGTGACTCTAGACACACGGTGTGTACTACCCACACAGTTTGATAGAGGAGACATCGATGGACATGGCGTGTATTCAGGGAAAATAAATGGACACGGTCAACAACACATGACCAAGAGACATGGCGCGTACTTCCTTCACCATGGAAGAAGCGGCTTCGTGATGACTCGGCATGTAATCCAAAAGATACAGAGACATGGGCAGAACCACACATCCAAGAGGCACGACGTGTACTCCCTTCACCGTGGCAGAAGCAGCTTTGTGATGACTCAGCGTGTAATCCGGGAGATACACAGACATGGGCAGAACCACACGACCAAGAGGCACAACATGTACTTCCTTCACCATGGCAGAAGCGGCTTCGTGATGACTCGGCGTGAATGCCGGGAATACACGGACATAGGGTGGAGTACACGAACATGTACTCCACCACATAGCCAGGCATGGCCAGCGTACAAGGAGCTGACCTGAGAAGTTTGGACACAACGTGTAACTATACCACACGCCGTGTACTTACTTTTTACATGAACAACCCTTCGACATGGACTGTGGTACACGGACAGTACCCATGGACTAAAGACACAGCGTGTAACCATACCAGATGCCGTGTACTTACTTATTTACATGACCAACCCCATGACATGGGATGCTTACACAGGCAGTACCCGGTGTTTGATAACACGATGTGTACCTTTTACCTACACGCCTTGTACTTTTAGGGAAATGACTTGGTCATCTTTTTCTCTATGTCATGGACACATTCTTTTTGGTTTTTCCCCTATGAAGTGGGACGGAACATTGGGATACATAATCTATGGTCATCATGATAGTTTATGTATCCACCCCTTTGACTCAAGGAGCAGGCCCTCTTGGAATTGAGTATGCTGTGTGCGGGAACCCTAGTGATGGCTATGACTACGACGACTACCGTGCTAGGATCCTCTGTGGGTTCGACGACGATGATGACTGTACTTGGATTCTACGTGGGTTCGGCAGCAAGGATGACTGTACTTGGATCCTACATGGGTTCAACAACGATGGTTACTATACTAGGATCCTATGTGGGTTCATCAGCGACGAATTCTGTACTTGGATCCTATGTGGGTTTGGTAGGGGAGATGATTCAGAGGCTATATCTATCATCTACACCCCTCTTCGTGAGTATTATACCTGTGTGAGCTGAGTCTTGACTTTCAATAATCATCATCTATGTGATTGACTTTTATTCTTGTGTGGATTGGGTTGTGCTTTCTTGTGTGGACTGTGTTGTACTTGGGCTCGTGAGTTGGAGCTGAACTGGAATTGATGACTTAGGTATATGTATGGGCATATACCTAAGTAGAGTTGGTTGATACTTCGTATTTGTATTTTTCCTTTGTGGTTTATCCTTTGTGGATTTGTGAGACCTTCAGGTGTCTTAGGGTCCCTAATGAGTATCGTATACTCAACCTTTCACGGGCTATGCCCGCACTATGTTGTGTTGGATGCAGATGACGGACATCGCTGATTGTGGTTGAGACTTGTAGAGCAGGATGGTACCTGGATGTGGACCACTTGGCGGGACGTACACAGAGCGGACGACCGGAACCGAGGAGATGAGGAGACCATATGTACCCACCTTTCAGGTGGGATTACTGGGGGATGACTCGGTGGTTTCTGATTACTTTACTGCTGCTGTACTTTCTTTTCAGTTGTACTGTACTTTCAGTTGGTTTTGTATTCTGGCCCATTTACTTTCCAGCACTTACTTTTGTACTCAGTTTACTTAGTGTTTACTTCATCTTGCGTACTCTATTGTGTTTGTTTACTTATATAAAGGCAATGCCTTCCATTTTATTGGGATTTATGCCTTTAGTGCTAGTTGCCAGCCCCTGGCCTATGGAAGGTGGGATTGGGGTAGTCACGACACGGGCCCCAAGGATGGTTCGTGACAAATTTGTATCAGAGGAGTTGGTTATACCGCAGAACTTAGGACTCTGCTAATTTCTTCTATGTGAAGAAATAATGTTTAGGGAATTGAGTGTGGTTATCAGTCCAGGGAGTCCAGTGTTGGTGAGGTGGATAATGTATCCATACACCAGGACCCCGACTTCTTATTTCTAACTTAGTGCATGAAAACATTGATTGGATTTGTGTTTTAAAAGTTTTCTTTGTGATTAATTTGTGTCAGCTCACCAGGTATACTGTATTAACCTTGGCGCACCTGTTTCTTTCAGGATGACCCCACAACGGCAGCCAGCAAGGGTTTCAAGCTTTGTGAGAGATGGAAACCCACCGAGGGCGAGGCCTCGGTGCAGGGCCCCATTAAAGCGGAGGCACCGGCGGTACCTCTACTCGCTGAGCCACCGATGCCACCGGCCCTAGTAGCTGAGAGTGCACATCGCCTGAGTGCACTGCACGAGTTTCAGCATCAGAGGCTGCCCAGGTTCCGCAGAGAGACGGACCCTCAGGCAGCTGAGGATTGACTGGAGTCTATCGCCCGAGTCTTCAGATTAGTAGGGACACCAGATGACCTCATGGTGATCCTTGCGGTGAGTCTTCTGCACACAGAAGCAGGTAGATGGTGGAGCCTGATGCTCCAGGTTCACGACAAGGCATCACTACTTTGGACGGACTTTGAGAGACACTTTCTCTTAGAGTTTGTTCCAGCCACCCTCCATGTGGTGCACATCTAGAAGTTACTACAACTGCGGCAGGGTAGCATGACAGTAGCCCAGTACTCGGCGAGATTTACCGACCTCTCGCGCTACTCCACAGACATGGTATGAGACCCATTCTTCCAGGCCCAGACCTTCGAGCAGGGGCTGAGGCATGATATCAGAGCTTCGATGATCTCCCTTAGCATTCTGACGCAGGCAGGAGTACTGGAGCGAGCCTTAATTGTGGATAGCTTCCTTGCTGAGCCTATGCCAACAGTGAGGCCTAGCACAGGGTGACACGTGGAAGCGTCTTCTACAGCCGGTAGTAGACAGATGTCGTAGAGGTCCAAGCAGACCAGGCCATCAGGTGGGAGACCTCAGGATACTGGTTAGAAGGTGCGGGACATACGCAATAGATCCATTCATATGAGAGGTAGGTAGTACTATGCATGCAGTGGGCAGGGACACATGGCTCATGACTAATGGACCTGCCATGCAGAGGAGCAGCAGACGGTTGAGGGACCACCCAGGTAGAGGCAGAGGCTTGACCATGGTGGTCCCTAGGGAGCAAGCGGATGAGGTAGAGGAGCTTTCCAAATAGAAGGTGGTGGACGACGCTTCAAGGCTCTACCTCCACCACCACCATGAGGTCCACCCTGACCACAAGGAGGTGGTGGACAGAGGCAGGCTCAGCTTTAGGCAGTGAAGGCTTACGACCAAGGCACACCTGAGATGATTTGAGGTACTATCTGTGTCTACTCCACCATTGCTGCAGTTCGTATATACACATGAGCGAGTCATTCTTTCATTACCGCTGCCCTTTTTCAGAGCTCGGAGATTCCGACAGAGCCGTTGGCTCGATCCTTATGGATAGAGGCTCCTACGAGAGTAGACTCGATGATTACAAACTGGTGCCGGCAGTGTGAGCTTACTCTAGGAGGTGAGAGCTTCGGCTGGGATCTTCTTGTAGCGGCATCGAGGCCTTATGACGTCATCTTAGGTATGGACTGGTTATCTACAGTCCATACTCAGATAGACTGTATTAGGCACAAAGTGCGGTGTGTCCGCACAAATGGGAGCAGGTTCACCTTCACTGGCGATAAGGGAGCCTTTGCAGCGTAGGATGGACTTACACAAAGGGGAGGAAAGCCGATCACTCCTCAGTTGGCTAGCCTCATCCTAGGAGCAGTTGATGTGCAGAGTCCGACTTTTCCTGATGTGGTGGATCAATATGCGGACGTTTTTCCAGAAGACATTCCAGGACTACCTCCTCATAGAGAGGTACACTTCTATATTGACCTGTACCCCGGGAAAACCCCTATATCTACACCAGCATATCAGATGGATCCCACTAAGATTCGTGAGCTGCGGGTATAACTAGAGGACTTGTAGGTCAAGGGATTCATTCGACCAAGTGTTTCACCCTAGGCTTCCCTGATTTTGTTCGTCAAGAAGGAGGACGGGAGCTTGTGACTGTGTGTTAACTACCGTCGCTTGAACCAAGTTACCGTGAAGAACAAGTATCCACTTCTGAGGATTGATGATGTATTTTATTAGCTCAAGGGAGAACATTGGTTCTCTAAGATAGCCCTCAGGTCAGGCTATCATCATCTCAGAGTTCAAGATGAGGATGTGCAGAAGACAGCCTTCAGGTGTTGATATGGCCACTATGAGTTCTTGGTTATGCTTTTCGGCATAACCAATGCTCCAGAAGTGTTCATGAGTCTCATGAACTGGATCTTCCAGCCTTACCTCGATCGATTTGTTGTAGTCTTCATCGACGACATACTTATTTACTAGACTAATGAAGAGGAACACGCCTACCACTTGTGGGTTGTACTGGACACACTCCGAGAGCACCAACTTTATGGTAATCTCTCGAAGTGTCAGTTCTAGATTTGAGAGGTGGACTTCTTGGGGCACGTCATCTCTGTGGTAGTACTTGCTTGGGAGCCACCCAGGAGCGTGACAGAGGTGCGGAGTTTCCTAGTTCTGGCTGGGTACTATCAGAGATTTGTTCCAGACTTCTCCAGATTTGCAGCACCACTTTCAGCTTTGACGAAGAAGGGGAAACACTTCATGTGGTCAGCTAGATGTCAGCAGAGCTTCCAGGAGCTGAGACAGAGATTGACTAGTGCACCCATATTGAGGCTACCGGAGGAGGGCATAGGGTACGTAGTTTACTACGATGCATCAGGGACCGGACTCGGGTGTGTCCTGATGCAGGAGCGGGCAGTGATCACTTATGTATCACGACATTTAAGGAAGCATGAGCAGAACTACGCTACCCATGACCTGGAGTTAGCAGTAGTGGTCTTCACCTTGAATATGTGGAAGTACTATCTTATGGGTGAGTGATTTGTAGTCTACTATGACCACCAGAGTCTCAGGTATATCTTCTCACAGAAGGACCTGAAAATGAGACATCAGCGATGGATCGAGTTCCTCTAGGACTACAAATTTGAGATAGTCTATACTCTTGGGAAGGGGAATGTAGTAGCTGATGCACTCAGTAAGAGATCGGGCATTCAGCTACTTGGAGAGGTGACAGAGCAACTAGTCGCGTTGCAGATATCCTTAATGGATAGAGATGGACCAGCCTTTCTAAAGTCGCTCACAGTCACCCCTCTACTAATTTAGCATGTCAGGGAGGCACAATGTGGGGACGTTGACTGTGAGACGCGACATGCACAAATATCCATAGGATGGGAACCTGATAGATTTTCTGTAGGAGGATAGCACGTCATCCTCTTCAGGGGATGTACCATGGTACTAGTTGCATTACAGGAGGAGGTGCTGAGGGAGTTTCACACTTTCCCTTTGGTGGTACATCCTGGAGTAGCGAAGATGTACAAGGATCTCAGATGACAGCACTGGTGGCAGGGTATGAAGAAGGCTGTGGAAGAGTTTGTTTCACGATGCCTCACCTGCCATCAGGTGAAGGCGGAGCACCAGGTACCGGTGGGCTTGGTGCAACCCTTAGAGGTCCCGGAGTGGAAGTGGGATGGGATATCGATGGATTTCTGGACGGGACTCCCTCATACTTCCAGAGGACACGACTCCATCTGGGTTATTGTCGACCGACTCACCAAGTTTTCCCACTTTCTACCTATCAGAGAGTAGGTCTCAGTGGAGATATTGGGACACCACTACATTCAGGAGGTCGTATATCTTCATGGTGTGCCATCATATATCATCTCCGATCGAGACGCTCTCTTTACTTCCCGGCTTTGGAAATGGTTGAATGAGGCTTTGGGATGTAGCTACTTCTGAGCACCCCCTTTCATCCTCAGACGGATGGCCAGACGGAGAGGACCATTCGGAATCTCGAGGACATGCTCCGTGCATGTGTTCTCGACTTTGGTAACAACTGGGAGGATCACCTAACTTTGGTGGAGTTTGCATACAAACAACAGTTACAACTCCACCATCGGGATGGCGCTATATGAGGCATTGTATGACCGACCATGCAGATCACCTCTATGCTAGACTGACCCTGGGGAGTCAGCACTCGTACGACCAGAGATGGTCCAGGCTACGACGGAGAGGTGCAGATCATCCAAGAGCGGATGAGGACTGCACAGAGAAGATAGAATTCATATGCTAATAGGAGGTAGAGACCACTAGAGTTTGAGGATGGAGACCACGTTTTCTTACGGGTCTCGCCTTGACGTGGATTACGAAGATTTGGCCGGGGTAAAAATTTATCTCCACGCTTAATCGGACCATTTCAGGTCCTTATTTGGATAGGCGAGGTGGCCTACCACCTGGCCCTTCCACCTCAGTTGCACTACATGCACGACTTCTTCCATGTATCTCAGCCGAGGAGATACGTGCATGACCCGATGCATATCATTGATCATAGGGAGCTGGACATCGATGACGGGGAAACTTTTGTGGAGGTCCCGATGGAGATCGAGGATCGACAAGAGTGGCTCCTACGTGGATGGTTGATTCCTCTAGTGCGCATCAGGTGTTAGTACAGGGACCTCCAGGAGATCACATGGGAGAGGGAGGCTCAGATGCGTGCACAATACCCCCTTTGTTTCCCTAGTTTATGATATAGCTTTACAAGGATGTAAATCCCTGATGTGGGAGTAATGTAATGCCCTATAAATTTTTTTAAAAAAATTAATTCTTTGGGATTTTACGAGTACGCAGTTTCTGACGACACCTGATTCCGAGGCCCAGTGTGCCCGGAATCAATTTATAAATTTTAGCTCGGGTACGTTCAGTGAACGAACGAGCAAGTTTTTCTATCTTTTGAACCGGTTCTCAGAATTGATATCCGAGGGCATTGATGAAACCGCAACACTGGTAATTTCTTAAGAGGACCTTTACCGAAGATGATTTTTCTCAGGAGGAGATGTTAAAATAAGTGGTTTAATTAAAGAGTGAATAAAATTTGGTACAACTTTATTTCTAACTAAGGTGGTTTAATCCTACATGGGGGAGTTAGGGTGGGACCCAATAGTATCCTAACTACCCATGTGAGGATAAATGGGAGGTGGGGCCCGCACAAGCCCCAACTCTTCACTTTTCCTAAACCCCTTAAACCCCCCATTAAACCCCTAGTATTCAATTGGGTAACTCTTCTTCTCCCCACTCTCCCACATTAATTCATGCCAACACACACTTAATCAATTAATTGAATTAAGTGTTTGAATTTGTAAATTTTAATGCATGGCAAAGTAAAATAAAATAAGGGGAATATTATTTTATTTTGGTTAGCTTGTTGTGTTGAGAATTGGAGAGAGCTCTAGTCCCTTTTGAAGAACTTCATCTTCAACGAAGAATGCCAACTCTCCGACGAAGAATGTTGGCTCAGCAACCCCGGTTTCTCTATCCTCTTCTTCCTCCACGATTAGGGAGGAGACACTGACGATGAGGGAAATGATGCCATCATCCGCAACTCTTGACAACAGTGATCTTTCTTTGAGGTAGGGTTGTGTTTTGGATTGAGAAATATTGGTTTTCCTTCAATGTTGTCGTTCCACTTAAACCACTTGTTATTGGACTAATGCAGAAGGGATCAGACCAAACTAACATGGTCTGATATCTCCGCCATTCTTGTGAATAAGTGGAGACCTTCAACTATTCTTGAGCGGTGAATAAAGTTATGTTTTCGGAGCTGATCAGAGGCCCAAAAACATTGTAAACGGCCTCAGAGCATCGGGTAAACCTAGAAGCGGAAGTTTCGTAGAAATCAGATCATCGGAAAGAAGAACGGACGCCTCGAGAGGCGTGCTGGCTAGAGGCATCATTTCTGGAAAATTCCAGAATACACGGTGTGTACTCCAGAAGCACACGCCATGTAGTAAAAGCATACTGTGGCTTCCGTTTCAGATGTTAGAAAAGTAACACACAACATGTGACTCTAGACACACAGCGTGTACTCTCCACACAGTTTGACAGAGGAGACATCGATGGACATGGCATGTATTCAGGGAAAATACCCGGACACAGTCAACAACACACGCCCAAGAGACACGGCGTGTACTTATTTCACCATGGAAGAAGCGGCTTCATGATAACTTGGCGTGTAATCCGGGAGATACACGGACATGGGAAGAACCACACGACCAAGAGGCAAAGTGTGTACTTCCTTCACCATGGAAGAAGCGGCTTCGTGATGACTCGGCATGTAATCCGGGAGATACACGGACATGGGCAGAACCACATGGCCAAGAGGCACGATGTGTACTTCCTTCACCACGGCAGAAGTAGCTTCGTGATGACTCGACGTGTATTCTGGGAACACATGGACACATGGTGGAGTACACGAGCATGTACTCCACCACACTTATAGGCATGGCCAGCGTACACAGAGCCGACCCTAGAAGTTTGGACATGGCGTGTAACCATACCACACGTAGTGTACTTACTTTTTACACGAACAACCCTTCGACATGGGCTGTGGTACACGGACAGTACCCTTGGACTGAAGACACGACGTGTAACCATACCACATACCATGTACTTAATTATTTACACGACCAGACCCATGACATGGGCTGATTACACGGTCAGTACTAGGTTTCTGATAACACGGCGTGTACCTTTTACCTACACGTCGTGTACTTTTAGGGAAATGACTTGGTCATCTTTTTCTCTGTGTCATGGACACGTTCTGCTTAGTTTTTTCCCTATGAAGTGGGACAGAACATTGGGATACATCATCTCTGGTCTTTGTGATAGTTGATGTATCCACCCCTTTGACTCGAGGAGTGGACCCTCCCGAAATAGAGTATGCTATGTGCAAGAACCCTAGAGTTAGCTGCGACTGCGATGACTACCGTGCTGGGATCCTCTGTGGGTTCGACGACAATGATGACTGTACTTGGATCCCACGTGGCTTTGGCATCGAGGACGACTGTAATTGGATCCTACATGGGTTCGGCAGTGATGGTTACTGTACTAGGATCCTACGTGGGTTTGGCAGTGATGAATTATGTACTTGGATCTTATGTGGGTTCGTCAGGGGAGATGATTCAGAGGCTACATCTATCATCTCCACCCCTCTTCGTGAGTAGTATACCTATGTGAGATGATTCTTGACTTTCAATAATTATCATCGATGTGATTGACTTGCTTTCCTGTGTGGACTGGGTTGTGCTTTCCTTTGTGGACTGGGTTATACTTGGGCTCGTGAGTTGGGGCCGAACTGGAATTGATGACTTAGGTATATGTATGGGAATATACCTAAGTAGAGTTGGTTGATACTTTGTATTTGTATTTTTTCATTGTGGTTTATCCTTTGTGGATTTGTGAGACCTTTGGTGGTCTCGGGGTCCCTACTGAGTATCATATACTCACCCCTGCACGGGATATGCCCGCACTACGTTGTGTTGGATGCAGACGACGGACATCGCTGTTCATGGTTGAGACTTGTGGAGCGGGACAATACCTGGAGGTGGACCACTTGGCAGGACGTTCACGGAGTGGAAGGCCGGACCCGAGGAGATGAGGAGACCATCTGTACCCACCTTTCATGTGGGATAGCTAGAGGACAACTCAGTGGTTACTGATTAATTTCCTGCTGCTGTAATTTCTTTTCAGTTGTACTGTACTTTCAGTTGGGTTTGTATTCTAGCCCATTTACTTTCCAGCACTTACTTTTTTACTCAGTTTACTTAGTGTTTACTTCAGGTTGTGTACACTGTTGTGTTTGTTTACTTATATAAAAGCAATGCCTTCCCTTTTATTGGGATTTACACATTTGGTGATAGTCTCCAGCTCCTGGCCTATGGAAGGCGGGCTTGGGTAGTCACGACACCAGCCCCGAGGATGGGTCGTGACAAGGTGGATTTCTAATGTACCTGTGATGGGCGCTGGCCACAGGAGCCTGTTCACAATGTTAATTTTATATTCACAATGTGAATTGAAATGGATAAGAATCCATGAGTCTCATTCATGATGTGAAAAAATTATATGATGTGAAAGTTATCTCCACATCGTGAATTCAATTTTTTGGTTAAAAAAGGCAACATATTTTCTAGCATACATGCCACGCCATTAGTTCACATTATGAATTTGGGATTCATTCCATGAATTATGCATGCCTAGAAGATTTATATGTGTTGTGCACCCAAATATTTTCTTATTCACCTTCCTTCTCTCTCTCTCTAACCCTGGGGATCTTCTAGGAAATTTTTGGTGAATCTACCCCTTTTAGGGATCTTCAATTAGAGATTTGACCTTTGGGTTGGTTGGTTGATCCACTTTTTTCTAAGTGTGATCATTCAATCTTCTGTTCCTTTTAGATTTCTTTGTTTTGCAGCAGTTTTTGGTTGTGTTATTAGAATAAATTGATAGGGATGTAATCTCACTTGTTTCCTTATAGATTCCTATGTGTTATTGTCTTCTAAAGGCCAGTTCTGGGGTTGGTTGTGGTGGAACACATGAGATTATTGATTCATGTGTCGATTTACATTCTATCTTGACCTTTTTTACTATGGAATTCTATTCTAATATGCGATAATTGATGTTAGGTCCTCTGCTTGTTTCTCTTTCTTTATATTCCCTTTCTAGTTTGTGTGGATCCCATCCTGGTTAGTGTGAGACTAGTGTTTGAGTTAAGTGACTCTGTCAGTAGTCTATTTTGGATGAAACCATGAATGATCTTTATTTATTAAAAGGTTTTAAAAATGTATTAACATGATTTTTGATTGATTTATTCGTGGGTTTAAATGCGTTTTTGAGGAAATATAGTTTCCCCTAATTTCGGTGAAAGAAAAGGTATTTTTAAATCACTGTGAAATTGATTTTCAAAGCATATTTTTTATGAATAAAGGGTTTTTTGTAATTGTTTTTGAAATTTGAAGGACCTTTGAAGCTGATTTGATATATGATGCACATGGGAGCTCTGGTTACTTAGATAGAAACTGTAGTGTTGTCCCTCATCCATTGGTATTGTGAGGGGGTTCACTTTCTGGGTTGTACTTCCATTATTATATCATATATACATTTTCTCTAGGACATGAATCACATTATAAGGGGTTCACTTTCTAGGGTGTTCCTCTATTCCCTAGACTTTGATGCATGGGCTTGAGGGACTTGAGTGAACACTAGTATTTGAAGGAGATTGAGGTATGAGTGAACTTTATATCCTGACCTTATGTTACCCTTGGGGTGTTTTCCTTTATCTATTTTATTTATACTTCTTGGTTTGGTTTGAGTTATAATACATGATTTTATTGATGTAATTGATTATTGGAATTATTCTTTGAAACATTTTTACCATGTTTTGTGAACGATTTTTAAAAGGGGAATTGTTTACCATGCTTTTGAAATAAAACTGTTTAGCTGCTTATCATGAATTGTTTTATTTTGATACAAGCATAGAGAGATTATCTTGTAGAGACTTGATATAGAACACTTAGGTAGGATCTTACTGAGTTTGTTTAGATCACATCCTGCACACTTCCTTGGGGGTGTGTAGACCTTATTTTGTCTTGAGATGTAGGAAAGGGAAAGGCCTCATAGTGAGTTGGGCAGGTTTTTGTTGCATAGCTAGCGGTGAGATGGTGGGACTTGGTCCTCTCAGATCACATGGAGTAGCTGCTTCCGATTTTAATTGTCCCTTTTGTTTATTGTTTGACATCTACTTTGAGTTTTGTTCTGGCTACATTTGGGTTATTCTGTTACTATTGAAACTCTTTGGTTTATAGAATACCCGTTTTTCAATTATATATATATATATATATATATATATTCCATTTATCTTATTTCATGTTTGACTACTACAAAACAGTCCTTCAACAACGCTAGGAAAAAGTGTTGATAAAGCTTCCCTTTATCAGTGTTAAAAAAGTGCTCATAAAGGATAACCTTTATCACCACTTTTATTTAGCACTGATAAATGGTTCCATTTATTAGTGCTTGAATTTTAGCGATGATAAAGGTCCCGAATAAAATAAAATAATTAAACAAAAAAATTAAATATTAGCAAAAAAATATGGAAATTTTAATTAATTAAATAATTATTGTTAAAAATGAATAAATTTAATATACATATATAAAAATTTTAAATAGTACATATTAAATATATAGATATGAAAAATGAATAAAATGAAATAATTAAACAAATAAAAATTAAAAATGATTAAATTAAGAAATATATTAAACATTTTATTAATTAAATAATTATTTATAAAAATTAATCAATTTAATATACATATATATAGTATGTAAATATTAATAAATAATATATATATAATTTAGATATATTAAATAAATAAATTGTAATAATTGAATAAACAAATTAAAAATGAATAAATTGTAAGAATTTGAAAAAAATAAAAATGAATAAATTACAAAATAATTAAATAAATTATTAATGAAACTGTTATTAATAAAAATTTATAAGTTTAATATATATATATATATATATATATTAATTATAAATATTTAAAATAATAAATAATAAATATAAATATAGAAAATGAATAAAATTTAATAATGAAAAACATATTAATGTCTTATTCATATTTAATGGTTTTATACATAATTATTCATTAATACATTTAATATAGAAATATATTCACACACACACACATATATATATATATATCAATGCATATAATATTTCCTAAAATTTGGTTTATATAATACATTATATTTATGTTTACATTAAATAAGTCATATATTTAGTGAAGAACATTTATAATTAAAAATTAATATTAATTAAAAATATTAACTATAATTGCATCGAATGAACATAATTGAATATCATTTGATTTTTAAATTTAACATATATCAAATGTGTGTTACATTGATTTCACATACATATGCATAATTAATGATTTTTTATATACAACACACACACACACACACACACGAATATTTACGTAATTAATGAAATCTTATTTAGAAACACAAACACCTAATATTTATGTAATTTTTTCAAATTTTAGTATTCATTTAATATTTTCATTATAACATGATACATTTAATATATTATGTTTTTAATCGGTAAATTTTATTTATTTATTTTTAATATTATTACAGTTAGGTATTATTTATTCATTTTCAATATTTTTTAGTTTTTTTTTGAATTTATTCATTTTATATTATTTATTTATATATATTTATTTACTATTTTGTAATGTTTTTAATATGTATTCATGTTTATTACAATATATATCAATATTTTTTTAATAATTTATATTTAATTAATAAAACATACCCATTTTTTCAATATTTTTAAAGTGTATTGATTTTTAATTATTTAATTTCACCCATTTTTAATACGAATGCATTTAATATCATATATTAATTAATAATTTTAAATACATATTAATAAATAAATAATTATTTATAAATAAATCTAATTAAAAATGTATATTTACTATATTTATACATTTATATATGTATTATTACAAACAAATAAATATATTTTTTAAATTATTTACATAATTATAAATAAATAATTATATATATTAATATAATTATAAAATTAAATTGAATTTATTTAAATAATGAATATATTTACTATATTTGTATTTATTATATATATTTATATAATTATATAATAATTATATAATGAGATATATATATATATATATTTAAAAATTATTTATATAATTATAAATAAAAAATTATAAATTAAAATAAATATAAAATTATAATAAATATATTTAAATAATGAATATATTTATTATATTTATATTTATATATATTTATTAAATATATATATAATTATATAGATATATATAATGTTATGAAAATATTTATAATTATAAAATTATAATAAATATATTTAAATAGTGAATATATTTACAATATTTATATTTATGTTTATATTATATATATATATTATATAAATATATATAATGATATAAATATATTTATAATTATAAAATTATAATAAATATATTTACGGTATTTATATTTACATATTATATATATATATATTTTATATAAATATATATTGATATAAATATATTTATTTATAAATATATTTGTAAATATATATTTACAATATTTATAATTAGAAACAAAATATATAATTTTTTTAAAAGTATTTATATAATTATAAATAAATAATTGTAAATTTAAATAATTAATTTTTTTAATAAATAAATATATATTTATATAAAAATAATTTTTAAAAAAATATTTATAATTATAATTATAAATCATTTATAAGTGCTAAAAATTTAGCACTGATAAAGATGCTTTTTATCAGCTCTTATTTGGAACTGATAAAAATATACTTCATCAGTGCTTATTAATTTAGCACTAATAAAAGGTATCTTTATTAATGCTTTTTTGGAAGTGCTGATAAAGCCCTCCTCGATCCATTTAAAGAATCCTTAATGTGACTGATTGAGTCATGATTCTCAAGCTTTCATGGAACTCCCCTACTACCAGCATGTATGCTCTTCATTCTCCCAGACAAATCATGGCTAGAATTCATGGTATATTATTTTCTACTCCTCACTTGTTAGTTGCTTGTTTGGGTTCCACGGTTTTCATTATTGTGTTGTTCACAACCATGACGAACCCTACTTTTCTTCTCCCATAACTCTAGTCACGATTGGTCTCTCTCATTCTTCCTCAATGTTTCCATTCTTATCACCACCTCCACTCATAGATATTTCCATTGTTGGTGCTATCGCTATCACCATCACCACAATCATCATAAACTTCTCATTTTTTTCATCCTCTACCACTCCTTCTCTTTTGATAATTTTCCATGGTTTTTAATCAATGTTTTGATTTTTTTACACATCCATGGTCTATTTTATTTGATAATTTTTTAGGGCTTGTGGGGTTCTTGTATGAATATTTTATGAATGAGTGTTATAAATCATGTTTATTTAGTTATAAATGGGTGTCTAAGGAATGTTTAGTAGGCTCTATATTTGACTAAATGATTGTTTAATGAGTGTTAAGACAACTATGGTATGTTTAATTTTCTTGAATGATTATTTAACTGGTTTTATATTTGTGGAATTATTTTTTGATGAATTAGTGTCTTGTAAATCTTTTAAATCCTTTTCAAGACATTTAAAGTATGTTTAATTTACCAATTAATCTTTTCATTGCATGTAAGGTATGTTTATTTTACCAAATGAGGGTTTTGATTATTAATGAATGTTGTTTTCCTTCATTATGAATGGGAGTTTTGAAGTTATAATGGATTATGGAGTTTGAATATAGTGTACTGATAATATATATTTAAATGCTTTTCATGGGAATGTTTTGATTGGGTTTACTATGTAATTTCAATATAGGGGAAGTTATTTTATAATTCAGTTTGAATAATATAAGAATAATATAAGAGTATTTTATAATTATCCCTCGTTTATTTTACATTATATAGTTTAATATTTATATACAATTCCTATGGGAATTTTTCAACTTAACCCTCATTAGGTATTATAACTATTTCATCAAAAAACATAATCACTTCCCTAATGTTACTTTCTACATCATCTCTAGTCAGGGAGTACACTATCATTGATCATTCTAAAATGATATGATTAGGAGAATAAGATTGAAAATTTATTTTGTATAAAATTTGAAAAAAATTATAATCAAATTATCTCCCTATTTAAACAATTTCATAGTATATATAACTTCATATTTACTACATGAAGTTACATTTTAATTTTCTATATGATTTATGAAATTGTCTGCCTCCTTTTTTATCCTTACCATTATTGATATTGTTTTCATCACTAATATATTATTCATAATGTTATTTTATAATTTATATTTATTTAAATGATTTGAAAATATAATTACCAAATTATATAATAGAAAGAAATAAAAATTGAGTTTTATTTGCGGTCATCCTTTTAAAATCAATTCTAGGATTTTTTTTTGGAATTTTATTCTGGATGGATTATAATTAAATTAGTCTAAGGTAAAACCTTTTTTGAAATTTGATACATTTTTTTATTTTTGAAATATTTTTCATTTATTTGATTGCATTTTTATTTATAAAGGTAAATTTGAATTTAATTTTTAAAAAAAAATTATATTTAGTACTTGAAATTTATTATAGGTGATAATTAATCGAGGTTGGATTACAACACTATGAACAAGTGATGAATTTGAGGAAGGGTTTGATGATTTTTTAGAATTTTCAATACAAAATGTTCCAAAAAATGACCTGTTTTTATATATATAGTTGAGATGTTTAAATAGGACAGATTTTCCAAGTAGAGAAATTAAGGATCATTTTTTATAGATTTAATTCATGTTATAGTCCTTGGATTTGGCATGGTGACATTGGGTAGAATTCAAGATATATTAAGGGTGGAGATTATTAAATTGATATGTTTTATTAAATTGAATAAATTATTTTTTATATTAATGTTATAAAAATTGAGAACACACCGATGATCACATACTTATATAGCGATACTGAAAAACCATTGTATATGGGTTGTGGAATTGTTTTGGTTTTATTAATGAATTTATAAATCAAAACTTGGGTAATTTATTATATAAGGTATTTGGTATTTATTAAATCATATATCATTCCATTTCATGATCCAGACTCAGAGATTTCAAGGGAAGGATCCCAATTTAATTAGAATATATCAAAATAGGACCAATAGATTTATATGTTTCCCACTTTTATAGTTGCACCTAATGATTCTGGACTGGAAACCACATCTTGATCAAAGAGTGGTTTCCAATATGGCTAGATACAATTTTCTTGGCCAAACATATGATATCTACATTCATTTATCGAACCTAAAATGACTTGGAGCTTATAGAATTTATAATAATGAGCTTATATAAATGAAAGAATGTAAATAATTAAAGAACACAAGCCAAAAAATTAATTTCATAAAATAAATAATTTTAAAATAAGTAAATATGTTTAAGAGGCTCTACAAAATAAACCATTCATAAATATATAATGTGACAAACATGTGTGTTGTGGTTTCCATCTCACCACACCCAATATCATGAAAAAACATTATTTGGTCCTCATATGGCTAAATTTTCACTAAAAATTGTTAGTTTAACCCATCGAGATGGAATATCATCACACTGTCATAGTTCCTAAATAACCAAAATATTCACATGATCTTATAAACACCCACAACAATGAACAAGATCAAAACATGGTGTAACTTCATGATTGGTTCCTTGAAAAACAGAAACCAAATACGCTATCATTCTCTCACCCTGGGTACTAGATCACCTTCAATTCAACTCACACTCAGATAAATTCAAATCAAACCTAATCTTGATACCACACATGTACTCCGTCTAACACCTTGTGATCTTTTGGAAAATAGTTCTCAATTTCATGAGTATTTGTAAAACCTTATAGATGTTTATTCTTGAATAAATTGAATATAATGTGAAAGATTGGATTTGTGGCTTTTTGTGTGATATTCGATGAAAATGGATTTTGATAAATTAATAGTCACTTGATTTAATTTTCAAATAACCCCATGGGAGCCTCAGTATTTAGGCAAGTACTATCGGATAATAATGTTAGGATTTAAATTTTTAATTTACTACTATCTTTTGTAAAATTTTTTATTCATATCATATTTATAAAATGTTTATGAAATATTTAATAATCATACATTTCTTTGGACTGGGTGGTGGAATACTTATTATTTTTATGGTCATGTCTATTTTAAATTTTAGTTTTGAAAAAGTAAGATTGGTTTTAATTGTTAAAGCGAGATTTGAAATAAAAAAATTAGGTTTTCCCTTAAAATGAACTAAAATGGATGTAGTGTTTTGAAACTCATGATGTGATTTCAAAGTGAGCCTATATAGTTTCAAAAATTTCAAAGTGTACACATTTCCATGGAAACTATTTTATATTTTTTATTTACAATTAATATTTTTTGAATATTGTTTTAAAAATTTTCACTTAATGGTAATTGTTTTTAAAGAAAAGGGGGTTAATATCCCATTATGTGTTTTGAATTTTTTTTTGTTCATTTTCATGGAGAATTAAAAAAATTTATTTCAAGAGAGGTTTTAAAAATAAAAAAACAATTCTTTTTAATTTTTAAAGTGGGTTTGAGATGATATTTGAAATTTTAAATTAATATGAGATAATTTAAAAAAAATTAAAGAGACAACAATCATCCTCATCAACTTCATCTCCTGAATAGTTATTATTGCATTGTTTTCTTCAGACTCATCCCCCATATCTTCTGGACATGATCCAATTTTTCTTG
Organism: Viscum album; assembly: GCA_963277665.1. Taxonomy (NCBI): domain Eukaryota; kingdom Viridiplantae; phylum Streptophyta; class Magnoliopsida; order Santalales; family Viscaceae; genus Viscum; species Viscum album. The sequence goes on from OY728162.1 coordinate 129,276,736, forward strand.
AACTACTATGGGTAGTATTCATCCCATACTAGGTACCAATGATCATTTTGTAAGAATTCATATGATAAAACCTTCCACAGTGGAGCAATTTTTTTCTTAAATTCAATTACACATTTCCTTCCAATCATATTTAAATTATTTGAAACAATAAAATGTTGGGTTCCCCTTATTATAATTAACTATAAATTTATCCTTTTATAATGAATATCTTATGTGTATTTATTTAATTTTTTTAAAAATGAATATTTTATGAACCTAGTAGGATGTATATGAATCAAAAATGGATGAACACTAATTGTATGACAAAAGATTAAGAATATAGAGTTGAAGAGCTTATAATGTTTTCAATAGAGCATGCATATGGACCTTCTCAAAATCCTATATCAATGTTTACATTGTTGTTATTCAAAAAAATTTGTCTGGAAGAGTTGAAAGAACATTTGATTTTTAATGAAATAGATTAGAGCTATAAATATTGTACTAAACATGGGAAAAACTATACATGCACTCTGATTAGGATGATACAACATTTCAGAGATCATTTGATATGAATACCAGTGTCAATGATGATGAAGATGACATGGAATAAATGAAAATGGTAATTGAATATTACCTTCATGATACTCTAAATTTGTTTGAGAAGTTAAATAGCTGTGCTAAGAGACCTTGTATACTGGTTGTATTAAATATACAACATTGTCAGCTATATTGTAGTTATATAATTTGGAAGATGATAATGGATGGACTAGAACCAGATTTATAGAAATAATTGGTAATAATAATTTTTTATTCTTTATAATATCATTACATAAAAATATATATTTATGATCATATCTTTTTATATGGTTTATACATAATAATTAGCAGAGACTGTACTAGAAGAAAAACTACTTTTAGTGGCTTTGAAGCATCCAAAACAATATGGTAGCATTAATGGAGTAGGTTTTAGAGTGTCTCCTTAAACATATTTTGAGAAGATAAAACCACAAGAAGATACATATAGGATGATGAAATAATTTTAAGAACAAATAAGCTTTTTGTAAGATATTATAATCTGGTCTAGTCATAGAGACCAATATATGATAAATGATCAAAGCGAACCAACAGTGGAACAAATATCCACACATAAAGAACCAAATGACCCTACTATATTTGAGGCTATTAATTCCCCTCAAACGCATACCTTACCTAAGGTAACAATTTTTTTCCTTACCCTTTCTCCAAAATGTGAGTCAAAAATCTTTTGATAACTTTATATTGTTAAAATTATGTATGGTAAAGTTGTAAGTGTTTTTTATTTTTCAACACCCACACACCACCTTGATTTGAGGGGTATGTTGTATAATATCCTAGTAGATAATCTAATCAATAAAGAACTCCCAAAAGATCACATTATAGTAGGGATTGAGGTAGCTCAAGAGATGACCGCTGAGTTTCATGTTCTACTTGATGATCTGGATATGACAACGATCAATGATTCTATTAGAACATTCATAGCATAACTATATAATATTATAATGATACATGAGGTATGTGTTTAAAAAATATTTTCTTATGAAAAACATGTAAAAATTTATGAAAAAAAAATCTAAAGTGAGGTATGGTATTATAGATGAATAAAGATATTGTAAAATACAAAGGAAAATCAAGATAATCTAGTGAATCGACCAAGAAATTAAAAGGGCCTTTTGGGAGTTCATTCTCCCCACCAATTATACATCAACATTTATTATAAATAAAACTTCATTCATAGAATACATGTAAAGATGTAAATATTTCTTACATTCTATATAAATAATAAATATTTAGAACATTTATTACAGACATAGTTGGTCTTGAGTGTATAAATGAGATAATCAGGTTTGAATGGATGGGAGCCTCAGTTTTGAATACATAAATATGGTATATGTTCATAATAGATCTTTCCAAATAGTGATATAATATATTCATTAAATTTAAAAACTATTCATATTTTCTATAGGAATTTATATTACTACTATATAAAGGGGAAACCATGTGAAGCAAAATTTTGATTCATTAATCCATGTATCATTTCAATGAACACATGTTTTTTTCGAGAAGGAAGAAATTTATTAGAAGTAGAATGAGATATAAAATGTGTTTGAAAAAAATAATAGATGAAAGACTATTTTTGATGCCTACAATGAAGGGGTAAAACTATATAATCTAATCATTAATTATTTGTTTTTATTTTTTTGAAGAAGTAATGGATTCTGATCACACTTAATCTAGATACCAAAAATACTTATTTTTTAGATCCAATGTTGGGATATCCAACAAACCGACCACACATGATGTTTATTGTGAATTTTTAATATAATACAATCAAAATTTTATATATAAACATTAACCTATATGTTTTACTTTATATTTTATCAATAAATTTTTTATGATAGGGTGATTTATAAATATAGGCTAAATCATGGCATGAGGTTAGTGACTAAACATAAAAATCCTATAGATTACAGAAAATGGAAAAAAATTAAGGTAAATATAGAAATATTTAACTATCAAAATATAATACAAAACAATTTACTTATTTTTGTCAATGTTTTTTTAGTGTCTGAAGCAAGATAATGTAAACAATTGTGAATATTATGTTTGAAAATTTATGAGAGAGATCATAAACCATGAAACTAACATCATCCTTGAACAGGTAATTTCCAAAGGTAATTAAAATTTCATTAAAAATACTTCTTAATAGTTTTATTGTCTATATTTTATTATTACTATCATGATTGTTGAATACCTTTATACTTAAGAAGAAGAATTTTTTAGATGATTGGGAATCATACATGGTGTCAAAATGTTTGTAAAAAAAAATTTAATTGATTACCTTCTATTTTTGAGATCTAGTACGGGATATGACCTTAGAAATATATTTGGGGTGTGAAGTATTAGTATCAGGATTCTTATATATTATTTTTGATCTGTTTCTCCAGGATAAGTATAATGGTGGAAATGAATTTGTTTAGAAATGAGAATAAAACGAGGTTTCTGAATGTATATAAGCATCATGAAGAGGTGAATTACTAGTACTTATTTAGTTAATTTTCACATCATTTGATCTATTAATTTTTTTTCTTAATTTCCTTATCATTTTTAGAATAAAATTAGAACAATTCCTTCTCACAGGTATCATCATGGTTGATGGTAAATGATAGAAGAAAAGAATAATATATTATTTTTACTTTTGTTTGTTGTGGAATTATTTTTTCTAGTTGATAATCAATTATATGCATGATATAATATCACAAATTCTTTTAAAATATATACAAGTAACGAATCACGTTTACATTAGTGAAATAGATTAAATAAAACTGATTCTTCTGAATGTACATGATGAGAAATTAAATCATACAACCATTATATCACATATAATATCATAATCATCAAATAATTACAGGTGTTTAACCTATACTTATTATTCATATAGATACTTTCTCACTGGATCACCATAAAAAAATTTCTACACTGGTTCGTGACAAATATTCTTGTGAAAATTCATTATGTAAAATGATCCATGTTCACAAGCTCATTAAAGAAACCCATTATCATTCTAAATAAAAAATACATGAGAATAGGTATGTTCTAATTTTGGTGAAAAAATAATGATTATGTTATGCTATAGTTTATCATCTCCCAGAATATTGAAAATGATATAGTAATCTGTAGCACAATATAGGAAGACTTAATGGATACACTAGATTTTAGTTCCATTTTGATGATATAAATGGTTATACAGATGTTTAATACTATAAAAGGGTTAAAAAATTATAATGGATTCTAGTGTGTTTTGAAAAAAAATAATGTGCCACAATGAAGTTTTTTCCATAAAATAAGGTAAATGGTTTATCATTGAGTTTTTACTCTCTATAATGGTGAAAGGGAAAGATATATTTTTTATGTTCCATAAAAACTCAAATGTAAATATTTATTTCAGTCTAATAAATGAACTATAATATTTTTACAATAATGGTTAATGTTTTCTAGGAATAAATAAAGGGATACACTAATTTTGATTATAATAAAAGAATATATAATGTCTTATACTATTTTTCTGTATAAAATAAGAAGGAACATGTTTATATATGAGTTTTACACCAACCCTAAAGGATAAAATTCATTATGGGAACTTTGTGTAATATGTGGATATTATGTTATTGTAAAGTGGTTAAATATATCATGTTGTTGAGATTGAGATTTTAAAATATCTCATATGTAACCACAATGGGTGAATAAAAAATTGTATAGTTTGGAATCATAGTTTAAAACAATGGGACAAGTATTTCCTTATTTTATATTTATGTTTAATTTATTTCTCTATAGTATTACTAACATAAGAATTTTTTTCTTATACAAGTGGATTATTTTTCAAGATTTGGGGTGTTTTGTTTTAATCTCTTCATGATTGCGAGACATTGGAAAGAACATGTTTTTTCTGATGGAAGTGGAAACCCCATGTCTCGTGAGACATGAAGTATTTGAGGTAACATGATTTCACACCATACCACATAAAAAATTGGTATAGTTATGAGTTTATCTATAATCATCTATAAATATATTTATCTCTATTAGGTTATCAAATATTCCATAATTCTCCAAAGTATTGCGGAACACCCCCTTTGGCCTTGAAGGCTCCACACGAGAGATTGAGGAAGGCCAAGTCCCATGGCAATGATGTTTCCACCTTAATCATAATGGAACATGTTTTATATTTTCTTGATTTTTGTAGGTAGTTTAAATAAAAAAACATATCACATACTCAATCATCCACACCTCAATCTGATACATAATGAGATCAGTATTACTTAGACTATATGTTTTTTGATTATAATTAACATTTGAGTTCAAAACGCACATTGTACACAAAAAATTGGTAAAACACATTAATATTATTTTGATATATTATTAATACAATCTATTTTCAATTTTTTATTTGTAGAAATTATCCACACATCAATATAATACATGGTGTGACCGGTATGACTCCAAGTGTGTTATTTTATTTAAATTTGATATTAATTTTATTAAAAAAGACAACTAACATAATCAAAAATGGTAAAATAAATTCATTTTGTTTTTATACTTTATGAAAACTATTAATAAGTCATTTTTTATGTGTAGTAATTATTCACACTACAATCCAACACACAGTGTTCCTGATATGACTTAATGTGTCCATTATCAGTTTAAATTGAAATTTTAGTTCAAAACATTTGTCACTAACTAAAAATAGAGAAAAAATATTTAAATTATCTTTATAATTTACAAAAAAGATTAATACGTCATTTTTGATGTGTAGGAATCAGTATCACATCAAACTGACACATTATGTGACTGGCATAACTCAAAGTTCTTGTTTCTAGTTTATAATGGCATTTTAGTAAAAAAAAATGTTGTACTCAAAAATGATAAAATGTATTAAGATTGTTTTTATACATTAGGATAATGATCCATAAAATATTTTTTATACGTAGGAATAATCCTCACCTAAATCTAACACATGGTGTGACTGGTATGACTCAAAGTGCACCTTTTTATTTAAAATTTACATTAATTTTAGTAAAAAAAAAAGTGACATACTCAAAACTGAGAAAACACATTCATATTGTTTTGAAACATTAGGAAAACTATATATAAGTCATTTTTGATGCATATAAATTATTTAAACCTCAATATAACACACTATGTGACTGATATGACTCAAAGTGCATGTTTTTATATAAAATTGTCATTAATTTTAGTAAGAAAGAAAAGTTACATACTCAAAACCAAGAAGACGCATTCAGATTATTTTGATACTTTAGGAAAATGATCTATAATTAATTTTTTTATGTGTAGGAATCATCCTAACCACAATATAATTTACTATGTGACTTCTATGAGTCAAATTTTTTCTTTATTTAAAATTGACATCATTTTTAGTAAAAAAGACAACTTGCATAATCAAAATTGGGAAAACACATTCGGATTGTTTTGATACTTTAGGAAAATGATCCATAATATATTTTTGAAATTTAAGAATCATAATCACCTAAATATGATAAATGATGTTCCTAGTATGAATAAAATTGTCTGTTATCAGTTTAAAATTGTAATTTTAGTTGAAAAACTTTTCACTCACTTAAAACTAAGAAAATACACTCATATTGTCTTGATAATTTAATAAAATAGTATATAAGTCATTTTTGACATGTAAAAATCAGTCTCACATCAAATTGAAACATGATTTCACTAGTATAACTCAAAGTGAATGTTTCTAGTTTAAAATGAAATTTTATTAAAAAATACAAACGACATACTAAAAACTAAGAAAACACATTATGATCATTTTGATACATTAAGAAATGGTCTATGATTCTTTTTTGATGTGTAGGAATCATCTGATCCTCAATTAGATGCACGATGTGACTGGTATGACTCCAAGTGTGTGTTTTTATTTAAAATGAATTATAATTTTAGTAAAAAAGACAAGTTACATATTCAAAATCGATAAAATGAATTAAGATTGTTTTGATTGGTATGACTCCAAGTGTATCGTTTTATTTAAAATTGAAAATAATTTAAGTAAAAAAGAGAGATGACATACTCAAAACCAAGAAAACACATTTTTATTATTTTTATACTTTAGTAAAAATATCCATAATTAATTTTTGATGTGTATGACTGATAATCAACTCAATATAATACATGATGTGCCTAGTATGAATCAAAGTGTCTGTTATCAGTTTAGAATTGAAATTTTAGTTTAGAAATTTCTACTCACTAAAAAATGATAAAACATGCTCATGTTGTCTTTATAATTTAGGAAAATCATTCATAAGTCATTTCTGACATACAAGAATCAGTCTTGCATCAAACTGACACACTATGTGACCGGTATGACTCAAATTTTTGTTTCCAGTTGAAAAAGACATTTTAGTAAAAAAGGAAAGTGACATACTAAAAAAATGAGAAATCACATTAATATTGTTTTTAAACATTATTAAAATTATCCATAATTAATTTTTGATCTTTAGGAATTTGACTCACCTTAATTTGATGCATGGCGTGACCAGTATGACTCAATGTGTGTGTTTTAATTTAAATTTGACATTAATTTTAGTAAAAAAGACAACCGACATACTCAAAATTGGTATAATTCATTCGTATTGTTTTTAAACATTATAAAATTATCCATAAGTCATTTTGGATGTTTATTAATCATATACACCTCAATCAGACGAATGGTGTGACTGATATGACTCAAAGCATGTCTTTTTATCTTAAATTAACTTTAATTTTAGTAAAAAAGACAAATGAAATACTCAAAAATAATAAAATAATTTTGGATTGTTTTTATACTTTAATAAAATGATCCATAATTCATTTTTGATATGGAGGAATTATTCTCACCTCAATCATGTTCATGATGTTCCCAGTATGACTCAACATGTTTGTTATCCTTTTAAAATTGACATTTTAGTCCAAAAAGTATCACTCATTAAAAACCAAAAAAACACTCTTGTTTTTTCTTGATAATTTGGTAAAATTATTTATAATTTATTTTTGATATGTAGGATTTAGTCTTATATTTAACTGACACACGATGTGACCAATATGACTCAAAGTGCATGTTTTGAGTTTAAAAGGAAAATTTTGTAAAAACACATAAGTTACAAACTTAAAACTAGGAAAACACATTCGTATTGTTTTGATAATTTAGGAAAATGATCTATAAATCATTTGGGATGTGTAAGAACCATTCGTACCTCAATTTTATGCACAGTGTGAACGATATGACTCCAAGTGTGTCTTTTTATTTAAAATTAACATTAATTTAATTAAAAAAGACAACTGAAAAACTCAAAATTGAGAAAATGAATTTGGATTTTTTTTCATACTTTAGGAAAACGACCCGTAATACATTTTTGAAATTTAGGAATTAGATTCACCTCAATCAGATACACTATGTTCCCAGAATGACTCAACGTGTTCGTTATTGGTTTTAAATTGACATTTTAGTTGAAAAAGTGTCACTCACTAAAAAAATGAGAAAACATGAATATATTACATTGATTATTTATTAAAATGATTTAGAATTAATTTTGTGTGTGTAGGAATTAGTCTCACATAAAAATGGCACATAATATGACTGGTATGCCTCAAAGTGAATGTTTCTAGTTTAAAATGACATTTTAGTAAAAAATAATAAGTTACATACTCAAATCTGAGAAAAAAATATTATTGTTTTTATACTATAGTAAAATGATCCATAACTAATTTTTTACATGTATGAACTATCCTCACCTCAATCCGATGCACATTTTGACCGATATGACTCCAAGTTTGTCTTATTATTTAAAATTGATATTAATTTTAGGAAAAAATACAACTGACATACTCAACACTAAGGAAATTCTTTAGGATTGTTTTTATACTTTAGTAAAATGAAAAATAAGTCATTTTTGATGTGTAGGAATTAGCTACACCTCAATATGATACATGATGTGCTCGGCATGACTCAAAGAGTTCGTTATCAGTTTTAAATTGAAATTTTAGTTCAAAAAGTGTCACTCACTGAAAACTAAAAAAACATGATTAGATTGTCCTAATAATTCAAAAAATTATTATTAATTATTTTTTTATAGGAATTAGTCTCACAAAAAACTTACACACAATGTAACTATTATGACTCAAAGTGCATGTTTCGAGTTTAAAATGACATTTCAGTAAAAAAACACAAGTGAAATAATCAGAACCAAGAAAATGAATTCATATTATTTTGATACTTTAGTAAAAATATTCATAAGTAATTTGGGATGTGTAAGAATTAGGAATAACTCAATATGGCACACAGATTGACTGTTATGACTCCATGTGTGTCTTTTTATTTTAAATTAACCTTGATTTTAGTAAAAAAGACAACTGACATACTCGACAGAAAAATTAAATTTTTATTATTTCAAACACTTTTAAATAAAAGGTGAGAAACGAAATGTTCAACCACAAAAGGATAAAATAGATTCATTGAAATTAAATTAAAGACTACCAGAATCAATTTCCCTAAACAAATTCTAGGAGAAATTGGTTACCAGAGTGCTTGGTTCATCCCTTATCAGATCTTCAAATTTAGAGGCTAGCTTGTCTTAGAACTATATGTACTCATCAAGGCTGATCTTCTCATTGTTGATGTTCCCAACCAGAATCAAGTCCTTCTTGTCAATCCAGGTGTATTTATCCTCATTGAGAGTCATCCTTAGTGACCTCCCCATCATTTTAGCTGCTTCATCTTCAAAAGCATTGAGTAACAAAACATGCTCGACCACTTATTCTTCTGAACCCAAAATCAAGTCCAATAGATGTTCACACAGATAACTCGATTTCAACTCGAACAGAACGCCATTTTCCATATTATTGGTATTTTATTGAAGCTTCATCTTCAGAAAAATGGGATTGTTTTCATTTATATCCTTCACACAGACCCCATCTGTATAGACCAAATCAGCTTGGTTAGTGCTCAAACCTTCCACTACAAGGCCTTCAAAACTATTTCTCAATTGAATTGGAGTCTGGTTCCTTGGTATAGAACCCCCTGACTTTTCAACAATGATTTGATTAGACACATCCAGAGTAGTCCCCTTCTATCCCTTGCACAAGACACCACTACCCAAACTAACAACCCCTACATAAGAAGTAGCAGCAACATCCCCCTCACCGCCAGCTACGTGAATCGCAATTGCATTACTCACATTCATTTGAATTTCTCTTCAAGCAGGATCATTCTGGAAAAATCCCACACACACTTCATCACTGTCATTGCAGTAATGAGAATTTCGAGTTGAAGGACCAGCCAGGTCCTGTCTCAACCTATTAAAGACATTAGAGACCTTTGAGTTATCCTGAGACACCACTGCCTGTTTCTCTATAGCTACATCCAATATACTCAAACCAGAAGCCTTTCCATAATTTCAAACCAAACCATCACAAACCTCAGTTGACACATTGTAATCCACTAAGACACTGATAGGACACCCATCATCCACATACCCTCTTTCCCCTAATAAGTAGGAAACAATGACTAAGGAATGCCTCAAATTTTAACAAACTCACTGGAGAGAAAATTCCCTGAACAATACCTTCCATACCAATTAGAATATGTTACAACAAAACTTTCTCAAAATGAACCTCTAACTCCTTTCCAATGAAACTTCCCATCTTATTTACAGTAAAATGAGATCCCTGTTGACAATATTCCATCAAGTGTCCCAGTTGCTTATAGACAAAATAGAACTCAATCCCTGATTCGTAGACCACGTGTTGTTTTTATTGGTACTCCTCACCAATATTAATCCAAACATACTCAAATAGAACTCTTGACACATCCATTTCAACACATACACTTGGGTTAATAGGATGGAAAAGATACTCAGTGTGACAATCTGATCACAAATATCTATCAATAAGGTTCCAAATCATTCACATAACAGCAAGATTTTGAAATGGTAAGGGAAGATTAGGAAAACTCACCCAAATATCCATTGTAGGAGGATCTCACTTCATATGAAAATTGAAATACCATTTATATAAGTAGAACCAAAATACGTTGAATCAGTAAGGGGAACTTGACTAGGATTTAATTATATCTTCATCCAATGAAAAATTAATCATAATATGATAGATGTCTAGTAGACCCATTATCCCCCTCTCCTAAAAATCCCATGCTCCGAAGACAATCACATCAAATGAATCAATTGACGGGCATCACTAATTAAATAGAGAAGTTAAAGTGAGCTTTAGGATATTTGAGTTTTCTAAGAACTCAGCGGTTGAAATCAGGATATTAGGGCATCCATCAAGAAAATCTGGAACTTTCAGCCACAACGAAACTTGAGGGAAAGGTGGAAGGAGGCTAGGATTTGAGAAGGGAAGGAAAGGGGAAAACACTCCTTTGTTAGAAATCGGGAGTCCCTCCCCCACTGGTGGGAGATAGACTAGTGTAGTGGCCTCTTCATCCATGAAGATGAGAACATCACGACTTCCCCTAAGCGAAAACCCTATCATCCAACTCTGACAATTGACATACTGAAACCTGAGAAAATTCATTCAGAGTATTTTTATACTTTAGGAAAACAATCCATAAGTTATTTGTGATGTGTTGGATTTAGATTCATCTTAATCTAATACATCATGTTCCGAGTATAACTCAATGCATCTATTATTCATTTTAAAATTGACATTTTAGTTTAAAAATTATCACTCAATGAAAACCATAAAGATGTGTTTGGACTGTCTTAATAATTTATGACGATGACTTATAAGTCATTTTTGTCATGTAGTAATTAGGATCACATCAAAATGACACACGATATGTCCAGTATGAGTCAATGTGTGTGTTTTTAGTTTAAAATTACATTTTAGTAAAAAAACCAAGAAAACATATTTGGATTAATTTAATAATTTAGGACAATGATACATAAGTCATTATGACATGTAAGAATTAGTTTTACCTAAATCCAATGCATTATGTGATCATTATGACTCAACTTTTATTTTTATAATATATATGTTCCATTTTAGTTTAAAACATGCATCAGATCTCTAAAACTGAGAAAACGAGATCATATTGATTTCTCATCATTTTATCTTATATTAATTATTAATGTACTTATCATTTTTATCTTATAATTATTTAGGCTCACATAGAACTAACACATGGTATAACTGGTATGACTCAATTTTTGTGTTTCTAGTTTAAAATGACATTTTAGTACAAAATAAAAGTGACATACTCAAAACAAGGAAACCGTATTCAGATTAATTTTATAATTTAGGACAACAATCCATAAGTCATTTGGACATGTACAAAATCATTGTACCTAAATCTAAATCATGTGGTGATTGTTATGATACCAAGTGCAATTTTATAATATATATGTTCCATTTTAGTCTAAAATGCACATCACATCTCTAAAACTGAGAAAACAAGATCAGATTAATTTGTCATCATTTTATCTGCTATTACTTAATTAATTTCCGTATCATTTTTATCTTATAATTATTTAGATAATTTTCACAGAGATAATTCTTTAATATGAACAATAAATGGGGTGATGTGCAAGAATCAACCACAACTTAATAATATACATAGTGTTCCTAATATGAGTCAAAGTTTAGCTTAAAATTTTAGTATAAAACTAACACTTTTGGTTTAATTTATTTCTTTATAGTATTACTAACATAAGATTTTTTTTCTTATATAGGTGTATTTTTTTGCTCAAACCAATATGGTTTATTCAGAAATATCTTGAGTGGGGGTCAGGGGCCAAAGAAAAAAAACATTGATGTTATTTAATATCTGTGACAATTTCTACTTACTCATGTAATTTTATAAACCAATGTTTGAAATGTATACTATATAGTGTAATTTTTCTTCAATTTTTGTTGTAAAATTTATTTCATTTATAATCTATAATGTACCGTTCTTCTATTTATGTTTCTATCTATATTGTACCTATGAAGTTTTTGGTGATGCATTGTGCTGTAAATATAGAAGCACAGTATATGAAGCCTTTTTATCTGTGCTTCTACAAGCACTAATAAAGGGTTCCTTTATGAGAACTTCTAAAATCACTGATGAAGTGTCACATTATTTGTTCTTTTAAAAGTGAAGATAAAGTTTACCTTTATCTCCACTTCCGAAAGTGATGATAAAATATTAGGTATTTTAATTGAGCTCATATAGTCATTGATTTTTTAGCACTGAAAAAGGAACATTTTAGCATAGTTAAAGTCCTCTTTGGTAGTAGTGTTGGGAAAAATCATTTCCTCTAGTTTTTCGATATTTGGGTTATAGTTTCTAGCCTGTGGGGATTGATAATTCCCTTAGATTATTGTCATGGTCTAGTTTGGAGCATAGTTGGATGGATATCCTAGTCAAGACATGATAATTTGGTACTAGAGTATAGTTTTGTTCAGTGTTGGGAAGTTGGTAGGCAAGAGATAAGATTTTTAGGACTTTATAGGCAGGTTGTGCTGAGTGTCCAGCTAGATCATTCCATGAAGAGCCTTAAGTCACCATGTGAAGTTGGGATGTGTGTCTCATATGTTGGGTTTTGTCCTTGATCTTAGTTCTTATGATCTTCTTGTTTAAACTGAGATTATCCAATTTTTTGATCATTACCTTCTATATTTGGTATATAGAAAATATGCCTATGAGACATCTTACAAGGGTTCCTTAGACGGACATAGTGAAAGATGATCCTAAAGTGAATCCTCCTTTGGATCATAATATCCTATAAGCTAATATATGAGTGGTTCATACTATAGACTAGAATATACCATGAGATTTTAACCAATTTGTTGAGGTGCAACCAGGAGTCGAGGGAGAAATGGATTAATCTTATGATTTACTATAAAATAATCACCCATACTTTAAGGGTACATATGAACCCCAAGAAGTGGAGGAATGTATATAAAATACCAGTCAACTATTTTACTTTCAAGATACACCCAAGACTATCAAAGTGAAATACACAATGTTCAAGCTCAAGGGTCCCAAAAAATAGTGGTGAGATTCTATGGTATAAGAAAATCAACACATGTGTTTGGATTATAAGGGTTTAAAGACCCACTTATTTCAGTAGTTCTATCCCAAGTCTCTAATGATAGATAATTCTCTAGAGTTCTTCTCTTTACATTAGATAGAGTGCTCAGTATTGGACTACATCAACGATTTTGAGGAGCTTGCTTGTTTTTCTATAGAGTTAGTAATGAATGATCTGTTAAAGGATTATAAATACCTATAGGGTTTGTGACCAGACATTCAATCTTAGTCATATATTCCATATCTTACCACCCATTATGACATAGTAGACATGGTTATGATGGTAGGAATAGACATGGAAATAAAAATTGGCTACTCTGCCTCTATGCTTCCACCTAGGGGAATTTTCAATGGTGTGTTGGGAAAAAAGAGGAAGTGGTAGGATAATCACATGGGTGGTTGAGGTGGTTCTTAGTAGTGGTCCCCCTTGATCTATAGAAACCAGTAATGTACCCCTGATTTTCTATTTGTGTGTAATGTTAGGGCATTCCTTATATACTTCCTTACACCCATGAATATTTTTAGTGCTTGTGGCCACTAAGTCCATCTGAATAGGTTCTTCCAGGATTTATCTATACCCCATTATAGTTAGGAATATTCTATTCCAAATTTCACTACATCACATTAAAATGATTAAAATTATATAGGGATATATCCCTATTCTTAGGGTGTGAAGCACCTTCAAATAGTGGATGATTTTCTAGCAGATGTTGATGCGAGCTTGACTATAGGGAGAGGTACCATCTTTGTTTCATATTTTATGACCACTTCTCTATTTAATATAGGTGTCTCACACTTTTTTATATTTTCCTATTATGTGTTGAAACTTACAATAAAGTTCATTTCATTTATCATGGAGTTAGTGACACCTCTTGGAAAGAGGAAAGAGAAGGGGTTTTGTTTTTCATTTTGTTCTCTATCGATAGCTGACACATATTTAGTATGACATTTTATAGTTCTTGATCTGGATCTATTTTACATTATCATCTAGATGGATTGGATTGTTTCTCATCGTGTTGAGATTTATTGTAATCATCAGATTGTTTCATTCTTTTCCTCCCTTGAGAACTTTTGAGTTTTTTCAAGGAGAGTTGGATCTGAAGTATAATCGTGTAGGGAATTATCACACAATGCTCAGGAGTATATTGTTTTTTATTTAATTTGATACTAATGATGTTTCCATTATTTTTTATTTTCCCTTGGTTATTAGAGACTTTCCCGATGTTTTCCGAGATGACTTTTCTGGTCTACCTCTTGAAAGGGAAGTGGAGTTCACAATTGAACTAGTGCTAAGTACGAAAATAATTTATATACCCTCTTATTGCATGACACCCAATAAGATGAATAAGTTTAAGATCTATTTGGATAGTATTCTCGATAAGGGATTTATTCATCCTAGTGTTTCTCCCTGGGTGGCCCCCCGTGCCCTTTTCCAAGTAGGCCGATGGTTATTTGTATCCCTGTGTAGACTATAAAATATAGAACTGGGTGACTATTAAGAATAAATACCATTTTTTATGACCCCTCCCACCGAAGATTCCAAAATGGAGGGAAAGAGATAATGATCCCCATGTCCCACCTCTAGTAGGCCCTGAGTTAGAGACTAGCACCAAGGGTGTAAAAATATCACTATATGGGAGACATTGCCCTCTAAAAATAAAACGGTATTAAGAGATAGGATAAAAAACACCAAAAAAATCTAGCAGATAAAATAAAGGTAAACCAAAACCATACCATAATGAATGAATAATATAAAACTGATACATATAAAAGTCTCTAAATATACCAAAAGGCAAGTCTACATCAACAACAGAACAACAACTCCAAAATGTACAGATTAGTGACCAATGCCCTTCTAGAAACCTAAAAATATTATATATATAGGGTGAAAAAATAGGTATACTCAGTAGGGAAATAACCAAGGTCTCAAGTGTACATGTGAAAAGATCATGATATTTCTCCTGTGAACAAATAACAGAACTAAGAAGCACTTAAATAGGTCAACTAACCAAACTGAACCTCACCAGGGATCACTCACCAAATAATGCATCCAATATATTAATATAGATTTAAGATCATAACAAATCAAGGAGCCCTACTGCCACTTCTCTACTGATTTTCTATGCTCACACTCCAATGTTGAATGTACTATGCTCCCATCCCTTCCATACACATCACACCACATCACATATCACCTGAAGAAACCTGGGCCATCTCTAATGTGGGCCGGGACACATATCTATACATCCCACCCTCGAAATGTGTATCATCCAGTGCCATCAAGTAACATCACCCCACATCTCTTCCAAATACACCAGGTCCATCACATTAGAACTCATAACCAAATAATTAGGGTATCATGTGTTGGAACCATGTTTATATATCCATGAATTGGAGTATGGTTTGTGTTTGTTGTCAATCCTTAGAGGAAGTTCAGAATGTGTTCCAGAAAAGTACTCTTATAGGTCAATCAGATAATAGTATTGAAGGTGGCACTGTTTTGCAGTGTTTTCCAAATTTATGGTCCTAAAAATTGACAAAAGGGGAAAATAGTGTTTTTTGGGAAAGAGACTTGCATGCCGAATTTGTGTCGCGCAAGTGACTTGCGCGCTGAGAAAGGACTTGTGTGCCAGTGCCTAGGATAATTGGAAAGTTTCATGCCATATTTTTTTCTAGATCAGAACTTAAAAATATGGAAAAGGAAAGAGGGTCGCACATGTATTGGTTTGGTCGCACAAGTGAGTAGCGCGACAGAGGACAGGGCGGTTGAAGCTGTGCACCGAAACTTGCACACTGAGAGGAGGCTTGTGCGCCACCGAGTAGGGTGCCCAGTTTGCCAATAAATAGTAGACCACCCTCCTCATTATCAACGAATTTCAAGACTTAGAGCTTTTTCGAGCTCCCATCGTGCAATTTTTGTAGTCGTGCAAGTGGTGGTGAGTCGCACAAGTTGAAGTTGTGCGACATTTGATAGCTATGCATCCAAGATGGTTTGGGAGAGAAAGGGGTTGAGTTGCACAAGTTTGAAGTTGAAGAAGTGAGTGTCACGTAAGTGGTTGAGGTGAACTTGCACACCGGTTTGGACTTGCACGTTGTGACTTGTGTGCCGTCTTGAAACTTGCGCGCTGGGCTTGGAGAAGCACTGCAGGTGTAGTTGAAGCACATCGGTCTTTATGGGGCTAAGCGAAAGCTGGTAGTTTTCCCGATACCTTTGGGGTAAAGTGATATTAGTCTATGGGTGGGAGTTGGAGTTCAATAGAGCATCTACATATGACTGAGGATGCATTCTTTTGCAATGATGAAGAGACCTTCACATCTATAAACTGAGCGGGACTTCACCAAAGGCAGTGGGCCAGGGGGAGTCAATGGGAGTGACCTAAGGGACGCAATGAGCTATCCCTGAACTTTTGTAAAGGCAGTGAGCTTGGGATAGAGTGACTGTGCCTGAACCTTTGTAATCCACATATAGTGAAGTTTAGTGGAATTTGGTACGACCGAAAACATGTCAGTGTATGCTCCTTGGATGTAGCCCTTAGTGTTGAACCAAGTAAAAAGTGTTGTGTAATCTCTCTCCATGTGAATGTTTTCTTTATGATCATATTCATCATACAGGTTTAACAAGTTCCTACCAACGTGGGAAAAAGATCCATCACATTAAAAGAAAAAGTTTTCACCCTGATTCACCCCTCCCCTCTCAGGGTGTCCCGGGGTCCTATAAGTGGTATCAGAGGTAGGTTGCTGGTGTTGAATCTGTCCTTTGTCGTCATGGAGAATGTAGTCAATATCAGGGGAGTCCCTCTCTTCTATGGAAGTAATTTCTAGATCTGGAAGAATATAATGAGATATCATCTAAGATCCATTGGAATGGAAGTCATTTTATCCACTGTCCAAGGTATTCATGTTATTGATCCAATAGGGATGGCTATGATGGATGCCTATAGGAAAATTCTTCATGCTGATTATAAAGCATAGATTGCTCTCTCCGCAGCCCTTTCTGATCATATCTTTCTAAAGGTGATGAGTTTCACCTCTGCAAAATCCATGTGGGATAAACTCAAAAATATTTATGAAGGAGATAGAAAATTGAAGGAGGAAAAATTACAAGTCCTACATAATCGGTTTGATGATTTGAATATGCATACAGATGAGAATGCAGACTCATTATTCAATCAAATTACTGAAGTGGTTGGAGAAATATGGGGTCTAGGTGAAGAAATCAAAGACATTGATATTGTAATGAAAATATTAAGAATACTTCCACCCCTTTACAATTAAAAGGTGTCATCCCTTGAGGAAATAGATCTTTCCAAACTTTCTCTAGATGATACACTGAGAAACTTGGTGGCATATGAAATGAGAGTCAAACCAGAAGAAGCTACGACTCATGTGAGTAAGGAAATGGAATTTAAGACCATGGATAAACTGAAAATTTTAAAAGATAGTAACGGTGAAGATGACGAAGAAAAAGAAATTATTTCTCTCATTTCAAAGAAGTTCCATAAGGAAAAAGGGAAATTCAAAGGGAAGCTACCTCTCGCATGTTTTCGTTGTGGAAAAGTTAGGCACATTGCTTCTCAGTGTTTAAGAAAGATCAATAATGAATATAGTGAAGATGAAAACATCGAGAAGCATCAGAAATGGTTTTTCAAAAAGAGAGGCTTCAAATCTGGAAAGAAAATACAAAGGAAGAGTTTTGTCTGTGAAGAGGAAGATGAGGATACTGAATTTTGTGAAGAAGAAGAACCCGAATTTAAAACCGGAAACCATGCTTCCATGATGGGTACCATTGAAAAGTTAGAGCCCTCAATCAATAAAGGAATAAATAATTAGATTACTCCTAATGGTTATTCAAAGACTCAAATTAAGGATGCTTTTTATAAGCTTGAGAAAAAATGTAAGAGATGCAATAAGTGGAAGGAAATGGTGGAAGAATCATCATAATATGTTGATGAGATTGAAGTAGAAATTAAACGACTAGAAGAACTGGTGAGAGTTCAGTCTTCAATCCTTGAAAGCACAGATGATGTGGTGGAACTAAAGCTCAGAATTTAAGAACAAGCAAAGGTCACAAATGACATTTCATCCAAACTGGAAGAGAATTACAAGACTATTGAGGGACTAGAAGAATAAGTTGTTACTATTAGAAGTAAAATTTAATCTCAATAAACCAAAAATGAGGGAAAGAAGAAAATTCATTTTGGAAGATTCTCAGATGCAGAATTACTAGTAAGAGCCAAGCGTGGTTCAGATGGGGTTGGAAAAATTTTGAGTGATCAAAGACCCTCTTGCATGGGAAAGAGTGGAATTGGATGTGAAGTTGAGACATCAACTGCTAGAAGTAAAGAGATCTAAATGAAAGACAAGATGAAAGTTGTACATGTTGAAACATTACCTGAAGTTCTAATCCTCAATCCAAACTAAAAGAAGAACTAAAAATTATCCTCAAACATTCAGAAATGATAGGCAGTTCAACTATTCTCCCCAGGAAGAAGGCATGAGGAGAAATTCAAGTGAGAAGACATTTCCTCTCATGATGTGTCAGTTCTATGGCTATCTGGGCCATACCATGTCATACTATGAAGAGGCAAGGAGCTACTTGAATGGAGAAGATCTGGGATGATAACGAAGGAGACTGACTTCATATCCTCTATCTTATAGAAGAAACAGTTTCTATGGATACTGTTTTCATTATTATAACTTTGGCCATAAGGCTATGTTTTGCAGGTAGAGATTCGATAGGAGAGATTCATACAACTCTCAAATATGTGACAATATTCACCCGCCTGATGGTGTTGTTCTCACAAACAAGTTTTCTCTTCTGGAAAAAGATTATGGGTATGAAGAATCTGATTATGTGGAATAAATAATTAGAAGGCCATCAATATCTTATACTCAATCCAATATCTCTTGGAAAGAAAAGAAGAAGATCTAGAAATCCAATCTTGCAGAGGTTTCCCTCAAAGATACAAAATGAAATAGCACCTAGAATCTGGATAGCGGTTGCTCATCCCATATGGCAGGTAATTCAAGACTGTTAATGGACATAAAAATTACGTTTGATGGTATAGTGCAATTTGGTAATGATGGAGCTTTGAAAATAAAAGGCAGTGGAAGTACTTAGTTAGCTAATGGAGAACTAAAGAAGACTGAAGTCCTTTATATTTATGGCCTAAATCACAATCTTCTCAGTGTGAGTCAACTCTGTGACTTGGGACTTATAGTTACTTTTCATCATAAAGGATGCGCTATCAAGGTAAAGACATGGAATTCACTTATGAAGGGATGCAGAAAAGAATGAAACTTGTATCAGGTTGATAGTAAAGAAAATGTTTGTTACATGACTGTTAAAGAAGAAAACAGTTTGTCGCATCAGAGACTGGGACACATCAATCAACAAGACATAGAGAAAATATCGAAATTGAGGATTTTCATGGACATTCCCATCCTAATGCGTGAGTGTGAAAAATCCTGTGATGCTTTCATTCTTGGAAAGCTGGTCTGTAGTTCCTATCATCCAAAGAAGAAAAGGGCATCTCATATTCTTGATCTAATTCATAAAAATGTATTCAGGCTGATAAATGTTGTCAGAACTCATGGAGAAAGGTACTTTGTCCTTTTCATTAATTATTATAGTAGAATGTCTTGTGTAATGGTGATTCACAGGAAGTGACAATTACTTGATTACATTGAAACTTATCACTGGATTGCCAAGAATGATACTAGATATACAATAAAATTCCTGCGATCTGACAATTGAGGGGAATACACATCCATTGAGTTTGAGAATTACCTAGAAAAACATGGAATACAACATGAGGTAGTTGCTGTGAGAACTCCACAACAAAATGAGGTTGTTGAGCGCCAGAATTGACAGGTCAACAATATGGCCAGGACTATGCTGATTGAGAGTGGTATCTCTTTCCATTACAGGAAGGAAGATGTTGAAGCTGCTATGCACATTTAGAATCAAACAAGGCTTTATATGGGAGAAACAAAGACACCATATGAATTGTGGCACGGAAGGAAGCCTTCTTTGAAATACTTTCGTGTTTTCGGAAGCAAATGTTTCATCCAGAATAAAGAAGGAAATCAAGGGAAGTTTGGTGACAATGCTGATGAAAGAATTTTTCTTGGGTATCCAATGAATAACATAGCCTACAAGTGCTTCAACAAGCGATTTAGAAAGATTGTGTAAAGTAGTGATGTTAAGATAATTGAAGAGAAAACCACAAATGCTTCAAGGACGTTATATGCCGATATGATCGAAAGTGAGGAAGAAAGTGAACGTAGAGAAAATAAAAATACAGAAATAGGGGAATCTTTACAAAACACTCAGCAGTCACATCATGATTTTGACTCAGAAGAAGAATCTGAAGAAGAAACTATGGCTGGAGAGAATGAAACTGAACCGCACATGAGAAATCGTAGAGCTGAGATTGATCCATCTAACATAATTGGGGATAGGAGTGAACCCAATCAAACAAGGAGGATGAGAAATAACACACAATCTGTATTTCTATCAGTTGTGGAGCCATCCTCATTTGAAGAAGCTACAATGGATGAATCTTGGGTGAAATCCATGAATGAAGGGTTAGATCAGATTGACAAGAATCAAATGCGGGATCTTGTACAGAGACCCGACAGTCACAATGTTTTTGGTACAAAATGGATATTCAAGAACAAGTTTGATGAGCATGGAAGTGTTATTAGAAACAAGGCTCGACTAGTATGTAAGGGATATTCCCAGATTGAAGGTGTTGATGTTGAATAAAACTTTGCTCCAGTGGTTAGACTGGAGTCAATCAGGTTGTTCCTTGCCATGAATCTACAAAGAGGATATAAATTATATCAAATGGATATCAAGACAACATTCTTAAATGGTGTACTCGAAGAAGAATTCTACATTGAACAACTAGTGGCTTTTCTTCTTGGTACTGATGAAACAAAGGTCTAAAAACTAAAGAAAGCACTTTATGGCTTGAAACAGGCACCATTGGCATGGTACTCCCAGTTGGACTCTTATCTCAAGAAGATATAATTCAAAAGAGGAGGAGTAGATCACAATATATATGTGAATAATTATCCAAAATACCAAGTCATGGTTTTAGTCAATGTTGATGGTATCATATTTGGTGGCAGCAGACATAAATTTGTGGATGAATTTTCTAATCACATGAAATCAGAATTTGAAATGTCTATGATTGGGTAGCTCACATATTTCATGGGGCTACAGGTGATTCAAAAGAAGGATTACACTTTCATTTCTCAAGAAAAGTATGTAAGATATATTCTGAAGAAGTTTAATATGCAAGACTCCAAACCAATGTCAACTCTGATTGTAGTTGGAACTGAACTTGGAAAGAATGAAGATGGGACCTCTGTAGATCCCACCATGTACAGGAGGATCATTGGGAGCCTACTATACCTGATAGCGACACGACTATATATTTTCTTTTCCACATGTCTTGCATCTCGCTTTCAATGTAATCCAAAGGAGGAAAATATAGCAGTAGTAAAAAGAATAATGAGGTATATTCAAGGTACTCACAAGTGTGGATTATACTTTTCTGCAGGAAGGAACAATGAATTATCATCATTTTATGATGCTGACTGGGCTGGTGATGTTGTGGAAAGAAAGTCCACTAGTGGTGGAGCATTCTATATTGGGAATAAATGTGTTGGCTGGTTGAGCAAGAAACAATAAAGTTCTTCTCTTAGTACTGCTGAAGCTGAGTATATCTCCTCTACAAAGGCATGCAATCAACTGCTATGGATGAAGCAACAACTAATAGATATTGGTGATGAGGTGAAGTATCCAATGGTAATTTACTGTGATAACAAGAGAGTAATTGATCTTACGAAGAATCCTGTTTAGCATTCTTGTACAAAACATATTGAAATCAGGTATCACTTTATCAAATAAAAATTTGATCAAGGAGTGATTAAAATGGATCATGTGGGAACTGATGAGCTAGTGGCTGATATCCTGACCAAGCCACTGTTAGCGGCTGTTTTTGAGAAGCATCGGCTGAACCTCGGTGTTCAGCCACCTCCCAGTGCATAAGAAGGTTACTAAATACCCCTCTCCCCAGTTATGTTAACTACTTTTTTCTGTTTATGGTTGGAATGCAGGTTTATGGGGGAGATACTATTTAGGGCGTGAGTTTTGAACTGAACAATGAACAATTACTTGTCTTTGGGTTTATTGTCAATGGGGGAGAAAGGAATAAATACATGTATGTAATGATTTTTTTGGCACATTGAGAATTCAGTTTAGGTGATAGGATGGGAAGTAATTCTTTGGACGGGAACCCAATTCAAGGTTTCTCTCTTGTTTTATACACCGAGCATTGTTCACATAGACTTAGAGTGTTGGTTGAGTTGATTCTTGAGTTTTTGGTTTGCATGTCGATGGTGATCTATTGAATTTATTTACTTATTGCCAACAAACCCAAAGCGGGATATTGTTGGAACCATGGTCATCTATGCATGAATTGGAGTGTGGTTTGTGTTTGTTGTAAATCCTCATAGGAAGTTCAGAATGTGTGCTAGCAAAGTACTCTTATAAGTCAAGCAGATAACAGTATTGAAGGTGGCACCATTTTCCTGTGTTTGCCAAATTTTTGGTCCTCAAAATTGACAAAAGGGGAAAATAGTGTTTTTTGGGAAAATGACTTGCGCGCCGAATTTTTGTCACGCAAGTGACTTGCGCGCTGAGAAAGGACTTGTGCTCCAGTGCCTAGAAGAATTAGAAAGTTGTATGACATATGTTTTTATAGATCAGAACTTCAAAATATGGCAAAGGAAAGAGGGTCGTGCAAGTATTGGTTTGGTCGCACAAGTGAGTAGCATGATAGAGGCTAGGGCGGTTGAAGCTGCGCGCCGGAACTTGCGCACCAAGGGGAGGCTTGCGCGCCACCGCACAGGGTGCCCAGTTTGCCTATAAATAGTGGGCCACCCCTCCTCATTATAAACGAATATCAATACTTAGAGATTTTCTGAGGTCCCATCGCGCAAGTGTTGTAGTTGCACAAGTGGTGGTGAGTCACGTAAGTTGATGTTGCACGATAGTTGATAGTTGTGCGTCCAAGGTGGTTTGGGTGAGAAAGGGGTTGAGTCATGCAAGTTTGAAGTTAAAGAAGTGGGTGTCGTGCAAGTGGTTGAGGTGAACTTGCATGCCGGTTTGGAATTTCATGCCGTGACTTGCGCGCCGTCTTGAAACTTGTGCGCCAGGTTTGGAGAAGCACGCTAGGTGTAGTTGAAGCACGCCGGTCTTTCTAGGGTTGAGCGAAAGATGGTAGTTTTCCCGATTACTTTGTGGTAAAGTGAGATTAGTCTATAGGTGGAAGTCGAATTTCAACAGAGCATCTATATACAACAGAGGATGCATTATTTTTCAATGATGAAGAGACCTTCACATCTATAAACTGAGTGGGACTTCACTAAAGGCAGTGAGCCAGGGGGAGTCAATGGGAGTGACCCGAGGGATGTGGTGAGCAATCTCTGAACTTTTGTAAAGGTAGTGATCCTGGGATAGAGTGACTGTGCCCGAACCTTTGTAATCCACATATAGTGAAGTTTATTGGAATTTGGTATAACCAAAAACCTATAGGCATATTCTCCTTGGACGTAGCCCTTAGTGGTGAACCAATTAAAAATTGCTGTGTCATCTCTCTCTATGTGAGTGTTTTCTTTCAGATCATATTCATCATACAGGTTTAACAAGTTCCTACCAATGTGGGAACAAGATCCATCACATTAAAAGAAAAAGTTGTCACCCTGATTCACCCCTCCCCTCATAGGGTGTCCCGGGGTCCTACATCATGATTGTGGAGGAAATCAACCTCATTCACTCCTACCATGCATGACCTCCACCACACATCACATCACATCACTACCTCATCACATCACGTCTCATCAAAAAAACAAGGGCCAAAACTGTTGGATCTCTACTGCTGAAGGAAGAGTGAGGAAGAGGGGGTAGTCAGCCATCCATGTCATGACCATCCTAGATGTTGGGTAAATCAACTTAAACCTAGAACCTCTGAGTGTTGGTAAGTGTAGAGACCCGGAGCCTGACGTACTTGTACATTAAATTACTTTTGCGGAATACTTATTACATTACAAAAACACACACACAAGGACCGTAATAGTTTAGTGTCTTTGGAAACTCGGAACGTAATCTTCTAATCGTGGTGAAAGATCTTCAATATCTCCCATAAAGATCTTCCCCTTTTTTTTACCTAAAACCTTTCTTTATATCCTGGGGAAAAGAAAACATAAAAGGGTGAGCTCAAATGCTCAGTAAGGGTAAAAAAATCAACCACATCATATTCATAAGAACATAACTTTTGGAAATCTTAACCTGCAAAAGAGAGCATAATTTCATAACATGGGATAAATCATAGTAGTGAAATGAAATCCCAATAAGCATAACTTAAAACATGAAACTTTGTGGCATACACACATAATAATAGGGAATCATTTCTTGTTAGTCATGACTCATTGCCAAGACTATCTTAGTGGACAAAGTCGCTTTCTGAATCGAGTCACCCTCGTTTCAGTCCTGTTTCACTGAACCGGTATAACCTACCATTCCAGCCATGTCTATCTCATGAGATATGAAATCTTTACCCAATTCATTGGAGGGAGATATAGGTCCCACCCATCTCATAATGATACCATTCTTATGTGTGCCACAAAATCATAAATAATACATCATTGCATAACCCATGTAATAAAAATGGGATTCTTAAACAACATGACATCATAAAACCATTCATATAAGATAAAGGAATTCATAAACATAATTCCATCACAACATAGTCAAATCAATGTAATAATAGGGATAAAAACAGAACCCTTTTATTATCTTAGATGGAAAATAATTTTGATAAAATACTTGAACTCCATTCTTGAGGAAAATATCCTTTCTTCTTCAAAAACATTTTTTCCTTTCATAACATGTCATATGACTTTAAAATAAAAGAAGTTGATTAAAAATAAACTTTAAAACTTGTAAAGGAAGTTTCCTGGAAATAATGTTTTAAAAATCCATTCATGCCGTATAAGTTTAAAAAAACATTCTTCGTACTTTTGTCGGAAAAGTCAAAAAGTACCTCGTACGAAAAACGACAAAAGATTCCTTTCATATCTTTTACTAAAAACTCACCAAAGGGTAAAATTGGATTTAAACAATTGTAGGTGGATGAAAATAACATTACATATTGAGGAAACATAGATGTGGATGATAAAATACACCCCATTAAATACCAACGTATAAACAATCTCAGATAAAAATGAGATTGTGATATTTCCCTTACCTTTGGTCCGATTTGCTTCGTATGTGTCTGAACCTCCTCTTCTTTGAAGCGCCTCTTTGAGACCTCCTCTTAGGGCACTAAAATTGGTCTTTGAGTAAGACCAGAACCTCTAGGATGTTTCTAGGGAAGTGGAGAAGAGATTTTGGCAGGGGTTGGCCGAGCTTGAAGGCTCAAAGTTGTGTGAGGAAGAGAGGGAGGAGGTGCCCTTTTATAAGGGAGGAGAGGGGCACCTTAGGAATATCTCAAAATATTATTTTATATTAAATTCAAAATCGGTTTATAATGGTTCCAAAGGGTCTTATTTCGAAGCTAAAGTGGGGATGGGTCGAAATCCTATCAACCAATAGGATTTAGACAAGTTTAGGTTATTATTGTAACCTTATCAATTAGATTTAACTCTAAGTTAAATAATTTAACTTTTACCGTGTCTTTTGTTTTCTTTCACTATATGGTTAATACACTTACTATAACATGCCAAACGAACCCCAAATTGTATATTATTAATAAATATATCATTATATAAGTCATTTGGCCGAACCTTAGATTTTTAGGAATAAAAAAACAATTAATAATATAATATTTGATTTAAAAACTATTTTGTGTCAATTTTGACACTATTTGAGATATGATTTTTGTGAAAGTCATAAAAGAATTATATGTTCGAAAAAAGTTGATTAAATCAACACTAATATATCATAGTAACCTATAAAATTAGTGGAATTCATAAAAAGTCTCAAATTATATTTATTTTAGTATTTATAACATCAATTATGTCAATATTTCATTAATAAGATAATTACTGCATCATCGTTGTGTCATACATAAATTAAATTATTTAATGTCTAAAAATTACAAATAAAATCCCATTATGTAGGAAATCTTTTTATCTTTCTAATTAATATTTATAGTCGAATTTATCTTATGTATAACCCCATATTAAAAATGTTTTAGTAAATAAACTTTGATTTTAACTCTTTTAACCCTTCTTTAAATAAATTAATAATAAATGTCATAATCTAATCCAAGTGGGCCTAAATGGTCATATTTTATTCCTAAGTTTGTTTTTGGTCGAATTACAATTATCCAATAGAATTAGGACATGTGTTAGGGTAATAATAATATCATCATTACCCTTAATTACCCTATTTACTTTTAACCGTGGTAAAAAAAAGTAAAAAGTTACTATTCACCAAAAATTATTTTCATCTCATTGAACCACATTTTAGTCCTTGATATTAATCGTGTCTCTCAGATTTTCGAAATTCCATTCACAGAAGCGGTAAAATTAAGTTTTATGCAAAATTCAGTTTTTAACCTACCACTTAGTGGTTTCACTATTCATCAAAAATTGAAAGTTTTCAGAAAAATACCAAAAATTAGGCCCAAGCTATATTTGATATTATGAACTCAAAAAAGATGTCTATTTTACCAAATTCAAAACATATCAGTTGCATTAACTAATTTAAAAATTAATTCTCGTCGCCAAAACAAATAGCGTGTTTTTAGGAGATAATAACTATCAAAAGATTGACACTAGTTTATAACTGGTTTAAATGTGAAATTACATCCAATGACCAACATTGTATTAAATTGTAAAAATATATTCTAAATATACTTTAAAACCACTCAAATTAATAATTTATCACTATTAATTATTTCTATTAAAAATTTGTTTTGAATTAAAATTTAGTAATTTTCACTATTCATCAGAATATGAAAGTTATCTGAAAAGTACCAAAATTTCACCCTAAGCTAATTTCGATATTCCGAATCCAAAAATGAAGTCCATTTTGAAAAATAGAATTTACAAAATTTCAAAATGTGGTTATTACTATTCGTAACGGCTAGTTTTAATAATATTTTAATAGCATATCGTTGTTTAGTAAAACTCGGTATTGCGTACTACACACGCTATCAAGGAAGGTCGTGATTGCGTGTAATGAAAGGCAAGTCAAGGATGCGTGTTGTGCAAGCTCCTTTTGGTGTAGCTTACAACACAAGACATTAATGAAATTAAAAAGAATATTTTTCATAAAATCTCAGGGTGTTACATTCTACCCCCCTTAAAATGAATTTCGCCCTCGAAATTCGTCGGGGTTATAAATGGTTTACTATTCGAAATTTTCTTTGATAGAAACCCACATCGTAAAAAGGAATACCAAAACATGGCTTTAAAAACTAAAGCATGAAATGTAACGATTACCCAAATAAACTAATCACTGGGTTTCCACATAGGTGAAAATATGGATATGGAAGAAAAATCTAACCATCATGTTCTGATGGAGAGTGGTCGAGAACATGTCTATGGAAAATCCAACAATCACAAATCCATAAATTTGTGATGATCTAAGGTACCATCTGATTAATCAGATATAAGAGCACTAGGACGACATTTTTGGTTTTCAAGATCGTTTCCCTAAAGTTGATGAAATTGGAATTAGAAGAAATACTTTCATGATTTCGGTATAGTCTCACCGTTGGTTGTTCTTTGGACAATTTCCACTTCATCTCTTAAAGAAATGAAGTTGAATTTGTCATTCGTGATGTGTTAGCAGATCATGAAATAGAATGATGGGTCATTCCATATGTCTCAAACAAAAGGTTTGAAAAGTTATAAGTTCATCTTATGGTTAGATTAATCGTATATGGTTCCAAAAATGAACTTATACTTCATATATCATACCGCTTAATAAAATAAAACTAGTTTCTACTAAACAAGGACTTCCTGTAGGCCAGTGGTAGGCGATAAAGGCCAGTCGCATTTCAGTTGTGGGTTCGATTCCCACTGCCTTGTCCGACGTGATAGGCTGTCGCCCGTCCTGCAGGTTTTCCTTTTTCTAAAACTATATTACTATAACATCCCATCAATAATATCGAAAAAAAACTTATATCCTTAAACAATACTAACTTATGTCCAACATAATCCATTCCAATCTTTAGGATTACCCATAATACTGCAGTCCACTCTCATAATATAGTGAAAACAATTACCAGAGATTTAATACCATCGTTGATCCCCATATATCATAAGATATGTCTTGTTGGTCACATTCTAAACATTCAAAGTCCTTAATCATGTATTCTCTTGAATACCCATTGAACCTTAGTGAAAACATGAATGCAGTTAAACGTTAACACTTTCCACATACCACAATCCTCAAAATTCTTTAT
Source organism: Viscum album (assembly GCA_963277665.1). Lineage (NCBI taxonomy): Eukaryota > Viridiplantae > Streptophyta > Magnoliopsida > Santalales > Viscaceae > Viscum > Viscum album. Next base: position 129,305,839 of record OY728162.1, read on the forward strand.
AATCAAACCATGATATCACTTAGTCCTTATATCAATCATGAGCTCATGAATACTGTTAAACATTTCATTTTCTCGTTTTCCCTTCATTATGCGCATATCATCTTATTTCCAAAAATATCTCAATCACTTTGAATACCACATTAGACCAATACATAAATATTTAAATACTCCATGATACAACATTATTTTGGAATCCCATTACATAAACACTTAATCATTCCACCACATCGTTGTCATATTCAACATCTCCAATAGTGATCGCATGTGACTTCCCTTTATCCTTTGCCTTAAGCGGTTGCTCATGTCGATCATCACTAACCCTTGGATTAGGGCATTTATTAGCATAATGCCCCATTTCCTTGCACTTGAAGCATTGAAGTGTTGGTGGTGCATTCTCTGCAGTGTTTGCTTTATTCACATCATTAGAAACCCTTTTTCCATTACTTCGACACTCAGCTGCTTGAGGACCTTCTTTTCCACACTTAAAACATTTTCTAGTCCCTTTAAGACAATCTCCACCATGCTTCTTTCCACACTTTGTGCATAAGGAAACATTCATCTTCTTTTCACCATTATTCTGAGATTTCTTCTTGAACTCCATCTTTCGTTTCTTGTCAAAACCATGAGATGGATATGTAACACCAACTTCCATTTCTACCTTGATAGCACAATGCACAATTTATTCATAGCTACTGAAGTCTCTTATAGCTAATGCCCTTCGAAGACTTGGTTTTAAGCCACTGAAAAATCGATCAACTTTACTTTCAGTTTGGATGATAATGCCAGATGCATACCTTGCAAGTCTTGTAAAATTTGCTTCGTATATACCAACAGATTCATCATCCTTCTGCTTCAGCTCAAGAAACTCCTTTTCCATCTTTGTTCGAAGAATACGAGGGAAGTACTTACTGAAAAACAAGTTCTTGAACTCGTCCCATTCCATGGACTCAATTTCATCTCTTGGCCTCGTATTCTTGATAAGATTCCACCATTGATCAGCTTCACCTTCCAAACGATATACTGCTAAGATGACTTTATCATGTTCAGAACATTGAAGAACTGAAAATATCTTTTCAGTGGTATTGATCCACTGTTCAGCAACAAGTGGATCGGAAGGCCCATTGAAAGAAGGTGGACGTTTCCTCATGAAGGACTCAATAGAATATTGTTCCCTTCTCTGTTCATTTGGAAGTCCAGAATGATTCATAGCTTGTGTAAGTATAGCAATAAGATTTTTCACTCCATATCCCATAACATTTGTTTGTTCAGGAGGGAAATCATTGCATTGTCCATTGCATTGATCAATACGGTTCCTTCGGGTTCCAGCCATCGTCTAAAACCCAAAAAGAATAGTGTGAGAGGAAAAAATCATGCTAGGGAAAACAACATAATAAAGGGGGAGTACCTTCAATATCTAACATCTTAGGTTTAATTCTATGATCATTAGCGTAATTATAGTACTATAACCTATATGTATACTTAACCTTAGAGACATCCCTAGACACACCTTAGAAATATCTCTAGGGATCTTACTAAAGTTATCGCATCCTAGTTTCCAAAGGTTGACTAAACCTTTCCTCTGATACCAACTGTAGAGACCCGGAGCCTGACGTACTTGTACATTACATTACTTTTGCGGAGTACTTAGTACATTACAAAAACACACACACAAGGACCGTAATAGTTTAGTGTCTTTGGAAACTCGGAACGTAATCTTCTAATCGTGGTGAAAGATCTTCAATATCTCCCATAAATATCTTCCACTTTTTTTTACCTAAAACCTTTCTTTATATCCTGGGGAAAAGAAAACATAAAAGGGTGAGATCAAATGCTCAGTAAGGGTAAAAAAAAATCAACCACATCATATTCATAAGAACATAACTTTTGGAAATCTTAACCTGCAAAAGAGAGCATAATTTCATAACATGGGATAAATCATAGTAGTGAAATGAAATCCCAATAAGCATAACTTAAAACATGAAACTTTGTGGCATAGACACATAATAATAGGGAATCATTTCTTGTTAGTCATGACTCATTGCCAAGACTATCTTAGTGGACAAAGTCCCTTTCTGAATCGAGTCACCCTCGTTTCAGTCCTGTTTCACTGAACCGGTATAACCTACCATTCCAGCCATGTCTATCTCATGAGATATGAAATCTTTACCCAATGAATTGGAGGGAGATATAGGTCCCACCCATCTCATAATGATACCATTCTTATGTGTGCCACAAAATCATAAATCATACATCATTGCATAACCCATGTAATAAAAATGGGATTCTTAAACAACATGACATCATAAAACCATTCATATAAGATAAAGGAATTCATAAAAATAATTCCATAACAACATAGTCAAATCAATGTAATAATTGGGAAAAAAACATAACCCTTTTATTATCTTAGATGGAAAATAATTTTGATAAAATACTTGAACTCCATTCTTGAGGAAAATATCCTTTCTTCTTCAAAAACATTTTTTCCTTTCATAACATGTAATACGACTTTAAAATAAAAGAAGTTGATTAAAAATAAACTTTAAAACTTGTAAAGGAAGTTTCCTGGAAATAATGTTTTAAAAATACATTCATGCCGTATAAGTTTAAAAAAACATTCTTCGTACTTTTGTCGGAAAAGTCAAAAAGTACCTTGTACGAAAAACGACAAAAGATTCCTTTCATATCTTTTACTAAAAACTCACCAAAGGGTAAAATTGGATTTAAACAATTGTAGGTGGATGAAAATAACATTACATATTGAGGAAACATAGATGTGGATGATAAAATACACCCCAGTAAATACCAACATATAAACAATCTCAGATAAAAATGAGATTGTGATATTTCCCTTACCTTAGGTCCGATTTGCTTCGTATGTGTCCGAACCTCCTCTTCTTTGAAGCGCCTCTTTGAGACCTCCTCTTAGGGCACTAAAATTGGTCTTTGAGGAAGACCAGAACCTCTAGGATGTTGCTAGGGAAGTTGAGAAGAGATTTTGGCAGGGGTTGGCCGAGCTTGAAGGCTCAAAGTTGTGTGAGGAAGAGAGGGAGGAGGTGCCCTTTTATAAGGGAGGAGAGGGGCACCTTAGGAATATCTCAAAATATTATTTTATATTAAAGTCAAAATCGGTTTATAATGGTTCCAAAGGGTCTTATTTCGAAGCTAAAGTGGGGATGGGTCGAAATCCTATCAACCAATAGGATTCAGACAAGTTTAGGTTATTATTGTAACCTTATCAATTAGATTTAACTCTAAGTTAAATAATTTAACTTTTACCGTGTCTTTTGTTTTCTTTCACTATATGGTTAATACACTTACTATAACATGCCAAACGAACCCCAAATTGTATATTATTAATACATATATCATTATCTAAGTCATTTGGCCGAATCTTAGATTTTTAGGAATAACATAACAATTAATAATATAATATTTGATTTAAAAACTATTTTGTGTCAATTTTGACACTATTTGAGATATGATTTTTGTGAAAGTCATAACAGAATTATATATTCGAAAAAAGTTGATTAAATTAACACTAATATATCATAGTAACCTATAAAATTAGTGGAATTCATAAAAAGTCTCAAATTATATTTATTTGAGTATTTATAACATCAATTATGTCAATATTTCATTAATAAGATAATTACTGCATCATCGTTGTGTCATACATAAATTAAATTATTTAATGTCTAAAAATTAAAAATAAAATACCATTATGTAGGAAATCTTTTTATATTTCTAATGAATATTTATAGTCGAATTTATCTTATGTATAACCCCATATTAAAAATGTTTTAGTAAATAAACTTTGATTTTAACTATTTTAACCCTTCTTTAAATAAATTAATAATAAATGTCCTAATCTAATCCAAGGGGGCCTAAATGGTCATATTTTATTCCTAAGTTTTTTTTGGTCGAATTACAATTATCCAATAGAATTAGGACATGTGTTAGGGTAATAATAATATCATCTTTACCCTTAATTACCCTATTTACTTTTAACCGTGGTAAAAAAAAGTAAAAAGTTACTATTCACCAAAAATTATTTTCATCTCATTGAACCACATTTTAGTCCTTGATATTAACCGTGTCTCTCGGATTTTCGAAATTCCATTCACAGAAGCGGTAAAATTAAGTTTTATGCAAAATTCAGTTTTTAACCTACCACTTAGTGGTTTCACTATTCATCAAAAATTGAAAGTTTTCAGAAAAATACCAAAAATTAGGCCTAAGCTATATTTGATATTATGAACTCAAAAAAGATGTATATTTTACCAAATTCAAAACATATCAGTTGCATTAACTAATTTAAAAATTAATTCTCGTCGCCAAAACAAATAGCGTGTTTTTAGGAGATAATAACTATCAAAAGATTGACACTAGTTTATAACTGGTTTAAATGTGAAATTACATCCAATGACCAACATTGTATTAAATTGTAAAAATATATTCTAAATATACTTTAAAACCACTCAAATTAATAATTTATCACTATTAATTATTTCTATTAAAAATTTGTTTTTAATTAAAATTTAGTAATTTTCACTATTCATCAGAATATGAAAGTTATCTGAAAAGTACCAAAATTTCACCCTAAGCTAATTTCGATATTCCGAATCCAAAAATGAAGTCCATTTTGAAAAATAGAATTTACAAAATATCAAAAAGTGGTTATTACTATTCATAACGGCTAGTTTTAATAATATTTTAATAGCATATCGTTGTTTAGTAAAACTCGGTATTGCGTACTACACACGCTATCAAGGAAGGTCGTGATTGCGTGTAATGAAAGGCAAGTTAAGGATGCGTGTTGTGCAAGCTCCTTTTGGTGTAGCGTACAACACAAGACATTAATGAAATTAAAAAGAATATTTTTCATAAAATCTCAGGGTGTTACAGTAAGGTTATCAAACTCAAGTGGGGAAAGTATAGAAATAAAATAAACATATATGATATATAAATATCACACATTACCCAACCTATGGGTTCATAATAAATACACTAGTGGACACCACATCACCTAAAATATACCACACATCAACTGCTATAACCGTTGCCGCTACTATATGCAACACATCATACAACTTCCACACAAGCCCCACAACATCTCCACTTTTAGTTATAGTTTTCACCACTTCAATTCATTTGTCCATTCTATTTCACATTATACAAACCATTATTTCATTCAATTTATTTAATACATTTACCACAAATTCATATCAAGACCAACTTTCTTATTTACCAACATATTTCATTTTTTTTATCGTCACAATTTCTTTCCTGGCTAACCGGGTAACTAACACCACACCGCCACACAACAACTAGCCTAACATGCATCAAACTTCGTCGTTGTGCCGCACCAACAAAACCATCTCTTCCACCACATTCCAAAATCACACAACCGCAATCACCACACCACATCATGACACATCACATAATTTTGAACCATAACCACTTTACCCTATCACACACCCCAAACTCATCGTATAATGCCTCCATATGACACACCACCACCACACATCATCACCATCTCGAATCACACCACTATGAACTAAAAACACATCATGATTTCCCACACATCATCCATGCCAACAAACTACATTGAACCATATCTCCATGTATCACACAACCTAGTAAGTCATGTCCATTACCACACAACAACCCTAACCACAGAGGGAAACAAAACAAGCAAAGAATCACAACACATTTCGACTTTCACAATTTATTCAAGGGCTTTCATCACATTACATATTTGTTTAGAATGAATATTATCACAAAAACCATATTCAACAGGAAATCTATTTATTCGCTTGATATACATTCTTTATCCTTTTATTCATGGTACGATCAGACAAAAACATAAAAAGTGTCTCAGTATACATCATCTACAATAAAAACAAGGCTTCTAGCAGTCGTTATTTTTAGTATTGTCAATAAGCTTTTACAATATCATCAACAATATATTTAAAAATAGTAAAGCATTTGATATCTCCCCATACCCATAAATTTCAATTATGCTAATTAGTTATATTTATTATGAAAATCCTTAATATTCACCCAAAACAAATAAAAATATTGAAAATAAAACACATATCACCTAAACAAGTGATAATAATGATCCCCTACCTCAAAGAGGATTTTTTATCTTGCTGCGCACCATAGGGTGAAGAAGAAACAACCCAAAAACCAAAACTACTCAAGAAAACTCTAGAACAACCTGAAACCCACTAAAGGGATGTAAAACAACTATCCCAACATATCTCAAAAAATACCAAAAAAACCTCAGCAAATCCCTTAGAGAAGAATGAAGTAAAAATTGGATAATGGAGGAGAACTCACCACCAATTTCCAAAGAGAAACCCCCAAAACCCAAGGATCAAGGCAAGAGAATACGGGCTGTAAAGTCTCCCAAAATTTCTGTGGGTTCATCCACAATGAGTGATGGATGAGTAAAAAAATTAGAGGAAAATCAGTCGAACAAAACTTATTTACAGGTTTTAATTCATCTGATTTAAGGTTTAAATGTAGAATTTGCACCATAAATTCCTTAGGTCCATAAACTTATGATGTAAACTCCCCTTTCAAGTTGTAAAACAATCAAGACATCATATTCTTCAAAAATTCATGGTGACTTGGGAAAAAATAATCTTAAATCATAAGCTCCACTTTTATGACATAAACCCATTTTATACTCTGCACCTCAGCCACACAAAAGCGGTAAAACAATGGATACACAAGCCATAAAGAATCACATTACACCATAAAACCCTATTTACTGCTTAAAAATCGTACATTAGTTATTATACAGTTCAAAATCCACAAAACCTCCTATAACCTCCTCATAACACCTTCAACTACCTCAAACTAGAAAAGTAATAGGTCGGGAAGGAACAAACCATTACATTAGTTACCTCTCAAATGATTCTTATTCTCGAGAATAAAAATCAAACCCAAAGAAAAGAAAGAGGTATAAACTACCACTTTGTGAGATACCTCTCAGGGTTTTTGTTACATTTCAAAAATACCACCAATCAAACAAGCCAAACCAATACACACAAAAAACATCTCACGCAACCCATTCACTACACAACCACATTAAAACCTCTCAATATGCACAACACCACACATCTAGTACCTACCACATTCAAACACATTACACATAGACACATCACCACAAAACCATCTCATAATTCACACATACCAACCAAAAAACTACCAAAACCAACACAATCATATCTCTGAGCACACGAATTAGGGAACCCCATCTTCCATGTCAATATATTATCTTATTTGGGAGGCGCTAACTCACTCACATGATTTTAATCATGTAAAAGTATAAAAAATATTGATTTGGAATCCTATACCCCCTCTTCATTTTCCAAATTATTTATCACACATCACAACATCAAGAAAAAACAAAACAAATAAAATAAAAAGATTCAAGAATCACATTTCAGGAAAAAAAATCTGGGAAAAAAACTCAAAACAGTTTTGGGTACTAGGGTTGAGTATGTGCCTCTTACTCCCAAATACTGTCCTCAAGGCCACTATGCTTCCACAACACATGAAGGAAGGGGATATTCCACCCATGTAACACCTCATCTTGATGATCCTAGATCTCTATTGGCAAATCCATGAATGTCATACCATCATCAATATCTAACTTTACCTAGTCATTAACTTGGGATTCATTGTGAATATACTAATGAAGCTAAGAAATGTGGAAGATGTCATGGATCCTTCCCAACCATGGAGGAAATTACAACTGATACACCATATTTCCAACTCATCACAATACCTCAAAGGGGCTAAAAAAGTAGAGAGAAAGATTACTCCCCCTACCAAACCTCATTTATTCTTGTTGAGGGGAGACTCTCAAGAACACATGGTATCCAACATCAAACTCTAGGGGATTTATATAATGATCAGCATAGTCCTTCTAATGGTCTTGCATCTCCCTCATTTTCTCTCTGACCAACATATCTTCTCTGTCATGATCTACACCACATCAGGATCAAGAACTACTGACTCTCCAAAATTCCATGACGCAAGCTCACAACATATTCTCCAGTATTTTGATGGTCAGTTCTATCCACCCATCTCTCTGAGGTTGTGAATTTGTGTTAAGGTGAAACTGGGAGAAAAAATCACACTAAAATACCCTATATAATTATGATGTAAAATGAGGATACTAATTAAATATAATTATCATTGGTACCCTGTGAATCCTAACTACATCATCCACATACTGCCTCACCAATACATCCATGACACTCGACTCACAGATCCCTAGAAAATGATACGATTTTATTATTTGATCCATAATCACCCTAATCACATCACAATATCCATGATACTAGGTAACCCTATGATTAATTCCACCAATATTTCTTCTAATTTTCACTTGGAAACATATAGGGACTACATTAAACCTCCAAGAACATAGTTCTCTACTTTCACCCACTGACAAACCAGACACCCAAAAACTCTACCACTGAACATTTCATCCCCAACAACCAAATATGACTCATCATGACATGATAAATAATTTTCACATCAGGATGTACCAGTAAATGTTATCTATAAAACTCATGGTGAAATACCTCATGCATTTCCTGTGTAATAAACAATCTCTCTTGGAATAACACTTGATTCTAACCACACTATGACCATCCCTTTAGAGAATAACCATGAAAAACACGGTCACACATCATATCTATATCCAAGTATCCCCATAGAGACAACCATGACCACTTCTCTTTCCAATTTTAAGAAGCATCATGACAAGATCCTTCATCCCATTACAAACATCGATATTCCCTTAAACCACCACTACATAAGACATCTGACTCAACACATTAGAAACCATATTCCACTTTACCTAGGTGTAATAGATCTGAAAATAATAATCCTGAAGAAACTACATCCACCTAAACATTCATAAATTTATATATCCTTGGGAGAAAACATATTTTGGGACTCTTGTGGTCTGTGAAAACCACAAATCACTCACCGATGGGGTAATGCCACCACAAATTTAGCACAAACATGACTACCACAAAATCCAGATCATGGTTAGAATAGTTATACTCATGGAAATCTAATTTACTAGACCCATAATAGATCAATACCCTCTATTTCATCAATACACATCCCAAACCTAGATTGAACGTGTCACAAAAAACCTCAAACAACACACCCTCTTCAGGGACTTGAATCACTGGAGTACTGAAAAACTTCCCTTTCATGTAATTGAAAACTGCCTAACATTGATCACTCCACACAAAATAATGATCCTTTCTGGATAGTTTCATCATTAGGGCCAGATATCTGGAGGAATTAGGTACAAAACTATGGTAATATCCCATAATACCAAGGAAACTGAGAACCTATGCCATGTTCTTGGGTGCTACCCAAGAAAAAACTACCTCATTTTTGGATGGGTCCACTACCACACCCTACCAGGACACCGCATGTTAGTGGAGACACACCTCTCACATCCATAACATATACTTGGATAAATTTCATTAATGTTTTTGGTTTCAAAGGATTTTTAGTATAGCTTTAAGATTCCCAACATACTCTTACTCCCACCTAAAGTAGATTAAGATATCATTGATGAATATGACAATAAACTGATCTTGGAATTCATAAAAAATAGAGTTCATGAGCCTCATTAATATCTCTAGTGCATTCATAACATTGAATGATATTACCATGAAGTCAAAGTTCCCACACATGTATTTGAAGTAAATCTTTAGAATATCCTCATCTTTTATCCTCAACTAGTGATATCCAGATCACAAATAAATCTTCAAAAACCAATTAGCTCCTCTCAGCTAGTTGAAAAGATCATATATCCTCAGAAGAGGGTGACTTTTATTGAATGTTAACTGATTCAACCTCTGGTAGTCTATACACATCCTTAGACTATTGTATACCATATATGAGAAAAACACTGGATCAACACAAGGAGAGACACTGGTTTAGATGGAACCCATCTACATCAAATAATCTACCTACAACCTTAACTCACACTTCTCCATAATTTCCATTCGATAGGGATCCATCTAAATAATAGACACACTTGGCTTCAAGTCTATCATAAATTGAAAATTACATCATGGGGGTAGTTCCATAACCTCATATAGGAAAACATTTATAAATTACTCCACAACTCTTAGATCATACCCAATTAGATATTCCACCTACAGTTATTCCAACATTGAAAAAAGAGGTTGCACTTACCTATCACCCATCCAATAAACACACTCTCCAATGAATACCACTCTCTATCCCCTAAAATTAGAAAACAAAACATTCCTATAGAAATATTTTATCATTGCATGCAAATAATACAACCAATCCATGTTCGGGATGATATAGTATGATTGTATCTATATTAAGAAGAAGTCCCCCACTCACTAAAAATTCCCCATCACCAGTCTACATCTCCAACACACATCAATGAAAGAATCCTGAACTCAACCCATCATGGATAACACCCAGGACAATAAGAGAATCTCTAACTATAGTCCCATAGAATAGATCAAATAGGGAGAAACAAGGGTTTGTGAGGATCCTAAATCAATTAAATCACACACAAGGATAGGTGATAAACTAATCCTGCCTTGAACAACTTCCAGCTCTGCTGGAACTACTACCTCTAATGTGCGCATCTAACCATGTCTAGGTCCTCTAACTCTATGCTGTCAGCCTCCAAGAACACTATCTTGTTTGGGTACTTATGGATATAGAAAATCATGAGGCTTCCCTATACTAAATCCATCTTATATTAGCTACTGGAAAAGCACCAATGGTTCTTTCCATTGAAAATTCCTCAGTGGTAACTACTACTATTACTGAAAAGAGGCCTAGAGGCCACCTAAAACTAGTATTCCTAAAAATTAGAAACTTATACCAATGATTCCCATGTCCTCCTTATATATAAAATCAAAATGGGAAACCAATGAAAGGATCTTGGGATTCAACTTCCCTAGAATAATAGAATGAGATTTTCCACAGTCGTTTCCCCACTATATGGAACCCTAACTACCTAAACACCCACAACCCACATCCTGAATCCCCACTCCTCAAGACTCTCTAACTTACACTCTTTTAAGGATCAAATCCCAAGGAAATTATCCACTTAATAACCTAATCCTTTTTATGAACCTCATGTTATGTCAGGATCGTAAATGGAGTGACCATATACCTGATCACTCGGAGAAAAGCCTCCTCCAAACACTACAATCTATAGTTCTCATATTGAAAAACATAAGGAGAAAAGTGTAGGAGTTCCTTAAATATGATCCCAAGTTTCCTCACACTCAAAATCTCCTTATGAAGGGAAATAAGATCTAACATATTGGTCTCCCTCATCATCGATGGAAGGAACTCTGCCCAGAACTCCCTCTAAAATTTGGTCCACATCACATCTTCTTCCTTAACATCACAAAAAAAACAATTTCCACTAATATAGTGTAACTACTTAAATATGAATAATTTTCAATGGAGCCCAGAACTCATCTTATGCCTAGATCAAGCTGAAATAAATCTCAATATCTTCCAACCAGTACTCTAGAGATGCACCCCTCATATATTTCTAAACTCTGCTACTGGAAGGCATGAAAACTATCTACCAAGACTCATCCTCCTCTGTTAGGTGAACCCTTTGAGGATAAACCAGATCATCCTACTGAACCTCAACTATCTGATCTACTCAAAGATAATGAACAAAATCTATTCTTGAAAATCATAGAGAACACCTTAATCCTCATATCATTGAATTTTATAATAGGTTTATTAATTTAATTCATCTTATTTTACCACCACAACCCAAATCTAACAAGAACACAATAAATCATGTTTCATGTACCTCTCCTAGGTATATACCTACCTAATAGGTTTTCCTCACTTGGTCATTTAATTATATTGTAGTTTATACACTATATCATGGGGGAACTAAAATCCCGTGTCCTATCCAGTCTTCTTATCCTGTGTCATGCACCAAGATAAATAGGAAATGTTTCATTACTAACCCATGAAAACCTCATAGTGAATAACTCAAATATTCATCATATATTTTAACCAAACCTCTGATACCAATCTTTCATGACCCTCCCACTATATATACTATAATTTATTCAATGGATTTAATCGCATCACTTATTTATTTAGTATGGGTATTATCACAAAAATAAGATTACATGGGAAACCAATTTATTAGTAAAATATAATTTCTTTATCCTTTTATTAAATGTGTGATGACACAACAACACCACAAGGGTCTCATGAAATTTCATCTATAATGAAAAAAGGATTCCAATATATTTTATTTTCAATATTGGAAATAAGCATTCAAAATATCATCAAAAAAATATATCAATGAAGTAAAACATGCGATGAATCCCCATACCCATAAATTTCAATTATTCAAATTAATTATCTTTATTATTACAACCCTTACTATACACCCAAAGGAATTAAAATTCATGAAAATCCCACACATAGAATTTTAAAAAGTGAGAATGAGAATCCCCTACCTCAAAGAAGATTTCCAATCACACTACATAACAAAGGATGATGAAGAAATAGATGATAAAATAGAACCACATAAGAAAACCCTGGATCAATTTGAACCACACCAAAGGGTTGTAAAAAACATAGTCCAGTATATCTCAAATGAGACCCACAACACCATAGAAAATCCCTCAGATAAAAAAGAGGGAATACAATGGGATAAGGGAGGATAAATCACCACTAATAACCAATGAAGTGTCCCAAAATTTCCTAGGTTTTGTACACAATAAGAGAGGGATGAGCATCCAAATAAGAGGAAAATTGACCAAACAAAAATTTATATACGGGATTTAAGTCATCTGATTTTTATTGGTGTAAATGTGTAATTTATGTCATAAATTCCAATAGTCCATAAACCTATGCTGTAAAATCCCCTTTCAAGCTATAAAATCCTTAAGAACTTAGGTTATATTGAAATTCATAGCACCTCATCCCAGAATAAACTTATTTCATAAGTTAGAATTTTATGATATTTTCTAATCATAAGATCCTAAGATTTATATTTTCTCAAGAACAGAATCCCAGATAAAGGTGGTGTGTGAAATACCTATAGAATTTTGAATTTAACACCACATAGACTCATAGTAAAGGTAATTCTATTACTAATGCCCTTAATAAGAATTTTAATTCCCATCATATCTTGGAATAAAAGGAGTGGAACCTTATATGGACTTTCACTGAGTTGCATTTGGACATGCAAGAAGATCATTCAGGTATAGTTTAACCAGTGTGTAGTTATCATCATCTCTTCTTGAGTCTATTCTGTAGGTCTAACAATAGGATGATGAGTTCAATGGAATCAAAGAAACCATATATAATGGGGAGACTATTTCTGGTCGGTCTCTGCTTCCTAATGAAATTATTCTCTTTGGGAATCAGTTTGTTGTCCCATTTACTATAAGGAATTTAGTTTTTACATGATTTTTATATTTCTTCCTTGTTCATTCACCCTATAACTATGAAGGTGTATTATGAGATGAGACAACATTTCTAGTGGCTAGTTATAAAGCATGACATTGCTGATTTTGTGTCTCGCTATTACACCTTTAAGAAGATAAAGATAGAGCACCCGATACCTTTTTGTCTTATCTATCCTATTTAAATATTTGTTTGAAAATGAGATCCGTTATCCATGGACTTCATTGTTGGATTACCATGAACTCTCCAAGGGAATAATTCAATCTGGTTGGTGATTTATCAGTTAATGAAATTGGCTCATTTTATTCTGATTAGGGACACTGCCAAAGTTGAAGATCTGGGTAAGTTATACATAAAGAATTTTGTAAAATTTCATGGGGTTATCTCTACCATTTTCTAGGACATGAGTCTCAGGTTTACTACTAAATTTTGGAAGATTCACCTAGAGGTAATAAGGAATCAAGTCATATTGAGTACAACTTACCTTCCATCAATGTATGGTCACCTAGAGCATTCTATTCATATTCTAGACGATATGCTCCATGCTTGCATCTTGGATTTTTGTGGATCAGGGTACAACCATCTGGTACTTGTCAAGTTTTATTATAATAATAGTTATTAATCATCGATTAGAATGGAATTTTTTGAGGATTTGTAAGGTCACTCATGTAGTTCAACTCTGTATTGATTAGAGTTGGGCAAGACCTCTATCAAAGAGCTAGTCTTATTCAGCCAAAATCAATGAGAATTCCAGATATACATCAAAAATTGGTTATAGTTCAAATTCAATAGAAATCATATGAATATTAATAATGATGTCCTTTGGAATTTTCAACTAGTGAATGGGTTTTCTTTAATGTTTTCCTCATTTGGGTCACTATCGACTTAGAAAACATGGAATGATGATGATGAGATATGTCAAACCATTTTAGATCATTGAGTGACTTGATCAAGTTTCTTATTAGTCGGTATTACCAGATTAATTTATAAACATTCATGATGTTTTCAATATATCTCAACTTAAGAGGTACCACCCCAATCCATCCCATGTTTTGAATTGGAAAGATATTGAGTTAGATCTAGATGTTTATATTATGGATAAAATAGTTGATATTGTTGATTATAAAATGAAAGTATTTCATGGGGAGTATATTGGTCCAAGTATTTTGGTGACATAGATCAGATTATCATAAGACTTGGGAGAAACAATCGTCGATGGGGGAGTAGTGAATTCACCTCTTCCTTGATCATTCTTTTTCCATGTGAATTTTTAGTGATAGAAAGTCTTATAGTGTATAGATTGTAATATCCTGGTTGAGGTTCACTATCTTTTTAATATTTAATAGGTTTTACTTTGAGTATTTGGGTTTTATAGGTGAACTATGGATTTTCTAATATACCTAGATTGGGTGATGGCTATAAGATCTTATTCACACCATGAATTATATATTCACAATGTGAATTGACTATAAGAAGAAGATATGAATCCCATTCATGGTGTGAAAAAATATTCATGAAGTGAATATTATATTCACATCATGAATTCAATTTATGATTTTATTAAAAGGAAACATTTTTTTCAATGTACAGGCTACCCCATTAGTTCACGTTGTGGATTGAGGATTCATGCTATGAACTATTCTTGCATAATCGATTTATTTGTGTTGTGTGCCTAACTCGTTTCTCATTCACCTTCTCTCTATCTAATATTATTTCTACTCTTGGTGATTTTCGGTGAATCCATCCCTTCCAGGCATCTCCAATTAGAACTTTGATATATGGGTTGGTTGGTTTCTCCCCTATTTTTGAAAGTTCAATCAGTTTCTCTCATGTTCCTTATAGATATCATATTTTGGCGACAGTTTTGGGCTATGTTATTGGAATATATTAATTAGGATGTGATATTTCTTGGCTATTTTTAGATTCCTCAATGTGATTATATTATATAGTCCAGTTTTGATGTTGGTTTTGGTGCGACGCATGAGATTTTCAAGGTATGTGTTAATCTACCTTCTCCACTTATCCTTTTTCTTATGGAATTTGATTCTAATATGTGATAATTGATGTTATGCCTTCTATTTTTTTATTGTTTACTCTTGCATTTATGGTATGTGTAGATGCCATTGTGGTTGGTGTGAGACCTTTATTTGAGGTAGTAATGAAAAATAGGTCGGACGGGGTGGGGTAGGCCAATCCTGTTTGAGTTTGAGCCCATGTGGGTTTGTTTCCAAAATCCCCAATATAATGAAGAAAAATTCATTCTCACCCTTCCCTGTATAATCCTGTTATAGCCCATGGGCTTTCCCACATTTAAATTTTTTTTTATAATCATTTAAATATCATGTTTTTTCTCATATATAATTTTATTTATGGGGTGAATTATGGATCGACAATAGATAAAGTTTTAAGGGATGTTATAGATTTTTTATGGGTTAATGGAGGCATGTAGTGATGCTGATGTAGCGGAGAACTATTGTAATGAAAAGTAGGAGAGTGATCAATGAGTGGAGATAAATGATGATGTTGGTTGTGTGGTGTTGCAAATATCTAGACCTAGGAATGAATGACAACTTTCTAGGCAATGATCAGTTTCATAGGAGAATATTAGGGTTCCCATGATGCCGTTTCCTAATTTATTAATAAAAAAATATGTTAAATAATATCAATTATAAATTGAACCAAAAAATATTATGATTATAATAACTTTTTTAGAGTTGAAACCATGTGCAAGGGAGATGAATTTTATTTTTTAAGAGGTGGGATGACACACTCTGTGAATACGGTTAATAATTACTATATAAATATTATAATATCATATTAAAAAAATAAATATAAACCTATTTAAAATTAAAATGTGAATGAATGGTGAATTAGTATGACCATTATGATGAAAAATAATATGTCAGGGTTTAATCATGATTTTTTATTAAGAAAACTACATTTTTAAGGAGGCATATATTGTAATTTTCTTTAATTAGGGATGAGGGTAAACCTGAACCCACATGGGGTCAACCTGCCTTATCCCACACCAACATGAGATCAACCCACATTGGCTAATGCTCTTAATGGTCAAAATTTTAAGACCCACTCCACCTGCATCTACTCCATATTTTTGAATCCCACAGGCCCATTTTTAATTACTAGTTTTAGGTAGGTGGTTATAACTCTAGCCTATATTGGATAAAACTTGAATTATATTGATTTATCAAAAAGTTTTAAAATTTAATTAGAATTATTTTTGATTGATTTGTTTTTTTATGTAAAGGAGTTTTTGAGAAAAGATGGTTCCCCCCATTTTGGTGAATGAAAATGTATTTTTAAAGCATTATGAAATTGATTTTTAAAGATTTTTGTTGTTGAATAAAGGGTTGTATGTAATTGTTTGTGAAATGTAAAATTCCTTTGAAACTGATTTGATATATTTCACATATTAGAGCCTTGGGTACTTAGGTGTAAGGTGTCATATTGAGCGTCATCCATTATTATTGTGAGGGGGTTCAATTTTTAGGGTGATATTCTATTCCTAGATCATTGATACATTATCTATAAAAATTGATTAACATTAGAGGGGGTCACATTATAGGGTGTTCCTCCATTCCCTATACTTTGATGGATGAGATCTAGATGCTTGAGTTCACACTAGACTTTGATTGAGATTGAGGTACAAGTGATCTAGTTGTCCCACCTTATGTTATCCTCGAGGTGTTTTCATTCGTGTGTTGGATTTATACTACATGTTTTTATTTGAGATGATATATGATTTGATTACTGTAAATGGTTATTGAAATTATTCTTTGAAACTATTTTACTTATTTTTAAGAATTATTTGAAAAAACAGAATTGTTTACCATAATTTTGGAATAAAAAAATTTAATTGAATATCATACATTTCTTTCTTTCGATACAAGAATATTGAGAATATTGTGGAGATATTTGATATGGATCACCAGGGTGGGATCCTATTGAGACTATTTGGATCACACCCAATACACTCGCTTGTGGGTTTATTTAAATTGTTTTTTCTTTTGATGTAGAAGAGGGAAAGGTGCTGCAATGAAGTGGCAAAGTTTTTGTCAGCTGGGTTGAGTAAGTGGTGGTGATATAATGAGACATGGTCTAATCATATCACATGGAGTATGTATTTACATTTTTCTATGTTATTTTTGTTTATTGTTGGACATGTACTTTGGGTTTTCTTCTGGCTACGTTTGGGTTGTTCTACTATCATTCTGTTTGGGTTGTTTTACTACGTTTCGGCCTTTCCATTCACTATTATATTGGGTTCATATTTGTGAGTCAAACATTATTACACCATATATGGTAGAACATATGATAAAAATAGTGAAAATTATTCAATATTGTATTAAAATCATATATTATAGGAATAAATCATATGAGAATCAAAGGAAAAGATATTTTAATTTCATAGTGGGAGATAATGTGTTCCCATGAGTTTCTCTACAATAAGGACAACATAGGTTTATAAGGGGAAGTAAATCATCACAATGGTTCATTAGAACTTTTGAGATATTGATTTTATATGGTGAAGTTTCTTATCATTTGTTACTTCTAATGTACCTAGAAAGAGTTGATAACATCTTTCAAATATCTCATATCTAAAAGTATATTAATGATCTATATCATTTGGTTGATAGAAGAAACATTACTGTCAAGGAAGTTATAATGTTCATAGAATATCTTGTAGAGATATAAGATCATAAATAGAATATTTTTCAAAAATTAGTTATACCACTTGTAAGATTTTTATAGAGTCGTGATCATTTTGAGAATATTACTTAGAGTTGGGAATCCCAGAAGAATTTTTTGTATCCAAAATTATATAGTTGATTTTTCATGACAGGATTTGGATTATAAGATTGAATTTGTATTATAATCTTTAATGGTGAAGTAATGAAGGATTATTTGTTTTTTATATATTAAATTCTTAGTGATCAAAAATTAATATTTTTCAAGATAAAATGTTTTTAAGGGGTATGTATTATGGAGACCAAGAAATTTTTATCCTTGGACTTTTGGAAATTATTAAGGGTATTTGGGTTATTTGATATCTAGATGGGTATTGTAATATCCTTTTACTTCCATGGAATCAATTCATTGAGTTTTGGTTGATTCCATCTTGAAAATGGAGGTTTGAAGATATTTTTGTGAAATGCGTGGTTTAGGTAAATTATTAAATAAAAATACTTATTGTAAATCTTATGACAAAGGGGAATGTAGGGTTTAATGGATTATTAAATAAATATCCAATATATTTGTCAATTTTATATTTTATTTCATGGAAAAAGTGAATTCACCTTTGGTGCAGGATAAAGAACTATGTAGGTTAAACCATGCATCTTGGGAATTTTGGTAGAGGTCATGCAAGGTAAACATGCATGAATAAATAATCATTCATTATAAATGCATATATGTATTAAACTTATTAATTTTTAAAAACACTATCTCATTCATTTTCACCAATTAAGATTCCTATATTGGTTTAGTTGACCATTACATTCATTTTTGGGGGGGATTTTAGTGCCTTTACATCTTAGTTTAATGATTTTTTATTTTGGATCGATTGATCAGGATCTAAATCTAAGGTAATAAATTTTTTACCTACTCCATTGTTAGATCTCTCCCTGTCTCTCCATATAAATCTCTATTATCTCTCTTATAAATTATATTATGAAGATTTAGATAAAGAGATATGAAGATATTTTAATTTGTTTAGTATGTTTAATCTTAGGTACTGGAAGATCATAATTGTAAACATGGATATAGGACTCTAGATATAATACCCAAATCCCATACAACCAGATTTAGTACTAAAACTATATATTTTTACACTTTGGATTTGGTAATAACTATACTATCATAATATAATAACTTCTCAATTTCAAGATTAATTCCAATGATTTCACAATTCTATATATCTATGAGATTTTAGGTTTAGAGTTGTAGTGAATTTAGAAAACTATTATACGAAAAAATCGAACACTTCCACATGGTGTATATTTTTTCCACAAAAATAGGATTTTAAATTGACACTCTTGTTTAATTTATAACGAACATACTTCATTCAAGATGGGTCTCCATAACTAGAATATTGACCTTATTATAGTTTGTAAAAATCCTTAAATTGAGGTAAATCACTTGAAAATGGGTGATGATCACATAAATACCATTAAGTTATATAAAAATAAATGAAACTCATTAGTCCACTGAAAACCATGAAATCCCATAATAATGTTTTCATTTTTACACAATAAACATTGGCTCATAAATAGAAAATAACTATATGTGAAAAAAATATTTGTTCAAGAAAACCATTAAAAATAATAACAAGAATATAAAACCATAAATTTATCTTAGTAAATAATACTCATCACCCTTTCAAATCACCTTTTCATATTACTCGTTCAATAGGACTATCCTTTTAGGTTACTAAAAAGAATTTTATCTTCATAGAATAAATCATTACCCAATTCCTTGTAGAGATATATTATAGGATAACCCATCATAATATACAATTACTAATGAATTCAACATGAAAAAACATAGGAAAACTTTCATTTTTATCACCAAACTCGTAATAAATGACATTTGATCTCATAAGTAAAACCACATTCAATTATCTCATAAAAATAAGTAGAAACATTCTTTTCCATTGATAACTCTTAAAAAATTAAAAATATCATAAAATTATAGTATTAATATCTTATTCAAAAAAATGAGAAATTTAAAAGGAAACAAATTAATGTATTAATTTCATAGTTATATGAAAACTTGTTCATACAGAAAATGTTAAAAAACATTTTTTCACATTTTTAAAAGAAAGTAAAAAATAAACCATACATATAACTTTAAAAATATTTATTTTTAAAACTTTGTAAATAAACTAAAATATAATATAAAGTGACACTAAGAAATCATTAAAGTGTATAGAATAAAATTCTTGAAATAATATGGAAATTTATGAAAAAGTGTTAAAAGGAAAACTTGAAAACATTTAAAATAAGGTTTAAAACAAAAATACCTTACCTTGAGTCTCGAGTCATTTAGTATGTGTGTCTAACTTCCTATGTAATAAAATTATATGAATTATTTACTTGATTAAGAACCTATTTCATATTAATTACCTTATTATTATTATTATTTCATTTATTATCATGTTTCATTTATTTATTAAATCAATATATGTCACATTGGTTATTTTGGGTTTATTCGGTTCGTAATAGACAACACGGTTTTGGTATCCCAATAATAAGAAAAATTCATTGTATAATGATTCCATAATATCTATATGTGTCATGGTATAGGGTTCATATAATTCCATAAAAAAAGAGTTCAAAATGTCATTAAATAGTTTTTTTTGTGAATCATCCTTATTAAGATTGTTGTTGATGGTTTAAAATAACAATGACAATTCACATTTATTTTTTCTATTATGATAGATATTTCACCATTCAATAATATTCATTAAGATGTAATAAATGTGATTTATATATTTCTGGGGTCCCATTGTCATTTTATGAAACTTATAGTGATGTATCACATAGGACACTTAAAAATCTATCTCTATTTTTTTTATACATTTTCATTTCATAAAAATATTTGATTTTATTAACAAACAAGAACACATTATAAAAAATAACACATACATACATACTTACATACATACATACATACATACATACATGAGTAAATAAGAACACATTATAAGGAACAAATGAGTAAAAATATATTATCATATAGTAATAATATTAGTTTAACATATGATAAATGATTTCAAAATACATGTTATTATATTTATGAATTAGATTAAATAGAAATTATTTGAATAAGATAAATTAAAGAGAATGGTAAGAAGTTATTATATAGAAAGTATCTTGATAAGATCGTTTTTTGGTTGTTAAGTTTACATTGACAATTTATTGTCAATATTAAAAATATAATAATTAATTTATATTTCTAGAATATTAATCATGTCATAAATATTATATTTATCTATTAAATGTTTTTTTATAACTATCCATGTATGAAAATGATGAAATATGAAATATAACATTTATGAAATCCGTAGTCTGCACGTTACCTGAGCGACACATTCATTTTTCAATGGATGGGAGGAAGGCATAAAATATTTTTTCAATCAACAGAATAATAGTTTAGTATAGTAATGATATTTATGTATTTATATTAGTATGGTTATAATAGATTTTGAGGAGGTGGTGAAGATCTCCTTTTATAAGTGAGAGGAGTGACACTTATGTAAATATTTGTTTTATTAATATATAATAAATGTAATACTCAAGAAAAGTGGAAAAAATAGAAAAAATTGAGAAGATTATTTTGGTATTTTTGAGAATATACTCAACCAATCAATTAAATATAAGGTTTTATTATCTCATTCCTTAATTTAATTCCATTTTAACCATTTTAACCTTTACCTTGGTGACTAACTTGTTCTTGGTAAATAATTTTTATGACTAAAAATGAAATGGAACTTATTAAATAATTTTTACCTTTTTTATTAAAAATATAAATACCATTTTAAAATATTTAATTACCATAAGGTTTAACGATTAATTTTAATATAATTAAGTAAAATGCAATAAAAAATAGTTTTTTGAAGAGAATTATCGTTAAGCATAAAAATTAATTTCACCAAAATAGTGCATATTATTGATTCTTATGAAATTTATTATTTTATGAAAAAAATTATTAGATTTATGTGAATTTAAAAATAATCCAAAACTTAATGGTACCTTTTGAATTCTTAAAAAAAATGAAAAAAATATCAAAAATAGTTTTTTTATTAGAATAAATTATCACTATAGTGGTATTATAACAACAAAAATGTTCACCTAAAATTTAATTTTGTTATATATAATTGGGACTATGATCCATAAATCAACTTCAAGAAAAAGGGATTTTGTTACATCATCAGTGTAAGGCCTCCATGTCATAGATCCTCTGGTTCATCACCAGTGGGAAGAAGGCGACATGACATGGACCTAGAAAATGTCTCGGTGTAGTATGAAGTTAGTGTAATAGGGATTCACATAGGAATTTCCAAGAGGGTGTATAATATATGAGGGATGGTCATTATAATAATTATCATATACCCTTTTGTTTCCCTGACTTCCAATGTAGGATGGAGGAGTTTACTACCATGTGACTATCCATACTTGAGACTGGTACGATGATGTAGAGAAACTGGTAGGTAATAAAAAGCGAGGAAACATGAAAGGAATTACTAAATGAGATACTCTAAAGAAAAATGAGTGTAATAGTACTTATTATATGGGCCTCCTCCCACACCATGGATAGAGGGGTTCCCTTCTATGGTGTGTTAGGCCAACATGATGCAACATTTCATAGCCGGGGGATGCAACACTCAAGATGGGAACATATTACAATGACTACTTATTGGGGGGAATGACATAAGACTGGTGACCTGGAATGATGAAAAATTATCACTCAAGGACTTAGGTCCATGTATATGCCTTCGGGATAATGGGACTTCATGCCATGTATTGAAATAAAATAAGTTCCATGAGTGTATGTCATTACTTGTGTGGAGGGATGATGATTGACCCATTAGGGTGCTTGAGTGAATGTATTGTTTGGTTGCTTGCAATACAATCTACCTATAATTTACATCATGATAATGTTGTAAAATTTATGACATTTGAGAACTGATTATTTTTCATTATTCACCAAATAATCCACCATTTTAGACTAATCCAAAAAATTCACCCCAAGATAATTTTTTCATGTTGATATCATAAATTAAATCAAATTTATCAATTTAAAATTTTAAAATTTATAAATTTAACTTTAAAATAATACTATATAATATATTGAAAATAAATTTATTTAGAGTAAAAAAATATTCACTTTAAATTGAAAATATATATAAAAATACTTATAAAATTATAATTAATATGATTCTATAAAATTAAAATTCATATTAATAAAACATAAAATTTATTTATTAATAAAATTACTTGGGTTGTTATATGAATCCATAAAATTAGCTTGAATACTAACAAAACATAAAATTTATTTATTATTTAAATTACCTAGGTTGTCATATTCTTTCCCCCTTAAAGAAACCACTTCCTCACAATTTTATTTATTAATAAATAGGTGGGATATTTTTATCTCATATCTTATTTAGGTTCCCAATTTCTTATTCAATAATATTATTATTCTACAAACCTTTATAATATCGAGTTACCTTATCCTGTTATACTTTTTCTCTAGGATCATGAATCTGAATAGGTTTTTCGTCGTAGGAAATATTTTTGTTGTTAACTACAATAATTCATGGCTCAATATGTGAGATACATCTGGTATATATTTATTTAACAATGAAACATGAAACACATCATGTACCTAAGATAAACTCAAAGGTAAGACTCATCTATAAGAAACTAATCCCAATATATATTCAATTTCATATACACCAATAATCCACGAGCTTAATTTTCCATTATTATTGAAAATTATCACACATTTTCATAGAGATATTTTAAAAAAATTTGGCCACCTAACTCAAAATAAATATCTTTCATTTAGTTATTTTTATAACACTTATACCTACTCCGAGATTCACTCATATAGTGCTGAATCATATTAACCTTTTTATCCATCTCATATACCAATTCATGTCTCAAAAAATTTATCTCTACAAATTCATCCCAACAACATAGAGTTTGACATCAATTTCAAAAAAATGTCTCAAATTGTGTCATATATATTCCAGAAATAAAAATATTATTATAAAAAAATTCAACGAATAAAAGGTGTTGATCCCAACCTCCCTGATAATCCAATATTTAATCCCATTGTATATCCTCTATAGTTTGAATTGTTCACAATAAACTACATTTAATTATTTCCTTAATATTTTTTTGGTAATACCACCATGAATTCCATGAATATATGCTCCCATATCTATTCTATAATTTACAATGGTTGAATCATCCCCTTTGGTAGTTTCTATTCAGCTTTAACCTATTGAGAAGTAAAACATTTCAATGTAAAATTAGAAATTTGTTTATTCAATCCTTCCCACTAATAATATTTCTTAATACATATTTTGGATACCAATATGAATATAATATAGAGTTCTATGAACCATACTCAATACTTCCTTTTTTTCTCAAAAAAACGCTGAATATAAATAAAGAATTTCCAAATATTATAACATTTTCTTTGTTAGTATTAAACTCATTAAATTTTCTTTCTTTAAATAGTTATAACTTCATTTTCAAACCAAGACCTTCCGTATAAGAATATTTAATTATTTATAACAAGGATAAGTTTACAGGTACATAATCCAAAATTAGAGGGGTTTTTAAAAACCTAACTTCCAGTTCTAATTTCATTAATTCATTAAATACATGATCATGTTTCAATCATATCATTTTTAAAGATACATTATCCTTTTTACTCATGAAATATTCTACATTGTTTTCGTTACTTGGATGATATCACATGATACAATCCTAATCATTTATCAATTTCAACTATCTTATTTTCCATATGTTCAACTGTTTTTTGAGTAAATATATTATTTAAATTTTTGTAATATGTATAAACATATATGAATAAATATATATATAAATCACATTTATCCCTATATAAATGATGACTTAGATTTCTAAATCAAATATTACCATTGTATGTTGAATATCATGTGTTGGATAATTTTTCTCATGGGGTTTCAACTTTCATAATGTATATGAAATTACTTGACCAATATGCATCAAAACATAACCAGAACCCTTTAAATGGTGCTTAAATGTTAAAAAAATTCCTTATTTCTAGATTAAAAGGAAAATACTTTAGAAACAATCAATAATATTTTTAATTTATAAAAACAATCATCATAATACTTTTTTCAAATGAATTTAACTCCATTTTGAGTTAAGTTGGTTAGTGAGGTAGCTAAACAAGAAAAGTTTTCAACAAAACACAAGTAATAAATAACTATTTTAAGAAAACTTTTAATCTTAGTGAAATTAGTTAGTATTTAAAATTTTCCCAACACATTAATTTTAATAGGATTAAATGATATGCCATCATTAGTTACAATATGCCTAAGGAATAAAACCTGCTATAAATAACTAACATTTTCCAAATTTTCAATATCACTAATTTTATTTTAAATTCCACTATACAATCCCAATACATTTCCCATGATCCTTGGAAATTTTATAATATACATGAATATAATCAATAAATGCCACTATAAATTTATCCAAACACCCACATAAAAACATACCCATTAAATTCATAAATATAATGAGTTCATTTGTCAATCTAAAGGGAATAACCACAAAATGAAAATCATTATACCTTATTCAAAACACTATATTTGGAATGTATTATTCCTTTAATTTTAACTAATGGTATCCATACCTGAGGTCAATCTTAAAAAATACATATATCCCTAAATATGATAAAAAAAGTCATCAATATGAGGCAAATGATACTTGTTCTTAAGATAAATGATATTGAGTGATATATAATCAATGAAAAGCCTCATAGAACCATATTTATTTCTATCAAAAAAATAGGATCACCCCAAGGTGAAGTGTTAGGATGAATGAAACTATTATCAACTAACTATTGTAATTTTCTTTTTAATTCGAATAGTTCTACTTGATCCATTAGATAAGTGAGTTTTGAATTTAGATTAGTATCCAGAACAAATTCTTTAGTGAATTAAACCTCTTGATATTTAATAACACTATAAAAATCATCATAAAGTACATACAAAGTTTCATTTACCACTGGAACATAACTAATTTAAAAAACTCCCTTTTTTTAATGATATGTGAAAGATAAATTTGACCCCAAATTTAATCAATTTATCAGATTCTAGATATGTTATCGTAGGTACGAACTCATTATTGAATAAAAACTGAAACCCATTTTAAAAATTAAATATAAATTGTTTTCCTCCATAATCTTTCTTAGCATGATAATATGAAAGTCCATCCATAGCCATAATAATGTAAAAAGCTATTATAGGTAAGACAAAAAGACATAAAAGAAAAAAACTTTAAAGATATTTATAGGAAGATTACTATAAATATTTATTCCTTTAATAATTATCCACACATCTTTAAATATTTTTTGTACCTATAACAACTTCATTAGTTGGACTAACATCTATCATAGTAGTATAATATGAATTTTCTACACCTTTATTCTTTAGATCTTGATGATTCCCACCTTGAGTAACTAACTTTGGAAACATGCTTGCATAACGACACAACTAACGTCAATTAAAAACTTTCAGTTACAACTAAACTCCTATTTTCCTATCATTAGTATGACTGATTTTTTTTTGAAATCATGTTCCAAATTTCTGAACTGACCACACCGGTAAAAAATCTTGATTCTATTAGATATTCCATAAAATATTTTTTATCATATTTGGAACATGTTTGAGGGTTAAATATAGGTCTTCTTGTTGGTTTTTTCTTCATAAAATTCCACCATGACCACTTCATTTTCTTGATTTTATGACATACATAAGTGTCAACAAAATCCATCTCTACCTTATAATCACATCAAGAAATTTACTAATAATTTTTAAATTAAAAAGAGGGAAATGATCGTCATAAAAATTGTTTTAGACCTATGAAAAACCTATAAATTTTACTCATAGAGTGTAAAATAAAATTCTATGTATACCTGAACAATCTTGTAAAATATTCTTTATAAGCAGCAATAGAGTCCCATTCCCTTTTCATCGACTCTAAAAATTATACTTCCATTCTAAGTCAAAGAACTTTCAGAAAATATTTTTCAAGAAATATATCTTTAAATATATTCCATTAAATTTTACCAATATTATTATTCTTCTTGGTATTTTTAATTAAATACCACCATTTACCAGCTTCATCTTTAAAATGATAAACTCCAAGATGTACATTTTGATGATATTAACAACCCAAAACTTCAAATATCATCTCCAAATAATTTATCTATTTTGTTTCTTGAAATGATCCACTATTTACATATTTATCTATTGAGAATTTAGTCTCTCACTTACATGGGTACTACCACTTAGAGTCCCTTTTAATTAATTTTACACAACCAAAAAGTTGTAATGCTTTATGATTTTAATATATATTTCCTTTAAATAGATGTATTATTTTTGATAGCTTTCTCTACATGGAACATCGTACTAAAAATACCACAACATATTAGATGAATATTAAAAATAAAATTATAACAATAAATAAAACTTCTAATAAATAAAAATATAGTAACCAATTAAAAATTCTTACATTTAAAGGATATATAATTAATGTGATTTAATATTTAAAAAGATTTTTCATTCTCAAATATCTATTTAAAGTATTAATAAATTAAATTGATAAATTTTAAATTATTATTATGATAATATAAAATAATTCAATATATTAATAAATATATTAACATTATTTAAATTATAAATTAGTATGAAATAATATTGAGAACATACAATACCATTTTTAATAAAATCAATTTTATTTGTATTTTGAATTTTCATTTAAAAGAATAATTTATAAATTTTAGAGTTTTAATTTTACCAAATGAATTTAAATGTTCAGTTTGAAATATCAATTTTAGCCTAAGGTGATTTTTTTATATTTTTCAGAATTAACTGACTTTTATGTGAATAGTAAAAAATAATGTTTTTACTAAAATCGTAGTGTTTAAGACTATACTAAGAAGTAAATATAACATAAAAGCTTATAAAACATTTATCATGACCAAATATGAATTTATGGAGTAATATTATATATTTCAAATTTCTATTATGAATTTAGAAAACCTATGATTAACAACTAAACTAATATTCTCCAATAATTTTTTTGGTCCTTTATTTTAATTAAAATATTATTTTAGTAAAATTCAGTTTTTTATTGGTTTTAAATACACATAATATTTATTTATTTTTATAATAATACAATGTATAACATTAAAATAAAATGAAATGATAATTTTATCCTACATATAAAATTTAATCTTAAAAATAATATTTTTCCTAAAAACTAGTATTTACACGTTACGTGCAATAATTTTAAAATTATTTTTTCTTACATATAAATTTTATCTAATAAATTTTATTTAATATTTGGAATCAGTAGATACAAATTATTTCATAGGGTTAATTTTATTTTTTTCATTAAAATTGAATTACTTATGTAAAAATTAGTTACCATGATAAAACAAGAATTGGTAAAACTGAAAATTCTAAGATAAAAGACTTAATATTTTTTAAACTTGTGTGAAAATTAATATTTGCAGTATTATATAACTTATATCACCTAAACTAAATTATTATATATTTTGAGTCTTCTTGAACTGTGAATCATGTGGTCTATTTATAATATGTTGAAATATTTACCAAAATGTCATTCTCACCACTTATAAAAGGGGCCTCTAACCACCCCTTGAAGACCACTGAAATAATTAGGTTTTCTATTTAAAATATTTTCTTTTCCATTATCTATAGAATATTTTGACTTTTATTTGAGACTCGGGTCCCAAGATATTATCTTAAGAGCTCAATTTCCAAGAAATCCTCTAAGGAAAATACAAAGATTTCAACGTGAGTACTCATTTTTTCATACTTCTTTTCTATTCCATCTTACATATTCAATTATAATATTCTAAATAATATATTATGAAATAATTTTTTTTATAATTAATGTTATTATGGTAATATTATAACTATTAACCATATTTCCTCTTTTCTATTAATAAAAATGAAACAGTCATTCATTCGTTGTGTGGAATACCGCCTCTAAGAAGCAACAAATTATGTTTTCTTATAAAACACTAATATTAAATGATTATATAATTTAAATTGAGGAATAAATTCAATAAATATAATATAATTGTTTTTATGGAGATATAATTTATAATCCAACTTATTTCCCTCTATTTCTTTGAGAAATGATAATGTAAACTGTTCGTTGTGCGAACTACCAACTCCATGAAGTAACATATCCTGTTTTTTAATCTAGTTTAATTATTATTTATTAAAATATATAAAAATATGATTGAAAAACTAAAAATTAACTAAATAATATAATTATTTATACATAATAATTATATTTTGTCAAAAGAACCTACATTCATAATCATAATCACCCATTAATTATGGTATGTTCATGTTTGGGTCTTATAATCATCTACTTGAACAATGATATAAAATAATATCATGGATGAATATGAGAACGAAATTAATGATGATATATGATATAAATAAGTAAATATGTATATTAATTTGGTTATGTAATGTTAACATTAATACTAAACTCATTAATTAAGATACCATCATTCATTTGTTAAAGATCCCCAAAATATGTCTGTCGCTAATTTAATCTTCAAGAACCATGGATAAAAATATTATTGAATGAAATCATAAAATCATAAAATATCTATAAACATCAACTAAATTACCTTATATTATCTTATTAATGATTAATATTGGAAGAATAATTAATAATGACACTATTATTATGAAACTAGTTTAAAAAGATCAATATTACTCACACCCGATATTGAAAATATATAATAACAGACTAATTTAAATGTAGGGAATAATTATAAATTATGTTTATAGATGGTTATATATATGAATAATGTTATTGAATAGGATATTAAGATATTTTTTTATACATTATATTTTATCACTTTAGTGGAAGTTAAGAATTAAGGTAAGGGGGTTCTTTGTCTCAAATTTAATTCCTAAAGACATATTTATTAGTATACAACATTATATCTGTCAAATGATGTGATTAATAACTAATGATTGTATTTTTAAATATTCATAAAATTAATTGGGTTTTAATATCTTTATAGTGTTCCTTCATT
The DNA here is from genome assembly GCA_963277665.1 of Viscum album. Lineage (NCBI taxonomy): Eukaryota > Viridiplantae > Streptophyta > Magnoliopsida > Santalales > Viscaceae > Viscum > Viscum album. The sequence goes on from OY728162.1 coordinate 129,336,250, forward strand.
AAATGGGTTTTGATTCAGAAGATACCAAAGTTGTAAGGGTGTTTGTTAACTCAACCCCCTTTGTTGAGTTATAATTCTTCTTCATGAACTTTTTCCTTACAATATTGGTTAAATATACCCTAATATTTTATTTAATGGAAATTTATATTCCTATTTATAGAAAATTATGTTTGAATATGATCCATAAATTTTTCTATTATGAAAATAGTAAAACTGTTTTCTTAAAACTCTTATATTATTTCCTTTTCCATATGAGAATTCTTCTCGATGAAGATTCCTTTCCATGTTTAAAATGGATTTCAAAACTATTTTAACTCTTTTTTAAAAAAAATAATGGTAATAAAGTTAATATTCTCTAAATTAAAAGTTTCATTTTTTGAATGTAATTCATGATTTTAAAAGTAGTTTTAAAGGTTTGTGTTTTTAAAAGGTTTTTTTCATGTATTTTTATATCCTCTCAAAGAATGTTTTAGAATAATAATTCAATTATAAAATTTGTTTTTTGAAAACAAACTTTTGGTTTTAAATAATTTTTTTTAAATTTTTTATCAAGATCAAGTATTTCATTTTAAGGAAACCATTTTAAGGTGTCTTCAAACCATAAAAGGGGCATTCCCTCTTATTTTCAAGTGATTTAGCTAAATATCTTAAAAAGTTATTTTTAATCTATGAAAATATCCTTAATGCTTATTAAGTTACACCTGAGATATTTTTAATCCACCATCCAACTTATTTATCTTGATGTCTTATAGAATTTTCTAAGAAATTATTTTCATGAAACTCATCTCTTTTCCATGGGTCAATGAAGTGGTCTTAAAAGTATGAATTTTTTCATGTACTAATGAAATGTATATGTATGGACGATTATTTATGTGATGGGTGGGTTCATATATCACCCTCAAATGAATTTTTCATATATTTATATCTCATGATATGACTATGAGAATCAAGAAGTTATGCTTGAACCACTATGTTTCGGATAATCAGGTAGTGATTCCTACTCCACTATGTTTATGAGAATATGGTAGTGATTCCCAATCCACTATATTTATGAGAATCTATTAATTGAGACTACTTGACTATTTTTATGGAAATCAAGTAGCGTTACTTACTCCACTATGATAATCAGGTAGCGATTCCTACTCCACCATGTTATGGGATACAAGTAGTGTTTGACATTCCACTATTTTATGATTTATACACCTATGTTAGTGTCATTGTTTACTATTATGTTTTTTTTCATGGAATTACATATCTTTATGCCTATTGTTATGATCCATGACTCATGTTTATTGTCTCATGTTTCCACAATCTTATTCCATTGTATATATTTCTATTTTGAGATTACATATCTTGCTATCAATACTAATGGAAAATTATTTTTGTTTTATATTATTTTTAATAAGATTTTCCTCCCCTATTAATGTTTTCTCTCATTCTTATGATCTAAAACAAGATGAAATGTTGATGAGTTTTTCCCCTACTAATATTTTGATCTCATCTATTTATTTTTTTTCCATTCCATAGGTTATTAAAATATGTATAACTTATGTAAAGTCAAGAAGGAAGACTAGTATGGATTGATTATTGATAAAGGTTCATAAGTTTTGTTAAATTAGTTTCCTATATATTTGGTTCTCAAAGAAACTAAACCTTTAATTATTGGGACTGTGAGATGATTATGAGTTATAATGTTTATCTTATAGTAATGTTGTAAAATAAAGATAGGTTCATCTAACTTTATATGAAATATTGTGTTTAAAGAATGTTTTTTTAGAATCAGACCAGGGAGTGTAGGTCTAGGGAACTTCAGTTGGTATTATAGTGTGGTTTAGCTATTTTTTAATATTAGTTTAGTTATTTTTGGGATTAGTATAAGATAACATTTGTGGAAACACTAGATATTAGAATAAGGGATATGACTAAGTATTGGATAACATCATCATGTTTTAGTAAGGAAGATAATGTGTAGTTGTCTTTAAAATTACAACCTTTTATTGATACTAGAAAGTGGATGTAGTAGTATAATAGATGCACCTAGGTGTAATCATCTTGAAAAAGACTAGTTGATCATTGAATTGATCTTTAATTTGGTATACAATGAGTATAACTAATACTGCACACCTAAATAGATTCTCTCGGGGGATATTATTTGGTTAATACCATTATTTTACATGCCATTATGAAGGATTTATTTCAAATTTACTTTAAGGGATTAAGTTAAGAATTATGATAGAACATAACTTAAAGAGACCTATATTGAACCGATGGTGATTTTGGTTGAATTAAAAGTTAACGTTATGGTTTTGAAGAGTAATAAATTTTGAGTCTGAGATTTTCCATGATATTTTTTATGATAATTCTCTTATGATGTTAATATTTCATCACCCATGTAAACCCATTTTAGTTTTAGTAATGGATAGAGTATGGAGAAATCAAGTTGACAGTGGGTGTGATGGGAAATGTGTTGATTGTCCCATGAAAAACCAAATGATGTGGGAGTGGGAGTACAAGATCTTATGAAGATTATCACTCAATTTTAACAATCTAGGAATTATATAAAATACTATGTTGAGATATTGAAGGAACTAAAGTAGTAGTATCTTTCTATCAAGTGTGTCATGTGGTTACATCCACCCTCCTTCAGTGGCTCTTCTAATTCACTTATTACTGGGAAATGGATCAGTGTGATGGAAAAGATATTTTCCATTTTCTAGTGAAAAAATAATGGGATGGTTGTTCTAGAATTCTATCATTTGGATGGTGGGGATGTCCAATGGTGGGCTATAATTAAGAATATAATGGAAAAGGAGGAATTATTATCTATGGAATGGGAGGAGTTCAAGAAAATATCCTTCACAAAATATTTTTTCTGAACTCCTCTCATGAAAATTTTCCATAATTTCTAGAGATGAAATAGAAGGAGGATGAATACATTCAAACCTATGAAGAAAATTTCATGAGACACTCAAGTCATGTCTTTGATTTTGTTACTAACCTTTAGATTAATATTGACCTATTATTTAGAAGCCTAAATATTAGTCTTTAAATAAATTATCTATAAGAGATTTTAATATCTATGAAAAAAGTGTTAGATGTGTACATAAGGTGGATATGGAAGCAAAATAATGTTATTATTATAGATATATGATAAGAAAAATGGAATATTATGGAAACACATAGGATAAATCATATAAAGGGAAAATATTTCAATTACCTACATGCCAACATTACGCTAAAAAGCACAAATGTAATTTTTTGGATAGAAATTTGAATATTTTTCAAGTGTGGTAAAGTTGGATATCTTGCACACAATTGCCAAACGAATGAAAAATACTAATTGAAACCATAAAGTAATAGAAGGTACCATTAAAAATTCCACCCATGCTTCTATGATTAGATTTCATGGAGATTTGGTATTATGAAAATTGATGTCCTAATCCAAGGGATTATGAGAAGAATAAGCCTCAATAACCTCCTATGTCAAGGAAACAAGGTAAATCTTATGATACCACTAAAAAAAAGTGGATCATGATAATTAAGGCACAATTTTCCTCCAATCCAAATATGTGAATGATATTTTGGTTATTGTTTATAAGAACTCTAGTATAGCTAGAACATTTTATAGGAACATTAAATCACCACCCCAATGATTTGATATTGTTAAATATATTTTTTTATTTTATCCCAAGTTAAAGTTAATGGGAATATTCCTTATAAAAATCTTTTTATTTTACTTTTAGATCAATGTAATTTTGTAAATTGATTGATACCCTTTATTCGGAGGGAAATAATATTTAGAATAAGTAAATCCCAATTCATATCATCCTATAGTAGTCGATCAATTAAAGGATTATTATGAACACCATTTAGAAGTAAATTTTATAACATATGTCTTGAAGCTTAATAACAATGGACTCTTGGCTAAAAATGTTGTAGAAAAAATAGTGATAGGTATAAGCCTATTATAAGGAAAAAGATAAATTTACTAATCATGTAAGGTTGATATTTATCTAGAAATTATATCTTGATCCACATTTATCTTTTAAATATACTTATATATTTTAAAGATTAAATAATAATTAATATTTTAAGGAATTAATTTTTTTAGATTTGTGGGGGGGGGGGTGAAGGTAACACCCTACGATTTTACAGTATTTATTTCCATTAAATAGATCAAATGTGTTCAATATCTTACTCTACATGCAACACCAAACTAAAAAAACCCTCAATATATTAGATGAATATTACAAATAAAATTATAATAATAAATAAAACCTCTTGTAAATAGAAATATATTAACTGATTAAAAATTCTTACATTTAGAGGTCATATAATTAAAATGATTTAATATTTGAAAAGATTGTTCAATCTCAAATAATTATTCAAAGTATTAAAAAATTAAGTCAACCAATTTTAAATTATTATTATGATAATATAAAATATTTCCATTTATTAACTATTATTTACCATTATTTAAATTTGAAATTAGTATGAAATAATTTCGAGAACGCATAATTCTATTTTTTAATAAAAAGAGTTTTTTATTTTGAATTTTCACTCAATATTTAAATATATAATTTTTATAGATTTATTTTTAAAAAATTAGCTTAATATTTTATTTAAAACTATCAATATTATCCTATGGTTAATTTTTGGGTTTTTTTCTGATATAATTTATTTTAGCTGAATATTGAAAATAGAGTATATACTTAAATCATAGAATTTATGACTACAAAGAGAAGTATCTGTAACCTAAAAACATATAAATAATTTATCATGATAAAATAAGAATTTAATGATTAAAGAAATTAAATTTCAAAAAACTATTATGAATTTAAAAACCCTATGTTTAATAACATAAGTAATATTTTCCAATAAAAACTATTTTTGGTTATTTCTTTTAATTAAATATTATTTTGGTAAAATTCGGTTTTGGATTGATTTTAAAGGCCCATAAATTTTATTACTTTTATGATAAACTAATTTATATCATGGAAATAAAATTCAATGAAAATTTTGTTCTACACATAAATTTTAATCATGACAATACTTTTTTTTTCTTCTAAAAACGTGTTTTTACACGTTACATATGATAATGTTAAAATTAATTTTTCGTACACATATAAATTTAATCTGATAAAATATATTTAATATTTGGAATAATTAGGTTAAAATTATTTTTTAATTTCATTTTTTTAGTCATTAATATTAAATTACAAGGGTAAAATTTATTTACCACGGTAAAACCAAAACCGGTTAAAGTGAAAATTTTAAGAGTAAAAGACTTAAAATCATATTTAAAACATGTGTAAAAAATAATGGTTTAGATATTATCAGCCATATATAATACCCCACTCCAATAATTTCAATTTTGGAGTCTTATTGACTTGTGAAAAATGTTTTTTCATTATATTAAGTTAAAATATTTACCAAAATGTCATTCTCACCACTTATAAAAGGAGACGCTAACCACCCATTAAATACCACCAAAAAAATTAATTTTACTATTTAAAATATGAAATCTTCCATTTCCTATAATATCCTTACTTTTCCATTAGACTTTTTTTTACAATTGATTAGATTAAGACCTCCATTTCTAGGGAATCCTCCATGGAAAACACAAATATTTCAACGTGAGTACACATTTTTTCAAACTTATTTTCATTTCTATCATAATTTTTCAATTTAAATTTTATAATTATTATATAATTACATAAGAATTATTTTTATACTATAATTTATTGTGGTAATATATTAAATATTAACCAACATTCCCATTTTCTATTAAGAAAAATGAAAGTGACATTCAAGATTTGTGCGGACTACTATCTCCACGAAGGCAGGACATGTGTTCATTTCACCATTGTATATATTAACTAATAATAAAAGTAAAATTAATGAATAAGTGTGAAAAATATATTATAATTATGATTTTGAAGAGGAAAATTATAATCCCCATTATTTCCCCCTCTTTCTCTGAGAAATAAAAAAGTTAACTGTGCGTTGTACGGACTACAACCTCCAAGAATTAACATAACACATTTTTTTATCTAGTTTCATTATTATTTAATAAAACCTTTATTATTTTTATTAAATTACTTAAAATTATCTAAATAATATCATTATTCTTTTTTTAAAAATTATATTATACTAAAAGAAACCACTTTTATAATCATAATTATCCATTAATCATGGTATGTTTACGTTTGGGTTGGTCCAACCACCTACTTGAACAATGATATAAAATAATATTATGGATGAATATAAGGGCTTAATTAGTGATGATATATGATATAAATAATTAAATAATGATTTTATTTTGGTTCTTTAATGGAAAAATCAATACATAACTAATTAATTAAGATACCATCATTTGTTTGTTAAAAATCACCCAAACATGGCCATCACTAATTTCATCTACAAGAACCAAGAATAAAAATCCCATTGAGTGAAATTATAAATTTATAAATTAGTATGAAACATTTATTCCATTACCTTTTATGATATGTTAATGATGAAATTTGGTAGAATAATTAATAACAACACCGCTATTACAGAACAAGTTCAAAATAATCAAGATTACTCACACCCGATATTGAAAATAGATAATAACTAACTAATATAAATATATAATATAATTGTAAATAAATTTTATAAAAGGTTATAAATATGAATATTTTTATGAAATAGGTGATTAATATAAAATTTTTGTTTATACATGAGATTCAAGCCATTTAGTGTATGTCAGGAATTGAGATATGGAGGTTCTTCATCTCAAATTTAATTCCTTAAGACATATTTATTCTTATGCAACATGATATCTTTGATATGGTTTTTTTACTACCTAATGAGTTTATTTTGAAATATTCATAAAATATATAGGGTTTTAAGATCCATATCATGTTTTTATTTGAATTTATTTTGATTCAAAAGATACCAAAGTAGTAAGGGTTTTTTTTAACTCAACTCCCATTGTTGAGTAATAATGCTTCTTCATGAACTTATTCATTAAAAGCTTGGTTAATTCCAACAAAAGAGTTAATTTCATGGAAATTTATATTCTTATCTTGGGAATTTTTTTAATTTGAGATGTAAATTTTTCTTTTATGCCTATGGTAAAAGAATTAAAAAAATATTTTATTGTTTCTTTCATTCTATGTGAATTATTCTTTACGAAGCTTCTTTTACATGTTTTAAAATAGTATTCTAAATTATTTTAACAATTGACTATTTTTAAAATGAAAAGGAATATTCTTAATTAATTTGAAATAAACTGTTTTATTTTTTAAATGAATTCATTAATTTAAAATGGGTTTTAAATTCTTGAGTTTCAAGAATGTATTCTTTATGTATTTTTATATCTTATCTAAGAAAATTTTGGATAAATATTTATCTTTTAATTTTTTTTCTGACATCGGTATTTTGGTCTTAAATGATTATTTTTTAATATTTTATGAAGATTAAGTCTTTAATTTTAAAAAAACCATTTTAAAGAGTTTTCAAGTCTTTCAAAAAAGGAGTATTGCTTCTTATTTTTCAATTTATTTATTTAAATATCACAAAAAGTTATTTTTAATCCATAAAAAAATCCTTAAAAATAATTATGTTACACTGGAGATATATTTAATCCACCATCCAAATTATTTCTCTTGATGTCTTATAGAATGTTCTAGGAAATAATTTTCATGAAATTCAATCACTCTGATTTTCCTAATTTTATTTTGAGAAAAAAAACTGGGAAGATTATGAGACTAGGAGATGAGACGGTGTGCGATTCTGAGGCTCGGTGTGCCTGGAAGGGTCTGAAAAAAATGTTATATTGTTAATAGCCTACGTGAGTGGTTTTCCTAAAAAAGTGGAATAACTCTTAAATGGGTGCCTGGATCAGAAATATGAGGGCATCGTTGCATTTAGGATAGCGAGTTGACCCTAGGGGTGACTTATCTTTAGTTGGTGCGGGTCTCCAATGAGAAATCATAAAAATGGAATAACCGTAAATAAAATAATTAAATAAAATTATTTTATTTTTAAAAATTCAATAACTCATAAATAGTGACTTAGATTGAAAATTTGAGACAACTATTGAGATCATAGTGGGGTGTTTTCCTTAGGCGAAGCCTAACATTGGCCGGCATGGGTCAACTATGGAAAGTAGTTTTTAGGAAGTAACCATAAATAAAATAATAATTAAAAATTATTTTATTTTCAAATCCTATAACTCATAAATAGTAACTCAGATTGGAAATCTGAGAGTACCGTTGAGCTCATCAGGGTGTTCTTTCCTTAGGCGGGGCCTAACCTCGACCGACGTGGTTTGTGGGTAAAAGTTAATTTTTTAGTTTTTTAAAGAAAAAAAAAATAAACTTAAGAGAGTTTATTTTATTAAAAAATGTTTTTCTGCAACACAACATCAAGCCGGATATTTCATTTGATAAATGAAATAGTGTAACAACGTGATGACTCAGCATAACCGAAACACTGAAACACATTTCCTCTATTTATTGGATTATCATAGATACATGATCAAGGGAAGATCCTAAAGTTTTCTTTGAATCATGGAAGGGTTTACATTATAGAACTATGTACGACAAAAAATGGACAATCTCCAATGATGATGAACATCCACCTCCTCTTTGAAGGATTTCACCAAAAATGAATGATTTCAGACCAAGGATCAACAAACGATGGTAGTCCGGCTCCGTTATTCACCAATGATTAGTATAATCCTCGTGGTAGGGTTTGTTATTTAAATATTCTCTTTCCTCATTCTTGAATTTAAATGATGAACATGGATCAATCCATGAACAGGTTGACCTGTAGTTTGATGTTTCTTATGGGAGGGTTTGACTTAAGGGTTTTAATTTGGGTGAAATTGTTCTGCTTAAGTTCATTTTCTTGACCTTTTAACGGGAGTGGATCAATGTTGTAATGAACAATGTCCAATTATCATTCTTTAGTTTACTTTTTTTGTGTATCTTGCCCCAATAACATTCTTCCCATTATTCATAGAACAATAAGAAAATGATTATTTCACGCACATTACTTAGTGAAATGATCCTAAATCAGAGATCCAACCACTTGAGGTCCTTACGGAGGTGCGAAAATGAATATAACAGATGGATCAAAGTGACACAAGAGATAACACCATTTGATCACTTTCTAGTGAAGTGGTCCGTAACATGGATTTGAACCCCTAATAGTGAAGATGGTGAGCCAAGGATTCCATAATTTCTTTCAGATTAGAAACCGCTCCAACAGGGCACCTGCACTGCTGAACGGCACCGACTGGGGAATGCGGTGGCGACCGCGTTTTGGAGGAGCCCATGGCGGCTTAACCGTGGGCAACGATGGGGACCCCGACCAGGGGGGCTAGTGATGCGGTGGGCACCGCGTCAAACCAATTGAATGCAATCAGCAGACCGCATGTGACATAAGCTGTCGAGGATACTATTCAAATAATTAATATAACGAAAATGATAGTTTTATAGAATCTTGGATATTTCACTATTCACTATAAAATAGATGTTTTCAGAAAAAATGAAAATTTCACCCTAAGTTAATGGAACACATGTTGTAAAAATGAATTCTGACAATTTTACAAATTATTTTGAACAAAATAATGTATTTTTCTTAAAGAAAAAGGTCAAAATTATCATAGGTTTATCTTTTGTTTTTTTTTCTAAAAATATTTATTTTACAGTGAATAGTGAAAAATCTAGATTTCTATAAAACATTCATTTTGTTTATATTAATTATTTGACTAGTATTCTCACCTATTAAAGTGTAAATAAAATTTAGATATCTTATAAATGAAAATATGCTGTATTTATATCATGGAATTAGTGAATAAATGTTTTAAAAATGATAAATTAAGTGTTGGTGATTTTGTGAAGGACAAATGTTTATTTACAATTTTATAATAAATATAATTATTTTAAATTTAATTCAAATAAATATATTCATAAATTAATAATTTTTTTCTTATTTTTATAAGATAATTTTATAAGACCTTAATTAATTTTCCAAAGTATCATAGAAACATCTATAATATTAAAATCAGTATTTTTCGAGTAATTGATGATTTTAATTAAAAATTATATTTCTCATATTTTGAAAATTATTTTCATAAAATAGATTTCATTTTTTTATTCTAAACATCAAAAAATGGTTAGGGTGAAAATTTGGGACTTTTCTATAAAAGTTGAATTTTTAGTGAATAATGAAATACAATAATTTACTATATAAGCTAAATACATGAATTATTGAGTTATGGTTGATGTATAACTAGTTTAAGAACCATTGGTTAGAAATAACACGATCTATGTACTTTATTTAGTCATGAAATTATCACTATTTCTTGTATTAATCCAAAAATAATAAACTAATGAATAAAATAATCAAAACACACACCTCTCCTACACTGTAAATACCACCCCTCACCACATCTTCTCCTCACACCTCCTAAGCCTTTAAGATTTTTCATTTTCTACCCAATACTCTTCCCAAACCACTACCCCAAATCCAATATCACTTGGTCATAAAAAAAACTACCAAAATCATTTTTCTTTAAGGAGGTTCTAAAGGAGAGGAATTCAAGAGGTAATTTTTTTTCTCTTTCAATTTATTTTAATTTATTTTATTCATATTTTATTCTTAACTATTCTGTAAAAAATAAAATTATTACACCAATATCTTATATATACTATAATTTTATTAATTTAATAAAAAATCCACCATCTAATCGCTTCTCTTCCCCTTTTTATTTTAAAAATTAAAACATTATCCATGAGGTGTCGATTTACCGCCTTTGTGGATGATGAGGTTTTGTTTTTCAATTAAGACTTCAAGTCTGGTCATAAAAACATTTTTATGTTTAAAAAATACGATAATATAAGTATTAAAACTTAATTAATATTTTGGTACTAGTATATATACATAATGTTTATTCATAATACAAAACTAGTTCGTGATGATTGAAAAAACGCCAAAATAATCTAAACGATTATCACTAACATTTTGTCTAATGATTCGACATCATACCATATAACCGAATGAAATATATAAACAATAAATATTATTTAATTTCATTAATAACATTTATTTTAATTCTAGGTAACTATTCTCATTTTACATGATTTTACATACATGTATACAAGTAAACTGATCATGAAAACCAAGGAAATGAATGCTCTCAGATGATAAAATTGTATCTTATAACTCATAAAAAGGATATAAATATTCTTAATAAAATATAATAAAAAATATAAATGGAGAAAATTTAATTAATTAAGTAATTATTTAATTTAATCTGATTATCATGGACATTAAGATCAAGTGCAGAACATGTTCATACATAATGTAAGGGTTTTCTCATATAACTTTTATTTCTATGAGATATGCCTTATTCCCCACTATTTAATGTATGTGGTGTATTTATAATTACCATTTCGTTATCATATAATTAATATATTTATCTTCAAGTTAATGAATTTTTTCATTTTATTTTTATTAATTTTATGTGACATATGATTTGATTGATTACAAAGCAGTAAGAGATTCACCCTGAACATCCATTTTTCATTCGGGTTACACTTTCTCTCTCATTACCCAAATGTAATCCTTAATTATTTTTATAAAATTATTCTACATTATATTTATATTTTTTAAACCATTTATCTAGATAAATTCATTTTTCTTTTATCGGTCAATTTATGTTCTATAAGGGTTCCTTTTTAATTCTTCTTGATAAGCAAGCCCGATTTAACAGAACTTCCAAGTTTCTTACCCATTTTCAAGTACACTCCATAATATCTTTTTATCCACCATTATTTTTTCTAGAATCCCTCATTTTACCATGGAAAACAATATTTTTTTATTTCTGGTTTTATACAAACAATTATTCATTTATTTTCATTTTAATGAATCTTTAATATTTTCCTTAAATCGCACTAAAGGGGCTCAATTATAAAATCTCTTAAAAAACAGTTTTACATGTTAGACATCATTTACGACTCAAAAATATTTTCATTTTACATCCATTTTCTTTTCTAGGATATACATGTTTACAATATAATATTATGAAAAAAAAAATTATTTTCCAAAAGTACTCTTCTTTCCAAAGTAAAAAAGGGGGTTTCTGTCTCATCTTTACTTTTGTAAGATATATGAATTTTTCACTACTTATTCCTTGTGTGTGGTGTATTTACTTACCTTGAGATATCAGATCATTAGTATTATTATTTTCATGATATTATATTTTTCTTTTAATGTTATTCCTTCATAGGGATTGTGATTTAAATGTTTCAAAGTAGTATATGATACAATGGAATATTTAAAGAATATTTTGCTCAATAATTTCAAAATGATATAGTTTAAAAGTACCTTTATCTAAGTCAACATACATTGTTGAATATTCTAATCAATATATATATATTTTGATATGACATATTTTTCATGAATTGAACATATGTATGAATAATGATTTGGACTTACAATGATGGGTGGGGCCCATTATAGCCCCTCAATGAATCAATAGGTATCATGAGAAAAACCCTTCATGTTTAATTACAAACATAATCAGAGGGGTATCTATCTATAGACTTAAATTGTTTTGATGGTATGATGGTTTATTTTCTAGATACATGAAGTCCAAAAATTAATCATTTTCTTATTTTTTCTTTTAGTTATCATTATCCATATGATTTTCACTATGGGAAAAAATATAGGGATTCATTTTTATTCCCAGTTTTCTAATCGTGTGTTTTTCAGTTATTCATAGTTCCCTCTTTATTATGCCTAATTTATTATGATTAAATTATTATTGATTCATTTTTTCACTATATGTAACCCTTACTAACCATTTTATCACACCATTTTATTTTGTGAATCCCTTGGTTATGAAGAAAAAATACTTTAATTAGTGACTAGAAGCAGTTTATTTTCCTTTTTTATGTTCTATGTTTAAATTACCAATTTAATATGTGAACCATGTTTGTATATTGTTTTTCAAGATGACTAAACTGATTGATCTTTGGTGATGTGATCTATTGTATCTATGCCATTTTAATAAAATGACTACTGGGTTCGGGGTTATTTTAGTTGATATCAGAGAAAGTTTAGTAGAAACCTTGTGAAATAGATTTAGAAAACATAATTTCGGAAACATATCCATAAAATAGACTCCAAGGATAATCATAGTATAACATATTATAATTTTGGTAAGTTATAGATTATTTGGGTCTTCCTATCAATACATCCATGTCTACACACAATAAGTGGATGCGGTTCTAGAACAAATGTGATTAGGGGTAACAACTCCAACAAGGTGTTTCAAACCTCACTCAGCATAACCTGGTACACAACAACGAGCCTTATTGCGCACCTAGTATGAAAATCCTATGAGATATTATTATGATAATTAACATTCTATTTACAATCCTTTTTGAAGGATTTAAAATAAAATATTTCCCCAAATAAATAATGATAATGATTATGAGATTATCTACTCATAAATTTTCAATTTATGTTAAGTGTTTTTCTTATTCAAAATTATACATTATGATTCATTATTTTATGAGATAATCCAATATAATCCATTTTCTAGTAACGGTGTTTGGAATATCATTTGGTTAAGAATATATTAAATTTTATAAATATATTATTTTATTAAAATATATATACGTTAAATTTTATTTTTAGTTGGGGAACAACCTCGAAATTGAAGGAGAAAGATCATGGAAAACTCTTCTATCTATTCGAGAGGATTTTATTTCAAGGATAATATTGAAATCATGCTCATATGATTTCAAAATTTTTATCATCATCCACGCTACCTACAATAATCTATATGAGGCATCTCAGACCTCTTTTATTCCCTGTTTATTCAGAGGATCATGGTTTGTATACGAACAAACCCTGTATTCTCAGCTTTCCTACTATTCTATGCAAGGAAGGTATTACCAGGGTATTTTTGAATTCTTCACCCTAACTAAACCATATTAAGCCCTCATAAATCTCAAAGGATCTACATAAGAGGGAGACCTTCAAGCAACCTACATGTATCAAATTTGAAATCTTTATATCTTTGGAAGTATTAAAGATAATTTTGAGTTCTTTGAGGACAAAAAAAATAATATTATTTTATAAAGGCCAAGTTTATACCAATGTTCTAATGCTTTATATTGAAAATGCAAACATTTTAAATACTTATCAATTTCCACATAATTTCCATCCAAACTAAACAAGCTACATTTGGAAATAGGAGGTAATGATTTGGAGGATGCTTTGAAGTACCACTAGAATTCCTAGGCCCATGCTCTTCAAGAGACACACAAATACTGAAGACATAGATTAAGGTATGAGTTTATTTTAAATAAAATTTTATTTGTTTAGTGATATTAATAAAATTATTTTATAAATGAAGAACTTCAATGTTTGGAGCATGGAAATCAAAACTTAGAGTGTGAAAAAATTGCAAGGGTAATAAAAAGTTTTTTAATGTGAAATGCTTCAATTGTAAGGATATGGGGCACTATGCAAATGAATGTCCCAAACGTCAAGGGAATATAGCATAGCAGAAGAAAAGGGTCCATGGTAAAGCTTATGCTACTTCAATAGATGGAGAGAAATGATTAATATGCTGGTGTTTGGATTCATGAATTATGTTATCTAAGTATTTTATTAATAATTCTTTGGCTATAAGAATCATGAGATATATTAAGATTGTATTGTAGTACTTTTTCTTTACAGATTTTTAAGCATTAATGTTTTCATTAAGGATTTAAGGTGGAAAATTTATTCATTATTTGGAGAATCTTATGTTAAGTTGATTTTAGAAATTTAGTGACCTTATTCTAGATTTTGGGTTATTGAATATGGGAAGAAATGTTTTAGACTAGTCTTATGATTAAATACTTCTAGAATGGATCAAGTTAAACTTTGGAAATTGTTGTTTTTTGATAAATATGCTAAACTTATTGGTTTTGGTAAGTATTTAACGGTCTAAATAATGACTTAAGGACCTTATAATTCATTAAAAGTGATTATAATGTAAAAAATTCATCTTAAACATTCATTTCCATGTGTAAGTGATGAGGAAAAAATAGATCAAAGCACAACCAAATGATGATATTATGGTTATGACATGGAAAGTAATCAAGTAAGTATATTTTCTCAAGTGCCTTTATGGATAGTGAAATAAACCCTAAACTCTTGGAAATGGATTTTAGAACAAAATTTTTATCCATTTACTCCACTTTATAAGAAATAAATGGTCTTTTAACTGATCAAAAATTTATGATGTTGAGATGGTTAACTTTCTAATGAAAAAATTCTTTATCACTCTCCATTAGAACATGATGGTTAAAATATTATTCCATGTCCATATTTTAACTTTTTAATAATTTTATCCCAATCCAATTCCTAGTTATTTCAATGACCTCTTCATTGCCTATTTCTCTTATTAAGAGGACATTTTATTAACCATATTTCAGATGTGGGTTTCCCACAAAGTAATTTTAAACTATCAACCTTTGATTTTCGAAGTATAATTTCTAAATGAAAGGAAAAAACTTAATGAAGTAGGGGAGAATGTTGCACCCTGATATTTTATGGTATGTATCTTTTTTAATTTAATTTCTTCTACAATATAGGTTTCACACAACACAAAGTTTAAACGAACAATGATATACAATTATATATCATTATTTTAAAACAACCATTATAACCTAGACATTAATTTGGTGGGAATTAATAGTTTTAATGAAATTTGTATATTATATATTTAATTAAATGTTTTTACATTCATCCGAATAATTTTAAAGGAACAAGATAAGAATGAATCCAATTTTACGCAATAAAAAACTATATTATTTTAAAGGAAGTTTTACCGCCATTTAATGGAACACTTTTTTTTTAAAAAAATTAAACGCTTTTACAAATTATTTTGAAAAAAATAAACTTTGTTTCAAAAAATTTAATGTCAAAAATATCTTAGGTTGATTTTTTTTAAATTTCTATTTTAGAATGAATAGTAAAAAATCCCGATTTCTATAAAACTGCCATTTTCATTATGTTAATTATTTGAATAATATCCTCACATAGGAAAGTGTAAATAAAATTTATGTATCTTATAAAAAAAATATGTTTTATTTATATCATTGAATAACTAAATAATTTTTAAAAAAATGATAAATTAAGTGTTTGTATTTTTGTGAAACATAAATGTTTATTTATAATTTTATTATAAATATAATGCTTTAAAAGATTTTATTTTCATAAAATAGATTCATAAATTAATAATTTTTATCTTATGATTATAAGATAATTTTATGAGACATAAATTAAATTTTCAAAGTGTCCTAAAAACTATTATAATATTAAAATTAGTATTTTTTGAGTAAATGATGATTTTAATTAAAAATAAATTTTAATGTATTTAGAAAATTATTTTCATAAAATAGAGTTCATTTTTGAATTTTTAGCATTGAACAATTATTCGGCTTAATTTTTGGGATATTTCTATAATAGTAGAATTTTTGGTGAATAGTAAAATATGATAATTTACTGTATAAACTAAATGAATGAATGACTGAGTCATAGTTAATGAATGGATGATATAAGCACCATTTTTCCAAAATAACATGATATATTTACTTTATTTAGCTATGTAAACATCATTATTTCTTGTGTTGATCCAAAATAATAAACTAATGAATAAAATAATCCAAAAAACACCCCTCTCCTCCACTATAAATACCACCCCTCACCACCTTCTATACTCACACCTATTAATCCTTGAGGATTATATAATTTCTTCCCAATCAACTTCCCAAACCTATCCCCAATTTTTATGAGCCCTTTTTCTCATAAAAAGACCCTAAATAATTTTCCTAAGGAGGTTCTCAAGGAGAGGAATTCAAGAGGTAATTTTTTTCATTCTCTTTTAATTTATTTTGGTTTCTTTTCTTCTTATTTTATCCTTACCTATTCTGTACAAAATAAATTATAACTCCTATATCTTATATATAATATAATTTTATTATTTTAATCTAAAATCCATCATTAAAATCCTTCTCTTCCCCATTTTTTTTATAAAAATGAAAACATCGTCGCGGAGGTGTCGATTTACTACCTATATGGATGACGAGTTTTTATTTTTCAATTATGACTTCAAGGATGGACATAAAAAATTTATATGGTTAAAAAACAATATAATATATTTATTAAAACTTATTTAAGATTATTTTACTAGTATTTATACATAATGTTAATTCATAAGACCAAACTAGTTCCCGATGATCGAAAAAATGCCAAAATAATCTAACTGATAATCACCAATGATTTATCTAATGATTCATCATCATAAAATATAACTAAATAAAATATATAACCATTTTATATTATTTATGATAATTAATAAAATATAATTTATATTCTAGACAACTATTCTCATTTTACATGATTTTCCATGCATGAATACAAGTAAACCAATCATGAAAATCAAGAAAAACAAACGCTCCTGAATGATAAAATTGTATCTTAAAACTCTTCAAAAAGTCCATAAATGATCTTAATAAAATTATAATAAATAAAATACATGTATAAAAGTTTCTTAATTAATTAATTAATTAATTAATCTATTTAATCTAATTAGCTAGGATATTTTGATCAAATGTAGAACACATTACAACATATGCTAAGGGTTTTCTTGTATCACTTTTATTTCTATGAGATATGCCTTATTATCACCTATTTATTATCTGTGGAGTATGTATACTACCCATTTATGTATCATAAAATTAATATATTTATATTCGTGGTACTCAATGTTTCATTTTATGATTATTAATTTTATGGGTCATAAAAATTGATTGATTACAAAACGGTGAGGGATTCTCCCCAGACATCCATTTTTCATTTGGGTTACGTTTTTCTCTCATTAACCTAATGTAATCCTTCATTAATTTTATATAATTATTCTAAATTCAGTGAATATGTTCAAAACCATTTATCTAGATCATTTCATCTTTCTTTTTTTTGGAAAAAAGTCATTTTTTATAATGTTTCCTTTTTTAATTCATCCCGATAAGCAAGAAAATTTAAGGGAACTTCCCTGTATCTTACATATTTTGAATTTAAATCCATAATCTATTTTAAATCACCATTATTTTTCTAAAATACCATATTTTACCACAAAAAAATACTTTTTTTCATCTCTGGTTTTATATAAACAATTAATCTTTTTTTTCATTCTAATGACACTTTAATATTTTCCTTAAATCGTACTAAAGAGGATCATTTATAAAGTCTCTTAAAACATCTTTTTAGATATTAGAAATCATTTATGACTCAAAAATAATTTCATTTTCCTTACCCATGATTTTCTAAGATATAAATGTTTAAAATATTATTTTAAGACAAATATAAATGATTTTCCAAAATAACATTTCTTTCCAAAGTAAAGAAGGGGTTTTATTTTTTCATATTTACTTCTATGAGATATATGCCTTGTTAACCACTTATTCCTTATGTGTGGTGTATGTGCTACCCTTGAGATATAATATTAATATTCTTTTAATTTTATTCCATCATTGGGATTCTGATTTAAATGTTTCAAAGTGGTATGGGACACTTTGGAATGTTTAAAGATTTTTTCCTAAAAAAATTTCAATGGTCTCATTTAAAAGAATATGTATCTCAATAAACATACTTTGTTGAATATTATAATCAATACAAATGTTTTGATAATCCATATTGTTCATGAATTTAATCAATGCATGAATAATGATTTCTACTTATAGTGATGTGTGTGGCCTATTATATCCCCTCAATACATCAACATGTGTTATGAGACTAAATAGTTGGCGACCAACCCCTTCTGTTTATTGCTAAATATAATCACATGGGTATCTAACCATAGACCTAAACTACATTGATGGTATTATGGTTCATGTTCCAGATACATGATTTACAATAATTATTCCTTTTTATTTAACTTTTTGTTATCATTATCAAGATGATTTTCACTATGACAAAATCTATGGATGAATTTACATTCTAATTTTATTGGTGGAATGTGTTTTTAGTTATTCACCAGTCTATACTGATTATTCATAATTGATTATTATTCACTTATTATTGATTCATGTTTCTGCTATATGTAACACTTAATGAGAATTTGAGCTCACCATTTTATTTTTTTCCTTCCCTATGTTATGATGACAAAATATTTGAATAAGTGACAAGTAGTTTATTTTCCATTACTATGTTCCATGTTTAAATTACCAATGTAATAAGTTAACCATGTGTATATGTAGTTATTCAAGACTACTAAACCGATTGATCCTTTGTGATGTGATCTCTTGTCTCTAATAGATTTTAATAAAATGACCACCGACTCTAGGCTACTAGGTTTGGAGTTATTACAGTTGGTATTAGATAAGGTTTAGTAGAAACCATAGGAAATAGATTTAGAAAAAATAGTTCAGGGAACATAACCCTAAGATAGAATTTGAGGATAATAATTGAATGACATCCAAGAAATTTGGCAATTTAATGATTATGTGGGTATTTATATAAATAAATCCATTTATGAATACTAAAAGTGGAAGTGGTTTGGGAATAGATGTACATAGTGGTAAAAACTCCCACAAGGTGTGTCGTGTTGGACTTAGTGGAACCTTGTACATGACAACGTGCCTTACTATGAATCTGGTTTGACACTCCTGAGGGATATTCTTTTGATAATTAAAATTATATTTACAAACCATTATGAAAGATTTAAAATTAAATGTGTCCCCAAAAAACCATGTTTATTATTATGAGATTATCTATTCACAAATTTTCAATTTATGTTAAGTGTTTTTCTTATTCGGAATTATACATTATGATTCATGATTTTATGAGCTAATATAGTATATTAAATTATTTAGTAATGGTAGCCAAAAGGAAATTTGGTTAAGAATAGATAAAATTATCTAAGTATATTCTTTTATTAAGACATTTATTTCTTATATATTCTTTTTAGTTGAAAAAAACTCAAAATGGAAGTAGAAAGATCACTAGAAACTCTTCTCTCTCTAATAGAGGATTTAATTTTTAGGATAATCCTAAAATCATGATCAGATGATTTCGAAACCTTTATTAACATCCAAGATATCTGCAAAAAAAATGTATTAGGTATCTCACACCTCCATTATTCTATGTTTATTCTGAGGATCATGGTATTTATACAAACAAATCTTATATTATCATATTTCATACTATTCTTGTCATGGAAGGTATTATCAGGTAATTTTGGAATTTTTATTCTTAACTAAACCATACAAAGCTTTCATTAGTAT
Organism: Viscum album; assembly: GCA_963277665.1. NCBI lineage: Eukaryota > Viridiplantae > Streptophyta > Magnoliopsida > Santalales > Viscaceae > Viscum > Viscum album. Next base: position 129,356,595 of record OY728162.1, read on the forward strand.
CAAAGGATCGGTAGAATACAATGACCTTAGAGAAAATTACATGTAACAAATTCTAATTCTTTATATCTTTGGAGGTATTAAAGGTAATTTTTAGACCTTTAAGGAAAACACAATAAGTTTATTTTTTAACAGACAAGTTCACACAGATGTTCAAAAGTTATATATTAAAAATAAAACCTTTCTAAATTCTTATCAATATCCTCATAATGTCCATCCAAACTGTACAAGTTTCATTTAGAATGAAAAGGTAGAGGATTTTGAGGAACCCTTAAAGTACCACTAGTATTTCTTATCCCATGATATTCATGAGAGATGACAACACCAAAGACATGAATAAAGGTATGAGTTTTATATGAAGAACATTTTATGTGTTTAGTGATCTTAATAAATTTTTTTTGGAAAGGAATAATTTCCATGTTTGGATCATGGAAATTAAGACCTAGAGTGTGAAAGAAATGCAAGAGTGAGAAATATTTATGTGCCCAATGCAACAACTATAAGGATATGGGGCGCTACACAAATGAATATCCCAAACATCAAGGGAATATAGCTCAGTAGAAGAAAATATATCATGGATAATCTTATGCTACTACCATAGACGTAGAGTAATGATTAATATTCTTGTATTTGGATTAAAGAATTATGTTATTTTAATATTTTATTAATAATAATTTTGTTATAAGATTCATTAGATATATAAGTATTATACTATAGTACTTAATCTTTTTATATTTTGAATCATACTTGTTTTGATTGAGGGTTTAAGGTGATCAACGTATTAATATATTTGGTATGTTGTATTAAGAGCTAAATTATTTGTAGAATCATATATTAAGATAATTTTGGAAATTTAGTGACCAAAATTCTAGATTTTTTACCATTCAATGTGTATAGACATGTGGTCGATGAGTCTTAAGATTAACTACTTATGGAATAGATCATGTTAAAATTTGAAAATTATTGTTCATTTTTATATATATATATATATTCAAACCTTCTTGGATTTAGTAAACATTTAAATGTATAAGGAATAACAAAAGGACCATATGATTCATTAAACTCACTTTAGGTGTGAAAAATATATCTTCAACATTCATTTCCAAGTGTACAAGATGACATGAAAATAGATTGAAACACAACCATATGATGATACTATGATTATGACATGGAAAATAATCAAGTAATTTTATTTTCTCAAGTGATTTTCTGGATAGTAAAAGAAACCATCAAATCTAGGAAAAGGATTTTAGAAAAAATGTTATCTTTTTACAATTATTTCTAAGAAATCAATGGTCTTTTAACTGATCATAGATTTATGGTTTTGAGATGGTTAACTTTCTAGTGACCATGTTCTCTATAAGTCTCCATCATAACTTGATGGTTAGAATATTCTCCCATGTAGATATGTTCACTTTTCACTAATGTTATCCTATTAGAGTTCCTAGTTTTATTTTGGTGAGCTCTTCAATTCACATTCCCTCTTATTAAATATATATTTTATTAACCCTATTTCTTATGTGGGTTTCCCACATAAGAATTTTGAAGTACCACACTTTTATTTTTGAAGTAGAATTTCAAAATTTAAGGACACAATTTATTAAATGAGGGGAGAATGTAACACGCAAATATTTTATGGTATGTATCTTTTTGAAATTAATTTCTTCGATACAATAGGTTTCACACAACGCCAAATTTAAATGAACAATCATATACAATTAAATATCATTATTTTAAAACGACCATTATAACCTAGCCAATAAATTGGAGAGAATGGATAATATTAATGAAATTTATATATTATATATTTAATAAAATGTTTTTTACATTTATACAAATGATTTCTTTGGTATAATATAAAAATGAATCCAATTTTACGCATTAAAAGGCTATATTTTTTTAAAGGTTGTTTTACAGCCTTTTAATGGAACAATTGTTTTAAAACTAAATTTTAAAACTTTTACAAATTATTTTGAACCAAATGAACCTCACCTATTAAATATGAATGTCAAAATTTTCTTAGAGTTAATTTTTTTTGAAAATATCCATTTTAAAGTGAATAGTGAAAAATACCGATTTCTATAAAACTGTCATTTTTGTTATATAAATGATTTGAATATTAGCCTCACATATAATAGTTTAAATAAAATTTAGGTATCTTATAAATGAAAATATGGTATATTGAGATCATGTAATAAATAAATAAATGTTTAAAAAATGATAAATTAAGTGTTGGTTTTTTTGTGAAACAGAAATATTTGTTTATAATTTATAAAATAAATATATTGATTTAAAAGATAATTTATTTTCATAAAATATATTATAAATTAATATTTTGTTGTTTTATTATTATAATATAATTTTATTAGTCCTTAATTAATTGTTCAAAGTGTTATAAAAATAGCTATAATATTAAAATAAGTATTTTTCAAGTAAATGATGATTTTAATTAAAAATTAATTATATCATATTTAGAAAATTATTTTCATAAAATGGATTTCATTTTTATTTAAACACATGGAAAAATGGTTAGGGTTAATTTTTGGGATTTTTCAAAATTAGCTGAATTTTTCCTGAATAGTGAAATACGGTAATTTACAATATAAGCTAAATACATGAATTATTGAGTCATAGTTGATGTATGGATAATGAAATCACCATTGTTTCGAAATAACATGATCTATTTACCATATTTAGTCATCTAATCATCACTATTTCATGTCTTGAGCCAAAATAATAAATTAATGAATAAAATAATCAAAACACTCCTCTCATCCACTATAAATACTACATCACACCACCTCTTCTCCTCAAAAAAATTAAGCTTTAAATATTATCCTATTTTTATAAAATATTCTTAAAAAACCTATCCTCTACATACATCATCCTTTGGTATCAACAAAAGACCAAAATCAATTTCCTTAAGAAGGTTATCAAGGAGAAAAATTCAAGAGGTATGTTTTTTTCGTTCTCTTTCAGTTTCTTTTAATTTTATTTATTCCTATTTTATCATTACATATTATTTCAAGAGTAAAATTATAACTCAATTATCTTATATATACTATAATTTTAATATTTTAATTGAAATCCATCATCAAACCCCTTGTCATACCCATTTTAGTTTAAAAATTAAAACATCGTCCATGAGGTGCTGATTTACCGCCTTTGTGGACGACGAGTTTTCGTTTTTCAATTCCAATTTTAGGGATGGTAATAAAACAATTTTTATGGTTAAAATAGACTATAATATATGTATTAAATCTTATTTATGATTATATAACTAATATATATATATACTGTTGATTCATAAGACAAAACAAGTTCGTTATGATCGAAAAAACGCCAAAATAATTTAAACAATTATCACAAACATTTTATATAATTATTCATCATCATAAAATATAAAAAAATAAAATATATAAACATTTAATATCATTTATGTTCATTAATAAAAAATAATTTCAATTTAGGACAAGTATTCTCAATTTACATGATTTTACATACTGGTATACAAGTAAACTAATCATGAAAACTAAGGAAACGAACACTCTTGAATGATAAAATTGTATCTTATAACTCTTAAAAAAAGCCATAAATGAACTTAATAAAATTATAATAATTAAAATAAATGTATAAAAGGTTATGAATTAATTAATTAATGGATTGAAAATTATTATCTAGGACATTAAGATCAAGTTAAGAACACATTCAGACATAAGGTAAGAGTTTTCTCATCTCACTTTTATTTCTATGAGATATAGCTTATTCACCATTATTTCTTGTGTGTGGTGTACATATATTACTTATTGATGTATAATATAATGAATATATTTATATTAATGTTATTAAATGTTTCATTTAATGATTATAAATTTTATGCGGCATATGATTTGATTGATTACAAAGCGGTAAAGGATTCTCCCCGAACATCCATTTTTCATTCAGGTTACACTTTCTCTCTCAAAACCCTAATGTAACCTTCATTATTTTTATATAATTATTCTAAATTCTATTTATATGTTCTAAAACCATGTAACTATATTAGTTCATCTTATTTTATATTGAAATGAATATCTTACGAGGTTTAATTTTTTTAATTCCTTCCGATAAGCAAGCCCTATTTAAGGGAATTTCCCAATTTCTTACCCATTTTCAAAAAAACTCCATAATATATTTTAATCCACCATTATTTTTATAAAATACCTCATTTTACTATGAAAAACTATCTTTTTTCATTTCTGGTTTTATACAAACAATTATTCAATGTTCCTTTTCAAAGAATCTAATATTTTCCTTAAATCGCACTGAAGAGGCTCAATTCTAAATTCTCTTAAAAACTATTTTTTCATGTTGAACATCATTTATGAATAAATTTTTTTTGTAATTCCATTTTCTTTTCTAAGATATACATGTTTAAAATATTATTTTATGATAAATACCAATGATTTCTCAAAAGAAATCTTCTTTCAAAAGTAAAAAAGAGTTTTCTCATCTTATCTTTACTTCAATGAGATATATGCCTTGTCTACTAATTATTCATTATGTGTGGTGTATGTACTACCCTTGAGATATCATATCATGAGTTTTATTATTCTCATTATATTCTAATATTCTTTTAATGTTATTCTTTCATAGGTATTATGATTTCAATGTTTCAAATTGGTATGTGATACTTTGGAATGTTTAAAGATTATTTTCCTCAAAACAAATTCGATGGTATCAATTAAAAGTATCTTTATCTATTACAACATCCTTTGTTGAATTATCTACTCAATATAGATATTTTTATAAGTCATATTGTTCATGAATTAAATCTATATATGAAGAATGTTTTGGAGTTGCAGTGACAGGTGGGGCCCGTTATAGCCTCTCGATGCATTGATATGTCTCATGAGACAAAACATTTGGTGAAAAACCCTTATTGTTTGTTTCCAAAATAATCAGATTTTTATCTTAATATAGACTTAAACTATATTAATGGTATCATGGTTCATGTTTCAGATAAATTAATTCCAATAATTAATCATTTTCTTCATTCGTCTTTCAGTGATCATTATCTATAGGATTTTCACTACGAAAAAATCTGTGGATGTATGTTCATTATCAGTTTGTTGATGATATGAGTTTTTAAGTTATTCACCATTACATATTGATTATAAATAGTTGATTATGATTCAATTATTATTCATTAATGTTTCTTCTATATGTAACCCTTACTGAGAATTTGAGCTCACCATTTTATTTGTTTTTCCTTCCCCAGGCTATGAAGACATAATATTTTAATAAGTGATAGGAAGAATTTAATTTTCCTTTGTTACATTCCATGTTAAAATTACCAATGAAATAAGGGAACCATGTGTTTATATAGTTCTTCAAGACTACTAAAATGATTGATACTTAGTGATGGGATCTCTTGTATCTATGCCATTATAAAAAAATGACCACCAAATCTAGGCTACTATAGTTAGGGTTGTTATAAGGAGTAGGTTCCCATATTGGTATCAAAGCTTAAAAAAATCATCCATGTTCTATTATTTACTTTTAGTATCAAAATTTCATATTAGAGAAAATTTGGTGGAGAATTATAAATATTCATACATCCTAATCTGATGATAGTGGTTTGATCAACCTAAAGGAAGAAATAAATTTATGTTGAATTTAATCATTAAAAAGTTGGTGATCACTAATTCACCCTCTCTTAGGTGAATGCATGATCCCTTGGGACTCTCAAGTGGTATCAGCTTATATGTTCCCTCTGGTTGGTTCGATTAGTTTTTATCCCTGTTGTCTTTCACCGTTCTATATTAAGTGCATATTTCTGAAATTTTTAGATATAATTTCACTAGAAGATACAAATATGAAAATTTCGGAAGTTTATAAAATAATTCCTAAGTTGAATTCAATAGAAGATGTTTTGGTTATTGGAATCATTGAAGTATCATCCAAAACTCTGATGATTCAAAATAAGAATAAATATTAGAAGTTATAGAAGAAAGATTTAAAAAATTATTGTAAGGAGGGTTGAACACCACTGGAAGTTAAAGTGTGTGGTAAGAGTTATTTTAAATATAATAAAATTAATCCTCTATAAGAAAAAATTCCAATATGTGAATCTATTGAATTTTTAGATGTTTTTTACTAAGAAATTAGGGACTATATAAATAATGTTCTTGTTGAATTTTTTTAATATATACTTTCATATGTCAAGGGAAGACATGTGGAAATAATATATCTATAATTTGAAGCCAATGAAATGGAATATGAAATGGAGAATAATTTTAATAAGTGAAAAACTCTCAATGAACTCATGGAATATAAAGAAATTTTATAGATAATTTTCAATAATTTTTTTTCATAGTTAAAGAATACTAGAATATGATTTTGTTTTGAGAAATATATTACTTTGAATGTTTTTTGGAAGTATTCCATGGATAAAAAGTAATTATAAATGTTAAGACATATTATATGGAGATCCAATCGAGAATAATCAAAGATAATAATAATTATTTTCAAGAATAATGATAGATGCATAAATAAAATTTTAATAAGGTAAATGCTGAATGTGATGGGAAATTTAAATTCATTGAATATTAGAAAAAACCTAAAATTTAATGTGTATTGAGTTGGAAATAATTTTGACAAACTTGGAAGTTACTCATGTTTAATTGTTATATAAATATGAGAAAATAGATTCTACTGAAAATTATAAAAACTGACTTATTTATAAAAACAAAAATTTTAAAACAGAATTATATTAAAGTAATCATAAGTTAAATATTTTTATAATCTAATGATAATTATTAACCCACATTATTATGAATCTATGTGAACTAATTTCTTTAATTTGAATATAATAAGTTGTAATTATAAAAAAGGATGGATAAAAAATGTGATAAGAAACCCAATACTTAATTAAATGTTGATTAAAGAAGAAACCGAGGAAGTTATCTTCATGATTTTTAGAATAAATAAGTTTATGTTAATTAATTAGAAGAAATATACAAAATTTAAGATAAATAATAAAGGAATCAAATATTTTTTTTAGATATTGTTGGTGTTATAGAAAGTTAATACACAAAGATATGGATTGTTGGAATTTTTGAACTATCCTTAAATGGATAAGGCCTAAATTTATAGGGAGAGAAAAAGAAGTTAAGAATAATCTATCTAAGTATAATCAAAGTTTATGAAAAGATGAAAATATGATGATATCTAAAAAATTTAAATATTTTGTAAATTTATATGAAACATTCAAAACCAGTGTCCATTATTATGGCTAGTGATGGTTTTCAATTACCTCTCACAAGTTAACTTTATCTGATAAAAGGAGGCCACAAAAGTTAAAGGTAAATGAAAGGAAGATGAAAATTAATTCAACTTTGTGGTTTAAATTAATGGAAGTGGAAAATAAAAACTCACATAAGAAGAAATTAATGGAAGATGTCACAACATAGAATAGATTTTTTCTACTTTAGAAGGAATGAACACATCATTGATCGATGAAAGTAACCTATGAAAATTAATGTTAAAGGAATAAATATGAAACAATAGAGGAAATCAATCCAAAAAATAAATAATCAAATTGGATTGGTTGAATACATCTCTAATAAATAATTTGATTATAACCTAAAGTTACCACTAAAGGGTAACTTAATGGAATAAAAGAATATGTGTGAAAGATGTAAGGAAGTTATCCACACTATTATGAAATGAATTTCATGGATAAATGGATATGACAAATAGTTAAATTAAAAGAGGAAAACAATTTAAGACACTATAAGTGATGCAAAACTGAAATATTAATAGATGGAAAAAGTTAAACATATTCCAAAAGTTTTTATAGTTGTATGGATATAATAATTAGAGGAATCAAGGATGTCAAAATTAGAATAAAATAAGGAGATTTTATGTTCCTTTTTAGTGGATTATAAGAATAAGCTCCAAGAAAATTGGATTATATAAGAAATAGGAATAAATATATTCCACCTAGGAAGATATGTTCTGGTAAATGCAATGGTGATATCATAAAAATAATGGAAGAATAGTAAAGGTGGTTTCTAGGTTATGAAATACTTCTCAACTATATTGTTCTAAATAAAGAGTAAATGAAGATACACCATTTTCCTGGATATGTTTTGATGAAACTCAATGAAAATGGAAATTAATGGTTATAAAATTCAAGGGGATTTTTTTCTATAAAGGATGTTATGTTTAAGATGGAAATTCTGGAGACCTAATGAAGTTGAAAAGAAGATAAAAATTATGAACTACCAATGATGGTGAAACAAGATTTTGAAGTTTTTGATAAAGTGAACATTGATGTACTCAGATGTTGAAACTCAAAATGATGTGGATGAAGTTTTAAATATTTAAAATATAGATAAATTAATATTATGTCATATATGAAGTTAATTTACCAAACTATCCTACTCATATAAGAAAAACTAAGTTTAAATGCAAAGTGGGAAAATTGAATTTTTGATTGATAATGATTTTTCAAAGGGGGAGAAACCTTTTATTTTATGATTTAATAGTTTTATCTATTTATTTAGATGGATTTAGGAAAAATGTTGAATGGAAATATGAAAAACATACCCCAAAAATAATATTTGATAAAAGTTAGAATCACTTAGTATATTTTATTGACAAATTTAATGTTCAAGTTAGTCACTATTTTTTTCTACCCTATCTATGGATCTCATAGACTTAGGTTGGTTTATTTTTGGATAATTACTTTAAAAAAATGATGTCATCTTTCTATGAATAAATTCAAGGTTTACATTTAGTTCAAGGGATGAAAAGTGTAATGTAAGGAAAACTGTGAATAAAGTTCATCCCTCATCCTATGATATCAATAATAAAGATTAGAAGCTAAATCATTAAGGAGGAGAGAAAATAGACCCCTTACATAGAAAATAATGAATTTATTTTCAATTATTGGCTGAAAAGTTCATCTGATTTGGGGAGAAATTGGTATTGAAAAAAATATGAAGGGGGAGGGTGAAGTACCCATCGAATGATGATAATGTAGTATTTTATTTATTTTGAATGAATTAATAAAAATTAAATGTATAATTTGAAGTAAAATAATGTTTCTTATTGGTGTTTAGAAATTATAATAAAAAAATTGAATATTATAGAAGGAGAAAATAATCTTAAGTAGGAACACTGGTAGATTAAGGAATGTATAAGTAACTAATGCCGACGAATAAAGGAGGAAGTTATTGAAACAATTATAATAAAACAACCATATAATACAAGATGATTATTGAAATGATATTTAGTGAAAAACATTATTGGTTATGATGGATTTTGAACAAACTTAATAAAACACCCATGAAGCTGTTCAGTTATGAAGTTTTATAGTGTTCCAGAAGAAGTGTTGAAAAGGTTGAGTTGTTGGGTGTACAAAAATAAATTACATTATCGAAAGAAGAAATAAAGTATTGAAAGTAGTGAGTGTGATTTATGAAATATGAAATGATATAATTCATCCTAAATAATTTAACTCATTAGAAGATATAATAAGTGTAAAATGGAAAAAAATCATGTACAACTCTAACACCCTAAGATTTTACTATACATATTTCCCTTAAATAAATATAATTTGTTCAATATTCTTATCCATATAAAACACCAAAATAGAAAAAATATATATTATATTAAAAAAATATTTACAAGAAAATTAAAATAATAATAAACCTTTAGTAAATAAAAAAACATTTACTAATTAAAAATGTTTACATTTAAAGGATGTGTAATTAATATATTTGAAAGGATTATTTATTCTAAAATAAATGTTTGAAGTATTAAAATAATAAATCACCCGATTTTAAATGATTATTACGATAATATATAAAATTTAAATTAATAAATATATTAAAATTATTTAAATTATAAATTATCACGAAATTATATAGATAACACCTAATGTTTAAGAATCCCATTTTTAAATAATGTAGTTTTTCTTTATATTTTCAATTTTCATTTAAAATATAAATTTATAAAAATTTTAATTTTAATTTTTAAAAATTAAATTATTTTTTTAATTCCATATATCAATGTTATCTTAAGGTTATTTTTTGATATTTTTCTAAAATAATTTATTTTTAAGTGAATAGTGTAAAATATAGTTTTTACTAAAATTATAGAATTTAGGAACATATCAAGAAGTAAGTGTAATGTAAAAACTTATTAAATTTTTCTAATGATAAAATATGTATTAATGAGTAAAATTAAAAATTTAAAATTAATATTATTAATTTAGAAAACCTATTTTTAACAACTTAAGTAATACTTTTCAATAAAGGAAACTGTTTTTGGATTTTCTTGTAATCAAATATTATTTTTATAAAATTCGGTTTTGGCTTGATTTTGAAGAAAATTGAATTTTATTTGTTTTATAATAATCCAAATTTATATAATTTAAATCAAATATATTGACAATGTTTTCTTAAAAAGAAATTTTAGGCTTAAAAATACACTTTTTATAAAAATTGGTTTTTAGGCGTTAGAAGCAGTAATGTTAAAATTGATATTTATTACACATAGAAATTTTATCTGATAAAATGGATTAACAATTTGTAATAAATATGTAAAAAGTATTTCATATGGTCCATTTTATTTTGAGGAATTAAAATTAAATTACTTAAGTAAGAATTAGTTACCATAATAAAACAAAAAATGGGGAAAAAATTTAAGAGTAGAGGACCTAAAAACATGCTTAAAAAATGTGTAAAAATGATTTTTTGTGATATTAATGGAATTATATCATATCCCAATCTATTATTATATATGTTTTAGTCATCTTGACATGTGAAACATGTTCTCTTTTTATATTATGTCTAAATATTTACAGAAATGTCATTCTCACTACTTATAAAAGTGGCCTCTCACCATCCTTTCAAGACCACCCTAAAAGTTTGGTTTCATATTTAAACAATTAAAATTTTCTTACTATATAATCCAATTAATTTTCTTTGATACTACATTCATAATAAATTAGTGTAAGACCTCCATTTCCAAGGAGTCCTCTGAGGGAAAACCCAAATCCCCATCTTGAGTACTTTTTCCCCAACATCTTTATTTTCTTTCTTACATTACCAAATATAATTTTATAATTACTATATAATTATATCATATTTTTTATATATTTAATGTTATTATTCTGAGGTAATAACTATAAACCACATTTCCCCTTTTCCATTAAGAAAAATGAAATTGTCATTCATGCATTATGTAAACTACCAACTCCATAAAGTGACAACTTTTATTTTTCAACCCCACCCCTCTTCACTAGTTATTTGGATGAAATTGAAGAATAAATATGAAATATATAATATAATTCTGATTTTAAATAGTAAAATATAATTCACCTTCTTTTCCTCTCATTATTTAATAAACAAAAATGTTAACTGTGCATTATGAAAACTACAACCTCCACAAAGTAGTGTATCTAATTTTTTATTGAGATTATATATTATTGATTAAAACCTATTAAAATAGGATTTGCCAACTTAATTTTATATAAATAATATCATTATTCTTTTTTATTCTTTAAATATTTTTAAAATAAACCTCTTTCATAATTATAATCATCTATTATTTATGGTATGTTCATGTTTGGGTCAGTCTAACCACCAACTTGAACAATGCAATAAAATAATATTATTTAAGATTATTAGAAATTAATTACTAATAATATATTATACAAATAAGTAAATAAATATTTTATTTTGGTTCTATAATGGTAACATTAAAATTAAACTAATTAATTAATATACCAATATATGCTCGTTAAAAATCACGGAAACATGTTAATCACAATTTTCATATTTAAGGATAATAACCAAAACTACCATAGAATGATATTATAAGATTATAAATAATTATAAAACATCAACTATAATATATTTTATCATCTAATAATGATTAAATTTGTGATAATAATGAATAACAACACAACTATTATGAATCTAGTTCAAAACAAACCTGATCACTCACACCCAATTTTGAAAAAAGATAATAACTTACTAATATAAATTTGAAGAATATTTATAAATGATATTTATAAAAGGTTATATATATATAAAAATTTATGATATAATTTATTAATATAGATATTTTTTAAATAGCATATTCAATAAATTTGGTGGAATTCATTTATTATTGTAAGGGGTTATTTGTCTCAAATTTAATTTCTTGAGACATATTTCTTATTATGTACCATGTATATTAGCTATAGTGTGATTAATTCATAATGAATTTATTTTTAAATATTAATTAAATTATTTTGGTTTTAAGATCCATATTAGTATCTTTATTTTTGATTCAAAATATACCAAATTTCTAAGGGTTTTTGTTAACTCGACTCCCTTAATTATGTTACAATATATATTCTAGACCTTATTTCTTATAATATTTGTTTGTTCCACCATTAGATTTTATTTTATGATACTTTCTACTCCTTTTATGTATAATGAAATTTTTTCAAAGATATTACCATAATTAATTTCTTCCTAAATTTTTTTATCATTGTTAATAATAATTCTCATTCTCTTTGATGATGTTTTCCCATCCTTGTTAATATTTTCATTTAACACCAATGTGATCCTTTTTATTTTTGTAACCCATTATATTTTATCATATACGACCTTCATATTTACCTTCTATTATTTTACAAAGGATTTTTTTAATTGTTTTAAGATATGGGTTTTCAATAAAATTATTTCAAAATATAAAAAAACATTTTGTGTCATTGTAGCATTAATTGTATCAGTTACACTAGAAATGGAACTATTCACCATAATTTGTCCTAAAAGAAACATATTTGGGACTTTGGGAAATAGGGCCTTTGGTTTGCCATTTTACTTTGTTATATGATGCCTCTAGGTCACCACAAGCCTTCCAAACATTATTGGTCCTTCAGGCCACAAGGCCTCTAGTCCATGAAGCAGTCAGACCAGAACATAGAAGAGAATTACCTAGAGGAGTAATAAGAGAAATTAGTATCCACCATAGTGGATCTAATTGGATTTTGAATGAAACCTAATGTTATGATTTCAAAGAGTCATAAATTTTGAGGTTGAGTTTTTATAAAAAAAATTATGATAATTATATTATAATGTTAATATTGATCACTCATAATTAACCCTTTTGGTTTTAAAAATGGATATATCTATGGGGAAACATGTTTATAATTGAGGTCATGGAAAATACAGTAACTATCTTGATGATAAACCAAGTGGGGTAGAAGCTGGTGTTGAAAATATTGTGGTTATTGTCGCCCAATAATCTTGATTTATTATTAATAACTTGAGCCTTTACAAATATTCCAACACAACAATGAAGACAAAGATGGAATTTCCAAAAATATAAAATGAAAAATATAATAAAGGAAACAATATTAAAACTTGTACATGTCAAAAATTTTGTAAGAAGCACCCAAGGTAATGCCTCAAAGGGACAAGAAAATGTATCAAGTGTGAAAGGATTAGACATCAAGCTCGGGATTTTAAAATAGATATGAAGAGGTGACCCAATAAAATGAAAGGTATTGGAGTCCCAAATAATATACCTTCCACACATAAACAATTAAAATACAAGGAGTTAGATAATTAAACAAATAAATTACCCAAATTAAGGTCTAACAAGGATTATGGGTATCTACAACTTTCTAAACCTATGGAATAATGGAAATACTATTCAATCAAAACAATTTAATTAGATCATGATAATTAAGAAACACTAACCCTTTACACTATATTTTTTGATAACTTATTGGATTAATATATATGGTATCTAAGAAGTCTTCTAAGAACCTTAAATCACCACCCCAATGATTTTATTATTAAAGAAAACTTCTTGTTGTGTTGTATCCCAATTTGAATTATATGAGAACATGCCTTATGAAAATATTATTATTCATCATTTAGATGAATTTAATGTTATTTTTGAAATTTACTGGTCTCCTATAATTAAATGAAAACTTATTTGGAAAATGAAAATCATATTTTATATCAACCTACAGTAGTATTTCAATCCAAGGATGATTATGAACACCCTTTAGAATAAATTATTTTATCTCGGTATTCAAATAGAATAATGATATAATCTTGTCCCAAATGGTTAGATAAAGACTAAATAACAAGGATGGACCTATTATAAATAAAAAAATATATTTCCTATGTTTGTATGTTTGATATTTGTCAAAATATTATATCTTGAACCATGTCTATATTTTAAATACCATTATATATTTTTCTTAGTATATAATAATTAAAAATTTAAAGTATGAAATTTATTTAAGGGGGAAAATATAATGCCCTAAGATTTTACTATATATCTTCCCTTTAAATAAATATAATGTGTATGATAGATTACTACACACCTAACATCGAACTAAAATGATGCACAATATATTAGATGAATATTATCAAGAAAATTATAGGAATAATAAAAACTCTAGTAAATAAAAATATATTTAACAATAAAAAAGGATATATTTAAAGGATATATAATTAATATTATTTGATATTTATAAGGATTTTTCATTCTCAAATAACATTTTAAAGTATTAATAAATTAAATGAACCACTTTTAGATGATTATTATTATAATAAATAATCTTTAAATTGACTAATATATTAAAATTATACAAATTATAAATTAGTATGAAAAAATATTGAAAACACATAATTTTTAAGAAGGATGTTTTTTAATAAAAGTTGTTTTATTTATATTTTTAATTTTCATTTAAAATATAAATTTATAAATTTATAAATTTTTATTTTTTAAAAAATTAAATTAAATTATTAATTCCACATATAAATATTATCTTAAGGTAAATTTTTAATATTTTTTTGAAAAAATTTATTGTTATGTGAATAATGAAAATACATTTTTTACTAAAATCCATTCATTTATGACTATATCAAAGTGTAATTGTAAATAAAAAACTTATAAATTTTTTTTAATGATCAAATATGTTTTTAATTGTCAAAATTATACATTTATAAACATTATTATGAATTTATAAATCTTATTTTTATTATCTTAAGTAATATTCTGGAATAAAAACTTGTTTTTGTATGTTCTTTTAATTAAATATATTTTTGTAAAATTTGGTTTTGGATTTCTTTAAAAGCCACATAAATTTTATCTATTTTTTAATAAAACAATTTATATCATTAAAATTAAATACATTTATAATTTTATTGTACACATTGATTTAATGCTAAAAAATACTCTTTCTATAAAAATGTTTTTACGCATTACATGCAGTCATATAAAAATTGAATTTTATTACACATATAAATCTTATCTAATAAATTATTTTTTAATCATTATTTATAATTTTTTAAATAAGTTACACAATATTTTTATTAATTAAAATTTAATTACCTATGTAAAAATTAGTTACCATGGTAAAACAAAACAAATGGTGAATGTGAAAATTTTAAGAGTAAAAAACCTAAAAACATGTTTAAAACACTTGTGAAAATAAATATTTGAGGTATTATCTTCCTTATAT
The DNA here is from genome assembly GCA_963277665.1 of Viscum album. Lineage (NCBI taxonomy): Eukaryota > Viridiplantae > Streptophyta > Magnoliopsida > Santalales > Viscaceae > Viscum > Viscum album. The sequence goes on from OY728162.1 coordinate 129,372,124, forward strand.
CAACCCCTTATCTATTAATTTATATTTTTTAGTCTCATTGACATGTGAAACATGTGCTATCTTTATATTAAAATTAAATATTTATAGAAATTTTAATCATGACACTTATAAAGGGGCCTCTCACAACCACTTTAAGACCACCTTAAAAATTTAGTATCCACATTAAAAACTATCACTTTTTCCTTACCATATAATACAATCACTTTTCCTGATATTCAATTTACATGAAATTGTCCTATGACCTCCATTTCCAAGGAGTGCTCCAAAAGAAATCCCAGGTCCTCAACATGAGTACTTTTTTCATAACTCATTTATTTTTTTCATACATTAAATAATATAATATTATAATAACTATATAATGAAATTAGTATTTTTATATACATAATTTTATTATTCTAATAGAATAATTATTAACCACATTTCCCCTTTTCCATTAAGAAAAGAAAAATCATCATTCTTGTGTTGTGTGAACTACCGCCACCATGAAGCGACGACTTCCATTTTTCACCACCTCCCCACTTCACTGGTTATAAGGATAAAATTTAAGAATAAATGGGAAATATGTAATATAATTATAATTATTAATAGGTGAAATATAATCCATATTATTTACCTCTCATTCATCAAGAAATGAAAAAGTTAACCATTCGTTGTGCAGGCTACCACCTCTACAAAGTAACATATCTCATTTTTCATATAGTTTATTTTTTTAATTAAAACATATTAAAATATTAATAAACACATTATAGGTATATAAATAATATTATTTTCATTTTATAATAATTATATTATGAAAAAATAAACATCTTTTATAATTTTAATCATCTATTAATTATGGTTTGTTCATGTTTGGGTCAGTCTAACCACCTACTCAGAAATGCTATAAAATAATATCATGAATGACTATGAGAACCTAATTAATGATAATATATGATATAAATAAGTAAATTATTTTACACTTTATGATATATTAATGATTAAAATTTTGGGAGTGATGGATAACAACACTGTTATCATAAAACTTTTTCAAAATGAACACGATCAATCACACCTTTTGAAAATAGATAATAACTAATTAATATAAATTCAGAGAATAATTATAAATAATTTTTATAAAAGTTCATTTATATAAATAATATTCTTATGTAGTTTATTAATATGTTTATATTTTCTATACAAGAAATTCAAGTGTATTTTTGTAAGTTAGGAATTAGGATACTGGGTTCTTTGTCTCAAATTTAATTTCTTGAGACTTATATCTTTTTGTGCACCATGATATATTTTATATGGTGTTATTAATAACTAATGAATATATTTTTACATATTTATGAAATTGATGGGGTATCAAGGTCTATATCATGTTATTTCATTAAATTTATTTTTATTCAAAAGATACTAAAGTATTATGGGTTTTTTTAACTCAACTCCCTTTATTGAGTTATAATGTGTATTATTAAACTTTTTTCTTACAATATTATTTTCATCCACAATAGTATTTTATTTTATTTTACTTTATCTTCCTCTCTGGGGAGAATAATGTTTTATTTCAATGAAATCACCTTAATAAATTTCTTCCTCAAAAAGTATATCATTGTTAAGAATAATTATCACCCTCTTTAAGGATTATTTCTCTTTCTTTTATATATTTCCCTTTCTCTCAAACACTATCCTTTATATTTAGAAACATAATTATGTGATATCTTATGTGACCTTAATATTTAACTTGAAATATTTTATAAAGGATGTTTTTTTACAGTTTTTATTTTTCTAACAAAGGTATTTAAAAAATATTAAAAACGCTTTCAATATTTTTAAAATTAAATGTTTTATCTTCCACTCCACATATCTTTTAATAAACTATGTAATTTCAAGAATATATTATTGATTTTTTTTCAAAAGTCTTTTCAACATATTTCACTTCACCTTCTTTAATTCTTTATATCCTTTTCAAGGCTCCATTATTGAAGATTATTTTCAAAAGAAATTTTTTTAAAATGTTTTCAATTCACATTTTTGAAACCTTTATGTATTTTCCAGGGATTAATTATGGATATTTATTTCAAAATATTTATTTTTAAATGAATTATTTTCAATTTTTCATAATTGAACAGTCTATAAATGACTTTTCAAAGAGATTTTAACTTCATATATTACCACAAAGATAAAAGTATCTTCTAAAAAATATTTTACATTTTTTCTACCATTTAATATTTATCTATAAAGTATTTATTTCCCATGGAATTATTTTTTATGAATCACCCTCTAAAGTTTCTTATAAAATAATCTTTTCGATTGATTTAATTTTGAGTATCAACCATTTAAATGCTTGAGGTGAATATTGGCAATATCATTTTGAATGTTATGAAACCCATTTCACATTCCATGGGTTATTTTTGATGTGATGATTGAAACAAATTTTCTTTCTATAAGTTATATATTATATAAGGGATTATTAATTTAATGTGGAAAACATATGTATGGATGATTGATGGGTGGGGTCCTAAACCTCCCTCCAATTCATTGGTTAAAGTTTGATATCACATGTGATAATGATGTTGAACATGTGAATTTTGTTTTTTTTTCAACATGAAGTATGGTTATTTTTTCATTCCAGCATGAAGCATGGAAATTTTGTTTATTCACAAAATGAATCTTGAACATTTTGTCTGTTCACAACATAAAGCATAGACATTTCATTTGTTCGTAATGTTATAATTTCTATATGATTATATTTGTGATAAAATTCTATTAGTATTACTCGTTTCTATGATATGTGAAATATTCCTGATGCATTTTTTTATTCCATACCTTATACCATTTTTTAATATATTATTTATTATGTACAAATTTTTTATGTATCCTGATTATACCCATTTTCTTATATTATGCTCAGTTATGTTTTTTTAATATTATCTATTATGGTTACCCTTACTAGGGATTTGATATCACGCCTTTATTATGTTTTCAATTTCGAGATTATAATGATGAGTATAACTTATGATAATTTTAGAAGGTATCCTAGAATTCCTCTATTATAGATATATTTTCATAAGTTTTGTTAAATATGTTTCCCATGTAACTGGACCTCAAAAACACTCACAACTAGATTTTCAGCGTTTTATGGTGAGTTGTTTTTACAACGGATTCGAATTACTAAAACTCATTTATAAAGGTACTCCATCACCAAAAATCCATTACTAAAAAACATAAAAAATATGGTTATTAGCATCGACCTATCACAAAAATGTCACGACGATAGGTTATTTCCACTACGATTAAGTAGATAACATTTTAAAAAATTATTTTCAAGAGATTTCGAATCAATCATAATTAATGGAATACTAAAAAAATAATAAATATAAATAGTTAAAAAAATAAAAATATAGAAAAAATTAAATATAAAAAAACATGCATAGCATAATTATACCATTTCACACATAATATGTTTATTAAAACAAAATAAGTGAAAATCACTATAAGAAATGGGGATAATATAGTATCAAGAGGAGGGGGATAACTCCAAGGGTTAGGGGGACTTATTTCTAACACCACATGCAATTCATCACATATACTCTAACATATGCTCATCTCTCAACACTACTGCTCACGATCCTCCTTCCACTCTCGCTTCATGCTCTATATAATCTCATCATGAGCTCACAATCTCTCTTCATACCATGCAGTGCATGATAATGAATCTACACATTCTCCCTTCAACCTAACTGATTAAATTTTAGATGTACCATAATAACAAGTAGGTTTCAATCACGAACCAATACTAGCCACCCAACCTTTCATGACACTATGTATGGTCGATTGTATCCAAGTACCCTCATCAGAACCTAACTTTCATGTGGCATCTACTTCGACATTGGCTTGAATCTATCATGAATGAGAAGTCTCAGTATAAAATGTTTCCTTCAAATATAATTATAAATTAAAATAATAATAAAATTAATTTTAGTAAAATAAAATTAAAAATTCTAACCACAATATGGAGCTATCTATCGTAGACAAGTTGTCCAGTATTGGGATATTTGTATATATTATTGTAAATTTCAAAACATTATAATAGAGGGGTTATTAATGGAATACATAATATAGAAAAAAAAAATATATTTAAAATATATATACATTAATAAATAATATTATTTAATATATGTCAACGATGTATACCAAATGTATGACTCCCATCCCTATATAAGACCTTCTACCTCCTCCAGTTATTTCAACCATATGATGAACTCGTCTTACAAATATATACTATATAGTAGGATAACAATCAACCCCACAACCAAGCTAAGATATAGCCAGGTTGATGAGAGTAACAAGACTAGTCTAAAACAGTAATAGAAGTTCTATCCACGACTCTCTTTCTTAGGTTGTGTAAAAACTGATAAAAAAATCATGTATACAAATATCCCATGCCTCTATAATAAGATCAATGATTATATTATCAATCAAAGACCATAAATTATATAATAAATTAAAAACATTATGTTACTAACTAAATAAATTTAAATAAAATATATTATTTATTAATGGAAAATCCAATAGTTAAACATCTAATATCGAACATCAATGAGAACGTGATCCCTTAAAACCCATAGTACAAAAAAATTTGTATAATTGTATCAGCCTTCCCAATATCTAAATGTTAAAAATTGTGAAAATAAATAATAATTATATTATAACCAAAATTAATACAAAAAATTAATATAAAATGAGAAACTTAAACAATTGAACATACCTCTGCAAACATTAATCAAATCAAGAGATGGAATTATTTTGTAAACATTGTATGGAATTGTAAAAATAGAAAGGTTTCACCACCTTCTAATAGGAAATGTTCTAGAAGTATGTTGTGGGTCAGATGAATGGTCATCGAGCTCATCATAGGGAGGCCCGACATCTATGAAGGAATAAAATAGATCATCAGGACCATCTCCAGCCATCTAAAACAAATAATCTTAACTTTAAATAATTATTAATACATATATAAAATATAAATAAACTAATAATTACCAGAATATAATACATAATTAAACATATTTATCCTCATTTTCATCTATCAAAATGTATTCATTGTCCTATTTAGTAACATCTCCTTCCATACATCTTTCAGTTTCATCATCCCTTATTACTTCATCAACACAATCAATATCATCAGCCCTTAGATGGGGGTTTCATCATTGATATTTATATCTCATTAAGTAAGATATGTATTTGGTTTTATTTCTTGAAAAATTTCAATATGTTGCACTTCCATAGAACCATTTTAATTTTCAAGAAACTGATTGTCATAAAATTTCATTTTTATTATTCTCCACCAGTAATTTAAATCTGTAAAAACTATATAATAATTCTCATAATGAACTTGATGTTCTTGATGTTACAAAATAAATGGTTTATTTATGGTAATAATACATTTATATTTAATTTCATGGACTCCATGTCGTGGATGAACTCATAACCCTTGACCAGTATCAAACCAATGAAATTAAAATATTGTTGCATAATTTGGGACTTGATAACATTACTCACTTTTTTCATCTAGCATGCCATAAAATAAAACTTCACTTTCATTATGATGATATCCTTTTAAACAAGAACCATTCATTTATTTCTTTGATTCTCTATATAAGTGTGTATGAAATCAAAATCCATTAACCACATACCCATTATAATATTTTACCAATTTTGATGGAGGGTTTTTAGTACAGATAACTGACTAAAAATTTTACTTTTATCTTGTGTTTCCTTAAAATAATAAAAATTGTTAATAATAAATAACATTACAAAATTGATTTAATGTTCCACCATAAACAACTTAACTTACTAGTATCTGAAACCAATATGAACAATTATATTGTCAATGTTCAAAAAAGAGAAGTAGGGGTAATTTGTATAATTTTTTTGATATTTTCATAATATAGTATATAATAAAGTAATATAAAAAATTATCATTTAATTTTTTTTAAACAATTAGTACTTACTACATAAATAATTTCATTTCTTCTCAATTGAGAAAAACACATGTATGAGAACTGTATAGTTCTTCATTTAAAATCCATCATTCATGATAACAACTAAAACCAAGATCACAATGATTAAAAACTAAAAATTGATTATATGTGACATCATCAACATTTTCCTCATTATTACCAATGTAATTAATTTATTAGGGTAATTTATATTTAAAATAATAATATTATAAACTTTAAATTTCCACCCATAAGTATGCTTATGAAATTGACACTTCAAGTGATGATTTGTTATATACATTATTCTTTAATTTTTTTAAACATCTCTAAAATGAGTACATACATAGAAATTATTTCAGCCCTCGACATTTAGCTTCATTTAGTAAATTCAGTATTAAATATTCCATTGATTTAGAGAAGGATGGTAGGAATATTTTTTACTATTTATAAAAAATTAAAACAACATCTTTTTATAGAATAATCAATGAATTATAATCATATGTTTCTACACAAATATCTTGGAGGAAATATGATGTTTTGGTCAACACATCCCCGATTGAATAATTTAAGAACCCTATAAGACTAATAAGTAGTTGTCTTTCCATTATGACATGGAAGTCATGAATTTTTAACCTGGTAATATGTCTATTTCTAATGCAATGAGACAAATTTGAAGAATAATCATATGGTAAACTCAAATATAAAATCTATTGATAAAATACTAAAAGAATTTCGTTAGAAAGTGTGTAGGATTTTTTTGGTTTTATTCAATTGTTTGATATTTTATTTTCAAATAATTCATGTTCAGGAAGCCTGTAAATTTGGAAAATATCTAACTGTGACTTTACATTATCTTTTGTATTATCATGTATGTTCAACATGGTATAAAATATGTTATCAAAAAGATTATTTTAAATATATATTACATCTAACATGTGATGAATCAACAAATCAAACCAATAAGGCATGTTCCAAAAAATACTTTGTTTTATCCAATTAAAATCACTCTCAAAACCATATATTTTTTGGTTCATTTATAGTTGGTTCAAATGTAATAAGAGGTGATGAAGAGATTATAGATTTTACCTAAATACCCGAGAGCACCCATGATAGTTCATCACATTCAAAACTTCCTTTTAATAAATATTATAAATTTATAATAATTATTAGTATATTTTATATTTTTTACAAGTAATTTCAAATTATCATAATTTTAACCAATATTTAAAAAATTAATAATAATAATATTAACTAATTATTACTAATATTTACTAATTATTACTAATATTGACTAATTATTTCTTAATTATTACAATTTATTTAATAATTGTTAAAAAAATCAATCATTACAAAATTTTTACTAATTATTGCAAATTTTTAATAATTATTAGTAATTTTTTATTTTTTTTATAATTTATGAAAAATATCACAATTTACTAATATTTAGAAATTATTTCTAATATTTATTATGTATTACTAACATTTACTTATTATTACTAATATTGACTACATATTTATTAATTATTATAGATTATTTAATAATTATAAATAACATTTTTAATTATTTCTAAATTTTTACTCATTATTGGGAATTTTTAATAATTTTTAGTATTTTTTTATATTTTTTACAAGTTATTAATTTTTCTACTATTTTTACTAATATTTATTAATCTTTACTAATTGTTGAATATATTTACTAAGAAATACTATTTATTTATAGACTATAATAAATTTTTAAAAAATATTACTAATATTTAATAATTATTTTTATTTCATATATTATTTTTAATTTTTTACAAAGTATCATAATTTTCTAATAATTAAAAATTATTAATAATATTTTCTAATTATTACTAACATTTTCAAATTATCACTAATATTAAATAATTATTTATTAATTATTAAAAATTATTTAATGGTTATTACTATTTTTTATTATTTCTAAATTTTTACTAATTATTGCAAATTTTTATTAATTGTTAGTATTTTTTATATTTATTTACAAGCTCTAACAAGAATTTTAATAATTAAGTATAATATTTATGAATTTTTACAAATTAAGAAATACTAATTATTTATTAATTATAACTATGTTTTTAATAAATAATTATTATTTTTAATAATTATTAGTATTATATACATATATAATTACAATTCATTAGAAATTATCATAATTTATTAATATTTACCAATTCTTATTAACATTGACTAATTATTTCTAATATTGAAAAATTATTTATTAATTATTTAAAATAATTCATTAATTATTACTATTTTTTATTGTTACTACATTTTACTAATTATTGTGAGTTTTTAATGATTTTTAGTTAATTATATATATTTTTACATGTTATTACTAAGGTTTTACTAATTATTTCAAATATTTATTAATTCTAATTTTTTTATTAATTAAAACTAAAATTTTAATAAATATTATAAACATGATAACTAATCCCAAACATGGGAAAAGATAAAATACTATAACAATAATAATCTAATATCATGGATGAATCTTATGTAACACTAAAATAATTAAGACAATTTAGAAGCATAAACAAGTAGAATAAATTCAAATATTACATATCAGGATTTTAAATATTTTAAACACTAAAAAATCATATAAGAAAACATATCAATCAATAATCATGGTAAATGACATAATGCTTTTAAGGTCAAATAAGTCCCCCTAGGTTTCTCATATAATCTCAACACTTTATCTCACCTCCCTACACACTTTAATAAGTAAAAAATTTCAAATTGTATAATCATAAATCTATAATCACTCACAACTCAAAATATACCCAAGATCAGATATGTAATGATAATATGAGGCCCAAACAAAACATATATCCCATTTTAACAAATCATATATAAAACATTAAAAAAAAGTTTATTTTAATGCATTCCTAAAAAACCCTTTAAAACAACTTTAAAACAATATTTTGATTGAAACCCTCTATTAAACTCAAAAGTAACAAATACATTGAATGGAAACAACTGAGTTATTAAATCAAATGGTTAAACATTTGGGAAACTAGCTCAAATCAAGTGTAATCAAACCGCGGGGATCTGAAACATGTCTTCCTAGATGGAGGACACCCAAATAGGGAAGAATAAACCTGCAGGAACCCTAAATACTGAATAAACCATGAAAATAAGATAAATATTTTGACTTGATGTTTGACCAAACCAATTGTAAAAGAGGGGAGAGGGAATTGCTAAAATAAGTATGTGGTAGAGAAGGTGATTCCGTACCTGGGGGATTCATACCTCAATATTCAAAAAATAGGTTGTGCGGTGGAAGACTGTGGAGGGGTGCGTGATGGGGTGGGGGGAGGGTTCAACATATATATATTTTTAGGTTTTTCCAGTGGGGTAATAGTAACAGATTATCCATTTCTAAAAGAATGTCCGTAGAACCTATTGATATGAACTATATTATTCATTACTAATAACCTTACTGGTTGGACTAAAAGTAACCAAATTTATATTTGTATCTATTACCCATCATGTTAAATATTTTTTCCAGTAGATAATATCATCCATCACAAATAACCCATCACTAATATTGACTTTTCTAGTAGTGACTAAACCTTCCATTCTTGAGATTTTGTGATTATTATGTGATGTAATTGTTAAATTATGGTAATTTTGTAAATAAATATAGGTCCATGTCACTTTTTATCAAAGCATGTGTTTAAAGAAAGCATTTTTAGAACTAAATCTGGGAGTATAGGTATTTGTGTGCTTTAACAAATTCCATGAGATAATATCACCATGCAAGAGGATATTGGAATAACCAGAAGATACAAGTGAGTGTTTTTTTATGATGGTGTTATTAGAAGGACAAGAATAAATATATCTAGATAGTGGAAGTTGGGAAATATGGAAGATATGGAAACGTTAATAGTAACTGTGTAATAAATGGTATATGTCAGAAGACCAATCATAAGTACTATCATATAATGTAGCAAATCTCTATAGAAATAATACTAGAAGCATCTGAGATGATTCTGTAGATGAAGAATTCCATTTTCGTTGGATATGATATATGAAGCTATCAGAAGAAGCTTATGTTATGGAAGTTGAGAAATGTAGACGATGCAAACTAAAATATTAAAAAGAAGAGTAATGCATGAAATATGAGCATTCAAATACATGATCTATTATCAACCAAGAATATCCAGGGTAAATATCAAATAGTGAATACATGATATAAGATCATGAAAGAAAGAACAGTTGATGGGAGTGAGGTTTATGCATGTGTCACACTACATGAAGAAGAGTGAGTATTCTATAAAGGTATTATAGGAAATATAAAAAATATTGCCAAAATATTGTGACTACTAAAAAATAGAGCCAGCTTGTTTGGATTATATTTAATATGACCAAATCACCCATATAAATCATGAGATTATGCAAAAAAATAACTAGGGTGATCAAAGGATGAACTTTCTAGAAATATTAAGTTAAATGGAGGCTTTCAGAGGTGAAATACTATGAGAACGTGTATGTAGATAAAGATTCATTATCATCAAAGGAAGAAGATGATTTGTGTGCATAAATTCCCTATATGGTTTTTACATTACCGTCCTTATTTACATTTATAAGTGTATGAATGATAATTTATTAGAATAGATGAGTTCAATTTGTTGGATAATATGCTTTTATTTTAATGGATGGCACAAACCATCTTCTAGAGTAATAGAGGCTTGAGATTTTCAAATAGAGGTTGTTTGATTGTTTGGTTCTGGGGTTTTTTGAAGCACCTACTACAACCAAATTGTGTAATTTTTTATTTATGTTTGGTTTTGATCATTTGTATTATTGGGTTCTTGTATCTATATAAATAGTTTTGTTATGTGTGTTATATTTGATTCCAATTCAAGAAAAAAATACCAATCTACGGCTGCTCTATTTTGTTCCTATGATCACCTCCAGTTATCTAGATATTCACCCATTTTTGTGTTAGCAGCTACCAAAATAAACCTTCTACTGTATCATAGGGTTTTAAGGAGATTTGTGTTGAGATATCCATGAAACCCACAACCAAATCAAATACATAATAGAATGAGCATAGGATGAATAAAATGAAACTATTATCATTACTAGAATTATATTTTCCACACATTTCTTTTTCCATTTTTATTTCTAAAAAGGTAGATTGAAACTTTTGTCTTGTTGGCCAACACATTTCCTGTCATTTTCCATTTTTGTTTATCTTCCTCTCTCTTCCCTTTGTCATTTTTTTTCTCCCACCACATGTATGCATTTTCTCTCTCATCATTTATATTTCAATTTTCCTAATTTTTAAACTTTTACCTTCACACCATCTCAATTTTTAAAAAACCTCACCTCACATTCACCCTTGTTGGAATCCTCTCCAGCCCCTAGCCTTGTGAAACTTTTTTTTTGTACAAAAAAACATTCCTAGGTTTTTTTTCAACCACGCTATGAACTTACTCATTCCTTGAGATACAAAAAAAATATTTCTCCATTCAATTGTATTAAAGAAAAAAAGGGTATTCCAAAATTAAGGGGAAAATATAACAACCCACAATTCCAAAAGAAAATTTTCATTCTATCTGCACTTTCGAATATCTACAGCTATCATTTTCCCATAAAAAATAATTTTTCACCATGGGGAATGAAATTTCATAAGTTTTAGTCCCTGAAGCTAATTAAAAACAATTATAACAATTGGGGCATCCAAATTTAAGCACTCCTTGGCACCTGAGATTTCATGGACATTATTGAGGACAAATACACCGAGTTAGAATCCAAAGCAGTAGATGACGATCTATTAGATTTTCAAAAGGGAACCCTTTAGGTAGAATGATATAGGTTCTATAAAGTGAGATCCTTCATTTATCATGGACTTGATTAAGTGACTTTTGAAATAATCACTTCATCGAAATAATCAAAGGATATCTGGGAAAAAATTTACATAGAATTCAAAGGTGATGGAAAAATTAGGAGGATTTGACTTCAATAGCTATGATGTGAGTTTGAATACTTATTAATGAAATATTATGAAACTGTTATCGAGTATCATTATTGTGGAATGGTTTTGTTGAACAAACTATGAATAAATACTTAAAATATTTCCAACATGTGGGTATGTGGGAAAATTTTGCGATCTTTAGATATAAAATTTGATTACAAAGACGTTTCCCTAGAAGAAACAAAATGCATGAAGACAATATTTGTCAAAGAACTTTGGGGTCTCTATAAGTCTAATAAATTAAGGTGACCTACTAGAGTGAATTGAATGGAGTCTATCATTCCCTGTAATCAAATTTTTATCTCAAAAACATTGAAACAGATAAAGGTAGGATATCTCAAATAACCTGAGGAAGAGGATATTGTGGATAATAATTTGACTCAAGAAGAGGAGGATAATGTGGAGGAAGAACAAATCGAGGATGTATGGATATCAGAAATATAATTCATGAAAATGAGTACAAGGAAGAAGAGTAGGATTCAATAATATCTAACTAGACAAAAGAAATTCTCAATTCTAGAATTATAAAAAATATGGACATTATAACAATGAATTCTGGTGTAGGAAACCCATGAATAATGATGTTGAGGTGGCACATATCTTCAAATTATGATATACTTCTGTAAAGTCCCACATGTTGATGGAAAAAATATTAACATAAAATCAAGGTATGTTGTATCTTGACTCTGGAGCTAGCAACAACCTAATAAGGCACATATACTTATTTACGAATCTATATGAGAGGGTTTAAGGAGATATTTCGTTTGGAAATCTCTCAATAATATTTTTCTATGGAAGAGGATATTTTTTTATCAATCAAAAATATGGAAATTATGCTTTCATCTCTGACGTCTACTATGTACCAGACATAAAGACAAAAATCTTGAGTCTGAATAATTTTTGGGGAAAAGGATTTCACATAAGCCTAAAATATAAAAAACGGTGATTGTATATGAAAAAAGACTGGTCATAGATATACCAATGGTTAAGAATCACATGTTTCCACCTACGATCCAACCCGTCATACCATAGTGTTTGATGAAGGTACTTGATGATAAATATTGGATATGGAATATAATGTTTGAGCATTTTAATTTTTAAATTTCAAGATTATTAGGAAGTGGGAAGATGGTGAATGGGATTCCTATCATTTGACACCCTAATAAAAAATATAAAAGATGTATTCTAATAAAACAACATAGAAACAACTTTTCAATGAAGGACAATTGGAAGGCTGCAACAACACTAGAACTAGTTCACACCGATGTGTGTGGTCTGTTAAATCCAACATAAAATAGGTAAAGGATGTACATTCTAAAATATATTTATGATTATAGTATGAAAACAAGGATATATTTTCTCAAGAAAATCATAAATTTTTTGGAGTCTTCAAAGAATTTGAGGAACTGGTGGAAAAAAAAATCAAGTATCATATACAAACATTTTGATCTAATAGAGGTGCAGAATACAACTATGATTTTTTTCAAGATAAGATCATAATTTATGTAATTCAACACCAAATAAAACCATCTTTGACACCCCAAATAAATGGAGTAGCTAGAAGAAAAAATTGAACTATTCTCAGCATGGTGAGAATCATGTTGAAAGAGATAGGAGTTCCCATGACTTTCTAGGTTGAATCATCTTCGTGAACAATGTGTCTACTCAATAGATTCCCAAAAAAATACTGAAGAAAATACACCACAGGAATCATGGAGTAATCATATTCCAAGTGTAAAATTTTTTAATGTTTTTGGTTCCATTGCTTAAATCTAGATCCCAGAGGAAAAATGTAAAAATATCAAGGAAAAAGGAGTGACGTGTGTCCTTATGGGATACATAGACTGAGAAATGGGATATCTCTTATATAATATCATCAACAAGAAGATTATACTCCGTAGATATGTTATCTTTTATGAAAATGATACATGGAAATAGAATCAAGATGATGATCCAAGAGAGGTAATACTCACACTAGAAGTAAAATAAATAGTCTAAATAGTATCATTGTGGGAACAAGGAATTGAAGAACCACTGATACCATCACCAAATACTCCTACATCTAAAGACATTGAACATGAACTTTTTCACATACATCCCAAAAACGTTTGAAGCCTTGCAGATGAATATGAGATAAAAGAACTATTGGAGGATTATGTAAATTTGTATTATCTCTCTGGGAATTCCAATCCAGTTATCTTAGATAAAGATAAAAATGTTGAAATTTTGAATAATGTGATAGATAAATAAATACATTCGTTAAATACAACAAAAGGATAAAATAAAAAGGAAGGCATTAACTATGGTGAACTCATTTCACCCATTGGTCATCCACCTAGATATGATACATATTCATGGATCACGAGGAATAAAATTTTAAGTGAGGATGTTGGATAATAAACTTGTATTTCCATGGATGATTCAAACCTTATACTATAATAATGGAGTAATGATATTTTTCAATAAAGGATGCATGACATGTTTTGTGTTGGGGTTTTTTGTGGCACCTACTGTAACAAAAATGTGTACTTTTATATTTATGTTTGGTTTTGATTGTTTGTTTTATTGTGTTCTTGTATCTCTATAAATAGTTGGATTGTGTGTGTTGTATTTCACTCATGTTCAAGAAATAAATACCAATAACCTGCTGCTATATATTTTTTCCTATGATCACCTTTAGTGATCCACATCTACTGCTGTTGTTGTGTTAGCCACCACAAAAATCAACCTTCATAATTAATAAAAGATACTATAATATTATCAAAAGTAGAATAGGGGATTGGATAGTTTGACTACCAGAATCATGTTGGTTTATAGGTTACATGATCATAGTTGATCAAAAAGAACCTAGATGGAAGGCAACTGATTTGAGCATACATGTAAGGAAATTTGAAGCAGAATATTACACTGTGTTCATGAAAAATTTGCTATAAATATCATGATCACCACACTAGTACACATGTATTACTATGAAAAATAAAATTAGTGATTTTATAGATCACCCGGAGTTACTAAAATCTAGAAGATAATGATTGAAGACACCAAAATATAATGCATTTTAAGGATTAATAAATACTCAGATTCATGAAATTTGGATATGATGAGTGAGTTTCAGTAAGATTGAATGATTGATATTTCAATTTATATGAAAGGGGATACATGAAAATGATAATAAAGAGTTCTGGAAAAACATAAGATATGAGCTTAGATGAACTTACCGGAAGAAAATGTAAGTCTTTAGAAAATATACTGGAAAGAGAAAAACAAGTTTTTTTCATACATTTGAATGAATATGAGTGGTACAAAGGTAGAAGAATTGACCAGAGGAATATGAAAATTATGTTAATATGAAAAAGTTTATGGAAGGATGTACACTGAAATTAAACTGAGTGACTTGTAAAGTAAAAAATATTTATGATGATTCCAAACTATTCTTTCAACTTTCAAACATTCATTAAATATTATTCATTATTCTAGATAAGTTTTTAAGAATATTTACAATGTTTAGTTTATGTCTTATTTTTTATAAATTTGACTTGACTATGAAATTTTAGAAGATTTATTTAAAGAATTCAAAATTGAGCCCTGAATTTCATAGATTTAAAATCATCATAATTATCTAAAAGGTTAAGCTTATAGAAAGGGATAATCTCATTTGGATCAACTTGTTTATGTTGAGAAGAAATATTTGAGAAAGGAAGTTTACAACTAGAGATTTCAAGGAATATTTAGTTGAGTTGAATTTTTTGAGAGGACTATAACATCAATATCTGATGAAATTTTAGAAGAAAATATCATTATTATTAAAGGAAGAAAGTGAGAGATCTTTAATTATGTTTACCTAAAGTAGAACAGTGGTTGATCCAATGGAAGAAGAATTTGTAGTTGAATACATGTACATGTTTGATAGAAATTGTAAACTGACAAGAGTCACTATTAATTGAATTTGGTAGACTTTGTGTATGATATACATAATTTAGGTTAAGTATAATAACTTTGTACACAAATTGTTTTTATAATAATATATTATTTGAATATATAGGAATAAACACGAGTAAACATGATAAAGAGTAGGTACCCATGTTGGGACTAAACCTTGTAAAATCTTCATGTGATATTATTTACTTTCAGTATCTTTATTTTATATCAGAAAAAGTAGCAAGGGTGAATTAAAAAGATCCATGCATCTTAAATAGTTAAAAAAGTGTAATCAACTTAAAGGAAGTAAGAAATTTATGTTTAATTTAATCGATAAAAAATTGGTCACCAATCCCCATCACTCTTAAGACAATGACATGATCCTATAGGAATCACAAAATTCACCCTCATCTAATTTTGAAAAGATGATATAAAAAATGAATTCCATTTTATCAAGCATAAATTTTAAAATTAAAAATTTACCATTTAAATAAAACTATAAAATACATGGGAAAAAATTAGTTAGAATTAAGACAATTTTAATTTTTATAGAAAATTTATAAAAAATTATTTATAAAATTATAATTAATATTAATCCATAAAATTTCCATGAGTATCTATAAAAACTAAATTTTATTTATTATTAAAATTTTCCAGTTTCTCAGACTTAAACGACAAATTTTTTAAGATTTTGACTGAATTGGATGATTGTAACTTATATTTGAGGTGGCTCCTGGGTTGTAAATACCCTATAATCCAACATTAAAAACCTAGGATAAAAATAGGGTGGGACTAAATATCCTTGGGCATTTTAGTAGTATTTTATCAGTGTGGGTAATGTAAAAATTATTTTATAATTGATTTTATTCATCATGAATGGGATTTCGGAAAAAAAAACGGGCCTTTGGGATACTGAGACTTCAGATCATGGAGTATATTTTATTTGATTATACTGGACTAACCTTGTAATTATGAGTCATAAAAATAATATTCACTAGGTGGATCTAGTCACACATAGGAATGAATGTGGCACATGGAATATAAGACACTGGTTTTAGTCCCCACATAGTTCTACATGGGACAGGGTAAGTTGACTGCATCATCAGGTGGTGATCTAGGAATATATATTAAAGGAATGTGTTGGTGAGGGGTTGTTTCAGTATAATCAGGTCAAAAAGTTGTTATGGAATTTCTTCCTCTTGTACTTTAGACAATGTAATTTTAAAGTCATTATTTGTTATAAGAATTTAGGTCATGTAAGGGTTTCCTATCATCCTAGTTAAAAAGACAGATTATCAAAAATAAAAAAATATGTAATTGGCATGTGGGTGACTACAACTCTTCATCTTTAAAAAATTCTATGCAGTTATGCATGATTTTTTATTTTATAGTGGATAAATAATACATAATCTACTGTTCCATAAATATGATAACATTTTATTATTATAATGATAATTATTTCATTATATTAGTATGGTTATAATAGATTTATAAGGGGTGGAAGAAGAAACAAACTTGAAAGATCTTGGTAAAAAAATTACCCCTTCCTTGGATATCCTTCTATAAGAATATCCTTAAGACTTATTATGTTGATATTTTGGAGAGAAAAAAACTCTAGGAAAAAGAAAAGATATTTGGGGAGACATTTTTTAGGGATTGGTTGAACTAAGGTGCTCAAGGTGTGTGAATAAGTGAGGTGGTGAAAGGATCCTATTATAAGTGATAAAAGTGGAACTCTTGTAAATACTTGTTTTCTTAATATATATTAAATGTCATAATCAAGGAAAGTGGCACCAAACTAGCCAATATTCATAGATATAATAGTTAGGGTTTATAATCAACTAAAAAAATCAATTAAATATAGGGTTTCATGGTTATATATCTTAATTTAACGACCTTTTAGCCATTTTAACATTTACTATGCTGACTAACTTTTACCTTGGTAACTTATTTTTATGAATAAAAATGAAATGGGAATTATTACCTAATTTCAACATTATGATGCAAAATTTTAAAACCATTTTTTAAGATTTAATTTTGTGAGATGTTAAAAATTAATTTTAATATAAGTACGTATAATACAATTAAAAAGAGTTTTTAGAAAAAAATCCATTTCTAAGCATAAAAAAGAATTTTCACCAAAACCCCTTGCTTATAAAAAAACCACGCATACATCATTAGAAACATGTACATGGTGTTAATTTCATGAAGAACATAAGGAAAGAGTAAAGACTTCTACTTCTAAGACTTTGATAGTGTGACCACTCTGGACACATTGTGAATGGGTTGTTGCTATAATTTTACAGTTTATCAGCCACTCGGTTCTATTCTGGTATCCACCTAAACACCTGGTGCCTCCACCGAATCTCAAACCATTTCCCAAAACAACTATTAGATATTTTTTTAACACTAAAAACCTATATTTGGTCATGATTATGAGAGATACCCTATCACCAAATCAAAAAATAAAAATTTATCTGAAATTCATAACAAAAAAATACACAATGTTTTAAAAAAATGATCCAAATACTATGCAAGTACATGAGCCTATTTACAATAAGGAAATTGAAAAAAAACATAAATAAAAACCATCATTAAATGAATACAATTTGAATAAAAATCTCAAATAGAATAATGAAAATAAAAAACATCAATCTTCTCACCCTAGTAACTAAGAATTCCCACTCGAAAAGTGTATACAATGTACTAGTCCAAGGTCCATCAAATGATTTGACATATTCCCAAAAAACCAATAAATCATCCCCCCCAAAAAGTAATACAAAACAAGGGATATAATACCATTTCATAATGCCCTATTATAGAATTACTATTTGAGATAGAGGGACACCTAACCTCAGGAATGCCTCCCCATATGCCGGAGGCTGCTAACTATCGATGAGGGCCAAATCCATACAATAGGGAGACTATGTCCTCAAATAAAAGTAATAAAACACTGTAAAGATAACCAAATGACATCCATCGCCACATCATATTACACATAAATTAATAAATAATGGTGTTATATGAAATGTATCATGGGGAATCATACAGTCATTCAGACCCAAGATCATGTGATACACATCAATGGGTCATCCATTAAGCTGATCACATATACAAAAAAAACAAAAAAACACAAATGATCTTATTTCCATCCTATGGCCTCATCCCAATCTCTAATACCTATGGAGTCATTTTATCCCAATACACTACATGTCACGTGCTCTGACAAAAAAGTAGACATAAGGTCTATACACACACCAGAGTTTCCATATAGGTTGTGATCTTATTACTCAATACTGTCTCAAAAACCACAAATAATATATGTCATTATATTCAATTGTATGCATGAGTAATGAAATAAATAAATAAAAATTCTCGTTGATTCGTTGTGTGCTAACCAGGATACCACAACACTCTATGAGATACACACACCTGTAATGCCAACATGTTATAACTATGATACCATAATTCCTGACCATACCAGCTTCAGTTCCATGCTAAAATCGAATCATCTCATGACATGCACACCAGACCATACATGAAGACTCATGGTATGATTTTATCCAAGTCTTAACCACTACTCCCTCAGAGTATGGTCTCATACTAAGAACCCTACCCAACCCCTCTCACTGGGAAGGTAGCACATCCACTACTCAACCTCTATCTTATCACTCAATGTGGGGTCCATCCATAACCCGCATATCATTCTAGCTCATACCCCGTACCACTCATGGTATTTACATCATCAAATATAATATCACATCTCATCCCGTACTCAATCTCATTCATGTAAATCCTTCCATTAATACCATCAAATTATATCCTAGAACTCATATCAGTCATGACAGTCCAATCGGTACCATTTCATTCATGGAAGGGCCTGACCATCCTATCTCACTCATAGTAATTAAAATAGGTCTCAGGTTGCACCATCTCACTAATGGTCAGCCCAAACTTCATACATAACATGGATTCTACCACACTCATGGTAGTCCAACTAGCATTATCTCACTTATAGTGAGCCAAGGCCTAAAGAACCATCACCAAAATATATATCCATCGCCTAATACAAGAACAAAAAACAAAATACACATAAAACAACACACAAAGCACACAAAATTCCACATAATCTCACCATATCATTATATATTAGGCTAGCCCTCACCTAGCCCCTCAGGTCAAAACATATCACATTTTGTCCATTGGGGAAGTCATTAAGGTCCACTAGACCCATTACAGTATCTACCCATTGATATTGATTCACATCCCTCACCCCTTGGTGACCTCATAGCCCAGGGCCTCATCCTGATCCTAGCCTCATTAGGTAGGGTCACAATTACTATCCTAACTCCCCCTTGGATTATCAATGCCAAATCATAGGAAAACCCCATGAAATATGTGAGGGACCCATATCACGCCTCTTGAGGGAGAAATCTCAACCAATAACCATAAGGAAACCACTATATGATACACACACCAAGTACCAAAGGACTTATTCTACCCTAATAACACACTAGGACTCACCTCCATATGTAATAGAGAGTTCCTCATCACTTGCAATATGTTTAGTTGTCTTTCCCATCATCACTCAGTCCCAAGCCTCTCATGCCTTCCCACTAACCCCAGGATATTAAACCGATAATATACACATCTCATCTCACATACCGAGACATCCTAGATGACTTTATTTAGTTATCATGATACCCTCTCCCCTTGGTGACACTATCACCAATTGATCCCAGTTCTTCTAAGTGATAAAGACCACTTAATCCAAGCATATGAGGCCTAACCCTATTTTATCTCATCTACCTAAGGTACCCTCAGTCCCTAAACACCATAATTATACCCATGAAATTATGAAGGCATGTATACTAGTAAATAAACATAGATATGAGTTTTTTTCATAGGGGGAACCTACCTAAACATAGAGTTAACCCCCCCCCCCCACCAAGATCCACCAAGCCTCATCCAAGCCTATACACACTCCCAGGTACATATCTCATGCCATGCGACACTAATAATCAATTATAAACATTTATAATTAATTATTAAAATTAAATTAAACTGGTAATTTATCTTAAAAACTCACAGTATATCAATGCTTCATTGAAATTTCTCCCAATGACTTGTGGTCAAAATCCTGGGACCTTGTCAAGCCAAGACACATGAAATTATCACCATCCTTGCTTGATTACACCATGATCCAATGGAAAAGACACTAAAACCCAAGCTGAATTTATCTAAAATCAAATGGGATATGATGTAAATCGAGGACAAAGAAGAAAACATAATAATATCACCTATGACATCATCTAAAGACACCAAGAGTCATCCCTCAACATAGACTATTGAAGAGAGGAAGAAGATTGGGATTATTCAGCTGAATGGACTTCCGTTGTTCCTACTTGACCTTAAATAAAGGGGGGATAAACCCAAAATTATGGGTCCTAGCATAATTAGAAAATACACCCACCCTCATTTGTGATATGAATATAGAGTTCACAGTGTGAATAATGCCTTCTCCTAATAAATTCATAAAATGAAAAGGTTTTATAGTGAAAATCACTCCTCTAAAAAGGCATAGGTACTGAATCTCTCAATTTTGATGTGAAACCTTACACCCATCACCCTTCACGGTGTAAATTCCATTAGATAGAGGGGACCTCATATCAAACAACCTCCTTCATATTATCAATCACCTAGGTCATTGAATGAACTACTATAGGCTACTGAAATTTCGTAACCAGCCACCCCATCCCTACTCTAATGCTTCATTGAGTTCCCAAATCACCCACTGGTCCTCATTCCTCATCCCAAACACTAGTGCAGAAAACGTTTTTTACGTCGGTTATTTTTTATTATTTACGTCGGTTTTTAGGCGACGTTAATACGGACGACGTTATAAATAACGTTTTTTACGTCGGTTATTTAAAACCGACGTAATATCCCTAACTTCACGGTGGTTATCACGTCGGTTCATATAATAATCGACGTGATAAATATGCGCGGGGGGCTTTATCACGTCGGTTATTCCCTAAACCGACGTGATAAAACTCCTGGGATATCGTTTATCACGTCGGTTATGTCATAACCGACGTGATAAACCCTTCCCCTGGCCTATTACCACGTCGGTTATTTAGGAAACCGACGTGATAAAAAGGCCTGGGAAACGTTTTAGCACGTCGGTTATTCAATAACCGACGTGGTAAATCGATTCCCAGGCCTTTTATCACGTCGGTTATACTAAGAACCGACGTGATAAAATCCCCGGGAAAGGTTTATCATGTCGGTTCTAGAAAAAACCGACGTGATAAACCCCTACCGATTTATTTACCACGTCGGTTATAAAATAACCGACGTGAAAGAAATTTTTTTTTTTTAAATAATTGCACTGCTCTCACCAAAAAGCAACCAGAAACCAAACAAAAATAACCATGCCAGCCCTCCCCCAAGCCCCAACTGAACCCCACCCTCATCTATACCCACCTAACAACCTGGCCAGCCCTCCCCCACCACATTGGAGCCCCACCACAACCCTTGGACACCCTCCACCCCTTGGACACCCCCCCACCCTCATTTACACCCCCAAGACCCCTAGTGCAGCCTCAAACACCCATTGGACACCCCCCCACA
This sequence comes from Viscum album, assembly GCA_963277665.1. Classification (NCBI taxonomy): domain Eukaryota; kingdom Viridiplantae; phylum Streptophyta; class Magnoliopsida; order Santalales; family Viscaceae; genus Viscum; species Viscum album. The sequence goes on from OY728162.1 coordinate 129,394,663, forward strand.
CCTTGACAGCCCTCCCAGACCCCTTGGACACCCCCCCCCCCCTCATTTACACCCAACCTGCCCCTTGGACACCCCCCACCCCTTCGACAGCCCCCCCACCCTCATTTACACCCCCCGAACACTAGGACAGCCCCAAACACCCCTTGGACACCCCTCCCATATCCCTTGGACACCCCCCCACCCCTTGGACACCCCCCACCCACTGGACAGCCCCCCACCCCCTGGACACCCCCCCGACCCCTTGGAAACCCCCCTACCCCTTGGAAACCCCCCTACCCCTTGGAAACCCCCCCCATCCCCTTGGACAGCCCCAAACACCCCTTGGACACCCCTCCTATATCCCTTGGACACCCCCCCACCACTTGGACACCCAACCGACTCCTTGGACAGCCCCAAACACACCTTGGACACCCCTCCCATATCCCTTGGACACCCCCCACCCCTTGGACACCCCCACCCTCATTTACACCCCCCCGACCCCTAGGACAGCCCCAAACACACCTTGGACACCCCTCCCATATCCCTTGGACACCCCCCAAACACCCACCCACCCCCTTGGAACCTCTCCCCCCATACCAAAATCCAGACCAGAAAAACCATCAACAGTAGACCAAAACAAGAAGTAGAGAAAAATTAAACATTCACTTATATAACATTCAAAACTTACAATGTCAACTTCAAAAAAAACTAAATCCAACCTAAACGACTACGAAATACACAATTACATTGACAATATTCAAAATTACATTTTACATTACAAACAACTAAAAGTCAATCAAACCTGTAAAATAATTTGACCACTCCACTTGTAAGTGTTTGATATCTTCAGCAGTAAAGGGTTGAGGGTCATCAAAAAGCTACAAAGGAAAAGGATAGTAGTCAACGTGTATAATGAATAAATCAAATTGAAATATTATTAGAAAGAGGAAATCTTACCAGGTCAAAACTCAGAACTGTCCCAGTTGTTATTATTTCATACATAAATCTTAACATGTAATATCCGCATTCGATGATGCCTTGTTGCTCATGACATTTCTGTTTGAATGAGTGTAAATTCAATATATTATTTTTATGTAATAAATCAAAATGTACAAATTATAAATGGATATTTACCTTCGCATGTACATATTTGATCTTGTAATTCCTTTTCTTTGCGCTTTTTCGAAAGTGGACCCATGCCCTGTTAGAAAATAATACGAATGGGGTAAATTTAAAATTCATTATAATATATAAAACTATTGTGAAATTGAAACTTACATTTCCAATATATTCTTAAAACTTTCTCGCACATCATCATGGAGAGAGCATATCCAATAAAGTGTTTTCTCCCTAGGGCAAAAAACCCCTAACATCCAATGATCCCTGAGAAAAGGAAATTTAACGTTAGTGGTTTTTTATGTTAAAATATAATTAACTCTTTGAGAGGGATGTGTTTCATACCTCTCACAAAAAGGCATCATCCAACACTGTGTGATTACATTCTTTTCAAATCTATCAGCAATATAAAGCATTCTTTGTTCCTCATCCAATGCACATGCTTCAGGGGAAATCAATTGTGGGTCCATGAATCCATATACATCTGTCAGCTCATTCCTCTCACAAATTTTATACATATACCTAATACAAAGCAGACATAAGTATACATTTTTAATAAATATAACGCAAGGAAAAGGAGTTAAGACTTACATGATAAAAAGTTGCACCACGTTGATGCCCATCTTATCTCCAGTGACAAACTCCATGATATCAGTTTTCATAATCCCCACACATAGTTCACGTCCACAGACATGAGCTTCCATTGTAAAGTCATAATGATCCGCCAACAAATTTGAATATCTTGACAATTTGTCAAGACTGCTAGTATCTGCATCTGATGTCATAGCTATCTGTCTTTGTTGTTGTCTATACAGTATTTCTTTACCTTTGAAGTATTCCTGTAAAAATAAATTGAAAAATATATTAGTTTTCAAATGATAAAACATTAATAAAAATATAAAATAAAAGATATAACATCCATACCTCTATGGTAATGAGTCGAAGAAGTCTGGATGGCCAAAGTAAAAAATGGCCGATACTATGTCCAACTGTCGTCACCTCATCTGTAGGTAATGGTATCCGAGCTGATCTATCTATAATATCCTGTACAGTGACCCTCTGATTCTCTACCTCTAACTGTTGATGATGAACTGTATCTCCTATACAATATACCATCCCATATGCAACTATATGATGTTGAGGATCATCAACATACAACTCACAATAAGTAGGTAGCTGCGGCGGAGGAGGAGGATCAAAAATGGGGTCCGCAGGCTGAGGTGGGGGAGTGGGAGCTACTGGGAGAGGTGGAGTGGGAGCTGCACCCTGAAATTGTCTTTGCAAGTCTGCAAACATTAACTGCACCGATGCTCTAATCTTGTCCTCCATTGTCGCATTAATATTATGGACTTCAGCCTCCAACGATTCTATTTTTTTTTATAAACTCCCTCAACGTTAGAAGTTGAGGAACGTGGAAACACTTTTCTTACCGATACACCTGCCGGATATCCTCTTACACGGCCAGGATGTTCGGGCTTTCCCAATGCCACAGATAAAATATCTTCCCTCCCAGATGGTGTAAATGTCCCCTGTGAACTCTGCTCCTCAAGAGAGTCCTGTAATAATTAATTGAACTTTTCTATAATGATTGGAAATATATGACGAAAATAGTAAACTTAAATAAATAAAATAGATATCTTACAATCCTCTCAACTACGAGTCTCGATTCTTCCGAAAGATATTGTCCTTTTTTGCCCTTCCGAGCTCTTTTCCATTTCTCATGTCTAGATGGAGGGGATGGAGGGGCCACCTCTCCAGAGATTGAAGACTCAGCTCTTAATTGTTGAAATTTTTCTGCCATCATTTGTTCTTCCAATAATGCATACCCTCCCCGAGATAAACTATGAGGGTATACATTTTTAGATTGGATCTCTTGATGAGCTTTCCTTGTTTGCTGTAAATTAAGAATAAGTAATCATTAACAAAACAATAATAAGATCATTTATATAAGAAAGCTTATAAAAGTTTACATTGCCCTTACCAAAAATGATTCTTTTCTTCTACTTTCAAAAAATTCTCTCCATGTGTCTTCATCTATAAAAGGATATATACGACATGGATTCTCACGACTCCTATGACCATAAATGAAATCAGATGAGAGGGTTGATTTGAAATCCCTCCATCTCCTAGCAGCCAACGATAAGCATTTCTTCCTGACTCCTCCAGTGTCAGGAATATCAAATGTCATCTGATAAAAAAGAGGTTAAAAATATTATATATACTAGAAATATTTAAAGAACAGTCAAACAATAGCAAAAGATCTTACCAAAATGGTCTCCCACAGCTGAGAAATTATCGCCTTATCCACACTTCTCCAATCATCATAGAGAATGCTTACTTTGCTCTTAGCCTGAGTTGCTACAAAACCCTTAAAATCTTTAGCATTTGGACATCTAGGAAGATCATCCTCATCAAACTCCACGACTATCCTCTCCTCCTTCGTACGGGCAAGTGATAATTTTGGTAAACGTGTGCACCCACGCTTACCAACCTTTGAACTCTTTTTCGTAATAGGAGCATGTGAATGTTCCTCCCCAGATGTATGACCAATATGCTCATCTCCAGAATCATGTGGCTGATCAACTGATTGATCTGTCATTTTCCTTCAAATCAAAAAAACAAACATTAGTTCACAAATAGAAAAGTGTACTAAATTACATAATAGTAAACATCGGTAATATGATAAGCATGTTAAACAATGATAAACATGGTAAACACAGGCAAAATGTTGCCAAGGAGTTGGCATAAGAAAGCTGAAAAGTGGACTCACTGATGCCACCGGCCGGCCGCTGGCTCACCACCGGCCGGCCGGTGGAGCAGACAGCCTTCCTCTGTCTGGACCACCGGCCGGCCGCTGGATCACCACCGGCTGGCCGGTGGACCAGACAGAGAGCCTTCCTCTCTGTCTAAACCACCGGCCGGCCGCTGGCTCCTCACCGGCCGGCCGCTGGTGATCCAGACAGAGAGGAAGGATCTGTCTGGTCCACCGGGCGGCCGGTGGTGATCCAGCGGCCGGCCGGTGGACCAGACAGAGCCTTCCTCTCTGTTTGAACCACCGGCCGGCCGCTGGCTCAACACCGGCCGGCCGCTGGCTCAGCACCGGCCGGCCGGTGGACCAGACAGAGAGCCTTCCTCTCTGTCTGAACCACCGGCCGGCCGCTGGCTCAACACCGGCCGGCCGCTGGTGATCCAGACAGAGAGGAAGGCTCTCTGTCTGGTCCACCGGCCGGCCGGTGGTGAGCCAGCGGCCGGCCGGTGGTACAGACAGAGAGGACCGGTTGCCGGTGCGCGCAGGACTTCTCCTCTTTACGGTTTTTATTGTTTTATCGTTTTGGTTTGATACATATTTTAATAAGTAAAAAATTTACAGTATCTAACATTATATGAAAAAACTAAATGTAAACAAGATATATACTTGTGTTACCTGTAATTTTAGGAATGTACAGTTGGATTGTTTTCCCAAATTCCTTCGTCGTGATCGTTCCTAATGGCACAAACCATGTCTTCAACATACTCATCATTATGTTCTGTTAATCTTTCCATGGAAGTAGGGATCTCACATAAATCAGCATCTTCATCAAATTCATCCTCACCAACATATTGGTTTTTCCCTTGTAAAACAACAGCCCACTGCATCTCTGATTGATCTACTACATAGAAAATTTGTTTGGCATGTGTTGCCATTATAAAAGAATCAGCTGTGTCTTCCAATCTATTCAGATTAACAAGTGTCATTCCAAATTCATCGTGTCTGACACTGTTGTTACCGATAAACCATTTACAGTTAAAAACGGGAACTTTAATTTTAAAGTAATCAGCCTCCCATATGTCTTCAATCACTCCATAATATGCACTTGATGCCGAAATTGGGTTTCTGTCCTTAGCACTCGAAAAATGCATTGCTTCTGCAAACACCAATACACCACTATTCTGAACTGCACTTCTGTTGTCCTGAGCTTTCGTATGAAATGTATAGCCATTAATGTCATAAGCGGACCATGTTATCACATTTAAAGATGGACCACCCACTATCCATTTTAATGTCTCTGATACATCTGATCTACCAAGCAAGGTCTTTTTAAACCATGGCAAAAAAGTTTTGTTGTGCTCATTCAAAATCCACATTTCTTTCTTCTTTGGATGACATTGTTTCAACTCATTAATATGCAATGTGATATACGGTTGAACATCAGCTATGTTATTCAAGATGTATGATTCTAACTTCTTCATATGTTCAGCTGACAGTGATTTGACTTTCAAGCCACGAATCCCCTTTCCCTCATTATTAACCCGTTCATGGCGAGATGGAGGCAAACCTATGTGTTGCGCCTTAGCCAAGTAACTCGTACAAAACTCTGCTACCTCCTCAGAAATATACTTTTCAATAATGGAGGCTTCAGGTCGATATGGATTTTTAACATATCCCTTTAATATTTTCATATACCTTTCAAAAGGATACATCCAACGAAGATATACAGGTCCACAAAGCCTTATTTCTCGAACCAGATGAATCAGTAAATGCACCATCATATCAAAAAAAGTTGGAGGAAAATACATTTCCAAATGACAAAGTATAATAATTGCATCCTTTTCCAAAATGTTCAAAGCATTCACATCAATCGCCTTGTTGCAAATTGAATTGAAAAAATAACACAACCTCATTATAGTCTTTCTGACACGGATGGGCAATATTCCACGCAGTGCAACTGGTAGAATTTGTTGCATCATGACATGACAATCATGTGATTTCATACCTATCAACTTCAAGTCTTTCAATGAGACAAAATTTTTTACATTTGAAGAATAACCTTGAGGCACTTTGATATCATGAAGACACTGACAGAAGCTACTTTTCTCCCTCTTCGATAATGTATGACAAGACGGGGGAAGAAATGTTCGTCTTCCTTTAGGAGTGGGAGCTAACTCTAAACGTATTCCCATTGACAGTAGGTCTAACCTTGCATTCAACCCATCTTTTGTCTTTCCTTTAATATCTAGCAATGTTCCGATCAAAGAATCACAGATATTCTTCTCCACGTGCATGACATCAATATTATGTTTGACTTCATGATACCTCCAATATGGTAGCTCAAAAAATATTGACCTTTTCTTCCAAATATGTCTATCATTACCAGATTTCTGTGTCTTTCCCAATGTCACATCAAGGTTTTTCACCCTCTCAAAATACAATTCTGGGGATAAAGGTTGAGGTGCAGTATCAAATTCTTGTGAGCCATTGAATGCCTTTTTTAGTCTTCTATAAGGGTGATCCATAGGCAAAAACTTTCGATGACCCATGTACACTGTTTTCCTCCCATGATGCAATTGACAATATGACGTCTGTTGTTCGCAAATTGGACATGCTTTATGCCCTTTAACACTGTATCCAGACAAATTTCCATATGCTGGGAAGTCATTTATAGTGAATAGAAGCACTGCATGCAGTTGAAAATATTCCATTTTATAAGAATCATACACCCTAATACCATCAGCCCATAAAAGTTTCAAATCATCAATCAGCGGTGACAAGTATACATCAATATCATTGCCGGGTTGCTTTGGACCAGAGATCATGATACTCAACATGACATATTTGCGCTTCATACAAACTTCAGGAGAGAGGTTGTAAATTACCAATAAAACAGGCCATGAACTATGTGTGCTACTGAGGGTTCGGTATGGATTCATTCCATCTGTGCACAAGCCTAGTCTCAGATTTCTAATTTCATTTCCAAATGTAGGGTACTGGGCATCAATTTTCTTCCATTGTGGACAATCAGCTGGATGACGTATTTTTCCATCACATACCCGCTCATCAGCATGCCATCTTAACCTTTTTGCATCATGTGAATTAGCAAATAAACGTTTGAAACGAGGAATTATAGAAAGATACCAAAATACCTTTGAAGGGAGCTTTGTAATCTCTACATCAGCTTGTGATTTTTCTTTCACCTTATACCGTGATGTCCCACATTTGGGACACTCTTTCAGAAATTCATATTCCTTCCTATATATAATGCAGTCATTCGGACATGCATGTATTTTCCTGTATCCCAATCCCATCGGGCATAATATTTTTTTGGCCTTATAATGTGAATCTGGAAGATCGTTATCTTTTGGAAGAATGTCTTTCATCAATTGTAGCAGCTCTGTAAAACTTCTGTCACTCCATCCATGTTTCGCCTTCAGGTTAATCAATCTTAACACCGCCGACAAAACCGTAAAATCTGTACAACCAGGATATAATGGTTTTTCGGCATCACCATATAGACGTGCAACTCTCGGTTCTATCTCAATTTGTTCTGCTACAATATCGCGAATCATTTCATCAATTCCATCGGAGTTACCATCTTGCGATTCATTATCATCAGTGACATTCTGTCCAGTTTCGCCATGCCAAATCCAAGGGTTGTAACTCGGATTGAAACCATGACAAATCAGATGATCTTTTATCTCTCTACTTTTCAACTTCTTCATATTCAGACATTTCAGGCATGGACAGAAAAAAATGTCACTACTTGGAACATTTTGTTTAGCAAATTCCAAAAAGGCATCAACACCTTCCTCATATTCATTGCTCATTCGATGTGCCGTAATCCAACTTCGACTCATTATTACCTATAAAAAATAGCAAAAATATATATATTTTTTAGATAAGACAAATATATGTTTATATGAAAAAAATCATAATTTGAATATAACAATTTTGAAATATAAAACAAATCGATGTGTAAACCCCCCTGGACACCCCCCGACCCCTCTGGACAGCCCCCCACCCCTCCTGGACACAACCCCCCCACCCCCGACCTGCTTGGACACCCCCCTGGACACCCCCCAACCCTCTGGACAGCCCCCCCACCCCTCCTAAACACCACCCCCACCCCCTACCCCCTTGGACACCCCCCTGGACACCCCCAACGCCCACCCACACCCTTGGACAGCCCCCCACACCCACCCACCCCCTTGTAAACCCCCCTGGACACCCCCTGACCCCTCTGGACAGCCCCCCACCCCTCCTGGACACCACCCCCCACCCCCTACCCACTTGGACACCCCCCTAGACATCCCCCAACCCTCTGGGCAGCCCCCCCACCCACCCGGACAACCCCAAATACCCTCTGGAGAGGCCGCCACCCACTTGGACAGCCCCCCACACCCATCCACCCCCTTGGACAGCCCCCCACACCCATCCACCCCCTTGGACACCCCCCTGGACACCACCGACCCCTCTGGACAGGCCGCCACCCCCTTGGACAGCCCCCCACACCCACCCATCCCCTTGGACACCACCCTGGACACCCCCCGACCCCACTAGAAAGCACCCCCACCCCTCCTGGACACAACCCCCCACCCCCGACCTGCTTGGACACCCCCCAACCCTCTGGACAGCCCCCCCACCCCTCCTAAACACCACCACCCACCCCCTACCCCTTGGACACCCCCCTGGACACCCCCCAACACCCACCCACGCCCTTGGACAGCCCCCCACACCCATCCACCCCCTTGGACAGCCCCCCACACCCATCCACCCCCTTGGACACCCCCCTGGACACCCCACCGACCCCTCTGGACAGACCGCCACCCCCTTGGACAGCCCCCCACACCCACCCATCCCCTTGGACACCACCCTGGACACCCCCCGACCCCTCTAGAAAACACCCCCACCCCTCCTGGACACAACCCCCCACCCCCGACCTGCTTGGACACCCCCCTGGACACCCCCCAACCCTCTGGACAGCCCCCCCACCCCTCCTAAACACCACCACCCACCCCCTACCCCCTTGGACACCCCCCTGGACACCCCCCAACACCCACCCACGCCCTTGGACAGCCCCCCACACCCACCCACCCCCTTGTAAACCCCCCTGGACACCCCCGACCCCTCTGGACAGCCCCCCGCCCCTCCTGGACACCACCCCCCACCCCCTACCCCCTTGGACACCCCCCTGGACATCCCCCAACCCTCTGGACAGCCCCCCCACCCACCCGGACAACCCCAAATACCCTCTGGAGAGGCCGCCACCCACGTGGACAGCCCCCCACACCCATCCACCCCCTTGGACACCCCCCTGGACACCCCACCGACCCCTCTGGACAGGCCGCCACCCCCTTGGACAGCCCCCCACACCCACCCATCCCCTTGGACACCACCCTGGACACCCCCCGACCCCTCTGGACAGCCCCCGACCCCTCTAGAAAGCACCCCCACCCCTCCTGGACACAACCCCCCACCCCCGACCTGCTTGGACACCCCCCTGGACACCCCCCAACCCTCTGGACAGCCCCCCCACCCCTCCTGGACACCACCCCCCACCCCCTACCCCCTTGGACACCCCCCTGGACACCCCCCAACACCCACCCACACCCTTGGACAGCCCCCCACACCCACCCACCCCCTTGTAAACCCCCCTGGACACCCCCCGACCCCAAATCCATGCACCTATGCCATGGTTGTGTGTGAATAAAGTAGTAACAACCGTAAAAGGGCAACCCATCCAAATGGACACGCCCCAACCCTCTCGGGGATTTATAGAAAACGATGAAAAATTAGTGAAATCATAAAATTACTCAATATTGCAAGTCGAACAAATAGATCTAGGGATGATAAATAAGATTATGGTGCCAAAACGAGTTAAAAGGGTTCGCAATCGAAGAATCTTAGCTAGTTTCAACAAAAAAATCACAACACATATATATTTACTATCCGCGAAAAAAAACGAACGAGTGGGAGGATTACCTGAGTGCTGCGAGTTTAGATGATTGATCCGAGGAGATTAAATATGAGAAACGATGATCGCAAAACGAATCTAAACCAACGAAATGGACGAGCCGATTCGGGTTTACGCGCGAGAGAGACGAGTCGCGACTGTCGAAGGTAAACTCGCGAATGACAATCCACGGGTCTGGGTAAATTTTTAATTGAGTTATCACGTCGGTTATTCAATAACCGATGTGATAATTGTTTTAAAAACATTTATAACGTCGGTTATTTCAATAACCGACGTAAAAAATGGCTCAAAATCCGCGTTTTTTTACGTCGGTTATGGAATAACCGACGTCAAAAACATCTGCGGATTCTTTTTTTACGTCGGTTATTTTATAACCGACGTCAAAAAGCCTTCAAAAACCGCGTTTGTTACGTCGGTTATTCAATAACCGACGTGAAAGGGCCTTCGAAAACCGCGTTTTTTACGTCGGTTATAAAAATAACCGACGTAAAAAACGAAGCCGCGAGATTAATAACGTCGGTTATTTGTATAACCGACGTTAAATGTGTACCGAACACAGGTTTTTACGTCGGTTAAGAAATAACCGACGTAAAAAACCTCGTTTTACATATTATGACGTCGGTTTTATATAACCGACGTAAAAAATGGTGACGTAAAAAACGTTTTCTGCACTAGTGAAAACATCTCAAGGATATTTTACAACCCTATTAATTCACATTTGAGTCTCAATTAAAGAAATGAACCCCCTTTACCACTCCTATAAAATCATTTAAACTCCCTCTCAAAATAATGACCCCGAAATCTATGGGTCGTTACACCTGTTATCTCCCAATTATTTTTTTGTGTACTATATGTACTGATTACACCCCTATAATGTATTAAAATGGGACCTAAAAAGAGTTTGGGAATTTATAAAGGATAAAAATCCTTATCCATTATATGATATTTTGAAACACAATCTGGTGATGTATATACAACATGTTTTACTAATTTTCACTTCAATGGAAAAGTGTTCCCAACATTAGGGGGAGAAAAAAAACAAAGGGTGGATATTTCCTAAAATGGGAAATACTATATTTTCTATATCTTCCTACCCAGAAGTGTGAGATTGAAGTGAAAATGATTTTACATTCACAAGTACTCTAAAATAAATTTTCAAAATGAATTTAATGATATAACGAGTGATTAAATCACACATACTAGATATAAATGTGTCGTATACAATTGATTCCAGAAATAAATAATTAAATAATGATGTTATATAAATTTAAAAAACATGTTTGATATATAGAAGACAAATTAGATCTAAGGATATAAATATTACAAAAAAAATGAGCGAGTATACTTGAAAACCTAATTATGGAGGTGTGTGTTTTAGAAGAAATGTTTAATTTAAGTGTTCTGGATGAAACACATGATGAGGATCATAAAAAAGAGTTTATATGATATAAAAAACCCTGATTTTTTTAAAAATTATAAAATATCTATTAATTATATCACTATGAGTGATATATGAAATCAAATTAAAGGGGAAAATATTGGTGATATGTTTTCATATTCTATAGAACATTATATCAGGAATGAAGATCCTAAACCAAGGTCTGTTATAAAATTTCACAAATGACTTAATTGGAATAAATTGAAATATGTAATTCAAGTTGAATTAAATCCACTTAACCAGTGAAGGGTATTTTTACATATCATGCTTTCATTGGAATCTATGATGCTTGTTGGATATGAATGGGTTTTTTGTGTATAAATGAAATGAGAAAAACCAGATTGTGATATATAAATTTCATCTTTTCGAATAATGTTTTTTTCTAGAGAGTGGAAATTTATTATGAGGGGACATATTATCCTATTATAGATATTATTTCTTTTCAGTATCTAATCATCATTGCAATAGATAAAAAGAAAAATATGTATATTATATTTGTGGTTATAGTTTATTTATATGTTTCACTTAACAATAGTATATAGATGAGAATTTATAAATGATTCAAAATACCTAAAGTAATGATATCAAAAACCAAAGCCCTATATTCAATTAAATTATAAAAGTCCTTGTATATATATTAAATAAATATGAGTAGATTTGGTATAATCACTTGAGTGGATATTTTAAAAAAAAGGTATATAAATTAACCTATATGCCTATATGTTTTTAGTAAGAAAATAATTTTTTTAATATGAAATCATTGTTATTTATGTAGATGATTTTAATATCATCAGGATTCCCTAAGAGATCCATGGATCAATGAGAAACTTAAATGAAAAATTTGAAATGAAAGACATGATAGAATCCAATTATTGTATTCATTTATAAATTGACCTTATTCTAAGTGTTATATTTTCTTATTGGTCAAATTAAACAAAAAGAATTTTAACATGATTTAATATGGATAAAAAATCCTTCATATACTCTAATGGTTGTTTGATCATTAAATATTAAGTAAAATCAATTACGACCTTTTGAAAAAAATAAAGAGTTTGTTGGTCTAGAACCATACCTCAGTGTCATTAGAGAACTTATGTATTTTCTTAATTATACATATCCTAATATATATTTTTCTACTAATTGTTTTCCAACGATTAGTTCAGCCCTTACAAAAAGTCCCTAAAATTAAATTAAACATATTTTTTTGTTATCTTTGTGTCACTGTTAATTCAGATTTATTCTTTTCTAAAAAATTAGAGAAAAAGATAGTTGATTTTACAAATACTAGTTATTTATTCGATACATATAATCCATGATCACATACAGTCTATGTATTCATAGTTAAAGATACATTCATATCTTGAAGATTATAGAAATAGATACACTTTATAATATCTTCAAATCATGTAGAATTGATAGCATTGAAATAGATATGGAAATAATGTGTTTGGTTGGGGTTTATAAGTCAACACATTCAAGGAAAAAGTGTATTTCCTATAGATAATAGCCCTATAATATTATTTGAACATAATATTGCATGTTCCACACAATTAAAGAAAGGCTTCATAAAAAATGACAAGACAAAACACATACCTCTAAAATTATTCTCCTTCACACAAGAGTTAATGAAGAAATGAGATATCAACCTATAATATGTTCGATCTAGTGAAAACATTGCTAATATTTTTTATAAAGGCACTATTGATAGTAGCCTTTAGAAAACCTATACATGATATAAAGATGCATAGATTGAAAAATTTATAATTCCATTATATAATGTGATATCCAATAGAATTTTACCTGATTTTACTCACTTCATTATTATATTTTTATTGCATTGGGTTTTTATAGAAAAATATTTTTCTGAGATGACATCAAAATGTGTGTGATTCTATATGAGGTGTTCATTCCAATGGGGAGTGTTAGTCAATTTATTTTAGTGGCTTCTGAAGAAAAAAGGCTGGTAGATGACCCACTCGCACCAATCCTCTCTTACACCCACTCATTACACTACCAGTCTTTTCTAATGGAAGATATATGAGAAAGGTTTATCAAGTTATAATAAAATATTTGGTTATATTTCAACCTATTATAATACTTAAATTATATCTATTTCACTTTTTTATAAAAAATAATAATTTTTTACTTGTGTAAATGACATATAGAGTGCGTAATATCACATCTAGATATTAATAATTAAATTTGAATATATTTATCAGTATATATAAAATTATATATTATATTTAAATCAAAATAAATTTAAAATACATTATTTGATAGATAAATAAAATTATTACATCTGAATATTTTTTTAAAATTATATTACTAATAATATTTTGTAATAAATACTATTATCTTTATTTTAATAAAATAATATAAATTTTATAATATAAATCATATTTAAATTTAATTAAATTTTCAATATATTATTCAATGTGTATATATATAATATTATTATTGTTAATGAAATTAAAAAATACTATTAGTAATATATTTTAAAAAATACTAATGATAAATAATTAATAACATGGGTAATTATTTATAAAATGAAATTTTTTATATTTTGGAAAACATAATTACTTACATATATATATATATATGTATATATATATATATAATTTTATTTATTATATTTAACTTAAAGTAAATTAATAAAATATTTTTAGTTATATAAATGTAAATAATTTTATTTTCATTAATTAAATCAAAAATTTACTATTAATGTTATTTTAAAAAAATAAATATATACATATAATATTATGAGTAATATGTATAAAATAATATTATTTATATTTAGGAAGTTATAATTTATTATAAAAATGTATATATAATTATATTTTAAAATATTAAAAATATGTTTGAATATATTTATATGTATATATAATATTATATAGTATATATAATATTATGTAGTATATTTAAATTAAAATAAATTTACATTATACTATTGGATTCATAGATAAATAAAATAATTCGAAATATTTTTTTAAATTATATTATTAATAACATTTTATAAAAACAGTCTTATCCTTATTTTAATATGGTTGTATATATTGGGAATTTATCATATTTAAGTTTTATTTTATTAATATTTAGAAAAAATAAATAAATATAAAAAATCATATTATAAATTAAGAGAATAAATTCTTATCATTAATCAAATAATATATATACTATTAATTGCATACCAGTTTAGTAATATATATATATATAATCATATTTTAAAAAAATATTACTATATATATATATTATATACAAAACTTAATAAAAATCATCAAAAAACATTATAAGATTATTAAGGGATGATTGTTCTTCAGATGACTCAGGATTATAATTGAATGAATAATTATTTTGTATATGGTTATGTTATTTGTAATAATCTTATGTTATTTCTTCCTTGATAAATTGTGTGATGGGTTTTTTATGATCATATAATGACCATATACAACATATGATAACCCAAAAACAAGAGATATATCTTCAAGATTCAATGCATGAAATAATACAAAAACATATTACTTGGGTATTTGATAGTTGGAGTATCTATTTTCTTCTCTTCGGAAGAGAATGTTTGAGGGAGATCATAAGGATAAGTGAATGAAAGAATCCTATATATGAGGTGATACACCTTCCAATGGATCCATTATCATATCATGAGGATACGTAAGAAACTGAAGGGCTATTAACACATTCTCAGGTGAGATGAACTGTGCATTAAGAACAAGAGTGATTTGACACAGGATTCACAAGTATTTCTCACACAAAACCATTGTATAGTAGTGGTTTATATAGGTGATCAAGGAATCTCCTTAATTTCTATATCATTTATTCATATGTTAAAACATATGAATAAATACTTTGAATTATTTGTATGAATTCATAACCTTCTCTATGTTTCATCTTATGAAATTATTTCTGAATAAATGTCAAACATTAAAATGAAAACTGCTCCGGGAGAGATTAATAATATATATATAAATATATATATTTTTCATCCATTTCATGAATGAAAAATACATACATAATATTCATGTATTAAATATACACTATATATATAATATCATATTATATATATATATATATATCATTCATCATATGCATGTGTGTATGTACCTTATGCCTATAAAATTTTAGTGTACATCAAACAATATTCTACTAATACTAAAATCCCATGATGAATTTATGCAAAGATTTAAAAATCTTTGTGAATATATCTAAACTCCATTGGATACAGTTTTTACAATGACCCAGGATTAACATACATGGATATTACATCATTTTTATAAATATTCATGACATTACAAAAGTACATGCATGAGGATCATAATAATTTATTGTCTTTGGAAGCTTATAAAAAAATATTCTAACATTGTTAATGATCCTCAATGTTTCCCACAAAGATCTTACCCTTTAGCACTTATATGTAAATCATTTCTTCATAACCTGGGTAAAGGAAACATAAGAAAGTGGTGAGCTTGAATGGTCTGTAAGGGTAAATAAATGAAATACATAAGCATAACATGAAGAAAAGGGTATGAGAACATGAGAATAATATTTGAAGATCATAACCTGCATATAAAAGATCAGAAAAATTTGACATGACCTAAACATCAGAAGTTCATAAGACATGAATCATAAGATAATCAAGATAAAAAACCATGTGATCATATCATAGGAATAAGACATAGAATTGTTAGAAAACACCCAAACATGTAATATATTTCCCTACAAGTTAAGGATCATTTCAAAAAACTTATCAAGGTACTTCATGGGGGCTACAACTAATGGTTGTGACACACCAACATCCCAGTTGTAGTCTTTACCTTATAAGGGATCTGGTTTCCTAATCTTCCAATAGTGGATCGGATTTCCCCATCCTCCCATAGGGGATCGGGTTTCCCTATCTTCCTAGAGTGGATCAAGTTTCCCCATATTCCCATAATGGATCAGGATTCACCATCTTTTATAGAGGGTCAAGCATGTTGATGAGATTTCGATCATTATCTCATGAGATATAAATCCTTACCCAATTCATTTGAGGGAGATATAGGTCCAACCCATCTCATAATTAAATCAAACATACATGTTCCAAAAATTCATAAAAAACCATATCCTAACCCATGAAATGAAATTGGTATCATAAAAATGAAATAATATCATAAACTATAGAAAAATAGATAGGATTCATAATCATTTGATCAAAGAATAACCCATGAAGGAAGTAGGTTTCATAAGAATATAACTCATAAAAGAGAAGTGGGTTTCATAAAAATATTACTTGTGAAAGAGAAACAGGTTTTATAAACATATAACCCATCAAAAGATAGATGGTTTTCATAAACATCATGCCAAAAAATCATAAACCATTCATAGAAATAATATTAATTGATCCTTTTGATCATTTTCCAAAAAGGCGTGGCTAAAACCAATAGATGTCATCTTATATGGAAAATAATTTGAAAAGACCCTTTTAAAACCATTTCATGATGAAAATATCCTTTATTAATTAATTTTTTTAAGATATAAAGCCTTTTTAAAACCAAATTATTTGAAAATATATTAAGTAATCCTGAAAACATGCGGAAAATATTTTTCTTTGAAAATCACTTTGAAAACTTTTAATTGAATATTTTAAATTTTGAAAAACTTTTTCCTTGAAAACTTAAAAAAGAAGCTTGAAAAAATTTTGAAAACATTTTTCTTCAGAAAAAATTTAAAACTAATAAAACAATATTTTAAATCACTTAAATCCTTTTCTATGAGAACAACCTTTTTAAAACATATAAATGAAGCTTTAAAAATAATTTAAAACACTTTTTAAACATAAAACAATTATTAAAAACATTTTTTATTTTAAAAACATATTAAAATAAAAAAAATCCAAAATAATAGGGAACCATTTTATTTAAAAATAAACTTGTAACCGTAAAATTTAATCTTTAAGGAAATGATATTCTTGACGGTGAGTAATTCTGTATATGTTTTTCGTTCCTTTCTTTACCATAAAAGTTTAGAAAAGTGCCTCAATTAGAAGATGACAAGAAAATATATTTTAAAAACATTTTTTAAAAAGTTATAATATAGGAAAAAATTACCTCTAAACATAATAGGAAAATAGTAAAACATTTCTGAAAACATCTTTAGAAAACATGGTTTTTAAAGAACATATATTTCCAACCGAAATGAGAAATAAATTAGAATCTTTATAATTTTTTTAATAATTATACCAAGAACCAAAGTGTGAAAAAATGGTACCACTAATGGAATATAAAATTAATAAACATATGGAAATAAAATTAATTAAATTTTTTAAGATATGTATTATAATATTTCATTAATGGTAGAATAATCATAAATAATCTCGATAAACTATGAGATTGTATCAATAAACTGTTACAATTTTGGAAACATTAAATCATGACCCCACAAGATAATAACATTAAATGAAAATAATAATATCAAGAAAAAAAATTCATGATATAACATATCAAAGATAGTATATAGACCTCATAGAAAAATATTGGTGCATAACGCAACATATATCTCAAAGAAGAAACATCGATACAAAATTAAATTACCGATTTGGTAGATTTTGAACAACAAACCATATGAAATAAAGATCATAAAATTGATATGTAAATAACCAAAAATTTATTTAAAATAATAATATAATTCATTCATGGGTAATTTATACATAAAAATAAATCTAGTGTTGAATAAGGAATGCATCTCACTGATATAAAAGGTGAGATTAGAAAACCCTTACCTTAAGTATTGAATTTATTTGTATGCATTCAAAACTACAATATAATAAATGCAATTTTATTTTAAATTTACTAGAGAACCATATTATTATATCTAGTACCATATATTATTTGATTATGACTTTATATTAGCTTCTTATTAACAATTTCATGTTAATTTTAGGTTTTATATAATATCCATGTTGTTTTTGGTATATGTTTTGACTTTTTATTCTTGATCCACTTAATTAGATCATGATTTAATTATTCTAAAAATTTAAAAAATTATTTATATATCATAAATATTAATTATATAAATAATTATAATAATCTATAAAATATAGATATATGAAATGCAATACACTGTTCATGGAGATGACATGCCGCATGTACACATGAACGTTGTTTCTATTTTATTATCATATTGAAAGAAAGTAAGTAATTTACATATATTTGTATATATAAAAATTCATTAAAGAATCATTATTATGTCATATAAATCATATAAGTTCACTAAACCTATCCTTAATACATTCAATGTAATGTGTGAATGAATCACATCTCTTTGAGGAGGTGGTAGTCCACACATCTACAAATAAAGTTATCATATCTATAGAAAATGGAAATAATGAAGGTATGTTTTATATAAATATTCAAAAAATATAAAGAAATCATAAATATCATATATATAAAATAAAAATTTATTTTCCAAGATAATTTCCAACCATGATAGGTGGTAAAGGAAAAACAAACAACATCAATTTGTGAGGCGGTAGTTCACCGTACACAAGAACGGTAAGTTCGTTACCCATTAAATGGAAGTGTGTGTAAGTGTAGTTAAAAACCTTATAATAATAAGATATTAATATAAATATTATATTTATGTTTTTATATATTAATTAGTTAAGAATTTTTGTGGTTTTGGAGAATGGAAATAAAATAAATGAGTTTGAGAAAGGATGTTACATCTTCTTTGGGTAACCCCTCTGGGTTTGAACCAGAGGGATTCGTTGGATAGATTTATGACTAAATGGAGGAGTATATTATTAAGGGAGGGATTTTTGGATCTTATTTGAGTATATTTTGGAAGATAAAATTGGTTTAGAGGTGTCAATAAGTTGGATGGGTGAGTCCCTTTTTATAGTGGATGAGAAGTGGCATTCCTGTAAATTTTTGAAAATGGAGTTTCACCCATGTTTTTCCCTGAAAAGAGGATCCAATAATAGTAAATAAACCAATAAAAGGGATTATAGGGTAGAAATATGATAATCCAATGGATGTTTTACAAGTTTCTAGGGTATTTTGGGCCTTAATTTTAAGGTTTCATCCTATATTAAGCTAATTTTTACCCTAATCACTGCAATTAATTTAACAGCATTCACTAATATTTTTGAGGAAAAAATAATTTTGAACTAATTATAAATTATAAATTATTATGATTAAAAATATTGAATCCATTTTTAAAAATTAATATCATATAAGTGGAAGAAATTAATTTAAATTTAATCACATAGATGGGATGATAAAGTAGGTTTCTAAAGTAAAAAACATTCAAAAGCTTGGATTGTTTTTATATCCAATTTCAAAATGAAATTGGTTATAATGATATAAATTGGATTAATTGATGTATATTTTATCTAATTAAACATTAAAAACAATATTTAAATACAATTTAACTATATAAAAAAATTAGTTGAAAAAGTTGTTTTGAATTAAAATTCAATGTTTTTTCTAGTCATCAAAAAATGAAGTTTCTCAAAAAAATTCCAAACCATTTTCAAAAGTTAATTTAGATACATTTAATCTAAAATTTATGTTTATTTTTTCAAATAAAAATTTGAAAAATTTGAATAAACATATTTAAAACAGGTTTTCCATTAAAATGCAGTGAAATTGGCTTTTAGAAAATAACATCTTTTTATTCATAAAACTATATTTATTCTTATCTTATACCTATAAAATCTATTGTATAAGTGTAAAAAATTGATTGAATATATAATATATAAATTTTTAAAAAAATAATAATCAGAAGTGGTTTCTTTAGTTTATTCAGTTAAAATTGTGTTTGTAAATAGAATAATAGTTTTCTTAGAAAAGTAATGTCTTTATTTTCAAATAGTTCTTACGTTAACTTATACTAATTAATAACCAAAGGATTCATTTTATATAAAACATTAACTCATATTTTCACAATTTAGTTAATATTATTCATAACTTCCATTACAATGACTATATGGTAGCTATAATAATATTTTAATAATAATTTTAATAGTATCTTTTAGTTCTGTAAAACTTAACCTTATTTGTAACACATGATATAAAAGATAATTAGAATTGTGTATAATACAGGAAAAATATAGAGTTTCATGTAGCACAAACTTGACATGGTGTTGCATATAAATCAAACAACACATAGTTTTTTCATATAATATATATGTGTTCAATGTTTCATGAAATGTAAAATATAAAAAAGATCAAATTAATTTGAAAATAATATTTCACAAAATCTTGGTGTGTTATATTCTACCCCTATTAAAATAAATTTCACCCCAGAAATTATTCTAGGTTATTAAAGGTTTAATACTTGAAATTTCCTTTCTTATAAACCCACATCATAAAAATTAATACTAAAACATCCTTTTAAAAAGAATAATTTGGAAACATGACTGTTACCCAAAGTAAAAAATGATTAGTTTTCCACATAGGAAAACATATATGGGAAGTGAAAAAATGGACATAAAATAGAAATATAACTATTAAGTTCTAATGGATAGTGATAGGGAACATGGGTAGGACAAAGTTGATGATAAAAAATAAATAAAACTACGATGATCTAAGAATCCATTTGATTAATTGAAAATAAAGATATTGGGATAATATTTTTGGTCTCAAGATACATTTTCCTAAAGTTGAATAATTTTCATGAGAAGATTTACTTACATGATTTTTGGATATCCTCACCCAATGTTGTGTCTTGATAAATTTCAACTTCATCTTATTCCATGAAATGAAGGAGAATTTTTAATTCTTGAAGCATTAATAGATCATGAGATCTAAAAATGTAATGATAGGACATTCCATCTATCTTTAGTTAACACCACAAAAAAAATATTTAGCACAAGTTATACAATATGCATAAATCCTTATATAGTGAGATAATACTTTAATATCTAAAACCTCATCCATAGTTTAACATAAACCATTCCATAAATGGTTAAACTTATGACCCTTCTGAAATATGAATATAAAAAACTTTATAAAGAAGGTCATGAAATTATCTTAATGTTGACCCCCTATATATCCCAAGGTATCTCTTGATTTTCACATTCCAAACATGTGAATACCCTCATCGTATATTATCTTAAAACATGATAATAAATTGAATTTCCATACAATATTTTACAAAACATGCATGCGTCCATATTCCAAATATTATTTGATATATTCCATAAATCTAAGAAGTTATAAAAATCATCTATAATGACATAATCCACTTTACCAAAAAATCAATAATCATTTCCAGGGTAATCATTACTATCCAATTTACTTTATCTCTATACATCATTTCTTTATCCAATCTAAACATAATTTTCTCAACATCAGTGAAACATTAAGGGTCACCTTGCATTAATCAAAATACCACCTTTCCATAAAATCCCATTTCTAGTTCATCAACACCATTGAATATATTTTTTTGAAATCTATATTGGAAAAACTATACTTCATGATTAATATAACCTAATTCCTGGATTCCTATACATATACACTTCAATCATCTTACTTTATTCTTAAAATATTTCTCAAGATTAATCATCTTATCCCTTAAAAACCATTTCCTAGAATATGAATTATTAATCCTTTCTTAAGGTTCCTCAACCTCAATAAAATAAATATCAATACTTTTAATGTAAATAATACTGGAATAACATCACATACCTTCCACATTTCATCTGTGGTCTCATCATCATCAGTAGGAAACCAATTACATGAACCACCTTGGAGATTCTCTTCAGGATCCTTCCATATAGGACATTTATTTTCATAAGGACCATTAATTCAAAAATTAACTAATTTAATGCCTTAGGGAGGCCAATATTCCCATCTATTGCATTAACTAAACCCTTCATTTTTCCTTTGTAGTCACTTATTTTGTGTCCTTCATTTACATATTCAAAACAACTTCTTATTCCTCTAATACATTCACTTAGGTGATTCATTCCACATTCTTGATATATAGAAAAATGGATCTTATTTCCTCCAAGGACTCCATTACCTGAACTCTTAGCAAACTCCTTCCTTATCTTCTTTATGGAGTCAGAGAGTTTTTTAAGGTACACATTGTAAATTTTGTTCCCTGAAAATTGATTAGACGTGATCAAAATATCCTTCAATATCATGATCATATCATTTAAATTATCATCAAAAAATTATCCATCACATTCAACATTAAACTAGTTCTATTTGGTTCTTTCCATTAAAAAAACAAGAAATCATAGTGTTAGCATCAATTATTATATAAAAACAACATAATCATGAAACAAATTACTTATAGGATGTCTAAATAATGACACTTACTTATTTAATCTATATAACCTTAGGTTTATACTAGGTTATTCATAGTCGTCCACTATTTATATCATTGATGATGGGTTATAAAGATTTTGTGAATTTCCAAAGCATATCCCCTAGAAGTGTCAAATTAGGTGCGCAACAAGGACCAATTTTGTGTACCAGGTTATTCTAAAGTTAGACCCAACACACCTCTTTGGAAATGTTACCCCTAGGTACATATATTTCAAAGACACATACACTTGTAGTATCCATACATGGATGTATTTATTGGAAACCACTCACTCCATCCTTAACCAAAATTCTAGGACATTTTCTTGTTTTTTTATCCTTAGACTTATCCTTATACATGTCCTTAGGGTTGTCACTAAGTTTTTTCCAATCTAGTTTCCAAAGTTATACTAAACAATTCCTTTGATACCAAATATAGAGACCCAAACTTAATATACATGGATATTAAATCAATTTTTATAAATATTAAAAACATTACCAATGTATATACCTGAGGACTGGAATAGTGTTGGTGTATTAGGAAATGTGGAACAAAATATTCAAACTTGGTGAAATATCATCAATGTTTCTAAAAAATATATTCCCCTTTAGTACTTTTACTTAAAAACATTCTTCATAACCTTGGGAAAAATAAACATAAGAAAGGGGTGTTCTCAAATACTTAGTAAGGGTAAATAAAATGAAATATACAAGAATAACATGAACATAAGGATATGATAACATGATCATAACATTCTAAGATTTCACATGATATATCAAATAATAGATACATGATAAAAGAAATAAATATTACAAATTCATATGATATGAATCATAAGATAATCATGAACATAAACCGTGTGAGAATATCATAGGCATAAGACATTGAATTTGTGGAAAGTACATAAACATGTAATATATTTACCTATAATCCAAGGATCATTTACAAAAACTTATTAGGGAACTTCATTGGGAGTACACCTACTGGGTGGGACACACCACCATCCCCAGTTGCAGTCCTTTCCTTATAAGGGATCGGGTTTTCCCACCTTCCCTTAGTAGATCATGTTTCCCCATTTTCCCATAGTAGATTGGGTTTACCCATCTTCCCATAGTGTATCAAGTTCCCCCATATTCCATAGTGGATCAATCTAATCAACATGATTCCTATCATTATCTAATTAGATATAAATATTTAAGAAATTCATTTGAGGGAGATATAGGTCCCACCCATTTCATAATGAAATCATACATACATGTTCCAAAAATTCATAAACAATCATATAATAACCTATGAAATGAAATGGGAATCATAAACATATAACCATATTATAACCTATGGAAAAAGTTATAGGTATCATAATAATTTTATCACAGCATAACCTGTGAAGGAAGAGAGTTTTATAAGAATATAACATTTGAAAGAGAAATGGGTTTCATAAACAAATAATTAATGAAATAGAAATGGATTTCGAAAAAATAACCTGTTAAAGATAAATGAGTTTCATAAACTTCAAGCCATAAAAACATAAACCATTCAAAGAAAGAATATCAATAGAAACTTTTAATCATTTTACATAAAGGCATGACTAACACAAACAAATTTAATCTTAAATTTACAATAATTTAAAAAGATACTTTAAAACCATTTCTTGACGAAAATATCCATTATTATTTGAAAAATTATTTTTAAAAAATAAGTTTTTTTGAAAACCTTTTTATTTTGAAACCATATTGAAGAATATTGAAAACATTTTGAAAACCTTTTTCTTTGAAAATAACTTTGAAAACTTATAATTGAATATTTGAAAAAAAAATTACTTGAAAACTTATTACAGAATATAGAAAACATTTTGAAACGTTTTTTATTTAAAAATAATTTTAAAACCCATAAAATAACATTTTCAATTATTTAAATCATTTTCTTTGAGAATAGACTTTTCAAAACAAACAAAGGAATATTTTAAAATAATCTAAAACACTTTTTAAACATAAGAAAAACTTTTTAAAACCCTTTTTATTTGAAAAAAATTTCAAAATAAACAAATTTCCAGAATATTTGGAAAAAAATTATTTAAAAATAAACTTGTAAACATAAAAAAGGAATATTAAATTAATTTATGGTCATGATAGATAGTATGTCCGTACATGCTGAACATTCATTTTTTGCACTATAAAAGGTTAGAAAATTACCTTGATCGAAAAAGGAAAAGATGATTCCTTTCAAAAATATTTTGTAAAAAGTTAAAACATCGGTTAAAATTTCCTCTAAACATCATAAGATAATATTAAAACATTTTTTAAAACATATTTATAAAAAATGGTTTTGAAATAAGACATATTTATGACTAAAATAAGAAATAAAGTCAAATCTTTATAAAAATATTTTCTTAACTATATCAAGTACCAAAGAGTAGAAAAATGGAACCATTATTTTGAAATAAAATGAATAACCAAAGGAGGATAAAATTAATTTGATGTATTAATATGTGGATTATAATATTTCATCAATGGTAGCATAATCATAAAAAATCTAGATAATTTATGAGATTGTGGAAATAAACTTTTACCACTTTGGAAACTTTAAATCATGAAACCCATAATGGAATAAAATTACATGAATTGAATAATGTAGTTAAAATAATAAATTCATGATATAATATTTTGAAGTAATTATATACGCCTCATCGAAAAATATAGGTTCATATCATGACATGTATGTAAAAGAAGACAAATCATGACAAAATTACTTTACTGATTTGGTAACTTTTGAACCACATACCCTATGAAAGAAAGATTATAAAATGGTTATGTATATACCCATATATTTATTTTGAAGAATCATATAATACATTAATTGAAAGTATATAAACCACAAAAAATAAATGATTGGTGAATAAGGAATATATCTCATGGATATAAAAAGTGATATTAAAAAACCCTTACCTTAAGTCTTGACTTTCTTTATATATGTCCAAACCTCCTGTAAAATAAATAAATATTTATTATAGGTCTATCACCGAACCATATTCTTATATATAATTCCATATATTATTTTATTATAAATTTATATTACCCATTTATTAAAAAATCAATATTGATGTTACGTTTTGGGTAATATCTACACTGTTTTTCATATATGTTTTGACTTGTTATTCTTGATACTCTTACCAAGATCACGATTTAATTATTTAAATTTTTTTTAAAAAAATTCATATATCATTCATATTAATAATATAAATATTTATAATAATCTAACAATGATAGATATAATAAATGGAATACAACATTCACAGAGATGGTAGGTCGTACGTACACATAAATGTTGTTTCGGTTTTCTTGTTGTATTGAAAAAAGTAACTAATTGATATATATGTATATATATAATCATTATTGAATAATTATTATGTCATATATATCATATAAGTTCACTAAACCCATCCTTAATACATTCCATATAATGTGTTAATGAATCATAATGTTTTAAGGAGGTGGTAGTTGACATGCCCACAAACGAAGTTATCATATCTACACAAAATGGAAAGCATTAAAGTATGTTTTATATAATAATTAAATAAGAATAAGGACATTATAAATATCATATATATCATATACAAATAGATCTTACAACATAATTACTAACTATGATAGGTGGTAAAGGAAAAATTAACTACATCATTTTCACATCTATATTTTCAATTCTATGCTTTGTTTTTAATCTTCTTATGGTTATTAGTTTTCTCTTGGTTTACGGCTATTCTTGGTTTAAATTTTTTTGTATCAGGTGTTATTAATCTATGTAATTAGTCTTTTAATTCCTGGTTGGTATTTGGTTTTGTCTTTTTTTAAAGGGAAGCTATAAGGATTAGGTGGATTGGAATTGAATTTGGGACACTCCTAGTGGAACCTTCTGTGGGGTATGTTTATTGCGGTGGTATTCTTTAAGATTTGGACCAAACTTTGAGCCTATTTTTAGATTTAAAAACAAATTTTTTTTCTTTTACAACTTCTTCTTTTTTAAACATTTTCACCCATTACACTTCCCACTTGGCCTAAAATAACCTATTCAAACCACCATATCCATTTGGACCCCTTAAGAAATTATAATAATGGTGGATTTGGGTGATTTATTCAGACATTAGGCCAACCCATGAGCCCATTTCTAGAGTTAAGAAAATAAATTATTTCTTTTATATATCATAAATATTTTAACATTTTTCACTCATTCCACCTCTAACCCGAGCCCACAAACCTTAGGTGCACCCCAATGTTCTATTTCCCTCTATGGAGCTTATCTTTATCGTGGATTAAGGAGAAATTCCTCAAGGTTTCTCAAATCTTCCAGATTTTCAAAGTGAATTTTTTTCCTTCGTAAATTATTCATTTTTTACTCTTTTCCCCCATTTCAGTCCCCACTCAAACTTTTTAGCCTTATTCGATCCTCAATTTCAATTTTGGCTGCTTAGAGATTCAACTATTGGCGTATTTGGTGATATTTCTTTGAAGTTTCTCAAGTAAGTGAATTCCACTCTTGTTACTTACATTTCTTTAGGGTTTCTCACCTCCTTCTAGAAGTTCCAAATTCCCAACAACTAGGGTTTCATAAGTAGGTTTTTATTTCAAGTTACTTGGTACAATATTTTGGTTTTAGGTTCATTTTTACTCCTTTGTGGTGCGACAATGGTGAAGTTGAAGTTTTTTCACAGAGATTTGGGGTTTTTGACATATTTGGTAGTTGATTCTATGTGTAACCATTTCTTTATGAGTTATCTTGATTGATTTATTTATTTAGAATATTCTTAATATGTTTTTTGTGGTGTTAAAACCATTTTTGGTAGCATTAGTTAAGCGTTTAGTTTTAAAGTTTCATTTTTGCTGGAATATGTGTTGTTTTCATGTGTAACTTTTGTGGTATAGATTGGGGTTATTTTATGGTTCATGAAAGTTTTTTATTAAATGGTGTTAGGGCTGAAAAATATTATTTTTTTGTGATATTAGAATGCATTTTTTTAAAGAAGGGTTTTAGATGGATTTTATTTTCAATTCTTGGTTATACTTCTTGGAATTGTTTTAGAAATATTTTAAATGGTTTGTTGGTTTATATAAGTGGTTCAATCATGTAGGAAAAATGTTTTTCTAGGGGTATGTTTTTTAAATGTTCCATTTTGTTTTGAAAGGGATATTATGTTATATGCACCATCTTATACATGTTTTATAAAATAACTTAAAGGATTTATTGAATTCTGAAAGAGATATGAAACATGTTGTAGGCTGTTTTAGATTGAGTATGATGTTAAAGTGAATTTGAATGAAAAATGGGATTATGTGAAATGTGTGTGGGATGTTTGGTGTGTGTGATTTGGAAATGGATTTTTCATGTGAAAATAGTATTTTGTAAGATGTGGAACTTGATCGAGCACAAAGGGGAAAACCCAGGTATCTAGGTGGGCAGATGTGTACTAGTATTCTAGTTATCTAGAGTGGTTTAATCCCTATTTCACATAGTATGTTTGATGATTAAAACACTATCTAAAATTTTATGATGATTTTGGGGACCACTAGGTTTTCAGTATGTTCCCTACTACTGGATCGTTCATGAGAACGGATAATTGTTATGGTTACTTTCCACCGAGATATGAGGCACCTGGGTCCCATAGCTATCTAGTGCCAAGGGGTGTTCCCATGAATAGTGCTCATTAATTATTTTTTATTTACCATAAAATTATGGTGTGTTTGGATGGAAACTTCAGTAGCATTTACATTTTCATTAAATGTGTTTATTCCTTAAAGTTTCTTCTTTAAAAACAATTTTCATTTTTAGTTGAATCATTTTAAAAATTATTAAAAGAATTTGTTGTTTATAAGAACATGAATGATTTTAGTCTTAAAATTATTATCATGTGGAATATATTTGGGTGGAATTCCACCAGGATTAGGCTCACAACCAACTTACACCTTTGGGTGTATGTAAACTTGGAAATGTTTTTCCGCAGGTTTGGGAAAAGCTTTTAGAACTGGTGGTTTGGGTTATTAGCTTATTTTCTTGGTGCGGTGTCGTATAGAAGTCTTGGAGATGATGGAACCTTGAAGCATGGTGGTAATTGAGTTTTTTTCTACGAATTATTAGTTATAGACCTATTGGGATTTTTTTGAAACCATGTATTTTAGTTCTGAATTTTATTAAAGGCTTGTTTGGATTAAATTTTTAGATTCAGTTTATTTATTGTTTTTGGTAATTTTATGATTCTAAATTTAGGTAAATCATTTCCAAACACTTATTTATCATACCCATGTAGTTTTTCTAACACGTGGGGATAGGTAACTCCCATTGGGAGTTTCTACAGACCGGGTCAGGTACTAGTTGAAAAAATGTCATCAAAGGAGGTTCTCTCTTCTAGGTCATTTTATTTTAGAAAAGAGTTTGGGTAGACCAGAGATAGGATTGTTGGAAATTGATATTCTAGTTATGAGTAAGGTTATTGGACAACACACCTCATTTTGGGACTTGATTTACCAGGGGAATTCAGTTTTCATCAGAGTTTTTTGGTTCTTGTGGTTGTTCGTTATTTGGGAAATGAAATGGGAGTTAGGTCAATGGTCTCAGTGAGCTCACAGGGCCTAGAAATCCATGTGGAGATAGAAATATTGTCCTAGAAAACTCTTCATGGTGGTGTTTTGATAGGTTTATTGCCACCAAACATACGTCCGAGTCACCCATCAACGCTAGTTTTTCCTTAATTCATTTAGAATCTTTATGGGTTTTGGAAAATCATTCTGGAAATCTCTTGTTTGAATATTGTAGAAACTAGATTTTAAAATGGAAATGGTTTTGAGTAAATGGTATTGAGTTTATTGGAAGTGTATTTTAATAATTTAAACATGTGTTTTACTGAAATTAATTATTGGGAAAGTGTATGCTATGTTAAATAGGGTTTTTGAAATCTATTTTTAATGGAATTTTAAAGTGAGAATGGTGTGATTTTCAAAGGGATTAAAAATGGGTTTTCAGAATAGTTTTTAATGAGGTTTTTGAAAAGGTGGATTTTCATGAAACTGTCTTTATAGAATATGATATTGGATTTTTATAATAAGAACTTGTGGATTCACAAACTTGATGGTTTGGAAAACAAGGATGATTTTAAAGTGAGTTCTTAAATTTTGTTTTCAATGGAATGAAATGTTTTGGTTTTGAAAAGTGTGAAGAACTTTTTTTTAATCCTTAGTATTCTCATGGGTGACAACATGCCTGTGTTGTGTATAAGGAAAAGTGGATGAGTGACATGCATTGGTTATACATAAGTAAAAGTGGATGAGTTCCCGGGTTTTCACAAGGTGGGTTCTTGTGGTGGTATGAAAACATGCAGGTGTGAGGCCCATGAGATACCATTGGTTAATGCGCTAACCGTTGACCCTGTGTAATTTAAATGAAATTATTTTTTAAGTAAATTTGATGTTTTGATAACTAGTGTTTGGGGTGGGGTGTATTATTAATTTTTTGAAGGTTTTATTGGTGTATATTGAATCGATAACCCCTATTGTTGGAATTTTTTTTGAGTTTTGGTTTTATCGATAAGTTGGGTTGAAGTGGTGATTGATGTCCCCCTGTGATAAATGTTTTAGTAAGCCCTTATGGTTTCTCCCCTCATATGTTTGGTTCTAGTTTTTGTGTTTTTTTACCAAAGGGACATCATGGTTGAGTCCTTGGGTTGTCTTGTTTGCTATGGTACACCCCCAAAAAGAGTTAATTCATGATTGATGTGTGGCCACAGGTGATTTACCGTTGGAAGATCCTCCAATTGATTAACATAAAGACATTATTTTTGAGATTTATATATTGACTATAACCATCTTCTTTTTTCAGTTAATTATTTCCTCGTGTAGTAGGAGAGTGTTTTGTGGAAGGTTGAAATACTTCTGGTATACCTAAGTTTCCTGAATTGACAAAGGTGAAGTTTGACACCAATGTGTTTATTGGTTCTCTATGGAAGTGGTGAAGGGAAATCCAAGTGAGGATGATGAATGAATTTTGGGGTTTTTTGTGTAGAATGATGTATTTAAGGGACCTTGGGTCTTTTATCAGTCTCATCGAATCAAGAGTTCATGTTAGGCCCATGTATTGTCATTTGAGGTCATAATGTTCACTTGAGGTTATATAATGTTACTTGGAACTCTGTTCAAGGTTCCACTCCTGGTAATGACTTTGTCACTTTCAACGGTTATTTTTGGTGGTGTCCTATTGTGTTTTGTTTTCTTTTAAGGAAAAAAGGTGGATTATACATAACCTTTAGAGGGATTCTTCTCAAATGAAAGCTGGTTTCTTTTCTGAGAATTTTGAATTCCATGTTCTAAGTGAAGATGTCTTCCATGTGTTTTCCTTACACTATTTATTTTTAAGGGTGAAAGAGGGGATGCATGTGAATATTCCAAGTCCATGTTTAGGTAATGGTTTGTTTTTTGAGTTAGTAGATTTTATGGGGTGTTGTGGTAATTATCTCCAGCCTATGACATAGAAGATTCTTCAAACATAAGGGATCCAGCTATATTCCTTGGAGTGAATCTTTTAATGAATTCTGAAAATTGATAGGGGTGTAAGGGATATTGGGTCAACTTCTGTCTCTAGTGTGGGAGGCAGAAATAGTTTTAGGTTTCGATGTGGTAGTTTCATTCCAATGATCTCACGTGGTGGAAAGGGATGTGGGGACCCTATCCCACAGGGTTGTATTCTACATTGGTGGTGAAGTCCCGCTATTCTTATATGGAGGCGAGGTGGTTTTATTTTCTCAAACCCAGTTCCTAAACCCTTTTGTGTGCAATTATCAGTATGGTTGCTCATGTATTCATATCCTTGTAGGAGCTTTTCAATCTCAGTTTTTGTTGGACTCATCCGAGGATGGTAATGTTCATGGGAGCGATGTACCACTTAGTGTCACTGTTGGTCTGGAGTTTTGTGGATTAACCCCCCCCCCCTTATGGTGGAGATTGTTTCTTATGGGGTCTTTTTCCTATTTTCCCATGATATTTGGTTAAGATGGTTGGTTCTTATGGTGGTTATACCCACAATGGGTCTCATGTAGGTTCTATAGGAATAAGTCTAATGTTACTCTATCGCTTATGGTGGGGAGTCTGTTCGGGCCTCCCCATATTGGTGTCTCTATTCTGTCTCAAGAAATTAATTTGTCTCTTATGGTGGGAAGTCGATTTGGGTCTCCCGATATCAGTGAATCATTTATTTCCTTGGTGTTGGTTTAGTGATGGGTAGTCTCGTTCGGAGCTATCTAACCACCAATTTATTCCATGCATAAATGTTAGGGTTGGAGCGCACCGAATGGTTTTGTTGAAGTATGATAATGGTTCCATTGAAAATTTATGGATAATGGTGTAAATATTGGTTGGTGAGAGGATCCCTTCCATTTTTTGATCAACTAGAGGTGTTTTGGCCTTTTGGGGGCGGGGGGAACTTGGAAAGGGAGTCCATCTTGGTCTATCAGTTGGGTTTTGTTTTGCATCTAGAATTACCATGGATTTATAGGGGTGGAAATATTTATGGAGGGGATAATTATCTCACTAATATTTTCAATTCAATTCTTTATTTTGAATCTTCTTCTGGTTCTTAGTTTTCTCTAAGTTTCCAGGTGTTTTGGGTTTAAATTTGGTGTCTCGGGTGTTCTTGATCTAAGTCATTAGTCTTGGAAGTCTTAGATGGTATTTGGCCTTGCCTTTTTTAAAGGGAATGTATAATGATGAGGTGGATTGGAATTGAATTTTTGACACTCTTAGTGGAACCTTTTGTGGGGTATGTTTATTGCGGTGGTTTTTTCAAGATTTGGGTCAAATCGTGAGCCTATTTCCAAATTTAAGAACAAAATTTGTTTCTTTTATAACTCCTTTATTTTTCAACATTTTCACCCATTCCACTACAAAATTGGCCTCCTCTGACCCATTAAAACTACCATATCCATTTTACCCCTTAGTAACTCATAATCATGGTGGATTTGGGTGATTTATTCAGGCATTGGGCCAACCCATGAGCCCACTTCCAGATTTAAATTTATTACCTTTATATATCATTAATTTTTTAACATTTTTCAGTCGTTCCACCTTTCACTATAGGAAAAAAATCATATTCTCACACCCCATGTCCCATTTTCCCTCATTGGAGCTCATCTTAATTGTGGATTAGGGAGAATTTCCTCAAGGTTTCTCAAATTGTCTAGATTTGAAAAGGGAATTTGTTTTTTTCATAAATCATTCAGTTTTTTTCTTTTCCCCCCCATGTAAGTCCACACTCGACCTCCTCATCGTTATTCAACCGTCAATTTTAATTTTGGATGCTTTTAGATTTAACTATTGTTGTATTTGGGGTGATTTATTCAAATTTTATCAAGTATGTGAATACCTCTCTAGTTCCTTCCAATTCTTTAGAGTTTCTCCCCTCCTTCTTGAAGTTCCAAATGTACAACAACTAGGGTTTTGTACCTAGGGTTTTATTTTGAGTTTATTTGTCTAATATTGCGGTTTTAGTTTCATTTTCACTCAATTGTGGTGCGGTGGTGGTCCAGTTGATGTTTTGCACATGGATTTGGGGTTTTGACATCTTTTGTGGGAGATTCGATGTTTCATAATTTATTGATGAGTTAGATTGCTTGATTTATTTATTTATCATGTTATTAATATGTTTTTTGTGGTGTTAAAACCATTTTTGGTAGCATTGGTTAAGTTTTTTGTTTTAATGTTTAATTTTTTCTTGCAAATGTGTGTTTTTCATGGGTAATTTTTGTTGTATCGATTGGGGTAGTTTTATGGTTTATGAAATGTTTTCATTAAATGGTGAATGGGCTGAAAAATCTGATTTTTTGTGATATTTTCATGCATTTGGTTTTTAAAATATTGATTTTAGATGTATTTTATGTGCAATTCTTGGTTATACTTCATGGACTATTTTAGTAATATTTTAAATGGTTTATTGGTTTATATAAGAGGTGAAATCATGTTGGAAAACTATTGTGGTAGGAGTATGTTTTTGAAATGGTCTATTTTTTCGTGAAAGGGATATTATGGGATTTGTACCATCTTGGAAATGTTTTGTAAATTTTCTTAAAATATTCATTGAATTTTGAAAGAGATATGAAACATATTGCAGGCTATTTTGGTGTGAGTATGATATTAAAATGAATTTAAATGAAAAAGGGGATTATGTGACATGTTTTTTGGATATTTGGTGTGTGTGTGATTTGGAAATGTTATTTTCATGTGAAAAGTTCATTTTTTTAGATGTGGAACTTGATCGAGCATAATGGGGGAAACTCGGGTATCTAGGTGGGTGGACGTGTACTAGCATGCAAGTGATCTGAAGTCCTTTCCTCCCTATTTCATGTAGAAATTTTGATGATGACAACACTAAATAAACTATTATGATGATGTTAGGGACCACTATGTCATGGATATGTTCCCTAATAGTGTATCATGCATGATAATGGATATTTGTTATGGTTACTTTCTGATGAGATATGAGGTACCTTGGGCTCACAGCTAGCTAGTGCCTAGGGGTGTTCCCATGACTAGTTCTCATTGATTATTTTATATTAAACATTCGAATATGGTTTTTTTGGATGGAAAATTCAGTATCATTTAAATATTCATTAAAATTTTTTGTTCCATAAATTTTCTCCTTTAAAAACAATTTTTATTTGTAGTTGCATTCTTTTAAAAATTATTAATAGTATTTCTTGACTATAAAAACATGAAATATTTTTGTCTTAAAATTTTTATCACATAGAATAAATTTGGGTGGAAAACTATTTGTATTATTATCACAACCCACTTACAAATTTAGGTGTAATTATAATTGGTAAATTTTTTCACAGGTTTGGGAAAAGATTTTAGAACTTGTGGTTTGGGTTGTTAGCTTCCATTCCTGGTGCGGTGTTATAGAGAAGGATTGAGGATGATGGACCCTTGACATTTGGTGGACCTTGAGTTATTTTTCCTACTAATTTTTAGTTGTTTCCCTCTTGGGATATATCTAAAACCATGTATTTTAGTTCTGAATTTTATTATAGTCTTGTTTGGATTAAATTTTCAAATTTAGTTTATTTATTGTTTTTGGTTGTTTAATTCTTATAAATTCTATTAAATAATTTACAAACACTTATTTATCATATCCGATCACTTTTGAACACCTGTGGGGATAGGTAATTCCATTCAAACCTTACCAAATACTAGATCATTTCTTTTTTTGATGGTGACCAGATCTGGTTCGTGATAATCATTTCGTGAGGTGGTAGTTCGCTGTACATAAGAACGGTAAGTTCATTATAGATTAGATGACGGTGTGTGTAAGTGTAGGTATAAATTTTATAATACAAACATATAAGTATATTTATGATACTAATTTTATTATATAGTCATGGAATAATAGGATTTTAGGGGGCAGAGAATGGAAATAAAACAAAGGAACTTGAGGAAGGATGTTACCTCTTCTTTGGAAAACTCCTCTTGGTTTGCACCAAAGGGATTCCTTGGATGGATTTATGTAAAAATAGAAGATTATTGGATGAATATAGAGATTTTTGGAACTTATTTTATCAGATATCTGGTGATCCAATTGGATTTATAGGTGTGGATAAGTGGGATGTGTGAGTTCCTTTATATAGTGGAGGATGAGTGGCATTCTTGTAAATTTTTGAAAAGGGAATTCCACCCGGGTTTTTACCATGGAAAGTGGCTCCAATAATGGTCTAAATCCAATAAAAGGGAGGATAGGGTAGAAATATGAACAAAAAATGGACTTTTTAAAAGTTTTTATTTTATTTTGAGTGTTATGTTTATGGTTTAGTTCTTTGTTTAGCTAATTTTTACCATAGTCATTGTAATTAATTTTAAATACATTCACTAATATTTTTGGTAAAAAGTAAGTTAAAGTTATAAGAAAGTATAAATTATTCTGATTAAAAATATGAAATCTATTTTTCCAAATTATAATTACATAAGTTTCATAAATTAAGTGAAATTTAATCTCGTAGACAGGACGACATAGCTGGTTTTTAAAGTAAAAACATCCAAAAGTTTAGAATGTGTTTATATCCAATTTCAATGTGAAACTGGTTATAATTACCTAAATTGGATCAATTGATCTATAAATGATCTAATTAATCTTTAAAACCAATTATAATATAATTTAAATAGATAAATAAATTATATAGAAAAGAAGTTTTGAATTAAAATTCATTGTTTTTTACTATTCATCAAAAAAGATGTTTCTCTAAAAAATACCAAAAATTTACCCAAAGTAAAATTTGATATTAGAAATCAAAAAATGAAATTTATTTTGTCAAATAAAAATTATTCAAGTTTCAAAGATCATATTTAAAACGGATTCTCCAATAAAAGGTGGTAAAATTACCTTTTTGAAAAATACATCTTTTTATTCATAAACTTGGATTTATTATTTTTTTATTCCTATAAAATATATTAGATAAGTCTAAAAATAATTTATTGAATAAATAATATATATATATATATATATTTAAAATTTTAATAAAAAGAGGTTTATTAATTTTTTTAGATAAAATTCTATTTGTACATATAAAACCAGTTTTCATGGAAAAGTAATTTCTTTATTTTAAAATATTTTTTACATTAACTTATACTTATTGATTATGAAAGGATTTATTTTATATGAAA
Organism: Viscum album; assembly: GCA_963277665.1. Taxonomy (NCBI): domain Eukaryota; kingdom Viridiplantae; phylum Streptophyta; class Magnoliopsida; order Santalales; family Viscaceae; genus Viscum; species Viscum album. Next base: position 129,430,911 of record OY728162.1, read on the forward strand.
GTGTAAATAATTTTTTTTAAATTTTGTTAATATTATCTGTAACTTCCATTCCAATGACTAGGTGGTAGCTATAATAATATTTTAATAATATTATTTATAGCATCCTGTAGTTTGATAAAACTCAACTTTGAGTGTAACACAAGAAATTAAAGGGACTCAAAATTGTATGTAATACAAGAAAAATATAATCTTATGTATAGTGAATACTTGAATCAATTTTGTGTATAATGCAAACCACACTTAGTAATTATTTATAATAGAATCTATATTTAGTTTTGTGTGAAATATAAAATTTCAAAAAGATTAAATAAATTTGAATAAAAATATTTCACCAAATTGCAGGGTGTTACAACTTTTTATCAAACTATCTTAATTTTGAACAAACAAAATTTCAAAAAATGTATCCTTATCGAAGGGCCTTACTGTGTGACCCTACAAGCCTTGGTAGTGTTGAAAACAACTCTGAAATCCCAATTCCATTGATATAAGAAAAGAGATTCCCCTAGAAAAGTGTTAATGCAACTCAAGATACTAAGTCATATGGTATGATTTCCATCAAACATACCCATATCTCTATATCAAATTGTCCACCCAATATATATCATATACATCATATGTATCCTATATATTCTCTTTTTCCATGACATTGAGTAGCCAATAGAAATGGAACATGTCAATATAGTGTAGTTTTATCATCATTTATTGATTTTATATAAATTACTGATCAAGTTAATGAATACATCACATTTCAGTCATTTATCTGATAAGTACATCACATGTAATTTTTCCAAGTAGTTGAAAACATCATATGTGAAACAATTAAGCATAGATATGAATTTCTATAGTCTAATTCAGTCAAGGGTAAGATATTTTTTTATTATACAAGTGGAAAGTCCTATATTGGTTTTAATCCAACTAATGAAATGATAAAAAACTTTCCCAACCACCACAGATTAGATAATTTCATATGTTTACTTGCATTAGTAGGGTATAAAATTATACAGGTTCTTAGGATATGTATCACACTAACCTTACATATGAAGGATTGATAATACTCATACACCCTTAAGTATATTTATTACTGTATGATATTCCATGTGTTAGACCAATTAGGTTAAATAACTTGAGAAGGGGAGTGAATCAGTGTATGAAATATTAAAAAAAATTCCCCTTTGGATCTTGTTTCGTCATTAAAAAAACACGCTTTTCTCCGTTTCTTATATCAATGTATTAAAATAATTGAAATAATTCCTGAGACACAACAATTTTACTTGGTTTAGCCTCACTAGGATACACCCAAGGAGCTTATAATGGAGACATGTCAATGTACCAAATCCACTAAAGCTCACTGCCAAATTACATAGTTCGGGCAAGATCACTTATATACCCAGACCCACTTTTTTTACAATGATTAGGGCCAGATCAATAATTTTCCAAGGGTCACTCCCCAACTCTATTTAGATGTCCCACTACCATTAGAAGTGATCACATTTTTACTCTTAATTTTCTCACTACTCTAGAAAGGATCCACTCAGAGTTTATGGACATGTTGGTCCCTTCATTATCAATAGTGAATACATCCTCAACTGTAGTTAGATTTTCTGTTTAAGTCCCTTTATTCTTCTTACTATTAATTTATGGAAATTTATTTCATGAAATGTTTTAGTCCTTCCCCAAAATATCCTACATCATATGTGAACTGCATTGAATCCTCCAGAAAATGCACTTCACTACATGGTGCGAGTACTTTGTGGACCTTATTTTATTCTGTGGACTGCTCGTACTTAACAGATGGTGAATGCCTCATGGGAAACCTATACTACATGGTACCTTTTCGTTTTCATACTACAGATCCCCAAAAAAATTCTTTCACAAAATATTCCCAAAAACTAATTCACCCATCATGGAAACCTCATTCATGAACTCTTCTCCTTCGCGGAATTCTCCTCCGCGAACTACTTGAGACATCACTGAATTCTTCCCAGTGTAATGATGTTTTCTAATTAAATTTTCTCTGCTTAATGATATTATAAGGGGTATTTATATAGGTGAATATATCTTCAAAACCCTCTAACCCAAATTAAACAAAACATTGATGCAGTACAAACTTCACCGAGAACTTCTATGTGGTCTACATAGTTCCTTACTCCGCTATGACGACCGATGTCTTATACCAAAAAAAACACAACCTCTCAACCATAAATGATGATCATCCCATGAACGATGATCCTCCCATGAACTATGAACCTCCTGTTAATTTATTTCACTATGTGGTTTGTATAGAACTATTCACGGTCTGTATAGCTTTGTTATGTGAAAATATTTCCTATCCAATTTTCCTTCATAGTTCTGTGTAACTCTTTTTAAGTTTGAAAACTATGATTCATGAACTCCTTTGTGGAAAACCATCCTTTTCCATAAGTAAAACTCACATTTTTAAGGCCCAAAATTTTGGAAAACAATGGGAAACTAGGCCACCTTAAACATCTACACCAGCAACACTAACCATACTGATTTACGATCATCTGGGTTTATCAACAAACATTATCACAAAAAATACACTGAAAGGATGCCTCAAGTGATTTTTCCCAATAATATCCCCTTTTTAGTTTTTTAAAACTCTTCAAAAGTTGATACATTGTTAAATATTCTTCCATATTATCTTATCATTCACTTCTTTCAATTTATATAGAAATCAAAGATTTACTCAATACACACTATAAGACCACATGATCCATGCTCAGCATGAGAAATAAGATTATAATGAAGGTTTCATCAATGAATCACTTCATCCCAAAACCACTCATCTAATTTTATCACAAAACTCATCTATCATGATATATAAACTTTTATGAGTCACCTATAGCATCACCAGATTTAATGCTCCTCCTTCCTCACTTCTCCCCATATCATCTTCTCCCCTCTATCTTGATTTAGGAATTTTCTCCCTTTTTATAATCACAATTCCTCCCCCTTTTTCAATGAACTCAAAGGTCACTTCATTATGGTCTTCCACAGATTAAAGACCACATATTAGTATATAAGTGAAAAAAACCATACCTAATGTATAGGGGGTCCCACAACCACAGTTTTCAAGTGCAGGGAGTCAACAGAACTCCTAGATCCAGCTGAACCCTTTTGAATACTTATTTGGGTAATACCTTTGTTAGAATGTCTGCAACCTATAGTTCTATAAGAACATAATATAGCTTCACAATCCATTGCTCCACATTTTTGGTAAAATGATACTTTATTTCAATGTGCTTTTTCCTTGAGCGATGAAATGGATTTTTACTATGATTTATATCACTTGAATTGTCACAATGGATTCTGATCAGGGAATTCACTTCAGCTCTCAAATCATGAAGTTGCTGCTTCATCCATAATAATTGTGTATAATCTTGAGTAGCCATAATATATTCATCTTCTACATGGCTGAAAAAAATTAAATATTGTTTCTTTCTTATCTAATAAAAACAAAATCCTCTTAGATAAAATGTACCACCCAATATTTATTTTCTATCACCAGTTAATCCATCCCAATCTGCATTTTTATAGCCCAATAACACTTGCTGGGATTTTTCATTGTATAAAAAACAAAAATCCACCATGCCCTTGATATAATGAATTACTCTTTTCACAACAATCAAATGTATTTAATTAGGATTAATTTGATATCTTGATGCTTGTGATGTGGAAAGAAAATATCATGTCTTATTGTCATCAAGTACAATATACCTCTAATTATTTGCCTGTATTCTATGATAATAATTGCATTGCCTTCAAAATCCCATGATAGTTTCATCCAAGTAACCACCAGAGTCTTCATCTACTCAGAATTATCCAATATAAACCTTCTTATGACTTTCTTGTCATATTTTTATTGTGAAATAAATGTGTCATTCCTTCCTTGCGTCACCTGTAAACCAATGTAAAATGTTAGTTCATGAATCATTGACATTTTAAATTCACTTTTCATGAATTCTATGAATTTTTTGTACTAATATTCATCTGATCCACTAAAGATTATGTCATCAATATAAACTAGGACCATTATACTTTTATTTCTATCATTTTTGACATATAAATTGTAATCAACTCTACCACGATGGAAGCCGAGCTTCTTCAGAAACTGATATAGTCATTAATATCATGATCTTGGTGCTTTCTTCAACCCATATATATTATTCATTATCTAACACACTCCATTCACATATTCATGAATGAGAAAACCATTTGGATTCTCAATATAAACTTCCTCTTATAGAACCCCATTCATAAATTCTGATTTAAAATCCATATGGAAAACCTTCAAATTTATTTTCACTACCATGTAAAATAATAATTCGATGGTCTCTAGCCTCTAAACAGGTGTGAATGTTTCACCAACATCAATACCCTCTATCTAGGATTACCCTTTGCACACTAGTCATGTTTTTTTTGAATCACCGTGCCATCTTCATTCATCTTTTTGTGAAATCCCCATTTAGTCCTGATGAAATTATTATCTATTGGCCGTGAAGAAACCTCCCATGTATTATTCTTATCAATTTGATCGAGCTCATAATTCATATCTTGGACATAGTTTTTATCTCCATATTCTTCCTCAAATAATTTAGGCTCAACTTGTGATAAGAACAATGCTTGTTGTAGAGTCTGCATCCTCCTTGTCTGCACTAGAACTCTCTGATCAACAATTATGTTCTATCTATCAATTTAGAATCTTATCTTTGATTTTTGTATAGATACTGGTTTGTTCTCATCCATTTCATTATCTAAATATTCTTCTAAATAAGACTCTAGAACTAGAACATCCCTTGATCTACTTATCTCTTCATCACTATCCTCCTGAGACTAATCATGTATTAACAGAGTATTTTTCTCATTCTCTACTATAGTCACATCATTGTTTTCAAAAAAAATTCCATCCACATATTGAAGAATTTATATAAATTTATTCTCTTTTATTATCCAATAATTATCCCTTCATCTCCATGAGATTCCAACTTCATATGTTTATTCTTATTCAAAATGAAACACTTACTTCTAAAGACTCAAAAGTACTTCAATGTTGGATTATTTCCATACCATAGCTCATATAGAGTCTTCTATTATTTCATACATAACTACACACTATTTTTTGTTTATATTAATATAATCACTTCTTCTTTCCAAAACATCTCTGGAAGGTCTTTCTCAATGAGCATTGTTGTATCCATGTTGTTGATAATTCAGTTTCTCCTCTCAACTACTCCATTCTACTGTGGAGTTCTTACTACTGAAGCGTAGTGTATTATCACATGTTTCTCGAGATAATCCACCACTTTCCTATTTCTGAACTCTTTCCCACTATTTGTTTGAATCTTTCCGATTATTTGACCTTGTATCTTTACAACTTCCCTTCGATAAGTTTTTATGCAACTGAATACTTTAGATTTGCGAGTCATGACAGAAAACCATTCCATTTATCAAATTTCATTAATAAAGAGAATGTAATATCTCTTTCCATCAACATATATTGGTGAAATAGGTACTCACACATCGATATGAACTAACTCAAGCACTTTTTTTTGACCTTTTTTATTTTACATTATATGTCTTTTTAATGATCTTTCTTTGTAGACAAGAATCACACATATGAGTATTATCACAAGATAACCTAGAGAGGTTTCGAGCAAAATCATATTTTATCATATTTTGTAAGGACATTTGGATCAAGTGACTAAGACATTTGCGCCATAAATTTTTTTATTGTTCCTTGGATAGAAATCATATATATTCTTCTCCACTCACAAGGTAGAGATTAATTTTCATAATCTATCTCAGTAAAACCATTGCACCGTATTTTTTATTAATGACACAGAATTTATTAGAAAATCTTAGGGAATGTACTAAATTGCATAATTGACTGACACTTAGTAGTTTTTGATTGAGACCTTCAACAATCAATAAAAATTCACGCCTCATGTATTTTACCCCAAACATTGATTTTCCCAACCAATAATTTTTAGGCCTTAATCATTACCAAATTTCACTATAAATTCTTTATTTTATCTGATTTTTGTCACCAGTTCCTTATTTTTTTCATATGGGAGGTGCATCCACTATTAGTCTTCCATATTCCAATGTGATATGATGCTTTAAAAGAAATATCTACAACCACTACTTGCTCAACTATCTTTTTTGTCCATATTTTTGACTTCACACCTGATACAGATTGATAATGTTGATATTCCTTGAAGTATGATGGACTAGATTCATCTTGCTATGTTCTAAAATGATTATTCATTTTTAGCTCATTTGATGATCCATTGAATTTCTACATATGAACATATTCATTCTTCTTTGAGACATTTCTATGAATTTTTGATGAGAAATATATTTCTATGTTCCATAATCCCCCACACCTGAAATAGTGAAAATAAAATAATAAACTAGAATATTGAGCTATATATGGATTCCTAAATTGGTTTTTTTTCATTCGGTATCTCTTAGATATGAAAATAACATTTTGTGAGTGTCCCATATTCCCACAATAATAACATTTAATGCGGGGTCCATTCCTGTGTGGCAATACTACACTATTGGTTTTCCCTTTGGTTCATTGAATATTATGATTTTGATTCATATCTAAGTCAATATTTAACCTTAGAGTGGGATCTTATGGTCTATATTTTTCATTACCCATTCCCCGGGGCCCATACTGTGACATCCCCGAAGCCCACCTCATAAAGGCCAGGAGTTGGCGATCAGCGTCGAAGGCATCAACCTAAAAGTGAGAGTCCTTTTCCTGAGTACCTATATGAACACACACACAACCATGCCTCAAAGTTGGTAAGGTAAACCTGGATTCCACTAAACAACCATTGAGTAAAATTACAAACTGTAGTTCAAATGGGATAGAATAAAAACCCAACAAAAGATGAACTGAAAACATGAAAGTACAAGGAAACTCTAAAAGCCATCTGCTGAAAACCCCACCTAATAGTTAAGTTTATATTAGCTACTATAAGTTATAGAAGTATGCCCCGACTTCTTGGTCTCACTAGGCACCACTAGGTCTTTGGCCATTAAGTCATCCGTCAAGGCGACGATCGTCTACATAAAACACAACACAAACGGGTGAAGCCTGTGCAGGGGTGAGTGACATAGTACTCAGTAGGGACCCAGAAACCAAGAAGGAAAGAACAAAAATCAATCAATAAAGAAAACCACAGAGAAAGATATCTCACTCCAGGTATAATCTACATTAAGAAAGTAAGACCGTAACTCATATCATCAAACACCTTGGGCTGCTCGAGAACTCAACCTCAATGAGTACAGTGGGACTTCTGGGCCGCACAGAACTACTTCCCACTAACCTTGGACTATTTCCATGGGTATGATGGGTCACACAGAGCTGCTACCCACCGTGGGTATGTCAGGTCACATAGAGTTGCTTCCCACCATGGCCATACTGATGTACTCCTCCTATCGAGTACAGTGGGTCTACTAGGTCACAAAGAGACGATCCCCACTATGGGCTAGCCAAGTCACCCAGAGCCACTTCCCACTGGTCCATTGTAGCTAATCCGCATAGGGTCTCCTATAAATAGTCTTTTAGTCTCAACAAACCATAGGATTTCCACACGTAGTGTGCTTGATTCTGGTAAAATCACTCCTCAAGTCATTCATCGTATTCCAACATTCATGAAAGCCTCTATTGAGTATTCGAAAAGATTTTCTTCATCATGATAGTTCCAAATTCCTAAACTGATCGTCAATCAGATGCCTGATTTGAATGATGTTGGAATTTTTACGAAAAGGAGTCGGTTGGGTTTGGGTTCGTCCCATCCTGGTCGGACGGACCCGACCCGACCTGAGTCCACCAACCCATCCTCAATCCTGGTTGACCTGGGTGCGGCCCACTATGGTGGCATGCACCCTACCCAGTTCATTAGGTTATCCTGCACCCTACCTAGCCCACCAAGGGTGGGATTGCTCTTACTTGTCCAGGATGCGGTAGGTAGCCGCGTCAATATCCCCTACCCCACGGGTCATCCGTGGGGGAAAATCCTATTTCACAGTCAATTTACCGCGGCCATTGTTTCATGTGACATGGTGTGGTGCTGTGTTCGCGGTGCACTGATGTAGCCAAGTGGCCGTGTCCACCCGCCACATCGCCGCGACCCATGCTGGCCACAATGCTTATTCTGGCGCACCGTCGTGGCACGTTGGCATGCCCGCGGGTTCTTCCATGGACCACTGGGTCCACTTCGGTGGTCCGTTCTTCGCACCTCTTGTGCCTACAGCCTCCCAGGGGGTGCCATATTCCCAACGATGTCCTCAAATCCTCCCTGCTGCCATTTCGAAGATGAAGACACATAGAATGCAAAAAACACTCAAGGAAAAGGGGCTACGGCCTTGTTCGTGTCGGCCCGCACCCTCCACATTAGTGGTTTTGAAACATGGGATATAGAATTGAATTTATATCCCAATTTAATCAAATTATCTGAGAACAAAACCCAAATAAATGTACCCTCCCACAAGAACAAGCTATCCAAAAATCAACCTATTTGTGGGTTGATCCGAATTCGTCTTTTAGAAATAAGAACGGGGAAACATAAAACAAAAACAAACCCCTACCTCAAAGGTGTTCATCCTTGAAATGGTCTGTCCATGGGGGGCTTAATTTATGTTGGCATTTGACGCTCTCCAGTCACCTTCTTCAAGGTTCCTTGATGTTGCAGGTGATTCGCTGGCATTCATCATTCATAATTGGAGAGAAATATCACCATTTTTAATCTGATAAATTCCACCACTTGCTCCTCATTTCTCTAATGCACTAAACCATTAAAATAAAATATGTCGCAACATTTCTGTTATGCTGTGTCATTGTGTCATTACACTATTTCATTTAAGAAACATCATATCTGTTATTCTTTATTTAATGTGTCATTATATTGTGTGTTTACGATCCATTAAATAGCTTCATTTAATGATACTTTTTGTCACTTTTTCTCCTCACCACAATGCCATCGTGCCACCTCCCAATAGTTTGGAAAGAAAATAAAATAACTTTTTATGTTATTTTTTTTTTCCAAAAAGTCAAAATAACCAACTCTTCTGTTCGACCCTTTCTAGTCGTAGTTAGGTCCATTCTAGGTTAATCCCACCATTATGAGTTCAATTGTTCCCTCCAATTTTTGATCGAAGCACCGATTTAAATGTTATAAAAACCCGCTCTCAAGTATATTAAAATGAACTAAAAAAGATCAAAATTCTATTCTGGGATCATCGGACCTCGGAATCAGCTGCCTTCAAAGAGTCTAGTCTCAAAATAATTCCATATAATTAAAAATATTACATATAATTTCTAAGAAATTATACTATCCCCTTTTCTAGCTTCACATACTCGTAAGCCAATACAAGGACAAATGAAAAATGGGGGTACTGAGCACGAATCTGAGCCTCCTGCTCCCATGTGCTTTTCTAGAGATTCGCATACTACTATCAAACGTGCACCAGAGGAATCTACTATCAATGAAAGACCCACTCCTGTCGATCCTCTTTCTCCACTAGGAACTCCACGAACGTCACCCCATCATTAATTTCAAACTCACCCCAGTCGATGACATGTGATAGATCATGAATGCACCTACTCAGCTACGACACATGGAAGAAATTGTGCACCCGGTGCATTTGTGGGGGGAGATCTAGGCTGTAGGTGAACTCACCAACTCTGCTCAAAATCTAAAAAGGTCTGATGAAACTTGTAGAAAACTTACCAAAACGACCAAATCTCTAAAATACCTATCGGGGTGATACCCTCATGAAAACATGGTCTCCCTCCTCAAACTCCATGGGTATCTGTCTCATATCCACATAATATTTATTACTACTCTGTGTAGTCCTCATCCTCTCCTGGATGATTTGTACCTTCTCAGTGGTCGCTTGTACCAACTCTGGACTCATTAATGCTGACTCCCCTGGGTCTATCTAGCATAGATGTGATCTGTAAGGTTTCTCATACAAGGCCCCGAATGGTTACATGAAAATGGTGGAGTGACAGTTTTGTTTTATGAAAACTCCACTAGTGGTAGGTGGTACTCCCAACTACGACCAAAATCAAGGACGCAAGCACAAAGCATGTCCTCCAAGGTATGTATGGTCTGCTCTATCAAACCATCAGTCTATGGGTGAAACACTGTACTCAAGCGCAACTAAGTCCCAAAAACCTCCTAAATTCCCTTCCACAACCAAGATATAAAGAGATCATTATAGTCATAGACAATCATCAAAGTCAACCCTTGTTGTCGTACTCTCTCCTAGATTTATAGGTGTCCCTAGAACATTACCAATCCTTGCTCCTAGATGTGTAGGAAGTTAGCTGACTTGGTGAGTCGGTCAACAATCACCCAGATAGAATTGTGGCCTTGGATGTTCATGGTAACTCCTTCAAGAAGTCCATCGAGATACCATCCCATTTCCACTCCAGTACCTCATGTGGCAGGGCCAATCTCTCTAGAACCTGATGCTCAGCCTTCACTTGTAGAAAAGTGAGGCATCATGAAACTAACTCTACCACTGATTTCTTTGTAAATCTTCATCACACCAGGATGTACCGCCAAAGGGGATGTATGGAAATCCCTCAATAACTCCTCCCACAACATCACTGGTAATATGGTGGACCCTATGAAAAGGATTACATGCTATCCAACTATGAAAAATATATTAGGTTCATGTCCTAAGGATAACTAAGCACGTCGGGTCTCATATTAAACATTCACAAGGTGTGCCTCCCTAACTCGCTGTGAGAGTAGAGGAGTGAAAATCATTGACTGCAGGTAAGTTTCTCCATCATCATCCATGAAGGATATATGCATCACGACTAGCTGTTCTAACACCTCACACAACAGTTGTAATCCAGAAATTCTACTGAGCACATCTTCAAGTACATTCCCCTTCCAAGAAGTATAGACTATCTCAACGTCATAGTTATAGAGGAACTGCAGCCATCACCGCTGTCTCAAGTTCAGGTTCTTATATGGGAAGATATTCCTGAGACTCTTGTGGACGGATTAAATAGTAAACCATTCATCCATCAACTAGTGCCGCCATATATTCAAAAAAAAAACACCACTTTTAATAACTACGGGTCATGGGTTGCATATTTCGGTTCATGTTGCATCAATTTTTGCGAGCCATAAACGATCCCGACTCGCTCCTGCATTAGGAAAAAACCCAATTTGGTCCCTGACACATAATAAAAGACTACATAACCAATGAAACCTTATAGTAGTGTCAAGATAGGGTCACTCATCCTTATCTGCCTCAGCTCTTGGAAACTCTGATGGCACTTCTCTATCCACACAAATGGCTATCCCTTCTATGTTACGTCTAACAAAGGTACTTCTACCCTAGGAAAATTGGGCATGAACCTCTGATAGTATCCATCCAACCCCAAGAAACTATACACCTCAGTCAAGCTCCTTCGAAAATCCCAAGAAAAAATAACTCTATCTTCACTAGATCCATAACAACTCCAGCCTCTGAGATGACGTGTCCCAAAAAGTGAACCTCCCAAATCCAAAACTGGCACTTTGAGATCTTCCCATAACGCTGGTGCTCTCAGAGTGTATCCAGAACTATCTGAATGTGTGTAGTATGATCCTATTCTAATGATGAGTACACCAAGATGTCATTAATGAAGACCACCACGAAGCGATCGAGGTAAGGTTGGAAGATCCTATTCCTGAGTCCCATGAATACTACTAGGGAATTCGTCACACCGAAAGGCATGGCCAAAAAATCATAGTGGCCATACCGACATCTGAAGTTCTTCTTCTATACATCTTCATCCTGTACCCAAATATGGGGATAGCCTAACCTAAGTTCTATCTTCAAGAACAAATTTTCTCCCTTTAGTTGATCGAAGAGGTCATCAATCCTTGTCAGTAGATAGTTTTTTTTCATAGTCACCTAGTTTAGGTGCTGGAAGTCCACGCATAGCCTCATTCTCCTATCTGGATTCTTGGTAAACAACACTGGGGCTACCCAATGTGAAAATATAGGACTCAAGAAGCCTTTCTTATACAAGTACTCCAACAATAACTCAATTCACGAAGCTCCACGGGATCCATCCAATATGTAGGTGTGGAAATTGATGCCATCTCGAGGTACAAGTTGATGCCGAAGTCTACCTCCCTATGAGGAGGAAGTCTTAGAAAATCCTCAGGAAAGATATCCTCATAATCATCCACCACTATAATAAAGATCAAACTCCTCTCACTCACCGCACTAAAGATGAGGCTGGACAACTGGTGAGTGATCGGCTGCAACCTCCTTCAAGAAAGTCTATCATATGCTAAAAGAGTTCACTTCTCACCAGTTAAGGAAAAACTGGTCCCATATTCATGGAAAAACCACACTCTATGACTAATATAGTCGATCTGAGCATAGACTATATATAACTATTCCATACCCAATATGAAATTGTAAGGCCTCGACACTGATACTAGAAGATCTCATCCAATGCTCTCACCTCCTAGTGTAAGATCACACTGTCGACACCAGTGTGTAATCACCAAATCCACTCTTGTAGGAGCCTATAATTGTAAGGATAGAGCCAATGGATCCATCAGAATCTCTGAGCCTTGGATGAGGTATGTGTCAAGGAAAGAGGGACAATAAACTGTGTCTATACAAACTACAAATAATGTATAGATGAAATATATCGTACCTATAATCATCTCCAGAGCATTGTGGACATAGGCCTCCACAACCTGAAGATGATCTCACCAATGTCCACCTACTCTTTGAGGTCATGGTGGAACACCTGGGGGTGGTGGAGGTGGTATCTCAAACTGTCACCCATCGCCTACTGCTCAACTTTCTCCCATTCCACGTCTGCCTCCCAACGGACCTCCTCGCTCAAACCTCTATCTCTACCTCAGCGATCTCTCAACCATTTGTCAATGATCTGTATGGTGGTTTGGGCAGTCACGAGCCATGTATACCTTCCCTCCAAATGTGAAGCACAACCTAGTTCCCTAATGGATCCCTCTACTCTGGGAGCCCCTCACTACTGAACCTGAGTCCTGGGGTCGTCCCCTGAAAGGTATGACTCACTTGGGTCCTTGTGTTTTCAGCCTGGTGCTAACTACTGAAGACTTTTCAACTTGATGTCTGCTAGTGGCTCCGATTGTCAGTCACTAATCTTTTAGGAATCTCTCCACAATAAGGGATCACTATAGAACCCCAGCCTGAGTAGTGATGAAAAGAGACACCATGGATGACTTGATCTCCCATCTAAGTCATTGCTCAAAGGTTCAGGATCTGATGAAAGGGTCACTCACAATGTCTATAGAGTAGCGAGAGCGGTATGTAAACCTCAAAGAGTACTCATCCACTAAAATTACTCCATACTGAAGGTGAATCATCTCTTGTATGTTCACTAAGCGCAAGGTCACGGGGAAGAACTCCTCCTGGAAAAGAAACTCGAAGTTAGCCCAGGATAGGGTTTCCTCATCATGAGTCTGAATCATCAGGATCCACCATCTCCATGTCGAGCCCTGAAGAAGGGTCGCTGCTAAGATAACCATCCAGTCGAGTGGCATCCTCACTAAGTAGAAGACCCGCATCACCACCTCCATCCAGTCTTTAGTGTTCTGAGGATTTGTATCTCCCCTGAAACTGGGAGGTCTCTGTCTCTAGAAATCATGTAAGAGGCTGATACTACATGAATCCTCTTCCGGTAACGTTGTTAGTAACTGTAGATCAACAGGTGTTGGTAACAAATGGTGCACCACCCTAAATGGACATCTTTAGCACTAGTCCCTGAACTGATGCCTCATCGCTAGGCAGGCTATCCTCACAGTCATATATTAGAATCCTAGTTGGCCATCAGCATGGAGGCATCTTGATAGAGATCAATATGTACCATAGTTAATAGATTATACCTAGTGAGCTGACTCTAATTTAAGAAGAACAGGAGGAAACACACAATTACTATATGATGCATGTAACTAGTGTTTTTATATATATTGTCAAAAAGAAGAATTAAAGGTCTTGGTTTATGGATACGTCAGCCGTCGAACCAACACTAGACTCCCCGAATTTGAAATTCGAACTTGAAACATTTAACACTATTTACCAAAAAACAAAAAACAAACTCCCGATCGTTGAGGGAGAACTGAACACCTTTCATACCACTTTATCATGACCCGTCACCCATGGCCCATACTGTGACATCCCCCAAGCCCACTTCCCAAAGGCTAGGGGTTGGCGAATAGCATCAAAGGCATCGACCTACAAGTGGGGGGACTTTTCCTGAGTACCTGTATGCACACACACAACCAAGACCCATATATGGAATGGTAAACATTCATTCCACTAAAAAAACTAAGTAAAAGTACAAACTATAGGTAAAATGGGCCAAAATACAAACCCAACAAAAGATGAACATAAAACAGGAAAGTACAAGGAAACTTTGAAAGCCATCTGGTGAAAACCCCACCTGATGGGTAAGTGTAGAGTAGTTTATGAAAGCCCTAGAAGTACGCCCTGACTTCCTAGTCAAACTTGGCACCATTGGGTCCTAGGCCACCAAGTCCTCCATCAAGGCGGTAGTCGTCTACAACAAACACAAAACGTGTGGGTGAATCTCGTGTAGGGGTGAGTAAAATTGTACTCCATAGGGACCATGAAACCAACATGGAAAGACCACAAAAAAAATCCATGGAGCAAGCCATGAAGACAGATAGCTCACACCATGTATAATCTGGAGTAGGAAATTAAGACCATCATTCATATCATCGAACACCATATGAAGCTGGAGAACCCCTCCTTAATGAGTACAGTGGGCATGGAAGGTCACATAGAGCTCCTTACCACTAAAATTGGATGGTTGTGGTAATCATCCCTGATGAGTACCGTGAGTTTGATGGGTTACACAAAGCCGCTCCCCACTGTGGGCATGTCGGGTCACCCAGAGCCTCTTCCCACCATGGTCATACTGAGGTACTCCTCCTATCGAGTACCATGGGTCTTCCAAGTCACACAGAGTCACTCCCCACCTTGTTCCTACGAGGTCACAAAGAGATTCTTCCAACTATGTCATCGTAGCTGATCCACATTGGGTATCTTGTCCACAATCTTCATGTTTCATCCAACCACAGGGTTTCCATACATAGTGTGCTTGATTCAGGTAGAACCACTCCTCAAGCCATTTTTCATATTACAACTTTCATGAAATCCTCCTTAAGGTATTCCAAAATATCTTCCCTACTGCCAGGGTTCCAATGCCTCAAATAGATTTTCAATTAGATGTTCGTTTTGAAAGATATCTGTGTTTTGAAAAAAGTGGTCGGTCGGGTCTGGTTCCGGTCTGACCTGGTAGGAACGACCTGGCCTGGGGTCCACCGACAAGACGTAGGTATACCGAACTGACCCAGATCCCACTTGACCATGGGTTTGGCCTAGTCCGGCTCTCTAGGGAGGCCCGCACCGTACCTATCCCACCAAGGGAGGGCTGACTCTTACCTGAATGGGATGCAACATGAAGTCGTGTTGGCTTCCCCGGCCCCGCAGGTCATTTGCAGGGCCACCTCCTCCCCCAAGGTCGATTGACCATAGCCTTTGTTGTGTGCTATGTGGCACGGTTCTACATCCATGGTGCACTGACATGGTCAGGTGGCTGCGTCTGCCTGCAACCAGCCACTGACACGGAGGCTCCTACCACACCGTTGCGGCCCGAACCAGCCATGATGCTTCTTCCGACACGATTCCACCCACCCACGAACACCGTGGACGACCACCACCGATGACCACTGGCACTTCTACCAGTGCTGGCGCACCGATAAGTTCTTCTACGGACCACTAGGTCCACTCTGATGGTCCATTCATTGTGCCCTTTGCGCCTATATCCTCTGGGGGATTCCATATTCCTTGTGATGGCCTCAAATCCTTCTTTCTTCCATTTCAAAGATGTGGCCATGAAGAATGCACAAAATGCTCAAGGCAGGGGGGGCTTAGGCCTTATTCGTGTTAGCCTGCGCCCTCTGCGTTAGAGGTTTTGAAACATGGGATATAGAATTGATGTTCTATCAAAATTTAATCAAATAATATGGGCCAATAACCCAATAAAAGGGCCCTCCCACAAGAACGGGCGATCCGCTGATCAACCTATTAGTGGGTTGATCTGCATCAGTCATTTAGAAATAAGAACATGGAAACCTAAAACAGAAACAATCCCCAACCTCAAAGGTGTTAGTCACTAAAGCAGTTCGTCCCTGGGGGTTCATGTTCCATTGGAATTCGACACTCTTAGTTCTCGTTCATTGAGGTTTGTCAACGTCGCTAGTGATTCTCCATTGTTCGTCATTCTTCTTTGGAGATAATTCTTGCCGTAGGGTTTTCAAAGAAATTCCACTGATTTCTCCTCATTTCCCCAACATGTTAACCCATTAAAAGAAAACATATCACAGTGTTTCTGTTACATTGCATCATCACATCGTTACACTGTTTTATTTATGAAACAACGTATCTATTATTTTTCATTTAATTCATCTTTACACTGCACATTTTTGAGCCATTAAAGAGATTCATTTAATGTGGCTATTCATTGATTTTTTACCGCACCAAAGGGCCACCATGGCATCACCCATTGGTTTGGAAAAACAAATAAAATAACTCTTTATGTTATCTTATTTTTATTCGAAAAGTCCAAAAATTAAATTTTCTAGTTCACCCTTTTTGGTTGAAGTTAGGTCCATTCTTGGTGAATCCCACCATTTTGAGTTCAACACTGCCCTCATATTTTTTATCTGAGCACCGATTTAAAATTTAGAAAAACCCATTCACGCATTAATTTAAATGAACGAAAAATTTCAAATTTATATTATGGTCTCACTAGGCCTCAGAATCAGGTGCCTTCAGAGTGTATAGTCTAAAAATATTTCCATATAATTAGAAAAGAAAATTACATGGAATTTTAGGGACATGAAAAACATCAACTATTGTTGGTTTCTATTTTTTATTAGGTCCCATTCCAACTGTATCATTCTGATCAATCATTTTTCTTTCCTGACAGTCCTTCTTTTCTTCACTTGAACTCAGAATTATACTTCTACCTTTTATTTTTTCCTTTGTATTCTTCTTTTCTTTAATCAGTAGTTTCTCTTTATCTTTCAATTTCCTTCACATACTAACAACTTCTTCATCAATATCTTCTATATGTTTGATTTGATTTTTTCCAATATTAGTCAGACTATCAATCTCTATTTTTTTCTTCAATTTTAAGTTTGTACTTGACAAATTTATTTGAGTTATCTAGAATTGAATATTTAAGCCTTTATATCTAAGCCTCTAGCTCAAAAGTTTCTTATCCCTACTATTATAGATAGATTTTGGAATCATGGACCACCATATTGGATTTCTTTGTTTTGGATCTATAAATGTTTATCTCTTCAAGTGCAGCTTTTAATTTGATCTGAAGGACAAATATTCCTTCAAATTACCCTTCATCAATTTCATTATCTTCATTTTTTGGGGGATTTTTTACAAATTTCACCATATTATCTGATTCATGATCCTTTCGGTCCTCCAATTCTTCTACCTCAGATTCTTCTGAACTATTATCTTCTTTTGAAAGAAGATTCTTCATTTTTAATAAATTTACCTTGGTACTCCCCCTACCTTTAAAATTTTATGAATACTTCTTTTAGTAAATTTCATCATTGTCTTCATCATCATCTTGAAAATTATTAGAACACTTTTCTACAAAATGACAAATCATTCCACATAAAAATCTTTTATGTGTAAGTTTTCCTTTGAACATTCCCCATACTCTTTAAATATTTGAGTAGAGGAATAACATGACATCATCCACATTGTCTTCCTATAGACCATATTTTCTAGTGATCTTCTTCATGGATTTAAATTACACTTATTTGGAATTTACATTTTCCACATCATATTTATCATTATTTCTCATCTCATAAGAAACATGAGTACTATAAAAGCTATCCAATGTCATCTCCTTCAGGTCATTATCTTCCAATATAGAAACTTTCAGATTGAACTAAGGTGGAAGTCTTCTCAAGAAGTGCGTAACAATATTTATATATTCAATTATTTCTTTAAGACCATGCACGTGTTCCACAACAACATTCACCCTGCAAATGAATGCATCAACATACTCATTTGGATTCATTCTGATATCCTAATACTTATTCCATAGTACCAAAAACTTTTCTTCTCTGAATTTTGAGTCACCCTCATAAATATTTAGTAACATTTCCCACATATCATATGGTGTTTTACATGAAATGACCTTCGTATTGATTTCATTGGATATGACTCCTCCTAATGCATTGATTCCTTTGGCGTTGACATCTAATTCCATGTAATCAGCTTCTGATAAATCTCCCCTGTCCATACTAGCTGAAATTACATACATTTCAAATCTAATAACATCCACACCCAATGATAAAAAGAAGTGTTGCATTTGATTCTTCCATAGATTAAAATTGTTTCCATAAAATATTAGAATCCCTTTGTGATTAATAGCTTCTATTTCATCAACTGGTAGAGAACCAATGACTTTCAACCTTTATATATGATACCAATTGTTATCCCAATTAGGTTAAATAACTTGGGATTGGGGTTGAGTAGGGTATTATAGATAAAAATCTACCCTTTTAGATATTTTTTTAATTAACCAAAACACTATTCTCTACCTTCCCCATAGAAATTTATAAATATAATTGAAATCATTCACTGAAAAAACAATTTTAATTAGTTCACCCTCACTGGGATAGATCTAAGGAGCATAAAACAACAATGTTCCGATGTACCAAACCCACTAAGTATCACTGTCAAATTAAAAGGTTTGGGATATATCAGTTCTATACCTAGACCCACTACCTTTACAATGTTTAGTGTCAAATCACTACTTTCCCAAGGGTCAATCACTTACTCTCTTTCAATTTATCACTACTAGTGGAAAGGATCACCTTCTTACCCTTACTTTTCACTACTCTTTAAAGGATCCACTCACCGTTTATGGACATATAGGTCCCTACATTATCAATAATAAATTCATCCTAAACTCTAGGTAGATTCTCTATTGAAGTCCCTCTTTTCTGCTTAGTATTATTTTGAATAAATTTATTTCATGATTTATTTTATTCCTTTTATGAACTATCATGAATCCTATGTGAACTACCTTGAATCTTCTACAAACTATGATATACCACATTGTGCGAGTGCTTCACGAACCTTCTTTTCTTTCACGAACCATCTCTAGTTTGTGTATGGATAATGTCTCATGGACTGACTCCTCTACATGGTACCTTTTCCTTTGTGGTCCACAAATCCTCACAAAACCCTTTCAAAAACTATTACTACTGACCACTTCATCATTCATGGAATCCTCCCTTGTGAACTTATCCCCCTCACGAAATTCTCCCCTATAAACTACTTTGGACTTCACCGAATTCTTCCCATAGAGATGATGTTTTCTAATGAAATTTTATATCCAGACATATGATTAGGGGTATTTTTATTGGTAAATAGATCCTCAAAACCCACTAATCTGAATTATGAAAACCTTCGATGCGTTATAGTCTTCACCATAAATTGTTATGTTGTCTGCATAGTGCATTACTCCTCTAGGGTGGCTAATGTCTTATGCAAACAAACCACCACCTCTCTTCCACAAACTAAAATCCTACCACAAATGATGAGAATTTTATGAGCTACAAACCCCCTGAAAAATAATTTCACTACATGGTCCACATAGCACTCTTCAGGGTTCACATAATTCTACTATACATAAATCTTCCTTTGTCAATTTTTCTTCTCCATTCTGCGTACCACCTTTTTGGTCTATGAACTATACTTCTTGGTTTGAGAATTGTTCTTTAAAAACACTTTTATAGAAAACCTTCCATTTCCAAAAACAAACTCACATTTTTTAGACCCAAACTTTTGGGAAACACTAAGAAAACACGCCACTATAAACATCTTCTTTGGAAAAATCAACCACACTAAGTCATAGTTATTTGGAATTTTCAACAAACACATTAACTCCTAAAATAACTGAAATGATTCCTCAAGGTATTCTTTCCCGACACCATGAGATATAATTTCATGTATCAAACCAATTAATAAGCCTCTACTTATTACCTCCTCAATCTATTCATTATATTGCGTATATAACTCTTTAAAATGAATATAAGATGATATTCATGCTAACTTTATCATATCATTACAACCCATAATATTATGTAATTATAATAGGTAATGGATAACTCAAAGTTTTATTTTTAGGGTATATTATCGTTCGACTGTTGATGTAAAATAAAATTTCATCACACTTACGAGAATAATAATTGGATATTTCCTTTATTGTAATAACATCATACATTTAAAACCATTACAACCAATCTCTCATGTGTCTAGCACCCATAGATTATACATGACCCTTATGTAAATTCTGGGATAATGGTTTCATCAATAGAACTACATCATTATCCTAGGAATCCACACAATTGATCATTACATCACCCCTCTAAATGATCTCCCATATGATATGGTATTTAAGAAAGATGTGTTTGGTCTTTTGATGAGATCGAAGTTCCTTATCTAGAGAATCAACACAATTGTTGTAACAATATTTCTCAATTTCTCCCTTGTTTATATGAACTAATCCAAGTTCAGAAATGATTTTTTTAATATAAAAAATTATTTTGTAGTATTTTTTGAAACAATGTTTTCTACCTTTATTTCCAAGTAAACTATGGTGTCTTTTTTAGAACTATTCTAAATAATTGATCCTCCATTTATGAAAAACACAAATCCAGATTGAGATTTCATATCATCTTTAGAAAATTGGAAACTAACATCTTTGTAACCAATTACATAGTGACCATCCTCTACTCAAAAGACTAAAAACATATCCTTAGTTATTATAAAGTACTTATGGATATTTTTTTATGAAAATCTAGTGACTCTCACCGGGATTGTATTGGTATATAATTATTATGATTAAAGTATATGAGACATCAGGTCGATTATATAACATGGAATTCATGATATATCCTATGATGGATGCATAAGGAATCATATCCATACTTTCAAACTCTTTAGAAGGATCTAGAATCATCCTAATATTCATGCTATGAACCTTTTATAAAGAACCCCTCTTATAGTTCTCCATGATAAACTGCTTTATCACTTTACCAATATATGTGTTCCGAATCAGTCCAAGAAACTTCTTATATCTATCTTTTAGATACTCATACCATGTATGTAAGCTACTTCACCCATGTCTTTCATTTAGAAACATTTACCCAACCACATCATTATAGAGTGGAGTTGTGAGACATCATTTCCAATAACTAGTATTTCCTCAAAAAATAATATTAGAAATATTACTATACTGCCACATAGACACTTTTATACACAAGAAACATCTATGTTATTTATAAAACAAAAATCTTTGATTGCATCATCAAACCAGATATTCTATCATTGAGAAGCTTGTTTTAGTCTCTAAATGGACCATTGTAACTTGAAAACCTTAGTATTTTCATTTAGAACATCAAAAACATTTATTTGTATCATATACATGTCCTTATATAATTCACATTAAGGAATATGGTTTTTAAATCCATTTGGTATATCTCATAATCATTATGAGCTGATGTGGGAAGAAAAATCTAAATGGAATCTATTATAACAACAGGAGAAAATGTCTCTCTATAGTCAATACCAGGAACCTGTTTATATCCCTTTACCACTAGGCATTCTTTATTGGTATAAAATCTACCACCCATGTCAGTTTTCTTACAAAATCCTCAATTTAACCCTATGGGAATCACTTTTTCAGATGCATCCACCAGGTTCCAAACAATGTTAGTGTATATGGTGTCTATCTCAAATTCCATACATTTTAACCATTTCTCAGAATCTAAATTATCAATGGCCTCTCGATAGAAAGTAGGATAATCTGTTATGAACATTAAATAATTATCATTATCCATGATAAATTCATTTCTATTTACTTCTTGATGAATCCTTCTAGAACATTGAGGTTCTTGTGTAACTTGAGTCAATTGTTCTTCCAAAAATCTTTTGGGAAATGACTCAACTTCTATCTTAGGAATACTTCCTATTTGTTGATTTTTTACTTATCTATGTTAAATTTTCCTACCAATGAATACTCAATTAATGTATTGTATTTCAAGGAAAGAACTATCTCTATCCGCAAATACTTTGTGTTCAATAGGGTTTTATAAATAATATTCTTTAGTTTATTTAGGATAACCAAAAAATAATCATTTTTCTGACATGGGGCCTAGCTTGTTAGAATACATTCATCCTACGAGTGATTATCAACCCCAAATACTTATATAAGAAAAATTATTATTTTTTCAATACCATATCTCACATGGTTTATTTATTACTTCTTTAGATGGAATGTGGTTTAGAAGGAATAAAACAATCTCCAAATCATAACACAAAAATGATATAGAAAGGTCACATAAAATCATCATATATCGAGCCACACCTAATAAGGTTGGATTCCTCGTTTTATATACACCATTATATTGTGGTGTTCCAAGAATAGTAAGTTGTGAAAAAATTCCACAATCTATTAGAAGAGTTTTGAATTCCTGGATCAAGTATTCAATACCCTAATCTGATTAGAGGACTTTAAACTTTTTCCCAGATGATTCTATATTTTGTTTCCAAACTCTTTAAACTTTTCAAAAGTTTCATACTTGTGTTTCATCAGAAACACATACCCATACCTACTAAATTCATTGGTAAAAGTAATGATGACCTTAAAAATTATATTTTCTTGAGAACTCATTGGTCCACAAACTTAACTATGCAGGAGATTCAATAATCCCCTAGCCCTCTCACCTTTTCTTCCAAAAGGTGAGTTTTTATATTTTTTATAATAAATAATATTTTCATTTACTAAATGATTTTTAATCTAATGAGTCAAAAAAATATATCTTTATAGATTCTATGAACATGTTTCTAATTTATATTTCCAAGTACACAATGCCAATGGTAGGTGTGATTAGAATCAACCCTAGACTTTTTATTTTGAATATTATGAACTGGATTATCCATATCAAGAATATATAAACCATTGAGTATATTATAAATTCCATAAAATATTTCATTATTATATATAGAACAACCCTTGTTCTTAATAATTAATGAAAATCCTATATTGTCCAAACAAGGTATAGAAATAAAATTCTTGTTTATGGTGGGAAAATAATAACAGTTTTTAATTCTATGATCAATACACTTTGTAAAATTAGGTCACAAGTTCCAAACTCTAATGAAACAAAATTTTCTCCATTACCAATACAAAATCAACTTCACCCTTCTTCAATTCCCTCCAATCTCTAAGTCTATGTTTTCCAGCACCAATGTATGAAACACACCCAATATCTAATACTCATGAGTCATTGATGGTGAAATTTATTTCTATAAAATTCGTGTTTGGGTACTCTGAATGTTTCTCCTTATGAACAATTCTTAATCCTAGATAAAAATCTTTAACAATTTCATGGTTCATACCTATTAATGATATCAATATGATTAGTGTGAAGTATGAAACAATATATAACAACAACATATTATTAGGTGATTATCATGTATTATATATTATCATTAAGGGATTTAAATGAAATTTCACTCACTAAAAATAATGACCCCATATATCATATCTATTTAGCGAGATAAGAGCTAAATTTCACAAAGAAATGACCCTACTATGGCATGAAACTCATTACTTTATTTATCTAGATAGGGATTCATCCCAATCATAATAGTTTTGATCCTTTTATAGTTAATAATATATCTCTTTATCCAAATCAATCAGATGGATTCACTCTACTCTATTCATTTGGTATCCCAAACCTTACAGTTTCCCAGCTATGTGTAACCCAAATAAAATGAAAAAAAAATATAAAACAAGAAAATCGAGGTGAACCCCACTATGGCATGAAACTAACCATTGAATAATCCTGATTCACACATTACTTACTCTATATATACAAAATAATTCATGGTCACCCCATGGTGGCACGAAACTACCAGGTTTGAAGATTTAGGTCATGACAAGTGTTTCTTTGGAAGGAATCTCACACATAATAATTGAGGGGTTTTTATTCTCATAAATTTAATATAAATCATATTCATATCAAATTAATAACTATTACATCATATGTAATAATTATTATATTATATTTTATTTCCTTTTGTGTATGAATGCTTCTAATAATTTAGTTTGGGAAATCCTTATTCCAACCATAAAATTAACGTGTTCATGCCACATTAATGTGTAACTTTTTACACAACCAATAAGTTTTTTAATCACACAAAAATATAATCTAAGTAGATTCATACATATCCAAATTCATCATATTCATAAGGTACATGAATGATTCATTTAAAGGAATAGTGTTTTATGAGATTGATAAAATTAATATGAGTAAGCCTGGGGAAATAGATAGCCAACCCTATTCAGATTAATAGAAAAGTAAATCCTCTAAGAGAGTAGGTGGTCTAAACCCAAGTCCCTCTACCTAGGGAGACTTTACTCAAATAATAATTCAATTCATGAAAAACCTTAACACAAAATATTTACAAAATATCCCCAACAACTATTCTGAGGCTTAAAAAAATATTAAAAACCGAGGTCAAGGTAGATGAAAGCTAAATTTTATGATATCAAACCTGGAATGATATAAAAGAATCTATCCTAGAAGAAATATTTCATATAAATGGGCATATAAAATATTCATATTTCATAAACAATTTACTAAACATTAATATCATGGAAATTTTACAAATAACTAAACAATTTATTTATTTTTCAAAACATTTTACATTTATGAACTATTCATAAATAAATAATAATTATAAAGAATTTATAATTTAGAAATAATACAAACAATTTATATTCATTTCAATATGAAACCCTTAATATATTATATTAAATGAAATTTATTTGATATTTAATGAATAGTAAACATTTTATAATTCAATATCTATTATATAAATAGTTTATATAATATAAATATCATATATATTGTAATTTATAAACACCTTATAAATAAACACTTATGATTTCTAAATAAACCATTTATTTCTATATCATAAGGCATTCCATTAAATTTTTCAAAATTTATTTTAAAATGTTAAACTTTAATATTTTTGAAAAATGTTTCATAAACATTTTTTAATTAATTTTAAAATATTTAAAAATAATGAATCAATGTATAAAATCCATATATGTTAAATATTCCCAAATTTTCTTTTAAAAAGGTTTATAAATAATTTATAAAACATGAAAACAATTAATATGTTAAAAAAATTAACAATTTCCTTTTTAATCTTACATAGAACCCCAAATTTGTGTAAGGGTACCCCCTATTACCCATATATAGACACCTTGAGGATACTGATGTTTTTAGCTTTTGCGTAAAGTTAATATGCATATTACCTTTATTTAAGTCTATAGTGTAAAGGTATTACCATTATGAAATGCCTTTAGGTATAGGTAATCCCAATATTCATACGATGCATAAAGGTAAACATCAGAGACCTCAACATAGTGACTCAAATAACTTTACGTGTAAGTGAAAAATGTCAATGACTCTTACATAAACCATTATACGTAATGTTATTACCTTTACATTGCATTGCTACATAAGGGTAACATGTAAGGGTAAAGGAATAACTACCTTTATGTAACTATCTCATGTAAGGTTATAACCCTTACAAAAAATATTTCATAAGAGTATCGCCTTTACGTATCCTACCTTCATAAGGTAAAATCATATTTACCCTTATGAATCTCATGTAAGGGTCCAAAATCTGTATATGATTTTATAAAAACACTACATATCATCTTTCTAAAAAAACAATGATTCAAATAGGTTAAAAATACAAGGTACCTCGCTTTGATACCATTGATGTGTTTTTATAATCATTTAATGACCATATACAATGGAAGACAACCTGAGCATAGAAGATCCATATTTAAGATTCAACACCTAAAATAATACAAAAATGGAGTATCTGATATTTGATAAAAGCAGTAGTCATTTTCTTCTCTTTAAAAGAGAATGTTTGAGGGAGATCATGAGGAGTAGTGAAAAAATAACCATGACTAAAAGGTTATACACGTTCCAATGAATCCAAAATTGTATCTTTTGGACACCCAAGAAAGTGAAAGGGTTGAAGTTCCTTCTCAGGTGAGATAAACAATACCTTGTAAATAATAAAGATTCAACATAGGCTTCACAAGTATTGCACACACACGACCATCATATGTTAGTGGTTTATATAGGAAATCAAGTAATCTTGTTAATTTTTATATAATTTATTCATACATTACCACATGTGAATAAAAAATATTCATTATTTTTTTGAATGTATAACATCCTTTATGTTTCATGTTAAAAAATAATTTTTGAATAAATTTAAAGCATTAAAATAAAAACCATTCACCGAGAGAGATGAATAATATATATATATATATTCATGAATTACCTTTTGGAAAAATAAATAAATTATATGAATGTTTTAAATTTACAATATCTATATAATATCATATTATATATACTGATATATCTCATGCATTATATGCATGTGTGCATTCATCTTATTCATGCACATTTTTTGTGCACATCTAACACTGTATGTCATTCCTATCTCTAAGAATGTAAGGGTATTCATGTCCATGGTAAAATATTATATATCCAAAACTCATATAACCTTTCACTTTTAGGTGATAATTATTTTAATAAAAGGATGCTCATCTTGAGGCAATGATGTTTGATGCTAGATTTGTACACCATGACTGAAAGAATATTTGAAGTTGTTGAAATATGAGACAATGAAGTCTCTATGGGTTTTCCCCTAGGTTTTGGTTGGTGTATAGATTAATTATAAACCAACCCATAGAAAAAATCTCAAGATCAAGTCATCATTATTTAAAAATATTAATATATATACATATATATTATAATATATAATTTTAAGTAAAGGTACAATATATTATTTTATTAATTAATTAAATTTAAAAAATTATTTCTTATTTAAATCATTTTTAGATATATGTGTATATATTTTTATTTTTAATATGAAAAATATAAATATTTATATTTAAATAATTTACTTACTTACATATACGTATAGTAATATATATAATTATATTTAAAAATATTATTACTAAATATTAACTATATGTGAAACATAAGTATTGTCCTAAAAACCCGGGTAAGATTATTGAGTAGTGACTGATCTTGAGAAGACTGGCCAATGTATATTGGTAATTTAATGTGTAACTATTTTTATGTGGTTATATAATTTGTAATAATTGCATTTTATTTCTTTGTTGATGACTTGTGCGTCATCTCTCTCTCTGTAAGAGTGTAAGTGTTTGTGTGTCCATAGTAAAATATCATAGAGTTAGTTCTTAGCTTTTATATGCATACATGTTAAACAAATCCAAGGAGTTCTCTTGATATCATTTTGTTACCTAAAAATTATAGAGGTTGTTAACAGTAATGGGTTTTCATGAAAAAAAAAACAAATGGATATCATCAATATTTTATCATACATATTTCCAATAATGTCTATAAGTATTTCAAAGATAAGGCGATAAAGAAGACAATCCTCAAGTTGGGTATGTTTATTTAAACTAATTTCAATTTGATTAATTTTTTCTATACATTTAAATGCATTGATGTGTTCTTAATTTAGCATACAAACCACAACATAGAATATTTTATAAGTGGATTGAAGGAGTTAGAAGGTATTTTCAAGATGTGTGTGGTTATATTATTTATATTTTGAAGGAAAAAATGATCACTGGCATATAATGGTAGTAGGAAATATGGACATATAACCACTAATATTTTAGAGTACATAAAAAACATCTTCAAGAGTGCTCATAAACTTTTAATCATCTTCTTAGTACAACAAGCATTATATCAATTAGTGATGTACTCTATCAAACACACCCAATAGGCTTATCTAGGGATGAAATATGGGATGAACATTGGTCACAACTTCCAAAGATACATTGAAAAGATATCAAAAGACATGTCATCATTTCCTATTCAAAATCTTGATTGGTTAGAGATCCCCTTTTAAGTAATCAGGTGTCATGGACAACTCATAGGAAAAAGTGGTCGACTGTTAGTGGTATTATTGAAGAACATTTAATTTGATTATGGTTATGTCCAGGGATTGATGTATCCATTTGCATATTTCATTACAACTTGTGAAGTAATGAATTTATCCAGGTAACCATTTTTAAAATCACAATATATCTCGATCACTCTGGTTGACTGTTATAGTGCATCTTGTTGAGTCAAAAGTATTCTTTTGACTTCTATATCATGTTTTGGAAATCACAAATGCATTCTATCATATTTTGGAAATTACAATTGTCTTCTAGTATGTTTATCGTATCGTACAATACTGATCGTACTGACTCTGTCAATCATATCGTACTGACTCTGTCAATCGTATCGTACTGACTCTGTCAATCGTACCATACTGACTCTGTCAATCGTATCGTACTGACTCTGTCAATCGTATCGTACTAACTCTGCTATTCAGATGTTCACTATTTGTTTTGATACTTAGTCAAAAACACTCATTGCATATGAATCGTACTCATGTTTTTCATTCCTATATATCTCTTGTCCTAACAAAATGATGTTGTTGAGTTAGTTACAAACTAATCAAAACGATGTCATGCTTTCTGTTTCAATATGAACGTTGGAGGCAATATGACCGTTGGAACCCGAGGCCTATAAATAGGAGGTCATTTGAATCTGAGAGAACAACGATGAACGAAGAGAACGAATGAAGAGACTCTGTGAACTATCAAGATTCTAGAGAGAGACGCTGTGACTTCTCTCATCTGCCTTGTGCATCCGGTCATCGTATCAAGGGCTTTCAAGTAATTGAAAGACAGAGGTGCCAATTAACTACAAAATCGAGGGCTGCCAGGGATAGGCAGACAGACGTGCCGATCATCGTATCGAGGGCTTCCAGGGATAGGCAGACAGACGTGCCGATCATCGTATCGAGGGCTACCGGGGATAGGCAGACAGACGTGTCGATCTTCGTATCGAGGGCTCACCAAGGTGTTGGTGAGACATACCTTTTATCCTAGGTGAAAGGATAACCCTTCTCTTTGGGTTAAAAGAATTGTAATACTTTTACATTTCCGTTGTTACTTGTATTAGAAAGAAAATAGTATTATTTCCTTTCTTCTTTACATAATCAAT
Organism: Viscum album; assembly: GCA_963277665.1. Classification (NCBI taxonomy): domain Eukaryota; kingdom Viridiplantae; phylum Streptophyta; class Magnoliopsida; order Santalales; family Viscaceae; genus Viscum; species Viscum album. The sequence goes on from OY728162.1 coordinate 129,460,238, forward strand.
TGTAATTGTTTCAATTACAATCATTCTATTACATATTGTATTGATTGATTCTATACGCTTTAAGGTAGAATCATTCATCTTTGTATTACTCTGATTATTGTGTTCATCTTGAATACAATTGTTTTACATTACATTAGTTTTACAATACATCATATCTTTTTACATTCAATACAATTGTGGGTGTTTGTATTTGTATTAGTTTAAGATCATTTAAACTAATCTCTTAGTTGCTAAAACTCAAAGGTTTTTAAACATACAATTCACCCCCCCTCTTTTATTGTTCCATCTAATAGACATACATATATATATATTCAATCCAACAATTGGTATCAGAGGAGGTTTTCCACTGATTTGTATTACTAGCTTTATTTCTTTCATAATACTTACTACACTAACGTGTGGAGTGGAAAAGTTTTTGTTGTATTAAATGGCAGGAATGAATATTGGATCAATAGACAATATGAATCCTTCTAGACCGCCAATATTTGATGGGAATGATTATGAGTATTGGAGAGATCATATGAAGACTTTCGTTATTAATACTGGTGTAGAAAATTTTATTATGCTTACTGGAGGTTACAAAATTCCTGACAAGGAAGTTAGTACTTTCACCAACCAAGAGAAGCAAGAATATCAACTGAATTACAAGGTACGCAATACTTTATTATGCTCTATGACCAGGAATATATACAGTCAGATATCTTCATGTGAAGAAGCCAACTGTATTTAGAAGAAATTAGAAGTCAATCATTTTGGTACATCCTAGGTTATAGAAACAAGGAGAGCAATGCTTCGAGCAGAATATCATGGATTTGTTTTTCCTTATTGAGAGCCTGTATGTAAAGTGCAACAAAGGTTTATGAAAATTTTCAACAGCTTACAATATATGGGAGAAAAAGGTCTTGATGATGATGCTCTAGTTGATAAGATTATAGATATAATGCCAAATGAATGGGAGTCAAAAAGGACAGCTATAGATGAAAATAGAAAAGTTTCCCAGATTACTCTTGATGAAATTTTTGGAACTCTTCTACAGCATGAGACTAGAATGAAGAGAGATGCTGATTTCAACAAGAAGAAGAATGGGAATGGAAGTGTAGCCTTTGCATCTAAAGCTAAAACACCTGAAAGGCTTACAAGGTCTAAATCCAAGAAAATTGTTGTATCTGATTCAAGTGATTGTAATCTTTCGGATAATGAGTTAGCCAATCTTGCTCGAAGGATGAACAAGATTGTGGGAAAGAAAGATTTTCAATATAGATTCAAAAAGAAAGATAGAAAATATAGGAAAGAATCAGAGGTAACTTGTTATGAATGCAAGAAATCAGGACATATAATGCCTGATTGTCCTTTACTAAAAAGGAATGATAGAAAGGAGAAACACTCTGAAAGAAACAAGAAAAGTTTTTATAAGACAAAGAAGGTCTTAAAAGAAAATGATATGTGGAGTGCAAGTGGTAGTGATTCCTCAGATGATTCTTCAGAATATGAGACATCAGGACAAAGGAATATCGGACTCTTAGCCAGATTACCTATTGAAGATCATTGTCTCATGGCTAAGGTACATAATGCTGAAGCTATTACAAATGTCTCTTTGAATGAAAATTATACTGATAATAGATATTATGATTCTTCAAATGATGAATCCTCATCATCAGAAGATGATACATTACCTTCTTTTGAAGAGGTCTCTAGATTTGCTAAGTTACTTGAAAATGAAAATTCTAAACTCAAAAAGAGATTTGAAAAAGAAAATTATAGAATTTCAATCTTGACTAAAGAAGTATCAGATCTTTCTAAAGATCTTGATGTGAAAACTTCTGATTTTGAAAGTATTTTAAAAACCCTTGAGAAAGTTAAATCTGATAAGAATAAACTTTCTAAGGATCTTGAAACTGTAATTTCAAAGAAAAATATTTTAGAGTCTAACTCTAGTTCAAATGTTTTGGAAAGTAGGAATTTGGTTTTAAAACTAAAGTCAGAGATTTTATCCTTGAAAAAGTGTTTGTCAAACTTTACTCATGGAAAAGAAAACTTTGATAGGATTTATTCTCAAATTAGACCTTTGAGAAATCGTTCTGGTCTTGGTTATACGTATTCCAAACCTATTTTTAGCAATAACTATTTTGTTCCTCAAAAAACCATTTTCTGTTCTAAGTGTCAATGTGGTGGACACTGGAGAAGAGATTGTTCTCTTAATAAAACTCAATCTTTAGGATTTCATAAATCTCATTTTGCAAAACAAATGTGGATTCCTAAAATTCTTTTATCTAACCCTTCTGGATCCAAACAAGTTTGGATTCCGAAAAACTAATTGTTTCTTTTTCAGGAAAATGAGAAGTGTACCAATAAGAATATTTGGTACATGGATAGTGGTTGTTCTCGACACATGATTGGAAACAAAGATCTCTTTGAAAAGGTTATCAAAACAAAAGGTGGAAAAGTTACCTTCGGAGATAATGCTCAAGGAATGATTGTTGGTATATGTAATATTGTTTTTCTTGGAAAAGTTCTTATCTCAAATGTTTTGTTTGTTAAAAGTATTAGACACAAAAAAAAGATATTGTTTTACAATTCATCGGAACGCAAGAACAACTTGCTGACATTTTTACAAAACCTTTACCTTCCGATAGATTTGAATATATAAAACAGAAGCTAGGAATGATTACATTAAAATAATCATTCATATCTAATTCCTGTTTTACATCTCTCCTAATAGCAAGAAACTCCTCGTAGAAAGGGGGAGAACATTTCTTTCTATGTTTCTCACTTTATTCCATTTTATCTTATGATTTTCATTTTTCCCCCTGCTAACTTTTCTGTTTATCGTATTGACAATTTTACTTTTCTGTTTATCGTATTGACAATTTTACTTTTCTGTTTATCGTATTGACAATTTTACTTTTCTGTTTATCGTACTGACAATTTTACTTTTCTGTTTATCGTATTGACAATTTTACTTTTCTGTTTATCGTATTGACAATTTTACTTTTCTGTTTATCGTATTGACAATTTTACTTTTCTGTTTATCGTATTGACAATTTAACTTTTCTGTTTATCGTATTGACAATTTTACTTTTCTGTTTATCGTATTGACAATTTTACTTTTCTGTTTATCGTATTGATAATTTTACTTTTCTGTTTATCGTATTGACAATTTTACTTTTCTGTTTATCGTATTGACAATTTTACTTTTCTGTTTATCGTATTGACAATTTTACTTTTCTGTTTATCATATTGATAATTTTTATCATATCGACCGATGATGGTATTGAAATTCTATTCCATCGTATCAATCAATCATGGTATTTAATCGACCGATGATGGTATTGAAATTCTTTTCCATCGTATCAATCAATCATGATATTGAATCGACTGATGATAGTATTGAATTTGTTTTCCATCGGCATATCGTTTAATAATTCTATTGTATTTTATTTCGTACGTTTGTTTTTTATTTTGAAATATATCGAAACCAACAATTACCTTACGTTCTCTGGTAGGTATTTTTTCATTTTTTAAAATTTTTCTTCTTTGTTTTAATCCTAACCATTGATTTGGTTTTCTCTAATCTTGACCGTAGAAGATCAACAGTCACTCTTTTTCGACCGTAGAAGATCAACGGTCACCCTTTTATCACCTATAAATATCCCCCCTCCCCTCCCCAAACCCACATTGAATTTTCAGGATTTGAGGAGAAGCTCTGCTCCACCAGCTATAAATCATCGTACGATCTTCTCATCGGCAGAACCTTTATGTCTTAATCCTCTGCTAACACTCCCGCCAGAATGTCTTCAAAGACTTTTACAGAGAAAGACTTTAACAGAGAAAGGTTAGTATCTCGGGAATTTTTCGATACGTACGATTCTACAATCAAAAGGATCATTTTGTTTCAAGGGTGGGGACATCTGTGTGTTGAAAAGCCTGATTTTCAAGATCCGGTTCTTTTTGATGAAGTTTGTCAATTTTACAAAACCGTTTCTTTCGACAAAGACATGACTGTAAACTTTGCTGTGTATGATAGAAAATTGTCTATGTCTGTGAAACAAGCAGCACATTTTCTGAATGTTTCTGTAGAAGGGGATTCTTTCTGTCCATCGCACAAACTACCAGAGGAAGTTGGTACGTTTAATAGAGAAAGTGCTGAAAGGACTTTGTTTGTTATTAATGAGGAAAAGAGAAAAGTGTCTCATCTTTCTCCGGATAATCGCTTTGTCACTTTATGGATGCAAGGTTTTCTTATCCCAAGGAAAGGGGATAGAGAAACATTGAAAGTTTCTAATATTTTCATGCTTGACTATCTTGTGAATATGAGAAAAGTGAATCTCATGGGGTATGTGTTTGAAACCATTAAGAATGTCAAGACAGGAGGGATTAAGTCCCAGATGATTATGTATCCAGCTATCCTTACGAAGTTCATTTTCGAAAGTATGAAGTTATGTAACATTCCCTTGAAAGGAAACCCCATAGATCTGAAGCCTTCTTGGATTAGAAAAAGTACGATGAAAAAGTTGAATGTTTGTTTTGATCACAATTCAAAACTTTTTGTCAGAGATGTAGAAGATGAATTGGCTCAGAATCAATCGGCACCTATGCCAGCCAAAGACATTCAATCTACAGGTGTTACTCAAAATTCTGATCCGCAAACCAGTTCAAAGCCAAAGAAGAAGCCAAGGTACAGTAAGGAGGTTGTAGAAAAATGGAGAAAGGATAAAGAACAGAGAAAGGAAGGTGATCCGAAGTTTGGTCTTGACCCTGCCGAGGATTTTGCAGAAAGAGTAAGGGTAGAAGAAACCCTTCAGGCTGAAAAGAAGAAAAAGGTTCTTTTGAAAAGAAAGGCTCAGGATTTTGATGTCTCTAAAGTCTTGAAAGCGGTTGAGGATGCTAGTACCCAACTAACAGAAGAAGTGCACCAAGAGCCCATCGTACAGAGTCTCCCTGAGAAAGGAAAACAAAAACAAGTGATGGAAGAGATAGAAGAAGTGGAAGAAGAAGAAGGATACTTTCTTTTAGAATTTCTTCAAAGTTCAAAGAAGAGTAGAGAGGAATCGGTTCAAAAGCTGAGTGAAGGTGTTCAACAAACTCCTCATGCCGATCAAGCACGATCTCCGGACAAAATTTCATCTCAAGAAAAGCAAGGTGCTCAATCTTCTCATTCTGATAAAGTTGTTGTCATTAGTGACAAAGTGGAAGAAAAAAGAAAGCAGAAAGAAAAAGCAAAAGGGAAACAGCCAGTTGTTGACTCAAGCCGATCGTATGAACTAGCATCGTACGATGAAGATACTGATTCAGAACATACAATCTCTCTCAAAAAGAGTGATTACATTGTTCATGTTTTGAGAAGAGTTGAGAAGACCATTCCTTACTTTCCGAGGCTGGAAGGGAAGATTGATTTTATTACTGAAAATCAAAAGAAGAAGTTTGGCTCTGTAAAAGAATTGAGGAAGAATGTTTTGTCAATAGAAGCCGATTTGAAAGTTCTTTCAGAAAGTTCGGTTGCTCATAAGAAGGCATGCAATAAGATGACCAAGTGGTCGTACAAAACAGAGAGCTCAATCAATGATCATGAAATAGCTATTGAAGATATAATAAGGTTATCAAATGAGCTTGTAATTGCTTTCAATAATCTTGACAGAGAAACGGTTGAAACGTTGAATCTTTTGTCCTCTCAACGAGCTGATGTTCCTTCAGTGAAAGACTTGCAAGAAAGAATGAATGTTTTTCAATCTGAATTCTAGAAGGTTTCATCTTTCAAAGATGAAATGGTTTTGCTAAAGAATCAAAATTCTGTGTTATCCAAAGATAACAAGAATTTGCAAAACAGAATTGATACCCTTGAAGAAGTAATCAGAGTCCAGGAGGAGACTATCAGAAATCAAGATCAGATTTTTGCGGACCAACAAGAGATTCTCAAAACTCAGGGTGAATCAATTTCTGAAGACAAGAAGGAGATCAAGAAGATGAAATCTGTTCTTCCTGAGCTTATAAAGAAGGAGAAGGAAATAGAAAACAAATAATTGTTGTATTTGTTTTCCTTTGGGATTTTTCTTTGTTTTGAAATGACTTTTATGATCCTTTTTTTTATCCATTGTATTGTGTTTATTTTCTAACTTCCTCAGACAATTCAAGATTACTCCTTTCTTTTTGTAAATCACAAAGGGGGAGAATGTTTAAAAAGGGGAGAATGTTTTATAAAGGGGGAGAATGCTTTACAACACTCTTAAGGAAAATCTACGAATACAATCCTTAGGAAATTCCATACCTAAGGGGGAGTTAGTTGTATTCAATTTCTTATTCAGAAGAGTTTTCAAAAAACTCAGGGGGAGATAAGTATTTCTTGATACATTTACTTTGTGTGTTGTGCTTTCCAAAAAGGGGGAGATTGTTGAGTCAAAAGTCTTATTTTGACTTCTATATCATGTTTTGGAAATCACAAATGCATTCTATCATATTTTGGAAATTACAATTGTCTTCTAGTATGTTTATCGTATTGTACAATACTGATCGTACTGACTCTGTCAATCATATCATACTGACTCTGTCAATCGTATCGTACTGACTCTGTCAATCGTACCATACTGACTCTGTCAATCGTATCATACTGACTCTGTCAATCGTATTGTACTAACTCTTCTATTCAGATGTTCATTATTTATTTTGATACTTAGTCAAAAACACTCATTGCATATGAATCGTACTCATGTTTTTCATTCCTATATATCTCTTGTCATAACAAAACGATGTCGTTGAGTTAGTTACAAACTAATCAAAACGATGTCGTGCTTTCTATTTCAATATGACCGTTGGAGGCAATATGACCGTTGGAACCCGAGGCCTATAAATAGGAGGTCATTTGAAGCTGAGAGAACAACGATGAACGAAGAGAACGAACGAAGAGACTCTGTGAACTATCAAGATTCTAGAGAGAGACGCTGTGACTTCTCTCATTTTCCTTGTGCATCCGATCATCGTATCGAGGGCTTTCAAGTAATTGAAAGATAGAGGTGCCGATTACCTACAAAATCGAGGGCTGCCAGGGATAGGCAGACAGACGTGCCGATCATCGTATCGAGGGCTGCCAGGGATAGGCAGACAGACGTGCCGATCATCGTATCGAGGGCTGCCGGGGATAGGCAGACAGACGTGTCGATCATCGTATCGAGGGTTCACCAAGGTGTTGGTGAGACAGACCTTTTATCCTAGGTGAAAGGATAACCCTTCTCTTTGGGTTAAAAGAATTGTAATACTTTTACATTTCCGCTGTTACTTCTATTAGAAAGAAAATAGTATTATTTCCTTTCTTCTTTACACATTCAATTATAATTGTTTCAATTACAATCATTCTATTACATATTGTATTGATTGATTCTATACGCTTTAAGGTAGAATCATTCATCTTTGTATTACTCTGATTATCGTGTTCATCTTGAATACAATTGTTTTACATTACATTAGTTTTACAATACATCATATCTTTTTACATTCAATACAATTGTGGGTGTTTGTATTTGTATTAGTTTAAGATCATTTAAACTAATCTCTTAGTTGCTAAAACTCAAAGGTTTTTAAACATACAATTCACCCCCTCTTTTATTGTTCCATCTAATAGACATACATATATATATATTCGATCCAACAATTGGTATCAGAGGAGGTTTTCCACTGATTTGTATTACTAGCTTTATTTCTTTCATAATACTTACTACACTAACGTGTGGAGTGGAAAAGTTTTTGTTGTATTAAATGGAAGGAATGAATATTGGATCAATAGACAATATGAATCCTTCTAGACCGCCAATATTTGATGGGAATGATTATGAGTATTGGAGAGATCGTATGAATACTTTCGTTATTAATACTGGTGTAGACAATTTTATTATGCTTACTGGAGGTTACAAAATTCCTGACAAAGAAGTTAGTACTTTCACCAACCAAGAGAAGCAAGAATATCAACTGAATTACAAGGTACGCAATACTTTATTATTCTCTATGACCAGGAATATATACAGTCAGATATATTCATGTGAAGCAGCCAACTGTATTTGGAAGAAATTAGAAGTCACTCATTTTGGTACATCCTAGGTTATAGAAACAAGGAGAGCAATGCTTCGAGCAGAATATCATGGATTTGTTTTTCCTTATGGAGAGCCTGTATGTAAAGTGCAACAAAGGTTTATGACAATTGTCAACAGATTACAATCTATGGGAGAAAAAGGTCTTGATGATGAAGCTCTAGTTGATAAGATTATAGATATAATGCCAAATGAATGGGAGTCAAAAAGGACAGCTATTGATGAAAATAGAAAATTTCCCAAATTACTCTTGATGAACTTTTGGGAACTCTTCTACAGCATGAGACTAGAATGAAGAGAGATGCTGATTTCAACAAGAAGATGAATGGGAATGGAAGTGTAGCCTTTGCATCTAAAGCTAAAACACCTGAAAGGCTTACAAGGTCTAAATCCAAGAAATTTGTTGTATCTGATTCAAGTGATTGTAATCTTTCAGATAATGAGTTATCCAATCTTGCTCGAAGGATGAACAAGATTGTGGGAAAGAAAGATTTTCAATATAGATTCAAAAATAAAGATAGAAAGGATAGGAAAGATTCAGAGGTAACTTGTTATGAATGCAAGAAAGCAGGACATATAAGGTATAATTGTCCTTTACTAAAGAGGAAAGATAGAAAGGAGAAACACTCTGAAAGAAACAAGAAAAGGTTTTATAAGACAAAGAAGGTCTTAAAATCAAATGATACGTGGAGTGAAAGTGGTATTGATTCCTCAGATGATTCTTCAGAATATGAGACATCAGGACAAAGGAATATCGGACTCTTAGCCAGATTACCTATTGAAGATCATTGTCTCATGGCTAAGGTACATAATGCTGAAGCTATTACAAATGTCTCTTTGAATGCAAATTATACTGATAATAGATATTATGAATTTTTAAATGATGAATCCTCATCATCAGAAGATGATACATTACCTTCTTTTGAAGAGGTCTCTAGATTTGCTAAGTTACTTGAAAATAAAAATTCTAAACTCAAAAAGAGATTTGAAAAAGAAAATTATAGAATTTAAATCTTGACTAAAGAAGTATCAGATCTTTCTAAAGATCTTGATGTGAAAACTTCTGATTTTGAAAGTATTTTAAAAACCCTTGAGAAAGTTAAATCTGATAAGAATAAACTTTCTAAGGATCTTGAAACTGTAATTTCAAAGAAAAATATTTTAGAGTCTAACTCTAGTTCAAATGTTTTGAAAAGTAAGAATTTGGTTTTAAAACTAAAGTCAGAGATTTTATCCTTGAAAAAGTGTTTGTCAAACTTTACTCATGGAAAAGAAACCTTTGATAGGATTTATTCTCAAATTAGACCTTTGAGAAATCGTTCTGGTCTTGGTTATACGTATTCCAAACCTATTTTTAGCAATAACTATTTTGTTCCTCAAAAAACCATTTTCTGTTCTAAGTGTCAATGTGGTGGACACTGGAGAAGAGATTATTCTCTTAATAAAACTCAATCTTTAGAATTTCATAAAGCTCATTTTGCAAAACAAATGTGGATTCCTAAAATTCTTTTATCTAACCCTTCCGGATCCAAACAAGTTTGGATTCCGAAAAACTAATTGTTTCTTTTTCAGGAAAATGAGAAGTGTACCAATAAGAATATTTGGTACATAGATAGTGGTTGTTCTCGACACATGACTGGAAAAAAAGATCTCTTTGAAAAGGTTATCAAAACAAAAGGTGGAAAAGTTACCTTCGGAGATAATGCTCAAGGAATGATTGTTGGTATATGTAATATTGTTTTTCTTGGAAAAGTTCTTATCTCAAATGTTTTGTTTGTTAAAAGTATTAGACACAAAAAGGAGATATTGTTTTACAATTCATCGGAACGCAAGAACAACTTGCTGACATTTTTACAAAACCTTTACCTTCCGATAGATTTGAATATATAAAACAGAAGCTAGGAATGATTACATTAAAATAATCATTCATATCTACTTCCTGTTTTACATCTCTCCTAATAGTAAGAAACTCCTCATAGAAAGGGGGAGAACATTTCTTTCTATGTTTCTCACTTTATTCCATTTTATCTTATGATTTTCATTTTTCCCCTTGCTAACTTTTCTGTTTATCGTATTGACAATTTTACTTTTCTGTTTATCGTATTGACAATTTTACTTTTCTGTTTATCGTATTGACAATTTTACTTTTCTGTTTATCGTATTGAAAATTTTACTTTTCTTTTTATCGTATTGACAATTTTACTTTTCTGTTTATCGTATTGACAATTTTACTTTTCTGTTTATCGTATTGACAATTTTACTTTTCTGTTTATCGTATTGACAATTTAACTTTTCTGTTTATCGTATTGACAATTTTACTTTTCTGTTTATCGTATTGACAATTTTACTTTTCTGTTTATCGTATTGACAATTTTACTTTTCTATTTATCGTATTGACAATTTTACTTTTCTGTTTATCGTATTGACAATTTTACTTTTCTGTTTATCGTATTGACAATTTTACTTTTTTGTTTATCATATTGATAATTTTTATCATATCGACCGATGATGGTATTGAAATTCTATTCCATCGTATCAATCAATCATGGTATTGAATCGACCGATGATGGTATTGAAATTCTTTTCCATCGTATCAATCAATCATGATATTGAATCGACCGATGATAGTATTGAATTTGTTTTCCATCGGCATATCGTTTAATAATTCTATTGTATTTTATTTCGTACGTTTGTTTTTTCTTTTGAAATATATCGAAACCAACAATTACCTTACATTCTCTGGTAGGTATTTTTTCATTTTTTTAAATTTTTCTTCTTTGTTTTAATCCTAACCATTGATTTGGTTTTCTCTAATCTTGACCATAGAAGATCAACGATCACTCTTTTTCGACCATATAAGATCAACAATCACCCTTTTATCACCTATAAATAGCCCCCCTCCCCTCCCCAAACCCACATTGAATTTTCAGGATTTGAGGCGAAGCTCTGCTCCACCATCTATAAATAATCGTACGATCTTCTCATCGGCAGAACCTTTATGTCTCAATCCTCTGCTAACACTCCCGCCAGAATGTCTTCAAAGACTTTTACAGAGAAAGACTTTAACAGAGGAAGGTTAGTATCTCGGAAATTTTTTGATACGTACGATTCTACAATCAAAAGGATCATTTTGTTTCAAGGGTGGGAACATCTGTGTGTTGAAAAGCCTGATTTTCAAGATCCGGTTCTTTTTGAGGATGTTTGTCAATTTTACAAAACCGTTTCTTTCGACAAAGACATGACTGTAAACTTTGCTGTGTACGATAGAAAATTGTCTATGTCTGTGAAACAAGCAGCACATTTTCTGAATGTTTCTGTAGAAGGGGATTCTTTCTATCCATCGCACAAACTACCAGAGGAAGTTGGTATGTTTAATAGAGAAAGTGCTGAAAAGACTTTGTTTGTTATTAATGAGGAAAAGAGAAAAGTGTCTCATCTTTCTCCGGATAATTTCTTTGTCACTTTATGGATGCAAGGTTTTCTTATCCCAAGGAAATGGGATAGAGAAACATTGAAAGTTTCTGATATTTTCATTCTTGAATATCTTGTGAATATGAGAAAAGTGAATCTCATGGGGTATGTGTTTGAAACCATTAAGAATGTCAAGACAGGAGGGATTAAGTCCCAGATGATTATGTATCCATCTATCCTTACGAAGTTCATTTTCAAAAGTATGAAGTTATGTAACATTCCATTGAAAGGAAACCCCATAGATCTGAAGCCTTCTTGGATTAGCAAAAGTACGATGAAAAAGTTGAATGTTTGTTTTGATCACAATTCAAAACTTTTTGTCAGAGATGTAGAAGCTGAATTGGCTCAGAATCAATCGGCACCTATGCCAGCCAAAGACATTCAATCTACCGGTGCTACTCAAAAGTCTGATCCGCAAACCAGTTCAAAGCCAAAGAAGAAGCCAAGGTACAGTAAGGAGGTTGTAGAAAAATGGAGAAAGGATAAAGAACAGAGAAAGGAAGGTGATCCGAAGTTTGGTCTTGACCCTGCCGAGGCTTTTGCAGAAAGAGTAAGGGTAGAAGAAACCCTTCAGGCTGAAAAGAATAAGAAGGTTCTTTTGAAAAGAAAGGCTCAGGATTTTGATGTCTCTAAAGTCTTGAAAGCGGTTGAGGATGCTAGTGCCCAACTAACAGAAGAAGTGCACCAAGAGCCCATCGTACAGAGTCTCCCTGAGAAAGGAAAACAAAAACAAGTGATGGAAGATATAGAAGAAGTGGAAGAAGAAGAAGGATACTTTCTTTTAGAATTTCTTCAAAGTTCAAAGAAGAGTAGAGAGGAATCAGTTCAAAAGCTGAGTGAAGGTGTTCAACAAACTCCTCATGCCGATCAAGCACGATCTCCGAACAAAATGTCATCTCAAGAAAAGCAAGGTGCTCAATCTTCTCATTCTGATAAAGTGGTTGTCATTAGTGACAAAGTGGAAGAAAAAAGAAAGCAGAAAGAAAAAGAAAAAGGGAAACAGCCAGTTGTTGACTCAAGCTGATCGTATGAACTAGCATCGTACGATGAAGATACTGATTCAGAACATACAATCTCTCTCAAAAAGAGTGATTAAATTGTTCATGTTTTGAGAAGAGTTGAGAAGACCATTCCTTACTTTCCGAGGCTGGAAGGGAAGATTGATTTTATTACTGAAAATCAAAAGAAGAAGTTTGGCTCTGTAAAAGAATTGAGGAAGAAAGTTTTGTCAGTAGAAGCCGATTTGAAAGTTCTTTCAGAAAGTTCGGTTGCTCATAAGAAGGCATGCAATAAGATGACCAAGTGTTCGTACAAAACAGAGAGCTCAATCAATGATCATAAAATAGCTATTGGAGATATAATAAGGTTATCAAATGAGCTTGCAATTGCTTTCAATAAGCTTGACTGAGAAACGGTTGAAACGTTGAATCTTTTGTCTTCTCAACGAGCTGATCTTCTTTCAGTGAAAGACTTGCAAGAAAGAATCAATGTTTTTCAATCTGAATTCTCGAATGTTTCATCTTTCAAAGATGAAATGGTTTTTCTAAAGAATCAAAATTCTGTGTTATCCAAAGATAACAAGAATTTGCAAAACAGAATTGATACCCTTGAAGAAGTAATCAGAGTCAAGGAGGAGACTATCAGAAATCAAGATCAGATTTTTGCGGACCAACAAGAGCTTCTCAAAACTCAGGGTGAATCAATTTCTGAAGACAAGAAGGAGATCAAGAAGATGAAATCTGTTCTTCATGACCTTATAAAGAAGGGGAAGGATAGAGAAACAAATAATTGTTGTATTTGTTTTCCTTTGGGATTTTTCTTTGTTTTGAAATGACTTTTATGATCCTTTTCTTTTATCCATTGTCTTGTGTTTATTTTCTAACTTCCTCAGACAATTCAAGATTACTCCTTTCTTTTTTTAAATCACAAAGGGGGAGAATGTTTACAAAGGGGAGAATGTTTTATAAATGGGGAGAATGCTTTAAAACACTCTTAAGGAAAATCTACGAATAAAATCCTTAGGAAAGTCCATACCTAAGGGGGAGTTAGTTGTATTCAATTTCTTATTCAGAAGAGTTTTCAAATAACTCAGGGGGAGATAAGTATTTCTTGTTACATTTACATTGTGTGTTGTGCTTTCCAAAAAGGGGGAGATTGTTGAGTCAAAAGTCTTCTTTTGACTTCTATATCATGTTTTGGAAATCACAAATGCATTCTATCATATTTTGGAAATTACAATTGTCTTCTAGAATGTTTATCATATTGTACAATACTGATCGTACTGACTCTGTCAATCATATCGTACTGACTCTGTCAATCGTATCGTACTGACTCTGTCAATCGTACCATACTGACTCTGTCAATCGTATCGTACTGACTCTGTCAATCGTATCGTACTAACTCTGCTATTCAGATGTTCATTATTTGTTTTGATACTTAGTCAAAAACACTCATTGCATATGAATCGTACTCATGTTTTTCATTCCTATATATCTCTTGTCCTAACAAAACGATGTCGTTGAGTTAGTTACAAACTAATCAAAACGATGTCGTGATTTCTGTTTCAATATGACCGTTGGAGGCAATATGACCGTTGGAACCCGAGGCCTATAAATAGGAGGTCATTTGAAGTTGAGAGAACAACGATGAACGAAGAGAACGAACGAAGAGACTCTGTGAACTATCAAGATTCTAGAGAGAGACGATGTGACTTCTCTCATCTGCCTTGTGCATCCGATCATCGTATCGAGGGATTTCAAGTAATTGAAAGACCGAGGTGCCGATTACCTACAAAATCGAGGGCTGCCAGGGATAGGCAGACAGACGTGCCGATCATCGTATCGAGGGCTACCAGGGATAGGCAGACAGACATGCCGATCATCATATCGAGGGCTGCCAGGGATAGGCAGACAGACGTGTCGATCATCATATCGAGGGCTGCCGGCGATAGGCAGACAGACCTGCCGATCATCGTATCGAGGGCTCACCAAGGTGTTGGTGAGACAGACCTTTTATCCTAGGTGAAAGGATAACCCTTCTCTTTGGGTTAAAAGAATTGTAATACTTTTACATTTCCGTTGTTACTTGTATTAGAAAGAAAATAGTATTATTTCCTTTCTTCTTTACACATTCAATTGTAATTGTTTCAATTACAATCATTCTATTACATATTGTATTGATTGATTCTATACGCTTTAAGGTAAAATCATTCATCTTTGTATTACTCTGATTATTGTGTTCATCTTGAATAAAATTGTTTTACATTACATTAGTTTTACAATACATCATATCTTTTTACATTCAATACAATTGTGGGTGTTTGTATTTGTATTAGTTTAAGATCATTTAAACGAATCTCTTAGTTGCTAAAACTCAAAGGTTTTTAAACATACAATTCACCCCCCCTCTTGTATTATTCCATCTAATAGACATACATATATATATATTCGATCCAACACATCTTGGACATTTGTTAGTGATTTTAATTATTTCACCTTTTATACTGATCATCTAAATTTGGTCCTTGAAATTATTAGTTTTCATCCCTAGGGAAGGAAAAAATACTCCTCATATTAAAAATGAGATGTGTTGGCCTGAAGAATGGGAAGTGAGACTACGATATAGTATATGTCACACTAAAGGTTATACTCATAACAATGTCTCAACATGTTAGGAGGGAGATACACTTCATGAAATCATTTATTGTCAATATATATTTTATCATTTTTGTGTAAAGAAACTACTATACTCTAGATTTTTATGTGAGATACCCTAAAAATATTTTTCTGTATGATTTTAGAACAAACATGTATTTTGGTATATCATGATAGTTTATAATTTTAGATTCCATTGATAAATTTTAAAATAGATAAGAACATCTTATATATATATATATTACACATAAATAAAATGGTTTAAACATATTATATATTCTTGTATTGAAAATAATTACTAAACTGTAAATGAAATATAACATCATAATTCATTTTTAAAATAGAAATATGACTGTGTAAAGGTAGAGCTTAGTTTCTGTAAAGGTAAAAATAAAATTTGATAATTTATGTATGGGTAAATTAAACTTGCATAAAGATAATATCAGATTATATAAAGGTGAAATATATCCACATAAAGATAAAAAAAGTACCAGATAGTTTTAAAAAATTAATATTCACATAATTAAAATGCAAACATTATAAAAAAAAATTTCTAAAAATAGTGATTAAATAAAAAATAAATGTGAAGTAATGTAATTTAAAAAAATAATCAAAAAATTAATGAAATATGGTGTAAATTTATTTTATTAAACTCTAGGAAATACATTTATCACTCACTTCCATTATATCAAATATAGATGTGGTGTGATTCCCATTGCTCACATTCCAAGATAGAAATGTTTCTCTTCTTGACTTAGAGGTTCATCTCATTCCTACTCTAAGAATATTGAGTTCACACAAATTTTATCATATTACACTCCCTCCTTCTATAGTCCATCATCTTTGAAACATAGGGTTATATGGTATAATGATGTGTGGTTTTACTTTTTTCAATCATCAGATCATTATAGCACATGTAGAGATATGGAGGTATGAGACAAAAACGTTTTATAAACCAGAGAGAGTGATGACAATTACTGTCAAGGACACATCCCTTATGTTAAGCCTCCCTATTTAGGGTGCAAATGTGATAATTCCTGTTATTGGTGATTGGTTTGATTTAGTACATCAGCTACTAGGAATTAAGATCCAAGAAGATAGAAGGTATCTCATTTGGATTCGGCTATGAATATCATGGATAGATGAGCACTTCACATGTTTATCTGATAAATTTTATGAGATCACTATAATGAGATTTTTACATGCATACATTCTGATGCTTATTATTGGAATGATCTTTGTCAATAATTCTATTACATTTAACCATATGATGTAATTACCAATACTTAAGGACCTAGAACAGACATAGAAGTACAATTGTGGTTCATCATGTCTTGAATATACAAATAGAGTGCACTGTAGGGCATGTCACATCAATAATATACAGACTATAAGATGTGTTATTCTAATCTAGTTTTGGGTATGAGAGCACATCTCTTTATTTTCTACACATGTGCGTGCATCATTGTATTCCTACATTTTATCGAATTCCCTGCATGGATGATGATATTTTTTTCATTATAAAAATCCAAATCTATACATTTATATGGAAATAATATAACCACAAAAATGTTTTCTGTGGGTGGATTTAGGCCCATCTATATTCAGATACTACCAAACATGATTTCCAGACTTATAGACTTATGTTGAATAGTCTTTCGGTAGATGAAGTATGTGATTATTAATTATATGATGAAATTATAATTTTGTTACATTATTTCATTTATTAAATGAATATTTTTTTGATATTATATGTTTCTTGGACACCATATGTTGAGCCTTTCCTCCAGAGTATCATGTATTCTTGTGTGACGATGTTTTTTATTAGCACATGCATCATATCTCTTATTCATTTTCACATGGTTGAGTAGAAGGACATTAATAGAGTTATGATGTAGTTCAAATTCCATCAGATCATCCCTGCACCACCCAGTTAGTTGTCTTTTCTTCATTCCCTGAATATTCTAGGGAAGTGACAATTCAACTGAAGGTGATATCATGCACACTGTATTGAGATATGGGAAAAACATCATGTGTCTCGATTACACATGGAAAACATGGTACACATATATCTATTAGATTAGTTGGATTATAAACCCTGATACCACTTGATATTTTTATTATATCATACATGACACAGACCGAACTATCATCAATTGGTAATAATTCTTTCATCCACTTTTAAACATCTTTTTTATTAACTTTACATAACTAATTAATTTTTTATAGGATTATCATATCGTAAAACTAATTCACACCTTTGATCCAATAGGGGAGGTTCATTTGACTGGACCTATTTTCATGGAGCAGTGGTAAATATTCTTTTCCCCAAGGAAGAGATTTATCATGATATTTTCTTCGATGTTCCAGATGATGATGAGGTTTATAAGCCTGATATGGATATATTAGAGGGTGAAGAGCCTATTATGGATGTTCCATATGATTATGTGGAACATAACGAGCATGTATAGAATGATCATCCATATGTACTTCCACTTCCTATCACAGATGACCCACAACCACATACTATCCCTAAAAATAACCCTGACACATCTACTAGTGATTATGTTTCATCGTCCCTTACATTTTCATATTATAGTTCAATGATTATTAATGACTAGAGTGTGTTTCAATTGAAATTTTACCCCAATCATAAGATAAACACTACAAGTCACTGATCTTCTTCCCATATTGGAGAGAGTTCTACCTAAAATAATTTTTTTCTATACATGGTATGGTACATATGAGGAGACACTAGATCCACCTCATCCCACATGATAATGTGAAGGCAGCTATAAAAGATGCTATAAAGAGGTGTGTATACCAGGGTATACACATCGATAGAAATGATGACAACACATTATCTATAAACTGGACTATAGAACAAAGGGGCATCAGAGATATCAAAATAAACTAGAGTGATACATTTCCTGTTGTTTATAAATTTTTAACTAATATCGATGTTATATATTTTTAAATCATCACTTGTACAATATTTAAAAACAAAATTTTATAATTAGTTAAAATAATTAATAAATAATAGTATTATTATTATTATTAATAAGTAATTAATTTTTTTACTTGAATATTGTTTTAAAAACCTCTAATTATAATTTATTTTAATTGTATTATTAATCACTAATTATATAAAACATTTAATTAATTAATTAAGTATTATATATTATATTTTTAAATATATAACTAGTAATTATTTTAGTAACACAATTAGTTATTATTAAAATAACATTATACAATAATAATAATTTTATTAATTATATAATTAATAATACAATTTTTCTAATTATCTTGACAATATAATTATTAATTATTAAGATAATAATGTATATTATTAACTATATTTCTAATTATCTAATTAACAATTCATAGTATAATAAATAATTAATATTTACACTATTTTTAATATATTATTCTTAATTATATTAATAATTGTTAATTGATACATTACTAATATTTATTAGTAATTAATTATATATTATCAATCAATAATAAATCATGTAATTGATCATTAATAATTATATTATCTATTAATACATTAATAGTAATTAAAGAAAAAATTATAAATAATATATTAATTAATGCATTTTAGTACATTAATTAATATTTACTAATATATTAATTATATATTAATATTTATAAAAAAACTTTTAGTTTTAATTAATAGTTGACAATAAATAATTAATATTATATTTTAAAATTAATAAGTATTAAATATTATATTATTAAATACATTGTCAATTACTACTTATAGTTATTATATTATTAATGGATAATAATATTAAATATATTAATTACACAATTTTGTATTAGTTTTATGTAATAATTTAATTAATTATGCACCAATTAATATATAATTATTTAATTAATTGTTTTTTATTTATTTCATTATTAATTACTAATTTAATTAATTATATTATTTGTTAATTATTATATATATATATAATAAAACATAATAAACAATATAAGTTTCAATTTTACATACCTCTTGTGTGGCGAATACACATGAAGCATGCTTCTTTCACTACATAAAGGAAACATAAAGGACGTTTACACTTTTTTACCAAGGGTGAATAAGGTTTACGCAACATACATATTTTACAAAAGTATAATAATCATAACATATTTTTAAAAATTTTAAATTTTTAAAAAATATTTAAAAACAAATTCGAATTTTGGGTATCATTATCCCCTCCACAGTTCAGTGAAATACTATTTCAATGGCTACCGAGAGTGGTCTCTAGTCATCATCTAGTTAGCGTCAAGGGTAGGTTCTGAGGGTGTCTCTATAATGATGGATCTGCGAGTATGGCACTGACTCCTCCAATGAAATCGGATCCATCCTAATATCAATGGAGTATAAGAAGAGAGATTCATCATTGTCTGCCCAACACTTGATCTTCAATGTGACCCCACCCTATACCATCTCAATGGTCGGTCGATGCCTTCTCCATTAGACTCATCCACCATAATGAGGGAAAATTGAAGGCCTCCAAGGGCATCAAATATCACTATGTTCTTGATCTCATGGTTTAGGAGAACATCTCTTTGGATAATATAAACCTACCCATGTTCAAAATCATAGATAAAGC
The DNA here is from genome assembly GCA_963277665.1 of Viscum album. Lineage (NCBI taxonomy): Eukaryota > Viridiplantae > Streptophyta > Magnoliopsida > Santalales > Viscaceae > Viscum > Viscum album. The sequence goes on from OY728162.1 coordinate 129,480,041, forward strand.
ATGAAGTAACTATGTTGGTGCGAAGTTCAACATGTTCGATGCATCAAAGTAGATATAAATACAGGTGATTTTCTGGGATGAATTAAAATATTTTACTCTTGGATGAAACCAAACCTCATTGTTGTGATTGAGTATTGATGAATTCAATTTTGGGGTGCTTGATGTGTTAGGTGCTGGAGTCTTGGGTGGAACACATTGCACCAGTTCTATGGACTTTTTATTTCTTTCTATTTTCATCATTTTTGTTGTTGTGTGCATGTATCTCTATAAAAATGATGTTTTTTATGTTATAAGATCATACAAAGTTTAATAAATAAAATCTAGTTTTTTCTTCAATTTTATTGTGATCGTCTCTAGGGATTTGTGTCTATGTTTTCTGTTGCAAAATCCACCTTCAGTGGTATCAGAGTTATTAAAAGTGAGATGTTTCAAGAGAAGGGTCCATGATATCAGCTACCAATCTTTTGTAGCAATGAAAAAGGTATAAGGTGAATAAGTAAACTATTTTTATAGATTCTAAATCATGGTGTGAGTTTTTCCTTCCCACCTTGTTTTTATTTTTTAATTTATTAATAGTTTATTTTTCCCATCTTTCTATGTCACTTTTGTGATAATTCAAAAAAAATTTTCAACCCATTTCTTTTTCTCCTCCCCCTCTCTTCCAAATTTTAAATAAATCTCAATTTTTTGTATCTCCCACTATATTCCCTTCCACAAAAAATAAAACCCCCTTTGAACATTATGATATTCCCACACCCTCACACTTCTAAGTTCTTTTCTTACATCTCAAAAAAAAATCTACCTCATTTTCATCCACACCCTTATTTCCAATATTTCCTTAAAATATGAAAATAAAAATTATTTCCTCCATTCATTTTCAGTGTAAAGAAAAAAAAGAAACTTGCACTTCATGAAAAAGGTATGAGTATGAAATCGTGAAAAAAATTGGTAGTCAACACTTCCAAAAAAATAGAAGTCTGTAATTCAGGATATTTTCATCTTCCATTTTCTTGTACAAATAATTTCGTATCTATATGGTGAACATGATTGCACAATCTCTTATCCCGAAACCAATGATGGAAAAATACAAAAATTTGTGCATCCAAATTTGAGTTCTCATTGACACCTAAGATGTTATGGATATTGTAGAATATGGTTACACCAATCCAAAATCCAAAGAAGATGTTTCTCTTCTAGATGTTCAAAATGAAACTCTTTGAGAAGAATAGAAGTAAGACCTTAGGGCCAAATCCATCATCTTTAAATGTCTTTATGAAGCCACATCTATAAAATAATTTCATCAAAATAATCAAAGGAGATATGGGAAAATAATCACAATGAATTCAAAGGTTCCAATAAAGTGGAGCTAATACCACTTCAATATTTAAGAGGTGAGTTCAAATCATTGTTTATGAAATATTCCAAAACCATTTCCGAGTATCAGACTCATTAAATGGTTGTGGTGACTGTGAAGAAATGGATAAAATCCTACGTACATGCAGGTATGTGAGAAAATTTTGTTATCCTTAGATTCTAAATTATATTATATAGTCATTTCCCTAGATGAAACTAATGTTCTGGGGACAATTTCTACCGATGAACTCATGTGATCTATTCATAGATACAAACTGAATGTGAATCTCTAGAGTGATGCCAATAGAGTGGAGAATTACCTACAATCAAATTTGTAACTCAAAAATTATGAAAATAATCATGGGGGAATTTTGAAGAAGATTAGGCATATGATGTAGTGGAAAAGAATCTGATTCATGAAGAGGAGGATGATGAGGAAGAAATCCAAATCAAGGAGGTTATGAATATCAAAATGGTAATCCATGAGAACAAGTATACAAAAGGATAGGTTACCACAATTTATAGATGACAGAAAATGTAACACCCCAAGCTTCCACGGTACATTTACCTTTGAATAATGCAATGGCATGCATTGTATGCAACTTCGAGATTCTAACACACCATAACCAATCAAAGTAGCCGTTATGAATAGTAATACCTACTTTTTAAAATTTTATAAATTTTATCTTTTTAAATAAACTTCATTTTTGGATTCGTAATGTCAAAATTATCTTAGCGTGAAATTTTGGTACTTTTTGGATAACTTTCATATTTTGATGAATAGTGAAAATTACTAAATTTTAATCAAAAACAACATTTTTAATCGAAATAATTAATAGTGATAAATGATTAATTTGATTGGTTTTAAAGTATATTTAGAATATATTTTTACCATTTAATACAATTTTGGTAATTGGATGTAATTTCACATTTAAACCAGACATAAACAAGTGTCAATCTTTTGATAGTTATTATCTCTTAAAAACACGCTATTTGTTTTGACGATGGGAATTAATTTTTAAATTAATTAATGAAACTTATATGTTTTTAATTTGGTAAAATAGACATCATTTTTTAATTCGTAATATCAAATATATCTTAGGCCTAATTTTTTGTATTTTTCTGGAAACTTTCATTTTTTGATGAATAGTGAAACCACTAAGTAGTAGTTAAAAAACTGAATTTTTCATAAAACATAATTTTACCACTTCTGTGAGTAGAATTTCGAAAATCCGAGAGACATGATTAATATCAAGGAGTAAAATTTGGTTCAATGAAATGAAAATAATTTTTGTTGAATAGTAACTTTTTACTTTTATTTACCACGGTTAAAAGTAAATAGGGTAATTAAGGGTAAAAATGATATTAATATTACCCTAACACATGTTCTAATATATTGGACAAGTGTATATCGACCAAATACAACTTTAGGAGTAAAATATTATCATTTAGGTCCACTTGTATTAGATTAGGAAATTTATTATTATTTAATTCAAAGAAGAGTTAAAAGAGTTAAAATCAACGTTTATTTACTAAAACATTTTTAATATAAGGTTATACATAAGATAAATACGATTGTAAATATTAATTAGAAAGCTAAAAAGAGCTCATACATAATGGTATTTTATTTATAATTTTTAGACATTAAAGAATTTAATTTATTTACGACACAATGGTGATGCAGTAATTACCTAATTAATGAAAAATTAGAATAATTGACATTATAAATACCCAAATAAATGTAATTGGAGACTTTTTATAAATAAAAATAATTTTAGAGGTTAATATGAAAAGTTAGGATTTATTTAATTAACTTTTTTTGAAGTAATAATTCTGTTATAAATTTTACAAAAATCAATTATTGAATAGTGGCAAAATTGACATAAAAGAGTTGTTAGAAAAAATATTATATTATTAATTGATATTAAATTCCAGAAAATCTAAGATTCTGCCAAAAGACTTATATCATGATATTTGTATTATTAATGGACCACTTGGGGGTCTCTTGGATGTATATTGTATGTTTATTAACCATATAATATAAAAATACAAAGAGACATTGTAAAAGTGAAACTAATTAACTAAGACTTAATACTTAAAGATAAGGTTAATATAATAACCCAAACCTGTCTAAATTCTATTAGTTGAGTGGTTTTCGACCCATCCTTACATTAAAATTTAAATAATCCACTTTTGAGCCATTAGAAACTGAATTTGAATTTATTATAAAATAATATTTCTAGCTTTTCCAAAGGTGCCCCTCACCCCTCTTACAAAAGGGAACCCCCCTTCTCATTAATTCACACATTCAAAGCCTTTTATTTCAGCCAAAAACTGCCCAAATACTCTCTAAACTTCCATCACTACAACCTAGAGGCCTTATTTCGATCAAAAAGCCAACCTAAGGAGCCCTTTTGATCAAATCAAAAGGAAGAACCTGAAGAAGAGGTAATGAATTTACCACCCTTTTTCAAATTCATTTCTTCTTCAACTTATTCTTTATTTGTTATTACCATTCTAAAATAATGAATCCAGTATCTACTATACAATGTAATATTATTATAAATATGGTACAACGATATTCAGTATTCTATCCATCCATTGAATGACATGTCACCATACGTGCGTACGTACGGCATACCGTCTCCACGTCGTGGTGGAATTGTTATTCAATATATTATTATTTGGATGGGTATAATAATGATTTTTAATTCATGTAAATAATAAATATAACATTATAATGATTCTTTATATGTGATATACCATCCAATTATATATTATTTTTCATATCAAAAGAATGATATTGTCGCTCGTGCGTACGTACGGACTACCGTCTCCACGAACGCGATGAGATTCATTCTCCATCGTATCCATTCAAGTATAATTATCATTTGATGAATTAAAAATAATGTTTAAGGACTTGATATAATTCTGGATATGAATAATATACAACCTATCCATGAAAAACATGGCTTACATAACAAGGAATATAAAGGAAAACGAGTATTTTAACACCTGAAATGACGATAATACTAAGATATTATTAACAAATCAATGTTAAAAGATCATATATGATATCATATTAATGTAAATGATTATTTTATAATTCAATAGAAATTATTTCACCATTATACAGGAGGTTAACCTACCATCGACCAAGGAAAAAGTACAAAGTAAGGGGTTTCTTATCTCACTTTTAATTCCGTGAGAATTCCATTGTTCACCACTTATTTATTACATGTGGTGTGTGTACTACCCATGTTTGTATTCATTGTGTAATATAATTTAATTAATGTATATTTAAATCATCATTGTATGATTATTATTTCATGGGTGTTTGTTTTTTATGTTACCAAATCAATAAGGGAATTTGAAATTTCAATTTCCACTCATTCAGCTTTACACATACTTCATTGATTATTTTTCTCCAAGATTATGTGTAGTATCACTATTCATTTGATTATGAATAAATTAAACTACCCTTTATATGGATATACTTTTGATACACATAATCACTCCATTGATAAATTATCAGGTTATCGGTATGAACTTGATAAGATTAATTTTTACTCAATCTCAATTTGTTGAGTTAAACATCCAATTCATTGGTGTTGTTTTTACGAGAATATGTGTGAATGTCCTTTGATTGTTTTACACTGAATATCCAATCATATTGAGTGTATTTATATTTGTCACTCAAAATTATGTCGTTGATTTATCCTTAACCTAAAGATACAGCCTTTATGAGAGATTTCATCTCAATTTACATTCCATTGAGAATTCTTTGTTGTTATACACCAAATCACTTTTATGTGGTGTATATAATGTACTTTTACATAGTATATCATTAATCCCATTATTCTCATGATAATACAAAGTTTTTATTACCTCAATTATTTGTATTCAAGTGTCTCTCTTTTGGTTAGAAACTCTAACTAAAATACCATTTTTAAATGTTTTAAAGACTTATTCTTCTAAATCTTTCTCATTAATGTCCATGTTTTAAAAATGGTTTTAAGGATTTATTTATATGGGAATTAAAGTTTTAAAATTAAAACTCCTTTTAAAAGTTTTAATGTGGTATGGGACACTTTGATTCTAAAATCTATTTTAAATGGATTCTTGAAAAATAGTGTGACTTTTAAATGATTTCAAGAAAAAGGGGGATATTTCACTCTAATTGTTTTGATGATTATTTTCATCTATGTAAATATCCTTCATCATTCTCGATTGAGGTTAATATGATACAATAAAATCTTCCATATTGTATCGAATGAGTTATGTTTGACTGTGGATGTGCTATTTCTATACCATTCATGGTTTGTGGATAAAGTATTGACATTTCATATGATAGTTTTAATATGAATGTTTATGATATTTTTAAAACTTTTCATATGAGGAATGCATTGGACTTAGTAAGTGATGGGTGGAGCCCGCTATAGCTCTTCGATGAATCGTTAGGTATCATGAGACAAACTAGTGCCTTGGCACGAGGCCTTGAGAAAATTTTATTTGTAGTCTTGGCACGAGGCCTTGGCTACGTGGTTATGATATTCTGGAATTATGCATTCTGTCATTATGAATGTGGTTATTAATATTTTCATGTGATTATTCGACTAGTAGAATATCCATGTGAATAAGTAAATGGCATTATTACATTTTATCCTTGCCATATTATGTTGAAGTTCAAGTTTAAAAGGCTTTTGTTTTAGTTATACATTGCCTTAAATTTTTATGTTTATTTATGAAAGTTTCTGCTATATTGTTCTCCTTACTGAGCATCTGAGCTCACCCCTTTCAATGTTTTATTTTTCCAAGGATGTGAAGAAGTATTTTATGAATGTCCTGCAGAGATAGTATGAGGGGATATGAAGAAAATATATTGTTGTCGTTTTTCACTTATTTATGTAATGTAATCATTATGAATATATCTAGTGTTTCCAAGGCTACAAAACTAATCGGTCTTTCGAGACATGATCTTTCTTGTGATCATTCCAATGTTATGTAATAATGCACCGACTCTGGGTATCTAGGGTCGGTGCGTTATAGTTGGTATCAGAGGAAGTTTAGTACAAACCTTGGAAGGTAGATTTAGATAAACTCTGATTAGAGCATGTAGACCTAAGATGAACTTTGAGGATTAGTATGGAAGAACTTCCTAGAATTTTGGTATTGTAGAGATTTTGTGAGTTTTCCGAGCAATACATCCCTGTCTGGATATGAGCAGGTAGAGGCGGCTTTGGAATAGATGTACCTAGGGTTAAAACCCGAAAACACCGCTTTGAGCTAGACTCGAATGGGAACTGGTGCACGACAACGGGCCTTGCTGCACTCTTGGTTACGACACTCCCTGGGGGATATGCTTTGGATAATTTACATTTTCTTTACAAAATTATTTGAAGTATTATATATATAATATGAGAGTAAATGACCTTGGTTAATCCTAATGTGTTTCAAATTGAGAATATGGTGACATGTTAATCTCTAAATGATTTTATGACTGTTGTTACTCACACAATGCTTTCTGGTTTTAGTCAATGGCTGGATTCCAAGTAAGTCATAGTGACTTTGAGAATGATGTACAAGGTGGGAACAGTGCTGGAAATGAGCAAAAAAATGGAATGTTGATAGGAGTAAAATATATCATCTTTATGCCAAATTAATTTTCCAAAAATATGATCAACAATATATATATTAACCATTTCCCGGACTCAACAAAGAAGAGAAATGTGATGAATGATAAGAGCTCCAGCAGTGGAGACCATGGAGAAAGGAATCCTCAATTTCCATCATGCAGGAAATGTGGAAGGAGACACCCAGGAAAGTGTCTCAATGGGACAATGAAATGCTTTACGTGCGGGAAAGAAGGACATAAAGTGAAGAATTGCCGAAGAAAAATGAAGAGTACTATGGAAGAAGATAAAAATGGTCCCAAGAATCCATTTACAGTCATTTGCCGTAAATGTAGGGGACCTTGCCATTACCCGAGTGAATGCCCTATTATATAGAATATTTTCTTGGTCAAAGAAGAAGCTATGTGGAAATAAATGGTTGGAGAAATTTTTAAAAAGTATTAGTGCTCCTTGTTGATGGGTTTCCTTTGGAATAATTTTCTATTGTATTTTTAACCCTGCAGTTTTCCATGTGAGAATGATATTTGAGGAAGAATAATCTTTTCTCTTGTGGATATAGTTATAAATAACCATTTAGTTTTATATGATCATTGGGTTTGAGGCAATTATAAGATATTATAATTTGGGATGAAAATGCAAGGTATGAGATAAGATTTGTGGTTAAATTATGTTATGGTTATTTTGAAGAATTTATCTCATTTTGGTAATGTTATAAAATATAGTTTTTGAAAAAGGACAACACGCAGACCACGTGACAACCCGTTGCGTCGGACAAAGATATGGGAATCGAACCCACAACCAAAGTGTGATTGGGATTTATCGCCTACCACTGGACTACATGATGTCCCTGGTTAGTGTGACTATTATTTTTAGTTAAATTATTTTATTGATAAATAATAATTTGATTTGGGATCTTATGTATTATCAAATGAATACCCTTAGTATAGGAAAATTATTTTGTGATTAAGTGATAAATGTTATTTTGGAAGTTTTTCGCTTTGTTGTGAACACTATCTGCCCAAGGAAAATAGAACTGTATGGGATTTCATTTGAGGATTAATGGTGGATTTTTATCTATGTTTTTATTGTGGATTTATAGTGATTTGGGTTATTTATGGAAATGATTAGGTTAATTACTTTTAAGTATGCAACTTTAAGAGTAATTAATGCCATTTGGAGATACAATTTAATGTGGAAGACTACATTCTTATAAGTTTTGGGTTTCAATATTAGTTTAGATTATATTGAAGGATTTTAAGGACAATAGATTATTGAATGGTATTTATTTAACTTTGGGGTATTGATGGTTTAATTTTAGAAATTAAGATTAGTTTTTTTATCTAATGGAATATCCATTTGGGGGATCATCAGATATTATACTAACCATTTTGGTTTTGATTAATCTCTAAAGACAAGCTAAATATATAGTTTATCCTACGTGGATCATGTATTTCTATAGAAGTTTATTCTAGCTCTTCCATTGTGGCAAAGTCACCTTGAATACTCATTGGTCAAAAAAAATGAGTCAGTGGTAAAAATTTATTAAAGAATTAAACTCTAATTAAAAGTAAGTATATCTCTTTATGTTCTTAGTCAACATCATAAATGAATTCCTCGTCCTTATGTGATGTAACTTAAAACAAAAAATGTTGTCCGTTTACTTTTCCTACTGGGAGACTAATGACCGTTTGTCCCAACACAAGTTTGCGATTTTCTTATTGTTAACTTTCTCCTGATCATGTTTTCTATCCCTCTCCACCAGAACTTAACACTTCGTTTATCGTCCATATCCATGTTTTCCTACATTGAATCCAAGTATGGGTTATCTTTGGTGACCTTTATACCTCTCTTCCTTTCTTTTAAAGTGATAGTTTTATTGACTCTTTTTCTGATGTGGGACTTTCCATTATATTCTCAAGCCCAATTTTTTTAAAAAAATTACGAGGATGCAATTTATTGAAGGAGGGGAGAATGTAACACCCCAAGCATCCACAGTACATTTACCTTTGAATAATGCAATGGCATACATTGTACGCAACTTCGAGATTCTAACACACCACAACCAATCAAACTAGCCGTTATGATTAGTAATACCTTCTTTTTGAAATTTTATAAATTTTATCTTTCAAAATGGACTTCATTTTTGGATTATTAATATCGAAATTATCTTAGGGTGAAATTTTTGTACTTTTTGGATAACTTTCATATTTTGATGAATAGTGAAAATTACTAAATTTTAATCAAAAACAACATTTTAAATCAAAATAATTAATAGTGATAAATTATTAATTTGAGTGGTTTTAAAGTATATTTAGAATATATTTTTACCATTTAATACAGTGTTGGACATTGAATTTAATTTCACATTTAAACCAGACATAAACAAGTGTCAATCTTTTGATAGTTATTATCTCTTAAAAACACGCTATTTTTTTTGACGATGGGAATTAATTTTTAAATTAATTAATGCAACTGATATGTTTTGAATTTGGTAAAATAGACATCATTTTTGAATTCATAATATCAAATATAGCTTAGGCCTAATTTTTGATATTTTTCTGGAAACTTTCATTTTTTGATGAATAGTGAAACCACTAAGTGGTAGTTAAAAAACTGAATTTTTCATAAAACATAATTTTACCGCTTCTGTGAGTGGAATTTCGAAAATCCGAGAGACATGGTAAATATAAAGGTGTAAAATGTGGTTCAATGAGATGAAAATAATTTTTGGTGAATAGTAACTTTTTACTTTTATTTACCACGGTTAAAAGTAAATAGGGTAATTAAGGGTAAAAATGATATTAATATTACCCTAAAACATGTAATAATTCTATTGGAAAAGTGTATCTCAACAAAAAACAACCTTAGGAGTAAAATATTATCATTTAGGTCCACTTGTATTAGATTTGGACATTTATTATTATTTAATTTAAAGAAGAGTTAAAAGAGTTAAAATCAACGTTTATTTACTAAAACATTTTTAATATAGGGTTATACATAAGATAAATTCTATTGTAAATATTAATTAGAAAGCTAAAAGGAGTTCCTACATAATGGTATTTTATTTATAATTTTTAGACATTAAATAATTTAATTTATTTATTTCACAATGGTGATGCAGTAATTACCTAATTTATGAAAAATTAGAATAATTGATATAAAAAATACCCAAATAAATGTAATTTGAGACTTTTTATAAATACCAATAATTTTCTAGGTTAATATGACATGTTATGATTTATTTAATTAACTTTTTTTGAAGTAATAATTCTGTTATGAATTTTAAAAAAAATCAATTATTGAATAGTGTTAAAATTGATATAAAAGTGTTTTTAAAACAAATATTATATTATTAATTGATATTAAATTCCTAAAAATATAACATTCGGCCAAAAGACTTATATCATGATATGTGTATCATTAATGGACCACTTGGGGGTCTATTAGATGTATATAGTAAGTTTATTAACCATATAATATAAAAATACAAAGAGACATTATAAAAGTGAAACTAATTAACTAAGAGTTAATACTTAAAGATAAGGTTAATATAATAACCCAAAACCTATATAAGTTCTATTGGTTGAGTGGATTTCGACCCATACCCACCTTAAACTTTAAATAATCCACTTTGTATCCATTAGAAACCGAATATGAATTTATTATAAAATAATATTTCTAGGTTTTCCAAAGGTGCCCCTCACCCCTCTTATAAAAGGGAACTCCCCCTTCTCATTAATTCAAACCTTCAAAGCCTTTTTCTTCGGCAAAACCCTTCCCAAATACTCTTTAAACTTCCCTCAATACAACCTAGGGGCCTTACTTTGATCATAAAGCCAACCTAAGGAGCCCTTTTGATAAAATCAAAAGGAAGAACCCGAAGAAGAGGTAATGTTTTCACCGCCCTTTTTTCAAATTCTTTTCTTCTTCAACTTCTACTTTCTTTGTTATTACCATTCTAAAATAATGAATCCAGTATCTCCTATATACTTTAATATTATTATAAATATGGTACAAACATATTCAGTATTCTATCCATCCATTGAATGACATGTCACCATACATGCGTACGTACGGCTTACCGTCTCCACGTCGTGGTGTAATTATTATTCAATATATTATTATTTGAATGGGTATAATAATGATTAGTAATTCATTTAAATAATAAATATAACATTATAATGATTCTTTATATATGATATACCATCCAATTATATATTATTTTAATATCAAAATAATGATATTGTCGCTCGTGCGTACGTACGGAGTACCGTCTCCACGAACGCGATGAGATTCATTCTCCATCGTATCCATTCAAGTATAATTATCATTTTATGATTTAAAAATAATGTTTAAGGACTTGATATAATTATTTATATGAATAAGATACAACCTATCTATGACAAACACGGCTTACGTAACAAAGAATATAAAGGAAAATGAGTAAGTTAACACCCGAAATGACGATAATACTAAGATATTATTAACAAATCAATGTTAAAAGATCATATATGATATCATATTAATGTAAATGATTATTATATAATTTAATAAAAATTATTTCACCATTATACAGGAGGTTAACCTACCTTCTACCAAGGGAAAAGTACAAAGTAAGGGGTTTCTTATCTCACTTTTAATTCCATGAGAATTCCATTGTTCACCACTTATTTAATACATGTGGTGTGTGTACTGCCCATGTTTGTATTTATTGTGTAATATACTTTAATTCATGTATATTTACATCATCATTTTATGATACTTCTTTCATGGGTGTATGTTTTGTATGTTACCAAATCAATAAGGGAATTTGAAATTTCAATTTCCACTCATTCGGCTTTACGCATACTTCATTGATTATTTTACCCCAAGATTATGTGTAGTACCACTATTAATTTGATTATGTCATAAATTCCACTCCCCTTTCTGTGGATATAATTTTGATACACATAATCACTCCATTGATAAATTATCAGGTCATCAGTATGAACTTGATAAGAGTAATTTTTACTCAATCTCGATTTGTTGAGTTAAACATCCAATTCCTTGGTGTTGTTTTTACGAGAATATGTGTGAATGTCCTTTGATTGTTTTACACTGAATATCCAATCATATTGAGTGTATTTATATTTTTCAATCATAATTATTTCTTTGATTTATCCTTAACCTAAAGATACGGCCTTTATGGGAGTTTTCATCTCAATTTACATTCCATTGAGACTTCTTTGTTGTTATACACCAAATCAATTTTATTTGGTGTATATAATGTACTTTTACATAGTATATCATGAATACCTTTATTCTCATGATATTACAAAGTTTTGATTACTTCAATTATTTGTATTCAAGTGTTTCTCTTTTGGTTAGAAACTCTAACTAAAATACCATTTTTAAATGTTTTAAAGACTTATTCTTCTAAATATTTCTCATTAATGTCCATGTTTTAAAAATGGTTTTAAGGATTTATTTATATGGGCATTAAAGTTTTAATATTAAAACTCCTTTTAAAAGTTTCAAAGTGGTATGGGACACTTTGATTCTAAAATCTATTTTAAATGAATTCTTGACAAATTGTGTTACTTTTAAATGATTTCAAGAAAAAGGGGGATATTTCACTCTAATTGTTTTGATTATTATTTTCATCTATGTCAATATCCTTCATCATTCTCTATTGAGGTTAATATGATAAAATACAATCTTTCATACTGTATCAAATGAATTATGTTTGACTGTGGATGTTCTATTTCTATAACATTCATGGTTTGTGGATAAAGTATTGACATTTCGTATGCTAGTTTTAATATGAATGTTTATGTTATGTTTAAAACTTTCCATATGAAGAATTCATTGGACTTATTAAGTGACGGGTGGAGCCCGCTATAGCTCCTCGATGCATCGTTAGGTCTCATGATACAAACTAGTGTCTTGGCATGAGGCCTTAACAAAATCTTATTTGTAGTCTTGGCACGAGGCCTTGGATACGTGGTTATGATAGTCTGGCATTATGCATTCCGTCAATATGAATGTGGTTATTAATATTTTCATGTGATTATTCGAATAGTAGAATATCCATGTGAATAAGTGAATGGAATTATTTCATTTTATCCTTGCCATATTATTCTGAAGTTCAAGTTTAAAAGGATTTATTTTGTTATACATTGCCTTAAATTGTTATGTTTATTTATGAAAGTTTACGATATATTATTATCCTTACTGATCATCTGAGCTCACCCCTTTCAATGTTTTATTTTTCCCAGGATGTGAAGAAGTATTTTATGAATGACCTGCAGGGATAGTATGACGGGATATCAAGACAATATGTTGTTGTCATTTTTCACTTATTGATGTAATGTAAAATTTATGAATATATCTAGTGTTTCCAAGGCTACTAAACTAATAGGTCTTTCGAGACTTGATCTTTCTTGTGATCATGCCAATGTTATTTAATAATGCACCGACTCTAGGTATCTAGGGTCGGGGCGTTACAAAAAAAGAGATGTTCAATGATATAATTTCAAAAAATATGGACATTATAGAAATGAGTGTTGAAATAAGAAACCCATAGAGAATGACACTAAGGAGGAAAATATCACTAAAGGAGGGGATATTTTTGCAGAGTCACATGTGTTGACGGCTCAAACACTAAAAAAATAAACTTATGTGGTATCTTGAATCTGGAGGTAGCAACCACCTGATAGGTAATAAACACTTAATTATGAACCTATATGAGAGGGTTTTAGGAGATATTTTATTTATAAATATCTCAATAATATTTTCTCCTGGAAGATGATATATTTTAATCATGAAAAAATAGTAAAATCATGTTTTCATCTCGAACGTCTACTATATACCTGACATGATGACCAAAATTGTGAGTCTCATGAAATTTGTGGAAAAAATATTTCAAATAAGCATAAAAAATAAAAGAATGGTGATTTTTGATGATAAATTAAGGATGGTCACAAATATACTTATGATGAAGAACCATGTGTTTTTACTTATGATCCAACCAGATGTACTATAATGTTTGATGAAGGTAATTAATGATAAAGGTCAAGTACCAAATATTAGTATCTGAAATTTAAACATTTAATGTTTAAGATTTTCCATAATTAAGAATATGGTAAATGTGATTCTTATCATTTGACACTCGAACCAAATATGTGAAAGCAATGTTTTAAAAAAAACATAGAAACATCTTTGTAAAAGAGGCCAATTAGAAAGTTGTTGGGCTACTTGAGTTAGTCCACACAGATGTGTGTAGTCCATTGAATCTAAAATCAAATTTAAAAACGAGGTAGTTTCTTAAATTTATTTATTATTATTCCTAGATTACATGGATATACTTTCTAAAGATAATGTCAGAAGTGTTTGATGTCTTCAAAGAATTCAAGGCACTGATGGAAAATCAAAGCAACCACCACATATAAACATTGCAATCTTATTGAAGTTGGGAGTACAATTATGATATTTCTCAAGAGTACCTCAAGTAATATGGAATTCAACACCAACTAATTTAAACATACATGCCTTAACTCAATTGAGAAACCAAAAGGAAAAATCAAATCTTTCTCAACATGGAAAGAATCAGTTGAAAGATAAAGGAGCACCCATGACTTTTTTGGATGAAATAGTTTTGTGTGTGGTGTATTTACTCAATAGATTCCAAAAAAAATAATCTTGAAGTAAATATACCACATGAAACATTGAGTACTCATAATCCAAGTGTAAGTCATATTAGAGTTTTGGATCCACTGCCTATGTCAGGATGCCAGAGGAAAAACTAATAAAGATCGATAACAATGGAGTGAAGTGTGTACTAATGGGATACAAAGATTTATAAATGAGATATCTATTGTATAATCGCATCACCAAAAATATTATTTACAACATAAATATTATCTATGAAGAAAAGGGGTCTTTGAAATATAATCAAGATGAATATTCTAGAAAGGTGTAGCTCACTCTAGAAGATGAATAAAATGTTGAATAAGTACCAATGGAACAATTAATAATTGAAGAACCAATTAATTGTCCCCCCATACTCATATATCAGAAGAAATTGAATGATAACATTCTATTATACTTCTAAGAAATGTTCAAAGCCTTGAAAATATACATGTATGAATGATTCCAATATAGGAGTATGTAAATTTTTATTCTCTCTTAACACCTTCTGATCCAATTATCTTTGAGAATGATATATCTTCAAAAATATGGAGGAAATTTATAGATGAGGAAATCCATTACATAGAAAAAATGAAAGGATATAAGAAAAATGAATACATAGACTGTGCTGAATCTATTACACCTATTGATCAACCAATATGATATGTAAATAAAGATGGAGAAAATTCCAGGGTCATGAGGTAAAAAAGTTTAAGGGAGACATTGGAAGAAAAAAATTATTTTCCTCTTGGATGACACCAACACTCACTGCTATGATGAAGGCTTGAGGACTTCAATTTTGGACTGCTTCACATGTTTGGTGTGTCCATTTTATGATTATTTATAGTTGAATAAATAAAATTCAGTATCCACTCAAATAAAATCATATGATGTGGTTGTTGTTAGAGTGTCTATTTCTACTGATCCACCCCTCTTAAAGTTCTCGAATCCTGCACGATCTATCCTTATGGTTCCTCAAACTTAGGTTCTCATAAAAATAAGGATCACTAACAACAATACCGCACTGGTGTATTTTTGGGCTTCTGCACTAGTTGGAACTTCTGAGGAGGTATGTAGTTTCAAACAAGAAGAAGCCCACATTTTGAGACATCTAGATGTTTTTGGTGTAGATTACTTCTGATTCCAATATTTCTTATGTAGGAATCATGTACAAGAATGACACCATCAAGAACAACTTGTTGAACATGGAATTCCATGAGATTTGGGGAATTCTAGAGATACCACCCATACTGATGGATGAGATGACATAACCCCTCTTTCAAAACCTCATATTCTTCAAGTAGTCTTAGTGGAAGAAGGTGTGTGAGGGATATTTTGTTGGGAAATATGGAAAGAGATGAACACAAAAATCACATCAAAGTGAGTGTGCACAAGAAATATATTTATTTTCCTTTAAACAATCCAGAAAAATAATGTGTATACACAACTACCAAATATATGAGTGTAGAAAAATAAATTTGACAAAAAACAATTATCATGGAAAACCCAAAAGGGAAAACCATGGGAACTAGTCTAGAAAGAAGGATCCACTAAAATAAAGAAGTGCATGATATATAATCCCAAAAAATTGAAGGGTTCTAAAAATTAACACTCAGATAAAATAGTGGAGAAAAGGTAGAGAGAATATGTAGTTTGAATGAAATATGATATGAAGAATGTATCCTGATAACGAAACCCAAATAAATATGATTTTAAAAGAAGGTGATCATGGTTTGAACAAAAGGTGCAGATGAAAAAGAACAAATATCGGATCAGAAACCACTATAGATGAAATCTTATCAGATCAGAGTAGTTCCATAGGTTTGATATCTTTAAAATCACTCTATGAAAATCATAAATGCACAGCCCAAACAAACTAATGAGAGAAGAGCTACACGTCTCATATATAAAGGAGAGTCACCATAAGATATCTCATGTATCTCTTAAAAGATATCTTATATATCCTCATAGATATCAAATACATATCCTCAAAGATATCAAATATATATTTTCTAAGATACCAAATATATCTCGTCAAAGATATCAAATATATATCTGGTCTAGATGAGGAGATTCCCCAAAAAACTCCCCCTCCAACTTAACTTGGAATCCCTGCCAACCCTAAAATCAGTCTTCAAGTCTCAAATTTTCCTCTATGTAAAATATTGGTCAACATTTCTAACACATTATCATCAGTGTAGATCTTCTCAAGCTCTAACATTATTGAATCAAGGATGTCATAGATCTAATGATACCAAACATTGATATCTTTCTACCTTCCATGAAAAGTATACTTATTTTCCAAACGAATAGAACTATTACTATAAAAAATAAAACAAACCTTACCTGATTAAAAATGAGATCTCAAATAAAAGTTTTAATCCACAACAATTCATTAAAAACCTTTGTTCCTGTAATAAGCATATACTCTAGGGTAGATAAAGCAACACATCCCTACAATCTAGAATTCCAAGATATATCCCCATAAAAAAGAGATCAAATAGCCTAAAATATACTACCTCAAATTGATATACCCTTCCATATGTGAATTAGCATAACAAAAAAGATTAGGTTTCCCACTTCCAAAATGCAATACCATATCATAAGTACCACAAATATTACACAATATATACTTACCTTATCTCTAATTATATCTACCTAGATTAGATATAAAAGGACTGACCACACCAACTGCATGAGATATATCAGGTATAGTACATACCATTTCATACATCAAACAACCAATAGAAGATGAATAAGGTATGTGATGCATATCATCTATCTCTTCATCTGTAAAATGTGAGAGACTGGTACTGAGTTTAAAATGTAAATCAAGAAAAGTACTAACCACCTTTTCTCTATCTATAAAAAATCACTCATTAACTTTCTCAATATATATCTCCTGAGATAACCACATTTTTTTTGCCTTTCTATCATAGGAGATCAACATGCCAAGAATCTGTCCTGATGGCCCCAAGTCATTCATCGCAAATGATTGAAAAAGATCCTTCTTCAATCTATAAATTCTTGAAGAATCATGGCCAACAATGAGCATATCATCAACATAAAGTAATATTATAATAAAATAATCATCATTAAATATCTGAACAAAAACTCACTGATCATAAGATGTCTTCCTGAAACCCTATTAAAAAATAATAGATTCCAACTTCCTATACCATTACCTCAGAGCTTGTTTCAAACCATAAAAACGTTTCTTCAACCTATAGACATGATTCTATTTACCTATTTCAAAAAAAACCTATCCATATAAATATCCTCATCTAAATATCCATGGAGGAAATCCATCTTCACATCCATATTCTCAATCTATAGACCCAAACTAGCAGCGAAACAAAGAACATCCCAAATGGAAGACATTTAGACAATGGGTGAAAAAATCTCATCAAAATCAATACCTTTCTTCTAAGATAAGCCTCTAAAAACTAACCTTTCCTTATATCATGGAGCAAAAAAATATTATTTATTTTTAATATGATAAATCCATTGATTTTTCAATGATATTTTACCTATTGGTAACTTCACCAGCTAGAAATCATGGTTGTCGTAAAATTATGCAATCTCATTATCCATTGTTGAAACCCATCAATATTTCTACTCACTCTCCATTGCCTCCTCAAAAGATTTGGGGTCTCCCACTTTAGTGAGGAGCACATACTCATTAAGTTAATACCAAGTAGAAATGGTACGATGTTGAGATGTCCTTTGGAGTGGAACTATAGCTTAATTAATAATCCCTAGAACTGAATCATCAGAAAGAAAAGGTGATTCAAAATCATAAACTCCAACCTGTTCACCTTGAACATTATTCTTCCCATCAACATGATCATAAAAATCAACATTATGAGATAAATGTGAATCCAAACATGGATCATGACTGAAAAATACATCATAAGGGGGAAAAATATATTTTTATCTTTTATAAATATATGCAATTATTTGATCCTCCTTAAACACTGCATCATATCTTTTGACAAGTTTCTTCTAATAAAGATCATAAAAACTATACCCAAACTCATCGTCTCTATAGCCAATAAAAATACACTGCGACAACATTCCATCTAGCTTGGATCTCTCATATCTATGCACATGAACATAAGCCTTTCATCTAAAAACACATAAATGATCATACCTGATCTCTTTTCCATAACAAAACTTTTCAGGAGTGTATTTTTGAAAATAAAATGCATGTGATAAATTGATAATATAAGAATTAGTAAATAAATCCTCACCCAAAAAATTTCTAGGCACCTTTGTTTCAAAAAGAAAACAACGAACTATTTCCAATAAATTCCTGTTCATCTGCTCAACTACACCATTTAGAAGAGGTGTCTTAGGAGGTGTCTTCTGATGCTAAATACCCACCTTCCTACAAGACTATTCAAATGGAAAAAATACTCACCCCCATTGTTAGTGTGAATAAATTTCAATTTCTTACCTGATTCTCTCTTAGAAAAAACATGAAATTGCTTAAAAACATTAAGCACCTATCTTTTGTCATTAAAAACATAATCCCAAAGCTTTCATGTGTATTAATTAATAAATGTCACAAAATAAAGATTACCATTAAAGGTCTTAGATTTCAGAGGACCACATACATCAAGATATAATGATTCGAGTAACTATGACTTGTTGTGCAAAGGATGACTACTGAAATTTACCACTAGTAGAAAAATTATTTTTAATGTCGTTAGTTTGACATCAGTTTCATATAAACCAACGTAATATATTTTTCTAGAGAATTTTTGGCATCGGTTATTTTTAAAAACTGGTGCCAAAAATAAAAAAAATGGTTTGGGCATCCGTTTTTTAAAAAACTGAGGCCAAAAAGTAAAAAAAAAAATTGGCGTCAGTTTTGAAAAAAAACGACACGAAAAAGTGTTTCTTTTTAAATTATAATGTATTTTTATTTAAAAACTATCGCGAAAAATTTTAAAAATATATTTTTGGTGTTTTTTTTACAAAAACTGATTCCAAATATTAGGTTTTTTTACTAAGTTTTGGATTATTTCCTAAGCTTAAATTTAACAGGTCGTGGAGAAAAAATGGATATATGGATTAAAAGTTATGGTTGTTATAAGTTGTTCTTCTCAAATATAAGTCTTAGAGAAGTCCATCTTTCAAAGACCGTAGCTTTTAATCCGTAACTCCCTTTTAGCTCCACGACTAGTCGAATCGAAGCATAAGAAATTATCTAAAACATTGTAATTTTTTTTTTCATTTTTTGCATTGGTTTTTATGAAAATCGATGGCAATAATATTATTTTTAGTTTTTGCATAGGTTTTTTTAAAAACCGATGACAGAAAGTAAAAAAAGAGTTTTGGCGTCGGTTTTGAAAAAAACCGACGCGAAAAATTGTTTTCTTTTAAATTTTGGCGTTGGTTTTTTTAAAAACCCATGACAAAAAGTGTTTCCTTTTAAATTTTAGCATCAGTTTATTTAAAACACGACGCAAAAAAATTTAAAAAATATATTTTTGGCGTCGGTTTTTACAAAAATCAATGCCAAAAATTAAATTTTTTTACTAAGTTTTAGATTATTTCCTAATCTTCAATTTGACAGGTCGTGGAGCAAAAACGGAGTTATGGATTAATAGTTATGGTTGTCGGATGTTGATATTTTCTAATAGATGTATTAAAGAAGTCCATCATTAAAAGACCATAACTTTTAATCCATAACTCCATTTTCGCTCCATGAGCAATAAAATAGAAGCTTAAGAAATTATTTAAAACATTGTAATTTCTTTTTTAATTTTTGGCTTCGGTTTTGAAAAAAAAAATTTGAAATTTTTTTTTGTTTTAAATTTTATCGACGGTTTTTTGAAAAACCAACATGAAAAATATTGTTTTTACACTTTGGTGTCAGTTTTTAAAAAAACCGACGATAATTTCTATTTTACTTTTTTAGCATTGGTTTATTTCAAAAACAACACCAAAAAGGATATCCATTGGCATTTTTGGCGTCGGTTTTCTACAAAACCGATGCCAAATAGTATTCGCCAATACACAGGATCAAAATGTCAATTTTTTCACAACACACGTTTAACTTTTTAAAATACCACCTACATTTCCATACAACGCTGTCGAAAATATTTTCATTTATTATATATAAATATGTTTTATCCTTTGTTCAACATTTTCATCCTCTTCAATTCAATCATGTTTGCAATGCAGATTCAATCATAAATTTAAACACGGTACCTATTCTAATCATTTATTTTTTTTGTTATTATTTTCCTTCATTTCAAAACAGCTCTATTAGATTACTTAGAGAGATGATTTATTATTATTGCCAAGTTAAAAAAATAGAACATTCGAATGATATTTACCAACTGTGGTGTAAATTTAATTATCTATCACCATTTTCATTTGTTGTATGCTAATTTAATTTATGTTTATCAAAATTTATTTGAAATGAGTTGTACCAATTGAAACATTGACAAGCCCAACATCTGAGGACCATAAATTTTGATCTATAATTTTTTTTGCTCTATGACCTCTCAAATAGAATCTTAAAAAATTTTCTAAAACATGGAAGAAGAAAAATTAACTTTTTTTTCATTTAAGGAATTAGTTGTTTTAAAAAACCGATTCAAAAATGATTTTTTAAACTTTTTGGTGTCAGTTTTTAAGGAAATCGATGCCAAAAATGACACGGATTGATTTTTTGGTGTCATTTGCTTAAAAACCCGGCGCTAAAAAACAAATGTAATTCATTTTTGGCATTGGTTTTAAAAAAAGAGATGTAAAAAGTCATATTTTTTATGTCGGAAGCTTCAACGTCAGTTGAAAACGGACGTCAAAATTACGAAAAACTGACGTTAAAGACCATTTTTTACAAGTGACCCCACTCTATTTTCTAGCCATACAATGATCACTTGTGTCCACTTTTTCACTCTCAAATCTGGATGAGTATTTATATTGTCCAAAGAACCCAAACCTTTTTCACTAATATGACTGAGTCTATTATTCCATAAATTGGATGGAACACTAAACTCACCAATTCAAGAAGTATCACAAGAAATAGAAGCTCTAATCTAGTAAAAACATGATTGCTTCTTTCCTTTATCCACAATCAAATAACCCTTTGAAATCATCCATTTGAAATCACCAAAAGTACTAATAAACCCTTCATCTTCAAGAATGTGGGTATAAATAAGATTCAATAGAACCTCAGGCACATGTCGAACATCCTTTATGATCATATTACTTCTTGTACAGGTCTCTAAAAAAACAGTCCCAATACCTATAACATTAGCCTGGACATCATTACCCATCTTCAAAATCCCAATGTTACTCAGGTTATAAGATGTAATGAGATCATTCCTCGATGTAATAGGAAAATAGGTTCCACTATCAATAATCCAAAAGTACCATCATAAGAAATGTTAATGGAGCCATAAAAAATAACCAGATCACCCCCTATAGTCGCAGAAACATGATCATATCCGCCATAATCTTCTTCTACTATTTTTCCTTCATTCTATTTTCTCTTTTCAATTGATAACAAAACTTATTAACATGTCCCTTTTTACCAAAATGATGACATTAAAAATATATATTATTTGTCTTGGATTTTCTTATGCCTTTTCTCTTACCTCAACTTCTCTATCATTGATTGTTTTCCTGGATTATCCCCATGTTCTCTGTGACTAAAAGTTCTGATGAAAATATCTCCTAAGTACATATCCTGACTTCTTAATTCAAAACAACAGACTTAAAAAAACTAAATGTCACATCACCATTAGGATTAGAACTAGGTCAAGTAACATGTAAATTATCCCAAGAATAGGGTAATGTGTTATGCAATAAAAGGGCTAAAAACCAATCTTAAAAGTTAATACTCATACCAGACAACTGATCAAAACATCCTTGATATTCAATCAAATAATTATAAAAACATGTACATTCAATACACCTCAAATTCATAATTTTCTTGAGAGGAATTTTTTTTTTATTTCATGTCTTGGAATCATAGGTAGTCTCAAACTTCTCCCAAAGATTTTTGGTGTGAGAGATATTGACAATATGGTTCACCACATTATCTTTAACCAATTGGAGAATAAAACCACACACCAACTCATGCTCAAACTCCCATTCTTAATCTGAAATTATTTTTGGATTCTAAAAACTAAACATCAGAAGATGAATTCCATCGAAAAAAGTAGATCCTTCATTTTTAGTCACCACATATGGTAATTGGTACCATTCAACAAAATCATCCGACTATAATTGGATTACATAATAAATATAAAATAAAAACCAAATCCTTTGATATCATATGTTGGGAAAGATATAAAGCGATGAACGCACAAAAAATAGAAAATAGAATCCACAAAAAATATATTTCTTTCCCTTTAAACAATCTAGAAAAATAAAACAGATACCCATTGTCTAAAGAAATGAGTGCAGAAAATTAACAGTTTACACAATAAATTTTTAACATTGAAAACCCAAAAGGAAAATACCATAGGACCTAGTCCAGAAAGAGGGATCCACTAAAATTAATAAGTACACAGTAGTTACTCCCCCAAAATAAAAGGGATCTCAAAAGTAATACTATGATTAAATAGTGGAGAAAAGTTGGAGAGAATATGTAGTCTAAATGTAGCCTGAAATGAAGAATGAAGCCTGATAATGAAAACCAAATAAATCTAATCATGAAAGTTGGAGATATCTGTCTGAAAAAATTGGATATAAAAAAGCACTGGGATCAAATAAAAACTACTAAAAATGAAATAATATTAGATCAGAGTAGTTCCATTGGTTTCAGATATAAAAAACCTATCTCTGAAATCATAACTACACTGCCCCAAAAAACTAAAGAGAGAAGATACACACAACTCACATATAAAGGAGATTCACCACAAAATATATCATGTATATCCTGAAATATATCACATATCTCTTCAAAGATATCAAATATATCTCGTCAAATATATAAAATATATCTCATCAAAAATATCAAATACACATCAGAGCTAAATCAAGAGGTGCCCCAATAGATTTCACTTCTTATGAAATTCTCATGGATAATGTAACACCCTGAGATTTTATGAGAAATATTTTTTTTATGTCTTATGTTATACGAAACACCAAATTAATCTTTCACAGTACACAATACGGACTTGGCTTGCATTACACGCAATTATGACCTTCCTCGATAGCGTGTGTAGTACCCAATACCGGGTTTCACTAAACAACGATATATTATTATGGACTAGCCGTTATGAATATTATTAACTAAATTTTGAATTTTATAACATTATTATTAATCTTACACATTTTATATAACATGGTAAGAGAACAAAATAAATTTTTCGGGTAAAATAAGTATTTTTAAAAAAATGCAGTTTTGTCGCCTTTTGATGGCACACCCACATTAAATCTAGTTTTTGAGATGTTTATAAGTTCAATTTGACAAAATAAAATTCTTATTTTGAATCAGGATATAAAAATTTACTTTGGATAAATTTTTGATATTTTTCTGATAACTTTCATATTTTGATGAATAGTAAAAATACGCTAATTTTTAATTAAAAACAACATTTTTCATTGAGATTATTTATATGGTTAAATTATAATATTGAATAGTTTTAAAGAATAAATAGAATATATTTTTACCATTTAATATAATTTATGTCATTATCATTAATTTTACATTGAATTCATAGGTAAAAACATTTCAATCTTTGGCAATGTTTTAACATCTAAAACCCGTTTTCTTAACAACGGGATTAATTTTAAATTAATAACTGCAACTTATGTGTTTTGAATTTTGAAAAATGGATTCCATATTTGGAATCAGTGGGTCCAAATTATGTTAATAGGCTACTTTTTATTTTTGGGCATTATGAATAGTAACTACGGTAATTTTTTTTTACCATAATTAAAGGTAAATCGGGTAATTAAGGGTAAATATAAGATTATAAAATTACCCTAACACCTGCCAAAATCCTATTGGATGACTAAAAGTCCACCCATATTACCTAAGGGTTAGATTAGATTCATTTAATAGACTTTTTTCTATGAACATAATTTAATTATTATTAAAACCAAAGAATGTGACAACATGTAACTTTCTTAAATCTTATAAGTATAATAATTTTAATTTAGTGATAGCCTTAATGAATCTTCGAAAATGAATAGTCTCAAGAAAGCTAATATAATTATCTACATCATAGGAATTTATTTAGAATATTTAGGGATTAAATAATTATCATTAATTATGAAACAATACTGATGTTGAAATTATTTTATTAATTAAATTATCAAATAAATGATTTTAAAAAAATTAAAATAAATATTATATGAACTATATAATGTGCTCCACTAATTTTATAGATACATATGACATTTTATGAATCTATTAAAGCTTTAGTTTGAAAATATCTTATGTATATATTTTATTTAAATTCAAATAATTGAATAGTGTCAAAATTGAAACTATTGTTATTTTATAAAAATAACATATTATAAAATTGTTTAAAAATCACAGAAATATTTAAAAATTATAAATTAAAATTTATATGGTCTAAAATTTTAAACATTGTCAAATTATGGAAAATTCACAACACGTATGTAATTATTTATAATAATTTAAAATTTGGAATATTATTACCACAAATAAAATTAAATTGATAAATAAGGATAAATCAAGTTGATAATGTTTTAAATAAATTCCTAACATGTCTAAATTTTATTGATTGATGATATTACAACCCTATCTCATCTAATATTCAGATATTAGTCATTTTGGATGTTTTTAAGTGGTGTTGGGATTTAATATAAACTAATATTTCTTATATTTCTAAAGGTGCCCCTCTCCTCCCTTATAAAAGGGCACCTCCTCCCTCTCCTCCTCACACCAATTTGAGCCTTCAAGCTCGAACAAACCCTACCCATTTCACTTCCCTACTTCATTAGAAACATCCTAGAGATCCTGGTCTTCTTCAAAGACAAATTTTAGTGCCCTAAGAGGAGGTCTCCAAGAGGCGCTTTAAAGAAGAGGTAATGTCCGTTACCGATTCTTTCAACTTTATTTCTTCTCCCACTTCTTCTTCTTTAGTTGTTTCATTATTAATTAATAACATCAGTATCACTCATATACTTATATGTTATTATAAGTATGAAACAACCCTATTTCACCATCTATCCATCCTACGGAAAACGAAATCACCGCGCGTTCGTACGTACGGAATACCGTCTCCACGCCGTGGTGTAATCTATTTTCCATCACCACCTTACTTGGATGGGTATAATGGTGAAAATAAATAACTATATATGATTATTGTAAAGTGGTATTTATTCTTAAATAGTATACATACACTCCAATACAATTCCATGATCATGGGAACGATATCATCGCTCGTGCGTACGTACGAAATACCGTCTCCACGATGTGATGCGATTAGTTCTACATGATCTCCATTG
Source organism: Viscum album (assembly GCA_963277665.1). NCBI lineage: Eukaryota > Viridiplantae > Streptophyta > Magnoliopsida > Santalales > Viscaceae > Viscum > Viscum album. The sequence continues at coordinate 129,506,149 of OY728162.1, forward strand.
CATAATGATTATATAAATGAATTTAATGAATAAATATGATATATATTACACTAATACCATTCTATAAATGAGTTATCTATAACCTAAAGAGAAGAATAAGAATTTATTCGACAAAACATGTATAAGAACAAAAAGTAATAAACACCCGAATAAGAAGTAGTAATGAAATATTACTAATAATAAGATTCGAATATGACCATATACGATATCATAACAATAAGTATGATTCTGGAATAAGTCAATAACATTATTTAAATCATTATACAGGAGGTTCTGATACTTACGAAGCAAATCGGACCTAAGGTAAGGGACAATCTCGCAATCTCAATTTTTATCCGAGATTTTTTATACTTCAAAATTTACTGGGGAATATTTATCATCCACGTCCATGTTTCCTCAATATGAAATATTATTTACATACTCCTACAATTTTTTAAATCCAATTTTACACTTTGGTGAGTTTTTAGTAAAAGATATGAAAGGAATCTTTTGTCGTTTTTCGTACGAGGTACTTTTGACTTTTCCGACAAAAGTACGAGAAGAATGTTTTTTAACATGTACGGCATGAATGGATTTTTAAAACATTATTTCCAAGAATCTTACTTTACAATTTTTCAAGTTTATTTTTAATCAACTTATTTTAGTTTAAAATTGTATGACATGTTAAGAAATGGAAAATGTTTTTGAAGTAGAAAGGATATTTTCCTCAAGAATGGAGTTCAAGAGTGTTATCAAAATTATTTTCCATCTAAGATAATATAGTGTTCTGTTTCTATCCCTATTATTACATTTATTTGATTATGTTGTGATGGAAATATTTTTATGAATTCCTTTATCTAATAAGAATTGTTTTATGATGTCACGATGTTTAAGATTCCCATTTTTATTACATGGGTTATGTTATGATGTATGGTTTATGATTTTGTGTCACACATAAGAATGGTATCATTATGAGATGGGTGGGACCTATATCTCCCTCTAATGAATTGGGTAAAGATTTTATATCTCATGATATAGAAATGGATGGAACGGTAGGTTAAACCGGTTCAGTGAAACAGGACTGAAACGAGGAGTGAACTCGGTTCAGAAATGGACTTTGTCCACTAAGATAGTCTTGGAAATGAGTCTTGACTAATAAGAAATGATTCTCTATGATTATGTGTGTATGCCACAATGTTTCATGTTTTAAGTTATGATTATTGGGATTACATTTCACTACCATGATTTATCCCATGTTATGAAATTATGATCTCTTTTGCAGGGTAAGATTTCCAAAATGTTATGTTCTTATGAATATGATGTGATTGATATTTCTTTTATTTACCCTTACTGAGCATTTGAGCTCACCCTTTTGTACGTTCTCTTTCCCCAGGTCAGGAATAAGGTTATTAATTAAGATATTCCAAAAGGGACTATAGATATGATGAAATAAATGGGAGAAAATGTAGATGCTTTATGAACCAGTTGTTTATGTTTCCCAGTTTCTAAAGACTCTATACCTATACAGTCCATTCATTGTTTTGTTATACGTTGTAGTAATTATGCTTCAATTTTGAATTATTAACCATGTATGTAAATTATGGGTCGCTATAGTTGGTATCAGAGGAAAGGTATAGTCAACCTTTGGAAACTAGGATGTGAAATCCTTAGTAAGAAACCTAAGGATATGTCTAATCATAGAACACAATCTTAGTGTTTTAGAAATGGCCATGAACAACCTATTATAAGACCTTAAGTGTGAAATTTTATTCTTGATTATGTGGTTTTCCTATTATAATTAGTGATGCTCACACTATTCTTCTTGGTTTTAGTCAATGGATGGAACCCGAAAGAACTGTGTTAATGCGGAATTCAACGGGCAATGCAATGATTGCCCCCCTGAGCAACCAAACGTTATGGGAGCTGGAATTAAAAATCTTGTAGCCATGCTCACACAACTTTCTCAAGCTATGACTCATGCAGGACTTCCAAATGAGAAAAATAAGGAGCAACATTCTGTTGAATCCTTCATGAGGCAGCGTCCACCTTCATTCAGCGGGTCTTCTGATCCATTAGTGGCTGAACAATGGATCAGTACCACTGAAAAGATATTTTCAGTTCTTCAATTTTCTGAACATGATAAATTCATCTTAGCAGTGTATCGTTTGCAAGGTGATGCTGATCAATGGTGGAATCTTATTAAGAATACCAGGAAAAGGGATGAAATTGAGTCCATGGAATGGGATGAGTTCAAGAACTTATTTTTCAATAAGTATTTCCCTCGTATTCTTCGAACAAAGACGGAGAAGGAGTTTCTTGAACTGAAGAAAAAGGATGATGAATCCATTGGTACCTACGAAGCAAATTTTACAAGACTTGCAAGGTACGCTTCCGGAATTATTATCCAACCTGAGAGTAAGATCGATTGATTCTTTAGTGGCTTAAAACCAAGTCTTCGAAGGGCGTTAGCCATAAGGGACTTCAATATCTATGAGGAAATTTTTCTATGTGCTCTCAAGGTTGATATGGAGATTGGTGTAAGCCATCAGCCACATGGGTTTGATAAGAAGAGGAAAATGGAATTGAAAGGAAAATTTAAAGACCACACTGAAAAGAAGATGAGTTTTCCCTTATGCTCAAATTGTGGAAAGAAACATTGAGGAAATTGTCTTAAGGGGACAAGAAAATGTTATAAGTGTGGAAAAAAAGGTGATTGGGCAATTGAATGTCGAAATAATGGGAATAAGATGTCTAATGATGCAAAAAAGGAAGGGATACACAGAATAAACCTACTACACTTCAATGTTTCAATTTTAAGGAGATGGGTCATTATGCCAATCAATGCCCAAATCCAAGGGTTGATGATGATGATCGACGTCAACAAACTTTTAAGGCCAAAGAAAAAGGAAAGTCACATGCAATTACTATCGGTGATGTGGAGTATGACAACGAAGTGGTGAGAGGTACACGTACCATCCACTCTAAAGTAGAAAATGTTTTATTTGATTCTGGATACACCCACTCTTTTATTTCTGAAGAATTTTCTAAGGGTATCGTTGTATTACCTCAACAATTAGATGTTGAGTTAGCTGTGACAACTCCTAATGGCACAAAAGTCACATCAAAAGTTTACAATTCTTCTCCGATTGAAGTTTGTGGGAAAGTGCTTCCTGCAAATCTTCTTATCCTTACTATAGTGGAATTTGATGTGATTCTTGTCATGGATTGGCTTTATTTATATGAAGCTCATATCAATTTCCAAAGAATGGAAGTCCCATTTCATATTCCAGATCAATCTATGATCGTCTATCGATGCAAGGATGAACATAACCTTCCAGTGGAAATTTTTTCTATCTTATGGGTCTTGATTCCACTAAATGAAGGTTATTTTTCTCAAATGGTTGGAGAGAAACTCATGATTAATAATATTCCCATTGTACGAGAATTTGATGATGTCTTTCCAGAGGAATTGCCAGGTCTTCCACCAAATCGTGAAGTTGAGTTTTCAGTAGAACTCGTACCGGGTGCTTTGCCTATTTCAAAGACACCGTATAGAATGGACCCAATTGAGTTGTAGGAATTGAATAAAAAAATCCAAGAGAATCTTGATAAAGGATTCATATGCCCTAATACATCACCTTGGGGAGCACCTGTTCTGTTTGTTAAGAAGAATGATAGATCAATGAGACTCTGCATAGATTATCAAGAACCTAGCAAGATAACTATCAAGAACAAATATCTTCTCCCACGCATTGATGACCTATTTGACTAACTACGCGGAGCTCAATACTTTTCCAAGATTTATCTTCATTTAGGGTATCATCAATTAAGGGTCAAAAGGGAGGATATACCAAAGATGACTTTCCGTACAAGGTATGTACACTATGAATTTATAGTGATGCCATTTGGTCTTACTAATGCCCATTCTATCTTCATGGATCTGATGAATAGATTCTTTAGAGACTATATTGATTAGTTTGTGGTAGTATTTATAGATTATATTCTTGTCTATTCAAAGATCAAGGAAGAACATGAAGATCACTTGATAATTGTATTAAAGACCCTAAGAAAGGAGAAGATTTATGCCAAATTTACCAAGTTTGAATTTTGGTTTCAAAAAGTTGCATTTTTGGGTCACATAATCTCAAAATAGGGGATATCTGTGGATCCAGCAAAAACAGAGGTTATCAAAAGATGGTCGAGACCAACAACAGTAACCGAGATCTGAAGTTTTCTTGGTTTGGATGGATATTATCGATGTTTTGTGAAAGATTTTTCATGATTATCTAATCCACTCACCAAGTTGACTCGGATAGGAGTTAAGTTTGTTTGGACGGAGGAATGTGAAGAGAATTTCAAGGAGTTGAAAAGATGGTTATCCAGTGCACCTGTGCTCACACTGCCTTGTAGTGGAGAATGGTTTGTGATCTATAGTGATGCATCCAAGAATGGATTGGGGTGTGTTCTTATAAAAAATTATGTGGTGATAGCTTATGCCTCACGACAGTTGAAAATCCATGAGAAAAATTACCCAACACATGATTTGGAGTTAGCTGCGGTAATCTTTGCATTAAAGATTTGGAGGCATTATCTTTATAGAGAAAGGTGTGACATTTATACTGATCATAAAAGTTTAAAGTATATTTTCACACAAAAGGAGATGAATATGTGCCAAAGAAGATGGTTGGAGCTTATTAAGGATTATGACTGCTCAATTCATTACCACCCTAGGAAAGAAAACATGGTGGAATATGCATTAAGTCGACCAGACCATGCTAGCTTATCCATGATGAGGATCACAAAAGATCCAATATTTATGGATTTACAAAGGATGGATCTTGGAATTATAATGAAAGGGGAAAAATAGTATCTTTCTCAAATGAATGTTCAACCATATATACATGTGAAGATTAAAGAGGCACAGAAAGAAGATGTCGAGTTACAAAAGAAGGTGAGAAATATTCCTGAATTCAACCTTGATTGTGATGGGATAATAAAGTTCAGGAATCGGGTTTGTGTTCCTCCCATCCCCGAATTAAAGAAGGATCTGCTGGATGAGGCTCATAGTTCTTCATTCTCTATTCATCCTGAAAGTACGAAGATGTATAGGGATATGAAAGAGTACTTCTGGTAGGATGGCATGAAAATAGATGTTTCTGAATATGTCTCTCGATGCTTGGTTTGTCAGCAAGTTAAAGCTGAGAGACAGAAGTCTAAGGGGATGTTACAACCATTACCCATAGCAGAATGGAAATGGGAAAACATCACTATGGACTTTGTCACTAGACATCCTAAAACATCCAAAGGCAATAATGCTATCTGGGCCATAGTTGATCGTCTTACAAAGTCTGCACACTTCATTTCTATTAGAGAGGATTTCTCTCTAGATCATCTTGCCATGATATATGTAAAGGAAGTGGTATGATTTCATGGAGTACCACTTTCTATTATATCTAATCAGGATATGAGGTTTACCTCAAAGTTTTGGCGAAGTTTTCAGCATACTCTGGATACAGAGTTGAGGTTCAACATTGCTTAACATCCTCAGACAGATGGTCAGTCTAAAAGGACAATTCAAACTCTAGGAGATATGTGGAGAGCTTGCTCTATGGATTTCAAAGGTGGTTGGGATCAACACTAACCTTTGGTGGAATTTTCTTATAATAATAGCATTCACTCCAGTATTCAGATGGCTCCTTATGAAGCTCTCTATGGAAAGAAATGCAGGACTCTAACTTGGTGGGATGAAGTTGGGGAAAGAAAGCTATTAGGACCTGATCTTGTTGATGAGATGGCAGAAAAGGTCAGATCTATTCAAAACCACATTAGAATAGCTGAGAGTCGACAAAAAAGTTATACCAACAACCGAAGAAAATAATTAGAGTTTGAAGTGGGTGATAAAGTGTTCTTACGAAAATCTCCCTAGAAGAGGGTCATGAGATTTGGAAAGAAGGGAAAGTTGAGCCATAGATATATCAGTCCTTTTGAAATTCTGGATCATGTTGGGAAGGTAGCTTACTGATTGGTGCTTCCCCCGAATCTCTCTCATGTTCATGATGTGTTCCATGTATCTCTCTTGAGAAAGTACATACCTGATCCTTCACATATACTCAGCTCAGAAGTTGTACCACTGGAGGAAGATCTTTCTTATGAAGAACAACCGATAGAGATTCTGGATCATAGGGAAAAAGTCCTACGGAACAAGACCACTCGCTTGGTGAATGTTTTATAGAGGAACCACCAATTAGAAGAAGCTACATGGGAACTTGAGGATATGATGAGGGATAGGTATCCTCATCTTTTTGTAATGAAGTGACGAATTTTGAGGGAGAAATTAATTTTAAGGCGGGGTAGAATGTAACACCCTGATATTTTATGAGAAATATTTTTTTTATGTCTTATGTTATAAGCAACACCAAAGGAATATTTCACAGCCCACAATACGGACTTGGCTTGCATTACACGCAATCGTGACCTTCCTCGATAGCGTGTGTAGTACACAATACCGGGTTTCACTAAACAAAGATATATTATTATGGACTAGCTATTATGAATAGTATTAACTACATTTTGAATTTTATAACATTATTATTCATCTTACACATTTTCTAGAACATGGTAAGAGAACAAAATAAATTTTTCGGGTAAAATAAGTATTTTTAAAAAAATACAGTTTTGCCGCCTTTTGATGGCGCACCCACATTAAATACAGTTTTTGACATGTTTATAAGTTCAATTTGAAAAAATAAAATTCTTCTTTTTAATCAGGATATAAAAATTTACTTTGGATAAATTTTTGATATTTTTCTGATAACTTTCATGTTTTGATGAATAGTAAAAATACGCTAATTTTTAATTAAAAACAATTTTTTTCATTGAGATAATTTATATGGTTAAAATAAAATATTAAATGGTTTTAAATTATAAATAGAATATATTTTTACCATTTAATATAATTTATTTCATTACCGTTAATTTCACATTGAATTCATAGGTAAAAACATTCCAATCATTGGCAATGTTTAATCTTCTAAAACCCGTTTTCTTAACAACGGGATTAATTTTAAATTAATTAATGCAACTTATTTGTTTTGAATTTTGAAAAATGGATTCCATATTTGGAATCAGTGGGTCCAAATTATGTTAATAGGCTACTTTTTTATTTTTGGGCATTATGAATAGTAACTACGGTAAATTTTATTTACCATAGTTAAAGGTAAATCGGGTAATTAAGGGTAAATATAAGATTATAAAATTACCCTAACACCTAAAAAAGTCCTATTGGATGACTAAAAGTCGACCCATATCACCTAAGGGTCGGATTAGATTCATTTAATGGTCTTTTTTCCATGAAAATAATTTAATTATTATTAAAACGAAAGAATGTGACAACATGTCACTTTCTTAAATCTTATAAGTATAATAATTTTACTTTAGTGATAAACTTAATGAAACTTCAAACATGAATAGTCTCCAGAAATCGAATACAATTATCGACATCATAGGAAGTTATTTAGAATTTTTAGGGATTAAATATTTATCATTAATTATGACACAATAGTGATGTTGAAATTATTTTATTAATTAAAATATCAAATAAATGGTTTTAAAAATATTAAAATAAATATTATATGAACAATATAATGCGCTACACTAATTTTATAGATACATATGACATTTTATGAATCTATTAAAGCTTTTATTTTGAACATATCTTCTGTATATATTTTTTTTAATTCAAATAAATGAATAGTGTCAAAATTGACACTATTGTTATTTTACAAAAATAACATATTATAAAATTGTTTAAAAATCACAAAAATAATTAAAAATTATAAATTAAAATTTATATGGTCGAGAATGTCATAAAGTGTCAAATTATAGAAAATTCACAACACATATGTAATTATTTATAATAATTTAAAATTTAGAATATTATTACCACAAATAAAATTAAATTGATAAATAAGGATAAATCAAGTTGATAATGTTTAAAATAAATTTCTAACATGTATAAATTTTATTGGTTGATGATATTACAAATCTATCTCATATAAGCTTCGGATATGAGTCATTTTGGATGTTTTTAAGTGGGGTTGGGATTTAATATAATCTAATATTTCTTATATTTCCAAAGGTGCTCCTCTCCTCCCTTATAAAAGGGCACCTCCTCCCTCTCCTCCTCACACCAATTTTAGCCTTCAATATCGGCCAACCCCTGCCCATTTGACTTCCCCACTTCCCTAGAAACATCCTAGAGATCCTGGTCTTCTTCAAAGACCAATATTAGTGCCCTAAGAGGAGGTCTCAAAGAGGCGCTTCAAAGAAGAGGTAATGTCCGTTACCGATTCTTTCAACTTTATTTCTCCTTCCACTTCTTCTTATTTAGTTTTTTCATTATGAATTAATAACATTAGTATCACTAATATACTGATATGTTATTATAATTATAAAAAAACCATATTTCACCATCTATCCATCCTACGGAAAACGAAATCACCGCGCGTGCATACGTACGGAATACCGTCTCCACGCCGTGGTGTAATCTATTTTCCATAACCACCTTACTTGGATGGGTATAATGGTGAAAATAAATAACTATATATAATTATTGTAAAGTGGTATTGATTCTGAAATAGTATACATACACTCCAATACAATTCCACGATCATGGGAACGATATCATCGCTTGTGCGTACGTACAGAATACCGTCTCCACGATGTGATGCGATTCGTTCTACATGATCTTCATTGCATAATGATTATATAAATGAATTGAATGAATAAATATGATATATAGTACACTAATACAATTCTGGAAATGAGGTATCTATAACCTAAAGAGAAGAATAAGAATTCATTCGACAAAAAACACATAAAAACTAAAAGTAATAAACACCCGAATAACAAGTAGTAATGAAATATTACTAATAAGAAGCTAAGAATATGACCATATATGATATCATAACAATAATTATGATTATTTAATAAGTCAATAACATTATTTAAATCATTATACAGGAGTTTTGGACACTTACGAAGCAAATCAAACCTAAGGTAAGGGACAATCTCGCAATCTCAATTTTTATCCGAGATGGTTTATACTTCAGAATTTACTGGGGAATATTTATCATCCACACCCATGTTTCCTCAATAAGTAATATTATTTACATCCTCCTACAATTTTTTAAATCCAATTTTACCCTTTGGTGAGTTTTTATTAAAATATATGAAAGGAATCTTTTGTCGTTTTTCATACGAGGCACTTTTTTACTTTTCCGACAAAAGTACGAGAAGAATGTTTTTTAACTTATACGGCATGAATGGATTTTTAAAACATTATTTCCAAGAATCTTCCTTTACACGTTTTCATGTTTATTTCTAATCAACTTCTTTTAGTTTATAATTGTATGACAAGTTAAGAAAGGAAAAATGTTTTTGAAGTAGAATGGATATTTTCCTCAAGAATGGAGTTCAAGAGTTTTATCAAAATTATTTTCCATCTAAGATAATATAGGGTTCTGTTTCTATCCCTATTATTAAATTAATTTGATTATGTTGTGATGGAAATATTTTTATGAATTCCTTTATCTTATATGAATTTTTTTATGATGTCACGATGTTTAATATTCCCATTTTTATTACATGGGTTATGTTATAATGTATGGTTTATGATTTTGTGGAACACATAAGAATGGTATCATTATGAGATGAGTGGGACCTATATCTCCCTCCAATGAACTGGGTAAAGATTTTATATCTCATGAGATAGACATGGATGGAACGGTAGGTTAAATCGGTTCAGTGAAACAGGACTGAAATGAGGAGTGAACTCGGTTCAGAAATAGACTTTGTCCACTAAGATAGTTTTGGAAATGAGTATTGACTAATAAGAAATGATTATCTATGATTATGTGTGTATGCCACAAAGTTTCATGTTGTAAGTTATGATTATTGGGATTACATTTCACTTCCATGATTTATCCCATGTTATGAAATTATGATCCAAAATGTTATGTTCTTATGAATATGATGTGATTGATATTTCTTTTGTTTACCCTTACTGAGCATTTGAGCTCACCCTTTTGTATGTTTTATTTCCCCAGGTCAGGAATAAGGTTATAAAGTAAGATATGCCAAAAGGGACTATAAATATGATGAAATAAATGGGAGACAGTGTACATGCTTTAAGAACCAGTTTTTTATGTTTCCCAGTTTCTAAAGACACTATACCTATACGGTCCTTTCATGGTTTTGTTATATGTTGTAATAAGTATGGTTCAATTTTTTAGTATTAACCATGTATGTAAAGTATGGGTCGCTATAGATAATCTCATCAATGATGCATGAGATGTTCAGATTTTATAAGATAGAAAAATTGTAGTCAACTAGTCTTCCCTTGAGGATGTGATTCAGCTCTCCAACAGGCTGTACCAAGACATTGACATGTTGAAATTGCACTATTAACCATAGTGTGAAGCCATAAGAAAATATTGTGATGATATGTGGCCTTGGTGGAGAGCTATGTACATCCATAAATACTTTAGCATTACCTAGGGGATTGCATCACAAGTTTTCGTTGCCATTTTACTGGCCCTCACTTTTCTGCAGACCCTCTACATAATGAAAACAATTGAAGAGTACAATGCTGACATTGGGTAAAGCCTTCCCTTCCCTCTAGTATATATCTATAAGGGGATTATTCTATTGGCCAAATTCTGAGAGGCTTAATTAATATCTAATTCAGTGGAAGTAGAACTGGGTAGATGAGGAAGTTGATACATGGGAAGATTCTTGATTTCACTTCTCTAATCATATCGTTGAAGTTCTATTTCACCATTTAACAAGATATTAATGCCTAGATATTCTAAATAAGGTTATTAAGAAGATTTTATAACTTTAAATAGTGATAGTGCAATGAATGAAACCTTAAAAGTTCAATATTTACAAGGAAATGTCTCATATGACACCATAAAAGATGACTGCTAATGAAAGTGATAATGTTGAAGCATGGAGTATCAGTGTGGTTATATGGTAATAAAATCACTAATATTTATTGTCTAAAAAAATTCAACCTATGGATATGATTTTAAAAACTAGTATTTATCAAATTATTCTTATATATATAACTTTGTTAACACTTTATTGTCTTTTATTTTTTCTATAGTGTATGTTCACCATGTACATATAACCACAAATTTGATTCACATATTGTTGTGATTGCGATGATACTGGCAGTTTTAATTCAATTAATAAATTAATTTTGGGATTAATTTTGGTTCACAAAATACAAAAAATGGAAACAAATAATAAAAATAATAAACATGTTCAAATGGAAATTCCAAATATTAGGAATTATCAAATGATTAATGGCACAGTGAATAACACTTCCAGTGGAAAAAACCATTACAAAACATTTTCAAAAAATCACATAATAGAAATACATGGGTGTAAAATCATGAAAAAACAATTATATATTCACACATATAAACACTAGAAATATAAAACCAGATTCTTAATATAAAAAATCATTCCCATGAAACATAAATTAAGACAACAACATGAAATGATTATAAAGATCACAAGAGAACACTCAATATAATAATCGAATCAGAATGGCTATGATAAATAAAGATAACATGATACACATATAGCATGATTCAAGAAACCTAAAAAATTGAAGTGACATTCAGAAAATTCAAAGATGATAAAACAAAAAAATGATAGTAAATAACATGAGGATTTACTGTGTTTTGGACTATTTTCTAAGATTAATAGGATAGTATCACTATGAATTCACTATTCAAAAATAATGAGAGTAAAAAAACAAGAAACATGAACAAAACTGGACAAAGAAAAACACATGACACACGTAATGGAAATACAAGAGACAATAAAAATAGATCCAGAAAAACTAACAAAGAAAAACGTATACAAGACCAAGACCCCATTACCAGGGTTCATTCTCACCTACTCAGATAAATAATGTTATTATATTTGAGTCACAAGTTTTGTTTAATTTTTTTAATCTATTTTTAGTTTATAGAGGTTTTCATGATACATGGGTTGAAAATTTGGACTTTCGGGATAAATGGTCCTGACGTATGATTTAGGAGTACAATTAGTACTAACTATGTGGTATGAAATAGTGAGTCCTATTGAAGTTTTTTAGGGTTTAATAATATTTTTTCAAACCATTCTTCTTTCCCAATGTAGCTTCGTGCCTCAATTTTCATTGTATAGTGACCACCACATTGTTGGGGAACAATTTGTTAAACCGTGCAGCCTAACAGTGTGCCCAGATTCGAATCTCTTCAAATTTGAATTTACTATGATTACCTTGGGTTTTTTAATTTTAAACCTTTATTATGATCTCTTAGGTCCAACATAACCTCTCCCCAATACTCTATAGAGATTTATCCATGGATACATAGCAATTTAACTTTCTTCTTAGTGAATCTTTTAAAGGTATTTTTTGTTTTTTTATCAGATCTCCTCTCCTCTTTCTATAACATTACTTGATCCCTTTTTAACTTTTTATATTGGAATATAATTGGGTTTTTATTTAATAATCTAGAGGTTTTATCAGATAATTGATGATTTTTATTATGGATATAGGCTTGTGGAGACCATATATCATCGTTTCCAATCTCTATTCTTGATGGCTACTAGTTTTCCTCCATTTGTGAGGTGTCACTATATAATAGTGCTAAACTGTGAATTACTTAATGTTATTGTAAATTTATTTGGTTTGGTTTGTGAAATTGATTGATTTGATATAAAATATAATTTTTTTAGTAAATTTTTCTTGGTTCACATAAAAATGGTGGTCTTAAAGGGGTTTTTCTTTAAAAATAATTATTCACTTTTTATGTTCGATGAAATTTCTCAATGATGATTTTGAATCAAAAATGGATTTCCCAGTATGGGATCAGTGGTGTTTTTATTGTAAATTTTTTTACAAGGTTGTGTGATTGATTTTTTCAATTTTTTTGACAAACATAGCACATTAGGAACCTTGTGTGCGTCAAGTTATGGACATATGCGAACCTTGGTGAGTACAACACCACTAAGGGTTATTCTTATGATATCAATAGACTATTGTAAGAATAAATATCATTAGGATTCACAATATGCTTATATTATTGTTTCTTCACATGTCTAAGTACATATTCTTATAGTCTATATCCCTCTAGTTCTTGGTTTTATACATGATGGTATTGTTTAATGTTTGATTACTCACATGTTTATTATATGATATTTACAAGGATAATTCTATTTGTTCCCTTTTTTTACTATCTTTCATGTACTTTTCAAAATCCTAGTTTATGTGAATATTAAGTGCTTTAGGGGAAACAAAATGATGTTTTAAATATTTATTTTCATTTGAAATTACATCATAAAATTGTTTTGTTTTAATGTAAGAACAAATGGTTTCATGATGATAGAAATTATATAAATTTACAGTGGTATCATAATAAGATTTTCTCTACAACCTGTGTATTTGGATATATGTAGATATAGTTTTTCAGAACACAGGTAAAGGGAAGGGTGTCATGTATCTCACCTTCTTTTCGTGGTTGTTGATGTCTTTATAGTGGGTTGGGATGGTGGTGATGAATGGTTACCTAGAGAATTGGAATGTATATCATCTTGTTTTATCTTCAGGTCTCACCTTTTGTATTGACATTGTATGGCTCACAGTTTTGTTATCCATTATTCCAAATTATTAATTATTTGTGTAGGATACCATATTTTTTCAGGTATGTTTCACTATGAGCTTCAGTTGAACCTATTTTAATTTGGTTTTTCATTCTTCTTTAAACCACGGTGGTTGAGTCTTGTTTGGGTGCATAAATATTTTATTATGGAAAATTTTCTAAATTTTAGGGATGTATTTTTATTTAATTAATAAAGTTTGGGTAAATTTGTCAAGTTATTATAATGGTTATCTGTGGTTTAGAATTCTTAAGAGGTTTTTCGGGCATTTTCCTATAGAATATGGCCAAAAAGATGTATGCTGGACACTTTCAAATCTTGAATGGCTACACAACATGAAGATTTTTTTAGGAGTATACTGTGAAATAATTCAGAGGATGGAACTAGTACATGCTCTGAAACTGTTTCATGCTATGAAATGATCGATTGGGGTTATTTTAACATGAGGAGATGTATTTTTTGGTGTATCTTATAAATCAAGAAATTCACATCATGAAAGGATGTGATTCTAGGATATTTGGGAACCAGTGATTTTAAACCACACTCTGTGTATGATTTTTTATCATCCTCCATGTATCTCTCTCTATCGAGCCCTAGGGATAATCCAGTCAATTTTAGAGCAATTATTTCCCTTTCAAATGTATCTTTCAAGCATTTAATAATTGGTGAGATACATTGATTTGATTTTCCCCTCACATCCACTGGTTCTCTGTTATCTTCATTTTATATCTTAACCAATTTGGAATCAGGTTTTGATATTAATGTTTTTGTGATATATATTTTTCTTTTGATTATCATCACCTTCTTTTTTTTAGAAATTCTAGTTGGAATCATTTCTTTAATCTCCAGATAAAGGTAGTTAGTCTATAACAAAGCCCTATGTTCTTTTTCTATTTGTTAAAGTATGTGAAATATTATGTGATTGTGCCAACACAATATGTATGTTTACAAAAAAATAATTGGTGATGATAATAATGTGTTTGGACTACTCTTTGGATTCCTATTTATCCAAGAGTGTTGAGACCTTCGTTGTAGATATGCATAAGGTGATACCACCCTGGAACAATAATAAATTGGCTAATGGCTTAAAATATGATTTATCATGACATGAAATCTCAGTTGATTGCATGTAATAAATTCACCTTGGAAAATGGATTCCTTAATTATTGAATGAATGGTGATGATTTGATATAAAGGGGTGTGTACATAGGCATGATAACAACTTAAGGTATGATTTAACAAATGAATGGATAATTAAATGGAAAATGGAAATGGATAAATTGATCACTATGAATTTTGATGTTATGTGGTGTTATTCTGGACATTATGACTTTTATTGTGATTTATACTGAATGTATTATATAAAGGGCTTTTCTCGGTGATACTGAAATGCTTATATAAAGGGATTTTACCAGTGATTTTGAAAGAATTATATAATGGGATTTTTCTGGTGATGCTAAAATGATTATATAAAGGGATTTCCCAGTGATGTTGAAATGATTATATAAAGCTATTTTCCTAATGATACCGAAATTATTATATAAAGGGATTTCCCAGTGATGCTGGAATTCATATATAAAGGGTTTTTCCAAGTGTCGTTGAAATGCTTATATAAAGGGATTTCCTTGGTTATGTTGAACTGCTTACGTAAAGGGCTTGATCTAGTTATTATGTAATGCATATATAAAGGTATTTTCCTGGTTATGTTGTAATTCATATAGGTTTTGGTTTTCTTATGTTATTATTACATGGACATGTGGTTACATTTGACATGATTTTGATAAATTCTCAAAGATATTTTTGCATGGTGCTGAAGAAGGTTGGTTTTTGTTTCAAATTAATTTATTAATTAACACATCCGATAATTGATTTATTAAATGCACTTATTAGAAGGATGGTTTTGTTTATAAATGGTGATGTTGACATACTAACTTTTACTCACACTCTATTCAGGTCTCCATTTGGTATCTGAGAAGTTTATATATAAGTAGGTTTGGACAAGGGAAAGGGACCTTGTTGTTGAATTTTACTTTTTGGATTGGTTGGAGCTTGGAGATTGGACCAACCAGGGATTCTAGACCAGGGTATTTGAGTTCATTTTTTTCAGATTATTATTTTATCTGTATGAATTTCAACATGTCATTTAGTTACATTCCATCCTGACATTACATGGTTCATTATTATTTGGCTACTTGGTTCATCCTTTATTTTTCATTTCTCTGATGTATTTTTTCTACTATTTCTGTTACTATGATATTTTTTTATTTCCACTATATAGCTACTTTGTACCAGGTGATATAGTCTCCCCACTCTTTTCTCTAGACCCACTACTAATCAGCACCCTCTAGAATATGGATATGTGTTTTTTAGGTCCAGTAACCAACCTGATTTGGTCATGCGAGAGAGTGCCAGATCAGGGGACGTTACAAAGTGGTATCATAGAAGAATATTTTTCTTTTATCTTTCCTTACTTTTTGGTAAATCTTTAAAGGAGGCTAGGATGGGTTTGGACATGGTAATGAGAATGATCATGGGATTAGCTAACCCATGTATAGGGGAAAATCCAAGTACCTAGTAATTGTATTGTTTTCATGATATTTGTTCTTTATGGTTGATGTTATTTCACCTTGGGTAATTCACATGTTGTGTGATATTGTTGTTTATTTAGATTTATAATAGTGGATTGGTATGAAGTGATATGAGTATAAATGCATCATTATAGGCACATATGTTTATATATTTAATTTCATTGTTCATGATAAGGAAATATTTATAAAATTTGATATATTTTTCATATGAACTCTGAAATGAAAGACCTATTATATCTGATAAATGTAAATAAAGAAATATCTTGTCATAATAATTCACATGTTAAGACATGTTTAGAGACTCCATGAGTTAGTGGTTCTCTATTTTTTCACCTATTGAGGCTGAACATTTTGTTATCCAATTTTCTAAGGAGTGCAATTTTCTTATATAGAAAATTCCTACTCGTCATCTTCAAATTGAATGTTTAGAGAGTAGTAATCAAAACGCTCCTATTGTAGCTGAACCATAGCTTCCTATAACTCATGAAAATCATATAGATATTTATCTTCATGAAATATATTATAGGGTCATACAATTCCTGGAATGGGATAATATTCACACCGTACCTTCAATGTATGTGCTAATGATATAATTTCAGCTGTAGAATCTGCCTACATTCTCTAAGAATGAAGGCCCCTTGGTAGCTGAGTTCTAGATCGAGTTAGAATAGATGATCCCCAAGAACTAGAATATTCCCATAGATAGGAGGGTGAAGATTTCTACATACATTCTTTATAGACCAGCCAAGCATTGATGAGACATTGTAGAGAAAGTTATAAAGTTAGAAGAGTTATCTTGGGAGGAATTTGAGGAAAATTTTATGAGTCACTTATATCTTGAAATATTTAGAGATGAGAAGGATCATGAGTTCATTAACTTGAAATAGGATAGAATGTTAGTGATGGACTATGTTGGACGTTTCACTAACCTATAGTGCTTTGCACCATCTTTAGTAGTTGATGAGATTTCCCAGGAGAGGCATTTATAGGATGGGATTAACTGTGAGATAAAGTCATATTTGAATATTTTTCATTTGAATAGATTTTTGGATGTGAGTAATAGGGATTTCATCACATAAAGGAGTCTGAGAGAGGCCCTGAGTAGTGACTAGTATATTTCAACAAGGAAAAATAAGATCTCTTCATTTAGTGGCAAGAAGCACCACTATGATAGTTATCACAAAGGTAACTGTGGGAAGAGCATCTAAGGAAATTGGTAGCCATCTTAAGACCGTGTTCTATTGCAATGCTATATATGTGGAATGTTTGGTCACAAGTGGATGAAGTGTTCATTCTTGATTTGGAGTGTCATTATTTTGGTAGGTTGGGCCATCTGAAGAGGTTTTGTAGGGGCATGCAATAATAGAGTAGTGGAAGTGGATGAATTCATGTGCCAAAGTTTAGGAAGGACTTAACTATCCATTAGTAGAATGGTATCTCAAATTTCATTATATGTTTAGGTTTAGGTATGTGGTGTGGTACTCTAGTGTAGGATTGACATTTCCATCCATATGGATTATCCCAGGGGATTTAGACTAGTGCTTGGGGTAGTGGGGAATGTCACCTATATGCTATGCAGTCTACTCTAAATTGTTTGGATATAGGAAATTCTACCATAAAAGGCATGATTCTTATATCATCTACCTTAGAATTCATTTTATTGGATATGGGATCATAAAATTCCTTTATATATTCCATTTTTAAGTCATTTGAGCTTGGTTGTGGAAATATTTGATGGTTCCCTAACCATCAATACACTATTTGGAGTGCGGTCAGAGAATTTTTAACATTTCAAGGTATGTTCCCTAGAAATTTGCGGTTTTCATTTCTTTCAAGAACTTTTTTTACTAGAAATGAAAGGTTATGATTTGATTCTTAGGATGGATTGGATAGTTTTCTACAAGGATCATATCGATTATTATCAAAGGATACTTACCTTTCTATCTCAAGAAGGAGGTAGCTATTTTAACTAGAGTGAGTGGGATCTTTACACTAGTCATGCCAGACCAATTAAGTGTTTATTAGATTGTTTCATGGATATGATAATAGGAATTTCTCTAGATGATGGTGGAATGCACCAAAATACATTTCATCCCATGCTGGATAATAGGACCTACTCTAAATGATGAGTACTATATCTTACCACCTAAGTGGGAAATCAAGTTCACGATTTAGTTATTGTAGAGAGTAAATATATTTTCTATCCCACCTTATAGCATGACTCCATCAGAGGTTTATGAGTTGAAATTTTATTTGGAAGATCTAGAAGCTAAGGGTTTCATGTGACCTAGTACATCTCTGTGGGGTTCTCTAGTTCTTTTCTTCAAGATGTCTGATGAGACTTTGAACTTATGTGTATTATTAGAGATTGAACCAGATCATAGTGAAAAACTGGTATCCTCTTATGTGCATCGACGATCTCTTCATCTAGTTGAGAGGTGATAATATCTTCTCCAAGATAGATTTGAGATTAGCATACCACCATTTGATGTTGAGACCATCATACACACCTCATAATTATTTTAGGAGCTTGTATGACTTGTATGAGTTTGTAGTGATGCCATTTGTTTTGATGAACACACTGATGATATAAATGGAATTTATTAATTAAATATTCCATCAGTTTCATGACCAATTTGTGGTGTTTTTCAGCAATCAAATCATAGTGTAATCCCAGTTAGTAGAAGTTAACTACCAACTTTTTTACATCATCTTGAATACATTGAGATAGAATCAAATTTCAACAATAAAACCAAATGTAGTTTCTTTATTGATAGAGTAAAATTATTAGGCCATGTCATCTTATAATATGGAGTGTTAATGGACCCAAAGAAGGATGAAACTATGGTATCTTGGGAATGCCCTAATATTTTTTTTCTTCAGATTCATAGTTTTTAGGGATTAGTAGGTTATTATTGGAGTTTTTTCGAGAACATCTCCAATTTGGAAGCACCGATGTCTGGGATGACCTGGAAGGGGATAAAGTTTTTTTGGTAAGATGCTTGAAAATATATTTTATGGAGATGGAGGTTAGGGTGATCTGAAAACTGATCCTCTCCTTACCTATTATGGATAAGGAATATAATGTGCATAGTGATGTATCTGAAGTTGGAATATGAGTTGTTTTGATGTAGGAGGAAAAATGGTTACTTATGGATCCAAACAGATGAGACCATATGAGATGAATTATCATAATCAAGATTTTTAGTTAGCTGTGGTGGTACATTCCCTGAGTTGCTGGTGAAAATATCTTTTGGGTGAGAGGTTTGTGGTGTACACAGACTACTAAAGCCTCGAGTACTTCTTTTCTTAGTGGGAACTAATCCTTTGGAAAATGAGGTGGGTTGAGTATATACAATCTTTCGACTTCAAGTAAGATTATACACTGATTAAGGGAAATGTTGTTTATGATGAATTGGTCTGGAAGACGTTGATAGAGGTAGTGCAGGAGTCTTGTGATGAGTGGTGGATGATGGATCTCTTTGCAGACATGCATCTAGATGTTCAGGAGTCCCAAAGATGAGTAGATCTGACATCAACATTGATTTTAATTGTAAATATTGATCAGATGAGGACATAAGAGTTATCTAATATAGAGGGATTAGCTCTAAGAGACAAATTATATGGTGGGGGGATAGCAGTATGGTCCCTTGGAAATGACAATTTTATTCTTTTCCATGGCTGATTATGAGTTCCTACTGGCTTGCGTGGGGAGTTGATGAGAGAGTTCCATGCTTCTAGATGGGTGGTACATCCATGGCTTAAAAATATGTATTGTGATCTTCATAGATAGTAATGTTATCTAGGAATGAATAAGGAGCCAACATGCTTTATTCCAAGATGTTTCACCTTTCAACAGGTGAAGGCCAAGAATCATAGGATTACTGTGCTATTGCAACCTCTACCCATTCCAGAATAGAAATGATATGAAGTCACTATTGATTTTTTGATAGGATTACCTAGGACACCTCATAATAATGAAGTATTCTAGGTGATTATAGATCTATTACTGAATGTAGTCCACTTCTTTCCTATCAAAGAGACATTCAATATTGATGATCTGGGTAGTCTATATGTTTAAGAGATAACCCAGTTTCATGGTGTTCTATGGAATATCATTTCTGATCAAGATACCTGTATCAGGTATCAGTTCTGTATGGGACTTCATAAGGCATTATGATCATAATTTTTTCTAAGCAAAACATATCATCCATAGATTGACGTCCAATCCAAAAAGAACTATTAAATTTCTAGAAGATATGTTATGAGCATGTGTGTTTCATTTTGGTGGTTTATAGAAGCATCATTTAACACTAGTAGAGTTATATTATAATAATATATTCCAAGTATAGATCCAAATGGAATCTTTAGAGGATTTATATGATTGGACATGTTGGTCACCTCTTTATTGGTTGGAAGATGGTGAGTTAGTGTTTATTAGACCTAGTCTCCCATAGGAGACGTTTGATCAGGTTCAGTTTATTAGATGGTGTTTTATGACCATATATATTAGGTAGAAATCTTAAACTGACCCTTAGAGAAGAACTTGGGAGTTTGAGGTGGGTCATAGTGTTTTACATCAGGCTTCACCAAGGTTGGGGAAACATCGTATCCGGAAATAGGGAAAGCTAGCACTTAGATTTTTCAGGCAGTTTTAGATAGTGGAAAGGTTTAGTCTAGCAGCGTACCGATTAGACCATACACAATTGTACAGTTCCATGCATGATTTTTTTCATATATAATGGATTTAGAGATATCATCTTGACCCTTCTCATATGGTTGACATCGATGACATCAATTTTTGTGTAGATGTTTCTTTTGAAGAAAATCTAATATTAATTATAGATCACAATGAGAAGTATATATAGGAAATGACTATTTCTCTAGCTCAAGTGTAGTGGTATCATGGGCATGTTTATATGTATACCCATGATATGGAATCTAATAGGTGAACATAGTGTCCAAAATTGTTAATCAAGATACCATAGTGATTCTTGGAGTAGAAAAAGGATGATTTGTTTTATGGTTGAGAGGTTGTAAGATTCCATTTTTTTCTAGGTATGTTTATCATTGAGATTTGGTTGATTTTTTTAATTTTTTCCCTTCTTCATAAAACCTTAGTGGATGAGTCACATTATGGTATAGAGATATTTTTCTATAGAAAATGATCTAACATTTAAGGGGTGTAAGTTTATTGAATTAATGGAGTCTGGGTAAATGTGTCAACAAATTACAAGGGTTATGCATGGTTCAGAAGGCTTTAGAGGTGGTTTAGGATCTTCCTACAGAAAATTTGTTGAAAGTTATCTACTGGACACTTTCAAATCATGAATGGTTACATGACGTAAATATGTTGTTAGATAGATGCCATGAAATGGGTCAAAGAATGAAACTAGTACATGTTGTGAATCGTGTTCATGATGTGAAATGGTCGATTAGGGTTATTTTAACACTAAGTGCCACATTTTTCAATGTATATTTTAAATCCAAAAATTAATTTCATGAAAGTGTTTCACATCATGAATATCTTGGGACCAAAAGTTTTAGACCACATAATTGGTATGATTTTATTCCATATGTCATGCATCTCTCTCTCCCTCTCTAAACCCTAGGGAGACCCTATGAGATTTTTTTATTGGTTTATTCCCTTCTATATGTCTTGATCAAGAATTTAATCTAGGGTGATTTTATTAAATTTGGTTTCCCCATCTCCTCCACTTGTTATCTGTTATCACGATGTGATCTCTTGACTATCATGTAATTGAGTTTTTATCTTGATGTTTGTTTGATATAGTTTTTTCTTGTGATCATGATATTTTTTGTTCTTTTTTTCCATAAATTGTTGGAATAATTTATTTTTAACACCATATAAAGGTAGGTGGTCTAAAAAATCCACATAGTCTATTTCTATTTTTTTATTTTTTTAAATATTTTGTGATTTATACTGACACAAGGTGTACAACAAAAATTAGAATAATGGGTGATTATAATCATGTGTCTGGACTACTCTTTTTATCCATTTAGATCAAATAGTGTTGATACCTATCTTGTAGATACTCATAGGGAGAGCCTGCCCAAGAATGATAATGAACTAGATAATGGACTAAAATATGATTTAGCATGACATGAATGCTCGGGTGATTTCTTATGATAGATTCACCTTGGAAAATGGATTCCTTTATAATTCAATGGTTGGTGATGGTTTTATATAAATGGATGTGTACACTGTCATGATAATGAATTAAGTTATAATTTATTGAATAACTGGATAATTTAAAAACAAATGGTAATTGGCTAAATTGACAATTATAACTTTTGATGTTATGTTGTGTTATTCTAGACGTTATGAATTATTTTGCAATTTATGATGAAATGATTATATAAATGGATTTTCGTGATGGTTCTGAAATGATTATATAAAGATATTTACCCAATGATGTGGAAATTATTATATAAAGGTATTTTATCAGTAATGCTTGAATTCTTATGTAAAGGGATTTCCTGGTGATTCTTAAATGATTATATAAAATACTTTTCTCAGAGATACTATAATTTTTATATAAAGGGCCTTTCCCAGTTAAGATAAAATGATTATATGAAGGGATTTTACTAGTTATGATGAAATTATTATATAAATGGATTTTCCTAGTCATTATATAATGCTTATAGGTATTGTCCTGGTTATGTGTTATGATATGGACTTTTATTTACTGTTGTCATGGTTGCGTAGCATGATCAGAGATATTTTGACATAGTGCCAAAGTATTTTGATTGTTATATTGTTTTAATTAATTAATTAATAATTCTGATTATCATTTTATTTCATGAACTTATTAGCATACTTGTTTGTTTTGAAATAATGGTGTTGACCAACTGAATTTTACTCACACCAAATTTAGGCTATCATTTGGTATTTGAGAAGATTATATGGATGTGGTTTTGGAGAAGGTTAAGGGACCTTGTTGTTGATTGATGATTATTGGATGGGTTGGAGCTTGGAGATAGGACCGACCATGGACTCAAGACCAGGGTCTTTTATTTTATTTGTGTTTGCTTATTATTTTATCTATATGATTACCAACATGTCATTTAGTTACATTCCATCATGAAATTACATGGTTCTTTATTATTTGGATTCTTTTTTCATCCTTTATCTTCTATTTTTATGATGTAATGTTTTCTCTATTTTTTTTACTGTGATATTTGTTTATTTCCACTGTATTTCATCTCTTTACCAGGGATATAGTACCACCACTATGTTCTCTACACCGCTACTTCTAGTTGGTAGCCTTTGGTGTATGGGGAGACATGTTTGAGGTCCACTATGCAACCTGATTTTTCCACATGAGAGAGTACCAGATGGAGGCCGTTATAGTTTTTTACCTCATTTTAGTTTCTCTTGGGTCATGTTTTGGTTTACGTGTTCATATTCACCTTGTGGTGGGTAATCTAGTGTGGTGTGCCATGCTGACCAGGTTTGGTTCATTTCAAAATGGTATCAGAGACAATACCTAGATGGATGTGTAATAAACTACCTATGTTTGGATTAGGGTTTGTGGTAGGCAGGAGTTTGGACCATAAAAATTTGGGTAGTAAGTGAAAAAGGGTTCTAAAATAGCTCACTTCCAGGTTGGAACTCAAGTAACCATGGGTGGTAAGGTATTTTTTAACAAGAATAAGATTGATTTTTAGGTTATTTAAATAAACATGATTTGGGTTTTATTTAAATTAAAATTTTAATTTTTAATTTTTTTCATCTCTAATTTGTTGAATCTGTGGTTACATTTAAATTCTTATTGATTGAAGGTTTTCATATGGATTATTGAATTCATATTTAGATTTAGAGAAATGATCTTAAGTTCTAATTGGATGTTTTACTTTGTGTTTATTTAGAAATTCCTCTTATAAGAGATCTTTCAAATCTAATAGAGGAATCTATGAGAAAAGTAACGTATATGAATCATCGATTGGTGGATCATGGCACAAAATTTACCAAGAATAATCTGCCTATATTCTATGGTAAAAAGGGGCCCTATGAATCCGAAGAGTTCCCTAATAATATTGAGAGAATTGTAAACTTTTTGAAAACTCTAGAGGAATATAAGTTGAGCTTTTCCACCTATATTCTTAAAGTTCCAGACATAAAATTTTGGGACTCCATTTTTCAAGCTATCTAAATGATGAACATACCCAATGTTATTTCAAGAAGATATTTAACAAATACTTTTATCCAAAAATGTTGTGAGTGGAAAAGACATGGGAATTTCTAACCTTTGATCAAGGGGAGCATTATGTTTTGGAATATTCCACTCATTTTGTTGGGTTAGTTTACTTAGAATCTGGTTTTATCTATAATTAATACCATAAATATCGAATGTTCAAGATGATTTTGATGGATGGTATTCGGTCGAAGATTATTCTCTTATGCCTACTGACATTTTCCAAGGTGGTTGATAAAGAATTTATGGATGAGGTAGACATAGTTAGAAAGATGGGTTTAGGTGGAGATTTAGTTGTTGTATGAGGTATCCATAGTATTCCATCTGGCTAGGAAAGGAAGCATAAGGGTGATCAGTTTACATTAGGACCAATTTATGGGGCTTCTACAAGATAACATCGGGTAGTTTTTTATCAGTTTTAGAGTCTTGGTCATACTAAGCCTAACTATACAGAAGTACCTAAGACATGTCATCATTGTGGGAAATATAGTCATGTTAATCATTTTTGCAGAATAATTTTCCAAGGAAGTAGACCTAGATCCAATCTTGCCAAAGGCCATCAAGTCCATTCACATGCATCAAAGGGTGTTGGATCTCATTCTCATTCCAAGGGGGATACTCACACAATGAAGAAAGATCAGGGAGGAGCTAAGGAAATACATCTTAATGAACCAAAGTATTCAATGGAGGAATATGAAGTATGGATTGCGACTATGATTGGTATGGTGTTCATTTCATCCTCTTTGGTTTTAATTTTTTTTATACAAGTGAATCTCATTTTTTTATATAATATAATTTGATTGACATGTTGGGATTATGTTTGAAACTCATTCCATTCATGATGGATCTTTCCATGATTTTTTCAATGATTTTCAATAGGGTTGTCCATGGACACAATATTCTTTCTCCACTTTTCTTCTTTCTAAAGGAAGTTGGCCTTTATTACCAGCGTTGGTGATGTTGGATCCTAAGTCTAAACTCAATAATGGGATGTCAGTTCGTTATTCCATGGATTCCTCCTCGGATCTCATATCTTAGTCCGGATCTCCCTTATATATTTGATTCATGTTAGTGAAACTTATTCCTGAATATATCTCAATGTGGACACCTATTAATTACACTACTTATACCTTGATAGTGAAATGACATATGATTAGAGTAGATGGTATAATTGGGAATGTCTGATAATTTTTGGACATTGGTCTTGTTGGGTGCCTATAAAATCTCCCCCCTTTGAGTTCGAAGGTGTATCTTTCGTATTAGGAATCTTAGGCATGGAACCTAAGGAATCCTGTGTCGGACAAGTGCTAGATTACATTAGGAGCGTTATTCATTTGAGTATTTTTTACCCCAATCATCCAATTTTTTTGTATATGGTAGAGGATTCATGTGGGATATAGGTTTTATGTATTGTGGGAATAGATTGGTCATCTTTTTAATGTATTTTAGGGACCTGTGGGTGGTTAAGTGTGTCCCTAAGGGGGAATATAATCCAAATTGAGGGTTTGGTTATGTGTGTCCCCAGGGGGGAAGATGATCAAACATTAGGGTTTGGTTAAGTGTATCCCAAATGGGGAAGATTTCACACTTCAGGGTTTTGTTGACTATAGCCCCAGGGGGGAATATTTCAAAAATGTAGGTTTGGATAAGTGTGTCCCCAAAAGGGAATATTTCACAATTGGGGTTTTGATTAATTGTATTTCCATAAAGGAAGATTTCACACTTGAGTTTTTGGTTAAATGTGTCCCCAGAAGGGAATATTTCACAATTGAGGGTTTGATGGTAATGTTGGGGGTGTCAGGATTGACCCTCACAGAGGTATCCCATGTTTTTTAGATGTTGGGATTGAACCTCATAGATGGTTCCTAAGTACCCTTTTGGGAATCAAGGATAAAAATCGAAGTATTTCAATTCCCTAGTTTGAGGTTGTGTGATAGGATTGGTCCATGCAGTTTAACATAATGAAATAAGGATGCTCGTGTCACGGAAGGTGATTCAATGAGGGATGGTGTGGGGATCATGCATATGGGCTTCCTAGTTGTTTTGTAATCTCATCCTATGTGTGGAGTTTAATCCCATGTAGATGGAAGAGGATGTGGGGATTACATAGAGAGGTATACTTTAGTAATTGTTTCATCTCTTAGTGGGGAAGGATGGTCTCATCCTATTGAAAAAATGTTGGAAGTCATAGTGAAAAATAGGTATTTTGATAAAGAAAAAAATAATAATAATAAGATAAACATGCACATAATGATTTATCTAGTTCAAGAATAATCCCTACATCCATAGAGAGGAAAAATCAATTCACCCAACTTGGGAGAACAATTATAGGAAGATTTTAGAGTTTCACACACACATACACACATAGAAATCCTAGCTTGAATGAGCTAATAAAGAAGATGAATCATTGTGCCACTAATCACATAGTAAGTCCACTATTCAATAGTAAATGGTGGTTGGAAGTCATCATATCTACAGTGTTGTAACTACCCAAGTCAAAGTCTCTATAGTGTCCGATGGAAAGAAGTTTGTGCAGCTACAGTGTAACTATATCTAAAGTGTGTGATGTTAAAATAACCATGCCAAAGTCAAAATTTATACAGTGTCCTATTAGTGTCATTTGGTCAACTCTACTATAGTCAGTCATAGTTTTTATAGTTCCCCAAAAATTAGACCGAGGGCCTTCATCCCCCAGACCCCGAAGTAGGGGCATGTTTCCCTCTACAACACCTAATGAGCTCACTATAGAGAAAAACCCCTTAGAATTGCATCCTGGTGTGCGATATGGGCTGCTAGAATTTGACCCAACATCATACAAATGGACTAGGCTACACCAATCCAACATATCCCATGATGATCGTGCATGGGGAATCCCATTGTCATTGAATGTGGTAAGACTAAAGTTTAAAATCATGTGCCGAGGATGTTGTTATGTAGTTTAAAATCATACGACTAAGACGTGGGGCTAGTTAGTTTTATATTATGCATCTCGTACATGGATGGGTATTATTCCATGGACCTCCCAGGAGTTTTTTAGGAGTAGTGGTGGTTTGATTGGGGCTTATACATAGAATATTCCCGATTTCTACTAGGAGGAAAAAATCATGTGATTTGGTCTTACGCATGGATGATTCCTAGGTTCTTGTAGGATCAATGATGGTGTGATTTGAGCATACACATGGATGATTTCCTGGTGATTCTAGGATTATTAATGGTGTGATTGGGTTGTACATGTGGAAGCTTATTGTGTTCTAATAGGCATAGTGATTGTGTGATTTGGGATTACATGTGGAAGCTACTCAGGTGCTTCTTGGAGCAGTGATGGTGTGATTTTGTCTTATGTATGAAAGATTCCTAGGTGATTCTAGGAGAAGTGGTGGTGTAATTGGGGATTACATGTGGAAGCTATCCAAGTAATTCTAGGAGTAGTGATGTTGTGATTGGGGCTTCTATGTGGAAGTTTCCCAGGTGGTGGTAGGATAAGTGATGTTCTAAATAGTCTTAATCATGGGATATTTCCAGGTGATTCTAGGAGTAGTGATAGTATAAATAGAGATTATGCAAATTGGATTGTCAGGTGCTGCTAGAAAAAGAAATTGTTTGAATGGGACTTATACATGGAATCCCCTTAGGTGCTTCTAGGAGAAATGATGGTGTGGTTGGGGCCTATACATGGAATATTCCCAGGTTCATCTTGGATTAGCGATTGTATGAATTTGATTACATGTGGGAGCTGCCTGGGTGTTTTTAAGAGAAATGATGGTGTGGTTAGGTCTTATGCATGGAAGCATCCCATGAGGATAGGGGTATCATCTCATTCATATCACATGAGGAATCTCGTTCATTTTTTATGAGGTATCCTTCAATTATTTAATATAACATTCCATGATCATTTCATAAGATAATTCCATAGTTTACCATCACGTGTAAGGATGTTGTTTCCGAGGCTTACATATGGACCTACCCATTATGTATTCCTCATTTCCATCTATGAGGGCATGTCAACCTGCTGATGAATCAGGGAATATTATTGGGTATTAAACCTGATGAGGAGGCCCATGGGAACTTTTTTTGGGATCATCTTATGATTGTTACATGAGACATCTTATTCCTGATGCACAAGGAATATCGTTTTTTCATAGGAGGTATCTTATTCCTGTCATATAGGGTATACTATAGTTTAACATCATGTAGTGAGTAGGATGGATTTTTCATCAAGACCACGACATGAGGATTCTTATGTTAGATATGTAAGGTATATTATGTCTTCACATGAGGCATCCTATAATTTCCAAATAGGGTATAATTTAGTTTAATTTCGTATAGTGAGGACTATTTCTTGGTGGTCATCTCATTATCATTACCTAAGGAATATTAAACATAAAACAAAAGGCATCACATTCTTTCCACATGAGGCATTCTATGTTTATCACATAGGGCATACTACATTTTAAAATCATATAGTAAGGACTAATAGGAAGGAGATTCCTAGAAATGGTTGGTGTGTGGCTTATACTGAACTATACCTTTATTATTCAACCTGGCATAGGAGTCAAGTGATGAGGTTTTAGGAACTACATGAGGAGTATTTTGACTCAAGGTATTCAAGGAGAAAAAGCGGATAATGTCAACTCATGGTATAGATAATGGGATGAGAGGATTGTGTCGACTCAAAATATTTTAGAGAGTGTAGAGAAGTATCTTGAATCATGGTATTAAATGGTATGGGTGTGTTTCTAAACACTATTTTGTGCAACTATGCACTATGTCATGCAACTATGAAATGGGTCACACAATTGGGTGCCATGTCACGCAACTTTTACTATTGTGTGGAAATAATTTTGTGCGAGGAATGACCTGCTAGTGCATTTTTGTATTGACACTATGTCACAAAATTTTTGAGTTACACCCAAATAGAGTTGAATGAAAGCTTGGAATTTTCATGAAATAGGGACCCCCATGTCGAATGTTTCCTGAAAACATCTCAAGAAGAAGAACATGTGTTTAGGGATTCCATAAGGTAATTTTGTACAAGTTTGGGAATTTGGGGTTTCACAAAGTGTGCAACCTCAAGTCACATGGATGATATTTTTGACACTACATTGTGAGAGTTCCTCTACAAAATGATGGGTTGATTCCATATTTATAAGAATTTCAACTATGTCATGAAACATAGCCTTTATTGGGAAACTTATGGGGTTGTGTGAAACTGCGTTTCTTTTTTTGAGGCCAGCACATGAATACATAAAGATTCTACATTTGAAATTTTATATTTCATGAAAATAAGTTACATTACCATAAAGGGGTCAAAAGTACCTTTTTAATTTTTCTTTTAGTTCCAAACTTTTCACTTGGATCACATCGGTTCTCTATTTTGAGAAGTCTAAATTCTAACAACAATAAACTTTGATCCTTAAGTTAATTTGGGCTCCATGACTAGTATAATTAAAGCCTAAAAAATGAACTATGCAACTGGATTGAGATATTCATCATTTGTTCCATCATTGGATGATTTTTTTGTGCCAATACAGTCCCTTGGGAAAGATGAATGAATAAAATTTTAAATATTTTAAGTTTTGGGTGATGATTTCTGACCTCAAAGATTTTTAGAACTTCTTAATTCTTGATCTTGATATATTTGGATTTATTATTGTAATATATTGGATAATTAATATTAAGTACTACATCTACTTTTTCCATTTCTGAGTTCAGTTTATTTCTCCCGACGGAGTCTCTAATCTCGTTCTGGGAGATTGGGATTATAGATCAGGGAGAGTGATACATATTTTTCCTTATGAAGGTATGATATCATGCCTATTTTCTAATAATTTATTAATGTCATTGACCAATGTTTGTGAAATCCACTTCATTCATTGGTGAGTTCCTACCTAAAGGTCTTTCCTATTGATTTATATTTTTTTTGCCTCAGAGAGAGGTTAAGTTCAATATTTACCTACTTTATGGGACAATTCTTATTTCTATTCCATAATATCATATATAACATACTGAGTTAAAAGACTTTAAAGCTAAGATTATGGATCTTGAGCCCAAAATATTTATTCATCCTAGTGTGTCACTTTAGTCTTTTCCAGTTCTCTTCACAAATAAGATAGATGGAAACCTTAGGCTTCATGTCAATTTCTGAAAGCTTAATCAGGCAACTGTTAAGAACAAACACTCTATTCCTAGGATTAACGAAATCTCTAATTAAATTATAAGATATTGATAGATTTCTATGATTGACCTTTGATTGGGGTACCATCAATTAAGGTTCTGAGAAGAGGATATAACTAAGAAAACATTTAGAATCAGGTATGATCATTTTGAGTTTCTAGATATACCATTCAGTCTCACAAATTATCTTTTGGTATTTAATGAATTGATGATCCAAATATTTCATTGGTTATTGTAATATTTCATTGTTCTTTTTTGGATGATATTTTAGTGTACTCCAAGTCAGCGGAGGAACACAAAGATCATTTGTATACCATCCTTATAATCTTGAAGGAAGATCATATGTATGAAAAGATTTATAAATTTTATTTTTGGGTCCAAGAAGTTATGTATCTAGGCATTTTAATATCTTAAGGGTAATATCAGTGGATCCTAAAAATATTAGGGTAGTGATGTCATGGGAGGGACCTAGAAATGCGTTCAAGATTTGAAACTTCTTGGGATTATCTAGTTATTACAAGTGTTTAGTTTTGTATTTCTCTAAGTTTTCATCTCCAATGAACAAATTAACCCATAAAGATGTTATGTTTGAGTGTAATGATAAATGTTAGAGACATTTTGAGGAACTTTAGGTGAGGTTAATTTCAGATCCAATTCTTGTTCTTCTGGAACCAGGTTTTGTCTCTGATTTTTTCCGTGATACCTTAGGTATGGGATTGGAATGTGTTCTGATGCAGGGGAAAGAAGTGGTGGATTATGGATCATAAAAATTATTCCCTCATGAGGAAACTATCCCACCCATAACCTTGATTTGGTATCCATGATGCATGCCCTCAAAACATGGCGCCTCTATCTATTTGGAGAGAAATTTATGGTATATTCAAATCATAAGATTCTGAAGTATATTTTTACATAGAGGGGTCTAAATTTGAGATAAATAGGTTGGTTAATGTATCTTTAGAATTTATATTTTGATATTTAATATATGATGGTAAAAGAGAATGTGGTCACCGAAGCATTGAGTAGGAAGTTACTAACTCAATATTTAAAGGGATCAATGGTGGAGTGATCTCTAATGAGCATGTTTTCTAATATGAGTTCGGAAGTGGAATATGTTGGTGGTAGATTATGTGAAGGCTAACTCATTATTCTATGATCATATTCAGATTGAACATGGAACATACATTGATTTCTATAATTTTAGTAAAATCAATTAAAGTGGAGAGACCTCAGGTAGTTGGTCTCAATCTCCTATTGGTGATTTCTGTTTCCCAGATAGGTTGGTTATTCTGATATATTTGAGACAAGAATTGATGGATAGTGGACAATGGTCTTATTGGTCCATACTCACTAATACTAAAAAGATGTATCATAATATGATATTTTGATATGTGTATCCATGTATAAGGTGGTAAATTGTAGACTTCATGTCATGATGAATTACTTTCTAGAATATTAAGGTGGATCACTAAAGACTATCTAGTTTGGTGAAACCATTAACCATTCCATTTTGGAAGTGGAATGAGATATCTATGTACTTATTTCATTAGTTTACCATAGAATCGTAGTGATGAGGGTATTGTTTTAGTGATCATTGATTATATTATTAAATAATCTCATTTCCTTCCCATTAGGGGAATAAAGAAGGTGGGAGAACTCAGACTCTTGTATATCTGAGAGATCATGAAGTTCCATAGATTTCCTTCAGTAGTTTTTCCTAATAGAGGATATTGGTTTGCATACTATTTTTGGAATGGTATGAAAGAGGTGATGGTCACCATGTTTAAATTAAGCATTAATTATCACCCTCAAATGTATGTAAATACATAGTGAGCCATTTAGATTCTAGAGGACCTATATCAGGTGCACATGCATGATTTTGGTGGTTCATGGGAAAATCATACCTTTGGTTGAAATTTCCTATAACAATATTTTTTACCTTTTGATTAAAATTATTCCATTAAAAGTGTTGTATGGGGGAACATGTCGACCTCATTTATGTTGGTCATAATTTATAGAATGGTAAATAGTTGGGTTGATCGATGTTCAGGGGAAGATGAAAAGGTGTAGTTGATCTAGAAGAGGTTAACAACTGCTCAAAGTCATTAGGAAAACTATATAGACCATCTTCATTTCCATTTGGATTTTTAGTTTGGTTATTGATTCTTTCTCATAGTTTCACCTAACTTTTTACATTATTTATTAGGTAAGAAGGGTAAGTTGGCATAGAGTTTTGTTGTCCCTTTCAAATTTTTTGATATAATTATAATGGAGGTTTATTGATTGAAATATTCATATCTATTGATATAGATTCATGATAGGTTTCATGTTTACTAGACAAGGAGGTATCAACTAAATCCTTCCCAAGTTATTTAATGATATGATGCTAACCTTGATCTCAATACCTATTTGGTTGAATATCTAGTTCAGATTACGGATTTCTAATATAATGTGATGCATGGTAAAATAATTCCTTTGGTTTGTATAATGTGGTAGTGTAGATGAGATATCTAAAATAAGTGGGTGTAATAATTGGTGATGAGGTTACAATGAACTTATCTTTTTTCTAGCGTAAAATATTGAGTGCACTTTATGGGAATAAATATATTATGGTGGAGAAAATTATGATTCACTCTAGGTCACATGTACACTTTAATTTGAGCTTGGTTAATCTCTTGTGAGGTTATAGTGGTTTTTTAGAGTCAGGGGTTAAAATTTTTGAGTATGGGAAAAATAGTTCAGAAAAAGGTTTAGTCACATAGTTATTACTAAACATGTAATAACCATATGATATAGAACCACGAGTCCTAGTGGAATTTTTCTTGGTTTGAGCATGGTTTTTCAAACCATGCGATTCTCCAAAAAAATCATATGGGTGTTTGGGAGTTGGTCCAGGGGTTGTTGCATGACTTGAGAATCGGTTTCCAAACCATGTGAATCTCCCTAGATAACCATGCACCATGATTTAAAAAGGATATAGGCTACTACATGGTGGACACATGGTTTGTTAAACTCTGTAGAATAACCAAGTTCCTTGAACTCAGCCTCTTAAAACTAGAATTTACCCCGATGACATTGGTCTTCATAGATTCAAAAACTCCCCTAATCTCTATTTGACCAAACCTAACATCTCCCTAATTCTCTTTAGATTCATCTACTTGTATCCTTGATTATTTCACATTATTCTTAGAGGATCACTTAAAGGTATGTTTCATTTTTGATCTAACATTCTCTCCTTTTTCTAGATACATCGTTAACCTATTTCCCCCTTATTTTTTTAGACTCAAAATGGGATGTGAGTCTTATATCTAGAAGGTTTTATGGGGAATTGGTGATTTTTCTTATGGATCTAGGATTTTTAGGGCCAAATCTCCTCATTTCCAATATCCTTTCTTAAAGGATGCTAGTTTGTGTTTGTTGGTGAGGTATGTGTCTCTATTAAATGCTTATAACAAATTCATTACATAATTTTCTTGTAAATTTATTTGTTTTGGTTCATGAAAGTCATCTATTTTATATAAAAGTTGTTTTTAGGAAATATATCTTGGTTTCCATGAAAAGGGGGTTTTAAAGGGGTTTGTCTTTAAAACAATTATGTACTTTATGGGTTCCATGAAATGACTCAAATATTATTTTTCCTGAAAAATAGATTTTAAAGAATGGTAGTAGTGATGCATTCTATGAAAATGTGTTATAATACTTTGAGCATGATTTTTCAAATGTTTTTGGAAAACATAGCATACTGAGAACTTTGGTTGAATTGGGTTATGGACATATGTGAACTTTGGTGAGTGTGATGCAAATAAAGGTTGTTATTATGATATTGATAAACTATGGTAGGACTAAATATTAGTAGGATTCATGGTATTCCTAGATTATTGTTACTTTTCATGTGTTAGTATTTATTCCCATAGGATAGATCCCTCTAATGATTGGTTTCATACCTAATGGAATTATTTTATGTTTTATTGATCACATGTTTGTCATATAGTATTTCCCTAGATAATTCATTTTATGCCCATTTTTTTAATATCTTTCATGTACTTGCAATATTTATAGTTTATGTTCATATTAAATTATTTAATGGAAACAAATATATGTTTTATTAAATGGTTTTCATTTGATGTTTCTTTATTATCTTAGTTTTTCAACCTAGAACTAATAGTTTCATGGTAATATACATTGCATAGATTCATATTGGAATAATACCGGGTGTCTTCCTCATACTCTATATATGCATTTTATCATATGAAGATCTAGTTTTATAGAACATGGGTAAAGGAATGGGAGTTATGAATGTCATCAACTTCTCTTGGTTATTGACATTTTCATATTGGGTTGGGGTGGCGGTGAAAAATGCTCACATGGTGACTTGGTTTGTCATAAAAGTGGGTTCCCTGGACCCATCTTGAGAAAAACATCAATTACCATATCATGAATATAGTGATTTATGCATTATGTTCACTTTCTATAGTTGTGTTTATTTTTTTCATCCACTATTTACATGGTGATGTCCATATCTTATTTGCTGTATCAAATGGTTATACTAGTTCTCAGGGAATAATGATAACATCGAGATATTATGACATTACTATTAAACATAATTGATATAGTTCAAAAACATCTTTCTAACTATAAAAAGATGATGTGTGACTATCAAGTGTTGAGGGATCATAATCATTGCGACTTCTTCTCATGAATTTTGCAATTAGTGATCTTGTGTAGATGATATCATGTGGTATGACTTTCCAATAGGAACACCATATGTTTCATGTGTCATTGGTTGTTCCAATATATGGAAACATGTAATGGTCTCCTAACTTGAGATTATTATTAGTATATACAAATTTATTACATACTTTTATGAAATATAAAAACAATGAAATTGACATCGTAGCGAGTTAGCTTTCTTTGGGTCTAGGATTGCTGGTATAACATTAATAGAATAATCAAGATATAATTTTTCACTTTCGAAAGGAAGTAATATCTTCGGCCTAGTTGACATGGATTGTAGTACCTTCAGTAAATCCATCACTATGGTAGAATAAGTTAAGTCCATCTAGTTTAGTCAATAAACAATAATGAATAAAATTTGATGACAAGAAGTGTGCATCATGCTTTTGAGATATCACAATAAACTATGTATTTTCATAGGAAATATTTTCATTGCTATGAATTTTACATATCCCATTAGGGGCCTTGATGAGTTTATAGAATCCACTTTTGTCCTGGGAATAATATTCACTACTATCGAGATAAAGACCTATATGATAAAACATTAAATTTATTCAAAAGTCAGGTCTATTCTATTGAATAAGAGTATAAGACATGGTGGACCCCACCATGCACTCTGAGTGATGTTTTAGAATTTAAAATCACCATGAAATAAATAAATTAATATTAATTGATTTTATAATAATTCGTATTGATTTTTTTATGAATAGTATTCATCAGATATTAAGTGAATACATGGAAAAATATTTAATGAATATAAATTATTTTAATATTCAAGGTTTGTTTAATATTTGAGGGAATGAGGAGTCAAGTTAATGAATTTATTTTATCAATTAATATATTTATTATATTATGGGTAAGGTTAAATAATATAAAGGTTATTTATGACACATTTAGTTGGTTATAAAATTTCATTTATGGTTTATTTATTGGGTATTGAATATTCAGTGGTCGAGGAGCCATTATTGGGTGTTTCGTACTTTTTTAGATAAAGAGTAGGAGTCTCTCATGCGAATTATTATTACTATTATGATTTTTATTGTTTCTCTCTACTCTCTCCTATATCTTAGAGAGGGAATCTCTCGATCCAATCAGTTTATATGAGTTTTTCTTCATGGAATGATGGATCGACATAATGGTTATCGACAGTACATCAAATTATTTGTTATATCTCCACACTAGAACCTAGAATTTGATGAATTATGTTCCTTCCAACTTTTAAAGTGCGTGCGTCTGATCTATAGGGATCCAACATCGGTTCCATTGTGAAACAATCACCAACGATGAACTCTTGATGAACATGTATTCAAATCAGATGTTATATTTATTCATTAATTTTTGTTCTTTAATGATTCATTTGGGATACTTGATCCTTTTTACCAGGATGTGATTTGTCTAAGATGATGTAATTACATTGATCACCAGTAAATATTTTAAATCCTAGACTCATGTACATTCGTTGTGTGCCCTTGTAAATTTAATTTCTATTTGAGTAATAGTGTGATATTTTATCCAATAAATAATACCTCTCATTAAATTCATAAAAGGGTATTTCTATGGTTCTATCACCATAGACGATGATTCAATTTGATATTGAAATGCCGAGATATGGCCATCAGAAGATCGAAAATTGAAAGTTCATCAATTTTTAGGGGAATAATATAAATAATTCCTATATATATATATATATATCTGCGTGTGTGTGTGTGTGTGAGTATGTGTTATTTTACTCAAAGGCTAAGAATAATGAAGTTTTTTGGTAAACCCGAACTCCAACCAGAATTTAGGTGATCAAGATAATGATTTCTAGTGACTAAAATAGTGGTTTTTATTTGGTGGAATTTATACAACTATATGTAAATAAATAAATTATTTTAATTAATTTTTTATAATTTTATGAAAATCATAATAATAAAGTTTTTGAATTTTTCTGATAAAGCATATATATGATAAATGGGGAAGGATAAGGTTCCAAACAATCATTTTTTTCAAAAATTCTAAATGTAATTGTCATTGGAAATTTAAGAAAAAAATATATATAAAGAATATAAGTGTTGGTTAAGGGGGTTTTCGAGTAGTAGTTAAAAAAATATTTAAAAAAGGAATATAGAATGGGGGTAGTGTGGTGTTGACTAGAATAAACAAAAAACTAAAAAAGGGGAATTTTTTCCCTATAGGCTACCCACTCTTGCTGGTGTCATCACATTTTAGTCTAGCCATGTCCGACAACATCACCCAATGTATGGCCTATCATTCTATTTTCCACCATCGACCCTCATCTATTGTACACCCATAGAGTCATCTCTATGTTTTCCACCTCAATGTGTTTATATAACCGACATAATGTTCCGTTGTGTTTGAACCTACAGTCGTGAGAACCTCTACTATCCTTTCAGCCTCATATGTATTGATCGAACCAATAATGGGTTAGGGTGGGTTCTACTCAACCTAGAATATGCTGCGGTAGGTCCTTCCCAATTACGAATGAGCTAGGATGGGTTTTACCAGACCCATTTGGCCCCTTATAGGATCAGAAGAGTCAAGAATCCCGATTAAGAAGTTTTATAGGTATTTGTAGGACAAGGGAAAATTTTAAACATTTCAGAAAAAAGATAGTTAAAAAATATTTGAAATCAAATTTGAAAGTGGGACCATGGGGCATATTTTATGTGAATTAAAATTTAATGGAATGACACTAATTCCATTAACACCCTTAGCATAAATTTATCACATATTTAATTTTTTTATGCATTTAATTTTAATATCAAATAATCTTGAGCAATGACCGACTAATGTTTGTATTATATTTTATTCATTTAATTATTTAATACAATTGATTGTGATGAATTTATTAGTTAATTTATTTTTGATGACTTTCACATCATCTTTAGTCATTTAATATGTATAAGGGACCATGCGTCCATTAGTATAATTATGTAGGTTTTTTTTACTTCTCTAGATCCCATAACATGCTTGTGATTATTTCTGTATTATGATGATGATGTTATAAGATATGGACGATGCCGAGATGAGGTGGTATTCCAGATGAGATATGGAAATATTAGACTAGGATGTGAGCTATAATATGAGTTAGACGTGACTCAGGTATTATACCCCTAGGGTCATGTTTGATTCATTTAGTGTAAATGGATCATCCAATATGAAATGATCAAGATCATTCAATTTTTTTTAATTATGCTCCGTTTTTTGTGAATATTATTGTTTGTGTGATCACATTAAATAATAAACTCAAATTCGTAGATTAAATAAAATTAAAATGAGATGAATATTTTTCTATTTACAACATAGTCATGCTTTGAGTACAATCCTATATTATGTGAATATAATATAGAATAGGATTTAATTATTCAATATATAATACAATAAAACCATCGAATGAATATTAAGTTATAACACCTTCTGTCATTTGAATTTTAAAAAAACTGAGTGTATGGGGTGCTCGTCAACCATAGTTGAGGGTGCCTTCCACTACTGGGGGAGATCTTATGAAATCTATGGGTCAACATAAATAAATATGGTAGAATATAAGTAGTCGTAGATAGATCATTTCCACTTTAGAGGAAATTTTTTGAGTAAATCATGTTTTTGATTTCTATAAGTTGGAACTTTACTCAATAGTTTAAGGAGTCATGAGTTAATATGGTTGTCCAGTCAAATGAATACCTTGAAACTCTCTGAGTAGTAGAATATCCATAACATGGTCTATGAAGGGGGGTTTTAGGGATCCTTTCCTCTTGAATACTTGAGATATTGAGTATTACAAATATAGTATTGAGGGTTAACATGACTTGATAAAATAGTGGGATATATTTATTGATTTAATCAGTAATGTCTAATTGGTAATAAAAATAAAGTTCTAATATGGTAGATTTTATTTTATAGAAAATGGGAAGTAATACCAAATATACATTAAAATTACTATTATATAAAGAACATATCCTAACCGGAATGAATTTCTAAGTGTATTATAGGCACTTTTGTAACATACTACGATATATGAAATTCTATATTCTAGAGTCACCACTACCCATTTAGCCACCTCAGGAAGTGAGGGTGAGACAGCTTATTACAGGAGACTCATGTATGACATATTTTATGTTTACATCATAATGATATCACCAATTTTCAATAATTTGTGGAAATAATATTAGTACATGGAATATTTCACATGTGGTCTCATCTCTAAGAAGCTTACAAGGGGAATCTGAGGTGATATATAAATCGGTGTTGATTACATTAAATATGTGTAAGCTAAAATGTGGATAAGGATATTTCAATACATAACTTTATTATATATTTATCACCCACTTACAATAGCTCCATTTAGGATTAAAAAATGAACATGATAGAGAAAAATGATTCACTACCTTTTGGGTAAGCTTCTCCATGTTGATAAGAACATAAAGAAAGATTAATAGTTAGTTATTATGGTGAAAAATATTAAAGACAAGGAAAAATGGCCAATGAAATGTGTGATGCTGAAGGAACCTTTGAGACATCCTTTAAAAAAATAGCTAGATAATTAAATAGAAGAATAATTTATTTTCATGTCACAAGATATGTCTATGGAAAAATAAATGCCATGAATTGAAGTAGAAGCAACCAAAGTCTTACACTTAATGTATATTCATCAATGTCTGTTATGTTTCCATCATACTTATTGGGTATTAAATACAATATTCCTATCACATATGTTTATTTAAATATATTAACCATGTAATAAAATAAATTTTACAATAATTAAGGTGAATTTTGTAAGTAGTTGAGAAATGGGGATTCCTAAGTCAGTATTGAGAAGTACACAACTTTTAATTTCCAATATTATTGGTTCTAGTTTAAATTTTGTAAAGTATTACCCAAAAATTAATCTAATGTGTCATTTGGATAGAAGGATAAATTATTCTATAAATAAATGAATATTGTTTGTGGTGTATAATACTCTACTAATAGTTTAGTAAATCTCGTATCATTGTAAATAAATGACGAATATAAAAGGTAAGACTCTAATATCTAGTTGTGGAAATATAATTTGGTGTCCTGTAAAACTATATATTTTTCAAGGATATACCAAGTATGTTTTTATACTCCTTGGAGTGAAAGGCTATAGGTATTATCAAAACTTTTACTTTTCTAGTTTTTTAAAAACAAACCTCTCTAAATAATGGTAAGTCTAAAATGTTTTAGAATTAGTTCAGCTAGAAAGCATGTATTATTTCAAGGAAGAGCTATTGGTAAATATATACTTCAAAATATAACTTTAAGAATATTAAGGAATTTAAAATTTAATTATGTATTATGAATGGTCTATATATATGAGTTTATTCTAGATCATGTGCCTAATAATATCATGGCCAAGCATCCATCGATCATGTAATGTGGCATGGAGTAATTCCTAAACATACATTTCCTTATACACATTAATTCTATGATGTTTGTAAGGAGGACAAATGATGATTATTAAAAGAAAAAAATGATCATTAAAATGTATCATAGAGTAATTCCAAAATGAAAAATTATGTATACACATCATAGTTATGAATCAAATAAAAGGAATGTTAATGTTGAGACTCATATGCATTGAAGTAACTTCCATTATTTTTTGAGACATGCTTCACAAATAGTAGATTTATCCCATAATAATATACCAAATACAATGAAAAATAGATATCATATGAGTTATATAATGATATAAATACATTTTTTAAAAATAAAATGTGTTTAGATGTAAAGTTTTTGTTAAAGATATAAACAAACCTTCATCAAGAAAAACACACAGTGCATCACTATTAGTAACCTAATGTTTATATATGATATTATAGAAATCCTGTAGATAAAAAATATATAGTACAGTGATAGAATATATTTATATAGAAGGGTAAACACATCTATTTGAGATCGTGGGAGCAAGAATGACTGGGATATAATCAATTCCAATGATGCACTAGTTATTAACAAAATAACAAGTTCCACAAGAGCATGTGGAAAAGAAATGTTCCAGGGACACATATTGCATACGACAGTTAAAACTATAGTGGTGGTTTTACATTCACCATGGAGGGTGATACATTATTCACTGAGAATAATGAGTCCTATAAATAAGTAGTTGAAAGAATGGTCGATTGTCACCTATCAACCATTCAAGGTTCTGATGCTCTGCTAATGTGTATAATAGCACTCAGGTCGAATTCTTGGTGATGATACTTTTTAATAGTCAATTATTGTAATTGATTTCATTATTATTGGGGGGGGGGGTTCAAAGTATAAATGAAGAGATTAATGGTTGGTTTTTGATTTAAAAATTTGATAAATATTGGGGTGAGTTTATTATTTTGGAGTTAATCTTGTGATATCCTTGAGCTTTTCTTTATATTGCATTAAATTAACACCCATTACACAAGATGACGTTGATTGGAATTCCTAAGTGTTAAGGCTTTAATCCAAGACTTATCTTAACTTATGGTTATAATATAAATCACTACATGTTGATTTTAGTGTATTTAAGGTTCTAATAATCCATGACATGTTAAGTCCAACATAGACAACGGTAATTTGACGAATATTCATCGGGAAAATACTCACAATCACTTAAAATCCATAAATTTTGACTCACTTAAATGTTATATTTACTCATCCATTAATATATTTATTAATCTTGTATTATGTTTTTATGGTGATTAATTATAAATAGAACAAAAATATTTGGATAAGAAAATATTTGGGCGTCAAACACACACACATGAACAATGATGTGAATTAAAAAATGAACTTTAGATTGAATGAGGAAGAAAAATAAGGGAAGATATTTCAACTAAATTTCAAATATTTTAATAGAATTAATATTTAAGAATAGTGGTTGGATGAATAAAATTGAATATAAAGAAGAAACATGCATTTAAATTCAAATGAAATTGAAAACAACTTACACAATTACAAATGAAAGCAACATAAAAGTAAATGAAAACAAAGGGAGGAGGAAGGGTATATCAAGTGAAAACATGAGTATGGAAGGTACTCCCAAGAATTTGAAAAATCTTTGGTCATGTTAATGTATGATCCTATCTTCTTAAATGCCAACCCCTTTAATGGTGAATAGGGTGATGCAAATATAGGCCAAGATGGAGGACTGTTCGCATTCCAAAACAACCCCTCTAATTGACTTGACGATTTCAACATCAAAAATGATAAATCATGAGATATTGTCTTCTTAAAAGTTATAGATATGAATTAATTCAATATACTATGAAAATATGGTGGCCATTAGATTAAAGGAGATAAAGTTATGGTGGTTTGAATAAAAAATTGTAATCTTTCCAATTCAATCTACACTTTTTCAAAGGTTGAAATGTGAATGGTTTTTTGAATATAAATATTCCCTCAAATAAAAATAATTTCTTTTAATAAGTTGTCCAAACATATTATATATTCCACACTGAAAAATCCCAGCTTTATTTGATTAGTATATCAGGAGAGAAGTCCTGAATAGGGTCTGGATTTTAATTCCTAGATCGAATGGTGGTCTGGAATTCAAAGCATAAGTTGGGCCCCTTTTTGTTGTAGTTAGACCTTAAAATTTTTATCTATGATTATTTTGGATAATAAAGAACATATGGAAGAGTTTCATAAAATATTGGATTTGGGATTTAAACTAGTAACTCAATCATCATGGTTGGTCCAATTTCTTCACAGATTCTTTGGATATTCTTGTGTGGACTATATGGCCCTCCAAATTGATGATTTGGCCAAAGATAAATTCTAATGGAATGTGTTAATTTGATTTAGGAACCCTAAAAATCAAGAATCATGAAATTTTGATATGTATGGTGAGAGTTGTGATTAAAATAGTAAACTAAATCGATTTGATTAATTCGAATAATGTTCAAAAATTACATTTAATATTAAAACATTAGTATTTCACAATAATTATGCACTTTTAATTTAAAATTAGTTAAGAGAGTAAATAAAAAGTATTGAATAAATTAATAACATAAACTTCCCCACACATAGGCTTTTCCATGTTCTCATTGAAATAAATATAAAAAACATTACAGAATCATTTTCACTCACCAAAAAATGTTAAAATTTTGTTTTCCCCACTCATGGGAGGTTTAGAATATTTCAATCATCCATATTGAATTCCACCTCAAATTTTTATAGAATCAATGTTACAAAAAAAAACTCTTTTTCATGCCCAAAATTTTAAATGGAAAATGAGGGCACTCAAAACTTACTCCTCTCTAGATGACAAAAATTTATTTCTAGAGGGTCACTAATTCTCTAACGAAAATAGAAAATATTAAAATTTTGAAAGAGCTCTCAACTTCCATTCCCTATCCTAATGTTCCCAAGAATCAAGAGGTCTTTTAAGGGGTTTTTCTGTGGCTATGGGATGGTAGGAATTCAGTATTCAAAAGAGTATAAAGGGGGGTAAAACATCAACATTAAAAAAGAAATGAATAATATTTTTTAAATAAAACATGGAAATAAATTGAAACACATATTTAAAGGGGAACAATTGTATGAATCGAGAAACAAAAGTGGAAGAAAATTTGAATGGAATGAGAAGATGGAATATTTACAAAACACAAAACATCTCCCAATGACATAAGTGTTATTTTCTTCATTTTTTGAAATTTGAAATTGAAACAGATCTCACAATCATATCTCAACCCATGTTTGATCTCCTCATGACACTAATTGTAATAGTTATAACAATATCAAAGGTTGAGTAAGAGTGATTTTTGACCCACCCAAGCCACAACTCATTCTTTTTTTCATTTTGTTTTGATTTTTTTGGAACACTTCTAAATAAAATTTGAACAATATGTCATAAGCATATATACATTACCAAAACCCACTGAATGAAAACCTATCCCCCACACTAAAATGGATGCTTTCCACCAAGAATATGATAAAATGTTGAAAATAAATAAAAGGGCACCCAAAATGAAATCCATTCCCCAACACATAAATTTCAATAAATAATGCAATGTAAATCCATCTACATGTTGGATGAGATAAGGTATTGGGATTATAATATGGATATCAAATAAAGGGTTTTCTTAAGCTTAGACATGATTTCAAAAGTAGGATTAATGTAA
Organism: Viscum album; assembly: GCA_963277665.1. Taxonomy (NCBI): domain Eukaryota; kingdom Viridiplantae; phylum Streptophyta; class Magnoliopsida; order Santalales; family Viscaceae; genus Viscum; species Viscum album. Next base: position 129,550,681 of record OY728162.1, read on the forward strand.
GGGTAATGTGAGGCTATTTGGTTATTGTGATTCTAATGAGGTTCAAGAAATGGCTCTATCATATTAATTCAAACAAAATTGGGAAATTCAACTCGAAGGCCCACAAACTCAAGAATCAAAACTGTGGGTGAAAAAAATACATTTTGAAAATATGGACATAGGTGGCCTTAGAATGAAAGCTAATTTTGTCCCTCACGATTGGGGTAAAATCATTTTCCAAATCATAAACTGAGCATTCAAAATTTTCTAGTTTGGAACAAGATTTGTTATCAAATTTTTTGATGAAAATACAAAAATTTGTGATGAAAACATGTGTTTTGACTCCCCAAAATGGCTAGACAAAATTTCAATACTAGATGGTTAGTAAGTATGACAGTTTTGGTATTTTTATCATTTTTTATTTATTTTTTACTTTTTTAACTATTTTTAAAATACACTCCCACAAAAAAGGGAATGAGAAAGAGAAAGGGTTTGATGAAGAAAGTGGTAAAAAATTAAATATAGGGGAAGAAGAAGAAAGAAGTAGATTGAGGAAGAGAGAGAGAGAGAGAGTTAATGAGAAATAGGTTTCCCTGGTTTGGATATGGTGGGTCACCGCCTCTATGCAGTGGTGTGTTTACTGTAGAAGTTGTGGATCTGGTGGATGTTGATGTTGTTCCAGGATTGTGCATCCTATCATGGTGATGCTTTAACCAATGTCCATTAACTATGGATGTCCTTTTTGAAGAGGGGCCTCAGACTTACACTACACCAAATGGGTACACATGATAAATAATAAAAGGACCTTCCCAACGAGAATTAATCTTACCTGGGTGAAGTCAAAATTGTGAATTAGAGAGCATTAAATTTTCACCTTCATGAAATACCTTTCTTAGGATGTTTTTTTCATGGAGTGGCTTGGATTTTTCTTGGTATAGATTACAATTCTCATAAGAATCAAGTTGAAGCCCCTCCAGTTTGGCCAATTGCAACAATCTTTCTTCTCCAGATTTTTCAAAATAAAAAGTATAAGTTTTCACAGCCCAAAATGACTTATGTTGGATTTAAAATGGAAAATGACACGGTTTACCAAAAACTAGCCAAAAATGAGACATCCCAATTGGTGTTTTATAGGCAGTTCGATAATCCCAAAATGCTTCACCAAGTCTTTCAGTACAGTCTTTTCTGGTGGGTTTTGCAATTATCTCAACCATTCTTTTCACTTATTTATTAGAAAGTTCAGCCATGCCATTTATTTGGGGGTGATATGCAATTGACATTTTATGTACAAATCCATTCTTTTTCAAAAGATATTCCATGGTTCTATTACAAAAATGGGTTACTATGTCACTTATCAAGGTACATGGTGTCCCAAATTGGTGGTAGATGTGTGTCTTTAGGAACTCACAAATAGTATGTGAATCATCCTTTCTAGTGGGTTTCTCCTCGACCCACCTAGAAAAATAATTAACCGCAAGAAGAATGTTTGAGAATCCATTGTAAGGGGGAATGGCCCCATGAAATAGATGCCCCAAAAATCTAATATTTCACATTAAATTAAAGACTTTTGGGAATTTCATTTCTCCTTCAAATTGTGAAAAACCTTTAGAAAGTTGGAAATGATTGGAAAAACTCATGTGAGTTCTTGAAGAGATAAGGTCATAAGAATCCAGAGTCCATGATCTTTCAGGAGGTCCTTTTTGGTCTAAAGTTTCCACCACTGGGAATTGAGTGACTAAATTATAAGATGTATGAATGTTTATCTTCATCAACACATCTCTTAATTACCATGTCAGCCCCTGTTTTCTAAAGTTTGTTATCTTCCAAAAAATAGAATTTTGAATCACTTTTCAACTTCATTTTTTTTCTTTTGAAAAAATTTCCTGAAAAATACCAGTAACCAAATTTTTTATAATTGGGGCATACCATGGTAATTTTGGAGTGAGGGATGTAAGGTGTTAAGTGGAAAATTTAGGATCAATGATTTCTTAATGAGAAGAATTAGAAATTATACTCAGGGGATCAGTCACAGGGTTTTCTTTTTCTTTTTTATCTTTGATTTCAAGGTCAAACTATTGGAGAATTAGAATCCCTCTTATTATCCTAGGTTATGAATCAATTTTTGTGAGTAAAAACTTTATAGCATAATGGACTATGAAGATGATGATTTTGGAACCTGAGAGGTAGGACCGGAATTTTTCTAAGGCAAAAACCATAGCTAAAAGTTTTTTTCAGTCAGAGTGTAGTGAGCTTGAGTTTCATCCAACGTTTTTGCGGAATAATAGATGACATGATGAATTTTCTCTCTTTTTTTACCAAGAACAGCCCCAATGGATATATCAAAATAATCACACATCACGTCCAAGGGTAAGGACCAATTTGGGGGTTGGATTATCAGGGAAGATGTAAGAGCAGTTTTGAGTTCAACGAAGGCTCTATTAAAAACCTCATTGAAATGGCAAGTGACATAATTTTGGAGAAACTGAGTGGGTGGAAGTGAAATACTTCTGATGTTATGGATGAATCGCTGATAGAAACTGATATGCCCGAGGAATGAATGGATGTCTTGAATAGAAGTGGGTTTAGGAAGTGATTGGATCACTTCAATTTTGGAAGGATCAACTTTAATACCCTCTTTTGAAAAAATATTCCCTAGAAAAATCCCATTTGAAACCATGAAGTGAAAATTTTCAAATTTTAACACAAGTTTATACATGAAACACTTTTGAAGGACTAGAGAGAGTGAATTTAATCATGATTCAAATGAATCACCAAAAATGGTAAAGTCATCCATGAAGATATCCATGCAATATTCAATGAATTTAGAAAAGATAGTCATCATACACCTATGGAATGTTTCAAAAGCATTGAAAATGCCAAAATTAATTCTCTTTTATGCATATGTTCCAAAGGGGAATGTGAAATTATTCTTTTCTTAGTTTTTAGGTGCAATTGGGATTTGTAAGTAGTCAGTGTATCTATCATGAAATCAATAGTTTGACTTTCCAGCTAATCATTATAGCATCTGATCAAGGAACAAAAGAGGGTAGTGATCTTTTCTTGTTTCAACATTCAATTTTCTATAGTCGATACACACACACCATTTGTTCTTCACTGGAGTTGTGACTACCTCTCCATGTCCATTTGCGACAATAATTATCCCACCCTTCTTAGGTGAAAATTGAATTGGACTAACCCAATAAATACCAGATATTGGGTATATAATACTAGGTTGAAGAATCCTGGTGATCTATTCCCTAACTACCTCAAGTATGAGTGTATTTAGTCTTTTGTTATGGTTTCCTAATTGGTTTGTATGATTCCTCAAGATGGATGTAATGCATGCAAAGGATAGGGTTGATTCATTGTATGTCATATGGGGTTCAACATAAGGCCTTTTTGTTTTCCTATAACACTTTAAAAAGTTTGGAATCCTCATTTTCAGTAAGTGAAGTAGAGATAATGATAGGATATGAGTGATCATGGAAAAGGAATGCATATTTCAGGTGTATAGGAAGAGGTTTTAGATCAGTATCATTTCCCATTTGTGGGTTAGACAAATCAAGAATAGAAGAAGGGATTTCAATTGCTTCAAATTAATTTTCCTTAATACAATCCAAGGTGGAGTAGTAGAAACCATATTTGATGTGAGATTAAAGATAGTTTTCAAGATCCTCTAGATTGATAGAGTCTATGAATGAGAGGTCCACATCAAATTCACCATTTACAACTTTGTTAATCATGGTGAGGATTTCACTAGATCCTATATTGTTAGAACATGATGAACATGATGGAATGGGGTTCAATTGAATCTCAAAAGTTTCTTTAGTATCATGGATTTATAATGAAGAGTGATCCATATATGGTATTCCTATAATTAAGGTAGATCAATAAGATTTCATCTCACCTTATATTTCAAGGATATAGAAATCAGAAGGGAAGATAAGATCATTCACATGAACACGAACATCCTCGATTATACACTCAGGACTAGCAGTGTGTCGATTCGACAATTGAATGACAACGCTCGTTGGATGTAAGGGACCAAGGCCAAGGTTGGAGAAGATGTATTTTGGAATGAAATCAATTTAGGCTCCTATCTCTATGAGTACATCATCGAAGTTGGAACTTCCAATTTGGCATGGAACCATACAGGTCCCTGGAACATTACACTTTATGGGAAGTGACTATTGGGTGGAAACATTTTAGATGGTCCTAAGTTGCCTCTTATGGGTGAAAAATTCCTTAAGAAACTTGGCGTACATAGGGATTTGTTTTATGGAATCTAAGAGGGGAATATTAACTTCAACATGTCTAAATATGTTAATCATTTCAAGATCAGGTTCAAAGGACTTCCTTGGTTTAGAAACAACTTGAAGAAAAGAAATTGAATTTATAAGTGGAATAGAAGGAGGTGAGGGAATGGCTTCAGATTAATTTTCATATTTCCTCTTCTTTTAATTTTCTTGGTCAACATTCAATGGGGGGTTAGAGGACTTATCTTGAGGCATAACAATTCTCTTTCTAGATCTAATTGAAATTGCACTTACATTACCCATGGGGTTGGGTAGTGATTGTGATTGGTGTTGGAATGAATTTAATTATTGTTTCTGGCTTAGGTGGGATGAAAGTTGACCAATTTGGGATTCAATGTTTTTGAGTCTAGAACAGGTGAAGAAGGAAATATATTCTACTTCAATTTCCCATGGTTTCTTGGAATAAGAGGCTTGTCTTGGATTGGGACTACCTTGATTTTGGTTCTTGGGAAATATATTGTATTGGTTTGAGAATTGGGAAGGCTCACTAGGATAGTGGAATCCAAGAGAAGGAAGAGGAGGATTGATCCTTTGAGGTTGAGCAGTAGAAGGGTAAGGTTGTTGGAAGTTACCTACAGTATGAACATATTGAAATTGGTTTGGGTTTTGAGGATGGAATTAAGGGGGATGAGAAATGGTATTACCATACATCAAGCCTTGGTTGAAGGTAGAAGAGAAGGACTCAGAGTGGGGTTGGGTGAAGTCTCTAATGAACAGACCTGATTTTTGAGGGTTAGTGTTCCTTTGAGAATATGTTTCATTGAGCTCCATTGGTCTGAATGAATCATAGGGATCCTATTGAAGTTATGGACATGTATCAATTGGATGAGATGGGGAGATACATATTCCAAAGTTCTTGATAGCTCCATGTAATATAGATTGTGGAGAATATGAGGTTGGGGATTTGGATGCCACAACTAGTTGTCGCATAAGACCTGTAAGTTATCACATCCACTCTATCATCTTGTTAAGATCTATCAATTGACTATCTTGGGATTTTTTTTACTCGAGCATGTTCTTGAGTATGGAATTATTGTGTGTTTACAACCATGTTTCTTATGATATCTCTTGTAGCTGTAGGAGTTTTATCAACAAGAGTACCACCACTTGCAACATCAATGAGAGTTATCACCATAGCCGATAACCCCTAATAGAAGTATTGGATCAAGAGTTAGTCAAGGATTTGGGGGTGTGGGCAGGTTTCCACAAGCTTTTTGAACCTATCCCTATACTCATGGAGAGATTCATTGGGGAATTGATGGATACCACTAATTTCATTTTAGATAGATGCAGTACGAGAAGAAGGAAATAATTTTTCTATGAAAATCCGCTTCATGTCATTCCATGTGGTTATGGAACCAGGAAAGAGGTAGTATATCCATGACTTAGAAATATCATCTAGGGAGAAAGGGAATTCTCGAAGTTTGATTTGTTCTTCAGAAACCCCTTGAGGCTTCATGGTAGAGAACACCACTTGGAACTCTTTTTAGTGAAGATGAGGATCCTCACTGGCTAACACATGGAAATTAGGTAGAAGATTAATCAAACCCTATTTGAGTTTCAATTCATACTATATATTTGGATATTGAATACCAAGGGGTTGGTAATTCATATCAGGGGAAACAAGTTCTTTAAGTATTTTTTCCCTATGATTAGCCATATCTAATTCAATTGGATAGAAAAGGGTTTGATTATCCCTAATGTTCCTTCTAAGTTGGAAAAGTGTTAGATCAATTTTAGGGTCGAACAAATCTGAAGGATTGTTTGGGATGCTACAAGGCATTCAGAGATAGTTTGGAAGAAAGAGGAAGATGTTTTTTAATTTTTTTTCAATTTTTTTTTTCAATTTTGTTTTTTTATAAAATAACAAAAAACGAATGACTAATTAATGCACCATCCCCAGCAAAAATTCCATTTAAAAGCACAACCGATTTTCACCTATCGACAATTCAAGGTTCTGATGCTCTGCTAATGTGTATATTATCACTTGGGTTGAATCCTCGACGATGATACTTTTTAATAGAAAACTATTTTTAATTGATTGTATTTTGATTGGGGGTGTTTATAGAGTTTAAATGAAGTGATTAATGATTGGTGTTTGATTTAAATATTTGATAAATATTGGGGTGAGTTCATTATTAGGGAGTTAAGCTTGTGATATCCTTGAGAATTGTTTTATATTACATTAAATTAACACCCACTTCACAAGATGATGCTGATCGGAATTCCTAAGTGTTAAGGGTTTAATCTGAGCCTTAACTTAACTTAGGATTCTAATATCAATCAGTATATGTTAATGGTAGTGTATTTATGGTTCCAATAATCCATGGAAACCACATTCTAAACAAAACAAGTCATTAATCCATTACATGTTAAGTCCAACACACAAAATGTTAATTTAATGAATATTAATCGAGAAAATACTCTCAATCAATTAACATCCCTAAATTTTTACTCATTAAAATGGTATATTTACTAATCTATTAAGATAGTTATTAATCTGGTAATATGTGTGTATGGTTATTAATTAAAAAAGAAACAAAATAATGGGATATGAAAAGAGTTGTGCGTTGAACACACACACACGATCAGTGATGAGAATTAAAAAAATGGAATTTCCATTGAATGAGGAAGAAAAATAACTGAAGTGATTTCAACTTGATTTCAAATTTTTTAAGAGAATTAAAATTTAAGAACAGAGGGTGGATGATTAAAATAGAATATGAAGAAGAAAATTTCATTAAAATTCCAATGAAATTGAAAAAACCATACACAATTACTATTGAAAGGAACAGAAAAGTAAATGAAAACAAAGAGAGGATAAAGGGTATCTCAAGTGAAAAATTGATTATTGAAGGTCCTCCCAAGACTTTGGAAAAGCTTTGTTTGTGACAATGTATGATCCTCTCTTCTGAAATGCCAACCCCTTGAATAGTGAAGAGGGGGATGTAAATATAGCCCAAGGAGGAGTTTTTTTTTTCATTCCAAAACTACCCCTCCAATTGGATTGACGATTTGGACATCTTGAAAGATGAATCAAGAAATACTATCTTCTTCAAAGTTGTAGATATGAATTTATTATATATACTTGGAAATGTTAGAGGCCATTGGACTTAAGGAGCCAAATTTATGACAGTTTGATTTAACAATTATAATATGCCCATTTCAATCTACACCTTTTCAAATAAGGAAATGTGAATAGTTTTTTAAGAGAATGATGTCCTCAAATAAATATAATTTATTATAACAAGTTTTGAACTCATATATTATATTTCCCATTGAAAAATCCCAGCTTCATTTGATGAGTACAACAGGAGAAAATTCATGAATTGTGTCTTGATTGTAATTTCTAAAAAGAATGATGGGATGAATTTCAAAGCATCATTTGGGTCCATTGTTGTAGTAGTTGGAACTTAATATTTTTATTCATTATGATTTTGGATAATCAATAACACATGGTGGTGTCTCATAAAATTTGGGCTTCGGGATTTAGAACAGTAACTCAATCATCATGGCTGATCCAGTTTCATCACAGATTATTTGGGTCTTCTTGTGTGGACCATATGACCCTCCAAACGGACGATTTGGCCAAAGGTCCCTTCTAATGAAATGTTGGAATTTGAGTAAGAAACCCTAAAAATAAAGAATCATGAAATTTGGATAGTAGGGTGAGATTTATAATTAAAATAGTAAAATGACTCTATTTGAATAATTCAAATAATGATAAAAAATTACATTTAATATTAAAACATGAGTATTTCACACCAATTATGCACTTCTCATTGAAAATAATCAAAGAGAGTAAATAAAATGTTATGAATAAATGAATAAATTCAATATTAAATGGAAATTAGAAAATATTGAAAAGTTCAATTGAAATTAAATAATTTATTCCATGCATAAAAGTACCATTGATTGGTTTTTGAATGTTTCAAATATTGATACTATGATGGTATTCAAGAGAAGAAATACATGGATGGTAATGTTTGGATCAATGAGTCCTAATTAATAGTATAATTAAACAACTGTCTAAACATAGTCTATGATAGATCATTAAAAACAATTATCATGCCCAATCTATTGGAATTTTACTTTTCATACCTACTTTATATGATCATTTTACATGGAATTGGATTTCAAGACCACCTTTCCTTGAAAGTGTCTATATGATATAACCAAAAATTATTTAGTGCCACTATAGAATGTCAACAAGAAATAAAAGTTTCTAAATCCTGTTTTGGATTGATGTAAGCAACAAATCATAGAATATTCATTTGGAATGTATTTTTTACACGTGTTTAGAAGTGGTTAGTGGGAGAACCCCTATTTTTCATGTAAAATAAGTTTGATAACATATAGAAAACAACTGTTGGTGTTACAATTAGTTCAGAATAAAACGAAAGTAAGTCTTAATATTTTGACTTATAGTAGGAACTTAATATTTAGGAAACAATATATATTGAGGTAGACCTAATGGGTTACTAAACCAAGTCAAAGTACATATAATGATGAGGTATTGATAAAATAAAATATGGAACAATTCAATAGATAATTGTTTCCAATGTCACATGGCATAAATCTCTCCAAAAAGACATGTATAGAACATAGGAGGATATTAATATGGAAAGTAAATTTATATATTCTTTTGTGATGGATCAGTCACATATACAATGATATGTACAAGATATGGTATTTCCAAAAAAGTCTTTATTTTAAGAAAATATCAAATATATCAAGGAGAACTGAATAGAAATGAGTCTGAACAATATAATTATACCCAAGGAAGTAAAAACAACATGTTCCTAGTACATGAAGAGGAAGGGATACTACTTATAATGAGACAAAAACTAGTCTTCTTCTGTATCAATATGATCTAATTTCATAGTCAGGATAAATGTATTAGAAAGATAAGAACATTCAAGATAGTGATATCCATATATAAAAATAATGAGTGTGTCATGAATTCTGATGCATATAAATAAGCAGTGTAAAATTAAAAATTATTTTTCCCAGTTCTTGGAGTCACACCTAGCAAGTAATGTTTTATTGTAATATAAATTAAGATAATTATACTACTATTACTAGCAAAGATTTCAGGTTTTGATAGTGTAAAAAACACATACACTTCGGTATATCGTCTCTTTAAGAGTATTACCCATGGATTTGAAATCACAAATAGAAAAGTATATATATAATAAAGACATGGAATTACTAATGACTAATTCTATAACTCAACAGAAGCATGATCTTATCATGTGAGGGATAAAAATGATAGTTTGAAAGTTGGATCCAATGAAACTCAGAGTGTTGAAAAAGATGGTGTCTTAAACCTAACTTGAATAGTACTTTTTTATTACCATATCACGTATATAGAGAGTTATTTATGATGTTACATTACTATATTAGTGTTGATATTTATGCATCCACTATCTACATGTTTATTTCCATAGATTATTTATCATATAGAATATTTATAATAGTTTCTAGGATATAATGATATCCTTGAGATACTATGATATTAATCTTAAAAAAAGTCCTCTGGTTTAGAAAAAACATACTTATTAGACACATATTATGTGTAATTATCAAGTTCCAGAGACTCGTAATAATTGAGACATATTCTCATGAAATTATCACATAGTGATCTTGATTCGATGAGATTATGAGGACTAACCCGCCAATTGGAACACCACATGTTTCACGTGTCATTGGTTGTTCCAATTTTTGAAATTGTTTAATAGAAACCAGTTTTTAGATTATTATCAGTGTATACTATTTTATTATATAATTTCAGGAAAGATAAAAACTCTATAATTGATGTTGTGGTGATGTATCTTTCATTGGTTGCATGATCGGCGGTATGAAATTGATTGAAAATCAAGATAGAATTTATCTCTTTTGAAAGGAAGTAATATCTTGGGCCTTTTTGATTAGGATGGTAGTACCTTCACTAAATACATGACCGTGGTATAAGAAGGTAAGTTTATAAATTTATGTCAAAAATAAATAAATCAAAAAATGACGATGACATGAAGTGTGTGTCCTACTTTATGAAATATCACGAGAAAATGTGATTATATTACATGACGTGTGTTTATAGGAATGGTTATCATTACTATGAATTTTCATTATCTCCTTAGGGGCCTTGATGGGCTTCTTGACTCTGCTCTTGGTATGTGAATAGTATTAATTACTATAGAGATTAACGCATAGAGGATAACAAAATAAGAATATTTAAAATCTTGACCTATTATACTAAATAGGAGTACAAACATGGTGGGCCCCACCATGGGTTCCATGTGATGTACAAGAATATACAATATCCATGAAATAGAAAAAGTCATATTATTTGAGTTAAAAATATTTGTAATTGAATTTATTTATTAAAATTATTTACAAAATATTAAGTGAATACAGGAAAAAAAATTAATGAAGGAATATTTTTTTAATATTAAAGGTTTGATTTATATTTGTGGGACTAACAAGTCGAGTTAATCGATCGATTTTATCATGTAATATATTTATTGTATGATAGGTAAGTGAAAAAAATATTAAATGAGGTGTATGAGATTATTAGTTGGCCATAACACATTGTTGATGGTTTATTTAGTGGTTAATGAATATTACGGGGTTGGGGTGCCATTTACGGGAATTATTTACCTCACTATATAAATAGGAGGAGGCACTCTCTAACCCACCACGATGATCTTCCCCTCCCGGTGATGATGGCGGCCTCTATGCTGGCTCCTCCCCCTTCCGTGGGGGAGGGGGAATCGCCGCTCCATGGGAAATCCAGGCCATTTTGACCCTTCTCTAACCCGGAGTTTCTCCCCTCGTTTCCAAATTCCTCTTTAAACCCTAAAGTTCTAGATTTGATCGATGGTTTTCCGAACCTTCAAATTTCCTCTGCGGAGTTTTTGGAAGCCTCGGCTTTGTTGAACCTCACTCTCGTGGCTCGATTCAAGCACAGGAGGCCATCAGTTGATGATTTCGACCGGTTTATCTTCGGTGATTGGGATCTTCGTGATAGAGCGGTGGTCGGTTTATTAGACAGTAGGAAAATGATGATTAGGTTTGATTCAGACGAAGATCTCATTCCATCTTGGTCATCAGTTCCTCGCAGCTTCAAAGGTTTTCCTTTTATGCTTTTACGATGGTCCTTCGATCTGCATATGAACTGTGATTCGCCATCTATGGCGGTGTGGGTAAGTTTTCCTTCCCTACCTTTGCTGTTTCAAAACCCTTCAATTATACGTATGTGGGGAAATCTGATTGGTAGATATTTATGCTCTGATTGTCGCACCGAGACGGTCTGTCATCCAGTGAACCCACGGGTATGTGTCGAAGAGGATGCTTCTCACACCCCTTTTGAATTTGTTTGGATCACAATCAGTGAAGAATACCGATGCAAACAGAGAGTGGTTTACGAGAATTGGAGTAGGTTTTGTGGCTCTTGCAATAGATTTGGGCACTCAGTCGGGGGTTGCCGACGTGAACGGAGGTCAAGGATGTCGCAGGCTTGTTGTAATGGGAATTCTGTTTCTGTGAACACTGTGGATGGTGCAAAAAGTGGTGCCAAGGTGGGTCCAGTATCGATATCTATGCAACTGGCTGGCATAGACAAGGATACCCGTTGGTCTGGTGATGCTGGGGCTGTCAATTTATCGAGGTCCCGCAAGGTTTCTTTGGAAGGTAATCAGATCACTGAGGCAACCACTGCTATATCGAGCCAGGGTAATCCACTAGTGTCTGAAGTTTTCAAAAGATTAAGGCAGGATTTGGGAGCTCCTGCTGCTACCATGGATGGGCGAGTTCAACGCAGAGTGAGGATGGAAGAGAAGCCAGTCTTGTGGAAGAAGTCATCACATCCAGTGCTAAGGTTTCTAAAAACCTTGATCCTCTGGAGAAGCCATTCATTGATTTGAGCAACAGGTTTGAAGGACTCTCTGAAGACCAAGAGGATGCGGGTTTGGAGGACCAAGCGGATACGGGTTTGGAGGAGGGTGTTGTGGTAGGAGGTGAGGAAGGTGTGGAGACCTTGTAAGAACATCAAATTGATTGTCGGGTGCTTGAGACAGTTCTAGTTGTTGATAATCCAGGGGAGGACCACCAGGCTGGATGGTTGAGCCATGAGGCAGGTACCAAGATAGTGGATAGTGGTGCTACTGAGGATAGGCGTAGTCCTGTGGTGGAGAGCCCTGTGGTGGAGATTCTGGACCAGAGGCTGGGGAATAATGTTGAATACATTGTTGAAAGTGCTGCTACTGAGGATATGCGCCTTCCGCTAATGGAGTGAAAAACTCCAACCCAAAGATAGGAGAGAATCCCGGAGTTTGGTGATGCTGCTTTGAGGGAGCGATCCAGATTTGAAAGGGAGAACTCTGGGGAGGGGAAAGAGAATGTGATTGGTCTAGTTGGCCTTTCATTCAGTGATGTTGTTAAAATTGGGAATAAGATTTTAGCTCCAGCTGAAGGTCCTTTGTCTGCCACTCCAAGAAGAAGACCAAGGAAGGACTATTCGTTTCTTCCAAGACCGATGCGGGATCGATCTGAAACAAAGCGGAACAACGAGGTGACTGTGGCCTTTAAAAAGGGGAGTGTGTTCACGACTGCATGTCCAGACCAATCTGTTCTTGATGAGCTTAGGAGTCGGGTTCAAAGTAGGAGTTTTTTGAGGCATCCAGATTGGGAATCGACTACTGGAGAAGAAGACTCATGCTTGGGGTTCAGAGATGAATCTGGTTATTATGATGTGTAAGCCCTTTTGGTTTATGGTGTCTGTACTTTTTGTAGTTGTTTTGTTGGGGTTCCGGGACCCCTAAACCGGCCTCTGGAAAATGAAAAAAAAATGATTTCTGGATATAAATAGGAGGAGGCTCCCATGCGAGGTAATATTCATACTACAATTTTGAGAGTTTTCTATCCAATCACCCACATCCTAGAGAGAGAATATATTGATCTAAGGAATTGATTCAAGTTCTTCTTCATGGATCAATTGATCGACATAGTGGTGATCATTGGGATGTCAAATAATTTATAAGATCTATGTTCTAGCACCTAAAATTTGAGGAATGGAATTTCCATCGACATTTGAAGTGTTTTTGGATGATCTAGAGGGGTGTGAATTCAGTTAGTTTTAACAATGGTCACCAGTGATGAACAATTAATGAATGTGTCTTTATCTTAGATGAGGTATTTGATCACTAATTTTTGTGTTTAAATTATTCACCCAGTATCCTCAGTCCTTTTTATCGGGTAGCGATTCATCAGATATGACCTAGTAACATTGATTTTTAGTGAAAATTTTAAATCATAGATCCATATTCTTCCACTGCGCACCTCGAAAACTTCATGGTTATGATATTTCATTGTTTTATTTTTTGGTTTCTCCTTTTGTCTTAACATTATATCCCTCATGGTTGTGTTATCACTTCTTCCCCATTATAATCAGTTATCTTTATATCCTTTTTTGTTTCTCTTGAGACATGTACTGGTTTATGTGTTGATTTACACCTTGGGGTGGGTGATCTCGAGTGATGTGTCATGTCTAACTAGGTAGTTTCATTATAAATAAGGTTGATCTAATTTGTAAAATCAAGGTCATTAATGATCTCACACTATGGGTGAGCACAAAGATTCACAATGAATTTGGGATACAAAAACTACTCTAAAAACTAGCTCAGTCAAATCTCCATTATGCTAATTTTCAAGAGAGAAAAAGACTAGGGCTTCCAAAACTCTTCCTCCTCAATGCTCTCAATATATTGATAGAGTAGAGATATCCTGAATAGAATAATCACACCTTAATGTACTCTCTCCAATCCTGAGATGGAAAGGATAGAAATACTTATAAAAATAAAAGGAGTTACAATGTATCTACAGAAAATTAGGAATGAAATATTGAAACAAAATAATCCCAACCATCCTAAAAAAATTGTGAAATTTAAAATAAAACCCTATATGAATGTAATCATAAAACTCACAATTTCAAGATCATATGGCATCGATTACACAATGGTCAGATGAACCCCCTATTTAAGGGTTAACTAGAGTCCATGTAAGGGTCTAGATAATCCTACATAAGAGTCAAATACTCCACTAAAGGGTCACTTGTCCCCTATATTGATGGTTTTAGGAATTAGGGAAGCACATTTGGGTCATAACCAACTTGGTTTTTTGTCATAATAAATAAATAATTATATATGTACATGAAAAATAACATCGTGAACAAAAAAATTAAATTGAATATTAATTGGATATTATAGTAGAACCATGAGTACATGATCATTTCATATAATTTATAATTATTACTTTTTATAAATAATTTCTTTGCATTGAATTTATATCTTCATTGATGAATTGGTTGACCAATTATCGGTGTATTGTTGTTTTGGAGAGTGTATTCAAGGGTATAATCCATCTAGAGGTGATCCAAAAGGTATCAAAAAAACCTTCAAACATAATTTTAGAAATCATCAGGTGCTAGCGCTGAAGATTTTAACATTTTCATCATTCATCATTGATTAAAATAGATTCAGTAACAGTGAGATGGAATTGATCTTATAATCTCTAGACTTGGGAGGGTAGTGGAGGAGGATCTATTTTTTGTTATTGAGATAATTCTAGGAGAGGAGCTCTCCAGGGCTTGAGAGGACTCTCTATAATTTCAATGTTCCCAATGATGATTAGGTTTAGAAATGTTATAATCGAGATTATATAGAGCTAGAGTTAGATAAACAATAATTAAGCCCAAAACCATATTATTTTATAAACCCCCAACAGACCCCTTGTCTAAAATAATTATAATATTATTATATACTTGAATATAACTAAACACACAAATTAAATATATTTTATTTTTTAACTGAATAAACAAATATTTTTTTGAATTATATTTAATATGTAATTTTCTATCAGGACATTAACTCATCCTGAATCCTCCTCAAGATTTATCAAAAATTGAATAATGAAATTTTATTTAAGTAAATAAATATCACTCCATTGTCCATCGATAAATAAATAAATATTATATTAACTAATATAAAATAAATTCATGTCAAATATTTGTGAAACCATATAGATAAATATTTATTACCATAAAAATAAATAAAAATAAATAAATATTGTATTTATGTAAATAAATAATTTTCCAACACAATAAATATTTATTTAATATTCAACACACATAATATCCTCTTGAATAATCAGTGATTGAATATATGAAATTAACCAAACATGAATAATTATTAAACCACATATGAGAATAAGATCCATTCAACATGTTAAATTCATTTAGAATTTCAGTAAGTTTCTAGATACTCTTAGTTCTTAGTGGAATTAGGAAGAACTATCTAATTATTAGTGTGGAATCATCTTGAGTTTCCATTTTAAACCTCTTATTTGATGAAACCGAACTTGAGTTAGGCATCATTTATGTGTTATCTCATTCCCTATGGGTATAAAATATGGTTCGTTCTTTGATCCCTGATGAACCTCCGATTCCTTCATCAACATTCTTGATATAGTGGGATCCTTAACTTAAAGTTCTTTTTATGTTTCATTTCCATAAAATGATTTTACTCTTGATTATCCATGTTTTTATGTGTTTTAATTTGGGTGTGTGAGTGGCCTTGAAACCTTTCTTGTTTGTGATCACATGATTGGGTGGAGTCTCTTATAAACAGTTCTTTATTTTCCTTATTTTTAATTTCTGTGAATTGTATTACTTGTGGTATTTAATAGCCTATGAAACCTTACTTTAGGTATTAGGATTATCATGCTGCATAGTTTTGGGTAGATGACCCCTTGGAAGGGGAGCGTGATGACATGATGATAAATATAGATTATGGATCATTTGATGGTATGGGTAAGATCATAGAAATGTATAATGACATGGGAGTAGAACATTCATGGGAATTGATAATCCATCATCTTTAGACCGAAGTTGGAGAATTTCATTTAGGTGTTTTATCTAATCCATTTATGTCATACTTATCTGTTGAGACTTACTATCATTTGAGGATAACGACCACCATCAGGGTAGGGAATATGATGTTCCTGATAATAACCACCATTATTTTTGTGGAATGTGGAGTCTTATTAAAGGTAGAACATGGGTGGATAAAATTTTTCATCCTTATCAGAACCATGCCAAAGTAAGTGGGGTTGGGGTTTGTGGAGGCTTAGATAGCATATGATAAATCAACACTTGCGTGGTTGTAAATTTATTTGATCATTTACATTATGAAATGTCATACACTATTATATATTATGTGAACTTATTTTAATAATGCATTGTTGGTGTCATACTAGGTTTATTACTCACACCCTATACATGCATATCGGTGCATGTGCAGATTACATGTATAGGGATCCAGAAAATGGAAAGGGTCCCATGGTGGATGGTTTAGCTGAGGATAATTGAGTTATAGATATTCTAGGATAGACACTAGAGTACCACTATTGAGTTTTGTTTATTTATTAATATTCTTTAAATTACTACTCTATTTTGGATTTCCACACTGGGACCCCATTTATTTATTTAATGTATTGAATCCATTCCATTTGAAATTATTTTCTTCCATGTAATTTACTATGAGTTCATAAATTTTATTTATATTATTTTTAAGGATATCATATCAAGTTTATAGTCTCCCCACTAACAACATTTGGACCATCAATGTTAGTCATCTCCCTCTTGTATACGGGGAGGAATGTAAGAGTTCTTGTAGCTCTCCCACTTGGACCTAGTGGTTCAGGTCGGGGGTTATAGGTGTATTGTCACAATTTTTTGAAGAAATACATAATTTTTTTTTCACATTCTTCAGATACACCACTGATTGAGCCTCCATATAAATCAATAAAAACTCATCCAATAAGGAATATAGAGACAAAAAATTCCTTCATCCCATTAAAGGGTCTCTCTCACCAACAAAAACCACCAGAGTCCGATCAGCATCATATAATATGACGCACATAATAAATAAATCCATAATAGTATACATTGAGTATATCCAATCCATTCTGAGGTTGATTTCAGATAATTTTATTCAAAATCATAGGAAATATACCCAAGATACGTGCTTCCCTAACACCAATTCATATTCACTGCACACATCAAAAGAGTTATATTGACCTCTAAATAGAATAATCAATACAAAGGTAATTAAAATCATATCTGCCTCATTTCCCAAATCATAAAATAGTTTAGGTATAACAAAGGAGGGAAAATCCTCATAACCAAACAATGCATAATCCCAATTAAAGAATAGGTAGATAGTAACTAGTATGATGTTGTGATGACTCGACATTGATAACGATAAAGCTTGCATCTAAGCACATATTACTCCACAAAATCCCTATCCCTAATGGTGACCACCTCCATGAATACACTTTTCCCATTATCCCTAAGGATGGGGGATATCTAAGGTAAATACTCTGCCTTCACCACCCCCTCTACTAATCAAAAATAAAAGCTCCCCATTGTTGCTGCTGCCTTGGATGAAAATAATGCATAGGATGGTCCTAGATCGAGATACAAACAAAAAAATGACTAATGATAAAGGTTGTAAATCTAGCTCCTTTTGAACATTACGTCCACAAGAGAAGTAAACTATGCTTGACCCACTGTCAAGAGTTTGAGAATGGATTGCTCTAGTGAAATGAGTTGAAAAAGGTTTAAACCTTCTTTTTTTACTTAATAAAATATCTTTTAGCTAGAAAAATATGAAACCCAAGTCACAGATATAACATACATAAGTTCTTGGTGATTTCTATCAAATAGTGATCTGGTCCTATCTGACATCATCTCAATGACCTCCACCATTTCCAGTACCTCAATATATAAATTCAATATAAATCAAGTGACATGGTGGTGGATCTTTGGATGCATAACATCTTCCAAATTCCCCTCCCTAGTATCAATATCACTCATATGGTTTGAATCATAATGTAAAAGTTTATTATAGATTATACTAAACTCAAAAACACTATAAATCCCCTATTGAAAGGAAAATATATCCTACTGGAAAATTGTTTTGTGGTTGAAGATAAGAACTCATCCTGAAACTAATCCCTAAACTTATCCCATTAAACAACTGAATCCCCAAAATAACCACGGAACAAAATCCACAAATGGATAGATTATCCATTTTGTATCATCACAGCTGAATAATCCTAGTGATCCTTCTAAGAATGAATCAAACAGAAGGATATATCTACCAACTCTAGCCAATCCTTTGTCTCTTGATCTGAGAAATAGCCTTCATACTTCTATAGATCTTGGAAATAAAACTCACAGAGTTTCCTCCCCCATGTGTTGACTTTTTTGATCTCCAATCTATGATGATCCACTAGAATACCCCACATAATTTATTCTACAAAAAACTGATAAGAACATCAATCTAGTCTCATATAAAAAAATCATAGAACTCCCAAAACAAAGAAAAAAATAAAATTTTATGGTTAATTAATTAATTAATTCATTTAAACCTATTTTTCATTTGTACATGAATTCAAACACATGAGAAGAAAAATAATTATTCATGATTATATAATAGATATATATCATGAAAGAAACATTAGTCTATATATCACGTACAAAAAACAATAAGGTCCTTGCATTGGATCACAGGTTCCCATAAAATTTCAATGTCCTAGCTAGTATCCCTTATTTACATCATGTACTAAGCACATCTGTACCACTTCCCTTCCAACCCGTGCATCCTCACCTATTACTACCTCTAAACTCTATCATATCTATCAAAGATAACTTTTGATACCACTCTATCATGTCCCCCACTCCCAAGTTACCTCACCTTGTCCAAAAATGAAGAAAGGTTGGTGATGACCCAAGAATCCCACCTCCAATAGGCCATTGGTTGATGAATTGCATTGATGGTATATAAAGCACCCAGATGGGTGGTATTACCCTCTATAGATTTAAATAATAAGATATAATATGGATAAAATTCCATCCAACACCACACATAAAGTATAATAAAAATATCAATTCATGTAATCCCATACATAACCTAAAGGAGTACTGGAATATAAAAAGCAAAACTAGGTAGTGACAACAAACTCCACCAACTACTGATAACTGATTAATAACACCTCCAAATTCGTAATTTCAAACTCATTGCCCAAATTATTTCCTAATAACCTATAAATAGTTTATATATATGTAGGGCGATCATAACATGTATACTCGGTAGGGTCCTCCTCAAAATACCATGTGTGAAACTCAAAATAAGCATACGAAAGACCAATGATTTAAAAAATGAATATAACTCATCACCTAAATAGGTAACTATAGTTTCTAATATAAACCATGTATCACTCACGAAATAAAAAAAATTAAGTCATTCTACAAAAAAATTAAATATGTAAATAGGGAGTCCCACTACCACTTCTCTACTTGTTACGAACCAATCTAGGATGCAATCTAATCCAACACCCTACCCGACCCAAGAACTGGCCTAAAGGGTGTTTCTGATCCCCAAGGGATGGAAAATAGTGATTGGGTATCAATAATACACCTAGGCATTGGTTTCACCCATTTATATAATAATAAAAAACCAACAACAACAAACATCGCATAACTGAAAAGCAAAACCAAATGAGGTAAAATGATTTTTCCGATTAAAATCTTTAAAACTTCAACCAAAACCAAAAGTGTAGGAAAAAAATGGAAAACCCACCCCAAAGTCTCCATGTAATAAGAGGGACATCACCCTCAAGCCACCACCATCAACACCATCATTGAGTAGAACACTAGCAACCATATCCACTATCACCACCATGAAATATCTTGCCTTTACTGAGGTCATACTTAACAAAGTCTACATATACCCAAAGATTTATGTATGGTGTGAGGAAAATCCTAGTAGGATTCCACCAAAATAAAATATCCCATTATATAACCTCTAAATATTAATTAACATTCACATTTTCATAAGAAAATTTTAAATATTTTCAAGAAAACATTTTGAAGTAAATATTCCTATAGAAACACTGTTAAGGAAAACATTTTATCAAATAATATTGCTTCAAATTAAAGTGTAAACAAGGTCTAAGATTTACTAATGGATAGTATCATATCACATAATCATTATGTTACAAGAGAGATCCATGGAAAATCCATAGAGGTAACTAGCACAATTGGGGCCCTCTGAACCTCATACCTTAGTGATAAAAATCCACCAACCAAAACCAACATCATTCTCATGAACAAGCCATTAGAGGAGATCCAATCCCAAGGTATAATGGTCTTCATATCATATGACAAAACAAAAAACATTCCTATGAAGGATAAACTTGAGGGGAACACATCCCAAGATCTAGTGGTATCCGATCATATCACATGTTTAGTTAGTGTTGTATCATCAATTTTGACAGAATAATCCATGCCTCATCTTCTTCCAAATCAACTAGCGTACTAGTTATAGTCCACCCACCAAGATACCTAGAATTCCATTTGTGATTAAATACCATTTAAAATATCACATACATTATAACATTCACATAAACATTCCATGCATCATTAACACACAAGGAAATCACCACGTTCACAATCCATAATGGTCCAACTATCAAAACTATCTTGGAAACCACCCTTTTTCCCTAAAAAATCACTTTCCATTTTTCATGAACACCAAAACCATTCGAAAATACATTTCAAACCCCTTTCACAATTCATGAAACCCTTTCGGAAACATAACATAAAGTTCAAATATAAAATCCAACCATTTTCTTAGGAAAATACCCTTTCAAATTCATACTCAAACAAAATCCAATTTATAGCATGCTTCTAATCACTTTCACAATCCACAAATAGATTCAAGATTCACAAAAAAGTATCCAAAATTCTAAAAGTATAATTTATTTTATAAAACCAACTTTTAACACATTCAAACCTTTAAATCCCTTTGAAAACACATTTTACACCTTTTACACAAGGCATAAAGCACATTCAAGAAACACCACAACAAAACACACATGAAACATAACAAATTTCCTTTAGAAACCCAACTTTAATCAAATTTTCTTCTCAAAAATTTTTTAAAATGGATTTTTTACAACATAACTATTCCATATAACACATTTAAAACACCATTAAAGCAAGACAAAATCATCTATTAATATAAAAGCCTGGAACTACCTACCTCATACATGGAAACTTCAGGAATCCAGTGAAAAAACACACTTGAACCACCAAAAGATCCTATAAAAACAATATCAAACAAAAACCATCATTATTTCACTTCCCAACACAAGATATAACCCTCATTAGGTTAAAAAACATGCTGTAAAAGAAGAACTCAAGGAAGGAAGATAAACCCTATAAAGAGGGAGAAATAACGAGAAAAGAAACATACTTGATGATTCCTTGATGAATACACACCAAAAACACCTAAATATTTATTCTCAAAGGCACCAAGAAGGTTTTGAGATCTAATAAGGATGAAATTCCCAAATGGGAAAGATTAGAGGTGGTTTAGCGTTAAATATGAAGAGGGAAAAGGAGTAATTTATTAGTTTTTAATGACATGGATAGGTTACATGGTTTTCGCACACAGTTTTCCAAACCATGTGAAAATTGTGCATCCCTAACTGTCCAAGAGGAGAAAGATGCATGGTTATCCCACATGGTTTTCCAAACTATGTGAGAACCCTGTGCTCGCCACTATCCAAGATAAAATTGGTTGCATAGTTTCCTAGGTAAGGGCGCACAGTTTCTCCAAACCATGTAGCAATTGTGAACCACCTATTATCAATCCCAAAATCTCAAATTTTCACCAAAAAATCATTGGGAAATAAAAGGATAAATACCAAACTAAAAATAAAAAAAGGAATACCTCAAAAGAAATCACATATGTGACAATTATCCCCACCATGAAAACATTATGCCCTTAAAAATTCACTCCAAATCATGATCAGAAAAAAAAACAGATACTACTCCTCAAACCAATAAATTCACCCCCATGTCACATGAAATTCATTACCATGATGGCAAAGAACTCAGATTAATGATATATACTTCCCATGAATAACATTCACTTGAGAATCCATAATCCACACTAGCTACTCAAACATAGATAAATTAGGCTCCAAATCCAAATCCTCCCAACTCATCACATGGGATGGATCCAAATTGTAATTTTTCAGCTGAGATACATGCAACACATCATGAATTAACATAAATTGAGAATCAAAATCTAACATATGACCCACCTTACCAATCCACTTGGTAATCTCAAAAGGTTTGACATACCATGGAATTAGCTTCCCTTGGTTTCCCAAAGGATGATGACCCAAGTGAGGTTCCACTTTCCAAAACACCCTATCACCCACAAAAACTGCAAATATCAGCACCTATTATTGGAATAAACCTTTTGATGACTCTATTTCATAAATCAAAACTACCTAATCAACTTTACTTTATTGAAAGTTTATTCCACAAATAATGGTCCCAATAATGAGGTCTCACCCACCTCAGCCCAACACAAAGGGGACTGACATGGCCGACCATAAAGTACCTCATAGGGAGACATTAAAATAGAGTATTGGTAACAATTGTTATATTCAAACTAAACCAATATCAAATTAATATCCCACAAACCTCCAAAATCCAATAGACATGCATGGAGAATTTTCTCCCAGATCTTATTTTTTAGCTCCGTCTAACCATCCGTTTGAGGATGGTATTCCATATTCAACTTTACCTACAAACCCATTTCCTTATGAAGGCCTTCCCAAAACCATGAGGTAAAATGAGGGTCTCTATATTATTTTTTTGAGGAACACCATGAAGCCTAAATATATCCTAAACATACAATGATCCCAATTCATTCACTTTTACTGAATCTGTAATCAAAATGTCATGGGATGATTTGGTCAGATGATCAATCACTATCCAAATAGAATTCTACCACAGGGGTGTACAAGGTAATCCTAAAATAAAATCCATGTAAATCTCATCCCACTTCTAGGTAGGAGTGGGTAGTGGCTGAAGAAAACTAGAGGTCCTTTGGTGCTCTACTTTAACCTGCTCACATTTATAACACCATGACACAAAGATAGCTACATCCCACTTCACACATAACCACTAGAACTTCCAATCCAAACCATATAACATATTAGTATCACTAAGATGAATGGACCATGAATACTGATGGTTTTCCTTCATCACAACCTTCCTCAATGAAAACGACACCACAAAGCGACCCTTGAAGCACAAAACTTCCTCTTGAGACAATGACCATTCACAATGTATCTCCACACCATTTAGGAATTGCATAGAAAATTTCCACAAATCATCACCAGGATGCTCCCACTGAATCAATTACAGAAGGGAATGCATCAGCTAAAAACTATCAAAGAACAAAACTCTACTATTCTTCTTGGTCTCAAAATTTAATTGGGGAAAACCCATTAAAATCCACTCATCACTATATTATTTCAATTCTTACACTAGAACATTCATACTCAAATAATATACCACAAAATTTTCTTTTCCTGGGGAGTATATGATGTCAAAATTGACCCCCTAAAGGGACTCGACTGAACGATGATGCCTTAGATTGAGATCATTTTTAGAGAAAATGTAATCCAAACTCTTATGATCCGAATAAACTAAAAAATTCACCACTAAAATAAAATGGAATTGAATCTTCAAGGAAAGTATCACCACTTTTAAATCAAGGCCATGGGTTGGGTAATTATTTTCAGGTGGTCGGAGTTGGAACAAACCATAATCCACCACATGGTCATCCGGTATCAGTACACACACGAGACCCATACTTAAGTATTCACAATAGACAACATATACCTTTCTAGAATCCAGAAATATCAACATAGGGGATATGGTCAACTGATGATTAATATCATTAAAGGATTCTTGATATTATGGGACACACTCAAACTTTACCCATTTCTAGGTAAGAACATTCATGGTAAAATAGAGTTGAGAAAATCCCAGAAAAATATAATAAAATACCCTGAAATGCACTTTTTTTATTTTAAACATAGTCTCCTGCTATTCCCATGAAATCACTACATTGATCTTTTTGGGGACCACTGAAACCCTTCATTCTAAGATCACATTACCTCGAAACATTACCTACCAAACCCAAAAGGTGTAATTAGAAGACTTCACATAGATATGATGATCCTAAAGGGTGCCTATGATAAATCTCAAATGTGGCTCATGCTCCTCCTTGGTCGTAGAGTAAACTAGGATGTCATCCAGAAATACCACAAAAAATGGATCGATATATTGGTGTAACACCCTATTCATGAGTTTTATAAAGGGCACTAGATTGTTTTTCTACCAAAATGGAATGACCAGGTAATAAAAGTAGTCATACTTACTTCAGAAAGTCATTTTTAGAACATCTGTCTCTCTAAATCTGACTTGTGATACCCGGAATGCATGCCAATCTTAGATAACCATCTTTTTGCATTAATATGATAAAAAATGTCATCAATAAGTGGGAAAAGTATACTTGTTCTTGATTTTTACCTTATTCATCTTCTAATAACAAATACAAAACTGAAGATATCTTTCATCCTTCTTAGAAAACAGAACTATGGTGGCCCAAGGAGTGAAAATTAGGTGAATGAATCCTTTGTATTCCAAATCATCCATATATAACTTTAATTACCTCAACATGAGGGGGGATATATAGTATGAGGGAAGATATATCGATTGTGTTTCAGGATCAAAATCAATGGAGAGCTCCAAATCCCTCTTTTAAAAAAAACTTGAGAAATCCTATGGAAAAAATATTTGGGACCTCAATCATCCACCACAGGAGGTAATACACCCCTAGGATCACAATCATCATCTTCCAATGTGAGTCATGAGACCTGAAAAATGAGGTTTCCCAATTTCGGAAGGTGAGGACTAGCACATCTTGACCAAGGATCCCATTCTCACTGAAAAACCGAGGTACTGCCGTTAGGTTCCACAAAACATACCCACCACCGATACCAATCAATGTGTGTCTATAAAAGTACCATCCAATCCATATCAAGAATCATGTCAAAGTGGTCCATCTCCAAAACTAGAAAATCCCATTCTAGTTTGACCCCTGACATGGTGAGTGCACAAGACAGGCACATAAACCCTACTATCTCTTCTTACCAAGCGGTGTTACCAACTCCATCACATATGGAATAACATCAGTTAGAAACTTTAACAAATCGACAAGGCAGGAAGAAATAAAAGAAACTAAGGCACCAATATCAAACAAAACAATAGCAAAAGACGATGCAATAAGAATGGTACCTCAAGCTTTCATAGGTTATACATCTGATTCTACTGGTGCTCGATCCACCACATGAAGTTTTATCATTTGTGGATGTTCATGAGAGAAACCAATATCTTGTGAATATTCCCTAATCTAAATCTTCCTGAAGAAAATCTAGCCATGATGCCATGTCCTCCTAATTGAGAACCCATTGTTCTGGATGATTCTAACCGAGATGGAATCCCTTTAAAATTTATAGATCTTTCACAACTCTGATATGGGAATTCCATATTTCAAAACAGCTATAAGTTCCCCATAGCTCTATACAGATAGAAAGGTCTGGGTGGAGATGAACATGTAGGTCACATGTGTCCTTTCTTCCCACACTAATGGTACACGACAGACCCAACATCGGAAGCCAAATACGAAGACAACTGGGAAGGATGGCCTGAACTACCACCTCCCATATTACCCTTCTCTTTTGATTCATCTTCTTCTCATATTAACTACCACTAGCCACTACTAACATATCTCTGAAGAAACCAGACTTTCCTCTATGATCAATTTTAATCATCACAGCATGATCACCCACCTTTTTATAAGTCTTTTGTGTGAATAATAAGACCCGATATTGGATTTCTAGCTGCAACCCTATCTTAAAATTATGATCCATCAACTAGTCATTGGAAATGATATCAGGTGTGTATTGAACTAACTCTTCAAAGTGGTTAGAATACCCCATCACAGTCTAGTCTCCCTAGAAAAACTCTAATAAATCCCAAGACCTATAGAAGGCCAAAAATCTCAGGTCAATACTACTCATTGAATATGACCTTAAAATCCTTCCAACCCATCTACTCATGCTACCCACCTTGAACCATTGAGTCCCACTGCTTTGGACTGGGACCCTCTGACTTGAATGAATCACATTTCACTCTGACTACCTATAGAGTTTCAAGAGACTCAAACATCCTTTATATTTTCTCAATCCAATCATCCACTACTTGGGGATCCATGCTACCTCATAAAAAAGGAGGCCTATTCTTGAGTAACTCCTTTTCCATTCCCATTCTATAACCTAGTTTGACATATTTAACCTGAGTAGGACCAGATCCGACTCCTTGACCCCAATTTTGGATATCCCGAACCATTACATCCAATAATCTCTAATCAATTGGTGAGGTAGAACTCTCTTAGGCGTCTTCCTATTTCGGTATAGGAGGTATCTGGGGAGGAATCTTGCAACAAAATACTACAATAATAAAGAATGGCCATCAATACAACCATCAACACACATTTGGAATATTTTTCAGCAACAACATAAAATCTCTAACACTTTCATAAATCAGAATAAAACCACATACAACACAATAACAATACCAACCAAACCACTCCACTCCCACATAGTATCCATATGCAGTCTTCATCTTGTATGTATCACCTATAGGAGAAGTCAAATCAAATTTCCCAACATCCCATAGAGACTCAAGTCCTATCACTAGGTGTGATGGCCAGACACCCCACTCACAACCATAACCTCAAGCACTGATAATCCTAAATCAAGTCTATCTAGAATCTTCCCAAATAACTTGTCCCAAAAATAGTTAAACCTCCTATGATACCAATTTGTCATAAAAAAATCCTAGATTCTATTTAATATATCACCCAACCCAGCTCGAGACAAGGCCGGAAGGGCATTCTCGATCCCCATGGGCTAGAAACTAGTGCCTCGGTATCAAACAAAACACTTTGGGAATGATTTCACCCAATTATATAAGGACAAAAAAACAAAAAATAATACACACCACCTAACTAATAATCATAACGAAATATGGTACAATGATTTTTTAGATTCAATGTTTTACAACTTTATCCAAAACCAAAAGTGGAACAATGTAATGGGAACAACCAAACCATCCCAAAAGACTTCATGTATCAAGAGGGTCATCACCCTGAAGCCACAACCACTAACTCTTGTAAGAAGTGAAACTATAGCAAAAAAATACACCATCACCACAATATAACATATTCAATTTACCTGGTTCATATATAACAAATTCTACATGCACTCAATGGTGTATGTAGGGTGTGAGCCAAAGAACAGTAGGATGCAACCCAAAGAAATGATTCTATGCTATAACATTAAAAGATAAACTAACATGATCATTTTCATAATAAAATTTGAAATTTTTTCAAGAAAACATTTTGAAGTTATCATTCTCAAGGAAACACTTTAAAGGTAAACCTTTTCTCAAATAAGCCTGCTTGAAATTAAAGTGTAAAAAAGGTCTATCGTATACCGATGGGTATCACCATATCACATAAGAATTATGTCAAAATAGGTAACCGTGGGAAATCCCTATAGTTAACTAGCACAAGTGGGACCCTATGAACTTCATACCACGGTAATCAAAATCATCCAATGAAAACCAACAATGTTCACAGGCACAAGCCATTAGAGGAGATCCTATCCCGAGGTGTAATGGTATCCATATCATAAGATAAAACAAATATAATTAAAACGAATGATCTAATATAGGGCAATTCATCCCAAGGACCAATGGTATCTAATCATATCATAGGTTTAGTTAGTGTTGTAGCATCAATTCTGATAGAATAAATCAGGACTCAACCTCTTCTGAATCAACTAGTGTACTAGTTCTATTCCACCAACCTAGATACCCAGGATTAAATTTGTGATCAAATTCCATTTCATATATCACATAAACCATCACATTCATTTAAACATTCCAAGAATCATGAATACACAAGTAAATAACTTCTTTCATAATCTACATTGACCCAATGACCAAAACTCTCATAGAAACCACCCTTTTTCCATAAACAAATCACTTTACAATTTTCATGCACAAAAAAACCATTTCTAAATACATTTAGCACCTCTTTCAAAATTCATGAAACCCATTTGGAAACACAACCTGTATAGAACATATGAAATCCTACCATTTACATGGGAAACCCCCTTTCAAATTCATACTCACACCAAAGTTATTTTATAAAATGCTTCTCATCACTTTCACAATCCAAAAAAAAATTTATGGTTGACAACATGAAAAAAGATTAATTTCTTTTATAAAACCAACTTTCAACACATCAGAAACTTTAAATCCCCTTAAAACACATTTCTCAGTTTTCACACAAGTCATAAAGAACTTTCAAGAAGCACTACAATGAATCAAACATGAAACATATCCAATTTCCTTTAGAAAACCAACCTTCATCGCATGTGTATCTAAATTTTTTTAAAACATTTTTTATCACTATATTAAAAATCCATAGAAAAAATTTATAACACCAATAAAGATATCCAAAATCATCTAATAATATAAAATAATGGAACCACCTAACCCACACATGGAAACATTGAGATTTTAGTGTGAAACCACAACAAAACAAACAAAAAGACCCTATTAAGGCAAGATATAACTACAACTATCATGATTTCACCAAAAAAATATAAGATCGAACCCTTATTAGGTCAAAAAAACCACTTAAAAAAATGAACTAAAGAAGGAGGGATGAGAAATCTAAGAAGGAGGCAGATATCAAGAGAAAAGAGACAAACATGATAATTCCTTGAATAATCCACACCAAAACCACCAAAATATTGATGAAAAAAGGCTCTAAGAAGGTTTGTAGAAAGCTCCTAGGGTTGAAAATCCTAAATGGGGCGGATTAGAGGTGTTTTAGGGTTAAATAAGATGAGGAAAAAGTGTAATTTTTCAATTTTTAATAACCTAGAAAGATCACACTATTTTCCCACATGGTTTTCCAATATATTCATCCCTTACTGTCTAAGAGGAACAAGACACATGGTTTTCTTGCATGGTCTTCAAAACCTTGAAAAAACCATGCATTTTTCACTATAAAAGATAAAATTGGTTGCATGGTTTTATGGGAAAGGGCACATGGTTTCCCCAAATTTTGAACCAACCATGCACCACCTACTGTCAATACCAAAATATCAATTTGCTCCAAAATCTCATAGAGAACCAAAGGGATAAATACTAGAACAAAAATAAAAAATTGAATACCTCAAAGAAATCATAGATGTGACACCATTGGTTTTTCTCTCTCATGCCCCAATAGTTATGTCCTATGATTATCCCTGTTGTATATCACCCTACACCTTGTGAGATAATAATAATTCCATTACATTAACCATATGTAGCCTGGTGTCTCATTATTTTTGTATCCTAATAGTAACCAAGTGTATTTATGTAAGCCATTACAACATATGCATGTGCATTATACCTTAAGCCATCACCACCCACACATGTACACCTATGAGAAGCTAGAGCCACCATGACCAAATAAATATACATGTTATACCTTAAGTCACTAAAACCCACGTATAAATGTATAGTAAACCATGATCCATCACAATACTATAATACCATTTGTCATTATAGGTCTGGATAGTCCTACTCATCCATGTTTGAAGGGAGAGTGTACGAGAGAGATAAATTAGCCATCTATTCGATCACAACCCTGGATATTGGAGAAAACACTCCTAAAACATTTGGGTGTTGGTTTTTGTATCGATATAGTTGGGGTAGCAAATGAAATCATTAAATATAAAGTTATACCATGCAAAACAACATTAAGGAAAATACCTAGCCTTATGATCATTTACTGATATCATCAAACATAACCCCCGGCTAGCACTACTAGGTTACATGTATAAAATAAGATTACAAGAATCAAGAACAATATTAATTAATTAATTAGTCAAAAATTGATATAATTAAAAGCGTAACACTTTAATTTTCTTAATACAAGATTCATGGACACTATTAAATTCTCTTGCTTATTCTTGAGTATTTTATCATTATGGTGAACACCATGAACCAAACCCATTCATTTATTATTTCAATTTTCATCTCATAAACATCCAGATACTCTATGACTCTACCCAAGCCATCTCATCAAAAATTCAATTGGAGTGCATAGAAAAAAATACATCAAATAGTTGGATATTGAACAAATAAACATCATCCAACAATTTTTTAATTAAGTAAACCATAATAAAGATTGATTATATTGATGAAAAATCACCTCTCTGAACATATATTGTCTGCTTTGTGTCTCACACCATTGCATATAACATAAAACTTCCCCACCATTGTCGATATAAATAATCACTATAGCCCCAATCTCCTAGCATGTCACTCATCATAGGTTCTCAACCATAACCAAAAGATATCAATAAATGAACAATACTCTAAACCCCTCAATAAAATGTATGAATAAATGGTATTTTATGCACATAGATTATGGCACTAAGGATGTGGTATTGAGGTAGATATACCACCCACCAAAAAAAAATCAGGCTCTCTCAACCCTAACATTTTATTCTTTATCAAAAAAACATTTTAACCCCAAATTGAATTAATATGTACATAAAACATAAGTTACCTGCATAAGGAAACCTAAGGATATTAGATAAACATAACTAACCCTAAACATAATTCCATGCATTAATGTATATATCAAAATATGAGAAGTATCACACTACCAGTGCCTCTTCTATTAATTATCATGATTTTTTCTTTACATTTTTATAATTTAAAACAGCTAACAAATCTGATCAAACAATAGTAAAAACACTTCCAAACGTATATCACATTATATTAGAATCCATAAAGAGTCAACATAAAACATAAACCAAAAAATATCAACAATCCAACCATAATTTAGTTCTCTAAAAGAATTATCGATTTCTTGATCATGTGATAGAACCGTTTCAATTAAAAAAATCAAGAACTAAATAAAATCCCATGGATTTTTGAGTCACTCTTTTGATAATGATAATAAATAACATTCAAAAAATTTATTTGTTCTAATAATTTATCCTGATTTTATTAATTGTGCAACATGTGATCCCTTTTTTCTATATTATTAAGGTAAATCACACCCATTTAGATTAGGATAAAATGCATGATTAATTTACATGTTCACATAAATAAAAGGAGATGTAATCAATCCCCAAACATGACTAGAACCTCAATACTCTTTGAGAAAGAATAAATAAATGATTAATAACTAATTTCAAAGGAAACACAACCAAAAATGATGGAGAAACCACAAGAAACTAAGCATGATAACCCAACATTATGAATAACTCAATTCCTTACCCAAAAAACAGGTAAACCCCTCACTGAAAAAAATCTTAAAAAAAGAACATGGGAAACAAAGAGGAGAGGAGAAAGAGAGTAATTTGATATTTGAAACTTTTATTCAGATGAATCAAGTGGTTAAACTCTTGGGATGATGTAACTGGAGGGTGATGGACTATGTAGGGGTCGACTAGGGTTTCTGGGAAGGAGACAAAATCCGAATCAAGATTGCTTGAGCCTTCCATTTATAAAGGGAGCCCAAAAGTCTTCACTATGACATGGTGAAATCCCAAGACACCCATGGTGCCTCTAGTCAAAGAGAGATATGAGTTTTATGTTGTTTTAAACCCATATATCACTTTCATATAAAACCCCCATTGAATTTAATTGACCACCAACATGGCCTCCACTATGGTGTGGTGTTAAAACTGAATCTGTTTTACCCTCTCCACACCCAGAAATATGGAATGGGGAGCCACATGCTTCCCATTTATGACTATGAAACCCATTGAGTGACACACCCAGCCTCCTTATTCAAAATATCCTTCCAAGATGTTTTCATCACACTAGTGTCTCATATGAGAAAAATTAAAGAAAAATTCCCACGAAATCCATTTCACATGTCGTGGTGCACTCCATCACCAAACAACCATCATCACACCAGACTCAAAACTCTTAATGCCAAAATTTCCAACCTCACAGTAAATCCTCCAAGGGACTTACAAATAGATTATGCCACACCAAACAACATATCATGGTGACCCTAAAAAGTCCAATCATATATTATTACCATCGGAACCCCTCCAAATTCCCTCATGACACCTCAAGCCTTGAGAAAATGAAATGGAAAATACTTTAAAAATTATGGTCATTATGTCTAATAATTTAAGATTTAAATTTTAATTTGATTTAATACTATATATTAACATATTCATTCCATATTTTTATCATGTTTCATTATATTGAAAAATAAATAATGATTTAAGGTATATTCAACTTTTATTATAGAAATTTAATTATTACTTCCACTTTCAACAATTATTTATATATTTATCTAATTTCTTCATTTTAATTAAGAATTATTAAAGATGATTAAGAATACCAAAATAAAATAAAAATAAAAAACAAAAATATTCAATATTCATCAAATAATTAGAATTGATTGGCCGATTTAAATCATATTTTTCCATTTTAAGGTAGTTCAGTTTGATGATTTAAGTGGGTTAATTTAATGATTCATACTTTTTTCCTTATTTATATCTTATAGTACTATTATCCATTTCTCATTTTTACATCTATCAAATTTGGGTTTCTCTATCTCCATAAAATCCTTCATGAAAACAATATTTTGGTTAAAAAAAATTAATTACCAACATAAAATTCCCAGATAACTCCCTTGAGTGATAATGTTTAATATCATATAAAAATATCAACAAATATTCTAGAAAAAAATTTACTTAAAGAAAACTTAACTGAATAATTACAATACATTAATTTTTAAAATTAATCATACATTAAAAACTTGTATAAATTGGATATGTCTCAAATTAAGAAGTGTAACCATAATTTTTCTTAAGCAACTCCCATTTAATATGTGAATTCACACTAAGAGGGATAGTGAATCAATGTGGATAGATTTTTTACAATTTTTTTAACTCGAACATCTACACTTTTTTGGATGTATGTACCTACATTATATAATCCCAAAAAAATTAAATTACATATAGTACTAAATAAGTATGAAAAACACCTGATATTTTTACAATTTTTCCCTCAATGTGATTGAACACATCCTTACTATGTATTATGGAATACAATATGTAGATATCCAATAATATAGACATTAAGAATATAATCCTTTATCCCTTTAAAATTTTTCCTAATAAATTTCTTATCTCCCATTAGATTCATTATACAGTACCCCTCCTATTTAAAAATTATGCTCAACATAGATATAAAATATCTTCAACAATATCCATAATGCTTTCAACTTCAATAAGTATATCTTTTTCCTACACCAGGAGTTAAATAAAAACATCAATCTATTTTACAATAGGAACTATTGAATATATTTAAACTCATCAACCTCATATATTGAACAATAGTGTATTTTTATTTATATATAATGATCGCCACATTATTTTAACAAGAAACCTCATGTTTTATTCATTTTTCTCAATTGAGTCTTCAAATATACAATAATAATATTTTCTCTTTTTTCATTCAAGAAATTTTATGTGAATATTTTCAACAAAATTTTAACACTAGTCTCTCTAAATATCCTCTCTCCTCCCCCTTTATCACTTATTCTTATCCTAAACCTATTACTATTTTTATAAAATCAACATGATCATGTGGTTCAATTTCCATATTTGAATACAAAAATTCTATACAATTTGGTCTTCCAAGTAATTATTTTAAACTATTCCAATATACATACATGGAAATACTAGCTTTTATTATTAAGATTTAGAAAAAAATGTTCCCATTTAAATCATCACAATTATCATTTAAATATATTCTCAAATATCTATTGATTTAATTCACTCTTAATTAAATTCCCTTTATAAAACTATATTTTAAATCATTCAAGATTTGTAGGTCTTAATGAAAGTAATACATACATAGCATGTTATTAGTGTTACCTAGATTGAGTTTATAAATACACATGAATAAATTATTCTTACACCAGAAAAGGTTACTCTTACACGAGGTTTGAAACCTTTAACTTAATTTAATATGAACATTGAATTAATTTTAAAATCCTTTGAAAACATTGAGTTAGTTAAATATAAATGTAAATATATTTTATCTATTCATATGAAACATATCCATTTTTTTAATTATTCTTAAACAACTCATCTATTTTATGTTTATTCTAATAAAGGTAGTTCATCATTAAATTTATACTTAAGTAGCTACTCTAGTTTTCTCAAAACTACTCTAATCATCACAAATCATCTCAAATCACTTCATGACTTATTTAATTCTTATCATAAAAATTACCATTTTTTTAGAATATAAGGACTTATTTTTCAATAATTAGTCCAACTAAAAATAATTACTTCAATATCCATCACTACCTCATCAAAAATAGATCAAAATTCATAAAATTTAACCATTTAAAAGTGATTCAATAATTCAATAATAAATGCATCACCTGCCTCATCTTAACATTAAATTACCTCATCAATCATCATAATTAAAGTGTTTTAGTAAACTTTTATAGTTTCTTTTTAGCTAGTAACATAAGGATAAATTCTAAATAAAATTAAATAACAACTCTATTCATCTATATAGAGAATTATTTTTAAGAAATACCTTCAAACCCTATAAAACTCAACAAAATCTCTAGTATTGAGTATCCACCTTCTTGAACCAAATAATACAGTCTATTTCAATTATTCGATTCATAGATAACATTGAAAATTTAAGGTTCCATTTTTATCTCATATATTATGTATAGTCCTTCCTCGACACAATTTAACTATTTCCCTTATTAACAGTTTTCTTTTAGCACATATAAATAAAAAAATATGTGTATAAAAAATAATAATATTCATCTCAATCCAATTTCTCCAAATTCACTATTATCACCCTATCCATTTGGTACATTTAATTTAAATTGGGATCTTCAATATTCAACGAACATATAGTGACATAATTACCTATTGAAAACAAATACAATTCTATCAAAATGAAATATATTACTTTAAATATAGTAGGCTCTTCACCCCCACCCTTTGGATTTGTTTTCAATACCCCATAAATGAACAATGTCAATTTATTCACTTTATTCTCTTATATTACTATTTTAGACCCCTCATTAGAAATAAATTCAAAAACTATAACCAATGAGTCATCCATTATCCCACACGTAATTATAATTAGCATTGTTCAATATATAAAACATGTGTGATCAATTAATTTCCCATCTCTTTCTTTAACCACAATTCATTCCCCAACCTCTCCTCACATTTCATGTTATTGAATTATCCAGTTTATTTCCTTCAAATTCAGTATTTATTTAATCAAAAATAAACATGATAAAACATAAAAATGATACATAAAAAAATTAAATTACAATACTTTCAATATTTACAGCAATGAAAATAAATATTTAATAGTTTATCAACTTATCTTTCTCTTGATGGGTAAAATTGAGGGGTGACTAATGGGACTTGGACTCATAAGCCTGCGATTATAGGATAAACTAGACTAAAAATGATTAGAATTTTAAATGGGTTTAAATGGTTTGGGGAAAGAAGCTTTAAAACTTAAGCTGCCAGCCCTAATAAATTAAGATTAGACAGGTGCCATGAATAATTTTTTCCCTTTTCATTTTAATTCCATTTCAAATTAATGTATAAATTTTAAAGAAAAATATAGATATTTTAGGTATGTGATAAATATGTATATAAATTAACATTTATGTGATGAAAATTATGTTTTTAATTTTTAATATTTATTAATAAGAAATTTTTATTAGTTTTTTATATTAATTAATAGTAAGAGTTGGCCTTAAAACCAGTCCCAAAAAATGAGGACCAAACTAGACTCAATTTGTTGCTCTCCCAATAAATAGAGTCCAAAACGGATTGAGCATTTTTAGGCTTGGTCTATCCGGGTTTGGTCTACTCTACCCCAATCCAACCCATTAATTATCCCTAGTAAACATCATCATTTAATCATAATGACTAATAATTTTTTATATAAAGTTTCTATGCATTCTATTCATAATCAACCTTCAATAACTAGTGAAAGTTGAGTAAGAGAAATCAATGATGAAAGTTTCAACCC
Source organism: Viscum album (assembly GCA_963277665.1). Lineage (NCBI taxonomy): Eukaryota > Viridiplantae > Streptophyta > Magnoliopsida > Santalales > Viscaceae > Viscum > Viscum album. The sequence goes on from OY728162.1 coordinate 129,587,170, forward strand.
ACTATAAAACTTTTACATCACTCTATTCCCCCTACACAAATTACTTTTAATTTTCATATATAAAAATAACAAATTGTTTTGAGAACAAGATGGTTTCTCTATGTCATCCCATAGGGAGTAACAAGTTTGAATTTTTTTATCAACCCAAACACTCTATCCTTTTTATGTATGGTTTTTTTGAGAACCTTTTTTCCTTGTTGATCAATCAATAATTAGGGTTTAGGAGTAATTTATTTGACCGTCACTGCATACTATTTCCAGTACCCCTTCTCTCCCTGGTTAGGAGCTCTCACATATTGAGAATATTATATATGGGATTCAGTTTCAATGTCTATGACCTATTCTTTTATGATTGATGTTTGTGAAGCTCACACGATGGTTCATTTATGGATTTCCCTTCATATATTCTTTTCAAGGTATTTTTTACGGAAATTATATCAATATTCTAACACAATTCATCTAATTAAAATATCAGGACATGGACTTGATCATTGTATATTTTTCCAAGGGTTTCTAATTAAACCAACATCTTCAAGCTTGTTTATAATGATCTAGAAGCTATTGTCTATTAAAACTGTCATTAAGAGCCTCTTTCCCTAACATTTATTCCCTCCAATCATTCATGAAGCCATCGTTCATTCTACCTATTTTCAATATGGATCCTCAAATTGGATAGCCCTCTCATTCACATAATAGTTTTAGCTTCTCCAATGTACATAAGACCTGGTTTCCCAATTTATCCCTCATTCTCTCCCATCCAATTGATCTGATCATCCTCTATACATCTAATGAATAATTCAGGTTTTTCGATTTCATTCTTTATGTTCTTTATCTAGAAGGTATTCACATTCTTCACCCCCGATTAATTTTTGTTATTGATTCTCCCTTGGTGTCCATCCTCTCTACGATGGTTCTTCCTTCCCAATTGATAGTGATCTTGTCCCATATAAGTTCAATTTCACTCGTGAATACCTTTATGTTCCTTGTAACATTAAATTCAGTTCAATAGAATGGGATGATGTGATGTAGTGATTATATTATCTTTTAGGTACCATGGTTCCATGTTTAGAAGATTTGTCGATGAAGTACCCCCATAATTTTTTTCCTCTGATGGTTCTTCATTTTTAGGTCTTTTTGTTATGGATTTTCCCTTATTGTGACTGGAATTGGTCCTAATTTGACAACTTATGATCCCTGATAGAGTGTTTTTGATTTTGTGTCTCTATTGTTTTTAGTTTTATTTATTCTCAATCCTAATTTACCTTGTTTCCTTATTACATCATGCATGTCCCCATTTTGGTAATTCTTTCCGGCTTCAAGGGACCTTTAGAATGGTTCTAGCAGTTTAAATGGTGGGAAAAGTAATCCATTTTGTCCAATACCCTTCTACCCTATTACTTTGTGAGTTTTGGGTGTTGGAAGCCTTGATACGAGTTTTAGGAAGGGAGAGTTAGAGGTGTATTTGAATCTAAAAATTAACAGTGAGTGATTTATTCCATGAATAACTAGTTTATGATGTGAAAGTTGTTTTTTCATGGAAACTTCTAACTTGGGAGACCTAGTTTCTATAATTCTATCTATGAGTAATTTACAATGTGAATTTTTTTTCATAGTGTGAATGTTTTTTGTGGAGATTTTGGAGGTCTTGTATCTAAAGGTTTCACAATGTGAAAGGATATACTCATAACATGATCTCTCTCTTGGGTTTATTGGATCAAGCACCTTGTTTTTTGGTAGCTGTGAACAATGTAGGGTTCATGGGATAAACCGACCCTTCATGATGTGAATGTGGTGATTTGAAGGCTCTCTATATATTACATCCTCCCGTTAATTTACATTATTATATCATTGTTCCTCCCAAACATCAAGTTTTCCCTAGGCTATTATATTATCACTAATATCTTCTAATCATTGCTGTTTATACTTGGATTATAGAGAATCGATATCAGTGATCCCATGTGATTACTTCATCTCTTTATCTTTGATTTCTTCCTTGTTTATTCAGATGTTTCACAGTGGATATGTTTTTTAGAGTTCGAGGTTTATTCTGATATGATTTTGATGATACATCACTACATTTTAGATTGATTCAAGGACCCCTTGTGTAGTTGTGGCCTCATAGTTCATCCTCTCTTTCCTTGCCCATGTGTAGTGAATCAAAAATATTCTTCCATGGTAATCGATTCAAGTTGTATCTATTTTATAAACACATTAAATATTTTAATAATTTTTTATTTTTATTGAGTGAATGGTATGGATTGGAATAATTAAGACGATAAACTAGACTAATGAAATTATAGTGAATGGTGTGACATGAATGTGGTTACCGACTTTTCTTCACAATGATTTTTGTTGTTTCGTGATATATGATTGTTATGGAATTATTCCTTATAGTGTTATACTGATTTGAAAATATCCTTTAAATGGTAAAATACATAAATTTGGTAAATTAAAACACTATGTTGAATATTCTGATTCAATACTTTATTTTTTTGTACAGCTCGGTGGCCTTGGTTTTGTGCATCTTGGTTACCTTAGTTGTTTGTGACTTAGTGGACTCAGTTTTTATGGATTACTGGCCTTAGTTGTGATGTGAAGGCTTAACATGCTAGATTCATGGTATCAATTTAGTAGAAATGTAATAATATCTGATTCTATAATAATGTGGTATGTTTTAATGAATTTACAGGAGAAATACTAAACTGATAATAAAATTGATAAAGCTTGGTGGATTAATTATTAAATAAAATAATTGGAAATGGAAATCAAGTTGTGTCCTATTATATTATTATTGTTCTTTTATATAATATAGGTAGTTCTTGGTGACATGATACTATTAGTGTCTTAATAGTGGTTGTAGTGGTGTTTCTTGTGTGAACAAACATGTGTGGGATTGTGTGAGAATATTATGTAAATATATTCTCTTGTGTATTTCGTACAAATCCCACCCAATTTTCATAACCAGACCGACACCCGGAGACAATGGGGTGGTGTTTTCCATAACATCTATGATATGGATGATATGGATGATATGGATGGATGATTTCCCTTTCCCCCACTATGTCTTCTATAAATGCTTCTGGTGATATTATTAGTGTATGATGAGATGTGTGGTGGGGGTTATGCACTATGAGAGGAGATCATGAGTTTGATATCCTACAGATTCATGATACCCAAATTCATTGGTTATGTGATGTGTGATATGTGGTTGGGACCATGATATATGATATACAGTTGGTGTCTTAATTGATGGATATAGAGTCAATGAGAGTAAATGATGTCTTCACACTGGGAGGAAGATGGAAATAAATAAGAAAGTGGTTTCAAGGTTCTATTTTCTACATTATAATGACATTACATTTCTACTATTGGATGAGTTATATAGTGAGAGAGGATTGGTGAGGCTAGGGGGATTAGTTGTCCTATCTTAGTGCTAGTTTGTTAAACAAATTTTCACTAGGTTTTTGGCATTATCTTTAAAAAATTTCAAGAGATACCTTGGGTATGGTCCTACAAAGTACATATTTTATTCTCACAACACACACACACAGATATATATATATATATATATATATATATATATATGAACTATTTTATGGTTTCCATGAGAAAATTTGTAACAATTCTGGTCAGTAATAGATCTGATCTTGGAGTTGTTATAGTATCTTCCATATGATTATTTTGGTATTATTTTATTTTGGATAAATTTGTATCTGTTTTATATTTATGCATTTTGGGGTTTTATTGTTTGAGAGTTTGGCCTATTTACCAATCATTGTGATTGTTTCATGGTATTTTATACATTTTTTTGGGAAATTGAGGTTAATCCCTCCCATATCTTTATGATACACCCTCAGTCTTGTCTCTAAACATAGGCTTATTGGAGGTAGAATTTGGGGGTCACTCATTTTCTTCATTACTAGTCCAGATGGGGTACCAGTTTATTGGGGTGGTGGATGTAATAGAGTGGTATCAAAGGTTTTTCTTAAGAGATATGATGAAGTTTGCAGTTAGGAACTAGTGAGAACTGCATGATTTTCATGACAATAATGTTATCCAAACATGGTATGTGACTAAAGAAAGGGATACTAGATAGGAAATAGAATTATAGGTCCCCCTATGATATGAAATAGGGACATTAATCTCTTATATATTTTTTTAATAAAATTGATTCAATTTCTAGGGTAGATACTTTGGAGAGGTACATGCATCATATTTTTAGAAGTTTTATTTTTAATGTGGTGGTTTTGGGAATGAATAAATGAATTAGTAAAATGAATCTAAATAATTCTATTTCTATTGAACATAGGTTTTATTCCTTTCATTATGGAGATTACATCTGGTCACCAACCACGTGTAGTCTGAGTCATTGAATTTAAATAGACTAACCTCAGTGATCATCCAAGGTTTGGTCTTGATCAAGATGATGAGATGTGGTAGAGGAAATTGGACAAGTTTTTGCATTAGAGTCTAGATAATAATGAGGTAAAAGTATATGATTTAGATATAGATTTGTAGATGTAGGATTGAGGGATCAATTTTAGCTTGATTGATCCCAATTTGTGTATTGGTTTCTCTTATTAGTTAGCTAGTTGATTAAAGAAACACATCAATGTTAGATTTTGTATCTTAGGGAGTTAATGTAGACTGATGTGTCATAAGATGACTTAAAAAATGAGATTAGGGATGAATTTTTATTGATGATAAGGATGGAATAAAATAGAAAATACTTTATCTCCCTTTATAATGTTAGTATGAGCATTCAATAGTTGGAGATTAAGTTTAAGTACCTTCTACAATTTTCTCCTGGAGTATTTCTAGATGAGGAGTCTCGAGCTTGATGCTTAAAGGAATAATTATACCCTAAATTTTATTCTTTAACCACCATATTTATTATTACTATGTATTTGTAGATGTAGAAGAAGTAGAAGGTGATGGAGAGAGTTCACAAGTAGGCTAGGTAACCCCTAGTAATATATAAATCTGAGGAGAAAGGCATCAAATGGACGGTCACAAATGTTGGTCCAATAAAGATTCTGATTAATAGGGCAGCAAACTTAGTAATAAGATCATGTTTCTCTTGGATTGACAGTTCCCATGAATTTTTAAGGAGATATTCTATTTTATTCTTTTCTTTAGGGGTTCATGGTCATTATTAGTTTCCATGTGCTTCATCTCCAAATAACCAGTATTGTTTGGGTGGTTAGGTTCCCCCCAACAGTAGTGGAAGTCCCCCTATAGATGTACCAATAGTATGGCCTTACTAATTGTGTCTATCATTCTATTCAATGGGATTATGATCAACTATGAGGAGGTGGATTTAAAATAGGGTATCCATATAAAGTCCTTCTCTATTAGGGGCCCAGGATGAAGCGTGGACATAGAGGTCATCCATAATAAGTAAGAGGATCTAGTTGTGGCCAGATGTATGTGATAGGGGAACCAGTTCCATAGGGAAGAGGGGCCATTAAAAGTATGGTTATCTTATCATCTACTTCTACTTCTTATTTTTTTATCATGGATAATTCCAATACTTTTTTCACCCACCTTGGTCTGAGAATTAGGTATTTACATAGAAAGGCTTTTTATGCCCCCAGTGTTACCACACCAATCAGAGGCTAAACTAGTTTGTTTGATGTGTGTTTGGGGTGAATACTAAAGATGGGGAAACATCAGTAATTGGTATATTTATTTATTCAATAGATAAAACCATAAAATGTCTTCCAAGACATGTATTAGTTCAATTCCATTTTTTAAGTAGTTTACTCATCTGGAGGAGACTCAAATTTTCATACATGGGGGGATAATGTGTGGGAATTACTAGTGAGTGTGGTTTCTTTATTGGTAGTAGGAGAGTGAAATTACACCTTTCCTTGATGTTAAAATATTCAATAGGGTTAGTGAGATCTCAAGTGGTGGAGGTCCCCAGATTTTTTGTGGATTATCTTGATGTTTTCTCTTAGGAGGTTGTGACACTACCCCATCGGTGCGATGTCGAGTATGGAATAATGTTCCTACCACATTCTATGCTGATCTCAATTTATACTTACCAGATTTCACTATCTGATTTGTGTGGTTAACGAGGACTCAAATTGATGACCTGATGAAAGACATCTTTATTAGGCATAGTTTTTCACTGTGAGGATCACTAATTTTGTTGGACATGATGTCAGATGGTATTATGTGGTTTTTTATTATCTACTAGTTGTTGAATCAGGTGATGATCAAGAATTTTTACCCTCTTCATAGAATTAAAAATCTTTTTGACTAGTTAAGGGGATCTAGTTTGTTTTCTAATATTGATATGTGGTCAATATATCATTAGTTGATGATAGAGATAGATATTCCAAAGACTTGTTTTTAGTGTTGGTATGGTCACATCGAGTTTATACTCATATTTCTCAGTGTCACAAACACACAATATGTGTTCATGAGACTCATGAACTCTATGTTTTATGAGTTCTTAGAACAGTTTATAGTTGTGTTCATTGATGAAATTATCATATAATTAAGGTCATATAAATAGAATAATGATCACTTGAGGATCATTTCATAGACTATTTGAAACCATAATCTATATGAGAGGTTGTATATGAGTAATATTTGAATGTGATAGGTGTATTTTCATGGACATTCAGTGTCCCATCAAGGAGTAGAAATTGATATGGATAAGGTTGAGGCAATTTTCTCCTAGATTTCACTCAAGAAAGTGGAAAAGATTCATAAATTATTGGAATCATGGTTTATTATTTTAGTTTTTATAATTTATATTATATTTAATCCCCATTAATATCCCTTACTATGATGGAATGAGATTTTTTTGTACATGTAAATGTTAGGAATAATTCTAATACTTAAAGAATAATTTGGTTAGTGCGAATGTTCATTGGTTTCTTGAGGAGTGAATGATGTTTGTGGTGTTCTATGATGCTTCCCTCTTGGGTTTGGGATGTTTCTTGATATAGTAGTGGGAATTGGTCTCCTATAGGTCTAGAAAGTTATGTCACCATGAGAATAACTACACCATGCATGATCTAGAGATGGAAGTGGAGGTGTCTGCTCTGAAACTATTGTGAAATTACCTCATCTAGTAATTTTTTATGGTTCTCAAGGATGAAAAATAATGAGGTATATCTTTTCTCAGCATGACCTAAATTTATGATAGTGAAGTTTTATAAAGGTTCTAAATTACTATAATTTTTGGATATCCTATACACATGGAAAGGGAAACATCCTAGAAGACATGCTATGCGGAAATTTACAGGGATCCATTAAAGAATCTGAGGATATGTGAAGGGCGAAGGAGGAGTTAGTGTCTTTGAATCTCATAGTATAAAAGTTTTATGATTGAGGATAATTTTTTAGATGATGGTAAATCCCACTTTATTACATCAGGTGGAGGAGTGTCGGGGGGAGGCTCAAAGAAAGTGGTGATGTGTGATTGAGTTGTTCATGATGATGCTCCTGAAAGATAGTCAAATGTAGCCAACATTTCATTTTTTTAGGGAAGGAAGTTCACCCCATTAGTGATGCATGAGAGAGTCCTTCATGAGATTGATAGATCACCTCTGGCGGTGAACCCTAATTTATCTAATAAGTATCATTTCTTGGAGAGGAATATTTCATAGCTAATAATAATTTATTCTATGGCAGAGTTCATAGTTTTATTACTAGTTTATTAGTAGGTAAAGTAAGAACATCATTTCCCTGGTGGGTTTCTACTACCTTTGGATGTTCTCATGTTTAAGTGGGAAGAAATATTGACAGATTTTGTCACCACATTACCCCAACCTTAAGAGGGATATGATATTATCTAGGAGGTTGTGGATTTACTAATGAAGTAGGCTCACTTTTTGGCTATCTGGGTGTCGAGTACCATGGATTTTATGGAAAGATAGAATGTGGATAATATGGTGAAAATTCATTGATCTATAAAGATAATAATTTCTAACCAACTTAGTTTACATCAGGATTTTGGAGGGTATTTAAGTATTCATTTTAGTCTGAATTACAATTTAACAATGATTTCCATCCCCATATGGATGGACAGACAGAGGATACTATCCAAACATGGGAGGATATTTTTTAGCATGATTTTTGGACTTTGATAGATAATTCATGTGAATCATACCTTTGGTTGAGTTTTATTATAGTAATGGCTATCACTCATTCATTATTATGTCTCCCTTTGAGGTGTTTTTATGGAAGTCTATGTTAATCCATATTGAGTTAGACTGAGATTAGGGAGGCAATAATATTCATTCCTAATGCGGTGAAGAGCACGATGAAGAAGAGTTAGGTGGTTTATGAGAAGATGAAGGTGGAATAGGACAACCAAAGGAATATGAAAATAAATATAGGAGGAATTGGGAGTTTGAGGTTGGGAACCATGTTTTCTTAAAGGTTTTTTACTTGTCATGAGCATCTGAGGTTTAGTTGGAGGAGAAATTTGTCTCCCCATTTTGATGAAAACTTCAAGGTATTAGAGTATATATGTGAGGTGTATTATCATTTTGTGCTACATCCATATCCAAAAAAAATCCTGGATATATTTTATGTTTCCCCAAAATTCACATATATTTCCATGATGATTCCAACATCATCAACTTTCGGGAGATAGATATCGAAGATGATACACCATTCATGTAACAAACAATCAATATTTAGGATTGTCACGAGAAGGTATTGTGAGGGATTGTTATCCCATTATTCTAAGTCCTATGGAGATATGGTGGTCTATAAGAGAGTACTTGGGAGTGGGAGTCAAAAATTCACACCCAATACCCAAATTTGGTTATTCCCTAATTTTTTTACTATTTTTGTGTTAAAATTTTGGGATTCTTGTTTGAAATATTGCTATTATTTTTTGGGGTATGGTTTCATCCTTGTTTAAGAGGTAACTCTTAGTGGAGTGTTTGATGGTTTAAAGTGGTTGATGCTTTCCATTTCTTATGGTCTTAATTCTTAAGGATGATAATTGTTTGGGAGGTATCTAATGTGATTTCCAATATCTTTTAATCTCATTACTTTATGAGTTTTGGATGTCGAAAGCCTTGGGAAGTGTTTGAGGAAGGGAGAGAAGTAGGTGGAGTTGAATCTATAATTTTAGGTGTTAATTCATACCATAAATCACCAGTTCATGGTGTGAATAATGTTTCATAGGATGGATTATCTACTTGGGAGATATGATTTCTATAAATCTCCTTGGTAGCATGATATTCTTAGTAGTTCCAACTTTCTTCTCAGATAGAATTTTATTTTACTCTTGAATCAGTAAGGAAAATTAAATCTCTTATGATTTATTCATTTTTATTTCCATTTCCAACTATGCTTAAAATATGTTCATTCATTATTTAGGTATATTTACAAATTGTTTTAATATTAAACATGGCCTCTCAATAGACTTTGAGTCACCTTATTTTGGAAAACTTCTCATAAATTTTTGTTATTTACTTTTATCAATATCATAAATGTCTTCCAGAACACTAATAATGAGTTATGGGTTTTATAACTTGTTTTCAATGATCTATGATGTATCCCTTTATTAAAAAATATGATCATATTCTCATTGTTTTTTGTGAAACATTATCCTTAGTCTTCATGGGTGTATTTGTTTTTCAATATTTTCTTTTGTCACATACCCTAAGGTGATGTCACCTTCATTATTTTATTATTTATAATATTTTCGGGGTTTCTTAATTTATTTTTTTTGAACTTTGTAGTTGATATAAAATATTATTACTCATTAAAATGACCAATCATATAAAAATTTATATATAATTATTCCATGTGATCAAATACCTTATATATAAGCAATTTTTACCATTCGTCGTATGAGTATTATAATTCCACTCAGTATAATTTATCTTGATTTCATAATTTCTCTACCTTTATGTAAGGCTTATTTGTATTCCCTAAATTTAATAATTAATCTAATAATTATTTAATTTCTTCCCAAACATTTTTATAACACCAACAATAACCAATGAATCTTGATTTCTTTATTTGAGACCTATAACGGATAGCTTTAACACATTACTATTTTTATGAAAAACCCCTTTAATTAAACATAATTTTGGGAATCAACTCTCTTATTCTTTATGAAATCCACCTTTTATGTAAAGAAGAGTTTATAATCACTTTTACCAATCTATATTTCTAAATAATTTACTTTTTAACCTATAATTTTTATGGAAACAACATTATTTCAAACAAAAATTTATGAATGCAATATTTCCTCTTTTTCTTCTCTTCTATAGCAGGTTTATACACATATGATGTCAAGACTTTATTGACCAAAAAATGAGGTATTTTATAATTAAGACTCACATCTAAAACTTTAATGTTAGTACCTATTTTCTCAGAAACCTTTGAAGATTTAACTTGAAATACTTTTATATTTCATAGTTTTACTTCATGCTCAAGACATTCAGAATGTTCTCATATTCAACTAATTTAACATTAACTTCATGCTCAATAATTCATAATGTTACCATATTTAATTGGTTTAACATTATTTTATAATCATCTCTATATATCATTATTGATCGTTATGTGTCTCATTATTTTCTAAAATAATGTTATTGATCCCCTTTATCATTTTATATATTATTTCCAACAAAGAATTATTGAAAGAAATAAAGGATTATTTATTTTCTTCCAATACACATATCTTCTCATCAAGGAATTTTATTTTGTTAATTTTCTCGTCAATTTATTTTTATTTCATATAACATGATATGGAATCACAAATCGAGACTTTAAATGTGAAAAAGTCCATAACATTCAAATCCAAATGAAAATAAATCCAATGTATTTGAACTGAAAATCAGCACACCCCAGATACACATTAAACCATCCTAATGAGAAACAAGACCTTATGAAAAAAACAAATCAGAAGAAATAAACTTAACAAAAAACATAATATAGACACAATAATTTACATTTTCTGAGACCTACTCTATTCCACAAGAGGCACACTATATCCTTTATATTATAAGAGAATAAATAGAGTAAAATAAGAGTTAGAATCACCAAAATTCTTGATTTCTACCTAGAAATTAAAGAATAAACATAAAAATTTTAAATCATTAAAAAAGTGCCCCCACCCTTCTATTTATTTACAAGATTTATATTAGTCAATCGGTTTCTTTAGTTTCACTGCAATACAATATTTGTGGTTGTCCATCGCTTAACAAATTGTTGAATACCCTAACTTGAACACTCTTTCTAGTGAATAATGAATCTTTCTAAAACTATTACTTAAACACTTTCAGAATTTCTCTAGAGTATTATTTCTACCACTACATCTATTTTTTGAACACAGTTTCACTGCTCCAACCACCATCTGGCTCCACATTATAGTTTTGAAATCACTCCTTCAAGAATTTATGATACTTGTCTAGAAAATCATTTTTATAACCAAGAATATCATTGTTTTCGATCATTATTATTCATCCTAAGAGTAAATTCCATTATATAATAACGAAAATTTCTCTTTAACATCATTCTCTTTGATGATTTTTTTTCAAAAAAATACCTTTTTAGGTAATGAACTCTCTAACTAAATTGTCTCCATCTCCTATAATTTATTTTCATCATATTTATCCTTTATAAACACAAATATGAACATGATAATATTAGGAATACTATTCATCTAATCCTTTATTTTATAATTAAAATCACTATGTTATTCAATATAAAAAGTCTCATCATAGTCTGAATTAGATTCTTCAAGAGGATAGTTATTGAAAGATATTTTACTAATTTATCTACATTGATTACCTTCATGTGGTAAATACTCTTATTCTTTTCTAATATGTGAGATCTTATTCAACTTCCCCTCATTATTATTTCTCATGTTCTTCAATAATTCCACATTTTCTTTAATGGTATAACCATCATATTTTTCATCTAAGGAAACTCAAAATATTTTTCAAATATGGACTTCATATATCATAGTTAAAATCATCTAGAAACACAAATATCCCATCATAGGTAAAACCCCAACATTTATAGAACTTGTATATATCTAAAACCAAACATAGAAGGGGGTGAAATAGTATAGAAATATATTTACTAATTTTTTTAAATCAAGCCTCTGCACTTGTTAGGATGAATGAATCCTTTTTATATAATCCAAATACAATCACATCGTATGAAATACTAAATAAGAAGAGAAAAAACACAATTACATGATCCATCCTCAATGTGAGTGATTTCATCCTTGTTTATTTATAAAATACAACACATATATACCCCTATTATTGAAAATCAAATACATTAGAGAATGTATCATTATTTAACCATTTTAATTGTTTCACAAAAATATTATATATCTACAAAAATATTCTTTATCACGATTCCCTCATATTTACAGATGGTGTTTAATCCAAATGGAAAAGATATTACACAATCATCGTAATACTTACAACATCAAAAAATTGATTTTTCTACGTAAAGAGTGGAATCAAAATAGAACGTAACATTTTTCATAATAGAAAATCTTGAGTGAACTAAAACTCAATGGACTTCAGATCTTGAAAATTTGTGTATTACATATTTAAATTGATCAACACATTATTGTAGCATAAAACATGTCATTATCTTCTTTAGTTGAGCCTTCAGATAAACAAAATAACATCTTCTCTCCTTTTCTCCAAGAACATAGACATATAGATGTTCAATGTTGGTCTCTCTCAATCTCTTCAATCATTATTAAACTTTTATAACTTGTTCTTATCATAATATATTCTCTCTTTTTATAATATTTGTATGATCATGTGGATAAATTTACATTTTTTAATATGGATCTCCATACCATTTGGTATTCAGGATATTTATTTGAAATTACTCAAATATTCCTACATGGATAATACCAGCATCATTATTTGATATATAGAAACAAATATTTCCATTTAAATCAACATAAATAGTATTCAAAGATTTATCAAATATATTTATTTCTTTGACTATTTTTCATTAAATCTTTTGGGATCTTCATGTTGGTAAAATATTATCTCAAAAATCACAACTTGAATATTTAACATTCCCAACACTATTATAGTCCAAATAACCAATGTTGGGTTGTTATGTTACCTCAGGAATACCTTCTTGTATGTCTGTGACTACCAACTAGTGGTTAAGGTTAGATAAAACTATGTGGGAATAATATACCCTAAATATAAATATAATAGGTTACAAGTAAATAATTAAAAAAATCTATAATAGGTAAATACCATAGTACAATAGTGGATTTATAGTTGTAAGAATACTATATAAATAAACCCAAACCAAGCTATAACAAAATATGATGTGACTCCCATTAGAGATCACTAATAATAAATCAGATGAATGAGATATCACCTATGTTGAATGAGGTAACACTAATAAGAAATCATGTGAAAGAGATATCACATGAGGTGAATGAGGCATCACTAATAATAAATCAAGTTAATGAGATATCGACTACAGTGAATGTGGTATCACCAATAATAAATCAAGTGAATATGAGATCACATATGGTGAATTGGTTATCACCAATAATAAATTAGGTGAATGATATATAACTTGTGGAGAATGATCTATTACTAATAATAAATAAAGTGAATGATACATTACATATGATAGGAATAATATTAACTTTCTCAAATATATAGCCTAATACTATATGTCAGTGTCCTTTTACTGGATGTTGCATCTTATCACAAATCCTTTAGTGATTTCCAAAATAGTAGACCTAATATCAATTTTTTACCTTATGTTTATAGATGACTCACAATAAAATAAATAAATAAATTTATAATCACACTCAGGGGAATTACCCTACCCAAACCTTAAACCTAATCTATAACACATTTCATCTTTTACAGAATACCTCTGTAGAAAACAAACTCTTTATCCTTGATTAATTTCATTTAACTCATCACAAGTGACATTAACTTATTTACTCATCAAGGCTCAAACATCTAAGGAATAGCCCAAAATTATGGTAACCACCCATCAGGTGTTTCACGCCCCTATGAAATCACACATAATTTCATTTTCAAGGTCACAAAGTAAACCTATCACATACCAGTTATAGGAAACTCCACCCTTTGTAGGTGATTTATCAGAAACCCACAAGAACAAATATGTTTTATTCCATAAGGTGAACCTATCTCACCGGTCACCCTCACTTGGGGACATATTCAAGGGCTCGACACTAGATTAAATGATACTTAAACTCCTACCATTAACTACTGGCTAGATATGTATCTCCCTAGGGAACCCCTGGTGGAACTCTATCTACAAATCATCTAGTCCCCATAAGTCCATTCATGATAATCCCAATATAAACCACAGATCAACCCTCTTGGAAAACCCATACCTTATATGGTTTTTATCACCACCAATCACAATAAATTCCTATAGGAAAATTCTCTTGGTGAGTGCCACATGTAAATGAAAAGGACCTTCAGAGGCCACTTGATCTGTTTGTCTTAGTTGTAAACCCTTCAATGTTCTAATACCATTATAAAAAATACTCTCTCAAAGAAAACAAATCCCTAGATGACTATAAAATTAATCTATAAAACCCAGATGAGCTATAATGAATCTAACATAACTAACTAATATCTTCTCACATAAGGTAACCCACATAAATTTATGTCTCAACACGTTCACAAAAGTTTAAACCTTGATCATACATCATATAATAAATGAAATTACATAAAATTTGGTAAAATTAGGAACCAATTACTTTTATCCATATTTATATTATCCTAAAAAGTTCTTACCCAAGCTCAGTGGACTACCCTTGATCATCGTTTCCATCCATGAGTCCCCTATCTCAATCCAAAGGGTTAAAATTTAATTTTAAGTTATTAAAATTAATTTATTAATAAATTTCATAATTAATCAAAAGTGGAATAAATCATTATAATTCGTCAAGTGATCCATAATTATATAAAATTCAAAGAAACATTGATAGATGGATCATAGGAAACTCATAGTCCCATCAATATAAAATTTCATAATACCCATCAAGAATTCATAAACAAATATCATCCTAATTTGATAAACAAATAAGAATAAATCAATGAGGCAATTTACCTTTATTGAATTGGTACATATCTACATGGGTTTAAAACTTCCAATATTTCTATATCTACTATGAATAAAATCCCCATCATATCTAAGTGATTCCACCACGCACTTGTGGAATCTTAAATCAAATCCCTAATCCATCACTCAAAAGTCAAAGATGAAGGAAGAGGGAAATAATGAGGAGGAATATTAGAATATTTATTATCTCAACCAGAAAATAAAACCCATATTAATCCACCCACATTGATGGTGTAAGAAGGAGAGGAAAAGGAGTAAAGGGGTTATTTATATTTTTTTGTTCGGTGGCCATACTAAAACCCCTAAAGGAGTTTAAATATTCCCTTTATAAAAAACCATTCATTCCTATTTTGAAAAATGTGACCTAGGACTATTGGGTCCCCAATACACCCTCACCGTGTACCCAGTGATCGATCAGGGACTTACATACTTCTTTAAACCCAATTGGGTAATCAATACACTTTCACTGGGTATCTAATGGTTTTTGTATTTTTCTACATAACTACAGAAGACCACAATGGGTACCCAATACACCAGCACTAAGTATCTAGTGGTATTATCCACCCCTCAGAAACTATACCAACCTTTCAAATGTTGGTCAAGCCCTTAAGAATCCTCTAATATTTCTATACATTCCCACAAATGATACCCTATTAAATTTTTAATCAATAAAATATAATTTGAATCAAAAAATTCAAAACTATTCTAGTTTAATTTCCACTAATGGTTTATTATCCATTGGTCCCAATGACCACCAATGGAATGGGTTATTAAAAACTGCCCACTACACCATTTATCATCATAAAAAAGCATAATATCCTTATTAGAACACTTTGGTAACTGAGATCCAGTCCAGTCTTCTTATCCATTGACCCGTCCAACTTTTTTCATTCCAATATTACACATGAACCAATAAAACTATCCAATTTCTAGATATATTTTTATTATATCTATCATATATTCATTTTATCCCCCAGAAAATTTGTCCAAATAAATTTTCAGGTCATTCCATTGATCATGTGTGAAAAGATCCATGTAGGACCCCACTATATTTACTACTTCTACAACCTGACGGTTCACCCAACATGATATTTATTAGATCTATATTCTTATTGATGATTCCCCAATGTCAATGAAATTTAAGTAAAACCTAATTACCAATTCCAAACTATTCCGATTTATGTTTTTGATTTGGAATAGACCATTTTATGATCAGTGCCACACCTGAGCATCTCCTGACCATAGGTGACCAAAACCATGGTCTCCTTCAAGAGAATCAATCAATATAAAAAATGATCCCTCTTTTTTAATAGGGTGTTTTAATTTCCCCTGACCATCAAAATTACCCAACCTAGTCATCCTACTAGATCATTTTCCAAATCTCTTAATCAATATATTATTGGACTTACTCCCCGAACCTCATCATATTGGATCAATACCCATAAATGGGTATCTCTTGATCACCAAACATATCCAAGTATCATTCATCCAAGTAACGATGAGAAACCTAAACCAATAGTGGCCTGATTCTGTTGTACCTATAATCACCAATATTTACCACTTTTCTTATGTGGATTCACATTGTGAACATGATTAGTGTTGGATTAGTTTTCTCACTAATATCAATTTTTTGTTTTGTTTTAAGTAGGTATGGTTAGTTTTCATGGTGTCTTGGTTAGAACATAGAAACCAACAACCAATTTTATTATTTTATTTTATTTTTCCCATATAATAGTAAATGATTAACTTCATAATATTCTTAGTTTCTTATTTTATGATGCTTGTAAGATCCCAGCTTTTGGAAGGGTATGTTTTCATTATTTTGTGGTTTAATCCGTTGTTTTGGGCTTCAAGGGATGTCTTCTGAAAGTATGGGAGGCCTTGGGGGTGTTCTGGGGGATCAGGGCATGAAATAAGGGAAATCTGGGAAAGACAAGGCTGGGTGCATGGCTTGTGCATGGACTAGGTAAACCGTGTGGCCTGCCCAGGAAAACTGTGCGACCCATCCTCATTCAGACAGTAGCATGCCCATGATTTGCGCACGGTTTGTCAAAACTGTGCGGCCAAACCATGTGGCCTCTTAAAGTTGGGAAAAATTACAAGTTTTCCACTCCGGGCTTTTAAACCCCAACACAGTATTTTCCTCCATTCATACCCTCTCAACCTTAGTGATGAACTTGGCCTACCCAAGCTCCCCAAGGGTGGTTCTCCTTCGATTATTGGCCTTTTAGAGTGTCTTTGGTTGCGGATCGAAGCTCCAGGAAAGTCTAATCCCATCATTGCTTCTCTTTTTAGTTTATGGTTTGTATATTCTATACCTCTTGTTTTGAAGCTCTAAAACCCTATCTTTTGGGTGAGTTTTAGGTTGAAGCTCCAAATGTTGGTCGGTTCGAGGTCTAAGGACTCGATTGAGAGTGCTTCCAATCGAGGTTTCGAGGTAGGTGGTCTACAAGTTATATCCCATGGTTATTTGGGTTTTTCTGCATGTTTAGTTGAGTTCTTAGTTCTTCTTTGTTATGTTTTTAATAACATTGGCATGTTTGGTAATAATGAAGTTTAAAATGGCTAATGGGAACCCTCACGATCCCCGTGGGATGTGTTGGGATGTACTTGACCTAATTTTGGGCCATCCATGGGATGTGCCGGTTTTTCCCAGGTTTAGGGAATGTTATTAAACAAGTGACCCTGTTGTAGTGAATTGTAGAACCCTTGATAAACATGTTGGCATGAACGGTTGAATCATGGAAATGATGAACGGGTTAAATGGGTTAACGTTTAAATTGATTAAAGACCATACTGGATAGGTTATGGGTCTAGTGATAAATTCTTAGTGAGTTAGGCATAACACATGGGAATTGGGTGAATGGTTAAATAATGTGAAATGGTAAAGTGTTAATGGGTTAAGGCATGATGTGGATTCCCATGTGGGTGTTGTGAATAGTGTTTTCCAAAGGGAAATGGTTTGAATGGTTGATGGTTACTTATATATATAAGCATGTTCACATGGCTTCGTAGAGTGGGATATGACTTGAGAATATACTCCCAGAGGATGAGCTAAAAACGAGGTTCTAAACTCAACCCTAAATGCATGGGTTAAGAAAGGGGACTGAGGGTCTATTCTCTTAATGGTTACATCCACCCGGACCGGGGCTTCGAGGTGAAGATATGGTTGCTATGAGGGGGTTAGTCCAAGTGAGATAGGATAATGATCTGTTCACCCTCTTGCATGTGATTGTTGGACATAGACCCATGTAACATAATGTATGTGATTAACCCATGGAAATGTGATGAAATTGTAAGTGATGGTAGATGGTGTGAAATGAATGGAAATGAAAGTGGAAATGTCTTGGGCTCTAAACTGGTTAATGGAACCTTGAATAATTGCTTGGTAATTATCATTAATTTTCATTTTTCAGGCACTAATTGTTCATACTTGATATTTTGTAGACACCGTTGGTGGTGGCCTACTGATTTGTACTCACACCCTGCTCGGGCTGCCATTGGGTACCCGAGCAGACTTCATGTTTTCAGGTCCGGAGAAGGGTAAGGTTCATTGCTAGATAGTTGAGGGGACATGAGTAGCACTTGGTGGAGGATTCAGACTTGGTGTCAGGACCATTTTTGGGATTGTGGTCGTTGTCCTTATTTTGGGTTTTTGTTCACTTTGCACTTGTAGTATGAAATGACATATTTACTGTTGGAAATGGTTGATATACATTTTCCTTGTTTATTGGTTATTGTTTCTACTATTTAATTTATTTCTGTTGTGGCTAATCTAATAAAATGTGGGTATAGTCTCCCCACTTAACCCCATAGACCCCCCCTGCTAGTCGGCAACCTTTGGCGTATGGGGAGGCACACTTAAGGTCATGTAACCACCCAGCTCAGAGCACCGGTTTAGTGGCTTCCAAGTCGGGGATGTTTCAAAGTGGTATCAGAGGAGGTATTTCTTCTCCTTCTCTGAGGTCTTGATATTTTGGATAGGTTTCCAATGGATAATATGTGTTGGGCCTTGTTAATGAGCTTGTGCTTGGGAGTATCTAACCCATGTACGATAGAAATCCCAAGTCACACTAGGTGGGAAATGTTGTTCTTCATTGTGTGTCATTACAGTTGATGATATTTTATCATTGGATGATGCACATGTGGTTTGATGTGACTATTTTTTGATATTTGGCTCATAGCCTTAAAGGCACGAGGATTTGCATTCATGCATCACTGTAGGCACCTAGGGAGATAGGTGGCATGCATCGTGTTAGGCTCACGCACGGGATTGGTGTGTGAGGCAGGATGGTAGGGTGCATCATGCATTTCATGAAACCAAGAAATACTGAGAATAATGAAATGAAAAAAGTGGGTAAATGATGTTTAATGAAACATAAGGGTTTGAAATGAAGTGGAAAATGTTTTGTAAAATGTTGTGTGAGTTTGGTGGTAGTGCATGGTTGTTTACCCCTAGTGGACCATGGCCCGCAGTAGGGATGTTCGGGGAGGTGATTTTGAGGTGCTAATATCATTGAATTAGTATATAAAAAGTGGGTTGTTGTGGCTAGTAAGGAGTCCTTTGTGATGGAGTCATGAAAGTTTTATGGTACGCGTTCTAAATCTTGTGCTTGGCATTGTAGAGAAATGCCACCACGACGTTAGTTACCAGTTGGGAAACAGGAGGATGTTGCTGAGAACACTCCTCTAGTAGAGGAGCAAGAAAATGTGTCAATCCATGAAGGTAGAGACGACCAATTCCAGGAGAACTTGACTCGCCTTATGCAGATGATGGATCGGGACCCAGGGCGGGTTGCATCGAGTATGTTTGAGCTGACCAGGGAGTTCCAGCTGCAGCACCCTCCAACCTTCACTAGAGAGGGTGGGCCAGAGTCAGTGGAGTTCTGGTTAGAGTCTATCCAGACGATACTGTATCATATAGAGACCCTTGTCTAAAAGCGAGTGAAGTTGGCCGCTTATATGTTTTGGGGCCAGGATAGGCGTTGGTGGGACATTCAGGCTCAAATCGTGCAGGCTGAGGGAATTTCATGGAAGTTTTTTCATGAAAAGTTTCTGGAGCATTTTTATCAAGAGACTTTGAGGTAGGAGTGGGCTGTAGAGTTTATGAGTCTGACTCCGGGATCGCTATTGGTGATGGACTATGCTATTCGCTTCACTGATTTGAGATGCTTTGTCCCAGTGTTAGCAGGGGATGAGGTAGTGGTAGAAAAGCGTTTCCAGGATGGGCTGAGACATGAGACCAAGTCTCAAGTAAACATCTTCTTCTTGAAGAGGTTCGTAGAGTTAGTAGATCATGAATTTATCTTGGAAAGATACTTGAAGGGAGCATCGGGTAGTGGGCTTGTGGTTCCTATGCGACAGACAAATAGTGCATCTACCGAGGGTCGGAAGCGACACCATGAGAGCTCACATCATGGAAGAAGTGTGAAAAGTGTCTGGAAGAGAGGGTCAACCTCTCAGAGTGGAAATCAGGTGTTCTTCTATCAGTGAGGTAGGATGGGGCATATGCATGGTCAGTATCCTCGACCTCCATTTGAGTGCTATTTGTGCGGCAGGATGGGACATGTGAAAAAGTTCTGCAGGAAACCTCAGTAGGTGAGCGAGTATGATGGTGGAAGGCAGGCACCAGATACGGGAAGGGGATCAGTTACCCCATATCAGGCTGGCAGTTGGAGCTCCACGAGCCATACTGGAAAGGGAGGCAAACGTGGGACTCCAGGGAAGGATCGCTCATGCCATTAGGACAATGTAGCACAGGGTACCCAGGCAGGAGCCCAGGGTAGAGGGGTAAGTTAGCTTCAGGTTGTTCGGTTTGCACCTGGTGATGGAAAAGTCGGACCGTCGACTGTTCGAGGTATGATCCTTATAGCTTCTACTTTTTCTAGTGCGTTTTTTGACATAGGTATCACACACTCTTTTATCTCTTTTAAAATTGTGGTAGGTTTGGGTTTACTTATAGAGAGGGTGTGTGGAGTTATGTCAATTGACACTCTGTTGGGGGTGCGGGTTGAGGATATCAAGCAGTGCAAGGGATGTGCCTTGGAAGTTGGTGGATACCATTTTCTATGGGACATTTTCATTCATGATATGTCAGGGTTTGACATAATATTGGGAATGGATTGGTTGGTGTTGTATCAGGAACACATAGATTGTTACCATCGCAAAGTATCGTTCAGGTCACTTGAGGGTGACGCTTATGTCCACCGTGGTGAATGGGATGCTCGAGCTGGGCATGCGGGGCCGTTTTGTCAACAGATGAGTGGAATCACACCTCAAGTGGCATGTATCATGCTTGATTATGATGAGGTAGGGGAACAATCTAATTTTCCTCTTGTAGTGGATCGGTTTCAGGATGTGTTTCCTGAGGATTTCTCGGAGTTACCACCTAAGAGGGATGTCAAGCTTATGATCGAGTTACTGCCAGGAGCGTAGCCAGTTTCTATTCCTTCATACCGAATGGCACTGGAAAAACTCCATGAACTCAAGGTTTAGCTTGAGGAGTTGGAGCATAAGGGGTTTATCTGTCCTATTACGTCTCCTTGGGGATCTCCTGTGCTTTTTTCGAAGAAGGCCGATGGGTCGTTGAGGCTGTGTGTTGACTATCGAAAGTTGAACCATATGATAGTGAAGAATAGGTACTCTATTCCTAGAATTGATGACCTATTTGATCAGTTGAGGGGTGCATCAGTGTTTTTTAAGATTGATCTGAGGTCAGGTTATCACCAGATGAGGGTGAGGTCTTCTGATGTACCGCTGACAGCTTTCCGAAGTCTGTACGGGTTGTTTGAGTTTGTGGTAATGCCTTTTGTCTTGACCAATTCATCAGCGGTGTTTATGGATCTGATGAACCAGATCTTTCATCCCTATATAGATTGGTTTATGGTTGCCTTTATTGATGATATATTAGTGTACTCGAAAACTCATGACGATCATGACCAACATCTTGACATCGTCTTGGGTACGTTAAGAGCGAATCGGTTATACGCCAAGCTATCAAAGTGTCAATTCTGAATAGGTGATGTGTATTTTGTGGGTCACATCATCTCGGAGGTGGGTGTGTTAGTGGATCCAGAAAAAGTGCAGGCAATTGTATCTTGGGAGAATCCCAAGAGTGTTTCTGATGTTCAGAGTTTTCTGGGTTTGGTCGGGTATTAACGAAGGTTAATTCAAGATTTTTATCGCTTGGAAGCACCACTCTCGGGCTTGACCAAGAAAAGAATCAGGTTTGAGTGGTATGAGGCTTATGAGAATGCCTTTCAAGAGTTGAAGAATCGGTTGACGACTACACCTATCTTGATCTTACAAGAGCCGGTAAGAAGTTCATCGTGTTTTGTGATGCATCTGGAGTCGGACTTGGGGCTATGTTGATGTTGGATGAGCGGGTTGTGGCTTATGGGTCGAGGCAGTTGATACCTCCTGTGTAGAACTATCCCACTCATGACCTTGAGTTGGCTGTAGTGGTGCACACCTTGAAGTGCTGGAGGCACTATCTGTTGGGAGAACAATTTACCATGTTTACCAACCATAATATCCTAAAGTACATCTTCTCACAGTGGGATCTGAATCTTCGACAACAAAGATGGGTTGAATATCTCCAGTATTTTGACTTTGAGTAGGTGTACACACCAAGAAAGGGAAATAGTGTTGACAATGCTCTGAGCATGAATGTTCCAAATCAGGCAGTTCAGAAGTCCAGTACCGAGTGGAAGGTGATGGATTTGTTTGCAGAGATGCACCTAGAGGTGAAGGAGGAGAGTGGTGAGGTATCTCTTTCTTCCTTAACGATGGAGTCGGTGCTTTTGAGTCGAGTTAAGGAAGGTCATCTTGATGATCTCGAGTGTTTGATCATGAAGGAAAAGCTTAAATGTGGGGAGCTACCTTCTGGTTGGGCCATCGACGCAGAAGGTGTTGTTCGTGTTTGTGATCGTGTGGTTGTGCCAAAGTGTGTGTGGGAAGAGTTGATGCGTGAGTTCCATGAATCAAAGTTGGAAGTTCATCTTGGTTCGACCAAGATGTACTGTGATCTCTAAAGGCAGTTTTGGTGGCCTGGGATGAAGAATGAAGTTGCAGGCTTTGTGGAATGGTTCCTTACCTGTCAGCAGGTGAAGGCCGATCATCAACACCCATGTGGTTTGTTGCATCCATTTCCCATTCTGGAATAGAAGTGGGATTACGTAACAATGGATTTTGTCATGAGTCTTCTGAGGATGCCATGGAAGAATGATGCAGTCTGGTTGGTTGTGGATCGATTAACGAAAGTGGCTCATTTCTTACAAATTCAAGAGACCTTTATAGTCGACCAGTTGGGTGAGCTGTATGTTTGAGAAATAGTGCAGTTTCATGGGGTGCTGCAGACCATAGTTTCAGACCGAGATCCGTGTTTCACATCATGTTTCTAGAAAGGGTTGCAAAAGGCACTTGGCACATAGGTGTTTTTGATTACGGCTTTCCACCCACATACGGACGAGCAGTCAGAGTGTACGATCCAAGTGTTGGAAGACATGTTAAGATATTGTGTCTTGGACTTTGGTGGTTCTTGGTAGAGGCACCTATCATTGGTTGATTTCTCCTATAAAAATAGTTTTCAGGCTACGATTCAGATAGCACCATTTGAGGCACTTTATGGGAGACCATGTAGATCTCCGTTGTGTTGGCTAGAGACCAGTGAATCTGAGTTGTTGGGGCCAAGTCTCATGAAGGAGACTTCATAGAGAGTTAAGTTGATCAGGAAGCGGATGGATATAGCTCAAAGTAGGCATAAGTCATAAGCAGATCGGAGGCATATACCTCTTGAGTTTTCAATGGGTGATAAAGTGTTCCTTCGAGTGTCTCTAAGGCTGGGTCACCGTCGGATTCGAAAGCAGGGTAAGTTGGCGCCCAGGTATGTGGGACCTTTTGAGATTGTGGAGAGGATCAGAATAGTGGAATACCGATTAGATTTTCCACAGAGGTATGGTGGGATGCATGATGTGTTTCATATGTCGTAGATTCGACGGTATCACCCCGACCCATCTCACGTGGTTGACGTGGAGGATGTGGAGCTTGAGGATGATGCGTCCTTTGAGGAGCATCCAATTCGTGTGGTGGATTCTAGTGAAAAGGTCTTGAGAGGAAAGGTTGTTCCATTAGTGAGAGTACTATGGAAGCATAGAAAAGTTCAAGAAGAAACTTGGGAGTGGGAATCAGATATGCGGGCTCAGTGGCCCAAACTCTTCACTTCGGTGGATCAATAAGGCTTAGAAGCTCTGCTTGAGGACGAGCCGTTATAAGGTGGGGAGGTTTTATATCCTGGTTTTTTGAAGGGCATGTTTTCGTTATGTTTTGGTTGAATACCTTGTATCGGGATTCAAGGGATGTCTTCTAAAAGTATGGCAGGCCATGTGGGTGTTTCGGGGGCTCGGGGCGTTAAAGAAGGGAAATCTGGGCAAGAAAAGGTTGGGCACACGGCTTGTGCACGACCTCGGTAAACTGTGCAGCCTGCCCAGGAAAACCGTGCGACCCCTCCTCCTCTATACAATAGCATGCACATGGTTAGTGCATAGTTTTTCAAACCGTGCGGTCTCTTAATGTTTGGAAAAATTACAAGTTTACCACTCTGGGATTTTAAACCCCAACTCAGTATTTTCCTTCATTCATCCCCTCTCAACCCTAGTGACGCACTTGGCTAACGCAAGCTTCTTAAGGGTGGTTTTCCTTCGATTCTTGGACATTTCGAGCACCGTTGGTTGCAGATCGAAGCTCCGGGTAAGGCTAATCCCATCCTTGCTTCTCTTTTTGGTTTAGGGTTTGTATATTCTCTCCCTCTTGTTCTGAAGCTCTAAAACCCTATCTTTTGGGTGATTTTTAGGTTGAAGCTCCCAAGGTTAGTTGGATCGAGGTCTAAGGACTCGATTGAGAGTGATTTCAACTGTGGTTTCGAGGTAGGTGGTCTACAAGTTATATCCCATGGTTATTTGGGTTTTTGCGCATGTTTAGTTGTGTTCTTGGTTCCCCTTGGTTATGTTTTTAATAACCTTCGCATGTTTATTAATAATGATGTTTAAAATGGCTAATGGGAACCCCCAAGATCCCCGTGGGATGTATTGGGATGGACTTGACCTAATTTAGGGCCATCCATGGATGTGCTAGTTTTTCCTGGGTTTAGGGATTGTTATTAAACAAGTGACCTTGTCGTAGTGAATTATAGATCCCTTGATAAACATGCTGGCATGAATAGTTGAATCATGGAAATGATGAACGGGTTAAATGGTTTAATGTGTAAACTGATTAAATACCATAATGGATAGGTTATGGTTCTAGTTCTAAATGATTAGTGAGTTAGGAATAACACATGGGAATTGGGTGAATAGTTAAATGATGTGAAATGGTAATGTGTTAATGGGTTATGGCATGATATGGATTCCCATGTGGGTGTTGTGAATAGTGTTTTCCGAAGGGATATGGTTTGAATGGATGATGGTTACTTATATATATAATCATGTGCACATTGCTTAGTAGAGTGGGGTATGACTTGAGGATCTACACCCATGGGTTGAGCTAAGACTGAGGTTCTAAACTCCAACCTAAATGCACAGGTTAGGAAAGGGGACTAAGGGTCTATTCTCCTAACGGTTGCATCCACCCGGACTAAGGCTTAGAGATGAGGATATGGTTTCTTTGAGGGGGTTAGTCCTAGTGAGATAGGATAATGATGTGTTCACCCTCTTGCATGTGATTGTTGGCCTTAGACCCATGTAACATAATGTATGAGATTAACCCATGGAGATGTGATGAAATGGTAAGTGATGGTTAATGGTGTGAAATGAATGGAAATAGAAGTGGAAATGGATTTGGCTCTAAACTAGTTAATGGCACCTTGAATAATTTCTTGGTAATTATCATTCATTTTCCTTTTACATGCACTACCTGTCCATACTATATATTTTTTAGACACCAATGGTGGTGGCCTACTGAGTTGTACTCACACCCTGCTCGGGCCGTCGTTGGGTACCCGAGCAGACTTCATGTTTGCAGGTTAGGACAAGGGCAAGGGTCCTTGCTAGATAGTTGAGTGTACATGAGTAGCACTTGGTGGAGGATCCGGACTTGGAGTCAGGACTGTTTTGGGGATTGTGGCCATTGTCCTTATTTTCAGTTTTTGTTCACTATTGCACTTGTAGTGTGACATGACATATTTACTGTTGGAAATGGTTGATATACATGTTCCTTGTTTATTGGTCATTTTTTCTGCTATTTGGTTTTTGTTGTTGTGGCTTACGCTGATAAAAAGGGGGTATAGTCTCCCCACTTTACCCCATATACCCCCGCTACTAGTCGGTAGCCTTTGGCGTATGGGGAGGGATTCTTAAAGTCATGTACCCACCTGACTCGGAGCACCGGTTTAGTGGCTTCCGGGTCAGGGATGTTACAATGCTACTCCAAGAACACGATCTTTAAGTAAATAGGTATGGGCTGTGTGGTGATTGTCTATTGGGAATGATGTACTGTCACCCTATATGTGTCACCTTGGGATATGTGTAAATTTTATTTTTCATGTTCAAAATAAGGGAAAGGTTATAACACATGAGCATTCGTTGGACAATGAGATAAGGGTCAATATGGAAATTTTGGAGATAGAGATGGGAATTTTAATTTTCGATGTACTTGTGTTTTTACATAAATACCATCATTATAGGATGTATCTTTTCTTCTATTTAGTACTATTTTTTGTATTTTTGGAAATATATATGTGTTACTTTATAGTTTTGTTTGTTCAATAGAAGGTATATGTATGGGTAGTTATTTTATTTGGGTATGAATATATATAGATATTTTTTATATTATTATACATTTTTAACAAGTACCCTATGACATATATGTTTCTGATTTTTATGGAATTCTCATTATAAAAATTGTTCATGTCATATTTTTAGTAGATTTTTGTATTGAAACAACATAACTCCAAAATATGGAAAATATTTTTCCACCTTGTCCAAATTTTCCCTAGGTCATCCTTTGGATGTTATAAAGTGTGTCTCAGGTCTCGTGAAAGATTATCCAGGTCAATAGAATATCTAGGCCAGATTGTTACAAAATCACACCAAAGTCTGTCAATCACAGCTGAGTACGAGAGTACTTGGGAAATAGAATACTCAAGACTTAAGAATTAATCTATAAAAATTTATGGCCTACATAATTATAGTATAAGCATCAGTTATTAAGGGATGTCTTGGTTTGAATTTGGTTTTACTTTTTGATTAAAAATTATTCTTAGTCTCATGCATGATGAGTTGACACATGTAAGTAATCGCCTTTTAGAAATTGTGAAGTTATCTGATTGAGTGTGTTTGTTTAATTAAATGTTGGAATAAATTAAGGATTTATATTAAATTAAACATTAATAATATATAATGTTTTCTTATTTATTAATGATGATTTGATAAATATAAATATTTAATTGATTAATCTGAATAATGAATCAATTTTTTTACCATTGTAAATTATATTTTATGAGATTATGTCTAAAGTGATGTTTTTTAAAACGTTATAAATTCTGATATAAAGTGTATAATTGTATGGAAAATGAGATTAAATAAGGGAAGCGTAGTTTTATCTTCTGAACATTATGATTCCTCCATTGTTTTAATACAACTATCCCACCTTGAATGATGAAGATAATGTGATTCACTACTTTAATGTAAAGAATATCACCTTGATGATTACCTATAACCATTTAAGAAGAGGATAATGATCATGATCTACCAGCTAGGACAACTATTGATCCATTGGTCATAGAAGGGATTGGTCAATTACTACAGGCTACAGGGAGGTGAGTACCTCGATGGGAACTTATTTCCATTTGTGGTGCCACACTCTCCTTGCCATGCTCATAAGGTGACTTTGGGGTTTCTTATAGTTTAATGTTTCTTACTTAATATCTTTATATGCTTCAACCATTTATTATTATTCCATTTAGTTATCCTAGGATTTATCATTCATTTCCATTCCTCAAATTTTGTTTCAGTATCATTGGAATGTTTTTATTAATCCTGGGAGATGTTTTCCCCTTGCTTCTACCTCTCACTTCAAGCCCTCAAAAAAGTACCTATCACTAGTTGTTTTAGTTCCATCCTTGGTTGTAATTTTTTTATAGTGATACCTTCATTTAAAAGTGGAATTTTACTGATTTCCTTATATAAATTATGATGTAGTTCTTTAGTTAGTTGGTTCTCTTTTTAGAAGTTGATCGGTTGTGATGATTCTAGGATATGTTCCATCATCAGTAGGTGTTTTTTATTTGAATTTCTATTATTTTAGTGATTCCATATATAAATAAGTGGGTTTTTATGAATTTTCTTCCCTAGGTTCCATAACATTGACCTATTTGGATTATTTATGGTGTATTATATAATATAGATCTGTTTTTAATATTATATCTAGTTTGTTTTCTCTAGCAGAGGTGGCACATGACTGTGTGGTGGAACCCTTCAGTGGATTTAACATTGTGTGGTAACAACAATGGTATGGGGAGTATGAGGAATCATCAATGGTGGGAATCTACTTTCAATATATAATTTTATTCTTTTAGTTTTGGTTTTACATGTTTGATTGGTTTTAGTGTTGTGGGTTGTCCCTTCATGGTGTTGGGTAAGAAAACCATGCTTCTCATTAATGATGGTGGGTGACGAAAATTCTAGGGGTTTGGTGGTGATGGAATGAGGTAATCCCTATGTTGGTCATAAATCATTGATGGAAACATCATCTATATAATTGTGGTGCTTGAGGACTAAGGTTTACAATAGAGAATCATGATCCCTACCCTTATTTCATAATTTTCTTGATAGTTGACGCTTCATGTTTTATTGTTTTTTAGGTTTGGGTGTTTGGTTTTGGATTTTTGATTTGTAATTGTTATAAGTTTTATCTTGTATTCTCTCATGGGACAAACCATTTGTGACTTATTTTATGGATTATGTTTTTCAGTTTACATTTAACCTCAATGTAGTTTAAATACAATTTTATAAAAGGATTAGAGGAGAATAATAATAATTGATTGAGTGTATCTATCGTGTCTTCAAGAGAAATGAGACCCATGACTAGTATATGGTATTACTTAAAACCTTTAAGGACTACTTTACATTAGAGAAATATTATAAACAAAACTAGGAAATATTAGTGGATTACCTAGAAATTCTTCCAAGAGTTATTCTTTAAGAAATTTTATTCTATAAAAATTCATTAGGTAAATGATTAGGAATATATGAATCTAAAGAAATGGGTGATGAAAATGATGGGATATGCGCCATGTTTATTGATATGATCTATTTTTCATCTTACATGAATGAGGATTAGAAATAAAAAGCCTCATAATTTTAAATGGTTTTGAAATATCCCTCATAAATTCAAGTGATCTTATTTAATCGTTCCAACACCTCTAAAAATTGTCGTGAAATTTTTATGAGATGAGATAGGTTCTAAGAGAAGTCTAGGGAATGGTGGTTCAATTATTGGATACGATACCATTGAGGTATATTTTTTTAGATTAAAAAGATATTAGGAAAATATTATTTGAGGTGAATCCTGTTATATTACACAGGATAGAAGCTCTCCTCCCACTATTATCCATGAGAGACCTCTAGTGTGATGTAATCAGTATGGATGTCATGGAAAGAAAAAAACTTATTGTCCATTTGAGATAAAACAATTATATCCATGTGTCTAGTTTGATCATATTTAGATATTTTATGGATGAACCCTTCAAGTACTGTTGGTTAGTGGCCTTAGTAGGCTCATACATATTTTTCTCAGTCTAGTGTATAGTTTATAGGAGATATTCGACCACTAATAGGTATACCCAACTAGGGAGATGGACGAGGTGGTTAGATTTGATAGTTAGTGATACCTTCTTTTAGTAAGGGATTTTATCCATAAGATCATAGTAAGGGCATAAGTAGTGTCTATGTATCCAGTAATTTTATAATTATTGTGGGTGAAGAACTTTCTACCATGAGAGGTATTATGTTAGTATCATTTACCCTTGTATGTTCTTTGATTTATAAAGGATATTTTTGGTCATTTATTTCTGAACAACTAGTATATTTCCAAGGATTCAAATTAGAGGAATCTTCAAAACTAATATTCTTTGATACTTCTTTGGAAAAGTGAGTATATATGACTAGGAAGTCTTCGTCTGATGATTTTTTTTGTGAGAACATATGGACTTGTTTGAGATTTATTCACTCTTAACATAAATACCTTTGATATTATCTTGGGTATGGATTGGTTAACCCCATTTTGATCACATAATGAATTTAGTCAAAGGTTTTTCTCTTTATAATTTAAAATTTACATTCCACATACACTTATCGGAGAGTAATAATTTCATTTAGGATAGGTTTTCTAGGTTGTATTTATCATTATAGAAATGGATTGTTTAACACTTAAAGCAGTTCAAGTAATGGAATAGTTGATATTACCATCTATGGTAGAATTATTCCCTCATATTTTTCATAAATAAATCTATGGGTTTACCCTTAAATGAGAGATGGTTTCAATTTAGATATTTTTTAGAATATAATTGATTTCTATTCCAATGTATCATATTGATCTAATTGAGCTAAGGAATTTGAAAATTCAGCTCAAGGAGCTCAAGGCTATACGATTTATAAGTCCCAACACTTTAAAACCATTAGATTTTATATTATATTTTTTAAAATAAATTTAATTTATTTTATATATTTCTTTACATGAAATACCGAATTCAAATAGAACAAGGAATAATATTGAAATATCATTATTTTAAATGTGACTTTTATAACCTATAAATTTAATTAGAAGGTATGAATAAGATTTTACAAATTATAAAATATAGTTATAATGGTCCTAATAAATAATAATTTATTAATTAATTCTTAGTAATGAAGCACTCATTTTTTAGTGAAGTCAGTTTGTGCTTCAAAATACTTTTTTTTAAATAGTTTTGTTACTTTTTGGGAGAAAATATTATAATTAACTTATGATATATTTTGAAATTTTATTTTATAAAATATATATAATTTGTAAAATCATTATATCAAAATTATCCTATGGTAAATGTTTTTTGTATTTTTTCAAAAAGATAATTTTTTCAGTGAATAGTCAACAAATACCAATTTTATTGAAAACCATCATTTCTATTCATGTATTTACAAAGTTACCTTTTGTTTTTAATTGATTTTAAAATTTAATTAGATATTTTTGATTAAAAATAATCCAATTAATTTCAATGGAATCTAAATTAAGCTTAATTTGGGTATGAAAACATTTTTATACTGAAAAATTCATTTTTTGGAAAATTGGGTTTCTTCACATTTTTTGGGATTATTTTAAAAGTAATTTCGGAAAATTATAGTGATGGAATATTTTAAAATGGTAACTATATTTGGAATTAGTATAATTAATATTATGTAACAAGGTCAACATAATTTTTGGTCATTATGAATAGTACCTGAGGTAAAAATTTACTATTATGGTAATTGTTAAAAGGGGTTAACATGGGTTTAAACTAAAGATATAAGGATTAAAATGAACTAAAAAGTTGTCTAAATCACATTTTCTGTTCATATTCGGAACCTATATCATCTAATATTATAATATGATTCATTTTTGAGCTATTTTTCTTGATTAATACATTAATATATTTAATCTTTTGAAAAATTCTAAGTTGTTCTCTCCCTCCCTCATGAAAGGAAACCACTTATCCTCTCTAAATCACACTAAAATACCTTCTTATCTTGGCCCTGAAACTCCCAAATAGTTTTATAACATCCATAATCTTGTACTATGGATCCTAGATTGATTATAATACCATCATTTCAAGGTTAATAGTGTAATATAACAAACCACTACAGAAAAATGACTTTTACTAAAAAAATTATCAATATATAATATATATATATTTGAAAAAAATGCGCAATTCCAATAGATATTAAGTTTGTTGGTATTGAATTTAAATCTGAACACTTGTTTTTACTAGTGAATACATATGTTGGCCTTGATCATTTAACACCGAAAAATGTTTTACCAATAGTTAAACATATATCTTTATTATACTAATAACAACATTTTTTTAACTGACATATGATTCCGTTATTAATAATGAATACAATAATCTTTTTCCATCAATAAATAATATTAAAATAAACTAATAAATAATGAAAATAATTTTATCAATAAAAAAATAATAGAAACCAAGTGAGTGTGTGTGTATTTTTTTTACAAACAATGTCAATTTTCATTTCTTAGGGTCTAAAGAACCATTGATTAGTCAGCCTAGTGTTTAAACCAGCCTTCATAGAAAGCAAGAGTCTGAGGCAACCCTCTATTACACATCTTTCCCACCTTCTTATATCGGACTTAGCCTACATTTCTATAGTTGATCCATCACACTACTAACATCACCCCACCCGGTATGACATACTCCACCTTCGTCCTCGTCCATGCCTGTTCTTTCATTATCGGAGATCGCCGTCCCCTTTTTCTACTTCTTCCATACATTGATGTTGCCTGCCACATAATGCAGTATCACCCCTGACCCATTGACTATCTATCCTCATCCCTGTTATCGAGGAGGGTTCCATCAGTATCGCTACCTACGCCTATTGACCTAGGTCGTGTGTCTCCCCATTCGAACCTCTCAAAAATATTCTCATCACCCACCCCCATATTGGAGTTATATTTCTTAGCTTCATATGTTTTTTTGATTTTCACGACTTCTATAAACATCTTCGATTATACCACATTCCTTATATACCAACATCCACTGACGTTGGATCTTTTATTCCACTTCAACTACAAAGAGGAGGTGTTTGGAGGAGAATCGACATAAACCCACTTCTCATTCAATAAAATCAAATTTTACCACCTTATTAGGTATCAAATTATCCTATTCTTATTTTAAGAACATGAAATAATATTTATCGCTTGTTTAATTTTAATTTTAGTTAGGGTTTCTCCGAAACATATTTGGAATGATTTATCTTGTTTTGTTTTTTTGGTGATTTTATGATAATAATTAAAAACTTCTGGGGATCCACTTATATTTTTTTAGTCAAGCCTCCATGTCTTTTGGTGCGTTTATCAAAATAACATTCTTAATGTGTCTGTTATTGAATAGTATCTAAATAAACATAACTATATTGAATTACTTTTCTGTTTTTGGTATAGAAATTTGTGACAAAACACATCTCTATAATCATCATAGATTATTGATTTGTTTTTTTATTAGAATAGAATATATAAACATGAAGTCAATAGATCTGATCCCTAATATCCTATTCCAATTATAGTTTAATATTTCATAATAATGTTGTTTTGTCTATTTGGTAGTGTTACATGTGTATTTATGTACATACATTATTTATGTTACACGTCGGTTACAAGTCCATGGTTTATTTTCAAACATTTTACACTTCTTAAATATTTCTATATATATCATCCTCTCATATACATTGTTTATTTCGTATCATACTATTTTTTTTATCTTTTTTATCTTGAAAAATATAAAACTACTTGGTTTGTAGACTATTGAACTAAAATTTTTCAGGATTTCAAAATTAAAATTTTGGAAAAAAATAATATTTTAACATTGCAACACTCCCAAATAGTAATTTTTTCAGAACTATTAGATGTGATTTCTGATGCCATGCTGCAAAATATTATATCATTTTGTTAAGAAATTTCAAATTTTTTTAATAAAATATTCTCTTTCTTTCATTGTACACTTTCATTGGTGTTTTTACTAATAATTTTTTTCCCATTGAAAATATGATTATGTATTTAGATAAAATACTTTTATATTTAAGATAAAATACTTTTATATTTAAGATAAAAGATTCCCATTTTCTAATTATATCTTGAATACTAACTTGAGAGGTATGGGGTTATAATCGGAAAGGAAAATGGGGGTTCAAATACCTACCATCATCCCATGCTTCATGTAAATTGATTATTTTTTTGGCACGCCATTCCCATGCTTGAATATATATTAATCATGTTTAATTTAAAATATGTAAAATAATATAAAATTTGAAATTATAAAAATAGATTATTTGATATCTCATTAAATATAGTTTATATAGAATTCATTTTTCATTTGGTATGATAACTTATGATTTATTTATTGTTACCAAACAACCAAATATTTCCACAGAGTCCAGTCTGTAAAATTATAATATGCTCTTGATATATAAGTAGGCATCATATTTTCCCCCATATTTGTAATATATTTTAGGAGCTAGTATCATTCAATTATTTCATATTAAAGTAGGTGGTTCAACTAGATTCTACTAGAGGTAAAGATATCCAGTAACATAAACTCATAGAATCTATAGGTATAATTCTAGTTCAAGCCCAAAGAGAACGTAGCAGAGTTAAAAATTTCTAGATGAGCAGGAAGAATTGTTAGGTGAATCTGAAAACATCCATGTTTTAGTCCTTACTGATGTATATTTCTAATTATCATAAGGTATAAGTTCGTATATTCATAAATTCTTCATGACATTCATAAATAATTGGAATCATGTGTACGAATGATATTATAATATTGTTTTTGAGTAATAATACTAGACTCATATAAACGGATCTGATAGGTATATTAATCATTTGAAATTGTTTTGAAGTTTTTGAGGATTAGATTTTCTAGAAAAACATTTAAATGATATCGACCGTACTTATTCATGCATCAAAATATGGTATTTATTGACCAAACATAGTAATAAATTGTAATAAATTTAGACTCAATTTATTATAATAAATCAATCAACCTATCAAAAGGTGGAATATTTAATTATCTAAAATATTAAGATGAAACAAAAATTTGGTCATGGTAGTATTAAAGGAGGAATTTCATATTTGTGTAGAAGATATGGGTTGTTTTTAAGTTGGTTATACCTAGTTTGAAATTCATACTTTTAAGTTGTTCCTATCAAATGGAATATTTTTTAGACTACAATGTCTTTTTTTTCATATATTGTTCTATGTAAGAAGTTTACTTTTGATGGTTTCTTGGAAACCAAATGATTTTGGGTTCTTGGCAATGATCAAAACAGAAGAAGGGTCTAGATTTCCAGTGGAAATATGGATGTTTTGAAATATTCACTGATACCATAACCATTGTTTCACTTTGAAAACCAAGTTTGGTGAAATATATATTCCATATCATTTTTGGATATTTTTAGTTTTAAAATTTCCTTAAATAAAAATTGATGTTGACCAGTATATGTCAGTAGGTTTGTTATAGATATATCTCACTGAAATAGTTTGTGATATCCTATTTATCTTAATGAAGGTTTTTTATTATGACACAAATATAAAAATATTTATAAATTCAAAGTTATATTAAGATATTATATATTAAAATAAATACACATCCCATAATTTAGGATTTATTACTTGATTTGTTTTTCATTTATAAATTTAATTCAATTTAGATTACTTTTTATAAAAATTCTAAAAAATATTTCTTCTAAATACATAATCAATATTAACAACCATTTTTTTAATGTTTTTATAATTTGTAAATATATTTGGAAAAATAATTTATGTTCTTTTAAATACATAATAAATATTTAGAAAATGTTTATCTTAGTGTTGTTTCATATCCTATTCATCTAGGCGATACCTACTACTTCATGAGGTTTGAAAATTATTGACCATCATATTTTTGGGTGTAAGAATATTATCATTCATTTTTTACACTATTTAAGTATTATTTTTGAATTTATATTAACATTTGAAATGGATATGACGTTAAATTATAAAATTTTAGAATCCTCTTTGTGAAAACAAGCATTATAATGATTCTTAAAAGAACATTAAAGCTCATACTAACGTCAATTTGGAATGATATGTGCTCTGGAAGCACCATGCTAATGATTTTGTAATTTATACTAACATTAGTATTTATAATAATATGAAGAAACATAGTGTCGATGATAATTTTGGTATTTCAAATAGGGCTAATATTGTGGTGCTCAAAGTAGAGTTAGTTTGATGAGGCAAGAGTCTTTGATGAAAGATTTGTGGATTTCCTCTTCTGAGATTTTTTAAACTTGAAAGTGTTTTTTCCTTTTGAGTATTTTTTGGATTTTTATAATGTTGTGAATAACAAGTTGTTTTTGGTGTTCATGTATGCTCTTCATATTAATAGTAATCATATTATTAAAAAGGTAAAATTAACCATTGTGGCGGGGCTTTAGTGACATGAAGATGATGTATTTTAGTAAGGGATTCTTCCTTTTTTTCCCTTTGTTTGAAGCCATCTATAATTCTTGGAGTTTTTGTATATATTTTAAGAATATTTATTAAGAATATAAATATGGGATCCACACTTGATAAAAAACAACAATAATAAAGGTAATGAATCTTCACACTTATGGTCTTAAAACTTACATCAAAGCATTAAAAGGTAAATTTTGGCACATTGATGAGCTATTACATTATTTTCATATTAATTTTCATCATATTTTATTTTTTTCAACTGTATCAAGTTTTTGAACAATATACATACTATTGATGTCCATTACATCTAGAAATATTCTTTGGTCTCAGATTTTGTTGGATTCCGTTCTGTGTTTTTATCATGAAATATATTAGAATAGTTCCTTAAATGGAGAATTGGTATGTGGATAATATTTTGATAAACTAAATGAAATCAATAAACATATATCATTTCAGTTGTTAATTTTCTCTTTAATAAAATCCAATGTCGGGTTTTGTAGCGAAATTTTTTTATATGTGATTTTTTCACTGAAAATGTTAATTGTGCATTACATTTTTTAATGTATGTTTTTGGTGTTTGGGATTTTGAATATATTTAAAAATATTATTTTGGATATATGAGGTAGTTCAATATAGTATCATTATGATATTATGTACATGATAAAATTTCTTCAATAACAATTTAAAATATTATTTCTAAGAAAGAACATTTATTATTTTCATATTTATAATCCAATTTATTTTATATATATTATTTTATAGAACTAAAGTAATAACAATAACTGACCATTGGGGTATTATTT
The DNA here is from genome assembly GCA_963277665.1 of Viscum album. Lineage (NCBI taxonomy): Eukaryota > Viridiplantae > Streptophyta > Magnoliopsida > Santalales > Viscaceae > Viscum > Viscum album. The sequence continues at coordinate 129,624,318 of OY728162.1, forward strand.
AACCAATTTTTGATTTATATTGTCTTAGTTTATGGAATTAAAATTTTATATTAACTACAATTTTATTTTATTAATTTAAGTTTTTTTACTTTTTAATTGATTGAATTTATTTTCTTAAGAGATTATAATCTATTATTTTAAGTTAACTTGTTAATTTGAATACTAAAATAGGTTATTAGGTTGTGTATCTTTCAGAAGTTATTTTTAAAATCAAATTTCACATTATCAAATATACAAATGGATTTAATTATATCTTCATGTTGTAAAAAATTTATTCTACCTGCTTCACTTTACTTGTTAGGAAGAAGGTATGTGCTTTTAAATTTATGGGATTTAAGTGAGCCACCAATTAATATTATCATTTACTTTAATTTTTTATTAGTTTTATAGTTTTTTATTGATGTTTGATTCATTTCTTGACTATAATTTTTTAGGATGTTTCAGTATGTATTGTAACAGAATTGAAAAATTATATATTATGGTGAAAATTATTAGTTCATGTAAATTTTATTGAAAACAATTATGATAAAAATTATGTGTTAGCCTTTTATTGACATTTCATGTGTTGCTAAATATATATTGTTTTTTTCTTCATGTGAATTTAATTTTCCTCATGTGTTACTATAGTTTATGATACCCTCTTTGAAGTTTTACATCTTAATGCTTTCAGTTTTTTCTACTATAGATCTATGAAATGAAACTTGACTAATGTTTCTTCCTCTACAGAATTCAGGAACTAATATGCATCAATTTTTTTTAGGGGAATCATTAAGGCATGGGGACATCATTGAGGCACTGGTTTTTTTATCCAGCATGACTAAAAGATATTTCATGGAAGATAATTCTGAGTTGAGTTGCTAGTTCATAGGACTGACTATACAGATCTGGAACTGTATTCTCACTTGGGATCAAGATGACTTGGTTTAGTGGGAATGCCGCTGGTGGGGCATGCCACTGGTTGTGACTTGGGTTCAAGCTGACTTGAAGCTGGGGTGTGTACGTTTTATATAAAGACCTGATATTGGAACATTAATATTATTTCCTATACAATATTTGTAATTTAGGTTGTCCAGGAGACATGATGAAGGAATTCATATAGAACCATGATAGGTCAACATCCTATCATATATTTGATGAAATACCAAAGGGGTTCACTATGTTGATGTCGCACTAACTGGATACTTTAGTTTTTTGTTGATGAAACAATCTAGATATGGGTAATTGGCATGGATGGGATGGTACTTGAGATGACTCGTTTCCATGGATTGGATGATGTTAAAGCTGGCTCACCGACATGGATGGGATTCAGATGTGCTAGCATGGAATGGATATGCCATTGGTGCTACAAAATGGTCACTTGTGGGGGAGTAGGCTCGTTGGCATATATGGGTCGGGGGGAGGGGGCATTCTATGGGTGGGGTGTGATGGATCCTACTGTATTAAATTTCTTTATGAATATAATTATTTTTTCTATGTTTTAACATGTGTTAAGATCGTATTCAATTTAATAATTAAAGAAGATAAATTATAAATGATAAATTAATAAATATAATATGACTAGAAAAAAAAATTATAATTTTTATTCAAATTTAATTTATAAAGATATATTATATGTTGGTAAAATTATTACCAATAGAAAAATTTATCATTAGAACATATTGAAAAATACTTTAACCAACATATATATAATTTGATCATATTGTTATAATTGTAACAAAAATATTTTATCTGTCATAAAAGAATTTAACGATAGAGTTTTTACTGATAGTTTAGTGACAAAGATATATATATTGGTAAAAAAAATTACCAGTAGAAAATTTACTTATACCAACAGATATTCTCTTGTTGGAAAAAATGAAATATTTTATAGTGGAGGTTTCTCAATGAAGAGGTATAACTCTTAACCGAGTACTATCAATTTTATTTACTTACTATAAATATATAATTTATATTATAAAATAATTAATCTAGTACCATTAATATAATTTTATTTTATTTTTATTATGGGAAAATCATTTCCCACCTTCTTTCCATAAAATGGGAATGAAAGTATCTCTCGTGCGTATGTGTGGACTACCACCTCCATATAGCGATATGATCCATTTTCCATCACCATTATTCATGGTTGAGAATTTTTATGGGTTTAGTGATTATATATTATATTTATGACATAATTATAAATATATAAATATAATAACTATCCTACTTACTTACCTTTCTATCCTTTAGAAAATGATAATATCGCTCGTGCGTACATACAGACTACCACCTCCAGGTAGTGATGTTATTCATTTTTCAGTATTGATTTACATCGATGGTAATAAGGAGTTATTTAATGAATATATATGATATTTATAATATAATAATTATTCTTGAGAGGTGATTTATAAATACTATTATTTCTTTCCATCCATCAAAAAGTGAGAACATCACTCATGCATATACCTATGGACTACAGTCTCTATGAAGTGATATAATTCATTTTTATTCACTTATTTACATGGATTATTATAAAATTTAATATTATGAATATATATGATACTTATTTCATGATTAATATTTTTGATATAATGAAACCATTACCAAGGTACAAATACTAGAACCATCAAACCGAAACATGCATGAAAAACATACTAGTTTTCACCCGATTGTCTATTTTAAGGAAGGATTGTAAATAAAAGAATAATTATAAATTATCAATGAATTTTAAATAGAATGTTAATTATTAATATTTTCCTATAATAAATTCATAACAAATATATATTTATTATACATTATTTTTTTAATGTGTATGGTGCAAGATGAGACTTGAGGTAATAAATTTATGTTATAATATCATTTCATTTCAGGATTGTCGAAGAGAAATTCATGATGAGAGAAATTTTATAGAGTTTATCGATTAAAAAATATATATTTTCTTATCCTCCAATTATTCATACAATTTCCATGTATTGGTGCCATTTTTTATCTTTGTAACTTATAAATGATTTATAAAATATTTTTAAAGAAAATCTGACCTAATCTCCTCTTGAGTCAACGAAAATTTTCTTCCATATCCATACTGTTAAAAATAATTTTATAAACATTATTGTCTATACTTGAAATGTTTAAAAAATTTCACAACATTTGAATTTATTTACAAAGTATTAAAATGTAATCTTTTTAAAAAAGTTTCATACAAGTCTTTTTTTTTACTTTTCAAAAAGGTATGAAAACAATATTTTTATTTTTATGATTATAACATCAATATATTTTCCAAATATCATAAATATTCAATTCATTAAATATTACTTTACAATATTCATTTGTAATTTTAAAATAAAAGAATTTTTTCAACATTTTGTCAATTTTTAATTTAAATTTTATTAAAGTAAAATAATATTTTATCTTATTTTCAAAGAAATGTTTGAATGATCATTTAAATATATATTTTTATCTGTGACATCACACTTGATAATTTTTATGCTTTTTGGAGATATTTTTCCAATGATACCTTATTTATTATTTATTGACATGTTTTATTATTATGATAACAAGATGTTTACAAAACCTATCTATTTTCCCTGGGTTATTCTATAATGATATGAAGAATGTATCATAATCTTATGACACACATATATATGGTTTTCATTATGTGATGGGTGATCTTTCAATTATATAAAAATATCATGAATTTGTTAATGCTTTATATCTCACAAAATAATCATGATAAATTAGTTGATTTTCTTAATCCACTTTTAGAAATAAGTAGGGATGTCCGATCCACTATCACTACAAAAAATCAGCACATTATAGGGGTTATTTAGAGGGGCTTGTGCACAACCCCCCTAAATTCATTTTCTGTATAATTAGAGGGGGTTCTACACAGCCCCATATAATCACCGAATTTCAAGGGGGTTATGAAACTCCTTTAAATTCATTTACAATAAAAATTATAAGGGGAATTATGTACAACCCTTGCTAATCATTTAATTTAGAGGGGGTTATAGACCCCCTCTAATTGAACCCCTTATAAGAAATTTCACATTACTTTTTTAATATCCTGTTGGATTTTAGTGGGGGGTTCAAAACCCCAACTTATATCACAAATTATAGGTGGTTGAAAACGCCTTATAATGTCTTAAATTAGAGGGGGTTCAAAACCCCCTCTAGTGTCTTTAAATTATAGTGGGTTGAAAACCACTCTAATGTCTAAATTAGAGGGTGTTCAAACCCCCTTCTAATGTCTTTAAATTAGAGGGGGTTCAATGCCCCCTCTAATTTAAGAGATTACTTTGGGTTCTGAACCCCCATTTTTTTGTAAAAAGAAACATCCATAATATATATATATATATATATTAATTTATATAATTAAAACACAATATATATATGTATTTAAATAGATTATTGAAACATATTATATAAAATATTTATATGATCGTATTTAATTGTATTTATATTTATATATAAATATGTATATTATTACGTACATTAATATTTATTTATTTTTATAAATTGTATTTCATATAATATTAAGTATAGATGTATATAAATTATATTTCATATAACATTGACTATATATAATACCCAAATTGATAAAATATAATAATAAATTGTATTTCATGTAACATTTTATAAATATATTTATAAATTTTATTTCATGTAATATCAATTATAAATATTATAAATATTTTTATAAATAGAATTTTATATAATAGAAATTATATATTAATTATATATAATATTGTATTATATATATATATATATATTAAGGTAAATAATAATAAATATATGTACTGAAATACATTTTATTAATATATTTTTAAAACCCTTATATAAATATATTAAGTAAATACTTATATGTATATATATACTCTTTAAATAAACATGTACATAATATATAAATATGTATTTAATTATTCAAATAATTTACATAAATATATAATATAAATTTATTTAGTATAATATATGAATGATAGGAATCATAAAATAAATCTATAATATTTATAATGCCAACAAATAATTTTTATATTTTAAACAATAGGTGTAATAAAACTAAAAATAATTAATAATATTATTGTTATCATACACACACGCACACACATATAAGTATAAGAAAATAATATTATATATATATATATATATTATAATTATATTATATCTATAAATACTAAAAAAATACATAAACAGACATAGAAAAATATAAATGTATTTATAAATATATATTTATATATGTAAATACAATTATTTCTATATATTATATGAATAAACATGTATATAATATATAAATATTTATTTAAGTATATAAATAATTCATATGAATATAGTTATAAATATATAAACTTATATATAGTTTATATAAATTTATATATAGGTTATTATTTAAATGTATTTAAATATATTATCTAAATAATATTTTTTAAAAGAGATATTAATATATATATATATATATATATTCATCTTTACATATATTCATTAAACCAAATCGTCTTAGGGTTTCCAGTTCACTGTCCTGTGAGCTGTAGTGTGCGGCTGTCTGGGGTTCAAATCCCAGCTTCCGTGGATTAATTTTATACAGGGCATGGGAGAGGCATGAGTAACCTAATACAGGAACGAGAGCGGTGCTTGGGAACAGTGGAATGAGAGAGGGGAAAGGGGGTGGGGAATGTGAGAGAGAGAGGCAGGGGCTGGAACAGGAGAATGAGGGCTAGGAAGGAGAGTTGGAACAAGGGCATGGCAAGGTGGGCCTAGAGATATGTTTAACAAAACAAGAGAATAAAAAAGAAAAAGCATTAGGGGTAGTTTTCACAACTTCCCCTAAAGTAACCACCATAAGGGGATGTTTAAAATCCCTTAATTCACTCAATTAGTGGTGGTTTGGATTACAACTACATTTAATACAATCCTTTGCAGTTAATTTAAGTCAACATTAGAGGGGGTTTAAAGTTAGCATGATTTTATTAGTGGTTCCTCAAAACCGCCTCTAATGATAGTTGGTGGTCACATTATAGGTTGTTCCTCACAACCGCCGCTAATGTCTTTAGAAGGGGTTATAACCCCTTCTAATGTAAATAATAACCCCTCTAATGTATTCATTTTTTTGTAGTGTATGATATGTGAAATAAGTGGTGATGTCGCATCTGCTATGATATGATGGTCCAAAATTTTTAACTAGAAATATTATATGGGTTTTATGCCTATAATAGCACCATTATCATATGAAATATTTATATTCTTATGATTTGAAGTCAGAGATCATGATTAATTTTTGATGATTCATCAATCCTGCGACATACTATATTTTTACGAAATGACTCATGATTATGACCTATGATTTTCTAGGTATTATTTTCTATTTATAATAACATTTTATCATACCATTATTCTTAAGATATATTTATTTATGATCATTGACTGATATCTACTAGGATTATCCTTATTAATCATTTGAGATCACCCCTTCTTATATTTTAAATTTTCACCGGGTTATGAAAAAGGGTACAAAATATGACGAGTCTAGAAGGGTACCTTATATAAATAAATATGTTTGAAATGATGAAGGTTTTAATTAAGTAAAATTTTTATTTTTATTTACTCTAAGTACACTTAAACATTAGGGTTCTTAAGAAGATTTATTTCATAGGTATATTAGATATTTATTGAAAATATGTACTATCTATATATGTTATTCTTGGGTCATTATAGTTAGTATCAACAAATGGTTTTTTTTATTTTTAGATATTAAATTATGAAGAAAAAAATTATAGACACTTTGAAAACCTTTGTTTAAATTAATGTGGTATAGGATGAACCATAAGTTCTAGAGGTTGTTAATGATGTTTCATTATTTAGTATATCATAAGAATGATTTTCATGATTATATGATCACTCACTCTGACTATTGTAACTTGATTACTACACTATAATTTTTGGTTTTAGTCAATGGATATAACTAGAATAAATTGTGATAATAATGAATGTTATAGATGATAAAATTATTGTCCTATAAAGAAACTGAATGTTATGGGATATAAATGATGAAACTTATTATTATGATCATATAACATAAAATGTCCATAAATAATGTTAGTATTATTAATGATCAAAGGACTGGACAATGTACTATTGAGTCTTTCATGAGGAAAAATTCACCTTAATTTACTAAGGTTTTTATCCTGTAGTTGCTTAGTGAAGGATCAGTAGCACTAAGAATATACCTTCAACTTTCCTTTGATGAGAACATGAAAAAGTTTTCTTATCCATTTTTCATTTGGAAGGTGGAGAATATGAATAGTTGATTCTTATAAATAATATAATGAAATAAAAATAAATAGCCACCATGAAATGATGTGAGTTTAATATGAAATTTTTTAATAAGTAATTATCTCTTATTTTATGAAAAAATAGAGAAGGAATTCCTTGAGCTTAAGTTAAAGGATGATAAAACCATTTTTATCTATGAGAGAAATTTTACATGAATTTCAAGGTATGATTTCGGATTAATCATAATCTTGGAAAGAAAAATTTATCAATTATTTAGTGGCTTAAATCAAAGTATCCAAAAGTTTTTCACTGTAAGTTATTAAGTGGATATGAATGAATCATTCAATGTTCTCTCAAGGTAGAAATGAAAATTGAAGATTCTCTTCCTTCCCATGGTTTTGATAAAAAAAGAAAGATATAGACTCATGAAAAATCAAATAAATACCATATAGGAAAAACATATAATCAACTAAAATCTATATATTTAGGAAGAAACACTAATTAAATTTCTTTAATGGGATAGAGAGGTGATTTAAATATAGAAGGGATGGTCAATTGTGCACATGTTATTTTTGTTAAGAATAAATATGGGTCAATGAGTCTTTACATTTACTATTTAGAACTTAACCAAATCACTATCAAGAAAATATTTCTTCTATCCAATATTTATGACATGTTTTATTAACTTCATAGAGGTCAATAATTTTTCCAGATTTACCTTCATGCTGGATATCATTGATTGATGATAAATAAATAGGATATACTAAATATGTCCTTCTGTATGAAGTATGATGATTATAAATTTATATTCATTCCATTTAGACCTACCAATTCCACCAATTTTTTTAGGAATTTAATGAATAAATCCTTTAGAGATTACCAAAATCAATTTTTAGTAGTATTAAAGATGATATTATTATATATTCCAAGAGAAATTAAGTGTGTGTAGATCACTTTACAATTAGATAAAATACACAAGGAAGAATAATTTTTATGAAAATTTTACCAAGTGAGCCTTTTGGCTGAAAAAATATTCATTTTTTGGTCATATAATTTCAAGAGAGGGTATATTAGTGGATCTTCCAATGATGAAAGTTATTAAAAAATGTCATGTACAAACCATGGTAGCCAAGATCCATAGTTTTATTTGGTTTTATCGATAATACAATTTCAATGTGAGATATTTCTCATAAATATTTTTACATTCACAAGTTTTACTTAGAAGGAAGTTAAGTTCATGTGGAATGATGAATCTGAAGAGAATTTCAAGGATCTTATGGGAAGGCTATTCAATGAACATATTCTTACACTAACCTATAGAAGTGAAGGATTTATGATCTATAGTGATGTATTAATAAAGGGTATGAGATTTTACCTCATGAAGAACTATAAGGATATAAAATATTTTTCTCAATAATTTAATATATAAGAGAAAACATTCATGAATCGTGATTTGGAGTTAACAATGGTAATATATACATTAAATATATGGAAGAATTATTTTAATAGAGAAATGTTTGATATATGTAATGTTAAAAAATTCAAATTTTATATCTACCCAGAATGAGTTAAATATATTATAGATAATATTGTTGGAGTTAAATAATGAATATAACTATATAATACATTACCACCCTCGGAAGTAAAATAAGGTGGATGATGCTCTGAGTCAGAAAGACTATTCTAGTTTGTCTATGAGGGGGATTTGAAGAGAAATATATTTATGGTTTTGTATAATATGTATTTAAAATCATGAGGAAAGGGGTAAAATCATATCTTTCTCATAAAAATATTCAACCATCCATCCATGTGAGGATTAAAGAGGCACAAAAGAAAGACGTGGAGTTTAAAATGAAGGTAAGAAGTATTTATGAGTTAAACTATGATTATGATGGAATTATACAGTTTAATAATTGAGTATTCCTCCAATTAATACCACACATTAAGAAGGAGTTGTTGGATGATTCTCATAGTACATCATTATTTATTCATCCTTGAAGTATGAAGATGTATAAAGATATAAAAGAGTACTTAAGAGGGATAACATGATAATGGATAGTTCAGAGTATGTGTCTCAATGTCTAGTATGTCAAAATGTTTGGGCTGAGAGTTAGAAGTCTTAGGGAATTTTACAATAATTACATAGACCATAATGTAAATGAGAAAACATTACCATGTATTTCGTCATCTCACTCCCCAAAACATCTAAATGGTAAAATTCTTTTTGGGTTATTTTTGACCACTTTATGAAATCAAAAAATTTAATTTATATTAAAAAATATTTATCTATTTATTATATTTATAGGATATACCTTAAAGATGTGTTAAGGTTTCATGGATTATCGTATTCTGTCATATCTGATCAGGATCTGAGGTTTACCTAAAAGTTCTAGACAAGTATCCAGTAGGCTTTGCATATAGAGTGGAATTTAAATAATACACATCACCCTCATATATATATTCATTCTAATAGGACAATTAAAATCAATATTACATGATTAGATACTGATATATGGACTTAAAAGGTGTTTTGGATTAAAACATTCCTTTGTTGGAATTATCTTATAAAAATAGATTTCACTTGAGCATTCATATGGATCCTTATGAATCCCTCTATGGATGGATGTACAGAACTCCAACATAATGGGATGAATGTGGAGATAAAAATCTATTTGGACTTGATCTATATGACTAAATGGTAGATAATTTTAGAGCTATTCAGTATCATGTTAATACAACTCAAATTTTATAGAAATTTTATGATGATAATCATTGATGGGATCTAGAGCTTGATGTTTTTGAGAAACAATTCATAGGAATATATCTTTGGAATAAGGTTATGAATTTGGAAATATGGGAAATATTATCCCTATATATATCATCCCATTTTAATTTTCATTATTGCATTGAGAAATTTTGTATCTCTTGGATATTATATAGAATGTCCCTCAAGTTAATGATGTGTTCCATGTATCTCTCCAAATAAATAATATATACGATCCTTTAAATGAAATATAATCAGAGGTCATACCACTAGATAATTATATCTATTATAACAAACAAATAGTTGATATTTTAGAATATATATAGAAATTTTTATGGAGTAAGACAACTCACCTATAAATTTTTGTGTAAAAACCTTAAATTGGAGAAGATATGTGTGAAACTGAGGATGTGATGAGGTAGTAGTAGCCCTAGTTATTTATATTAGAGGGACATAATTTTAAGGTAAGAATTATTATAAGGGGATAGAGTGGAGAACACGAAGATTTTATGAGATATTTCTCTTTAAATAAATTTATTTTCTCTGATACATGAAATAACGAGTTTAAACGAAAAGATATATGCTATTGAAATATTATTATTTTAAATATGAATGTTATAACCTATCCATTAAATTATAAGGTATGAATAATAGTAACATAATTATAAAATATATCTATAATGGTCCTATTTAATAAAAAAGTATTGATTAATTATTATAATTTAAACAATCAATTTTTATTGAAGTTTTTTTATGCTTCGAAAATACAGTTTCTTCAAAAAAATTGTTTGCATTTCTTTTTTGGATAAAATATTATAATTAATTTCTTAATATTTTACGAATTTAATTTTATAAAAATTATATCATTTTTGAAACCATCATATAAAAATTAGCCTAAGGTGGAATTTTGGGATTTTTCTAAAAATATTAAAGTTTTAGTGAATAGTAAAAAAATACTAATTTTATTGAATACAATATTTTCCATAAAATTATTTACAAAGTCACATTTTTTTTGAAAATATTTTAAAATTTCATTAGTTCATTTTGGTTAAACATAATCTAATTAAATATTTTAATCTATATTATGAGTAATTTGGTATAAAATTATATTTATACAAAAAAAGGATTTTTTTCTGGAAAATTATTTTTCATTAGATATTGTGGGTTTATTTTAAAATTAATTTCAGAAAATTATATGGATTTATTATTGTCAAATGGATATAATATTTTTAATCAGAATAACTAATATCATGTAACAATATCAACTAATTTTTGGTCATTATGAATAACAACTGTGGTAAAAATTCAATAATATGAAACTAGTTAAAAGGGGTTAATGGGGGTTAAACTAAATATATAAGGGTTAAAATGATATAACTTTTTTCAAATTAGTATTTTAATGTCATATTTATACCCTATATCATCTAATATTATTATATGATTTAGTTTGGAGCAATTTGGTTTGAATGAGACATTAATATATTTTAATCTTTTGAAAAATTTCAAGTATGCCTCTCCCTCTCTTATAAAAGGACAGCACTGATACTCTCTTACTCGCACTTAATGAGCATATTAACACAAAAAATGCCAACCCAATTCCATTGGTAATATCTCTAACCTCCTCCAAGATTCCCTAATTTTACCATAACACTGTCCTTGTATGTCTTAAGATGTAATTCATAGGAGGTTTCACAATATAGATGTATACCTCTTAAGCGAGTACTATCAATTTTATTTCTTCTCATACTTATTATAAATATATTTTATCAATTATAACATAATTTATATAGTATCATAAATATAATTACATTTTATTATGACAATTGGACAACCATTTTCCACTTCCTTTCCATAAAATGTGAAATGAAAGTATCCCTCATGCGTACGTGTGGACTACCCCTTCCACATAACGATATGATTCATTTTCCATAACCATCATTAATGTTTGATTATTATGATGTATTTAGTATTTATATACTATATTTATGACATATTTATGATTCTATAATTATAATATATTATCTAACTCTCAACCATTCCATCATTTGAAAAATGATTACGTCGCCCTTGCGTATGTTTGGACTACCACATCCATGAAGTGATGTGATTAAATATTCATTCCCAATTTATATGGATGGTAATAAGTATTTATTTAATTAATATATAAGATATGTTTTATTTAATAATTATTCTATAAAGGTAAATATTAATTTATCTTTATTTAATTCGATCCATTAAAAAGTAAAAACATCACCCATGCGAATGTATGGACTATCGTCTCCATGAAGTGATGTAATTAATTTTTTAGTATATTATGAATAAATATGATACTTATTTCATGATTAATATTATTAATTTTATTAAACCATGACTAAGGTGAAATTAAAAGAACCATCGAACCTAATCATGCCTAGAAAATGGAGTACTTTTTACCTGAATGCCCACTTTAAAAAAGGATAGTTAATAAAATAATAATTGAAAATTATAAAGGAATGATAAATAGAAAGTTATGTATGAATATTGTTATATATTATAATCATAATAAATATATATTTATTTTATAGGAGGTTTTAATGCATATGAATAAATATGAGATTTGGGTTTAAGAGATTTATGTTAAAATCTCATTTCTTTTCGGGATTGTCTATGCTAAATCACCATTGAGGAAAATTTGATGGATATTAACCTTTAAATAAAATATTTTTTGTTATAAGTTGTTTATTAATGGAAATTTTAAGTATTACTACCATTTTTCTCTCTTTGGTACTTAAAATTATCAATAAAATGTTAGAAAGAAAATTTGACCTTATCTCCCCTTTGGATGATGAACTTTTTATTCCATGTCAATACTCTTCAAAATAATTTTTTAAAAGTTCATAACTAAAAATTAAATGTTTTTAAAAAAGAAATTTTAACATCTGATGAGTTTATTTACAATGTTTTAAAAATGAATATTTCTAAATACATTCTGAAGAAGACTTTTTATTAATTTTCACAAAGGTGTGCAAATAATTTTTGTTTTGACATATTCGGTATGAACGGGTTTTCCCACTATTAAGAATATTCTTTTTTTAAGATTAATTTAAAATTTTTGTTATTTATTTTCTTAGAAAAGTATTTTCTCAATATTCTTATAATTTTTTGATAAAAGTTTTTCAAAGGAAAATACTATTTCCTCGAATTTTTTAAGAAATGTTCAAATAAAATTTTAATGGTATATTTCATCGATGTCCCCATCTTTAATGGATCATTATGATTTACTACAGATTTGATCCAATGATATCATATTTATTCTTTCTCCAGATGTTTTATTATTAGGATTATGAGATATTTTTCAAACCTATTTATTTTCCATGGGCTATGTTATGATTATATGATGAATATTTTATGATATTGTATCACACATATGTATTGTTTTATTTATGTTAATTTTGGGAACATAATTATATAGCCCTTCAATTCATTGGGTAACATTTTATATCTCATAAGATAATCATAGGAAATGAGTTAATGTGCATGATTCACTATGGGAAATAGGTAGGGATGCCTAATCCACTATAATGTACGAAATGGGTAATGATGCCTGAGCTTCTAGGATATGATGGTATCTGTAATTAACCATGAAATATGTTATGTTATATTTTCATATTATGGTGCCACACTCTTACCAAATGTTGATACTCTTATGATTTAAAATCGCGACTCATGATTGATTTTTGATAATTATTTAATCTTACAACAAAGTAATGTTTTATACCATGAATCATGATTTTGATATATGTATCATTGGGTATGCTTTTTTATTGATAATAACATATTACGACACCCTTATTCTCATGACATGCTTACTAATAATCATATATTGATATCTCCCATGTTTACCCTTACAAAAAATCTAAACCCCCCTTATTTTGTTTTAATTTTTCCTGATCTTATAAATTAGGGTACTAAGTATGATGAGTATAGAAGGGTACCTTATGTAAAGAAAGATGTTTGAGATGATGAATGTTGTACTAAAATAATATTTTTATTTTTTAGTATCCAAGTACACTAATCCTTTATAGTTTACAGGAATATTTATTTTAGAGATATATTGAATATTCATCGAAAATATGTAATATTAATGTCTGTTTTGTTTGTAAATTATAAGTACTACCCCCTTAGTTTCCCAATATGACACCATATTTTAGTGGTATACCTATATTTTATTGATTATTTTATGCTAACAGATGGTTTTCTTTGGTTTTGGGATGTTGGGATTTATTGTTCTAGGGTGGTGACCATGGGGCAGGTTGTGCTACTGTACTTTTTAGTGCTCATATTACACTAATGAAAATTGAATTAATTGTGATGGGCCATTTGTGATAGGTTCTCGTCACAAATGACCTGTTATAGAAAATGGCATCGCAAATATTATTTTTTGTGATAGACCATCGCAAAAAAACTGTTTGTGATGGGGGACGTTCTCGTCGAAAATAGTTTATCTGGGTTTTTTTAAAACCATTTTGTGGTGGGTGGATGTAGCCATCTCAAATAAGTGTTTGTGATGGGATGATCCACCCATCGCAAAAAAAAACGTAAACAAAAAATAAAAGAAATTAATAACATTTAATAAAAAAATAATAAAAAAATATTACAAAAATTAAAAATATATATTAATAAAATGTAATAAACTAATAAAAAAACGAAAAAAAAACTAATTAAACTAATAAAATTAATAAATATTTAACTAAAACAATAAATAATAAAAATAACAAACTAATAAAAATACGATTTCCATAACAATATAAAAAAAAATTAAAAAATAAAAATTAATAAAAAATTAAAAAATTAATAAAAAATTAAAATAATTAAAATATTAAAATATTAAAAATATGAAAAACACAATATTCACCACAATATAAGAAATGACCTATATATAAATTTATATATATATATATTAATAGAAATATTACACAGAATTTCAACATTCAAATGTTAATAAGAAAAAGTACATAAATCACTAAGGGGTAGGGTTATCTAGAGGAGTTAAAGGATCCAAAGAAGATGGTGGAGGGAACTCCATCCCAAAACCATGCGTTTGATATCAAATGTACTATATCATCTGCTCGTGCTGCTGCTCCTGCCATTGATGCATCTCCCCCTGCTGCTACTGTTGTTGCTGTTGACAGAGCTCTTCCTACTCCCTACATATGATATTTATAAGCTCACCTTGAGCATGCAACTACTCCTCATACCATCCATCAGATGATGAATAATCTCTAAGAGTTCTTCTTGAGCTACATGATGACAACAGACTAGTACCATAATAAGTTTCAAGCATCAATCGAGAACTGATACCAATAACTTGACCTTTCTCGATGACACATAGAGTTGACAACATCCATGATGCATCATCAAATCCTACCACACTAGAGGTCTGATCCTCTTTCTCGTTTGGACTATGATCCCAGCCTCATATGAATCTTTCAATTTCGATTTAAAATTAATATCTCTAAAATAATATTTTCAGTTAATTGTTAAACTCAAAAAGAAATTATACTCACCACAATATGAGGATGGTGATCACCTCTAGTCTCTCAAGTGATAGGATCATTTTTTCATCCACCTATAAACATCGAATTCCATGATATTGTGTTGTTTGACTACCTGTATGAGTATGAAATAAACTGTTTACATTTAAAGTAATATAAATTAATAAAAAAAAATTACTCACCATATGTTTTTGATGCGTACTAAATGTATGACTACGAATAATTATTACAAACTATTACAAATTATTACCAATTATTACTAATTATTAATAATTATTACCAATTACCACTAATTACCCTTAATTATTACTAATTACTATTAATTACCATTATTTTTTGTTAATTATAACTAATTACCACTAATTTTTACTAATTACCACTAATTATTAGTAATTATTAGTAATTATTAATAGTCATAACTAATTATTAATAATTCTAACTAATTGTTACTAGTTATTACTAATTACTACTAATTATTTCTAATTACCACTAATTACCACTAATTGCACCAATTTTTACTAATTACCACTAATTTCCTCCAATTACGTCCAATTTTTACTAATTACCACAATAATTTACTAATTAGTACTAATTAACATTAATTACCTCTAATGATTAATAATTATGACTAATTACCACTAATTATACCTAATTATCAAAAATTACTAATAATTGTTACTAAATATTTCTATTCATTACTAATTATTACTAATTACCATTATTTATTACAAATTTTTACTAATTATCACAATTTTTTATTAATTATTACTAGTTATCACTATTTGTTCATAATTATTATTAATTTCCACTAATTATGACTTATTTTTACTAATTAGCACTAATTATTACTAATTACAATTATGTACCACTAATATTTACTAATTATCACAAATTATTACAAATTACCACTAATTACCCCGAATTTTTACTTATTTTTACTAATTACCACTAATTACCACTATGTTTTACTAATTACCACTAATTATTACCAATTTTTAATAATTGCCACTAATTATTACTAATTATCACTAATAAACACTAATTATTACTAACTGTCACTAATTACCACTAATTATTACTGATTATTACTAATTGTCATTAATTGTTAGTAATTGCTACTAATAATATCTATTTATCACTAATTACCGCTAATTACTGCTAATTATTACTAATTAATGTTAATTAAAACTAATTACCTCTATTTTTTTACTAATTACTATTAATTTTTACTAAATATAGCTTTATTTTAGTAATTATTGCTAATTTTAACTAATTACCGCTAATTTTTACTAATTACCACAATTTTGTTTACTAAAAACTGCTAATTATTACTAATTACTGATAATTATTACTAATTAGTGATAGTTATTACTTATTACTACTATTTTATTTTAGTTTATAGCAATTTTTACTAATTACTACTAATTATTATTAATTACTGGTGATTTTTTACTAATTAATGCTAATGTTTTTAATAATTACCGCTAATTAATACTATTTACAGTGTTTTTTACTAATTACCGTACAATATTAATAATTTCCAATAATTTTTACTAATTGGTGGTAATTTTTACTAATTAGTGCTATTTTTTACTAATTACTACTAATTTCCACTTATTATTAATAATTTTTATTAATTGATAACAATTTTTTACTACTAAACACTAATTGTTAATAATTATTTTGTTTTATTGCTATTTTTTACTAATTACAACTAATTATAACTAGTTCCCACTTTTGTACTCATTACCATTAATTATTACTAATTACTGCAAATTACAGCTATTTACGGCTAATTAAAAATAATTACTACAAATTAAAACTATTTACTTTTTAATTACAAACATTACTATTAATTAAAACGAATTATTACTAATTTAGAACAGCTACTGCTTAATATGAATAATTTTTTTTAGATATGAATTAGCAATTATAATTATAAATAATTACTTCTAATTGGCTCTAATTACAAATAATTAATAATATTAAAATTTACTAAAAAATAAAATAAATAAAATTAAAATTTAGACCAATTCTTAAATACCTTAAAAATGAAGCTTTTGTGCCCTGTAATCTTTAAAACTTCCTTCCCCATAAAAATTTATACTTCTACTTGAATGAGGGACAAACAAAAGTAAGGATAGGTGAATTGGTGAATGGAGAGAGAAAATTTGGGGGGGGGGGGTACATATAGAGGTTATATTAGTAGCGACATGACTATTTGCAATGAGGTTCCCATCACAAATAGTGTTATTTACGGGGAGACCTATCACAAATAGTTCCCACAATAAATTCTTGTGGCAGCAGTTAAAAAACTAATTGTGATGAGTCTTGTTGCAAATAATCACCTTCCAACAGAGTATTTGCAACAGATAAATGAACTCATCGCAAATACGCATTCCTGTGTTTTGGTGGGAAGTTGCGCCAATAGTATTTGTGACTGTTTTGTTTACCCATCACAAATATATTTTTATTTAATATTTATTGCGATGGGATTAGAATCTTGTCCCAAATAGTCCTCTGGAAGGAACTATTTGCGACTGGCGTAGTGCCCGTCATAAATGAACCATCGTGAAAGGTCATTTTTCCCATAGTGGTGTGGAGAGATATCTATGGAGAGGTTGGGTTGGAAACACTAGTTTTGGGTAGTTATTCATTCCATGGAGGGTCTCTATACCATGGAGGAGGATGTTTCAGTGAGTGTGGTGTCTCTGTGGTGTCGTCATGGGGTTTTATAGAGAACCACCAAGTATAAAATACCATAACGATGGGAATTTTGTTGGTTTGATTGTTGGAAGGTTTCCTTAAAGGAAAAGAGAAGGCTAAAACAACCATGTTAGTAGGCATGGTGGCTAGGTCAATGTTAGGTTGACCTTGTGCTAGTGTATTAAAAATAGTGGGGGATGATTCACTATTCTATGGTGCAAGTCATGTTGAGGTGGAAATCATGTGGATTGTTCTTCCTCATAGTGGTGGGTATCCATGATGGGAGGAATGGGTGAGGGGTCCATATCAATGATGAGTACCACAACGTTTTGGAGTTAGTAGTCGTGATTTCAAAAAAACCAAAATAACTCATGAGTTTTGGAGATGGAAGATGTGCACCATGAATGAAAATTATATAAAATATTTTAGGGATTTGTAAATTCAATTTTTTGACCATATTACTTCCATGAAACCCTCATTCCTCCTCTCCTCACTATAGATCTCTTCCATGAGACCTCCCTTGTGATTTTGGAGATTTTATATTTCCCAATACTCTACTTTTCTAGATGTTTGGAGGTTTTGGTTTAGATATCTCAAGAGAATTGTTAAAGGATGGATCTATGAATTGTGGTGAAATATTCCATCTTGATAACTATCTTCAAGTTAAATGGATCCTCTATCACTATCCTTTCACAAATAACTAGACAATTTTTAGTTTTAAAAGTTAAATTATAATCTTTTTCTATGATAAATGTTTTGGAAACTTTATTATTGAACATTATTTCTTATAAAATGTATTAGACAATAGGTTGTGGGCTTTACCCAAAACATGTTTGATAAAAAGTTTTATTTGGTGAATTTTTAAAATGAAAATTATGTATGTGAAGAACATGGATAGGTTTTGGTACCAGCTTGGGTTGATGTGTGTTCGGGATGTATATGTGTTGGGATTTGTTGGTTTGGACTCGGATATTAGTGATAAATTCAGGTGAATTAATGAATATGTGGGGTCCTGTTGGTTTTTAATAGGTTTACAGTGCTAAATTTAGGGTTAATTAGAATATGCACCGCTAAGTGATGATTCAGGTCAAGGATAATATAGTTTTAATCATGAGTTTGGCCCATTTAGGGGGCCCTATTTTATGGGGGATCCATTGGGTTCATGGAATAGCTACCATAATGGTGGGTTTGGTGCATTTAATGGGTTAGTGTAGTTGGATTTAGTGTGTTGGTTGTGATATAGGATTCCTTGGAAATCACGGTTTAAGAGAAAAGTGTTTTTTTTTTGTTTTAGATATTTACATGGATTACTTTTTCCTTGTTTGTTCTATATTTCTTCTATTATATTTTATATAAAATATAAGTCAAATTTTTCTTATTTTACTAGTGTGTGTGAAAAGTCATTTGGGAAATTTCCAACTAATTTTATTTACACACCCCATAAATATTCATCATGTCATATATACAGTTCTTCTTGTCAGGGTGTAGAAAAGAGGAAGACCTCTTACTCCTCTGGTGGAGTGCTTTTATACTATGGTCATAGATGATGGATCTAAGAGCTTGGAGGTAGCTAACTGGTAGAGAATGGGAGATTTTCATGTGGTAACCTTGTCTTTATTTTTGTTTTTTAGTCTTTTAGTCTCATTTGGTATTATTTTTATCTACTATGAATCTGATAATTAGTTATTTTATATAGTTACATATTATAATGGAGGTTGATCTTGTATTATTCTTGCATCTTATTAATTTACCATCATATTGTTCATTATTTTAGATTTCTTTTTTACATAATGTTAAATTTTCCCCAAGTGATATTGTATACCCATGTAATTTATTTCTATCCATGGTGTTCAAGGGATGTATCTAAGGTTAGGGGAATTATGGTCCTACTCAGTCTAATGTGTTGGTGTTGGGGCGTTACAAATTCTTTTAGTTTAGTATGGTTCATCAGTTGGGATGGTAGGCATGGAGATATGTTGCATGGGGACACAAAATTTAGAGTATAAAAAAGTGTATCTAGTTTTTTATACTAAACATTAAAGAACCATTCTAGTGGGGCATGTTCCGTTACTCCCCATTCCCACCACTAATAGGCCAGGGGGTGGTGAATAGCACTGAGTAAGCATATCACTAACATGGGAGGCATTGCTTATATACTTGTACACAAGAAAACATATCCAAGCCCACAAAATGTTGAGATATAAAAACACTAACTAACCAAATGCATGCATAAAACTATATCCCACTACCAAAGAACAATAAGAAGTAAAGGAAAGCAAACAAGTCCAAATACAGGACCACCACAAAGGGTCTGTAAACACAAGTCTAACATGTAAGTAAAAGGTACTGGGACTGCTATCTGAAAGCCGCAAGAACAAACCTCAGTTTTTACGGTATCATAAAGCACCACCTGGTCCTAGACCACCTAGGACTCTATCAAAAGGTCGACTGTCTACACAAGACATGACATTTTCTGGCTATGTCTGTGAAAGGGTGAGTATAAAAATACTCATTAGGACACCCTGAAAAAAGAAAGAAATACAATAAGAAAAGTATAGTAATATCTACAAAGGTATATATCTACAACACATATAATATGAACAACCAAATATACTCAATCCAAGACACATAGTCTAGAGGAAATCCACAGCCATAGTATACTATCCATAGGATTTCAATTTGAAGATTCTACGAAGCACTCACCCAAGAGAACACACTCCAAAGTAAGATAACACTGATGACATCCTTCTGAGAGGTACTGCTCATCAGGTATTGTCATGATATTGATACACTAATATTTCTAAAGAGATATATGATACAGAGATGAGGAAAATATCTAGGTCTATGGGGTGATATCAACAACTCATCTGGATTAACCCGCCAAGTAGAGGATCGACGCCCATGTAGTGTTGGTCAGATCTATAACAAGAATATTTACTTAGGGAATAAAGGTGAATAGATAATCTCACTCTCGTACTCTCATAGGGATTCCAAAAACTCTATATAGAACGTAATGCTGAAGGGATCATATTCTTTGGGGTTCGAGACGATTCCATACTAACCTTCAGGGATGAGATACTGATAAACTCTCCCAAAACTTGTCTAAGTCACTGAGGACAAGAGATCTAAGCTATGCATAAAGGGGTACATAGTGTATAGTAAGGGAAAAAATTGTTCCCATTGACCTAGAGTATTGGCCATGTAAATCATCATGTGTCAACCAATCTGTATCGTGTAGTAGAGTACACGCCGTGTGGTCCACCTATGTACTCCACCCCGTGTCCGTGTACTTTCCAAAGTACATGCTGAGTCAACTTGGAGGGACCACATGCCATGTGATATTTTCACAAATCGTGTGATACTTAACGTCCTCCGAAAACCCTATCCACCACTTTGGGGGGCATGACATGTTGATCCAATTTACACACTATGTTGATTGAGATTTTTCAAAATCACTAAATCTTCTGCCACATGCTTCCTCCACAACCTACCGTAGATCTGGTGATTTATTCATCATGAAAACGAAGATCCAATTTCACCCATGCCACAAAATCTTTGATCAAAAGGTTTCATCGCCAGATCTACTTGCAAAATGGATCAAACCTTCATTCTTTATTGCGCACTGATGAACTCTAAAGAACATGAATTCGGGGTTCCACCGTCATCCAAATCACTCTTTCTCTATCATTGAACCTCCTTCTTGACATGTCGATCCCATATCTGTGATATTAGATCATTACGCCAAGAATCCAGTGTGCAATTATCGATTGATCGGGAATGGTCGAGTTGCGATCCAACCTAAGAACACCTACAATGAATGATGAATCGGGGGATAAAAACACAAAACAAAAGAGTGTAACTAACCTCAATAAACGTTTTTGATGATCCCGATCCATCTCCATTATAATGAAAATCAAAGAAATCAAATAATAACAAAGATTAATATCTCATAAGAACCCCGCAAATATTATCCCAACCCACAAAATACATGATCTGTGAATCATTCAGTTCCTCAATTGATTCACGTTCATCAATGCAATAATGACCGAGGGAATAAATATTTCAAAACACATGCCCTACCTCGATTTGGATTGGTCACTAATGAAGAACGATAATTACATCATCATCATTGGTTAAATTTTTTGAATTGGTTTCGCGTTGATCATCGATCCACAATCTGTCTCCATTTGTTCGAGAGGATTCTCCAGAGGTTATCTCTAGTGGATCTCTAGAGATTCCGGGGATATGAGGCTAATCATGGATTTCAACTTAAGGTTATATTAAAATGGGATTTGGTTTCTACGTTAACATAACTAATTAAAATAATATTATTAAATAATATTATTCATTTCACGCCCATAATAACTTTTCCACAAATGACCCGCTCCGACCAATGTTTGGTTTCAACTAGGCTAAAACTGCCATTCTAAACTCATTGGTGAACTTAGATTTATGATAGGGGTAACATTTTATGAGTTATTCCACTTTTTATGAAAAAATGCGTGTGCGTGCAATTTACTATATTTAACATATTTAAAACATATATTTCAATCTCAGAATTGTATTTCGTCTTAGTACCTAGCCTCATAAATAATAAATATAATATTTAAAAATAATAAATAGAAAATTCAGGTCATTACATTATCCCCACCTTGGGGATTTACATTTCTAAAAAGCCAAAACAAAGAATACATAAAAATACATGAGTAATGGGAATGAATATAAGACTCATGATCCCAAGTGCTCTCATGGAGATTATCATACTGACACTGAACACACACTGAAGGAATCAATTTACCATGAATGATCCTCTCTTACTGATCCAAAATCTCCACTGGGTACTCATAAAAAGTCGCTTCATCATAGATGTTAATCTCACCCCAATCCATGATGTGAAATGAGTCATGCATGTACCTCCTCAGCTATAACACATGGAATCCATTGTGTACTCAGTCTAACTACAAGGGTAGAGTTAAGTGGTACACCACCTCACCAACTCTACAAAGTATCTGAAATGGGCTAATTATCCTCAGAGATAGCTTTCCGCCCTAGCCAAATCTCCACAATCCACATCAATGTGAATCCCATAGGAACACGTGGTCTCCTTAAAATAATTCTAAAGGCCTCCATCTCTTATTACAATAGGACTCCTGACAATTTTGTGGAGTGTTTATCCACTCTTGGATGAGCTGCACCTTCTCTGCAGTAGCTTGCACCAACTACAAGACAATGAGTGCCAACTCTCATCGGTCATTCCAACAATGTGGTGACCTGCGTTGTCTCTCGTACAAATCTTTGTTTGGTTCCATACCAATGGTGGAGTGGTAGATGTTGTTGTACAAAAAACCCACCAGTTATAGGTGATCCTCCCAACTGTGGGAAATGTCAAACATGAAAGCTCATACCATGTCCTCAAGAACCTGAATGTTTTGATCATTCTGGCTATTAATTTTAAGGTAAAATGTCATTTTCAATCATAAATTTGACCCAAATGCCTCCTACAATCCCTTCGACAACCAGAATGTAAATCAAGAATCATGATAATAAACAATAATTGATAGAACACCATGTAGTCAGATTATCCCTTAAACATAGAGGCGTCCCAAGCTCTGTACTAAACTCTTCTCTCAGATAAATAGGAAGTGGGATTACTTGGTTATCCAGTCTTTGATCACATATATGGAACTATATACCATCATGAATTCGACGGATATTTCTTCCCAATTCCATTCTATAACCTCATGGGGTTGAGCTAAACCCCCTTAGAACATATGTTCATCCTTCACTTGCTGATAAGTAACACATCGAGGGACGTAATTTGAAACTCCTTTCTTCATCCCTAGCCACCTAAACTGATGCAGAGGTCCTGGTACATATTTTCCACACTAGGATTTAATTTTAAAGTGCATGTATGGAACTCGCTTATAACCACCTCCCACAACATCACTAGTAATACTCTACATCCTCTAAAAAAAATTATGTGCTCCCCACCTTTAGAAAATATATCAGAAGCATGCCCTACAGATATCTTAGCATGTAGGGTCTCATAGTTAGGTATCCCCAAGTTGCACCTCATTGAATCACTATAAGAGTGGAGGGGTGAAAAACATAAATGGGAGGTAAGATCATCTATCTCCATCCAAAAAGGATTAGTACAATAAGGACAACTCCTCTGATGATGAATTCAGTAACTATAGACTAGATCTTCTACTAAGAGTATCTGCCACCACATTCCCCTTCCCAAGCGTATAAAAAACCTATAATTCATAATACTGTAGGATCTCTATCCATTTCATGTATATCAATTCAATATCCTTCTAAGATAAGATTTACTTCAGACTCGGGTGATCAGAGTAGATGATAAACCGTTCTCCCATCAGGTAGTGTCGATGCATCTTCAAATCAAAGATTACCGCCACTAACTCAATATCATGGGTCGTGTCATTCTGATTTTGTAGTCTCAACTGGCATAAACCATAGAATATCACTACTTTCCTCTACATCAATGCACAACCAATATCAGTCCCTGATGCATCATAGAACACTATGTACTCGATACCTTCATATACCAATCTCAATATTGGGGCACTCGTCAAAATCATCATCTACTACTCAAAGGCCTACTAGAACCATTCATTCAACAAGAAAGACTTCTCCTTCGGATCCAAGGCTATCATGGGGGGACGATATTATGGATAAATCATGTGTGAATCTATGGTAATATCTGACTAATATAAGGATTCTTCGCACCTCCGTCATTCTCCTAGGTGGATCCCATGATAGAACTACCTCAACCTTGGCTAGGTCCAATACTACTCCATTAGATGAGATAACATTTCTTAGAAAGTGGAATTCCTTGAATCTAGAACTGGAACTTCGATATATTTTTGTAAATATGGTGATCTTGGAGTACATACAAATCTATTCTTAATTGTCTCGCATGCTCCTCCTCAGATACAGAGTAAACAAAGATATCATCAATGATGACCACCATGAATTTTTCAAAGTAAGGATCAATGATCCAGTTCATGATTCCCATGAAAAATAATGGACCATTCATCACACCAAAGGGAATCACCAAGTACTCATAGGGACTATGAAAACATTGAAATGTCATCTTTGATATATCCTCATCCCGTACTCGCAACTGGTGATAGCATGATCTAATGATAAACTTGGAGAACAATTGTTCCCCTCTCAATTGATCAATGAGGTAATCAATCCTTGGTAGTGGATACATGTTCTTCATTGTTTGTAGTCTCATGTGACAGTTATCCACACACAACCTCATGCTCTTGTATACCTTCTTGGAAAACAAAATTGGGGCTACCCAAGGTGTAACATTGGGTCTCACGAAGCCCTTACTCTATAAGTCCTGTAACTACACCCTTAAGTCATGAATATCTATGCGATACATACAATATAAAGGTTTATATATAGTCTTCATCCCATGTTTTATATCAATGCATAAGTATATCTCTTGTAGGGGAGGTAAAACTATAAAATCATCAGTGAAAATGTCCTCATACCCCACCACTACTGCAGGAAACTAGAAAATCATGACATCCACTGCGTCAAGGGTTAGGCTAGACATTTGATGAGTAATTGTATACACTATCATACACATGAGTCTATCCAGCACTTCATAGGTTTCCTTTTCACCCATAAAAGAAAACCTCATTTTGTCACTGCGGACATACCAATCCCTTCACCTAAAACAGTCAATCTGGGTATGAAATGTAGATAACCAATACATTCAGAGAATGAAGTCATAAGGCCTAGATGTTGCTACCAAGAGATTCCAATAGAAATTGTTGCCTCTAATAGTCAGGTCACACTATCTTCACAAGTGTGCGATCTCCGAGACTTATCTAGTAGGTGTATCCAAGTGTGAGGGTCAATTCAATGGTTAAACCAGAATCTCTATGTCTTGTACAAGATATGTGGAAAAAAGGAATAGATAAAAACTATTTCTATTAGTACTAAAAATAAAGTAGAATATACATAGATCATACCTTGAATCATTCCTAGATCCCCATGGACATAATCCTCGACTGCCTATAGCTGTCCCGCCTCTTATCCTCTGAATCCATAAGCCTGGCGTGGACTACTTAAGGGTGGTGGTTGTAACATTTTGAAAAGTTGACAACCTCCAACAACTCTCCCATAAACTCTACCACATATGATTCTCTATGGATCTGAAATCTATTATTGTTGGATCAACCTTAGTGGTCCATCAACAATATCCCTATAAGCAGTATGGCGGGATGGACAATATCAAGGTAGATTTCCCCTTTTATCACATGAATAGCTCTGCCTCTCCCTAGGATGACTCGATCAACCCTGTGAGCCATGAACCATTGATCATTTAACCTATGACCACCTTTTAAAATGTCTCTCATGTCTAGGTCCCTTAGACTAATGTCAGCTCTATGTTGCTGATGTCTCTGTTCAAGCTTTTCCGCTATTGACTATCATCATCTGTATATGCTCATCCAATAAGGTTTCAACCACCAAAGCCCACTTGATCACCCCAAAATAAGTTGGAATTAATATAGGTATAACACTGACTTGGATGTATCTATGCATTCCCTGATCAAAGTTCCAAGCATTGAGTTACTAATCTCAAACCATATCCATTGAGTATGTAGAAATATTTTTGATCCTCGATGAATAATATTCCACTAACATGATTTCCTACTGAAGATAAAGAATATCCTGGATATACAAAACCCTTATTGCATATGGTGAAAACTCCTCCTTGAAGAGGTTCTTAAACTCTATCCATGAAAGAGTTGCTTCATCGTGGGTCTAGGTAACCAAACTCCACCATTATCCTACTGATCCCTAAATAAGGATCACCACCAAGACCACCTTGTGATCTGCTAGTGTCAAAACTATAAGGAAAAATAGGGTCACCGCATCAAGGTAGTACTTATATTACTATGGTTCAGGCTCACCTAAGAACATGATGGGTATCTATTGCTGAAACTCATGAATCAGACTCAGACTGTGCATCTCATCTATTGGTACTGAGGGTAATATGTGCTACACTACAGGTGACAATATAGTTGGTGAACCAACTAGAGGTAAAATTCCATTAACTGGTCCCTATATCAAATCATTGAAACTGATGGGGTATTCATTATGATAAATATTCTAAATCCAAGCTGGCATACATCACAGAGGAACCATGTAAGTAAACAAGCTGTACCACAATCAATGAGTATATCTGGAGAGATGACTCAAGAAGGATACATAACCTACAACCCATTCTTATATGATTCATGCGGAATTGTTTTCCCAGAAACCAATGTTCTCATATACCAAGTCAAAAACCATGTTATCATATTCATGGTGTATGGATATGATGGCCTCCGCACCACTATTAGAATCCCTAGCCTGAAAGAAGAACTTGAAACACATAACACTATTTCCCCAAACCAATCTAATAGATTATCTTTCCTAAATTAGAACCATTCTATGACACCACTCTGTAACGACCTTTCCCAATAGCTCTCATACCTCAAATCCCCAAGCCCAAAATTAATAGGCTAGGGGATGATGACTATCACTGAGTAGGTATATCACTAACATGGAAGGAATTGCCTATGTACCTGTACACACACACACATCTCTAATCCCACAAAATGTTGAGATGTAAAAACACTAAGTAACAAAATGCATGCATACAACTACATCCCACAACCAGAGTATTAAATGATGTAATGAAAAGTAAATATGGACAAATACAAGCCCACCATAATGAGTCTATAAACACAAGTCCAACCTGTAAGTAAAAGGTACTGGAACTTATGTCAGAAAGATGTAGGTGCACACCTCGGTCTATTTGATTTGACAAATAACCACCTGGTCCTGGTCTACCTATGACTCTATCAAAATTTTGATCGTCTACATAAGACATGACACGTGTGGTGAAGACCATGCAAGGGTGAGTACAACAATATTCAGTAGGATACCCCAAAACCACAAAGCAATAAAACAAAGAAATTATAGTCATCTCTACACATGTATATTTATATAAATCATATAAGAAGAACATTTATATATACTTAATCTTATAAAAATAGTGTAGAGGTAATGCACAACTATAGTATACCGGCCATACAATTTCAGTTAAAAGATTCCATGATGAACTCATTTGAGAGAACACACTCTTGATTCCAATAGCACTGATGACATCCATCCAAGAGGTACTTCTCATCAGGTAATTTCATGAGAGTGATACACTAATATATCTGAAAATAAATATGATACACAAATGAGGTTCATATCTAGGGACATGGGGTGATACCAATAACTCATACAAATTAATCTACTATATAGAGGATCGGTGACCACAGAGTGTTGGTCATGTCTATACCAAGTAACTCTACGTAGTTCATGAAGTTGAATAGAGGATCTCACTTCAGGCCTCTCAAATGGATTCCAAAAAATAAATATAAAAAATCATGATCAAGGGATCGTATTCCTAGGGGTAGGAGATGATTCCATACTAACGTTCAGGGAAAGAATATGGGAAAAAACCCCTCATGAAACTTGTCAATGTCACTAAGGAAAAGGGATTTATGCCTTTTTTAAAGGGGTTAAAAGTGTATAGTAAGGTCACAAACCATGTCCTAGGACCCTAGGTACTACCTATGTAAAACATCCCATGTTATCCAACCATTGTCATGTAGTAGAGTACATGTAGTGTGGTCAAACCGTGTACTCAACCCCGTGTCCATGTACTTTCCCAAGTACACACCGAGTCTCCTGGGAGGGACCACATGCCATGTAATAGGGTCACATAATGTGTTATAGTAAACTTCCTCCAGAAACCCTAGCCTCCACTCATGGGGCCCCACACAGCATGTACATCCAGTTTACATGTTGTTCTGATCAAGATTTTGTAGAATCATTAGAGCTACTCCCACGTGCTTCCTCCACTACCAACCTTCGATCTGGTGATTAATTTCCCCAAAATATTAAGATCCTTGTTCACTAAATCTATTCCATAATCAATCAATATGTTTAATCATCATCTCTACTCACAAAATGGATCAAACCATCATTCTTCATTGTGCACTAAAAATGTTGTAGAACGCGTATTCGGGGATCCACTATCATCTGAATCATTTCTTCTCTATCATGGAACCTCCACTGTGCAGTACTGATCCCAAATTATTGATATCGAACATTACTCTAAGAATCATGTGCATGCTGATTGATTGATCAGGAATAGTTGATTCATGGGCCATGCAAAGAATGCCCACGATGAATGAGGAATCATGGTATAAAAGAACAGAAAAAAGAGGCATGAACCACGATTGATTTTTGTGTTGATAGTGATCCATATTAGTTTTAATGACAATAAATAAAATAAAATATTGACAAAGATTAAATTCTCTTCAATCCCGGCAAATATAATCCCAACCCTTAATACGCACGATCAATGAATCAATCTGCTTATCAGTTGATTCACATTTATCGTAGGAATAAGTAATAGGGAATAAAATATATAAAAACACACTCCCTACCTAGATTTAGATTATTTTATGATGAAGAAAGATCAATGTATCATCATCAATGGTGAGATTAAACAAATCAGTTGTGTGTTGATCACTAATCCATGATGCGTCGCCATTTTTTCGAGATAATTTTCTTGAGGTTCTCTCCAGTGGCTCTTCAAAGATTACAGGGTTATGAGGCTAACCTTGTATCTAAAAATAAAGATACATTTAATGGGGATTCAGTCTCTCCTTCAATATGAAAAATTAAAATAGTTTTATTAAATAATTTTATTCATTTCTCTACTGTGATAACTTTACCACAAACGACTTGAGAAAACCAATTTTAGGTCCCACTTAGGGTAAAACCACCATTATAAACTCAACGGTGCCCTCATATTTCTGACATGGGAAACTTTTTATGGGTTATTCCACTTTTTTTAGAAAATCTACACACACATGCTATTGAATACATTTAATATATTTCATAAATTTATTTCAAGCACATCAGGCCTCAAAAACGCATGTCATCTCAACGCCTATTCTCAAAATTAATCTATATAATATTTCAAAATAATAAAAAAATATGGGTTATTACATAAAATTCAACTTACCAGGGTGGTCTGAGTACTAAAAGTGTTGTCGAACATTTATAGGCATGTTGTAACCTCATCATCATGGGTTTAGTCATTGAGAGATGGGTATCATGCATTTGTAAAGATGCATACCATTAGGATTCCATCATTTATATGATATTTTATCTATTATGATTTGGTATCTATGACATGATAACTTTTTTTTTGTATTTGTTATTTTTACATGTGATTTAGACCTGGAGTTATAAGAAATGTTTTTCAAAACATGGTAAAATTTTGTTTTTTCTCAATGTCATGTGTTAATTCTTATTAGAATTGATCTATATTTATTTGTTATATGTTCATTTATTTATTAAATAAAACTAAAAATAACATTGTTTTTATTTTTTTTTAATGAACTATATTAGAATAAATTTTTTAAAAGATAATTTAAATCCCAGTTAAATATGTTAATGATTTCAAAATTATTACTTTCTGGAAATTATGCATGATTAATTTACAAATTTTTTTAATAATGGTTATAATTTATATAAATATACAAATATTTAACATGATACACTTTTTTTATCATATCATTGAATGTTTTCATGGCATTCCATGACATGAAATAAATTTAATGATTTGAAAGTATAGTGTATATTAACAATGATTGGAAAATGTTCAAGTGAGAAATTTGAGTTATGATTGTCTAGATTAATTTAAATAAATTTTTGAAGAAGAAAATTTTATTGTCACTCCATGATATATACATTAGTTTCCATTCATTTTTAATAAAATGATTAGTAAATAAATTAAAATTGTGAATATTTTAAATGTGACAGCATTTCATAAATCTTAATGCGTTTTGGGTATTTTTAAAGTTGTAAGTTCATTTCTCAAAATACATTGATAATATTTATGAAATCTAACTATGGATATTCATTTTTTCATTAATTGGGCTTGATGGATTGGTAAAAAAGTGTTTTTTGTAAAATATTTAAGTTGCGTAATCATTACATAAAACATGACTATAAAACTATATGAAATAAAAAGTTTTTTTACCTCATTTGAAATATATGGGAATGATTTAGATTTTTTGGAACATGATATAATTAGAAACTATTTTAAGATTATTATTGATTTGAAGATGAATTTATCAACTCTTTCACTGATATTAAATTAGGTGTGGATATTATAGAAGTTTTAATTATTAGTATTTACATGATTTGCACATTTATGCTCATGTGAATTGTCTAATGGTTCTTAT
This sequence comes from Viscum album, assembly GCA_963277665.1. NCBI lineage: Eukaryota > Viridiplantae > Streptophyta > Magnoliopsida > Santalales > Viscaceae > Viscum > Viscum album. The sequence continues at coordinate 129,655,916 of OY728162.1, forward strand.
ATGATTTTTTTGATAAGGAAATGTTATACTAATAAAGTGGTTTTTGAAATAATTATTTCAATTAGATTTTTTTTATAAGAAGTAGCATTATTACAGGTTGAGTTTTAGAAGTTTTTATGAAAATGGATTTTGTGAATGGTTTTAAAAAATTTTTATTTATAAAATTTTTTTCATGATTTTATTTAAGAGGGATTTATAAATAAATATTGTTAATGAAAACAATGTAATTTTATTTTTGGAAACACTCAATGTTTGAGTATGGTTTTCTAAAAAAGTTGTAACATGGTCAATTGGTGGGTGGAAACCTTATGGTGGCTTCCAAGAATTGATAGTAGTGAGATAATGTGTATGAGAAGAAGGTTGTTCAATATTTTTGTGATAGAATAATGGAATTGGTTGTGTTTTACGTGATATTTATGCTTGTTGTGTTTAATGTATTTTCATTCAGTTTAACTTTTCTTACTTGTTTTACTTTTTATACATTTGGTTCTTATGTACTACTTTTTATTTTTATTCTAGTAATGTTGGTTGTTTTTGTTCAGTGGAGTACATAACAACTATAAGGTGAAAATTGGGACTTCATATGGAAATGATGTATCATGGGATGTTCATCAAGAAACCCTATAGGTATAAAGATATTATGGAGTTTTTAGTTGGTCACCATGATCAATTTCCATTTACATGGTCTAGTTTTGGTGAGAATTATTTTCCTATCAATTGATTATCTTGGGTATAACCTTGTGTATGAAGGGGTATCTAACATTCAATGTCATATTTATTACTACACCTTATGAGTCACTCTCACATTTGCTGATGGAGTTGTTTATCTTTTTGAAGGTGATGGGATTTGAATCTGGTCAGAGCAGAGTCTTTTATGGGTAGATTTGAGAACTATATCTTGTTATTCACTAGTGTAACTATTTGAACTCTAGGACGAATTAGAGTAATTGGGAAATATGGTTCACTTTATTTTCTTTTAAAACTTACCTAGGTGAATTTCTTATTCAGGTGTTGTTAATCAAGGTTAGTTTTAGAATAGATAACCTAATTTGAAGTTATCCATGGTATGGGTGAGTACATGTTCATATCCCAATATTTATCAATGTATGATCTACTATTTTGTCATGGTGTAATGTAATAATTTCTATATACCTCATGGACTCTTACCCTTAGAGATAAGTATGTTATTACTAGTTCCTTGTTAGTATTTTCTCAGGTTTGGTCTCAATGAGGAATAAGATGACCAGGTATAACTCTCCATAACATTAGGGGTACATGATACCTTATTCACAAGTCTATGGGAGATGGGTTAGTAATGTTCAAGAAAAATGATGATTCATGGGTCAAACTTTTGGAATGAACATTGTTTGTATAGACAAATATGGAGTTTTGGTTTTCTATTAGGTGGATCTCATTAATATATTGGGTGACTAAGTACTAGGATTTTCAGTAGTTGAATTATGATATCCATACAATTATATTAAACCTTAATTTTGGAGATAAATTGATGTGTGGTAAGGGAATGATAAATATCTCTTGAATTTGAAGATCTAAATTCGGTTCCTTCTCATTCCAAGAAATTTGCTCGAAACCTAAACTCTAGTGAATTATCTATCAAGATATTATTAAGGTATATAGGTAATTAAGTTCAAAAATTAATGACCAATGGTCATATTGTGACTTCTCTCTATACCTTTAATGTAGTGGGTGGGAGTTATTATGGGATTTGATATTATCTTTACAAGGATGTTTCATAAGCATGATGTGATTGGGGTGGTAGTTGACCGACTAATGGAGTTAGTTCATTTTATTAAAATTCTAGGGATGATGATAATTGATATATAATAGTGATTTATAACTATGAAATCCTAGGAATTACATTTTTACTGATTTCCATAATCTATAGAAGAGACTTTAGTTTTTATTGTTGTTTAGGTGGTCATTACATTAAAAATTGGTTTCCATCTTAACCATGATTTTAGTATACCTTCTTCTCTCTTAGGGGAAATATGAGTGATCATATATCTAGTAGGAGGTTCTTATCGCTAATGTGATGAACTTTTGTAGTTCATAATAAGACCTTTTAACTTTAGTATATATTTCATATGTATTCAATTACCAATAAATTCTTTATATGGCCCTATTTTGAGCATTGTACTATTCTCCATGTCAAACCTTACTTTTTAGGTGGAGGTTCGAATAAATTATTTCATTAGACCAAATATTATGCAAGAAACTATTAAAGAGTCTCATTACATAGAATAATCATGGATATTTCTTCAAAAGTTTTGATATTTTATTTTGATCATCGTGGTATTCCATTATCATTGGTAGTGAGTGATCATGTGTTATTGAAATTATTTCAATGACTAAGGTGTTGTCCTCTAGGTAAGAAAGCGTAGTCAATATATTGGTGTGTTTGGAACTTTGATATTGTTAGGTGTATTGGTTTGGTTTCTTATCTCAAAGCATTGCTATATTGATTTGGTAACGTTTGACTATTTCACATATCTCAACTCTAGAGTTGTGGTCCTGAATATTTTTAGAGAAGTTTGGAATCATTTTTCTCTCGATTCAGATGTTTAATTCAGTTAACACCATTATTTGGATCTTATTGTAGGAATGTAAAGATCTTTTGAGGCCAATTAGTACCTTTGGTATATGTATTATATCAGCATGGTTGGGTTTGTAAGGAGTCTAGGGAATGGGACACATTTATTCTATACAAGTGGCCGAGGTTTTTTTCAAGACACCATTAACTTCCAGCTTCTCTGGGATGGAAATACTAATGGTTGGGAGAATTTAACACCCTAGGTTTGTGTAATTATTCTATTTTATTACATATTTTTCTGTTATGGTATGTTTTTCTTTTCTTTTTTGTATGTTTATTTGGGTGATTGATGGGAAAAAAGATGTTTTGATCTCTATAGGATTCACAATGTTACGGTGGTGATTATATTTTAGGATATGGTCCTATGTGTGTGTTTTTCTAGGGTGGTGAGATGAATATGGATAATTTGGGATGGAAATAACAATTTTGGGTGATTATTTTTGTCTTGGAGGTTCTCCACACTATGTAAGGGGAATTTTAGTGAGCATGGTGTCTCTGTAGTTTTGTAAAGAAAACCTAGATGTGTAAAAATTGATGGGGTAAGGAACTTTTTATGTGTGGTTCTTGGAAGGTTTACATATGGGAAATGAGAAAACTGATACACCAATGTTAGTGGGTGTGGTTTCTTGGTCAGAACGAGGCATATGTGAGTATCCACCACATTATCAACCAAGCCATAGAGGGATAGAAATGGAGGGGATTGTTCGTCCTCCCAGTGTTGGGTCTTTATGTGGGAGAGGCATGGGAAATTGTACTATAGTCATGGAGGGTACCACTAATCTGTGGTGCAATATTTTATTGATTGATAAATTTGATTTTTGGACCTAATTACTTCCCTAAAACCCTCATTCTCCTTCTCCTCACTAGAGATATTGACCATGATACCCCTTATGATTTTAGTTATTTTATTCATCTCTATGCCCATTTTTCTAAACCATTGGAGGTTGTAAATTAGATACCTTAATAGAATTGATGAAGGCTAGATATATGAATTTTGGTGTGATATTCATTCTTGATGATTCTCTTTGAGGTTGGTGGCTTCTCTATCACTCTCATTCTTATAAGAACTAGAAAAATTTTTATTTTTAATATTTTATTATTATATTTTTCTTAGAAAATGTTTTGAATAAATCATGGATGAACATTATTTGGTGTAAAATGGTTTAAATAAAGGTTATGGGATTTAATAACAACATAGTTGGGTGATTTGGTTTTCAAAATAATTATTTTGGTACATGAATATCATGTCTTGGTTTTGGTATTGATGTTTGTTGGCGGGTGTTCATAATGCATATGCACATGGCCTTATTAGTTTATAATTGGTCGTTAATGCTGAATTTAAGGACACCTAAGATTGTGTAGGGCCTTTTTGGTTCAATCATGGGTACTGGTGCCAAATTTTGGAATATGCACCACCAATTGATCACTTGGGTCTAGGTGAATGGGGTTCCACTAATGATTTTAATCTATTCAAAGATTCCATTCTGATATGGGGTGCATTGGGTTCATGTAAAAGCATCCATAGGGCAATATTTTGTGCATCGTGTTGGTGTGTGTGTATTTTGATAGGGTGTGTGGGTTGTGATATGGGGTGAATTGTAAATCACGAATTAAAATAAAGTTTATTTTTTTTGTATAGGTAATTTACAATTTTTCATTGGAATTTATTTTTATATACTAATTATTTTCTATTTTATATAAAATGTAAGCTAACTTGTTCTTATTTACATGGTGTGTGTGAGAAGTCTTTACGGAATTTCCTACCATGTTTATGCACTCATACCCAACATATTCATCACGATGAAGGTGCAGTTTCTTTTTGTCATGGTGTAGGTAAGAGAAAGGCTTATTACATATTTAGTGGAGTGATTTGATGTTATAGTCTTAGGTGTTATAGTTGGGATCTTGGAGGTAGTTATATGGTGGAGCATGGAAGAATGTCATTGGGGAACCTTGTCTCTATTTTTGGTATTTTGGTATTATAGCCTCATTTAGTATTTTTTTCTATGAAATTAATAATTGTTAATGATTTAATGTTATGATACATATTTGAGGTTGATCTTGTGTTATTCATGCAACATATTTTTATACTTTCTTGTAGTGAATTATTTCAAGTTTAATATTACATAAGGGTAAATATTTCCCCAATGATATTTTATCCCCTTGGAATTTATTTCCATCCTTTATTGTTTTGAGGATCGACCTAAGGTTAGTGACATTTTTTCCTTCCCAAGCCATTGGACCCGGGTTGGTATATGCACCCAATTTATTTTCTTATAGAAAAGTGACAAGATTCTTATGAATATTTGTATATTATTGAAAACTAGATCATGTGATTATCAAGTAACACTATAAAATACCCTAAATTGATGATTTATTTGATCAATTAAAAAAGTCTAAATATTTTTTTTTAAATATTGATTTGTGTTTTAGATAACATAATCTCAGAGGAAGAATAGTTTAAATTCTCAAAATGAGTTTCTGAATCTGGTATAGTCACTTCAAATTTCAAATCATGCCTTTTGGGTTGCATATTGCACCCGATGTCTTCATGGATTTAATGAATAATATTTTTCAACCATTATTTTTAGGGGGTTTCATGTGGATTCCATTATTATATACTTAATTTAATGTTAATAGCATAAAAGGCATATGTGTATCATATTAGAAACACTATGAGAGATCTAGATTTAGGAAAATATTTCAAATTTTCGTTTGAAGATTTAGGAAGTAAAATTCCATAGACATGTTGTATCAAAAGCTAGTATTTTATTACATCTTAAAAAATTTGGAGTTGGTTAATTTATGAAAGGCTCCCATGAATGTATTTGAGATTAAGAGTTTTTTGGGACTTTCTAGATATTATCATCAATTTATTATATAATTTTCATAAATAAATGACCCTATAATACCTTTAATAGAGAATAGAGTAATATTTTTCGACTTATCAGTGTGAGGAAACATTGTAGGATCCAAAAAGTGGGTTATCACTACTTTTATTTTGATTATACATTAGGTAGGTGATGGGTTTGAGGTATATTTTGATGCAGCTTTAGTAGGACTTGGTTGTGTGTGTTGGTTATACACTAAAATATTTCAATATTATTATAAAATTGATATATATCATATAAATAGATATTCATGTGTTTCATATTGTAGACTATGATATGTACACATCATATAAAGATTTTAGATAACTTTTTCATATGGTATGATGGACCTATGATATGGGATATCCTGTGCATATCCACTAACACATATTTAAAAATGGTTTCCTTTAGGGTTGATCCATTAAGATGATTCATTTAAGGAATTAAAAACATGTTATTATGGTTGAAATATTCAACAATCATAAACTCCAATCAAAATACATTTGGGATTAATATTTTTCAAATGTCAAAGCATTGGTAGTAGATGATTGAACTCTTTAATCAAATTAAGGCTATATATATATAGTTATATTATTTTAGTTTTAGGGGTAAGTGTGTGATACTCTTTCCAAATATGAATCTCTCTTATAGATTGTTTCTTCATTTATCATCAAGGTGATGGTGCTAGAACACCTTTAGATTTTGTCGGATCCCCTCATAGTATATAACTATTTTAGTAGTCAGTGTACTACCTGTGATGGTGAGAGTATTTTGGTTGTTGCTGAGTGATCTAATTCAATAACATTTTACTGAGGAGATGGAGCTCACTAATTTTGAAGTAATCCTGTTATATTTATATTCTTAATTACATGTTGAATTCTAGAATTATTGATAGAAAATTAAAATGGGTTTATTCTACTGATTTGGAGATAATTTTATCCTAAAAATCCATCAGTGGTATCAGATCCACCATATTCATTAAATAAACATATTTTTATAATGTTTTCATGAAGAAAAATCTTCTCATAATGCACTGGAGGCAATATCATAATATAAAATATGATGTGTTGATTTCTTTTGTCATGGATCAATCTATGTTGCTTTTAGATAAAAGATATTTTAAGGTGTGAATCACTGTTTATATTAGTTTTAAGGTATGACTTGATGAATCATAAAATATTATTCCATAAAATCTATGGGTTTTACATTATGTCGTAAACTAATATATACGATATCATAACCTATGTCTCGAATCCTAGATTTCAAGAAATTGTTTGTTGAGTCATAATGAAGGTATAGAAGATATCAATGACTACATCATGAAACAATCAATAATTCATTTTGTATTCCATGATTTGATCAATAATTATGATAAATTACCTCCTTTATCTATCATAAAATAAAATATGGGACTAAAATTATGAAAATTTTATTTTTATAAAAATTTACTTATGGATTATAAATATTTTATAAAGGATAAGAGTTAGGAATTATAAATGGAATTTTTTATAACAAAATTAAATATGAAATAGTAATATTAATTTATCATTTTTGTGAAATAAATAAAAATTTGATTTATTCATTTTAATATTCATATATAAAAAATGTTTATATTATGTGAATATTATATATTCATAAATTTATTTAATAAATTTCTTATTATAAAATTATTATTCCATACTAAGTATGGAAAAATAAGAGATAGATTTCATCTACATTGAATTTAGTTTCTTATTGAAGTCATTGTATTGAATTTCAAGGATGAATATAGTTTATACATATCAGGTGTTTGATTTATGATTGGATTATAATTTTTCTGGAGTACATTATCCTTGGGTAGAGAGACTCTGGGTTGGACTTCTCATTGGACTAGAGGATTATTCCTTGTTTAGAAATATGAAGTTATCTATATTTAGCTCCAAAATTTCTCTTGTGAGTATTAGAAATTTAAAATAATTATAAACCTTTACATGAAATATTTCATGTACCTAATTCATGGGATGCATTTGTATATTTGTAGATATGTTTGAGTTCTATTTTTTGTTGAGTAAAACAAATGGTTAGTAGTTTAAATATTTAAGCATTAATATGGGTTTAAAATTATTAGTTTTTTGGGTATAATAGGAATTCCAAAACTATATATTTATAATCATGTAAATTCATAAAACTTGAGATAATATAGATTGCATGTGATGTAGTAGTTATGAGTTTAATATCCATGTGATTTATATTAAATGGAGATAATTTAATAGAAAATCCTTAAATACTAAGTGTGATATTCCTTCGAAATAAAAAATATCAAGAACTAGATCATCCAAATAGAGAGGATTTTATAAATCATTATTCTCATGAATTATCTTGTGTAATAAATGGTGAAAATGGATAACCATAAGATGTAGGAAACCAAATCTCAATACGATATTTGAGAGACACTTAACTGTGAAACTGTAAGAGTTAGAATTTTATAGGAATAGAGCTAAGATTATATACATATGTTGGATTTGGGAAAATATTTTTCCATTAAATTATTCAAGAGTCATATGAGATATTATTCAATGATGATATGCTTAAAAAAATAAGTGACGAGTAGAACACCAACATAAATTCATTACTTAGTGAACTATAGATCATTACTGTTACATCCTAAACATTGAGGTATGTATTATTATTATTTTATGAAGTATTTTGTCATGTTTTTCTTCCATTTAGGTCTTTTTTATGGGTAAATGGGTCTTGGAGTTCCGTTTTAGAGGTTCGAGGATTTAGTGGGATGCATGGTGGTTGAAACTAGGCAACTAGATAATCGTTAAGGTGTACGGACAATATATTGGTGTTGGTTGAGGGAAGTGAAATTCTGTATATACCACCATCCATATAATATATAAGAAATAATTCTTTCATTTATCCTTGACACACTAGACATTTGAGGGCCAGTCACCATCTAGTTAGTCGTACCACCGACTAACAATTTGGGCCACATACCAACTCAATATTTTGGTTTCATTAATAAAATTTTCATCATTTTACTCTAAGACTTTTATATCTTAACACTCAACCTAATTTGAGTTAATTATGAACATAAACTCATGGAGACATCTCCCTTGGTGTTATAGAATTATTATTTTTCTCCTCTCCCTTAGGGGTCCTTCAATGAATGAATTATCTATTCTAAGAGTTACTCTCCCTCGTTATCTGGAATCGATCATGGATCCCAGTCATGATAGCTAGATCTATTAATCTCCACATAGATATAATATAGGATTTACGCTTGATTTCTATACTAGGGTTGGATTATGAGAATTAGGGACCTCTCCTAGATCGATTATAAATATTTCTTTGGTGATGAAACTATCTTGGTATGTAGATGTCAATTCCACCGTATAGAATGATCTATTACTTCAATCCAAATTCTAGAGGGTTTATTATGATAGGTTAGGTCATGTTATAGTGATTTTTGGTGTGTGGGTGTGATCTAGGTATATTTTCTAGATGGATATTTGTAATTAGTATCAACATTCCAATGGTAATAATTCCTTACAATCTCGGTCCCTTTGTCTGGAGTCTTTTTTTCAATATTGGTATTGTCTTTTCACCTAGTGTAGAGAGCCTTACATGATATGGAATGTTTGTGTGCATGTGTTTCCCATGAGAGATGTGTTTTGAATGGATTGTGTGTTCCTTACTATTCTTCACCTCATATGTGGTTATTTCATATCACATGGAATATTTGATATGTAATGCTTTTTCATTTCAATATTGTGACTTAATTTTGTAATATTCATAATCTGTGGAATATTTATTGTGATGTATTTTTATTTTCTATGTCATGTCGTAAATATGGATTTTTTATATCTAGTGGAACCTTTATTTTAGTGTTCAGGTTGACAGGTGCCCCTCACATACTCAGCCAACCCCTTAGAGGGGGAACTTGGATGACATAGATCATATATTTTGGCTCTAGATATAAGATAAATAATATGAGATCTTAAAATGAAGTTATCTTATTGGGGAGACCATCATATGCCATTGGTACATGGTCTATATTCTGTTATGATGTACTGATGAGTAGATTCCTTTCTTATGTGTAGAGTTCTATTGATTTGGGTCTTCCAAGTGTATATACCTTCAGAGGAGAGTAGGTAGACATGGGTCATGGGTGTGAGATTCCCTTAAAGGTGATCATGGATTTTTTCATTGGTATAACATTTATTATCCTTAAAGGTAGGAAAATGTCTCATAACAAGATCTAAGTCATGCGGTGACTACTTATAAAGTTCTTTTGGCATGGCACTGAAGAAAGTAATATAGAGGTTTATGGAGGTGCAGTTATCACATGATCACTCATTATATGAATGGTTGTGTGATTGTATGAACATTTACCTTTTCATCATAACATAAAAATCTATATACATGTGAACTTATGTTAAGGATTCATTGATGGATTCCTATTAGATTTATACTCACACCCGACACAACTCCTCTGTGTGTATATAGAGTAAGGGAATCAGATAAGGGAAAGGGTCCAATGGAAGGTTTCTATAGATCATAGATTTTGGAGATAAATACGGCTCTAGTATAGTATTTTTATAACTACCAAAACATTTATTATTTATCATATTTGGGTTTTATTTATTATATGTTTTTACCTTCCACACTTGGTATTTGTTTTGGTTATTATTTTAGGACTTGACATGATATTTGGTAAAGCATCATATTTAGGTTAATTTTATACTATAATGTTTTGTTAGATTATGTATGTGTTGTTATATTATTGTGTATAGATATTATCACTGATGGTATAGTCTCCCCACAATATCTCTAGTCGCTCACTGCTCATCAAGAACCTATATGGGTAGGAATGCATGAGGTCATGTGGAATTTTAGATCAGGCTTGGTGATTCGGGTTGGGGTGTTAAAAAATGGGATCAAAGATGAGTGTACATTCATTTCTTATTGGATATTTTAGGACATGTTTTAATGTATAAAGGTTATCTAGAACTTAAGAAAGATATTTTCTATGTGCCTGGCTTTCTCATGTGTATTAGACATATGAGTTAATATAATGGGATGACAGTTACAATTTTTGATTTATAGTTTGATTTTGATCTTGAGTGTATTATTATGTTATAGATTATGGGATTTTGGAATGATTATAAATCATGAATAGGAATATTGAATCACATGTTATGCATATACATGTTTTTTACTGAATAGCGGTTCTTTAATTAAATTCATTTATTTGTGTTATTTTTTCAATGATTTATCATTAGTCTCTACATTTTTGATACATCTATACTAGCATTATGTAGTTTTACTTGTTCATGTTGTCATGATTTATATACATGATTATGACTAGCATGCAGGTATGGAGGACCAGGAATGAGCCTTGGGTAGTACTTGGAGGGTTATAACTTGTTTTTGAGTATCTCTTATGATATTCTTTCCTATTGAAATCCCATAAACCTTATAGATGCTTAATTTTCACTCATAAGTAATTTATGTAGACAATTCTAAACATTTATCTAAAATGTTCAATAAAATTACACCTCATAGGAACTTGATAGGGACACATAGAGAAGAAATCTAGAATTATCATATTTGGGAGGATACACCAGGTCTACCACCAAATATAGAGGAGAATGAACTTAATCATGCTATCAGACTCACTCAGGTGGTTTGGGTGGAGAACCTTCCCCAGCATGGATTCTTCTAGACTATGCATGTTCAGGTCATAGGGGTGAAAGGGATGATGACTGACCATGCCTAATATTCTTATCTCTAGAATTTACTAGCCTTCTATGTAATTGATTTCCCTTAGTATATTTAGGAATACATAAACATTATCAATGGTATCTTTTATATTGTAGATACTCTTGAGGATATGAGGTTGAAGATGAATGCCTATATGACTTAGGGACCTTCCCGAAGATGGTGGGGAGTTATGGGAGATATAGAAAAGCATAATGAACTTAAATGGGAAGCCTTAAAGGAGACATTATTTGAGTATTTATTTCCAGAAACATTGAATTTGGATTGATAATTTGAGTTTATGAAGCTTTAGTAGAGAACAATGTCGATTTTTTACTTACTCTTCTTGATTTGTGGTTTTGAAATGAATTTATCCCCTCTTGTTTGGGTATGAGGCTTAAAAGGATAGAATGTTTATGATTATATTTGAACTAAAAAAATGAATAGGTTCTTCACAAGGACCTACCTTTTGATAAGATTATAGAAGAGAGAAGACATGCGTGTTTCATTCTATTCTACATTTATTTGATTACCAAAATTACCATTGATGCAATGGATGAATCATCCTATAGTAGGAAGATGAAGATTAAGGAGGCACAACAAAGAGGCAGATATATAGAGTATAGTAGGGCTTAATCTAGTCCCTCTATGGGTGGTGGTTTTACTTGGTGCTACAGTAGTTGATAAAAGTGACATTTTAGTACAACATGTGAACATACACCAAGAGAATGTCATCAAATGTAGAAAGATGGGCTATCACTAGGGATTTTCTCTTAAGGTTTCATGTCTATATTTGAGTATTCTAGGTTTGGTACCAGAAAGAGTACTTAGTAGATGATAAACACAATACAAACCCCAGTGACTCAGGTGAGTTATGCACCATAGATGCAAGTTCGTGCTCCTAAGGTTGGTAGGATATACACAACAGATGAGGTTCTAGAAATCGATGGAGTGGAACCTTTTATAGTTAAAGGTATGGTTTTTATCACCCATACATTATTAAAATAAATTTAATGTGGGATATTCACATTATATTATATTTTATCCAGTCATTAAATTTTCATGATTTACTAGTTTAGTTATCTTCTGAGATATTATTTATTGACATTCCATTGAGAAAGAAATTAGACCACCTCCAATGATGTCATGGGTGTCCCGTAGTTGTTTTTGGATACAAATATCTATGTGTCTTCGTGATATTAGATATTTCAAGTTTTGATGTGATATTAAGAATGTAGTGGTTGACCAGTTATCAATATCATATCATATACTACCATAGACATGTGTCTTTCACCACACATAGAAGATAGTGGTTCATGTTGATAGGTGTGTGGGATGTTAGAGTAGGTGGGATGATACTTGAACCGATCTAGATTAGACCCATTACTATGCCAGTTCCAAGATTGGCTATTACAACTGAATTAGTTATATCCACTCTATCATCCCTCCCATGGTGGATCTTTATCAGGATATATTCCTAGATGAATTATCAGTTCTTCAAAAAGATAGTGGAACTATATTTCTGATTGAGATTAAACCTAGGGAGAAACCAATATCGATTCAACCATATAATATGGCAATAGATGGGTTCCTAGAGTTGAAGGTACAATTATAGTATTTATAGGGGAAGATCATTATCATGCCAAGTACATCTCCTTAGGTTACTCTAGTATTATTTTCCAAGAAGGTGGATGGTGGTATATGACTCTTTGTAGACTCAAATAAGTTGAATTAGGTAATGGTGAATAACATGTACCCTTTACCAAGGATTATCTAAATGTTTGACCATTTATAAGGATACTAGTGTTTTTCTAACATTGATCATAATTTAGGATAAAATATATAGTAGGTCAGACATTAGGATATTCCCAAGATAATGTTTATTAGTAGATATCGACCATATGAGTATCTTTTAATGAATTTTGTGTTGAAAAATTATCGAGTGTTGTTCATGGATATTATGAACATAATTTTACAACCATATCTTGACTCCTTATTTATTGTATTCATGGATGATATATTGATATATTTTATGACTTTAAATATGAATTTTAGGCACCTTGATATTGTATTGAGTACACTTAGAGTGAAATATATTTATTCCAAACTTTCAAAGTGTCACTTATAAATTCAGGAGGTTCAATTCCTTAGTCATGTAATTTATGAAGTTTTAATTTTAGTGGACCCATAAAAGGTAGAGGTTGTGATGTCTTGGGAATATCATTGAAATATGTTTGAGATTAGGTTTTTTCATAGTATTATGGGGTAATATTGATGTTTCATCCATGACTTATTCTATTTTGTAGCACTAATGATAGACATGAATAGGGGTAAAGTTTGGGTGGTTTGATCAATGTGGATAGGTCTCGATAGATTTAATAGGAGATTTATGTTAGATCTAGTTATTATTCTTTGAGATATTGGGGTTTGATATTTGGTGTAATATGATACCTTAGGTGTTGGGTTGGGATGTATATTGATGTAGAGAGATTAGTTAGTCACTTGTGACTTACACCATCTATGAATCCATTAGTGTAACTACCCGACATATAACCTAGAGTTGTAGTTATGGTTCTCACTCAGAAGTGTTGGAGACATAATCTCTCCATTGAAAAGTTTGTCATCTACAAGGACTATTATAGCTTGTGATATATCTTTTTCTAGTTGGATATGAATATGAAGAAGAGGACTTGAGTGGAGTATCTATATAAAATGAAATTTTAGACGTACTTTTCTCTAGGGAATGTTAATTTCATTTCAAATGCTCTAAGTAAGAAATCACTAGAGACCCAGAAGATTAGAGAGAGACCTTCACATGAGGAATGTAGTCTTATGAGTTTGATGGTTGAGTGAATAGTGGATGCATCTAAGGATTATAGAGAAATGATATGTGATCTTTTATTTATCATTTCTTATTTTTTTAGACCGAGTAAAGGCTATCCAAGAGCTATATTCCAAGTGAATAGTGATATGGGAGCACTTAGCTAGGTAAGAGTTAGTCCCAGGGTTATTCATAGATGATGAAAGTGTGATGTACAATCATTAGAGTTTATTAGTGTCAACTTCACTAATATAGGATCTGATAAGAGTCTTCCATTTCTGAAAATGGGTTGTGAGTCTAGGAATAATGAAGACATACCATAATATTTGATGTCATTTTTGGTAACAATATTTTTTATTCATTTCCTACCAGAGGGTAACTTCCAAGCATCGTAAACCTAGTGGTTTTCTTCAGTAACTTCTACTGTCTATATATAAGTGTAATGATATGAAAATAAACATCATGATGGGGTTACCCAATTCCCATAGGAGTTATGATACTATTTGGGTGATAATTGATCAGTTGATAAAAGTGGATATTTTCTTTTAAATTCGAGAGACCCTTTTAGTGGATGAGTCGGGAATGTTGTATGAATGAGAGTTTTTGAACCTACATAGTGTTCCTTTGAGAATCATTTTAGAGAGAGTCCCATTTTAAACATCATAGTTTTTGAAGTGATTATAGATGTATTTGTGTATATTTTAGATACTAATTACAATTTATCATCCAAATACTAATGGAAAATTAGAGATAAAGATTCATATATTTCATGGTTTACTATGGAAATATGATCCGGGATTTGGTGGATATCTGGATGATCACCTAGCCTTGGTTGAGTTCATGTACAATAAAAAATCTAGGATTCAATTAATACGGTATCTTTTGTGCCTATTTATGGTTGGATTTTTCACTCACCAATATGTTGGAATTAGGCTATTGAGGTAGTAGTTGTGTGGTTGAGTTTGGTATAGGAAACCTCTGAGAGAGTGCATCTAATATAAAAGTGGTTAATCATTACTCATAGAAAAAATTGATCGTATGTCAACTAGAGGAGGAGACCTTTGGAGTTCACTACAGGAGACCGAGTTTTCATATGTGTAGCTCCTCATTTGGTAAATCAATGGTTATATAAGTAAAGTTATATAGCTCTAATATTTTTTTGGACCATTCAAGATTATAAAGAATATCAAAATAGTAGAATACCATTTGGATATTCCTCTATTGCATTGAGGTATTCATGATATATTCATTGTGTCTCATATCTGGTGGTACATGCCCAATCCGGAGCATGCGATCAATTACACGGATGTTGATCTAGATCTTGGTGCATTGTTTTTATATTGAATAGTGTGAATCATTGACTGGAGAGAAATAATTTTAAACAAATATAGTGCCACTTAAAATATTTTGTGGCAATATGGTGGGATTTAAGAGAAGACATGGGACTGTGATCCTAATGTTCTGGATAAAGAGGAATAATCTATTCGGATTGAGATCTCTAGAGAGGATTTTGTGGATAAGAAGGAATTAGAGGGGGATAATTATATCATCATTGACTTTTATGGTTTGTGTTGTCTTATGTTATGATTCTTGTGTTATTTTGCTTCCATGGAATTGTGTATTATAGGTAATATTGTCTTAGAGACAAGTTTTATTGGTTTCAGTCTTTAGTTGGCCACATGGTGGATAAAATAAGGCCACTGACTTGATGGTGAGGTGAACTAGACAACTTGTGGGGATGGTAGTAGTACCTACACTTCTAAAGATCTTACTGGATAACTAGTGAAAAATGAATAATTCTTACATTCTTCCCAAGATCACTGGCCAGCTGGTGTCCAATCACAATCCAAATGGTGGTGCACATATGAATGTTTCATTATTGAAATTTTCTTTATTTTAATATAATACCATTTTATCATAACACTCACCCTAATCTGACACCATTATGACCTAAAAATCTTGGAAAGAACTAACTCGGTGCTTTAGGTTTGTTCCTCTTCTCCTCTTGAGCATTTAATGTCTATATTAATCCGTTGGAATACTTCGAGGTAATATCTATTGGTTATAATCCAAATTATCCTTCTTTATCTAGAGTTGATCATGGATTAATGTCATAATAACTATATTAATAAATCTCTACCCAAATCTAACAAAGGATTCATTCTTGATTGATACATTGTTATTGCATTATGATAATTGGGGGCCTCTACTTGATCAATCCAATATCTTTCTCTGGAGATGAAACTCTTTTGGTACGTTGATGTGGATTCCACCATTTAGAATGATCACATACTTGAATCACAATTATAGAGAATCTATAATGATGGATTGAGTCCTATTCTAGTGAACATTGGAATGAAAGTGTGATTCGGGTGTCTTCCCTCAATAGATCATGGAAATTAGCATTATACGCTAAAGGTAGGAAGTCTTTATCATCTTGGCACCTTTTTATGGAGTTTTTCGACATGCTTGGTTATGTGTTTGTTACCTATGTTGAGAACCTTGAATGATATTCTAGGTTGTAATGCATGTGTATGTTGAGAGAATTTTTTTTGGTATGTATTATGTGTTACATTCTATGTTTCACGTTATATAATTATATTTCATATCCTATAAAATATTTAATATGATATAAATATTACTTTCTATGTTGTGCCTTATTTTAGTACTATTAACTGTATATGAAATATTTATTATGATATATTAAAAAATTTTATTTCAATACTTTTCATTTGGATGTTTACATATTCGGTGGAACCTCTATTTCAATGTTCAAGTAGAAAGGTGGCCCTGAAAGACTTAGCCAGCCCCTTAGAGGGGGAGCTTGATTGACATGAATCATAGATTGTGGAACTAGATATAGGATGGATAACACCAAATCATGGAATGTGTTTTGATCAATGGAGGATAGTTATATAAGAAATTTTAACAAGGTTCATGTGTTTATACGATGTATTGATTGATAACATCCTTACATATATGTAGAGTTTCATTGATTTGGGTTTTCCAAGCATGCATGCCATCAGAGGATAGTAGATATCCATGGTTCATAGATGTTATTATCTCTTAATGGAGGGAATGGAATGATTATTTAAAGGAAGAATGTCTATTACCTTTTAAGGTGGTATAGAGTCTCATAAAATAATCTTAGTCATGTGGTGACTACTTATGACATTATTCCAACATGGAGCTGAAGAAGGTATGACCAGGGTATGTGGCTGCCTAGTTATTGCATGATCACATGGTATATGATTGTTGGTAAGATTTTATTCTCATTAAATTACCATCATGAAATAAACCTATATATACATGTACACTTCGATTAAGGATATATAATTTGTGTCCTACTGGGTTTATAATCACACCCTATACAGGGGTCTAGGTGAGCATGAAGACATTATGATTAATGACCAAGAAAATGACACAGGTCCATTGGATAATTACTGAGTAGATTAGAGTAAGCATATGGAAATTTGACCATTATATACTCTAGATAACTATTATAACTTATTTTATTTATTTTCCTCCAATTTTATAGATTATACTTATTGAACTGCCACACTGGGGGTCTATTTGGTTATTATTTTATAACATGACATCACATATGTTATAGCATCATATTTATGTAATTATTCCATTTTAATGTTTAGTTAGATTATTTAAGTGTTTTTATATTCTTTTTTAAGTCTATGATTTTCAATCATATATTCTACCCATGGTATCTCTAGAGCATCTCCTCTAGTCAACAACCTCTTGCGTATGGATAGGCGTGCATGATGTCATGTGGCACTTCAGCATGGACATGGTAATTTAGGTTGGGGTGTTACAATGACCCAATAAAGGTAATGATTTATGAGGTTTTTTATTTTAGTAGGATTACTCTTATTAAAATTCCTCAATTAAAAGACATAAAATGTGATACTCACACATTGATACATCTTTATTGTAGATTATAAAGCATGTTATTATAACACCTCTATATTTTTTATTGTATTTATATTTAATAAATAAATGAGTTGGATAGATTCTGAAGCATTAAACCTGAAAATTATGTGAGTAATTATTATGAATTATAAAATTAATAACATTATATTCTATTTAAATGAAAAATAATTATCAAAAATAATTTATTTTTAAATTTGGAAATACTATTGATCCTAAAGAACCATTTTGAAATATTGTGATTACGATTTCTTTCATATATGTTTTATTTAAAAAAATTAAGAATATTAAACTCATGATAAATTACTTTTAAACATTTATAAAATTAATTCATTGATTGTCATTTTTTTATAAATTCAAATAGAATCATTTTATGATTTAAAGAGATGTTTTTTCTCAAAAACTACTTTTATGTGAGAAATATGTTTTTATGTCAATAAAATAAATTAATTAATATTGATGAATTATTTTATGGAAATATAAAGATAATATATTCAATAAAATATCTTAACATTCATTTAATTGTTTTTAATAGGAAATGAATAATAATAAATTATGTGCTATGCTTAATAATGCCTTTTTTCTAAAAAAATTTCCTGTTGTAGTTTTTTGTTCTTATTTTAAAATGGATTTTTGAAAATTATAAAGATTTATTGTGATAAAATATTTTAAATATTTATAATCCAAATTTCAAATTTTTTTAATTATGAAAATTTTATTTTTCGTCATAATAAATTGTAAGCATGGTAAAAGTTTGTTACCGTGTTTATAGTTAAAAATTGTTAACAAGGGGGTTGAACTATAAGATAATGTTTAAAGTGTCACTCATTTTTAAACAATTTTATTAATTGAAGTTATTTAGTCCTTACCTTTCCCTAGATTCAATCATTTTTCTACTTGGTTCCACATGAAATCGAATATTACTTTGTTATATTTTTATGTTATACAAATTTAGAAGGGTGATTTCCTCCTCACTTACAAAAGGGGAAAACCTATATTCACTTATTCACACACATTGATCCATCCATTTTAGTAAATAACCACCCAAATATCCTAATACCTTAACTACCAAAATTTTATATTTTCTTTTCTTCCAAAAATACCAAACTTTTAAGGCTTAATATGTAATCCAAACGAGGTTTCTCAAAGAATATATAATTGTCATTAACAATCTATTTCATGTTTATTTCTTACATAAACTCAAATAAATCTTATATAACCATATTAAAGTGATTAAATAATTATCATTTCTATAATAATATATTTTTATATTAATGGTACACCAATTTTCAAACTCTTTTACATCATATGAGAAATGATAACATCGTGCATGTGTTCCAATGGACTACCACTTCCACGAAGTAATGTGAACCATCTTTCTTACCCACCATAAATGGATAGTCAACTAGATATATCAATTGAATACATATAATATTTATGAATCTATTAGGATTATTTTATAATTTATTATTATTTAATATTTTTTCTTTCAATTTGTTGAAAAATGAAAACATTACTTGTTCATACGTACGAACTACTATCTTCCGGAAGTGATGTAATTCATTTTTCTTCCCCAAATTATATGAATAGTTATAAAATTGAATATAGTGAATAAATACTGTAAATATATAATTATTAATATTTTGGATATGATGAAACCATGACCAAGGTGTAAGGACCAGAATCCTTGAACTGAAACATGCATGGAAAACATAGTAGTTTTAACCTCAATGTTGATTTTAATGAATAATGGATAATAAATGGGAAATTAGACATTATAAATAAATGATAAATTATAATATATGTAAGAATATGGTTATGGTATATATTTATAATAAATTTAAATTTTTTATACAGGATCTTAAGAATACATATGTTGAAAGTCAGAACATGAGGTAAGGGTTTCTGTTGTAATCTCATTTTTTAGAATTTTTTAAGATTAAATCTAATTTGGGATAATGATATTATATTTATCTCTTAAAACCCATATATTTTATTATACTATGATAATTTATGGAATTTTTATATTTTTATTTTTTTATGCTCTCTTTGGCACTTAAAATGATGAAGAAATGTTTTTTAAAAAAAGTCTACCTTGTTTTAATTTTTTTGGGAAACAAATTTCTTCCATATCTGTATTCTTAATTATTTTTCAAGAATGTTATTTTAAATGATAAAATTATTATTTAAAGTCATTCTCAAGAATATTTTAATGTATTTTCAACAGTTAAAAGAATAATTTTTATAATTTTTTTTTAAGATGTAATGATTTTTTATAAAAAGTTTTATTGGAATCTTTGTTATAACATTTACTATAAGAATAACTGTAGGAACCATCATAACATATATTTTATATGAATATTAATTTAATATTTTATATGTTTTTTTTCAAATAAAATCATTTATTCAATGTTTCTTTATTTTTTATTTACAATTTTATCAAAAGAAAATGATGTTTTTCTCATGTTTTCAATGAAAGGTTTGAATGTTCTTTTAAAGTTATTTTTCTTCTATGTAAACATTTTTTGATGTTTATTTTTATTAAATAATAATATCATATAATGATACCATTCATGTTTTTTATCATGTTACATATGATTATGTGATGGTAAAATTTTTATGAAACCATTTTATTTTTCACAGGTTATGCTATGATAAAATTATGATGGTTTTTATGATCTTGTAGCACACACATATATAATTTTAATTATGTCATGGGTGGGACTAAAATTATATATAACTCTAATGAATTGGTTATTAATTTATTTCTCATGATATAATATGAAATAATATGGGTATTGAAACCCATATAATAAGGAAAATAGGTTAAGGAGTGAACCCAATCCATTATGGGACTCCAGTCACTATGTGATAATGGCCTTGGATGTTAGATTTTACTAATGAAATGATTTTATATGATTATAATTATTACAAAATAAATTATTCATTTTATTTTTCTTATGATATGATCTTATATCTCATGATTGATTAAATATTATTCCTATATCTTACGAATCAAGTCTTTTGAAATACGAAATATTTTTTGTATGGCTCATGATTTATGATATATAACTGATTGGGAATGCAATTCATAAGTTATTATCATGATATCATAACCTGATGCTAATATTATACATGCACATGATCATTGATTGATCTTTCTCATGTTTTCTATTATTTAGAATCTAAGATCACCCCCACTAATGTTCCCATTTTACCCAGACTATGAAGAAATATTTTATGTAGGATGTGTCTAAAATTGGTAATATGAGATAAGAGAGTTTTCAGATAAATTGAATATATTTTATGAAATAATTTGATCATGTATATTGTATTTAAAGGAACTAAACCTTTATGTTTATTGATCATGTATTATTGTGAAATATATTTAATATTAATCTAAAATTATGGAACATTTCTTTTGTAATAATCAGGTCACCTCAATTGGTATCAAAAAAATATTTTGTTATTTTATTAGATTATGTTATAAATACTACCATGATAGGACTTAATACAACCCATGATTAACTAAAAGTATTTTACAGTGAACCTATAAGTGTAATATATTGATAATAAGGTTTCATAATTTATGGCATCCCATGAATGATTTTTATTATTATATGATTTCTCACTGTTATTATTATAACTTGGTGCTTACACTATACATTTTTTGTTTTAACCAATGGTTGGAACTATAAGGAATCATGATATAAAGAATGTGGTGGATAATGAAATGATTTTACTCTTGGTAAACTAAACTACATGGGAACTAGAATGAGAAATATTGTTAATATTATTATATAACTCTCATGATGCATGAATCATGATAAACTCGAAAATGAAAAAAAGTCTGAGAAATGAACTATTGTGTCTTTCATGAGGCAAAATATACTTTATTTTAGTGGTTCCTCTAATCCTCTAGTATCTAAGTAACATATCAGTACCTCTAAAAATATATTTTTCATTATTCAGTTATTATATCATGAGAAAGTTATCTAGTTGTGTATAAATTAGAAGGAGAAGTGGACCAATGGTATAATCTTATTAAGAATACAAGGAAATATTTAGAAATTAACTATTTTAAATGAGACCATTTTCAGCGGGTATTTTTTGTAAATACTTTCCTCGAACTCTTCTCACAAAAACAAAAATTTAATTCCCCGAGTTTAAGCAGAATGATGATATTAGTATGTTTGAGGCAAACCGTAGAATACTTTCATGGTATGCTGGTTTTATCATAGACCCTAAAAGAAAAATTGATCTATTATTTAGTGGATTAAAACCAAATATTTGAAAGGATTTCTCCATAAAGGAATATAGTATCTATAAAGAAATAATTGGATATTCTATCAAGGTAGAAATGGACAGTGGATATTCCCATTATTCTCATCATTTAATTAAAAAGAGAAAGATGGGGTTTTGAGGAAATTATAATACTAAAACCCATGTAAGAAATATAATAAATATTAATTTATTCTAGGAATATTGAAATAATCATGAAGGAAGTTATCTATAAGAGATGTGTAAATGTTTTAGGTGTGGAAAATAATGACATTGAACAAGTGAATACTGAATATATGTAAAGAAAATAGTTAAGGAAATGAATGTGGATAGATCTAAAAAATTCACCAGCCATGCTAAAATGCTAAACTTTTAATAAGTATAATAATTATGTCAACTAGTTCACAAATACAAGGGTTGATGATGAAAATAAACATCAACAACCTCTTAATATAACAGGTAAAGGTAAATATCATGTGATCACTAACACAAAATTAGGTCATGGGAATGAAGTGGTGAACGTTACACTTATCATCCACTCTAAAATGGAAAATATATAATTTTTTTAATATACCTATTATTTTATATATAAATAATTTTATAAGAGTATCTCATAACCACTTTAATGATTAGATATCAAATTATAAATTAAAACTTTCAATGGTAAATAGATTGAATATGAAGTATTTAGCGCCTCTTTGACTGAAGTTAAAAATAATGTGATTCATTGAAATCTTGTGATTCTTAGTCTTTTATAGTTTCATGTGATTTTGTGTATGTATTTGTTTCTTATATATAGATTACATATCAATTTTCAAGGAAGTAAAGTCGCATTTGATATTTCAAATCATTATATAATTTTCTATCATTACAAGGAAGAATACGAACTTCTAATGTAATAATTTTCCATTATATGGGTCATACTAATTATTCATGAGATTTTTTTATCTTAAATGATTAGGAAGAAACTAAAAATTGAAGATATTCCTATTTTTTAGGTATAGAATTATGTTTTTATTGAAGAGTTTATTAGAATTCCCTTGAATCATATAGTCAAATTTTCACTAGAACTCATACCTATTTCTATTCCTATATAAGATAATCCTTGTAGAGTAGACTTTATTGAGTTATAGGAATCTAAGAAGTAACTCTAGGATAATTTTGATACAATATTAATTCATCCAAGTGCATCACCATGGGGGTAACTTATTTTTTCAACAAGAATAAATATGGTTCAATTCACATTTTCCTTGATTATCGATAACATCACAAGATTGATATCAGGAAAATGTATCATATACCCCGTATTGATTATTTGTATGATATATTGTGAGGATTTTAATAATTTTAAAATATCGAACACCCATATGGATATCATAATCTAAGGTTAAAAAAGGAGTACATATCCAACAAAGCCTTTTATACGAGGAATGATCATTATGAATTTATTTTGATTCCATTTAGACTTACCAATTCACCTATTATATTCAAGAATATAATTAATGTAGGATTTATATATTACTGTTATTGATTTTGGTAGTGTGTATAGATGCTACTATTATATATTGCAAGAGAAATTTTGAACATGATGATCATTTGAGGATTTTGTTGAAGTCCTCAAGAAAATAGAAGCTCTTATTAAAATTTATCAAGAATTAATTACTGAAATATAAATTATTTTTCTCAGGTAATGTAATTACAAGTGAAGTTATATATGTAAATCCTTCAGAGATTGAAGTTATTAAATATTTTCCAAGTCCAACCAAAGTGATTGAAATTCATAGTTTACTTTGATTGGATGGATATTACAGATTATTTGAGAGAAATTTATCACACCTATCAAATACACTAAAAATTTTTACATGGAAGGGAGTGAAGTTACATTATATCTATGAATGAAAATAAAATTTCATGGGAAAAAAGAGAAGGTTGGTTAGTGAACCTATTCTCAAACTACCCTATAGTAGATAAGGGTTGGTGATATATTGTGATGTATCGAGTAAGGGATCAGTATCAAAAAATAATTTTTTATACATAAATATTACAAATTTTTAGATAAATATTTAATATAATTCACATATACCTACATTATGGTTGTAATGGTTTATTGTATTCGGTGGTGAGATACACAATCTTCTTATTTCATGAAACACTCTAAATCTCTCAGATAAATATGTTACCATTTAGTAATATTAATATAAAAACCCTAATTAAAAAGTTATTCATAACTAAGGGAAATAAAACATAATAAAGGGTGAGATCAAATTCATAGTAAGGGAAAACATAAGAGATACCAATCGATGATCATAAGAAAGAATAAGGTATTCATAATGGTTTGGGATCATAAATATAACTTATAAAGTTCTTACCCATTCTGTCAAATATCATAAACATGAGTCATGGAACAAGGCAATATCATTTCAAAAAATGAATTATAATGGTGATAAATATTTTTAAATCAATAACAAAACATAATATTATTAAAAAGAATCTTGAATTTTTTTAGAAAACATGTGTATTGAAGAAAATGGATTTTCGACCAAAGGGAGGAAAAAATTAAGTTTTCTTAAAAAACATTATTTTGATCTATATAGTACATAAAATGAATAAAATGAGAATAATATTTGTATTATTCAATAATAAATAAATTATTTTAAAAATTAAAACTATTTATTATATTAGGATCATATAAGTTTCTTATTGAATATT
The DNA here is from genome assembly GCA_963277665.1 of Viscum album. Taxonomy (NCBI): domain Eukaryota; kingdom Viridiplantae; phylum Streptophyta; class Magnoliopsida; order Santalales; family Viscaceae; genus Viscum; species Viscum album. Next base: position 129,680,898 of record OY728162.1, read on the forward strand.
CAAGCATAAACAATCCTGATTAAAAATAGGATTGAAATATAAATCCCTTATCACATTGGTAATTTTAAAATCGTAATACCCATGAATGAATAACATTAAATTTTTCTTTAAATATAATTAAAGTAAATTAAAATTATTATATAACATGTCAAATGGGTTGTATATACACCTCATAAAATAATTGTTCAGGGTGATAACTACTTCATTTTTCATGCATTTTTTAGTTCATTAGTTTGATCCTTATACTTTGATCATGGTTACACCATCTATAAAATTTTAATCATGGTATCAATATCATATATATTCATTATATACATATTTTTATCCATCCATAAAATATATATATCGAAAAATTAATTACACCATTTAGGAGACGATAAGTCGTACACACATACGCACATTGTTTTCACTTTTCATTGGATAGAACAAAATAAAAATAAATATTATTTCACATTTCTAGAATAATTATTATATAATATATATCATATATATTCATTAAATCTATCCTTATTTCCATCCATGTAAATATGAAATGAAAAAAAATCACATTGGTATGTGGAGGTGATAGTCCACATGTATGCTTGAGTGATGTTATCATTTTGATATGGATTGGAAAGTAAGAATAGATTTGATATTATAATTACAAAAGTATAAATATGTAATAATTTTCATATATATATATACTTTATATCCATCATTATATTCATCCATTTTAGGGGGTATGGAAAATGATTTACATTAGTTTGTGAGGCAGTAGTACGTCATACACCCAATCGAAAATTTCATTTATCATTTGATGGAATATGATATGGATATAGATTATGAAATAAAAATAAATAAAATATAAATTTATTTTAAATACTGGTGTTGTCTTATTTTAATTATTAATTCATAATTTAAGGTGGTAAAAGAATAAGTAAAAAATAATGATCTTGGCAAACACAATTACCTTCACTTAGAAAAACCACCTTTAGACCTCTTATTAAGAACCCTAGGGTTTGTATTTTGGTATGAAAAGAAGATATAGACATATAGAAGGATGTTGGGAGTATATTTTAGTATGTTTTGGTCAAGATAAATTTCAAGTGTGGTGTGAAGAACTATGAGTAGGGGGTGCCCTTATAAAAATGAGATGAGTGAGACACTGGTATATTTTCAAAGTTTGAAAATAATTTCAAATAAATATATTTGTAAAATTGATCTAAAATGGACCATTATAGAAACTTAGATGATATAAGTTCAAATTATATCTATAAAATATAAAATATAAACAAAAATTAGGTCATTTTAAACTTTATCTTTTTAGTTTAATCCCCCGGTAAACATGTTTTAACCTTAACCGTGATAATAGATTTTTAGTGTTTTTAATATTCACTATGACAATAAATTAATTTGAAATTATTACATACTTTTAATTATTCTTATTAAGAATATATAATCCATTTTATCATATTAAATTCACTGAATTGGAAAATTTTAATTTAAAATTAAATCAGCAATCACGACAAAAAAAACAATTTTTAAAAGAAAAAGTTTTCCTATGTAAAAAACGTTTTGGCATCAAAATTCAACATAAAATTGATAAAAATTACCTAAATTGGATTAATAATAATAAAATATGACTAATTAATCTTTTTAAGCAATTTTGAAACAAAATGTAACTTTTTAACGTTTTTAAATGAAAAAAACTTTAATAAAATTCAGTATCTTTAACTATTCATCACAAAATTAATCTTTTCAGAAAATTATAAAAAATGAAATCTAAGATAATTTTTACATGTTGATATAAAAAGAAAGAAACTTTTTTAATATACATTTTATAAGAGTGGTACATAATTAATTATATTAATTTCCCAAAAAATTAAATAAAACCCATTTTTGGGAAAATATATCTTTTTAAAGCATATAAAGACTAGAAAAAAAAGAATATATTTGATTTATCAAATACATTAATGCATATTTTTGAATTTTTTTTATTACCATTCATTCCAAAAATTTAATGGCTAGGTTTTTTTGTTCTACTATATTATAGTTCATTTAATCTTAGGGTTACACGTATCACAACCTATCAAAGATACTTATTTAGAAATAAATATATCTTAAAATCTATAGTAATTACATTTTATCCCACATAAAATGAATTTATCCTCAAAATTTTATCACTCTGATACAAAAAAATAGATAGCATATCTCTATTTTATTACATCTTCTAGTTCCCAAGTAGATTCTTGAAATTTTTTAATACTTTAGAGAACTTTAACCAGGTGAGTAGTCTTGTCCTATAGCACTTTACCTATCAGATATAGTATTTCTACTCATTTTATTCATAGTAAATATCAGGATCCAATGTTATAACATATGATTTTAGTACATGTGAAATATAATATATGTACTTACTCAAGAGAGATACATAAAACATTTCCTTAATTTAATAGAGGTTTGGTGGAAGCACCAAGCGATAAGCTACCATCTATACTTGATCTGGGATATCAAAGGGACCAATATACATTGTGCTGAAAATTATTTTATTTTTGAATATCATAACCTCGTTCCATAGAGAACTTCACAAAAAAACTTTCCAACTAACTTCAAATTATATATCACACTGATGATTATCACCATAACCTTTTTTTGACACTGAGATTCCTTGTTGTGATATTGAATGGATTTGTCTTTATCAACAATTTACTTAGATATTTTCGGTCCAAATAACATTATTTCTACAACTTTATTGAAATATATTGTATTTCTAGACTTATTTCCATAATGTAATTGATAAGGACCTTCTCAATTCTTGAGGGAAATTTATTTTTTGTAAGAAAATTCAACTACAGGAATGTGTAGATCCTAACCAGCTTTGAAATATATTGAACAAGATCTCAACATTTCTTATATGGTTTTCATGGTTCTCTCATACTAACTATTTTTCTAAAGATAGTATATAGTAATGAAACATAACTTTGTATCCAGATCATAGAGAAGACTTCACTAGATCTTTGAGGTAAACATTGAATCCCAATCATACTCAATATAATGTGGTACTCTATGAAATCTTACTACTTTATTACTATATATTCTAGAGATATTATCAAGAGAGAAATATTATCTTATATAAATAAAGTGAGATGAATTAATCAGGTGATCTACTACAACCCAAATGTCATTATGTCCTTTATATGTTTTTGGGAGTCCAATGAGAAAATCCATGGTGGTGTTTTCCCATTTCCATTTTGGTATGGGTAATGGTTGTAACATCTCATTTTAATGTTGTCTCTCATCCTTAACATGTTTCCATACTATGCACCAAGCTTCATATTTTTCAATATATCTATTTATGCTATCCCATCAAAAGTAATCTTTCAGATATCTATATATATTTTTACTTCCAAGATAAATAGAGAATGATGAACTATGAACCTCATATAATAGCTTTGTATTCATATCTAGTTTGGATGGAACACATACATGGTTCCTAAACCATATCATTTCATCATAATCAATGTTGAACTCAGGTAAATTTATCACCTTCTTTTGAATCTCTACTATAGTGACACTAAATTTTCATGCATAGATATCACGTCTTAGTAGATGAATATTTTTTACATAACATTATGATCCACCCAATAATCATATAGGTTTAGTGAATTTGGAAAAGTGGAAACCTAAACAATGAGTTCAAAAAATATCAACATCATCTCCCACTAAGTTCTTTAAAACTATCACCATTCTTATAAATATCATACTTAATACCTTTATTTAAAACCTAAGTAAAGGAAACATAAAAATGGGTTACGTCAAATTCCCAGTAAGGGTAGAAAATGGAGATATGAATGATCAAAATAGAATAATATGAACATAATGGTATGAGATATTGATAATAACATTTGAAAATCATACCCTACATATTATAAATCATAATATTGTGTCATGTAATAAATGTTTTCAGTTCATAAGACATTAATCATAAAGGAATCAAATAATACAATCCATATATGCATAAAATTAGAATAAGAAGTGGAATTTTGGCATACGCATAAGTACACAAAATGAATTCCTTAGTAGTTAATGCCTATTTTGAAGACTCTCATAGTGAAATGGGATAACTCTCCAAAATATCATAGTAGTAAAAGTTCACTCCCAATATTATCATAGTGGATTGGGTTCACTCCCCAAAGCATTATAGTATTCAATATTCACTCCCATGATTATTATAGTAGACCAAGTCACTTAATGAAATAGTTTTACTCCCAATTCATGTCCTATTTATCTCATGAGATATCAATGTTTACTTAATTTATTGGAGGGAGATATTGGTCCTACCCATCCTTGGATATAATGTGACCAATGTCCATAGTTATAAATTAACCACCAACCATGGTTATAATGTAATCACCATCATTGGTTATAACATAACCCTTGTACTTGGTTATAATGTAACCATTATCACATAATTAAAACCATATATGTGTGACACAATATCAAAAAAAATCATCATATAATAAAATAATAACTTGTTAAAATGAAATAAGTTTCAAAAATATTTCATCAATTCACTATATCATTACCAAAGGAAAATAAATGGGTTTCAAAAACATCTCATCAACATAAATATTAACCATCATGGGAATAAATGGAGTGTATCCCTTGTAAATCTTGATTTTAATCAAAGGTTGTTATCATATATACAAATTACATTAAAATATTACTTAAATATTTCATGATGAAAATAACCATTCCATTATGAAAATCACTTTAAAAACAAAAATATTTCCAAAATGTTTTCATATATTCTTTTAGAAGTCAAAATGTACATTGTTCGAAAAATAACAAGAATATTCTTTTTAAACCATTTTGTAAAAATTAAAACATTGGTAAAAATAAATATATAAAATCATATAAGAATATTAAAAACATTATTTAAACAAATTTTATAAAACATGGATATAGAAAAAAAGGATTTTTTCATCGAATATCGAAACGGTGTAGATTTTCCATAAAACAAAATTTTAGGTATCTTGAGAAATTATGGTGATTAAAATGAATTGAAATTTTTTAATTTTCAATAAATGACCAAAGTATAAGAAAATTAATAAGTTTCCTTAGAGTCAAATCATAATATTTTATCATTAGAAACATAATCGTAAATAAACTTGATAAACAATGAGGTTTTGACATTAAAACCTTATCACTTTGGTTAATTTTGAGTTATAAGCCTCATAAATGAAATAAAATTAAATGGATATTTATGTCCCATAATTTTCAAGATATTAATCATAGAAGGTATTAATGTTCATTATATACACCACACAAAATAAACAAGTGGGGAATATAACATGTGCCCACTGAAATAAATGTGAGATGAAAATCCATTACCTTAGGTCTGACTTCCATTATATGCATTAGAACCTATTTTATAACAAATATAGATTCATAATGATTATTTTAAATATCAATACTCATATATATCATACCATATATTATTCACTTATAACATTTTATCACCCTCTTGTTAACACTTCTTTAATAAAATCACTATTTCAAGTGATATCTGCTTTGTTTTTTATGTATACTATAGTTTAGTAGTAATGGTCATTTTATTTTGATCATGGTTACATAATATCTAGAATTTTATTCAATATAAATATATAATATATATTCATTATATAAATTTTTATATTCATTCATAAAACATAGATAAAAAATAAATAAATAACACCATCTATAGAGACGGTAGGCCGTATGTACGCATGATCATTATTTTTATTTTTTCTAAAGATGGAATGAAGGAAATGTAAATAACAAATCCCAATTAAATAATAATTATTATATCATATACATCAATTATATTAATTACATCCATCCTAATTACCATCCAAGAAGAAAAAAATGAAAAATGAATGACATCGCTTTATAGAGGTTGTAGTCCACATGTACACGTGATCGAAGTTATTGCTTTCCAATGGATTGGAAGGTAAGAATTTATATATGATATTATCATTAATTAAGTATAATTATTTCATAATTATAAAATATAAACATTAAACACATCAAAATACCCATCCATTGAATATGGTGATGAGAAATGGATTGTCTTTCTACGTAGAGATGGCAATTCGTACGTATGCACAAGTGATACTTTCACATACCATTTGATAGAAAGGGGGTGAATAAATGTGGTTTCATAGTAATAATAATATTTCATTACAATAATTATACCAAATTTATAATTATATGGAAAATATAAAAAAAATTAATGGAGGTAAAAGAATAATTAAAAAGAAAGTGATGGGTTAAGGCAATTATATCTTCTTTGAAATAACTCCTTTAGACCTCCTATAAAGATATCTAGGGTTGATCTTATTGGAATAATAGAACCTACATAATGTGAATAAGTAATTTTAGAATGAATTTTTTAGGGTATGGTTGAGCTATAAGGCTCATGGTGGTGTGAAGAAGAGAAATGAGGGGTGTCCATTTTATAATTGAGGGGAGGGACACTCTTGGATTTTTTTAAAACATTAAATTAATATAAATTATTTTTGATTTAGGAAAAGATCCAAATTGATAATATTATAATAAAATATGATTATGAGTTTAAATTATATCATATAATAAAAATTTTATATTTTTTGATTACCTTTTTACCGTCATCATTTTGTTTTAACCCTTCATTAACCCTTTTCACAATTATCATAATATTAAAGTTTTCAACACTTTAGGGGTTAATAATGTTATATAGAATACATAAATACCCATTAATTTACCATTAATTTTCTATAAAACTATATACCATTCATTTGGACTAATCTAAAAATTTAATTAATTTTATATAATTTACTAAAATATTATTTATTATAAAATATCATTAATGTCATTTTTAACACTATTAATTTAATTTGACTTAAAATACATCAAGAGTCAAGGGATTTCAAAAAAATGATTCAAAAACTCCCTAATAAGTAATATAAATATATATAAATAATTTTAAGTTTTAAATCAATCAAATTATTACACATTTAATGTATTTAAAATTATTTATTTTATTATTATGTTAATTGAATAAAACTTTTATTAGTGTTTCACATGAATTTAACGTAATAATATATTTTCTAAAGATTAGAAATAATTTTTTATCATGAAAATAATTTAATTAATCTCAAAATAGGGGTTTTTATTCATTTCTAAATTTATTTTTTCCCTATATGGACATACAAGAGATATTTAAAACTAAGAGCATGAAATTTTGTAACTTTCTTTGCTTTAAATATTATATAATTAATTTCAATGGAAAATTTTACTTTGAACAATTAAATTTATATCCTATAGTGATAAGGGTATAATTAAATTAATCCAATAAGAATTAGGATGACAAATTTGGGCCTTATAACATATTATTAACCTAGATTAACCAGGTTTACCCTTTACCAAGGTGGTAAATTTTACCATTGTTACTAATCATATTGGAAAAAAATAAAATGAATAAATTTAATAAAATTAAAATGATCAATTAAAAATACAGAACCCATTTTAACAAATTCAATACTTATAATTTTAACAAATTAATTTTAAAATAAGTGTGCAAAATGTGATAAAAACTCATTTTAGAAAAGTACATTTTAAGAATAAAACTTTATTTATTCTTATACCATACCTAGAAAAATATTAGATTAATGTTAAAACATTTCATTGAGTATATAATATATAAATTTTATTTAATTCATTAATCAATAGCTAAAAATTTAATTTATTAAGATAAAAACACATTGCATGCTCAAAAATAGTTTTTTAGGAAAATACATTTTTATATATAAAAAATGTGATTATAATAAATTAAAATTTAAAATTTATTATAATTAAGTTAATTTTATTCTTTAAATATAATATATTTTATTTTATTTTGAAACCATTTTAAAAAAATAATCTTATTTACATGTCTAAAAAATCTATATTTTTCAACAAAAATCCTTATTTTTCAATATTTAATGGAAAATCAATACTTTCATAAAATTATCAAAACATCATCCTATAATTATTTTTATATAAGGATTTAAAAAATGTAGTTAGTTTTATAAATTGTTTTTTAAGTAATAAAATAATAAATATAATTTTTTTTACAAAAAAAATAAAAAACATTTTGAATAAAATCAATTTTCTTAAGAATAATATAACTTTGCTTAAAATTGAATTCTTATTTCCAAAGAATTAATAAGTAAATTTATATTGGTGATGTTATTTATATATATCACATAAATTATATAATCCTATTCATACACACCAATTTAATGGTTTGGTTATGATATTCACATAATAATATTTTAACAATATACAATGGTTTTTTTAAACATATTGTTGTGTGTAACACAAGATATCGAGAAAATTAAATCTATTTGAATAAAAAATCATAAAATATCGAAGTGAAAAATGCTACCCCGTTAAAATTAATTTCACCCTCTAAATTCATCACTCTGATATAAGAAAATGAGGATATTTTTTTCATTATATCATCGAGTTCCCCTATATCTTCTTCAAATTTGTGATTTCTTTAGAGAACTTTCATTGAGCCAGTAGTCTTTTTTTGTATCACATTATCTCTACATTCCAATATTTCTAACAGTTTGTTTGCGATAAGAATTCACATGTTTCAGTGGTACGACCTCTTATTTTAGTACATGTAATGGATCATATATGTACTTACTCATCTGAGAGACATGTAACACATCATGAACTTGAGAGAGGTTCAGTGGAAGCGCCAAGTAATAAGTTAGCATCCCTACTAGATTAAGAGTCTCAAAAAGTAAATTATTCCTTGGGTTTATATTTACCTTATTTCAAAATCTAATATCCTTATTCCATGTAGAAATACATATAAAAACCTTCTCATCAACATTATATTTTAGGTCACACCGACAATTTTTGGTATAAAATTTTTATCAAATCTGAGTTATCATGATCTGTTGCTAAATGGATCTAACTTTTTATATCATTTACTTAGTTACCATATATTAAAATACCATTATTTATATAATATAATCCTTTGGTTGTGATTTTATCAATTTATACATTGTATCATATTCTAATAAATGAATATTCAAGATTATTTTTTATAATGCCTAATGCTCTAAAATTAACTTTTAATGAATCATAATATCTATAAGTCATTCATTATTCCTTAAAAATATTTAACAAAAAATGGATAAAACAGGATTTCTAATAAGATAAAAGGTTTAACCTAATCCATTCAATAAATAGTTAACTATAAGGATCCTTCAAAATACGACTAACCAAAATCGAATCCCAATGATTTGAATGATTTGATCTCATTTCCATCCACGATCAACTTAAAAATCATGCTGAAATAATATTAATCATTTATAAAGTCTCATACTAAAATATATATACCCTAATAATTTCCCAACATTATGCCACAATAAAATCATATATTCTTCCAAAATACAATTCACTTTTTATTCCTTAAATAAACTCATTTCTTAACCAAAAAACATTTCAATTGGAAGTCTAGGTCCATCCTTACACTGATAGAAAATAAAAAGTTGATTCATAAAAAAAATATTATTTCTCTATTCCATAATATATATATAGATATCTAATCAATGTTCAGAATTTCATAAAAGTTTACTAAATAATGAAAAATAATATTTTAATAGGGTAAATTCATAAAAACATCAACATGAAATCCCCAACCATTGAGAAATATTCCCTAATTATCATGGTTTACTTAAAATTTTGTGATTGCATAAGATTTTCTTTTTCATTTGAATTCAAATGTTGTTATGGCTATTACTCAAATTTTCCCTTGGATAAGGGAATTGATATTTAGAATTCCCAAATTCCTTGAATTTATATATCTTGAGTGTGAGTGGTGCATTATGTGGGGTTTCTCTTAATTCACATATTTATCTAACTTCTTCCCATATCTTCAACATTTGATTACCTAATGACCTTCTTTTACAAAAATAAAACATTTATCAGTTCCCTTAATAAAATTTACTCCATGATTCTTTCCACATTTTACGAATAATGGAAGTTTGTATTATTCTCTCCCTTATTTTTTGTAACTTACTTTCAATTAAATATTTATTTTATTATTAATAACATATATCCAATTTTCATCTCCCCCTTGATAGAATATCAAATTATTTGTTTATAGATTCTGAAGCCCCTTATGTATAATACCCTTCAAATACTTTTTTTTTAATAAAATGAAGAATCAATCAACCTTAAATTATGGTTGGAAGATAATGCGAGAAGCATACCTCACAATATTTTAAAATGTCCCTCATATATCCCAAAAAATTCATTATCTTTCTTATTTAGCTCTAGAAATACCTTCACCATTTTTATGAAGAATATAAGGAAAGTAATTATTTAAAAACATGATCTTATACTCATCCCAGTCAATAAAGTCGATTTCATCCTATTTATTTGTGTTATTTATAAGATTCCATCATTGATCTAATCCTCTTTCTAAATGATAAAAAACTATAAAAAAATTCTCAATTTTTTATCACTAAAGAATGGAAATATATATATTCATTGGTAATGATCCATTATTCCACAACTAGTGGATCAAAAGAACCACTAAAAGATGTTGTATGTCACCTCAGGAAGGACTCAAAAAAGTGTGTTCCATCATTTTCTTGTCTGTAGGTTCAAAATGATTCATAGATAAGGAATGTTTTGTGAGAATGAAAATTATATTTTTCATCCCATACCCTATGAAATTTAGTTTACTAGAAGGAAAATAATTTCATTTTCAATAACATTCAATATTATCATGATTCATTCAATTTACAACCTTCAACTAAAACCAAAAGTCATAGTCTGAGCAAAAATAATCATAATGGAAATCCAAATAATCAAAGAAAAACACTTATATTATGTCCAAATCATGGAAGATTATTATATAAAACCATAAGTTTAACCTAGTTCATTCATGATCCTTACCAAAACATTCAGATTTTATCCAATACTTAGAATTATCCCCATGGTTACCAGTATTTTTTTCCTCCTAGTTTCCAAAGGTTCACTAAACTAGACTCCGATACCAACTATATAGACCCAGTATGTTCGTACAAAAATATAAAATCTTAGTAGATGAATATTCATTAAGCAACATAATGATCCACATTATAATTGTGTAGGTCTAGTTCCTTTAGAAACATGGTTACATAAACAAATAGTTAATAAAACAACTTTATTATCTCCTACTAAATTCTTCATAACTAGAACTCTTCTTAGAAATATCATACATAGTATGTTTCTTCGTAACATAGGGAAATAAAACATAAGAATGTTGAGCATAGATGCCCAGTAAGAAAAAACAAGAGAGATATAAATGATCACTAGTGGATAACATGAACAAAAGTGTATAAGAACCTAAGCATAACATTTGAAAATTGTAGCTTGCATATCAAAAATCATAATCTAGGGTCATGGTATGAATCACAACAGTTCATAGTATATGAATCTCAAAATAATCAATGAACATAATCCATGAAGCACAACATTGGAATAATACATGGAATTCTGGAATACACGTAAGTATAGAAAATCATTTACATAGTAGTCAAGGCTCATGTGAAAGACTATCATAGTGAATTTGGATCAATCCCCAAATCATCATAGTATTCAAGGTTCACTCCAAAGTTAATCATAGTGGATTGTTTTAACTCCCCAAACCATCATAGTAGTCATGGTTTACTTCTATAAACATCATAGTGTAAAAATTATCATATTGAACTTTGTTCACACTCTATTATAGTACTGCTTATCTCATGACTTATAAATATTTTCTCAATGCATTGGAGGGAGATATAAGTCCCAACATCCCTTGGTTATAATGTGACCACCTTCTTTGGTTGTAATGAAATCAACATCCTTTGTTATAATGTAACCATCGTCATTTATTATAATGTAACTACAATAACATAATCAAAACCATATATATGTGTGTGCCACATGATCATAAAACATTAATCATATAATTAAATCATAACTCATGCAAATAAAATGTATTTCATAAATATATTATCAACATAAAAATTAACCATCACAAGAAATTGTAATAATATAATCAATGGATCATATCCCTATAAAATCATAATCAACATCAAAAGTTTTTATCATATATAAAAATTCCTCTAAAATATTACCAAAATATTTCTTGAGGAAAATAAAACTTCCATTTTGAAAATCACTTTTAAAACACAATTATTTCCAAAAAATTATGGAAAATAATTTATTTTAAAATAAACATGGGAAATTTTAAATAAATTTTCAATAAATGAGTGATCATGATGGAAGGAAATTTCATTTATTTCATATAAGTTAAAATAAAACATTTCTTTCCTAGTTTTGGAAAAAATCAAAAATTACTTTGTCTGGAAAAAAGAAGATTAATTTTAAACCATTTTTTAAAAATTAAAACATGTGTAAAAATTACTTTAAAAAATAATAGGAAAATAATAAAAACTTTCTTTAATTTTTTTTTAGAAAACATGAATATGGATAAAAATTATTTTTTAATCGAAGATGGAAATGAATTTGATTTTCATTAAAAACATTTTTTTTCTCTATTGAGTACCTAAAGTGAGAAAACAGAATAGAAAATAATATTTTAAATAAATAACAATAGGTGAAGAAAATTAATGATTTTATTGAGTAGAAAAGCATAATATTTCATCATCAAAAATATAATCTTAAACAATCCTAATAAACAATGAGATCGTAACAATAAACCCTTACAACATTGGTAACCTTTGATTCATAAGCCTCATAAAAAAGGAAACTTATATGGATATGTATATCCCATAATTTTATTTATAATAATCATAAAATACATTCATGGGAAGAATATACACCACTAAAAAGAAACAAATGTTGAATAAGATATGTATCCCACAGAAATAAAAGCGAGATGAAAATATCTTACCTTAAGTTCGACTACCTTTGTATGCATTAGAACCTAATAAATAATAAATATATATTTATTAATAATAAATTATATAACCATACTAATATATATATAAATCCATATATGATTTACTTACCCTTTTATCACTTGTTTGATAACATTTCGTTATTAAAATCACTATTCCATGTGATATTTTCTTTATTTTTCATGTATGTCCCCATTTGGCAGTTTTTGTCCATGTATTTTGATCATGGTTCCATAATCTTAAAAAAATTTATAATGGTATAAATATCATATATGTTAATTATATTCATGTTTAGATCCATTCATAAAATAAAGAGATAGAAAAATAAATTACACCCTTAATGGAGACTGTAGGTCGTAGGTACACATAAACCTTTTTTTAATTTTTTATATGGAAGGAAAATAAGAAAGGTAAATAAAAAATAAAATTTATAGAATCAATATTATATCATAAATATAATATATATTCATTATATCTAACATTATTAGCACCCTAGTAAAATAAAAATGAAAAATGAATCACATCTCTTCGTTCAGGTGGTGGTCCACACATACACACAATCAACGTTATCATTTTACAATGGTATGAAAGTTAATAGGGTAGATATTATATTATCATTAAAAAATAATATTAATTTCATTATTATCATATATATAAATTAAACCCATAACAATACTGATGCACCTGATTTTTGTATAAATTTTCATATATTCTATTGAAAAATAAGAACAAGTAATCAGATATTACCTACTGATTAGGGAATAAATACTTTGATTTTGGTGATCTTGTTCATTTCCAGGAGGTTTATGGCCAAATACACAACACACGGAAGAACTGAGAAAAAATTTACAACTACCCGGTGTGTACTTATATACATGCCATGTGCATTTAAGCTCAGACACGGGTGGACTAGGACAAGTATATGACCAAGTAACCATGTGGCGGTACATGTCGTGTTTACAATATACACACCATGTAAGACATTATAGAAGCATTTGGTGGACGATAAGAGTATACACACCCATGTGGCTGGCTGAAGGGGACACACCGTGTTCCACTAGTAAACACCGTGTATACCATTCTAGAAGTGGTTGGTGGCCAAAAAATATGACTACACACCGTGTATGGTGGCGCTACATGCTATGTAGATTTAACTACCAGGCGGTACCGTGTTCCAAGTCAAAGATGGCGTGTTTTGCCGCCTACCAGTGGAGAAAAAAGAGGAAAACACACGCTTACAAAAGTACATTCCGTGTACTTTGGCCACACATCGTGTACTTATTTTTTCTATAAAAGAAGGCCTTGGCCTCTAGACAATAGGGGTGTGTGTATTATTTTGTGGAGAAAGGGTTGATGTTCCGAAAGAGAGACGCTCTGCCGTCGTACTCCCCTTATTCCACCATCTACCAAAGGATCATTTTTACCGTGAAGTTTCAAGCATGATCACATCAGGTATCAAAAGTTTTGTGTTTATTTTATTCTCGTTGTGTAACTAAACACCCAGTGTGTTGGGGTTGTGGGATATGTGGAGTTTAAATTTGAATTAAGTTTCTATGAATGTGTTTGTTTTATTAACCACTTCTTATTCTTCTTAAAACACTTCATATTATCACTAGAAATTATGTACCGGAAAAAGGGAAAAATTTTCAGGGATTCCAAAGAAGAATACCAATGAATAATTTCATGACCATTGGAAGTATTCATCAACTCAAATTAAACTAAGCCAAATAAAGATATGTTAAATACTAACTACCAAACCAAGGAGTTAGTTACTTCAGCTATAAATATAAAGTTTTCCAGACCAAGGAAACGTTATTACAAATTAAACCCAGAGTGTTGGGTTATCGTGAACAACACAACCTCATAAGAAATTTGATTTAATAAACAACTTCTCATTAACCCATAACCCCAATGCACGTCTCTCTTTATCTATATCAAAATCAATTTTCTCATATTTTACTTTTATTCTGTTAATAAATTTGTTAAAAGAAACTTAGAACCAATTGTTATTTTTATCCAAACAACAGCAATCGACTCTAAATTTAGCCAACACCATTAAAACAAAAATACAAACTAAGTTAAACAAGATAAAAATAACTCCTTTTCCCTATGGATCGAACAATTACTGGTGGTATACTTTTTAGGGTAAAAATAATTTGGGACACCAATAATATACCTTCGGTGAAATGACTTGCTAAATTTTGGCACCGTTTCTAGGGAAGCCGAAGTTAATTTTATTATTGTTTTCATTAAATTTTTATCAAATTTAAGTAAAAATACAAGAAAAAACCTAAATTCACAAAAATTTCTTTTCTATTATCATTTATGATTATTTTTCATTTTCCTCATTTATTCTGGGTGTTTTGTTTTGTTTTGTGTAGGCCTTTAGGTGTATGAGTGGTCACCTCACATGTTCCAAGAACACTAAGTCATTAAGGGTTTTCCCAAATGACCCAGTGATTGAATAGACGTTTTTGACGTGCCAACCAGCACTAATGGCCAAAAACAACCGAACCACTCCACTAGCACAGAACAAGGAAGGAAATCCAACTGTTGTCCAAGGATCTGAACAACAATTCGGACCATATGACAACTGAAACCAGTAAGCTCCACTTGCTCCTGGATACTATCCTCAACACCTCCAACAATTCTAACCAGAGCTGACGAATTATTTTAACCAATGCCAGGGACCGTTCTACACCCCTCAGGACCAAAAATTCATGTTGGTTCCTCTTCCTCAGCATCCACCTCCACGCCGTACTCTCATAGATTACAGCCTACCATCGATTCATGGAGCAGATATGGGCATCTTCCATCCACCAGTGTAGGCCCAACACTTTGATATCAAACCAGATATCATGCAGTTGATCCAGAACACTGTTCAAATCGGCGGCCTTCCCAGTGAGGATTCCAATGCCCATCTCTCTAATTTTATGGAGGTCTGCGCCACGTTCTGCTACCACAAAGTGTCCACCAACGCCATCTATCTTCAACTATTCCACCTCTCTCTAAGGGATAAGGCGGAAGACTGTATTATAGGCTTGATGCAATGATCCATCCTCACCTGGGAGAAGCTAGCCCAGGTGTTCCTATCCAAAGACTTCCCACCCTCAAAGACGGTGACACTACGGAACAAGATCCAAAACATCTTGAAGCATGACACAGAATCATTATACAAATCATGGGATCACTTAAAGGAGATTTTGTGCAAATTCCCACACCACGGAATTCCACTTTGGATGCAAGTCCAAACCTTCTATGGTGGTATGATGACTAATACCAAGTCCATGGTGGATGCTACTGCTGGAGGTATGTTAATGAGAAAGTCTGCTGAATAACTCTTCGAACTACTAGAAGTCATGCCTACCAACAGCTTCCAGTGGTATTCCAAGCGAGGCACACAAAAAACGAGGTATGCATAACCTTGATTCCACTACCATGCTAGCTGCCCAGTTGGACGATGTGTCCAAGAAGATCGACAAACTTAATCTTAAAGTCACGTCCCAAGTACATGAGACAAATCATCCAGCGTGTAGCGAATGTGGTGATAACCACATCATGGGAGAATTCCTAGCTTCTAATGGAGGCCCATCAACAAGTGGAGTAAGTTATGTTGCACAAAATCAAGTAGCAAACCAGAACCTTCAGTATTAGAACACGACATGGCGTGATCAACAAAATATAAGCTGGGGCCAACAATAGTAGAATCCACTTCCCCAGTGACTACCCTTCTATAAACAACCTCTTTATCAGAACCAATACCAGAGGTAGAAACTACCCCAACATGAGCATTTTCAATAGAAAGGGTATTAGAACCCTCTCCCATACTATCCGCGATAGCCACCACCTCTACCATCTCAACAACCACCTCAATAGGAGAATACCTCAAGGTTAGAGGATCTTATGACCAAATTCATCTCTACTACTAAGACCAGGTTCCAAAATCAGGAGGCTTTAATTAGAGGCCTAGAGAACCAGATTGGCCAATTGGAAAACCAACTCTCAGGAAGGCAACCCGGTACTCTACCAGGAAACATGGAGAAGAACCAGAGGGTGGAAGCCTATGTTATCATACTCCGGAGTGGAAAAGAGCTCCAACAGAACCAACCAACAAAGCAAGGTGCATCCACACCCCCAGAAGAAGGTACCATTACCGACCCCTCCTCATCCAAAATCCCACAGAAGGAGGTTTCGTAGGATAAAGGGATGGAGGTTGTCAAACCCTATGAACCTTCCTTACCCTTCCCAGATAGATTGACGCAATAAAAGATGGACCATCAGTTCAAAAAATTCATGGACATATTTAAAAAGATGCACATAAATATTCCATTTGTAGAGGCACTGATGCAGATGCCCACTTACACCAAATTCATGAAGGAAATACTCTCCAATGGAAGAAAAATGGAAGATCTGGGCACCAATTCCCTAACCAAGGAGTGTTCTACAGTCATACAATATTCAATTCCTCCCAAACTCCTGGATCCTGGTAGTTTCACTATTCCCTATTCCATTGGACCTTGCGAGTTCGGGAAGGTCCTCTACGACTTAGGGGCCAGCGTGAACCTCATGACACTTGGTGTATTCTAGAAACTAGTACTCAATGACATGAAGCCTACCTGAGTAGCCCTTCAACTTGCTGATCAATCCATCAAACATCCGTAGAGACTACTGGAGGACGTTCTTGTCAAGGTAGGTAGGCTTATCCTTCCTTTATATTTCATCATCCTTGACATGGAAGAAGACCATGAGGCACCTCTCATACTTGGAAGACCTTTCTTGGCGACTGGGAAGGCACTCATCGACGTGCACCAAGGGGAGATAATTTTCTGGGTAGGAGATGAGGGAGTCTCATATAGTGTCCTCAAGGATGTCAAGCATACATCATCACCTGATCATGAGGGATGTTATGTGATAACTACCATGGATTATCCTTAGTGGATGATTTGGTATGTTCTTTTATTTCTGATAACTTTGTCATTCTAGACATTCTAGTTGAAGACAAGCCAGAGAACCTACAATTCCTAGGAATCTAGGGTGGCTACTATTGGGATCATTATCCACCACAAAGATCAGGTAAATAAGGTGAGTAGATCAAGCTAACGACCTAAAACAAAGGTGATTTCTAGGAGGAAACCTAGAAGATACACACCGTGAACCAACTATAAACACGGTGTGTACTTTTCCCTTTTCATTTATTCTAGATATTATAAATATATAGATTAAAAAAAGTAATAAACATGGATTATGTCGGTGCCAATGGTAAGGTCACTAGATTTTATCCGAGCTGTCCCTGGTTCGAATCCTCCCGACCTACATTCGGAACCAGATTCCTCCTTTTTATTTTTATATTTTCTTACATGGCATGTGTAGTAAATTTCATATATATATATATATATATATTATCTTATAAGAAAATCCATGGTGGGGATGGATCGGTTGGCCAAGATCACAACTCGTATCCAAAAGACCTGGGTTCTAATCCCGACAATTGCCCCATTTCCATCATTTACCCTTTTAATAAAACCACACGATGTGTTTTTTGATATAAGTTGTGTGTGACATATTTTTCCTTATAAAATTTAAAACTTTTCCATATAAAGTAATTCAGGTGGATGAAGTTGGCAGATTGGAAAAGTCTCGGCCCTGGTTATAAAAGACCCAGGTTCGAACTCGGCTAATCTCCCTGCTTCATCCCCTTCTTGTATAATTAAAAACCCCACGACGTGAATTTTTTTCTTCCCATGTATATAGGCTGTATAGATTAAATGTATATAAATGATAAATATGGGCAGTAGTACAACCTTCGCTCTAGTGGTTGAGGGCTTCCGTTCAGAACGGACGACCGCCGGTTCGAACCTTTCCCCAAGCACCAGACCAAAGGATGTACTTCTCTTTTTCCAATTTTTAAACACACGCCGTGTATTTTCCCACTAAATTACATGTATAGTTTTATTTTTAAATTATATATATATATATTTATATATATATCCATTTTTATTATTTTTAATTAATGTTAATTATTATATAGTTTACTATAATAATTATAAAAATATATATTATCAAAAAAATTGAGATACACATCATGTAGTCTATATGTACACACAGTGTACCTCAGCTATATAAGCTGCGGACCACCCGGATTCAAGCCATGTCGCACGGAGACCCCTCTTCTTCCTGTTTTCTTCCCCCGTACGACACCTGAACCCTCCTCCAAGATCTGTCAATTTCATTTGTTTCAGGTTCTGTTTCGTCTTACATTGTGATCATCGGTCTAGGTATGCCCTTCTACACCCTCTCTTTCAAGTTATTAAAACTATTTAGGGTGATTTTGGGATTAGCTGACCGTTCGTCTTCCACAGTACATTACCATGATATGAAGAACAGACGTCGTGTACTTTTGTACACAGCCACACACAAAATGCTTTGCAATTTGAATATACACGATGTGTATGTTTGTTACACACCATGTACCTTTCCCCATCGTGAATGGGTATCTTTTTGCACATGGAATCACACACCATTTGCATCAACATGATGTATGTGTTTGGTATACGCCACGTATGAAATTTCTTTTGGCCCATCCGTTTGTAACACTTCACAAGGCCTTGCACCCCTTGTTCACGTACATGGTGTGTGTGTTTGGTACATGCCACGTATTACATTTCTTTCGGTCAGTCTGTGTCTATCCCCCCACATGACCATGTTCCTCTAGTGACACACACGTTGTGTCTGATCCATACATGGCGTGTCATTTACTATTAGAACTGTTAAAATCATGGTTGTGTATTTTCTGATACACGACCATGTCCAATTTTCATGAACATGACATTTATGTTCGGTACACGTCATGTACCCTTTACTGGTCTACCTTCTTCTCCCTCGGCGTGTTTATGAAGAGAACACGGGATGCTACTCAGCTTTCACTATAGGTCGTGTACTCTGGATCTACCCGTCATGTACTTTTGTTTTTTTAGTTTTCTCACATTTTCTTTGTTTTCATTTCTTTTCTTTTTCTATTATTTGGTTTTTCTTTCTCTTTAAGGTTATGGCAGACCAAGATCCTTCCAATGGGAAGTGTCCAGCCTCCGCCACTGATAGCGAGAGGCCCATTTATCATCAGATACGACTCCGATGTGCGACGCAGTCAGAGCCAGACGCTCCGATATACGAGCTCCCACTATTGGTCATCCTTCCACCCCTCACTCCCTCAGTAGAGGATGGTTCTAGTAGCACTGCGACTCCATCACCCCATACCGAGACACCGTGCACCATTGTTTCTTTACCACTGGTTGTCGCACTGCCTCTGCCCCCTTCAGTAGTAGCTAGCCCCACATCGACCGCTTCATCTAGTGGGCCTCCGTCTACTTCAGCAAATCCACCCCTAGAGCCCGCTCCTGCTGCTACACCTCCACCTAGGCCAGGACCTACAGGTGTTCACTACCCGTGCATGGTGTTCCTGATCACCGACTTGGAACATGGTAGGATCCAGATCTTCTCTAGTCATTCAGTTCCATTCAGTGGCCTCTACCTAAACAGCAACATTCCTTAGCATCTAGGAATCTAGGGAGAGTTTGAGGATCTCTTTCGACACACTCCACTGGTCGCTATTTTCCAGGTCAGCACTCCTATATTCTACGATTTATTTTTGGAGTTCGCTACGTCATTCGAGTTCGACGGAGCTGAGTACTGGGAGACACCTGGTGATGCGGTACTCGTGGTTCGGTTCCGGCTGGGCGGTCGATGCTTATCCATCACCATGACCGAGTTTGGACGAGGGTGTGGTTTCTACCCTCATCCCATCACCCCACCCCATGTTTCTACCATGACCAGGCCCGAGCGCTCTGAGTTCTTTGTTATGTGGTGGGAGATTGCTGGTCCTGACCACCGCTACACCACTACCTCGCAGAAGAGTACCCTTATCACTAACCCCATCCTTTGTTTTACCCACCGGTGCTTTAGCGCCCTTCTTTTCACCCGCCATGAGGATATATGGGTCATGACCAGTCGTGACATGGATCTCCTTACTTGTGTCATCCGGCAGTACTACCCAGACCCCCCTTACCTCGCTGCCTCATACTTCCATGCCACATTTACCAGATGTCAGGGAAACCTGAATGGTGGGTTTTACGCCACCCGCCTTGCCCATAACCTCAGGGTATTTGTGCCTTCCCTACCCCATGACCTATTAGGTTCACCCCAGTAGATGGACTATCTCATGCTTATTTGCATGGGATTGGTCCAGAAGCAGGGTGTGCCTACGTCCTTGCTCGGGCTCCACCCTGCCCGCATGCTGACCCTCCTACACCCGCCGATGCACCTCATCCTCCATCCTCACCCCCTCTATCTTCCCTATCCCACCTCCTTCTACTGACCCCAATTCTTATAACCTTCTATATTCTATCCAACCACCTACCTCACCTACCCACGCATCCTCGGTCGGTCTCTCCCTTTCCTTCTGCCTCGACGTGATGGAGCAGCATTTGGTTCGTATCGACAGCCACCAGGACCGGATGGAGCAGATGTTAGGGCTTATTCTTTACCATCTTGGTATTCCACTGCCCCCACCACCTACCTCTTTTTCGGCTCCTAGACATTTTACTGCTTCCCCACAACCTTATACTGCATTGGCCATGGATTCTATTCTACTCTCTATTATGGGTCCGGTTACTGCTTCCAGTCCTAAGGGTGATGTCGAGCTTCTCCTTCCGAGTCCAGGACTTGCAGCTCCTACTTCTTCAGTTTCCCTTCCAGGTGAAGATTCTGAGCCTCAATTTTGCACGGCTCCTAAACCTTCTCTTTCAGCTTGTTCTGTATTGGATGATTCCACATCAGAGGTGACCCCCTGACTGGTTTTTGGGACACTTGATTTTTAATGTATATATATTATTGTGATCTCTTGTGTCTGTGTCTATTGTGTATGCTTGAAGTGTTCTCTTCATTCCTCCCTCACAGGTACTCTAGCACATTTTGGGCTGCACTTTTACATCACATTCCATTTTCCTATGCCCAAAAATGAGGGGAGTATTTTTTTTCCATTGATTACTTTTCTTTCTTACTTTCCTTCTTTCCTTACTTCCCCTTGGTCTGGTCCACTATTATGTCCCCACTTTACCTTGTTCCTATTTTTGGGAACTTGGTGGACCACGTGCGGTATTATGTATGGGGGTGTATTTAGACCACTCTAGTCTTTTCCCTTTTTATCATTCTCGGTGACGTCATTATTAGAAGATATATTTTAATATGTAAAGACATTTTGGTTAACCATATTTTTAAATAATGAAGCTGAAAGTAGAAAATTTCAAAAATTTACATGCTTATTTTGGTTCTTAGATATTTTAAAGTAATTGCTGATATAGTTTCAATTATAACTTGTAATCCTTGGATAATTACATCAATTAGACTAATCAAGTATTTGCAAGTCAAGACCAGATTGTATCTTTTTTTATTTTTTCCCACTCTTGAGAGGTTTTCTAACCCATTTGTCATATTCTTTATAATACCCTATTTCTTGAGATATTCTTAGAATATACACAACTACTAGAATTTGAAAGTTTTCTTTTTGAATCTTGAATAATTTTTGAATTACATTAAAATTATTGTGGCATTTGATTGTTTAAACCCCTTTATCTTGAGACCTACCCTATATCTTATCTTTGTGAAGCCCCTAGAGACCATGAATAGCCTTTATAGGAATCCATATTACAAGCCTATTTTCCTTCCTACCCTAATTATTTAATGAATTTTCATGATTATTCATTTGACCTCAAAAGAAGGGATTGGCAACACATGGTATAAATTCATGAATTGTAAAGAAATTAATTATGGGGGAGTACATCTTGATCATTTGGGTCGAAAAGGGTTCCAAACCTCTATTTTTAGAAATTCTGAAAGGTTCCCTTTGTGTTATATAAAAAGAAGAAGAAGAAAAAAATTTACAAACAAAGGGACCTTATGCACACTTGTTGGTTTGTGTCTCCTACTCAACTAAAAGTGATGGTGGTGATAAGATTATTTGATAAAGATTTTTGAGGACGTTTTTACATTGAGTTTAACATTGAATATCATGCATCATTATTTAATGAATTTAGCCTCTTCTTTCAAGCCTTAGAGTTATTTTCACATCTTCACCAACCAACCTTTAGCCACAGAAACATCTGATACTTATTGAAAATCCCTCATGATTTTTGTAAGTCAATGCTTCTGAAGTGGAGAACTTGAATTCTTGCAAACCTATGGATAGAGTCCATATATCTTTGATTGAGAATAACTTTGATTAAAAAAATCTTGAGTGTTGAGTATATTTTTGGTGAGGTAAATCATCAAGTGCATTTTTTATTTTTGAATGGTTGAAACATGTTTTAAAAGAGGATGAAAGTAGTTAATTGAATTATATACAAGATATGATTGGAATATCTCCTGGATTGAAACTGTTTTGTATTATTTTTGAAATTTCTCTTGTAACTTATTATTTACATTTAAGATTAGCTAAATTCCTTCCTTTTAAAATATAGACTCTTTTAATTCGATGTTGATATTTTCTTGAGGGAAAGAAAATGACTAAGTATGGGGGAGTTTGATGCACTCAATTTTTGTATACATTTTCATATACTCTATTGAAAAATAAGAACATGTTTTCAGAAATTACCTACTTCATAGGGAAAAAATAATTTGATTTTAGTGATCTTGTTCATTTCAATGAGGTTTATGGCCAAATACACAACACGAGGAAGAACTGAGTAAATATTTACAACTACACGGAGTGTAGTTATATATACGCTATGTGCATTCAATCTTAGACACGAGTTGACCCGTACAAGTACATGCCCAAGTAACCAGAAGGAGGTACATGCTGTGTTAAAAATATACACACCATGTTAGACATTCTAGAAGCATTTGGTGGATGAAAAGAGTCTAAACACCCATGTGGTCGGCTGAAGGGGACATGTCGTGTTCCACTAATACATGCCTTGTATACCATTCTAGAAGTGGTTGATGGCTGAAAAATAAGACTACACACCATGTGTGGTGGCAATACAACATATGTAGATTTTCCTACCAAGTGGCGCTATGTTCCAAGTCAAAAAAGGCGTGTTAGGCCGCCTACTAGCAAAGAAAACATAAGCAAAAACGTGTTGAAAAATGTACACGTTGTGTACTTTGGCCACACACCGTGTACTTACTTTTTCTATAAAAGGAGGCCTTTGACTCAGGACAAGAGGGTTTTGTGTAGTATTTTGTGGAGAAAGGGTTGAAGTTCCGAAGGAGAGACTCTCTTCCTTCATACTCCCCTCATTCCACCATCTACCGAAGGATCATTTTTACCTCGAAGTTTCAAGCATGATCACATTAGGTATCAAGATTTTTGTGTTTATTTTCTTCTCCATGTGTAACTAAACACCCAGTTTGTTGGGGTAGTGGGATATGTTGAGTTGTAATTTGAATTAAGTTGTTATGAATGTGTTTGTTTTATTAACCTCTTCTTATTCCTCTTAAAACACTTCATATTATCACTAGAAATTCTGTACCCAACAAAGGGCAGAATTTTCAGGGATTCAAAAGTAAAAACCAATGAATAATTTCATGACTATTGGAAGTATTCTTATACTCGAAATGGACTAAGTCAAATAAAGATCTGTTAAATACTAACTATCAGACTATGGAGTTAGTTACTTGAGCTCTAAATATAAAGTTTACCAGACCAAGGAAACATTATTACAAATTAAACCCAGAGGTTTCAGTTATCATGAACAACACAACCTCATAAGCAATTTGATTTAATAAATAACTTCTCATTAACCCATAACCCCAATTCACGCCTCTATTTATCTATATCAAAATTAATTTTGTTTTTATTTTACTTTTATTATATTAATAAATTTGTTAAAAGAAACTTAGAACCAATTGTTATTTTTATCCAAACAATAACAATCGACTCTAAATTCAACAAACCTCATGAAAATAAAAATACAAAATAATTTAAATAAGATAAAAATAACTCCTTTTTCCCTATGGATCGACCCCTTATTGGTGCTATACTTATTGGGGTAAAAAAAATTTGGGACACCAATAATATACCTTCGGTGAAATGAGTTTCCAAATACCCATCCATAAAATATGGTTATGATAAATAAATGGTATCACTACATGGAAATAATAAGTTGTACATACCCATGAGCGATAATTTCACAACCCATTTGATTGAAATAGAGTGAATAAAGGTGGTTTATTAATCAAAATAACATTAATGTATATTGAGGATACCTGATTTAATATTTTATTAAAAATATTATTGATTTAGAGGAGGGAAAATAATAATTAAAAATAATTTGATCGGTTAAGGAATTTAACTCTTCTTTGAAATAAATCCTTTAGATATCCTCTTAAGGGCTCCTAGGTTGGTATTTTGCAAAGAAAAGAACCTATTTAATGTGAATAAAGAATTTTAGAATGGGTTTTTAGGTTATGTTCATTTTATAAGGTTCAAGAAGGTGTGAAGAAGATAGAGGGGTTCCCTTTTAATAATTGTGAGGAGGGTTACTCTTGGAATTTCTTAAAATATTAAATTAATATAAATTAATTTTGATGTAAAAATGGTTCCAAATTGATAATATTAAAATATAATATTATTATTAGTTTAAATTTTCTTGTAATTTTTTTCAGAAGTTTGGATCATATTTTTACCCTTATATTTTTGTTTTAACCCTTCATTGCCTCTTTTTACAATTACCATAATATTAATGTTTTGTAGCTTTTAAGGGTTAAAAATATTACTATAAAATGACAAAAGACCCATAAATGGACCGTGGATGATGATAAAAACCATATCACATTCATTTGGATGAATTTATGATTGTTATGAATTTTATATCATTTAATAAAATATTATTTATTATAAAATATCATTAATGCCATTTGTAACACTATTCATTTAATTTGACATTAAATACATAAATAATGAGTTTAATTTTGAATATAATTCTTTAAAAACTTCATAATATGTCATATATATCTATAATATTTGTGGTAAATATTAAATTATACATATTAAATCAATTTAATAATTTTAAAATCATTTATTTTATTTTTTTGTTAATTGAATAAATATTGTATTAGCATTGCATAAGCATATAAGGAAATTAAAATTTTATAAAAATTAGAAATAAATTTAAATCAATAAAATAATTTCATTAGTCTCAAATTAGACATTTATACTTATTCATAACATTCTTATTTCCCAATAAGGACATATAATAGATATTTAAAACTACCAAAGTGACATTTTATAACTTTATTTTATTTAAATATTATATAGGTCATTTTCATGGTAAATTGTGCATTAAAAAATAAATTTATAGCCTAATATGAAAATGTTTAAAGTATATTAATACAATAATTATTAGTATTAATAAATATGGACTTTACACTTATCTTTATCCATGATTAATAAGATTTACCCATTACCAAGGTAAAACTTTTTCCACATTTGTTATTCATCTTGAAAAAAAATAAAAGGACCCTATTTAATAAATTTAACCACATGATTCAAAATATATAATAAATTTCATAAAATTTAAAACATATAAGTGTAAAAAAATAATTTTAAAATAAGTGCGCAACGTGATGGAAATCGCTTTTAGAAAAATATAATTTTAATCATTAAACAGAATTTATTCTTATCACATGCCTGGAAATATATTGTATGAATGTTAAATTTTTTATTGATTCTTTAATATAAAAATTTCATTTAAATAATTCAAAAATATTGAAAAACTTAATTTTTTTAGTTAAAAACACATTATTGACATAAAAACTGTTTATCCAGGTAATGCCTTTTCATGTTTAAAAAATGTATTTATGTTGAATTAAAACAAAAAATTGATTCAAAAGAACATAATTGTTTTTTTAATACAAGATAAATAATATTAATTTGAAACAATTAAAAAAATACAACATTTTACATTCCAAAAACTAAAATA
Source organism: Viscum album (assembly GCA_963277665.1). Lineage (NCBI taxonomy): Eukaryota > Viridiplantae > Streptophyta > Magnoliopsida > Santalales > Viscaceae > Viscum > Viscum album. Next base: position 129,707,833 of record OY728162.1, read on the forward strand.
TACTTTTTAATAAAAAATAGTAATTTTTTAATATTAACTGGAAAATCAATATATTAAAGAATTTAACAAAAAATAAACCTGAGATAATTTTAGTATGTTGATTTATAAAATGTAGTTAGTTTTATTAATTAATTTTTTTTAAAAAAAATCCAAAAATTAAATATAATAATTTATCAAAATAACAATAAACCAATTTTTGAAGGAAATATATTTTTAAGCATAATACAACATTGAAAAAAAATGAATGCTTATTTCCTAATCATTAATCAATAAATTTATACTAAGTATAATATTATAATATACCTAATAAATTTTTTAATCCTATCAATACCCACTAATATAATGGCTAGATTATAATGGTCACATAATAATATTGTAATAGTATGTCATGGTTCTTTTAAACTCAGAATTTCATGTAACAAAAACTATCAAAGAAATTAAACCTATTTGAAAAAATATATATAAAATATTGGGGTGTTACAGATAAATCTATCTTTTTCACATATTCAATCCTTAAATGGATATATGGATAATAATTAATTTGAGCAGGATAATATTTTTCTATTTCTTTAAATATTTCTAGATTTATTCTAAAAAAATCCTGAAATATTGGATCTTTCATGATCATTGTTATAGATAAACAAGCAAAATACTTTTAACACAAAGCATCTATCACCTTGTTCATTTTGTAGGGCGGTAATATATTGATAATTAAAATCTTCAATCAGATTCAACCATCTTTTATGGCATATATTACACTATTTTTGAGTGAATATATACTCAATGATTTTATGATAAGTAATTATATCACATGCTTCACCATAAATATAATTCCTCCATATATTTAATGAAAAATCCCCATAGATAAATCTGAAGCATGTTTTGGGTAATTTTTCTCATGAACCTTCAATTTTTCTGAGGCATAAGCTATAATGACATCATTCTTTATTAGAATGAATCCAAGTCCCATATTTGACTCATAACTATATATTAAAAACTCTTCTCCACTACAGGGTTTTGAAATAACATGTGTGTTGAATAACCTTTTATCATATTTCTTGAAATATTCCTCACATTCATCTGTCCAAAGGAACTTGGATGCCTTCTGAGTTAACAAGGTGAGTGGATTAGAGAGTCATGATAAATTATCTAAAAAGTCTTGATAATATCCATACAAAATAATAAAAATAAGGACCCCAGTAAATATTGTTGGCCTAGTTCATTTCTCAATAACTTTCTCCTTTGAAGGGTCTATTGAAATACCCCCACCTAAGATTATATTACCCAAGAATGAAACTTTTTTAAGAAAAAATTTACACATAGTGAATTTTTCATAAATATTAACCTTCCTTGAGTTCCTCATTAAAATTATCATGTGATATTAATGATTTTCCTTTCTCTTTAAATATATAAAAATATCCTCTATAAAGACTACTAAAAATTGATATAAGTAATATTTAAAGACTCTATTCATCAAATAAATTAAGATAACTAATTAATTTGTTAGACCAAATGGAATCACTATAAACTCATAGTGTTAATACCACATATGGAATTTTATCTTTAGTATTTCTTCACTTTTGACTTTCAACTAATAGTACCAATATCAATTATCAATCTTAGAAATGTATTCATCTACTCATAACTAATCAAAAAAATAATCAATATGATATAAGGGATAATTTTTCATGATAGTGATGTTTTTAATGTTATTTATCATCAATGAAGAGTAACATTGATCCATATTTTATTTTAATAAAAAGAACCAGTTCACCCCAAGGTGACATACTTGGCGGAATAAATCCATTAGCAATATTCTCATAGTGTTTCATATTTAATTCTGACAACTCCGTTAGTTCAATTATATAAAATCATTTAAAATAAGTGTATCACTATGTATGAGTTCTATTGATAACTAAAGATCATGACTTAGAGGAATACCATGAAATTATTATATAAATAAATCAACAAACTCCTCAATAATAGGCATATGTTCTATGTTACATTTCTCTCTAAGCATCTAAGATAAATAGACTTCATTGATATGAATTAAGACCCACATAATGGATTTTATTTCTATTGGAAGTTTATATTTACCATCTCACTAATATATTATCATATGTTGGTTTGTAATATCAAACATGGCTTCCCTTATAAATTTATAATGGATTTATATTAATACAGTCACCCCATGGATAAAATAACATCAAATTCTTCCAGAAGGAAAATTGAAATATTTTCATAAATCACATTCTCACAAACTTAAATTGGAGAGGAACAAAAAACATGGGATGTGACCATCATACCATTAAGGATTTTTGTAGATAATTCTACTTATAATCGTTTAATATAGGAATTAACATTCCTATAGAATTTTCATGATATAGAGAAATTCATATGACTAAGCTCAAATAGGGTACTTCAATATTTGAAAATACACATTACCACATAAAATTAATCATTCTATATATAATACCTTTCTAAATCCACAATGGTTGGAATGAAAATAAAGAATATTTAATAAATTTGATTGATCATGGAAAATTATTCATAAGACATCTAAATAATGACACCTTATTATCACACTATGGAACCTTTGGTTTATCCCACACCATCCGTGGTTATTATTTATTGAAAAACTTATTAATGGTTTATAAATTAAATTTTAATTAACCAAAGAATATCCCTTATTAATTTCAAACCAGGTACAAATTAATGGCATAATCACTATGCATGTGAATAATGAAATATATAAACTCGACCAACTCCTTTAAGGTTTATTACCATTGGTTGTATCTATTATAAATCCAAATCCACGTATAGTATCAAGATAGAGATGTTTTTTAAGCAAACTACACTTCTTTATTTACCATAATTTATGATGTTCTTCTATACTTATGATTATTGTAAGGATTATCATTAATGTTTTCTCATCCTAGTTTCCAAATGTTAACGAAACCCTACTTTGATACTAACTAAAGTGACTCATACTTTTCATACATAAATATTACATCTTTTTAGATGAATATTTAATAAATTTAACATATACATGCCAACATACCATAAAGCTTCACTATCTTTGGAGACAAGATACAAAATATTCATATTTCATGAATGATCTTAAAAATCACCCGTATATATCTTCCCATTTATCAATGTTTATACAAATACCCAACTTTAAACTTTATTCACAACCTTGGTAAAGGAAACATAATAAATAATGAGATTATATTCCTAGTAATGGTAAATATGAGAGATATCAATTTATGGTCATAGGAAAGCATAAGTTCAACATAATGGTATGATAATATGAATATAACTTAAAATAAATTCATATCGAATATTTCAAAGATCATAAACATGAGTCATAGAATAAATAAGTATCATTTAAAAAAATAAATCATAAGAGTGAGAAATATTTTTAAATAAATCATGAAAATTTTGTTTATTTCATAATAGTTTGGTACCATCATATGTATAAAAACAGTTTCATTTTTAAAGGTTAACTAATAAGACCATCAAATAATAACATATTAGTCATTAACACTTTCTTACCTTATTGGATTAATAAAAAAGACTTGTTTCCTAGAGAAGACCAAATATATCATATTGTTTCCCATAATAGATCAAGTACATCGACTTGTTTCCAATAGTAGATCAAACTCATTAACTTGTTTCCCATAAAAATATCATTAGATACAATACTTTACTTACTGTATTGGAGAGATATATAATTCTAGGACCACACATAACATAATAAAAACCATAAATATGTTTGTTATAAGATCATGAAACATTCAACATATCATCACATTATAGCCTATGAAAAAAAAAACAAGATTCGTAAACATTTCATCAATTCATCAAAACCATAACCCATAGAAAATAAATGGGTTTCATAAACATCTCATCATCATAATCCATCTAGATAAATAATAAGGATGGTATCATTGGATTATAACCCCATTAAAACATAATTAACATCAATGTACGTTATCATGGATGAAAACTTCATTAAAATCATCACTAGAATATTTTCCAAGGAAAATATCTTTTTGAATTTGAGATAACTTAATTAAAATATAATAATTTCCCAAATATTAAGTTTTTTTTGAAAAAAATAACCTTGAAAAAAATACAAATTAATCTTCAAAAAACTAAGTGGTCATGATGGTGTATAAGTTAAAATAAAAAAAAACCTCTCATGCTTTTATAAAAAGTAAAAAAGATCATTATTTATAAAATGAAAAGAAGATTAATTTTAAGCCAATTTATAATAATTATGTCATGGTAAAAATGACGTTAAAAATAATATTATATTATTAGAAACATTAATGAACAAATTTTTCAAAAACATGGATATGGAATAAAAACTATTTTTGACCGAAGTGAGAAATAAAGTAGGATTTTATTAAAAACACTATTCTGATCTATTGAGTACTTAAAATAAGGAAAATAAAAAAGAAAAAAATCATTATAAAAAAACATGTATAAAAAATTAAATTCATTTATTTTATACAGATCATATAATTTCCTCAATTTACATTCATGTATAATCAACCCCAATTAAAAATAAGATTGATACATATCCCTTAGAACTTTGGTAAATATTGAATCCTAAGATACATGAAAGAATAAATTTAAATGAAGTCTTAAATACAAATAAAATAAATATATTAATGATATAACATATAAAATGTTCTTTATATACACATCATAAAATAATATAGGTGCATAACGTAACTAATGTCCCAAAGAAAAACATTTGAGGCAAAAATACCTTACCACTGGTCCAACTAATTTTTCACGTGTTCTATCATAGAATATAATAAATATATATTTATTATAAATATATTACATAAATATACTCAAATATATCATACCATATATGATTTAATTAAAACATTTTATCACGTTTTTATTAAGAATTGTTTATTGAAATCATTATTTTGGGGTGATAACTACTTAGCATTTCTTGTATGTTTTGGTTTGGTTGTTTTGTTCTGTTTACTTTTATCATGGTTAAACCATATATATAAGGTTAATAATGATATAAATATCATATATATTCACTATATAAATATTTAGAGGTAGTAATAAAATTTATTGAAATAAAAAATAATTACACCATTCATGGAGATGGTAAGTCGTACATACATATGAACATTGTTTTTACTTTTCAACGGATGGAAGGAAATAAAGGTAAATATTAATTAGAATTTAATTAATCATTATAATATAATATATAACATATATATTTATCAAATCTATATTTATTTCCATCCATGTAAGTGGAAATGAAAATGAATCACATTGTTGAGTAGAGGCGGTAGTCCATATGTACGCACGAGTGAAATTATCATTTTCTAATGGATTGGAAGGTAATAATTTAGATTTGATATTATAATTATAGAAGTATAATTAAGTCATAAATATAATATATATACTTTAAATCCATAAATATATCTATCCTTGATAAGGGGTGATGAAAAATTAATTATATCAGTTCGTGAGGCAGTAGTTCACCATACACACGATCTACAGTTTCATTTCCCATTAGATGGATGAGGAGATAGATATAAGTAATGAAATAAACATAATAAAATATAGATATATGGTAGATACTTATGTTATTATATTTTAATTATTAATATATAATTTAAGGTGGTAAAATATGAGGTAAAACGAATTACCTTTGTAAAGACAATTAACTTCGCTTAGAAAACCTCATCTGAATCTATTAGTAATGATCCTAGGGTAGAACATTTTGGAATAAAAGTGTAGGATCCTAGGTATTTATAGAATAATAGTTTTTAATTTTTATTAATATTTATTAATAAGATATTATTTTTACATTAAATGGTATTATTTTTCTAATAGCATACTCAACATGCAACAACTGGTTTCTTGGATATATTACATTGCACACAACTTTGGGGTATACCGAAAAATGATATATTATTATTATTATTATTATTATTATTATTATTATTTTAAATGGTTGTTAATTCATAGTCGTTGTATTAGAAGGAATGAACAGAACTAACTAAAATATGATAATTGATTTTTGTTAAATGTTTTAACATTTATCCAATAAATTTTAGAGGCTTAAAATGAGAATGAATCCAATTTTAAGCATAAGATAATCTAACATTTTTAAAAGATAAGTTTACTGCCTTTTTATGGAGAACCCTTTTAAAATATAGATTTTTTACTTTTATATGTTCTATTTTACAAAATAAACTTCATATTTAGAAGTATCACATCAAAATTTACTTTGGATGAAATTTTGGTATTTTTTTGATAAAGTTCTTTTTTAATGAATAGTTAAAAATACAACATTTTAATTCAAAATGGAATTTTCAACTAATTTATTTATTCAGTTATATTATCATTTTAATTTGTTTTAAAGTTTAATTGGATTATTTTTTTATCATTTAATTCAATGTTGGTCATTGTAAGTAATTTAACTTTTAAATTGGATATAAAAACATGTCAATCTTTTGATAGTATTTATTTCTTTAAAACCCACTTTTTGGTTTTGACAACATGAATTAATTTTAAATTAATTTCTGAAAATTTGGTGTTTTGAATTTTGAAAAATGGATTCCATATTTGGAATTATAATGTCTAAATTTTGTAAATAAGTATCTTTTATTTTTGGATATTATGATTAGAAACTTCAGTAATTATTTTTATTCACCATGGTTAAAGGGTAAATCTGGTGAATAAGGGTAAAAATAATAGCATAATAATAATAAACTACACTAACACATGTCATAATCCTATTTTATTATATATTTCAAACCATGGTCATCCATGGGTATAATTAAGCACCCCATGGATCCACTTAGGTGTGATAATGAAATATTATAAGAATTAATTTAATGTAAAGAGAAATATGACATAAAGATGTATCTTTTACACAAAAAAATAATATAGGGTTATATAACTGATATATTTGACTATAAATAGTCATTATAAATATAATAATATTTCATACATCATGTTATTTTAGTTATAATTTTTAGACATTAAATAAATACTTTTATTTATGACAAAAATGATGATACAGTGATTACCTTATTAATGAACGATTCAAATAAATAATATTATAAATATTAAAATAAATGTGATTTTATTATTTTTATTTAATAAAATAATTTAATAGAAGATATTGAAATATTATCTTTGATTTAATGCCTTTTTTCTAATTAATAAAGTTTATATTACTTTGACAAAAATCAATTACTTAATAGTGTCAAAATTAACATAAATGAGTTTTAAAAAAATACTATTTTATTAAATGATATAATAGTCCCAAAAATCTAAGATTTAGAAAAATTACCTATATAATTTTTAAAATTTCATTAATTATCCACTAATTTTTCTCATGTAATTTTATAGTAACTATAGTTACCATATATTTTGGAAATACAAGAAGACATGGTAAGTGTTAATATTTTTAACTAAGGGTTAAAGATAAAAGATAAGGTTAATTTTATTATGACCTAAACTTATATAAAAACTATCATTTTAGAGTATTTAGACCCAAAATAATCTTATATTTGAAATAAATTAGTTGGGACGTTTTGAAACCAAAAATAAATTTATAATAAAATAATATTTCTATACTTTCCTAAAGTGCCCCTCCCCCTATTATAAAAAGTCACCACCTCTACCAACTTACACACACATATAAAGCCCCTTGGATCGTCAAATTTATGCTGAAATAATCTTCTGACATCCCTTTCTTCATCCTAGAAGCCTTACCTTTGGAAGAAGTAAATTTTAGAGATCATTTTGGCTCATATTAAAAGAATTTAACCGATTTAGAGGTAACATCTTCTCCCAAGTTCCTTTATTTTATTTTCCTTCTACACTATCTATTCTCTTATTATTGTTTTATTACATAAAAAATCCATTATCCTAAATATACTACAATGTTTTTATGAGAATTATTTTAACTACACTTACACACACCTCCATCTAATAGATATAAACATATTGTTTCTGTGTACATCGAACTAATGCCTCACAAAACGATGATTGATCATTTTTCTCCTACCACCTATCATGGTGGAAATTATGATGGAACTATATTTATATATTATATATGTTATATTTATATTTTCTATGTTATTTTTATTTTTTATTTTTACAGCACACATTTAATATTTCTGTAATGTGTAAATACGATAATTTATTTTGAGGAAGTGCAGCCTACCGCCCCCTGAAACTGATATGACTCTTTCATTCCATTCATGGGACATATAAAGGATTGAATTAATGAAATTATGTAACATACATAACATATATATTATACTTGAATTATATCGTACCTATGTATCATTTAGTTTTCATTCCATTGATATGAAAATGATATAAAAGTTGTTTTCATGCATATGTATGCTCTTTCGTCTTCATGAATGACACATTTCATTTCTTATATACAAATGTTATATACAATTATAAATACATATATAATTGATATATATGTTATTTAAATCATAAATATCATTGTGTAAATGATGTAATCTTGATTACATGGACAATTTACATCAAAACAAGTTTATTTTTGGACTCAAGAACCAATTATCTATAAAACGTCTGACATGAAGTAAAATAATTAAATAATTATTATAACATGGTCATAAGTACTTTAACTAGAATAATAAAACTGAAAAATTTTCTTAAACAAGTAGTAATTAACTTAATTTTATGATTCATGGAGATAAGTAATGACCAATACATGTCAGACTCAAGGTAAGTGACTTCGTCTCATTCTCCTTTAATTGAGACATATTTTGATTTATACATGAAATTCATTTATACGATGTATAATGAACCCCTTTTAATATTAATTTCATCCAAAGGTCTTAAAAAGTAATATTTTATATGAATGATTCTACTAAATGAAGAAATGAATTTTTTTAATGTACGTGGAGACAATGACCTTTTCGTCGCCATAAGTATTATTTGATATTTGGATTCCTCTACATGTCGTAATGTTTTTAAAAAGAAAAATGAATAAAAAATTACTATTTAGGTTATTTTGGTATTGAAAATATTTTTGGGAAAGGATTTATTATATCAATATCTTCAAATGATGTCTTATGATGGAAATGTGGAAGTGTTATTTTTTCTTTAAGATTGTTCACGTGTTATGATTATGTTATGGTTCTTTGTAATTTATTAATTTTACAGGTGGTTTTGTGATAAATCGAGGGCAGGTGATCCCTGATATCTCTCCAATTCATTGGGTAATGTGACGAAGGTAAATGACAAAGCTTCTCCTAAGAGATTTAGGGAATATACTATGATGGGTATTCCAAACGTAACTATGCATGTTACTCCCTAATTAGATGTGAAAGCTACAATGTAAGTATGTTATTTATGACAAAATTTACCTTTTTGATTTATGATTTATATGAGTTATTCATAAATCTTACGATTTCAATAGGTGTGTTAAAGATATTATGTTTTATGTGTAAAAAGTATGATTTCATTTATTTGTATATATTTATGGAATAATGTTTTCATTATATATTCTAAATACCTTTCTGATATTTTTATTCTTATCCCATGTTTTTGAAATGTTTTTCACACGGTATAAACAAGGGTTAGAGAAAGGAAGAATTTAGTAATATTTTTTTCAAGAAAATAATTCTTATTTTATTTAATGAGTTTTATTATTGTAAAAAAAATGGATTGAGTAGAAGTGTTTACTCTGTAATATTTGAGATGGAATATAATAGTTATGTCCTAATTCTATAAAATTTTATACTTAAAAAGATCCTTATTGTGAAATAAAGTACATTCTTGATCAAAACTAAAGATTATGTAATGTTTTAAGGCTGTGGCCTTATAGTTGGTATCAGATAAAGATTTAGATAACTTCAAAAGTTAGGATATTGTTAAATGAATATCCATAAATTATTTTTACTTTATGGTAATATTGAAATGATATATCATTTGATGATTATGATGTTTCTTCATTTAATATATTTATATGTTCAGAATGGTTTTACATAGAGGAAACATGGCAGTTATAATGGGACTATATCAAGTGGGACAAAACCTTCTAAATTCAAATCCTAAGATAGTCAGAATCAGAATTGAAAAGTTTGTTACAATGATGGCACAATTGACTCAGGATATAAATGTTGGTGGTATCCATGCACGAGATTAGCCAGATCAACCACAATGGAACATGTCGGTAGTGGAGCATTTCATGAGGACACATCCCCCATCATTCAAAGGATCATCTGACCCTATTCTAACTGAATATTGGATTAAAGAAAACAAAAAGATTTTCAATTTCATGGGGTGTTCAAAACATCAAAAGGTTAGTCTTTTTGTTTACCGTTTTGAAGGTGAAGCTGATCAGTGGTGGTCGATGTTTAAAAATATCAGGGACGGTTAGTTGATTGATCCTCTTGATTGGGATGAATTTAAAGGTATGGTTCTTGATAAATATTTCCCTAATTAGGTTCAACTTAAAATAGAAAAAAATTATATGAATTGATGAAATATGATGACTCAGTGGCTGCTTATGAAACAAAATTCAGTCGACTAGAAAGGTATGCTTCAAATTTCATACAGGATCTTGATAGTAAAATTAATCATTTTTACTCAGGATTAAATCGAGAGTAATGAAGGTTAATATCTTTTCATGAGTTCAAAAGTTATGAAAAAATTGTTTTATGTGCAGAGAAGGTGGAAATGGAGTTTTGTAATGAACATGTGTTCTTTGAAAAAAAATAGAATAAGAGGTCAAGGTGGCAGAAAAAATGGAACAACTCTTCAAAAAAATTTGGTGGTAAGAAAATTAATTTAACTGTTTGTGAAAATTGTGGTAAAAATCACACTGGGGAATGTCTTTTGAATATTTTTAAGTGATTACAATGGGGGTAAAATGGGACATAAGGATTTTAATTTCATTGAAATGATCATGGTAGTGGAATGATAAAATCATATTTACAGTCAGTAAAATGTTTTAAGTGAAATTAAATGGTAAATTATGAAAATTATTGTCCGACAAAGAACTAAAATTATGGAAATTGGCCATATTTCAAGAAGAAAGGGGTGGTGAAATCCTTTAAAAATACTTCAGTAGATGTTGGACTATCAAATTAAGTATTATCATGTATTTTTTTTAGATCATGACAATGTGTTGTTTGATTTATAGTCTACACATTCTTTCTTTTTGAGAAATTTTCTTGTAAATTGGGAATTCCATCTCAATATATAAATCTTGAACTTTTGGTAAAAACACTTGGGGGAAATGATAAGACAAAGAGAAATTATAAGAACCTTCATATCCTTGTGTGCTGAAATAATATACCTACAGACCTTATTGTTTTTCCTCTAGTAGATTTTGATGTTATTTTGGGTATAGATTGGATTTCTGTTTATCATGATAAGATTTTTTTCATAGCTAATAAGGTTTCCTTTCAGAAGTAATTTCAGTTGGTGTACAAGAATAAATCCTTACTTTTTATAACATATCAAGAAGTTCATAAAGTATTAAAAGATGTAAATTAATGTTACCTTGCACATATTGTTGAAAAAAAGGAATTATTCAAATTAGTGATGTATCTATGGTAAATGAGTATCTTGATATTTTTTTCTAATGAGTTGACTAGTATAATACCTAAATTGGAAGTTGAATTTACTATTGACTTGGTTCTTGATGATAATAAAATTTCAAAACCCCCTTATCGAGTGGCTCAAATTGAACATTTAGAGTTAAATAATAAATTACAGGAGTTATTAGATAAGGGTTTCATTCAACCTAGCACATCACTATGGGGTGCTCCTATCTTGTTTGTTAAAAATAAAGATGGTTCAATGATACTTTTCATTGATTATAGATCCTTTCATAAAATCATTGTTAAGAAAAAGTATACTTTCCCTCATATCAATTATTTGTTTGATCAGCTCTAGGGAGATCAGTATTTATCGAAGATTGAATTGAGGTTAGGGTACCATCAGTTGAAAATAAAGGAAGAAGACATTTGGAAGATTTTGTTTCTTACTAGATATAGCCATTATGAGTTTGTAGTTATTCCATTTGGGTTAACTAATGCACCTGATGTATTCATGGATCTTATGAATAGAATTTTCCATGATTTATTGGATACATTTGTGGTTTTATTTATTGATCATATTTTGGTATTTTCTAAAATTAAATAGGATAATGAAAGTAATTTTAGGATTTTTCTGAAAACCATGAAAGAAAAGAAACTGTATGGAAAATTTAGCAAGGGTGAGTTTTGGTTACCAAAAATTTCATTCCTTGGTCATAATGTTTCTAAATATTTCATAACTATTTATCCTGCTAAAACAAAATTTGTTGGAGAATGGAAAAGACCCCTAAATGTAATGATGTTTCGTAGTTTTCTTGGTTTAGCAGGTTATTACCCATGGTTTTTTGAAAAAATTTCATGGTTATCTATCCCACTGACTAAGTTGACTCAAAAAGGTGTTAAGTTCATTTGGACAAAAGAATGTGATGATTGTTTTCATGAGTTGAAAAGAATATTGGGGAATGCACCATTTTTGGAAATGCCATCTAGAAAACATGAATTTGTTATCTATAGTGATTATTATTTTAAAGGACTTAGATTTTTCCTAATGAATAATGATCAGTTAATTTCTTATGCTTCACATCAGTTCAAAACTGATGAGTTAAATTACCCTACACATGATTTGGAATTAGCTTCTATATTTTTATTTAAAAATTTAAAGGCATCATCTGTGTGGAGTAAAATGTGAAATATATACTGATCACAAAATTTTGAAGTATATATTCACTCTGAAATAATTAAACATGAGACGGAGAAGATGGCTAGAATTAATCAAGGATTATGAATGCATGATTCATTTCCATCCAAGAAAAGAAAACAAAGTGGTTGATTTTTTGAGTTCGAAATGTAATTCTATATTAACCATGTTACGTTTGGAACATGTCCCTTTTATTAATGATTTGTTAAAATTTAGAATAGAAGTTGTTGGTGAAGGAAATTCCTCTATTTTTCTTCAGGTTTTAGTATAATCATCTCAATAAAATAGAATAAATCAATAACAGAAAGAAGATAGTGTATTTTAGAAAAACATAGAGTTGGTTCAGAATGGTATGTTACTTTAATTTGACATTAATAAAGACTTTTTTTTGAGGTTTGGAAAGATATTATCTATGTCTTGTGATTCACAGTTGAAGAAAGAGTTATTATGTGAATCTCATAGTTCTCTATTATCAGTTCATCGTGGTAGTACTAAGATGTACAATGATCTTTATGATTATTACAAGTGGGATGTAATAAAAAGAGATATTACTGGCTTTATGTTGATATGTTTTTTTGTCAATAGGTTAAAGTAGAGCAGAAGTTACTGAAAGGGATTCTTTATCCTTTTCCAATTCCAAAGTGGAAATTAGAAAATATTTCCACGGATTTCGTAGTGGGATTACAAAATACTTCTTGATGTAACAATTCAATCTGAGTTATTATTTATTTATTGACTAAATCTACTCATTTTCATTCTATTCAAGATACTATACCTCTAGATCAACCTTCTCAATTATATATTAAACAGATAGTTAGTTTACATGGACTTCCTCTCTCCATTGTATATGATTGGGATCCTAAGTTTACTTATATCTTTTGTAAGGACCTTTAGAAGTTATTTGGCACTAAATTAAATTTTAGTATATATTTTCATCCACAATCATATGGGAAGTCAAAATGAACAATTCAGAAATTAGAAGATATGATAGGTGCGTGTTCAATGGATTACCAGGGAAGTTGGGACCAACATCTTTCTTTAGTTGATTTTTCTTTATAATAATAGTTTTCATTCCAGTATACAAATGGAACCATTTGAATCATTATATAAAAATAGTTGTTAAACTCTAGATTTTTGGGATGAAGTAGGTGAAAGGAAGTTTATGGGACCTGAATTAGTAGAAAATATGGTATAAAAAATTCAGTTGATTCAGAAGTACATCATAATAGCTCATAGTAGGTAAAAACGTCATACGGATAACGAGAGGGAGGATATTTCTTTCCAGGTAGGTGATCAGGTATTTCTCTAGGTTTCTCCAAGGAAAAGTGCGATACATTTTGGTATTAAGGAAAAGATGAGTTTGAGGTTCATTAGACCTTATGAAATATTATCTAATGTTGGATCAGTTTCCTTAAAAGATTCTTTACCTCCAATTTTATCCCAGGTACTTAATGTTTTTCATATTTCAATGTTGACAACGTATATGCCGGATCCATATCATGTTTTGAGTTGAGAGGTAGTTTAGTTGGAAGAGAATATTTCTTATGAGGAACAACCATTCATGATTCTTGACCAAAGAGATAAAGTGTTTTGGAATAAGTTAATTCATTAGGTAAACATTTGTTTGAAAAACCATATTGTTGAAGTGGTAATGTGGGGATCTAAAAATGCTCTGAGGGATAAATACCCCCACATATTTTTTAAGTAAATAAAATTGTGGGGATGCAATTTCCAAAAGGGGGAATGATGTAGGATCCCAGGTATTTATAGAACAATAATTTTTTCATTTCTATTAATATTTATGAATAAGATATTATTTTTACATTCAAGGGTATTCTTTTTCAGAAAGAATACTCAACAGGCAACAATCGGTTTCTTTGAAATCTTACATTACACATAACTTTGCAGTATACAGAAAAATATTAATATATTATTATTATTATTATTTTAAATGGTAGTCATCACTTAGTCATTATATTTGTAGGAATGAACAGATATAACAAAAATATGATTGTTAATGATTCTTAAATGTTTTTACATTTATCTAATAAATTTTAGAGGCTTAAAATGAGAATGATTCCAATTTTAAGCATAAAATACTCTGATATTTTTAAAAGGTCGGTTTACCACCTTTTGAGGGAGAACCCATTAAAAATATAGTTTATTCACATTTATATGGTCTATTTTAAAAACTAAACATCTTCTTTAGAAGTGTTCTGTAAAAAAAATTTATTTAGATAAAATTTTGGTATTTTTTTAAAAAAACTCATTTTTTAATTATTAATGAATAATACTACATTTTAATTCAAAACTAACTTTTTATCTAATTTATTTATGTAGTTATATTGTAATTTTAATTGATTTTAAAATGTAATTAGATTAAGTTTTTACCATTTAATCTAATTTTTACCATTTTAATTAATTTAACATTTAAATTGGACATAAACACATGTCAATCCTTTGATATTTTTCACTTCTTAAAAACCTACTTTTTTGGTATTGAAAACGAGAATTAATTTTAAATAAATTTTTGAAAATTATATGTTTAGAATTTGGAATAATTGATTCCATATTTTGGATCATATGGTATAAATTTTGTAAATATGTAATTTTTTATTTTTTGAAATTATGAATAGTAACTTCAGTAATTATTTTTATTTACCATAGTTAAAGGGTTAATCTGGTAAATAAGGGTAAAAATAATATTATAATAATATTAAACTACCCTCAAAACAAGTCATAATACTATTGGATGAGATATTTCCTACCATGATCATAATTGGGTCAATTTTAGGACCCGCATTGAGCCACTTGGGTGTGATAATGACATGTTAAACAAATTAATTTAATGTAAATAGAAATATAACATAAACATATATATTTTACTAAAATAGTTTTAATACACGGTTATATAACTGATATATTTGACTATAAATATTAATTAGAAATATAATAAGACTTTCTAAATTGTGGTATTTTATTTATAATTTTTTGAAGTTAAATAAATAAATTTATTTATGACACAATGGTGATAGAGTGATTACCTTATTAATGAAAGATTCAAATATTTGATATTATAAATATTAAAATAATTGTAATTTGAATATTTTGATACCATAAAATAATTTTATGGATGATATTGACATATTATATTTGATTTAATTCCATTTTTTAAGGAATAAATTTGTTATAACTTTAACAAAAATCAATTACTTAATAGTTTCAAAATTGACATAAATGACTTTTTAAAAAAAATACTATTTTATTAAATTATATAATATTCCTAAAAATATAATATTCGTCCAACTGAGTTATATGATGTTAAAAATGTCATTAATGATACACTTATGGTTCTATTGGCATTTTATAGTAACCATAGTTACCATATATTATAAAAATACAAGAAGACATGGTAAGAGTTAATGTTTTTAACTAAGGGTTAAAGATAAAGGATAAGGTTAATTTTGTGACCTAAAGTTGTCTAAAACCTATTAGTTGAGATTATTTCGACCCAAAATCATCCTATATTTGAAATAAATGAGTTTTGGACATTTTTAAACCAAAAATAAATTTTTAATAAAATAATATTTCAAGACTTTCCTAAAGTGCCCCTCCCCCCTCTTATAAAATCCCACCACCTATACCCACTTACTCTCACCTCTCAAGACCCTTGGATCATCCAAATTCTACTCAAATAGTCTAACAACATCCCTAACTTCCTCATTTAAGCCTTGCGTTGGGTATAATAAAATTCAAGAAATCCTTTTGGGTCAAATCAAAAGAAGTTACCCAATTTAGAGGTAACATCTTCTCTCAAGTTCCTTTTTTTAGTTGTCTTCTCCACTACCTATTTTCTTATTATTATTTGATTACATAACAAAAACAGCATCCAAAATATTCTATAATTTTTTATGATAATTATTTGAACTACACTTACACACACCTCTATCTAATGGATACGAACATACTCTTTCTGTGTACGATCAACAACTGCCTCATGAAAAGATGATTGTTCATTTTTCTCCTACCACCTCTCATGGTGGACATTATGATTGAAATGTATTTATATATGATATATATTATTTTTATATTGTCTCAATTCATATGTATTTTTTTACTTACAACATGCCTTTATTCTTTCTATAATGTGTAAATACAATAATTTCATTTTTGGAATTGCGGACTACCGCCACTCAAAGTGATATGACCCATTCATTCCAAACATAGAAAATATAAAGGATGGAATTAATGAACTTATGTAACATATATAACATATATATTATACTTGAATTATAACATATCTATGTATCATTTAGTTATCATTCTTTTAATATGATAAAGAAATGAAAGTAGCATTCATGCGTATATACGACCTACTATCTCTATGAACGGTGCATTTAATTTCTTATCTCCAAATTTTATAAACTATTATAAAAACATATATAATGGATATATATGTTATTTAAATCTTAAATATCATTATTCAGATGATTTAATTTTGACTACATGGACAATTTACATCGAAACAAGTTCATTTTTCAACTCAAGAACCAATTGTCGACAAAATGCCTGACTTGAACTCAAATAATGAATTAAATACTATAACATGGTCATAAGTAATTTAATGGGAATAATAAACATGAAATAGGTTCTTAATAAAGTATAAATTAACTTACGGTTAGTATTTATGGAGATAAATAATGAACAAGCCAAGTCGGAATCAATATAAGAGACTTCGTCTCAATCTCCTTTCATTGAGACATATTTTGATTTATGCATGACTTTATTTTATATAGTGTATAATCAACCCCTTTGAGTTTTAATTTCATACAAAGGTTTTCAAAAGGAATTTTTTATGAATAGTTTTACTAAATGATAAAAGTAATGTTTTTCAATGTACACGGAAACAACGACCTTTCCACCTCCACGGTCATTATTTGATATTTGGCTTCCTATAAAATTCGTAATGTTTTTAAAAATAAAACTAAACACCATATTCATTTTTAGGATATTTTGGTGTTAAAAATGGTTTTTAGAATATATTTATTATATCAATATCTTCAAATTATGTCATATGATTACAATGTGGAAATTTTATTTTTCCTTTATGCTTGTTCATATGTTGTGATTATGTAATGATTCTTGGAAATTCTTTAAGTATACTGCTGGTTATGTGACAAATCGAGTGTTGGTGAGCCTGTGATAGCTCTCCAATGTACTGAGTAATGTGACATAGGTAAACGATAATGTTTCTACTAAGATATTTAGGTAATATACTCTGAACGGTATTCCAAAGGAAACCATGATGTTTACTACCTATGTAGTTGTGAAAGCTACAATGTAAGTTTGTTGTGGATGCCACAGGTTAACTTTATGATTTATGATTTCTATTAGTTATTCATAAATCTTATTATTTCATGAGGTATGTTAAAGGGATTATATTTTATGAGTTAAAAGTATGATTTCATTTATTTTTATGTATTCATAGAAAAATGTTTTCTTTCTTTATTTTATATACCTTAATGAGTTTTTTATGATAATACCATGTTTTTGAAAAGTTTTTCATAGGGTATAAGGGTTAGATAAAGGAATAATTCAAGACTATTTTTATCAAGAAAATAGTTATTATTTTATTTAATGAGTTTTATTATTTTGGAAAAAATGGATAGACCAAAAGTGTATACTTTGTAATATTTGAGAATTAATTTAATAGTTAGGGCCTAATTCTCTAAAACTCCAAACCTAAAAAGATCCTCAAAGTGAAAGAAATTAATTTTTTGATCAAAAATCAAGATTATTTAATGTTTTAAGGATAGGTCCTTATAAAAAGAATCTATATAATTTGAATAATTATTATTAGAAATATTTTTATTGGTTTTTGGTCAAGATAAATGCTTTAATAGGTGAGAGTAAGTGAGGGGATGTGGTTCTATTTTATAATTGAGGTGAGTGGCACACTTGTAATTTTTTCATAGTTTTAAAATAATGTCTAGTAAATATATATGGAAAATGACTCCAATATGAACCATTCTGAAACTATTAATATTATAAGGTCTAAATATTTTTATAAAATAGAAACTAAAGAAGATTTTAAGTAATTTTAATCCTTATCATTTTAGTTTAACCCCTGGTAAACCTGTTTTAACCTTAACTGTGGTAACATATTTTTACTTTTTTTTTATTCATGATGACCAAAAATCATGTTGACCTTATTACATAATTTTATTTATTATTTTTAAAAATACTGAATCCATTTTACCAAATTCAATTCAAATAAGTGGTAGAATTTAATTTAAAATTGAACCCACAATCATGATTAAAAATCAATTTTCCAAAGAAATTTTTTTCTTAAGTACAAATAATTTTTATATAAAAATTAGACATAAAATTGACTAAAATAAAATAAATTTGATTAATAATAATATAATTGAATTATTTTTACCTTTAGAAACATTTTAAATCCAAATGGAACTTTTTAAAATCCTTTTAATGAAAATATAATTTTTAACAAAAAAAATTATTTTTCACTACTCATCGAATAATTAATATTTTCAATAAATTCAAAAAAAATTATTATAATTTAATTTTGAAATTTTGATATCAAAAATTATGTTATTTTTGTCAAATAAATTTTCTTAAAATTATCATAAGTTTAATACATTATTTTCTCACAAAAAAATAAAAAATGTTTTAAGGAATTGTATCTGTTTGAAGAATATAATGACTACTAAAAAATATTTTCTTTATCTAAAATCTTCATACATGGGGTTATTACTATTCATACCACCAATTTAATGTATAGTTTATAACGATATTCTATATCACAGTTCATTTTGACTCAGATCGAAGAGATTTTTTTTAAAATAAATAAATCATGAATTTTTGGGGTGTTATAATTGGGATGTCTTCTCATATAAAATTATATGATAGTAGCTTATTCCTTACGCCAAATGAATGTTAATGAAAAAAATTTCTCAGCTAATGATTTTTAACTAGCTACTGTGAATTTTTCTTTGAAGATGTGAAGAAATTATCTTTTTTGGTGAAAGGTGTGATATATATACAGATCATAAAATATTGAAGTATATATTTATACAAAAAGAGTTGAATATGTTCCAATGATGATGATTAAAACTGATTAAATAATATGAATGCTCAATTCATTTCCACCCTGGGAATATGAACAAGGTGTTTAATGCTTTGATTTGAAATGAACATGAAAATTTGTCAATGATGATGATTGAAAGAGATCTAATACTTTTGGATTTATAAGGTATGGACCTAAAAATTTTAAGAAAAGAAGAAATGTAAGGAATATTCAACCTTATATTTATGTCAAGATTAAAGAGGTGAAAAAACAAGATGTCAATTTCAAAAATCTCACAATTCAACCATATATTTATGTCCAAGATTAAAGAGGTGAAAATACAAGATGTCCATTTTAAAAATAAATTAAGTAATGTTCCTGAGTTCATTTACAATAATGATGGAGTGATCAAATTCAAGAACAAGGTATTTGTCCAATCAATACTTAAATTGAAGAAGTTATTGGATAAATTTCATAGTTCATCATTCTCTATTAATAATATATGTATAAATATGTATAAATATCTTAAATATTATTAATAGTGGTACAACATTAAGTGAAACACCATGGAGTATATATCTCAGTGCTTGGTATGTTGACAAGTTGTGTCTAAGAGAAAACAGTAAAAGGAAATGTCATAACAATTACCAATATCATAGTAGAAATGGAAAAACATCACCATGGATTTCATCTTGGAACTCCCTACAACATCTAAAGGTAATACTTATATTTGAATTTTTGTTGATTACCTTAAAAAATCAACACATTTGATTACTATCAAAGAATACTTCACTCTTGATAAGTTCACCCGGATAAACATTAATAAACTTATAAGGTTTCATAGAGTACCAAAATTAATTGTATCTGATCGACATCCAAGGTTTACCTCAATTTTTTGGAGAATTATTTAGAAATATTTTATAATTAATATGAGATTTATCACTAAATATTATACACATATAAAATATCATTTTGAGACGACCATTAAAACCCTATAAGATATAATTATAGCTTTCTATATGGATTTTAATTGAGGTTGGGATCAACACCTTCCTCTACTTTATTTTTCATAAAATAATTATTTTCACTTGATCATTTATATTAAACTTTATAAATATCTCTATGAATATAATTATAGGACTCCAATATAATTTGATGAATTTGTAAAATGAAAGGTATTGGGACGTGAGCTAGTTGAGGAAATGATAGAGAAATTTAAATCCATTTAGCAGCATATTAGGGTAGCTCAGAGTTGAAGAAAAATTTATGCTAACGTTCATCAATGAGATATAGAGTCCCCACTTAGTGATAAGTTGTTCATTTAAATATCTCCTTGGAATAATTTTATTATATTTGTAAATAAAGGAAAGATAATCCAAAAATATATCGATTCATATGAAATTATTGATTACAGAAAAATGATAGATCATCCCTTTGTGCTTCCCGTAAACGTACCCTAAGCTCGTGATGTGCTCCATAAATCACTTTTGAGGAATTATATACTGGATCCTTTATATGTTCTAAAATCATAAAGCATACCATTGGAGCATGATATTTTATATAAAGAACAACCAGTAGAAATATTGGATCATAGATATAAATTGCTATGTAACAAGACTACTCACTTAGTTAAGGTTATATAGAGGAATTATAATTTTAAGGAAGAAACATGGGAATCTTAGAATGTGATGAGGTAGTAGTATCCATAGTATTTTGTATCTAATTAATATAATTATGATGGTGAAATTATTATAAGGGGTATAATGTAACATCCTGATATTCTTGAATATATTTGTTCTTAATAAATAAATAAAATAGATATCTTGTGAATCATTAAAACCTAAAATTATGTCAATAATGTTTATAAATAATAAAATAAGTCACATTATATGGTATTTAAGTGAAAAAAATTTATAAAAAACAATTTCTTATTCACTTAGGATATACTATTAATGTTAAATAACGATTATGAAATATTTTATTGATGATCAATTTTTTCATACATGTTTTCTTTAAAAATTAATTTATAGTATTAAACATATGAAAATTTATTTTTAAAAAATGTATAAAATTAATTCATTAGTTATAAATTTGATATAAATAAAAATAGAATAATATTAAGGTAAAAAGAGGAGTTTTTCAGAAAAGTGTCTTTTTTGCACGCAATATGTTTTTATCATAATAAATTAAATTAATCACAATTGATAAATTATTTTAATAAAATTTATAAATAATTTATTCAATAAAATATTTTAACATTAATTTAGTGATTTTTAATGGGCAAATAATAAGAATAAATTTATTTTTATTCATAAAATGTAATGACCTAAAAATAGTTTTCTTTTATTTTTATAACTTACATTAAAATGAATTCTTTCCACATATAAAAATTGAATATTGTAAAATGGTTTCCATATTTTGAATTAAAATATAAAAATTAGTAATGAGGCCACTTTATTTTTTGTTGATAATAAATATAAAATGTATATGTTTTTGACTATGTAGATATTTGAAATATATCTAGAAATATTATTAGAGATAAATGTTGAGATGGTGTTAGATTATGAGGCTCCATGAGTCTGGTATTGATATTTTAATAATATTAAATTTATTAATATCACTCATGAATTTATTTCTTAAATAGTAGAATAAATCATGAACGGAGGATCGACATTGAGCATATGTAAAATTGTTTTCAAAAGTGCAAATAATAAATAAATAAGAATTTTTTTTTAATTTTTTATGTTTTGATTCAACAACCTAGAAACACTTTATAAATATATAGATATTACATAATCACAAGGTTATCTTCAAAAACCTTATAGTCTTAGAGGTCTTGTCAGAGGTGGATGTGGTGAATGACAACAGATCGAGATCACGATCGAGGATTAGCTATCAGAGCAGCAATAAAACTAGTGGATCTCACCAATGAAGTTTTACTAGAACCATTATTCATTAATGATTGTTCCAATATAATGGAAATATGTTTTATTTATGTGTATTTATCCCAATTTCATGTCCCATGTCGAACTCGAATCAATTCCACTAATAAGGATTGATTCATGCATCAAACATTAATTTATTTTATAGATGGTTTTTTTATTTATTGGTTATTTAAATATTCATTTTAAGGATAATAGATTAACGAAAGGGTGAAAAATGTCCATGGTTCATATCTCATTTTTTGGTTTGTTCTTTTCTCTCACCATTTCTTCACTTGTTCATCATCAGAAATTTCTTTGGATTGTGGTTTGATGAATTCCCAGTATTTGATAATTTCATGACTTTTTTTGGTGTAGTGGATCAATACCATGAGTGATGATCATGACTAAGGATGTAATTGAGGTTGGAAAATGATGGAGGAAAATTGGAAGTTGATCAGATTAGTCAGATGTTTCCCATTCTTCCCAATTTGATTCACGATGACGGAGCAAGGTAATGGTGGTTGATTTAGGAGTGGATCGAAGTACATACAATAGCCATCAACAATAGTGATGTTCAGATAGATGAAATATTTGATTTCTATGTGAGATCTATGGTGGATCTAGAGGCGATGAATGTGAAATCATATGAATGGTGGAACTATAGGTTGCTATAAATTCCACAACACTCAATGTTTAATCCAGAGATACACGTTGTGAAGTTCCCTGACTGTGGTGCTAGGGTTTTCACGAGAAGGTAAATATCACATTCCATGTGACATGTGCCACATGTCATGTGACCACTAATTATTGAATCGACACATATCTCAGAGTATACACACACATACATGACTAGGAACATGGGCATGGGTAGAGTACACAAGCATGACTCGGTACTCAGACACAACCAAGTACACTGGCAAGGTAAGTGGTACATGGGAACAACCAGGTGAACAGAGAACAACAAGGAGTACATGATCTTGGGATGAGAAACATAAGCCTAACCAGGTAAGTAAATACACACTATGTATAACTAGTATGTCTTTTACTTTACTAGGGAGGTTTGAGGCCCTTTTTATCTTTATCATGGACCGATTTCCTTAGGGTGAATTCCCTTTTCCCATCCCCTGAGGGTATTGTGTGGAATTACATACTAATTATAAAAAGGTGATTCCCTTTAAGGGATAAGTATTGTATATAGTTACCAGTATCCCTCCATGAAGTATGAAATGGGATTCTCTATCATCATCTTCCCTAAATGGGGTTCAAGGAATCAACATAAACAATATACATGGGAATCAATCCCCTACACAATGGGTTACTCTAGATCTAGTTTTTAGTACAACTTTTATCCTTAGGTGTAATCCCCCATTCATGTATTTACCTATTCTAAATTACAGTGTGTAATTCATTATGGTGAGACCTGACAAGCATAGAATCTTGATATAATGTCATTAGTTCTATCAGACTTAGGGAGTGAGTTCTCTCGAGTGAGTATTGATACAAACTATCAATCATAAATATTAGGTTGGAAATGTTGTTGTGAATTTACCTTGATAATTATTGTTTAATAGGAATATATCATGATTTTGTATGTATCATATTATGATATATATATCTATGTGATGATTTCAATATTATCTTGACTCGTTTTTGCTTGTTGATTTCAAGGTGTCCTACTGGGTATTGTTATACTCACCCTTGCATGGGCTCTACCCACAAATGTTGTGTCTTATATAGATGATTGGAAATTAAATGGGGTTATTATTGGTATAAGAGAAGATGGAGATTATATTAGGCTAGACAAACCTAAGTGTTTATTAATTTTTTCACGTGATGGTAGTCCCCTCTTTCTAGGCTAATTGGACTCCTTTTCAGTTTTGGTTGGGCTTGTATTTAGAACCTTTAACAATTTACAATAGTTTTTAGCATAAATTAATGTGGGATAGAAGTTATTCAAGAATTTAATCACTTTTTTAACATTCTTATCATTTTATGGGATTGGATATGTGTGTACATGTATAGGTACATTATGATAATGCCTATTACATTTGTGATATGCCTAATTAGAGTTATTCACTAGTCCCAAGCCTATTAAGGTATGATTGAGGTATTCAAACTCGTCTTACCGCCGACCAAGAGTTCCCTTATGGGAAGGGTCATGAAAGAGTGGTATTAGAGGTAGTGTTCCATCATAAGATTAGAGTATGGTGGGTTTTTAAGCTGTGAGATTTGTTCAGGTTATATGGAGCTAATGTTATATAATTAAAATTAATATTTCAGGCTAGGGAATTCAGTGTTGGTACAACAGCTGATGTATCCAAAGAGTAGGACCCTAACTACCTATGTTTTTATTTGGTTCATATAGACAGTAGTTGGAGGGTAAATAATGGTGCACAAATCATATAGGAATGGGTTATGGTTTCCATGTCCTTCTTGAATCCCCTCCCTAAATATAATCATTGATAGTGGTACATATTTTCTATTTTATGATTCCTCCATGATGATTTATTGCTAGGATTTAGCATCAGGGTTGAGAGGATGACCCCTTTAGTGATGAGGCTTTTATATAAATACATGTTTAGGAGGTGGTACCTCTAGATGGTTTACCAGCCATACCTCTTCCCATCGAGTAGTATATTGTTCCATCAGTACCAATAGACTAAGTGAATAGGTTGAATGCACATAATGAGTTTCAATGTTAGTGAACCATCTGGTTTTAGGGTTATAAATACCCCTAGTAAGATGAGTATTGTCTCAATATTTTTACATGATTCTTTGTCCTCTTTAAGAAACATGAAAACTAGATGGTGGTCCTTACGATGATCCGTCTTCATGGCTCTGTAGGGAGATGGTGTAGATAAGTACTTCTATAGTATGATGAGGTTTCACATTCATTGACAGAGTCTGAGAACTTTTTTAGAGAGGATTTTTACCCACCAATGTTATGTGTAGTTCATGTCCAAGTGATTTCACAGCTTCAGTTGAGCATCATGATAGTGGATGAGTATTCACCAAGGTTTACAAACCTCTCATGATAATTGATGGATATGGTTTGAGATCTATTCTTTTTTGAACTTACCTTCAGGAAAGGAATTCATATATACATACAAGATAGGGTGACACCTCTATTAATCTCTACCTATGTGGATTTATTGAGCAATCCATAGTAGTGGAGTGTTATAGAGAAGACACTGATAGGCGGTTCTGGTAGTGGGGATGAAGGATTTGAGATGTAAGCAGTTGGTAGTCAATAGTTTTTATAGGGATAAGGGTGTTAAATATGATTATAAAATGATCATAGGATATATAATTGGTGTTTTAGGGCTCTTAAGATAGTTCTAGTCAGCCTAGTGAGAGCCGGTACTATTATTTTGTGGATAAGGATGTCTTCGACAAGACTGGCTAACCGACTGTATAGCTGATAGGGAGATAGTGGATGGGCCACCTAAGTAGAGGGAGAGGCAGGAACAAGGATATAGATATGGAAAAAGTCACGGAATAGGATTAAAGAGATAAGTTAGAGGTGGAAGATGTTTTGAATGGTTACCACCACCACTATGAGGTCCCCGTCAGACTTAGGAATCTCATAGATAGGGGCGAGGGAAGTTGTAGGTAGTGGAGTCCAATAAACCAAAGGATCCAAGGATGATTATAGATATGATATAATTCTTTTTTACCTTAGATTATGTTTTTATAGATATTGATGTGATCCAATCCTTTCTTACTACATCCCTAGTAAGAGACCAAGAGATTTTGATTGAGCCCTTAGACCGAACATTACACTTGGAGACTCACATGAGAGGTGACTCGATTATAAGACACTTCTACTGATAGTGTGATATGTTTTTTGAAGGAGAGATATTCTTATATTATCTCTTTATAAGAATGATGAGTCCTTAAAATTTCATCTTTGGTATGGACTTGTTATCCATAGAACATGCCCATATTGACTATTTCAGTCAGGGGACATGGTGTATCCATTGAGAGAGATCAAGGTTTTCCTTTATAGGTGAGATAGAAACCTAGGGGGAGTAGGATAGTCTCAGAAAAAGAAGGATATGATCAATTACTCACCAGTTAGATTATATTACCCTTAGAGAAGTGGATGATATAGACTTTTAGTTTCTTATAGTGGTGGCAGAGTGTGAGGATCTCTTTCCTGATGATGTTATAAGATTACCTCTTAAACGAGAGACAGACTTATGCATTAATTTACACCCAATTATGTCCCTAATATCTAATTTATAATATTTAATGGATCCCCTAGAGCTTCAAGATATGAGGTTGTTGTTGGAGGACTTTTAGACAAGGGCTTTGTGAAACCTAGTGTTTCCACATGGGCAGTCCTAGTGTTGTTCACCAAAATGGTGGAGGGGAACATGAGGTTTTGTGTAGATCATTAGTGCCCTAACTAGGTGAAAATAAATAATATTTATCAACTACTGAGGATTGATGAACTCTATGATCAATTGAGTGAGGAATGATGTTTCTAAAATATTGATCTTAGATCTGGTTATCTCCAAATACTAGTACAAAAGGAGGATATACCAAAGATGACACTCAGATGTCACTACGGTCACTATAAATACATGGTGAAGCATTTTAGAATGAATAATTCCACAAAAGTATTAATAGGACTCATGAACTGTATATTTCCTCCTTTATTGGACCAGTTCATAGTGGTATTTATTAATGACATCATAGTGTGCTTGCTGTCCAAGGAGGAGCACATGAGATACTTGATGATGGTCCTAAATTTACTATAATAGAACTTACATTATTGGAAGATCATGAAGATTCAATTCTAGGTCTAGGAGGTTTAATTATTTTGGATATGTCATCACAGATGATGGTGTAGCAGTATACCCCAAAAAATGTTTATGTTGTGTAATAATGGGAGCCACCCAAGAGCATGATGTAGGGGTAGAGGTTCCTTGGTTTTGAGGGCTACTATAGGATATTTCTTCCTGATTTCTCTAGGATATCTATGAATTTGACTACATTGACCCAGATTGTGCAACCATTTATGTGGATGAATAGGTTCCAAAAGGCTTTTTAGGAGCTATAACGGAGATAGAAAAGCACCCCCCATCTTGATATTTTCAATGGAGGGTGTTAAGTACGCGGTATTATATGATCAATTAGGGATCATAATTGGTTGTGTTATGATGTAGAGGAAAATAGTGATTTCCTATGTGTCTAGGACGTTTATACACCACAAGTATAACTATGCAACCCATGGTCTTGAGTTGGTAGTGGTAGTATTCAACTTGAATATGTGGAAACACTACCTTATAGGTGAGTGGTTTGTCATCTACACTGAACATAAGAGTCTCAAGTTTATATTATCTTAGAATGATCTCAACATGATATAGATATGATGGCTATAGTTCATCCTGGATTGTGAATTTCAGATAGTCTATACTCTTGGGAAGGGGAACATGTAGCAGATGCTCTCAACAAGAGATCATGTTCTTAGTGGTTGGCAGTGGAATTGTAGTTGTTAGCCTCATTCAAGTTTTCTATTATGGACCGAGATGGTGAAACTTTTATATAGTTTATTTTTATTACCACACAACTTATATAGCATGTTAGGGAGGCACAGTAGGGACATACCAACTATGAGGCTATGTGTACTCTCCACTTTACATTCACATGAAGTATTTTATGAAGGTGGGAAGAACACTATCCTTTTCATATGATGGAATATGGTACCGTTGAATTTGTGAGAGGAGGTTATGAGGAAGTTTCATACATACTATTTAGTGATGCATCTAGGTGTGGTAAATATGTATGAGGATGGATGTTGTTTGTTTTGGTGGCTCTAAATGAAGAATGGTGTAAAAGATTTTGTCTCTCGACACCTCAAATATCAACAATTGAAGGATGAGAACCAAGTTAAAGTGGTTTTAGCTCAACCCATTGAGGTGATAGAGTGAAAGTGGGATGGGATATCTATGTACTTCATTACAATGATTCCATGAATATCCATAGGATATGATTCTATCTAGGGGTTATAGACTGAATCACCAAATCATAACACTTCCTAGCTACCTGAGAGTAGGGTTCAGTAGAGAGCATGGGATTACATTACGTGTAGGATATAGTCTGACTCCATAGATTTCCATAAATGATAATTTTAAACTATGATGATCACTTCATGTTATGTTATGGAGAGTATTATATAAGGAATTTGGGACTTAGTTGCATTTGATAATGGGGTTTCACCCCCAAATCGAAGGCAAGACTGGGCGAACCATTCGGGTTCATAAAGAAATGATTTAGGGTTTCATGTTATACTTTGACCATTGTTGGGAAGATAAACTACCCATAGTGGATGAGAACTATATAGAGATTTTATAAGTTCTATGTGGACTAATAAAGTAGGCCATAGGAATTCTAAGAGGGGGACCATGTGCACCCAAAGGTCTCATCTCTACATGAATTGTGAAGATTTGGCCAGGGTGGAAAGTTATCTCTAAGATTCGTTGTCCATTTTTAGATACTTCATAGAGTTAGTGTAGTGGATTACTATTGGGAACTAACATTGCAGTTAGACTAGGTACATGATTTATTTCATGTGTGGTTGCTAATGAGGTACATTCATGACCCATTTCATGTTATTGACTGGGCTCAGATGTAAATTTAGGGTGGGGCTACATTCACCGAGTACCTAGTAAAGAATGAGGATTAATTGGAGAAGATCCTATATCGATGAGTGATTATCTTAGTACAAGTCTAGTGGTAGCATGAGAATATTTATAAGAGCACCTGGTTTTAGGATACCTAGTTGAAAAGTCAATACCCACACCTTTTTAGTTGTATTTTTATCATTTTGGACTGAAAATCCCTATGGTGGGGACAATATAACATCTTTTTTTTCATGTAATGCTTCAAAATATATCTAGAAATATTTTTAAAGACAATAGATGATATGGTGTATGATTCTAAGGCCCTGTGATACTAGTATTGACATTTTAAAAATATTGAATATATTAATATCACACACACATAGTTTTTCCAAAATAGTGGAATAACTCCATAATAGAGTCTTGAAACAGAAATATATGTCAATCATTGAGTTCAAAGCTTGGGTTTTACTCTATGAATGTAAAAGAATTTTTCTATGTTGGGTATCTATAAATTATTTTGTCACAGGTGAAAGTAATAAAATTAATAAATTTAATTTATTATGTGTTGACGCAAAAACATAGAAACCCTATATAATTATAAAGTTTTTAAAAAATTACAATGTTATCCGAATAACCATCCGATTGAATGAGGAGTAGTCAGAGGAGGAATTGGTGAATGGAAACAGATAAATAACATGATTGAGGATTGGAAATCAGAGTTATGACAAAACTAGTGGATCTCATCAACGATAATGGCCCAGAACCGTTAATCATCCTTGATCGCTTCAATATCATGTAAGGACAATTAATTTATATGGATTAATCCATTTTTTATATATCATGTTGAAAAATGGTCAATTCCATGAATAGTATTTGATTCACACATCAACAATTAATTTATTTTATGGTTGATTTGAATATTTTTTGGTTAATTCATTCATCATTCTAATGATAATGGATTGAGGCAAACCCGTACAATGGTCAAGGTTCATTCCCCATTTATTATTTGTTATTTTATCCCATGTTTCTTCACATATACATCATGAAAAACTTCATTGGACTATGGTTTAATGAATACCAAATATTCAATTGCTTCATGACTGATCTTCAGTACACTGATCAATACCATATATGTGGTTCGTAATCGATGATGTGATGATGGTAGTGGAAAATAAAAGTTGGATTAGATAAATAAGGAATTTCCCATTCTTCCTAGTTTGATGTGTGATGAATTTTTGAGGTCAAAATGGTTTATTTCTGAGTCGGTAGAAGTCTAGATTCCATCCATCAGTGGGGGAGAGACTAAAATGAATTAGATCTGCAATCTCAGGATGATATTAGTAGCTGATTCAGATGTGATGGAGGCCTGATCATACACATTAAGGAACTATGGTTTATAGGAAATTATTCGATAAAAGGTGTGTAATCGAGATATATACACTATGTGGGGCCCTGTTTGCGGTTCTAGGGTTTCCATGAATAGTTAAAAATCGCATGTTGTGTGACATGTGTCACATGTCATGTAACCCTTCCATGGAAGTATAGCATGTATCTTAGAGGATACGTTGAAACATCTATGTACATTATCATGGTTAGAGTACATGGGCATGACCCATTACTCAAAAATGACCATGTACACAGGCACAACCAACGACACACAAACATGGATAGGTGTACATATAAGTGACCTACAGTACATGGACATCAGATGGGGAACACGAGAAGACCCATGGTATGAATGAAACATTGTGTACTACTACTACACACCATATAGTTTCCCTATGGAATCCTGAGGACCTTGTTGTCTTCATCATGTACCCATTTCTTTAGGTTCCTTTCCCTCGATCCATCCTCTTAGGGTTTAGTGTGGAATTACATCCTAAGTATTGGATTATGATCCCCTATAATGGATTATTCTTAGATAGATTATCTAAAATCCATCAGTGAGCCTCAGGGTGGGATCCACTATCATCTTATACCCTAATTGAAGTACCAGAAATCAGTGTGACCAATATAAATAGGCAGCAATCCCTTAATTAGTGTGTCATTCCAAATTGGGTTGTCGATATACCCATTGAACCTAGGTGTGATCCACCATATATTTATCGATGTATTATAAATTCTAGTATGTACTTCCTTATGGAGAGACCTGATGTTCATGAAATCTTTGATGAACTTCATTAGTGCTATCGGACTTGTAGAGTGAGTTCACCTGACCGAGTGTTGCCATGAACACCCGATCAGAAATATTTGGCTAGGAATGCGATTATGACCTTACATTGAATCTTACTCTCCACTATGAATATATCTAGAAATTATTTTGTTTGTATCATGTTATGATTGAAATATACCTTTGATTATATGAATATTAACATGATGCTTTATGATTTATGATTTTGGGGTTTCTTACAAGCTATTGTTATACTCAACCATACATGGGATCTACCTGCACATGTCATGTCTTATATAGATGATATACTGTTTGTTGATAATTTTGTTGTACAAATAGAAGATGGAGATTATATTGGGATAGATAGATTGAGGTGTCTATCGGGTGTTTCATTTGATAATATTCTTCTTCTTCTGAGCATGTTGGACTCATTTTTAGTTTTGGTTGGGCTTGTATTTGGATTCGTTATCACTTTGTAATACCTTTCATCATTATCTGATGTGGGATAGATTTTATTCATTCATTGATATTATATTTGTTATTACATTCCCATAATATTATGGGCTTGGAGATGTCTGTGTGAATACATGTGAATTAGGCTAATGGCCCGCACGTGTGTGATATGCCAACTTGTCACTTGTTTCCAACCCCTGGTCTATTAGAGGTAGTCTTAAGGCAGTGGAACATAGCTTACCACTGGAAAGGAGGACCCCTATGAGATGGGTAATGAGAAAATAGCAATGATGGTAAAAAAAATATTGGATAAGGTTATAATGGGATAACAATGGGGTTAAACTAAAAAATTAGGTTGTATTTACAAGAATTCCACCCACCTAAATTATAAATGGGAACCTTCTCTCTTCACTAATTTATACACTTTAATCCACCTAGTTCATCCAATCCCTACCCAAATATCTTCATAACTTCCACACCCATTTAATAGAGATTCTCTTATTCCCAAAAGACCATATTTCACGGTTTAATGTGTAATTCAAAAGAGGTTTCTCGAAGAAGATATAATTTTCTTTGTCGACCTATTTTGAGTTGGTTTCTTCCTTAACACATTATAAATATTCTATAACCATATTAACATAATTAAATGGGTATCTTTACAATTATTAAGTGTTGATATGTTAATGGAATAACCTATTTCCATCTCCTTTCCAATTATGAGAAATGATAATGTTGTTCATGTGTAGGTGTGCACTACCAAATCATTGATCAGTCATGATGATGGGAAATGATGTTTATGTCATGTATATGAAAACAAATATTTATTTCACATTTTTAGTAAATATTAAAAAGTACCTCATTTGTAAAATGATAACAATATTCCTTTTAAAACATTTTGAAAAAATTCAATCATGGGTAAATATTTTAAACACATAGAGAAATTAAAATCTATGTTCATGCAGGTAGAGAGGGTTGCATAAGTAGGGAGTGAAGAAAGAAGTTGCATTGAAAGAAGAGAGTGGTGCGAAACTTGTGTGAAAGAATGGAGTTGTGTAGCTATAAGGGATTAGTGTCTAAGTATTTAGTTATACATAAGTATTGAGTATCACACAAGTTTGTTTTCCATGTCAAAGGTGTCACTTGTTCTCCATTCATTAAAGTTGTGTGCAAGTCAACCCTAGGTTGCATGAAATTTAGACGATTCCCAGTACATCTTTAGTGAAGCAGTATTCATTAGTGGAAGAAAGTGGAACTTCAACAGAGCATCAATCTACAGTTAAGGATATATCATTCATGAAAACGAAGGTGCCTACAAGTCAATAAATTTTGTGGGCATACCTTCCGAGAGTAGTGGGAAAAATAAGAGGAAGACGGTGATCCTTTTGACCAGTAGTGATCCAAAGAAAGAGACAAAGAGAGTGACCCTTGTAAATGTAGTTAACAGACCCTACATCTTGTAAAGGTAGTGATCTTGGGCATAGAAGTGATCTATCCAGAAAATAATTATTGGTAGTGATCCTTAGTAAATTTGGTATAATCATCACGTTTTCATTGTATGCTCCTTGGATTTAGCCCAGTGAGAGTGAACCAAGTAAAAATATATGTGTCCTTGTGCTTGATTTACCTCATTATGTTTAGTGCCTTATCATCAGATAAAATTGGAAATGACACGATCAACATTAACAATAAAGTGCATAAGAAATGGAACTTTTAATAAAGAGGTCATGATCCAGTGGGGTGGTAATAAGAAAAAATGAATATCCATACCCTGATTCACCCCCCACCCTCAGGGTATCTAGGCATTTTTTGGACCAAAACAAATATCACTAAAATATCATGAATCAAATTTATAAAACTTACATGAAAGGTAATCCTTATCTTGGCGATAAATATCTCTAAAAATACTTCCTTTTCAATAAATCAATTTTTCAACTATAAAAATTATCTACATCCCACTATACAATATTCAATAAATAAAATCATATAAAAGCATACACTAAATGAATGGATTTTTAACCCCAATAGATTATTCTTACTAAAACCTAGAAAATGTTTCAAATTACCTCAAAATCCCATCACTTTAAACCTAAAACAGAGATATATATTCCTTTGAACTTATGATCATCCTTAAAATTATAAACCCATGATAAAATCCATAAATATTAAGTTAACCTCACTTTAAAACATATATTCTTTAAAAAATTAACACATTCCTTATTCCTAAAATAAAATCATATACGGGTGAACATATTCTAGAAAAAATGTAATAAACTTCATAAAAGAGTACCTAAATCACTTTTTCATCAAATATCTCACCAATTACAATGTCACCAATACTTCCATTTAATTTTTAAACTTAAATCATCTCTCAATCCCAATAAAACATTATCACCTAACCACTAAATCATTTTTCTTTGTTATCAATACCATTTGAAATATTCTATCAATTTCTTAAAGAAAGACAACTATAGAACAATCTGTTAATGTTTTAGTATTTTTATATGCGTAATATCATTGAAATATCATTTATAAAACAAAATTATAAAACCTAAAAATATATAAACTTCAATAATTTCACTTTAATGATTGGAATAACATAGGTCCTTCCTTTGTCTAGGATTTAACCCTTAGATTATGGAATTCTATTAGATTATTCTCATATTCCCCACACATAATACATTGAACTATTAATGGTACCTTAGGATGAAATTAATTTACATCCATCAAAATCTTTATTTTTTCCTCAATAATTACTTTCTATTTTACCATATATTCAGAACATAAAACATCTTATCTTTCCATCATTACATTTCCCTGAGTGGCTCTTCCCAAAACATGACATGTTGGATGTTGAATCTTCATCCCTTGATGGTCTTCCTGAAACTCCTTTTATCTCAAATTTGGTGTGTCTGGAAATTCACACAGGTTGATATTATTAATTATATAATGAGATATATGATTAGACAAAATCACAAGATTTATCCTTCCTACCCCCAATTATTATTTTTATAATTATGATCATTCGATTCTCCATCACATTCTATGTTTAAATAATATCTCCTGGTTATTGCCCTTAACTAAAACCAAGAAGTTTAATTTCATCATAAATAGTCATAGTGAGGAATCCTATAATCATGTAAAATCTTTAATTGTTTGTCTCAATCATGGAACCTTATTTTAAATCAACAGAACTATTTATTTAACCTAGTCCATACTTTATTATCATCTATTCAAATAATTCATAATGGTTCATAAGGTAAATATGATTTAACCAAATCATATCCCTTGGGATTATTAAACCAAGTGTAAGGTAAGTGAACATTCACCATGCACCGG
This sequence comes from Viscum album, assembly GCA_963277665.1. Taxonomy (NCBI): domain Eukaryota; kingdom Viridiplantae; phylum Streptophyta; class Magnoliopsida; order Santalales; family Viscaceae; genus Viscum; species Viscum album. The sequence goes on from OY728162.1 coordinate 129,743,224, forward strand.
AATTACAAATGAGACATACTCGACTGACTCTATTCAAGGTTATTACCCCTAGATGTATATGTGGGTTTACTTTTAGTATCCAGATAGGGATGTACTGTTAAGAAAAATGCATAATCTCTATCTTACCCAAAATTTAAGATATTATCCTATTCTTAGACTTATCCCTAGGATTTTCACCAAATTTATCTAATATTATTCTCCAAATATTGACAAAACCCTACTCTGATACCAACTATAGTGACCCATAAATTTCATGCATAAATATTACATCTTACATAATAGAAGAACATTCATTACATAATATTACAATCCATTCGATAACAGGAAAGATTTAGTGTCTTTGGAAACTTGGATACATAAACAATTGGTTCATAAGACATGTACATCATATCCAACTAATTTATTCATAAATTACACCATTCTTAGACATATTAGACTAAAAACCTTTCGTCATAAGTTGGTGAAAGGAAACATAACAAAGTGTGAGCTCAGATTCTCAGTAAGGATAAACAAAGGCTATATCATTGATTATTTAAACACAACATGATCATAAATGTAATGATAACATGATCCTAAACTTTTAAAATCATACCCATCAATTCTTAGAACATTAACATTAATCATGAAATAAATATTGGATTTTAATAAGGAACAAATCATAAAGGGATCAATGATAATGATCCATGACATAATATCATGTCATAAAATAGTGGAATATATTATTCTATAATTATAATCATATAAATATTATGTCATTTATACCCATCAAGAAATTAATAACATGTTAATATTGTTCTAACCACGAACCTTTAGTGTACCTACTTTGGGCTTGTGATAACCTCTATTATACCCTCTTTCAAGATTGGGATAACCTCTCATGTGCCCTTAGATATCATAGATCATTAATCTTTACCCAATTTATTGGATGGATATATAATTCTATGTCGACCAATCACATTATAATAAATCTATTCATATGTATACCATAGGATCCTAAAAACATTCACCACAACTTAACCTGTGGAACAGAAAATGGGTTTCATGGATATTTCATTATAATAAATATAAAATACTTATATATTGAATAAAGAAGTTATCATGGGATAATATCCATAGTACATACTATGTGACATCAAAATATTTTATCATAGATGAAAAATTACTTCAAAATATCACTAGAATATTTAATGAGGAAAATACCCTTTTCATTTATAAAAAAATATAAATCTAAAAATTTCCAAAATATTAGGGAAAATGTTTTCATTGAAAATAACCTTAAAATTTTTTAAATTAATATTAGAATAATTGATCTATTATGATGGTGGGAAATTCCATTCGTGTCATGTATGTTAAAATAATGATTCCTTTAACATTTTAAGTAAAAAGACAAAAATACCTAATTCAGAAAATGATAATAATATTAATTTTAATTTTTTTTCTAAAAATTAAATAATAGGTAAAAATTACATTAAAAAATCATAGAATATTAGTAAAAAATATCTTGAAAACATTTTTTGAAAACATGGACATGGAATAAAAAGTATTATTGACATATGAAAGACATAAAACTGGTTTTACTTAGAACAAACGAGGTCTCTTGAGTACTTCAAGTGAGGAAAATGAATGGAAAATAATTATTTTTAAGAAATAACTAAATAATAAAAAAATTAAATGGATTTATCATGAAATTATCATATAAGTTATTTTAATTTAAATTTAATCATAAACAATCCTGATTAAAATGAGGTTGATACATAAATCCCTTACCACTTTGGTAAAGTTTGAATCAAAACCTCATGAAAGAGAAAAACTTAGAAGTACATGTATATTAAGAAAAATTTCATGATATGTATCATAAAATAAATTCCTGGTAATTATATACACCACATAAAATAAAAAAGTGGTGAATATGGCTTTTGTCTCACAGAAATAAATGTGAGATGAGAATCTTTAAATCAAGTTCCAGTTGCTATGAAACTACTCTAACCTCATGTATAATAAATTTAACATTATTATAATTATATATATAAATAATATAAACACTTATAATTTAATATATAACCCACTTATAACATTTAAATATCCATTTATTTATAGATATTTAATAAAATTGTTGTTTTCAGGTGTCAACTCTTTCCTTTTTTATGGAATTTTTTATTCTGTAGTTTTGGTCCTTATAATTTTAACATGCTTCAATCATATCCAAAATTTTATAAATTATATAAATATCATATATATTAATTTTACATATATTTAATAGTCATATATAAAATCTATAGATAAAAAAATAAATTACATTATTCATGGAGACAGTAGGTCATACGTACGCATGAACGTTGTTTCCATTTTTTGATGGATGGAATGAAAAAAAGATAAATAATAATTCAAATTTACAGAATAATATTAATATAATAAATGAAATATATATTTATTAAATCCATAAATATAAAAAACCAAGTAAATTGGTGATGAAAAATGAAATACACTACTACGTGGACACTGTAAGTCATACGTACTCATGAGTGGTGTTTTTGCTTTCTATAGGATAGAAAGAAGATAGAAAATCATTGTTCCAGGATTATAATAAAAATTAATTATTTTTAATACACTTAAGTAATAATTTTATGTTTTATACCATGGATTTATAAGAGTTATAATAAGAAATCAAATTAAAAAACTCAGTTAAGTGTAATACCTCTTTATTGAGAAACCACTTTTGGATTACATTTTATGCTTTGAGATATTGGTATTTTATAAATAAAAGAAGCTCTAGAATTTGTTTAAGTAAGAAAGGATGATAATAGGGTAGGTATGTACAATATAAAACTCTGAAATATTGTTAATAATGAAGTATAAGAGGTTCCCTTTTATAAGTTAAGGGAGGGTTACTCTTGAAATAACATTAATTATTAAATTAATATAAATTAATTTTCATGAAAAAAAGGAACCAAATTGATATAATTTAAATATAAGATGATGATAAATCTAAATAATTTATACAATAATTTTTTTACATGTTTTGGTTACGTTTTTACTCTTATCTCTTAGTTTTAATCTCCCATTAATCATTTTGACAATTACTATGAAATCAATACTTTCTACTCTTTAGGGGAATATAAATTTGTAATAAAAGTAAAATATTCCAATAAATTGACTATGGTTTATATTTTTAACCATATACCATTCAATTAGTAGAATATTGGATTTTACTGAATTTTAAATAATTTAATAAAATATTTTTTATTAAAAAATATCATTAATGTCATTTTAGGAAATATAAGAAATATTATAAAATAGTATGTGTCTAGATCATGTAAAATGGTTCAAAAATGATATTTGTTATAATATAATGAAGATATGATCTTAATATAACCCAACAATAAAAGTTTCTTAGGTTTTTATGTCATTTTAAATATTATATTTTTGTTTAACCCCTTAGTTAACAAATATTATCCTTAGCCGTAGTAATTCCTTTTTAATTGTAAAGTGTTATAATTTTAATTATAAGGTAAAATTTGACTCATAAATGTGAAATGGAGGAAATGTTAGACTATTTATCATACAAATTTTCATCTTTCAATAATTTTATTATTTTTTAATAATTAAATAAAATATATTTAACATAACATAATATTAATTTAATTTTATGAACTATTCACATAATTTGACTTTTGTAACAACATTATAGAAATGGAATTCGAATATATACATTTAAAACATCTATAATATGTTATATTTATCTATAAGTGCGTGTATGTGTGTGTGTTTCTTTGCATTTCACCCTAAAAAATATACCTAGTATATTTATCTATATAATTTGGGGAACAGTATAACTCAAACAAAAACTATATTAATATTATAGTTTTTAAAATAATTGACTTAAATTTTATACTACTTTCAGAAGCACTGTTACAGAATTGCATAAGAATTTAAGGTAATTATTTCATCAGTAAAACTTTGAAATAAATTAACATGATAAAAAAATTAATTGATATTTAAAATAAATATTTATAACTAAATTTATCCAATTTTTACACATGTAACAAAATATTACAGATACTAAAAGAAAGAAAGTGACATTTTTTACTTTACCTTTTACTTAAATATTATAAAGGTCAAAATCAAATATAAATGCAAAAAAGTTAATATTTTTGAATTTTGGATGATTTGGAAATAAATATACTCATAATATTAAATAAAGGAATGTTTTTAATGAATTTTAAGCTTTATGAAATTATATTTAACAATAATTATCTATTTTTACCTTTACTGTGGTAATATAAATTTACTATGGTTTCAATTTATAATGATCAAAAATAAAAAAGTCTTGTTTAAAAAATTTGGACCACTAGATTCCAAATATAAAATCTATTAATCATGTTTAAATTTAAATAAGCGCAATAAATTAATTTAATATAAAAATGAAAAACCCAATAAAAAAATAATTTTTAAGAAAAATGCCTTTTACTTATTAAAAATGATTCTATACCAAATTAAACCATAAAATTTATTCTAGTTAATGCGATTGGATTATTAATAATATAAGTGAAATAATTTTACTTTCAATCTATTTTGAAACAAATTTATCATTTGTAAATTCTTAAAAAAATAATTTAATTTCTAATAACAAATTGTATTTTTCACTATTCACTATGAAATCAATCTTTTTAGAAAAATCTGAAACAATCACCATAAGATCATTTTGATATGATTATTTAAAAAATTATATAATTTCTTAGAATAAAAATTTTAATAGATCAAAAAAATGATTAAAATATTCACTCATAAAAATAAATAAACCCCATTTTTAAAGAAAATATATTTTGAAGATCATTTTATAAAAAAATGATTTCTTATTTTTTAAGAATTTATCACTAAATTTTTATTTATTATAAATTATATATATATATATATCATAATTTAGTTACTTTTATTAATACACGCCAATTTAAAGACTGTTATAATGATCAAAAATTAATAATATTTCATGGTTCATTTAAGCTCAGTGTTACGGGTTGTATATGTGATCGAACATAGGGTTCTTTTAAAATATAGATGTGTTAAATTATTTCAAAACTAAATAATTATTGATAGATATAAAAAAAAAGTCTTATTATTTTCTTAAAATCATTCTATTTTTTGGATATCGAGATGGTCCAATTAGAGTAGACGATTTTTTAGTAACTTCTTTTCTTTTTTCAAGAACATTTTCAAAATTCTAATCAATATCCTTAACAACTTGTTTGAATTTTTTATTGAAAATGGAATAGTGAATTTATTTTTCTTCTACTGCTATAATGGACCATGGAACATATGATTTAACTTGTTCTTCCTTCTCATCCAGAACAAACTTATTAGCTTCCCCTTGTTTCTCAACTACTTCATGCACCTTTTCTATTTCCCTAAAGAAATCATGGGAAACATTTTCTTTCTTTGATTTATTATGTTACTTCTTGTTCTTTTCTTATACTATCATTATAATAAAAAATTATTCTTTCAAATATTTTTCTTTGGATGCATCTAGCTTGAAGCTAGAATCACATTATTTATTCTCTTCCTTATTCATTATCTACTTTTTATAAAATTCACCAGACATACAATTTGTATTCTTCCATGGAAGTTCAAGGGTTTTTTGAGAATTTTTTGGACATTTTCTCTTATATTTAACTTTATTCTTCTTATTATTTATTTCTTCTACTATTTAAACATTTTTATCAATAACTATTAACCTTCTCTCAGCATGAAAATATACCAACCTCATATTTAAAATTGGTTTATCTCTAAAATAATATTCTTTATCTCTAATAGGATTCGCTTCATTTTTAATATTCCCAACATTCATAAACCTTACTAGAACTCTATTGAAAAACATTGGATACAATATAATCTTTAGATTTATAATTCCTATATTAATGGATTTAATATAGTTCTATAAGTAATTGACCAAATTTAACTTTCTCATGTTATACAGAGAATCCAGAATATATATTTCTTGAAATTTCGAAGTTTCACAATCTACTTTCCTCAGTTGAAGATAATATTGAATTACCAAACAAACTATCATATCTTCCAAATATTTATTTTTGAGTTACAAAAGATGCTTCTCCTCCAAGAGTAATTCCTACCATCTCAGCGACACTTTTAATATTTAGACTGTAAAAATTTTAATAATATTAAAATTAAAGTTACTTAAACCATCTAATTCATTAAAAACTAATCTAATATAAAAATCTCTAAAAATGTTTGGATAATGATGATCAAAATCATCATTTGTATGAAAATACTTTCCCAACCATGAAAAAGAATTGTTGATTTTAGAAAGGAATCATACCTTTTAAACAAAAAATGATCCATTAATATTTCATAATATACTTATTTGGTTTCGAATTAACCAAAGGCTACCATAAAAACATAATAGACTGGATAAAAAGATCGTGATAACTAACAGACAAACCATGAAGAAAATAAGATAGTGGAGAATTAGATTAGAAATATCTCTTCTCAGTATTAGTTAAAGAGGAAAACGACATGGACCCCTTCCACTATATATAGGCAAGGATAGAGACAAATATAATTGAAAAATATCCAATCAATGATATTCTATTTTTGGAATATTATTATGTCAAATGTTTAAGAAAGTATGTATTTTAAACTCTTTATTATTGTATTCTTTTTTAGACAAATTTATAATTTATTAGAAAAACATTATGATTATAAAACTCCAAAAAATATCACAAGACTTGTATAAAACTTTTCTTCCATAAAATTTATAAGAAATTATAATGAATACCTATTTTAGGGTAAATTAATTTAATTTCTTAGGAATGTTTGTCCAATTATTTGAGTACATTTATCCATAGGAAAATTAAAGGAATTGATTTGTTTTGATAAAACATCAGATGAAAACACAGTCCAATGAGACTGAGAAGATTAATAATAAAATCTATGTCCAAATATTTCAATAATAAGGAAAGAAAAAATAAAAACAAAATTAAACGAACAAAATTAAACTTTCCACACCCTTTCTCGAGAATATTTTTACTATAAGAATATGGATAAACAAGAAACGGATTTATAATCACATAACATTAATCATACTGAGATTCTATTTAATATATTAAAATCTATCATAATTTAGATGTTTTATAGAAATTCAAACAAGTTTTTGTTTCATTCTAATGAATTATAAAAGAATATTTACTTATTTGGGTGTGATCTAGAAGGAAACAATGTCTTATATCTATTTTCATTGCTCATGATTGATGTGTTGGGTTCTTATATACAGTTATGGAAAAATTTTTATCACAAAAATTTAAGTTTTAGTAAAAATCCTTCCAAAACCAGTGAGTATGTGTTTAATCCACAACACTATACCAAAATAACTTTGAGCTTATACATATTCAGTTTTAGAAATCAAAAATGTTAACGAATATTTTTTCATGTGAGAAAAAGTCACTAAATATTCTTCTAAAAAATGAAAAGTTCCAAATGTAATTTTTGTATCCATTTTTTATCTTCTAAAGTTATTATTTGAAAAAAAAATAAAAATAAATTTAGATGAATAAAATATTCCACGGTCTAAATTTCTTTTAAGGTAATGAATGATTCATTTTAAAGTGTTAAGATAAGATTCTTTCATATTTTCCTAAAATATCACACAAAAGAATAAAAAATAGTAAATATAGTCAGAAATATATAAGATAAAATAAACTTCAAATAAACCATATAAAATGTTTTTTATCATCTGGTTTTCAAGATTCATCAAGATCAAGAGTTTATGAGGTTCTTATAGGAGTAAATATACTTTTGGAATTATCAAAAAAAATATTTTAAGTAAATATTTTGTATACTATTTTTGAGATGATAAAGTCTCTTATGGTTTATCAGAAACTTTAAAACCAAGGAAATAAGTTATTTTACCCATCATTTTCCATTAAAATATATATTTCATAATTTTATAAAAATAACTTGAAAGTAATTTTTGTTTTGAAACAAATAAAATTTCATCTATGTAAAATTTAAAAAAGATGGTATTTTTAAAATATTTATATATCAAAATATTTAGATCATCAAATAACTTAAATAGATTATTTTCAATAGAAAATTTTGTAAATCTATTATACTCGGATCATGGAGATTATTTAAGTCCATAAAGTGCCTTTGTATGTTTAAAAACTACTTCTTGAAATTTAATATTTTCAAAACTAGTTGGTTGTTCTATATAAATTTCATCTAATATATATCCATTAATCAAAAAACAATTCATTTATATGTGATAAAAAATTAAATTTAAGTACACCAAAAAGGATAAAATTATAAAAATAGATTCATGTATTTCTACTAGTGTAAAATTTTCTTCGTAATGTATTCCTTCTTGTTTATTATACCCCTTATAAAAAATCATTTCCTTATTTATAACAATAACTTCATTTACATTATTTTTGTTTTGGAAAACCAATTTTAATATAGTCACAGAAAGATATGTAAGTTATTACACCAAATTCCAAACTTTGTTCCTCTAAAATTCATTGAGTTCATCCTACATTACCCTTGTTTAATATTTATCACATAAAGCCTCATCGGGTTTTCCAGGTTCACACCCAGATAATAATTCATAATGTTCAAATTATTTTATTAAGGAACTATGAGTTTTGAATTGTTGATCTACATTTCTAATGATATTATTAGTGGGATGACTCCTTAAAATTGACATATTTCATGGATATTTAAAATTATATTCCTCAAAAATAGGATGATCTTATTATAAAGGTAAATCATATGTAATTATTTCTTTAGTTTATCTTCTATCCAAATACTTTTCCAATATGGGTTCAAAAATAGTTTTGGAAACATCATCCAAAGTTATATTTTTCAGATGTTTGAAAACAAAAGGTTCTCTTTCATAAAAATTAACATACACAATTTCCTTAATAATGTTTTTTCCATTGAAAATATGAAAAGTATTACTTGTTGTATAATACACAAGAATTATTCCTTCCTTATATTTTTGATCAAATTTATGAAAACTATCTTTAGTATTCAGAATGAACACATTAAATCAAAAAACTATGAAGTTATAAGGTTTTTTATATCATTCATTCAAAAACTCAAAAAGAGTTTTATTATGAAAATATTATATTAAAACACTATTTATAATATAGAAATAAATACTAATATATTAATCCCAAAAATATTTATCAATTGATTTTTCACTCAACATGGTTTTATTAGTTTCTTAAATAATTCACCTTCTTTATTCAACTACACCATTTTACAGATGTTTTATAGGATCTAAAAAGTAGTGTGTAATTCCATTATTTCCATAAAAGGATTCAAAATAAAAATATTCAAACTCACCACCATGATCACTATGAATTGTAACCAAATGTTCATTTTTCACATTTGTAACATGAGCTATATAAATTTTAAACAATAAAAGAACAAATAAATTTTTTTAATAGAAAATAGACCTAGATATATCTATTGTAATCATCAACTAAGACATACACATAATGTTTGCCTTTAATACTTCTAGATTGTGTTTCACCAAATAAATATATGTGCACTAACATTAAATCATTGAAATTTTATACCTCGCTAATAAATTTAAATATAGAATTATGTTGTTGGCCATGTTGACAATGGTCATAGACTTAAGAATAATTAAACATAATATCTGGTAAATCTATCCCAAGTACCTTATGAGAAATAGTATCTAATGTTCTTACAATATATTGTATTAATGTTCAATTCCACAAACCATACTAATCTTCCACTACCAAAGTTCAAAAGATAACCTTCATCACATTATTATCTTATGATGATTTGATTGTTCTTAAGTCTAACAACATACAAAACATTCGAAATTAAATATTTACTATGAAAGTCAATATCATCGATTCTATAGATTTCTCCTTGATCATTATTACAAAAATTCACATTTCCCTGTTTCATCTTTATATTCTTCTAGAAGAACGTTTTTAAGTCATGTGACTTAAGAAACAACTCTCAATGTACTATGTATTTTGGTTGTTGGTACTCATCCTTTATCCTTGAAATAAACAAACTAAGGTTTTGGTACCTAGAAAAGCATAGGTCCATAATTTTTTAAAAACATGGATTTAAAAATAATCATCTATATAAATTTATTATGATGAAGAACTAAAAATTATTTAGAAATATAATCTCTATGAAAAAAATGGTTGAACTTTATTTAATGATAATTTATTTTCTGAATTCCCTCCTCTTTTACATTTCAAACAAAAGGATGATTTTTTTGATCAAAATAGTTTGAAGGATAATGAGGTGTTTCTGAAGTAAAACCAATTCCATAATTATTTATATGAGGTATCAAAGGTCTGTATATATTATTAAAAAATTTCTTACCATTAGTAAAAATTGAAAAAAAATTAAAACTAAGGATTTCATTATTACGTTTTACAACCAAATTCTTTATCATCTATAATTGAGATAGAATTATATTTTTTATCCTGGTCTGAGGTAAGTTTATAAATCTATGACTTATGTTCATAAATTATAGTATTGTATTTAATAAGTTTTTATTTTTCTTAGTTATAGTCTTTCATAAAATTATAATTATTTTTCGCCAACAAAGTAATATATGTATTCATTTCCTCAAAAGTACTTAAACAATGTGAGGATGGTCTTAAATGCGAGCCTTGCCAAATGAAATTATCATTTTTTGTATGATTGTCCCAAAATTCCTATGAAATGTTCTTATGAATATAATATTATCTTATATGTCATGATTTATGGATGATGATTACTCACTCTTAAGACTTATTCCATTTTAAATAAAAAAATAAGCCAAGACTCATTATATATGATCTATGACTGATTGGGTATAAACCTCATTTGTTATGATCATGCTCTCATACCAGTATGCTTGTATTATGATTTGAAAATGATAATTGATTGATATCTCTCACGTTTTCCATTATTAATCATCTATGATCAGCCTTTGTTATGTTTACATTTTTTTATGTTATAATGAATGTTTTTAAGTTAGATATAACAAAAAAAATACTAATAGAGAAAAACATTGTTGGAGATTTTGAATATATTTCATGAAATAAGTTGATTATGTATATATTATTCAAATAAACTAAACCATTATAGTTATGGTGTGCATATTATTATAAAATTCATTGAATATTCATCTTAAATTATTCAATATTTCTGTATGTAATACCTGAGCCACCTCAATTATGTTTACCATTTTAAAATCTCTTATAGGTATGAAATATGAGATAATTATAGACTGGTATATAAGGTTTATAATTTTTCTCAATGATAATTATACTATTCATATTAATGTGACCATTATATTGATCAATTTATCAAATATGGACTTATGTATATTTTATACCGAGTGTGCATCACATATTTGTGAGAATAAAAACAGGCTTATAGATAGAGGATAATTAAAGAATATTGAAGTATATCTATGTGTTGGAAATTATACATGAACTGTCACATTGGAGGACAATACTTATAATCTATGCCTACCTAGTTAATGTGTTTCTAAATTAGTCAACTATTATTATCTTCCATATATAAACAAAAATTTGATTTATGTATCTGTTTTGGACCAGATGAGTTTTTTATTCAATATTAAGAACAATATTTATTCTATATTTATTAATACAATGTTTAATGAAGTTGGGAATATGGTAAATGGTTTACATATTTTGGAAGTGGATAATCATATCTATAACATTTAGAATAAAAGGTTCAATGTTGATTCTCACAAAACAATTCCTTTTAAATTTCCACCTTGTACATATAAATATGAAACACATTAAGAGACTTAGTATAGATAAATTATTTAATTCATTATTTTATGAATGATTTGAAACATGTGAATCTTATTTATTAGTAAAAATTAAAGAATTATATTTCAATATATTAGGTAAAAGGACTAATGGGATATTGTATTTAATATATAGTGATGTATGTGAACCAATGAGTACATAAGAATGTAGAGGTTATAATTAATCTATAACCTTTAAAATTGATTTGGTTAGTATGTTTATGTATTTCGGATAATAAAAAGTTTTTAAAGATTTGAAATGTTCAAATAGATTCAGAAAAATGTATTGAATGAACTGGTAGAAAGTGGTAAGATTTTATTATTAGATTATGGAAAGGGATACTTTAGTTATGAATTCATTGATTATATGAGATATTATGAAATTGTTAGACAAATCACTCATAAAAAACCATAATTTAATGGTGTATCTAAGAGGATAAATGATTCCTAGTTAGATATGGTTTGATTAATGATGAGTCAATGTGACCTTCCTATTTCATTTTGACAACATTATCTAGAAATCACTACATTCTATCACAACTTCATTCTATCTAAAGGAGTTACAAAGACACCATATGAGATACTTATTAGAAAAATCCCCAATATTTCCTTTTTGAAGATTTTGGGTTGTAAATAATATGTATGATGTTTATATTATGATAAACATGAACCTAGATTTGATAAATGGTTATTTTTAGTTTATCTGAAGGAATCCAAGAGATATTATTTCTATATTCTTACTAAAAAAATTATGTGTCCAGATTTTTTATATTAGTTAAGAAAGAATATATAAATCATGGAATTAGTGGGAGGAAATTTCAACTTGGAGAAGTTCATTTCTATGAAATTGGATGACTTTTTAGATGGATTTTTTGGATGAAGAACTAACTAAAGGTATAATAAAACCTATAAGGTTTGGTATTATTTTTCAAGAGGTATATATATGGATTTACTGTGTAAAATTATATTGATTGAATGTTCATTGATGATTAACCTAATACATACCGAGAGTCCATTGAGAGTTATGATTCCCAAAAATGGTTACATTCCTTGAAATATAAAATGGACCCCATTTACACTAATCATTCCTAGAACATGGAGGATTCAACTGAAGGGGTGATACCCATACTATGTAAGTGATTTTTTCGTAATTAAACTAACATTTATGGTAGAATATCTTCCTATAAATATTGTTTGAGGGGAAATAGTTATAAATAAATTCATGGCATTGACTATGGAGAAACCATTTCCACAGTTGAGATAATAAATTCCATTTATACATTTCTTTCTAAAACATCTCATTTTGACTATGAGATATATCATATGGTAAACCCAAATATTTTAAATTACCAAATGAGTCTGCTATGATTTATTAGTTTTAGCAATCTATTTATAAATTGATGAAATATTATTTGAGATAGAATAACCTTTTTGATGATTCAATCAAAGAGTTTGGTTTTATCAAGAACATATATTATTCTTTTATATAAAAAATATCATTGGGAATGTAGTTATATTTCTGATATTGTATATGGATGAAATAATCCTCATCAAAAATAATATCTTAATTTTAAATTATATAATGGTCTATTTGGTAAATTCTTCTCAAAAAAATAAATGCGTGAAGACACCTATATATTGGGTAAGAATACCTATAGAGATAAATCTAATTGGTTTCTTGCACTGTGTCAAAACATATATATTGGTAAAGTGGTAAATCAATTTAGCATGGAGAACACTAAGAAATGGTCTTTACTAGTTCTACATAGAATGAATCTTAAGAAGATTAAATATATTTCTAAAATTTTATAAAGGATAGATATGATTTTTAAATTGCACAATTATATCTATCATGTAGACGATTTAATGTACTCAGCCTTATGCTACTTATTATTTAATCACAACAAGTGGATACTAATCGAATCTTAGATGGAGTCACTGGATTTCTATCAATAATATTCTTAAGTACTTGGGAATAAGTAATAATATTTTCTTAAAATTTTAATAATAGGATAAAATCATTATAAGGGGTTACACTGATGATAGTTTCAAATCCAAAAATATATATGAGATATAAATCAACATTTCTGTTTTTCCAAAATAGTGGATCTATATGTTAGAAGATCTCCAAAAAATACACCATAGCATACTCAATAATAGAGGCAGAGTACATCTTTGTATCAGATTCTATTATGGAGTCTATTTGGATTAAAAATCTAATCACTAAACTTGGGGTTGTTCATAACAATGGTGATGAAATTGATCTTTAATGTGATAATAATATAGTTATTTACAAGGATAGTGAACCCCAATATCACCAAAGGATCAAAAAAATTCATATAAATATTATTTAATTCGTGAGATTATTGGGAGGGGTGATGTAAATATATATTGGGTGGATATATATGAAAATATATCATATCGTTGAAGAAACCCCTTAGTAATGATAAAAAATATGAGGGTCATGTTTAGTATATTGTATTTGAAACATGATAGATTGGAATGACAATATTCAATATTGGACTTGACCTTCACAGACCTTCACATAGAGTAATATTGGTGTTAGGGGTGATGGGAGGAGAGGAGGAGGTTTTATATGAGATTATAACTGGGAGAGTGCTTCTTAACATTCCCTTATATATAACAATGTAAAGGGTTGGTTATTTTCAATGTGTGGTTCTACAGTGGGAGAGTCACAACATGACATCATTGGTCAAAACATGTTGAATTGTAGTAAAGTATAAGGCCGCTGGGATGGCTCCCGAGTCTCCAGGTTCGCTCTCCCCTCTTTCTAGGGTTTCCCAGCATCGCCGCTCCCTCTGTCTCGTCTCCCTCTCTCATTGATATTCCTTAGTCATCCCTACTCATCTTCCCTTCCTCTTGTCCCCTTGCCCGGATGCTTCCGGCGAGCTTCCCCCTTTCCCTCCCAGCCCTCTCCTCCACTCGTCCCTTCGAACCCCTTTCTCCTTCTTCCTCCTTTATTTAGGAATTTTTTTCTTAGCTTTGATGGAATTTAAGTTCAATTTTATGACGAAGACATCTATTTTCACAGTGGTTTCTTGGGCCCAATGTCGGTTTTGTGCTGAAGAGGTCCTTGTCCACTCAACCTTCTCTGACCCCAAGTGCTGATGCACATCTCCTAGATGGATCTGGCATAGAGGTAACTACATGGTTTTTGGATTTGTGGTTCACCATTCGAACGACTTCAAGGTGCAGCCGGAGCTAGGGTATTTTTGTTTTTTTGGATTCGGTTTTATTTCTTTGTTTCCCTATTTCTATGGGTTTTTCAGTTTATTTTTCAATGGTGTTAGAGATTAGATTCACATTTGTGTCAATGACGACAGTTTTCAAGAAGTTTCATTGGGCCCGACGACAGTTGTGTGTTGAAGCTCCTTGGCTGCTCAACCTACTCTAACCCCAGTTTTCTATCCGACTCTCCTAGTTGGATCTGGCACAATGGAAACTACATGGTTTTTTGATTTTTGGTTCAGTGTTCGAAGGGCTTGAAGGTGTTGCCAGAGTTGCGTTTGTCTCTGGCCTTGATGTTTTTTCATTGTGATGGACTGTTTTGGGGTTGTTTGTTGCGGCCTTTGGAGGTGGATTTCAGTAATGATGGAAAGGTGATGGGATGATGTTGACGAAGTGTAAACCAGACGTGTCCTTCCTCAATGCAGTAGATGCACCTCGGTCGCTCGTGGGATTTTGTGATTTGTGGTGATGGTCTGAATTTTGAAACTGGTGCATGATGGCAGATGGACTGGTTTTGTAGGTTCCCACTTTCCATGTAATGTCTGTTTGTGAGGGTTCCCAGTGACTTGGTTTTGTTTTACTATTTTAAATTCTGTAATGTCTGTTTATGGGGGGTGTGACTTGATGTGGAGGACTGGTTTTTTAGGTTCCCACTTACCTTGAAAGTGGGTTTTCAATAAAATAAAAAATGATTTTGGTAGTAAAGTGTATATATTTTTTGTGATTTCAAAATATATTATGAGAGACTTCAATATCATATGAAATTACCTTATAAATATCTTGTTCATTGTATGATAGGGTGTGTCATTCCATGAGTGTTTTAAAAGGAAATTTGACAAGTAAAAACCCTTACGATTTATTAGGAATGACTCTTATGGATTTTTATGACCCTTATGATTTTTAACATTTCTATTTAGAGGATTATGTAATAATGTATCAAGCATAACATGATGCATCTTGAAATTTTTTTGATATTTTTTATAAGTGGGAATCAAGGGACATCCCAACATTATGTAGAATGGAGACTTGAAGGTTGAGTTTTCATGTTTTGGTCTTGGGTGATATTTCGCTATGTATTTTTGGTTGTGACATGAATCTTCCTTTATCGTATCAGATTAAATATATTTCTCATGATTTAAATTTGAGGAGATACAAATACCTCCAATTTGATTTCCATAGTTTTAGTGGAATTAGGATAATCACTGTGTAACCATGATATGTAACACCATAAAAATTTATTTTTCTAGTTTTAGTATAAATTTGATAACCCCTCTAAATTGTTTCAAATTATTTTAATTTCTCTCAATCCTTAGGATATCAGGGTGCATATGTATAATTATTTGAGTTTCCCTTAGTTTAATTTACCCATAAGATTCAAGATAATAATCGGTAGTGATACGAGTTAAGTTACCTATTTTTCCACATTGGGTTTCTCCCTATTCTTCCTATAGAAAGGTTGTGGTAGAGATTTAGTGGGTTTTTTTGGTTTTCAGAAGTGGTTTTGATGAGAATTTTTGTTCTATATTATTGTTGATTTCCTTATGTGATTATAGTTGGGTGATCATATCTTCATCACCTTGTACTTGTGTAATGGTTGTGAAGCGCAAATTAAGGTAGGGGATTCATGAATTCTCTATTAATTTTTTGCAAATTATAGAATTAGAATGATTTTACTTTATTTTTTTGGTTGTTAAGAATTTAATTAATAATTATAATGATTTATACTAAGAGGAAATTTATTGGAAGGTATGAATCATAAGATTTTAGATGTTTACATGATATTTCATATGTGATTTATGCATGTTTATCTACTACTATTGATAATTACCATTTATACCATGATTTATGTTATAATATAGTGATTTTATTACTATAATTGTCGATCATAAATGATTAATTAATAAAATTTGGTAAAGAAATTATTGTGTTAGATATGGGATTTTTATGTTTACACCCATATAAGAGATTCTAAATCATTGTGAATGCAAGCTTCAAAATTGGAATATTGAAAATATTTATCATTGAAAAGTGGTTGTTATATATTACAACTATATATTTTATGGATATTGTGGGGACTATTGTGTTGGAATTTTATAGATGAATTTGGGTGTGGGGTGTGTTGGAAAATGGCGATACTGCTAATTTATGTTATTGGTAAGTGAGGAATGATTTTTGATGTGTGGTGGTTTGGATGTTGTGGTGGATATTAGTATGATTGGTGTGAAGGTTAATGCAGTGTATATTATTATGGTGTTGGGATAGTATTATAATTTTCTGGTTGTTATGGAATGTGATTGATAATGAAAAATTTATAAATGGGGTGAAATTAAATGAACTATGATGGGAGTAAAATGATGATCCTTTAAATGAATTGGTAAGGGATGAAAATAAACATTGGTAATAAAAATAATGATTTTTCATTAAATATTGAATTAAATACTGAATTATTATAATATGTATGGTAAACAATAAATCGATAATTGGATGAGTACATGATTAAAAAGGAAATTTATGGTCTTAATGATAGTAATTTTGTTGAGAAAGTGGGATGAATAATGAGGTAGAGGTGGTAAAAGTTGTTTATGACAAGTTGTAGATAAGTGGTGATCATTATTGGCTATGAAATTATTGTTTTTTGTGTAAACATTATACATTGTTATTTTTTGTGATTTTGTTAATCATTTATTTTCTTGTGATTTGGTGCACACCACACACAAGTAAGATATTCGTACTGATGCCCAAATGTTTTGGGTTTCGGGTGTTTTCCCAAAAAATATAGGTTAGTGAGGGAATATATAGATAGATACCCCTACCTCACCATACTCTATTTTGTATATGGTATAACTATAATGGTTGGAGGATTATATATTTATGGGATTTGATGGTCAAAAGTAAAAACTATACTTGATTAGATGTTTTGGGGATGATGATGTGGTATATAGTAGGGGTCCTACATGGAAGGGGGAATAAGGTTGATATCCATCATGACCATGGTACCATACTATTATGGAAAGGTGATTTGTCATTGAGATGTGCATATTTGGTATACAAATGTGTTTTTGGTAATGTTATAGTTGATACAAGTGACAATGTGATAGTTGGACCCTATGTAGGTTGGGGTAGGTCGGGCTATGGTCTAACCCACACTATAAGTGAATTCATATATATTATCTAGATATGGTTTTGATTATATAGATGATTTGAGAGCACCCAAATGATTCTCATTAGGGTTTTAGAATGAGAAAATAGTGAAGAAGTGGTTCAAAGTACCATTTTTTCTATATTCCTCAATATTATTTTATAATACTTGGATATGGTCCTTGGTGAGTGGGATTTGGTAAGGTAGGGTGTGGTTGACCTGGTAGGTTATTTTTGTTCCTATTATTGTTTCACTGAATCATTTATATTCTTCTTCTTACTTGAGCGCAAGAGGTCTTGAGTGGGATCCTATTCAGTATATATGTATGCTCACACACACATATATATATATATATATAAATCTATTTTATAATTTTTTCAAAGGAATATTGAAGATGATAGTTGTGGTTGGAGTTTCAACCTGAGATTTTTATTTTGGTATTTTTTTGGAGACATTGTATTTGTATAAAATTTCCATGCATTTTTTATATTGTGATATATTGGTTTTATTTGTACAATAGATTTTATTGGTAGTTTCTTTTATAAGTTTACGATATTTATAAAGGTAGTGTATCCCAATTTTGTAACTTATACCCTTGGTGCCAGTCTCCACCCCATGACCTATCGGAGGTAGTCTTTGAGGGTCACTCATGTCCTCAATCTAGGCCCATTGGGGGTTCTTGGCTGGAGAAAGTCATGAAAAAGTGGTATCAAATCTTTGATTGAGATTTTATATGGATATTGGAGTTATCACTTATGAGGATTTCATGGGTTTTTTGGAAACAATGTCAGTAATAGTTAGTGTGAAATATAGAATGAGATAATACTTAAGGAATAGAATATTAGGCCCCTTAGGGTTCGAAGATGGCGCTGTGGGCTGCGGGAGCTCTTCTCTGCATCGATGGCTTCTAGGGTTTTTGATCGGCCATGGCACTTCCATTTTTTCTTAGTTTCGATCATCTCCCTTCTCCCAGTGGTGTGGCATCAGCAATTCCCTCCTTTGTTTGTACGTGTGGCACTCGGTGTTCTGTAGATGTTGGAAACCTTACGGTTGCTGTGAAATCAAACTTCTCAGCTGGTATAAAATCGGCTTCAGATCCTCGTGTGAGATATGAGGAGGTGTCGCAACGGGCTTCTGATAATTTGAATATTGGTGCACATCGTGGGGATCTGTGGAATCTGGATGATGTTGTGGTGAAATAGACTTCTTCACCTGGTCTTCAGTTGGCCTTAGATCCTCATGTCAGGCCTGCGGAGGCATCACAAGCAGCTTTGAAGATTGATGTGCATCATGGTAATCTGCGGCATCTGGATGATGTTGCGGTGGCTATGATCCCTGCTACGTTGATGCAAGATTTAGGTGATGGTGTGGTGAGGAAATCAAGTTCCGGGTTGAAGCAAGCTGGAACTGGTTCATTGGCCCTCTTCAAGGACTCATGTCCTAGTAGAATTCTCCGTAAGGGTTCTTCGGCTCACATTGAAGCTAACCCTGCAGCGCTTGGTGAGCAAATTTCAATTGGTAAAAATTAATTGATAACACATATTGTTCTTCTTAAAGGTGAAAAACCATGAAACTTGATGATTTGATTTGCAAAACCTCAAATTTGTGGGTTTTTTCTAACTGGAAGTGTGTTTCTCTTGGCCGAGGATTTTTTCATTGTCTTTTTCCATCTGATGACTTAAAGCTTTGGGCATGGAGAAATGGAACCATGTTTATAAAACCTGGATGGTTTCATTTTCATGAATGGTATATGGATTTTAATTTCTCGCGTGCAATAAATGCATTTCATGATCTTTGGATTCGTCTTCATGGACTCAATTGGGTCCTCTAGCATCCAAAAATTTTGCATGACATTGGATTGGCAATTGGGACCCTGATTTGTCTTTACAAAGAGACTGAGGATGTTAGGTTTGGTCA
Organism: Viscum album; assembly: GCA_963277665.1. Classification (NCBI taxonomy): domain Eukaryota; kingdom Viridiplantae; phylum Streptophyta; class Magnoliopsida; order Santalales; family Viscaceae; genus Viscum; species Viscum album. Next base: position 129,763,362 of record OY728162.1, read on the forward strand.
TTTTGCTAGGATGTTGGTGGAGGTTGATCTTAGCTCCAGTCTGATTGACAAGGTAACCCTTTCCAACCCTTCTGATAACATTCAAATTGACGTCGAGTATGAAAAATATCCTCTTTTCTGCAATGTATGTATTGTTGTTGGACACTCTTTAGAGTTATGTCAGAAGAATGTTTCTTGTGAGAAATGTGGTGTGAGAGGGCATTCAACATCCCTCTGTCATAGGAAGTCCAAGATGAAGGATTTGAAATTTACAAATTCTACTGCTCATGATGGTGATTCACTTAACAAGACAACTCTTGATCCGGGTAAAGGGTTGCCCATTGATGTTTCTCCGAAGGTGGCTAATAGTGGCCCTTCTAATACTCTGTCTGATTTGGTTGAAGAGGTTACTCTAGTTGAGGACATCCATATGCGGACCCCAGATTTGGTGACCCCTGATACTTTCCAGGTTGATATATCCAATCAGAGTGATGTGCAACAAAATGTTGATTGTCAACAAGAAATCTAGAATCATTTTCAGGTATCTGAATTACCTGAGAAATGGTGAAACATTTCTGAATATGAGCAGGGGAATGTCAGTACCCCGATTAGGGTCTCGGGTAGTGGTGGTCATTCCTCTTACAAGGATGCAATTTTATGTGGCCAGGCAAAGACTACTGATAGTGAGGGTCTTCCCTCTAAGAGGAGACCACGTAAGGATTATTCTAATGTTCCAAGAACCGTGTCTACCAGATCATCATCTATGGTGTCAAGGAAAGTGGATACAGATATCTTGAAAATCTTCAATCAGGATAAGTCTTAATCTGAGTGGGAGACTGCTGGTCATTCTGATTATGGAAATGATATGTCATTTTATGATCTCTAGACTTGTTCTTGATGGTTGAGGGCATTTCAGTTGTTTGACCCCATCTGTCACCCTATTGTAATTTTTCTTTCTTTTAATAAATGGACATAAGATTTTCTTCTGGCTGGACTTTCCTGGTATTAGCCCCCCTATGATCTGAAAAAAATACCATAATCATAGTGAACCCATATGCAAGGTAATAAATATTTCGGGTTAGATACCTATGAGAGGTACATGGTTTGTACTTGTTGGTACTTTAGTTTTAATTGGGGTGATTTGGGAAAAATAATAATATGAATCTAAAAAATGAATCTTAAATATATTCCATGTTACCAAGATTATGATTTCCCTTTATTTCTTCCATATATGCATGTTAGACATTAGTTTCATGTGGTTTAATTTGTTGGGGTTTGACAGTATAATCTGACTGAACACTGAAGTATTTATCTCACTGAGGAGTATAAACTTTGAAGGAAGGTATTTTGTGAGTTCCAACATCCTATCTTGTTGAAGTATGAGGGGAGTGTCTCCAATTTTGAGATGTATCACAATATATTGGAGCTAGATATCGTTTTCATCTTGATATAACCCAAGTCTGAGTGTTGGGTTCTTTTGTTGGTTAGCTAAATGTGAGGCATAACACACCAGTGTTGGATTTTATATAATGGGGAGAGAAAGGGGGAATAGGCTTCCTGGGATGATTTATAGAGGCAGATTTATCTGGACTTCCTATCATTGATGATGAGGGTAGTGAAGCGAAAGCAGATTCTATGGATTCCTTAGAGAATCCTAAGTTCATGAGAGATCATGATCATATTCAAGGACCTACATTCCATAACCATTAATATTTTCTTAAGTTATGATTAAAGAGAAAAATATATAGAAGATGTGTTATGCCTAGTTACTTGATATGTAATCAACCCATTTAAATATACTATATATTTTGAGGTGTAAAAAAAGGCATAATTCATTGATAAGATTCATTCATAGGAGAGATTATCTTAAGAAGGAGGTCATTAGCACTTCGTGAGGAGTATAGTTTTAGAGGGAGAATCTCAAACATTAGGGCAACTAAGGTTCTAACTAGAGGCGATCCTACCTCATCCTTATTATTCTCATTTATATGGATCCAGTAGTTCACATCCTTAAACTAAGATATCTACACCAGTGCGATTTGATTTATGTGTTTGTGTCCATAAGTAGTTGTTGTTCCCGATTATTCGGGGGGAATGGTGTAGGTTGTCCAATCCCATATCATCCCCAGTAATAGTTACCTATGAGGCCATATCAGCTAAAAGTATTATCGTCTTATGCTTATCTTAGATGAGATGGAGCTGGTAGTGGTCAGCCCCATAATGTCCCCACCCTAAAAAACATAGGGCTTAGCATGACCATGGAGGTGGTTATCAGCAACAAGGTCATGCAGTTGGACTTAGATAGTTGCATGCTATAGAGATTCCAATGCTAGATGCTCTAGATATCATCCAAGGTACCATCTTTTTATCATTTATCTTGGATTATCATTTATTTAATTTTGGATATTTTTACTTCTTTATTATACCCACTCTAGTCCTTGATTTATGTCTTAATGTGGAGAGGCTTCTAGTGACCCTAGTGTTGGCTATGATAGTTGGAGGTCAAATGAGTTTGCTTAATATTTTCTGGGTTTGTGAGATGATAATGGGGAATCATTTATTATATATAGATTTATTATTAATATATATACATACCTATGATGTTATTTTTAGCATTGAATAGTAATATTATATTCTTGCGATTATTGATTTATTTTGGAGTTAGGATGTGTTCATTAATGTGGGAGGCCAATGTGTGATATTCATTGCTGAGAAGGATCATTTGATGGGTTCGAGATTTTAAGAGCCTATTTTTTCATATTTTGTATCTTCATCATTGGGTGAATTATAAATGAATATAGTAATGCTCCCTAAAGTTATCAAGGAGTTCTCAGATGTCCTCCTTGTGGTGGTTGTGACACTACCCTCTCAACAAGATATCAAGTTTGAGATAGAGTTTTAGCTAAGTACCTATTTGATTTCAATAGAAACTTATCAGATAAAACATTCTAACCTATAGGTATTGAGGATTTAGATGGATTATCTAATACATAAGGGTTTTATTTTAACCATTGTTTCATTGTGGGGAACTCCAGCATTATTCTCTAAGAAGGGATATGGTAGTCTGAGGTTTTTTATAGACTATCGGTGGCTAAATCTTGTGATTAACAAGAACCATTACCCATTTTCAATGATAGATGATTTGTTTTATTTGTTGAAGGGATTCATCTAGTTTTTTAATATTTATTTTGATCAAGAGTATCAATATATGAGGGTGAAGGAGGAGGATATCCTAGAGACTATATTCTAGTGTTGGTATGCTCACATAGAGTTCATGTTTATGTCTTTTGGTGTCACAATCAACCAAAATATATCAATGGGATTTATAAAAACAATTTTATATGAGTTATTTAATCATTTTTTGTTAGTTTTATAGATAACATCCTCATATACTCTAATTCATTTGAAGAGAACATCGAGAATCTTATGGATATTTTTTATGTTCTTTAGCACCATCATCTCTATGAGAATTCATCCAAGTTCGTGTTTTGGACACATGATGTGAATTTTATTAGGCATTTGTTGTCTCAACAGGGAGTGCTGGTAAATACATTGAAGTTCAAGGTAGTTGTTTTTTTTGGGAAACCCCCAAGAATATTATATATTTCTGTAGATTCATTTTTTTATCGCGGGATACTATTGGAGGTTTATGACTAATTTATCTTATATTGTGGCCTCATTGACATCATTGAATAGGAAAGACCATACTTTTATATGATATGATTGGTTTCATAAATTATTAAACTACTTATTTGATAGGTTGATTAGTTCTCTTATCCTATGGTTTGTGTAGGATATAATAATGTTCAAGGTTTTTTATTATTCTTACTTTCTTTGTTTGGGTTTCATATTGATATGGTATAGGGGAGTTATGTAACGACCCGAAATTTTGAATAAATCTTGTTTCCTAATTTTTTTGTGTTATTTTATTTTTCATACTCAACAAACTATTTCATTTGATAACATGAGTATAATTAGAGTGAGACTATAGGGTTTTGACTATTATATGACCATTAGTCAGTATGACCGTTGGAAACTGAATATTGCGACTATTCTCTCTAAATACAAGTGATCTTGGTAATTAATATAGAAAAAAGATTTGATGGCCTCATCTAGTAGTCTTGGACCGATCGAAGCCCATCTAACAGAACATGGGAAGGAGGTAGCACCAATGGGCTTTGCTCTGGACCAAACCCAAGCTGAATTTCATCGTGTGAAGCTAGAACGGAATCGCCTTCGTGAGAAGTTCAAACTGATAGAAATTAATACTCGTACGATGTTGGCCGAGCCGCCCTCAGATTCTCTCACCTTAGCACACCTTACACTAAGTTCCTATGCTGGGGTTATATGGGGCTATGTAAGGAGACCATAATCCTTTGTTATAAATAAAATTGTGTTTTCTTCTTATGGTGAAGTTTGGGAGTTTTCAAATGTTAGAATGAATATAGGATTTATTTTATTGATGTATTTTGAAAAAAGGATATTTTAAAATATTTATGTAAACCTTAAATAATTAATGATGTGTAATTATTTTCAAAAAATGGTCGTCTACAATTATGTTCAGTACGAAATTTAGAGTCTAATGTGATCAACTTAATTTTTGATGAATAGTAAATTATGAATAGTGATTTTATGCTTAGGATTAGTAATGTGACCAAATGGATTAGTAATCTCACTTAAAAAAGTATTAATATAATCTAGGCACCTTGATTAAGTAACGTGATTCAATAAAATAGGTAAATAACTGTTTCAAAAATTATTAGTCAAGTATTAGTTTTTTTAAGGTGAATAGTGTTTTTTAATTAAAAATTAAATTAAAAATATATAGAAAATTATTTTTATAAAATGTATTTCATTTTTGAACTCAGAGCATCGATATTATGTTAAGGTAATTTTTGGGGATTAATCTGAAAAAAATGAATTTTTGGTGAATAGTGTATTTATTTAAAAATTAAATTAAAAATATTTAGAAAATTATTTTTATAAAATGGAGTTCATTTTTGAAATCAGAGCATTGATATTCGGTTAAGGTGAAATTTTTGGAGTTTTCGGAAAAAGTTGAATTTTCAGTGAATAGTAAAAATACAGGTTTAGGGTTTCAGTATGTTTAATGACATCATTACTGCATCATGATGATTTCATGAGATATTTTAAGGTATGGTCGACTAAATGGGATGAATTATTGTATGAGGGGTCCCATGTGGCCAAAACCATGGTCAAATACCATGGGCAAGCCCCTGGTTTTTCCAAAACCACTACTGAGGTGTCCCTTGAAATTATTAATGTATCACCCCCCTTTCCCTATAAATACCCACCCTTTCCTCGATTATTTTTTACTCCCAAAACTACCCAAACGAATGTTTGGTCTCATTACCTCCCAAGAAGTCCTCTCAAGGTTCCCCCAAGCCCTCAAGGTCCCAACATTCGAGTTTTAAGAGATACTTTTTAAGGTAAGGGATCCGACCTCTCTCTTTCTTTTCAAGTAATCTATTTTATGTCATTTCTTTTATGCTCCATGTTCTTATGTTGGAAGATGTTATTTCTAATTCATCCTACTTTCTTTTTTGTGTTAATATGATGAGATACCCCCTCTTTCTCTCATCATTTCATTTTAAGAATGCTTAAGTGGAGCCGTTAGGCTGCTGAATTTTTAAGGGATTCTTTCACTCTTCCCATTTTCAAGTTCTATTTTCATGTCAAGTATTTCAAGTTACTTTTATTATTTTGGGGTTTTATCTTCATATATATCATACTGATCTTTTATTTTCATCTTATTAGAGACCATATTTTATCTTGTCAATTCATTTTTTGAAGTTTAAGTGACGCCGTTAGGCTGCCGAATTTTTAAGGGATTCTTTCACCCTTCTCATTTTCAAGTTCTATTTTCTTGTCAAGTATTTAAATATCCTTTTTATTATGTTAGGGTATGATATCTATATATATCATACTGATCTTTTATGTTCATATGATGAGAGACCCTATTTTATCTCATCAATTCATTTTTTTGAAGTTTATGTGACGTCGTTAGGCTGCCGAATTTTCATAAGAGAAATCTTATTTTTGTCTTCCTTTAATGTTCTTCATTTCATATGGTATATCATTAAAATTTCATTAAAATTTTATTAAATCCTTTATATTCTGTCCCCCTACTTCTTTATGGATCATTTATGAGTGGGTGACCCATGTCCCCTCTCTTTTCAATGTTTTCTAAAACCCTACAATATAGCCGTTATGCTGCAAAATTTCAATCTCAAAATGTCTCTCTCTTTTTCCCAAATTATTTTGTTTTATTTAGTGAATACTCACAACTCTTTCTTATATAAGGGTATTCACATATATATCAAAATTTTCTATTTTAAATTCTGGTATTTACATACATGGGACTCGCTTTTCTTTTTCCGTGGGTTTAAAGTGACATAAAGATCATGTCTTTAAAGCAGTTTTTAAAACGTTATGATTATGGAATGAAACCCATTTCTTTTATTCTATATGGGTTATTTATGAAGTTTTTGATGATTATATATGTGGATCACATGATAATAAAGACAAATTTAAGGGTTAACCTTGATAGCGCTCCAATGCATTGGGTAATGATGTAACCACTAGAGATTACAAATTTAAGGGTGCGCCCTGAGAGTGCTCCAATGCATTGGGTAATGATGTAACAATTAGAGATTAAAATTTTTACGAAACCTTGGGTTTTAAGTTGGTAATTTCAAATGAAACATTGGGGTTTACCTTGGTGATATGTTCATGATTTTCTAAGTTAAATGTGTCAGCCACATATTCAAGTTATGAAATATGTTATTTTTATTCTGATATGCCTCATGATTTCATTCTCATGCCTTAAAGTTCTTTTTCATGACTTTATTGATGTATCACAAGTTCACATGTTAAAGTTTTACATCGTTTCCCTTACTGTGCCTTCTTCTCACCGTTTATATTGATTTATGTCCCTAGGTTATGAGATGCAGTAATTAACCTAGGATGAACATAAGGATAAGCCTTTCAAATTTTTAAGAAGAATGTTTTATGTTTTCATGTTTTGAGTTCCTGGTTTCCAAGACACTAAACCTTAGAGATCCTTGGTTTTGTATAATGTAATTAAAGTTTATGTGATAAAAAGGTGGGATTCCATAGTTGGTATCAAAGGATGGTTTAGTTATTTTTGGAAATTAGGATATGAAAACTTTAGGAAGAACCCTATAGAAAAGTTTAAATATAAGAAATATTCCTAGTATTTTGGTGAGTATTGAGTAAGTGTTTCATCAAGAAAATACATCCCTATTTGGATACAAGCAGGTAGAGGTGGCTTTGGCACAGATTTACATAGGGGTAAAACCCGAAAACACTACTTTGAGCTAGACTCGAACGGGAACTGGTACACGACAACGGGCCATGCTGCACTCTTGGTTATGACACTCCCAGAGGATATGCTTTGGTAAATTCAAAATCTTAGTATGAACCATTATTAAATGAACAAAGATAAAATAAAATAAAGATTCACATAAGAATATATGATCATGGATAACCTAGATTGGAACCTAGGGGATCACAAGTTAGGGTATACTTTTCTTCTACAAGTTTATCCTTCTATGCTTTAAGTTTTTTTTATGATTATTGGCTAAGTATTTAAGCCCCCTAATTATACATTCTTTTCTTAGTTAATGGCGGGAAATGGAAGAACATGTCCCAACAACCAATGTGATAGGAAATGTGACAATTACCCTATTAATGTGATAGAGGTGACGATAGATCAGGTTGAACATATTGTGATTATGCCAAACCAGCTATCAAAAATTGCAATTAATAATTGGTACTTAGTTGAATGCCCAAATTCATCATGGAAGAAGAAGATGAAGTCTCAAGGATGTTAATCCGATAAATTTGATAAGGGAAAGAAGACCCGATTTCCTTTGTGAAAAAATTGTGGAAAGAGGTACCAAGGGGAATGTCACAAAGGAACCAGGAGATGTTTTAAGTGTGGGGTGATAGGGAATAAATTAGCTAACTGCTTTAAACAAATTGATAATGCGATGAATAGAGATAAGGTTCTATCTAATATACCTTATAATTTTCAATGTCATAAATGTGGAGAATTTAGACATTATCCAAGGTAATTCCCTCTTGGAAGGGGTGAGAAGCATGATGAGCATCAGAAATCTTCAAGGACAAGGGAACAATGCAAGTCATATGCTGAGATGGATCTTGATGACTAAAGTACATGTGACTTATTCACAATAATTTTCTAGGTCATGTTGTTTTTTTGTTCATTCCCTATGAGCATATCTTTAATGTTTTCTAATAACATCGAGTCACTGCCTAAGATGGTTTTATATCATTAAGGAAAACATATATTGTTATGTACCACATGTTGATGTTGAGAAGCTGTTCTTCATAAAAAAAATTATTTGGGGATTAAAAGATGAATATTATTTTGGAAGACGTTCGCTATTTTGGAAACCCTATATGATCGAGGTAAATAGAGCACTATGGTATTTTCATTGAGGAGTAAAGGTTGACTGATATTTTGAAGAATCGATGAATTTAAGGTGAACTTATGGTAATTTAGGTTACATATGTAAATTATTAACCTATATTGGGGAAAATTTGATTAGGTTAGTTACTTTTGTTATAAGATGTTAGGATTGGTTGATGTTATTTGGAGATGAACCATGAAGTTTTTTTGGAAGACTATGTTATCAAATCCTTCTTGTATTTGGGTTTCAATCTTAGATTGGTTTAATTTGAGGAATTTTAAGGACAGTAATTTATGGAATGGTCTATGATGAACTTTGGATATTACCATGGAATTTTGAATATTTAAAAGTAGTTTCCCTTCTTATGGGGTTCATTATTTTGGAAGAGTTGTTTTATCTTACCCTTTCTTTTTTGGGATAATGTTTAAAGATATAAGAAATAGATAGTTAATCTTTGTTGGATTATGTGATTCTCTAGAAGATGATTCTTGTGCTTTTGATGATACTTAGTGTTTTTTTAATGCTCTTCGTTTGGAGAAACAATTAGTTTTGGTAGAAACTTATTAAGGGATAAAACTCTACTTGAAGGTAAATATATTTCCTTGTGTTTTTATTCTATGTAGTAAATGAATTCATCAAAACTATGAAAAGGAACGTAAAACAAAAACATTGTCTGTTAACGTTTCCCAATGGGAAATCAAATACCATTTAACCCATCATAAGTTTGTGATTTTCTTGTTGTTAACTTTCTCCTAATCATGATTTCTATCACTCTCTCTCAGAACGTGACCCTTTGTTTTCTCTTCCATGTCCATGTTTTCCTACATGGAATCCTATTATGGGTTAACTCGGGTGGCCTTTGTACTTTGTTTTCTTTCTTTTAAAGTAATAGTGTTACTCACTCTATTCTCAATTTTGGACTTTCAATGAAATTTCCAGGACAAATTTTAAAAATTGCGAGGATGCAATTTATTAAAGGGGGAAGAATGTAACAACCCGAAATTTTGAATAAATCTTGTTTCCTAATTTTGTGTGTTATTTTATTTTTCATACTCAACAAAACTGTTTCATTTGATAACATGAGTATAATTAGAATGATACTGTTGGGTTTTGACTATTATATGACTGTTAGTCATTATGACTGTTGGAAACTGAATATTGTGACAATTGTCTCCAAATATAAGTGATCTTGGTGATTAATATAGAAAGAAGATTCGATGGCATCATCCAGTAGTCTTGGACCGATCAAAACCCATCTAACAGAACTTGGGAATGAGGTAGCACCACTGGGATTTACTCTGGACCAAACCCAAGCCAAATTTCATCGTGTGAAGCTAGAACGGAATCTCCTTCTCGAGAAGTTCAAACTGATAGAAATTACTACTCGTGCGATGTTGGCCGAGCTGCCCTCATATTCTCTCACCTTAGCACACCTTACACTTAGGTCCTATGCTGGGAGTTATAAGGGGCTATGTATGGAGACCATAATCCTTTGTTATAAATAAAATTTTGTTTTCTTCTTATGGTGAAGTTTGGGAGTTTTTGAATGTTCAAATGAATATAGGATGTATTTTATTGATGTAATTTGAAAAAGGGATATTTTAAAATATTTATGTAAACCTTAAATAATTAATGATGTGTAATGATTTTCAAAAAATGGTCTCCTACAATTATGTTTTGTATGGAATTTAGAGTCTAATAAGATCAACTTAATTTTTGATGAATAGTAAATTATGAATAGTGATTTTATTCTTAGGATTAGTAATGTGACCAAATGGATTTGTAATCCCATTTAAAGAAAGTATTAAAATAATCTAGGCACCTTGATTAAGTAACGTGATTCAATAAAATGGGTAAATAACTATTTCAGAAATTATTAGTCAAGTATTAGTCTTTTCAAGTGAATAGTGTTTTTTAATTACAAATTAAATTCAAAATATTTAGAAAATTATTTTTATAAAATGGATTTCATTTTTTGAACTCAAAGCATCGATATTATGTTAAGGAAATTTTTGGGGATTTTTTTGAAAAAAATAAATTTTCGGTGAATAGTGTATTTATTTAAAAATTAAATTAAAAATATTTAGAAAATTATTTTTTTAAAATGGAGTTCATTTTTTAAATTAGAGCATTGATATTTGGTTAAGATGAAACTTTGGGAGTTTTCAAAAAAAGTTGAATTTGCAGGGAATAGTGAAAATACATTTTTAGGGTTTCAGTATGTTTAATGACATCATGATTGCATCATGATGATGTCATGAGATATTTCAAGGGATGTTCGACTAAATGGGATGAATTATTGTATGAGGGCATGTGGTGAAAACCATGGACAAATACCATGGGCAAGCCCATGGTTTTGCCAAAAACCACAAGTAAGGTGTGCCTTGAAATTATTAAATTATCACCTCCCTTTCCCTATAAATACCCACCCTTTACTCCTTTATTTTTCACTCCCAACTCTCACCCAACGAAGCTATGGTCTCATTACCTCCCAAGAAGTCCTCCCAAGGTTCCCCCAAGCCCTCAAGGTCCCAACCTTTGGGTTTTAAGAGATACGTTTTAAGGTAAGGGATCTGACCTCTCTCTTTCTTTTCAAGTAATCACTTTTATGTCATTTCTTTTATGCTCCATATTCTTATGTTGTAGGATGTTCGTTTATATTCATCCTACTGTACTTTTTATGATAATATGATGAGATACCCCCTCTTTCTCTCATCAATTCATTTTAATAATGTTTAAGTGGCGCCGTTAGGCTGTCGAATTTTTAAGGGATTCTTTCACTCTTCCCATTTTCAAGTTCTATTTTCATGTCAAGTCATTCAAGTTCCTTTTATTATTTTGGTATTTTATCTCTATATATATCATAATGATCTTTTAATTTAATATTTTGAGAGACCCTATTTTATCTCATAAATTCATTTTTTGAAGTTTGAGTGACGTCATTAGGCTGCGGAAATTTTAAGGGATTCTTTCACCCTTCTCATTTTCAAGTTCTATTTTCTTGTCATGTCTTTCAAGTTCCTTTTTATTATGTCGGGGTATTATATCTATATCTATCATACTGATATTTTATCTTCATATGATGAGATACCCTATTTGATCTTGTCAATTCATTTTTTTGAAGTTTAAGTGATGCCATTAGGCTGCCGAATTTTCATAAGAGAAATCTTATTTTTGTCTTACTTTCATGTTATTCATTTCAAATGGTATATATTTAAAATTTCATTACCATGTTCTTAAATACTTTATATTCTGTCCCCCTACTGTTTTATGGATCATTTATGAGTGGGTGAACCATGTCCCCTCTCTTTTCAATGTTTTCTAAAACCCTACAACATAGCTGTTATGATGCCGAATTTCAGTCTCAAAATGTCTCTCTACTTTCCTCAAATTCTCTTGTTTTATTTAGTGAATACTCAAAGCTCTTTCTTCTATATGGGTATTAACATATATATCAAAATGTTCTATTTTAATTTCTGGGATTTACATACGTGAGACTCTCTTTCCTTTTCCGTGGTTTTAAAGTGACATAAAGATCATGTCTTTAAAGCAGTTTTTAAAACGTTATGATTATGGAAGGAAACCCATTTATTTTATGATATATGGGTTATTTATGAAGTGTTTGATGATGATATATGTGTATCACATGATAATAAAGAGAAATTTAAGGTTTCACCCTGTTATCACTCTAATGCATTGGATAATGATGTAACCACTATAGATTACAAATTTAAGGGTGCGCCCTGATAGTGCTCCAATGCATTGGGTAATGAAGTAACCATTAGAGATTACAATTTTAACGATACCTTGGGGTTTACCTTGTTAATTTCAAATGAAAACTTGGGGTTTACCTTGGTGATATGTTAATGATTGTCTAAGTTAAATGTTGTAGCCACATCTTCAAGTTATGAAATACGTTATTTTTATTATGATATGCCTCATGATTTCTTTCTCATGCCTTAAAGTTCTTTTTCATGACTTTTTTGATGTATCTCATGTTCACATGTTAAATTGTTCCCTTGTTTCCCTTACTGGGATTTCTTCTCACCCATTATTTTGATGTATGTCCCCAGGTTATGAGATGCAGTAACGAACCTAGGATGAACATAAGGAGAATGATTTCAAGTGTTTAAGAAGAATGTTTTATGTTTTCATGTTTTGAGTTCCTGGTTTCCAAGACACTAAACCTTAATGATCCTCGGTTTTGTATAATGTAATGAAAGTTTATGTCATAAAAAGGTGGGTTGCCATAAGTTATCTCGTACAGGTCTAGTAAATTTCATCTCAATAAGATAATTATACAACCCATGATCTCAAGTTAGTGATAATGGTGTTTTATGTAAAGTTGCGAAAAAATTATCTCATTAGTGAGTGATTTTTGGTCTTCATAGATCACAAGATCCTAAGATATATTTTCTCTTAGTGGGATCTGAATGCATGTTAGTGGTGGATAAAGTTTTTAAAAATGATTACTTTGACATTTCATACACCTTGAAGAAGGGGAATACATTTTTTGATTCATTAAGAAAACAATCATGGCCAGATATTGTTTGAGAGTTTGGAGATTCATATAGAGTGATTGAAGATATTTCATTTGTGCATCTCAATATAGAATAATATGATGGTATATTCATAATATTTTGGATGACATTATAATCATCTGATATAGTGAGTGTAGGAGTCCTAGTGGGGGGACTTAGGGGTAGAGTTGATGGAGGACTATGTGTTTTACAATGAATCTATGGATGGATTCTAGGAATATATTCAAAATCATATTATGTTTTAGTGTAGTTTGATTGTCCCATCTATGATGCATGAGAAGTTTCTCTATGAGTTCCATAACATACCCCTAACAATGCATCTTGGGTTCTCCAAGATGTATCATGCTTTAAGTAGTTAGGTTTGGTGTCGTTGGATGAAGTAGTTGGTAGTGCAGTTCATATCATGATGTTTGGTCTACCAGTGGGTAAAGGCAGAGTATCTTATCCTAGGTGTCCTGATACAACCATTATATTTCCTTGAGTGGAAATGTGTAATACCCTAGAATGACTCACTATGAATAGTTACATGGCTAGTTCACTAGGTGACCTATAGTGTAACTCCTCGCATGCTAGAGTCCACTGACTAGTAGTGGGGTTCTATAGTAGTTATTTGGGGATACTTTAGCACTATATAATATTTCACAATAATAATAAAATAACCAAGAATCATACAAATCGGGGTGTGTCGAGATAAAATAATCAACTAAATATGCGATCAAAATATAAAATCCAAGCGTACAAGTGTACAAGGTAGATCCCCCACTGGGATGATAACATATAAAATGTAAATAAAACAAATAATAGAGATATATGGCTCTATAAAAACTCCCTAAACTCACCTCAGTTGGATCTATGAATCCCATATGAGCTACCCAGGCCATCCACAGAACACTGGGCCTCATCCCAACATATACCCATGAAAATTTGAAAGATTGATTGGGTACCCAAGTATAGTTGTTCTCTAATAAGTTTTTGTAAACATAACTTAGTAGGGAACCTCCAATGTGGTCTCATACATTAAAAAAACTCATTGATATGTGAATGTGACATGATCATGGGAAATAATAAATAAACTATAGGAAATAAATAAATAAATATATATATATATATATAAATAAATTGATCATAAATCTATGACCTCATTCGACTATACATACTTAATACAGTGCTAGAATGTCTCCAAGTATGAGCCTCACCATAGGGATACCTCTATCCACACCATTGGGTTCCCATTCTCCTGTCATCACCATTATGAGTGGAGGATCCCAGGTTTCCACCAGGAATCTCGCATCATTGAGGCCAAAGTATGAACCCCGTGATAATACTTGGGAATCCTTGATTTCATCCCAAAATCCGATTCATAAGGGGGTAGGTCATTGGAAATCCTCTATGTCCTGGCATAACCAATTCCTAGGTGACCCATACAATCGAATGTAATAACATCATAGATCCCATGGTATATCACCTAGGCATCCAAAATCATGTATCTCCTTAGCTGACATATATCTATTGCATCTAGAAGATCTAAGGGGGTAACCAAGGAATCAATCAAGGGGATCTAATAGTCACCCTATGGATTACCATAATCCATTATTTGGGAAATATTCCCACTAAAAACATTATATTGATATTCAAATCACGTAGGTTATAGGTATTCATAATGGTCTGATGGTATCTCTATTCAAATCATGTACATCTTAGTCATATACAATTGAATCACTATATCAAAGGATTACAAAGAATCCAAACATTCCTATAAAAATTCCATCAGAATATCTGATGCTAACTCCTGAGAACAATCTCCAAGAATCCATAACTATGTCAACCGTATGTTGTGGATGCTATTCAAACTAAGAATCCACCACCAAAATGTTATGAGAATGAATCCTAGAAATTCTATGAATCCTATAGTATCTTCCATATAAAAAGAAAATTCTTAGACATCTCGGGAAATAAAAATAGTTCTAGGCCTAATGGTTGATTCTCAGACACCCTAGGCAATCACAAATAATCAACCATCACATAAAATAATTAAACATTTATATGGTCTTGTTGAATGCCCATATCCATAACCATCACCTCAGTCCCATTAGGTTTTCATTTTGGTTCAGGTTTTACGGTTACACCCAAAACCATATCTATCCATATCCATAAAAACACACTCAGGGTTTCTAAGTCGATCAATTGAGTGGAGGCATCCCACTTGGAATACTCATCTCTAGCTAGGTTCTGGATTTACACCTAATAGTTAAATTACATCATGTGTATAACAACACTACTCTTTATTATTCAAAAATTAATGATTTATTACATAATATTACACATAATAAACCACAAAAGATAGATATGTCTAGTTTAATTTGGAATTAGGTAAATTATATAACAATTTAAAACAAGAAAAACATCATCTTTATTGAAAGCTTTCTTAACATGTTTCCCCTTAAAACTGCATGGGATAACCTGGGGACATACATAAGAAATGGCTAAGCTATAAATCACATTAAGGGAATAAAAATTGAAAAACATGAAGAAGACAACATATGTTATAAAATAGTTATATCAATGGGGTGTAAATGTGTAATAATCATACACATGAACAATGAGGCATGAAATAGAATGATAATCATAAAGGGAACATGATAATTGTGGAAAACACATAAAACATTGCATCATAAATATTGGTTATGGATAAATAAAAAGAAAGAATGATATAAAAAGTCTCATAATTGAATCAGGTTCAATACATATCCCAACATGACATCTCATGGTTCTAAACATTACCCAATGCAATGGAGGGCTATATAATTTCGGGCACACCCGTCACTTTCATTTCATTCTCATGCTTAAGTGTGCTACAGAGATCATCCCACATGGATTCATTCATCATCATATTTTATTACAAATTAATAAGTATTTAATTAATACATGTAAATAACTATTTAAATAAGTATAAGTTTATATAGGTGAACACCCTTGATAGAAATGGGTATGGTATTCACTACACAATTGTTTTGGCATCGGAAATCATGATGAAATTTTGGCAGCATTTGTCACATAAAGATTTATAAAATGGTTTGATGAGAGTGAAAGGGGGATCTCATGATTTTTAAATAAAATTTTAATTAATAGGTACATTTAAACATAGATACCAACATCAATAATTGGAAATAGAAGACATAATATAATAAAGAAACTTTAATAAAGGGGAGTATAAGAAGATCCCTTACATGAGTGTGTGGCTCCAAATATTTGGGAGAATCTTATTGAGAGCTTTGAGGAACCTTGGTAGGACTATAGAAGGAAAGAGAAGACTAAGGACGTTCTAAAAGTATTTTTAGTGAATTAAAATGGGATCTTGGGTGTGTTTATATAGAAAATGAGTGGGGGATTCTTTATCAATTCTCAAACATAGGTTTTGGAATCTATATAAAAAATTAACCAAAAATACAAATCTTAACATGGTTTTTCCCATGGTATCTACAAAATGGGAGTGTTTTTAATTATTTTATAAAGAAAATGTCCTAAATTAATAAAATAATACACTTTCTTATGTGGAAGTGAGTCATATTTTTAAAAAATGATTTTAAAACAATAAAATGTAGTAATGGTTCTGGAGGATTCATAATGTCTTTATAAAATTAATAAAATAAACTCAAAAATAGATTATTTTAAACGTAAGACATATATTTTTTTGTTTATACCTGTTATAGTATTTATTAAATCACTTTTGTGTCATTATGATGTCATAATACACATCGTATATTTATACGGTATTTAGTTTTTTCCAAAAATTGAATTCTTAGAAAATTATGAAAAATTAACCGTTGGATAATTTTGAAATTTTTATTCCAAAAGTTATATTAGATTTATCTAAATAAATTTCTAAATATATGTATTTTATCTTTTAAAATCAAAATTCTCATTTATTTAGAAATGTTTGGTTTTTTTTACAACAACAATTTTTGATCCCTTGTAAAAATTACATTTGACATCATAAAAATTATATGATCATTTATATTTAATAAAAATAATTAATAATAATATTTTATTATAATAATATATATTTCTAAAGTTAATTAAGTCATCAAAATTAATGTTTTAGTTGACATTGAAAACTAATTATAAATACAAATTCTGCTTTATTATATAAAAATAAAATATATTTATAAAGTAACGATAATAAGAATATAAGATAATTATTCAACTTAAAATACAATATTCATATTCATATTATTATGTTTTTGATACATATCCTTTTAATACACTAGAAAACTTTGTAAGGGTAAGGTGTTTGATGGTGAGACTTTCATGGGGTGGTTCGACAAACATTGTTTGGGATGTGATCTAAATGAGCATGAACTTCCACCGTAAATGGTTTTTCTCATTATTAAGTTGATGGATATCATCTTGGGATTGGTCAAGGGAAAATCACAATGATTCTATCTCCTTTGGAATCTCCAATAAAAGGGATTCATAGAGTAAAATCCTATAGGTTGAGGCCATCAGTTCTTTCTATCTGTTACAATTGTATTTGTTAAAACCTGATATTTATAATAATCATATAATCATTGATAAATGGATATATTAGAAAATATAATGTTTCTTAATGATCATTTAAATCAAATAATATATAATAAAACCAAGGAATTTTTTGTTCTTTCTATAACCATAAATCATAATAATACATTTAATTAAATCAAAAGGGGATTTTTATTTATAACAATTCATGTAGTTACAATCTTCCCCCTTAAGAAAATTTTCCCCCAAAATTTTAATTTTCCATAATAAAAAAGATCAATGTAACTCTTTTTCATCCCCTCCTCTAGCTACCATGTAACTTATTCAATATTTTGGTTTCCCCACAACACTTTGATAAGCTACATTGTCTTATTTCATTGAACTTTTTCTATATAATCTAAAATTTACTCCATATGCTCCTCATAAGAAAGATCATTATCCAATGGAACCACCTCTAGATTAAGTACATGTGAGGGGTCTGATATATACTTCCTCAAGAGGAATATATATAATAAATCATGTACATTAAATAGGTTAGGAGGTAATGTTAGTTGATACGCCATCGCTCTTATGTGATCAAGGATTTCAAATTGACCGATGTATCTTGGAATAATATTTCCCTTATTCCTAAATCTTATGAACTTATTCCATGGAGATATGTAGAGGAATACCATGTCTCCAACCTTAAACTCAAGGTCTCTTCAATGATTAACCGCATATCTCTTATGTTGAATTTGGGATGCCTTGATGTGATAATAAATGATTTTCACCTTATCTACCATTTCTTTGACAATTCCAGGTCCTATAAGCTTAAGTTCAATTAATTCATCCCATCATTCTAGTATTCTACATTTTTTCCTATGGTGGGCCTTATATAGAGCCATTTTGATGATTGAGTGGAAACTTTTATTGTATGAGAACTTGAACAGATGTTTTTGTTGGTACCATCCTCCTTTAAAGTCCATAGAACATGATCTCAACATGTCATCCAATGTTTAAATAGTATTATTAGACTGGCCATAAATTTAAGGATGATAGGCCATATTGAAGTTTATCACTATGTTTATAACTTTCTGGAGACCATTCCAAAACATAGAGGTAAATCTTAGATCTCAATTAGATACAATGAATTGTGTTAATCCATGCATCCTCACCACTTATTTGATGTATATCCATGTAAGTTGTTTGAGTGATATTTCCTCTCGAATTATGATAAAGTGAGTTATATTTTGAATATGGTCTATAACAACCCATATAGCATTGTTTCCTGTGGATGTCTTCGGAAGTCTGATGAAAAATTACAAAGTGATGTTTTCCCATTTCAAGGTTGGTATTGGTAATGGTTGCATAATAACCTTAGACATTTGTCTTTCAACCTTCACTCACTGACATACCAGACACATTGATGTATATTTTAGGATCTCTTTCTTCATATTGTCCCACAAATAGAGCTCTTGTATATCTCGATGCATCTTTTTTCTTCCATGGTGGATATAAAAGGCTGAGCTATGTGCATCATCCAACAAATCCTTCATTAACTCGAGATTTTATGGTACACATAGTCTTGACCCAAATCTCACAAATCCTTTTTCATTAACATTAAACCCCATGAATTTCCCTTTCCTTATTGTTTCCAAATTTTTATGAATCCTCACATCATTCCTTTGAGCATCATTCATCCTCTCCAGAAGGTGCATTTTTTGAAATAATTTGTGAAAGGATTGATGGTGTTCCCTCCTTTATGATTCCCATGTCTATCCTTTTCAAATATAAGATGATCAGAACCCTTAAAATTTGCATCAATGACAAAATTTCTAGATCCTTTATAATTAAATCATCTGCCACTTTATTTTCCTTACCAGGATGGTAGTGTATTGAGAAGTCATAGTCCTTGATTAGCTCTAACCATATTTTTTGGTGTATATTCATCTCTTTATATGTGAATAGATACTTGAGGATTTTATGATCCATATATATTTCAAACTTCTCCTCAAAGAGATAATACTACAATATTTTTAGAGATAAGATCATTATATCCAACTCAAGATCATGTGTTGGGTAGTTTTATTGATGAACTTTCAACTACCTTGAAACATAGACTATGAATTTTCATTCTATTTTAACACACATCCTAATCCATTCTTAGAAGAATCACTAAATACCATAAAACGTACTTGTGGGTAGTGTGAGCACATGGGTAGTGATAAGCCTAATTTTCAACTCCATGAAGCTCTTTTAGAATTCAACATTCCAATAAAACATGACTCTATTCTAATTTATCTCTATTATAGGGTTTGAAAATCATGTGACATTCCCCACAAATCAATGATAGTACCCAGATAATCCATGGAAACAATAGATATTTGTTATAGATATTGGCCATGACCATCCTTCAATAACTTTTGTACTTGAAGGATCTATATACATCCAATTTCTTATGATGATATTCTGTAAAAAAAGAGACTCACTTCAACCCAACCTCACATTTTTTGTACTTGGAATAATGCCTATCCTTCTATAAGACATTTAGAACAGTGATTATATTCTCCTCATTCTCCTTCTTACTTTTGGAGTATATTATAATATCATCAATAAATTCTACCACAAAATTTTCAAGGTAATCTATAAAGAATCTACTAATCAAGTCCATGAATATTTCTAGAGTATTATTGAGTCCAAATGGCATTACTATGAAATCATAATACTTTTACCTTGTTTAAAAAGCAGTCTTGGGGATACCCTCTTTCTTTAACCTAACCTGGTAATATCCAGACCGCATATCTACCTTGGAGAAGTATTATGATCTATATAGATGATCAAACAAGTCGTTAATATATGGAATAGGATACTTGTTATTTATTGTGATATCATTAAGTTCATGATAATCATTGGAAAGGTGTGTTGACCCATCCTTCTTATTGACAAAGAGGACTAGTGCACCCTATGGTGAATCACTTGGGCATATGAACCCTTTATCCATATTATCCTATAGTTGTTTATTCAAATCCTCAAGTTCCACAAAATCCATTCTATAAAGAGTCTTGTATAAAGGTAACACATTAGGTATAATATTTATTGTAAATTTATCCTCTCAGCTAGGAGAAAGACCACATAATTACTCGGGAAAGGCATTAGTGTATTCCCTCAAAATGGGTATGTCTTCAAAGATGATTCTTTCCTTAGACTAAATAATTTTAGTTGGATACAATTTATCATAGTTAAATAATATACATGCATAATTTGTTGGTTCTAAATAAGATTCACTATCCTCCTTGCACTTTTATAGAATTGGGGGTCGATTTGTGATATAGAGAGTGATTTAATTCTCTCAAAAATTTATGTTGTCACTATATAAGGAAATCCAATCCATTCTTATAATTACATAAAATTACACCAAAGGGAGTGTGAAAATATTATCTGGAACATCCAGCCCAAAAATATTTATAGGGAAGTATTTATATACATGGGATGAAATAATTTTCCATTTGTTGTTTTCACTGACAACTCTACTTCCAAGATTTTCGGTGGTGTTTTAATAGTTCAATGAAATGTTCATTATATGAAGAAATTATTATAACTAGAATAAAAGGTAAATTCACTATTATCTAATGAATATGTGGAGAACGATCTCTGCGGAGAGCGCTCTCTGTGCTCAACTTCTCCTCCCCTATAGGGTTTCTGAGCCCATTCTCAATTTTTTCTCCTTCATTTTCGGCCTCGCCCTGGGCTCCTAGCTTCCCCCCATCCATTCCCAGTACCGTCCTCTTTTGGTGCTCATTATTGTGGGATTCCTCCATGGATTTTTATCTTCCGTTGAAGGTATGTGTTGTGGATTCCTTCTATCATTGTACCCTGCTCTATCCTCAAGTTACTTCATGCCTCTCCTGGTCAGAGTTGGAGTGGTGTTAACATATAGGATTTTGGGATTTATGGTTCAATGACGGAGGGTTTATAATGCTTCCAGAGTTGGTCATTTTATTTGATCTATTCCATTATCATCCTCACAAACCTGATCTGACACAGGGTTTCATCACTCGTCTCTAGGTTGGAGTTAGAGTGATGGATGTTGTACCTCTCGTTCCCCTCGTTGTTTGATTTTCATGATCACAATCACCTTATTGTTTATCTAACATTGTTTTAAGTGTTGTTGTTTTATAGGCACAAGTTTTCCAAGGAAATGGGCCAAGAACGCCTCTCAAGTGGACTGAATTTCAGTCCACCGGCCAGCCGGTGGACCTGGCAGAGGCATTGCCCACTGCCAGGCTCCACCGGTCAGCCGGTGGCTTGACCACCGGCCAGCCGGTGGCACCCAACCCAAATAGTGTGTGCTACTGTCTTGACACCGGCCAGCCGGTGGCTCCTCCACCGGTCGACCGGTAGAGCCTGGACCAAATCTCCTCTTCTCTGCCAAGGCACCGGCCAGCCAGTGGCGCTGTACCGGCCAGCCGGTAGCCCAGTCAAACTAGCCGTTGGCTTTGACCAGTCAACCTTCTTTTGGCCTCCAACGGCTCCGAGGACTTCTCCAACGGCTCCGAAGCCTCCCCAAGGGTTCCATGCCTATAAATAAAGGCTGAGGAAGCCCCGGACACCAATCGGATCATATACCAAGCACCCGGACATATTGTTTCACATTTGGCGAACCTCCGGCGCTCCACCCTCAAGGATCCTCAAGTGCTCCAATCCAATTTCCAATCCAAGGAGCACCTCAAGAAGCTTGGGAGAGCACGCTACATCAGCTCCATCATCAAATTGGCGCCCAAGTCTTCCTCCAATACGGTTTTTCTTATTTATTCATTTTGAGCTTTAAAATTGGGTTTGTACCTACAAACCCCAAACCCTTTTCTCATCCCCTCTTTCTTTTGGGTTTCACACCACCATTAAGGTGTGAAGAGGTTTCTTCAAGCCTTTCCTTTTAAAAGGCTTGTGTTTCGGTGAGCTAGCCTTCACCCGTTAAAAAGGCTAGTGGGTTCTTGCTATTCCATTGAAAGCAAGTGGGTTCTTGCTAAACCACAAAAAGCAAGCTGTAATAGGTCCTAGTGCTACCTCAAAGCCTAGTGGGTTTCTTGCTAAAACCATTGAAAAGCAAGCGGTAGGAATCTCTCAACGGTTGAGTTGGGAGCGGAGACGTAGGCCGGGTTTTGGCCAAACTCCGTTATCAATTTTGTGTGTCTTCCCTTCTTTATTTCCGCTGCATTTCAACTTTGATTTTTAATTTGTTAACTTTTTTTTAAAAGGCAATTCACCCCCCCTCTTGCCATCATTCCTCGTTTCTTCCGACCCAACAATTGGTATCAAAGGGTTATTTTGAGTAATACCTTAAAAGGTTTCAAATTCAAAGATCCATTGTGATGGCATCCACCTCTTTCGCCCCCGAGGGCTACTCATTGGGTCGGGCTCCATTTTTTGATGGGACCGACTATAATTATTGGAAAACATGCATGACTACTTTTCTTAGAAGTATAGGGTATCCCATATATAAAATTTTCATGCAAGGTTACACCCTCTCCTCTCCCGATGAATCCAAATGGACCCAAGCCGATATTAGAAATTTCGAGCTTGATGGCAAAGCCATGAACGCTCTACATTGCGGCCTTGACCGAAATGAGTTCAATCGAGTTTCCACATGCACCTCCTCACATGAAATTTGGAAACTTTTAGAAGTAACTCATGAGGGCACTAACAAAGTCAAAGACACTAGATTGGATATGTATAGGCAGGATTTTGAGTCATTTTCAATGCATCCAAATGAGTCTATTTCTGATATGTTTACTCGCTTTACTGATGTGTGCAATGGAAGGAAATCTCTTGGTGATGATGTTTCAGCCGAGACGATGGTCAAGAAGATCTTATGGGTCCTTCCGAGCTCATGGGCACCAAAGGTGACGGCGATCCAAGAAGCTAAGGACGTCAAAAATATGCCGGTAGAGGAGCTCATCGGATCTCTCATGACGTACGAAATCACAATGAGGAGGCAAGCTCAAAAGGAGGGCACACCAATCAAGACACCAAAGAACATTGCCCTCAAGGTTAAAAAAGAAGTAAGCTCCTCCTCCTCATCATCATCTTCCTCATCTTCTTCATCTTCAAGCGGCGACTCGGAAATGGAGAATCTCGCCCGCCAAATGCACAAGTTCATGAAGAAGCACAAGAAGAAGAAGAAATCCCGCAAGGCGCGAAAGAAAGAACCCACCGCAAGATCCGAGCCCAAGGTAAAATGCTACGGGTGCGGCGAAAAGGGCCATTACAAGCCCGATTGCCCACTCAACAAAAAACGGGCCACGCAAAAGGAAAAAGGAAAGAAAAAGGTCCTCAAGGCGACATGGAGTGACACCTCCTCATCATCCTCCTCCTCCTCCTCCTCGAGCAACCAAGGTACAAAATGCCTAATGGCATTCCATGAGGTAACTTCTTCCGACTCCTCTTCCTCTTGTTCTTCAAATTCCAATTCTTTAAATCATCTTTCTTATGAGGATCTCCAATATGCTAGAGATCAATTAGAAAATGGTTTTCATGAGCTTTCTTCAAAATTTGTTGCTTTAAAAAAGTCTTTCAAAAAACTCTGCTCCGAAAAAGAACAACTTCTCAAAGAGAAGGAGGAGATGTCCCTCAAAATCCAAAATTTCCCAAATGTTGATTCCATGGAATCAACCATCAAAGACCTAAGGGAGACCCTAGCCAAGTTCACCCAAGGTGAACAAAATTTGTCCAAACTCTTAGATTCTCAAAGAGTATCTAGAACCACCAATGGACTTGGCTACACCAACCAAGCTTCCTCCTCCCATGCACCCACTATTTTTGTAAGGGGGAGCTCTGAATTTAAATTTTGCAATTATTGTAAAAAACCCGGGCACCTTATTTACGAATGTAATTGCAAAAACACCCGGTATGGTAGGCCCAAATCGATTTTTTATTCGGATGAATTCTATAGGAGAAGACCCGCTACAAGGAAAGTGTGGATTGAAAAATCCCTCTTAGCGAGTCTCTCCGGGCCTAAAGTTTTCTCTTTTCAAAATCCCACTCCCCGGTGATTCATTGTTTTTATTTAGGGGGAGTTAGGTTTGTTTAAGCTTTTTGTTTCAATTCAAACTTTCAATTTCAAATTAAGCCCTTTTAATTTCAATTTCAAAATTTTCGATTCCAACTTTCAATTTCAACACTTGGTATCAAAATTTTCATTTCAAAATATTCAATTCGAATTTTTCATTTCAAAAATTTCATTTGGTTTCAAATTTCAAATTTCAATTGGTTTTTGATTCAAAACTTTCAATTCAAAATTTTCATCTCAATTTTGATTCAAATTTTTCAATTCAATTTTCAAAAATTCCTATTCATCTTGTTTTTCAACGTATTCCCTCAATCAAGTTTTATGCCCCATTCTATTTTGATAATCACAAAGGGGGAGAAATTCTTGATTGATTGGGGGAAAAATCTTTTAAAGCATGCCTCTCATTTTAAGTCTTTTACATTGATTGTTTTGGTGATTGTGATCATCAAAATAGGGGGAGATTGTTGTACCTCTCGTTCCCCTCGTTGTTTGATTTTCATGATCACAATCACCTTATTGTTTATCTAACATTGTTTTAAGTGTTGTTGTTTTATAGGCACAAGTTTGCCAAGGAAATGGGCCAAGAACGCCTCTCAAGTGGACTGAATTTCAGTCCACCGGCCAACCGGTGTGATAGCACCGGCCAGCCGGTGGACCTGGCAGAGGCATTGCCCACTGCCAGGCTCCACCGGTCAGCCGGTGGCTTGACCACCGGCCAGCCGGTGGCACCCAGCCCAAATAGTGTTTGCTACTGTCTTGACACCGGCCAGCCGGTGGCTCCTCCACCGGTCGACCGGTAGAGCCTGGACCAAATCTCCTCTTCTCTGCCAAGGCACCGGCCAGCCGGTGGCGCTGTACCGGCCAGCCGGTAGCCCAGTCAAACTAGCCGTTGGCTTTGACCAGTCAACCTTCTTTTGGCCTCCAACGGCTCCGAGGACTTCTCCAACGGCTCCGAAGCCTCCCCAAGGGTTCCATGCCTATAAATAAAGGCTGAGGAAGCCCCGGACACCAATCGGATCATATACCAAGCGCCCGGACATATTGTTGCACATTTGGCGAACCTCCGGCGCTCCACCCTCAAGGATCCTCAAGTGCTCCAATCCAATTTCCAATTCAAGGAGCACCTCAAGAAGCTTGGGAGAGCACGCTACATCAGCTCCATCATCCAATTGGCGCCCAAGTCTTCCTCCAATACGGTTTTTCTTGTTTATTCATTTTGAGCTTTAAAATTGGGTTTGTACCTACAAACCCCAAACCCTTTTCTCATCCCCTCTTTCTTTTGGGTTTCACACCACCATTAAGGTGTGAAGAGGTTTCTTCAAGACTTTCCTTTTAAAAGGATTGTGTTTCGGTGAGCTAGCCTTCACCCGTTAAAAAGGCTAGTGGGTTCTTGCTATTCCATTGAAAGCAAGTGGGTTCTTGCTAAACCACAAAAAGCAAGCTGTAATAGGTCCTAGTGCTACCTCAAAGCCTAGTGGGTTTCTTGCTAAAACCATTGAAAAGCAAGCGGTAGGAATCTCTCAACGGTTGAGTTGGGAGCGGAGACGTAGGCCGGGTTTTGGCCGAACTCCGTTATCAATTTTGTGTGTCTTGCCTTCTTTATTTCCGCTGCATTTCAACTTTGATTTTTAATTTGTTAACTTTTTTTTAAAAGGCAATTCACCCCCCCTCTTGCCATCATTCCTCGTTTCTTCCGACCCAACAATGGATACATGGGGGTTTTGGACCATTCGGTTAGGTGATGGTGATACTTCTTTTTAGGGTTCATCCTCATCTTTTTCTCTTCCATTTTAGGTTCAACTTCTTATTTTTTTGGACTTATTTATTATTTATGGTGTTTGTTCTCAACTATGGTTTCACTTTTGGTTTGGTCAATGGTAGCGTAAAGATCGGTCAGTGGACTCCGATGGTTCTGTTGATTGGTTTTGATGTTCTGATGGGTTGTTTGATCGGCAACGCTGGTGGCCGGTTGTATGGGTCTGGAGGTGATTTTCAGTGAGGTTGATGACTATGGTGTTGAATGATGAGGAAAGTGAAAAATGTGTGGGATAAGAGATGGCCGCAATGGTTGTGATGGTATCGGGATGTAACAAATGGCTCGGCGATTCTCGTTGGCGACCTGCTCTGTTGTGACATTCAAGATGTGTGATAGGGTTCGCAGCTCGATGGTGAAAAGGGAGTACACATCATGTGCGGAGTATGTGTATACACATTATTACACTGAATTTTGAAATTTGAAATTTTGAAATGAAAACTAGAATGTTCTGGTGCCACTTCTTCAGATGTTTTTTATTTTTTCTAGGTCGTTTGTAATACGTCGTTTTTTAGGTTACCGGTAATCCTTAAAACATCTTTTTTAGAAAATGAAAAAATGAATTTTTAATGAATAACTAGAATACCTATCACAACTTCATTGTTGGGGTATTCTTTAGTGGTTGTGATGGAAAAATCTCACCCTTTCTACCTTGTAAGTTTTTGGTTGTCTTGGAAAACCCTTGGCTTGGTGAATTAGTTTGAAAAGCTCCCTAGTTCCTTATAGTTGATGCAATGAACAATGATTTGAGGATTGAATGAATCAATCATCTCCAATAATTTATTAGTGGGTTTCTCCTATCGGGAGTCATCATCTAGGTGTCCTTAATTCCCCCACCTGAAGCATTTCCTTTCCCCCCTTAAGAAATTTTTGGGATGCTTCATTCTGAACCTTTGAAAAGTAGGACATTGAAATTTATTGTCACCATTAGAATTATCCATCAAACCTCCAAAATTAAACTCTGATTTCCAATTCTTATCCCTGTGATACACCTGATATTATTTAACATCCATCTCATCTTTGAGGGAACATCAAACGATTTCCTCATAGCTATCAATGTATTGGATCAATATGGATTTTCATTGACTAGGTTTTATCCCACCAAAGAACTGTTCAACCTTGAATTTTGGGGTAATGAAAAAGACAGAGGAATTCCATGAAAGTGTTTTGATGGTTTACTCATAATTCCTAGTAGATTTTTCATCTTTGTTTCTTGATGTCAAGGAAATCCCTTTCCATTTTGAGTTAGATACTACGAAGAAAATACTTATTGAGAAACATTTTCTGTAATTACTCACACCCCATCACTTCGTTATCTTCCCGATGCTTTTTATTTCTAATCATTTTCCACCACTGATCATCTTATCCCTCCATATGATATAAGTCCATTAGAACCTTCTCTTATTAGAAGCATTTATGGATGGAAAATATCTTCTAAAGGGAGTTGATCCATTGTTCCACGATTAAGGGATCAGATGATCCATTGAAGGTCGAAGGCATTTATCGCATAAAGGCCCCAATCACGGATTCTTATCTCTTAGGGGGATTAGGAAGATCCTCCTAATCTAGGATTATATTCAAAATCTAAGTCAGCTGAGAGAGTATCATCATGAATTTCATGTTTCCCACTCCCATCGGGTTGAGAATTTCATTGGTGGTAGTCATCACATTATCTATCGCATTGGTTTCTTACCTAATTCCTTATATTTATGGAAATTACATAAAATAAAAGAAAAATTAAGGAAAATTACTTTTAAACAAAGAAATTTTTAATCCAATTACATTAAAAGGATAACTTATAATTTATAGTTATTTCATAACATAGGAATTTCTAGGCTTCAATCTATGTTGTCCATGATCTATTTTATATTATATACTCTTATGGGATTCTTTTTGTTCCCTTAATAATTGTTCATAATGATCTCATAAATTTACCAAATAATATCCCTTGAGAGTGTCAAAACAAGTGTGTTCCAAGGCCCATTTTCATGCACCTCTTTCAGATTGAGTTTATCTCAACGTGGTGTTTTTGAGTTTTACCTCTATGTACATTTGTGTCAGATCCACATCCACTTATAGTATCTAGACATGAATTTATTTTCATGGAAAACCTATTAATATATACATTCCTAAATTTAGTTATGTTCTCTTATAGTTAGTATTATTCCTCAGGCTCTCACTAGAGTTTTCTAATCCTAAACCCAAAAAAACTAAAATTTTATTTTTATGTCAACTATAACAAAGCAAATATTTATCTTAAATTAATTTATGACTTATTACATAAGAATGAACACAATTAATCCCAAAAGGTTGATAATTATACTGTATTTTGTAATTACGTAAATTACATAAAAATTTAAAATAGGAAAAACATCATCTTTATTGAAATATTAATTAACATGCTTTCACTTCAAGCTGTAGAGGATAACCTAGGGACATATATAAGACCTGGTTCAGCTATAAATCATAGTAAGGTAATAAAAATTTCATAACATAAAGAAGATAATACATGTTAGACAATATGAAAATAAATGGGGAATAAAATCTGTGATAATCATAAACATGAACAATGAGGCATGATATATCATGATAATCATAAAGGAAATATGGGAAAAGTGGAAATAAGTTAATGCACTACATCATAAACAAACGTCTAGGATAAATTCCAACACCTCATGATGGAAAAATTACCATAAAATAATCAAGTTCACTTCATGTCCCAACATGATGTCTCATGAAACTAAAAATTACCAAATGAATTGGAGCGCTATATAATTCTGGCTGCACTCGTCACTTTAATTTAATTTTCATTCTTAAGTGTGCCACATAGATCATAAAAAATAGATTCAACCATCATCATATTTTATTCCATGATAAAGGAATTTGGAATACATACATGTAATTATCTAGTAATTGAAGTATAGGTGTATAAAGGGGAACACCCTTGATAGGAAATGGTTATGGTTTTCACGACACAATTGTTTTTTCATAGAAAATTGTGTTGAAATATCAGCAGTATAACAACTTCACTTAAAGATTCATAAAATGGGTTGATGAGATATATATGTGTATCTCAAACATTTGGACGTAAAATAAAATGTAATAGGGAAATGTAATATTATATCCCAATATTTCTAATTAGAAATAGAAGGAATAAGAAAAAAAAGAAACTCTTATAAAGGGGAGAACGAGAGGAACCCTTACTTGAGTTTGTGACTCCAAATGCTTGGGATGATATTACTGAGAGCTTTGGGTTTCCTTAAGAGGATTATATATAAATGAAAAAATATTAATTATGTTATACATGTATTTTTAGTGAAGATAAATGGGATCATGGGTGGTTTTATATTGGAAATCAGTGGGGAATTATTTGACATTCATCAAACTTAGGTTTTGGACTCTATATAACAAAATAACCAAAACTAAAACATTCTCATGGTTTTTGCCCATGGTTTCTACCAAATGGGAGTGGTACTAATTATTTTATATATATAATGGAAAAACATAATAAAATAATACCCTTTCTTATGTGTAAGTGATTCATACACTTATTGAAATGATTTTAAAACCTTAATATATATTATTGGTATTAAAGGATACATATTGGAATTAAAAAAATATAAATTTAACACAAAATAAATAAATTTAAATTTAAAACTTATATTTGTTCATGGATATTTTTTATAGCATTTATTACACCACTGTTGGGTCATTATTATGTCATAATGCACTTCTTTTATTTATACGGTATTTAATTTTTATCCAAAAATTCAATTGTCTTGAAAAATTATGAAAAATTTCCCATTGGATAATTTTGAATTTATGATTCCAAAAATAATATTAGTTTTATCAAAATATTTTTCTAAATATTTTTATTTTCACTTTTAAAATCTGAATCAACATTTATTAAGAAATGTTGGGTTTCTTGACAATAACAGTTTTCAAACCATTATAAAAATTACATTTGACTTCATAAAAATTATATGATCATTTATATTAAATAAAATTTATTTAAAAATAATATTTCATTA
Organism: Viscum album; assembly: GCA_963277665.1. Classification (NCBI taxonomy): domain Eukaryota; kingdom Viridiplantae; phylum Streptophyta; class Magnoliopsida; order Santalales; family Viscaceae; genus Viscum; species Viscum album. The sequence continues at coordinate 129,793,769 of OY728162.1, forward strand.
AAATATTGTTTATTTAAAAAATTAATTAATTAAACAAAATAAATTCCTTCATTGAAATTGAATACTAATTAAAAATATAATTTCTATTTTATTGTATAAAAATAAAAAGCATTTATAAAGTAATGATATGAAGAAAATATGAACATTATTCTACTAAAAATAAAACATAAATATTCATATTTTTATGGTCATGATACATATCCCTTTAATACATTAGAAAATTATATAAGGGTAAGGTGTGTGATAGTGGTACTTTCATTGGGTGGTTTGGTGAATATAGTTTGGTCATGATCATAATAAGCTTGAAATTCCCATATAAACGTTTTTTCTCATGCTTAAGTTGTTGATCTCAGCTCGGTTTTGGTCAAGGGAAAAGCCCAGTGATGTTATCTCCCTTGAAAGATCTGATAAATGGGCTTCCTAGAGCATGATCCTACTGATTGAGGATATCACTTCCTTTGTCTATGACAATTAGATTTGTTAAAAGCCTATATTTATACTAATCATAGAATTATTGTTCAATAGATTTATTATCGTTGTTAGTGATTCTTAATGGTCATTTAAATCTGATAGTATATAATAAAACCAAGGAATTTCACGTGTTATCTATAACCATAGCACATATAATACATTTAATTAAATCAAAATTGGAATTTAATTTATAATATTTTGTGTTGTTAGAATGTACCTCACTATCATGGTAAGCATGTCACAACCCAAAGGGACTCCTTAGGGTGTGCTTCATTAGAACTATCTAAAGAGATAGTGCATGACCCACCTTAGTGTACGTGATCACTCATGGTTGGTCTACCCACCCAAACCTGAGTCCATCCTACCTATGTTATATCCACTTAGGATAAACACATATCTAGGTTTATCAGCAAGTTTACAAGGTCCATCCCTCTAAATTCATGTCACACCTCCACTTGGAGGCATATGAGGGTTCATTTGTAAGGAACACTACCCCCAACCATTTTTAACTAAATATAACCTCCATGGGGTCCAAAACTTCAAGTAATTCCATTTAAATTACATCCCCTTCCATTGGAAAATGAGGTGATATAGCTAGTGTACAGGGGAAAAAATGGCCTAAAAACCTTTTTTAGTCCAATTAGAGCATTTCATTTGAAATAACATTAAAAAAATAATTCATTCTATCTAAATAGACTTTTTCACTCAGTTCCGTGACAACACATTGCACGCTTCTTAAAAAATTGAAATCATGTCATTGGGAAATGATCGATGACTACCTACCTCAACTGAATCTTTTCCAATTTACTTTCCAAAGGCCAGTAGCCACCCCCAAGGCATATACATTCCTCACAAAGCTCCACACATCATCCAAGAACCTATATCATGTTTGAATGTCGATGTAAATTTATTAAAATCAATACCATAATTTATTACCCAATTTATAATTTAAGTTCCAAATTTACCCAACTTGAAATAAATGAATAAGCACCTACCATGTAGCCGCATAACATCAAAATAAAAACCAAGGGTACCTGAAGGGTCTAAAGAACAATATGACACCAATACTAACTAAATACCTAACCAATGACACTAATTACATAATCTACATAATAAATTCATTGTAAAAATATAATAAAATTTATCATGTGATGAACATTTTATAAAATAATCAATTTCTACATGAAAATGGTGTTTTGGGATGCCTTCTTCCTAGTAAAACTGAAATTCCCATCTCATTCATCCAATTACACCATTCTCTAGTGAAATTAGAACAAAATCCCTAATCAGATAATGAAAAACTAGAATCAAAAGGAGGTGGAGATGAATGGAATGAAACATAGTTAGAGAGAAACCTTTAATTGATGGAAAACACCAAGAAAATGACCACAAAATGAATGGAAAACAAGTAGTGGAGACTAGGGAGTCCTTTGGGTTGTGCATGTGCAAGGTGGAAGAAAAAATGGGATTCCCTCTTATTAATTCTCAAGGGAAAACATTTATTAACACCTTTTTAATGAGCCACGTGGTTTGGCTATATTGTTTTCCAAACCATGAACTAGTCATGTAGTGGGAATTGTCTAGTTTAATGCCTATTGAACATTTGGTTTGTATGGTTTATCAAACTGTGCATCAATTATGATAATTGAAACAACTATAGTTTGCAATAATTTCAAATAGTTTATCTTCAACCATTCATAAACTATGCACCGATACCCAAGTCCATCCCAATCCAAAAGGTTATCCCTTGAATCCAAATAGTTTCTCAAAAACCATTTTCTAAACATTCCATAAAATCATTCTTTATAGAATTAAACTATAAAACTTCTCACACTCAGGGTGTCACAAAGTTTCCCCTAAATAGTTCACCCTAGGGATAAACCTTCCAAAACTCTTAAAACTTATCCTAAATCCATTGATACACACATAATACCCAAAATAACCTACCTAAACCAAAACCATGTCAAAAAAATCACTTTAGGATGAACCAAATCTCAGATTATTGTTCTAAATCTTGGTTCTCAAAATAAAGTATCCATTAAATTGAAAATTTAAATTTTGTCTAAATTTTAATGATTTTCTATACACATATGATATGAAAACTGCATAACATAACACTTATCATCCTAGATAAGTCCTCATGGTTATCTAACAATATTACCCAACCAATATTAGTCATCAAAACATTTTCACTTGATGCATTACATCCCTAAATTCTCATTTCACTTTTAGAGAACAACTTGGAATTCAAGGTTCTTAAACCAGGGAAACACAATAAATTTCACAAATTCATTTCCAAAACACCGAGATAGAACTCACTCATTCCTGTATATCTTTAGAGACCCATGGGGTTTTCAACCAACTGATCATCCATTCTATTATGCTCCCCACCAAATGACATAGCTCAAGAAGGCCAATTATGAACCTTCTCACCCTCTTCCTATCGAATAGCCTACCCAAACACCACACTCTTGTTCCAAGGATCTGTCTGTTGTAATTTTTAAATGCACCCAATTCTACAAGAAAACACTTGTTCAATGATGATATCATCTCACTCTTTCAGTTTTCATACTAATACAGACATGCTTCCACCATTGAGGCACAATATGTACATGATTGATTTTTCACAAAAAACCCCTAAAAAGGTCTTACAACATACGTAGTGTGTTAAAAATGACATTAAAAATTCATTTTATAGATCACCACATCCAATTGCATGAAAAAAAACCAGCCAAGACTCCTCTAACAGAGAAATTATAAGGATGTTCAGCTTCATCCACTAATATGTCACTTTCTCAACCAGTCTTGATTCCCCTACTCTTAGAGGAACCCCATGATTGTTCAAACATGAAAATATAATCTCATACCTAAAGATTAGTGAAATTATCTAGTTAAACCATTATCCATCATTTTTTCACCATCATTCCATAATGTGATCACTGACACACCATTGATATGATCTTGTTTGGATCACCACAAATCATCTTGAGCATGAAACAAATGCTCAATCTCTAACCAGAATCATTCTTGATGTTACATCAGTATTTCTCTAAGTAATCTAAATTCACTCATACCCATTTTCTATTCGGCACAAAAATTCCTTATCTATGGTCCAAAAACTAGTTTCTCTCAACCATGACCCCTCTCATTCATGGGTCGTATGAACACAATCAATATCATAATCTCCACCAAAGAAATTTTATTATCATCACATCATTGGGTTAAAACTGTAATCCCCATGTCCCCTATCACATCCATCATCAGGATCAATGGTAAGAAATATACTTTCATCTCATAAATGATTCAACAAGAAATATAATTTATTACCCACTCTTGACCTAAGGGGACTTCATACATGTAACCCATTGAAATTAAGTTCACAATGAGGGTCACCACTCTTAGTCATCCATTGGTGTAGTTTCTAACATGTGTACTTACTTATAATACTCCTCTGGCGTAACCTCATAAATTTTATCCACAATTATACATGTGGTACTCTCTCTAAGCCATTCTAAACACAACCTATCTGAACCCCTTAGCCATCGACTTGCACATGACCACTACTGAATCCAATTTCAATAGGCCCCATATGTAAAATTGTTTTTTACATAAATCTCATCTAATAATTAATGATATTCACTATAGTAACACCCAAAAGAAGAAAAAGACTGACCAAGATCAACAACATTTCATTCATCAATCCAAACACATGCTTAGCCACCACCTGATGTCATTCCAAGTCACAAGAATCTTCCTTCCCCATCACTATACTCAGAAATGCATAAAAATTCATCATGGACATGAACCTAAATGGTCTTATCATATCAAATTAATTCTTGATAAGATGACACTGTGAGTGCATCAAATCTCATAACACTACAATCCACGATGTTATTATTACCAAACCCTAAGATGTAAACATGCCGACCATAACCTCGATAAAACCTTTTGGGCATCGATCTCATAACACTACGAGTGTATCACATCTCATAACACTATAATAAAATGTTTAATTTTTACCAATCCCTAAGATGTAAACATTTTAACTATAACCTCGATAGAACGTTTTATTGAGAATGAATGAAAATACAAGTGAGAGAAAGGGTCCTAGTTCTTTCAGTGTGACGTTCCCAAAATCTTTTAGGGATACTCTCTGCAACGTTAATCCTCCATCTATTCAATGATTTTCAGAAATATCTACGGTGTAGCCAAATGTTGTTCTTTAAGGATCTCATATTTTTATGGATATCCCTATGTCAGCCTTTGAAAAGGCTTCATATTTTTTATGATGGATGTTGGTTTCTTGTTTTGGGGGTGCGATACCTTCTTCTTTAGTTTTCCAACAGATTGTGGATTCTTGGGATCTTAAATTTCCAGTGCAATTTTCTCCGATTCATAGAAATTATTTTGGCATTATCCTGGGTTCATGGGATGATTTTTTCTAGGTGTGATGTTTTCCTCCTCATTCTGTGGGCCAGTGGAATTTTAGCTTATCTAGATGGTCCATGGATTCTCATCGTGGTAAGGAGAATTTGATGGCGTCAATCTAGGTTAATCTTGCCAGTCTTCCTCCCCCTTTCTAGAATGAAGGATTCTTGAAGATGATTGTATATTCTCTCTATGTTTTCTTATGTTTGTATTTTAGAACCAAATCATGCATGGATACTGTACTTGCTCGAATATGTGTAGAGATGGATATTTATCATCTGATTTCAGAAACGATTATTCTTCAGGTGCAAGATTCTTTCTCCTAAAATTAAGAAATTGTGTATCCTGTTTTTCTGAGATTTTGTTCCAATTATTACCTTAAAGGAAATTATTTGTAGGTGTGTTGCATAATTCATTGTGGAAGATAGAAAATGCAAGTTTAGGATGTGGGGATTGATAAGGATCAATTGTCTTCATCTTTTGGTGTTTCTTCTGAAGGAATGTTGGGGAAAATAGTTTATTGAAGAGATAATTCTTGTGAATGAACAATTACCATATGTTGAAGTATCCTGTTGGGAGATTATTACTTTAATACCAGATCTAATGACATTGATTAAGGTTGGTAATAGTTTTTCTTTTGTTTTCAGAAGCATGATATCTACAGATTTATGCTATTTGATTTCTTTTAAATATTTTCCTCTTGGTTATATTGAACCTCTATTATTTTCATATTATAATTTCGATAATGGTTATGTTAATAAAGAGAATACTCAAAATATTTCATCTTTATCAGATATTTTAATATTTGGTAACTTTCCTTCTACTCCCATTGATTCTAGTTCGAGGAAAGATTAATTGTCTTTGGTAGAAGTAGATGAAGGCGATCAATCTTTGGATAGTAAAGGAAGAATCTATCTAGTAGGGTATCTTTATAATCTTAATAAATTTTGTATCATATCTTGGCCTAAGTCTCAAAATGTGAGGCCTATTTCCCATTACAACAAGGCATCAAGTTCTAGGGAAAATCCCAGAACCTTGGTTTATTAATGTTTCTAGTTATCATATGGAATGCTCGGGGCATTGGATCCCGAGTCAATTTTTTTTCTAACTTATATTATAGATAAACATAAAATTGATATGCTTGGTATTCTTGAGAATAAAAAACAACTATAAATGATAGATTATTTTTTCAAAATACTCAAGATGCATAGCCTCATGCATGAAGATCCATTTAATCATCATATATTGATTTTCTAGTATAAAAGCTTCACTATGGATCATATTCAATCAAGAAATCAATTTATTACAATAAAGAAGAATTTTAATTATAATTCATTCTTTTTATATTTTGTTTATAGAAGTTGTGATACTCAACAAAGATTTATATTATGGAATAGCTAAAATTCTTTTGATCCAGATGACCTTCTATGGATTATTGGAGGCGATTTTCATATTATTGTTGATCTGGATGAGAATAAGGGAAGATGTCATTTTCTGAGATGGGCTTGAAATGGTTATACAAAATTCATGGCAGGAGAAAGACTAATGGATCTCAGGTTTCATGGAAAAAAATTTACATGGTGTAAAATCAAAATGGTGGTTGTAGATCGTGGAGTCTCCTAGATAGATGTTTGGGAAACATACATGTTTTATCCACATATTTCAATGTTAAAGAGGATCATTTGGAAAGAAGTATTTATGATCATTCTCCATTATTGATCATTCTATCTCCCATGAATGATAATTGGAAGAGATTTAGATATTTTCAATATTAGAATGATGATCCGGTCTTTTTTGATTTGGTAAGGAAGTCTTGTGAAGCGTTTTTACAAGGTCACACATGGTATGTTGTTCATAATAAGCTTAGATGTTTAGAAAAGAGTTTATAGTCGTGGTTGAAAGATCTTCCTCCACTATATAAAGACATACTTGATATTATGAAAGTGGTGGATCATCTTGAATGTAGTTTGTAAAAATATTGGGATTTTAGGGTGTTTGAGGATCTTGTTCATAAGAAAAATCATTTGGCGGATATGTTTCCTAAACGCGAATGTTTATCCAGAGATAAAGCAAGAATTAAGTAGATGAAGGTAGTAGATAGAAACACAATGTACTTTCACACCTGTATTAAGGAGAGGAAAATATTTATTAAGCCTAATATCTTACATGAGGATGGTTATTTAACATATGATAGAGATATTGTTTGTGATCTCGCTAACACATATTTTTGAGATCTCCTGGATGGAGTCAATGATAAGCTGCCAAATCGCTACCCAAGGGAGACCACAGATATTTTGGATGTTATTCCAACCTGTGATTCATCAAGTGAAAATGATGAAATGGGATCCCTTCTATAGGAAAAAGAGATCTTTGAGGCCATAATGAAGCTTAATCTAGATAGTGGTGATGGTCCATAAAGTTTCTCGACATCTTTCTATAGATCCTCATTGAAGATTATCAGGAATGATATTATTGAAGCAATCCAAGATTTTTTTAAAGGAGGCCAGCTGCCTCGTGTTGCATGTGCCACCACTATGATACTTATTCCTAAGACAAAGAATCCCACTTCTATTCTTCATTATTGTCCTATTGATATGTGTAATATGACTTATAATGTTCTGGCTAGTATTGTCAATACTCGTCTATCCATTCACTTTCCATGATGGATTTCTCTTAAACAACATAGATTTGTGAAGGGATGTACAATTCCGGGAGCTATATATTTGGATTAGGAAATGGTTTGGGATATTAATCATAAAACTAGGGGGTCTAATGTGGTCATTAAACTTGATATTAATAAAGCCTATGATTGTGTTGAATAGAGTTTTATCAACAAAGTGTTATCAGGTATGGGTTTTTCTCCTTGGAACTCTGATTTAATTTTTCACAGCATTTGCACTTCCTAGCTAGCAGTATCTTTCATGGGTAAGACCTATGGTTTTTATATATCTACTCACAATCTAAGGTAGGTGAATCCATTATATCCATGTTTATTCATCATTATTCAAGATGTTCTCACCATGATTATTCATAGAAGCAGGAATAATGGTGTTATTATTCCATATCTGCGTAGGATGGGTTATCCTTCGATATCTCATCTTATGTTTGCTGATGATACTATTATTTTTATTAATGCATAAATTAGATCGCTTATAGTTTTGAATAATCTTTTGGTTGAGTATTTTATTTGAAGTGGAAAAGTGATTAATTAAAATAAAAGTTGCTTCGATGTTCCTTGTTTTTGTAATTTAAGTTGCCTATCCACCATTGGCCATATACTGGATAAGAAAAATGGTGCCTTTCCTATGGATTATTTGGGGGCTCCTATATCTTTTAGAAGACTTCACATTTGTGATTTTGATAATTTTATCCGAAAATTTATGATTTGGGTTATTAACTGTAATAATAACTATCTCTCATTGGGAGGGAGAATAACGTTGATCAATAGTGTACTTATGGACACTCCTATTAATGTTATATCTTCGGTTAAAGTTCCTAAGGGGGTGATCAAAATAATAAACATAATTATTGCTAATTTCATATGGGATCCTATGTCTAAGGTTAAGAGGAAATGGATCTCTTGGGAATGGATTTCTTGACAGGTACAGGATGTTGGAGTCAATGATTGCATCCTTGATGTTACTCTTAGGTGCATGCATGCAAAATTAGCATAGGAAATTCTATAATGTCGTACTTTATGGGGAATAACAATTCATGTTAATTTAGTGGGTGACATGATTTATTTTGATAAACATGTTTCTCCATTCTGGATTGATATTAGTCCCATTGTTCATTCCCTTAGACCCTATTCATGTTGGCTGGTTGGAAAGGGTGATATTTTGTTCTGGAATCACATTTAGAGGGGAGAGATTATTTGTTATTTGGGTTTTCCTACTACGTTTATATCATTTAACAAAGCTTGTAAATTCCCTAATTTTACTAATGCAGTTTTGGATAGGGATCAACATGATCTTTTCAATCTTGTTATGTTATCTTCAAGTCCAGATCAGTGTATATTTACTTCTTCTTCTTCAGGATCATTTACGTATAGAGACTATCAGAGGATTATTACCATCTATAATTCAATGGATATATGGAATAATAATATTTTGGGTTAACAGTATCCCTAAAAAATATAATTTCTTAACTTGGAGAATTCAGAATGGAGCGGTACCTATAGATGATAATGTGAAAAGGTGTGGAATTTATCTTGTTTTCAGATGTTTTTGCTAAAAAAATAATAAAGAAGAAAGTTCGCAACATCTTTTATTTAATAATGAATGGTATAAAGAAGTTTAGGATTATTTTGGTCAAGTCACAGCATTCTCTTCTCCAGCTATGTTGGATATTTCCTTCCTTGATCGTTGGTTCTATGGATCGGGTGTGGGAGGTATTGAAAGAACAACACATACATTGTTATTACATGTGGGATGTTGGTTCTTGTGGTAGGAAATAAAAAAGAGTATCTTTCAGGGTCTGGTTTCAAATGGTCAGGTGATTATATGCAGAATTAAAAATCTGCCGACTAATATTGTAAGGGCCTTGAGTAATTGGAAAGAGGATCCTTGTTTATAGAGATTGATTCCTAATCCTCATCTATTTTTTAGGGGTATAACTTTCAATATTGTATATGGTTATGTTGGTGACCTCCATCAAGGGATTTCAAATTAAATAGTGATGGAATTTGTGTTTCTGGTTTGATTTTAAGAGGTGGTATTGTCCGTGATAACTACAGATCAACTATTATGACCTTCTCTATTAGATTGGGTCCAGGAAATTCTCTTTATGCTGAGGCAATGGAAATTATAATTGGCTTAAGCATATGTAAGCAACGAAATTTAGAGATCTCTAAAGCAGAAAAAAATTATATGATCTTATATAATGCCATCCTAGATTGAGGTATGATCCCTAGGTCAATATCTTATATAATTAGAAAATGCAGGAGCATCATTGGTGATGATATTAGAGTTTCTCATACATGGAGAGAATGAAATATGGCTGTATATTATCTAGATTCGACGGATATTCTAGGTCCGGAAAATTTTTTCTTTCATGATGTGATCATCTTGAAGCCGGAAGGTTTTAACATCATTAGAGGAGATTCTCCTGGTCTACAATATTTTAGACCCCCTTGATTTTTTTATCATGTTGGTCTGTCTATGCAGACTTGTTCTATGTTGTACTCTCTTTTTCTTGAATAAAAAAAATGATTGATTGATTGATCGCATTACATGGGCATCTACCCATGACTTTCCTCCCCTAAAGAAATTACTAACTAGAGCTAACCAATATGAAGGGTTACCCTCGATCGTACGTGTCTCTGACCAACTAAAGTATAATTTTAAACCAAGGTTCCCTATGTCCTCCCACCTATCCTATATCCCAAGCCTCATGATAGATCAAAAACCACAAGGACTCAACAATGATCCCATCTCAAATAAACCATCACATCTTAGGGTCCTCAACAACCATATCAGTGATCCCATGACAAGATCACCATCATCCTAATAGTGCACTAATTACTACTGAGTGTCCACCTAGGATACTTACCTCTTGATAATAAAAACCTCATCAATCATCATTGGAATGAATCATATTTTCCATGTTTTTTTTATATTTTATGGATTATTTTTGAGATTAGGTGCGAAGACAGTGTACAATTCTGGGACCTAGTGTGACGGTAATAAATGTTTGAAATATATTAAATTTATTAAATAGAACATTTACATAGTTTTCCTAAAAAAATAATAAATAATAAATGGAATCCCAGATTATAAATCTAAAGGTAATCATTTATTTTATAATTCTGGTTTTACCTTATGCGTGACATAACCTTTGTTATAGAGGGACATTTGTGGAAAACTTGTCACATGCATAAAATAAATAAAATAACTAAATAAATTATTTTATTTCATCTGTTTAAACAACTAAATAATTTCTTATATAAGTATAAGGTCATGAAAAATAATCAAAGTTATCAGTATTTTATAGATACATTTGTATAATCTTTGTATATTGCATTGGAGCATCTTTCTCAGATGAACATCAACCGGATCATTTATTAACAATCAGTGTGGAATGAGATACAAATATTATTATAATTACACTAATACAGACTTGTTCTCTATCAGTGATTGATCTATCTCTAGGTACGAAATTTATTTTATTGGATTCCTTCCCCCTTTTCTATTTCAATAATGAACACTAATCCATTGACCGAAAAATTGATTTGTGGATTGGTAGTTTTGTGGGATGGGTTATCTGTATGGATCCTTTTGGGGAATTTATTTGTGAATAAATTTTTATCTATTCATTTTTCATTCTAATAGAAAAGAATTCAGGCCGATAGGAACATTGGATGATTATTTTTTTATCATTTTTGTGATTATTCTTTTCTTACCCATATTTATGTTCATTGTGAGAAATCCTTTGACACAATAATCAAAGAAAACTAATAAATCAAATGTTTCACACTCATTTATTTGATCAATGTTTGAAAATTTGAGATCCTATCTCAACATGTCATGAATATTGTTCGATAATGGAGGTTTCAAAAAATCAAATGATTTTGGGTTACCTGATTCATGTTCTTGGAATACGACGATGGATGATGAGGGAAATAAACTCCTAAATGGAATGATAGGGGAAGAACATGTATATTGATTATGTCATGACACATCGGGATGTGATTCTTTATTTTCTAGTGAGAAACATTTTCATATCAGTGACAGCAGGTGTAGGAGTAGATATACGAACTAGATCTATAAATATTAAAAATTCTGTAACACATGGCATATAATGCAGTGTTACACACCATGTTGGGACCTTTCTGTGATAGATAGGGTTTCAAGGTGAATAGAAGGATCACACGGTGTGTTTTCCCTCACTAAAGTATTGGTTTCTAACTCCAATGTTACATGAACATGGGCATAAGTATATGGGAAAGGGAACACCTTTTACTTCTACACAGAGATAGGAACATGCTATTTTACATTACAAGAACCTGGTGTTGAAGGTACATAATGTGCACTCCTTCAATGTTATCTTTGAGCCCCTATCCTCAATATCTTAAAAATGTTTCATTAGTTTGTGTTCCTTATATCCATTCTCTGATGTTTAGTTTGGAATCACATTCTATATATAGGATGGTGGTCCCTTCAGTGGGACTTCTTTGATAGAGTTGTTGGAATCCTTCCATGAGGCTTGGAGTGAGATGCTCTATCATCTTCATGACATAGGTGGTGTTCTTAGTATCTTCATGACCAACATTACATGGACAATGATCCTCTACTTAAAGGGTTAATCCATATTGAGTTATTGTTATACCCCATGGCCTTTGTAGTGATCCTCATTTGTGTATCGTATCTCTTCTTACTTCCATTATATATTTATAATGGAGATACCTAATGATCACTACTTCTTATAAAAATGTCATTAATTCTATCTAAATTGTGATGTTTGTTCTCTTAAATTAGTTCTATGAGGAAAAATTGATCTTGAATCCTAGGATGACATTATAGTTATGACATTACCTTGTGATTTTGTTTCTTATTGAGTATATCTAGATATTCTTTTTATATGTTCTATTTAAATATACCTGTATAGAGATGAATGTTGTTATTTTTTTGTATGATTTGTGATTTATTTGTGTCCTAATGGGTATTTTTATACTCACCCCTATACGTACTTTTCCCACACATGTCATGTATTATGAATATGGTCAAACTTTTGACAGATTACTAGAGGGACTAGCACCAGATAATGCTTAGTGAGCCGGAAAGACCGAGGTGTGTTCATGTGGTGTCTAGGAGTAAGTCAACATCGTTAATTTAATTTTGTACATATGTTTAGACTATTTTTGGTGGTCTTGTATTTGGCCATTTACTTTCCATTATTTCTTATAGTACTCTAGTTGTGAGATTTAGATGTATGCAGGCATGGTTGTTCAGCTATTTTTACAATTTAGAATTGTATGGGCTTATAGATGTGTGCATGTGAATAGGTACTTAGAATAATGTCTCCCATGATAGTGATATTCCTAATCAAATCTAGTAACCTTACCTTGGCCTGTTGAAGGAAATATTGGGGAGTCACGATATGATCCTCATTGGAACGGGTCATGATAGTCACTACCATAACCAAGGACTTTGTCCGTGATGATCCATATCAAGGAAAACATTGCCACTTTCATAGTTAAGTAGACTTCAGTTCCAATATATATGGTAAATCACCATATATATTGTTATTGATACTTTATGTAACAAAAAATAAACACCAAAAACCCACAGTGGATTTATAATGGAGTTATCATGTGTTTGTACCATCCGACTAGGGTCTCTCCACATCCCCTACATAGAGGAACTACATCACCACCATCATTATTTATCATATCACCATATATTCTATATGACCTATTATTAGAAGGAAACATATATACATGTTTTCCCTGTTGATTAGAATTTCACCAAGTACATATACAAGAAAAACCTATATAAGCAGCTTCTACAACATTAAACAAATGTGACTATATAATTAGTGATATAAATTTCACACTATCAGTCCTATATATCATGTAGGATCCAAAATAAAATATAAATCATAATCCTAAATCATTATGTGCATCAAAAAAGTGAAAATAAAATAATTTCAACATTTCATATCAAGAATAATAATCCCAAGCCCATGGTTACTTGGATTTCCATCCAGAACAGGTTTTCATGATACACCAGCCTGATATCAATCAGTTATCCTATCTACCATATCCCAAATATTAATACAAAAAAAACAACACCTTTGATACCATTTTTTAATTCTTTGTCCTATCTAACTATGATTTGTAATTTTAATGGTTCTCCACATGAACTTTGTACGCCTCATCATATGCCAGAGGCTTCTGACGAGAATTATGGGTTTATAGGGGTATTTTAAGAGATTATAACCCAATATAAGAGTGAAAAAAAAAGTTAAATAACCAATAATCATACGCACCAGATTACACAAGGATAAAAAATCAACAGAACATGTAGTCAAAATGAAAAACACAAATGTACAAGAATACAAGATAGATCACCCATTGGACCAATCACATATTCAAATTATATAAAAATGATAATAAATACATGAGTATCTACCAATAATCCCTCACCTCACCTCATTCCAATCTTATAATCCCAACAAATTTACCTTTCTTGACCATGTAACACCAGGCCTCAAACCCACCAATAACTGTAACCAAGTGAAAGTCTACTTGTGTACCCAATTAAAGTGGAGGCCTAAATAGGATGTGAGTACATAACTAATTAGTGTACCAAAAACATGGTCCCATACGTAACCAATAATGTCATGATATGTTCTTGTGAAATTCTCAATGTAAAACAGGTAATAAACTATAAGAAATAAATAACTACAACCAATCCTCTAGTCTATGACCCTAATCGACCGTACACACTTCATCCAATGCTCAAATTTCTCTATGTATGATAATCAATATAAGGAGACCTCTATCCACCCCTTTTTGATCTTGTTCTAAAGCCTCCACTATGATGAGTAGTTGATATTTTGGTATCACCATTCATCCCTCATCCTCAAGATGAAAGGCTAAACACCAATGAAATACCTGGGTGTTCTTGATGTTAGGAAGACATTTGATTCCAATTAGGTGAGTTCCTTGGAAATCCTATATTCCATGGTGTGACTGATTTCAGGTTGAAAAGGGAAATTAAATCAAATACCCTCCTTGATCCCATGGTATATAACATTAATGTTGAATATCACACATCTCATCAGCTAATCCATATCTAGTGAATCTAGATTATCCATTGTGGATATCCTTGTCATCAATTAAGGGGATCCAATAGTCACCCTTAAGATGTCTAATATCCATGCTCAGGCATATACACCAACCCAAAACCTCATATAACCATTCGAATACCAGATATTTACAGAATTATAAATGGTCAGATGGTATCTCCATTCGAATATTGATCATCTCAGTTATTCTCAATAGTTTTAGTATATCAAAGGAGTACTAGGAATCTTAGTATTCTTATATTCATATCATCACTAGATTTGATGTGGGATCTTTAGAACCATCACTAGGTATCCACTATTGCATCAACCATACAAAATGAATGCTAGTTAGACTAGGAATCCTCCCCTAAACAAATCTGATACTGGATCACATATATTATTGGAATCCTTGGGCATTATCCATATCAACAAGAAATTCCCAGGTGTCCTATGAAGTCAAAATAGTTACAGGCCAATAGATCAATTCCTAGGAATCTTGTGCAATCATAAATCATCAAGAATCACATGAATCAAATAAACGTAGAACAAGGGATGATTGAACGCCCATACTCTTCACATTCATCTAAGACCCATTCGACTCTCATGTCATTTTGAGTCCAAGGAAAACACTTGAAACCATTTATAACCATATCCATATGCACCCACTCAAGGTTTCTAAGGTTATCACTTGAGTGGATGCATCCCACTAGGAATCCTCATCCTCCAACTAGGTTTCAGGTCAACAATTGACAATTGAAGGAAATCATGACACTTAGTGTCATTATAAATGTGACATTACCCCAAGGACCTCACCAAGGTGTGATGCATTGGCATAATCTAAATAGACGGCATAAGACCAACCTCTGGGTGCAGGGTCTCTCAAGGTCATCCCACTCACCCAAACAAGATCTCATCCTATCTATAGTCTATACACCTAGGATAATCATATATAAAGGTTATCCCCCAACCTATTACGTCCACCCATATCAAATCTTGTCACACCTCCACATAAAGGCATCCAAGGTCTCATACATAAGGGCTACTACTCCCCAATAATTTTATTTTATCCAAAGAGTCCCCCCATGTGGTCTAAAAGGTAATGTCCTACCATTAAAATCATAACCCCAACCATTAGTGGCTTAGTCAACCTAGCTAGTGCCTAGGGTTCGACATGGCCTTGAATCCTAATATAGTCTAATTCTAGCATTTAATTTCAATTAACATTGAAAATACATAATTCATTCTAATTTAATTGGTCAGTTCCCTTAGTGGCATGACTAGACCTCACACACTTCATAAACAACATGAAATCATTCCATAGGGAAATTATTGAGGACTACATCCCTCAAATGAAGATTTTAAGATTTACATTCAAAAGTACAGAAACTATTTCCAAGTCCTATCAATTCCTCACCAATCCAGACACATCTTCCAAGCACTAATCTCAAGTTGGAGCATTTGAGTTGGTTTATTAGAACCAATATCATAATTTATTAACCAATTTATAATTTAAGATTCAAATTTTCTGAAAATTTAATAAATTACATAACATGTACCATGTGTCCTCATCACATCAAAATCACCACTAAGGTAACCTGTAGGGTCCATGCAACACCCTGACACTTATCCTTGGAAAAACCCTGAAACTATATCTGTAACATCCTGAGTGTTAAGAAATAAACACTATGTTCAATAGCATATATGTTACCCAACATTGAGATTAAACGAACAAGTAAATATTATTATTTAAATGATACCATTATAACCTAGTTATTGGAATGGATGGAATGAAGAGTATAAACTTAATTAAAAAAATATGGTTTACACATGTTTAAATGATGACTCATTGGTTACAAAATTTTTTAGAAAGGGAAGTAAAAACCAATTGAATACAATGGATGTGTTTTCATAAAAACCACTTTAAAAAAGAGAATAATTGTGTTTATAAAATCATATCACCCTTCATGGATTTTTATTTAATGAAAAATATATTTTATATATTTAATTCAATGTTTTAATTTAATCTTATATATTTTTTAGATATGATATAAGAACAAATTCAATTTTTTGGATAAAAGAAGTATTTTTCTAAAAATGTAGTTTTACCACATTTTGATGACAAACCCTTTTTAATTTTTGTATTTACACATTTATAATTTTTATTTCAGAAAATAAAATTCTTATTTAGAATCAGGATATCAAAATTTACTTTGGATGAATTTTTGATATTTTTCTGATAACTATTATGTTTTAATAAATAGTAAAAATATGCTAAATTGTAATTAAAAACAACTATTTCTGTCAAGATAATTATATGTTTAAATTATATTATTTAATTTTTATAGAGTGTAAATGTAATAAGTTTATATTATTTAATCCAATGTTGATAATTAGAATAAATTCTACATTGAAATTGGACATAAACACATGTCAATCATTTTGTAGTTTTCACTTCATAAAAACACACTTTCTGGTTTTGACAACTGGAATTAATTTTAAATTAATTACTATATTTTTTATGTTTTGAATTTGAAAAAATGGATTCCATATTTTGAATCAGAAGTTAAAAATTATGTAAATAGTTACCTATTATTTTTTGACATTATGAATAGTAACTTCAGTAATTATTTTTATTTACGATGGTTAAAGGGTAAATATGGTAAATAAGGGTAAAAAATAATATTTAAAAAATAGAAAAATACATGAAAACGTGTCCTAATCCTATTGTATGAGTTATTTCTGACCTTTATAAATCTTAGGATGAACTTTTTGGATTTGGGATCCATTTGTGTGTGAAAATGACATGTTATAACAATTAATTAAAATTAAAGAGAAATATAATATAAACATGTATCTTTTACTAAAAATATTTTAATATAGGGTTATATAACTGATCTATATGACTATAAATATTCATTATAAAGATTAAAATAATTAATACATCATGGTTTTTATTTATAAATTTTATACATTAAATAGATAAATTTATTTATGACTCAATGACGATGTCGTGATTACCTTATTAATGGAATATTCAAATAAATGATATAATAAATATTAAAATAAATGTAATTTCAACATTTTAATGACATAAAAGAATTATCTTTGTGAGTATGACATGTTATGATTGATTAAATGGTTTTTTAGAAGGAATAAAGTTGTTATGAATTTGTAAAAAAAGACAAGTACGAATAGTGTCCCAAATAGACATAAATCATAACTTAAAATATAAAATAGTTTATTAAATGATATTAAATTACTAAACAAATATGACATAAAAATGGTTAATATAATTATCAATATATCATAAATGAATTTTTTGGGGTTTTTTCACTTGATATGGTAATTACATTAACCCACAATGTGTAGATAACATGATATCACTATAAAATTAAAATGGGTAAAATAAGGGTTAATCCAAAAAGATAAGGATACAATAATATTAAAAACATGTTTAAAATTATTTTATTATATTTATTTAAACCAAAATAATATTATATTCTAATTAAATTGTTTTTGGACCATTTTTAATCAAAATGTAATTTATAATAAATTAATATTTCAAGAATTTCCTAATGTGCTCCACCTCCCTCTAAAAAGGGATACCACCACTACCCACTTACTCACACCTCAAAAGCCTCTTGTCTCAACCAAATTCTAATGAAATAATCTCCCGACATCCCTACCTTCTACTTATAATCCTTACCTTGGGAATAATCCAATTCAAGAAATCCTTTTGGCTCAAATCAAATGATGTTACCCGATTTAGAGGTAATGTCTTCTCTCAAGTTCCTTTCCTTTTTTTTAATTATCCACTTCCTATGTTAATCTTATTATATGGTTAAATAAAAAAATTATTCTCAATATAATAGGATATTTTTATTATATGTACTATGACTACACTTATACACACCTCTATATAATGGATAAGAACACATTGTTTCTGTGTACGGCGAACTACTGCCTCACGAAACGACGATTTTTCAATTTTCCCCTAACACATATCATGGTGGGAATTATTATGTAACTCTATTAATATATGAGATATGTTATATTTAAATTGTTTCTATCCATCTATAATTATTATTTACAATATAACCTTATGGTTTTCATAATGTCTAAATATGATAATTTCATTTCAGGAAGTGTGGACTACCACCCCCTCAAAGTGATATGACTCGTTCATTCCATACATGGAACGTATAAAGAATAGAGTTGACAAACTTATGTAACATATATAACATATATATTATATTTTAATTACAACATACCTAGGTAACAATTAATTTTCATTCCTTTTGTATGACAAAGAAATGAAAGTCACGTTCATGTGTACGTACGACCTACCGTCTCCATGAATGGTGCATTTCATTTCTTATCTACAAATGTTATGGACTATTATAAATAAATATATATTGGATATATATGATATTTAAAGTTTTAATAATATTATGAAGATTATGTAATTTTTGATACATGGACAACTTACATCAAAACAAGTTCATTTTCGACACAAGTACTGAATATCGACCAAATGATTGATATTAACTTAAAAAATTATGTAATTGTTATAACATGGTAATAAGTGATATAAAAGGAATAATAAACATTAAAAAGGTTCTAAAACAAGTATAAATTAATCCAATTCTATTATTATGGAATAAAAAAGGAACATTCTTGACTATTTGGACTCAAGTTAAGGGAACTTCTTAACCCAATTTCCATTATTTGGGTTGATCTTCTACTTATTGATTATGTCGTTCTATGATTATGTGAGAAATTAATTTTGATATATTATCTAGAATTTATAATTTATTTATGTGTATTTATAGTGAATACACATAATCAATCTATTTTATTAACAAAATGATCTTTGTAATGGAATTTCTAAACTCAATTTCCACTCATTGGGTTTTACACATACTTCGTTGATTATATTATGCCACGATTTTGTGTGGAATCACTATTTATTTATTTATTTTGTAATTTCCACTTCCCTTTTGTGTAGATATACTGTTTCTACAAATAATCACCCCATTGATAAATTCTTACTTCATTTATACGTACTTTGTAAGGGAAATCTTAACTCAATCTCATTTCATTGAGTTAAGTATCCATGTCATTGGTTTTTTTACAAGAATATGTGTGAATGACCTATGATTATTTTACATTTAATATCCACTTATATAAGGTGTATTTATATTTTTCACACATAATTATGTCATTGATTTATCCTTAATCTATGGATACAATATTTTTAAGGGATTTTATCAATATCCTTTCATTGAGGCATATTTTTATTTATACACAACCTTATTTTATATGGTGTATAATAAACCCCTTTGAAATTTAATTTAATTAAATGTATTTCCAAAGGAATATTTTCTTTAAAAATCATTTTACTAAATGAAAAAAGGAATTTTTATTTTTAATGTACGCAGGGACAATGGCCTTTCTGCCTCTGTGAGCTTTATTTGATATTTAGATTCCACTACAAGCTGTAATTTTTATAAAAGAAAAATAAACACCATATACCATTTTCTGTATTTTGGTATTTAAAATGGTTTTGATAAAGGATTTATTATGTCAATATGATTAAATTATCTATTCATATTGTGATGAATAAATGTTATTTTTCCTTTCTTCTTGGTTAATGTGTTATGATTACGTTATAGTTCTTGGGCATTTCTTAAGTATATGTGTCGTTCCATGATAAACCAAGGGAAGGTGAGCCTGTGATAGCTATCCAATTCATTGGGTAATGTGATAGAGGTAAACAATAAAGTTTATCCTAAGTGATTTAGGAAATATACTATGATGGTTATTCTAAATGTAACCATGAAGATTACTCCTTATATAGCAGTGAAAGCTACAATTTTAGAAGGATATATAGCCCATAAGTTAACTTTATGTTTTATGATTTCTATGATGTTCTGTAGGAATATTTTGATTACATAATTTAAGATAAGTAGGGTATGTTTTATGGGTGGAAATTGTAGAGACCCAAAGCTTGACGTAAATGGACATTACATTACTTTTGCGGAATATCTAATAAATAACAAAAACAGACACCAAAGGACCGCAATAGTTTAGTGTCTTTGGAAACTCGGGATATAATCTTCTAATCTTGGTTAAATACCTTCAACATATCCCATAAAGATATTCATTTTTTTATACCTAAAACATTTTTTTATATCCTGGGGAAAAGAAAACATATAAAGGGTGAGCTCAAATGCTCAGTAAGGGTAAGCATGGAGAAAATACAACAAACCATATACATTTGAACATAAAAACATGAACATAATGTTTAAACATCAAAATCTTAAGAAATTACAAAAAAGATGGCGTACGTAAGGCATAGATCATAATGTAAAATAAATCTTGATAAAATAGCTTGGAAATAAAACTTGTAATTGTGGAAAAAACATTAAGCACATGATGTGATTTCCTTAGTATCCAAGGCATTGCTTCCAAGACCATATTAGTGGACAAAGTCCCTTATTGAACCGAGTTCACTCCTCTTTCCAGTATTGTATCAGTAAACTGGATTAACTTGCCATTCCAGCCATGTCTATCTCATGAGATATAAATCTTTACCCAATGCATTGTAGGGAGATATAGGTCCCACCCATCTCATAATTAAACCATTGTTATGTGTTCCACAAAATCATAGATCATAGATCATACATCATATCATAACACATGTAATAAAAATGGGCTTCTTAAACATCATGTCATCATAACATAATCCATATAAGATAAAAGGACATCATAAAATTAATTACATCATAAAATATTCAAATCAATATAAAAATAGGTATACAAAAAGAACCCTATATTATGATAGATGGAAAATAATTTTGATAAAACACTTGAACTCTATTCTTGAGGAAAATATCCTTTCTACTTCAAAAACATTTTTTCCATTATTAACATGTCATACAATTTTAAACTAAAAGAAGTTGATTAAAAACACACTTTAAAACATTTAAAGGAATCTAAATGGAAATAATATTTTATGAAATCATAAAAATCCATTTATTCCATATAAGTTAAAAAACATTCTTCTCGTACTTTGGCTGGAAAAGTCAAAAAGTACCTTGTACTAAAAAACGACAAAAGTTTCCTTTCATATATTTTACTAAAAACTCACCAATGGATAAAATTGGATTTAAACAATTTTATGAGGATATAAATAATATTAAATATTGAGGAAACATGGATGTGGATGATAAATATTCCCTAGTAAGTTCTGAATTATAAATAATCTCAGATAAAAATGAGATTGTGAGATTTTCTCTTACCATTTATGATCGGTGGAATCATACATGTCATAAAATAAATAAAATTAAATTCATATTTAAATATCCAATACTTCATAATAAAAATAATATTACATTCATGGGAAGAATAAACACCATACAAAATAAATAGATGGTGATTAAGGCAAATGTCTCACAGAAATAAAAGTGAGAAGAAATAATCCCTTACCTTAGGTCCGATATGCTTCGTACGTATCTGAACCTCATGTATAATGATTTAAATACTGTCATAGACTTATTAGATAATCATATTAATTGTTATGATATCATATATGGTTCAATTATGACTTTATAATAGCCGTTCTTTTGAAAATTCCATGTTAAAGCAGTGTTTTGGGTAAAATCGTTTCATTTATCGTACGTGTTTCGATTTGTTGTTCTTGATATTATTATTACTTATATCATTATTCTCTTATTTACAAAATTTAAATCAAGATTTATATATCATATATATTTATATACATATATATAATAGATAGATGAATGAAATGAAATACACCGTTCATGGAGATAGTAGGTCGTACGTACGCATGAACACTATTTTCCTTTCCTTATTGACTTGACTGGAATTATGTAGATGACATAAATATATATATACATAAATAAAGTATAATTATTATGTCATATATTTCATTATTACTTATTATATATATACTTTATAATCATTCTTGAATTGTTAACATGGAAAATGAATCTCATCACGTCGTGGAGATTGTAATCCGTACGTACGCACGCGCGATGATTTCATTTTCCATAGGATGGATAAAAGGGGAAATGTGGTTGTTTAATATTTATAATAACATATCAGTATATAAGTAATAATTATTTTATTACTTTATAATGAAACAAGTAAAGAAGAGGAAGTATAAGAAGAAAGAAACTTGAAAGAGTCGGTAGAAGAGATTACCTCTTCCTCGACACTCCTCCTTGAAACTTCTTTTTAGGGCACTAGAGTTGGTATTTTGAGAAGACCATAACCTCTATGATATAACTATATATGTTTAGAAGAGTAATTGGCATGGTTTGGCCGAGATTCAAGGCTCAAAAGTTTGTGAAGAGAAGAGGGAAGGGGTGCCCATTTTATAAGGGAGGAGAGGGGCACCTTTGGAATTATAAGAAGTATTAATTTATAATAAATTCAATCCCTGCATAATAACTTCCAAAATGACTAAAATCAGAATATTAGATGATATAGGGTTGTAATATCCTCAACCAATAAAATTTAGACATGTTTTGAATTTATTTTAAACTTTATAAACTTGATTTATCCTTATTTAATCTATTTAATTTTTTTTGTGGTAATAAGATTCTAAATTTTGAATTGTTATCAATAATTGCTTATGTGTTGTGAATTGTCCATAATTGGATAATTTATGACATTTTTAATTATATAAATTTTAATTTATAATTTTTAAATATTTTTGTAATTTGTAAACAATGTTATATAATGTTATTTTTATAAAATAACAATAGTGTCAATTTTGACACTATTCATTTATTTGAATTTAAATAAAATACTCATAGAAGATATGTTTAAACTAAAAGCTTTAATAGATTCATAACATGTCATATTTATCTATAAAGTTAGTGGATCACATTAAATAGTTCATATAATATTTATTTTAATATTTTTAAAACCTTTTATTTGGTATATCTCTTAATAAAATAATTACTACAACATTTTTGTATAATTATTTAATATAATTATTTTTTGCATGAAAATTTAAAATAAAATCCTATGATGAATATAAACATAATAACTTTCATAATAAAATTCTTACTTGAATTTATCATCTTAAAATCACAACATTTAAATTGTTATATTTATTAAATTATGAAGGTGACATCTTTGAAATCATTTAAAATAAAATAATATATATGTCACAATTGGTTTTATAAGGCTCTAAATGGTCCCAAAATCAACCCTTGGATTATTTAGGTATCTATATACTCGAAAAATAATTTTTGGTCATGTTTCTGGTCCTTTTTATAGGTATTGTTATTT
This sequence comes from Viscum album, assembly GCA_963277665.1. Taxonomy (NCBI): domain Eukaryota; kingdom Viridiplantae; phylum Streptophyta; class Magnoliopsida; order Santalales; family Viscaceae; genus Viscum; species Viscum album. Next base: position 129,817,784 of record OY728162.1, read on the forward strand.
TAATAAAAACTATATTATTGAATTTTCACTAAATAAACAATTTCTGCAGCACTATTGTGTCTCCATTAATGACAATTATTTAATCCCTAAAAATACTAAATAAATTATAATGATTTAGATAATTTTTTTAGATTTCTGGAGACTATTCATTTTTGAAGTTTCATGAATATTATCACTAAATTAATATCATTATACTTATAAGATTTAAGAGAGTGACATGTTGTCACTTTCTTTGGTTTTAATAATAATTAAATTATTTTCATTGTCAAAAGTCCATAAATTGAATCTAATATGACCCTTAGGTGATATGGGTCAACTTTTAGTCATCAAATAGAATCTTGGCAAGTGTTAGGGTATGTTTATAATCTTAGGTTTACCCTTAATTACCCTATTTACCTTTAACTGATGTAAATAAAAATTACTATAGTTACTATTTATAGTGCCCAAAAATAAAAAGTAGACTATTAACATAATTTGGACCCAATGATTCCAAATATGGAATCCATTTTTCAAAATTCAAAACACAGAAGTTGCAGTAATTAAATTAAAATTTATCCCATTGTCAAGAAAACGGGTTTTAAACGTTAAAATATTTCCAACGATTGAAATGTTTTTACCTATGAATTCAATGTAAAATTAATGGTAATGACATAAATTATATTAAATGATAAAAATATATTCTATTTATACTTTAAAACCATTCAATATTATAATTTAACCATATAAATGTTTGCGATGAAAAAATTTGTTTTTAATTGAAATATTGTGTGTTTTTACTCTTCATTAAAATATGAATGTTATCAGAATATTATAAGAAATTTATCCAAAGTAAATTTTTATATCCTGATTTCAGAGAAGAATTTTATTTTGTCAAATTGAACTTATAAATCTATCAAAAACTGGATTTAAAGTGGGTACACCATAAAAAGGCGGCAAAACTGTATTTTTGGAAAAATACTTATTTTACCTGAAAAATTTATTTTGTTCACATACCATGTTTTGGAAAATGTGTAAGATGAATATTAATGTTATAAAATTCAAAATATTATTAATACTATTCATAATGGCTAGTTCATAATATTATAATAATATATCATTGTTTAGTGAAGCCCGGTATTGCGTACAACAAACGCTATCGAGGATGGTCGTGATTGTGTGTAATGCAAGCCAAGTCAGGGTTGCATGTAGTAATATACTCCTTTGTTGTTGCATATAAAAAAATACAACCATATTTCATTTATAAATTGAATATATATATATACACTCAATGTTACGTATAATAACTACTATCAAATAAACTTGAAATTGTGTGTAACACAATCCAAGAATAGTGTTGTGTATACTGCAAGCTAATACGGTGTTGCATATATTGCAAGATAATCATGGATTACTGTAAAATAGAAGACATCAAAGCAATTAAAAAATAATATATCTCATAAAATCTCGGGGTGTTAAATTCTACCCCCTTAAAATGAATTTCTCCCTCGAAATTTGTCGGGGTTATAAATGGTTTACTACTTGAAAGTTTCTTTCATAGAAACCCACATCATAAAAAGGAATACTAAAACATAATTTTAAAAAGTAAAGTATGAATCATAATGGTTACCAAAATAAACTCATCACTGGGTTTCCACATAGGAGAAGATAAGAGAAAATATGGATATGGAAGATAAATCTAACCATCATGTTCTGATGGAGAGTGGTAGAGAACATGGCTATGAAAAAGACAACAATCAAAAAGCCATAAATTTGTGATGATCTGTGGTACCATATAATTCATCAGATATAAGGGCACTAGGACAACATTTTTGGTTTTCAAGATGATTTCCCTAAAGTTGAATAATTTGAATTAGAATAAATACTTACTTTATTTCGGTATAATCTCACCGTTGTTCGTGCCTTGTACAATTTCAACTTCATCTCTTAAAGAAATCAAGTTGAATTTGTCATTCGTGAAGTGTTAGAAGATCATGTGATAGAATGATGGGTCATTCCATATGTCTCAAACAAAAGGTTAACAAAAGTTATCAAATATACATAAGTCCATCTATGGTGTGGTTAATTGTATATGCTTCCAAAAATAGACTTATACTTCATCTATCATAATAATTAATAGAATAAAACTAGTTTCTACTAACCAAGGACTTCTTGTAGGACAGTGGTAGGCGATAAAGGACTGTCGCACTTCAGTTGTGGGTTTGATTCCCACATCCTTGTCCAACGTGATTGGTTGTCGCCCATCCTGCAGGTTTTCCTTTTTCAAAAACTACATTATTATAACATTCCATAAATAATACCGAAAAAGATCAATTCTTAAACAATAATAACTTATGTCCAACATAATCTATTCCAATATTTAGGCTTATCCAAAATTCTTCTGTCCAAGATCATAGTATAAAGAAAACAATTACTAGAAATGTCATCTGATGAGCATGTGAATACCATCATTTATCCCCCATATATCATGCGATATATCTTGTTGGTCAAATTACAAACATGTGAATACCTTAGTCATGTATTCTCTTGAAAAATGAATACCCATTGAACCTTAGTAAAAACATGAATTTTGTCAAATGTTAACTCTTTCCTCATACCAAAACCCCAAAAATTCTATATAATCAAACCATAATATCACATAGTTCTTATATCAGTCAAGAGCTCACTAATACTATCAAACATATTATTTTATCCTTATCCCTTCATTATGCGCATAACATCTACTTTCCAAAAATATTTCAATCACTTTTCATGGTCACCTATACCATATAATTGTTGAAAACCAATACATAGATATTCCAATATTCCACAATATTGTAAATTAGATTCCACAACATTATTTTGGAATCCCGTTACATAAACACATAATCATTCCACTACATCGTTGTCATACTCAACATCTCCAATAGTGATCGCATGTGACTTCCTTTTTTCCTTTGCCTTAAGAGGCTTCTCACGTAGATCATCATTAACCCTTGGATTAGGGCATTGGTTAGAATAATGTCACATTTCCTTACACTTGAAGCATTGAAGTGTTGGTGGAGCGTTATCAATAGTATTTTCTCTATTTACGTCATTAGAAACCTTTTTTCCATTACTTCGGCACTCAGCTGCTTGATGAACTTCTTTTCCACACTAGAAATAGTTTCTAGTACCTTTTAGACAATCTCCACCATGCTTCTTTCCACACTTTGAGCATAAATAAACACTCACCTTCTTTTCACCATTGTTCTGAGGTTTTTCCTTGAACTCCATCTTTTGTTTTTTTCCTAAACCATGAGATGGATATGTAACACCAACTTCTATTTCTACCTTGATAGCACAACGCACAATTTCTTCATATCTACTGAAGTCTCTTATAGCTAATTCCCTTCGAAGACTTGGTTTTAAGCCACTGAATAATCGATCAACTTTACTTTCAGGTTGGATGATAAAGCCAGATGCATACCTTGAAAGTCTTGTAAAATTCGCTTCATATATACCAACAGATTCATCATCCTTCTACATAAGCTCAAGGAACTCCTTTTCCATCTTTGTTCGAAGAATATAAGGGAAGTACTTACTGAAATACAAGTTCTTGAACTCATCCCATTCCATGGATTCAATATCATCTTGGGGCCTTGTATTCTTAATTAGAGTCCACCACTGGTCTGCTTCACCTTCTAAATGGTAAACAAAAAAAATTACTTTTTCATGTTCTGAACGAAAAAATTTGGAAAATATCTTTTCAATGGTACTGATCCATTGTTCAGAAACAAGTGGATCATAAGACCCATTGAAATATGGTGGACGTTGCCTCATAATGGACTCAATAGAATATTGTTCCATTCTCTGATCATTTGGTAATCCAGAATGATTCATATCTTGTGTAAGTATAGAAATAAGATTTTTCACTCCATCTCCCATCACATTTGGTTTTTCGGGGGGACAATCATTACATTATCCATTACATTGATCAACATGGTTACTTTAGGTTCCAGCCATCTTCTAAAACCCAAAAAGAACAGTGTGAGAGGAAAAAATCATGCTAGGAAAACAACATAATAAAGGGGGAGTACCTTTAATATCTAACATCTTAGGTTTAATTCTAATATCATTATCATAATTCTTGTACTATAACCTATACTTATACTTAACCTTAGGGACATCCATAGACATAACTTAGATGTATCTCTTGGGATTTCAATAAATTTTTCACATCCTAGTTTCCAAAGGTTGACTAAACCTTTCCTCTGATACTAATTATAGAGACCCAAAGCTTGATGTACATGGACATTACATTAATTTTGCAGAATATCTAATACATAACAAAAACAGACACCAAAGTACAGTAATAGTTTAGTTTCTTTGGAAACTCGGAATATAATCTTCTAATCTTGGTGAAATAACTTCATCATATCCCATAAAGATCTTCCTTTTTTTCATACCTAAAACCTTTCTTTTCATCCTGGGGAAATGAAAACATATAAAGGGTGAGCTCAAATTCTCAGTAAGGGTAAGCATGGAGAAAATAAAACAAACCATATACATTTTAACATAAAAACATGAACATAATGTTTAAACATCAAAATCTTGATCAATGACATAAAAGATGGCGTACGTAAGGCATAGATCATAATGAAACATTAATCATGATAAAATAGCTTGTAAATAAAACTTGTAATTGTGGAAAAACATTAAGCACATGATATGATTTCTTTAGTATCCAAGGTATTGCTGCAAAGACCATCTTAGTGGACAAAGTCCCTTACTAAACCGAGTTCACTCCTCATTCCAGTCCTGTATCACTGAACCGGATAAACTTTATGTTCTAGCCATGTCTATCTCATGAGATATAAATATTTACCCAATGAATTTGAGGGAGATATTTTTCCCACACATCTCATAATGAAACCATTATTATGTGTTCCACAAAATCATAGATCATACATCATATCATAACCCATGTAATAAAAATGGGATTCTTAAACATCATTCCATCATAACATAATCCATATAAGATAAAAGGACATCATAGAATTAATTCCATCATAACATAATCAAATAAACGTAAAAATAGGGATAGAAATAGAACCCTATATTATCATAGATGGAAAATAATTTTGATAAAACACTTGAACTCCATTCTTGAGGAAAATATCATTTCTACTTCAAAAACATTTTTTCCTTTTTTAACATGTCATATAATTTTAAACTAAAAGAAGTTGATTAAAAATAAACTTGAAAACTTTTAAAGTAATATTAATGGAAATAATGTTCTATGAAATCATAAAAATCCATTCATGCTGTATAAGTTTAAAAAAACATTCTTCTCATACTTTGGCTGGAAAAGTCAAAAAGTACCTCGTACTAAAAAAAGACAAAAGATTCCTTTCATATCTCTTACTAAAAACTCACCAATGGGTAAAATTGGATTTAAAAAATTATATGAGGATATAAATAATATTAAATATTGAGGGAACATTGATGTGGATGATTAATATTCCCCAGTAAGTTCTGAATTATAAACAATCTTAGATAAAAATGAGATTGTGAGATTTTCCCTTACCATTTATGATTGGTGGAATCATACATGTCCTAAACTAAATAAAATTCCATTCATATTTAAATATCAAATCCTTCATAATAAAAATCATATTACATTCATGGGAAGTATAAACACCATACAAAATAAATAGATGGTGATTAAGGCATATGTCTCAAATAAATAAAAGTGACATGAAATAATCCCTTACCTTAGGTCCGATATGTTTCGTACGTATCCGAACCTCCTGTATAATGATTTAAATAATGTCATAGACTTATTAAAGAATAATATTAATTTTTATGATATCATATATGGTTCAATTATGACTTTATAATACCCATTCTTTTGAAAATTCTGTGTTAAAGCAGCATTTTGGGTAAAATCGTTTCATTTATCATATGTGTTTCGATTTGTTATTCTTGATATTAGTATTACTTATATCATGATTTACTTATTTAAAAATTTTAAATCATGATTTATATATCATATATATTCAGTATATACATATATATAATAGATATATGAATGAAATGAAATACATCATTCATGGAGACGGTAGGTCGTATGTACGCATGAATGTTGTTTTCCTTTCCTTATTGACTTGAATGGAATTAAGTAGTTGACATACATATATATATACATAAATACAGTAGAATTATTATGTCATATATTTCATTCTTACTTATTATATATATACTTTATAATAATTATTTAATTGTTAACATGGAAAATGAATCTCATCGCGTCGTGGAGACGGTAATCCGTATGTATGTACGTGCGGTGATTTCATTTTTCGTAGGATGGATAGAAGGTGAAATGAGGTTGTTTTATATTTATAATAACATATAAGTATATAAGTAATACTTATGTTATTACATTATAATGAAACAACTAAATAAGAGGAAGTAGTAGAAGAAAGAAACTTGAAAGAGTCGGTAGAAGAGATTACCTCTTCCTCGACGCACCTCCTTGAAACTTCTTCTTAGGGCACTAGAGTTGGTCTTTTGAGAGGAAAACAAACCTCTATGATATAACTATAGAAGTTTATAAGAGGAATTGGTAGGGGTTGGCCGAGATTCAAGGCTCAAAAGGGTGTGAAGAGAAGAGGGAAGGGGTGCCCTTTTTATAAGGGAGGAGAGGGGCACCTTTGGAATTATAAGAAATATTAATTTATAATAAATTCAAACCCCACATAAAAACCTCCAAAATGACTCAAATACAAATATTAGATGAGATAGGGTTTTAATATCATAAAAAATAAAATTTAGACATGTTTTTAATTTCTTTTAAACATTATCAACTTGATTTATCCTTATTTTATCTATTTAATTTTATTTTTGGTAATAAGATTCTAAATTTTAAATTGTTATAAATAATTACTTATGTGTTGTGAATTGCCCATAATTGGATATTTTATGACATTTTTAACCATATAAATTTTATTTTATAATTTTTAAATATTTTTTTAATTTTTAAACAATTTTATATTATGTTATTTTTATAAAATAACAATAGTGTCAATTTTGACACTATTCATTTATTTGAATTTAAATAAAATCCTCACAGAAGATATGTTCGAACTAAATGATTTAATATATTACTAACCTGTCATATGAATCTATAAAATTAGTGGAGAACATTAAATAGTTCATATAATATTTATTTTAATACTTTTAAAACCATTTATTTGGTATATCTCTTAATAAAATAATTACTACAACATTTGTTTATAATTATTTAATATACATATTTGTTTCATAAAAATTTAAACTAAAATCATATGATGAATATAAATATAATACCTTTCATAATAATATTCGTACTCGAATTTATCATCTTAAAATAACAACATTTAAATTGTTATATTTATTAAATTATGAAGGTGACATCTTTGACATCATCTAAAATAATATAATATAAATGTCATAATCGGTTTTATCAGGCTCCAAATGGTCCCCATATCGACTCTTGTATTATTAGGGTATATCTTTACTCGACCAATAATTTTTGGTCAAGTTTATGGTCCTTTTTATAGGTATTGTTATTTTAATAAAAAACTATATTATTGATTTTTCACTAAATAAACAATTTCTACATCACTATTGTGTGACCATTAATGACAATTATTTTATCCCTAAAAATTATAAATAAATTCTCATGATGTAGATAATTTTGTTATATTTTTTGAGACTATTCATGTTCTAATTTTCATGAAGTTTATCACTAAATTAAAGTTATTATACTTATAATATTTAAGAGAGTGACATGTTGTCACTTTCTTTGGTTTTAAAAATAATTAAATTATTTTCATGGTCAAAAGTGCATAAAATGAATCTAATCCGACCCTTAGGTGATATGGGTTGACTTTTAGTCATCCAATATAATTTTGGAATGTTTTAGGGTAATTTAATAATCTTAGGTTTACCCTTAATTTCCCTATTGACCTTTAACTGAAGTAAATAAAAATTACCGTAGTTACTATTCATATTGCCCAAAAATAAAACGTATCCTATTAACATAATTTGGACCTAATGATTTCAAATATTGAATTAATTTTTAAAAATTCAAAACACAGAAGTTTCAGTAATTAAATTAAAATTTATCCCGTTGTTAAGAAAACGGGTTTAAAAAGTTAAAATATTGCCAAAGATTGAAATGTTTTTACCTATGAATTCAATGTAAAATTAATGGTAATGAAATACATTATATTAAATGGTAAAAATATATTATATTTATACTTTAAAACTATTAAATATTATAATTTTACCATACAAATTTTTGCGATGAAAAAACTTTTTTTAATTAAAATATAGTGTGTTTTTACTATTCATTAAAATATGAAAGTTATTAGAATAATAGGAAAAATTTATCCAAAGTAAATTTTTATATCCTGATTTCAAAGAGGAATTTTATTTTGTCAAATTGAACTTATAAACCTGTCAAAAACTAGATTTAAAGTTGGTGCGCCATCAAAAGGCGGCAAAACTGTATTTTATGAAAAATACTTATTTTACCCGAAAAATTTATTTTTTTCACATACCATGTTTTAGAAAATGTGTAAGATGAATATTAATATTATAAAATTCAAAATGTTTTTAATACTATTCATAACGGCTAGTTCATAATATTATAATAATATATCATTGATTAGTGAAACCTGGTATTACGTACAACAGACGCTATCGAGGAAGGTCGCGATTGCGTGTAATGCATGACAAGTTAGGGTTGCGTCTAGTGAAAGACTCATTTGTTGTTGCATATAACAAAATCCAACTATATTTAATTTATACATTGAATATATATATATATATATATATACACTCAATGTTATGTCGAATAACTATTATCAAATGAACTTGAAATTGTGTGTAACACAATCCAAGAATAGTGTTGCATATACTGCAAGCTAATACGGTGTTACGTATAGCGCAATATAATCTTGGTGTAGTGTACAATAAAAGACATCAAAAAAATTAAAAAAGAATATATCTCATAAAATCTTGGGGTGTTAAATAAAGTATGATTTTGTGAAAAGGTATTCATGGGTTTTAAATATTCATAGAATAATGGTTTTATTTCATATTTTATATTCATTACTAAGATTTTTATGCTCATCCAATGTTTTGAAACGTTTTCCATAGGACATAAATAATAATAGAGTCAAGTATGGGATCAAGTGAAAGTCATTTTGTTTAAACCATGAAACAAAACATGTTTCTTTTTAAAGAGTTTTTGTTTTATAAAAAAATGGACAGTGAGTATAAGTGTCAACTTGAAATATTCTAGTTGTTATGTATAAGTTATGAACTAATTATCTAAATCTTAAAAACTAAAAATATCCTCGATGTAAATTAAAATCCAATTATTTACTTATCTCAAGATTAAGTAACTTTTAAGGCTAGGGCCTTATAATATCACTAATTCTATAGTTAACATAATAAATTCGATGAAAAAAATATTGAAAAATTATTTCATGATGAAACATTACCCAAATGATATTTCTCTATTTGAATATGAGGTTATTATATACTCTTTCCATAGGTAGATTGAAAAACTCATTTCATTCTACCGATTCTACCATGATTTGGTGGAATTAGAATCAAATTACTAACCAGAGAATGAAAATTAGAAACAATAAGAGGTAGATGTAAATAAAATTAAATAGTGGTTGATAAATTCATTTAATCACTATAAATCATTATTAAATCCACCCTATAATTAATATTAAATAATTAGGAAGTGAGAAGGAGGTATACGGGGTCGTGCATACATGAGGAGGAATAAGAGATGGGATTCCCTATTATTAATTCATAGGGGAACAATGGTCATTCAACACTTTTTAATGGGACTCATGGTTTACCAAATCATGAACCAAGAACACTATAGGAACTGTCTAGGTGAATCCTTTCCATGTGGTCATTATGCATGTTTTAATTAATAGTGCACCAAATGTGAGAATTTCATTGCCTTAGTCTACAATAATTTCACATAGTTTGTATGCAGTTGTGCATAAAACATGTTTTAAGGCCCAATTTCATATATGCCACATGTTTCACCTTGGGATCCACATATTTTCCTCCCAAAGTTTCCTAAATGTCCTTTAAAACTACTCTCTATTGAAATTTAACTATAAACCTCTTCATGCTTAGGTTTTTGCACAATTTCTTAATAAAATCCTCCAAAATAATCCTAAAAGTTTTATTTAAGATTCTTAGACTTTCATGAGAACATGGGAAAAATTCCATCCCCTGAAACAAGTATAAAAACAACACAATAATATGAGCAAACTCTTAAATTATCATTCTAAATCGTGGTATTGAAAATGAACTATGTACCTAATTGAAAATTCAATTTCCTAATGAATTTTAAAAACATCCACACACATAATATATTACACAATGGGAGGAAATATCAATGGATTTTATCCTAGGTTCACCCTGAGCCCAGAGAGAATGTGATTCTATTTGGGTGATTATGGATTGGTTGAAAAGGTTAGTCTAGTTCTTTAAAATCAAGGATTCATGAGCTATAGATGTTTTTGGGTGGCGGTATATAGAAGAGGTAGTGAGTCTTATCATGTTACTGTGGACTAGAATCTTATATTGGGATCCTCATTTTACCTCACAACAATATAGAATCCTTCATCCTAATTTTGGATATTATATTCATCTTAACACTTTTTCCCATCCTCAGATATATAGACTAATGGAGAAGACAATTCTTACAATAGAGGATCTTTTGTGATCTTATGTTTTATATTTTGGTGGTTCTTTGGGTGAAGTACCTTCCCTTGGTTAACTTTTCTTATAAAAATAATTATTAGTATTCCATTTTCATGGATTCATTCAAGGTATTATAAGGGTGGTCTTCATATCTCAATTTTGTTGCACCAAGGATAGGGAGTTAGCAGACATTAGAATAGATGTAGTGTAGAGCATGATAGATAAGATTTAGATGATTCTGAAGTAGATAAAGGTGATGTATAATCATTATAACTGTTATAATCATCAAAGGTTTTGAGTTTGGTGACCATGTGTTCTTGAATTTTTTTCCCATTATCATAGATAAAGGATGTTTAGTTAAGGAAGTAATATTTATCCTTGGTTTATCGATCCCTTGGTGATGTTGGGGCAGTCAGTGAGGTGTCATATCATTTGTTGCTTCCCCCAATAGTTGGATAAGATCCATGATTTCCTTCAAGTTTCATATCTTCTTTGATATCTTCATGACGATACACATATCTTTGATGTGGTATATGTTTATGTATATGATGATTCAATGTTTGTGTAATGATCAGTCAAGATCCCATATTGCTAAGATAAGGTGATGTGTGGACAAGTAATCCCATTGGATTTCATTCTATAGAGACACAATACCTTTGAGGAATCTACTTGAGTATGAGAGTCACAGATGTGTGCTCCATATCTGGAGATATTTTGTGCCTTCTTTGGTCTTAATGATGAGATGTTAATTTTTTTTTGAATTGAATGAAATAATTCTCTATGGTTATTTTTCTTGATTTTATTTTCTATTTACATTTTATTCTTTGACCATGGTGTTGTTATATTTGAGAGGTATCACTTGGGGTGGCTTGCTGGTGGTGTATTTGGTTTTCTCTTATGGATTGGTTTTGATTATTGAGGACAAGAATTATTTAAGAGGTATATGATGTAACAGTTCAGACCTTTCTGGATCATTAAATTCTGTAATCTAGTTATTGGGGTTGATAATAAAATAATGGAGGATAATATTTGGATATTGGAGTAAATATTATATTTGGTATAGTGAGTTATGTCATGTCCTTATGAGTCAAAACATAAAGGGTTCACTTCTGTCGATGTGTGGTTCTACAGCTCGAAAGTTGCGACATGATGTTGGTTATCATTTTATATTGAGTATTGGGGATAATTTTTGGCCATGTGTAACATTCTTTTTAGGATTTTAAAATATATATTGAGATTCTAAATATATTAAGAAATTATTTTTTCCATTTCTTAGTCATGGTGTGAAGGGGTGTGTCATGGTGAAAGGGGTTTGAATGTAAATTAGAAAAGGAAGGGCTCTTATGATATCTGAGAAAAAACTCATACAAATTTTTGATAACCCTAAAATTTTTCACTTTTTAAATTTTTCTAGTCATGAAATAATATTTTTTTCATTTAACAATTTTTCATGTGTTGTTTGTGAGATTTTTCATGAATGCGATTTGTACTGCATCCCTAAATGTTGTACATATAGACCTAGAGGTTAAATTTCAATGATTTTGAACTAAGTGACTTAATTCGATGGTGATTTGGTCATGGAATAACAATTACTAAATTATATTATATTAAATATATTGAAAATACATTAGAATTTTGTAGATAGGGAGATTCATGGTGTGATTTTTAAAGATTCTGTTGAATTAGGCTCATCACGACATGACTATGATCTATCATGTCGTGGTGATTCAATTTTAGAGTTCTTTTATAAATTTTGTAGTACATATGAGTTAATTTATATTATTTTAATTTTTCTCAAATCTCAAGTGATATAAGGTGTTTCCTTAGAGATATTTGAGAATCCCTCGATTATATTTATCCCTTGGCTATATAATATTAACCAAGAGTGATTTGGCGTGAATTTCCTCTTCTTTTAATTTTGGGGCTTCTCTATGTTCATCATATGTAAAGGATGTGAAAGTGGTTTGGAGGTAGGTTATATAGAATTGACTTTTGTTTTTAATGTTAATTGGTGTGTTTGATATTGTTTTGAATTTAAATGTTGGATTCTTTCTTGGTGATCGTCTCTTCCTATCATTTTCTTTGTGCAGCAATGCCGAAGCTCTAATTATGGTAGGGGATTTGAGAAATCTTTATAAATTCTATTTATAATATGTAAGTAACTTATTTTATTGATTTTTTTGGACGTTAAGGATTAACATAATAAATATAATGATTCAAAATAAGAGTGAATTGATGGTAATATATGATTTAAATGATTTTACATGTTTTTAGGAATTGGTTGATTACATGATTATAAAGGGATTTTTTTGATTTTGTATGGATTCTTTGTGTGGGAAAGAAAGATGGTTGATGAGTTGGAGGTGGAGATATTTATTCATGAATATTTTTAGATACATTTTTGTTAATGTGATGTTAATGTACTATTTTGATGTATATCCGCTATTTTGGGATTTTGTGTGCTTGTGTTATACGTTTATTTTCATTTTCATTCATACAAACCCCACCTGAGTTAGATATCCATACCAATGCCTGAATGCTTTTGGTTTTAGGTGTTTTCCCCAAAAATCATGATTGGTGAGGTAATGGATGATGAACTACTCCATGTTCCCTACTCTTTATTATATATTTGTAATGATTATTATAGCCAATGGATTAAATTCATGGATTGTGATGGTCAAAACTAAAAAGTGAACTTGAAGTGATATTGATGAGATGATGATGTGGTATATAGTTGTGATCATCCACTTAAGGGGGAAAATGATGTTAATGTCTTTCATATTCATGATACCATACTATTTTATAAAATTGATGTGTTGTTGATATGGGGATATGTAGTATATAGATGTGGTTGTGGGTATGGTATGATTGATTATAGCTCTAAGGTGATCTTTGGACTCTGTGTGGGTTAGGGTAAATAGGGTTCTGGTCCCAACCACACCAAAAATTACTTGATATATATTATTTTTCTTTGGTTTTGATAATATGAATGGGATGATTTGACCAATATGCTTTTCATTATGGTGTGAGAGTGATAAAATAGTAGTTAAGTTGTGGGAGTGGTACCATTTTGGAAATATTGTTCAATATTATTTTATTATACTTGGATTCGATACTTGGTGGGTATTACATAGAAATTCTTGGTGTTAGTTTACCTTATAGGTCATTATTACTTCTGATATTTATTTACTGAAGAATTGGTATTATTCTTCCATGTTGTGCATGAAATTTCATGAGGAGGATTTTACAGAGTATACATGTATATTCAACCCTATATTTATAAATATGTTTAACAGGTTTACAAGAGGGATTTAGAGGTGGAGTTGGAATTTACTATCTAGAATATAGGATATATGGTTGGATTTTCTAAGAAATACTTTTATCATGGTATATTATTTTAGAGAAATTGTACTTATATTACATTTTCAGGCATCGTGGATATTATGGGATGTTTGTTTTATTTATACTATAGTGTTTTTTGGTGGTTTATATTATATGTTCTTGGGATTTTTGAGAGTAATGCCTCCTATTTTTGTGACCTATACCATCAGTTCTAGTATTTAACTCTTAGTCTATTGGGGGTGGTCTTTATGGTTCACTTTCATCTTCATTATCATCCCAGGAGGGGTTCCCAATGGAAAAAAATCATGATATATCCCCCTCAAAGTATGTCTTTGAGTTGTCCCAATTATATGATCATCACAAAATATTATGGGTTGTAATGATTATTTAAAATTATTGTGAGTATAATCTTGTAATAAATATGAGTATTTTTATTTGGCATGAAGAATAGACTCATGAGACAGTAGTTCAAGACTTATTATCTAGACTGTCTTGCTAAATTATATCACCTGAAATTTCAGTCGATCCTTAAAATACTTAGGGATTTATTCTTATCATGGATCCCCATTACCAAAATTTGGATAGATACCTAACATGATATCCATCATATTTTGATATAATTCTTATGAAATCCACGAGGCTTAGATAATTAGGGTTTGTTTGGTATGTTTTCAATCATGTTATTAGTTAGATACTAATCGAGATGGGAATTATCTAATTATATTATTGGAATAGAAATATAAGACCTTGATTGAATTAATATGAGAAAATTCATAATATATCTTAGTTGAGTTACATGTGATGTTCTTGGCTATTTGGATAAAAGACATGTGATGTAATCATTCAAACTATTAAGTTTCTTTTACACAGTCATTAATGCATGAGTTTTCGTATACAAGTTTGACATCTTCCATATTTAGTGTCCATTTTATGTCATGGAAAAAGGGATTATATAAGTATACATATGTTTTATTTTTATATATATTGTGATGGATATGTTCATATTGAGATATGAGTATATTTTACCAATATCACACCAAACCCCTATTGTAACACCCTCACCCCTCTTGGCTGGAGCCGGAGCGTTACTTATGATATTGGAATAGTTAGAAGGAATAAAAATCCTGAAGGAATGATCAGTCTAGTGTTCTTGAAGAAACTATATACATATATGTTACTCAAATTACATTGAAAAAGTTTACAAAATACAATACATAATGAAAACTAAAAACTGCATCCACAAGAACTCAATAAATGATCTTCTGTTCATCACCTGTTGAATGTAAACAATGAAAGGGGTGACCACAAACTCTCAGTAAGGGTTACAAATTGTAGAAGAATTATTACAATAATAAGTGAATCACAATCAATCTAACATAATCAATATGGCATAGTGAATAAATGAAACACTAATGCCATTAATAAACTTATAATGAAACTGCATCCATATATTATTTCATAGTGAAAACCTCATGGATAATAATAATAACTGATAATGAATAAAGAGAATGATTTTTAATTGGACATCATGTATCTGGAACATGAAACCATAATACCATTAAAACTGTTTAGTTCTGTGGGTAGAAACCTGTTTGATTTTGGGATACAAACTCGAAGGGTTTGTCGCCAGCTGATTTGTCTCATAAGACATACCGATGCATCGAGGGGCTATAGCAGGACCCACCCATAACTTAATGTCCAAATAATTCTTTATACATTGATCCAATACAATATAAATATGCATTTTCAATATCCTTATAGAGTAGAGAATATATATTCATAAATATTTCCATAATAAAAATAACGTTCCAGATAAACATCGTATGTAAAATGGTATACAGTTTAGACAACAAACATATCCATGATATGAGATTATGGATATTTAATATAAATATAATTTCAAATGAAAATTGATCTCAAATGGTCAGTAGGTACACCACATAAGGATTATTAGGTGCACTACACAAAGTTAGTCACAACAAAATAGTAGTTGAGAGAAAGTCTCTTACCACAATGTAATTGGTCGAATCATATGACCAGAACTTAATAACCCTAAAATGAAACATTTAATAAAATGAATATAAATAGAATCATGTTATTATATATCAAATTTAAGTACACATATACCACATGCAATAAATAAGTGGTGAACAATGAAAATCTCACAGAAATGAAAGTGAGATGAGAAACCCCTTACAAACATTTCGTCATGGTAACAACTGTAATTGCGAGGGATTAATGAAAGGTAAAGGGTTATTCCATTATTTATATGCCACAATGATAGTATGAATGTGTTTTGAGAACATATCCCATCATTAGGAATTAAAAATAAAAGGGCACTACATAGGGGAGATTCTTGAACAAATGTGAGAGAGAGGATCCCTTACCTTATGCTTGAAGGTGTTCTTGAATTGTTATTTAAGACATGAATAAACAAATTAGGATTATTAATTCATAATTACATAACCTCTTATATATGTAAATGATTTATTATAACCCTTTTTAGTTCATTCAAGGCCTTTTTGATTAGTTATAAGGTTCAATTTCATTGTTTGGGCTCGTTTGTTTACTTGGTTTTAAATGATCGATTCACTTATATTCAAGTTCGGATAAATATATAAGATGGATGTGGTTGTCTATAAATTATGTTATATTATATTAGTGAACATAGATAATATTACATGGTTTTAAATTTAATTTTGTTACTTAGAGTGAAGTCTAATTATTATATATATAACCTTAGTGACAACCGTTTTCACTACTGAAAAATAGGCATATACCCACGGTTTTGCAAAAAACCTTGGGTATAGGGTACCCCTATACCCACGGATTTGGAAAACCATGGGTATAGGGATAGTTGGTGAACCTATACCCACGGTTTTCGAAAACCGTGGGTATAGGCCATCTATACCCACGGTCGTGCCAAAAACCGTGGGTATAGTTTTAATTTAGGACCTATACCCACGGTTTTGGAAAAACCGTGGGTATAGGGTGTTTTCCGAAGACTTATACCGATGGTTTTTGAAAATTGTCGGTATTGATGTTTTTTTTGAAGACCTATACCCACGGTTCTCGAAAACCATGGGTATAGCTTTCCCGCGTTATGGCGGGGAAATAAAATTAGGCGGGACATAGAAAATATTTTGCGGGAAGTCAATTTTTTCCCTATTTAGATTAATATATTTATATAGATATAAATATAATATTTTGAAAGATACATAGCTGGGTTGGTCCGTCGGTTAGCCACGTTCGTTAGGATCCTTTCAAGTTGCGGGTTCGAAACCCAGCGGATTATTTTTTGAATTTAAATACCGAATTTAATATAGATATACTGATATATATTTATTTAACATATAAAAATTCCAGCCTAGTTGGTCTTGCAGTTGCGAGATTTGGCGCAAGTCGTGGATTAGAAACCCAGCGCGGGCACCTTTTTTGAATTTATATATCGAATATATATATATACATATAAGAAGATATATGTACATATAATAGATAAACATCCCAGCTCAGTTGGTGGCATGATTGGGATGGTTAGCGCGAGTCCCGGTTTCAAAACTCACTGGGCGATTTTTTTGTATTTAAATAACCCACGGTTTTCAAACCGTGGGGTCTGTTGTGTGCCATGGTGGAACAGCTGGTGTGCCACATATGATTACCCAATACCCATGGTTGAACTGTGGGTATAGGTTGAGACCCCTATACCGACTCCATTCCAGCCCACGGTTCCCAAAACCGTGGGTATAGGCTATACCCACGGTTTTGAATCGTGGGTATAGGTCGTTTTTTCAATAGTGTTTGGCTAAACGGTGGGTTTGATTACAATGAACATGTTTTGCATTATATCTTAATACCTTTTGTACAAAAATATTACAGAACTAAAAAGAGGATATATTAAATATATAATAATCTAGTACAACCATAACACAAATGGTTTCATGACAAGAATTAAAAATTATAATAGAAATTGATAAACTGTTGTCCTTGAATTTGCAAAATTAGCACATCTCAAACGGTGATTTCATTTCTTTTAAATAAATAGTGGGGAAAGGATAGAAGGTAATGAAATATTCCATTAGCATGAAAACATTCCAACACATGTATATTACTAGATTTATTAGACTGTTATGGTGAGGAAAGAAACAAAAAGAAAAGAACTTATAAGAATTGAAGGAATTGGTAAGAGGAATTTGCCTCTTGAGACTTCCTCCTTGGAGAACCTCTTAAGGGGAGAGGTTTTGGTATTTTGAAGAGGCTTGGAGATTTTAGATGTGGGGGAGGATCATGGGGAGATACTTAAACAGAATATTGTCAAGGCACAAGTCTTGAGTGGTGTGAGAGGAAGAGGGGGTGAGGGTGCTTTATATAGTGGAGGGGATAGAAGTTTTCTTAATATTATAATCATTAATTTATTATTTCCTCTCAAGACAACCAATAGTGAGTATTCCATGACCAAGAACAGTAATATATGCATGTGAATTTGAAATAATTGGGTTTACATCAGCAGATCATTATCAATGACTCAATTAATCCATTATTTATCATTTATTGTGAATTATCAGATTTTACTATTCATAAAAAATGTATGTATTTCAGAAAAATACCAAAAATTCACCCTAAACATTTTTCAATGTGTAGAATCTAAAAATGAATTCCATTTTTCAAAAATAATTTTATAAATATTATTAATTAAATATTTAATTAAAATAATTATTTAATCGAAAAATATAAACACTGAAAATATTCATCTTCATTTTGAAGGTGCCTAAATTAATTTATTCATTCAAGGGCACATGTACCATTCATAAGAGTCACATTACTATTCATAAGGGTAAGTTACTATTCATAAGGGTAGGTTACTATTCACCAAAAATTAAGTTATTTCTATCATACTCTAATCATCATCTCGATCACAACCATGTATATTCAATTTTTAAAATTCAAATCACAGAGCTGAAAAATGTATATTTTATTGATAGGTTATGGCTATCTCCTATAAGTAACCATGTTTTCTTCCATAGAGGCTCAGTGATTATTGAAATATAGGCTATAACTAAAATGTATTTTAGAGAAGCACACCATAAAATGTTTGGGGTGCTAAATTATTCCCTCCTTTGTAAATTTCATCCATGAAATTTTATATATGAAACGCCCCAAAAAGATTTGGGTGGATCTATTTCATGAAATCTTCTGGTTCCCATGTTGCTTCTTCCATATTCTGGTTCCTCCAAAGAACCTTTACCAGATGAGTTGTCTGATTTCTCAATACTTTCTCCCTTGTGTTTGGAATCCCAATAGGCTTTTCATAGTATGACAAATCAGGTTATGGTTCAATTTCTTCATAGGTGAGTACATGTGTTGGTTATGGCATGTATTTCTTCAACAATGGCACATGGAACACATCATGGACTTTGGATAGATATGGTGGCATTGATAAATGATAAGCTACTACTCTGATTCTTTCCATAATTTCAAATGGTCTGATATACCTAGGGCTCAATTTCCCTTTCTTACCGAACCTTAAGACACCCTTCCATGGAGATACTTTCAGAAATACATGATCTCCCACTTGAAATTCGAAGTCCTTTCTCTGTTTTTCAGCATAACTCTTCTGCATACTTTGGGATTCTTTAATATAGGCTTGTATTATCTTCACTTTTGTCATGGTCTCTTCAATAAGTTCTAGGCCTATAAGTTTCCTCTCACCAACTTCATCCCAACAAGTTGGAGTTTGACATCTCTTTCAATATAATGCTTCATATGGAGCCATTTGAATACTAGAATGGAAACTATTGTTATAGGCAAATTTTACCAAAGGAACGTATTGATCCCACATACCTTGGAAGTCAAGAGAGCATGACCTCAGCATGTCTTCTAGAGTTTGAATAGTCCTTTTAGACTATCCATCAGTTTGGGGGGGATAAGCAGTACTCATATGCAACTCAGTATTCAAATCCTTATGGAGACTTTTCTAGAATTTTGATGTAAATCGGGGATCTCAATTAGACACAATCGATAAAGGTTCACCATGAAGTCTTACAACTTCATTAATATAATGTCTTTCCAAGTGCTCAAGTGGAGAATCCTCTCTTATATGAAGAAAATGTGCTGATTTTGTGAGTCGATCAACAATTACCCATATTTCATCATTCCTTCTAGGTGTCCTTGGTAGTCCGGTGACAAAATCCATCGTAATGTTATCCCACTTCCACATAGGAATAGGTAGAGGTTGCATCACTCCTTTGGGATGTTGTCTCTTTGCCTTCACTTTTTGACAGACTATACATCATGAATGGTAGTCATCAATTTCCTGCTTTATATTATCCCAACAAAAATATTCCTTCAAATCTCTATACATCTTGGGGATACCTAGGTGTATAGAGAAATTTAAGCTATGGGAACTGCCTAATAGTTCCCATTTTAGCTCAGGTACTGATGGAATGCATAACCTCTTCCCAAATTTCAGAACTCCTTCATACATGAAGTCAGCCTGTCTCCCATCCTTGACAACATTAATTTTCTTTTGAAGGTCTCATAATCAGATTGAGATCATTTTATCTTCTCTAATAAAGATGGTTTAGTAATCATTTGAATGATGAAAGATGTTTCATTTTCCTTAACAATTCCCATATCCATATTTAGTAGATCCAAAAATATAGGATCTCTCTCAATCCTAATTTGATTCGGAAGTCCATGATCGTTCCTGCTTAATGCATCTTCCACCTTATTCGCCTTTCCCGGGTGGTAATGTACTAAAAAATTGTAATTTTGAGTTACTCAAGCCATATCCTCTGCCTCATGTTGAGTTATTTATGTGTGAAAATTTATTTCAAACTTTTGTGGTCTGTATAAATCTCACATATCTCTTCGTAGAGATAATGCCTCCATATTTTCATGTCAAAGATTACAGCCACTAACTCAAGATCATGAGTTGGATAATTATTCTCATGAGTCTTCAACTGTCTTGATGCATAAGCAATAACTTTATCATTTTGTATAAGGACGCAACCCAGTCCATTCTTTTATGCATCACTGTATATTAAAAATCCACCACTTCCAGATGGAAGAGTCAAAATTAGAGCATTGAACAATCTTCTTTTCAATTCTTCAAATCATTATGGACATTCTTTTATCCACACAAACTTAACTCCTATACGTGTAAGCTTGGCTAGTGGGTTAGCCAGTCGGGAAAAATTATGAATGAAATGCTGATAGTAACCTGCTAAACCAATAAAACTATGTACCTCAGTTTTTTTTGTTGGTGTGGGACAATCTTGGATTGCCTTTGACTTCACAGGATCAACTAGGATTCCATCCTTAGAGACAATATGGCCTAGAAATGAAACTGATTGATGCCAAAATTCGTATTTTCTAAACTTTCTATATAATTTATTGCTTCTAAGAGTTTGTAGAATGACCCAAAAGTGATTCTCATGGTCCTCGTAGCTTTTTGAGTATATGAGGATATCATCGATGAATACCACACCAAAGTTATCAAGATATTCCTTGAAAAATCTATTCATTAAATCCATAAAAATAGAGGGTGCATTTTTCAGTCCAAAAGGCATTATTGTAAACTAGTAATGCCCACACTTGGTCTGAAATGTTGTCTTAGGAATATCTTCCTTCCTTACACGCAACTGATGATATCCGTATCAAAGGTCAATCTTTGAAAAGTATTGATCTCGATGAAGTTGATCAAATAAATCATCAATCTGGGGCATATGATACTTATTTTTTTATTGTAATAACATTGATTTCCTTGTAATAAATGAAAAGCCTCATGTATCCATCTTTTTTCATGACAAAGAGGACAGGGGCTCCCCATGGATAAACACTAGGTCGAATAAATAAATTTTCACTCAAATACTCTAGTTGTTTCTTTAGCTCTACTAATTCCATAGTATCCATTCTATAGGGAGCCTTCGATATAGGTCTTACATCAAGAATTAAATCAATAGAGAATTCAACTTCCCACTCTGGAGGATGTCCAGGTAAATCCTCTGGAAATACATCAATGTATTCTTGCACTATGTGCACATCTTCAATTTGAATATTTCTTCCCTCACTAATAGATATTCGTTTATCTTCCTCTCTAAGTATTGAATTCAGTAGAGCTAATGTGGGTGGTTCTAGATAAGAATCAGGAGGCAATGTTTATTTCCTAAAGATAAGGGATTCTATACCATTTAAAAAAATTGTAACTTCCTTGTTCTTATAATAAATCTTCGTATCATAAATTGAGAGCCAACCCATATCAATAATTATATCAAATTCAGTCATTGGTGTGATGATAAGGTTAGAAAATAAAGCACATTTTGGTGTTTGGAGGGGGACTAGTCGACATGCCTTTGTTGCAATGATACATCCCCTAGGAGTTTTGAATGAAAACACCTTTAACAAATTGTAACACCACAAGCTTCCACGGTACGTTTCCCTTTGAATAATTCAATGGCATGCATTGTACGCAACTTCGAGATTCTAACACACCACAACCAATCAAACTAGCCGTTATGAATAGTACTACCTAATTTTTGAAATTTTATAAATTCTATATCTCAAAATAGACTTCATTTTTGGATTCATAATATCGAAATTAGCCTAGGGTGAAATTTTGGTACTTTTCGGATAACTTTCATATTTTGATGAATAGTGAAAATTACTAAATTTTAATTAAAAACAACTTTTTTAATCGAAATACTTAATATTGATAAATTATTAATTTGAGTGGTTTTAAAGTATATTTAGAATATATTTTTACCATTTAATTAAATTTTTGTCATTGGACATAATTTCACAATTAAACCAGACATAAACAAGTGTCAATCTTTTGATAGTTATTATCTCTTAAAAACACGCTTTTTATTTTAACAACGGGAATTAATTTTAAATTAATTTCTGCCACTTCTGTGTTTTGAATTTGGAAAAATGGATTCCATATTTGGAATCAGGATGTTAAAATTGTGTAAATAGGTAACTTTTATTTTTAGACATTTTGAATAATTACTTCGGTAAATATTTTATTTACCATGGTTAAAGGGTAAATCCGGTAAATAAGGGTTAAAAAATAATATTATAATAATCCTAAATTACCCTAAAACGTGTCTTAATCCTATTGGTTGATACATGGCCGACCATGGGCATATTGGGGTCGATTGTGAGACCCCATGGATCCACTTGTAAGTGATAGGGACACTTTATTTTAATTAAGTTAAAATGAATACAAAAAATGACACAAGCATATATATTTTAGAAAAAAAATTGTTACATAGGGTTATATATGTTGGATTTTAGATTATAAATATTTATTAGAAAGATAAAATTATTTCCTACATAATTATATTTTATTTATAATTTTTAGACATTAAATAATTTAATTTATTAATGACACAATGGTGATGCAGTAATTACCATAATAGTGAAACATTAGAATAATTGATATTATAAATACCCAAATAAATATAATTTGAGACTTTTTATTAATTACACTAATTTTATAGGTTAATATTACATGTTAGGATTGATTTAATTAACTTTGTTTTAAGTAATCATTTTGTTATGAGTTTTAAAAAAATCGATTATTGAATAGTGTCAAATTTGAAAAAAAAGAGTTTTTAAAACTAATATTATATTATTAATTGATATTAAATTCCTAAAAATCTAAGGTTAGGCCAACGAACTTATATCATGATAGGTTTATCATTAATGGACCACTTGGGGGTCTCTTGTATGTATATAGTAAGTTTATTAACCACATAATATAAAAATACAAAGAGACATTGTAAAAGTGAAACTAATTAACTAAGAGTTAATACTTAAAGATAAGGTAAATATAATGACCCAAACCTGTCTAAATTCCATTGGTTGAGTGGTTTTCGACCCATACCCACCTTAAACATTAAATAATCTACTTTTGAGCCATTAGAAACCGAATATTAATTTATTATAAAATAATATTTCTAGCTTTTCCAAAGGTTCCCCTCACCCCTCTTATAAAAGAGAACTCCCCCTTCTCATTACTTCACACCTTAAAAGCCTTTTGGTTCGGCCAAACCCTACCCTAATACTCTCTCAACTTCCCTCACTACAACCTAGAGGCCTTAGTTTGATCATAAATCCAACCTAATGATCTTTTTTGATCAAATCAAAAGGAAGAACCTGAAGAAGAGGTAATGATTTCACAATACTTTTTCAAGTTCCTTTCTTCTTCCACTTCTTCTTTCTTTGTTATTACCATTATAAAATAATAACTCAAGTATCTTATATATACTGTGATGTTATTATAAATATGGTACAACCATATTCAGTATTATATCCATCCTTTGAATAACATGTCACCATACGTGCGTACGTACCGTTTACCGTCTCCACGTCGTGGTGTAATTGTTATTAAATAAATTATTATTTGGATGGGTATAATAATGATGTGTAACTCATTTAAATAATAAATATAACATGATAATGATTCTGTATATATGATATACCATCCAATTATATATTATTTTAATATCAAAAGAATGATATTGTCACTCGTGCGTACGTACGGACTACCGTATCCACGAATGCGATGAGATTCATTCTCCATCATATCCATTCAATTATAATTATCATTTGATGATTTAAAAATAATGTTTAAGAACTTTATATCATTAGGGATATGAATAATATACAACCTATCAATGAAAAACATGGCTTACGTAAGAAAACATATAAAATAAAATGAGTAAGTTAACACCCGAAATGACGATAATTCTAAGATATTATTAACAAAGCAATGTTAAAAGATCATATATGATATCATATTAATGTATATGATTCATGAATAATTTAATAACAATTATTTCAACATTATACATGAGTTTAACTTACCCTAAACCAAAGAAAAGTAAAAGGTAAGGGGTTTCTTATCTCACTTTTAATTCCGTGAGAATTCCATTGTTCACCACTTATTTATTGCATGTGGTGTGTGTACTACCCATGATTGTATCCATTGTATAATATAATTTAATTTATGGATATTGAAATCATCATGGTATGATCCTTCTTTCATGGGTGCATGTTTCATAAGTTACCTAATTGATAATGGAATTTTAAATTTCAATTTCCACTCATTTGGCTTTACGCATATTTCATTGATTATATTACCCCAAGATTATGTGTGGAATCACTATTCATTTGATTATGTCATAATTTCTACTCCCCTTCCTGTGGATATACTTTTGATACACATAATCACTCCATTGATAATTTCTCAAGTCATTTATATGAATTTGATAAGAGTAATTTTAACTCATTCTCCATTTGTTGAGTTAAACATCCAATTCGTTGGTGTTGTTTTTACAAGAATATGTGTGAATGTCCTTTGATTGTTTTACACTGAATATCCAATAATATTTAGTGTATTTATATTTTTCACACATTATTATGTTTTTTATTTATCCTTAACCTAAGGATACGACCTTTATGAGAGATTTCATCTCAATTTAGATTCCATTGAGACTTCTTTGTTGTTATACACCAAATCACTTTTATGTGGTGTATATAATGTAATTTGACATAGTATATCATGAATTCCTTTATTCTCATGATATTACAATGTTTTTATTACCTCAATTACTTGTATTCAAGTGTATCGCTTTCGGTTAGAAACTCTAACTAAAATACCATTTTTAAATGTTTTAAAGATTTTTCTTCTAAATCTTGCTCATTAATGTCCATGTTTTAATAATGGTTTTAAGGATTTATTTATATGGACATTAAAGTTTTAAAATTAAAACTCCTTTTAAAATTTTCAAAGTGGTATGGGACACTTTGATTCAAAAATCTATTTTTAAATGGATTCTTGACAAATAGTGTGACTTTTAAATGTTTTCAAGAAATGGGGGATATTTCTCTCAAATAGTTTTGATGGTTATTTTCATCTATGTCAATATCATTCATTATTATCGATTGAGGTTAATATGATACAATAAAATCTTCCATATTGTATCTAATGAGTTATGTTTGACTGTGGATGTGCTATTTTTATACCATTCCTGGTTTGTGGTTAAAGTATTGACATTTTGTATGCTAGTTTTAATATGGATGTGTATGTGTATGTTTAAACCTTTTCATATGGGAATACATTTGACTTAATATTTGACGGGTGGAGCCCGCTATAGCTCCTCGATGCATCGGTAGGTCTCATGAGACAAAATAGTGTCTTGTCACAAGGCCTTGACAAAATCTTATTTGTAGTCTTGGCATGAGGCCTTGGCTATGTGGTTATGATAGTCTGGCATTATGCATTCCATCATTATGAAAGTGGTTATTTATATTTCATGTGATTGTTCGACTAGTAGAATATCCATGTGAATAAGTAAATGGCATTATTTCATTTTATCTTTGCCATATTATGCTGAAGTTCAAGTTTAAAAGGCATTTTTTTAGTTATAAATTGATTTAAGTGTTTATGCTTATCTATGAAAGCTTCTTCTATATTGTTATCCTTACTGAGCATCTGAGCTCACCCATTTCAGTGTTTTATTTTTCCCAGGATGAGAAGAAGTAATTTATGAATGACCTGCAAGGATAGTATGAGGGGATATGAAGACAATATGTTGTTTTAGTTTTTTTAACCTTATGATGAAATGTAAGACTTATGAATATATCTAGTGTTTCCAAGACTACTAAACTAATTGGACTTTCGAGACTTGATCCTTTGTGATCATGCCAGTGTTATGTAATAATTCACCGACTCTGGGAATCTAGGGTCGGGGTGTTACACAAATCAAATTGGATATATCTATTTTTCTTGGAAAACTGGGAGGATATAAATGAATGTGATGATCCATAATCAAATAAAGTGTTGTCTATGTTTGAGGAAACAATTAAAGTACATGCCACCACGTCATTAAGAACTTCAACCTCCATGGTTGTAATTTCATTGGCTCTCCCTTTTTCTCTTGTATTTTTTCTTAGGCATGTTTCCTTGGCGCTTAGGACACTCATTTTCATAGTTTCCCATATCTATACAATTGTATAATTGAATATCATTGAATTGTTTCTTCCCTTTGCATTCATTAGATCAATTACCCTTTTCTCCGCAGTTATAGAAGACTCACATGCCTTTCAAGAATTTCTTGAGATGATTATTTCCACAGTTCTCACATAATGGGAATAGCTAAGTTCTCTTTCTCTTCTTTAGTGCTTCTCCTTTTCCATTTTCATTATAGTACATCTTCTTATCTTGGTTTCCTTTGAAAATATTTGATCTAGAAAATTCCCTCTCTGTTTTGATGGAACTAGATACAATTTCATCAAATGATGAAAATGATTGAGAAGCCATTGCTCTTTGAAGACTTGGCTTAAGACCTTCAAAGAAATGATCAATCTTGTCTACCGAGTCACGTACATAATCTATGGCAAACCTGGCCAGCCTTGTGAAAGTAGTCTCATACTCTGCAACACTGTCTTCTTCCCTTTGTTTTATGCTATGGAATCTCCTCTTCATTTCAGTTCATTTCTCATGAGGGAAATATTTTTCGAATAATATTTCCTTAAAAGTCCTCCATTCCATATCTTCTATTTCTTATTCCTCTATGGTATTCTGAATCAAGGACCACCATTGATCAGCGTCGCCATTGAGACAATATACTGCCAGTACTATCTTTTCATTTTCATTGCATCTTAATTCCATGAATATATTTTCAAGGTACTTGATCCATTGCTCAACAACCACTGGGTTAGTAGTCCCACTAAAATATGGGAGATTCTGACTCATGAAATGATCCAACACAGGTGTTGAATGGTTATTCATTACAACCTGAGTTAGTTGTCCCAATATGGTCAATATCTGATCTGTTCCGACAATTACTGTGTTGAATTGCTCAGTAGGGAGATCCATACCTTGCCTATGAGTCTTGATTCCCACTCTTCCATTTGATGTCATTTCTAAATAATGGGACACAATAGATTAATTTATTAATCTCAAATAGAAAATCAATCAGCATAGATTGAAATTCTATGCATAGCTAATCTTATAAACATGATTTCTTTGAGGAAAAATTTACATTAAACTACTTCATAATGGCTTGTGAAGAAAATGTGAATTATCCTAAGTATATCCCCCAGGAGTGTTGTAACCAAGAGTGTAGTAAGGCCTGTTGTCATGCACTAGTTCCCATTTGAGTCTAGATCAGAGTGGTGTTTTTGGGTTTTACCCCTAGATACATCTGTGCTAGAGCTGCCGCTACCTGCTCGTATCCAGACAGAGATTCATTTCATGAAAGATCCACATAATCTATTCCTTACCAAAATACCAGGACGTTCTTGTATGTTTATCCTCAAAGAATTATCTGATTGATTCTTTCCTAATCTACATTTTCTAAATCTAGTTTTCAAGTTTCCTACTAAACTTCCTATGATACCAATTTTAACACCCCGACCCCTCTAGGCGGGAGCCGATGCATTACTTGTGATATTGGCATGGTTATAAAGAATGAAAATCCCGAAGGAATGATCATTTTAGTAGTCTTTAAGAAACTAGATACATATATGTTACTCGAATTACATTGGAAAAGTTTACAAAATACAATACATAATGAAAAATAAAAACTGCATCCATAAGAAATCAATAAATGATCTTCTCTTCATCACCTTTTGAAGTTAAACAATGAAAAGGTGAGCTCAAACGCTCAGTAAGGGTTAGAAATAGTGGAAGCATGAGTACAATAATAATTAAATCATAATCAATCTGACATAATCAAAATGGAATAGTGAATAAATGATAAACTAATGCCATTAATAAACTAAGAATGAGACGACATCCATAGAATTTGTCATAGTGAAAACCTCATAGATAATAATAATAAATGATAAAGAATAAAGATAATTATTATTAATTGGAAATCATGTATTTGGCACATGAAACCATAATACCTTTAAAACGGATTAGTTTTGTGAGTAGAAATCCGTCTGATTTCTGGAAACAAACTCGAAGGGTTTGTCGGCAACTGATTTGTCTCATGAGACTTACCGACGAATCGAGGGGCTATAGTGGGCCCCACCCACCACTTAATGTCCAAATCATTATTTATAAATTGATCTAATACAATAGAAATATGCCTTTTCCATATCCGTATAGAGTAGAGTATACATATTCATCAATATTTCCATAATAAAAATAACTTTCAAATAAACACCATATGTAAAATGGTATACGGTTTAGACAACAAACATATCCATGATATGATATTATGGATATTTAATATAAATATAATTTCAAATGAAAAGTGATATCAAATGGGCAGTAGTTACACCACATAAGGATTATTAAGTGCACCACAGAAAGTTAGGCACAACAAAATAGTAGTTGAGACAAAGTCTCTTACCACAATGTAATTGGTCGAATCATATGACCAGAACATAAAAGGGAACAACATATGGGACAACATATGGGAGATTCTTGAACAAAGGTGTGAGAGAGAGGATCCCTTACCTTATACTTGAAGTTGTTCTTGACTTATTATTTAAGACCTGAATAATCAAATTAGTCCTATTAATTCATAAGTTCAGAGCCTCTTCTTTATGTAAATTATTTATTATAACCCTTTTTAGTTCATTAAAGGCCTTTTTGATTAGTTATATGGTTCAATTTCATTGTTCGGGCTCGTTTGATTACATGGTTTTAAATGATCGGTTCACTTATATTCAAGTTTGGATAAATATATAAGATAAATGTGGTTGTCTAGAAATGAAGTTATATTCTATTAGTGAACATCCATCAGATTACATGGATTTAAATTTAATTTGGTTACTTAGAGTGAAGTTGAATTATTATATATATAACCTTAGTGACAACCGTTTTGGCTAAATGGTGGGTTTGATAACAATGAACATGTTTTTCTTTATAACATAATACCATTTGTACAAAAGGATTACAAAACAAAAAAATAGGATATATTACATATATAATACTTTGGTTCAACCATAACAAAAATAGTTTCATGACCAGAATTAAAGATTATATTCGAAATTGATAAACAGTTGTCCTTGAATGTGCTAAATTAGCATATCTCAAACGGTGCTTTCATTTCTTTCAAATAAATGGCGGGGAAAGGAGAGAAGGTAATGAAATATAACATTAGCATGAAAACATTCCAGTACATATATTTTACTGAATTTATCATACAATTATAGAGAGGAAAGAAACAAAAATAATAGAATTTAAAAGAATTGAAGGAATTGGTAAGAGGAATTTACCTCTTGAGACTTCCTCCATTTAGAACCTCTTAAGGGGAGATGTTAGGGTATTTTGAAGAGGCTAGGATATTTTGGACGTGGGGGAGGATCTTGGGGAGAGACATGGGCAGTATATTTTCAAGGCACAAGGATTGAGTGGTGTGAGAGGAAGAAGGGGTGAGGGTGCTTTATATTGTTGAGGGGAGGGGAGTTTTCTTAATATTATAATCATTAATTTTTTATTTACACAAATAGAGAGTATTCCATGACCAAGAATAGTAATATATGCATTTGACTTCGAACCAATTGGTCTTACATCATCATATCATCATCAATGACTCAATTAATCCATTATTTAGCATTTATTGTGATTTATCGGATTTTACTATTCATCAAAAATTTAAGTATTTAAGAAAAATCCCAATAATTCACCCAAACCATTTTTTGATGTGTAGAATCCAAAAATAAATTCCATTTTTCAAAAATAATTTTATTAATATGATTAATTAAATATTTTATTAAAATTATTATTTAATCAAAAAATGTAAACACTTCAAATGTTCATCTTCATTTTTAAGGTGCCTAAATTCATTTATACATTCAAGGGCATGGATACCATTCATAAGACTCATATTAATATTCATAATGGTTAGTTAATATTAATAAGGTTAGGTTACTATTCATAAGGGTAGGTTACTATTCACTGAAAATTATGTTAATTATATCAAACTCTAATCATCATCTCGATCACAACCATGTATATTAGATTTTTAAAATTCAAATCACAGAGCTGAAAAATTTATGTTTTATGGCTAGGTTTTGGCTATCTCCTATAAGTAACCATGTTTTTTTTCATAGAGGCTCAGGGATTCTTAAAATATAAGCTATAAATAAAATTTATTTAAGAGAAACATACCATAAAATGTTTGGGGTGCTACACCTATGTAGCTTGAGTAGCATTAACATTTTTCTATAGGTCATTCTTTACGTATATATATGAATTAGGGAATTCAAGATTTTTTTCAATGCTCTAAATCCCACATGGTCACGCATTTAGACCTTATAATAAGAATTAAATTTTGGATTAAGGTTTTATTCCAAAATTAATATATCTTTTAAAAACTATATCTAAAGTAGTTTGTATGGATTCAAAAATAGTTATGAATTTTTAAAGTTCTTTTTGTATTTTAGGGTTTGTGAGAGATTTTTAGATATTCAATAAAATCATTCAATTGAATTATACTATTAAACTATATTATAATCTTATATATGAATGTGATGAATATCGTAAGATATGTTATGTTTATACATTATAAGGAATTGATATTCCTTTTTTAATGGCATGATTGACTTACAAAGTGGGATATCAAGTGTTTTTCAAATTCCATGTCTTCCAAAATGGTTTTCTTTTGTTTTGAATCATTAAGATGATTAATTTATATAATTAAAAACATGTTATTTTAAAAAAAATGATAATAAAATCCTATGGTAATATATCTTTGAGTAACATATGTCGGCTACCAAGAATTGGTAGTAGATGCTTGACCTCTTTAATTGAATGGAGGGGGTTTATATAAGGATGTGTTTCTAATGGTAATGGGAAGAGTGTGATAATTTTTTGAAAATTTTGAAGCTTTATTCTATTTTATTTTACTATTTTTCATCGAGGTAAAGGTTATGAACACCATTGGAGTTTTTGGGATCCTCTCATAGTGTGTGCAAATTGTAGTATTCGATATACTACCTATAGAGGTGAGAGTCTGTCGGTTATTACTAAGTAATATCCTTCAAATATATTCCCTTAAAGAGATGTGTCACAATGATTTTAGTTTAATTTTTATATTTATGTTTTTAATTACAAGTTGAATTCATGGACGTTAAATCGTGCATTTAAAAGGGTTTCTTTTGTTTCTATATACATACAATTATATTAAAAACCCATAAAATGTGCTCATGTAGGATCATCAAGTGGTGGCATGTTTTTAAATTGAAACTTTTACCACATGAAAGGAGTTATATAACCCATGACCTGAAATTTTCCACTTTATTGAATTATTTTAAATAGTGTAGGAACTATTTCTTTGGCTAATGATTCATGGTATGCATCGATCATCAAATCCTCAAATATATATTTTCATAACATTATCTAAATTTGAAGTAATAACAGTGGGTGGAATACCTACAGTAATTTAATTTTGATCCCTTGTAAAAAAATGGGAAGGGAAAAATTGTAACACCATGAGATTTTATGAAATATGTTTTTCCAAATAAATTTAATTTCTTCTATTGTTTTCATTACACACAACACCATGTTTAAAAAAACCATGATATGCAATCAAAATATTATTACATAATTTGATAGTTATTTTATAGACATTGGATTAGTGGGTATGAATAAGACTAACTAAATTATGAAAATATATGGTTTAAAATATATATAAAACAAATTCATTGGTTATTAATTGATTATAAATTAAAATAAAAAGTCATTTTAGAGTAAAAGAAATATTTTTTGAAAAACAATTTATGTACACAATGTGTTTTTATCTAAATAATTTAAATTAATTTACATTTGTAAATAATTTTCATTAAATTTATATATTATATATTCAATAAAATATTTTATCATTCAACTAATATTGTTTCTTGGCATGAGATAAGAATAAATCAAGTTTTATTCTTAAAAAATCTATTTTTTTTCTAAATAAGAGATTCATCTCTTTTTGAGCACCTATTTTAAATTTAATTTTTGAAACTTCTAGATAAATTATTTGAAAAAAAACTTCATATTTTAAATCAACATGTATAAATTATATTAGGTTGAATTTTTGAGAATTTAATAGAAAGATAAATTTATTAATGAATAGTGAAAATATAGTGGTTTTATTAGAAATTATCTTTTCATTTAAAGAATTTTAAAAGTTTAATTTTATTTTAAAATAGTTTTAAAAATAAAATTATTTCAAATATATTATGAATAATTCAATTCAGATCATTTTAATTAATTTTATGTTTAATTTTAATATAAAAACGATTTTTGTTTAAGAAAACTTTTTCTTTGGAAAACAACTTTTAATTGCACTTGAGGGTTTAATTTTAAATTAAATTCTTCTAATTATGAAAATTGAATTTGGTAAAATGTATTACATATTTTTAATATGAATAATTAATATTATTTAATAATTTCAACTTAATTATTGGTCATAATTAATTGTAAAAGTATAAAAATTCAATTTTCTCGATTAATGTTAAAACAGGTTAATCAGGGGGTTACACCAGATGATAAGGGTATGTTTTCTGATTAAAATTTTCTAAATAAAACTTTATTACCATATTGATACCTTATATATACAAAATTACAATATATGTCCATTGGGAAGCATTTTTCTTGAGAATTACTTTTTCATTTTGTATTCATTTTTGAACTTTTCAGGTGGAAACCCTCCCCCACCAATAAAAGGATACCTCCTCTCCTCTCCTCTCAACACATGAATATAATTTCAGTTTATCCAATACCTAAAAAAACATTCCTTACTTCAATACCCATATCCTAGAGGACTTTTGTCTTATGAAACCTTTTTAATAAAGATTTTTTTTCTAACCTTAATAGGTTAGCTGAAGAAGAAGTATTGTTCTCAAACCGAGAAATTTTATTTTTTTCTTACTCCACCTATTTCAAATATTAATATAAAATTATGATATAATAACATAAATATATCACATATACTTATATTTCATTATTTTAATGGAATAACCTATATCCATATTCTCTTCTATTAAATGGAAAATGAAACCTTTGATCGTGTGTATGGAAAACTACCACCTCCCAAACTAATGTGATTCATTTTCCATCACCGCCTCTCACAGATGGATAAAATGATGTCATTAAAGTATATATATTATATTTATGAAATAATTATAATTATTTAATTATAATATCACATCTAAATTCTTGTATTACAATCCTTTGAAATATGATAACGTTTCTTGTGTGTACGAGTGGACTACCGCCTCCACGAAGCGATGCGATAAATTTTTAATTTTAGTTTGGAATGGATTATAATAATCATATATTTAATAAATATATATGATATATATTATATTAAAATAATTATTTAATGGTTAAATATTATATAACTTTTTTTCATTGCATCTTTCAAAAAAAATGGAATCAACATTCACGGTTACATGTAGCATATTATCTCCACGAACGGTATAGGATGACTATAAATATGTATATTATAAATTTTAATGATATTTATAAAATTATTTTAAAAAAATTATATTATGAAATCAAAATAAAATCAAAATTACTAAAACATCCAGACCAAAACATAAATGAAAAACTAAGTAGTTACTATCATGAACAGTGATTTTAACCAACAATTGTTAATCAATGGGTGATAAAAGGTTATAAATAAATCATGTTTTCTATGATATATATGATTTTGGTTCTATAATAAATCTATATTTATAATAAATGAGGTTCTAATATATTGAAATAAATTTGAGATTTGAAGTAAGGGATTTTCATCTCACTTTTTTTCTATGAGACACATGTCATATTCCCCACTTGTTTCTTTTATGTTGTGTATATACTATCCATGAAGGTATTTTATGATTAATATTATGATATTTATATGTATTTAAATATACATCCAATTTTTTTCCTTCATGGGTATTGTTATTCAGAAAATACCAAAGTGGTAAGGGTTTTATATCATAATATCATTATTTATCAGGATTGTTTATGATTATACTTTTGATGATATAATTTCATAATATAACTCTTATAAATATCATGAATTTTAAAATTATATAGTTATTTATTTATAATAAATTCTTCCTTTCATTTTTATCTCTCTATGTACTCAAGATATCAAAATAATATTTTTAAGGAAAACTTACATTATTTCACTCTTTGATTAAAAATCCTTCTTATTCCATTTCCATGTTGTCTAAAAATGTTTTAAAAAATGTGTTTAAATCATACATGATTGTTTAAAGTAATTTTATCCATATTTTAAATTTTAAATTTTTTTTAACATTAATCTTATTATCATCTTTTAAGTGGGGTACTTTTGAATTTTTTACAAATATGTGAAAGGAATATTCGTTTTAACATATATGTAATGAACCAAATTTTCCTCCATGATTACCACTAAATTATTTTAATACTGATTTATAATTTTCCATGGTTATTTTACAAGAGAATATTTTATTTGAAATTTAGGGAATATTTTATATTTTAAATAAGTGATTTAAATGTAAAAAATATATTTTCCTCAAGAAATTTCCAAAGTAATTTTTAAAAGAATTTTCCAACTAAGATGACATTATTTGATGCTTCCTAATCTTTATTGGAGGTATGATTCAATGTAATAATAATTATTAGTTATCATGATTATTAATGATTATGATAAAGAAGGTTTTTTCAAACCCTTTCCTTTTCCATGGATTATGCTATGATGAACTGAAGAAATGATTATGAAAATTGTTTTTTTTCACAGATTTTGTTTTAATGAAATGTTTATGAAGCCTTTTTCATGGGTTATGATATGATGAATGTATTATGATCTTGTGACAATAATTTGTATGATTTTTATTATGTGATGGGTAGTCCCAAAATTATATATCCCTACAATACATTGGGTAAAGATGGATATATCATGAGATAAGTAGGACTCGAATAATGAGTGAAGCCTATTTAGTAAGGTACTATATCCACTATTATAGTATTGGGAGTGAACCTTGACTACTAAAATGGTTTGAGGAGTGAACCCAATCCATGATGATAACCATGGAAGTGATCTATTACAACTATGTAAATGATTTTATATGCTAATGTGTATTCCAAAATTGTATGTCTTGTGTAAATGTTATACATTTATGGATAATTTTATTTGAACAATTTTTTATTCTATTATTATTAATAACCAAACATTATTCCATGACGCATGATTGTGATCTATTATATGTAGGGTAAAGTTTTCAAATGTTATGTTCATGTTATCATACCCTTATTCTCATGTTATTATTATATGATATTAATATATCATTTGCTTACTAGTATGTGAGCTCACCCTTTCTTATGTTTCATTTCCTTAGGTTATAAAGAATGTTATTAAGTTTTATATGTATAATAATGGTTCTAGTTATGAAGAACGTAGTTGAAGATGATGTAATTCACTTTTTAAATAGTTGTTTATGCACCCATTTTTTCAATGATACTAGACCTATATAATTATATCATGGATTATTAGGTCATGTAATGAATATTAATCTAATAAGATTTAATATATATATATATATATATATTGGGTTCTTGTAGTTGGTATCAAATAATGGTTTAGTTACCTTTAGAAACTATCATGGAAAAACTTTAGTGAGTACCATTAGGATAATCCTATGTATAAAAGAACATCTCAAGTTATGGTAAATAAATGACTGTTTTTTTCTTAGAAAAAATCATTATCTTGATAATATTAGTGAAAGTGGTTTTGGAATAAATTCATCTAGGGGTAATAACCCTAAAAATAGTTGGTTGATAAAATCTTGTCCATCATTCTTGTTTATAGTGAGTGTTCCCTTACTAGGCACCTGGTTTGACACTCTTGGGGGATATGTTTGGGTTAATTAAAATTTTATTTATGAATCATTATGAGGTATTTGAATAAAATATTACCATGTATGAACTAGGTTAAACCTAAGGTGTCATTTATTTTAAATAAGGTGTCTTAATTTAGACATCCTATAACTTATTTTTCATGATTATGTGTTTTCCTAATATTTTTATTTTTTCTAACGCTATGATTTTTTGTTTTAGTTGTTAGTTAGAACCTAAAGGAATCATTTAAATGAATAATGAAAAGGAATATTCCATGATTTCCCTCATGGTAACCAAATGTTATGTTAGGTGGAATGAAAAATATCATTTCTATGATCATGAAATTTTCTCAAGCTGTGAATTATGTTAAACTTACAAATGAAAAAAGGATAGAACAATGTTCTTTTGAGTCCTTCATTAGGAAATAACCACCTTATTTTAGTTCATTTGTTAATCCACTATTTTATGAATAGTGGATTAGTACTATTGAAAATATATTTTTATTTATCTAGTGTTCAGAGCATAAAAAAGTCATTTTGGTTATATATCATTTTGAAGATGAAGTTGATCAATAGTGGAATCTTATCAAGAATATAAAGCAACATTGAAAAATTGATTCTATGAAGTGGGATGAGTTTAAGATATTATTTTTCAATAATTAATTTCCTTATATTCATCATATAAAAATTGATAAGGAATTCATTGAGCTAGATCATAAAGACAATTAATTTTTGGTACACATCTGGAATTGTAACACCCCAAGTTTTTCTAAAAATAAATAGAAATTCATGGAACTTTATTTTGAGTAAATATTTATAACTATCCTTAAAACATAATTTTCCCACTTCTATGTTTTGAATTTCTAGAAACTTTCCTCTACAATTGTGTTTAGTAATTTATTTGGAGTTCAATGAAACCAACTAGTTTTTTTGTGAATATTAAAATACCCTTATGAATTATAATATGAACTAATAAATAGTAAATTTTATTATTATTTTATTTTCTTAAGGAATTAAGGTAATAACATCTTGGTTAATTTTTTTCATCGTGATATAGAAGTAGTTATAGAATTAGAATTATTAAATTTTTAACTAAGTATGATTTTATTTACAAAATAAATTAATAGTATTTAGAAACTTATTTTCGAAAAAATGGACATCATTTTTTAATTCTACACGTCGAATAATGGTTATGGTAAATTTTTGGGTTTTTCTGAAATTCTTGAATTTTTTATGAATAGTGAAATACGATAAAATATCGTATAATCAAATTATAAATAAAATACACTATTTATGGAATCATAAGTGATGTAAGGCCACTTGGTTTGAACTAAAATTCCATTAATACTATTTTAGGTCAAATGAACTAAGACTATTCTTAGTCACGGGCAAAAATATTATAATAATTATTAAAATAATGAAAAATACCCCCTCTCCTCCACTATAAATACCACCCTCACACCCCTCTTCTTACCACGCCTCTAAACCCTTGATACCTAACTATGCTTTTCTCAATAATCCTCCCAAGTCTCTTCCCCATGTCCTAGAGCTTCTGGTCTCACCAAAAGACAAAAACCAAAGTCCTTAAGAAAGACCTCAAGGAGAAGAGATCAAGAGGTAAACATCCTCTTTTATTTTCTTTATTTTCTTTCATTTTATGTTATTCTCTTCCATTACCTTTGGATTATGTTGGGATATTTAATTATATATCCCCCCTTATAGAAAATATTATTTAATAGTGATGAGATATCCCCTTTTTCTCATCAAACTATTTTTATGAAATTTTAAGAGATGTTGTTAGGCTACCGAATTTTCGTGAGAAATTTATCAAGTTTTCTTTTATTTCAATATTCCATTATTTTATTCTTCTTTCCTCACCTCCTCTTAACCAAGAGGCATGAAAGCTCCAGAATCTTGTAAATTCTTTATGTTCTCATGTTCATGTAAAATTCATCATCATTCTTCTTCTTCTCTCCCACTTATTCCATGAATTAAAAACATTGTCCACGATGTATCGAATTATCAACATCGCGGATGATGTGATTTAATTTTCCTTAAAATAGTTCCATTCTGGTCATGAAACCATTTTTATGGTTGAACCAGGTTATAATATATGTATTATTTTTCATCCATGGTTATGGAATTCTTTTTTACACATGGTTTTAATTTATAAATCAAAACGAGGTCGTTATTATCAAAGAACCACTAAAATGATTTATACGAACATCATTAATGTTTTAACTTACGAATAATCCTCATGTAATAATTAAAAATAATAAATGATATAATTTTTTATAATTTATGATAATTTAAATATGTAAATATTAATCTATTACAATTATGGAGTTTCACTTCCAATCGACAAGAACATCGATCATGAACCAATCATGGAAATCATGTAAAGAACTCACCCAAAAACAGTGCAGGAGAAAAATACTGACAATTAAAGGGTGCAATGATGTTATGAAATGATAATATAATATGTTATAAACATGAAAATATTTATTTAAAATAATAATAACAATATTTTAACCATTATACAAGATGTTTAAACAAGTTTGAAGTAAGACAAGCCTGAGGTAAGGGAATTCTTAACCCGATTTCAATCCTTTAGGTTAACCTTATTCTTCATTATTTATGTGGTATTTAAATTTTTTGGGTGATGAAATCTGATTATAATATGTTTAATTATGTATATTTATATAGTATATACATATTCCATTGACTCTATTAAGTCTCACTTCAATTATATGATATTTATAAGGGACTTTTCTTTTAAAATCCTCCTTTAAAATTCTGTTTTAAAAAATTCAAAAGAAATGTTTTTATGCCAATATTCATATTGTATGATTATATTTTGGATATTTTGAATTGTTTATGATGAATGGTGGGACCTATATTTCCCTCCAATTCATTGGTTATGTTTAAGTTGGGGGTTGGTCTTATGGTTACTCTAAGTGTAACTATGATGGTTACACAAATAGTAAGGTAGCCATGAGGGTTACAAATTATAAGGTAGCCAAGAGGGTAACAAGATACCATTATGGTTTTACTTATGTTCTTATGCATTGTTGAAATCTCATGTTTCACAGAGTATGTATATATATACAGGTGATAAGTATGTCTTATGGAAATTATTTCATACGTTACAAGTATTCATGGAAAAATGTGTTCTTTCCTTTTTTTATCCCTTACTAATATTTTTGTGCTCATCCCAAGTTTTTAAATGATTTTCATAGTTTAATGGATGTGTAATAAAAATAATTAAGCCATGTTAAATGTTGAATATTTGTCAAGGAATCATGTTTTAAGTTTTAATGTTTTAAATGTTGAAAAAAATGAAAATTGTTTTTATGGTATCCACTCTGTAATAATGTGTAATGTTATGAATGTATTGTCCCAATTTTCTAAAGATATAAACTTGAAAAGATCCTCAATGTAAAAAGGAAGTTATTTTTTGACTAAATTAAAGAAAATGTAATGTAATAAGGTCGGGTCATTATAGTTGGTATCAGAGGATGGTTTAGATAACTTTAGGAGTTAGGGTGATGTTAATATAATACCGTAAATGATTTTCACTCTATGATTAATTTAAAATGTTATAGTATTTAAAGATTATTATGTTGATTCATATAAAATATTTCTATTCGGAATGGTTTTCTGTATAAGGAACAAGGATGATAAAGAGGAGAGGCACTGACATAATGACATCCTTTCGAATCTATAACCCAAAATGGTAGGGATTGGAACCGAGTAGTTTGTGGTTGTAATGGCTCAGCTAATGTAGGAAATAAATGGTTGTGGCACCCATTCAAGAGAACAAATAGAGGTACCACAACAGAACATGATAGTATTGGAACATTTTATGAGACAACACCCTCCTGCTTTCAATGGATCTTCTGACCTAGTAGCAGCTGAAGGATGGATTAAAGCCCTTGAAAAGATATTCGATGTTAGGGGATGTTCAGACAATAAAAATGTATGTATTTCCATTTATCGTTTCGAAGGTGAATCTAATCAGTGGTGGTAAATGGTAAATAATATCATGGATAGAGAGGATTTTGGTGCCTTAGAGTGGGATGAATTTAAAAGTCTTTTCCTTTAAAAATATTTGTCTAAGGTGGTGCGGCTTCGGATGGAGAAGCAATTCCTTTAATTGAAATATAAGGAGGAAGATTCATTGTCCATGTATAAAGTTAAATTCACTCGACTGGTGAGGTATGCTCCAAATATTATTCTGGATCTTGATAGAAAAATCAACAACTTTTACTCAGGACTGAAGCCAAGGTATTGAAGGGCATTGGCCTCCTGTGAATTCAAAAGTTATGAGAAACTTGTCTGATGTACTGAGAGGGTAGATAGGGATTTTGATGATGATCAAATGCATTTTGGAAACTATGAGAAGAAGAGGTCCAGATGGAAATAAATGGGTAAGAAAAAACCAAAGAAATCTGATGGTAAGAAAATCCAGTTTCTAGTTTGTGAAAAGTGGGGCAAGAAGAACCCTAGGGAATGTCTTAGAAAAAATGGGAAGTGTTTTAAATGTGGTAATTTTGGACATATGGCCTGAGATTATAATGAAAATTATCTAAAGACTAATCCTGATAATAAAACTATAAAGTGTTTTAAATGTGGTAAGATGGGTCATTATGAAAATTCGTACCCAAAGAGAGATCTAAATGATGAGAAGAAGCCAAACTACAAGCAGAAAGGGGTAGTGAGATCATTTGCGACCACGTCAGCAGACATTGGACCATCCAATGAAGATGTATCTGGTACTTTTTTTTGTTTACTCGTGTTTTTATAATGTTTTGTTTGATACGGGGTCTACACATTCCTTTATCTCTGAGAAATTTTTGGATAAATTCAAAATATCACCTCAACAAATGAAACCAGAACTTTTTGTTAAAACACAAGGGGGAAATATTATAGTAATGAGGAATTATAAGAATCTTTCTATTGTGGTCCGTGGAAATAATTTACCAATGAACCTTGTTGTTTTTCCATTAGTCGAGTTTGATGTGATTCTGTGAATGGATTGGATTTCTATTCATCATGCTAATATTGACTGTTGATCTAAAGAAGTTGTTTTTCAGAAAGTGTTTCAGTTTGTATATAATAACAATCCCATACAATTCATAACATATTAGGAAGATGAGAAACTATTGAAAGATATAAAATGAAAGTTATCTTTCTCATATTATTGAGAAAAATAGAACTATTCAGATTAATGATGTTCTAGTGGTAAATAAATACCATGATGTTTTTCCTGATGAGTTACCCGGTGTCATACCTGATCGAGAAGTAGAATTCACAATTCACTTAGTTCTTGATGTTAATCAAATTTCAAAACCCCCATATCATATGGCTCAAATAGAACTTCTTAAATTGAAAAATCAGTTGTAGGATTTTCTTAATAAAGGCTTCATTCGTCCTTGCACATCACCATGGGGAGATCCTGTTTTGTTTGTTAAAAAGAAATATTTTTTCATGAGACATTGCATTGATTATAGAGCTATGAATAACATCACTATTGAAAACAAGTATCCTTTGCCTCATATCAATGACTTGTTTGATTAGCTCTAGGTACCTCAGTACTTTTCCAAGATTGACATGAGATCTAGATACCATCAGCTGAAGGTGAAAGATGAAGACATCCCGAAAATAGCCTTTCATACTAGATATGGGAATTATGAATTTTTAGTTATGACATTTGTATTAACTAATGCACCTATTGTATTAATGAATCTTATGTATAGAGTATTTCATGAATTCTAGGATAATTTTGTGGTTTTGTCTATTGATGACATTCTGATATTTTCTAAAAATAAAGAGGATCATGAAAAAAATTTAACGGTTATTTTAAAAACCTTAAAAGAAAATAAACTGTATGGAAAATTCAGCAAGTGTGATTTTTGGTTGCAACAATTTTCTTTTCTTGGGAACATTGTAAATAAGGAAGGAATAATAGTTGATCCTACCAAAACAAAAGTGGTTGATGAATGGTCGAGACCCAAAAATGTTACAAATATTTGTAGTTTTCTTGTATTAGCATGTTATTACCAACATTTTTTAAGAACATTGCTCAGTTATCTATCCCAATAACTAAGTTAACACAGAAAGGGGTTAAATTTTTTTGGGCAAAAGAATGTGATGTTTGTTTTCAGGAACTGAAGATGAGATTGTTGAATGATATAGTTTTGGCATTACATTCTTGAAATGGTGAGTTTTTCATCTACAGTGATGCTTCTTTGAAGGGACTTGGTTGTGTTTTGATGAAAAATGATCAGGTAATTTTTTATGCTTCAAGACACCTAAAACCTCATGAGTTAAATTATCCCACACATGATTTGGAATTGGAAGTTGGGGTTTTTTCTTTGAAAATTTGGAGGCATCATTTATACAGAACCAAATGTCAAATATATATTGAACATAAAAGTTTGAAGCACATATTCACTCATAATGAATTAAACAGGAGGCAGAGAAGATGGCTTGAACTGATAAAGGATTATGATTGCCCAATCATGCACTACTATAAAAACGGGCTTTAACAACGCTAAAAACGGGCTTTAATAGCGCTAAAAAAGTGATGGAAATCTTGACGCTGATAAAGAGGGGTACCCTTTATCAGTGCTTTCTGAGCACTGATAAAGGGGTACTTTATCAGCGCTCCTTTAGCACTGATAAACTGATCCTTTATCAATTCTTTTTTAGTGCTGATAAAAGAACCATTTATCAACACAAAAAAGTGCTGATAAATTTCCTGTTTGCTGCTACGAAATAATCTGCAGCAGCACACCCAAACACCTACATGAAAAATCCGCATCTCAATAATCTAATAAAAGAAAGTATACCCATACAAAATTAACGCCTAAATCATAATCTAATTAGACCATGTATACCCATACACCATTAACAAATAATTTATAAGTTAAATAAGTACATAAAATTATCTATTTAACCCTTTTACTGTAGAATCTCTAAAAGGTCACCATCCCTTACCAATCACTCATAGTCTCCACCCATCTTCTAAAGAATAAATAATGTAGTTTTGAGTGGTAGAATACATTATGAGAATAAAAAAGTACAACACATAAGATATCCACAGAAGAAAGAAGCTGATTCAACATCCAAGCCTTCTCCACATCTTCCACCATCAGAGTTATCATGTTGTCTTCCCCTTTGTATAGTAGCATTCCCCTCATCTTTATATATGTATTAATCTATTATATCCCCTTTC
Organism: Viscum album; assembly: GCA_963277665.1. Classification (NCBI taxonomy): domain Eukaryota; kingdom Viridiplantae; phylum Streptophyta; class Magnoliopsida; order Santalales; family Viscaceae; genus Viscum; species Viscum album. Next base: position 129,861,939 of record OY728162.1, read on the forward strand.
TATTTCTAATTCATTTTATCTCTATTATACATTCCCATTCTTCTTTATATTTATTCGTATCACAATTTAGATTCGTTAGAAGGTTATCATTGGTTTTTGGAGTTATCCATCATTATTCTAGGAATATGAGGCCCTCATTCATAGGTTTCCATAATTTTCTCCAAGGAAATGGGATGTATATTTTAGAAATCACATGGATATCAAGTATTTTATTTTATATTGAAACAGATTTTATAAAATGGACAGAAACTAGGGGAATACCCGTTATTGGTTTTTGGAGTTCTCCATCATTATTCTAGGAATATGAGGCACTCCTTCATAGTTTTCAATAATTTTCTCCAAGTAAATGGGTTTTATATTTTAGAAATCACATGGATATCGAGTATTTTATATTATATTGAAACATATTTTAAAAAATGGACAGAAACCAGGGGGAATACCCATTATGGAATCTGATTCCCATCATGAATGCCTCTTCCCGGAGTTGGAAAATCCATATCCCCCTTGATAATAACTCTTTCATCCAAATAAACTCTCAAATTCCATATTCAAAACCTCACTAGGGTAGCTAGTATCTAAAATGTAGAAGAATTTATGTTATCATTCTTCATTTACCCCTGGCCCATCAGAAATAATATTGTTGTGGACCCCTTATCCTTGAAAAACGCAACACTACCACATTTGTAACCTCTATGGAATAATTTAAACAATATATCAGAGATTCTTATCATAAACTCTGGTTAAAATTATCCAAAATGTTTTATGTAATTTATATAGTGTATCCACAACCTTCGGTTCAAGCCCTATGATTGTGATGACACAATGGTCAAGCCCGCGATGTAGTGGGTGTTAATTATCCAATGCCACATATTCTTCTCTATATCTTCCATAGTGATACTATGACACAACAGAACTAGAAATGGTGTCACCATGGATATGACACTTTTGTTTATTTATTTGGACATCATAGTTTTCTAATTTAGTTCATGTTATCATTCATGGATTTTTCACAATATATGAAATTCATGGGGGTCGTCCCAATCTCTAGATGTCATCCACGACATCTCCTGACATTGATAATATAATTTTGGCTAGATTATGAGTTATCTCATTATAATTTATGTAAAACTAAACTAAGATACCCTGGTGGCATAGTGATTTTGAGGGTGGTAGGCTACGACAGTTGCATCAAGGGAATGTATGATTAAGGGAACATGAGTGGTGTGTGTTGAAAGGATTTTTTTTGTAATTTAAAATCCCCTAATCTCACCTCATCTAACATATGATAATTTCATGGGATCTCACTTCCATATACTTGTTCCTATGACTTTATATTTATAATCATGTCATATTATAGTTAGTGGAATCATACAACCTCACAATACGACCCACACAAGTGATATCCCTCATCCATTAGTGCACATAATATCCTAATGTCCCAATATCCTCTTCTACTCATCCACCTATCTATACGTTCATAGTTAAATAGATTTTCTTCCACAATCCATCCATGTTGGATACCCTTTATAGAATTTAATTCCCCAAAACCCTAATGTATTTTATATGTGGCTTGAACCCTTTTGGTTTGGGGATAACATGGGTTGGGAAAATTATTTACCTAAAAATATATAAAACACTTAATTAAGGTTCTTACATGTCACCAAGGACCCTTGTATTGTTCTCATAAAAGATCAAGGAAATCCAAATGCGTTTGGTCAGATTTTCATAGTTTAGTTGTTGTTTTCAATTAAAATTGTGTCCATTTTAAACAAAAGAGAGACCCTTTGAGTGATAGAGGCCACACCGTGCTTTATATTGAGGCAGGGATGACTCGTACACATCACAAAGGACCCATGGATCGTTCTCCTAAAACATCAACATAATCCAAATGCATTGGTTGGATTTTCGTAGGTCAGTTGTTGTTTTCAATTAAAATCGTGCCCATTTTAAACAAAAGAGAGACCCTTTAGGTGGTACAATCCACACTGTGCCTCGGGTTGAGGCAAGGATGACTCATAGAAATCACAAAGCACCTGTGGATCATTCTTCTAAAGGATCAAGGCAATCCAAATGCGATTGGTCAGATTTCTGTAGGTCAGTTGTTGTTTTCAATTAAAATTGTGTCCATTTTAAACAAAAGAGAGACCCTTTGAGTGATAGTAGCCACAACGTGCCTAAGATTGAGGCGGTATGACTCTAAAACATCACAAAGGACCGGTGGATCATTCTCCTAAAGGATCAACACAATCCAAATGCGTTTGGTCAGATTTTCGTAGGTCAGTTTTTTGTTTTCACTTAAAATCGTGTCCATTTTAAACAAAAGAGAGACCCTTTGAGTGATACCAGCCATTCTATGCCTCAGAATGAGGTGGGGTAGACTCATACACATCACAAAGGACCCGTGGAATGTTCTCATAAATGATCAAGACAATACAAATGTGTTTGGTTGGATTTTCGTAGGTCAGTTATTGTTTTCAAATAAAATTGGGTCCATTTTAAACAAAAGAGAGATCCTTTGAGTGGTATCGGCCACACCATGCCTCGGATTGAGGCATAGTTGACTCATACACATCACCAAAGACCCATGGATCGTTCTCATAAAATATCAACACAATCCAAATGTTTTTTGTCAGATTTTCATACGTCAGTTGTTGTTTTCACTTAAAATCGTGTCCATTTTAAACAAAATAGAGACCCTTTGAGTGGTACCAGACAAACCGTGCCTCGTATTGAGTCGGGGTTGACTCTTACATGTCAAAAAGGACCCTTGGATCGTTCTTATAAAATATCAAGTAAATCCGAATGTGTTTGGTTGGATTTTCATACGTCAGTTTTTGTTTTCAATTAAAATTGTGTCCACTTAAAACAAAAGAGTGACCCTTTTACTGCTATTGGCCACACCGTGCCTTGAATTTAAGATGGGTTGACTCATACACATCACAAAGGACCCATGGATAGTTATCCTATAGGATCAAGACAATCCGAATGCGTTTGGTTGGATTTTCGTACGTCAGTTGTTGTTTTCACTTAAAATCTTGTCCATTTTAAACAAAATAGATACCCTTTGAGTGCTAGCGGCCACACCGTGCCTCAGATTGAGGAAGGGATGGTTCTTACATGTCACAATAGACTCGTGGATCATTCTCCTAAAGGATCAACATAATCCAAAAGTTTTTGGTCATATTTCCGTAGGTCAGTTGTTATTTTCACTTAAAATCATGTCCATTTTAAACAAAATAGAGACCCTTTGAGTGGTACCGACCACACCGTGCCTCGGATTGAGGAAAGGTTGACTCTTACACATCACCAAGGACCCTTGGATCATTCTCATAAAATATCAAGGCAATTTGAATGCGTTTGGTTGGATTTTCATTGGTCATTTTTTTTTCAATTAAAATCGTGTCCATTTTAAACAAAAGAGAGACCCTTTGAGTGGTACCGACCACACCATGCCTCGGATTGAGGCATAGATGACTCTTAGATGTCAAAAATGACCCTTTGATCGTTCTACTAAAGTATCAACAAAATCCGAATGTGTTTGGTCAGATTTATGTAGGTTAGTTGTTGTTTTCACTTAAAATTGTGTCCATTTTAAACAAAAGAGAGACCCTTTTAGTGATAGCAGCCACACCGTGCCTCGGATTCAGGCGGGGATGAATCGTACACGTCAAAAAGGACCATTGTATCATTATTATAAAGGATCAACACAATCCTTATGTGTTTGGTCAGATTTTCGTAGGCCAGTTGTTGTTTTCACTTAAAATCGTGTCCATTTTAAACAAAAGAGAGACTCTTTGAGTGCTAGCGGCCATACCGTGCCTCGGATTGAGGTGGGGTGGACTCGTAAATGTCCCAAAGGACGTGTGGATCATTCTAATAAATTATAAAGACAATCCAAATGTGTTTGGTCAGATTTTCATAGGTCAGTTGTTGTTTTCAATTAAAATAGTGTCCATTTTAAACAAAAGAAAGACCCGTTGGGTGATAGCGGTCACACTGTGCCTCGGATTAAGGCGGGGATGACTCATAAACATCAAAAAGGACACGTGTATCATTATCCTAAAGGATCAACACAATCCGAATGCATTTGATTGGATTTTTATAGGTTAGTTGTTGTTTTCACTTAAAATCGTGTCCATTTTAAACAAAATAGAGACCCTTTGGGTGGTACCGGCCACACCGTGCCTCCGATTGAGGCGGGGTTAACTCATAAACATCACCAAGGAACCTTGTATCGGTATAATAAAAGATAAAGGCAATCCGAATATGTTTGGTTTAATTTTCATAGGTCAGTTGTTGTTTTCAATTAAAATCGTGTCCATTTTAAACAAAAGAGAGACCCTTTGAGTGGTACCGGCTGCACTGTGCCTCGGATTGAGGTAGGGATGACTTTTAGATGTCACAAAGGACTCCTGGATCATTCCTCTAAAGGATTAACACAATATGAATGCATTTGGTTGGATTTATGTAGGTCAGTTGTGGTTTTCACTTAAATCATGTCCATTTTAAACAAAAGATAGACCCTTTGAGTGATAGCGGCCACACCGTGCCTCGTATTGAGGCGGGTTTTACTCATACATGTCACCAAGGACCCGTGGATCATTCTCATAAAAGATAAAGACGATATGAATGCTTTTTATTGGATTTTCATAGGTCACTTGTTGTTTTCAATTAAAATGGTGTCCATTTTAAACAAAAGAGAGACCCTTTGAGAGCTAGCAGCCCCACCGTGCCTCGGATTGAGGCAGGGTTGACTCTTACACAACAAAAAGGACCTGTGGATTGTTATCCTAAAGTATCAACTCAATCCGAATGTGTTTGGTTGGATTTTAGTAGGTGAGTTGTTGTTTTCAGTTAAATTCGTGTCCATTTTAAACAAAATAGAGACCCTTTGAGTGGTAACGGCCATGTCATGCCTTGGATTGAGACGGGGTATACTTTTAAACATCACTAAGGACCCTTGGATTGTTCTCATAAAATATCAAGGAAATCCGAATGCGTTTGTTTATATTTTCATGGGTCAATTGTTGTTTTCAATTAAAATCGTGTCCATTTTAAACAAAAGATAGACCCTTTGAGTGGTACCAGCCACACCATGCCTAGGATTGAGGCAGGGATGACTTTTAGACATCACAAAGGACCCTTGGATCGTTATCCTAAAGGATCAACACTATTCAAATGTTTTTGGTTGGATTTTAGTAGGTTAGTTGTTGTTTTCACTTAAAATTGTGTCCATTTTAAACAAAAGAGAGACCCTTTGAGTGATAGCCGCCACAACGTGCCACGGATTGAGGCGGGTTTGACTCGTACACGTCAAAAAAGACCCGTGGATCATTATTCTAAAGTATCAAGAAAATCTTAATACATTTGGTCAGATTTTCATAGGTCAGTTGTTGTTTTCAATTAAAATGGTGTCCATTTTAAACAAAAGAGAGACCCCTTGAGTACTATCGGCCACACCGTGCCTCGTATTGAGGCGGGGTTTACTCGTACACGTCACAAAAGACCATTGTATTTTTATCCTAAATTATCAAGACAATACAAATGCGTTTTGTTGGATTTTCATTGGTCAATTTTTGTTTTCAATTAAAATGGTGTCTATTTTAAACAAAAGAGAGACCCTTTGAGTGCTAGCGGCCACACCGTGCCTCGGATTGAGGCGAGGTTGACTCTTACATGTCACAAAGGACCTGTGGATCATTCTCCTAAAGGATCAAGACAATTGGAATGCATTTGGTCGGATTTTTTTATGTCAGTTGTTGTTTTCACTTAAAATCGTGTCCATTTTAAACAAAAGATAGACCCTTTGAGTGGTACTGGCCACACCGTACATCAGATTGAGGTAGGTATGACTATTACATGTCAACAAGGACCCTTGGATCATTCTCCTAAAAGATCAATGCAATTCTAATGCATTTGGTCAGATTTTCGTAGGTTAGTTGTTGTTTTCAATTAAAATTGTGTCCATTTTAAACAAAAGAGAGACCCTTTGAGTGCTAGCGGCCACACCGTGCCTCGGATTGAGTTGGGGATGACTTTTACACATCAACAAGGACCCTTGTATCGTTCTTGTAAAAGATCAAGGCAATACAAATGCGTTTGGTCAGATTTCCATAGGTCAGTTTTTGTTTTCAATTAAAATTGTGTCCATTTTAAACAAAAGAGAGACCCTTTGAGTTCAACCAGCCACACCGTGCCTCAGATTGAGGCTTGGATGACTCGTACATGTCACCAAGAACCCTTGGATCATTATCATAAATGATCAAGTAAATCCAAATGCATTTGGTTAGATTTTCATAGGTCATTTGTTGTCTTCACTTAAAATCGTGTCCATTTTAAACAAAATAGAGACCCTTTGAGTGGTTCAGCATTCTTGCATGTTGCTGGGGCATATCATCTGTTAAAAATGGGAAATGACTCATTGGAGAAAATTTGTTTTATTTAATAATAATTACAATTTTCCTACAAACATTTACAACAACAATGTTTCATCTTTTGATACCCTTAACCCCTCTCAAAAATGACCACCAATTGTACATGTCCCCAAGTCATATCTTCATTGTATTTGTGTAAAATATGCCATCAGGTATGCGGCCCACTCAATTCTGAACACATCTATATCGTCTTGTGAGTATGAGTATTTTTTGCAGTCATAGTTGTATTGAAAAATATAAAAAATAAAGAATTAATAAATAAATTAAAAGAACTAGTAGCTGTTTTTGAAAATACCTCTTTAGGGATTCTAGTTTGTTGATGAAAAATGATCTATTTCATAAATTTACAAAAAAAATAACCATAATCATTATTGTTTGTTTGTTTTGGACACTTCAAAAAAATTGATCATTAGGAGAATAAGTAACTTGTGTTGAGATGTGTTTGTATAGTGAAATTTTATTATATATACCTTGATATTTGTCCAGACGTAGTACTTGCTCGCCTCCTTATGCTTAGCCCCTGTCCTCATTCCTTTTTTTAGAAGATAATGATACACCTCCCTATCATAATATAATTCTCATTAAAATATAATATAAATTATAATACTTGATGTTTACACCTAAAATGTAAGATTTAGTGTCTTACAGATTCACAAACTCCATCATGTGTGGTCGGTTTGATAGATATCCTTGCTTTGAATCCAGAAAATAAATCGTTGGAGTATCCAAGTTCACCGCAATTATCAAACAATGTTGGTTAAAAACACAAAAGGAATAAGTAATAAAAGAAGTGAAAATATAATTGATATGCTTTAATCGTAGATTATTACCCTTGCATGGTTGGTATTAAGAAAAGTCTGTCATCTGTAATCTTGCTTTCAAATGTTTTCAACAAGACATTCACTATTGCATACCTTTTTGATGGCTCTATTTTTGTTAGGTGTGTTGATGTGATATGAGGACTAACAAGTTCAAATCTTGGCTCATGGGAAAATTCCTTCAACTGTTTTTCATAAATGCGTCTGTCAACAATATAAAATGCATTTAGTCATAATTTTCACATTAGATCAGCTTTTAGAATATCAATTCATGGAAACATACCTCATATATACATTTACAACTATGATGCCTAGCCAACCATTTTCAAGGATCTCATTTACATTTTCTACATCAAGGAAATCTTGACATTCCTCTCTGTATATATTCTCTTTGAAAACCACTATATGACTATTACCATCTTTTTGCTTCATATCCACATGCATCTTCAATGCTAGTAAATGTTGATAGAGAACAGGTGGTGTTATTGTGCTTTTAGTAGCTCCTTGGGATCGGTTGGTCGATCCTTTAGATGGTTTTGAGCCGATGTTTGTCACCCCATTCCCTTTGTTTGTCACTAACAATAATCATTTGTTCATACCCTTTTTTCATTAATTGTTAATGGTTTAGATTGAAAAGAAGGAAATAAATACCTCTTTGTCTGCATGTACTCTTACAAGTTGTGACGGCCATGAAATTAATGTCCCAATAGCGTTTTCGACCGTATAAATATCATCGTCATCAAGTGGAATAGGTAGCTCTGCATTTGGCTCATGAGCTACAGTAATCATCACTTTCAGATGATCTTTTGGAAGTGGTCTATTATGCAGTGTGGCATCTGGGATATTGAACATTATAGCCCTCGCTACAAGGTGATAGGTGGGTGTTGACATATATAAATCACAATCATTATCACCTTGTAGAAGATCAGTACAGAAAAATTATCAGTGTTTTTTTTATTCACATTTCATTAGAACAATTATTAGAATATTGATTACCATGGCTAAGACAATTATTTGAGGCGAATGGCTCGCCTCAAAGCTGGTGGGGGGTGGGGTGGGATGTTCACGGGCTAGTTGTTCCTGAGTTGTGTCTTCCCTTTTCTTCCCACCCATAAAAGTTGCTAGCAACTATCCCTGCCATTGAAATCGTTATTCAAGGGTTGCTATTTTTTCGCTCATTTGTTCCAATTTTTCATCTGTATCATCCATTTTTTTCTTCTTCTCAAAATATACTCAGGGTTTCACCCGAAACCTTGCACCTCTGACACGGCTGTATTTTTCTGGATGCTTCAAAGCCATCGATAACAGGTTTGTATCTACTACAGGAGTAGCTGATTCCTGTGACTTTCATATATAGGAAAATAACTAATTATTTTTATTTAATAGCAATTTAAAACAAATCTTATTATCATCATGTTATACTTACACATATTTCCCACACTTTCTGTGTGTTCTCATCTACTAACTTCCCTTCATTGTTCACACGTGCCTCCTTCCATAGCACGTGACGTGGGATGGAAGGTCATTTGGTTTTAGACTCATCAATCTACATATAAACATAGAAATATAATTATGATGTTGTTTATTTCCACCTAAAAATATTACTGTAAATTTAAAATACGTACCATTTTCTTTTATAATGAAGCGTACCCTATCCTTGCTTTACGATAGGGGTATGTTGGTTTTGATGCACGTTCCTTATTTTCAATACAGAGTTTCTGTTTCATAAATGAAATATTGACAATCAAAGTGATGAATATAGGTATCCTCAAAAAACGTATTATCACCCACAATGTACCTGAAACTTCTCATCCCCACGGCGGCCAATAAATGCATCCCATGCTTCTTGGGATATCAGGTGAGCGTAGACAATGGGTGGGTGTGGGTTTATTTTACCTTTTGAATCTTTCATGTGATATCTTGTTTAAATAGTGCGCAAACCTCGATGAATACTTCCTGTAAGCCTTAGTACATAATCCTTGTGTGAATCATCTACTATAAATGTACTCTGAAAGAGATTGAGAAGAGTAAGACATTGTTTCATTATTTTATTTTCTAGTAAATTAAATAAATAAATTCATAATGTTACCGTAATTTCTTCCCAAATCACAGCCTTCATCCCAGACACAACATGGTTCCATGAATCTATGTCAATCGGTACGCATTTCCGAGTGACAACTCCAATGTAGCTGCTAAACATAGCCTTGTTGGGATTCACATGTTGGCCTCGTGCATTCCATCCAACTTCAAATTTGATGCCTTTTCTTTTTGCCTTAAGAATTTTGGCTAACATCGTTAAACTACGACGCACCTGTGTTTTCTATGTCATCGGTCCTTCATTCTTGACCATTTCATCGATATCAACATAATCTACATGTTCATCTGAAATGGTATCAATGGCATGTGTTGATGGTTGTTGGACCTCAACACTAAGGGCAGCAGGAGCCGCAGTAGCAGGAGCAGTAGCAGGAGCAGCAGGAGCCGCAGCAGGAGGAGTAGTAGGAGCAACAAGAGCCGCATCAGGAGTAGCCGTAGGAGTAGTAGGAGCTGCAGGAGCAGCAAGAGTAGCAACAGCCGCAGCAGCATCAACTTGAGAGACTTATTCAGCCTCAAGGTTAGGAGAACCAGAATGTGCAGAAATCATTATCTGCAAAAGTGGTTGAACAGTTAATTTAGATTACATAAATTCAGTAATGATAAGATAATAACATGAGATGACAATATCTATATTAAAAACAAAATATAACCTGTTTATTGAAATCTCTTTCTTTTTTTCAAAGGTTGAAGGGATTTGACACCTCTATAGATTATCCAAATCCCTTCATTGTGGTCTCCTATAATATACAAAACATCATCTGCATTGAGACCGCTCCGAAATGATTACGACGTACCACTAAAGGGATCATCCTCAACTGAATTTTCATCGAAACCTTCAGTAGTTTTGGACGATAACAGAACAATCGACCACTTTCGGTTTGCAGGATCTAGAACATAAAAAACTTGTACCGTATGTGATGCCATTATAAACTGTTCGTCTTTGTACCATTCTTTAATAAAATCAACTTTCACAAATACTCATTCATCTATGTTAGCACCACTATTGTTATCAATCCATTTGCATTGAAAAATAGGAAATTAGATGGTCGTATAATCCAACTCCCATATTAGTTTGATAATGCCAAAATATGACATATTTTCATAAATTGGATTTCTGTCCTTACTACCAGAAACATGCATCGCTTTAGCCACTAGTGTAACTCCACCATTTTGCATAGTACTATATTCATCATGTACATTTTCATAGAATATATAACCATTAATTACATAACCACTGTAAGATAATACATACACACTTGGTCCAGCGGCTATCCATCAAAGTCATTCTGACATTGAATTCGGATTTTCATCCAACTGCTTAAAAATATGGTCCTGAAACCATCCTATAAACTGGTGATTATGTGTATCTGATAACCATTTTTCATCCCTTGATGGATTCAACTGCCTAAGAATTTCTTTGTGAGTTTCAATATATGTAGCAACCTCCCAACTGTTATGAAAAACATAAAGATGGGTCTACTACCGATCTGTAATACTGATTGTCACAACTTCTCTTTAAGAAATTCCCTCACCCTCAATGCGTCCAGTGTGACGAGATTTAAATATACCAATGCTTTCCTCATCAGATAGGTTTTCAGTAAAAAATTCAATGGCTTCCTCAACAATATATCACTCAACTATACAACCCTCTAGCCGACTTCGATTTTTGACATACCCTTTCAAAATCTTCATATATTTTTCAACAGGATACATCAATCTATAGTGCACAGTACCACAAAGTCGAATCTCTATCACCAAGTGAATCATCAAATGAACCATCATATCAAAGAATGATTGTGGGAAAAACATTTCTAATTCACATAATATGATGACAATTTATTTTTCCATAGCTGGAAATTTCACCAGGTCTAAAACTTTTCTACATATATCTTTGAAAAAGAAACAAAGTTTGGTTAACGTATGACGAACATTCTTGGTCAAAATTCAACATAAACCTATAGGAATTAGATCTTGCATCAAAGCATGGAAATCATGTGATTTCAAACCTTTTAACTTCAAATTATTCATTGACACAATGTTCTTGATATTTGATGAGTACCCCTATGGAACCTTTACATCATTGAAGAAGTTGAAAAACCGATATCTCTCCTCTCTAGAAAGAGTATAAGCAGCTAGAGGAAGAAACATCAGATTTTCACCCTTCACGGGAGCCAACTCTTCTCATATTCCCATGTCAACCATGTCCAACCTTGCCTTAATTCCATCTTTTGTTTTTCCAGGGGCATTTATCAACGTTTCGATAACACTGTCACATACATTTTTTCCACATGCATCACATCAAAGAAATGTATAACGTACAAACAATTCCAGTATGGTAATTTTAAAAAATGGATCTCTTTTTCCAACCGATTTTTGTAAGGTTTTTCGAAAATGGTTTTCCAAAAATAGTGTTTATATCTTTTACTTTCTCAAACAGTTGATCACCTATTAGTGTAGATGGTGTTGCGCGTTGTTCTGAACTTCCATTGAATGATGTCGTCCAAGATCGGTACTTATGCTGACGAGGTAGAAATCTATGATGTCCTAGAAGCACAGATTTCTATGAATGTTTCAACCTAATTGATTCTATATCTTCTTCACACACGGGACACCCTTGAGTTCCTTTAATGCTGTAGCCTGACAAATTTCCATAAGAAGGGAAATGATTTGTTTTCCTATACAACATCACTCTCAATGTGAAGTATTCACTTTTATAAGCATCATACAACATTACACATGAATCCCACAATAACTTCAAATCCTCGTTCGAAGGAGCCAGATAAACATCAATATCATTACTGGGTTGTTTTGGTCTTGATATAAGCATAGATAACATGATGAATTTCCGCTTCATGCATAACCAAGGTGGCAAGTTGTAATTTACCAACATAGCAGGCCATGTACTATGAGGTCTGGTTTGAATACCAAAACGATTCACTCCATCTATAGATAACGTAAGATGAAGGTTTCTTGTATCTTTTCCAAATTCAGGATACTCATGATCATTTTTCTTCCATTGAGGAGAGTTAGCTTGATGATGTAATTTCCCATCTTTATTTCTTTTATCTGCATGCCATGAAAATTGTCTTGCAGTTTCTTCACTTCCATATAGATTCCTAAAACTTGAAATGATTTGAAAGTACCATACAAATTTCGTAGTATTGGATTTATCTTCCTTGTATCGAGAAGTAACGCACTTTGGGCATTCTGTAAGTGATTTTTTCTCCTTGCGAAAAAATATACAGTCTTTCGGGCAGGCATGTATTCTTTCAAAAATCATAACCATCGAGTGTAGCATTCGCCTAGAATCATATGTCCATAATGGGAGCTCATTATCTTCCGGGATCATGTCATTCAAGAGAGCAAATAGTACCATAAAACTGAAATCACTCCATCTGTTGCCTGCTTTCAATTTATAAAACTTCAGTACAGTTGAAAATGTTGTATACTTAGTGCAAGAAGCATACAATGGCGTCTCTGCACAACTCTTTAAATTCTCAAAAAAATTGGGAAATCATGGAGTTCATCTTCAATTGTATTTTTCATTTCCTCAATATGATCTTTATCACCATTTACATCTATAATCACATCCTCTATACTGACTTCTTCATTATCCATATTTTTATTCATATCTAATGATCCATAAAATGCAGTTTTATCCCGGCCAGTAGCTATATTATCTTTTTCTCCATGTTTATTCCAACATTTATAACTCTGATCTATTCGGTGACATATCAAATGTTCTTCCAACTCATCTGTAGTAAGTAGTCTAGAATAACAACAACGTAAACACAAACAATGGATTTGAGAAGGATCCTTTGCGCGATCCTTTGCAAACTTGATGAACTCTTTCACTCCGTTCTCGTACTCTATTGTCAAACTATTAGAATCCATCCAATCTTTATTCATCTTCATCCTATTTGAATCTCAAATATTAGTATTTATGGTTCAAGTACACAAAAAAAGACTTCCAAATACAGTAGAAGAGAACCAATTCCTTATAAAAATAGAGATTAATAGAGCCTAAACATTAGTATTTATTCATCTTCATTAAATATAATTATTTTAGATTCATTATAGTTTCCTCAAATCACCCCAGACCAAAAAAAGAATAATCAAGAATGATACATCTACCACTCCTAGGTCTCTACCCTACATTCAATATCACCATGCCTAAATACCCATATATCCACACATACACATGTCACAAACACATAAAAAACCATATCCACATCAGAACCAAAGTACCAATATAGATTTCAATCAGGTTACTCGACTCAAGTGGTGGTGTGTAAGAAATAATAAGAAAATATAATAACTATATAGTCACACATAAATCTCAAACTGGTGTTAATAATAGAATAAACCAAAGGTATCATTCCATTTATCAAAATACTCTGAAGGAGCCCATATGCTATAGTAGTCCTAGGTGGTGAAGGTTCCTAAGGAGGAAGGGGTGAACATGCACCTATAGGGGTTCGAGGTCAGGTCACTAAGGTTGAAGGTGGCATGATACTACTACAAGGGTTCATTCCATATTTCAGAAACCATGTCCCGGTACCCTAGGATGTTAACCCACTACTCGTGGAAGTGAAATCGTTCCTGATGATCATGCCAAGAAGAAATGGAAACCAAGAGGGGGAGTGAATCAAAATACCTCAAGCAAGATGGAAAAACATGGTATTTTAGAATAGTTTAGTGGATTTAATGTTGTCTAGAAACCTATCTAATAGACCCCACAAGCGGTGATGGCCCCTACAGTTGTTGCACCAGGTGAAACTATCACCTAAGAAGCTGAGATCAATGAGGCCCTTCCCAGCCATGAACTCAACAAACTCCATGATGGCCTTCTTCTAGAATGGGCTTATACCTTTCCTTCTTTTGGGTTGGAAATGAAATTAAAGTCACCCCCAACAAACAATGGATGGTGGCCAAGATCGAAGGTATTTTTTTCAAAAGGACAATCAATCCCCCTTAGTTTTTTAAAATACCAATACCATAAACCATTTAAAAACAAGACATTTTAACTTATTTTGGAAGTCATTCCCAAAAAAATTCAATAAACAAACACATGCCATACCATTTAGAATTTTATTTAATGAATCAAATTATCTTTATTTTAAACCATGATTTTCATTTATAATATCAAATCCACCAACGGTAGAAGTAAAACTGATTTATTTCAATGAAAAACGTTCCTTCACAACAAGATACAATCCATTCCATATATTATTTTCATTAATAGGGTTTTTTTGTGCTTCAAAATGATCAAAATATTTCTATCCAACTTCAAATGGATAAAATATGAATTCATGAAACACATTAATCCCACAAATAAGATATAGTATAGAAACACCCACTTGGAATATTTTGGATCAAAACACAATGAATCTGAATGAGTCTACTCAATTGAAGAACATTGAATGAAATAAAAGGGATCTCGATAAAAGGTAAAAGAGATACTATAACCATAATTCCCCATAAAAATTATAGTTCTAGTAAATACCAAGGCTTCCATAGCCCCCAGGAACAATGAATAAAGTGATGGAAAGAGATTGAAGTTCAAGAAAAGAAATAAATACCAAAAGAGGATCACCATTTCGAATGAAACTTCAATCCACCAAGTGATGAGGATAGAAGATCAAAACTATCCAAAGGGGCTCTTAAGGCTTGAGTGGGTTGATTTAAACTTGAGGGAGAAGATAAAATAAATAAATGGGGGTATCAGGGTGCAATTACCCTACTACATTGATTCTTCCTCATATACAATGACACCACTGGCTAGATAGTGGCCCTCACCAGCTAGAAAATGGTTATAGTATAAATTTTATAACTATAGGTTATCCCACTGGCTAGTCACTACAGACCCACTAGCTAGATGATGGCTATAGAATTTTTTTTAATCCATTGTGAATCCCAATGCCTAGCCAATTACCCTCACCAGCCATTCGGTGGACCACATGAAGCTTTTTAACCTACATGTTCACATCCACACCTTCTATGACTGTCTGGGACATCCTATGACCCCTCAAGAAACTGAAAAAAAACTCAAAGAGCATTGCTTTGATGAAAGATATATTGTGATGTTATAATTCTCCCCATCATTCCACTTTTTATCTGAATAAATATTCTAGTACGAAAGATAGAAAATGATGAGACAATAATAAATTCCACACAATAATTATTGTGTGGACAATTCACAAAATATAGAAAGATTCACCGAAAAAGAGGACCACTACGAAAAAATTAAAATGAACATATGACCAATATTCCCAATAAACCTTAATGTATATCCTCCAAGAACATCATACATCTCCAAATGACATTTCTATATCACTAAGAAGAGAGAAAATCCCAATAATGTCCAGATACCAAGCATAGGTCACCCAACCATTTAAATTTTCACTAAAATGGTGGGACATAAGATGGAAATATACTAAGAACACATCCCTTCACCCAAATAAGAGACTACAACCACTAACCATGAAGAACCACTAAGAGAATAATTCAAAACCTAAGGAAAGGTACACCCAAAACATACCAATGAATCCAAATAAAATAACACAATCCATATCCATCAATGATTCAACCAACAAAAAGAAAGTAAAAACTAAAAAGGATTTATTCCTTGATCAAGTACTCGATGGAAACCTTGAATTCCCACTATAGAGTGTCACCCATCGATGGTATCATTGAAGACACCAACACCTCCTAGTTCCTAGTCCATCAGGAGACTTCATAATCCTAGTCATTTGAGTACACACCAAAAGACAATCTATGTCCAACCATAAATAGATCATATAAAATGGTATTTTCACAAATATGGAAAACCAATCTCTTAAAATATAGACCACCCATCACATCAATATTGAGATCTAACCAAGAAGTTGTGAATCAGAGGGCAATAAGGAATAATAACCACCTTAATGGTCTCCAACACCCACCCAATGAAGACAACCATGGAAGGAAACATAAGGGATTTTAAATAGAAATAACCTAAAACATCTGTAGGTTTCCAGAAAAGGATGAATCATGTATCCTACAACCATCACAATCTCAAATATCCATTAAATATATCATGCCAAATCAACATATGGTTATGTGTGATGGGAGAGGAGAACAATATTAAAAAATGATTTGGAAAACATGCCTTAAACGGAGGTCTGGTAAACTAAAGCTCGAGGGCGTTGCGGGTAGTGGAGGTCTGGCAAACTGAAGCTCGAGGGCGGCGGAGGTCCGAAAATGCGAACTCAGCGGGCGGCGGAGGTCCAGCAACGAGAAGCGAGGGCATCGGAGGTCCGGAAATACGAATTCATCATGAAGCAGAGGGGAGTCATAGGGTTCTAGTACCGCGAGAGCATTAGGTCGCAATAAAATGAGGGCACTGTGCGACCAACATTATAAAAAAATGGACTAAGGTTTTATCAGCGCTAACAAAGTGCTGATAAAGACTTACTTTATCAGCACTAACATTTTATTGCTGATAATGGTACTCTTTATCAGTGATAAAATTTTAGCGTTGATACAAGGATTGTTTATCAGTGCTTTTCTAGAATTAAGCGAGAAAGAAGGAAGATCATGAGCTATAGAAAAGGTATAATTGGATAAAATGGGTAAGTTTCCAGAATGTTACCTTGATAAAGATGGTGTTTTAAGATTTGTAAAAAGGTTGTGTGTGCTTAGTGATTCTCAGTTGAAGAAATATTTATTGTGTGAGGCTCACAGTTCTCCCTTTTCATATTATCTTGGCAGTACTAAGATGTACAAAGACCTTCAGAAGTATTATTGGTGGGATGGAATGAAAAGAGATATTGGTTATTTTATTATGAAATGTTTAACATGTCAACAGGTTAAAGAAGAGTGGTAGTTACTAAAGGGGATGCATAAGACTTTTCTTGTACCAGAGTGGAAATGGGAGAATGTATCCATGGACTATGTGGTGGGACTACCAAAGACTTCTCGAGGTAACAATGTGATTTGGGTTATTGTTGATCGGATGATAAAATCTTCACATTTTATTTCTATTCAAGATAAAATGTATTTAGATCAAATTTCTCGACTGTACCACATGGAGATTTTCAGGTTACATGGAGTTCCTCTTTCCATTGTATCTAAATGAGATCCCAAGTTCACTTTTAACTTTTGGAAGGGACTTCAGAAGTCGTTGGGCACATAATTAAATTTCTGTATAGCTTTTCAACCTCAATCAGAAGGGATATCACAATGAATGATTCAGACTTTGGGGGATATGCTTCGAGCATGTTTAATGAACTATCAGGGAAGTTTGGATCATCATCTTTCTTTATTTGAGTTTTATTATTATATTAGTTTTCATTCTAGTATACAGATGGCACCTTTTGAGGCTTTGTATGGGAAGCGGTGTCAGACTCTAGCATTTTGGGATGAAATAAGTGAAAGAAAGTTTATGGGGGCTATAAATAGTAGAAGTGGTTGATAAAGTAAAAATGATCCAGTAGCACTTAAGGACAGCTCAGAGAATATTGAAAAGTTATGTAGATAACAGAAGGAAATAATTATCTTTCAAGGTAGGTGACCATGTTTTCCTTAAAATATCTCCTTAAAAATATGTTATGCATTTCGGTAAGAAAGGAAAGCTAAGTCTGCACTTCATCGGTCCTTTTGAAATCTTGGAAAAATTTGGGCAAGTTTCATACATAGTAACTCTACCTCCAAGATTGTCTCAGGTACACAATGATTTTCATGTTTCGATGTTGAGAATTTATGTTCCAGATTCATTACATGTCTTGAGCCCAGAATCAGTTCAGTTGGAAGAGAACCTTTCTTATGAAGAGAAACGAGTTCAGATTCTTGATCGAAGGGGACATGTATTGTGGAATAAGGTAATCCACCAGGTAAAGGTTTTGTGAAGAAACCACATGGTTGAAGAATCAACATGGGAGTCTGAATATTCTATGAGGGAAAATTACCCTCTGTAGTTTAATAAGTAAATAAAATTGTGAGGATGCAATTTCCAAAAGGTGGGGATAATGTAAGACCTCAAGTTTTTCTAAAAATAAATTGAAATGCATGGAACTTTATTTTAAGTAGATATTTATAACTATCATTTAAACATAACTTTTCCATTTATATGTTTTGAATTTCAAGATACTATCATCTACAATTGTGTTCGATAAGTTATTTGGAGTCCGATGAAACCAACTTGTTTTCTTGAATAGTAACATACCCTTATGAATAGTAATATGACCCTAATGAATAGTAAATTTTATTATTATTTTATTTTCTTTAGGTTTTAAGATAAAAACTTCTTGGTTAATTTTTTTCATCATGATATAGAAGTAGTTATAGAATTAGAATTGTTAATTTTTGAATTAATTATGCTTTTATTTAAAAATTAAATTAATAGTATTTAGAAAATTATTTTCAAAAAATGGACTTCATTTTATGAATTATATGCCTCGAAAAAAATTTGGGTATATTTTTTGGGTTTTTTCTAAAATTCTTGAATTGTCGATGAATAGTGAAATTCGATAAAATACCATATAATCAAATTATCAGTAAAATACACTACTTATGACATTATAAGTGATATAAGGCCACATGGTTCAAACTCACATGCCATTATTACTATTTTAGGTCACACTAACTAAGATTATTCATAATCATGGGAAAAAATATTATAATAATGATTAAAATAATGAAAAATACCCCTCTTTTCCACTATAAATACCACCCTCACTACCCTCTTCTTCTCACACCTCTCAATACTTGATTTGTGCCTAAGTTCAGCCCAATAATCCTCCCAAGGATATCCCCCACTTCCTAGAGAATCCGGTATCACCAAAAGACCAAAACCAAATCCCCAAAGAAGGATCTCAAGGAAAAGAGATCGAGATGTAAACATCCTCTTTTTTTTTTCTTTCATTTTATGTTATTCTCTTACTCTACCTTTGGATTATATTGGGATATTTCATTCAATAAATCCCCTTAATTCCCATATTATGTAATAGTTATGATATATCCCCTTTCTCTCATCAAACTATTTTTATAAAATTTTAAGAGACTCTATTAGGCTGTCGAATTTTCATGACAAATTTCTCAAGTTTTCTTTTATTTCAAGATTCCTTTATTTTTTTTCTTCATTACTCACCTTTTCTTAACCAAGAGGAATGAAATCTACATAATATTTTATATTCTGGATGTTATAATGTTTATGGATAATTCATCATCATTCTTCTTCTCCTCTCCCACTTATTCAAGGAATTAAAAACATTGTCCATGATGTGTCGAATTACCGACATCGTGGACGATGTGATTTTATTTTTCATTAAATCTTTAAAGTATGGTCATGAAACCATTTTAATTTTTGAACCAGGTTATAATATATGTATTATTTCCCATACATGGTTCTGTAATTCTTTTGTACAGTTGGATTTAATTTATAAAACAAAATGAGGTCATTATTATCAAAGAACCACTAAAATGATCTAAACGAACATCATTATTATTTTAAATTATGAATCATCCTCATGTAAGATTTAAAAATGATAAATGGTAAAATTCATGGTACTGAATATATGTATATAATAATCCATTCCAATTCTATAGTTTCACTTCCAATCGACAGGAACATCCATCATGAACCAATCATGGAAATCATTTAAATAACTCGCCCAAAACAGTGCAAGGAGAAAAATATTAACAATTAAAGGATGAAATGATGTTATGAAATTATCATATAAGATTTTATAAACATGAAATTTTTCCTTAAAATACTAATAACACTCTTTTAACCATTATACAAGAATTTTAAACAAGTTTTAAGTAAGAAAATCCTAAGATAATGAAATTTTTAACCCGATTTCCATCCTTTAGGAGAAACTTATTATTCATTAGTTATGTGGTATTTAAATTTTTTGGGTGATTAATTATGATTATAATATATATAATTATGTATATTTACAGATTATATACATATTCAATCTACTATATTAAGTCTCACTTCAATTATATGATATTTATAAGGGACTTTTCTTTTAAAATCCTCTTTTAAAATTCTGTTTTACAAAATTCAAAAGAAATGTTTTTATGCTAATATTAATGTTGTATGATTATGTTTTGGATATTGGTAATTGTTTATGACGAAGTTTGGGACCTATAGTTCCCTCAAATTCATTGGTTATGTTTAATTTGTAGGTTGGTCGTATGGTTACTCCAAGTGTAACTGTGATGGTTACACAAATAGTAAGGTGGCCATGAGGGTTACAAATTATAAGGTAGACAAGAGGGTTGTAGGATTATGTAAGTAATACCCAAAGATAACTTTATGGTTCTAATTATGTTATTATGTATTGTGGAAATATCATGTTTCACAAATTAAGTATATACATACAGGTGATAAGTAGCCTTTTGGAAATGATTTCATACGTTACGAGTATTCATGGACAAATGTGTTCTTTCCATATTTTTATGTACCTTACTGAGATTTTCGTGCTCATCCCAAGTTTTTAAATTATTTTAATTGGTTAATATATGTGTAATAAAATTATGTAATACATGTTATATGTTGAATAATTTTCAAGTAATCATGTTTAAATTTTAATGTTTTAAATTTTGAAAAAATGGAAACTGTTTTTATGGTATCCACTCTGTAACAATGTGTAATGTTATGAATGTATTGTCCCAATTATCTAAAGCTATAAACATGAAAATATCCTCAATGTAAAAATGAATTGATTTCTTGACTAAATTCAAGACTGTGTAATGTAATAAGTTTGGGTCCTTATAGGAAAACATGACAAAAATTGTGATGAAAACATCTAGTATTATAATTCAAACTAAAAGTAAGGTTTATTTATTCATCAATGGATTAAAATCGGGTTTCCAAATGGTCTTAGGATAAGGTAATTTATTAGATATGAATAAATCCTTCATGTTTATATCAACATAAAAATATTTATTAGAGTTACCCATCAATTTCATGGTTTTTAAAAGAAAAATAACTGAACGTTCAAGGAAACTATAAAAATCATGGGGAAAAGAAGATGATCATTTCTTTATAAAAGTTGCTTAAAAGGAAATATTAATAAAATTTACTTAAGGGTTCTCATAAAATTTTTATGTGTAGAAATGAAGGTTATAAAGAAGATAAATAACTATGTGATGGTAAGAAGATAGCTAATAATGTGAATCGATAAAAATCTCCATAGAATATACCACCCACACTCCATTGTTTCAAATGAAAGGAGTATGGGTGTTATGCTAACTAGTGATCAAATACAAGGGTTAATGATTATGATAAATGTTAACAACCTATTAATCAGAGATATAAAGAGAAATATAATGTGAACACTACTTTTTATGAGGGGTATGATAATGACATGGTAAAAGGTACGTTTTCCATCCACTCTAGAGATGTTAATGTCTTATTTGCCTATGGATCTACCAACACTTTTATATCGGAAATATTTGATAAGGGTATCAAAATTCCACCCCAAAAATTAGATATTTAATTAGTGATGAAACCCAATAATGGTATGATGATCAAATATTCATTCTCTGATTCTTATCTGGTTAAATTTTGTGAGAATTTTCTTCCTAAAAATATTTTATTATCAATCTTATTGTATTTGATATTATCTTAATCATGGATTGAATTTTTATACATAAATCCCAAATAAATGTTTGATGAAGGTAAGTCAAATTTTTATATTCCAAATCAACATATGATCATCTATTTGTGTGAGAATAAATATGAAATTCCAATGGAAATTGAATCCATTATATGGGTCTTGATTACTATTCAAAAGGTGTGTTTATCTTAGATGGTTGGGAATAAAATCAACATTAAAGATATTCATATAGCATGGGAGTTCATTTATTTCTTTCATAAGATTTATCTACTCTTATTCAAAATCATTAAGTGTATTTTTCAACATAACTCATACCCGGTTCTATGAAAATTTAAAATACTCCATATATAACAGCCTCGTTTGAGTTACAAGAATTGAAGAAGAAACCCCCTGAGAATCTCAACATGGGATTTATTCAGCCAAGTGTTTCACCTTGGTGTGAACCTATTATATTAGTTAATAAGAAATATAGATCAATGAAACTCTAGATTTATTATTAGAATCTGAACAAGTTCACAATCAATAAAAGGTATCTTATGCCCCATATTGATGGCTTATTTGATCAACTATGTGATGATTAATACTTTTTTAAGATTGATCATCATTTTGGATATCATTAATTAAAGGTCAAGAAGGAGTATGTTTTCAGAGACCATCTTGATCATATTCTCGGATGTTTCTATGGAAGCTGCAACATTGCTTCTGCTCTGGAGGCCAAAATGTTGGGTATCATTCATTCCAACAATTTTGCAAAACTTTTCAACTAGAGAAACATCTGGATTGAGAGCAACTCTTATACCATTTTGCAAGCCATCTGGAAGGGTGTGACTCACCTTGCATGGACTCTCACCCCCCGATGGATTAACTTCCTCAACTCGCTTAATAGTCTCAACTTCATTGCTACACACTCCTTTTGCGAATCAAAAAAAATCGCTGACAGTATCACCAACATGGGAGTCTCTCATGAGATCACTTGGAGGAATGATCTCCCTATGGATTTGAATCCTTTTTTTATTATAGATTCTAGAAAATTTCTCTCTTTTCGAATCATGTAACTTGTATGCTCCTTTTTTTGAATAAATTGCAGAGTTCTGGGAATTGTCCAGAACTCATCCCACATCCCCCAAAAAAAGGTCAAGAAGTAGGATATATAGAATACAACATTCTATAAAATTTATGCACAATATAAATATATAGTG
Source organism: Viscum album (assembly GCA_963277665.1). NCBI lineage: Eukaryota > Viridiplantae > Streptophyta > Magnoliopsida > Santalales > Viscaceae > Viscum > Viscum album. The sequence continues at coordinate 129,885,098 of OY728162.1, forward strand.
ATGCCATTTGGTATTTCTAATTACCCTAATATATTCATGGATTTAATGAATATAGTCTTTAGAGATTACCATGATCAGTTTGTGGTAGTATTTATAGATTCTATTATTATATATTCAAATATAAAGGAATGTCATGAATATTAATTGAGAATTTTATTGAAGACCTTGAGGAGGAAGAAGTTGTATAGGAAATTTACCAAGTATGAAAAGTGGCTACAAAATTTTTTATTTCAAGGTCATAAAATATCAAAATAGGGTATATCAATGGATCCATCAAAGACCAAAGCTATTGAATGTTGGCCCAGACCAACTATTGTGACTAAGACTAGAAGGTTTCTTGGTTTCTGTTGATATTATTAATGTATTATAGAGAATTTATTATTATTTTATAACCCACTCACCAAGTTAACTCAAAATGTATCCATGTTCCTTTCGATAAATGAATGTGAAGAAGGTATTTGGATTTCTTCTCATGAATAATGACATGGTTATAGATTATGCCTCATAAAAATTTAAGGTTCATTAGAAAAATTAAACAACTCATGATTTGAAGTTATCTATAGTAATTTTTCATTAAATATATGGAGGAATTATCTTAACAAATAAAGGTGTGATATATATAATGATCATAAAAGTTGAAATTATGAATTTCTATATAAATATTTTAATATGCTCCAGAAAAGATGTTTGGAGCTGATTGAAGACTATGACACTCAATACATTACCACACTGGGAAAGAAAAAAAGGTGTCCAATGATTTAAACTAAAGGATCATGCTAGAATATCTATGATGAAGATAAAAAAATATCCAATATATCTAGATTGGAAAATAATGGATATTTAAATATTTATGGAAGGGGGGAGATCATATCTTTCTCTAATGAGTGTTCAATTATCTATCCATGTGAGAATTAAAGAGGTGTAAAGGAACGATGTGGAACAATAGATAATGTTGAGAAATATTCCTGATTTTAATCATGATTATGATAGAATGAAAAAATTTTGGAACCGTGAGTGTCTTCCATCCATAACTGAATTTAAGAACAAACTGTTCGATGAGGATTATAGTTCATTATGGAAGTATGTGGTTGCATAGAAATCTAAAAGTGTATTTTAGGTGTGACAACATGAAGAGAGATATTGTAGATTATGTGTCATAATGATTAATATGTTAGTAAGTTAAGGTTGAGAGATATAAGTATAAGGGGATATTATCACTTTTATCTATACCAGAATGGAAATGGGAAAACAACACCATAGATTTTGTCATCGAACACCCCAAAATTTATAATTTCCATAATTTTATTTGGTTTGTAGTCGACCACATTATAAAGTCAAAAAACATTATTAAAATTATGTAATACTTCACTATTGATCAAAATTAGATAAAGTACATTATGGAAGTGGTAAGGTTGTATGGAGTACCATACTCTATTGTATTTAATCAAAATCACAAGGGTTACCACAAATTTTTGGAAAAGTCTTCAGAAATCTATTAATACATAGTTGATTTTCAGTAGAACTTATCATCCTCAAATAAATGGCCAGTCTTAGGGAACTATTAAAACCCTAAAGGATATATTGAGATCATGTTCTATGGAATTCATAGTTTTTTCAGATAAACACTTTCTTATGTTCATGTTTTATTACAACAATTGATTTCAGTCGATCATTCATATGGCTCTTTGTGAATCCCTCTATGGAATGAAATGTATAACTCTAATATGATGGGATAAAGTTAGAGAAACAAAGATATTGGTACTTGAGATAACTAAAGAAATATTAGAGAACTTCAGAACCATTGAGAAACATATATGTGTAGCATAAAGTTTAAAGGAAATTTATACTGAAAATCATTGGAAAGATTTGGAATTTGATGTTGGTGAAAAGGTTTATATATGAGTTTCAGCATGGAATAAGGTTATGAGATAAAAAAATATGGAAAACCATATACCTGGGTATATTTTCCCTTTCTTTATTCTTGATCAAGTAGGGACAATATCTTATTTCTTTACACTTCTGATAAACCTCTATCAAATAAATAATGACTTTCATGAATCTCTCCAAAGGAAGTACATACATGACCCTTCATATATACTAAAATAAAAGATCATACCAATGAATCAAGATCTATCGTATAAGGAAAAACTGGTGGGGATTCTAGATTATAGAGAGAAATTTAATTGAAATAAGACCACTTACATGGTTAAATTTTTGTAGTGAAATAGCCAATTTGAGTAAGCTATATGAGAACATGAGGATATGATGAAGTTGAAGTATCCTCAGTTGTTTTATTAGAGTAAAAAAATTAAAGAGAATTTATTTTCAATGGGTTAGAATATAACACACTGAGATTTTATAAAATATTTTTTTCAAATAAATTTAATTTCTTCAATGGTTTGGGTTACATGCAACACTGAGTTTAAACGAAACGTGATGTACAATTAAAATATTATTATTTAGTGTTATAGTTATTTACTAGAAATTGGATTGATGGGTATGAATAAGACTAAAAAAATTATTAAAAATGTATGGTTTTCACATGGATGAAATAAATTCATATCTTATAAATTGGTTGGAAATGAAAATAAAAAATTAGTTGGGAGCAAAACGAATATTTTCTGAAAAAATGTTTTTATTCGCGCAATGCGTTTTCATATTAACAAAATAAATTAATCACTATTGTTTAAATATTTTAATAACATTTATAAATTATATATTTAATCAGTGTTTTTTATTATTCATCTAATATTTTTACAAGTCATGATATAATAATAAATCAAGTTTTATGCTTAAAAATTGTATTTTTTCTAAAAAAATGTTTATCTAGTTTTAATAACTTATTTAAAATTAATTTTTTCCACCTTCAGAAAATTTATTTTAAAAAATTAACTTAATATTTTCAATTAAAATCAAAATATTATCTTACAGTGATTCATTTCATAATTTTTAGAAAATGTTTTTTTGATGAATAGTAAAAATACCTTTTTTTAAAGGTGGTGCCTCGGTCAAAGACCTAGACACAAATTATTATATAGAGAAAAAGAGTTATATGAGTCTGAAGGATGAAATATTATTACAAATTTATCATAAAGAGGGTGTAAATAAATAGGTAGGACATCCCGCCAAGTTATTTCCTGGTTGACCCCCTTATTAGAAAGAAAAACTACAACCATGTTTGCTTCACGAAAGGCGTGAGTGACAATGTACTGGATCTCCAGAAGTGAATCAAGATAGTTCATCCAACGGTTAGAAATCATCCAAGTAATGTGAATCACTCCATTCCAAATAGCCTGGACAATATTTGTCGAGTCTCTTTTAATCCAAATATTGTTCCATCCCTTTTTCTTAAAAAAGTCAACAACATGGATCACACTCATCATTTCCACTTCTAGAGATGAGGAAATACCATATCTTCCAAAAACAATTCATGGAATTATCCAAGGTAGTCTCTGAAAATAGAACCACAACCCGCAGGACCCAGGTTGACAATAGAAGAACCATCAGCATTTACATTGATCCATCCTAGGAGTGGGGCTTGCCAGAACACTTAAAAAGTGTATCTAGGTTGATGATAAAGACCATAAATCTGAATTCAATGGAGGATCTCAAAGTCTCTAACATTGTGGTCATAATAAGCCTTCTAAATTGAGTGATAATCTCGAGTGGTAATGATTAATCGTGTCCAACCTACATTAATATTAAATGAGTAATTATTATGAAGAATAACATTTCTATCATACCAGATCACATGGAGAAGCTCTTCAACAATAGTTAAGAAAATATTCTTAATTTTATGAGATGTTTCAAAACCCACACAACACTTTATTTGAGAGCTGATTGAGTCAGGGAGTTTCCATCTCCAATATAAAATATCAAGAATATAGTTCCAAAGATCAGAAGTCATAGCACAAGATAGAAAAAGATGTTAGTATGTTCTCTATGTTGGTTACAAATTTGACACTTAGAGAAAAGTTGAATCCCAAAATACTAAAGACAAACCTTATTGGAGAATCTGTTGTGAGAAATATGCCAAACAAGATTAATCCTTGAGGGCTTAATCAAAGGTTTTTCAAAAAAATCAACCAACTGAAACTAGTATTAGAATTTAAATAATGGTGTTTGTAAAAGATTTTGGAGTCAAGGACACCATTATTAGAGTAGGGATAATTTTTTATAATATGAATGATGTTATCATAAAGTTTGGTGTCATGAGCATTAGTAACATCCCTTATAGTATAGTTGGTGTTCTCTGGAAGAGAATTAGGGGGGAAACATAGAGATTAATGGAACACCAGTCCAATTATAAAGCCAAACGTTCATGGAGGAATCAGAACTAACCATCCATCTAGAATTATTCATGATATTGATAAAAGATTATCTAATGGATGGATATATGGAAGATGTAATATAAATCATATATCTGTAGTTTAACTTATTAAGGAATCGTTTTCTAGAAAAGGAATAGACTCAGAGTTGTTATGAAGCATCCTCCAATTGAGTCAAGCTTGCATAGCATCATTAAAGAGTTCGAGGTTTTTGATTCCAAGACCAATCTTATCAAGAGGTTTACAAAAATTATCCTAGAGAATGTTCACAATCTTATTTTCTAGAGTTCTTATGATATAAAAAAATTTTTATGTAAACATTTATTTTATTAATATGATCAGTATGCCATTTGAAAACCATCGGCAAGTAGACCATTTGGGAGAAAATTGTAGATTTCACAAGACAGATCATGTTGGCCATATGGAGTGATTTACCCTTCCATGAGGAAATTTTCTTGATGATTTGATCAGTAGTGTTAAAAAATAATTGGATTTGGGCTTTCCCCAGAAAATGGGTACCCAAAGATAAGTAAAAGGTAAGGATCCTTCTTTAATGCCTAAATTATTTTTGATATTACCTTTTCTATTTGAATAAAAAAATTCCCAAAGAAAACAAAGGATTTGTTTCAACTGAAAGTCTGACTAGAGATTTATTCATAATGAGACAGAGAATTTTTAAGATTTTGAATATACCTTTTATCACCTTGTAAGAACAAGATAATATCGTCATCATATAGAAGATGAGTTGAAACATTTATAATTATGGAAGCCTAAATTGTTTTAATTTTATTTTGATAAACTAGGTGAGTGATAAATCTTCTTAAGTAATCTTTCGCAATCACAAAAAGAATGGAATATAAGGGGTTACCTTGTCTAATAACCTTGGTTCATTTAAAGAATCCATTAGGTGAACCATTGACAAGGATTGAGATGTAGGCCAATTTAAATAAGAAGTTAATCTTACTGATGAACGTATCATTAAAACTAAATCTCTATAGGACTTTTAAAATTAAACTACAATCAATGGTATCAAAGGATTTCATAATATCAAATTTAATGGAAATATTTCATCCTCTGGTGGTTTTGTTTAAAATTTTGATGCATTCCGAGGAAAGGAAAATTAAATCTTGTATAGACCTCTCCTTGATAAAACCAAATTGATTTCACGAAACAATTCTATTTAAAATAGCAGTAACTCTATTTTCACGATGTTTTGTGATGATTTTTTAAAGAGTGTTAATAAGCGCAATAGGTCGGAAGATATGAATATTGAAGGAATTTTCCTCTTTAGGAATTAGAGTAAGAAATTGAGAATTTATGCCGTGAGGTAGCACACCATTGAAAAATAAATATTTTACAAGTTTGAAAACATCCTTTTGAATAACCTCCCAGAAGTGTTGGAAGCAGACATTATTGAAACCATTAGGACCTGGGGAACTATCAATAATAAGGCGGAAAATAGTTTCTTTGATTTCATGATCAAGAGGGGTTCTTAAAAGATAATCATTTTCTTACTCATTTACCATAGCTGTAATGATATCAGTAAGGAGGTCTTTATTGTCATCTGGACCATTGAAAATATTTTGAATGTAAGGGACAACATGATTAGCAATGGCCTCTTCAGTATCAATGAGAGTGTCTTCATCTCAAAGAAAGGTAAGAGGTCTAAAAACCATTTTAATTATTTGGTGAGAGTTTTAGAACTCAGTGTTTATATCACCATCCAAAATCCATTTAGTTTTTGATGATTTTCTTATTCAAGTTATCTTTAAGTATATGTAAAGTGTTAAGTTTCATAGAAGTGTTGATTTCAAGATGAGGGTCCAACGAAAAATAAAATCTAGTAATGGTGTTTTGAAGTTGGATAAGTTCATTCTCAAGAATAGAGATGTCTTTATCTCTATTTTTCTATTTGGAAATAAACAAACCTTTAAGACACAGTATAAGGTGTTTTAACTTGGTGACACAAGGAAAATCATCATTATGCTGATTCATAGATTCCAAAAAAAATTTAATAATGTTAGAACATTCGGGTTTAGTAGACCAAGTGTTATTTAATCTTAATAGAAGGATGGATTTAATACTATTTATAAAAATACTGACAAGAATGGGATGATGATATGAGTCTAGTTTAGGTAGGGTGATACTAGAGATGGTTTCCCATTTTTCTAGAGCAGAGATATTCATGAAATCCCTATCTAATTTCATAGAAACATCCCTATTATAGTTCCTTCTATACCAATTGAACTTAGCACCAGTGAGGTTAATTTCCATAAGCTTACTGTCCTCAATATAAGTTTTAAATTATCTTGAGGAGATAAAAGAGTGGGATGGGCCAATTTTCTCACTGTAGGTAAGAATCACATTGAAATCCTTGATTACAAACTAGGGATCATGGATATAGTTAGATAAGAAAGAAAGATCAAGCTAAATAGTTCTTCTATCATGGTATCTATTTTTTGAATAAATCATGGTAAATGAAATATGTAATCCATCAAATAAGAAATCACAAGTAAACTACTGATCAGAAATTTTGAAATAATTAACATCGTATAAAGAAGAATGATTGAAACCCCACAGAGATTAAATTTCAAGACCATATTTGCAAGAACCATAAAATTTATAACCATATGAAAAAAGATTCATAATACTTAGAGAAAAATTTATTTTAGGTTCAGTAATAGAAAAAACTTTTGGTCTATGAGTAATTAGAAATATTTTAATAATACAAAAAGTGTAAGGGTTGGAAATTCCCTAAAAATTCCAAAAAAATAAATTCATTGGAACCTAAATTTTGGTTTAGAACCCCTTTTTTTGAACCACCCGAGCCCTTTCTCCTCTTTGATCTTTTGAAATTTGGAGTAGATGTCAGACTAGGTTTCTTTTCCAGTTTTCTCATAGGGGAAATAGAAAATATGTTAGAATTACTAGTTCTAGTAACAACCTGATATATTTCAGGTGGTTTATCATTCAAAGGGGTGGCCAATGGGTTATCCCTAGTAACCATTGAGTGTGATTCAGACTGAATGTTGGCTAAACATGTAGAATTTATGGAAGAGGTAGTGTGTTGTGTGCCTACTGCCTCTGAGATATCTTTGGATATAGAAACATTAGAGTTTAGAGATGCGCCTCTAGTAGTTTTCATGGGAACCAAACATGAAACCCCCATGGAGGGTTGGGCACCTTCAGTCTTGTTTTCCATGGCCACAAGGCTACCCTCCACTTGAGATAGTGAAGAAACAATAAAAATGCAATATTATATTTTAGCATAAGGGAGAATATAATGTGTTGATGTTAAGGTATTAAAAACCTTCTTTAGATCAGTAGATGGGACATCCTTAATCTCTAAGGATCTACTAATATCTTTCCCACTATATGAATCTGTAAGAACATGACCATGATTCCTAGAATCAGTAGAGTTGTTTTTATGGGGTTCCTATATAATAGTTTCATTTTGGGACTGTGTAAAGGTATCTATAACCAAATTTTCAATTACATCTAAATTTACCTACTCAACAGTGATATTTTCTTCTTCACCAACAAGCTCAGCACAGGTAATACCCTAATTCTCTCCCAAAGGTGATGATTTCTTCATCCATATTTTAGTTTGATTCTTGGAAGGTTGATGTTTCTCAATTATAGTGTTTTTGTCCCTCATATTCTTTTGAACCTCTATCCATTAATTATCCTTTGGATAGACAATCTTATTTTTAAATTTTCTATAGTTCAGTAAGGAATGTCCTATTATTTTACACAATTCACAGAACATGGGTTTATGCTCGAATTCTATCCTAACCTCCATTTTGTAGTAATTCATGTTAAAATTTATAACCTATGAGATTTTGGAGTCCAGATTGACCTCCACCATAACTCTTTCATATAACCCTAGCTAATCATTTAAGATTTTTTGATCAATTTTCATGGGAGTGCCTATGGATGAGACTATGTTGTTCAAAATTTAGGGATTCCAAAAAAACCAATTAAGTTCATGCAATCTAAACCATATTTGAGCCATAGTATTCCTATAAGTATAGGGATTAAATTCAAAATCCCACTCAAAGATTCCAAGAAAGTCAAGCTTGAGCTATATATTTCCTAATGTCTAAACATGATTGAGCTCTTCCTGCGATCTTAGTAAAATGTGGAAGTAACCCCTTCCTTTTGGAACAAGTTTCCAATCATTGAAGCCCCAAACATGTGCAATCCTAGGTTTGAGATCTGAGGGGGACCAAGGTTTATCTTCTTTAAAATATGAAATGTGACCCATAATTGAAAACTTACACATTTTCATACATTGTTGAAGGGCCTCAGGATCGACATCGACTTCGAAGTTCCCATCTTCCTATTTCTTACAAAGTGATGGATTAATCGAGGTAGATTTTCATAGATTAGTACCTTTGAGATCTTCAAGAAAGGAAACTCCTTTGGGTCTTTCAACCTATAGGGTTTCCTCATGTGATTTAACCTCACAACCCTTGAAGGATCTGTAACACCCTGACCTTAATTACCCAGAGTCGATGCATTATTACATAACATTGTCATGATCACAGGGGATCAAATCCTGAAAGACTGATCAGTTTAGTAGCCTTGGAAGTAATAGATACATTCATAATTTTTATATTACATTAAAAATGAAAAACAACAATAACAATGTCTCCATTGAACACATTCATATCCCTTAGACTATCCCTACAGGTCAGTCATAATATACTTTTTCGCATCCTGGGAAATATAAAACATAGAAAGTGGTGAGCTCAGATGCTCAGTAAATATAAAAATATAACAGAACTTTCATAAATAAGAATAAACATTAAAAAAATGTACACGACTGAAACATAAGCTTGTTAAACATAAAATTCTGCATAATGTGGCCAATATAAATCAAATAACATCGTTTACTTATTCACATGGATATTCTATTAGTCGAATAATAACATGGAATATCAATAGCCAATTTCATAATGATGGAATGCATAATTCCAGACATCATAACCACATAGTCAAGGCCTTCTGACAAGACTACAAATAAGATTTTTTTCAAGGCCTTCTGCCAAGACACTAGTTTGTCTCATGAGACCTATCGATGTTATAATGGCATAAAATTGCCGCACCCACCATATAAGTTTAAAAAAGTCATTCTTACCTTAATTTTGTCAAAAAGGTCATAATGTAACTTGTTTGGAAAACAATAGAAAGATTCCTTTCAAAACATATATAGTCAAATAAGGGTATAAATGACTTTAACCCATATTCGAGTAAATATTAAAAATGATTTGAATTAAATTTTTAAGAAAACAAGGATGTGGATGAAAAAGAGGTCCCATTAGATACTTATATATTAACAACCTCGGATAAGTAAAGAGATTGTAGAATTGACCCTTACCTTGTACTTTTCCTCGGTTGAGGGTATATTAACCTCCTATATAATAGTTAAATCATTTTTATTAAATTATAAAATAACTACATACACAAATATAATATCATATATTATCCTCTAATATTACATTGTTAATAATATTTTAGTAGTATCATCATTTCGGGTGTTAATTGATTCATTTTCATTTAAATGATTGGTTACGTAAGCCATGTTTGTTATGAATAGGATGTATTTGAGTCATATCATTAATTATATTAAGTTCTTGAACATTATTTTTAATCATAAAATGAAAATTATTCTTGAATTATTATGATGGGTAATTAATCTCATCACGTTCGTGGAAACGGTAATCCGTACATACGCATGAGTGAAAATATCATTATATTGATAGTGAAACCGTATGTAATTGGATGGTATATCATATATAAGGAATAATTAACCAGATATATTTATTATTTTAATTAATTATACTCATTATTATACCCATCCAAATCATTAAGTGTTTAATAACAAACTACACCGCGGCGTGGAGACAATAAGCCGTACGTACGAACGTATAGTGACTTTGTCATTCATATGAAGGATAGAATAACGAATATGGTTGTACCATATTTATAATAACATCATAGTATGTAATAGGTAATGGAGTTATTATTTTGGTATGGAAATAACAAAAAAGATGAATTGGAAGAAGGAAAGAACTTGTAAGAGGGTGGTGAAATTATTACCTCTTCTTCGAGTGTTTCATTTTGAGTTGATCAAAAGGGCTCCATAGGTTGGCTTTCTGATCAAATTAAAGACTATATTTTGATTTGAGGAAGTTTGGAGGATATTTGGGCAGGGTTTGGACGAGCCAAATGGCTTTGGAGGTGTGATTTTGAGAGAAGGGGAAGTGCCCTTTTATAAGAGGGTGAGGGGTGCCTTAGGAAAATCTTGAAATATTATTTTATTATAAAATAATTATCAGTTTATAATGGATAAAAATTGATTTATTTAAAATATAAGGTGTGCATGGGTCTCAATCCTCTCAAACAATTGGTTTTAGACAAGTTTAGGTCACCATATTAAACTTATCTTTCATATTTAACTATTAGTTATATAGTTTAACTTTTACAGTGTCTTCTTGTATTCTTACACTATATGGTTAATAAACATACTCTATACTTCCAAGAGAACCAAAATTGGTTCATTAATGACATATATAATATTATTTAATCCCTTTGGCCAAACCTTGGATTTTTAAGAATATTACATCAACTAATAATATATTATTTGTTTTTAAAACTCATTTATGTCAATTTTGACAATTTTTTTTTTGAAATCATAACAACATGATTACTTCGAAACAAATTATTTAATAAACCCTAAAATGTCATATTAACCTATTAAATTAGTGGGATTCATCAAAAGTCTCAAATTACATTTAGTTATTATATTTATAATATCAATTATTTTAATCATTCATTAATAAGGTAATTACTGCATCATCATTGTATCATAAATAAATTTAATTATATAATGTTGAAAAATTATTAATAAAATACAATTATGTAGGAAATATTTTTATCTTTCAAATGAATATTTATAATCTAATTTATCCTATTTATTACCCTATATTAAAAATTATTTAGTTATTAAACATTGAATTTAACACTTTTAACTATTCTTTAAATAAAATAATAATAAATGTCCTAATCTAATCCAAGTGGATCAAAGGGGGTCATATTTTATTCCTAAGGTTGTTTTTGGTCGAATTACACTTATCCAATAGAATTCTAACATGTATTAGGGTAATTATAATATCATTTTTATCCTTAATTACCAAATTTACTTTTAACCGTGGTAAATAAAAGTCAAAAGTTACTATTCACCAAAAATTATTTTCAACTTATTAAACCAAATTTTATTTACTGATGTCAACCATGTCTCTCATATTTCATAAATTCAACTCACAAAAGTGGTGGAATTATGTTTTATGCAAATTTTCAAATGCTCTTAGAAGGTCGGTAAAAGATGGGAAAAAGTTCAATAAAATTTTATATATCTAAACTTATTATATAATCACTTCAATGAATTACATTGAACATATATAGGTATTATGTATCTATTTTTAAATTAAATAAAATAAATTAACATAACTAATTATTTAAATAAAAATTTGGTTTTAAACAATAAGGCAGTGTTTTCACTATTCATCAAAAATTGAAAGTTTTTAGAAAAATTCCAAAGATTCACCTGATGCTAATTTAGATATTCCAAATCCAAAAATGAAGTGAAATTTAAAAATTAAAATTTATAAAATTTTAAAAAAAATTATTACCATTCATAATGGCTAGTTTCACTAGTCCTGGTGTGTTAAAACTCCAAGTTGCATACAATGAAAGCTACTACATTATTCAAAGGGAAACATATCTTGGATGATTGGGGTGTTACAGGATCTTTCCCATTCAGGGTCGAAAGTCTCCATGATGAACTAGATCTATAAAAATTTAAGTCAATAATCTCAGTCATAGTAGGAAAACCCTATGAATCCCAAGGGAATCTCTGAGAGCTCCTGAGTCATCCTCTGATATTTTTCATCCGTGAAAAATACCTATTTTTATTAAAAGTTGTACGTTCATTTAATGAATTTAAAAAGATAAATTTATTTTAAAATGGTTTTAAAATTTAAATTAGTTCCAATATATTATTATTAATTCAATCTATATCATTTGAATTAAATTTATATTTATTTTCTATATAAAAACATTTTTTACTTAAGAAAACATTCTCTTTGGAAAACCTCTTTTAGTGGCGCTTAAAAATTTAATTTTAAATTAAATTATGAAACTTATATGAATTTAATTTGGAAAAATGGATTCATTATTTTTATTTATCATAATTTATATTAGGTAATAATTTTTTTTCATTATGAATAGTAAAAATAGTAGAAATTAATTACTGTAGTTATGGCTAAAACGGGTTTACTATGGGTGATTAAAAAAAATCTATGGGTAATATTTCCAATTAATACTATATAAATCTTATTTTATTGAAATATTTATACCTTATAATATATTTCCATTTTGAATCATTTTTATTTATCATGACTTATATAATTTTGTATTCTTTTAACAAATTTTAAAGTGTGATCCCTCCCCCACTTATAAAATAACACCTCCTCTCCTCACCTATTCACACATAAAGATCTTTTTTTTATAAAAATATCTACTAAAAACCCTTCCTAAATTATCTATCCATATTATAGATGAATTTTTTATTTTTAAACCTTTTAAGAATTATTTTTGTGCTAACTTAAAGAGGTTGTCTGAAGTAGATATATTATGCATGATCAAGCATTTTTATTTATTTCATCTTCAACCTACTTCAAATATGATTCAAAAATTATGATCTAATAACTTAAATATATCAAATATACTTTTATGTTATTATATTAATGTAATAACCTATATCCATCTACTATTCCACTAAATCCATAATGAAATTATTGATTGTGTGTATGGCGTACTGCCACCTTGGAAAATAATGAAATTCGTTTTCCATCACCACCTCTCATGGATAAATATAATTATGGATTAAATGTATATGTTTTATATTTATGACATAATTACACTTATTTAATTATAATATCACATTAAACTTTTTACCTTATAATTATTTTAAAAATGACAATGTTGCTCATGCGTACATGTGGACTACAGAACCCATGAAGGGATGTGTTATGTTTTTCATTTTATTTCGACATGGATGGTAACAAAGAAAAATATTTAATGAATATATTATATATATATATGCAATAAAAATTATTTTTAAAGTTTGATTTTTAAAAATATTTCTTCTATTCCATCTGTCAAAAAATGGAAATAACATTCATGTGTACGTACGACCTACCTTCTCCATGAACGATGTAATTCATTTTTCTATCTCTAAATATTTTGAATGAATATAAATATTTTTATGATTAATTTTTATTATATTTATATAATTAATAAATTTATGGATATGATAGAACTATAATAAAAAAAATTATGACCAAAACTATTGAATTAAAACAATCATGGAAAACGAAACAGTTATCACACGGAATAGTGATTTAAAAAAATAACTGTTATTGAATGGGTGATAAATGGTTATAATTAAATAATATGTGGTTTGATATATATTATTATGGTTATTTAATATATATATATAATAAAACTATATTAATTATATATGAGGTTCTAACAAGTATGAAGAATTTCAAGACTTAAGGGAAGAGGTTTTCATCTATCTTTTATTTCTATAAAAACATGCCATATTCACCACTTGTTTATGTTAGGTGGTATATATAATACCCATAAATATAATTTATGATTCATGATATGATATTTATAGGTATTTACATATCCATGTTATATTATCTCTTTCATTGGTCTTATGGTTACTAAATTACCAAAGTGGTAAGGATTTTATGTTAAAATCTCAATATTTAACGAGATTGTTTATGAATATACTTACGATAATGGAAATTCATGATATAACTCTCTATAATATAATTAATTTTAGAATTATATGATTATTTATTTTTTACACATGCTTTAATATCATTTTCCTCTCCTATGTACATAAGATATTGAAAGACAAATTTTAAGGAAAATCCACTTTATTTCTCTCTTTAGTCCAAAATATTTTTTATTCTATAACCATGTTTTGAAAAAATACTTTAAAAATGATTTAAAGATTAATATATGATAATTTTATTTTATTTTTAAACTTAATTAAGTTTTTTTAAAATGGTTTAAAATTAACCTTCTTTTAATTTTCTAAATGAGTCACTTTAGAATTTTTACCAAAAATGTTAAAGGTATCATTGTTTTAATATGCATGAAATGAAAAGAATTTGTCACCATCATGACTCATACATTATTTGAATCATAATTTATAATTTTTTAAGGGTATTTTCAAATTTAATTTTTTATTTTATATTTGGTATAATTTGATATTTTAAATGAGTGATTTGAAAGTAAAAAATTGATATTTTCCTCAAGAAATGTTACAAGTGGTATTTTGAAATAATTTTACTTCTAAGATGAAATCCTTTTATATTTTATAATATTTAAATGGAATATAATTCAATTATGTCAAACTTATTATTTAATTATATTATATATTATTTTGATGAAAATATCTTTATGAAACACATTCTTTTTCTGTGAGTAATGCTTTGATGAATTGATGAAATGATTATGATGCGTGTTTTATCCCACAGTTTATATCTTGATGAAATGTTTAAGAAACCCATTTATTTTTACTGGTCATAATATGATGAATTTAATATAATCTTGTGGAATGCATATTTATTATTTTCATTATTTTATGGGTGGGCATATAATTATATATCCCTCCAATACATTTGGTAAAGATGGATATATCAGGAGATAAACATGACTAGAATGGGGAGTAAACCAATATTAGTAAGGTACTCAATCCACTATGATAGTCTTGGGAGTGATCCTTGACAACTATTTTGATTTGGGGAGTAAACCCCATCCACTATAATATACATGTAATTAAGACTTGACTATTAAGGAAATGATTTTCTATTCTTATGTTTATTACAAAATTCGATGTCTTATGAAGTTTTTTCTCTCATGTCTAATGCCCTTTTATTTATTTATGATTCATGTCTTATGAACTTCCAATATTTATTCCATGACTGAATAATATGATTTATGATATGTATGGTATGGTTTTCAAATTTTATTCACATGTTATCACAACCTTATGATTATGTTATTATTATATGATCATTTAAATCTCTCTTTTTTACCCTTACTAAGCATATGGGCTCACCATTTCTTAAGTTTAAATTCCCCCAAGTTAGAAAGAAAGGTATTAAGTTTGATATGTCTAATTAGGGTTGTATTTATGTATAACGTAGTAGGATACGATGTAGTTCACTTATGAAAAAGTTGTTTATGTATCCAATATTTCAATGATACTAGACCTATATGATTCTAGTGTGGATTCTTATGTTATGTGTTGAATATTACTATAATAAGATGTAATATATTTTTTTTGAAAATTATCGGTTGATATAAACATGGTAATTGATTCCCTCATTATAAAATACCCAAATTAGATAGTTTATGAGGTGACATAAGAGTGAATATTGAAGTCTCTTATGACTAATATTAGCTTGAAAGTAATTGAGAATTATAATAGGGCTTTTTTATTCCATATTGAGTCTGAAAAATCCATTGAATAGTGATTTAATGATTCCTAAATCTCCAATAATGATCATATAATTATTTTAGAATTTTTTATAGTTGAGAATTATTCAAAGGATTGGTTTAAGATTCTAATTTCTTCTTATTTATCTTTGTAAGGATTGTGTTTCCAACCAACATGTGATTATAATTCAAGATGAAATTTCACTCTTCCATGTGGGTTTTTTATCCCAGTGTATTGAAAATGTATTAGGATATTCACAAGAATTTTAGGTGGCCACGTATTAAATAATAGATAACTGGTTTTATTTCCTGATGTTTCACTTTCCAATAGGTGTAAATGAAACATCAAAGATATACAATAGAGTCACATCCACTTAATTTTCTTTTATGGAAGTGAGAAGAAATTGCAAGGGACTTTGTGACTAGATTATTTAGCCTCAAAGAGGAAAATATTGGTGTTGGGTAATTATAGAACATATTCCCAAGATAAACCACTTATTACCCATTAATGAATCATCTTCTATAGATAAACTAGTTAAATTATATAACAAAGAGAAAATGAAACTTGATATGGTACCAACGATCATCGTTTCTAATTAATATACGAGGTTCACATATCTATTCTAGAAAAGTTTTTTAATATTATCTTGGTACTCACACTACTATATAATAAAACTATACCAATTGTTTAAAAATGTTGGTATTGGACTGGGAACAATTGGTAGAGACTATACCAACCGTTCCCAAAACTTTTGTTAAGTGATCTGCCATTATTCCTCTATACCAACAGTTTTATATCAATGGTTGGTATAGGGTGTTTTGTATTTGAGGTTACCAATGGATTATCTAAACTTTTGATATAGAATATATACCAATGGTTGGGCTAGTTTTCACAATTTTAAACCAATATGAATCTTCACCTCAAGAAGCATTCATCCATTATACTTTTGACCAAAAACAAATTTATTTCTTCAACCAGTAACAATAAAAATTTAACCATTTGATAATTTAAAAAATAAATAAAAACATATATACAATCATTTTTCATCATTAAAAAACATTTAAACTATTTTTTCATAAATATCATGTCAGAAATAAAGGTGATCAATATCTCCCTCATGACCCCAACTACCATCATGACCTCACTATTATCACTATCATCATAGAATCCACACTGTAATCATCACCTCTTTTATCATTATCATTATCACTACCAAGAAATTCATTGCACATCCCACCACTAGAACTGTTATCACTATCACTTGTGGTATCATATAAGGAGTGCATCATCAACATGCATGTATCAAAATCTATATTGGTATCTAGTATAATTGATATACATAAAGTTTATATTTCTTTTAGAAAAAGCTCATCGGCCTTTTTAATTCTTTCACACTCTTCAATGGATACTTTTTTGGCCACTACTACCTTTTCACAGACCACTTGAAACTCAATGATAACATAGTTATTAAAGGTTCTTAAAGTGGGACAATACCTATTGGGAATGATACTCTTCATGAGTTGACAATAGACTCTCCCATAATTCTTATCACCAAATATATATAAAAAATAATCATTTAACCAAAATTTGTCATCAAAATTCTAGTCAAGGGAATCCAAATCACGCTTTAGAAAATATAAATGAGATATTTAGATAAAAATATATATTAAAATTTAAAATTAGTAGAATAAAACTTATAATATTTTCTTTTATATTTTTATTTACAAAAATACAATATTTATTCTTTTTCCCTTGGGTAAAACAATTTTTCTTGAGGTACGCACCTGTATTTATTCAATACAACCCACTAAAATTTACATTTTATTTAATAAAACATTATTAAATAACATTTTATTCATAATTTAGTTTACTTGTTAAAAAATTAATATAAAAAGTTTAATATTTTGTGAATTTGGTGAACAAAAATGATTATTTTTTGTTAAGAAGTTTTCCAAAATGAGTGGTTGATTTAATTTTATTCAAGTATGGTGTAGAAGTATAGTGATATTTCTTATTAAAGATATTATTTTGAAATTAATATAACTAGTTTCAATTAATTCTTATAAATTTTGGTATTTTTTAATTAATGGAATAAATGAATGTAAAATGAGTTAATTTTTGGGATCAAGTTAAATATAAATTTTAAATTAATTATTTGTGTTTATGGGTGTGTTAGGATATGTGATTTGTATACAGATATATTAAATGTAATAATATCATTGGGTTCCCATAAAATTTGTTTCATTATAGTTATTTTAGGAATAATTTTATATAAATTAAATGTTTTTATCCAATATTTATCGCATATAGTTTTCAATTTAAAAGGGTCAGAGTTGTGAAATTTATAATTTAAAATTATTATGTAACTATAAATGCATAATTTTGATATAAAATAAATGTGTTCAGAAGATATATATTTTATAACTTTGTTTAGTTAAACTAATATATATCATATGATATGTTGATGTTTGTGTGATTCAAACCATGGTCTCTATAGTTCTCAATTAGGGTATTTTTAATTAATTTAGTTTTTGTTTCTATTGTTTATTTTATTTTTGATTGTATTGGTTTGTTTTGATTTGAATAGTGATTTAGTTATTAGGTTTCATTTGGTATGATAATGAAATTTGGTAATTTTATGCTAAGTGTAAGGATAAAGTTGATTTTGGGTCATATGTGTGAGATGGAGTTAAGAATGGTTTATTTAAGATGAAACCATTATATATGGTTACCTTAGATATAATTAGGTAGGATTGTTTTAATTTTTCCAATTATTTTAGATTTTAGTCCTTTTGGTGTATGATTGGGGAATAAATTGAAATGGTAAGTAGCCTCTTTGATGGAAGGCTATTTTGATGGTCATATGGATTGAATAACTGTAATTTTGGGTTAAATCATGTGTATTGTTTATTTAGTAAGCGATTTAGATGTTATTCATTAGTATATGGATGAGAATTATGGTTTTTGGTATTAATGATTCTCATTTTGATTGGTTATAATGTCATAAATTATAAAATAATACTGATATAAAGGACTGTTTGATAATATAATAATTTTTTAGTCATAAAAACATGATACATTGATTTTATTGGGTTTTCTTTATTTGATGAGTGATTGATTTGTTAAGTTGTATTTCATATGATGATTAAATTTGAAAATTTTATGTTCAGTTGAAGGATAGTGTTCATTTTTGGGTCATATGTGTGATATGGAGTTGGGAATGGTTAATTTAGGATGAAACCATTATACATTATTTCCTTATATGGAATTGGGAAGAATTTTTTTGGTTTAGCTATTTATTTTATATGTTATCCCTTTTTTCGATGTTTGGGGTATACATGGAAAGGGTAAGTAGATTCTTTGATCTATGACTAGTTTTATGGTCTTATTGATGGAATTATAGTAATTTGGTGTTAAACCATGTGTATTTTATCTCGAAGATATGGTTGGGATTTTATCTAGTAGTCTTCAGTTGAGAATTTTTGTTTCTGGTGTTGTAGTTACCAAGTTAGTTCTAGTGTCTTACATTACACCCTAATAGTGAGTAATATGTGATAATATATTTATTGTTAAATTCATCAAATCCGGACCTAATTATTTTATTGGTTCATATTTTTTTTTTTTTTGTGATTAAGTTTTTAGGTTGCATTTGGTATGAATATGAAATTTGGGAATTTTATGTCATGTGGAAGGACATTCTCAATTTTGGGTCATATGTTTGAGATGTAGTTGGGAATAATATATATAGGATGAAACCTTTGTATATAGTTTCCTTGATTGTAATTAGGTATGATTGTTAGTTATCGTTTAGTTCTTATTTATTATAGTTGATTCATGTTAGTTCTGATTGGTTTGTTTCTTTTTAGTCCACATTAAGTAAATTCAATTATTTTTTATTTTTTTTTATGTCTTTTAAAGTGTGATAGGTACCCAATTAAACGCATTTAGACAAAAAAAAATATTTGGTTTATCTCATGATCATGCATTTTAGTTCACCCTAAAGTGTGCATTTAATTCATATCACCATTGTTTTTATTTACTTTCATGATTCTTTAAAAGTAAAATTCAATAATAGAAATCAAAGTACTAATGAAAATATTAATCATTTCATTTTAAATCAAAAATAATTTAATTTGAATATTAATTTAAACTTATTTTTATTCTAAAAATTGATCATTTCCTAGTATTGTGTAACTAGAAAATAGATAATGGTTGGTATGCCCTTTAACTTGGTGCTGAGTCTAATGATATAACAAAAATATTTCTCAATCTTATATGATTACCATATTTCTCCAAATTCCATCAACCATGATGCCTGTACAGATTAACTATTAGGAAAGTTAAACTAAAGTTCAGAGAAAATTATTAATTCAGATATATATAATAAACATATATATTTAAATTAATGAATTTTTTCCCAATATCTCATCCCATGTGTTCTCCTTTATTTGATTCCTGATATGTCTCTATGATATTAGTTTAATCAGAATAATGCCATTCTACTTGGATAACGACACCATAAAACTTCAAAATTATGTACCATTTTTATCGATTAAGTAGTTGTATTTATTGGAATCAATCATTATTTTTGTATGATGGTTCCACACATTACATATACGAGTACACCCACAAAACCTATTACAAGATCCTATTGAAAAATTAAAACAAAAAAATATATATTTAATACACATTACAAGTTAAATAAAATAAGTGAAACAAAATTTAATTCACTTTTAAACTTATATCATATTTAGTATGATCATCAGGAACTGATAGATCTATCGGATATGGTAGATTGATAACCTCTAGAGTATGAAAAATCTGTGATTCATTCTCTTGGTCATCCAAAATATTTGAAGTAAAAGTTACTAAATCATTATCATAAAATCTTGGAGGGGTAGGAGTGGGAAAAGGAGGCATCATATAAGTTATAGGACATTGATAGAAGTAATGAGGAGCCATCATATGACATAAAAAGTATATGAGAAGTGGAGAACATATGAAATGATGATGGTGGCATAGGTGGGAAGATCCCTGGGTCCTCAAGTCGAGTAGCAAGAGAACACACTGCAATGGAAGGGATGTATAGTGTCATGTTTGGGAATGAATGGGAATTGAGGTTTATTTGAGTACCTCTTATAACACATTTACTCGATTGGTCATGAAATTAACCATGAGTAGTAATATGATTAGATAGAAACTCTAATATAGATAATTGTCCTTGATTTTTTTAAATAATGAGAAAATGAAATTAAAAGTATTTTGATAGATATATACTAGAATTATTATACTCCATACGGGAATTGGTGGAGGAAAACCCTTCTCTCCCATTATTCAATCATCTTCATTCTATTTATTTCTATTTATTTCTTCAATATCATTAATAATATATATATGAATGAAATTTCCATTTTTATTTATATTTTAAATACTAATGATAAATGATTATAAGTTATAAAAGATAATGTAAAATAACAGTTTATAAATTGACAAGTCAAACAAGTCATTAAATATAACATTATTAGTCCTAGTAGGATGATAAGAATGGGTTGAATTTCATTTTAAAAATTAAAATTAATACAATGATAAAATTAATAAATAAGTAAAATTTAAAATAGAAATTACAGTGGAAGAAAAGAAATGACAAGGCAATGTGATAAAAGATTTTACCCCAAAACCCAATTTTAGTGCTTACATATCCTCCCCTTAAAGTCTTGATAGTTCTATTTTACCTTGCATTTAATGATATCTAAGAACCTGAAAAAAAAAGTGGGTGTGTATTTATAGTTTCTTGATGTATTTTTTATGGTATTAGAGGTGTTGTAACTCTAATAAATTTGTTGGGAGGTGAAACATGACAAATGGGGAAACACAAGATGACTAGTTTGACTTTCTAGGAGAATTCCATTGACTGGACACTTGGACTCAATGAATGACCAATGAGTTATGCTTCCTTCACCGGATAGCCAATGAGGCTCACCAAATGGATGCTAGTTGAGGTAGTGTGGAGGTACCATTGTATTGATCACCATATGGCTTGTGGTTTAACATAGGCTTGACAGTGGATTAGCCCAATAAAGAGAATTAAAATGGACATCCAAACTCCTTTTGAACTTATCATCTGATCAGTCAACTTTCTAATTCGATTTCTAAACATAATAACTAAGTAATATCAAATTAAATAGTTAAAATGATAATAGTTGTTTTTATCATTAAAAAAATAAAATATTGAGGGGTACAACATACATAACATATTAAATCCATAAAAACTATATTTATAGTGTACTTGAAAAATGATTCTATAGTTTACATATACGCTAAAAATAATTTACACATAAACTTTAAATAGTATATATGTAAGCTAAAAATGGTTTACATGTAAAATGTAAACTCAGTTTATATATAAACTAAATTTATAGATTTTATGTCAATTATAAAATAGCTTAAATCTCTTTTTAATCGAGTTTATTAAACACTATAAAATTCAAGGTATTTAAATTTGGTTTATGAAACGATATAAAATTAAATATATTTAACAATTTATAAAATGTTTATACTGAATTTTTAATCTATTTAAAATTGTTTATATTAATTTTAAATCTTTTAAAATTTGTTTAACAAATTAGTCAAGTTTAAATGAGACTATCTCGGTTTTTTTATATATATTCATGTTGTAATTTTCAACAAGAAACTTCAATAGGTTTGAATTTTTTGTAAAGACCTGAAAATTCCAAATATATTATTTATTTGAATGTAATTATTATGAGACTGCGAAAATTGTGGCATGTGATTCTGAGCTCCAGAAAGCCCGAAACAAATTTTGTTGAACTTTTTTAAGGTAAATTCAATAAACATGTGAGTGTGAATTTCTGTTTTTTGAACCAATACTCAAATTAAAAATCTAAGGGCACTATTAAAATCATAGCACCGGGATTCTCTTAGGCGAAGCTTAACTTTGTTCGGAAAAAGTCAGACAAAAAAGTTATTTTTCGAAACTTTTGAAAAAAATAATAAAATAAATAAAGGCTATTTTTTTAACCATTGGGCGATAGTGGAGGGAATAAAAGGTAACTAGAAATTAAATGAAATCATTTAATAAACTATTACACTTGGTTGTGTAACTGGAAGCTTAGGAAATTAATTGGTTCATTAATTGCGATTCATTAATGAACCACATTAATGAACTGAGAGTTAAACACCTTGATTTCTTTTATTTAATCAAATTATTGGTTTGGGATTTGGGATCCCATGAGAGGAACCTATGACAAAATGATGACGACGTAATCCTCCAATGAATAATGAAGTTTGACGATGCCCGTAGAGGAATCAATACAGAGGTCGAAGAATGATGAACGATGAACGACAATGCCCACACATCTTCTTCTTCTTCCGCAAGAGTTTCCAACAAAATCAAGTTAGGGGTTTTGTTTATTCAAATTGAGTTATTTATTCAACCTACCTCATTATTGAATTACATGATGAAGGAGTATCAATCAACTAATGGTTTGATCGATGATCCATTTGAATCTATGGGTGGTTATTGCAGTAAAATAATTTGGATATTGTTTTGATTACTTTTCCTTGTTAAAACACTAACATGGAGGGTGAAGGCCAATACGAACAAGGCCCGGACCCTCCACCACTCTCATATATGATGCGTTCTTCCTGGGAGAATGTTCAACATGATAGAAACTAGAAACTGAGGTCCACAAAGTAAAGGTGGAATCATAGGAAACTCGTAGGTTAAGACGGAAAAACCGGACCACTAGAGCTTCACTGGTGGCCCACAAAAGTGCTGCCAGCTACGAGGAGGTGGCGGTGCCTATAGGCACCGTGGTGGATAGAGGGAGTTTGTCTGACGTTGTATACATAGAGGGAAGATGACACGCCATGATGGCGCACCGCGATGGCATGCCATGGAGGATACGTTGTGGCTTTGGCCGCAGTGCTGGTGGACCCGTGTCCACGGGTCCTGCAAGAGAATGTTCTACCGGACTAGTCAACTGAAGGGGAGGTGCCAACCTGGCGCCACCGATTGAAGACCGAATGGAAGGATTCCATTTGGTCAGGAGCTAAGACCATGCCCAGTTGGCGGCCGCACCCAGATGGAAGACTGGACCAGGTCCAGCTGGGCCAGGCCAGACCAGACCCAGACCCAGTTACGCTTCATAACTACTAAATCAAGAATCCATTTAATGAACCATCTTGGAATTGGAACACCTAGGATAAGATGGTCCTGCTGAGATTCTCCACTTGTGTTTTTGTGAAAGTTGGAGTATGTTCAGGTTGGATTGAACTCGAATTCAACCGGGCCCTTGGCACTAAAATGTATATAACTGATAGACTAGGCGTCGGATTGACACGTCTTCGGTGGTGTTGGAACCCTTATGACATAGCAGAACTTCAGGTTACTTGTTTTTGGGACTTAGTGGTGGTTTAAATAAGAATGATGTCTTGAAGAGTAGAATCTACCTAACTCAACTGCACCAAGTGCGGGAATCATGTGGTTGGTTGTCAAGTGACATACAACCCTTTGTGGATCAGTATCATAACAACCCTTTGTGGATCAGAAGTAGCACGACCCGATAAGGGCCATCCTTATAGAGGCCCATCGTGGATCAGCGACTTACAACACTCTGTGGATCAACGACATACAAACATGTGTAGATTGACTACTTAAAACCCTGTGTGAATCGAGAACTTATGACCATGTCTGGATCGATGACTTACAACCCTGTGTGGATCAGTAGTAGCACAACCTAATGAGGACCAGCTTTTGAGATTCCCATTGTGGATTAGTGACATAGGACCTTGTGTGGATTGGTGACTTATGACCCTGTGTGGATCGATGACTTACGACCTTGTGTGGATCAGCATTGGAATGACTTCTTCATGTTAAAGTAGTGGAACTTCTTAATGGAAAAAAGATAATTTAGATTTATGACTAAACATCATTATTCTTGTTCTTTATATTATACCTGGTGTGAGCTGTCTTTTACTTTATTCTTTGTGACTAAGATCATGTTTTTTGGTTTTTACTTTGTGAAATTCATAGAGACCATTAGGTGTCTCAGGGTCCCTACTGAGTATTGTTATACTGACCCCTGCACGGGCTTTACTCCTACATTGTTGTGTCTTGTTCAGATGATGAACAGCTTTGACTGAGTTTTGGGAGCCAGTTTTAGACGGTGCACAGAGGTGACCGGTTTATGTGGAGAGCCGTATTGATGAGTTGTACCTACCCTTCTGGTAGGATCCTTAGCAGATGACCTCAGGAACTATTTTTTAATTATATTGTATTTATTTTAGTTGAGTTTGTATTCTATCCCATTCTACTTTATTTTACACTTTTTTACTTTCAACAGGTGTACTACGTTGTTTGTTCTTGTTGTGTACCTATTCTGTGAGTTAGCAGGTTTAAAGGAAATGTCTTCCCTATTTAAGGATATGCCTTTCCGGTTCTAGTCGCCAACCCCTGGCCTTTGGAAGTTGGGCTTGGGGTAGTCAGGACACGAGCCTCGGGGGACGGGTCGTGACATTTTTATTTAAATATGAAAAGTTATTTCAAATATGGAAATTTATTTTAAAATGGTGTTTTCATTGAAATGTTTTTGTTGAAGTGAAATAAATCTGATTAAATGAAACTAAACCAAAAGAAAATAAACCAAGATTAACCTTTCAAACTAATGAGAAATTAAATAAATTTGAATAATACCAATATGAATGACCATAGTTTATCTAAAAAAAGTGAACTGATAACACATATGTTTTCATTTATATATTATCGAACACTACTTCATGTTCACAGTCAAATTTGAAAATTAGACTATACGAGTCATCATACACAATATATTGATCAAGAACAATAGGGAAATGACAGTGTCTACTTCATCACCACTATTATAAAAAATATGTCTTGATATTACTACATTGATAATAACACAATTCTTATCTCAAATGATCTTTCACATGAAATTTTTATTTCTCCATTGATGCTAAAATGTTTGGTTCATCGACAGATAAGAATAAATTCGTGTCAATAACTCTAAATCCACATTCATCAAAAAATGTTTCATGCCACATCATTGAATCAAACCACTTACATTTCATCATATTAACTTGACCAATGGAGTGATTATACAATATTAGTATTTTCTCAATAACTCCATAATAAGAGACATTTTGAAAGAGGTATAGAATCTAATGCCTGTAAAAAAATATGTCATTATAGTGAAAATCTCTCCATCAGGTTGTTTTTTCATGTTCATTTCTTGATAAATTATAACACATTTATATCCATTGATGACCAGTGATTTGAATTCACAACCCACAGAATTGAGACCAAAATCCAATACTATTATTTATTTAGAGATATAGAGAGAGAGTCAACTAGAAAACTCAATACCAAAAATATAAATGAATATTAAAATTATATAAATATTTTTTTATTTTATTAAACTAATCTTCATACCATTTATTTCAACCAAACATGAAATTATTCATAATGAAAAGTATCTCTACTTCTTAAACCTAATGAATAAATAATTATAATTATAATTTTTCTATGTTCTTTACATAAACAATTTAAGATATACATAGAACTTCTTAGTATGAGATAATATATACATGTTCAATTTATTTACTTCATACAGTTAAACCATATTTTTTGATGTGTTATATCATAGTCTTTAAGGATCAATGTAGACAATATATATGATCTTAGAATTACCCCTATTTGGGGAAGTGATGGAAAATCATGTCAAATTTTTTTATAATTATATTCTTCTTTTCTAATTGATCGGTTAAGTCATGTTCTCACATCATCCAAATATAATGAATTAAAATCCATACATTCTTGATCCAATTAATCTTTCATAATGGAACCTTCAATATGATTCTTATTCTAGACATAATAATTAATTGTGAACAGATTTCTTGCAATTGTATACATCTAAATATTATAAATGGGTCCCTCAAGATGCATTTTGGTTGGAATATGGATAGTTAGATTTAGCATGCAAGTGAAAAAATATGGATGCAAATATTTCTCTAAATCACATAGAATTAGTGGTTCCACTTTCTTTTTAAAATTAATAATTCGAATAACCTTAAACACATAGATCTCTACAAAAATAGAACAACTAAATCATTTTCATGATGAAATTATTGGATAGTAAATAGCATATTTTTATTAGAATCTATTCATGTAGAAAGATGTGATAGTATTGAGTTTTCATATATTTCAGTTTTAACTCTCTTTGATTGACCATTTTTTATATATTGATTAAATATACATCATGAACTTTTATAATATCATGTAAATCATTAAATTTATTTTTCTTTGAAGGTTTCATCCAATAATATTCACATAGAACTTTGCATTTACTTTTACTGATACACACTGAATGTTGTTCTCACATCAAATCCCACTGCACTATGTCTCATTGAGATCATATATCATCTTTAGTCTTCCCCATTAACATTTAGAAAAATTAAAATCACCATTTCATATATGTTTTTCTCAATGTGAATTATATCTAAAAATAATATTAAAATTGGTTGACCAACATGGAAAATCAAAAAGGATACCTTTCTTCTTAAAATTATACATGGATTTAGTGAAAACATTATCCCTCTTTTTATATTTTTCTAAACTTTCATGAATAAAAAAATTGACATCTTGAAATTATTTAACAAAATCTATTTCAAAAATACACTAAAGTGGATTCTCAATCTCAAAAACATTGTTAGAATTTCAATAATTATTATTATATGGGTGATCCATTTTAAAGAATCAGAAATATCCCATGAAACTAAAATTGTAAAAATATTTAAGTCTTCTAAATAAAATATACTTCATAAAAATAAGACATGATAGTTTTCTATTCATGCTCTATCCAAGCATCATTTATAAAGTAGAAAAATGATTTATTATCCACATAAGAACTGCATGCATCTGAAATATATCTTTGTAAGGAGAATAATATATGTGTACACCCACATTCCAAAGTTTCTTAAAAAAATTATTAAAGGTTTTAAGTACACATTTGTATCATTTCTAGGAATATAATTTCCATACATGAGTATAATGAAAATATTGAATGGTTTTTTCATACAAATCCATAGAGAGATATCATAAATGAGAATTAAAATTGTCCATGTGTTGTGTAGACTAAGCATCTGACCAAAAAGATTAAAACTATCACATAATATAACAAAGATTAAATTAACAAACACAAAAGAAAAATTAGGATATTGTGCATCAAATTTATTCTATTATAATCCATCTAGAGGATAAAACAACTAATTATTTTTCTTAATTCTATAAACATCATTCCATCACATATTTTTTGATATTTCATCAAACATGAAAATATTTTTGGAGTATAAAAATCAATGGAAAGTTCCAAATTACTTTTTTTGGAACATGATATGGTGTTCCATATATAGTTATATCCCTTTAAGATGTAAAATATTCATTACAATAATTTATATTCGTAGTTGCTTCCTAGAATAAGGTACAATATTTTAGGAAAACATGAATTTTATTAGTGTAAAAATAAAATATGTTCAATTAATTTAATTAAATAAAATGATTTGAGGGAATATTTACATCATTCGGAATTAATTCATTTTAAAATTTTAGAATATGATTCAGGGAAGTATTATAAATTACATACATGGATTTCCCAAGGTGTAATTACTATAAAAAAAATTATATTTTTTTCATTTTACCATATATCCAATATACATGATTCTTGGAAATATCCATCATTTTTTCACTCTTTATACAATATCATTTTAATTATTCACCTAATGTGTACTCATAATATTGTCTTATTTAATTTGTAAACCTTCTTTCTCATTATGGTAAATAAATGGAAACTTATCAAATATCTAATTCTCAATTTAAATACTTTCATTTAGATCATGTGTGTGTGACATTGTATTTTCCCTCTATTATTATAGAGTACAAAATAGTCTATTTGAAATACAAATTTCTTATATAGTAAATAACTTCTTCCTAACATAAAAATGGCCTTTTATTTCCATTAAAACAAGATCAGTGTATAAGAAATATATCTAAATCATTGTTAAATGAAAAATCTAAAAAATACAATTTATTTTGAAACATATTTGAGATCTGATTAATTTCATATATCCAACTTTTATCTATCCTGTTACATAAATAATGTTTTTATTAATATCAATATAGTCATGTATAATTACAAAATTCATGAAAACCATGAATATTTTTAATAAAAATTTAAATAATTTTAGTTCTTTTACATGTTATTTTTTATACTTATAATTGTTTTTATTCAATTTACTTCTATTAATATTGGTTTGGATTGAAATTAATCATTTAAATTACATATATCTTAATGAAGTAAATGTTTTTAAAACAAATTCCTTATTTTGAATGTGAAACAAATCCATTAAAATATATATTTATTTATAATGGAAAACATTAATCCAAGAATAAGAACATTTTCCCACCCAAAATAATCCATCTTTGATATATATGTTTTTATAATGGACACATTCATAATACCAAAAATGCATAATTTTGTATCATATGTATTAATAATGTTTTCAACATAAAAATCCAAATAAAAATTTTAATATGAAAGTCACAAAGCATGCTAGTAGCTAGCTAAAAAATTGTAAGAGAAAATATATTCCATAATCAATACATAATAGTAATGAATTATGAAGAATCATTACCTAACAAGATTTCAATTAGTGTTTGATACCTAGATAAAAAATTAAAATTTCACTCGATAGAATAGTGGATAGGTTTTAACTCACTAATTCGATACTATTGGAGAATAGAATTATAAACCCTAAGGGTGAGGAGAGATTACTGTGGATAATACAAGAGAGGATTCTACATGTTATAGGAAGTAATTAGGGATTATTATGGGCTTTTAACTTCATATGTTGGAATACTATACCAACAGTTTCTTAAAACCATTTGTATCAATTACCCAATACTAATGATTTTTAAAAATCATTGGGATATTGTATTGACATTCACGCTATAACAATTATTACTATAAACCATTGGTATAGAGAACTATATAATAATGGTTTTATAAAACTTTTGGTCTAGAGGTGTGGGTATATCTTTAAATTTCAGTAGTTTCAGGTGAAACTACATATAATATTCTTCCCTTAGATCAATGACTAGTCCAAGTAGACCATTCGTATTATAGAAAATATGTTTCATTATTATATCTTTGATTTTTATAGATATTTAAAGGATTAAAAATCTATATTTAAGTTTTTAAATAATAGTACTTATCATTCATCAATTAAAATTACTACTTTCGAGGATATCTATGGTCGGCCTTGTCATTCTCCCATGTGTTGGAAGAAGATTGTTGAGACATCCTTGATTGGGTCTAGGATAATTTCACAGATGACTAAGTGGTTGAAATTGAATCAAAAAGGATTTAACACTTCTCAAAAACTCCATAAATCTTATTCTAATGATAGGTGATAAAATTTGGAATTCAGGGTCATTGATCACATATTTCGTCAAGTTTCACTATGATTAGATCATTGAAGAATGAGAAAGTAGGGGAAACTAACTCCTCCATTTATTATACCTTTTAAAATATTGGGGTATACAAGAGAAAAATCATACAAATTATCATATCCTCTTCATTTTGGGGAAATTAATAATGTATTTCTTATTTCTTAATTTAAGAGATATGAACTTGACCCAACACATGTGATCCATCTTTATGATAGAGAATTGGAGGATGTTGTTTCCTATATAAACAAAATTGGGTCATCAATAAGAAAAAAATGGTTCTATGAGGGAAATTAATTCCATTGGTGTGGGTTTGATGATAGTATAAACTACTTTAAGATAAAACCTCAAAGTAGGTGAACTAAATCTCAGTGTTCATCATTATTCCCTCAAGAATTTCATTGATGCTTGTTAAGAATGAGAAACCTGATAATGGATAGTTTTTAATAACCCTCATCATTTTTTTTAGTTTTTATATTTAATATTGTTAATTTACTCCTCAAAAAGAGAAATACAGAGTTTAAAATAGGTTAAAGAATAAATTTATGTAATTGGGAAGGTCATATAAAAAATTATAGTGTACATGGAGGTGACATGTACTCAATGGTAGGGTATTGAGTACTTAGAAGTAGGTTTATAGGTAACTATTTATATATAGTGAAGAATTAAAATTGTTCCACCCCTGTTAATTTTACTCAATCATCTATAAAAGGGTACATGGCGGCCACCATGTTTTTTATAGTCTCTCTTAAGGTACTTGGTAGACACCATGTTGTTTGTTTTAAATAGTGGTAAAATAATAATACCCTTTATAATATAAATTCAATAAAATTGATCATTTAACTTTTTTATTCAATATTACATATGAATCCACCTTTTTTAGATTATCCTCTAACCTCTCCTACTTCAAGGTGGTAAAATCCATAAGTTTTATTTGTACCTTCACCAAGGTACTATAATTATTATTATTTTTAGAGGTGAAGGTAGTGAAACTCTATACTGCCTATTTTTCATGATATTTTATTTATAGAGGATCAAATTCATAAATAATTTTCATCCTGGTTTATAAAATTATTTATGTTGTGTAATTCCATATCCCTTTGGATTGTAGTTTAAGGTCCAATTAGTTACTTGGTTGAAGACTCAAACCCTATCATATACTGTCATTGTAAGGGTTGGCATTTTTATGGGGTAGTGTGAGACTCAACTAAAAATGGATTTCTTACATTAAATAATTTTTTTCTAATTTTTTAAACATAGATTTGATTTGATTGAGTTATTATTCCCATGATACCATTTGTGCTCTGTTATTCTTTATACTACAAGTTAGTCTTGGTTTAACTCCCTAGTAATATCTTATTGGTATAAAACATTAGAATCTATCATTATACATATTTTTATTTTTTACATATATATGAATTTGTGATTTATTATTATAGGATGGTGGAAGGGAAAAATATTTCTAAAAACTCTATGTAGGTAAATCAGGCCATTGGTGATGGAAACTGTGGTACTATATAGGGGTTCTTATGGAACAAAATATGTTTTTTTTCTCCCCCCATATGGGTGTTATGATGGAATAAAATTATTTTATACCACTCCCTATAAGAATTCTCCTAATATCCATAATTAATTTTACTTTTTTGTTTTCCACTAGTGTAGATTCTGATTATGATTCTAAGTAAGTATGGTTAGTTTTCACAATGGATTTATTAGGATGTACAAATAAACTTCCGTGGTTATTAATTTTTTTATTTCATCTCATATAATATAAAATTATTGATGTTGTAACCCTATTACTTAAATATTTATAAGGCTCTAGTATGAACTTGATATTATGGTTGATAGGTAGGGTTCTACTAGTGACTTCCTGTTAGCTATGATGTATTCACACTTAATATGTGTCCGCTTAAGATGTGTATAGATCTCATTTATTATGATCTAGGTAAGGAAAAAACCCAACACACAAATATTCTTAGGAAAAATAGATTGGGGTTGTAATGGATTCTTTGGATCTAGCGTTGGACATATCACTTAGAGATGGATTTGGGGCTGTTTTTGTTTTCCCTTTTTAGATACCATGTTGATGGGATTTCTCTTTATTACTCTCTTTTGTTTTTTTCATAGTATATGTAAATATGGGTTGTGTTATAGTTTTGTTTTATATGATGGCGGGAATATTCCAAGATTTTTTTTTATTTGAGTTTCATACACACACACACACACATATATATATATATTTGTTTTATATTGTTATACTAGTAAATAAAGTACCTTACAATGTATATGTTTCGAATTTTTTTATAATGTTTGATATAAAAATAGGTTATATATTACTTCTGAAAGAATTCATATTTAACCCAATATAACTCCTAAAAATGGAAAATTATTTTACAACTGATCAAAAAAAATTCTCATCATTTATTTTATCCAATTAGGTTTAATAAGTGCACCCAATGCCTTATGGTAGATCAATATTTATCAATGGAAGATATGAGATGGGTTGTTATAAGAGGTGTATTGAGATACTTCACATAAATTTTTTAGATGTGTTATAATGTAGGAGAATAATATCATTGAAAGTTGATTATAAATAGTTCTGTTCTAATGAATAAATTTATGTCACCAATGATCTCATTCTTGCATCAATAGCCTTTTCTATGAAATTATAGATGTCCTGTTTTTTGGGGGAATACTTCAAGGCCTACAAGTATTTCAAGAGATTTAATTAAATAATCTATAATATAGAATTTAATCTAAGATAGAGGAAATGTGTCTTGATCCATCTTGGTATGAACTAAATACCAACTATATCACTATAAATATTTGATGTGATCCCCCAAATCAAGGAGTCAAGTGGAGATCCAGTTCAAATTTGGGTAATCCTAGGCTAGGTCACTAAAAATTATATTATTGTGAGGTTTTGTTGAGATATATTGGATAGTCGGTATAAGGAATGGAGATAAGATGGTTTAATATATAAATATAGAGATAAAAAAGGCATAATTACCCTTTCTATAGTAAAAATCAAGTTACCACGGGATATACAGGTGAGTGATATTTTAATCAGTCCTTGAGGGTTCTCTTATTTTATTTTTCCAATAATGTTGTGTCTTGACCAAGGAAGGATAAATATTATCATGGTTTCATATGCATCATATAGTCATATGAATGGATAAATTAATATGCATGTAAATTCTAAGGATTCTATGTTATTTTGAGGTGATTTTTTTTAAATTTATTACATATATTAAATTTTTTTAACATTATTTTTTTTTAAAATAAAGGTATTTCCATGGGAAAATATTTTAGAAAAATAATATCATTTATTAAAAAATATTATGAAGTTCCATTGATTTTATTATATGATTTATGAAATATGATAAGTTATTTAAATTTGGTGATTGTTTGGAATCTTAGTAATTTTTTTGAGATTTAAATGTTTTCATTACTTAAATTTAAGGAAAAACCTTATGAAAAAATTTAGATATTTTTTTACCATATTAATTATATTTTAAAATTTAAATAGGTTCATTATGAATAGATATATTTACTTAAAATTGTGAATGTTAAGTAATGTTTTTTAAAATTATTTTTTATGAAAGTAAGGTGTTAAAAACACTTTATTTCTAAATACATCTATGAAATTCCTTGGTTTGTTGATAAATGTTTTAATCTGATTTTAATTAATGTTTTAATTTAAATCATGAGTTTTTGGAATGAAACTATAATTTTAGAATTTGTTTTCTTTTTGAAATTATTAATTTCTTGTATGATAATGGTTTCAAAATTATTCAAGTGTATTTTGAATCAAACAAGATGTATTTTGAACCAACATTGATTTTCATTATATTTTATTTAAAAAAAAATAGATTTATAATTAGTGGATTTACTAAAAGATATGGTATTGGTTTGGGTGATTTAAAAGGTTTTAAAAAAAGGTTGATATCGAAAAGGATTCAAAATTGAGTGTTTTTTATTTTTTTAAGATTCTTATATATGCATTTGAATTTTAAGTGTTTATTTTGATGAAAATGAATTATTGATATTTGTTCCATATATATAAGATGAAGTTCTTAATTATTTTAATACTTAGGGGAACCAATATAGTGTTTTAATATTTTATAATTAATGAAACCCATGTTGTTATTTGGGTTGATCCATATTTGTCTTTTTAAGGGTTATTAAATGAGGGTATCTCAGAAATTGGGATTTTTCTAAATGATGTTTTTCGAAAGTATTGAATTTTGTGTGTTTAAACAATATGGTTTTAAATGAATTTATGGGATGTTTTTTAATGTAAATTCAATTTTTTTATATTATTTAATTAATGATTTATTCTGATATGTATGGACTTTTAATAGAGTATTGAAATTACATTGGTTGCTTAAAATTATATATTTTTTATTATATGGAAAAGTCGATATTAAGAACCATAAAAATGGATTTTCTTCAACAGATATTTTGAGTTTAATTTCTGATAATAATTCATTTTTTTATTTGATTGATATTTTATTATTTTTAATGGTTTTTTCTATTGGTTTAAAAATTATTTTTGAATATTATTATTATTTTTTCATCTCTTGTTGATTGAAAATGGGATCTTATAAAATGTGACATGAATCAGTAAAATTTAAAAGTCATTATAAAACCATATGAATAAGGTTAAATTGTTAATTTAGGTTGTGACCTCATTATTTGGGAATTTTGGGTCCATATTATGAGAAAATTTGTTTATTTTAGTTTCTTAACATAATTTTATATAGTTTTATTCTTATTGGTTTCATATATTTGAGTTCTTAATATCAATAAATTAATTGGGTTTATGTTCTATAGGTGATGAAAATATAATTTTATAGTATTATTGAAATTAGTTACTTAGGAACCATTTGGTTTTAACCCATTAGATTTTATTTATTTAATATATTTTTATCTAGTTAGGGATATGTTTAGAGTTAATAAGAATATGATTATAGAATAATACCCATTTGGTTTAATGTTACTTTTATTTTAAATTAATTTCGGTGTAATGACATTGAAATGGTATAATTGGATTTGATATTCATATTTATAGGTAATTTTTATTGAATTTGGGAGTTGATCAAATAGTTTATCTATTATATAAATTTTGGGCACTTAGACTTGAAAATAGTGTAAAGATAGTGCATGGAAATTTTTTTTTGGGGTTGGTTTTTTGAATTTCTGAATGATTTGAGCATTTGTTTTTGATATTTTTGAGTTAATTTATGCATTTAGTTCTATAGAAACCTAAATAGAATATGTAATTTAGTTTTATGGTGGTAAATTGACTAGTAAAAGTATTTTTTGTGATGTTTTATATTTTGAATGTATTTGGCATAGAAGGGATGATTAAGGTTTAGTATTGTATTGTAAATGGTTATAATGTAAGTTTTTTTATTAGTTTATAATCTTATCTTGGTAAACATAGAGACAAAAATCTTAGATTTTATGTAAAATGCATAAAAAGAGATATTGATTTATTATTTGTTGAAAATTTCTTCTAGATTATGGAATTTCACATTAATTTTAAAAGTTTGAGTTGAATTGTTAAAAGAAATGAGGTATGGGGGAGATAATTATTGAAATCCATCCTAATTGATATATCCTAGATGGAACTAGTCATTATTAGGTATAATTTATATATATAAAATTGATGGCTAATTTGGGATGGATAATTAGGAAAATGGATTATTAAACATTTATTTTATAAATTTCATATTTTATAGATATTATGGAATAGTATTAAAATAATATAGGTTTTAAAAATAAAAATAGTAGCTATACATGGTTTTTTTATGGTTCATAAACCATTCAAGGATAGGAAATTAAAGTGGAAGAAATTTCTAATTTTTGTTATCATTTTTTAATCATCCTCAATAACTGTTCTTATAGGAAAATAAATTCAAAATATATTTTGTGGTATCTTAGTGTTTTGATACTATTAAGAAAATCATGATTTGTCTAAAACCATTACATTTTAATTCAATTCGACCCTAAAAACCCACCTAAAGTCCAATTAATTTCTCTAGATGAGCGAAAAATCATAAAATAAGTTAAAGTGAAAAATTAATCTTCAAACATCTATAAAATTTGATTCATGTACACATTTTAGCTCCAAAATATATCAAACTAATTATAACAAAATGGTCTACACCCCTAAAATTCAATGAAACTAGTAGATAATGTCTTTATAGGTTAGAAGAGATCTATAATCCTTAAAAATGGGTTTTAAATTATAAAAAACATAAATCATTCACTAAAAATACAGTTTAGTGATTAGTGGTTATTAATTCATTTTTTATCAAATTGGGAATTTTAATTTGGGACTGTACCATTAATACCAAAATTAGGTAAGATTTTATGTTATATTTTCTTGCATAAGAATATTTCACTTTCTTAATTATCTAATTATCCTTCTGATCATGATAAAATTGATAGTAAAGGATCTTCAATTTAAAAGGTATATTTAATTTTTATTATGGATTTGAAAAAGGGTTGTTTCATCTTTATTTATTTGGATCCAGGGGCTTATCATCTTCAATGATCAAATGAATTATATGTTTTTGTAACTTATAACTCATTGATTCAAAATGGGTATTAACTCATGTGTTTGGTAAGTTATCTGTGGTACAAATACCTTGATTATTGGAGTTGTTTTAGTTGAGGTTAATTCATGTAAACACCTTGGATTTTAGTGGAATTTTTGGATAATCAATAATTTTTGGTGAGTTAAAAGATAATTCCTAAATTAGTTTTAGATAAAATTTATAAGAATTAAAAATTTGAATAGCGGTATTGCTAATAAATTTTCCATGAAAATACATGTGTCAATGGGATATGTGAATTTATTTTTTATATAGAAGATATAAATGACTGAAGAATATAAATATTTAGAATGTGAAGGTGGTAAGTTGATTTATTCTCTTCATAGACTCAGTGGAAGATTTTTGGGGATAATCAATTTTTTATTTGGGATAATTGCAACATTCTGTATTTTTGTATTTCATAAAAAAAATTAATTTTGGGCTAAATAGAAATTTTACAAGTTTTTGATAGTTTCATTATTAAGGTGATTGATTAGAAAAATGTGGGAAGTAACTATACACACTTACTGGATAAAAAATATTGATATCCACAACTAGTAAATCATGTACTATTACTACTTATCATTGAATATCATCCCAATTTTTTTTATATCTAGTATTCTCATGCTTTAATTTTAATTAATATATGTTCTTATTAGAGGAATTATAATTTTTTTAACATTATTATTTAATGAATTAAAATGTGTTAATGATATTTAAATGGATTATTTATCTAATATATATTTCCTCCTTATTTTATATTATAGGATGTGATTTAGTGGGCTTAATTCCATCTTGAAAGTGGTATAGTGATATATTTTATGTGAATTACCCATGTGGATATTGATAATGGTGGTTTTATGGGTTACTATGGTTGTGTCCCATTACACGTGTAATAACTTAAACAATTAATGATCAGGACTAGCATTTTGTAGAGGATGTAGTGCAGATTGATTGATGAAATATCTAGAAACTCTTGGTTGTTAGGTGGATATTAACCCATATATTATGGGATAAGTAAATCATCTTGGTGGTGTTAATGGTATGTTGGTAGGTAGGAGAGCTGGTAGTGGTATCCTTGGGGATATGGGAGTGCAGCATTCTAAAATTTTACTAACTATTGTTCCATTAAATAAATTTTATATGTTTGATAACATTTCATACACACAACATTAAAATTAAGTGAATAATGATTTTTTGTAGAATGAAATGAAATACATTACTAGATATTTAAAATTAATTGGGAAATAAATTAATTTTTTAAATAAAAGGGGTATAATTTAATTCACAAAAATAACATTGATTCTAAAGAAACTATTTTCAAATGTTTTAACGAACTATATATTTTTGTTTGATTTAATAATATGGAGGGATAAAATTAATAAAATTGTAAAACCCAGAGATTTTATAAGATATATTCTTTTAAATTTCTTTCATATCTTCTGCTATACGCTACACCAATATTATCTTGCGCTATACGCAACACCATATTAGCTTGCAGTATACGCAACACTAATCTTGGATCGTGTTAAAAACAATTTCAAGTTTGTTTGATAGTAATTATTCAACACAACATTGAATGTATATATACATATATATTCAATGTATAAATGAAATATGGTTAGATGTTAGTATACGCAACAACAAAGGAGTCTTTCACTACATGTAACCCTGACATGGATTGCATTACACACAATGGAAACCTTCCTTGATAGCGTGTGTTGTATGCAATATCGGGTTTCACTAAACCACGATATATTATTATAATATTATTATGAACTAGCCGTTATGAATATTATTAAGTAAATTTTGAATTTTATAACATTATTATTCATCTTACACATTTTCTAGAACATGGTATAAGAACAAAATAAATTTTTCAGGTAAAATAAGTATTTTTCAAAAAATGCAGTTTTGCCGCCTTTTGATGGAAACCCCACTTTAAATATAGTTTCTGACATGTTTATAAATTCAATTTTACAAAATAAAATTCTTCTTTGGAATCAGGATATTAAAATTTACTTTGGATAAATTTTTCATATTATTCTGATAACTTTCAT
Source organism: Viscum album (assembly GCA_963277665.1). Classification (NCBI taxonomy): domain Eukaryota; kingdom Viridiplantae; phylum Streptophyta; class Magnoliopsida; order Santalales; family Viscaceae; genus Viscum; species Viscum album. The sequence goes on from OY728162.1 coordinate 129,924,223, forward strand.
ATTTTAATGAATAGTAAAAACATGCTATATTTTAATTAAAAACAACATTTTTTATCGTAATAATTTATATGGTTAAATTATAATTTTTAATGGTTTTAGAGTATAAATAGAATATATTCTTACCATTTAATATAATTTTTGTCATTAGCATTTATTTTACATTGAATTCATAGATAAATCATTTCAATCTTTTGCAATGTTTTAACTTTTAAAACTCGTTTTCTTAATAGCGGGATTAATTTTAAATTAATTACTGAAACTTCTGTGTTTTGAATTAGGAAAAATGGATTCCATATTTGGAATCATTAGGTCCAAATTATGTTAAAAGGCTACTTTTTATTTTTGGGTACTATGAATAGTAACTACTGTAAATTTTATTTACCATAGTTAAAGGTAAATCGGGTAATTGAGGATAAATATAATATTATAAAATTACCCTAACACTTGTATTAATATAATTGGATGATTATATTTCATCCTATGATATATTTTGGTCAAAATTGAATCCATTGGAACCCATTTGTATTTGATTATGACATTTAGTTTATTTTATTTAAAGGAAAGTGAAATATGTCTCACTCAAACTTTAATAATTAAAGTACTTTTAATATAAGGTTATAAAAAATATAAATTCAGTTATAATTACTCATCTGAAAGCTAAAATATTTTTATTTATCATGGTAATTTATTTGTAATTTTTAAGTGTTATTTATTTACCTTCTTATCTTAAACATTAATGATGTAGAAATTATTTATTTAGGGAAAAATCAATAATATAGTCTTTATTGAAATAGTAATGAATATCACAAGGCCCAAAAATCTGAAGAAAACTTAATGGTAGTGTATATATAAACCCTAATCATCCAATGGCTGAATTTTTGACCATTTTAATCCTTATAAAGGCGATTATGACACTTATATTATTTTATTTTAAATGATTCCAACTTTTTTACCTTCATAATTTAATAAATATATCAATTTACAAGTTGTGATTTTAAGATGATAAATTATAGTAAAAGTATTATTATGAAATATATGAAATTTATAATCATCATAAGATTTTAGTTTTAATATTTATGAAACAAATAAGTATATTAAATAATTATACAAAAATAATGTACTAATGATTTTATTAAGAGATATACCAAATAAATGGTTTAAAAAATATTAAAATAAATATTATATGAACTATTTAATGTGATCCACGAATTTTCAAGACAAATTTAATATGTTATAAATCTATTAAATATTTTTGTTAGAATATATCATCTGTTTTAATTTTATTAAAATTAAAATAAATGAATAGTTTCAAAATTGACACTATTGTTATTTTATAAAAATAACATATTAAAAAATTGTTTAAAAATCACAAAAATATTTAAAAATTATAAATTGAAATTTTAATTGTATAAAATGTCATAAATTATCAAATTATGGACAATTCACAACACATAAGTAATTATTTATAACAATTTAAAAATTAGAATCTTATTACCACAAATAAAATTAAATAGATTAAATAAGGATAAATCATGTTGATAATGTTTAAAATAAATTCCCAACTTGTCTAACTTTTATTTCTTATTTATATTACAACCCTATATCATCTAAGATTCTTATTTGAGTCATTTTAGAGGTTTTTAAGTGGGGTTGGAAATTATTATAAATTATTATTTCTTATAATTCTGAAGGTGCTCCTCTCCTCCCTTATAAAAAGGCACCTCCTCCCTGTCATCTTTAAACAACTTTGAGCCTTCAAGATCGGCAAAAACCTGCCCATTTCCCTTATCAACTTCCCTAGAAATATTCTAGAGGTCCTGGTCTTCTTAAAAGTCCAATCTTAGTGCCCTAAGATGAGGTTTCAATGAGGCGTGTCGAAGAAGAGGTAATACCCGTTACTGATTCTTTCAAATTTATTTCTTCTTCTTCTTCTTCTTTAGTTGTTTAATTATGAAGTAATAACATCATTATCACTAATATACTTATATGTTATTATATATATGAAACAACCCTATTTCACCTTCTATCCATCCTACAGAAAACGAAATCACCGCGCGTGTGTACATACGGAATATCGTCTCCACGCCGTGGTGTAATCTGTTTTCCACCGCCACCTTACTTGGATTGGTATAGTGGTGTAAATAAAAAACTATATATGATTATTTTAAAGTGATAGTGATTCTTAAATATTATTCAAACACTTCAATACAATTCCATAATCACGGGAATGATATCATCGTTCGTGCGTACGTACGGACTACCGTCTCCACGAACGCGATGAGATTCATTTTCCATGATTAACCATTCAAGTATGATTATAAAGTATATATAATAAATAATAATGAAATATATTACATAATAATGATACTATATTTATGAACATATATGTTTCATTTACTTAATTCTATTTAATTCAAATAAGGAAACGAAAAAAGCGTTCATGCGTACGTACGGCCTACCGTCTCCATGAATGGTGTATTTCTTTACCTTTATAGATATATTATGTATATTCTGAATATATATTTATATAAATAATGTTTTATAATCTGAAATTATGTAATCATGATATAAGTAATCATATTAATAATTACAAGTCAAAACAAGGATGATAAATGAAAAGATTTTACCCAAAACGCTACTTTAACATGAATTTACAAAAGAACGGGTAATATAAAGTCATAAGTGAACCATATATGATATCATAACAATGAATATGATTCTGTAATAATTCAATGACATTATTTAAATCATTATACAGGAGTTTCAGATACATACAAAGCATATCGGACCTAAGGTAAGGGATAATTTTACAATCTCAATTGTTTTCTATCCGAGATTGCTTTTACGTAAGTATTTACTGGGGTTATATTTATCATCCATGTACAAGTGCTATAAAAAATTTTTCATGTATGTTTAAATTCCTTTTTACCCATTTTTTACTTTTACTACATGGTATGTAAGGAATATTTTTTTTGTTTACCATACGAGGTACTTTTTGACATTTCCGGAAAAAGTACGAGAAGAATGTTTTTTTAACTTATAAGGCATGAACAGATTTTTACGGTTTCAGAACGCCTTATTGTCATGAACATTACTCTACAAGATTTCATTACTATTTTCAAAAAAATCATTTTCTTTTAAAATTGAATGGAATTTTTTGAAAATAAAATTATTTTCAAGAAGAAAGGATATTTTCCTCAAGAATTCATTTCAAGTGCTTTATCAAAACCATTTTCCATCTAAGAATACATTATTTCATATGTGTATGTATTAGGTATACTATCTCTATGATTTATATGGTTTCACTTTTCTTATGATGAAATGATATCGATTTGTTTTATATAGATTATCTTATGATGGAATGATGTTTCAAAAACCCAATTTATTCTTTGGGTAATGATGAATGATTTATGATTGTTTTGTGGAACATGAAAGAATAATTTCAATATGAGATGGGTGGGACCTATATCTCCCTCCAATGCATTGGGTAAGATTTATATCTCATGAGATAGACATGGCTGAAATGGAAAGTAAATCCAGTTCAGTAATATAGGGTTGGAATGGCAAGTAAACCTAGTTCAATAAGGGACTTTGCCCACTAAGATGGTCTTGGAAGCAATGTCTTGGATACTATGGAAATCATATCATGTGATTAATGTTTTCCCACAATTAAAAGTTTTATTCCCATGCTATTTTATCATGATTGATGTTCCATTATGATCTATTCCATACGTACTGCCATGTTTTATGTCATTTCTCAAGATCTTGATGTTTAAACATTATGTTCCTATTTTAAGTTCAAATATATATGGTTTGTTTTATTTTCTCCATGCATAGCCTTATTGAGAATTTGAGCTCACCCTTAATATGTTTTCTTTTCCCTATGATTTAAAGAAATGTTTAAGGTAGGAAAACAAAAGGGGAAGATCTTTATGGGAGATGTTGAAGATCTTTCAGCACGATTAGAAAATTATATTCCAAGATTCCAAAGAGACTAAACTATTACGGTCCTTGTGTGTCTATTTTTGTAATGTATTATGTATTCCGAAAAAGTAATGTATTTTCCATGTACGTCATGCTTTGGGTCTCTACAGTTGGTATCAGAGGAAAGGTTTTGTTAACCTTTGGAAACTAGGATGTGAAAACTTTAGTGAGATCCCTAGAGATATATCTAATGTATGTCTAGGGATGTCCCTAAGGTTAAGTATAAGTATAGGTTATTGTCCTAGAATTTCACTAACGATCTTAGAATTAAACCTAAGATGTTAGATATTGAAGGTACTCCCCCTTTATTATTTTTTTCCCTAGCATGATTTTTTCCTCTCACACTGTTATTTTTGGGTTTTAGACGATGGCTGGAACCCGACGGAACCGTGTTGATCAATGTAATGGACAATGCAATTATTTTCCTCCTGAACAAACCAATGTAATGGTAGATGGAGTGAAAAAGCTTATTGTTATACTTACACAAGCTATGAATCATTCTAGACTTCCAAATGAGCAGAAAATGGAACAATATTCTACTGAGTCCTTCATGAGGCAATGCCCACCTTCTTTTAGTGGGTCTTCTGATCCACTTGTCACTGAACAATGGATTTTTACCATTGAAAAGATATTTTCCATACTTCATTGTTCGGAACATGAAAAATTCATTCTGGATATTTACCGTTTATAAGGTGAATCAGATCAATGGTGGACTCTAATTAAGAATACATGGCCCTAACATGAAACTGAATCCATGGAATGGGACGAGTTCAAGAACTTGTTTTTCAGTAAGTACTTCCCTTGTATTCTTCGAACAAAGATTGAAAATGAGTTCCTTGAGCTTAGGCATAAGGATGATAAATCTGTTGGTATATACGAAGTGAATTTTACAAGACTTTCAAGGTATGCATCTGGCTTTATCATCCAACCTAAAAGTAAAGTTGATCGATTCTTCAGTGGCTTAAAACCAAGTCTTCGAATGGCATTATCTATAAGATAATTCTGTAGCTATAAAGAAATTAGGTGTTGTGCTATCAAGGTAGAACTGGAAGTTGGTGTAACATATCCATATCATGGTTTTGACAAGAAATGAAAGATGGAGTTCAAGGAGAAATCATAAAATAATGGTGAAAAGAAGATGAATGTTTCTTTATGCTCAAAGTGTGGAAAGAATCATGGTGGAGATTGTCTAAAAGGGACTAGAAAATGTTTTAAGTGTGGAAAAGAAGGTCATCGAGTAGCTTAATGTCGAAGTAATGGAAAAAGGGTTGCTAATGATGTGAATAAATAAAAGACTGTAGAGAACGCACCACCAACACTTCAATGCTTCAAGTTCAAGGAAATGGGGCATTATGCTAATCAATTCCCTAATCCAAGGGTTAATGATGATCAATGTGCACAACCTCTTAAGGAAAAGGATAAAGGGAAGTCACATGTGATCACTATTTGTGATGTTGAGTATGAAAATGAAGTTGTGTAATGATTAAGTGTTAATGTAATGGGATTTCAAAATAGTATCATCGAATCTCATTTATGGTATCATGGAATTTTGGAATATCTATGTATTGGTTTTCAATAATTATATGGTACTGGTAACCATGAAAAGTGATTGAAATATTTTTGTAAAAAAGATGATATGCGCATAATCAAGGGATAAAGAGAAAATGAAATGATCTCATTACAGATATCATGGTTTGAGTATATATAAATTTTGGGATTTTGGTATTTGGAAAGAGTTAACTTTTTACAGCATTCATTTTTTCACTAAGATTCAATGGGTATTCATTTTTCAAGAGAATACATTATTCAGATATTCACATGTTTGGAATGTGACCATCAATATATATTGTATGATATATGGGGGATAAATGATTGTATTCACATGCTTGTTTGATGAAATTTCTAGTAATCGTTCTCTATATGCTATAAGATTGGATAGAAGTATTTTAGATAAGCCTAAATATTATAATGGATTATGTTGGACATAAATTAGTGTTGTCTAAGGCTAGACCTTTTATTGATGGGATGTTATAATAATGTAGTTTTAGAAAAAGGACAACCTGCAGGATGGGTGACAACCTGTCATGTCGGACAAGGTTGCAGGAATCGAACCCATGACCGAAGTGCGACATGCCTTTATCACCTACCACTGGCCTACAGGAAGTCCCTTATTAGTAGAAATTAGTTTTATTTTATTAAGCGGTATGATAGATGAAGTATAATTCCATTTTTGGAATGATATGCGATTAATATCACCATAGATGGACTTATGTATATAACAATTGCTAACCTTTTGTTTGAGACAGATGGAATGACCCATCATTCTATCACATGATCTTCTAACACTTCACGAATGAAAAATTCAACTTCATTTCTTTAAGAGATAAAGTGGAAATTGTTCAAGGCACGAACAACGGTGAGATTATATCAAAATAAAGTATGTATTTATTCTAATTCAAATTCTTCAACTTTAAGGAAATGATCTTGAAAACCAAAAATTTTGTCCTAGTGACCTTATATCTGATGAATCAGATGCTACCTTAGATCATCACAAATTTATGGCTTCGTGATTGTTGACTTTTTCATAGTCATGTTCTCTAAAACTCTCCATCAGAACATGATGGTTTGATTTCTCTTCCATATCCATATTTTCACCTATGTTGTCCTATGTGGAAACCCAGTGGTGAGTTACTTTGGGTGACCGTTATGATTCTAACTTCTCTTTTTAAAATGAAGTTGTAGTATTCCTTTTTACGATGTGGGTTTCTATTAAAACTTTCGAGTAGTAAGCCATTTATAACTCCGACGAATTTCGAGGGTGAAATTCATTTTAATGGGGGTAGAATATAACACCCCGAGATTCTATAAGATATATTATTTTTAATTTCTTTCATATCTTCTGATGTATGATACACCAAGACTATCTTGTGCTATATTCAACACCGTATTAGCTTGCAGTATATGTAACACTAATCTTGGATCCTGTTAAAAACAATTTCAAGTTTGTTTGATAGTAATTATTCAACGCAACATTGAGTGTATATATACATATATATTCAATGAATAAATTAAATATGGTTGGATTTTGTTATACACAACAACAAATGAGTCTTGCACTACACGCAACCCTAACTTGGATTGTGTTACACGCAATCGCGACCTTTTTCGATAGCGTGTGTTGTACGCAATACCGGGTTTCACTAAACAACGATATATTATTATAATATTATTATAATATTATTATGAACTAGCCATTATGAATAGTATTAACTAAATTTTGAATTTTATATCATTATTATACATCTTACACATTTTCTAGAACATAGTATAAGAACAAAATAAATTTTTTGGGTAAAATAAGTATTTTTAAAAAAAAATGCAGTTTTGCCGCCATTTAATGGCGCACCCACTTTAAATCTAGTTTTTGACATGTTTATAAGTTCAATTTGACAAAATAAAATTCTTCTTTGGAATCAGGATATTAAAATTTACTTTGGATAAATTTTTCATATTATTCTGATAACTTTCATATTTTAATGAATAGTAAAAACACGCTATATTTTAATTAAAAACAACTTTTTTTATCGTAATAATTTACATGGTTAAATTATAATATTTAATTTTTTTAAAGTATAAATAGAATATATTTTTACCATTTAATATAATGTATGTCATTAGCATTTATTTTACATTGAATTCATAGGTAAAATCATTTCAATCTGTTGCAATGTTTTAACCTTTAAAACTCATTTTCTTAATAGCGGGATTAATTTTAAATTAATTACTGCAACTTAAGTGTTTTGAATTAGGAAAAATGGATTCCATACTTGGAATCAGTAGGTCCAAATTATGTTAATAGGCTACTTTTTATTTTCTGGTACTATGAATAGTAACTACGGTAAATTTTATTTACCATAGTTAATGGTAAATCGGGTAATTGAGGGTAAATATAATATTATAAAATTACCCTAACATTTGTCTTAATATAATTGGATGATTATATTTTGTCCTATGACATATTTTGGTCGAAATGGAATCCATTGGAACCCACTTGTATTTGATTATGACCTTTTAGTTTATTTTATTTAAAGGAAAGTGAAATATATCTCACTCAAACTTTAATAATTAAAGTATTTTTAATATAAGGTTATTCAGAATATAAATTCGGTTATAAATACTCATTTTAAATCTAAAATATTTTCTTTATCATGGTAATTTATTTTTAATTTTTAAGTGTTATTTAATTACCTTATTATCTTATACATTAATGATGCAGAAATTATTTATTTTGTGAAAAATAAATAAAATAGTTTTTATTGAAATAGTAATGCATATAAAAAGGCCCAAAATCTGAAGTAAACTTAATGGTAGTGTATATATAAACCCTAATCATCCACTGGCAGAATTTTTGACCATTTGGATCCTTATAAAGGCGATTATGACACTTATATTATTTTATTTTAAATGATTCCAAAGTTGTCACCTTCATAATTTAACAAATATAACAATTTACATGTTGTGATTTTATGATGATAAATTCAAGTAAAAGTATTATTATGAAATCTATGAGATTTATCTTCATCATAGGATTGTTTTTAAATTTTTATACAACAAATAATTATATTAAATAATTATACAAATATTATGTACTAATCATTTTATTAAGAGATATACCAAATAAATGGTTTCAAAATATTAAAATAAATATTATATTAACTATTTAATGTGTTCCACTAATTTTCTAGAAAAATTTGACATGTTAGGAATCTATTAAAAATTTTGGTTAGAATTTATCCTCTGTTTGAAGTTTATTAAAATTAAAATAAATTAATAGTGTCAAAATTGACAATATTGTTATTTTATAAAAATAACATATTATAAAATTGTTTAAAAATCACAAATATATTTAAAAATTATAAATTGAAATTTATATGGTCGAAAATGTCATAAATTATCCAATTATGGACAATTCACAACACATAAGTAAATATTTATAACAATATAAAAATTAGAATCTTATTACCACAAATAAACTTAAATATATAAAATAAAGATAAATCATGTTGATAATGTTTAAAATAAATTCCCAACTTGTCTAAATTTTATTGGTTGTTGATATTACAACTCTGTCTCATCTAAGATTCGGATTTGAGTCATTTTTGAGGTATTTAAGTGGGGTTAGAAATTATTATAAATTAATATTTCTTATAATTCCAAAGGTGCCCCTCCCCTTCCTTATAAAAGGGCACCTCATCCCTCTCATCTTTACACAACTTTGAGCCTTAAATATCATCCAAACTTTTCCCATTTCACTTCTAAACTTCCCTAGAAATATTCTAGAGGTCTTGGTCTTTTTCAAAGACTAATCTTAGTGCCCTAAGAGGAGGTTTCAAAGAGGCGTGTCGAAAAAGAGGTAATACCCGTTACCGATTCTTTCAAATTTATTTCTTCTTATTCTTATTATTGTTTAGTTTTTTCATTATTAAGTAATAACATTAGTATCACTAATATACTGATATATTATTATATATATGAAACAACCTTATTTCACCTTCTATCCATCCTACAGAAAATGAAATCACCGCGCTTGAGTACGTACGGAATACCGTCTCCACGCCGTGGTGTAATCTTTCTTCCACCACCACCTTACTTGCATGGGTATAATTGTGTAAATAAATAAATATATATGATTATTTTAAATTGGTAATGATTATGAAATATTATAAAAACACTTCAATACAATTCCATGATCATGGGAATGATATCATCGTTTGTGCGTACGTACGGACTACCGTCTCCACGAACGCGATGAGATTCATTTTCCATGATTAACCATTCAAGTATGATTATAAAGTATATATAATAAATAATAATGAAATATATTACATAATAATGATACTTAATTTATGAACATATATGTTTCATTTACTTAATTCCATTTAATTTAAATAAAGAAACAAAAACAGTGTTCATCCGTACGTACGGCCTACCGTCTCCATGAACGGTGTATTTCTTTCCCTTTATCAATCTATTATGTATATTCGGAATATATATTATAGATAAATCATGTTTTATATTCTAGATTTATGTAATCAGGATCTAAGTAATCATATTAATAATTACAAGTCAAAACACTGACGATAAATGAAAAGATTTTACCCAAAACGCTACTTTAACATGAATTTACAAAAGAACGGGTAATATAAAGTCATAAGTGAACCATATATGATATCATAACAATGAATATGATTCTGTAATAATTGAATGACATTATTTAAATCATTATACAGGAGGTTCAGATACATACGAAGCATATCAGACCTAAGGTAAGGGATATTGTTGCAATCTCAATTGTTTTCTATCCAAGATTGTTTATACGTAAGTATTTGTTGGGGTTATATTTATCATTCATGTCCAAGTTTTATAAAAATGTTTTCATGTATTTTTAAAGTCCTTTTTACCCATTTTTTACTTTTACTACTTGGTATGTAAGGAATAATTTTTTTGTTTACCATATGAGGTACTTTTTGACTTTTCCTTCAAAAGTACGAGAAGAATGTTTTTTTAACTTAAACGGCATGAACAGATTTTTCCAGTTTCATAACGCCTTATTTTCATGAAGATTACTCTACAATATTTCATGAATATTTTCAAAAAAATACTTTTCTTTTAAAATTTAATGGAATTTTGTGAAAAGAAAATGATTTTCAAGAAGAAAGGATATTTTCTTCAAGAATTCATTTCAAGTGCTTTATCAAAACCATTTTCCATCTAAGATGACATTATTTCATATGTGTATTTTTCAAGTATAATGTCTCTATGATTTATATGGTTTAACTTTTCTTATGATGAAATGATATCCATTTGTTTTATATGGATTATGTTATGATGGAATGATGTTTATGAAACCCAATTTATTCTTTGGGTTATGATGAATGATCTATGATTGTTTTGTGGAACACGTAAGAATGATTTCAATATGAGATGGGTGGGACCTATATCTCCCTCCAATGAATTGGTTAATGATTTATATCTCATGAGATATACATGGATGAAACGGAAAGTAAATCTGGTTCAGTAATACAGGGCTGGAACGGCATGTAAACCCGGTTCAATAAGGGACTTTGTCCACTAATATGGTCTTGGCAGCAATGCCTTGGATACTATGGAAATCATATCATGTGCTTAATGTTCTTCCAAAATTACAAGTTTTATTCCCATGTTATTTTATTGTGATTTATGTTCCATTATGATCTATGCCTTACATACTGCCATGTTTTATGTCATTTCTCAATATCTTGATGTTTAAACATTATGTTCATGTTTTTAAGTTCAAATATATATGGTTTGTTTTATTTTCTCCATTCTTACCGTTACGGAGCATTTGAGCTCACCCTTTTTATGTTTTCTTTTCCCTGGGATTTAAAGAAATGTTTTAGGTAAGAAAAAAGGGGAAGATCTTTATGAGAGATGTTGAAGATCTTTCACCATGATTAGATGATTATATTCCGAGTTTCCAAAGACACTAAACTATTACGGTCCTTGTGTGTCTGTTTTTGTAATGTATTAAGTATTCTGAAAAAGTAATATAATTTCCATGTACATCAAGATTTGGGTCTCTACAGTTTGTATCAGAGGAAAGGTTTAGTTAACCCTTGGAAACTAGGATACGAAAACTTTAGTGTGATCCCTAGAGATATTTCTAAGGTATGTCTAGGGATGTCCCTAAGGTTAAGTAAACATATAGGTTATAGTCCTAGAATTACGCTAACTATCTTAGAATTAATCCTAAGATGTTAGATATTGAAGGTACTCCCCCTTTATTATGTTGTTTTTCCTAGCATGATTTTTGCCTCTCACACTATTCTTTTTGGGTTTTAGATAATGGTTAGAACCCGAAGTAACCATGTTGATCAATGCAATGGACAATGAAATGATTGTCCTTCTGAACAAACCAATGTCATGGGAGATGGAGTGCAAAATCTTGTTGCTATACTTACACAATATATGAATCATTCAGGACTTCCAAATGAGAAGAAAAGGGAACAATATTCTATTGAGTCCTTCATGAGGCAACGTCCACCTTCTTTTAGTGGGTCTTATGATCCACATGTTGCTAAACAATGGATCAGTACCATTGAAAATATATTTGCCACACTTCGCTATTCGGAACATGAAAAATTCATTCTGGCTATTTACCGTTTAGAAGGTGAAGCAGATCAATGGTGGAATCTAATTAAGAATACAAGGCCCCAAGATGAAATTGAATCCATGGAATGGGATGAGTTCAAGAACTTGTTTTTCAGTAAGTACTTCCCTCATATTCTTCGAACAAAGATGGAAAATGAGTTCCTTGAGATTAAGCAGAAGGATGGTGAAACTCTTGGTATTTACGAAGAGAATTTTACAAGACTTGCGAGGTATGAATCTAGCTTTATCATCCAACCTGAAATTAATGTTGATCAATTATTCAGTGGCTTAAAACCAAATCATTGAAGGGCATTAGCTATAAGATACATCAGTAGCTATGAAGAAATTGTGTGTTGTGTTACCAAGGTAGAACTGGAAGTTGGTGTAACATATCCATATTATGGTTTTGACAAGAAATGAAAGATTGAGTTCAAAGAGAAAACTCAGAATAATGGTGAAAAGAAGATGAATGTTTCTTTATACTCAAAGTGTGGAAAGAATCATGGTGGAGATTGTCTTAAAGGGACTCGAAAATTTTTTACGTGTGGAAAAGAAGTTCATCGAGTAGCTGAGTGTCAAAGTAATGGAAAAAGGGTTTCTAATGATGTGAATATAGAAAATACTGTAGAGAACGCACCACCGACACTTCAATTCTTCAAGTTCAAGGAAATGGGGCATTATGATAATCAATACCCAAATCCAAGGGTTAATGATGATCAACATGAGAAACCTCTTAAGGCAAAGGATAAAGGGAAGTCACATGCGATCACTATTTGTGATGTTGAGTATGATAGTGATGTTGTGTAATGATTAAGTGTTTATGTAATGGGATTTCAAAATAGTATCATGGAATCTCATTTATGGTATCATGGAATTTTGGAATATCTATGTATTGGTTTTCAATAATTATATAGTACTGGTAACCATGAAAAGTGATTGAAATATTTTTGGAAAGAAGATGATACGCACATAATGAAGGGATAAAGAGAAAATTAAATGATCTCATGAAAGAATCATGGTTTGAGTATATAGAAAATTTGGGATTTTGGTATGTGGAAGGAGTTAACTTTTGACCGCATTCATGTTTTCACTAAGGTTCAATGGGTATTCATTTTTCAAGAGAATACATGATTAAGATATTCACATGTTTGGAATGTGACCAACAAGATATATTGTATGATATATGGGGGATAAATGATGGTATTCGTGTGCTTGTTTGATGACATTTCTAGTAATTGATCTCTTTATGCTATAAGATTAGATAGAAGTATTTTAGATAATCCTAAATATTGGAATGGATTATGTTGTACATAAATTATTATTGTCTAAGGCTAGAAATATTTTTTATGGGATGTGATAATAATGTAGTTTCAGAAAAAGGACAACCTGCAAGATGGGTGACAACCCGTCGTGTCGGACAAGGTTGCGGGAATCGAACCCACAACTGAAGTGCGACAGGCCTTTATCTCCTACCATTGGCCTACAGGAAGTCCCTTGTTAGTAGAAACTAGTTTTATTTGATTAATTGGTATGATAGATGAAGTATAAGTCCATTTTTGGAAAGATATACGATTAATCTCACCATATATGGACTTATGTATACAACTATTGCTAACCTTTTGTTTGAGACAGATGGAATGACCCATCATTCTATCACATGGTCTGCTAACACTTCACAAATGACAAATTCAACTTCATTTCTTTAAGAGATGAAATGGAAATTGTTCAAGGCACGAACAACGGTGAGATTATATCGAAATAAAGTAAGTATTTCTTCTAATTCAAATTATTCAACTTTAGGGAAATGATCTTGAAAACCAAAAATGTTGTACAAGTGCCCTTATATCTGATGAATTAGATGCTACCTTAGATCATCACAAATTTATGGCTTTGTGATTGTTGGATTTTTCATAGCCATGTTCTCTACCACTCTCCATTAGAACTTGATGGTTATATTTCTCTTCCATATCCATATTTTCACCTATGTTGTCCTATGTGGAAACCCACTGCTGAGTTACTTTGGGAGAACGTTATGATTTTAACTTCCATTTTTAAAATGAAGTTTTAGTTTTCCTTTTTACGATGTGGGTTTCTATTAAAACTTTCGACTAGTAAACCATTTATAACTCCGACGAATTTCGAGGGAGAAATTCATTTTAAGGGGGGTAGAATGTAACACCCCAAGATTTTATAAGATATATTATTTTTAATTTCTTTCATATCTTATGTTGTACGCTACACCAAGATTATCTTGCACTATACTCAACATCGTATTAGCTTGTAGTATACGCAACACTAATCTTGGATTGTGTTAAAAAAAATTCAAATTTGTTTGATAGTAATTATTCAATGCAACATTGATTGTATATATAAATATATATTCAATGTATAAATGAAATATGGTTGGATTTTATTATACACAAACACAAATAAGTCTTGCACTACACGCAACCCTAACTTTGATTGCGTTACCCGCAATCACAACCTTCCTTGATAGCGTGTGTTGTACGCAATACCGGGTTTTACTAAACAATGATATATTATTATAATATTATTATGAACTAGCCGTTATGTATAGTATTAACTGTATTTTGAATTTTATAACATTATTATTCATCTTACACATTTTCTAGAACATGGTATAAGAACAAAATAAATTTTTCGGGTAAAATAAGTATTTTTCAAAAAATGCAGTTTTGCCGCCTTTTGATGGCACACCCACTTTAAATATAGTTTTTGACATGTTTATAAGTTCAATTTGACAAAATAAAATTCTTATTTGGAATCAGGATATTAAAATATACTTTGGATAAATTTTTCATATTATTCTGAAAACTTTCATATTTTAATGAATAGTAAAAACACACTATATTTTAATTAAAAACAACATTTTTCATCGTAATAATTTATATGGTTAAATTATAATATATAACGGTTTTAAAGTATAAATATAATATATTTTTACCATTTAAAATAATTTATTTCATTAGCATTTATTTTACATTGAATTTATAGGTAAAATCATTTCAATCTTTTGCAATGTTTTAACTTTTAAAACTCGTTTTCTTAATAGCAGGATTAATTTTAAATTAATTAATGCAACTTTTGTGTTTTGAATTAGGAAAAATGGATTCCATATTTGGAATCATTAGGTCCAAATTATGTTAATAGGATACTTTTTATTTTTTGGCACTATGAATAGTAACTACGGTAAATTATATTTACTATAGTTAAAGGTAAATCAGGTAATTGAGGGTAAATATAATATTATAAAATTACCTTAACACTCTTTTTAATATAATTTGAGGATTATATTTCGTCATATTACATATTTTGGTCGAAATGGAATCAATTTGAACCCACTTGTATTTGTTTATGACCTTTAGTTTATTTTATTTAAAGGAAAGTGAAATATGTCTCACTCAAACTTTAATAATTAAAGTATTTTTAATATAAGGTTATATAGAATATAAATTCATTTATAAATAATCATTTTAAATCTAAAATATTTTTCTTTATCATGGTAATTTATTTGTAATTTTTAAGTGTTATTTAATTACTATATTATCTTATACATTAATGATGCAGAAATTATTTATTTAGTGAAAAATCAATAATATTGTTTTTATTGAAATAGTAATGCATATCAAAAGGCCCAAAAATCTGAACAAAACTTAATGGTAGTGTATATATAAACCCTAATCATCCAATGGCCGAATTTTTGACCATTTGGATCCTTATAAAGGCGATTATGACACTTATATTATTTTATTTTAAATGATTCCAAAGTTGTCACCATCATAATTTAATAAATATAACAATTTACATATTGTGATTTTAAGATGATAAATTCTAGTAAAATTATTATTATGAAATATATGAGATTTATCGTCATCATAGGATTTTATTTTTAATTTTTATGCAACAAATAAGAATATCAAATAATTATACAAAAATTATGTACTAATGATTTTATTATGAGATATACCAAATAAATGGTTTTAAAAATATTAAAATAAATAATATATAAACTATTTAATGTGATCCACGAATTTTATAGACAAATTTCACATGTTAGTAATCTATTAAATATTTTGGTTAGAATATATACTCTGTTTGGATTTCATTAAAATTAAAATTAATAAATAGTTTCAAAATTGACACTATTGTTATTTTATAAAAATAACATATTATAAAAATGTTTGAAAATCACAAAAATATTTAAAAATTATAAATTGAAATTTATATAGTCTGAAATTTCATAAATTATCCACTTATGGACAATTAAAAAAACATAAGTAATTATTTATAACAATTTAAAAATTAGAATCTTATTACCACAAATAAAATTAAATTGATTAAATAAGAATAAATCATGTTGATAATGTTTAAAATAAATTCCCAACTTGTCTAAATTTTAATCATTATTGAGATTACAACCCTATCTCATCTAAGCTTTTGATTTGAGTCATTTTTGAGGTTTTTATGTGGGGTTAGAATTTATTATAAATTAATATTTCTTATAATTCCAAAGGTGCCTCTCTCCTCCCTTATAAAAGGGCATCACCTCCCTCTCATCTTTACACAACTTTGAGCCTTCAAGCTCGTCCAAAACCTACCCATTTACCCTCTAAACATCCCTAGAAATATTCTAGAGGTCCTTTTCATCTTCAAAGACCAATCTTAGTGCCCTAAGAGGAGGTTTCAAAGAGGCGTGTTGAAGAAGGGGTAATACTCGTTATTGATTCTTTCAAATTTATTTCTTCTTCTTCTTATTCTTTAGTTGTTTCATTTTTAAGTAATAACATAAATATCACTCATATACTGATATGTTATTATATATATGAAACAACCCCATTTCACCTTCTATCCATCCAATGGAAAATGAAATCTCCATGCGTGTGTAAGTACGGAATACTGTCTCCACGCCGTGGTGTAATCTGTTTTCCACCACCACCTTACTTGGATGGGTATAATGGTGTAAATAAATAACTATATATGATTATGTTAAATTTATAATGATTCTGAAATATTATACAATCACTTCAATACAATTCCATGATCATGGGAATGATATCATCATTCGTGCGCACGTATGGACTATCATCTCCACGAACGCGATGAGATTCATTTTCCATGATTAACCATTCAAGTATTATTATAAATTATATATAATAAATAATAATAAAAGATATTACATAATAATGATACTGGATTTATGAACATATATGTTTCATTTACATAATTCTATTTAATTCAAATAAGGAAACGAAAATAGCGTTCATGCGTACGTACGGCCTACCGTCTCCATGAACGGTGTATTTCTTTCCCTTTATCGATATATTATGTATATTCTGAATATATATTATATATAAATCATGTTTTATATTCTGGAATTATTTAATTATGATCTAAGTAATCATATTAATAATTAAAAGTCAAAACACGGACGATAAATGAAAAGAATTTACCCAAAATGCTACTTTAACATGAATTTACAAAAGAACGGGTAATATAAAGTCATAACTGAACCATATATGATATCATAACAATGAATATGATTCTGTAATAATTAAATGACATTATTTAAATCATTATACAGAAGGTTCGGATACATACGAATCATATCGGACCTAAGGTAAGGGATAATGTTGCAATCTCAATTGTTTTCTATCCGTGATTGCTTGTACGTATGTATTTACTAGGGTTATATTTATCATCCATGTCCATGTTTTATAAAAAAAAATCATGTATGTTTAAATTCCTTTTTACCCATTATTGAATTTTAATACATGGTATGTAAGGAATCTTTTTTTTTGTTTACCATACGAGGTACTTTTTGACTTTTCTGGCAAAAGTACGATAAGAATGTTTTTTTTAACTTATATGGCATGAACAGATTTTTACGATTTCATAATGCCTTATTTTCATGAAGCTTACTCTACAAGATTTCATGAATATTTTCAACATAATCCTTTTATTTTAAAATTGAATGGCATTCTTACGTGTGTATATTTCAAGTATAATGTCTCTAAGATTTATATGGTTTCACTTTTCTTATGATGAAATTATATCCATTTGTTTTATATGGATTATGTTATGATGTAATGATGTTTATGAAACCCAATTTATTCTTTGTGTTATGATGAATGATTTATAAATTTTTTTGTGGCACACGTAAGAATGATTTCAATATGAGATGGGTGGGACCTATATCTCCCTCCAATGCATTGGGTAAAGATTTATATCTCATGAGTTAGACATGGCTGAAATGGAAAGTAAATCTGGTTCAGTAATACAGGGCTGGAACAGCAAGTAAACCTGGTTCAGTAAGGGACTTTGTCCACTAAGATGGTCTTAGCAACAATGCCTTGGATACTATGAAAATCATATCATGTGCTTAACGTTTTTCCACAATTACAAGTTTTATTCCCATTCTATTTTATCATGATTGATGTTATATTATGATCTATGCCTTATGTAATGCCATGTTTTATGTCATTTATGAAGATCTTGATGTTTAAACATTATGTTCATGTTTTTAAGTTCAAATATATATGGTTTGTTTTATTTTCTCCATGCTTACCCTTAATGAAAATTTGAGCTCACCCTTTATATGTTTTATTTTCCCCAGGATTTAAAGAAATGTTTTAGGTAAGAAAACAAAAGGGGAAGATATTTATGGGAGATGTTGAAGATCTTTCACCACAATTAGAAGATTATATTCTATGTTTCCAAAGACACTAAACTATTACGGTCCTTGTTTGACTATTCTTGTAATGTATTAAGTATTCCACAAAAGTAATGTAATTTCCATGTACGTCAATATTTGGGTCTCTACAAAAATATATTTATTAATATTAAATAAATAATCTTTAAATCAATTAACAATACCCATAATATAATTACGTAATTATAAAGAATTACAATATAATTATTTTTCAATAAACCAAAATGTTTTGTTTAAAATAGAATATTTTTTAACATCAATTAAAATTAATTAGATTGTTAAATTTATTAAAAATTATTTTTATACATTTAAAATATGAATAATCATTCATACATTGATTATTATTTTGTTTTAAGTGAATAAAAAATCATTTGAAGGTAAAAAGTTATATTTTTTACTGAACTATTTTTATGTGTGAAATCCACTTTTATCTTCATAAAATAAATTAATCACTATTGATAAATAGATTTAATTAAATTTATTGATAATATATTCAATAAAATAAATTATCATTCATATAATTGTTTTTACTAGGAAAGTAATCGGAATAAATTCATTTTTTTGCTTAAAGATGGTTTTTTTCAAAAATTGTTTTTATGAAATAGGTGAGTTAATATTAAAATTAATTTTTACCAATATTAGAAATTGAATATTTTATAGGAAATTATATTTTGAATCAAAATTTTGAAAGTTAGTAATATGATAAAATTCATTTTTATTCATAAATATCAGTTACTATAGTAAAAGTTAGACACCCTGAAAAGGGTAAAAGGGTTAAAAGAAGTAAATATGTGGTTAAAATAAGGATTAAATCCATAAATATAACTAAAACATTTCCCTGATTAATTTTTTGAATTTGTTATTGAACTTTTTATCTTATATTCATAATTTAGAAAACATTTCCACTTTACTTTTAGAAATAATTTTAATTTATTTTAAAGTTATAAGTATTTAAAAGAGTTTTACTCCTCTAACTTATAAAAGGATACTTTCACATCCTCACTTCTATACACACACTGAAAGATTCATAGTTTAATTAATCCTAGAAAAAAAATCCTCACCAACTATCCATTTCATTACCTAGTGGTTCTAGTATTCCCAAAAGACAAATATAATAAGTCTTAAGGTGCTATCTAAAAGAGGATATCCAAGGAAGAGTTAATCATCATTACCGAGTTCTTTCAAATTTATTTCTTCTTCAACGTACTCCAAATATATTATACTCAACCTAATATAATTAAATATCTATCCTTATTAATCTAAAATTTTATTACATTTATGGAATAATCATTTTCCAAATTACATTTCTTCTATTAGAAAAATGAAAACATCGTCAGTGTTACGTGCGGTCTACCACCTCCAAAAAGTAACATATTTCATTTTTTATCACCACATTAAATGTATTTAATGGTTAAATATTATATTTATAAAAATATTAATTTTTTAATGATAATTTTTCAATTATATTAAGAATATTAATAGTAAATGTTCATCATAAAATTTAACTGTCTAAAACGAGCATATCAAGACATTTTATAAGTACAAAATTCTTAATATTATATTTTATTTATCTTCATCATTTACATATTATAGAATCTAATTAAAAAATTTAATAACATGCTTTTTAAATCATTAATATAATTTAAACTAGATATTATCATTATGAAATAGAATGTTCTCACTCATTCATTTGTTATAACATGCCATTATTTGGCAAGATTATAACACCTACATGAAAAATGTAATGATGTTTATGTAACGAATTATTAATTAATGTTACATACTAGTAATATTATTTTAAATTAATTAATTTAAGATGTTTTATTGATTATGGAATTTTTATATGTAAATTTTTTTTCACTAATAAAATCTATTCTTTTTATGGAATCAAATATTTTTTTAAATGATATTTCTATGAATCCCATTAAAATCATCAATATAAGTTACATGAAATAGATATTGGAATCTATAAATATATCAAAAACAAAATAAAAACCTTCATGAACATTGTATATATTATTAAACTATGACTAAAGTGAAAGTGTTGGAACCGTCGAATCATAAAATGCATAAGAAACAGACTAGTTGACATAAAATATTAATTTTAACAAATAATTATTACAAAATGGGTTACATGAAATTATAAATGAATGATATATAGTAATATAAATTTAAAAATTATATATATATATATATATATATATATATCGTATATCTAAATTTATTTTACATGAGGTTCAAGTGTGTCTGGGGAAGTGGAAGTCTGGGGTTAGGGCTTCTCATCTCAAATATCCATCTTTGAGACATGTTTCGAATTATGAACCTTTATTAATTTATATGTATATATAAATTCTTTTTGAAATATTATTTAATGACTATATTTATTCTCATGGTATTTTAATTTCTTTCTCAATTTATTTATTTCAAGGGTTTTTTTATTTTAAAATTCGTAAAGAGTTTTATTTAAGATTAGTGTTTTTAACAGTTTTAAAGTCATTTACCTAACTATTTCCCTTTCATATCTATATTATTTATATTATTTTAATAATTTTCTTATATATGATTCAATTATTTCTTAAGGTAATTTTTAAATATCATTTACTTTTTATAAATTTTTAAAAGGAATATTTTTAAATATTTTTGCATGAGTAATTTTTTAATTTCATTACAGAAGTGTGAATAAAATGTTTGTTTAAAATTTATCACTTCAAATTATCTTCCCACAACCATAATAATATTATTTATCAAAATTACTTTATAATTTCTGATTGATTTAAAAATAAATCCAATTCTTTTTTTTTTGATTTTTTTAAAGCTACCAAAATAAAATTATATTTATTATTATTTATAAAAGTACATTTTTAAGGATTTTATAATATTATTTTTAATCCATGTCAAAATAATTTAATGGGTATTATGATTTATTGGGGATATTCTAAAATTAATCCATCCAAATTATTTTTCTAGATATCTTCTGATGGTTTTTAAAAAAATTATGAAAACCTATTTCCTTTCTATAGGTTAATAAATATTTGAAGAGATGACGAATTATTTTATGTAATTATTGAATAAATAATAATATATAAACATTATATGATGGGTGTCTCCATTATAGACCTCAAATTAATTAGGTAATGTTTTATATCTCATGAGATCATAGGGGTACACATGTGGTTATTCCAAGCTCAGGGGTACATAGGTGGTTACCCCAAACCAATGAAAGTACATGGGTGGTTATCCCAAACCTACTTTGTAAAGAATATGGGAATACATTAAATATTATTTATATTCTTATTTTAATGAAAATTTATAAATATTATGAAATAACCTCATGGATTAAGATTATTGACTTATGATTTATATGTTATGATTCATGAATTGTGAACAATGTGTTATTGTGAATGATTTTGTTACATTATGTCAATCACTTTGAATATGTTCTCATGACAACATGATGATATTATAATCTATTATTATCTCAATTAATATATCTTATGTTTTCCCTTACTAATCATCAAACTCACTTTTTTATTATATTTACATTCCCTAGGTTATGAATAAATTTATTATGTATGATAAGGGAATATCATATGAAAATTACTTATGGGATATGTTGAATATATTTAAAAATAAGTTGGTTATATACCTAATCACCATGGTATAAACCTTTAGGTCTTGAGGTGTGAACTATTTTGTTATGTATTTAATATTCATCTAAAATAATATAATATACATGTATATCACGGCCAGGTCACCTCAATTGGTATTAGATAAGAGTTTCATTATTTTTATGGATTGTGTTGTGATGAAAAGGAGAGAAGAATGTAAAAAACTATTTGTGAAGTAATATAAATCTAAATCGTCATATGTTAAAATGTAGGTTTCATAATGTAATGCATCTTTGGATTAGTTTTCATTATGATATGATTTCTTACTCTGATTACTTCTTGATGATCATTATCACACCCCAACATTCATTTACCTTATTATTTTATTTATTGATTGATGATAAATCTTTTATTTGAGTTTCATATTAAATTTAATTGAATATTTCAAGTTTTTTATCTTCATAGAAGAGTGAATGGTTATCACATGATTAGTACCAACCATGCAGCTACCCCTAAAAATGCATGAATCTTTTATCAGATGTAATTTACATGGTTGAAACATGGTTTTCATAATCATGTGTACAAACCATGTGACTATATAAGTGTGTCTATTTAGGGTCACACCATTTTGAAAACTATGTGACCAAACAATTTGAAACTTTTTCTTTTTCCAATAAAGGGTGTATGGTTTAGTAAATTATGCAGCCAAACCATATGACTTGTCTAGTTTTATTAAAACTTAAACATCCCAAAAACACCATCCATTAAAATAAGACCCCATAATTTCTCCACTCTCTCTAACCCATATAGGACTCTTGATAATGAGACGAGGCCCCACTTCCTTACTCCCTTGTATTTTTAGGCTCCAATATTCGATTCATACTATTTTTCAGGAGGTAAGGACTTCCTTCTCCTTCTTTATCATCCTCGCATGTTTCTTCTTCTACCATTATCTTGGTCACTTATTTTCCAAAACCTAATGTGAGGGTTGACATTAATGCTTTATTATTCTGGATGATTTCATGTGTGGATTTTTCCTTAGATATTACAATTTCTATCATCATAATTTTCATCGCATCTACACACCTTTGAGGTTTGTGTTTCCATGTTTTCCATCTTCCTAACATTCAGTGAATGACTGATATTTCTAAAAATACATTATACTTAAAAATATATATATATTATGTGTCATTATGTGTGTTGTGTGGGTTTTCCTAAAATTATGTTAGTGATTTCAATGTGTTATTAAAATTGTAATTGATTTCACATGGAAAATTTATTTGTTTTTTAACTCTCATGGGGAATTGTTAATTCCTATAGGCAATCTTGTTTAAAAAATAAAAACTCAAAAAACACTACCTACTAAAAGGGTGTTGTATATAGATTTCATGAGGCTGAAACCAAGAGTATTAATTAAACACCTATATAATTTTTAGAATTGAATGAAAATGAACAATATTTTGGTTTTTATGCAATCAGTAAGAGATAAGTAACTAAGAATAGTAAATCTTTGTTCATGAACTTATTGATTTTAAAGTGTCATTTATTAAATAATAGATGTTTTCAGAATTAGTTTTATGTAAATCCAATGGTAATGGTAGACACTATATATTATAAAATTCCCCATTTTTCCTCTTGGATACTTCAGTTAATTATAAAACAAGTAACCCAAAACCATATGTCAACATAGCTACCCAAACCTATGAAATAGTAATATTATTTGAATTATTAGCTAGTTATTGAATTATGAAGCATACTCATATCAAAACCCATATGTCATGGTGTTAATATAAGGGATAATATGTATAGTAAAATATGAATGCAAAAATACAATAGAAAATTATCATGAAAACATCACCTTGTTAATTTAAATTCCTTATCATTACATATCTTGGTACTATAAAGGTTTACCCTCATGATACTCATGAAGGAGTTTAAAATAAATATAATAGAATACCTAGATTCAATACTCCTACATTGTAGAATCCTCTAGTAATACACTAAGATTTTTAATCAAAATTTCCCCATCATAGTGCACTATAGCCTCTAGATATTCTCCCAACAGCCTAGTCAAAATTTTCCCAACATAGTTCACAACAACAAATTTTTATTGGAAAATAACTCCCCAAGATATAAATGTGTATCTATACTAATTATATCTTACTCTTTATCCTTTTTATCTCATGTATCTATTGACCTCATATTATTTGAATATAGAATTTTCCATGTGCACATACTCTTCTCAATTATCCCATGAAAAATATCAAAATTAAATCCATGCTAGAATTTTGACCATTAAAAAATATATTTATAGATAAATATTTTTTCTTCCTAGATAGTGTATTTTGGTACAAGCTTCTTTTCACCCTCACCATCTTCATTGTGGTCCCGTTTACGTAGTACATGACTCCGCCTCTATCATATTTCAAGCATCTGTTGATTCAGGGACCGCTATATCATAGAACCGGTATACACTACAATACCTACATAATGAAAAATATCAATTATTCACTAGAGTGAAACCAAAACCTACTACTATAGAAGTCATATTCTCCATCCAAAATATTTTCCACTACCCCATCAAGCACCTTCATGATATAGGAATGGACCACTTTGTAACATTATTCAGGCATTTTTATTTCCTTTCCAACCATGAAAAAACCAATCATTTACACCATATCCCCTTGTAATAATCTTTAAATAGATCTTATTACCATAGTGCAACCAATATATCACATAATAGACTTATTTTTGAGATTTTAATCATATCATATTTAATAAACAATAAAAATTCATAGAAAATCCTATGGTCAATCCATTATTTATGACTAAGTGAATCTTCAAGATTCATTGCATCAACCATGGTGGATTATAGCACAACAGTGACAATGATGAACCAACAGATCTGTTTGACTGAGAAGATGTGAGATAAACAAAAAATAGTATCGTATTTTTAAGCATGAACAATACATCATGAGTTTTCATAACATATTAAAGATCAACTATGGCTAGTTCTCTTTAATATTATATATTATGACATTCAAATCTGATTGAATATTAATGGGAGTTGAGGCCACTCATGCCTTCCACCCATAGATGAGGCTATCAACCCTTTCCTTTATGAGTGTATCACACCGACACTCTTTCCATTATATTATCAAGTCCCACCACTTTTACACTTCTATTATTATCCTTCCAAAGTGTTTGTCTAGATACCCCTTAGCGTATCCATGTGGATTTCCCTAGGTGAGGGGTGGCTAGTCACTGGATAATTTTTAACCAATTATCCTTTATTTTATATTAAATTTTAGCCTTCTATAAAACATAAACTTTAATTTATAAAAATAAATTCAAAATTCAGAAAACTATATTTATTTTATACCATCTTTCCAAAATCACAATTAAAATTTCAATTCCCTAAAACATAATAAAAAAATAAATTCCTGGGAAAACCAAAAAAAATTAAACTAAAAAATTAATGGAATGATGTTTAAAAAAGTATACATAAAATAGGGTGATAAATTTTCAATTGGTTTGTTTCTGGGGATTTCATTTTATTAGACATAATTTTTTTAAATTTATCTTGTGATGTTTATTGATAATGCATGTTTTTTATGTTTGTGTAATTATTTATTAATGTTTTAAATTTATGTTTTCCATGGTTTATTAGACTTAATGATTTCATAGTTGGTTTATCCATTTATTTTAAAGTGTTTATGAGATTTTATTATTATAAAATAGTTTTCTTCAAGGGATTTCATATGAAACTCTCTAGTTCATTAATAAAGACCCTTTGGAGCTTTCATTATTTTTTTTAGAAATGTTAGATATGAAGTGGTTTTAGGTTTTTTTGGAAGATGATATCTATATTTTTGAAAAAAAGGCCCAAATGTAATTATTTATAATAAATATACCCTTATTATATACCCATGGGATTACTTTAGTAGATAATTATATATATATATATGATATGGTTGGAAATGTTTCTATGTTTTTTTAAAGGGTGTGCATAAGGGGGTTTCAGGATGTGGGATAAGGTTGATTCCATGATAAATTTTCCATAACCTCTCATCGCTTAATTCATGGGGATCCAAAGAATCTTATAGATAGGTTGATATATAGTTATTATCTAGTCCTGATGAGACAGAATAGATCCCCTTAGCATGGATTTCACTCAGACAAGAGGAAGTGCCACTAATGAGGCTTGGTTAGAGTATCTAGGAGGTTATAGACTAGGAATTCATCAATAAGATAGCATATTCTTCCACCTAAGTATATCTAGTATCGTATCATGGGGTGTGTATGAATTAACCTTGAATATATATACTTCACTTCTTTCTCACAATTTATTTTTTTGCTTCCAGTTTCTTAATTCATTTCTATTAATCATATGTTATTTCTCCTACTTTGACTAATTTAATTCATTCCTTGACTTATTTTCTTTATTAGGAACTATTATTCTTACAGATTAAGTTTATTTAGTTATTTTTTTCTTGGTTTATCTAATACGTAGACATATTGGTGTTGTTGAACAATTTAATATAATATTGTGTTCTTTTTATAGAATTCTGGAAAGTAATTTTGGTGAATTGTTTTGGGAATATATACACACATATATATATTCAAAAAATGATATCTAATTAAAATGCAAAGATAAGAAAATTATTTTAAATTCATCTTCATTTCACTTAGAGGGGACTGTATAAAAAAATTTTGGGTTGTTTTTTTCAAAATATTTGAAAATATTATTTTCAAATACTATAAATCATACTAGTATGGATGGAATGGCTTGTAAAAGGAAATACATTTATTTTTTTTCTAATTACCCATTGATCAGTTATGATCACACCCTACCTATATTGATCTTCATTGATAGATCTGAGTTCTTTACTAGTTCAAGTACATTTTGTGGACTGCTCATGGAGTGATCTGGTTTGGTTGATCGATAGTGATCTTGATGTTGTCATATAAATTCCAGGAGAAACAATAATGAAGGATATCACATTTGTTATTTCATTTTGAAGTATTTTTATGGTTTATTTTGACCTTATCGTTGTTTTGAAGCTTTCCTGTGAGTTTTTTGTGAAAATTGGAGTTTTGGACCTAATTACAGGTGGTTCATTGTTGGCGCATGGTTAATAGAAACTGTGCACCAACCTAGGAGAGACCATGTTCTTAGATCATTCATTATTAATAGGTAACATGGTCTACTACAAAAACATGTAGCTAGCCCGAGACAACCATTTTTCCTATTTTCCTTAAGGACATAGGTGTCCCACGGTTACTGCATAGTTTGGAAAATTTTACGGCCTATCAAAGTAATTAAAATGTGGAATTTATTATTCTACCTTTCCTTGATTTTGACCCCAATCCACAACATGTTTCCCTAACATAGGATTTCCATCCCTAAGTACCTCCTCCCCTCCCTCTTGTCTCCCTTTAACTTCAATTTTGTTGTGGATTTTCCCTTGTATATTCAATTAATCATCGAGTAAGCCCCGTATTCCTCGGTTTTCTCCTTCTTATTGGGTTCTTCTTTCCTATTTCTTGATTTCTCTCTTATCTAATGGGTTGGTTTCCCAAAAATTGTTAGAAACATGATTATTTAGGTTTAATATCAGTTTTAATGGTTTGATATTACATTTATAGGGTCCTATTGTGGTGTGGTTGTGGTTTTCCATTAGATTACCAAAGTTTCCAATCATGAGGTAGGAGATTCCATGCTTTATCGTTATTATATTTTTTTGGTATTCTTTTCCTTCTTCCTAAATATGTTCTATAATGTGTGCGTGTGGTGAAAATTATATTTTCAAGGGATTTTTGTGTGTGTATTGGTTGAAAAAATATTTTCCAAATATAAATAGGTGGTTTACTTGGGTATTTCGAATGAGGAACGTGGGTATGTGAAAAATGGATTTTGGAAATGGTTTTACTATTGGAAATTAATGTTTGGATTGTCTGATTTCAATTTTGAGAGTTTGTTTTTAATGTTGTGGATTTTGTATGTTTTTTCTATTGTGTATTGTGTAAATGTAAAATAGGTAGTGTATGTGAAATGTAAGATCAATATTGATCACAAAGGGAATACAATTTATCAATATGGGAGGACTAGAACAAGTACACTAGTTGAATCAGTGAGGCCTAAGGACTAGTTCCCTCTAGCAGGATTGATACGAAAACACTAAAAAACATGTGATGATTATAAACAAATAGACCATGGGAGGAATTATGCTTTAGCAGCTCATTCATGAGTAAAATGTGGGTTATGGTTGTTATACCATGTTTAACTAAGGTACCAGGTTCTTAGGGTCCCACTAGTGCTAGATCCTTTAAGGATAACCCATAGTGCTCTTGTGATGTTGTGCTTACAATCAGCATATGGTGGACCTTTCTTTCAACTTTATTTCAAAGGATGCTTCTCTTGAAATTTTTTCCTGAAAATGTTTAGGAAAAATTCTTCTATTATATTTCTTAAAAACATGCATGTGAGTTGGATCATATTAATATGGAATGGAATCTTTCTTTTGGGTGGAATCCTACTAGGCATTGTCTCATACCCTACATGCACCCTCAGGAGTGTGTAGATCTTGTTATGTTTTACTTAGGTAAAGGAAATATGTCTCATGGTGGTGATGGTGGATCCAATTTCTAGTGGTCTATTTCTTTTAGGTGTTAGTGGAGGTGGAATGGTGGTGATGTCCCTGTTGTTTCATGGCTTTTGGGTTGTGTAGTTGATTATCATACCCATTTTGTATTTTAATTTTCCACTTAAATTGGTAAAATGTTTAACTTATGTTAGTTTTATTCCTTTTGGATATGTTTTTGGTTTATTATGTGATGTTTTATCCATGTGAATTGTTTACGGTTGTTTCATTAGGATAAGTCATTCCCAAAAAGTGAAATTATGATACCTATAAACTATTTTTAGAATTTTGGGATTGGGAACACCCTTAGGGCCATGCCATGGTTCATGTCTGGTGTCAGGTTGGATGGAATCTCACGCAAGTTCATACTAAAATGGTATTTGATCCAAGTTTCACCCTTTCATTGGGTTATGTTATTTGGGAGAGTCTAGATAGATAGGAGATATTACTCTTAGGTATTTAGGTTCAGGTTGTGAGTGGGGTGCCAATCCAACACACCTTGTGAAAAACCTTGAGTCACTATGGGATATTTGGGATCCTTTTAACTTCTCCTCCAGGTGATATGTATAAGCTTTAGAGTATTCATGGACACTAGGTGGGGGTGATGTGGTCGAACATGAGAATGTGCTTATTTTGGATTTAGTTTTGATTGATGAATATGTTTAAAAGTATAAGTTTCTGAAAACAATTCAAAAACTATGTGTTGATGGTTTTTATTATGTTTGATGACTGATGTAGCAAGATGTATCATTGAAGAATTCTAGTAAAACTTCGGGAAGAGTAATAACAATGTTCTCTCTCACAAATTGATCATAGATTAGTGGAATTATTAGTTTTGGATATCCATGTATTAGGACAGAGAGAGAGCCCTGGTCCTTCTCAAATCATAGATGCCGAACTAGGTCTCAGAATGGACAAGGATCAAGATTTACACAAGAACAAGACTCCTACCTTCCAGGATAGCATGGATCCCTAGGAGGTAGATGAGTGGATTGAAGAAATAGATATGAGGTTTAGGTTTCTTGATACTTCTGAGGTAGTTAGGGTAAAATGTGCTTCAATCTTGTTAGAAGGTCCCAATAAGAGGTTGTGGGACTCGGTGTTTTTGGCTGGGAAGCATGAGCAGATGGGTTGTAGGGACTTCATGGTCATGTTCAATAAGTAGTATTCCCCTAAGACCTATTCCTTCTCTAACCTAAGAGTTTTTGAATCTCCACCCAGGGGATCAGACTATGATGGAGTACACCAACAACTTTGCTGAGTTAGTTCAGTTCTCACTAATGGTAGTCTCAAATGAGAAGTTGAATGCCTAATGGTTTGAGATGGGGTTGCGGCCTGATATCTGATCCCATGTCTTTCTATTAAATTTTAAGACCTATAATGAGGTGGTTTGCTGTGATTTTATTTTAGATATTGATCGCTCTGGAAATTTTGGGTTTTCCAGGGTAGTTCCAATAGTGGTCCAGAGTAATGGTAGTTGGTATGAGATGAAAAGGAAGCAGGTTGATAATGAAAAGATGGTAGGTAGTATTTCAATACATACTTCCTGGTCATTTTTTCTATGACTACAGATACTGGATCGGTCACATTCCATTAGTGTGGGAAGGTTGGGCATATGTGTTTAACGTGTTCAACTCTACTAAGGACTTTCAGTCGGTATGGGACTATGGGACAATTGTAGTAGTTTTTTCAAGGCGGCATGCCCATACAAGGGTGGTGTAATATATATATCCTATGTAGGGATGTTAACCCAATCAAAATTTCCCAAGGAAGTGAGATCTCATTTTGGTGTTCATTATGGTAGGGATAGATCTTATTCAAGGAATACTTTTCCTAATTCAGATTCATGGGTCAGTGGTCATTCTTAAGCTCAAGTAGAGATGAGGCATCTTTATGTTTTGGACCAATCACTAGAGAAATTAGATGCAGGGTTTGAGGTATGATTCTTTTTACATCGTCCATGGTTAATGTTCTATTGACACGGGTGCCTCTATTTCTTTTATCTCTTCATGAATTTTGGGTGTGTTGAAATTTCCAACTGAACTCATGCCATAGGTGATGGAGTTGGTGACACCACTTGGTAATAAGAAATAGCAAGGTTACATGTGTTCTTATTATAAACTCACTATTTCATGGGTCGAGATAGACTAGGATTTTCTATTTTTTAAGATTGACCTCCTTAACGTGATCCTCAATATGGATTGGATGGTTTTTTTTAGGTTCACATTGATTGATATCATAGTGAGTGAATTTTTTTGTCACTTTATGGGAGTAACCATGTTTTTAGGGTGAATAGGATCCTCTTTCGGGAGGTGTTAGACCACCACTTTTGCAATTGGGAAATATTATTTTTCAAATCTCACCACTCATGTTGGAAGAAAATGGTAGTGTTTATGGGGGTGGATTACCTCCTGTGGTGGATGAGTTCCCCAAGGCATTTCCATATGAATTTTTAGGTTCACCTCTAAGTAGGATGTGGATTTTACCATTGATTTGTCATTGGGGACACAACTAATATCTCTTCCCTTATAACGTGTGGCCCCCACAAAGCTGGGAGAATTAAATATATTGTTGGAATATTTGGAATCCAAAGTATTCATTCACCCAAGAATCCCACTTTAGGCCTCCCCATTCTTGTTTTATAAGAAGGAACATGGATCTCTCTATTTATATATTGATTACCAGAAGTTTAATAAGGTGATTATTAACAATAAATATCCCTTACCCTATATTTATGATCTTTTTGATAATGTTAATGGGGAAATATGGTTCTCCAAGATTTAATTTTGTTCTGGATATCACCAAGTCAAATTCAGAGTGGTGGATTTTTTGAAAATAGCCTTTCGAAGATGGTACAACCAATTTGAGTATTTGGACATACCCTTCGGGTTGAAAAACTCTTCAAAAGTATTCATGGAACTCGTGAATTGGGTGTTCGACTAGTATCTCAACTATTTATTCATTTTGTTTGGGGATGACATCATGGAGCTTACCTAGAAAGTGGTGATGTTTGAGTATAGCATAGAATGGTTGGCGTCTTTTGAGGATCTTAAGTGGTGGTTGACCACATCCCCTATTTTTATCTTTATAGAATTTGGAAAGAGGTATGTGATCTACTAGGATGCTTTATGTCTGGGTCTTGGGTATGTTATGATGTAGGATGAGTATGTGGTGGCATATGGTTCTCACCAATGCCAACCACATGAAAAGAATTATCCAACCCATGACCTGGAATTAGCGGGAGTGTTGCATGCTCTGAAGAAAAAATGACATCATTATCTCTTCAGGGATAAGTTTTTTGTCTAATCCAACCATAAGATTTTATCCTAAAAATTCTCTTAGAAGGATCTAAATTTGAGGAAGCTCTATTTGGTTGAGTAAATTCAGGGGTTCTATTTTTATATCACTTATAACTTAAGAAAAGTTAAAGTGGTTTCATATGATTTGGTTATAAAAATTCTAGTGCATGCTTTGAAATAGTCTAGGGATTATTGTACCTTTAGTGGACCTTTTTTTCAGAAGAATCTAGAGACCAAGGAGCATGGTGGAGGTGCAATCTTAGCCAGCCTTTAGCTGCACACTCCCTTATGGAGTTGGTTCAGTAGGAGCAGCCTGACAATGAGTTGCACCAGTAGCCTATACAGTTCTTACATGGTGGGGAGGTACCTAGTGAATGATCTTTGTATTCATATGGGGTTATTTGATTCAAGGGAGATGTAGTAGTGTCGTTTTCATTATGGGTGGTGGTAATACATGATAGTCACTAGTGTTAGTGGTTCGTTCATCCCAGGACCCCCAATATGTTCTTTAATGCGAGTCTTCAGTTTTTCTAGCCAGGTATGAGATAAGATATAGCTGATTTTTTATCCCAGTGTTATACATGATAGCATGTTAAAGATGAGCACCAAAGGACCTCTAGGTTGATTAATCCATTACCCATTCCTAACTTTAAGTGGGATGAGGTCTTCATGTATTTAATTATTGGAGTACACCATACATCCTATGGAAGGAACATGATTTGGGTAGTTATTGGCCATATAACCAAGTTAGGTCATTTCATACTGATACATGACTCAACTAATGTGGAGGAATTAGGTCAATTGTATGTTCAGTAGATAGTGAGGCTTTATGGTGTTCCATCAATAATAATTTTATATAGGGACCCCCATTTACCTCTTACTTTTGGGAATTCCTTTAGAATGGAATGGGGTCATAGGTCAAGTTGATCAAAACATAAAATCCTCAAATGGATGGACAGACTGAGTGGATGAATCAGATTTTTGAAGACATGCTCTCGGCGTGTGTGTTGGTTTTTGAAGGTTCATGGGGTATAAATTTGGGGTTGGTGTAATTTTACTATAATAATAATTACCAATCCATGATAATAATGTATCATTTTTTAGGAACTTTGGGGTTGGTTTTGGCGATTGCCTTTATGTTGGGATGAGGTGAGTGATACATTGTTCTTGGGACTGAGTCTCTTATAAGAGATTTCTAAGAAGGTCTGTTTGATCAGGAAATAGTTTTTGACATCACAGAGTCACTAAAAGTCTTATGTCGATCATCGGTTTTGAGCTTTGGAATTCTCAGTTGGTGACTGGTTGTTTCTGAAACTAACTCCTCATTTGGTTCACCTTTATCTTGGTAAGAAAGGGAAACTAACTCCAAGGTAAATAGGAATTTTTAGTTTTCTGAGAGAGTTGTTAAGGTGTCATATCAGATATCTTTTTTTCACCAGTTAATGTAAATTCATGATGTGTTCCTTGTATCATAGTTGAAAATTTATACTTCAGATTCATCCCATGCACTAAATTGGGAAGAGTTATAAATGGATCCTGATTTCTGTATGTTTTAGCATCCATTGAGGGTTTTGGATTACCAAAAGAAGGTTATTTATTGGAATTCCATAACATTGGTTCAGGTTCTTTGGAAGCATAGTAATTATGAAAATGATACATGTGAGTATAAATATTAGGTCAACGATCCGTACACATTTTTATTCTCTTATCATACCTCAAGATGACTTTCCATAGGCAAAAAGTTTTCATGGTGGGGAGAATTATCACATCTATGATTCCATTTAGAGGAATTTTTCTAGTTTATTTTGATCTTATATTTTTTCATTGATTTGGCAGTATTTTTTAGAGAAAATTAATTTTTTTACCCAAAAATTGGTGAGGCATGGTTGGTTCACTATTAGTAGACACTGGGCATGAGCCTATAAGAGATTGTGAACCCTAGAAAATGGCATTGTCCAGGCAGCACGACTAGCCACATGGGTGTGCGGCTAACCATGCACCTAGAATAGAGGTTATTTTTTGAGCATATGGTCTACCACATAGGCATACAGTTTCCCCCTTGAAAACATGTGGCCTTTTATCCTTAAAAACATATGTGTCGCACAATTACCACATAGTATGGAAGACCACGCAGCCTAACAATGTGACCTTTTTTGGTCATTAAAATGTGGAATTTTATATTCTAACCTTCCCCAATTTTAACCCTAATCCACCCCATTTCTCTGCCACTCAAGATTTTCATACCTAGGTTCCTACTCCCCTCCATCTTAACTCCCTTAAACTTCAATTTTTGGGTGTATTTAGCCTTGGATCTTAAACAATCATCAAGTAAGACCCTTTTTCCTTGGTTTTATCCTTCTTCTTGGGTTCATCATTCCACTTTCATGATTTCTCTCTTCTCTAATAGGTTCTCTTCCAAAAAATGTGTAGAACCATGGTTTTTAGGATTAATATTAGTGTTAATGGTCTAATTTTTTCTTTATAGGGTCCTCTTGAGGAGCAGTTGTGGTTTTATACTATATTTCGTAAGTTTTCAAGCTTGTGGAAGGTGATTTCATGATTTGTCATTATTAGATGATTTTGGTATGCTTGACTTGCTTCTTTAATGTGTTCTTTAATGTATTTTTGTGATGAAAATTATGTTTTCAGGGGTGTTTGGTGTGTGTTTGGGTTGAAATATGATTTTACAAATGGAAATGGGTGGTTTTCATGGATATTTTGAATGAGTAACATGGGTATGTAAAAATGGATTTTGAAAATGGTTTTCCTATTGCAAATGAATGTATAGAATCGGTGGATTTAATGTTGAAATTGTGTTTTAAAAGTCGTTTATTTTTTGTGTGTTTTCTATTATAGATTGTGTGAATGTGTAATCAATGGTGTTTTTGAAATGTGAAATGTAAATTGAGAATAAAGGGAATCCCAGAAATCTAAGTGGGAAGACTAAGACTCGTATTCTAGTTAGATTCGAAAGGATCGAGGCATAGTTCCCTCAAGCAGGATTGATGCTACAACACTAACTACACATGTGGTGATTAGATACCACAATACCTTGGGATAAATTCACCTCTAGTGTCTGTTGAACAAGTAAGATGGGGGGTATAGTTTTTATACCACATTTCACTGAGGTATGAGGTTCCTAGGGTCCCACTAGTGATAGAACCTTTTGCCATAACCCATGGTTATATTGTTATGTTGTTCTTACTATCAACATTTGGTGAACCTTTCTTTCATTTTTATTTCAAATCATGCTTCTCTAGAAAATGTTTTCCTTAATTTTTTTATGAAAAATGCCTCCAATAAATTTCTTAAAAATATGCATGTTAATTTTTCTTATAATTTGATTGCATGGAATCTTTATTTTAGGTGGAATTTTATTGGTCATTGGAGAACACCCTATATGAAACCTTTAGTGTATGTAGATCTTGTTAGGTTTAATCTATGTAAAGGTAAGATGGCTCATGGAGGTGATGGTGGATTTGGTTTCTAGTGGTTTTTTTCTTTCAGATGTTGGTGGAGGTGGCATTAGGGTGATGTCCCTCTTGTTGTATGGATGTTGGGTTATGTATTTGGTTCCCCTATCCATTTTAATATTTTAATTTTCTACCTAAAGTTTTAAAATGTTCAACTTGGGTAAGTTTTATTCTTTTTGGATATAGTTATGGTTAATTATGTGATGTTTTATCCATGTGATCTATTTATGGTTATTTCCTTGGGTGAAATCATTCCCAAAAATTGAAATGTTGATACCCATACACTAGTTTCCAACTCATGGGGATTGGTAATTCACTTTGGGCTATGCCATGGGCTTGGTTGAGTGTTGGGATTGATATCATCCAGCTCTGATTTATGAAAAATGATTCCAAAAAGAATAGTAAAAAGGGTTAATGTAAATAAATATCAATAAAGAGGTGAATAATATCCTGATTTACATGGTTTGGGAATATCCCTATGTATATAGAAAGATATAAATTTCACTATGTCTCAGGATTCCAATTACATTGAATGTTTTTAGGTTCCTAAAAACACTAGCTTGAATGATATCACAAAGCAATATGATGAGTAGTAACTGGCATTGAAAAAGTTCCCACATAGTAAGTCCACTGTTTTACAGTTATGGTGGTAGTAAGTTCTGATGAGCTCTAGTTCTATATTGGTGTTGACAGTTATCCCTACTATAATGATTGGGAAAATTCTGAATTTCTACATTTCCCAGTTACATTCTGTTATTGTATGTTCACACTAATATAGTACCCTCTCAATATTATTAGTCTTCTCTACTAAACTGTTTATCATTACTGTTGTTTTTCAAAAAAAATGGCTAGGGGGGATTTTTTTCCCTTAGTAAGGGTTGGATTCCCCCTATTATCCCTAATGATATCATCAGGGAGGTTGAATCGTGAGATTTATGGCCTAGAGTGCAGTACAGTCCATAAGTATTCTGCCCAACTTTATTTAATTGGATCGAGATCCACCAATTTTAAAAAGGTCACATAGAGATCATGTTGGGTATTTTAGTGTGATTTTGTATAGTGTATGTTTTTTCCATGTCGGATTCCAATATTATGGATTTTATATTGGTCCCATAATAGTTTTATTTATTTTTCATCAGGATGGTCATGAATTCCATTTCTGTTTTATCTTGGTTATATTTATTCTATATCTATTTATTTTTTTAGGCACGGATATATGATGCATAGGGTGGTGATATTAGAATTTCAGGAGGAATCTCCTTGTATTTTCTTATCTTTTAGGAGACACCATTTCCACTGAGTATAATTTGATTCCTTTGGTTCTTGTCTCTATCAAGTGGGGATTGAAAATGTCCATCAATAATTTCATATGTTATCTTGGGTGTTTGTATCAGGGGTGAAAAAAATTATCCCATGAAAAAATCATAGAAGGTCATCCTCTATTATTTTGATGGCTTGGTATATTGAGGATAAGATCACTAGACCTCCCTAGATTAGTCATAAGTGGGTTTCTAATCTCCACCCCTTTTGAGAAATCCTAAGATACCATGGGATTTTGGGTATAAGTATTGAATTTTGAGATTCTCTTTTCTATTATTCATTTATTTTAGTATAGATTGATGATATTTTGAATCATATTCAATCTATATAGATTATTTTATGGTTTTACATTTTTTTGGGGTACAAAAATAGGATGAACTAGAGGTGAAAGGTTAGCCTTCACAATCTAGAAAACCATAGAGAGCCTAAATACATGTATTTTATTCATTTTAGTTGTTTTTTCATGGTTGGAACACGGTCAACCAAATAATGAGGAAAAACATGTAGAACCGATTACCTACCTTGATCTTTTGTGTTAATCTCCATCTGATCCAAATTCTTATGGGATGTGCGTATATGTTATTCAAGATCATATAAAGTGATTTCAATTGTATTTTAGTAATTATTCCAATAATATTTTCGGATTGAAACATCATTTTTAAATGGTTAAACTTAGTTTGGGAATTAATAAATAGGTTTTACACAAAGAACTAAAATGAACTTGATTCTTAGGAAATTATAATTATTTTTAATGATGATCATTCTTGATTAAAAAATGATTTTAAGTGAGAAATTCATATTTCAAATTAAATTATAGGGTTTGAATTTGATTTTAGGTAGAGTGTTATGATTTTGATACTAATGTTTGAAATTTTCAAATGGCATAATGATGGTAATTTTCCAATTATTCTAAGTGATTTTGATTAATTCTTTATTTTAATGTTCTTATTTTGAGATTTTACTGGGTACTAGTTCTAATTTGTTTCTATGGGTGTCATTTTGGATTGATGTTTATTTATGATTGGGTATGATATTTATTTTATTAGGTGTTGATTCATATTTTTGTTTTCCTTACAACTTAGAGTATACCACTAATAAAAATCATGGGATAATTTAAGATATAAGTGCCTCAAAAATCTGATGTCATTTTTAAAATTTTCCACTCAAAACTAGACTATAATTAAAGAGGTTGATTCTTACTCTTTTTATCATTTTTCTATATTCTGGGTTGATTGATGATTATTTTATGTTTTGGAGTTGTTATATGAGTTTAATGAAGTCTTTATGTATTTGGGAACCCTTGAAGCTCTTAGAGTAATAATTTTTATGATTTTATTTGAGGGAATGAGCTGGGATCAATGGTTGGTATTTGTTCAAACATAATTGAAAGTTATAATGATGTGTGAATTCATAAAGACTATGTTCATTAAGTGGTTCCTTTATGAGGATGACAAGATAAAGAATTTAGCAAATCTCAGGACTCTATAACTTGGTTAATGAATGGTGAATGTGCACATCAACTATTTCAATGATCTAATTCCATATTTTCCAATATTTTATTGAGTGATTCCTTGAAGTCTCACTTGTTATTAAAATTCCTTCACATGGATCTTACTTCCAGTGATCTTTTATCTAGATCATACTTATTTAATGTTTTTTTGGATGAATCTTCCATAGATAAGTTATTTTTTAGAGGGAGACCCATGATGGGTGTAAACCATGTTTCTTTCGGTGTTGGAGAAGGATGTTCATTATGTGAGGAGTGGAAACTGGGGGAATCAGTTCTGGGAGGATCTTCTTTTTATTTCATTATTTCCTATAAAATAAATTAATCCCTCATGTGCTTTTAGTTTGGTAAATTTGAGAATTTCAATCCCATATTATCACGTTTTCCAAAAACATATCACAATTTTGATTGGTTGGGAAACCACTAGATGTTTTTAAAGTAGAATAATTTCCCTATAAAGAAACCATTATCAGCCTTGGAATCATGGTGTAATTTTCTCTCAATATTTTTATGGTATTCCATATTTGTTTTCCTTACACTTATTTTTCCACTTTCTCCTTTATCATTGATTGTTTTTATCTTTAGTGTTTATTTTGAGTTGTTCAATGTCGTGTGCTCATTTAGAGAATAAACATTTCTTGTGAGGAAATATCGATGTTTCATGGGTATATTTGAGGATATGTTTGAGTCTCCCTAATTGGTTGAAAAATTATAATTCTTATTGGTTCATGGAGATGGGTTTCATTATTCTATCCCACCATGTTGGTGAATTCCTAAATAATAGGGAGACCCACTATGGGTTTGTTTTTTTATCAATTTATTAGGGTAGTTGGGTGTGAGTGTTATTTTAGGTCTATGGATGTATGTGTATTTAGAGGCACATTCCTTTTGTTTCATTTATTTATTTGGTTTTAGTTTGGTTTTGATAGTATTACATGAATAAATATTCCTTTTTATTATATTTCCATTTCATATCTTTCTAGTGAGCACAATGGATTTCTAGGAGGAAAAAAGCATTATGGTTGGGGGAATTTTCACATACCTATGTTTATGTACCTCATTATTTTATTTTATCAATTAATGATTTTATATATCCTTGAGTTCCGTATCAAATTTCTTTGATTTTTTTAAATTTTTTAGGCATATAATATGTTTCAAGGTTAGCATATGGTTATTACTAACCATGTCACTACTCATGTGAAGGTCTATAGTTTTTGGTAGAGGTGATTATCTTTATTGGAACATGGTTTGTCTAACCGTGCGACCACATTATACAAATCTCTATGTGTATCTATTAAAAGGTGAAAATATGGTGCATGGTTTGGTAAACATTGTGTCAAACCCATGAAACACCTCCTTTATTTTCTAGTAAGGGGTGAATAGTTGTAGAATAGGTTGGTAAACCACGTGAATTACCATTTTTTTAAACATTAATTTATAAAAACTCCCTCAATTGAAATAACATCTCATCAGGTCTTTCCTCCCTACTACTCATTCATGATTTTTGGAGAGGGTCTGAGGGTCATCCTCCTTTATTCCTCCCTTTGATTTTTGGCCTCCCTTCTTTAATTATTGGATTTATTTCATGATTTTTGGACTTCATTCTAAAAATTTCTATGTATCTACTATTTTTTATTCTTTTCTTATCTTAGTCACTTATTAGACAAATCCTATGTTGAGTTTTATCTTTGATGCGTTTTTATTATTGATGATTGGCTATGAAAATTGGTACTTGAGTTATGTTCTTCCCATATTATGTAGTTTTATCACATCCCCATATATTTGAGGTGGGTGTTTCCATTTTTTCCTTGTATTAGCATTACGTGTTTCCTTGAGCTTCCAAAAATCATGTCTCTTTGAAATTATATATATTATGCATCTATGGGAGGGTTGGGTGGGTTTTTTTTAAATAAATTTAATGATATAAAAGAGGTTTTCAATTCCTAAATTATTTCATAAGGAATTTGTTTTTCAAGGGGGATATTTCTTGAGATATCATTTTATTTAACTTAATTTTTGTTTTTAATTTATTTTATTATTTTTATTGATGTTTCATTTTTTATGTGTGTATAAAAAATTAGTAATGGTTCACATGTATTTCATTAAGGTTTATCAAATTTAATGCTTTCAAAGTGAGGTTATCCCTTATTTTTAATGTTTTTATAAGATACTATGATTTCAAAATAGTTTTCTTAAGTGGATTTCAATTAAAACTATATATTTAATAATAAGGCTCTTTTGGCACTATAAAGACATGTTCTTTGAGAAATATTTGTATTTAATTGGTTTTCAAAGGATGTTTTGAATATGGTAACTATTGTTTTGAACCAAAGTCTTGGTTGAAACTTTTATTATACAAAATCTCTCCATATTATCTATACATGTGATTGGTTCAGTAGTGAGTTATATATATATATATATGATATGGTTGATGAGGTTGTTTTGTGTGTTTTAAGGGGCTTGAATAAGGGGGTGTTTAGATGTATGATGTGGTTTATCTCATGATAAATTTATCCTCACCACTAAGATATTAATTCATGGGAATCCTTGGAATCATGGTAATAGGCTGAGATATAGTTACTATCTTGTCTCTATGTGACAAACTATATCCTCCTAGTATGAATTTTCCAAGTAAATGGGGGGGTGGAACCATGAAGGATAGGTTAGAGTAGTTGGAAGGTTATATATAAGAAATTAATCAATAAACTAACTAATTATTCCACATAATTACATATATAATCATGTTATGAGGTGTTTATGTATTACCCATTATTATCTATACTTATATACTTTCTCAAAATAAATTTTTCTTCTAGTTTCTTAAATCATTTCCATTCATCCTTTCAAATCTCACTTTATTTTCCTAATTATATTTTATTCATTCACATGTTTTGTTGATTGTGTAATATTATACATAAGGTTTTAGTTTATTTGGTTATTTTTTCTCTTTGTTTATCTACTGCATATATATTTTGGTGTGGTTAATCTATTTAATTGATGTTTTTTATCTTTTATAATTATTTGGAAAATGGTTTTGGTAAATACTTTTGGGAAAGTATACATATATATATATATAAATTTATTTTAATTTAAAAATTAAACCTATGTAATTAATTTGAAATTCACCTTTTTTTTAATTTAGAGGGAGTGTATGATATTTGTGAGTTTTTTTCTCAAAATATTAGAAAAAATATTTTCAAATGTTGTATTTCGAACTATCATTCCTAGAATGTTTTTGAAAAGGAAATGCATGGATCTTATGTTGATTAAATATTGGGATGTTATTCTCATTCCCTATATATTCCACTTAATGTTAGTAGACCCATTTTTTTCTAGTTTAGTTTTTATTTTGGAATTAACCCTAGGGTGTGATATTTTGGTTGATAAATAGTGACCATGGGGTCCCATAGAGACTGTGTCAGTTATTTTGGTTTTATTTTATATAGTGGTTGTTTTATCCATGTCAGCCTACTATTTTCTAAATGCTTTCAGGATACCATTGTAGTTTTATTTATTTAAATCAATAATGGTTAGTATTTCTATTTCTATTCTTCTTAGTTTTTCTTTATTCAATATTGGTTTATTTTTATAAACATGGATTCGTGATGTATAAGGTAATGATTTAGGACTTAAAACATGATTATTCATGTATTCTCTTTTTTTGTGAAACCATTCCCACCAAGCATATTTTGATCCTCTTGTCACTTATTTCCATCTTATGGGGACTTGGAATGCACCTCAAGTGTCTGAATGCCCATATTTGGAGCCTATATTAGGTGTGGCCTAGACTGGTTCATGACAATCACCCTAACATTTTTGGTTTTAGTTGATGGATGGAACCATGAAAAATCTAGTTAATAATTAATGTGATGGGTAATTCAATGGCCATCCTCATGGGAAACCAATTGAAATAAGAGTAAGGATGTAGAATATTTTAACTATTCTCACCCAACTCTCTCAAGATATGAATAATAAATTAAACCATGTCCAAATTATGAATGATCAAATGGAATAACAACATACCATTGAGTTATTTATGCAAAAATATTCATCCTCTTTTGGTATGAATTATAATACACTAATTACTACGAAAAAGATCCATATAATGGATTATATTTTTTTGTTCTCTAGGGGTCAGAGTAGGAGAAGTATATATTATCCATGTATTATTTAGAAGGTGATATAGATCAGTCAAAAACTTGTATCAAGAATGAGATTCTAGAAGAAAAAATTGACTCCATGGGATGAGAGGAGTTTAAAAAGGTATTTTTCAATAAATGATTTCCCATAATTATTTAAATTAGTATATAGAGGTAATTTTGGGAAATAAAATAGAAGTAATATGAATCCATTGGTACCTAAGAATAAATATTTACATGAAATTCAAGGCATTCTTATAGTTTTATCATTATCCCTAAAAAACAATTTATTTAGTGTTCTAAAATCAAACCTCTAGAAAGCATTGACTATAATATAATTTGGTATCTATGAATAAATTCTTTAGAGTGATATCAAGGAAGAAATATAAATTATAGAATCCCATCATCCTCATTTTTTAGGAAAATAAAAGAAAAATAGAGTTTCAAGTAAACTCTAACAATAATAAAGCATATCTAAGGAAGGTGAATTGACTTCTTTTATGAAAAAATGTGGGAAAAATCATGGAGGTAATTTTTTCTAAGGGAAATTTAAATGTTTCAAGTGTGGAAGGTAAGGTCATTGATAACCTTAATGATGAGGGGATATAAATTTTGGTGAAAAGAAATATCATTCAAATGCATCACTGACAGTCCAATGATTTAATTGCAAGGGGTATGGACATTATGCCAACAAAATCACCAAATAAAGGGTTAATGGTGATAAATATCCTAAATAATCCCTGAATCCAATGGATAAAGGAAAATACCATTAAATCTAAACAACTTAAGTGGGTAATAAAAATTAAGTGGGGAATGTTACACTTATATTTAACTCAATAACTATAAAATTATTATTCTATTTGAGCTCTACGCACTCATTTATATCTTGGAAGATTTCTAAGATCATCAATTCACCACAAAAACATTTAAATAATTAATTATTGGTGAAAAATATCAATGGTATAATTATTGTATCCCATATCTAAACATCATATCTGATTGAATTTTGTAGAGAGATTCTTCTTACATATATTATTATTCTTCATTAACTAAGTTTGATATGATTTTGGGTATAGATTAGGAACTCATTATGGGTCCCATATTAATTACTAATATAGGGAAATTACATTTCATATTTCAAATATAATTATGATTTTCTATCAATTCAAGGATGACTATGAACTACCTATGAAATTCACTTTCATTTTTAAGACTTTATACCAATTCATGGGGGGTACTAGCTCAAATGGTCTGGGAAAAACTCAATATTTAAGATGTGAATGTTTTTTGGTAGTACGTATATGTATTTACTAAATAATTTTCTTATCATCCCTTGATTTTTGAAGTTGATTTTTTAATAGAAATAATACCTGGTGTTGTTCCTATTTCAAGTAATCCTTACTGATCAGAATTGATTGAGTTCTAGGAATTAAAGAAGAAACTCCAAGAGAATTTAATAAGGGGTTTCTATACTATAGTGTTTCACATTGGTTGTACAAGTTATTTTTGGTGAAGAAGAAATATGGGTCAATGAATATCTATATTGATTATCATGGACTTTACAAGATCACAATAAAGAATAAGTATCTTCTACCTCATATTGATGACCTA
Organism: Viscum album; assembly: GCA_963277665.1. Classification (NCBI taxonomy): domain Eukaryota; kingdom Viridiplantae; phylum Streptophyta; class Magnoliopsida; order Santalales; family Viscaceae; genus Viscum; species Viscum album. The sequence goes on from OY728162.1 coordinate 129,968,728, forward strand.
TTTTATCACTATAAGGATATCAATACTTCTAAAAGATTTAACTTCCATCTGGATATGATTAATTTATGGACAAAATGGATTACATACATAAGAATAGTTTTCATATAATGTATAAAATCTATGAATTTATTGTGATGCAATTAAAACTTAAAAATACCATATTATTTTCAAGGATCTAATGAATAGAATATTCATAGATTACCCTAATCAATTTATTATGCTATTTATATATGGTATTATTATATATTATACGATAAAGTAAGATAATTAAGGTTATTTTAGTGTTTTTTTAATCCTTGAGAAAGGATAAAATGTATGGAAAATTTAACAACTATGAATTTTGGTTGTCGAAAGAACCATTATTAGGTCATGTAATTATAAGAAATGGTATATCAATATATCCTTCAAAAATGGTGGTTATTTAACAATTTACTAGAAAAACCAATATTATTTAGCTCTATAGTTTTCTTGGATTGGATAGATACAATCGATGATTTGTGTGATATTTCTTGAGGATATTAAATCCAATAGATACTTTATCTTAGAATAGTGTAATGTTAAACTATATAAGAAAAATGTGAAGAACATTTAAAGGATATTAAGATAATTTTGGTCACTATAACTTTACAAACCTTAAATTGTAGTGGATAAGGGTTTTTGATATATAATGATTCATTAAATAATATATTGTAATGTTTCCTCATTAAAAATGACATTATTATGGAATATGGAACTCTCTAATTAAATTCTCACGAGATAAAATACATGACTCGTTATTTGGATCCAGTAGTGTTAATTTTTACCTTATAAATATGGGGGAATTTTATATATGGTGAAAGGTGTGATACATACATATACACTTATCATAAAATCTAAAAATAAATATTTATATAGAATAAGTTTAATATGCAAAAACTTTTATGGTTAGAGTTAATCCCAGATTATGTTTTCTTAAAACATTTCCACTATGGGAAAGAAAACTATGTGATTAAAGCTCTGAGTAGAAATAATCATGCTACTTTATCTTTGATGCGGATTCAAAAATATTCAACACTTATTTATTTTTAGAGTATATTCCTTGAAATCATAATTAAATGGGATGAATCATATCTTTCTCAATTGTATGCTCAAAAATCCATCCACATGAAGATAAACAAGAAGCATAAGGAAGATAAGTAGCTAAAAAAGAAGATAAGGAATATTATATAGGTCAACCTTAACCCTGATGGAATGATAAGGTTTAAGAATCGGATATGAGTTCTATATATAACATAATTGAAGGATTTATTGGATAAATCACATAGATAACCATTATTTATCCATCTTACAAGTAGAAAAATGTATAGAGTTATTAAGAATCAATTATAGTGGGACCATAAGAAAATGAATGTTGTGGAGTATGTATCTCAACTCTGGTATTCCAGTTAGTTAAGGATGAACGTTTAGAGTATGAAGGGATTATTCAAACTGAAGAGACCATGCTATATAGATTTATTTTTTATCAATGAGAATGGTTATCTTGGTGTGATGATGATGTAAATATGTGTAAAGTAATGTAAGGAATGAAAGTTGGTTAGTCATCCCAAGAAAAATAGGAAGTAAATATTGATCCATATGCAAAGAATATATGTGAATATAGTTGGATAATGTTGAGGAATTTTCAAAAGGAATTCACATGTAAATTTATTGGGAATTCACTCCCTTTTGAATATTAAGTTCTATTTTACTAGATGGATAAGAATTTTTGGTGTATGATACATTTTCAAGGACTATATTATTTAAAAATGAAAAATAATATTGTAGCTTTTGTTTCTGATATTTTACAATCCATATTTCAAATTGTATATTATATAATTTTGTGATTTTAGTAAAGGCATGATATCTAGTTTGAAGAAAATAAATAACCAACTATTTTCTAGCTCAATCATCCATGTATCTTGGCCACTATATTGATATCTAACAAGATTAATATCGGGAGCTATTCATGTTCAATAGGAGAAGTATGCATGAAGTTTCATGGGTAAGAACAGCCTGTGGAGAGCATGAGAAAACACTCAGGTGAAGGTTTAATTGCCTCTGTAATATGGTTTGTGCCATGACCTATCCCCCAGGGACCATGCCATGACTACCCCAAGCCCACCTTCCATAAGCTAGGGATGACGACTAGCCCCAAAAGCGTATTCCCTAAAGCTGGGAAGGCATTGCCTTTATAACCTGTAAACACACGAAACCAAGAACACAGCAAGATAGGAACTCAAGTAAACTGAGTAGTAAATAGAGTGAGTACAGTAAGCAAAAAAGGAGCTAGAATACAATCCCAGCTATAAAGTACAAGAGACGAAAAGTATAAGTAAACTGGAACAACTCTTGGGATCACCTGCCAAGGATCCTACCTGAAGGGTAGGTACAGCTCTCGAATGGTCTTCTCTGTGGCACGCCTCATCTAAGGTCCACCTCCGAGCTACCTCTAGTCCAGGTAATCTCGTCCTCAATCAGCGATGGTCGTCGTCCGCACCAAACACAATGAGGTGTGGGAATAGACCATGTAGGGGTGAGTATAACGATACTCAGTAGGGACCTCGAGACCCTCAAGGTATCACAAAATACCCAAATGATAAACCACAAAGCATGAAATCAACTGACAACGTAAGTTATCAAGTATGCCCATCTTAGTCAAGAGGAAAACACATAGTCCAACTCAAAGCCCAAATCTCAACTATTCCACAAAGGAAGGAATACCATGAAGGTAAGTACCACATAGGTATGCCACACAAAAGAATAACACTAAGGTATTACTACGAAGGAAAGTACCACAAGGTACATACTCAACTCACACCAGGTATAACTTACGTATAGTTGTAGATATTATTATATGTAACTAATAATTCATCTTAATATGTTAAGAAGCTCAGCTACTGACCCACACAGGATCGCTCGGTGCTAACCCACATAGAATCGCTTGGTGCTGACCCACACAGGATCACTCGGTGCTGACTCGCATAGGATTTCTAGGTGCTGACCCACATAGGATCTCTCTATGCCAACCCACATAGGATCGCTCGGTGCTCACCCGCATAGGATCGCTCAGTACTGATCCACACCAGATCACTATTCATTCTTCATGTCATAACCAGCTACTGGGTTCCGGCACTAGGCTTTCTCATCTCCAGGAGGGTCTGCTCCTCAATCCACTGGTCGATACTCCAACTTCCATGAAGTTCCATGAAAAAGTATCACAATGGACCGCCATGTCATTGGGGTCTCAATGAAATAGATGGTGCGTCAATCAAACGCCTGGTCTGTAAGTTATTAGTCTTTTATTCCTGAGGGGCCGATTGGATTTGTGCTCGATCCAACCTGACCATACTCCAACTTTATCCAAATCTCCTGTGGGGGTATACCAAAGGGATCATCTTTCTCTGAGGTTTAGAGTTTAGTTGAAAGTATGTCAAACGGACGCCTGATGAAAAAGTTATGGTCGTTAGAGAAAAAATCTCGTAGCAGGTCCAGGTCTAGTCCGACCCAGCCAAACCAACACGGCCCACAGGGTCTGGCCTGGCCTGCTGGGTCTAGTCCGGCCTGCGCTGGGAGGTCCAGTAGGCTGCGAGGGCTGCGAGGGGTTGCGAAGGGCCGCAAGGTCCGCGGGGGCTGCGATGGGCCATAGAGGTCATGGGAGGACGTGGGGGGCTACGAGAGGCCACGAGAGGCCGCGGGAGGCCATGGTAGGCTTCAGACGGCATGAGGTCGTGGGGGCTATGAGGGAAGCACGAGGCCACGGGAGGCCCGGGTGTCGCGAGGCCGCAGGGGCCGTGAGGGCAGCGTAAGGCCACGGGGGCCACAAAGTGGCGGAGGCCTCGGGTGGCAGAGCACCACGGGGCGCAGAGGCCACATGGTGGTGGAGCATCATGCACTCACTGGCGGACGGCTTGACTGGCCACCCTTCATTTTTCACCTTCATTGCGGTTCTCAAATTCCATTGGTGCCAACCGCTTTCACCGGTCATCTTCACCATCACGAAGATCACACAATAGATCCAAAATATTTGTAGAGGGGTCATGCCATGTTTGTTTGGAATGTACCCTCCACGTTAGGACAGTATCATATGGCTGAAGGAAGATGATTCAATGTGAGGTGGAAATTAACATTGATCAAATTAAAACACACCCCTGCCTCATTCATTTGTTGGCATCGATGAGGAGGGAAGGACGATCATCGATTGAAGACATCCCGAGGAAGAAGTCAAAGTCGTGTGTTAACGTTCTTTGTTGGAGGAGCGTTCTTCATGGATGAAGTTATTCATGGAAGAAGTTATTCGTTGGAGAAGTGTAATTCTCCCAAAATCTTTCCCCTTCTCCTTTTCCAAAAACCATCCCCCAATCCACCCCAAAAATGAATTAGCCAACATTATAGAATATGTTGGCATAATTTAAAATTTAATTAATTAATTAATTAAGAAGGTATAATTATTTAAAGGGGGTGGAACCATTAAAGTGGGTGAAGTTTAAGATCCTTCCCACATTTAAGGGGGAGTTCAAGGGGGTTTTCGTCTTGGGTGATCCCCACCACCATAACCTATGAGAGGTTTTAGTTCAGATGGTCCCCACCTCCATAACCTCTTATGGGAGGTTTATTTCTGGTTGTCCCCACCTCTTAAAACTTCCACATGGGAGATTTCAACAAAAAGAAAAGAAAAGAAAAGTTTATTTTATTTTATTTCTATTTCTATTTCCACAAAAAACCCAAAATTCAATATTTCACCCTCTACCTACTACAATTTAGGTGAAGGTCTCCGTAAGTGAATATCGGTGATGCGTGTTCAACGGTTCCCTCTGATTTCAATTCCGAGCACTGGTTCAAAAGTTACAAAAACCTACTCTCACGTTTACAGAACATACCTAAAATGGTTCAAAAACTCATTCCGTGCACACCGGGCCTCTGAATCACGCGCTATCAATTTTTTCAGACTCGTAAAATTTCCATATATAAAAATAAATTACATTGAAATTCTGGGTCTTTACATTCTCCCCACCTCAGGGATTTGCATCCCTAAAAGCCACATCACAAAACTAGGAAAATAAGTGGGGGTACTGAGCACGGATCTAAGCCTCCCACTCCCATGTGCTCTCCTAGAGGTTATCGTACTACCAACGTACAAGCACTATAGGTATCAACCGCCCACGAAGGACCCACTCCTATCGATCTTCAATCTCAACTGGAACCTCTGTAAATGTATCCCCATCATCGATGTCCTGCTCTACATGGTCGATGACTTGAGAAGGGCCATGCATGTATCTCCTCAGCTGGGATATGTGGAAGACGTCGTGCACCCGGTACAACTGATGTGGAAGATCTATGCAGTAATACACCTTTCCAACTCTGCTGAGGACCTGGAAGGGTCTGATAAACCTCGGAGATAACTTGTCGCCTCGTCCAAATCTCTACAAACCTCATTGGGGTGAGACCCATAGAAAGACGTGGTCACCATCCTCGAACTCTAGAGGTCTTCATCTCCTATTGGCATAAGACTTTCCTACTCTGTGCAGTCTTAATCTACTCCTGGATGATCTGTACCTTCTCTGTGTTAGCCCGTACCATCTCTGGTCCCACTAGTGCTGACTCCCCTGCACTACTGGAAAAGTTCAATATTCCCATAGTTTGAAATCTTCGGTATAGCCCACTAAACCATGGGTATAGTCTATACCCATGGTTTGATGAATCTTGGGATCCCAAGGTGTCGGGATTGACCTATACCCACAATTTTATAGATACTGTGGGTATATGCCATTGAAATTTCAACTTACCCACAGTTCACCCGAACTGTGGGTATAGATCTATGCCCACGGTGTACAGAAACGTGGGTATAAATTTTTACAGCAGAAATTAGATACCCTCGGTTAAGTAAATCGTAGGTATAGAGGGTTCTTCAGTAGAATATTTACCCACGGTTGAAAATATGTGGGTATCGAGGGTTCTGAAGCAGCATATTTACCCACGGTTCTCAAACCATGTGTATATTTTCTTTTCCCATAAATAGTAGCTGCCCCACTGGACAAACCCCCTACAACCCCTCCCTTCCCCCTTGGATAGACCCCCCCAGCACATCCCCTCCCCCTTTTCACACCCCCACTCTCCCCTCTGGACAGAACCCCCTTGCACCCCCCCCCCCCCATTGACACCCCTAGACACCCCCCCAGGACATCCCCCAGCCTGCACCCCCACTGCCCCCCCCCCAGTACCACCTACACCCAGAACCCCCCCCCCCCTGACACCCCCGGTAACACTGACACCCATCCCCCCCCATCCCCCTACACCCATCCCCCCCACTACCCCATGCACCTAGGCCCCCCTCCCCCCACCTGCACCCCCACTATCCACCCCCCCCCCACCTGAACCCCACTGTCCACCCCCCCACCCCACCCGCACCCCCATTATCCCCCCCCCCCTCATAGACACCCCCCCTACACCCCTAGTACCACCTGCACCCAGCCCTACACCCAGCCCCCTATCCCCCCCCTACACACAGGTCCCCCCCCCCCACACACTACACCCTCACTGCCCCCCCCCCACATTCACCCCCACTACCCACCTAAACCCATCCCCCCACTACCTCCCTACACCCAGGTCCCCCTCCCCCCACCTGCACCCCCACTACCCCCCCCCTACACCCCCAGTACCACCTACAACCATCCCTGCACCCCAGCCCCCAACCCCCCCCCCCCCCACCTACACCCCCACTCCCCCCCCTCCTACACACCCCACCCTCCCTACACCCCCAGTACCACCTGCACTCACCCCTACACCCAGCCCCCCCCCCCATCCCCCCTGCACCCAGCCCCCTCACTACCCCCTACACCCAGGTCCCCCTCCCATCCACATCACCCCACTCTCCCCCCCACCTTCACCCCCACTGTCCACCCCCCCCCCCTCCCCCTCCACCTGCACCCCCACTACCCCCCGCCCCCTCCTGGACACCCCCCTGCACCCCTAGTACCACATGCACCCAGCCACCCCCCCCCCCACCCATCCCCCTTGCACCCAGCCCACCTCCCTACACCAAGCCCCCACCCCCCTGTGAACCCACTGTGAAACAATGAAAACCAGAATGCAAAAACAATGGAACCACAAATGCATTGTTTTCACCAGTTAAAACATAAGCAGAGTTGTCCAAAGTGTTCAAAGAAGAAAAAAGTTCTCATCAAAAAAGTATTACATAAATTTTTAATGACAAAACATCACAATCTTTTATCTCTTATTGAATACCAAAAAAGTCTGATAGAGGATGCAAGAAATACAGCCTTCCTGCACTAAAGTCTGGTCAACCAGATCAGGCTACACCAATCCAACAATCTCCCTTGTTGCATCCCTTAATGAGAAAAAGGTTAAGAGTGCCCTTTTTTCTCTAAATATTGAGATTTTGGCTGGTCCTCATGGGTTCAAAAATAAATTCTTTATGTTCTACTGGTACATAGTTCATGATGAGATCCTTAACGCTATGAGGGAGTTCTTTAACCATGCCTCAATGCCCTATGGAATCAACTCCAATTTTATTTCCCTGATCCCAAAGAAAAAAATCGTTATGGATGTAAAGGATTTCAGACCTATTGTTATTGGGAATACCTTTCCAAAATCATTAGAAAAATTATTACTATGAGGTTAGGTCCCATTGCTCATGGGTTTATCTCCTCAAATCAGTTTGGATTTATCCCTGGTAGGAATATTCAAAACTACCTCTGAATGTGTTAAAATCATGAAATGAAATGTTAAACATGGGAACTTTTCTTTAAAGCTTGATATCTCAAAGTAATTTGATACAATAAAGTGTAGTTATATTTTTTGAAGTGCTCAGAAGGTATGGACACCCCCTACACCCCCATGCCTTCTTAGAAAGCCCACTTGAACTCCCCCATGCCCCCCCTGCAGAACCCCTTGCACCCCCCCCTGGACAGCCCCCTTGCACACCCACTGAACACCCCCTCCCCCTAGACACCCCCCCTGGACACCCCTCCTGGACAGCCCCCCCCTGACAAACCCTGGACACCCCCTCCTAGACACCCCACCTGCACCCTCCCCCTGCCTTGCAGACCCCCTAGATAGCCCTCAGACACCCCCTGGACAACCCCCCTTGACACCCCACCTGCACCCCCTGCCCTACAGACCCCATGAACCCCCCCCCCCCCCCGAACAGCCCTTGGACACCCCCCTGGATAGCCCCCCTAGACATCCCACCTTCACCCTACCCCTTACCCTACATACCCCCCGAACCCCCTTCCCCCGAACAACCCTTGGACACCCCCTTGGAAAGCCCCACCTAGAGACCCAACATGCACCCTCCTCCCTACTTTTGATAGTTTCATTCATAGGAATACAATGGTTATTGATCCACCAAACCAACAATTTACATTTAATTGGGATTTCTTTACACTAGTACATATTTTCACCACCAATGATACAATATGGAATATGATGTATAGACCAGCAAATCTTGTCCAAGGAAACTCCCATTGGAGTCTTCGTGAAGACTAATCATTCCATTTAAGAAGATATAATAATGTTATAAAAACAGTCACTTTGATGGTGTTTAAGAACAACCTATCTAAAATAGGGGTAACAACATGCATTGGAAAACAAAATGTTGGGAGTCAGACAGCCTGGAAAGCCAAGAGGGGAACCTGCCTAGTTATCGAACCAGATGATTATGTTTCCTCACTCCACAATCCACCAAGACTGCTTCTTGAGAACTATAATGTTCCAATGCAACTCCTTTCACTCCCATGACACTTTCCCCCCTAGATCCTCAAGGTCAGATCAATACTTTGACAGATATGAAATTTCCCCATAGAGAACTACCTTCAAGAACCTCCCAAGCAAGCTTAGCTTGCAAAATGTGCATTGATCCCTCGAAACTACATAACTTGATACCACAATATACCACTAGTCTGGCCATCCTCATCCACATATCCCCAATAAAATCTTCCCTCCCCATGAGAATACAATATGAATGAAGTCATTATCTTTTCAATATTCCCCAACACCACTTTTAAATCCATTAGGACTGATAACACATGAATCGTAATGGAGATAAGGATGAAATTCACCAGCGTAATTATTCCACTAAAGGATAAAAAGTAGTTCTGGAAGTTAGTAATATGACTTGTTATTTTATTATAAACCTCCTCAGAATGACTGATATGTAATATCCTTGGGGGAAAAGGAGAACCATGGTACTCCAGCAAAAAATGCCTTCATATGCATGCTTTGGATCTTTTTTCTTCCCTCTCTAGATTGAATGTTAAACTTTCAAAGTCCCTAATGTTTGTGGATGGTATCTCTCCTGATGTTTGTGATTATATTGATGATGTTATGGGGGTTAGGAAGGGGTCTCTTCCTCTTTGTTATCTAGGAGTTCGCCTCTTCACTTCCAATCATAGAGCTTCTGATTGTGTGGTCTTGGAAGAGTAAATTGTTTGAAGAGTTAAAGTTTTTGACTAATAACTCTTCCTTCTATGCTGGGTAGTTATAGCATGTTCAATCGGTTCTTTTTAGTATGCAATCTTATTGGTGTTATCACTTCATTTTACCCAAGAGACTGGTTAAATCCATTGAATCCGCCCTTAGGGGTTTTCTTTGGAAAGGTCCTTTGTTGGCTTCCTCTGGGGGTGGCCTAATATTTTTTATATGATAGAGTTTTGGTTTAGATGGGCGCTGGAGTACTGGTTTTGTAGGCTAGTTGTTTTTTCTTTATGTAGTGATAGTGGTTTTTTGGTGGATGCGGTGGTGGTTTTTTGTGGAGCTGGGTGTGGGCTAGTGATGTGCAGGGGTTGGGATTTTTGGATGTTGTGGTTGATGGATGTGGTTGGTTTGGGCTGGAGTTGCTGGTGTGGGTTGGAATGCAGGTGGTAGGGGGGTTGGTAGGGGGTTGGTATAGGTTGGAACAGGTGGTATGGGGTTGTTTTGTCAGTGGAAGGGGGTTGGTGCGGGATGGAATGCAAGAGGATGGAGGTTGGTGCGGTGGTTGGTGCGACCTGGAGTGGCTAGAGTGAGCAGGAAGGCAGGTGGCAGGGGGATGGCAAGGGGCTGGTGTGGGCTGGAACTGATGGTTGTGTCTATTTTGCAGGTGGCAGAGGGCGGTCATGAGTGATTTGCAGGAGGCTGGGGGTGGGGGCTGGTGTGGTGGCTGGTGTGGTGGTAGGTGTGGCTGGATTGCAAGTGGTCGTGGCGTAACCACGGCCTGACTGCAGCATGACCGCGACATGACTGTGGCGATACCGCATCATGTTGGCCTAGTCTAGCGACATCCGTAGGGCAGCATCTTTCGGATAGGAGCGAAACGACCAGGAGGAGGCGAGGAAACATCCGTCTATCACCCTGCCGGTAGAAATTGTGATTAGTCAGTCCCAACATTGATCAAAAGGCTTATGGAATACTATCACAGAGCTGATCATCCATCAGACTCCCCATTGTTGTAGAAATCTCCAACTACACTCTATGAGGTGTGTGTTGTTTACTGTTATCAAACAGAAAAAAAAAAAGTTAATTTAGAAGCATTTTCTCTACAAGGGTCAAAACACTCATTCGATCATCGGGATCTTAAAAATATCAAACTCTAAATGACACTTTTACAAATACAAATATCATTATAAAATTAATCTCATTTCTTCTTATTGTCCAACATTAACTATGATATCCCTAGAGCACTTAGATGGTCCTTGTAGAATACAAGTAGCAAGTTTCACCCTCATCTCTAATGTTGTCTACAGGTGACTAAATATTTTTATGAGAGACTCAATAATGAAATTTTCTACTTGAGGGCCTCCCTCCCCATGAACTATGGGTAGGTAATGTATCTAAAACTCTATCTAGATATCATACATAGAATTCCGACAGGACTATGAACCATCACGGGGTTTTGTCCTGGAGCAGGTCTAAATCACGACATTACCGCAGCGTGACCGCGGTGTGACCACAGAGTGACCGCGGCGTGACCGTGGCGTGACCGCAGCGTGACCCTAGCGTGACTACGGCGTGACTGTGGCATGACCATGACATGACCACGGTGTGACCATGGTGTGCTGGCTCAGTCCAGCGACATCCACGGGGCAACATCTTCCGGCAAGGAGTAAAGAGAGCGGGAGGAGGCAAGGCAACATTCCATTCGTCGCCCTGCTGGAAGAAATTGTGATTAGTCGGTCTCAACATTGATCACAAGACACATGGAATACTATCACAGAGCTGATCATCCATCAGATTCCCCATTTTTGTAGAAATCTCCAACTACACTATATGAGGTGTGTGTTGTTTACTGTTCTCACAAAAAAAAGATAATGTAGAAGTATTTTCTCTACAAGGGTAAAAACACTCATCTAGTCATCGGGATCATAAAAATATCAAACTCTGAAGGAAACTTTTCCAAATAAAAATTTCATTATAAAATTATTCTCATGTATTATTATTGTCCAACATTTACTATGATATCCCTCGAACTCTTAGATGGTCCTTGTAGAATACAAGTAGCAAGTTTCACCCTCATCTCCAATGTTGTCTACAGGTGACTAAATATTTTCAAAAGAGACTCAATCAAGAGATTTGATACCTAAGGGCCTCCCTACCCATTAATTATGGGTAGGTAATATATCTAAAACTCTATCTAGGTATCATACATCAAATTCTGACAGGACTAAAAACCACCACGGGGTGTCGTCCTCGAGCAGGGCCAAATCATGGCATTACTGCGTTGTGACCGCGGTGTGACCGTGGTGTGTTGGACCGGTCCAGCGACATCCGTAGGGAAGCATATGAGGTATGAATAAGGCCACTAACCTCTCTACCAGAGGAAAATAATTCAAAAACATGACCATCAAAAGGGTGGATTACTGCAACCAAGGCTTGATTGGTTAGATTTTTGGTAAATATATGAGGTATGTTTGATTAAAGAGTCAGGGTCTTTTTCAAGAATAATGGAATGAAGATCTATTTCCTAAAGATGTGTTGAAATTTTATATATGAAGAGTGCATTCGATGTGTTAACATAAAGAAGAATTCTTTGAAGAGGACTGAGGGTGAAGGTATGCATGGAAGAATTTCATAATGAAATGAAATTCATGATTTGGAGATATTGTTATGTGTTTGGTGCCTCGAACAAGGGATTAATTACCCACAAAAATAGTAAATTAAAACAGAAACATAAAATAAATAAAATTTCAGCATGAAAAATCCATATGTCGGACATCCATACTAAAGGAAAAGAAAATAAACAAAATAAACATAGTAAAAGCAGAAAAAAACACACTATAAATCCCTTAACTACCCCGATCTACCTCCCCTATAAAGAAAACTATGTATCCGCCTCCAGTGCCCTTCTAGCCTCCTTCGCAGAATATAAGTACCCTCCATCGGTAGAAAGCGGAAAAGAGCCTAAGTTGCCAATTCGATAAAGAAAATAAAATAAAAACCTCAACTACAACATACCTCTTCCCCAACACTAATGAGTGTGTTTCTCGTGTCATTGCAGACAGAGCTTTAGCCAGATTCTTCCCATGTTTCCTAGATTTTTCACCCTTGTATTTCCTAGAAATATGCATTATGAAAAGGTGTTTGTACAGGTAATCTTTATACAAACAGTTCGAGTGTAAGAATTCCTAGTCTAAGAACTAATAATGTAAGCACTACTACTATAATGATGTTAGTATTAACATTGCTAGTGTGAATACTACTCATGTAAGAAATGCCAGTGTAATGTTGCAACTAATGAAGCTAACTCTGTAAATATGTAAACTTTTCTGAAGAAAACATTGTTGTTAGTATGGGCTGCTAGAGTAATCACTCATAATATAAAGGTTATAGTATAAGTCGTGCTAATGTAAGAAATGCTACATAACCATTTCTAGTCTTACTCTAGTGATAATAATGTAAATATGTTTTCGAACATGTTTTTGATGGTATCAAATATTGGAATATTGGGATTGATCATCAATTTCCTTGCATTTAATGATGTTACTAAAAATAATAAAACCTGCATAATAATATTGGGAAAATTATTAGATGTTTTATGTTATAGAAATTCAGATATTAAATAATATAGGGGTAATAACTGCCTAATGTTTATGCTCTCATACAAGCACAATAATTATGAGAATGATTTATTTAAATGAAATATTAATAGAGATAAAGATAAAATCATCCGTACTCAGTGGCTTATAAGCCACTTTCAGTCATCATTCTATTGAAATTAATGTTGTGGTCTTATTTTCCTTTCTAAGAAAATCTTGCATGACATAGTCATATATGTTGACATCAGCACACCCTTGTCTTCTTTTTTCCCTGCACATGTATAGAATATGATTAATATGATTCAAATACAAATTGAAAGGTGTTTAAACTGTATGCATAATTTATTTCCATAGTTTAAACTAGTTGTAGAGTTCATTATACATACATGTTCATTTGAATACAAATTGAAAGGTGTTTCTTTTATTGTTCTATGAGTAGTTTGAATGTAATAACCATTGTATTTTAAACAATATACACACACAACTTACTAAATAAAATCATAGAAAGAAAAAAACCATGATAATTCTTTGAAAACACGTGTAAAAAAACACCTTAGTGAAAAAAACCGTCAGGCAAGACAAGATCCATGAAATCCCATACCTGCAACCTAGCTACAAATAACGCCATAATTCCAAGCCATCCCCCCTCCCCCCTACAACCACCCCCCTATACCCATCCCCCCTCTCCCTCCCCCTACACCCAGCCCCACCCCCAGCACCCATCCCCCCTCCACCCTGCACCCCCTCCCCCCACACCCATCCACCCCTGCACCGAGCCCCACCCCCTACACCTAGACCCACCCCCCAGCACCCCCAAGCACCCAGCCCCACCACCTACACCCAACCCTCCCTCCCCCTGCACCCACCCCCATCCCCACCCTCCCCCTACATATATCCCCACCCCTACACCCAGCCCCCCTCCCCCCTGCACCCTTCTTACAAAGCTACCTATAAACCCAAAAAATCTCTAGCATTTACCATATCATTCAAGTACTTGGGATCTCTAAAAACCCAACCAGTTAAATCAATAGAACAACTTCATATTTATTAAAATGCAAATTTTAGAAATAACAACTGGGGGATATATTCCTTTTTTAGCTACATTAATTTAGACTTTTTAATTCAATAATTTATGAAAAATAAAGATATAATAAATGGAATGAAATGTCACTATATGGGATATAATTTAGAGCTAAGAGTTCTATTGTTTTAAGGTCATCCCTTACCCATATGCATGACTAATGATTCTAATGTTAGCTTTATGTAAATGCATGTGAAAATTTATGCATAACTTTTCAGAAGAAAACAAATTAACCATTATCATCCATACAAAAATTCAATTCAAGTTCTTAAAGTACATACATATGTCTCCCTACTAAGTCAAAAATAGTGGGTATTTATATCCCCTCCCCCCATCACCAACATCCCCATCCTTATGTCCATGAAAAACATTATCAACATCATCATCATCATCATAAACATCGTCAACAGCCTCATCACCAATAGAAGCATCAACAACATTCTCACAACCAAAAACTCTATCACCACTGCCTTTGTTGCCACTACGTCCCTCATTAGAATCACCAGATACATCATTTAAATAGTGCATTAATGCCATATATGATTAAAAAGTAGAAACAACCTCTGATGGAAGTGACTGACTCAAAACTTCTATAGTTTTCATGAAATGTTCGGTCATCAGCTTACTTATTTAACACTCCACTAAAACTATTTTCTTTTCCTCAGCTCCTTCATCATGAGATATTTATAGATCAAAGGTCTGGGAGGATTGAGAGGATCCCAATGAAGACCAATACTTAAGGGGGAAAATTTTTTTCCCTGGTTGACATCGTACTCTCCCTGGGTGCTCCTCACTTAATACCTAACTTAAATGATCATGTGGCCCGAAGTTGTCATCTTCCTTACCATCAAGGGCCTCCAAGGAAAACAGCTGAAATTATAAACATATTAAATTATGAATTTAGTATAAATATTTACAATATAAATAAAAAACCTTACAATTTTATCTTGTGTCTGTGCATTTACTGCACTTCCATCATTTTTCTTTCTACTAGAGAAAAATAATTTGGCACGAGGTAGAGGACCTTCGATGCCCAATTTAGCTTGCTGCAAATGAGAAATGCACAAATCTAGATTAGTACCATATATGAGAAATTCAAAAATCTAACTTATTTCTATTCAATAATATTTTTAGTAGAACATCCTGTATAACACCACAATACCCAGTTAAAGTATTTGGTTCTTTTCATGATCGGGCATTGTAGTGTGCCCCAATGTGTGCAAATATGTCATTCAATCCTTATTCTTTATGTTTTTCTCTGATACTTCCAAAAAAAATACAATACAAGTAAGAAGAGTAAAATTTTATATGTCAACCATTAAAGATTGAGATTACCTTAAACTTTGCAGTCTTCCAATGTGAAATAATTTTTTCATATTGACTTTTTGGACAGTCGGGGAATATGGGTACCCCCTCTAAATCAGTACCAACCCTTCTCTTCTAACCAACATACAACTCATTCTTTAATGAGTGCGAGAACTCCCCAACATCCATCAACCTTACTGTCTTAGCAACTTCTCTATCGAGAAAGTTAAACTGAATCTACAATGAACATGTTGTTTCATTTAAAAACACCAATAATATAGATATGACTTTATGTAATTTTCTTACCCATATTTTCTCTCATGATTTTTCCTTAATATTTTTACTAATACATCTCCACGACATTGGTTCCACCAGAATGATATCATGAAACTTGGCCCAAGTGGCCATGAAACTTTTACATTGCGATGTAGTTGGACCTACCATCTGATTTTGTCGATTTTAATCCACCATTAGATATTTTTAGAGATTCAAAACATACTTCTTCCAAGTACACTCATGTAGCCTAGTAGAAGATCCAACTGAATAAGAAAAAGAGGGGGGAGATAATGATTAATTCATGGTACAACACGAAAAAAATAAAGTGATATAACTTGAAACAGTTATAATCAAAAAACCATCTGAAGATTGTTCAATAGACTGTGATGGATCTGTGGGTTGTCCTGACTCAGCAGCCTCTACAGGAAGTTTCTATTCCAGTGCATGCTCTGGGTGACCTTCATGCACTAGAGTGGAAGAAAATGTATCATACTCATCAGATGTTGGCTGGATGGTAAGAATATGAGGCGGTGTAGACACGGCAGCATATGGGTTGTAGGATGGGGGATACATCATCAGATATGGATATGGTAAAGGTGGAAACATCTATGGAGGCGGTTTAGTCATGGAATTTGAATAACAAGGTAGCTGAGATGATGATGGAGGCATGGATAAAAACATCCCCGAAGACTCAAGAGGATGGAAAGGTGTGGTGGAAGGGGTGTCCAATGGTAAGTCAGTGTGGAAACGGGTATGACGGGTGCTCCATCTAGGTCTAGAAGCATCCCCACTCATATCCATGCTAACCGGATTATGAGTCAAATCTGGTGGAACTGAATGTCCCTAAAAAATTGATAAAGAATATTAACATGAAATTATATGTAATGCAGAAAAAAAACATTATAATTATAATAATCACTGATGGAAGCGAAGGCAATGCACTCTCATGCCCCGGTCGGTCGGGATCAAATAGTAGCTTCCTTAGACCTTCTGTATTATTTGGCATAATCCACATAAGAATGAAATTTAATGTTTTTAGAAACATTTTTTACAAATCATTCATACAACTTACATCTATCAGTAATTCATGAGAGGAACCAATTTGACTTCTTTTAATTGTACAAATGATTACAAGGAAATGACTAACACGGTTTTTAAAATTACATTACCAGGTTATACAGTTTTTAAAAACAATATTTAAACCAAGTTTTTTACATTGAAACAAATTTGATTTAATGAAACGACACCAGAAAATACAAAAAACAAACATTTCATTCCAAACTGAAACATAATTAAAGTAATTATAGTAATAATAACCTAAGAAACTGTTGTCAATATAAACTCAATGAATAGTGAACATATATGGTTGATTCTATATATTACCAACCACTACTTCAGTTTCAACATTAACTCTCACAATGGGATAGTTTGATTCATCAAATGAAAGAGTTTGTCCAACACCAATGAGGACGTCAATGGTGGCAATTTTATCACCAGCATCATGAAAAATATATCTGGTGATTACATCATTAATGACACCATAATGGGGTCTCATATGATCTTTCACATAAAACACTTGTTTATACATTGATGCCAAAATGTATGGTTCATCAGTATGCAGGCATTGACTCATATCAATAACTCTGAATCCACAGTCATCAATAAATGTACCATGACGTCTCATTGAATCAAACCATTTACATTTCTTCATAGTGACTCTACCTTGAGATTAGTAATCTAATAACAATATTTTATCAACTATCCCATAATAATACACATCTTCATACCGAGGCCGACTATATGATACACTGGCATAACAATCCGTTGTAGCATTTAATATAACACCATCATGTTGTGTTATAATTTTCACCACTCGATCCGTTGTAACAAATTTATACCCATTGATTATTAAAGATTTACCTTCACGAACCAAAGAATTACGACCAAAATCAAAAGCTCTCAATTCTTGAGAAATGGAGTCAATAGGAACACTCAACACTTGAAATATATATGAATAATACAATTAAATGGAAATCTATTTTTTAAACTAATTAATGTAATGGTAATACCTTTCATTTCAACCAAGTAGGAAACTCTAGGCTACGAAAAGCCTCTCTTCTTCTCAATGACAAAGATCAATGAACTCTACTTATAATTTTTTTATGTTCCCTACATAAAATGATAATAAAAGTGTAAGTTATATGTAAATTTTCATAATATGAGATAACATATAAATATCCAAATTAATTACTTGATATAGTCATCGAACAAACCGTAGTTAAACAAGACTATGTGGTGTGTCATCTCCTGCTCTTCAAGGCTTAATGTAGCTAATGTATAAGACCCAAAAATTCCTCCTGTTTGGGGAAGATATAGAAACGAGGGCTAAATTTCCCCACACTATTCATCTTCATTTCTCATTGGTCGATTATGTCTTGAGGTGACATCAGAAAAATACATTGAACAAAATTCCATACATTCTTGAGCTAGATAAACCCTCACAATAGAACCTTCAGGATAATTCCTGTTTTGAACATATGATTTCATTATGAATATATTTATTTCAATAGGATACATCCACTAAAAAGCAACTGGTCCACCAAGAAGTGTTTCAGTTGGAATATGAACCATTAAATGAAACATAAAAGTGAAAAAGTATGGAGGAAAAATATTTCCCATATCACATAAAATTAATGGTGCCTTCTACTGCATTTTTATCAACACTGACTTGAATAAAAATTTAGCACAATGGTATCTAAAAAAATAGAAAAATGAAATCACTATCACCCTTACATTATTGGATAAATTATGTCGAATTACTATTGGAATCAATTCATGAAGAAGGCTGTGATAATCATGAGTTTTCAAAGATTTTAGTTTCACATCTCTTCTATTGACTTTTTTAGATATGTTGTTGGAATAGCCATCAGGAACCTTGATATTCTCCAATATTGCCAGAAATTGATATTTCTATGACGGTGTCATCACATAAGAAGCTTAAGGAACTTTCCATTTGTTTTCACTGATACACACAGGATGCAGTTCTGGTTGAATACCCTAATCCAAAATGTCTTGACGAGATCGGAAGTCATCTTTGGTCTTCCCCTTGATATTCAGAAGAATTACAAGCAACATTTCACCAATATTTTTTTCAATATGTATTATGTCTAAACAATGACGTAACAAATTGGTAGACCAATATGGAAATTACAAAAAATAATTCTCCTTTTTCAATTGTAAGAGGTTTTAATGTCAACATTCTTCATCTTTTTAGATTTCAACTAACCTTTACCTAATGAAAAACTGAAATATTTTAATTCATTAAGCACATCGCTTCCTGACATATGTTGAGGTGGTTGTTCAGTCTCAATGGTATTATCAAACCTCTGAAAATTTGTCTTGTATTGATGATCCATTGGAAATAATCGTTGATGCCTAATGAAACAGAAACTACGACGATATTTAAGCCTTATTGATCGTTTATTCTTCATACAAATAGGATATAATATTGTTCCCTTTATGCTCCACCCATACATCATTACATAAGCTGGGAAATCATTTATAGTCCATAAAAGGGCATCACGCATCTGAAACATATTCTTTTAAGAAGCAAATAATGTTCGCACACCGAAATACCAAAGTTGTTTCAACTATCTTATTAAAGGCTGCAAGAAGACATCTATATCATTACTGGGATCATAAGGTCCACATATCAGTATACTCAAGAAAGTTAATAGTTTTTTATACACATATATAGAGTAAGGTTATAATCATGAATAAAAACTGGCCACGTGCTGTGAGAAGTAAGAATCTGACCAAACAGATTAAAACCATCATAGGATAGATCCAACATGACATTATGCACCTCAGCTGCAAAATCAGGATGTTGTGCATCAAATTACCGCCATGATAATTCATCTTTAGGATAAAACAACTCATCATTACCTTTAATTCTCTCTACATCATTCCATCGCATATTGGCTGAGATTTCTATAGACATGAATAGATTTTGAAGTCTGTAAATCATTGGAAAGTGCCACTTGACTTTTTGTGCCACATGAGATGGTGTTCCTTCTTCATTTGTCTTCCATTGAGATGTACCACATTCTTTACAGTCATTATGGTCAGTTGTTTCCTCCAAAAATAAATTTAAATCTTTCAGACAAGCATGAACTTTATTAGTATCAAATCCAAGCTTCTTAATTAACTTCCATGACTTGTAATGATTTGAGGGGATATCTGCACCATCAAGAATCAAGTCCTTCAAAAATGTAAGAATATAATCAATAGCGGTATTAGAAATTCCATACATGGTTTTACCATGATATAACCGCATTAAAAATTATAACTTAGTCATTTTAGTACATTTATGATATACTGGAGTTTTGGCATCTTCCAATAAATTTTTCACTCTCTCATCATCATTATCAGTATTTTCCTCATGTTTATTGATATCATTCTCTTCTTTCACTGGCATACTATTTCTATTAGGATGATGGACAAATGGAAACTGATCGAATATCAAATTCTCCATGCCACTTCTTTCATTTTGTTCGTGACCAGTAGAACATTGACTCGTCTCTCCATGGTGATACCAAACATAATAGTTTGTTTGAAATATAAATTTCAATATATGGTAATTAACCTCTTATCGGATTACCCATGGTCTTCCAACACATTTATATCATGGACACTGTATACAACCTCCATCTGAAGCATTTTCAAATGAAAAATCTAAAAAATTCTCCAAATTATTTTGAAATGCGGTTGAAATCCTATTGGTATGATACATCCTGCTTCTATCCATTCTATAACAAGAAAAGTAAAAGTTATCTTCCAATCAACAATGTAAACCATAATTCAAAAAGGTATATATACTATAGAAAATAAAACTATTAGAACATAAAAACTTAATAGTTAATTCACATTTGTATTGTAAGTTCCTTTATTTTTATAACCAATTTCAAGCCTTTCTCTATCAGAGATAAAATTATTACCTCTATCCTATAAAGGTATGATCAACAAGGTAAACCATAATGGTCCAAGAAAGGTTTCATGTCTATGATAGAGTGGTATGTGTCATTATAGTTGATCTAAGGGAGAGATAAAAAAATTTCCTCCCTTAGGTGTAACATAAAAAAAATCAACTTTTAACATTAAAACACACCCTTAAACATGGGTTATTTCATTTAAAAATCAAGGTAGAGATAAAAAAAATCATCCATCATCATAAATATTTTAAATGAGTTCCATATCCATGTAATTTAATATTTTCCATGGGTAAAATTATAATTCAAAGAGAGAGAAAAAATTAAAGAAACCCAATTCATCTCCAAGAATTAATGAAAACCATTTAGATAATTTAAATAAAACAATCCTAGGAATAAAATATTGGTATAAATATTCTAGAATACGAATTTAATAAACTAAATCACTTCATGAATTTTTTTAATAAAATAATTACCTAGAAACACCTACTGCATACAAAGTGGAACAACTCACAACAAGACTCTTAAAGAGGAAAAGGTCATTTTGGTAAAATAAATGAATTTAAAATCAATTTAAAAATCAAATACGTGTTATTAGATTAATATCGAACACTAGATTTTACACACACCATGATTAGCATTCTCATAAGAAATGGTAATCAGGGAAATTGAAGTGAAATGACTAGGGGAATCTCCCTTGGGATTTAGGTAATGTCTTGTGTATCAAATGTCATTGATTACTGTTTTGGATTATTATGGAATACCATCATTTAATTTTGAATGATGAGTTAACTGGATTATACTTGATCTATTTGGTTGGAATACCTCCATCTTAAGATATGTGTTATAATACTACCATCCTTCAAAATGTCAAGGATTGTTCCTTGAGTTTAGAATAGAATAATGAACTAGGAATAATGGAAAGGATCACCTATGAGTTTTATTGAGAGAGAATTATATATTTAGCCTTCACACAACTTTTTTCAAGTAACTTAAATAATTAACAAGTCATAATTCAAAATCATATATCCTTTGTCATAATTTTAATTTAATTAATATTTACCCATTTACTATAGTCAAATATTAACATAGTAAATCAACTAAAATAATTTAATAAATAATGAAAATCTTAAATAAAATAATAATAGTTTGTAAACTTCTTTGAAATCTCAAATTCTCATTTTTATAATAATTTCATAAAACAAAACATTATTAATCAAATAATTTCTTAATTATCTAATATTTATTTTCTTATATTATTCCCCTTCATTCAACCATCAATTAAATATATTTTTTTATTTTTAGGAAGACCCCATTTATGGGTATTGGTGTTAACCCACATAAAAAGATAAATCCAGACATGAAATTAAATTATAAAGGTCATCATTAGACCTGTCTAAAAAAATTAAAATATTAGAGTTTTGCACCATAAATAATCTATATGTAATATAACTTACCCTATTTTTTTTATCATCTTTAATTAGGTCCTCAAATAAATAGACCATCATGTCCTAGGTCTTGATAAAATCTTCCATGTTAATATTCCCTTCATTAAATACTCAAGGAAAAAAATTTGATATTGTTTCTTGATCCACTATTTTTATTCCTCATATATATCAAATTCTATCATTTGATTTTATATTCAATCAATATCATCTGGTGAAGGATTGATGTTCAATGTCTCTATATATTCCTTACAGTATATAATAAGATCCAAATTATATTTTGGATCAGTTCCATATTTTCATTTGTGGTCCAACTAAAAACCCTTAAATGTGTTTACTGTAGTAGAATGATTTCCCTTAGAGAAGATTTCAGGTTTAAGTTCTTTGTATGTTATTCTCTTTGACAATTGGAGTTACGTAAACTTATATATTATCTTACCTATATATTCTCCCTTTATTCTTAGTTTGGATTTGATCTTCTAAGGCCACTGAATCTTCCTTAGGAACGTCACTTAGAGTAGGGTGTCTAGGCTCAAGGGATTCTTTCTCCATCCCCTCAATGCTAGTAAAAGTTCCCATTGATATTATTACTATAGGTTTTGTAAAAGATAATAATCATTACACATCTATTAATTCTTCCCTTATTTATACATTTTTTTATCATTTGATGGTTTTTATTAAAATTACATTTCTTCTTCAGACAAGGGTAATAAAAAATACATATATTGAGGATATCACACCCTATAATGGTGGGGGGAATACCAACCCTATCTGATCTATAGGTAGAGGATCTTATACCCCAAACCCATGGGGTAAATTTCTAACCCTTCCTAAGAATGGTGAGATGAAATTATTCCCTGATGTAAATTTATTATCAAGGATGGATTATATTTTCCAAGAATTATTAATAGATAAGAATTTTTACTATAATACTGATACGATCGATCATTCTACATTCAGAACATTCCACATATCTATCTTTAGAAGTAGCTCCGCTATCATTTCTAATGTGTAAGGTAACTTTTAAATTACAGGTTATATGTAAAAATATAATCCTAAATGAAGATTCTAGGTCACCATATAGTCTTGGTATAGGTATATGATGTGTTCCCAAGGTAAACATCATATATCCCTTAGGAAATTGATAGCCCATGTACAAAACCGAAAAAGGGGAAGTAGAAATATGACTATAATATGTGTGGATAGGTAAACATGGTGTGTAGGATCCATAAGGATAGTTGACAGGTTCTCCATCTTCACAGTTCATGTTCTATCAAGGAAAAATAGAATGTTATATTAAACCTCATGGTTTGTGAGGCTACTCAGGCTTCCTAGGTGTATATTCCCTATACACAAAAAAAAATTCTAGATAAGGGTAACATATTGTATGATTTAACCACACAATGTGTGTTATTTAACATATCCTAGAATCCCTAGCTATTGTACCTACCAAAGTACATGATGTGTGTTCTTTCGAACTATACACCATATAGTTGGGTTCTAAGATCTAAACATTACTCTAGTCCTCGATTCATTTCTACCTCCTCTTATTTTTCTTGATATATCACTTTAATTTCCTTTGGACATGCTAAACATGATAATTACACCTATATAAAGCGGTTTCTATCCTTTGGTACTTGTATTGATGATTTGTATCACAATCTTGTCGATGTGCATATTGTTATTCATAAAGAAACCCCAAATCTAGACTCCCCTGTCCCATTTTATCTTATCCAATAGTTCATCCTCATGCTATAATCCTACATGGAGAACACAATATGTAGATATATGGAACCTAATTTAATTGTGCAATAAAATCAATATGTGATATTAGTTGAAAAATCATCTAAAATCTAAAGTTAGTGATGAACATGTAAAGAACGGTGGGAGAAATAAAAGAAACCATAAGAATGGAAAGGATGATACTGTATGATTAGGAATCATCTATGTTCAGATAAAATAAATAAACAAAGAAGTAATTTCTTGTCCTAATATCAGTTATCCCAAAATCATAATTTCAACCAAATTTCATAAGTTAAAAAGTCCATATGCTACCTGAATATTGATTCAATTTAAAGAAAATTATTCCATGTTCAAATCAAGAAAAAAATGGGGATAGATCCATATATATATAAATTCCATACCATGATGTTGAAATGATGTTAATTTGATTATACTTCACAACCAATGTACTTTTTATCAACATCACTAAAAACTGATATTTCTTCCCTGATTTTTCATCACCACCAAGCCCCTGCTCCATATTCTTCTTCCTCTTACTCTAAGGTTCATGTGGTCATAGAACAACCAACCCTAGGGAGATTTCATAATATGAATTAAATAAATAAATTCATGGGTTTCTCAGTATAATAAACAATTAATTAAATAATTAAATTATTTAACTAATCATCTCATGACCGAAAACACCCAAGAGTCCCAATTGAAATGAATCTTAAGACATGTTTATGGTAAAATTCATATTTCAGATTCAATCTCTATCTTGGTTTCTCAATATGATACTCTATTTAAGATATATAAGAAACCTTAAAAAAATAAAATGTGTGGACTAAAAATAATATAGTATATTTTTATATTATTTCTGAAGATCCTTGACATTGTATTTTATATTAAAAAACACACTTGGGGTAAACATCACAATATGGAACCAAAGAAACCTTCAAAAAAATTAAGTTTCATATGATAGTAAAATTACCTTTTTACACCTGATAATGTCTTAATATTTTTTTAAACACAGAATTCATCTAAGTATCATCCGATGAAAACATAGGTCAATACACCTCCCTACTTGTTTCCACTACTTACATAAATACCCCTATGCTAAAGTCTGTTAGAATGAATTCCTATAAAGAGATGGGTCACTCTGTAACAATAATTCTAGAAACCCGTGAACAAATTCCTACCCTATTTTTTGAATTACATGTAGACCCCATCCCACTAAAAAGATTGGTATAATTAATACTAGGAAAAACTCATTACCGAAGAGGCTAGTGCGATTCTCTCCCCCCTCACCCCACCCCATGAGGGAGAACTACTTCCAGAAGATCATTCCCCTTGAGTGAGGAGAATTTTAACCTAGGATTTCCTAAAGGTTCCTCCATTACTGCATGCCATCATGGGATTCACAACAAATATAGAATTTCCTTACTATATTAACTCCTACAATATATATGAAGGAGGACTAATAGATCCCACATCCCAAATGAGAATCCTAGACTCACTACACCATAATTAGTTGGTGAATTCACTACAACACTAGTAAACAGATACAAGGGGGCTCATTTCCTCCCCTTTGTCTCCTGCCAAATCCAACACCCAGCTCGCGAAGCTGTGGAAGAGCCTCTATCCTTACCTCCATAACAACAATAGATAATTCTAATTCAACCATTGAATTAGTAATAAACTATATAGGACCATCAACATTCATCAAAAAATGGAAAGGAAGTATATATCAAACCACTATATGAATTTTGAGACATCAATCCTTGTGATTCTCTAAAAGGTCAAAGTGATGAAAATACATAGTATTACCTTCATAAACAATATTAGGGATAAGACTAGTACCATAATCAAAAATAAACTAAATAAAATCTATGAGAGTTTCATATAGTCTTGATTAAATACATAATATAGCATGAATGGGTTTCTTCCTTGTCATTTCCAACTAATCAGCCTATAAGAACACCCTGAATGCATCACCAAAATGCTTAAGAACTCTGAACTTCATGGAATAGAGATTAATTATAGGGATCAAAATAAATAAAATTCAAAAGGAATATCTTTCAATTCTTGAATCACTAGATTCCAACACATCAGAAAATAATATAGAGGCTGAAAAGCATGAAAGATATGAGACCAAACAACCCCAAATTCCTCTTCATCTACTCATATAATAGAAAAAGAGTGGGGCCTAATGCTCCCTAGCATCGCCTTTTTACTCCAAAACTCACTATAGGTTCACTTGTTGATCAAAAACATATTTTCAAGTCTATCATAAGCTTTATATTGAAAGCAGGATATGTTTGAGAGATGATATCTCAAAAAAACAACTAAATAGAAGAGACATCAACCATTGTAAACACAAGGAGAATAAATTTCATACCAAGATGCCGGAGTTGGGGGTAGGGAGGCGGAGGTTGGGACTGGACATTTCCGAAGCTGGGGGAAGTTGAGGAGGAGGCGAAGGCTGGGAGGACAGGGATCCGAGAGAGGGGGCATTGCTAGAGCTAGGGGCAGGGAGGTGGAGGTCAGGACGTTGAGTCTGAGGAGAAGGCCAGGAGAGAGGGATAGAGTGGAGGTGGAGGCCGGGGAGGTGATGAGATGGATGAGACTAGGTGGTCAGATGGACGGGAGACAGAGGTCAGAGAGGGGAGGAGAGGGTCGAGCGGCAGAGGTCGGATGGCTGAGAGGTGGTGGTTGGGGAGGGGAGGAGAGGGCCAGGAGTTGGGGAAGCGAGGAAGAAGAAGACGGTGATAGAAGTGAGGGTAAGGAGGAGCGCGATGGAAGAGGAGCGGGATGGAAGGGGGAGGAGGAGTGTGATGGTATTTAAGGAATTGGGTATGGTTTCCCACGGTTTTATTAAAACCGTGGGAATAGATAATAAAAAAATAGATATCCCCATGGTTTTTCTAAACCGTGGGGATAGATGCATGGGGAAAATTCCATGTCCAGTAGTGTTGGGTCAGTCTAGAACAAAGGTGATCTGCAAGTTCGCTCATACAATGCCTCAAAAGGTGTCATCACAATGGAGGATTGATAGCTATTGTTGTATTCAAACTCCACCTAAGTAAAGTGATCCTCCTAGCTGCGACTGAATTCAAGGAAGAAATCATGTAGCATGTCCTCAAGGGTCTAAATGGTATGCTTAGTCTGGCCATCCGTCTGAGGATGGAAGGTAGTGCTCAAATGAAGCTGCATCCTGAAAGCCTCCTGCAACCCCTTCCATATCCAGGAAGTAAAACTTGCATCATGATCGGAGACAATCGTTGATGGTACTCCATGAATTTGCACAATCTCCTACACATAGAGTCATCCCATGATCTCTACTGAACCCTGCTCTCAGATCGGTAGGAAGTCGGCCGACTTAGTGAGTCGGTCGATGATCACCCACATAGAGTCATGACCTCTGAATGTATGTGGAAGTCCTATCACGAAGTCCATGGATATCCCATCCCACTTCCACTCTGGGTCCTCTAAAGGCTGAACCAAGCTTGCTGGTACCTGATGCTCCGCCTTCACTTACTGACAAGTGAGGAATCGAGAGACAAACTCTGATACTGATTTCTTCATCCCTAGCCACCAGTGTTATCGTCGGAGGTCCTGGTACATCTTCTTAACTTATGTATGTAACGCTAGAGTGGATGTGTTTAACTCTCTCAAAAATTCCTCCTAAAGTGACACTGGTACTATGGTACGCCCTCTGAAGAAGATGATGTGCTCCCTACCTTCAGAAAATCCATCTGGTGCCTGTCCTGTGGATATCTAAGCACGTCATGCCTCGCAGTCAATGTATACGCACTACGCCTCCCTGAATCGCTGAAGAAGTGGGAGAGTGACTATAAGATACTGAAGGAAAGCTGCTCCATCTCGATCCACAAAGGATATCTAAAAAGTGGCCAGTTTCTTCGTCACCTCACCAAGCAGCTGTATACCAGATATTTAGCTGAGTGCATCTGCTACAACGTTCCCTTCCTAGGAGTATAGACTATCTCAAAGTCATAGTCCTGGAGGAACTCAAGCCAACATTGTTGTCTCTGGTTCAGGTACTTCTGAAGGAAGATATACCTAAGACTCTTATGATTTGATTAGTCTATAAAATATTCTCCCATCAGATAGTGTCGCCACATCTTCAAGGCGAAGACCATTGATGCTAACTCTAGGTCATGGGTAGCGTGGTTCTACTCCTGTTGTCTCAATTGTTGAGAACCATAAGAGATCACTGCACACTCCTACATCAGGACACATCTGAGTCTGGTCCCTGATGCATTGCAGTAGACTACGTACCCTACGCCCTCCTCTGGTAACCTCAAGATGGGGGCACCAGTCAGCCTCTACCTCAGCTCCTGAAAACTTCGATGGCATCTCTCCAACCAAACAAAGGGTTTTCCCTTCTTTGTCAATGCTGAAAGTCGTTCTGCAACTCTAGAGAAATCTGGCACAAACCTCCGGTAGTATCCAGCCAAACCCAAGAAACTACATCCCTTTGTAACACTCTTGGGTGTCTCCCAAGAAAGTACCACCTCAATCTTCTCTTGATCTACTACAAATCCTGCCCCTGATATGTCATGTTCCAAAAAGTGAACCTCTCAGATCCAGAACTAGAACTTCGAGAACTTACCATAAAGATGGTTCTCTCGGAGTGTGTCAAGTACTACCTAAAAATGATAGGCATGATCCTCCTTAGTAGTCATGTAGATCAGAATGCCGTTGATGAATACTACTACAAAGCGATCAAGGTATGGCTGAAATATCTTTTTCATGAGTCCCATGAACACTGTTGGAGAATTGGTTGCACCGAATGGCGTAAACAAGAACTCGTAATGGCTGTACCGACATCTGAAAGTCATCTTCTACACATCCTCATCTCGTACTCTGAGTTGGTGATATCCTGATCTGAGTTCTATCTTCGACAACCACTATTCTCCCTTCAAATGATCAAAGAGGTTGTCAATCCTCGGAAGTGGGTACTTGTTCTTCACGATCACCTGGTTCAGGCACCGATGGTCAACAAAAAGTCTCAACCTTCCATCTGCCTTCTTGGAGAACAAAATCGGGGCTGCCAAAGGAGAAACACTGGGTCGAATGAAACCTTTCCCATGTAAGTCCTCTGACTGTACTCATAGCTCACGAAGCTCTGCGGGAGCAATCCAATACACTAATGTAGATATTAGTTCTGTCTCGAGGTACAAGTAAATTTAAAATTTCACCTCTCTGTTATGAGGTAGACATAGAATATCATCAGGGAAGACATCTGCGTACTGGTCCACCACTACATGATAACTCGGACTCTCCACATCAACTGCTCCGAGGGTAAGGCTAGTCAACTGATGAGTGATCGGCTGCACTCTCCTCTGGGTAAGTCCATCCTATGCTACAAAGTCTCCCTTCTCACCGGTGAAGGTAATCCTGGTCCCATCTGTGTAGAATCACCACACTCTATGCCTAAAATAGTCAATCTGGGTATGGA
Source organism: Viscum album (assembly GCA_963277665.1). Lineage (NCBI taxonomy): Eukaryota > Viridiplantae > Streptophyta > Magnoliopsida > Santalales > Viscaceae > Viscum > Viscum album. The sequence continues at coordinate 129,998,073 of OY728162.1, forward strand.
ATATAGATAACCAGTCCATACCCAAGATGACGCCGTAAGGACTCGGTGCCAGTACTATGAGATCCCAGCCGAAGCTCTCGCCTCCTAGAGTAAGCTCGCACTACTAGAACCAGTTCGTAATCATAGAAACTGCTCCCAAAGAAGTCTTTAGCCATAAGGATAGAGCCAGCAGCTCCATCGGAATCTCCGAGCTCCAAATGAGGGCAGTGGCAATAAAAAATGACTGAAACCTATGTATATAAGTACTACAGTTAACGTGGAGTAGACACAGATCGTACCTCGTATCATCTCCAGAGCGTTGTGATCGTAGGCCTCAGTTGCCTAGAGTTCTTCACACCCATGTCCTCCTGCTCCTTGTGGGTGGGGTGGACCTCCTGGTGGTGGTGGCGATAACATCTAGAATCGTCACCCACCACTAGCTGCACGGCCAGCTCCTCTTCCATGTCTGCCTGCTCTCTACGGACTTCGTCGGTCGAACCTATGTCTCTACCTAGGCGGTCCTTCTACCTTCTACTGATCATCCATATGGCGGGTTGGATAGTCACGAGCCATGTGACCCTGCCCACCACATGTGTAACACCGCATCTTCCTTGCATGACCGGCTCTGTCTCAAGTGCCCCACACAACCAACCCTGAATCATACGGTCATCCACTTATAGGTCTGGTCCTCTTGGACCTCTGTGACATATGTCTGCTGCCAGCTACATAAGGCTCTGCTACATGATGAATGGTGGTGGGTCTCGATGTTGGTAACTGCTCAGCAAGGAAATTCTCCACTAATATGGCTTTCTCTAACACCCCTGCCTGCATCAGGATGCTAAGAGAAATCATCTAAGCACGGATCTCTCACCTGAGTCCTTTCTTGAAGGTCCAAGCCCTGAATAATGGGTCCCACACCATGTAGTGGAGTAGTGTGAGAGGTCAGTGAACCTTGCTAAGTATTGAGCTACAGTTATGCTGCCTTGCTGGAGATGAAGTAGCTCTTGTATTTGCACTGCACAAAGAGTCGCTGGAACAAACTTTCTCTGAAACTGGCTCATGAAGCCTTCCTAGAGAAGTGTCACCTCATCAGGAATCTTGATCATCACACTCCACCATCTTCCGGCAACTTCCTGTAGTAGGATACTGGCAAGGGTTACCATGAGATCAACTGGTGTCCCTACCAGTCAGGAAACTCTCCCCACGACCACCAACCAATCCTCAGCCGCCTGTGGGTTTGTCTTCCCCCTAAACCGGGATGGCCTATGGCACTGGAACTCATGAAACACGCTCAAACAGCGTGCACCCTCTTCTACTGGGGTTGGTGGAATCGATGGCCCAACCGGTAATGGTACCGTTGGTGCCTCCTCTAGTGCCTCTATTGGAAGAGGGCCATGCACCGAGGCCTCGTCGCTCGGTGGGCTATCGGTGTGTACTACTCTCAGAACCCTAGATGGATGTCTATGTGGGGGAATCCTGAAAAGAATCAGGTGTGCCATGGTCAATAAGTTATACCTGGTGAGATGACTCCAAAGATCACAAAGAAAAATTTTTAAAACACACATGCAATCAGTGTTTTTGTACACTGAGTCAGAAATCAGAAGTCAGGGTCCTGGAGTATGGATACATCGGCTGCTGCACCAACACTAGATTCCCTAAACTAATAACCACACTTACTACACTTAACACTATTGATGTTAAAAAGAAAGATCAAATTCATATGTTCTATAGTATAACTGACTCCTCTGATACCAATTTTTCATGACCCGTCCCGTGGGGCCCATGTCGTGACTACCCCAAGCCCGCTTCTATAGGCTAGGGGCTGGCGACTAGCACCGAAGGCATATTCCCTAAAGCTGGGAAGGCTTTGCCTTTATAACCTATAAACACATGCAACCAAGCACACAATAAGATATCAAATCAAGTAAACTGAATAGTAAACAGAGTGAGTACAGTAAGTAAAAGGGGCCAGAATACAACCCCAATTGGAAAGTACAAGAAACTGAAAATACAAGTAAACTGGAACAACTTCGGTGATCACCCTCCACGGATCCTACCTGAAGGGTAGGTACATCTCTCGAACGATTGTCTTTGTGGTACGCCTCATCTAAGTTCTACCTTCGAGCTACCTCTAGTCCTGGTACTCTCGTCCTCAGCCAGTGTTTTCCATTATCTGCACCAAACAGAATGTGGTTTGGGCATAGCCCGTGCAGGGGTGAGTACAAAGATACTCAGTAGGGACCCCGAGACCCTCAAGGTCTCACAAAATCCACAAAAGATAAACCACAAATCATGAAATCAACTAACAACCCTACTTAGGTATATGACCATACATATAACTAAGTTATCAAGAATACCCATCTCAATCAAGAGGAAAACAAAGAGTCCCACTCAATGCCCAAATCTCAATTGTTCCACAAATGAAGAAATACCATGAAGGTAAGTGCCACACAGGTATGTCACATAGAAGAATACCACCAAGGTATTACCACGAAGGAAAGTAACAAAAGTTAGAGATTTAGCTCACACCAGTTATAATTTAAGTACAGTATTAGAGATCATTAGATGTAACTAATTATTCATCTTACACTGTTAAGAATCTATACTGCTAACCCACGTAGGATCTCTTGGTTATGACCCACAGAGGATCGCTAGGTGCTGACCCACACAGGATAGCTCGGTGCTGACCCACACAGGATCGCTAGGTGCGGACCCACATGAGATTGCTCAGTGCTGACCCACACAGGATCACTCAGTGCTGACCCCAAAAGGATTGTTATTCATTCTTCACGTCACAGCCAGCTACTAGGTACCCGCACTAGGCTTTCTCGTCTCCAGGAGGGTCTGCTCCTCAATCCACTAGTCGATACTCGAACTGCCACAAAGTCCCATGAAGAATTATCACAAAGGACCGCCACATCATAGGGGTCTCAACGCAATAGATGTTGTATCAATCGTACTCCAGGTTTGTAAGTTATTATCTTTTGAGTCCCAAGGGCCTAGTTGGATTCGTCCTCGATCCAACCCGATCATACTCTAACTTTATCCAAATCTCTAGTGGGGGTATACCAAAGGGATCGCCTCACTCCAAGGTTTACAATGTCATTGAACTTTTTTCAAATAGATGCATGGTGCCAAAGTTATGGTCGTTAGTGTGAAAAGCTCATAGTTAGTTTGGGTCTGACCTGACCTGGTTTTGGTCGTCCCGGCCTGCTCGGTCCTGCCCGGCCCGCGCTGGGCGGCCCGACCTGCTGGGCGTCCTGGAAGTCCGTGAGGAATGTGGAGTGTCGTGGGGGCCGTAGGGGCCACGAGGGGCCGCAGAGGCTGCGGGAGGCCGTGGGGGCCGTGGGGGTCGTAGGATGTCGCAGGCTACGCAAGGCCATGGGGGTCACGAGGGCAATGCGGTGGCTGCGGAGCCGCAAGGGCGGCACGAGTTTTCGAGGGCCACGAGGGCAGCGTGAGGCCACAGGAGTCTGTGGGCAGCGTAATAACATAGGAGATGCGAGGGCAGCGCGAGGCCGTGGGGGCCGTGAAGCGGTGGAGGCCGCTGGCAGCGGAGCGCCACAGGGCGCGGAGGCCGCGGGAAGCAGAGCGCCGTGGGGTGTGGAGGCTGCGGGGCGACAAAGGCCGCGGGGGGCAGAGCGTGGCCAGGAGTGGAGGTTGTGGGGTGTCGGAGGCTGTGGGTGGTAGAGTTCCGTGGGGCACGGAGGTCGTAGGGTGGAGAATTGTCGTGCCTTTGTTGGCGGTGGGCTTGACTAGCCTCCATTCGTTCATCACCTTCGTCGCGGTTCTTGAGTTCCACCGGTGCCAACTGCCATCATCGGTCGTCATCACCATTGCAAAGATCACACAAAAGATCCACAAGATTTCCGGAGTGGTCAGGCCATGTTTATTTGGCTTCTACCCTCCACATTAGGGTGGTATCATACGGCTCAAGGAATATGATTCAATGTGAGAGGGAAATTAAAATTGATCAAATTAAAAGATACCCCTACCTTGTTCATTTGTTGATGTCAATGAGGAGGGAAGGACGGTCGTCGATTGAAGATGTCCTGAGGAAGAAGACAAAGTCATGTGTCAGCATTCTTCGTTGGTGGAGTGTTTTCATAGTAGAAGTTCTTCATGGAGGAAGTTCTTCATTGGAGAAGTTTAATTCTCCCAAAAGCTCTGCCTTCTCATTTTCCAAAAACCTTCCCCCAATCCGCCCAAAAAATTAATTAGCCAACATTATAGAATATGTTGGAATAATTTCAAATTGGCTTAATTAATTAATTGAGTTGGTATAATTAGTTAAAGTGGGTGGCACCACTAATGTGAGGGAAGTTTAAGAGTCTTCCCCGCATTTAAGAGGGAGTTCAAGGGGGATTTATTCTCGGGTGGTCCCCACCACCATAACCTATGAGAGGTTTTATTTCAGGTGGTCTCCACCTCCATAACCTCTTATGAGAGGTTTAGTTATGGTGGTCCCCACCTCTTAAACCTTCCACATGGGAGGTTTCAACAAAAATAAAATAAAATAAAAGTTTATTTTATTTTATTTCTTTTTCCACGAAAAACCCAAAATTCTATCTTTCACCCTCGACCTACTGCGGTCAAGGTGATGGTCTCCTTAAGTCAATACCAGCGCTGCGAGTCCAACGGTGCCCTTAGACATCAATTCTGAGCCCTGATTCAAAATTTACAAAAACTCGCTCGCACCTTTACTGAACGTACCCAAAAAAAGTTTAGAAATTCATTCAGGGCACACCAGGCCTCGGAATCACGCACCGTCAATTTTCACGGACTCGTAAAATTCCCATATATTAAAAAAAATACATGGAAATTCTGGGTAATTACAGTTTGGCATATAATACCACTAGAGATAACTATATCTAGGTGGAATTCATAAATTTGATGTTAATGCGTATATTTTTATAAATAAGTATCCTATCAAAGGTGTTTTTTTCTATGATAAGTTCCAAGTGGTTACTATTAATTTTTTAATTTTTGGTTCACATTAGATTTAAATGAAGCCACATAGAATGAAACAACACCACATTTTCTTGTTTCCAATCCTCTTCTACCATAGTATTACATAAAAATCTAATGTATTAACTGGTTTGATCATTAAATGATCTTGATTGATTGAGATAATATAACTCATATATATTCATCCAGTAAATATAAAGTCACATTTAACTTTTCATTTATAATTTTTTTGAAAACCCACCCATACTAAAATTCATCCCATGTTGGAAAAGTAGACGAGAGTGATCCTTGAGGCCTACCTCAAATATTCCCTAGGTTGGAGACTTGCACAAAGGGTATCTTTCAAAATAATGGGATACATTAGCCTCTTAATTATTAAGATAATATAATGAAACCAAACATCAACATAAATGGTTTTACATAAAAATATATAGTGACACCCATAACCCAATGTCATCTACATGTAAAAATTGTACTGAAAACTCTAAGTTATCCATTGAATCCATTCAAGCTTCTTGGAAAATAGCTCCAATCTTGGAGGTTTTCATAAAGGTAAGAAATTTTACCTTTATGAGGGTAAGGAGTCCTACATAAGTGTAAATGTCATTTAAAAAGATAATTTTTCAATTAAATAATCTTTTAAATAAAAAAATAAAAGACAAAAAAATTCATCAAGGATTAATTAAAATGAAAAGGAAGGGTTTGAGAAAATCCTAGTCATTTCATTAGATACCCCTAAAATAATTATTTTCCTTGTGAATTAAAAATAACCCATTTAAAAAACCCAAATCTAATATCCATGGGAAGATACATCTTAAATAGGGATCTAGAAACTAATAAAAATCCAAAACACCTTGAACGAAAATAGGTTTAATATAAACCTTGGATTCTTTAAAACTATTTTAAATTCCATGAAGACAATCCCTTTTTAATGGTATAACAAAAAATTTCTATAATAAAAATGTTTATTAATTTAAACAGATTCAATAATAACTCCCTTTATTCCTTTAAATATCGACCTTAAAGTCAATTTTAAGTATATATATATTTATCCACTTAGAAAAATCTTTCTAGTTTGAAAAAAACAACCACTTTAAAATTATTAAGGTATTGTAATTATTTGTAGTGGGAATAAAATACTAGAATAACTGTGCATCCTTTTTTTCATTAAAACTAAAAATCTTTAGATCACTGCTTAACATTTTTCTAATGAAATTTAATAGATATCATAACACAACCTTATTCAAAATATATTTTAGTTTAGGATTAAGATAATTTAGAATTATTGTACTAAAAAGAGTAAACGAATCAAATTACAACATTCATCACTCCCAAACAATGTCTGTTTAATACTAGGAGACTCAGGATCCCATGATATCCCTATAGATGATTCCCCAACCAAAAAAATTGGCATGAATAGCAATGTTGTTTCAAGAATTGATACATCATCCATATCCAAGTAACTATGTCATATCAATCACCATTCATAATCTATTTCTAAGGAATTTGAAAGTGTTATCACATATGTCACTAATCATTCTAATCAACCCAATTAATTTTTCCAACTTAGAATCACAAGAATAGAATGATATATTAGGATATCAGGTTTCATAATCTAAAAAATAGTAATAATGAATAAAATTAATAAAAAATATCTTCCATTATAGTATTCATTCTTTAAATAATCATTGTTTGTCCACTTCTAGTCACCATCATCAATTACAGCAACCCTTCTTTTCATTTCCCATTTCAATTAACTTTTATTTTCTATAATTAGGTTTTATCAAGAATCACCCAAATAAATAGTGGATATAATATTAATAAATATCAAATGGAATTAAAAAAATGAAAATTTTAATCATCTCAGGAAATATAACACATGAAGGATGGCATAATATCAAAAATTAGATAACAAACAAGAATACCATAACTATTAATTAAGGGAAATGAAATCTATCAAACAAGCCATTAATATTTATACATCGTGATATTCTTATCTCTCAAGTCACCCATCATGTTATCCTCAACACATTATGATTCCACCTATACCTTCCTAACATAAATGATACCAAATTATTCTAAGGATATCAACAAAATTCCATAATGTTGGATTTTATAAATCATTAATTTGGTATAATAAAGCAACAATCACAAACTATGCTTGATAATTTAGGTAAATTATTTCGTCAAAATGGAATGAAAATATTCAAATTATCGATGAAAGACCAAAATTTCATGGAGGTTCTTGTTGGATATTATTTTTTAGTGATTTCATAATTTTCAAACATGTTTATAAACATAATTTCATTATATTATTGATTTATTCATTTACATTTATAATTTTGTTCATTTTACACATAATTTATACTTGTTTTATTTCAATGCTCCAAAATTAATAAATAATAGCATAATAAATCGTCATAAAATTTAGAACATGTTTAACATAGTTATGTAGAGAATTTAAATCAAGTCGTAATTTGTAGAACTTATCATGATCTTCATGGAATTAAAAGAATAAAAATGTCACATAATTTATCATTTTTACATAAATAGTCACTTATAGAATTTAACATTCTTATATATAAATATATATATATATATATAATATTAATCATAACCATCCATGTTATATCACATCACATAATAATTAAAAACATGAAAAATTTATTCCTTTTTAATTATTACATGGAACTACCATGTATCACAAAATTTCATTAATACTCATATTTTAAGAAACTAAAAATTACAACCACAACATGATTTATAAGGAAAATTACTCATATTAAAACATAGATTCAATCCTATTTTTCAAATTATTGATCTATATTGTCACGTGAGTTAAAAATTCAATATAATAATTTATTATATTCCACTAAAATATTATTTCAAAATTATTTAACTTAGTTATTAATTCATAAGATCCTACTTTGAAAAGAAATATCAGAAGAATTTTCATGGTAAAACAACCATTGAAACATGATTCATTATTCATGGAATTATATCATCATTTAAATAAACACCAATTTCAAATTATATTATGCTTGTAGGTTTTCTAGTTACTTGCATCGATCATCCAAGAATAATATTAAAATGGAATAAAATAACTTTTATACACGGTTTTCCAATAATAAACTTTCTTTTGGAAAATATCATATAGTTTTACGATTGAAATTTTAATTTCTAACATGATCTTAACTATTTATTAATTAACATGAATCAATTCTTATATCAAAAATAATACCTTAACATATATTATGATAGAAAATTCATTTCATATGTTTTTGGATAACATTCATAACTATAATAAATAAATATGTTTGATTTCAAATTTAACATTTTTATTAAGATTTCATCATGTAAATATAAGTTAGAATACATAAACACATAATCATAACAACAAATATAAAAACACAAATGCAACTTATGTCAATGATTATCTATAAATCCTAAATTTTCTACCTTGAAATCAATGAATTCTCTTATAAATATGATTATTTGGTTATCATGGTCCTTGCATCAAATCGCATGAGACCACAAGACCTATTTTTTGTCGATCTCTATGGATTTAGGGTTCTGATATCATTTATAAGGGGCCCTAAATTCATTTGTGCTAAAACATTCTATGTCACACAAAAAACCCATGTTACCCATGATATATGAACATGAGCCAGCCTATGAAGGGCCTTAAGGGAGTTCCCAATCCCCACAAACTAAAATCTAGTCCTTATAAATCAAGGATATGAATTTGAGAATGTTTTCCCCAAATATAGTAAACCAAATGTGGAACAAAGAAATTAACATGAGCTTTATATACTTTGAAAATTCATTCCCTCAATAGGTTATGGGAAACATAACATCACATGGAATTGATAAGGGAAAACCATGCATAAACATAACAACATGGTGTAAAAAATAACCAAAAATATACTAGGAAAACCAAAAAATTAAGTAAAGGGATGGGATACCATGATGGAGATACAAGATATATGTAAATTTTTTATATTATATATCAAAATAAAAAAAAATAACCCACCACCCATCATTATGTAACATGAGTCAATATCCCAACACCATTCACCTCCAAATACCTAGATGGGTAGCATGAGTATGCACCACCACTAAGATGTACATTTACCATTCCTACATCAGATAAAATAAGGTTTTCGTGCACCCTATGTTGTATGAAGGATTTAAGAAACAATAATAGTAGGACCCCACCAACTGTTCCATATAATTTTTTTTTCAAAAAAAACAAAATATTCTAGTTTTAACTTAATAAATAAAAAATAGCTTCCAACATTCAAATTAAAACATAAAAAAATGTAGGTTACAACTAATAAAAAATAATACATAAGGAGGATTTAAATGTTAAGTTTTTAAAATCAATATAATAGGAATATACCTTATCGTCACTAAGGCTAGGTAACCTTGTGATACTAATCCACTAATTGGGTAAGTGGACTCAATTAGTGAACTGTATATAGAACTAAATCATAGGCCAGTGGGGGTACCACATCTACTTTATTAACATTACTAGTGGTGGGGGACCAAAAATCATTTAGTTTAACCTACCCATGTTTTATGGGTTTTCCATGAGGTCTATTTGAAAAAAATCACTAAACATTTCATTTTTAATATCTTTTTCATAAGAAGGAATAATTTATAGTTAAAACATGCATTTTTCATTTCCAAATCATAAATGATATATTTTAATTTGATGTCCTTTATAAATCAATTTTAAAATATCATATAATTTTTTTTATGAATTTTATAAATAAATTAGAAATGTAAATCATCAATAGTTAAGATAACAAAGGAGATCATATGGAACTAGCAACCATAATCAAGATGAATCTCATGGAAGTAAATTAAATCCATAATTAAAAGAGGAGGACGACCCTTATAAACCCAAAAGAATCCTTAAAACTAAAAACCAAACCATTTACATTAATAAAAAAACCCTAAGCTACTAAGGATTTTTAAATAATATAGAACCATGGAATAAAGAAATGATAACTCAAATAAATAGAAAATAATGGCTTACTTGATGATTTCTTGAAGAAACTAAAAGAAAACTGTTTAAAACCATGCGTTAGTTATATGAGAGGGTGAAAATAATGTTTTAGGTGGGTGTGGAGTTGAGTGGAATGATATAATGATAGATTAAGGCTTTAGTTAAAGTAAGAAAAAAATTATTTTAACATTTTTAAAAGATTGGAAGATAATACAGTTTGATTGCATGGTTTGAAAAATTATATACCAAACATGCAGTTCATCACTAAATCACGTAGGAAATTTCATGATTGGTCTATATAGTTTAAAAAAAGGCTCAAAAACCAAAAAAAATTCCATTATTAATAATTTCATACCTATCATGTGGTTTTCCCTAAATGTGATCCAACCATGTGAAAACTCTCATTTTCTAATTTTCTTTATCTTTTAAATAAATATTCCTAAAAAATAAATATAAGGATAAAATCAATAAAACAAAACATTTTATATCTAAAAATGACAACATGGGTGTGAAAATTCCTCCCACTATATCACCTCATACCCCCATAATTCCAAAACTACGCTTGATTATAGAATAAATTTAGCTATAAGTCCCTCACTTAATCTTACACTCCCAAGGTTATTGAATATTAGGTATTTTTTCCATAAAAAATTAAGTAATAAAATTTATTTCCCATAAAAAAAATTATCCTAAGATTCAATGATCCAGATTGGTTTCTCGATAATAGAGATATCCATCTCTAACTTGAGATTCTATTAACTTATCACATGTGATATATTAGGTTGATGCTTTTTCAATAGGGATATATGGAACTCGTTATGAAGTTTTTACATCTTGGGAGGAAAATATAACATATAATAAACCTTCTAAATCTATTCCATAATATTTAAAGGGCCTACAAACTTCATGGTAAGATTCATTTACATAACCAATCGGTGGTAGCCCAAATGGGCTAAAATCATTAAAAGAACTTATTCACCTATTGATAACTCCAAGGGGTAATAAAAATCATAATAATAAGATTTATCTTTATTTTTATCAATTATTAAGAATTTTTGAATCAACAATATCTTTTTAGTTGTCTCTTGGACTAGGCTAGGTCCCACTAGGGAGTTACCACATGCCTTTGTCCAATAATGAGGATAATGACGTGGTTGATCATAAATAAATTTGAATGCGACCATTTAAATAGAATAATGGTTACTATTATTGTATGAAAATTCAAATAGTTTGATATGGTAATCCCATGAGACATTGAAGTTTAAAGCGTTGTCTTAAATAATATTCTCTAAGATCTGAATTTCCTACTCCATTTTTTCATCCACTTGTGGATGGTAAGATGTACTTAGATTTAAATGGGTTCTCATTACCTTCTATGGGGATCTACAAAATCGAGATGTAAAATTGGGGTCCCTTTTAGATATGATCATGGAGGGAACATCATGTAGCTTCACAATATCCCTCACAAATAGCCTACCCAGATTCTCCCCTTTTACCATCTCTTTGAATGGTATGAAGTGGGTGGATATGTATAACTATTTAATTGCATCCCAAATAGAATTAAAATCCCAAGGGGTGTGAGTTAGTCTAATAATGATGTCCATGGACACCTCATCCCAACTCCTGGTAGGAATATAATTGTGCTAAAGTAAACCAGGTAGTCATTGGTGTTTGGAATTTACCTAATAATAGGTATAACACAAAGATACATAATTTTATATATCTCTACTCACACCTAGATAACAATATTTATGCCTCATATCATAATAAATTTTTTGTAATTGGGGTTTACACCCCATTGAGATTGTTCAAGGTCTTCTAGAACCACCTTCTCATTGAATATGTGAATACCAGCCTATTTATTTAAACAAAAATACCATATGGAGCTATGGACCACTCACCATTTATCTCCCAACTATATAAATCTATTATAATATGATATCAATAGATGTCTTATTTATTATTTTTGAGAAATAATATCAAGGATTGGAGGGGTCAACTGACTATTTCTAAGTAACAAAACCAACATATCCTCCTTTATTTCTAGATGCATCTTATTCATGTGAACCATGGGATTCCATTCGTCACTAGAATCCTCTAGAGGCTAATATGGAAAACTCTAAATATGGACTTTTGTAACAACACACTTTTTATTAGGAATATAATTAGGTTGAAATAGAAAACCTGGAGATATTTGAAACAAATACTTTGCATGAGGTTTAATCCCTTTTGGGAGGAAATATAACATGGTATTTAATAATTATATAATATTTTGAACTACTCAAAAAAAATCTAATTCTATCTGTATTTTAGAACATTCATAATGGTTTCCATCTCAAGGACATGGCTAGAATAGTTTCTATCTTATGGTTGAAGAAACTATGTTCCATAATATTCCACAAAATCAATTTGTATTAAAACATATCATAAGCCAAATCTTGAGGGATTATAATATACCACATAAACAAGACCTGCCTAAGGTAAAATAAAAATAGGGTTCAAGCTCAAACACCTCTTTATATTGTCAAATGAGGTTTGAAATTTTAAATTGAATAGAAAAATTACCATTTTCTATGTGATCATGGTTAATGGTGATTTTAATTTGGGTAAGTATCATTTAATCCACTAGTAGGGACCAGTTAATCACGAAAAAAATATTAAAATTTAAAATATATTATTTAGATCTTCCAAAGACATAATTACCTTTATCTTGTAAGGTGAAGTTCACATATCATTTTTGAGATTACTGATAGGGGGAGGGGTGAATTGGTGATCACTTTTATTTAATGAATTATTTTTATAAATAAACCTATGAAACTGGTTAGAGTTATTGATCCAATCTTATGATATCTCTCAACCTCAATTCATATGAAATAAATATAAAGATTAGATGATATTTACAAGGATTATTAAAAAAGGCTTAATCCTTTCCATGTTTTTTATCCCCCTTAGTGTGGATTATTTTATTAACTTCTTTAATGATTACAATGGAAAATGCATAAATTGGTTCTATACCCCAATAATCATTCTTATAGATAACCCTAGTTCTATACCCCAACAATCAACTATTCTTTTGTAGTTTCTTATACCTTGTAACTATACTTCTTACATACACTTCCCTTACGTCTGTTTATACCCATATCCACAATCCTTTTCATCTACTAGTTCTACTCCCCAGTTAAAGGCACATCCTTCTTCCTTTTTGATTTAATGTTGAAATATCTTCTTCTACAAATATTTCCTTTCCAAAATCATGTTAGATCGTTGTTCCCTATCCATAATCTTCTTCAATATCTTTATAAACTATATTAGGAGTTTTCAGTCTTGAAATATACTCCTAATATAAAAAATACCTGGATACAATCAAATTTACATTTTTATAAATTTTTATAGAAATATTCCTTAGTAAAATTTCATTTGGTAAAACTCCATCCAGTATGATCTTTCCATTTACCCTTGGTCTGGTGTACTTAGTTCAATGTAGTATGTTTATTAATCCTCAATTTATTATACTTTATGTAACACTATTTTTATAGTGAACCTCTTTCCAATTCACCCACTTCTTATGGTAATCCATCCTTCTGGTATACCTCAGTTTTGAAGAATTGTAGCTAAAATTGTTCCATCTGATACACTCTTCTTCAATTAATAAGAAGTTGTTTAGTAAATAACACTTTGTTTCTCCTTCATTTTATAAAACATGGTTTGATTCTCCCCTTATTAAACCAATATATTTCTTGGTTCATAACTCATGACACATAACCTTAAACAATTCCTCTATTTATCACACACAAACAATGTCCATTTATATTTCTCTTTCACCACTTTATATAGGCACTCTTTCTCTAAAAGTCTAAAAGAATACATGGTATCCTATTTATCTTTTACTAATAAACTAAAATTTAAATTTTGAAACTTCTTACTCAAATTATTTTTATTATACCAACTCTAATCATTCTAAAAGTTTTATGAAGTTTCTTGAAATCTATGTAACAAAAAATTTAATTAAACTTCCTCAAAACTTAGCAAAGTTAAGAACATGAAATAATATCTCTGCATCATCACATTGTTAAGAAATTTACAATGTTTTTTAAATAAATTAAATACTATATCCAGTGTGTTAACAACTAGGATTCTATATCTAGTGATTTTTATAAGAACACCTTTTTCTGGTGATTCACCTTATACTTCCAATAACTGGTGGAATCAAATCTATTCTCTATCGGATATTCCTTCATCTTATTCAACAATTTTTGGAAACCTCTATTTTTTAAAATCGCATATCTATGTTTGATGACTTCATATTTCTATATATGATGATTTCACATTTATCCATGTTTGATACAACTTGAAATACATCAATGTAGTTCATTCATATCTACTGATCTTAATTGATCATTATCTTTTAATGTTCAGTAGACAACATATAACTCTTTATCTTGTAATAATTCACATTCTCTATTTATGGTAAAATTTAACTCTAGATAGAACATTAGACTCTATTTTTATGTCTTGAGAAACTTCTTATTTCTCCATTTTATGACATTTCAATACTCCACCCGATGGATATTTCCAATGTATGACTGATGGTCTTTTATTCATTACAGATTTATAGATTTCTCTATCTAGAACTTTACACATGTTTCCTCTGTCCAAAATAATTTAAAATTTATCCACAATTGGGAACTTCTTTAAATATGAATCTTAGAATTTTTAAATTCTTCACAAATTTAAAAATCATACAACTTTAAACTTCATGAATTTATAATCTGGAGCTTCATAAAAATAGTCTATGTCTATTAAAAAATATTCTAGTGCATCTGTACTTTGTAAATTTAAATCTATAAAACCAAAAATATATTGATAAATATTCTTACATAAAATATTTGAACATCATAAATCATACAAAATATATCTCCATCTAATAACATTATTTCGATGGTACTCATTCTACGCATCTTAGTCTGGTGTAATCTATACCTTGAAATTTATATAGATTCATCTCAAACTTTGTCTAGAAACCAACTTTTCCCCATTTATAAAAACTTGTAAAAACTCATCTAGGATCATGAATATGTTCATGATGTTAAGAAAATAAATATTATCAAAGAATAATTTCTTGGAGTAATGTTTCTATGTACTTAGCATGAACTATTCTCTTAAACATCTCCAAGTTTCTTGAGTAAATTTCAATACAAACACATATTGACATAATAACCAAAACTGCAACCAAACACACATTGAAACAAAAATATCACCATTTTTATTGTTTTTAATAACCTTATACAACATCAAACATAATATAATTAAATATGTGTGACCAATAAATTCTCCCCATTTAATGTTTACATTTTCTATTCTCCCCCAATATTCTTTCTCCCCCTTACTGAAAATCAAATGAAAAGGGTAACATAGGGATCAAAAAATCCATATTATTTAATCATAGAATCTTAATAAAATCATTCAGGATAATAATAGTATCACATGAGATTCTTAACAAAGAGACTTAAACTAGAAAAATCTACATCTATATGGGAGAACCTAGTGTAGAAAATAATAGTATATAATAAAGGTGATCAGTGTTATCCATAAAATTTCTTCAATGTGATACTTTTATTATGATATTTCCAATATCTTTAAATATAGGGTAATATGAGTAATATTGTTAATATATAAACTTTATCCATCTCAATAAACATATAAAAGTGTATAAACACAACTTCCCATGTATCTCAACTTTCTTAATATCATTATTTTTTTGAGATAAGTGTGATACCTATACCGCGGCTTTATCATTTATCCCTTGAAGGTTATCACAATAATCCTCACCATGGGGTTTATAATATTCCATGATGGATTTATCTTCTTTATATAAAATTATAATAACACTTAGGAAACTTCTTTACTTATTATTCTTTAATTCCAAGTATGTTATTTAAAATAAACAATTATATTAGGAATATGAGGAACTATGGTGTTCCTTAGAATAAATGGTACTGGGAGTATTATATTAGTCTTGAATTATTATTATTATTCTTAATTTTAGCATGGGATGTGCATTCTTCATTGTGATAAACATTAACAAATTTTGTAATGGATTTCTTTTCATCTGTAGAATAATTATATGTAACTATCAACTTCTATTCACCTTTTATAATTTCATTGGTCACTTTAGTTTGTAACAAAATATTTAATATTTATTATTAGGATGGTAATATAGTCATGTATTTTTTAGTACCATTCCCATATTTTCCACACCTCTTTCACTTATTCTGAATCTTAAAATCGCCAACTATTGAAAAAAAAATTCAACTTTGTTAACATCTTCTAAATCACATTTCTTGACTTTTTCTTTAGTGGACATTTTTGTTTCCAAAATATTTCTTACCACAACTATTTATTCTTCCCAAGTAACAAATCACTCTTTATTTCCCTTATCAAGTTTCTTTCCCTTATCAAATTTATTTCCCTACTCAACTTTATTAATATTATCACATGCCTCTCTTGATGTATTGATGACTTTTGAACTTTCTTTTCCTACTCATCAAGCTTGATTGAAAACTTTTGTTCCTATAAAATTATCATAGATCCCCCTTAATTCATACATTTTTCTTGGTAAAGAAATATTATACAACCATGACTATGATTTATTCTTAAATACTATACAATGATAGTAGTGAAATCTAAATATTGATATTTTACACTGATATTACTATTAATCTGAAGATAGTTTTTGTTGTGTTTTTATAAATCATGGGTGGATTTTTTTGGCAAGAAATATTCTTGATGTATTCCACTCTTTCTTAATAAATGATTTTTTCTCATTAATCTTATTGGGAATGGTTGATTCAATCTTAGCTTTTGAACCCTAATTGTAATTAAAAGTTGATATATCTTGATATTGTTTTTAGATAGAAACAATCTTATTTTACTAATACTTCTTATCACTATATAGGGAATATTTTCCTTTAACCTCATCTGATTTAATGAATTCTTCTATAATATTACTTAAATTGATTTTTTTTACTCTATGATTTACTGATTGTGTTTTAGAAAACTCTCCTTCATTATTATATAATATTTCCATGAGATCAATTACCATATTCTTAAATTTATCCAATTTCATCATATTCTACTTATATTCCTCGAAAATTTTTGTTTCATCCTTTTTAAGATTCACCTTTCCAATTGATGGTTCTTCATAACCTTTGATATTCCTTTCAATCTCATCCACTTTCATTTTCTTACCTCTAATATTCTTGAGTTGTTTTCAAACTTTTTGATATTCTGGTCATTCTTAAAATTCAACCCGTTAAATTATTTCTTCAACTTCTTATTTTCCATATTAATTTATGTATTTTACTCAATAACTTATTCAAATTTTTCTTTTAAAATCCACTCAAGTAAAATTCTTTATTATCCATCATTATTACTATCTAATGAATCATTTTAACTTCTAACATTAGTTAAGAATATGACATGAAATTAATATTAATTATTGGATGATGAATTTCCATTCTCTCTAATGATCAAAAAAAATATTCTTCTTTTTATGAAACTTTTTTTCATATTTACCCCACTTTTATTTCTAAGAATCGTTATATTGTTCTTATAAATCGTAATCATCAGTCTTTTTCTTAGGAAAAAATATTACCATAATAGACACTGTCAGTTCAATTCAAACATTTAAGATATAGTTTAAATTTTCCTTTCTTATTTCTCTTTTTGTATCTCTTAGAAACAAGAAAAATGATTTTGTTGAATCCCTCTTTATCTTTCTCATCTTCTAGATCAATTGATTCTTCTTCAACTTCTTTATCTCTATAATTCTTTTTTAGAAAGCATTGAATTTTATTTCCTCTATATCCTTCATATTAAATATTGTAACTTTTCTCAACTCATATTCCATATGAATATTCTAAAGTTCATCAAGGTTTAATTCCACTCAATCTTCTAGAGCTGGAACTTGGGAATCAAATCTATCTAGAAATTTTCTCATCAGTTTCTTAATGATAGTATAATCTTAAAAATTATCATAGAAACATAGGATATTGAAAAAATATAATTTAATCTTGTAAAATATTCAACAATATCTTCTTCCTCAGCTGTCTTAATATCCTCAAGATTTCAACTCCATTTTTTAAACTTTTCCTCCTAAAATTTCTTGTTTCCTTCATAACATCTTCTTAACTTACTCCATGTTATTTTAGAAGTTGTAAATACTAAATATTTTGTATAAAAATTCTCTAAGGGAGATATAAAAATGGTATTTTGATATTTTCCATCAACTTATAAGTTTTTTATATTAGTAGCTATCATAGAAATATCATTAATGGGAAGAAATAACATTATTAGAACATCTCTAACTTTAAGTCCAATAGATATAAGAGAGGGTAAAATAATATTCTTACAACTATGATAGTTCCTTATATCGAATATAAAAACACCCTTACTATTTAATAAAATTATATTATCCATCGTTAGTATATTGTTTTATTATTTATAAGGAATATATAGATCTGAAACCAATTGAAGTTATCATATCAGTGTGAGATCACTGAGAGGGGGATACGATGAATTAGTGATCACTCTTATTTTTTGAATTATAATTATAAATTATTCTATTAAACTTATAAAATTTATCTATTTGATGCTCTACACGAGTTTCCTTAACCCAATACCATTGAAAATTTTTCCTCCATCTGGAACTTCTTCAACTCTATATCTTAATCTTTTATAGACTTTAAAATTTAGATCTTCATACAATTCTCAACATCATCACTTTATAATCATGAACTTTTTGAAAATAGTCTATGTCTTCTAAAAACCTTCTAGTGCATATATTATTTTTAACTAAACATTCTTAGTGTCACAAATATATAGATTAGTTTTCATAAAACCACATATTTAAAATTAATAACATAAACTTCATATATAAATATATATATATATATATATATCCAGTAAAATTATTTTCATGGTACACAATCCATTTAACTCAATATGCTGTACATTGTTCCTTGAACTTTATGCAGCTACATCTCAAACTTTGTCCAAAAATAAATTTTCCCCCTTTGTACAAACTCATACAAAATCAGCTCGGATCTTGAATATGTTCATGATTTCAAAAACATAACTATTTTCAAAGCATCATATGATTGATTAATTATTCTCTAAACTTATAAAAAACTATTATCTAAAACATTTCAAAGTTACTTAAAAAATATATCAATAAACACATATTTAAATATTAACAAAAAATGAAACAAAAGGTACTTGGGAACAAAATCAAGATCCATTGATATGACTTATATTAGACCATTCATTTTATGGAAAAATTCACATCCTGAATCCAAATAATATATTTTGTTGGTTTATAAAAAATTAGAAGTCTTATAGGGATCCTAAGAAAACCTGTATTTCTGGTAATTCTCCTCTCCATTCCTTCAGTATTCCATGATATCATCGATGAGAACTATTACAAATGATTTAATATAGTGAAATATTATACTATTAATTAATTAAATAAATATTTTTGGATAATTTTCAATCCAAAAGGCCTCACTAGGTACTCATAGTGACTATACAGGATTCAAATATCCATTTTTGGGATGTCGTCCTCTTTCACCCTAAGCTAGTTATTCCCTGACTAAAGGTCAATTTTGTAGAACTAGCATACCCTCTTCAACTAATCAAAAAATATATTGATGCAGGGTATAGTATATTTATTCTTGATTTTTACCCAATTAGGCTTCTGGTAGTTAACACATAGTCCCAGATAACCATATTTTTTCTTATAAAATCGCACTAGGGACAATAAATGTGACACACATGGGAAAAAGACCCTTTTGATTTCGGATCAACAAGATGAATTTTCAATTCCATCCACTCTACCAATTCCATTTGATAGGACAATAAAGAAATTGGTAATATTCCAAAAATTGGATCAATAGAAAATTAAACCTATCATTCTGGAGAAAATCTTGAGAAATCATTTGGGAATATATTGAAAAATTCCATGACCATGGGAGGTAAAAAAAATTAATAGAATTATTCTTAATAGATTCTAGTAGTAAATAAGAAAACTGGAATATGAATCTACCCACAATGGGAAGTGGAGGTCTCACCTGACTAGATAATCAGTCTCATTACACTTGGAATAGACAAACATTCCCATATGAGGTAATAAAGGACACTGATCTATGATAATATTTTATATGAGAACTGAATTTCATCATCCACTCAATCCTAAAAATAATTTCAATGATATCCATTTCTAGGAAAATAAAATCCCAAGAAAATTATACCTCATATTCTGTAATAGTATAAGGACATTTGAATCCACAATACTTCCTTTAACCAGGATGAGTCGATTTTTTCATGGTGAATGAAAAAATATTGATGTAAGTTTCAAAAAATTCACAATTTTGTAGACATAAAATAGTGATAGGAACTAATATAAAATAAATCAACTTTCATATATGATGCTACAAGGGACATAACTCTTACTTTAGTAGGTTCCATGAATTCTGTTGGGGGTTTTTGAACTACGTAAATCTATCTTCTCTCCACCAAATTATAAGAATAAACACTATCCTAAGGTTCTTCTCTCAACTAGAACTTCCCATGGGATGATCCACCTCTATCTCTATTCCACTATGATTTGGATCCAAATACCTAAAAATCATTAGAATTTATCTAAGATCATTTGAAAATGGAGACCCACACCACTCCTTTCCATAATAAATATTCTATAAAACCTATAGAGATATCCTATCTACTCACATTGATGACATGACTTCAGAGCCTCTGGATAAGAAGTATTAATATGGGCCACATTTCAACACTGATGACAAACAAGGTTCAGAATCTTGGTGGGGTATAAGTGGATAACTGAGACGGATAACATGAACACCTAATATTACCTCTACTTATACCCTCACACTTTCATTTATTTTTTGATAAACTAATTTCACTCCCCCTTGAAAAGGATTTCCCAACCGTACTTGACATCCTAGCTTGATCAATTTCTAACATGAGGGTTGAGTCTACAACATTAACATTGGTTGGGATTTTAATAAGTAATTACTATGATTAAATATCATGTCAAATTTTTAATTAAAGCCTTTTACAAAAACTTTTATCACTGTAAACTATCTCAGGGTAAAATCCAAAAAGTTTATAAAAACCATTAGCATACTCTATAACTATCTAATCTCTCTAATGAAGGTTAAAAAACTCTCTATATTTTACTAAAGCTATTAAATTGGAATAAATATATTGAAAAAATATTACTTTGAAATTTTCCCTCTCAAGATTATCATGCTACTTAACCTAAATAACAACTTCCCTCCGTCTCCTTTTAGGTCACTCAAGTGTAAAATCCTCACTTTTCACCTTGATAGAGTATATATTACCCTAAATATTAAAAATTATTTTGATATTTTTCAAACAATACTCAATTTCTTGAGGATTATTTATCTTTAAAACCCAAGTATTATTATCCCAAAGTAATTACATAAATTGATCTTGATTCACATCAGTTCCTACTTCTCTAAATTAGGTGGGGTATTAAACCACTCCCTTGTCCATATTATGAATGGTCCACACAACTGACTTAACAAAACTCTAATAAATAAGAGGGTTCTCTTGTGAGAAATTATCCACTTCTCCATCTACATAGTGCTCTAGGTTTCTTCTTAGATTCATGGCACTACATGATATCAGATAATGAGAAATACTTAAAACCAATAATCAAAATCAATAAAATATTAAACATCCACTAATAATCAAAATAAATATTAGTGAATGAAAAACATTAGATTTCACTAATACACAATGATTGGTATGAGTGGACAGTTTGTAACTCACACACACTAACCAAAAAAGAAAAAAATGCCTCAAAAATAAAAACCACAAATTCCCTACATCCAATAAAAACTAAGGGTGTGACACTAAGAGAGTTGGATATATACTCCTTTACACCAACACCCTTGAGACTTGATGGTCCTAATTCCTTACTAATGAGACTTCCCAAATATCATAAATAAAATTAGGGCTCTAATAAAAAAACATGAACCAAACCAAATCACCCATAATACAAGAACCCGATCAACCCTATAATAAGGCCCAAATAGTGTTCTAGATCCCCATAGGCAAGAAACTAGTGTCTGATCATCTAGGATACTCTATTGGGAATGCTTTTTCCTAAAGGAAGTGAACTAAAAAGAGTATTTCAACTAATAAATTAACATTACCTTACAATAATTTGTAAATTAATTCCCTCAATTAGTAGTAAGAAACATCAAAAAGCATGTCAATTACAAGGAAAAATCATAAATAAACATAACCACATGGAATAATGAATAAAAAGTATGATACTAGGATAACCAATAATAAAATTAATTAGATGGGAGGTCGTGATGGTGATACATGATACATGTAAAAATTATACAGAATATTCCAAACAAAAAGAGAACAAACCACCAATATTCATATTCAATATGGACTCATACCACTACCATGTAAACTTCATATACATATATGATCCTGTCATGATGACCCTTTTCCACTAAGTGGTTCATTTCCATTTCCTACATCGATAAAATAAGGTTTGTATACACCTGAGAGTGTATGCAGGGTGTGAGAAATAATCCCATTAGGATCCAACCAAGTGTTCCATATCAAACCTTTATTAGAAAATTTTAGTATTGTAGTTTTAAGATAATAAAATAAAATATATTTTTAACCATCTAATAAAGATAATTAATAATGTTGGTTCCCACTAATAAAATAAATAATTAATAAATAGGATTTTAATCTAAATTTTATTAATTAATATCCTAATAATATTCCCTATATTCACTAAGCATAGGGAACCTAGAGATAATACAACACTAATTAAGAAAACAACCTTAATTAGTGGAATTCATCTAGAACTACGTCACTATATGGTTAAATAACCACATATACTTTACTAACATAGCTAGTGTGGGGGAGATGAATCATCCCATACAGGTTAACCTATCCAAGTTCCCAATGTTTTCCATGAGGTCTATTTGATTCCATTTTAATCAATAACCATTTAATTTTTGTTAACATTTTCATAATCAGTTACAATTTCAACTTAAAACATGTGATTTCATTTTCCAAATCACAGAAGGGATATTTTAATCACAAGTTATTTATTAATCAGTTCAGAACTATAATATAATATTTTATATATAGTTTATAAATCAATTATAAATTCCAATAATAAATAGTTAATCTTATAAAGGATAGAATATAAAACCACCTCCCCTAATCAAGCTAAATCACTTGGCAATAAAGTAGATTCACAACAAAATGAGGAGGAAGATCCTTAGAGGCCTAAAAGAATCACTAATAAAAAAATCCACACCATTTACATTTGATAAGAAGAAACCCTAAACTATCATGTATTTTGTGAGAAGAGAGAACTATTTAATATGGATTAGATATCTCAAAGGGAGATAAAATGATAGGTTACTTTATGATCTCTTGAAGAAACCATAATACAAACTACTTAAAATCATTACCTAAGAGAATAGAGAGGTGGAACTTATGAATTAGGGAGGATTGGAGTTGAGTGGGAGGAGATAATGATGTATTAATGCTTTAATTTTTGTAAGAAAAAATATTTAATTTCAACATTTTTGAAAGATAGACTAGCCACAAGGTTTTAAAAACCATACAGGTCATCACTGGCTTACCCAGTAACTTTTGCGGTTGGTCCACACAGTTTGGAAAATTGTTCAAAACCTATGAAAATTCCCCTATTAAGTATTGAATACCTTTCATACATTTTTCACATGGATTTTCCAAACTGTATACCAATCATTTAATATCCCTTACTTTATAAAATTTTTCTTTTAAAAATAAAAATACATGAACATGAGAGATAATGATAAAATAAATTAAATATAAAATTTATTACCTAAAAGTGAAATCTTGGGTGTTAAATTCCCTACCATTACCACAAGTTATTTTAAATAACATTATTACCCTACTAAACCCTTGTAATCCTCACTTGTGACTAAATCCAAACAACATCCAATGTCTCAAAGATAATATATGATACCACTTTTTCTTGAACCTCCCTCACTGAAACCCCCAATATTTCGGCATAAGATATGAGACTGAACCTTTAAGCCTACCTTTAAAAGGCCCTGTGTTGAAAACTAGAACAAAGAGTATCTATTGAAAAATATGGGAGTCATTTCCCTCTTTATTCATAGGATAAAATAATCAAACAATCGATTAACATCCAAATATTTTCATAAAATGATATATAGATACCCGTAAACCAATTTCATCTACATTGAAAACATCTTTAAAGTAAACAAAATATGCAGGAACTATTGGATTTGGTTCGCTAAAACTAACATCTAAGTACTTTATGATTACTTGTATTCATTTATTTGAATTATAATAAAAGTTCATATCACATCATGATTGTTATTATGCTCGAAATAGTATATGATAATGTACTAAGTGTACTTGTCACACTGAAAGGTCATAGTAGTTCACCTCTATGATGAGGACCTAGAAGTTCCACAAAAATATTCTTAAATATAATTTCTATAGTCAACTAATATCATTTTAAGGTACATAAATTATAAAGGATATCATGGGTGGATACTCATAATACTTTGATACACTTTCTCATGATATAAACCCTTTATAGTCTTAAGTGAAAAAGATTATGAGAATGTGACCCACCAATAATAAATCCACATTTATATGTGTCATTAAATATTTCTATTTATGTATATTTTTAATGATACTAATGCTTTAAGATTATTATTAATTAATTTTATTATTATTATACTTTGATGTATTGAAGAAACCCATAATTTTATATGCTCGCAATGAAGTATGATATGTGTGGTGGGCCATGACTCACACTATATTAATGAATAATTAAAGAAATGATTTTTCCCTTATATTCTTTAACAGATGTACATATATAAGTCCCTTTAAAAGAAGTTGGTTATTTCCTCACAAATAACTAAACATAATGTTGTTACGTCCTTTTATCATTTAAAATATCATTGTGATTAAAATATTGATAAATATGTGTGATTATAATGACAAAAAACATTACTCTAGAACCCATAACATTCCATTTCTCAGGAAGACAATCATTGCATTACATATCACATTTAATATTAACATGACTCCATTAAGTTCCATCCATTGACTAAAACCAAGAAAACATATTCTGATCAATAATAATCTTGGTGGGAAACAACATAATCATGAAAAATAATTTATATGATGCCATCTTCTATGAATCCATAGGTTTAACCTAAAACATTCATGATAATTACGAAAAATTTATGATTTTATCCTATATATAGACTTATCCCTGGGTTTCATACTAATGTTTTATCATCTTAGTTTCCAAATTTTAACTAAAACTTGCTCTAATACTAGCTATAGCAACCAATAATTTTCATACATAGATATTACATCTTAATATATGAATATTCATTGAATAACATCTTGATCCACACCATGATTTTTTTGGTCTAGTATCTTTTGAAACTTGGAAAAATAAACAAGAAATTAATAAAATATCTACATCATCTCCCACTTATTTTTTCACAACTAGAACCTTTCTTAGACATATCATACTTAAAACCTTTCTTACTAACCTAGTGAAGGAGATATAAGAAAAGGGTGAACTCGAATGCTTAGTAAGGGTAAACAATGGAAATATCAATGATCAATTAAGCATAAAACGAGAATAACTATATAAGTATATTATATTAACATTTTAAAACCATACCCTATATATCAATATCATAATATTAATTAATGTAATAAATCTTAGTAGTTCATAAGACATGAATCCTAATGGAATCAAACATTAAGATCCAGGAGATCAAAATAATGACTTGAGACATGGAATTGTGACATACACATAAGAATAAAAAAACATTTCCTATGTACTAATGGGATTTTTTCAAGAAAATAATAGTGGAATGGGTTCACTCCCCAAACCATCATAATAATCAAGGTTCACTCCAAAGACTATTATAGTGGATATGGTCCCTTACGAACTTGGTTCACTCCACATTTCAGTCTTGTGGGTCTCATTAGATATCAATCTATATCGAGTCTTGGAGGGAGATATAGGTCTCACCCATCACATAATGAAAATCATACATACATGTGATGTGATATCATAAAAAATTCACCATATCAAAACCCATGAAAAGAATTGGGTTTCAAAAACATTTCATCATAGCATAACCCATTGAAAAGAAATAGGTTTCTTAAACATCTTTTCGTTATAAACATAAACCATCCTTTTACAGAATAAGGATGGTATCCTTAGATAATGTCCCCAGTAAATCATATGTGATATCAAGTATTGTTTTATTTTATGAATATAAATACCGTTTATATATCCTTAAAAATTTCTGAATGGAAATATCCATTTCCATTTTAAAATAAATTGCAAAAAAAATGGGAAATTATATAGGATAATATGTAATTTTAAAAGAACCCTGAAATGTTTTAATGGAAGATTTAAATAAAAAATTAGTCATTGTAGTGGGAAAAAAATTTCATTCCATATAAGTTAAAAAAATATTAATTCAATACTTTTTCATAAAACACACAAATATCATTACAAAGAAAATTACAAAAACATTACTTTCAAACATTTAAAAAGTAAAACATCGTTGAAAATGACTTTAAACAATCATATAAAAATAGTAAAACCTTATTTAAATCATTTTTAGAAAACATGTATGTGGAAAAATCATCGATCGAAGAGAGAAATGAAGTCGATTTTCCTTCTAAACATATTTTTGGTCTCTTGAGTACAAAAGTGGAGGAAAATGAATGTAAAACATTTATATTAAATAAATAACCATATTAGAATTAAATTCATTAATATATCAATATTTTTATAATAATATTTCATCATCAGGGCTTAATCAAATATAATCCCGATAAACAATGAAATTTTAAGATAAAACCTCTTACATTGAGTTCACCTTGCTTTTCGAAAGCACTCAAACTTCATGAATAATAAATTCAAATTTAGTAAAATTATATAAAAAATTAATTTTCATACTTATAAAATCATATATGATCCCTTTATAGAATTTTATCACCCCACTTTATCAATAATTCCTTAATAAAATTATCATTTCCGGGTGTTAATTGTTTTGCTTATCATGAATATTTTTGTTTAGCAGTTCTAGTCCTCGTACATTTATCTTGGTTACATAATCTATACAATATTAATCATGATAAAAATATAATATATATTTATTACATAAATATTTATATTCAACTAAAAAATAGAGGTATAAAAATGAATTACTCCCTTTATGGAGAAGATAGGTCAAACGTATGCATGATTGTTGTTTTCATTTTTTGATCGATGGATCCTAATAAAGTTAAATATTAATTAACCTTTATAATATCACTATTATATAATATATATAATATATTTTCATCAAATTATTTATAATTTCCATCCAAGTAAAATATAAATTAAAAAAATTACATATCTTTTTTGAGGTGGTAGTCCACACATACGCATTAACAATGTTATTTTTTTCCAAAGGATTGGATGGTAAGTAGGTAGATGTAATAGTATAAACCAAAAAGTTTAATTATTTTTTTAAAAAAATATATATATAAAAATTAAACACCTCATAATATCCCTCCATAACTCGTGATGATGAAAAATTAATTATATCACTACTTGGAGACGGTAAGTCGTACGTACACACGAGCGATACTTTCAGTTCTCATTTGATCGGAAAGATGGTTTATAATGGTTTTACATAAAAATTATAATAATAATATTTAATATTATTTAGGACACATAGGTTATTATTTTATGATAAATAAAATATATTTGTAGGATTTATAGATGTGTAGAAAAGAAAGTGATCGTTTAATGCGATTACGTCTTCTTTGAAATAAATCTGTTAGATCTCTCCAAAAGGGCAATAGGGTTGGAATTTTGGGGAGACAAAAACATATAGAATGTGGATAGAGAAGTTTAAAAGAGAAAATGGTAGATTTTTTTAGATCTATAGGGCTCAAATTAGTGTAATTAATTTAGGGAGGGTGTGACCTTTTATAATTGAGGTGAGGGACACTTTTGGAATTTTTCAATAATTAAATTATAATAAATTCATTCTCAATAAAAATGCATCCATATGGATAAGGATTTGAAGATAAGGTGGTATGGGGTTGTAATAAAAGCATCCAATATAATTTAGACAATTTTTTTGTAATTTTAAACATTATTATTTTGATCAACCCTTAGTTACCCAATTTTAATTTTAACTACGATAACAAATTTTTCAATAATAAATGGTTTTGATTTTTAATTATAGGGTAAAATTTGTCCTAAAATGGAAGATTTATTAAATTTTCAACCACATCATATACACCTTGTCTTACTTAAATATTTTTAATATATTTAAATAATTTAATAAAATATTATTTTAATATAATATCATTATTATCATTGTTGACACTATTCATTTAATTTGACTTAAAATACATAACTAAAAGGTTGTAATTATAATATAATCATTTAAAATAAAAATAAAATGTCATATTTAGCAAAAACAATCATGTAATACTATAAATTACTAAAATTATATCACTTTTAATATTTTCAGTATCATTTATTTTATTTTTTC
The DNA here is from genome assembly GCA_963277665.1 of Viscum album. Lineage (NCBI taxonomy): Eukaryota > Viridiplantae > Streptophyta > Magnoliopsida > Santalales > Viscaceae > Viscum > Viscum album. The sequence goes on from OY728162.1 coordinate 130,026,738, forward strand.
ATTAATTGAATTAATATCATTTTGGAATTTTGTAAGATTTAACAAAATTATATAATACCTAAAAATTATAAATTAATTACCAACATGAATATAATTTAATTATGAAAAAAAATACTATTAATATTCATTCATAACTAGTGTTTTCCCTGTGTGAACACATAAAGGATAGTTAAAACTAAGAGAGGGACATTTTCTAACATTCTTTGATATAAATAATTTTCACGGAAAATTGTATGTTGAAAAAATAAATATCTCGCTTAATATGAAAACTTTCTAATTAAATTCATCCAATATGAATTTGGATGAAAGATTATGCCCTTATCACTTATATTTAATATGTATTAAACTGATTTACCCTTCACTGAGGTGATAAAAATTTCTACAGTTACTATTTATATTGACCAAAAATAAAAGGTCCCTATTAAAAAAATTTAAACCTTAAGATTATAAATATATAATTCATTTTATCTAATTCAATATCGATAAATTATAGAAAATAATATTAATTTAAGGCTGAAAAATGTGAGAAAAAAACTTTTTAGAGAAAAATACATATTAAGAATAAAATTAATTTATTATTATAATATACCTAAATAAAATTATTGAATATTTAAAAAATTTGATCAATTAAATAATATATACATTTAATTAAAATCATTCAACAATATTGGTTAATTTAATTTACTAATATAAAAATACATTGTTCATGTTAAAACAGTTTTTCAAAAAGCACATCACTTTTATTTTCAAATAATTTTTTTTAATTATAATCATTTAATAATTGTTGAATTAATTTTATAAATGTGTAGTATTTATATTTTTCAAAATTTAGTTATTACTATTCATTCCCACTAATCCAACAACTAGGTAATAATGGATACATAATATTTGAATAATGTTATGTGGTTCGTCTAAATTCGTTGTTGCGTGTAATGAAAGATATTGATGAAATGAAATTATTTAAAGAGAAATATTTAATAAAAATTAAAGGGTATTAAATTTTATCCCCTTGAAATTTATCACTTGGATATTAATATATGAGGATACTTCTACCTCATCATAACCTTAGATTCTTAGGTATCTTTCTCAAATTTGTGGTTTCGCCACAAAACTTTGACCTAGTGAATGGTATTATAACATAATTATTTCTCTCAAATATTAGGTATTTCTACTATTTTTTCTTCATATTAAATATATTTATATAGTTTTCTGACCTCTGAGTTCAGTACATATGTATGATTGGTTATATACTTCCTCTAGAGGGATACATGGAACACATCAAGAAATAAAGAGAGATTCTGTGGAAGTTCCAATTGATAAGATACCATCCTGATATGATCAAGAATTTCAAAAGGACCAAACTACCTAGGGCTTATCTTTAACTTATTTCCAAATATCATCACCCTCTTATAGGGAGTTATTCCTATGAATATCTTGTCACCAAATTCAAACTCCAGATCTTTCGAAAGATTGTCAGCATAACATTTGTTTCGACTCTAAGATCCATGCATATGCTATTGAATAGATCTAAAATTATATGCTATTTAATCACATATATCATATCCCAAAGGATTTATTTCTCCAACTTCATTCCAGTATGTTGGTTTTATGCACTTCCTACAATAAAGGGCTTCACAAGGATCCATCTGAATACTCGAGTAAAAAATAGTGTTGTATGAAAATTCCACCAAAGGAAGGTGTTGATCTTAAAAACCATTGAAATCCATAGATAAATTTATCAACATGACTTCTAGATTTTGAATATTCCTCTCAAACTAACCATTTATCTAAGGATGTTAAGATGTTTTGAAACTTAACTCTGTATCCAGATCCTGCTAAAAAATTATCCAAAACATTGATGTAAGTCATGGATCTCGATACAATACAATTTATAGTGTTAAAACATTAAATATTACCACTTATTTAATTTATAAATGATTAAATTTATCAATAGATAAATATTATATAATGGTAATTAAGTGTAGTGACTTCTTAAGGTGATTGACTACAACACAAATATCATTATTCCCTTTAGATGTTCTGGGGAGTCTGTTGACAAAATCTATGGTGATGTTTTCCCATTTTCATTATGGTATGGGTAATAGTTGTAACATCCCCTTGAAATCCTATCTCTCGTCCTTAACTTGTTTAAATTCAAATAAATAATAATCATACTCTACAATATCTCTCTATATTCCATCCACCAGAAATACTCTTTCAAATCTTAGTAAATCATCATACTTCCAAGATGAATAGATAATGAGAAACTATAAGCTTAATCAATCATCTACATATTTAAATCTAGTACATAAGGTACACATACAAGGTTATTTAACCTTATTATTCCATCAAAATAAAGGATGAACTCATGAACATTTCTCCCCTTATTTTGAAACTCTACATATTTCTTTTATGCCTCTTTAATATTTACTTAGATATATGGATGAGCACTCATTTTAGAATGATAATATTTACTCCCTTAATTCAAAATTTCAATATCCATACTTTTAAAGTTCAAAATTATTGTATCTTTTTTTATCCTCATAATAGATAAGCTAGCATGATCCTTTCGACTCAGAGCATCTTTCTCCTTGTTCAATTTACCATGGTGGTAATGTATTGATAATTCATAATAATTAATCAGAACTAACCATATTCTTTGGAACATGTTCATATCTTTTTGAGTAAAAATATACTTTAAATTATTTTGATAAGTGTATATGTAACACCTTTCTCTATAGAGAAAATTCCTCCATATCTTTAATGAAAAAATGACTACAGCTAACTCCAAATCATCAGTTGGGTAACTTTTCTCATGGAAATTTAATTTTTTTGAGGCATAAGCTATAAATATATTGTTTTGCACAAGGATTAATCTCATTACATTATTTTTATGCATCACTAAAGATTATAAACACTCTCCAATATAGGGTAGTGTAAGAACAGGTGTGCTAACTAGCCTTCTCTTCAATTCCTAAAAACATTCATCACATTCATTAGTCTAAAAGAACTTGGATACATTTTGAGTTCAATTTATGATTGTATTCTATATCTATGAAAAATTATCTTCAAAGCATCAGTAATATCTGTACAGACTAATAAAACTATAGATCCTAGTTATAGTGGTTGGTCTGGGAAATTTTTTGATAACTTTGTCTTTGAAGGTGTTGGTTCTAGGAATAGTGGAAGCATGTGAGGGTGGGTGATATACGAAAATTTATTTTAGTATTGAGTTTCCCAAAATCTAGAGTGAGGATCCTGCACATCAAATTTATAATTAATTAATTTAATATCAGAATAAATTAATACCTGATCTGATAATTATATCTTTGATGTAGATGTCAATCAGCCAAAATGAACCTTTTGGATTTCCTATAAAGGGCTATGAGGATCCATGGATAGAATCCCTCTAGTGATGACCCACACATGCTCCTTTAATCTCCAAGAAATGCCAATCGATCTCTAGGTTCAATCATGAAGAGTTAGTTATCTTATGTTATTCACATTGATCACTCGTACTTTGATCCTGAAGGTATATCTCTTGTGTTTTTTATTCTTAAGATCAAGAGATAAAGGAGGACTCAATAAAGAGTTTCATTGTGAATAATGATTCTAATGATATGATTTTGGATGCAATACACAATAGACATAGTCGTCTATTTATAGAGCTAGGGTTTGGGTTAAAATAATTATTTAATCGTATTCCATCCATTAAATAATATAAGAATCCTTAATAAACCCCATGAAACATAATAATATTAGTATTATTACTATTATCATTTTTTGGTGCACATCAACATGGGAAATAAAATATGTTATTTAACCACCTTATTAATTAATATTTTTCACCAGACTCAATCTTGGTCCATTATAAATCCTCTAGAATTTATTAAACCTTCTAATAAATATTTTCTTTAAATATTTTATTTATTAATAAAAAAATTATATCGATAAAAAAGGTATAAAATTATCCCTTAGTCTTGAGAATAATAATTATTCAATTAATTAAAATCAAATAGAATTTAATCGAGATCATTAGAAACAGTTAGTGTGTGACCCCTTAGGATTATTTATCGTTAGAACTAGGTGGGATTTCATAAAGTCAAATATTAATATCTAGTAATGGTTAAAGGAACCCACGATAAAGAACATAATTTGAAAACTACAAAAACCACAAGTTAATTATCATTTTTTAATATAATCAATTTTTCATAATATCTCATAAAGCATGTTTCACATCTATATCACTAACCTATATGATAGATATGTCTTTCATTGACTATATGAAATAAAATTCATTTTACCATATCCATACAATTTAATTCGATAGTTCTATTCCAATCAAAGGGATTATATATCAAATTCCATAAAGATGGAAGGGAAGATCCTTCATTTACTTATCCATTAATGGCATGTCAATCGTAATGAATCCAATGTTCCCTACCTCACCAAAAACTTAAGGTGTCATAGTTTTTGTTATAAAATTTATGTGTTAGATTAATGAGATTCATTAATGATAATTTTAAAGTCTAAGGACCATTACATAGGCTCACAGAAGAGAATATATGATGACACCAAAACATGTGGAATTCCTACTAGTGAGTATATTCTTATAATCTTCCATCTTAGATATTACCAAGTGAAAACTTATTGAGAAGAATCTTCATCCACTTATGAGAATTTGAACATAAAATTATATATACTATGTCCCCATCATAGTATATTATCCAACAGTATAACTATATTTAAAAATATCGTCATAGGAATACAAGGTTCTCATTATAATGGGGAACTTCTATGACCTTATCAATGTAATGCATACTATAGGACTTTATAACATCCGAGTCATGTAGAATAATGAACAATATATAATAATAAGTTTTATTAATACTTAATATATTGAATATACATTTAATCAAAGTAAAATTGTTGGTCCTAGGATACTAACTCCAAAAAATCTCACTTGGACTTGAGCCAATTTCCTATGACTTTTAGTCCGCTAGACCTCACAGGATAATCATGTTTCTGTTGAGTTAATGATTTATTCAAGTGTTCCACCATGCTTCCTTCTATAAAAATATTTCTCACTACAACCTCACCTCTCTCAGAAATATCCCTCAAGATATGATACTTCCAAATTATGTTCTTTATTCAATGATGTGATCTTATATATTTTGAGAGATCTACTGCTACAGTATTATCACAATAAAGTGTGATATGATATTTACTACTAGGTGCTAATTCAAGATCTTGTAAAATGTTTCACATCTATACTACTTATTTAGCTTCCACAGAATCCAAACTATACCTAGAATCTGATATATAATCTTTGACCATAGCCTTCATTGAGATCTTCTAGATCAAAACACCTCTATTAAAATTGAATATGTATCATGTCTATGGATTCATATCATATTAATGTATTTGGAAACTAGAGTCTCCATATCCTTTGATGAATAGTTCCTTATCTTATCTATAAACCAGGAACATATCCTTTGTACACCTTAGATACTTAAGTATATCCTTTACTTCTATCTAATAGTGGTCACCTGGGTCAGATTAATATCTTCCTACAAAACGTAATTTGAAGGAGACATCTTGCCTAATACATATCATAACATATATGACAGACCCAATCACTGACGCATATAGAATCATTTCCATTCTATTTATTTCCTCATTTGTATGAGGAAAAATCTTTCTAGAAAGATGAATTTCGTGTGCCATTGGAAACAATACCCTCTTGGACTGTTTCATACCAAATATCTTCGGTATCTTTTCATTGTATGTACTTTGACATAGGAAGAGAAATATTTTGGATCTATCATGATGGATCTTAATCTCAATAATAAATTCTTCCTCACCCAAGTCTCTCATAGAGAATAATTCATTCACTCATTCCTTAACATACAATAAGACTGGTATTTTTTCCAATAAGTAATAATTCGTCAGTATATACTATTAAGAAAATGATTTCACTTTCAATAAAATATTTGTAGACATAAGGATATAATTCATTATTTATGAAACCAATATTTTTATAGATTCGTAAAAATTAATGTTCCATGACTTGGATACTTTATTTAATCCAAATATAGTTTTTTACAATTTTTATATCTTGTTAGAATCCTTTAGAGTCACAAAACCTTCAGTTTGTGTCAAATATATATCTTCATGAATGTTCACATTAAGTAAGGATGTTTTGACATCTATTTACCAAATATCATAGTCATTTTATGACATAATTTCAAGTATAATTATACTGGATTTTAATTTTGAAACTGGTGAAAAGTTTTCACAGTAGTCAATGACTTAACTCTTTTTAAAACCTTTTACAACAAGTCAGACCTTATAGGTACTAACTATCCTTTTTTGTCCATTTTCTTCTTGAATAACCATTTTCAACTAATTTTATTTTCATCCATTGGATGATCAACTGAAATATAGACTTGGTTTTGGTATAAGGAATCAATTTTAGAATTCCTCGATTCTTTCCACTTCAAAACATTTGTTCCATTTACTGATACCTTATATGTTAGAGGATCATTATTATTAACTAATAATGAGTCACCATCCTTGGTTATTATAAAACCATGTTATTCTACTTCCCTTCCCTATATTATACTCATGTGAAGTACTTGTGTATCTAGAATAGTTTCTTCTTCCATGGGGTTTTGTGGAATATTTTAATATGCTAACTCTTGTGTACATTGAGCCTTAACTTTATCAAAGTTGATCTCTCTCCAACTGTCACATTTAGATATGTGATCCTTCTCAAGGAATATAGTGTGTATTTACACTATCACCTTTATGTCTAATGGTTCATATAGGTAATATCCACATGTTTTTTTGGGGTATCCTATAAAGGTACACTTTGTTCCTTCGGGTGAAATTTAGTTACCCAAAGAGGCCTTAAAAACACTTCTCAACCCCACACATGTAAGTCTTATAACACATTTTACTTTCCATTCCAAAAATGGTATGGTATACTATCTAATAATTTAGTTGGAACTTTGTTGACACTCCTTTCGTCACAGAATCTAAATATTGGAAAAGGGGAATATCTGAGCACAAATTGATTCAGCCTTTGAAGAAAATATCAAAAATCGACAAAGGGATGAACAAAGAGAACATTGCCCATAGGTCGCGCAAGTTCCCTCATAGTCATGCAAGTACACTTGCGCGACGCATAATGGTCACACAAGTAACTTGTGCGGCCTAAGTGATAACCGCCCAGGGTCTTCTCCTGCCTATAAATAGACCATGTGGGCCTCCCATTAAAGGCGGATTTTTCCAGAAACTCAGATTTAAGCTCCCGGCGCCCTAGTCTCTTCTTAAAGCTTCTCAAACACTTCTAAGGTAATTTATTACCTATAATTGAAGATCTAAAGAAGGGGAGGAAGGCCTAAGTGTTGAAACTCATCAACACTTGCGCTCCTAAGTGGCCAGACCTTAAGGGAAATGGCCACACTTGTGCGACGCCTTCCTCTTTCAATAGAACTTGCGCGCCCCTCTTCTGGAAGAACCTCAAGATGATTCTAAAGGCTTTAACCAAGAGTCGCTCAAGTATTACCCTGCTGGTTAACCATCGCGCAAGTACCCATGTGTCGCGTAGGTATACCTGTGCGACCAAGACTTACGCACCCACGCAGTACCTGCGCGCCTGCCAGGACTTGCTCACCCCTACCTTTTTGGGTTCCCTTCTTGCCCATTTCACCCCTCTTAATCCATTCCACCTCTCATATTCAAGATTCAATCTTCAAGACACTCTTCAAATCCATTTATGGCATGATTTATTGATTTGGATTCCTTATATGAAAGGAACTCTGTGGAATATCTCTCAAAACCTAGTGATTTACACATGTTTATGTCACTAGAAAATTGAGATTTCATTCATTCAACCTCATCCTTTAAGATGAGAGAACCCCTTAACCTGGGACTCCTTTTTAGGAATAAGCCCCAGTCATAGTTCTCAAATATGGGCATCCTTCTAAGGAGTAAGCCCCAAGTCCTTATTAACCTGGGCCCCCTTTTCAGGAATAAGCCCCAGTCTCAAATATTGGAATCCTCTTCAAGAGTAAGCCCCAAGTCCCTTAATTTTTCAAGTCTCTTAACCTGGGCCTCCTTTTCAGGAGTAAGCCCCAGTCTTAATTTCTCTTAACCAGTCCTAATTTACCTTTGATCTGGGATTCCTTTTCAGGAGTAAAACCCAATCATAATTCCTCTTCTAATTTGGGCCTCCTTTTCAGGAGTAAGCCCCAAGTTAGAGTATTCAAATCACCATGAATCATATATACCTTTATGGACCCTGTTCCTGGATTTCTTCCCTAAAGTAAATCCTAATATTCATTTATCTGGGAAGTCATACATACATAAGCCCCACATTATTTCTTATGATTGCATCTTTCATGGCACAATTATCTGATTTTTTACCAATACCACTTGTTTCTCACACTGAGAATGATTCACGTGAGCATAGAGTGTAAAAGTAATTATGACATCGTTCTTTGAGCCATCAATAATAAACATCATACTCCCTTACTCACACTACGTGGGTTCTGATTCCTTTTATAAACAAAGAATACATAGGTATCCCATCTGCGGGTTCGATCCCAACTCTGAAATAATTCATGTCCTTCTGAATGACAATAAACTTCAAGTGCCCCACTGAGTGGCTTTAAAACCAGTATGGTCATCATAAGGACCAAGATACTTTTACGTATTAAAGGATACCATTGACTAAGAATCTCTAACAAATACAGATGATTCTTTATCAGTGAAGAACCTCGAATACATATAAAAGATTCTCTAAATTTCCTACATATTGATCATTGATTGTCATATCTAAAGGAAAACTCATTTTATACTTGGTAATGTAATAAGGATTCAAGAACATAACTTAAATCTATAAAGAGAGTACCAGAGTAGACAATAATTCCCCTCAAAAAGGTGTGATGAGTCCGACCTCCCATCCTCTCAACCAATGCAAATTCCTAAGCCTCATTAGTCCACAAACTAATGAGCACCTACCTTTGGAAAGTAGGTCCAAATGGATGTGGAATCATTGGATGTTTCCAGTTCTATGAATCAACTCGTTAGAAACCGATCGGAATGTTTGAACCTCCCATCAAAGGAGGTCATCCCCGAAGTCCGAGGGAAACAAAAATGGTGAACCCAATGTGAATCCTTAACCAAGTTAAACTGATTTTTTACCTATTTGTTAGGCCCATATTTAAAACTCAATAAGAGGGCCAAAAAAACAATCACTAACATATGTTCTCATCCAAAAGATGTAGTGGCTGAATTTATCTTGATTACGTCTGTTACATCAAATAGGCACTCTTTTCCAAGATCTTCTGCATTTCTAGAATGGCTGCTCTCAAGTTTACACCTGTGAATACTGCTGCTGCAAATGCTACTGCTGCTACTTTTTCTAGATCATCGTCCGCTCTAAGGACGATATCACCTACTCAGCGTCTTCAACACTTGGTATCAAACACACTGGTTAAGGAGTACCATCAACACGGTACCATCCCAACTCTGGAGGCTTCCCGACAAGCCCTCCAAGTGAACAACTCACACCGGTCATCCGGACAACGATGACCAGTGATCAAGAAGCAGACGGTGCTGACTACCGTCTCCAACCGTTTCAGGTCGTTATCCTCGGAACACAATCACCATTCGCTCCCTTATTCTGGGGAGGTGAATGAGCAGGTCCCTCATGGCCTTAATTCAAGCAAACATGAGTCCTTCCTGAGGGATCCCACTAAACATTTCCGCCAGACTCGTGCAGCAGTGCGCCCTCAACATGATGAGGGTACCGACTCCAGGCGTCCGGCTCAGGTTCCTCGAACCCGAGAAGGCAAGACGAATCGCCAGAGGCGAAGTCCGGTTAATAGTGAGCAGGTTCTCATCTACGCCATCTCCGGAGAAGTCCACCAACCTAACTTGGTGGCAAGCAACAAGCAGGCACACACACCTTCCCGTTTTAATTCCGCTGTCCAGCAGACTCGTCTGGCAGCATCACGCCAATCCCGCCAGGCAATTCCAGCGGAGTACTATAGGCAGGAACATACACCTATTTATACATCATCATCTAGTCAGCAGGCTCATCTGACTACATATGATGGATCTCGTCAACTATGTTCGGTGAAGTGTAATCAGCAGGCACATACACCTTCTAGTACTAATCAATCCTACCAACAGTCTCATTTGGTAGCATTCGGATAAGTTAGTCGGAAAGTCCCAACAACAAATAGAAGGCAGACTCAACTCTCTACCCCCACACTTGAGTACTGTCAGGATTCACTGACAGGAAAAGGAGGACAGGAGCAGGCACATACACCTACTCCAAGCCCGGAATGGACGTATATTCCCATTCTGGCAGTTGAAGTCACCAACAATGTTCTATCAATGGTGAAAGAGAAGAAGCAAATCCCTTCTCATATTCTGGATGCCTGCCAGGATATTATAACAACTTCAGCGGAATCTTAGGGAAAGACACATAAATCTATCCCTACCAGTGGAGTGACACATCAACAATTCACTCCGGAACAGACACACACATCTGTTCCAGTCCAAGAGGGTTGTGGGTCATACTCGCCCATATCATACGGACAACCAAGTCAGGCACATACACCAGATTTGAGTGGAGATCGTCAGCTTAACCTGACCATATTTCCTAATCAGGCACATACACCTGCTCAGAGCATCCACTTTCGTCAACAAGTTATTTCCAAAGTGAGTAATAAGGCGTCTAAGAAAAAGGCCCGCCTAGCACAGTCAGGAGATCAAGAGCCAATCTGTAACAAGGCCTTGCTCGATGCTGGAGTTCTTGAAGCCCTTAGACAATTCTATGTTGAAATTCAAGATTCTACTCTCTCATTTCCCAATAGTGGGAACATTAATTCCGAAGGTCTTCAATAGACACTTCCTCATGAAGGCTTTCTTCATGACAATTCGGTTGATCTTGAAGTTTCATCTTCAGATGAGATCCACAGGAACCCTCTGTGTGGTCAGAAGACCAAGGAGTAAGAGATCTCATCTTTTGTTGTAACCCATTATGGTGGTCCTCCCCATGATGATGAATTTCTCTATGAAATTCCTCTCCGTAGTAGTGATGCACATTGCCTGGAAAATGCTCCAGTGGACAATGTAGTGCCGAGAAAGCCCTCTTATCTTGAGGCACTTGTAAATGCGAAACCAGTCATGTCTGAAGCTTCATCGCTAGTAGGTGAAATACTTTCTCAATCAGAAGGTATCCCAGGGTGTAGGTCATTCTCCGAACCACCCCTAAGTCATGCATCTTCTAGTTTGATCAATGATTTCTCTACCAATCCTGTTGAATCCAATGAAGTAACAAGGAAACACCAACTCTGGTCAAATCAGGTAGAATAATCTTCATCAAATGATAAAGAGGAAATTCTGAACATGAGAAAACAAGTAGCAAAAGGTGAAGTGCCGGTCATTTTTTGGTCTCTGGCTGACTCTCAGTATGACATTCTAGAAATGTTGATGGAAGATGAAATTCATGATATTCATCTCAACATATGGAAAACTCTTTGTCAGTTGAAAAAGAAAGTATTATCTTATGATGAATATGAAAATCATATGAAGATAATATAAGGGTTACAACGTCAGATTGATTTGGCGTCTCTATCAGTCTCTCGATATCCAAAGGCTGAAAAACAGTAGAGATCCCTTCAACGTTCATGCTTTGGTGCACTAAGAAGATTTCATCAGTTAATTTCCAATGCCCCATCTGGTATTCATGTCAGAGGATGGGGTGTTCATGGAGCACTACATTTCATGGTGCTCTCCAGTCAGCAAAGCCCGCCGAAAATGTTATCATGCAATGTTATTGCCCATGGTCGGCCATAGTAAATGGGCTTTGTTTGTAATCAAAATCTTGCCCAAGAATAGGCTTCAACTAGTTCCTCTCAAAATGAAGAATACAGAGAACAAGTTATTGAATTACTCTTGAATCAAGCAAATGAGAATATTGAACAGGCCTCTCGTTTAGAGCAAGCACGTCACCAAGTGACAAAAGTGTCATAAATCATCCAATGGTCTTTTGAACCGGGTGATAAAAGTGGATACAGGTTAATGCGTCCAAATAATTTCCGGAATAAGGTTCAAAAGATCAAGAGAGCTTTTAAGAAAGTCTCAGACATAGCATGTCAAGAGCCACCCCAGCTCGACAGACTGGGGACTCTTTTAAACCAACCCTCGGAATCAACAAATAAGATTCAAGAAGTTGAGAAGGAACAGCCCCAGTCCACCGGACTGGGGACTTTTTCAAATCATCAATCCCCTACTTAGAGAAAGTCGGTCTTTTCTCGATTGGGGAAGAATCCTCAAGAGGAACGAAGAGCCAAATTATTAGGATATTCCCTCCAAATTACGGTTCGTCAAGAAGTTCCTGAGGGATCGAATCAACAAAAGGCAATGTCTCATCAAAGACATGGAAGAAGACAATATCACAGAAATGCTGATAGAAGGGATACGATGAGTTATTCATCAATCAATGTCATCAATTCCGTTGTTTATGATCCACCAGATGAGGCTCACTCAGAGGACTCAGATGAAGAGGTTCCTGCTCAAGAAGATGTACGCACCGACACAAATGAAGAAGGTGTGTGTACACGAAGTCAAAGGATTACTCAGAACCTAGGTAATCCTTCGAGTAACCCACTTTCCCCTCTCCGAAAAGGATCCAACAAAGGGAAGGGAAAGAACCAGGTTACATGTCCTTCCTCTGGAGAAGGTCAATCGCTCTCACTAGAGAAAAGGTTTTCACAACAGGAGGAAGAAATGAAGGAATTAAGAACGTTGAATGCAGAACTACTTTAGAGTAGTCTTCTTCTTAATCATGCTGGAGTCAGTCAGCCAAAGGAATTTGTTGGAGCTACTGAGATGGATCAAGAATATCCTCCTCTATCAGTACACCCTCACAGGTCTAATCCTACGGGTCAAGTGCAATAACAGTTGGCAATGCTACCATCAGTTGCAGCACCAATCGCCACATTTGTCCAAGCTCCAGTCATTACACCTACCCATGTCCAAGTTCAACCAGATGTTTCTCAAAAGTTAATAACTACTATTGAGTCATTAACAGCTTGGTTAGAAACTATGGAAGGGAAACGTGCGCAAGTTCAACCAGAAAAGAAAGTTTACCCTGAATGGGTAGATTCAATCTATCCTCCATCTAGTTTTGGGAACCCTATATTCCCTATTTTCAATGGATCAGGCTATCCTGAACAGCATTTGATGCATTACGTGTCTTGTTGCGATCCTATGATGGGAACTCCGGAGCAGCAAGAAGCAGTGAAACTCAGATGCTTCGTGCGAACCTTGCAAGGACCAGCTTTTGTCTGATATACAAGCTTGCAATCCCGGTCAATTACCGGATGGGAGGATCTTCACCAAAAATTCCTCCTTCAGTTTAGTTCAACTTTTCCAAAGACAACAGTTTTCGATCTTACAAACTGTAAGCAAAGGGAGAATGAAAGGGTCTCTGATTTCATTGCCCGATGGAAGGGATTAACATATTCCTTGAGTTTAGCACTCCCTCAAGAAGAATTATTGCCAATCTATATGACAAATCTGTGTGACAAATTACGCACACTGTTAATCCCTGTAAAATACACAGGAGGGTTTTTGACACCTTACTTCAATCACTCAACAGATTGAAGATTCCCTTATACAGGATAAGGCTAAATCTCATGTAATTCCATCAGCTCTAGGAAGGAGAATGGGTAAAGCAGAAACTGCTACAGTTATGCTTAAACAAGCACTTGTACCTGTTTCTACCTCAAAACCTTCATCTTCTCGAAGGGCTCCACCTTCTGAGCACCAAAAATAAAGGCCGCTTCGTCCAGACGATCAAAGAGATCAAAGACGAAAACAATTTGAGGATTTGAAGAGCAAAACATACTCTTTTTGAAATGAACAAGTTCCGGGTTATTTCATTTCGGATCTGGAAAACAATTTGGTTCAATTGCCAATGCCCAAGAGGCCAAAAAAGAAAGGAGATGAAGACCGTCCCAATTATTTCCCTTTTCATCAAATGTTGGGGCATCCCATCCAGGAGTGTTTTGTCTTCAAAGACCTTCTACAAAAGATGGTCGACTCGGGACACGTCCAACTGAAAGGTTCTTCAGCTCAGGTAGCTTGTGTTACTGCTACAGTTCCCGAGGAGAAAGGCGAATGACAAGAAGTCAAAAGAAAAAATACATAGAAGTATGATGATTGGATGGTCAGAAAGACAATCAATTGAACTCATGCTATTTTGCAAACACAATTAAAGAAACCAATTGTGTCTTCTACCATGAATGTTGCGGAAAAACCCTTTTAGTCAGAAGGAAAGTCCTCAAAGAAATGGAATGATTCAAAGAAAGAAAAAGAATCAAAAGAAGATGATTATGTGTCAAATCATATGTTGTCTTTGACTTTGGCGGACTTCATGTCATCTACTTCAAAGCCACGGGCACCGCCCCACCAAACGGCAGAGCCTAAACAGGCTAATCAGGCAGAGTCTTCATCAGACGAAGAGTTAATATTTGGTTCTATTAATATGATTCAATTAACAGATCCATATGCCAGTCACAGTTTCAATTTCAATGAGCCTGAATTCCCTGTATCAAACAGGGGAATCAGAGGAAGTTCTTGGGGATCAGGATATAGGGGAAGACGTGGATCTTTCAGAAGCCACTATTCCAATTCTACCCCTACTAGAACTTTGTACGCAGTAGAAACTCGTGGTAGAGCCCTTCAGTGAGCTCAGCAAGAATAAGCAAGTTATTCTACCAATAGCAAATTTAGTCCTGGAACAGTTATTTTGGAAGACCGGTTGAAGGTTCCATCTTCTTCCTCTCAGAAAGTAAATGGATCTAATCAGTCTAATCTTCCAAAACCAGGAATATTGCCAACTCCTATCCCAATACAAGATGCATCAACTTCCAAAGCATCTGCTTCCAAGGTACTTTCTAAACCACATATTCCTATTGGGAAACGCAGACCTCTGGATCAAAAATATGATATATTGAAACACTTGTCCCAAGTACCAGCCAAGTTATCAAGTCTGGATGCTCTGAATCTGTCAAAAGATCTTCGGGAAGCACTCATTGAGGCTTTGTAAAGTCCTCAAGAGTTTGAAACTGAAATTGCTGCAGCTGAAGTCTATCACATAGAGAATAATCCTGCAGAATTCCATGTAATAATATCTTTTACTGATGAAGATGAAGATGATGTTGTACATGGAAATATTAGACCATTGTACTTTTCTGGAAAGGTCAATGGCATAGACGTCCGAAGAACTTTCACTGGCAATGGTTCAGGAGTCAACCTCATGCCCATTCGTACACTTCGTCGATTAGGCCTCACAGAATCTGATTTATCTCATTCTACCATGATGTTACAAGGATATGATAAAAATGAACAAGAACCACTGGGTGAAGTTACACTCAGAACTCAGTTTGGAGATCTTGTATCCAATTCAGATTTCATGGTTGTTGATCAAGACTCAGCCTTCAACATCTTGCTTGGAAGACCCTGGCTACATCAACATGCAGTTATCCCTTCATCATACCATCAATGTCTCAAATATTGTTTCAATGGTCAAGTTGGTACATTGTATGGTGATAAGGCCTCGTTCAAGACATGTGATTCTCAATACATTGAGGCGGAATTCTATCACATGAAGGGAAGGGATAAATCCACAACAAAGGAGATTACCAAAGTTAATGCTCCATATGGTTTGGAGAAAATTCCAGTAAATCCATTTACACATGTCAGTACAGATTATGTGTTGCCTATCAGTCAAATTGACAAGATAGAACCAAATAAAAATACTCTTATGGAAAGATCCATAATGTCAATTACAGCAATCGAGCCAGACAACATGGGAGAAATTGGTAATCTACCAAGCAGTGATGAAAGCACAAATGGTGACGTCTTCATTTCATCTGCTAAAATCCAACAAGTCTATGCTTCATCAATTAGGCCAGAAAAAGTTATAGCAACATCGAAGGTGAACAATGATGTCGATTCTCAATCCATCATCTCCTCTTTATTACCCAAAGAAGACCCTTCATTATCAATCGGGTCGGAAATGGAAGCTTCTTCTTTAAGATATGAAAATTTTGACATCTCTTCAGATCATGAAAATTCTACTTTATCATCTACTATGCAAGTTGAAACGGAAGAAATAATACATGATGAAGAAGAAGAGGAAGATCTCATAGATGCTCCTCCAGCATTTGAAGAGGGTATCTCTACCACAGTGGATGAACTCAGAGAAAAATAAATCTGGGTACAAAAGAAGATCCACACCCCACTTTAATCAGTGCGACCATTACTCTTGAAGAGAAAGAGATGTATATTTCCTTTCTAAAGAAAAATAGAAATATATTTGCCTGGAACTATATAGAAATTCCCAGGCTTGATCCTGATTTTGCTACTCATCATTTGGGTTTACCAGAAGAACATCGAGGATTTAAACAAGCTGTGAGAAGAACACACCCAACTTATGCTTCCAAAATTGAAGCTGAATTAGATAAGCTTATCAAAGCTAACTTCGTCAGAGAAGTTCAATATCCCAAATGGTTGGCTAATATTGTCCCTATAAAGAATAAGAACAGAAAAATTAGAGTTTTCATCGATTTCAGAGATCTTAATCGGCATTGTCCTAAGGATGATTTCCCAGTTCATATTACAGAACTTTTAATTGATGCAACATCTGGCTATGAAGCACTTTCCTTCATGGATGGAAATTCCTGATATAATCAGATCTGAATGGCCCTAGAAGACGAGGAATCTATAGCCTTCAGAGCCCCTCAGGGTGTGTTTTGCTACCGGGTAATGCCCTTTGGCTTAAAGAATGCAGGTGCAACTTATCAGCGTGCCATGCATCGTATCTTCAAACACTTCTTAGGGAAGTTTGTTGAATGCTATGTAGACGATTTGGTAGTTAAATCCAAACAATGTTCAAATCACTTGGTTGATTTGGAAGTCATATTCTGCAAGCTTTGACAACATAATTTGAAGATGAACCCCTTAAAATGTGCTTTTGGGGTAACCTCGGGAAAATTTCTCGGCTTTGTTGTACACCATCGTGGTATTGAAGTCGATCCTGAGAAGACCGAGTCAATCCTTGGTATGTCACCTCCTCAAAATTTTAAATAATTAAGAGTACATTAAGGACACTTATCATATAGTCAGCGTTTCATCACCAATTTAGCAGGAAAAAGTTTACCCTTCACCAAATTGATGAAGAAGGGAGTCACTTACCAGTGGACTGAAGAATGTTAAGAAGCATTTGATATTCTCAAGAAATACCTCTTGAGTCCACCGGTACTCATGCCACCTGTTGAAGGAAGACCACTTATCCTCTACGTGACATCTCTACAGTAATCATTGGGTGCCTTTCTTGCTCAAAAGAATGATGCTGGGAATGAAAACAGCCTCTATTATCTCAGTCGAACCATGCTTGAAGCAGAAACACGGTATTCCAGTATTGAGAAGTGCTGCCTAGCATTAATCTTTGCAGTTCAGAAGTTGAGACACTACCTGCAACATCACGAGGTCCAATTGGTATCTCTCAATAACCCGCTCAAATTTATCCTTAGTCGTCCAATGCTTACAGGAAGTCTGGCAAGGTGGGAAGTTATTTTGCAGCAATTCGACATTCAGTATGTGTCTCAAAAGGTGATAAAGGGCCAAGCTCTGGCTGATTTTCTGGCTGAACACCCTTCAATGGAAGACACATCTTCATATATTGTACTTCTTAATGAGGAAGTATTCTCTATTCAAGAAAGTCCCCAGGCATGGGAAATTTATTTTGATGGTGCTTCCAGAAGTCCAATAGGGAGGAAAATAGAAAATCCTAAATTCAACAAAGTTGGCTTAGGAATTGTGCTCATTTCTCCAGAAAATGCAGTGTTACCTAAATTCTTCTTATTGTGGGAAGGTGGTACCAATAATGAAGCAAAATACCAAGCTCTCATCGTAGGCTTGGAATTAGCACTTCAAGCACAAGTGAATCACTTAAAGGTGAAAGGTGATTCAGACCTGGTAATCAAACAAGTCAATGGGGATTATGCCATCAGAAAAGAAGATCTAATCCCTTTGTATGATTACGTCAGAGAGTTAATGGCAGAATTCCCTTTGGAACTGACATTTTCTTATGTCCCAAGATCACAAAATGCTCAAGCTGATGCACTGGATAATATAGCCACAGCTCTGGAAGATCCAAATCTAGAGGAGACAACCATCAGTATTGCCCACCGTCATGAAATTTCACCTTATGTTTGAATTATAACAGAGGAAATTAATGAAATTTGTCCCATTCCTAAACTGTATGGTCATACTAAAGGATGGATGTAACTTATCAGGGAATACCATCAAAATGGAACACTTCCACCTGATATAGCTAAGAAAGAACAAATCCGGCAACGTGTGGTCAATTTTACTCTTTATGATAGCCCAGATCATCTAGAGAAAATTCTCTACAAATGTGGTTTTGATGGAGTTCTCTTCAGATGCATTGATGGTGAAGATACAATGGCTGTCATGAAAGAAGTGCATGAAGGAGTCTGTGGTGCCCACTAGTATGGACATAGACTGTCTGATCAGATTCGAAGGCTTGGATACTTTTGGCCTTCAATGATACGAGATTGTGTCGATTTCACAAAGAAGTGTCATTCATGCCATGTACATGCCAACTTCATTCATCAACCTCCAGAGTTGATTTATACAGCTAAAAACTCATGGCCATTTTCCACATAGGGAATGGATGTCGTGGGACCTTACCCTTCGGCTACGGCCAAGCAGTTTAAGTACATTCTTACTGCTACTGACTTCTTTTCCAAATGGGAAGAGGCAATACTTCTCAAGGAAGTTAGTTCTAAATGTGTTGTTAGCTTCATCAAGTCTAACATCATTACCGGATTTGGTGTCCCTCATACTATATTGACAGACAATGGCACCAACTTCTGTTCATCCGAGGTGAAGAAGTTGTATAAAAAATACAACATCAAATCCAACCATTCATCTCGGTATCATGTAGTGGCCAACGGCCAGATAGAAGCCTTTAACAAGACTCTTTCAAATATACTGCAAAATATGGTGGATAAAGATAAGAGGTCATGTCCTGATAAACTCTTTCATGCTTTATGGGCTTATCGGACTACCACCTACACTACAACTCGGTCAACTCCATATTCATTGGTATATGGAACGAAAGCTGTCTTGCCCGTTGAATTTCAACTACCCTCACTCAGAGTTTCCATTTGTGATCAATCATCTACAGATGAACAATCTCAAAAGCGGTTGAATGAATTGGAACGGTTAGATGAGAAAAGATTGTGCACTTTGCACCACTTGGAAGTCTATCAGAATCGAATAGCACAAGCTTTTAACAAATAATTTCATCTTCGTTCATTCACTCAGGGAGAATTGGTATTAGTTCTCAGAACTCCAATGATACCAGGAGCGAAACCTCTCAAGCTTGATCCAAAATGGGAAGCACCTTATTCAATACATAGGGTCTACTCCAATGGAGCTTATTCATTAATCTCGATGGATGGAGAACTCATCACTACTCCAACCAATGCCAGATTTTTTAAGAAGTATTTTGTATAAACAAAAATCCTTTTTCTTCCTTGCTATATGAATTTAAACTATACAGCAACGGTCCATACATATGACCTTAAACTATTTGTATTAATTTCGTCCCACGCGACGTTAAACTATGGAAAAAAATTCCCTAATTTGTCCTCACTACATGACATTAAACTGCAAATTCCCTCTTTCGTCCTTGCTATATGACGTTAAACTATAAAAAACGGTCCATACATATGACCTTAAACTATTTTTATTAATTCCATCCCACATGACGTTAAAATATGGAAAACAATTCCCTAATTTCTCCTCACTACATGACATTAAACTGTAAAGTCCCTCTTTTGTCCTTGCTATATGACGTTAAACTATACAGCAATGGTCCATACATATGACCTTAAACTATTTGTATTACTTTCATCCCACATGATGTTAAACTATGAAAAAGTTCCCTAAATGGTCCAGTATGACCTTAAACTGCAACTAGGTCCTGTATGACCTTAAACTACATCAATGGTCCTGTATGACCTTAAACTGCATCATCAACGGTCCATGCATATGACCCTAAACTATTTGATAGTACCTTACATCCAGCAAGACGTTAAACTATGATGTCCTAACTACATGATGTTAAACTGTATAGAAGTCCCTTATGTCTGGAAAGATGTTAAACTACATAATCATCAAAGGTCATATATGACCTTAAACTACACTTTTGTCCAGCATGACATTAAACTGCACCATCCACGGTCCATGCATATGAACTTAAACTATTCTCACTTTCATCCAAAATGATGCTAAACTGGGAAAAAAATCCCCAATGCGTCCAACATGATGTTAAATGGTCTACACTTTTGTCCTCACTGCATGACATTAAACTGCACAGTCCCCCTTTCGTCCAACACGACGTTAAACTCTATTGTCCCCATTGTCCTAACTACATGACGCTAAACTGTACAGAAAGTCCGTGATATGTCCTACATGACATTAAACTATACTTTGTCCCTGCTACATGACACTAAACTATGAAGCACCAATAGTCCTAACTGCAAGACTTTAAACTGCATAGTCCCTTTATATGTCCTACATGACATTAAACTATACATCGTTAAGGTTGTTGTTACCTCTTGTTTCTCACACCGAGTATTTTAGGCCGCTAACCATGTGTAAGTCCCAACAACATCATTTTTTAGGTCATTTTCCCCAAGAACAACTTGATCATTAATTCATTCTTTAATTGAACTACACGTACTTTGATCCTTTCCTTCTAGGCTGGGTATGTAGGCAACCTCCCAAGGTTCAAGCCCAAAACCAATCTCTTCACATTGGTTCATCTCCATCTCATACGATGTTAATTCGTGAAAACGCCCTTAGAATCAATATCTTTACATTGGTTCACTTTTGTCCTTGTTATACGATGTTAAACTATACAACACTTTTGTCCAGTATGACAATAAACTAAAATATTCTTTGATACCCTCACCTGGGAGGGAACCATTATTTACATTGATTTTTCAATCATGTTTCATTTCAAAGACTATGTGCATACATGGAAATGACCAAACCTTTTATCTTGGGTTAAACCATCATTGTACTAAATTCCCCTTTCACCCTTCACATGTATGAACCAAATTTGTACAAAGGGTATTTCTAGAACTATGTGGGCTTGATTCCCATCCTTATGGGATACGTAGGAACGTTCGAGTGTCCCTCAAATCCATCCCCAAGTCTTTGGGCCTAACCCCAAATTCCACTTTCAGTCCCTTGGCTGAAAAGTCCCCATGAAAACACACATTGTGTATTTCTTACAATGGTCCAAGCTCTATGACCCTAAACTAAGATCTCTTATCCTTTTTTCCCACATGACATTAAACTGTAATTTAAGAACTACGTATGAGCTTTATTCTTATCCTTATGGGATACCTAGTGAAGTCCAACATTTCAATTCAGGACCCAGCCATAACATGATTATGGTTATCATTGATCTGTGTATCTCTGTATACATTGAACAATACCCATATTTAAGTGTCATAATCCTAACCTTAAATATTTTCAGATCTTTATAAACCCTTTTCATGACCTCTAGGTCACAAAAATGTCAAACTTCTGAGAATTCTTTTTCCTGACTATGCAGCACGTGCCCATAGGCGGCCTTGCATAAACAGTCTACATAACAGACTTGTTAGCCAAAAGATACTATTATTTGACTATGCAGCCAATGCCCTTAGGTGGACCTGCATAATTCAACCCCCTAACGGGTTTGTTAGATAGTGGTAACTTCATTCTTGGGAAGAATTCCTTTTTTGTACTTATTTGTCTTAAATGACAGTATGTAAGGATCCGCAAAAACAGCCATCCTTAACATATTTGTCCCATATCCTTTTTCATGATCTAAAAGTATTCAAGTATATGGTTTATATTCTCCTTCCCTATGTTTAGGTCAGACCTTCGTAGGAGTAATATCCATCCAGTTCTTCGATAATATTGTTTGGAAATATCTTCTCCATATTCAAGTACCTCTTTCCATACAGCAAACTCTATACTTTGGAAAATTTGAATCTCCATAAACTTTCACTGGATTTTAGCACTAGGAAAGTAAATTTCTGAGAGTTCTTTTTCCTGACTATGTAGCACGTTCCCATAGGCGGCCTTGCATAAATATTCTACATAACTGACTTATTAGCCAAAAGATACTATTTATTTGACTATGCAGCCAATGCCCTTAGGTGGCCATGCATAATTCAACCATTAATGGGTTTGTTAAATAATGGTAACTTCATTCTTGGGAACTACTTCTTCTAATGACTTTTAGCTCTTTTTCATATCATTCCTCAGATTCAAATATTCTTAAGTCATATTTTACATTTTTTCCCTCATACTTGAGTATGGTACTTTTTTTTCAGATGAATTGTCAAGGAATTGAGTCAATTTTAATTAATTTCGATCAAAGCTATTTCTACCTTAATCATTATCCTCTTTATGTCCGACATGCATGACTTTAAACTGCTTGCAAAAGAAAAGGGAACTCTGAATAAAAGTCAAGTTCCAGCTCACTAAACATACATTTTGTATGATTTAGGTAATATTGAGAAATTAAGAGATTCAAAGTTTGTAGGGTTATATATAATAATCCTAGTAAAAATCAAACTATGCTTACTAGGCCCATTAACTTGGGTAAAATTTAAAGCAGGTGGCGGGAAAATATGTGCACAAGTGATTAAAGATGAGAGCATTCTTTCCATTTGATGCACAAGAGTTAGAAGGACATCCACAGACTGGAGTCTCTTCTCTTTTTCAAGAATTACAAAAGACTTTCAACATAACTCTTCATTTGATTTGCGGCATCCCGAGCTTCATTAGCAGCCACCTGGAATTCATTCATTCAACTAGATACCCTAAGAGACGCAGTGATACCAGCTCTTCTTGGAACAATTGTAAAAGAATGTTCTTGAGTGCGGTTTGAGAAAATTTTATTTTGATCAAATAGTGACTCTGTTTCTGTCCAAGATACTTGGAAGATGGATACATGGATTTGAGAATGAAGCATTGGAAGTAAAGAGCCATTTGGAGAGAATATTGTTTTCAGATATTTCTCTAATGTCATGTTTGTATTCTCTCCACCAACCGGAAGCGGAAAACATTTCAGCCCATGGGTTTCCCATTTTCATATCTGCAAGGAAATTACATGGAGGAAAAATTTGAAAGTTCACACCATTGTTGTTGCTCTTAATGCACAGCATAACCAAAATAGAGGAGTAGTAGTGCAGCTGATCTCAGGCGTATTGTTCTTTGCTTCTGGAATATTGACTCCTTGTAGATGACCATGACCACACAGAGGAATATAGATGCTCTGTGGGAAATTAAGATGATATTTCTTCAAGTACTTATCCAAATCTGGGAGAGTGATGTCGTAGATATCATAGTAATCATGGACAATGATGTTCATCATATCATCTATCCGCTTTCTAGCCAGTTCATCAACTATTCCGGGTCTAAGAGACATTGATTCTGCACAAAATTTGAAATAAATTAACTTCTAAGTAATTTTATTTTCCATAAAATTTGTGAAATAATTCGAAAAAATGGCTAAGGCATCAAGGCGCGCAAGTATGGCTGTGTCGCGCAAGTGTTAAAAATGACGCTCAAGTTTTTGGCGCACAAGTATCACCGCGCAAGTCCTATTACCTTGACAGCAGCGCGATGGCGAAGAAACAGCGGAAAGAAGAGACTTCCGCGGCGAAGATGACTTGCGCGACGAGAGCTCGAGAATCCGGAATCAGATGCTATGTGCGACCAATGACCGTGTATTTATAGGTCAGGCGGCCTATCTGCGTGCTTACACCCAGTGCACTCTAGCCCTATGCAACTAGAACCTACGTGCCTAGTGTTGCGCACCGAAAGACCTACGCGCCTCCTTTCCTTTTAATTCTTGTTTTCCTCAGAGTTAAATCCTCTATTCTCTCCGAATCCAACTCTGAGGGGGGACTTTTGTTGACGCTCCTTTCATCACAGAATCTAAAGATTGGAAAAGGGGAGTATCTGAGCACAAATTGATTCATCCTTTGAAGAAAATATCAAAAATCGAAAAAGGGATGAACAAAGAGAACATTGCCCATAGGTCACGCAAGTTCCCTCATAGTCGCGCAAGTCCACTTGCGCGACGCATAATGGTCACGCAAGTGACTTGCGCGACCTAAGTGGTAACCACCCGAGGTCTTCTCCTGCCTATAAATAGACCCGGTGGGCCCCCCATTTAAAGGATTATTTTTCCAGAAACTCAGATTTAAGCTCACGGCACCCTAGTCTCTTCTCAAAGCTGCTGAAACACTTCTAAGGTAATTTCTTACCTAGAACAGAAGATCTAAAGAGGGGGAGGAAGGACTAAGTGTTGAAACTCATCAACACTTGCACACCTGAGTGGCTAGCCCTTAAGGGAAATGTCCACACTTGCGTGATGCCTTCCTCCTTCAATAGAACATATGCGCCCCTCTTCTGGAAGAACCTCAAGATGATTCTAAAGTATTTAACCAAGAGTCGCTCAAGTATTACCCTACTGGTTAACCATCGCGAAAGTACCCATGTGTCGTGCAGGTAGACCTACGCGACCAGGACTTGCGCACTCACGCAGTACCTGCGCGCCTGCCAGGACTTGCGCGCCCTTACCTTTTTGGGTGCCCTTCTTTCCCATTTCACCCCTCTTAAGCCATTCTACCTCTCCTATTCAATATTTAATCTTCAAGACACTCTTCAAAACCATTTATGGCATGATTTCTTGATTTGGATTCCTTATCTGAAAGGAACTCTGTGGAATATCTCTCAAAACCTAGTGATTTACACATATTTATGTCACTAAAAAATTGAGATTTCATTCATTCAACCTCATCGTTTAAGATGAGAGAAACCATTAACCTGGGCCTCCTTTTTAGGAATAAGCCCCAGTCATAATTCTCAAATCTGGGCATCCTCCTTAGGAGTAAGCCCCAAGTCCTCATTAACCTAGGCATCCTTTTCATGAATAAGCCCCAGTCTCAAATATGGGCATCCTCTTCAGGAGTAATCCCCAAGTCCCTTAATTTTTCAAGTCTCTTAACCTGGGCCTCCTTTTCAGGAGTAAGCCCCAGTCTTAATTTCTCTTAAACAGTCCTAATTTCCATTGATCTGGGATTCCTTTTCTGGAGTAAAACCCAATAATAATTCCTCTCCTAATTTGGGCCTCCTTTTCATGAGTAAGCCCCAAGTTAGAGTATTCAAATCTCCATGAAGCATATATACCTTTATAGACCCTATTCCTGGATTTCTTCCCTGAAGTAAATCCTAATCTTCATTTATCTGGGAAGTCATACATACATAATCCCCACATTATTTCTTATGATTTCATCTTTCATGGCACAATTATCTGATTTTTTACCAATACATCTTGTTTCTCACACCGAGCATGATTCACGTGAGCTTAGAGTGTAAAAGTAATTATGACATCCTTTTTTGAGCCATCAATCATAAACATCATACTCTCTTACTCGAACTACGTAGGTTCTGATTCCTTTTATAAACAAAGGATACATAGGTAGCCCATCTGCAGGTTCGATCCCAACTCTAAAATAATTCATGTCCTTCTAAATAAAAATAAACTTCAATTGCCCCCACTGAGTGGCTTTAAAACCAGTATGGTCATCATAAAGACTAAGAAACTTTTACGTATTAAAGGATAACATTGACTAAGAATCTCTAATAAATAAAGATGATTCTTTATCAGTGAATAACCTCGAATACATATAAAATATTCTCTAAATTTCCTACATATTGATCATTGATTGTCAGATCTAAAGGAAAACTAATTTTATACTTGGTAATGTAATAAGGATTCACGAACATAACTTAAATCTATAAAGAGAGTCCCAGAGTAGACAATAATTCCCCTCAAAAAGTTGTGATGATTCTGACCTCACATCCTCTTGACCAATGAAAATTCTTAAGCCTCATCAGTCCACAAACTAATGAGCACCTACCTTTGGAAAGTAGGTCCAAATGGATGTGGAATCATTGGATGTTTCCTGTTCTTTGAATCAACCTGTTAGAAACCGATCATAATGTTTGAACCTCCCATCAAAGGAGGTCATCCCCGAAGTCTGAGGGAAACAAACTTGGTTTAGTATTTATGCCACTATTTTTTAAACATATCCTCAAAATAATAATGTAAGGCTCACATGACTCTCCATTTATAAAATCATTCATTAAAAATCATGGTTACTCCTTTCACTTACATTATTCCACAGATTTTTATAAGGAAGATTGAGTTGAAATAAGATCCAAAACATCTGTAAGTAATCAATAAAATCTTGATTTAGATATTCTACTTCATGGTCTAAGTGGAGTTTCTTAATATTCTTACCAAAATTGTTCTCAACATCTTTCTTTTATTCCTTGTATTTATGAAAAGAATATAAATTATACCTCATTATGTAGACATATCCATATCTTCTAAAATCATTAGTAAAAGTTATGAATAATGAGTACCCACCCATTGCCTCAATGGGAAATGGTCCACAAACATCTATATAAAATAATTAAATAATAAATTTGGCCATTTAACCTTTTCCACTAAATGGGGATTTATCATTTTACCATGTAAACATGAATTTACTAAGTGGTTATAGTTTAAAAGAATCTAAATATCCATCTTCTTATAATTTATCCATTCATTTTTTGTTTACATGACCTAACCAATGATTCCATATTTTGGTGTGGTATGAATCATTTTAAGTGTTTTAATTATCTATTTCCAATACTTGTTTCTTGTAATCCAACACATAAATAACAATATTTAAATGTGATTTACCAAAAAAATGTTATCTTTATAAAAGAGTCAAAATTTATTTCTGAAAAAAAATAAGACCATCTATATCAAGTATGGATATATGAATAATGATTTTGTAACTAAAGTCTCTTAATAGAAACCCTTTAAAACCAAGATCATTCCACTCAGAAACTTAAGGTGTTAGTACCTGATAGCTACAATGTAAAGTTTAGTTCTTTTGGCTGATTGTAGATCTACCTCCCCGCAGTGAATCTTTCTAAATTTACTTGTTTCATGTGTTTTAATACATATGTGAGAACAAAAATATGTATCTAATATCAATTTTTTAGTAACAAATAAATTAAACTTGATAGAAAATTCACCTAAATATTTCCCTTACATCATTGGTTGGGTGTAGTTTTTTTTCAGTGGCCCTTCTTTACAAATGAGAACAAAACTGCAACTTGTTCCTTTTCTTTCCTCTTAATCTTCACCTTCTTTGAAGGTAATTAATAAAATTGGGCTTAGAGTTATTCACTTTTTCTTTCCATTTTATTACCATAAGGACCAAATTATTTTCACATTTTTCCTCCTTATTTACTTGGGAAAGAAGAGTGAGAATATTTGACAGATAATTCTCAATGTTTCTCATATTAAAATTTACAACAAAGTTGGAAAATCTCTAAGGGAGTGATTCTAGAATGAGATTATTGCCTAGTTATTTAGGGATTTTAAACCCTATAACCTCTAGTCACTCAATTTTGCTAATGATATTTAATACATAAGCCCTAGATGGGGAACCCTCTCTATGATTTATATGAAATATCACCTTATAAATCTGAAACCATTCATGTCTAGATCTCTCTTGGTAAATACCACTAATGATCTCAAGAATTTTATATGAATCCATGATTTTCATTGACTTCATGAGTTCACTATACATATATGAAATCATTACACATTGAAAATTGACCGTGTCACTAATTTATTTTCATATATGATAAACACTTCATCACATGCCTCTTATGTAGGAGGATCAAGAAGTGAGGATTCTAGCACATAATATTTCAGTTCATGGTGAAAAACAACTTGAAGGCATCTGAACCACTCTTGTGTGTTTCAGTTAGTGAGGAGATTATATTTATTGAATATTGATCAAAGGAATAGTGTGGATAATAAACTTTTCATTTCACTCTATAATTAAAATATTGGATTATTTGTATTTTTCTTGATTACAAAATATGTGAGAAATAAAAAAATAATTGATTTTATTAAATCTCCAACTATTTTATCATGTCTCAATATACCTGACCATTGATCTAGGAATTTCTAGTTTCTAGAACATTCTATTGTAAGGGATCTATATGACACTTTTCATAATAGAAATTTTGGTTGGTCAAGATAATTATATGTATTTAGTTTGGTAGGTATTTTCTAACTACGATTTTTCAGCTTCTTGATCAATTCAATCGACTCCCCTATCTTAAAATCATGACTTGTATTTCCTAAACATTGTCCTCCAAGTTACATAAATTCTAGATAGGAATACTTCTCTTGATGTAATATGGCTATGTAAACCCATAACCTTAATAAGAACTCTATGTTAAAAGTAATTTTCCCAATAATGGTTTGTAAAACACTTAGTTATAAGGATTTAATTCCTAATCAAGTGATGGAAGGAAAAGTATGACTAAATATATTTTTGAATTATTTTAATTTATTATTCATAAATTTTATCTTTTTTATCCTTTAAAAGTCATGTTAATATTTAGTTTATGTTACTTAATTAATTAACGATGATGGATAAATCATTTATGCATAATCCAATTATTTAAATTCCATATTTGCACATTGATTAATTCATTTATGTGACCATGATCTTGCATCCATAAAATTAAATAATGCATATATATAAATAATTAATTAATTAAATGGAATGTTCATGAGATTTATCTAATTCTTTATTTAATGAGTGGACATTAAATCATCTTATGACAAAGGAAAAACAACTAATTTTTTTCAATCATGGAATTAGTTACAACATTCCACTTTTCCACCTCTGTAACACCTGAGATGGCATCATTATGGTTCCATCTTGAACTACCTACATGAACCTTGTGAAACTCCATTAATTACATGTATTTATAACACACATGAATTTGAGGGGAACCAAATTATTTTTTATATGGAATTATATAAATAACCATGCACACATAGGTCCTACATAATATTGGGAGGATATATGACTCACAAACCATCAAATTTATTTTAATATTATAGAATTTTAAACCAATGTAACAAATTAAATTAAACAAATACCAACACATAAACTAGTCTGGGTCTTAACTCAAGAATGGTCATACATTCAACGTATACAAAAAATTAAATGGCTAACATTTATAGATTTATTCATTTTTTACTATTAAGATAAATGAACATTCATTAACTAATTAATTAATTCCTTTCATCTTAATGAAAAATCCAAATTCATTTTGGAGATACCCATCATTGATGGAATTTATGTAAAATAAACAAAAGATCCAATATTTATATATTTTGTTAAAATAAATTAATTGATCATTAAAATTATTTAAAACCCTTATTAAATTTTCAAATACATAATGTTCCAATAAAATTAATAAAATTTTAATACTAAAATTTTCAATTTAATGTAATTTCATTATTCCAATAATTGGTAGACTACACAAAATGTACTATACAGGTACACGATGTTCACCTTGCTTTTCTTGTATCCATGTTACACACATTAGGATTTGGCGTGTTGACTCGGCCAAACTACATGGTGTATACATTCTAGCTACGCACTGTGCATTCTGTTGTAGTGTACCAAAGATATTTTCTTTGTTCTTCAGTGTATATCTAAGTGGGGCCACACAGCGTGTAGAAGCTATCTACACATCATGTATCCATTATGTTGTGTGTCTTTTTTTCTCACTAAAGGGATCAGTGTGTATTTTTAATGTGGGAAATGATGAGCAACATGACATGTACACCACATACACATTGTGTATATCATAAATTATCTAGGCTTCCAGTCTCATGTAGTATGAAAATTTATAATGACCAATCAAATTACATGATTTAAATTGATAACTCATGCATACTATAAGGTAAGTACGCTATATAAACCCCATGTAATCTGATATACCATGTGCTTGGTTGGAATGTCAACACCTATCATACACCGCATATAATAACAATGTGACATGTCGTGTATCTCATGACACATCTAGGTGTAGTATACTCTAGCTTCATGTTGTGAAACCCTATCTTACCGGCCAAAAATTTGGGAGTTCCCGGTGGAATCATGGATCATTATTCAACTATTCTAAGACCTTTAAGAAGATTAAACACCTAACAAACATGATTAATATATCAATAACATGTTAATCCAAAATAGATTAAAGAATGGATAATAAGAAATAAATATTCAACCAAGATTTGATGTGGAATAAAAATTAAATAAATGATTATAAATATAAACATGACCCAATCTAATACAACTTGTTGGTTTTGGGAAAAGATGAAGTGTGTGGTGGTGGGATATATATAAATATTTCTTTTAATATCGAGTTTCCTAGAACCCCAAGAAAGGATCTTCCATGTCAAATTTATAATTAATTTATTTAATATAAAAAAATGAATACCTAATCTGAGAATTATTTCTTTGATGTAGATTTAAATCATTGAAAAATACCATTTCATAATTTCTTTGGTGTATTATGGGGATACAAAGATAAAATACCTCTAGAGATGATCCACATGTACTCATTTGATCTCTGATCAATGCTAATCAATTTTCAAGTGCCAGTGTGGAGAGTCGAATTTATTGTGTTATTCGTGTAGATCTCTTATACTTTGATCTTAAAGGGATCCCTCTTAAATTTCTAATTCTTGAGAGGAAGAGATAAAAGAGGAGTCAGGAGATAGTTTTGTTGTGTGCAATGATTCTCAAGTTTTGATTTTTGATTCATTGCACAATAAACATGACGGTATATTTATAGAGCAAGGGTTTATGTTAAAATAGTTATTTAATTAGATGTTGGCCCTTAAATAATTTAATAATATAAATAAACCCCATTCTACATAAAAATAATAATATTACTATTATTTTTTGGCATGCACAGACTTGCATAAGAAAATAATATTATTTTACCATCTTGTTAATTAATATTTATCACCAAAATTGATCTTGGCCTATTCAGACTCCTCTAGCATTTATTGAACTCCCATATAAATATTTCATTTAAATATTTCATTTATCAATAAAAATTTTAGATAGATAAAACATGGATAAAATTATCCCACTATATTAGGAATAATATTTATTCAACTAATTAAATTCAAATATAATTTAATCAAGATCATTGGAAAAACTTAGTATGTGACCCTCATGGATTGTTTATCATTAGAATTTGGTAGGCTTGCCTAAAGTCCAAGATTACTCTCTAGAAATGATCAAGGATCCCAAGAGAAAGAACATAATGTTGTAATGTCAACAACCACATATGAATGCTCACTATGTAATATAATCCCTTTGTGGCAATACCTCATCAAACATGTTTCACGTTTGTGTCACCAATGAACATACTCGATACGTATTTCTTTGACTATATTAAATAAAATGTGTCATTTAACCAATGCCATGGAATTTAATGTGATGGTTCTATTCAAATAAAAGGGATTAGATATCAACCTCCTTAAAGATGTAATTGAAAATACATCCCCAATATATCCATTAATGACATTTCAATCATGACACACCCAACATCCCCTACCTTGCCGAGAACATATGGCATCATTATTTTCTTCAAAAAATCTAAGTGAATGATTAATGAAATGCATTAATGATAACCTTATAGTCTAAGGATAATTACACATGCTCTGAAATAGGAATATTTTATGACACCGGAACATGAGGAATTTATACTGGTGGTTCTGTTCTCATAATTTTCTATCTTGGTGATTACCAAAAGAAAAATTCATAAGAAGGATCATATGCTTATGAGTACTCATTCCAAACATTCTATATATTGTGGGTCCCATCATAGTACGTTATCCAAACACAAAATTATATTTAATAATTTTATCATAGCACTTAAAGTTTCTCATCATAGCGGCTAACTACTATGACCTTGTCAAAACGATGTATATTCTTGGACATTACTGTTGGATTTGGTGGCCTAGAATCAACTACTTTGTACTTTATTCATTAATAAATGCCTTATCACATCTTGATTGTTCTTCTGTGTGAAAATGCATGTGATAATGTCCTAAGGATAGTTGTTGCATTAATGGGTCATAGTGGATCTCTTCTATGATGAGAACCCAGAAGTGTCATAACACTGTTCTTGAATATATGTTCTATGGCCGGATGATGTTATTTGAAGGACACAAATAATACAGGCCATTAGGGGTGAGGACTCATAAAAATTTGAGGCACCTTATCATGGTGTGATCCCTTGGTAATATCTAAGAGGATATTATGAGAATGATACCCACCAGTAGGAAATCCACATTTCCTAGTGGCATTGGATGTTCCTATCTGCGGACGTTTGTTTTCGTCCTTAGACTTTAAGATTATTATTAATGGGCATTACAACTCGCGCACTTAGATGTATTGAAGAAAACTGTGATGACACACTATTCATAATGAGGTAGGATACGTTGGGTGTTTCACGAGTAATACTGCATTAATAGATAATGCGAGAAAGGATTTTCCCCTTCTGTTCCATAACGGAAGTTGATATCTCAGGCCCTTTGATGGAATTGATATATCCAAAATAAATCCATGGCCATGGTAAGGTATGGGCGAGTTCAATTCTGGGAAGTCATAGAAAGAATAATTGAGCACATGGTTTTATGGCACTAGCATGCAACCCACTTGATTAGAGATATCGAGACAAAGATATTATATTACACGGTAAGCATTCGTAGGAGGTGACACGTCATTGCGGTGTTAACTTCTTTATTTATGGGTGCCTTGGCGTGTTTCTAGATGATAACCTTGGACTTTAGGCAAGCTCCGCCTAATGCCACTGAGAAAGAGGCATAGAGGGTCACACACTAAGTGTGTCTATGTATCTCAGTTAAATATTAATTTAATAAGTTAAATAAATATTATTCCTGAATGTGGTTTAATAATTATTTAAGGATGCCTGATCGCATTTATTTCGACACTAGTTATTCAAGAGAATATATTGTGGGTGAAATAATATATTTATTAGCCAGTAATGCGGTTACATTTATTTAAGAAATAAATAGACTTTACTCAAGGTCTAATAACTGTGGTGGAGAAAAATGGAAAATAAAAGTACACGCCATGTAGTTTTATGGAAAATAAGTACACACTTTGTATTAATTATTACAAAGTGTGTAGTTTTCCAGTCAGGTTTTTGAGGATATAATATTGTTTTATTAAATGATATTAATTATAATCAGTGTGGGCGCATGTCAAGGAATTAATAACTCGACATGGGATTTCAATAAAAGTTAATGAAATAAATGAAACACGTAACATGTTTATTTATTGTCATAACTCTATTAACCTCAAACCCGATTATAAATATCCTCACAACCCCAACACTTTTCCAGATCCATTGTTGTGCACAACAGATTTGGAAATACTCTCAAGCCAAGATAGAATTCCCTTTCCACCAAGAACGCCCTCAAGTTACGAGATCGAGATCCTCCACCGGATCAAGGTGGTCGAAGGCGGACATCGCAAGCGAAGGTTCTTCTGCGCTATCACCCGGAGATCTCTTTGGCGACGTCCATAGATACGTGGAGCATGTGTGGATCACCGATAGAGGAATCTTATACTTGGATTCTACGACACAACAACGGATCACAAGATCGTGACTGGAGACATCGACTAAGAAAGAATTCCATTGAGGTAATACTTGTGAATTAATTTAATTAATTATAACCAACCTATGATGATCCTATCTCAATGGTTCCAGGACACTTCTTTTCTTTTTCGTTCTTCATTCCATTCTGAAGATCTGGCATTTTATATCGTGACATATCTCGGATTGAACGTTGTTTAATGCTAAAATTAAATTTGGGAAAACCCACCAACGCTCTTCCACTGTGCCTGAAACCTACAAGTGGTATCAGAGTGGTCATATCGTTGATTATAATTATTTAGTTTTTTGTTGGTTATTTACACGTTTAATAATTTAGTTATTTCAATTTATATTTAATCATTCTGGAAATATGAATCTCGAGATCTGTTCCTCCTCCCTCATTTCTCGTTCACCTCACAGAAACAAATTTTTCTTTTAATTTTGATTAAAATAAAATAGAGGAACTCATCCAGAGGATCCAAACGTTTCAGGCCATACAAAACCAGAATACACGGTGTGTATTCAGAAGTACACGCCATGTAGTCTAGGTTCAACTCATTGACTAATCCTCCAAATTAGGCCGTGTATTGGATTGTTTCTAAGAATTTAAGACACCGTGTGTTGACCAGAAAAAGGTGGCACATGATTTCCAGAGTACACGTCGTGTGGTCCAATGAACATGGCTTGTAGTCCCTTCGGGTTAGGATTGGGCCGTGTACCCCATACACGGCTTTCCCAATTGGAAACTGTGTAACGCGGAAACTACACGGCGTGTGTCCCACAGAACACGCCGTGTACTCCAAAAATTTCCGAAGTACATTAACACGCCCTGTCCCTGGGCGTGTACTTCGGATGAACGGTGAAGAAAAGTACATTCCATGTAGTCGGAACTACATGACGTGTACTCACCCAAATTACATAGATTTATTAAAATTTAGTATTATATTATACAAACCCTTGAGACGTGTACCATGGTGCAGGCAAAAATCTGAGGTACAACACATGATAGGTGTTTTATATATATATGTGTTTAATTTAACATCTGTGTAATGAACGGGAATTCACCGGGTTGCCTCCAAGGTACAAGTTACGTACAAGGATAATTTTAAATGAATTTATTTTTTTTAAATTATTATGGATGAGAATCTCAAGGAAGTTCAGAAAAGGGTTTAAGATAAAAGGATTGATTTATTAGAGATAATTAATTGATTCGAGCATGATTTATCTTAAACAAGAATGATTAAAGAATTGAATGCTAGTTTTATTTATGCCTAAATATCGTTGCATGTATGGATGATCATGAGCTAGACTGAGACATTTGTATGTGAATGGTTTCTTTTAATTTTTTTATTTAAATTAAATTTGTTGGCCTGCGAGACATCTCCTCATTAATATGTAGGTCATGCACGCCCAAGGATTATTTTATGTAAAAACCCCTTTTACCCCTCACCTGCATGTGAGATAAATGCATATGAAATGGATGGAGCTCCCAAGCTAGTGGAGGTGGCTCAAGTCAGAAGCCAAGGTGAAACCAATCCAAGGAGATACAAAGGTGGACAGGTGGAAAGCTATAAACACAAACCTGAAAGGTTCAAGGTGTTTCTCCCCTAGGTCTTGGGTCAGTTTATCAACCGCTAGAGAAACTAACCAATAGAAAATATCATGATCATACCATTTATTTTATTTCTGTCAGTTACATGGTTTATTTATTGTGGGTGTGTTGTCACGATCACACAATTAATGAATTAAACGAGCATGCAATATTGAACTAAAATAAAACCAGATTATACATGAATATTAACTTTGACATGGTTAATCACTTAAGTAAATCACACTTAATATTAAAAACCATGTAATAAAAGATAATAAATTGGAAATTTACATATAAGGATAAAATCCCTCAAAAGAAAAATTAAGTCGGTATAGCCTTCCATAATCTTGGTTAGAATTGAACCATAGTTCAAAGTGCTTGACCATCCCTAGTTGGGGTGATTTCAATTATCGGGGAATTCTAATTCAAGGTTTTGGGTTGACTTGACTTGGTTCGCATCAAGGGTTGACTACCATAGCAGGACTTGGTGTGACCAAGAGGAAAAGGTTGAGGAAATCCAAAATAAAAGGATTTCAGGATTGGGGAGTCCACTCAGTGGATCAAGGAGCTACGAGTTAATGCAGTTGGAATTTGGAATGACTACCTAAAAACCGTGAAGTTGCTTGACCAACCCTTGTTGGGGTAATGTGAAGGGCAATATTGATCCTTTCCACTATAATATTCAGGCAACAGAATATTTCGATGTCAATGGTGAGGGCTATTGGATTTCAATAAAATAGTGGGAGACTAATAAGTATTAATTTATTTATTTGTCTCAGTTTTGTAATAAAGTACTAAACCTTTTATCATCTTAATTTTTAGAAACGACAAGAAAATGACTTCATACATATCATTACGAACCATACTCGAGAAGGAAACCCTTCTCACTGGCACCAATTTCCAAGAGTGGCAGAAGTGTTTGCACGTCATCCTTCGCCACGAAAGGAAATTGTATGTAACGCCCCGACCCCAGCTACCCAGAGTCGGTGCATTACTTCGTAACATTGGCATGATCACAAGAAAGATCGAATCTCGAAAGACCGATTGGTTTAGTAGCCTTGGAAACACTAGATATATTCATAAAGTTTTACATTACATTTCAAAGTGAAAAACTACTACAACAACAAAGTCTTCATATCCACACTATTAACCCCTAATAATATCCCTGCAAGTCAATCATAATTTACTTCTTCACTACCTGGGAAAAATAAAACATAGAAAAGGGGTGAGCTCAAATGCCCAGTAAGGATAACAATATAGCGGAACATTCAAAATAAGCATAAACATTTAAGGCAATGAATTACTAAAACAAAAGCCTTTTAAACATGAACTTCAACATAGTATGGAAAAAGTAAAATGAAATAATGCCATTTACTTATTCACATGGATATTCTACTAATCGAATAATTACATGAAAAATCAATAACCACTTTCATAATGTTGGAATGCATAATGCCAGACTATCATAACCACATAGCCAAGGCCTCGTGCCAAGACTACAAATAAGATTTTGTCAAGGCCTTGTGCCAAGACACTAGTTTGTCTCATGAGACCTACCGATGCATCGAGGAGCTATAGCGGGCTCCACCCGTCACTTATTAAGTCCAATGCATTCCCATATGAAAAGGTTTAAACATAACATAAACATTCGTATTAAATCTAGCATACGAAATGTCAATAATTTCACCATAAACTATGAATGGTATAAAAATAGCACATCCATAGTCAAACATATCACAAAACCTTCAATACAATATAAATGTTTTGTATCATAATAAATCAACTTCAAATAATCTTAAAATCCATCAAAGGATGTTGACGTAGATGAAATCAAAATTCTTTTTAAAGAAATATCTCCTTTTATTTTGAAATCATTTAAGATCCATATAAAATAAAACATTTTCTTTGAAAATATTCTTATAAGCTTGTAAGGAAAGCTTTGAAGATTTTATAACGGCGTAAAATAACCGCACCCGCCGTATAAGTTAAAAAAAACATTCTTACCTCAATTCTGTCGAAAAGGTTAAAAAGGACCTTGTTTTGAAAACGACGGAAAGATTCCTTTATAAACCTCTTATAAAAAGTCAAACAAGGGTATAAATGACTTTAACCCATATTCTTGTAAATAGTAAAAATGTTTTGAAATACATTTTTAAGAAACATGGATGTGGATGATAAAGATATCCCAGTAGATTATTACGTATAAACAACCTCGGATAATGAAGAGATTGTGAAATAACCCTTACCTTGTACTTTTCCTTGGTTGGGGTAGGTTAACCTCCTGTATAATGGTGAAATAATTGTTATTAAATTATAAAAGAATCATATACATTAATATGATATCATATATGATCTTTTAATATTGATTTGATAATATCTTAGTATTATCGTCGTTTCGTGTGTTAACTTACTCATTTTCTTTTATATGTTTTGTTACATAAGTCATGTTTGTTGTATCTTATTCATATCCAGAATGATATCAAGTCCTTAAACATCCTTTTTAAATCATTAAATGATAATTATACTTGAATGGATACGATGGAGAATGAATCTCATTGCGTTCGTGGAGACGGTAGTCCGTACGTACGCACGAACGCTACTTCCATTTAATTTGTATTTTAAAAGAATCGAATCCAAATGATACATAGGTATATTACTATTCCAGTATAATATAATATTTTATATATGTTACTTAAGTTCATTAACACCATCCTTTATATGTTCCATGTGTGGTATGAACGAGTCATATCATTTTAAGGGGGCGGTAGTCCGCACTTCCTCAAATTAAATTATCGTATGTATATACAACATGAAACGAATAATGGTATGAAATAAAATGGAATTACAGAATCTTATATATATAAAATATATATCATTTATATCATATTTAATTATAGTGCCATCATAATGGCCACCATGAGAGGCGGTAAGATGTATTTGAACAATCATCGTTTCGTGAGGCGTTAGTTTGCCATCCACAGAAACATTATGTTCATCATACATTAGATGGAGTTGTGTGTATGTGTAGTTTGAATCCTTCTTATAACAACATCCTAGTATATTGAGGATACTGGTGTTGTTACAAAAGAAAGGAAATAAAAAGATTTTGGGGGTTGGAGAAGCAAAATAAATAATTTAAGAGAAATCGTTACCTTTAATTTAGGTAACTCACTTTGGTTGGAACCAAAGGACTTCTTGAAATGCTTTCTACCTAAGGGGAAGCTTCAACGAGGAGGAGAGGGATGTGGGGAGCTTAGTTGGGCAGAGTTTGGACGAGCCAAGTGGCTTGAGAGGTGTGAGGAATGAGTAGAAGTGGTCTCCTTTTATAAGGGAGAGGAGGGGCTCTTTAGGAAAGAGTGAAAGTATTACTTTATAATATAATTATATTCGGTTTATAATGGTCCAAAAATCATTGAGGTCGAAGATAAGATGACTCATATTATAAATAACATCAACCAATAAGAATTGGACAGGTTTTAGATAATATTTTAATCATTATAATCTTATTTATTTAAATGATTTATTAATGAGGTAAACATTGCATCATTATTGTGTCATTAATAATTTAACTTATTTGATGTCTAAAAATTATAAATAAAATATCATCATGTAGGAAATCTTTTTATCTTTCTAATGAATATTTATAATCGAAAATCCAACATGTATAACCCTATGTAAAAATTGTTCTTCTAAAAGATGTAAGCTTATGCCATTTTTATTTTTATTTTAACTTTATTAATATAATGTGTCCCTACCACATACAAGTGGCTCCAAAGGGTCCCCAAATTGACCCAAGGATGATCATGGTCGGGTATGTGTCCACCAATAAGGTTAGGACACGTTTTAGGGTAATTTTGTATTATTATAATATTATTTTTTTAACCCTTATTTACCGGATTTACCCTTTAACCATGGTAAATAAAATATTTACCACAGTAACTATTCAAAATGTCTAAAAATAAAAGTTACCTATTTACACAATTTGAACATCCTGATTCCAAATATGTAATCCATTTTCCTAAATTCAAAACACAGAAGTGGCAGAAATTAATTTAAAATTAATTCCCGCTGTTCAAAACAAAAAGCGTGTTTTTAAGAGATAATAACTATCAAAAGATTGACACTTGTTTATGTTCGGTTTAATTGTAAAATTATGTCCAATGATAAACATTAAATTGAATGGTAAAAATATATTCTAAATATACTTTAAAACCACTCAAATTCATAATTTATCACTATTAATTATTTTGATTAAAAAAGTTGTTTTTAATTAAAATTTAGAAATTTTCACTATTCATCAAAATATGAAAGTTATCCAAAATGTACCAAAATTTCACCCTAGGCTAATTTTGATATTACGAATCCAAAAATGAAGTCCATTTTGAAATATAGAATATATATGATTTCAAAAAGTAGGTATTACTATTCACAACGGCTAGTTTAATTAGTTGTGGTGTGTGTTAGAACTCGAGGTTGCGTACAACACACGCTATCGCATTATTCGAAGGGAAACGTACCATAGAAGCTTGGGGTGTTACATTCTCCCCTCCTTCAAATAATTGCGTCCTCGCAATTTCTAGGGTATTACTGCATAAAAAGACTCGGGTGGTTCTTCATCATAAGTTCCTCGGGTTCCCACGTTGCCTCTTCCATCTTATGGTTTCTCTACAAAACTTTTACCAGACGCGTCGTCCGGTTTCTCAGTACTTGTTCTCTTGTATCAAGAATCCTGACGGGCTCTTCGCAATAAGACAGATCGGGTTCCATTTCTAATTACTCATAGGTGAGTACATGCGTTGGGTCAGGCATGTATTTTCTCAACAGAGATACGTGGAACACATCGTGAACTTTGGAGAGACTTGGCGGCATTGCCAATCGGTAAGCTACAGCCCCAATTCGTTCTAGAATTTCGAAAGGTCCGATGTACCTGGGACTCAATTTACCTTTCTTACCAAAACGTATGACTCCCTTCCACGGAGATACCTTTAGGAAAACATGATCACCGACTTGAAATTCCAAATCCTTCCTTCGATTATCAGCATAGCTCTTCTGCCTACTTTGAGCTGCTTTGATGTGATTTTGGATTACCTTCACCTTTTCCACCATTTCCTCCACCAGTTCTGGGCCTACAAGTTTTCTTTCACCAACG
Source organism: Viscum album (assembly GCA_963277665.1). Lineage (NCBI taxonomy): Eukaryota > Viridiplantae > Streptophyta > Magnoliopsida > Santalales > Viscaceae > Viscum > Viscum album. The sequence continues at coordinate 130,067,261 of OY728162.1, forward strand.
TCATCCCAACAGGTTGGTGTACGACATCTCTTTCCGTATAACGCTTCATATGGTGCCATCTGAATACTCGAATGGAAGCTATTGTTATAGGAAAATTCTACTAGTGGTAAATATTGATCCCACATACCCTGAAAATCAAGTGAGCAAGATCTCAACATGTCTTCTAAGGTCTGAATAGTCCGTTCTGATTGTCCGTCTGTCTGAGGGTGGTAAGCAGTGCTCAAATGAAGTTCAGTATCCAGGGATTTCTGAAGACTTTTCCAAAATCTTGAAGTAAAACGGGGATCACGATCAGAAACAATCGATAGGGGTACTCCATGAAGTCTCACAACTTCATTAATGTATAGTCTTGCTAGACGTTCCAGGGGTAGATCTTCTCTTATAGCAAGAAAATGTGCTGACTTGGTAAGACGATCAACAATAACCCATATTGCATCGTTCCTTCTAGGAGTCTTTGGTAGCCCCATGACAAAGTCCATCGTAATATTATCCCATTTCCACTCCGGTATGGGAAGAGGTTGCATGACTCCTCCAGGCTGTTGCCTTCCAGCTTTCACTTGTTGACAAACCATACATCTTGACACAAAATCAGCAATCTCCCTCTTCATGTTGTCCCACCAAAAATGTTCCTTCAAATCTCTATACATTTTGGTGCTCCCATGGTGTATAGAGAAATTGGAACTATGAGCATCATCCAGCAATTCCCTTTTTAGATCAGGTAAATCGGGAACACAAAGTCTCTTCCCGAATTTCAAAATTCCATCTTCATACACAAAGTCTCTTAATCTCCCATCACTCACAGCTTTAATCTTCTTTTGGAATTCTTCATCATCGGCCTGAGAACTCTTAATCCTTTCTAGTAAAGATGGTTTGGCAACCATTTGAAAAAGCATTGATGTTTCACCTTCCCTGGTTATTCCCATGTCCATCTTATCTAGATCCATGAAAATTGGATCCCTTTCAATTCTCATCATGTTCAGAACTCCATGGTCTTTTCTGCTCAAAGCATCTGCTACTTTGTTTGCTTTCCCCGGGTGGTAGTGTATCGTGCAATCATAATCCTTGAGTAATTCAAGCCATCTCCTTTGCCTCATGTTGAGTTCTTTTTGTGAGAAAATATACTTCAAACTCTTGTGATCAGTATAAATCTCACATTTTTCACCATAGAGGTAGTGCCTCCATATCTTCAAAGCAAAGATCACAGCTGCTAACTCAAGATCATGAGTAGGATAGTTTTGTTCATGAATTTTCAACTGTCGTGATGCATAGGCAATAACTCTATCATTCTGCATAAGGACACAACCAAGTCCTTTCTTTGATGCATCACTATAAATAACGAACCCATCATTCCCTGATGGTAGAGTCAATATAGGAGCATTGACTAATCTTCTCTTCAGTTCTTCGAAACATTCTTCACACTCTTTTGTCCAAACAAATTTAACCCCTTTACGTGTGAGCTTCGTTAATGGGTTAGCCAATCGGGCAAAATTCTGGACGAAACGTCGATAATAACCTGCCAAGCCAATAAAACTACGTACCTCAGTTATACTCGTAGGTGCTGGCCATTCTTGGATTGCTTTGGTCTTAGAAGGATCAACAGAGATTCCATCTTTAGAGACAATATGGCCAAGAAAAGAAATCTCCTGAAGCCAGAATTCACACTTGCTAAACTTTCCATATAATTCATGCCTCCTCAGAGTCTTCAAGATAATGCGCAAGTGATTTTCATGATCTTCGTAGGTTTTGGAGTATACCAAGATATCATCAATAAATACCACCACAAATTCATCGAGATACTCCTTGAAAACTCTATTCATCAGATCCATGAATACAGAGGGTGCATTAGTCAATCCAAACGGCATTACAGTAAACTCGTAATGCCCATACCTGGTTCGAAATGCTGTCTTCGGAATGTCTTCCTTCTTTACACACAACTGATGGTATCCAGATCGAAGGTCAATCTTTGAAAAGTATTGAGCTCCATGCAGTTGGTCAAATAAATCATCAATACGAGGTAGGGGATACTTGTTCTTTATCGTTATAGCATTGATCTCCCTGTAGTCGATACATAACCTCATAGATCCATCTTTCTTTTTAACAAAAAGAACAGGGGCTCCCCATGGAGAAACACTAGGGCGAATAAATCCATTATTACTCAATTCCTCTAGTTGTTTCTTTAGTTCGACTAACTCTACAGTGGCCATTCTATAAGGGGTCTTCGATATAGGCCTTGATCCAGGAATCAAATCAATGGAAAACTCAACTTCTCGTTCTGGAGGATGTCCAGGTAAATCTTCCGGAAATACATCTACAAATTCTTTCACAACAGGTACATCCTCTATTTGAACATTACTTTCCTCACCGACAGTTATTTCATTCTCTTCCTCCCCAATAATTGAATTAAGTTGAGCTACTGGGGGTGGATCTAAATAAGAATTAGGTGGTGACGATTCTGCTCTAAAAATAAGGTGTTCCTTATCATTATCATCAAGAATCGTAACCTCTTTCTTCTTACAATAAATCTTCGCATCATAATCCGAAAGCCAGTCCATACCGAGGATTATATCAAACTCAATCATAGGTATGACGATGAGATCAGCAGATAAAGAAAATTTATGTGCTCTAATGGGGACTGATTCACAAAACTTTGTTGCAACGATACTTCCCTTAGGAGTTTTGACTGACAACTCCCTTATTAAATCAAATTGGAAATATCTAATTTTCTTAGCAAACTGTGAAGATATGAAACAATGCGATGATCCAGAATCAAATAATGCATTTTCTAAACTTGAGGAAACCATTAAATTACCTGCCACCACGTCTTTCGGAGCTTCTACCTCAGCAGTAGTGATAGCATAAGCCTGGCCTTGATCCCTTGGCCTTTTCTGAGGTAAGTTCTCCTGACGCTTAGGACATGCATTTGCATAATGCCCCATCTCCCTGCAATTGTAGCACTGAACGTTGGTAGCTTCCTTCTTCCCCTTGCAATCATGAGCTTGGTGGCCTTTTCACCACACTTGTAACAGACTCCCATTCCCTTCAGGCAAGCACCGGGGTGTTTCTTCCCGCACTTACCACAAGATGGATATTCAACCTTTCCCTTCTTCCCCTTATTTCCATTCCCAGATTTATCAGCAGGTCTCTTCTTCTCTTGCTTTGCTTTAAAGTCATAAGACTTAGAGAATTCCTTTTCGGTCTTGATAGCACATGAGACAATGTCTTCGTACGATGAAAAGGATTGTGAGACTAATGCTCGACGGAGAAATGGTTTTAACCCATCAAAGAAACGATCAATCTTACTTCTTGGGTTGCGTATATAATCTCCAGCATACCTCGCTAACCTTGTAAAGTTAGCCTCATACTTTGTGACATTATCATCCTCCTTTTGTCTCAGACTTAGAAATTGCCTTTCCATATCCGCTCGATGGTCGCGAGGGAAGTATTTTTCTAAAAACAGATCTTTGAACTCCCTCCATTCCATATTTGATACTTCATCATCTTCCTTCATATTTTGAATCAATGACCACCATTGATCAGCATCTCCAGTGAGGCGGTAAACTGCCATGATAACTTTTTCCCTTTCACTGCTCCCCAAAGCCTGAAATATTTTCTCTAGGGAAAATATCCATTGCTCAGCTACTAAGGGATTTGTATTCCCATTGAACGTTGGTGGTTGTTGCCTCATGAATCGATCTAACATTGATCCTCCATGCTACGGATCAGGGTGCTCCATACGGGTAAGGTTATTATTCATAACCTGAGTAAGTTGTCCCAGTATGGTGATTAGCTGATCGGCACCAGTTGCAACACCAGCCCCACTATAATTATCTGGAGCAGGAGGGAAATCCCTACATGGAGTGCGTGCATTGATACGGTTTCCATTTCTTCCACTAGGCGCCATTTCTAAACAATGGCATAAACTAGATCAGTTTATGAATCAAAATACATAATCCCATACTTATAAAACAGTTAACATAAATTTAACTATTTATGGATATAATCCATAATCATAAAAATGTTTTCTTTGAGGAAGTATATACTCATAAACCCTTCATAATGATTTGTAAAGAAAATGAGAGTTATCCTAAGCATATCCCCCGGGAGTGTCGTAACCAAGAGTGCAGCAAGGCCCGTTGTCGTGCACCAGTTCCCATTCGAGTCTAGCTCAAAGCGGTGTTTTCGGGTTTTACCCCTAGGTACATCTGTGCCAGAGCCACCTCTACCTGCTCGTATCCAGACAGGGATGTATTGCTCGGAAAACTCACAAACTCTCTACAATACCAAAATTCTAGGAAGTTCTTCTATACTAATCCTCAAAGTTCATCTTAGGTCTACGTGCTCTAATCAGAGTTTGTCTAAATCTAGCTTCCAAGGTTTGTACTAAACTTCCTCTGATACCAACTGTAACGCCCCGACCCCAGCTACCCAGAGTCGGTGCATTACTTCGTAACATTGGCATGATCACAAGAAAGATCAAATCTCGAAAGACCGATTGGTTTAGTAGCCTTGGAAACACTAGATATATTCATAAAGTTTTACATTACATTTCAAAGTGAAAAACTACTACAACAACAAAGTCTTCATATCCACACTATTAACCCCTCATAATATCCCTGCAAGTCAATCATAATTTACTTCTTCACTACCTGGGAAAAATAAAACATAGAAAAGGGGTGAGCTCAAATGCCCAGTAAGGATAACAATATAGCGGAACATTCAAAATAAGCATAAACATTTAAGGCAATGAATTACTAAAACAAAATCCTTTTAAACATGAACTTCAACATAGTATGGAAAAAGTAAAATGAAATAATGCCATTTACTTATTCACATGGATATTCTACTAATCGAATAATCACATGCAAAATCAATAACCACTTTCATAATGTTGGAATGCATAATGCCAGACTATCATAACCAAATAGCCAAGGCCTCGTGCCAAGACTACAAATAAGATTTTGTCAAGGCCTTGTGCCAAGACACTAGTTTGTCTCATGAGACCTACCGATGCATCGAGGAGCTATAGCGGGCTCCACCCGTCACTTATTAAGTCCAATGCATTCCCATATGAAAAGGTTTAAACATAACATAAACATTCGTATTAAATCTAGAAAACGAAATGTCAATAATTTCACCATAAAATATGAATGGTATAAAAATAGCACATCCATAGTCAAACATATCACAAAACCTTCAATACAATATAGAAGTTTTGTATCATAATAAATCAACTTCAAATAATCTTAAAATCCCTCAAAGGATGTTGACGTAGATGAAATCAAAATTCTTTTTAAAGAAATATCTCCTTTTATTTTGAAATCATTTAAGATCCATATAAAATAAAACATTTTCTTTGAAAATATTCTTATAATCTTGTAAGGAAAGCTTTGAAGATTTTATAACGGCGTAAAATAACCGCACCCGCCGTATAAGTTAAAAAAACATTCTTACCTCAATTCTGTCGAAAAGGTTAAAAAGGACCTTGTTTTGAAAACGACGGAAAGATTCCTTTATAAACCTCTTATAAAAAGTCAAACAAGGGTATAAATGACTTTAACCCATATTCTTGTAAATAGTAAAAATGTTTTGAAATACATTTTTAAGAAACATGGATGTGGATGATAAAGATATCCCAGTAGATTATTACGTATAAACAACCTCGGATAATGAAGAGATTGTGAAATAACCCTTACCTTGTACTTTTCCTTGGTTGGGGTAGGTTAACCTCCTGTATAATGGTGAAATAATTGTTATTAAATTATAAAAGAATCATATACATTAATATGATATCATATATGATCTTTTAATATTTATTTGTAAATATCTTAGTATTATCGTCGTTTCGTGTGTTAACTTACTCATTTTCTTTTATATGTTTTGTTACATAAGTCATGTTTGTCGTATCTTATTCATATCCAGAATGATATCAAGTCCTTAAACATCCTTTTTAAATCATTAAATGATAATTATACTTGAATGGATACGATGGAGAATGAATCTCATTGCGTTCGTGGAGACGGTAGTCCGTACGTACGCACGAACGCTACTTCCATTTAATTTTTATTTTAAAAGAATCGAATCCAAATGATACATAGGTATATTACTATTCCAGTATAATATAATATTTTATATATGTTACTTAAGTTCATTAACACCATCCTTTATACGTTCCATGTGTGGTATGAACGAGTCATATCATTTTAAGGGGGCGGTAGTCCGCACTTCCTCAAATGAAATTATCGTATGTATATACAACATGAAACGAATAATGGTATGAAATAAAATGGAATTACAGAAGCTTATATATATAAAATATATATCATTTATATCATATTTAATTATAGTTCCATCATAATGGCCACCATGAGAGGCGGTAAGATGTATTTGAACAATCATCGTTTCGTGAGGCGTTAGTTTGCCATCCACAGAAACATTATGTTCATCATCCATTAGATGGAGTTGTGTGTATGTGTAGTTTGAATCCGTCTTATAACAACATCCTAGTATATTGAGTATACTGGTGTTGTTACAAAAGAAAGGAAATAAAAAGATTTTGGGGGTTGGAGAAGCAAAATAAATAATTTAAGAGAAATCGTTACCTTTAATTTAGGTAACTCACTTTGGTTGGAACCAAAGGACTTCTTGAAATGCTTTCTGCCTAAGGGGAAGCTTCAAGGAGGAGGAGAGGGATGTGGGGAGCTTATTTGGGCAGAGTTTGGACGAGCCAAGTGGCTTGAGAGGTGTGAGGAATGAGTAGAAGTGGTCTCCTTTTATAAGGGAGAGGAGGGGCTCTTTAGGAAAGAGTGAAAGTATTACTTTATAATATAATTATATTCGGTTTATAATGGTCCAAAAATCATTGAGGTCGAAGATAAGATGACTCATATTCTAAATAACATCAACCAATAAGAATTGGACAGGTTTTAGATAATATTTTAATCATTATAATCTTATTTATTTAAATGATTTATTAATGAGGTAAACATTGCATCATTATTGTGTCATTAATAATTTAACTTATTTGATGTCTAAAAATTATAAATAAAATATCATCATGTAGGAAATATTTTTAGATTTCTAATGAATATTTATAATCGAAAATCCAACATGTATAACCCTATGTAAAAATTGTTCTTCTAAAAGATGTAAGCTTATGCCATTTTTATTTTTATTTTAACTTTATTAATATAATGTGTCCCTACCACATACAAGTGGCTCCAAAGGGTCCCCAAATTGACCCAAGGATGCTCATGGTCGGGTATGTGTCCACCAATAAGGTTAGGACACGTTTTAGGGTAATTTTGTATTATTATAATATTATTTTTTTAACCCTTCTTTACCGGATTTACCCTTTAACCATGGTAAATAAAATATTTACCACAGTAACTATTCAAAATGTCTAAAAATAAAAGTTACCTATTTACACAATTTGAACATCCTGATTCCAAATATGGAATCCATTTTCCTAAATTCAAAACACAGAAGTGGTAGAAATTAATTTAAAATTAATTCCCGCTGTTCAAAACAAAAAGCGTGTTTTTAAGAGATAATAACTATCAAAAGATTGACACTTGTTTATGATCGGTTTAATTGTAAAATTATGTCCAATGATAAACATTAAATTGAATGGTAAAAATATATTCTAAATATACTTTAAAACCACTCAAATTCATAATTTATCACTATTAATTATTTTGATTAAAAAAGTTGTTTTTAATTAAAATTTAGATATTTTCACTATTCATCAAAATATGAAAGTTATCCAAAATGTACCAAAATTTCACCCTAGGCTAATTTTGATATTCCGAATCCAAAAATGAAGTCCATTTTGAAATATAGAATATATATGATTTCAAAAAGTAGGTATTACTATTCACAACGGCTAGTTTAATTAGTTGTGGTGTGTGTTAGAACTCGAGGTTGCGTACAACACACGCTATCGCATTATTCGAAGGGAAACGTACCATAGAAGCTTGGGGTGTTACATTGTATGTGCTGGAAGAGCCTATTCCAGTTGCGCCTGGGAAAGAGGCCAGTGATGAGGAATTATCTCTCTATATAAAACACATGGATGATGCCACAGATGTCCAGTGTTTCATGCTATCGGACATGTCCAATGAGCTCATGAAGCAACATGAAAACATGGATGTGTATAGCATGATGTCTCAACTTAAGGATCTCTACCAAGAGAAGGTGAGACAGTAGAGGTATGAGATCTCCAATGATTTTTTTACAACTAATCTTGGAGATTTTGTGCCAGCTGGGCCTCATGTAGTCAAGCTTATTGGCTACATTGAACGCCTGGACATCTTAGGGATTAAATTCATGGATGAGTTGCATACAGATCTCATCCTATCATCACTGCCCAAGACCTTATCTAGATTTATTGTCAACTACAACATTAGAAACAATAATAAGAGTCTATCAGAACTTCTAAACATGATTCTCTAGGTAGATAAGGACATGGGGCGTGACAAACCCAAAGTCCTTATGGTGAATAGTAAAAGAAAGGACAAGGAAAAGGGGGCAAAGACTTATAAATAGTCTGAAGCCCCTGAGCACTGTCCCTTCAAGAAGGGGAAGATCTAGAGGCAGGGAAAGGAATGGGAGGCGGTGTGTTTTGCATGTGTCAAGCAAGGCCACTGGAAGAGGAACTGCACCCAAAAGTGTGGGGATGCTAAAGGTGCATTCGTTATCGAGTGTAATCTTTCTATTTCTACACATTGGGTATTCGATACAGCCTGTGGGGCTCACATCGGTATTTAAATGCAGGAACCAAGTAGATTTTGAAATATTTCCAGAGGAGAGGTGGATCTTCAAGCTGCCAATGGTGCAAGGCTGGCTGCGTTGGCTATTGGCGATTACCACCTCTCATTACCAACTGGAATGATTTTGGTTTTACATAACTGTTATTATGTGCCTAGTGTTACCAAGAACATGATTTTTGTATCTTGTTTTGTTATGGATTGATTTATTTTCAAGTTTGGAAATAAGGGTTGTCTCTTTTATAAGAACCATTTCTGTTATGGTATGGCACATTTAAATAATGGTTTGTATGTATTAAATTACGAAAACCAAGTGTTGGAAATCGATAACGAAACAAACTCACATGACTCATACATCACCCAGATGTGGCATCACCGTTTCGGTCATGTGAATGAGAAGCGCTTGACAAAGCTCTACCAAGATGGCTATTTAGACTCTATTGAGAAAAAACCATTTGATATATGTCACACTTGTTTCCCCGGAAAAATGACCAAGCCGCCTTTTGGTGGACAGGGTGAAAGGGCCACAGAGCTTCTAGGATTGGTACTCATGGATGTGTGTGGACCATTTCCAATAGAAGATAGAGGTGGATATTCTTACTTCATTACTTTTACTGAGGATTTGAGTAGATATGGCTATGTCTACTTAATGTGGTATAAGTTAGAGGCCTTAGAGAAATTTAAGGAATTCAAGAATGAAGTACAGAATCATCTTGGTAAGAAGGTAAAGAAACTTCGATTAGATCGAGGTGGAGAATATCTGAACCAAGAGTTCATCGATCTTCTACAGGAGTCTGTGATTTTATCTCAGCTCACCCCTCCTTATACACCACATTGGAATAGTGTTAGTGAAAGGAGGAACCACACCTTGTTGTATATGGTGAGGTCGATGATGAGTCATGCAGATCTTCCATTATCCTTTTGGGGATATGTGTTACAAACTACAACATACACATTAAACCGAGTACCAACTAAAGCAGAAAATAGAATTCCCTCTGAGTTATGGAATGGAAAGAAACCCATTTTGTCGCATACATTTGTATGGGGATGTGAGGCGTTTGTTAAGGCCTTCTCAAGCAACAAACAAGCACCCCAGGTCACGAAGTGTATCTTTATAGGATATCCTAAGGAAATGAAATTATATTACCTATATAACCCTCAGGACAAGAAAGTGATTGTCGCTAGACAATCCGTCTTTCTTGAGAGGGAGAACATCCTCAAGAAGGATAGTGGGAGCAAGATTGACTTCGACGAAGTTGATGCTCAAGATACACATGAGTTGGTACAGTAACAAGTTCCATAGGTCCCTGTGGAAGAGGTTCCAGAAACACAAGTACTGCATAGAAGCTCAAGAGAGGTAAGGGAACCAGAGATATTTGGTTTCCTATTCACCGAGGATGGTGAATCATTATTGTTGGACAATGATGAACCTCTCTCCTACAAGGAAGCAGTAGAAAGCTCAGAAGCTGCAAGATGGATAAAAGCTATGAATTCTGAGATGGATTCCATGTATCAGAACCAAGTTTGGGTTCTGTTCGATGAGCCAGTTGATGTAAAGCTTATTGGATGCAAATTGGTATTCAAGAGAAAGCTGAACAGGGAAGGTCAAGTTAGCACCTATAAAGCAAGGCTAGTGGCTAAAGGGTTCAGACAGTATCAAGGAATTTACTATGATGAAACCTTCTCACCAGTTTCCATGTTTAAATCCATAAGAATCATACTTGTCATAGCATCTTACCATTACTATGATATGTGGCAGATGGATGTCAAAACATCATTCCTTAACGGGAACCTTCAGGGAGATGTCTATATGACATAACCAGAAGGGTTTGTGATACCAGGTGAAGCCAAACGGGTTTTCAAGTTGTAAACATCCATTTATGGATTAAATCAAGCATCTAGGTCATGGAACATTTGATTTGATGAAGCCATAAAGTAATTTGGGTTCATTAAAAATGAATGTGAGCCATGTGTTTATAAATAGTTTAATGGGAATGCGATCATTATCCTAGTAGTATATGTTGATGACATATTACTTATTGGAAATGATGTACTAGTATTACATTCAGTTAAGGACTGGTTGAACAAGTGTTTCTCCATGAAGGAATTTGGTGAAGCAGCCTACATTCTAGGGATCAAGATCATTCGTGATAGATCCAATAGGCTTCTTGGACTAAGTCAGATTACATATATTGACCAGATACAAAATAGATTTAGTATGGAATAATCCAAGAGGGGATTGGTTCCAGTTTCACATGGCCTACATCTTTCTATGATAATGTGTCCTCAGACACAACATGAGAAAGATAGAATGAGTAAGATCCCATAAGGTTCGGCTATATGATCCATTGTGTATTCCATATTATGTATCGGGATTGATGTTTCCTGTGCACTGAGCATGGTAAGAAGATATCAAGAAGATCCAGGAGAACAACATTGGACTGCTGTTAAGACTATCCTTAAGTATCTGAGAAGAACCAAGGATATGTTCTTGGTGTATGGAGGAGACGAGGAGATTGTCATCAGAGGGTTTGCTGATGCTGGTTTTAAAACATATCAGAATGATCTGAAGTCGCAATCAAGATATGTTTTCTGTCTCAATGGAGTAGCTATGAGCTAGAAGAGTTCAAAGAATCCATTTGTTTCAGATTCTACAGCGGAGTCTGAATATATAGCAGCTTCTGATGCAACCAAGGAAGGCTTCTGGATTCAGATCTTTGTCTAAGAGCTTGATGTGGTGCCAAGCAGTAAAGATCCCATTACAATGTATTGTGATAATACTGCAGCGGTGGCTCTTGCAAAAGAACCAAGGTCACATCAACAGACAAAGTGCATACTCCGGAAGTATCACCTCTTGAGGGATTTCTATCAAAGGGGTGAAGTTGCAGTGAGCAGAGTGTCCACAGAAGAGAATGTGGCAAACCCCATGACTAAAGGCCTATCTCAGCAGAAGCATGAATATCATGTGAGAGCTAGCGGGTTAAAGGTTGTTAGCAGTTGGCTCTAGTCCAAGTGGGAGTCTGTTGGAGTTGGTGGCCTAGAAACAACTACTTTGTACTTTATTCATTTATAAATGCCTTATCATATCCTTATTATTCTTCTGCGTGACAATGCATGTGATAATGTCCTAAGGACAACTGTTGCATTAATGGGTCATAGCGGATCCCTGCTATGATGAGAACCCGGAAGTGCCATAACAATGTTCTTGAATATATGTTCTATGGCCGGATGATGTTATTTGAGGGACACAAATAATACAAGCCATTAGGGGTGAGGACTCATAAAACATTGAGGCACCTTCTCATGGTGTTCTCCCTTGATAATATCCAGGAGGATATCATGAGAACAGGACCCTCCTGTAGGAAATCCACATTTCATAGTTTCATTGGATGTTCTTATCTGTAGACGTGTGTTTTGGTCCTTAGACTTTAAGATTATTATTAATGAGTATTACAACTTGCACACTTAGATGTATTGACGAAAACTGTGACGACACACTGTTCGTAGTGAGGTAGGATACGTTGGGTGCGTCACGAGTAATACTACATTAATAGATAATGCGAGAAAGTATTTTTCCCTTTTGTTCCATAATGGAAGTAGATATCTCAGGCCCTTTGATGGAATTGATATGGCCTAAATAAATCCATGGTCATGGTAAGGTATGGGCGAGTTCAATTCTGGGAAGTCAAAGAAAGAATAATCGATCACATGGGTTGATGGCACTAGCATGAAACCCGCTTGATTAGAGATATCGAGAAAAAGGGATTATATTACACTGTAAGCATTCGTAGGAGGTGACACAGCATTGCGGCATTAACTTCTTTCTCTATGGGTGCCTTGGCGTGTTGCTAGATGCTAACCTTGGACTTTAGGCAGGCTCCGCCTAATGCCACTAAGAAAGAGGCCTAGAGGGTCACAAACTAAGTGTGTCCATGTATCTCAGTTAAATATTAATTTAACAAGTTAAATAAATATTATTCTTGACTGTGGTTTAATAATTATTTAAGGATTCCTGATCTCATTTATTTCGACACTAGTTATTCGAGAGAATATATTTTGGGAGAAATAATATATTTATTTGCAAGTAATGTAGTTAAATTTATTTAAGAAATAAATAGCCATTACTCAAGGTATAATAAATGTGGTGGAGAAAAATGGATAATAAAAGTACACACCGTGTATATTAGATATACACGCTGCGTAGTTTTATGGAAAAAAATTACACGCCGTGTATTAATTATTACACGCCGTGTAGTTTTCCAGTCGTGTTTTTGAGGATATAATATTTTTTTATTAAATGGTATTAATTATAATCAGCGTGGGCACATGTCAATGAATTAATAATTCAACATGGGGTTTCAATAAGAGTAAATTAAATAAATAAAACGTGTAATGCGTTTATTTATTCTCATAACTCTATTAACCTCAAACCCGATTATAAATATCCTCACAACCCCAACACTTTTCTAGAGGCATTATTGTGCACAAAGGATTTGGAAATACTCTCAAGCCAAGAGAGAATTCCCTTTCCACCAAGAATTATCTCAAGTTACGAGAGCGAGATCCTCCACCAGATCAAGGTGGTCGAAGGCAGACATCGCAAGAGAAGGTTCTTTCGCGCTAGCACCCGGAGATCCCTTCAGCGACGTCCAGAGATACGTGGAGCATGTGTGGATCACCGCTAGAGGAATACTATACTTGTATTCTACAACCCAACAACAGATCACAGGATCGTGACCAAATACATCGAAGAAGAAATAATTCCACCGAGGAAATTATTGTGAATTGATTAAATTAATTATAACCAACATATAATGATCATATCTCAATGGTTCTGGGACTCTTCTTTTCTTTTTCGTTCTTTGTTCCATTACGAAGATCCGGAATTTTATATCATGACAGATCTCAGATTGAACGTTGTTTAACGCTAAAATTAAAGTTGTGCAAACCCACCAATGTGCTTCCGCTACGCCCGAAACTAACAATTACTACATTAGAGTCTTGAAGAATAATGAAAAATATTTAATAAGAAGTTTTATTAACTTTCATTACATCAAATATACATGTAACCAAAGTAAAAATAGTTATTCCTAGGACACCAAATCCAATAGCAGGTTATACTGATATACTATCACTTGAGATTATATGACCCAAGAATGAAACTTTTTAATACCATAATTCATTCTTGGAAATTTTTTCATAAATATTATCATTACTTAGGGTCTTTAGTATAATTTTTAAATAATATTAATGCTCTTCCATGTTCTTTGAATAAATAAAAAAAATTTATATAAATATTAAAATAAACAGATCATGGTAATATCTAAAGACTTTATTCAGTAAATCCATGAAGATATAAAGGAAATTAGTAAAACTAAATGGAATCACTATAAATTAATAGTTTCTATACCTTGTAGGGAATGTTTTTTTGATTCTATTCTCCTTATGAACCCTCAATTTTTTATATTTATAATTATTATAAATCTTGGAAAAGTTTTAATATCTATACAGTTGATCAAATAAATCATCAAATTGGGCTAGAGAATAATTATTCTTAATAATGATCTTATTAAGTTCTTGATAATCAATGTCAGGTCATATTGATCCATTTTTCTTCTTAACAAATAGAACAAGTTCACCCCAAGTTGAAACACTTAGATGAATGAATACCTTTTCAATATTCTCTTAGAGTTTCTTATTTAATTATTACAACCCAATTAAGGTTATTCTATATAGAATCATGAAAAAAAATTAGCATCAGGATTGAGTTCTATTGAAAACATAATTTCACAATTTGATGGGAGACCAGAAAATTCTTCTACAAAGACATCAATAAACTCACAAAATATAGAACTATACTTGATGTTGAGTTTCTACCCAACCATCTAAGATAAATTCCCTTTTTTAATAGGAATCATGACACATATGATGGATGAAATTTTCATAAGAAGTTAATTTTTTTGTCACATTGATAAGTTATCATAGGTTAGTTTCAAATTTCAAATGTAACTTACCATATTTTTAAATTTATGTGGTATTTAAAAAAATAAATCCAATCTATTCCCAAAATAACATCGAATTCAACTATAATATGATTAATAAGATTTTTAGGAAACACATTCCCATATATTTCAACCAGAGAATAATCATAGCCTTGGGATGAGATCATTATACCATTATGGATTTTTACTCCTAATTCAACATCTAATTTTTAAGGTGGTATTGTGATACCCTTAAAAAAGTATTTATATATAAAATATTTGGTAGATATAAAATTAAATAATGGATTATCAGTTATAGACTGGATGATATGTTTACCTTTCACCATGTCATTATCATACCCCTCATCAGAAATATTTATCAAATGATATTTCCCTTTATACCTAGGATTAAGAGGCGTTGATGTTGATCATCTTCATTAACCTTCGAATTTGGGAACTAGTTTGAAAAATTCCCATACTCATTACATTTAAAACACTAGAGTATGGGTGGTAAATTTTTTGTATTTTTTTCTCTATTAATATCAGTTGATAACACTTTCCCATCCCGTTGGAATTTGTTTTCCTGATGAGCTAACTTTACACAATTGTAAAATTTACTGATTCCCTTAATTAAATTTCCCTGAAGTTTCCTTCCACATTTTTTGAATAGATGAAACCTCATTTATTTTCTTTTTGATTATCATAATTTCCTTTGAATTCCATTTTTCTTTTCATATAAAAACGTTGAGATTGAAGGTTAACTCCAATATACATCTCCACATTGAGAGCACATCGAATAATTTATTCATAACTATTGAAGTACCATATAGATAACTCTACTTGGAGATTGGTTTTAATCCAATAATAATTGATCATCCTTAATTAAAGGTTGGATGGTAATACCATAAGAACACCTTCAAAGTATTATAAAATTTTCCTTATAGGTAGAAATAAATTCATCACCCTTCTTCTTTCACTCAAGGAATTATTTCTCCATTTTCATATGAAGAATACAAAGAAATAACTTATTGAAAAATATGCATTTAAATTCATCCCACTCTATATATTCAATTTTTTCTTGTCCTATCATGTTCTAGATAAGATTTCACCACTTATATACTTCATCTTCTAAATGATAAACTCCAAAACAACTTTCTCATGTTTTAAACACTCAATAATGGAAAATATATTTTCAATGGTACTGATCGATTACTCGGTGGCTATTAGATCAATGGAACCACTAAAATAAAGTGTTTGTTTCCTCATGGAGGACTCAATAGAATTTTGTTACATTTTTTGCTCGTTTGTAATCTCTGTGTGATTTGTAGATTGAGAAATTTGTTTGAGAATAGTAACACAATTTTTCATTCTAGCAACTATAACATTCAATTGATCAGGAGGAGAATCATTTATTTATCCATCACATTAATCATTAAAATAATTCTATTGGGTTCCAACCATTTAATAAAACCAAAAAAACATAGTTTGAGAAACAATAATCATGGTAGGAAACCATATAATCATGAAAAATCATTTATAGGATGTCTAAATCATGAAAACTTCTTTTATGACATATTAGTTTCAACCTAGGTCATTCATGATCATTACTAACTCTATAGGATTTTATCCTATACTTAGACTTATCCCTAGGGTTCTTAATAAATTTTTCCCATCCTAGTTTCTAAAGGTCAATAAAACTATTCTATGATATCAACTATAGAGACCCATACCGTTCACACATATATATTACATCTTAATATATGATTTTTCATTACATAACATTTCAATCCATTTTAGAATCATTTTGGTCTAATATCTTTTGAAAATAAAAAACAAAAACATATTTTTCATAAAATATTTACATCATCTCCCAATTAATTATTCGTAACTAGAAACCTTCTTAGACACATCATACTTAATAACATTCATCATAACTTGGTGAAAGGAAACATAAGAAACGTGTGATCTTAGATTCTGAGTAAAATTAAATAATGGAGATATCAATGATAATATAATAATAATATTTTAATAATGGTATAAGAACAGGATCCTAACATTTTAAAAGTATACCCTACATATCAGAGATCATAATCTTAATTCATGGCATAAATCTTAATATTTCATAAGATATGAATCCTAAGGGAATAAAAAAATGATCTATGAGAGCATAAAATTGACATAATACATGGAGTTTTGACATACACATAAGTATAAAAAATTATTTCCTTAGTACTAAAATCTATTTTCTAATACTATCATAGTGGAATGGGTTCACTCCTGAGACCATCATATAAGTTAGGGTTCAATCCCAATACTATCATAGAGGGAAAAGTCCCTCACTAAAGTGAGTTCACTCCCCATTACAGTCCTATTTATCTCATGATATATCAATATTTACATGATGAATTAGAGTGATGTATAGGTCCCACCCATCATATATATAAAATAATATATATCTCTTTTAAAATATCATAAAACATTCATCATATCCATTCTTTTGAAAATAAATGGGTTTCATATACATTTAATCATAGCATAACCCATGGAAAAGAAATGGGTTTTATAAAAATATTGTCATCATAAACATAAAACATATATATAAATAATAATTATGGTATTATTGGATTATAAACCCATTAAATATTTAGTAATATTAAGTATTTCTTTTGTTGATGAATATAAATACCATTAAACGATCGTTGAAACATTCTTGTTGGAAATTTCCTTTACATTTTCAAATAACTTATTAAAAAACGTGAAATTATTAAGGAAAATTTACCTTTTAAACAAACCATATAAACATGTAAAGTAAGTTTCAAAGAAAAAATTATTCAATATTGTGTAAAAAATTCTTCATGGAGTATATGTAAAAAAAATCCATTTAATACTTTTGTCGGAAAAGCCACAAAGTACATCATGTAGAAAATGAAAAAAAAATATTCATTTCAAACTGTTTTTTAAAAAGTAAAACATGGGTAAAAATTAATTTAAATAATTATATTATAATATTAATAATATTATAAAAAAACTTTTTTATAAAACATGGATGTGAAAAAAAAGATTTTTCAACCTAAGAGAGAACTGAAGTCAATTTTCCTTAAAACATAATTTTGGTCTCTTGAGTAACTAAGGTGAGGAAAATTAAATGAAAACATGTATTTTTAATAAATAAACATAGGAGAATAAAATTAATTAGTATATTGAGAGTTTTATAATAATATTTCATCAACAAAACTCGATCACAAACAATCCCGATAAACAATTAGATTGTAACATAAAACCCCTTACCTTGAGTTCGCCCTGATTTTATGGAGCAATATAACTTCATCTATAATAAATTTAAATCGATTATAATTATATAACTTAGTATTTTACATAATTATAATATCATATATCATCCCATTATAATATTTCATCATCCCATTTTATCAATAATATTTTATTAAAATCATCATTTTTAGGTGTTAGTTTTTTCGTTTATCATCAGTATTTCAGTTCAGTAGTTCTAGTCCTTATAAATTTATTTTTGTTCTATAATCTCCATAATATTAATAATGATGTAGATATAATATATTTTTATTAAATACATATTTATATTTAACCATAAATGGTATAGATTAAAAAATTAATGATATCATTCTCAGAGATGGTGTGCCATACATACGTGTGAACGCGATTTTAATTTTTTAACGGATAGAAAGAAATAAAAGTAAATATTAATTCACCTAGTTAAGATAATTATTATATCACATATATCATATATATTTATCAAAATCATCCTCATTACCATCCAAGTAAATAATAAATGAAAAACAAATCACATCGCTTCGTTGAGGAGGTATTGAACATGTACGCACAAACGACGTTATCATTTCCAAAAGGATTGTGTGGTAATTAGGTATATGTAATGTTATAGTCCCAGAAGTATAATTATATCATAAATATTATATATAAACATTTAACAAATCATAGTTTCCACCCCTAAAATATGGTGATGAAAAATGAATTGTATCTCTACGCGAAGATGGTGAGATGTATGTATGCATGAGCGATACAGTGACATCTCATTTGATGGGAAAGAGAGATATAATTGTGTTTTTATAATAATAATAATAGTTTAGAATATTTTATATACTGAATTTATTATTTTAAGATAAATAAAATAGATTTAGGGTGCGTAAATTAATATTGAAAAGAAATTGATCAATTAAGGTGATTACCTCTTCTTTGAAACAACTCCTTTATATCTCCTCTAAAGGGCTCTAGGGTTCGTATTTTGGGAAAAAAGAACCTTTATAATGTGGATAAGAAATTTGAGAAGATAAATTTTCATTTTTTGTCTATTTATAAGGCTATAGGTGGTGTTAATAAGTGAAGGAGGAGGTTCACATTTATAATTGAGGTGAGGGGAACTTTTGGAATTTCTAAAAAGAGTAAATTATAATGAGTTTATTTTTAATAAAAAAGCCTCAAAATATAGATTTATTAAAAGATAATGTAGGATATTGATTTAGTACCCTAAAAATATAATTTTAATAAGTTTTGGGGTCCTTTTAAACCTTATCATTTTGATTAAATAGTTAACCAATTTCAAATATAACTATAGTAATGACTTTTTCAATATTAAAGGGTGGTAATTTTTTATTATAAGGTGAAAATTTTCCCATAAATAGAAAATTTATGAAATTTTAGACCATATAATATCCACCATGTCTTATTTCATTATTATTATTATTTTTCAATAATTTAATATAATATTATTTTGATAAAATATCATTATTTTCAATTTTAACATGATAAAATTAATTTGACTTAAAACAAATAAATACAAAGTTATAATTCGAATATAATATTTTAATACAACACTAATTTTTCATATTAACATATAAAATTCATGGAATACATTAAATTAATTAAATTATATCACTTTTAATATGTTTAAAATCATTTATTTTATTTTTTTCATTAATTGAATAAATAATATTTTGGTGTTGTGTAAGAATTTAAGATAATTATCTAATACCTAAAAACTATAAATAAATAACCATCATGAATATAATTTAATTATGCACAAAATTATTATTAATATTCATTCATAACTAATTTATGTCCCTATGTGAACACATAAATTGTATTTAAAACTAACAGAGTGAAATTTTGTAAATTTCTTTAATATAGATCATTTTCATAGACAAGTATTCATTAAACTAATAAATTTTGAGCCTAAGATGATAAGTGTTTAATTTACTTCATTCATTAATTTTTTTATAAAAAAGTATTTCCTTATCACTTATTTTTAATCTATATTGACATGATTTATCCTTTACTAATGTGATAATTTTATCAAGATTACTATTCATATTAACAAAAAATAAATGGGGCCTATTTAGAAAATTTTAAAACTCAGATTATATATATGTAATTCATTTTATCTAATTCAATAACTATAAATAGAGTAAATTAATTTTAAATTAAGTGACCAAAATGTGACAAAAAAATTATTATTATCTTATACCTATAAAAAATATTTATTCAATGTGTAAAACATTTCATGAAGTAAATATTATATAAATTTCATTAAAATAATTATTCAATAGTAACTAATTTAATTTATAAATATGAAAATACATTTCACATATAAAAATATTATTTTGATTAAAGAACATCACTTTTATTTTCAAATAATATTTTTTTAATTTGAACTATTTTATATCTAATTAATTAACTTTATAAATGTGTAGACCATATATTATAAACTATTTAGATATTTTTTTTGTACCTACAATATCCCATTTCTAAACAATAATAGACACATAATATTTTACTAATGTTATGTTGTTCATCTAAACTCATTGTTATGAGTAACGCAAACTATTGAAGAAATAAAAATATTTAAAGATAAATAATTTACAAAATTATAAGGGTTTTAATGTCACACTTGTGATGTTATTTTCAGGTATTTTTTCTTTTATTTTTGGTCTTATGTTTGTTCAATAGATTTTTTGGAAATTTTTCAAGAAAAATTGAGAATTATGGGTAGACAGTAGGTGGTGCACGGTTGCGGTATGGTTAGGGGAGATCATGCACTAGCCCAATGAAAACAATGTGACCCAAAAAAATGACATTGTTCAGGCTACAGGGTTAAGTGCATGTTCATGTGCCTGTCGCAAAAAAATGTGTGCCCTGACCCTCCTCTATTACAAAGGTTCATAGGGTTTGTACAAGGGGTATCAGTCCCTATGACCAAACTGTTCATCCTTAAAATTTCTTAAATTTTTTAAAATTCTTATTATAACCCTCATCGATGTTAGCCTTTTAACCTCCTCATTTAACCCCATTATACCTTATTTATATCTAAGAATTACTTTCCTCCTCCTCTACTCCCTCTTTCTTTGTTTTTTGGGTATATTTGAGCTTAAAACTTCAAAAAAAAAACTAATATAAGTCCCTCCAACTTTATTCTATTCATTTATTTTGATCTCTCCTCTTTTTTTAGTGGGTTCCCGATCCTCCAACAATGATTCTGATCCAAAATGGGTTCAATATCTTATCTTTGGGATGTATTATGATGGGTTTTTTGTGATGTTTCTTCCTCAGCTTCTTCTCTTGATTCGGATTGTGGTTTCCAATAAAATTGGTGTGATTTCATGTGAATGCTAGGCACTTCCATGCTATTTCATTAATTTATGATTTTATTATGCTTTCCATTTTTTCTAAAATATTTCTAAATGCTATGTGTGGGTGAAAATGGTATTTTAAAGGGTTTTGGTTTTAGAGTAATGCATAGAAGGGATTTTTCCATTTGGAAATAGTTGATTCATTCATGTGTGTCTTGGGATTACTTCATTTATGATAAAATGGTTTTTTATGATGTGGAAAATGGAATAAATCACTTGGGAAACCTAGGTACCTAGGTGGGTTGCAAAGGAATACTACGCTGGTTGAGTCGGCAGGACACAGACTGGGGCTCCCTAGTATGATTATGCTACAACAATATATAAACAAATATGAAGATGCTTTAGGGACCAGTAAAACTTTGGTTATGACCTCTTTATAGAATAGTTCATCAGAATGTATTATGTGGTTTAATTACCAAGATTAAGATAATCCTTGGGCCCTAATGACCTAGCTACTTAGGGATCTCCCATTGTGCTTAAATTTTGTTTTTGAATATTTTAGTTATCATTTCATTATTTAGTTTTATTATTAAAATAAAACTTGTTTTCATTTAAAATTTATTAACTTTATTATTTTAAAATTATCATGTTAATTTATATTTTAATTTAGTTTCATGGAACCTTTAGGTTGTATCCTACTGGGAAAGTGAGCTTATACCCTACATACATTCTCTGGATTATATAGACCTTGTTCTGCCTAACTTAATTAAAAGAAATACCTTCTATAGAGGGGAAAATAGTTTCTCTTATTAGTGGTTCCTCATTTGGTAGGTGTTTGTGGTTATGGAATGGTGGTGTCAGACCATATGTCACATGGAGGTTTTTTTCATCAAGTTGATCCCCTCCCATTTTTGGTTTCTTTGTCTCTAGGTGTAATTGTTAGATGATTAACATGTACTTGTTGTTATTTCTTATTTTTATAGTATGTTATGGATCTTGGTATTTGTTCATGTTAATTTTGTATTAATGTTAGTTATAATTATATTGGGTGAAACCATTACCTAATGATTTCAATGATGCCCAAGCACTAGCAGTCAGCCTGTGGGGACCAGGAAAGTCCTTTGGACCATGTGGCGGGTCAGGTCAGGTGTCGGGTTGGAAGGAAGACCAAACCAGTTAATAAAAATGGTATCATAGGGGGGTTTTATTTAGTTTGTTTCATGTTATTTGGTAGGTATAGATAGATATGAGATACTAATTTCAAGTATTATGGATTTTTCTATGAGTGGGGTGTTTGGCCAACACACCTCATGGTAGACCTTGGGTCACTATGGGATTTTGGGATTTGGTTTGACTCTTACTTTAGGTGGAATTCACTAGATGTAGACTGGGATGGACATTGAGGTTGTCCTGAGTGGTTCAAATTTTTTCAGTTAAGCTACTTGTTACTTTGAATTTTATGTATTTTTCTAAGAAGTATCATTTTTCGATGAATAATGAAAAATAAAACACTTTAATCGAAAATTGATTTTACACCTAAAAATTTTATAAGGATAAATTATATTTTAAATTGGTTTTAAAGTCAAAATAGTTCAATTATACAAATTTTAATACAAATTTTTTCAATTAAATAATTTCAATATTGAATTTTAATATGAAAACATTTCAAACTTTTGAACATTTTCTCTTTAAAAACTCGCTTTCCTGTTGCGTCAGCTAGATTAATTTTAAATATAATTTTTCCAATTATGTGAATTGAATGGTAAAATGGATTCCATATTTTTTATTATAAGGCACAAATTTTGTTTTATGGTCATTTTAATTTTTTGTAATTAAATAGTTATAGTGGTAAAAAATATATTTACCGTAGTATATGTAAAATAATGTAATTGGTTAATGTTAAAAGGGTAATGTCTTAAAATACATAAAATATACAAAAATAAATGGTTGGTTAAAATTCTTAGAGATTATAACCATCACTTAAAACATTAATTATCATCCAAATTCATGGAAATTATTTCCACCTCAATGTTTTCGGCTTTAATTATAAAACAATTATTATTTAATCACTTAAACTACCCCTCCTCAAGTACAAATACAACCCATCCCCACTCCATTTATCCATAAAAGCCTTTAGGCACCTAAAATATCATCCAAAAATTATCCTTATCACTCTCCCCATAACCAATTACTTTTTTTATCACCAAAATATCAAGTCTAAGGTCCTCAAGGGGTCCCTCAAGAAGGTTATATTCAATAGGTAATTTTCAAAAACAACCTCTCTTATTTTCTATTATTATTCTTATTTCTCCTCACCTACTTCATACATCAAGGTATAATAAATAAAAAGTAATATAAATAATGTAATTTTATGTTTATAATAAGATATATTATATCAATCACTTTTATTTCATCCTCTTATTCAAAGAAATAAAACCATTGTCCAAATTATGGCGGTTAACCATCTCTATGAATAAAGATTTTGTTCATTTTATATCACTGCCTTCATGGATGGTCATAAAAGTATTATTCTGGTCAAATAAGATTTTAATAAGTATATTATAATTAATTTAATTTTTTATAACTAATTTATGTATATAATATTAAATAAAATTAAACTAGTTCATGATGGTCAGATGAATCGCCTAAATAAACTAAACATTTCTCACTAATGTTTAATCTAATAGATCGTCCTCATGTCCAAAATAACAAAATGATATATGGGTAAATTTAAAAAAGTTTAAGTTAATTGATACAATTTCATTTCACTTATAAATTTTTATTCTTATTTTACAATAATATCTATAATTATACACAAGTGAACCCACTATAAAACCATGAAACAAACACACTTGAAACAATGAAAATAATAAAATATTAGTAATGAATGGGTGATGAAATGTTATAGAAGGATCATATAATAAATTATAAATATGAATATATTTATGCAGTGAATTAATAAAATTCTTTAAACCATTATACAAGAGGTTAATGAACACTACACTAAAGGTAAGTGTGATGTGAGGGTTTCTCATCTCACTTTTACTTCTTTGAGATGTATATATTATTCACTACATATTCCTTGTGTGTGGTGTATGTACTAACCTTTGATTATCATATCATGAATATAGTTATATCTATTCTATTAAATGTTTCATTTTATAATTATTAATTTTATGAGGAAAATGATTTGACTGATTATAAATTGGTAAGGGAATTCTTTACCGAATATCCATTCTTTGGGTTAAACTTCTACTTCGATGATTATGTCATACTAAGATTAATTTTTAAATGAAATTTGACTATGTTTTGTTGTATTTACATTTTTTTATGTGTATTTATCTAAAATACATATAATCAATTCATTTTATAAATTCTCACTTCAATGATATAATATTTATAAGGAACTTTCTTTTCAAAAAATTGTTTTTTAATGTTTCCCTTAAAACTCTCTTTTCCTGGACATGTTTTCTGAAATTGTTTCAAATATTTTTTTCTATTATCCAATGATTTTTAAAATAAATTTTTATTTTTACTCTTTAAAAAACGTTTTGAAAGTTATATTTTTGAAATTTTTAAAACAAGGTTCTTTGATACTTTTATAAAAAAAATTATGAAAGGAATGTTTTTTAACTTATACAGCTTGATATGATTATCTTGGAATCAGGATGACTTAATTTTTTGAATCATACTTTAAAATTTTACAATTTCATCTTCAAAGAAACTATTTTCTATTTTAATTGTGTGGGGTTTTAAATATATTTTACTTTCAAATTGAAAAATTGTATTTTTATAAAGAATTTTTCAAAGATCTCATTTAAAGTATTTTCATCTATGTCAAAATTATTTGTTGAATATTGTACTTCATTGAGGTTGATATCATATAATAACATATTATATATTTTATTAAATTGTCATTTATTAGTTTGACTAGGTATATACTATTTAGATACCATCCACCATTTCACTTAAGATGGTATGTGATTATGATTACTTAATGAGGAAATGTTTTTACATTTTGTATGCTAGTTTCAATAAAAAGTTATATATTGATTATGTTTCTCCACTTTCATATGAGGAATTTATAATACTTGGTAAGTGATGTTTGGGGACCACTATATCCCCCTGATTCATTTGTAGGTCTCATGTGACAAACTAGAATGGATTTTGGCCAATTCCTAACCCATTTTTAATATTCTTAGCACAAAACCTTGATGATGTTATTTTCCTTTAATGAATCCTTGATAGTATGTTTCAAATTTATAGCATTAAAAATTCCATAATTATGTGATTATCAATTTATTCCCATGTGATTATATGATTATTAGAATATATATGGTTGAGTTTTCGAGATTAAGTGGTTATTTATATTGAATTATTTGTTCACCATTTATTCTAGCAAAATTATTCTCAAGTTATTGATTAAATGGAATGTGTTTCAGTTATTTAAATTTCCAAAAAAAGTCTTATTTATGATAGCATCTATGGTACTTAACCCTTACCAATCATTTGATATATCCCCTTTATTAGGTTTTCTCCCAGGAATACAAGAAGTTTATTATAATTGATTTGTAGGGATAAGCTATGAGAATAATGGTTCTCTCAAATGAACATATATGTTATATTTTGTGTTCTCAAATGTAATGTACGATCAAGTATGTATCTATTTTTTAAAAACAATTAAAATATTCAGTCCTTTGAGATGTGATTCCTTGTATCTTATTACATTGTAATAATGTAACCACTGATTATGGGTAACTAGCTTCGGGGTTTATATAGTCGGTATCCGAGGATATTCTGTAGAAACCTTGGGAACTAGATCTAGGAAAACATAGATTAGAAAATATAACCCTATGAATGACTTTCAGGATAAGTCTAATTATAGTATAATATCCTATATATTTGGTAATGACCATGGATTACCTAGGTTAAACCAAAATCCTATAAATGATTCTTCATAACCATGTGATAGATAATTATGATTAGTGTTTCTCACATTATGATTTTTTGGTTTTAGTCAATGGATGGAACTAGAATGACATAGGTTAATGTTGACTACATTAGAATATATGTTTATGAGAAAACAAATGGGAAGATTAATATAGTATATTGTGATTATTCCTAATCATTTATCATGATATATGATTAAAAACACACACCATCACCAACTCGCGGACTTACAAATAAGATAAGGATATAAGTTCACTGAGAGCTAGAGTGGTGGAGACCATGGAGAAAAGAAGTTACAATTTCCTATATGTGGAGAATTTCAGTAGAAACACCTATGTGAATTTCATAAAGGTATAGGAAAATGTTTTGGTAGGGGAAATAAGTATATAGATCAAGTAATTTCAAAGGAAAAATGAAAAATTTGAAATAGTAATCTCTTTAAGGTGTTATCAATGTTTGAATATTTTAAATGTGGAAAGTATGAGAATTATGAAAATATATGTCATAAGGGGGACCTCATGAGTAAAATCAGTAATTTTATATGTTTAATAGTTATACAAGTCATGATTATGAGATTAAAAATGATATATAAAAGTAAAAAAGGAATAATATGATGAAGTGTAGTTAATGGTTTAAGAATGAAGTGGAATGATTAAATTACTGTGTATTTATATTCAAGAATTGTGTTTTAAATTTATAAATGAAATTATAGCTTTAAGAACAAATATATATATATAATTATTGTACTAAATTACTTATTCTTTAAGGATTTGGAATCATGTGATGAATTTTACCAATATCCAAGATAAGTTATTCTATTGTATGCTGATCTTTTGAAAAACATATGATTTTGGGAAGATAACGCTAAATATATTACCAATGTTGAGATAATAATGTAAAAGTTATGTTTATGGGATATTATTACTGACCGTGAAATAGGTTATTTATTTTATGGTTTATGGGATCTTTGATGGGTTTACTACATGATTGGATTTAAGGAATATATTCGACAATTTGAGATTTTATTTTTAGAAACATGTATGTTTTCATTAAGGTTTTATGGTGGTAAATGTATTTATATATTTGGTATGTGACATTAAAAATTACATTATATTGTTTTGGGGAATCTAACATTAAGTTTATTTCTAAATTTTGTGACCTTCCTTCAAAAAATTTGGTCTTTGAATTTGGATAGAAATATTTTGGATTAGTCATAATATTAACTAAATATATAATAAATTAGGTTAAAATTTATATATTATTGTTTGTTGATAAAATATTCTAACCATTTTGGTTTATATATATATTAATAGGTCAAAGTAATGACTTGTGGATCGTATAATTCATTAAAAGTGCTTCAGAGATGAATAATTTGTCTTGAACATCTGTTTCTCAGTATAAGAGATGAAGTGAACATAGATCAAAGTAAAACCAAAGATTAGATTATTATTATGACATAGATATAAATAAATTATGTTTATATTCTAAAGATTCTATCTAGATAGTAAAATAATACATAAATTCTAGTAAAATTATTTTGGAACAAAAACGTTATCCATTTACTTTTCTTACTAAGAAAACAATGGTCTTTTAACGAGTCCCAATATTTATGGTTTTGTGATGGTTAAATTTATAAGTATCATGTTATATTTCAATATTCATCAAAACTTTATAGTTATATTTCTCTTCCTTGTCCATATTTTTTATTTCCACTAATTATTTCTCATTCAGAATCCATGTTTTTTTGTGACCTTCACATTTTCTTTTTCCTCTTTCTAAGAGTAAGTTCTATTAACCCTATATATGAAGTGAATTTCCCAGAAAGGGTTTATAAAATATCAACCTTTGTTTTTAAAAGTGAAATTTTAAATTTTGAGGATGAAATTTATTAAATTAGATTAGAATTTAACAACCTAATATTTTATGAACACTATGTTCAATAGCTTATATTACAAAGAACACTGAGCTTAAACAAATGATTAAATATTATCATTTAATTGAGATAGTTATCACCTATCTATTAGAGTGTACGAAATGAAAAATATTAACTAAATTATGAAATTATAGTTTACCCATGTTTATAAAATAAATTAATAGGTTACCAATTAATTATAAATTAAAATAAATACCAATTGAACATAAATAATGTTTTTTATAAATAACTATATTTATTCCCACAATGGAATTTTATCTTAACAAATTAAATTAATCACTAATAGTGAAACATATTAATAAAATTTATATGATATATATTCAATAATTGTTTTAAAAATTCATCCAATATGTTTTATAGGCTTAATATAATAATAAGACCAATTTAAGTATAAAATTTATATTTTTCTAAAATTTTGTCACCTTTTAATAGCGCACTTATTATAATACTAAATTTGACATTTATAAATTTTATTTGTAAAAATAAAATTAAATTTTTAAATTTTAATATGAAAATTAGCTTAGTGTTTATTTTGGGTATTTTTCTAAGAAGTTTAATTTTTTTGATGAATAATGAAAAATACAGAATTTTAATTGAAAACCGACATTTCATCTAAATTATTTTTAAGGTTAAATTATTTTTGAAATTAGTTTTAAATTAAAAAATAGTTTATTATAAATTTATTAATATATTTTGGTTCATTTTAATCATTTTAATGTTGAAATTTTATATGAAAACATTTCATCTTTTTAAACATTTTCTTTTTAAAAACTCAATTTCCCATTACCTCTACGAGATTAATTTTTAATATAATTTTTCAAATTATGTGAATTTAATTTGGTAAAATGGATTCAATATTTTTAATTATAAGATAAAAATTATTTTTTAATTTCATTTTCATTTTTTGGAAAAAAATATTTACCATGGTAAAAAAATATTTACCGCATAATAGGTAAAATAATGTCACGTGTTAAAGTTAAAAGAGTAAATTCTTAAAATAACTAAAAACTACAACATTAAATGGTTGTTTTAAGTGTTTATCAAAACTAAAAATAATTTAAAACAATGATTATAATCTAAATTCTTGGAAATTAATTTCACCTCAATGTGGTTAGTTTTAAATATAAAATAATCACTATTTAATATCTTTAAACCACCCCTCATCAAATGTAACACCCCAGGATTTCAGAGTGTGTTATTTCTTAAAAATAATTCAATAACTTGCACTACACGCAACACCGAGTTCAATCACACCATTAAAAGAGGTCATGAATAGTATTAACTACATTTTGAACTTTATATAATCCTTATAATTTTAGAATCCCTATTATGAGTTTCTTAGTCATATTGCAAGAACAGATTCATTTTCAGTATTTCACTTTTATCAACTTCTAATAGTGAAACCTTTTTAAATACAATATTTTAAACTTTTTTACTAAATGGGGACATCAAAAATTTAAAATGAAACATCCCAAGCTTCCACGGTACGCTTTCCTTTGAATAAAACAGTAGCGTGTGTTGTACGCAACTTCGAGTTCTAACACACCGTAACCAATCAAACTAGCTGTTATGAATAGTAATACCTACTTTTTGAAGTTATATATATTTTATATTTTAAAATGGACTTCATTTTTGGATTCGGAATATCAAATTTAGCCTAAGGTGAAATTTTGGTACTTTTCGGATAACTTTCATATTTTGATGAATAGTAAAAATTACTAAATTTTAATTAAAAACAACTTTTTTTAATCAAAATAATTAATAGTGATAAATTATGAATTTGAGTGGTTTTAAAGTATATTTAGAATATATTTTTACCATTTAATATAATTTTGGTCATTGGAAATAATTTTACAATTAAACCGAACATAAACAAATGTCAATCTTTTGATAGTTATTATCTCTTAAAAACACGCTTTTTGTTTTGACAGCGGGAATTAATTTTAAATTAATTTCTGCCACTTCTGTGTTTTGAATTTAGAAAAATGGATTCCATATTTGGAATCAGGATGTTCAAATTGTGTAAATAGGTAACTTTTATTTTTAGACATTTTGAATAATTACTGCGGTAAATATTTTATTTACCATGGTTAAGGGTAAATCCGGTAAATAAGGGTTAAAAATAATATTATAATAATACTAAATTACCCTAAAACGTGTCTTAACCCTATTGGTTGATACATGGTCGACCATGGGCATCTTTGGGTCAATTTTGGGACCCCATTGATCCACTTGTAAGTGATAATGACACTTTATTTTAATTAAGTTAAAATGAATACAAAAATGGCATAAGCTTACATCTTTTAAAAGAACAATTTTTACATAGGGTTATACATGTTGGATTTTTTATTATAAATATTCATTAGAAATCTAAAAAGATTTCCTACATAATGATATTTTATTTATAATTTTTAGACATCAAATAATTTAAATTATTAATGACACAATAATGATGCAATGTTTACCTCATTAATAAATCATTTAAATAAATAAGATTATAATGATTAAAATATTATCTAAAACCTGTCCAATTCTTATTGGTTGATTTTATTTAGAATATGAGTCATCTTATCTTCGACCTCAATGATTTTTGGACCATTATAAACCGAATATAATTATATTATAAAGTAATACTTTCACTCTTTCCTAAAGAGCCCCTCCTCTCCCTTATAAAAGGAGACCACTTCTACTCATTCCTCACACCTATCAAGCCACTTGGCTCGTCCAAACTCTGCCCAACTAAGCTCCCCACATCTCTCTCCTCCTCCTTGAAGCTTCCCCTTAGGCAGAAAGCATTTCAAGAAGTCCTTTGGTTCCAACCAAAGTGAGTTACCTAAATTAAAGGTAACATTTTCTCTTAAATTTTTTTCAATTATTTTTGCTTCTCCAACCCCCAAACTCTTTTTATTTCCTTTCTTTTGTAACAACACAAGTATCCACAATATACTAGGATGTTGTTATAAGAAGGATTCAAACTACACATACACACAACTCTATCTAATGGATGATGAACATAATGTTTCTGTGGATGGAAAACTAACGTCTCACGAAACGATGATTGTTCAAATACATCTTACCGCCTCTCATGGTGGCCATTATGATGGCACTGTAATTAAATATGATATTAATGATATATATTTTATATATAAGCTTCTGTAATTCCATTTTATTTCATACCATTATTCGTTTCATGTTGTATATACATACGATAATTTCATTTGAGGAAGTGCGGACTACCGCCCCCTTAAAATGATATGACTCGTTCATACCACACATGGAACGTATAAAGGATGGTGTTAATGAACTTAAGTAACATATATAAAATATTATATTTTACTGGAATATTAATATACCTATGTATCATTTGGATTCGATTCTTTTAAAATAAAAATTAAATGGAAGTAGCATTCGTGCGTACGTACGGACTACCGTCTCCACGAACGCGATGAGATTCATTCTCCATCGTATCCATTCAAGTATAATTATCATTTGATGATTTAAAAATGATGTTTAAGTACTTGATACCATTCTGGATATGAATAATATACATCCCATTAATAACGAATATGGCTCACATAACAAAGAATGTAAAGTAAAATGAACCCGTTAACACCTGAAATGACGATAATTCTAAGATATTATTAACAAATCAATGTTAAAAGATCATATATGATATCATATTAAAGTAACTTATTCTTGTATTATTCAATAACAATTATTTCACCATTA
The DNA here is from genome assembly GCA_963277665.1 of Viscum album. Taxonomy (NCBI): domain Eukaryota; kingdom Viridiplantae; phylum Streptophyta; class Magnoliopsida; order Santalales; family Viscaceae; genus Viscum; species Viscum album. Next base: position 130,099,236 of record OY728162.1, read on the forward strand.
TACAGGAGGTAAACCTACCATCGACCAAGGAAAAAGTACAAAGTAAGGGATTCTCTTATCTCACTTTCAATTCCGTGAGATTTCCATTGTTCGCTACTAAATTATTGAAAGTGGTGTATTGTGTACTTACATTTGATATATATTATCATGATTCACTTTATATTCATGTTATTCTGTAAATTATTTGGTGGTTATTAACTTTTGGCCATGCGACTCAGTTGATTAACGTGGTAAGGGGTTTCTTGTCTCACTTTTAATTCCGTGAGAATTCCATTGATCACCACTTAATTATTGCATGTGGTGTATGTGTACTACCCATGATTGTATTCATTGTATAATATACTTTATTTTATGGGTATTTACATCATCATGGTATGATCTTTCTTTCATGGGTGTTTGTTTCTTAAGTTACCTAATCAATAAGGGAATTTGAGATTTCAATTTCCACTCATTTGGCTTTACGCATATTTCATTGATTATATTACCCTAAGATTATGTGTGGAATCACTATTCATTTGATTATGTCATAATTTCCACTCCCCTTGCTGTGGATATACTTTTGATACACATAATCACTCCATTGAAAATTCTCAAGTCATTGATATGAATTTGATAAGAGTAATTTTAACTCTTTCACCATTTATTGAGTTAAACATCCAATTCGTTGGTGTTGTTTTTACAGGAATATGTGTGAATATACTTTGATTGTTTTACACTGAATATCCAATCATATTTAGTGTATTTATATTTTTCACACATAATTATGTTGTTGATTTATCCTTAACCTAAGGATATGTCTTTTATGAGAGATTTCATCTCAATTTACATTCCATTGGGACTTCTTTGTTGATATACACCAAATCACTTTTATGTGGTGTATATAATGTACTTTGACATAGTATATCATTAATCCCTTTATTCTCATGATATTACAAAGTTTTGATTACCTCAATTATTTGTATTCAAGTGTCTCTTTTGGTTAGAATCTCTAACTAAAATACCATTTTTAAATGTTTTAAAGACTTATTCTTCTAAATCTTGCTCATTAATGTCCATGTTTTAAAAATGGTTTTAAGGATTTATTTATATGGACATTAAAGTTTTAGAAATTAAAACTCCTTTTAAAAAGTTTCAAAGTGGTATGGGACACTTTGATTCAAAAATCTATTTTTAAATGGCTTCTTGACAAATAGTGTGACTTTTAAATGTTTTCAAGAAAAGGGGGATATTTCTCTCAAATAGTTTTGATGATTATTTTCATCTATGTCAACATCCTTCATTATTCATGATTGAGGTTAATGTGATACAACACAATCTTCCATATTGTATCAAATGAGTTATATTTGACTGTGGATGTTCTATTTTTATACCATTCATGGTTTGTGGTTAAAGTATTGACATTTCGTATGCTAGTTTTAATACGAATGTTTATTTTATGCTTAAACCTATTAATATGAGGAATGCATTGGACTTAATAAGTGACGGGTGGAGCCCGCTATAGCTCCTCGATGCATCGGTAGGTCTCATGAGACAAACTAGTGTCTTGGCACAAGGCCTTGGCAAAATCTTATTTGTAGTCTTGGCACGAGGCCTTGGCTATGTGGTTATGATAGTCTGGCATTATTCATTCCATCATTATGAAAGTGGTTATTGATATTGCATGTGATCATTCGACTAGTAGAATATCCATGTGAGTAAGTAAATGGCATTATTACATTTTACCTTTGCCATTTTATGCTGAAGTTCAAGTTTCAAAGGCTTTTGTTTTAGTTATAAATTGCCTTAAGTGTTTATGCTTATTTATAAAAGCTTCTGCTATAATGTTATCCTTACTGAGCATCCGAGCTCACCCCTTTCAATGTTTTATTTTTTTCCAGGATTATGAAGAAGTAATTTATGAATGACCTGCAGGGATAGTATGAGGGGATATGAAGACAAGATGTTTTTTTTATGATGTAATGTAAAAATTTATGGATGTATCTAGTTATTCCAAGGCTACTAAACTAATCGGTCTTTCGAGACTTGATCTTTCTCATGATCATGCCAATGTTATGTAATAATGCACCGACTCTGGGTAACTAGGGTCGGGGCGTTACAGTTGGTATCAGAGGAAGTTGAGTACAAACCTTGGTAGCTAGATTTAGATAAACTCTGATTAGATCACGTAGACCTAAGATGAACTTTGAGGATTAGTATAAAAGAACTTCCTAGAATTTTGGTATTGTAAAGATTTTGTGAGTTTTCCGAGCAATACATCCCTGTCTGGATACGAGCAGGTAGAGGCGGCTCTGGCACAGATGTACCTAGGGGTAAAACCCGAAAACACCGCTTTGAGCTAGACTCGAACGGGAACTGGTGCACGACAACGGGCCTTGCTGCACTCTTGGTTACGACACTCCCGGGGGATATGCTTAGGATAATTTACATTTTCTTTACAAACCGATTTAAGTAATATATACATAAGATGAGAGTAAATGACCTTGGTTAATCCTAATATGTTTCAAATTGAGAATATGGTGACATTTTAATCTCTATATGATTTTACGACTACTATTACTCACACAATGCTTTCTGGTTTTAGTCAATGGCTGGATTCCAAGGAAGTCATAGTGACTTTGAGAATGATGTACAAGGTGGGAACGGTGGTGGAAATGAGCAACAAAATGGAATGTTGATAGGCGTAAAAGATATCGTCTTTATGCCAAATCAGTTTTCCAAAAATATGATCAACAACATATATATTAACCAACTCCCAGACTCAACAAGGAAGAGAAAGGTGATAAATGATAAGATATCCAGCGATGGAGACCATGGAGAAAAGAAACCTCAATTTTCATCATGCAGGAATTGTGGAAAGAGACACCCAGGAAAGTGTCTCAATGGGACAACGAAATGTTTTACGTGCGGGAAGGAAGGACATAAAGTGAAGAATTGCCGAAGAAAAATGAAGAGTACTATGGAAGAAGATAAAAATGGTCCCAAGAGTCCATTTACAGTCATTTGCCGTAAATGTAGGGGACCTGGCCATTACCCGAGTGAATGTCCTATTTTATAGGATATTTTCTTGCTCAAAGAAGAAGCTATGTGGAAATAAATGGTTGGAGAAAAATTTAAAAAGTATTAGCACTCCTTGTTGATGGGTTTACTTTGGAATAATTTTATCTTGTATTTGTAACCCCTCAGTTTTCCATGTGAGAATGATATTTGAGGAATAATTGTCTCTTCTCTTGTGGATATAGGTATAAATAACCATTTGGTTTTATATGATCATTGGGGTTTGAGAAAATGATAAGTTATTATAATTTGGGATGAAAATGCAAAGTATGATATAACATTTGTGGTTAAATTATGTTATTTTGACAAATTTATCTCATTTTGGTAATATTATAGAATATAAAATTTCAAAAAGGACAACACGTAGACCGTGTGACAACCCGTCGCGTCGGACAAAGCTGTGGGAATCGAACCCACAACCAAAGTGCGATTGGGATTTATCTCCTACCACTGGACTACGTGAAGTCCCTGGTTAATATGACTATTTTTTTTTGTTAAATGATTTTATTGATCAATAATAATATAATTTGGGTTCTTATGTCTTATCAAATGAATACCCTTGGTATAGGAAAATGATTTGATGATTAAGTGATAAATGTTATTTTGGAAGATGTTCGTTTTGTTAGGAACACTATATGCCCAAGGAAAATAGAATACAATGAGGTTTCATTTGTAGAGTAATGGTGGATTTTTATCTACATTTTTATTGTTGATTTATAGTGATTTGGGTTATTTATGGAAATGATTAACCTATAACAGAGAATATGTGATGATGTTAATTACTTTTAAGTATGTGACTTTAAGAGTATTTGATGTCATTTGAAGATACAATGTAACATGGGAGACTACATAATCAAATTCTTCTATGTTTTGGGTTTCAATATTAGTTTGGATTATATTAAAGGATTTTAAGGACAATTGGTTATTGAATGGTATCTATTTAACTTTGGGGTATTGTTGGTTTAATTTTAGAAATTAAGATTAGTGCATATTTATCTCAATGAATATCCTTTTGGGGGATCATTAGATCATTCACTAACCATTTTGGTTTTGATTAATCTTCAAAGACAATGTAAATATATGGTTTATCCTGCATGGATCATGTGATTCTATAGAAGTTTATTCTAGCTCTTCTAGTGTGACCAAGTCTTCTTGAATACTCATCGTTTAAAAAAATTGAGTTAGTGGTGGAAATTTATTAAAGAATGAAAATCTACTTAAAATTTAAGTATATCTCATAATGTTCTTAGTCAATATCATAAATGAATTCCTCTTCCTTATGTAATGTATCTTTAAAAAAAAATGTTGTTCTAGATGGTACCTTAAATCATCACTAATTTATGGCTTTGGGATTGTTGGCCTTTTCATAGCCATGTTCTCTACCACTCTCCATCAGATAATTGATGGTTAGATTTCTCCTCCATATCCATATTTTCCTACATGGAACCCTAGTATGTGTTATTTTCGGTAATCTTCATACTTTCCACTCTTTATTTTAAATAGAGCCTCATTAATTTATTTTTCGATGTGGGATTTCAACTAAGATATTTTGAGATGTCAAAAATGTGTGATCCCAATACCCTATATTTTGTTGAACCGATGGTACTTCAAATCATCATATATTGATGAGTTTAAGGACCTCAATTTTATACTTGTTTGTGATTGATGACCTCAACCACTATCTATAAATATTTACGTTTTTCCTCCAATTATATGTCTCTAATTGCCACCAATGTTCTCCTAATCGAGATCATAATTTGGTGGTGACCCTTTCATTTATCTTTTCCTCATATTAAGACTAAATTTTAGTAACCCAATTTCCGATGTGGGTTTTCCCACAAATATATTTTCTACTTTCAACCTTTTATTTTCGAAGAACAATTTCAAATTGCGAGGACGCAATTTATTGAAGGAGGGGAGAATGTAACACCCCAGGATTTCAGAGTGTGTTATTTCTTAATAATAATTCAATAACTTGCACTACACGCAACACCGAGTTCAATCACACCATTAAAAGAGGTCATGAATAGTATTAACTACATTTTGAACTTTATATAATCCTTATAATTTTAGAATCCCTATTATGAGTTTCTTAGTCATATTGCAAGAACAGATTCATTTTCAGTATTTCACTTTTATCAACTTCTAATAGTGAAACCTTTTTAAATACAATATTTTAAACTTTTTGACTAAATGGGGACATCAAAAATTTAAAATGAAACATCCCAAGCTTCCACGGTACGCTTTCCTTTGAATAAAACTGTAGCGTGTGTTGTACGCAACTTCGAGTTCTAACACACCGTAACCAATCAAACTAGCTGTTATGAATAGTAATACCTACTTTTTGAAGTTATATATATTTTATATTTTAAAATGGACTTCATTTTTGGATTCGGAATATCAAATTTAGCCTAAGGTGAAATTTTGGTACTTTTCGGATAACTTTCATATTTTGATGAATAGTAAAAATTACTAAATTTTAATTAAAAACAACTTTTTTAATCAAAATAATTAATAGTGATAAATTATGAATTTGAGTGGTTTTAAAGTATATTTAGAATATATTTTTACCATTTAATATAATTTTGGTCATTGGAAATAATTTTACAATTAAACCGAACATAAACAAATGTCAATCTTTTGATAGTTATTATCTCTTAAAAACACGCTTTTTGTTTTGACAGCGGGAATTAATTTTAAATTAATTTCTGCCACTTCTGTGTTTTGAATTTAGAAAAATGGATTCCATATTTGGAATCAGGATGTTCAAATTGTGTAAATAGGTAACTTTTATTTTTAGACATTTTGAATAATTACTGCGGTAAATATTTTATTTACCATGGTTAAGGGTAAATCCGGTAAATAAGGGTTAAAAAAATATATTATAATAATAGTAAATTACCCTAAAACGTGTCTTAACCCTATTGGTTGATACATGGTCGACCATGGGCATCTTTGGGTCAATTTTGGGACCCCATTGATCCACTTGTAAGTGATAATGACACTTTATTTTAATTAAGTTAAAATGAATACAAAAATGGCATAAGCTTACATCTTTTAAAAGAACAATTTATACATAGGGTTATACATGTTGGATTTTTGATTATAAATATTCATTAGAAAGATAAAACGATTTCCTACATAATGATATTTTATTTATAATTTTTAGACATCAAATAATTTAAATTATTAATGACACAATAATGATGCAATGTTTACCTCATTAATAAATCATTTAAATAAATAAGATTATAATGATTAAAATATTATCTAAAACCTGTCCAATTCTTATTGGTTGATGTTATTTAGAATATGAGTCATCTTATCTTCGACCTCAATGATTTTTGGACCATTATAAACCGAATATAATTATATTATAAAGTAATACTTTCACTCTTTCCTAAAGAGCCCCTCCTCTCCCTTATAAAAGGAGACCACTTCTACTCATTCCTCACACCTCTCAAGCCACTTGTCTAGTCCAAACTCTGCCCAACTAAGCTCCCCACATCCCTCTCCTCCTCCTTGAAGCTTCCCCTTAGGCAGAAAGCATTTCAAGAAGTCCTTTGGTTCCAACCAAAGTGAGTTACCTAAATTAAAGGTAACATTTTCTCTTAAATTATTTTCAATTATTTTTGCTTCTCCAACCCCCAAACTCTTTTTATTTCCTTTCTTTTGTAACAACACAAGTATCCACAATATACTAGTATGTTGTTATAAGAAGGATTAAAACTACATATACACACAACTCCATCTAATGGATGATGAACATAATGTTTCTGTGGATGGAAAACTAACGCCTCACGAAACGATGATTGTTCAAATACATCTTACCGCCTCTCATGGTGGCCATTATGATGGCACTGTAATTAAATATGATATTAATGATATATATTTTATATATAAGCTTCTGTAATTCCATTTTATTTCATACCATTATTCGTTTCATGTTGTATATACATACGATAATTTCATTTGAGGAAGTGCGGACTACCGCCCCCTTAAAATGATATGACTCGTTCATACCACACATGGAACGTATAAAGGATGGTGTTAATGAACTTAAGTAACATATATAAAATATTATATTTTACTGTAATATTAATATACCTATGTATCATTTGGATTCGATTCTTTTAAAATAAAAATTAAATGGAAGTAGCATTCGTGCGTACGTACGGACTACCGTCTCCACGAACGCGATGAGATTCATTCTCCATCGTATCCATTCAAGTATAATTATCATTTGATGATTTAAAAATGATGTTTAAGGACTTGATACCATTCTGGATATGAATAATATACATCCCATTAATAACGAATATGGCTCACATAACAAAGAATGTAAAGTAAAATGAACCCGTTAACACCTGAAATGACGATAATTCTAAGATATTATTAACAAATCAATGTTAAAAGATCATATATGATATCATATTAAAGTAAATGATTCTTGTATTATTCAATAACAATTATTTCACCATTATACAGGAGGTAAACCTACCATCGACCAAGGAAAAAGTACAAAGTAAGGGATTCTCTTATCTCACTTTCAATTCCGTGAGATTTCCATTGTTCGCTACTAAATTATTGAAAGTGGTGTATTGTGTACTTCCATTTGATATATATTATCATGATTCACTTTATATTCATGTTATTCTGTAAATCATTTGGTGGTTATTAACTTTTGGCCATGCGACTCAGTTGATTAACGTGGTAAGGGGTTTCTTGTCTCACTTTTAATTCCGTGAGAATTCCATTGATCACCACTTAATTATTGCATGTGGTGTATGTGTACTACCCATGATTGTATTCATTGTGTAATATACTTTATTTTATGGGTATTTACATCATCATGGTATGATCTTTCTTTCATGGGTGTTTGTTTCTTAAGTTACCAAATCAATAAGGGAATTTGTGATTTCAATTTCCACTCATTTGGCTTTACGCATATTTCATTGATTATATTACCCCAAGATTATGTGTGGAATCACTATTCATTTGATTATGTCATAATTTCCACTCCCCTTCCTGTGGATATACTTTTGATACACATAATCACTCCATTGAAAATTCTCAAGTCATTGATATGAATTTGATAAGAGTAATTTTAACTCTTTCACCATTTGTTGAGTTAAACATCCAATTCGTTGGTGTTGTTTTTACAGGAATATGTGTGAATATACTTTGATTGTTTTACACTGAATATCCAATCATATTTAGTGTATTTATATTTTTCACACATAATTATTTTGTTGATTTATCCTTAACCTAAGGATATGGCCTTTATGAGAGATTTCATCTCAATTTACATTCCATTGGGACTTCTTTGTTGATATACACCAAATCACTTTTATGTGGTGTATATAATGTACTTTGACATAGTATATCATGAATCCCTTTATTCTCATGATATTACAAAGTTTTGATTACCTCAATTATTTGTATTCAAGTGTCTCTTTTGGTTAGAATCTCTAACTAAAATACCATTTTTAAATTTTTTAAAGACTTATTCTTCTAAATCTTGCTCATTAATGTCCATGTTTTAAAAATGGTTTTAAGGATTTATTTATATGGACATTAAAGTTTTAGAAATTAAAACTCCTTTTAAAAAGTTTCAAAGTGTTATGGGACACTTTGATTCAAAAATCTATTTTTAAATTGCTTCTTGACAAATAGTGTGACTTTTAAATGTTTTCAAGAAAAGGGGGATATTTCTCTCAAATAGTTTTGATGATTATTTTCATCTATGTCAACATCCTTCATTATTCATGATTGAGGTTAATGTGATACAATACAATCTTCCATATTGTATCAAATAAGTTATATTTGACTGTGGATGTTCTATTTTTATACCATTCATGGTTTGTGGTTAAAGTATTGACATTTCGTATGCTAGTTTTAATACGAATGTTTATTTTATGCTTAAACCTATTCATATGAGGAATGCATTGGACTTAATAAGTGACGGGTGGAGCCCGCTATAGCTATTCGATGCATCGGTAGGTCTCATGAGACAAACTAGTGTCTTGGCACAAGGCCTTGGAAAAATCTTATTTGTAGTCTTGGCACGAGGCCTTGGCTATGTGGTTATGATAGTCTGGCATTATGCATTCCATCATTATGAAAGTGGTTATTGATATTTCATGTGATCATTCGACTAGTAGAATATCCATGTGAGTAAGTAAATGGCATTATTTCATTTTACCTTTGCCATTTTATGCTGAAGTTCAAGTTTCAAAGTCTTTTGTTTTAGTTATAAATTGCCTTAAGTGTTTATGCTTATTTATAAAAGCTTCTGCTATAATGTTATCCTTACTGAGCATCCGAGCTCACCCCTTTCAATGTTTTATTTTTTTTCCAGGATTATGAAGAAGTAATTTATGAATGACCTGCAGGGATAGTATGAGGGGATATGAAGAAAAGATGTTTTTTTTATGATGTAATGTAAAAATTTATGGATGTATCTAGTTATTCCAAGGCTACTAAACTAATCGGTCTTTCGAGACTTGATCTTTCTCATGATCATGCCAATGTTATGTAATAATGCACCGACTCTGGGTAACTAGGGTCGGGGCGTTACATCAAATATAAATACCACCCCATTTCACCTCAATGTGGTTGGTTTTAAATACCAAATCCAATGTCCTCATGGGGTCCCTTAGATAGGTGATATTCAAGAGGTAATTTTCTCAAACCACCTCTTTTATTTTCTTTTCTTCATCTACTTTCTCCTCACCTCCTTAATCCATCTAAGTATAATAGCTAAATAGTAATTTAAATACTATAATTTTATGTTTATAATGTATAATATTATATCAATACCTTTTATCACCTCCTATTATTCAATTAAATAAAACCACTGTCCAGATTATGATGGTTAACCATCTCCATAAAAAAATATTTTGTTTGTTTTCCAATACAACCTTCATGGAAGGTTATAAAATAATTATTATAGTTAAATAATATTGTAATAATAATATTAAAATCTATTTCATGTTTTATAACTAATATATATACATAATATTAGATAAAATAAACTTATTTTGTGATGGTCAGATGAATAGCCAAAATAAAATAAACATTTTCCATTAACATTTTATCAATTGAACCATCCTCATGTTTGAATGAAAAAAATGATATATGGTGCCATTTAAAATTATTTAATTTAATTAATACCATTTAATTTCACTTATGTAGTTTTATTCAAATTTTACAAGAACAACTATAATTATACACAAGTGAACCGACCACGAAACCATGAAACAAGTGCACCTGAAAAAATGAAAATAATGAAATATTATTAATGAATTTGTGATAATATGTAATAAATGGATAATATAATTATTTATAAATATTAATATTTTTCTTTAATGAATTAATAAAATTCTTTAAACTGTTTTATTGGAGGTTAATGAACACAACATTAAAGGGAAGCGTGAGGTAACGGTTTCTCGTCTCACTTTTACTTCTATGAGATGTGTTCCTTATTCACCAATTATTACTTGCGTGTAGAGTATGTACTTTCCTTTTATATATCATATAATGAATCTAATTATATTCATAGTATTGATAATTTTATTTTCTAATTATTACTTTTATGGGGAATACAATTCAATTGATTACAAAGTAGTAAGGGAATTCTTAACCTAATTTCCATTCATTGGGTAAAACTTCAACTTCCATGACTTTTTAATACTAATATTATTTGTGAAATTAATTTTGAATTTATTATGTTTTATTTATATTAATTTTGTGTGTATTTACATTAAATGCACATATTTTATTTATTTGATTAATTCTAACTTTAATTATATAATATTTATAAGGGACTTCCTTAAAAATTATCTTTTTAAAGTTTCCCTTAAAACTCTCTTATTATTCCATGACCATGTTTTATAAAATTGTGTCCAAAAATGTATGAAAATTATCCTATAATTATTTAAAGTAATTTTTATTCATTTTTTACTCTTTAAAAAACGTTTTTAAATGTATATTTTTTCATTTTCTAAACAATGTTTTTTGAGACTTTTCTAACAAAAATACGTAAGGAATGTTTTTTTAACTTACACAGAATGAGAATCTTATACTAATATCATGATGCCTTAAGGATTTTAATCTTAATTTACTATTTTAAAATTTAATATTCAATGAAAACTTTTTCTTCTATATTTTTTGGTGTTTTAAACATATGTTATTTTCAATGTGAAAAGGGTGTTTTCCTAAATAATTTTTCAAAGATCTCATTTAAATGTTTTTCATCTATATCAACATACAATGTTAAAACTTATGATTTATTTAGGTTGATCTATTATGATATCATCTTCCATTTTTTATTGAATTTTTATTGATTAGTTTGACTAGGGATGTACAATTTTGATATCATTCACCATTTTACTCATTATGTTTTGTGATTATGTTTATTTAACGAGGAAAGTTATTTAAATTTTAAATGATACTTTAAATACAAATTTATATATTGATTTAATTTACCCACTTTTATTTGAGAAATTTATTGTACTTATTAAGATACTTTAAGGGCCCTATATAGCCCCTTGATGCATCGGTAGGTCTCATTAGACAAACTAGACTGAGTTTTGTCCATGAACTTACCAATTTATAAGATTCTTGGCATGAATTTTTTATGATATTAGCTTCTTTGAATGAATTTTAGATAGTATGTTTCAAATTTTTAGAATTATTCATTCCATAATTATGAGAATAACTATTTATTCCCATGTGATTATTCAATTAGTAGTTTATCTATGGTTAAGTTTTCTAACTTAAGTGATTATTTATATGGAATTATTTGATCACCCCTTATTCTGGAAATATTATGCTCAAGTTATTGATTAAATTTTATGTGTTTTATTTATTTAAATTTCCATAATTTTTATTTATTATTTATGATAGCTTTCGTAGTACTTAATTCTTCCTACGAATTTGAGAACACCCATTTCTTATGTTTTATTTTTTCCCCAAGATTCCAAGAAGTTTATTATAATTGATATGTAGGGATAAGATAGGTGAATAATTATTTTCACAACTTAATTGATACGTTTAATTTTTACATTTTAAAATGTAATTTAATATTCAAGAAAGTATCTATTTTTCTAAAACTACTAAACTATTCGGTCCTTTGGGATGTGTTTCCTTGTATCTTATGACACTATAATAAAATAACCATTGAATCTGGGTTACTAGGGTCTCGGTGGTTACAATATATATGAGTATGATAATATAATATTTTTATAATTAATCTATAGTTATTATAGAGGAGTTTTCAATGAGTGAGAATAAATTCATGACTTGGGTTAAGGTGTTATTATATCAAATTTTATTCTTTGAGACATATATTATGTTATAAACTTATCTTATTTTATACGGTGTATACAAAACCCATTTGACATGTTGGATCATGAATTTATTTATTTTAATTATATTTAAAAGTTTAATTTAAATTTATAATTTCATGGGGTCTACGATTCAAATGTTACCAAATCATGTAACAGAATTCTATGTCACTTTTTATTTTTCTGGGATATATACCTTATACACAAATTTTTTCATTTTTTGGTGTATATATACTACCCAAGAATGTATTTTATGGGTTTTATCATGAAATTTATGGGATATACATATCCATATAATTATATCTATTCCATGGGGATTATGACTAAAAAGATACCAAAGTGGTAAGAGTTTTATGTTACAATCTCATTGTTTATCAAGTTCGTTTATGATTAAGTTTTTAATGATACAATATTATAAAATACCAATCAAGAAACTCATTTATTTTCTTATCCTATGTTTATTTGTATATAATGCATTTCTTCCATTAATTTTCTTTTATTTAATGATTAAAGACACAAGAATAATGTTTTTATGAAAAATGAATTTATTTCACTCTTCAGTAAACAAAAATTTCATCCATGTGCATGTTTTCCAAAAATGTTTTAAATAAAATTTTTACTATTATACTGTAATTTTTTAAAAGAATTTTTACTCATGTTTTAATTTTTACAAAATGGTTTGAATGGAATCTTCTTGTAATTTTTCAAATGATGCACTATTTATTTTTTTCTGAAAATGTGAATGGAATATTTGTTTTTATATTTATGACATAAATGGAATTTCTTATCATCGTGAATGATCAATTATTTAAATTTTCCCTTGCATGTTTCCAAGGTTCTTTCCAAATATAATGTTTTCTTTAATAGGTAAGAAAATGTTTAAATTTTAAATAAGTGATTTAAAAATGGAGATGATATTTTCCTCAAGAAGGTTTCAATGATCTTTTTATGAAATTTCTATTAATCAAGGAAAAAAACTTTGGTTTGACTTATGTTTTACTAGAGTTGTGATCTGATGGTACCATCCTTATTCTTTCTCTTTGTGGTTTCTAATTATGATAAAAAAATGTTCATGAAACCTATTTCATTCCCACAAGTTACACTATGATGAAATTTTTGTGGAATGTATTTATTTTCTATGTGTTATGCTATGATGAAATAATTATGAAACCCATTTTCTTTTCCTGGGTTGTGATATAATGAATAATTTATGATATTTTGGAATGAATATTTATGATTTTAATTATATGATTGGTGAGGCCTATATCTCTTTCCAATTCATTAGGTAATGATTAATGTTTTATGTGCTCAAAGGGTGTATGAGAGTTTCTCCTAAGATAAAAAAAATAAGGGTTCATTGGATGTTATACAAAGACTAAAATAAGAGTGTGCACAAGAGGTTATCCAAATCTATAAACAAGAGGGTACAAAGGAGGATATCCCAAGACTAGAAATATTGGGTTTAAGGAAGGTTATACCAAGACCAAAAGAGGGTACACAAGAGGTTATCCAAACCTAAAAAGAGGTACACAGGTAGATATCCCAAGCCTAACATGTTATTAATGTCTTGGTTAGTATCCTTGAAATAATATTTTCTGTAATTATGTACATTCCAAAATTCTATGTCTTATTCCAACATTATTCTCTTGTGGTTTATTTTCTTATATTATTTCATGATTAATGTATTATAAGTTTCCATTATTTATGATATGATTTAATTTTATGACATATATTATAAAAGGTGGGGTTTTTAAATGTTATTCTCATGCTTTCTTTCCTTTATTATCATGTTATGCTGATATATACCTTTCTTGCCCTTATTCATCATCTAAGCTCACCCTTTATTATGCTTCTTTTCCATAGGTTATAAAGATGGGTATTATGTATGATATTTATAAGAAGGTTGCTAAATATGAAAAACTCATTGGGAGATAGCGTAGCCCACTTATAAACTAGTTTTTTATATGTCTAAGTTTCCAAAGTCAATAGACCTACAACTTTATAGCATGGATCGTAATGTTATATAATGAATATTAATATTTTAAGATGAATTATATATCTATAAAAAGTTTGGTTCACTATATAAAATATTAATATTTACCCAATTCATTAGAGGGATATAATGAACCCACCCATCACATTATCATAATCCATTCACATTTATGCTACAAGAACATAAAAACATTTATCATTCATCATAACTTAACCTATGGAAAATAAAATGTGTTTCATCAATATTACATCATCATCATAACTGTAAATCATTTTGAGAAAGAATAAGGATTTTATCATATAATCATATACTCATTGGATCATAAGTAACATTGAAGGATTTTATCATAAATATAAGTCCTTTTTAAGACTGCATGAACATTTCAGGTGGAAAATACCCTTTTTATTTTGAAATCACCTATTTAAAATCTAAAATTTTCCAAAATATTAAGGAAATAATTTCTTTGAAAAGAACCATGTAAACTTGAAATTTAAATTTCAATGAATTTAATGGTCATGATAGTGTAAAATTATGTTCATACCATATACATCTAAAAAAATATTCCTTTAACATTTTTGGTAAAAAGTAAAAAAGTACCTCCTTTGGAAAATGATAAGAAGATTCCTTTTAATGTTTTTATAAAAATTGAAAAATGTGTAAAAATGAATTTAAATATTCATAGGAGAATAGTAAAAATTTGAAAACATTTTAAAAAATATGGACATGGAAAGAAAATTTTCCTGACCAAATAGTGAAAGAATGTTTATTTTTCTTAAAAGCAAGCTTTCAACATTCTGATTACATAAAGAGAAGGAAATAAAAGTAAAACATGTAATCTATAGAAAAAAATATATAAGAATAAATTTTATGATATTTTATATATATAGATATTATAATTTCATCATTATAAGTTTAAGAATAAACAATCTAGGTAAAAATGATATTATATTATAAAACACATACCTCAAGTTTGACTTTATTTTTAAGATATATAACCTCATGTTTAAAAAAATTATATTTATTATGATTTTATAATAGAACCATATTCATACTTATACTATACCTTATGACCCACTTATCACATTTCAACACCAACTTGTTATTAATTATTTATTAAAAGCATTATTTCTATTTGTTAACTGTTTCATTTTTCATAAAAGTTTTGGTTCGGCAATTCTGGTCCTTGTGCTTTGATGATTATTCCATAATCTAAAAAAATTAATTATGATATAAATATATTATATATTCATTACATATATTTTTATAAACATCTAAAAAATGTAGAGATATAAAAATGTATTACATCATTCATGGAGACGATAGTCCATACATACCCAAGAACATTGTTTTCATTTTCTAACAAAAATAAGTAAAGAAAGTGTCATGATGTGACCCACTAGGACCCCACATTGTAAGGCATTAATATGAGTGTGACACCCTAAGATCACCTTCAATAGGACATGGGATATCAATAAGCGCTGATTAGGAATATAACTGAAACAGGGTGCCTTGTCCTATAGTATATATATGCACACACATAACAAGTTCAATGAAAAATTATAGAGATATAATAAACTAAAACATCTATAGTGTAAACCATGCGTGCAATAACCTCTAGGAAATTCATCAAGGCATAACAAAATATTAAAAATTATATAAGGGAAAATATATACCCAACTATAAAATAATGTCCCAACCTGATAAAAACTGGGAAAAGGAGATACCAAAGAATTACTAACTCAAAATCTCTAAGTCTAACCACCAAATGCAGTATCCACCTCCAATGACTACTTTTCTCCTATGAAATCACCATCTAACTTCACGTCATATTAACAAGACACAACATGTACAGGAAAATATTGTGTAGGGATGATTATATGTATACCTATTTGGATTCCTCAGAAACCAAAAAGGGAGAAATAGATATAGAAATAGTCATCTAAACCCAAGGAAAATGGTACAAAAAAACACAACATCATATATGATCAAAGAAACCCAATAGAGAGAGGAAGGGGATATATTATTTATAACTAGATAAGAATGGTGAGTCAACATGTAGCTCCTAAAGCTCCATCTCTGATGCTCATCACTACACATAACCTCTCAAGGATATGAGTGGATAGGACTGCTCCTCACTATTATGCTCCTTAGTAGAGGGATCACTAACAATCATAGAGGAACTACTCACTGCCAAATCTTGATGATGGGGTATTACCACTACATTGATAGAGAACATGAACCCTCTATAGTATGGGGGAGTACTAACTCTTCCTGTATAAAGAGTATGGGGGACCAGTACCCTGGTGTGATAAGGTAGCACCAACCCCTTCATTTCAATGATAATAAAACCCAATTACTTCCATTGATCAAGCATCATTGAAGGAATTTTCACACTCATAACACCACATGTCATATCTCAAATTCCAAAATAAATCCCACCATTACATCCTATGTAGAAAATTGATCAGGATATTCTACTTGTGGGCCTAAATCTGAGTCCAAAATAAGGATATACTCATGGTTTAATTTCATGCAAAAAGTACATGTCATGTACATAGGGTCACACGACATGTGACCTCTCCTATACACCTGGGTGTTTCTTCACATACACATGGCTTAGCTAGCCATTTAGATATACATGGCATGTACATGTAGTACATGACGTGTCTTGGAAACACAAGGTATGTTCATTTCTTCTCAGGTAGTGCTTGTGTACATTGGTTATTCCTTTGGTCATGCACGTGTATCTATTTTTTCCCATGAACCTTGTGGTCCCCATGTACATAGTCATTCCTATGTTCTTGTACCACAATTCTACATGTTGATTCACCAACATTGGAATACACTACTCGATATAAACTAATATATATATATATATATATATATATCTGTGTGTGTGTGTGTGATATAATATATATATTTAAATATTTAAATATATAAAATAATATATATATATATATATATTTGTTTTCCCCGAATTGTTTTATTATCATTTATAACCCATTATTAATGGAATAATTAGTTCGACCACTCATTGAATAAGATTCTATGAATTATTGGAATCAATGTATATGGATACATTACTATGGAAAACTGATTTTCATTTAATGGACATCATCATGGATGGATATATAAATGGATGCAGTCCCTCCTATTGTAAAAATCAAATTGTGAGAAAGCCTTTCAATTATCTCTTCCTCCCACATTTTTTTCATTATCAGAGATGAAGGCATTGGTACCCCTTCACCTTTCAATTATCCTCATTATACAATCATGTAACCATTGGTTGGTGTACCCCCTTTAAGAAAGGGTTATTTTGTTAATTGGTTTGTGATCTTCATCAATAATTCTCATTTATCGAGGAAGAATAATACTAATGTCATTAGTGGTTTCTAAGTACACTATTTATACAATTTTATTTACATTTTGATTCTAAAATATATATATATATATATTCTTGTGTTTGGGTTATCTTCCATTGCACATGTTCATGTAATGATCATAAAAAAACCATCAATGGTATCAGATCAAGGTTTCTTTGATAACTCAGTACATTTATTGATTTATGAAAATGTATGTTTTAATATTAAAACGTTATTTTCTCAGGCCTGGAAATAAAATAAAAATAGTTCATTTATATTACTCTTGTATATGAAAATAAATAATGAATTTTTTATTTAATACAATTCAATTTTGAATTGAATTATATTATTTATAATTTTTTTATAAATAAGGAAAAAGTTATTTCGAAATATTTATATAAATTTATAAAAGTGTTTTATAAATTTTTTAACAATATATTTTTTATGGTTAAGTGATAACCATTTTTTAAATACCATTTGAAAAATTAAATGGAATTATTTATGATATAGAAATAAATGGTTTATTTAGAAATCACAAAGTGTTATTTATAAAGAGGTTATAAATTCTAGCATATATGATATTTAGATTATATAAAAATGTTTATAAAATAGGTATTGAATTATAAAATTTTTATAATTCATGGAATATCATATAAATTTCATTTAATATAAAATTTTAAAGGGATCATATTGATAAGAATATAAAATTTTTAAATTCATTCTAATTTAGAAAATTTTTATAGTAATCATTTATTTAATAATAGTTCCTAAATGTATCATATTTTGGAAAATAAATAAATTTTTTATTTATTGAATTTACGTGATATTAATTTTTATTTCATAATTAATTAATTTGAAATTATTCAAATTAAATAGGTTTTAATTGGATATTATTAAAGTCGCATCAAAAGGTGTTTTGATAATTGATATGATCAAGGTTTAAATAATAATTAATTATATGATATTAAGATTATGTAAAAGGTTTACATAAAAGAAATGGAATTATTAATAGTTTATAATTCATGTAATATTATATATTTAAATGGGAAATTTCATATTATAATAAATATTAAATAATTCATATTGGAAAAAATATAAATTATTTATATTAAAAATTATGAAATTTCTATAATTTTAAAGGTGAAATTATAAAAGGGTTTATAATTAGATTTTATTTATAAAATTGTTCTTAAATGCTTATATCATGTTTAAATATTTTAATTTTTCATTTGTTTAAACTTTATTCCCTATTTTATACATAGTTATAAATTTTTTATATTATGAATAACTATATATCGAAATTTATTTGGTAAATTTCTTTTAGGATAAATCTGTTCATATCATGCTAGTTTTTATATCATAAAATTTAGTTTTCATCTACATTGAACTTGGTTTTTAATTTTAGTTATGATATTGAGAGTAGTTGTTGGGAATAGTAGGTGTATATTAGGTGTTAGAGTTTTCATGAGTTGAATTCTATATTGAGTAAATTATCCCCAGGTAGAGGGACTTGGGGTAAAACCACCTACTTTCCTATATATTTTCCTAGATTCAGAATGTGTATGGGGTTGTCTATCTATTGGTCTAAGCTTACTCATGTGGAGTTTATCAATATCATATAAATCTATGACATTATATTAAGTGTTAATATGACTTATTAATATGATGAATTTGGATATTTATAAATATACTTGACTTCTATTTTTGAATATTAACATAGGATTTTGGGTTGTGTAAAGAGTTGTACATTAATGTGGTGTGAACACATTAATTTGGTGGTTGGAATGGGGATTCAAAAACTAAATCATTTAGATGAAGCATGCACCAAAAGGGAATAAAGTATGAGACTATAATTATGTAGGATTTAATAATTTTGAATTGAATATGCATATGATGTATATTAAATTGGTGAAACTTTAATATAAAACCCCACAAATATTAAGCGTGAGATTCCTTACAAAGAAACACTTTTCCAGACCTTGATCATTCAAATTTTTATGTTCTACCTTCACAAGGTGATCTTGAATGATCTTGTGTAAGGAAATAAATTAATGGGTAGCACTAGATCATACTTGGGTAGGTTGTGCCTTCAAAATGTTCCCATGGATTATCCTTTGTTAGTCTATTTTTGATGTTTTCTTTGGGCTACACTCATTTCGGAAACCCTTGGGAAGGACACTAGAAGAATAAATTTGAGTGAATCCATAAAATGGATTTTGATAAAGGGTTATCTGATAAACTATAAAAATGTAAAAACTGTTGTGATTAGTATGATTCATACCTAAATAATTAATCTATGAAAATAACTCCCAAGCATACACATTGATTGCTGAAATATGAATCTTTTATAACTAAATGGATATGATGTATGGGGTCATCAATTTTAATGAGAGAATTTTCATTAAAATCCTTAATGAAAAGTTATAATACATGATATTCATCTAATAAAAGGTTCAATTTTAGACAAATTCATCATCATCATCAAAATAAAATTTGTATCAATCATTGAAATGAGTATCTAAAAGTAAGAAACCCGTGATATTGGTAGCTTAAAAAAACTTCCTAAACCTGATAAATATTATATGTTATAGAATAGTTCCTTACTCAGTATGTAAGTGATAAAGTTGTTCAATAAGTGTAACGCCCCGACCCCAGCTACCCAGAGTCGGTGCATTACTTACATAACATTGGCATGATCATATGAAAGATCAAATCTCGAAAGACCGATTGGTTTAGTAGCCTTGGAAAATGCCAGATATATTCATAAGTTTTACATTACATTATAAAATGAAAAACTACTACAACAACATAATGTCTCAATAGACCACACTATTATCCCCTCATAAAATCCCTGCAGGTCATTCATAACTTACTTCTTCACATCCTGGGAAAAATAAAACATAGAAAAGGGGTGAGCTCAAATGCCCAGTAAGGATAACAATATAGCGGAAAGAATAAACATTTAAGGCAATGTATAACTAAAACAAAAGCCTTTTAAATATGAACTTTCAACATGGTATGGCATAAATAAAATGAAATAATGCCATTTAATTATTCACATGGATATTCTACTAATCGAATAATCACATGCAAAAATCAATAACCACTTTCATAATGTTGGAATGCATAATGATAAACGTTAATTTCTTTGTCTAGGCCTCATCCCAAGACCTAGGGGTTACTTCTAACCGGAACCCAACCCGGATTGCCTCTAATAACCGGACACCAACCCGGAGTGCCTCTAATAACCGGACACCAACCCGGAGTGCCTCTAATAACCGGACTCCAACCCGGAGGGCATACTTTTACCAGTCCCTAACCTGGAGGGCTTACTTTAACCATTCCCCAACCTGGAGGGCTTACTTTTACCGGTCCCCAACCCGGAACATACTTGTTTAGCACATTCATCTGAAGGAAAGTTTGAAATATAACATAAACATTCGGATTAAAACTAGCATACGAAATGTCAATAGTTTCACCATAAACTATGAATGGTATAAAATAGCACATCTACAGTCAAACATATCACAAAACCTTCAATACAATATAGAAGTTTTTTATTATAATAAATCAACTTCAAATAAGCGTAAAATCCATTAAAGGATGTTGACATAGATGAAATCAAAACACTTTTTAGAGAAATATCTCTTTCTATTTTTGAAATCATTTAAGAGCCATATAAAATAAAACATTTTCTTGAAAATATTCTTATAAGCTTGTAAGGAAAGCTTTGACGATTTTATAAAGGCGGAAAATAACCGCACCCGCCGTATAAGTAAAAAAAACATTCTTATCTTAATTCTGTCGAAAAGGTTAAAAAGGGCCTTGTTTTGAAAACGACGGAAAGATTCCTTTATAAACCTCTTACAAAAAGTCAAACAAGGGTATAAATGAATTTAACCCATATTCTCGTAAATAATAAATATGTTTTGAAATACATTTAGAAGAAACATGGATGTGGATGATAAAGAAATCCCAGTAGATTATTACGTATAAACAACCTCGGATAATGAAGAGATTGTGAAATAACCCTTACCTTGTACTTTTCCTTGGTTGGGGTAGGTTAACCTCCTTTAATTTAGGTAACTCACTTTGGTTGGAACCAAAGGACTTGTTGAAATGCTTTCTACCTAGGGGGAAGCTTCAAGGAGGAGGAGAGGTATGTGGGGAGCTTAGTTGGGCAGAGTTTGGACGAGCCAAGTGGCTTGAGAGGTGTGAGGAATGAGTAGAAGTGGTCTCCTTTTATAAGGGGGAGGAGGGGCTCTTTAGGAAAGAGTGAAAGTATTACTTTATAATATAATTATATTCGGTTTATAATGGTCCAAAAATCATTGAGGTCGAAGATAAGATGACTCATATTCTAAATAACATCAACCAATAAGAATTGGACATGTTTTAGATAATATTTTAATCATTATAATCTTATTTATTTAAATGATTTATTAATGAGGTAAACATTGCATCATTATTGTGTCATTAATAATTTAAATTATTTGATGTCTAAAAATTATAAATAAAATATCATTATGTAGGAAATCTTTTTAGCTTTCTAATGAATATTTATAATCGAAAATCCAACATGTATAACCCTATGTAAAAATTGTTCTTCTAAAAGATGTAAGCTTATGCCATTTTTATTTTTATTTTAACTTTATTAATATAATGTGTCCCTACCACATACAAGTGGATCCAAGGGGTCCCCAAATTGACCCAAGGATGCCCATGGTCGGGTATGTGTCCACCAATAAGGTTAGGACATGTTTTAGGGTAATTTTGTATTATTATAATATTATTTTTTAACCCTTATTTACCGGATTTACCCTTTAACCATGGTAAATAAAATATTTACCACAGTAACTATTCAAAATGTCTAAAAATAAAAGTTACCTATTTACACAATTTGAACATCCTGATTCCAAATATGGAATCCATTTTCCTAAATTCAAAACACAGAAGTGGCATAAATTAATTTAAAATTAATTCCCGCTGTCAAAACAAAAAGCGTGTTTTTAAGAGGTAATAACTATCAAAAGATTGACACTTGTTTATGTTCGGTTTAATTGTAAAATTATGTCCAATGACCAACATTATATTAAATGGTAAAAATATATTCTAAATATACTTTAAAACCACTCAAATTCACAATTTATCACTATTAATTATTTTGATTAAAAAAAGTTGTTTTTAATTAAAATTTAGTAATTTTCACTATTCATCAAAATATAAAAGTTATCCGAAAAGTACCAAAATTTCACCCTAGGCTAATTTTGATATTCCGAATCTAAAAATGAAGTCCATTTTGAAATATAAAATATATATGATTTCAAAAAGTAGGTATTACTAT
Source organism: Viscum album (assembly GCA_963277665.1). Classification (NCBI taxonomy): domain Eukaryota; kingdom Viridiplantae; phylum Streptophyta; class Magnoliopsida; order Santalales; family Viscaceae; genus Viscum; species Viscum album. The sequence goes on from OY728162.1 coordinate 130,122,339, forward strand.
TCACAACGGCTAGTTTAATTAGTTGTGGTGTGTGTTAGAACTCGAGGTTGCGTACAACACACGCTATCGCATTATTCGAAGGGAAACGTACCGTAGAAGCTTGGGGTGTTACATTCTCCCCTCCTTCAAATAATTGTGTCCTCGCAATTTCTAGGTTATTACTGCATAAAAAGACTCGGGTGGTTTTTCATCATAAGTTCCTCGGGTTCCCACGTTGCCTCTTCTATCTTATGATTTCTCCACAAAACTTTTACCAGACGCGTCGTCCGGTTTCTCAGTACTTGTTCTCTCGTATCAAGAATCTTGACGGGATCTTCGCAATAAGACAGATCGGGTTCCAGTTCTAATTCCTCATAGGTGAGTACATGCGTTGGGTCAGGCATGTATTTTCTCAACAGAGATACGTGGAACACATCGTGAACTTTGGAGAGACTTGGCGGCATTGCCAATCGGTAAGCTACAGCCCCAATTCGTTCTAGAATTTCGAAAGGTCCGATGTACCTGGGACTCAATTTACCTTTCTTACCAAAACGTATGACTCCCTTCCATGGAGATACCTTTAGGAAAACATGATCACCGACTTGAAATTCCAAATCCTTCCTTCGATTATCGGCATAGCTCTTCTGCCTACTTTGAGCTGCTTTGATGTGATTTTGGATTACTTTCACCTTTTCCACCGTTTCCTCCACCAGTTCTGGGCCTACAAGTTTTCTTTCACCAACGTCATCCCAACAGGTTGGTGTACGACATCTCTTTCCGTATAACGCTTCATATGGTGCCATCTGAATACTCGAATGGAAGCTATTGTTATAGGAAAATTCTACCAGAGGTAAATATTGATCCCACATACCCTGAAAGTCAAGTGAGCAAGATCTCAACATGTCTTCTAAGGTTTGAATAGTCCGTTCTGATTGTCCGTCTGTCTGAGGGTGGTAAGCAGTGCTCAAATGTAGTTCAGTATCCAGGGATTTCTGAAGACTTTTCCAAAATCTTGAAGTAAAACGGGGGTCACGATCAGAAACAATCGATAGGGGTACTCCATGAAGTCTCACAACTTCATTAATATATAGTCTTGCTAGACGTTCCAGGGGTAGATCTTCTCTTATAGCAAGAAAATGTGCTGACTTGGTAAGACGATCAACAATCACCCATATTGCATCATTCCTTCTAGGAGTCTTTGGTAGCCCCATGACAAAGTCCATCGTAACATTGTCCCATTTCCACTCTGGTATGGGAAGAGGTTGCATGACTCCTCCAGGCTGTTGCCTTCCAGCTTTCACTTGTTGACAAACCATACATCTTGACACAAAATCAGCAATCTCCCTCTTCATGTTGTCCCACCAAAAATGTTCCTTCAAATCTCTATACATTTTGGTGCTCCCAGGGTGTATAGAGAAATTGGAACTATGAGCATCATCCAGCAATTCCCTTTTTAGATCAGGTATATTGGGAACACAAAGTCTCTTCCTGAATTTCAAAATTCCATCTTCATACACAAAGTCTCTCAATCTCCCATCATTCACAGCTTTAATCTTCTTCTGAAATTCTTCATCATCGTTCTGAGAACTCTTAATCCTTTCTAGTAAAGATGGTTTGGCAACCATTTGAAAAAGCATTGATGTTTCACCTTCCCTGGTTATTCCCATGTCCATCTTCACTAGATCCATGAAAATTGGATCCCTTTCAATTCTCATCATGTTCAGAACTCCATGGTCTTTTCTGCTCAAAGCATCTGCTACTTTGTTTGCTTTCCCCGGGTGGTAGTGTATCGTGCAATCATAATCCTTGAGTAATTCAAGCCATCTCCTTTGCCTCATGTTGAGTTCTTTTTGTGAGAAAATATACTTCAAACTCTTGTGATCAGTATAAATCTCACATTTTTCACCATAGAGGTAGTGCCTCCATATCTTCAAAGCAAAGATCACTGCTGCTAACTCGAGATCATGAGTAGGATAGTTTTGTTCATGAATTTTCAACTGTCGTGATGCATAGGCAATAACTCTATCATTTTGCATAAGGACACAGCCAAGTCCTTTCTTCGATGCATCACTATAAATAACGAACCCATCATTCCCCGATGGTAAAGTCAATATAGGAGCATTGACTAATCTTCTCTTCAGTTCTTCGAAACATTCTTCACACTCTTTTGTCCAAACAAATTTAACCCCTTTACGTGTGAGCTTCGTTAATGGGTTAGCCAATCGGGCAAAATTCTGGACGAAACGTCGATAATAACCTGCCAAACCAATAAAACTGCGTACCTCAGTTATACTCGTAGGTGCTGGCCATTCTTGGATTGCTTTCATCTTAGAAGGATCAACAGAGATTCCATCTTTAGAGAAAATATGGCCAAGAAAAGAAATCTCCTGAAGCCAGAATTCGCACTTGCTAAACTTCCCATATAATTCATGCCTCCTCAGAGTCTTCAAGATAATGCGCAAGTGATTTTCATGATCTTCGTAGGTTTTGGAGTATACCAAGATATCATCAATAAATACCACCACAAATTCATCTAGATACTCCTTGAAAACTCTATTCATCAGATCCATGAACACAGAGGGTGCATTAGTCAATCCAAACGGCATTACAGTAAACTCGTAATGCCCGTACCTGGTTTAAAATGCTGTCTTCGGAATGTCTTCCTTCTTCACACACAACTGATGGTATCCAGATCGAAGGTCAATCTTTGAAAAGTATTGAGCTCCATGCAGTTGGTCAAATAAATCATCAATACGAGGTAGGGGATACTTTTTCTTTATTGTTATAGCATTAATCTCCCTGTAGTCGATACATAACCCCATAGATCCATCTTTCTTTTTAACAAAAAGAACAGGGGCTCCCCATGGAGAAACACTAGGGCGAATAAATCCCTTATTACTCAATTCCTCTAGTTGTTTCTTTAGTTCGACTAACTCTACAGTGGCCATTCTATAAGGGGTCTTCGATATAGGCCTTGATCCAGGAATCAAATCAATAGAAAACTCAACTTCTCGTTCTGGAGGATGTCCAGGTAAATCTTCCGGAAATACATCTACAAATTCTTTCACAACAGGTACATCCTCTATTTGAACATTCCTTTCCTCACCGACAATTATTTCATTCTCTTCCTCCCCAATAATTGAATTAAGTTGAGCTGTTGGGGGTGGATCTAAATAAGAATTAGGTGGTGACGATTCTGCTCTAAAAATAAGGTGCTCCTTATCATTATCATCAAGAATCGTAACCTCTTTCTTCTTACAATAAATCTTCGCATCATAGTCCGAAAGCCAGTCCATACCGAGGATTATATCAAACTCAATCATAGGTATGACGATGAAATCAGCAGATAAAGAAAATTTATGTGCTCTAATGGGGACTGATTCACAAAACTTTGTTGCAACGATACTTCCCTTAGGAGTTTTAACAGACAACTCCCTTATTAAATCAAATTGGAAATATCTAATTTTCTTAGCAAACTGGGAAGATATGAAACAATGCGATGATCCAGAATCAAATAATGCATTTGCTAAACTTGAGGAAACCATTAAATTACCTGCCACCACGTCTTTCGGAGCTTCTACCTCAGCAGTAGTGATAGCATAAGCCTGGCCTTGATCCCTTGGCCTTTTCTGAGGTAAGTTCTCCTGACGCTTAGGGCATGCATTTGCATAATGCCCCATCTCCCTGCAATTGTAGCACTGAACGTTGGTAGCTTCCTTCTTCCCCTTGCAATCATGAGCTTGGTGGCCTTTTTCACCACACTTGTAACAGACTCCCATTCCCTTCAAGCAAGTACCAGGATGTTTCTTCCCGCATTTACCACAAGATGGATATTCAACCTTTCCCTTCTTCCCCTTATTTCCATTCCCAGATTGATCAGCAGGTCTCTTCTTCTCTTGCTTTGCTTTAAAGTCATAAGACTTAGAGAATTCCTTTTCGGTCTTGATAGCACATGAGACAATGTCTTCGTACGATGAAAAGGATTGTGAGACTAATGCTCGACGGAGAAATGGTTTTAACCCATCAAAGAAACGATCAATCTTACTTCTTGGGTTGCGAATATAATCTCCAGCATACCTCGCTAACCTTGTAAAGTTAGCCTCATAATTTGTGACATTATCATCCTCCTTTTGTCTCAGACTCAGAAATTGCCTTTCCATATCTGCTCGATGGTCGCGAGGAAAGTATTTTTCTAAAAACAGATCTTTGAACTCCCTCCATTCCATATTTGATACTTCATCATCTTCCTTCGTATTTTGAATCAATGACCACCATTGATCAGCATCTCCAGTGAGGCGGTAAACTGCCATGGTAACTTTTTCCCTTTCACTACTCCCCAAAGCCTGAAATATTTTCTCTAGGGAAAATATCCATTGCTCAGCTACTAAGGGATTTGTACTCCCATTGAACGTTGGTGGTTGTTGTCTCATGAATCGATCTAACATTGATCCTCCACGCTGCGGATCAGGGTGATCCATACGGGTAAGGTTATTATTCATAACCTGAGTAAGTTGTCCCAGTACGGTGATTAGCTGATCAGCACCAGTTGCATCACCAGCCCCACTATAATTATCTTGAGAAGGAGGGCAATCCCTACATGGAGTGCGTGCATTGATACGGTTTCCATTTCTTCCACTAGGCGCCATTTCTAAACAATGTCATAAACTAGATCAGTTTATGAATCAAAATACATAATCCCATACTTATAAAACACTAAACATAAATTGAACTATCTATGGATATAATCCATAATCATAAATATGTTTTCTTTGAGGAAGTATATACTCATAAACCCTTTATAATGATTTGTAAAGAAAGTGAGAGTTATCCTAAGCATATCCCCCGGGAGTGTCGTAACCAAGAGTGCAGCAAGGCCCGTTGTCGTGCACCAGTTCCCGTTCGAGTCTAGCTCAAAGCGGTGTTTTCGGGTTTTACCCCTAGGTACATCTGTGCCAGAGCCGCCTCTACCTGCTCGTATCCAGACAGGGATGTATTGCTCGGAAAACTCACAAAGTCTCTACAATACCAAAATTCTAGGAAGTTCTTCTATACTAATCCTCAAAGTTCATCTTAGGTCTACGTGCTCTAATCAGAGTTTATCTAAATCTAGCTTCCAAGGTTTGTACTAAACTTCCTCTGATACCAACTGTAACGCCCCGACCCCAGCTACCCAGAGTCGGTGCATTACTTACATAACATTGGCATGATCATATGAAAGATCAAATCTCGAAAGACCGATTGGTTTAGTAGCCTTGGAAAATGCCAGATATATTCATAAGTTTTACATTACATTATAAAATGAAAAACTACTACAACAACATAATGTCTCAATAGACCACACTATTATCCCCTCATAAAATCCTTGCAGGTCATTCATAACTTACTTCTTCACATCCTGGGAAAAATAAAACATAGAAAAGGGGTGAGCTCAAATGCCCAGTAAGGATAACAATATAGCGGAAAGAATAAACATTTAAGGCAATGTATAACTAAAACAAAAGCCTTTTAAATATGAACTTTCAACATGGTATGGCATAAATAAAATGAAATAATGCCATTTAATTATTCACATGGATATTCTACTAATCGAATAATCACATGCAAAAATCAATAACCACTTTCATAATGTTGGAATGCATAATGCTAAACATTAATTTCTTTGTCTAGGCCTCATCCCAAGACCTAGGGGTTACTTCTAACCGGAACCCAACCCGGAGTGCCTCTAATAACCGGACACCAACCCGGAGTGCCTCTAATAACCGGACACCAACCCGGAGTGCCTCTAATAACCGGACACCAACCCGGAGGGCATACTTTTACCAGTCCCTAACCTGGAGGGCTTACTTTAACCAGTCCCCAACCTGGAGGGCTTACTTTTACCGGTCCCCAACCCGGAACATACTTGTTTAGCACATTCATCTGAAGGAAATTTTGAAATATAACATAAACATTCGGATTAAAACTAGCATACGAAATGTCAATAGTTTCACCATAAACTATGAATGGTATAAAATAGCACATCTACAGTCAAACATATCACAAAACCTTCATTACAATATAGAAGTTTTGTATTATAATAAATCAACTTCAAATAAGCGTAAAATCCATTAAAGGATGTTGACATAGATGAAATCAAAACACTTTTTAGAGAAATATCTCTTTCTATTTTTGAAATCATTTAAGAGCCATATAAAATAAAACATTTTCTTGAAAATATTCTTATAAGCTTGTAAGGAAAGCTTTGACGATTTTATAACGGCGGAAAATAACCGCACCCGCCGTATAAGTAAAAAAAAACATTCTTATCTTAATTCTGTCGAAAAGGTTAAAAAGGGCCTTGTTTTGAAAACGACGGAAAGATTCCTTTATAAACCTCTTACAAAAAGTCAAACAAGGGTATAAATGAATTTAACCCATATTCTCGTAAATAATAAATATGTTTTGAAATACATTTCGAAGAAACATGGATGTGGATGATAACGAAATCCCAGTAGATTATTACGTATAAACAACCTCGGATAATGAAAAGATTGTGAAATAACCCTTACCTTGTACTTTTCCTTGGTTGGGGTAGGTTAACCTCCTTTAATTTAGGTAACTCACTTTGGTTGGAACCAAAGGACTTGTTGAAATGCTTTCTGCCTAAGGGGAAGCTTCAAGGAGGAGGAGAGGTATGTGGGGAGCTTAGTTGGGCAGAGTTTGGACGAGCCAAGTGGCTTGAGAGGTGTGAGGAATGAGTAGAAGTGGTCTCCTTTTATAAGGGGGAGGAGGGGCTCTTTAGGAAAGAGTGAAAGTATTACTTTATAATATAATTATATTCGGTTTATAATGGTCCAAAAATCATTGAGGTCGAAGATAAGATGACTCATATTCTAAATAACATCAACCAATAAGAATTGGACATGTTTTAGATAATATTTTAATCATTATAATCTTATTTATTTAAATGATTTATTAATGAGGTAAACATTGCATCATTATTGTGTCATTAATAATTTAAATTATTTGATGTCTAAAAATTATAAATAAAATATCATTATGTAGGAAATCTTTTTAGCTTTCTAATGAATATTTATAATCGAAAATCCAACATGTATAACCCTATGTAAAAATTGTTCTTCTAAAAGATGTAAGCTTATGCCATTTTTATTTTTATTTTAACTTTATTAATATAATGTGTCCCTACCACATACAAGTGGATCCAAGGGGTCCCCAAATTGACCCAAGGATGCCCATGGTCGGGTATGTGTCCACCAATAATGTTAGGACACGTTTTAGGGTAATTTTGTATTATTATAATATTATTTTTTAACCCTTATTTACCGGATTTACCCTTTAACCATGGTAAATAAAATATTTACCACAGTAACTATTCAAAATGTCTAAAAATAAAAGTTACCTATTTACACAATTTGAACATCCTGATTCCAAATATGGAATCCATTTTCCTAAATTCAAAACACAGAAGTGGCATAAATTAATTTAAAATTAATTCCCGCTGTCAAAACAAAAAGCGTGTTTTTAAGAGGTAATAACTATCAAAAGATTGACACTTGTTTATGTTCGGTTTAATTGTAAAATTATGTCCAATGACCAACATTATATTAAATGGTAAAAATATATTCTAAATATACTTTAAAACCACTCAAATTCACAATTTATCACTATTAATTATTTTGATTAAAAAAAGTTGTTTTTAATTAAAATTTAGTAATTTTCACTATTCATCAAAATATAAAAGTTATCCGAAAAGTACCAAAATTTCACCCTAGGCTAATTTTGATATTCCGAATCTAAAAATGAAGTCCATTTTGAAATATAAAATATATATGATTTCAAAAAGTAGGTATTACTATTCACAACGGCTAGTTTAATTAGTTGTGGTGTGTGTTAGAACTCGAGGTTGCGTACAACACACGCTATCGCATTATTCGAAGGGAAACGTACCGTAGAAGCTTGGGGTGTTACAATAAGAGAATCTAGTTGTTTCTAGAATCATGGAATGATTAATTTAAATTTTAAAATGAATTTAATGAATAATTAGCCTAATTAATTATAGTATCATATACTCAATATTATTGGGTAAGTCCATTATATTCAATAAGATTAAATATATTTGTAACTACTAAATAATTACTATAAGGATTGTTCTGGTTAAGTAATTTATCCAATTTTCATCTAGGGAAATGGTTTGGATATATAAATTAATTCAATACAATTTTACCCGATACTCTCAAATATTGGATAATAGATCAACTGGGAAAATGATGTCCAGATTCTAGTACTTTGAAGACAGTACAAGTGGGTAAAAATTCAAACCATAAAAAAAGATTTTTTTTAGTGATATGACGTTTCTTTAAAAATATTATCAAGGTCATTGAAACCTAGGGTTATTAAGAATTAATATTAACAATTTAATATGATTGGATTATCCAAAAAATAACTGAATGAATTTTATAACTCCATGTAATTTCCTTGTTATGTATTAATGTTATAAGAATTAATTCTTCCATTTTGAATGTTATGTGATATAGATTGTATTTTTTAAAATTGTTGTAAATATACAAGATTTTAAAATCATAGTAAGATTTTATTGAGATTTTATTTTATATTTAGAAGATTTTTTAAATAGTAATGACATTGAAAATTTGAATATAAAGGAGTTTATCAAGTGTAAATGAACCTAAGTATAATATGTTCATATTTATTTCATTTCACTTATATAATAATATAATATGTTTAATAACAAATATTTTTTATTACATGATTAAATTTATACCCATATTTTATGATTACTTAGATTTCTATAACATGTTTTTCAAAGAATATTTGGAAAAAGTATTTATCTATATATTTGTTAAAATATGAGGGAATGTGTTCTCACCATCCATAAGTGAGATATTTTAATAAAATATTCTTTACAAAAGGAATGATTCCAAATGCATATAATACCATATATGATATGGAAATAATATTTTACTTGTTTAATATTCCTAATAAAAGGAAATAAATTTTATTTTCTAAAACAAAAAGTAGTTAGTGTTGAATCATAGAAAGATATCCTGATAAAAACATAATGTCTAAATGGTATAGTGGGAGTATATTGGGACTTATAGGAGTTCAAAGTTAACAAATATAATATTATACCAGATTTATTTTAAGTGACTATTTACTTTATATTCTAAATAGTTTGGTTATGTAATATTAATGAAAAATGTAAATAGTTAAATTTAGTTACTGTAAAAAATTGAATATTTTTTTTATCTAAAGGATCATACCAATCTAAGATTATAGTGATTGTATAATTAATATATTAAAGAGTTTTAGGATATGTAATGGTAAATATAAATGTAAATAGTTACATTTAGTTACCATAAGAAGTAAACATAACTATTCCATAAAGGATTATACCAGTTAATACTCAAATTATTACAATTTATATCCAAATATTTTTTGGATGTGATAGTAAAGTGATAATGTGAAAAGTTATATTATTTATAAAATATTTCAAGGAAATATTTTATGTAAAGGGTTCCAAGTATGATGATGATGTACTTATAAAGATATCTAAGTAGACAATAGTTAAACATTATATCATTGGATGTTATGAAGTTAAAGAGTTTGAATATAAGTTGAAAGAGTTTAACTTATGGATTAGGATTCCCAATTCTCACCATTATTCAAAACTTTATTTCTTTATAAATATTAATCACTCAGAGGTTAGTGGGAGTATTCTATCAAATGGTTTCATAGGGATGTGATAATAATTACATTTGGATGTAATTTTCAAAATACATTATTGTAGTAATTATATGAGTTCCATGTACAATCTCTTAATAGATTGGTTTCAATGGTTGTAAATGTATCATGTAGTTATAATAAAATAAATCTCCATTTATTATTCATCCATGTGTATTTACAATATATTTTACATGAACAGTCGAATGATAAATATCCCCTCAAGGTAAAAACTTTTAGTTGTCCCTGAATGATGATCATCATGGATTATAATGGGTTGTGATGATATGTAAATGTTAGATTGAATGTATTCTTATATCCATTACAATGGGTTTTATATGAGATATTTAATAATATATTCTTAAGGAAGTAAGTAGATACTTATTATTTGGAATGATCCTCTAAAGTATATCTCATAAAATTTCATACGGTCATAGATGTACTTAGGACTATATGATTATTGAAAATCCTTCTTACTTGAGGTTGTAAAGATACCTAGCATGAGAACCATTATACTTTGATACCCCACTTCCACAAGTCAACATATTAACTTAGCTAATATAGGGTTGGTTGGGTACGTTTCTGATCATGTCGTCGATTGGAGTGTAACCAAGATAGTATTTATCAACATGTATAACAAGAAAAAACAACTAGCCCTTGATTGAATTAGACTTAAGAAATGCATGTCCATGCTTAGTTATTTCACATATTAGGCATTAAACTATTTAGATAAGTTACATGTGATGTGATTATCAAGTAGATGAATGAAACGTGATGTATTTATCCAGTTGTTTAATATTTTTTAGAGAATCAAGAAAATAATGAGAGTCTTATACTAGATTAATATGTTCCATGACTATTGGTCACTATATATCATGGAAAAAAGAATTACATAATATATATATGATGTATATGATATATCTTGTAGTGTAAATGTTCATATAGAGATATTAGTATGTTTGATAGAGATCACATCACACCCCTTAGTAGCTTGATTAGCACTGATGTTTTTTTATAGGTAATTCTTTTCTTACATCTATAAAATAGAGCTTTCAATGTTTTTTTCAATGCTGATAATGCTCGTAGGGTCATATAATTAGGACCTCAGATAAGGATAATAGTTTGGACAAATTTTTTGTTCAAAATGAATATTTTTAAAAGAAAACCCATATATAAAAGAGTTTGGATGGATTAACAAAGAGTTGTGATGTTATAAATAAAGTCCTTATGGAATTTTAGTGCAAGTGGGAGATTTTTAGATATGAACAAATATATATAAAATGATATATATGTGTGTGTGCGTGTGTATGTATAAAAATTATATATTTAAATAATTTTAATTATATATATATATATTTGATATATTTTTTTCCCTCGAATGATATTGTAATAAGTTAAAATTTATTATGAATGGATTAATTGGATCGACTACTCATTGAATAATATTTAATGAATTATGGGAATAAATGTATATGGATACATTAATATGGACAGAATGTTTTCATTTAATGAAATGTGTCATGGATGGCTATATAAAGGGATGTGATCCCTTTTATTGTAAAAAACCAATAGTGAGCAAGACTCTCAATTATCTCTTTCTCACACACTATTGTTCATCATCTAAGATGAAGGCACTAGCGCCCCTTCAACATTCGAGATTCCCCATGACACAATCATGGATCTAATGGTCGATATAACCCCCTCGAAGGCAGGTTTATTTTTTTCAATTCTTTCTAATATTCATCAATCATTCTCCTTTGTTGAGGAAGAAGAATACTTCTATCCTTGGAAATTTCTAGGTACACTATTTATATAGTTTTATTTATATTTTGTTCCTCAAAGATAGATCTTCATGTGCTTGGGTTATCTTCCACTATACATGGTCATGTGATGATGATAATAAAAAACTCGTTACACATAAAGCCACTACTAGAAAAACAAATCTATACTGACAGTTTTACAAAAAACATGGGTATAGGTCACCCTTATACCCACGGTTTTTGTAAACCGTTGGAATAGGTTTTGTGGGAAAACATTTCATGGGAAGGAACTATACCCATGGTTCTACAAAACTCGTGGAAATATGTTTCAAAGGAAAAAATCATGGGAAGGACCTATACCCATGGTTCTCCAAAAACCATGGGTATAGTTCACCCCTATACCCATGGTTTTCTTAAACCATGGAAATAGGTTGTGTAGAAAAAAAAATATTTTTTATGGGAAAACCAATACGCACAGTTTGACCAAACAGTGGGTATAGGTTATCACATTTTCTAAAATAATAATAATAATAAATAATTTAATGAAAAAAAATATTTTTTTATTTATACATATATATTTTTCTATAAAAAGAATAAAAATTGTGTTGATGGATAATGGTAAAGTCGTTGGAGCATTGGCAAAAGGTACTGGGATCAAATCTCAATGGAGGATTGTTTTTTAATAAGGTAATATACCCATGGTTTTACAAAACCCTAAATATAGGTTGGACTATTATTTTTCCATAATAATAATAATAAATAATTTTATATAAATAATTTTATATTTTAATTCATACATACATACATATATATATATATTTGAATATTAGAACAAAAAACATGTTTTAGGATAGCGGTAAAGTTATTGGAGTGTAGGCAGATGGTGCTGGGATCAAATCCTAGTGGAGGATTTTTTTTAAAATAAGGACCTATAGCCACGGTCTGACCAAAATGTGGGTATAGATATTTCCATGGATATTTTCTACATCAATGGTTTAATAATTGTGGGTATAGGTAGCCTATACCCATAGTTTGACAAAATTTTGGGTATAGATATATCCCGACAGCTCCCAAGGTCTTGGTTCCTAAAACTATGGGTATAGGATATACCCATAATTTGACCAAATTGTGGGTATATTTCTATTCACATGGTTTGGTAAAACTATGGGTATAGATATTTCCCTTTAAATTTTCTACATAAATAGTTCAAGAACCATGGTTATAGGTGGCCTATACCTGTGGTTTGGTCAACCTGTTGGTATAGATCTATCCTGATAGCTCCCACGACCACAGTTCATAAAACCATGGGTATAGGCTATAACCAGAATTTTAGGGTCTATAACCACAATTCTAAACCATGGGTATAAGGTTTTTTCCAATAGTGTGTGTGGAAGTCCCACATGACATGTGATATTTACCTCCACCTAAAACCCTATTTGTCATAATTAGTGTACTATATAGTGTGTGTTCTTAGACTACATGCCATGCATTTATAAATTTTATCGAAACTAAATAACTTTTCGCACATATTTCCCACACCTATAACTCCACTAGATCTATCACAAATCACACCAAGGAACTTGGATCTAGAGTTTACCACACTCAATCGGTCACTGGTGGATATATTTTGGCCAGATGATCCATATGGGGATCACGTCTATTGTACCATGATGCTGTGTCACCTCACCCATGGAAAAAAACCCATGTTTTGGCCTATGATCCATATGTCCAACATTCGGTGTCATATGTGAGATCTAGTAACTTTATTGGTGAATAAGGTCTCTATGAAAATGATTATTTATTCATTATTTTTTTTCATTTTTCAAAGAATCAACTTCAAAACTCCTCTCAAATCCTTAGGGTGATGCAGCTAACCCTAGGTCATTACCATAACATGGTTTAAATAGAGGATTATTAGGGGTTTTTTAAATTAATTAAATAAAATAAATAAATTATTTTATTTACTTAATACACCCCCCAATGGCTTCTTTTAACTAAATTCCTCACAGTGATTAACTTTATCTCACGCCTAGGGTAAACCCCATGTTTCGAAATCAACTGTGATCTTGAACTTCTCATCTAATGTCCAAAACAATAGGAAAACCATTTAATTTGAAAATATTCATGTATTTGATTTAATATATATTAATATTTTTAATATATTAATTCCTGGTACCAATAACACCTAAAAATAATGTCAACTCTATAGAAAAATCCATAAATATATATAGAAATATTTAGAGGATCAAAAAATAAAAAATGGAGCCATTGCATTATCCCTTAATTAAATTATTTCCATATAGAAAAGAGAGAGCTACATAAAAAAAATGGGGGTACTAATCTCATATCTAGCTCTCACATTCCCAAGATCACTCCTACATGCTCCTAGGATGAAAAATCACTCGAACTAAATGGGCGGTCCATCCATGCAGGCTCCTCTCATATCAGTCCCTGATCGCCACTGGATACTCCATGAAGGTAGACCCATACTTGATGTATAGCACTCCCTAGTCAATAATGTATATTAGGTTATACACATATATCCTTATCTGAAACACATGTAAGATATCATGAACTCATGCAAGCTAATAGGGTAAGTCCAAGAGGTAAGAAACTTAACCAACCCTTTATAATATCTCAACTGGCTCTAAGAACATTAAGGATGACTTACTTCCCCAGTCAAATCTCTGAAATCTTCATTGTGGAGAGACTCTCAAGAAAACATGGAATCTCATATTGAAATACAAATGCCTATGACATTGATCCATATAATTTTTCTATCATATTTGGGATATCCTTATATTCTTGAAGATCACCTAAACTTTCTCTATCATTTCCAATACAAACTATGGAACCACAAGAGATGCCACTTCAATTTAAATTGAGAATATGGGTGACCTTTAGGGTAACTTGTACAGGGTATAATAATAGTCCATGCCAATATTGGAGTTATAACTATTATTATAGTAAAACTCCATGAATGGAAAGTGGCCCTCCTAGATCTGGTTGAATTTTATCACACGTGATCTCAATATATACTCCATACTTAGATAGTCTAGTCGATCTATCCATCCATATGGGGGTAAAATTCCATGATCATATATAAATGGGTCTCAAAACCCTTATTCAAACCTGTCTAAATCATTATGTGATTCAAACATCACATTCAGTGATGATTTTTACTGGGTACCCCATGAAGTTGTACAATCTCACCTGAGTAAAACTACCACAAAATATCTATTGAACACTTCTCTTCGATGGAAATACATTGTTCTGACATCATAAGTTGGTCAAACATTTCCTAGATAGTATTTTGGAATCTCACTATCCATGGAATCCCCATAAAAATCCATCATTATTCCATCACAATTCCATTCTGGGATCCGAATAGTTTGATTCAAAATTATTGGAACCTAATGTTCTCACTTTACCTGTTGAAATATGACACACTGCGAGACAAAATCAACAAATATCCACCTCATTCTATACCACAAATATTGGTGATTATGGTCCTCATACATATGTTACACACTTATATGTAAATCCAAGGGGGAGTTATGAAACTTTATCAACAAATACTCACATTGTGTGACTGAAACCATCATCTTCCCCAAGAAAAATAAGATTTTATACCCTCTTTCATAAAATAAAATTGGTGCATCTTTTTATGATATGCGGACATATAGAACATCATAGTCAATGTATCACAAATAATCCTCTCACACACGCTAAATAATTGATGGAGTCACCACCATAGACTGAAGATAAGTTGCAACCCTCTCCTCCCCTAGGTTCAGTTGTAATGAATCCAACTCCTCAGATGCCTCCTCCACCAAGAGGGATCTGGATTTCCTGCTAAGGGAATATTCCACCACATTACCTTTCCCTTTAGTATATACTATCTTGAATTCATATTCCTACAAAAACTCCAACCAACATATTTTTTATAGTTTAATATCTCCATGAGTGATGATGTACCTGAGACTTTAGTGGTCAGAGTAAACAACAAAATCTTTTCCCAGAAGATAATGCCTCCACATCTTCAAAGTGAAGAGTAATACTTCCAATTCTATTTCATGAGTCATATAGATCTTCTCATGGGGTATCAACTAATTCAACCCATAAGAGATCACTTCTTACTTTTTCATTGACACACAACTGATCCCATCTCTAGAGGCATCACAATGCACCACATACTCAACACCCTCTTCTAGTAGTCTCAAAATAGAAGCACTGGTCAACCTTTTCCTAAAATCCTTAAAGAAAATCTAACTCTACTTAGTCTATGTAAATTTATTCCTTTTACATGTCAATTCATTCAAAGGTGATGTTATCCTTGATAATTATTCCACATACCTCTGGTAGTACCCTGCCAAATCAAGAAAACTACTCACCTATAGCATACTCTTGGTTGGTTCCCAATTTAGAACAACATAAATATTCACCAGATAAAAAACTAAACCATGCTCATAGATGACATTACCTAAAAATTGAACATAATACATACAAAATTATTACTTTGATATCTTACCATATAATCGTTGCTTTCAAATAAGTCTAAGACCATCCTCAAAAAATCATCATGCGCCTCCTCTGATACAGAGTATATGAGAATGGAATTGATGACTAAAACTATGAATCATTCTTGGTATAGCTAGACAATCTGGTTCATAAGATCCATGAAAATAATAGGGATATTGGTCACACAAAAATTCATCACCCGATACTCATAATTTACATAGTGACATTAGAATTCCATCCTTGGAATATCATCCTCATGAACCCCCAAATGATGGTAATTGGACCAAAGATCAATCTTTCAGAGATAAATCATACATTAAAATTGGTTAAAGAGTTAATCAATACTAGGAATGGGTATTTATTTTTTATTATTACCAAATTCAAGTAATGATAGTCAATATAAAGCCTCAAACTCCCATATTCCCTTTTAACTAAAAACCGGATCCACCCATGGGGACACACTGGGTATGATAAAACATTTATCTCAAAGGTCATCTAAATACATCCACATCCCCTAGATCTCAGTAGAGGTCATATGATATTTAGAAAAATAAATATATGTATTATTAGAAATAAATTAGATGCATAATTCATTCTCTATCTATAAAGGTGGTACCAGAACATCTCTGAAAAATATGGCCAAAAAATTATCCACTTCCACTAGAATACCGATTCCTGAACAGTCCACTACACTAAGGGTTAAAGTCAAAAACTTATGGGTGATAGGTTGTAGCTTTCTACTCATGATCCCCACTCACTCATCCATAATATCTCTCTCCCCCCTAAAAGAGAATCCCATCCCATCTATACAGAGGCATATAACTCTCATGTGATGACAGTCTATCTGGGAACACATCATGGATAGTCATTCCATACTCAAGATGAAATCATAAGGTTTTATTGCATTGACTAAAAGGTCCCTAGATAACATTTTTCTACTAAGAACTTACTCTTATAGGCTTAATATTTGAGATATAGAAGAATAAATCCTTATAGGAACCTCTATCCATAACTATTGGGATAAAGACTCAACTAGAAGCTCTAACTTCCACGTGATGGATATGGAGATAAAATAATAACGTGTGCCAATGTATATAATTACTGTATAAAGTGTAGAAAATTCATAGATTATACCCGAAATAATCTAACGAGTAGCCAGGTTATATCCCTCCATATCCTATAATTGGTCTTTCCCTAGATCTCAAACTATCTACAACTGGCATGGGACACCTAGTGGTGGTGATGGAAGTAAATAATAAAACATTATTCTACTATCATATCCTCCCTCTAGAGATCCATCTATTCTTCTATCAGCACCACCTCCCTGGAGGTATCCCTTACCACACTTGGGTGATACCTAATCATAGTGATTCCTCTACCATGATGGTCCATGTGAACCCTGCATTGCAGACCAACGTGTATGATTCTAGGAATAGGTATGTCTCATTTACCATCACAATAATATCATCTCCCCTCTCTCGACTATCTAGATCATTTTCATGAACCCTGCATTGTAGACCAACGTGTATGATTCTTGGAATGCGTATGTCTCATTTTCCAAGACCGTAATGAATGAAGGATACTAGATTCTAATGATGACTTAGCCCTGTGATATCCACTACTGACTCCCACTTCCTAGAATCCCTCTTCTAGGAATCTCTCTATAACCCAATCCCTCTCTAGAACTCTATAATAAGTGGGGATTCATAAGGGGAGCACACAATCATGGATTTTCTTAAAAAGGTCTTTTGAAAACTTCCATTCCCATAAGTATCCATCTATTACCTTATCAAGAGAGTAACACATGAATGGAATAAAACTCATGGAATACTCAACATCTAACATATCACCATACTATAACTCAATAATCTATCGAATCTATACTGAGTGCAAGATTAAATGGTAATAATCATCAAAAAATAATAGAATTAAAACCATGACATCATAACCTCATCATAATACTGAGTGATTAGAATCCACAAACCCCTTATTAATTCATGAAGAAGACTGGTCACAAGTGTAACAATCTGATTAGTTGGGGTCCAAAAAACCTAAAAACCCAAATCAATGCCTCAAACCAATCCTCTTCCACCTAAATGTTTGGATCATCATGAAAACTTAGTGTTCTCTATTGTTATAACTTGCATTATGTGCTAATCTATTCATACCATAGACCTGACCATATAGAACTATTGGCTGCTCAACAGGTGGTGGAACTACTCTATACCCACCTTTAAGAAACTCCTCATGAGTGGGTCCTTAAATTGAGGCATGTTCTCTCAATTGATCACCATCTTGATCCTATATCAATGCCCTATCTAGAAATCATCCCAGAGGAATCCTAGAAGTCAACAAGATGTACCATGGTTAGATGAGAATATATAGGGAGATATCCCAAGAAGGGCATGAATTTCAAAAGACAAAATACAAATGATACATGTATTATTGGTTCTCAGCAATTGATTTCTTGGTATGCTGAGTTGACAAGAAGGTAGTCAGAGTACTGGTGTATGAATATGTCAGCCACCACATCCACACTAAGTTCCCTATACTAAAATCCAATATCTAGACACTCGGACATTGTTTCCCTAATTTCCCTAAACCAAACCTCTCACAGGGCTGACTATAAACACTGACCATGGGAAAGGCCACATTTGATACCACTTTGTCACAACCCGACCCTCCAAGACCACTCCTAGGTTGGAAGTAAGAAGAGTTTGATACACCATGCCTGCATATAATAGGCCAAGGGATATTAACAAGCCTCATGTATGCATATAAATGAAATTGGATTCCTTATCCTAAAGCACATATACACACACACACACAATATGCTCCATGAAGTAGTGAAATGATATTGGAATAAACTAAAACATCTAAAGTGTAAAGCATACATGCAAGAACCTCTAAGAAATACATAAAAGTGAAATAGTGTAATCCAAATGATATAATGGAAAAATAAACACCTAATTATAAATATGGTATCAGCATAACAAAAAATCAAAAAAAATGGGAAACTAAAGAGTGTCCATCACACAATCTCTAAGAACGGCTGCCAAACATTTTCAACACCGCCTAGTACTATTATACTCCTCCTAAATCATCACTGATATTTCTATAGTTTTCATAATAAAAGCGCATGAAATAAGAACACATATATATTTGATTATATACATACCCTATAGGAAACCTTGAAAACCAAAAATGAATAAATATAAATAGTAACAATTAGCTCAACCCACATACAAGAGGGTACAAGAAACCCAATATCAGATATTCTCAAATAAACTTAGTTGAGAGTGAAAGGGTATCTCCATATCCACAACCATCTAAGAATGATGATTTAACTTATAGATCCCAATGGCCCATATCTAATTCCCATAAACACATGAAACCTCATAAAAATATATGTGTATGGCCCTCATCCTCATTATTACCCTCTATAGATAGGAGAGAACTAACTCCCATGGAGAACATGCTCCCTATCAGTGATCGATGAAGTGGGAGTACCACTCTATAGATAGAGGACTTTCACCCTTTGTAGTATGGGGGAGTACTGACTCTACCTGCATAAAGAGTATGGGGGACCCACTCCATATTGTGACATGGGAATATTGACCCTGAAATTCCTCTGATGATCAAACTCAATCACTACCATCAGTCAAGCATCATTGAAATAAGTGTTATACTCATCAAAACTCTTGTGGAAAAGGCTATTATTGCATACTATGTGGAATACTTATTAGGATATGATACTCACGAGTCCAAATATAAGTATTATAGAAATAGATACCCATAGTGTAAGTTTCTGTAAAAATTTTATGGTGTTTGCATTGGGTCACACAGAGTGTGACCTCACTTGGACACTTGGTAGTGTCATATCCTATTCATGGATTAGTGAGACATGTGGATATACACAACATGTACATCGAGGTTTCAATGTGTCTTGTTATCCTAGGGTGTTTATATTTCATCCTAGACCATGTCATTGTACTCTAGTTGTGCTCATGTACCTGGTCATTCCTGTGTACCTGGTTGTGCCCATGTACCTGGTCATGCCTGTGTACCAGGTCATGCCTGTAATTTTGTACACCAAGGGTAAACATCAATTATACAACATAATATCATACGGTATGTAGAAATACCAAATAGTGTGTGATATTTAACTCCACCTGAAACCCTAGTCGTAGTAGCTAGCGGATTACACAATGTGTGTTCCTAGACTACACACGGTGTATGTTAGGATTTTGTAAAAATTGAAGAAAACTTCATGCATCTAACCCACACCTCCAAAACTACAATATATTCCATAAATCATTCCAAGTAACTCATATCTAGTGTTTATAGTAGTCTATCCATTACTTGTTGTTGGATTTAATACACCTGATCCACATACAGATCATACTTATAGCACTACACCGCCGCATCGCCTCACCCATGGAAAAAACCCACAGTTCAGCCTCTATTCCATGTCTCCAACATCATTATCCCACGTCACATCATGATCCAATCACAAATTTGTTTTCCAAAACTCATTTTTACATCCTCTATGAATCTATATGCTCTATAACACTCGAATATGACCCATAAATTTAAAATTGATGACCCCATGGACCAATGACGAATAATGAAAAAAATAGTGAATGAAATGTATAAGAACGAAGTGAAACACATTTTTGGTCAATTTTATACTATCTATAAATTTTATAATAGGGATACCATGGATAAATTAGGGTTCAAATTAATAAAATAAATGTATGGGCTCATGCGAAGAATGGGAATTGTGAGAAAAAAACTATTTAAATCCATGCATGGAAAATTATACCAAGGGAGTAAAAATATAAAATAACATGACCTACCTCAATTTTTTATTGATAAATGGTGAATAAAGGGTCCATTACATTTTTATTAGTGATTTATAAGAACTTATTTGGAGAATAAAATCCCTTTACAAAAAATGATCTGTTGTCATTCGTCAAAGGCACGCATCCACAGATCCTCTAAAATTTCATAGGGTTATGAAACTAACCCTAGGGATTTTCCATAAAAGAATTTAAATGGAGTAGTATTAGGTTTTTTTAATTATTAAATTAAAATAATAAATTTTTTTATTTAATTAACACACATTCCAATGGTGGCCATTAACAAAAGTCCATATGCCAATCAACTTTGAGTTAAGCCTAGGGTAAACCCTTCATTTCGAAATCAACTATCGCCTCTGATTTCCCATCTAAGGTCCCAAACCATGGGGAAAATATTTATTTAGAAAATTTATGTGAACATGTTTTAATATATATTAATATTTTTAATATTTTAATTTTAGGTACCTTGGATGCCTAATGACAATATAGACTCCAAGGAAAATCAAAAGATATATATAGAAATATTAATTGGATCAAACCCAAAAAATGGAGTCTTAATAGAAATATAAATAATATTTTATCATTAAAAAAAATTATTTCAACATACATACCATATATATTTATTAAATATATTATTATAAACAACCAATAAATATTGTGATGGAAAATGAATCATATTACTGCGCGAAGGCGGTAGTCCACACTTACACATGAGCAATAATTTCATTTCCCAGTTGATGGAAAGAAGGTGGAAAATGGTTGTTCCATAATTATAATAATATCTCAGTATATTTATTAAACTTAAGTGATAATTTTAGGATGGATACAATAGTTTTATAGATGGTGGAAGAATAAGTAAAATTGAAATTACTTTGTTAAGAGTTATTCCTCTTTGTTGAGAAACCCCCTTTGGCTTACACCTTTAGCCTAAAAGGATGGAAATATGATCAAATCAGGATCAAAAGTACATGGGAAAGTTTGTTATTATGGTATTAGAGTTTTTATTTCATGAAATATAGGGCTCAAACGTTTTGAATAAGAGAGAATAGGAGGTTCTCCTTTATAAGTGAGGGGAGGTGTACCCTTGGAATTATCTAAATTATTAAATTAATATAAATTAATTTTCATGTTCATGTGGACCCATATTGATATATTTCAAATATAGGATAATTATGTGTTTATATAATCTCATAAAATAAAATTTTGACAAGTTTTTGTGTTTTTTTAACCCTTGCCTCTTAGTTTTAACCCCATGTTAACCATTTTGATGATTACCATGATATCAAAGTGTTTCAACGCTTTAGAGGTCATGGAAGTTAATATAAAAGGTAAAATGACCCATAATTGGAAAATGGATGATATTCTTAACCATATACCATTAAATTTGAAAAATATAAGTTTTTTATAAATTTTAAATCATTTAATAAAATTTTATTTAACATAAGATACCAGTGATTGTTTGTGTAGTTTGACTTTGTAGAAAAAAATATAGAAATTAAATTTGAATAATATCTTTTAAAAAATAATTAATATGTAATATTAATCTATAAAAATTCATGTAAACTAATAATTAATCCTAATTTCATTACTTTTAATATTTTTAAAATTATTCATTTTATTTTTTTCTATTACATGAGAAAGTATTTAGTTAGTGTTACATTAGTATTTAAGGTAATTATTACATCACTAAAAATTTAAAATAAATTACAATGGTAAAAAAATTCATTTATATTTAAAATAATAATTTTATATGGAACGTGAAATTCTTTTATCCATATGATAAAATATTAGAGTTATTAAAACAAAGAGAGTGGTATTTTGGATTTATTTTTTACTTAAAATAATATTAAGGTCGTTATCAAAGAAAATGGAACCAAGTTCCCATATGTTAGAATATTGGATGATGGTGATTAAACTAAAATCATAAAATATAAATGAATTAGGTGTTATATATATTTTTAAATCCTTATCACGTTATTTTTTAACAAAATTAATCAATTTACCCTTACCGAGGTGACCAATATTTACCATGGTTACTATTCATAATGACCAAAAATAAAGTTGACTTATTTACCAAATTTGGAAATTTTGATACCAATTATAGAATCCATTTTCCATGGTTAAATATATAGACTTATCATAAATCTATTTTAAAATAAGTGTGCAAAACACAATGAAACCCATTTTAGAAAAATGTGTTTGTAAGAAAAAAATGGATTTATTATTTTTCCATGCCTAATAAAAACCATTAGATGAATACTAGAAAATTTGATTGAATATATAATCTATAAATTTAATTAAAATCAACAATAAGTATTGATTAATTAAATTTATAAATATAAAAACATATTACATGCATAAAACAAATTTTATAAAAACAACTCTTTTTTTACGTTCAAATGGTTTTATCAATTTATAACCAATGAATTCATACAATAAATGTGTAAAAAAAATTAATAATTTAATTAGTATTATTATTACCCTCCAATACAATGTCTAGTATATAACTATCACATTAAATATTTATACTTCAATAGTATAATTTAGTTTTTTTTAAATTCAGTGTTGCATGTAAAGAAAGCTATCAAATATATCAGGTTTATTTCAAAATAAATACATATAAAATATTAGGGTGCTACATTTTACCCCCCCCCCCCTTAAAATAAAATATTCCCTTTAAATCATATCACTGGAATATAAAAAATTAGGATATCTATATTTCATCACATCCTTGGGTTCTTATGTAGCATCTTCAAAAATATGATTCCTCTAGAGAATTTTAACCAAGTGAGTTGTCTTGTTCTTTATCACTTTATCTCTATGATGTAATATTTCTACATTTTTTTCTTTATATAAAATATCATAATACATTGATACAACCTCTGAGTTTATTATATGTGAAGGATTGGGAATGTACAAAAGTATCCAGGAAAGAGTTGTACCATTGAGAATGAGGGTTGAATCAATGGTACTATAGTTTTATAACTTATTTTATTTAAAATAAACCTATGATGACTTCTTAGAGTCTAATCCCAACAACTCAAAATATTTTTACAATGTTTGCCTCCAAGAAGGGTGACTATGTCCTTATTATGGTCAGTTTTATCTGATTCACATAATTTCCACTAAAAATCAATCACAAATAACAAGTGGGTTGGTTGGGTATCACCCTAGAACCATGAATAATAGGTATCATCAATTTCCCAATACAATATCTCCCAACAAAAAAAATTATACAGGTTTACACCAGTTTACAAAAAACCACAACCACTCTAAAAAAACATTCCAAGTCACCCATACATTACAAAAATAATCTTTCTCTTTGATCCATAGTAATAAGATGACACTACACTTGATCATGGATTTCATTGTCCCTGTAGCTGAATATCAATAAACCACTATCTGGTGAAATTAATTTGAACTACTTTTTCTTCTAGAAATATTATTTGAAAACTCAAACTCACACAAAACAAAAATAATAACAAAAAAAGTTATACTTCATATTTATGAAATTAGAACCGTAGATTTCATTGTATGCAATTACTTCTAGTAAAAATTAGAGTTTACACAACTTTGGTCTCCACGTATAAGCTTACTCCCAACTCACAATATCAACTATGTGCTACCATGAAGCACAAACATTGTTCCACTTAGATTCATGGATTTATTTCCTAATGAATTAAACATTGTCACTGCCTTTTCATAAGTAAAATACTCTGTATAAATGTTTTGTATAAAATTTATACATGATGATTCTGTTACATTGAAAAATTCTAGTATTGGTATCAATATAGGTTCATGAAAACTCTCCTACTACATGGTTCACCAATATCCTTCTCAAAACAAGTTCATCAGAAAATAAGATCATGATGTCTTCATATGGACACATAAAACTATACTGATCATCTAACTATGTCCTTCTTCATAAGATAATTAAGTATGTATGATCATGAAAACTTCTATGTTCATCAAGAAACAGTTAACATTGGTTCACTTTCTTCTTCACAAAACCAATTTAGATAGTTCATGGAATTGAAAATCATAATGTGGACACAACATAGATGAAAATCTCGAATGCATGGAACCTGAACTAAAAATCCTGAGCACTTGATAAACTCTATTTAGACTATATCTCTGAAGAAAACTCTCTTGGTGAGAGATAAAACACACATAGAAAATGAGGTCATTCAAGGTATTTATAGACTAAATTACATCAACTCAATACATCTAAAAATCATGGATCATTGTTCATTTATTGATTAAGATATTTCTATATTTGAGTTATTTACCATGAACCACCACCATCACTGAATAAAACATTTTCATCCATTTCAAATTTTCATATGTTTGATCTTCATTCTATACATGCAAATAGATCAACAGATGATTTTGATCATCTTAGAGTCATCAGAATAAAGAAATGGAGCTCAGATGTCTTGGAAAGTCTTTCTGTTGACGTTGCATGGAGGAGGCATGACGAACTGGTGCTCTCATATGGGATTGATGAAGAATATGACATGCTAAAGAGATCGTTTGGCCCAGATGACAAGAACAGATAGATCAGATGGTCACAATTCTTTTATAGCTACAGTATATGATCCCACATCAGAACAATAATTGTTTTCCCACCCCCTTATAATATAAGGAATCAACAAAGAGGCTTATAAAAATGGTTATCATAGAAATATTATTACTATTGGGCACCTACCCATGTCGGACGCTGCTATGCCACTGTGTCACCCTATACGGTGGCTCTCCACCCACTCATGTACCTCCCATAGGCACCCTTGCACAAACTATGTCATAGTGTGTTGGTTTGTCTTAGAGGTAGTTCCTACCCACCTTAGTAGTGGTGTGGGTCCCTCATGGATGGATATTATCACTAGTTATATTTTTGATAAAAATCCCATTGAAAAATAAACATCCCACAAATGAAAATCCAGTAAACATAAATCCCTAAACAATAATTTTTTGTCAATGTTGTAAACACTGTGTCAGCCTAAAATAACCAATGACAAAAGGTTTTCTAAACTAAAAACCAGATCAAAAATCATCACATTAATTGTTAACAACGAATACAAAATAATCAATTACTTATTGGGTTACTCAATCCCCTAATTATATTTTTTTAAAACAATTCTCTTCCGAAGACATCAAATCACTGAAGTAAACTTCCATAGAATACTTTAACTCAGTGGTAACTCAGATGATCTTCCCCACAAACCTTTCACTCACTCCAATTTTTTCATTAACCACATATCCACATTCAAAAAATATAGTAAGATAATTATGTATTCTTATCCCCATTGATAGTAGAATCCAAAGAAAAGTGGGGAAATCCCCAACACTCCCTAAGTTATAGGGGAAGTCTGAACATGAAGTTTCATATTCCTCAAATCTTTATCTTTGCATATATTTGGTGAATATATCATTAATTTTTTATTTTTTAGAAATTTAATCCAATTTAAAATCACCATTATCTACCCTCTCCTTGATGAAATGATATTTTATATTAATATGTTTTGATCTAGAGTATTACACTGAATTTTTTGAAATATTAATTGAACTCTGATTGTCACGGGAAATTTTCAATGGTCTTTAATTGTTCACCCTTAAATAATCAATCTATAATTTCATCCATAACATTTGATTCCATGTATTAGTATCATAAACATGCTCGGATTTAGGAACAATTAAAGTCAAAAAATTCTATTTTTTATTATGCCAACTTACACAAATTTCTCCGAGAAAGAAAGTTTCTCTTGATGTTGATTAAAATTCATTGTAATCTCTAACCTAATCAACATCAATGTATCCTAGTAAGTTAAAATCTATACTTCTTTTATACATCAAACCATAATTCAATGTTCCTTTGATTTACCATAGAATTATTTTAGCAGCGATCATTTGTGATTCTTTAGGATCACTTTGATATCTATCACACGATGTTAGTGCATATACAATATTAGGTCTTGATGTCCTAATATATAGAAATATACCAATTAATTTTCTAAAATATTTTTTATTAAAACCTTTTCTTGGTTCACCTTTACTAATCTTTACACCAACTGTAATAGGTGTGGATACTTCGTTTGAATCTTTCATTCAACATTTTTCAATAAATCCTTGGAATATTTTTGTTGTGAAATAAATATGTAGCCTCTATTTTGAGGAACATGGAGTCCTAGAAATAAATTCATATCTTTGAGAATTAACATTTCAAATTACATCTTCATTTGATTAGAAAATTCCCCACATACATATTTCTTGTCACATGAAAAAATTATGTCATCAAAATATTCAACAGCAATAAGTGTACTTTTTCAACTCATTCACATATAAATTTCTATAAACTTTTCCATGAGAAAATTTATATTCCTTCAGGAAACTATCTAGTTTAGAATAATAATATGAAGGATCATATTTCATCCCAACAAAAAGTATTTCTTCATATTACACATTTTAGTTCCATCAATATCTAGAATAAATCATTTAGGTTTCTCAATAAAAACTTATTATTCAAGATATCCATTCAAGAATGAAGACTTCATATCCATATGATAAAATTTATAGTGTCTATGAGATGAAACTACAAGAAACATTATGATAGACTCCATTCTTTCCATGGGTACAAATGTTTCCTCAAAATATACACCTTCCACTTATGAATAACCCTTATAGACTGTTCTGAATTTATTTCTTGATATTTCACCGTTCTCATTGAGTTTATTCCTAAAAACACATTTTATTCCTATTATATTTTTTCCTTTGGGTATAGGAAAATAATTCCAGGTTTTATTTTTATCAATCTTATTTTTATCTTCATTTATAAAATTTATCCACTACTCAAGTTCAATAGCTTCTCCAACTGAATTTGGTTCAATTTGAGAAATGAGAGTTGTTTGATTTTAAATTCTTAGTCTTCTCCAAGTTTGTACTAGAGCTTCCTGATTTACAATAATATATTCAGAATCAAGATGATTTTTTAATTTCTGCTTCTTTTTATTTTCTTCTCTACCAACTTCATGCTCATCACTGGTTTGATTTTAGTCAACATCAACTATTTATAGTTTATGTACAATATTTTATTCATTTCCTCCTCCATAAATCTATGTTTTTTCTACTTCAATGTTTTCAATATATACTAAAATATTTAATTCAGAGATGGATTTATTTTCAACAATATTCACATCACAACATTCTTCCAACTTGTGAAATTATTTATTCCAACATCTATATCCTCTTTCATTAGAAAGATATCCCATGAAGACCCCTTCTTCATATTTCTCCTCAAATTTCCCTAGATTTTCATTCCTAATTTTGATTAAAAATGGACTATAAAAAACTTTTAAATATTTCACATTTTTCTTATTATTATACCATATCTCATATAGAGTCATATTGGAGTATAGTATCAACAAACATCTATTCTTTATATACACAACTGTTCAAACTCCTTCTCTCCAGTAGATGTTTGAAAGTTTATGTTCAACAAACATTGTCCTATCCATTTCAACTATACTTCTGTTATTTCTATCTATTAATCCATTTTTTTGAGGGGTATAAATAGTACTATATTGATTATTAATTAAATAATTTTCAAGATAAGATTAAAAATCATTCCTAGTGAACTCCCCACCATTATATGTTCTCAATTTTTTTATTTGAATTCTAACATATTTCTCTAATTGCCTTTTGTAAAACTTGAATATTTCAATTGATTCTAACTTGTTCTTAATAAACATAAAATTCGTCACTTGGGTGAAAACATCAATTAATTTCACTACTGGTATAATTATATATTATAGGTCTAAAAATATTATAATTAATAAGCACAAGTGGTTTAATAGATTGAATCATTATTCTTTTATAAATATACTACAAAATATTCCACTTTTGATAGGTTTCACATATAGTTTCTATATCACTCATTAAATGAGGAAGATCTCTTACTGCATTATTTTTTGAAATTTTAATAATTTTTTTGACTAAGATATACAAGCCTTCGATGACACATTTTTTCATCTTTTTCACTCAAATAAAAAAAATTAGGATCACGAATTTGGAATATATTATCATTCAACATTTCACCCTTGATGATAACTCTTCCATAATTTAAATTTTTGATGATTTAAGAATACTTTTTGAAAATGAATTTATTTACATCATCACAAAGTTGGATCACAATCAGAAGATTGTATTTAATCCCTTCAATAAAAAGAACATATTTGGATTTTAGTTTGTGGGCTTTAATATCAACAGTATCAACACCTTTGATTTTCAAAGAACATCCATTCCTAAAAGTAACTACTCCTCCATTATTCACATAAATATTTTTCAAGATTTTTGTATCACATGTCATGTGATAGGAATAACACCTATCATGATTCCAATATTTTTCTCTTTTTCTAGCCTTTAGAGAAACTTCAACAACGAGAGATTTTTCTTCCTTCATGGATTTTTGAATTTATTTTCCCTTTGTATCATTAAAAATACATCCAAGAATAATATCCATAAATTTATCAAAAGAATTACCATTTAGATCACATATTCCCCAAATTTCTTCTAAATAACCAAATATATTCTAAATGGATAGATTTGATGTGTTCTTATTGATAATTTTTTTCTTTACAAGTCTTCTTGTTATCTTTTAATAATTTGTCTCACTCGACTCATACCACCTACAAGGAAGTGAAATTTTGTACCAACAAGAATAGGATTTGTTTCCTAAAATTACACATCACCAGTAATACCCATTAAATATGTATCTACCATATTGTTCATGATTTTGTTTAGGATATTTTTGTTATTGTTCCACCACATACTAAGATACCTTATATATTAAGGTGTTTACATTCTCTAAAGTTTCCACATCTTCCTTTGTTGTATATAAATGTTTCGAATTGTAATTAGAAACCCATATTTTACCATTGTTGTCAATATAACTTGTATTTTTATAATTAATGAATTAATCTTGAGTTTTAGCAGAAGATGATATAACATGTTTCATTGAGAAAATTTTCTCAACTGCCTGATATGTTTTGGCTTTAACTTCTACATACCTATTGAAATCCTTATTGATATTCTTCATATAATTTCCATCTTTGAGATATTATAACTAGATCTTATCTAATTATTTATCCTTTAAAATCAGTTTCTTATAAATATCATTCATAATTTTCCTTATCTCGGCAAGATTAAACTTTATATTTATGATCTCATCAATGTAAGCATATTCTCTTTAAATCTCTTTCTTCATCAATCTGATTTCTTTCTTTTGTTTTTTATTTTAATCCAGAAAAGATTTAAGTTCTTCTTTTAACATATGTTCTATGTAAGACACTTCATCATCTTCCCCATCACCACCTGAAGTTTCATCAGACTTCCCAATTTGATCCAAAAAATTCATAAACTTTTTTGAAACCTCTTCTTCAGAAAGACTACCTAAGGAAGATTATTCTTTATGTTCTTTAACCAATAATATTCTTCATTTCCTTTCAAAAAATTTATTATTCTTAGCTATTTTTGTAGAATATTTTGAATATTTTCCCAATTTTTTTGAGATTTTTCATCTTGATCATCACTCTTATATTTCAACACTTTTTTCCCTTGGACAATTAACTAGAAAATGACCCATACCTCCACAATTGAAACATTTTAGTGTAAGATTACTTTTGTACTAACCATTTCCCTTTTTGATGTATCTTAAGATAAGAGAAATTATTTTATTAGATTAATCTTCCTTTACTTATTCATATTCATATTCACTAGAGTCTTCATTTTATTCTTTTTTGAGCTTTAGTCTACTCATGTCCTTGAAGGAAATTTATTCCTTATTCTTTTTCTTGAATATAGTAGCCTTCTCCATCTCATAGTTGAGTAAAGTATTGTAAAAAACATCAATAGATATGTCTTATTTTTATTCTAGGGCTAAAATATTTGGGTCAAATCTATTTGGAATGTTTCTCATTAATTTCTTAACAATAGTAAAACCCTCCATATTTTATCCAAACACTCTAATATTTCTGAAAACTTCATTAACTCTAGTAAAATAACCATCCATAGTTTTGCCTTATGTCATTCAAATATCTTCACATTTATCCCTCCAAATTTTCAACTTTGATTCTTTTATCATGACATTCCCTTCATACATGTTTTTATGTTTATCAAACATATCCTTGGATTTTTTAAGTCCCATCACATTAATAAATACTTTATCATAAAATTATGATAAAATTTCATTTTTTTCCTTTCCATCAACCTCCATATTTATTTTTACACCAAATTTCATTGGGAAATATTTTTCTAGTGGAGGAAATCCAGTAGTCATTGCATAAAAAACCTCAAATACTTTTGATAGTAATAAAGGAATATTTCAATTATTCTAGCAATGAAACATTTTTTCATCAAAAATTAGAACACCCATATGGTTGACTAAATTCAAATTCTCCATCACTACTTTAAAAATATCCTTCAAAGGTAAACTCATCTAATACTGCTTCAAGTATCCAAAAAATATATGTACCACTAATAGGGGTGGTTTGTAATTTCTTTTCTTTGAAATAAACCACTAATGACTTGTAGGAGTCTGGTCCTAATGATAAAAAAATATTTTTACAATGTTCACCTCTAAGAAGGGTGACTATATCCTTGTTATGGTTAGGTTGATTTGAGCCACATATTTTCCACTAGAAATAAATCACAAATTACAAGTGGGTTCATTAGGTATAACCTTGAATCCATGAAGGATTGGTATCAACCATTTCCTAATATAATATCTCCCGAAAAAAATATTATACTAGTTTAAACCAGTTTATAGACCAAACACAACCACTCTGAGAAAGATTCCAAGATTCTCCTTCATTACAAAATAATATTTCTCTTTGATCCACAATAATAAGATGATATTACACTTGCGCACAGATTCCATAGTCCTTGTAGTTTAATATCAACAAACTACAAAAAACCAATTTCTAGTGAAGCTGATTTGAACTACTACTTCTTCTATAAATATTCTTTGAAAACTCAATCATACAAAACAAAAAAATTTGAACAAACAAAGTGATACTTCTTCTTTATGAAATTATAACTATAGATTTCATTATATTAAATTACTTCCAGTAAAAATTAGATTTTACACAAATTTTATCTTTGTGTATTATCTTACTTCAAACTCAAAATATCAACTATAAGCTAAAATGAAACAAAAACATTTTTCCTCTTAGATTCATGAATTTATTTCATAACAAAGTAAAAACTATCACTACCTTCTTCGGGTAAGTAAAATAATCCATATAAATGCTCTAAATAAAATGTATACAAGTTTCTTCTATTAATTTCTGAAACTCTAGTGGTGGAACCAATGCAGGTTCTCATAAACTCTCATGCAACGTGGTTATTCAATATCCTTCACAAAACAAGTTCGCAAGAAAATACGTTTGTGATGTCTTCATGAGGCCATATACAACTATACTAATTTTATAACTGTATCCTCCTTCACAAGATAATCAATCAAGTATGATCATGAAAACTTTTGTGTTCATTATGTAATAGTTAACACCGGTTTACATTCTTCTTCATAAATACAAGTTATACAGTTCATGGAATTTCAAATCATCATGCAATCACAAAATGGATGTAAACCTTGAACACATGGAAATTTCAACAAAAATACAGAGCACTTCATAAACAATATTTCAGATTGTCTCTCTCAAGAAAACTCAATTGGATGAGAGATAAAATACACACATAAAATGAGCTCGACCATGGTACTGATTAACTAAATTCCACCGACTCAGTACTATTGAAAATCTAGGAGAGACATTTGTTTTTTCTTAATATCTTGTTTTCCTTGAGTTATGTACCGCAAATCATCCCTTCCATAAAATAAAAAAATTCCTTCATTTCATTTTTCCTTCTATTTGATATTTATTTTATAAATGAAAATTGATATGCAAATTATTTTGATCATGTTGGAGTCATCAAAATGAATAAATAGAGATTTGATATTTGGAATGGTCTTTCTATCAATGTTTTATGGAGGAGGCCTGATGAAGTAGTGATCCCAGATAGGCTTGATGATGAAGATGACATGCTGAAGATATCGAACATGACAAATGACCATAATGGATGGATTGGAGAGTCATAGTTCTTTCAGAGCTATAGTACATGATCCCACATCGAAATGCTAACTATTTTCCTACTCCATTATAATACAAGTAATGAATGAATCATCTCAAAAAAAGGTTATTGTATCATTCGATTACTTCCTAGAACTATCCCATGTCGGTCACAACTTCTCCATTATCCCCCATGCACGATCATTGTCCACCCATCATGCACCTCCTATGGATTCCTTTTCAAAAACTATGTCATAGTGTGTTGTCTTGGATGAGAGGTATAACCTACCCACCTTATCAGTGGTGTGGGACCCTCATGGATAGTTGGTATCATTGGATATATTTTTAATAAACATATCAAAAATGAAAATCTTGGCACTTCCCCATGTCGGTCATTTCTCCTCCATCATTCCCCCTGCACGATCAATGTCCACCCATCATGCACCTCCTACCAATGCCTTTTCAAAAACTATGTCATATTGTGTTTTCTTGGATGAGAGGTAGAACCTACCCACCTTATCAGTGGTGTGGTTCCCTCAGGGATAGTTGGAATCATTGGATATATTTTTATCAAACATCCAAAAAATGAAAATCTAGCAAACATAAATCTCTAACCCATAATTTTTCCTCAATTTTTTAAACATTGTGTCAACCTCAAATAATCAATGAAACAAGTTTTTCGGAACTATATATCATCTCAATAATAGTCTCATTAAATGGTGAAAAAAATATAAAAAACCATCAATGACTTCACAGGTTCATCATGTACTTCCTCAGGAGATATACATGGAACACATAGGGCACTTAAGATAGGTTCAGTGTAAGTGCTAATCAATAATCTAAATTCCCTATGATATTAAGAATAAATAAGGGACCAATATACCTAGGGCTCATCTTTACAAATATCATAACCTTCTTCCATGGAGATTCTCAGGAATACCTTATCACCAACCTTGAATTTGAAATCTCACTAATGAATTTTCGTGTAACTCTTATGTCGAATCTATCTTCCTTGATGTGCATCTGAATGGTTAGAACCTTCTCTACCATTTTCTCAGCTATCACAATCCCCAAATATTCCCTTCTCTAACTTCATACCAAAAATTTCATTGTTATATACATCTTTCCATAGGGGGCTTTATATTGATCCATTTGAATGCTTGAGTGAAATCTATTTTGTATGAAAACATAGTTAGAGGAAGGTACTGACCCCAAAACCTTTGAAATCTTGAGAAAAAGATCTCAACATATCTTATAGGGTTTTAATGGTTCTCTTAGAATAACCATATATTTGAGTATGATAGATAGTAATGAAACATAAATCAATATCCAAATATTTCTATAGATATCTCTATAACTTTGAGGTAAACCTCATATCTCGATTTGATAAAATAGAATATGGTACTCCATACAACCATAACAATTCCATAATGTAAAATTTATAAACATGATCAAGAGATAAATCTTTATTAATGGTAATGAAAAGTGCTGATTTTTTATGGAGATTTACTGCAATACAAATAATATTATGGATTTTAGATTTTTTGAGGAGTCCAATGATGAACTCTATAATGATGTCTTCCCATTTCTATTATGGTATAGATAATGGTTGTAACGGCATTTTATAATTCTTCCTCGCAGTATTAAATTGTTGATATACCACTCACTGAGATTCATACTTGGTAATATCTCTCTTCATGTTGTCCCATCATAAATACTCTTTAATATATCTATAAATATCCATACTTCCAGGATTAATATAGAATGATGAGCTATGAGCTTTATCCAATAGCTTAATCTTCAAGTCTGGTATTGATGGGACACATACTCAGTTCTTAAACCATATCATTCCATCACAATCAAGGTTGAACTCAAGAACATTTCTCGCACTATTTTTTCTCTACATCTTCCTTTTGTGCCTCTTTAATCTTCACATGGATATTGGTTTGAACACTCATTTTGTTAAGATAATATTTCTCCACTTACTTCATGATTTCCATATCTATCATTTTCAAATCTAGAAATATTGGATATTTTTTTATCCTAATCATAGGTAAACTATCATGATCCTTTTAATTTGTATCATTA
Organism: Viscum album; assembly: GCA_963277665.1. Lineage (NCBI taxonomy): Eukaryota > Viridiplantae > Streptophyta > Magnoliopsida > Santalales > Viscaceae > Viscum > Viscum album. The sequence continues at coordinate 130,157,406 of OY728162.1, forward strand.
TCCACCTTATTTTTTTACCTATGGTGAAAATATATTTACTAGTCATAATCTTCAATCAACTCCAACCATATTTTTTGGGGCATATTCAACTCTTTATAAGTAAATATATACTTTAAACTATTATTATCATTATATATTTCACACCTTTATTCATAAATATAATTACTCAATGTCTTTAATGAAAACAATACCATATTTTTCTCCAAATCATGAGTCAGGTAATTTTTATCTTGTACCTTCAATTGGCATGAGGAATAAGCTACCACCATATAATTATTCATTAGAACACATCCTGATCCCTTATTTGATGCATCAATATAGATCAAAAAACCTTATCCATTGTAGGGTTGTGTGAGAATAGGTAAACTGACCAACCTTCTCTTTAGTTCCTTGAATTTTTTCTCACATTCATCAGTCTTAAGGAACTTTTCTCCATTCTGAGTTAACATGGTGAGTAGATTAGATATCCATGAGAAATTATTCATGAGGAATCAATAATATCTATAAAAACCAAGATAATTAAATATATTAATCATTATGGTTGGTATGGGAAAATTATTAATAACATCTTTCTTTTATAGATCCACTGATATACCCTCACATGATATTATATGACTAAAAATTAAAAAATTTAATATCCAAAATTCCCACTTTGTAAATTTTTTATGCAACTTCCCCTTCATTAGGGTCTTCAATAAAATTACAAAATGGTCTTTATGATCTTCCTTTATCAAAGAATATACAAGAACATCATCCATAAAAACTACCTCAAAGTGATCAAGCTAATATCTAAAAACTCTATTCATTACATATATGAATATAGAAGGGGAATTAGTAAGACCTAATAGAATCGATATAAATTCATAGTGTCCATAACATGTAAAGAGTATGTCTTCAATTTTTACCATAAATTGATAGTATATATATCAAAGATAAATGTTGGAAAAATATTTATCTCCTCGTAATTGATCAAAAAAAATTAGAAATTCAAGGTAGAATATACTTATTCTTGATTGTGATCATGTTAAGTTCCTAATAATAAATCTAGAGTTGTATTGATCCATATTTCTTTTTAACAAAAATAACTCATTCACCCCGTGGTGATGAACCTATCTAAATGAATCCCTTATCAATATTCTCCTAGGGATGCTTCTTTAATTCATATAAATCAATCTAGGATATTTTATATGGTGTCTTTAAATTAGGTGTATCACTGAGTATGAGTCCTATTGAAAACTCAACCTCATGATTCATAGGAAGACTAGTAAACTCTTTTATAAAGATATCAGTAAACTCTCATACAATAAGAATATCTATGATATTGATTTTCTCTATAACCATTTAAGCTAAATACCCATTATGAATAAGAATAAAGACCAATACAATGGATTTAATTTTCATTGTATGTTTATATTTATCCATACACTAATAAATGATCATAGGTTTGTTCAGAATTAAAAATTTTACTTCCCTTCCTCTATAATTGATATAGTACTTATATAAATAAATCTAATCCTTTCTCAAATTAAAATCAAATTCAACTAAAGGGTGAATAAAAATATTTTTAGGAATCATATTCCCACAAACTTAAATCAGAGATGAATTATAAACTTTAGATGTGATCATCGTAATATTAGAAGTTTTCACAAATAATTCAAAATTTAATCACTCGGGTGGTATTGAGATACACATAAAAATTTATTCAGATATAAAATAGTGGGTAGATCTAGAATCAAATAAGAAGTTTTCATTTCTAGAGTGGATAGTACATATACCTTTCACCACTACATTATCATATCAAATATAGGCAATAGTTATTGCATGAGATTTCCATTTTTCTTTATAATTAAGAGGTTACTGACATTGATCATCATCATTAACCCTTGAATTCGAGTACTAGTTATCATAATTCCCATACTCCTTGAATTTGAAACAATGGAGCATGGGTGGTGCATTTTGTGGAGATTATATCTATCTGCATAATTAGATAGCATAATCTCATCACTTCAACATTCGATTTCTCAATGACCTTAATTTTAATAATTAAATCATTTATTAGTCCCATTAAGATATTTTCCTCCATGTTTCTTTCCACACTTCTATAATAAAGGAAGACTCATCATCTTCATTCCATGGTTTTTATGATTAGAATTTCCTTATAATTCCATCTTTATTTTATTATCAAAACTATGAGATTGATGGGTTAATCCAATCACTATTTAAACCTTCATAGCACATCAAACAATTTCTTCATAGCTAATAAATTCCCTTATGGGTAACACCCATCAAAGACTTAGATTTAAGCAAATGGATAATTGATCAATATCACTTTATTATTCAATTATAATACTAGAAGAATACCTTGTAATATGAAATTTACCTCATAGGTACTAATGGATTTATAATTATTATAATTTAACTAATTATATTACTTATCTATTTTCATACAAAGAATATGAGGAAAATAATTGTTAAAAAATAACCATCAAAACTCATCCCACTATATAGAGTGAATTTATTCATTTTCTCATGTGTTCTTAATGAGAGTCTACCATTGATCTAGTTCATATTCTAAATGATAAACAGACAAAATTGCATTTTCATAATTTGAATAATTAGGGGATGAGAATATATTTTCAGCGATGTTGGTCCATTTCTCAACAATTAGTGGATCAATAGACTCACTTAGAGAAGGTCGATGTTTTCTCATGAAGGACTAAACATAACAATGTTCCCTACCTTGCTCATTTGGAAGACCAATATGATTCATCAGTTGAGAAAGTTTCATAAGCATAAAAATGATATTTTTTATTCCATCTACCATAATATTTGGTTTCTTAATAGTATAATCATTTCATTTCCCATCATATTTAGCATAAATGTGGTTTCATCAAGTTTTAGCAATTTATTAAAACCAAAAATAAAATTGAGAATAATAATAATCATTGTGAGAAATTATATAATCATGAAAAAAATTCATATGATTTCTAAATCATGATACCTTATTTTAAAACTATAACACCATAGGATTAATGTAAGTCATCCATGATCATAATCTATTTAAATCCAATATAATGGTCTGTAAACAAAATGTGAATTAAACCATTCATATCCCCACTTGAGTTTCTTTCTAGGTGTGTAGTCTAAGGCCCAATCTTAATGCACTGGTGAAGTTCAAGTTATTATCAAATCCTCCCTATTCAGAGTTGTTACCCCTAGGTACATATATTTCATATCCAAATCCACTTGCAAGTATCCAGACAAGGATTAATTTTCTTAGAAAACCACACTCCTTCATTTAACATAACTTAGGATGTTCTCTTGTACTTAGGCCCATCCTAAGCATTCTCACTAAAATTTTATCACCTCAGTTTCAAAAAATAACTAAACCTTTCTCTCATAACAACTAATGTGATGAAAAAAAATCTATATTAAGATTATATCTTATTATATGAATATTCATTACATAACATTACAATAAACTCCATAATAATAAAGGTTTAGTGTCTTTGAAAACTTGGATACATAAAAAATAGTACATATAAGATTTACCTCATCCCCCACTAATTTATTCAGGACTATCACCATTCTTAGACATATCATAACTAAAACCATTCTTCGTATCTCAGGGAAAAGGAAACATAAAAATGGGTGATCTTAGATTTTTAGTAAGGTTAAACAAAATAGATATCAATGATCATTTAATCATAACATAAGCATAAGGGTGTGAAAATATAATCAAAACATTTGAAAACCATACCCAAAAATTCATATATCATAATCACGAGTCATGGAATACAACTTTTTAGTTCATAAGAATTGAATCATAAAGGAATGAAAGAAAATAATCAATGTGATTATAACATTTTCATAATATCATTTCTTAAAATAGTAGCATAAATTTTGGAATAATAACAATTATAGAAATATTATGTCAAGGATACCCAATAATACACTCATCACATGTTAGGTTTTATATAACCACCCATTTACATACTTTAGGCTTGGGATAACCTCTTATTTACCCTCTTTTGGGATTGTGATAACCTCCATGTACTTTGTTTTGGAATTGGGATAATATCTTGTGTACTCTTTGAGATAATAAAACAATAATCTTTACCCAAATCATTGGAGGGATATAATGAACCCACTCATTACATAATAATAATTCGTTCATATGTTCCACAACTAGGTATATGAAAATATGTATAGATACATTTATGTTTTTTTCATTTTGAAATATGGGTTTGTCGTAGGTTGGGAGTTGTTGGTAGTTAGAGTCCATGGGCTAGTTAGTAGAGGGAATCATCTAGCCGGTGCTGGCTAGTAGAAAGCCTATGTGAGTGCATGTGCCACTATCTAGCCATTGGATATCCACTAACCAACAAATGAAGTATTGTAGCTGCATACCCACAACATGTAGCCATCGAAAACCCAGTGGATGCCACCAGCTAGCTGATGGTGTTACTAGAGAAGTGAATTAGTAAGTGAACAAGTATAATTTGGGCATAAAATGTTTTATTAATACTCTTTAATCTAATGTTTTGACCCTAACTTGATTTCATATGATTTTCGTTGCTCTTTGGTGATGTTTTGGCTCTCTTTCCCTCTTATTTGGTTAATTGCTATGTGTATTGGAGGCTTCGCTCTCTATTCATCAAAATTTGGTAATAATAGTACTTCTAACCTAGTTTATTCTTTCTTCATACATGAAATTAATGAATTATAATACTAGATTTTAGGATCAAGAATATACATGAATAATTAACCATGTTTCCATTGGATACAGGTGCTCTAGGATCTGATCTATTCTCCTACCATCATTGGTTCTAAAGTGAAAAAAATTTCCCATCACTCTCATGGTATATGTCACTATCATATGGTCTAACCATTTTAATTCCTTATATTATTAATTATTTTCCTGTGGTTTTTATTATGAAATTGATTATTGAAAATGCAATTGGTTTTTGAGGGATATTTTATGTTTTCAAAAGTGGGTTTCAATGGAAACCATTTGATACATGTTTTGTGTTTGTTTAATTCCTTCAAAGATATTTTAAAAATGGAAATTTTTTCTCAAGTATGAAAGGTGGTGTGGAATTATATATAAATGTTTAATAAATATGTGGGAACATATTTGATTTGGCTTACACCTTAAGAAATTTTTTAAGGGGCATTATTTTTTGTTTTCCTTCAATGTAATGATGATATAATATCACACATGGGAGACTTTGGGTTATAACGAAAAAATATAAAAATAATAGCCCTGGTGGAGTTATCTATTACTAGGGAAGGTTCTTTTGATGTCATAGAGACTGGGGCGTATTCTTTATAAGGGACCAATTTTGAGGACTATAGGATTCATATATGATGGATAGTGTTCATTTGAGATTCATAGTGGTTTTATTGTGTATGCTTTCATATCCTTTATTACCCATTTGGTTTCTTAGATATTATATAAATGTATAATATTTTTATATTCTTATTTTACCACTTTTCATGTTATATTATTTGATGCTTGAAAGTTTTTTATTTATCTATTTATTCCATTGAAAATATAATCTGTCATATAGCTCTTTTTTATTGGTAATATCATTATTTTGAAAGGGATAATATTATTTTGAAAAGAAAACCAAAGGATTCTTTATAAATAAAAAATTATTTCATTTGAATTATTTTATAAATATGTTTTAAAAATAGAAAAATGCATTCAAGTGGTTAGAAACTATTTGGATTATTTTATGGTATCCTACTAGGAATTTGTGCTCACACCCTGTTTTTTTACTTCAGGTGTTTGTGTCCTTGTTTTTTTTGGTATAGGTAAAGGTAAGAGAATCATATAGATTATTACTCTCCTAACTCATTTTTCCTATTAGTGGGATGAAATGGTGGTAACCTATGGTCATGTGGAGATGGACCCATGGGTTTTTTCAGATTCCATGTTATTGATGCTCATCTTGTTATGTTTGGGACATTATTATCTATATGTTGGATGTTAAATTTTGGTTGGTATTTTACATATGATGTTTTTTGTTATCCGCTATTTTACTTTGTTGGTTTCTTTTATATCATATATCTATTATGGGTGAAATCATTCATATCATATCTTGTATTATACCCAAGTTCTTGTCTGCATCCCATGGTGATTGTGAATTCACTTCACGCTATATGTAATTTTAATTAAATTGAATTTATAGGTTCACCTGGATTGGTATGTTACAATATATATTCCATAATATCATGAAAACATTTATCATTCATCAAAACTTAACTCAAGGAAGAGAACATAGGTTTCATAAATACTTTTCATCATAAAAATAAACCATATAGAGAAATAATAAATATGGTATAATAGAATCATATCCCTAGTGAATAATAATTAAAATCAAAGGATGTTATAATAGATGAAAAATTCTTATTAATCATCATCATAACATTTTATAAGGAGAATAAAATTTTAATTTTGATGTCAATTATTCAAAATAAAATAGTTTCTAAAATTTTAAGGAAAAAATTTTATCTGAAAATAACCATGAAATTTTTAAAAGGAAGTTTCAAATAATTTTGTGGTTATTATAGAAGAAAATTATATTCATGTCATGTATATTACAACAATGAATCCTTTCACATTTTTGGTAAAAATTCAAAAGTACCTCATTCAGAAAAAGACAAGAATATTCCTTTAAAAATTTATAAAAAGTATAACATGGATAAAAAAGAATTTAAAAATTAATAGGATATGAGTAAAAACATTTTAAAAACATTTTAAATAAAATATGGACATATAAGAAAAAGATTCCTGACCAAATAGTAAAAGAGAGTCATTTTTACTTAAAACATTATTTTAATCTCTTGATTACTTAAAGAGAGAAAAATTAAATGAAAGAATTAAATCTCTAGAAATAACTAGTGAAGAATAAAATTAGTGAAACTTAATATATATAATCCTACTAGAAATGGGATTATAATATAAAACCCTTACCTCAAGTTTGACTTGTTTCATAATCACTCTAATTTAATGTATAATGAATTTAAATTTATTATAATTGTATAACATAACCATATTTATAGTTATAATATCATATATGATCCACTTATGACATTTATAAACCCATTTATTAATAATTATTTTTTAATATCATCTTTTTTGGGTATTAACTCTTTTATTTTTCATTATTATTTTGGTATGGTAGTTCCAAAACTTATAATTTTGACATGGTTAAATCTTTTATAAAATTTGAATCATGATATAAATATAATATATATTCATTATATATATTTTTTGAATCATCCATTAAATGTAAAGATAGAAAAATGAATTACACCATTCATAGAGATGGTAGTATGTATGTATACATGAATATTCTTTTCATTTTCTAACAATTAAAAGGAAACAAAAATAAATAATTTTGTATCATTGCTAAATAAAAATTAAATCATAAATATCATATATATATATATAATTATTATAAACTAACTTGAAATTTGGTGATGGAAAATGAATCAAATTGGTGTGTGGAGATGGTGATCCACAAGTACACATGAGTGATACTTTCATTTCCCATTTGATGGAAAGTAGTAAAATACTTGTTTCATCATCATAATAACATATCAGTATATTTATGATATTGTATACATTATTTTATGATGAATACAATAGTTTTGTAGAAGGAGGAAGAAAAAAATATAATTGAAAGTACTTGGTTATGTGTTACACCTCTTCATTGAGAAACCTCCCATGTATTATATCATAGTCCTTGAAAGGATGTTATTAGGATAAAACCAAGAACTTTAGTACATGGTAAGGGATTTTAAGATGTTATTAGATTAGTTATTTTCTGATTTTAAATTCTAAAACATACTGATTAGGGTATAAAAGTATGTTCCCTTTTATAAGTGAGTGGAGAGGCACCCTTAAAATTACAAAATTTATTAAATTAATATAAATTACATTTCACATTCAGGTTGTCTGAAATTTTTATATTGTAAATATAGGATTATTATGAGTTTAAATCCTCTCATAAGATAAAATTTAAAAAAATTTAGGTGTAATATAAACCCTTATCTCTTAGTTTTAACCCCTAGTTAATCCTCTTTACAATTTCCACAATATCAATGCTTTTTAATCTTTTATTATCCTGAAAGCTAATATAAAAGAAAAAATGACCCCTAATTTGAAAAATTTAACACCCCAAGACTTTAAAATATTTTCCTTTTAAAATAAATATAATTTTTTTGTTAGCATTATTTCTACACAAAGTTAAACTTATGCTACACACAACACTGAATTAGCTTGCGTTACACGCAAGACTGATTTTTACCGCCTTTTAATGGAAAACCTATTTTGAAATTAAATTTTTAAACTTTTATAAATTTTAATTTAATAAATAAAAATAATTTTTTAATTGATAATTTTGAAATTATATTTGGATGGATTTTGGGGATTTTTCTGAGACACAACATTTTTTATGAATTGTGAAAAATACTACAATTTAGTTGAAAACTGCCTTTTCTTTAAAATAATTATTAAATTCATATTATATTTTTAATTAGGTTTAAAGTAAAAGTAGATAATTTATTCATATATTAATAATATTTATTTCATTGGAAATGTTTTTATATTTAAATTAGATATTAAAACTTATTGAACTTTTGAATGTTTTTACTTTAAAAAACTGTTTTCTCACCATGGGTGCAGGATTAGCGTTAATCTTAATTTTCCCACTTATGAAATTTGAATTTTGAAAAACATAAATATGCAGTTTTAATCATTAAAATATATATGGTATAATAATATAAACTTAATTTTTTACTGAAAATGTTAGTGAAAGTGATTAAAATTAATCACGGTGATTAAGGTGAGATTAATCTTAATAAGGGACTAAACCATAATCTTAAGGACCAAAATGACCTGGAAACTTGTCCAAAATACATTTTATGACAATAATTAGACCATATACCCTATTTGATATAATTTTATGGTTTATTGGGATATTATTAAATAGAATCACCCAATATAAAAGGTTAAGTAAGGAAAAAAGACAAAAAGGGAACTTTCCTTCCTTTAAAATTTATAAAACTTTGAGATATGTAAAAAATATAATATTTTAGGTTATACATATCATTTTGAAATATAAATGGTTTATTGTTTTCATAATAATTTATCAATAATTTTTATAAATTATTTAGTTACTTAACATGCATAAGAAATGTCAATGTAGTGATTATTTAGTTAATAATTAACTAAAATAAAAGATACTATAAATATTAGAAGTGAAGTATATTGATTTAATTTTTTTCATTAATTTTTTTGTAGATAAATATATCATTCTACATAGATTTAAACTTAATATATTTTAATTCCAATATTTTTTTTTGATATTTTATTTTTAAAATTAAATAAATAATGTTAAAAATCGAATTATTGTTATTTTACAATAAATAATATTTTATTAAAAGATTTAAAACTAATAGAAATAATATATTATGCCAAGTGATTTTTAAGTGTTAATATATATTATATATTTTATATTAATGGTCCGATTTATTTTTTATAATTAACATATTGACCCATATATTTTAAAAATGTTGTTAACACGGTCCGGGTTTAAGCAGTGTTTTAGCACGTCACATGTGCTTATTTTCAAATTAATTTTCTAAACACATGGGATTTTTATTTTATAAATTAGATATAAAATTAATAATTCAGTGGATCTATATTTTCTAATAAATATATCTTTAGTTTATTCTTAATGGTTTAATTACTAAGGTTAGAAAACTTAATTTTTTAATAAAAATCAAAATTATAAAAATGGGGAATCCAAGAAGTTAAGGAACCAAATTATTAAAAATAAATAAATTTTTGTGGTGGAGGTTTTTATCGACCCTTATTCTCATTAAATACATTATTTTTTCATTTTTTAGGCACATTAGGTAAGTTTTACTTCCCATTAATGAATACCTTTTGGTATTTACAAGAGTGTCACTCCCCCTCCACTATAAAAAGTCAAGAACTCTACCCCTTCCTCACACCTCTCAAGCCAATTTGGCCCATCAAAACTCTGAAACAATTATCTAAAAAAATACCTCCCCTAAACCTATAATCCTTATTCTATGAAAAATACACCTGAAGAAGTCCTTTGGTACAAACCAAAAGAAGTTACCCTATTAAGAGGTAACATCTTCCTTCAAGCTCTTTTAATTTATTTATTTATCCAACCCTTAATCTTTTATTATTCCATGATTGTATTAAAAAATAAGTATAATTAATTTACTGGGATGTTTTTATACTAAGTTTTAGACCTTAACTTACACACACTTCCATCTAATGGGTAACGAACATATTGATTCTGTGTACGGCGGACTATTGCCTCGCGAAATGATGATTGTTCATTTTTACATTACCACCTCTCATGGTGGAAATTATGATAGAAAATTTATTTATATATTATATATATATGATATTTATTATTTATTTATAATTATATAATCCTTTTATAACACATACCATTAATACTTCCCATTTTTTGTTAATACGATAACATCGTTTGGGGAAGTGTGGACTATCGCCCTGTCGAAACGATGTGATTCGTTCATGCTATACATGAAATGTATTAAGAATGATTTCAATAAATCAATGTATTATATATAACATATATATGATAATTTAATTTTAATATACACATGTATCATTTTTTTAATTATTTTAATATGAAAAGAATGAAAGTAGCATTCATGCATTGTACGGACTACCATCTCCCTGAATGGTGCACTTCATTTCTTATCTCCAAATATTATGGACTATTATAAACACATATGTACTGAAAATATAAGATAATTATGTCTTGGTTTACATTATTTAGATTATTAAATAATGATCTAATAAATAGTAACAATAAGTAACAAGTCAAAACATACTTGAGAAAAATAGGTAATTAACACCCAAAATAGTTAAAATAATGAAAGGGTGTTAACAAAAGGGTAATAAAATATTATAATAATTTAATATATGATATTATAAACATGATTATGGTTATTTTATAATTTAGTTACTTGTTTCAAACCACTATAAAGGAGAATAAATACCACACAAAAAATGAAGGTTAAGTTGATGGATTTCATCTCAATTTACATTTCATTAAACTTATTTTTGTTATGCACAAATCCAATTTTATATGTTGTACGTAGTGACCTTGTAAATTTTATATCATGAATACCATTATTCTAATGATATTATAAATATTCATTTAATTCATGGAGAATTATTATTTAAATGTTTCAAAGTGGTATGGGAAACTTTGGACTGTTTAAAGATTATTTTTCTTCAAGAATGTTTTAATGTTAACAACCCTTGTTGTTACTTACCCTCCACTGAGGTATTATTGATACATCTATATTTTTTATTCAATATGGATATATTATAGTTCACATTGTTTATTAATTAAATAAATTATTCAATTTTATGAATTCTTTGGACATGTAAAACATGGGTTGGGAATCATTTAACATAATCCCTCCGGGTAGGGGACTGGTTAATGAAATCCACTCAATGCATTGGTGGTCTCATGAGATGAAATTAGGTTGGAAAAACCCTTAAAGTTTGTAACCAGTATGATATATACTATATTTTTAAAGGTCTTGATATTATATTTAAGGTTGGAAAAACCAAATTTGTTTGTAACGAGTATGTTTTAAACTCTCTTGTGAAAGGTTTTTATGGTAATGGTTCCATGTACCTAGGAAACATGGCATCCAATAAATAAACATTTCTATTATTGATAATTTAGTTATTTTAATTATTTATCTGGGATATTTTGTGTTGAAATATATATGGATTCAGTTCTTTCTCATTTTATTGATTAATGGCATGTGTTTTAGTTTTTTACCTTTCCATATTGATATTGTTGTATCTAGTTATCTGAATGACACGTGTTATCAGTTATTTACCTTATCATGTTAATTTATTCTCATTAATTCATTATTTCTTCCAATTTACTTAAACTTACCATGAATTTTATCTCACCCTTATTATGTTTCTTTCCCCTAGGTAATGAAAAATAAAACATTGAATGTGATTTCATAGATATGGTTTATTTAAATTTATTATGTATCATGTCTTATTTTATATTTCTCAATCTATTATGGGTATCATGTTGTAATTTTCATTTACAAGACTATTAAACTGGTCGGTCCTTCAAAATTTTATTCTTTGTAATCATGTCAATGTAATAAAATAATGCAAAGGCTCCGAACATCTAGGTTCAGGGCGTTACAGTTTGTATCAAAGGAAGTTTAGCAACAACCTTAAAAAGTAGATTTATAAAACATGGATTAGGGAATATAACCCTAAGATATACTTTGAGGATATATATATAAGATAATCCTAGAATTTTGGTAAGGTATATATTATGTGGGTATTCCTAGAAAGACATCCATGTTTGGATACTATAAGTGTACATGGTTCTGTAATAGATGTACCTATTAGTAATAACCACCAACGAGGTGTTCTAGGCCTGACTCAAGGTAACCTGATACATGAAAATGGGACTTACTGTATACTTAGTTTGACACTCTTGGGGGATATGTTTAGAGTATTTCACTTTTTCTTTATCTACCATTATAATGGATTTAAAAATAAAGTTATCCCCAAAGTAACCAAATTTATGATTCTAGGATTTGTAATGCATAAATTTATGTTATGATTTATAAAACTTTCGTAATTATAGGAGTTAATCCAATATATTCCATCATTTAGAAATGGTGCCTACTATAAAGAATGTGAACCTCACTAATACACGTGATCCAATGAGTAAGAATGATCAACCTATTCAGGGTCTTGAGCCAATATTTCAAAGGTAAATAGTCTCTCAAACATTCTCATCACATGAGGACATAGTATCATATAATAATGAGATGGATAAATAATTCTACAAGTCCTATTCCTTCAAAGGAAACCAAAACAAGAAGAGGCCATAGGATCACCAAGAGAAAGGGAATGAGTCAAATAATATGAATGAAAAAAAGTATTTTCCCACATGTGATAATTTTTGAAAGAAATTCCCTAGTACTTTCTTAAAAATAATTGGAGTTTTCTAAAAATTTGGAAAGAAAGGACACCAGGATTTTTATTACAAGGGTAAGAAAAAGGTTTCCAACATATAATGATTCAACTGCAAAGTGGTGGGACACTATTAAAATCAATGTCTCAAGTGACAAAAGAATATATCCCAAATGATGATATTGGATAATATTCAACTTATGATGATACCACGGTTGAAGAGGAATGATTAATATGACTATTTAGGAATTATTTCATATGAATGTTTTATCAGTTATGTCAAAGTTATAAGGATTATACAACTGTACTTTTTAAATAAAAATTTTAGATCATATTTTCAATAGTACAAAGAAAATTTATTCAGTAGAAAGTTAAAATTTTCAGAAAACACGTGATTAAGGGAAACACAACCCTTAATATGTTCCTAATTTTGAGATAATAATGAAGAAATTATTGATTTGGATAAGTTTTTGCTACGTCAGAACTTATTTATGACTTGTTGAAAAGTGGTCTATGCTATCATTAATAGAGTTTACAACACTCTTGGATTTAAGGAATATATCCAATAACACATTTCTTGCATAAATAATAATGAATAATTCATGTTCCTAATAAGTTTTTATGGCTATTAAAGTTATTACCATATTTCAAGAGGATACATGATGAAGTTATTCACATGTTTGTAATGTAAAAATTTAGAGTTGCTTCATATTTACTAAAGGTTGATGATAAGTTTATTTTAGATATTCAATGACCTTACATCCAAAGTGTTGGATAATAATATTTTGGAAAACATAACAAATTATAAAATGGTTTATGTTGATAATTGGATGATATTTTAGAGTTTAATGTATTACTTCACCATACAATGCATCCTATGCAAAGAGATGAAGTAGAAATACTTCAAGGTATAATCAAAGGAAAATATTATGTTTATAGAATCTAAACTTAATTATATTCTTAATGAGTGAATGAATTACACAACTCTAGAAAAAGGATTTTGAAGAAAAAATGTTGTCCTATTATCATTATTTTTTATTATATCAATGATCTTTAATAACACCTCTAGTTTATGGTTTTGTGGTCTATAACATTCATCTAAAACATATTCTCTATCACTCTCCACCAGAACATGATGGTTATATTTCTCTTCTGTGTCTAGGTTTTCACTAATGTCATCCTATTTTAAATCATTGTTTTTTGGTAAACTTCATGTTTCATTTTTTCCCCTTATTAATAGTATGTGTTATTGAGCCTATTTACAATGTGGTTTTTTCAACAATAGTATTTTCAAATATCAACCAAGATCATGTTTAAATTGCGAGGATGAAATTTAATAAAGGTTGGGAGAATATAATACCCCACTACATTAAAATATTTTCATTTTATAACAAATATTTTTTTTTGTTATAACTCTTTATACACAAATCTAAACTTATTCTACATACAATACTAAATTAGGTTGTGTTACACGTATGACTGAGTTTTAGCACCTTTTAAAGGGGAGCCTATTTTAAAACAAAATTTTGACACTTTTATGAATTTTATTTTTAGAAATAAACACCATTTTTGAATTTTTAATTTATAAGTTATATTAGCGTGAATTGTTTTTATTTTTTTGATAAACATCATTTTTTGATGAATAGTGAAAAATATAGCATTTTAGTTAAAAATTGTCATTTCCTTAAAATAATTATTAAAGTTAAATTATATTTTAAATTTATTTTAAAGTCTCAATAGATCATTTATACATATATTAATACAATTTAGATCATTTTAGTCATCTTTATATTGATATTAGATATAAAAAACTTATTAAACTTTTTAATGTTTTTACTTTAAAAACTCACCTTCTCTCCACATGTGTGGGATTAGCATTAATATTAATTTTACACTTCTGTAATTTTAATTTTGAAAAATAGACATAAAAAAGTTTTAATAAGTGCATGTTTTTAGGTATAATAATATAAATTTAATTTTTTACCAAAAAATTAGTGAAAGTTGTTAAAATTAATTACAGTGATTAAGGTAAGATTAAGATTAATAAGGGACTAAACCTTAATCTTAATGACCAAAATGACCTGGACACTTGTCCAAAGTTCATTTTCTAAAAAAAATCGACCATATACCCTCTTGGTAAGAATTTAATGGTTTATTGGGATATTATTAAATGGAAGTGACCTATATAAAAGGTTAAGTAAGGAAAAATACAAAATGGGAACTTCCATTACCTTTAACATTTATAAAACCTTGAGATGTGTAAAAAACATCATATTTTCAGTTATAAATATCATTTTTAAATATAAATGGGTTATTTTTATCATAATAATTTATCAATAGTTTTTAAAAATGATTTAGTTACTTAAAATTATTAAGAAATCAATGTAGTGATTATTTAGTTTATAATTTACTAAAATAAATAATACTATTAATATTGAAATTGAAGTTTATTGATTGATTTGTTGTCATTAATTACTTTTTTAGATGAATATATCATGTTACATAGCTGTAAACATAATATATTTGAATTATAATATTTTTTTGTTATTTTAAAATTAAAATTAAATCAATAATGTCAAAAATGACATTATTGTTATTTTATAATAAATGATATTTTATTAAAATATTTAAAATTAATAAAATCATATATTTTTCCAAGTGATTTTTCACTGTTAATAAATATTTAATATGGTCTATTAATGGACCAATTTGTCTTTTACTATTAACATATTGATTAATATATTGAAAAAAATTGTTAACACGGTGTGGGTTTAAGAAATGTTTTAGTGCGTCACATGCGCGTTTTTTAATTTAATTTCCAAAACACGTGGGATTTTTATTTTATCAATTAGGTATCATATTAATAATTCAGTTGATATATATTTTATAACAAATATCACTTTAATTTAGTCTTAATTGTTAAATTACTTAGGTTAGAAAACTAGATGCTGTAATAAAAACCAAAATGATAAAATTAGAGAATCTTAGAAGTTAAGGAAAAAAATTATTAAAATACACAAATTTTATGTGTTGGAGTTTTTTATTGAAAATTATTCTCATTTAGTCCATTATTTTTTCATTTTTTAGGCACATTAGGTAATTTATACCTCCCATTAATGAATACCTTTTGGTATTTGCAAGAGTGCCACTCCCCCGCAACTATAAAAAGAAAAGAACTATACCCACTCCTCACACCTCCCAAGCCACCTTGGTTCTTCCAAACTCTAAAAAAACAGTCTTCTAACATCCCTAAACTAGAACTAGAAGCCTCCCTTTTGTAATAAATCCACTTAAGGAATCCCTTTGGTACAAACCAAAAGGAGTTACCCTATTAAGAGGTAACATCTTCCCTCAAACTATTTTAATTTATTTATTTCTCCACCCCCTCATTTTTTATTATTCCATAATTGTATAACAACACCAATATAATAAATATACTATGATGTTTTTATAGTAATTTTTTGACCTACACTTACACACACTTCCATCCAATGGGTAACGAATATACTATTTCTGTGTATAGTGAACTACTACATCACGAAATGATGATTGTTCATTTTTCCTTTAACACCACTCGTGGTTGAAATTATATATGATATATATGATATTTATTATTTAATTATACTTATTTAATACTTTTTTAACATATACCTTTAATAATTCCCATTTTGCGTTAATATGATAACTTCGTTTGAGGAAGTGTGGACCACCGCCGCATCGAAGCGATGTGATTCATTCACATTATACATAGAACGTATTAAGGATGATTTTAATAAAACTATGTAACATATATAACATATATATCATACTATAATTATAATATACATATGTTTAATTTATTTTAAATTCTTTTAAAATGAAAAATAAATGAAAGTGTCATTCATACGTACGTACAGCCTATCATCTCCATGAACGGTGCACTTAATTTCTTGTCACCAAATATTATGGACTATTATAAATACATATGTACTTAATATATTAGATAATAATTTCATGGTTAACATTGTAGAGATTTTTAAATCATTATATAACAAATATTAACAACAAGTAACAAGTCAAGACATACATGAGAAAACTAGGCAATTAACACTCGAAATAGTTAAAATAATGAAAGAGTGTTAACAAAAGGGTAATAAAATATTATTAAAAGTTAATTTATGGTATTATAAACATGATTATGGTTCAAGTATAAGTTAGTAACATATTTAAAACCACTATAAATGAGGATAAATACAACATAACAAAATGAAGGTTAATGTAAGGTATTTCGTCTCAATTTACATTCCATTGAGACTTATTTTTGTTATACACCAATTCAATTTTATATGTTGTATGTACTGACCTTTGAAATTTTATATCAGTAATACCCTTATTCTCATGATATTATAAGTTTCATTTAATTCATGGGGAATTATTATTTAAATGTTTCAAAGTTGTATGGTACACTTTTGAATGTTTAAGGATTATGTTTTCTCAATAATGTTTTAATGTCAACAAGACTAATTGTTACTTACCCTCCTATAAGGTATTATTGATAAAACCATATTATTTTTTAAATATGGATATATAATAAGAAACATTATTTATCAATTAAATCAATTATTCAATTTGAGTAATTATTTGGATAGGTAAGACATGGGTTGGGGACTGTTTAAAGTAATCCCTACGGGTTGGGGACCGGTTAATGAAATCCCCTTGATGCATCGGTAGTATCATGGGATGAAATTAGGTTAGAAAAACCCTTCTTGTTTATAACTAGTATGATATAAACTATCTTGTAAAAGGTATTAATAGTAGATTTATGGTTGGACAAACCAATTTGGTTTGTAACTAGTATGTTTTTAACCGTCTTATGAAATTTCTTGACGGTACTGGTTCCATGTCCCTAAAAAACATGGCATTTAATAAATAATAATTTAAGGTATTGAGAATTTAGTTATTATCATTATTTATCCTTGACATTTTTCATCAAAATATCTATGGATTCACTTCTTTCTCAGTTTATTGATTAATGTCATGTGTTTCAGTTTCTTACCTTTCGATATTGATATTGTCTTCTTTAGTTATTTGAATGGTATGTGTTATCAGTTATTTACATTTCCATGTTAATTTATTCTTATTGATTCATTATTTCTGCCACTTTACTTACATTTATCGATCATTTTAGCTCACCCTTATTATGTTTCCTTTCCCTAGGATATGAAAAAGAAAACATTGAATGAGTTTTCATAGACACAGTTTATTTTATTTTATTATGTATCATGTTTTATTTTCTATTTCCCAATGTATTATGAGTATCATGTATGTAATTTGGATTTCCAATACTTCTAAACTGATCAGTCCTTTAGGATTTTATTCCTTTTAATCATTCCAATTTAATAAAATAATTCAATGGCTCTAGACTTCTGAGGTTAAGGCATTATAAAAATGGTTAATAATTGTAATGTCTTTGATTTTACATGAATTATTTTTCGAAATTGTATGGATTTATTTTGAAATAAGGCAATGAGACGACATGCGATTTTGAGGATTTTTGGGCCCGAAATAAATGTTTGAAAAATATTAAAATATTTATTAACATGTGTGTAACACCCCAAGCTTCCACGGTACGTTTCCCTTCTAATAATGCGATAGCGTGTGTTGTACGCAACCTCGAGTTCTAACACACACCACAACTAATTAAACTAGCCGTTGTGAATACTAATACCTACTTTTTGAAATTATATATATTTTATATTTGAAAATGGACTTCATTTTTGGATTCGTAATATCAAAATTAGCCTAGGGTGAAATTTTGGTACATTTCGGATAACTTTCATATTTTGATGAATAGTGAAAATTACTAAATTTTAATTAAAAACAACTTTTTTAATCAAAATAATTAATAGTGATAAATTGTGAATTTGAGTGGTTTTAAAGTATATTTAGAATATATTTTTACCATTTAATATAATGTTGGTCATTGGACATAATTTTACAATTAAACCGAACATAAACAAGTGTCAATCTTTTGATAGTTATTACCTCTTAAAAACACGCTTTTTGTTTTGACAGCGGGAATTAATTTTAAATTAATTTCTGCCACTTCTGTGTTTTGAATTTAGGAAAATGGATTCCATATTTGGAATCAGGATGTTCAAATTGTGTAAATAGGTAACTTTTATTTTTAGACATTTTGAATAGTTACTGTGGTAAATATTTTATTTACCATGGTTAAAGGGTAAATCCGGTAAATAAGGGTTAAAAAAATAATATTATAATAATACAAAATTACCCTAAAACGTGTCCTAACCTTATTGGTGGAACATACCCGACCATGGGCATCCTTGGGTCAATTTGGGGACCCCTTGGATCCACTTGTATGTGGTAGGGACACATTATATTAATAAAGTTAAAATAAAAATAAAAATGGCATAAGCTTACATCTTTTAGAAGAACAATTTTTACATAGGGTTATACATGTTGAATTTTCTATTATAAATATTCATTAGAAAGCTAAAAAGATTTCCTACATAATGATATTTTATTTATAATTTTTAGACATCAAATAATTTAAATTATTAATGACACAATAATGATGCAATGGTTACCTCATTAATAAATCATTTAAATAAATAAGATTATAATGATTAAAATATTATCTAAAACCTGTCCAATTCTTATTGGTTGATGTTATTTAGAATATGAGTCATCGTATCTTCGACCTCAATGATTTTTGGACCATTATAAACCGAATATAATTATATTATAAAGTAATACTTTCACTCTTTCCTAAAGAGCCCCTCCTCCCCCTTATAAAAGGAGACCACTTCTACTCATTCCTCACACCTCTCAAGCCACTTGGCTCGTCCAAACTCTGCCCAACTAAGCTCCCCACATCCCTCTCCTCCTCCTTGAAGCTTCCCCTTAGGCAGAAAGCATTTCAACAAGTCCTTTGGTTCCAACCAAAGTGAGTTACCTAAATTAAAGGTAACGATTTCTCTTAAATTATTTTCATTTATTTTGCTTCTTCAACCCCCAAACTCTTTTTATTTCCTTTCTTTTGTAACAACACCAGTATCCTCAATATACTAGGATGTTGTTATAAGAAGGATTCAAACTACACATACACACAACTCCATCTAATGGATGATGAACATAATGTTTCTGTGGATGGCAAACTAACGCCTCACGAAACGATGATTGTTCAAATACATCTTACCGCCTCTCATGGTGGCCATTATGATGGCACTGTAATAAAATATGATGTTAATGATATATATTTTATATATAAGCTTCTGTAATTCCATTTTATTTCATACCATTATTCGTTTCATGTTGTATATACATACGATAATTTCATTTGAGGAAGTGCGGACTACCGCCCCCTTAAAATGATATGACTCGTTCATACCACCCATGGAACGTATAAAGGATGGTGTTAATGAACTTAAGTAACATATATAAAATATTATATTATACAGGAATAGTAATATACCTATGTATCATTTGTATTCGATTCTTTTAAAAATTAAATGGAAGTAGCGTTCGTGCGTACGTACGGACTACCGTCTCCACGAACGCGATGAGATTCATTTTCCATCGTATCCATTCAAGTATAATTATCATTTGATGATTTAAAAATGATGTTTAAGGACTTGATACCATTCTGGATTTGAATAATATACAACTTATCCTTTACAAACATGTCTTACGTAACAAAACATACAAAAGCAAACAAGTAAGTTCACACCCGAAACAGCGATAATACTAAGATATTATTATCAAATCAATATTAAAAGATCATATATGATATCATATTAATGTATATGATTCTTGTATAATTTAGTAACAATTATTTCACTATTATACAGGAGGTTAACCTACCCCAACCAAGGAAAATTACAAGGTAAGGGTTATTTCACAATCTCTTCATTATCCGAGGTTGTATTATACGTAATAATCTACTGGGATCTCTTTATCATCCACATCCATGTTTCTTCGAAATGTATTTCAAAAAATTTTTACTATTTACAAGAATATGGGTTAAAGTCATTTATACCCTTGTTTGACTTTTTATAAGAGGTTTATAAAGGAATCTTTCCGTCGTTTTCAAAACAAGGTCCTTTTTAACCTTTTCGACAGAATTGAGGTAAGAATGTTTTTTTTAACTTATACGGCGGGTGCGGTTATTTTCCGCCGTTATAAAATCGTCGAAGCTTCCCATACAAGCTTATAAGAATATTTTCAAAGAAAATGTTTTATTTTATATGGATCTTAAATGATTTCAAAATAAAAGGAGATACTTCTTTAAAAAGAATTTTGATTTCATCTATGTCAACATCCTTTGATGGATTTTAAGATTATTTAAAGTTGATTTATTATGATACAAAAATTCTATATTGTATTGAGGGTTTTGTGATATGTTTGACTGTGGATGTGCTATTTTTATACCATTCATAGTTTATGGTGAAATTATTGACATTTCGTATGCTAGTTCTAATACGAATGTTTATGTTATGTTTAAACCTTTTCATATGGGAATGCATTGGACTTAATAAGTGACGGGTGGAGCCCGCTATAGCTCCTTGATGCATCGGTAGGTCTCATGAGACAAACTAGTGTCTTGGCACAAGGCCTTGACAAGATCTTATTTGTAGTCTTGGCACGAGGCCTTGACTATGTGGTTATGACAGTCTGGCATTATGCATTCCAACATTATGAAAATGGTTATTGATTTTTGCATGTGATTATTCGATTAGTAGAATATCCATGTGAATAAGTAAATGGCATTATTTTATTTTACTTTTGCCATACTATGTTGAAGTTCAATTTTAAAAGGCTTTTGTTTTAGTAATTCATTGCCTTAAATGTTTATGCTTATTTTGAATGTTCCGCTATATTGTTATCCTTACTGGGCATTTGAGCTCACCCCTTTTCTATGTTTTATTTTTCCCAGGTAGTGAAGAAGTAAATTATGAATGACTTGCAGGGATATTATGAGGGGTTAATAGTGTGGATATGAAGACTTTGTTGTTGTAGTAGTTTTTCACTTTGAAATGTAATGTAAAACGTTATGATTATATCTAGTGTTTCCAAGGCTACTAAACCAATCGGTCTTTCGGGATTTGATCTTTCTTGTGATCATGCCAATGTTACGAAGTAATGCACCGACTCTGGGTAACTGGGGTCGGGGCGTTACAGTTGGTATCAGAGGAAGTTTAGTACAAACCTTGGAAGCTAGATTTAGATAAACTCTGATTAGAGCACATAGACCTAAGATGAACTTTGAGGATTAGTATAGAAGAACTTCCTAGAATTTTGGTATTGTAGAGACTTTGTGAGTTTTCCGAGCAATACATCCCTGTCTGGATACGAGCAGGTAGAGGCGGCTCTGGCACAGATGTACCTAGGGGTAAAACCCGAAAACACCGCTTTGAGCTAGACTCGAACGGGAACTGGTGCACGACAACGGGCCTTGCTGCACTCTTGGTTACGACACTCCCGGGGGATATGCTTAGGATAACTCTCACTTTCTTTACAAATCATTATGAAGGGTTTATGAGTATATACTTCCTCAAAGAAAACATATTTATGATTATGGATTATATCCATAGATAGTTCAATTTATGTTTAGTGTTTTATAAGTATGGGATTATGTATTTTGATTCATAAACTGATCTAGTTTATGCCATTGTTTAGAAATGGCGCCTAGTGGAAGAAATGGAAACTGTATCAATGCACGCACTCCATGTAGGGATTGCCCTCCTGCTCAAGATAATTATAGTGGGGCTGGTGATGCAACTGGTGCTGATCAGCTAATCACCGTACTGGGACAACTTACTCAGGTTATGAATAATAACCTTACCCGTATGGAGCACCCTGATCCGCAGCGTGGAGGATCAATGTTAGATCGATTCATGAGACAACAACCACCAACGTTCAATGGGAGTACAAATCCCTTAGTAGCTGAGCAATGGATATTTTCCCTAGAGAAAATATTTCAGGCTTTGGGGAGTAGTGAAAGGGAAAAAGTTACCATGGCAGTTTACCGCCTCACTGGAGATGCTGATCAATGGTGGTCATTGATTCAAAACATGAAGGAAGATGATGAAGTATCAAACATGGAATGGAGGGAGTTCAAAGATCTGTTTTTAGAAAAATACTTTCCTCGCGACCATCGAGCAGATATGGAAAGGCAATTTCTGAGTCTGAGACAAAAGGAGGATGATAATGTCACAAAGTATGAGGCTAACTTTACAAGGTTAGCGAGGTATGCTGGAGATTATATTCGCAACCCAAGAAGTAAGATTGATCGTTTCTTTGATGGGTTAAAACCATTTCTCCGTCGAGCATTAGTCTCACAATCCTTTTCATCGTACGAAGACATTGTCTCATGTGCTATCAAGACCGAAAAGGAATTCTCTAAGTCTTATGACCTTAAAGCAAAGCAAGAGAAGAAGAGACCTGCTGATCAATCTGGGAATGGAAATAAGGGGAAGAAGGGAAAGGTTGAATATCCATCTTGTGGTAAATGCGGGAAGAAACATCCTGGTACTTGCTTGAAGGGAATGGGAGTCTGTTACAAGTGTGGTGAAAAAGGCCACCAAGCTCATGATTGCAAGGGGAAGAAGGAAGCTACCAACGTTCAGTGCTACAATTGCAGGGAGATGGGGCATTATGCAAATGCATGCCCTAAGCGTCAGGAGAACTTACCTCAGAAAAGGCCAAGGGATCAAGGCCAGGCTTATGCTATCACTACTGCTGAGGTAGAAGCTCCGAAAGACGTGGTGGCAGGTAATTTAATGGTTTCCTCAAGTTTAGCAAATGCATTATTTGATTCTGGATCATCGCATTGTTTCATATCTTCCCAATTTGCTAAGAAAATTAGATATTTCCAATTTGATTTAATAAGGGAGTTGTCTGTTAAAACTCCTAAGGGAAGTATCGTTGCAACAAAGTTTTGTGAATCAGTCCCCATTAGAGCACATAAATTTTCTTTATCTGCTGATTTCATCGTCATACCTATGATTGAGTTTGATATAATCCTCGGTATGGACTGGCTTTCGGACTATGATGCGAAGATTTATTGTAAGAAGAAAGAGGTTACGATTCTTGATGATAATGATAAGGAACACCTTATTTTTAGAGCAGAATCGCCACCACCTAATTCTTATTTAGATCCACCCCCAGTAGCTCAACTTAATTCAATTATTGGGGAGAAAGAGAATGAAATAACTGTCGGTGAGGAAAGTAATGTTCAAATAGAGGATGTACCTGTTGTGAAAGAATTTGTAGATGTATTTCCGGAAGATTTACCTGGACATCCTCCAGAACGAGAAGTTGAGTTTTCCATTGATTTGATTCCTGGATCAAGGCCTATATCGAAGACCCCTTATAGAATGGCCACTGTAGAGTTAGTCGAACTAAAGAAACAACTAGAGGAATTGAGTAATAAGGGATTTATTCGCCCTAGTGTTTCTCCATGGGGAGCCCCTGTTCTTTTTGTTAAAAAGAAAGATGGATCTATGAGGTTATGTATCGACTACAGGGAGATCAATGCTATAACAATAAAGAACAAGTATCCCCTACCTCGTATTGATGATTTATTTGACCAACTGCATGGATCTCAATACTTTTCAAAGATTGACCTTCGATCTGGATACCATCAGTTGTGTGTGAAGAAGGAAGACATTCCGAAGACAGCATTTCGAACCAGGTACGGGCATTACGAGTTTACTGTAATGCCGTTTGGATTGACTAATGCACCCTCTGTGTTCATGGATCTGATGAATAGAGTTTTCAAGGAGTATCTAGATGAATTTGTGGTGGTATTTATTGATGATATCTTGGTATACTCCAAAACCTACGAAGATCGTGAAAATCACTTGCGCATTATCTTGAAGACTCTGAGGAGGCATGAATTATATGGGAAGTTTAGCAAGTGCGAATTCTGGCTTCAGGAGATTTCTTTTCTTGGCCATATTGTCTCTAAAGATGGAATCTCTGTTGATCCTTCTAAGACCAAAGCAATCCAAGAATGGCCAGCACCTACGAGTATAACCGAGGTACGTAGTTTTATTGGCTTGGCAGGTTATTATCGACGTTTCGTCCAGAATTTTGCCCGATTGGATAACCCATTAACGAAGCTCACACGTAAAGGGGTTAAATTTGTTTGGACAAAAGAGTGTGAAGAATGTTTCGAAGAACTGAAGAGAAGATTAGTCAATGCTCCTATATTGACTCTACCATCGGGGAATGATGGGTTCGTTATTTATAGTGATGCATCAAAGAAAGGACTTGGCTGTGTCCTTATGCAAAATGATAGAGTTATTGCCTATGCATCACGACAGTTGAAAATTCATGAACAAAACTATCCTACTCATGATCTCGAGTTAGCAGCAGTGATCTTTGCTTTGAAGATATGGAGGCACTACCTCTATGGTGAAAAATGTGAGATTTATACTGATCACAAGAGTTTGAAGTATATTTTCTCACAAAAAGAACTCAACATGAGGCAACGGAGATGGCTTGAATTACTCAAGGATTATGATTGCACGATACACTACCACCCGGGGAAAGCAAACAAAGTAGCAGATGCTTTGAGCAGAAAAGACCATGGAGTTCTGAACATGATGAAAATTGAAAGGGATCCAATTTTCATGGATCTAGTGAAGATGGACATGGGAATAACCAGGGAAGGTGAAACATCAATGCTTTTTCAAATGGTTGCCAAACCAACTTTACTAGAAAGGATTAAGAGTTCTCAGAACGATGATGAAGAATTTCAGAAGAAGATTAAAGCTGTGAATGATGGGAGATTGAGAGACTTTGTGTATGAAGATGGAATTTTGAAATTCGGGAAGAGACTTTGTGTTCCCAATATACCTGATCTAAAAAGGGAATTGCTGGATGATGCTCATAGTTCCAATTTCTCTATACACCCTGGGAGCACCAAAATGTATAGAGATTTGAAGGAACATTTTTGGTGGGACAACATGAAGAGGGAGATTACTGATTTTGTGTCAAGATGTATGGTTTGTCAACAAGTGAAAGCTGGAAGGCAACAGCCTGGAGGAGTCATGCAACCTCTTCCCATACCAGAGTGGAAATGGGACAATGTTACGATGGACTTTGTCATGGGGCTACCAAAGACTCCTAGAAGGAATGATGCAATATGGGTGATTGTTGATCGTCTTACCAAGTCAGCACATTTTCTTGCTATAAGAGAAGATCTACCCCTGGAACGTCTAGCAAGACTATATATTAATGAAGTTGTGAGACTTCATGGAGTACCCCTATCGATTGTTTCTGATCGTGACCCTCGTTTTACTTCAAGATTTTGGAAAAGTCTTCAAAAATCCCTGGATACTGAACTTCATTTGAGCACTGCTTACCACCCTCAGACAGACGGACAATCAGAACGGACTATTCAAACCTTAGAAGACATGTTGAGATCTTGCTCACTTGACTTTCAGGGTATGTGGGATCAATATTTACCTCTGGTAGAATTTTCCTATAACAATAGCTTCCATTAGAGTATTCAGATGGCACCATATGAAGCGTTATACGGAAAGAGATGTCGTACACCAACCTGTTGGGATGACGTTGGTGAAAGAAAACTTGTAGGCCCAGAACTGGTGGAGGAAACGGTGGAAAAGGTGAAAGTAATCCAAAATCACATCAAAGCAGCTCAAAGTAGGCAGAAGAGCTATGCCGATAATCGAAGGAAGGATTTGGAATTTCAAGTCGGTGATCATGTTTTCCTAAAGGTATCTCCATGGAAGGGAGTCATACGTTTTGGTAAGAAAGGTAAATTGAGTCCCAGGTACATCGGACCTTTCGAAATTCTAGAACGAATTGGGGCTGTAGCTTACCGATTGGCAATGCCGCCAAGTCTCTCCAAAGTTCACGATGTGTTCCACGTATCTCTGTTGAGAAAATACATGCTTGACCCAACGCATGTACTCACCTATGAGGAATTAGAACTGGAACCTGATCTTTCCTATTGTGAAGAGCCCGTCAGGATTCTTGATACAAGAGAACAAGTACTGAGAAACCGGACGACGCGTCTGGTAAAAGTTTTGTGGAGAAACCATAAGATGGAAGAGGCAACGTGGGAACCCGAGGAACTTATGATGAAGAACCACCCGAGTCTTTTCATGTAATAAGTATTCTAGAAATTGCGAGGACGCAATTATTTGAAGGAGGGGAGAATGTAACACCCCAAGCTTCCACGGTACGTTTCCCTTCTAATAATGCGATAGCGTGTGTTGTACGCAACCTCGAGTTCTAACACACACCACAACTAATTAAACTAGCCGTTGTGAATACTAATACCTACTTTTTGAAATTATATATATTTTATATTTGAAAATGGACTTCATTTTTGGATTCGTAATATCAAAATTAGCCTAGGGTGAAATTTTGGTACATTTCGGATAACTTTCATATTTTGATGAATAGTGAAAATTACTAAATTTTAATTAAAAACAACTTTTTTAATCAAAATAATTAATAGTGATAAATTGTGAATTTGAGTGGTTTTAAAGTATATTTAGAATATATTTTTACCATTTAATATAATGTTGGTCATTGGACATAATTTTACAATTAAACCGAACATAAACAAGTGTCAATCTTTTGATAGTTATTACCTCTTAAAAACACGCTTTTTGTTTTGACAGCGGGAATTAATTTTAAATTAAATTCTGCCACTTCTGTGTTTTGAATTTAGGAAAATGGATTCCATATTTGGAATCAGGATGTTCAAATTGTGTAAATAGGTAACTTTTATTTTTAGACATTTTGAATAGTTACTGTGGTAAATATTTTATTTACCATGGTTAAAGGGTAAATCCGGTAAATAAGGGTTAAAAAAATAATATTATAATAATACAAAATTACCCTAAAACGTGTCCTAACCTTATTGGTGGAACATACCCGACCATGGGCATCCTTGGGTCAATTTGGGGACCCCTTGGATCCACTTGTATGTGGTAGGGACACATTATATTAATAAAGTTAAAATAAAAATAAAAATGGCATAAGCTTACATCTTTTAGAAGAACAATTTTTACATAGGGTTATACATGTTGAATTTTCGATTATAAATATTCATTAGAAAGCTAAAAATATTTCCTACATAATGATATTTTATTTATAATTTTTAGACATCAAATAATTTAAATTATTAATGACACAATAATGATGCAATGGTTACCTCATTAATAAATCATTTAAATAAATAAGATTATAATGATTAAAATATTATCTACAACCTGTCCAATTCTTATTGGTTGATGTTATTTAGAATATGAGTCATCTTATCTTCGACCTCAATGATTTTTGGACCATTATAAACCGAATATAATTATATTATAAAGTAATACTTTCACTCTTTCCTAAAGAGCCCCTCCTCCCCCTTATAAAAGGAGACCACTTCTACTCATTCCTCACACCTCTCAAGCCACTTGGATCGTCCAAACTCTGCCCAACTAAGCTCCCCACATCCCTCTCCTCCTCCTTGAAGCTTCCCCTTAGGCAGAAAGCATTTCAACAAGTCCTTTGGTTCCAACCAAAGTGAGTTACCTAAATTAAAGGTAACGATTTCTCTTAAATTATTTTCATTTATTTTGCTTCTTCAACCCCCAAACTCTTTTTATTTCCTTTCTTTTGTAACAACACCAGTATCCTCAATATACTAGGATGTTGTTATAAGAAGGATTCAAACTACACATACACACAACTCCATCTAATGGATGATGAACATAATGTTTCTGTGGATGGCAAACTAACGCCTCACGAAACGATGATTGTTCAAATACATCTTACCACCTCTCATGGTGGCCATTATGATGGTACTGTAATTAAATATGATGTTAATGATATATATTTTATATATAAGCTTCTGTAATTCCATTTTATTTCATACCATTATTCGTTTCATGTTGTATATACATACGATAATTTCATTTGAGGAAGTGCGGACTACCGCCCCCTTAAAATGATATGACTCGTTCATACCACACATGGAACGTATAAAGGATGGTGTTAATGAACTTAAGTAACATATATAAAATATTATATTATACTGGAATAGTAATATACCTATGTATCATTTGTATTCGATTCTTTTAAAAATTAAATGGAAGTAGCGTTCGTGCGTACGTACGGACTACCGTCTCCACGAACGCGATGAGATTCATTTTCCATCGTATCCATTCAAGTATAATTATCATTTGATGATTTAAAAATGATGTTTAAGGACTTTATACCATTCTGGATTTTAATAATATACAACTTATCCTTTACAAACATGTCTTACGTAACAAAACATACAAAATCAAACAAGTAAGTTCACACCCGAAACAGCGATAATACTAAGATATTATTATCAAATCAATATTAAAAGATCATATATGATATCATATTAATGTATATGATTCTTGTATAATTTAGTAACAATTATTTCACTATTATACAGGAGGTTAACCTACCCCAACCAAGGAAAAGTACAAGGTAAGGGTTATTTCACAATCTCTTCATTATCCGAGGTTGTATTATACGTAATAATCTACTGGGATCTCTTTATCATCCACATCCATGTTTCTTCGAAATGTATTTCAAAAAAAATTTACTATTTACAAGAATATGGGATAAAGTCATTTATACCCTTGTTTGACTTTTTATAAGAGGTTTATAAAGGAATCTTTCCGTCGTTTTCAAAACAAGGTCCTTTTTAACCTTTTCGACAGAATTGAGGTAAGAATGTTTTTTTTAACTTATACGGCGGGTGAGGTTATTTTCCGCCGTTATAAAATCGTCGAAGCTTCCCATACAAGCTTATAAGAATATTTTCAAAGAAAATGTTTTATTTTATATGGATCTTAAATGATTTCAAAATAAAAGGAGATACTTCTTTAAAAAGAATTTTGATTTCATCTATGTCAACATCCTTTGATGGATTTTAAGATTATTTAAAGTTGATTTATTATGATACAAAACTTCTATATTGTATTGAGGGTTTTGTGATATGTTTGACTGTGGATGTGCTATTTTTATACCATTCATAGTTTATGGTGAAATTATTGACATTTCGTATGCTAGTTCTAATACGAATGTTTATGTTATGTTTAAACCTTTTCATATGGGAATGCATTGGACTTAATAAGTGACGGGTGGAGCCCGCTATAGCTCCTCGATGCATCGGTAGGTCTCATGAGACAAGCTAGTGTCTTGGCACAAGGCCTTGACAAGATCTTATTTGTAGTCTTGGCACGAGGCCTTGACTATGTGGTTATGACAGTCTGGCATTATGCATTCCAACATTATGAAAATGGTTATTGATTTTTGCATGTGATTATTCGATTAGTAGAATATCCATGTGAATAAGTAAATGGCATTATTTCATTTTACTTTTGCCATACTATGTTGAAGTTCAATTTTAAAAGGCTTTTGTTTTAGTAATTCATTGCCTTAAATGTTTATGCTTATTTTGAATGTTCCGCTATATTGTTATCCTTACTGGGCATTTGAGCTCACCCCTTTTCTATGTTTTATTTTTCCCAGGTAGTGAAGAAGTAAATTATGAATGACTTGCAGGGATATTATGAGGGGTTAATAGTGTGGATATGAAGACTTTGTTGTTGTAGTAGTTTTTCACTTTGAAATGTAATGTAAAACTTTATGATTATATCTAGTGTTTCCAAGGCTACTAAACCAATCGGTCTTTCGGGATTTGATCTTTCTTGTGATCATGCCAATGTTATGTAATAATGCACCGACTCTGGGTAACTGGGGTCGGGGCGTTACAATGTGTGCATGGTTTTCTAAATAAAGTGAAATAACTTCTAAAAAGTTTCCTGGATCATAAATATGAGGGAACTATTGATTCCAAAATAGTTAATTTACCCTATCTATGACCAAACTTTAGTCGACGCGGGTTGATTGTTAAAAAGTTTTCATGGGCATTAAAATGGGTAAAATTATTTCCTAAAATTATTTCTATGTGTTTTGATGATGTAATGATTGTTTTGACTTGAAAAAGACAACTATTTAGAAATCTTAGTGTTAACTTCATAACCCTAGAGACATTAGAGGATTAGTAGAGAGAACTTAGGAGAATCTTCTCTAGTTAACAACAACATAATGAGGATTTATGATGACACAATGATCATTATTCATCAAATATCTATCCAAAGAAAGGTTGGATGTTTTGTCTTGTTATATCCATCCATTTCTTAATCCTAGATGAATGCGGATCAATTTAACAAAAAATAATTGATACGTGCATCATTGGTAGATTTAAAATTGATGGATTTATTGATGGTTTTCTTATTTATCCCTCTTTGTTTATCATTATAATAGAAACGAATTGATGTCAACATGAAAAATGGTTGAGGATCATTCCTTAAGATTTCTCTTTGTGCTCCCCCCCCCCCCCGTTCTTCACATTTTTCACTGTTGGAACCCCACGGTTCTCAACTCAACAATGTCAGGTGGTTCAGAACATGATGGAACCCCCATAGTTGAGGAGAATCATCAAATGGGGCTGGATTTGTGTAGATCGGGACCTAAAGAGCTCAGATCTGTGACCGTTTGATTTTTTGGACATTGGAGGAGGCATGGTGGTTCATGTAAGGGACTATTGGCATAGCGGTGGTGAGTGGCGGCCAGCACTGGCATCCGATGGTGGACCATGTGCGGGAGGTGGATAACAGTGACACAACGATGGTGGTGGGACATGAAAATGGCGGCGGGACACGGAAATGGCAACGTGAAGTGGTAATGAAGGAAGGATGTGGTGACAAAGGTAGGACACGACGATGGTGGTGGGACATAGTAGAGTACGCAGCGGTGATGGAAAAAAAATATGACAGTGGATGTGGAGTGGGTTAGGCTAGCAGACTAGGTCAGGTTGATTGGTCAGGTCAATTCGGGGGGTTGGGTCAGGCTAGTGGGTCGAGCCAGACTTGGGTCAGAACCATGGAAACTAGGGCGGAGCCTGATTGCAGTTGATCATGATGGCCAGTCACGATGGTCGACTGCGATGGTCAATCATGACGGCCAACCACAGTGGTCGACTGTAGGGTTGTGACATCTCGATCTATCATGGGTACATTGACCACGAAGGTCAACCACATATACAGAAACTGCATGGTTGGGATGGGCGATAAGTCAACCGACTGCGGCAGTCAAATACAGTGGTCGACCACGGTGGTAGGTCTGCAAGGCCATAGAAATCCTATGGGTAGTTTTGATCAATAGAGAAAATCTACTAAAGAGAGTATACAATCGATGAGATGTCTATGGCATTGAGACCCTAACATTGAGATGGTTATTTTAAGACAAATGGTGGGTTTTTAATCTGGACCAGTATAGTTTGAGAGTGTTCCCATGGTACTTTCCATGAGATTTCAGTATTCCATTACATCCACATAACTATATTGTAATCCCCTATAAATGACAAGCCACAAATAGAGTATGGTATTCCTCCCCGTGACTAGAGTGCAATCCTATATCACCCCTAGGGGTGTTTTTGGAATCACGTGACCTCCATGAGTAGGGTGTTGATCCTCCATTTAGCAGGCCACATCAGTATGTGTTCTCTTTTGGTGGTTCCCAAATGATCTAGACCTCTTTATAGAGTGTATTTGATGATATCATGGCTCGAGGAGTGAGTTCTCCCAGAACGAGTGTGCTTCAAGTGGAATCTTGTGGATGGAAGTTGGTTATGACCGCCTGATGGTGTGGTGTCTCTCTTGAGTATATTTGGATGTTCTTGTTATATGTTTTGTAGACATATACCTGTGTAGATATGACTTTACTTTCCTTTGTTGTATTTTTTTGTTGTTTCAAGGTGTCCTACTAAGTTTTGTTATACTTACCCTTGTACAGGATTTTCCCATATATGTCATGTCTTGTGCATATGATCGACCTTTTGATGGAGTCTTAGGTGGACCAAGACTATATGGTGCTTAGTGAGACCAGATAGATCGAGGTTTGTTCCTATGGATTTTAGAGAGCAGTACCAGTACCCTTTACTTTTAGGTTAGACTCATAGTTATAGATTCTTTATGGTGGGATTTTTGTTAGCCCTGTTTACTTTTCAATACTTTCATTGTCAAACTCTGTCATGGGATCTTAGATGTAAGCTTGAATCCTTTCAGTTTTTTATATTTTAGCTTTTGTGGCTTGGAGATGTGTGCATGTGTATAGGTGCATTAGGATAATGTCTTCCATTTGTGGGATATTCATAATTGGTGCTAGTCATTATCCCCTAGCCTATTGGAGGTGGTCTTGGGTTGTCACGGAACGGGCCCCTATGGGATGGGTTGGGACAGAGTGGTATCAAAGCAGTTTCGATTCTACTTTAGGACTAGGAGTTTGTGAGATTGATTTGGGGAAATAGTGTTAAGTGTTTAGAGTTTGGGTTTCAGGTTAGGGACTCTAGTATTGGTGCCGCAGTTGAAGTATCCATACACTAGGACTCTGATTACATTCTTTTTTACTTGGTACATGAAAACACTAGTTTTACGGAAAAATAATGGTACATGCATCATATAGGAGTGGTTGTGTTTTCCAAGTACTTATTGAGTTAGCTCCCAAGATATACTCTATTAACCATGGTACATATTATTTTATTTAAGGATTCCTCCCCATATATAGCCATCCAGGATTCTACCATGTGACCATGAGGATGATCCACCAAGTGATGAAGCATCGGTATAGGGGCATGTTCTAGATATAGTACCTCCTGGTGGTTTACCAGCTATACAACCACCTGTCGAGCAGTAGCTTCTTCCAAAATTTCTAGTTGATGATGCTTGTAGGATGAGTGTATTACATGAGTTTCAGAGCCAAATACCTAAAAGGTTTAAGGGTGATCCAGATCCCTAGATGGCTGAGGATTTTTTAGAGGCAGTCACCCATGTTTTCCACCTTGTGAGGACGCATGCCGATTAGATGGTAATCCTTGTCGTAAGTACTCTTTAGGGATTTATGGTGTGATAGGGGAGCTTGGTGACTCAATCACATGATGATACAGTTCTCTCCTAGAAAAACATTAAGCATCTCTTCAGAGAGGAGTTATATTCTGCCATGTTGTGATCCGTACGCATACAAGAGATCATGCATCTGTAGCAGGGTAGTATGTCCGTGGTAGAGTATTCATAAAAGTTTAAAGATCTTTCATCCCACTCCTTTGACATAGTATGAGACCTGTTAGTCAGGTATCGAACCTTTGATAAGGGATTACTTAGGTAAATTATGGAATTAGTGTTCTCCCTTAGCATTCCTACCTATGTGGGGATACTTGAGTGATCCCCAGTAGTATGGAGTTTAATGGAAGGGTAAACACTAGTTGTGGGAGCTATCAGTGGGCACCGGGTAGCTAAGACCTTATAAGTAGGTAGCTAACAGTATTCATAGGTATCCAAGTAGTTCAGGTTCTTTAGGGGATAATCCTATAACTCAGGGTCAGCGGTGCATGTCTCCTAAGGTGGATCAAATCAGCCAAGGTATATACAGTGTAACTCATGTGACGGTCGGAGACATATGGCATGATATTTACCAACTTATCATACAGATGATTAGAATACCTTCAAGGGACCACTGAGGCAGAGGAATAGATAGTATTAGTGTGGTTTTCAGGGTGGAAGATGTGCAAGATGTTCTAACAGGGTAGCAGGAGGTTGTTGGAGGTTCGACATATTACCACCACCACCCTCAGGTGGTCCATGCCCTGATCAAGGAGCTAGTGGATAAGGATGATGCCAACTGAAGGTGATGGATGATTATTACCCCAAGGATCTAGGTATGACATGATGTAAGATCTATGTATTTTCCACCTTATCTTTAGTTTTGATAGACACAGGTTCTAGTCATTTTTTCTTTCTATGAATATTTTTCGGGACTCAGAGATTCTGGTTGAACCATTTACCCGACCCTTACACTTGGAGACTCCTTCTGGAGGAGACTCAATGATGAAACATCAGTTCAAGTAGTGTGACATGACTCTATAGGTGAGATTTTTGGTTAGTGTCCCTTGGTAGCGGCGTCAAGGTCTTATGACATCATTCTTGGTATAGACTGGTTATCCAAAGTTTATGCTTATATTGACTATTTGAGGTGGAGAGTGCGGTGTGTCCATAGTGATGAGACCAAGTTTTCCTTTGTTGTTAAAAATAAAACATAGGTAGTCTAGTATGGACTCATGCATAGGAGTTTACATAAGATTACTCATCTATTGGATAGCCTCACACTCAGTGTAGTAGATGATATGAGTCATCAGTTTCCTATAGTGGTGGTGGATTACGAGGATGTATTTTTTGAAGATGTTCAAGGTTTACCTCCCAATAGGTAGATGGACTTATAAATTTATCTAAACCCCAGGATGAAACCAATATCTAAACTTTTATATAATATGCTTCCCATAGAGCTTTGTGATCTGAGGATACAATTGAAGGACTTATAGAGGAAGGGCTTCGTGAGACCCAGTGTTTCACCCTAGGCATCCCCAGTTTTGTTTTCTAAGAATTCATATGTGAGCTTGTGTTTCTGTGTGGATTACTCGTGCTTAAACTAGGTGACCATAAAGAACAAGTATCCACTACCAAGGACCAATAACCTCTTTGATCAGCTGAAGGAAGCATGATAGTTCTTGAAGATTGACCTCAGATCATGATATCACTATCTACAAGTATAAGATGAGGATATATCTAAGATTACCTTTAGATGTCATTACAATAACTATGAGTACTTGGTGATTCATTTTTTCATGAAAAAAAACCTCAATAGTATACATTGGACTCATGAACTAGATATTTTAGCCTTACTTAGACCGGTTTGTGGTGTTCATCATCGATGACATCATAGTGTATTCAGTGTTCGATGAGGAGAACATGAGACAATTGAGGATGGTTTTGGAAACACTTAGAGAGAACTAAATTTATGGGGAGCTCTCAAAGTTCCAGTTTGGTATTCGAGAGGTCCATTTTCAGGGGAACGTCATCTCAGAGGATGGATTTGTAGTGGATCCATTGAAGGTTAAGGAAATGATTGCTTGGGATTCACCAAATAGAATTATCGAGATGCATATTTTCCTTGGTTTTGAAGGGTATTATCAGAGGTTTGAACATGACTTCTCCATAGTGGAATCACCCTTGATGTCTTTGACACAAAATAGGCATGCTTTGTGTGAATAGAAAGGTTCCATCAGTGATTTCAGGAGCTGAGGTATATTTTGACGAGCACTCCCATCCTGAAGTTACTAGAGGAATGCGTCAAGTACATAGGGTTCTATGATTCATTAGAGATTGGGATTGGTTATGTCCTGATGTAAAGACAATCAGTGATTGCCTATGTTTCATGCTAGTTGATACCACACAAGTAGAACAATGTGACCCATGATCTTGAGTTGGCAGTAGTAGTCTTCACATTGAAGATGTGGAGACACTACCTCATGGGAAAGTAGTTTATCCTCTACTAGGATCACAAGAGTCTCAAATATATATTCTCCTAGAAGGATCTGAACTTGATATAGAGGCGATGGCTAGAGTTTCTCTAGGACTATAACTTTGAGATTGTCTATACTTCTCTAAAGGGGAACGTGGTGGTATATGCTCTCAGCAGAAGATCCAATTCGCAATTGCTGAATGAGGTGTCAAAGTAGTTAGCCTCGTTGTAGTTTCCCTTTAGGGATGGATATGGATAATATTTCCTCTAGTCGATGTTTTTCACCCCTCCACTCTTACAATGAGTTGGGGAGGCACACCTTGAGGATACTGAATGTGAGACCCTATATGTTCATATATCCAAGGGGTATGCTCCTGATGAATATCCTAAATTTGGGGAGAATTTAATTCTTTTCATAGGACACACAATAGTTCCAGTGGCATTGTGGGAGGAGGTTCTAAGGTGGTTTCATACATCCCCTATGGATGTACATACAAGTGAGAAGAATATGTTCCATG
Organism: Viscum album; assembly: GCA_963277665.1. NCBI lineage: Eukaryota > Viridiplantae > Streptophyta > Magnoliopsida > Santalales > Viscaceae > Viscum > Viscum album. The sequence continues at coordinate 130,194,417 of OY728162.1, forward strand.
ACCTCTAATGTCAGTTTTGGTGGCTAGGAATGAAGAAAGGAGTTGCAGATTTTGAGCACCAAGTTCCAACAGGTTTAGCTCAACCACTTAAGGTTTCATAATGGAAGTGGGATAAGATATCGAGGGACTTCATGATGGGATTACAATGTATGTCTAGGAGACACAATTCCATATGGGTAATCATTGACTGACTCACCAAGTAGGCCCACTACCTAGCTATCTGAGATCATAGTTTAGTAGAGAACTTGGGATGCTTCTATGTGTGGGAGATAGTTCGACTCCATGGAATTCCATCGACAATAGTTTCATATTTTGATTCTTTCTTTACATACTTCTCATTGAAGGGATTAAAGGAGGCATTTAGGACCCAGCTACACTTGATCATAGCATTTCACCCATAGACAGATGGAGAGACTGAGCGGAGCATTTAGGTTCTAAAGGACATGTTGTTTGATTTCATATTATACTTTTTATGTAGTTGGTAGGATCATATAACACTCATTTATTTTTCATATAATAATAGCTACCTTTACACCACTAGTATGACACCATTCGAGGCTTTGTATGGGCGACCCTATAAGTCACCATTTTGCTAGACTGACCTGGGAAAGTCATCACTTATGGTCTAAGAGTTGGTGTGATCTACTATAGAGAAGGTGAAGATCATCTAAAAGTAGATTAAGATGATGTAGAGATATCAGAAGTCTTATGTTGGCAGATTGAGGAGGCCTTTGGAGTTCGAGAAAGGAGACCATGTGTTCTTTCAGGTTTCACCTCAACGAGGATTATCAATATTTGGCTGGGGTGTCAGGCTATCTCTGAGTTTCATAATATCTTTCCAAATACTATATAGAGTTTGTGAGGTGGAGTATCATTTGTCACTACCACCGTAGTTAGATTGGGTATATGGGTTCTTCCATGTGTCACAGCTGAGAAGGTATGTGCATGACCCATCACAAGTCATCGACATGGGCGAGGTAGACATCAAGGATGTAGCGACCTTTGTTGAGTAACTAGTAGAGATTGAGGATCAGTTGGAGGTGATACTTCATGGGTGATTGATTCCTTTGGTGCATGTCTGGTGGTAACACAAGAATCTCAAAGATAGCACATGGGAGCGGGAGGCTCAGATTCATCTTCAATAACCTAATCTGTTTGATTAGTTCTTGTTTTGTGTTTTTGGAGATGTAAATCCCCAAGGTGGAGAGAATGTAATGACTTGTATTTTCCTTATATTATTTTTTGATATTATATGGATTGATTTTAAGACCATGAGCTGAGATAGTGTGCGATTCTGAGTCCTGATGTTCTTCAAAAAAATTTCTAAAAAATATTAAAATATTTATTATCACATAAGTGAAATTTTCATGAAAAAGTGTAATAATGATAAAAGTGTTCCCAGATCAAAAATATGAGGGCACCTTTGAGTTTAGAACATCTATTTTACCCTATGAATGACATAACTTTATTTTGTGCGGGTCGTTTGTGAAAAATATGTTGTGGTCATTAAAATGAATAAAATTATTACTATGTGTTTCGATAGTGTAGAGAATATTTTATCTTTAAAAAGACAATTATGAAGAAATCCTATGGTTAGTCACATAACCCTAGAGACACCAGAGGACCGTTATAAGGAACTTGGGAGAATCCTCTCAGGAAAATGGTGGTAGATCAAGCATTGACGCGGACACAATGATCATTCTTCATCGATGACTAATCCAGATTGAGGTAGGATGATTTGTTTTGAGATTTACATTATGTTATGAATATTGGATGATTGTGTATCAATTCAAAGAATGAGAACTAATATGTGCATAGTTGGTAGATTTCAAATTAATGGATTTATTGTTAGTTCATTGATTTGTCCCTCTTGTTTATCATTCAAATGGAAACAAATTGAGGCTGAAATGAACAACATCCAAGGTTCATTCCTTAGGATTTCCCTTTGTGCTCCCCCCCCATTATCTGTGTTCTTCTCTATTGGAACCCCGAGGTTCTTAGCTCGATATGTATAGGTGGTTCCAAACACGATCGAACCCCCAGATTTGAGGTGAATCAACAACCGAGGATGGATCTGTGTAGATTGGGAACTGAGATTCTTGGATCTGTGACTGTTTGATTTTTCAGGCATCGAAGGAGGCATGGTGGTATTCGAAAGGGACCACTAGGGTGGTGATGGTGGTTAGAATCTAGCGGTGATGTGCAGCAGTGGACCATGTGTGGGAAACTATTACTGATGACATAGTGAGGATGGAAGGATGCAGTGACAGGGGTGGGACGCGACGACAGTGGCGAGATGTGGCGAGAGCGGCGGGATGCGGCGAGAGCGGTGGGACGTAGAGATAGAGGAAGGCCAGGGCAACAGCGGCCAGTGGGACTCGGCGACATCAGCGGGATGCAGTGATAGCGACGGGACATGAAGATAGCAATGGGACATGGTGGGGGATGTGGAGACAGCGGTAGGACATAGTGACAGTGACGACACACGGCGATCGTGGCGGGATATGGTGGTGGGACGTGGTGGCAGGACGCAGCGGTAGGGGCGGGGGTGGCAGACATAGAGTTGCAGCAGATGTAGAGTAGGTTGGGCCAATGGTTCGGGTCAGGAAGATGGTCCAGGTGAGTTTGGAAGGTCAGATTAGGCTGGTGGGTTCGGCTGGTCCCAGGTTGGACCCAGGTCGGAACTAGGGCAACGTGGGCGGATCCCATTTGTGGTCGATTGTGTTGTCAGAAAGTTCATTTTTGAAAATTCAAAGAAATATATATCAATCACATAGGATGATAACACTAGAATGAAACTTTCTTAATTAGATATATCAAGATAAAGTGATTATATTTCACAGTGTATATTTATAAGAGGTTATATATCATAGCTACATTAACTAATTTTTCTATGAGAGTCTTGGAGTTTTATTTGATGGTAACTTTGGACTTTAGGTAGTGTAGCCTAATTCCACTAAGAAAGGGGTTTTTAGGGTCACACACTAATTGTATTTGGAACCTCTTTTAAATTCCATGTGAATTTATCATCTTCGATAAATATTTTTCTCATAAATGGTTCAATAGTTATTCATGTTGATTAGATCACAAATATTAAGTCACCAATTATTTGAAAAAATACATATCTGAGTTGAATATTCGATAAATATTTATTAAATGGGTAATTTTATATTTAATTTCATGAATTAATAATATTTATTTATTCTGGTATATTAAAAAGGAAATAAAATATTTTTTACTTACTTATGTGAATTTTTAATATATATTTATTCAGTAATTAGTTGAACAGAATATTTATATATTTATTGAAAAATAATTTAGTGGTATTTATTAAATTAAATATATAGTCATTATTCAAGGATCGATAAATATTGAGGAGGTTTTTCAAACTGATTTTAATGGTCCTGTGAGAAATGTCATATTAAATATTATTTGAATAAATATTAATTTATTTATTCAAGAGAAATAATATTTTTTGTATTCATGGATTTAGTGTAAGTCATTTATTTAATAATAATTCTACTATTATTTAGAAATTGGTTTCTCTGGAGATTAAGAAATTAATAAGGGTCATTTTGAAATTACTAGTTTAAAACCCTATCATTATTTAAACCTGGTTATGACATTCTCCAAACGTGAGTGCCAAATTTTTTCATTGGGTATAATAATTTCAAGAGAGGTTTCTCTCAAGCCATAGAGAGATCTAACCTATAATGATATGAATATTTCACATCAATTATCCTACTTGACCAGAATGAATCCCTTCTCCCTTAAAGGATTCAGTTGTGATCAACATCAATCATCGTAGGTGATAGATTCATCCATTTTGGTAACCATGGGATTTTATGGTGACCGTCATGTGTTTATAAAGCATGTTTGGATCACTGCTATATGGAATCTACCCTTGATTAATATGATCCAAAAATAGTATGATAATATTTTTCTATTGATTTTTCTACATCAATGGTATAATTCAATGAAAGGTAATTCTTTAATTAAATAAATTAATTGTATATTATATGTGAAATTATCATTTATTATTGGTTATGGGTTCTTGTTATTTAATATTTTAATTAATTTCATAGTTCACAATGATTTATCGTCATGTACATCACATTTTATTCATGGATTGTGAAAAAAAAGATGAGTTGGTTATGACTCACTTGATGCTTCTTTTGTTCTCAGAACCTTCAGGAAGAACATTTAAAACTCTAAGTCATCCACCAACTCCATCTAAGCACCTGAACAATAGCTCTAATCTCAATTATCTATGTAATGGTAATTAATTTTATCTTTACACTAGTAAGGGGTCCTATGTAAGGGTAAAGTTCCTTTTATAAAAAAATCAATTAAATAAACTTATAAATAATAAAGAAAATACACCAAACTCTCTCATGACTCGGGTAGAAGGAAAAAATAAGGTATCAATAAAATCTTATCCATTACAATTTTTGAGTTGTGAGTGGACAATTCAGGTGAGCTAACATGATATCATCAAAAAAATCCAACACAAGAAACATTATAAATACATAAAAAGAAGTGAGTTTAAAGTAAATAAATATGAGTTCACTATAACTTATCATATCAAAGGAGTTATCGAAAGAACCATTAGAAGGGATATAGAACTCTCAAAATTCACAACAGTCAGTGTAGATAAAATTTCCTAGTACTTCATGGGTATATTAATTTGATGGATCATATGAATTATACTAATTTAATAAAATGTGCATATATCTTGAGGTTTGATATGACTTAAAAAGTCATATGAATTTCATATGATTTCATATGAGATTTTTTATAATATTAAAATTCATAATAAATAGGTTTTTTTGAAAGGTGGGAATTTTAGATTGATTATTCTAATGATAAATAATAATTAATATTCTTAAACTGGTTTTTCAAATAGAAATATCATTATGAGTAAACCATGATTCTAGGAGAGAAATTGGGAGACTATTTGAAGGCATGGCTAATGAAAGTAATTTTTTTCAAGTGGTTATTATGTCATTGTGTACTTTTTAGAATATATTTTTATAGGGATTATGCTAGAACAAAAATATAGAACCCTAATAATTACACATGATCATATACCACTATGGAATTATTTTTAAATAGAAAATATAAAAAATAATGGTTCTATTATTTTAAATCACATGAATATGGAATAATCAAGTACTTAGTATGACATAGATGTATTTCCAAAACATGGGATTAAATGAGGTTTTAAATACAAAAAAAATATTAATACTACTTTTATTAGAGTTTACTTATTTCAAATAAACAAAAAATTATTCAAATGATAAATTTATTTATATGATATGGAAAAAAAGAAAATATAATTTTTGACTTCCATATATATGATTCACCGTCTACATGTCAAAAAATAGAGTGATACCTAATACCATTTCTTTTGTAGATCATGAATATCAAAGATGGAGATAACTAGTACAACATGAAGATCCTTACTTTGTGCTAAATAAGAAGAAAAATAAGAAGAGAGGGATCTTAGTATATTTTCATATCATAGAAAGAGGTTGAAGAAGATAAGGGATTGAATATATTTTTCCTATTGAATATATTATTATCGACACCTTTACTAAGGATAAAAGAGGTTGATTCTATGAATGCATTCTCTCATACTTGAATTGTTCATCCTCAAGATCATGAGGAGTGGTTGATGTGCACAGTATAATTTTAAAGATATCTAGGTAGATAAAGTTCTTTATAACCAAATATTATTCTACATATTTTGACATCCAATGATTAATTTAAATATTTATTTCACTCTAGAGTGAAATAATGGGTCTTGAATAACATGTGGGGCCTATCTAAATAAATACATTAAAGAACTGTTGGTCCCAGTATAAATGATTTCATATCAAGGAAGTGAATGATGCCTACCTAAAATATGTTTGTGACTTGAAATTAACTTGTAATCACTAAAATTTATAGTTATAATAAAATATTTTTACATGATAAATTCGAAAAAGATATGAGTAAGCTCTCACATCAAGGATAAACCTTGTAAATATTATGCATTTATTTTCTTTGAATGTTTCTTCAATACATGGTAAGGTGAGGTTGTAGAGTGTATCTATTAATCCATTCCTCTTAACTGGGATAGATGATTGCATGTAATAGGGTTTAATTAAAAGAAATTAAAACTCAGTAAAATATGGGTTCACTAATTCACCCCCTCTAAGTGTCCCTTTATGATCTATTTGTGATCTACAATTAGTATCATAGCATAGTTATACCACTGATTGGATTAATATTTTCCCATTTTTTACAAGATTCATATTAAGTGTAAATTTGAAGAATATTTATAAGTAAATTAGTTTGAATATAAAACATCCATTCATGTTGAATTAAACATGATAATTTCATCCAAAACTCTGATAAATAGAAAGTAAATGGGGGAAAATAGATTGAGAAAAATTTCAACATATAATAAGGATATATCATTACTTGAATTTGATCAAATTGTTAAGTATTCATTACCTAAATCTATTGATAGTGATCCCATTGAAAAATGAAGCACATGTTATGATAAATATAATGAAGATAAGTCTATCAAAAAATTTAAATACTTTTAATCTAAAATTTAAAGGTATGTAAAAGAAGTATTCCTTCAATTAATCACTTACATACATGGTTTTATTAAGGAAATTATTTATGAAAAATCATAACTGAAAAAGTAAGTTGAACAAATAGAAGAAGCACTAGGTAAGAAATTATAAAAGAGAAATTCTCTCATAGACTTTATTGAAGATAAAAAATAACCTATGACACAATAAAATCAAAATATTTCATTCATAGAAGAAAAAGTACAAATTCATATTTTTAAGAAGTTAGTAATAAAAAAATTTCTTAAATTATTCATTCATGCTTTGAAAAAAATGCACAAAACCTCCATGAATGTCAAAGATATCCAATTATAGGAGAAGTAAAAAAAATAAATGATCCTGATAAATATTTATAAGAATCAAGAAATATAAATGAATAATAAATTAAATATAATAATATAGATTGGTAAGTCCAACTAAAATTATTTGAATATGAAAAAAAAATTATCAACTTGAAGTGTTTAGAATTAGGGATCAAAGTGAAAAATTCCAAAACACCCTATATTGGAACTTCTCAAACATGAAAAAGTGGATATGCATACAAAAAGTTTTTATTTATATATATGGTTAAAAAGGAACATATTTATTGAAAAATAAATCAATATAATCTATATAATAATCAACATAAAACTCTTAGAGTAAGGTATGATCCATCTCTAAATCAAATAATTATACTAAATCTATACTCAAACAATTCATGTTTCAAAGGAAATACTATACAAAAATGGATGATAAAAAGTGATGTAAATACCACCACTATGAAAAGGTTGAATAAAAAATTTATGTAATAGATGTTTCCCCAATATAATCCCAAATTGTTGAGAATAAATTCCAAAAAATATAAAGCTTCTAGTTCTGAAAATTTTGGGAAGCATGAAATTTAAAGAAAAAAAACAAGGTTTGTTAGAAATTGATGGAATTTATATAGGTTTTGTATTAGATCATTAGATTTTTGGAGAAATATAAAAATTTCATAAGTTCAAAAAAAATACTTGATTAAAGGGTAATAAGACTGAGTGGAGGCATCATCCACATATTAGGAAAAAACTATCTCACTCAAACATATTTGGAAATATATAGATAAATATGTAGTTTGAAATGGTTGTTGTTATAGGGATGGTTTATACCTATATCAAAATTTATAAAAAGTAAATGAGAAGTTAATACCATTAAAATTGGTATATAAAGAGGAAATATCCTAGGGAAGGAAGACAAACAAAGTTGATTTTTAGATTACTCCCAATATGATTCAAAATAAGTATGAGTCAACCTTAGTTAAAAAAAAGAAAGAAGATAATATTTATAGATAGTCCAAGAAGTATAAAAGGATTTCTATATTAAAAGGAAATATCTACTCATATTATGGAAATAAATGGAACACCATGGATACATGAAAAAAAGCTATGAATGTATGTGTTTGAATAAATCAAGAGAAAAAATGGAAATCAATCCAAGAAAATCATAAAGAGACCACTTTTATGAAAGGAACATGGGAGAATAAGCTATGTAGAGACCCCAAGAAAGCTATAAATTTTTAAAAAGAATGATTAATAATATATTTGGTAGATTTGATGAAGTAAAAAATGATGGAATTAGATCAATAAAAAACAATTGTTAATGTAAAAGAGAGGATTCCACCTAATGATCTATATTTTGAAGTGAGGTTTTCAAAAAATGGAAACCCATGTGTTAAATAAGAGATTTATGGGTGGAGAAATATTTGTGTTCAAAGTGATAAATATTTATTAATAATGATTTCAATATAATAAAAATACTTAAATAAAATTGGGATTGCACTAAGTGATGTATGTGGTAAAATCTCACATAAAGAAATTGTAATAGTAAAGAGCTCTATGCTCCCAAAGAAAAAAAATAGAATTATAGACCAAATATATAAGTATAAATGATGTAATAAAAGGATTAAATTGGTTGAGAAAGTCTTCTCAACCTTATTTTTCACATTTAGGAATAAGGATTTCCACTTTCTTAACATATTATTTTTATTTTATTTGTGTACTTACATAGAATGGAATTGAATATGATGCTTAGAGGAGTGGAATCTCTCAAAATGGGATAGAAACTTGAAGAATAAAAATTATAGAATCACTATTCTAGATATGGTGAAACTTTAAAATTCCCCATTTTGGTGCAATCTAAACAGGTAATATTTGAAACCAATTTAATAGAGCGATCCACCTAGATGAAGATAGCCAGTAGTATCCCTTAAATGTAGAAATAAGTAAATATGGTTTTGACTATCTACTTGAACTTTCCACTGAGATACATATATGATTTATATAAAATTCTTGAGTTAATATCATTGAAAAGGTATGGGTTTATAATCTCTCTTCCTTTTTCACAAAAATAAAATCCTAAATTTAATGGGGATAAAATTTTATTCAATGGCATGAAGTGAAATATTGATAAAGGATCAACATTGGTTTTTAAATCTCAATAACTAAAATTTTTTGATTGAATGTTTAAACACGAGTGATGAGTTATGTTAAAAAATATGGTTGATAATTGTTGATAAACCTTTTAATGGTGTGAGATAATCATACATCATAGTGTGATTACATTTTCAATAAGTCCCAAAATACTATAGGGTAATAAACCATGAGGAGGATCTATAAAATCATTACTGTGAAGTAATCCTAAAATTTTTACAGCCCTTAGAGAATTGGAATATAAGTTATTCCAATGACACTTTCTTACTTTTGTTTAGTTATATCATGTATGTTGATAGTGGGGGAGTGTAGGTTAATGGAAAGGAAAAGTAAAAGGGGATTACACCTTTATTCACTTAAATTGTTTAGATGGTCTTTCTAACATGAATTAAGGAGTAAATATTTTTTGATAAATCTATTTTTTATCCCCTAAAGTGAAGAATTGAGACTGGTATAACATGAATGTGTGTTTATGGAAAACTTTGAAAACCTTAGTAACTCAATCTTGTTTTCTACACCAATTTATCCCATATAGACTTGGGGTGATTAAATATAGCCTCATAACTAATAAAATATGTGGTTCTAATCCCTATTTTAATTAATTCAAGATGAATTAAAAATTAAAAGTATAAGGATAGTATTTTTAAAGAATAAGTAAGGATAATACCTCTATAAATACCTTTTTATTTTTTATCAATAAGGATGAGATGGAAATTCCATAATACAAAAATATTTACTTAAAGGTATTTTCGGTTATTGAAAATGAAAACAAAAGGGTATATTTAATAGCTCATACTTTATGGATGTATATTTTACAAATAAATATGGTTATTTTGGTGTGAATTATAATGTCAATATGTTTAGAGGAAGGTAAATCTTGGATGTTTGTTAGATTTCCCAATCTAGAGAGGTAGTGGAGATCTATCCATATATGGAAAATATATGTGACTATAGTTGGATAATGTTAAGGAAATTTTAAAATTGGATTTTTATTTTTTTGGTAAGTCACTACCATTGGAATATTATATTATCATTCACATGATGTCTTAGAATTTAGAGCATTTGGGATCTTTTGAATGTCTATATTACTTGTAAAAAATAAAATTTGAAGGGTGAATTTATATCATATGTCATTCTGTATTTAAAATTTTATATTTTGGTGTTTTTTATTTTATAAAAGGCATGTTATATGTATTTGGAAAAAATTGGCCAACTATTGGCTAGCTTAACTAGCCAACCATCTTGGAAACCATAGTGGCAGCCAACCAAGATTAACGATGGGAGTCATCTGAGTGAAATAGAGGAAGCATGCATGAGGTGAGGCAGGTTGGCACTGCCTGATGATAGCATGGGGAAACACTCTAGTGAAGGGTTCTTTTCCTCCTTCATTTGGGTCATCACATAAGACTAATAGATATCACCAAGAATATGTGGATTTCATTGATCTTGTGCTGAATCAACTTTTTTATAAAGAAAAAGGCTCCTGAAAATTGTTTTGATATGGAATAAGTTTTAAAAAGTTAATTTTAATTTTTAAATGTATGGATTATGCAGGATTTAAATTATGCCACATAGAATGAAAATAAACCACATATACTTATTTCCAGTCATCTTCTTCCATAGGCTTATTTGAAAGGTCTACAGATTGACTAGTTTGATCATTTCATGAGCTCAATTTATTGAGAGATGAATGCTCTTAAGTATCCATCCAAAAAATATGAATTTATTCTTGAATTTTCATGTAGAATTTTTAATTTATGAGTATACAATGAATGTGAGTTGGCATGAGATCATTAGAAAAATAATCCATCAGAATCAACATTATAAATATATTGGAAGAAGTGAGTTTATAGTAAGAAAATTTAAGCTAACTTAAATTTATCATATTAGAAAGAGTTATTAGAAGATACACTTGAAGGGATATGTAAATTCAGGAATTCATGATAGTCAGTGTAAACAGAATTTATACATAATTCATGGTCATATGACTCTGGTGAATCAAAATAATTTGGATTATATGACTCTAAGAAACCGTGCATATGAGGTGAGGTTTATTAAGAATTTAAATAACATAATAATTTAATATGACCACATTGGATATTTTGTAAGACTTATAAAGTTATATGAAATAGAATTTTATGAAAGGTGGGAATTTCATATTGATTATTCTGAAGAGAAATAATACATATTATTCTTAAGGAGAGATTTTGAAAAGAAATATTATGATGAGTAAACTATGATTATAATAAAAAATAGGGAGAAGATTTAAAGTCATATCTCATGCATGTAATGTTATGAATGTAGGGATTATATAATCATATGCTTTGTGAAATATATTTTTAAAGATATTTCACTATAACAGAAAAATCAAATTTTGAGAATTATGCATGATCATATGCTTGCATAGAATTATTTTTAAACCAAAAATATCAAGGAAATGGGTTCATGATATTTTATGTCATGTGAATATAGAAACATAGAGTCTTTAGGAAGACTTAAATGGATTACCAGAACTTGGGTTTGAATGAGGTTTTAAATACATAGAAATATCACTACTTATTTTATTAGTGTTCCCTAATTTAAAATAAGTAATTATTTATTCACATGAGTAGTGTATGTATATGAGATATAGAAAAAAACATTTGTGATTTGACTGTGATATATCTGTTGAGCCTTCTACATGTTTAAAAACAAGGCAAGACCAAATATTATTTTTGTATAGATCTTGAGTATTAAAGGCATAGAGAACCACTACAGTATGGATATCCTTCTAGTATTATCAAGAATATGAATAATAATAATAATAATAAGTGATAGACTACAATATTTTCATATCATAAAATAAGGTTAAATAATATAATCTATCGGTTGTGTTTCGGCTATTAAAGATCATGTTTTTTAGATTATTACTAGGGAGGCTGGAGGTTATGTTTATAAATTTATTATCTCATGCATGAATGGGTCACCCTAGGGATATTGAGGAGAGACAGATGTGCATACTATAAATTTGAAGATATTTAGGATACTAAATTCCTTCAGAAGGAAACATGTTCTTTATTTTTTGGCATCCAATGATTGAGAGAAATATTTTTTTCACCCCAGTGAGAGGGAAGGATTATTGAAGAAAAAGTGGTATAATTCTAATAATGAAATTAAAGAACTGATGGTCCTAATATAAAAAATTCCAGATCAGGGAGGTGGATGATTCCTCCCTTATACTTATGTGTGAATTCAACTGCACATGTAATCACTACAACTTTATAGTTATAATTAAATTTTTTTTACTCAAAAAAATCAAGCATGGAAAGGAGTATAATCTCACATTGATATTGAACCTTGTAAATATTGCATGCTATAATTCTTTTTCTATTTATACATTGAATGGTAAGGTATGTGTCATGACCCCCTCCCACCAAATATACTATAATAAATCTAGAGAGATAATGACCCATGAGTCCTGCATCCAGTAGGCCCTGGGTTGGAAACTTTTACCAAGGATATAAAAATCTCATAAATGGGATTCATCACCCTCTATAATAATATAGGATTAGGAGATATGATGAATCATCCATAAAAAACTCCATGATATAATGTAAAAAAGAAAACCAACACCATCCCACAATGCATGTTTAAATAAAATAGGTATAGATAAAAGTATCCAAATGTCTAAAAGCAGAAGATAAATTAGCAACACAACAATAGTCTTGGGGTTCCAGATAGTAGTGTCAAGCACTATCCACATAGTCCTCCTGAAAACCTAAAAATTATTTTATATATGTAGGATGTTAATACAAGAATACAGAGTAAGAAAACCAAGGTATCTCATGAACATGTGAAATAAGAATATTAATGAACTTGTTAGAATATAGAAGATCCAAAAACAATTAAACATATCAAAAATCTGACCCAAATAACACAAAGTCATGCTCTCCAAATAACACAATCCATGTATAATAACATTATAATAAGCATATCGATAAATGGTACCCATCAATTATTTCCTATTTATTTTCCGATCTCACCCCCCAACGTCATACATCCTAATACTCTCTTCTATTTCGTATAGCATTTACCACTACCCTATAACATGGTCACATCACATCATGTCTACAGACACCTAGGATAACACCCCATAGCATGGTCGCATCACATCTCACCTACAAACACCTAGTTCATCACCCATCATCCACTTCTATAACCACAGTATTAGGGTTTCATGAACATGGATTAAATCTACACTTATCACTCATCCTACCATATACGACCCCCACCATAAGCCTCCCCATATCATGGTTATATCACCTCTCACCCATAGACACCTAATCTATCACACAACACCACCCCACAACACGGTCACATCACATCTCACCCGCAAACGCATGGGACACCACCTAGTTCACTATCAAACCTCCATCCATTACAACCTATGTATATATACTCACTTGGAAGAGAGTGTGGGAAAGAGAAAGTATCCATCCTTCCATCCTCACCACCAGGATATTGGGGAAAACACCCCACATATACATATAAGAGTTTCGATATATAGTGATCAACACGGGTGGGGTGCATATAGAAATATCAATAAACATACAGATATATACATATAATCCGCACACATTCCCATCATAGGGTTCACAACAAAGTACCAACCATCTCACAACATCCCCACTTCCTCTGCCACCTAAAAATACAGAAAACCACATGACAATCACAAGTCATAAGACACTTCCAAATTTTCATTACAATCCAAGCCAATTTCATTTAAATATCCCATTCCATTCATTATTTATCAACAACTGAATTTAACTACACTTACAATTATTAATTCGTTCATTAACAATTTCCATACAATTAACCAAACTAGCCCAATCCATTTCAAACATTATTAGCTATTTATTACATCATTATCTAAGAATCTAGAACAACACAACCATTATCATCTCATCTACCACATAAAACAACCACACATTTTCTCCCCACAACATGACCTCATACCAACCACACATCACTACCCCACAACATAGTCTCATACCTACCGTACATCACCTCCCCATAGCATGACCTCACAGCACCACATCACATAAACAACACATCATTCCCCACATAAAAAATCCACATCACTGCCCCATAACATTACCACACAAAATAAAATCATAGAAAGACAACATTTTTTAGATTTAGAAAAATGGGGATTTCATCACATTACATTTGTTTATTTAAGGTAATTTTCACACAAAACACAAATCCATAGGAAACCATTTTATTAGATGAATATAAGTGGTTAGAAAATTTCTATTTTCTAGTGATATCACAAAAACATGAAACAAGATTCCCATATCACAACAACTATAGTGAAAGAAAAGGATCCAAACATCCATGATTTTTAGATGGTAATCAATCCCATAAATTCATAATATCATAATAATATCAAAGTTGTAAAAACATGCCGATCAAAACCCCTTTCAACTTTAATTTTGATTAACTAGTTAATTTATCTTAATTTGGCTAACACAAACCATAACCCATTGATAAACAAGAGTAAAACCCTCTCACATGATACACAATAAAGAGAAATGATGGATTACCTACCTCAAGGAAACTTTTTGATCTCATTGTGCACTATAGGGTGAATAAGAAATGTTTGTAAACCACAAATGTTCAAAAAAACCATGGATTAAAATATACCACATCAAGGGTTACTAAAAATTCATCCCCCAAATATCCCAAAACCAAAACAACACCACTGCATTGGATCTATGGGAGAATAATGAGAGAAAATGACCAAAAAAATAGGGAATGGATTTCCACTGATCACCTAAACACCACGTGTAGGCTCTCTACGGTGCTTCTTGCTGTCATCTAGAGGATGACTAACTCTGGAAGCAGAACCGCCCTGGGTTGTAGCTCCAGAGTCTCTCAGATTGCGCTCTACAATCAATGCCTGATTGACGATGGAAGTAATGGAAGTCAGCTGGAAGATGTTCACCTGCGAGCGGATCTCCCGCCTGAGTCCATCCTCAAACTTCCTCACCAAGAACACCCCACTCCCATCCCGAAGGGGTGTAAAACTCTACAACTCAGTGAAACGATAGGAATACTCCATGATAGATAGAGTACCCTATTCTAAGCTCATGAACTCCCAGGCTCGATCGGCACTCAGGGTCTCCGGGTAGAAGTAGTCGTAGAACACGCACTAGAACTCCTCCAAATCCATAGCCTGTTGTTAAACCGGCTGTGAGATCACGTCCCACCACCTCTTGGCAGAGTCTCAGAGCATGTAGGTAGTGAGCTTGACCCGCCTCTCTAGAGGCATCTCCAGATGCTCGAAGATAGTCAGCATGGCTTCCAGCCATGGCTCTGCAGCCTGAGTTCCTCCTTCCCCCAAGAACGTGGGAGGATGTTGCTGCTGAAAAACTCACGTTAGGTCTGTCATAGTCATGGAAGGAGGCGGCGCTCCCTGGAAGGCCTGCATCATCCTCATGAAACCTTCCCTGAACTGCACATTAGCACCTGCAACTGGTATAATAGTCGGTGCCAAGGCTGGCTCGACTGGAGGATTGGCAGGAAGTCCCTGATCAGCCCTATCTGGTGTCTGATCACTGCCTGACGACAGACGTACGACTGAAGGGCATCTCAGAGGCATAGCTCTAAAAGATCAATGTATACCTTAGATTAGAAAAATATGGATAGAGAACACAATAGTAAAAAATGGAAATAGGGGAAGAAAACACACAATTTTACAAAACTCGACTACACGACGTGTATAAAAACTACACGGTGTGTCTTATTAAACCACTAACATGGGCGTGTACTCCTACCCTACAAGTCTTGTAACACCTCAAACTACACTGCGTGTTGAACCACCACACGGCGTGTACTTGAAAACTATTCCCATACCCGAATCTCTTTATACAGCTAACCCACATGGTCCGACTCAACCTGAGACTACACGGCATGTTCTTAACACACACGGTGAGTACTAGAAAACGCTTCGGCGGCCCGTGTTTGTAAAACACACAGCCATCTACACGGATGAACCTTACACGGCGTGTTCCGAACAAACATGGCATGCATAGGTGAAGGTGACATTGTCTCGTGTTGTTCGCGACACGGCTGGGTACCAGAACAAGACTACATAGCGTGTGCCCAAAAACACAAGGCATGTCTAAGAGAAGGTTGTGTCGACCTGTGTTGTTCGTTACACGGCCGGGTGCCTAGAAGGGACCACACGGCGTTTTCCGTTACAACACGGTGTGTGCTACTCGAGCTTCCCTAACCCGTGTTGTTAGTGACATGGCCGGGTACATGGCTCACTACTACACAGCGTGTACCTACCTTACACAGCGTGTCCCTAAAGTTACTTTCATGACACCGTGTTCAACTCACACGGTCAGTGACATGGCCTGAAAACTACACGGCGTGTATCCAAAAAGTACATGCCGTGTATTCTGGTTTTTTTTGGGCAGTAGCTGAGAAACTACTCAGACTCTCAGAAACACTAAAACAAGGGAAAGAGGTGCCAAATTTCGATTCGTGAGGGCCCATACTCCCCGCGAATCAAAGCTCGGCATCTCTTGTAGTCACACATAAGGGAAAACAACATCTCTCTAACATAACAGTAGAGATTCTATCAAGAATCTATCAGAACAGCATGCATAATCTACACGAAGTCTATCACAACAGCATGAAATCGCAAATGCACCCTAGATGGCAGGGCAAGAATGCATGGCATGTGATTCTACAAGTGCCTATATGATCCATGAGACGGCATACCCTCATCTCATTGAGTTGCGACAGAAATAGAACCGAAATATTAAAACAATCACCGCACAAGTTATGTGAATCACTCTAGGTGAAAACATATCAACCATAAAACTCAAAAACAGCAAACTGCAATTAACGAGGTAGTATGGCCTTTCCCTATACATGGGCTAGTTACTCCCGAGCATAGCTTAATACCAAGTACCGAATCCGTCCTATCCCTGGCTAGAGTCTCTAAACAGTAAAGCAAGAGAAAAGAACTCTTTTGATACCACTTTGTAATGTCCCGAGTCTGGAGCCCCTCCACTAGTGCCCCATACCCGGTTCACCACATGACCTCAAGTGCGTTTCCCCGAATTCCAGAGGCTTCCGACTAGTAGTGAGGGCCTTGGTGAGTTGGTGGGGAAACTATGTCATCATTAGGTAAGGTATAAAAGGTAAGAAAACAACAATAAACAGCGGAAGCAGTAAACAACATGCATAACAGCAGAAACCAACCAGCGGAAGCAATGTAGATATATAACTATGATGACAATGATGCAGTAGGTACAAGTATCTAAGGAAAACAGCAAACACAACAACGTGCTGAAATACAACTGAAACCAAGTGCAAAAGAAAACAAAGTAAGCTCCTCAGCATCGCGAGCCACGGCTCGGTCCCATGCTCCCCAGCTCCTGGTGCAATCAAGATCCAGAAGTAGAAGGGTACTTGCCCTTGTCTATACCTGAAGCAACATAGTATTCTTGGGCCCAATAGCATGGCCCAAACAGGGTGTGAGATACAATCCCAGTAGGCAATCACCCAAAGATTTGTGCCTAACAGTCAATGAATACATGGCAGTAATAAAACAAGAAGTAGTAAATAGAAAATCACAAGCAGCTACAATCCACAGTTTTAGAAAACAAAGTACACAAGTAAACATCCAGCAACAAAAGAAGAAACAGGTAACCCTATGGGTAGCTCTCACAGTCTAACCCATATGGTTCAACATATCATTACTATCAACCCTCTGAGAAGCACACACAGTCTCACCCCTATGGTTCAGCTACGTAATTAAGCAGACTCTCTAGGGAAGCACTCAGCGTCAATTTCCCCTATAGTCTCGTATCGTGCTAAAGGCTCTCTGGGGAAGCACTCAGCGTCAATTCCCCCTGTGGCCCATGTCAAAGATCTACAGACTCTCTGGGGAATCACTCAATGTCAATTCCACCTATAGTCTCATATCGTAATTAAAATACACTCTGGAGAAGACCTTCTATCAATTCTCCCTTTGGTCTGGTACTCTAGGTTCTCACAATCCTGAGTACAAATAAACATGCTCAGCGCGTGTATATCGTCCAAGTAAACCTCAAGAACTACTTGGATATCATTCTACGTCTCAACAGCAATAACAAACAACAGTTCCACTATCCTACAACTAGGCATGGAAACTGGAAAAACTCCCAACAGGAAAAACAAGCATGGAAAATAAACCTGAGCATAATATAAATTACTCTACTCACAAGCAATAACCTCTACTAAAGCAAACAAGAAAAGCAGGAAAACAGTAGGGGAAAAATAGGAAACATGCAATACCCCATTCATTGGTATTGGTGGAATTTGTACATAACATTCATCAACTTTCTATAGAAAGGCACAGACCACCTACCTCGATACGAGGAGTTCGATATACGTGAACCACGATGACATATTCCTCTTAGAACAGCGTAGATCTGAGAAAACGCACAAAACGTTCATCTCACGATAACTTGGAAATGAGGAGGAATCAAGAAACAAGGCTAAATCATAAGGAAGAACTCACCTCTGCGATTCCAACGCAATCGACCGTGCTCAAATCGGAGAACGGACGGCGGGGCGGGAGCTCGGAGAAGATTCGGCCATACGGTCACTTCTGGGTGGAAGAAATATGGAGAAGAAGATGATTTTGGGGGTTAGCCGCGACTCGGATCCGTTTAATGAAAAAAAGAAAGTACACGGTGTGTACTTCTTGAGTACACGGCATGTACTTCTTGAGTACATGGCGTGTACTTCTTGAGTACATGGCGTGTACTTCTTGAGTACACGGCGTGTACTTCTAGAGTACACGGTGTGTACTTAAATTTTCCGTACTTCGAATTAACCGGCCTCTACCTCAGCCTTACACACCGTGTGTGTGGCCCGGACATGGCCAGCACATGGCTTCGAGCCGGAAAGAGTACACGGCGTGTACTTATGAAATTTATAGAAAATTTAGTTTCCTTAAAAACTCCATAAAAAGGGAAAACATACCTAAAAAGAGATCCAGGTTCTTACAAACTTCCCCCCTTAAAGAAATTTGTCCCCGAATTTCCCTAACGAGGTGTAGAAGGAGAAACACCGAACAACTCCGGCCACTATGATCGTACATCGGTCTCCCTCTCCCAGGTCTCGTCCTGTACTTTCCTGTGCTGCCATAGCACTCATACCAGAGGAACAGACTGCCCGCGGAGAACCTTCGTACTGTGATCAACAATCTAGATAGGATACTCCTCGAACTATGCATCTGCTTCAAGCTCGACTTCCTCGGGTTGAAAGACGTGAGATGGTTCTGAAAAGTAACGTCGGAGTTGAGAGACGTGGAAGACGTCGTGCATGGCCCAATACCTCGGAGGTAGCTGCAACCGATAGGCGATCGGCCCAACTCTCTCCAAGACCTCAAACGGCCCGACGTAACACGGTGAAATCTTACCCTGTCTCCGAATCCTCTTGTGTCCCAACCTCAGTGCGACACATAGGAAAATAGGATCACCGACCTCAAACTCCAGAGGTCATCTCCGCTGATCAGCATAAGACTTATGTCGAGACTGTGCCGTATCCATCCTCTTCTGAATCAGCTCTATCTGTTATGAGGTCTCCTGAACAAGAAGAGGTCCTAGAAAAGCTGCCACTCCTGCCTCCAGCCAGCATAAGGGTGATCGGCATGGCCTACCATACAAAGCCTCGTATGGTTCCATCTGAATGGTCACCTGGAAACTGTTGTTGTAGGTGAACTCCACCAGAGGGATATGTTTCTCCCAAGAACTGTCAAAGTCTAGGATGAAAGCTCGGAGCATATCCTAAAACACATGGATCGTGCGCTCGGACTGGCCATCAGTCTGGGGATGGTATGCTATAATCAAAAGTACCTGTGTACCCAAGGCCTTTTGAAGTCCTTTCCAGAACCGAGAGGTAAAACGTGCATCCCTATCTGAAACAATGGAGTGTGGAACTCCATGCAGACGAACGATCTCCCGGATGTAAAGTCATCCCAGATCATCAACACTGAAGGTCTCCTTAATCAGTAAGAAGTGCGCAACCTTCGTAAGCCTGTCGACGACAACCCAAACAGCATCGTTCCCTCGAGGCGACCTCGGAAACCCAGTCACGAAGTCCATCGTGACCTCGTTCCATTTCCACTCCGAAATGGGTAACTGTTGTAAAAGGCATGTTGGTCGCTGATGCTCTACCTTCACCTGCTGACAAGTAGAACATCTCCTGACAAAACCAGCAACATCCTTCTTCATACCTGGCCACCAGTACTGGCGATGAAGATCCCGATACATCTTGGTGACGCCAGGATGAACTTCCCAAATTGAGGAATGAAAATCCCACATCAGCTCATCGCGTATGTCTGTCGGCACCCATACGCGTCCTTGGAAACGCAAGATCTAATCCTCACCCACTGTCTATCTGGGAAGAGGGTCCCCTCCTAACACACTCTCCCACAGGACTAAGCCTTCAGAGTCTGATAGCTGTCTCATCCGTACCCGATCAAGAAGTGTAGAGGTAACAGCTACAGAAGATAGGAAGGTCTGTCCCTGTCTGTCGTGCACCTCTAGATGCATCTCAGAAAACAGAGTCATCAGCTGTCACTCACTACTGGCCTCCTAAACTGCATGAACCTGAGTTCTCCTGCTCAACGCATCAGACATAGCTTTTCCCTTACCAGGCATATAGGCAAGCTCGAAGTCAAAAGACTGTAGATACTCAACCCACCTGTGTTGCCTCATATTCAGATCTCGCTGAGTGAAGATATACTTGAGACTCTTGTGGTCAGTGAAGACCACAAAGTGATCCCCCAGTAGATAGTGTCTCCAACATCATAAGGCATGAACAACAGCTGCCAACTCTAGATCGTGCGTAGGGTAGTTCCTCTCATGTGGTCTCAACTGCCGAGACCCATACGCAACGACTTCATCTCCATGCATAAGCACAGCTCCTAGCCCGATACCTGAATCATCACAATAAACAGTGTAGCTCTTTCCTGGCTCTGGAAAGACTAGTATCGGCGCTGACATCAATCTTCCCTTCATCTCTTGAAAGGATAACTCACAAGAATCTGACCATAAGAACTTCACCCCCTTCTTGGTCAGACATTTCAAGGGTGCTACTAGACGATAAAAGTCCTGAATGAAGCGTCCGTAGTATCCAGCCATCCCTAGGAAGCTCGGTACCTCAAAGACGTTCTTCAGCTGCTCCCAGGAAACTACAGCTCTCACTTTCTCTGGGTCCATAGATACTCCTGCCTCTAAGATGACGTGACCCAAAAAGTGAATCTGACCCATCCAGAAGTGGAACTTTGAGAGTTTAGCATAAAGTCAATGCTCTCTTAGTGTACTCAAAACGATATCAAGATGTGTGGCATGGTCGTGTCAAGTGTGAGAGTACACCAAGATATCTCCCACGAAGACCACGACAAAGGAGTCCAAGTAAGGATGGAACACTCGGTTCATCGGTGTCATGAAAACTGAAGGTGCGTTCGTCAGACCGAACGGCATGACTGTATACTCGTATAGACCATACCTACTCATGAAGGCTGTCAGAGGTATATCTGGTGGTCGAACGCGCAACTGATGGTAACCAGACCTCAAGTCGATCTTAGAGAACACCCGGGCTCCTCGAAGCTGATCAAAGAGGTCATCGATCCTCAGCAAGGGATATCAGTTCTTGACCATCAACTGGTTAAGCTTCCGATAATCCACACAAAGTCGAAGGGTACCATCTACCTTCTTCCCAAACAGGACAGGTGAGCCCTGAGGAGAAGTACTGGGTTGGATGAAACCCTTTGCCTACAACTCCTCCAACTACTTCTTGAGCTCCTGCAACTCAGGTGTATCCATCCTATAAGGAGGAATGGACACCGGTGCTACTCCCGGCACGAGCTCAATAGAAAAGTCCACCTCATGCTCTGGAGGAAAACCTGAGAAGTCCTCTAGAAAGACATCCCTGAAGTGATCCACTACTGGAGGAAAGTCCAACTTTGGAGTCCCCTGATCCTTCAGATAAAGACTAGCAATCGAGGTCGTCACCCTTCCTAGCCCATGATGCTCGAGCCCTGCTCGACTCGCCTGAACATCTCATTCGCCTCTATGAAGAAAGGATTCACCCTCTGGTGAAACAAAAATCACTCTACGGCGATAGCAGTTGACGACTGCCTGAAAGGGAATCAACCAATCCATGCCAAGGATGACATCATAGCCTGTAGTCTCTAGGACATAGAGATCCCATAAGAAGTGATACCCTGCAACCTCGAGAGGGCACTCTCTACACTGGCGTACACTAGATTTCCTCGTCCCTAAAGGTGTGTCTAGTGTCAACGAGTCAGCAGAAGAAAAGATGCAGAGCCCAAGTCTCTCCACGACAGCAACAGAGATAAAGCTATGCGTAGCACCAGTATCAAAAAAGGCTGAAGATAAAACTGAGGCTACTAAAATTGTACCTTGAACAGTATACGGGTTGGGATCCTGCTCATGATAAGTCTGCTCCATGGTGAAAGACTGGCATGTGTCGTGGCCCTACACCCCTGGATGACTACTCTGGGTTGAACCTCCATGTTGGTGCTGAGGAACTGGTGGCTGACTGCCATGGCCTCGACCTCCACCTCGGCCCAAACAGCCGGAAGAACTCCAGTTTCTCGACTGGTGAGAAAATGGTGGGGCTGCTCTTGAATGAGGAGTCATGGAAGAACCCCGGTCACCAGTTGCTTGTGAGAAAACCTGGCAGAAACACTGAAGGTGGCCCATCTTGCCACAAGATCAACACTCTACGGGGTCTCTCTGGCACTGCGGCCTCGTGTTCCCTGACCAGCCACACTGGTAGCATGTCACCTGGCTGCCTGACGATGGATCATGCTTCCTCGGGTCACTGCACATAGGCTCTCTATCGCGCTTCTTGTTGTAATCTGGAGGATGGATAACTCTGGAAGCAGAACCGCCCCGGATTGCAGCTCTAGAGTCTCTCAGATTGCGCTCTGCAATCAATGCCTGATTGATGATGGAAGTAATGGAAGTCAGCTGGAATATGTTCACCTACGAGCGGATCTCCCGCCTAATTCCATCCTCAAACTTCCTCGCCAAGAACACCCCACTCCCATCCCGAAGGGGTGTAAAACGCTGCAGCTCAGTGAAACGAGAGGAATACTCCATAGAAGATAGATTACCCTGCTCTAAGATCATGAACTCTCAGGCTCGATCGGCCCTCAGGGTCTCCAGGTAGAATTAGTTATAGAACACGCGCTAGAAATCCTCCCAAGCCATAGCCTGTTGTTGACCCGCCTGTGAGATCACGTCCCACCACCTCTTGGCGGAGTCTCAGAGCATGTAGGTAGTGAGCTTGACCTGCCTCTCTGGAGGAGTCTCCATATGCTCGAAGATAGTCATCATGACTTCTAGCCATGGCTCTGTAGCCTGAGGTCCTCCATCCCCCAAGAACGTGGGAGGATGCTGCTACTGAAAAACTCATGTCAGGTCTGTCATAGTCATGGCAGGAGGTGGCGCTCCTTGGAAGGCCTGCATCATCCTCATGAAAATTTCCCTGAACTGAGCATCAGCACCTGCAACTGGTATAACAGCTGGTGCCAAGGCTGGATCGATTGGAGGATCGGCAGGAAGTCCCTGATCAGCCCTATCTGGTGTCTGATCACTGCCTGACGACAGACGTACGACCGGAGGGCGTCTCGGAGGCATAGATCTGAAAGATCAAAGTACACCTTCGATTAGAAAAACAAGGACAGAGAACACAAGAGTACAAAACGGAAACAGGGGAAGAAAACACAAAAGTTTAAAAAACTCGACTACACAGCGTGTATAAAAACTACACGGCATGTCTTCTTAAACCACTGACATGGGCGTGTACTCCTATCCTACAAGTCATGTAGCACCTCAAACTACACGGCGTGTTGACCCACCACATGGTGTGTACTTGAAAACTATTCCCCTGCCTGAATCTCTTTACACGGCTAACCCACACGGTCCGACTCCACCTGAGACTACACGGTGTGTTCTTAAAACACATGATGTGTACTAGACAAGGCTTCGGCGGCCCATGTTTATAAAACACACGGCCATCTACACGGCTGAACCTTACACGGCGTGTTCCGAACAAACATGGTGTGCATAGGTGAAGGTGACATCGTCCCGTGTTGTTCACGACACGGTCGGGTACCTGAACAAGACTACACGGCGTGTGCCCGAAAATACACGGCCTGTCTAAGAGAAGGTTGTGTCGGTCCGTGTTGTTCGTCACACGGCCGAGTGCCTAGAAGGGACTACACGGTGTGTTCCGTTACAACACGACGTGTGCTACTCGAGCTTCCCCGACCCGTGTTGTTAGTGACATGGTCGGGTACACGGCTCACTACTACATGGCGTGTACCTACCATACACGGTGTGTTCCTAAAGTTACTTTCATGACACCGTGTTCAACTCACACGGTCAGTGACACGGCCTGAAAACTAAACGGCATGTATCCAAAAAGTACACGCCGTGTATTCTGGGTTTTTCTGGGGAGTATCTCAGAAACTGCTTAGACTCCCAGAAACACTAAAACAAGGGAAAGAGGTGCCAAATTTCAATTTGTGAGGGCCCATACTCCCCGCAAATCAAAGCTCATCATCTCTTGTAGTCACGCATAAGGGAAAACAACAGCTCTCTAACATAACAGGAGATATTCTATCAAGCATCTATCACAACAGCATGCATAATCTACACGAAGTCTATCACAACAGCATGCAATCGCTAATGAACCCTAGATGGCATGGAAAGAATGCATGGAATGTGATTCTAAAAGTGCCTATATGATGCATAAGACAGCATACCATCATCTCATTGGGTTGTGATAGAAATAGAACCTAAATATTAAAACAATCATCGCACAAGTCATGCGAATCACTCTAGGTGAAAATATATCAACCATAAAACTCAAAACCAGAAAACTGCAATTAACGAGGTAGTATGGCCTTTCCATGTACACGAGTTAGCTACTCCCGAGCACAGATTAATACCAAGTACCGAATCCATCCTATCCCTGGCTAGAGTCTCAAAACAGTAAATCAAGATAAAAGAACTCCTATGATACCACTTTGTAACGTCCCGAGTCCAGATCCCCTCCATTGGTGCCCCGTACCCGGTTCGCCACATGACCTCAAGTGCATTTCCCCGAACGCCAGAGGCTGCCGACTAGAAGCAAGGGCCTTGGTGAGTCAGTGGGGAAACTATGCCCTCATTCGGTAAGGTATACAAGGTAAGAAAACAACAATAAACAGCGGAAGCAGTAAACAACATGCATAATAGAAGAAACCAACCAGTGGAAGCAATGTAGATATATAAGTATAATGACAATGATGTGGAAGGTAAAAGTATCTAAGGAAAACAGAAACACAACAATGTACTAAAATACAACTGAAACTAAGTGAAAAAAGAAAACAAAGTAAGCTCCTCTGCATCGCGATCCATGACTCGGTCCCATGCTCCCCACCTCCTGGTGCAATCACGATCCTGAAGTAGAAGGGCACTTTCCCTTTTCTATACCTACAGCAACATAGTCTTCTTGGACCCAAAAGCATGGCCCAAATAGGGTGTGAGATACAATCCCAGTAGGAAATCACCCAAAGATTTGTGCCTAATAGTCAATGAATACATGGCAGTAATAAAACAAGAAGCAGTAAATAGAAAAGCATAAGAAGCTACAATCCACAGTTCTAGCAAACAATGTACACAAGCAAATAGCCAGCAACAAAATAAGAAACAGGTAACCCTATGGGTAGCTCTCACAGTCTAACCCCTATGGTTCAACCTATCAGTACTAAAAACCCTCTGGGAAGCACACACAGTCTCACCCCTCTGGTTCAGCTACGTAATTAAGCAGACTCGATGGGGAAGAACTCACTATCAATTCCCCCTATAGTCTCGTATCATGCTAAAGGCTCTCTGGGGAAGCACTCAACGTCAATTCCCCTATGGCCCATGTTGAGGATCTACAGACTCTCTAGGGAAGCACTCAATGTCAATTCCCCCTATAGTCTCCCATCGTAATTAAAAGACACTCTGGAGAAGCCCTTACGTCAATTATCCCTTTGGCCTGCTACTCTAGATTCTCATAGTCCTGAGTACAACTAAACATGCTCAGCGCGTGTATATCGTCCAAGTAAACCTCAAGAACTACTTGGCTATCATTCTATGGCTCAATAGCAATAACAAACAACAGTTCTGATATCCTATAACTAGGCATGGAAACTAGAAAAACACCCAATAGGAAAAAACAATCATGGCAAAGCAACTTGAGCACAATATAAATTACTCTACTCACAAGAAATAACCTCTACTAAAGAAAACAAGCAAAGCAGGAAAACAGCAGGGGAAAAACAGGAAACACGCAATACCCCGTTCACGGGTATTGGTGGAATTTGTACATAACATTCATCAACTTTCTATAGAAAGGCACAAACTGCCTACCTCGATCTGAGGAGTTCGATATATGTGAACCACGACGACAGATTCCTCTTAGAACAACGTAGATCTGAGAAAACGCGCTAAAAGTTCTTTTCACGATAACTTGGAAATGAGGAGGAATCAAGAAACAGGGCTAAAGTAGAAGGAAGAACTCACCGCTGTGATTCCAACGCAATCAACCATGCTCAAATCAGAGAATGGACAGCAGGGTGGGAGCTCGGAGAATATTCGGTCGTACGGTCACTTCCAGGCAGACGAAATCTGGAGAAGAAGATGATTTTGGGGGTTAGCCGCGACCCCAGTCCGTTTCATGAACAAAAAGTACACGGCGTGTACTTATTGAGTACATGGTGTGTACTTAAATTTTCTGTACTCCGAATTAACCAGCCTCCACATCAGCCTTACACACTGTGTGTGTGGCCTGGACACGGCTAGCACACGGCTTCGAGCCAAGAAGAGTACACGGTGTGTACTAATAAAGTACACGGCGTGTACTTCTGAAATTTCCAGAAAATTTATTTTCCTTAAAAACTCCAGAAAAAGGGAAAATATACCTGAAAAGAGATTTGAGTTCTTACAGTTGAATGGGAAGAAAAATCAACCAAACCAAATATATAAAAAACTTGGAACCTGGCCCTTTCACATCATGAATTCCATTCAAAATGTGAACTCCATGGGGTCCATTGGATTGAAAATGAATAAAACTACAAATATTTTGATATCCAAAAAATATTTAGTCACCTAAGATTGAATTAATTTCATGTCATGAATTCATATTAAATGAATTAAATTCATTTCCATGATTTACCCTTAATGTAACACGTGATGGGAAACCTTCCAGCTACAGAATTAGTGAACCACTAACTCACGATGTGAATCTGGTTCACATTGTGAACCACTTTCCATAGTAATATTGCAGCTCTAGCCCCACCTAACCCTTTGAGACTTCCTCCAAGAACTCTCTAAACAAAAAAACTATCAAAGTAACAGGCCTGGAAGGAATGATCTGTTAATCATCAAATACCTCTCAAACAATTCTCATTGTCAAGAATCAAAACCAACCCCAATGAAAAGAAAGATATCTGAACAACCACCTCATAAGATACCTCTCAAGATTCTCATTACAGCTCAAATACTACCACCAACCAAACTTTCTAATCTAAATATCCACTAACTCCTCACACAACCACATCACCATGCAACCACATCACTAACTCTTCCAGGAACATAACCACATCATCAAGTACCATTTGCACACCACCACACAACCCAATCCAATAATTATCATAACCAACATGAAACATTGCATTATATGAGCATATAAATTAGAGAATCTCATCTTCCATGTCAATATACTATTCATTTTGGGTGGCACTAACTCACCTACATGGTTTCAATCAAATCAAAGTATAATGTGTCATAATTCAGTTCATACACTTTTCATATGTTAGAAGCTTTATCACACCCCAAACATCACATTAATAAAGAAACAACACATCATATAAAAAATTGGTCCAAAAAATACATCATATAAAACAACATAGAAAATAAAAACTCAAAATAGCTTCAGCTACTGGGCATGCATCTACATCTCTTGCTCTCAAGTACTATACTCCAAGCCACCATGACTCCAAACACGCAGACCATGAGAATGGTCCATCCTCACATAACCTTCTTTTAATGATCCTGGATATCCACTGTCAACTCCATGAACATATCATTGTCCTCAATATCCAACTCTCCCTAATAAATGACATGAGAGCCATCGTGAAGATACCATTAGAGTTAAGATGTTTGGAAGACATTGTGAATCTAGTCCAATAATGGAAAAAGTTCTTATAAATAAGACACCTCACCAACTCACCCTAACACCTAAAAGGTCCCAAAAAACCTAAGATAAATCATACTACCCTTGTCAAGCCTATGTTTTCAACATAAAGATGAGACTCTCAAAAAGAAATGGTCTCCAACCTCGAACACTAAATTCCTCTACCTATAATTGAGATAAGCCCTATTTTGTTCCAGTGATACTTTTTATCCTCTCATTAATTTTTTGACCCTTTTCTATCATGATTTACACCGCATCAGGTCTAAGAACTACTACCTCCCCAACCTTTACCCAACATAATGGAGAATTAAACAACTATCCATACAAATCCTCAAACGGGTCCATGATGATTGATGAATGATAACTATTATTATAATAAAACTCAAACATGGTAAATTTTCATGTACAAAATCCTAAAAAGTATAATATGCATGACCATAACATATCCTCTAGTTTCTAGATAGTTTTCACTATTTACCCATCCACATGAGGGTGGAAAATAGTGTTAAGGTATAATTGATTTTAAAAAGCATGTCGCAATACCCTCCATAATTTCAATGTAAAACAAGACTATTGATCTGTGACAATGTACCTTAATACTCCAGGCAACCACACCACCTCAACCACATACCCCCATTCCAAAACATCCATATATTCTAACCCCATGATATCTAGTAATTGGTCTGATTTCATTAACTGATCCACGATTACCCAGATAGCATCACAACTTCCCAGATCTTTGGGTAACCTTGTGAAGAAATCCATCAAGACGTTATCCCATTTAAAATTTAGGACATCTAAATTCTGAAAAAAAACATCAATAACATTATTACCAACCTTAACCAACTAGTAAACCAAACATCTCTACACATACTTTGTCACTTCATGTTTCATCCTAGACCACCAAAACTGTCTCCTCAAGTGATGATACATATTTTTCACTCTAGGATGTACCTATAAAAGTGAGATATAAAAATTACAAAGTAATACCTCATTAATAGCCACTAAAACAAATAGTCTTCCCTAAAAAAACATCTGGTTTCAACCATCCTCCTACCATCCCTTTGGAGTATCATAATGGCCAACATGAGTGTGTATCACCTCTACCTCAAAGTCTCCCCATTGAGACTCCTCCACCTATCATTACATATATGACTTCATATTAATATGATAAAAACAATCACATCCACTACTCTCACCCACATATATATTCATTGTTGTAAGCTCCTTCATCCCTTTCCAAGTATCCATAGACTCTAAATCCACATCGCCTTAACACTTATGACTAAGCATATCAGAAACCACATTCCTCTTTTATGGGATATAAGATATCTCAAAATTTTATTCCTAAATAAAATACATACAATACTAATGGATTGGATTTAGATATAACTATGAAAGATGTACTCTTATGGTTTATAAAAACCACAAAGTGCTCGCTGATGATGTAAGGCCACCACAAATTCAGCACAAACACAACTTATATTAGCTTCAGATCATAAGTTTCATAGTTACACTCATGGGGATGTAACTACCTATAATAATAAGATATTGTTTCTCCCTACTAAATCAATAAAAATATCAATCCCATGTGGGACTTGTCACAAACAATGTTAAACAACACACCCTCCTCTAGTTGCTAAATAACTAGAGCACTGATTAACTTCTATTTCAGAAAATCGAACACTTCCTAACTCTGATCAATCCACACAGAATCCTAGTCTTTAATGTTCAACATTGTTAGTAGGGATGAAACCTAATATAAATTGGCTACAAACATATAATAATATCCTATAAGACTATGGAAACTACTAACGTATTCAATTTTCTTAGGTAATTCCTAATAAAAAACTTCCTTATCCATTGATGGGTCCATGGACACACCCTATTGAGACATTTAATTACCATGGAAATTCACCTCTTGTTTCTAAAAAATACACTCATACAAGTTTCCATATAGCTGGTGGTGTCGAAGAAGCTACAAGAAAGATCTAAGATACTCTGCATGCTTCTCCTCTAACTATGATTAGATCAATATTACAAATGGTCTGACTATGAGTATATCAATATTTAATTTCTAAACAAGACTGGAAGCTCATTTAATAACTCATGGAAGATAAATTTTATGATTCCCATGAACATAGCTTGTGTGGTTATGACATTGAATGGTATGACTATGAACTCAAAGTGGTCGTACCTACATCTAAAGGTAGTATTTGGCATATCACCCTCATTTACCCTCAACTGGTGATACCCAGACCGCAGATCAATCTTAAAAAACCAACTAGATCCCCTCAACTAGTTAAAAAGATCATTGAATCTCGGAATAGGATTGAAATTCTTAAACATCAGCTGGTTCAACCTCTGATAGTCTATGTAAAAACGTAGACTACCATCTGCCTTCTTAGAGAATAAAAATGGAGCGCCCCATAGTGACACACTAGGCTGGATGAAAACTTTATACATAAAATCATTAGTATGAATCATCATCACTAGAAACTCAGACGGTGTCATCTAATAATGAGCCATAAAAATTTGAGAAGAATTAGGTTGTAAGTATATCTCAAACTCAATATCATGTTGAGGGGGAAGCATCAAAACATCCTTGGGAAAAAAATAAAAAACTCTCCCAACAACCTGGGGAACCTCCACCATTCCAATGCCTACTGATTCTACAACAAAAATAGCCATCAAGGAAAGAAGGGGATCCATACACCTACAACCCAACTGATAACTCTTTTGGCCAATGAAAACTTCATATTGGTCATCCTCATCTGATAACATGATTCACCTTTGAAAGAAGCCGATAATATCCCATACATAATAAAACCAATCAATGTTGAGAATAACTTCAACCAGCTATATCTAAATAATTAAAAAAGTTTCTCTAAAGAAATATGTGTCCCCATCAATAGTATACACCCTTAAAACAAATAAAATAAGAGGGTCTAGTCTTTGATTGGTGTTGTCAACACCAGTGGGATGAAAATCCTCTCTACATGTAGTCCCGGAGCATGGACTAGAGTTAGTGAAACAAAGTAGTGTGAGTCTTTTGAATCAAAAAAAGTCACAAACAAGGGATAAATACAATATGATCATATATTTAATGATCTATAGCCCCTCTTAAACTACTACCTCTAGTGCCTACAACATACCACACCCGACTCATATATCTCTTTGATGATGGAAACCTCTATAAAAATGATCAAATAGAGGTCGCTGAACATGAGGGACATCCTAAGGTCAGCCTCCACCTAACCCATCCCCTCTATGAGGAGCATAAACCTAGTCTCCCTACTATTGAAATAGCCTTACTGGTAATTTATTCTAAGGCTGACACTGAACCTGACTACCGCCACCAATGTGAGGTCGGATAACCACTAGGAACTAGCTTAAGAAATTACTATGACCTCTATAGACAAAACATTTTTGCCCAAATCCCCTAGGAAAATAAAGAAAACCACTAGCCCTGAAAGTCTAGAAAGGAAACTACTAAGGTTTACTCCTCTCTGGTCAAAACCTTGAAGGTCCTGGCACCTGGGACATTTCACTACAAACTCTTCTCCTTGAGGAACCTTGTCAGATCCCTTTTCATGGTAAACCTCCTCATGAGTGCATTTACTCAATCACCAATGATTTCTTCTGAACCTTCAAATACATTGGAAATGTAAAAGTAGTAACTGCATACTAGATAAAAGGATAGTTTTCTTCCTCAAGAGATCTAGCATGAGACTTCTCATCTAGAAAAAGGTTCGAGGAAAAATACAACAGGTCCTTAAACTTGATACCAATATTTTGTACTAACATACTCCCCTCCTAGAGGGAGAGAAACTCCTTCTGCTCCACTACCTTCATGGATGATGAAAGAAACTCTACCAAAAACTCTTGTTGAAATTCAACCCATGAAACATCTGACTTCTTCTGCTCACTAAGATACAATGTCCACCACTTACATTCCACTATTTCCATCTAACTAACTATCAGTGGGACCAAATACTCTATTGGGGCCTGAATAAAATTGAAAGTGATCTCGAGATTCTCCAACCAGCACTCTACCTCCATATCAGAAACTCTAAAATCATATTACCCTAATTCCAAATGCTGAAAGTCATTCCATATCCTCTTCCATTGATCATCCTACTCAACTAGATCAACCCTCTAGAAATCCACTAGATCGACCTGCTAAATCTACACTACCTGAACCATATGTAAATGATGACTAGGATACATAACTAAAAAGGGAAACAAGGATTTCTTAATCCTTATAGTGTGGAATTTTATTAAGGCTTATTTAATTTATTTAAATTCTTTTCAACCTTATAAGAATATCCCAATTCAAATAGAAACATAAGTTATCATGATGTATATACCTCTCCTAGGTATCTTACCTACAAATAGGACCACCTCACTTTGTCATTCAATAATCCCAGATTCAATGCACAAAAT
Source organism: Viscum album (assembly GCA_963277665.1). Lineage (NCBI taxonomy): Eukaryota > Viridiplantae > Streptophyta > Magnoliopsida > Santalales > Viscaceae > Viscum > Viscum album. The sequence goes on from OY728162.1 coordinate 130,227,250, forward strand.
CATGGGGGGGGGGCTAAAATATCATGTCCATCTAGTCTCCCTCACCTATGTCCTGAACCAAGATCAATAGGCACCATTTCCACACCAACCCATGAAATTATCATAATTACTTACTTTAAACCGCTTTCTATCTCTCAACAATCACCATTGATACCACTTTTTCATGACCTGCTCCCACAAAAGATACTACAGTGAAGAGAGAGAGAGATAATGACCCCTGATTCCAAGTTTCAGTAGGCTCTAGGTTGGTGACTAGCATCAAGGGTATAATAATCTTATAAATGGGACGCACTAACCTCTATAATAATATAGTATAGGAATATAGGATGAATAAATCGCAATAAACTCTATGAAAAAATGTAAAAATAAACCAAAAATCATCCCATAATGAATGTATAAATAAAAAAGGTACAGATAAAAGTCTCCAAAGTAAATACCCAAAATTAAAAGCTAATGAATTTACATAGAAATGGTCCATGGGTATGAGCTAGTAATGTTCAGCATAGCCCATGTAGTCCTCATAGAAACATGAAAATAAATTTATATATATAGGGTGAGAATACAAGTATAATCATATGGAAAACTAATGTCTCTCATGCACATGTGAAAGAAGTATAATAATACACCTATGAGAAAATAGTAGAACCAATAATACCTACATAGGTCAACTATCCAACCCAAACCTCACCATGATATGCTCACCAAATAGTGAAAGCCAATTATAATAACATAATTAGAAGCATATCGATAAAGGGTACCCTGCACCACTTTTCCATTAATTTTACACTCTCACTCCATAATGTCATATGTCTGTACACTCCCATATATTCTATATAACATATATTACCACCCCAAAACATGGAAACATCGCATCATTCCCATAGACATATGGGAAAATACCCCATATCACATTCACATCACATCTTACACACAGACACCTAGGCCATCAAACCACATCCACTTCCATTAAAAAATCAGTATGGTATCATGAATATGAATCACATAAACCTTGTGACCTCCTCCTACCATGAATAACCCCCACCATAAGCCTCCCCATAACATGGCCATATCACCTCTCGCCCGTAGAAACTTGGGTAATCACCCCACACTACCTCACAACATAGTAACATCGCATATTACCCACTACCATTAGGATATCACATCCTATTCATATCTACTCACTTGTAAGATATAATTTAAAATAGCGGTTATCCAACCATATATCATCACCACTGGGATGTTGATAAAAACACCCCCATATACATATATGAGTGTTAATATGTAGTGCTCGACATGGGTGGGGTGCGTATAGATTTCACAAGAAACATATAGATATATAGATATAATCTACACACAAGATCAGCCTCAGGTTCACAAAAAAGTACCATCCAACTCACAACATCCCCACATTTGCTACCACCTCTAAATGTAGAAAACAACATAATAATCACAATCCAAAAGCAACATCCCACTATTCCTTACAAGATAATCTAATTTTTTTTAAACATCCCAATCCTTTCATAATTTATCATTGACCACATTTATCTAGATAACCCATTATTAATTCATTCATTAACCATTTATATCCAATTAACCAAACCAAACCAAGCCATTTCAAACATTATTATCCATTCATTCCATCACTATATGAGAATCTAGAAAAACACAACCATTATCATCTCATTTTCTATATAACAGAACCACACATCAGTTCCCCACATCATGACCTCATAAAAACCACACATCACCCGATATTGCATAGATACTACACATAATTTCCCCACAACACAGCCTCATACCAACCACACATTGCTTCCCTATAGAAAGTCATCACCCCAACACATCACACAAACAACACATCGACTCCCACATCACAATTGCACATCACCTCCCCACATCTTAACCATTCCACAACACATCACGCAAACAAAAATATTTTCAGATTTAGGAAAATGGGGCTTTCATCGCATTGCATTTCTTTATTTAAGGGAATTCTCACAAAATATACAAATCCAAGGGCAACCATTTTACTATATGAATATATGTGGTTATCCAATTTCCATTTTGGGGTGATATCAAAACATCATGTGATAAGGTTCCCATATCACATCAATTATAGTGTAACAAAAGGCTATTTATAGCCATAGTTTTTAGTAAGGAATAAATCGTGCCAACCACAATATCACTATAATGTAAAAGTTATAAAAACATGTGGATAAAAACTATTTTCCCCTTTAATTTTTATTAAATGATTAATTTCTCTTAATTAGGCCATCTCAAACCATATCTCATGGATAAAAAAGAGTAAACCACTCCCATATGATACATAATAAAGAGAAATGATGGATTCCCTACCTCAAGGAAACTTTACGATCTCGTTGTGCACCATAGGGAAAAGAAGAAATACCCTCAAACTAAAACCATACACAAAACCCACAGATATACCTACACCTTATCAAGGATTACAAAAAACCTAGACCCAAACTCTCCTGAATCCAAAACTGCACCACTACATCGGATCTTCATGAGAATAACTAGAGAAAAAACGAATAAAGAGAGAATGGTTTACCACTGATCACTAAAACATTTCCACTAAAACCTATAGATAAAAGTAATATTATAAGGGCTAGAAAATATCTTAAAGACACCTAGGGTACCTCTAAAAAATTAGGTGATAAGGGACCAAATGGGGAGAAAAATCATCCAAACAGAAGATATAAAAACCTATAACCCACCCCTTTCCCATCATGAATTCCATTAATGACCTGAATTCCATGGGGTCTAGTGGATTACAAGCCATAAATATAATACAAGTTGTGAAACCCAAAATATTTTGGTTTTCACTAAAAAATCAGTCACCTCATATAGAATTAATTACATCTAGTGAATTCACATTTCAGGAAATGATTTCATTTCATGGATTCACCCTTAACCACACACAAATCATGAAACTAACTAGCTACACAAGTCATGAACCATAAAATCATGATGTGAATCCAGTTCATGACATGAACCACCTTTTGTATTACTCCTAGAGATCTAGACCCACCAAACCCTCCAAGAATTCCTCCAGGCAATCTCTAACCATAAAAAAGGGGAAATTAAAAGATTGAAAATGCATAGTCTGTTATATTAAGGTTGGAGAGAACATCTATTAATATATTCCTCCTAATAGGGGTAGTGGTTTGAGTGAAAGAGGTGTTAATTAAAAGAAAGTAAAACTTAGTAGAAGTTGGATACACTTATTCACTCTCTCTCCTAGTGTCCCAATATGATCCATCTAGACTATACACATCCATTACATATACTAGTATGGAAATGGAAAAACATCACTATTGATGTCATCATAGGACTCCCCAAGAAATTTAAATGAAATAATGCCATTTGGGTTATAGTTAATCTACTAACTAAGTCATCAAATTTCATTATTATCAGATAATATTTCTTTCTTGAATAAAATTTTATAATATACATTATGAAAGTGGTACGACTCCATATAGAACATCATTTTTTGTATCTGATCAAGATTCAAGGCTCACCTCAATATTCTGGAGAAGTCTTCAGAAGACATTAAATATAGAGTTGTTCTTTAGCACTCCATATAATCCTTATACAAATGGTTTGTATGAGAGGACCATTCAAAACCCAGAAGATATTCTAAGATCTAGCACTACATATTTCTAATAGAGATGGGATCAATATCTTCCTCTAATTCGATTTTCATATAATAACAGTTTTCCCTCAAGCATTAAAATTTCACCATATGAATATTTATATGGGAAGAGATGTAGGACTCTGACATGTTGTAATGAAGTCAAATACAGGAAGTTTTTAGGTCCTAATCTTGTTTAAGAAATGATGAAAAAGGTATAAATTATTCAACAACACATTAAAACTGCCTGAAGTTGATATAAGATCTAAGCCAAAAATCATCAATGAAATTTTGAGTTTGAAGTGGGTGAAAAATCTTCCTTTGGAAATCCCCTTGGAATAAAGTTATGAGATTTATAAATAAATTAATATTGAACCTAAGGTAGATTTTCCCTTTTGAAATTCTCAATCTCATGGGAGTGGTAGCTTATCATCTTTCTCTTTTACTGAACCACTCCCAAGTGCATGATATGTTACACATATCACTTTTTAGGATGTAAATACCTAACATTTCACATGTACTAAAATCATAGTCTATAAAAATGGATCCCGACCTTTCTTATAAGGAGCAATCAGTAGAAATCTTGTAGTATAAAGATAAAATACTATGAAATAATAGAAAACCTGGTTAAGATTCTCTAGAGGAATCATACATTCAAGGATGAAATGTAGAAACTGAAGGATGTAATTAGGTATAGGTATCCTAATTTTTTCATCAAAGTAATATAATTTTGAGGGAGAATTTTTTTAACAGGGTGGAATATCACACCCATATATTTTAGTATGTGTTTTTCCATTAAATAAATTGTATGTTTTTGATAACTTTTTATATATGCAACAAAAACATAAGTGAATAATAATTTATTAAAATATTAAATTATATACATTACTAGATAGTTAAATTTTATTGATAAAATAAAGGACTTTTAAAATAAAATGGTTTTAATTTACTTATAAAAAATACCATTTTTTCTATAGAAACGGTTTCCAACTGTTTTGATGGATTACATATTTTTGTTATATTTAATAATTTATAGGAATGATATCAATAAAAAATTTTGATAAATATTCATTTAATAATTATTGAAATAATTTAATAATATTAATAATATAATTAATTAATTATAAGAAATACCTATCTAATAATTCTTTACTAAACAAAAATGTTATATTTACAAAAATTATTTTAGGTTTTTTTAATAGAAAAATTTCTCTCAATCAGAGTGTTAAATTAATTGAATATTAATATTTATACATTTTAACAAATGAATAATAATTCATACATTTATTATCAATTGGTTATAAGTAAATATCAAATAATTTGAAGGTAAAAAAGTGATATTTTTAGAAAACAAAATTCTTTATGCATGCAATGCATTTTTATCTTGATAAATTAAATTAATCAATATTTATGGATGATTTTAATGAAATATATTGATAATATTTTCAATAAAATAAATTAAAATTTTTCTAATGGATTTTACTAGGAATAAATTGAGAATAAATTCATTTTATGGTTAAATATAAGTATATTTTTAAAAAGTGGTTTTACATGTTTTGTGTGCTAAAATTAAAATTAATGTTTACCACCTTTAGAAATTGAATATTGTAAAATGGTTTTCATATTTATAATAATAAAATATAAATTTTTTAATAATATCAAATCTATTTCATGGAATAAGATAAGTTACCATGGTAGAAGTTGGTCACCATGATAAAGGGTAAAAGAATTAAAAAGGGTCTTAAACTAAGGGATAAGGCCAAAAATATCACTAAATATTTTCCATAATTTATTGGTTGAGTTTATTCTTGAATAAAATCATCTTATATTATAAATTTAAAAAAAATCCACTTTCCTTTGATAATGAAATTTTTTTATTTCAAAGTTATAAGTATTTATCAGAGTGTCACTCTTCTCGCTTATAAAAGGTGACCTTTACCACCTAACTTCTCTACACACACCCAAAGATTTATAGCCTAAACAATACATAAAAACCTCTCCAACTATATTTTTCATGACCTGGTGGTTTTTTTCTTTCGAAAATATTAATATATGTAGTCCTAAGGTGTGATACAAAGGAGGATATCTAAGGACGGGGTAGTTGTTTTTACCAAGTTTTATCATGTTTATTTCTTCTTCCACCTCCTAAAAATATTTTATACCCATATTAATATAATGAATTTATTATAATTTTTAAACTTAAATTTTATTATGTTGATTTTATAACCATTATCTACCTGTTTACTATTTCATTGGAAAATTAAAATATCACTCATGTTACATGCAAAATACCATGTCCATGAACAATGTATTTAATTTTTCCTTAGTGTCTTACATGGATGGTTATAAAAATATATTTAATGAATAAATATGATATTTATAATTTGATTACTTTTTTTAAAGATAATTTGACCATTATATTAATAATATTAATAATAAATTTCTATCATAAAAATTAACTGCCTAAAATGATCATACTGATACACTTTGTAAGTAATAACTTCTTAACATTCTATTTTATTTATCTTATTCATATAAATCATCATAAATAAGATATATAACTTTAATAACATGTTTTTAGAATCAATAATATTCTATAAAAGTGATATTATTATGAAATATCATGTTCATACTCATTCATTTGTTATAACACGTGCTTTTTTGGGTCTGTTTTACGACCAACATGAACAATGTTCTAATTTTTATATCAATAGTAATTAATGAATGTCAAATACTGGTAATATTATGTAAAATTAATTAATTTAATATGTTTTAATGGTTTTATAATTATTAAATATATATATATATATATATATATTCACAAATAAAATCAATTGTTTTTATAGAATAGAAATTTCTAAAAAGTGATATTTTTAAGATTTTCATGAATATCATCAACATAAGTTCCATTAAATAGATAAATAAATCCATAAATATATAAAAAAAATACTCTATATATTTATTAAAAAAATTATATGATGAAACCATGAAAAATATGTTGGGACTAGAACCGCATAACCAGAACAAGCGTGAGAACTGAATAGTTAATACAAAAATATTGATTTTAACAAATAATTATTACTAAATGAGTTATAAGAAATTATAAGTGAATGGTATCTAGTAAGATAAATATAAATATGGTTCTAAAATATATTTATAATAAATATAAATTTATTATATATGAGGTTGGAGAGTGTCTAACCAAGTGGAAGTTTGAGTTAAGGGTTTCTCGTCTCAAATTTCATTCTTTGAGACATGTTTTGAATTATTAACCTATATTAATTTATATGGTTTATATAATACCTCATTGATATATTATATCATGAATATATTTATACTTATGACATTTTAATTTCCTTCTAAATTTCTTTCTTTCGAGTAGTTTTTTATTTTAAAACCCATAATGGGTTTTATTCATGATCATTATTTTTAAAAAATTTGAATCCTTTTACCCAACTTTTTCTCTTACATATCTATATTATTTATATTGTTTTAGAAATATCCTTATATTTTTTTAAATGATTTATAAATTTAATTTTTAACAATATTTTAATTTTCACAATGGTTTAAATATGAATATTTTTAACATTTTCGGTATAGAGACATTTTTTACCTTCTTTAAAAAAGTGTGAAAATAATTTTTTTTAACATTTATCACTTGATTTCAATTTCATTCCATCATTACCATATGTAATTATCAATATTCATTAACAATTTTCTATTTTTTTCAAATAAATTCATATTCTCATTGTTCTCTAAATTTTTAGTTATTTGAAAGTTACAAAACAAAAATGATATTTATTCTTGTTTTTCCAAGAATTTTTTTAATGTTTTTATAAAAGTATTTTCTATCTATTTCAACATTATTTGATGTTTTTTATGCTTTAATAGGTATATTATCTATTGATACCACCCAAATTCTTTTATGGATGGGTTATGTTGATGTTTTAATGAAATCTTCTTGAAACCCTGTTTCTTTTCTAGGGGTTAATGAAGCTTTAAAGAAATGGTGAATTATTTTGTATTATTATGACATAAATATAAATAGTTTATATTTATGTGATGGTTGGTTCATTATATCCCTCCAATACTTTGGTTAATGTTTTTTGTATCATGGTATCAAAGGGGTTCATGAATGTTTATCCGAATCCCAAGAAGGTACATGGGTGGTTAGCCAAAAAATATTATACAATGAATATATTGGTGGATAGACATGAAATATGATTTCTAAGATTATTTTAATTATGATTTATAATTTTTATATTATTCTCTCATGGATCAAGATTTTTTTAATTATAATTTATATTATATTATTCTTTAATTATGATCATTTTGTTATTTGGTATGATTTTATTTCACTATGCCAATCACTTTTATTATTTTCTCATACCCACATGCTCATCTTATAATCACTTATGATATTCAATTGATATCTTATATGTTTTCCCTTACTTATCATATGAGATCACCATATTCATATCTTACCATTCTCTATGTTATGTAGAAGGATATTAAGTATGGTATATTTAAAAAGTGTTTCTTGTGTGATGATTACTTATGGAATATTTTGAAGATGTCAAAATATAATTTGGTTGTGTACCTAATCATAAAATACACTAAATCTCTATGTTCTAGGGTGAGAACTATTGTGATATATATTAAATATTCATATAAAATGATGCAATGTTCATTTTTTTTATTCTCATGTCACCTTATTGGGTGGTATTAATACATTTATTGGTGTTGGACTATAGTTATAGCGGTTATGATCAAAGAAGGATGAACCCCAAGAAGAAAAAAATTAGGCTATATTGGGTCCTAAAAGTTGGTAGCTATTTAGTTTAGGGATAAAAAATTGAAAAAATAAAATAATTCATTGGGATAGGACTATATAAAATTATCTTACTATTATGACTCTTAACAAGACATGATTTCAGTATTGGATGAGTTATAAAATGATCAATTGGGTCTTGATGTTTGAAATAAGCATTTTTGTTAAATACGTTTGGATTAATTGGGGGCATAATATTACTTTTATGGAGGGATGTGGTTTGGTACATTAGACCTCTAGGTGTGTGTGTGTGTGTCAGTTATTATTGTTTTTAAACCTTTTAATAAACTATATAAATTATTATTATTATTATTCTAAGGAATATATTCCTTTTTAGTTGTCAATGTTTAGGGTGAGGCTAACACCTAAGCCTATAACTCCTTTGTGTTAACCTTGATTTTTTTTATTGATAATGGGCATGGTAATAGTGACTCAAACCTAATACTTTCACTATTTCTAATTATTAATTATAAATGACTTAAAATATAAGAAAAAAACCTCCCTTCCCTTATTTGAGGTCTCATAATCCACAAGGGTGAAGCCCCTCTTATTTTTTTTCTTCCTCAATCATGAATTGATTTCCTATCCTTATTCCAAGGAATAAGATTATGGATAAAATATAGTATCATCACCCCTTCTCCCTTTCTCTATATATTTCACTATGTAGTGGTTTCAATAAGTAGGATAGAAACCATCATTTTCTTATATTCTTTCACAGTTGGTAGTTTAGGGACTCCATGGTCTTTTAAATCATGTAATTAGAAGGTTTAACTTTATCATATGATTTCTTTATAAGGTTTTTTTGACATAGGGACAATATGAAACTTTAGAATTAATTGTATAATATGCATCTTTAGAATGAATTTGGTAATTTTCTTCATTCATTAGTTATTCATGTTTTGGAACTTCTTTGTGGTTTTCTTTGCTAATGTCAATTTTAGACTATGATTCTAGGTGTTGTTGAGATGTGTTAGCATATATGGACTCTTTTTCATGGAGTTTTTGGTTTTTTGATAGTGATGGATAGATTTTAGTGGTTTTTTCTCTTGTTTGGTGGGTATATTTTAACAGTCTTTGTGGATAGGGGATCAGTGATTGTCCATGAGGACAACAATTTATGTTTTTATTCGAATTTTCGATGGAGATATTGATTTTTAGTTGGTTGGAATCTATAAGGACGAAGTCAATTGGGAGAAATCAATATTATTGGTAGAAGGTGAAGGTATTTATGGGATGGAATAGTCATGCAACAATAGTGATGATGGGTCCAAGTTGTGGATTCACATACCTACCATTTCATCTATTCATGTTCTTGTCAATTCATCCTAGTGGTTTGAATTTGAAAATTTTAATATAGCTACATGGGTTTTTTATGTGAATATTTTATTTTGAATATTTTATTTTTGGGTTGTTTTGGTACTTGGTTACTCACTTGTGTGGTTATAACTTAACCTATTAAAATAGGTTATTCTGGAAAAAATAGATTAAGTTGTACTTATATTTATCATGTGATGTATTCATTCATTCATAATGGCCCATTATGCTCAGTTGTTTATTTTATTTTATTTATTTTGTTGAAATTAATTAGTTTTAAATAAATATTTCTCCCACGGTATGTATTAATCACCCACCATTATTATAAAACCTCAAGTGATTTGGGAAAATTCATTGAAGTCCAGTAATGACTGGGTTTGGGTTGAGGTCATTCTGTTCAAAATAGTTACAAGACGGGTTGGGTTTCTTCAAGAATATGGCTTTGAGAGTTAATTTATATCCAAAATAGGGTGACATGATATCCAATTCCATAATTCATAATCCCAATAGAAATTTTTCTCATAAGAGAAGTGAGTAATGAAAAATGATAGAGTAATTAGGAACTTTACACCTTGATCTTCAGGATATTGGTGAGAGAGAATGTATTTATCAAATGATGATATAATATTTTTCGATTTGGTAAGTGATAGAGTCATAGATCAATGATCCTAATGATTATGTATATAGATAATTATTATTTAGGGTAATGAATCAAAGTGTTTTCTCAATGAGGGAAACATTAAATCACTTTTTGAGGTTGATTATATATCCCTTATAACACGTGTGAGAATGTTAGTAATTATTTCTATATTTCACCCCAAGTAAGAAGTACTTAATCCATAAAGGTGTATCATACTATTCGTTAATATTATTTATGGGATAAAATAAATATATTGATAAAATGAAATATAGTTAAATATGTGAATCATCAACTGGTAGAGGTGTAAATAGGGTGGGGTGGGTCGACTCACAATGTGGATCATGCGGGCTGTAGATTTTATTGAGGGGTCCAACCGGGTCTATAAAAAATTCGTGCTAAAAAAATAAATGTCCAACCCTATCAATGTGGGACCCATGGACTAATAGGCCATCCCATGAACTCAAATAAAATAATATATAATAAAAAAATGCTCAGTGAACCACGATGAAGGGGGTGGGAAAGGATAAATCTTTGAGATTGGAATAAAATATTTAGTTTTCAATTAATAATAATAGTTCTAACAAAAACTATAACCTTTAAAAAATATCCTTGATGGTTTTTGTATGATTGTATTAGGTTGATTTTTTAAGACCTATCCCAATGGCGTCCATGCTGCAACTCCCCAAGCCTGCCTCCAATAGGCCAGGGCTGGAAACTAGTGTCGAGTAGGCATACCACTAACATGGGAGGATTTAGCCTAATTTCTAGAACACACACACATATCTAAGCCCATACAAGGTTTAAATTTTAAAAAAAATTGAATAACCATGCATTCATACATATAAATCCCACAACTAGAGTATGATAGGACAATACATGTGCGGGCATAGCCCGAGTAGAGGTGAGTATAACAATACCCAGTAGGATACCCCGAAACCACAAAGCATACAAAAAATATATTGTTATATCTACACAAATATATGTATACAATTCATATAAAAAGAATATTCAGATATAATCAAAAAATAAACATGGTCCAACGTTAAGTCACAACTGTAATATCTAGCCTAGGATTCCAGCTCAAAGGTTCCACTGAACAATCATATGAGAAAACACACTCCATGAGTCTAATAGCACAAATGACAATTTTTCAAGAGGAATTGCTCATCAAGTCTCACCATCATAAGGAACACATAGAAATTCATAAGATATGTGACTCACAGAAGAGGATCACTCAATGTGCTTCTACCAATGTACTACTTCCAATGTACCAGTACATAGCCTATCCTGTGTACATTTAGTCTAGGTCGTGTCCATGTGGGAGTGCATGGTGTGTCCATGACCATGTACTCTAGCATGTGTCTATGTATCCTCTAAGGTACATGTCGAGCGAATAGGGATAGGTCACACATCATGTGATTGGGTCACATGTCATGCAATCCTTAACTTTCTCCAGAAACCATAAACATCTATAGGAGGGACCCACATGCCATGTAATCCCGGAATAAACACTATGTGAATCAAGATTTCTAGAATCCCATTGGTTATTCCTTCTGTACACTTTTTCCACCACTACCTTGTAATCTAGCCTTGTTCTTTCTAGAAATAGAGGATTTTCCCAAACCAAACCTCACCATGACCATTCATTGGATTCTAACCCTTCGATATATTTGGAAAATGACTTTTTTCTTCATTCTTTATTGCAGGAAAAAGAACACAAAATCAGGTATCCAAACCCATCTAATCTATTTTTTCTTCTGTCATCACACCACTTTCATGTCGTGATGATCTTAGATCTACAATATTAAATCATTTTTCCAAGAAATGGGTGTACAATGATCGATTTCTCGATGGATGCTGAACCACGGGTCAATAAATAACACCAACTATGAATGAAGAAATATGGTATAAATGAACAACCACAAACATGAGGAATAAAACTCAGCCAATTTTTGGGTTGGAATCGATCCATTTCTATTACAATTACACATGAATAATCAATAATTATCAATAAAAAAACCTAAAATAGCTCTGCATATAAACTTATCCAACAAGATGACTGAACTGCATATCAATATGTTAGTTGATTGATTCGCATTCATTATAGGAATTAATAATTGGGAAAGAATAAAAACAAAAAAACCATCCTACCTCAAGATGGATCAATTTCTAACAAATAATGATCCCATGTAATTTTCGTTGGAGATATCTAAAATCTCGTTGCTCGTCGATCGTTGATCTATGATCTGGTCTCCATTCGTCTAAGATAGATTCTACAATGCTCTCTCCAATGGCTCTCCAATGACTTTATGGTTATGCAACTAACACTGGAATTTTTTCATAATAGTCTATTAAAAGACACATTAGTAATTGTGTCAACGAAATAAAAATAAAATAATTTATTTTATTATTTTATTTATTTTACATCTGTGATTACTTTTCCACAAACACCCTATGAAAACAGTGATTTTTCATATCTAGGGTAATACTCACATTCTGAAATCAACAGTGCCCTTAGATTTATGATATGGAACCCCTTTTAGATTTTATTCCATTTTTTCAGGAAAATTTGACGCATTTTCTATCTAATATATTTAATAAATTTCAAAAAATTATTCTAGGCATGCCATGACTTGGAATCGTATACCATATCAATGCCTGGTCTTGAAAAAAATCCATATAATATCCAAGAAAAATACATGGAATATATGAGTCACTGAATTCTCCCCACTATGGAGCTTTACGTCCTGAAAATCCAAAACAAGGTATACACAAAGAGATGTTGGTACTGAGCATGAATCTGAGTCTCCCACTTCCAAGTGCTCTCCTGAAGGTTCTCATGCTTCCACCGGATAGGAACAAAAGTAATTTATCACCCAATAAGGATCCTATCATGTCAATCATGAATCTCTATCGACTACTCAACATAGGTAGCTTCATCATCAATGTCCAAATCTCCTTATTTGATAACATGCAATGGGCCATGCACATTCCTCCTCAGATGCGGCACATGGAAGACGTCATTTACCCAGTCTAACTCTAAAGGTAGATCTAAGTGGTATGACACCTCATCAACTCGACACAGTATCTAGAAAGGGAAAATGGATCTCAGATATAGCTTTCCACCCCATCCAAATCTCTATAATTTACATTTATTTGAAACCCGTAGTGTAATGACCCATACTTTTTAAATAATATTTTGTTTCCTAAAATTGTGTGTTATTTTAATTTATACAACAAATCCATATCTATTTAATAATGAAGTGGTATTTATAGAATATAAAGGTAAATGTGACTATTAGGATTCAACGGTTATATGATCATTGGTCAAATATTAATGTTGGTCAATTTGAACATTGGAAACAATACTCTTGGTAATGATTTTAACATTATAACTGGTGTTTATAAGTAGAAATGACAAAGGATAATTAATGCAGAAAATGGAAACGATGGAATAAACCAGTTTATTCATGTTTTATGAAGCCCCTTTGTTAGAACCTAAGAGGGAGGTAGTGTCACTGGGGTTCTCCCTTGAGCAAGTCCAAGAATAGCTTCAACAAGTAAATCTTTAACGAAATCATCCTTATAAAAAGTTCAAGTTAGTGGAAATTATCTCTCGGGCAATGTTAGCTGAGCCGCCCCATGAATCTATCACCATCGCACACCTTACCCTTAGGTTATATGCAGGTGTTATAAGGGGTTATGTGTCCCGGCCTTAGTGTGTAATCCATTTTTATAAATAAAATTTCCATCCATCAATTCTATTTTATGAATAGTTTTTCTTGATATGAATAGGTTTAATTGAGATGGAATTTGATAGGTTGACTTTTCATATCCAAATTGTACTTTTTTAAAAGATATAAATTTTTATAATAAACTAATTTATTATTAATAATATTTACTTTAATGAAATAGTATGATAAAAACACTTTTATTTAAATATAATTGGTAAAATAATTTTAAAATTTTTAAGTGGGAGAAATTCTAATATGCATTTTCAACCCGCTATTATTTCTAATAAATAAGGATTTTTTATTATTAAAAGTTAAAATTATCATATTTATAAAAAAACTCGGATAAAATAAATAGAATTTTTTAAATCAATGCATCCAAATTAGGTTAAGGTGAATTTATGATAATTTTCTAAAATATTTTATTTTTATGTGAATAATAAAAATAGAGTTTTTGGATTTCGTTATGTTTAATGAATTCATAAATATGTAATAATGATGTAATAATTAATTAAACACAGCACATAGACTAAAATATTTTATTTTATTAATATCAGTTATTTTAATATATTTTAATCGATTACCAATTCTATAATTTACTTTCCAATGTCTAAAATAAAAATTTTGACACTAAAAACATTATTTTTGTGGAAACTTTAATTTTCTATGACAAAATAAGTAATATAAAATTACGATTGACAATTTTTGATTAAAATAACATAAAATATGTTGAAAACCATGGTCAAACCCGTGGTTTTTTATTTTCCACAACCTATATTTCTAAGACCTATATTTGGAAATTATTAAACAAATCCTCCACTTTTGCTATAAATACTCACCCATTTATCCATTTCATTTCACAAAAAATTAATCCTCCATGAATCTATGGTATTTTTACCTCCCATGGAGTCCTCCCAAGGTGTCCTCAATCCCCCAAGGTTCCAATCCTCATGATTTAGAAGTAACTCTCCAAGGTAAGGGAATTATCCTTATTTTCTTTTCAATTCAAGAACCTGTTTTCATATATGTCTTCTAAATGTTATGGTTAATCTTTTATATTACCCTTTTAGATAAAACACTTAATTAAAAATTATGTTTTATTAATGGGATACATTTTTTCCTCTCTTTTTACCCTTTTTTAAAACCAAGTTTTACACCCATTATGCTGCCAAATTTACTTCTCAAAATTTCTCTCTTTTCCTCAAGAAATTTCCCTTTATTTTATTCTTGTGAATTCCCAAGACTCTTTATTTTAAAAGGGTATTCAAATAGATGTAAAAATTATTTATTTATTTCTAGTATTAACCTATATTAAACCTACATCATTTTCCATGTGTTGAAATTGATATAATATTCGTGTTTTTAAGCACTTTTAAAATGCCATGATTTTGATATGAAACCCATTTATTTTATTCTCAATGGGTTATTTATGAAATGTTTGATTATGATCTATGTTGATCACATTAATTAATAAATATTAATTTTTTTACTTTATAGTGCTCTAACGCATTGGGTAAATAATTTAATCTCTAAAAATGACATGTTTTATAATACCTTGGTGAATAACCTTGTTAATTTTCATTTAAAACACCTTAGTGATTAACCTAGTGATATGAATACGAATTTATAAATTAAATGTTATAGCCGCATATCCATGTTATGAATCATGTAATTTTTATTATGACATACCTATTTTTTCATTTCTCATGCCACAATGATATTCCTCATGTTCTTATTGATACTCCTCACAAATATATGTAAATTGTTTCCATTACTCGGCCTTATGCTCACCCCTTTACTTTTATATATTTCCCAAGGTTATGAGATACAGTAAATTTACGTAGTATGAACCTATAAATAATCCTTTAAAGTAGATTATAATAATGTTTTATATTTTCATGTATTATGTTCCTGGTTTCCAAGAAACTGAACTTTAGAAGATCCTCTGTTTTCTACCATGTCATGAAAAATTTTTCTAATAAAAAGGTGGGATGGAATATATGGAATCAAAGAAAGGTTTATTTATCTATGTAAATTAGGATTTAAAAAACTTTAGGTAGAACCCTATGGATAAGTAAAAATATAAGAAAACATCCTAATATTTTGGGGAAATATTAACAAATTGGTTTCAAAACAAATAAATAACTATTTGGATACGAACAAGTGGATGTGGATCAAGAACAAATGTATCTAGGGGTAACACCCAAAAATACTACTTTGAGCTCAACTCAAATGGGAACTGGTACATGAAAATAGGTCTTACTTCACTCCTAGTTGGACACTCCCAGGGGATATTTTTTGTTTATCACAAGATTTTTATAAACCATTATGAAGGATTAATATAAAATGTATTTGTTGTTAATGAGTAAGATATTTAAGCATGATGTTTTAAGACATAAAATTCATTTAGAATTATAATATTCTTAAAAGAAATATTTTTCTCACTAAGATTTTATTCTTTTAGAAAATGGGGGAAAATAGAAGGAACCACGTAAATAATGAGCACAACGGACCATGAATTGATGGCCATATAATGGAATCCAAAATGGAAAACTTCATGAGAATGTTGAATCAACTAAATCAAATTATGAACAATAAATCGAATCAAGCTGAGAGACCAAATTCACCTTGAAGGGAACAACTTTCTATTGAGTCCTTTATATGTCAACGACCACCTTTTTTTAGTGGATCTACCAACCCATTGATTACTAAATAATGGATAAGCTCTATAGAAAATATATTTTATGTACTCTATTATTCAGAGTAAGAGGAATTAACCCTTTATATTTACCACTAAGAATTATGAGCCGATCAGTGGTGGACACTGATTAAAAACATGAATCTGATAAGGGAGATTGATGTTATGGAGTGGAAAGAGTTCAGGGGATATTTTTCAATAAATATTTCTCACTTTCAATGTGAAAAAAATGGAGAAGGAATTCCTATAGATGAATACGAATGAAAATTGATGTATGGGAATATATGAGATAAACTTTACAAGAATTTATCATTACACCACTATCTTTTTTATGGACCCTAATGGAAAGGTTGATAGATTTTTTTGGTGGACTAAAACACCATATATGAAGGAATATAGCCAATCAAGACTATAAAAATTATAGTAGATAGTGTCGAGTGTTATGAAGGTTGAACTAGAGTTTGGAGAGACACAGTGGTCCCATAAATTGACTAAACTAAGAGATATTTGGAGCTAAACTTAGGGAGGAACTTTGATCATGGAAGAGGATGAAAGAAAGTGCAACTTCCCACATGCAACAAATGTGAGAAGAAGAATTCAGGGAACTACTTACTCGGGAATGAAAAATGTTACAAGTGTGGAATAGATGTCCATATATTGAAAAACTATTATAGTGAGGTGAAACCTCAACATCTAAACACAAACAACAAATGGAAGATGGTGCAGGCCCATCATGAAGTCCAATTATTCAATTGTGGAAAACTTTGTAACTTTTCCAATCACTATCTAAATCATAAGATAGTGGAGGGAAATCACCATGAACCTCAGCATAGTCTAAGGGAATAAGGTAATGATTTTGATATCATATTGGATTCAATATAATCTCTTAATGATTTGGTTGTAGGTACTCTCGTTGTTCTCTCAAAGCTAGTAAGTATTTTATTTAATTCTAGTTTTAGGAATTCATTTATTTCTACTAAGTTTGAAAAGAATATAGAATTAATCCATAAATTAGTAGAAGTAGATTCATCAGTCAAGAATCTTAGAGGGATTATCTAAGAATCAATAGTGTATAGAAACTCTAGTATTTAATTTTGCGAGCATAATTTCATTGCAAATATAGTAGTCATTCCCATGAAGGAAATTGACATTATACTGGGGATGGACTGGCTCTCAAAGTATAAAGCTAAGATCAACTATAGAATTAAGTAAATATAAGTAATCTTGAATGGAAAATCTACCTTTAATTTTAGGGAATATATATCTTGACTTGATATTTGTCTAGAATCACCTCTTATAGCCTTCTTTATAGAGATGGTTGGTGAAGAGGAAGAACGAAATAAAAGTATAAGAATAGGAAATGTCCCCATCATTTTGGAATACATTGTCATATTTCCTAAAGAGTTATATGAACCTCCCCTATAAATAGAGAGATAGTTATCTATTGAACTCATACCTATATCCAATATGATATCTAAGACCCCATATAGAATAGAAAACGTGGAACTAGAGGAATTAAAGAAATAGCTTCAAGATCTTTTGGAGAAGGGATTTATCCAACCAAGTGTAGCTCCTTAGGGAGAATCTATTCTATTTCTGAAGAATAAGTATAGATCAAAGTAGTTATGCATTGATTATATATAATTTAATGGGATCACATTAAAGAACAAGTACCCTATTCCAAGGATGGATGATTTATTTGACCAGATTTTTAGGTCTCAATTCTTCTCTGAGGTTTATCTTCAATCTAGTTATCATCAATTGTGGGTGAAGAAATAATATATTAAAAAGACTATGTTCCGATCAAGATATGGTCATTATGAGTTTGTTTTTATTCCCTTTGGATTGAATAATTATCCTTCTATATTTATTTATTTAATAAATAGAGTCTATAAGGACTACCATGATAAATTTGTGGTAGTTTTATTGATGATATTCTAATATATTCCAAATTCCATGAGGAGCATAAGGATATTAAAAGGGTTATATTGAAAACTCATAGGAAGGATAGTCTATTTTTAATGTTAATAAAATGTGAATTTTTGTTACAATAAGTTTTTTTCTTGGGGCACATTGTAATCAATAAAGGAATCTCAATTAACCCTGACAAGACAAATGTTGTAAGGAGTGACCTCATCCAACAATAGTAACTAAGATTCATAGTTTACATGGTTTAGAAAGATATTATAGGATGTTTTTGAAAAAAATAATTACTTTCTAATCCACTGCCCAAGTTAACTCGAAAATGGGATAAGTTCATCTGGACAAAGAAGTGAGAATAAAGTTTCCAAGAGCTGAAGAAGATATTTCTTATTGCACCTATGTTAACTCTACCATCTATCAGATAAGGAATTGTTATTTTTAGCTATTAATCTCTAAAATGGAATGGGAGTGTCCTCATGCAAAATTATAAGTTTATTTCTTATTCATTTCTATAGTTTAATCCTCATGAGCATAATTATCCTATGCATGAACTAGACCTATTTGTGGTAATTTTTACTCTGAAGATATAGAGGCATTATATTTATGGGGAGAATTGTAATATATGCATAGACCACCAAACTCTGAAGTATATATTCATGAAAAACGAATTTAACATGAGGCAAATGATATGGTTTGAACTTCTTAAATACTATAATTGTTCAATTCATTATCACCTAAGAAGATCAAAAAAAATCCACTAATGCATTAAGTAGGAAATACCATGTTATATTGACAATAATGAGGATTCAAGGAGATCCATTGATCAAAGAACTAGTAAAACTAGATATGGGAATCGTAAGGGAAAGGAAATCATCAAACTTATCCCAGATTATTTCTCAACCATCATTACAAGATAAGATAAAGAAATATCAAAGAGATGATCCCTTATTACAAAAGAAGATAGAGACTACTAAGAATGGTAAGTTTCATTAGTTCAATATTGATCAAGAAGGTGTACTGAAATTTCATACAAGACTATGTGTCTCATCTATTCTATAAATAAAGAAGGAGCTGATGGATGAACCTCATAGATCTACATTCTCTATACATCCTGGAATCACTAAAATGTGTAGGGACCTTCGTGATCATTAACATTGGGATAACTTGAAAAGGGAGATTTCTGACACACTGTAAGGTGATTAGTATGTCATCAGGTGAATGTGGAGCCAAAACTTCCTAAAGGGGTATTGAAACCACTACCCATACCAACAAATAAGTGAGATTATATCATTACGTAATTGTTCACTGGTCTCCTAAGAAGATCCAAAGGATACAATTTGATATGGGTTCTAGTGGGATGACTCACGATGAGTGCCCATTTTATTGATATTCAAGAAGATTTATCCCTTGACCAACTTTCCAAGATTTACATAAATTAATTTGCGAGGTTTCTTGGAGTGCCACTTTATTCATTTCTTATCGTGATTTAAGGTTCACATCAAAATTTTGTAGAAGTCTTAAACATGATTTGAGTACCAAATTGAATTTTAGTACGACCTATCACCCCCAAATAGAATTCCAACCTAAAAGTAATATTCAAACCCTTAAGAACATGTTGAGAACATGCTCATTGAAATTTAAATATGGATGGGATCAACAAATTCCATTATTTTAGTTCTCATACAACAATATTTTCCATTTGGGTGTTAAAATAGAACCCAATGAAGCTCTATATGATAAGCGATATAGAACTCCTATATGATGGGATAAAGTTGGTGAGAGAAACATATTTAGGCCTGATCTTGTTCAAGAGATGATAGAAAAGGTTCAAGCCATCCAACAACACATAAATGATACTCAAATTTGTTACAAGATATATGTTTACAACCATCAAAGGTACTTGTAGTTTGATGTTGGAAACAAATTTTTCATTCGAATATCACCATGGAAGAGAGTCATAAGATTTTGGAAGAAAGGGAAGCTTATCCCTAGGTACATTGGTCCCTATAAAATCCTTGTTCACATAGGATAAGTGTCCTGTTGTCCATCACTTCCACCAAATCTTGCTCAAGTTCATGATGTATTCCACATATCTCTCTTGATAGAGTACATACCTAACCCTTCCCATGTATTGAATCCATAGGTGGTACAAGTGGAACATTACCTCTTTTATGAGGACATTAGATGGATATATTATATCATAGAGATAAGGTTATATGAAAAAAAGACTACCCACCTCGTCAAATTGTTATAGAGGAACCCTAAATATGAATAAGTAATGTGGGAACCAGATGATATAATGAAATAGAAGTACCCAAAACTTTTATCAACTGAGAGAACGAGTTGAAAATTTCAGGGATGAAATTTCTTAAGGTGGAAGAATGTAACAACCCATAATTTTTAAATGATATTTTATTTCATGAAAATGTGTGTTATTTAATTTTACATAACAAACCCATATCTCTTTAAAAATTAAGTGATATTTATAGAATATAAATAGAAATGTGACCATCAGGATTTTACTGTTATATAACCTTTGGTCAAATATGAACTTTGGTCAAATATGACCTTTGGCCAATATGATCATTGGAAACAATACTATTGGTAATAATTTTAACATTATAATTGGTGTTTATAAGTAGAAATAACAAAGTATAATTAATTGAAAAAAGAGAAGTGATGGCCTCAACTAGTAGAGTCATGCCATATAAATCCCCTTTGTCAGAACTTGGGAGGTAGGTAGCATCACTAGGGTTATCCATTGACCAAGTCTAAGATGAGATCTAACAATTAAATATTGAACAAAATTTCCTATGGGAGATATTCAAGTTAGTGGAAATTATCACTCATGCAATATTAGTCAAGCTGCCCCATGAATTTATCATCATCGCACACTTTAACCTTAGGTCATACATGTGTGTTATAAGGGGTTATGTTTCCCGACCTTAGTTTGTAATTCCATTGTATAAATAAAATTTTTATCCCATCAATTATATTTTAATATTAGTTTTTCTTAATAAAAATAGGTTTAATTGAGATAAAATTTGATAAATTGACTTTTTAGATCCAAATTATACTTTTCTAAAAAGATATAAATTTTTATAATAAACTAAGTTATTATTAATAATTATTATTACAATAAAATATTAGGATAAAAAAAAATTAAAATAATTTTAAAATTTTTAATTGTGAGATATTTTACTATGAATTTTCAAATCGCTATTAATTTTAATAAATAAATATTTTTATATTTAAAAGATAAAATTATCATATTTAGAGAATTATTATGATAAAATAAAAATAATTTTTTCAATAATCATGTTAGAATTAGGATAGGGTGATTTTATGTGAATTTTCTAAAATATTTTGTTTTTTCATAAATAGTAAAAAACAGTTTTGGGTTTTCAGTATGTTTAATGATTTAATAGTTATTTAATAATGATGTAATAATTAATTAAACACAATCCAAAGCCTAAATTTTTTTATTTTATTAATATCAAGTATTTTAATATATTTTAATTAATTTCCAAACATATAATTTACTTTCCAACGTCTAAAATGGAAACTTTAACATTAAAAACATTGTTTTTGAGGAAAATTTACTTTTCCATGCCAAAAGAAGTAATATAAAATGATGATAGACTCTTATGGATAAAAATAAAATAAAATATGTCCCTGATGTCCAAAACCATGGTAAATACCATGGTTTTTTATTTTCCACATCCTAGATTTCCAAGGCCTATATTTGGAAATTATTAAACAAATCCTCCACTTTTTCTATAAATACCCACCCATTTATCCATTTCCTTTCACTAAAAATTCATACTCCACAAATATCTAGTAGTTTTAACTCCCAAGGAGTCCTACCAAGGTGACCTCAATCCCCTAAGGTTCTATTCCTCAAGATTTAGGTGTAACTCTTCAAGGTAAGGGTATATCCTTCTTTTCTTTTTGATTAAAGATCCTATTTTCGTATATGTCTTATAAATGTTATGGTTACTCTCTTATATTAACCTTTTATATCATTCCATTATTGAATTTTTTTTATTAATGGGATACCCTTTTTCACTCTCTTTTTACCATTTTCTAAAACCGCGTTTTACACCTATTGTGCTACTAAATTTACTTCTCGAAATTTCTCTCTTTTCCTCAAAAAAATCCTTTTATTTTATTCTTTTGAATACCCAAGACTCTTTATTTTCCATGAGTATTCATATAAATATAAAAATTATTTATTTGAGTCTATTATTAACACATATTAAGCTCTCATTCCTTTTTTATGGGTTGAAAATAACATAATATTCATGTTTTTAAGCACTTTTGAAAAGCCATGATTTTGATATGAAACCCGTTTCTTTTATTCTCCATCGGTTATTTATGAAATTTTTCATTATGATCTATGTGTATTGAATTAATTAAAACATATAAATATTGTTCCCTAATAGCAATAAAATTCATTAGGTAAATAATTCAATCTCTAGAGATGATATGTTTTACAATACCTTAGTGAACAACCTTGCTAATTTTCATTTACAACACCTCAGTGATTAACCTTTATTATATGATTTTGAATATATAAATTAAATGTGATAGAAAAATATCCATGTTATGACTCATGTTCTTTTTATTATGATATTATTATTTTCTATTTCTCATGGTAAAATGATATTCCTCATGTTCTTATTGATATTCCTCGCAGATATATGTAAATTGTTTCCCTTACTGGGCCTTACGCTCACCCCTTCCCTTTGATGTATATCCCCAGGTTATGAGATGTAGTAAATATTCTTAGGATGAACCTATGAAGACGTATTTCAATTGGATTAGAATAAGGTTTTATATTTTTATGTATTATGTTCTTGATTTCCATGAAACTAAACTTTAAAAGATCCTATGTTTTGTACCATGTAATGAATAGTTTAAGTAATAAAAAAGGAGAATTCCATTTGTAGGAGCACATGTTCTCCCTCCCTGAACTCCAAAAGCCACCATTGTCTATTAGCATATGACTTCTAATAGATCTATGCAGCCTTCATCCAATCTTTTATGATTTTCTCCTTCTCAATAGTAGATCATACCAACTCTAGGCCCATAATTATCAAATCTCTTGGGTCAGTATAACAAAGTGGTGAATGGTAGGGTCACCCATAAAAAGAATCAAATGGTGCCCTATCAATGGTTGAATGGTAGATATTTTTGTATGCAAACTCCACCAATGGTCGAAATCCTTCTAACTATGGCCAAAGTCCAACATGAAAGTTTGAAACATGTCCTCCAAAACTATAATGGTCTGCTCTGTCGAGCCATTAATTTGGGGGTGAAATTTTGTGTACAAGCATAAGTAAGTCCTGAGAACATCCTGTAATCCTTTATTTCAATAGCCAAGATGTGAAGCAATCATCCCATTCAGAAATTATTGTTTGGGGTACTCTAAGGATTAAGACTATCTCATGCACGTAGAGGCATCTCAATATCTCTATTGGACTCTACTCCTAAATAACTAGAAAGTGGGATGACATGGTGAGTCAGTCTATAATTACTCATATGGAATTATTTCCTCTGGATGTATGTGGTAATATCATCATGAAGTCCATGGATATGACAACCCACTTTCACTCTAGCACCTCAAGGTGTTAAGATAAACCTACTGGAACTTAGTGCTTATCCTTCATTTGCTGACAAGTAAGGCATCAAGAGACAAAATTTGCAACTCCCTTCTTCATCCCTAACCACCAAAACTAACATTGGAGTTCCTAGTAAATATTTTCCACACTTGGATGTACCATCAAAATATATGTATGAAACTCTCTTAGAACCTCCACCTACAACATCACTGGTACCATCGTGCGTCCTCAAAAAATAATGAAATGTTCCCCACCTTCATAAAATCCATCAAGAGAATGTCTAGTGGATATATGATTATGTAATGTCTCATAGTTAACATCCTCAATCTATGCCTACCTGATTCACTATAAAATTAGAATGTTAACAACCATCAACTAAAGGTAAGATTCTCCATCTCCATCCACAAAGGATAACTACAATGAGGCCAACTACTCTAATGCCTCCTTCAGCAATTGCGAATAAGATCTCATACTAATAGAATATTCTACCATGTTCCCCTTCATAGGAGTATATACAATATCAAAGTCATAATCCTAGAGGAACTCTATCCACTACCTTTATCTCAAGTTAAAATCCTTCTGAGAGAATATATACTTGATAATCTTATTGTCATAATAAACGATAAATTGCTCACCCATTAGGTAGTGTCACCACATCTAAATTGAGAAGACTACAACTTCTAACTCAAGATCATGGGTCATAGAGTTATTCTTATGTGGTCTCAACTGACGGGAACCATATGAAATCACCACCTACCTCTACATCAGAACACAACCAAGATCAGTTCTTGATGAATCGTTTAACACTACATACTCAACACCCTCCCCTAGAAATTTAAATATGGGATCGCTCGTCAATCTCTAGCTCAACTGCAGAAAAGCCTACTGACACCTATCTGTCCACATGAATGGCTACCCATTTCTGGTCAAACCTATCATGGGATATTGTACCTAAGAAAAATAAGGTATGAATATCCAGTAATATCCTGAAAACCCAAGGAATCTCCACCCCTATATCACACTCTTGGGAGGATCCAAATCTAACACTACCTCGACCTTGGTCGGGTCCACTGCTACAACATTCGTTGAGATATCAGGTCCTAATAAGTGGACCTCATATATCCAATACTATCACTTCTTGATCTTTTCATAAATTTTGTGTTCTCAGAATACATCCAGAACCATCATCAAGTGTCTCATGTTCTCATACTCAAACTTTGAGTACCCAATGATATCATCGATGAAAACTACAACGTGATGATCTAAGACAGGCTGGAAGATCCAATTCATGAGTCCCATGAACACTTTTAGGTCGTTTTTCACATCAAAGGGCATCACAAAGTACTCATAATGACTTTAGTGACATATGAATTTTGTCTCCGGTATATCCACATCGCATACTCACAATTAGTGATAGCTTGATCTGAGTTCAACCTTCACGAACAATCTTGTCCATCATCACTGATCAAAGAGTTCATTGATCCCTGGAAGTGGATAATTATTCTTCACGGTCACCGGGTTCAAGTGTTAGTAGTCCACACATAACCCTAAGCTCCTGTCAATTTTCTTGGCAAACAAAACAGGGGATGCCCAAGATAAAACACCAAGTTAAACAAAACCATCCCTCTAAAAATCCTCTAAATAAACCCACAGCTCACAAATCTCTATTGAATCCATGTGATATGTTGGCATATATATTGGTGTTTTCCTAGGGTTTAGGTCGATGTAGAAATATATTTCTCAGTGGGGAGTTAAACCTGGATCATCCTTAGTGAAGACGTCCATATACTCTGCAACTGCTTCAGGGAAATGAAAAATCATAACAACCACTTCACCAAGGGTCATGCTAGCCAACTGATCTGTAATCGGCTACACCCTCATATTCTTGAGTTCATACTATACTTACTAGGTTACCTTTTCACCCACAAAGTAAAACATGGTCCCATCACTATGGACACACCACATCCTATTCCAGAAATAGTCAATATGGGTTTGAACTATAGATAACCAGTCCATACCTAATATATAGCCACAGGGACTCATTATTTCAATAAATAGATCCCAAAAGAAACTCTCACCTCTAAGAGTTAGGTCACACTATCATCACAAGTGTTTCATTAATAATTCATCTCTAGTAAGAGCCTCCAAGTGCAAGGGTCGAACTAAGGGATCAACCAGAATCTCTAAGTCTTGAATAAGATATATGTCAAGAAATGAATTGCTAGAAAATATGTCCATAAGAACTAATAATAAGGTAGAAAATATACATATCATACCTCATATCATTCCCAGAGCCTCTAGGTCATAAGCCTTGACTGTCTAAATTTATCCTTATCCCTAGCCTCTTGCTCCCAAAGACTGGCATGGACCACCTAGGGGTGGTGGTATAAATAATTCAAAGCCTCTATAACCTATAGTTTCTCTCTTATATCCTCTTCCTCATCTATCTTCTTATGGACTAGCCTACTGCTTCCACTACCTCTACCTCAACAGCCCATCCATGGTTTCCCTATCAGTTTTATGGTGAGTCGGAAAATCTTGATCAAGATGTCCCATGTCATCACAGGAGTAGCACCGCCTCTCTCTAGGATGACTGGACCCATCCTAAGAGAACTTAATAATAGATCCTTTTCCTTGGGACCTCCTCCTAAAACTTATCACACATCCATTACCTTAAGACTAACATCGACTCCCTACCTTTGTGGTCTCTACTTCTGTGTTCCCACTACTGGAAAACATTGGTTTTGTCTGCTCATCCAAGAAACTCTCAACCACTAAGGCTCTCTATAGCTCCTTATCATAGGTAGTAATGTATAGAGGGATAACACAACATGAATGTATCTGTGTAGTCCTCGCCTAAAGTTTGAATCCCAGAAGAACTGATCCCAAACCATACCCATCAAGTACTTGGAAAGGTTGGTAAACCTCAATTAATACTCGATTATAGTTGTGTTTCCATGATAAATATGCAAAAACATCTGGATATGAACAACCCTTAGTGTAGTTGGAGTGAGATAATCTCTAAAAATGAACTAAAAATTTGACCATGCAAGAGTTTCCTCATTGTAATACTGGGTCACTAACCCCAATCATCGCCCTACTAATCCATAGAGTAGACTCACCACCTAGACCACCATCTAATATGTTGGTGTCCTAATTAGATAGAAAACTTGGTTCACCGCCTCAAGATAGTCCTCATACACCTATGGGTTGAGTTATCCTTAGAACTTGAGGTGTATCTATTAATGAAACTCATGAAGTGCCCTCATCTTGTGCACCTAATCCACTAGTATTAGGGTACCATATGTTGCTCAACAGGTGGTGGTATAGTTGGTTCACCACCTAGTGGTAACATCTCTTGTACTAGTCCCTATATTGATGCTTCATCATTGAGGAGAGCACCCTCATGATCTTGAAAATGAATCCTAGCATGAATACATCACGAAGGCATCCTAAAAGTAAACAAGATATACCACGATCAATGATTATATCTATAGATATGGCTGAAGAAGGATATGAAAACCACAACCAATTCCTATATGATTCATGTACCATTGTTTTCCCTGCAACCAGTGTTCTCACGTACTGAATCAAAAAGTAGGTGATAAGAATCCTATTTTATGGATACCTAATCTATCGCACCAACTCTGGATTCTCTAGATTGAAATTTGAACCTGAAACACATAACATTGTTTCCCCAAACCAATCTCACAGAATCTAGTCCTGGGTAGAACTGACTACTCTGATACCACTCTATCATAACCCATACCTATGGGGCCCATATCATGACTCGCCAATACCACCTTCAATAGGATAGGGACTAGCGACTAGCACTAAGTAGGAATATCACAAACATGGGAGGCCTTATCCTAAGTACCTAGACACACACACACACACATCTCCAATCAAATACAATGATGAAATGTAAAAAAACAATTGAACAACCACAAATGCATACATCTCAATCCCATAGCTAGAGTACTAAACGAAGTAAAGGAATGTAAACAAGGCCAAAAAAACCCTACCACATAGTTTAAAAAACAACTCTAACCAGAAAGTAAACTGGGGTCTGCTGTCAAGAAATCACAGGAGCACACCTCAGTCTGTTTAATCTCACTAAGAGTCGTTTTGGTTATAGTCCTTCTAGGATACTAGAAAAAGTTTGTTCATTTTCACTAGATATGACATGTGTGGGAATATTCCGTGCAGGGGTGAGTATAAAAATACACAGTAAGACACCCCAAAACCACAAAGGATATGAAAAAATAATACAATCAGCTCTACACAGGTATATGTTTACAGTACATATAACAAGAATATTCAGATATAATCAGCAAAGACACATGTTTTAAAGCTAAGTAACAAATAAAAATCCATCATAGGATTCCAACTCAAAGGTTCCAACAAGAACTCATCTAGAAGAACACACTCTGTAAGTCTGATAGCACTGATGGCGTCCGTCTAAGAGGTAGAGCTCGTTGGGACTCGCCATTAGAAGGAACATGGTGAAAGTACGAATAGATACTATACACAGATGGGAATCACTCCCAAGGCCATGGGTTATACCAACAACTCAATATGGATTAACCCGATAAGTATAAGATTGGAACCCACATAGTGTTGGCCATGACAATACAAATAATTCTACACAGGGCACAAATATGAATAGAGGATCTCACTACGGGTCTCACGGATGAATTCCAACAACTATATCCAAGAAGTCCTACTAAATGGGTCATTTTTATATCTGTAAGAGGTAATTCCATACTAACCCTTAGGGAATGAATATGGGTAAATCACCCTAAAGAAACTTGTCCATGATACAAAGTAAAAGATCTCCAATAAAATGTTTTAGGAGTACATGGTGTGTAGTAGGGTTACACATCATGTTCCTTCAACCCCGAGTCTTACCCATGTAAAACTTCCCATGTCTATGTCCATGTAGAAGTACATGGCATGCTGCTACCCATGTACTACTACCCATGTACTAGTACATGGCTTAGCCTGTGTATGTTTTATCCAGGTCATGTCCGTGTGGGAGTACACAGTGTTCCCATCCCCGTGTACTCCATCTCGTGTCTATGTACCCTCTGAGGTACACACTAAGCCATTGGAGAGAGGTCACACACCTTGTGACAGGCTCTGTCATGACCCATCCCAGTAGGTCCCACGCCGTGACTCCCCAAGCCTGCCTCCAATAGGCCAGGGGCTGGTGACTAGCACTGAGTAGGAATATTACAACATGGGAGGCATTGCCTAAGAACATGTACACATGCACACATCTCCAAGCCCAAAAATGCTGAAATGTAAAAAACCACTAAGGAACAAAATGTATGCATACAACTAAACCCAACCAACAGAGTATGATGAAAGGTAAAGTACTAAAAGTAAACTGGGACAAAATACAAGCCCACCAAAAACAAGAGTCTGAAAACTACAAAGTTCAACCTGTAAACACAACGAGGTACTGGGACTGCTACTCATAGCCAAAGGAACACCTCGGCCTATAGGGAACTCAGAAATCTTGGTCCTATCCTGGTCCGCCTTGGACTCTATCAAAAGGCTGCTCATTTGCACAAGACACGACACGTGCGGGCAAAGCCCGTGTAGGGGTGAGTATAACAATACTTAGTAGAGGACCCTGAAAACACAAAGTAGTACACAAAGGAAAGGCACAATCATCTCTAAACAATATATTTCTATTGAACATATAATAGGAGATCACAATACAAATATACTAAAAACCCATACTCGTAGTCTATATACAAGTCACATAACCGCATACCCCCGTTAGGGATTCAGTTTGAAGATTTCCATGAAGTACTCGTTCTGGGAGAACACACTCCACGAGTCTGGTAGCTCTGATGACGCCTGTCTAAGAAGTACTGTTTTTTGAGAAATTTCATGAGAGGTTGACATGCTCATTATGATAGACACACTATTGAGTGGGAATATCACGATAGATAGAAGCACTCATTACGGGAGACACACTCTTGAGTGGG
The DNA here is from genome assembly GCA_963277665.1 of Viscum album. Classification (NCBI taxonomy): domain Eukaryota; kingdom Viridiplantae; phylum Streptophyta; class Magnoliopsida; order Santalales; family Viscaceae; genus Viscum; species Viscum album. Next base: position 130,257,665 of record OY728162.1, read on the forward strand.
AAAGATCACGATACACAGATGAAGATCATTACCAGGGCCATGGAGAATACTATGACTCATCCAAATTCACCAACTACATGATTCATCAGCTAGGTAGAGGATCAACGCCCGGTAGAGTTGGTCACGTCGATGCCTGACTCTACCTAGGGTCAAGAATGGATAGAGGATCTCACCTCGGTCCTCTCAGAGGGATGCCGACTCTATCACAGAAAGTCCTACTAAAGGGATCATACTAATGTATAAGGAAATGATGTCAGGCCTTTAGGGGAATGAGAAGAAGGGGCACTAACCCAGACGAAAGATGTCCAATATACAGTGGACAAGAGGACCATACCATTTTCCAAAAAGTACACGGTGTGTAGAAAAGTTACACGCAGTGTTGTTTGACCTTGGGTACTACCCGTGTACAACGGCCTATGTCATAAGGCTGGTTGTGTAGAAAAGAGAGTACACTGTGTGTAGTATGGTGTACACACCATGTTTGAGTGACTCGGGTTGGCTCCATGTATGCTGGCTATAAGCCCGTACACGGTCATAAAATGTGTACTCCAAACCGTGTAATCGGCACACGGGGTGACCCGCATTACTGGCCTCACCTGGACATGTGATGGAGTACATGGTCACATACTCCATCCCATGTTCATGTATCCTTGGGATACATGCTGAGTTCCATGTAGCCGCTTCTCTCATTCCGCATAAAGAGTACATGTCGTGTCGTGTGAAGTCGTGTAGTCCATCTTGTGTTCGTGTACTTCCCAAAATACACACTGAGCTTCAGGGAAAGTTCAACACGCCGTGTGATCAGGGGCACATGCCCTGTGATTCCTCTGTAACCCCTAAAACCCTAGCTGTCACCACCAGTACTACACGGCATGTTCTTCGGAAGTACACACTGTGTATTCTGGAAATTTCTAGAAATGTGAAACCTCCACCATCGCGCCTCCAATGATGTCTCGTTCATCGATCCTACTATCTGATCTCCATGAAACTCCCAGGTTTTGGTCGCCACGACACCAATATGCTGATTCCATTATTTCCATACCTCTGATCAGCATATAAAACATGCAATTATCCACCCATGTGAAGAACGCTCGAAGAACGGCCCTTCCTGATCCGGTCCAATTTGTCATCCGCCATCATCATCTCACCTCTACAAAGTTTTTGTGGTGTTGAATCCTCAATTTGGGATTGTTTCATCGCAAAATTTATGTGTAACGATCTATTGTTCATCGCCCCATGAAGAACGCGAAGAACGCATGGAGAAAAAGGGGGAGGAAAATCTAATAAGCAAAATCGAGGAACGAACCTCCACCGCCATTCATCAAGGCGTTGATCTGCTCCTGTTAGTAGGATTCAACGGAGTAGAATCAAACAACAACAATTCAACATGGATCAATTCCCTGAATCATCCCAATAAAACCCTCCCGCAAGAAAGTGTGAATCCATGGATCAACTTGTTCGTGGTTGATCTGCGTTCATCATTTAAAATCAAAAACGGGGAAAATAATTTAAATAACAAACCCCCACCTCACGAAGGGATCGATCGCAGATGAAGGTGGCATGCTTTCATCGTCTTAAAGATCCTTTAACTTTGTTGGCATAGTGATTCGCAGCTTAGATCAGACATCGTTCGTCACCAAGAGTTTTCTCCAGAGTTTCCTCTTAATCTTCTTCCAAAGATCGACGTTCGATTATCCCAATAAAAAAGGGAAAATGTGTTTTGGCATTCCAAAATACGCTGCAGTATTAATGAGTCCAGCTTTCCATTTCTGAGTCATTATGACATGGCATTTATTAAATAAATAGCTGCCCCATCTCCACGCTGCAACGGATGTTTCCATAAAATAAAAATAAACATTGCGAAAATTTTTTATTTTTATTTTACTAAAAACGTTCGAAAATTAACTTTTTCCCTCGACCTGTGCCGGTCGAGGTTAGACTTGTTCTTAGGTAAAGTTGTCATTCCGGACGCAAAGGTGCCCTCATATTTTTAATCTGGGCATCTGTTTGGAAACTTTCACAACTGCGCACAAGTGTCAACTCACTCAACTTAAAAAAAAAGTGTGAACCACCATTCTGGGATCATCGGGCCATGGAATGATGTGTCGTCTCTGCACCTGGTCTTGCGATAATTCCATATAATATTTAAAAATGATACACAGAAAAATCTGAGACACTATATTCTCCCCACCTTGGGACATTATGTCCCTAAAAATCCAAAACAAAGACTACTCCAAAAGATGTGGGTACTGAGCATGGATTTGAGCCTCCCACTCCCACGTGCTCTCCTGAAGATTCTTGTGCTGCCAATGAATGCGCACCAAGGGAATCGATCATCCATGAAGAATCTTATCATGCTGATCCTTGATCTCCACTAGGTACTTAGAAAAGGTCACTCCATCCTCGATGTCCAGCTCACCCCAATTGTTGACGTGTGATGGGTCATGCACGTACCTCCTCAGCTGCGACACGTGGAAGACATCAAGTACCTGATGAAACTGTGGTGGTAGAGCTAGGTGTTATGCCACCTCACCAACTCTACACAGTATCTGGAAAGGTCTAATGAACCTCATAGATCGCTTGCCTCCCCAGCCAAATCTCTGTAACCCTCGTCAAGGTGATACCCAAAGAAATACATGGTCTCCCTCCTAAAACTCCAAGGGTCTCCATCATCTGTTAGAATAAGACTTCTGCCGGATTTGTGCAGTCATCATCCACCCCCGGATGATCTGCACCTTCTTGGTGGTAGCTCGCACCAACTCTAGACCCATGAGTGCTGACTCTCTAGGGTCGGTCCAGCAAAGCGGTGACCGACATGATCTCCCAAACAAGGCCTCGAACGGTGCCATACCAATGGTGGAGTGGTAGCTATTGTTGTATACAAACTCCACCAATGGTAGGTGGTCCACCCAACTATGGCCAAAGTCCAAGATACAGGCCTGCAACATATCCTCTAGAACCTAAATGGTCCTCTCCGTCTGACCATCTGTCTGGGGATGAAATGTTGTACTCAAGCGTAGCTAAGTTCCAAAGGCCTCCTGCAATCCCTTCCACAACCAGGATGTAAAGCGGGTGTCTCAGTCTGAGACTATCATTGAATGGAAACCATGGACCCGAACTATCTCTTGTGTGTAGATGCGTCCCAAGATCTCTATGGAACTTTGCTCTCTAATAGCTATGAAGTGGGCCAACTTGGTGAGTCGGTCAACGATCACCCAGATGGAATCATGCCCCTTGGGAATCCATGGAAATCCCATCACTAAATACATAGATATCCCATCCCACTTCCACTCTATAACTTCAAGGGGGTGAGCTAATCTCACTAGAACCTGGTGCTCATCCTTCACCTGATGGCATGTGAGGTATCAGGAAACAAACTGTGCTACTTCCTTCTTCATGCCTGACCACCAGAACTGTCGTTGAAGATCTTGGTACATCTTTTCCACTCCAGGATGTACTACTAAGGGGGATGTATAAAACTCCCTCAGGACCTCCTCTTGTAGTGCCACCAGTACAATAGTGCATCCTCTGAAAAGAAGTATGTGCTCCCCACCTTGAGAATATCCATCAGGAGCATGTCCTGTGGATAACTGAGCTCGTAAAGCCACACAACCGACATCTCCTAGCTGCGCCTCCCTAACCTGATGTAAGAGTGGAGGGGAAACAACCATCGACTGTAGGTAAGTTGTATCCTCTCTGTTCACAAAGGATAACTGCAATGCGGATAACTTCTTTGTCTCCTCACTCAATATATGTGAGATCAACCTTCTTCTAAGAGCATCTTCCACCTTATTCCCCTTCCCAGGAGTATAGATGATCTCGAAATCATAGTCCTAGAGGAACTCTAGACAATTCCTCTGCCTCAGATTCAGATCCTTCTATGATAAGATGTACTTGAGGCTCTTGTGGTCAAAGTAGACAATAAAATGCTCACCCATAAGGTAGTGTCACCACATCTTCAATGCGAAGACTACTACAGCCAACTCGAGGTCATGGGTTGCATAGTTCTTCTCAAGTGGCCTAAGCTGGTGTGAACCATAAGAAATCACTGTGTATCTCTGCATCAGGATGCAGCCAAGCTTGGTCCCTGATTCATCACAGAAAACTATGTACTCGAAACCCTCCTTCGGTAATCTCAAGATTGGGGCGCACGTCAAACTCTATCTCAACTTCTCGAAAGCCTGCTGGCACTTCTCCATCCACACTAAGGGTTTTCCCTTCTTGGTCAAGCCTGTCATCGGTGCTGATATATGGGAGAAATCAGGAATGAATATCCGGTAATATCCTAATAACGCAATGAAGCTTCGCACCTCCAACATGCTCCAAATGGCTCCCATGCTAACACAGCATCCACCTTGGTTGGGTCTACAGCTACTCCATCTGCTGAGATGACATGTCCCAGAAAGTGGACCTCCTGAATCCAGAAATAGCACTTTTAGAGCTTCCCATAATGTTGGTACTCCCAAAGTATGTCTAAAACCATCCGTAGGTGTCTCATGTGCTCCTCCTCTGACGCCAAGTACACAAGGATGTCGTCAATTAATACCACTACGAACCGGTCCAAGTACGGCTGGAAGATCTGGTTCATCAGTCCCATGAACATTGTGGTGGCGTTTGTCACGCCAAAAGGCATCACCAAGTACTCATAGTGACCGTAGCGGCATTTTAAATTCATCTTCAGTATATCCTTGTCCTGTACTCATAACTGGTGATAACCTGATTGAAGTTCAACCTTCAAGAACCACTCTGCCCCTCTCAGCTGATCGAAGAGGTCATCAGTTCTTGGAAGTGGATACTTATTCTTCACTGTCACCTGGTTCAGGTGCCGGTAATCCATTCACAACCTTAGACTCTCGTATTCCTTCTTGGCAAACAAGACTAGGGCCACCTAGGGTGAAACACCGGGTCTCACGAAACCCTTGCTCTGCAAATCCTTCAACTGCACCCTCAGCTCACGAAGCTCTGAGGGAGCCATCTGATATGATGATGAGGAAATTAGTGCTGTCCTGGGGTGTAAGTTGATGTAGAAGTCAATTTCCTGGTGGGGAGGTAATCCTGGGACATCTTCGGGAAAGGAATCCTCGTACTCCGCCACTACTGCTGGGAATTTAGAGCTCACAACATCTACTGCTCTGAGGGTAAGGCTAGCCATCTCATGAGTGATCGGCTGTACCCTCTTATGCATGAGCCCATTCTGTGCTGCCTAGGTCTCCTTTTCTCCAACAAAGGAAAACCTCGTTCCATCATGGTGGATACACCGCACTCTTCGCCTAAAATAGTCAATATGGGCATGGACTGAAGATAACCAATCCATGCTGAGAATGAATTCATAAGGCCTCAATGCTACCACCAAGTGGTTCCAACCGAAACTCTCACCTCCAAGGGTAAGATCACACTGTCTGCAAAGGTGTGTGATCATCGAGTCTCCTCCCGAAGGTGTCTCCAAGCATAAGGATCGAGTCAATGGTTCTAACAGAATCTTAGGGTTTCGCACAAGACATGTGGCGATGAAGGAATGACTAGAACCTGTGTCTATAAGTATGGAAGCTAAGGTAGAGAAGACACAGATCGTACCTCGTATCATCCCTGGAGTCCCTGGGTCGTACGCCTCGACCGAATGCAGTTGTCCCCACCCCTGTCCCCCAGCTCCCTGAGCTTGGTGCAGACCTCCTGGGGGTGGTGGTGGAAGTATATTGAAGTGTCTGCCACCACCGGAAGCTCTCCCTGCTCTTCTGCCATGTCTACCGCCTAGAGGGTCTGTCTATTCCATTCTCTGCCTCTGCCTTGGTGGTCTATCCACCGCTTCCCTATCAGTAGCTCGACGGGTCATACAATCTCTAGTGTGATGTCCCCTAGAGTCGCATTCATAGCATCACTTCTCCCTAGGCAGACTAGATCTAGCCTGAGAGCCATGGACTATCGATCCCCTATCATGGGTCCTCCTCTAAGGTCTCTCACATCCTGATCCCTACGTCCGACATCAGCTCCCTGCTACCATGGTCTCTGCACCTATCTGCCTACTGCAGACTTTTTTTAGTTGTCTCTGCTCTTCCAAGAAGCTATCGATCACCAAGGCTTTCTCAAGCACTCCAGCATAAGTTGAAATGTATAGAGTCACAACACTAGCTCGGATGTCTCATCACAGACCTCGCTCTAAGGTCTGAGCTCTGAAGTACTGATCACTGACCATATCCATCGAGTACTGGGTGAGGTTGGTGAACCCCGATGAATAGTCAGCTACCGTCAAACTACCCTTCTGGAGATGAAGAAGCTCCTGGATGAGAATTTCTCTCAGCATAATCGGAGAGAACTCCTCCCTGAAGAGTCACTCGAACTCTGTCCACGAAAGAGTCTCCTTGTTGTGAGTCTATGTGGTCAGACTCCACTATCGTCCCGATGAACCCTGAAGAAGGCTCACCCCTAGGATCACCATCTGGTCTTCTGGTGTCCTCACTAGACAGAAAACTATGGTCACCGCCTCAAGACAGTCCTCAACCACTTGAGGGTCAGGCTTGCCTTGGAACCTAAGGGCTCTCTGTATCTGGAACTCATGGAGCCCGATCAGCCTACGTTCCATGTCGGTCAGTACTGTGGGTACCACGGGCTGCTCCACTGGTGGTCGTATAGAAAGTGCACCACCTGGTGGAAACGCCTGGGGAACTGGTCCATGTATCAAAGCCTCATCACTGAGGAGGTCATCCTCATGATCGTGCTGCTGCATCCTAGTGGGTATGTGTCGTGGAGGCATCCTGTAAAGAAACAAGATGTATCATGGTCAATGAGTATATCTGGATAGCTGACACAAAGAATATGGAAAACACAACCCATTCTTGTATGATTCATGTACCTTTATTTTATTTCCTCGCAACTAGTGTTGTCATGTACCGAGTCGAAAAGAAGGTTATCAGAGTCCTGGTGTATGGATACGTCAGCCGCCACACCAACACTGGAGTCTCTGGCCTGAAAGCCTAGCTCGAAACACTAAACACTATTTCCCCAAACTAATCTCACAGGCTCTTGGTCTTAAGGTAGAACCAACCACTTCTGATACCACTCTGTCACAACCCATCCCAGTGGGGCCCGTGCTGTGACTCTCCAAGCCCGCCTCCAATAGCCCAGGGGCTGGTGACTAGCACAGAGTCAGCATATTACTACATGGGAGGCATTTCCTAAGAACCCATACACACGCACACATCTCCAAGCCCATAAATGCTGAAATGTAAAAACCACTAAGGAACAAAATGCATGTATAAAACTAAACCCAACCAATATAGTATGATGGAAGGTACTGAAAGTAAACTGTGCTAGAATACAAGCCCACCAAAAACAAGAGTCTAAAAACTACAAAGTCCAACCTGTAAACACAACGAGGTACTGGGACTATTGTGCATAGCCAAAGGAATGCCCCGTCCTATAGGGAACTTAGAAAGCTCGGTCCTATCTGGGTCCACCCTGGACTCTATCAAAAGGTTGCTCATCTTCACAAGACACAACACGTGTGGGAAAAGCTCATGTATGGGTGAGTATAACAATACTCAGTAGAGGACCACAAAAAACACAAAGTAGTACACAAAGGAAAGGCACAGTCATCTCTACACCATATATATCTACTGAACATATAATAGGATATCACAATCCAGATATACTCAAAACCCAGACCTGTATTCTAGAGATAAGTCACAAAACCACATACCCCCACCAGGGATTCAGTTCAAAGATTTCCATGAAGTACTCGTTCTGGGAGAACACACTCCACAAGTCTGGTATCTCTGATGACGCCCATCTGAGAATTACTATTCATCGGGAAATGTCACGAGAGTTAGACACACTCAGTACGGGAGACACACTCTTGAGTGGGAAGATCATGATAGATAGAAGCACTCATTATGGGAGACACACTCCTGGGTGGGAAAAATCATGATACACAGATGAGGATCACTGCCAGGACCATGGTGGATACCGCGACTCATCCGGATTCACCTGCTAGGTGATTCACCACCTATGTAGAGGATCAATGCCTGGTGGATTTGGTCATGTTGTTGCCTAACTCTACCTAGGGCCAGGAATGGATAAAGGATCTCGCCTCGGGCCTCTCGGAGGGATGCCGACTCTATCACAGAAAGTCCTGCTAAAGGGATCATACTCCTGTAGAAGGAAACGATGGCTGACCTTCAGGGGAACGAGAAGAAGGGGCACTAACTCAATTGAAAGATGTCCAAGATACTGTGGACAAGAGGACCATGCCATTTTCCAAAAAAGTACACAACGTGTAGAAAAGTTACACACTGTGTTGTCTGGCCCCGGGTACTGCCCATGTACAATGGCTCATGTCGTAAGGATAGCTGTGTAGAAAAGTGAGTACACTGTATGTAGTACGGTATACAGGTTGTGTATGAGTGACTATGGTTGGCTTCGTGTACGCTGGCCATGTGCCCGTACACGGTCATCAACTCGTGTACTCCAACCCATGTAATCGGCACATGGGGTGACCCACGTTACTGGCCTCGCCTGGCCGTGTGATGGAGTACACGGTCATGTACTCCATCCCATGTCTGTGTATCCCCAGGATACACTCCGAGTCCTGCATAGCCACTTCTGTCATGCTGTGTAGAAAGTACACACCATGTCGTCTGATGTCGTGTAGTCCATCTTGTGTCCGTGTACTTCCCAAAATACACGCTGAGATTTGGGGAAAGTCCAACATGATGTGTGACCAGGGTCACACACCGTGTGATTCCTCCCTGACCCCCAAAACCCTATCCACCACCGCCAGTACTACATGGCATGTTCTTCGGAAGTACACACCGTGTATTCTCGAAATTTTCAGAAACGCAAACCTCCGTCATCGCACCTCCCGTGATGTCCCATTCGTCGATCTGGTCGTCCGATCACCATGTGACTCCCAGGTTTTGGTTTCCCCAACACCACGAAGCCGATTCCATTATTTCTAGACCTCTGATAGGCTCCGAAAATGTACAACGATCCACCCGTGCGAAGAACGCTCGAAGAAAGGTCCTTCTAGATCTGGTCTGATTCGTCGTCCGCCATCATCGTCGCACCTCCACAAGGTCGTTGTGGTGTCGAATCCTCAATTTGGGATCGTTGCGTCACAAAAAAGATGTGAAAAGATCCATTGTTTGTCACCCCATGAAGAACATGAAGAACGTACAGAGAAAATGGGGGAGGAAAATTCAATAAGAAAAATCAAGGAATGAACCTATGTCATCGTTCTTCACGACGTTGATCCGCTCCTGTTAGTAGGATTCAATGGAGAAGAATCAAATAAAAACAATTCAACATGGATCAATTCCTTTAATCATCCCAATAAAACAATCCCACAAGAACGTATGAATCCATGGATCAACTTGTTCGTGGTTGATCCACATTCGTCATTTAAAATCAAAAATGGGGTAAAGAATTTAAATAACAAACCCCTACCTCATGAAGGGATCGATCGCTGAAGAAGGTGTCGCACTACCATCGTCTCCAAGATCCTTCAACTTTGTTGGTGCAGCAATTCACAGCTTTGATCTATTGTCATTCATCACCAAGAGTTTTCTCCAGAGTTTCCTCTCAATCTTCTGCGAACGATCGACGTTCGATTATCCCAATAAAAAGGGAAAACATGTTTTGGATTTCAAAAATATGTTGTGGCATTAATGATTCTAGCTTTCCATTTCTGATTCATTATGGTGTGGAATTTATTAAAGAAACAGTTGCCCCATCGCCGCGCTATAGCGGATATTTCCATAAAATAAAAATAAACACTGCGAATTTATTTTTATATTTATTTTATCAAAAATGTCCGAAAATTAACTTTTTCCCTTGACCCATGCCGGTCGAGGTTAGACCCATTCTTAGGTAAATTCGTCATTCTGGACACAACGGTGCCCTCTAATTTTTAATCCAGACATCCATTTGGAAACTGCAACAACTGCGCACAAGTACTGACTCACTCAACTTAAAAAGAGTTTGAACCACCATTTCGGGATCACCGGGCCTCAGAATGATGTGTTGTCTCTATTCCTGGTCTCATAATAATTCCATATAATATTTAAAAATAATACATGGAAAAATATGATACACTACAGGTTCACATTCTGTGTGATCCTTAACTTTCTCCTTAAACCCTATATGCCTTTATTAGGGACCCACACACCATGTAATCCCAAATTACACATCATGTCGATTGGGATTTCCAAAATCCTGTTGTTTCTTCCTTCCATGAACATTCTTCACTGACAACTTGAAATATGGGTTCATTCTTTTTGGAAATTAGGGATATACCCTGAAAATACCATTCCTTGCTTGTTCATTGGATTCCAGACCTTCGATCTGTTTAAAAAATGGAATCACTCTTCATTATTCATTGCATGTTGAAGAACATGAAATAGAGTATCAAAACCATTTGATCCAATGTTACTTTTGTAGTCACACCATTTTCTTGTTGTGCTAATCTCATATCTACAATATAGAAACATTACGCTAAGAAATGGGTGTGAAACAATCAATTTCTTGGAGGATGTTGAACCACATGTCAACAAAGAACACCAGTGATGAATAAAGAAATATAGGAAAAATGCACAACCACAAACATGAGGAACGAACCTCAACCAATATTTGTGTTGTAATTTATTCATATTTGTTATAAATCCAAGTAAATAATCAATAATAATCAATCTAAACTCCCAAAATATTCCTAAAAATAAACCCATCCTGTAAGATGACCGATCCTTGGATCAATTTGTTGGTTGGTTGATTTGTGTTTGTCATAGGAATTAAGAACTATGAAATAATAAAAATACACACAAAAATACCTTGAGATTGATTGTTCTTTTATAAAGAAATATCCCATGTTGATGTCGTTGGTAAGATCCTGAATCATGTTGTTTGTCAATCATCGATCTACGATCCGATCACTGTTTGTCTGAGAGAGATTCTCCAATGCTCTCTCCAATGGCTCTCCAAAGGATCCTGGGTTATGTGGATAACCCTATAATTTTTTCATAACATCCTATTTAATGAAATTATAGTCTCTACATAAAAAATAAAAATATAATAATGTATTTTATTATTTTATTTATTTTCTGCCTGTGATGATTTTTCTATAAACACCTTGCACCGACTAAGTTTATGTCGCATCTAGGGTAAACCCCACATTCTGAAATCAATGGTGCCCAATGATTTCTGACTTGGGCCCCTATTTATAATTTATTTCACTTTTTTAGGAAAATAGTGTGTGTTTGTGTGTGTGTGTTATTTAATATTTTTAACATATTTTAACCATTTATTTCAGGTACACCGGGCCTTAGAATCACACGTCGTCTCAGCACAAAGTCTCAAAAATAATCCATAAAATATCCAAAAATATTAAATTGAAAATCTGAGCCACTAAAAATTTAAAATTGAACTATTTTTTTCACACTCATGTTCATTTATTTTATTAAATTATTTGTTTCAATCATAAAATTTTGTTATTCTAATTATAATTGTGGGACAAACAGGACTCACAGACACCATATGGACTAGTCCACATAGGATGTAGATTTTATACTTTAGATCAAACATGATCTGATTTTTTGTAGGCCAAAATATTCAAATCCCTAACCCATATAAATCCATAGGGTAACGGATCAGCCTATGGTTTTTGGGTTTTTTGACAGGTATATCAACTGTTAAAATTTAAACATTGAGCACTATCCATTTTAACAAAACCATTAATAATTACCTCATGTATATGGGAAGATATATATATATAGATACCTGGATAAAATATACATGTATGTGTGATGATTCTTTTTTTTTTGATTTATTGACAACTTCAATCCATTTCTTTTCAATCAAGAAGAAGAGACCAATTGAGAGTTTAAACCAACTATATGTGATGAAAATAACAAGGTAACATAGTGTCCCTCAAAACATTATATCTAATCAAGATGATTTATTTACATATCATACATGGAAAGGATTTTAATTTACTTTTGGAACTAAATTTTGTATTATTACACCATTTTATCCATAGAAAGATGGTCAATATAAGAGAACTATTAAAACCTTAGAGAATATATTGAGATATTGTAGTTTAGAATTTGATGGCATAAGGGTAATCCATTTACACTTTTTTGAGTTTTCTTGTAATAGAAACTACCATTCATTTATCAATATGACACCATAAAATGTTTTGTATGTTTAACCATTCCTTTCACTATTATGTTGGGAAGTCATTTGTGATTCAACCATTATTAGACTAGATATGTTGAAAAATGTGACACAACTTGTAAAAATTATTCAAAATTGTATAAATATCATATATAATATGCATAAATCATATTGTAATTGATATAAAAGATATTGTGATTTTATAATGGGAGATAATGTGTTCCTATGAGTTTCTCTGAAGTGAGGCCAACGTAGGTTTAGAAGGGGAAGTGAATTATTATAATGGTTCATTATATATTTTAAGATATTAAATTGAAACAGTGATGTTTCTTATCATTTCATTCTTCCAACACACCTAGAAATATTTCATAACATCTTTCACTTATCTCATATTTAAATGTATATTCATGATCTATATTATATGTTTGAATGGATAATATTTGATATTGATGAAGATTAAATGTTTATAAAATATATTGTAGAGATATAGGATCATGAAGAGAAAATTTTTCATAAATTAGTTATACCGTTGGTGCGATTATTATAGAGGCATCAAAGTTTGAAGGTTACTACTCAGGAGTATTACTCCCATATGAAAGTTCAATATCTAAAATAATGTATTTTTTTAGTAAAATGGTTTAGAATTAAGGCCTAAATGATGAATGAAATATTATTTTTTTATATTTTAAATTCCTAGTGGATGTGGATAAAGAGTTTTCAAGATAAATATTTTTAAGGGGTATATATTATAAATACCTAGAAGACCCTATACTAGGACTATTGAAAATAAATAAGGGTATTTTGGATATTCAATATCTAAATGGGTATTTCACTATAATTAGACTATCATTTAATTTTTTAGTTTCATTTTGGTTTACTACAAGTTTAAAATAGAGGTTAAGATATATTTATGTATAATGAATGGTTTAGATGAATTATTAAATAAAATTAAATATTATAAATCTTTTGGTAGATAGAATTTCATGGTTTCATGCATGGTTAAATAAATATCCAAGAAAATTGTTCGTATTATATTTTTTCAAGGAAGACATGAATACACCTTTTTTGGTTAAATAATTGTGTATGGTAAACCATGTATCCTATGAATTTGGGAAAATGCATTACAAGGTAAACCTGAATGGATAAATAACTATACATGCTAAATGTATAAATGAATTAAAGTTGTTCTTTAAAAAACACCCCTCATTCATTGTCTCCCATTAATCTTCCTATATTGGTTTAGCTGAACCTAGGGGTCATTTTTTGGGTGATTTTAGAACCTTTCCATCATATTTTAATGATTAAATATTATGGATCAATTGATCTAGCTCTAGATCTAGGTAATCAATTTCTGATCTACTCCAATATTTGATCTCCCTCTTTATCTTCTATCTCATTGAAATTTTGTTATGAAGATGCATAAAAATAGATATAAAGATCTTGTAATTAATTTAGGGTTTCAAAAAATAGTTCTTGGAAGATAATTATTGTTATCTTTGATCTAGGATTATAGATCTACTGAATTATTGAGATTTTGACTGAATTAAGTGGTACTAACTCTTCATATCTTAAAATTATTTTTAGTTATGCATGATTTATTATTTTATAGTGGATAGATAATTCAAAAGTATGTCAAATGAGGGAAATGATATATTTATGATCAGGTGGAATATTACATAATTTAGTCCTCATCCTCCATAGTTATAAAATATATCTATAATTGAAGCATTATTTTATGAAGTTGTAAATTAAGTTTGTTGAAATGATAGTAAAAAATTATTAAATTATGTGCTTTAACATTATAGAATGGGAGATATAAAAATTAAATTACATATGTGTTTGTGTGTGTGTGTGTTATAAAGTGGGTATAAGCTTGATTATATATATTTGTGTGTGTAGAGTTTTTTCTTTATTCTTATTTGAATATGTGAATTATATATTTAATTTAAGAAAAAAATAATGAATTGATTTAATATTGATGAAATTTACATGATAAAAATGGGATATATTGGATTGAAGTATAGTTTTCCATTAGAGTCCATCGATAGAAGATTTTTATATGGGGTTTTATCATTTTCAATATGTGACTATAATGACAGTGTCAAACTATTTATATAAATATTCCAATGATATTTGAATTTTATACAAGTATTTTTATTATTTTTTTATGTATTGTGTTATGAAATATGAACAAAAATGATTTACCCACTAGTGAATGGTACTAAAGTTCCATTTTGGACTTATTCTGATGGATTTATGATGATGAAATGTTGTCTCATAGAATATAATAAGGGTTATTTATATTGGATAGGATAAGTGGAATGTGAGTATATTACATATACTTGAGTTACATGTAGTATTTCTTGATTAAATGGGAAAATTTTCCTAAAATATTATAAATGAATACATTTTATAATTTATATGGTGATCATAGATAGTTTTTTTAATTGTAGCTATACATATTTACAGCTGTTGTAATTTTAACCACATAAAGAATAAATTTTTTTTAGTTGTATATTTGATGATGAATGGAAAATTTTTTTGTAGTTATGGTAATAATGATTAATAATTTTTGTTTTTATAAACATAAGATTGAGGGGGTGATATTTTGGATAAAATATATAAGATATATTTAATGAATATGTCCCATGAGATTACTATTTTTTTACTCTTGATATTTTTTAAATGTATGCTTGAAGTGGATTAAGGGGTAAATGATTTTAATTACATTGAGAGTATTGTTTTATTTTAATTTTTTCAATAAAAAATACATTATTATATTCAAATCACATAGATAAATGAGGATTTAAGAGAATAACTTACTAAATATATTTACATAATCCCACTACTTTATATATATTATTTTTAGATTTATAGGACTGAGTTAGTGGTGGTGCTGAATGAAAATAGATCGATCATGTGGTGATCTATTTTTTAAGTAGGAGTATTGATTTTCAATTTTATTCTTAAGTTATATTATAGTTTTTTATATATATGTTCTACCACTTTTTTTGGTCTTTATATCGTGTTATATGACATTACTTGAATTTGGTTATTCATATTGACCATTGTTGTTTAAGGACACCTTATTTGATCAAGGTTTGAGATTTCTATTTGGAATTTATTATGATGATTTAGAGTTATATTTAAAGGTTAATTCATTCCATTTTTACATTTATACTCTTAGTTATAGTCACAAACCCTTGAAATAATGGATATGGGATTAAGATATCCTTCTCAATCTCACTATTGATTTAGGAGGGGACTTAATAAAGTTAGGTCATAGAAATAAGATCCCGTGATTTTTTTAATTTATTAAAACAGATTTTATTATATTTTAAAAAGAAAATAAAGATGGTTTAAATGTGGATTTATTTAATTTTTTTGGAATAAGTTAAATATTTTTATATGACATTTGATAGAAATACTAATAAATAAAAATTATTTCAAGGTTAAAAAAACTATTTATAGTATTTTTTCATCATTAAAAATCTATTTTAATTTAATGAATCTCCTCACTCAACTTATTTTCTTCCGTTTTCTCCTTTCTAAAACAATAAAACTTCCCCATTTTTCTCCCTTCAACTTAGGGAAATGGA
The DNA here is from genome assembly GCA_963277665.1 of Viscum album. Lineage (NCBI taxonomy): Eukaryota > Viridiplantae > Streptophyta > Magnoliopsida > Santalales > Viscaceae > Viscum > Viscum album. The sequence continues at coordinate 130,273,423 of OY728162.1, forward strand.
TGTTTGTCTCTTGGAGATTTCATACTTGGGTTGAAATTAAAGGTCACAATATCTTCCCTTCACCTATCCCTTTTTTCATTACTCTTTATTTTTGGGTTTATTTTGTTTTGATTTCCATGGATTTAAAATAAGGGGTTCCATCATACCATGATAAAACCCTCTCAAATCATTGGTTATTTACAAATATATTCTTGGGAGGGATGATTATTGGTAAACACATGTCGTTAGAAGGTTCATTAGTGGTAGAATGTTTCTTGATAAGCATTCATGAATTTTAAACTATTTTTTCAATTTTATAGGAGTTATTTTTTATATTAATTGGAGTTTACTGTGTAAGTGATTTATAAAAAATTCTTTTATGATCTTGAAATGTATAAAATGTTTTATGGAAGTAATTAATGACATGAAAGTATTACATTTTAAATGGTTCGTGATGAAATTTAATTAATCTGTTTATTTTATAAGTTAAATTATTATCTTTGAATTACATTATACCTTTCAAAATTATATATGAGGTTCCTATAAAGTAAAATTAAATTAGATCAATTAAAATTAATTGAGTGATCATATAATGAGGATTTAAATAGTTAATCATATGGTGAGTTAATTATCCAAGTGAACTTATTTATTTATTTATTATTTATAGATTTTACTATGGAGTAAATGTATTCTTGTATACATTTCATTTATATTTTTCCTTGTAACAACCCTGACTCCAGATACCCATAAATGACAATCATCAATTACTTCGACAATAGAAAACATAAATCACAATATATGGGATCCAACAGTTTAGTAGTCTCATAATACTAGAAACATAATTTATCATTACATTACATTAGAAACCTAAATTTTGTCATAATGAATACATGAACCTTTATTATTCCTCTATTTTTATCCTTGGATCATGGGTATAATTATTAATGGTTTCTTTTAGAAATTGGGAATCAATATAAAGGTTGAGTTAAAATGCTTAGTAAGGGGTATAATACAATGGAAGGTAATATCAAACAAATTATATGATAAGAATAAATAATAAAATGATTCCATATAAACAATAACATTAGCATTTATGCCTACCAATTAATTGAGGTATTATATGATTCCAAATCCCACCCATCACTTCATAAGTCTAATGCATTAATTATATAAAAATAAAAATAAAATAATAAATAATGTTCCAAAAAGAACCTCTTAAATCAGTAATACCAAGTGATAAATAATTACCGACATTTAAATATTGGTATACCATTTTTTAAAATTTATCCTATAAAAAATGGCATAATTTTCAAAGGAAAACAGCGTAAAAAGTTAATTTTTAAATATTTGTTATTCCCACCTTATAGAGTAATGGGTATACAATCAAGTCAATATTATAAATTTAAAAAATTATACAAAATGATATAAAATACATCAATTATATAAATAACATGGGAATAGAAAAAAAATATAGTCAAGAGAGATATAAAGAGTTATAGATAATATAACCATAAGAAAGAAAAAATTGTGAGAGATACCCCTTATGAACAATATAAGGTATAAATCAATAAGATAGGTAAGGAGACAAATAATACATCAAAATTAGATGAAAAATAGTAAAATATCTATTTAAGACTTTTTATATGAGTTTTAGAAGATAATGTAGACAATAAAGTAAAATTAAATAAAAATAAAGATAACTTGGTAGAGAACCCTTAAACCTTTGGTAACATATGAATCAAAAGTAAATGAAAGCATGAACACAAAACTGGACTGTAAATATCATGAATCAAAAGTAAATTATAATAAGATATTTAAAAATTATGTTTTATACATCATATAAAATAAAAAAAGTGAGAATATGGAATAAGTCTCAAAGAAAGGAAATTGAGATGAGAATCCCTTATGACTTTGGTATCATATGAATCCAAATACAATGAAAGAGATACCATGAATTAGATTTTTAAATCCCATTAATCAAAAGTAAATTATGATAAGATATATCAATGGATATAATATACATCATATAAAATAAAATATTTGATAATATGAAACATTTCTCAAATAATGAAAATTCATATGAGAATCACTTATGACTTTTATAACATGCGCATTAAAATAAAATGAAAGAGAAAAAATGAAATGGAATTTAAAATACCATGAATGAAAAGTAAATAATGATAAGATATGTAAATGGGGTAGTATATACAATATATAAAATTAAATAGGTGAGAAATGGAATATTTCTCAAAGAAAGAAAATTGAGATGATAATACCTTACATTGAGTCCTGGCTCACTTCACATGTACTTTAACCTCCAAAATAATAAAATAGTATTTATTAATTAGTTTTTTACTAATATTTTTTATATTTATTTAATTATTATTATTCCTATTTAATCATTTATTATTCAATTATTAGATTCATGTTGCTTATGTCAATCATTTAGATATGTTTGTTTTATACCTCAAAAACTACTTTAGTGGAATCGTAATAGTCAAAGGTTATTGTCCAATGTTTCCATAATCTCTATAATTTTCATAGTATTTGTTTTATATCATTCCAAGAACAAAAAATAAATATTTTAATATATTCTATAAAATATTTTCAAATCGACATGTCTTTATTTATAAATTTGTTTTAGACTGTTAAAATAAATATTATTGTCTTTGAGGCTCGCCAAATGAGCATTGAAAAATCTAAAAGGGAAGAAATACTCGAAGCATGGGTATTATTTTCCCTATAAAACAAAGTAATAGAAGGCGGAAAAATTATTTGAATTGTGTAACCTTTAGAAGCACATGTGATCACATGAACTTCAAAAGGTCATGCAAATGGGTCATGCGCAACACATAGTCTTCTTTTGATCATGTGGAGCCCCTTTGAAAAGAATCCCAATTATTTCAAAGGAATCCTGATAAGAATTGGTGATCATGTGGAGGATTCTAGATTATATCCTCTAAATCACATTTCTTTTCAACCAGAGGATGCTTGACAATCATCTGAATTACCTTATAAAATAAAATTGTATAAAGGTGGGATCCCTATGCGAGGGAGAGTTACATCGATCTTCATGAGATGTTCTTAGGTGATCTGAAAGAACTCAAAAATCCCTAGGTGACATGTCTACCTTGTCATTAAAGAGTATGTTGGTGTGTCAACTTTATCATGCGAAGGAATTCAGACACATCAATTCAAGAATATGATTTATTTTCAGCCCCATAGACAAGAATAAGGGTTGTGTGTGTAAATTCTTGTGCATCATTGTGTGACTCATCATTAGTCATGTGACACATCGTAGACAAGGAGATTGATTTTCCTCAACAACGCTTTCAAAACTTTTTGAGATATTCTACCCTTATATAATAAATATATAAATAAAAATGGAGAATATGGAATCCTCTTGTGAGGGTAAGGTATGATTATCTTCACGTGAAAGGGGTAATACGCCCAGGTGATCAGCATTGATCATTCGAAGCTCCCTTGACAAGCCAGCATGATCCTGTATAGGCTCGCTTGATAAGTCACATTAGTCTTGTGAAGAATCCCAGACAATTCATCTTTGATCACATAATATCCTTTAATGTGCATGGATTTTTCAGACACCCATAGTCAAAATATTATTTGCCTAAGCATGCAATATAGTGCATAACCAGGATCGGTCTTGATGAGGCTACTTACAAAACACTGAAATTCCTATTGTCACTATTTAAATTCAAACTAATATAAAATTAATAATATAATTATGTGTATTTGTAATATTCATGTAATATTAATATATATATATATATATAGTGTAATGTGGACAATATTAATATAGATAGAATGATGTTGGACAGAAAATAGATCCTCCCAGAAGACCACCCAGAGCGAACCTTCATTGTCTCTTTATTAGTTCCAAATTAATTTTAAAAACATGATACATCATATTAATGAACATAATATATTACCAATATTGTGAATATAAGGTTCAATCAATGATCTCAGAGAGACCACACATCCATCTCATCAGCTGAGGGTTAATATTGTAGAAATAAGAAGTTAAGCCTCGAGTGGCAAGTGGGGACACAAAGGCCCCATTCCTACTAAGACCCCCCTTGGAATAACTCTAAGAAAATAAGAAAAATTAAAAATGAATGTGAAATTATTGGGGTTCAACTCTGGATTGATCCTCTAGGAACTTCCTCGGGTTAGTTACTCATGATCATGAGTACAACAGATCACAATGGAAAGAACAAGGTAAAAACCCAAGAGATAAAAATATGAGAATGAGAGGAAAATGAAAAATACTAACATATACTAAGAATGTATAATAATATTAAAATATAAAATAAACTACAAAAAAAATCAGAAAATATTCACCTAGATTTCCTACCCTTTGAAATGAAGATGAAGTACATTTTTATAGGTAAAAGGGGTGAAATTTTTTTATCCAAATCTATCCACTGAAAGATTATATGTGGGAGACCCATTAAATGATAGAATTGGAAAATGTGGTACTTCAGAAAGTTTTTAGGATATTTTCTATTTGTAGACCCACAAAATCTTAGCTTCATTTTCCACATTTTGAGAGATATATATCCAAATTACTCTGATAATTTATTATGGACAAGTGACTATTCATATTCCAATTCATCGGAATTCCTATGCATTTATGCCCTTGAAAATTAAGGAATAATGTGTGTACACATTAATAAAAGCTGTTCATTTATTTATTATATAAATAATTTTAGAATTTAATATTCATTGGTTTTTCCAATAATGAGATATGGTCCCATCATAAAAACTTTCCATATCTATGCATAGTTTTTGATGCCTGAATTATAAGATGATTTTGGGCCTCCAAATGGTGTGTTAAGCTTTGGGTATAGAAGAATAAAATGAATAAAATGATATATGGAATCCTAAAAATAAATAACTTCATAATTTGGATTAGTATATAACACTTTATGGTCTAAATATAGAATAAAAATAAAACAATTAAAATCCAAAATAGGCCATTTTTTGCAATGAAGGTCAAAATACCACTAAAATCATAAAATGTAACAATTTCCCTCAAAATAACACTTAAATGGGATTAAAATTATTTAAATTAAAAGTAAAATAATTGAAAATATTTTCTCTATCAATTCCTTGATACTTAAATATTTCATTCCTAGAAAATCATCTTATAACAAGGTCAAAACAAACTTCCCAAAGTATAAATGGCAACACTACTTAATTGTCATATCAAAGAAAATGTCATGCCTCCTACATGGATTAAAATTCCATATTTCCTCAAAAATCATAAATATCAATTCAATATAATTTTAATCCTCACATTAATGGATCACCAACCTCCATTGAAAAATATTTCTCTCTTCACTAAAGGATTTTTTTATTTGGAGTTTTTCACATTCTCAAGAACATATGTGATCTCCATAGGCTTAATATTCTTCTAGTATATCCACTTCATAGATTCAAAAAAATTTCAATAATGTGGTATCTTTATGGGTTGTTCTAATTCCGATTTTCGGTAGGTTTTAAATGTAATAACATCTAAGGTAGAATGGAGAGGGTTAAGCTCTAAAGTGAAGTAAATGCATGAAAACAGTTTTTCTCGAGAATGGTGTTCTCCTCAATCAGCTAAAAAATTTATCGCCTCCAAACAGCTATTGATCTCCTTGGGAAGTTCACACTTGAAATTTCACAATCAATGATAAATTTATTCCCTTTTTCCCTAATTTTTATTATTGTTTCATATTGAATTCATATCTAAATTTCTCTTCAGAATCATGTTTTTGAGGAAAATAGAGGCAAATTTTGATCTTCAAATATTGTTGAACACCTATTCTATATGTGTAATGATGTTTTGGGCCACCAATACATATTTCCATAATGAAATTTATTCCACCAAAGTAACAATAAATATGGAATCACGTTCAATTCAGCTCAAATAGATTCTTCAAGAAAGAAAAATCCATGTCATCTCCCCCCTCCCCCACACTTCAGTTCAACAATAATAATGAATTTATATTCTAGATTAGGTTGAAAAGGGATAAATGGATTTTAATGTTTCTACATACCAAGTTATTGTATGGATTCTAGGGTATTAAGAAAGTTCATAAGTAAAGGTAGACTAAAAATAGAGTTGAATGTAAATAGAGCTTTCAAAGTGATGCCACAATCATACATAATACATTCTATAAACTCTAAAATCTTTGAAAAATATAAAAAACAATAATTTCTATATCACAAAACATGTATCAAGAATCTAAATTAAAATATAAATGTAAATAATATGTCAAATAGGTTTAGAAACCTCCTGATTTGGGAAAGATTTTCAATTTGTCCAGTAATAGTTCACATGAATTTCACAATCAATAAAACTTCATCAAATGAAAATATTGTTAATTAAGAAATAAAATCCGTTAATAAATAATTTAAATACTCAAAAAATTAAAATCCATAAATGTTTCATAAATAAAAATATGGTTTAAGTTTTCTAAATTACTCAATTCAGATCAGAAATTCTAAAAACACACCAAAACAATATAAAATGAAAACATAAAAAATTGAGAAAAAATACATGAAAAATATAATGAAAGCACACAAAAAAAATACCTAAGAATATATTTCTATACCTCCCCCAGACTTATTCCATTTTATACCCTATTTTTATCTCAAATAAGATAAATATTTGCATACATAATTTAAATTGAGAAATAAATAAAATGAACAACACAACCGGATTTTTTTCAGTGGTAGTCTTAAGTTAAGATCTTAGCTGATACCAATTTAAAACTAAAAGAATGATAGAAAAACACAAAATAAAAATAATAAAATAAATAAAATGGGAAAGAAAAATGGTAATACTTGGTTTAGACCCCCAAGTGGGCACTAGGTTTTCTACTTCCCCTGGTCAGGTAGTTGTAGTGGATTATCCCAAATCACAAGGTAGATGTGTTTTATTTGAGATAAACCAACACAAGTGACTTTACCTAGTTTCCATGAGTAGAAAATGTGATTTAAGAAACCTGAATAATATAATAAAATTCCCAACTGCCAAGAAATAAGAAATTGAAAATTTGAGATCTATAGTGGAAGGGAAAATAAAATAGAGGTGATATATATTGAATTTCATGGTGTCCTCCTCCATATGATATACAATTTGATGTAGAGGATGAAGCCACACCAGATTCTTGTAAAAATATTATTATTTGATCACCCACACTTGTCTGGTATCTTACTTAGCATCCAAGGTCTGTTCCAATTGTGTCGTATCATAAATTTTAGAAAAAGAGAATTCAGAAGAAGAAAAATTTCTTGAATAAGATTAAAACATGATGAATCAATGAAGAAATATTCCCTTTAAAGTGTTTCGTCTTGGAAATTAATCTCTTATAAAAGGAATATTGGAAACTCAATATCATCAGGTGAATCTTCATAATTGTCTTACAAAGCAATATAGAGGTATAGAGGTGTTGGTTTTAACTTCTCAATAATGGGAAGATCAAGTTTTAGGTTATCTTCAATAAAGTGATCCTAGGATTCATCCTAAAAAAATTGGTATCTCACATGTATATTAGCTGGAATGTTTTATTAAAATACCTCATCAAGCAATGGTTGGGTTTGGTATGATGTTATTAAATCCTTTAGAAGCTCCTTCTCACCCACCTCAGGTTCTTTAACATAAAAATGATTGGTGAAATATATTATGCCACTTGTTCTATTTCTTTTTTGGGATCAAATTATAGTTTCTCTTGGCATGAATGTATATATTACATTATCCATTCAATTTATATCTCTAGGCCCCATATTTATTCTTAAATTTATTTCATATGAGATTGTTTGGTCCATTCAGAATAATTTGAATTGGAATAAATCATGAACAAATATATTTTTTTAGTTTTTGAAATTTATGATTTTTTGAGTTTTTTAAATGAAAGAAAAGAAAATTATATATAATTTGTGAATAGAAATATTGAATTAATACCACTTGGATCCCTAAAAATGGCACCAAATTAAGGTACATGGATTTTTCACAAACCCCCAGTCAATAGATTATTTACCTAACCATGTAATATAGTGCACGCCCAAGGTCAGTCTCGAGGAGGCAGCTTACACAACACCGAAATTCATATTGTATCTATTTAAATTATATCTAATATATAACTAAATAATATAATTAATTTTATTTTTAAGATTCATGTAATATTAATATATATATATATAATTCAATGTGGAAAAAATGAATGCAGACAGAAAAGGGAACCTCTTATGAGAACTGTAAGGAACCAGCCTTAGACATGTCATACAAGAGGACCTTATTCCAATCTAGGTTCTGGAAATAGATTCATGCTTACAAAAAAAATCATAGTTACAATGTAAAACTAAACAAACTACAAGATCATCACCGCTTCCACTGCGCTACAACAATGATGACCAATTCTGGAAACCTGTGAAAAGTATTTCAAAAACATGGGGTGAGCACAAAAGATGCTCAGTAAGGGGTTTGGAAAATACTTAATATAGCTTTTGAAAACATCCTTTGAAAATAATTGTGCATGCTTAAAATAATTCCTTTAAAGAAAATTTCATCACTTTTCAAAGGTTGCTGGAAACCATTTATAAAATTCCACACAAGCATGTAAGCATTAAATTGAAGACTACTAAAAGATCATGTTACAAAGTAAGAATGCTGGTATAAATAAGCACAACATGAAAAGTATAAAAATAATACGGAGCACGAACATTATTAGAGTTGCGCATAAAAAATTTCACTAAAAATTATAAAAATTCACATTATAACATGATAATTGTAATGCTAACATTTTCATTAAAATTCGGTAAAGGAAAACTGATCATACTGCAACACTGTCTCATCATATTCCATGTGCACTTAATCTCATACTCAAAGGTAATGGTTATTTAACCAAGGATATTCCTCTAATAGAAATAATCACTTGGTTGGTCATATACTAAAACATAGTGAGGAAACGTATAATGTCGGACTCATGTCTGAAATTTCAAGGCCTCGTGCCATGACCTTAGGGTAAAAACCCAATCTGACTGTCTCTAGAACTATCAATGCATCGAGGAGCTTAATTTTACCGGTCTCCAACATGGAGGGCTTACTTTAACTAGTCCCCAACCTGGAGGGATTTCTTTTAACCGAACCCCAACGCGGGAGTCCAATACATTCCTCATATGTCAATAAGGTCTAATATTAAAGGTGTCTCATACCACTTTGAATATTTAATTTCCAATTGATATTACCTAAAAATACTCTAGTGTTTTTCTGAAAACATTAGGAAAGCTTCTGAAAACAAAATAACTAATTCTGAGACTGCTCAACTAATGACAGGCCATAATGGATCCACGCCCAATCTCTTCCTATCTACCACACTCGAGAGTCATGTTTTCTGAAAATGTTTTTAAGCTTGCATTAAATATGTATACATTTGCACTGGGTTTCCATATATTAAAACTTTTAAACAACATTTGATACATAAGTAATGCATATACATATTTGAACGTATATATATATATATATATACTTTCATAAGAATTCATCTTCTTGTTCTGAAGTAGTCGATTTACACATCAACATATATCTGCACGATTTATCGTACATATTTTTCCCTTTAACGAATCATTATTTTAAAATTCATTTATAATAACACTTTGTCCATACATCATGCATACATATATGTTTAGTGCATACAATATGTATAAATATTTTACATACAAGATTAGTGAAACTGATGCGCATGATATGTCGTTAATAAAAATAATGGTCATCACTTATATGACATTTATGAGTCAATTATAATACGACGAGTGTCGATGATGAACATAATAGCATGTCTATGTATCTATGCAAATGCAATGACCATAATGTCGATAAAACATGTTGATATTTTATGTGTGCATCTTCGGAAACATGACGATAAACTGAAATAAAAATTGTAAAAATGATAAACATCATTACATTTATATATATAAACATATGAAGTTAATATAATTAAAACTTTTTTAAAAAATTAATGTATAAATACATTTTGATTTATAAAACACCAAATTTAACATTTATTAATTACCCTTAAAGTATTGGTTGAATTTAAAACACTAATCTTAAAGATCAATACCTGAAAATTAGGTTTTTAAAAAACTATATGATATATATATATATATACAACTGTATATACATAAGGTGTATATATGGGTTCTCATAATTAAACCATGTTTATTAATTTATTAAAGTAATAAATACTTTAAAATATTTTTAATACATTATTATCACTTGATTGGAAACCAAACCATGTTAGGTATATAACTTGTGTGACCGAAAGTATATTCATATGTAAAAAAAATTAGGGTTTCGCATACTAAATATAAATCCAATTGAATTCAAAATATATTTCGCATCTAAAACATTACCTAAATCTTGGAAATCATCTTTTAAAAATTATAAAATGGATTTGTATTGTGATACATAAACATGTATATATATATATATTTTTTCAATCTTTATATACAGAAATATATATATATATATTAGTAGTTTTGTATAATAAAACTAATTGAAAATAATCCCTTACACCTTGCTTGAAAGTGGAAGAGAGGAACAATCCAATACCGAATATATATATATATATATATATATATATATATATATATATATATTGTATATCTGATTATTCGCAAAGCATGTATAATCGGTTTACATAAAAAATGAAATAGTACCATACATTGATATTTGCAGAACCTCTCTTCTTTTTTATTGTGCTTAAAAATGGGAATGAATCACCTCAAATAGGTTGTGCATAGTGAGGTTCGTCTCTTCTATCCCTAGCAGAGGTATTCTCCTAGTTATCACTCACTTATAACAAAAAAAATCAGGTTCCTCATAATTCTGAGATAAGGGGGGTTATTTCTAGTATTCGTTTTTTTTTGAATCACGGGTAACTACTTTTTAAAGATTTTTTTTTTTGAGTTGTGAAGAAGACAAGGGTGTGAGTCACCATTTTATCCATCCAAGGATTCCCTAACACCAAACCCATTTGTTTAAATTTATTATTATTTTATAACAATAATTTTTTTTCTCCCTCAATCATTACTCACTTTCTCTTTACAAGTCAATCATGCCTCTTTTTCCTTAATCATACCACTTTTCCTTTTGTCATTCAATAATTGTGTTTTTTTATTAAAATAATTTCATATATTAAACTAGAAAAGTGTAACTCTTTTTTTATAAGTATATATTCAAATTTTTTTATTCATATATCATTATTGCGTTGTTTAATATGTATATATATATATATATCATTTTTTATCATTTCATCTTTTATTATTTTATTTTTATATCCACTATATTATCTTATATCCATTATTTTATATAAAAAATATTATATTACCACTATTTTACATAGTAAAAAGCCATAGTTATTTTATCATTACTTCATTTTTTTTAAAAAATTAAATGTTTAATACTTTTATTAATAAATTATAAATCGATTAATTTTATAAATCATAATATAATTTTTTTTTAAAAATTCTAAATAAACTATATTGAAACAAATAACATGTATTTATTACTATCTATAAAACATTTACATTATGTATTTATGTATCATGTCATTAAATTTTATAAAACATAATATTAATAATTTTATAAAAATGAAACTAATCATATATATGAATATACACATATAAATTTATAAAATCTGAAAATATATTTATTCAATTATTATTATCAAGTTTATTTATAAAACAAATATATATACATCAGATTATATATTTAAAATGATATGAATTAAATTAATAATTCAAAAATATATCAAAATATTAATTATCATAATTGGTACAAAATATTAATAAGTTTGAAACTTTAAAATTAATAATGTTAACAATATATATAATTCAATGTAAAAACAAATAATTATACTTAAAAATAATTATAAATACATGCAATAACATTTCGTTTGAAAAAAAAATATATTAATATATTACTCATAAAAATATTATTTAACAATAAATTTAATTTACACTAAAAAGTGTTATTTTTTTGAAAACTAATACAAATAAGAACATCAAATTTTCATTTTTCTTAAATGACATCTTATGCAACTTTAACTATTTAAATTATAATTTATTTCATTAAACAAAATTCATATTATTAACAATTTTATAACAAATTATTCTAATCAGAATTTATAATTTTGTAATAGTAATAATTCAAAACTAATATTTTGATTAATATTATTATCAACCTATTTAGAATAAGTTTATATTTTAATAAAACAATTACATATCTAAATAAAATACATTGCTTATTACTAAATATATTTTTATATGTAAATATATTACATAAACATACATATATATATACTTAGAATTTTGAAATTAATAATTAAAATATTATTAGATTATCATCACTATTCATTTATTTTGATAAATTGATTTACATATTTATTTATCTTGTAAAATAAATTTTTATGAAACAAAAATTATTTTATTAAAACAACTTTTATTAAAAAAATTACTTTAACATAATATTTATTTTAATTTAAAAAGAAATAATAATCTTAAAAAATTCATTGCATGTTAGTAAATCTTTTTGAACACTTAATTTTTATTAATCTTGTTTTAATCTTATATATATATATATATATATGTGTGTGTGACATAGATTAATTCAAAACATTATTTATAATAAAACATCATTCTTAATTATTTCATTTATTAGAACAACGTCTTTGAAAATATATTTGACGTGGTCGCGTATTAAAACTTGACATTTTTTATAAATCAAAGTATTCATAAAATTTCATTTAGAAAATGCCTTCTTTTATAGTTTATTTATAACCTTATTTATTTTAAATTATAATTTATTTAAACTTTTTTTTCTGAAACCTGGGGCGTTACAATATTCCCCCCTTAACAGAATTGCGTCCTTGTAATTTGATTGTCGGACTGAAACTAATTCTGAATTTCCGTCTTCAAAATTTAGAAAACTAAGACCACTAGATTCTAAGACACTAACATTAAACAACAACATCTATTTCCAAAGTTGTCTAGATCGTTCCTCTGATACCAAGTGTAAGGACCCAGCCTTAGACATGTCATACAATACGACCTTATTCCGATATAGGTTCTGGAAATAGATACATGATTACAAAAAACATCAAAGTTACAACGTAAAACTAAACAAACTGCAAGATCATCACCGCTTCCTTTGCGATACAACAACAATGACCAATTCTGGAAACCTGTGAAAAGTATTTCAAAAACTTGGGGTGAGCACAAAAGATGCTCAGTAAGGGGTTTTGAAAATACATAATATGCCTTTTGAAAACATTCTTTGAAAATACTTGCGCATACTTAAAATAATTCCTTTAAAGAAAATGTCATCACTTTTCAAAGGTTGCTGGAAACCATTTAGGAAATTCCACACAAGCATTTAAGCATTCAACTGAAGACTACTAAAAGATATTGTTACAAAGTAAGCATGCAGGTATAAAGAAGCATAACATCCAAAGTATGCAAATACTACGGAGCAAGAACATTATCAGAGTTGTGCAAAAACAATTTCACTAAAAATTATAAAAATGCACATTATAACATGATAATAATAATGCTAACATTTGTATTAAAATCTGGGAAAGGAAAACTGTCATGACCCATCCTCGGGGTCCATGCCGTGACTACCCCAAGCCCGTCTTCCATAGGCCAGGGGCTGGTGACTAGTACCAAAGGCGTAAATCCCGACAAAAAGGGGAAGACATTGCCTTTATAAAGTAAACAAACACCACAGGGTAAGCCAACATAAGTAAACACTAAGTAAAATAAGTACAATAGTAAGTGCGGAAAAGTAAGTGGGCCAGAATACAAACCCAAACTGAAAGTAAAGTACAACTGGAAAGGAAGTACAACAACTGAAAAATAAAGCAGAAACACTGAGCCGTCCACTGGAAATACCACCTGAAGGGTGGGTACAGACAGCCTCCTCAGCTCCTTGGGTCCGGTCATCCGCCCTGTTTACGTCCCGCCCAGTGGTCCACCTTTAGGTACCAACTCGTCATAAAATCCACCTTCGGGCACCGACTCGACGTGATATCCACCTCCGGGCACCGACTCGTCATGAGTTCCTCCTCCAGGAACTGTCCAGCTCTACAAGCCTCAACCTCAATCATTGATGTCCATCGTCTGAAACCAACACAACGTAGTGCGAGCGAAGCCCGTGTAGGGGTGAGTATATGATACTCAGTAGGGACCCCGAGACCCCCGAAGGTCTCCCAGAATCCACAAAGGATAAACCACAAAGAAAAGATACAATCACAGAGTATCATCCAACACTACTTAGGTATATGCCCATACATATACCTAAGTCATCAATCTAGTTCAGCTCCAACTAATGAGCTCAAGTACAATCCAGTCCACTCAAGAAGGTAAAACATAATCCACACAGGAAATCATAATCCAATCCACACAAGGAAACACAACTCAATACACATAGGAATTAATTCAATCACATCGAAGATAATGGTTGAAATTCAAGATTCAGCTCACACAGGTATACATCATTTGTAAACAAAAGGAGATGATCAGATGTAGTTACCGATTCATCTAGCTGGGACCCATGTAGGATACTAGACCAGCTAAGCTGTCGGACCCACGTAGGATGCTACAACAGAGGTCAATACTGTCAGACCCACGTAGGATACAAGTACTGTAGTCGTCACCGTCGAACCCACGGAGGATTCCAGTATGGTTGTCATCGTTGTCGAACCCACGGAGGATTCCAGTACAAAAGTCTTCATCATCGAACCCAGGGAGGATTCCAGTACGGTTGTCATCGTCGTCGAACCCACAGAGGATTCCAGTACGAAATTCTTCATCGTCGAACCCATGGAGGATTCCAGTATGGTTTTCATCATCGTCGAACCCACGGAGGATTCCAGTACGAAAGTCTTCATCATCGAACCCACAGAGGATTCTAGTACGGTTGTCATCGTCGTCGAACCCACGGAGGATTCCAATACGAAGTCTTCATTGTCAAACCCACGGAGGATTCCAGTACGGTTGTCATCGTCGTCGAACCCACGGAGGATTCTAGTACAAAGTCTTCATTGTCAAACCCATGGAGGATTCCAGTACGGTTGTCATCGTCGTCGAACCCACGGAGGATTCCAGTACGAAAGTCTTCATCGTTGTCGCAGCCAGCTCTAGGGTTCCCGCACACAGCATGCTCGTTTCCGAGAGGGTCCGCTCCACGAGCCAAGGGGTCGATACATCAACTTACACATAGTCCGGAGTTGATGTATCCCAAAGTTCTGCCTCGTCGATAGTAACTCAACGTGATAGACGGCGCGTCAAACAGACGCTCGGTCTGAAAGTTAATGGCTTTTTCGTTCCAGGGGCCCGGTTGGTTTTTAAGTCAAAACCAACCCGACCATACTCTAACTGTGTCCAAACCTCGAGCGGAGTAATACAAAAGGTCTTTCTCACTAAGAGGAATCCAACAAAGTCAATGGGACGTCAATCGGACATCCAGAGCTCATGCTATAAGCGTTTCCGCTCTGAGGGCCCAGTTGGTTTCGTGTTCGAACCAACCTGGCCATACCCAAAGTTATACAAACCTTGAGTGTAGTATACTGAAATTACCATCTCGATATAAGGATCGCCACGTAACTGACGGTCCATCTATCAGAGGTCCTTAGCCCAAGTTATGGTAAAAATACTGAAATTGGTCTGAAAATGGGGGGTCTGGGCCCGGTCCGACCCAGCCCAACCCCCCCCCCCCCCCCCCTCGGACACGGTGGGTGTTGCGTCCTCCTCCAGATCCAACGCGTCCGCGGGATCTCCGTCACCTGCTGTTGTGGCTTCAGACGCGGTGGCTCGTCCTGGCGGCGCGTCGGGACACCGCCGCCACCTCCGGTCACCGGTGACCCGCGCCGCCGGTGATGTCTGTGGGCCACCGAATTTGTTCTGGTGGTCTGTTCTTGCTCCCATCTGTGCCTGGGGTCATCCTAGGACCCGTAGATTACTGTGACGGCCTCCAATCGCTCAACGGTCCCGTTCTATCATCGCCCAACGTTCCGCGCATCAAGAACAGAGAAACGGTGGGTTCGGACTTGTTCATTGGTCTGCACCCACCGCGTTAGTAGTTCAAACAACTTCGAACAATTTCCGAACAATTATTCACATTTCGAGGATGTAATCCACATAAAGTAAAATAAATCAAAAACCCCCTACCTCAAAGAATTTGTCGAGCGAGGATCGTTGCGGGAAAAGACGTCGCGGAAGATGGCGTCGCGGAAGAGGATTGTGGGCATTGTGGTACACAGCGTCACGTAGAAAAAGATCGTCGGCGTCACGTCATCGATCTCCGAGGAACTAGCGTTCTTCATTGTCTTTCATCGGAGGTCGGCGTTCTTCATTTTTCTTCGCGTTCTCCAACAAAGAAGATGAAGATTTTAAGGCTTGATAAATTCCTCTCCAAACCTTCTCGCACAACAAAATAACCCCCAATGAAATAAGACTTTGTCTTATTTTATTAACACACACAAGCCGTCATTAAATTTTAAATTCAAAAGAATTCACGAATTAATTACATTGAATAACTTAATCAATTAATTATTAAAAGAGTTGTCTTGCAATAAGTGGGGGGTGCGAGTGTGTTACTCAATTAATGGTGGTTTGCCAACTTAATGGGAGGTTTTGAGGAAGTTGAAAAGGTGGGGCTTGTGTGGGGACCACCTCACTAATTTCCATATGTAGGTTTAAACTAATTAGAAAATAAAATAAAAATTGTTTCACAAATTTCATTTTATTCATTAGTTAACCCATTTTTTTAAAGACCACACCCGAGAAAATGTAACTCCAGAAAAGGTTTTCCTAAGGAATTACCAGTGCTGAGGTTTCATCGGTGCCCTCGGATTTCAATTCCGAACAACGGTTCAAAAGTTAGGAAAACCTGCTCATTCATTCACTGAATGTACCCGATATAAACTTTAGAAACTGATTACGGGCACACAGGGCCTCAGAATCAGGTGTCGTCACAAACTGCGTACTCGTAAAATTCCAAAGAAATTAAGAAAAAAAATCCCTTGAAATTTCCGGGTCTTTACATTACTCCCACCTCAGGGCTTTACGTCCCCATAAAGCTATAACACAAACTAGGGAAACAAAAGAGGGTACTGAGCACGCATCTGATCCTCCCACTCCCAAGTGATCTCCTGGAGGTTCTCGTGCTTCCATCTGATGCACACTAGAATAATCGACCGCCCACATAGGACCCGCTCCTGTCGATCCTCGATCTCCACCGGGACCTCCACAAAAGTCACCCCATCGCCAATGATATGCGTCGGGTCATGCACGTATCTCCTCAGCTGAGATACATGGAAAACGTCATGCACCTGATGCAACTGAGGTGGATGGGTCAAGTGGTAAACCACCTCGCCTACCCTTTTGAGGACCTAGAAGGGTCCGATGAAGCGTGGAGATAACTTTTCGTCGTGGCTAAAACTCTATAATCCACGTCGAGGTGAGACTCGTAGGAAAACGTGGTCACCATCCTCGAGCTCCAGTGGTCTCCGCCTCCTATCAGCACAAGACTTTTGTCAGCTCTGAGCTGTCCTAATCTGCTCTTGGATGACCTGGACCTTCTCTGGTCCTACAAGAGCTTCTAAGATTTCATCTTTGCCGATAAGATAAATCTGGTCTCATCCCCAGGATGAACCACGTTCTTCACCTAATACAGTCAATCCCAACATAGATGATACTAATCCATACCAAGGATGACGTCGTAAGGCCTCGACGCTACTATCAAGAGATCCAACCATTACTCTCGCCGCTAATGGTTGAGTCACACTGTTGGCATCAGTGTGTGGTCACTGGGTTTCCTCCAGTAGGAATCTCAAAAGTGAGGGTCAAGTCAACAGTTTAAATTGGAACCTCTTAGTAACCACACAAAGAGAGGATAGGAAAGTAAATGCCACAAAGAAAGGTTTATTTTATTACTACAGCTCAAAGTACAAAGACACAAATCATCCACAAAAAAACATCAAAAAATCTAGAAGCAACATGAACAAAAGTCTCCATGTCTAGAGCTAGTCCCGCTCCTTTCCATCTTCTCCCGGAGCTCCATGATCATAGGCCTCAGCTGCCTGAAGCTGAGCTCTCCCCTATCCACCCGTTCCCGGCGGTTGGGGTGGTCTCCCTGGTGGTGGTGGTGGTAGTGCCTCAAAGCATCGTCCACCACCCGTTGCTCGGCCAGCTCCTCTGCCTCACCCGCCTGCTCCCTGCGGACTGCCATGACCGAACCTCTGCCTGGGAGGTCCCTCTAACGCCTGCTACTCATCTGCAGGATGAGTCGGGCAGTCTCGAGCCATGTGACCCTACCCGCCGCATGCGTAGCATTGCCTGCTCCTCGTGTAGCTGGCTCTCCTTCGTGTGCCCCACACAACCGAATCTTCATCCTGAGATTGCCCATATGATGGTCTGGCCTGCTTGGACCTCTGCGTCACCTATCTACTGCCAGCTGCAGAAGACTCCGCTATGGGTCATCCTGCGAAGGGTCCTGCCGCTGGTTCCTGCTCGGTGAGAAAACTCTCTATTAGAAGGGTTCTCTTCAACACCCCTGCCTGTGTCAGAATGTTGAGGGAGATCATCGAAGCCCTGATCTCATGCCTCAGTCCCTTCTCGAAGGTCCAGGCCTAGAAGAACAGGTCACATACCATATCTGTGGAGTAGCGCGAGAGATCAGTAAACCTTGCCGAGTACTGGGCCATGGTCATGCTACCCTGTCGCAACTGTAGTAACTCTTGAATGCTCACCGCACGTAGGGTGGTTGGGACAAACTCTGAGCAGAAGAGGCTCTCAAAGTCCGTCAAGAGGAGAGATGCCTCATCGTGCACCTGGAGCATCAAGCTCCACCGTCTGCCTGCTACCGCGTGCAAGAGGCTCACTGCAAGGATCACCATGAGGTCAGCTGGTGTCCCCACTAGCCTGAAAACTTGAACTACAGCCTCCAGCCAATCCTCAGCTGCCTGAGGGTCCATCTCCCCGCGGAACCTGGGCGGTCTCTAAAGCTGAAACTCATGCAGTGCACTAAGACGACGTGCACTCTCAGTGTCTAGGGTTGGAAGCATCGGTGGCTCGGTGGGTAGAGGTACCACTGGTGCCTCCGCTGAAAAAGGGCCCTGCACCGAGGCCTCATCGCTCGGTGGGTTGTCGTCTCGCACAAAGCTCGGAACCCTAGATGGTTGCTGTTGTGGGTCCATCCTGAAAAGAAACAGGTGCGCCACGGTCAAAACAGTATACCTGGTGAGCTAACACAAATTAATCACAAATAAAACTTTTGAAACACACATGAAATCAATGTTTTCATGCATTGAGTTGGAAATCAGAAGACAGGGTCCTGGTGTATGGATACGTCGGCCGCCGCACCAACACTGGACTCCCTGGACTGATAACCACACTCAATACCCTTAACACTATTGCTTCACATAGAAGAAAGATCAGAGTCCTGAGTTCTGTGGTAGAACCGAACTCCTCTGATACCAATTTGTCACGACCCGTCCTCAAGGTCCATGTTGTGACTACCCCAAGCCCACCTTCCATAGGCCAGGGGCTGGCGACTAGCACCAAAGGCGTAAATCCCGACAAAAAGGGGAAGTCATTGCCTTTATAAAGTAAACAAACACCATAGGGTAAGCCAGTAGAAGTAAACACTAAGTAAACTGAGTACAATAGTAAGTGCAGAAAAGTAAGTGGGCTAGAATACAAACCCAAACTGAAAGTAAAGTACAACTGGAAAGGAAGTACAACAACTGAAAAGTAAAGCAGCAATGACGAGCCGTCCACTGGAAATCCCACCTGAAGGGTGGGTATAGATAGCCTCCTCAGCTCATTGGGTCATGTCGTCCTCCCTATGTACGTACCACCCAGTGGTCCACCTCCAGGTACCGAATCGTCGTAAAATCCACCTTCGGGCACCGACTCGAGATGATATCCACCTCCGGGCACCGACTCGTCGTGAGTTCATCCTCCGGAAACCATCCAGCTCTACATGCCTCAACCTCGATTAGTGATGTCCATCGTCTGCAACCAACACAATGTAGTGCGGGCGAAGCCCGTGTAGGGGTGAGTATACGATACTCATTAGGGACCCCGAGACCCCCGAAGGTCTCCCTGAATCCACAAAGGATAAACCACAAAGAAAAGATACAATCACGGAGTATCATCCAACACTACTTAGGTATATTCCCATACATATACCTAAGTCATCAATCCAGTTCAGCTCCAACTAACGAGATCAAGTAAAATCCAGTCCACTCAGGAAGGTAAAACATAATCCACACAGGAAAGCATAATCCAATCCACACAGGGAATCTCAACTCAATCCACATAGGAAGCAAGTCAATCACATCAAAGATAATGATTGAAAGTCAAGACTCATCTCACATAGGTATACATCATTTGTAAAACAAAAAGAGATAATCAGATGTAGTTACTGATTCATCTAGATGGGACCCACGTAGGATACTAGACCAGCTAAGCTGCCGGACCCATGTAGGATGCTACAATAGAGGTCAATAATGTCAGACCCACGTAGGATAAAAGTATTGTAGTCGTCACCATCGAACCCACGGAGGATTCCAGTATGGTTGTCATCGTCGTCGAACCCACAGAGGATTCCAATATGAAAGTCTTCATCGTCGAACCCATGGAGGATTTCAGTACGGTTTTCATCATTTTTGAACCCACGGAGGATTCCAGTATGAAATTCTTCATCGTCGAACCCACGGAGGATTCCAGTATGGTTGTCATTGTCATCGAACCCAGAGAGGATTCCAGTACGAAAGTCTTCATTGTCAAACCCATGGAGGATTCCAGTACATTTGTCATCGTTGTTGAACCCACGTAGGATTCCAGTACGGTTGTCATCGTCGTCGAACCCACGGAGGATTCCAGTACGAAAGTCTTCATCGTCGTCGCAGCCAGCTCTAGGGTTCCCGCACATAGCATGCGCATTTCCAGGAGGGTCCGCTCCACGATCCAAGGGGTCGATACATAAACTGACACGTATTCCGGAGTTTTTGTATCCCAAAGTTACGCCTCATCGATAGGAACTAAACGTGACAGATGGTGCGTCAAACGGACGCCCGGTCTGAGAGTTAATGGTTTTTTCGTTCCAGGGGCCCGGTTGGTTTTTAAGTCAAAACCAACCTGACCGTACTCAAACTATGTCCAAACATCGAGCGGAGTAAGCCAAAAGGTCCTTCTCACTAATAATAATCCAACAAAGTCGACAGCACGTCAATCGGACGTCCGGAGCTCAAGTTATTAGCGTTTTCGCTCTGAGGGCCCGGTTGGTTTCGTGTTCAAACCAACCCGGCCATACCCAAAGTTCTCTTGAACCTTGTGTGTAGTATACCGAAACGACCATCTTGATCCAAGGATCTCAACTCAACTGAAGGTACGTCGATCGGAGTTTCGCAGCCCAAGTTATGGGCAAAATACCGAAAGTGGTCCGAAAATGGGGGGTCTAGGCCTGGTCCGACTCGACCCAACCCCCCTGGGTCGGCCGGAACCGGGTCGACCCAACCTGGGTCCGGGTCCGACCCGGTAGGGTGCGGTCCGGCCCGGCCGGGTGGCACACTGGCTCGGCCAACGGCCGAGCATGGGGGGGACGCGGTCCCCCTCCCTTTACGTTCTGCAGACCCGGCGGGTGTCGCGTCCTCCTCCGGATCCCGCGCGGCTGTGGGATCCCGGTCGCTTGCCACCGCGGCTTCAGCTACAGTGGCTCCTCCTGGAGGCACTCTAGGACGTTGCCGCCTCCAGTCGCCGGCGCCGCCGCGCCGGCGACCTACACCGCCGTTGATGTCTGCGGGCCACCGGAGTCGTTCTGGTGGTCCGTTCTTGCTCCCGTCTGCGCCTGGGGTTGTCCCGGGACCCATAGATTGCTGTGATGGCCTCCAATCACTCAATGGTCTCATTCCATCATCGCACAATGTTCCGCGCATCAATAACAGAGAAACTATGGGTTTGGACTTGTTCGTTGGTCTACACCCACCGCGTTAGTGGTTCAAAAAACTTCAAACAATTTCTGAACAATTATTCACATGTCGAGGATGTAATCCACATAAAGTAAAATAAATCAAAAACCCCCTACCTTGAAGAAGTTGTCAAGCAAGGATCATTGCGGGAAAAGAGGTCGCAGAAGATGGCGTCGTGGAAGAGGATTGTGGGCGTCGCGGAGAAGAGGATCATCGACGTCACGTCGTCGATCTCCGAGGAACTAGCGTACTTCGTCGTCTTTCATCAGAGGCCAGCCTTCTTCGTGGTTCTTCGCTTTCTCAAACAAAGAAGATGAATATTCGAAGGCTTGAGCAATTCCTCTCCAAACCTTCTCGCACAATGAAATAACCCCAATGAAATAAGACTTAGTCTTATTTTATTAACACACACAAGCCATCATTAAATTCAAAATTCAAAAGAATTCACGAATTAATTACATTGAATAACTTAATCAATTAAATATTAAGAGAGTTGACTTGCAATAAGTGGGGGTGAAGGTGTGTTACTAAATTAATGGGGGTTTTCCAACTTAATCGGAGGTTTTGAGGAAGTTGAAAAGGTGGGGATCATGTGGGTCCCACCTCACTAATTTCCATATGTAGGTTTAAACTACTTAGAAAATAAAATAAAAATTGTTGCACAAATTTCATTTTATTCATTAGTTAACCCATTTTTTTAAAAACCACGCCCGAGAAAACGCAACTCCGGAAAAGGTGTTCCTAAGCAATTACCGGCGCTGCGGTTTCATCGGTGCCCTTGGATTTCGATTCCGAGTAACGGTTCAAAAGTTAGGAAAACCCGCACGTTCGTTCACTGAATGTACCTGAGCTAAACTTTGGAAACTGATTCTGGGCACACCGGGCCTCGGAATCAGGTTCCTTCAGAAACTACGTACTTGTAAAATTCCAAAGAAACTAAGAAAAAAAATCCCTTGAAATTTCCGGGTCTTTAAAAAAACAGATCATACTGCAACGCTGTCTCATCGTATGTCATGTGCACTTAATCTCATACTCAAAGGTAATGGTTATTTAACCAAGGATATTCCTCTAGTCGAAATAATCCCTTGGTTGGTCATATACTAAAACATAGTGAGGAAACTTATAATCCCTAACTCATGTCTGAAATGTCAAGGCATCATGCCATGACCTAAGGGTAAAAACCCAATCTGACTGTCTTGAGAACTATCGATGCATCGAGGAGCTTACTTTTACCGGTCTCCAACCCAAAGGGCTTACTTTAACCAGTCCCCAACCTAGAGGGCTTTATTTTAACCGGACCCCAACCCGGCAGTCCAATACATTCCTCATATGTCAATAAGGTATGATATTCAATGTGTCCAATACCACTTTGAATATTTTATTTCCAATTGATATTACCCAAAAATACTCCAGTGTTTTTCTGAAAACATTAGGCAAGCTTCTGAAAACAAAATAACTAATTCTGAGACTGCTCGACTAATGACAGGTCGTGATGGATCCATGCCCAATCCCTTCCTGTCTACCACACTCGAGAGTCGGGTTTTCTGAAAATGTTTTTAAGCTTGCATTAAATATGTATACATTTGCACTGGGTTTTCATATATTAAAACTTGTAAACAACATTTGATACATAAGTAATGCATATACATATTTGCACGTATATATATATATATATATATATATATATATATATATATACTTTCATAAGGATTCATCTTCTTGTTCTAAAGTAGTCGATTTACACATCGACATATCTCTGCACAATTTATCGTACATATTTTCCCCTTTAACGAATCATTATTTTAAAATTCATTTATACTAACACTTTGTCCATACATCATGCATACATATATATTTAGTGCATACAATATGTATGAATATTTTACATACAAGATTTGTGAAACCGATGCGCATGATATGTCGTTAATAAAAATAATGGTCATCACTTATATGACATTTATGAGTCAATTATAATACAATGAGTGTTAATGATGAACATAATAGCATGTCCATGTATCTATGAAAATGCAATGACCATAATGTCGATAAAACATATTGATATTTTATGTGTGCATCTTCGGAAACATGACGATAAACTAAAACAAAAATTGTAAAAACGATAACCATCATTAAATTCATATATATAAACATATGAAGTTAATATAATTAAAAAAAAATTAAAAAATTTATGTATAAATACATTTTGATTTAGAAAACACCAAATTTAACATTTATTAATTACCCAAAAGTATTGGTTCAATTTAAAACACTAATCTTAAAAATCAATACCTGAAAATTAGGGTTTTAAAAAACTATATGACATATATATATATATATACAACCGTATATACATAAGGTGTATATATGGGTTGTCATAATTAAACCATGTTTATTAATTTATTAAAGTAATAAATACTTTAAAATATTTTTAATACATTATTATCACTTGATTGGAAACCAAACCATGTTAGGTATATAACTTGTGGGACCGAAATTATATTCATATATATAAAAAATAGGATTTTTCATACTAAATATAAATCCAATTGAATTCAAAATATATTTCGCATCTAAAACATTACCTAAATCTTGGAAATCATCTTTTAAAAATTATAAAATGGATTTGGATTGTGATACATAAACATGTATGTATATATATATATATTTTCAATCTGCATATACAGAAATATATATATATATATTAGTAGTTTTGTATAAGAAAACTAATTGAAAATAATCCCTTACACCTTGCTTGAAAGTGGAAGAGAGGAACGATCCAATACCGAAAATATATATATAAATATATATATATATATACATATTGTATATATGATTATTCACAAAGCATGTATAATCAGTTTACATAAAAAAAAACAAAATAGTCCCTTACATTGATATTTGCAGAACCTCTCCTCTTTTTTGTTATGCTTAAAATTGGGAATGAATCACCTCAAATAGGTTGTTTAGAGTGAGGTTCATCTCTTCCATCCCTAGTGGAGGTATTCTCCCGGGTATCACTCACTTATAACAAAAAAAAGCAGGTTCCTCATAATTCTGAGATAAGGTGGGTTATTTCTATTATTCGTTTTTTTAGAATCACGGGTAACTACTTTTCAAATATTGTTATTTTTTTTTTGAGTTGTGAAGAAGACAAGGGTGTGAGTCACCCTTTTATCCATCCAAGGATTCCCTAACACCAAACCCATTTGTTTAAATTTATTATTATTTTATAACAATAATTTTTTTTCTCCCTCAATCATTACTCACTTTATCTTTACAAGTCAATCACGCCTCGTTTTCTTTAATCATACGACTTTTCCTTTTTTCCATTCAATAATTGTGTTTTTTTATTAAAATAATTTCATATATTAAACTAGAAAAGCGTAACTCTTTTTTTATAAGTATATATTCAATTTTTTATTCATATATCATTATTGCATTGTTTAATATGTATATATATATATCATTTTTTTATCATTTCATCTTCTATTATTTTATTTTTATATCCACTATCTTATCTTATATCTATTATTTTATATAAAACAATTTTATATTACCACTATTTTACATAGTCAAAAGCCATAGTTATTTTATCATTACTTCCTTTTTTTTAAATTAAATGTTTAATACTTTTATTAATAAATTATAAATTTATTAATTTTATAAATCATAATATAATTTTTTTTTTAAAATATAAATAAACTATATTGAAACAAATAACAAGTATTTATTACTATTTATAAAACATTTACATTATGTATTTATGTATCATCTCATTAAATTTTATAAAACATAATATTAATAATTTTTTAAAAATGAAACTAATCATATATATGAATATATACATATACATTTATAAAATCCGAAAATATATTTATTCAATTATTATTATCAAGTTTATTTATAAAATATATATATACATCATATTATATATTTAAAATGGTATGAATTAAATTAATAATTCAAAAATATATCAAAATATTAATTATCATAATTGGTACAAAATATTTATAAGTTTGAAACTTTAAAATTAATAATGGTAACAATATATATAATTCAATATAGCAACAAATAATTATACTTAAAAATAATTATAATTACATGCAATAACATTTCATTTGAAAAAATATATATTAATATATTACTCATAAAAATATTATTTAACAATAAATTTAATTTACACTAAAAAGTGTCATTTTTTTGAAAATTAATACAAATAAGAACATCAAATTTTTATTTTTCTTAAATGACATCTTATTCAACTTTAACTATTTAAATTATAATTCATTTTATTAAACAAAATTCATATTTTTAACAATTTTATAACAAATTATTATAATCATAATTTCTAATTTCGTAATAGTAATAATTCAAAACTAATATTTTGATTAATATTATTATCAACCTAATTAGAATAAGTTTATATTTTAATAAAACAATTACATATCTAAATAAAATACATTTATTATTACTAAATATATTTTTATATGTAAATATATTACATAAACATACATATATATATACTTAGAATTTCAAAATTAATAATTACAATATTATTAGATTATCCTCATTATTCATTTATTTTGATAAATTTATTTACATATTTATTTAGCTTGTAAAATAAATTTTTATGAACCAAAAATTATTTTATTAAAACAACTTTTATTAAAAAATTTACTTTAATATACTATTTATTTTAGTTTAAAAATAAATAATGATCTTAACAAATTCATTGCATATTAGTAAATCTTTTTGAACACTTAATTTTTATTAATCTTGTTTTAAGATTTTATCTATGTATATATATATATATATATGACATAGATTAATTCAAAACATTACTTATAATAAAACATGATTCTTAATTATTTCATTTATTAGAATAACGTCTTTGAAAATATATTTGACGTCGTCGCGTATTAAAACATGACATTTTTTATAAATCAAAGTATTCATAAAATTTCATTTAGAAAATTCCTTTTTTTATAGTTTATTTATAAAATTATTAATTTTAAATTATAATATATTTAAACTTTTTTTTCTGAAACCTGGTGCGTTACAATATTCCCCCCTTAACAGAATTGTGTCCTCACAATTCGATCATCGGACTGAAACTAATTCTGAATTCCCGTCTTCAGAATTTTGAAAACTAAGACCGCTAGATTCCAAGACACTAATGTTAAAAGACAACATCTATTTCCAAAGTTGTCTAGACCGTTCCTCTGATACCAAGTGTAAGGACCTAGCCTTAGACCTCTCATACAAGAGGACCTTATTCCGATCTAGGTTCTGGAAATAGATACATGCTAACAAAAAACATCAGAGTTACAATGTAAAACTAAACAAACTGCAAGATCATCACCGCTTCCACTACGCTACAACAACGATAACCAATTCTAGAAACCTGTGAAAAGTATTTCAAAAACTTGGGGTGAGCACAAAAGATGCTCAGTAAGGGGTTTTTAAAATACTTAATATGGATTTTGAAAATATCCTTTGAAAATACTTGCGCAGACTTAAAATAATTCCTTTAAAGAAAATGTCATCACTTTTCAAATGTTGCTGGAAACCATTTAGGAAATTCCACACAAGCATTTAAGCATTCAATTAAAGACTAATAAAAGATCATGTTACAAAGTAAGCATTCTGTTATAAAGGATCATAACATGCAAAGTATGCAAATACTACGGAGCATGAACATTATCAAAGTTGCGCATAAACAATTTCACTATAAATTATAAAAATGCACATTATAACATGATAATAGTAATGCTAAAATTTCCATTAAAATCCGAGAAAGGAAAACTGATCATACTAAAACACCGTCTCATCATATGCCATGTGCACTTAATCTCATACTCAATGGTAATGGTTCTTTAACCAAGGATATTCCTCTAGTCGAAATAATCACTTGGTTGGTCATATACTAAAACATAGCGAGGAAACGTATAATCCCGGACTCATGTCTGAAATTTCAAGACCTCGTGCCATGACCTAAGGGTAAAAACCCAATCTGACTGTCTCGAGAACTATCAATGCATCGAAGAGATTACTTTTACCGGTCTCCAACCTGAAGGGCTTACTTTAACCAGTCCCCAACCTGGAGGGCATTATTTTAACCGGACCCCAACCCGTCACTCCAATACATTCCTCATATGTCAATAAGGTCTGATATTCAAGGTGTCCCATACCACTTTGAATATTTAATTTTCAATTGATATTACCCAAAAATACTCCAGTGTTTTTCTGAAAGCATTTGGCAAGCTTCTGAAAACAAAATACTAATTCTGAGACCGCTCAACTAATGACAGGCCATGATGGATCCACTCCCAATCCCTTCTTGTCTTCCACACTTGAGAGTTGGGTTTTTTGAAAACATTTTTAAGATTGCATTAAATATGTATACATTTTCACTGGGTTTTCATATATTAAAACTTGTAAACAACATCTAATACATAAGTAATGCATATACATATTCACACGTGTATATATATACTTTCATAAAAATTCATCTACTTGTTCTGAAGTTGTCGATTTACACATAAATATATCTCTGCATGATTTATCGTACATATTTTCCCCTTTAACGAATAATTATTTTAAAATTCATTTATACTAACACATCGTCCATACATAATGCATACATATATATTTAGTGCATACAATATTTATAAATATTTCACATACAAGATTAGTGAAACCGATGCGCATGATATGTTGTTATTAAAAATAATGGTCATCACTAATATGACATTTATGAGTCAATTATAATACGATGAGTGTCGATGATGAACATAATAGCATGGCCATGTATCTATGAAAATGCAATGACCCTAATGTTAATAAAACATGTTGATATTTTATGTGTGTATCTTCAAAAACATGATGATAAACTGAAATAAAAATTGTAAAAATGATAACCATCATTACATTAATATATATAAACATATGAAGTTAATATAATTAAAACTTATTTTAAAATTAATGTATAAATACATTTTGATTTAGAAAACACCAAATTTAACATTTATTAATTTCCCTTAAAGTATTGGTTGCATTTAAAATGCTAATCTTAAAGATCAATACTTGAAAATTAGGGTTTTAAAAAACTATATGATATAAATATATATATATACATATATATATATATATATACAACCGTATATACATAAGGTGCATATATGGGTTCTCATAATTAAACCATGTTTATTAATTTATTAAAGTAATAAATACTTTAAAATATTTTTAATACATTATTATCACTTGATTGGAAACCAAACCATGTTAGGTAAATAACTTGTGTGACCGAAAGTATATTCATATGTAAAAAAATAGTATTTTTCATACTAAATATAAATCCGATTGAATTCAAAATATATTTCTCATCTAAAATATTACCTAAAGCTTGGAAATCATCTTTTAAAAATTATAAAATGGATTTGGATTGTGATACATAAACATGTGTATATATATATATATTTGCAATCTGCATATACAGAAATATATATATATATATATTAGTAGTTTTGTATAATAAAACTAATTGAAAATATTCCTTTACACATTGCTTGAAAGTGGAAGAGAGGAACGATCCAATACCAAAAATATATATATAAATGTATATATATACATATTGTATATCTGATTATTCACAAAGCATGTATAATCAGTTTACATAAAAAAATGAAATAGTCTCTTACATTGATATTTGCATAACCTCTCTTCTTTTTTGTTGTTCTTAAAATTGGGAATGAATCACCTCAAATAGGTTGTGAAGAGTGATGTTTGGCTCTTCCATACCTAGAAAAGGTATTCTCCTGGGTATCACTCAATTATAACAAAAAAAGGAGGTTCCTCATAATTCTGAGATAAGGTGGGTTATTTCTATTATTTGTTTTTTTAGAATCATGGGTAACTACTTTTCAAAGATTATTATTTTTTTGAGTTGTAAAGAAGACAAGGGTGTGAGTCTCCCTTTTATCCATCCAAGGATTCACTAACACCAAACCCGTTTGTTTAAATTTATTATTATTTTATAACAATAATTTTTGTATCCCTCAATCATTACTCACTTTCTCTTTACAAGTCAATCACACCTCTTTTTCTTTAATCATACCACTTTTCCTTTTGCCCTTCAATAATTGTGTTTTTTTATTAAAATAATTTCATATATTAAACTAAAAAAGCCTAACTCTTTTTTTTATAAGTATATATTCAATTTTTTTTATTCATATATCATTATTGCATTGTTTAATATGTATATATATATATCATTTTTTTATCATTTCATCTTTTATTATTTTATTTTTATATCCACTATCTTATCTTATATCTATTATTTTATATAAAACAATATTATATTACCACTATTTTACATAGGCAAAATCCATAGTTATTTTATCATTACTTTCTTTTTTTAAAAAAAGTAAATGTTTAATACTTTTATTTATAAATTATAAATTTATTAATTTTATAAATCATAATATAATTTTTTAAAAAAAATTCTAAATAAACTATATTGAAACAAATAACATGTATTTATTACTATTTATAAAACATCTTCATTATGTATTTATGTATCATGTCATTAAATTTTATAAAACATAATATTAATAATTTTATAAAAATGAAACTAATCATATATATGAATATATACATATACATTTATAAAATCTGAAAACATATTTATTCAATTATTACTATCAAGTTTATTTATAAAAAAAATATATATACATCATATTTTATATTTAAAATGTTATGAATTAAATTAATAATTCAAAAATATATCAAAATATTAATTATCATAATTGGTACAAAATATTTATAAGTTTGAAACATTAAAATTAATAATGTTAACAATATATATAATTCAATATAGGAACAAATCATTATACTTAAAAATAATTATAAATACATGCAATAACATTTCGTTTGAAAAAAAATATTAATATAATACTCATAAAAATATTATTTAACAATAAATTTAATTTACACTAAAAAGTGTCATTTTTTTGAAAACTAATACAAATAAGAACATCAAATTTTCATTTTTCTTAAATGAAATCTTATGCAACTTTAACTATTTAAATTATAATTCATTTTATTAAACAAAATTCATATTTTTAACAATTTTATAACAAATTATTCTAATCAAAATTTATAATTTTGTAATAGTAATAATTCAAAACTAATATTTTGATTAATATTATTATTAACCTAATTAGAATAAGTTTATATTTTAATAAAACAATTACATATCTAAATAAAATACATTGCTTATTACTAAATATATTTTTATATGTAAATATATTACATAAACATACATATATATATATACTTATAATTTCAAAATTAATACTTACAATATTATTATATTATCATCATTATTCATTTATTTTGATAAATTTATTTACATATTTATTTAGCTTGTAAAATAAATTTTTATTAACCAAAAATTATTTTATTAAAAAAATTATTAAAATTTGTACTTTAACATAATATTTATTTTAGTTTAAAAAGAAATAATGATCTTAACAAATTCATTGCATGTTAGTAAATATTTTGGAACACTTAATTTTTATTAATCTTGTTTTAAGCTTTTATCTATGTATATATATATATATATATGACATAGATTAATTTAAAATGTTATTTATAATAAAACATCATTCATAATTATTTCATTTATAAGAAAAACGTCTTTGAAAATATATTTGACGTCGTCACGTATTAAAACATGACATTTTTTATAAATAAAATTATTCATAAGTTTTCATTTAGAAAATGCCTTCTTTTATAGTTTATTTATAACATTATTCATTTTAAATTATAATTTATTTAAACTTATTCTTTTTTTTTCTGAAACCCGGGGCGTTACAAGAACACCCTGATTGAACCTTCATCATCTATTTATTGGTTACAAATAAACTTAATGAACATAATACATAGTATGAATGAAAATCATGTCCTTCTCATATTATTAATATTTGGTTCACTCAACTGTCTTTGAGAGACCACACATCCACCTCCTCGATTGAGAGAGAATATTGTAGAAAGAAGAAGCTAAGCCTCAAGTGGTAAGTGGAGACACAATGGAACCTTACCCATAAAGATCCTCATTATCCTAACTATAAGAAAATAAGAAACAATAAAAATTAACATCAAATGACTTGGGTTCAAAATTGGATTGATATTCCAGGAACGTCCCCAGGTTAGTTACTCAGTTTCATGAGTATAAAGATCACAGTGGAAAGAATGGGGTGGAAACTAAAAAGATAAAAAAATGAGAATGAGAAGAAGAAAAAAAGTCTAAATATACTAAGAATATATAATACTTTTCAAATGAAAAGTAAAATAGAAAACTATTGAAAATTTCCACCTAGAGTTCCAACCCTTTGAAATGAAGATGAAGTACATTTTTATAGGCAAAAGGGGTGAGGTTTTTGTCTCGAAATATGTCCACCTAAAATTTACATGTGGGATATCCATTAAATGATATAATTATAAAATTTGGTATTCTTGAAAATTGTTCATATATAACCCTTTTTTGACCAAAAAAATATTATCTTCATTACACATTCTTAGAGAGATATATATCCAAATTACTCTGAGAATTTATTCTGGATAGAAGGCTCTTTTTATTCCAATTTATCCAAATTATTATGAATTTATGGCCTTGAAAATTAATAAATAATGCATTTAAACCATAATAAAATTTGTGGATTTATATATTATCCATATCCTTTTCGAATTTAAGCTTCATTGGTTTGACCAGTTATGATATATGGGCCCATCATAAAAGCTTTCCAGATCTGTGCATAGTTTTTTAGACTCAACTTGTGAGCTAGTTTTAGGCCTCCAAATGGTTTGTTAAGCTTTGGATAAAGAAGAATAAAATTATGTATGAATTCTTAAAAAATAAATAATTTCACAATTTGGATCACTATAAAAAACTATATGACCAAAATACAAAATAAAAAGAAAATAAAAAAAAACAAAATAGTCCGTTTTTGAAATTTAGCTCAAAATACCACTAAAACCAAAAAAATGTGACAATTGTCCTCAAAATAAAACTTTGGTGGGATTAAAATCCTTGAAATTAAAAGTAAAATAATTAAAAATATTTTCTATTTTATCCTTACCATAGGCATATTGACCTCATGAAGAAACCTAGACACGATGACCTGACCTTTTGAGAGCTCTTTAACATGTCAACATGGTTAAGAGAAATCCCTTTGATTAGTTGGGGACCAATAAAAATAGATGTTATAGAACATTCTCATAGTCTCTTTCATCATGTGTCTCCATAGATGACCCATGACAGGATCATACAAATAATGTGATGCAAAAATCCCCCCACTGACTCTGTCTCATATTTTCAAGATATGTGCCTTGCAAGGTGGCGTATACCTAGGGAGGTGAGGCCTATAAATCCCCCCCCCCCTCATCCCACTCACAATACAAAATAGGTATAATGGATTAATGCTACATAGGAGCACAATAGAGGACTTCTTGAAGTGACAAGTAACACAATCACAAAGGTATTCCACCAGGTAAAATCTAGGTAACAACCTAAGGGGTCAAGTAACATGAATATTTACATTGTGTATCACTCTATAGATTATGTGAAGGGATTTTGTCATGACATACAGGTTATTAAAAGGAGTTTCCACGTGTTGATTGGGTCATGTGAAACCTAAAATAAGCTAACACTAGACAAATATTGAGGCACATATGCAATAAAGGTTGAAATAAAGACTGAAAATACATGAGACTTATGCAAAGATGGATATTTTAATCTTCATTCACTTTTCATGACCTGCCCAAATCATGAAAAAAACACCAAGACATGTCTCCAAAGTCATGAGACACTCTCAACATGCCATTTGGATCATGTTATGTACCTTTTACATGTCATGAAAATCATGTGATGCCCTCCGAGCATGCCACCGAAGTCTTGAGAAGTCCTTTGAGCTTTCCAGAAAAGTATTGTGATGTCCTCCAGACATGTTTCCCAAGTTATGTGGCAAAAACAAGTCATGAAAGTTAGATATTATGATGCCCTCTAGACAATACATCCATATCATGTTATGTCCTCCATACAAGTCAACTAGATCATGTGATTTACTCCCAACATGCCATCCAGTTCATAAAGAACCCTCAATACATATCAACCAAGTCACATGGAACCCTCTAGTCATGTCACTTAGGTCATGTGACACACTCCAGACATGTCATCTAGGTAATACGACACCATCTAGACATTTCATCCTTAATCATGTGATATCCCCCTCACATGCCATTCAGGTTATGTGATGTCCTTATGATAAGTCAACTGGGTCATGTGATTATCTTTTGGAATGTATTCTAGGAAACCATGACATGCCCAGACATCCTTAGACATGTCATACAGAAACCCTAGACATGTTTGGCAGAAAATCAGGATATGTCAAGAAGATAATCAAGACATGTTAGGTAGGCATCTCAAGAAATGATAACCTTTCTCATTCGACATATTCAGGCCTACCCTCAATTGAACTATGAGAAATTTTATTCCTACAATATAAATGATACGTAGGATTCCTTACTAAATCCCAAGATAAAATTCTAACCCACATTATTGTAATCCCAACCATGTCTTTGACATTATAACCATCAAAACCCAATCCCTCCCATGGGATTATCATTCCTCCTCATCCACCATTGGATTTATAAGGCAACTAAACTATAGAGACTTTGATTCCTACCATAACCAGGATACGTAGGATGCCTTCCAAAGGCTCAAGATCCATATCAAACAATCTATAAGGGCCTCCCCAATATGTAAGTACCACATCTATATGTAATGATATTGATCACGTATGATCCCTTATTTCTCACACCTAGCATGGATCACATGGGATTAGGGATTTATAATGATCATATCATTAAAATCGTGAATCTCCCCAGAAAGTTAAACCTCATCATGTAAACTCAATTATGTGGCATGATATGACGACCCCCGTTTAAGGGCATACACCTTAGGGTAAGTCTCTGGGGCATGATCAAACTACCATGACTATGATTCCTACCACAACTAGAATATGAAATATCCCTTCTTGAGGTTCGAGCTCAATGCATGATGCCTAAGTTCCCTCATACACATTCTTTCCACATTATATTAAACTACCCAGGTTCAACAAACTACATGGGTTTTGATTCCCATTATAAATAGTATATGTTGGATGCCTCATAAATTTTCAATCCCATCCTCAAAATATTAATCACCTCCCTAGATAGAAGTAAGCTCTGGAGTTCTTGGTTATATGGATTCAAAATATAAGAAGCTACCCATTAACAAGAATCAGATGAATAACCTCAAATATATATAGATTGACTCATTAACAGAACCCCCTTTACACATAGAAGGGTTCAACACTTGATTATTTTCTATGGTAGTTAGTCTTGTATTAGAATTAATAAGATATTCACAAAAATATCTAAAACCTATAATAGAGTCCTAGAGTTGGATCAATTCCCCCCAAAAGGGTGTGATGAGACTGACCTCCCATCCTTTTGACCAATGTGAGTTCCTAAATTCCATTAGGTCTAAAACCCCAATTAACCACCTACCTTTAGAAAGTAGGTTTGTAACTAGTTATAAATTTGGGAACCATTTTGGAGTTTCTGTGAAAGTCAAACATGGTGAACCCGACATGATGAATTGTGCAGCACATTCACCCCCCCCCCCCACAACACACACATAATTAGTCATCAGGATTTCCAAAAAAACCTCTTCTATCATAAACAAAAATGGTGAACCGGATTTTAATCTATCAAATAATAAAAATGATCAGTTGAAAAAATAGAACCAGGGTCATCATGAAATAAGTTCATCCTTGTTGTTACAAGTTCATGTAAGTAGAATTGTTAGAACACAAGTAAGAAAGGATAATTGTATTACCTATACATATCTGATTGAGCATGTATCATTCCTACAATGATGCACTAATCATTGACCTTGTTCCTTATTTTATTTGTGATAGAAGATACTGATCTCACAAACAAAACCTGACCTAAGATCATGTCTTTATCAAGTGAACATTCTAGAAAATCAGTTGTGGATGAAACCCCTATGATTCATTGAATGATCTCACCTACCCAACACCTTTAGTTTTGGGTGTAAAATGTAATGGTTGGATAATACCATCAACATGTTAAAATCCTGACCCTTGAGTCTACATGAAAGGGTCTCCAGACACTAGAACCGATGACTCTGCATCATCCTAAGAAATCTATAGTGAAACCAATGTCGCCCATTGCCACTACAAATCACATTGGGATATTATACCTAGAGCATGACAGTAACCATATTTAGCATCTAATGAAGGTGGATCATGGAGTAAAATATGGCTCTATTATGACCTAGGATACCCTGAAGAGGGATTCTATTAACCTCCATTATGAGTGTTATCCCACCAATGCCCCTCGATCGCCTGTTAGGGGAACCACCCGAAACATTTCCACCTCTAGAACTCGTGCACAGGAACTAAGGAAGTCACATTAGGAACAAAAAGCTTTATACAAATGGGAGTGGTCTCATATCCCCACTTCCACTGATGAATCCATCTGGCATATTTTAGTGGTAGCCAATGAGCATGCTCATATCCCTTCTCACTCAGATCAAGTCTATAAGCATATTCCTGTAGAAATCATGGTGGAGGCACATATCTCTTCCCCAAAGCATGAAGTCCATTAGTATATTCTAATGAAATGAGGATAGAAGTGGGAAAATATTCCCACTTCAATTAAATATATATCCCAGTATATATTGGAGATAGAAAGTGTGCATGCCTACATTTCTGTGCACACTTTATTAAATGTTACTAAATTATGGAAATAATTGAAGAACTTATTTTAAATATTATAGAACTCATATAGATATAATGACATACACATATTTCAATCCCTATATCCAGTTCATCACAACACGCTGATCAAAATGAACAAGTGGTTTCTTGGGAGAAAGATCACATTCATTCTCTCAGATAGGAGGATTATCGGTATATTCCAGTAAAGGATGAGGCACTGGACCAGACTTATATCAACATTCCAATCAGGGCTTACCAAGTGATATTGGCACATTCCTTGGTACATGAACACATTCTTATCAAAAAAGGCTGGTAGCCTACTCCAAAGGGACTATATTGGGCTCACACTCTCATTCCAATTGGGGATCACCATGTGAGAGTGGAACATGTCTCAAGATATACTCATATCCCTATCAAAAAATACTAGTGGCATATTACAAAGGCATAAGATCAGGATCATATCCCTACTCCAACCAAGTCTCACCATGTGAGATGGGGAAATGCCTTGAGATAGGCTTATATGCCTGTTAGTGAAGCTACTTGGCATATTCTAGCAACTAAAAAAATCCAGACTCATACCCCTACTTCCATCGATGAATAATTTCACCAACATCCTTTAAAGGATATATAAAAGGATTCCCATATCCATTCTCCCATTACATAGGTCTATTGGAATATTCTTATGGGGAATGAATATTTGGAATAGGCTTATATTCCCCCTTCATCCAGGGTTGATCGACATATTCTAGTAACCAACCATAGGAAAACTCATATTCCTACTGACAATACAGAAGCTCACTAGAATACTCTAACGGCTTATCAGTAGTGAGATCATATTTCTACAACACCAAATATTTATCAACATATTATTTTATCCAACATATAGTAGGCTCATACCCCTACACAACCCCAAAAGGTAGGTCGGCACATTTTGTCCATGATATAGAATGTGGCTCATATCCCTATTCTAATCAATGCTAGTGTCCTTGGGAATATTAAACACATATCTAAAACACATAAAGGGTCCTTAGACTCTTCAACTGAAGCCAAGGCTGATCATTACCATGATAGTCCTCCTCATGGAATGTGGATATGGATCATAATGGCTCTATTCCTGACATCCTCCCTGGTCAACCTCCCCACAGTGATATCTCCCTCAAACATGAAAATCCTCCCCTTTACCAGACACCATTGTATAGAGAGGTTCTCAAAACTCATATTCCTTCATATAGATAGATTCCTAAAACACCAGGTTCAACCATATATAGTTCCCCATAAACTACCATCAACCCTTCATCATGGTCAGTAGGTAACCCAAAGAGATGACCTCTGTGGTCTGACCTGGTGGAGGTATGTAAGTCTGATGAAGAGGAAGACGAAATTGATATGTCAAGAGAGTTATCCAAAAAAAATCTCCCAACCATTTTCTATCCCCCATTCACTTCTTACTATGAGATCTTAGATGTTCTAGAGAAGTATTTCATGCCTTACCTATGATAAAATATGTGGGAAACTCATCAGTAATTGAAGGTTGGACTCCTCCCTTATCTGGGATATGAGGGTCACCTTCATAGCATCAAAACACTCAGTTGTCCGCTAGAACTGGATGTTATCTCCATGTCCTGGGAACCAAAACTGGAAAATTATAGTGAAAATATACAACACCCATTCTTACATTGTATCAAAACTCTTCAACAATTGAACGCTAATGACTTATCATGTATCTATATTCGTGGATGGAAAAATTATGGAGCATTAAACTTCACCACACCACTAAAACAGTAGAACTCCCCAAATGAGGCATCAGGTAATGTCATATCCTTTAGTGAGATCAGGTGACTGGGTAACACATAAGCCAGTTGGTCACTATAACAGAATTCCCCCACTTTAATTATTCTAATACATCATGAAAAAGAGGAAGAGGACTACCAACAGATCTTTGAATTGGCCCTCTCAAAGCAATGGGAATAAATTTCAGACATGAAAACCTAAGTAGTGATCATCTCAATAAATTCCCATAAAAATGACTCCCATTATGGGCTTCCATTGAAACGAGATCATACACAAGCATAGATGCAAAAAATCAAGAGGGAAATAGTAATAGCTACCATAGAAACCATCTAGAAGCGAACCCAACCCATCGGGTTGGGGGAATATTTACCACCACCTCCACCCCTCATTTAATCAATCCCTTAGAGTATTAAATAAATATGAGTAGAAACTATAAATCAACCCCATCCCATAGGACTGGGGATATTTTTATATCAATTTTCATCACCAGTTTTATCATGCCGAGAGGGTTCCCAGTGAAATCAATGGAAGTTCTAGATCAACCCATGCTCGTAGGGATAGGTGAATTTATATCTAAATTCACATTCTAGGAGTCATAAAATCATCATCCACAATAATCATATCCTCAAAAAAAGAATCAAAAAAATCTAATTATGACACTGAATAGTCCCCTACCCATAGGTGTGGGGATATTTTCATCACCATCACCACTGAGAGAATCGGACTTCTCCAGGTTGGAAGGAAAATATCGACATTCTACATCTCATAATTTCCTATTGTCATAAGACTAACCCTCACTATTTGAGGCCCATTCAGAAAACAAGACCAGAAACTCCCTATAGGTCATCATTCATAGGTTGATATGGGAGAAACAAACAATGAAAGAAATCAAACCCTACAGGGTTTGTAATCCAAAATGGTCTAATATGGACAAGGGTTCAAGAAATGACCCTGATGCAAGTAGTGAAGACTCGCCCTATTGTGTTAAGAGAAATGGGATAGCTAACTTTACCTGACATACATATATGAATTTCATCACCATCAACACAAAAAATAATGTGGATCAAGACATAGATTTATAGGGATGTAATATAGAAAATATACCATAAGAGGTGGGTGATCTGGATTCACCAACTAAAGCTACATGTGTATAGAACCAGAGGAGAATCCAAAACCTGACACCTTTGAATATTTATTTTCCACCTATACGATAGAACACTGCTAAGGATAAAGGGAAATAAGTGGTCATATCCCATTCTTCATCCAAAAGAGTTAATGTTCCTTCCACAGAGGTGTAGTTGGTGTAGTATGAGGACAAGATCCAAAATCTAATACAACTCAATGAGGAGCTACTTAAGGGAAACATTTCTATTGGGTATCTTCTTTAAGATGAGATGAATATCCATCCTCCCACATATCAATAAATATCTAATCCACCTTAAAGAGTGATATCTGAGTGTCATACCAGCTCTGGATCAAGGTAGCTAGTCTACATAAATGAGGAGGTCTAATATTATCCCAAACTCCCACTATTATGACAAAAATGTTTCCCTTATAAGGGGATCATTTAGTATTATCACATATCAAGAATTAGAAGGATATGAAAATATGGACACCTCATCAAGACCCACATACTCCTTACAGACAGAAGATAGATTGGATAGCAGTACCTCCAGAACTTATCAATGGTATCAAGTCCCTAGCTGCTCAAATGGAAGTCATGGAAGGGTGATGTGCACCTATGTAGCCCGAGAAGAATTCATATCATGAATGGGTTGATGAAGCTTTTCCCCCACCCAATTTCATAAATCCTACCTTCTCTACCTTTTATGGTGTGGGAGATCCAGAATATTATATCATGCATTTTGTGTCACGTTGTGATCTAATGATGGGCCCTCGAGATCAGCATGAGGTGACAAAGCTGCGGTGTTTTATACAGAATTTGATAGAGTCATCCATCGATTGGTACAATAGCCTTCCAGTAGGATATTTTTTAGGATTTGAATACCTCCATCATAAATTAATTTATTAGATCATCTCTGTGCTAAGGAAAATGACAATCATCGACCTTATAAGCTGCAGGAAACACAAAAATTAGAGGGTGTCTGACTTCATATCCATATAGAAAGGTTTAACCTATTCACTCAGCATCCCTCTCTCATAGAAGAAATTTCTAGAGATATGTACCAAAAATATCTAGGCTGAGATGCAGACACCCCTGATCTTAATGAAATATCCAAGTGGATTCCACAAGTTTTTGAAAATGGAATAATTTTTGGGGGATTCCATTTAGCATACCCAAGATAAGTCTCGATTCATGCCCTGGGCATAAGGTAAAGGGATTGGTAAGGTATAGGTTTCCACTATTACACTCAAACTAGTATAAATTCCAATTCAAGAACCTAATCATGTCTCGAACCACCCAACACCTCTTGTCGAATGGAAAAAACAACAAAACTTCCCTCAACTAGAAGAAAAAAGAGATCAGGGTTGCCTAGGATTCGTGGGATGAATGAACAAATCATACTCCTTCCAAAATGAGTAGGTCCCCATTTATTTCATTATAGGCATGTAAAATAACCTACTCAAGATACCATAGCCTAGGAAACCTAATGAGGTCAACCTCGCTAATCATCCCAACTACTTACTTTTCTATAAGAGGTTGGGTCACACCATATAGGATTGTTACGCCTTCAAATACATCCTCCAATGTATGGTCGATTCTAGACAGGTGATACTAGAGAAATTCTTGGCACAAGAAACTTGAGTAACCACTTCCCAGTCAAAAGAGGAGGGTGATTGGAAAAAGTTCCAACTAGGTGTGAATAAGAGTTTAGAAACTAGATGACATAAAAGATATTCGACCAAGGTCATGATTCTCTAAGGGAACATATTCACAACCCATGATGGTTCCATCACCCAAGGATGAGACATAGAATACTCCTACCAGAGTTGGAAATAACCATAAAACATAGAAATAGATAGAATAATAAGATTAATATTTAGATCCTATGCAAGCTATAACTCTTGCAGATTTCTTTCCTACAACATCTGAAGCATAGACACTATACCACCAAAATCATTGAACAAAGATATCTCCTTTGGTTCTATCCACAAAATAAACTTTGATGACCCCTCCTCTAATGATGAACACACTTATGAGTATGAGTTCCTCATACTTGACCAAGGAGATGGAGGTTTAAGGCACGGGATCCAAGTATATAGAGGATAACATGGGTGTGGATGAACCCAATATCTTGATTGCATCTACACAGATGATATATATACAGTTGATACCCATGAGAAAGAACTCCTGTAATCCCAAAAGATACATAGAGGTGTCCCAAAATCCTCAAATAGTCATCTATTCTCAGTCTTATTACATGATTGATAGTCGAGGGTGTGATTATTTAACCATCCCAAACAAAATTCAAGGCCAAAAAGACTAATGCCACTGGCAGTGGATGCTCCCTTGACCTCTTTATAAGGACTAAACCCACCTACCTCAAATGTATCAACACCTGAACAACACAATAAGGATAAAACCCACCTTGAAAAGAATCAACCTATTCATAAAAGTACGAAATTCTGAAATAGTTGGCAGTCATTCCATATAAACTCTCAATCCTATATGTGCTTTATATTTCAAAAAAACTCATAGAGGCACTCATAAAATCCATCCAAATCCCATAGCAGTTCAAGATATAAGTCTCTAAAACCAAGGTTTATTGATTTGAGACTATTCTATCAGAATTCCAGGTCATTATCCTGTTCATATAGCATGATCTGGAAGAGGTCATCCAGGGACACATCAGACCCCTATATGTTTCAGGCAGACTAGATAGTGTTTAAATCTAAAGGGGTATAATTTAAAATGGTTCCATAATGAAACTCATCCCAATTCATACCCTTAAACATTTGGGATATATCTAAGGGGATTTATCTCACGCAAATATAACCATTCAAGTGTATGATAAGATTGAAAAAATACATCTCTGGAAGATCAAGCTTAAGGATTAGTTCGGGGATCTCACGTCTAATACTGAGTTCATGGTTATCCAGAAAGACACTACATATAATTTCCTTATTGTAATGATTTGGATTCATAGTCATGTGGTGGTACCTTAAATATTTCATCAATTCCTGAAATACACTGTTGATGGGAAGGTCAACATACTACATGATGATAACACTCCCTATGAGTCTTGCGAAGTCACATATGTTGAGGTGAGTTTCTATAAAGGGGAAGTAAAACAAGTAATGGTGGATGAAAATATAAATGTTGCAGCCCTAAATGGATAAGGGATTGTCCCTACAAATCCCTAGAGTATGCTCGATAGTGATTATGTTCTACCCATAAATCTGATTGAGGTAATAGACCTAATCTCGTAAATTCAAGCTCCTCCTACCCCCAGTGGCAGTGTAAAATAAAATCAGTTCCAAAATATCTCTGCAACAACTCTGGTAGTAGAGGATTATAATGTATCTTCCTAGGGAATCTCTTATCCTAGTAGTGATTAATATTCCCTCATATTTCCTAACTCATCTAAAAATGACTCTACAGACTCAGAGATCGAACAAGAAGTGAATGAACTCAGGAACACACCTTATGCATTTGAGGAAGGCATCTCCACCACCATCGATGAGCTCAAATAGGAAAATATAGGAATAGTAGAATACCCAAAACCTATATTGATTAGTTTATTCATGCCTCTTGAATATAAAGAAATGTACATTTCATTTCTAAATTATCATAGATATGTGTTTGGTTGGAATTATAGAGAAATCCTCATACTGAACCCATATGTGCTACACACTATCTAGGTTTACCTGATGACCATCAAGGTTTCAAGTAGGAATCAAGGGGGATGCACCACTCTCATGATACTAATGTAGATTCAAAATTTTAAATGTTTAGAAAATACAATTTTTTCTAGGAAGTAAAATACCCAAGATTTATCTATAACATCATCTATGTCAAGAAAAAGAACAGGCATATTAGGGTCTCGATCGATTCTAGAGATCTCAATCAACACTTCCAGAAGGATGATTTCCCATTTCCAGTCACATAACTCTTGATCAATGAAAATTATGGATTCCAATACCTTTCTTTCATGGATGGGTATTTAGAGTACAATCAGATAAAAATGGCCCCTAAATATGAGGAAGCCACAACCTTCAGAGTACCCAAGGGGGTTTTTTCTACCAGGTTATTCCCTTTGGGTTAAATAATGATGGCGCTTCTTATAAATATGGAATGCATCATATCTTTAAAGCCTTCATACGATAGATAGTGAAATGTTATGTCAATGAATTGGTGGTTAAATCATTTCGAGTGGTGATTGGATATTATTAGAAAACTTATAAGAATTATAGTAGGGCATGAATTGAAATACAACATGAAATAAACTACTTTGTAGTAAAGGTTACATGTACATCAGTCATCCACCTCATCATTATACTTTCCTTGTTACCTTTTTCCTAAAGATTTTTTATGATCATCATGCTTCTCAGCCCTTCGAATAGAGCATTGGTGTGGTAATACCCAACTTCTCCACATTTATGACATAAAATTTCATAAGAAACTTTAGATTTATTTTTATTTCCATCCATTACATTATCCATTTTTACATGGAAATTGGATACCTTATACCCCATATTCCCACACTTCAAACATCTCCTAGTCCCTTTTTGAAATTTTCTTTGGTTTCTCTTTTCTCACTTATTGTGTAAAATAATTTGGTTCTTATTCTCATTATCACCTTTATCATATTAAATTCCCTGATATGTCATATTCCTCTTTATTTAATTCTTAGGGCATTCAATGAATTTCCAGTTGTTAATTTTGATTTTTTATAGTTGGTTTTCCATAATCACAATATATTCTACTTAATCTCCCATCCAATTGGGAATCTTGTTTGGGAAATCATAACATTGTCCTTCACATTGGTTTTTTACTCAGTTACTCTTATTTATAACCATTAGATAGAATAAAGAGGAAAAAATTAAAGATGGGTATTTTTAAATGCA
This sequence comes from Viscum album, assembly GCA_963277665.1. Lineage (NCBI taxonomy): Eukaryota > Viridiplantae > Streptophyta > Magnoliopsida > Santalales > Viscaceae > Viscum > Viscum album. Next base: position 130,318,118 of record OY728162.1, read on the forward strand.
TAAATGGGAATCCAAAGATATTAAAGTGATAATTTACAAATGAGATATATTTCCTTAACTTATGAATTTATAGGATTCAATATATGTTATCCATGATCTATTTTCTAACATTTACACTTATCGTCATTTTTTATCCCTTAATAATGGTTCATAATGAGCTAGGGAATTTTCCAAAGCATATTCTATGGGAGTGTCAAACCAGGTGAGCAGTAAGGCATGTTTTCGTGTACCAGGTTACCTAGAGTCAGGATTGTGACACCTTATTGCAGTTTTTACCCCTAGGTACATTTGTTACAGGACCACATCCACTTTTAGTATCTAGATAGGGGTGTATTTTTTTGATAAACCACTTACTCTATGCTTACCAAAATTTAGGGATATTTTCTAAGACTTAGTCTTATTCCTATGGATTTCACTAGAGTTTTCTAATCCTAATCCCAAAAATAACCAAAATCTTTCTCTAACTCCAACTAAAATAACCCTTCTATTTATTTCACATTAATACATGATTTATTACATAAAACAACACATAATAAAACCCAAAATATAGAGAAGTCTAGTGTCTTTGGTAATTAGGTACATAAAATAACATTTTTAACATGGGATACAATAACATATTTGAAAAATTCCTTAACATGCTTCTAACATTCCATGGCTTTTTAAAACTACATGGGATAACCTAGGGACAATCATAAGAAAGGGGTGAGCTATAAAGTTCAGTAATAGAATAAAAAAGTAATAACATGAAGAATATAATAGATGGTAATCCATAGGCATATCAATGAAGATTAAATGAAAAATAAATAATATGACATGATATAGAATGATAATCATAACATGGGGAATGTGGAAACAACTTAAAACATTACATCATAAACTTAGGTCAAGGTTAAATCCACCAAGACATCATGGTAGAAAAATTCCCATAAAATAATCATGTTCACTCCCTATCCCAACAAGAATTGTCATGATACTAAACATTACCCAATTCAATGGAGCACTATTGGGGTGAACCCATCATATTCATTTTATTTTCATGCTTAAATGTTCCATATATATTATACAACATGAATTCATTCATCCTCATAATTTAATCCATGATCAATAAATATATAATAAATACATGAAATTACCCAATCAATACGTATATGTTCATAAAGTTTAATACCCTTGGTAGAACAATGGGTATGGTATTCACTACACAATTGTTTTTCATAGAAAATCACAGTGAAATTTCGGCAGCATAACAATGTTACTTAAACATTCATAAAAAAGTTGATGAGAGAGAAAGGAGTCTCTCATCCTTTTTAAATCAAATTTGAAGTAATAGGGACATGTAAATATATGTCACAGCTTTATTAAATAGAAATATAATGTATAATTTCATAAAAAACTTGAATAAAGAAGAGAATGTGAGGATCCTCTATGGAATTTCAACATATTAATGGCTTAGGTAAGAGTCCAAATAAGGGAGGATAAATGATACCACATTAAAAAAATTAATTAGATAGTAAGGGAATTATTATAAATTAATTAGAATATAACCAATTGAAATTAAAATAACAAACTTAAAATAAGTTTCTTGAATTTAAAAGGAGGAGAGGAAGGTCCAAAGAAAAAATTTAGCATGGTAATGGGTGTACATAAAGGTTCATGAGATGGATAAATGAGAGTGAAAGGTGATCTAATAATTTATACATAAAATGGAAAGTAATGAGGTTATGGAAGAACATATCCCAATATAAGCAAATGAAAATTAAATGACATAACATAAAATGATTTCTTGATAAAAGAGGAGTGTGGAAGATCCCTTATGGAATTTTGGCATAGTAACAACTTAGTAAAGGGTCCAAATGAGGAGGATAAATGATCCCTCATTCATATAACATCGTTTTTACAGTAATATAATGTTTATAAATCATCATAATTTATTTATTTATAAATAAAATTTGAATAATAGAAAATACCAAAAACATATAGGGGAAAAGTAAATATAATCAATTGAAATTAAAAGGATTAATTTCAAAGGAGGTGCTTGAATTTAAAGGAGGAGAGGAAGGTGATGATCCCTTACTTGAGTGTGTGACTCCAAATGTTTGGGAAGGGATTATTGAGAGTTTGGGGGAACCATAGGAGAGTGAAGGTAAGGGTATGCTCATGATCCAAGGAGTTTTAGTAGAGATAAATGGGAAATTGGATGGGTTTATATAAGAAAAGAGGGGGATTTCATTATTATTTAGGTTTTGGACTATACGTAATAAAATATCCAAAACCACAATCCATACCATGGTTTTTGCCCATGTTTTATTCTAAAGGGGTTTTTTTATTATTTTATAAAGATAAGTTCCGAACTTATTAAAATAATTCCCTTGATTATGTGGATGTGAGTCACACTCCTAAAGAAATGATTTTAAAACCTTTAAATATATTATAAGTTTTGGAGGATTCATAATGGCTTTAAAAAATAAATCAAATAAACTTAAAATCACATTATTTTAAAAATAAAATATAAATTTGGTTATGAATCTCATTTATATTAATTATTAAATCACTTTTGGGTCATTATGATGACATAAATCACAAACTATATTTATAAAATATTTAATTTTTACCCAAAAATTCACCTCTCTCAAAAAATTATGAAAAATTCACTGTTTAATAATTTCAATGATATGATTCCAAAAATAATATTTATTTTATATAAATAATTTTTTAAATATTTTAATTTTCTCTTTTAAAATAATAACCAGCATTTATTGAAATTTTATATTACTTAAAAATACAATTTGTGTTTTATCATATAATTTTTTAATCAAACTTGTTACAAAATCATTTATAAAGTAAAAATAAAAAGGAATAAATATAATCATAATTTAAATGAAATTGAAATGTAAATATTAATACTATTATAGTTACTTTGTTTCTAGTCTTTTTAAATTATTTTTACCCTTAATTAACGTTTTTTCTTTTTACTATGGTAATTAATATTTACTTTAATTACTATTCATATTGTTAAAAACGTTATATTGACATTATTACCTGATATTATTAAATACGATTCCAAATATGAAGTCAATTTTATGAAAATAAATTAATATAGGTGGAAATTTTTAATTTAAAATAAAACTTACAAACACTATGGAAAGCAGTTTTCTGAAAAATTTATTTTTTAAGGAAAAATGATTTCACTTTAACTATATAACTAGTAATATTAATTATATGGATATAAATTCAGAAATATTGGTATGTAATATAAAAATTTAATTTAAATCATTTCTCAAGAAGGGTTATTTTAATTAATTGTAATCGAGAGACATTTTTCATTTTAAAACAGTTTTTAAAACAAATGCATTAGAAACTTAAAAATAAACTTATACTAAAATTTGGTATAAGGATAATTTAAAATGTAATTAATTGAATACAATTAAATAATACTTATGTTAATTTTAAATAAAATTAAAAATATAAATTTACATTTAAATTAATTAATTTATCAATATAAAAGAACATTTTTCATAAAAACTGTATTTTCACTATTCACTAAAAAATATATATTTTTCAAAAAATAAAAATTTTAACCTTAAGTTAATTATTATATGATTATATGAAAAATTTATTTCATTTTATCAAATAAATTTTCTAAATTTTATAGAAAATAATTATAACATATTTTTCATAAAAAAAAATAAAATACTTTTTTGGATAAAACATACAAAAATACATTACCAAAAATTGATTGATTATTTACAAATCATTTATAAATGTATTTAGGACATATATATTTCATAAATTAGTTAATCCTACTCATATCCATTAATTTTAATTGAAAGGTTAAAACATTCATATTTAAATAATCATTGTTTTCTTAGGTTTGGTGTTGTGTATCGCATAGGCTATCGAAAAAAATTTCTCTTTTGAAAACTTGGGGTGTTATATTCTTCCCCACTTTAATAAATTGTGTCCTCACAATTTAAACTTTAAATCAGTAAGAAAATATTTGAAACTTTTAAATATATTTATTGAAAACCCACATCATAAAAGGGGTTAATAAAACAACCTCTTGAAAAGAGAGAAAGGGAAGTATGAGGGTCATCACATAACTAGGTTTCTAAGAAGGAGAAAATTAGTGGGAATGGAAAACATAGACATGGAATAGAAATATAAAACCAAATAACTTGTTGATTATGATAAATAACATGGTCAAGATAAATTCAATGACCACAAAACTATAAATCTGTGATGGATAAAACGACCATCAATTCATCAGAATATGAAAAAAAAAATTGATTCATGATTATTTATCTAGATTTAAGTAATTACTTTACCATCTAAACTAAGAACATAAAGAAATATTATTTATTGAAAAGTATAATTAATTTCCACTTCAATTTTAAATTTTTCTCCAAATGATGAGATCTCAAGATGATTTTTTATACCTAAAGAACTAGAATAAACTTTTAATGCATCACATAATACACCAAATAATAACAAGTTATCCCTCTTGTATTTACTAAATCTAAAATGGCTAGCATAAAGTGAGATAATACCTTAACACATTATTCAAAAAAATCTATAAAAACCCAAAGGTTTAATATAGATTGTTCCTTAAATAAATACTAATAATGTTAAAATTAAAGATTTTTTTAACCTCAAAGGATGTCCCATACCATTCTTATTACACCTAAAAAATGTAAGATCGCTCATCTCAGATAACCCTAAAGGGTATATATTCCTCAACCCAAATAAAAAATCTCCTAAAATATAGTTTATCATATCGAAATAATAATATTTTTTCCTTCATTTGTTTTTGAAAATATCATACTAAACTTCTGTCACATAAATCTTCAAAAGTTGTATCAATTATTTTAAACATAAGTTTAGCCTTAAAAATAGAATCCCAAGAATATTTAGGTTTGTCTCATAATCAATCACCTATTAAGGATCAACAATGCCTCAATGATACATTTTATAAAATATCACATTATCACAAAATTACTTTTATAGGTTATCAGTAAAATTTAAAATAAATTTCAAGTCCTTATAGAAAAAACATTATGGAAAAAATACCTACATATTTCTTGATTATTATATCTATAACATCATTGATATACTAATTTTAAAACATAAATCAAAAATAACCATTCATAAACACATTAATATTTACACTAAAATAATTTCAATAACATAGTTCCTTACTTGGATCCAAACATTAGTGATAGATACGCTTTCTTATAGTGAAATAATATCTATACTATAGAATATTCATCCTCTTTGTATTTTTATTGAATCTAAGGTTAATTCATGGTACATATGGTGAATTCCTTCTCCGAGTAATTTATATTTAATTTATAAGAGGACAGACATTCTATAACTAGGATAACACCAAATTACACTAAATGATGACTGATAATATTTTTAAGAAGAACATCCCCACTAGCATCAACATGGTATACATAGTTATTTTTTTATGTTGTAAAATAATTTTGGGTGGTGACTAATTATAATTACAAATCTTACAAGAATTATTGTGGGTAATGAATTGAAATACAACACGAAATACACTACTCTAGAGTAAAGGTTACATGTACATCAGTCATCATGATATATATCAGCATTTGAATTTCCTTATTCCCTTGTTCTTAAAGATTTTTTATGCTCATCATGATTCTCAACCCTTAGAATAGATTATTGGTGTAGATAATTCCCAACTTCTCCACATTTATGACATAAAATTTCATAAGGAACTTTAGATTTATTTTTATTTACATCCTTCACATTATCTATTTTTTCATGGAAATTGTATGCCTTATTCCCCATATTCCCACACTTAAAACATATCCTAGTCCCTTTGTGGAATTTCCCTTAGTGCCTCTTTCCCCACTTATTGCACAAAATAATTTGTATCTTATTTCTCTTATCAAATTTATCATATGAACTTCCCTGAGATGTTTTCTTCCACTTTATTGACATTTTTTGGAATTCAACAAAGTTATAGTTGTTAATTGTGATTTTTGATAGCTTGTTTGGCATAATCACAATATGTTCTACTTGAGCTGCCATCTAATTGGGCATATCATTTGGGAAATCATTCAATTATCCTTTATATCAATTGTTTACTCAATTACTCCTATTTTTGGACATTATTTAGAATATAGGTAAAAATTAAAGATGATTATTTTTAAACACATAAATGGTAATCCAACTACATTAAACTGATAACTTATAAATTAAATATATTTCCTTAACTTATGAATTTTTAGGATTTAATCTATATTATCCATGATATATTTTATAACATTGAACTTATAGAAATCTTTGGTCCCCTAATAATTTTTCATAATGACCTTATGAATTTACCAAAGTATATCCCTTGGGATGGTCAAAAAAAGTGTGTAGTAAGGCCCATTTTCATGCACCAGTTTATCCCAAGTCAGGCCTGGGACACATTGTCAGAGTTGTTACCCATAGGTACATCTGTGACAGAATCATGTAAACTTATAGTATCTAGATAGGGATGTATTTTCTTAATAAACCACTTACTCTATTCTTACAAAAATTTATGGAGGTTTTCTTATATTTAGTATTATTCCAAAGGATTTTTCTAGAGTTATCTAATCTTAATCCCAAAAATAACTAAAATCATTCTCTAATACCAACTATAATAATATTTATCTTTATTTCATATTAATACATGATTTATTACATAAAAATAAAATTAATAAAACCCTAAATATCAATAAGACTAGTGCCTTTGGTAATTAGGTATATAACATAACATTTTTAACATGGGATACAACAACATATTTAAATACTTCCTTAACATGATTCTAAAATTCAATGTCTTTTTAAAACTACATAGGATAATCTGGGGACAATTATAAGAAAGGGGTGAGATATAAATCCTAGTAATGGAATAAACAAGTAATAAAATGAATAATATAATAGATTTTAGTCAATAGGAATATCAATGAGGAATAAATGGAACATGAGTAATATATCATGCTATAGCATGATAATCATAACATGGGGAATGTCGAAACAACTTAAAACATTACATCATAAACATGGGATAAGGATAAATCCACCAAGACCTCATGGTGGAAAAATTCCCATAAAATAATCAGGTTAGCACCCTATCCCAACATGACTTATCATGGTACTAAACATTACCCAATGCATTGGAGTATCTGGTAACACCCATCATACTCATTTCCTTCTTATGCTTAAGTGTTCCACATAGATCATATAACATGAATTCATTCATCACCATAATTTATTACATGATCAATAAATGTGGAATAAATACATGTAATTCAAAAATAAATAATTATATGTGCATAAAGGTGAATACCTTTGATAGAAAAATGGGTATGGTATTCACTACACAATTGTTTTGGAATGGAAAATTATGGTGAAAATTTGGCAGCATAACGACATTACTTAACAATTCATAAAAAATGTTGATGAGATAAAAAGGTGTATATAATAATTTTTACATAAAATGGTCAATAATAGGGACATGTAAATACATGTATCGACTTTAAGAAATGGAAATAGACTGCATAAGTTCATAAAGAAATTTGAATAAAGAAGATAAGGTGAGGATCTCATGTGGAATTTCATCATAGTAATGGCTAAGGTAAGGGTCCAAATGCGGGAGGATAAATGATAAATCATTCAAATAATATCAATTTGATTGTAATTTCATGATTATAAATGAATGAAAATATAACCAATTGAATTTAAAAGAATAAATTTTGAAGAAGGTGCTTGAATTTGAAAGGAGGAGATGAAGGTCCCTTACAAAATTTTGTCATGGTTGCGGGTGTACAAAAAGGTTTATGAGAGAGATAACTGAGATTGAAATGGGATCTCATAATTTATAAATAAAATTTATGGTATGGGGGATATGGAAGAATATTTTAAATATAATCAATTGAAATTAAAAGGACTAATTTCAAAGGAGGTGCTTGAATTGAAAGGAGAGGAATGTGAGGATCCCTCAATTGAGTGTGTGAATCCAAATGCTTGGGAGGGGATTCTTGTGAGATTTAGGGAACCTTAAGAGGACTCTAGAGAGTGTATGTAAGAGTATATTCTTGATCCAATGAGTTTTAGTGAATAAAAATGGGATATTGGGTGGGTTTATATTGTAAAAGAAGGGGATTTCTTTATTATTTAGGTTTTGAACTCTACATAATAAAATATCCAAAACCACAAACCATCCCATGGTTTTTTCCCATGGTTTATTCCAAAGGGTTTGGGTTTTTATTATTTTATAAGTACAAAGTCATGACTTATTAAAATAATTTCCTTGCTTACGTGTAGGTTAGTCACACTCTTAATGAAATGATTTTAAAACCTTAAAATATATTATAAGTTTTTGAGGATTCATAGTGGCTTTACAAAATAAATCAAATAAACCTAAAATCAAATTGTTTTAAAGGTAAAACATATGTTTGGTCTTGGATCCCATTTATAGTAATTATTACATCACTTTTGGATCATTATAATGCCATAAAACAAAAAGTATATTTATTAGATATTTAATTTTTACCAAAAAATTCACATGTCTCAGAAAATTATAAAAAAGACACTGTTGGATAATTTCAACATTCTGATTCCAAAAAAATATTTATTTTATATAAATATTTTTATAAATATGTAAATATTCACTTTTAAAATAATAACCGATAATTATTTAAAATGATGGGTTTCTGACAGTAATAGTTTTCGAACCCTTATAAAAATCAAATTTGAATTCATATAAATTATATGATAATTTATATTTAATAAAAATTATTTTATAAAATTATTTTATTAAAATATAATTTATTTCAAAAATTCATTAATTTATCAAATGAAATGTCTTGATTGGTATTGACTATAATTAGTATTCATATTGTTAAAAAATAAGTTGAACTTATTACCTAATATTAATTAAGATGAATCCAAATATGGAATCCATTTTATGAAATCCAATTCATAAAGGTGGAAAATTATAATTTAAAATAAAACCCATAAACACTATGGAAATCAGTTTTCTAAAAAATCATTTTTCAAGAAAAATATGGTTTCTCTTTAACTATATAACTGGTAATATTAATTATATGGATTTAAATTAATAAATATAGGTATGTAATATAAAATTTTAATTTAAATCATTTCTCATCATGGGTTATTTTAATTAATTATATTTGAGAGACATTTGTTATTTTAAAACAGTTTTCAAAACAAATGCATTTGAAGCATAAAAATAAACTTATACTAAAATACAGTATAAAGATGATTAAAAATGTAATTAATTTAATATAATTAATGAATACTTATTTTACCTTGAAAAAAAATTAAAAGGATAATTATACTTTTAAATTAATTATTTTATCAATATAAAAGACAATTTTACATAAAAACTATATTTTTAACTATTCACTGAAAATCTATATTTTCCAAAAAATTACAAATTTCCACCCTAAGTTAATTATGATATGATTATATAAAAAATGGATTTAATTTTATCAAATAAAATTTCTATATATTATAGAAAATAAGTATAATATATATTCTCATAAAAAGGAATAAAAATCATTTTTGGAGAAGAAATATTAAAATACATTACTAAAAATTTATTGATTATTTTCTAATAATTTATCAATATATTTAGGGCATATATATATTTCATAAATTAGTTAATCCTACTCATATTCATAAATTTAATAGAAATTTCAAAACGGCCATATTTAAATAGTCATTATTTGTATGGGTTCAGTGTTTCATATCACATAGGTTACCGAACAAAATTTTCTCTTTTAAAAACTCAAGGTATTACACGGATGAAATAATATCCCTGCATCTAAATAACCCTCAACTTGTGCAGAGTGTTCCCAAGGATATCTTGTAGAATTTTCTCATCAGTTCCAATATCCTTATTACATGACATTAAACTAAAAGGAAATACATCCTTACCACATTACATTAAACTATGTGATAGATACATCCCCACTGCATGATGTTAAAATGTATAGGCCATCACCCATCATCATCCCTTATCAAAGGAACACAAAATCCTATCCTTGTCCAACCAGAGTATGGGGTAATTCTATTAACTTTTAATCCCGTGACCCATAAATCATGCTTCATGTCTCGAGAAACTTGGGTTGCCTCAAAGATTTTATAAATCTTGGAAAGTAAAAAAAGGATCACTTTGTCTGAAAATTATATCGATGCATAAGTGATTTGACTTAAAAACCAGAGATATATTGGCTCTTTATGAAGGGATTTCTAATCCTTGTGAGCCTGAAGTCGCTGTGGAATAAATCAGTACCTTAGAGTGTGATGGTCCATCTCTAACATGATTTTCCCATATCATTGCTCATGTCTTGAGAACCTCAAGCCATGATTTACAACATCTTCATCTCCCACTCATAATGATGTTAGAGTACTCTTGACCCTGGGTATCAAAATTAGGTTATGGTGAAACATTCCCATCATACTAGGTCCATGTGCATCATGATATTAAAATTATGTATAATTTTGTGAAATATGGACGACCTTAAAAATTATCCTTTGATGGTCCAAATCACAAGACCCTAAAACTGATGGTAATAAATATATAAAAGTTTTTAGGTTGAAATCCTATAAAGGGCGGACTAGGAAAAAGTCAAGTCTCTTCTCTCTAAAATCTTCATATCCAAAGTTTAGGAAAAAATTAGAGTGTAAATTAATGAGGCATAAATCTCATAGGACCCAGTTTATTTCCCTAGTAAAATTACAGTCATGCTCACAAGACCCCCTAGTCCTAGAAAATGTTAGATTAATGATTTCAACATATCCTTATTGTGATAATGTGTTCACTAGGTAGCGATACAACCTTTAAGGTGCTTGAAACCTTCTTGAATATTACATTTTTTCATAAATCACAATTCATTATTTGAGCTTCACGGATCACTAAAAACCTTCTATGGCCCTTGGAAGAGGATACCAAGATTTAAGATACCATTTTTTTGAATATGCATGGATCTTTATGGCTCCAACATATGAGCTCCTGACCATCAACCAAAAGAATCATTATCCTGAAAAAAGTGTTTTCTAGTCCTTATGAGCCCTGAAATCATTGTAGTGGAATGCAACACCTTAGGGTGTTTTAGGTCATCCACAATATTATTTTCCCATATCATCCTCATGACCCGATCACTTTGCACCATGGTTTACAATCCCTAGAACCAAAATATTCAAGTGGATTTGACATCGTCAATGTTACATCACTTTGTTTCAAACCCTTTATCAAAGTAGGAATATGACACTCAATTTTTGAACTTTTTGATGTCCCGCACCCCATGACTCAAAAACATAGGTCATAGGTCTAGAGCTTCCCAACTAAAATCTAAACTTTTGTAGGGTTTCAAATCCCTTCCTATATAGACTTCAATCCACTTATCACTTCATCACCTAGACATTTGAGTATTCATAGATCTTTTATATCCCTCAGAAGAGAGTGGGGATCCCCTTAACATGATCATTCATATATATCATATGGGCTCATGCATAAGGTATTTGACCTAACAACTAGAGACATATCCTCCTTCAAAGTAAGAAACTTTGATCCTCATGGGCCCCAGTAACACCGTGGAAGAACTCAACACTTTAGGGTGTTTTGGTTCAGCATTGATATTTCTTCCCCATTCTATATTCATTAACTCTAACCTTTGGGTTATGACTTACTCACCCATACTCCAACTATCTAGGTGGAATCAGTTTCCCTAATATTTCTCCATTCACCTATAAAATCTCCAAAAACTTTCATAACCCTTGGAAAAGAGTGGGGACACCTCTTTTTGATCATGTTATCATTGCATGAGGGATTTGACCTAAAAAATAGATGAATCTCCTCCTTATATGAAAGGAACTCCAATCCCAAAGAGCCTTGGAAACACCATGGAAAAACTCAACACCTTAGGATGTTTTGGTAAATCCCTTATATGTCTACCCCATTCCATATTCATCAATTAAGTCCTAGTATCAAGACATTAAATTTCATAGTATGTTAAGTCCTAGCAGTAAGACGTTAAATTGAATAGTATTTAATTTCCTAGAAGTAATACTTTAAACTACAAGGTATTTGATGTCCTGGAAGAAAGACTTTAAACTAAATAGTATTTAATGTCTTAAAAAAAGACATTAAACCACATAGAATATTTACATCCTTAATACATGATATTAAACTGCATGAAATACATCCTTGTCGCTTGACATTAAATTTCACACTATATGTCCTTACCATATGACATTAAACTGCATGACATACTTCCTTACCAAATGACATTAAACTGCATGGATAATGATGCTTCACAGATGGTATATTACCAAAAATAGAAGGTGTGAGCTAAAATACCATAAAATATGGAAACATAAAGTCCAAGCTAGAAGGACCTAAACTACATCAATAGAAGGTCTAATATAGAAGACCCTAAACTACAACAATAGAAGGTCCAAGCTGGAATACACTAAACTACATCACAAAAATGGTCTAGTTTTAAATACCTTAAAATATCCAATAAAAAGAGTCACAATGATCACCAGATTGAAAACTTGATAAGGGAATCCTAGGAAAAATTCAATGTCTCTAATTTCTAGGAATGCACTTTGTGTGCCCCAAAAAATATTGATCACTTATAAAATAGAAAAGGAACAAAACTTTTAATATCAAAAACCCATAATAGGGGAGCTTGGGAAAAAGATGATTTGATGCCTTCTAATCCTTCCCCTGTATGAATCTTAGGAAAAAATTAGGGTAACATAATATATATATATATATATATTTAGGTATCATCACTTAACTTTAGAAAAAATCAATCTATTATTTCTAAGTCCATTAAATTCAGAAAAAGATAGATCACTCTCCCTCAAAGACATATATTTTACCCAAATTATTCTTTTGTGAATTAGGTAATCTCAAGAAAACTGTTGTTGGTGCATCAAAGGGGAATCTCATGTCGGTGAGAATTTATAATAATTCCTTAAAGAAAATCACTTTGATTTTAACATTTAAATTTAGGGGTTTAATTTTACTTGATATCATACACAGGATGAGTATCATTCACAATTGATGCAACATCAGCTCAATGAAATGTTATGCACATCATGAAAGAAAGAAAACTGGACAATGGTATATAAATTTTGGAAGATATGTTCCTTAGTAGCAAGAAGAAGGTGGAATCTCCACATACTAGAGTCTCTATCATGAATATACAAGTAATGGAAAAGTCATGAAATTACAAGACAATTGCAACATGAGTTTGGAATAATCTTGAGCACCGCATAATTTTTCTCCCGGGAGGTAATGGATTGGTGTAATTGATCAATGGATTCAGTTTCTACCTTCACAATCCACTTTAACTACCCATCCCTAGAAATAGTATCAAGATTGGACTTCTTTACCGTATCAAGGATCCCCTACTACTACAGTATAATTTTCGCTGATATTTGAAGACATGTTGAAACCAATATAGCTCTTCTTGAAGGAGAATAATTTTATAATATAAATGGTAAATTTAAACTTTCTTTATTTTTAACATATCCATGTGAGTTTCTGTCTCCACTATGCACTAAGAAGCTTCTTTCAATACCTCATCCCAACTTCTCTTTACAGAAAAAGAGTCCTCAGCTACTACTACCCTTAATACAAGGGCCTTGTTTTTCTCCCTCATAGAGATCACCTCCTTCACTCGGGAATGAAAGGTGGAATAGTCAAAACCCTCATAACCAATGGTTGTGAACATGAACCAAATATGATCCAATTGATCCTTCAATCCTTACAAAGGGTCATCTAAAATTAAAGTCCAAATCTCCTTCCACACTTGTCGATGTATCGACTGATAAAGTGACATAGAGTCCAAAAACATGACTCAATCTCATCCCGAGGAGATTAATATATTCTAGTACTAATTCACTAAGTGAGGGATTTATTCTCATGGTCTTCAATGAAGTGGATAAGAAGATGGCCTCTATATTGGTTGACTCATTCGGATGAATTCACGAGGAAAAAGGGACTGGAACTTTCAAACTCTGGAGATAAGGCACTAAAACAAGAGGCATAAGGGCTTATCAATCATGGGATATATGATTTGATATCATTACATTACCAATATATATGACTGATGTTAGAAAAATACCATTATCAATTGTGTCACTAGTAACATCAGTTTCCCTAACCCCATCTTCTAATAATGAGAAAACACCCGCTTATGAAGAGAGGCTTGGTTGAACCACCATAGCTTTCTATGAAGTCAAAATTTTCTCACCACCTTTAAGATATGAAATATAATGAGAAATGTTAAGTGACATAACACAAATTGAACCGAGTTTCCAAATTTTGAAGAAGTAATTTACCTTCTCCAAAATGCACCTCCATCTAATCTAAATCGATAGCAGAGTAGATCTCGATATTAGTTCTCTCCAGTAGTGTGTTCTCTTATTCTAGGTTGGGTATCATAACCATTAGAATATTATAAGTAGGCATTGATCCTAACTGATCCATCACTTCAACCATCTCTACTTCTTTATTAGTTGAGTCCAATAGTGAAGGTTCTTCTAAAGAAAAATAATATTCACCCACATCCTAAGTGGAAGATACATGCTCCTCCAAGAAAGCTCGGTGGGGACCTATGCATTTTTGAAAAATTGGGATCTATTACTGAAATAGTCTAGAACAGAAAAAGAGTGAAATATCTCACTTAATTAAAGATTTTGGTGGAGTGGGATCTACTATTTTAGAGAACTTCCTTTTCCCTTTACCCTCCAATGAAGGGTCTCCAGAAGGTTACAACACTAAAGGAGTTAATAAATTCTCCCCATAAGTTTTTGATGTCGAGGTAATTGATATAGGGATGGTAAGTTCCATCCTCATCAAATCCAGCTAGCCTGGGAGACCCACATCATCAAGCCCCTGGTCACTAATCAATTAACCCCCAGTGGTCATACCCCTAGGATAATACACTAGGGATAGTATGAGAGGTCGTTCTTCTATGGATTCCTGTTATGTCAATGGAAACATAAAAAAGATGTTAGTATGGTTGTAAGAGCACCAAATCCACTTAAATACAACATAAAAATCATCCTTACCACTGCCTAAATGATGGGATATCCCTATTCATCCATGGTAACCTCTAGTGTTCCCCAAACCACCATTTGTTGTACCAAAGTTGAATAGTGAACCTAACCCTTCATGCTTTCCATCATTACATCAAGTTATTAGAGGAAATCCTTGAACTCCAAAGGTCATTATTTGAAATTAACATCTACAGGAGTGGTAACATGAGTGGAACCTTTTAAAGGTAACTATGCCTGGTGCATTATTCTTTAGAGCTCATACTCTATGTTCACTTTTTTCCAATTCACCCATTGTTGAAATATGATAAGAAATAATATTTCAGGTGTGACTTCACTCATAGGCACCACACTTGTTGTGATCATGCTAGTTGATGCTTCTATTGGGATTGAGAGTAATGGTAAACATATCACTTCCTTGTGATTTATTTACAAGGCTGTTGGTCCACTTGAAAAAAGTTGTTTTCCAATCCTTGGATTGTATTTAAAAGTAAGTGGAAATATTATATCTTCATGTACTGATATGGATAATTGGATTTTTGGATTTGAGAGTATCCAAATATCAGCATAATTTTAAGACAAACCAACCTTATCATCATGTTAAGGGAATCCTATATTGACCTGAGTTTCCTCCCTAGTGAACATTAGCTAAACCTAGTGAGCAACAATTGGATGGTTCTCATATCGAATGTGAATATGGGGAGCACATCTCATCTGAACACACCAAAATTGATGGCTAAACTATAAAGTTTCATACCATTAAAAAAGAAGTGACCCATCAATATGGGTATAGAGGACACCCTCACACAGTTACATCTTGTAGGCTAGAGCCTCAAGGTTTCCCTCACCATTGTCAACAACACTGCCAGTGGTCACTATCCCATAGGGTTTGAAGGAGAAGTGGTCATGATGGCTCAAGAAGGCCCTAATCTCCCAATCCTTTAGTATGATGGGCCTTACCCTACTAAGTCTCCAAAAATGGTTTGAAATGAACATTAGGTATATTATGGATGCTTTGGTACTCAGAGCCTCACTAATGATCCCCCCATCTAACCACATAACACGTGAAAGGTGTTGAAGATCATGTGTGGGGATCTTACCCTATAAATATGGCATAAGAGGTGATATAATTTTTCCAACATGGGATTGGATAACCTAATGCGCTTCCCTCCTTCCATATATGTTTCCATCATAAAATTGGAGACTCTGAATCTACCCCTTTTCTTTGTCAGGAGCAAGTACCTGCTTAGGTACATAGAAAGAAAGACGACCAGCTGAATGGTCCAGTCAACATTAGGAATAACCTCCAACCACTAGTTGGTGAATAAAACTTCTTCAACCATGGTCCAATAGTCTCCCTCATCACTAAAGGATTCCTTCATGGGGAAACCCTTTGTCTTCTTATCTTCCATATCATAATGGACTTTATTGATAAATTATCTCACCCATTGCTTAAATGGGATATCTTACCCAGGGAGAGGGTCCTTCTTAAGGGCCTTTTTATCCAACATGATAAATTCTTAGGAAAGAGAATGGGTCCTATCCATATTTTCCTCCATGGATTATAAGTGGAAAACTCATCATATATCCCTTCTAATATGGGTCTACTGAAAATTTGTTCAACATCCCAGAGACTAATACCCAACTCACCATGCATTATGTGGAATGTGTTTTTATCTAGTCTCTAGTGACTAACCAAGTCCACCATCAAGCCCTTATTGTAGTAGTAAAAATTCCGTGATATCTAGATGACCTCATACATTCCGATATATTTCCACTCCACTGAAAATTCAGAGGCAATATACTACACCTTGAAGGTCCAACCCCAATCCATTTCAAAACATCCCCTTAATCGAAGGTCCTAGTTGGGAAACCATATGAACCTATAGCTTGTGGAAGATTTCCAAAATTATTGAGTGGTACATGTGGATGTATGAATCATATTCACAAAAGTTCCCATCAAAGTTTGTGGGAATAAATTTCATCATATAATCATCTATGTGGTTCTCCTCAAAAATGAAATGACCTGTTTGGGATATGTTCACTCGGAAGGTATTATGGGTTTCCAAAATTTAATAAGAAAGAATTATTGATGAATGTGGTGAAATGATGTAAGTGCCATTGGTAAGGCCAAACCCATAGATGGGAAGGAAGTAAAAGAGAGGATATTCCCTAAGGTTCACTCCCATTAGGTTCATTAAACTTGTTTATGATGATCCAACATTATGGTGAAAACCAGCATCCACACCTGCAACAATGGCATTCTGATGATCCACCACTATTTTGGCCTCTTTATTTAAATTAGTATGATAAATATAGAGATAGATATAATCCATATTTAAAAATAAATAACATGTATCATAAAAGTGGATAAATCCCACAAAAATACATTCATAAATCTGGAAGCATCATGGGAATCACATAAACCATGAATAGATTTAGGACTGCATGAACTAATATAGGTCTCGCAATTTGCATGAACCATGGAATCCTCATGAATCACATAACCTATAAGTAATCTCTCTACAATGAATCTATTCATAATACTCACAATCGTTTGACCCTAATAAGGTCATTCTAAACACATAAGGATTGAGTGATCACGTGACTAAGACCAGATATCCTATGAAGCCTGCATGATAGACATTTAGCCAAGTACCTAGGTCAAGTTTCATTCAATTTTTGATAATTGATTCATGATTCGTTTGAATAATTTATGGGAAAATTAAGTAGAGTAGCATGATCATGCATAGAGATAACATGAAATAGTTCCCATGAAGCAGTATTGTGAAATAGATCTTGCAATTAGTTCTTATGTCCAATTCTTATAAATAGGATCTTGTGACGAGGTCTTGTGAAGGAATCACATGAAAAAATCAATCATGATAGATCTAGATATTCTGAGTTTTTGGGGGAATGATCCTCTCATGTTCCCCCTATTTATAGAGTGCTCTATGTAATACCAATGGTTATTAGGGAGACTAAACATTGCCTAAGACACTGATTAAAAGTATCCCCAAGCACTTAGGAGGGAATTTACTTTCTTCAGAAATGATTCCTTATCCCTATGGATGTCTCTTCTGAGAGGGGGGAATTTATTGATGACTATTAAATGATCATCAGAAAATCTAGAAGGGAAGAAATAATCGAAGCATGGGAATTATTTTCCATGAAAAACAAGGGAATAGAAGGTAGCAGACTCATGCAGATTACATAACCTTTAGAAGGACACATGATCACATGACCTTCATAAGGTTATTTGAATCGATCATGCACAACACGTGATTTGATTTTGATCATGCAGATCCCCTTTTACAAGTCTTTATGTTCTTAAAAAGGTGTCTTGACAAGCATTGGTGATCGTGTAGAGGATATCAGAAGAGTCTAAAGTTCCCAAGAATCAAATAATAACTAAGAAGGGGGGGGGTTGAAGTAGTTGTTCACTTTTTGTAAGTTTAAATACTATTAAAACTTAAACCCTAAAACATATTAAATTTTATATCCTTATCACCTTTTAGTAAATAATCATGCATGAAAAAATATGAAAGCAAGTAAAGTACTTGAAATTTAAAAGGTTTAGCCTCAATGTGAGAACCCACATCCTTTCCATATCAACTCTTATGGGATTATAGAAATTCAATATTATGAGGAAGTGAATAAAACTTGTTCCAACTCCCATTATAAACCTTCTATCTCTCTATAGGGATGATTATATTGACTCTCATTAGTTTACAAATTTTTCTTACAAACAATTGAACTAAAATAAAAGAATAAATAATTTCTTCAATCTACTCCACAAAAATTCTTGGGTTCAATGACCTTGAGTTCAATGGCCTTAGATCTGATGAACTAAACCTTATTGAATCAATATGATGGAGTCAATATGATACTCTATTTATAATTCTATGCTTGAAGAAAATTTATGTTCTGTCTAAATAAAAAAACTTGTGCTTCTTAGAAACTGGTCAAAAACTAGATCCTAACTTCCTCAATCTAATGAATTCAGTCTGATAGACTTATTATGATGAACTCATTCTCAATATGTAAAAACTCAAACTCTTCTCAAATTCTCAATATGATATTCCTTGGTCTAGTAAAAAAACTTTCAGGTTTCCAACTTTTTTTTTAGATCTCATCCTGGAAAGAAAACTTGAAAATAATTATCTAGCACTCCTCCTTTTCTGAATGTGTAAAAAAGTTTCAAAGTATGAATGTATTGTGCTTCTATTTATAGGAAAATTGGAATAAAAAAGGTAGTAAACTGAAAACAAATTCCCACTAACCCAAATTTCAAATCTCTAAAAAATACTCTCATTTAAACTTCAACTTTGACTACTTAAAACCTTATCAATATTTCTCTGAAATTAGTCTTCTTGAATAGAATAACTTTTCTTCAGTCTGATGTAACATCCTCACCTTCATTCCAATGTAACTTCCTCATCTTCAGTCTCATGAAACTTCCTCAGCTTCATCCTATTTTAACTTCATTATGATAGAACAACCTCATATCATTATGATATAACTTTCTTCCTCTTCCCATTATGATCTGACCATCTTTCAGAGCTCATTACAATCTGAATTTATTTCTTTGAGTCAGTCTTATCATCTTTCCTTCTCATAATCATTCTGATGGAATCCTCATAATTATGGAATTATCATTATGATGGAATTATGATTAATATTTAATTCTCATTACAATGGAAACTCCGCTCTACAAATTTTCAATGCTTCAAACCTCATCAGCTATAACTCATTTAGACTTCTGATAACATTTATTCTTGTAACTTATGGATCCGATGAAAACTTTATCTTAATATCTAGAACCAATAAAATCTTTAAAATTCCTCCATTTCATCAAAATATTTTATCATGAGAGTTTTCATTATTTATGGGAATTTCAAGATTGGTAAAGCATAATCTAACATAGGTTAGAAAGTATGAAAATTTTCTAACTCCCAACTTCAGTATCTTCTTTCAAAACTCTTTAGAAACATTATGAATTCTTCACTCATCAAGATCATTCCTCCAGCCTTTTGATATTTTTCACACCAATGATTCTCATAATGATGATCTGCATCCTTATATGTTCAGTGTTCCTCTCACCGATGAGTATCATCTAGAATAATTTTCATCATATTATCCTCTCTTCTGCAAACTCTATCTTGTATCATAACTTATTCATGATTTATGAGAACATCCTGATTAGAAAAGAATTAGCATATTTAATACTTGGAAGTTCTATTACATCCCACCCTTTCGGCCTCACACAGAATCTTATAAGACCTATTATTCCTGAGACTAATTCCTTGAACTCTCTGACTTTCCATCAAATTATCATTCTAATTACTTGGTTATGTTAACTCGTGTCGATGAGCTAAGTATGATTTGCCATATCGATGGACTGGGTCTGATCTTGAAGAACAAAAACATTATTTTAAAAAGGTTTGTTATAAATATATACAAAACATTTTAAAAAAATCACAAAGGTTCTTCAATATCTCCCTTTGGATTTGTTGAAACACTTATTAACAACTTTTTCAACTCTCGGGAGATTTTTAGAACTCAACTTTTGTAAACATCTTAAGTTTTTTAACTTTTACCAAAACAAAAAATTTCTAAAAAGAGAGTTTTTTGAAAATACACTACTAGATAAAGGAGTTTTTTATTTATTTAATTTCATCCCTTGGTGAAAAAAAAATTGTGGCCATGTGATGATAAACCTTCCCTTACATTTATCTTTTCTTTCTTCTATTTTTTCCTCCCCCTTTTATTGTTATCTACCCCATTATCTAATAACCACAACTTCATATTCATAAAAGAAACATAAGTAAAAACTTCTTAAGAAATTTTTTAGTTTTTCTCCCCCTTTTTCAACATAATCAAAAGTGGGGTGGGGGATTTCATATGAGATAAGGAATTCATTAGAGGAGGTTGAACATGAAGTTGCATCATAAACTCAATAAAACTTTCTGTTGGCATTTCCTTTGTTAAAATATTATAAATTTGATACTTCATTGAGATATATTCAAGAAAAAAATCTCCAGAAGAAACTTTCTCTTTTATAAAGTGAAACTTTATATCAATGTGTTTTGATCTTGAATTTTGGACAGAATTTTTAGAAAGATAAATTTTACTTTGATTATCACAAATTATCTTAAATGGTTTATAAACTTTTATGTCCAAATATTCCAGCTAAACTTTCATCCACAACATCTGAGTAAAAGCCTGATTAGCTGCAACATATTCTGATTCCATTGTACTCAAAGTTACTAAAATTTTTTTCTTACTATTAAAAATTTTACAACATTCACCCAACAAAAAAATTCTTCTTAAGGTTGATTTTTTATCATTTCAATATTTAGTCTAATTGGAATCAGTATAACCAGGAAACTTCATTTAAAATTTTTTTTTATAACAACCCATGTGAAGTTATTCCTTTGAAATATCTCAGAATTATTTTTATTATTGACATATGTGATTTTTTGGATTACTTTGATACCTAGCACACAAAGTCACAACATAAAAAATATCATTCCCTGGGTATGTAAGGTTAAGTATACTTCATATAAAATTCCAAAAGTCTTTCTAATTCACACTTTTTTTCGACTCATAGTTATTCAAATTCATCCTCATTGAGATAGAGTAGAAACTTCTTTGGATTCATCCATGAAAAACTTTCCTAACAATTCCTCGACATACTTTTCTTGATATAGGAAAATATATATATATTTTTGAACTTATAATCCAAGGAAGAAAGTTAGTTCCCCCAATATTTTCATTTCAAATTTCTATTTCATTTCTTCATAAAATGTTTCAAAAACATCTTATTTATCCCCAAAAAAAATTATATCATCCACATAAATAATTACAATTAGATTTGTGGAGTCAAAATCATTCCCATATAAGTTTCTATTAAATTTTCCTTTAGAAAAAATAAATATTATAAAATAATTATCAAGCTTAGAATACCATGTACTTAGAGATTATTTCATCCCATAAAAATATTTCTTCAGTTTGAAAACTTTTTTTCATCCACATCATGTAGAAACTCACAAGGTTGTTCAATGTAAACTTCTTATTCAATTTCCCCATTTAGAAATGATGGCTTTACATACATGTGATATAATTTGTAATTTCAGTGAGCAGCCACTACTAGAAACATTATAATAGTTTCTAACCTTGAAACAAGGGAAAAGGTTTCATAAAAATCCACACCTTCCACCTGTGCATAGCCATTAAAAACAAGCCTGGATTTGTTTCTTGAAACTTATCCATGTTAATTAAACTTTTTTATATAAAACCACTTTGTTCTAATAATATTTTCAACTTTAAGGTGTGGAAAAAGTTCCCATGTTTCATTTTTCTCAATTTTATCCAACTATTCATTTATAGAATTCACCCATTATTTATGTTGAATAGATTCCAAAACTGATTCCAATTCAACTTTTGAGATGAGTGAAGTTTGATTTTATAATCTCATATTTCTTATAGTCTGAATTGGATCCTTCTACTTCTTGAGAATATTTTCATTCTCAGCATGTTTTTTTAAGGTATAAAATTTCAAAGTTTCTTTTCTAGCTGAAATTTCCTCATCACATGATTCATCTGAATA
Source organism: Viscum album (assembly GCA_963277665.1). Taxonomy (NCBI): domain Eukaryota; kingdom Viridiplantae; phylum Streptophyta; class Magnoliopsida; order Santalales; family Viscaceae; genus Viscum; species Viscum album. The sequence goes on from OY728162.1 coordinate 130,340,835, forward strand.
TTCATACACATCACTTTTCTCGCTTTAATTTTTGTTGGAGACTTTCAATTTTTCTTCCTCAACATTCCTAGAAACTTTTGTTAAGTAAGTTGAATTTTCAATAACTTTCACATCATATGAGTGAAAAAAAATTGTAAATTTTTGTTCCAACATTTTTAACTTCTTCTATTGGGTGATTAACCCATAAAATTTCCTTCCTCAACTTTCTTATCAAACATTCCCAGATCAATATTTTTTATTTTAAGTAAACATAGACTCCCAAAAACTTTGAAGTACTTGAATGATGGTTTTTTGTTATAACACATTTCATAAGAAGTCATGTTGGATTTTGGTCTAAAAAAAGTCTATTATAAATAAGTACAATAGTACTAATAGCATCTCTCTAGTATAATTTTTGAAAGTTTGTATTATGCTAACATACTTCTTCCCATTCCCACTAAACATCTATTCTTTCTTTATGCTAATCCATTTTATTGTGGATTTTAGAGAGAACTAAAGTGATGATTAATACCATTATTTTTCAGATAAGTTTCAAAAGTATTTATTCTGAATTTGATAAAATTATTTGTTCTTAACTTCTTTATATATGCCTCCATTTTTTTCTCAACTTCTTTTTTAAAAAATCTGAACATTTCCACAGCCTCTAACTTCTATTTCATAAACATGATTCTTGTAATCCGAGTGAAATAATAAATAAAATTGATAAAGTATAAATCTCATTTTATTTATTTATGTCTCATAAACCCATGTAAATCATAATAAATAAGTTCAAGAGGTTTTATAGACTGAATCTCAACTCTCTTATGACATTTGTTAGTCATCTTCCCTTTCTGAAAAGTAACAAAAATATCTTCATCTCTTCTTCTCAATTCTAAAAAGTAATAGACAACATCAAACTTAGAAATTTTCTTCATGTTTTTCTAATCAAGGTTTCTAAGTCTTCAATTCCATAATTTGTTTTCATCTTCATCACTCAAGTAATAGGAGTTATTAAACTCTCTAATTTGAAAAATATTACCACTAGTTCTTTCTCCTTCTTTAATTACTTCATCATATTTCCCACTTTGGATGATATAAGAATATTTTCTAAAAATATCTTATTTTACATTGTCACAAAGTTGAATTACACTAAATAAGTTATTTTGTAGCACATTAACAAAAAAACTTCCTTAAATTTCAAATTTTCTACTTCAATATCAACTATTACAATTCCTCTGATTTTTAAGGAACTAACATTACCAAAGGTAAATTCCCCTCCATAATGAATTTAAAACATGTTTTAAGTTTTTTATATCACCTTACACATGTTAAGAATATTCAATATCAAGTATCCATGATTTTTTCCTTTTAATTTCTTTCAAAGTTGTCTCAACAATAAAAGATATTTCCTCAACTTTCTCATTTCCAGTTTCCTTTTATTTTCTTCCATAAGAAACTATTTTCGATAGTAGTTTTGTACATATTTTTTCCTAATGAAAATCCTAATAAAATCTTCCACAAACATCTTCCAAATATTAAAATTGATTTGTTATTGGAATGTTTCTAATATCTTGAGATTTTTCTTTTCTAAATTCATGTGGATTAGGAATGTCACTCATCCTTATTCCACCATTGATTTATCTTTGTTCAAACCTTATTCCATAAAGTGACAAGTTATGAAAATAATTATAAGCCATGTTCCAATAGATTCCACAACACCAGTAATATCCATCAAATATTTATTTTCTATTGAAGTAAGATATTTCTCTATAAAAACTTTGTTGAGGTTGATAAATGTTTCCTACTCTAACAATATTTGAATGTGGACCATCATTCCGCCTAAGTGAGTTTTCATATTTTTTAAATGAAATAGTTTTTTCAAAACCTTTTTAAACCCAATATTTCCTAATACTTTTTCTGGAACATGAAATATCAGAAAAATCGGATGAGACATTATTTTTGGTTGGTGAGGATTTTACCTGATACTTGATTTGATCTATCTAATCAAATTTAGAATCCTCATATTTTACTTTTGAAGCTTTATTTTAAGTTTTTATTCATCTTTATTAAGGTATTTTTAGAATAAATAATTTTTTTTGAAACGTGTTAACTTCTTCTTTCTTAGTTTCCGGCTTCTTACTGATATATTCAACCCTTTTTCCCTATTCATCATTTCTAAGTTTTTAAGTTAAGATCTCTTGAATATGTTTTTCCTCCTTGATGACATCTTTTCTTCCTTCAACAACTTCTTCACAATATTTATTCATTATTCTAATTTCTTTCTTGAGAGTTCTATTTTTATCAAGACATGCAAAAAGTTCTATTTTGAGTTGATACTCTCTATATAATTATTCACCTCCTTCTTCACTATTTGACGAATATTTTATTTTCTCAACTTTTGCAATAAAGGTTCATAATTTTTCTAAACTTTCATATTCCAAAGAATCTTTTTCACTTGATTATGATTCATCTTTCTTACTCAACATACTTATTTTGTCTCTATTAAACTTATTCACGTATTTTTTAGATAAATTTTCTTCTTTATAACTTTTGTTCTAATTCTTCTATCAAGGTTTTTCATCAAAATCATCTTGATATTATCCAACTTTATTCTTGTATAAATTCATAGAAATTTGTCTGATTCCACAACACTCAAAACATTTGAGAGGAATTCAACCTTCATACTTTTTGCTTACTCTTATATGGTTTTTAAATATAAGAGACATGATTTTTTTCATTCACCTCATCCTCTTTATCTTCTAAGTCATAAGGATCAACATCTTCAACAACTCGTATTTTCATTTTTCTCATGGATTCAAAAGACATTTCATCTTTCATCTTATTTTTGAACATTGGATCTTTCCTCATTTCATAATCAATAATAAAGTTATGAAATTCATCAAGAGATAAATCATCCTTATCTTCTAATGAGGAAATTTTAGAATAAAAATTGTTTGGAAAATTTCTCATATGTTTCTTCAAAATTGTAGAATCTTCAAAGACCACATTGAATCCTCTGATGTTGCAACTAATTTCATCTAATATGGTGAATTATTCATCAATAGTTTCTTTATATCTCATTCTTATGTCTTCATACATACTATTCCATATTTTTCTCTTTACTTACTTTACTTTAGTATTCCCTTTGAAAATAATTTCTAGCTTATCCCACATACTCTTTGAAATTTTGAGACCCATCACCATCATATAAAAATTTTCTAATAAGGACATAAGGGTAGAATTTCTATCCTTTCCATAAACTTATATATTTCTCTTATCAAAAAACATCATAGGATCATCTTCCTCAATAGGTGGAAAAACAATTATAGTGGAATCAAAAACTTCTAGGGAAAGAGATACGAGATAAGGAATCATCATATTTTTTCATCCAAAATATTTTTTTCCATAAAATATAGGAATTATTCTATAGTTGACAGAATTGATATTATCCATGATAAGTATTCAACAAGGGAACCTTACCTTGATACCAATTAAACTTCTAAAGAAACAAATGACAACTAACAAGGGGGTTGAATTATTTGTTCACTTTTTATAAGTTTCAACACTTTTAAAACTTAACCACTAAAACCGATTAAATTTTATATCCTTATCATCATTTAGTAAATAATCGTTCATGAAAAGGTAAGAAATAAATTAAGGAACACAAGATTTATAAGGTTCATCCTCAGTGTGAGAAGGTACATCCTTTCCATATCAACTCTCATAGGTCTATGGAAATTCACTATAATGAAGAAGTGAATAAAACATGTCCTGGTAGGAATGATTATACTGACTCCCATCAGTTTACAAAGTTTTCTTACAAAAAATTGAGTAGAAAAAAAAGAATAAAAACTTTTTTTAATCTAATTCAAAAAAGTTATTAGGTCCAATGAATTTGAGCCTGATGTCCTTTGGTCCGATGAACTCAGCTTGATTGACTCAGTCCAATCAACTCAATATGATGCTCCATTTCTCATTCTACACCTAAAGAAACTTTATGTTCTGTCTGGATAACAAAACTTCTGATTCTTAGAAACTACTCAAAAACTCAATCGAAAATTCCTCGTTATGATGAATTCAGTCAGATGGAATTAGTATGATGAACCCATTCTCAATCTGCAAAAAAATAAAACTCTACTCAAATGATCAATACGATCTTCCTTATTCTGGTAAACAAACTCTTAGGTGTATGAACTTTTTTTGAGATCTCAATCTGGAAAGAAAACTTGATAAGAATTATGCAGCAGTCCACCTTTTCTATATATGTAAAAAAAACTTCAAAGTACGAATGTATTGTGATTCTATTTATAGGTGACTTATAATATAAAAGGAGGGAAACCAAAAAACTTTTCCCACTTACCAAAATTCCAAATCCTTGAAAAATACTCACATTTAAACATCAACTTTGACTACTTCAAACCTTCTCAAGATTTCTCTAAAACTAGTCTTCTCGAATATACTAACGTTTCTTTTTTCCAATGTAACTTCCTCATATTCATTATGATGTAACATTATTAGCTTCAGTCTGATTAAAATTCCTCATCTTCAGCCCACTATAACATCATTATGATAGAACTTCCTCAGCTCATTGTGATTTGAATTTCTTCCTCTGTCCATTACGATCTGATTATCTTCCTCATCTCCTTATAATCTGAATTTATTTCTCTAAGTTGGTATGATCATATTTCCTTCCCAAATTCAGTACAATAGAATCCTCATAATGATTGAATTATAATTATGATGAAATTATCATTATAATGGAATTATCATTATGATTGAATTATCATTACGATGGAAACTCCACTCTAAAACATTGAAATTCTTTAAACCTCATCAATTATAACCCATTCAGACTTTTGATAACTTCTGTGTCTGGTAATTTTGGATCTGATGAAAAAAAATTCTTGATCTCTCGAACTGATAAAATCTTTACGATTCCTCCATTTCATCAAAATATTTTATTATATGAGTTTTCATGCTTTATGAGAATTTCAACATTGGTAAAGTATTGTCTGACTTAGGTTAGAAAGTATGAAAATTTTCTAACTCTTGAATTAACTCTCTTCTTTAAAAACTCTTTAACAACATTAAGACTTATTCACTTAGCAAGATCATTCTTCTAAACTTCTAATATTTTCACATCAATGATTCTCAAACTGATGATCTGCATCCTTCTGTGTCTGGTGTTCCTCACAATGATGAGCAGCATCCAGAATAATTCTCATCGTATTCTCCTCTCTTCCACCAAATCCATCTTGTATCATAACTTCTTTATGATTTTTGAGAACTTCATGATCAGAAAAGAATCATCAGATTTAATAATTGGAAGTTAAATTACTTAACAACCTTTCAGTATCACTCAATATCTTTTGAGATTGATTCTTCCTGATACTGATTCCCGGTAGTCTCTGACTTTCCATAAAATTCTCATTCTGATTTTCTGGTTCTGTTGACTCATTCCAATGAGCTGAGTATTATTTCCCATACTTATAGACTGGGTCTAATCCTAAAGAAAAAAACATTCTTTTATAAAAAAAAATTGTCAACAAATACAAAAAAAATTAAAACATCACAAATTTTCTTAAAATTTCTTCTAAATCACTTGAGTTTCCAGCCGATGGACGCCTAATAATCATCCAAAACCCCTTATAAAATAAATTTATAGAAAGTATGAAACCCTACATGAGGGATAGTTACATTGATATTTATACGAAATTCTCACATGATCTTCAAAACCTCTCAAATCCCCTAGTATCATGTACACCTTATTGTGTAAGAGTATGTTTCCATGTTTCCTACATCATGTGAAGGGATTCTGATGCGTTCATTCAAGCACATAATTCCCCTATGGCCCCACTAATAAGTAGAAGGGTTTTATGTGTAAATTCATGTGTTTCATCATGAGACCCATCATTAGCCATGTGATGCATCATTGATAAGGAGAGTGATTTTCATCAACAACACTCACATGACTTCACAAGATCTCTTATCCTTATAGAATAAATAAAGAAATAAAAGGGGAAAAGGAATAATATTATTACAGAGGAAAGGTACGTTGATCTTCATTTGAAAGGGGTTATATGCCACGAGTGATCACTGTTTATCTTACGAATCCCCCTTGACAATCTTGAATGATCCCATGGAGGCTCCTTTGAAAATTTACCTTAGTAACATTAAGAATCCCAGAAAAGTCGTATTTGATCATGAAAAAGCCTTCCCATAAGAATCTTGGTCTCGTAAAGAATCCTAGAAATGACAACCTGACCTTGTGAAAGATCTTTGAAATTTCAAAATGGTTAAAAGAAATACCTCTTACAAATCAAGGATTAATAAACATAGAGATGGAAGAACATTCTCATGGTCGCTGTCATCATGCAGCATTATGGATGACCCATGATAGGATCATGCAAAACATGTGATACCAAAATCCCACCACCGAATCGAGATCATATTTTTGAGATATGTACAATGTAATTTGGAATATAACTGAGGTATATAGTCTTATAAATCCCTCTATATAAACACAAAAATAAGGATGATGGATGACTACTACATTGGAGTATAGGATTAGACTTCTCATATCAAAAATTCAAGCGATCTTAAAGGTCTTCTGCCAGGTAAATCCTAGGAATGACCTAAGGGATCGTAGGACATGAATATTTGTTTCATGTGATCACTCTATATATTATGTAAAGGACTTCTAGCATGTCTAATAAGTTATGAGAAGGAGTTCCCTCATGTCTATTGGGTCATGAGAAACCTAAAATAATCTAACAATGGGAAAAAAATGAGGCACATATGCAATAAAGGATGGAATAAAGACCAAAAAAGATGAGATACTTATGAGAAGATGGATATGCTAATATTTATGTGCTTCACATGACCTACTTAGGTCATGTGACAACACCAGGACATGTCTCCAAATTCATGTGACACTCTATACATGCCATTTGGATCATGAATATCCCTTGGACATGCCGATCAAATCATGTGATGCCCTCTGGGCATGCCACCCAAGTCATACGAAGTCCTACGTGTTGCCAACCAAATCTTGAAATTTCTTCCAGACATGTTTCCCATGTTATATGGAAACACTGGGGCATGATATCTAGATCTCATGATTTACTCTAAACAAGTCATCCATATTATGCAATGTACTCCAGAAAAGTTAGCTAGATCATGTGATGTCCTCCAGAAAAGTCAGCTAGATCTCATGATTTCCTCTCAAGATATGTTTGGAAATCCTTATACATATTATATAGGCACCCTAGACTTATTTTATAGACAATAAGGATGTGTCATGTAGTCGATCAGTACATGTCATACAGAATTCTTAAGACATGATAACCTTGTTCAATCGGTATATTTGGGAATACCCCTAATTGAACTATGAGAACTCTAATTTCTACCATAAATAGGATATGTAGGATTCCTTTCTAATTCTTGATCTCAAATGGGCACCCAATTCAGTGTAAGCCCCTCCAAGTCTCTAGAATTCTAATGATTGGGAACCAATCCCCCCCCATGGGCTTATCATTCTTCTTCATACACCATAGAATGAGAAGGAAACTGAACTATAGTGACTCTAATTACTTTCAAAATCAGGATACGTAGGATTCCTTACTAAGGCTTGAGCTCTATATCAAACACTTTATAAGGTCCTCCCTGTGTCTAAGTCCTGGATTTTTTTGTAATGATATTGATCACTTGTGATCCCCTATTTCTCACACTAGGCATGGATCACATAGGATTAGGTACTTACAATGATCATATCATTCACTTTATGAATCTCCCCATATAGGGAAAACTCAATGTGTAAACCCTATTTAGAGGCATGATATGACGACCCCTATACAAGTTTATCCAACTAGGCATAAGTCCCAGGGACATGATTGAACTAGGATGACTCTAATTCATGCCACGACTAGGATATATAGGATTCCTTCTTGAGGCTCGATCTCAACACCATGTCCCTAAGTTTCTTAATACATATCATTTCCACATGAAATTAAATTGAATGGGTTCAATTAACTATGTGGTTTTTTATTCCATTTGTAAATAGGATATGTAGGACACCTCATAAAGGTTCAATCCCATCCTAAAAATATTAATCGCCACCCTATATGGAAGTAAACTCTAGAGTACCTAGTTACATGGATTCAAAATATAAGTAGCTTCTTGTTAAGGGGAATTGGATGAATAACCTTGAATACAAACTGATGGAATCATTAATATAACCCCCTTTACACATAGAATGGTACAACAATTGATCATTTTTTAAGGTAACCATCCTCATATCAATATTAGGAAGAGATTCACAAACATATCTTAAATCTATAAGAGAGTCCAAGAGTAAGCAACAATTCCCCTCAGAAGGGTCTGATGAGCCTGACTTCCTATCCTCTCGACCAATGTGAGTTCTTAAATTCCAATGGGTCTAAAACACCAATTAAACACCTAAATTTGGAAAGCAGGTTGATACCCAGTTATGGATGTGGGAACTATTGGGAGATTTTGTGAAAGTAAAACATGTTGAACTCGACATGAAGAATTGTGTAACACATTCACCCCCCTCATAATCAATCATCAGGCTTTCCAAAAACCCTATTTCATTGGAATAATTTTTTACTTTTAATATCATTATATCATTACTATTTTATCATTAAATTATCATGAAATTAATTTATTATCAATGTTTTATTTATATATGAAATCAATATTTAATAATATCCATGAAAGATATAACTGAAAATAAATCATCAACACTTAGATAGTAAAAATCTACCATGGTTGAATAATTTTTTTTAAGATAGATTAAAAGGATAGGAAAAAAAATAAATATTTTATTTCATAAAAACATTATTTCATATTTATAAAAAAATTAAATTTTACATTAAGTATTATTTATGTTATTGAAGGGGTAACAGGAATGATGAATATGTGTGATCTTCCCCCAAAAGGCCTCTCTTGATCACATATCCCAAAATAAAATGCATGATTTAGATCATTATCTAATGATTTTGTGATAAATATTTGTTAATTTACTTTAGGATGGTCTTACCAAGGTGACACAAACTGATTTTGATTAATGATTTCCAAGTTCTTATATATTTAGAGCTATGAATTATATTCCTTCAACTCCTCGTTTTTTATTTAAGGGAGATCTGATAACAGCATTTACAGATGAAGATTTTAGGCTTCTTATTGATGATTTTTTTTTACTATTATCAGTTCGTTTCATTACTCTATACCAATCTTGGAAGAGATTTAAAAATTAATGAATTTATTATGTTTTTTAGGGTTTTTATCAAAAATTTTGAATGAACTCAGAACAATTTTAAAATTTTATGATCTTAAGTAATTTAATTTATGTTTGAATGAAATTTAATGTAAAATTTTAGGTAATATAATGATTATATCAATGTGGGATATCTTAGTATTATAGGGTTGTGAGTCTAGAGTAATTTTGATTTGGGTTGTGTTTGTTTGTCTCCCTATTCATTTTTTTAGACCAAATGCATTATTAGATATTATTAAAACCATAATAAATCCTATCATGATCAAATATTATACACTTAATCTTTCTAGTCCCTTTATAGCTCATATCAACATTGAAATTGAAAATTGTACTCATATCCCTTCGATAATTTGGATTTTGAATCAGTTTGGAAGGTTTTTTAGTAGGTTATATATGAAGTATTTCCTTCATAATACTCAAAATGAAAATATAGTGGTAACTCTTCCCCAATCTATATACAATCCCTATATTCATGGGCTCCAAAAAAATAATTATAATCTAGTTTAATGGAAATTTAAGGGTTCTTGAAATTCAGTGAATTTGGCTGATTCTAAATAGTGTAAGGTGAAGGAGAATTCCATATTTTTTTGGGTTGAGAATACTATAGATATAAATGAGGCACCAGGGGAATCCTCTAGAGATACTGTTTAGGATTTCATGAAAGTTTAATTGTATTTATATAGAGTCTATTTCAGGGGTAAACTTATGAATTTTCTAGGGATTAAATATATTATAAAATGGAGAATTCATCATGAACTAATATTTTATTTGGTTCTTTATATGTGGTTGGGAAAAATGAAATTCAATATGGTTAAAGAAAAGGAAGTTCATCATACTTATAAAGTTTATTTCTCAGATTTTATCTCACCAAAGGATTTTATTCACTGGGATAATAGTACTAATTTAAGTTTTATTAATTAGGGGAAACATCTTTAGTTGAATAAGGAGTATATTATAGTTCTTTTGGATTCTTATATGTTATTACACCAAGGGATGTAATTCACTGGGATAATAGTACTTATTTATGTTTTATTAAATATGGAAAACATCTTTAGTAGAATAAAAACTCTATTATGATTCTTTTGGATTAATTAGATGAAACTGATGATTTTTCATTATTACCCACTAAAGATAGAGAATATCATTACTTTTACTCAAGTAATAGAAAAGTGAAAATTTTCATTTAGTATTCTATTAGTTTCTTAGTTTCTCAATCTATGATCAAGAATTCTTTATCTAAGGGTAAGTTAAAACTAGTTGATGATGAGGGAATTTTCTTTCCTAAAAAAATAAATCTAGGCCATTGAAGGATGGTTTTAATGTTATAAATCCCTTGGTTTCAAGATTAGTGAGTAAATAATCTCAAGAAGAAAATGTGGTGAAATTTTATTATGCTTTCTATTCTTTGGTTGTAATTGATAAAGATTTTTACTAGGTTAATAGGGGTTACATGGAACTTTCTCCTAATGATGATATCTATCATTTGATTCATCTTGTTATATTAATATAAAATATATTAGAGGAACAAAAATTCAATTTATTTAGAGTTTTTGGGATATTTAAAAGTTCTATATTATTTGTAAAAAATAAAGTTTCATCTTGAATTTCTACAATATGACATTTTGTATTTAAAAATTTGTATTATGAAGTTTATAATTTTATGAAAGGAATGTTATCTGTTTGTCGAAAAAAATTGACCAAATATTTTCTAGCTCAACCAACCAAGTATCTTAGGAACCATAGTGGCATCCAAAAAAGATTAAATATGGGATCCATCTGAGAGTGGTAGGGGAAGCATGCATGAGGTTAGGTGGGTCCATGTGACCTGAGGATAGCATATAGAAGCACATAGGTGAATGGTGCTTAGCCTCCTTCATATGGTCCTACACATAAAACTAATGGAGAGAACCAAAACAAGATGTATTTCATTTTCAAGATGTAGAATAATTTTTTTTATAAATCGGAAGCCTCTCGAATATGGTTTTGATATGGAAGAGGTTTTGAGAAGTTAATATTCATTTTTAAATGTATGGAACATGTAGGATTTAAAAAACACCACATATAATGAAAATAGACAACATGTACTTATTTATAACCATCTTCAAACATGGGATTTTGTGAAAGGATTATACCTCAACTGGTTCAATCATGTCATGATCTTAGTTGTTTGAGAGATTAATACTCTTAAAACTATAGTAAAAAAATATTAATTCATGCTTGAAATTTCATACATAATGTTCAGTTTTCCAGTAGACAATGCATGTGAGTTTAAATGAGATCATAAAAAATCGAATCCATCAAGAGAAATAGTATAAATAAATTAGAAGAAGTGTTTTTACAGTAAAAAAAGACGAGTTTAATGAAATTTAGTATATCATAAAGAGTTATCAGAAGATCCACTAGAATGGAGATGTAACTTCATGAATTCATGATAGTTAGTGTAAATATAAGTTAATAAGAATTCATGGGAATATGAATTTTTTAGATCACAATATTTTGGGTTGTATGACTTTAATAAATTTCTTATATAACTTGAGGATTAATAATATTTAAAAAGTTATACTAATTTCATATGAATTCATATGAGATTTTGTAAGACTCATAAATTCTTACAAAATAGGTGTTTATAAAAGGTGAGAATTTCAGAATGATTATTCTGAAGAAAAATAATACTGATGATGCTTAAGGATGGATTTTTAATAGAAATATCATGGTGAGTAAAATTTTATTCTAGAAAAAAAATAGGGTGAATAATTTAAGGAGTATCACATTCATATAATATTATACATGTAGGGATGATTTAATCATAGGCTTGGTGGAAGATATTTAAAAAAACATTTCACTACAATAGAAATATAAAACCTTGATAATTATGTATGATCATATACTAGAATAGAATCATATTTAAACTAAAAATATCAAGGATAAGGGTTTATGACATTTTATATCACATGAATATGGAAACCTAGGGTCTTCATGAAGATTTAGATCCATTACCAAAACATGTGTTTGAATGGTGTTTTAAATACATAGAAATATAACTACTGATTTTATTAGTCTTTCATAATTTCATATAAGAAATTATTTATTCACATGTTCTATGTATATATATGATATTTAGAAAAAAAAATTGATTCGAATATGATATATTTTCTTCACCTTATACATGTTGAAAAAAATCAAGACTAGATACTATTTCTTGTGCAGATCTTGAGTACTAAAGGTAGATAGAACCATTATAGTATAGAGATCCTTATTGTGTACTCAAGAAGAAGAGGATGAAGAATAATAATAAGAAGAGATAGATCCTATAATATTTTCATATCATAAAATAAGGTTGTAGAGGACAAGGGACTGGTTGTGTTTCTACTATTAAAGATCTTATTTTCAAGACCCTTACTGAGGAGGAAGGAGGTTAGGTTTATGTATGAATTCTATCAGGAATGAATAGATAATCTAGAGGATATTTAGGAGAGGCATATGTGTATACTATAAATTTTAATATATCTTGGAAGTTAAAGTCCTTCAAAAGGAAAATTATTCTTTATTTTTTAAAATCCAATGATTGAATGAAATATTTTTTCACACTATAGAAAATGAAGGATTCTTGATGAACAAGTGGTACATATATAGATAATAAAATTAAAGAACAAGTTATACCAATAAAAGAAATTCCATATTAGGTAGATGGATGATACCTTCTTGATACTTTTGTGTGACTTGAACTGAACTTGTAATCACTATAAATTTATAGTGATAATAAACTTTGTGTACTTGAAAACGTAAAACATGGAAAGAAGTATTCTCTCAAATTGAGCTCGAACCCTATAAATATTGAATGTTATTTTCCTTTGAAAACTTATAAATTTAATGGTAAGGTAAGGTTGTAGATGAAATCTATCAATACATTCATCTTATCAAGGTTAGAGGTATGAGTGTAAGAGAGGTTAATTAAAATAAAAGAAAACTTTTTAAAAGTTGGGTGCACTGATTCACTCTCCCTCTCAGTGTTCCTACATGATCCATCTTGGATATACACAACCATCACCCATACCAGTATGAAAATAGGAAAAACAAATCACCATGGATTTAATCATAGGACTCCCCAAGACATCTAAATGATATAATTCAATTTGTTTTATAGTGATCACCTTATGAAGTTAGGGAATTTTATTATTATCAGAGAATATATCTTACTTCAAAAACTTTCTAGGATACACATTAAAAAAGTGATGGGACTAAATGGAGAAAAAAATTCAATTTTATCTGATCTAGATTCAAGGTTTACCTTTAATTTTTAGATAATTATTCAATATTAATTGAATAACGAGTTGAGATTTAGTACACCATATAATACTTAGACCACTGGTTTTTTTGAGAAGACCATTTAAACCCTGAAAGATATTCTAAGATCCTACTTAATTGATTTTAAAGGGATATGGGATAAAAATATTTCTCTAATCCAATTCTCATATAATAATAGTATTCACTCTATCATTTAAATGTCACCATATTAGGCTCTATATGGGAAGAGATGTAGGACTATCAAATGTTGGATTGAAGTTAGAGAGATGAAGCTATTAGGACCTCATCTTGTTCAATAAATACCAAAAAGGTCTAAACCATTCAATATACCATTAAAACTACATGAATATGATATAAAATCTAGGAAAATAATCATCGATAAAATTTTGAGTTTGAAGTGGGTGAAAAAGTGTTCCTTTGGATATTTCCTTAGAATAAATTTATGAGATTTAGAAATAAGGTAAAGTTGAACCAAACATATTTTAGTAATTTTAAAATTATAAATAATATGAGAGTAGTGGCTTATCATACATGACCATTAACATGTACTAATCTCATAGGTTATACAGGTATATCATAACCTTTCCTACAAGGAGCAACCGGTAGAAATATTGTAGTGTGGAGATAAAGTATTATGAAATAAGATCACGCCTATTCAGGGTTCTCTAGAGGAATCATGAATTTGAGGAAGAAATATGGGATCTTGAGGATGTAATTAGGTATACGTATCCTCATTTTTTATCAAATTAATAGAATTTAGAGGATGAATTTTTTTAATGTGGGTAGAAAGTAACACCTATAGATTTTAGTATGTGTTTTTTCTTTAATAAAATTTGATGCATTTGATAACTCGTAACATAAAAAACACCCAATGTAAGTGAATAATAATTTATTACAATATGAAATGAAATAAATTACTATATTTTTAAAATAAATTGATAAAATAAATTAATTTTTTTAAAAAATGGGTCTAATTTACTTATGACAAACACCATTTATTCTAAAGAAATTGTTTCAAACTATTTTAATGAATTATATATTTTAGTTAGATTTAATACTTTATAGGAATGATATCAATAAAAAAATTGATAAATATTTAATAAATAAATATTATAATAAATAAATAATATCCATAATATAATTAAGTATTTATAATTAGTACATATCTAATAATTCTTCATTAAAAATGTTTTGTTCAAAAACATTTTTTTATGTTTTTAATAGATAAATTTCTCTCAATCAGAGTGTTAAATTTATTTAAAATTACTATTATACATTCAAGAAAATTAATAATAATTAATACATTTATTATCAATTTTTATAAGTTAAGATGAAATAATTTTAAGGAAAAATGAGATATCGTTCTGAAAAATATTTTTCATGCATGAAATGAATTTTTATCTTAATAAATTAAATTAATCACTATCGATGAATGATTTTAATGATAATAATTGATATTATTTCCAATAAAATAAATTAATATTTATCCAATAGATGTTACTAGGTAATGATAATAAATTCATTTTTATGCATAAAGATATATTTTTCTTAAAAAAATTATGCATTATGTGTGCTAAGATTAAAATTAAATTTTACCACCATTAGAAATTGAATATTTTAAAATGGTTTCATATTTTTTATTTGAATATTTAAATTTGTTAATATGATAAAATAAATTTATTTTAATAAAGATAAGTTACCATGGTAGAAGATGGTCACCATGATAAAGGGTGAAAGCATTAAAAAGGGGGTTAAACTAAGGGGTAATAAAAAAATATAAATAAAACATGTCCTTAATTGATTAGTTGAGTGTATTTTTTACCTAATTGATATTATATTCTAAATTTTTAATTTTTTTTCACTTTCCTTTGAGAATTAAAATTATTTTATTTTAAAATTATAAGTATTTACCAGAGTGTCACTTCTCTCACTTATAAAAGGTGGCCATCACCACCTCACTTCTTCATACACACCTAAAGATTTATAGCTTGAAAAATACCTAAAAAACCTATCCAACTTTATTTTTCATGACCTATAGGTTTTTTTCTTACCAAAATATAAATATAAGTAGTCTTATGGTGTGATACAATGGAGGATATTCGAGGAAGAAGTAATCATTGTTACAAACTTCTTTCAAGTTTCTCTCTTCTTCAACCACCTAAAACCATATTATAACCATATTAATATAATTAATTTAGTATAATTATTATACCTAGTTTTATTATGTTGATGTTATAACCATTATATACCTTTTTACCATATTATTGGAAAATGAAAATGTTGCCCATGTTACGTGTAGACGATTGTGCCCATGAACGACGTATTTCATTTTTTATCACTATCTTATATGGATGGTTATAAAAATAGATTTAATGAATAAATATTATATTTATAACATGATAATTTTTTTAAATATAATATAACCATTATATTAATAATATTATCAATAAATGGCCATAATAAAATGTAACATCCAAAAATGAGTATACCAATACACTTTGTATGTAATAATTTCTTACCATCCTATTTTATTTTTATTAATCATATAACTCTTTATAAATATGATTTATAACTTTAATAAAAAAAATAAATTAATATTATTATATAAAAGTGATATTGTTATTATGAAATAGCGTGTTCATGCTCATTCATTCGTTATACCACTCTCTAGTTTGGGTCGATTTTACCACCTATATGAACGATGTGTTGGGTCGGAAAAAAACGGGGAATGATGGCAAGAGGGGGGGTGAATTGCCTTTTAAAAAGAGATTGACAAATTAAAAATCAAAGTAAAGATGCAGCGGAAATAAAGAGGCAAGACACACAAAATTGATAACGGAGTTCGGCCAAAACCCGGCCTACGTCTCCGCTCCCAACTCAACCGTTGAGAGATTCCTACCGCTTGCTTTTCAATGGTTTTAGCAAGAAACCCACTAGGCTTTGAGGTAGCACTAGGACCTATTACAGCTTGCTTTTTGTGGTTTAGCAAGAACCCACTTGCTTTTGATGGTTTAGCAAGAACCCACTAGCCTTTTTAACGGGTGAAGGCTAGCTCACCGACAACTCAAGCCTTTTAAAAGGAAAGGCTTGAAGAAACCTCTTCACACCTTAATGGTGGTGTGAGAACCCAAGAGAAAGAGGGGATGAGAAAAGTGGGAGTTTGTTGGCACAAACTCAATTTAAGATCAAAAATAAATATACAATAAAAACCGTATTTTGAGAAGCCTTGGGCGCCTTTGATTGGATGGAGATGTTGAAGGCCGCTTCCAAGCTTCTTTGAAGGTGCTCTTGGATGTGGAATTGGATTGGAGCACGTTGGGTTCCTTGAGGAAATCCGCCGGAGGTTCGCCAAAATGATCAACAATGTGTCCGGTGGCTTGGGTATGATCCAATTTAGTTCCAGGGCTTCCTTGGCCTTTATTTATAGGCATGGAACCCATTGGGGGCCTTCGGAGCCGTTGGAGAGGTCTTCGGAGCCGTTGGAGGCCAAAAGAAGGTTGACTGGTCAAAGCCAACGGCTAGTTTGACTGGGCTACCGGCTGGCCGGTACATCCCCACCGGCTGGCCGGTGCCTTGGCAGAGGGGAAGAGATTTGGTCCAGGCTCCACCGGTCGACCGGTGGAGGAGCCACCGGCTGGCCGGTGGCAAGACAGTAGCTGTCACTATTTGATCTGGGTGCCACCGGCTAGCCGGTGACAGAGCCACCGGCTGACCGGTGGAACCTGGCAGTGGGCAATGCCTCTGCCAGGTCCACCGGCTGGCCGGTGCCATCACACCGGTTGGCCGGTGGACTGAATTTCAGTCCACTTCACCAGCTTTCTTGGGCCAATATTTTGGAAGTCAATTGCCTATCATCCAAAAACACTTTAAACAAAATTAGACAAGAAAGAGGGTGATTGTGATCATGAAAATCAAACCTCGAGGGGTTCAAGAGGTATAACAATCTCCCCCTATTTTGATGATCACAATCACCAAAACAAACAATGTAAAAATCAAATGAAAGGAAATGCTTTTAAATGATAAATTCAAAATAAATACTAAGCAAGAGAGAAAAGGATTCTCCCCCAATCAATCAAGAAATTTCTCCCCCTTTGTGATTATCAAAAAAGAATGGGGCATAAAACTTGATTGAGGGACAAATTGAAAATCAAGATTTTAAACCAATTGAAAATAATACCAATTGTTGAAAATTTTGAAATGAAAAATTGAATAACAGTTTGAATTGAAAGTTTTGAATCAAAAATTGAATTGAAATTTGAAAATTTTGAATTGAAAATTTTGAAACCAAGAGTTGAAATTGAAAGTTTGAATCGAAAATTTTGAATGAAAATTTTGAATTGAAAATTTGATACCAAGAGTTGAAATTGAAAGTTTGAATCGAAAAATTTGAAGAAAAAAAAACTTAAACAAACCTAACTCCCCCTAAATAAAAACAAAAAGTCACCGGGGAGAGGGATTTTGAAAAGAGACAATTTTAGGCCCGGAGAGACTCGCCAAAAGGGATTTCTCAATCCATACTTGTCTCAAGGCGGGTCTTCTCCTATAAAATTCGTCCGAAAAGTAAAAAGATTTGGGTTGACCGTACCGGGCATTTTTACAATTACATTCATAAATTAGGTGCCCGGGTTTTTTGCAATAGTTACAAAATTTAAAACAAGAGCTCCCCCTTACAAAAACAGTGGGAGCATGGGAGGAGGAAGCTTGGTTGGTGTAGCCAAGTCCTTGAGTGGTTCTAGAAATTCGTTGGGAACCAAGGATATTGTTCAAATTTTTTTCCCCTTGGGTGAACTTAGCTAGGGTCTCCCTTAGGTCTTTGATGGTTGATTCCATAGAATCAACATTTGGAAAATTTTGGATTTTTAGGGAGAGTTCCTCCTTCTCTTTGAGAAGTTGGTCTTTTTCGGAGGAAAGCTTTTTGAAATTCTTTTTCAAAGCGACAAATTTTGATGATAAAGCATGAAAACCATTTTCAAGTTGATCTCTAGCGTGTGAGAGTTCTTCATAAGAAAGATGATTTAAAGAATTTGAATTTGAAGAACAAGAGGAGGAGGAGTCGGAAGAAGTTACCTCATGGAATGCCATTAGGCATTTGTTACCGTTGTTGCTCGAGGAGGAGGAGGAGGAGGATGATGAGGAGGTGTCACTCCATGTCGCCTTGAGGACATTTTTCTTTCCTTTTTCCTTGGCCCGTTTCTTGTTGAGTGGGCAATCGGGCTTGTAATGGCCCTTTTCGCCGCACCCGTAGCATTTTACCTTGGTCTCGGATCTTGCGGTGGGTTCTTGCTTTCGATGCTTGCGGGATTTCTTCTTCTTGTGCTTTTTCATAAATTTGTGCATTTGGCGGGCGAGATTCTCCATTTCCGAGTCGCCGCTTGAAGACGAAGAAGATGAAGATGATGAGGATGATGAGGAGGAGATTACTTCTTTTTGAACCTTGAGGGCGATGTTCTATGGAGTTTTGATAGGGGTGCCCTCCTTTTGAGCTTGCCTCCTCATTGTGATCTCGTACGTCATGAGAGATCCGATGAGCTCCTCTACCGGCATATTTTTGACGTCCTTAGCTTCTTGGATCGCCGTCACCTTTGGTGCCCATGAGCTCGGAAGGACCCATAAGATCTTCTTGACCATCGTCTCGGCTGAAACATCATCACCAAGAGATTTCCTTCCATTGCAAATGTCAGTGAAGCATGTAAACATATCGGAAATAGATTCGGAAGAATGCATAGTAAAGCTTTCAAAATCTTGTCTATACATGTCTAACCGAGTATCCTTAACTTTTTTAGTGCCCTCATGGGTCACTTCTAAAAGCTTCCAAATTTCATGTGAAGTGGTGCAAGTGGATACTCGATTGAATTCATTCCTATCTAACCCGCAATGAAGAGCATTCATGGCTTTGCCATCAAGCTCAAAGTTTCTAATATCGGCGGGGGTCCATTTGGATTCGTCGGGGGTAGACAAAGTATAACCTTGCATGACAATTTTGTAAATGGGGTATCCTATGCTTCTTAAAAAAGTGGTCATGCGGGTTTTCCAATAATTATTGTCGGTTCCATCAAAAAATGGAGCACGACCCAATGAAAAGCCCTCGGGGGCGAAAGAGGATGATGCCATCTAAATGGATCTTAAATTTGAAACCGGGTTAGGGAATTATTCAAATTTCCCTCTGATACCAATTGTTGGGTCGGAAAAAAACGGGGAATGATGGCAAGAGGGGGGGTGAATTGCCTTTTAAAAAGATATTGACAAATTAAAAATCAAAGTAAAGATGCAGCGGAAATAAAGAGGCAAGACACACAAAATTGATAACGGAGTTCGGCCAAAACCCGGCCTACGTCTCCGCTCCCAACTCAACCGTTGAGAGATTCCTACCGCTTGCTTTTCAATGGTTTTAGCAAGAAACCCACTAGGCTTTGAGGTAGCACTAGGACCTATTACAGCTTGCTTTTTGTGGTTTAGCAAGAACCCACTTGCTTTTGATGGTTTAGCAAGAACCCACTAGCCTTTTTAACGGGTGAAGGCTAGCTCACCGACAACTCAAGCCTTTTAAAAGGAAAGGCTTGAAGAAACCTCTTCACACCTTAATGGTGGTGTGAGAACCCAAGAGAAAGAGGGGATGAGAAAAGTGGGAGTTTGTTGGCACAAACTCAATTTAAGCTCAAAAATAAATATACAATAAAAACCGTATTTTGAGAAGCCTTGGGCGCCTTTGATTGGATGGAGATGTTGAAGGCCGCTTCCAAGCTTCTTTGAAGGTGCTCTTGGATGTGGAATTGGATTGGAGCACGTTGGGTTCCTTGAGGAAATCCGCCGGAGGTTCGCCAAAATGATCAACAATGTGTCCGGTGGCTTGGGTATGATCCAATTTAGTTCCGGGGCTTCCTTGGCCTTTATTTATAGGCATGGAACCCATTGGGGGCCTTCGGAGCCGTTGGAGAGGTCTTCGGAGCCGTTGGAGGCCAAAAGAAGGTTGACTGGTCAAAGCCAACGGCTAGTTTGACTGGGCTACCGGCTGGCCGGTACATCCCCACCGGTTGGCCGGTGCCTTGGCAGAGGGGAAGAGATTTGGTCCAGGCTCCACCGGTCGACCGGTGGAGGAGCCACTGGCTGGCCGGTGGCAAGACAGTAGCTGTCACTATTTGATCTGGGTGCCACCGGCTGGCCGGTGACAGAGCCACCGGCTGACCGGTGGAACCTGGTAGTGGGCAATGCCTCTGCCAGGTCCACCGGCTGGCCGGTTCCATCACACCGGTTGGCCGGTGGACTGAATTTCAGTCCACTTCACCAGCTTTCTTGGGCCAATATTTTGGAAGTCAATTGCCTATCATCCAAAAACACTTTAAACAAAATTAGACAAGAAAGAGGGTGATTGTGATCATGAAAATCAAACCTCGAGGGGTTCGAGAGGTACAACACGATGTTCTAATGTTTTCTGTCAATAATGACTAAGTAATGTTAGATAGTAGAAATATTATTTATAATTAATGAATATAAGATGTTATAATTATTATATAATGATTTTATACATATTATTATTCAAAAATAAAATAAATTATTTTTATAGAATTGGAATTTCTAAAAAAATGATATTTTTAATCATTCCATGAAAATAGTCAACATAAGTTCCATTAAATGGATATATAAATTCATAAATATATCAAAAAAATCAATATTTATTAATTAAAATTTTGGAGATTATGAAACTAAGAAAAATGTGCAAGGGCCAGAACTATAGAATCTGAACATGCGTGAGAAATTGACTAGTTAAAACACAAATATTCATTTTAAAAAGGAATTATTACTAAATGAGTAATAATAAATTATAATTTAATGTTAATATAACATCATATTACTTATTTTTAATTACTACTTGACCCTAGTTTTATCTCTTTTTGGTTGGGTCTTATTTTAGGGTTCTTTGGGTGAATTTTGGAAAATTTTGAAGGCTTTTGGGTTGTGCATTGTTGGTGCATGGCTTTCCCAAATCGTGACCCCCCCCAAATGAAAACCATGAATCCCTAGATATAAGGTGAATGAATGATTAGTTCATGGTTTCCCAAACTGTGCATCTACCTAGGGGAAACTTTGTTCCTTGGAAATTGACACCATAGGGGGCTCACGGTTAGGGTGCATGATTTGTCTAACCATGTGGCCCTCTCTAGGAAACCATGAACACATATTTAATTTATTCCAAAAAAATTATTTTAAAATCCAAAACCCATTTTTTTACCCCCGGTTAACCCCCACTTGACCCTACACATTTTCCTTGTCTTTATAGGCTCTCAAAAAGCAATGTTTCCCCTCCAAACCCTTTCATTGGTGGATCAAAGTGTGGTGAATCTCATTCGATCTCTTCCAGGTAAGTGGATATTTTATATAATAGCTTCATATGATATATCCTTCCTTCCTCCTTATATTTTTTTGGATCATCATGTTTTAGATGGATCTAAACTCTATTTTATTGAATCGTTATTCTAGAATTTATTTATATATCTCATTCTTCTTCAATATATGTTAGTGTTACCATTATGGGTGTTGATTGTTAATATTTGATTAAATGTATGTGGTTCCATAATTCTTAACCTTAAAATTGAAACTTTGAATTTTGAGTTTAAATTGAAATGAATTTTTAATTTATTTAAAAACATTTAATTGTGATGATTTGATTATTTATTTGAAATAGGTATGGAAATTGATGAAAACCCCAATTTTAATTGAACTTAAATTGTGGGTGGATTTATGAAAAATGGTGTCTTGATTTGGAAATCATTTTGGTGAAATGATTTGATATTTGATCTTGATAAAATGGATTAAATTGAAAAGTGATTTGAACTGGCATGAAATGATAAAAATCTATGATTTGGTTTCGAAATGGAAAAGGCATGTTGGAAATTGAAATTGTGAAATTATATTTTAAAGTGTTTTAAAATGATTAATTGCCAAAAAATATTATGTAACTTTACCTTAAGTGAGGTTTGATGTAATTTAACTTTAAGTGGGAGTGTATTTAATTTGACCTTAAGTGTGGGGGGATGTAATTTTCCCTTAACTATGAGTGGGCATAAATTTTTCTTAAGTTGGAGTGGATGTAATTTTCCCTTAAGTGGGGGTGGTGTTGTTTGATTTGATGTGCATGAAATTGATTTATAGAACTGTTTTATTCATACCATCTGATTTATATAAAATATTTTATATAAAATTTCTATTTAATACCATTTGAAAGTTTTTTTATATGTCTTTCATCATTTTTAATGAAATCATGTTTTGGTTTAAAATATGAAAATTTAATTCCATGATTAGTTTTATTTAAATGGATGGCATGTATGGTTTATTGTTTTTTGGCATTGATTATGGAATACATGGTGATACCCTACTAGTATTTATAGCTCACACCCTAAATTTTCCTTTGGTTACTTATAGATTTTGTTATTCCAAGTCTGGGAAAAGAGAAAGTGCCACTTCAAGGTAGTGGATGTTCTGGATCCTTTAGACCATGAGTTGTTACTATCATTTTGGGATGTTTTTCTTTCTGCTGAGTAATTTGGTGATGTACTACATTGGGTTTTATTTTAGTTGTATGGTTTATATAACTTTCTTCCTTTGGAGTGTTTAGAATATCGACTTGTAAATATTTTATCTTCCATTACTTTGTGGAAAATTCATTCCCTCTTTTATCATGTATGATGTCTGGTTCTAGTTGTCAGTCCATAGGGATAGGGAACTCCCTTCAGGCTATGTCAGTGCAAGATCGGGTACTAGGATACCAAGGTATCCAAGATAGTTCCTGAAAAAGTGGTATTAGAGGGAGGTTGATAATCTTTCCTTGATGCCAGTATATAGTTTGGATGTCTTTTCATAACTTAAGAGGTAGTTAAGAACAAGTTCCGAGCTAGCTCTCATCATAACGAGCCTTAAGTCACCATGGGTGGTTTGGGAAAGGTGTATTAAGGAATAATTTGATATAATTCTATTCTTTTCCATCCTTTTGATTTTGTTAGGTTGAAAACCAAATTATGATATCTTATATTATGGGATTAATTTTTCTTATTGATCTTATTTGAGTTTCTAATCTAAGTAATATTTTGATGTATTGAATATTGTTTGCGGATGTTTTGCAGAATCATTACTATGAGAATATATTTTAATAGGCTCCATGAAGAATTTTTAGGTGAACTACATCGAGCGGATCCTCCCATGGACCAGAATATTTTTGAGATTATTGTGCGTTCTATCCAAGCTCTGGGATTTGCACCTGCACCTATTCTCGTTCAGGATCCAATTATGGACCCTCAAAGCGATGAATCTTGGTATAATTATTAGGTTTTCCTTCACCCAAAACCACAAGATTTACAAATATCTAATGATTCTAAAGAGGCTAAGAATTGATAGAGAAAGGTATAACTTTTATTTGATTTCTTGGAAATGCCTGATTCAATTAAGGTAAAATTTTACAGCTTCAAGATAGATGGATCTAGTAGGAGATGGTGGGATTCTATGATTACAAAAAATAAACATGAGGGTTTAGAGTGTAATTAATTCAGGGTTCTTTTCACTGATCAGTTATATACAAGGTCTATTGTGATAGATAAGGATATAGATTTTTTTCAAACTCGAACAAGCTGATAAGACCATAATAGAGTATGAAAACCGATTTTCTGAGCTTTTATAGTTTTTACCTAAGATTTTATTGAATGAGATGATGAATATTATATGGTTATAAATGGTTCTTTGAACATATATTCATTCTCAGGTATTCTTACTAAATCTTACTTCATATGCTGACATGTTGGATAGGGCATTGATGGTAGAACTTAACCTAACTGGAAAGTTAGGGTTATAAGGAGTTCTTTTTTATCCCATTGGAAATTATATGAGTTCCTTTAAATGAAATAGAAAGCATGATGAGTCTCATGGTGGTTCTTGATAGTAGGACTCCTCCCATTTTTACATTCATGGCTTATACAAATTATTCATTTCTCCTAACGAGATGATTGGAAATTCTATGATTTGCACATTTTTAGTAATTTATAATATATTTTATTACATTATATAAATCTATACTAATTTTTATTAATTTATAAAAAAATGTGTTAATTTACACTTATTAATGGTGAATTTAAACTAATTTATACTAAATTGTGAAAAAAATATAAATTAATAAAAAATTAAATTAATAAGCTTAAATACCAAATACTTTAATTATTATAATACATTTTTAACTTTTTATATAATTAAAATAGTAAATATTTATAATTTTTTTGGATAATTATGGACCCATGAAATTGGAAAAAAATTCTATTATGAGATCATGATTCGATAAATAATCAGAAGAATCAAAATTATTCTAGTATAAATCTTGTCTACATTGAGAGTGTCAAATCATTTATATCATTGTAATTAGTGGTAATTAACAATAATTAGTAAAAATAAGCACTAATTAGTAAAAAATAGCGTTAAATAGATAGAATTGATAATATTTACATGTAAATTATAATTTTTTAATTTTATACTCTTTTTTGTATCATCTTTTTCTTATATCAAATTAATCATAAACAATTTTTTTATTTTTTATTTTTTAAAGAAATATGGAACAAGTCAAAAATAATATTTATTATATGATTGTGATTGAATAAATCATCATAAGAATCTAAATAGTTATATTATAAATCCTATATATGTTGAGGGTGTTGAATCTTTTTTATCATTTTCATAATCAGAACTAGAATTGTTTTTAGAAGGGATAATTAAGTTTCCATGTAAGAAATGTGATCTGAGGAGGTTTGACACATTTGAAAATGTTGGGGTTCATCTATTACATTTTGGTTTTTTAAAAGATTATGCTTTTTAATATCAACATGGTGAATACAGTTCTAGAGAAAATATTAATAATTTGGGTCTAGATCCATCTTGGCTTCAAACTTTAGTACTTGATGTTTCTAGTCTGTCTTTTCAACAAACTAAAACTCTGGATGATATTTATTTCACTCCTAAGTTAGAACCATCTCAAATTTATGAGTTTTTGAAATTTAATGAGGATAATTTATATCTTGGTTGTAAGATAAAAAAATTTAAAGAGTTTGTAAAATTTATGGCTCTTAAATTAGATAATAGAAAGTAAAATAGCTGTTTTGATCAGATATTATCTTTTGTTAATGGACTGTTACTAGAAGAAAATGTTTTTCCTATAAAATTTTATGAGAAAAATAGGTTGGTTTTTAATTTGGGTCATGGTTATCAGAATATTCATGCATATACAAATGATTTCATCTTATATTATAGTGAAAATGAGTCATTGGTTAGTTTTCCAACATGTGAATAATCGAGGTACAAAGTGGTTTAACTAGGGAAGTCGGTATTGATTCCTGTTAAACAATTGAGGTATTTCCCACTTACACCCAGATCATAGTGTTTATTTATGTCTCAGAACATAGTATCATTGATTTCATGGCATAAAACTAATATTTCAATCATTAAATTCTTAAATATCCTTTTGATGGTCATTCATGTAAATATTTTGACTAGGTACATCCATATTTTTCTTCAGAAGCCCGAAATGTGCAATTGGGTCTTTCTACTGATAGTTTTTGTCCTTTTGGTTCTTAAGTTTATCAATATTCTTATTGGCCCATCTTTATAACTATGTAAAAATTACCTCCATGGATGTTTATGAATGGTCCATATATATTTTTTACCTTATTAATTCCAAGACATCCAAAAAAGAATATTGATGTTTATTTGAAGGAATTGATTGATGAGTTAAATTTATTGTGGATTAATGGGGTTAGTACATATGATGTTGATGTGAAACAAAATTTCCTAATAAAAATTACATTAATGTGGGAAATTAGTGACTACCCATCATATGGAATTTTATTTGGATAGAGTACACATGATCCAAAATCATTTCCATGTTGTATGAGTGATAGAAAAGTATTTATGCTCATAAATGGGATAAAACCATGTTTTTTAGACTGTCATCATAGATTTCATCTTATTGATCATCCTTTAAAAATGAATATAAATCATTTCAGAAAATGTATAATTAAAAGAGATGGACCTCAAGAGATAGTCTCAGGTATTGATTTAAAATCTATTTTCTCTTCAATACCTCCCATTACCTTTGGACCGACTATACACCAATAAAAATATATGTCTTTGGGAAAGATCGCAATTAGATTAAACAGAGTATTTTTTGGGATCTTCTATATTGTTCAGATTTTTTGGTCCCTCACATGTTGGATGTCATGAATATTGAGAAGAAATATTTTAATAATATATTTTATACAGTTTTAGACACACCTAGTAAGACCAAATATAATATAAATGCGTAATTAAATATAACCCAAATTTACAGGCAACCATAACTTGAGTTGTTTGAAAATGACAGATTATAGGATTTAATGAATCCAAAAGTATCTTATACACATTCCAAAGAAAAATTTTTGTTCTTTTGTCATTGGATTTATGTTTTGATAATACCAGATGATTATCTTTCCAATTTGGCTAGATGTGTTAGAAACAATAATATTATTGAATTAAAAACTCATGATTTTCTTGTTATATTGGAAATACTTCCATTGATTTGATTTAGAGTTTTTTTAAATTATTATATTAGGGATTTGATAACAAAAATATCATACTTTTTTCGAGACATATATGTAGTGATAAGAGACTATGATGCACTTAGTAGACTGTAAAAAGATGTTGTTTTAATTTTATATAAACAAGAAAAAAAATCTTCCAGCTTTCTTTGATTCAGTGGAACATTTGATATTACATTTTCTGCATGAATAAAAATGTGGAGGGGTGATACAATTCTAATGGATGTATCCATATGATATATTTATTCCAAATTTTAAGAAAAATGTATGTAATAAAGCATTAATTGAACGGTCAATTGCATAAGCTTATTTATAGGAGGAAAATTTTTTCTGCTCCCATTATTCCCAACCTAAATATCCTAAAAAATATAATTGAATGGTTCATAATGAGGGAAATATCAACAATACACTGAAATTTCAATTATCATTTTTTAATTATTCTGAACTTGGATTTGGTTGAGTTAATTAACGGTGAATTTCAGATTATGAACATCAAAGGACTCATACATATATTCTGCTCAACTATGAAGAAATGAAATGATTTTTACAGTGAGTTCTTCTACCACATATTCGATAATTTTTTTAAAAAAATAAATTAACATTATTTTATTTATAGATTATATGATGATCATATCAAGAAACAATTTCCACAAATTACAGTAGATTCTCTTAAAGAATAGTGGAAACGTAATTTTTCCTACTGGTTTCAAAGACTGGTATATAAAATTGTTTATGGTTTAACATATGAAATAAATTTATTATTTGTTATATTGTTAAAAAAAATTCAATTTTTCAGGTATCACAACATACTGATAAAATTGATAATCGATTGTTTATATTGAGTAACCAACCATCCAAAATAGTTAAATCTTAAAATAGATATGTGGTGAATGATTTTCTATTTCATACATGTGTATATAGTAAATTAAAAAAATGAATAGTGGTGTTTTCTTGAGAGGATCTTATCATATAGAATGTGAAGTTGACTTTTATGGCATGCTATATGAAATAATTGAGCTATGTTGTATGGGATAGAATTATTTAACGATGTTTAGATGTCATTGGTTTGATACTAATAGAGGCTTGTGTGTTTATCCATGCCATGGAATCGTTGATATTAAATATAAAATCTTTCTTGTAGTAAATGACCCATTTTTATTGGTTTATCAAGCACACAAAATATATTTTTCCAATTATTGTGCTGCTTCAAAAGAGTTAATTGATTGGTGGAGCATTAAAAAAATGAAATCTCATGAAAATAAATTTATGCAAAGTGAATGTGTTTTTATTAAAGTGTAATAAATTGAAATTATTCAAGAGACATATCCAAATACATGTTTTCAATGAAAATACACAAATATAAATAATGCCACCCCATAGTTATGGGTTAATGGTGGTGATGATGTTGATGGTGTAACAAATTATTTTCAATTAAAAATTGATGATGAAGATAAAATTTCTATGGAAATTGATGATACTGAGGAGGAAGATGAAGATATTGACATCATCATATATGAAGATGAGGATGGAGATTAAGAATGAAATAATTACTTGTTAGTTATAGTTAATATATATATATATATATGATCATTTTCAATTATTTGATAAAAACAATCTTTTCATGTTTCAAATGGATAACAAGACTTATGATGATATCTACTATAGCCTCAAGGATTCTATACTACCTAGTGATGAGTTTGATGCTTTATCATCTAACCCTCATTTTTCTAATGGTTCATCATTCACTTAGAGGGTTCAGGGGCTCGTAAGATTGATGATTCCCGACCCTCCTGACCCTATTCGTAACCAATATTCATGTATTTAGTTTGATCCACACACACCAAGGTATGTTCAGTTGTTTATTTTAGTTAGTTTTCATTACTTATTGTCAATTTATTTATGTACTAATTATTTGATTATTTTTTATATTTTTTTCATAACATTATTCATATAGTTGTTGGATAGGGGAGTACTATTTTGCATAATATTTTTTTGGAACATGGGTGACATGGGATCATATTCCCCTTGGTGTTCGACATGACATGTTTGATCATTGGATGATACATAAATAAATAATGGTTATTTTAAAATTTATTTAATTATTAATTTGATATTATTAATTATTTACTTGGTTTATGGTATCTTGTCGATGATAGCATGTGTACTTCTATCTAGGAATCCTGGGAGGTCTTTATGCATGATCATTGTCACTATTTTTTGCATAATCTAAGGATGATAGCCATGCAGAAAGCAGGAGTCACAGATTTTGATTGGTCTTGTTGCACCCACTAACCGGGTTACATCTCATCTCAAGTTTGGAATGGATTATGTTCATACTAGATGGGAGATAGTTTTCAGAGGAGGTAATCATTAGGTTGGCGGAACTAGTGGAGGTAGGAGGTGACGCATTGAGTTGGTATTCATACATTTAGTTTTCATCGACGACATATGGTAAGTAATTTTTTTAATAATCTACATAACTTTAAATGTAAGAGATTTATTTTATACTCATATAGGTAGTTTAACATCCTGATATTATGGGGTTTTACATCTATAAGAGGATGTACAATGATCCTATCACTAGAGAGATTATGGGTGGTCTCCAGCATCATATTTTGGTCAGTAAAAAAAGAGACTTTTAAAATTTACTAAAAATAATATTTTAACTATTTTATTTTTAAATTATAATTGATGGATTCAGATGAGGTCGCAACTTATCAAAAACAGGATGAGATTCAGGCTAATACTGAGATTCCAACAACTAGTGCGGCAGGATTTGATGACACATCGTGGATGCAGGCAACATAGTATGATTTTGAGAAGGGATGAGTGGTTGGTATCAGTTCTTGATTGAATCCTGACAGTTATTATGGAATTATGTCATGGTTGTGTCCAACTCGAGGAGAGCTCATGGATAATCATCATCATAGGCCGTACAGTATGTGGAGAATCTGCGAGCACATAATGAAGTTATGGAGTCCATTCATAGAGAGAAGTAAGAGCTCTATCGATAGTATGAGCAATATCAAGAGGAGATACAACAATAGCACTAGCAGTAGCACGATCAGATGATGGAGTATATGTGACGGATGGTTCAGGGTGCTAGGATGGAGTTCCCTCCCCCACCCCTTTCAAATGACCCTCCCCCTCTGCCACCCCCTCCATAATGATGTACACATTTATTATGTCAACATTTGAGTGTAAATATTTTGTATAATATTATTATTATTTCAAATGTTTATAGTTTTATTTATTATATTTCTTTAATATTTTTTATTTTTTTATATTTTTTAATATTTTTTTTATTTTTCATTTTTTTTTTAACTTATTTTCAATGGGATTTAGTCTCATTACAAATATTATTTTTGTGAAGGTTCACTTTCCCCATCACAAATACCTTTTTAAATAATTTAGTTAAAAAGTATTTTTGATGGGAGGGTAACCCATTGTAAATACCAGTTTAAATAATCCAGTTAAAAAGTATTTGTGACAGGAGGGAGACCCATTACAAACAATCATTTTTTGCAGTAGACCATTACAAAAAATTCCTTTTATGATGTTGTTTTTAGCAACAGATCATTTGAGATGGGACCCCGTCGCAAATATCTATTTGTGATGGGGTCCCATCGCAAATTCCCCATTGAAAATAATCAATTTTTCAGTTGTGTAAATCGAATCATGCTTCTCATTTTGTGGGACCTTTTGAGGTTGTTGAGTAGGTAGGAAAAGTGTCTTACTATTTATAATTTCTACCACATTTTATGTTGATATATAATGTGTTCCATGTATCTCAACTTTGGAAGTATCTTTCAAATCCATGTCATGTTTAAAGTTGGAGTGATCTTGACGTTGATCCTAATTAATCAATGACTAAGAATCCAATCAGGATAGTTGATTTTGATAAAAATGTACTCCATGGGATAATGATACCTTTGGTCTATCTTCTATGTATGCATGGTTTTTATTCTCATGATACTTGGGAGTGTGAGGCACTGATGAGAGATCAGTCAGATCATCTAGTTGATATGGAAACTTCTTGACATACTTTATGGGGACGGAAAGTTCTTATGGTAAGGTTTTTCTAACATCCAATTTATTATTTTTCAATTAATTCTTGACCCTAGTTTTATATCCTTTTGGTTGGATTTTTTTTTTTTTTTGTGCTTCGGGGGAATTTTAGAAAATTTTAAAGGATTTTGGGTTGTGTACGGTTGGCATATGGTTTTCCCAAACCTTGCACCCCCTAGAGAAAACTATGAATCTCTGGATAGTATGGGAATTCATGGTTGGTACATAGTTTCTCAAAACCATTTTCCCACCTAGGTGAAATAATGTTCCTTGTACAGTGAGTCTAGAGGGGGCACATGATTAGGGCATATGGTTTGTCTAACTATGCATCCCTCTCTAGGAAACTGTGCATGAAAATTTAATTGATTCCAAAACATTATTTTAAAATACCTAACCCCTCAGTTTAACCCCCAATAAACCCCCACTAGACCCTAAACATTTTACTTAGCATTTAAGGCTCTCAAGGATAGGTTTTATCCCATCCAAACCCTTTACTTGGTGGATCTCAATGTGGTGGACCTCGTTCGATCTCTTTTGGGTAAGTGGATCTCATTTGTAATAGTTTCTTCTAATTGATCCTTCCTTATTCTTTAGAGTTTGATGGATCATCATGTGTTAGATTTATCTAAACTCCATTTTATTAAATTAGGATTCTAGGATTGATTTATAGATATCCATCACCTTTATTTTAAGTTTTTATTCCCATTGCAGGTATTAATTCTTGATCTTTGATTAAAGGTAAGAAGTTCCATAATCCTTTACCCTATAACTAAAACTTGGAATTTCTAGATTAAATTTAAATGAGTTTAATTGATTTAAAACATAGAATTGTGACTATTTTATTCTTTATTTTAAATAGGTATGTAAATTGATGAGAAACCCCAATTTCAATGGAATTGAAATTGTGGGGTGGATTTATGAAAAATGATGGCTTGATTTGGAAATTATTTTGATAAAATGATTTGATGTTTGATCTTGATAAAATGGTTTAAATTGAAAATTTATTTGAAATGGCATACAATTATAAAAACCTATTATTTTATTTTGAAATGGAAAAGGAATTTTGGAAATAAAAAAATGATAAATTTTATATTAAATTGTTTTAAAAATGATTGATTGCCAATTTTTTGTGTAACTTTCCCTTATATGGGAGTGGATATAATTTTCCCTTAAGTGGGAGTGGATATAATTTTCCCTTAAGTGGGAGTGGATGTAAATTACCCTTAAGTGGGAGTGGATGTAAATTACCCTTAAGTGGGAGTGGATTTAAATTTCTATTAAGTGGGAGTGAATGTAATTTTCCCTTAAGTGGGGGTGCATTTGTTTGATTTGATATACATGGAATTTATTTATGGAACTGTTTTCTTCATGTCAGCTAATTTATATGAAATTTTTTATATAGAATGTTCATTTATTTTTTTTAAAATTTGTTTAATATATCTTAAATACTTTTTAATTAAATAATTTTTTGGTTTAAAATATTAAAATTTAATTCCTTTCCTGGTTTTATTTAAATTGATAGCATATCTGGTTTATTGTTTTTTGGCATCGATTATGGAATACTTGGTGAAACCCTACTGGGATTTATAGATCACACCCTACCGTTTTGTTCTTGTATTTGTAGATTTTCTTATTAAAGGTCTTATTAAAGGTAAAGTTATACTTAGAGGTGGTTTATGTTCTTGATCCTTTGGATGGTGGGTTTTTGTTGTCTTCTTGGGATGTTTTTATTTCTACTAAGTACTTTGGTGATGTATTGCTTTGGGTTTTCTTTTACATGTATGGTTTCTGGAACTTACACCATTTGGAGTGTTGATCATACTGAATTTTAAATCTTTTATCTTACACTATTTTGAAGAATTTTTTTCCCTCTTTTATTGTGTAAGATTCTAGGTTCTAGTCTCCAACCTAGGAGGATTGGGAATGCCCTTCGGGCTATGTCAGTGTTGGCTCGGGTATCTGGGTACCATGGTATCAGGGCTAGTTCATGATAGGTATCTAGTGAGATAAATATAAATATGGTTATGAAATATATATATATATATATGTATGTATGTATTTATATAATAAATATAAAATTTATTATATAAGTGGTTTGTTCATGTCCAGCCAAGTGGAAGTCAGAGTTAAGGGTTTCTAATCTCTAATTTCATTTTTGAGACATGTTTTAAATTATGAGCCTATATTCATTTATATGGTTTATATTACTCCTAGTTGACATATTATATCATGAATATTTTTATACTAATTAAATTTTAGGTTCCTTTTTATGTTCTTTCTTCCAGGTAGTTTTTGATTGAAAAAGCGGTAAGGTGTTTTATTCAAGATCATTGTTTTTAAAATCTTTTTAAGTCTAATACACAAATTTTTCTGTTCTATATCCATATTCTTTATATTATTTTAATAATTATATTCTCTATTATTCAATTATTTCTCAAGGTAATTTTTAACTATATTTTAGTTTTTACAAAGGTTTAAAAATGAATCTTTTTAACATTTTCTATACGAGTCATTTTTTGACTTTCTTTAAAAAATGTGAAAATAATGTTTTTGATATTTTTTGATTGACATTATTTTCGCACCACTATATAATATTTAATTACAAATATTATTAAACAATTTTACATGGTTTTTAAAAAAACCATATTCTCAATGTTTTATGAATTTTAGTTGTTGAAAATTTACCAAAATAAAATGAAATTTGATCTTGTTTTTCAAAGAATATTTTTATTATTTTTATAAAATTATTTTTATCTATATCAACATCCTTTAATGGTTATTATAATTTTCTAGGGATATTATCTATTAATACTACCCAACTTATTTCTATATAAGGATTATGATAATGTTTTAAGTAATTATTCATGATAACCAGTTTCTTTTCTAAGGGTTAGTGAAGCTTTAAAGGAATCATGAATGCTCTCAGATTATTGTGAAATAAATATTATTAGTTTATCTTTATGTGATGGGTGGTTATATTGTATGCCTCTAATACATTGGGTAATGTTTTATATCTCATGATCTCAATGGGTTACACCGGTGGTTAACCCAAGCCCAAGGGTACATGGGTAGTTAGACCAAGCATAAGAAGGTTCAAGGGTGGTTATAACAAGACTACTATGTGACGAATATATTGGTGGATAGACTTGAAATATGAAATCTATAATTATTTTAATTATTTTTTCAAATTAATATGTTATTCTCTCATGGATCAATATTATTAAATTATGATTAATATGATATGATTCTTGAATTATGAATAATGTGTTATTGGGTATGATTTTTTACATTATTCCAATCACTTTGATTATATTCTCATACCCACATGCTCATATTACACTCACTTATGATATTAAATTTATATATCATGTGTTTCCCTTACTAATCATATAATATCACACTTTTCTTTTGTTTTCATTCCCTAGTTTATGTGGAAGGATGTTAAGTGTAATATATTTAAAAAGTTTTTCTCATGTGAATATTATTTGTGGTATATTTTGAAGATGTAAAAATATAAGTTGGTTATCTACCTAATCACAAAATACACTAAACCTTTAGGTTATAGGGTATGAAATATTTAGATATGTATTAAATATTCATCTAAAATAATGTAATGTTAATGTATTTTATTCTTAGGACACCTCAGGGAGTTGGATTTATATAAGGAATGGTGTTGGACTATTTTTGTAGTTGTTATAATTAATGAAGGATGAACCTCAAGAAGAAGAAAAGTATACTTGATTTGTTATTAAAAGTTGGTGGCTATTGAGTCTAGGGATAAAAAATAGAAAAAATAAACTCATTCATTAGACTGGGGATAGATAAAATTATCTTATTATTATTACTCTTAACAATCAATGATTTCATCATGGGATGATTAATAAAAGGCTCAATAGGGTCCAAATGTTTGAAATAAGCCTTTTGGATAAATATGTTTGGCTCAATTGGGGAAGAATGTTTATTTTAGGTAGTGATGTAGTTTGTAACATTAGATCTCTAGGTGTGTGTGTGTGTCATTTGTTAATGTTTTTCAACCTTTTAATATATTTTATAAATTATTGTTATTATTATTCTGAGGAATGTATGTCTTTTTGGTTATAAAAATTATTAGGGTGATGTTGATAATAGATTATATAGCTCCTTTTTGTTAACATTGTTTTATTTTTCGTTTATAAGGGGAATGGGATTGTTGAAAAAAACCCAATACTTGCACTATTTCTGGTTATTATTTATAAATTAATGAAAATAGAAGAAGGTACCCTCCCTTACCTTATTTGATGTCTCATAATACACAAGGGGGTATCCCCTCTTTATTTCTTTTTTATTCCACATTCATGAAGTTATTTCCTCTTCTTATTCCATGGTATAAGCTTATGGATCAAATATAGGATCATTACCCCATATCCCTCTATGTTTTTTATTATCTTTCAATAGCTAATGTTTATAATTCTATATCTAGATATTTCATGAATTAGTTGTTTCATTAAGGCATAGATAAAACTTCTTTTTGTAACATTCTTTCACTAGTTGTATTTTAGGGACTCCATGATTAGTCAAATTGTGCAATTATAAGGTTAACTTTATCATATGAATTCTTGATAAGTATTATTTGAACTAGGTACAATATTCACCATTATAATAAATTGTTTAATTTATGAATTTGGGAGTTTGGTTTATTAAGTATTGGTGAATTAATCAATGGTTAAGAGACATTGTGATTAAATTTATAGAATCTAATTAAGGTTAGTGACTTCAATATTTTCTCATGAGTGGAAGATTAAATTATGTTTGTGAGAATTATTTTTCATAAAAAAACTATTTAAATATATTTCTAAATTATGGGGGCGTGTTTGGGTTATTCTTTTCAAATTTTTATTTGTTGAACAATGATTGTTATGAATTGAGATATGAAACCAATTATGGTGTTCCTAAAAGTGGTGTTTTGATAAATAATGGGTGGTTTGAAATTAAGTTATGAGTTTTATAATTTTGATTTATAGAGGTGTAAATTGGTCATTTAAATGATTAGAATTGTATTATATGGGAACATGGGTGGTTTAATTTTAAAATATGATTTATAAAATATATTGATAGAGAATAAAAAGTAATGATAAATGATAACCACTTGATATTTCTTTTATTTATTTGGATATAGGAAGTGAGTTTAGTGATTTTTTCGGGTGATAAATACTAGAGTTGAAAGCTTTTATGATGGGACATTAGTGAAATATTTCAGTCACTAATGACCTTTTGTGATGGGAATCCATTGATAATGTCCTATCATAATAAACTATGTCACAATTATGTTTTTTATAACAAGACATTGAAAATATTAATTATTTATGATGGATGTTGCATCCATCACAAATAATTACATTATGTTTCTTTAAATAACCATTTATGGTGGATCATCACAAATAATAGTTATTTGTGATGGGCTCTAAATCCATCACAAATAATCATTATAAAACTTTTATAAAACAAATTGCAATGGATAAAGTAATCCGGCACACTTTTTAATTTTTTTAAAAAATAAAAAATAAATAAAAAATAAATATAATAAAAACAAGAATAAAATTATTGCATCATTTCACGCATAATTTAACAACCCCTTCCCCCCAAAATTTTACAACTCCTGGGATGAAAATAATGGAAAAGAGATGGTGACTGGCTGAGTCCTGCCTCTAATAGGCCTCAAATTGGAGACTAGCACCAAGAGTGTAATAAGCATACATATGGGAGGAATTACCCTCTAAGAGAACATGATGAAGTGAGAGAAAAGTTAAATAAAACAATAAACCCCTTATAATACATATATAAAGAAATACCATGTTTAAACATGAAATTTTATATAGTACTATAACAACTAAAAAGAAAACCAAATGTTCTAAAAGGTAAATACGGTAGCAACCATGAAGCCAAAATAGCTCCTTAAAACCATGAGAAAGTAATATTCATCATGATATCCAAATTTATATGGATAACCTGAAAAATAGTTTATATATATGTGGGGTGATAATAACAGAATACTCAGTATGATCCTTCTCAAAGCCTCTTGTGCAAAAGATAAAGAAAGAATGATAAATCAAAGTGAACAAAAGTGAAACTAACTCATCACATAAACATGTATAATAAGTTATCAGCCTCAACATGGATAACTCTCACCAATTATCATGAAAAATATATCATATAATCTAGTAATGAAACATCAAGGGTACCCCACTCCTACTTCCCCATTGGTTTTTTTCTCTTCCCCAATATCACACGTCCTGATCCATCTCTCTCCAAAATAAGATAGCATGAAGACACATAAAAAAGGTATCACAACATGCACCTCATGTATCACATCACTAAATCATCATATATCACATCACCATATATATTAACCAAGTAGTTTATGGGATCCACCATATCCCCTATGATGTGTATTATACATCGGGTATTATATCTCAATCCATCACAACCCATACACCGAGTAAGTACCTCAATACATCACATCCTATACACATTATACCTATAATAATACTTTGGATACTTTATATAGGGATACATGTGTGTAAAATAACCATAATCCATCCAAAATCTCTATACACATATATCTGGGGAAACTAACCACCATGAAAACCAGCATAAGTAACTACCAAAAGAAGAGAGTGGAGTCAGAGTGGGTAGTCAGCCATCCATCCTCCCAATGGGATGTTGGGGAAAAAACCCTCCCAGAGTACACTTCGTGTCAATCTCCATAACTGATATGGGTGGGGAAGCATATGAAATCACAGAATCTACAAGATATAATATATCTTAGAACCACACTATAGGTATAACCTAGTCTTAGACTCAACTGCATCTAATTTTATTTATTATAAACATTAAAAAATAATTATCATGCTTCACATTCTTTATAAATTCCATTAATATGGATGAACATATTTTATTAAGTATTCACGTTACATCAATTTTATAATCATCAAATTATAAGAAAAATTATATTCATTAAACATGCCTCTTTATTTTCTAGACAATTAATTATCAATTAAATTATTTCAAATTTACATTATTTACCGATTTCTATCAAGAACAGCAT
Organism: Viscum album; assembly: GCA_963277665.1. Classification (NCBI taxonomy): domain Eukaryota; kingdom Viridiplantae; phylum Streptophyta; class Magnoliopsida; order Santalales; family Viscaceae; genus Viscum; species Viscum album. The sequence continues at coordinate 130,379,167 of OY728162.1, forward strand.
TCTAATACATATAATAACAAGACAATCTAACCAGTATAGCATAGATATCACACTATATAGTAAATCAATAGGTAAACTACTATCACGGTATAAAACACAACAACACATGATCACTAAAAAATTATTTATTAGTTTGGTTCAATCATAATTAGGTCAATTAAATTTTAATAAAATGGTATAAACCATGATAACTCTAATAATTAATGTAAATAAATAGGGGAAGCAATGAAACCCCTACTTGGAAGAAAGAATCTCTACGCGACTCACTGCGCCAAAAACAGGGCACACGCACAAGATGGGACCGACACTGGAGAACTCAAGCCACTAGAAGAAGGGTTACATGACTACAAGGGAAGGTTTTTTGAACATATGGTGTCAATGTAATGTAATAAAAAAGGGATTAAGGGAAGTACCTTTTTTATTCAAAATATATAGGATGTTCAGATTTTATAGATCTAAAAATATCTAATTCCAACTATCATGGATCTCATTAAAATCCATGCACAAGGTAACATCTACAGCCTCAAACAACTTAGGAAAATCAAGGATATAATTATCCTTAAAAATTCCTCTTTTTAGGGCCCTTTATTTTCACTGATGAAAGTTCCACATGGCAATTTTTATGAAACCGGAAAAAATCTACACATATGCAATTTCACATAGTCGGAAGCACCACGTAGCTGAAATCACCTTGTATCCATTTTACCACATAGTCAAATGTATTTGATCAATCATGTAGCCGATTTCTCACATAGTTGGTTCACAAAGTTGATCCATCCATGTAGGTGATTCATGTACCCAATTTCACATAGTTGATGTCTCCACGTAGTTGATTCAACTAGTTGTGAGTCTCAATCTCACCCAAGCTGTGAATCACACCTTTATGATGTGAAACTCTTCCCGCTTCCATATTTTATCATTCAAACACCTCCAAACCCACTCTAGGCCTCCTCCAAGAACTATGGGATTTGGAAGCACAAAAAGGATCAGACTAGATGGATTTAGTCCCTTATATTACATACATATCAAAACATTATCATCCTAGATAATCCAAATCCAAAACCTATATATAAAAAAATGAGGACATCTGGAAAAACCACCCCATGAGATACCTCTCAAGGATATCTCCATCATAAGATCTCAGCAACCTCATTAGAGGAAACAAGCATAAAACCATACAGCAACAACAACCATCTCCTAGACACTCTCTTAAGGGAGATACCACTCAAAATAGAGTGAAGATACAACACACAACAAGTGTAAACCATATCATAACCCAAAAAGGTCAACATAAAAAAAATGAAAAATGTTACAAGATAAGATATAAACATAAAAAATATTGGGGTACTAAGTGTGCCTCCATAACTCATGTTCCTAGGTACTCTATTCCATGACACTATTCCACCACAAAACATGAACCAAGGGAATATCATGCCTGCATGACACCTTCTCCTAGTGGTCCTGGATCTCCACATACCACTTCTCAAAGGTTTCATCATCATCAAAATAAATCCCACCCCATTCAATAAAATGAGAGTCATTAGTAATATAATGATGGAGTTGTAACACATGAAAAACATTTTCTATTCTAGTTATCTAAAGATGAAGTGTTATCAGATACGCCATGGATACAATATGATTCAACACCTTGAAAGTCCCAAAAAATAGGGATAAATCTTACTCCCACTACCAAACCTTCATTTTCCATGAAGAGGAGTCTCCTTTAAGAACATGTGATATCAAAAATTTATATATAGAGGTATCCTCATATGATCAGCATAGGATTTCTGAAAATCTTGTGTTGCCTTCATCCTCTCGTGAATTACTTGTACCATAACTATCATATTCTATATAATTTTTATCCTGAGAATTGCGGTCTCTCTGACCCCAGTCCATCACAATGGATAATGGAAAGTTCGTCCATAAAATATTCAAATGGTTCCATATAAATAGTGGATTAGAAACTATTTTTGTAAAAAAACTCGACCAAGAGAAGGTGCCTCATCCACGAACCTCCAAAATCCAGGACACAAGAGTGTAACATGTTTTCAGGATTTGGGTCATCTGTAAATGAAAATATGTTATAAGGAATAATTGAGTTCCAAAATCGTGTTGGTGAACTCTCCACACCATGGAGGTAAAATGAAGATCTTGATTAGATATGGCCATCCTCGGGACTCCATGAATTTGAACCACCTCTTCCGTAATCTTCCTCAAAAAAACTCCATTGAGCTCAACTCGTTGATCACTATAAAGTGGAATGATTTCATTGAATGATCCACTATCACCTATATAACATCATAGACTCCCTAATATTGAGGTAAACCAATAATAAAGTCCATCAAGATTTCCTCTTAATTCAATTGGGGAACATTTAACAGCTAGAGAAAAACCACTATAAACATGGTTCTTAGCCTCAACCTTCTAGGAGATCAAACATTGAAAAAAAAACTCTGAAACTGCATGTTTAAACCAAATTCACTAAAACCAAACTCTCAAAGCTTGGTACATATTTACCACAGTGGGATGTACCTCCAAAGACGATCTATCTAAATCATGGAGAACCATATCATGCATCACTAAACGAATGAAAATCCTTCCCTGCAACAACACCCAGTGATGTCCATCCTTAGACTAACCATCATGGAAATCACTAAAAACAACTCACTCCATCCAGAACTCCACCTTAAAATCCCATATTTGTGCCTCCTACACCTGCTACACCAAATATTATAGCACTATTATCTACAAAAGAAAACATATGCCTCCAATATCTCCTATATATAGATGTATCACTGAGATTTCTTCCATAACTATATGGAAATATCCAGATTCATGCATGGTATCACTACATGAATTCCTACTCAGACATAGAATATAATATTTCCCTTTCCTAGAATATATGAAATATCAAATTCATAATCCTATAAGAATTATGTCCAAATATTTTGAGACAAGTTCAAGTCACATTGGTAGAATACATACCTTAGGCTCTTATAGTCGATAAAACCCACAAAATTCTCTTTGATGAAGTAATGTCACCACAACTTCAAAGTAAACACAACTTTCGCCAACTCAAGATCATGTGTACCATAATTACGCTCATGGGGGAATAACTAAAAATACCCATAAGAAATAATTGATCTCTTCTGCATCATAATTCATCTCAATCTAAGATGTTAATCATTATAAAAAACCTTAAACTAAACTCCTTTTATTAGAAAACAAAGGACTGGAGAACTGACCAAAGTATCCTTCAAGTACTCAAAATATTCCTGATACTAGTCAACCCACAATAATTCATGATCCTTTATAGTAAAGGCTATCATAGGAGTCAAAACCCAAGGTAAATCATTTGTGAACCTCCTGTAATAACCTATAAAACCAAGGAAATTATTCACCTCTTATAATGTATTGGGGGCTTCCTAGAAACAAATGCCTCCCTCTTCGAAGGATCTATAACTACTCCCTACTGGGACACAACATGCCCCAAGAAATAGACTTCACAGGCCTAGAAATCACACTTCAACAACTTTCTAAATAACTAATAATGATGAAGAACTCCCAAAACAGAACATAGATTCTCTGTATGATCCTCCTTAGACATGGAGTACACAATGATTTAATCAATTAAAAACACCAAGAACTTATCTAGGAAATATAAAAAATGTATTCATCAACCTCTTGAATGTAGTTGGAGAATTTAGCACACCAAATTTTGTCACAATGAAATCTTAATTCCCATGACGACAATGGAAAGCAGTCCTCTGAATATACTCATTCTTTACCCACATACGAGGGAATCCTGAATATAAATTAATCTTCAAGAACCAAATTTCTCTCTTCGTATGATCAAATAAATCATTAATCCACAGAAATGTATAGTGGTTTTTCACTTTCACTTAGTTCAAGTGATGATAATCGATACAAATCCACAAACTACTGTTAACCTTCTTTCATGAAAAAAAACTGATGCACCCCAAGGTGACACACATGGCTGAAAAAAACCTCACTATAATAGATAATTAAGTTGTACTCATAGCTCTCTCAAATAAAAAGGATTCATCTTATATAGAGACATTGAGATAGGAGACACTCCTGACTATAGCTTTATCCAAAACTTGATCTCCAGTTAAAGGGATAATGCTACAAAATTATCTAGAAATACATAAGGGTACCCTTTCATGACCCTCGGAAACACTTACTACTAAACTTTTTATGAATTCCACATCATCTCAGACATCAAAGATGACAATGATATAACATGCCTCCAACCTAGGTGAGGCTCTATCTTTCCAATAAACACCACTGGATCTCCATTAGCATCATAGAATACAACTTAACTCCTAAATAAATCCACAATAGGCTATAACAAATAAAACTAATCCATGCTGAGGATGATGTTATATGGATGTATCCATAAACATAGTAAATATTCCTGAGAGATTTGATGCCTCAGTACTAGCTCAAAGTCTCTACATACTTTATAAAACTCATCTCGACCTATAACTGGTGTAGAAAACAAAAATGGATATAGAATAATATCTAACTCAAGCCCAAAGTATGGATAAGGGTAGATCATATAAAGGATTTAATCTCTCATAAATTAAACAAAGCATGCACCTGTATATAAAATAAGAAAATGGTACCTCGAATGATGTATGTCTCGCCTGGCACTAGAAACGCTAAAGCATGAAGTTGACCACTACCTTCTCCACAACCTCTCTGACCCAACTAAAAACTATCTCCATAGTCACACTCTATTGTATGAGGAAGAGGAGAATATTGGGGATATAATCTGACTACCCCATATCCTCTCTACTAATCCCAAACTGGAACACCCTACTGCTGTTGCCTCAGCTGAAACTACCTCAATAGAGGAACTTGAAGCAGAACACCTGGAACATGCTGACTACTTAGAAATGTTATGAATTATCAATGTTTATGACCTCATCCTCTAAAATAAAAAAACATGTATAATACCTTAGAATATGTATTATATATTCCTACCCCATAGAAATGAGATATTAAGGGTTGGGACCTACCCCTGGTTGAATAAAAACTCTTATATTTAGGTAACTAAGAACCCCAAACCATAGCTCTACTTCGAGAGGAATCTTGATGAATCCCCTCTCATGATGATCCAGTTCTGTCCAACATTCTCTCAATAAAATTTTCTCTCTCCAACACCACAAGATACATCTTTATCATTAATGTGGTGGCCTAGCACTGGATATATGGATTAAAATCCTCCTTGAAATGCATCACACTAGCCAAAACATCTTGAAATAGGTTTGAAGCATATCCCAGAAGGGTTCAGAAACAAATCCCAAACTCTCATAAGTAGGAACTCCCTTGTCAAAGGGTAAGTAGCAACTGGCGACTGACCGCCTTTATGGTAAAATAAAGGAACTCTACTTGGGACTAGTCTCGGAACTTATCCTATGATACCATTGACTCCTCCTAATCCCCAAGGAACAAGAACCACCACTTCCTCACTGCTCCACGCAGCATCATCACAACCAAAAAAATCCTGTTATCCCTTTGAGAATGAATCAAACTAAAAGATATCTCAACCTCCTATAAACAGTCTTCTTTAACTGAATTTGAAATACATCCCTCATACTTATACTGATTCTAGCACTGAAACTCTCAGAGTGTTCTCCTCCAAGTGTCTTCGTCATCGACCTCCACTCTATGGAGATATACTGACACATCCTGCTAAACATCTTCAGTGTGAACATGATGGGGAGATTGATCTAGATCTATACCTACAAAAAGGACAAAATTTTAGAGATCATAAACCTATAATATATAATAATTAACATTGATTATTTATTTATTTTATTATCTTGTTATGGTTTTAACCTATCCCAAGATCTACCCATTTAAAATAAAGGCAGAAAGAAGAATGATGAATGATCATTTTATAGGACTCTACCCTACAGCCTGTATCACATCATTTAGTAGTCTTAGTAAACTTAAAGGTTCATGAAATAGATCAAATGGGTCCCTAAATACCTTTATCTTAGCCAGTCTTCTATCTTTACACCGCTTACTAAACTTTGATGACATTGTTGTCCTACCAACCCATAAAATCTCACATGTGCCTAACTCCAAAATACTTCCAATCCCTCATCCTAAACCAATGATACCACTCTTTAATGACCCCCCCCCCCCCAATATGTACCCCTCCTAGGCCGTTAATAAGGGAAGGGTGATGGATATTTCCTGAGACCCACCTTCAGTAGGCCCTGGGTTGGTGACTAGCACCAGGGGTATAATAAGAATACATATGGGATACATTATCCTCTAAGAGAAAATGTGTAAGAGAGAGATAAGATATATACACCAATAAAAACCAGATCAGACATATATAAATAAATCCCAAGTAAAAAAATTCAATGTTAGATTGTACAATAACAACTAAAAGGAAAACTACAAGTACCAAAAGGTAAAGATGGTAGCGACTATAAAGCCCAAACAGCTCCTGCAAATCTGTGATCTAGTAATATCAATCCCAATTTCCAACCTTCCTTGGTTGACCTAAAAATGGTTTATATATATGTGGGGTAATAATAACAGTATACTCAGTAGGATCCTCCCTAAAGCCTCTCATGAAAAATACAAAGAAATCATGCTAAAGAATGGTGAACAAAAGTGAAACTAACTCATCTTCTAAACAGGTATACTAGGTTACCAACCTATTCATGGATAACTCTCACCAATAATTTTATATAAGAGAGCATATAATATAGTAATGAAACATCAAGGGTATCCCTATCCTGCTTTTCCACTTTTTTTTCTCTACCCTAACTTCACACGTCCTGAACCTTCTCTCTCTAAAATAAGCCATCCCAAAGACACCTGGGAAAGGAATCACAAGATGAACCTCATGCATCACATCATCACATTATCCCATATCACACCACCATATATAGTAAAAAAGTAGGTTATAGTATCCCTCATATCTCATATTATGTGTATCATAAATTAGGCATTATACCTCTATCCATCACAACCCATACACCGAGTAAGTACCTCAAGCCATCACACCCTATACATGTCATATATAAAATAATCCTTTGGATATTATATCTGGGGATATATGTGTGTGAAATAACCACAATACATCACATCCCTCTACACACATATATATGTGGAAACAGACTATCATATATACCATCACAAGTAACTATCAAGAGAAGAGAGCAGGGTCTGAGTAGGTAGTCAACCATCCATCCTCCCAGATGTTTGGGACTACATACTCCCAGAGTCCACTGGGTGTAAATCGTCCTAACCTACATGGGTGGGACAATGTATAAAATCACATAATATAAAAGATATAATATAGCTCACAACAACACTATAGGAATAACTTATTCTTGGTATCAACTGCAGCTAACATCACTTGGAATTCTGGATACCACTTATAAGACCAGATATACTATAAAACACAAGAATTTAAAAGATCTACTTTAATTAATTATTTCCTTTTTATCATTTCCTTTCATTAATTAATTCATTAACCATTAAATTAACCATTAACAATATTCCACATTACATTACATTAATCATCATATTAAATTACATGTCCTTCAGGCATAATCCAAACTTAGTCCATGGTTTATCAAGATTAAAAAAATTTCTACATTTTCATTCCATAAAAACCAATCCCATGGGTAAAGAATTATTTCTTTATTATTATAATCATTACATAAACTAGTTACTCTGTGAAAACAATACTAATATACCACTAAGAGAAAAGATACAACCAAGAACATCCAACTACCTCAAGTAGTGGGGAAAAGAATGCAGATTAAACAAGAAACTCGGTCATCATCCATTAAACAAATTTATAAGAAAGCATCACAACACTCAGAATCACATCAATGGTTATGATCAGGTTCAACCTATTCCATCATATCTGGTTCCATCCTCAGAAACCACATGTATATACCAATTAATCTCTCCATAACAGGCATCAACTACTGCCACATCATCTGGGCCTCCCCACCCACATCACATCAATAGTCCTAGACTTAGCTATACTAGGATCATATCACAATATCACATAGAGAATATCACATTTAAGACCATCATAATGTGGAAAAAACAAACAAACGCAGGAAATAGGTAAATCTAGGCCCTAAAAAAGGCATCCATCATTCAAACATAAATGTTCTCTCATGGCTCCAAACAAAAGGAAATAAACCTTCTCAAGAAGATTTGAAACTCAGGCCTTATAAAATATAATTATCAAAAAACTAGTTATAATTCCATATTGAATTAACAAATTCATTATTCATAGGTTCCAACTACAAGAAACCTAAGGCATCAAGCTATAACAAGCTATAAAAAGTTAAACATACTCATTGCATTAAAAACAATTTCATAAAACTATGAGAAATTATATTCTCATTTAGCATGAATTTTATTTATTATCAATATTAAAAACAAGAATTATCATTCTTCACATTATTTATCAATTACATTAACATGGAAGAATGCATTTAATTAATCATGTGCATCACCTAAATTTTATTATCGTCAAATTATAAGAAACATTGGATTCATTAAACATAACTCTTTATTCTCCATCCAATTAATTGTCAATTAAATAATTTTGGATTTATGTTATTTACCTATTTCTATCAAGAACAACATGCTAAACATCATAGCATAGATATCACACTATCTCGTAAATAAAGAGACAAATTGGTGTCATGGTATAAAGCACAACAACATGTGATCTCTAACCAATTATTTATTAATCAGGTTGAATATTCATTAGGTTAATTACATTTCCATCCAAGGGGATAAACCATGATAACTATATTATTGAACATAAATAAATAGGATAAGAAAAAAATTCCTTATTTGGAAGAAAGAAGTTGCATGTGACTCGCTTCACTAAAAATTGGGGGCAAGATGGGATCACTGTTGGAGAACTCATGCCACCGGTAGAAGGGTTCCATAACTCCAATGGAAGGTTTATGGAATTTTTATCTAAAGAGACGGAAAGTAGGAAGGGTGAAGGGAAGGACCTTTATTTTTTAGTAAACCTATATGGGATGATCAGTTTTTCTAGATTCCAAAATATTTAATTCTAACTATCATGGATCACATTAAAATCCATGTGAAATGATGCATCTACAACCTTGGACACCTCAAAAAAATAAAGGAAATAAGTATAATTAATAATTTACCCTTTTAAGGACCTTTATTTACATTACCAAAAGGTCTGCATAACTATTTTCATGAAACTAGAAGAAATTTCTACGTAGGTGATTTAATGTATTAGAAAGCACCTGTGGCCAAAATCCCCATGTAACCTTTTTACCACATAGCCGAATTCTCTATATAGCCAAATTCCCTATGTAGCTGAAGTCCCCATATATCCATTTTCCCCATGTAGTTGATCTACCTATCTGATCGCTCACATAGCCAATTACTCATGTATCTGATTCACGTAGTCGATCCATCCACATAGTTGATTCACATAGTTGATCCATCTATATAACTGATTTCATGTAGTTGATGGCTCTATGTATCTAATTTGACTATCCTAGATTTGGGCTCTCACCTAAGCCATGAACCTCACCTTCATGACATTAAACTATTCTTAATTCTACCTTTTAGCATCCAAAAACCTCTATACCCACTATAGGAATCCTTCGAGAACCATTGGATTCAGAAATATGTAAAGGGTATGACTAGAAAAATATGATACCTTACACATAATATGGTAATCAGCCTAAAATACATAACAACCATAGAAAAAATTGGGCATCAACTGCTATTAGGTGGATGAGGATCACTCAAAGCATTAGTGGGAGGAAAATATATACCAACACCATGTTAAAGCTATCATTTATACTCCAATATCATCATGTCTCTCTAACATTTCTAACCATGATCCTCCTTCCTCTTTGTCTGTATATGTTATATCATCTCATCCTGAGATCTCAAACTCTCTTCATATTGTGTAGTGTACGACGATGATGACTCTGCATGAGCTCCCTTTGAGATGACTGATGACATCATAGATGTACCATAATAACTAGTAACCAATACCAGTTACCTAATCTTTCTTGACACCATGCATATTTTCTTGTATCCAAGCCCCCTCATCAAAACCTAACTTGCAAGTAGAACCTGATTCACTCTAATCCTAAATATCTCATGAATGAGAATCCAGAATCTCATATGTTTCCATAAAATATAATTATAATTTATAATAATAATAAAATTAATAGTATACATTTTTTTAAAAAAATACTAACCACAATTTGGCACCGTCTGTCACCAACAAATTGTCCTATATGGGGATCTGTATATATATTCTTGTAAACTTCAAACTCCACAATAGAGTGGCCAGAATAATCTTGTATAATATAACAAACATTTTTCATTTAAATTATGCATACATTAATAAATAACATTACTTACCATATGTCATCTATTTATATCAAATGTAAGACTCCTAAACCAATGTGTGACATCTAGACTCCCCTAAATCTAACACCCATACGATAAAATCTTCCTAAAAGTTTTTCATATTCAGTAGGAGCACAATCCATCCTATACCTAAGATGAGTTATAGTCAAGTCAATAGGAGAAGCAAGACTGATCAAAAATAGTAACAAAATCTTTATCCATGGATCACTTTCTTAGGTTGAGTAAAACTAACAAAAATGTTCATATATACAAATCTCCCATGTCTCTTGGATAAAATATCTCAAGATATCATAATTCATAGACCATAAATTATGAAATATAATTGAATAAAAATGTGCCAAATTAAATAAATATAAAATAAAATATATCATTTAATAATTTACAATCCAGTTATCAAACATCTGATGATAAAAGATAATAGGAATCTAGTACCATGACACCCATGGTGCAGAAAAATAATTTCTTAGAATCGCACAAGTTAAAACTATAGATAAATGCAAAAAACTATGAAAATAAGAACAAATAATTAAAATATTATTACCAAAATTAATACAAAAAATTAATATAAAATAAATACGTTAAACAATTGAACATATCTCTGTAAATGAGTATCAAAATCAAGAGATGAATGTTTCTTTATAAAAAGGTATGAAATCATCAATAGAGCAAGGCCATGCCCCCTCATAATAGATAATGCTATAAAAACATCATGTGGGTCATATGAATCGATCTCATCATAGAGAATTCTGACATCAACAAGAGAATGAAATAGATCACTGAGAGCATCTTTGGCCATCTGAAACAAATAACATTACCTATAAAAAATTGTTAATACTGATATCAAATATAAAAAACCCAATAAATACCATAATAAAATATTCTTACCTATAAATAATTGTTCATAAAGATATAAAATATAAAAAAACTAATAAATACTAGAATATAATAATTAAATGAAAAAATATCAGAATATAATAATCCTACCTATAAATAATTGTCAATATGGATATCAAATATAAAAAACTAATAAGTACCCTAAAGAATATAATATTCTTACATTTCAATAATTTTTAATACATGTATAAAATATAAAAAAAATTAAATAATGACATCAATTAGGGAACAAAATAGATTGTCATAAATATATCCAGCTATCTAAAACAATAATACCTGTAAATAATTGTTAATTCATATATTAAATATAAAAAACTAATAAATATTAGAATATCATACATTTTTCATCATCTTCATCCTCATCTTCATCGATGATAATGTCTTAATTTTCCTCTTTAGCATCTTTAACTTCTATAAAAATTCCAGTTTCCTCATCCCTTATTACTTCATCAACATTATTAATATCATCAACCCTTAACTAGGAGGATTCATCATAGATATCTATATCTCGCCAAGTAAGAGATGTATTTGAGGATTTTTCTCAAAAAATCAATATGTTTCACTTCCATGGACCCATTTTAATTTTCAAGAAACTTATTTTCATGATATTTCATTTTTGTTAAACTCCACTGGTCATTTAAATCTCTTAAAACAACATAATAAATAACATAATAAACTTGATTTGATTGATGTGCCCGAATGGCCCAAACGCCTTCATTTTTATTGATTTTTTATAACCCCCCTTTCAATGGATGAGGGGGAACCCTTACAAGTCCTGTAGGCACAGAGATTACATGGACCGTAGGCTTAGGATATTACATGACCCGAAGGTCTTAGGGAATTCAACCGGACTATCTATAAGGAACTGACCCTCCCCAGCATCTGCATCATGATAGTAGTTATCCACCTTCGCATGGCCATTTGGATAGGAATCCTGGGCAAGCACAGGCTGGTCTCGATGGCATAGTAATATGCTCTCATTCTGATAAATCTATTTGGCTCTACTCTGGTGAGTGCACCTGCTTGGAATCCTCTTCTGGGGCTGCTCTTTTTTTATAGAGTATGTTTGGGGAAACTGTATGTGGCCCGAATGCCTTGAGGTGGCCTGAAGGCATTAAAGGTGGCCCGAAATCCCTACTGACTCCATGTCAATGATGAACTCACAACCCTCAATCAAATTCAAACCAATGGAATTTAAACATTGTAACATAATTTGATCTCAGATAAAATAGATCAATTATTTCATCCAACATACCATAAAAGTCAACTTCACTTTTTTATAAAGATATCCTTTACAACTAACACTATTATTCATTGATTTCTTTTATTCACCATATATTCATGTATGAAATTGAAATCCATTAACAAAAAACCCATTATAAGATTCTATTAATTTTTATGGAGGGTTTTGAGAACACATAATCAACTATCAGTTTTACATTCTTATTTTGTTGCCTAAAAACAATAAAAAATATTAATAATAGATATCATTACAAAAAAAATTTAATGTTCCATCATAAATAAGTTAATTTACTGGTCTTTGAAACTAATATTCAAAATTCTATTATTGGCATTCTTCAAAAGTAGTAGGGGTAATTTGTATTTATTTATTTTTTTGATATGGTTATCATATCATATAAAAAAATATTTTAAATAAATTTATCTACTAAAAAAATTAAAAATAATAATAATAAGTAGTACTTAATGCAAAAATAATTTTATTTATTCAGAAAATGGACTTCCATAAGTACCAAATTGACAAAAACCATTAGCAGAAAGAATTAATTATATGTTAAAATGTTTAAAATAAAAAGAAAGATGCATCTAATCAAAGTGTTTCCATAAATTACCATAACATGGATGATTTAAACTTTTACTGATGGAAATATTTGATTTATGTCATGTCATCAATGCATCTATGTTGCGAGATATAAATAGATGTTGTAAATAGGGTGTAGTTGGAAAATATCACAATTTTTTTAAAGAAAATATGGAATTTCCTTTTCATGACTCATTATATCTCGATTATCCACATGTTGTAAAATTAAATAATGACTCATAATCACCATAATATAAGATAAAGTCATTTGAAAACACATGTATCTTTCGATAACTGAGACCCAAATTATGTACCAACCACTTACTTTTATAGAAGCATACAGGTGATGTATTTTCATCAGGAAATAATGATTTGACCAAAGAAAATATTTGATCGAAACAACTATTTGACATTCCAAATATGATTTAATAGCCATGAATTTTGTAACACCTTCATATTTTCTTATCTGTCATTCTATATAAAAGTCCACCTTATTAGATTTCAATAAATTGTAAAAGTGATATGGTTCTAATTCAGGATTTGGAATATCATTCCGAGTTGTTGTGTCCATAATAGGCAGTCCAAATGCGTCATGTAATAAATTCTAAAATGATAAATCTGGAACCAAATAATTTTTAATTTCTATTGAATTTTATTCACTATATTGATACTAAAAAATATAATCTTTCTGAAAACCAAAATAAAGTAGATGAAGTCCAACATTGTCAAACATTTCTAATCTCCTAATATCTTATTTCTTACATGGAAATTTAATTGTTCCTTCATAAAAAAATCAATTTGAGGATGAAAATGATATAAACACTTCAACACCCTCAATGTTGATAGGATTTATACTAGATTTATTGGTATTTTTTTGATTATTTATCAAATCATGATCGCATAATAGAAACCGGTGTTTACAAAATGTTATTATATTTTAATTTTGGTTAATTATGACTATTTATCACAAATTTTTACTAATTTTTACTAATTATTACAGGTATTTTTTAAGTTTTACTAATCCATACAATTATTAATTATGTAATACTAATTACTTATTAATTATAACTTAATTTTTAATAAATATTACTATTTTTTAAAAAATATTAGTATTTAATATATTTTCTTTTACATTTTAGTACAAATTATCATAATTTAATTATATATATATTAATTATTAATAATATTTAGTAATTAAAACTAAACTTTACTAATTATTACCAATATTGAAAAAAAATTTATTAATTATTAAAAATTATTTAATGATTATTTCAAATTATATAAAGTAATACTACATTTTTACTAATTATTGTGACTTTGTAATAGTTGTTAGTGTTTTTTATTTTTTTTTTAAAGGTATTACAAAATTTTTACTAATTATTATAATTATTTATAAATTTTTAATAATTGAAAAAATTATTAAATAATTAATAGTAATTATTTATTAATTATAATTTAATTTTTAATAAATATTGCTAATTTTTTATAATTATTAGTATTTCATATATTTTGTTTTACAATTTTTTACAAATTATTATAATTTCCTCATATTTACAAATTATTAATTATTAACTCTAAATATTTAATTATTACTACATTTTTACTAATTATTTTGAATTTTTAATAATTTTTAGTATTTATATATTTTGTTACAAGTTATTAAAAAATTCTTAATAATTATTTAATAAATAATTTTTTAATAAATATTAATTATTTTTAATAGTTATTTTATTTTTCATTAAAATAATTTTTATAATGTTTTTAAAAAAAATCTTGTAAATTTTTTTTGTTTAAATATTTTCTTTAAGTTGATTTTCTCATCGTTTTTATAAAATAATCATTTCCTATTTATTTGATTTGTAATATATATATATATATACACACATATATAAATTACATGATTTCTTAATCAAATATATATATATACATAAAATATATTTTTACATGATACTTAAAAAAATATACATATCAAATATATGAATACATACATACATATATATATATATATATAAAATATTAGATTTTTTAAAATGTTTATATATTTATATTCACATGTTAATATATATATATATATATTCAAATATTTACAAAATTGAAGAACCTTTATGATGTTTTATTTTAACAAGGTTTTGTATTTATTGATAACTAATCTTTTGTAAAAGAAAGTTTTTAAAAAATAGGTGAAAATTGCTGGATGTTGGAACCCATATACAAAGGAGGAGAAAAGTTTTGTCTTTGAGAAAAAAAATCCAGATACAGTGTATCAGACTGAGAAGCACCAGATACAAAAGTTGTTAGAAAGATGAAGTTGTTGATCGGATGTCTCATCAGTCTCAGATTCATTAGTATGAAGTTTAAGATTCATCAGACTTGATGTTGGTTAAAAATTCAAAACTTTCTAAGTGATTAAGTTATAATGATGCTGAAGAGAATGAAGCAAAACAATGAAATTATGAGTTAGAAAGTAATTAAACATTATAACCTAAAGTCAGACAGTTCTTTTCCAATATTTTATTTCTCATAAATCATGAAAATTCTCATGATAAAGCCTTTTTAAGAGATGTAGAAATCATAAAATTTATATTATTTCCAGAAATCAATAGAAAATTTTTATCTGATCCAAAATTATAGGACACAAATTTGGTCAAGATTTTGAATGAATAAAGATGATGACGTTTGAAGAATTTCAAAGTTGCTGACCGGAGTCACCATCAGACCAGAATCATACATCGATCCATCAAATATGGAACATAACCCAATTCATCAAATGGAAGCCCCACACTGATAAAAAAATCATATGAAAATCATTGGAGTGACCATATTTGTTGATGTCATTACATCAGACAGAGGTCAATTATAAAAATGTGAAGAATCTAAAAGAATTGTGTTTACTTGATCAGAGATAAAGGGAGAGTTTATGTTTGCATTAGATGAGTTGTGACACCAACAAGTCATATTATGAGAAGTTCATCGTAATGAGAAAGTGTGTGAAAATTTGAGAAGTATTAGTTTACTATATATACCTAAAGTCTTTAGAAGTTGAAAAAATGTTTTCAAGCATTTCCAATTGGCTTGGATCTTCTGAGTAAAAAATGATAATTTTTTGTTTTTTCATATTGGTTCAAGAGGAAAGGATATATAATATGAGATGATGAATATTTCATGCATCATATGATCTTTTTATAAGAAAGTCTATTAGAAGCAGTTTTTGTAAGAAAGTCCATCAGACTAATTCTGATGTAGGAAAATCTATCGGAGTCACAAAATGAAATATAATTAGACACAACTAATTAGACTAAAAAAATTAGTAAGTTCGATAAGGATAATTTATGAGAAGACTAAAGAAGATTCAAGAAGGTTCCAGAATATTTTAAAAGAGTTCAAGTGGTCAAAGTTGAGATTCAAATGTGAGTGTTTTTTGGTTTTTGTAATTTGAGTGAGAAGAAAAGGTTTTTCAATTTCTCACCTTTACCATTATCAAACACCTATAAATAGATGTACAATACATTTTTACTTTGTAAGATTTTCACATGTGAAAGGGTGGAGTGTTATAGAGTTTGAGTCATAGTTACTTTTCATACATATATCTCATAAGAAGATCATACTACTAAAATTTTTATTTACTGGAATAAGAAGAATGGACAGAGGAAGATCAGTTTGAGCAGTTGAGCATAGTTTGAGAATAACGGTTTGAGAAAAGGTTCATCATACTAAGTCCATTGATCTGAGTTCATTGGACAAAGGCAATCGGATCTAGAGACATTGGACAGAGTTTTATGAAGAAAATGTTTTTGTGATCATTTTCTTTTTGATCAAATTGTTTGTAAGAAAACATTATAAACTGAAGTGAATTGGTATAATCATTACTATCGGGATATAGAATGTGTCTAATGGTAGTTGGCACAATTTTCATTCACTTATTCATTATAATGAATTTTTATATACCCACAAGAGTGGCTATGGCAAGGATGTAGGTTCTCACACTGAGGCCAAACCTTGTAAATCTTTTATGCTTTACTTGCTTTCCTACTTTTTCATGCATGATTTTTTACTAAAATATGAAAAGGTAATAAACTTTAACAAGTTTCAGGGGTTAAGTTTCTAAAAGTTTTAAAACTTATAAAAATGTCAACAACTAATTCAACCCCCCCCCCCCCTCTCAGTTATTATCTTATCATTTGGAACTTTAATTGGTATCAAAGGGTAGGTTCCCTTATTGCATCCTTATCATGGATAATCTCAATTCTATAAATAGTAGAGTAATTACTAAATTTAATGGAAAAAATTATTATGTTTGGAAAAATAGGATGATTACTTATCTCCCATCCCTTATCTTGGAAGCTATTGAAACTCCCACAATTAAGGTTCCACCTATTGAGAAGGATTCCCCAATGACTTTTTTTGACAAGAGAAATATTGAAGTTGATGGAAAATCTATAAATTCCATTCTTATGTCTTTATCAAAAAAAATTATATGGAAGTGATGGGTTTCAAAACTTTAAAGAGTGTATAGGACAAGATGGAAAGTATTTTTGAAGTGAATGCTAAAGTGAAGGAAACAAAACTAAAAATCCAGCATAGTAAGTTTGAAGACATTATAATGAGAGATAAAGAAACTATTGATGAATAGTTCACTAGAGTGAATTAATTTGTTTAAAACATTATATTTTTTAGAGATTTCCTATAAGAATCTAAAATAGTGAATAAACTTATGAGAAAATTTCCGAACATGTTTGATTCTAAAATTTACAATTTAGAAGATAAAGATGAATTATCTCTTGATGAATTTCATAACTTTCTTATTAATTATAAAATGAGTAAATCTTAAATTTTCAAAAAGAAGATGAAGGATTAAATGGATTTTGAAGCTATAATAAAAATGAATATTAAATATTTTAAAGGTTTTGGTCTTGTGATTCTAAAGATAAGGATGATGATGAGTTAAATAAAAAAATCATGTATCTTATCTTTACAAACTATCGAAGAGGAAAAGGAAAGTATGAAGGAAAGTTTTCTCTCAAATTCTTTGAATGTGGTGGAATTGGGAAATTTTCTATGGATTTCCCTAATAATAAATTGAAATAATTTCAATGTGATTCTGATTAAAATTCTCATTGGAATAGTTCTAAAAAATGTTCTAAAGAAGAAAAATACATCCAAAAAATATAAGAAGAAGTTTAATGGAAATAAGAGAAGTATGTTTAGTAAGAAAGTTGAATTAGACTCAATTGAAAGAAATTATTCAGAAGATAAAATTTCATAAAAGTTTATAAAATTCATTGAAATATTTTATAAAATGGAAAACTCCTCAGATAGTGAAGATGAAGGAGGTGAAGAATCTTATAGAAAGTTTCAGCTCATAACAGAACTTGTTGCATGTCTTGAGAAAAAAAACTCTCAAGAAAGAAATTAGAATGATAAAGAAATACAATGGGAAAAATCTGAAGGTGAAAAATATGTTGTTAAAAAGGAATAATAATACATCTATGATATCTTAAGTTATAAACTTATAATTGATGAATAGGGAAAAATGGTTGAGGATCTCAGTAATAAGTTGGAAACTAAGGGAGAAGAAGTTAAAAAATTTAAATAAAACCTTCTTGATTCCAAAAAGTACCTTGATTAGGATGAATGAAAACTTAAAAAAATCTTGGAAGTAAAAATAAGACCTCTAAATATGCTGATAAATCTCAAATAAAGAATCATGTGAAATCTTCACCCTTTAAAAATAACGTTTCATCTGATTTTTCTAACATTTCAAATGATAAGAAAAGTGATGATAAAGTTTGGATTGATAAGGGATGTGAGAAACCTATCACATCTAAAAAAGTCAAAAACTTCCCCAATGGAAAAGATATTCCATACCCATAGTATGTTATAATATAAATAAGTTTTCAACCCCAACAAAGTTTCTACAAAGAAAGATTTTACTTCAATAGAAAATTAGATTTGATGGTTTTTTCTGGTGTTTTGGAATCTATGGGAACAAGGATTATAATTTTTAGAATAACTTTTCACTTCCTGAAATAATTTTTTAACATAGTTAAATTAGTGTTGGAAGAAGAATAAGTAACTTTCCTAACCAAAGGGAAGTTATAAAAGAAAAATATCAGGATGTGAGAAACCTTCCAACAAAAAATCAATTTGACTTTCTCAAAGAAGTTTTTGGAAAATGCGATTAGGTTGGTCATGATGCCAAAAGATGTATAACACTCTTTATGGAAAAAGTTTCTTAAGATAGAAAATAAAAGGAAGATGGAAAGAATAAATTTATGAAAAGATCATTTGTTGTTGAGACGGTTTTGAAAGTAAGTAAAAGGAAAAAACCATGGATAATTGATAGTGGATGTTATTCACATTTGACAGGTGATATAAAAATCTTAAAACATATTGAAAAACACGATGCTGGAGAAGTTACTTTTAGAATTGATAGTTTCTTGAAAATTATAGGAATATAAACTGCTGAGATAAAACCTAAAAAAATAAAAACAAAATAAGTTCTATTTTTTGATGGACTTAAACATACTTTCTAAGTGTGATTCAATTTTGTGATGATGTAAAATAAGTTGCTTTTAGAAAATATTCTTGTATCATCAAAAGTGTTAAAGATGGAAAATCTGTTACCAAGGGAGAAAGAACCAGCTTGAGATTGGAGAACTTAACAACTCATGTTATCTAAGTGATGAAGATCAGAATAAGTTATGGCACTAGAGACTTGGCCACCTTGGGAATAAAAGTACAAAAAAACTCTCTAAAGTGAATATTGTATAAAATTTTCTAGAATTGAAAATAAAATAAGAAGTTGTTTGTATAACTTGTCATAAAGGGAAGATGACTAATAAAAGTCATAAGAAAGTTGGCATTCATTCTACCATACCCCTTGAACTTATTCATCCTCACTTATGTGGGCCGATGAGACATCAATCAAAAAAAGGTGATTTATACTTTATCACATTAATTGATGATTTCACTCAAATAACAAAAATCATGTTTATGTAGAAAAAATAAAAGGATATTTAAATTTTCATATTCTTTAGAAAATATATTGAGAAATAAATAGGGGTTTACATAAAGTTATTGAGAACTAATAATGGTTAAAAATTAATAGGAAATACTTTTGAAAATTATATGAGAAATTATACAATCAAACATCAGTATAGTGATCCATATAAGCCACAAAAAATGAAGTAGCATAAAGGAATAATATAAGTTTTGTGGAAATGGGAAGAATAATGTTAAAAGAATACAAACTTTAAAAGTTCTATTGGAGAGAAGCTATTAGTATTGTTGTACATGTTCATAACAGATGTTTTTTGAGTTTAGAATCCAACATGGATTCTTATGAAATTTGGTATAACAAAAAACCTTCATTAAAGTACATTAAAGTTTTTAGAATCCCATGTTTTCTAAAAAAACCGGATCTTGGAAATTTTGATGAGAAAGATTAAGAAGTAATTTTTATGGGATATTCAAACAATGGAAGAACTTACAAATGTTAGAACAAACATTTAAAAAATTTAGAGGGTTTATTTGATTTGAATGTTATTTAAAATCTAATAAAATTTATTTAGAATTCTGAGAATGGTAAACTAAATGTTTCCAGTGAAAGTGAGAATGATACAAAATAGACTTATCATGACTCAAAATAATTGTTTGATGAGTAAATTTTATATGGAAGATAAAATTTGAAATTTCCTACCTTAAAAAAACATATTTAGTCTGAAAACATTATTGGGAATAAAAATGATCCATTTAAGACTAGAAGAAATTTGAGATTATAAAATCAGACTTCACTTATCTCAAAATTTTAATTAGAATCAATTTTAGAAGCTATTAAACATAAAGAACTGGTGATGCTATGAATAAAGAGTTGGATCAGATTGAGAAAAATGAAACATGGGAACTTATTCCATGGATAAAAAATAAAAATGTTATTGGAACAGAGTTGGTTTACAAAAAAAATTGAATGAACATGGAGAAGTTTCAAGAAACAAAACAATAATTGTTTGTAAAGGCTATGCACAAGTGGAAGGTGTGGATTTTGAAGAAACATATTCCCTGGTTTCAAAATTATAAATTATTATAATTTTTTCTATCAGTGGTTACACATATCAATTACAAAGCTTATTAGATGGATGTAAAGTCATATTTCTTAAATATAGAGATTGAGAAAAAAAATTACATTAAACAACCTTGTGGTTTTATAATTTATAATGATGAAAACGAGGTTTTTATATTGAATAAATCTATGTACATGTTGAAACAAACCCCACTTACTTGGTATTAAAAAAATAATAGTTATTTGATAATTTTGTATTTTTATAAAGGAAATTTTGATATTAACTTTTATGTGAACATAGTTAACTCCAGCACACTAATTGTAATTATGTACGTGGATGATATAAGTTTTTTTAGAGATAAAGAAAAAGTTTTTAAATAATTTGATGAGAAAATGAAAATGAATTTTAAAATGTCAACGTTGGAAGAATTAACTTTCTTCTTTGGATTACAAGTTCAACAAAAAGAAAATTACATTTTCTTATCTCAAGAAAACAATGGCAAGGAATTGATAAAGAATTTTGGGATGGAAAGGTCCAAAGAAGTTTCTAATCCTATCTCAATGAGCACAAAGTTAAGAAAATATAAATCCAAAAAAAGTGTAAATAAGAAATAATTTTATAAGTCGATTGGAAGTTTTATTTATCTCACATCCTCAATACCTGATATTTTTTATCCTGTGACTTTGTGTGCCAGATATTAGAGTTAACCAAAAGAGTATCATATGTTGGAAACAAAGATAATTCTGAGATATGTTAATGGAACAAATTCAGATGAAATTTTATTCACAATAATTTTTAACATAAACTTTCATGGTCAGACTAATTCCAATTGGTATGAAGATTATAATGATAAAAAATAAACTTCTGGATCATTTTTTTGGATGAATTTTGTGTAAGTTTTCATAGTAAGAAAAGAAAATTAGTAACTTTGAGCATAATAGAATCTGAATATTTTTCATCTACTCAGTCTTGTACTCAGATGTTTTGGATGAATGTTCATATATAATATTTGAAAGTAAAAGTTTCTAAACCATTGAAGATACTTTGTGATAATCAAAGTGTAATTGATCTTTCTAAAAATCATGTCCAACATTCAAGATAAAAACACATTGATATAAAGTTTCTCTTCATAAAAGATATAGTAGCTTCTTGAGATATTTTTCTAGAATATATCTCAATGAAGTATCAAATTTCTAATATATTTACAAAATAAATTCTAAAATAATGTTTTTTTGATTTGAGGCTACAACTTCATGCTTATCCTCCTCTAATAACTTCTTAAACCTCTTAAGGAAGTTTTCCACCAAGTTTTGGGTTATGTTGACAATGGGTGAGAGAAAGTAACAACTTTATACTTTGTGATAATTTTTTACTAATATTTATTTTATAAATCTAAATATGTTGTTATCAAATAATGGGGGAGATAACAATCAAGGGGGTAGAAAAAGAAAAGTGAGAAAAGATAAAATTGATGGGGAGATTATCTTTATATGGCCATAAAATTTTATTGTCACCAAGAGATATAATTCCATCAAAATAATTAATTTATCTAGTAGTTTTTTGTTAATAAACTCCCTTTTGAGAAAGTATATGTTTTCATAAAAGTTAAAAACTCTGAGTAGTTTAAAAAATTAGTTGTGAAAAAATATGAGTGTTTGAAAAATGGTGAGTTGTAATAGTTGTTGATGAAATTTGTCAAACAAATCCAATGGGGGAGATTGAAGAACCTTTTTTATGCTTTGTTTTAACAAAGTTTTTTATTTGTTGAAAACTAATCTTTTATAAAAGAATAATTTTTAAAATAATTGAATGTTTTTGGATGTTCAAACCCAAACAAAAAAGGGGAGAAAATATTTTTCTGAGAGAGTTATTTTTTGGATGTAGTGTATCGGACTAAGCAGCATAGGATGAAAAAGCTTTTAGAAAGAAATTTTTTTGATCAAATACCTCATCAGTATCATATCCATTAGAATGAAGTTAAAGATTCATTGAACTTAATGTTAGTTAGAAAGTTAAAATTTTCCGGGTGAGTAACTTAAAATGATGTTGAAGAGAATGAAGGAAAATAGTAAATTCGGGGGTTAGAAAGTTATTAAACTTTCTAAACTCAAGTCAGAAAATGATTTTCCAATATTGGAGTTATCATAAATCATGAAAATTATCATGATAAAATCTTTTTAATAAAGGTAAGAATCATAAAAATTGTATCAGTTTCATTAATCAAGACAAAGTTTTCATCGGATCCAAAAGTACAGGACAAAGAATTTGTTAGGAGTATGAATGAGTAAAGATAAATAATATAAAATTTGTTGAGTAGATTCACTATTAGACAAGAATAATACACTAATCCATTAGATAAGGAACATATTTCGATTCATATAATAGAATCCTCACACCACTGAAACATTAGATGTAAATCAACAGAGTGATTAGAGTTTCTAATACTGATCCATTAGACAGATATCAGTTAAAAAAATGTGAATAATCTAAAAGAGTTGTTTTTACTTGAGAAGAGACAAAGGAATATGTCATGTTTTCATTGAATGAGTTGTGACACTGATTAGTCGTCATCTGAGTAGTTCATCGTAATGAGAAAGTCTTAAAAAATGTAAGAAATTTTGAGTTACTGTTGGTATTTAAAGTCTTTATAAATTGAAAAAATGTTGTCAACCATTTTAAATTGGCTTGGAGCTTCAGATTAAACAATGATAAATCATTTTTTTCTATATTGGGTTAAGATGAAAATATAAATAATCTGAGATCATGAATATTTTATGCATCAAATGATATTTTTATAAAAAATTCCATCAGATGTAGTTTCTATAATAAATTCTGTCAGACTAATTATGAGGTAGAAAATTCTATCAGAGTCACAAAAAGTAATATAATTGGACACAACTAATAGGAATTAATAATAGTTTGTATTCTTTGAGAAATATTATTTATGATATTACTTAATAATATTCAAGAAGGTTCCATAATAGTTGAGAAGATTTTAAGTGGTTAAAGTTGAAATTCAAATGTAAGTGTTTTTGGGTTTTTGTAATTTGAGTGAGCGGGAAAAGTTTTTTAGTTTCCCAAATTTACCATTCTAGGACACTTATAAATAGATGTACAATACATTCATACTTTTCAACCTTTTCATGTCAGGTGGAGTTCTGTAGAGTTTGAGTCAGAGTTAATTTCTGGATAGAAATCTCCCAAGAAGTTCAGACTATTGAATGTTTTGTTTACTAGAATAAGAAGATAAAACTGAGGAAGATTAGTCTGAGTAGTTGAGAATATTTTGAGAAGTGCATTTTGAGAAAATTTTCATCCTATTGAGTCCAATGCACTTAGGAAATCAGCCCTAGGGACATTAGATTGAGGTTCTAGATAGTGTTTTGGGGAGAAAAATTTTTTGTGATCATTTTCTTTTATGTATCAAATTATTTGTAAGAAAACTTTTTAAATTGATGGGAGTCAGTATAATAATTCATATCAGGATATATAAGGTTTCTAATGGAATTTTTCACAAGTTTTATTAACTTCTTCATTATAGTGAATTTCCATAGACCCATGGGAGTGGTTATGACATGGATGTAGGTTCTCACACTATGGTCAAACCTTGTAAATCTCATGTTCCTTACTTTCTTTCCTACTTTTTCATGCATTATTTATTACTAAAATATGATAAGGTGGTGAAAATTTAATAGGTTTTAGGGGATATGTTTTTAAAAATTTGAAAACTTATAAAAAGTTCAACAACTGATTCACCCCCCCCCCCTCTCAGTTTTGTTCAATCCTTTGTAACTTCAAAAAATGTATTCACATGATTTAAATAAATGAAAAAAAATCATAATATAATAATAAAACATGGTTTAAAATCACATCCATGATCCAATAATTATCATAATTTATCAAAAATTATATCATCATAAGTATGCTTTCAAAATAATCACAATAAGGTATAACATTCAAAAATTTCTTTAAACAAATTCAACAATATTTGAGATTAGAATGATTATATATATTATATAAATATACACACATTACAAATAATTATATATATCTATATATAGGTCTAAAAAAAATTCAATGTTTATATATATATATATATAAGTTTAAAAGGAATCATTATTTATATATATATATACATATATAACTTTCAATATTTTTAAATCATATATATTTCATATATATATATATATATATATCTGTGTGTGCGTGTGGTTATATATATATATATACACACACACACAAAGAGTGTGTGAGATGTTAGCAGGTGCAGATGCGTGCAAACATGCACATGTGTGTGCATGCACATCGAGAGTAAGCAGGGAGGGCACATATCTCAAAATAAACAAAGATGAACACTCAAATAAAAAATATATTAAATATAAATTTTAAATATTGGGAAATATATTTCAAATTAATTTTAATAAACCTTTGTGGAGCCAAAACATATTGTATTCTATGGTGGACACCCAAATAGAGAATAATAAACTTTCACTAAACCAAAACACTAACTAAAACATAAAATTTTGGTAAATTTATTGACCTAGGGTTTGACTAAACCAATTTATCGAAGATTGAAAAGGAAATGAGAAAATTAATGAAGGAGTAGAGAATAAGAATCCATACCTAGGATATTTGAACCTAAATCTATAAGAAATCAATTGTGACAAGCGATTTTTAGGATCGGGTCATTAGAGGGTTTTGTGACAGGATGTTGTGTGTGATGGAAAAAAATAATTTGAGGATAGTAGAAGAAATTTTCACATGAATTTAATAAATTATTATTTGTGATGGATTAATATTGATTGAATTTAACCCATCACAAAAATCTAATTTTTAGGAACCTATTACGATGGATAATGAAATTTGTCACCAATAATCTTTAGTGATGGCTATTAAAGATGGATAAATAGTACGTTGTTATTAGTTTTCACTAATAATGTTTCCCATGGAAGGGAGTGCATCCTAGACAAGGGTATTTTTGAAAGAAAAATTTTTCCGTCATAGATAATGATAAAAAAACAATTATTTACGATGAAAATCCTTTTCTGTAGAAAATAAGTGTTACTACGGGACTATTTTTTATAAGACCCTTTCCCATCACAAATAGTCTATTGTAATTACCCATTTTTTCAGTAGTGGATGACCCAGATTAGTAATCTTTTTTCAATGGAGGTTCTTATAGTATGTTATGGCTGGGTGATGGCCCAATTTGATTGACTAGTCTTCTCAACCACTGGGATTTTTCTAGTTTTCTCTAGATTACTATTGGTTCTTCTTTCAATTGATGGAAACCATTTCTAAAACATGTGATTGATGCAATTTATATTGTATTGGTATTGGAATAAATAGAAATATATATGAGTTAAATTATTTCCTTTAATTAAAACATAATGTTTTATGGTTTTATTTTTTTCTATGTTACGTATATGGTTTCAAAATTATATTTATCATTTATATTTTTAATGGGATAAACATGCACTATTTTTTCAAAAATCACAACTGTTTTGGTTTTTATCAAGTATGGTACATTATTAGAGTTATATGGGAAATTTATAACTCATTATAATCACCCCTACTTGTACACTTCTATGAAAATGAAACCTATGTGTTTAAGTATTGTTTTAATGATGAATGCCACTCATGGTATTGGTTAATAGTATGATGTTGCCGTTAATTTAATTTTTGAGAGATTAACGGGTGAATGATATCCTTGGAGTTGATGTTGACCAATTAATACTTTTATTTTCAATTTTATATAGTTGTGGAACATGAGTTGAATTTATTATAATTATTATTATTGTAATTTGTTATTGATATGGTGTTGTATTTATATTTTTATCTCTCTCACTACTAGGGATTCTCTAAGAGACATCTCAAGGGGGAGCTTGATATTTTTCCCTCTTCGATGATGAATCCCACCATTCACCATCATTATTAATTCCATTATTCTTTTTGGTCCTCTTCACTTATTTCATTTTTTAGTGGTTCTATTTTTTAATCTTTTATATGGTTTCCCTTTTTTTCTCCTCCATGTTTTTTGTCTTAATCTTTTAGATGTCTGCTCGTCTCCCTTTTTTCTCTATACCTTCATTATTCCTTGTATATTTCTCTCCCTTGGCCTCTCACATGATTTTAAGTCATCATTTTAGGTCTCTCATGGTTTCATGACTATGTTTGTCCCTTCCCAAAGAGGATTACCATTTTATGGTGTCCCAAGTCCCTTATTTAGTGATCTTCATGGTCTATTTGGTAGGCCTCCCAGCCTAAAGTGGTGGTGAATCATACTTGTAAGCCTTGAATAATCTATATCTTCATATAGGGTTGAGATTCAATCATTACCTGGGTTATTATAGCCGCTTCTACTAGGGAAACCCTAGGCATAAATATGAATCGTGCATGTAATCTTTAAGGATATTAAGTGACATTCACTTTGAATTTTATCTGACATAATCTTTTATTTTTTTTACTTTGAACTTTTCCATGTACAAACATACTCTCACTATACTCTTAAAAACTATATTATTTTCATAATATCATGTTAAGATAGAAAAACTCTTTGTGCGTAAGAAATAATGCTTATTTCTTCTTGGTAATAATATTTAACAAATAAACTATTGTATCTATATCTTATATATTATTTTATGTGTTTAGAGTAGTGTACAAAAAAGAAAATTTTATTCTTTAAAATATTTCACTAATGAGTGGTGGGATCTATTTCCCTTATATTTTAACAAATGTCTAGGATAAAAAAATTTTCCTAGATAAAACTCATTTTATCTTTATCTTTTTTTCAAACATTTTATAAAATCTAAGTAATCATAAACCACATTTATTAAAAACCATCATCTTATATTTTTCATAATAACTTTTTATTGAAAAAACTTCTCTTATCATATAATATAAATAATATAAAAATAATCATCATTTATATCAATTATAGCTTGAAATTTTCTGTTTTATTCAACTCCATGTCATACTAACCCTTTACTACATCGTGATTCAGTAACCCTTTGGTTACTTGAATACAAAATACAATCTCCTTCAATTCTTAAGTTGATTTTGAACTTACTATATTTTACAACATTTGTAAAGTATACATTTGGAAACATATACCCTTAAAAATCAAATAATTTACTTATATAACATTAATAGATAATGTGGATTCCCATGGAGTTTCAAAAACCCCTTCAAGTATCACAGATAATCCCATCACATATGGAACATGGCATTCCCTTACTAAAAGCTCTAGGTTTCAATGACCAAGGATAAATATTAAACAAATTTGATATTTTTATTTTATCTTAAACCTTTTACCATTTTTTGTTAATAAATAATGATAACCTTATTGGTTTTCTAAAAATCGTTGTCATGGGCACTCTCAAATGATGTGTGGTTTTCGGGTATTTTAGGTGCAATAGAGTGGCTAATCAAGGTCGTCTCTCAAAGGAGGAAGTAATTAAAACAAAGTATTAATGGTATTTTAAAAATAAAATAAACATAATGCTTAAAATTATGGGGGTTTAACATTTATAAATCTAGAATATTTAAGTTGTAAGAATATTTTATATTAAATTTCATTGATAAGACACAATGATAATATTTTTTTATAAAATATTTTTAGAAGGTGTAACCGGTATAACTCTACCAGTTCACATACATATTGATCATTATAATTTAAATTAAAAACTACTTAATTATTATCTCTTAATTTTTTAACCTCTGAACTCTATGATAATTTACCCTAACCAAAAAATGAAAAGAATTAAACCCTAAGCTATCTTCGGAACATGAAATTGTAGAGCCCTAATTTGATTGTAATTACATGGATATATTATTGTAGGTGGAGAATTAGGGGTCATATATATTGTAATTGATAATTAATTAAGTTTATGGATAATGTTTTAATTCTACAAAATGATCCTAGTTGTTTTGTTTTGCCGATTAAGATCATGCTCTAACAATTCACACATCACTTGACATCGTGTGTTTTGTGTCAATTGTTAAATTTCTTTCTTAGTTTATTTTAATTTAAGAACTAAATTAATATATAATATTATTTAAATTATATTATCTCATTTATTTAAAAAAAATATGTTAATATGTGAGAATTAGATTGATTGCTAAGAAAAACTACTCCTTCATGGGAAATGTAGTCATCGTAGAAACATTTTGCATGTGAAAAGGTTTAGAAATAATATACCCCAATCACATTTATACTCATAAGTTATAGAAAAAATAAGTAAATTAAATAATAATGAAATTGAAAATAAAAATAAATAAATGGAAGATAAATGAATATTTTATTGCAATAACAAAAATGTTACAACAAAGAAGAGGAGAAGAACAAAATTTTTGGAGGAGATATTGGATCAAGAGATTCCATCCTCCAATGGTGTATTTAAATGGTAAGTCAAGGCTTATCCTCTTCTAAAAATCCTATAATTCATGTCCATACCCCTAAAAATGAGAAAAACATATTTATTGAGTGGAGGGGAGGCTAGGGTTTCAAGACTTTTTAAGTGTGAAAGGGAAATTCAGAAAAATATTTATTTCTAGATTTCACAAACTTTTTGACCTCAAAAATCGTGAACCATCTATCCTTCCAAAAAGATTATTTTTGTGTAATTGTTTCCTCTATCTACTTTCCAAATTTTGTCCTAATAAAAACCCAGATGTAGAAGATATGGCCCAAATGGTTAAGTGGTGTCCTACCTAGCGGTCCGGTATAGATTTGAATTAATAGCCCATTTACTCCAATAAAATTTATGATCCATCTATTATGATCTCAATTAAAGTTTTATAAAATTAAGTGAGGAATTATTTTACAAAATTTCAAGTTCAAATAATCTATATAAAAATATTTCTGACAAAAATACTATAGTTCACTTTAAAGGGTCAAAACTAGAATTTTCATCAAATTTGAAAATGAATTATCTAATTACAAATATTCTATAAATAAACATATTTAAGATAATGTGAGGAAATTTTGTTATTTATTATAAATAAAATATTCAATAAAAATGTGTTTTATCAACTCCCACACACTTACTCTTTTGCACTCCTGGGAAAAATCTCATATCATGAAATCCAGAAAATTGTGAAAAGATATGCATGTTGATATTTCTCAATCCATAATGTAAATATAGTCAAATTAATAATATCATAAATAAGTTAATCACAATAAATTTAAATTTCAATATCTTAAAATTTGTATCAAAACAAAATCCAATAATATTAATGACACTAATCATTGTGAAACAAGTTTTGGGTATACCATGTCATTAATTCCTCGTGTGTGTGTGTGCTAACCATTTCAAGATCATACTTC
Source organism: Viscum album (assembly GCA_963277665.1). Classification (NCBI taxonomy): domain Eukaryota; kingdom Viridiplantae; phylum Streptophyta; class Magnoliopsida; order Santalales; family Viscaceae; genus Viscum; species Viscum album. Next base: position 130,409,729 of record OY728162.1, read on the forward strand.
CACCCTTTATTCAATATATTTAGGTCAATTAAAACATTTCTTCTTATATTTTTTAATTCCACCAAACCTGTTTTACATTCCATTTTAATAAAATTTCAGGACTCACTCACTTAAGCATTTTCAAAAGTTAAACATTAAGCTCCTGACCTAGATATCCCCACATGTTGTACATTTCATCACTCCCCTCTTCATTAAGATTTTTTTGTTTGAAATTTTTTTATGGTGTAAAACTATCGAATATTAAGTACACATGCAAAGGTCAATTTGGTATAGTAATTAAAATGATCAGAGAGAAACAAATGTATGGATCAACCATTGATATAAGATGAATTTTTTACCTAAATTATAAATACCTTCAATTGAGTAGAAAAATTTCACAAGTCATGGTTGTGTGAAAATTTGTGGGGGAAAATCAATGACATAATTTAAAAAGAAAAAATATCATAAAGAATGGTGTCAAAATCTAAAAGTTTTTATAATGAAACAACCAATAATATCATCAACGACTTCCATTAATAAAAATAAAGCTTTAATGGTGAAATATTTTCCATGATCATAATGATACCAATTAATTTTGAAAACATGAATTTTTTCATATGTTTCACATCTAAATTATCATGTTACATGGTGTATTTTTTATAAAATTAACTCAAACAAAAAAAACATACAAATTAAAAACCTAAAGAAGCTACCCCAAAAATTTTTCCTCTCTCCCACACTTAAAATATTACATTTTCCTAAATGATAACCTATGATATGATAAATTCACATGAAATATATAATTTTAAATAGAAAAATAATCTAAAAGTGAAGGGGTTAGTGATAGCCTTTTATTCTCAGGTGATGATGGGGTCATGCAGTGTGATAAAATCAACTTCATGGGTAGGAAGTCCCTTAATGTATTTCTTCAAACGTTTACCATTGATCATAAATCTCCTTTATGTTTCTTCTTGTGTGATCCACACTAAACCATAAGAAAAAATATTATATACAACATAAGGACCTAACTGTCTAGAATCTAGCATACCACGCATTAGTTTCAGTCGTAAACTGTAGAGAAAGACTTTATCTCCTACATGAAACTCCTTTTTTTGGATCATTATATCATAAGTTTCTTTTTATATTTACTTTTAGAGCCTTGATTTATCATATTAGGATAATTGTATCTCCTTAAGATCTTGAATTTGTAGATTCCTTTAAATTTTAGCTAGGGGAAATCCATGTTGCATTTATTTATATCCCAATATTCTCAATGATTTATGTCCATAGGAAGATGACATGATTTCCCTAAAAAAATCTAGAAGGGGACATGCAAATGGGAGTTTTGAATTCCATCCAACAGTCCCATAGCACATCATCCAAGCACTTGCTCCAATCCTTCCTATTTGGCTACACATTTTTCTCCAAAATTTGGTCCAACCCCCTATTTTAAACCTCATCTTGGTGATTTGTTTGGGGGTGGTATGGAGTAGAAGTTTTATGTGTCACCCCATACTTATGAATGATAGAAGACAAATTTTTATTGTAAAATTGTGTCCCTTGGTCACTGGTGATAGCCTTTTATACTCTAAACCGATATAATATTTGAGCCTTGAAAAAATCCACTATAACACAGGAATCATAAGTCCTGGTGTCCTTAGCCTCTACCCATTTACTAACATAATCAACAATGACAAGAATGTAAAATAAATCAAATGATCTTGGAAACAGACCCATTGATCAATTCTACATACATCCAAAATATCACAAAAATAATATGGGTTGTTGGGGAATCTCATGTCTCTTCAAAATGTTCCCAATGTGTTGGAAATGAGTGCATGACTTATAAAATTCATGGGAATCATAAACCAAGGAAGAACAATACAATCCAAAGTCTAAAACCTTCCCAGTCATCATTTGGGGTCCAAAGTGTCCACAAAAGGAAATTGTATAAAAAAATGAAAAAATACTCAAACTCATGATCTGACACACACCTCCTAATGACCTGTTCACTACAAATGCACCAAAGGTAAGGATCATCCCACACCTAAAACATATATTTTCTCTTCAATATTTCGACTTGGTGTTTATTTATGATTTCATGAATTTCAAAGGAAACTGAGTAATTCACTAAATCTACATACCAAGGATGTGTACCTGAGATGACATAGAGATTATCATCGAGGAAAGTGTCCCAAAGTGGTACCTAGTTTGTGGTATCATGATCCAATATTTGAGTGATCCTGCTCATTTTTTCATCTACCAAGTTCTTTAATCCCTTCTTATACTCTATATAAATTTAAAACTCTTAAATAAGGATCATCCAATGAATAAGTCATAAATTTTCATTTATTTTATTTAGGATGTACCTAAAAGTTTCATAATTAGAGAAAACAACCACTTTATATACCAATAAATAAGATCAAAAATTTATAAATAAAATATAATATAAATAAACTCATTTTCAATTGTGGTGTAATTTGATTGTGTTGAATCCAAATTTCTTGATTCATGGTAAATCACCTGGGTCCTCTCTTCCGCCCTCTAAGACAATACTGTTCCAACTGCAATGTTTGAAGCATCACACATAAGCTCAAATTTAATCTCCCACTGTGGGGGTTGTATGATCAGTGGAGTGGTCAAATGATTTTTTATATTATCAAATGATACCCTACATGAATCATCAAAAAATAATTCAATATCTTTTTAAAGAAATCAAGATAAGGTTATAGTTATCTTACTGAAATCTATGAAGAAGCATTGATAAAAATAAGCATGTCCAAGGAATGATCAGACATCACACACACATATAGGATATGGAAAGGATGAAATAATGTCTACCTTAGATCTATCAAACTCGTTGTAATGCTGTGAAACTACATTAACTAGGAAAATTCATTTCTCTACCATGAAATGAAATTTCTAAAAAGTTAAAATCAATATTTTTCTCAATGCAGTGATGCAACACATTACCAAAAATCAAGAGACACTCATCAAATGAGGAACCATACACAATAAAATAATCTATAAATACCTCCATGAATTTGTCAAGTAAATCTGAAAATATAATCACCATGCATCTCTAGAAGGTACCTGGGATGTTACAAAGTCTAAATGGAATCCTTTTTCTAAGAAAATGTACTGAATGGACAAGTGAATGTCATCTTCTCCTGGTCCTCTACTATAATGGGAACCTAAAAATAGTCAAAAAAAACCATAAAAGAAGAAATAGTGTATCCTACCTGCAAGTCTTTCAATTATCTAGTCAATTAATAGAAGGTGAAATGTTCATTTCTATATTGATTCAGTTTCCTATAATATATGTACACTCTTCAACAATTTTGTACTCTCACAGGAACTAACTCATTATTTTAATTCTTTATATCTATGAACCCAGTTTTCATGGGTACAACCTAGACAGGGCTAACCCACTGAGAGTTAGAAATGTTTTAAATTATACCTACCTCAAGAAACTTTTCCACTTTGTTTCCCAACTTCTAATGGTTTGGGGTTAAGTCTCCTTTGTGGTTTTCTAACAGGTTTAGACCCATACTCCAAAATAATTCTATACATAAAATGGAAGAGATAATACTTGGTATTCCTAATAAGTTCCACCCAATTTCTATAATATTCTCCTTTAAAATATTTAAAAGATTTATTTCTTGTTTAGGTAGGATATTATTAAAAATTATTACAAGTAATTTTATATCATTCAACAGGTATGAATAATTTATGTTTTGTAGAAATGGTTATAGTTATAGTTTGGGAGGGTTATTTATTGATGAAAATGATGCAGGAAATAATATATGTTCACAATAAATGCCAGGTTCTAAATATAAATCATCAAAATTAGTGAATAATGCTTCAAATCCATCCATAAAATCAACCACCAAGTCATAATTAGAAATTATATGCCTAGAATTAGAATAATAATTCACATAAAAATAAGAAATGAGTGTGGTTTGATCATGAGAAATAAGTGGTAGTATTTTTGACATCAAACTATAACCAATACTCAAGATCTCTTTAATCATGGAATGATCCCCATTTGGAAAATATTGAAAATAAAAATTTGTAGATTCACTACAATATGGGTTAGAATGGGAGATAAAGAAAGAATAATGGTCCTATAAGGGGTACTTCATGGAGTCTAAAATATTAAATCATTCGATCTTATCTCCAAAATAAATAGAAAGTATACCCTTGTAGAAATTTAAGATTTTCTTTGAAATTTTTAGGAATGGTCTGCCAAGATTTATGGGAGCATGAGAACTTACCTTATCATCCTTTATATTTATCATGTATAAATCCATAGGAAATATCATGTACATTACCCAAACAAGTACATACTTAATGACTCCCATTGGAAATGTTGGGGCTATATTCACTAGTTTCACCACCAGCCTTGTCATCTTTATCTCTCCAACCTGCAAGTAAGATAAATAGAGTGAGGCATTACATTAATGGAGGCACCCAAATGACATAAAGCATCATATAAATGAAACTCCCCTATATTTCATGGAATGGTGAATGTCTCAAGGTCCTTGCACTTTGTATGTATCTCCAAGGTTAGTCTGATGAGTGAAGATACATTCCTATCAAGGTTCATTATCTCATTTCCTTTTATCCCTCATCTATTTGTACACATTTCTTTCAAAAACTTTTTATAACCTGGAATTTAATTTTTTGCTTTAAGTAGAGGTATGTTGATCTCAACATGCTTGAATATATCTAAGACCTCTTTTTTCATCACCTCTTTAGCCATATTCATGGTTTTTAAAACTCTATTTAGAAATAGAAGGAGTTTAATAATAACATCATCAATATTTTTATTACCATTTTCTTTCTCCTTGGTATGCTCATCTGTTGATCTTGAATAAGGATCTCTAGGGTTGAGTTGAATCCCAGTATAATGATAGGTGAAGATGTATCAGTTTTTCTCTTCCCACTTCTCAATGTGATGGCAATGACATTACCCTTGGGATTTAGAGTAGGTTAGGAAGGAAGATTTCTATAGTTATTACTTACCAGTTTATAGAGGTAAGTGGAAATCTAGATCATTTACATCTTCAAATCCATCAACTTCGAACCTTGACTCTTCATCTCATTTTGTTGATTAAGAAAAATTTTCTTCAAAAGGTCATCATTATTAGAATCTACCTTTGATTGAGAATTACCTTATTGTTGTTGACTTGTAGATTCTTGGGTTTTAAATCTAATTTGGAGTTGTTGAAAACCTTTTTGTTAAGGCGGAGGCTGCTAGAAGTTTTATTGAAAAGGGGGTCTTTGTTGTTGTCCAGATTCATAACTCATGTTTGATTGATCTTTCCACCCTTGGTTATATGTTGGTGCAAAGGAACCATACTTCTTTTGTGGATGTGGTTGTTACTACTACAGATATGTTCTCCTAGAGAATACAGTTATACAATCCTATGTCTCTTGTAATTAGGGTAAATAGTCAGTTGGGTGGTATGTTTTAGTGAAAATTCCACAAGGCCTTATAGGAGTGATTTGGGATGACTTTTTATCCAAATAAATATTTATCACCATAGTATCCAATTCATCCAACAACTTATCAATTAAATTACTTTCAAGAGATGATGGACTTACCAAATCTAAGCCTCTAACATGTGGTATACCTTGATCTCCAAATTATTGGGATTTTTGTTCCATATTTTCAATCAACACAGATGCAGCTAATAGTGTTTTATTGAAAAATCCCCCCCAACCATAGAATCCACCATAATCCTCTCTATAGGCATGAGGCCTTTGTACAAGTATTGGATGAATATGTTTCTTACTAATTTGGTGATGTAGGAATTTTGCACAAAAATTCTTAAATTTCTCCCAGTACTCATACATTAACTCCCATTAGGCTTTATTTATTCTTGATATCTCTTTTCTAATGTAATTGGTCCTTGATGTTGGAAAAATATGTCCAAGAAAAGGCATTTCAAATCCTTATAAGATATTACATCTTCATGTTGTAAATAATACATCCAATATTTTTCAGTTCCATTAAGTGAGAATGGTAATACTATTAGTTTGATTTGATCTTTAGATACATTTCTTGGTTTTAGGGTTGAGAAAACCACATTAAATTATTTTTTATGTTTTTTTGGATCCCCTCCAGAGAGGCCATGAAATTTTGGAAGAATGTGTATCAATACAAATCTTAATTCAAAGTCTGATTCAAGGTTTGGGTATACAATACAATTTGGTGGATAGTTAATGTCTGGTTCAACAAATTATAAAATGGTTCTATTAAGTTCATTTTTATTATTTTAATCCATTGAAACTATTTTTAAGTTTGATTCATAAGTTCTTCTAACTTCAATGTTCCCAAGATAGAGGAATTCCCCAACTGGGTGAAAATTAAAACTTCACATAGATTGAGAATATCCAATTCAGTCCCTGAGGATACATTTAATCTCAAGGTAAAGATATAAGATATCCTTCATATTATTTCATTTCATAAATAAAATAAAAATTAAATTAAGAAAATTGGACCATAATAAAAAGATAAGAAGTTTAACTTGATGGTCTAAAAGAAAGAAAAAGAAAAATTCAGAAATGGAGAAGAAGGAAGAAAGAAGAGAAGAATATAATGAAATAAAAAATAAAAAAAACTACCATTAATTGGTTGAAAAAAAGTACTTGCCTCTCTTCCCATGGTTCTAATTTGAAAGGCGCTATCATGGGTACTCTCAGATAATGTGTAGTTTTTGGGTATTTTAGGTGCATTATAGTGGCTAATCAAGGTCATATCTTAATGTATAAAGTAATTAAGGAAATATATTAATGTTATTTTGAAAATAAAACAAAAGAAACATGCTAATTAAAATTATGGGGTTCAAATAATTATAAAACTATAAGATGTATGCTGGAAGAAGATTGTATTTTTTTCTTTTTGAAATTTTATTGATAAAACACAACGGGGAGATTTTTTTATAAGATATTTTTATGAGTAATAAATCTAAATATACCTATTCTCTTACTTATTAATAATTATAATTTAAATTATAATCTAATTATTTATGATCCTCTGATTTTTTAACCCTCAAACCCAATGATAATTTTCCTCAACCACAAATACAAAATGAATTAAACCCTAGGCTAACTTCAGAACATGCAATCGTAGCACCCTGGTTTGATTATCATTACAAGAATAGATTATGGTCAGCAGTTAATTAGAGAACATATATATACTATAAGTGAGTATTAATTGAGTTTATGGATTATATTTTAACTATATAAAATGATCTCGTGTTGTTTTTTTACCAATTAAGATTATGCTCTCACAATTCACACATCACTCGACCTCTCATGTTTTGTGTCAATTGTTTAATTTATTGACTAGTTTATTTTAAGTTAAAAACTGAATTAATAGATCATATTATGTTAATTATAGTATATAATTTATTCTAAACAAATAATTGAATAGGTGATAATCATATAAATTTCTAAGAAAAACTACTCTTCTATGGGTGGTGTAGTGATAATAAAAACATTTTGCATGTGTGAAGGTTTAGAAAGGGTATAACCCAATTACATTTATAATCCTAAGTTATATATAAAAGGATTAAATAAAATAATAATTAAATTGAAAATAACATAATAAATGGAAGACAAATACAGATTTTATGGAAAGAATAACAACATTGCAACTAAGAAGAGGAAAAGAGGTGCATTTTGGAGGAGATTCTAGATAAAGATATTCATTTATCCAATGGTGTATTAAAATGTTAATTCACCACCTATACTCTTATTAAATCCTATAATTCATGTCATACCCCCTAAAAATGATAAAACATATATTTATAGAGTGGAGGGGAGGCTGAGGTTTTAAGACTTTCCAAGTGTGAATGGGAAATTCATCCAAATATTTTATTCCAATTTTCATTGAATTATTGACCTCAAAAATGAATGAACCAGCTATCCTTTAAGTATTATTATTTATGTGTAATTGGTTCCTCTATATAATTTCTAAATTTTATCCCAATACAATCTTGTATGTAGATGATATTGTCTAAATGGTGAAGTGTTGTCCAATATAAAGAGTCCAGCCTAGCTTTGACTTCATGGCCCATTTACTCTAATCAAATGAATGATCCATATTAGATGATCTTAACAAAAGTTTTATAAAATTAAGTGAGGAATTATTTTAAAAAAATTCAAGTTCAAATAATCTATATAAAAATATTTATGAAAAAAATAAAACAATGTAATTTGAAAGGTCAAAACCAGAATTTTCATCAAATTTTAAAATGAATGATCTAATCCCAAATATTCCATAAATAAACATATTTGACAAAATATGAGGAAATTATGTCATTTATTATCAATAAAAAATCAATAAAAATAGTTTTTATCAACTCCCCCACACTTACCCTTTTTCACTCTAAGGAAAAACCCCATAGCATGTAATCCATAAAATTATGACAAGATATGCATGTTGATATTTCTCAATCCATAATAGCAATATAGAAAAAGTAAGAATATCATAAAGAATTAAATATAAATAAATTTAAAATTAATTATCTCATAAATTGTATCAAAACAAAATCCAATGGTATTAATGATACTGATCGTAGCGAAACAACTTATGGGTATATCGTGCCATTAATTCCCCACATGCGTGTGTGCCAACCATTTCAAGATCATATCTCCACCCTTTATTCAGTATATTTAGGTCAAGTAAAACATTTCTTCTTGCATAGTTTAATTATAAAAAAACCTATTTTACATTCCTTTATAATCAAACTCTAAGGCTCACTCACTTAATAATTTTCAAAAGTCAAACCTTAAGCTCCCGACCTAGATATCCCCACATGTTGACGTTTCATCACTCCCCTCTTTATTAAGATAATAATTTTTTTGTTTTTTTTATATTTTTATTTTTTTTAAGGTTTAAAACTGTTGGATATTAGGTACACACACATAGGTATATTTAGTACAATAATGAAACTGATCGGAATAGAAATGAACATATGGTTCAACCATTCATAAAAGATGAATTTTTTTACCTAACTTGGAAATACCTTCAATTGGGAATGAAAATTTTCATAATTCATGGTTGTGTGAAAATTTTTGGGGAGAAATCAATGACACTATTTACCAAGAACAAATATCATAAAGAATGGTGTCAAAATATAAAAGGTTTTATAATGACACAACCAATCATATCATCGAAGACTTCAATAAATAAAAATAAATATTTAATGGTGAAATATTTCTCATACTTATCATGATACCAATGAATTTTGAAAACATGCATTTTTCATATGTTCCATGACTAAATTATCAGGTTATATGATGTTTTTTTAAAAAAATTAATAAAAAACACACACATAAATAAAAAACCTAAAAAATATACCCTAAAATGCTCTCCCCTCTCCCACACTTAAAATATTACATTATCCTCAATGTGAAACTATGTGATGAAAAATTCACATGAAATGTAGAATTTTAAATATGAAAAATAATTTAAAAGTGAAAGGGTTTGGAGATCCTCATTTTCTCAAGTGATTATGGGCTTATAAAGTGTGATGAAATCAACTAAATGGGTGGGATGTCCCTCAATGTATTGATTTAAACATTTCCCATTGACTATAAATATTCTTCTTATTTCTTCTTGTGTGATCTCTACTGCACTATAAGGAAAAAATAGATAAAACATAAGGACTTAACCATCTGGAACGCAACTTACTAGGCATAAAATTTTTTCATGAACTATAGAGAAGGACTTTATCTCCTACATCTCCCTTTTTGGATCACTCTATCATGAGTTTATTTTTATCTTTACTTGTATATCCTTGAGTTCACATATAATGACAATTGAATCTCCTCAAGCTCTTGAATTTTTATCTTCCATTGAATTATAGCTTGGGTGAAATCCATATTTCATTTATTTATAGCCCAATATGCCTGATGATCGACCTCCACAGAAATATAATGTGATTTCTAAAAAATTATCTAGAAGGTGTAAATAACAATGGGAGTTTTTAATGTTGTCATATAATTCCATAAAACATCATCTAAGTGCTTGCTCCAATCCTTCCTATTAGACTTCATGGTTTTCTTTAAAATTTGTTTCAACTCTCGATTTGAAACCTCAGTCTGGCCATTTGTTTGGGGGTGGTATGAAGTAGAAATTTTATATGTCATCCCATAATTCTAAATAAGGGAATCCAAATTTATATTTCAAAATTGTGTCCCTTGGTCACTAATGGCAGCCTTTGGTACTCCAAACCTATAGAAAATTTGACCCTTGAAAAAATCCACTACAACATGAGAATCATAAATCTCAGTCGCCTTGGCCTCTACCCATTTACCAACATAATCAACTGGGAAAATAATGTATAAGAAACTAAATGATCTTGTAAATAAACCCATAAAATCAATTCCCCATATATAAAAAGTATAACATAATAAAAGGGTTTGTTGGGTCATCTCATGTCTCTTAAAAATGTTATCAATGTGTTGGAAATGAGGGAATGACTTTCAAAACTTATGGGAATCATGAAACAAGGTAGGATATTTAATCCAAAGTCTAAGACCTTCCTAACTGTACTTTGGGGTTTAAAGTGTCCACCATAAGAAATTGTATGATAAAAATGAAAAACAGAAACAAACTCATGATTGGACACACGTCTCCTAATGAATTATTCATTCAAAATGTACCAAAGGTAAGGATAATCCCATACATAAAACCTAGATTTACTCTTTAATTTTTCAACTTAGTGTTTCATTAGGTTTTCAAGAATTTCAAAGGAAGCCAATTAATTCACTAAATCAACATACCAATGATGTTTACCAGAGATTACATAGAGATGCTCATTGGGGAAAGTGTCCCAAAGTGGTACTTGGTTTAGGGTATCATGCTCCAATAGTTAAGTGATCATACTCATGTGTACATATTCCAAGTTCTCTAGACCCGTCTTATCCCTCATCTCAATTTGAAATTCCAAAAGAAGGAGCATCCAATGAATAATTCATGGCTTTTAATCTAGCTTCTTTAGGAGGTACCTTAAAGTTTCATGATCATAGAAAAAAATCACTTTAGATCCCAATAAATAAGAGTGGAATTTTTATAAAGAAAATATAATAGCAAGAAACTCCTTTCATATTGTGATTTAATTTTCTTAGTTTGAATCCAAAGTCCTTTATGCATAGGCTATCACATGGGACTTCCATTCCACCCTCTGAGGTAATACTGCTCCAACTATAAAGTTTAAAGCATCACACATAATCTCAAATGGAAGCTCTCACCATGGGGGTTGTATGATCAGTGGAGTGGTAAGACACTTATTTATCTCATAAAATGATTCCCTGCATGAATCATCAAAAAAAATCAATCTCTTTTTAAATAAATCAAGATAAGGGTTGTGTGATCTCACTGAAATATCTGATGAAGAATTGATAAAAACCAACATGTATAAGGAATGATCGCACATCATGTGCACACATAAGATATAGAAAGGATGAAATAATGTCTACCTTATATCTATCAACCTCAATTTCATGCTGTGAAACTACATGATACAGTAAAATTCCTTTCTCTACCATGAAATTACATTTCACAAAGTTCAAAACCATATTTTTCTCAATGCATCAATTCAACACATAACCAGAACTCAAGAGAATATCATCAATTGAGGAATTTTACATAGTAAAATAATCCATAAATACTTTCATGAAATTCTCATGTAAATTAGAAAATATACACACCATGCATATCTAGAAGGTACCAGGAGTGTTAAAAAGTCCAAATGGAATTCTTTGGTAAGCAATTGTACTAAATAAAAAAGTGAATGTAATATTCTCTTGGTCCTGTACTATAATTATAAGATTAAAATATCAAGAAAAAACATTCAAGAAGAAATAGTGTGTCCAAACTAGAAGTATCTCAAGCATCTTGTAAATTAATGGAAGGGGAAATGGTCCTTGTGAGTGGATTGATTCAGTTTCCTATAATCTATAAAAACTCACCAATTGTTTTGTACTTTCAGAGGAACTAACTCATCATTTTCATTATTTATAACCGTAAACCCGATTTTCTTAGGTACAACCTGGACAAGGTTGACCCACTGAGAGTCAAAAATGGGGTAAATGATACTTTCCTCAAGAAACATTTCCACTTATTTTTTTATAACTTCTAATAGTCTGGGGTTAAGTCTCCTTTATGGTTGGTGAACTGGTTTGGCCTCATACCCCAAAATAATTCTATACATACAAATATAAGGGATAATACCTAGTGTGTATGTTAAGGTCCACCCAATTTCCCTAATATTATCCTTTAAAAGATTTAAAAGTTGTGTTTATTATTTTGGTAGGATGTTATTAACAATTATTACAGTCAATTTTTCATCATTAAAAAGGTATGAATATTTTAAGTTTTGTGGAAATGTTTTTGAGTTCTAGTTTGGGAGGGTTCTGTATTGATGGAAATGAAGTGGGAAATAATATACATGCATATTGAATATCAGGGTCTGAATATACATCACCCACATCAGTGAATAATGCTTCAAATCTATATGAAAAGTCAACATTCATGTCATAATTAGAATTTATATGCCCAGAACACTACTAAAAAAATTACCTTTAATAGAACTAGAAATGGATTTTATTAGCGCTAGAAAAGTATTGACTACATGAGCGAGGTTAAAATCCTTGGTCTTTTATCAGTGTTGGAAAAGTGTTGATAAAGCGGTCCTTTATCGATACTAAAAAAAGTGTTGATAAATGGTAACTTTATCAGCACTTATAGAAGCACACATAAAGGACCTTTTATTAATGCTCATAGAAGCACTAATAAAGTATACATTTATCAGTGCTTATAAAGGGCCACACTGCAGTGGCCTATAACAGCACACTGCAGTACCACTATAGTGTGTTGTAATAGCACACCATAGCACCAGAAACACACCAGATATCAACAAAAACAGGTCCCAATACAGTATTTAAATGAAATGAAATTTATAACACAAACACAAGAAAAAAACTATATTATATACATTTCAAACATTGGTTTATACAATTACTTAAAACAAATTATTACATACATTCAAAAACATCAATGTTCATTTGTATTTTAATCCTAAACCAACTCATGCTATTACTAAACAAACTACCCCTTCTCAGGAAAAATAACGAACTTGTATAAGAAAATAATTCTTATGTTAATAATAATATAAATAAATCAATTAATAGAAAGTGTTAATTTTACTAAAATTGATGTCAATTTTAAATAAAAAGATGTACTTGGAGTCATACCGGTCACACTGTGCATCGGATTGAGGTTCAGCTGATTTATACATATCACAAATGGCTTTTAGATCATTTTCCTAAAGTATCAAAAACATTCTTAATGTTTTTTCTTGGTTTTGATTATGTTATTAGTCTTTTTTACTAAAATTTCATTTCAAACTAAAAACACTAACTTTTGACTCATTCTGATCACATCATGTATCATTTTAATGTGAAACAGATTCTTAAACATCACAAATGACTTGTAAATCATTGTCCTAAATTGTCAATAAAATATGAGTGTGTTTGATTGGTTTTCAGTGAGTGAAACTTTTTGAACTAAAATATCAATTTTAAACTGATAATGGACACTTTGAGTCATACCAGGAAAATTGTGTATTAGATTGAGGTGAGTCTAATTCCTACATGTCAAAAATGAATTATGTATCATTATAGTAAAGTATCAAAACAATCTGAATTTGTTTGATTGGTTTTGAGTTGGATAGTTTTCCATTTTACTAAAATTGATGACAATTTTAAATAAAAAGACACACTTTGAGTCATATCAGTCACACTGTGTGTTGGATTGAGGTGTGGATGATTCTTAAATGTCCCAAATGACTTATTTATATTTTTTCTAAATTATTTGAACAATATGAATATCTTTTCTTGTTTTGGAGTACTTTATTTTTCTTGTTTACTAAAATGTCATTTTAAACTGAAAACACACATTTTTGACTCATTTTGATCATATCATGTATTAGTTTGATGTGAAAAGGATTACTAAACATAACAAATGAATTATGAATTTTTTTTATAAATTATCAAGAAAATATGATCATGTTTAATCATTTTTCAGTGAGTGACACTTTTTAAACTAAAATATCAATTTTAAACTGGTAACAAACACTTTGAGTCATACCAGGAACATCATGTATCGAATTGAGGTGAGGCTGATTCCTACATGTCACAAATGACTTAGATAATTTTTTTAAAGTATCAAAATAATGTGAATGTCTTTTATTGGTTTTGAGTAGTATAGTTGTCCATTTTACTAAAATTTATGATAATTTTAAATAAAAAGACACACTTTGAGTCATACCGGTCACATCATGTGTCGGATTGATATGAGGATGATTCCTACATATCCCAAATGACTTGTGGATAATTTTCCTAAATTATCAAAACAATATGAATGTGTTTTCTTGGTTTTGAGTATGTCACTTGTCTTTTTTAAAAAAATAATTTTAAAATTGAAACACGCACTTTGACTCATACCGATCACATTGTGTATCGGATTGAGGTGCGGGTGATTACTACACAACACAAATGATTTTTGGATCATTTTACTAAATTATTTAAAAAAAATTAATATATTTTATCAATTTTTAGTAGTTTAGTTGGCCTTTTTATGAAAATTGATGTCAATTTTAAATAAAAACATGCACTTAGAGTCATACCGGTCACACCGTGCATCGGATTAAGGTACAGCTAATTCATGTACATATAAAATCATTTATAGATCACTTTCCTAATTTATAAAAATAATATTAATGTGTTTTTTAGGTTTTGAGTAGGTCAATTAGTTTGTTTATTAAAATTGATGTCAATTTTAAAGAAAGATGCACTTCTAGTTATACCAATCACACTGTGCATCGGATTGAGGTGCGACTAATTTCTACACATTACAAATAACTTATGGATTGTTTTTATAAAGTATAAAAAAAATCTGAGTTTTTTTCTTGGTTTTGAGTATTTCACTTTTCTTTTTTACTAAAATTTCATTTTAAACTTGAAACACGTGCTTTGACTCATAAGGATCACATTGTGTATCGGTTTTATATGAGACCAATTACTACATGTAAAAAATGATTTATAAATAGATTCCATAAATTATCAAGAAAATATGATTGAATTTTCTTAATTTTCAGCAAGTGATGATTTTTAAAGTCAAATGTCGATTTTAAACTGATAACAGACACATTAAGTCATATCAAGAACATTGTGTATTGTATTGAGGTGTGAATAATTCATACACGTCAAAAAGGACTTATGGATCATTGTATTAAATTATAAAAATATTATGAATATGTTTTCTCATTTTTGAGTATGTCAGTTCTCTTTTTTTAATAAAATTAATGTCAATTTTAAAAAGAAAGAATTACTTGGATTCATATTGATCCATTGACTTTCTTTATCAAACTACCAACACTGGATGAGCATTTTTGAACAAACCAAATCAACTCAAAAAAAAGAATCCATTTGTATAAGAAAAAATTATTATGAGTAATACTAAAAATGAATAAATTAAACATAAATATGAAATAATACATTAATTATATGGAAAATAATTTTACTATAAAAATATCAAGATTACCTCTATGATTGAGAATTGGATAGAACCTGAAGAAAAAGTGATAAATGTCATCACTGCATGGGTGAAAGGTTTTTAGGGAGAATAAGTCTGTGGAAGTTTTGGTGTAGAAAGGCATAAAGTATGGACAGATCACCCCAACTCAAACAAAAGAATACACCTATATAAGAAAAAAATTATTATGTGAGTAATACTAAAAAAAATAAATTAAACATAAATATAAAATAGTACATTAATTCTATTTACAATTATTTTACTCTCTAAACATCAATATTATATCTATAATTGATTAGAGGCAGAGTTGTTTCTCTTCCTACAAAGGTAGTGGAGATAACTTGAAAGAAAGTGATAAATTCAACACTGTAAGGGTGAAAAGGTTTTTAGGGAGAATAAGTTTGTGGAAGTTTTGGTGTAGAAAGGCATAAAAGATGGACAAACCACCCCAACTCAAAATAAATAATCTACCTGTATAAAAAACAATTATTATGTGAGTAATACTAAAAAGAAATAGATTGAATATAAATATGAAACAATACATTAATTATATGGAGAATGATTTTACTGTGAAAACATCAGTATTACCTCTATAATTGAGCATAGGTAGTGTCATTTCTCTTCCTACAAAGGCAATAGAGATAACTTGAAATAAATTGATAAATGCAACACTATAGGGGTGAAAAGGTTTTGAGTGAGAAGAATTTTATAGAAGTTTTGGTTCAGAATGGCATAAAAGATAGACAGACCACCCCAACTCAAAAAAAAGAATCCACCTATCTAAGAAAACAATTATTATGTGAGTAATACTAAAAATAAATAAATTAAACATAAATATTAAACAATAAATTAATTCTATGGACAATGATTTTAATTTGAAAACATCAAAATTGCCTTTGTAATTGAGTATAGGTAGCATCATTGCTCTTCTTATAAAGTAAGTGGAGATAACTTGAAATAAAGTGATAAATGCTATATAGTAGGGGTGAAAAGGTTTTGAGGGAGAAGAAGACTATAAAAGTTTTGGTGCAGAAAGGCATAAAATATGGACAGACCACCCCAACTTGAACAAAATAATACACTTTTATAAGAAAACAATTATTATGTGAGTAATACTAAAAAGAAATAAATTAAACATAAATATAAAATAATAAATTAATTTAATGGAAAATTAGTTTACTCTGAAAACATCAAGATTACCTCTATAATTGAGAAGAAGAAGCATCATTTCACTTCCTACAAAGGTAGTGGTGATAACTTCAAAGAAAGTGATAAATAAAACACTACAGGGGTGAAAAGGTTTTGAGGGAGAATTAGTCTGTGGAAGTTTTAGTACAGAAAGGCATAAAATATAGACAGACCACCCCAACTTGAATAAAAGAATCCACCATTGTAAGAAAAAAATTATTATGTGAGTAATACTAAAAAGAAAAAAATAAACATAAATATGAAACAATATATTAATTATATAGACAATGATTTTATTGAGAAAACATCAAGATTAACTCTGTGATTGAGAAAAGATAGCATCATTTATCTTCTTGCAAAGGCATGACACATGGACAGAAATTTTCAAAAACAAATGAAATCTGCAAGGAATAATGAAAATTAAATCAACATTTCATTGTATAATTTTTTGGTAAAATAGAGAAAGTATATCGTAACATTACCTTTATATCTTTTCAGACAGTTTCTTTAATTATAGTTTGTTCTTATGAGGGATTGGTAACATCATCATGTATAGAATACATTGCTGCATGAGTATTCAAACATTTAATTCTGATTATGTTATTATAGTAGAGAACATATAATATTATGAGGAAAAAATAATATATTAAAAAACACGTTTATCTTATCATTTATTTATCTATTTTTTAAGGTTTCAAGGATTTGGTTCCACTATCAAGAATCCAAATCCCCTATTTTTTTGTCCCTTATAACATACAAGACATTTTCTACATTAGGAATGGCATTAACTATTTGTGATGTCCCAATGAAAGGGTCATCCTTGATTAAATTTTCATCTGACTCGACATTTGTTTTAGTTACTAGCAGGACAATCGATCAATTCTTGTTTTTTGGATCAGATAAATAAAATACTTGCACTTCTTTTGATTCCATTATGAACAGATCATCTTTTTCCCCTTCCATACTGAAATTCAACTTCACAGATCCCATTTTATCAACTTTCACTCCATTATTATTGTCAACCCATTTACAACGAAAAAGAGACACTTGAAATGTTATATAATATAACTCGTATATATGTTCGATAATTCCAAAATATGATATATTTCCATAAATTGGATTTCTATCCTTGGAATCATATATATGCATCACTTCAGCCACAAGCATAACACCACTGTTTTGCATCATACTGAAGTCATAGTGTTCTTTTTTATAGAACATATAATCATTTATTACAAAACCAGTGTAAGATATAACATTTTCATTCAGTTCTCTAGATATCCATTGATGTCGTTCATCAATTGAATTCATATTTTTAGATAAATCCTAATAAATTTGATCTATGAACCATCCTATAAACTTTTGATTATGTGTATTTGATATCCATCCTTCATCCTTTGAAGGATTCAAATCTATAAGAATTTCTTTGTGGGATTCAATGTATGGATCAACATCTTCACTATTATGTAATATGTAAAGGTTCACTTTCTCCCACTCTATCAAGGTAATTTTAACAAAATATCTTTCTAAAATACCTTCTCCCAAAAGGTGTTACTGTGATGAGACTTTGGGAGATTGATGCTTTCAACATCTGATAGTTAATTAGTAAAGAATTTAGCATCTTCTTTAACAATATATCATTCTACAATACAACCTTCTGGATGAATTAGATTCTTGACATACCCTTTCAAAATCTTCATTTACCAATCAATGGAGTACATCCATCTGTAATAGATAGGACCACATAGTTGAACCTCTCTAAACAAGTGAACCATCAGGTGGACCATTATATAAAATAATAATGGTGGGAAGAACATATCTAATTCACATAATTTGACTGAAATCTCTTTATTTATGATGGGAAACTTCAATAGGTTTAAAACTTTACTGTATATGGCTTTGAAAAAGAAGAAGAGTCTGGTTAATGTATGTTGTACATTTTAAGGCAAAAAAAACGGAAAAAATAGGTATTAAATATTTCATCAAAACATGACAATCATCTAATTTTAGTCCTTATAACTTCAAATTAGTCATTGACACAACATTCTTGATATTTGATGAATACCCTTGTAGAACTTTTACACTAGTAAGGAAAATGGAAAATAGAAATTTTTCCTATCTGGATAGAGTGTAAGATACTATAGGAAGAAAAGTCCACCTTTTACCCTTCACTGGTGTAAACTCTTCCCTTATCCCCATTTCAATCAAGTCTAACCTAGCCTTGATTCCATATTTAATTTTTTAAGGAACATTTAGTAATGTTTCAATAACACTATCAAATTCATTATTTTCTGCATGCATGACATTAAGAAAATGTCTGACATACAAACAATTCCAATATGGTAATTCAAAAAAAATGATCACTTTTTCTAACCTAATTTTGTAAGGTTTTTTTAAAATGGTTTACTAAAAATAGTTTCAATATTTTTTCCTTTATTTTACATTTGATCACTCATTACTGTAGATGATGTTTCACCTTGTTCGATATTCCCATTGAATGATGTCATCCAGGATCAGTATTTATGTCATCGAGGTAAAAATTTATGATTTCTTAAAAATAGAATATTTGAGGAATATTTCAACCAAGCTGAGTATGTGCATTTTTCAAAAATGGGACACCCCAACATTCCTTTAATGATATATAATGATAAATTTCCATAAGTGGGGAAGTCATTTATCATTTCGTGCAACATGTTCCTCAATGTGAATTCTTCACTTCTATGAGAATCATACATTGTAACACATGTATCCCGCATCAATTTCAGATATTCAATAAATGAAACCAAATAGACATCAATATCATTACCGAGTTGTTTTGGTCTAGATATAAGCAGAGACAATGTAATGTATTTTTGCTTCATGAATAACTATGGCAGCAAGCTATAATTTACCAAAATGAAGAGCCATGTGCTATAAGTACAAATTTGTACACCAAAATGATTTATTCCATCTGTAGATAATGCAAGACACAAGTTTCTAGACTTATTTCCAAATTCAGGAAACTCATAATCAATTTTATTTCACTTAGGATAATCTATTGGATGACATATGTTCCCATATATAATTATTGTATCTGTATTCCAAGTTAATTATCTCACAGTTTCCTAACATCCATATAGTCTTATAAACCATAGAATCATAGGAAAGTACCATACAGTTTTTGAATGAATTTATTCATTTTTCTTGTATCGATTCACGCCACGCTTAGGTCATTTTATGAGTGATTCGTGGTCCTTGTGAAATAATATGAAATAATTTAGACAAACATTTATTTTTTTAGTGATCATTTCCATTGAACATAACATTCTTTTAGTGCCATATGTTCGTCATGGTAGTTCATTTTATTATGGTAGCATATCATTCAGGAGACCAAGTATTTTTGTAAAGCTAGTGTCACTCCATATACTTCCAGCGTTCAAATTATATAACTTTAATACAGTTAAAAATATTATATATTTAGTACAACCAGTATACAATGGTTTCTTCGAACATATATTTAAATCCTCATACTACTATAGACAATAATGAAGGTTATCTTTAATTTCCATTTTAATTTCTTTCATGTGATCTCCATCATCATTTACAAAGGTATTCATATAAAATGATTCATAAACTGCATTATCATCCCAATCGATGTCTACATTCAGTTTTTTCCCATGTTTAGTCCAAAATGTATAGCTTTGATCTATTCTATGACAAATAAAATGTTCTTCAAACTCTTATGGACTAATTTATCTTGAATAACAACAACATAAACATAGACAAAGGATTTTAGAAGGGTCATCTTCATGATATCTTGAAAACTTGATGAACTCTTTAACTCTATCTTCATACTCATTTGTCAAATGATTAGTGTGCATCCATTTTCAATTCATATCCATCCTATTGGGTTCATAAAATATTGATTTTTTACATTATATAAATAAATAAACATAAGATATTCATTATCAAAGGTGAAATTTATGGACAATTCAAATAAGGGAAAATCAACTTTTATAGCTTTGTTTCAAAGAATTTCAGTATATTGAAGAAAATTGGTAATTGGATTTAATAAAATAATTACTCATCTATGGAAGGTGTTATCATATGAATTAATTCAAAGGTAAAAGTTATAGACAACTCATCCTTATTTAATTTTCCATGATGCATACCCACCCTTAATATTTATAGGTAATACACAAAACATATCTATTATTTCTTCAAATTAGATCCACATGAGATGTATATTTTTATTTATCACACATTAAGGAATGTGTATTTGAGAAAATGACACTTCTTCCCAATTATATAGGAACCCCACAACCACCCTTTCATAATAACAACTAAAATTATGATCCCTCAATATAATCTACAAATAATCTTTATAATTTTCATCCATTACACTTTTTAGAGGTCCTAGTCTCAATATAATTTCCTAAATTATTCAATACGGAGAAATATTTCAATAGAATATATGATTTCATTTATGTAATTAAGAATTTCTTATATTTATTTTCCATTTAGCTTCTTTAACTACCTATTCCAAATACTAATTTACCGCTTTAATAAAATCAAAATAAAATAATTATACTTTCTAATAAATATATTACAATAAAATTAACTTCATATTAATTCTCATCCATTGATTATTACATGTTATTTTTTGGGGTCAATTTAACCACCGGTATGAAGGATGATATAAAATGATATCATGGATTGTTATGAAAACATAATTAGTTTTTTATTTGATATTTATAATGAAATTATTTTTGTTTATGGTTCTATAAAGGTAACATGAAAATTTAACCCATTCTTAATAAACCACCTTATGTTTTTCAAAAATTTATAAAACAAGCATGTTAAAGATTCCATGTTGGGGAACCATACCTAAAATATCCATTAAATGAACATAGAACATATTAACTCACAATGGAACTATAATTATAAAACCTTTAGTATTAAGAAGAATATGAAATCTTGAACAAGGATCAATGACCAAGATCTCGATATAGAAATAGATAAAGAATAATTGGAACTATTATCAACCAGTGATCAATATAAATTAAAAACTAGGAATTAAACTTGTGGAGAAATCTTGGGTATAGATGTAAACAGTGAAGAAAATTGATTCAAAACAACAATTTAAAAACACCAAAACAGGATATCCAAATCGATGGGAAATCAAACAAAGGATCATAAATAAATATCTCTCTTCATAATCTAAAAGTAAAATGGTATACAAGGAACAGACCACAAATAACTCATGACATTGTCAAACAATAAATAAAAAACAAAATGAAAAATACACAAAGAAAATTGAAAGGACTGCCTCACTAGGCTAAAGAAAATATGCTTCAGAAACCCTAACTACAACTGAATATTGGATGTCCAATGATGTTTGAGAAATGGGAGGTATTTGAGTGGTGTGATTCGAGCTTTCATTAACTGAGGAGAAGCTCTGGTAGTGGGTGGCTTCCACAGAAATCTTATGATATTGTGATGGGTTCGCAAATGGTTAGGTATTTTTAAATAGATCGGGATACTATTATCAGCTCTTACAAATAATCATTGATAAAGAGTCCTTTTATTAGCACTTAAGTAATAAGAACTCATAAAAGGAATATTTATCAGTGCCTTTTTAGTGCTGATAAAGCCTAATCTTTATCAGCACAAAATGATAAAGACCTACATTTATCAGCACTTATTACTTAAGTATTGATAAAGGATTTATAATTATAATTATAAATAAAAAATGTAAATAAATATATATAAATATAAATGTAGTAAATATATTCCTTTTTAAATATATTTATTATAATTTTATAATTATTTATTTATAATTATAGAAATATTTTTGAAAAATAATATTTATATCTAATTTTAAGTGAATGAATATGCATATATGTTAAGAATGAGTGAAATTCAATAAATTAAAAATAAGCATACTTTAACAATATTGAAAAAATGGATAAGTTTTGTGTGTGTACATTGTATATAAAAATGCATTAATTACGTATATTTGAAATCAATATAACACACATTTCATCTATGTTAAATTTAAAAAATCAAATGATACATTAAATTATATTCCATTGCACTATAAAATAAGTTAGTATTTTTAATTCATATTAATTTTTAATTATAAACCATTATTCACTAAATATATGACTCTAATGTAAAGCACATAAATATATTGTAATATATAAATAAAATTTATATAAATTAATATATATCTATATATTTAATATATAAAAATTATTAACATTAATTATCATAATTATCTAATTAATAAAATGTTTAATATTTAATAATGTATAATCAATTTATTTACTTTTATCAATAATTATTTAATTAATAAAAAATTTAATTTTTTTTAATAAACTCATTTTTTAATTTATTTTTTTTATTTCATTTTATTTATTCATACCTTTATCAGTGATAAAAAAGCACTGATAAAAGGTCAAATTTGTCAACACTTTATTTAGCGTTGATAAAGATGTCATTTATCAGTGCTTTTTTGTAGTGCAGATAAATACCAGCATTGTTAAACACCATTTTTGTAATCAAAATAAAAATTTTCATCAAAATCATAAATGAGTGTGTTTTGATCATGAGAAATAGGTGTGATGGTATTTTGGGACATAAAACTAGAACCAATCTTCAATATATCTCTAATCATGGAATGATCCCCATTTGGGAAAGTTTGAAAACCAAAATTTGGTGATTCACTAAAAGATGGATCAGAATTGGATATGAAGAAAGAAGAATGGTCCTCTAAAGGGAAATTCATAGAGTCTAAAATGTTAAAATGTAAGATATCATCTCCAAACTCCATAGAAAGTGTACCCTTATGAAAATTTATGATTTTATTGGTAGTTTTTAGGATGATTCTTCCAAAAATTATGGGAGCATGAGAACTTACCTAATTATACTCTATATTTAGCATGTTGAAATTTTTAGGAAAGATCATGCCCCTTACCCAAAAAAGAACATTCTTGGTTAATCTCATAGAGTATGTTGTGGCCCTATTATCTAGTTTCCCCACCACCCATGTCATCTTTAACTCTCCAACCAAGAAGGAAGATAAAATAGAGTGAGGCATGTCATTAATGGAGGCACCCAAATCACATAAAGTGTAAAATAAATGTAACTCCCCTATGGTGCATGGAATGGTGAATATCCCAGGGTCCTTAAAATTTATAGGCATCTCTAAGGTTGGTGTGATGAGTGTAGATACATTCCTACCAAGTTTTATCCACTCCTTTCCTTTTATCCCTCATCTATTTGTACACAGTTCTTTTAAAAACATTTCATACATTGGAATTTACTTGATTGCTTCAAGTGGAGGGATGTTGATCTCAATGCACTTGAATGTATCTAAAACCTCTTTTTTCATCACCTCTTCATCTATATTATTTCTTTTTACAACTCTATTTAGAAATTGAATGTGTTTAAGAGGAACATACTCAATATTTTACTTACCTTTTTCTTTCTCCTTGGGATTAGTATTAGTTGGCCTTGAATGGGGCTTCTCTGGGATTGAAGTTAATCTTAGTGGAATGATAGGTGAAGATGTGTCATTTTTTCTTCCCACTTCTCAATGTGATATCACTAACATTCCCCTTGGGATTTGGAGTAGGTTGGGAAGAAAGATTTCCAGAGTTCCTACTTACCAATTCATGGAGTGTGGTGGCAATATGGCTCATTTGCATCTTCAACTCCCTCAATTCTGAACCTTGACTTTTAATCTCATTATGTTGATTAAGAAAATTTTGTTTCAAAAGTTCATCAATATTAGAATCTACCTTTGTTTTATAATTCCCTTGTTGTTGTTTAATTGTTAATGATTGGGCTTCAAATCTTCTTTGTGGTTGTTGAAAACCTTATTGGTAAGATAGATCCTGCTATAATTCTTGTTGAAAAGGGGGACTTTGTTGTTGTATAGATCCATAACTCATATATGATTTATCTTTCTACCCTTGTTTGTATGTTGGTTTAAAGGAATAATACTTCTTCTTGGGATGTGGTTGTTTCTACTACTCATATGGACTCCCAAGGAATACATCTATGCAATCTTCTATCTATTATAATTAGGGGAAACATCCGGTTGGGTGGTCTATTTCAGTGAAAATTCCACAAGGCATTATAGGAGTGGGTTGGGATTACTTTTGAATAAAATAAATATATCTCACCATTATGGAAAAATTTTCCAACATGGTATCAATTAAATGATTTTCATGAGAAGATGGACTTACCTAATTTACCCCTCAAACATATGGTGTACCTTAATCTCTAAATTTTTGGGAGTTTTGTTCCATCTTTTCAATCAATGCATAATAATCTTCTAGTTTTTTTTCTACCAATGCCCCTCTAGCTGCAACATCCACCATACTCATCTCTATAGGCGTAAGGAATTCATAGAAGTATTGGATGGGGAGTTACTCATTGATTTAGTGATGTTGTAATCTTCCACACAACTTCTTGAATTGATCCCAATACTCATACATTGACTCCCCTTGGGCTTTCTTGAATCCTAATATCTCTTTTCAAATGGAAGCGATCCTTGATGATGGAAAAAATATCTGTAAGAAAATTCATTTCAAATCATTCCAACATGTTACATATTTGGGTTGTAAATAATACGTCCAATATGTTTTAGTTCCATAAAATGAGAATGGTAATTCTATTAGTTTAATTTTATATTCAGATACATTTATTGATCTTGGTATTTAGAAATACACATTAAATTCTTTTAGATGTTTGTTGGGATACTCACCAGAGAGGACATGAAATTTTGGAAGAAGGTGTATCAATACAGATTTTAATTTGATGTCTGATTCATGGTTTGGGAATGCAATATAATTTGGTTGGTAGTTAATGTCAAGTGAATACAATTCTAAAATGGTTCTATTAAGTCCATTATTATTATTTGTATCCATTTGTTCTAGTTTTAAGTTTGATTCATAAGTGATTCTAATTTCAATGTTACTAAAATGAAGGAATTCCCTAACGGGGTGAATATTAAAACTTACCATAGACTGAGACCATCTGATCTGATCCCTAAGGATGCATTAAATCTCAGGATTAATATCTAAGAGATCTTAACAATTAGTTTTTTTCATAAATCAAAGAAAAACAAAATGAATAAAAGTGGTCCATAATATAAAGAAAATAAGTTTGAGTTGATGGTCCAAAAAATAAAAAGAAAAATTGAGAAATGGTAAAGAAGGAAGAAATAAGTGAAGAATAGAATGAAATGAGAATTAAAAAAATACCTCTAATTGTTTGAATAAATCACTTGACTCCCCTAAAATGGTTCCAATTTGAATGTTTCTATAGTGGGTGCTCTCAAATGATGTGTGGTTTTTGGGTATTTTAGGTGCACCAGAGTGGATGACCAAGGTCATCCTTCAAAGGAGGAATTAATCAAAAAAACATATTAATAGTATTTTGAAAATAAAATAAAATAAACACACTACTTAAAATCATGGGGTTTTTTTAAAATTTATAAAACTAGAATATTTTTGTTGTAATAAGATTGTATTTTTTTCTTTTTAAAATTTGACCGATAAAACACAGTAGAATATTTTTTTATAAAATATTTTTAGAATGTTTAATCGATCTAACTCTACCTATTAACCTGATTATTAATAATTATCATTTAAATTAATATCCACAAAATTATGATCCCCTAATTTTTTAACCCCTGAACCCTGTAATAATTTACCTCAACCACAAAGATGAAATTAATTAAACCTTAGTCTAGCTTCGGAACATGAAATCGTAGCACCCTACATTGATTTTCATTACAAGGATATATTATGGTAAGTGGTGAATTGTGGATCATATCCATATTTTAAGTGAGGATTAATTTATTTTAGGGATGATATTTTAACTCTACAAATTGATCTCATGTTTTTTTTGTTTTACCAATTAAGATCGTGCTCTCATAATTCACACATCACTTGACCTCACATGTTTTGTGTCAATTGTTCAATTACTTAATTAGTTTATTTTAAGTTAAAAACTCAATTAATAAATCCTATTATGTTAATTACATTATCTCAATGATTCAAATCAAATAATTTAATAGGTGATAATTAGATTGGTTACTAATAAAAAATACTCTTCTATGGGCGATGTAATCATCATCGAAATGTTTTTCATATGCAAAGGTTTAGAAAGGGTATAACCCAATCATGTTTCTAATAATAAGTTCAAGATAAAATAATTAAATTTAAAATAATAGAATAAATGGAAGATAAATGGATATTTTAAGTGAAACAATAGTATAACAAAGAAGAGGAAAAGAAGAGAATTTTAGAGGAGATCCTACATTGAGAGATTCCCTCTTATAATGGTGTATTAAAATGGAAATTCAACACTTATACTCCTCTAAAAATCCTATAATTAATTCCCCATACCTTAAAAATTATAAAAACACATATTTATAGAGTGGAGGGGAGGCTAGGGTTTCAAGACTTTTCAAGTTTGAATGGGAAATTTAGACAAATATTTTAATCCAAATTTCACCAAATTTTTTACCTCCAAAACACATGAACCAACTATCCTTCCAGAAGGATTATTTGTTAAGAATTGTTTCTTATATTTACTTTCTAAATTTTATCCCAATAAAACCCCTAATATAGAAGATATGGCACAAATGGTGAAGTGGTGTCCAATCTGAAGAGTTCGGTCCAACTTTGACTTCATGGCCTATTTAATCTAATCAAATACATGATCCATCTTGGATTATCTAGATGAAAGTTTTAAAAAAATAAGTGAATAATTATTTTAAAAAATTAAAAGTTCAAATAATCTATAGAAAAATATTTATGAAAAAAATAATACAGTGTACTTTATAGGGTCAAAAGTGGAATTTTCATCAAATTTTCCAATGAATGATCTAATCCCAAATATTCCATAAATAAACATATTTAACACAATGTAAGGAAATTATGTCATTTATTATAAATAAAATATTCAATAAAAATGCGTTTTATGAGTCCACAACCTTATTTTGGCTAAACCAATGAATGACACTCCACCAAAACTCCATACACAGAAGTAAAAGCTTCATAATGAACCCCCACATACAATCCCCATAACTTTGAAGACATACACACTTAAGTCACCGCACTACAATGTAAAACCACTAGAGAATAACAAGAATGACTATCATAAATAACAATCAAGATAAAACCTGAAAGGAAAAGGACAACATAAAAGGATTATGTGGTTCAATATTTTTCTTTTATCCATTTGAAAATGATTCTTCACTTTTTATTTAAAGAATCAATAAAATGATTACAATTATCTACTATTATCTCTTTTCTTATAATAACTCATATCTCAATCACAATTGATCTACCCTCATTTTATAGAAGTTTCCTTTTAGTGCATTTAATCACCATTGTTATAATATCTTCATGGGATGATGTCCACATCCTCCTAGATACACAAATGAACCCTTATTTTGGTCAAAGCATTCCACCACCACAATGTGTCCATCCAGTGCATTGTTCACCCTTTGATGAATTCATCAGATTTCCCTCATGATTCATCTTCTTATGATTTAAATTTTTATGGAATCACTCATTTAGCATAATCCTTCTTATTCTACGGAACTGACACCCATCCATTGGTGCTCTATATCTATGTAGTCATTAATAATAAGTCGAATAGATTTTCTCCTTATGGTGGTCTTACATTCTATCCTTCAGATCAAATGAAGTTCAAACCTAAACACTCTACCACTTGAGATTCATTTTAGTTTTGTGAATAATTACTCTAACATCTCTCAAATATACTTTCATCTTTTAATTTTTTTTAAAGTAGCTCCTTGGTTCCCTACCATGACTTCTAGTCAACCCAAACTTACTGAGCCACATCACAACCTTATCACTTCCCAAGTCATAAACTTTGTTAATATATCAGCTAAGTTTTGTGACCCTTTTATATTTCATAAATCAAACACCCCTTCCTCCAATAGCATCTGGATCAATCATTACTTAAGTAAAATGTACTACATCTGAGAAAAAAACAATATATTTTTGGACAAGTGAATCACACTCTACGAGCCACAAGACAATGTACCAACTTTCAATGGTTTACCAAATCCTCTAAAATCTCCTTCATCCATATAAAGTCCTTTCATTCTTCCACCAAAATGATGTAATCTACTTTTTTTATAGAAAGTGAATTCATTTTTTGAATTTTGGATATCCAACTCATTGTTGTTCCACCAAAATTAAATGCATGTGTTGTAGTTCTCTTTATTGAATCTGAATCTTAAGAAAAATCAGATCCTATAAAACCTTACAGAGGCTCATTTGTTCTAAAGAAATGTGAAAAGTCATTGGAACCTTTAAAGTACCATAGGATCCATTTCACAACTTCTCAGTGATTCCTTTCAGTGTTCAATATAAACATACTGATAACTCCCACTACCTATGAAATTTATAGTCCAGTACAAACCTTGGCATGCATCAAACTTCGAAAAACTGATGTATATGTAACCTTCAACATGTAATTGATGTCATCTTCTATTCGAGATGAATTATCCTTATTTAGATTTAAATCCATAGCTAGAGGTGTGGTCATGGTATTTTCTTCTAAAAACATAAAGCACTTCATCACCTTTTGAATTTAATCGACCTAAGTCAGGTAAAGTGTACCAAAACTTTAGTCTTGTGCTATCCTCATCCCTAAAATTCTCTTTTACAAACTGAGATCCTTCATCTTGAATCTTCCTAACAACGTGGCCTTTAGTTCATCAATCCTTTATTTCATTGAACCTATTATTATAATATCATCCACATAAATTAGAAGGATGATGAAAATCACATCATCAAACACCTTTCGATAACATGAATGGTCATCATTGCTCTGGAAAAGCTTATATTCCATCATGAAATAATTAAACTTATTATTCCAACACCTTGGTTCTTTCTTCAAACTGTAAAATCTACATTTGATCTTACACACAAGTTCTTATTTTTGTTGATCCTTGAAACCTACTTGTTACTCCATATAAATCTCTTCATTTTAATTTCCATGAAGGAATGTTCTCTTCACATACATCTACTCCAAATGAATATATTATAATGCAACCATTATCAATTCCATTAATATAGTTATATTATTAAGTATTAAAAAAATATTTTAGATAAATCCACTCCTTTTTTTGAAATCCCTTCACAACCATCAAGTCCTTGTAATTTAACCTACCATCTTACTCTTCCTTCTACTGATAAAATCATTTGTTCTAAATAATTTTTTCCCTAATAGGTTTATTCAATAACTCCCCTATTCTGAACACATTGAGGGACTCAAGTTCATCCCTCATTACTAACTCCCACTATTTTGAACCCCTTTCCTTCCCTCCTCTAGAAATTCAGACTCTCTATCATCCATTGAAAGTGGACAATGAAAAGTGCTCTCATAGATTTAAACTTAGCACATTTCCTTGGTATAATTCCATAATTTTCCCTATAGTTGAGATCCATCAAGTAGTTAAACTTATGGAGTGTGAAATTATATTTCTCAAGCTTCCACAATGCTTGAACTCTCTGGTACTCCAAGCCTTTATAACACCCTCATAAATTAATCCCCTTCTTGAATACTCACCAGATGTTTTGGTGCTTCCTAAACTATTTTACTTACTATATTCACTAAAATTTAAAAAACATCTAGAAATATATCCATCCAAACTTTATCTTATAATGATACTTTTATTTCATTAGAATTTACCACCAGGTTTTGATCCTTCCGCAAGATATCCTCATTAAATATCATCATCATCATTATTAGATTATTCAAGAACAAATACAAGGTACCAAGAAGAAGACAACGAAAACATAGGACCAAACCCACCCCACCCTAGGGAGGCCTAAAGTAGTGAAGACCTATAGTATCCCCTCAAATCAAATTGACCCATTCAGGTTTAAGAAAAGTAATGTTAGGGATACAGGTGACATTGGACCCATGTTTTACCAGCGAAGATAGGTGATCTAAAACCTTGTTGCCCTCCCACTATGTGTGAGTGACTTGGATGCTCCTGTTGAGGAGATCATTACATTTCCTGATGATATATGCAACCGACCTTGGGATGGATCATTTTACATGCAAGGATTATTGTAGTATCATAGAGTAATTTTCCACTTGCGTAAGCTCCATATTCATCTCATTACAAAGAGTGAGGCCAATAAGCACTGCATTTGCCTCTGCCAGAAGTGAGGTTACACTTCTATAAGGAGCTGTAAATATGAAGAGTAAACTTTCCCTAGTATCCCAAACCACCCCTCCTCCATACATGTCACCCAAAATACAGGACCCATCGGTATTCAACTTGATTCCATTGGTTATGGGGATTCATCAAATCCAATGACCCTACTTTCGAGTCGTAGGAGGTATAGCCAGAGGCAAGATGGAATGAAGAGGACTCAGAGATGGGGCCTCCCTCCAGTTCCCTATGAGAATCACCAAAGTAAGTACTGCATTTGCCTCTGCCTAAAGTGAGGTTACACTTCTATAATGAGATGTAAATATGAAGAGTACACTTCTCCTGGCATCCTGAACCAACCCTCCTCCACACATGTCACCCAAAATACAGGACCCATCGGTATTCATCTTGAGGCCATTAGTTGGGGGGATCCATCGAATCCAGTGACCCTACTTTCGAGTCATAAGAGGCATTACCAAAGGCAAGATTGAATGAAGAGGACTCAGATATGGGGCCTCCCTCCAGTTCCCTATGAGCGTCACCAAATCAACCAAAAGACTCATTTTCTGCATAATGATTAACCTACTAGTAGAGAGGGACCCCTCATATCTGGCCTAGTTCCTCACATGCCATGCCATAAACACCATCAGCCTATGCTTAGAATCACAGATCGTGCTGATCTCTCCAGGCCCAAGTCCATCGCCCCATGAATCCATTTTTTCAGGAATAAAGCCGCATGAAGGGAAAAGTCTAAGATAGCGGTGAAGGTACCAAAGGAACTCCATGCATTTTGGGCCCATTTTCCTTCAAAGCCACATAAGGGCTCTGAATACTTTGAGATAGTTTAAAATAAACATCCTTCCATACGAACAGTTATATGGAATTTTCTACCCAATGGATGGTGATGGGATCTAATTGACTAAGTAAGCATTATAGTTCACATTCTTTACCCAAAAAACTTTAAGAAACCCTATATGAATCCTCATTATTCAACCCTTTTCCACCAGATCCCTATTCATTCTCTATGTAACTCCATTTTTCTTTAGAGGAACTAGCATGGTCTTATTAAATGAGAATTCACCAGAGCTGGCCCCCTAACATCTGTATGAACTAACTCCAACTTTTGATGCTTTTTCATTTTCCCTTATAGTCAAGAAACTTTCCACTTCTTTTTAAAGATCAAATCCTCACATGTTCTATATTCCATGCTTCTGGCCTTCATAAATCCCTTAGTATCAAGAATATTTATTCCCTTCTCACCAAGGTGGTCTATATGGTTATTATATAGTTTAATGGAAGAAACTTCTCAAACATACATCACTCTTTTCGATGAACCTGTAAGATATAGGGTCCCTTCCTTAACTCCCTTCGCAAAAACCATGAAGCAATGTGAAATTTTCCTCATTTTATCTATGAAAATTTTATAAAAACTTAATTCATTGTGTTGTCACATGTAAATTAATTCCTTCCTTAATCTGAGGATGTATTTCACACATTTCAAGTTTAGAAAACTTATTTTCCTTATCCGTTCAAAAACATATCTTATGACAACAATCTCAATATTGTTATCATATTCTATATGAACTCTATTGTATCTTCCAGAGATGTAATTTTTCATACTACCCCTCCTAGGTATTGAATGGAAATAATTTCAAGGGTCTATCAACCAAGACTCAAGTAAGCTAGTGGAACTTAGGGGAAACCCACTCTTTTTCTATGACATAGGGTTTGCAGACCCACTACTAGAAGTATATATTCTAGATGTATCCCTCAAATAATTGTAATCCTTATTTAAGTGTATTTTTTCCATAATTTCAATACAGGGTGGGACCTTCCATTAAGCTACTCTTGTTTTAGTTCATTCTACCTTTCCCTTTCTAGTGAATTTTTCATCCATCAGTACAACCAATTACCTCTAAAGTATAAATATTTTTTGAAGATAATCAGATCTCTTTTTAATGAATTTATTTATTCATGGCCAGGTCATGTACATCCATGAACTTTAAATATGATTTTTTGGTATAATTACCCATAGCCATCACCATCAAATATCATGATTCAAGGAGTGAGAAAAGTAATAACAATTCCCAAACTAGGTCTCTGAAGTCTACCTTTTGTGACTTCATCTGACTTTGAATTAAATTGAATTCATTCATATAATCAGTTGTAGAACAACCTTTCGATATTATCATAATGAATAGTATCATTTTGAATAAAACCTTATTAATATTCATAAGATTATCATACATATTAGTTATGGTATTCAGGAGTACTAACATGGTCTTCACCCCTAGATATTGAATTCCACATTCTGAGAAAGTGACATTCAAATCATCCCAAGTAATTTCTTATCCATACTTTCCCATTATTCCATTTTCCTTACTTCTATTTTGTTTATAGTCAATGAAATATAATAGTATTTCTATAGAATCCAATCATCTATCATTATTTTCAAAAACTCAAAATTTGCCCTGTCAAACTTCTCCAGCTAGACCTTTCTCTTATCTGATTTCATCTCACTAGAAATTGTGAACTCCTGCTAATTTTTTTCAATTTAAAGTAAGATATCAAGAATTGTACATCAATATTATCTTACAATGAAAAGTTAAGAGTATTTATATTGAACCAAGATCTGAAACACCTTCACTAGGGCCTAATCCTCCAGAAACACTTTAACATTGTACTTTGATACTAATTTTTGGCTCCACAACCACCTACTAATTAAACCACTATAAGATACTTCACCATAATTTAATGCACATAATAAAATATATAGAATAAACCCCCACATACAAAACCTATAACATGGAATATAATCACACCCAATTCACCACATCACAATATAAAACCACTGAAATATTAATAGTTCAGATTATCATAAATAATAATTAGAAGAAAAAACTTGAAAGGAAAATAACAACACAAAGGGATTACCTGGTTCAAAAATTTGACCAAATCCATAAGGGAATAGTGCTTCAATTTTTATTCAAAGAATTAGGATAATGATTATAATTATTTATTAGTCACTCTTCACTCAGTGTAACTCATATCTCGATACCAAGTGATCCACCTTTCTTTTATAGGAGTTTCCTTTTAATGGTTTTAGTCGCCAATGCCATCTTATCTTTATAGTATAAATTCCACCTTCTCTGAGAAACATGGAGGAACCCTTCATCTAGTTAAATAATTCCACTACCTTAATGTTCCCATATGGTGTACTATCCACCCTCCTATGAATTTATTAGATCTCCCTCTAGCTTCATATTTTAGTGATTGAACTTCTAATGGATTGACTCTCATGGCACTACCCTACTTATTATAATGAACTAACACCTAGCCACTAGTTCTCTATCTCTATATAGTCATTGGAAATAAGGATACCGCATTTTCTCCTTTTGGTGGTCTTACCTTTCCTCCTTCACATGAAATAAATATCACACCACAACAAACTTGAACATCACATACCTAGTTCATCTATAATAAAAACTTTGAGAAAATATGGTAAAATTTTATTAAACTCATTCACATTGTCAAAACATTTCCAATAATGATTTCAGAATTAATTTCATATATAAATCAGTCCTAAAAGGAAACCTTCAGTCTCTCTGTGCCATTAACTCAATCAAATTATGTTTGTGAGTGGAGAATAAATTTCCTTTAATATTCACACATCTAATTCTTTTTAAACCTTTAGTTAATAATTTTATGCTTCTCATAATCATATCGATTCATTTTTTGAACAACTTTAACATTAGGTTACTCAGAAAGATATTACTCTAACACGTATAATTTTATTTCTTATTTAAGAAAAAATCCATATGTATTTATACTGGTTTAAGAATATTCTTACATTAAGCTTATCCTTTTTAAAAAAATTATCTAAAAAATATTGTTTGAAGATTGTTATTCTTTTTATCTATAAAAAAAATCTTTTATTAGATGAGTATCATGGTTTATATTCAGTTAATAAGGAATTTTATTAAATGTGATCCAACTAAAATGATGAATCCTTTGAGAATTTCACATAATATATATTGGTAGATAAAGAAACATATTTCACTAAGTAATGAGTCTGATTTAGTATTCTTCTCACCACATAGCTATTTGGGTAGGTTATCATGTCAATCAGGTCATATATGACTCTTAGATGGTTGAGTGGATAACTATTTGTACAATACATCATATGTATAAAATCAATGAAATTATTATGGTATCTTAAATCTTAGGGATTCCCAAGTAAGTATAACCCAAATCAAACACCAAAAACAAGGCACATAACACTTAGGGTCACCTCATTACTTGTTTCCTTTACATAATATAATTCAAGAGAACTCTACTTTGGCAGAATCTACTTAGTTTAATGATTGAGGTCTTAACAAGTATTCATGTTATATGGAATCTAAAATTTTATATTTATAGGGGGATTTAATCTCACCATCTTATCCAATGTTTTTTCCTAAACATGTATACATGCTTATAATTATCTAGTTTGGAATCCTATTATTTCCACTATATTAGTATATTCAAACCATATTGATGTGTAAATATTTTCATAACTCATAGATTGTGTTACAAACCTAAATTAAAATCCAACTATATTCACATGAATCCTATGCATAAGGTATATGAAACCCTTTTAAGTAAAGGCTTATAGTCATATGAAATTAGCAATCCCCTCAAGAGTAAGCTCGGAGTAATACTTTACTCAAGTGAGTCCTCAATTCCATCACAATTCTAACACCTAATATGTATAAACTATAATCAACCTTTAAATTAACATTCATAACCCAATATAAGAAAAAATAAAGGTAGAAGAAAAATAAATCAATTATCATACCTAGCATACAACTTCTTAAACATGTGTATGACAATTTATAAAATCATTTTAACTCTTTAAACTAAAACTTACATTAAGTCGTAATATAACAATTATATTCGTGAATAAAGTAGGGAATAAAATAAATAAATTAACAATTCATGAATTTAAACATGAGATAAATATTTAGGAACAATTCATAAATAATTAAATTATAAACACATTATAATTTATCAATGCATTATGAAATTTCTATAATTAAATAAATATACACACAATATTTATTTCTATTATAAACACTTTGATATTCTCCTTTATATAGAATTTAATTTAAATATATGATATTAAATTAAATATAAATATTTTTTTATTCTAAATATATTATGTAAACAATTTACATAATCTAAATGTCGTGTTTTTAACATTATTTAAACCTTAGTCATGTCAATTACCAAAACATTTTTTGATATGGTTTAAATTATTTCTCAAAAAAAAGCCTTTAATTTGAACAATTAAAATTAAATATTATGAATAATTCAAAATTTTAAATACAAACTCTTATATTTTTCCTTATTTTATAATTAATAAACATTTTATAAATTACAATTATAATTTCTTTATAAATACTTTATATCCAAATTATAATTCATGTCATATAAATCAAAAAAGGAATTAAATATAAAAATTTAATATTATCTATATTTATTTAATAAATATTTCATAAACATATATGTATTTAGTTATAAACACTTTATAATTAATTAATTAATAAATACCTTTATAAATTAAATAAATATCCTAAAATACCTTTTTCCATTATTTATAAACAATTTATAAATTATAAAATTAAATTCATAATTGAAATAATGAAAATAAAAATTTTCTTGTATATCATATTTTATGATATACACCATGTTATAGGTTGTGGAATGATGTATTATCCATTGTATTTAATGATATATGACCCTCAACTGCGACAAATCCTTCGATGCTTGGCAAGTTATATTTCACAATATCACTTACATCATAAAAATAAAACAACATTATGTTTTGTGAGAGAGGCACATAACTATTGTCCCGTATGACTCATCATATCATACATTATGATATGTTTAAAACCATAGGATTTGTAACGGTTCATCTTTTATGATATCTGATGTCATAAAATACATTCTTATTGTGGCTTACATTATTCTTTATTTATAGTTTGTACATGGTTTCAGTTTCATACATGGTGATCTTGGTATTTGAGTTGCTTAATGTCATATATTATGATGAAAAAATATTTTTAGATCCTTATAAACCTTACAATATCACTATCCTAGAGACCCAAAGTTGAACCTATGTGTAGGATGAAAGAGGGGATCAAAGAACAATGATTATTGGGGGATGCGATCACCCAAAAGTGGGTCCTCGTTCATGTTTTCTATAGAATGTGAGGGGGGAAC
Source organism: Viscum album (assembly GCA_963277665.1). Classification (NCBI taxonomy): domain Eukaryota; kingdom Viridiplantae; phylum Streptophyta; class Magnoliopsida; order Santalales; family Viscaceae; genus Viscum; species Viscum album. Next base: position 130,446,979 of record OY728162.1, read on the forward strand.
CGAACAAATGGTTTAATGATTGATCAATTCTGTGTTCTTCATCAGTCATTATATTCCATCATCATTCGTCACAAAAAGGTCACAGTTCGAAAATAATAATAATAATACTAATAATTATAACATTATTATTATCAATCAATTTATAAATCAATCTCAACTAACATCAACCACAAAATTATTTGGCCAAATTTCATGAATAAATTTTCATCAAAAATAGTTTATCAAGATTATTTCCATGTCTAGAAATCTTCATTCCCATGATGAGTTAAATTTAAAAAATCATGTTGGATGAGACATAGATTTGTATACATGTTATATCAATAAAAATACCATCAAAAAAATAAGTAATGGGGTATATATTGTGATGAATTTATTCTTAAATTTGAATATTTTATAGAAAATTCATGAAAAAATAATGAGGTGAGGAAGTTTTTAAAATTATCCTGCCTCGATGGAGTAAATGTTGATGCTTTAACATTTTTCGATGACACACTATTCGAATGTCATATCCATGAAAATTAATCAATAAAACCATAAAGAAAAATCCCCCTCTCTCATTCTCTCTTGTTGGCGATAAGAGAAAATTACACGTGATAGTGAATTTATATTATCACCCATGATCAACTAGTATAATAATTCAAAACTTAAAATATATTATTCCAAGACCTGATAACCAAGCACACAAATAATATCTCAACTAGGTAAAACACCCCAATCCAAAATAAACCATAATGTTGGAATTTCCATCTTAGGATTCATTTAAAAGATATCAATTCTCACATTCATAGGATAATTATTTATTTATTTAATAAATATTAATCATCCCTTTACCATGCATTGGTGTGAGGGTATTTTGAGTTTGTGGGGGAGTGACATGTCATGGGGTCGAGTCCCCTAGTGTGTATATTTTTTATATATTTTTTTTGTGTGTGGTATATCCATTGTAACATTCCTATTTAATTAATCATCCCTTAAAATTAAAATTGTTAATAATTCCATTAAAATTCAACCCAAGGGTAATTATCATATTTTAGTCCTAATGGAACCATCAAAAAAATATTTCAAAGTCAATTTCTAGGGTAATTTTACCATTTTACCCTTTCTGGGGATCTAAGACCATGAGCCTCAAAAATGACTTAATTCCTCCTTGAAGAAAAATCAAGGTCACCATAAGAAAAAAAACTAAAATGGAAAATTTTACTAAAAATTGTATTGGAATATTACACTAAAAATGTTCATTGTAAAATTTCAATATATAATTTCATTAAAAATTATGCATCCAAAAATTCCACTTTAAAATTTCATTAAAATATTCCATTGAAAAACTACACTGTAAAATTTCACTATAAAATTTGATTATAAATTTCTATTTAAAACCTATATTGAAAATTTTCATTGTAAATTTTCAATAGAAAAATCCACTCAAAAACCTAATTGGAAAATTCCACTGTAAAATTTTAGTACAAAATTTCACTGAAAGGGTGAAGTGTAAAATTTCACTAAAATTTATAAATAGTGGAAATTTCCATTGAATTTTTTATTTTATAAATATTTAGTATATTTTTTCAATTAAATTTTTATTCATTAAAAAATATGAAATTTATTTCATAATTTCACAGTGAATTTTTAAAATGCATTGGTTCAAATTTTTTTTTCAAATTGAAAATTTATCCCTTAAAAATGAAAATACCTTTAAAAAACTAAAATAATAAGTTTTTTAAAAAAAAATATAGGTTCAAAGCCCTTTTATAAAAACAATATAAAATCAAGGATAATGGAGTCAAAAAAAGAAAAATTTCTCTTATATTAAACAGACATGTCACATATCAAGATTTTTAATAATCTCCACTTGTGCATCAAGACTCTCACGGTGTCGAGCCCCACAATTAATGAAACCTCTCCCATGGCCATGAACTATTGGATAAAGACCTATCCACTGAGCCTTCACACACTAACAGAGCTCCTCAGGTATTTTTGAATCATTAGTATCAGTTTCAAAAATATTATCCTAAGCCTCCTCCCACTTAGAAAGATCCATAGAGGCATATTCACTTCCCTTGTCCTTCATGGGGGTTTGAGTCTCATGAGAAGATGGTCAGGCCTCCTCTTCCCTAAATGATGCATCTAGATCATTAAGAAAATCAAGTACTCCAAAAGTATTTGAATTAGTGACCTACTCTTTTATGTTTATTTTTGGTACAATATCCTTCATACTATAAATTATTGTGTATTGGTGTTAACACATATCCTTACTATTTCCCTGGGTTAGCTGGACCTATCCAACATGAGATCTGGAAATCTTTTGAGGGTCCTTAAGAGCTTTAGACACCATCTTCCTTTTTCTAAATCTCTCTCCATGTTTTTAGTAGGTTGAGTGATCAGTTGATTAGTGTAAAAATCATTAATTTGGTCTCAAAGTGTTACATCCCTAGAGTCAACATTCAGAGAAGGAAAAACACATTCCTCACGAAAAACTCCAAAGACTATGAGAAGTTTGGGGGAATCACCTAAAGTGGGTCCCCCTTATCAAAAACAAGATTATTCTGATAATGGGAAACCTTTGGAGAAGGACCATATATTTCATTACTATGAACTTTTTTACTCAAATAAATGTCAGCATTACTTGAAAAGGCCGATACCAATTTCATTTTACCTTTATGATTCTTATACAATATCAGGTTGTGTTTCTACCATAGCTAATGATCAACATCTCTTTGAACCTCTAATTCATGAATAGATTGTATATCATAAGATTAATTGACTTCTCAGTCGTGACGCGTCAAATTTATAATGTTGTTAAGGTTAATTTATAGTCTAGGGAAGACCCTAGGTCATCTCTTGAGGATCGTTGATAGGTTTTGAGTATATATTTTTAATAAATATTACTAAAAGAGGGGGATGATTTTGAAAATAGTTTTAAGAAAATAACTTAACTTAAAGAGTTTAATAGTTGATAGAATATGTTGGTGGTTTAAGAATTATGAGATAAGGAGATCAATTCAAGTTCACTACACATCTTGGATAGTTCATTGTTCTGAAAAGTTCACATGGTTTTGTTTAATTCTTTGGTTGAGGGTTGTCAAGATCTTGATTCCCATCTTGCCTCTCTAAACGTTGCACAAAGTACCAACCCTTGACACAAAAATCGTTTTTTCAAGGGTTTTACTTCAAGAATAGATTAAAGGTTACCAAAGCATACTAAAATCTTTTGTATGTGTGAGAGAAATAGGATCCTTGTGTTTCCCTATTGGAACAACTCAAGTTTCCCACTTGAAATAGGAGCTAGCCGCATAAAATGGTATGTGTAGGAGTTAGCCGCATAGGATGGTATGCATAGGAGCTAGATGAAAACTTTCTATCCATGAAGGATACTATTCACTAAGGATCTGGCTACATGGGATGGTATTCGGACTATCAAGTTCATAGGAGCTGGCCACGAACTGTTTTCTAAAAAAGGTCATCTGCAAACTCTATTGTCTGTATCTACGAACCATTTTTATTATATTTTTTATTGGTTTTCTGGTTGGTTACGGAGGGTCTTCCAAATAGGTTTCATAGGGAGGAATTCAATGAAATTTTTTTTGTATATGGTTTGAGGAATGGATTCTGCAAACTGCTTACTGTTTATGGGATGGAATCTATGAACTACTTCAGATACGGGATAGAGTCCCACGAACTTCTTTGGATACAGGATAGAGTCTTGCAAAGTTCTTTGGGTGTGGGATGGAGTCCCATGAACTGCTTCAGGTGCGAAAGAAATTTATCCCACACCCTCTATGTTCTTCATCCACTTTTCTCTCATACTAAAGCTCTCTCTCTATCCTCTTCAACCTCATTTTTTAGTTCCCCTGGTGGTCCTTTTATAGAGAGTCATAGAAGTTGTATTTGTGATTCATGAAGTACCTTTTGTGGAATCCCATGGAAGAAATATGTCCCACAGATGACTTAGTTAACTGCAATTTTTGGAGGTTCATGATGCTACCAGATTCTCCTTATCCGTGAACCACATCATTCATGGGGATATTGTGTGTGGTGTATCTCTATCGGATTATCGCTAGCAAAAATGGTTCATGTCAGCTTCAATTCGCAGGTGGAAATTCACCGTGAACAATTTTGTTCATTGCCCAATGCCTCATGGGCCAGCACATCATAGTCCATTTACGTGTTGGTGGTTCATGGTTTATGCCTTTACGAACATTTCTCGGAGATGGTACATAGTACACTAATAACCTATTCAAAATTTTATTTCTTCAAATTTCTTCTAAAATTTTCAAACCAATGTGTATTTGTTTGCTTCTCCCAACTTGTGGGAGTATTTTCCTTCTCTTTACTAAATTTTTGGGACCCTAAAAATTCCCCCCATCTAAATGGGGTCTGATCAGAACGAAGAGGAGGCTATTCTGATGTATAAGTGGTCACAACTTGAATGGTAAGATAATGCTCTAATTTTTTCCTGAGTTAAGGGACTCGGTGAGCATAGTTTGACTATTATTGGGGTCACATGTATAACCCCACAAAATTTTTGTCTTTTTTTATTATCACCCTAATTTTTTTATAAGCCTGTTTTTTACGGGCTTAGTAGGTATAACTTGGCTTTTTATTAGGCCACCCTTTGTGGGTTTTCAGCCTAACAAGATTTATGTCTCTTTTGAGTATTCAATAGCTGAACATTTTTTTCCTAAACCATATATAGTATAGGTTTAGAGAGCTGAATATCAACTTTTATCTAGGGATTCCCTTTTTGACTTTTCACTCTGGTGAATATTGCATCTATTTTCCATTGGCAGTTTATAGTATTGCAAATCAGACTTATTACTGATATTTTAGGCCAAACAGCTTTGACCAATCTTTATGGGGCAGGGGACCCAATTTAAGATCTATCAGTCGGGAATGTACTAATAACTTTCAGACATAAATGATGTATTTATCTTGACCCTAAATTTGTGATTTTTGGATGTGTATGAGGCTAGGGATCCATTTTAGGTGTACGGAGGCAGGAGTGTATCCTCATGAGGATGAATTTTTTTTAATTGACGGTCATTTTTTAGGCAACATATTCAGATCCACCGGGTCATGATGTGCATATTCTAAAAATGGTGTCCACAAGACACTTTACTACCATCTATGATGGCCTGGGAGGATTTATAACACTTTGGGTTTGTTTTTAGGTTGGGGACTATAGTGGGTGTCCTATTTGAGGGATAATGTCTGAAAGGATTGGGGGAATTTGTATCGGCTTTAAATGGGAAACTGCTCCCACGTAGATTTTGCTTGTGTAGGGGGGATCCAGTGAATGGTATAGTTTAATTTCATACAACCAGGACACTTGACACCTTTTATAGAAAATCATTTTACTCAAATTAAGGGAGAGTGAGTGATTCATCAGTTCAATTAGAAATTCTTTTCATGTATGGTCATTTGAAAAGGGAAATACATGTAAGCCGTAATCCATGGGTTTTCCAAATCTGGGGAGTGATACGGGACATAAATTTTATGCGGGCATACAGAAACTAGAAAGGACTCTCCTTAGGAAAAATATACCTTTTATTGATAGCCATTTTTGAGTCCACATATGTAGATCCACCGGGGCATGATGTGCATAGTTAGACAAAGGTATCCGCAGGACACTGGCCTTCCATCTCTGATGGCCATGAAGGATTATGGAGATTGGGACCTTTATGAGCATGGCATATTTCTTATAAAAAGGGGTGCGCCTAAACATGAAAGGGAGAATTTATATAAATGAACTTTAATAGGAAAATAGGAAATAAGTGGATCATTTTATTTTTCATATGTGGATCAACTTCAAGCATAGGGATGAGGCATCTTTATTTTGTATAAGACTCAAGAGAGACCAGAGGTGAATCGGGCCAGGATGTTCTGATATATCTAGGACACGGGTAGGAAAGAGAATGTAAACCATGACTTTGAGGGTTATTGAATCTAGAGGGATGTTGCGAGGCTTGGAAGTTGTTAGGTATACTGAGCTAGGAGAGGACTCTCCTGAGGACGAGTTTTCATTTGGTTGATTATTGTTTTGTAGGTGACATATGCAGAACCACTGAGTCATGATTTTTATAGTCAAACAAATGTGTCTACAGAACACTATCCTTCCACCTCTGATGGACACGGAGGGTTATGGAGATTCAAGATTACACAAAGCACAAAGTTTGATGTATGGAAAGAGTGTATCCGGATACATTAGAAATTTTTGGGTTGTGATTCACTCATGGTGTCAGGAAATCCCCTACGTAGATCTAACTCATACGCAGGTTGAGGAATTCATCCCATATTTGGAGGACTCTGTGGTTTAGCATCATACAACCAGGACTTGTGGTCCCATATGGAAAAGGGAACCATTAACATTCCTTTTAGGGTCGTGCTTCTAGGATCAAACTCTTAGACTAATTTTCTATGATGTCATGGTGGGTCTCCTACTGATATCTATAATATCATGTAATTTTTGCTCGATGTGAGAAACAAGGGATTACGAGGATTTCGGATCACCACTTAAGAATGGAATAACCAATGGTAGGGAGTATTTAATGCTTAGATCAATGCTGTGAATTTTAACATCATACAATAAGGATGATTTCCAAAAAATTTATCATCATGTGGGGTGGATGTAGGGTAATCCCAACATGAAATAAGTGAAGTACAGTCATTCTTAAGCATCCCTGTATATAGGACTTGTTCGAGGATTCTCTGCTTTGAATTAATTCATGCGCAAAAAAAGGGACATTTCAATAACTTCTGTGGTTGGGTCTGGGTCATATAATTTGGGTCCACCAAACATCTTCTCAGGGGGGAACCAAGTTATGCGGGATTCTCTATAAGCATTCCTCATAGAGGTTTTAGCCTTACATGGGAAGGGAAGGCATTTCGTTTTGAGGAGGCTAAGCCAAGATATAAATCTAATCATTTCTATTGAGCGGTGAAGTTTAATTTCATGCAATCGAGACACTTCTAGCCTTTCATTTTAGCATCATGTGGTGAGGATGTTGGCATCAAAATTTATCATCATGTTATGGAGACAACTTGTCACAAAGACCATAAATATCTTTGAGTTAATTATGGTTGGGATATTTTGGAATTCCTTAGACATGAGTGATGATAGAAGGTGTAAACCATAGTCTCAGGGGGGGTCTTGGATCAGGAAGAATGAAATGGGGCTTGAAAGAAATTGGGTATACTAAGGTAGGAGAGGACTCTTTTGAGGATGAATTTTCCTTTTAGTTGACGGCAATTTTGTAGGAGACATATGCAGAGCCACAAGGGCATGATGTGCATAGTAAAACAAAGGTGTCCACAGGACACTGGCCTTCCATCTTTGATGTCCATTAATGTTTATGGGGACCCAAGATTTCCCTAAGTATGGAGTTTGACAAATGGTAATGATGTGTCTAGGAACATGAGAAATATCCAGATCATGATTAGTTGTGAACTACTGAAGCTTCTACATAGATCTAGCTCGTATGTAGGGGAAGCATGATCTTTTGACTCCTTCTGATCATTGGAATTTAGACTTGTAATTTTTGTCATCTATTTGAATTTGTTGTGCATGAAATTGGGGGCATGTTCTGGATCTCGTAACACTAATAATCAGGCCGCACATGACTCTTGAAGAACCTTACAGTTTAATGTCATGCTGTGATTACCTTTCATGGATTCCCCTGTGCAAGTCCGGCCTATATACAGAGGAGGGGAATTTGGGGGGGGTTGTACTGGGATAGAGGATCCGGGCATCACTATGTATCCCACTAATAAATGGGAATCAATCCATACATAGTTCTGAATGTTCTCTACAAGGGTTTGGTCAACGTGTAGGGAAATGAAAGGGAATTTTTTTAATTGGTGCTTGGGCCCAATTGTTAAATCTGGAAATCATTACATATCCTGCAAGGGCAGGAATCAAGTCATACATAGTTCTAAATGTACCCTGTACCGATCTGACTCAGACGTAGGAGTATGTGCATTTTGGTTTCATCTTCTATGGGTGTTGGGTCTATCATATTCCTCTATAGTTTGTTCATGTAAGGGAATTATTACCACTGATCCTAAGCTCACTTGAGTTATACTCGATGTGAGAAACAAGGAGTGAAAAGGATTTCCCTCATAATATGGGGTGATAGAGGATACAATAGAGTCATTTTTTTATGTGGGGGTTGGGCCAAGATCGAGGGTCGATGCGTCACTACATATCTCACTGATGAATGGGAATCAATCCGTATGTAGTTATTTGGAAATCATGTAGTTTAACATCTTTTAGGAGGATAGACTCTATAAAATTTAATGTCATGTGGTTAGGAAAATTTTAAACTTGTTTTTTATCATCGTATGATTAGGATGATTTATGTTATATAGTTAAATTTCTTGCATCTAGGACACTTCTAGCTTCACAGTTTAGCAGTATGCGATTAGGACAATTTATGTTGTGTGGTTTAACGTCGTGAAGCTAGGATGATTTTGGCTTCACAGCTTAGCATCATACGATTAGGAAAATTTATGCTATGTGATTTAATGTATTACAGTTAGGATGTTATGTTGTGCGGTTTAGAGTCATACAGCAAGGACATTTCTTCATCATTGTGTGAAGTGCTTCTTTATAAACATTGCATTAGTGGGAGTTGTGATGAGATATCCATCCATTGATATCAAAGAATATATTCCATTGGAGTATACTTTATGTATGACATATGGTCCCTCCCACTTCGGCTCAATATTTGGGGGTTTCTTCCTGAGTATCATCGGGGTTCTGAGGACCAACACCATCTCTCCTTTGAGGAAATACTGAAGGCGAACCTTTTTGTTGAAGTCTCATGCAATCTGATTTTGGTAGACTTCCAAATTGTGAAAAGTGTGAAACCTTTTCTCATCTATCTTCTCTAACTCATAAAATTGTTTTTGGGATTTCTCGTACATAGTATGTTGATCAAAAATAGAAATGTAGAGTGATGGCAATTAAACTTCGATGGAAAAAACAATCTTTTTCCCATATATTAATGAGTATGGGGTTGCCGAGGTGGAAATGTGGGTCATGGTCTAGTAAGCCCATAAATAATTAAGGATCTTTTTTGGAAATGATTTCTTATCCTTATCCACCATTTTCTGGAGTATGTTGGACAGAGTCTTATTGAAAGTCTCTATCTGCCCGTTGGTCATTGCATTGTAGTAGGATGAACGGTTGTTTTTTATTCCATACTCCTAGTATAACTTGTCCACCTTAGCAAAATATAATTTGGTGACATTGTCTGTCATTATTATATGAGGGACACCAAATATGGTAATGATGTTGGTTTTCACAAATCTAACAATTCTTTTTTCCCCGACCTCTTTAAAGGGTATGGTTTCAGCCCATTTGGAGAAGAAGTCAGTCCTTGTGAGAATGAACTTGAATTTTCTGGCTATGGTGGGAGGATATGGTCCCACAACATCCATACCCCATATGGAAAATGGTTAGTAATAATTAGTTGTGTGAAGTATCTCTAGGGGTTAGTGAATAAAATTGTTATGAACTTGGTAGTAATGGCACTTCTTGGAAAATGTAGAAAAATCCAATATCATAGTGGTCCAATAGTATCCAAGCCTTTGAATTTTATGGGAGAGATTGGTTATCGATTGGTGTACTCTATAAGCTCTGGTGTTCACTTCTTTCATGATGGTAGCAGTCTCTTCTCCATCGATGAACCCGTGAAGGACCCCGTTAAGGACTCATTTATAGAGAACCTTTTATTGGTTTTCACCATTGTACAAGACAAAGTTTACCACCTACCTCTGGATCTATTCTCTTTTATTCCTATTTTTTGTGAGTTCCCCCCATTTGGGGGTAATTTGCAATGGGAGTCATCCAGCCAGTGGTGTGACCATAGGGCTCAGAAATAGATCTATTTTCATCAATTTCTTCTATATTGTTCTGAATGAATGGAAAGACCATCTAACGATGGGAAATGTTGATGACTATTTTATCCCGGTCTGAATCATCCAGGGTTGTAGCTACATTTTCAAATGTGTTGACTTGAGCATTTTGTGATCGGGGCAAATAAGTCAGCGTCGGTTCTAATGGAAATTATACCATCATTTCTCAAACATGGTTCCTCAAATGTACAAATATGTCTTTCTTAATGGCATAGTCACCATTGACCTTCTTGATGACCAGTTCTGAATCACCTTTTATCCTCATGAATTTAGCTCGTGCATGAAGCACCAGCTCTAGGCCTACAATAAGGGTTTGGTATTCTGCTTCATTATTTGTGCACCCCTCTGAAAGTAGAAAGGAATAAGGAAATATGGTCTTTTCTGGGGATATGAGTATAAATCCCAGCCCTATTTTTTTGATCTTGGGATCATCCATTCTTATCCCTTTTGGGCTTCTGGAAGCACCGTTGAAGTACATTTCCAATGCCTGGGGGACTTATTGGACAGAGAATACTTCTTCATCCGGAAGTTCAATATCCAATGGGGTCGCTTCTTCCAAGGGGTACTCTGCTAGGAATTCTGCTAATGTATGGCCTTTTATAGCTTTCTAAAGCACGTACTATATGTCAAACTATTTTAGGATTACTGACAACTATGATAGGCATCCAGTTAGCATATGTCAGCTGAAGATATACTTGAGCATGTTGCAGTGGGAGACCAGATAGATCTCGTGGTGCTATAGGTAATTCCTGAATTTATGAACTATGATGATTAGGGATAGGCAGTTCTTTTCATTCATTTAAAGATAAATTTTTATTAAACAGGGAAAATTACCACCAGAAAAACATCTAAAAAAGATAAAAAGTCTAAATGATCCAAGAAAATATACATGGGACTAAAGTAGTGAAGACCAAGCTCATCACCTCTAATCAAATTCACCCCTTCAAGTTTCAAGAAAATGGAGCTAGGGATGCAAATGATACCAGGGCCTTGATCTGTAACAGCCATGGATGCAAGGTGATATGTAACCTTGTTCCCCTCCCTCCAAGTGTGCACCACTGAAGTGTTGTTACCAAGAATGGATTTACATTTTCTGATGATGTACATAATCGACCATGGAGTGGACACTTTTCCATGCATAGAGTCGTGTATAATCTTAGAATCAGTCTCCACCTGAAAAATCGAAATATTTTCTTGTTGGCATAAAAGTAAACCTGTGAACATTGCTTTAGTTTCTGCTTGCATCGACATCCCTTGTTCGAAGAAAGCGGTAAAAGCAAGGAGGACGTTGTCCCTGCCATCTTGAACCACACCCCCACCACGAAGATCCCCTCCTTGCACGATCCGTCCACATTAAGCTTGAGACCATAAGTAGGAGGGTGCCATCGCACCCACTTTCCATTGTTTCCTCTCCAGCTAGGACTGTCTAGAGAAACACTGCTTTGCAAGCATCTCAGATAAGGTGCATCTCACCAGTTATTGATACCATTAACCATATCCAATAGAAGTGACCTAGTTCTCATGATGATGGATATACTGGAAGAGGTAATGCCTTCAAACCTGGTCTTGTTTCTGGCTTACCAGATGCACCAACATACTGCATTGAAAATGAGATCCTTCGCAAGCCTTTCCACAGCTGAATTATTCATTCTAAGAAACCAACGTTCCAGGAAATTTCCATCCAGGCTAGTAGTGTAATGAAGCGCTGAAAAATCACCAAATAAGCTCCAAATCTCTGTATCCCATTCACTGTCAAAAAAGAGATGATTAGCAATCTCTTCTTGATGGCTCGTACAACAATTTCATTTGGAGGTAAGATTAATACCCAGCTTTCTGACTTTGTCATCAGTCGGAATAGCCTGGTTCCTGATTCTCCAAGTCAAGAAGTTATATCTTTTGAGATTGTCAAATTCTTCTTGAAAATAATTATCCCACTCATATATAACCCCTTTTTTCATTAACCTGGTGAAAGGAAAACATTTACCTGCAAGTTTGGCTATGAAGCACCGGATACAGTCTAGGTGCCCCTATAGGCCCCTCAAATTAGTGAGTTTTCAAGGTGGATACATGCCAAGTATGGATTTTTTATTATCAGGGTCAACTTTTATGTCGTGATGGAGTACAATGAAGCTAAAGAGTTTCTCAAAGGGAATTTTGAAAGCACACTTTAGGGGATTCATCCTTAAACTGTGTTGTCACAGTTTGTTGAAGAAAATTTCAATATCTATTAGGTGGTTTGAGAATTTTCATGATTTAACTACTATATCATCGACGTAGCACTCGACGAATTTTCTTAGTAAGGGATTGAAAATGAAATTCATGGTGTGTTGATATTTAGAGCTGGAATTTTTCATACCAAAGGGCATTACCTTATAGAAGAACACTCCCTAGGGACCCTGAAAGTAGTGGATTATTTATCTTCTTGGGCCATTCAGATCTGGTTGTATCCAGAATAGTCATCCATGAAATAGAGGGCCTCATATCTGGTGGTCACATCGATCAACAATTTTGTGATCGGGATTGGGAAATCATCTTTAGGGCAGTTTCAATTAAGGTCCCTGAAGTCAATGCAGACTATAATTTGTCCATTCTTCTTTTTATAGGGACTATATTTTCTATCCAGATGGATATTGGACTTCCCAAATAAAGTTGGCTTTGATTAGTTTGTCAACTTTAGCCTCTATTTTTGCAGCATGTGTTAGGTGGGTACTTTTGGATGCCTGATTATAGCCATTATAGTCTTCTGGAAGACATAGATGATGAGTGGTGACCTCAGGATTGAGGCTTGGCATTTCTATGTAGTTCTAGGCAAACACATATCGATTCTTCTTTATGAAGGAGGTATATTCATCTTGCTCCTCGAAAGTCATAGACACACTAATCAAAGTGGGAAGCGGGTTTTCTTCAGTGCCCATATTTATCTCCCTAAGTTCATCAATTGTGGTGAAGAAACCTTCTTAGAATGTAGGAGGGGGATCTTTGAGGTCTTATTCTTCTTCTTCTTCTTCATCTTCATCATCATCATCTTCTTCATTATATTCTTCATCTTCTTTTTATAGAGAGAGGATTCTTGAGATTAATTCTCTGGAGTTGGGAGAGAAATCATCTTATGCCTTAGTGAATAAGGCGGGAACTATCTAGGGTCCTAAGGACGGGCTAGAAGCATCTTTGTTTGGGCCTTCCCTAACATCATAGGGGCCAGAATTCTCTTTAGTGTATTTAGACTTGGAATCCATAACAGAAATCATACAGATGACTAAGCCTGTATCCAAGAATAAACTTATGCCTTCAACCTGGTTGATGGGTAATACATACTCTTCCCCAAACTATTGTAGGGGATTGGTAGGATCCATTTCTAACCCATTTGGGGTGGTAATACAATCAACTTCATCGACCAAAGACTGCTTCTCTTTCAGTTCATAGAACCCTCCATCGATGTAATGCAACTCACAGGATTTGAATGGAGATTTATCAGCATGCAATGTCCCATTTTTCCCATTAGTGAAATATTTGATGCACTGATGGTGTGATGATGGAATCATAGCATGCTGATGCAGCTAGGGCCTTCCCAACAGAGCATTGACATTCGTACATTACCACACTACCAGAAACTCAGAATCAGACACAAGGTCTCCAAGCCAAGTTTTAAGCTTGATTCATCCCAATGGATTCTTCTCACTTTTGTCATATCCTACCAAAGTTGTGGTGCAGGGTGTCAGACTATCCTCACTATAGCCTAACCAAATAAGTGTTCATAGCGGGAGGATGTTGACTCCAGAGCCATTTTGGATGAAACTTCTTTGAACATCAATGTTGTTTATCTTGTCGGAAACATATAATGGTTTGATGTGTCCTTTCATGAGGGAATCTTTATCCTGGTCTGTGAAGGAGATGACGGTGTGGAATTATTCAAGATTGGTCTTCGTTCGATATATTTCATCTACTGCTACTTAGGCCTCAAATTCTTAGGGACTTAGTAAGGCTTTGATGAGTGACTCCCTAAGGTCTTCTGACTGACTCAAGGAATCTAGGATCGATAGATTTTATGGTGCTGAGGCTAGTTGCTTCATAATATCATATTTTTCTCTAAAGGTCAGTGATTCTCAGCTCAGGTATGCTCTTTCATGGGCGCTTTATGGGCTTAAGCTTTGGACATAGATGGACCAACCTCTATGATAGGAGATGATGGAACTATTATACTTTCCGAGTTCAGCCGAACTAGTTTGCTTATACACCTTGGGTGATTGGACATCTCTTCCTCCTTCGATGGATAATCCAAGATAACTGGGCTCAGATTTCTTTCGATGGGGGTGGATAAACACTCTAGTTTCTATTGTATCTGTTGGAGGGTTATTCTGTGAGTTTCTGCAACATTAAAGGTTTGAGTTAAGACATGGCCAGAAATTTGAATCCTATTACAATCATGCCTTCCAGGAAACCCTCAGCCTCTATGACCTCTTCCTTCGGATCTCTAGTTGGACATAGGGAATTCAGGTTCATGGCCATAGTATCCATCAAAGAAGGGGTCTATCAAGTGAATGACATTAATGGATTTTAATATCAGTTCTTGATCCAAAAATGCTTCGGTCTGACTGTCTTCTTTTGATGGTGTCATTTTGTAGGGCGGTGCCCATTGTCTCATTTGGCGGGGTGGTGCTTTTTTTTCAATTCTACTAGCATGAAGTCCAAAAGTGTCAAGATCGGATTCATATTTGGTGTCGTATCATCTTATTTATCCTGCTTTCTGACTTCTAGCCTCCAGAGGACTGTGGGGTTGAGGATGATGGCTATGTTGCATAGAGAGCTACTGGGGGCATGGTTGGTTGCTTCAATTGATCCTGGAGGATGTCGTGAGCCCAATTGACTATTTTTCAAGACATCCAACTGTCAAATTTTTTCTATTTTTTTCTAGTGATTATTTTCCATTCCTCTTCCTCCCTTGGGTCTAAGGTGGAGACATACGCCACTTGTGCTGGCGGTGGACCCAACTTGACTTGTCCAGAATACACCATCTTTTGTAGGTGGTCCTTGAATACGAATCACTCATGTATGGTGTTCCCCAGTATCTAGTGATAGGTAAAATAATTTGGGTGGTCGTTGAGACCCACTTCATCAGCTCACTTTGGCTCCGGTATTTGAAGAAAGTTGCAATTCATGGAAGCTATGAAGTAGTCGCAAACTTGTTCATATCAGAATGAGTAGATATTATTTCTTTATTCCTTGAACTGATTTATTTTCACACCTCTTCGCTCATCTTACTGAGGTGGGGGTGGCTGTTGGAATCTAGGGGGTCCTGCATGATTTGGTGGAGGCCTCCCAACTGGAGCTGGTGTCGAGGGTGGATTAAGCATGATATAAGCTGCTTCATATTTTCCTATTCTTTTCCATGGGGATGATGGGGCCACCCAAGACTTGATATTGGTCCGCTACAAGGAGTCTTCTATCCTTTGGTAAATGGTGGAGAAATATCAGAACCCACTTCTGCACTTCACTGGGATGAGCGGTGTTCACAATTCATCACGGAGATTATCGATACACATAGTGAGAATTTCATCATGGGGGAGTAGCCAATTCATGGAGTAAGTCAGGACTTTCTATCTAGAGATGAAGTCTGAAACTCTTTAATTCTCTCTATTCTTGCAATTCATGATATCATTGACCATTTTATTAGGTAATGTCGAATTGAACTGGAAGAGAAAATATCATCGGAGGTCCTCTCGGCCTATGATTGAGTTAGATGGCAAGCTAGTATACCACATAAGGGCTAAACCCTATAGAGTTCGCACAAAGAACCTAATTTTCACTACTTCTTGCTAATTTGGGGTTCCCATCATGGGGTCACAATAAGATTCATAGTGCATTAGATGTTGTTCTGGGTCCCATGATCCATTGAACACTAGGAATACGGGGTTCCCAAAGTTTGGTGGTGGCGGAACATTGCTCACCCAATCAGGGTAGGGTTTACACTCTGGTTGTATCGGAGTGTGTAACCCTTCCATGGATTTTAGTCGATCTATTAGTTTCCCAATGATGTTAAAGAGACCTTGATGCATATCCTACTGGACTTGAGCTTGGGATAGTACAGCAGGGGAAAATTTGGACCTACCGGCACTGTTGGAATTTGGGGTGGATACCCAGCTGGGGGTATCCTTTGTGGGTTCTCCTGAATATAGTCTGGCTGC
Source organism: Viscum album (assembly GCA_963277665.1). Lineage (NCBI taxonomy): Eukaryota > Viridiplantae > Streptophyta > Magnoliopsida > Santalales > Viscaceae > Viscum > Viscum album. The sequence goes on from OY728162.1 coordinate 130,463,076, forward strand.
CTTCTTAGTGGATGGGAGTCTTGATGTCCTTCTAGGGTCAGACTCAAGTAGGTTTATGGTCCCAGTGCTGGATTAGACGTGCATCTGAGCTTCACTTAATTTATTTGGATGAGTGTCTGTGGCGGGGGCACCTATTCTAGGAGCACCTATTGGTGTTCCTCTTGAGGAATGCATCTGGAAAGATAGATCCCTCAATGCAACTCGGTATTGATTCACCTGAGTTCTTTTATTTCTTCCTTCTTGTTGAATCTTTCCTTGAGTGTGAGGGAAACATTCTCAGTGGGAGGAGGTGGTGGTTCATAGACGACCTAGGATTTATTCTTCTCCTTGTTGGGGATTCTTATGGGAGGTAATGGTGGATTAACTGAAGGAGCACCCAAATTTAGGACAGCACTCTAGTTTCAGGTATGCACACCATCAAGCTTGGTGTGGGCCACCTCCAGGAGGGAACCATATTCTCTTTCTTCTTCTCCCTTTGTATCATTTCCTATGAGATCCATGGGGTTGACGTTTTCTATGTTCACTGATGCATACCGCATTGGGGGGTGGTGTACCCGGTGTCGAATTCTAGGAAAGATTTATGCGTCCTTTGTTAGACTTTCTCCTTCTATTCTGTGGTATTCTTCAGGTTTCTTGGAGAAAATTGACCCAAAGGGAGACTTGATCTGACCTCACAACATGCCTTCATCTTAGAATGTATGAACCATGAGATGGGTGTGAATGGGTGACCTCTATGCTCATCGTTCTTCCCAGAAGGGAGAAGAAAGATGTCCGCTATACGGGAACTTGAGGTAAAAATGCCCCCAACCCTTTAGATTGGGGTTTCTACCATTCTTTTGTTGATGCACTATGGTCTAGATTTGTTGGTCTTATGGGGACATTTTGAGTTAAAAATTCCCCCAACCTGGCGGGCTGGTGTTGTTCCCATATTACGGTAGTAGCTGCCGCTATTTCCACCTTTTTTATTTCACGCAATCCCGCATGAGTGAGAGAAAGGTATGGTGATAGATCCACATGGTATTTATTGTCTATTGAGTACATGATCACTGTTTACTGGTTAGATTCCCTTAAGCGGGAAGCCTGATGGATGTTCTCGATTTCCTGGAATATGAGATTTTAGATGGATTGATCTCGTTGGGTCTGACACTTTTGAGACTTACTCCGGGCTTATTTTTTTAGTATCCCGTCTTTCCTAAATAGGTATTTCATTTGATTTCTTCCTTTGGGTAATGAAATTGAAAGATTTCATTTCTGATGAGTTCTGTTGGAAAGTACGTGGGGTGAAGTGTAGAGCTCCATGTTCTTTCCATCCCCAAATATGAACTCTATATGGGGCATCTTTGATGAAGCAATGCAACTTGTGCAGTGTTTGGAGGCAATCTAGTTAAAAAAATTTCTTTCGCTTTCTGATCATGTCTACCACGCAAATGGGAGGGCTTCTAGGTCGATTATATGGTGAAGATCTTCTAATATGTTGACATGGTCTGCATACCCTTCATATGGAAAGAACTTTTCTTTTATCAGGAGAAGAGTCATCCAAATATTGAGTCAAATGTTATTCATACATTCCTTAGACAACTCCCTTGGTATGTCGAAGTGAGAAGTGGTCATGGGCCAATACATCACTAATATATTATCCTTAGCTAGTTGTTTTCTCATAAGAAACATATCCTATTGTTTTCCTTCAGGGGAATCCTCTACTTGATATTCTTATATTAACTGCTTCTTAATGATTTCATTCCCAGAATTAGGTTTGGTGGGAGCCTCATCGATATGTGAGTGGTGTGGGGTGGCTCGAAAGATGAGTGTCACTCTGGACCATCCTCTGGTTGAGAAAGGATATCACTCATTATAAATAGAGTTTCTGATATGTTTGACTCTATCTTTCTGAGATCCTCAATGTGGGAGGGCTTTCTCACATTTGTCCTAGTAAGGGGAGGTCCTTCTTGTCGGTGTGAATTTTGATTGTGGGGAGGACCTTCTCAATTAGTGATAAAATAGAAAGGGCTGCCATTTCAACTTGATGTATGACTGCGTGGAATGTCACTATAGTGTATACCTTGGGGAGGACCTTCAAGGAAGGCTATAGTGAGGGGAGGACCTTCTAGCTACTTGATGTCACAGAGGGGAGGACCTTCTCAATGACTACTATGATGGAGAGGACTACTATCATAGCTTGATATCCAGATGAAAGGAGAATTTATGCAGTTTACATCCTGGGGAGGGCCTTTAGGATGTACTAAAATGAGGGGAGTACCTTCTCGTTGCTTGATGTTTCTATGGGGAGGGCCTTCACAAAAACTGCCATTTGTGGGGAGGTCCTTCGAAATGGATATCATCATGGAGAGGACTACCATCATGACTCGATGTATGATTACAAGGAGAAGCATATCTACAACGTATACCTTGGGGAGGACCATTAGGGTAGAAGATAGAGAGGGGATGACCTTATTACTGTCTTATCTTCTGGTCAAGGGGAGGGCTACCCTGACACGCATCAGGAGATAGACTCTTTTGATCGATCATTCCGGTCCCATAGAGTAATCCCCCGTGGGTTCTCTAGGGAGGACCTTCAGAGAAGCTGATAATAATATTTTGGGGAGGGTATTCGCAACTACTACTTCAACTTCCATAATTTATTAATGAACTGATAGGTTCTTGAGCATTTATTGATATATTCTAGAGGGTGTCAATAATTTCAGCTTCCAGTGGACAAGGATCATGTATGTGCTATTCATGTTCCAGTTTCCTTTAGCACATTTGATTTTTGGGTTCTCTCTTGAAGGTAAATGGGGACGTCTGCTATTGGTAACTGCCTTCATATACGGGTACCTATTTTTTGGTTCCCAAGATGTCACTGGGATACACCAAAGGATGTCTTGAGTTTTGGAAGGGATATATGCCTGTCCTAGAACAGCCACCACATTAGACCGGAATCCCCCAGTTGGAATAGGTATTTGTTCTCAATCTAGTTGTATGTGTATCACAGGATATTACCATCAAACCCCCTAGACTAAAGTAGGGATGCATAACTACTCCGGAGTAACTAACCCATTTTGTGGGTAAGACATTACGTTCAAGAAAATTGGGTCGTGGGCCTGGTTCCTCACCTTTTTCTACCGATGCAACGATATATTTGCATATTTGGAAAATATGGTCTAGAATCGACATCTAATCTTCCATTATTTCCAAGATTTACTAAGATACATCTTTGGATGGAATAGGTATGAAGGCCCATTCTGATGTTGGGGTAGGATTTTGTGTCTACTCTGATCCTCCATAGGTTTCCAGTAGATACTAGGAGTTCTCCTGTGCTAGGATAGAGGAACGAGTTTTCCACTTGTTTTCTTCTCTAGTTGCCACTGTATTTGACTGGTGGGATTCATATTCATGAGTGGGAATTTTCATCTACTCATTTCCCACTGTATTTGTCTCATGGGCTTTGTATGCATCCTTAGGAATTTGTCTCTTCTCCTATTTTCTTGCCTCCCTATTTGGATGACAGGCTTGATATGAATCAGCAGGTATTTTTGCCTTCCTATAGCCAGTTGTTGTCCTATTTGGATGATGGTATTCCTGTTCATCGATAGATATCTGCATCTGCCTATAATTTTCCGCTCTGTCTGCGTGATAGGATTGGAAATCACTGGCAGGAATGTGCATGTGCTCATATTATGCCACCCTATTTCTATGGTGGGCTTGAGTGGAGGGGGAAGAGTTGTATTTATTACCATTGAATGTCATCGCGTTTTTACAATGGAGTTCTTCCTCAGGAATCAGGATGATAGCTTGTTCATGATTATATGTTTTCCACCCTCAATGGGTAGCCTGAGGGGTCCATGTCTTTTGGACTTTAGCATGTTCTCTCAGCAGAAGATCCTCTTTAGAGTGAGGATACTTGGTCATCTAGTGTTATAAGTGATGCTCTCTGGAAGGGGACCATGAGTAGGACCCATGTGCGACTAAGATGAAGTCTCCAGCATCGACTTCATCTTCCTCCCTAAGATAAGGGAGATACTTACTATCACGCTCTAGGGACAGGCTCCCGAAACAATTCGAGATGACCAATGGGGCTGCCTTATGTTGGGGTTCCATCCACAGCTGAGGAGGTGGCTGGTGAAATTTTTTAGATTAGATATCTTGTCTTGTGTCCTCCACTGTAGTGAGAGTACCATTTTGGTGGTACTATTTGATAAACGTGTTGGATGCCTAGCATTAAAGACACTGGGTTGGCGAGGGGGTCCTACTATTCATTGGGGCCCTGGCCACCTACGGGATCGCTGAGGTGTGTGTCTTCATTGGTTTTCGGGATGCCATTTGGATCGAAGGTTACTCTGTGGAAACCTACAATATACATATATGATATATACAGACAAAAAAACCTCATCAAAGTAGCATCTCTTGAATATATTCATATTTGACGATTCAGCTTGGCCCCCTTCCCCATTTTTTGTGAAGTTAAGGGGCTTGAGTGGGGTAGAACTGCCACCTTGGTTGAGTATTCACGTCGGGTTCTCCATTTTTATTTCACCTCCGAGGAGGCACGTTTATGGGTTTTGTAAAAATTCAAAGAATGGTCCAACAGGTGATGATCATTCATCTATTATGATATAGACTTTCCCGTAGCCATATTTGTTTCAACCTGATCCGCATTGTTATCATTTAGGGGGTATTGGATTGACCCTGTAGGGACTGGGCAGTTTATCCCTTCCACATTATGAAGAAGGTTCCACAGTAAAATGGTCCTAGCAGGCAATTTCATGGGGTTAAGTTTTTTACAATCAGACCTCTTAGGATATGACTTCCTTAGATGGTCTCTAGGGGGTTTATTCGTGGATCCAAAAACACCCAATGTCCCTGTTATTCATGATTCATGGACCTTTTTTCCAAAGGTAGGTTCTCCTTGGATGAAGATTTGTTCAACGACACTTAAGGACTCCATTGGTCAAGAGGATGGGAGGTCAGGCTCATCGCACCCTTTTGGGGGGGGAATTATTGCATATTCCGAGACTCTCTTATATAATTAATTCGTGTTCATATGTTCATGAATCCTTGTTTCATTCCCAAATAGTGTATCTATGGGCTACTCTTGGGTTGCAGGATCATCATGGATATACATAAATTTTATGCTACGAAGGAAATGCTGACTTAAGCCATGTAATAAGGTGCTCTAGAGTTTATCATCATCCAGGAGAGATGGAAGGTGATTTGATGTTGGGATTGGACTCATAATATGGTCTTCCTATGTATCCTCAGGATAGGAATTAGAGCCCACATAATTCGGTTAACTTTAAGTCTGGACCTAGGAGGAGGGCCATTTTTTTGGGGCATAATTGGGGTGGACCCATTTGGAAGGGTACCTGATTAGCCACTAAATGAGGCTAATATTAATTGTTAATATATATAATATTCATGTTCTTTATTATTCATAAACACCATTTTAGTTCATTTTACACATTGAACATCATTTCACATTATGATTGTAATACCTTCTTAAAATGCACTATTATGTGGTACATTTTTTAACATCATTTAAAGTACCCAATGATTCATCTGATTTTAAGGAATTGAATTATACATATTTTAATTTTATATTTTTTATAATTGATCCACACTCCAATATGAACATGTTTCATTCAGGGATCAATGGATAATTCATGGAGGGTGATAGAGATATTTGGCAATAAAATGAAGCAAGTCTAGAGAAGGCAGATTGGACATCAGACCACTGATGAGACTGTGGGGCCTAACATACAGGCCCAATTAATCCCAAATTTTTTGAGATGATAGAAGACATGTATAGGAACAAATAACTACTCATGATCCAATGCTAATGCGGCCTCTATGGTGGTCATTGAGGCGTCCCAAGTTAGAGATACAATTCTCGGCCAGATTCTGCGGCCCAGAAAAATAGCCCACTAAGTTGATCATATCTCGGAATCCACAACTCCAAATGGGACAAACTTTTACAGGAGGTTAGAGAACAGACGGAACTCCATTTTCTTCTTCTATGTCCCACTCTGATTCGGCCTTCTAGAAGGTATTCTAGACGAGTCTGTTCGGTGAAGGAAAGCTGGATGCCACCTCGGGTCAAATGTGGAAAAGTTCAAATTCCACAAGCTTTCCACCACCCTAGGCCTACCATAATAAAGTGGGATGCTTTGTACTGTTGGAGGCTTGAACCAAGGCTTCCAAAATGCCTATTTAAGGCAGTGGTGGTGGAGGAGTTGGAAATCTTGGATGCTTTGTTCAATTGTAATGTTATGCTGCATTTTTGTTGCCTCAATTTTGTCTTTCACATGTAAGTTGTTCAATTCACTTTAGTTTCTTAATAAAAGTTCTTATTCTACTCTTATTCTGTTTTTCTTAATATCACTTTTATACCGTTAGATCAAGGTGTGAATTTATTCACACCAACCCTTGTGAAATTATTCACACAACGGTGGAGTGATCATTTTATTTTTGTTGTTTTCTTTACTTCTCCATTTCCTCCCTCATGAGTCTACTTTCCGCTTCCATTGAAACCATGGGATCAATGGAGGGATAACCCACTTATGGGTTGATCCAAGGGAGTAGAAAGGGGCTGTATTGGATTTTATTTATCACCTAATTAATGTATAATCACTTCTTTAATTGGGATTTTTATTTGATGATTTTTAAATTCCATCGTCCTTGTTGAATTTAAGGCCACACACTTCAAGTACTAATACGATCCTTTACCTTGAAGTGCTCAAAACTTTGATCCTTCAAGTGTATAGGTGATTAGTATTAGAGGGTGTAGGCATTAAACCAGTAAGTGATGATGTTGTTTTATCTCCTTAAATGAACCCATCTCAAATTTAAGAAATTGAAATCATTAAAAAGAAAATACGTCCAATCTACCCCGAGCGATAACCTAGGATCAACTCATTCTTTTAAATTGAATTCACTTAAATCTATTAGATATCTTTAAAACCCATCCAAAATCAATCCAAGTTGGCCACTTCACAGCCAAAAACATTCCATAGAATGTACGTGTCTATAGGTTTCTTCTTAGGTATCTGTGGATTCGATAACCCAAGCTAAACTACAAGGACCGTCTTACCTTCTTCTCTTGGGTAAATTTGGGGATCGTGACTCCATAGTTGTCTGGCCCAGAGTTAGTAATTTTATCTCTATTTTTGGTAATTTGAATTTGTTTTTGACTGAGTTAACTCGAGATGATTCCTGAGTATGTGGGCTTCACTTGGTGCCCTAAGGTCTTTGAGCCTGGGAGTCATCGGCAAAGTCTCGCTACAGGGGTTGACTCTTTTGAGTGCAACTTCAATTACCATGGCAAAATTTCAAAAACAAAAAAAATAAAAAAAATAAAAAAATTATACAAAAAAAAATTAATACTCATCTTAATATTGAAATGTGATTCCACCTAGCGCTTCCATAATTTCCCCTTGAATAAAGATGAACCCCCATGTCTATTGTGATGCACAACACATCCTCATACTTAATTAATATTGGATGAAATATGGCAATGAATTTGAACAAAGGAATAGGCTTGGGATTGGGATATGCTTATGAAACTCTCTCGTATTAAAATATTTTGATGGTTTTCATGATTGTTTGGTATAAGGTTTTTTGGTGATCATTGTGTATTAAAATGTTTTTGGAAAAGGGAATTCGAATTTCATATTGTTGAGATGTATTTTGCTCGGGACTAGCAAAACTCAAGTTGGGGGGTGTGATTAGCCACTAAATGAGGCTAATATTAATTGTTAATATATATAATATTCATGTGCTTTATTATTCATAAACACCATTTTAGTTCATTTTACACATTGAACATCATTTCACATTATGATTGTAATACCTTCTTAAAATGCACTATTATGTGGTACATTTTTTAACATCATTTAAAGTACCCAATGATTCATCTGATTTTAAGGAATTGAATTATACATATTTTAATTTGATATTTTTTATAATTGATCTACACTCCAATATGAACATGTTTCATTCAGGGATCAATGGATAATTCATGGAGGGTGATGGAGATATTTGGCAATGAAATGAAGCAAGTCTAGAGAAGGCAGATTGGACATCAGACCACTGATGAGACTGTGGGGCCTAACATATAAGCCAAATTAATCCCAAATTTCGTGAGATGATATAATACATGTATAGGAACAAATAACTATTCAGGATCCAATGATAATGCGGCCTCTATGGTGGTCATTGAGGCGTCCCAAGTTAGAGATACAATTCTGGGCCAGATTCTGCGGCCCAGAAAAATATCCCACTAAGTTGATCATATCTCAGAATCCACAACTCCAAATGGGACAAATTTTTACAGACGGTTAGAGGACAGCCGGAACGCCATTTTCTTCTTCTATGGACCACTCTGATTCGGCCTTATAGAAGGTCTTCCAGACGCGTCTGTTCGGTGAAGGAAAGTTGGATGCCACCTCGGGTCAAATGTGGAAAAGTTCAAATTCCACAAGCTTTCCACCACCCTAGGCCAACCATAATAAAGTGGGATGCTTTTTACTATTGGAGGCTTGACCCAAGGCTTCCAAAATGCCTATTTAAGGCAGTGGTGGTGGAGGAGTTGGAAATCTTGGATGCTTTGTTCAATTGTAATGTTATGCTGCATTTTTGTTGCCTCAATTTTGTCTTTCACATGTAAGTTGTTCAATTCACTTTAGTTTCTTAATAAAAGTTCTTCTTCTACTCTTATTCTATTGTTCTTAATATCACTTTGATACCGTTGGATCAAGGTGTGAATTTATTCATACCAACCCTTGTGAAATTATTCACACAACGGTGGAGTGATCATTTTATTTTTTTTTTTTTTTCTTTACTTCTCCATTTCCTCCCTCATGAGTCTACTTTCCGCTTCCATTGAAACCATGGGATCAATGGAGGGATAACCCACTTATGGGTTGATCCAAGGGAGTAGCAAGGGGCTGTATTGGATGTTATTTATCACCTAATTAATGTATAATCACTTCTTTAATTGGAATTTTTATTTGATGATTTTTAAACTCCATCGTCCTTGTTGAATTTAAGGCCACACACTTCAAGTACTAATACGATCATTTACCTTTAAGTGCTCAAAACATTGATCCTTCAAGTGTATAGGTGATTAGTATTAGAGGGTGTAGGCATTAAACCAGTAAGTGATGATGTTGTTTTATCTCCTTAAATCAACCCATCTCAAATTTAAGAAATTGAAATCATTAAAAAGAAAATACGTCCAATCCACCCCGAGCGATAACCTAGAATCAACTCATTCTTTTAAATTGAATCCACTTAAATTTATTAGATATCTTTAAAACCCATCCAAAATCAATCCAAGTTGGACACTTCATAGCCAAAAATCCATCCCTTAGGTTGTGTATCTTAGGTATCTTCTTAGGTCTCTGTGGAATCGACAACCCAAGCTACACTACAAGGACCGTTCTACCCTTATTCTCTTGGGTAAATTTGGGCGTGAACCAGTACCCCTTTGAGCTTGGGCCTTTAAGAAGGCATCCTACATATCCTGGTTTGACCAATAATTATAGTTCTCATAGTTCATTATGGGTTGGGTCTTACGCATGGAAGCTTCCCATTTAAGAGAAACATGATTGGGTGGACTCTTTTGGAAGGGAACCCTTTTGAGCTTAGGCCTTCAAGAAAGCATCCTATGTATCCTATTTTGAATAGGAATCAGATCTCTTGTAGTTTATTATAGGTTAGGTATTACATGTAGAAGCTTCCCATTTGAGGGGAACATGATTGTGTGGACCCTTTTGGAAGGGTACCCTTTTAAGATTGGGCCTTCAAACATACATCCTACATATCCTAGTTTGAATAGGAATCATAGTTCTCGTAGTTCATTATGGGTTGATTGTGTGAATGTTGTAATCGTCACAAATATCTAAGACCATGTGATTCATACTTGGTGTGAGAAACAATAGGATGTGATAGATTCAACCAACCTCACACCTTCTCTCCCACTGATGGGATAGGGTGGGCCTATGGTGGAAGAAGCCAAGGTGACGGTGGGTGAGGGTGTGGATCGATGAACCTTTCAATGTGGGATGATATTGGAGATCATGTGGCTCATCTTTTAGAAGGTTAGGGACTTACCTCAGTGGGATTTCCCCTAATATGTCATATGGGGTATACTGCAGTTTAAAGGCATATAGATTGGACAATGGCATCATAGTTTAGTGTCATATTGGAGGGACAAGCACCATACAGTTTAGCATCATGTGGATAGCACTATTTGGGGTCTTTCAGTTTAGGGTCATATGATAAGGACCACTTGTTATAGAAACCATGATTAACTAGAGGAAAATCATGTTTGGATGTTCCGAAGTGCCTTAAACATGAGAGGGGTGTAATGTGTAAACCATAATTATAGAGGATCTTGAATCAGGAGGACTTATATGAGTCATGGAAGCCATTGAGGCGTACAGAGGTAGGAGAGGCCTCTCATGAGGACTAATTTGTCTCTTGTTTATAGTACATTTTGTGGAAAACATATGTAGAGCCACTGGGGAATGATTTTTATAGTCAATAAGAGGTGTCCTCGGGACATGGACCATCCATTTTTGATGGTCAGGGGTGTTTATGAGGATCCAAAATTTCCCAGTATACTATAGTTTAAAGTCATATAGCTTGGAAGATGGCATCAGAGTTTAATGTCATGTTGTAGGGATGAATTTCATACAGTTTAACATCATGTGGATTGGACTATTTGGGGTCTTGTAGTTTAGGTTCATACGACGAGGACCACTTGTTATAGAAACCATGATTAACTGGAGGAAAATCATGTTTGGATATTCTGACATGCCTCAAACATGAGAGGTATGGAATGTGTAAACCATGATTATAGAGGATTTTGGTTTAGGAGAAATGATATGAGGCATGTAATCCATTGAGGCATACAAAGGTAGAAGAGGCCTCTCCTGAGTATGAATTTGTCTCTTGTTAATAGGTCATTTTTATGGGAAACATATGCAGATCCACCAGGGTATGATGTGCATAGTCAAGCATAGGTGTCCTCAAGACATTGACCATCCATTTTTGATGGTTGGGGATGTTTATGAAGATCTGAAATCACCCAGTATACTACAGTTTGAAGTCATGTAGCTTGGATGATGGAACCATAGTTTAATGTCATGTTGTAGGGACTAATACCATACAGTTTAATTTTGTGTGGTTAGGATGATAACTCGTAGTTTAAGGTCATAGATTTTGGACCATTTGTTATTGAATCCATGATTAGTTGTAGGATAATCGATCTGGGATGTTCTAACATGCCTCGAACATGAGAGGGAAGGAAAGTGTAAACCATGATTCTAGGGATTCTTGGATCAGGAGAAAGGGTATGGGGAATGGAATTAATTGAGACGTATAGAGGTAGGAAAGGACTCTCATGAGGATGAATTTTCCTTTGGTTGATGGTTGTTTTGTAGGAAACATATGATGACCCACCGGGTCATGATGTGCATAGTTAAACAAAGGTGTCCATAGGACACTGGTCTTCTGCTTCTGGTGGCCATGGAGGTTTATGAGGATCTGGAATCACCAGAGAAACAAAGTTTGATGGATGGAAATGATGTGTCCAGACATTTAAGAAACATTCAAGTGTGAATGTCCATGGAGTTCTAGGTCAACCTATCATAGGAGGTAGGTGATAGGGGTTTTGGGAGGTGCATGAGGAATTTATCTTCTCATGGTATTTAAGGGATGGATGTTTGGGCAGTATAAGGGTGCAATGGAAAATGTCATTGACCCGGCCTGAAAACTTCACAGCGTGACCCTCCATTTTTTATGGGGGTCAGTGGCGGTAGCGAAGGGAATGGCCTAAAGGGCCAGGAGATCAGGACAACACTGATCATGAGTGGGGGTGTGGGGGCGTAGCCCCTGCAGTATGGTCCAGTGGGCATGAATGGTTTTCCACATAGAGCTGGTCACGTAGGAGTTGGTCGTGTAGGATGGTACACATAGGAGCTAGACTCCTAGGATGGTATGTGTAGGAGTTGGCCGCGAACTTTCTATCCATGAAGGATACTGTTTGTGAAGGAGCTGGCTGCGTGGGATGGTACGCAGACTGTTGGGTGAATAGGATCTATTCATGAACTATTTTCTAAAAAACGTCATTCGCAAGCTGTGATGTACGTATCTACGAACAATTTTTATTATATTTTTTATTAGTTTGTTGGTTGGTTGTGGAGGGTCTTCCGAATATGGTTGGTGGTGAGTAATTCCATGAACTACTTTCTGCATATGGTTTGCAGGATGGATTCCATGAACTTCTTACTATTTTCATCATGGAATCCATGAAATACTTTGGATACGAGATAGAGTCTTGCGAACTGCTTCAGATGTGGGATAGAGTCTTGCAAAGTGCTTTGGGTGCAGGAGAAAATTCTCTCATACCCTCTATGTTATTCATCTATTTTTTCACCCATCTTAGAGATCTCTCTCCATCTTCTTCAACCCCCTTTTTAGTTCCCCTAGTGGTCCTTTTATATAGTTTCAAGGAAGTTGTACCTGTGATTCATGCGGCACCTTTTGTGGAATCCCATGGAGGAAATATGGCCCTCGAATGACTCTGTCAACCACGATTTGTGGAGGTTCGGGATGCTATCGTATTCTCCTCATCTGAAAACCACATCGATTGTGGGGATGGTGTGCAGGGTGTATCTCTGTCAAATTCCTTTCAGTGAAAATGTTCTACAGCGGCTTTGGTTCGCTGGTGGAAATTCACCGCGAATAATTTTGTTCGCTAACCAACGCCTCATGGGATAGTGTGTCATAGTCCATCCACATATAGATGGATTGAAGTTTATTCCTTCCATGAACCTTTCTCAATTATGGTATGCGGTACACTAAAAACCTTTTCAAAATTTTATTTCTTCAAGTTTCTTCTCAAATTTTCAATCCAACATGTATTTCTTTTCTTTGCCCAACTTGCGGGAGTATTTTCCTTCCCTTTTCTGAATTTTTTATACCCTACAATAATCAATTGTAAATTCTTTATTATATGGATATATTTTGAGATGGATACATTAAAAGAAACTAATTTAGTTCACCCCATACATAAATTTATCATGTTGGGTGGAAATTTTATAATTTTGAATATGCTCAGGGAATTTTAAACCCTTCATGGATTCAAGGTTGTCATATAGATAAACAATGAAAACATTAGTTGTATATAATCCAAATTTACAAATTTATAAGGAAGAATATTTCTTGTAATAAGATCATTAGTATTCAATAGTCTTGGTAGTTTTGATAATCAATCCAAAAATTTATAAGTTGAATATGTAATATATTGCATTGATAATTCTATTGGACAATTATTTTGATGTCGATATCTTTCAAAATTCATTATCATTAGTGAGTTTCAAAATCATTCAAATATTTAAATATATCATCAACAATTTTGATTGAAATCTCATAATTTATTCAATATCAGTTTCACTTCTAGAACAATATCTAAAAAGATATATTGTTATTGATATGTTCATTTTACTCTTTAAGGGAAATTGTATTTATTGTTCTCTACTCATGATGAGAAATGATCTTATATAATCAGTTCAACTACACTTCTAGTGTGTATAATCAAACTATTGATTTCCAACACCTTACATTTATATAAGTGTTGTGAGTATGTTTTCAATGGTTCTTCTGAACCATTTTATATATGTTATGTGATAATAAATAGTTGTTTTAATCAACATACATATAATGTGATGTATACTCACTAGTAAATAATAACACATGTGACCATTTAGTATATGAATCTTTCATATAATATTTAAATGGTTTCACGTGGTAGGCATGTGTACCAAAATTTATATTTCATAATTGTTTACTTCATAGAAATATTTCCAATATAGTTGGTGATGATATAAATGACTTACCTTAAATCATTGTAAATCATCATATAGGGAGAATTCATAATAACATGATGAGATTGAATAATTATCTTATAAGTGATAATTTAGTATCTATACATCCATTTAATAAATTCATCATTCTCCCTCGGATGGATGTCTATTATTTTATCAAAAAAATTATGCTTAGGTATACTTGTATCAATATTTTTCATTATAATTGGTCCTTCATGACTTTTATGATCATGTCAGGTATTTAAATGTGTAGTGAACTTATGGTTTTCCATAATTGAGTTAACTACACATAACAAATTCTTTACAATCAAATTTTATCAATTATAAATGTTTTTTATATATCGAGGCACTTATTTAATCCAATGTCTCTATATGATATTCATTTTCAAGAATATCATTTATCTCTAATATATCTCATTGAGACTTTAGATATAACAAAACATTTATGATTAAATTTTTTTACCACCAGGCAGGGATATATTCTCTCTTCTGGAGCTTTTAATTTTCAATACCCGTAAATGTACTTGCATGATCATATACTAACTCTCTAAGAGTTCTGAACATAAATGAGTTCTTTTGAAGCATTTAATCAAAACTTTTGCTTCAATATTGGTGTATATGATATCATCAAGATCTTAAATTGTGCATAATCATATTTATCATTATAATTTCTACTTATGGTGATGAATTCATTATATAATTATGGTGAGTTAGGCCCATCACCAAGAGGATTATTTCATATCTTGAAACCTATGGCCTAGATATTATTTTAAAATACATATACTTGGTAGTGGATCCCCTGCATATTTTAAATCTAGTGAATGTAGTAGTGATAACCGATGTGGAAGAATCTTCTAGATTCACAACACACATCTCATTACCATCAAAAATTATAATTCATATAATAATTTTTATAACAACATTCACTTTACCAAATAAAGGAGAATTCATTTGATAAAATTTCATCAACTCTCAAATATTCTTGATAAAATTATAAGTATGAGTAGAACATATCATATCAAGAAAATTATGATTAATTTCATTATCTTCAACAGATGAAATAGAGTAACTATAATTACATTCAAATTGGGGAATGAATTAATTTCATGATCCAAAAATTATAACTCATTATTTATCAATAATGATCATCTTATAAAAGTAATAATTTTATTTATTATGATGATCATTCACTAATACACATAAGGCCTTTAACATCTCTATAATAGGGATTTGTCAGCGCAAAAAAAACACTAACAATCGGAGTGTCCATAAAAGACTTAGGCCTTTATCAGTTCTAGTTTAGCACCGATAAAGGATACCATCATTATAAATTTTCCTAGAACTGATAAAGATTCCATTTATCATATATTTCTCTAGAACTGATAAAGGATACCTTTATCAGCACTTTTTCTAGCACTAATAATGGGGAATATTGTTACAGTGTGTTGTTAAAATTATATCTTACTATTGTAGAAAAAACAAGGAGAAAATAGAGGTAAAAAATACAAAATTTAATTGAAATAAAATTTACAACACAAATAAAAGAAAAAACACTATATTATATACATTCCAAACATTGGTTTATACAATTACATGAGTAAGTATAATTTATCATAGACAGCCAAAAACATCAATGTTCCTTTATCTTTGTCCCCTTACCTTAGGTCATGTTATTAGTTTCCAAAAAAACTACCCCAACTCTAGTAAAATAATGAACCTATATAAGAAAATAATTCTTATGTTAGTAATACTATAAAGAAATAAATTAAACACAAAGTGTCAATTTAAAACTAAAAAACATATACTTTGAGTCATACTAGGCACACCGTGTATCAAATTGAGTTGCAGTTGATTCTTACATGTCATAACATTTATTATTATTATAAAAAGTAGGTGCTATTGAATTGGATCACATATTTGGTGATAAAAAGCTCACTATTAATGTGATCCAATTCAAGAGAACTTGCTTTTTTAGAACATGCATTCAATTATCACACCATTTATTGTTCATCTTCAAGCATTATCTCTGTGAAAAATAACTAATTAATTATTAGATAAAAATAATAAGGAAATTAATTAAGTAATAGTAGATAAAATTATGATAAAACAATATAAGATTTTTAGCGACTGTAGCAATGGAGGCACTGTAGCAATAACGGGCACTGTAGTGGTGGCAGGTCACTGTAGTGGCGGAAGGGCATTGTAGCAGCGGCAGGGTACTATAGCAGCGGTGGGTACTGTGCGGTACTGTAGCAGCGCGGGTACTGTGGCAGTACTATTCACAGAATGGGCTTTGGGCCAAAAAATTGGGCCTACGGGCCATGTAATGGGTTAAATGCCCATCGGGCCTTTGGGCTATGTAATGGGTCTCCCTCTGCCTAGTTAAAGAGGTATTTTATTTCCTTTAATAATAAATGAGGCTTTGGCCCCAACCTTTAAAAAATATTCTACATGTAAAAAATGAATTATGGATCATTTTCCTAAAGATTAAAAACAGTCTAATCTCATTTTATTGGTTTTTTCTAGTGAAATGTGTTTTAAACTAAAATGACACCTTTATATTGAAAACACACACTTTGAGCCATATTGATCACATCATGTGTCGGATTGATGTGAGGTCAATTCTTACACATAACAAATGAATTATGGACTAGTTTTATAAAGTTTAAAAACAATATGAACTTTTTTTCTCAATTTTGTCTATTTTATGTGTGTTTTAAACTAAAATGATACTTTTTTATTGAAAACACATACTTCGTGTCATATCAACACATCATGTGTCAGATTAATGTGTTGTAAATTCCAAGATGTCAAAAATGAATTGTGGGTCATTTTCCTTAATTTTGAAAACAATATGAGCTTGTTTTCTTAGTTTTGTCTTTGTGATTTGTGTTTTAAACTAAAATGTAACTTTTTTATTGAAAATGTGCACTTTGAGTCATACCGACCACATCATGTGTCATATTGACATATGATCAATTTATACACATAAAAAATTATGTATAGATATTTTTCTTAAAGTTTGAAAATAATATAAGCTAGTTTTTTTTATTTTCCTATTTGATGCATGTTTTAAACTAAAATGACACCTTTATATTGAAAACACACACTTCAAGTCATATTGGTCACATCATGTATCAGATTTATGTGCGATAAATTATTACACATAAAAAATTAATTATGGATAATTTTACTAAATTTTGAAAACAATTCGAGTTTTTTTTCTCGGTTTTGTCTATTTTATGTGTGTTTTAAACTAAAATGACACTTTTGTATTGAAAACATACACTTGAGTCATATCAACCACATCATGTGTTGGATTGATGTGAGATAAATTTTTACATGTAAAAAATGAATTATGAATCATTTTACTAATGTTTTAAATCAATATAAGCTCATTTTCTCAATTTTGGAAATGTGACATATGTTTTAAGCTAAAATGGTACTTTTATATTGAAAACATGCACTTCGAGTCATACTAACCATGTCAGGTGTCGGATTGACATGTGGTAGATTCATACATGTTAAAAACGAATTATCAATTATTTTCATAATTTTTGAAAATAATCTAAACATCTTTTCTTGATTTTGGCTATTTGATGTGTGTTTTAAACTAAAATGACATGTTTGTATTGAAAACATGCACTTTTAGTCATACCGACTGCATAGGGTATCATATTGATATGTGGTTAATTCCTACATGTCACAAATGAATTATAGATCATTTTCAAAAGGTTCTAAAACAATATGATCTTGATTTATTGATTTTTTTCTATGAGATACATTTTAAACTAAAATGACACTTTTATATTGAAAACATGTACTTCAAGTCATACTGACCACATATGGTGTCAGATTTATGTGCGGTCGATTATTACATGTAACAAATAAATTATTGACCATTTTCCTAAATCTTGAAAACAATGTGAGCTTGTTTTCTTAGTTTTGGATATTTGATGTGTGTTTTAAACTAAAATTACACTTTTATATTGAAAACACATACTTTGAGTCATACTAACCACATCATGTGTCAGATTGGAGTGTGGTCATTTCCTATAGGTGAAAAATGAATTATGAATTGTTTTACTAAATTTTTAAAACAATATGATCTATTTTTCTCAGTTTTGGTAATATAACTTTCATTTTAAACTAAAATGGAACTTTGATATTAAAAACATGCACTTTGATTCATATCAACCACATTGGATGTCAGATTGAAGTGTGGTCAATTACTACATATCAAAAATGAATTATTGGTTGTTTTAATAAAGTTTTAAAATAAAAAAAGTTCTTTTACTTGGTTTTGGGGATGTGACATGTGTTTTAAACTAAAATGGAAATTTTATATTGAAAACACACACTCTAATTCATACCAACCACATCAGGTGTTGGATTGACGTATGGTAGATACTTATATGTCACAAATGAATTATAAAAAGTTTTGATAAAGTTTGAAAACAATCTAATCTAGTTTTATCAATTTTGTCTATTTTATGCATGTTTTAAACTAAAATGAAACTTTCATATTGAAAACATACACTTCGAGTCATACCGACCACATCGGGTGTCAGATTAACATGTTGTCTATTCCTACACATGAAAAATGAATTATAGAATATTGTACTAAAGTTTTAAAATAATATGATATCATTTTGTCAATTTTGGTTATGTGGTGATCATTTTAAACTAAAATGACACTTTTATACTAAAAACACAGACTTATAGTCATACTGACCACATGATGTGTGATCGATTCCTATGTGTCATGAATAAATTATTGATCATTTTCCTAAATTTTGAAAACAATACAATATCATTTTATCAGTTTTGGATATGTGATACATGTTTCAAACTAAAATGAAACTTTTGTATTGAAAACACACACTTCAAGCCATACCGACCATATCATGTGTCAGATTGAGTGCGGGCAATTATTACACCTCAAAAATAACTTATAGATTATTGTCCTAAAGTATAAATATAATATAAATGTGTTTTATTGGTTTTATTCATTTGATGTGTATTTTTAACTAATGAATAAATTTAACAAAATAAGTATTAAATAAAAATGATATGGAAATTAACTAAAAAATTTTGCTAAAATGGTGCTAAATTAACTAAATAAATAGTAGGAAGTTGTCTATTCATGATTTCTATATACATTATGTCACCATGTATTCTTCTCATTATTTTCTAAAAAAATTGATTTCCACAATTATAATTATCCTTGAGAAAAATAAAAAAAATATATAAGCATTCTAATACTAATGCTTCATATCTACAATATATTTATAAGGTCATAGCTCATACTAGATTGTAAACATAATAGGTAATCACCTAAATTTGATGTTGGAAAACATTCTGACACCATGTACTCTACCCACTCATATCTAAATAAAAATATGTATTTTGATTATGTAGATTATTGTAAATATTGGTAGTACTAATAAAATATAGAAAAAAATTTAATAACAAATATTTTTAATAAAATTGTAATTACCTTTGGAAAATACCTGTTCAGGGGTTCTAGTATTTTGATGGTATATTACATATTTCATAAATTTGAAAACATAATATTCATAATCGTTGTTGTTATCTTTCTTTGGACATTGCAGAAACATTGACCAAAATAAGTAAATTATTTTGAAATATGTTTTGATAGTTAATATTTTTATATATAACTTAATCTGTTTCCATTTTAAGAAATCCATAGGATTCTTATATGTAGTGACCAACCCCACGACATAATTTAGTCTATATTTATAGATCTCCCTATCATAACATAATTCTCATTAAAACGCAAACTAAAACATATAATTTGAATTTTATCTATAAAATATTGATTGTAGTTCATTACAAATTCACAATACACATCATGTGTGTTCGGTTTGATGGAAATCCATGTATTGGATCCAAAAAATAAATATTTGGGGTATTCAAATTGATTTTGATTAGTATCTAGTGCTTCTAAAAAAATAAATAAGTAATGAAAAAAATAAAAAAATATTTTTTATGATTAGATTGCAGAGTTTACTCCTACATTATAGTATAAAGAAGAGTATGTTTTCTGTTATTTTCTTCTCAAATGTCTCACTTAGTTTATCTTTTTTCTTATCAGTTTATTTCAATTCCAAATAAATTTTTTATATAGAAACTATACAGGGATTAATGAATCCAAATCATGCTTTGTAGGTTTTTTCCCTTATATAGAAGTAATATAAATTCCCATAGAAAATATGAATAGTTATTGACTTTAATGAACATAGTATATCATTTTTTGGAAAAAAAATTATTAAAATTTACTTAATGTATGTATTCACAATTGAGAATCCTATCCATTCAAACTTGATAATCTCATTTATACTCTCAATACCAACCATGTCTCTAATGAAGTTTCCAAATATTTCTTCTTTGTATTGAATGTAGGAAATATATTCATATTTGAATGTGGTGTCTATATGAACTTGTAATGTTAATATATGCTTTAGTGGAACTGATGAGGAGAAGGTACTCTTAAAAGGTTCTTTTGTTTTCTTGGTCGATTCATTGGACTTTCTTGATTTGACCTTATGTTTCCCCATCGTTTTATATATTTGTAATACCATACCTCACTTTAGTAATTTTTCATCAACTATTATAGGTTTTTAATTTGAAAAAAAATTAAGGATATACTTCATTTGTCTTTATAATATTAGACATCCATACTATAAAAGTTCAAATAGCATCATTTATCGTCGTAATATCAGGATCATCAAGTGGAATAAGCAAATCAATGCTCAGATCTTGAGATACTTAAATCCCCACTCTCATGTGATCTTTTGGGAGTTTTTTTTTTTTGTATCATGTCTCTAGATATATTATACAATGTACTTATCGCAACAAGGAAGTGTGTGGGAGTTGAAAGATATAAACCACATAAAAAATTACCCTATGGAATTTTAGTAATATAAAGTTATCGAAAATTGTTTGATTCACATTTATGAGAATGAGTAATGAATAATTGATTACCTTAGGTAAGGTATGTGATTTAGGTGGATGAATGGCCTCAAAGATAGTGGGTTCATTTGGTTTTTCATATGTTAATATTTTTTCCACTACTAGTTTGCTTTGATCATTTTGTATATATTGGTCTTCCAAACCAGTCCGAACAATAATATCTTAAAAAGTATCTATTTGTACATGAAATCCTTTCATCATCTAATATGTATCTTCTTTCGGTTTTGTCTCTCAAAATATATTTGAGTTGATACTCCAAAACCTACACCTCTAATGTGACCATATCACAACTAGAAAAAAGGGCTATTGTCACAGTTCAAAACCATGGAAATAGGGCCCAAAATCGTGGTCGTAGGCTAAGGCCGCAGTTTTGCCCAACCGTGGGTGCTATCATTGTGGCAGTAGGGTCTGACCTATGGCCACGATTTTAACCATGGAAATAGGTGACCTATTGCCACAGTTTTGAAAACCATTGAAATAGGTGTCTCTGTTGTCAACTATGGTAGTTGATCTATGGACATGGTTTTAACCATGGCAATAGGTGACCTATTTCCACGGTTTTAACCATGGATATAGCCCTAGAAAATTGTGGCAATAGCCTAAAATATGTGTGCCTAGCCGGATTTGATCCCAACACCTTTCCTTCACATTTCAGTGCCCTAACCACTACACTACCAAGGATTTTGTGCGTGTGTGTGTATATATATATAATATGTTATATATATTATTAAAAATTGTGACAATATCCTGAAAACCATGGCAATAGTTCTTTCTGCCATTTTTTTAGCAGGAAATTTTTTCTCTCGCACAAGGGCGGGAGACCTATAGCCACGGTTTTTAAAACCATGGATATAGACCTTCGAAAAAAAGGCCTATAGCCATGGTTTTGAAAACCGTGGCTATATGCCACATAACCATGGTTATAGCCCATGAAAAAAAATACTTATATCCACTATTTTAAAACTATGGTTATAGACCACATAACTGTGGTCATATCCACCGATAGCCACGATTTTAAAACTGTGGCTATAGGTCTATGGTCATAGCCTATTTTTCTAGTAGTGTATTGTTCATACTGCTTTAAAGCTACTAAAATTAATTTTTATTTAGGTACGGTCATTGCCAATTCTTTTGTATAAATCATATAAAAAATATATGAACATAAATAGATAATTTTATGTAATGCTATTATAAATCATAATAAATTATTATTATGTAATACTTAGACATGTTTCCCATATATTGCTTTTGTGTTTTCATCAACTAGTTTACCCTCTTTATTTATGTAGTCCTCCTTCCATAGCACATGATATAGGATGGAAGTGGATTTTTATTTTGATTCATCAATCTGTATATAAAAAAAGAAACATATGTTATTTCATATAACATAAAACTTTTATTGTAGATTTAAAATACATAGCATTTTCTTCTCTAGTGAAGAATTCACCATCCTTACTTTGTAATAGGAGTACATTGGTTTTGATTCATTTTTATTTTCAGAAATCCTTTTTTGTTTCATAAATTAAAAATTTTGAAGAAAATTAGATAAAATAAATAATGTCAAATAATATATTATCGACTAAAATAAACCTGAAATGATTTCCTATTGGGACAACTAAAGAAATAATTTCATGTTTCCTTATTTATAATGTGTGCATAAGTAATTGGTGGGTGGGTATTTACTTTCCCCTTATCATCCCTAAGATGAAACTTGGTAAGAAGTGTCTATAAGCCTCTATGGGATTTTCCAACAGCCATTAAGACATATTTCTTATAGAAATCATCTAAAATAAATGAAATTTTCAAGAGATAATGAAAAGTGAATAAACATTTTATTATATAATTTTTCAATAAAATAGAGAAATTATATCGTAACATTACCTTAATATCTTCTCAAAGTGTTTCCTTCACTGCAGGTTGTGCATGACACTATGAATCTATATCAATTAGAACATTCATTCTCATTGTGACCCCAACATAACTAATGAACATTAAGTTGTTGGGGTCAATAGGTTGTCAACATTGATTCCATCCAACCTCAAATTTTATACCCTTGCTTATTGACTTGATAATTTTATTCAATATGGTGATGCTACATTGTTCTTGTTTTTTTCATCAACGTGTTGTTGATACCATAATAATTCTGCAGTTTTAGTATCATCCATTTATTCTTCCCCGAGATTGGTAACATCGTTATGTGCAAAAGTCGTTGTCTGCATGAGTAGTCAAACATTTGATTTATATTATGTTAATATAGTAAATAACACATAATATTATGAGGAAAAACATAGTATATTAATAAAAATAACCTTATCATTGAACTCTCTTTCTTTTCTTTAAATATTGAAGGGATTTGGCTCCTCTATCGAGAATCCAAATCCCCTCTTTGTGGTCCCCTCTAACGAACAAGACATTTTCTACATTGGGACCACTGTGAAATGATTTTATATCCCAATGAAAGGGTCATCCTCAATTGAATTTCCATTTTATCTTATAGTTGTTTTAGTCATTAGTAGAACAATTGACCAATTCTTGTTCGTTGGATATGAGACATAAAATACTTCCATTTTTTATGATTCTATTATGAACAACTCATCCTTATACCCCTCCACACTGAAATCCACCTTCACAAAGCTCATTTCATCAACTTTTACTACACTCTTATTGTAAACCTATTTGTAACTGAAAATTGGCACTTGAAATATTGTATAATTTAACACGTATATCTATTTGATAATGCTGAAATATAACATATTCACATAAATTGGATTTTTATCCTTGGAATCAGATATGTGCATCACTTTAACTACAATCATAAATATACTATTTTGTATCATACTATGTTTATCATGTTCTTTTGTATAGAACGTATAACCATTAATTACAAAACCTGTGTAAGATATAACATTTGAATTTGGTCCCCTAGATAGCCATCGAAGTTGTTTGGCAATTGAATTTGGATTTTTAAATAAATCATTATAAATATGATCTTGGAACCATCTTATAAACTATTTATTATGTGTATTTGATATTCATCCTTCATACCTTGATGGATTCAAGATGTAGATGATGGGGAGGTACTTTTTCAAGTGTGTCGGGTCTTGGTTCTTTAAGGTCATGTATTGGTTCATGTATGGGCTTTATGCCTTGGGCCTACGAGTCATGTAAGTGTTCCCCTTCAACCCTTAAAAGGTGTATTATCTAAAATAAAATAAAAATAAGGACTTCGGGCCATTCGGGCTATGTAAAATGTAAAGGTGATCTTGCTCCCACTCTGTGGTGGTAATTTTAACAACATATCTTCCAAAAATATCATCACCCATAAGGTGTCTACAATAACAAGACATTGAGAGACTGATGTTATCAACATTTGATAGGAAATCAACACATAATTCAACATATTGTTTAACAATATATCATTATCCAATACAACCTTCTGGATGACTTCAATTATATATGTACCTTTAAAAATCTTCATATACCATTCAATGGGGTACAAAAAATATATAATGGAAAGGACCGCATATTTTTTCCTCTATAACTAAGTGAAATATCAGGTGAACTATTATATAAAAGAATGATGGTGGGAAGAACATCTCTAATTCACATAATATGACTACAAAATCCTTATTCATGTTTGGAAACTTCATTGGGTATATAGCTTTATTGTATATGGATTTGAAAAATAAATAGATTCTAGTTAATGTATGTCGTACATTTTTAGGCAGAATATAATGTAAAGCGATGAGCATAAAATATTGCATAAAAACATGACATTCATGTGATTTTAGTCCCTATAACTTCAAATTATTAATTAACACAACATTATTGATATTTTATAAATGTCCCTTTGGAACTTTTACACCATTAAGGAAAATTAAAATTTTCAATTTTTCTTATCTGGATAGAGTGTAAGATGTTGGAAGAAGAAAAGTATGCCTTTTACCCTTTACTAGTGCCAACTCTTCCCTTATCCCCATGACAATCATATCCAACCTAGCCTTGATTCCATATTTTGTTTTGTTAGTAACATTTAGTAACATTCCAATAACACTATCAAATACATTTTTTTCTACATGCATGACATCAAGAAAATGTATGGCATACAAACAATTATAGTACTATAATTCAATGAAAATTGATCACTTTTTTCAACCAAATTTTGTAAGGTTTTTCAAAAAAAATATAAAAAACACTATCAATATCTTTTAGTTTATCGAATAGTTGATCACCCATTATTGGAGATGGTATTGTACCTTGTTCGATATTCCCATAAAATGTTTTCATCCAGGATCTATATTTATATTGTCGGGGTAAAAATTTCGGATGTCCTAAAAACACAATCTTCAAGGAATGATTTAATTAAACTGAGTGTGTTCATTGTTCGAAAATAGGACACCCCAACATTCCTTTAATTATATAGCCTAAAAAATTTATATAAGTAGTAAAGTCATTTATCATCCCATACAACATGGCCCTCAATGTGAATTCTTCACTTATATGAGCATCATACATTATAACACTTGTATCCCACATCAATTTCAGATCATCAATCAACGGATCCAAATAGACATCAATATAATTATCAGGTTATTTTGGTATATATATAAGTAGAAACAATATAATGTATTTTCACTTCATGTATAACCATGGCAGTAAGTTATAATTTACCAAAAAAAATCTCAACTCATTTCCAAGTTTAGAATACTCATAATCAATTTTATTCTACTAAGGAGAGTCTACTGGATGAAGTAATTTCCCATATTTAATTATTGGATATGCATGTCATGTCAATGGTATCTTGGTTTCTTAACATCCATATATACTTATAAACCATGGAATGATAGGAAAGTACCATACAACTTTTAAAGTACTTGATTCATCTTTCTTATATCAATTCATGCCAAACTTAGGGAATTTTATGAGTTATTCGTGGTCCTTGAGAAACAATATGCAATCATTTGTAAAAGAATGTATTTTTTTAGAGATCATACCCATTGAACATAACATTCATTTTTCCTCATATATTTGACAAGTAATTTCATTTTCTTCTGGTGGTATATAATTCAGGATACCAATTAGTTCTATAAATTTGGTGTCATTCCATCTGCTGCAAGCTTTCAAATTATATGACTTTAATACATCTAACAAGGTTGTGTATTTAATACAACTGGTATACAATGGTCTCTTATAAATACTATTTAACTTCTCAAGAAACTTTGGATAATCATGAAGGTCATCTTCAATTTCCATTCTCATTTATTTCTTATGATCCCCATCATCATTTACACTGTTATTCGTATCAAATGATTCATAAACTACAATATCATCCCAATAAATGTGAATGTTTAGTTTTTTCCCTAGTTTAGTCTAACATTTATAGATATGATCTATTCCATGACAAATATAATGTTTTTCTAACTCTTCTGAACTAATTTTTCTTAAATAAAAATAATGTAAACACGGAAAAAGGATTTTGAGTAGGGTCATATGCATTCTATATTACAAACTTGATGAACTCTTTAACTCCATATTCATAATCTTTTTTGTATGATTAACATGCATACATTTTCAATTTATATTCATCTTATTAGGTTCATAAAATATTCATTTTTTACAAAAAAAATACACATAAGATATTCATAGTCAAAGGAAAAAGTTATAGACAGTTCTAATAAGGGGAACTCATCATTTGAATTTTATCAGTTATGATTTCTGAAAAGTTTTCATTTTACACAAGCTTAACATGAAAAGAAACAACCTAGGGTAAACATGTGTCTGTTGGTCTAGGTTCTCAATTTTATGTTATATAGTAAAAAAAGGTGGTAATAAATATGTTGGAAAATAAAATTTATTTTTTATTGGATGGAAAACTTCTCTTGGAAATTCTTTCCCTTTATTTTGATTTAATTATGACCCGTATTTCTAAATTTGTGTAAAAATATATTTCCTTAGACATACAAGGTTATGTAATTTCTGGATTTTGAAAAGGGGTCAAGGAGATTGTAATTTCATGAAAAAAATGGATGAAACTATTATTGATGACATAAGTGAAGTTGGATTCCATGTTACTATCTTTTTTTGTAGATTATTATAGACCATGTATTATAAGAATACCAATAAATATATTTGTATTATAACCCACTAATGAACCCCTATTTCAAAAATAGTAGAGTTATTAATCTTAGTTATATTTCACATATCCTATAATATCCAAAATCTCTATTCAATTTCCTTAAAAACACCACAAATACTTTCCATTAATAAAAATTACAAAAAACAGTTAGCATGGACTTCACATCATTGAGATCCAAAACATTCTGATTCCACCTCTAACAATGAAACATATCACTATACATTATCTCCCATATCTAGTAGTCAAAACCTTAATAGGTATATCCAAAATAGTATACTCATTCTTAATAAAATCCATACCACATGTATGGTTAGGGGCGACTATAATAAACTTTATAAAATTCTTCCACTATCTTCTAATATTCTATGTGTCCAAGATAAATGTGTTTTAAATTAGAACTTTTTATGGGTTACACTCAAACCATTACTAATGATACACAATATATAATAATAATAATAATAATAATTTGTACATGGTTTAATCAAAATAAATAATGTTATAAATAAGAAGATAAAACTTATACATACCCACACACCTCAAACCATAACTAAATTTTTCCTTGTCCACCCCTCATATTTAAGGTAACTAGATATGAAAATGAATCGGGAAAATCATTTTCTCAACATCTATATTAACCAAGGAAAACTCACAACACCTTCAATCCTAGGAGTCCTATTCTAATATAAAAAAGAAATAGAACACTCTAAAACACCTTGAAACCTCCTTAGGAATTGACAGGTCCATAAAGTAAGAAAAAAATCACACATGCAATCAATCTAGAAGACAAACACATACAATAAAAGTAATTGAATGATTATAGTGAGTTATCATATATAAAAATAAATCAACAATTGATAATCCATTGTTATCAATTAATGATCTAATAAACATTGCAACATTATACAATATATCACTACTAAATTTTACTTTAAGATCATGCTAATACATAACTCACCATTTAATTATTTATGTATTTATTTATTTTAATATTACCTCATTAATTAAAAACGACCACTTAAAGTTATGACACAACCTTATATTATATCCTATCACATAATATTCCTACGATAACACTAACCATAATTTCCCAATATTAATTAATCAACCCAAATTACACTATATGAATTATCAACCATTAATTTCATTATTTCTTCTAATTTTAATCTTATTAAAATCCTTAAATAATTTTCCATATATACATTAAAACATAATCTGGAAACTTATATTAAACACTTAAATAATAAGTGTAGTGATAAAAGGGGATTAGAATAACATGTTCATTCTTCCTCGTTATCCTTTACAATTCCAAATTTTAGACATCCATTATACTTCTATCATATTATAGTTCTTTTGATAATTTCACATTTGGAATCATGATTTATTACAAATTCTTAAAAGTAATTTCAGTAAAAATGCACATCTGAGATCTAACATGTTATTATTAGTTTAAATAAATTGAAAATATATACAAATATTATTCATGATATAAACAAATCATGAAACAACACATAAATAATTATTAATGGATTCACATCGATGTTCTTAAAATATTCTTCATTTTCATTCCAATTACATTCCAAAAAATATATTCTATTTCCCATGGGAAATCACATAATTGAAGTAGAATATGAATATATTTTAATTAATATAGTAGTATAACATAAAAATAATGAAATATCTCAAAATTAGTGTTAATATAAAGTATGAAAAGAACTACATATACCCAACATGAAAAAAAAATTAAAAAATTAGAATTTATATCGATGAAGAAATATATATTAAACCCTTCCCAGACAAGGCGGACAGGAAGGGAGAGGGGGAAGTCTTGATGCATTGGATAGCTGAGGGAGTGGAAGATGGAGAAAGGGTGTCGTCATAGGGATGCTTCACAGCGATGGGTGGTCATCCCGAGCTAAAGACAGCGATGGCGGGGAGGTGAGGTGGTAGAAAGCAATAACTAAAGGAGAAATAATAATGTGATTTGTACCAAGTATGCATGAGAGAGGTGATCAGAAACAATTATAAACAAGAGAGGAGGATAAATAAAAACATACCATAGATTTGGGAGAGTTGATTCGTCCGAGAGAAGGTCGAGGGGGAGTGGCGGCATAGCTAAACTTCTGCAAGAACTTGAATAGCATGAGGGAAATCGATTCGGTTAGGGTATGAGAAAGGGTTTTATGAGTGCTTTTAAAAAAGCACTAATAGAAGACCTTTTTATCAGCACACAGTGCTGATAAATATGTCTTTTATCCGCAAAAAAGTTTTAGCACTAATAAAGATATGTTTTATCAATGTTTTCTTAACATTAATAAGCGTATATATTTATCAGCACAAAAAAATGATGATAAATAACTATATGATTAATTTTAATAATATAATTAAAAAGTTTAAACGTATATAATTATAAATAAATAAATAAATTTAAATGTCTATAATTATAAATACATTAAAAGAATTATAAATATGTATTTATAAATATAATTATAGATATATAATTATAATTATAATTATAATAAATATATTTTTTAAAAAATTTATAAATGTTTGTATATAATTATAAATATATTTATATAATTTTATATATTTATATAATTATATATATATAATAAATATATATAAATATAAATATAAATATAGTAAATATATTCATTATTTAAATATATTTACTACAATTTCATAATTATTTAAATATATAATTATTTATTTATAATTATATAAATACTTTTTAAAAAAATATTTATTTATTTATAATTATAAATATATTGTTTTATAAATATATTAAATATGAATTTATTTATTTATAAATATTTATATGCATATATATTTTTACCATTATTAATGAATATATAATCTTAAATGCATGAATGTTAAAAATGAGTGAAATTAAATAATTAAAAATGAATAGACTTTAAAGATATTAAAAATGGATAAGTTTTATTAATTATAAAAATTATTAAAAAAATAAAATATTAATATATATTGAAATGAAGATGAATACATATTGAAAATATTTAAACATAGTAAATAAATATATATAAATAATATTATAAAATGATTAAATTCCAAAAAAAATATTAAAAATGAATAAATAATACTAACTAAAATAATATTAAAAATAAATAAATAAAATTTACTGATTAAAAACATAATATATTAAATATATTATGTTACTAAATGAAATTCTAAAAGGAATATTAAAATTTGAATAAATTACATAAACATTAGGTGTGTGTTTTTTTTAAGTTGGGACTAAAGCCTCTTTTTTATTGAAACAAAGGACCTATTTTTTGGGTATAGGAGAACCATTACATGGATCATAGTCCCAGTGAGCATTAAATCCCATTACATAGTCCAAAAGGCCCATATTTTTTCCCAAAGGCTCTCCAGTGAATAGTATTGCTATAATACCTAGGCTGCTATAGTACTGTTGTCGCTACAGTGCCCTCCACTGGGAAGCCCGCCAAAAAGCAGGTCCAAATTAGGCCCAATGGTCAAGCCAACCTGCAAGGAGATCCCGCCACATGATTAGAGATGGGTGCTTAGCTGACATGTTGGAGAATCACGTCAGTGTGTGGTGGTTAGGCCCACGTGACGATGATAAGAAAGTGTCACTGGCACAGGGTGATACCAGTGGTGGTAAGCATCCTTTGATGCCAGTCTGACTTCATTATTGGTATGGTGTTGGGGTTCACATATAAAGAAGTGAAAAGAACAACTCAAAATTCAATGTGGGATCCACACAAATACGGTTGAACCTTTATAAGTGCTTTTATATAAGTACTAATAAAGTGTAGCATTTATAAGTGATTTTTATTTAGCACTGATAAAAACCAAGCTTTATCATCACTTTTATTTAATGCTAATAAATTCCACCCTTTATCAGTGTTTTTTTTAGCGCTGATAAAGGTTTTAACTGTTTATTCCATGTTTTGTAGTACTGATTATTTTAACCACTTCATGTGGTAAAATCATTTTCATAAAATTTATTTGATTATCAAAACTATGCAATTCAATCATTTCATTCATAAACTACAAGAAGAAAAACATCCACTATAGGGGATAAATGAATTACATGAGATGATATCAATAATCCATAAGAATGTGATAAATAGTAATTTTGTATCTAGATATTGTTGATGTTGGAACAATAATTGATAAAAGAAGATATATTTCAATATAATGTCAAAAGGCACTTTTTCGTATCATCCTTCAAGGATGCACTATTTTATAAATATTAATAAAATTCATTGCACTCTTTAAATGTTTCTTATCATCAAACCACTTCTGGTAGCTATATTATTATTATTTTTTTATTTTCTTTTATAAAAAAATAAGGCATAATGATTATCAAAAAATATCATAATCACAAGAACTTAATTTAAAATAAAATCATGTATATTTTCATTAACATCAGGGAAATGAAATATAATTATTTTTTCAGGTTTTATAATGTCTTTAAAACAATAACGTGAATATTTAATTCATCAATTTAATCTACTTTAGAGGATTAATATATATATATAATATATTTACATTTTTTATTCATGAATACTTAATTTCTATCAAACATTTTATAAGAAATAAAATGAAAGAGAAAAGAAATGAAATAATACAATATTTAAAAATATTCAAAGTAAATATCATATCTATCATGATTATTTGTACAACAAAATTAAACTTGAAACCTTCATGGTGAATAAAGGAATAAGAGATATGAAATTTCATGTCCAGTTTCATGATCAAAAAAATTTGGCTCAATGTATGATAGGTACACAATGTTCATCATTTGACCACTTTTAGGGGAATAATTTCATCTTTTCATATAACGAATTATGTTTGTCTTGACATCAACCATGTCAATTATCAATATAATTTCAACAATAACTAATCACATTCACTTCAAGGAATGAATTGAAATTTGATAATTGTGATTAGAAAATTGTATTTAGGAGCCCATTATTTTCCCCATAATAAAATATTAAAAATAATACATTTATTTTTTCAATGTTATCAAAAGGAGACAGAAAATTATGATATAGAAATAAGACTTTCTTGTTGATATATCTCTTTGAATGAGTGAAGTCAGTGTGCACGCTAAAGAACATGACAAAAAAGGAGATTTTTTTATAAACATGACACATAACTTTTTCATGTAAAAATAATCTTACATCAATGATAGTGATGACAATAGCTTTTTCACAATGTGAAATGCAGAGAAGACGACCATGTTGGTAACGTGTTGTGAAACGGATCAAATGTTGATTGAAACCATAAGGAATTTCATAACTGAAAATGTGTGATCAATTGTAGGAAATTTGTATCATTGATGAAACAAGAATTGAATATTCTCATGGCTAAAACATCCCGAATTAACCACCGGGTTTAAGTAAGAAGATCACATGACCTCATGTGCACCTCCTCATATGTAAGAGGTCATGTGACCTTCCGACTCGGACCTGGTGGTCCGGTCAGGATATTACAAAATGGCATAAAAGGGAGGTTTTCACTAAATTTTTCATCTCTTTGTCTTGGGATGGGATAGGGTAGACAGGAGATAAGATGGTTGAGACTTGGGTGGGAGAACTATGTCAGTTCTTGGCCAGCACTGTATAGTGGACCTTCAAGTTTCCATAAAGTGGTGATTTTATGTTTTTCTATTACCATTGATTAAATTCACCTTGGGTGATGCACGTGATGTTTATATATGATTTATGATATTTTAAGTGCATTCATGCATCATGACTAGGCACGTAGGTTCACATACCATATATATACTTGTTTTTGTGTCGCATAGTAGTTAATTAATTAAATGCCTTATTTTTGTGCTATTTGTTTGGGATATTTTCTCTTGTGTGATATATCTAATTCCATATTGTAGTGATATATCTTTATTGCCATTGATCAGTTTAACTAGTCATATTATTATGTTAGTATATATATGATGATTGCAACCAACGTGTAGGGATGAAGAATAGGGTTACTTCTAGGAGGGGTATACCTTGGGTTAAGGGTAGACTCCTAGGAAACCTTGTGTGATCCCATTGACTCTTAGGAGAACATTGTGTGATCTCATACACTAATTAGGGTTTATCCTAAAAGCTTTGTTTTTTTTCAAAGTGTTTCCATCACATTAAAAAATATTTCGCTTTGACGTGGTCTTATGGGACTACTTAGGAAGTAGGATGAAATACTTATACAAAGGAGGAGGTTTCAAAATTACTATTAGATGTGTAAGATAATGCAATTGAGCTTGCTATCATGCCTACTCTATGGTTTAGGTAACAGTACCTCTTCAACCAGAAGTCTCTCACTTAATTCATATCCTAGGCATATGAGTTCAAAACCATGGTCAAATATTCCCTTACATCAAATTCAATATTATTCATATTTCTAGGGAATTGGAGGCCCTAAGGATATTGAGTAATGTGTTGAAATTTTCGTGTATATTTGACCTAGTAGAGACTCTAAAGGATTAGTAAGTTAAGATGGAAAGAGCTCGTGTTGGGTTAGAATCCCATTCTGATACCCCTGTATCGTATGGCACCAACTAAGCTAAAGGACCTCAAGGTGTAGTTGGATAACTTGGAGTGGAAGGGTTTTATCAGGCCGAGTACATCACTGTGGGGTGCACCCGTGTTGTTCACCAAAAAGGTGGATAGTAGTATTCGGTTATGCACTGATTACCAGAAGCTGAAACAAGTGATGGTGAAGAACTGATAATCATTTCCCATGATAGATGATGTTTTCTATCATCTATGGGGATCTCGATGGTTCTCCAAGATTGATCTTTGATCAATCTATCACCAATTATGAGTTAGAGAGGATGAAATTATAAAGATGGCATTTTGGAATAGGTATGGATAGTATTGTTGGAGTTGATGCCCTAAACCCAACTTATGTGTACTTTATGATAACATGTATTCATTGCTTTAAATATTAATAAACTACTTATCACAACATGATTGTTCTTCTGTGTGACATAGTATGTGATAATGTCCTAAGAGTTTTTTTCGTACTAAAAGGTCATAGCAGTTCCCTGCTATGATGAGAACCCAAAAGTGTTATGACACTATTCTTAAATATATATGTTCTATAGTCAGATGATATCATTTTAGGGACACAAATGATACAATCTATCAGGGGTGGAGACTTATAGGACTTTGAGGCACCTTCTTATGGTGTATGTCCTTGGTAATATCTAGTAGGATATTATAAGAACGAGACCCACCAGTAGGAAATCCACAATTCTATGTGTCATTGGATATTCCAATCTACAAACATGGGTATTGGTCCTTAGACTTTAAGATTATTATTAATGAATATTATGATTCACATGCTTTTATGTATTGATTAAATCCATGACAACATATATTCGTGGCGAGGTAGGATATGTTGGGTGTGTTATGAGTAATATTTCATTAATAAATAATAAGAGAATGAATTTTTCCCTTATATTTTAATAGAAGTTGATATCTCAGGCCCTTTGATGGAAATGATATATCCCAAATAAATCCATGTCTGTGGTGTTTGATAGGCAAGTTCATTTTCTGGGAAATCAAAGAAAGAGACATCGAGCACTTTGGTTGATGACACTGGCATGCAACCTGCTTGATTAGAGATATCATGATAAAGGGATTATATTATACATTAAGAATCTTTATGAGGTAATATTTCATTTCAATATTAACTTATTTCTCTATGGGTACCTTGACGTGTTTATAGATGCTAAACTTGGACTTTAGGTTGCTTCGCCTAATGCCACTAAGAAAAAGGCATAGAGGGTCACACACTAAATCTATCCAGAATCTTAGTTAAATAATATATTATTATTTATTATTTAACAAGTTAAATAAATATTATTCCTACATGTGTTTTAATAATTATTCTTTTTTTATCACATATACTCTGTCACCAGTTATTCGAGATAATATAATGTAAGTGAAATATTTAATAAATGTTTATTTTCTATTTAGTGAACATAATATTTATTTATTTATAAACGAATAATGCATTGATATTTATTTAATAAATAAATATTAATTTTTCAAGTCCTGGTAAATATTGTGGAGGAATGACGGACTAAGTTTAAATGGTCTAGTGAGAAAATAATAAATATTGAATATTATTTGATTAAATAATATTTAATTTTAATTTGAATGTTAAGCACATGTCGATAAATAATAATATTATTATTATTATTTTACATGGGATTTTCACTAGGTTTAAATAAATAATTAATGTCACTTGTGAAATTATTTTATTTTAACCCTAGTGATATATAACTTAGTTATGTTATTTTCTCAATAGAATAATTCATTTGTTTGGGTTGTGCGCAACAGAATTAGAAAATTCTCTCAATACCTTGAGATTTATCTTCTCTAAGATCACTCCTAATAATGGAGAGAAATATTCCTCTATCATATCAATGAGAACACTTTGGAATCAATTCTCATAGAGATCAATGGAAGACAATGCAAGCGCAAAGATTTATCATGCTAGCACCCTGAGATTCTTTTGACGACATCTGAATATTCATGAAACACATGTGGATCATCTCTATATAAAATCTGCACTTGATTCCTACAACACAACAATGGTGCATCGCTAATCCATTTCTAGATCCATCAATGAAGAAATAATTCCATCAAGGTAATTCTTATTTAATTAAATTAATTATAAATAATATGTGATGATCTTATCTCTCTGGTTCTAGCGTGATTCATTTTGTCTGTCTTCTTTGATTTAATTCCATTTAAATCAACATTTATAATCATGTAGATCTTGGATTGATCATTGAATGTGACAAAAAGAAATGTTGGGCATCACCCATCGCACGCTTCTGATGCGCCCAGAACCTATAAGTATGAGTACTTAGTGATGTCATTTGGGATGAAGAATGCACTAAAAATGTTCATGACCCTCATGAACAATATCTTCCATCCATACTTAGACTCTTTAATCATAGTGTTCATTTGAAATGTCCTCATCTACTCACTGACACCAAAGCAACATGATAGGCACCTAGAGATAGCCATGAGTATGCTTCGAGCAGCAGGCTTTATGATAAGAAATCAAAAGGTGGCATCTAGAATTGAGAGGTGAAGTTATTAGGACATGTGGTGTCTAAGACTAGAATATCTGTAGACCTAAAGAAATTTGAGGTAGTCATGTCCTGGACACATCCCCGGAATGTGTTTGAGATTAGAATATTTCTAGGTTTATAAGGATATTACTGACGGTTTATCCAGGACTTCTACCAACTATTATCACTCGTGATAGTAATGAAAAATAATGAAGTGAAGTTCTAGTGGTCAGAACAATGTGAAGAGGTGTTCCTTGAGCTAAAGATAAGGTTGACGAAAAATCCAGTATTGACACTCCCTGAGCCTTAGATTGGTTAGGTATTGTACTGTGATGCATCATATGTTGGTCTATGAGTGGTGCGGATGAAAAAAAAAGAAATTAATAGTCTATGGGTCTTTTCATCTATGACACCATGAGAGGAACTACCCTACACATGAATTAGAGCTAGCAGTAGTGGTCCATACTCTAAAATGTTAGAGAGACTACATCTTTGGTGAGAGATTAATTGTTTATACAGACCATAAGAGACTTCACTATATCTACACATAGAGGGACCTGAACCTAAGACAGAGGCATTAGGTTGAGTATTTACAGATGTTTGACTTTGAGATGGTGTATTCACCTGGGAAGGGTAATGTTGTTGCAAATGCTCTTACCTGTAAGACACAGGCTGAGAAAGAGCTTGGCGAGAGGCCCTCGTAAGAGAAGTGGCGCTTGATGAGATTATTGGCCAATTAGAGGATGGATGCCTCAAATGTTGTTATCAATTGGTAGTCACATATTCACTTGTGGACCTAGTAAAGGCTGAATAGAATTCGGACTCAGAGTGTGTTGTAATGAGGTAACAACTAGATGGTGGTGACCCAATACCTGAATGGTCGATGGACAATGATGATGTGATCTTGGTATATGAAAAATTAGTAGTCCCTAATTCCACCAAAGAGGAGATGATTGTGGATTACCATGCCACTAAATGGGAAGTACATACTGGTGTGACCAAGATGTATTGTGACTTCAGGTGGCAGTTCTAGTATCCATGGATGGTGAGAGACATTGCTGGTTTTGTCTCTCGATGTCTTACTTGTTAGAGGGTGAAGGTTGAGCACCAACATCCTGGTGGGTTGTTTCAGGCACTCTGATACCAGTGTGAAAGTGGAAAGACATCATAATGTGCTTTTTTATGGGGTTACCTGGGACCCTAAGGTGTCATAATGCGATATAGGTTATTATTGATTGGCTAATGAAGTCCGCTCATTTCTTACTGATTAGAGACTCACTCAATGGAGGAGCTAGGAAATATTTATTCCCAAAAGATCATATGCGTGCATAGAGTTATCTTGAGAATTGTTTTAGATAGAGATGTATGTTTTACATCATGCTTTTGGTAGGGCTTGCAGAAATCCCTAGGTACTCAGATGATATTGGGTATGGTGTATTATCCTCAAACTGATGGACAGTCCAAGTGGACTATACACAAATTAAAGGATATGCTTTGAGTTTGTGTGTTAAACTTTGGTGAAGCATGGTATGATCACCTAGACTTGATTTATTTCACATACAATACCAATTATCAAGCTTCAATTTAGATGGAACCTTGCGAGGCTATTTATGGGAGACCATGTCGATCACCGCTTATTGGCATGAGGTTATGAGGCAGCGGTTGTGGACCTAGTTTTGTTCAGGGGGGCTTTGAGAGAGTGAATTTGATTGAGAATAGGTCAATCATTGGTCAAATAATAAAAATATTATATGTCAACTGTAGGAGGATACCTTTTGGATTTCGTTGTGGGTGATCAGGTCTTCTTGAGAGTGACTCCTCAGGTGTCCACTAACGTCTGAGAAAGTAAGGCAAGCTAGTACCAAAGTTTGTGGGACCCTTCTAGATCACTAAATGAGTGGGGAAAATGGTCTACCAGTTAGAACTTCCTTCATGTTATTGAGGCATGCATGATGTTTTCCATGTTTCTCAACTTTAGAGGTACATACCCGATCCTGTACATGTTATAGATTTTGAGGACATTGAATTGGAACCTGGTGCATCTTATGAGGAGTGTCCAATGTGGATTATAGACCGTAGTGAGAAATTACTTCAAAGGAAAATGATACCACTTGTCTGGATTCAGTGATAACATGGAATGACCCATAAGGAGACGTGAGAACGCGAGTATGATGTTTAAGCTTAGTGGTCTGAGTTGTTCATGCAAGACCACTAGAAATACTTCTCAAGCATGATAAGTCCACAAAAGGAGAGAATTTTAATATCCAAATTTTTTTAGGATAATAAAAACCCTAGTTGATGATAATTTATGATTATTTAATTGTGAAAATTCAAATTTTCAATAAAAAACATTTAATAACTGATTTAAAGGGCTTTGGGTAAGGGTAAAATCCCAGTTTACACCTTAGAATATTCTATGGAATATTTTCAGAGATAGGCACTGAGATGACATGGGATTCCAGGGCCTGTAGAGGCTCATCCCACACGAAATAAAAATATTAAATATATTATATTCCACATGCATGATTTTTTCAAAAACAATTGAATATTTCTCAAACAGTGTATCGTATGAGAAATACAAGATAACCGTTAGATTTGCGGTGTTGGGTTTATCATAGGAGTGATATAACATTTCTATGCATCATACATTTGGTCTAATCTCACACGAGGACAACTTATTTAATATTTTTATTATATTTTTATGAAAAAAATTGAATATCTCTCAAATGGTGTGTTGTATGAGAAATCTAAGACCACCGTTATGTCTGGGATTTAGGGTTTACCCTAAGCACAACATAACTTTTATGCACATCGGATTTTTGGTCAGATCGTATGCAATGATAACATTTTAATTTTCATATATATTATTATTACGAATTTAATTAATTAAATTCGTTTTTTTAAATCATCTTCTTCCCAACGTCATTTTCTCTATTAAAGACACTATATTTTTGTTTTGACCTGTTTCAGCTACAAAACTTTAATGGGGATAAATTAATGACTCTGCAATGAATTTTTTATTGAACCGTGGATTAAAACAAGTGTTTATAATTGAGGTTTTAAATGCTATAATTTTTTGGGTTTAAAATATATGAACCACTTGGCCTTCATCATGAGTTGATTTCATTGAGTCTGAGCAACCCAGAACTCCCTTGCATGTGATCAGTGAAGACACTGACAATATGATGGGGTTCTCTTCTCCCATGCATGCTCGGTGAAGGTGTGTTTTTCTTATTTTTATTATTTTATTTTATTTTATTTGTTTTCTCACATTTATTTCATCTCCTAAAATTATGGAAATAAAAATGGTGGAATTTAATTAAAATGATAAGACTCGGAATTATCGATGGATGATTCCATAAATTATCATAGATGATTTATAAAAATTATAAAATGATAATTTATTAGAAATTATCAGAAGATAATTAAAAATAATTATAAAATTATAATTGTACAAGTTTATCAAAGGATAATTTATAGAATAAAAATTATCAAAGGATAATCACATGGAATTGTCGAGGTGTAATTTATAGGATTTCTAGAAGATAATTACTTTTAATTATCAAATAATAATTATTAAATTATCAAACAATAATTTCAATTTTATCAAAAGATAATCACATGGAATTATCGAGAGATAATTTATATAATTGTTATATGATAATTACTTTGAACTATCAAAGAATAATTATTAAATTATCAAATAATAAATGTGAGTTTATCAAAATATAATCGCATGGAATTATCGAGGGATAATTTATAGAATTGCTAGATGATAATTACTTTGAACTATCAAAGAATAATTATTAAATTATCAAATGATAATTGTGAGTTTATCAAAGGATAAATTATTAAAAATTATCAAAAGATAATTATAAAATTGATAGTTTATAATAAATTTTCAAAAGATAATTATAAAGGATAGTTTATAATAAATTATCAAAAGATATTTATAAAGAATAATTTATGATAAATTATCAATAAATAATTATTAAAGGATAATTTATAATAAATTATCAAAAGATAATTATAAAGGATAATGTATGAGAAATTGACAAGAAATAATTATAAAAGGATAATTTATGATAAATTATCAAGAGATAATTATAAAAGGATAATTTATAATAAATTATCAAAAGATAATTATAAAGGATAACAAATTATAAATAAATAATTATAAAAAATTAATTTGGGGAAAATTATCAAAAAAAAATATTAATTGATAATTTTTGAGAAATTGTCAATAAATTATTATAAAAGGATAATTTGTGATAAATTATCAAAAGATAATTATAAAAGTATAATTTATGAGAAGTTATAAAAAGATAATTATAAAGTATAATTTATGTGAAATTATTAAGAAATAATTATAAAAGGATAATTTGTGATAAATTATCAAGAGATGATTATAAATTTTTTAAGAAACTATCAAAAGATAATTATTCTTAAGGAGAATATCGTGAGCGCATACGATGACCTTGAATGATAATTCGAAGATTATTCAGGAGATAAAAATTATAATCACATGTGTTGTTTTATTTCTTTTTGAAATAAAATATATGGTTTTGATTCTAGGAGTCCTTTGCATGTGATCGTACTTTGGATGGTATGCAAATGTGGTTTAGTTGATAAAACCTTTGATGGATTTTTCTATTGACATCGACAACATTGAGGTAGGAAGTTCCTTATCTTTTTGGGATTTTGTAACACAGGTTGCCTTAATATGATTTATGTGTAGACATATTTGATGATCGTGTTGGATTATAATCACATGTGGGTGTGTATGCAGTCCTGAGAA
Organism: Viscum album; assembly: GCA_963277665.1. NCBI lineage: Eukaryota > Viridiplantae > Streptophyta > Magnoliopsida > Santalales > Viscaceae > Viscum > Viscum album. The sequence goes on from OY728162.1 coordinate 130,503,977, forward strand.
CCTTATGTAACACTTGTTTCAATGAGTTCTTTGTAACTTATTATTCATGTTTGATGCTGATCAGATGTATTGTTATGGTACCTTACTTATGATGATGTGTTATGCTTTCTCGTGTATCTCACCATGTTATGTGTGCTTTTGTGGTACTATTCTTGGAGCCCAAGACAATTGGACCATCGTGACATGTTTATCCCTTAGAGGGGGAGTGTGCACGACTTACAGCGATGACGATGAGGGATCTACGTAGAGGGTAGGGATATGGTGATGCCTCATGGATGTCGTGTGATGCACTCGATGCCTAGTAGATTCCAAGGGGCATGTTCTCGATGCCTATTGAATGTCTAGTAGATCTCGATGCCTTGAGAATGTTGAGAACATGACTTCATTGATTCCTAGTGTATTTCAAGTTACACAATCACATGAGAAACATGACTTCATTGATTCCTAGTGTATTTCAAGTTACACAATCACATGAGAAACATGATTCATGATCCTTGTGGTTAGTCCTTGATTCTCTAAACACATTGATTAACCTTCTGGCATAGAGTCAAAGTAGGTATGATCAGGGGTTTGTGGCAGCTTGGTTAGCACACGACCGCTCGATTTTGGATTGTGTGTTACTATGCTTGTTACAAATTTATTATTATTATGACATACACTTGTATACTAGAGAACATAAGGTTAAGGATGCATTTTTGGTGTCCTGCCGAGTCTTGTACTCACATCATACTCGATCATTTCAGTGCGGTTGTAGATTTTATGAGGGATCCGACGATGAGAAAGGGTCATATGGTTGAATTATGAGCTGAGGAGTATGGAGTTGGTGGTGGACTAAGTCAGACATCGATGGGGCCTATAGTTTATCATTTATTTTTTTATCTACTCTATTTACCCTAGACAAACTTTCCACTTTTTTGAGTTGCTTTTAATTACTTCTCATGTATTCCATTTATTCAGTTATTCCGCATGTTTACTCTGACGATTTATTATGTTATTTATTACTTATTATCGATCCTATGACACAATATTGAGGGTATAGTCTCCCCACTATCAGAGTCATACCCTCACTACTAGTTGGAAACCTCTTGCGTACGGGGATGCACGCATGAGGTCATGTGACCTTCCAACTCAAACTCATAGGTTTAGTTGGGATGTTAAATGATTAAAATGATGATAAATATAAATAAAAATATAAGATAAATACAAGAAGTAGATCAAAAAACATAATGTAGAGGCTAAAATCACCATCCCAATATATTATTCACATATATACACATATATAGAATGAAATCTCAAAAAATGAAAAAACCCATTAAAGTTTACCATTATAGAGTGAATTTAATGGGAATAGATGAGTCATCATTATAATAATTATCATGAAATATTGCTCGAATGTTCTGAAGGCCTTATATTTTCATTCATTTTTTATAATCCCTCTTTTTAAGGGTTGAAGGGGGACCCTAACATGGCTCGTAGGTTTTGTGACATTACATGACCTGAAGGTTATAGAGGAATTCATCACAAACTATGACTACTTGGAACTGCCCATCCCTAGTGTCTATATCATGATGTCAAATCTTAAACTACGCATGACTTTTTGTCTAGATTTCATGTGCATAGATGCACATGTTGGGTGCCTTCCTGGTTGGCACATTGTGTAACACCTCCTCAATTGGAGCACCATGCAGTTTCTCTATTAATGAGGTGTTTTTAATCCAGGTCAAGACCACATGAATTAATTCATGTGGATACATTATTTGATGTGGATTCTTTTTCCTATATAAGGAGGCAGTGGTAAGGAATTTCAACACACCAACACCAACAACACCGAGAACAAATCTCATTTGGTTATTGCCTTTCTTCGACGATCATCTTTCTTGCTCTCTGTCTTTGATTCACTGCTTTTATTCTTGAGTATTACTTTTTAGGTCCCTTCTAATTTTGGGGAGTCTCTACCGTGTATCTCTTGATTTTAGTGGATCCCTCTTTCTGGACTAGGTCTCATGGTTTTTCCCTTTTTGGGTTTTCCATGTAAAAATTTCCAATGTCAACTTTATTTTTTCTGCACTTATTTTTGTCGTTGCGCATCTGCTATTTGGAGGGAAAGATTTCATTTCCACTATGCGTTCACTTTTCTATTATTTTCACGTCCGTCGCTTTGTCCTATTTCTCAACATCTGGTATCAAAGGGGTTGGTTTTTTATTCCATATTTATTATGGAGGCCAATTATAGTCAGATGATTTTGTTGAATGGTAACAATTACCATATGTGGTGACTTAAAATGAAAGATCTACTTTTTGTCAAGAGAATGCATCTTCTAGTGTTTATTACCCAAAATCCAGAAAGGATGTTAGATGAAGAATGGGAATTCGAGCATGATATGGTTTGTGGATACATTTTCTAATAGGTTGAAGATAATGTGATGAACCAGATTGTCAACATCTTTCACGCCATAACTTTGTGGGAGAATCTTGAGATGACCTACGCTTCCAAGATGGGAAACAATAAATTTTTTCTTCTCAAACAAATGATGAATTTTAAGTACAAAGAATTTACGTCTATTTATGACTACTTAAGTTAATATCAGGGATGTTTTGATCAGTTTTCTAGCATGGGTATCAATTTTGAAGGTGGGCTTTTAGCTCTTTTACTACTTAACACTAAACCCGATTCATGGTAGAATTTACGTGTTACTCTAACCAGTTCTAATACTAATGGTGTTGTGACATTTAGTTTTGTAAAATATGCTACTTTAAATGAATAGGTCAGGATACACACTCAGGAGAAATCTTCTTCAGAGCTTTTAGTCACATAGAATAGGGGGAGAATCCAGGACCAAGGACAGAGTAGTCGAGGTAAGAGCAGAGGTAGAAGAAAATCTAGATTGAAGTAGAGAGATTTTGAATGTCATCACTATGGTAAGAAGGGTCATTTTAAGAATTTTTGTTATCAACTGAAAAGAGAGGATAAAATGAAGGAAAATATACATAATAAAAATGGCGATGGAGATGATCATGTCGCTGCCGCTACAGGGGGTGATCTTGTTATTGTTTATGACTCCATTAATATTGCTTCTGATGATTATTTCTAGGTTATTGATAGTGGCGCCTGTTTTCACATGACATCAAAGAATGAATTCTTTACAGCTTACAGCCCATGTAATTTTGGGATTTTGAATATGTGCAATGATGGTCATGCTGACATTGTAGGCATCGAGACTGTTTGTTTAGAGACTAGTATAGGAAGTAAGCTGATTTTGAAGAATGTTTGACATGCATCGGAGGTTTTCTTGAATCTTATTTATACCAGTACTCTTGATGATAAAGGTTTTATCAGTACTTTTGGTGATTTCCAATGGAAGCTTTCCAAGGGATCTTTTATTGTGGCTTGAGGGAAGAAGCGGTCAGGTGTGTACTGGACTAGAGCTTCTATTTCTTGTGATACTACTTGTGTTATTGAGTGTTGTGTTTCCTCCAAGTTGTGGCATAAGAGGCTCAGTCACATTAGTGATAAAGGTCCTGTTTTTTTGGACAAGAGAAATATTCTTCCAGATTTTAATAGTGTCAAATTGGACATGTGTGATCATTGTATGGTTGGGAAACAGAGCAGAGTGAGTTTCAGTAGTCATCCTCCACATAGGAAGTCACAAGTACTTAAATTGGTACATTCTGATGTTTGTGGTCCTTTGAAATCTAATACCTTTAGTGGTGGTCTTTATTTTGTGAATTTTATTGATGGCTGCTCATGAAAGCTCTGGGTTTATGTTTTGAATGCCAAAAGTCATGTGCTCAGTGTTTTTAAGAAATTTCATGTTTCTGCTGAGAGGGAATCATGCAAGAAATTGAAATGTATTCACACTGATAATGGGGGGGAGTATTGTGGTCCATTTGATCAGTATTGCATGTAGGAAGGTATTCGGCATCAGAATACATCACCCAAGACACCTCATCTGAATGGTGTAGCTGAGCGGATGAACATGACTTTTTTGGAAAGAGTTTGTTATTTTCTTTCAGAAGCAAAGTTTCCTTGACATTTTTGGGGTGAGTCTTTACTTACTACTACTTATATTATCAATTTATCACCTGCAATTGCTTTTTATATATACACTCCAGAAAATTTTTGGTATGGAAAATAGATCAGGTACGATCACTTGCATGTTTTTGGTTGCAAGGCTTTTGTTCATGTGCATAGAGATGAGAGATCCAAGCTAGATGGTAAAACATGCCAGTGTATTTTTATTGGCTATGGACACGATGAGTTTGGGTACATGTTCTATGATCTTGTTTTGAAGAAACTTGTCAGAAGTCGTGATGTAGTGTTTATGGAGGATCAGACTATTACAGACATTGATAGGGGAGAAAAATCTACTTCTCCAACTTCTGATGATTTTGTCAGTCTTGAGACAGGTTCTGATTAACATTTACCTCATATTGTTGATTCTTATGATCACATTGATGTACATAATGATGCTCAAGGTGCACAGGTTGGAGTTGATGTTTCTGATTCACCTTTTGTTTCTAATGATCTGGTTATAGGGGTTATTAATGAACCCATTGTTCCACTCCAGAGGTCATCTTGACATCGCACTGTTTCTACATGATATTCACCTAATGAGTATGTTATCCTTGCTGAAGGGGGAGAACCAGAATCTTTTGATGAGGCAATGGAAAGTAAACAGAAAGACAGATGGGTTGTGGTAATGGATGACAAGATGACATCATTGCACAGCAACCATAGTTTTGAGCTTGTGAATTTACCGATAGGTAAGAGATATTTTCAAAATCGGTGGATTTATCATATTAAGAATGAAGAATCCAGTTTTGTTCCACAATACAAGGCAAGGTTAGTTATTAAAGGCTTCCATCAGAAGAAAGGTATTGATTTTGATGCGATTTTATCACTTGCTTTCAAAATGTACTCCATTCAGGTTGTTCTTGGTTTGGCTGCTAGTTTGGATCTACATATTGAGCAAATGGATGTGAATACATCTTTCATCTATGAAGATTTAGAGGAGGAGATTTATATGGAGCAGCCAGAGAGTTTTATTGAAACAGGAAAGAAAATAATGTTTGTAGGTTGAAGAAGAGTTTGTATGGTTTGAAGCAAGCTCTGATGAAGTGGTATAAGAATTTTAAATATGTGATGCATGCCTGTCGTGGGGAGTGGACAAAAACAATTATATTTTTCCTAGTGTAGCATAGTGGCTGACCAGGGTCATCTCTCTTGAGGAGCCTTTCAGTGTGGTTCACTTACTTTATTCTATATCACCTAAACTATCTTTTTTTGTTTTTGTTACCTAATGAAAATGATGACAATATTTTTGTGTTTTTTTATATGAAAAATCTAAATTATCATGAAATGAAAATAGAATGAGTTAATGAAGAAAGAACTTGGTTTTGGGGTTCAGTCTTGGATTCAATCATTATTTTCCTACATTTTTTTGATTTAGTTTGATAATTCAAACATAAAATATCATGTTTGAATCACTATTCTTTTCTAGAATAGAAGTAGTTTGAGTTTCAAGTCATTGGGGGGTCGTCACCACATTGGGGACATTCACCTCACCCAAACATTCTACTCAATTCTACCACAAACTTAATTAAACTTTAAAGAAAATTCATGAAAACCTTGACCTCACCTTGATCTAAGTCTCATGATTAGACTCTCATTTCCTAGATTATGATATTACTTGGTGGAGTGGGTGGAATAAGAGAGAGTGAGAGAGATATAGAGAGAGATAGAGAGAGAGAAGAAGAAGAAAAGTGGATGGAGAAACACAAATGTATGGATTAATAAAACTAAAATTTAAATTGAAATTGAAAATAAAACTAAAATAGAAATAAAATAAAAATAAAAAAAATGAGGGGGGAATAGAGGATAAGAAATTCCCTGTGCCCCAGTGGGATCCCTCCTTGGTTGTGGGTGTCGAGCTGATAATTTTGGGAGGAGGTGAGGGCCTTCTTTTATAGGCAGAATTCAGTACTCTGAAATATTGCACGTTTTTGGACTAATAATGGATGATTCACGTGTGGACCCCTTAATAAAAGTTGTTCATAAATATAATTTTAGTTTACCCTCAAAAATTCATATTAATTGGCCATCGAATGTAGGGGTTATGGAATTTTCATTGAATAATACTTTTTCTGGCCAAAATTTCTAGGAAGCTTCCTTCAAATATATAACGCTAAATAGCCACCTTAATGGATGAAAAACTCAATGGAATTTAATTTTTGAACGATAATATGATTCCTCTTCCATATAAAGGTGTAAGCACCTAAATTGGAGGTCTGGAGACCGAGTTGTGCATTCGTTATGGTGGTGGGGTCCACGTTGTTCGCCCGGAAAAATCTTCAGCTTCATTGATTTTTTAAGGCCACTAGATGGCCGAATCATCCCCTAGTCCAGCATACAAATTTGGAGGAAATAAAATCAATATTATAATAAAAAAATAATCATGAATTTTGGAATTATATTTTTTACGAATTGACAAAAATACCCATTGTGGTAAAAATATGTCAAAAATCCAAAATTATGCACTTTTCTCAATTTTTCTCATAATAATTCTACAGTTCAAATTACCCATTATTTTAATAAAACATAGAAATATATGGGTTTTATCATTGAAAACATTAAAAATCCTCATTATTTGATCAAAAATATGCACATAAATTTGCTCTGTCAAATACCCCCACACTTAAACCATGCGTGTCCTTAAGCATAAAATCTCAATATGGAAATAAGAGGACACCAATGTTACCAATATTCAAATTCCAATGCAATAAAATCAAAAAAAATCATTGTGAAATCAAACTTTCAAAAATCTGAATAAATTATCAATTTAATTTCCCATTTTTCAAAGAAACAAATAATTCACATATTTTACTTTTCCCCTTTAAAAACTGATGGAACTTCTCATTTCATTCATTCAAGCTCCTTGATTCATTATTATTAAACATGTGAAGTCATGATTTACCTCGCTTTTGATTATTTTCTCTTATTACTCATGATACAATTCAAGTATAGTTATGCTCATATCATGAGAACATGCTCTTTATCCATAGGCTTGTAAATGAACTACATTCTCTACTTTGTAAAGACAAAAGACACATAAAATCATGAGGACTTTAAATAAAGGTTCAAATGACTATGAGGCTTAAGGTTGGTAGGATTTGATGATTTAAAAATTAAGGCTCAAGGAGGAGGTTTATCTTTTAAGTACAATGCAGGATATCAAAAAGTGTAATGAAATTATCCCCTTTAAAGTAGCAACACCCACTCTCAAAACTCAAAGTAAAGGTTATGATAAAATTATGCATAATGAATTATTTGTGCACCCTATTAAATATTTTTTTTACTTTTGTACTTTTTCTTCTTTTTTTGAAAGTTATGATTAGATCAAACCTCACATCCATCACCTAACCACATAAGATCATAAGATCGTCAGTCTGGAAAATGGTGATTTTTGGTTCTCCCAAATCACAACCCATTTTTCTATTTTTTGGATCTTTTTCTCATTTTTTTCATTTTTTTCAATTCAAGAGGGGAAAACAATAGAATATAATGAATGATTACACAACCTTTTACAATTCCCATAATAACACACTCACACTTCTTCCTTAAAATGTGTATTATCCCATCCACCATGATTCCCTTTACCCCCACACTTCAACTTTAAAATATCATGCAAATACCAAGAGTAGGGTAGGAATGGATAAAAATGGCTTGAAACATGGATCATCCCTATAAAGGTCATTCATGATCTCTATGGGATAAAAAGAAATATTTATGTAAAGGTGGTATTTTAAGGAAAATTAGCTTTTCAAATGATGCCTCAATCATTTTAAATGTGTTTTTTCATATTCATAGCTTTGACAAGTTTCAATACAAGTTCTGAATGGTTACATGTCCCAAGATCACTCATGAAATATGATCAAGATAAATAGTAAGTACTTGGTCTATAAATCCTCTCAAGAATGAGACATATGATTTTGGAAAATCACTCAAAGCATGATTAATAATAACAAATCAATTGACATAAATTTCATAAATTCAAAGCATGAAAGATGGTAGGGAAATTTCATTTACATGAATCAGTTAATTCCTTCAAATCATGGGCCATCATTTCAATATCTATGATTTATATTCAAAAATTCAGTTCTACATTTCAATAATTTAATCATATCAATATTGAAAACTAAGACATGGAATCACTGGGTTTCTAAGAAACTCATGTCTCCTAGATAAGTCGAGTAAAACACGAATTCAAGTGTGGGCATGCAATTTTATCTTTAAATCTCAAAACATGTTGTGAAAAAAAATGTGGAGAGTTTAAAATATAAAACACTAAAATTGAACTCCCTTTTTCCATAAAACTTGGTCCTTCCCCTTCACTATCTGGGGCTTCCTTCTACCATCATGATCCTACAAAATAAAATCACTCAATGAATCACAAGGATTATTTAATTTAAACTCAAAAAAATAGGAGGGAGGGGTCTGCATGTTAGATTTCTTCCTAATAAATGAAATTGAAATCTAAATTCTTATAAAGCATGTAAAGATAAATCTTGGTATGATCCCCCAAGTGGGCCCTGGATTTTTACTGCCTCCAGAGGGCAGTACAAACTGTTATCCAAAGTCAGATGGTGGATGAAGATTATTTGATTTGAACCACCACATGTGGCTTTTCCCAACTTTTTATCCATCCTTATGGGTGAGTAATGATCCATGGATAGAGTACAACATATCATCCCCCTTCACAATGAGGTATAGCTTACATGGTGGGGGTAGGGTGAAGTATGAATCATGATCCTTCTTGGTTTCTACTTGTGAAACCTCTTCTTCTCTATATAGTGGTTCCTCAAGGTATGATGCATCAAAAGAATAATCAATGGGAAAATTGGAGTGTAATTCTATTTGAATAAAATTAAAGCATGATGTATCAAGATAAAATTCTTCCCCATCAATGTAAGCAGCTTTTTTCATGGTTTCCTTGGGGAAATCCACTAGCATCTCTTCATGAGATTTCTTTAATAAATATTCAACATGTCTAGGGAGCTCCATATGTTCCTCAGTAGCTACACATATAAAATCATATTTGTAACACCCCGCACCTACCTCATCGGCTTGAGGAGGCGGTGAGGGTTACTTGGCCTTAAGCGACATTCCCAGGGCGCCAAAGGCTGGAAATAAATGTCGAGGGCTTCAAGGAACAGTGGGGAACAATTTTCACTTAAGAATTAAACCAACCAAACCATCCTTTAATAGCCACTATATGATGCATGTCAATAAAACATTCAAGCATTTATTCCAAAAAGACAACCAAGTTGTCCCACAATACAAACCAAAACCAATACAACCAAACAAAATATCAGAGTACTATACGGAAGACTAAACAAAGGACCCAAAATAAGCCAAGACACACTTCACGGCTCCACACCCAGCTCCAAGCTCCAAGCACCACCACCAATTCTAAGCATCACTATGAACCACTAGTAATAAGGTGCCTTAACTTTACCTATATCCCGAAATACAACATCTGCAAAATCACCAAAGTTCCAAAGAAGGGGTGAGTATAAAACTCAATAGGTTTCCCCCAATGACTTCCCTACTCATGCCACTAAGATAGAAAAGTTAGCAACAATTATATAAAATAGTTTATATAAAAAAAATTCTCAAAACAGTTTATAACCAAATATAAACAAGTTTCTAAAACCAATCATAACCAAAATCATACAAGTCCAATTTAAAAAAATTTTCCCAGCAAGTTATTTTTCCAGAAAAATAACTAAACAACCTTTAAACCCATTTCACAATATCCCTTATTAGCATACCCAACCATTTCACAAACCCATGCAACCACCCATGCATGCACGATATAAAAGTTTCATACTCATGAGCGGTTTCTTATTGATCTACCAAGTCTTCACAAGGTAATTGTTTCCCATGTGCCATTACTACTTTGGCACCGAGCACATGGTTATATTTCAACCAAGACCCATATATACAATTCCCATGTTCCATTAAACCTTTGGCACCGAGCACAAGGTCATATTTCAACCAAGCCCCATATATTCAACATGAACACACCAAAAATTCCCAACGATCATGTCAAAACAACCCTTTCAATAAAAACACCTTTTTATTGAAAACCATTTCCATAAAAACTATTTCAATGACAAACCATCTTAATGTCAAACCATTTCAATAAAACACCATTTTTATTGAAAACCAAAGCGCAACTAATTTCAAGGAAACATTTAATTTCAATAAAAATTTCCCCTTTTTTTGAAAACATCTAGTCCCAATAATGTGCCAAAATTCTAGAAAATCCCCATTTTAAAATCAAGAACCAAAGCACTCATTCAAAATCCCCAATTTTCCAGATTTCACAACCATCACTCAAGAAGGTTTCCAACAAGATTTCAATAACCATATCACAATCAAATCAACACCACACATTCAATTTAAAAGAATGACAATTAGTTCTACTAAGTGGAGTTGAGAAAGAAGCCTCCTACATTTAGGGTTTTGATGAAAACCACAACGAATGAAGAACGCACAAGGAAACTGGGTTGATTCTTCAAAAACCCACCTTAGATATCTTTTTCTAGAAAGACCAAGACCAAATATCATCATATTTGGAATCCACACACTTATATCTACCCATAACGGGCATAGATATAAGAAACCAAAAGTTGAAGAGAAGTAGATCTAAGTAGATCTAAGAAACCGAATAAGAACGAAGAAGAGGATTCACATACCACAAGAATCTGGATTCTATTCGCCAAGGGAAGACTTCAGATCACCACTGAAATGATGGGAGAACCTTCTTTGGCCTAAGGAGGAACAAAATCCCAAGTTATGGCTGATTATGAGAAAAAACAATCCCTTTAGAGGCAAAAACGTGTGAGATCAACTTTTTAAGGATCTCATTTAAGTGCTCGCATGGTTAGTTCGCACTGTTTAACAAACCATGCGCTAACCGTGCGTTAGCTACTACCTCGGTAGACCCTCTCACGGCCTCTTCGCACGGTCTCCTGAACCGTGCTTCAACTGTGCAGAAGCTACTACCTCAGAGTGCCAACTATGCATGGTTTAGCCGCATAGTTTAGAAAAACTGTGCACCGCCCGTGTGACTTCCTCTTTTGCCTCAAAACTTCATTCCAAGTTCTCCCAACTCTCTCTTTCATCACCCTTAACTTTATAAACATTAAAATCATTAAGTAAGGGTTACATACCAGAAACCAAGGGTATTAAATTCTTCCCACCATTGGTCTTTTCGTCCTCCGAAAGTAGACAACCCTTACTGGCTGAAAAGAGTTTCAGCCGCTATTCTTTCATCTCTTTCTCACATTCCCAAGTCTCTTCCTGAATCTAACCATGCCGTCATACAACCTGCACTAGACCAATGGTTTTTTCCCAAAAGACTTTATCTTGTCTATCTACAATGAGCACTGGGATATGCACTAGTGATGCATCTGGTTCTAGCTCAATGTGATCCCATCTGATCACATGGTCAGGATCAGGATGATACTTTTTCAACTGGGATACATGGAACACATTATGCACCGAACTAAACTATGATGGTAATGCCAACCAATATGCCACCTCTCCAACCCGTTCTAGTATCTCAAAAGGGCTAATGTATCTAGGAGATAACTTTCCCTGCTTCCTGAAACGACGATGTCCAAGCCTTAGAGAGATCCTCAAGAAGACATGATCACCAACAACGAACAACAACGGTCTTCGGCAGTGATCTGCATAAGATTTATGATGACTTTGAGCCGTATTCATCCTCTTTCTAATCAACTGGATCTTTTCTGTTGTTTCTTGGATAAGGCTTGGCCTGACTAGTGAATTTTCACCCATTTCCACCCAACATAGTGGAGAACGATAAGGACACCCATACAATGCTTCAAACGGAGCCATGCGTATAGTGGATTGATAGATGTTATTGTATGAGAACTCCACTAAGGGTATATTCTCCTCCCATGAGCCACTAAAATCCATTACACAAGCCCGCAACATGTCTTCCGATGTTTGTATCGTCTGCTCAGATTTCTCATCTGTTTGAGGATGACACGTGGTGCTCATAGTGAACTGAGTTCCAAGAGCTTGCTGTAATGATTTCCAGGAATGAGATATGAACCTAGGATCTCTATTGGAGACTATAGACACTGGTACACCATGCCTCTTTACAACTTCTCGGATATAGATATTTGAAAGATCCTCCACCGTATGAGTTTCACGAATAGGGATGAAATGGGCTGACTTGGTTAGACGATACACTATCACCCAAATGGAATCGTGTTTTCAAAACATTCTTGGAATACCTGTAACAAAATCCATTTCTATTTGATCCCATTTCGACACTGGGATGGGCAAAGATTGTAACATACCAGCTGGTCTCTAATGCTCTACTTTAACTTGTTGGCAAGTTAAGCACCGCGAGACGAACTCGGCCACCTTCCTTTTCATGTCGCTCCACTAAAATTGTGCCTTCAATGCCTTATAAATCTTCTGTGTACCTAGATGTACAACACATCTTTAATGGTGGTAAGCATGAAGGAGTTGTTCCTGACAAACCATAGGTACAACCATCCGATCTTTGAAACACAAAATTGAACCCCCATCAAATTTCCATCCATCAATGGTCTCCCCACCATTGATTTTTGAACTTAAATAGACATTTTTCATTGGATGTTTGTGCTTATTTGATCATTTTTACTAGACCAGGAACAAGCGTAGCTAAAAAGAAAAATGCAACATCACCTCGGTCTTCACATTCCACATGCATGTCAGCTAAGACCAACATCAACTGCCATTCATCTGAAGCTTCTTTCACCAACTGAGCATATGAATTTCTACTCAATGCATCCGCCACTGAATTTCCTTTCCCCGGTGTGTACATCAAGTCAAAGTCAAACATTTGAAGGTACTCCATCCACCTCCTTTGCCTCAGATTCAAATATCGCTGTGAGAAAATGTGTTTCAAGCTTTTTTGATCCATAAACACAGTGAATTTCTCACCAAAGAGATAATGTCTCCATGTTTTCAAAGCATGGACGAGTGCATCTAACTCCAAATCATGTGTTGGGTAATTCTTCTCATGCACCCTCAACTTCCTTGAACCATAAGCAACCACGTGATCTCTTTGTATGAGAACACAACCCAACCTTGATCCTGAAGCATCACAATACACCACATACCCTTGTCCTGATTCTGGAAAGGTCAATATAGGTGTCGATGTAAGATGAACATTTAGTTCCTGGAAAGACTTCCTACATGATTCTGTCCATTGGAATGGAGCATTCTTATTTGTCAGAGTTGTCATTGGTTAAGCTAGTCGTGAGAAATCATGCACAAAGCATCGGTAGTAACCAGCTAGACCAAGAAAACTTCGTATCTCGAACACATTCTTCGGTGGTTGCCAAGAGATAACGACTTAAATCTTTTCAGGATCAACAAAAATTCCTTTCTCAAAAATGACATGGCCAAGTAAACGTACTTCCTATATCCAAAAATCACACTTTGATAATTTGGAATACAAACGATGATCTCTCAAAATTTGTAGCATTGTTTCCAGGTGCGCCTTGTGATCAGCCCTTGTCTTTGAATAGACCAAAATGTCATCCACAAACACCACAACAAAAGAATATAGATATTTTTAAAATATCTGATTCATCAATGCCATGAAGATTGATGGTGCATTTTTTAGACCGAAAGGCATGACTACATATTCATAGTGGCCATATCTACTTCTGAAATTTGTCTTTGGAATATCCTTTTTCTGAACTCTCAATTGGTGATATAATGATCGTAATTCAATCTTAGAGAACCACTGAGCTCCCCTTAATTGATCAAATAGATCATCAATGCGTGGAAGTGGATATCTATTCTTTATCGTAACTTGGTTAAGCTTACAATAATCAACACACAACCGAAGAGTTCCATCTTCCTTCTTCATGAACAAAACCGGTGTTGCCCATGGAGACGTACTTGGTCAAATGAAAACCTTGATTTCTAGCTCCTCTAACTACACTTTCAATTCCCTTAACTCTATTGGTTCCATCCTATAAGATGGAAGGGAAATAGGACTGGTCCCCAGAAGGATATCAATCGTAAACTCCACTTCCCTTAGAGGTGGTAACCCTGAGAAGTTCTTGGGAAAGGCATCTGTAAATTGATTCAAAATAGCTGGAAAAATATTGTCCTCGATCTCTTTGATTGATACCAAATTAAATGTTTCCAATTGGTAAGATATCATTCTCACCATTGGTACCAACAAGCTCTTCGCACCTTTCTTTACAGTCCTCTCTCCTCTAAAGAGATGCTTGATACCATCCTTAGTCATGAAACTAACTGTTCTCCTATAATAGTTGATGTGAGCCTTGAACGTTGTCATCTAATCCATACCTAGGATTACATCATAGACATCTATATCCAACATCGAGAAGTCCCATTTTAACTCATCTTCATCAATAGTTATAGCACATGCTCTACACACAAAGGCTTGATATTCTCTTTCACTAAGAGGAGTTTGCAGTTTCAAAACAGAAGGCATAATTTCCACTTTTAAACATAGCAAGTCAATAGAACGAGAAGAAATAAAGGAATGTGATTCAACAGTATCAAACAACACTTGCACAAGGGTAGAATTCAAAAGAATTTTACCTCTTACTATAGATGGTCCAGCCTGATCATCAACAATCATATGCTCAGCTTCATACAATTTCTTCTTCACTATATTGTTCTCCTTGTTTCCTTGTTGAGGTTGACCTGGTTGAGGAGTCATGGTATTTCTAGAATCACCATGTCTAGCTCTACCCTGGTGATGAGACTGATTCTGCTGCCCTCGTCCAGTAGAAGCATACGATGCTTGCGACAGATGAGAAGTATCTCGAGCCCCTGACCTTGGATCACTGTGACAATAGCGCTGAAGATGTCCTATCTTATTACAATTATGACATGATCTAGGTTGTGTCATACAATCTCACTTTATGTGTTCAAACAAACCACATTGAAAACAAACTGCT
This sequence comes from Viscum album, assembly GCA_963277665.1. Lineage (NCBI taxonomy): Eukaryota > Viridiplantae > Streptophyta > Magnoliopsida > Santalales > Viscaceae > Viscum > Viscum album. The sequence goes on from OY728162.1 coordinate 130,519,013, forward strand.
TTGCTCTAGGGTTGTGGAGGAAGATTTACTGATCCAGTCATCGTGTTCTGATTTCCACTTGCACCATGGAAATAGGTGTCCCTTTTCCTCTTGTTCCCAATGGTTGAGTTCCCACCATTTCCTGTAGGTATCATCATTCCTCCTCCTATCAATCTGAAGATGTCATGTTCAGCAACAGTCGCTCTGTTCACCATTTCTCTATAATCCATAATACAGAGCACCACAATCTTCGATCGAATCTCCTACCTTAGCCCCGATTCGAAGATGCATGCCTTCAAAGACGCACTTGCCACAACCTCTGGTGAAAAACAGACTAAATTCATGAACTTATCTGCATACTCTATGATAGAGAGGCTCTCCTATTTTAGGCTGAAGAAGTCCGTCATTTTCTGGATTTTGAATGTGTGAGGATAGAATTGTTTGTTGAAAAATTCTTCAAAATCCTCCCATATAAGTCCTTCATCCAATTTAGCCTGGACCTCCAAATCCCACCACTGACGTGCAAGATCCTCGATCATATACATCGCCAACTTGACCTTGAGCTCTGATGGTGTGCCAATGAAATCGAAGATATGATTCATCCTACTTAGACACAACTCCGCCTTCTCGGGTTCAGCATCACCCTGAAAGTTCGGTGGATTATACTTCATGAACTAGATAGTATGATCCACATGCCTTGATTCATTCCTCTGGTTCCCTGTATCCACCACCTAAAAAGCCTGGACAATACTCTGAACCAGCTCTTGGTTCACCTGTGCTTTAGGAGCAACCACATTCTCTGCAGCTTCTTCGGTTTGGTTTCAATGACACCTACTGGGTTTCATTTTATAAACCAACAACAAACTCCATCAATCTCACTCTCTATCAACTGATGGGTTAGCATTTAAAATTCTATCACAAAAATTATCACAACATTGTTTTCCAAAACATCCTTTTTCCATGTTCAAACATTTTGAAAACATTCAACATGCATTTTGAAAATCACCCCATTTTCAAAATGACTAAATATCCTATTTTCAAAAATATTTCACTTGAAAACAATTTCTGCATTTTTCAAAAATTCACACCTTGCAAAAAATAATAAATCATTCCACATAATGAGATATGAAATCCTAGTGGTAATTCATTCCTCTACAATGCATGTCTTTCTCATATCATTGGTTAAACCCATGACAATGAGATTTACAAAATTCTAGAAGTGTCTCCAAAACACTTGTGTACCCAACACCCTGGTAATTTAAAGTTCAGCATAAACGGGTTAGCTATGTCCTTTTATGCTATACATTTCAAGTTCCAACAATACTAATCCTGTCTAAGATTCTAACCCAAGGAATAGACAAAAATAAATTCCAACTCCAAGACCAAGAACACTGATGAACATTTATACCACCAAGGAAGGACCAAACTGATACCACTTATAACACCCCACCCCTACCTCGTTGGCTTGAGGAGGTGGTGAGGGTTACTTGGCCTTAAGTGATGTTCCCAAGGCGCCAGAGGCTGGCAATAAATGTTGAGGGCTTTAAGGAATAGTGGGGAATGATTTTCCCTTAAGAATGAAACCAACCAAACCATCCTCTAACAGCCACTATATGATGCATGTCAATAAAACATTCAAGCATGTATTCCCAAAAGACAACCAAGTTGTTCCACAATACAAACCAAAACCAATACAACCAAACACAATATCAGAGTGCTATGCGGAAGACTAAACAAAGGACCCAAAATCAGCCAAGACACACTCCACGGCTCCACACCCAGCTCCAAGCTCCAAGCACCACCACCTATTCCAAGAATCACCACGAACCACTAGTAATGAGGTGCCTTACCTTTACCTGTATCCTGAAATATGACATCTGCAAAAGCACCAAAGTGCCAAAGCAGGTGTGAGTATAAAATTTAGTAGATTTCCCCCCAATGACTTCCCTACTCACGCCACTAAGATAGAAAAGTTAGCAACAGTTATATAAAACAGTTTATATAAAACAATTTCTCAAAATAGTTTATAACCAAATATAAACAAGTTTCTAAAACCAATCATAACCAAAAGAATACAAGTCCAATTTAAATAAATTTTCCCAGAAATTTATTTTTCCAGAAAAATAACTAAACAACCTTTAAAACCATTTCACAATATCCCTTTTTGGCATACCCAACCATTTCACAAACCCATGCAACCACCCATGCATGCACGTTATGACAGTTCCATACTCATGAGCGGTTTCTCGTCGATCTACCAAGTCATCACAAGGTAATTGTTTCCCATGTTCCGTTACTCCTTTGGCACTGATCACAAGGTCATATTTCAAACAATCCCTGTATATGCAATTCCCTTGTTCCATTAAACCTTTAGCACCAAGAACAAGGTCATATTTCAACCAAGCCTCGTATATGCAACATGAGCACACACCAAAAATTCCCAACGATCATGCCAAAACAACCCATTCAATAAAAACACCTTTTTATTGAAAACCATTTCCATCAAAACCATTTCAATGCCAAACCATCTTAATGTCAAACCATTTCAATAAAACACCATTTTTATTGAAAACCAAAGCGCAACCAATTTCAAGGCAACATTTAATTTCAATAAAACTTTCCCCTTTTTTTTGAAAACATCTAGTCCCAATCATGTGCCACAATTCCATAAAATCCCCATTTTAAAATCCACATTTTAAAATCAAGAACCAAAGCACTCATTCAAAATCCCCAATTTTCCAGATTTCACAACCATCACTCAAGAAGGTTTCCAACAAGAGTTCAATAATAAAATCACAATAAATTCAACACCACACATTCAATTTGAAATAATGACAATCAGTTCTACTAATTGGAGTCGAGAAAGAAGCCTCTTACCTTTAGGGTTTTGACGAAAACCACAACGAACAAAGAACGCATAAGGAAACTGGGTTGATTCTTCAAGAACCCGCCTTAGATCTCTTTTCCTAGCAAGACCAAGACCAAATCTCATCATATTTGGAATACACACACTTAGATCTACCCATAATGGACATAGATCTAAGAAACCGAGAGAAGAAGATAAGTATATCTAAGTAGATCTAAGAAATCGAACAAGAATGAAGAAGAACGATTCACATACCACAAGAATCCGGCTTCGATTCTCCAAGGGAAGCCTTCTGATCGCCTACGGAACGATGGGAGAACCTTATTTGGCCTAAGTAGGAATAAAATCCCGAGTTATGGCCGCTTAGGAGAAAAAACGAGACCTTTAGTGGCAAAAACATGTGAGATCCACTTTTTAAGGATCTCATTTAAGTGCCTGCACGGTTAGTTCGCACGGTTTAACAAACCGTGCACTAATTGTGTGTTAGCTACTACCTCGGCAGACCCTCGCACGACCTCCTCGCACAGTCTCTTGAACCGTTCTCCAACCGTGCGGAAGCTACTACCTTAGAGTGCTAACTACGCACGGTTTGGCTGCACGGTTTGGCCGCACGGTTTAGACAAATTATGCGCCGCCCGTGTGACTTCCTCTTTTGCCTCAAAACTTTATTCCAAGTTCTCCCGACTCTCTCCTTAATCACCCTTAACTTTATAACCATTAAAATTATTAAGTAAGAGTTACATACCATAAATTGGGGGTATTACAATCTTCTTCCTCCAAGGAATAACAAATATTGTCTGATTCTGTATAATCAAAATCACAAGGAGTTATGTAGAATTTAGATTCAATAAAATTATAAGAGATAGAGTCAAAGAATGGTTCAACTCCCTGAGTTGGTTTAGCTTCAATATTTTCCTCAGTGGTAAGTGCCTCTTGGAGTAGACTCTTTAATGATGGAGGTAGGTAGTTGGGCTCCTTCATATTGACTTCAAATTCCACCACTTGGGTGGTTTCTTCCTTTAGTGGTGTTGGCTCTTCTTCTTTGTATTTCAAGAGGAGATCAGGAAGTTCCTCACATTTAATCAAGAATTCATCCAATATTTTTTGATCTCCCACTTGTATCTTAGCAGGTAAGTCATCCTTCCTTGCCTCCTCAGGTTCTTCAATTTCAAATATAAGTTGTGAAATTTCTTCCACCACTTTCTCAGGTTCTTCCTCTGGCTTAGGGTTGGGTTGCTCCATTAATGCATGAACATAATAAAAATCTCTATCAAACTTTATATTTAGTTGTTCAATGCTTTCTCTAAGTTCGTGCACCTGAGCTCTTCTCAAATATTCATCTTCTTCTTGTTTTCATTGCACCTGTGAGTAATTGTCAGTCCATGTAGAATAATAATCATTTAAATTCATTATGGAAAGATTTTTTTTGTTTTTTTAATTTTATAAAAAGAAATGAAATCTATCTAAGATGTTAAAATAGAAAAATTAAATGAAATAATGATTGGCTCCCCGGCAACGACACCAGTTTTGACGCACGCCTGTCGCGGGGTGTGAACAAAAACAATTATATTTTTTCTAGTGCAGCACAGTGGCTGATCAGAGTCATCTCTCTTGAGGATCCCTTCAGTGTGGTTCACTTACTTTATTCTATATCACCTAAAATATCTTTTTTTGTTGTTTTTATTATCTAATGAAAATGATGACAGTATTTTTGTGTTTTTTTATATAAAAAATCTAAATTATCATGAAATGCAAACAGAACGAGTTGATGAAGAAAGAACTTGGTTTTGGGGTTCATTCTTGGATTCAATCATCATTTTCCTACATGTGTTTGATTTAGTTTGATAATTCAAACATAAAATATCATGTTTGAATCACTATTATTTTCCAGAATAGAAGTAGTTTGAATTTCATGTCATTGGGGGGTCGTCACCACATCGGGGACATTCGCCTCACCCAAGCATGCTACTCAATTCTACCACAAACTTAATTAAACTTTAATGAAAATTCATGAAAACCTTGACCTCACCCCTAGACAAGTATCATTATTAGACTCTCATTTCCGAGAGTATAATATTACTTGGTGGAGTGGGTGGAAGAGGAGAGAGAGAGAGAGAAAAAAAAGAAAAAAAGTGGACAGAGAAACACAAATGCATGGATTAATAAAACTAAAATTTAAATTACAATTGAAAATAAAACTAAACTAAAAATAAAAAGAAGAAATGAGGGGGGGGAGAGAGGATAATCAGCTTACTATGCCCCGGTGGGATCCCTCCTTGGCTGTGGGTGTCGAGCTGATGATTTTGGAAGGAGGGGATGACCTCCTTTTATAGGCAGAATTCGGTCCTCCAAAATATTGCGCATGTTTGGCCTATTAAATGTATGATTCATGCATTGACCCCTTCATAAAAGTTTTTTTTAAATGTCTTGTCTGTCTACCCTCCAAATTTCATATTAATTGGACACCGTATGTAGGGGTTATGGAATTTTCATTGAATAAGACTTTTTCTGGCCGAATTTTCCAAGAAGCTTCCTTCAAATGTATAATGATCAATAGTCACCTTAATGGATAAAAACCTCCATGGAATTTAATGTTTGAATGCGCCTATGAGTCCTCTTCCATATCTAGGTTGAATCACTTAAATTGTTGGTCTGGAGATCGAGTTGTGCATTCGTTACGGTGGTGGGGTCCACGATGTCCGCCCGGGAAAATCTTCAACTTCATTGATTTTTAAGGCCACTAGATAGTCAAATCATCCCCTGGTCCAGAAGACAAAGTTGGAGGAAATAAAATCAGGATTCTAAAAAAAATATGAATTTTAGAATTATATTTTTTACGAATTGACAAAAATACCCTTGTGGTAAAAATCTGTCAAAAATCCAAAATTATGCACTTTTCTCAATTTTGCTCATAATCATTCTAAAATTCAAATTACCCATTATTTTAATAAAACGTTGAAATACATGGGTTTTATCATTGAAAAACATTAAAAATACTCATTATTTGATAAAAAATATGCACATACATTTGCTCTATCAATCTGCCATTTCTCATCAGGGTTTTAGGAAGACATCTTCTTATCGTTGTGTTTTTGTTCAGAGATTTACTGATGATGATGTATATTGTTTTTTTATGTTGATGATATGCTCATTGTTGACCATGATACTTCTAGAATTGATAGATTGAAGAAGGATCTTTTGTCAGTTTTTTGCGATGAAAGACTTGGGGCCAGCACGATAGATTCTTGGCATGACGATCTCCCATGACAGGAAGGCCAAGAGATTGTGGTTATCTTAGGATAGATACATATAGAAGGTTCTTCAAAGATTTTATATGGATAGAGTGAAAGTGGTTAGTACTCCTATTGCTTTATATTTTAAGCTCAATACCGGTCAGTCACCTTCTACTGATGAAGAGAGAGAGGAGATACAACACATACCTTATTCATCTGTCATTGGTTGTTTGATGTATGATATGGTATGTACTAGACCTGATATAGCTCGTGCAATTGGTGTGGTCATTCGTTTTCTGTCAAATCTAGGCAAAGAGCATTGGAGAGCAGTGAAGTACATTTTTCGTTATCTTTGTGGTAATTCTGATCTGAGATTGTGTTTTGGCAAAGGAGAACCTATGCTTTGTGGCTTTACAGATTCAGATATGGCAGGAGATATCGATTCAAGGAAGTCTACTTTAGGCTATTTGATCACTTTTGCAGGGGGGCTGTATCTTGGCAGTCTAGATTGCAGAGATGTGTTACTTTATCTACCATAGATTCAGAGTTTATTGCAGCTACTGAGGCATGCAAAGAATTGTTGCGGATGAAAACTTTTATTCGAGAGCTCAGTTTAAATCGAGACAGGTATGTTTTATTTTGTGATAGTCAGAGTGTTATTTGTTTGGAAAAGAATTCCATTTTTCATGGCATGTCAAAACATATCGATGTTCGGTGTCATTGGATCTGCAATGTCCTTGATTTGAGACAGTTAGAGCTTGAGAAGATTCACACTGATGACGACGGGTCAGACATGTTGACCAAGAGTTTACCCAAAGAAAGATTTGAGACTTGCCGACTGATTGTAGGGTTGGCAGTGATCCCCACTTGAGTCAGAGGGGGAGTTTATTGGGCGCCTTCCTGGTTGGCACACCGCGTAACGCTTCCTCAATTGGAGCACCACACGGTTTCTCTATTAATGAGGTGTTTTTAATACGGGCCAAGACCATGTGAATTAATTCACACGGTGACACGCTTTCGACACAGAGACATTATTTGACGCGGATTCTTTTTCCTATATAAGGAGGCAGCGACAAGGCATTTCAACACACCAACACCAACAATAGTGAGAGCAAATCCCATTTGGTGATCGTCTTTCTTCGATGATCATCTTTCATACCCTCCGTCTTTGATTCACTGCTTTTATTCTTGAGTATTACTTTTGAGACCCCTTCCAATTTTGGGGGAGTCTCTACCGTGTATCTCTAGATTTTAGTGGATCCTTCTTTATGGACTAGGTCCCGTAGTTTTTCCCTTTTTGGGTTTTCCAAGTAAAAATTTCCGGTGTCAACTTTATCTTTTCTACACCTATTTTTGTCGTTGTGCATCCGCTGTTTGGAGGGAAAGATTTTATTTCCATTGCGCGTTCGCTTTTCTATTGTTTGCGCGTTTGTCGCTTTGTCCTCTTTCTCAACAGCACAAGCCTGATACCGATGACAATTGTCATAACCTCTCATTCTTCCAAATCCGTTAGCTCTGCTTTGGTGAATGCGTCTATTCTGAATCCTCATCTAGAGCATACTCCTTGTAGAGTATGTTTGGTTGCTTTTTGCACAACATGTGGCCCGGAGGCCTTAATGTGGCCTGAAAGCCTTACTGGCCCGAAGGTCTGGGTGGCCCAAAGGTCTGAAGGACTCAAGGACCAAACCGGTGACCCAAAGGCTGAAACAAATGAATAGTTTCAGCTGCTATAGTACCGAATAACACTTTCTATTGCACTGAACAATATCTACTATAGTACCTGGAAATACGCATTTGTTCGGATTTGATCTTGGGTCTCGTGGATGCACTTGGAGAGTCATCACTAACCAGGCCGAGCCTCATGTGCTCATTATCATGACATCCATTAAATAATATTTAATAACACTATTAATTTTTTTTTTAAAATTAAAAATATATATATTTTGGAACATGAATTATTTTACCCTTTTTAAGTCGTAACAAACTTTTGTCTAAACATAAAAAATTAACAATATATAATTCAATTAAAAAATATAATATATATTTTTTGTATTAAAAAAATATATTGCTTATACATTTTAAAAAATTTCACACCTTTAAAAATATTATTTTTTTTTGAAATACAAAGATTTTTTTTTTCAAATGATTAAAAAAACAATTTTTAAATAGAAATTATTTATTCATTTTTTTTAAAATGGCATAAAACACTTTTTTGTTGTAAACATAACAAACTATCATTTATTTTAAGCATTGTTGTTTTTTTATCATATTGTTGTTTTTTGCTGGGGAACGTGCAACACGCTCTTGGGTGGTGCAAGTGGGTTGGAGTTTGAAGTGTGGGGGCGGGGTCGAGTCCCTGAGTTAGCGGTATATTTGCATCTTTGTTGTACCGTCATGTACTATAATTGCGGTTGTACCTAATTTTTTAAAATATAATAAATCCATTTTTTTAATTCATAATATAAAATCTGCATTAACTATAAAAATGAGTGAGACACCCGCCCTCATTTCTCGACAGGACCTTTCCTTTTTCTACGGGTGTAATAGTTTCGAAGGGATAATTTCCTCCCCCACCCCCGCTCCTCCTCCACCCTACAATTTCCACCCCCGCCCCTCCTTCGAAGGATCCCCGCTCCCTCGCTGAAACTGGCTGTTCAGTGCTCACTTGCTGGAGGATATTCAGGTATGCTCCCCGCTGCTCCCTCCTCGCTGAAACTGGCTGTCCAGTGCTCACTTGCTGGAGGATATTCAGGTATGCTCCCCGCTGCTCCCTCCTCGCTGAAACTGGCTGTTCAGTGCTTACTTGCTGGAGGATATTCAGGTATGTTCCCCGCTGCTCCCTCCTCGCTGAAACTGGCTGTTTAGTGCTCACTTGCGGGAGGATCACAAATTTAAACAGCCAGACCAGAAGATCGGCATCCACGACGGCCTAGGAGGCGGCCTTGCCCGATATACATGCGTGTCGTGATACTGTCGACCATCGCCTACGCCGTGTGCGGCGACTGTTGTCCTTGAGCAGCAGCGGTACAGGAAGTCTCCGGGCTGCTCTACTCCGCCCCCTCGGACTATTCCTTGAATCTGAAGTTATAGTCGGTGCACACGATTTTTTTAAAAAAAATTTTAATTGGTTTTGTCGATTCAGTTATTAATGTTGATCAGTTCGGTTCCGTTTATCTGAAACTACAGTTCGGTTAAGTCGGTTTTGTAAAAAAAATGAACAGAAAACCCGAAGGGGAATCAATTCAAACAAACAGTGATATGTATACTCAATTCCCAACGTTTCCTTATGATTTCTGAATTCATATCCGGTGCGTTTTCTGCCACCATTGATCAGCACCTGGTATTTCAATTTCGCTCTCTAAGAATAGATCAAACATCACTCCAGATTCTTATAATAAAAATTAAACAAAAACAGTAGAACAACCTAAAAAGCGAACAAGGTTCAAAAGAATACAGACCACCAAAAGTAAGGCAATCCAGTTTGCAAAGTTGAGGACAATATTAGGAAAATTCAAAACAAACCACATTACTGAACAATCCCCAAAGAAAAATAAATTAAATACACAAACCATGCTTGCTGAATGATACACCAGGCCAGAACTGCAAAAGTTTCTGGGGCATACCGAGGTTTGCATCTTGAGCGCCCCCAGCTGAGGAAGGAGAGTGGATGAAACAGTGGAAGGGAGAGAGACAAAGGTTCTGGCGGGAGGAGAGGATTAGAATGTATGTGTGCCTGTCCGTGAGAACCGTGGAGACCGGATAACATGTCGCATGGAAACGGATGGTTACTAGATCAACGACTTAGATATTTTGTATTGCTCATAAAATTAATGACAAAATATTAGTTGATTTGCACGAGGAGAGAATTAATTCTATGTCTCACGGACAACCACATGTATATTCTAATCCTCTCCTCCCACCAACTGTCTTGTTGGATTATGCACTAAAATGGTACGACCATGACGTGGTCTGCTCTGGAGTGCACCACGGCGTAGTGAAAGTCACTATGCCGTGGTGCATGTTTTTGGAATTAGCGTTCCATGCGATAGTGCATCGGTTCCTTCAGTCCTCCATCCCAACAACTATCACATTTGGTTATTCATCATGTGATGATGAATCATAGGAGTTTGAACATTGGACAAATTCATTTAAGAGTTAAAAAAATTTATGAGGATCAAACTAAAACGTTTCAACCTGCTGAAATGTATGGAACGTTTATTAAACATTAATATTTATATTGGCCGAACGTTTGGAGTTCCTTGATGCCTATATAAGCCGGTTTGATCCTCATAAGGTGTGTTCAATTCTATTGAGCCGAGACTCCAGTTAGAATTCCCCGAAACCGTGATCATATCTTGCTGCCTTTTCTCTCCTGCCTTTATACCCAAGGTTCTAGTAGACTGTGTCTTGAGAGAGATCCTTCTCGAGTGTCGAGAGATTCGTACGATCCATGGATGCCTTCGGGGGAAGGAGTCTTTCGGCCGCTTCTCATTGATCTCGATCAAACGCTTGTGGAAAACTTCAATAGGCCAGATCAACTGGTGTAAGACACATTGTTATTGTTCTTCGTTTATATTCATTCTAAACGTATAGATAGATTCTGGGTTAAATCGGGTTTTGGAGTGTTCTTCCACTGCATTTAGATGTTAGACATCCCTCCAAAACCCTTCACGTCTATCTTCCTTCCACGTTTCATCCACTCTCATTCTTCAGATTGGGACAACTCAACTCGATGCGAGCCCTGGTAACGCTTCTAATGCTTTTGTCTTGAATTTTTATGTTGTTGATTTGAACATAGCAAACTGAAATTCATTCCTTTTGCAGGTCTGCATTCTCTTAAAACTTGTCCACTTTTCAGGTTGTTCTAGTGCCGTTTATTTTTTATTTTAAGATTTGATTTTTGAGTTTATTCAATTCTTTGGAGTAATGTTGGATCTCTCCTTGAAGAGTCAAATGGAAAGACCTGTTGCTAATCAATGGTGGCAGGATAGAGCGTGTATCGGATTCAAATGCAGAAATCACGAGGAAATATTGGGAATTTTGTATAAATATCATTGTGTGTAGTGATGCCAATTAACTAACACAATCTTCCCTGAATTTGAGTTGATTCTTATTTATAGATCAGAATAAGCTCCTAATATAAGTATTGTGTTGATAAGATGTGGTGAGTGGTTGAGCTCATGGATAGGTTGGCTGCCTAGAAGCAGAGAATGTAAGAATATCCTAAAGAATTGCAGAACATTAGTTTGTGATTAGAGTCACAGTTGTTAGATTCAAAGAAATGCTTCATTCACACCATTTTTTCACACGTTCACCCATGCTGCATGAAAAGTTTGCTAGAATTATGTTTTTAATGCATGAATTTGTATAGATTCTTTATAGGTGTTAAGAATGATGTGAAAAAATGCTGTTAAAATAATGACTCTTAGATTTAATCTCATAAAGGGGGTGGATTGGATCACTTTATGACCAGTCCACTTATTGAGTGGATGTAATTTGCAAATGTGACTAGTATAATTTACAATGTCAGATTATTTTACGTCCCGGTTGGTTGATGGAAGGTAAAGGAAATGGGAGGAAATCAAATGAAAGGAAAGGAAAAAAAAGTAAAAAAAAAAATACATTGCAAAGTAATTACATTTAATTAAATGCACATATGATACTAAAAAATAATTATAATTAATAAATATAATATAATATGTGTAGAATGATGAAACCCCCTCGCCTCCTTACCTCAAAGTGAGGAGGAGGCGTTCTTTTATAATGATTGATAAACTCCACATCGGACCACAAGTCCGATGTGAGATACAGACTCTAACACTCCCCCTCAAGCTAGGTGTACCTAATTTGGACACATAATGAAAAGAAATCAACAAAAAACAGACGCTAACACTCCCCCTCAAGCTGGACAGACCCAGCTTGATGACAAAACAGACGAAAAAAAAAAGAAAGCTGCAAAGGGCTGCTGTTCCCCCTCACGATCAAAGCTCCTCCACAGGATGATGGATGAATGATGTTGCGGGCGCAGCAGAAGAAACCATTCAGATCGGCTGGTTGACGGAGCGCCAGGAATGCCGCACTAATGGGACCGGTCGATGAAACGCTGGGAAATCCAAACTAGCACCGGGAAAACCGCACTTGCGGGGCCGACGACGGGAGGCGGGGATTCCGCAGAATTGTTGCGGGACTGGCGGCGCCAACGGGCCCAAATCCTAGGTGGTCGAGGTGCTGCGCCAACGAATGGGCGTGCCGGCGGATAGAGATGCGGCTGTCGGGAGTTGTCGGGAGATGCCAGCGAGGCGGGGATGCTGCAAGAGGAGGACAGGAGGCCGACGAGGGTGCAGGAGGCCGGGAGGGGGCGCTGGAAGCCGGAGGAGGCCACCTGTGTGGAGGGGCCAGCAAGGGTGGAGGCCGGTTGCTGGAGGCCGGGAACCCCCGGAAGCAGATGAGCAGCAGATTGGGGAGGCGACATTGCAGCGGGATTGCAGCGGAGATGCGCGGGGACGGATCTGGCCGGAACAGTCCGGATACCGCCGGATCTGGCCGGAGCCGGCCGGAGCTGTCCGGATCTGGCTGGAAATCGCCGGATCTGGCCGAAAAATCCGGGAAGGGGCGGGAGGGCGCGCGGAGGGCCGACGACTGGGAGAAAGGGCCGCCAGGAAGGAAATCCGCCGGGAGGGATCGCCGGCAGAGCTGGCGCACTGGATCTGGATGGGAGGCCCGTTGCGACGGGATGCTGCCGCATCGGTAGGGAGAGCTGCCGGGAGAGAGGGCCGGTGGGAGGGAGGGCCGCCGGGAGGCGCGACTTCCGTCGGGGCAGGACGCCGACGGGAAGATCCGCGCTGGATCTGGACGCCGCCAGAAAGATCCGTGGCAGGCAGGAGGGTGACGCGGGGATAGGGAAGGTGCAGGGGAGCCGCGTCGTTGGGCGAGTGCGCCGGAAGGGGTCGTCGGGCCGGCGCGAGGGAATCCGCAGTGAAAGGCGGCAGTGAAGGAGGCGGCGGGAGGGAGTCGCCGGGAAGGAGATACCGGCAGAGAGGAGCACCGCCGGACAGAGGGAGATCCGGCTGGAGTCGTGCGTAGGACGGAGCCGCCGGGAGGATTGCGCGCCGGGAGGGAGGGTCGCCGGGAGGAGACGCCGGGAGCCGGGGGGACGACGCGGCGAGAGGGCCACCGGACAGGGGGCCGGCTGCTCGGGAGGGAGGGGAGGGGCGACGGCGCAGGAGGCGCGCGCATGGCGGGAGGGGCGATCCGCGCAGGAGGCGCGCGCACGGCGGGAGGGGCGATCCGCGCAGGAGGCGTAGGAGGGCCGCCAGACGGGAGGAGCGCCGCGGGACGGGAGGGCCGCCGAGAGTTGGGAGCCGGGAGCCGCGCCAGGAATGGAGGAGCCGGCAGGAATGGAGGCCAGCTGCTGGAGGAGCCGGCAGGAGTGGAGGCCGGCAGGGGTGGAGGCCGGTCGTCAACAGAGCCGGCGGGAGACTCGCACTGGAGGCGGGCTGCCGGAAATAGCCGCAAGCCGGGGAAGGGAGGCCGCCGGCGCAAAGAGTCGTCCGGCAGGGAGCAGCCGGGGAAGGGAGGTCCGCCGGGAAGAACAAGGCGGGAAAGGCGCAGCCGGCAAGCCGGAAGGGTCGCCGGGAAATCCGCAGGAGAGCTGCCGGGCTAGCCGCGGGTGATCCGCGGGAGGCACTGGGTGATCCGCGGCTCGCAAAGGAGGAGGGCCGCCGGGGGGGGAAGGCCGCAGGGATGAGCGGGCGCCGTGATGAGCGCGCAGCGGGACCGCGAGGGGCGACGGGAGGCGTCGCGGGCAACAACGGGAGGCGCGGGAGCCGTGGTTGCCGGGCCGACGGGGAGGCGTCGCGGGAGCGGCGACGCTGGGAGTCCGCAGGGGAGGGAGACCCGTTGCTGGAGAGATCCGCCGGGAGAGAAGGGATGCCGGCAGACAAGAGGACGCGTGCCGCTGGAGAAGCGCGCAGGGACGGTGCGAAGCCGAGCCGAGGCGGAGAGGGCCTGCGCGCAGGAGGAGCGGGCGTCTGAATGGAAATCCACCGGGAGGGATCGCCGGCAGGGTAGGCGCACTGGATCTGGACGGGAGGCGCGTCGCGACGGGATGCTGCCGCGTCGGTAGGGAGAGCTGCCTGGAGAGAGGGCCGGCGGTAGGGAGGGCCGCCGAGAGGCGCTGCTTCCGTCGGGGCAGTGCGCAGCGGGGAGGAAGCCCGCAGAAAGCAGGCGCGGGCGGGAAGGCCGCCAACGGTCGTCACGCAGAAGCAGAGGCGCGGACGATGGGGAGCCGGGACGCTGGGGAGCCGTTAGCCGACAGGAGGGCGTCGCGCCAGGAAGGAGTGCGATCCGCGCAGGAGGTGCGCGCCAGGAAGGAGGGCGATCCGAGGGCGAGGCGCCGCTGGGCGAAGGCCGGTAGGGAGAGCCGTCGGAGGGAGAGCCGCCTGGAGCCGCGCAGGGCAGAGGCCGAGGGGCGGCGGCGGTAACCCTACGGGACTTTGAGGACGCCGCCCCCCGGACGGGGGAAAAAAAAACCTAAAGGCTGATGGGAGAAAAAATAATAAGAATGAGGGAGGGAGGGTCGAGAGTAAATCCCTCTGATACCATGTAGAATGATGAAACCCCCTCGCCTCCTTACCTCAAAGTGAGAAGGAGACGTTCTTTTATAATGATTGATAAACTCCACATCGGACTTGTGGTCCGATGTGGGATACAGACTCTTAGATTTAATCTCATAAAGGGGTTGGATTGGATCACTTTATGACCAGTCCACTTATTGAGTGGATGTAATTTGCAAATGTGACTCGTATAATTTACAATGTCAGATTATTTTACCTCCCGGTTGGTTGATGGAAGGTAAAGGAAATGGGAGGAAATCAAATGAAAGGAAAGGAAAAAAAAGTAAAAAAAAAAAAGACATTGCAATGTAATTATATTTAATTAAATGCACATATGATACTAAAAAATAATTATAATTAATAAATATAATATAATATGTATAATTCTATTATTATAATTGTATAAATAAGTATTATTTAACCACTTTTCTTTCCTGTCTCCACTTTATAGTAGGTAAACCCTCACTTTCATTTCCCTGCTAAAGTGCAACCAAACATGCCAACTGATGGAAACCTCCATGGCTTTTCCTCCATTCCCTCAGAACCTGGCTAACTTTACTCATAGGAGCAAAAAACCCGTGCAAATGAAAAACAAATGCATTTGATAGATAGCCAAATCAAACTTTGATTCAACACTTCAGTACTTTTGGAATTGTAATTTATTTAAATTTAATTTAATCAGTGATTCACATATGTTCAGCAATTTGTGACTTGCTCTTAATAAGAGGTTTGTTTAATTTTCAATAGCTAGAAGCGGGCAATCAGCGGCTGGTATCTTTCTTCATTGATGAGCTTCTGGTTTCTCAATCACATTGCTTGGGCCAAGATTGACCCAAGTAAAGATTTGGGTGGACCATTGATGTCATCTACTGCTCTGGTCAATCCAACCTTCAAAGGGAGCCTTTTTGGTGTCAATCTTTGGGATTGGTTTCGCCTCTCAATTATTCCCTGGGCCATCACTGCTAAATGGAAATTGCATGTGCCGTCTACCGTAAACAAGGAGTTGAAAAGGCAATCACGGCCTGCGAGGGGCACAGAAACTGCTAATACCGAGACTTCACGTTTTAGATTCAGACCATATGTCTCTAAAGTTCCATGGCACACGGGACCACGGGGCTTCCTGTCTCAGCTGTTCCCACGATATGGGCATTACTGTGGGCCTAATTGGTCCAGTGGGAAGGATGGAGGGTCCCCCATTTGGGATAGGCGCCCAATTGATTGGTTGGACTTCTGTTGTTACTGTCATGATATTGGTTACGATACTCACAATCAGGAGGAGCTTCTGAAGGCTGATTTAGCGTTTTTAGAGTGTTTGGAGAAGCCAAATATGAGATCAAAGGGCGATTTCCATGTTGCCCATCTTTATAAGACAATGTGCATCACAGGTATGTCTTTGATTTCATGCTTCTGAGTTGATGTTCGTGTTTTCTGTTTCCTTGTCTGGATTGCATATGAGATTAAAAGCATACATCTTATGCTCTGTTTGGTATGATGAGAGTATTTTCAAAAGTAATGGAAGTAGACAGAGAAGTGAAAAATGGAATCATCTTGAAGGAATCAAATTCTGCCTGTTTTAATGGAATTGGAGTTTTGGACCACAGACACTAAGATGGTGCAATTCATTTCCAATCCCAGTTCTGTGGTCTGAAAGTATACCATACAGCCCCTAAGGCTGTGTTTGGTATGAGGGAAGCCATTTTGATGGAAACGAAAATGGCATGGGAGAAGAAGGAATGAGAAAACTAGTGGCGATTCAATAGGTTGTGTAGTATATATAGAAAAAGCAAGATGGAAAATGTTAAATAATGTAATTATATATAAAAAAAACAATTTAATATTTCTCTATTGTTTAAGAAGCATTATTGTCTGTTTTTGATGCCCTATTTTGATAGAATTAAAGAGTGGTTTCTCAATTTTATATCTTTTTGGACCAATTATTGTTTGTTTCGCAGCATTCTCATTTATGTGAGTGATGTTTGTGCGTAGGTCTTAAAAATGTACTAATACCATACCGAAGGCAGCTTATTATGTTGCAGTCTGAACAATCGTTGCTTGTTCTCGGATGGCTAAATGGCGTGAAATGGCAAATCCGGAACCTGCGAATGGGCTGAAGTCGTAAATAAACATTGAAGAGTAAAAGCCTTGCTGGTTTTCCGGTATGTATTATTTATAATGTAGCCTTTTTTACCTCTGTTATTGCATAGAGGTTGATCCTTCTCTCAAATTTGTGTATAGCTGGTGCTGACTGTAAAAATCTAAAAAAAATATTAGTGTAAAATAGTTTATACAAAAATATTAGTTTGGTATATTTAAATAATTAATAACCATATATAGAATGAATTTAAATCGTCTCAGGATCTGACCTTCAGATTGAGTTTTTGGACAAAAACGCCCCGCTGTGCATTCTTATTTTTTTATTTTTACCCTGCCGCTGCTCCATATTCTTCATATATTTTTATATATATATAACGTAATATTTACCATCTATATTTAAAATATATAACATATATTTACTATAAAAATTATTTTATAGATTTATTATTTGATATATATTTTAATATAAATATAACTATTGAAAGTAATGTGTTTTAAATTTTATTATAATGCAATTAGTATATATTGTATATTATTCATGGAAAATAATTATATAAATATATGTATAATTTTTATCACATAATATTTATTATGATATTTATTATATATAATATTGATTATTTATATTTGTAATATGACAATTATTAATTAAATTATAAATTCCATTGGAAATTTTCACTGAAAATTTTCGCTTCAAATTTTTTATTGCAAAATTTCACATTAAATTTACATTTCAAATTTGCATTTTAAACTACAATGAAAATATATTAATACAGAAATAAAAAATGCAAATTTTTTACTGGAAATTTACATTAAAAACTTTCTAGTGTGAATTGTAGGGATTCCTAAGAGTATAAAATCATGTGTAACTAAAATAATCTATTCTCAAGATCCTCATGTATAGTCTAAAAATGTATTGTAAATCTTTGTATCTATCATTGTAATAAAATTTAGTGCAAATTTCCACATAAAACATTTAGTATAAAATTTCATTCAAATTTCCAGTGGAAATTTTTAATGTATCTTTTTCACTGGATATTTTCATTTTAAATTCATAGTGCAAGTTTGCACTGAAAATTGCCAATATATGATGCCAATTTTCAATGCTAAAAAAAACACTGACAAATATAAATACAAATATGTATGGTGATATTAAATTATAAATTTTAAGGGAAAAGTTACGTATATACAAAGATTCATGTAATTTTCCATTGGAATTTTGCATTTTATATTTACACCGTAAATCCCCACTGAGATAAATCTATACTACAAATTTTTTAATGTAAATTTTCAATATAAAATTTGAATGCATGTATCAATATAATTTTAAGTGCAAATTTACATTGGAAAATCACATCATCCAATTGAAAATTTTCAATGATTGGTGTAAATTTATACACGAGATTTAATTTTGAGTGCAAAATTCAACTTAAATTTTAGTTAAACTAAAAATTTGAATATAAAAATTCTAAAATAAATGCATATTTAAATTTGTAGTACAAACACATATTGAAACTTTGAATTGGACATTTCTTAGGAAATTTTCAATGCAAACTTTTATTGAAAAGGGCAAACTTTCATTGGAAATTTTCAGTGTAAACTTCAACTTGTAGTTCAAATTTATACATTAAATTACAATAAAGATATATTGATACATAAATAAAAAATATAAATTTGCATTGAAAATTTACATTAAAAACTTTTAGTGCAAATTTCTACTCGAAACTTTCAGTGCAAATTTCTACTGGGAACTTTTATTGCCAACTTTCATTCAAATTTCTAGTGGAAATTTTCAATATATGTTTTCTAGTATACAATATCTTTTGAAATTCATACCGCAGATTTTTTGATAAAATTTCAATGTATGATGTAAATTTTCAATGAAAAAACACAAAGATAAACATACAAATACAAATAAACATGGTAATATTAAAATATAAACTTCAAATGCAAATTTACGGTGGAAATTTTCAATACGTATATACAAGCATCAATGTAAATTTGTACTGGAATTTTGTATTTTACATTTACATTGTAAATCCCCACTAATATAAATCTATAATAATTTTTGTGTGTGTAAATATACAAGTTAAAATTTGAATGCATGTATATATACATATACATATATACATATATACATATACATATATACATATACATATATATATATACTGTAATTTTCCCCGAGCCTGCGATTTATTGTAATTTTCTTCCTTGCGTTGTGTTCCGCGGTGACAGATATAATCGACCTAGTATATATACATACATATATATGTATATATACAAATATAAATATATTATATAATTTTAAGTATAAATTTACACTGGAAATTCACACAATTCTATTGAAAATTTCCAATGAAAACTCACAGTGAAAGTTTAAAACTATCAGTGAAATCTTCGTTTGTTGCGGCAAGTGCATCCTTGGTATGATCTGTTTTCGGTGCAAGTTATTCCTTGCATGTGATTCTATTGATGATAGATTTTACATGTATTTGAATTGATTTCACTACCTAGGTTCATATGATGAAAAATTTCATCACAAATTTTCAATTTGAATTTTTTCTTAAATTACAAGTAAAAATAGATTAATACATAAATAAACAATACAAATTTACACTGGAAAATTGCAGTGAAAATTTGAAAAGAAAATTTTCATTTTAAATTTCTAGTTTGGATTTCCACTTAAATTATAAGCGAGAGTATATTCATACACAAGTAAACAATGCAAAATTCCAGTGGAAATTTCCACTGTAAATTTACAGTTCAAATTTTTACTTAAAATCACAATGCAAATAAATTAATACCGAAATAAAAACTGTAAATTTTCAGTGAAAACTTTTAAGTTAAATTCACAATGGGAAATTGTAGTTCATATTCCCATTTAAGATTCCAGTTAAAATGTTCACTTAATATTTGCAATAATTTTACTGGAATTTTAACGAAATAAATTCTAAAATACATACATGTTTACATTTTTAATGTATCTATATTAATACATGAATAATGTAATTTATAGTGAAAATTAGAAATTTTCGATGCAAATTTTATTAGAAATTTGCAAATTTTATTAGGAAATTTATAGTTCAAATTTTCACATAAAATTAATTTGAAAATATATTAATATATAAATAAAAATGCAAATTTTCACTAAAAAATAATTTAATGATCATTATTATATTTTCTATACTTATAATAAAAAAACTATCAAGACATAATCAAATGTTTCTTAAAAAAATGACTTAGTTTTCCTGTAAAATAATGAAAAAATAGGTATAAATTTTAATATATTGAAACCTTATTTGTTTTACTTTTAAACAATGAAAAAATTTCTATATAAAACAATGTATATAAAACATACGATGTTGTTGAAATGCCTCAAATAAGCCATTGTACGACCTGATTTGCCGCCGCTCGTTGTTGATCACTACATGTTGTTGCCCACGCCCAAAAAACGTCGCTTGTGTATCTGCATCCAAAGCAACACACCCCGACTCCCTTTATAGGCGAAGGATTCCCTAAAAATTCATGTGCACAACATCCTTTCAAATATTCAAATAAGATATAATGATAATATCTTAAAAAATCAAATAATATCTGTGATATATTATTTTTGATTTTATCACCTCTGAGAAAAAACCCTGGGCTGAACCTATCAACCTCCTCCTCTAACTCGACAAAGAAGGAGATGAAATCTAACGAACTCAATTGGAAAACAAACCGGTTGGTTTTGCACAAACCATCAACATATGCAGATAATATGATGACACCCCTTTGCAACTCTGATAGAAACATGACAGCTCCCCTTGCAAAAGAAATCCAAACGCCGAAGTTTTCGTCATACTTGTGTCTGCACTGCCATGTTGAACAAGACTGGAACCAACATCACCTGACTCTCCCATAATAGTGATTGCCATATAATCGGGAGTATCTACAGAAACTAATTGCTCCCTCTGCTCAACATCCTCCAAACAATTTGTAACTCTTAGTGCATCATCTCGATTATCACCTGACTCTCCCAACATTTGTTTCTTCATCCACTTATCTCAAACAAAAAAATAAATTCAATTTCTTAAAAAAAACCTAAATATCCAACTTTGCCATCTCTGTGGGATCGATCTCGACTTGCTGCTATATTCATTTTAATTAATTTGTTGAATTTGTTAAGTTTTTATAAATTTTGTATTTTCAATCGCCCTGTGGGAAATAACGACGCTCTCACGGGCTTGTCAAAACTGGTGTCGTTGCCAGGGACTTTGTCTGAAAGTTGGTTGTGAACAAGTAAGTTTCAATATCCACTAGACAATGAAGAACTGTGATGTAAGAGAAGATGATGAGTTCGAAGAAAGAAATATATTTGAAGTTTAAGATATCGATGAAGTCGAAGAAGTGCATGTGGTAGTTGTTGTTGTGTAAGAGGAGACTCAAAATAAATGTAATGAGAAGAAGAAAGAGAAGTTGGAGGTCAGCTTAAAGATACCAAAAAAGAGACAGACTCCACCATGTTTGAGAAGGGCCAACAGGTATGGATGGTTCATGATTTTCCATTTAGTTTTTCAGGTTTAAGAAATGGTGGATCAGCCCGATGAAAATCAACCAAGTGATGCTGTCAGGAAGAGTTAAGCTATTTAGAGAGAGAGGACAAGGACTGACTTACATGGATAGGTCACAACTAAGGAAGTTTCTAAACCATGACTAGGTAAAATCTTTCCAATCATCTGTCATATGAGCTGAAGTTGAAGGAGGTAAGGTCGAGCCAACGATGTTAAACAAAAGCGCTTCTAGAAGGCAACCCGAGTTTTTAGACCCTTTATTTATTTTCTGTTTTTAGGGATGTGCATGCACTCGCCCTAATTTTTTCAAATTTCATTGATTATGGCTTATACTTTCACATGTGCCTTTGTATTTTTGCAGGACCATCATGACACTGGCTATAAGAAACATGTGGCATGAACAAAAGTTGCAGGGCCATTACACGTCGTGAAACACATTCACGTATTGAATTCAAGGAAATACACGTCGTGAAACCAATTCACGTCGTGAATTCGGTGCAGGTAGAACCGACACAACAAACTTCAAATCATAATTCAAAGGGGAATAAGCGTTTCAATTCTGAATTTTTCTACTGTACTTTCCAAAATTAATTGTTTTAGAGTTTGAACTTTTAATTGCATGCTTTCCTTGATCCTTTCTTTACTCAACTGAACTAGGTTACAAACAACTTAGGATACTTTCCATATCATGATTTTAAATTTCTTTGTCAATAAATTTGAATAAAAAAAATAAAAAATTTTAGTAGAGATAAACATGTGGTTTTGGATTTAGCAAATCATGATTTAGGGGAGCATGCTCATTTTTGTAAATGATTTTTTTCTAAGATTTGTCTTGTGTTGAATTTATGATATTTTTTATTAATTGATTTAATTATTTGTACGTATTGTCATGAGTGATTTGTCTCAACCCTTCGTTCTCATTCTCATTCTCGAGACATCTTCTGAATCTAATATTTTCCATTCTTTTTATAATATATTTCTTGTGAGACTCAGACACATTCTCTTCTAGAACTTGTTTGACATCTTATCAAAGCTATGACTAAACAAAATCACTTTTAATATGATTGAGACATATTTTGTTTAACCCTTTATCCTTGGACCCACCTTACATTAATCTTTTTTAAGCCCGTAGAAGTCATGAATAGTCTTATTAGGAAATAAGTTGAGATATAAGCCTATTTTATCCATTCCTACCTTCCTCTAAATATTTTTCATGATATTTAAAAGAATAAGTGTGGGGGAGTGGCTATCCATGATGGATAGGGATATACTTCATTGAGCAGACTGTGTTGGAGTTTATCTTGTGATTTGGGGAGAGGCCATGATATCATTCAGTGTACTTTATCAATGTTCACCTCTCTTACTAAAAATAATAATAAAAAAATGGGTTGTCTTAAGTGGATAAAAAATAACTATTACCAGACTGACAATCTTTTAATCGTATGTGATTAGGTGATGAATTTTAGATTTGTCTTAAACACAATTTTCCAAAAAAAAAAAAAAAAAAAAAGAAAAAGAAAGAAAAAGAAAGAGAGAGCAAGAGATGACGATTTATTCATTGTGATTACTTTTATCATGAGTCCACTTTGATCTTTTTTGGGGGAAGAGAGAGGTGACATTTGTAAGGGGAGATTTTCATTAAGCTTATCTTTTGGATATCATGCATTATGCTTTAGAGTCAAACATCCTTTTTGAACTTTATTTTTCACAACATTACCCACCCACCCTAAAATCTCAGAGTTATTTGAATCTATCGATGAAGGCGTCATGATTATTGGTGATTCTATATTTATGCGGAGGAGATGCTAAATTCCTTGCAAGCCTATGGTAAGTGACACGTTCTTGAGGTATGTGCAAAACTCTATTTATAATTGTACATTGATATTGAGCAGAAACATTAAAGTAAGGTAAATTACAAACAACATGCATATCAATAATAAATTGAAAAATGAAAATGGACGAATGAAGAGATGCAATTATTTCAAAAGAGAAAATTAAAATACTTGATTGATTTGTTTCTTTGAAAAATTATGTGTTAAAATTTTCCATGTGATGCTTGAATATTTAATTTTCTATTTATTCAATTGATTTTATTGATATTGAATTTAGTGATATTGAATTTAAAGCATGGTGAGGTGAGTGTCCTTTGTAGTATGTTGAGATTTCATCATTGAGAGAAAGTCTGAATTCAGGTGTGAGGTATTTGATACGTGCATTTATTGTATACAATTTTGATATTAAAATGCATTGATTTTGATGATTAAATTGTTAATTCATGCTTGTACACTTGATGTTTTGTTCATACATGGCAGGATATGTTAAACTACTAGAAATGGGCAGAAGTGAAAATGATCAAGATTTCCACTAAAAGAAGGCTTCCCATGTTGAAGGATGTATATGGAACACTCTCAGGGGCCAAAACTGAAGGTCCCGAGTGAAACGATGCTTCCAGAGCTGGAAAATAAAGATTCACGTCATGTAAACATTACACTTCATGAAACATTATAAGGCATGACAAAATTACAGAGCATGAAGTGGAAACGAAGTTGGCTAGGTGATGAAAATATGTGTCACGACGTGACACATACGGTCATGTTGTGACACACCCATGATGACCCAAAAGGAATTCAAGTCGTGTAACAAGTCGTGGATATTTCAAGGATCCACACATTACACGTTATGAATCACTTACAACGTGACGTGAAAGTGTCAGGAGGACAAAAAAACAAGTAGGTTCGACACAATCGGTGGCCGAGACCACTTTTATGACCCCGAGACCACCTAGGATGATGACTTTATGACCCATTATGATGCCATTGAATGCTACATGAGCCCTATGAGAGTCTATAAATAGGGAGTTGTGTTGCTGCTACAATGATGGATTTCAGAGATCAAAGTTTGGGGCGGAAAGTTGCGTTGTGTAGGGTCCTCCACCACACTTTGTCTCCGCTTTCTTTGTCTTATTTTTCTTTCTTCCTCCCCCCTTACTCCCTCATCACTAGGATGATGGGGTATTTCCCACCTTGTGCTAGGGTAATGTGGTTGAAGGGGGAAGATGTCGTTGGATTTATTACTTTTATTCCATTCATGCATTTGGTTCGTTGTAATTTATTTACCCAATTCCAATCCCTTTATTTTTGTTTAATTATGACCATTGGTTAATAAATCTGAAAGGAACATTTTAATTGTGCAACTAGTTACCCTAAATTATGTATGACCATTCTCTCATTTAGGGTAATTAGGTTTAAAAATGGTATCGAGACAAACAAAATTTAGCAATGCCCTAAACTATTTGACTATGAGAAAAGGACGATTGCCGCATTGAGGAGGGGATACCATGACCATTGGACCTACATCTCGACTTTGACGCCAAACATGGATTAATTAATTAATTTTATAAAATTCAATTGCACTCGAACCCTGAATCTACAAAACCCCGACACACCTTCAAATCTGATCTTCAAAATCTAATCTGCTTCTCTTTCTCTTCTCTCACTTGCTTTCAAAACCAACATTTGTTTCTTTATCCTCTTTTCTCAAACAATAAAATAAAATCAATTTCCTTTAAAAAAACGTAAATAATTAACATCACCGTCTCTGTGGAATTGTCCTTGACCTGCTGCTATATTCATTTTAATTAATTAGCTGCATCTATCGAATTTTTATAAATTTTGTATTTTAATTCACCTCATGGGAAATAACGACGCTCTCAGGGGTCTGTCAACCTCCATACCCCAAACTCTTTTAAGATATCAAGTGTAATTCACTTTTCATTTTGACCGGTACAATCCTTTTAGAAGGTGTTTCATTTTTCACAATAACTAAATGTAATTCTTTACATTTTTCTTTATCATTATATATTATAAAATCTTTTAGGATATTGAATGAAAAAAACTTAAATAGGTATATTAGTGATATCCACTTTCCAAATGGTAACTAAATGTAACACTTCACATTTTTATTTACCATCATATATTCTAAACATTTTAGAATATTAAGTAGAAATCACTTTAACTTAAGACTGGTGTTATCCTTTATTTGTTAATTTTGAACTCCTCTAAGTTCAAACATACTTCCACTAGCCTTTTAGACATTAAATTCTTTTTATAACATCTTGCCAAGATACACAAACCCTTTTGTGTTGGGAAATAACATTCATTTCCTTTTAATATGAATACTTCACAAATAAACTATTGTTTACATATCATATATGATATTCTATGTGTTTGAAAGATTTTCATTTGAAAAGAAGACTATTAAAATATACCATCGATGGGTGGTGAGAACACATTCCCACATATTTTAACAAACATCTGGATAAACACTTTTATCCATACCTTCTCAAAAGATGTTACAGAAATTGATGAATCATAAACAATGTGTATACAGTTAACCATCTCATACTTTTTCATAACTCTATGTAACCGAACAAGTTCCCTTATCACATAAGAGAAATGAGATGAAGGTACACATCATTTACTTAGATTCATTTGAGATTTATAAAAAACATTTATATACATATCCTCGATGTAGTAGCTATTTACTCCATCTTATGAATATAAACTACATGTTCAATCAATTTATCATTTGATTTTGAACTCCAGTTCATTTACAACACTTTTTAAAATATACATTTGGTATCATATACCCTTTAAATTTGAAGAATTAATTTCTATAGCATCCATACCTAACATGGACATTCCATGGAGTTTCACAAACTCCTTGAGGTATATCTTGGATAATCCAATCATATTGAATTATCACTATTTCTTCCTGAAAAGCCTAGGTTTAAATGACATTGACTAGCTTTTTGAAGAAACATTTTTGAACTTTTCAATTAATTTTTCTTCTTTTAGTTTGAACTTTGACCCACTTGTACTGCCCATATTGTACCAAAATCCAGACATCATATGCCTAGTTCATCCATTCTCAACACTTTAAGAATATAGGGTAAATGTTTTTTGAATTCAATCATATTGTTGGAATATTTCCATAGATGAAAATAATATAAATTCCCTAACCAGAACAAGACATTTTAGTCTCCCCTTAAAACATGTTATGAAATTGAACAAAACAAAAACCATGTGTAAAAATACCCATCTCATTTCATATAAAAAACTATTGTTTACATGCTCTTCTCAAGATCTAAATGAGATAATACACATCGTATTACAAGTTCATCCAAGCTTGAAGCATCCAGGTTATTAATGTAGGAACTCCTTTACTCCATTACTTGAAAAAAACTTCAAGTTTCAATTATTTTCATCTTATGAACTTCTATATATTTACAATACTTTGTAAATCATACAATTGATATCATATATCTGTCATAATAATATGATTTAATTTCTATAACCACTAATGTTTAAGGAAACCTTTAGTCTCTTCAGGTTATTTATCATATTCAATCATATTGAATATCATTTGACATATCCAAGCATGTTGAGTGAAGACTAAGACTTCTTTGGTCATTTTTTATCCAATGCATTTGAAACCTTAAATGAACCACTCTATGCTTCCACAATCATCTAGATTCACTTGTTGAACAATTTCAACACTTTGTTACTAAGGAAGGAATTGTTTAAACACATTGAATTATTATTAAAAACTTTTCTTAAATCAACAATCTTGCTTAAGATTTTTTCTTTAGTTACAAATCTTAAGAGCTACTTACATTAAGTTTCTTCTTTTCAAGGATTAATTTCAATGTTTTAGCTTGATGACGATGATGATATTTATCTACAACAAAAGCTTTTATCATATAAACATCATGTGTTAATAACAATTTAATAAGGACTTTTATTAAACGAGTTCCTACTAAATCGATGACCCATTTATAAAATCCATCATATCCATTAGTGGGCTAAGATCCATATTTCACTAAGCAATGATTTTGATATAATTTTTATCTCACCACTTGGTTATTTAGGTAGGGAATCATCCCAATCACATCATATATGATTCTTGGACAGTTGAGAGGACAACCCTTTGTCCAATCCATCATATGGATTAACTCAACTCTATTCCTCTGGTAACCTAATCCTATTACGGTCCTTCGACTACTGTAACCTAAAACAAGTGCTAAAAAAGGCCAACAAAGGATAATCTAGGGCACCCAACTTATGACATGACCTACCCAAGGATGATCCAATGCCACCCATCCTTGATTGCCTTACACAAGATAATCTAGGGGCACCCAACTATCATGACCCCTCCTACCAAAGACATCAAAATGAAGGGAGAGTGATAATGACCCCCTGAGTCCCGCCTATAGTAGGCCCCAGTTTGGGGACTAACACTGAGGGTATAAAAATCTCACAGTATGGGAGGTATTACCCACTATAAATGAAACAAAATCAAAAGATACGATAAATAATCACAAAAAAAATCCAGCAAAAAATATAAAATCAAACAAAAAATCATCCCACAATGCATGAATAAATAAAATCGATACATATAAAAGTTTCCAAAGTAAATACAAAAAGGACAAGCCTACGACAACAACTCCAACTCACATAGTAATGTCCAACTCTATCCCCAAAGTCCTCTTGGAAACCTGAAAATGGTTTATATACGTATGGTGAACATAAAAAGTATAATTAGTAGGGATGTAACCAAGGTCTCAAGTGTACATGTGAAAAGAGAATGCTAATGCTCCAATGAATAAACAATAGAACCAAAAAGCACCTATATAGGTCATCTATCCAAACCCAACCTCACTATTTCTCTGTCACCAAATCACACACCTAATATAATAATACAACATCAAGATCATGGCAAAGCTAAGCGCCCCACTGCCTCTTCCCCACTGATTTTCCACTCTCATGCCCCAACGTCGAACTTCATATGCTCCCATCCCTTCCACACACATCACATCACATCACATCACATCCCGCCCACAGACAACTAGGCCACACATCACATCACATCACATCGCATCACATCGCATCCTGCCCGCATACACCTGGGGCAACACATCACAACCAGAACCAGAGTAGTTTCGTATCATGAATGTGAAAAATATCAACCTTGTTCCCTCCTCCTACCACGAATGACCCCCACTATATATCACAATGTACCACATCATGTCTCGCCCGAAGACACCCAGGACAATGCATCACATCTTGCCCATAATAACCTAGGACAACATATCACATCCTGCCTGTTGACACCTGGTCCACACATCACATCTTTCCAGTAAACACTTGATCCACACATCACATCTCACCCGTAGAAACCTGGGCCAACACATCACTATTGAAGGAAGATTGGGGGAGAGGGGGTAGCCAATCATCCATATCACTACCATCCCGGATGTTGGGGAAAACACCCAAAACATAGCACATCTAAGACTTGGAAAGGTTATCCAACTTAGGTGGGACGTGTATAAAATAACATAAATATACATGACATAGAGATAACACACAATACCCAACCTAAGGGTTCAAATTAGCAACACTAGCGCACTTCACACCACCACCACCATATCGCACACCAACCATCACAACCGCTGCCACCACTATATGGAACACACCACACAACCGCCACACAAGCCACACAACATTCCACTTTCCACTGACAAGTTTCACCACATTTATTCATTTATCCATTTACCACACCTATCTATTTACATCCCATTATATTCAATTACCAACCCATTCATTTATTCATTTCATTTAGTATTGTAATTTATTCCACTGATATCTAGACAACTAATACAACCACACACACAACTATCACCACAACACCACACATCCACCACCGTCATTGTATCACATCAACCATGCCATCTCAAAACACAACAACCACACGTCTCATCCATCAAACAATCACAACCATCACATATCACAACCACTTCACCACAACCTCTGTGCCACAACACATCAATGCCAACTAACCACCGCATCACTTCCCCACACACCACACAACTCATTCGGTCACATCCATCATCGCACAATAACCCAGACCATGTAGGGAAACACGACAAGCACATAAACATATTTCAACACCCATTCTATCTTCCATATTTATTTAGAGTAATTATCACACATCTTATTTATTTAGTATGAGTTTTATCACACAAACCAGATGTCCATGGGAAACCAATTATTAGCCAAATATACATTCTTTAAACTTTTATCCAGTTTGAGATCACATAACAACATAATAAGGGTCATCACAACATAACAACTAAAACACAAACATGTCTCCCAATAGTCTTTATTTTTAGAATTGGAAAAAAGCATGCATAATAACATCTATAAAAAATATCAAAGTAGTAAAGCATGCAATAACTCTCCATACCCATCAATTTCAACATGCCAATTAATTATATGATTTTTACAACCCTTAGTATCTATCAATAGGTAAGAAAAAGAATGAAAATCCCACACATAGCATCTAAAAGGGTGAGAATTAGGATCCCCTACCTCAAAGAAGCTTTCCAATCTCACTACGCACCATTGAGTGAAGAAGAAATGCCTGCAAACCACAACTGCCCGCAAAACCCACAGATCAACCTACACCGCATCAAAGGGTTATTAAGATGCAACCCACAAATCCACCCAAATGAAAGAAACATCACCATAGTGAATCCTTGAAGAAGAAAGAAAGGCAATGCATGAGAAAAGAGATAATAAATCACCATGGATCGAAGATGGGAATCCAAAGATTGATCCCCATAGAAGGAATCCCAAAACACCCGAAGAGAGGGCGACATGATCGATTGTAAATGAGAGGAACATAGGGTTTGAAGAAAAACTTGAGGCACTCCAACCTTTATAGTCATGATGCATAGGGGATTTACACAGTGTGTACCCTTTATATGTCGCATAAATTCTGGGTTTCATGCCTCACCAAAAAACACGTCGCCTCAACCATGAAATCCCAAATTTATTACATGCCATGTAATAAACTATGGACCATCCTTCACAAGTAGATAACCTTACTTTCATGTCATGTAAACTCTACACGACATGTATTCCTCCTGCCTCTATCTTTTAAATATCCAACACCTCCGGTCTCACTCTAGGCCTCCTCTGAGTACCATGAAACCTCCTCAAGCCTCCCCTAAAACACCTCCAACACCTAAAACCAGAAAAGTAATGGCCAGGGAGGACACAAACCATTACCTCAAATACCTATCAAATGATTCTCTCCCTCAAGAATCCATAACCAATCCTAGAAGGAAAAGGGGTCTGAACCACCACCCCATTGAGATACATCTCAAGGATCTCGTTACTCCTCGATGCTACCACTGTCCAAACACGCAAAACAAAATGACCACAAAACATCTCAAAAAACCTCATCACTACACAAAAACACAAACACCTACACAACCACACAACCACATACAAAACCATCCATCCTCCACACAGCCCAAACTAACAACCATCACAACCAATGAACCACACTTCTCCTAACGTACGAATTAGAGAATTCCATCATTCACGTTAAGATGATATACGCTTTGGGAGACATTGACTCACCTAAAAAGGTTTAATTGAATCGTAGTTAATGCATATCGATTAGGAATTAGGTCCTCCCCTTTTCATATGTCAGGGGTTTTATTACACATCAATAACTAATAGAAACAACACATCTCATAACATAGCAAGATCCAAACATCACATCATAAGTAAAATAGAACAAAACAAAACTCAAAAGAGATATGGGTACTAGGCATGAATCCATGTTTCTTGCTCCTAAGAACTCTTCTCCAGGCCACAATGCCTCTATAATACACAGACCAAGGGAATGGTCCGACCACACAACACCTTCTTTCGAAGATCCTGGATCTCTACTGGTGGATCCACAAACATCGCGTCATCCTCGATATCCAACTCCCCTCAGTCAATAATGTGAGAGTCATTGTGAAGATATCAATGAAGCTGGGGCACGTGAAATACATTGTGGATACTTTCCAATTGTGGTGGAAATGCCAACTAATACACCACCTCACCAACACATCCCAACACCTCAAAGGGACCAACAAACTTGGGAGAAATCTTACCTCTTTCCAAACATCGACTGCCCATGTCGAGGGGAGACTCTTAAGAACACATGGTATCCAACCTAGAACTCTAGGTACCCCAATCTACAATGAGAATAGGCCTTATAACAGTCCCGTGCCACCCTCATCTGCTCACAAACCAACTGTATCTTCTCGGTTGTGCTCTCCACCACATCAGAACCAAGAACTATCGACTCTCTAACCTCCATCCAACACAATGGAGAATGACAGGACCACCCATAAAATGACTCAAACAGAGCCATACCAATGGATTAGTGATAGATATTGTTGTATATAAACTCGACTAAAGGCAGATGTCGTACCCAAGATCCATCAAAGTCCAAGATGCATGCCCGCAACATATCCTCCAATGTTTGGATGACCCGCTTTGTCTATCCATATGTCTGAGGGTGGAAAGCAGTGTTAAGGCACAACTGGGAGCCAAAATTATGATGTGATCCCCTCTATACTCATGAGATAAAATGAGGATCTCAATCAAGGATGATGGTCCTAAGTACCCCATGAAGCCTAACCACATAATCCACATACCACATTTCCAAAATATTCATGACACTCTACTCACAGATCACTAAAAAGTGATCTGATTTCATCATCTAGTCCACTATCACCCAAAAAATATAACAACCCCTGATCTCGGGGTAACCCTATGAAAAAAATCCATCAAGATGTTCTCCCATTTCCACTTGGTAACATCCAAGGATTACAACAAACCTTCCAGAACATGGTGTTCTATTTTCACTTGCTGAAAATACATACATCTTTCCACAAACTCTTCTACTGACTATTTCATCCCTCACCAGCAAAGCTATCTCCTCAATACATGACACATATTTGTCACACTATTTTGTACCGATAATGGTGAACTGTGAAACCCACAGAGAACTCTCTCACACATTGCATGTGGGACAAAAAATATTATCCTGTAACAAGACCTAGTTCCGACCACCCTCTAACCATACCCTAGGAACGTCACTATCAAAAATATGATTATGCATTACCTCTGCCTTTGAGTCCCTCTACTGAGACTCCTCCACCCGTTGCATCAAAGACGACTCCACGGTCATCTGATAAATATAAACTCGACAACTGCTCTCTCCAATGTCAAGATGCATCTCTACAAGCTTATCCATTCCTTTCCAAACATCCACAGACTCCCGAGCCATATCATCTTAGGTATTTTGACTCAACGTATCAACAAATGCATTACCCTTCCCTGTGGTGTAATAGATCTCAAAATTGTAATTATAAAGAAAATCCATCCACCTCTGTTGGCATAGATTCAAATCACATTGATAGAAAACATATCTTAGGCTCTTGCGGTCCATGAAAACTAAAAAATGCTCACCGATGAGGTAATTTTGCCATAACTTTGGGCGAACACAACTACCGCCAACTCCAGATCATGGGTGACATAGTTACACTCATGGGGATGTAACTTCCTAGACCCATAAAATATCACCACCCTCTGCTACATTAACACGCATCCCAATCCCAGATGGTATGCGTCACAGAAAACCTCAAACAACACACCCTCCTTAGGAAACTGAACCACTGGAGTATTAACCAACTTCTCCTTCAAGAAACTGAATGCTGTCTGGAACTGATCTGTCCACACAAAACCCTAGTTATTTCTATTCAAAACTATCAATAGGGTTGTAACTCGAGATAAATCAGATACAAACATCTAATAA
This sequence comes from Viscum album, assembly GCA_963277665.1. Taxonomy (NCBI): domain Eukaryota; kingdom Viridiplantae; phylum Streptophyta; class Magnoliopsida; order Santalales; family Viscaceae; genus Viscum; species Viscum album. Next base: position 130,552,077 of record OY728162.1, read on the forward strand.
TATCCCACAAAACCCTAGTTATTTCTATTCAAAACTATCAATAGGGTTGTAACTCGAGATAAATCAGATACAAACATCTAATAATATCCCACAAAACCAAGGAAACTGAAAACCTCTACCACATTGTTATGTTCTATCCAAGAAACAATTAATTCAACCTTCAACAGGTCCACTGTGACACCTTGTTGAGACACCACATGTCCAAGGAAACACACCTCTCTCGTCTTGAAATCACACTTGGAAAACTTCCCAAAAATCTGGTGTTGTCGAAGGACCTGTAAAACAACCCTGAGACGATCGACATACTCCTCCTCTAACTTCAAGTACGCTAAGATATCATCAATGAATACAAGGATGAATCGGTCCAATAACTCACAAAACACATATTTTATAATCCCATGAACACCACTGGTGCATTCGTAACATCGAACAACATGACCACAAACTCGAAGTGCCCATACTTTCATCTGAAGATAGTCTTATGAATATCCTCATCTTTCACTCGCAACTGGTGATATTCAGACCCCAGATCGATCTTTGAGAACTAGTTAGCTCATTTCAACTGTTCTAAGAAATCATTGATCCTTAGAAGGGAGTAACGACTCTTAACTGTTACCTAATTCAATCTCTGGTAGTCTATACACAACCTCAAACTACCATCCACCTTTTTAGAGAACAATACTGGAGCACCCCATGATGACACACTAGGTCAGATGAAACCCCTATGTATCAGATCATCCACCTGCAACTTCAATTCATGCAACTCTGTGGGCACCATCCAATAGGGATCCATCAAAATCGGTGATGCACCTAACTGCAACCCTATCCCGAAATCGATCTCGTATTGAGGATGCAATGTCATAACTTCCTCTAAGAAAAAATCTAGGAACTCCTCCACAACCTTGGGAGCATCCCCAACCCAATATTCTACTAATAGATCTACCAACTAGAACAAAATAGGCTCCACTTTCCTACCACCTAACCGATAATCTTTCTCACCAACGAACGTCACTCACTAGCCCTCCACATCAGAAAATGAGAATCTCCTCCAAAAGTAGGCGATGACTGCACACACGAAATACAACCAATCTATACCAAAGATAACATTGTATGAATGTATTTTCAATAAGAAGTCCCTCTCCAACTGGTTCTGCCCCATCACTGGTCTATATTCTCGATACACATCAAATAAGGAGGTCTAAACTCCAACCAGCGTAGATAAAACCATGGGTACTGGAAGCCTATCCATGTTTAGTCCCAACATACAGACCAAAGAAGGAGAAACAAAGGAGTGAAATACTCTTGAATCAAACAAAGCACACACAAGGGTTGATGACAAACTGATCGTACATCGAACAACTCCTGGCTCTGCTGGTGTTGCTGCCTCTAACATGTGCACCTGACCATGCCTAGCTCCTCTACCTCTCTACTTCCAACTTCCATGGTCACATTCTATACTAGGTCCCTATGGACATGGACCATCACGAGGCTTCCCTATACCAACTCCGCCCTCTCTTGAATACTAAACAACAACCTGCAGACCCTGCAACCAGAACTGTCTCGGAGGCAACTGCTGCTACTAAAATGGGGTCTGACTTCCCATCTGAAATTGGCCTCTCTGAGCGGTCGTACACTGAGACTTGCAACACCCATATCTCACGCAGATATGGAATTCAAATGGAAAACCCTTGAAAGGTGCTCAAAAACCACATGTCCCTAACGGTCGGGAAATGAACTACCTCGACCAGTTCCCCACTGAACAGAAACCTGACTTCCTAAACACCTACGACCCATTGTTCAAATCCCTACTCATCAAAACACCCTAATGACCACCCTACTGAGGATCAACTCCAAAAATAAAGCATCCACTCGATAACCTTAGCCTTTTTCTGCACCTCTAGATACGTCGAGAGCATAAACAAAATTACTGCATACCTAATAATTTGATGCAAAGCCTCCTCTAAATGCTGCACTCTAGACTCCTCATTTGGGAAAAAATTTGGAGTAAAGTGAAGGAGGTCCTTGAATCTGATCCCAATCTCCTGAACGCCGAGACTCTATTTTTGAATAGAGATAAACTCTTTCCTCTTGGCTACCCTCATCGTTGACGACAAAAACTCTATCCGAAAATCCCTTTGAAAGTTGGTCCACAACACCTATTCCTCCTTGCGGTCACCAAGAAACAACTTCCACTGCTGACACACACCTCCTCGCATCTGACTAACTTCCAAAGACACCCAAAACTCAGCTCGTGCTTAGACCAAAAGCGATATCGAGCTCCTCTATCTATCATTTTTTCTCCATATCCGAGACGCTCCCCTCGTACTTATCCAAAATTTTCTGTTGAAAGGAACGCAAAGCCCGCTACCATGCCTCTTCCTTCTCTGTCAGGTTAACTCTCTAATGATCAACCAAATTGGCCTGCTGAACCTCAATTTTCCGAGAAACTCACGAACGATGAACATGATCCATTCCTGAAAACAAGGAGAACATCCTAAGCTCGGTAACATGGAACTTTATCAAATATTATTTAATTTATTCATTTTATTTCCCCAAAAAACCCAATTCAAACATGAACACAAGTCATCATGATTCATGTAACTCTCCTAGGTCTCTACCCTGCAAACAGATCCACCCCTCTTGGTCGTTCAATAAGTTCAGAATTTGTGCACCAGATCACAAGGGGTCCTAAAATCCTATGTCCTAGCCGGTCTCTCTGACCTATGTCACACGCCAAGTTCAACTGACACTGCTTCCATACCAACCCATGCAATATTCACTGTGCTTAACTTCAAACCCCATCCTATCTCTCAACCACCACCTTTGATACCACTTTTTCATGACCCCCTCCCACCAAAGACACCACAATGAAGGGAGAGAGATAATGACCCTAAGTTCCAGCTCTATTAGGTCCCAAGTTAGTTACTATCACCTGGGGTATAAAAATATCATAGTATGAGAGAAATTACCCTCTATAAATGAAACAACACCAGGGGATAAGATAAAAAATCACCAAACAACTCCAATCGAAAATATAAAGTTAAACTAAAAACCATCTCACAATGCATGAATAAATAAAACTGATACATAAAAAAGTCTTTAAAGTAAATACCAAAAAGAAAATCCTATGAAAATAACTCAAAAACAACTCCAACCCAGCTAGTAATGTCCAGTTCGGTCCCCAAATTCATCTTGGAAACTTGAAAACAATTTATATATGTAGGGTGAACATAGCATGTATACTCAGTAGGGATAGAACCAAGGCCTCAAGTGCACATGTGAAAAGAACATGCTAATGCACTAGTGAACAAACACCAGAACCAAAAAACACCTATATAGGTCATCTAACCAAACCCAGCCTCACCATGACTCACTCACCAAATAACACATCCAATATAATAATATAACATTTATATCATAACAAGGCAAGGCACCCCACTGCCTCTTCCCCACTAATTTTATACTATCATGCCCCAACGTTGAACTTTCTATCCTTCCATCCCTTTCACACACATCACATCACATCACATCACATCACATCACATCACATCACATCACATCACATCACATCACATAACATCACATCACATCACATCACATCACATCACATCACATCACATCACATCACATCACATCACATCACATCACATAACATCACATCACATCACATCACATCACATCACATCACATCACATCACATCACATCACATCATGCTCGCAGACACCTGAGCCACACATCACATCACATCACATCACATCACACCACACCACACCACACCACACCACACCACACCACACCACACCACAGCACACCACAGCACACCACAGCACACCACAGCACACCACATCACACCACATCACATCACATCACATCACATCACATCACATCACATCACATCACATCACATCACATCACATCACATCACATCACATCACATCACATCACATCACATCACATCACATCACATCACATCACATCACATCACATCACATCACATCACATCACATCACATCACATCACATCACATCACATCACATCACATCACATCCCACAGACACCAGATCCAACACATCATAACAAGAACCAGAGCAGTAGGGTATCACGAACATGAATGACATCAACCTCGTGCCCTACTCCTACCAAACATGACCCCCAATATATATCACATTTCACAAAATCATGTTTTACCTGAAGACACCTGGGACAACACATCACATCTTTCCCATAAACACTAGGGACAACATATCACATCTTGCCCGTAGACACCTAACCCACACATCACATCTCACCCATAGACACCTGAGCCACACATTACGTCTCTCCCATAAAGACCTGGGCCAACACATCAATAATGAAGGAAGAGTGAGAGAGAGGGGGTATCTAACCATACATATCACTACCACCCTAGATATTGGGGAAAATAGCCAGAACTCAACACCTCTGAGTGTTGATAAGGTTATCCAACTCGAGTGGGGTGTGTATAAAATAACATAAACATACATGATATATAAATAACACAAAATACCCAACCTAAGGGTTCACATCAACAATAATAGTTTACACCACATCATCAACCACACATCAACCATCACAACACTTTCCACCACTATATGCAACACACCACACAACCGCTACACAAGCCACATGACTTTCCACTTTCCACTGAAAAGTTTCACCACATTTATTCATTTATAAATTTACCAAACATATCCATTTCCATACCATTACATTCAATTAACAACCCATTCATTTATTCATTTCGTTCAGTATTGTAATTTTTTCCACTAATACCCAAGAAACTAACACAATCACACCACACAACTATCACCACAACACCACACATCCACCATCGTTATTGCATCACATCTCCCAAGCCATCTCACAACACAATGACCACACATCTCATAAATTTCATAACCATAATCACCATGTACCAAAACCACTACGCCACAATCACTAAGTCATAAACCTCTACTCCAAAACCTCTACACCACAAACTCTGCACCAAAACCACTATGCCACAACCTTTGTGCCACAACCACTGCACCAAAACCTCTACGCCACAACATCATCACACCATATCACACAACTACCCACATCACATCCATGCCAACCCACCACCACATCACTTCTCTGCACACCTCACAACCCAGCTGGTCACATCCATCATCACACAACATCCCAAACCACATAGGGAAACACAACAAGAAAAAATACACATCTCAACATGCATTATGGATTCTATATTTATTCAGGGGAATTATCACATATCTTATTTATTTATCATGAGTATTATCACACAAACAATATTTCCATAGAAAATCAATTATTATCCAAATATACATTCTTTAACCTTTATTTAGGGAGAGATCACACAACAAGGGTCATCACAACATAACAGTTACAGTGTAAATAAGGCTCCCAACAAACGTTATTTTCATAATTGGTAACAGACATTCATAATCACATCAAAAACAAATATCAAAGTAATAAAACATTCGATAACTCCCCATACTAATCAATTTTAGACATACCAATTAATTATATGATTTTTATGACCCTTACTATCCACCCAAAGGTAAGAAAAATCATGAAGTCACATAAAAGGGTGAGAATGAGGATACCTTACCTCAAAGAAGCTTTCCAATATCATTGTGCACTGTAGGGCAAAGAGGAAACACCCACAACTAATAACTGCCTGCAAAATCTACAGATCAACCTACACTGCATCAAGGGGTTGTCAAAACACATCTAACTCCTCCCAAACCAAAGAAACATCTACGCAAAAAATCCCCAAATAAGAATAGAAGGAAACACACAATAAAGAAATAATAACTCACCATGGATGAAAGATGAGAAGCTAAGGATCAATCCCTATTGAAGGAATCCCAAAACGCTTGAAGAGAGGGCCACTGGATCACATAGAAACGAGAGGAGCGTAGGTTTTGAAGAAAAACCCGAGGTGCTCCAACCTCTATAGCTACGCTACACAGAAGATTTACATGGCGCATACCCTTTACGCGCCATGTAAATATCGAGTTTCAAGACCCAATGAAAAACATGTCACCTCAACCTTGAAATCTCAAATTTATTACATGCCATGTAACACCCCATGAACCATCCTTCACAAGACACAAACCTTCCTTTCACGTCATGTATACTCTACATGATTGTATTCCTCCTGCCTACAACTTTTTAACACCAAACACCTCCAGTATCACTCTAGGCCTCCTACGAGTACCAAGAAACCTCTTAAAGCCTCCCCTAAAACACCTCCAACATCTAAAACCAACAAAGTAACAAACCAAGAGTACATGAACCATTATAAAACTATAACATGGTTTTCCTGGTTGGATGATCGAGGTCTTGAAAAATGTTGTTTTGGAAGGAATTTCACAAATTATATTTAAAGGATATTGTCAACTCACCATATTATCTCATGTTATTTCCTTTCATGTATGCATGTTTCTAGTAATTTAGTTTGAAATTATATTACCTCCACCAAATCAATATTTTCAAACCATATTAATGTGTAACTCCTTACACAACCCACAAGTTTGTGTTACTCTTCAAAAATTAAAAGTCAAACATATTCATACATATCCAGATGCATCATATGCATAAGTTACTTGAACACATCATGCAAAGACATAGATTTATCCACATGATTAAGCCCAGAGTGACTGATATCCAACCTCATTCAGTTTACTAGACAATGCATAAGCCTCTAGGTAGGTAGGTAGTTTGATCCCACATCCTTATACCCGAGGATACTTTACTCAAGAGATAATCAGATTCATCATAACTCTAAAACCTAATATGCACAAACTATATTCAATAGATAAATTCAGTTCACAACTTTAATTAAAAACTGAGGTTAAGATGGATGAAAAGCTAAATTCATGATAGAGTCAATCCTAATATTAAATGCAATGCTCTTTCTTAGAAGTAGTGTAACAAATAAACTAAAGCATGCACAATATTCAAATTTCTTAAATAATTTACTAAATATGAATAAAGCAGGTGAAAACTTTTAAATAAATGAACAATTCAAATATTTAAGCATGAGATTAACATTTATGAACAATTCATAAATCAAAGATAATTATAAACCCTTTTATAATTTCCAACTTAACTGTTGGGAAAAAATCCCTTAAGGTAACATTACAACATTTTTGGGTTGGTTGTGTTTGTTAACAATGCAGGTTTTCATGGTGAATTGTCGAGTTCTAGAGATGTGGTTGACAATCCATGTTGAAAAAGAACTATGAAAAAGGAAGATAAGATCTGGAGGTAGTATAAAAGAATAAATACAAGGTGGCGCCATTTTCCAGTGTTTGCCAAATTTTTGGGGTCTAAAATTTGGAGTTTGGTGAGCATCGCGAAAAGTGGATTTCCTTGAAGATATCATCAAAATATGGAAAAAGGCATGATTTTCATGAAGATGGGATTCTTGGTGTGGATTTCGTGAAGACATGAAGAATTTTGATGGTGTTCTTCATGATTATGATGATCATCGCGAACAACAGAGGTGAAGAGCATTGCAGCGGAGGCGCAAAATAATTGACGGAATGCTTCGCGATTATGACAAGCTTCACGAACAACATAGGTGAAGAGCATTATGACAAAGATTTGAGGTGGAGGTGAAAAGGAATTGATAGACAGCTCTGCGATTACAATGATATCCGTGATCCGAAAATTGCCATGGTGCTTCGCGATATAAAGAGAATTTCAGTAGAAATTTCAGAGCTTTGCGATTTAAGCTGACATGGTGCTGATTATGCATGGAAGGTTCGAGGGTTGGTGGAATCACCTATAAATAGACCTTTACCCCATTGAGAGAATAAGAGAGAGATCAAATGAAAAACTTTAAGCTCTCAAATTGTGAAGGAGATTCATGGAGTAGGGAGCTTCACGATAGAAAAGGGAAATTCGCAGAGGTAGTTGAGCTTTGTAAAAGAAAGGCGTGCCACGAAGGCCAATTTGGCTTAGCGGAGGATGTGCACTTCGCAAAGGTTTGTTTAGATTTGAGAAATTTCAAAGACCAGTGTGAGCTCTGTGATCTATAGAGATCTGCGATCTAGTGAGATTTGAGAAATTGTGAGCTCTATGAACCTGTTAGCTTTGCAAAGAGGTTGGATCATTTCAAATGCTTGTTTGAGCTTTGCATAAGTGGGAGCTTTGCAAAGGCAGAGTGCTTGGTGAAAGAGTTTCAAAAGGAATTGCCCAGTGTTTTAGAGACAAAGTGGTATTCATTTGTGGATGAAAGTTAAACCTCAGAAGAGCATCTATATACAGTTGAGGATGCAAGTAATCATGCAAATGAGTGAACCTACAAGTCTATAAACTGCGAGTGGATCCCTTCCAAGAGCAGTGAGAAAAAGAAGAGGAAGAAGGTAATCCTTTCTTTTGGTAGTGATCCAGTGAGAGAGAAATAGGGAGTGACCCTTGGGAAAGCAGTGAGCTGACCCTAAACATTGTAAAGGCAGTGAGCCTCGGCATAGAAGTGTTCTAGCCCAAACATTATTGGTAGTGAGATTTAGGGGATTTGGTACAGTGGCACATTGCTGTTGTATGCTCCTTGGATGTAGCCCAGTGAGGGTGAACCAAGTAAAAATATATGTGTCTGCCTGCTTGCTTCCCTATATTGCATCCAAAGCATCATCGTCAGATAAATAAGGAAATAACAAGATCAACGTTAACACATAAGTGCAAACAAAGTGACCCTTATAATATTGAGGTCAAGATCTAGTGGGGTAGAAAGAATTTTGAAAAAGAATATCCATACCCTGATTCACCCCCATCTCAGGGTATCTTGGCCCCTTTTGGTCCTAACAATTAGTATCAGAGGGAAGGTTTCTTTTATCAGAATTGTTTGCTCTGACTTGGTAGAGTTTATTAGTGAAATTAACATTGTAGTTTGATCATACCTTGGTGTTCCATGGAAAAGGGTAGAACTTCAAAGAAGAAGTAGAATTCTGGTGAAATTACTCAGAGTGGAAGTGTCTATAGAAAGAGTGTGATTCAATTGAAGTAATCAAGTAGTGAACAGAATAATGATTTGGATAAATCATATAGTGAAAATACTTACTCATTCAATGATGTAGAAGTAATGAGCGAAGAACCTGATATTCCAAGTGATGTTGGAACTACTAATGATAAAGAAACTCCCAGAAGGAAAAAAGTGGATTTTGTCTATAAAAAAAAGGAATTGGATCAAAAGTTGGATGAAGAGATTAAATCTAAAGATATACGGATCGAAGAAATGGAAATTGAGGTCAACAAGATAAGTGGATTAAATCAAAGTCTTATTGACATGACCATTGATCCGAGGGAGAAGAATGATTCTCAAGCTAAAGAATTGAAAATGTTTTCTACAATGAGAGAAAAATGAAAAGATGATAATAAGAGAAAGAATCTGAACTCAGATAGAATTCAAAATTTGAAACCCAGAAATGAAAATCTTGTTTCATAGCTAACTGAACTAGTTTAGACGAATCAAAGGCTACAACAAGAGAATGCATGTTGTTTTGATTCTATTTCTCAGGAAAAATTGAATGTAAATGAGAAAAGTGATATGGTAGATAAGCTCACACAAGAACTAGAAGATGAGATGAGTTGCAGGAATAATCTCGGGAGAGAACTCAATGGTCAACTTGAAGTAAGGGATTTGAAGATTCAAAAGTTGGAAGAAGAGATAGAGTTAGTGAGGAAAGAAGTGGATAAATCCAATACTAAAGGAAAGCCTAAAATGAAGGATGCATTTAACTTATTATTTTTTTATCCTTCAGCAAGTGATGATAAAATGAAAAAAATATTCTATTTATGAAGAGAAACAACATCATATTTTCTTAGCTCATAGACCATACAGTTTGGAAAAAACCGGTATTGTATTTGATGAATCCTCTCCCGTGCATGACAGAAAGAGAGTCGTGAATAGTTTTAGAAATGGAAAAAATCCTGTAGGTGCTGGGGACAGACCTAAGAGGACATTTACAAGAAGTAATTACATCATGTGCTATTTCTGTGGGAATCATGGTCATACATCAAGATTTTTTTTAGAGGTTCAAGAATACATTTCATGCTATGAAGATAGAAAATGTACTAAATATGAGAATAAGAATAATATTCCTGAGAAATTCAAGAGAAGAGTCTCTTAGAGGAAAACATTCATTAGATGATACTACTATGGAAGAATGGGACACACTATGAGTATGTTTCAGGAATATCAGGAGCTCAATGTCAGAAGAAGAACTCAAGCTGCATCAACATCTCAACTGAGAAATGATGAAATGAGGTATGCCTTTGATGGAAGATGTTTTGTATGTTCTCATTATGGGAATTTGGAAAGACATTTCAGTAAGAAAAAATCAGGAAAGGAAAAGGTATCGAAATGAGATTCTTGATTGTAGTGATGCATAATGAGAAATTCTACAATGGGAGGCAAAGTGGTAAGTTGAAGAATAGTCTTAGAGCCTCATGGTAATCACAAGGTGCTTAACGAAAGGTGTATCAGTCACATCCTCTATCACACTCACAATATCTCACTCAGAAATAATTTAAACAAATATAGAATAAAAAGGGAGGAGATGCTACGACTGTGAGTAAGAAGAATGTACGTTCAGTAGAGGACCTACCACTAGAAAAAAATAGTGTGGTGACTCAGATATCTGATAAAAGAAAAATAAACAAAGAATGCATTGAAAAACTCGAATGTCATGTGCCACAATAAGAAGTGGAGGAAAGAGGAAGATCCCTACAATGGAGGAAGGAGCAAGGGAAGATGATAAGAAGAGATATTCCTACTGAGAGAAGGAATCAATGGAAATTGAATTTTGGTGGAACATCAAAGAGGGAAATGTGTACTAGTGGGTTTAAACCCCAAATGGTGATAAAGGCTAGGCCTATAGAATCTATATATCAGAAAAAGACTCAGCATGTGGGTAATGAATGCTTAGTCATATGGCCAGAGCAGTTGAAGTTGGATAGGCAGCTAGAAGAAGCAAGGAAGGAGTGTGATGCTCTGCAAGAAAGAATCAAAGGGTTGACCCATCAGGATTAACCACAATCCTCATCTTGAGTATTCCAAAAAACCCCCTCTTCCTATGTGTATAAATTCTACTAAATGGCGTTCAAGTGTTTCAGGTTCAAGGGGAGATACGATCCAAGGGGAAGTGGCATCAAAAGATTCAAAGTAGTGATGTGATGTGATCCAAAATTTCTAATGATTCAAATCAGTTACCAGATTTAAAGAAGGACTCTAGAATAATTCCATAAAAGGATTTAATATTTTATGGATGCATGAAACATGTGGAAGTAATTGAGAACAATAGACAATGATTATGTTACTAACTTTTTATCTTGTTTCCTACACTGAGTTTGACTAAGTAGGCTTAGAGGTTTTGTTAATGGCTCATTGAAAAGTGCCACATGAGAATAAATGATGCAGGAGAAGGAGAATGATTTTGGGTCAAAAAATTTATCTCAACAACAAGAAGAGTCAAACATCATAGGGGAGATCTCTATCTCCTAATCAGATGCAAGATCTCAATGGGATATAAAGTATGAGTGTTTATGTTCAAGAAGAATGATTGGGGGACAAGCAACAACACTTAGATTTTTCATGATTATCTATTTTGTTATAATAATATGGTATCAGTTAACTATTTTTAGGATACCAAGAATCTGTGAGAGAATATCAACAATTTTTTAATAAGAAGATAAGAAATGAAGTTGAAATAAATGTTTTTATTTTACAATGAAACTGTGATAAGATGCTTGTTAAAAGTGATGGAGTGGTAAGAGACTTAGGGGGAGCAGAAGTGAAAATGTTAATTCATAAATAGATACAGATAATGAATATGAGGAATTCAAGTCTATATCTATTAAGAATCCAAATATTCAATCTGAAATTGATAGGTAGAATATCATTGGTGATCAGACAGTGCTAGTGCAAACAAAGAAGATAATAACTCTATAGTAAGCATTATACTTATCACATTTTTTGTTGGATGAAGAAGACTTTATATTGGATGAATCTAGCACCAAGATCATGGTATTCAAGGATGGATTAGTTTTTAAAGAAGCTCAGTTTGCGACATGGTATAATTGATTACAATTTGTAGGTCAACAATGATAGTAATCAAAGGATTATGGTGCTAGAATATGTCGAATACATAATCTTTGAAGGATCTGATGAAACACAGTGTGACCAATTTTATAAATTATAAAAAGGAGGTTTTGAGAAGGTTTGGAATGAATAATTGAAAGGAGATGACAACTCCAGTTGCTACCCAGATGAAATCACCAAAAGATGATAATGTCAAGGCAATGGATATCATAGAAAATAGGAAGATTATTGGAAGTTTACTATACCTGAAAATAAAAAGACCTGATATTGTTTTTTCCACATGCTAAGCAGCACAATATCAAAGCAATCCCAAGGAAAGCCACATTCTTGTAGTAAAAATAATATTTCAGTATATCAAAGAAACTGTGGATTTTGGTTTTAGGTATACTGACAAGTCTCAGCCAGAGATTTTGGGATATACAGATGCAGATTGGTCTGTTTTAGCAGATGACAGAAAATCAACATCAGGAGGTGCTTTCTATCTTGGTGGATTGTGTATTTATTGGCTAAAAAAGAAGCAAGATTTCATTTCATTGAGAAACACAAAAGATAAGTATATTGCGGCCACTCAAGCATGCACACAATTATTGTGGATGAAGCAGTATCTTGATGATATGGGAGTTGAAGTGAAGTCTCTGATCGAAATCCAGTGTGACAATTCAAGTGCTATAAATCTCAGAAAAAATCCGATCCATCACTCAAGGACAAATCACATTGAGATAATGTATAATTTTATCAAGGATAAGATTGAGTCGGGGATCATGAAGTTGGATTATGTTCCTACAAAACTATAGATTGCAGACATTATGACAAAGGCCTTACCCAAGGAAGCTTTTGAGAGGCATCAACTGGCTCTGGGAGTTCAGTCAAATCCCTGCACTTGAAAAAGTGTAGATGCGGGTCCCCCTCTCCCCGAGGTATGGTATGTTTTTCTCTAATGTTCTGATATGTATTCTATACTATGTTGCAGACCACAATGGATTGACCTTTGGGTTCATTGACAAAGGGGGAGAAATAGTTCCTTTAGAGGGAGAAAATGTCTTAGTCAAAGACACGGGGAGAAGCTGACAGGTGGAGCAGCTAGATAGGGGAGAGCAACAAGATATGGGGATTATGAGTTTTAAATTTAACGATTCTTGAAGTGATCGATCAAAGATTAGATATCATGACATATTATGTTTGCGATGAAATAATTTTATTTATATCAGTATGGTATCAACAATTGATGTTAGAAATGAAGTGATTCATTGATGAACTTTTCATACTACTCTTGTTTCTTACGTCGAGCATTGCTCATGTGGGCTTAGAGTATGTGGTGAGTGACTCTTTGATCGCTATCTAAATCACAAGAGGCGAATGATGGATGATTATGGAAGGAGATTCATTGAGGTATCAAAGTGCATAGAATATTTTTGAGAAGATTTTTCAACAAACCCAAAAGGGGAGATTGTTAGGAAAAAAATCCCTTATGGTAACATTTTTGGGTTGGTTGTGTTTTTTGAAAATGAAGGTTTTCATGGTGAATTGTCGAGTTCCAGAGATGTTGTTGAAAATCCATGTTAACAAAGAACCATGAAAAAGGAAGAGAAGATCTTGAGGTGGTATTAAATAATAGATTCAAGGTGGCACCGTTTTCCAGTGTTTTCCAAATTTTTAGGGTCCAAAATTTGGAGTTTAGTGAGCATCATGAAAAGTGGATTTCCTTGAAGATCTCATCAAAATACGGCAAATGAATGAGTTTATAGAATATGGGGTTCTTGGTGTGGATTTAGAAAAGACATGAAGAATGTTGATAGTGTTCTTTGTGATTACGAATAGATTCATGAACAACAGAGGTGAAGAGCATTGCAGTGAAACTTTGCGGTAGAGGCGCAAAGGAATTGACAAAACACTCTGCGATTACAACGATCTTCATGAAAATCAGAGGTAAAGAGAATTGCAGAGAAGATTTGCGGTGGAGGTGAAAAGGAATTAATGGAATGATCCATGATTAAAACAAGCTTCATGATCTGAAAATTTCCATGGTGCTTTGCGATATAGAGAGAATTTCAGCAGAAATTTCAGAGCTTCGTGATTTGAGATGACATGGCGCTGACTATGCGTGGAACGTTTGGGGGTTGGTGGAATCGCCTATAAATAGACTTAGACCCCCTTGAGAGAAGTAGATAGAGATCAAACGAAAAAATTTAAGCTCTCAAATTATGAAGGATATTCGCAGAGCAGGGAGGTTTGTGAAAGAAAAGGGAATTTGCAGAGGCAGTCGAACTCTATGAAAGAAAGGCACACCACGAAGGACAATTTGGATTTGCAGAGGATGTGCACTTCATAAAGGCTTGTTTAGCTTTGCGAAATCGCAAATACTAGTGTGAGATCTGTGATCTAGAGAGCTCTGTGATCTAGCAAGATTTTTGAAATTGTGAGCTCTGCGAACCTGTGAGCTTTGCGAAGAGGTTGGATCATTGCAAAGGCTTGTTTGAGCTTTACAGAAGTGGGAGCTTCGCAAAGGTAGAGTGCTTGGAGAAAGAGTTTCAAAATGAATTTCCCAGTATTTTAGAGACAAAGTGGTATTCATATGTGGATGAAAGTGGAACCTTAGAAGAGCATCTATATACAGTGGAGGATGCAAGTAATCATGAAAATGAGTGGACCTACAAGTCTATAAACTGTGAGTGGATCCCTTCGAAGAGCAGTGAACAAAGGAAGAGGATGAAGGTAATCCTTTCTACCGGCAGTGAGCCAATGAGAGAGAAACAGGGAGTGACCCTTGGGAAAGTAGTGAGCTGACCCTAAACATTGTAAAGGAAGTGATCCTGGGCATAGAAGTGTTCTAGCCTGAAAATTATTGGCATAAATCTTTAGTGGATTTGGTACAGTGGCACATTTCCATTGTATGTTCCTTGCATGTAGCCTAGTGAGGGAGAACCAAGTAAAAATATCTATGTATGTCTGCTTGCTTCCCTAAATTTCATCCAAAGCATCATCATTAGATAAATAAGGAAAGAACAATATTAATGTTAACACATAAATGCAAACAAAGTGACCCTTATAATATTGAGGGTAAGATCCAGTGGGGTAGGAAGAGTTTTTAAATAGAATATCCATACCATAATTCACCACCCCTCTCAGGGTATCTTGTCCCCTTTTGGTCCTAATATTAACATTATGAACATGCCATAATTATGAGTATAAACATTTTATATTTATCCAAATAATCTTTCATATTAATCATTATATGACATTTCACTTTTAAATATATGACATTTCGTGAATTATAAACTATTTATAATCAAATTTATATTATATAAACATTTTATATAATCTAAATATCATATACTTAAAATTTATTTAAATCTTGATCATATCAATCATAAAAATGTGACTTAAATAATATCCAAATAAGACTCTTTTAATTTGAATAATTTAAAATTAATTAATTATGAACAATTCATAATTTAAATATAAACATTTTTATATTTTGAACTTATTTCAAAATTTATAACCATTTATAAATTATTTCTTATTATTTATAAATAAATAATTTTATTTCTATATCATAACAATTTCCATATAAATTGTTAAAATATATTTAAATATCATCCTTTAATATTTGGGAATATGAATGTTTCATAAACATTTAATTTGCAACGCCCCGAACCCAGTTACCCAGAGTCGGTACATTATTACATAACATTGGCATGATCACAAAGGATCAAGTCTCGAAATACCGATTAGTTTAGTAGCCTTGGAAGTACTAGATACATTCATAAGGTTTACATTACATCATAAGGTAAAAAAACTACAACAACATCTTGTCTTCATATCCCCTCATACTATCCCTGCAGGTCATTCACAAATTACTTCTTCACATCCTGGGAAAAATAAAACATTGAAAGGGGTGAGGTCAGATGCTTAGTAAGGATAAAAATATAGAAGAAGCTTTCATAGATAATCATAAACACTTAAGGCAATGTATAACTAAAACAAAAGCCTTTTAAACTTGAACTTCAGCATAATATGGCAGATATAAAATGAAATAATGCCATTTACTTATTCAAATGGATATTCTACTAGTCGAATAATCACATGCAATATCAATAACCACTTTCATGATGATGGAATGCATAATGCCAGACTATCATAACCATGTATCCAAGGCCTCGTGCCAAGACTACAAATAAGATTTTGTCAAGGGCTCGCGCCAAGACACTAGTTTCTCTCATGAGACCTACCGATGCATCGAGGAGCTATAGCGGACTCCACCCATCACTTACTAAGTCCAATGCATTCCTCACATGAAAAGTTTGAAACATAACATAAACATTCTTATTAAAACTAGCATACGAAATGTCAATACTTTAACCACAAACCATGAATGGTATAAAAATAGCACATCCACAGTCAAACATAACTCATTCGATACAATATAATTGCATTATATCAGATTAACATCAATCGAGAATAATTAAGGATATTGACATATATTAAAATCATCATCAAACTATTGAGAGAAATATCCCCCATTTTCTTGAAAACATTTAAAAGTCACACTATTTTTCAAGAAGCCATTTAAAATAGATTTTTGAATCAAAGTGTCCCATACCACTTTGAAACTTTTAAAATGAATTTTGATTTGAAAAAATTAATTTCCATATAAATAAATCCTTAAAACCATTTTTAAAACATGGACATTAATGAGAATAATAAATCTTTAAAACATTTTAAAATGATATTTTAGTTAGAGTTCCTAAACAAAAGAGAGACACTTGAATACAAATAATTGAGATAATAAATACCTTTTAATATCATGAGAATAAAGGTATTCATGATATACTATGTAAAAGTACATTATATACACCATATAAAAATTATTTGGTGTATAACAACAAAGGAGTCTCAATGGAATGTAAATTGAGATAAAATCTCTCATAAAGGCCGTATCCTTAGGTTAAAGACAAATCAACAACATAATTATGTGTGAAAAATATAAATTCACTCAATATGATTGGATATTAAGTGTAAAACAATCAAAGTACATTCACACATATTCTTGTAAAAACAACACCAATGGATTGGATGCTTAACTCAACAAATCAAGATTGAGTAAAAATTACTCTTATCAAGTTCATACAGATGACTTGAGAATTTATCAATGGAGTGATTATGTGTATCAAAATTATATCCATAGAAAGGGGAGTGGAAATTATGACATAATAAAATTAATAGTGATTCCACACATAATCTTGGAGTAAAATAATCAATGAAGTATGCGTAAAGCCGAATGAGTGGAAATTGAAATTTCAAATTCCCTTATCGATTTGGTAACTTAAGAAACATACACCCATGAAATAAGGATCATACAATGATGATGTAAATATCCATAAATTAAAGTATATTACAAAATGAATACAATCATGGGCATTACACACACCACATGCAATAAATAATGGGTGAACAATGGAAATCTCATGGAATTAAAAGTGAGATAAGAAACCCCTTACATTGTACTTTTTCCTTGGTCGAGGGTAGGTTAACCTCCTGTATAATAGTGAAATAATTTTTATTGAATTACACAATAATAATTTACATTAATATGATATCATATATGATCTTTTAACATTGATTTGTTAATAATATCTTAGTATTATCGTCGTTTCGGGTGTTAACGGATTCGTTTTCCTTTATACTATTTGTTATGCGAGCCGTATTTGTTATGGATGGGATGTATCTTATTCATATACAGAATGATATCATGTCTCTAAAAATTATTTATATTAATCAAATGAAATTTATTCTTGAATGGATACGATGGGGAATGAATCTCATCGCGTTCGTGGAGACGGTAGTTCATACGTATGCACAAGTGACAATATCATTCTTTTGATATTAAAATAATATATAATTGGATGGTATATCATATAGACAGAATCATTATAATTTTATATTTATTATTTACATGAATTATACATCATTATTATACCCATCTAAATAATAATATATTGAATAACAATTACACCACGACGTGGAGACGGTAGACCGTACGTACGCACATATGGTGACATGTCATTCAAGGGATGGATAGAATAATGAATTTTGTTGTTCTATATTTATAATAAAATCATAGTATATAGAAGATACTGGAGTTATTATTTTATAAAGGTAATAACAAAGAATAAGAAGTTGAAGAAGAAAGGAACTTGAAAAAGGGTGGTGAAAACATTACCTCTTCTTCGGGTTCTTCCTTTTGATTTGATCAAAAGGGCTCCTTAGGTTGGATTTTTTGATCAAACTAAGGCCTCTAGGATGAAGTGAGGGAAATTGAGAGAGTATTTGGGCAGGGTTTGTTCGAACCAAAAGGATTTGAAGGTGTGAATGAATGAGAAGGGGGAGTGTCCTTTTATAAGAGGGGTGATGAGAACCTTTGGAAAAGCTAGAAAAATTATTTTATAATAAATTCATATTCGGTTTCAAATGGCTCCAAAGTGGATTATTTAAAGGTTATGGTGGGAATAGGTCTAAAAACACTAAAACAATAGGATTTAGACAGGTTTCAGTTACTATATTAACCTTATCTTTAAGTATTAACTCTTAGTTAATTAGTTTCACTTTTACAATGTCTCTTTGTATTTTTATATTATATGGTTAATAAACTTACTATATACATCAAAGAGACCCCCAAGTGGTCCATTAATTATACAACTATCATGATATAAGTCTGTTGGCCGAACCTTATATTTTTATGAATTTAATATCAATTAATAATATAATATTGTTTTTAAAAACTCTTTTATGTCAATTTTGTCACTATTCAATAATTGATTTTTTTAAAAATCATAACAAAATGATTACTTTGAAAAAAGTTAATTAAATCAATACTAACATGTCATATTAATCTAGAAAATTATTGTTATTTATAAAAAGTCTCAAATTTCATTTATTTGGGTATTTATAATATCCATTTTTCTAATTTTTCATTAATTAGGTAATCACTGAATCACCATTGTGTCATAAATAAATTAAATTATTTAATGTCTAAAAATTATAAATAAAATACCATTATGTAGGAAATATTTTTATCTTTATAATTAATATTTATATTAGAAAATACAACATATATAACCTTATGTAAAAATTGTTTTTCTAAAAGATATATGCTTATGGAATTTTTGTATTTATTTTAACTTAATTAAAAAAAAGTGTCCCTATCACCTACAAGTGGCTCCATGGGGTCCCAAAATCGACCCAAAGATGCCCATGGTCGGACATGTATCCACAAATAAGTTTAGGACATGTTTTAGGGTAATTTAGTATTATTATAATTTTATTTTTTAACCCTTATTTACCGGATTTACCCTTTAACCATGGTAAATAAAATATTTATCAAAGTAATTATGCAAAATGTCTAAAAATAAAAGTTACCTATTTACACAATTTGGACATCCTGATTCCAAATATAGAATCCATTTTTCCAAATTCAAAACACAGAATTGGCCGAAATTAATTTAAAATTAATTCCCGCTGTCAAAACAAAAAGCGTGTTTTTTAAGATATAATAACTATCAAAA
This sequence comes from Viscum album, assembly GCA_963277665.1. Taxonomy (NCBI): domain Eukaryota; kingdom Viridiplantae; phylum Streptophyta; class Magnoliopsida; order Santalales; family Viscaceae; genus Viscum; species Viscum album. The sequence continues at coordinate 130,571,770 of OY728162.1, forward strand.
GATTGATACTTGTTTATGTCCGGTTTAATTGTGAAATTATGTCCAATGACCAAAATTGTATTAAATGGTAAAAATATATTCTAAATATACTTTAAAACCACTCAAATTCATAATTTATCACTATTAATTATTTTTATTAAAAAAGATGTTTTTAATTAAAATTTAGTAATTTTCACTATTCATCAAAATATAAAAGTTATCCGAAAAGTACCAAAATTTCACCCTAGGCTAAATTCGATATTCCGAATCCAAAAATGAAGTCCATTTTGAGATATAAAATTTATAAAACTTCAAAAAGTGGGTATTACTATTCATAACGGCTACTTTGATTGGTCGAGGTGTGTTAGAACTCGAAGTTGCGTACAACACACGCTACTGTATTAATCAAAGAGAAGCATACCGCAGAAGCTTGGGGTGTTAAATTATCCCCTCATTCGATAAATTGAATCCTCAAAATTTTTAAAATTGGTCTTGGGAATATAATGGAAAGTCCCACATCGGAAAAAGAGTCAATAAAACTATCACTTTAAAAGAAAGAAAGAGAAGTACAAAGGTCATCCAAGATAACCTATACTAGGATTCCATGTAGAAAAACATGGATATGGATGATAAACTAAGTGTCAAGTTCTAATGGAGAGGGATAGAAAACATGATCTGGATAAAACTAACAACAAGAAAACCACAAACTTGTGATGGGACAAACGGTCATTAGTTTCCCAGTAGGAAAAGTAAATGAACAACATTTTTATTTATTTTTTTAAGTTACATCACATAAAGATGAGGAATTAATTTCTGAGATTGACTAAGAACATAAAGAGATATACTTAATTTTTAAGTAAAGTTTCATTCTTTAATAAATTCCCACCACTAACTCATTTTTTTTAAACGATGAGTATTCAAGAAGACTTGGTCACACTAGAAGAGCTAGAATAAACTTCTATAGAATCACATGATCCAAACAGGATAAACTATATATTTACATTGTCTTTAGAGATTAATCAAAACCAAAATGGTTAGTACAAGATCTAATGATCCACCAAAAGGATATTCCCTTAGAGAAATAAACACTAATCTTAATTTATAAAATCAATACCCCAACGTTAAATAAATACCATTAAATAAACAATTGTCCTTAAAATCCTTTAATATAATCCAAACTAATATTGAAACCCAAAACTTAGAATAATTTGGTTATGTAGTCTTACATGTTAAATTGTATCTCCAAATGACATCAACTACTCTTAAAGTCACATACTTAAAAGTGATTAACCTAATCACATATTCTCTATTACAGGTTAATCATTTCCATAAATAACCCAAAATACTATAAATCCACAATAAAAACATAGATAAAAATCCACCATTACTCCTCAAATGAAATCCCATAGAATTCTATTTTCCTTGGGCATATAGTGTTCCCCACAAAGCGAACATCTTCCAAAATAAACTTATTATTGATCAATAAAATCATTAAACTAAAAATAACTAGTCACACTAACTAGGGAATTCACGTAGTCCAGTGGTAGGTGATAAGTCCCAATCGCACTTTGGTTGTGGTTTCAATTCCCACAGCTTTTTCCGACACGACGGGTTGTCACACGGTCTACGTGTTGTCCTTTTTCAAAAACTATATTTTATAATATTACCAAAACGAGATAAATTCCTCAAAATAACCATAACATAATTTAACCTCAAATGTTTTCTCATACCTTGCATTTTCATCCAAAAATATAATATCTTGTAATTTCCTAAAACCCAATGATCATATAAGACCAAATGGTTATTTATAACTATATCCACAACAGAAAAGATAATTCTTCCTCAAATATCATTTTCACATGATAAATTTCATGTTTACACATACAAGAGAAAATTCTTCCAAAGTAATCCCATCAATAAAGAGCACTAACACTTTTAAACATTTTACCATCCATTTATTTCCACATAGTTTCTTCATCATATGTTCCTCGGGTTCCCACATTGCCTCTTCCATCTTATAATTTCTCCATAGAACTTTTACCAGACGAGTCATCCGGTTTCTCAACACTTGATCTTTGGTATGAAGAATTCTGATAGGCTCTTCACAATAAGATAGATTGGGTTCCAGTTCTAATTCTTCATAGGTGAGTACATGCATTGGGTCAAGCATGTATTTTGTCACTAGTGATATGTGGAACACATCATGAACTCTGGAGAGACTAGGAATAATTTCCTTTTGGTAGAATGTGTTCATGTGTCACAATGGTACCTTAGGAATTTTTCAAAATCATCTACTTATTTTACCCAAAAACTCCTCATCCATCTTGGATTATATCGATGTAAGCATCGATTCATCATAAAAAATAGGTATTTCTTATATATAATTTTGAGACATCGTCTTTAACATGTTTATTTAAAAAAATTCTTACTGATTCATCTTCAAATATTTCAAAATAAGGCTTTGGTAAATCAGTTTTTGTATGTTCCAAAAGACATAAATATATCATTTGATACATATAGGCTGCTCGAAGGTCTCCATCTTCTACAGCATCTAGAAAACCATTTAGTGCATCGTAATTTTGAGATAAAGTGAATAATTTGAAAAGACCCTGATGGTACTTCCCACACTTAGAGTGGTAAGAAAGTCGAGAGTGCAATATTATCCCATAGTCGGTACTTGATCCTTGAAAGAATCGTGCAATGCTAGAGGTATTGGATGTCTCATAAAGTTGTTTGCATGTAACTTGTACATTTGAAAAAGTTTCAACATCATCTGCGCATGACTTCTGGATAATAATTGTAAGTAGTTCTTCAGGAAGAGTGAGAAGAGTTGTTCGTGATCTTGCTCCCTCCATGCTTTAACTAACAAAAAGAAAATACAATTAGGGTTTTTGAATACTTATTTAATAAGAATGTAAAAAAAATTAGACATAATAGGATAATCTTGTAATTGCATAATATATCCTAACTTGGGGTACCCTATGTTAAAATCTAGGTTATCCACTATCTATTTCTTGACATATATTCTTAGGGGCATTTTTTTTATTCTCTTTATAATGGTTCATACTAATCTTGTGAATTTACCAAAGCATATCTCCCGGGAGTGTCGTAACCAAGAGTGCAGCAAGAACCATTGTCGTTCACCAGTTCTCGTTTGAGTCTAGCTCAAAACGGTGTTTTCGAGTTTTACCCCTAGGTACATCTGTGCCAGAGCCGCCTCTACTTGCTCGTATCCAGACAGGGATGTATTGCTTAGAAAACTCATAAAATCTCTACAATACCAAAATTCTAGTAAGTTCTTCTATACTAATCCTCAAAGTCCATCTTATTTCTATGTGCTATAATCAGAGTTTATCTAAACCTAGATTCCAAGGTTTGTACTAAACTTCCTCTGATACCAACTGTAATGCCCCGACCCCAGTTAACCAGAGTCGGTGCATTATTACATAACATTGGCATGATCACAAAGGATCAAGTCTCGAAAGACCGATTAGTTTAGTAGCCTTGTAAGTACTAGATACATTCATAAGGTTTACATTACATCATAAGGTAAAAAAACTACAACAACATCTTGTCTTCATATACCCTCATACTATCCCTGCAGGTCATTCAAAAATTACTTCTTCACATCCTGGAAAAAATAAAACATTGAAAGGGGTGAGCTCAGATGCTCAGTAAGGATAAAAATATAGTATAAGCTTTCATAGATAAGCATAAACACTTAAGGCAATGTATAACTAAAACAAAAGCCTTTTAAACTTAAAATTAAGCATAATATGCCAGATATAAAATTAAAAAATTCCATTTACTTATTCACATGGATATTCTACTAGTCGAATAACCACATGCAATATCAATAACCACTTTCATGATGATGCAATTCATAATTCCAGACTATCATAACCACGTAGCCAAGACCTCGTTCCAAGACTACAAATAAGATTTTGTCAAGGCCTCGTGCCAAGACACTAGTTTGTCTCATGAGACCTACCGATGCATCGATGAGCTATAGCGGGCTCCAACCATCACTTACTAAGTCCAATGCATTCCTCATATGAAAAGTTTGAAACATAACATAAACATTCGTATTAAAACTAGCATACAAAATGTCAATACTTTAACCACAAACCATGAATGGTATAAAAATAGCACATCCACAGTCAAACATAACTCATTCGATACAATATGGAATATTGTATTGTATCAGATTAACCTCAATCAAGAATAATGAAGGATATTGACATAGATTAAAATCATCATCAAACTATTGAGAGAAATATCCCCCATTTTCTTGAAAACATTTAAAAGTTACACTATTTTTCAAGAAGCCATTTAAAATAGATTTTTGAATCAAAGTATCCCATACCAATTTGAAACTTTTAAAATGAATTTTGATTTGAAAAAATTAATGTCTATATATATAAATCCTTAAAACCTTTTTTAAAACATGGACATTAATGAGAATAATAAATCTTTATAACATTTTAAAATGATATTTTAGTTAGAGTTCCTAACCAAAATAGAGACTTGAATACAAATAATTGAGATAATAAATACCTTTTAATATCATGAGAATAAAGGGATTCATGATATACTATGTCAAAGTACATTATATACACCATATAAAAATGATTTGGTGTATAACAACAAAGGAGTCTCAATGGAATGTAAATTGAGATGAAATCTCTCATAAAGGATATATCCTTAGGTTAAGGATAAATCAACAACATAATTATGTGTGAAAAATATAAATACACTCAATATGATTGGATATTTAGTGTAAAACAATCAAAGGACATTCACACATATTCTTGTAAAAACAACACCAACAGATTGGATGCTTAACTCAACAAATCAAGATTGAGTGAAAATTACTCTTATAAAGTTCATACCGATGACTTGAGAATTTATCAATGGAGTGATTATGTGTATCAAAATTATATTGACAGAAAGGGGAGTGAAAATTATGACCTAATAAAATGAATAGTGATTCCACACATAATCTTGGAGTAAAATAATCAATGAAGTATGCGTAAAGCCGAATGGGTGGAAATTGAAATTTCAAATTCCCTTATCGATTTGGTAACTTACGAAACATACACCCATGAAAGAAGGATCATACAATGATGATGTAAATATCCATAAATTAAAGTATATTACACAATGAATACAATCATGGGCAGTACACACACCACATGCAATAAATAAGTGGTGAACAATGGAAATCTCACGGAATTAAAAGTGAGATAAGAAACCCCTTACATTGTAACTTTTCCTTGGTAGAGGGTAGGTTAACCTCCTATATAATGGTGAAATAATTGTTAATTAATTACAAAAGAATAATTTACATTAATATGATATCATATATGATCTTTTAACATTGATTTGTTAATAATATCTTAGTATTATCGTCGTTTCGGGTGTTAACAGATTCGTTTTCCTTTATACTATTTGTTATGCGAGCCGTATTTTTTATGGATGGTATGTATCTTATTCATATCCAGAATGATATCATGTCTCTAAAAATTATTTTTATTCATCAAATGAAATTTAGTCTTGAATGGATACGATGGGGAATGAATCTCATCGCGTTCGTGGAGACGGTAGTCCGTACGTACGCATGAGCGACAATATCATTATTTTGATATTAAAATAATATATAATTAGATGGTATATCATATAGACAGAATCATTATCATGTTATATTTATTATTTACATGAATTATACATCATTATTATACCCATATAAATAATAATATATTGAATAACAATTATACCACGACGTGGAGACGGTAGGCCGTACGTACGCACGTATGGTGACATGTCATTCAAGGGATGGATAGAATAATGAATTTTGTTGTTATATATTTATAATAAAATCACAATATATATAATATACTGGAGTTATTATTTTAGAAAGGGAATAACAAAGAAGAATAAGTTGAAGAAGAAAGAAACTTGAAAAAGGGTGGTGAAAACATTACCTCTTCTTCGGGTTCTTCCTTCTGATTTGATCAAAAGGGATCCTTAGGTTGGATTTATGATCAAAATAAGGCCTCTAGGATGAATTGAGGGAAGTTTAGAGAGTATTTGGTCAGGTTTTGGCCAAACAAAAAGGCTTTGAAGGTGTGAATTAATGAGAAGGGGGAGTGCCCTTTTATAAGAGGGGTGAGGGGCACCTTTGGAAAAGCTAGAAATATTATTTTATAATAAATTTATATTCAGTTTATAATGGATAAAAAGTGTATTATTTAAAGGTTAAGGTGGGGATAGGTCGAAAACCACTAAACCAATAGGATTTAGACAGGTTTTAGTTACTATATTAACCTTATCTTTAAGTATTAACTCTTAGTTAATTAGTTTCACTTTTACAATGTCTCTTTGTATTTTTATATTATATGGTTAATAAACTTACTATATACATCCAAGCAACCCCCAAGTGGTCCATTAATGATACACCTATCATGATATAAGTCTCTTGGCCGAACCTTAGATTTTTAGGAATTTAATATTAATTAATAATATAATATTTGTTTTAAAAACTCTTTTATGTCAATTTTGTCACTATTCAATAATTGATTTTTGTAAAAATCATAACAGAATGATTACTTCGAAAAAGGTAAATTAAATCAATTATAACATGTAATATTAACCTAGAAAATTATTTTTATTTATAAAAAGTCTCAAATTACATTTATTTGGGTATTTATAATATCAATTTTTCTAATTTTTCATTAATTAGGTAATTACTACTTCACCATTGTGTCATAAATAAATTAAATTATTTAATGTCTAAAAATTATAAATAAAATACCATTATATAGGAAATATTTTTATATTTCTAATGAATATTTATAGTATAAAATCCAACATATATAACATTATGTAAAAATTAGTTTTCTAAAAGATATATGCTTATGACATTTTTGTATTTATTTTAACTTAATTAAAAAAATGTGTCCCTATCACCTATAAGTGGCTCCATGGGGTCCCAAAATCGACCCAAATATGCCCATGGTCGGACATGTATCCACCAATAAGGTTAGAACACGTTTTAGGGTAATTTATTATTGTTATAATATTATTTTTTAACCCTTTTTTACCAGATTTACCCTTTAACCATGGTAAATAAAATATTTACCGAAGTAATTATTCAAAATGTCTAAAAATAAAAGTTACCTATTTACACAATTTGGACATCCTGATTCCAAATATGGAATCCATTTTTCCAAATTCAAAACACAGAAGTGTGAGAAATTAATTTAAAATTAATTCCCGCTGTCAAAACAAAAAGCGAGTTTTTAAGATATAATAACTATCAAAAGATTGATACTTGTTTATGTCCGGTTTAATTGTGAAATTATGTCCAATGACCAAAATTGTATTAAATGGTAAAAATATATTCTAAATATACTTTTAAAACCGCTCAAATTCATAATTTATCACTATTAATTATTTTGATTAAAAAAGTTGTTTTTAATTAAAATTTAGTAATTTTCACTATTCATCAAAATATAAAAGTTATCCTAAAAGTACCAAAATTTCACCCTAGGCTAAATTCAATATTCCGAATCCAAAAATGAAGTCCATTTTGAGAGATAAAATTTATAAAATTTCAAAAAGTGGGTATTACTATTCATAACGATTACTTTGATTGGTCGAGGTGTGTTAAAACTCGAAGTTGCGTATAACACACGCTACTGTATTAATCAAAGAGAAGCGTACCGTGGAAGCTTGGGGTGTTACATAATTAATTATAATTAATTTATATTCAATTAATTTATAAAACTTTTATAAATTAAAATATCCCAAAATACCTTTTATAATGATTTATAAAATTTTATAAACCATTAAAACCATTTTAGAATTTAAAAACAATTTTTAAAATCTATTCTGTTTACCCTTATGTAGGAACTCTATTCTGCGCAATGGTAAAACAATTTTGGAGCCCTTATATAAAGGTATACATCCTAAACATTTACGGATACACTCTACGTAAGGGCAATATCCTCACATATCCGGGTCACATAAGGGTATACTCCCTTTACCCTTATGTAGTCAATCTACGTAAGGGTAGAATGAACCTGGACCTTACAAAACACCAATTGCATAAGGGTAAGGATGAAACAACCTTATGTAGAACCTTGAATAAGGGTAATGCCTTTACCCAACACCCTTACCCATCACCTTATGTAAGGGTAAATATCCCAATTACCTTTACACAACACCCTTACGCAGGGCCCCGTGTAAGGTTAAAACACCCGATTACCTTTTCATAACACCCTTATGCAATGCCTCATGTAAGGGTAAAGTGCCTGATTACCTTTGTGCATCACCCTTATACAGTGCCTTGTGTAAGGGTAAAGTTGCGGTGACCCTTATGTAACACCTTTATGTAAGCTCCCATTTATAGGTAACACAATGGATACCTTTACACAACCATTTGTGTAATGGTAAGCCTTGAGAATTGTTTCTCGTATAAGGGTAATGCCTAGTTACCTTTGCATATCCCAACTATGAAAGGATAAACTCGATTTTCCAAATCTTCATAAAACCTAAAAATCGCAACTCTGTTTCCCGATTCTTCATTTCAATGCTATATTTCATAAATGTAAATCACGGGTTCTCTCTGATACCACTATTAGGCTTCATTGGAGTCTCATAAAAGTTATTAAACACAACAAAAGCAAATAGAAACCCTATCTGAGGATCTCCCATGTATGATATATGAAACCTGTGATAAAAACAAAAATGAAGAACATTATAAAATAGAGCGTACCGTTCACTGAAGAGACACAACAACCTTTGATCTTCATATTCATATGTGTTTGAAAAAAATTACATACGTGAAAAACATAATAATCCCACCTCTGTCATTATGTATGGGATAATATGAATCTCTCGTCGCACGAGAGGGTAATGTACTTCCACGATGTGCTAACATATCAACATGCTAAGTAAGAAGAAGAATAAATCTATCATTACAAAGTGTCTTTTCTAAGAAAAAGTATAATCACCCATGCCACTTTCCATTGTATGGTAGTATAGGATTTATAAATCCCTCAAGGAAACTCCTTGACAGTGCATGCATTAACTCATGTGTTTCAACACATGAGTTAATGCTTTATCCGGTATACCCATAAATTCATCTCCCAAACATTTCATCCTATGAAACAATTTTTAAATGACTACTTATGTGGGAAAAATAAATAATAACAATTTATCATTTTTTTTGCAATCACATATTTCATTCATTAATACACTCTCGCATGCAAATCATAATTTGTATGCAATATATATAAAGATTTAGGGCATATTTCCTTCATCATCGCTCACCAATGATGATCGAGTTCATACCAAATACCTCTCATTCAAAGTGTTTATCCCTAGGTGCATCTGTGCCACAATCGCACTCACTTGATAGTATCCAAACATAGATGAATTTGATAGAAAAAACACACTTCTTTATTTACCATAAATTAGTGTTACAGAAACATCGAGAGTCGCAATGATAAAATGGTTTGATGCTGAGGAAAAGTCATAACAAAAGAACAAAAGAATGAGAAGAAGATCACACATGGCACAACAGTTTACATGGTTTGGAAAAAATAGCTACGTCCACGGAGATCCATAATCACTTCACTAATTTGGGTGCAAAATTATAGATATATAATCAGAGTTTCACATGAAGAAACTCTAGCTTGAATGATCTAATAAAGAAGACAATGTATTGTTCCACTAACCACATAGTAAGTCCATTATGTTATAATGGAAAAACCACCCAAGTACATGCTTCTATAGTGTCAATGACCATAATTACATGGATCTATAGTAAGATTGTCTCCAAAGTTCAAGATGCTTTAGTGTTATATCAGTATCACCCGATCAACTCTTCTACATTGCCATGTCAAATTCTACACAACTACAGTGCCCTATTGATGTCTCCATTCAATACTGCTACTGTGATTCAACATTTCTATAGTCTCAAATTTTAGGCCAGGGTCCTTTGGCCCCTGGAGTAAGGGTGCATTGCCCCCTGTAACCCCCAATAACCTCACTACGGAGGTCAAAACCGTAGAGTTACAGTCTATTCTGTAGTCTGAGCCACTAGGGTCCAGTCTAACTTCATCCAAATAGACCGGGCTACACCATTCCAACACTTAATATGTTCTCATATACTTTTATCTTAAGGTTTATCACTAAATTTTTCTCACCCTAGTTTCCAAAAAAATAACTAAACTGTGCTCTGATACCAATTGAGGCAAGCTAAACTTTCCATACATAAATATTACGTCTTATTAAATATATATTCATTACATAACATTTAGATCCATTCTATAACCGTAATGGTTTTGTATCTTTGGAAACTTATATACCTAAAAAACTTGTACATAAAAGATTTACATCATCTCCCACTAAGTTCTTCACAACCAACACCCTTCTTAGACACATCATATTTATTACCTTTATTCATATCTTGGGAAAAAAGAAACATAATAAAGGGTGAAGTTTAGTGCTTAGTAAGGATAAACAATGAAGATATCAATGATAATTTAAGAATAACATGAGCATAATAGTATGAAAACATGATATTAACATTTAAAAACCATACCCAACAATTCATAGATCATAATCATGAGTCATGATATAAATATTGACATTTCATAATACATAAATCACAAAGGAATAAAAAAATATGATCCATGAGAGCATAACATTGATATAATATCATGTTATAAAAGTATGGCATAAAGTGTGATATAATCATAATAATAGAAATCTTATTTTAAGGCTACTGATCAAGAAATCTATCACATGTTAGTCTTGATCCAACCATCCATATACCTTCTTCGAGATTAAGATAACCTCTTGTGAACCCTCTTTTTGGGATTGGGATAACCTTCCGTATACCTTCTTTTCGGGTTTGAGATAACCTCCCATGTACCATTTGAACTCATAAAATATAAATATTTACCAAATGTATTGGAGGGATATAATGGACCCACCCATAACATAATAATAATCCATTCATATGTATTCCAGGTGATCATGAAAACATTTATCATTCCATCATAACTAACCCATGAAATAGAATACGAGTTTCATCAATATTTTATCATAACCATAAAACATCGAAAGAAAGAATAAGGATAGTATTATAGAATCATATCCATAATGAAGCATAAGTCACATCAAATGGTGTTATTATAGATGAAAAATTCCTTTAAAAGATCATTGTAACATTTTTTGAGGAAAAAACCTTTTTCATTTTGAAATCACTTATTTAAAATCTAAAAATTTCCAAAATATTAAGGACAAATTTTTATTTTAAAATAACCATGAAAAATTTTAAAGTAAGATTCAAATAATTGAATGGTAATGATGGTAAGAAATCCCATTCATGTGGTGTATATTAAAATTAAGATTCTGTTCACACCTTTAGTAAAAAGTAACTCGTTTAGAAAATGATAAGAAGAATCATTTTAAGCCATTTTATAGAAAGTTAAATATGGGTAAAAATGAATTTAATAAATCTTTTAATAATAATAAAAACATTCTTGAAAACATTTTAAGGAAAATATGGGCATGAATGAAAAATATTTCTCGTCGGAGAAATAAATAAAATTTGATCTTCTTAAAAACATTATTTCAGTCTCTTAAGTACTTAATGAGAGAAAAATGAAAGGAAAACCTATAATTTTTTAAAATAACGATATTATAATAAAAATATAAGATTTTTGAGAGAAATAATGTATTTTTAACATCTAAAACTTAAGCATAAACAATTTTGGTAAAAAATGTGATTGTAATGTAAAACTTTTACCTCAGTTCGACTTTCTTTATAAGCGCACCAACCTGATGAATAGTAAATTTAAATTTATTAAAATTCTATACTAGAATCATATATATACATATAATATAATATAATATAATATATTATTCACTTATAACATTTCAAGACTCATTTATTAATAATTTTTTATTAAAATCTTTGTTTTTGAGTGTTAACTGTTTTATTTTTTCATAAAAGTTTCAATTCAGAAGTTTTGGTCCTTGAACTTTGATCATGGTTACCTAATATCAAAAATGTTATTAATTATATAAATATAATATATATTCATTATATTCATATTTAGAACCATTAAAAGTTAGAGATAGAAACATGAATAACGTCGTTCATGGAGATGGTAGTTCGTATGTACACATGAACGTTGTTTTAATTTTCTAATGAAAGTGAAGAAAGAAAAATAAATAATATTTTATCATTATAAAATCATAATTATAACATAAATATCATATATATTCATTAAATTCACCATTATAACCAATCATGAATTTTGATGATGGAAAATGAATCATATCACTTTGTGGAGATGATAGTCCACACATACGCATGAGTGATACTTTTATTTCCCATTTGATGGAAAGGAGGTGGAAAATGGTTTTAAAATAATCATAATAACATCATAATATATTTATTATAATGAATTTATCATGATATTATGGATAAAAAAGATTTAGATAAGGTGGGATAATAAATAAAATTAAAAGCATTTGATTAAGCGTTTTCATTGAGAAATTTTCTTTGACTTACACCTTAAGCCTTGAAATGATGATATTTTAATCAAACTGGGACCTATAGGACATAATAATAGATTTTAGGAAATTATTTGGGCAGGAATTAACTGATCTAAGAGGATATTGAAGCATGGAGAAGAGAGGAGAAGTGGAGTCCCTTTATAAGGGAGGGAGATGACACATTTAGAATTACTTAAAGTTTTAAAATATATTAATGTATTATTCAATCCAAATGACACAAAAATGAATAATATTTGAATATTTTATGAGATATAATCTAAATATGACCAAATAATAGGATATAAAAAAGTTTATGTGGTAATGTTACCCTTATCTCTTAATTTAATTCTTCGGTAAACTCGTTTTAACCTTAACCATGGTAACAAAATTTTATTATTTTTATTATTTATTATAAACCATAATGAAAGTGACCACATTAAAAAATTTGGACATTCTAATTACAAATATGGAATCCATTTTATCAAATTCAATTTCTATAAGTGGCATAAATTACTTTTAAAATAAACCTGCAAAACGTGATGAAAAATAGTTTTCTAGAAAAATGCATTTTTAAGTATACAAATATTTTTATACCAAAATTAAGTGTAATGTCGATTACATTGATATTTATTGGATTATGTTTAATAAAAAGGAACTAATGAAATTTTAAAATAAATTTTAAAAAATGGGACTTTTTAAATACTTGGATGGAAAAGACAATTTTCTATAAAATCAATATTTTTTCACTATTCATTACAAAATTAATATTTTTAGAAAAAACCCAAAAATTTAACTTCATTTAATTTTTATATGATGATTTAAAAAATTATAAACATTTTATAAAATAAAATTACTCAAAGTGATAGAAATTAATTATAATATCCCCGAACAAAAATGTAATAAAATCCATTTTTGGAGAAAACATATTTTTGAAGCATAAAATGATTTTACTGAAAATTTAGTACTTATTTTTATACATAAATAAATAAATTTTAATTATATAAAATCTTTATAAATATTATTCCTAATGTGATTATTTTTATTCATATATTCAATTTAACTATTATGTTATAATGATCACATTTAAATAATCATAATTCAATAGTATATCACAGTTCATTTAAACTCAGTATTGCATTAAAAAAAGATATCAAATGCTTAAAGTCTATTTTAAATGAAATATATGAAAAATATTGAGGCGTTACATACACAGATTGATTAAAATCATACAGGACTACTGAAGTCATACATGTAGAAAATAGAAGTCTTACATGACTGCTCGAAGTCCTATACCAAAGTCCAAGACATACGCCAGGACTTCCAAAGTCACATGTTGACTCAAGAAATGAAGTTTTATGTGCCGATACACAAAGTCATACAAAAAAGTAGAATTAAATAAAAAATTCAGGAAGAGAATAATAATTAATATATAAACATGCTAAAAAATAATCAACAAGCTAATAAGGGATTAGTTTCATTTGAAAATAAATAAGCATTAAAAAATAAACAATTGAATCATACATAGTGGTTGAAAGACCTTTAAACTACTGTTTGACTTATGCTAATGTAGAGGTAAATTGAACCTTATACAATGGTCAATTTATTCTTACATAACTATGTCTCAGATCCCTTTATGTGGTTGTTTTCAAATAACATTTACGTGGTCTTCACTATTTTTTTCAGGCAATTAGGGATGATCTATTTGTAGTCTTTCATTTCATGTGTTTAGTTGAGTCAATGCAATAACTTTTTCACTGGTGGGAATTTCTACCACAGTCATCTCAAAATTCGTAAGACAGTTCATTTAAAGGTGTTTTGAGAAAGATGAGTCTAGAGAGAGAAAGCTTGACCTAGAGGAGGTTGACAGGAGTTGGAGGCATTGTTCACTACCAGACTTTCCATTGCCCTCATCATTGAAGATTAGATCTTTCCTCGACACTATGTTCCAGCTAAGAGTTGAATCCCCTGATTGTGAGGTTCTCATTCTTGCTTGGTGTTTCCTCCACTAGAACTATCTCATTCTATTGATAGTCGATTGGTAAATCTGGCTAGGTGTAAAATTTTTATATTACCATTTCTTTGGGGTTTCATTATTGCATCATTTTTTTCTTGATGCCTCATTTGTCTATTCTCTTGTATTTCTTGTATGTTTGTTTTTTTACATTAATATAAGGTATGGATAGGGTTGTGTTATTGTTGTGGAGTAGGACCAAAGTAGTATAAACCACATTAAATCTCTTTGTTCTTTATTTCTTGGTTTCCTCATCGATCATCATTTTTCCCACCATTTTCACTTGTTTCTAATTCATTTTTCAAACTCTTTATGGGCTATAAGATTATAAGCTTTATGTGATCTTATGATTCATAAGTCTGCATCGTTGTGGTTCCCCCCCATATTTGGTATCATAGCTTCATGTATATGATAATTACATATATTAAGTATAATATTTATAAGTTTGATGGTAATGAAAACTTTAATTTGTGGCGACTCAAGATGAGAGCACTGTTAAGTCCAATAAGGGCTGAAAGATGCACTGCATGCCCCCTAGAAATCTCACATAAGTAGGTCCACTGATGGATATATGATGATCACTTACTCTGATCCCCCTCCCAACATTTTAATTAAACCCCATAGTTCTTTGACATTATCCTTGGATGATAAGGTTATGAGGGAGGTTGCTTATGAAATCTCCTCAGCTAACATTTAGACTAAGTTAGAGAAATTATATATTAAAAATTCACTAATATACCATTTTTATAAAAATAATAAACTATATACATTCAATACACATCCTGGAATTTTCATTTAGACACATCTTGACAAGTTTAATAAAATTATGTAGACTTGACCATCATCAATGTTAACGTGGAAGATAAAGACCAAACTATTATACTTTTAATCACCTTATATAGTTAATATGAACATCTTGTATATTTTATGCTGTATGCCAGTGAATCCTCATCCTTAGAGGAAGTCAAATTTTCCTTACATTCTCATGAGTTGTGTGGAAAGACTATGAATAAGTCTATAACAGAGGATTTGAGTGTTAGAGGTCATTTTGAGTTTTGGGGGAATAATAATGGTAAGAATAAGAAGGGTGACAAGAACCAGGGTCAATCTAGGGAGTGTCAGTCCAAATAAAACAGAGAGATTTACCTACTATCCCTATAGGAAACCCATACATATTAATCCAAAGTGTCCTAAGTTGAAATCTAGTGAGCCTTCTAAATAATCTAGTGATCATTATCTCTTTTACAATCAAGACTATGAGACTGCTGAAGTGTTGAAGTTATCCCAAGACATGTTGTTAGATGAGTGAGTTTTAGACTCAAGGTGTTCCTTCCACATGTTCCTAGAAAGGAGTTCTTTTCTGAGTTGACTAAGGGTGATGAAGTAAAGTTTGTTTTAAGAAATAAAAATAGTTTTCATCTCATGGGTAGAGGTTCTATTATGTTATAACTCTTAGACCATTCTCTTGTCATCTTATTGGACGCGATATGAGTTCCATATTTTCATATAAATCTTATTTAATTAGTTTTTTTGAACCAGAGGGGGTTTACCTATAAATTTGAATCTGGTTGCCTTAAAATATCCAAGGGTGATCGTACGGTTCTTAAGAGTTCCTTAGTCGATGATTTTCATGTTTTATGTGGAAGGGCACATGTGAAGCAGTTGGACAAAACTTATGTCACTAACAGTGACAACACCATGATTTGGAAAAGAAGGATGATGAATAAGTGTTAAAGACTTAGATGAGTTGAGTAATAAAGGGTTTCTTACCCAAGTTAAACCAATTAACTTACCATTTTGTGAATATTGGGTTCTTGGTAAAGTCTAAGAGAGCCAGTTTTAGCAAATCTAGTTTTAAAGAAAGTCACCCACTTGAGTATGTTCACTCTGATTTGTGGGGACCTGCTAGGATTACCTTCCATGGTGGAGGCTCTTATTTTGTGACTTTTATAGATGATTTTTCAAATATGGATTTTCATATTAAGAAATAAATTTGATGTGTTTAAGATTTATAAATCCTTTTTAGAAAATCAATTAGGGGAAATTTAAGGCCTTAAAGACTGATAATGGTCTTGAATACCTGTCTACCAATTTTATTAAATTTTGTGAAGATGATGGAATATTGAGGCACCAAGCTGTGATTCATAATCCTAAAATAAATGATTTAGTTTAATTCATGAACCATATAATTCTTTAGTGGTTTTATAGAATGATTTTATGCTTAGGATTTCATATGTATTTTTAGGATAAGGCCTCTACGAAAATTTATTTGATTAATCGGTGTCTGTAATTTTCTAATGACTTCAAGAATCTAGAGGAACTTTGGACCAACCATTCCCCATCTTATGGACATCTTAGTGTGTTTGGATGTACTAAATAGTCTCATGTTAATACCTACAAGCTTGAGCCTAGGGATGTTATATGTGTCTTCATTGGATATCCTGAGGGTTGAAAGGCTACAAACTTTGGGTAGACATACCTGGTTTTTAGAAATTTATTGTTAGTCGAGATGTGGTGTTTCATGAGTCTTTTTCTCTTAGATCCAAACCTACAACTGATGACAATGGAAACATTTCCCAGATGAGGTATGATGAGGTTGATTCTCTTATTGATTTTGAGTCTCCTATGTAGACTTTCCACCTATTTCTCAGCCTGAGCCTGAGCCTGATTATGGATCTGAATTTGATATTTCTTCAGATGATGGAGTTCCTAATAATTTTAGAAATTATCACATCATTAGGGATAGAGAAAATAGAGTTATTAGACCTCCTTATAGGTATAATCATGTCGATATGATAGTATTTTCCCTACATTTTTCTCTAGATATTGATAGTGAGGATCCCTAAATCTATAAGTAGGCTGTTAATGACAACAACTCTAAGCACTAGATGTTGTACCCCTCTCTCTCATAGTGTTTTTATGATCATGAAAAATCATTTCTGTTTCTAATAATTTTATTTAGTGTTTTTTAGTTATATTATTTAAACTCCAAGTCACGTGTTTAATGGTCTATTTGATGAATTCATAAGTTCTTGTTGCATCTTGAAGTTATTTAAAGAATCATGTTGGATCTTGGTTTAATTATTGGAGTGCATTTTATCATGGTTTGAATTCATTGAAGGAAGTGGGAATGGATGATAATAGAAGTGTAAGGAATCTAGAAAGTAAAATATGGTGTTTGGGTAGTAGTAGGCTATATTGGTTAGCCAGTGTCATGTGGAAAACAATCCCATTGCAGCAAAAGACCACCGACCAACTGGTGGAGGATCACCAACTAGCTCATGAGAATTCCAGAATTCCAACATTATATCTGAAGTCCACTGACCATCCATTGGCTATTAGCAGCTGGATGATGATGATTTTCTAGACTCAGTGAGCTCTAGGCGACCCATCATCCATCTGATGAGGTGAACTGGGTAGCTGGTGGTGACAAGACAACACTCCCTAAAGTGCATTTAATGATGGTAAAAATTGCATAAATGTGGTCTTCTTTGACTTTAATGACCCTATTGAATTCCAAAATTTTCCCATCCCTTTTGAATCCTATAAATTGAGAAATAAGGAGGCTTTTAAAGATCTATTAGTTACCAACAATGCCTCTCCATTCCTCAATTTATGTTTGTCTCTCAAAAAGTGAAGCTTTAGTGGATCCTCTCAAAGAGACAAATCCAATATCAATTCTCCATCATTTTCAAAGGCTATCTTCTACCATCATATCCTTATATCTAATAAAAAATATAATCATCCTTTCAAGAGATTATGGAATGGAATTTTAATGATTTTTCACCAAAAAAAATATTTTACTTCTAATCTTCTTTTAAAATGGGTTCTCACTACTGCAAAAGTAGGGATGAGTTCCTTGGATACCTACGAAGCTCAAGATTTTGCTCAGAAATTATAATTGTGATGGATGAGTTTTTTTATCATTATAAAGATTAAGGGAGTATTAACATAAACCTCTCAACTCAAGGGGAGAATATGTAGGGGCTCACATCAAGGTATTTACGAACTCCTTTATCAAACTGTGCTTTCTCTATCTTTTATCTTACACATTGCACCATTCAACTTCAATATGTATAATTTTTTTAATTTGATTTTTTCATTTTCTACTATGCATATTCACTTAATAAATATTGAAATTAAATTTATATTACGGATCAAATTTATCAATTCTTCTCTTTGTTGAAATTATCATCTTATCACTTTATCAATTCAAAAATGTTTACCTTCTTCATTTTCTTTAATTTATTAAAAGTTAAATTCACCCCCTCTTGTCATCTACACTGAAAACCAATTCATATCAGAGGTTTCTTTATGTTTTATTAAATAAATAAATATATATATATGTATATATATATTTAAAAATTGTGATTTAATTTTAATTTTAATACTAATCGATTTCAAAGTATGATTTTATAATGTCATCTACCTGTTATATTCATGATCCTTCCTTTGATGACACAAAATAATTTTATTGGAAAAATAATATGTCAACCTTTCTTAGTAACATAAGTTATCCTGTTTGAAAAATGGTTATGCATGAATATTTTCCTACTAAATCACCAGGAGATAAATAGAATCCTCAAGTTATTTATGATTTTGAAGTTAATGGAAAATACATGAACACTCTCAATTGTGGGCATGAACAAAATGAACTTAATCACATATCTATTTGAAAAAATACCCATGAAATATAAAAATTTACTCTAAGTCACACATGAAGTCCCAGATAAAGTTAAAGACACTAGAATGGATATATTTAGATAAGATTTTGAAAGCTTTTCTATGAATCTAAATGAATATATTATTAGTATGTTCAGATGGTTTACTGACATTTTCAATGGTTGAAATTCTCTTGGTGATGATTTTGTTGTAATAGTGGGTTCCCTAGACCCAACTTTATCAATAATTTTCGATTTCCATTTCACGTATATAGTAAGATATACATGATGTATACTTACCATTATAGTATATATATTTCTGCATCCACTATTTAAATGGTAATGTCCATAGATTAATTGTCATATAAAAATGTTATAGAAGATCTCATGCTATAATGAGAACATTACGATACAATGACATTAATCTTAAATATATGTCCTATGGTATATATATATCATACTGAATGGACATAGTAGGTTTTTGGCTATCAGGTGCTGGGGGCTCATAAGCATTGAGACTTCATCTCATGAAGTTCACACTTGTTGATCTCTGGTAGGTGGGATCATGGGGACAAACTCACCAATAGGAACACCACATGTTTCAAGTGTCATTGGCTGTTCCTATCTACAAACATGTGTGTTTGTCTCATGAATTGAGATCATTATCAATGTCTTCCATTTTATCACATATTTTAATTTAAGAAAAAAATCCATGGATAATGAAATTGTGGGGAAATAGCTTGGGTTGGGTGCATCATTGTTGGTATGATATTGGTTGAATGACCAAGATACAATTTGTCGCTTTTGAGTTGAGGAAGTAATATCTCGGGTCTGGTTGATCATGATGGTATTAACTTCTTAAATATTTGTCCAAGGTAGTCATAGGTAAGTCCGTATAGTTATAATGAATATGAAACAAGTGTGCATCCTTATTTATGAGATGTCTAAAGACAAAGAGATTATATTACACAATGCGTGTTCCTAGGTTGGTTGTCATTTCTATAACTATTCCATATTTATTTATGGGCCTTGATGAGTTTCTAGTCTCTTATCTTGGTATGTGAATAATATTCACTACTATAGTGATAAGGGTCCATAAGGTCACACACAATATCATATTTAAGAATCTACCATATTCACATGAATAGGTATATAGGACACGGTGGACCCCACCATAGGGCCTAGGAGTTGTCTAGTTTTATCGATGACCTTTAAATAATTAAATTCATTATTATTCAAGTAAATAATAATTGGATTGAATTTAGTTATTAAAATTATTTACAAGTATCTAATTAAATATGAGTAATAATATTATATTAATGAATATTATTTTAATATTCAAGTTTTGTTTAATATCAGCGAGAATTATGAGTCGAGACAATAAAATGGGTTTATCATGTAATATATTTAATATATATTAAAAATATGTGATAAAATATAAATAATATTTTTGATGCAGTTAGTTCATCATAATTATTTATTTATTACTTATTTAGTAGATGTTAAATATATAGGGCTCATGAATCCTTTTCAGGTATTTGATCATCTAGTATATATAGGAAAAGAGAGACTCTCCCACAACGACTCTTAACCATGAGTTATTCAGAGCCTATATGTCATATCCCACTTTATAGAGAGAGAAGATCTTGATCCAAGTGATTGAATCAATCTTATCTCCTTACATTGAAGGAACGTCGATGCGATGATCATTGGGACATCGAAGTCTTCTTCAGATCTCCATTCTAGCACTCATAATTTGATGATCGACGCTCCTATGTATTTTTAAAGCGTGCGTGGATGATCTATAGTGATTATTCTTTAGATCCTTCAAGAAATAGTCTCTGGTAATGAGAAGCGGATGATCATGCTTTGATTCGAATAAGGTTCACGTTCAGTTTTAATTTTTGTGCTCTGTTTAATTCATGTGAGATCCTTGTACCGTTCTGGGACTCATATCACTAGAGATGAAAAGT
The DNA here is from genome assembly GCA_963277665.1 of Viscum album. Lineage (NCBI taxonomy): Eukaryota > Viridiplantae > Streptophyta > Magnoliopsida > Santalales > Viscaceae > Viscum > Viscum album. The sequence continues at coordinate 130,592,973 of OY728162.1, forward strand.
TCCGTCACTTAGTGATAATTTTTTTAAAATCCCCATCCCACAGGCTTATGCTATGCTCCCCAGTACCAAAAATTGATATAATGGTGAGAATTTTCATTTTTAGAGTCCTTAAAAAACTATTTTCATTAAATCAAATACAAGGTTTAAATTCGGTCCCAATGGAACAAACCACGCATTGATCCGATTTTGGATGACCAAGTTATGGTCACATGAAAATTTCAATATAGATCGTATGCAGTTTTTGGGTATTAATTTTGAAGAACATATATGTTAATAATACCCATACTTAATTCCTATGGTTAACTAAAGCTATTTTAGACAGACACTATGGCTGTAATAGTGTTTTCTGGTCAATTTTTATTCCACGGGAATTGTGGACATTTTATTATTATAATAATAATAATAATTATTATTATTTTAAATGCATATATATTTAGAATTTTATAAATTTGAGTAAGGTCCAAGGACTCTATTTTCATTAGTCTAATAATTGGACAAAATAGGAAAAAATATTTTTTATATCGAAAGAGGGTGGCAGGTGGGACTTTGAACAAAAATATAAGAAAAAAGGGATTTGAGGATTTCTTCTCCTTGAGCGAGAACCCCTTGTCTCACCTCCCTCATTACCCACATAAGGGAACCTCATCCCCTGATGTTGCTGGAATTCCCTACTAACATGGGTCCTCCCTACCAGTTCATGGCGCCCCTCTCCCATGTTCAGCGACTTGTACCCACATATGCCCACTGCCTCCCTCCAGTTTGGCCACCTCCCTCTGGTCTGGACACCTCCCTCCGGTGACCTGGACGCCACCTCACTAAGAACCCAATCTTAAAGAGCGATCCTCCACCCCAGATGACCTCTCTTGTATGATTTATCTCCATATATATAGTCACCAGAAACCATAGTTCACACCCTGAATCCACCCGCCATTCAGATCCCATAGTGCCTCCCGTAATTCCCACCTCTATGCGAAGTCTGGACCGCCATGACCGAGTCATGCACCACCACCCAATCACAGATCATCCTCTGACTTCCATGATGGTATTGTGCACATATAAAAAACCCCAAAATATGGGATTTTAAAAATTTTCCACCAATAATTGACATGAACTAATCGTTGTTGGTGAAACGTTTCCCGATTACTTACCGAGGATCATGAGTGAAGAAGAATAAGAAAAAAAAATAATAATCCAAAAATACCTGGTTAGATCCAAAGTTGCACTCAACGTCTACTCATCATTGATGATCGCTACTCAAATAATCTGAAGTCAAATTCCTCTATATATTCCAAATGCACTTCAGGAATATTCAAGAGCATCGATAAAAAAAATTCAGGTGCTAGCACGAAGTTCTGGTGATACCTTCGATGCTCCAATGATCACTGCATCGCCTTCTTGTGATGTGAGAGAGAGAGAGAGAGCTGGATCCGAGCTCCTGGATATAGAGCCTCTCTCTTTAGAATGAAGTAGAAAGAAGAAGAGAGAGAGAGATGCTATGAATAGTACACAGGAAATCCCTCCCCTCCTCTATTAATAGGGTGTTAAGTGGTTATCTGGTATTGCCTCCCGACCCCCGAATAATGAACACTCTATAAATGAAATATTATGACTACTGTACTAAGTCATAAATATTATTATCACTTACATGTCATATAATAAATATATTATGTGATAATAACTGAGCCATTAACTCGACTCGGTGTTCCCTCAAATATTAAATGAATCTCAGATATTTTAAACTAATATTCATTCAATTCATATTTTCATGTATTTAATTAAATTTTTAAATATATTTAATAAATAAATTCAATTCTAATTATTCTTAACTTGAATAATATGAATTTATTTATTTCTTTGGTGATCACATCTCCTTGGAAAAATCCCATACCTCAGTTGTAGGGCCCACCATGTCCAATATACCTATTCAACTGAATAGGGAAGATCCTTGAATATGCTATTGTGTGTGACCCTCTAGTTCCATATCTCAGTAGTAATGAATACTATTCACAGACCAAGAGAAGGATCTAACAACCCATCATGACCCCAAAAAGAAAAGGATAGTCACAGCAGCGACAACCAACCTACAAACACACATTGTGTAATATATTCTCTTTGTATTTAATATCTCATAAACCAGGACACACACTCATTTCATCTCCCTTTTCTTTATTTATTATTTTTTGATTCAACTTGACAAAATTACACTCAACTTCTATAGACATGGTCTTATGAAGGTACTACCATCCTGATCAACATGGACTGAGATATATTACTTCCTTAAGCTAGAAGCAACAAATCATTTCTTTATCATTCAACCAATGCCATACCACTAATGATGAGCCCAACACAAACTACCTCATCACAATTTCATTATCATGGTTTTTTCCTTGCACCAAAGTACGTGATCAAATGACACACATCAGTAATGATCTCAAGTCAGGAGACCAACACACATGTCCATAGATAGGAACATCCAATGACACCCAAAACATGTGGTGTTTATATTGGTTGGTCTTTCCTCATGATCTCACTACTAGAGATCACCAAGTGAGAACTTCATGAGATGAATTTTCAATAATTATAATCCCCCAACACCTGATAATAAAACATATACTGTGTCCAGTAATTAAGATGTATCTATACCATAAGAACTTTATTTAAGATTAATGTCATAGTATCTCAAGGTTCTCATTATAGCCTGGGATATTCTATAACCTTTTTGATACGACATTTAATCTATGGACATTACCATTTCAATAGTGGATGCAAAAAAGTCTACACTATAATTTTAAGTAAACATAATGTATATCTAAATTTTATACATGTTATGGAAATAAAAAGTAATGTATAGTTGAGTCTAGGACACCCAATATTAAAACACTCTCACTTTTACTAGAGACAACTTGATAACCAAACTTGTTAGCTCTCACATGATTAATATCACATTTTTGCTGAGTGACAGATTTAGTTGGTGGGTCTTCCATGATTCTTCCGTGTGGAATTTCTACTATATGTGACCTTATATCCTTGAGTAAAACTTCTCAAGAGATGGAATCCCCAATTATATCTCTTTTTTCACTGTCATAAATTGACATCTTGGCTAGTAAGAATATCATAATTTGCATTATGTTAATTCTTAACTTACTAGGTGTGATTCCAAGAACTAGAACAAATATTTGCATATAACCACTTCTTAGCTACCTCAGAAATTGCAGTATACTCAATCTTTTTAGGTATGGATACCACTAGATTATACGAGTTTGTCTCACTCATTACCTTATACTAACCATGATATTAGATCACATTGATCTAAATATGACTAGTTTATGTCCCATGAAAACTCGTATCCTTTATTCTCCAATTACAAGGTACATATATTTTGTACTTTCCAAAGTATAAATAGATAGTTCTGACTACTTCCCTTACAGTTATCCTAGATATAATTGATATCTACCCACTATAAAGTATTTCTTAACAATATCAATTTTTTTACATATCATGACATATGTGATTGATCCATCACTAAAGTGTATGGATTTCAACTCACCACATTAATCTCCTCCCATGTCCCGGACATGTCAACATGGAGATATTATTCTATGTGAAATTGGAAAAAATTATTCTCTTAAATTGTTCCAACTTGTATTTTTCAATACCATGTCACTATATGTATGATTAACTTAGTCCAAGTAACCTTTAGATCTACCTCAGTAGGTCCTATTCCCTATAAATTAGGTTGATACTTTAAGTCAATCACTGGAGAATAGATTCTTTCATTTTGGTCTTAACTAACTTGAAGACCAATATCTGTTTTCCATATGTTTTCAAACATATTTTACTTCAAAAACAATAAGGCACTCCCACTAACCACTAGTAGACACATGGAAAACATTCATTATAAATGAATGTTATATGATCTAGTTGAATACTTCAATCCTAAAATGGTTTTCAGTAACTTTCAACCTATATTAACATAATGTGATGTGACCATCCATTTCTGGTTGTGTCGTATAGACACCTTCCATGATTGTTGGTCATGACATCCAATGCCTAATAAAATGACCATAGAAAGGTAAAATTTTAATGGATTTAGGTAGAATGACTTGGTATAACCAATTGTGCCTTATTTTTACTACACTTGTACCATCCATGTATCTTGTCACATGAATACCCACCAAAATATTCAAAATAATAAAACCTTTTTTACTTTGACACATGGAATCCATTATTGAATTTTATTGGTCTTTCCAATCTTAGATTATTACCATATAATGCATACTTGTAGGAATTATTATTCACAATGAATAATTTATCACCGACTGTAGTGAATATAAAACCATCACTATGGTTTTTAACCTTGTAACACAATATGTGTCTCTAGAACATTTATGTTCCACATGCACTTGTGGAACTAGTTCCTATGCCAACTACATGTTCATCTTAGGTATTGACTAAAACCAAACCAATATTGCTCCCACTATCTCTAATAAATTTGTACACCCTTATATAGAAATGAATTCTATCAATTGAATATAATTTTTCTACCTTAGGTATTTATGCAATATCCCAAGCAACCATTAGGATAATTACTTTAGATGCACTTTATGTTTTACTTGATGCAAGTTTGTTTATAACCCAAAAAACTATTTGCATCCAAATACATGTCCTTATGACATAATAGATTTCAATCATAATAAAAATGTTATGATATCCATTATTCATTATAGTTGGAATATGGGTATAGGATTTCTCCATTATTTTCAATGCATGTAATGAAATATAATAGAAGTTTCTGCAAGTTACAACATTGATACTACTTACATCATAATTCTGATGTATAAAATGTTCATTTAGGAATTGCTCCATGATACATTTTATTGATAAATGTTAACATGTAACACTTACCATCGATCCTCCTCATTAAAATAAATTTTGTGATGTAAATAAGGTAATGTATGTTTAGGAATTTCTCCACGCTACATTATGTTGATTGATGATTGCTTGGTAAAGATATTATTCGACATGCCATCCTGAAACAACTCATATCCCTTAACCATGAAATATCATACTTCAATTTCATATTCCTTAACCAATTAAAGGAATATAATGAAGTATATTTACCTATAGCTTACCCTTGGAATAGTTAACTCTCTCTAGTTGAACCAATTCCAAAATATTTGTGGCATACCTTTATTTCTAAAGGTTTCTTTGTCCAAACTAAAGACATCAAAAATACCAAATGCATTTAGCTTTACTGAGCCCAAATACAAAACTGGGTATATAATTGATTTCCAATTTTAGTCTTTCTTGACATAGAATTATCTTTCCACAAATAGGTATAAAAGTCATACATTTTATATTCATCACTTACCTATGATTCAATTATCACTGAACTATTGATTGAGTATGAGATACAAAAAAAACATTTATTTCAGAACCTAGAATAATGTATTCGCATGTCCAAAGGACACATCAGATAAATGTTTTAGTTATAATAAATAATAGTTTTACATGAATCATTCACTTGGAAATATATAAGTCATATATTTATCACTGCTGACTTAGGAATCACCTTTTCTCAGCCACTTGGAGAATAAACCTGACTTTTTGTAATGATTCTATACTTACTTGGTTACTGTATTTAAATAACCATGTGAAAGTCATACAATATTTAATACCCAATAAGTAATATTGAAACATTGCATTTATGAATATACCTAAAGAAGAAGCAGGTACTTTCTTATTCAATTTAGTCTATTGTTTTTAAATGTCCATAGTTTTATTTCATGTTATGCAAAGAAAATAACCTCCTATTAATACCCCTTTAATTGAAGGACATTGCAAAATTTTTTTGGTGTTACTTTTCATTGGAATTTTTCCTTGTCTTTCAATTTGTTTGCCATAAGAATTAAATATAAAACTTTATTTTATATTATTATTTACTTGGTGAACCTTACCTTAAAAGGTAATGAATCATTTACTCAATATTTTTCATTTTATAAACCAAAATGAGACTTGAGTAAATGAGTTATACTGATATTGGAATATGATGCATTGAAAGAACATTATCCACCTTTCAAATTACATAGATCCCATGTAATCAATTACTATTCATATATATGCTTCACTTTCTCCTTGAAAACTTATCAGAGATGAGACTATATGTTATATTACCCATGTCCTGATGTAGTTCCCACAACTAACATCAAACGTTGATGATATCATTATGACACAACCATCATATGCACTGTACAATATTCTCCTGTAATCAATTTTTACACCATCTCTTCCTGAGGTAGTTTAACAGGTATTGGGATACTGGCACCTAGAATTTACAATATCATAGTATTTTGTGCAAGTGCCTACACTACTATTGGATATTCATACCAGTATGAACATTTACTTTTTCCATTATTTATCGCAGTTTTAATTATGTTATTAATTTCCATTTTATAAAAAACAATTTTAGCAGATTTTTACTTTTTATCATGATTACTGTTTTAGAAATTTTAATTAATTAATTAAATCATTAAATGCCTTATACTATTTTATCGAATTATAGGAACCCTATGTACTAGAATAGGAATAATCTGTCTCATGAGTATTATAGTGGAAAGGATCCTTGAACCTCCCCTCATAGTCTACAAGCTTTGGCTACACCACCACTTTGAGGGTTCAAGGTAGGTGTTTGGCTAAACAACTACATTTACTCATGGTTCCTTGATCTATTGAATAAAGTCCCTACTTCTAAAATCATAACTTTATTTACTCAACTCTTGCATCTAAAATGATAGAAAGTTAGATTTGGCTAATAATTACTACCAATTTAGTTGAGTGAACCCCCAACTCTAATAAGAACTCCCCAATAGTAAGAGGCACCCTCATCTTTGACAGATGAGCACCCCAAACACCTGGTTTTGTCCAAATTTGAATGAAGGAAGGCGGTTACGACTTAATATTTCTTTTAGGGTTTTATTATTTTTATGTGATTAAAGAAATCATTTTCTATTTTATAAACATGTACTATGTGATCACACTCACAACTGACTATGAAATAAATAGAAAAATATCTATCGCATTACAGATTCATTTTATCTATGCATGCTAGTTTATTATTCTATGTGATCATGCATAAACTACACATTCACAAAATAATAAACCATGAAAAAAATAAAATGATGACATGATCATGAGATGATTCTAATGGTTGATCCATTGAGTGAATAATAGATCAACATAGACCCTAGGGGATATATCTTAAGTCACATCACTTCTAGCTTGAATTGCAGTCTCTTATTGTCCAATGCATCCAAATCCTGTTTGGTGTATCGCTATCACTTGGCATGATGTGCATCACTCCTCAAAATCATCATTATACAATAGTACTCAGTCACAAGTGAGGGGAACTGGGGAGTAAAAAATAATTCTCATAATTGGACACGCAAACCCTTATACATTTAATAACATAGATGATTCATAGATCACCATTTATTTAAACTACTTATTACAAATAACCATTGAAATAAATTATTAAATAAACCAAACACTAGACATGCATTGGTCGGTCTATGTCTCATGATAAATCTAATAAGCATTAACTCACATATTTAAGTTAAATGCATAAATGAAATTAAACTTTCATTTAAATTATTTCAGAAGGCAGTTTACTGAATTAAAATTCACTCTTATTTTAATTCAATAATTTACGTTGTTTAGTACCTATAATTAATTTAATTTTAAAACTAAAAATTAAATTAATTAAACCTAAAATTAATAAAATTAATTTTTTAAACGAAAAATAATCTTTAATTAATTTAATTTACAACTGAAATTAAATTAATTAATTAATTTAATTTTTGATTATATTAAAATTAACTGAGCCCCAAAAAATTGGGCACGACCTGTGCAGGTTGGGGAGAACTCACGCAGTCCATTTCAGACTGGTGGAGACCCCCGTGTAGGGGTGTCCTAGGTTAGGCAGGTCTGTCTTGACTTGTTCTGGCTCAGGCGGATCTACCCCGGGCGGTTTCGGGGCATAGAAGACCAAGAAGGGGTTACGTGTTTTTCAGGAGGACTGAGCGACAACCGAAATAGGAAAAAACATCATAGGTAGAGACCATGGTGGCCAGATGGTACAAACTCATCTGAGGATGAGGGGGCATAAATTTCACAGTTGGAGTCAGCTTGATGGGGAGTCGTCGATTCATGGCTGAAGAAGGATTCTGGTGGTCTCATGAGGGCTACAGGCACAACGTGACCCGGATCTGGGAAGGAGGCTGACACAGGTCATATCTGGGGTACCTAGATGCTACTCGCTAGTGTGGCACTGAAGGGAGGAGCTATACTCTCCATGGGCTTCCGAAAAAGGGTGAGGGGTGGCACTCGGACCGCGTCGGTCGTCCGAGATAGTTTGGCCAGATTTGGGATGGCCGAACTGAGTTGTTTCTCCTTACAAGCTGTTGGTTAGAGTATTGGCTATACAAGCCAGAAAAGTGAGAAAGAAAAATGAACAATAAACAAAACAAAGATTTCAAGCATATATTTCACATATTTTCAATGGACCACACATGCACCCATTTATAGGCTATTCCAAAAAATGAAAAGACACCAAAAAACCATAGCATTAATTGATGAAACAAAAAATAAAGCATAATAAATGACTTGAAGTAAATGAAATAGATATTGAAAAAATACACCCACATGGGAAAATTATCAACATGGAGAAAAAATCCACATGGGAAGATACAAGGATATTCCTTTTAAAAATCCAATGAGATTGGATTGTATTTCCAACACTCCCCTTCAAACCAAAACTAACTTTATTCCGAGCATTGTTATTAGTTGTTTGAATTCATATACTAGTAATTCCATTGTGAAAACATCAGCCACCTGTTACGTAGTATGACAATATTCTAATTTTATCGTTTTCCGCTTCACACAATCTCTCAAAAAATGGAATCGGGTATCAATGTCTTTTCTTCTTCCATGTTGCACTGGATTTTTAGCAAGTTCAATTACTGAATTATTATCCGCATATATGACTGTGGATCCATCCTTTGGATGCTTCAACTCATTCAGTATATTTCTCAACCAAATTCCTTCACAAACAGTGGATTATGCTACTACATACTCTACTTCACATTTGGATAGGGTGACCACACTCTGCTTCCTTGAATTCCATATGAAAGAAGTCTTTCCAAGAAAGAATACATACCCAGTGGTTCTTTTTCTTTTATCTTGGTCACCTCCCTAATCACTGTATGAGTATTCATATAGATTTTCTTCATCATTGTATGGATATAAGAGACCAAAATTCACTGTTCCCTTAATGTACCTGAGGATTCTTTTTGCGGCTAGCCAGTGTGATTCTTTTGGCGCTTCCATGTACCTACTTAGAATCCAAACACTATAGAAGATATGTGGCCTTGTGATTGTGAGTTAACTTAGGCTTCCAATTAGAATCTTAAAAAAAGTTGAGTCAATGCTTATTCCTTCTATATCTTTTGTTAGTTTCAAGCCCATTGCTACAGGAGTTTTTACAGTATCATAATTGGCCATCTTGAACTTTTCAAGAAATTCCTTAGCATACTTCTTATGAGATATATAGATTTCACCATGTTGTTTCTTTACTTCAATGCCCAGAAAAAAGGGCATGAGGCCACCATTGTTCATCTATAACCCATTAAACATGTCCTTGAATTAATTAAACATCGGTCTACTATTCCCTATAAAAAACAAATCATCAACATACAAGCATTCTATAAGTATATCACCACCAGCATTGTTCTTGATGTAAACTGTAGGCTCATATAGACATTGGGTGAATCCATTATCTTGAAGATAGTTGTCGATGCATGTAACAGCCCGAGATTTTATGAAAAATATTCTTTCTTATTTTACTAATGTCTTGTGTTATACGCTACACCAAAAGGAGCTTGCACAACACGCATCCTTGACTTGCCTTGCATTACACGCAATCGCAACCTTCCTCGATAGCGTGTGTGGTACGTAATCCTGAGTTTCACGAAACAATGATATGCTATTAAAATATTATTAAAACTAGCCGTTATGAATAGTAATAACCACTTTTTAAATTTTAGAAATTTTAACTCTCAAAATGGACTTCATTTTTGGATTCGGAGTATCGAATTTAGCCTAAGGTGAAATTTTGGTACTTTTCGGATAACTTTCATATTCTGATGAATAGTGAAAATTACTAAATTATAATTAAAAACAACTTTTTTAATCGAAAAAATTAATAGTGATAAATCATTAATTTGAGTGGTTTTAAAGTATATTTAGAATATATTTTTACAATTTAATACAATGTTGGTCATTGGATGTAGTTTCACATTTAAACTAGACATAAACAAGTGTCAATATTTTGATAGATATTGTTTCTTAAAAACACGCTATTTGTTTTAACAGCGGGATTTAATTATAAAATTAATTAATGCAACTTTTATGTTATGAATTTGGTAAAATAGACTTCATTTTTGAATTCGGAATATGAAATATATCTTGGGATGAAATTTTGGCATTGTTCTGAAAAACATCAATTTTTGATGAATAGTGAAACTACTAAGTGGTAGGTTAAAAACTGAATTTTGCATAAAACTTAATTTTACCGCTTCTGTGAATGGAATTTCGAAAATCCGAGAGACACGGTTAATATCAAGGACTAAAATGTGGTTCAATGAGATGAAAATAATTTTTTGGTGAATAGTAACTTTTTACTTTTTTTACCACGGTTAATGGTAAAAAAGGTAACTAAGGGTAAATATGATATTAATATTACCCTAACACATGTCCTAATTCTATTGGACAAGTGTAATTCGACCAAAAACAAACTTAGGAATAAAATATGACCATTTAGGCCCACTTGGATTAGATTAGGACATTTATTATTAATTTATTTAAAGAAGGGTTAAAATAGTTAAAATCAAAGTTTAATAAGTAAATCATTTTTAATATGGGGTTATACATAAGATAAATTCGACTATAAATATTCATTAGAAAGCTAAAAAGATTTCCTACATGATGGTATTTTATTTGTAATTTTTAGACATCAAATAATATAATGATGCAGTAATTATCTTATTAATGAAATATTGACATAATTGATAATATAAATACCAAAATAAATGTAATTTAAGACTTTTTATGAATTGCACTAATTTTCTAGGTTACTATGATATATTAGTGTTGATTTAATCAACTTGGTTCGAACATGTAATTCTGTTATGACTTTCACAAAAATCATATATCAAATAGTGTCAAAATTGACACAAAATAGTTTTTAAATCAAATATTATATTATTAATTGTTATTTTATTCCTAAAAATCTAAGGTTCGGCCAAATGACTTAGATAAGGATATATATATTAATAATAAACAATTTGGGGTTCGTTTGGCATGTTATAGTAAGTGTATTAACCATATAGTGAAAGAAAACAAAAAGACACGGTAAAAGTTAAATTAATTAACTTAGAGTTAAATCTAATTGATAAGGTTAAAATAAAATCTTAAACTTGTCTAAATTCTATTGGTTGATAGGATTTCGACCCATCCTTACTTTAGATTCGAAATAAGACCCTTTGGAACCATTATAAACCGATTTTGACTTTAATATAAAATAATATTTTGAGATATTCCTAAGGTGCCCCTCTCCTCCCCTATAAAAGGACACCTCCTCCCCCTCCTCCTCACACCAATTTGAGCACTCAAGCTCGGCCAACCCCTGCCAATTTCTCCTCTCCACTTCCCTAGCAACATCCTAGAGGTTCTGGTCTTCCTCAAAGACCAATTTTAGTGCCCTAAGAGGAGGTCTCAAAGAGGCACTTCAAAGAAGAGGAGGTTCGGACACTTACAAAGCAAGTCGGACCTAAGGTAAGGGAAATATCACAATCTCATTTTTATCCGAGATTGTTTATTCGTAAGTATTTACTAGGGTGTATTTTATCATCCACATCCATGATCCCTCAATATGTAATATTGTTTCCATCCACTTGAAATAGTTTAAATCCAATTTTACCCTTAGGAGAGATTTTAGTAAAGAATATAAAAGGAATCTTTTGTCGTTTTTCCGTACGAGGTACTTTTTGACTTTTCCGACAAAAGTACGAAGAATGTTTTTTTTAACTTATACGGCATGAATGGATTTTTAAAACATTACTTCAAAGAAGCTTCCTTTACAAGTTTTCAAGTTTATTTTTAATTAACTTCTTTTATTTTAAAGTTGTATGACATGTTATGAAAGGAAAAATGTTTTTGAAGAAGAAATGATATTTTCCTCAAGAATTCAATTCAAGTGTTTTATCAAAATTATTTTCCATATAAGATAATAAAGGGTTCTGTTTCTATCCATATTTTTACATTGGTTTGACTATGTTGTGATGGAATTATGTTTATGAATTCCTTTATCATATATGAATTGATTTATGATGTCATGATGTTTCAAGAATCCCATTTTTGTTACATGTGTTATGCGATGATGCATGTTTTATGATTATGTGGCACACATAAGAAAGGATTCATTATAATATGGGTGGGACCTATATCTCCCTCCAATGCATTGGGTAATGATTTTATATCTCATGAGATAGACATGGCTGGAATGGTAGGTTATACCGGTTCAGTGAAACAGGACTGAAACGAGGATTACTCGATTCAGAAAGGGACTTTGTCCACTAAGATAGTCTTGGCAATGAGTCTTGACTAACAAGAAATGATTCTCTATGATTATGTGTGTATGCCACAAAGTTCCATGTTTTATGTTATGATTATTGTGATTACATTTCACTGCCATGATTTATCCCATGTTATGAAATTATGCTCTCTTTTGCAGGTTATGATTTCCAAAATGTTATGTTCTTATGAATATGATGTGATTGATATTTCTTTTGTTTACCCTTACTGAGCATTTGAGCTCACCCTTTTATGTTTTCTTTTCCCCAGGATATAAAGAAAGGTTTTAGGTAAAAAAAAAAGGAAGATCTTTATGGGATATGTTGAAGATCTTTCACCACGATTAGAAGATTATAGTCCGAGTTTCCAAAGACACTAAACTATTATGGTCCTTGTGTGTGTGTTTTTGTATTGTACTAAGTATTCCGCAAAAGTAATGTAAAGTCCATGTACGTCAGGCTTCGGGTCTCTACAGTTGGTATCAGAGGAAAGGTTTAGTCAACCTTTGGAAACTAGGATGCGAAAACGTTAGTGAGATCCCTAGAGATATTTCTAAGATATGTCTAGGGATGTCTCTAAGGTTAAGTATACGTATAGGTTATAGTAATAGAATTACGCTAACGATCATAGAATTAAACCTAAGATGTTGGATATTGAAGGTACTCCCCCTTTATTATGTTGTTTTCCCTAGCATGATTTTTGCCTCTCACACTATTCTTTATGGGTTTTAGACGATGGCTGGAACCCGAAGGAACCGTGTTGATCAATGCAATGGACAATGCAATGATTGCCCTCCTGAACAAACAAATGTTATGGGAGATGGAGTGCAAAATCTTATTGCTATACTTACACAAGCTATGAATCATTCTGGACTTCCAAATGAGCAGAGAAGGGAACAATATTCTATTGAGTCCTTCATGAGGCAACGTCCACCTTCTTTCAGTGGGTCTACTGATCCATTAGTTGCTGAACAATGGATTAGTACTACTGAAAAGATATTTTCAGTTCTTCAATGTTCTGAACATGATAAAGTCATCTTAGCAGTATATCGTTTGGAAGGTGAAGCTGATCAATGGTGGAATCTTATCAAGAATACGAGGCCAAGAGATGAAATTGAGTCCATGGAATGGGACGAGTTCAAGAACTTGTTTTTCAGTAAGTACTTCCCTCGTATTCTTCGAACAAAGATGGAGAAAGAGTTTCTTGAACTGAAGCAAAGGGACGATGAATCTGTTGGTACCTATGAAGCAAATTTTACAAGACTTGCAAGGTATTCTTCTGGAATTATCATCCAACCTGAAAGTAAAGTTGATCGATTTTTCAGTGGCTTAAAACCAAGTCTTCGAAGGGCATTAGCTATAAGAGACTTCAGTAGCTATGAAGAAATTGTGCGTTGTGCTATCAAGGTAGAAATGGAAGTTGGTGTTACATATCCATCTCATGGTTTTGACAAGAAACGAAAGATGGAGTTCAAGGAGAAATCTCAGAATAATGGTGAAAAGAATATGAATGTTTCCTTATGCACAAAGTGTGGAAAGAAGCATGGTGGAGATTGTCTTAAAGGGACTAGAAAATGTTTTAAGTGTGGAAAAGAAGGTCATCGAGCAGCTGAGTGTCGAAGTAATGGAAAAAGGGTTTCTAATGATGTGAATAAAGCAAACACTGCAGAGAACGCACCGCCAACACTTCAATGCTTCAAGTGCAAGGAAATGGGGCATTATGCTAATAATTGCCCTAATCCAAGGGTTAGTGATGATCAACATGAGCAACCACTGAAGGCAAAGGACAAAGGGAAATCACATGCGATCACTATTGACAATGTTGAATATGACAACGATGTGGTGGAATGATTAAGTGTTTATGTAATGGGATTCCAAAATAATGTTGTATCATTGAGTATTGCAATATTTATTGATGTGGTATTCAAAGTGATTGAGATATTTTTTTGGAAATAAGATGATATGCGCATAATGAAGACGAGAAAATGAAATGTTTAATAGTATTCATGAGCTCATGATTGATATAAGGACTAAGTGATATCATGGTTTGAGTATATAGAATTTTGAGGATTTTGGTATGTGGAAAGTGTTAACTTTTAACTGCACTCATGTTTTCACTAAGGTATTCAAGAGAATACACGATTAAGGACTTTGAATGTTTGGAATGTGACCAACAAGACATATCTTATGATATGTGGGGATCAACGACAGTATTAAATCTCTGGTAATCGTTGTCACTATATTATGAGAGTGGACTGCAGTATTATGTATAAGCCTAAAGATTAGACTGGATTATGTTGGACATAAGTTAGTATTGTTTAAGGATAGAAGATTTTCGATATTATTGATGGGATGTTATAGTAACGTAGTTTTAGAAAAAGGGACAACCTACAGGACGGGCGACAACCCATCGCTTCGGACAAGGCTGTAGGAATCGAACCCACAACCGAAGTGCGACTGGCCTTTATCGCCTACCACTGACCTACAGGAAGTCCCTGTTTAGTAGAAGCTAGTTTTATTATATTAAGCAGTATGATATATGAAGTATAAGTCCATTTTAGGAACTATATATGATTAATCTGACTATAGAATGACTTATGTATATTTAATAACTTTTGCTTACCTTTTGTTTGAGACAGATGGAATGACCCGTCATTCTATCACATGATCTGCTAACACTTCACGAATAACAAATTCAACTTCATTTATTTAAGAGATGAAGTGGAAATTGTTCAAGGCATGAACAACAGTGATATTGTATCAAAATAAAGTAAGTATTTATTCTAATTCAAATTTTCAACTTTAGGGAAATGATCTTGAAAACCAAAAATGTTGTCCTAGTGATCTTATACCTGATGAATCAGATGGTACCTTAGATCGTCACAAATTTATGGATTTGTGATTACTGGCTTTTCCATAGCCATGTTCTCTACCACTCTCCATCAGAACATGATGGTTAGATTTCTCTTCCATATCCATATTTTCACCTATGTGGAAACCCAGTGATTAGTTTATTTGGGTAATCGTTACATTTCATACTTTAGTTTTTAAAGCCAAGTTTTGGTATTCTCTTTTACGATGTGGGTTTCTATTAAAGAAACTTTCGAATAGTAAACCATTTATAACCCCGACGAATTTCGAGGGCGAAATTCATTTTAAGGGGGGTAGAATGTAACAGCCCGAGATTTTATGAAAAAATATTCTTTCTTATTTTACTAATGTCTTGTGTTATACGCTACACCAAAAGGAGCTTGCACAACACGCATCCTTGACTTGCCTTGCATTACACGCAATCGCAACCTTCCTCGATAGCGTGTGTGGTACGTAATCCTGAGTTTCACGAAACAATGATATGCTATTAAAATATTATTAAAACTAGCCGTTATGAATAGTAATAACCACTTTTTAAATTTTAGAAATTTTAACTCTCAAAATGGACTTCATTTTTGGATTCGGAGTATCGAATTTAGCCTAAGGTGAAATTTTGGTACTTTTCGGATAACTTTCATATTCTGATGAATAGTGAAAATTACTAAATTATAATTAAAAACAACTTTTTTAATCGAAAAAATTAATAGTGATAAATCATTAATTTGAGTGGTTTTAAAGTATATTTAGAATATATTTTTACAATTTAATACAATGTTGGTCATTGGATGTAGTTTCACATTTAAACTAGACATAAACAAGTGTCAATCTTTTGATAGATATTGTTTCTTAAAAACACGCTATTTGTTTTAACAGCGGGATTTAATTATAAAATTAATTAATGCAACTTTTATGTTATGAATTTGGTAAAATAGACTTCATTTTTGAATTCGGAATATGAAATATAGCTTGGGATGAAATTTTGGCATTGTTCTGAAAAACATCAATTTTTGATGAATAGTGAAACTACTAAGTGGTAGGTTAAAAACTGAATTTTGCATAAAACTTAATTTTACCGCTTCTGTGAATGGAATTTCGAAAATCCGAGAGACACGGTTAATATCAAGGACTAAAATGTGGTTCAATGAGATGAAAATAATTTTTTGGTGAATAGTAACTTTTTACTTTTTTTACCACGGTTAATGGTAAAAAAGGTAACTAAGGGTAAATATGATATTAATATTACCCTAACACATGTCCTAATTCTATTGGACAAGTGTAATTCGACCAAAAACAAACTTAGGAATAAAATATGACCATTTAGGCCCACTTGGATTAGATTAGGACATTTATTATTAATTTATTTAAAGAAGGGTTAAAATAGTTAAAATCAAAGTTTAATAAGTAAATCATTTTTAATATGGGGTTATACATAAGATAAATTCGACTATAAATATTCATTAGAAAGCTAAAAAGATTTCCTACATGATGGTATTTTATTTGTAATTTTTAGACATCAAATAATATAATGATGCAGTAATTATCTTATTAATGAAATATTGACATAATTGATAATATAAATACCAAAATAAATGTAATTTAAGACTTTTTATGAATTCCACTAATTTTCTAGGTTACTATGATATATTAGTGTTGATTTAATCAACTTGGTTCGAACATGTAATTCTGTTATGACTTTCACAAAAATCATATATCAAATAGTGTCAAAATTGACACAAAATAGTTTTTAAATCAAATATTATATTATTAATTGTTATTTTATTCCTAAAAATCTAAGGTTCGGCCAAATGACTTAGATAAGGATATATATATTAATAATAAACAATTTGGGGTTCGTTTGGCATGTTATAGTAAGTGTATTAACCATATAGTGAAAGAAAACAAAAAGACACGGTAAAAGTTAAATTAATTAACTTAGAGTTAAATCTAATTGATAAGGTTAAAATAAAATCTTAAACTTGTCTAAATTCTATTGGTTGATAGGATTTCGACCCATCCTTACTTTAGCTTCGAAATAAGACCCTTTGGAACCATTATAAACCGATTTTGACTTTAATATAAAATAATATTTTGAGATATTCCTAAGGTGCCCCTCTCCTCCCCTATAAAAGGACACCTCCTCCCCCTCCTCCTCACACCAATTTGAGCACTCAAGCTCGGCCAACCCCTGCCAATTTCTCCTCTCCACTTCCCTAGCAACATCCTAGAGGTTCTGGTCTTCCTCAAAGACCAATTTTAGTGCCCTAAGAGGAGGTCTCAAAGAGGCACTTCAAAGAAGAGGAGGTTCGGACACTTACAAAGAAAGTCGGACCTAAGGTAAGGGAAATATCACAATCTCATTTTTATCCGAGATTGTTTATTCGTAAGTATTTACTGGGGTGTATTTTATCATCCACATCCATGATCCCTCAATATGTAATATTGTTTCCATCCACTTGAAATAGTTTAAATCCAATTTTACCCTTAGGAGAGTTTTTAGTAAAGAATATAAAAGGAATCTTTTGTCGTTTTTCCGTACGAGGTACTTTTTGACTTTTCCGACAAAAGTACGAAGAATGTTTTTTTTAACTTATACGGAATGAATGGATTTTTAAAACATTACTTCAAAGAAGCTTCCTTTACAAGTTTTCAAGTTTATTTTTAATTAACTTCTTTTATTTTAAAGTTGTATGACATGTTATGAAAGGAAAAATGTTTTTGAAGAAGAAAGGATATTTTCCTCAAGAATTCAATTCAAGTGTTTTATCAAAATTATTTTCCATCTAAGATAATAAAGGGTTCTGTTTCTATCCATATTTTTACATTGGTTTGACTATGTTGTGATGGAATTATGTTTATGAATTCCTTTATCATATATGAATTGATTTATGATGTCATGATGTTTCAAGAATCCCATTTTTGTTACATGTGTTATGCGATGATGCATGTTTTATGATTATGTGGCACACATAAGAAAGGATTCATTATAAGATGGGTGGGACCTATATCTCCCTCCAATGCATTGGGTAATGATTTTATATCTCATGAGATAGACATGGCTGGAATGGTAGGTTATACCGGTTCAGTGAAACAGGACTGAAACGAGGATTACTCGATTCAGAAAGGGACTTTGTCCACTAAGATAGTCTTGGCAATGAGTCTTGACTAACAAGAAATGATTCTCTATGATTATGTGTGTATGCCACAAAGTTCCATGTTTTATGTTATGATTATTGTGATTACATTTCACTGCCATGATTTATCCCATGTTATGAAATTATGCTCTCTTTTGCAGGTTATGATTTCCAAAATGTTATGTTCTTATGAATATGATGTGATTGATATTTCTTTTGTTTACCCTTACTGAGCATTTGAGCTCACCCTTTTATGTTTTCTTTTCCCCAGGATATAAAGAAAGGTTTTAGGTAAAAAAAAAAGGAAGATCTTTATGGGAGATGTTGAAGATCTTTCACCACGATTAGAAGATTATAGTCCGAGTTTCCAAAGACACTAAACTATTACGGTCCTTGTGTGTGTGTTTTTGTAATGTACTAAGTATTCCGCAAAAGTAATGTAAAGTCCATGTACGTCAGGCTTCGGGTCTCTACAATGCATGCATTCCAAGTACATGGATCTTGGTTCAACCCATAAAGATCTTTCTTCAGTCGATACACCTTGTCTTCCTCTCCTTGCATAACAAAACCTTCAGGTTGGTCAATATAGACCTCTTCTTCTAGAATTAAATTTAGGAATGTAGATTTCACATCCAATTGGTAGATCATACAACTGTGATGGACTGTAAGGGAGATAATCATCCTCACAATTTCAAGGAGATAAATAAGAGAAAATACTTCTTCATATTCCACCCTGTACTTTTGTTTATACCCCTTTTCAATGAGCCTTGCCTTGTAGAGATCAATCTATATATCATCATTTCTATTTATCTTGTACACCCATTTGGTACTAATGGTTTTCTGGATCTTAGGAAGCGTATTTAGCTCCCATGTGTCATTTTTCTCTATGGCATGGATTTCTTATTTCATAGATATTCTCCAACATTCTTCTCTTATGGATTCTTGAAATGTTAGAGGCTCATGATCTACACACAGGTAGAAAAGATTTACCTCTTCATTTTTATCATAGATGTCTCTTAAGCCCTTCATTTTTATATAATCCATGGGTAATGATGATATGGATGAACATTAACTTGATGGAGTGCTTTTGGGAGTGATGGAATATACTCCTGGACTTCTGTTAACTGATGATGCACCCACGAAAGGTGTTGCAGGTGTTTGCTCCTGATCATCATGCCTTTCTTTAGGATCTTCTATTTCGACTAGAATATCTTTGTTTTATTCTTCATCATTCCATTTTCAAGCTTCTTCCTCACTAAAGATCACATCTCTACTCACCACTACTTTATTGGTTAGTGAATTGTAGATTTTGTAGGCCTTAGAGGCTTCACTGTAGCTGATGAAGATTCAATTTTTTCCACAATAATTAAGCTTCCTTCTTCTTGATTCTAGAACTTGAGCATAGGCAACACACCCAAATATTCTTAGGTGCACCACACTTAGTTTTTAGCCACTCAATGCCTCTTGTGGTGTCAAATTTCTGACGCTCTTGGTTGGACACCGATTGAGAAGGTTGGCAGTACATGCAGCAACTTCTTCCCAGAAGCTCTTTGGTAGGAATTTCTCCTTTAGCATGGTTATCACCATGTCGAGGATGGTGTGGTTATTTATTTCTGCAATTCCATTCTGTTGTGGTGTGTAGGCTGTAGTATATTTCTTCTTGATTCCTTGTTCCCTGCAAAAATATTGAAATGCATTTGAAGTGTATTCTCCACCTCTATCAAATCTGAGTACTTTGATTTTATGACCACATTCTGCTTCAATACGAGCTTTGAAAATTTTGAAGATAGTGAAAACAGAAGATTTTCCTTTGATATAATACACCCAAATCTTTATGATAAAATCATCAATTAGGGTAATAAAATACTTATTACCTCTAAGTGAGGGTGTTTCAAGTGGTCTGCAAATATTAGTATGAACCAACTAAAGTGGTTCCTTTGCTCTTCTGGGAACTCCACTTGTGAAGGAATTCCTTTGTTGGTTACTAAGTGTACACACCTCACATAAATTATTTGAAACTTCAATCACCGGTAAGCCACCCACCATGCTTGATGAGGATAAAAGTTTAATCACACTAAAATGGAGATGCCCAAAGCGCAAATGCCATCTCCATGAGTCATTCTTCATGAGTCTAAAGAGACAATCCTCATCCTTTGTGTTAATATGCAGAGGAAACATGAAATTCTTCTCCATTTGAACTTTAGAAACAAGTATCCTATGAGCATATCTTATAGACAAATAAGAGTTCTCCATGTGTATGAAATACCCCTCCTTAAGGAGTTGGCTGATACTGATGATATTATTTTCCATGTTTGACACACGATAAACATTTGAGATGTAATTCGACTGGACATTCTTCCAATAGATTTTAATTTTACATTTTCCAATCATGGGTACCTTTTATGAGTCACCAAAACTCACACTGCCATAAACTTCTTCTGTGAGTTCCACAAACAATTATTTTTTACCACTCATATGGTTGCTTGCACCCCTATCGAGATACCACACATCTAGCCATTCACATGAATTTGCTTGTGCGAGGAAGAGTGTGGTGACTTATTCTTCATGGTAATATTATTCAACATAGTTGGATCATTAATCATGATCCATTTTTCTCCAAAACTCATAATAATATTGGATGAATTTCTTACAATTATGACATTGAATGTTCTTTGTGTTTCCATGACCATGTGTGAATTAACCTCCACCATTTCCTCTTCCATGGATGCTTGTAAAATTTTGTTTCTTTTGTTGATGGATTGTATGATATTCACACCCTCTTCCTCTTGCATTATTACTAGTGTCTTTACCACCTCTTTGTGTATGGAAATTATTTTGTCCTTGTAAAGTCAAATTGGACTCTAAGACATGATCTAGTGTTGAACCAACATTATTTTTCATTCATTGCTCATGAACTTGCAACGATATCATCAATTCATCAATGGAAAATTTTTCCATGTATTTTGGTTCTTTGATTGCCACAACCACATGATCAAACTTGATTATGAGAGAATGAAGTGTTTTTTCAATAACATGAATGTCCTCAACTTTTTCACCATTTATTTTTAAATTGTTAACAATAACAATTAAACATGAGAAGTAGTTAGAGATACTCTCACCATCCTTCATGTGAACCACTTCAAACTCCACTATTAGTATTTGAAGACGAACCCATTTCACTCAATCAACACCCTTGAAGATGGTTTCAAGGGTATCTCAAGATTTATTTCTTGATGTTGCTTTAAAAATCTTTTCAAAATTTGATTCATCTAACCCTTGATAAAGGAGGAACAACACCTTGTTGTATTTATTCCTTTGATTTTTGAGATCCATATTTTCTTTATTTGTGAAGGAGGCTTATTCCTCCATAGTGGGTACTATGTAACCATCGGTGATGATCTACCATAATTCTTGTGATCTGAATAACACATTCATTTGGATGCACCACTTTTCACAGTTTTTCTTATATAACTTCAGAACTTACAGCTAGATTGCGGTGCCCATCTTCGGAAAATTGAGGATTCCTTGGTACACTGATACTAGTTTTTTGGGTATACAAGACATAAAAGTCATAAATAAAAATGGGCAAAAAACACAACAAAGCTTTGAATAATATATTTCACATATTTTCAATGGACTACACATGCACCCATTTATAGTCTATTCCAAAAAATTAAAAGACACTAAAAAACTATAGCATTAATTGAAAGAACAAAAAACAAATCATCATACGACTTAAAGTAAATGAAGTGGAGGGAAGGAACCAACTCACGGAGGGACTTGCAGGTGATGCGGTGGGGAAAGAAGGCCATCTAGGTTTGTAGGAGGCAGCCGCTACTTCGGGTGAGGTCAGTTCAGTGGGAGAACCGCCGAGGGGAGACAGTGCTAGCAAGTACGGATTGATCCGACTGAGGTGGTAAGCACCGGTACAAGGGAGGAGACTTCGACGATGTTTGGTTAGGGGTAGACTATGGTGAGAGAGACAAGGAGGGGTAGGGGTAGCCTTCCCCTACTGACTATTTTTTTTCTTTTCATTTTTTTCAAAAATAGACACCACCTTGTGCATTTTTGTCATAAGCATGGAAAAACCCTTTTTTATTATTTGTCTCAAATTTGGATTTATCCATGAATTTTTTTTATTAAAAATAATAATGTTATTATAATAAAATTAATATTACAATAAATATCATATAAAATAGGACTCATCGGTGTAAAATAAGCCGGTGGCCACAAATCACTATTCCGACAATCGGAATCCCAACCGTGAAAAACACAACTCTATTTTCAGGTATAAAATTAACATATAAAACATATATAAGATTTGAATTAAAATAATCATAAAATATATCATTTTTTCAATCCATATTTAAAACTTCAGATAACCATAACTTGACCATCCAATGATAGATTTAAGCACCGTCTATGGAGTTGGGATCGAAATGATGTCCTCTATTATATCTAATGAAAATTTAATTTTTCATTGGATTAAATTCTTCACACATTGCTATGATACCAATTGATGGTACTAATCATAAAGTGTAAGCCCCAAAAGACATGATTTTAAATTTTTTACTTCTATGACCGACATGAACTCATTAACATTAGTGAAACATTACCCGATTACTCCTCAAGGATCACATGTGAAGAAGAATAAGCACAAAAATAATAAACCAAAAATACCTGTTTAGATCCAAATCCACATTTGAAATCTGTTCATCGTCAGAGATAGCTACTAAAATAATCTGAAGTTAAATTTCTCTACATTGTCCACATGCACTTTAGGAATCTGCAGGAGAGATGATCGTCAAAATTCAGGTGCTGGTGTGGAGTTATGAGGAGTCCTTCTACACTGTGATGATCACCGCATCGCCTTTATTGAAATGTGTGAGAGAGAGCTTGATCTGAGATCCTAGATCCAGAGACTCTCTCTCTAGAATACGAGAGAGAGAAGAGTGAGAGAGACTGTGAATAGTATATAGAAAATACATCTCCTCCTCTATTTGTAGGGTGTTAAGTGATTATTTGGTATTGCTTCGTGGAATTTGAATAATTAAAACTCTATAAACAACATATTATGACTACTATACTGAGTCATAAATATTATTATCACTTACATTTAATATAATAAATATATTATGTGATAATAGCTAATCTATTAACTCGACTCAAAGTTCCCATAAATATTAAATGAATCTTGAATATTTTAGAATAATATTCATTCAATTAATATTTTCATGTATTTACTTAAAACTTGTAAATACATTTAATAAATAAATTTAATTCTAATTATTCTTAACTTGAATAATATGAATTTATTTATTACTTTGGTGATTATATCTTCTTCTTGGACCCCAGTGGTGGGGACCACCATGTCCAATATACATATTCAACTGAATAGGGAATATTATTGAATACACTATTGTGTGTGACCCTCTAGGTCCTTATCTCGATAGCAATGCATACTATTCATAGGCCAAGAGTAGGATCTAGAAACCCATCATGACCCCTAAAGAGAAAAGGATAGTCACTACAGTGACAACCAACCTATAGACACACATTGTGTAATATAATATATTTTTCTTTAATATCTCATAATCAGGATGCACACTCGTGCCATCACCCTTTTCTTGCTTTATTATTTGTTGATCTGACTGGATGGATTTTCCCTCAACTATCATGGACACGGTCTTATGAAGGTACTTCCATCCTGATCAACCTGAACCGATATATATTACTTCCTTAACCTTGAAGCAACAAATATTTTCTTGATCTTTCAACCAATTCCATACCACCATTGATGCACCCAACACAAACTACCTTTCCATGATTTCATTATCATGGTTTTTGTCTAGAATCATGGTACACGATCAAATAAAACACCTTGCTAATGATCTCAATTTAGGAGACCAATACACATGTCCATAGATAGGAACATTCAATGACACCCAAAACATGTGGTGTTCCTATTAGCGGTTCTATCGTCATGATCTAACTACTAGATATCACCAAGCGAAAACTTCCTGAGAAGAAGACTCAATGATTATGAACCCCAAACACTTAATATTCTAACATATACTCTGTCCAGATAGTAATATGTATCTAGACCATAATACCTTTATTTAAGATTAATGTCATAGTATCTCAAGGTTCTCATTATAGCATGGGGTTTGCTATAACCTTTTTGATACAACATTTAATTTATGGACACTAATATTTCAATAGTAGAGGCAGAAAAGTCTACACTATAATGGTAAGTAAACATCATGTATATCTAACTTGTATACATGATATGGTAATCAAAAGTAATATATAGTTGGGTGTAGGGAACCCACTATTACAACACGTCGTGCCACCTTCAC
Organism: Viscum album; assembly: GCA_963277665.1. Lineage (NCBI taxonomy): Eukaryota > Viridiplantae > Streptophyta > Magnoliopsida > Santalales > Viscaceae > Viscum > Viscum album. The sequence goes on from OY728162.1 coordinate 130,618,020, forward strand.
CGGTCATCGACCCATGATGTGACCCCTCTGCCTTCAAAGACCCAACCTATCGCTGACTCCCTAGCCAAATCCAAGACACCTCCCCACTGAGCATTGGAACTGTCTACCACCACTCCCTTGTTGGCTCAAGCACTGCCGGCTAGACCCCCCTATTCCTAGAAGAACGTGCTATTCGACCCCCATAGAATCACCGCCGGGTGCCACCACACACATTGAGCACTATCTAACCCCATTCCCAGCCAGATCTAGCCCGTAACGACCATCCATACCATGCAATAATCCTTTCCCTTGTTTTTATTTTCCTGGTTAGTGTACCTACAGGTGCAGCCTACTTGGTATGGGACTGCATGGGCTTTGGCGTATCATCCTGACCCGAAATGAGTCAGGGTGGGTCTTCCTGGCCCAGAACACCCCTACACGGGGTCTCTTTGGCCCAGTATGGATCTGCAAGGGTTCGACCTGACCCACACAATCTCTGTACGATGTTCCAAGGCCTGGGTAATTATTATTTTAATTAAAAATTAATTTAATTTATTTTTGGTAGAAAAAATAATACTTTTATTTTTTAAAAAAACATTAATTTAATTTGGTATTAAATTAAATTAAATTAATTAATTGATTAATTTAATTTAAGGATAAAAAATTAAATTAATCATCAAAATGAATAACAATTAAATAATTCATTTGAATTTTAATTCATTTAATTCATTTAATAGCCATCATAATTTAAATTTATTTCAATTTAATTTTATCATGCATTTATTTTAACTGTTGATCGGTCTTGAGTATGGACCAACCTGTGTATGTCTGGTTTATCCTATTTAATTATTTAATTTCATGTGATGAATGTAATTAAATACGAGAATATGTGCATTTTCATTTTTTATTGTTTAATATTTATAATGGCTTACGCATTCAATTTATCAGTTTGTATTTTGTACTCCCGAGACACCCTCATCTACATGCAAGTACATTTGTATTATGATGAGAATGGTGTAAGATGTAGACAATGCCAAGTTGAGATGAAATCCAGACTAGCAGTGGACATAATGGACAGGGGATGAGCTGCATCATGAGTCAAGACATAACTCAGGTATGATTCCCCTAAGTCATAGTTGATCCATTAAGTTTAAATGAATAAACCAATATTAGATTCTCAAGACCAGTTAGGTAGTTTATTTCCTTTATATATTTTTTTATTATTTTATGAAATTTTATGACAGCAGGAAAACACATAAAATAAAAAATAGTAAAATGAATAAAGACACAATGGATGATTTTCTATTAATGTTGAATTGTGAGTGAGACAATGTTGAATGAACAAATTAATAGAAATGGATTACATTTTTCAAGAAAAATATTAAAACACCTATAAAAATATTTAGTCATAAATGCCTTCCGTCATTTGAATTTGAGAAAAATTGGTTGTTTAGGGTGCTCATCATCCAATGTTTAGGGTGCCTCTTACTACCGTGGAGCTCTTATGAGAGTTATTGGTTGAATTAATTTAATTTGGAAGAAAATAAGTAGCCAAATCTAGCTTACTAAAACTTTAGAGGAAAGCGTTGAGTAAATCAAGTTCATAATTTTAGAATTCAGTACTTTACCCAATAGATCAAGGGGACATGAGTTTATATGGTTGGCCAGTCAAACAACTACCTTGAACTCTTCGAGTAGTGGAGTAGCCATAGATTGTAGACTATGATGGGAGATTAAAGGATCCTTTCCACTATAATAATAAAGAAAAATAATATTATGATTCTAGTACATAGGGGTTCTAAAGTTTGATAAAATAGTAGGATACATTTAATGATTTAAATAATCAATAATGTCTAAATCGGTAATCAAGATAAATTTACTATTCTGCTAGATTTTATTTTTGCAGAAAATGAAAAGTAATACCCCAAGAGAAGCTATAATAACATTAAACAAAGAAAATGTCCAAACCAAAATGTTTTTCCAATGAGTAGTATAGGCGCTTTCACACAATACTACGATATCAAAAATTCAAGGTTCTGTTGTCTTCAATACTTGTTTAGACACATCATGAAGTGAGGGTGTTAAAAATGATTACAGGTGACTCATGTATTAAACATATAATGGGTAATTCATAATGAAATCATTAACAACTGATGTGAGTTTTGGATACCACATTAGGACATGAATGATATTATATGTGGTCTCATATTTGAGAAGATTGTGAGGAGAATGAAAAACATAGATATGAATAAGTGACAATTACACTGGATTTGTGTAAATTGAAAGATGGATCACAATATTTCAATGGATTCCTTTCTCATATCATTTTCACCAATTTACTCTAGTTTCATTTGATATTACAAAATTAACAGTATGGAGAAAATGCTTCATTACCTTCTAGGTAAAGTTGGCCAATAAATAAGGACTTAAAGAAAGAATAATATTTAATTCTCACAATGAACAAGTTGAAAGGCATGGCTAAAAGGACAATGGAAATAGAGATGTCAAAGGCACCTTCACAACACCCTTCAAAGAAATTGGTATTAAACATGATATTATTTGCTTCACATATCATGAAATAAATCTATGGAAGTTAAAATTCAATGAACTAAATCAAAGAAGTCTATATTATCTTTTACTTCAAGTCAATTTATAATTTTAAGTAATGTTCCTGTAATACTTTTTGGGTATGGAATACAATATGCCTATAACACATGGGTATTTGAATACAATAAAAAGTATATAAATGTTACAAGAAGTAATGTGTGTTATCCAAGTGGCTGAGAAAGGGTGATTCCTAAGCCAGTAGTGAGAATAACACAAATTATAATTTCTAAGTAAATGATTCTAGTTGAAATTTTGTTAAGTATTACCAAAACATTAATCTCACCTGTCCAATGGACACAAGGAGACATTATTCCAATTCCAAAATGAATTTTGTTTGTCACATATCATACTAAATAAATAGTTCAGTAATGCATGAATCATAGGAAATATGTGATGAATATAAAATTTAAGTCTATTATACCCAGTTGTTCAAAGATAATTATTTATCAAGAAAAACTAAAAATTGACATCAAGGATATACCCAATATGGTATTTAGACTCAGTGGAGCTAAAAACCTTGGGTATTATTGATATATATACTTATTTAGTTTGAAAAAAAACCTTTAGAAATAAAGGTATGCCATAAAGATTTCATAATTAGTTCATCCAAATAGTGTGAACTATCCCAAAGGTAATATATTGGAAAGTATACTTCATAAGACTCCTTTAAGTATTAAGGATTGTGAGAACAAATTATGGTATATGCATGGTTAAAACATATGAGTTTCTTTGGGCTGGTGTGCTGAAGAATATCTTGACCAAGCATTCATTGATCATTATAATTTAGTGTTGAGTAATTCATAAATGCACATGAACTTATACACATCAAAGCTATAATGATAATAAAGAGTATCGACGATGAGTCTTACATACAGACATTGATCGATAAAATGTAGCATAGAGAAATTCATAAATGAAAATTTCCTTATACACGCCACAATTTTGATTAAGTAAAAGGAGCATGAATGTTGATATTTATATGCATTGTGAAGAACTTATTTTTTGATACATGCTTCGAAAATAATGGTTTTATCTCAAAAAAAATTGCAACTATCATGAAAAATGGATATAAAATGAGTTATAGTATGATGGAAATCCATTATGTCATAAGAACTTGTGTTTGGATGAAAATGATTTGTTAACATATAAACAAACTTGCATAAGAAAAGAACAAAGTGCATCTAATGTAAGTATCATAAAATTTTCTTAGGATATTATAGAAATCCTTATGATAGAAAAATTATAGTCAAATGATAGACTATATTTCTATAAAAAGGGTTTACATATCTATTTGCAATAGTGAGAGAAGGATTGAATTTGTTTTAGTCAATACCGAAGATGAACAAGTAGTTGGCATAAGAATGAGTTCCATAAGAGGTGTGGAATATGAATGTTCTATAGAAATATACTCCATAGGAAGGTTGAAACCATCGTAATGGTTTTATATTTTCCACAACTAGTGATAAATTATTCATTGAGAATAATAATTCCTAAAAGTGGGTAGTATATGAAAATTATCTAAAAATGACAAGATCAATTAAAATTAAATATTGGATTCCATGCATCTAAGTAATGAGGGATTATTATTTTAAATATTGTGGTGGGTATTCAAGTGAAACGATGCATGGGTGTTACAAGTGTGGTACCAATAACACTCGATTTTTTATACCAAGTCGTTATGCCTAAATCCATTAAAATTTTACTTGTCATAACTAATTCCTATGATCATTTTTATTGAGAATTGGATTTCAAGACCACTAATCATGGAAGGTATCTATATGACACAACCGTAAAGGGATGGTAACACCATGAAATGCCAATAAGGGGTGAAAATTACCAAAATCATGCTTAGGATTAAAGTAAGCAACAAGATCATAGAATGTTCATTTGGAATGAATATTTTTGATGTGTATACCAGAGGTTAGTGGTAGCACCATTATTTTCCAAGTAAAATATGATTGGTAACATATATAAAACAACTATTGGTATTAAAGTTAGTTAAGACCGAGATGAAAGTATCTCTCTAGAGATTGAATTAAAGTAGCAACCTAAGTTCTAGGAAAAAAGATCTACTGAGGCAGATCTAACAATTTCTTATACCTAGTTAATGGTAGATATGGTGACATGGTATTGAAAAATAAAATTTGGAATGATTTGAGAGAGAATTATTACCAGTGTCACATAATATATCTTTCTCTAAGAAGACATGCATAAGCATAGGAGGAGATTAAAGCGGTGAGCTTGATTCCATATGCTTTTGTGATGAATCAATCACATATTACATGATATGTAAAATAAATGATATTACCAATATATAATTTATGGTAGGAAAATATCATTTATATCTTGGAGAACTGCAAGGGAATCAGTCAGAACTATCCAATAGTACTAGAGAAAGTACAGAGTATATGTACCTAGTATGTGGAGAGGAAGAAATACTAGTTACGAGGGAACACAAAATAGTATTACTATAGGGTTAATATGATCTAATATCTCAGTTAGGCTATGGTAATGATCCAGAAAATCTCATACAATCCAGTGGTTTCTATACCTATAAAAATTGAGTACACTTCAACTTCTAAAGTAGCTAAAGAATTAGTGTTTAAAACACAATGATTTTTTCCAGTTCTTGGAGTTGAACTTGGTAAGTAAATTTTTATCATTATGATAATTCTAGTACTAGTTCTATCCAAGATGTCAAGATCAGATAGTAAAAAAAAGGGATATACTCAGGGATAACATCTCTTGAGATGTTTTACTCAAGGATGTGAGGTCACACATAGTTGAATAAACACACAACAGAGAGGTGGTATAACTAGTAGAAAAATAAATGACTCATTATAAACATGACATAAATTATATGAGAGATAACAAGGATAGTTAGCAAATCTACTCTAGTGTAAGTGAGAGTGTTGTAATAGTGGGTGACCAAGACCCAACTTTATCTGTACTTTTCAATTATTATTTAATGTATACAGTAAAATATGCATGATGCACACTTACCATTATGGTATAGATATTTATGTGTCCACTATTTAAATTGTAATGTCCATAGATTAATTGTCTTATAAAAAGTTTATATTAGATCCCAAGTTATAATGAGAATCTCGAGATACCATGACATTAATCTTAAATATATTTTATATGGTCTAGATACATCATATTGGCTGGACATAGTATATGCCTGACTATCAGGTGCTGGGGGATCATAAAAACTGATACTTAATCTCTTGAAGTTCGCACTCAGTGATCTCAGTTTGGTGAGATCGTGAGGACAAACCCGCAAATAAGAACATCGCATGTTTTAGGCGTCATTGGTTTTTCCTATCTATGGAAATGTGTTTTGGTCTCCTAATTGATATGATTATAAATGTGTTCCATTTGATTGTGTAATTTTATACAAGATAAAAACCATGATAATGAAATTTTGGTGAGCTATCTTGTGTTGGATGCATCATTGTTGGTATGGTATTGCTTTAATAGTCAAGATAGAATTTGTCACTTCTAAGTTTAGGAAGTAATATCTCAGGTTTGTTTGATTAGGATGGCAGTACCTTCATAAATCCTTGACCAAGGTAGTCAGAGATAAGTTTTTCCAGTTATATAAACAAATAATAATGCAAGAAAGGATTATGAAATAAGTGTGCAACCTATTTTATGAGATATCTAAACAAAAAGAAATTATATTACATAATGCGGGTTCGTAGGTTGGTTATCATTACTATGACTATTCCTTATTTGTTTAGGAGCGTTGATGAGTTTCTAGACATCACTCTTAGTCTGTGAATAATATTCAATACTATCAAGATAAGGTCCGAGAGGGTCACACATAATAGTGTATTCAAGAATATGCCCTATTCAAGTGAACATGTATATAGGACTTGGTGGGACCCACTGTGGGGTCTGAGAGTTCTCCAGATCTATCAATCACCTTTAAATAAATAAATTAATTTTTATTAAAGTAAACAATAATTGGGTTGAATTTATTTATTAAAAGTATTTATAAGTATTTAAGTAAATATGAGGAATAATATTATACAAATGAATATTATTTTAATATTTAAGGTTTGTTTAATATTAGTAGGAATTACGAGTCAAGATAATGACTTAGGTTTATCATGAATTATATTTTATATATATTATAAGTATGTGATAAAATATATATAATATTTTTGATGTAGTTAGTTTATTATAATTATTTATTTATTTCTTATTTAGTGGATATTAAATATATGGGGCTGAGGAACCCTTTTTGGGTATTTGAACATTCAATATATATAAAATAAGAGAGGCTCTCACACAACGAATCTTCACTAAAATTTCTTCAAAGCATATCTCTTCTATCCTACTTTATAAAGAGAGAAGCTATCGATCCAAGTGATAGTATTGAACTTATCTCCTTTCATCAAAGGAATATTGATGGGGTGATTGTTGGGATGTTAAAGGCTTCATCGGATCGCCATGCTAGCACTCAGAATTTGATGATCAATGATCCTATTAATTTTTAAAGCATGCGTGGATTCAATTTGAATGGGGTACATGTTTAGTTTTAATTTATTTTCTTTATTTAATTTAGATGAGATCTTCAAACCGTACTAGGGCTCGAATTATCGTAGATGAAAAGTTTTGTTGCTCTAGTGATTAATTTTTTAAAATCCTCAGCTCAACATCTTCCTCTGCACATCTCAATACTAACAGATTTGTCTAAAGACACCTTAGTAAAAAAATATACTCTCAGTATTTCCAAATAATTGGACACCCAAAGTCACTTTTATACAAGAAGTAATGAATGTGAGGAAAATAGAGATCGAAGAACTCATTGAATCCTTAATTACATATGAAATTACTATGAATCGATAAACTATGAAGGAATATGACAAAGAAAAATATATAAAGAAAATAGAGCCTTTAAAGCTACCAATGATGATTCAACTGATAAGCTGAGAATTTCATGATTTTTATAAAATCACCAAGAACGTGAACAAATTATTCAAGAAAGAAATATTTCAACCGATTTAGGAAAGTGAATCAAAAATTGGAATCTAAAGTGACATTCTATGAACGCAAGTAAAAATTCACGTCAATCTAGAATTCCCCATATATAAAAATAAGGTTAAAGAAAAGAAAATTGGTAAGAATACTATTAAAGTTACTTCCTAGAGTGTAAGATATGACTCCATAAACTCAACTTTATTAACCTCTTCAAGGGAATCAAGTGCTAAGTGCCTTATGAAACATGTTAATGAAGACATCAAGGTTGGTACCCATCTTCCAATTTCTTCCTATTCCTCATATTCTCCAATTATTTCCTCTATTATTATTCCTTATGCTCCTCAAATCACCTTAATTACGATGACTTAAAAATATGATCGTGATCAATTGGAAATTGGTTTTCATGAACTTTATTCATTATACAAGGAACTTTATAAGAAATAAAAGATATGATTAATGAAAAATAACATCTTAAAAAATAAAAGAAACAAATCTTCAAGGGAAAAGAAGAATTATCCTTAAAATTTAATAATCAACCATATTTCAATAAGATAGAATCTACTATCAAAGAACTCAAATGATCTATTTCTAAACTCACTCAAGGTAAAAATAATCTAAATAAAATTTTGGCCTCTCAAAGTAATAGAAAAGAATGGGTTGGTCTTAGTTTCTCTAATCATGATTTCACTTCAAAAAATACATTGAAAAATACTTTTCTAAGAAAGTGATTATAGTTTCTAGTTCCTTATCATCTCATTACAAATTTTGTTTCCTAATTTAGCAGTGAGAATAACACAAATTATTGTTTCTAAGTAAATGATTCTAGTTTAATTTTTTTTGAGTATTACAAAAAAATTAATCTCACTTGTCAAATAGACATAAGGATCCATTATTCTGATTTAGGAATTAATGTTGTTTGTCACATCTCATACTCAATAAATAGTTCAGTAATACATGAATCATATGTAATACATGATGAATAAAAAATTTAAGTCTAATATAACTAGTTGTTCAAATATAATTACTTATTAAGAAAAGATAAAAACAGATATCAAGGATATAACCAGTATGGTATTTAGACTTAGTAGAGCTAAACACCTTGTTTATTATCAACATATATATTTATTTAATTTGAAAAACAACCTTTATAAATAAAGGTATTCCATAAAGCTTTCAGAATTAGTTCATCCAGAGAGTGTGAACTATTTCAAAGGAAAGCTATTTTAAAGTATACTTCATAATATTTCTTTAAGTATTAAGGAATGTGAAAAATAAGTATGGTATATGCTTGGTTAGAAGATATGAGTTTCTTCAAGCTGGTTCGCCAAAGAATATCTTGACATAGTATTCATCAATAATTATAATGTTGCACTGATTAATTCCTAAATGCACATGAACTTATCCACATCAAAGCTATGATGATCAATGACGAGTTTTACATACATACATTGATTGATAAAATATATCATGGAGCAATTAATAAGTTCATATTTCCTTATAAACATCAGAGTCTTGATGTAAGTAAAAGGAGTATCAATGTTGAGATTTATATGCATTGTGAAGAACTTCTATTTCGAGGCATGATTCACAAATAATGGTGTTATCTCATAAAAAAATGCCAAATATCATGAAAAATGGATATAATATGAGTTATAGTATGATGGAAATCCATTATATCCTAATAACGTGTGTTTGGATGAAAAGGTTTTGTTAACATATAAAAAAACTTTCATAAGAAAAACACAAAGTGAATCTAATGTAAGTATCCTAAAAGTTTCTTACGATATTATAGAAATTCTTATGATAGAAAAATTGTAGTAAAATGATAGACTATATTTCTATATAAAGGGTTCGTATCTCTATTTATGATAGTAGGAGAAGGATTGAATTTGGTTTTGTCAATGCCAGAGATGCACAAGTAGTTGGTATAGGAATGAGTTCCATAAGAGGTGTATAATAGAAATTTTCCAGAGAAACATACTATGTAGGAAGGTTGAAACCATAGTAATGGTTTTATATTTTTCTTGAATAATGATAAATTATTCATTGAGAATAATAATTCCTAAAAGTAGGTAGTATATGAAAATTATATAAAAATGACAAGATCATTTAAAATTCAATAATGGATTCCATGCATCGAAGTAATGAGTGATTATTATTTTGAATACTTCAGTGGGTATTCAAGTGAAACGATGCATGGGTGGTATAAGTGTGGTACCAATAAGACTTTATTGGTTATACCAAGTTGTTATTCCTAAATCCATTATAATTTTACTTGTCGTAACTAATTTATATGATCATTTTTATTTAGCATTGGATGTCAAGACCACCAATCATGGAAGGTATCTATATGACAAAACCATAAAGGGATGATGACACCATGAAATGCCAATAAGGGGTGAAATTTACCAAAATACATCTTAGGATTAAATTAAGCAACATGATCATAGAATGTTCATTTGGAATGAATATTTTAGATGTGTCCACTAGAGGTCAGTGGGAGCACCATTGTTTTCCAAGTAAAATATGTTTGGTAACATACAGAAAACAACTATTAGTTTTAGAGTTAGTTAAGACTAGGATGAAAGTATCTCTTCGGAGATTGAATTAAAGTAGCAACCTAAGTTCTAGGGAATAAGATATACTGAGGTAGAACTAACGATTTCTTAGAACAAGACAATGGTAGATATAGTGACATGGTATTGAAAAATACAAGCTAGAATAATTTGAGAGAGAACTATTAATAATGTCACATGATATCTCTCTATCCAAGAAGACATGCATAAGCATACGAGGAGATTAAAGTGGTGAGTTTAATTCCATACACTTTTTGTGATGGATTAATCATGTATTCCATGATATGTACAAGAAATGATATTTCCAATATATAATTTATGGTAGGAAAATATCAGTTATATCTAGGATAACTGAAAGGGAAGCATTCAGAACTATCCAATAATACTAGAGAAAGTACAAAGGATATGTACCTAGTATGTAGAGAGGAAGAAATACTAGTTATGAGAGAACATGAACTAGTATTCCTACAGGGTTAATATGATCTAATATCATAGTTATTATAAGGTAATAATCCATAAAATCACATAAAATACAATGGTAGTTATACCTACAAACACTGAGTACGTTGCATCTTCTAAAGAACCTACAGAAGTAGTGTTTAAAACACAAGGATTTGTTCCAGTTCTTGGAGTTGCACCTGGTAAGTAAAGTTTTTTCATTATGATAATTCTAGTATTAGTGCTATCCAAGATGTCAAGATTAGACAATGGAAAAAAGGGATATACTTAGGGATGCCATGTCTTGAGAAGTTTTACTCAAGGAGGTGAGGTCACACATAGAAAAATAGCAACACAACAGAGACATGGTAGATCCAGTAGCTAAATCCATGACTTAGTATAAACATGACCTTAATCATGTGAGAGATAACAAGGATAGTTAGCAAGTTGGTTCTAGTGTAAGTGAGAGTGTTGTAATAGTGGGTTCCCTAGACCCAACTTTATCAGTAATTTTCAATTATTATTTCATGCATATAATAAAATATTCACGATGTACACTTAACCTTATAGTGTATATATTTATGTGTACACTATTCAAATGGTAATTCCCATAAGTTAATTTTCATATACAAAGTTTATAGCAGATCCCAAGTTATAATGAGAACCTTGAGATACTCTGGCATTAATCTTAAATATATGTCCTATGGTTTAGATACATCATATTGACTAGACATAGTATATGACTAACTATCAAGTGATGATGGATCATAATCATCGATAAATCATCTCTTGAAGTTTGCAATCAGTGATCTCAATTAGGTGAGATCATGGGGACATACCCACAAATAATAACACCACATGTTTCAAGTGTCACTGGGTTTTCCTATCTATAGAAATGTGTACTGGTCTCCTGATTGAGATCATTATCAATGTGTGCCATTTGATTGCGTACTTTGATTCTAGAAAAAAACCATGATAATTAAATCATGGTGAGGTAGCTTGTGTTGGGTGCATCATTGGTGGTATGGTATTGCTTGAATAGTCAAGATAGAATTTTTCGCCTCTAAGTTGAGTAAGTAATATATCGGGTTTGGTTGATCAGGATGGTAGTACCTTCATAAATCCTTGACCATGGTAGTTAGACGTAAGTTTGTCCTATTATATCAAAAAATAATAAAGTAAAAAAGGATGATGAAATAAGTGTGAAACCTATTTTATGAGATATCTAATGACAATGAAATTATATTACACAATGCTTGTTCGTAGGTTAGTTATCATTGCTAAGACTATTACTTATTTCTTTAGAATCCTTGATGAGTTTCCAGGATTCACTCTTAGTATGTGAATAATATTCAATGTTATCAAGATAAGGAAATATAGGGTCACACATAATAGTGTATTCAAGAATATTCCCTATTCAAGTGAACAGGTATATAGGACTTAGTGGGTGCCACCATGGGGTCTGAGAGTTGTCCATATTTATCGATCACCTTTAAATAGATAAATTCATTTTTATTAAAGTAAATAATAATTGGGGTGAATTTATTTATTAAAAGTATTTACAAGTATTTAAGTAAATATTAGGAGTAATATTATGCAAATGAATATTATTTTAATATTCAAGGTTCGTTTAATATTAGCGGGAATTATGATTCAAGATAATGACTTGGGTTTAGCATGTATTATATTTAATATATATTATAAGTATGTGATAAAATATAAATAATATTTTTGATGTATTTATCTCATCATAATTATTTATTTATTAATTATTTAGTGGATATTAAATATATGGGGCCGAGGAACCCTTTTCGGGCATTTGAACATCCAATATATATAAAAGGAGAGAGGCACTCAAAAAATTACTATTCACTATGATTTCTTCAAAGCATATCTCTTATATCCTAATTTTTAGAGAGAGAAGATATTGATCCAAGTGATAGTATTGAACTCATCTCCTTTCATCGAAGGAATGCTGATTGGGTGATCGTTGGGATGTTGAAGGCTTCATCGGATCGCCATGATAGCACTCAAAATTTGATGATCGATACTCCTATTGATTTTTGAAGCATGTGTGTATTTTATTTGAATGGGGTACATGTTTAGTTTTAATTTATGTTCTCTATTTAATTCAAACGAGATCCTCAGACCATAACAGGGCTCAGATTATCGGAGATGAAAAGTTTTGTCGCTCTGGTGATGAATTTTTTAAAATCCTCAGCTTAGTGGATTCCTCTATACATCTTGATACCAATGGATTTTTCTATAGAAACCTTAGTGAAAAAGATACTCTAGGTCTTTCCAAACAATTGGACACCCAAATTCACTGTTATACAAGAAGTAATGAATGTGAATAAAATAGTAGTCAAAGAACTCATCAAATCCCTAACGAAATATGAAATTACTATGAAGCGATAAACTTTGAAGGAATCTAACAAATACAAAGATATAATGAAAATAATAGCCTTCAAAGCTACCAATGATGATTCATCCAAAAGTGAAGTTCATGATTTTTCTCAAATCGCCAAGAATATGAACAAATTCTTCAAGAAAGAAATATTTAAACTGATTAAATAAAGTGAATAAAAAATTGGAACTGAAAGTGACATTCTATGAATGAAATTAAAAAAATTCACGTCAATCTGGAATACCCCATCTACAAAAATAAGGTTAAAGAAAAGAAAATTAGTAAGAAGACTCTTAAAGCTACCACCTGGAGTGTAAGCGATGACTCCATGAACACAAATTCCTTAACCTCTTCAAGGGAATCAAGTACTAAGTTCCTTATGAAACATGTTGATGAAGACATCAAGGTTGGTACCCATATTACCATTTACTCCTCTTCCTCATCTTCTAATAATTTTTCCCATATTATTCTTCCTATTTCTCCTCAAGTCACCTTAATTATGAAGACTTAAAAATACGCTCACGATCAATTTGAAAATGGGTTTCATTAACTTTATTAGTTATACAAGTAACTTTATAAGAAATAAAATAAAGTTATTAATGAAAAAGAGAATATTCAAAAATAAAAGGAAAAAATCTTCAAGGAAAAATAAGAATTATCCTCAAAAGTTATGAATCAACCAAATTTCAATAAGATTGAATCTGATATAAAATAACTCAAAATATCTCTTTTTAAATTCACTCAAGGTGAAAATAATCTAAATAAAATTTTGGTATCTAAAAGTAATATAAAGGAATGGGTTGGTCTTAGTTTCTATAATCATTCTTACACTTCAAAAAATACATCAAAAAGCACTTTTTTTAAATGTTACTTACAAGACAAGTTTTTCAATTATTATAAAAGAATTGGACATTTAATTTGTTAATGTGATTGCAAAAATTCATGATATGAGAGACCAAAATAAATTCATCTTTCATCTAATATTTTCAAAATAAAATATCATACTAAACAAATTTGGATACCTAAATCTTTATTGGATAATACTAGCTGACCTAAGTTCATTTGGTTTCCAAAATCTGTAGTCATTTGATTTTGTAGGAAGTGTCTTTAGAGAAAAACTTGAGAATCACTATAGAGACTAGATAGTGTTTTCCCATGACATATGTGTGGCGACCTCTGCGAATTAAATCATATTGATAAACTAGGATCTCACATCACCTTTGGTGATAATTTTATGGGTAAGATAATCAATTAAGGAGCCATCAGTTTTTATAACTCTAACTCTTACTGATTTTTTTTTTATTTTTAAAATCCTTGAAAAAATATTTGGTAAGAATTAGTCACTTTTGTGATAGAGGTTTTAAAATTTCTTTCAAAAATGACTTTTGCAAAGTTTTTGACTCAAAATAAAATCTTTTATTTACCAGTTCTCATTTTCAAAATGTTTATACAATCAATTTAAAATCTCTTTCTAGCCAAAAATTTAAATTATTGAGTGCATAGGTTAGTGACACTAGTATAGAAAACGTTTTTAACATCACCATTTTTTACGTCGGTTATATATAACCGACGTGAAAATCTGTGATACGTGTTTTTTTATGTCGGTTATTTTATAACCGATGTAAAAAATATGGATAGTAAATTTTTTATGTCAGTTATTTGATAACTGACGTAAAAAACCAGGTATCTACGATTTTTTTACGTCGGTTATAAAATAACTGACGTAAAAAAGGCGACATTTGAGGCCTTTTTTACATCGGTTATTAAATAACTGATGTAAAAACACAACCCACTGAATTTTTCATGTCGGTTATATTATAACTGACATAAAAAACCAACACCCGATAGTTTTTACGTCAGTTATTTTATAACCAACGTAAAAACTGTGGTTTCTGATTTGTTTTTTACGTTGGTTATAGAATAACCGACGTAAAAAACCAACACGCGGCTTTTTTTACGTCGGTAATAAAATAACTGACGTAAAAACTACATTATCTGATTCATTTATAACGTCGGTTATTATAATAACCGACATTATAAATGTAATAAAAATAGTTTATAAGGACAGTTGTTAAATAACTGACGTTATAAAACATTTAGAAAATTAACACGCCCCATGGATTGTCATTTATGATTTTTCAATCGATAGACCAGTGACTCGTGTCTCTCGCGTGGAAAACCCTAATCAACTCTTCAATCTCATTTCGTTAAACTCATTTTTACATCATTATTTATCATCTTTACTCTCCTCGGATCTATCATCTCTACTCGCAACACTCAGGTAAGCCTCCCACGACTTTATTTTGTTCATTTTTTCCCGGATAGTCTATATTTACATTTTGCAATTTTTTTGTTTAAACTAGGTAAGATTCTTCGATTTCGAACCCTCTTACCTCGTTTTTCCATAATCATATTATTTATTATAATTAGATCTATTAGATCGACTCGCAATATTCACATAAGCCTCACCTACTTCTATTTCCTTTGTTTTTGTTTCGCGGATGCCTGACATTGATGGTAATTTTTGTTATCATTAACAAATAATGATCTCATTCACCTATATTACTGCAATTTATATGTAAATCATTGTGATACACCCATTTTGCGTACAAGTGTGATTTATTTTATAAGTATATATGGTTTTTCATGGTGGAATGTTTGTTTTGGATCCTTGGTTGTTTCTATTTTGGGTATCACTATTTGTAGTTCCATAATCTATTTACGTCGCTTATTTTCGTGGACTATTATAAGTCTTCATATGCTATTAAAACCCGATTCATTTCACAATAGAGATTATAGAATAGTAGGAGATACATTTCATGGTTCTAATTTTGAATAATGGAATGATACCAAAACTAGTAGTTTGAGGTTAAAATCCCTAGATATGCCAAAAATAGTAGCTTGAGGTTAAAATCCCATGGTTCTGGGGGGATGTGAAGAGGGTTGGTGGCTGTCCAGGGGGTTGGGGGCTGTCCAAAGGGTTGGGGGCTGTCCAGGGTGTCCATAGAGGTGGGGGGGGGGGTAGTCCAGGGGTGTGTGTGTGTGTGTGGGGGGGGGGGGTCCAAGGGGGTGGGGGTGTCGAAGGGGTGGGGGGGTTGTCCAAGGGGGGTGGGTGGGTGGGTGGGGGGGGGGGGGGTCCAAGGGGGTGGGGGGTGTCGAAGGGGGTGGGGGGGGGGGGGTTGTGCAAGGGGGTGGGTGGGTGGGGGGGGGGGGGCTGTCCAAGGGGTGGGGGCCTGTCCAGAGGGTTTGGGGGGTTGTTTGGGGGGGGGGGTGGGGGGGGTGTCCAAGGGGGTAGGGGGTGGGGGGTGGTGTCCAGGAGGGGTGGGGGGGGGGGATGCTATCTAGAGGGGTGGGGGATGTCCAGGGGGTGGGGGGATTTCCAGAGGGGTGGGGGGCTATCCAAGGGGGTGGTGGTGTCTAGGGGGTGTCTAAGGGGGTGGGGGGTGGTGTTCAGAGGGTTTGGGGGGTGTCCAGGGTGTCCATGGAGGTGGGGTGGGGGCAGTCCAGGGGTGTGTGTGTGGGGGGGGGGGGTCCAAAGGGGTGGGGGGGGGGTGTCGAAGGGGGTGGGGGGGGGGGGCTATCCAAGGGGGTGGGTGGGTGGGTGGGGGGTGTTTAAGGGGGTGGGGGCCTATCTAGAGGGTTTGGGGGGTTTTTCGGGGGGTGGGGGGCTGTCCAGAGGGTTGGGGGGGGGGGGTCTAGGGGGTTGTCCAAGGGGCTAGGGGTGGGGGGTGGTGTCCAGGAGGGGTGGGGGGTGCTATCTAGAGGGTTGGGGGGCTGTCCAGGGGGTGGGAAGGCGGGGGGGGGGGGGCTGTCCAGAGGGTTGGGGGTTGTCCAGGGGGGGTTGGGGGGGGGGTGTCCAAGGGGGTGGTGGTGTCTAGGGGGTGTCCAAGGGGGTGGGGATGGTGTTCAGAGGGTTCAGGGGGCTGTCCAGAGGGTTGGGGGTGTCCAGGGTGTCCATGGAGGTAGGGGGGGGGGCAGTCCAGGGGTGTGTGTGTGTGTGGGGGGGGGGGGGGGCTGTCCAAGGGTGTGGGGGCCTTTCCAGAGGGTTTGGGGGTTTTTCGGGGGGGGGGGGTGTCCAGAGGGTTGGGTGGTGTCCAGGGGGTTGTCTAAGGGGGTAGGAGGTGGGTGGTGGTGTCCAGGAGGGGTGGGGGGGGGGGCTATCCAAGGGTGTGGTGGTGTCCAGGGGGTGTCCAAGGGGGTGGGGGGGGGTGTCCAGGGGGTGGGGGGCTGTCCAAGGGGGTGGTGCTGTCCAGGGGGTGTCCAAGGGGGTGAGGGATAAGTGTCAGTTGGGATTGACTACTGCATCATGGTTTGTGAGATTATGACATGATGATTTTATTGTTTCATGGATATTAGTGTTGCAATATGATTCTATTTGG
Source organism: Viscum album (assembly GCA_963277665.1). Lineage (NCBI taxonomy): Eukaryota > Viridiplantae > Streptophyta > Magnoliopsida > Santalales > Viscaceae > Viscum > Viscum album. The sequence goes on from OY728162.1 coordinate 130,635,398, forward strand.
TTATATATATTTTGACCAGTCATCGACTATGAGAAAATTATAGGTTATGGGGGAGACCATGTCATGGTTTTCAAATATGCGTAGTTATCCTGACCCCATTGTGCCGTGATGATTGGCTTTACATTGTGATTTTTTCCATTTGAGTTTTTATTTTAAATTTGATTTGATTCTCAGGTTTAGTCCATTTTCTCCAATTTTCTATCAACCATTAGAGGCCCCATGGTTTTCTTTGATTCAATAGAATTTAAAACTGTTATATCTAACTATATTTTCTTTTTAAAATCATATTCAAGCATATTTTATTAAATACGCATAGATTTGATTTATATTTCAAAATTGTTTTACATTCAATTTTTGATTTTTTTCATATAAACATATATTTGTCTTATCTTAAAAAGATATATAATTTTGATATTTGTTATAGGTAATAATGAGTTGAAATTTGATTACGACACATCGAATGAGAAATGAATATGAAGAAGGTGTTGATGCCTTTTTGGAATTTTCTAAACAAAATGTTCTAAGTAGTGACATTTTTTTTCTGTCCATGCCTGAAATGTTTGAATATGAAGAAGTTGAAAAGTAGAGAGATAAAATATCATATGATTTGTTATGGTTTTAATCTAAGTTAAAACCCTTGGATTTTTCATGGTGAAACTGGACGGAATGTCACTGATGATGATGATTTGCAAGATGGTAACTCTGATGAAATTGAAGAAATGATTCGAGATATTGCAGCAGAACAAATTGAGATATAATCGACAGTTGCACATCTATATGGTGATGCTGAAAAACCATTATATCCTGGTTGTACAGATTTTATGGTTTTTTCGGCGGTGTTAAGATTTATTAACCTAAAGGAAAAACATGGATGGAGTGACAAAATTTTTATAGAGCTCCTACAATTGATTAAAGATATTCTTCCAAAAGATAACAATCTTCTAGATTCACATTATAAGGCCAAGAAAATATTATGCCTAATGGGATTGGGATACAAGAAAATTCATGCCTATCCGAATGACTGTATTATATATAGGAAGGAATATGAATTTCTTTCAAAGTTTCCTAAATGTGGGACATCATGGTATAAGGTGAAATAAAAATCACAGTCTGATGTAGAGATTACAAAGATCCCTTCAAAGGTATTTTGGTATCTTCCTATAATTCATCATTTCAAACATTTATTTTCTAATTCACATGATTCAAAAAGGTTATGATGGCATGAAAATGAGAGGTTATGTGATGGAAAAATACATCATCCAACTGATTGTCCACAATGGAAGAAAATTGATGAGCAGTATTCTACATTTGGAAATGAAATTAGAAATCTCAAACTAGGGTTGTGCACATATGGAATGAATCCATACTGAACCCTCAGTAACACACATAGTTCATGGCCTATTTTATTGGTAATTTACAGCCTCTCTCCTGAAGTTTGTATGAAGCACAAATATGTCATGTTGAGTGTAATGATCTCTGGTCCAAAGCAACCCGGAAATGATATTGATGTTTACTTGTCAGCATTGATTGATGATTTGAAAATTTTATGGGATGATGGTATTAGGGTGTATGATTCTTATAAAATGGAATATTTTTAACTACATGTAGTGCTTTTTTTCACTATAAATGACTTTCCAACATATGGAATTTTTTTTGGATACAATGTTAAATGGAATAAATCATGTCCAATTTGAAAAAAACAGATGTCATATTGTCAATTGCATCATGGGAGGAAAATAGTGTACATGGGTCATTGAAAGTTTTTGCCTATGAATCACCCTTATAGAAGACTAAAAAAGTCATTCAATGGCTCACAAGAATTTGATATTGCTCCAAAACCTTTATCCCCTAATATGTATTTTGAGAGGGTGAAAAACCTTGATGTGACATTGGGAAAGACACAAAAATATGGTAATGATAGACATATTTGGAAGAAAAGGTAAATATTTTTTGAGCTACCATATTGGAGATATCATGAAGTTAAACATAATATTGATGTCATGTATGTGGAGAAGAATATATGTGATTGTTTGATTAGAACATTGTTAGATATTAATGGAAATCCAAAAGATGGGTTGAATGCAAGATTAGACTTACTATAAATGGGAATATGTTTGGAGTTAGCTCCCACTCCTAAGGGAAGAAAAACATTTATTCCCCCGGCTTGTCATACATTATCGAAGAGGGAGAAAATTAGCTTTTTTCAGTGTCTTCATGATATCAAAGTGCCTCAAGATTATACTTCAAAAGTAAAAAAATTTGTCTCCTTGAAGGACTTGAAGTTGATAGGTATGAAATAACATGATTGTCACGTCATGATGAAACAAATTCTACCAGTTGCATTGCGTGGAATATTTCCCATCCGTGTTAGAAATACTATAATGAAGTTGGGTTATTTTTTCAATTCAATTTGTAATAAGGAGATTGATGTGAATGCTTTGAACATTTTGGAAAAGGATGCAATTTTTATACTTTGTCAATTGGAAATATATTTTCCACCAACTTTTTTTGATATAATGGTTCATTTAATGATTCATCTGGTTCGAGAAATAAAGCGTTGTGGACTTTTATATCTTTATTGGATGTATCCTTTTGAAAATTATATGAAAATATTAAAGGGGTGTGTTAATAATCTATATCAACCTAAAGCCTCCATTATTGAAAAGTATATTTCTGAGGAGGTTGCAGAGTTTTGTATGAGCTACTTGGCTGCGGCGCAACGCATAGATTTGCATCCATCTCACCATGAATGAGTTAATAATGAGGGAAAGTGGATTCGTGGATTGAAAGTCAAATCATCGTCATTTGAACAAATGAAGAAGTTAGAATCATACATCTTGAATAACATAGCTGATGCTCAACCGTATATCACATTGTATATTAATGAGTTGAAACAATGTCATCCAAAGAAGAAAGAAATGTGGATTTTGAACGAGCACAACAAAACATTTTTGTCATGGTTTAAAAATACCTTGCTTGGTATATTAGATGTATCAGAGACATTAAAATGGATAGTGGGTGGTCTCTATTTAAATGTGATAACATTGTCCAGTTATGACATTAATGGCTATACATTTCATATGAAATATCAGGACAACAGAAGTGCAGTTCAGAATAGTGGTGTATTGGTGTTTGCAGAAGTAATGCATTTTTCGAGTGTTAAGGACAAAAACACAATTTCTGCATCAAGTGCATATTATGGAGTGATTAAAGACATATGGGAGGTTGATTACTTTAAAATTAAAGTTCCTGTTTTTAACTGTAAATGGTTTATCGGTAACAACAGTATCAGGAATGATGAATTTGGAATGACACTTGTTAATCTGAATAGATTGGAAGACACAACTGATTCTTTTATAATGGCAACATATGAAATTTTTTTTTTCTAAGTAGTAGATCAATCAGATATGCAGTGGGCTGTTGTTTTACAAGGGAAAAAATATGTTGGTGAGGATGAACTTGATGAAGATGCTGATTTATGTGAGATCCCTACTTCCATGGAAAGATTAACAGAACATAATTATGAGCATGTTGAAGACATGGTTTTTTCCATAAGGAACAATCACGATGAAGGAATTTGGGAAAACAATCTATTTGTACATTCCTAAAATTACAGGTAACATATGTTTATTTCTTGTTTACATTTTTTTTTTCATAAAATGTTAGATATTGTAAGTTTTTTTCTTTATTAAAATATGTATTAAAACAAAATAAGTATAAGTTTTTGTTTGTTTTAAGTTTTTTTAGTTTACTTTATCATGTTTACCATTACATGAATTATATATTTATTATTTTTGTTCAATGACAATTACTTTACCATGTTTACCAGGTTTACCAGGTTTACCATGTTTACCATGTTTACCATCTTGAACATCTTGACCATCTTTACCATTGTTTAACATGCTTACCATGTTAACAATGTTTACTATTAGGTAACTTAGTAAAATTTTCTATTTTATGATTATAGTAGTATTAAAATATTTGAATTTTTATATTTGTGAACTAATGTTTGTTTTTTTTGATTTGAAGGATAATGAAAGATCATTCAGTTGATTAACCACATGATTCTGGAGATGAACATATTGATCATAACTCTGGGGAGGAACATTCACATGCTCCTCTTGGTGTTCCCCAATATTCCTCATGTACTCCTATTACAACAAAGAGTTCAAGAGTTTATAAACATGGGTGCACACGTTTACCAAAATTAGCACTTGCCCGTACGCAGGATCAGAGGATACTCGTTGAGTTTGATGATGATGATATTCCTAGAGGTCCAAATACAAAAGATTTAAAGAGTTTTCTATCAACTCAGGCTAAGAGAAAAATAAGAATTTTGTATGATGACTGGAGAAGTGTGGATAAAGAGATAATCTCTCAGTTTTGGGAGACGATTTTGGTAATATCTTTTGCTATTGTTTGACTATTCTTTAAATTTTTCTAGTATATATAATATGTTTAACCTCTTCTTCATCAGATGAAATTTGATATTCCTAACACTGGAGGAGTCAGGAAGAAATTCTTATCGATGGCTGCCAGGAGATGGAGGGATTTCAAATCAACCCTCTCATCTGATTTCATTTTTGGTCATAGGAGTCATGATAATCCATGTCGTATATATCCTTTTATAGATGAAGAAACATGGAGACAGTTTGTTGAAAGTAGAAGAAAAGAGTCATTTTTGGTAAGGGCAATGTAAACTTTTATAAGAATTCTTATATAAATTATCTTATTAATGTTTTGTTAATGATTTATTATTCTTAATTTACAACAAACAAGGAAATCTCATCAAGAGATCCAATCTAAAAATGTATACCCTCATAATTTATCTCGGGTAGGGTATGCATTTTTGGAAGAACAAATGATGACAGAAAAATTTCAAAAACTAAGAGCGGAGACTTCAAGCTTTGGAGAGGTGGCCCCTCCTCCCCTCTATCTAGACATGAAAAATGGGAGAGAGACCAGATGGGAAAAAAGGGAAATATCTTTCGAAATAATCAAGAATCATAGCTGAGAGGATTGTAAGATATCTATTTTATTTATTTAAGTTAACTATTTTCTTCATATAATTTCAATCATTAGAGAAATGTTAAATTAATTAATACAGGACTCTCTTGAGGAGGAGAGCTCACATGGGGAATTTACAACTACTGGGAGGAAATATATTTTATCTGTAACATTGGGAAAGCCCGAACATCCTGGTCGTGTAAGAGGATATCCGACAGGTGTATCAGTAAGAAAAGTGTTGCCACGTTCTTCAACTTGTAACGTTGAGGGTGTTTATAAAAAAAAATAGAATCCTTGGAGGCTGAAGTTCATAATATTAATGCAACGATAAAGGAAATGATTAGAGAATCGGTACAGTCTATGTTTGCAGACATGCAAAGACAATTTCAGACTGCAGCTCCCACTCCTCCACTTCCCCCTACAGACCCCATTATTTATCCTCAACCTCCACCAGTAGCTCCCACTCCCCCACCTCAGCCTGTGGATCCCATTTTTTATCCTACTCCTCCGCTGCAGCTTCCTACTTATTGCGAGTTTTATGTTTATGATCATCAACATAATATAGTTGCATATAGGTTGGTATATTGTATAGGAGATACAGTTCATCATCCAAAATTAGAGGTAGATAATTAGAGGGTCACTGTACAGGATATTATAGATAGATCATCTCGAGTACCATTACCTACAGATGAGGTGACGACTGTTGGACATAGTATTGGCCATTTTTTAATTTGGCCATCCAGACTTCTTCGACTCATTACCATAGAGGTATGAATGTTATATCTTTTATTTTTTTATTAACGTTGTTTTATCATTTTAAAACTAATATATTTTTCTATTTATTTTTACAGGAATACTTCAAAGGTAAAGAAATATTGTATAGACAAAAACAAATAAAAATGGCTATGACATCAGATACAGATTCTAGTAGTCTTGTCAGATTGTCAAGATATTCAAATTTGTTGGCAGATCATTATGAGTTTCCAATGGAAGCTCATGTTTGTGGACGTGCAATAACTGTGGGGATTATGAAAACTGATATCATGGAGCTTGTTACTGGAGATAAGTTGGGCATCAACATGGTGCAAATTTTTTCCATGTAAGTCTTAACACCTTTTCCCTACGTTATATTTATTAAAAATGTATACTTATGTCTGTTTTGTATTGGGTATCTTTATAAAATTTGTGAGAGGAATGAGATGATAGATGTATATAGATTAATGGACCCGCAATTGATTTCCCATGAAGCATGTGCATTGGATGATGAACAAAGGATGCTTTATATTTCTAAAAGACTTGAATAGAATATAGTCACACAATATTGGATGATTCTTTTTTGTGAGAGGTATGAAACACATGTTCTCTCAAAGAGTTTATTATCTTTTAACATAAAAAACCACTAAGCTTAAATTTTCTTTTATCAATGATCATTGGATGTTAGGGGTTTTTTGCCCAAGGGAGAAAACACTTTATTGGATATAATCTATCCATGATGATGTGCGGAAAAGTTTTATGAATATATTGGAAAAGTAAGTTTCAATTTCTCAATTGTTGTATATATTATAATGAATTTTAAATTTACCCCATTCATATTATTTTCTAATAGGGCATGGGTATACTTTCGAAAAAACACAAAGAAAAGGAGTGAAAAGATCAAATATGAAAATGCGAAGGTAAATAAACATTTATAATTTGTACTTTTTGATTTATCACATAAAAATAATATATTGAATTTACTCATTCAAATAGAATTGTCATGAACAACAAAGCTTCATCGAATGCAGATATTATATGTTAAGATTTATGTATGAAATAATAACAACTGGGACAGTTGTGAACTTTTACCTAGTAAGATTTACTTTTAAACTTTTCCATAATATTTTAATTTGATTTATTCATTATACATGTTAACTACTATCCTTTTCATTTGTAGCTATTTGATGACCCTCAACCCTACACTGCTCAAGACATCAAACACTTACAAGTGGAGTGGTCAAATTATTTTACAGGTTTTATTGAATTTTAGTTTTTTGTAGTGTAAAATGTAATTTTGAATATTGTAATTGTAATTGTGTATTTGGTAGTCGTTTAGGTAGGATTTTTTTTGAAGTTGACAGTGTAAGTTTTGAATGTTATATATGTGAATGTTTAATTTTTCTGTACTTCTTGTTTTAGTCTACTTATGATGGTTGTTCTGGTATGGATTCTAGTCTGGGGGGGAGGGGTTCCAAGGGTGTGGGGGGGTGTTCAGTGGGGTGGGGGGGGGGGGTCCTGGGTGTCCATGAGAGTGGAAGGACTGTCCAGGGGAGTGGGAGGCTGTCCAGGGGGTGTCCAGGGGTGTGGGGGTGTCCTGTTGGGTGAGGGGGGTTTCCAGGGGTGTGGGAGGGCTGTCCAGTGGGGTGTGGGGGGGGGGGCTGTCTAATGGGGTGGGGGGGAGGGTGGGGGGTTCAGGGTGTCCATGTGGATGAGGGGGGGGGGGGCAGTCCAGGGGGTGGGAGAGGAGGCGCCGCCATCCCTTAGGGGGATGAATGCCACTGGAAGGTATTAATCACCCCCACATGTGAAAAATTTTGAGAGATCAGCTTCGCATGTGGGAGTGATGAGTACCTTCCAGTGGCGTGCCCCCCGAGGGGGTGTCCAGGAGGGTGTGGGGGGGGGGGGGGGGTTGTCCAGGGGTGTTTGGGGCTGTTTAGGGGTGTGTGAGGTCTGTCCAGGGGTGTGGGAGTGCTATCCAGGGGGTGGGGGGGGGGTATACATGAGGTTGGGGGGGGGGGGGGTTGTCCAGGGGTGTTTGGGGCTATCCAGGGGGTCGGGGGGCAGTCCAAGGGTGTAGTGGGGGTTGTCCAGTGGGGTGGGGGGGGGGGGGGGTGGGAGGACTGTCCAGGGGTGTGGGAGTGTTGTCCAGGGTGTGTGTGTGTGGGGGGTATACATGAGGGCGGGGGGGGGGGGGGGGTTGTCCCGGGGTGTTTGGGGCTGTCCAGGGGGTCGGGGGGCAGTCCAGGGGTGTGGCTGTCCAGTGGGGTGAGGGGGGGGGGTGGGTGGGAGGGCTGTCCAGGGGTGTGGTAGTGCTATCTAGGGTGTGTGGGGGGGGGAGGTATACATTAGGGTGGGGGGGGGGGGTTGTCCTGGGGTGTTTGGGGCTGTCCAGGGGGTCAGGGGGTAGTCTAGAGGTGTTGTGGGGGCTGTCCAGTGGGGTGAGGGGGGGCTGTTCATGGGGTGGTGGGGGGATGTCCATTGGGGTAAGTTTTAAATGTTATCAATCTAAATGCTTAATTTTTCTTTTATTCTTGTTTTGGTCTAATTCTGTTTTTGTGGTGCGAATTCTTGATTTGGTTTCTGGTTGTTTTTGGGGAGAGCAGAGGACTGCATTCCATTTAAAAAAAATTGGTCTTCCACGTCGGTTATAAAATAACTGATGTGATAAAGGAATGGGGAAGGGTTTATGACGTCAGTTATTTGAATAACCGATGTGATAAACCAGTCCAGGGGGGGTTTATCACGTCAGTTATTAAATAACTGAAGTGATAAAAGGCATGGGAAATGGTTTATCAGGTCGGTTATTATATAACCGACATGATAACCCATTTCCCATGCCTTTTATCACATAGGTTATTTAATAACCGACGTGATAAACAACCCCCGCACTGTTTTATCATGTCGGTTATATAATAACCGACGTGATAAACCCCCCCTCCCCCATTTTATCACGTCGGTTATGTAATAACCCATGTGATAAAGGCTGGGGAAATGGTTTATCACATCGGTTATTATATAACCGACGTGATAAACACCCCCACACTATTTTATCACATCCATTATATAATAACCGACGTGCTAAACCCTCCCCCCTGATTTTTGCATGTCGGTTAATTAATAACTGACGTGATAAACACCACGCTGTTATGTTTTTTACGTCGGTTTTTAAATAACCGACATAACAAACAATATTTATAACGTTGTTCGTATTAACGTCGTCTAAAAACCAACGTAAAAAATGAAAAATAATCGATGTAAAAAACTTTTTCCGCACTAGTGTGAGTTGCGACTTTGACTTTGAAGACTTGTTCATTATAATATAATCTAACTTGTAAAACTCAAAAACTATCAACTAGTATAATATTTAACCAAAATTTATTTCAAATATGGCATTATTTTCAAAAACATTCCAATATGATAAAAATAAAAATATTATTTTAAATCCAAAAAATGAATTTCTTATTCTAAATATTTTGAATTAATTCATCTTTATTTATTCATACCTTCTCAAATTTAACTTTTATAAGGTAAATACTATGATTTTATTATTATTGACAAATTTACAAGATTCACTTGGGCTTCTTATTTTATAAAAGTGAATCTTGCAAAGCCTTCATCAAGTTTCTAAAAAGTTAAAAATGAAAAAGGTTTTGAAGAAATGCTGGGAGTTGCAAAGACAGAACATGTTTGTAGATGAAGAAAATATAGTAAAACAATGATAAAAGAATGATAAGATCTCATAGGATAGATCAATTTATGTGGTTCAGGAACAATCCCTATGTCCACAAAGAGGTAGAATTTCAATATGATTCAGGAGCACAAATACAGAGAGAATATCATAGTTTCACAATACAGAAACACTAGCCTAAAATGAGATAATAATGAAGATGATGTGCTACTCCACCAACCACATAGTAAGTCCATTGTGCTATAGTGAATAGTGGCTAGAAGTCTACACTACTATAGTGATGAGGCCACTCAAGTCCAAGCTGCTATAGTGGTCGGTGGAAAGAAGTTCGTGATGCTGCAATACAATTGCCTCCAAATGCCTAGATGCTATAGTAACTATGCCAAAGTACAAATTACTATATTTCCCTATTGTTGTCGACTGGTTAACTCTTCTATTAGTAGTCATAGTTGCTATAGTTTCCCAAAATTTTTTCTAGGGACCTTCGGCCCCTAGACTCTTAACAAAAGGGAACATTGCCCCCTGAAACCATTAAGGAGATCATTGTGGAGCTTAACCTGCAAGAGTTATAGCCTTGGGTTTAATATAGATTGCTTGAATTCAGACGAACATCATCTAAACGGGTTAGGCTATTCCAATCCAACAATCTCCCACTTGGAGCCTGATCCACTAAAATAACCTTCTTTGATGTAGTTGACTTAGGTAACTTACTTAACCTGAGATCCTCCTCTTCTTCACTCACCAGTGCATTCTTTCCATTCAAGTCTTCAGTTTCAAGCTGATGGTTCATAAAATACCAATTGTTTTCCATTTTATTCTCCCAAAGTGTTCTCCCATAGTCTGCCTCTCATCCTCTATTCATCAATGGAGACTAACAGTGGCATAATATTGCCTCAACTTCTGTATTACCATTGGCTCTGTCAACATGTCTTCTAGATTATTGGTTCCATGAATATTTTTTATTTTCAGTAACCCATCCTTTATCAATCCCCTGATAAAATGGTACTTCAATTGAATGTGCTTCATCCTGGAATGAAATACTAGGATCATTGTAAGATGTATAACACTATGACCATCACAGTGTAATAAATTTTACTCTAAATTTCTACCCAGCTTATCCAAGAAGTTATTTATCCAAACCATCTCATTTATATCTTATATTACAAAAATGTGTTCTGCCTCTGTGGTGGATAATGCCACCACCTTCTACAACTGTGATACCTAGGTTTCTGCAGTTCCTCTATAAGTAAATAAATAACCCGTGGTACTCCACCCTCTATTGACATCACCTCCTAGGTCAATATCCACACATCCCTATAAATTATTTCCTTTTACAAAGCACAAAGAGACTTCCTTTCTTCCCTTTAGATACCTAATTATCCACTTCAAAAATTCTCAATGTTTCTTTCCAAGGTTATCCTTGTACCTACTCACAACTCCAACTGTATGAGAAATTTTAGGTTGAGTACAAGCCATGAAATACATCAGGCTTCCAATAATGGATGTGTATGGAACCTTTTACATGTACTCAACCTATTCTACTATATTTGGTGATTGATCCTTTGATAATTTGAAATGTCCCTCTAGGGGAATAGAAACTAGCTTTTCTTTCAGCATACTAAATATTCTTAGAACCTTTACAATGTTGTTAGTCAATGATAACATCATGATTCCAGCTATGCAGTCCCTCTTGATCTTTTCTACACAATCTTCTCCAAGATCTTTCATTTCAAACTCCCCATCCAGATTCCCTTTCATCTCATAAATCCTATGTATACATGATCTTACAATGAAAATTTCATCCACATATAGAATCATTATAATGTATTCATCAATAAAATACTTGGTATAGAAAAATTGATCCATGAAACACCATTTGTATTAATTTTTAGTCATAAGTGAATCAAAATTATTATTCCAGTACTTAGGTGCCTGATTCAACCCATATAAGATCTTCTGGTGTTTTCGCACCAGTTTATTCCTTCCCTAGAATCAATTTATCCCTCTGGATGCTGCATATAGATTTCCTCCTTTATATCTCCATGAAGGAAATAAGTCTTGACATCAAGATGCTCAATATATAAGTCTTCTGATTCCAAAATACTAAGAACCACCAGAATAGTGATAAGATTAATTATATTGGAGAAAGTTTCATTGCAATACACTCCCTCCTATTAAAAACCTTTCACCACCAGATTTACTTTTTACCTCCTCTTTCCATCATTTTCTTACTTGACCCGGTATACCCACTTATTATATAATGCTTTCATTCCTTATGGAAGAGGTGAAAAATCCTATGTGTTATCATGCAATGAGAAAATATCCCATTTCATAGACAACTCCCACTTTATTGACTCCTTCAAATATATTTCTTCTTTAAAACATTTTGGTTCTCTACTATAAGTCAATAAAAAATAATGTAAGGATGATGAATACCCCTAGATAGACATTCTTACCCTTATTGATCTCCTCAACTCCACTTGAGGTGCATGATCCATTGGTTTTGGTATCACATGATCATGAAAACCTTCAAGATCCACTTTATCACAACACTTTGATTCTTTATCCCCATTATCAAATTTAATTGCATGAAAATCCTTGTATGTTAAAACTTCATTAAATAAAACACTATGTATTCTGATTACCATCTTGTTGAGATCATCCCAAATGCGGTAACCAAACTCCTTAGCACTATAGATAATAAATAAACATGGTTTGGACTTAACATCAAGATTTTCCCTTGCATCAGTATCAATATGTATATATTCAAAACAACCAAGGATTCATAAATGTGAGAGTATTACCTCCTTACTAGACTAGATCTCCTTGGGTATACATACTCCCATTGATACATATGAACTCTTATTGATGATATATGCTTCCATGTTCACTACATCATCCCATAAGGACTTGCGTAACCCCGAGTGAAACCTCTTGCTTCTGGTATGTTCATTTAATGTCCTATTCATCCTTTAAGCTACACCATTCTGCTGTGGTGATCCTGGAATAGTATTCTCCCACCGAATCCCATTATTTGAATAAAATTACCTAAAATCATTACTTTTGTACTCTCCACCATTTTTATACCTCAATAATTTCAATTTTTTTCCTGAATCATTATGAACCATGATTTTCAACTTCTGAAACATCTTAAATAGACCATATTTTCTTTTAAGAAAGTAAACCCATACCTTCCTAATTGATTCATCGATAAATTTCACATAATATTATGACCCTCCAAGGGAATGTACTAGTTCATGTTACCAAAAACCAGTGTTCACCAGGTCTAGCTTCCCATCCTTTAGTGTTTTGCCTCCTTTTTCAAAAGACACCTTATTCCTCTTTCCAAAGATAAAATCTTCACAGAGGCCAACATCCACTAACATAAGATTTGGTAACAATACTTTTGTTTCAAACACCTTAATCCCCTTATCACTTATGTTTCCTAGCCTGTAGTGCCACAATTATTAATCTATAACAACATTTATTGATTCTACCATCTCCATGCATGTTTCTATCATACTGTACAAGGTACCATTCTCTGATTCCCTAGCTATGACCATAACTCCTTTGGTGATATTACATCCACCACCAGTGAATGTGGTACTAAAACCTTCATCATCAAGCTATTTAAAAAAAATAATATTTCTCCTTAAACCATAGATATACCTCATATTTTCTAGAACCAACAAACCAACACTATTGGTTTTTATCCATGCATCTCCTTTCCCCAAAATCTACAATGGTTCATCATTAGTAAGATGTACCTTGCCAAAATTTATAGAAACAAAATTGTTTAGGAAACCTTTTCCATGAAGTATAATGAAAATATTCCCTTGAGTCTAAAATCCAAGACTCTATAGGGATATCCACACCTAGCAACAAAAAATCATCAGTCCCTTCAGCTTCCATATTAGCTCCATTGGTTTCAGGTGCCTTCTATTTTTCTCTTCACTCTTTCTCAAAGTGTCCTTTCTTCTTGAAAATCCAATAGGTAGGTTCATCCCCCTTTTACCTGTCTATGATCTTTCCTATTGACTTTGATCATCTTCTACGATTGTCTCACTTCACATATATTCCTATTCCTTCTATGTTCAAATAAGAACCATATAATATGCCTGATTATCTTCCTCTAATATCCTCACTAAGGATTAGTTCCCACACATCCTTTAGAACTAGCTTGGTATGCATCGAAGAACTATTCACAGTTGTTAAAGTTTATTCACAACTGTTAGGTAATGAAGACAGTAAAACCAATACGCATACCTCACCATCAAGTGAAATGTCCATCGATGTCAACTGACTTATGATGGTGTTGAATTCATTGACATGATCTGAAACAATACCCCCTTCAATCATTTTTAGAATTGAACAATCATCACATTAGGTACACTTTGTTTGATACTGAAGGATTCTTATACATATTCATGAGGGATTTCCTCAGCCCAATCATTTTCTTCTCCTCTTAGATGTTTAATTCCATGTTTTTGGCTAATGTAATGCACAAAAATCACATAACCTATCGATCTAGAATCTCCCACTCCATCTACTCCATGTCTGTTAGATTTAAACCCAGAAGTGGAAAATGAATATTTTTTTTGGTAAAGATAGTCTTCAATATGAATCATCCAGTAGATGAATTTAGTTCCAATAATGTGGTCAATCTTCAACTTTCCTTCTTCCATAGACATCATTAAATTCAATAAATCTTAACTCAAACTTTGATATCTGTTGTTATGGAAATTATAGCATTCACAGTGACAAAACAGATTTACAGATGAAGAAAAGATAGAATAAAACAATGAGAAAAGAATGAGAAGATCTCACAGGAAACAATGATTTTCATGGTTTGAGAATAATCCCTATATCTATAGAGTGGAAAAATTTCACTATGATTTAGGATCACAAATACATAGAGAATATCAGAGTTTGAAAACACAAAAACCCAAGCTCGAAATGAGATATTAAGGAAGATGATGCACTATTACACTAACTACACAGTAATTCTATTATGATAAAGTGGATGGTGGCTGGAAGTTCTCACTGCTATAGTACTGTGGCTACCCAAGTCCAAGCTGCTATAATGGTTGGTGTTAAAAATTTCATGGTGTTGTAGTACAATTGTCTCCAAATTATGAGTTTCTATAATTACCTATCATTATTGTTTGGATGATTTTGGGTCAAATTCTAGTGGTATGGTGTTCAGTATGGGTCACTATCATTTAACCCAACATCATCTTAACAGATCGAGCTACACCAATCCAATAATAGGTTTTAAAATTATTTCAATTCGAAGTGATCATGGTGAAGAATTATACAATAAAAAATTTGATGACTTATGTTTTTCTCAAGGATATAACCATTATTTTTATGATCTTTGAACCCCTCAAGAAATTGAGGTAGTAAATAGGAAGAATCAAACTTTCCAAGAAATTTTTTGTACTCTTTTAAATGAATTTAATTTACCTAAATATTTTTTGGAATGAGGATGTGAATACTTTGTGCTTTATCATTAATAATGTTATCGTAATATATTTTCTCAAAAATACCCCTTATGAGCTTCATAAAAATAAACATAAAGTATAATTTTTTAAAGTTTTTAGATGCAAATGTTTTATTCTCAACACCAAATTCAATATTGGGATTTTGATTCAAAATATGATGGAGATATATTTATTGGGTACTAAAATTCAAGAAAATCATACTGAGTTTTTTTAAAAAAGGACTAAAATGTTGGAAGAATCAATTCATATTGTTTTTTATGAATATTTCCCAAAATCTATATCTTAATATTTTTTGAAAATGATGTTTTAAATAAATATTTTCAAACTAAAGAAGTTGAAGTAAAACAATAATTTCCTTCAAATTATTTACCTTAAACTTTTAAAAAATATAAATACCCTTGAAAATGTCATTGGAGAATTAAAAATGGGAACTCATATTTAAAATATTGGTTCTAAATGATGTTGAAAATCTAGCATTTGTCTCTCACTTAGAACCCCAAAATATTAATGATGCCCTTAATGATGAAAATTGGGTCATTTCCATGTAAGTGGAACTAAATAAATTTATAATAAATAATGTATGGACTTTCATAAAAATAGCTAATGATTATCTGGTCATAGACTCTAAATGAGTTTTTAGGAATAAAATAAAGGAGATTTATGGGTGAACTCAAATTCTTTATTAGTTTTCAATTTTTTCAAAGAAATGATGATATTTTTTTAAACAAAGAAAAATACAGTGATGAACACTTAAATGATTCAACATGGATCATGCTAATGAAATTAGTACACCCATGAGTATAACTTGTAAGCTAACATTGGATGAAGTCAGTAATCCAATTGACAACAGGATTTATAAAAGTATGATCGGTAGTCTAATTTATCTTATAGCGACCTGGTCTGACATCATGTTCAATGTTTGTTTTTTTGGTCATTTTCAATCAAAATATAAAGTAATCTCATCTTAAATGTGTTAAACATTTTTTGTTATTTAAAAGGTACTACACATATTAGCATGTTTTATCCCAAAGGAATATTTTTTGAATTAACTAGTTTTTTTACATTAATTTTAGTGGATGTTGACTAGATATGACAAGTAAAAGTGAGACTTTCCACCCACTTGTAAAATACATTATCTCTTGTAGTAGTAAGAAATATAACTCTATTGATATTTCTACACCTAAAGTGGAATACATAGCCACTGAGAGTTGTTTCACCCAAATAATAAGGATTAAACACACTCTAAGAATTCATGATTTCATATAACCATATCCCTATTAAGTGCGATAACACCAGTGGCATTAATATTTCCAAAAATACTATCTATCACTATCTCACTAAACACATTGACATTAGACACCATTTATTAAAAGATCACTTCTAAAAGGGTGATATATTATTGAAATTTGTTATGATGAAATATCATCTCGCTGATATTTTCACTATATTTATTACACTTGATCATTTAAATTTAATTAAATGTAATTTTGGAATAATATTCTTATGACACTTTCTATTTTACCTTGGATAAGTTGAGTAATATTTTTAAAATTTATTTGAAATCTTGATATTGTTTTAAACCATTTTATCTTTCTTGTAAAACTATTGATTTTATTTTCTATTATTTATTTTTTAATCTATTTTCTTTTGATTATGATCCCTATATATCAGTTTTTCATTCACTTGAGGGGGAGTCTTATCACTTTAATTCTGAAATTTTCCTTAAAATAGGGAATTTTTTTTAAATTTCCTTTTTAAAATTGAAAAATATTTTCTTAGTTCAAATTCACATTTTCTAAAAAGGGTATTTTTTATCATAATTTTACTATTTTAAGTCTTTAAAATAAATATGTTTTAAAACTTTAAATACACTTAGTGTATTGTTGTTGTTTTAAATATTTTTTAAAATTGTTTTCAAAAATTATATGAGCAATTATGTATGTACACTACCCATTTATTTTTTTTGTTTTTATATCTATTGAAGGGAGATTACTAATGAGTAAAAGATTTCAATATATATATTTGTTTCTCTAACAGTATTTTTGAGTTGTCCTTGAGAAAATGAAAATGGGAGGATGATTTTGAAGTGTGTTTTTCACATTGAAAATAACTCCTTTAAGTATTTTTAATGAATGAATATTTCATTGGTGAAAAAACCACTCCTCAAGGGAAAAAGTGTCTTAGAAATGTTATGTATCAAATTTTCTCAATATTCTTCTCTTTTTTTACTTTCTATTTCTCTTTTCTTTTCTATTATTCTTTATATTTATCTCTTTTTCACTTTTATTTATTTATTTTCATATTTTATTTTTTCTAAATATATTTTGATTTCTCTTAAAAACTTATTTAAAAACTTCCTCTTTCTTTATCTCTCTTAAGGGGGAGTTTGGAAGCTAATATATGTTTTTAAATATTTTTTTATGTTTTTTTTTTCAAAATATCTTTGGGGTTTTCTTGAAATTTATTTTCAATGTATTTTTTATTGATATTTTTAAAATCTATCTTGAATTTTTCATCAAATATTTACATTTAAGATTTCTTATTCACTCTATTTATTTTATTTTTGATAATAAAAAACAGGGAGAAGTTTCTTGAAACTTATGAAGAGATGTTTTGAACTCTAAAAGGGGAGATGTTTTGAAATGGGAAAAAGGTTTTGAACTTTAAATTATATGTGTTATGGATAATTTGTTTCACAAAGGGGGAGTTATTGAAATTTGGGTTAAATGGTTTACTATTACTTGATATATGAAAAGTTTGATCTATTAACTTCTTAAACTTATTGAATATATTATATTGATATCTTGAATGCATTGATATATCCTTCACACTTGATTCACATTATATGTATATTTTTTATGTTATGTGTTTTTTATCGTCAAAAAAGGAGGAGGTTGTTGTGCCCCTCTATCTATCATGGAATTTTCATGACCACAAACAACCATTTATGTTTTCAACAATTTCATCGAGTGTTTCAGTTATATGAAGTAAACTCCACATCATGAGTTTAATGTCTCTTTAATGAATTCATAAGCTCTTGGTGACATCTTGAAGATATTTGAAGAATTATGTTCGATATTGGTTGAAGTATTGAAGTGCATTTTATCATGGTTTGAATTCATGGAAGGAAGTGGGAATGACTAATCATAGAAGTGGAAGTAAGTAAGAATGCCAAAGGTGGTGTTTGGTAAAGGTACCAAGGTGTACAATAGAAGCTAGTGGGCCAATGATTTTAAAAAATTTCATCATCGGAGTGATGATACTTTTCATCTTCAACAATCCAATCACCGGTATGTTCTAAGTATATTTCATGAATTAAACAGAGCACATAAATTAATACCGAACACATACCTTGTTTGAAATGAAGTGTGATTGACTATAGCTAGTCTCTGATGATCATTGTTCGAAGGATCCAAATATAAAAACCTCTATATCATCCATAAATGCTAAAAAAATCTGCATGATCTCTATTCGTCAAATTTTGGGTGCTAGCATGGAGCTTCGACGAATCCTTCATCTTCACAATGATCACCTCAATCCTTTGCCTTCGATCCATCTAAGGCGTTCTTGAATCAATGCTCAGAGAGAGTATTTCTCTATCTAGAAAATGGGAAGAGAGAAAATATATCATTCCATTGGAATGAACAACACATCGAATGTGATCATATCTTTAGCTTATATAGTGGGAGGTGCTAATACCCGAAAAGGGTTCCCCGTCCCCCAGAAATAAAACACCCACTAAATAAGAAATAAATAATTATGATGGAATAAACCCAATAATAAATATTATTTATATTTTATCACATAATTATAATATATATTAAATATATTACATGATAAAAATGATTAATTTAACTCGACTCATAATTCCCACTAATATTAAATGAAATTGGAATGTTAAAATTATATCCATTCATATAATATTTTTCATGTATTCACTAAATATCTGATGAATACTTTTAATAAATAAATTCAACCCAATTATTATATACTTGAATAATAATGAGTTTATTTATTTTTCGGTGATCGATGACTTGAAAAACTCTCAGACCCCATGTCGGGTCCCACCATGTCTTATATACATATTCACCAGAATAGGGTAAATTATTGAATATGATATTGTGTGTGACCCTTTATGTAAGGTTTTGGATCCATGTGGATCATCCCTTTTCAAATTTTTAAAGGCCAAGGTGATTAGAGGAGGCTTGGAAGAAGTTCGGAGGGACTCAGTTACTAAAAGCTAGAAGTCTAAAGAATTACACGCTGTGTAAGAATTGCATGTCATGTAAGTCAGGTTCATGACATGTAATTTTTTAGGGTTAAATAAAAAAAAGGTGGCCTGTTTTTCAGTGAAAAATAAACCCTAAGGATTAAATGATGTGAAAGGGGATTACACATCATATAAATCCCTAATGTTGTACATTTTATAATGTTTCAACTGTTTAGGTTTTTCACAAACCCTATGACTACAACAGTTCCTCTCATTTTCCAATGGCCATCAGCTCCCTTCCTGGAATTTTAGAGATTCCTTCGATGGAAATCAATCATCAGGCTTCCATCCTTGATCTGTAGCCATCCTTGGTGATCCAAGGTATGTTCTTACTTCAATATTGCAGTTTATACAATTGGTTTCCTCTTGGTCCTCTTTTCCATGAGATAGAGCTTTATCTCCATGTTTCTAATAGAGTTTTGTTGGTTGTTTATTGTCACAGTTGTGGTATGACATCCTTAAGTGGATGTAGTTCTTGTGCAAGAGGAAACTGGGATCCGTAGAGTTGGTCAATTATCATTCGAAGAACATTGACACTCTTTTGGAGGTAGGGTATTAGTTACTTCTCAATTTATTTATGTGAAATTATATAGCTAGCATGATTTATCCCCTTGGATCACAGTGAAATTAACCCAATAATTATGTGAATTAGAGTAAAGAATTGGTATCGATCACATGATGATGTTACTATTTTTTTACCATGAAATTGGTTTGCCTCTTGTTTTCTAGATGGTGTGATATCTATGTTGTGTTTATTATGCTTGAATTAGCATGTTAAATTAGTAAAGAATGTAAATATGGAATTAAATGATAATTAATTGGATAAAAGAATTGAAGAGGCATATTTAATGAATCTGATTATTGTTGTAATTTGATGATAGTTAAATTGACACAAGTATGCATGTTGAATTGAATTGGTTAATAAAACTGAAGCATGATAATTCTTGTTGATAAAGGAAATAAAGTCATGTTAAATTAATTGATTAATTAAGTTGTAATAGATTGTTAAATATGGATGCCTTAGGTTTACCGTATTTGTAACCAGTAAATAACAAATCATTTAATTCAAGATGGAATAATAATCGGTTGTGTGATAAAAGATAATGTCTTTATAGGGATCGATTTTCCCACTTGCTTGTAATGAACGAGTGCATTATGCTTTGGAGCCATGAGGGATCGTTGTTTATGAAGGTTGAATGCATTGATTTAGTTCCAAGAGCCCAGTTGCTATGTTTTCTTCCTGCTTATTGTGATGTGATCTGAATACAAGACTTGTGATGTGGGTCTGGGAGTCTCAGATGTGACGTGAGCCTGGTATGGCTAAGCCTGGAGGGCTGTTTTTGTATGTGGGGTGAGGAGGTCTAGTTTTTGTGGTAGTAGTTGATTCCTATGATGGCGGGATGCATCAGGATATGCATGTGGGTGTCAAGGAGGACACTATAGATGATAGAACATTTTGAAGATAGTCTTACCAATTGATATAAAAGTTATATGCTTGTGTGAATCTATTGTTTATTTGATGACCAAGTTGTTTTTTTATTTTCTTTCCTTTCCCCATTTCTTGAGGAAGATGGATGTTCTTAGTTGTATACCATGTTGGGTAGCTTAGGATGTTTTCCTAGAGTACCTGGTAATATGGAAATTAATGTTTCTAGAAAATGAATAAATGTTTAACCCATGGGGTTGGAGCTTACCAAGATGTAATGATGAGGTTATAATTCTAAGAATCCATGGAATCAGTTTTCTTATGTCTGGAGGGCATGTAACTTGTTTTGATTCTAATGTAATGTAATGTGGAAAATGTTAATGGTTAATTAGTGTTTAATTAATTAATTAACATAAATTTAAACTAATGAAAAGGAGAAAAATAATTTAATGTATCTCTTTAAATGGTTGTGTTCTTATAGGATATCTGGTCTTAGTAGTGGTATTTGGGAGTCCAAGAGACATTAACTGAAGTTGAGTATGATACTAGGTTATTCCCATAGTGTGGTTTTAATATATATTATATAATTTACTTTTTGTGTTTTTATACGCTACTCCACCTCATCGGATAGGGAAACTAAAACCCTAGGGATTCTGATCCGTGGGGGGTGTTTTCCCCAACACCCTAGTGGGAGGATGGATGACTGACTACCCCCTTTGGCCCCACTCTGTTCTCTTGGTAGTTACTTGTGCTAGTATTAATGATGTTTAGTTTTACCCATATATGTTTTTAGAGGGATTGAATGATTTGTGGTTATTTCACACACATATATTCTAGATATTTTTTTCCTAAGGACTACTATAGGTATAACGTGTATAGGTTGTGATGTCTTGAGGATCCTTACTCAGTGTATGGGTTGATATGGCTTGAGGTATAATAACCGATGTATGATGCACATTATATGGGCTATGGTGGCTCTCAAAAACCACCTGGTTACTTTTAGTTACATGGATGTAGTGGTGTGTTGCATGAGGTATATGTTGTGGAGCTTCACCCAGGTGTCTGTGGGCTAGCCTTTTTGGAGAGAGATTCTCAGGACGTGTGACATTGGGGTAGAGTTAAAAAATAGCGAGGAAGTGGTAGAAGGGTACCCTTGATATTTTTATTATATTATATGATCTTATATGAGATAATTTGTGAGAGTAGACATGGTGAGGCTGAGAACTTAGTATACCTATTTAGGTGATGAGTTAGTTTCACTTGTTGTTCACTATGCTTTAACATGATTTCTTTTCCTTTTCATGAGAGGCTCTGGGGAGGATCCTATTGTGTGTACTATTATACCCCCACTACATATTTATAATAAATTTTTAGGTTAGTTGGAGTAGGTTGGAGATCATGCTGGTTACTACTAGATTAGGGTTTAACACGATCTGTTTGGGCTTCATGGTCACTACCTTCCTTACTTTTCTTTGGGTACTTGTAGTTTTTCCTTTTAGTTGTAGTAGTTATTGCATGTCATTACATATGTTCACTTAGGGTTTTCTTTTATATTGTAGTCTGATCAGAAGTTAGTTGGTGTTTGTCTTATCTCTATCTTTTGCATGTGTTCTCTTAGAGGGTAATACCTCCCATATGTGTGTTTACTATACCCTCAGTGATAATCGCCAACCCAGGGCCTACTAGAGGTGGGAATCAGGTGTCACTATCTCTCTTTACCCATTTCCGACCCTGGATGGGTACACTTTGTGGGGAGGGGGTCATGATAGAGTGGTATCAGAGCTCTAGTTGAGGGATAGAATGAAGTTTGGAGTTAAGAACATGTGAGGTTGTGTGGGATGGTAGAGAAATGGTGTCAGCTAAGTTTATAAAGTCCTGTAAACATGGGAGACCATCATAGACATGGGTATTTAGGGGACCCTATGATTTGATGCATGGAAATTTAATATTATAGTGGCTACTAAAATAGGTGATACTAGTTTCAAGGTAGAGACCTAAGAAAGGAACATGCATCATTCTTATTTGTGTCTGTGTTTAAATGGTTAAAACTTGGGATAATTTAAACTAAAATGAATAAAATAAAACAATTAATTAATGTTAAATTCTTCCATATTATAATTTTAGTATCTATAACTATTTTTTCTTTTACAGGAATGGATCTAGGTCAACGTCCTCATCAAGTTTGCGTAGAAAATGTTTAGCATGTTGTGACAGTAGATCACCGTAGAGTGGAGGTTAAAGACGATGACACTTATAGGAGGATACTTTGAGAGTTTCAATTCCATAGTCTTTAGAGGTAAAATGGATCTGTTTTAGATGTAGTTATGAAATATTTGTTGGTTGAGGTTGATATAACATTCAGTTTGATTTGTTCTTGGAAGGAGCACTGGGTATCATTGGTTATGGAAATGTTGTGTGGGGAAGTGAGGAAGTGGTGGTTATTGTTCCTTAGAGATAAGGTGGATTCAGTAGTCTTGTGGGAGGAGTTCCAGTACTAGTTCCAAGCCAAGTTTATTTCTTTGACTGTGAAGGCGACCAGTCACCAGGAACTACTTACCCTTTGGTAGGGGATCTCCAATGTGTGAGAGTTTGAGATTTGTTTCAGGAACCTTCTGCAATATGCTTCAGACCTATTATTAGATGAGGAGCCTAGGGTAAGACATTTCTAGAAGGATTTTCATTGAGAGATATAGTTCCAGGTCACCCCATTTATGCTAAATACATATCTCCAAGTGATGGAGAGATTATATGTCATCAATAGAACGTTATCAAGAACTAGATCTTCATGAGAGGCAATTCATCAGGATTCCTCAAGAAGTAGAGATGTGGTACGAGTTTCTAATTTTTCTGGATAGAAGATATTCTCATCAACTGGGGGTAGGTATCATCTCTCAATGCCTTGTTTCTCTAAGGGTGGCGGATCTCAGGCCTATTCCAAGGCATCATGCTCATTTTTTTCTTGTGGAGGTTGAGGTCATTAGTGGCAAGAGTGCCCGACCTTTCTGAGTGCATTCCTTGTTTGATCCAGGAGTGACACACTTCTTCATATCACCTGTTCTTATCCATGCTTTGGGACTTGAGGTATAATGGATTCTAGTTCCCTTGGTGTTGACTAAGCCAGTTGGAGGTTGAGCTGACTTCTTTGATGTATGTAGAGACTATGAGCTAGTACTAGGGCCACAAGGTTCTTGGGGAGTTTTCCTATGTTTATGGATACAACCATATATCATCATCCTTAGCATGGATTGGTTGTATTTAGTAAAGGATATTGTGGATTGCTTCCGGAGGAAGGTTGTGTTGTTCGATGTTGATGGAGAGCTTGTTGAAATAGTGGGTTCCCTAGACCCAACCATTCAGTGCTTTTGATTACCATATCATGTATACAGTTAGCTATACATTATGTTGCCTTACCATTATAGTGCATAATTTTCTACATCCACTATTGAAATTGTAATTTCCAAAGGTTAATTGTCGTATCAAGAGGTTATAGCAGTTCCCAGGCTATAATGAGAACCTCTAGATACTATGAAATTAATCTTAAATATATGTTCTATGGTCTAGATACATCTTACTAATTAGACACAATAGATGTTTGACTATTAGGTTCTAGGGTATCATAAGAAATGAGACTTCTTCTCATGAAGTTCTCACTTGGTGATCTCTAGTAGTGAGATCATGAGAACTGACCTGCCAATAGGAACACCACATGTTTCAGGTGTCATTAGATGTTCCTATCTATGATCATGTGTAATGGTCTTCTAACTTTAGATCATTACCAATGTATGTCATTTGATTGCGTACTTTTATGCAATATGAAATCCATGACAATGAAGTCATGGCGAGGTAGTTTTTGTTGGGTGCATCATTGGTGGCATGACATTGGTTGAATGGTCAAGAAATGATTTGTCGCTTCTGGGTTATGGAAGAAATATATATCAGTCCATGTTGATATGGATGTCAATGCCTTAATAAGACCATGGACATGGCGGTTGAGGGTAAATCCGTTCAGTTAAATCAACAAAAAATAAAGCATGAAAAGGGCGATGACACGTGAGTGTGTCATGATTTATGAGATATTACAGAAAAATATATTATATTACACAGTGTATGTTCATTGGTTGGTTTTTACTGCTGTGACAATCCTTGTCTCTTTAGAGGCCATGATAGATTTCTAGATCCTGCTCTTGGTCTGTGAATACTATTCACTTCTGTTGGGATAAGGTCCTAGAGGGTCACACACAATAGTGTATTCAAGAATCTACCCTATCCAGTTGATTAAGAGTTTTAGACATAGTGGGTCCCAACACTAGGGGTCTGATATTTGTCCAAGAAAAAATGATCACTAATGCAATAAATAAATTCATATTATTTGAGTTTAGAATAGTGAGTATTGAATTTATTTATTTAATGTATTTACAAGTTTTAAATAAATACATGAAAAAATATTAATTAACAAATATTAAATTATTCAAGGTTCAATTAATATTTATGGGAATGATAAGTCGAGTTAATAACTTGATTATTATCACGTAATATATTTTAGTATATTATAAGTAAGTGACAATAATATTTATGACTCAATTTAGTAGTCATAAAATACCGATGATAGTGCATTAAGTATTTGGGGCCAACAAGGCGATACTAGGTATTTTATTTAACCACTATAAATAGAAGAGGAGATGCTTTTTCAAAGGACTATTCATGGAGCTTCTCCCCCTTCTCTTCTCACCCATGATCTAGAGAGAGAGGCTCTGGATCCAAGTATCATGAATCAAGAACTCTCTCAGGAATCGCTTGCGAAGCAATTCATTGATCGTTGGAGCGTTGAAGGCGTTGTCACAATTATACGCTAGCACCCAGATTACAATGAACAGTGCTCCCACAGATTTCTTGAAGTGTGTGTGGATGATCTAGAGGAGTTCGATGTCATATTTTTTGAGCAGCGATCGCCAACGATGAACAAACGTCATGCACGACTTCAGAATTAAACCAGGTATTTTACAATTTATTATTGTGCTTAAAATCCTTCACACGTGGTCCTCGGCTAAGACTAGGATGCTTTTCACTAACGTCAACAAGTTTACATCGATCATCGGTGGAAAAGTTTAAAAAAACCACCTGTTTGGGGCTTCTGCTAAACACCCAGTTCCAAAAAATGGTATCAGAGGGATGCGTGATGATTTTAAGTCAATTGAAAAAAATTAAATTTGCATTAATATATGAAGAGGGTGTCTATACAGTCTCAATTCCACAAGTGGAATCTGAATTGGATGTCAGATGTCTAGTCTACGGACATCCGAAATTATGAATTCGGATTGAAAAAAATGTATGGTTCACCAGAATAGTTTTTTCTGGTGATTTTAATAATAATTATTAAAATAATAATAATAGTTTTATCTTAATAATAATTTTATTATTATATTTTTTTATTATAATAATATTATAATAATATTATTAAGTTCTAAAGTCTAAATATGCTTTAGAAAATTTAAAGGGGGTGAAAGAGTTGTTAAAGAAGTACTTTCTTTACAATTATTGTTTAAAAAAACTTAGGTTGGGTGCAATATCTACAAAGCAGGTCTTGAAATATTTTAAAAAAATGGTAGGGGGTTAGACTTACAAAAGCAGGTCATAAAAAAATGGGGAATGGGTGGGAGACCCGAGCAGGTCTCCCTCTTCTCGAAACGGCACCCTGCAGGCGCTACACCCTTGCCCCCCCGCTTTTGCCTCCCTACCTGTAGAACAGGTGCAACCGAAACCCTGGACTCCCCGCCATTCCCCTCTCCAAGTATGTGCCTGGCCATGCACTGAACCAGGTCCCCACTGAGGTTGCCTCTCCCCTGCCAGCCGAATGTTGGCTCCTTCTCCTCCCATCCCAAAGCGGCACAACACAGCACCCCGACACCCAGTAGACCTGGACCATGACCACCCCGGCACCCCGACTGCCTCTTCCCAGTACACATTAGCCTGCGCCTTTGGCCTCCTCCCTTCCCAGCAGCTCTCGCACTGCTTCCCGTAGTGGTAGCATCCGCACCAGCTGCACCAGCCGCGACAGCCCCGCAAGACCCACAAAAGCCGGCACCCGGCAACCGTCTCCCTCCTGTGGAGACTCGCGACAGCCCTCTCCAGGGGCAGTGATGGTCACCTCTTCCAATGGATTCCAACCTATATGCACGATGCCCCGAAGAGCCGGCTCCCCAGCCAGTGGCGCTCGCAATGACCACCCTGCGGCCAGACCAAGCCCCCCCACCGTGGAACAGGTGTGTCTCTCCTTTGCGCTCACCGACATCCCATGAATCTAAGGCCGTGCCTTGCCGGAACCATGGGTTGAGGGCCCTTATACCCAAATTATTTCACATCACACCCATGCGACCTGCTCCATCATGCTGCTGGTGAACATGCCCTCACCTCCGACGAACCTACCCTCCACAACACCGCTCCAGCGAGGTAATCCCCTTACCGCTCCACCTAGACCAGACCAGCTGGGAAACAGGAATTGGTGGGTCTGCCCAGCCAGAATGGGCTTGGGCAGACCTGCCCAACCTGGAATGCCCCCGCACAAGGTTGGTACCACCCAGAATGGGCCTGCGCAGGTTCATCCCGACCCTCACAAGCCCTTCTCGGGATTTCAGGGGCTCAGGTAATTTTATTTTAATCAAAAATTAATTAAAACTATTAATTTAATTACAGTTGATAATTAAATTAATTAGATTTTAATTTTTGGTTACTACAGCATAATTAATTTATTTGGGAGATTAATTAAATTAAATAATTAATTTAATTTTAGTTTTAAAATTAAATTAATAAATTGGGACTGAACGACGTAACTATTGAATTAATAAATAAGAGTAATTTTTTTAATCCAATCAAATTCCCTCAAGTATTATTTTAATGCAAGTTTAATTTTTTATTCTACATTTAGTTCATATATGTGAGTTAATGCGTATACTGGTCATGATCCGTGTACCTACCAATGTATGTCTGGTGCATTTTATTTATTTAATTAATTATTTCATGTCAGTTTGTAATAATTATTTTAATTAAATAAAATAAGATTTGTGTGTCATCTCAAGTGTCATTATATGTACAAGGGAATGCGTGCCCATTCTTAGAGTTTTATTTTATACCCCTAGACCCCCTCGCCTGCATGTGAGTACTGTTATATAATGATGAGACGAGGTATGACACACTTCACGCCAAGTGACGATGATGCATCATACAGGAGTTGGATGCATTGGATGAGTAGACGTTTCTATTCAAGTTGCAAGCCACACAACTGAAGGTACTTACCCATAGGGTTTCGGTTGGTCCATTATTCCCCAACAGATCAGCCAATAGTACCAGCTCATGACCAGGTTGTTCATTTTATTTTTCATGGTTTATTATTTTTTACATGTGTAGTTTATTGCACGATCACATAGTATAATAATAAGAAATCATGCAAGATAAAATGAACATGTGATGCGATGATTTTTCTATTTCATGCATGGTTAGTTGTGAGTGCAATCACATAGTACGTGCTTATAAAAATAGAAAATTATTTCCTTCATCACATTAAAAATAATAAAACCCTCAAAGATATATTAATTCATAATAGCATTCCATCATTCAAATTTTGACAAAACCGACTGTTTGAGGTGCCATTCATGCTATAACTGAGGGTGCCTCTTACTACTGGGGAGTCCTTATAAGAATGATAGGTTGACTTAACTAAAATTGAAGAATGAAATAGCCATAGATAGATTTTTTTAATTTTAGAGGCAAGCATTGAGTAAATCAAGTTTTGGTTTTAGAAGATGGGACTTCACTCAACAGATCAATGAACTGCAAGTTAAAGCGGTTGGCTGACAAAAATCCCACCTTGAACCCTCTGAGTAGTGGTGTAGCCATAACTTGTAGACTACGAGGGGTGGTTTCGAGATCCTTGCCACTATAATACTCAAGTGAAAGAGTATTCTATTCTACCACTGGGGGTTCCTTGAATACAATAAAATAGTGGGACACATTAAATGATTTAAGTAATTAATCAAAATGTCTAAACTGGTAATCATGATAAAAGAACTAATCTTCTAAATTTCATTTTTGTAGAAAGTGGAAAGTTATACCACAAGATTAAAACTACGATATAATAATGGATAAAGTAAATTTCCTCATTGACATGAGTATCCAAGAATAATATGGGAATTTGCACATAGTATTATTATTATATAGGAAACTCAAAGTGCTAGTGTCCCCAACACTATTAAACTACCTCAAGAAGTGAGGGTGAAAATTGCTTACAAGAGACTAATGTAAAAATCATATGACAGTTATGTCATTATGCTTCCATCAACGTCTGGTGTCAGTTGCGATCACTACATCAGGACATAGATGATATAACATGAAGTCACATCTCCAAGATGTTTACAAGGAGAAATCAAAGCAATGATATAAATAAGGTGATGTTACATCGACATGCGTAAAGTGAACGATTGATCATGATCTTTAAATGGATCCCTTTCTTATATCATTTTCACCACATTACTTGAGTCTCTTTTTAAGTTACAAAATGAACAAGTATTAAGTAAATGCTCCATTACCTATCTATGTAAGGTTCTCCAAGTGAATAAGAATAAAAGACAGTTAAGATTTAATTCTTATGGCGAATAAATTGAAAGACAATGTGGAAAGGTCAAAGGAATTTAATGCCAATGGAACATTTGAAACATCCTTCAATTAATGAGGTATTAACAAAGTTTATTTGAATTTCATATTATAAAATAATACTATTAAAGTCTAAAATCAATAAACTAATTTAAAGAAGAAAGTTGTTTCTTTTACATCAGGCATATTCATCAATGTAATTTTTCCTTTTTACTACATGGGTATTTAATACTATATGTTTTTTACATATTTGTATTTAAATATAGTTACCAAGTAAGTATAGAAACCTTACTAGAATTCAGGTGTATTCTCCAAGTGGCTGTGAAAGGGTGATACTTAGGCCAGTGGTGAGAAGTACACAACTTCTTTAATTTCCAAGTGAAAGATTTGTGTTGAAATATTATTCAGTATAAACACAAAAATTAATCTCATGTGTCCTTAGACACAAGGAGACATTCTTTCAGGTTATGGAATGAATGTTGTTCTGGTAAACTCGATCACTATTTTAGTAATACATGAATCATAGGCAATTAGTGATGAATATAAATATAATACTTATACCCAGTTGTGACAAGATAATTCTTTTTCAATTAATACTAAAAGTGAACGTCATCAATATACCAAGTATGGTATTTAGGCTCGACACAACTAAATACTTTTTGTATTATCAATGTCTTTTGTTTGGACAAAGGAGCCTTTAATAATAAAGGTATGTCACAAAGCTTTTGGAAATAGTTGAACAAGTAAGCGTGAACTATTACAAGTATAAGATAGAGGTATATATACTTCATAAGATTCCTTTAAGTAATTAAG
Organism: Viscum album; assembly: GCA_963277665.1. Classification (NCBI taxonomy): domain Eukaryota; kingdom Viridiplantae; phylum Streptophyta; class Magnoliopsida; order Santalales; family Viscaceae; genus Viscum; species Viscum album. Next base: position 130,665,505 of record OY728162.1, read on the forward strand.
GAATAATAAAGTAAAGTATATGCATGGTCAGGAGATATGAGTTGCTTTGGGTTGGGATACCGAATAATATCTTGACCAAGCATTCATCAATCCTGATAATGTAGCGTGGAACAATTCCTAAATGCTAATTACCTTATCGACATCACGAAATTGATGTTAATGAGGAGGATTGATGATTAAGTCTTACATATCAACATTGATCAACAAAATATAATGTAGAGTAATTCCTAAATGCACATTTTATACATCAAAGTGTAGATGTAAGTAATATCAATGTTACAACTAGCAGAAACTTCCATTATATTTCATGAAATGCATTGCAAATAACAGCGATATCCCATAACCATATGCAAACTATAAATAAAAAACTAATATAATACAAGTCATAGCATGATGTAAATAAATTATTTCATAAGGACATGTGTTTGGATACAAATAGTTTGTTCGTATATAAGCAAACTTGCCTCAAGATAAACACATTGTGCATCTAAGGTACTTATCCTAACTATTTCTTAGGATATTACATAAATCCCTAAGATAGAAATATTGTAGTCAAGTGATAGAATACACTTATATATAAGGTTTAACATTTATATTAGAGGTAGTGGGAGCTATATTTACTTGTGTTTAGTCAATGATAAAGATGCACAAATAGTTGTCATAGGAACTAGTTCTACAAGCGCATGTGGAATGTATTATGTTCTAGAGACACATACTGCGTAGGAAGGATAAAACCATGGTGATGGTTTTTATATTCACCATGGTCGGTGATGTATTATTCAATGTGAATAATATTTTCTACAAGTAAGCAATGTATGGAAATTAACTAAAATTGTTAAGACCAACTAAAATTCAATTAATGGATTCAATGTATCAAAGTGAAAAAAGGGGCGTATTATTTTAAATACTATGGTGGGTATTCAAGTGAGTTGATACATGGATGGTACAAGTGTAGTACCAATAAGGCTTGATTGGTTTAGCCAAGTCTTTATGCCTAAATCTGTTATAATTTTACTTTTCATAACTAATATCTATGATCAAATTATTTAGCATTTGATGTCATGACCACCAATCATTGATGGTTTCTATACGACGCAACCAGAAAGTGTTGTTCATGTCACAAAATGAAAATAAAGGTTGCAAGTTACGGAAATACGGTTTAGGATTAAAGTAAGCAACATGATCATAGAATATACATTTTCAAAAAATTATTTCCATGTGTCTACTAGAGGTTAGTGGGAGAGCTAATGTCTTCCAATAAAAAATATGTTCAGAAACATATAGAAAACAGACATTGGTCTTATAGTTTGTTAAGACCAAGATGAAATTTATTCTCCAGTGATTGACTTAAAGTAGAAACCTAAGTTCTATGGAATATGACCTAATGAGGTAGATCTATAGGTTGCTTGGTCTTAGTCAATCGTACATATAGTGACATTGTATTGAAAAATACAAGTTGGAACAATTCAAGAGATGAATTGTTTCCTATGTCACAGGGCATAATCTCTTCATATTGACATGTCCAAGACATGGAAGAGATAAATGTGATGAGTTAAATCCATACGTCGAAGCTATGGATCAATCACTTATGCCATGATATATACAAGAACCGATATTGACAAGGTATATTTTAAAATAGAAAAATATCAGTTATATCCAGGAGCACTACAAGTGATGCAGTCAGAACTATCTAATTGTACTTTGGAAAGTACAAAAGATATGTATATAGTAAATGGAGAAGAAAGGATACTAGTTTTCTGGGATACATACTAGTCTTCCATAGATCAATGTGATCTACTATCGTAGTTAGGATAAAGATGATGAGTGAGTCAAGCTCATATCATCCAGTCGTGGCCATACCTATAAGACTGAGTACGTTGCAGATTATGAGGTAGCTAAGAAGTAGTTAAATGCAATGATTTGTTCCATTTATTGGAATTGAACCTCGTGAGAAAAGTATTATCATAATCTAAATTATGATATTCTCACTAGCCAAGATGTTATGTTATGATAGTGGATAAGTGAGATATAATCTGAATACTATCTCTTGGGTAGTTTTACTCAATGAGAAAAGGTCACAATAGCATAATTTCTATGCGATGGAACCATGATAGGCCCATTAGATAAATCCATTACTCAGTAGAAACATGATGTTAATCATGTGGGTAGCTATCAAGTTTGGTTAGAAAGTTGGCTCTTGTGCAAGTGGGAGTATTAAAATAGTGGGTGCCCTAGACCTAACTATTCAGTGCCTTTGATTACCATATCATGTATATAGTTATCTATACATTATGTCATCTTACCATTATAGTGTAGACTTTTCTATGTCCACTATTGAAATAGTAATTTCCAAAGGTTAATTGTCGTATCAAGAGGTTATAGCAGTTCCCAAGCTATAATGAGAACCTCTAGATACTATGACACTAAAATTAAATATATGTTATATGGTCTAGATACATCTTACTGATTGAACATAGTAGATGTTTGACTATTAGGTGTTGGGGGCTCATAATCATTGAGACTTCTTCTTATGAAGTTTGCACTTGGTGTTCTCTAGTAGTGAGATCATGAGGACTAACCTGATAGTAGAAACACCACATGTTTAAGGTGTAATTGGATGTTCCTATCTACGATCATGTGTAATGGTCTCCTGACTTGATATCATTAACAATGTATTTAATTTTATTTCATACTTTGATGCAAGATGAAAACCATGGCATTGAAGTCGTGGTGAGGTAGTTTGTGTTGAGTGCGTCATTGGTGGCATGCCATTGGTTGAATGTTCCAGAAAGGATTTTTCACTTTTGGGTTATAGAAGTAATATATCTTAGGCCATGTTGATATCAATGGAAGTGCCTTAATAAGACTATGGACATGGTGGTCAAGGGTAAATATGTCCAGTTAAATCAAAAAACAATAAATTAAGAAAATGGCGATGACACGTGAGTGCATCCTGCTTTATAAGATATTACAGATAAAGAGATTTTATTACACAGTGTGTGTTCGAAGGCTGGTTGTCACTACTGTGACAATCCTTGTCTCTTCAGGGGCCATGATGGGTTTCTAGATCCTACTCTTGGTCTATGAATACTATTCACTATTGTCGAGATAAGGTCTTAGAGGGTCACACACAATAGCGTATTCAAGAATCTTCCCTATTCAGTTGAATATGAGTTTTGTACATGGTGGGACCCACCACTGGGGTCCGAGATTTGTTCAAGGAAAAACGATCACCAATGCAATAAATAGATTTATATTATTCATGTTTATAATATGATTATTGAATTTATTTATTAAATGTTTTTACAAGTTTTAAGTAAATACATGAAAAAATATTAATTGACAAATATTAAATTATTCAAGGATCAATTAATATTTATGGGAACGAAGAGTTGAGTTAATGACTCAATTATCATCACGTAATATATTTTAGTATATTACAAGTAAGTGATAATAATATTTGTGACTCATTTTAGTAGTCATAAAATGTCGATGATAGTGCGTTAAGTATTCAGGGCCAACAAGGCGATACCGGGTATTTTAATTAACCATTATAAACAGAAGAGGAGGGTATTTTTCCAAGGATTATTCATAGAACTTCTCTCTAATCTCTTCTCACCCTTGATATAGAGATAGATAGTCCCTGGATCCAAGGATCATGGATCAAGCACTCTCTCAGGCATCGCTTGCGAAGCGATGCAGTGATTGTTGGAGCATCAAAGGTGTCATCACAATTCCACACTAGCACCTGGATTATGATGAACGGTGCTCCCCTGGATTTCTTGAAGTGAATGTGGACGATCTAGAGGAGTTCAATGTTAGATTATTTGATAAGTGATCGCTAATGATGATCATACGTCGTGCATGACTTCATAATTAAACCAGGTATTTTATGGTTTATTATTGTGCTTAGAATCCTTCACGCGTGGTCCTAGTCTAAGACCGGGATACTGTTCACTGACGCCAACAAGTTTATGTCGACCGTCAGTGGAATTTTTTTAAAATCCCACCTGTTTGGGGATTCTACTGCACACCTAGTTTCAACAAAGATAATAGTGTTTGTTGGCGAACGAGACCCCCAGATGGGTCAGAGGTGTGTTTCATCCTTCTAATCCTTAATGGATGAGCTGATTCTAAGTTCATCAGAGGTTCAGCTGTAAGCATTTCCAAAGGTCTTAGAAGAGTACCTTGATGTATTTACAAAGGAGGTTATATCATTACCCCCTCAATAGGAGATCAAGTTTGGGATCTAAATCTAGCCAGACGTGTCTCCTATCTCAATGTCTCATTATAAGATGACACCTTTGGAGTTGCGATAGATGCGTATGTAGCTTTATGGTCTATTGAAGTGTGGTTTTTTTCATCCGAGTGTGTCACTATGGGGTGCATCAATTTTTTTTGTGTATAAGGCTGATGGCAGTTTATAGCTGTGTATCAATTATCGTCACTTGAACCAAGTGACAGTGAAAAACCACTAGACTCTTCAACAGATTGATGATTTATTCAATAAACTAAAGGGTGAAAGCTGGTTCTCACAGATTGATTTGCATTCAGGATATCATCATATGTGTGTAAAATATGAGGATATCCCAAAGACTAATTTCCATTATTGTCATGGGAATTATGAGTTTGTTTCAATGTCGTTTGGTGTAATGAATGCTTCAGCTGTGTTCATGGGGATAATGAAAGCTATGTTCTGTGATTTCCTAGATAAGTTTGTGGTGGTTTTCATCAATAAAATCTATTTTTACTCCATGTATGAGGAGGAGCATGCAGAGTATCTGTGTTCCATTTTGGGAGTTCTTCATCATGAGCATCTGTTTGAGAAGTTGTTGAACTGTGAGTTTTGGGCTCGATAATTCTGTTTATTGGGGAATTTTTTATCCCAGTAGAGAGTAGCTATATATATATAAAAGATAGAAGTAGTTTTTTCTTGGAAATCCCCCAAGATAGTGGCATAGGTGTAAAGTTTACTTGGTCTTGTAGGATATTACAAAAGGTTCATAGCTATTTTCTCTCAGGTCGATACTCCTCTGACAGAATTGACCAAAAAGGATCAAACATTCTTTTGGACTGATCAATGTCAAATAGCTTCTGAGTATCTAAAAGAGAAGTTGGTCAATGATTTAGTTCTTTGTCTCCCAATAGAAGGAGTTTATTTTGATGTTTTCTATGATTCTTTATGACTTGGATTGGACTGTGTTCTGATGCAGTAGAGGTTGGTTTTTTCTTATAGGTCTCGACTATTACATTCCCATGAGTGTAACTATGCCACCCACGATCTCAAGTTAGAGGCAGTAGTGTTTCTGCTGAAGTTATGGAGACATTACCTCATCGGTGAGTTCTTTGTGGTCTACACTAATCATAAGAGCCCGAGGAATGTTTCTCCCATCATGAATTGAACTTGTACCAACATTGGTGGATGAAATTATTATAGGACTATGACTTTAATATTTCATATACACATATAAAGAGGAATTTTGTAGATGATGAATTGAGTAGGAAGTCGCGTAGTGATATGGTGCATGAATCAGGTGATTCCTAGAGGGTGATGGAAGAAATTTCAGCATTGCATCTAGATATGGGAGAAGTTGGGGGAAGAGGTTGTCTTTTTTAGATGATGGTGTAGTCATCTCTAGTGTAGAAAGTGGAGGAATCCTTGTTGGGGGATCTTGAGGTGGAGGTCTGAAGAGACTGAGCTATTTTTTGGGAGGCCTATAATGGTGGTTCTAAATATGAACAACACCGAATATTGTTACAGGGAAGGATTTTCATTCCTTTGGTGATATGTGAGATGGTTCTTTGAGAGTTCCATTGTTTTCCTTTAGCGGTACATACTAGTGTGATAAAGATGTACCAAGCTTTGAGGGGTCAATTTTGGTGGCCTGGATTGAAGTGTGTAGTTGCAGAGTTTGTGTCTCAATATTTGGTCTTCCAGAAGGTGAAGGCTGAGAACCGTGTTATCAGTGGTTTTCTACATCCATTAGATAGTCCTCAATGTTAGTGGAAGGACATCTCAATGGAATTTGTTACAAGTTTATGAATTTCCAAATGATTGAATAATAATTGGGGGGGGGGTTGAATCAGCTGTTCAATTTTTATAAATTTCAATACCTTTAAAAAATTAACCCTACAATCTATTAAGATTAATTTATTTATTACATTTTTATAAATAATCAATAATTAAAAGCTAGGAAAGAAATTAAATACAACAAGATTTATAAGGTTTGTCCTTAGTTTGAGAACCTATATCCTTTATATAGCCACTCTCATGGGTCTATGGAAATTCACTATGAATAAGAAGTGAATAAAACTTATACCAATTCCCGTTAGACACATCCTATCTCCTGATAGAAAATATTATATTGAATCCCATTAGTTTAAAATGTTTTCTTATAAAACAATTGATCCAAACAAAAGAATAAATACTTTGTTGAAACTTCTCCACAATTTCTCAATATGAATCCTCAATACGATTTGGATGGATCTGATTTTTTCAATCCATTAAGTCTGGATCTGATTCTCTCAATATGATAAGTCTAGATCTGATTATCCTGATATTATGGACTCAATACAATGAACCCTTAATATACAAAACTCAAACTCTTCTCAAATTCTCAATATAATATTTCTCAGTCTGATTGACTCAATATGATCTTCCTCAATATGATCTTGATCAATCTGGTAAAAAAACTTTCATCTATCTGATCCTCCTCACAAGATCTCTATCCATAAATAACTCCCACTTGAATTCTTTAGCACTCTACCTTTTTTTCTTGTGTGAAAATTTAATAATGAAGGAATAATCTGAGAAACTATTTATAGGCGACTCATAAAACAAAATTCAGAAATTTGAAAACTTTCCCCGCTTCCTCAAATTTAAAAAACTCTAAAAAAAACTCACATTTAATCTTTAACTTTGACTTCTTCAATCCTCCTTATATTTCTCTGAGATTTATGAAAAAATAAATTTCAAGTTTGACCTCTTCAACTCTTCATAAAACTTTTGGAATTTTATTTTTGAGCCTTTTTTATAATCAGATCATTACGAATATATTTCCTTCCTAGATAATTATGAATCTATTTTATTCTCAACTCATTAAGAATTATATTACCTTCTTAGCTCATTAAGAATTCTATTTCTTTCTCAGCTCATTACGAATTTTGTTTCCTTCTCAGCTCTTAAGAATTCTGTTTTCTTCTTAGATCATTATGAATTCTGTTACCTTCTCAGCTCATTACAAATTATGTTTCCTTCTCAGCTCATTAAAAATTATATTTCTTATCATCTATTAAAAATTTTGTTTCCTTATAATCTCATTATGAATTTGGTTTCCTTATCAGCTCATTATGAATTATATTTCCTTGTTATATCATTAAAATTTTTGTTTCCTTATTAGCTCATTACGAATTATGTTTCCTTATCAACTCATTAAAAATTCATTTTCCTTCTCATCTCATTATGAATTATTATTCACTTTTCAACTTCAAAATTCTTCAAACATCATCAGATTTAAACATTCTGACATCTTGTAACTTCTGAGTTCGGTACTTATGGAATTGATATAATATTTTACGATTCCTCTATTTCTACAGAATATTTTATCATGTGTATTTTTCATGATTTATGAGAACTTCATTATCATATAATCATCGTCTGAATTTGTTTTTGAAAGTATAAATACTTTCTAATTTCTGACTTCCCAATATTCTTTTAAAAATATTCAGCAACAATACTACTTCTTCACTCAACAACTTTTAAATTTCTAACTCAGCTGAATATGATAAAGGAAAAGTTCCAGTAATAAATAATTTTTTCCTCTGATTCTTTTGGATCTGATGACCTTCATAGTCATGCTGATGGACCTGAGTCCGATTCTATGAGTCTGAAAAAAAAAATTATTTAAAACAAAACTTTTCTCCTCCTTTTAGTTTAGAATCAAACTTTCAGCAACCTTAAAATTTATTATAAATATCATTATGATATACTAGGTCAGATTCCTGGATAAAAAACATTATTATACAAAAGGTTAGTTGTCAAAAAATATAAAAACTTTGTTAAAACAATTTATCATAAAGTTTCTTCAATCTCCCCATTTGGATTTGTTAAAAGCCCTTGTTAGGAACTTTTTCAACTCTCAGAAATTTTTTACAACTCAAGTTTTTTGTCATTTATCAAAACATAGCCTTTCTCAAAAGAGTGTGTCTTGACACTTCACTACTATATAAAGCAATTTTTTTGAAGTAATTACATCCCTTAATGATAAGAAAAATTTTCATCCATTTAAAGATAAAATTTCCTCACTTTTTTATTCTAATCTGTCACTTTTCCTTTTTGTCTCCCTAATTTTATAATAAGCACAACTTCAAATTCATTTAATAAAGTTATGTAAACACTTATTACAAAGTACAATGTGGTTAACTTCTCTCCCCCTTTATCAACATAATACAAAGAATGATGGGGGTTCTTTCTTATGAGGTTTAGGAAGACATGGGAGGAGGCTGAACATGATCTTCCAACCTCAATTCCACAAACCTTTATTTCGGCATTGCTTTTGTAAAGATATAAGTAATTTGATACTTTTTTGAAATGTATTCCAGTAAAACATCTCTATAAGCAACTTTATCTTTTATAAAGTAAAACTTTATATCAATGTGTTTTGATTTTGAATATTGGACATGATTTTTATAAAGAAAAATTGCACTCTAATTATCAAAAAGTTTCTTTAATGGTATAGAAACATTTTCTTTCAAATCTTATAGATGAAATTTCATCCAAAAAAATTAAGTAAAATCTTGAGTAACTTCAATGAATTCATATTTTATTGTGTTCCAAGTTAATTAACTTTATTTATTACTATGAAAAGTCACACAACATTCACCCAAGAAATATTTTCTTCCTGAGGTTGATTTTCTTCCATTACAATCTTCATCCCAATCGATATCAGTATAACCATGAAACTTCATCTCACAATTTTTTTTATAACAATCCATATAAATTTGTTCCTTTGACATATCTCAGAATCCCCTTTACTTACAACATATGTGATTATTCAAATTTTTTCTCAAAAATATTGGGGTAGTAACTTCTTTGGATTATTCCATCTCAAAATTCCTTAACAATTCCATGGTATATTTTTCTTGAGATAAGAAAATGTATTTTTCTTTTTGTTGAACTTGAAATCCAAGGAAGAAATTTAATTCTCTCAACATTTAAATTTAAAAATTATTATTCATTTATTTAGAAAATGTTTTACAAACATCTTATATATCCCTAGAAAAAATAATATCATCCACATAAACAATTATAATTAGAGATCTGAAGTCAACATATTTCACATATAAGTTTCTATCAACTTTTTATTTAGAAAAATTTGACATTCTCAAAAAATTGTTGAGTTTTGAATACCAAGAACACGGAGCTTGTTTCATCCCATAAAAATATTTATTTAGTTTAAAAACTTTATTTTCATCCTCATCAAGTAGAAACCAATATGGTTTTTCAATGTAAACTTCTTTATCAATCTCACCATTTATTAAATATAAATTCAAATCCATATGATAAAATTTTTAATTATGATGTGAAAACACTGAAATAAACATTCTAACAGTTTCTAATCTTGCAACTAGAGAAATATTTTATTCAAAATCCACAACTTCCACCAATTCATATCCTTTACAAAAAATCTTAGCTTTGTTTCTTAAAACTTCTATATGTTAATTTAACTTGTTTTTATAAACCCACTTGGTTTTGATAACATTTTTATTTGATAGACATGAAAAAATTTCCCATGTTTCATTCTTCTCAATATGATCCAACTATTCATTCATAGAATCCAACTATTATTTGTGTTTAATAGCTTCTGAAACTGATTCTGATTCAACTTTCAAGATAAGTAAAGTCTGATTATATAATCTCAGCTTTCTTCTTGTCTAAACTAGAGCCTTCTGATTTCCAATAATATTTTCAGAATTAAAATGTTTTTGTAAAGTAGTAAATTTCAAATTTTCGTTCCCAGATGAACTTTCCTTATCACATGAATTTTCTAAATCTTGAAAATAATGTTTTGACATACTTTCACTATTATTAGAAATCTCCAATTTATCCTCCTCAACATTATCAACAACTTTTGTTAAGGAATTTTGATTTTCAATTACTTTCACATCATACAAGTCCACCAAATTTTGTAAACATCTGATCTAGAATTTGTAACTTATTCCATTTGGTGAATAACCCCCAAAAAGTTCCTTCCTCATCTTACTCATCAAACATTCCCAAATCTAGATTTTATATTTTGAGAAAAAACAGACTTTAAAAAACTTTTATGTATTTCAATGATGGTTTTTTGTTATACCACATTTCATAAGAAGTCATGTTGGTTTTTGGTCTCAATAAAAATCTATTTGGAACATGTACAACAGTACTAACAGCTTCTCTCCAATAGGACTTTTTAAAGTTTTTATTATGCTAAAATACTTCTTCACATTTCTACTAAGCTTATATTCTCTATTTCTACAACTCCATTTTTTGTGAAGTATAGGGAGCACTATACTAATTTTTGATACCATGTTTTCTTAGATATTCTTCAAAAGAATTGATTTTGAATTTGGTACCATTATCTATTCTCAAATTCTTTATATAATCCACCATTTCTTTCTCAGGTTCTTTTATAAAAAATTTAAACATTTCTAAAGCCAGTGATTTATGTTTCATAAACATGATGTATGTCATCCGAGTGTAATCATCAATAAAAGTGATACAGTATAAATATTATTTTTGTTTATTGATGTCTCATCTACCCACATAAATATAAATGAATAAGTTCAAGAGGTCTGGTAGATTGAATCTCAATTCTCTTATGACTTTTTTAGTCATCTTTCCTTTTTGGAAATTAATACAAACATCTCCATATCTTCTTTTCAATTTTAGAATATTTCAAATAGCATCAACTTTATAAAGTTTATTCATGTTTTATTTACCAAGGTGTCCAAGTATTTGGTGCCACAATTTGTTTTCATCTTCAGCACTCAAGTAATATGAGTTTTTGAATTCTTCTATTTAAAAGATATTCCCTCCGGTTCTTTCTCATTTTGTAATAACCTTTTCATCTTTCCCAATTTTGATGATAACAAAACTATTTTCTAAAAAAAACTTCTTTTATATCAACACAAAGTCTACTTACACTAAGTAAGTTATGTTTTATCCCATCAACAAATAAAACTTCCTTAGATTTCAACTTTTCAGTTTCAATCTCAGCCATTCCGATTTCTATGATTTTAAGGAACTATCATTAACAAAGGTAACTTGTACTCCATCATGAAATTAAAAATATTTTTATATCACCTATAATATGTTAAGAAAATACACTATTAAGTATCCATGGTTTTTTACTTTTATTACTTTCAAAACTTCCACAACAACAAAATATCTTTCGTCAACTTTCTTCTTTTCAGATTCCTTTTCTTTTATATTATAAAGAATTTATTTTGGAAGGAGTTTTATACATATTTCAGAATGGTGACCTGCGTGATCACATCTTACAAAAACTTCTTCCAGACATTCAATTTTTTTTGGAAATCTTCTAACATCTTGAGAATTCACTTTTTCAATTTTCTGTAAGCTTGTAAAGTTACTCATTATAATTCCACTATTTCTTCCACTTTTCTCAAATATTATTCCAGGTAGAGATATGTTGTGCCAATAATTATATTCCCTATTCCAATAGATTCCAAAAAACTATAAATAGCCACAAAATATTGATATTCTATTTAAGAAATATATTTCTTTATAGAAATCTTATTGAGGTTGGTGACTTCTTTCATCTCTAACATACTCAGGATGTGGATCATATTTTCTTTTGAATGAGTTTAATAATTTTGTAGATTTTATAGGATAATAAAATCCTTTCTCCAAAAAATATTTTCTAATACTTTTTACATAACTTGAAATGTTAAAAGAATCAGATGAAATATTATTTTTGGTAAGAAAAAATTTCACCTGATTCTCATATTGAGCCTTCTCAGCAACGATAGAAGTCTAAGATTTTACTTAAGAAGCTCTGTTGAAGTTTTCATTCATGTTCCTCAAGGTACATTCAAACTCAAATTTTTTTTATTGAAACTTGTGAAATTATTATTCCTTATATTCCATCTTCTTACTAAGATATTAAATAATCTTTCGCTATTTAGAAATTCTAAGTTTGTAACATAAAAATTCCTCGATGTATTCTTCCTCCTGATTGATGATATATTTTCCTCCATCATGAAAATATTCACAATATTTCTTCATAAATCTAATTTATTTCTTGAGATTTTTTTTCTCAAGACATGTACCATTTTTTTTGTTCCGAGTTGATACTCTATATAAGATTCTTCACCACATTCTTCACTATATGAGGAATCTTTTGTTTTCTTAACTTTTGCAATGAAGGTTCTGAATTTTTTTGAACTTTAATCTTCTAAAGAATTTTTTTCAGTTGAATCTGATTCAAATTTATTACTCAACATACTTTTTTTTTCTAGTAAACTTATTCTTGTATTTTTTGGAAGATTTTTATTCTTTATTATTTTTTCCACTTCTTCCATTGATGTTTTTCATCAGAATCATCTCGATATTCTACAACTTTTTTCTTAGTTAAATTTATAGAAAAGTTTATGATTCCACCACACTCAAAAAATTTGAGAGGAATTTTACCTTCATAATTTCCTATTCATATTCAATAGTTCTTGGATATAAAATACTTGATTTTTTCATTCAACTCGTCATCCTATTTATCTTTAGACTCACAAGGATCATCTTCTTCAACATCTCAGATTTTTATATTTCTCATAACTTCAAAATCAATTTCATATTTCATCTTATTTTTAAACATCGAATCTTTCCTTATTTCATAAGAAACAAGAAAGTTGTGAAATTAATCAAGAGATAAATCATCCTTATCTTCTAAAGAATAAATTTTAGAATCAAACATATTAAGAAATCTTCTCATAAGTTTCTTCACAATTGTAGAATCTTACAAGGTATATCTGAATCCTATGATGTTTCAAACAATTTCATTTAATCTAGTGAAGTATTAATCAATTTTTTCTTTATCTCTCATTATGATGTTGTCATACTTACTATGCCAGATTTGTAGCTTTTCTTCCTTAACTTTAGTATTCCCTTCAAAAACAATTTCCAGCTTGTCCCACATACTTTTTGAAGTATTGAGACCCATCACATTCTGATAAAAATTCTATGATAAGGACATAAGGATTTCATTTCTAGAATTTCCATCAAATTCTATATTTTCTTACTAGAAAATGTCATAGGATCATCTTTCTTAATAGGTGGAAAACCAATAGCAGCAGCATCAACAAGTTACAGGCCAAGAGATAGGAGATAAGAAATAATCATATTTTTTCATACATTATAATTTTTTCCATCAAATGTAGGAATTCCTATACTGTCAACTGAATTGATATTATCCATGAGAAGGATTCAAAAAGGGAACCTTCAGATCTAATACCAATTTAAGTTCCAAAGGATCAAATAACAACTAAGAAGGGGAGTGAATCTATAAAAACTCATAAATTCTGTGTATTTTTTTAATTATATGGAATTATTATGAGACTGTGAAAATTGAAGACACGTGATTCTGAGTCCAAGAGAGCCCGTAATGGATTTTTGAACTTTTTTTAAGGTACGTTCAATAAATGTGCAGGAAGAGATTTCTATCTTTTGAACCAGTGCTTATTTTAAATATCAGAGGGCACCATTGAATTCGAATCACCAAGATTCTATTAGAAAAAGGTTAACTTCAACCGACAAGAGTTAGACGAAAAAGTTAATTTTTTGGACTTTTTAGAAATAAATAATAAAATAACTAAATAAGTTATTTTATTCTTTCTGCAAATGTTGAGAAGAAAATGGCAGGACTGCAGTGTAACAATGAACATTAAATAAGAGATATTTAATGACACATCTCTTTGGACGTGTAACCGCAAAATTTGTGGATTAAAGGCTCATTAATTGTGGTTCCTTAATAAACTATATTAATGAACACAAAGTGGTTGAGTTTCTTTTATTTAATAAAAAGTTTGGAATGGGAATTGAGAACCCACGAGAGGAACCTATGATGAATCACCAATGACTTTCCTCTCCAATGAATAATGGTGGATGAATGATGACCATTGGGGGAATCAATCCGGGGATCAAAAAACAACGATGAAAGACTTTGAACATGGATTCATTCCATCATCCGCAATGGATTACACTAAATCTAGGTAGGAGGTTTACATGTTTTATATTTCCTCTCATCCCATTCTTGGAAAATACAACGAACGCGGACCGACTAACTAATGGGTTGATCCACGTCTCATTTGTTCTTGCGAGTGATTATTGTGGGGTATTAATTTGGGGAATTGTTCTTTTTGATTGATGATTGTTATCACCCCATGTTAGAACACTAACGCGGAGTGTGCGGGATAATCCGATCAAGGACCAGACTCCCCGTTATTCTTGGTTTATGTACATTCTTTGTGCATGACCGGGAAACGAGGAGGTAAGATGAATTTAAGAGCCTCGCAGTGAAGGTGGTGACCCGGGAGGCCCGTAGGCGTAGAAGGAAAAGAAAATGGACCACCGGAGCATCTCTGGTGGCCCGTGGAAGCAACCGTCAGTGCGACACCACTAGCACAATGACTAGTTGAGCCGACCGCATGGAGGAGTAGTGCCCATAGGTGATATGGTGGTAGGAGCCGCGACTAGCCGGGCCGTGGCGGGTGGAATGGCATGACCCGCTTGGGACACTCGGCTTGATCAATGACCAACTCTAGTTAGCCATTTTGGAAGGATGGGAGACGCCCCGCTGGTACCTCCAATTGGTAGAAGTGGATGCACCATGTCCGGTCGGTGCGTCAAGAAAATGACCCACATCCACCAGGGCCGGCCCTGCCAGCTGTGCTGGACCCATGAGCTGGGCCAGAACCATCAGTCAGGCTGGGTTCACCAATCGGGCCAGACTCGATGGTGGGGCCGAACCCGCCAGCCGGGCCGGCCAGGCCGGACCCCTACCAGACCCAAACCCAACCAGTCCTGTTTCTCTAAATTGGGCGTATCTCCCAAACCTGGTGCTCGATTGACGCGTCGTCAATGGAATGAGGAACTTTGTGACAAGGCAGTACTTTTGAGATACTACACTTGAGTTTTGGAGAAAGTTCAAGTATGGTCGGGTTGGATCAGACTTGAATCCAACCATGCCCTATTTACCTTTTTGCATATATATTACAGACCAGGTGTTCGATTGGCGCACTGTTTGTCGCGTTAGAACCCTTATGAAAAGGTGGTACTTTGGGTTAATTCTTTTTTAAACTTAGTGGAATTTGAAATATGAAAAGTTTCTTGAGGAGCGATTTATTCTGAACTCAAGCGCACCAAGTGCGGGAATCTTATGGCTGACTGTCAAGTGAAGAGTGACCCTCTGTGGATCGGTATGAGAGTGAACCTTCGTGGATCGGCAACAGAGCATTCATGTGTGGATTGGAAGTAGGGATAAACTGTGTGGAGCAATAGTAGTGCGTCCCTATGTGGATCGACAAAAGAGTGACCTTGTGTGGATCGACAGTAGATCAACCCTGTGTGGATCGGTAGTTCAGTGACCCTTTGTGGATCAGTAGTAGAACCTCTCAACAGAATAAAATGATCTAGATAAAGACTAATCATATTTATTCTTGTTATCTAAGTTGTATACCTAGTGTTAGTTGTCTTTTACTTAGTGCTTTGTGATTGAGATCTTTCTTTGTGGTTTTTCCTTTGTGGAATTCTGAAAGACCTTCGGGGGTCTCAGGGTCCCTACTGAGTATTGTTATACTCACACCTGCACAGGATTTACCCGCAGCTTTTTGTTTCTTGTGCAGACGACATATAGATTGACTGAGACTCAAGGAGCCAGGTCTAGATGGTGCTCAGAGGCGATTGACAGACATGGTGAGCGACAGTAGTGGCATACGATGAGCTGTACCTACCCATCAGGTATGATCCTTGGTGGATGACCTCCGAAGCATGTTTTTTCCAATTTTCTGTACTTCTTTCTAGTTGGTCTTTTATACTAGACCCTTTACATTCAATACTTACTTTTACTCTCCGTGGTGGTTTTTAGTAGTGTTTATACTTTCCCTTTTTCTATTGTGTTTTACTTATATGCAGTGTGTACCTAGTTTTTGTGTGTACAGGTTTAAAGGCTATGCCTTCCCTTTTTGGGTTGTGCCTTTCCAGTGATAGTTTCCAACCCCTAGCCTATATAATGTGGGCTTGGGGTAGTCATGACACGAGCCCCAGGGGACGGGTCATGAAAGAACCATTTTTTCACTTTTTATAAGTTTCAATAAATTTCAAAACATAACCCCTACAACCTATTAAGATTAATTTCCTTATCATATTTTTATAAATACTCATGCATGAAAAGATAGGAAATCATGTAAATCACATAATATTTACAAGGTTTAGCCTCAATGTGAGAACCTACATCCTTACCATAGCCACTTCTGTGGGTTTATAGAAATTTACTCTTAATAAGAAGTGAATAAAACTTATTCCAACTCTCGTTAGACACCTTCCATATCCTAATAGGAAATATTATACAAACACATATTAGTTTAAATATTTTCTTATAAAACAATTGATCCAAAAAAATAATAATAAACACTTTGTTGAAACTTCCCCACAATTGATCAGTCTGAATCTTTAGTCTGATTTGTCTAGATACGTTTTTCTCAATCCGATGAGTCTAGATCTGATTCTCTCAGTACGATGAGTCTGGATCTGATTCTCTCAATATGATGAACCCATTCTCAATATGAAAAACTCAAACTATTATGAAATGATCAACAAAATATTTCTTAGTCCAATCGACTCAATACGATCTTCTTCAATATGATCTTGCTCAATCCAATAAACCAAATTTCAGCTATTTGATCCTCCTTTAGAGATCTCTATCTGGAAAGAACTTTCACTTGAATTATTCAGTGCTTCTCTTTTTCTAATTTCATGAAAAGTTAGAAATGAATGAATTATTTTAGAAACTATTTATAGGTGACTCAGAAAAAAAGTAGGAAACTTCAAAACGTTCCCCTCTTCCTAAAATTTCAAAAATTCTAAAAATCACTCACATTTAATATTCAAATTCAAATTCTTTATTCCTTCTTATATTTATTTGAGATTTATGAAAAAATTAATTTCAAGTTTTTCCTCTTCACCTTTTCATAAAAATTTTTGAATTTTATTTTTGATTCTTCTCCATAATCAACTCATTATGAATCTATTTCCTTCCCAACTCATTGTGAATCTGTTTCCTTCCCTTCTCATTAAAAATTATAGTTCCTTTTCATCTCATTACGAATTATCTTTTATTCTCAGCTCATTATGAATTATATTTCCTTCTCAGCTCATTATGAATTCTATTTCCTTCTCATATCATTATGATTTCTATTTCCTTCTCAGCTCCATACAAATTATATTTCCTTATCCAACTCCTTATGAATTTTGTTTCCTTCTCAGATAATTATGAATTCCATTTCCTTCTCAGATCATTATGAATTCTATTTCCTTATCATCTCATTATGAATTCAGTTTCCTACTCAACTAATTATGAATTATATTTTCTTTTTAGCTCATTACAAATTCTATTTCCTTATCAGCTCATTATGAATTTTGTTTCCTTGTTAGCTCATTATGAATTAAATTTCCTTATCAGGTTATTACTAATTAATTCTTCACTTTTCAACTTTAAAATTCTTCAAACTTCATCATCTTTAAACATTATGAAATATTGAAACTTCTAAGTATGTTACTTATAGAACCTATAAAATCTTTATGATTCCTCCATTTCTACAAAATATTTTATCATGAGTATGTTTCATGGTTTATGAGAACTTTATAATTAAAAAAGTATCATATGAATTTGTTTTAGAAATTATGAAGCCTTTTTAGTTCCCGAATTCACAATATTATTTCAAAACTCTTTAGTAAGAATACTACTTCTTTACTCAATAGATTTTGACTTTCTAACTCTTCTAAATACAATAAAGGAGAATTTCTAACAATCCACAATTTCTACCTCCAATTCTTTGGGATCCTATGATCTTCATCATCATACTAATAGACCTGAGTTCGATTCTCTAAGTCTGAAAAAAAAATTCTTTAAAACAAATATTTTCTCCCCCTTTATGTTTGGATTCAAAATTTTAGAAACCTTCAACTTTCTTAGAAAGCTCATTATGATAGTTTGGGTCTGAAACCCAGATAACAAAAACATTCTTATACAAAAAGGTTAGTTTTCAACAAATACAAAACTTTTTTAAAATAATTTATCATAAAGGTTATTTAGTTTACCTCAAGCTTAGGGAGGATATGACTCTGTATAGATAGTAGTGGATCATTTGATGAAATCATGCCACTTTATAGTGATCAAGGAGTTGAGCTCAATGGAGGTTTTGTTGATTCAGTATCTAGAGGAGGTGGTGAGACTTAATGAATTCCTAAGGATGATCATTTTTGATCGAGATGCTCATTTTACCTCCAAGGTGTGGAGAGGTCTCCAACATGATTTTGGTTCTTATCTATTTCTTAACACTTATTTTTATCTGTATATGGATGGTCAGACAGAGCAGACCATCCATACACTTGAATACATGTTTCTCTCTTGTGTCCTGGATTTTGGAGGTTCATGGATGAGGCACCTTCCCTTGGTAGAGTTTTCTTATAATAATAGTTTTCACTTCACCATCGGTATAGCACCGTTTTAATACTTGTATGTATGAACTTTAAATTCTATACTATGATAAAATGTGGTTGGAGAGTCAGAAATTATTGGGTCCTAACTGGTACAAAATACAATAGAGATGGTTTTTGAGATTCATGAGAGGATGAAAGAAGGGAAATATTATCAGAAATCTTACGCTGATCATAGGATGAGACCTTTGGATTTCATTGTTGGGGATCATGTGATCCTAAATGTGACTCCCCATCATGGGTAGTGAAGGTTTGGTCATGGGGGTAAGATTTCTCCCTGTTTTGTTGGGAATTTTGAGGGGTTAGCTTATGTTGGAGTTATGGTGTATCGGGAATCACTTTCCCCACAGATGAGCTGAATACATGTTTTTTTGATGTTTCATTACTCCATAGTTATATTCATGGAAACTATCACATCATCTATTGGTATGAGATCAATGTTGATAATGATGTGACCTTTTAGGATCTACCAATAGAGATCCAGGAGCGCTAGAAGAAGGTGTTGCGTGGGTGTGCTATCCCCTTGGTTCGTGTCTTATGGAAGTATGGTGGCATGGAGGAGAGAACCTAGGACCATGATTCGCTTATACATGTTCAATATCCTGATTTTTTTTGATATTTAGATATTCTCTTATAACACTATTCATTTTTTAGTTTTAGAACTTTTTTGGTTTATGAGATGGCTTTCTCTTATTTATTATTGTGGATTGATCTCTTTTGAGAGGTATCTTCCCCAAGAGATTGGTTACGAGATGTTTGTGGTTATTGCATGATTTCATGTTGTTCCATTAGTGAGGTGGTTTAGCTTCTATGGTGGTGAGTTTCTTGAGAGGTATCTCACATGGAGGTTGTTTGGATGACCCTTTTCTATTTCCTCTATGTTTTGGTTTTGGATTCTCATGGATGAGATTGTTTTGAGAGGTATCTAATGTAAGGTTCCATATCTATGTGGATCAAACCATTGTGCATTTTTTAAGACCGAGGTGATTGGAGGAGACTTGGAGGAAGTCCAGAGGGAATCAAATACTAAAATATGGAAGCAGGAATAATTACACGCCATGTAAGAATTACACATCATGTAAGTTAGGTTCATGATGTGTAAGTTTTCAAGCTTAAATAATAAAAAGGTGATGCATTTTTTGGAATAAACTGAACCCTAAGGATTACATGATGTGAAAGGGGATTATATGCTATGTAAATACCTAAGTATGTACATTTTATAATGTTTCATCCGCTCAGGTTTTTCAAAAACCATATAACTACAACTATTCCTCTCATTTTATAGTGTCCAGTGGCTCCCTTCTAGGTAATTTGGAGATTCCTTCAATGGGAATCGATCATCAAGCTTCTTTCCGCGATCTGTGGTGATTCGTGGGGATCCAAGGTATGTTATACCTCCTTTCTTGTGGTTTATTTGATCTATTTCCTCTCATCCCTCTTTTCCATGCAACGATGCTTGAACTCCATGTTTTTAATGTAGTTTTCTTGGTTGTTTGTTGGCATGGTTGTAGCGTGAAATCCTTGGGTGGATGCAGTTCTTATAGGAGAGGCAATTTGGATCCACTGCGTTGGTCCGTTCTCATGCGAAGAACATTCACACCCTTTTTGAGTTTGGGGATTCATTGATTCTCTATTTATTTACATGAAATCGTAGAGCTAGTATATTTTAGCACCTTGAATCATAATGAAATTAACCTAGTAATTACTTGAACCAGATTAAATAATTAGTATCGATCACATGATGATGTTGCTATTTTGTACTATGAAAACGGTTTGCCTCTTGTTTTCTAGATAGTGTGATATCTATGCTATGTTTTTTATTCTTAGATTAACATGAGAAATTGGTAAAGAACATAAATCTATAATTAATTGATAATTAATTGGATAAAAGAATTGAAGATGCATGTTTAATAAATCTGGTTGTTGTTTTTGTTGTAATTTGATGATAATCAAATTGATGCAAGTATGCACATTGAATTGAATTGGTTAATGAACCTAAAGACTGATAATTCTTGTTGATAAAAGAATTAAAGTCATGTTAAATTAATTTCTTAATTAATTTGTGATAACTTGTTAAATATGGATGCATTAGGTTTTCTATAGTTGGAAATTATAAATAATGAATCAATTAATTCAATATGGAATAATAATCAGTTATGTGATAAAATATAATGCCTTTGTAGGTCTTGATTTTCCAGCTTGCTTGTGAAGGCTGAGTGCCTTGTTCTTTGGAGCAATGAGGGATCATTGTGTGTGAAGGCTAAATGACTTGATTTTGGGTCAAGATCCCAGTTTCTATGTTTGTTTCATGCTACTTGTGATGTTCTTTGGATATGGGACTTGTGATGTGGGGCGGGGAGGCCCAGATGTGACATGAGCCTGGGATGGTTGAGCCTGGAGGGTAGTTGTGGTATGTGAGATGTGGAGGCCCAGTTTTTGTGGAAGTAGTTGACGCTTGTGATGGTGGGATACATCATGATATGCATGTGGGTGTTGGGAAGGAAACTATAGATGACAAAACATGTTGAATTTGTACTTACCCATTGATATGAAAGTTGGATGCTTGTTTGGATCTATTGTTTGGATAATGTCCAGGTTGTTTGTTTATATTTTTTTCCTTTCCCCACTACTTAAGGCAGATGGATGTGCTTGGTTGTATACCTTGTTTGGTATCTTAGGATGTTTTCTTAGAGTACCTGGTAATATGGAAAGTAATTTTGTTAATAAGTGAATAAATATTTAACCCATGGGGTTGGATCTTACTGGGATGAAATGCTGAGGTTATAATTCCAAGAAGCTATGGACACAATTTTCTTTTTCCTGGAGGAAATATAACTTGTTGTGATGCTAATTTAATGTAATATGGGAAGTGTCAATGGTTAATTAATTAATTAACATAAAGTGAAACTAATGAAAAGGAATAAAATAATTTAATATATCTCTTTAAATTGTTGTGTGCTTATATGATATCTAGTCTTAGAAGTGGTAGTCGAGAGTCTGAGATATGTTTTCTACAGTTTAGAGTGAGACTAGGTTATTCTTATAGTGTGGTTGTGAGCTATATTATATCACTTAATTTTTTTGTTTTTATACACTACTCAACTTTTTCAGTTAGGGAAACTGATGCCCTGAGGATTCTGCTCTTTGGAGGGTGTTTTCCCCAACATCTCGGTGGGAGGATGGATGACTGACTACCCCCTTTGGACCTTATTTCTTATATTGGTAGTTACTTGTACTGGTATGCACAATGGTTAGTTTTCCCCATATATGTGTGTAGAGGGATGTAATGGTTTGTGGTTATTTCACGCACATATATTCTGGATATATTTTTCTAAGGACTGCTATAGGTATACTGTGTATAGGTTATGATGACTTGAGGATCCTTACTTGGTGTATGGGTTGTGATGGATTGAGGTATAATACCTGATGTATGATACATGCTATAAGAGCTATGGTGGATCCTAGAAACTACCTGATTACTTTTGGTTATGTGGATGTGGTGGTGTTTTGCACAAGGTGTATGTTGTGAAGCTTCGACCAGGTGTCTGCGAGCTGCCCTTTCTGTAGAGAGATTCTCAGTATGCGAAATATTGGGGAAGAGTGGAAAACTAGTGTGGAAGTGGTAGCAATGTACCCTTGATATTTTTATTATATTATATTCTCTTGTATACAATACTTGGTGAGAGTATCCATGGTGAGCCTAGGAACTTAGTAAACCTGTTTAGGTGATGATTTAGTTTCACTTATTGTTCACTATGATTTATCAGGATTTATTTACCTTTTCATCAGAGGATCCGAGTAGGATCTGAATGAGTATACTATTATACTCACCCTGCATATTTATAAACTATTTTTAAGGTTAGTTGGAACAGGTTGGAGATCAGGATGGTTACTACTAGCTTGGGTTTTAGTAGGAGCTATTTGAGATTCATGGTCGCTGCTGTACTTACTTTTATTTTGGTACTTGCAGTTTTTCCTTTCAGTTGTAGTAGTTCTTACATGTCATTACATATGTGCACTTTGGTTTTCTTTTATATTTTAGTATTATAAGGAGTTGGTTGGTTTCTATATTATCTCTCTCTTTCGCATGTATTCACTAAGAGGGAAATTCCTCCCATATATGTGTTTACTATAACCTTGGTGTTAGTCGCCAACCCGAGGCTTACTGGAGGTGAGACTCGGGTGTCACTATCTCTCTTTATCCATTTCTAGCCTAGGAGGGGTACAATTTTTGGGGAGGGGATTGTGACACTTTAGGACCTTATATCGATAATAGTGAATAATATTAACAGACCAAGAGAAAAGTCTAGAAACCAATTAAGGCCTCTAAGGAGATAAAGAATATTAATAACAATGACAAAAAACCTAAGAACCCATACTATGTAATATAATATCTTTATATTTAGATACCTCATAAAGTAGGACACACACTTGTGTCATCTTCCTTTCTTGATTTATTATTATTTTTTGGCTTAACTAGATGGATTTACCCTCAACATCCTTACCTAAATACTTATGAAGACACTTCCATCCTAAACAACTAAGATCAAGATATTACTTCCTCAACTCATAAGTGAAAAATCTTGTCTTTACCATTCAACCAATTCCATACCCCCAATGATGCATCTAACACAAGCTAGCTCGCAATGATTTTATTACCATGGTTTTTGCCTTGTGTCAAAGTCCACAATCAAATTAAATGCATTGATAATGATCTCAAGTCAGTAGACCAATACACATTTCCATAGATAGAAACAACCAATTACACCTAAAACATGTGGTGTTCCTATTAGTAGGTCTATCCTCATGATCTCACCTACCAAAGATCACCAAGTGCGAACTTTATGAGAAAAAGACTCAATGCTTATGAGCCAGCAACACCTGATAGTCATAAATATTCTATTTCTAATCAGTATGATGTATCTAGACTATAATACATATGTTTAAGATTAATTTCATAGTATCTTTAGGTTCTCATTATAGAATGATGTCTTCTATAACCTTTTGATATAATTAATCTATGAACATTACCTTTTAAATAGTTGATGTAGAAATTTTTACACTAAAATGGTAAGAGTACATCATGCATATCTTACTGCATACATGATTTGGTAATTGAAAAGTACTATTTAGTTGGGTCTAGGACACCCACTATTACAAAACTCTAACTTACACTAGATCCAACCTGTTAACCATCCTTGTCAGATCTCAAATGATTAAGACCATGTTTATGTTGATCCATGGATTTAGTTACAGTGTCTGCTACATTTCCATTGTGTCGCTATTCTGCTATGTGTGACCTCACCTCCTTGAAGGTATTGGGTTTCTCAATGAAAGTCGATGGGATAAGGATTTTAAAATTTTACATTATTGGGATGATGAGAATTTTCATCTTTAATAATCCATGCCTTGATACAGTATGAGGATCTTGCGTAATTAACTAAATCACATAAATTAAAACTAAGAAACATACCTGTTTAGATCCAAATATGCACTCAAATGCAACTCATCATCAATGATACTTTCTTGAAGGATTCATACCAGGATCCCTCTAGATCATCCACATGTGCTTCAAAAATCCATTGGAGCATCATACGTTAAATTATGGGTGCTAGCACGAAGAACCTATGACGACTCCGATGCCCCGATGATAACAGCATCAATATGTCTTTGATTCATGAGGGAGATTTTTATACGAGTTCTTAGATCAAGAGTCTATCTCTCTTGAAATAAGGATAGGAGAGAGAGTCTTTGGATTTCTTAATGTGAATAGTACATGGAAAGAGCCTCTCTCCTCCTATATATAGTGGATGTATAAAATACCCAGTTGGATTCCCCAGCCCCGGTTTATTAAAATTCCACTAAATAAATAATTATCACAAACTAAAATATATCAATATTATTTATTATTTTATCACATGCCTATAACATATTTAATATATATTACATGATAAAAACCTAATTCATTAACTTGACTCGTAATTCCTGCTTAATATTAAACGAACCTAGAATATTAAAATGATATTCATTCAATTAATATTTTCTTGTATTTACTTAACTTGAAAATAATTTTAGTAAATAATTTCAATACTAACTATTATTTACTTAAATGATTTGAATTTATTTATTTATCAGTGATCGATAACTTGGACAACACTTGAACCCCGCGGTGGGGACCACCATGTCCTAAATACCTATTCAACTGAATAAGGAGGATTATTTAATATTTTATTATGTGTGAACCTCTAGGTACTTATCTCGATAGTAGTGAATAAAATCTACATACCAAGAGTGGAGTCTAGAAACCCATCAAGGCCCCTAAATAGATAAGGATTGTCATAGTAATGACAACTAACTTATGAACACTTACTGTATACTATAATCTCTTTGTCTTTAAATATCTAATAAAGAAGAACACACACTTATGTCATCACCCTTATCTTGATTTATTATTTTTTTATCTAACTAGATGTATTTACCTTTTGGCTTCTTTGGCCAAATACTTACGAAGGTATCACCATCCTAATCAACTAGGGTTGAGATATATAAATTACTTAACTTGGAAGTGAAAAATCCTTTCTTGACCATTCAACTAGTGTCATACCACCAAAGACAAACCCAACACAAACTACCTCACCATGATTTCATTATCATGGTTTTCACCTTACATAAAAGTATGTGATAAAATTATACACACTGGTAATGATCTCAAGTTAGGAGACCAATACACATTTCCATAGATAAGAACAACCAATGACACCCCAAAAATGCGGTGTTCCTATTATCAGGTCTGTCCCCATGATCTATCTGCTAGAGATCACCAAGTGAGAACTTCATGAGAAGAAGTCTCAATGTTTACGAGCCCCCATCACCTGATTGTCATACATATACTATGTCCAATCAGTTAGATGTATCTAGACCATATAAACTTTATTTAAGATTAATTTCGTAGTATCTTGAGTTTCTGATTATAGACCAGGATCTGCTATAACCTTTTTATATGAAAATTAATCTATAGAAATTACCATTAAATAATGGATGCAGAAATATCTACACTATAATGGTAATGACACATCATGTATATCTAACTATATACATGATATGGTAATCTAAAATTACTATATAGTTGGGTCCAAGGAACCTGCTATTTCAACATTATCACTTTCACTAGATCAAACTTGATAACCATACTTGTTAGCTACTCAGATTATTAAGATCATATTTTTATTGAGTAACAACTTTAGCTGCTGGGTCTACTATATTTCCACTGTGCGGAAATTATTCTATTTACAACCTCACCTCCATGAGTAAAACTTCTCAATAGATGGTATCCTCGAGTATGTATCTTTTGTCTGCTTTCAAAACTTTACACCTTGGCTAGTAAGATATAATAATTTAAATTATGATAATTCTTTAATTACTATGTTTGATTCTAAGAACTAGAAGAAATTGTTTCATTTAACTACTTCTTAAATGAAACATAAGTTTCAACATACTTGGTATTTATTGGTATGGATACCACTGAATTTTATGAGCTTATATCACTCATCACATTATTCATACTGCGATATTAGATCACATGAATCTAAGTAAGACTAGTTTGTGTCCCCTGAAAACTAGAATCCTTTGTTCTCCACTTACTAGGTACATGTATTATGTTCTTATTAAAGTACAATTAGATAGTTTTGACTACTTCATTTGCAGTACTCTTAGATATAATTGATATCTTCCTACTATAAATTATATCCTGAAAAATATCAATTTTTTACATATCATGGCATATGTGATTGATCCATACCTTAAGTGTATGGATTTAAAATCACCACATTAATCTCCCACTATGTCCCAAATATGTCAACCTGGAAAGATTATTCCATGTGACATTAGAAACAATTATTATCTTGAATTGTTCCAACTTTTATTTTTCCAATACCATGTCACCATATGTATGATTGTCTAGGTTCAAGAAACCATTAGATCTACCTCAGTAGATCTTTTTAACTATAACTTATATTTTTAATTTAATAAAATCATTTGGATAATTACTTTCAACCTGGTATTTACTAAATATAACACCAATAACTATTTTACATATGTTTCTAAACATATTTATATTGGAAAACTATGGAACTTCCACTAACCTCTGGTAGACACATGGAAAAGATTCATTCATAATGAATGTTCTAAGATATTGTTTCTTACTTTAATCCTAAATTGGATATAAGTAACTTGGAACCCATATAGGCATCCTATGGTGTCACCATCCATTTCTTGTTGCATTGTATGGACACCTTCCCTGAAAGTTGGTCTTGAAATCAATATCTAATTAAATGATCTTAGAAATTAGCTATGAAAAGTAAAATTTTAATGGATTTAGGCATACCGACTTGGTATTACCAATAAATACTTATTGGTATTACACTTTTACTATCCATGTATCAATTAACTTGAATACCCACCACAATATTCAAAATAATAAACCCCTTTTTCCTTTGATACATCAAGTCCATTATTTAATTTTAACAGATCTTGTCAATCTTTGCTAAAATCCATATACAACTTACTTATAGGAATTATTATTCTCACTAAATAATGTATCACCAACCACGGTGAAAATAAAACCATCTCTATGGTTTTAACCTTCATACATAGTATTTGTATCTCAAACATTCATTCCCTACATACACTTGTGGAACTTGTTCCTATACCAATTACTTGTGAATCTTTAGCATTGACTAGACCCAAGTTAATCTATCTCCCACTATCTATAATATAGATGTTCACCCTTATATAGAAATGTAGTATATAACTTGACAGCCACTTTTCCATATTAGGGATTTATATAATATCCCAAGAAACTGTTAGGATAATTAATAAGATGCACAATGTGTTTATCTTGATGAAAGTTTGTTTATATCCTAACAAAATCTTTGCATCTAAACACAAGTCTTATGACATAATGGTTTCCCATCATACTATGACTTGTATGATATCCATTTATCATTATAGTTATCTTATGGTTATGGGATACATCCATTATTTATAAAGCATGTCATGAAATATAATGTAAGTTCTATATATTGTAACATTGATTCTACTTACATCATGATAATGATGTATAAAATGTGCATTTAGGAATTCCCCCATGCTATATTTTGTTTGATCAATGTTAACATGAAATAATTATCATAGATATTCCTTATTAATATCAAATTTGTGATGTAGATAAGGTAATGTGACTGAAAATTAAAATTTTATTATAAATCACTTTTTTGTGAAAAAAGTGAGAAACCTTCAAGTTCAACCAAGACAAAAAAAATTAAAGAAAACAATATAATTTTTAAAGGTAAACTTTAAACAATTAGATGTGAACTTCGTATAAAATTTCAAGGACATATCAATTACCTTTTTATATAGTTTATCTTTGATAATATCTTCAAATTAGTACTCCAATTTATCCCACATTTTCAAGAACTTCTCCACTGTTATCTTCTTTGGCATGTCGGCTCAAAGAAACTCATATCTTCTGACCATGAATATACTTCACTATCACATTCCTTAATTACTTAAAGTAATATTATGAAGTATCTTAACAACTAGATTTCCCTTGGAATAGTTCATTCTTACTTGTTAAACTAATTCCAAAAGCCTTGTGACATACCTTTATTTCTAAGGGTTTCTTTGTCCAAACTAAATACGTCGATAATACCAAAGGTGTTTATATATACCAATCCTAAATACCATACTGAGTATATTCTTGATGTCTACTTTTAGTTTTACTATACAAAGATTTATCTTTCCACAACTGGAAGTCTTACATTTTATATTCATCATGTATTGCCTATGATTCAAGTATCACTGAACTATTGGTTGAGTATAAGAAACTAAAAACAACATTAATTCCTGAACTTTGAATAATGTCTCCTTATGTCCAAAAGAAATGTGAGATAATTTTTTCAGTAATACTCAATCAAAGTTTTATTATAATCATTAGATTGGTAGTTAGAAGTTGTATACTTCTCACCGCTAACATAGGAATCACCCTTTCCCAACCGCTTGGAGAATATAACTTACTTCTAGTGATGTTTCTATGATTAATTGGTTACTTTATTTAAATACACATATGTTATGGGAATATTATATTCAACACCCAAGAAGTATGATAGAATATACACTAGAGAAGAAGTAGGTACTTGATTATTTAATTCAATTCACTGCATTTAAATATCCATAGAATTATTTCAAAATATGTGATGAAAATAATATTCCTGCTTAATAAACCAACCTCTTTTATTTGAAGGACGTTACAAAGGAGCCTTTGGCGTGCCACTTTCCACTAGCCTTTTCCCTTTGTCTTTCAATTTGTTCACCATAACAATTAAAGATTAAACTATATTTTATATTATTATTTACTAGGATAACCTTACCTAAATAGGTAATGAAGAATCCTATCTATCTCGTTCATTTGTAATCATAAATGAAATTAGATTAATTAGGTGTAAGAGTGGAATAATTTGAAATATAGTGATACATATTTCATATTTACACAAAGCCAGTGTAATTGATGATACATTCAAATCTTTCTTCACTTTCTCCCCATAAAATTCTCATTGATGAGACAACATGTGTAATCATCCACATCTTGATGTTGTAACCACAACATAAATCAAACATTGGTGATAACATTATGACATAACCATCATATGCTTGATTCATGAATCTCTAATAATCATTTTAACACTCTTCATTCTTGAGATGGCTTAAGAAATATAGGGACACCAACATCTTAAATTTTTGATGTAGTAGTATTGTGCATAAATTCCTATACTAAAATTGGAAATTCTTGATGGATAAGAAATTAAAATTTTCCAATTTATTGTAGTATTTATTGTGGTATTACTTTCCATTTTTCTACAAAAATAAAATTATATAAGCTTAGTACTTTTATATTAATTACCAAATTAGATATTATTGATTAATTAATTAAATCATTAAATTTATCTCACTATTTTATCGAATTCTAGGAACCCTCTATGCTAAAATCAGAATACTCTATCTCTTGAGTATTCTAGTGGCAAGGATCCCTCAACCTCCCCTAATAGTCTAAAAGATTTGGCTATGCCACTACTCGAAGGGTCCAAGGTAGGTGTTTAACTGGACAAACACATCAACTGTAAGTTCCTTGATCTGTTGAGTGAAGTCCCAGCTTATTGGAATCATAACATTGATTCCCTCAATGATTGCCTCTAAAATGATAGAAAGTTAGATTTTACTAATCCGTACAACCACTTTAGTTAAGTCAACTCACCACTATCATAAGAACTCCCCAATAGTAAGAGGCACCATCAGCTTTGGCATGATGAGCACCCCAAACACTCGATTTTGTTCAAATTTGAATGATGGAAGGCGATTAATGAATTAATTTTTCTTTGAGGGTTTTTTGTTTTTCTCTCGACGAATGTAATCCATTTCTATTAATCTTTTTCATCTATGTTGTCGTTCTCAAAAATGAATATTAATAGAAAAACATACTTTTCATATTTATACATTTAATTATGTATTTTCCCACTATTATAAAATGCATAAAATAATAAATAAATTTATAAAGGAAAACTACTACCCAACTGGTATTGAGAATCAAAAATGACCTAAGGGAATTATACATGAGTTTTTGCTTGACTCGTGATGCAGTTCACCCCGTCCAACATATTTTCTAGTCATTTAGAACACTGCCACATCTTGGTGGGGTCTACATCATGCATTTTCTCCATCAAGACATACTGCCTCATCTCGGAAATATCCACACAGTACAACATATTCGTCCAATGTACAAAAATACCTGCACATTGGTGAGGGGGACTAGGGGTGTAATGTACATCAGATAAAATGGATGCCGAGGTCCTTATACTTATTGACTAAAAAGACAACTCGTAGACCATCTAAGTTAATTAATTATTACAATCATTGCATATAGTTAAAATAATTAATTAAAATAAAACCCCCAGATGTACATAGGTTAGTTCAATTACTCAAGAACGGTTAAGGTAAAATAAATGCGTGATAAAATTATATTAAACTAAATAAAGTAAGAGGGATTTAATTAAATTAAATGAATTAAATAATTCAAATTATTTAATTATTTTTGGTCTATAATTGATTTAATTTTAATTGAAAAGTTAAATTAATCTGGTGGTCACCACCGGCTCGAGGAGGAGTCATAGCCTGGGTGGCGTGCTAGCTAGCTTGCGACGAAGAATGCCAG
The DNA here is from genome assembly GCA_963277665.1 of Viscum album. NCBI lineage: Eukaryota > Viridiplantae > Streptophyta > Magnoliopsida > Santalales > Viscaceae > Viscum > Viscum album. The sequence goes on from OY728162.1 coordinate 130,696,536, forward strand.
ATGACAATAGGTGAGAGGGGGCCACTGCAGGTGCTTGGTGGCACGCCAGATGGAAGTCAGGTGGGTCAGGCGGGACAGTAAACTTTTAGTGGTGGTATTCAGTCATGCCAGACAGGGGTGGTAGATGGGTTAACATGGTGCACTAGGAGAAGACTTCTACATGATGTCTTGTTCCTTTTTTTATTTTTTTCTTAAATTAAGTCAAGCCCCTTTTAAAATTCCCACACCTGTTTTAGAAAATTCTAAAGTCTAACAACATAACATTTTGAATATAATAATAATTATTACAATTATAGTAAAATAATAATAATAATAATAATTATTACAATAATAATAATTATAATAATAATTATTACAATAAAATAAAACACACATTATGGTGGAAATGATCCAGTGAAGAAAGTCTTCAAAATTTTAATAACCGATAACTAAAAAATAATACATATTAAAAAATTCGAATGACCACAACCTGGTCATTCAAAATTAGATCAACGCGTGGTCTATTCCATTGGGACTGAATTAGAACCCTCTACTTAATTTAAATGAAAATTATTATTTTTTGGTTTAGTTAATTTACACAATCACTCTGATACCAATTAAAGGTACCGGTGTGCTCAGCCGAATTTGATGAGCCAGGTATTTTAATATTATTCATCATCAGGAAATTGAGTCTTGTTGCCTTTGATGATATGAACCCTGGTACAGTTTTAGGATCTTGCATAATTAATTAGAGAACATAAATTAAAACTAAAAACCATGCCTATTCTGATCCGAAGTCACGCTAAACTATAACTCGTCGTCAGTGATCGTTTCTTAAAGGATCAATAAAAGGATACCTCTAGATTGTCCACAAGTTATTCAAAAATCTATCAGAACATCGTACGACAAATTCTGGGTGCCAGCACATAGATCTAATCTTGACTTCAATGGCCAGATAATCACTACATTGCCATGCCTTCGATGCTTGAGGGAGATATTGATCCGAGCACCTAGATCGAGAATCTATCTCTCTAGAGAGAGGCTCTAGATTTATTTGTAGTAATAGTACATTTAAAGAGCCTCTCTCCTCCTATATATAGTGGATGTATAAAATACCTAGTTGGGTTTCCCAACCCACTTTTATTAAACTTCCACTAAATAAATAATTATTTCAAACTAAACTACATCAATATTATTTATTATTTTATCACATGCCTATAATATATTTAATATATATTACATGATATAAACCCAAGTCATTAACTCGACTCGTAATTCCCTCTTAATATTAAACGTACCTGGAATATTAAAATAATATTCATTCGATTAATATTATATTATATTTACTTAACTTGTAAATAATTTTATTAAATAAATTCAATAACAATTATTATTTACTTAAATAATATGAATTTATTTATTTATTGGTGATCAATAATTTAGACAACTCTTGAACCCTATGGTGGGGCCCACCATAATCTAAAATACTAATTCAACTGAATAGGGTGGATTCTTGAATATGCTATTATGTGTGACCATCTAGGCTGTTATCTTGGTAGTAGTGAATAAAATCCACAAACTAAGAGTAGAGTCTAGCAACCCATCAAGGCCCCTAAAGAGATAAGGATTATCATAACAACTATAACCAACCTACGAACACTTACTGTGTACTATAATCTCTTTGTCTTTAAATATCTCATAAAGAAGGATGCACACCTGTGTCATCGCCCTTATCTTACTTTATTATGTTTTGATCTAACTAGAGAATTTACCTTTCGACTACTTTGGATAAATACTTATGAAGGTAGCTCCATACTAATCAAACATACATGGGATATATAACTTCCTTAACTTGGAAGCAACAAATCCTTTCTTGACCATTCAACCAATTTCATACCTCCAATGATACACCCTAAAAAAACTACCTCACCATAATTTTATTCTCATGGTTTTCACCTTACATCAAAGTACATGATAAAATAACACACACTAGTAATTATATCAAGTTAGGAGACCAATACACAGGTCCATAGATAGGAATGACCAATGACACCCAAAACATGTGGTAATCCTACTGGCGGGTTTTCCCTCATGATCTCACAACTAGAGATCACCAAGTGTGAACTTCATGAGAATAATTCACAATTCTTATGAGCCCCCAACACCTAATATGCATACATATACTAGGTATAATCATTAAGATGTATCTATACTATAAGACCTTTGTTTAAGATTAATGTCATAGTATCACTAAGTTCTCATTATATACTGGGATCTGTTATAACCTTTTGATATGATAATTAATCTATGGACATTACCATTAAATAGTGAACACAGAGATATTTACATGATAATGGTAAGGATACATCATGTATATCTAATTGTATACATGATATGGTAATCTAAAAGTACTATGTAATTGGGTCTAGAGTACCCACTATTTCAACAATCCTCGAGTAAAACTCCTCAAGATATATAAACCCAAAGTGTATTCATTTTTTTACACTATAAAAACTTTTCATATTAGCTAGTAATAGTTTCATAATTTACATTATGATAATACTTTACTTACTATGTGTGATTATAAGAACTAGAATAAATCATTTCATATTTTACACTGTTTCTTTAGATTCCTCTGAAGCTGCAACATACACGGTATATACAGATATGAATACCACTAGCTTGTATGAGCTTTTCTTGGTCATCACCTTAGCCTGAATGTGATATTAGATCACATTGTTCTAAATAACACTAGTTTGTTTCCCATCAAAACTAGTATCCCTTCTTCTCCACATACTAGGTATATATTCTTTGTACTTCTTCAAGTACAATTGGATAGTACTGACTGATTCACTTATAGTTCTCCTGAATATAACTGATATTTTCCTACTATAATGTATATGTTGGAAATATTATTTCTTGAACATATCATGGAATAAGAGATTGATCCATTTTAGAAGCATATAAAATTAAACTCCCCAATTTAATCTTCTCTTATGATCATGCATGTGTTCTTGGAGATATTTATGCCACGTGATATTGGTAACAATTCTCACTCAAATTTGTTCACCTTTGTTTTTCAATACTATGTCAGTATATATACGATTGACTAGGTTTAAGAAACCAGTAGATCTACCTTAGTAGATTCCATTCCCTATAACTTTGGTTTCAATTTTAAGTCAATATCTGGAGTGATACTTTCATTCTGGTCTTAACTATAATTGTAAGACCAACAATTGCTTTCTATATGTTACCAAAGACATTTCACTTGGAAAACAATGGCGTTTCCACTAATCTTTTGTATACACATGACAAAGATTCATTCAAAACTAATATTTTGTGATCTTGTTTCTTACTTTAATCCTAAACTATATTTTAGTAACTTGCACACCTTATTGATTTTCTATGATGTCACCATCCCTTTCTAGTTGGGTCGTATAGACACCTTCCATGATTGGTGGTCTTAACATCCAATGCTCAATAAAATGATCCTAGAAAGTATCTATGACAAGTAAAATTATAATGTGTTTGGGAATAAAGAATTGGTAGAACCAATCGATCCTTAATGGTACCACAATTGTACCATCTATGTATTGTCTCACTTGAATACGCATCGCAGTATTCAAAATTACAATCCCATTATACTTTTATACATGGAATCCATTATTGGATTTTAATTGATCTTTTCCATTTTAGATAATTTCCATATACTTATAACTTGTAGGAATTATTATTCTCATTGAATAATGTATCACCATCCATGGTGACTACAAAACCAAAATTATTGTTTCATCCTTCCTAAATAGTATGTGTCTCTAGAACATTATTTTTCCATATACCTTTTGGAACACATTCCTATTCCAACTACTTGTGCATATTTGGCATTAATTAAACTCAAGTTAATATGAATCCCACTATCTCTGGTAGATATATGAACCCTTTTATAGAAATATAGTATATAACTTAACTATCTCTTTTTTATCTTAAGGTTTTCTATAATATCTTTTGTACTTTAGGATAGTTACTATAGATGCACTTTGTGTTTTTCTTGATGCAGGTTTGTTTATATCATTAAAAAAACTCTTTGAATCTTAACACATGTTCTTATGAAATATTGGATTTAATCATACTATAACTTATATGTTATCCATTTGTCATTATAGTTGGCATATTGTTATGGGATAACATCATTATTTTTGAATCATGTATTGAAAATAATGGAAGTATCTACACTGCATTTTAGTTTTAACATTGATGCTCCTTTTTCTTACATCATGACTCTAATGTATATTAGGAAATGTGTGTTTAGGATTTACTCCCCACTATATTTTTTTGATAAATGTTAACATGTAAGAATCATCATTGATCCTCCTTATTAGCATTATTTTCTTAATGTGGATAAGTTAATGTGTATTTAGAAATTACTCCACGCCATATTATAATGATCGATGAATGCTTGGTTAAGACACTCTTCAACATAACAACCTAAAGCAACTCATATATTCTAACTATTCATATACCTTACTTCACTTTCTCATTCCTTAATAAATACTTAAAGGAATATAATGAAGTATACTTACCACTAGCTTACTCTTAAAATAATTCACGCTCTCTAGAGGAACATATTATGAAAGCTTCATGATGCACCTTTATTTCTAAAGGTTTCTTTATCCAAACCTAATAAGTATATACATCGATAATACCTAAGGTTCTTAGCTCCACTGAGTCTAAATACCGTACTGGTAATATCTTTTACATCCAATTTTAGTTTTACTTGACAAAAAATTATCTTTCCACAAATGAGTATGTTAGTATTACATTTTATATTCATCATGTATTGCCTATGATTCATGTATTACTAAACTATTTGTTGAGTATTAAACCCCACAAACAACATTCATTCATAAACCGGAATAATGTATCAATGTATCCAAAAGACATGTGAGATAAATGTTTTAGTTATACTCAATAAAAGTTATACTTTAATCATTTACAAAGCAATTAGAATCTATGTGCATCTAACCACTGACATAGGAACCACCTTTTCTAATTTTTTTGGAGACCACACCATACTTCTCATAATGTTTCTATACTTACTTGGTTATTTTATTCAAATAAACATATGTGGTTGGAATACTTTATTTAATACCAAAAAAGTATAATAGAAACATTACTTACAATTGAAAAATATACTTGAAGAAGAAGAAAATACTTGCTTCTTTGATTCAGTTCATTGTGATATAACTTCCATAGATTTATATGAAGAAAATTACATATTGTACAATAACCAACCTATTTTCTTTGAAGGACATTGCAGAGGTTCATTTGACACTACTATTTCCATTGACCTTTTCTCCTTATATTTCAACCAATTCACCATAATAATTTAAGATTATACTTTCTTTAAGTTCTTATTTACTTGGTGAACCTTACCCAAAGGGTAAGAGAAAATTTTCTATGTACTGTTGGTTTTGTGATTTTAAATGAAACTGGAGTAAATGGGTGAAAAATATTTTTAAAATTAGATTTATTGAAAGACCATGATCTACCTTTAAATTTACACATATGTAGTGGAACCATCACTATTTTATATCTTACTACTCTTTCTCCTCTCAAGCTTCTTAGAGATGAGACTACATATAATATCATCCATGTCTTGATGTAACACACACAACTCACATCAGACATTTGATGACGACATTATGACATAACCATCATATGTGTGATACGTGAGTATCCTGTAAACATTTCTTCTCACCCTCACTTACTAAGGTGTCTCAACATGTATTGGTGACTCCAGAACCTTGAATTTCTTATATCATAGTATTGTACGCAAGCACCTAAACTACTCATTGGAAATTTGTGCTAGATAGGACATTGAATTTTTCCAATAAATATCATATTATGTCTTGTGGTATTACTTGTCAATTTACAAAAAAATAAAATCTAGTATATTTTAATTCTATATTGATTACCAATTTATAAATTATTGATTAATTAAATCATTAAATGTATCCCACTATTTTATCCAATTCTAAGAACCCTCTGTACTAGAATCATAATACTTTGTTGCGTGATAATTCTAGTGACATGGACCCTTAAAAATCTCCCTATAGTCTATAATCTTTGTCTATAACACTACTCTTAGAGTTCAAGGTGGTTGTTTAACTGTCCAACCATATTAACTCATAGTTCCTTGATATGTTGAGTGAAGTTTCATCTTCTAAAATCATAAACTTAATTTAGTAAATGTTTGAATCTATAGTTGTAGCAAGATATATTTGTGTACTTATTTTCTTCCAACTTATGTTAAGTTAACCATTCACTCTCATAAGAACTCCCCACTAGTAAGAGACACCTTCAAATTTGGCTGACAAGAACCCCAAATACCTGGTTTTGTTCAAATTAAAATGATGGAAGGCGTTTGCAACTTAATATTTTTTTGAGAATTTTTAAATATTTTTCTTGATGTATGTAATCCATTTATATTAATTTGTTCATTATATTTTTTCACTCTCACAAATGAACATTAATATAAAAACATTCATTGCTTCCTTATGAATTTTTTTTTTATTTTATGTGTTTCCTGGTATCATGCATATGCATAAAATAATAAACAAATGCATAAATAAAATAAATACCCAACCAGTCTTGAGCATATAATATTGGTTGATGTATTGAAACCTAATTTATCAACCATGATCAATGAGAATATTAAATGAGTCATAGCTTGACTCATGATGTAGCTCATTCCCATCCAAAATGCACACTTATTGTCTAGATTTCACTTCAACTTGGTGTGATCAACCATGATCAGAATACTTTTTTTCTTTGAAGTATCTGCCCCCAATTTTCTTCATTTGGCATGAAACAATTTTTTAAAGTGACCTTTTTAAATTTACCTGGCCTCTTTATTTTATTTTTTGTTTCCTCTATTGGAAAACCACAAAGGATATTTTATAACCCGTTTGAATTTTTGTTTTTGTTTGTTTTAAAGACAAAGTTCCAAAGTTGATGGAATTTTCTCCTAATGGACATAGGAAGCTGACCACCTGAATTCAATCAGTACTACCAGAAAGAACTTTGGTGACCTCATTCAATATTTAATACACACACAAATCAATACTTTTATTCTTCATATTTTCAATACCTAAAATACTGAAAATTGATTTTTATTAACATTCTAGATGGTTGTAGCTTGAATATACCGAACTCAAATAAACACACACTCTATTACATTGATACCAAAATTAAACCATCTAATTAATTTAATGAAAATTTATTTTTTATTAGTTAAGAAAATTCACTTGATTGCTCTGATACCAATTAAAGGTAGTAGGGTGCGCAATGAAAGCTTATGGACTGAGGATTTTAAAAAATTTATTCATTATAGCGATGAAACTTTTTGTCTCTAGGGAATCCAAGCCCTGATATTGTCTAAGGATCTCTCATAAATTAAACAAAACACAAAAATTAAAACTGAACACATAACTTGTTCAAAACAAATCACGCTCTACTGCAGCTAGTTTCCAACGATCGTTGCTCAAAGAACCCAAATCCAAACCACTATAAATTGTCCACACATGCTCCAAAAATCTTTGCACTCACTATTTGTCTAATTTTGGGTGCTATCATGGAGATCCAACAAATCCTTTGGCATTTTGATGATCATCTCGATCCTGTGCCTTCGATCTGTCGAAGAAGTTCTTTGATCGGTGCTCAAAGAGAGACTTTTCCTCTCTAGAAATCAGGAGGATAGAGAATCTCTCATTCCATTGGAATGAACTACATATCAGATGATCTCATCTCTCCTACTTATATAGTCGGAGGTGCTGATACTTGGAAAGGGTTCCCCAACACCAAAAAAAAAACACCCACTAAATATGCAATAAATAATTATGAAGAACCAAACATCATCATAAATATTATTTATATTTTATCACATACCTATAATATATATTAAACATATCTTGTGATAAAACTGAGTCATTTAACTCGACTTGTAATTTCTACTAATATTAAACGAACCTGGAATATTGAATTAATATTCATTCATATAATATTTTTCTTGAATTCACAAAATACCTCATGAATAAAATTAATAAATAAATTAATCCCAATTATTTTATACTTGAATAATAATAAATTTATTTATTTTTTGGTGATCAATGACATGGAAAACTCTCAGACCCCATGGTGGTCCCCTCTATATCCCATATACCTATTCACTAGAATATGACAGTTTCTTGAATATACTATTGTGTGTGACCCTCTAGACCCTTATATTGATAATAGTGAATAATATGTATTCAAAAACCAAGAGTAGAGTCTAACAACCCATCAAAGCCTGTAAAGAGATAATAAATAATCATAGCAACAACATCCAACCTATGAACACACACTGTTAATATAATCTCTTTGAATTTAGATATCTTATAAAGTAGGATGCCCACTTGTGTCATCATCCTTTATTTCTTTATTATTTGTTGATCTAACTGGATATATATACACCCAAATGCCTTGGCCAAGGACTGATGAAGGCATTACCATCATGATCAACAAGGATTGAGATATTACTTCTCCAACTCAGAAGATACAAATCCTATATTTACCATTCAGACAATGTCATACCACCAATGATACACCAAACACAAGCTACATCACCATGATTACATTATCATGGTTTTTTCCTTGCATCAAATTATGCAATCAAATGAAACATATTGATAATGATCTCAAGTTAGGATACCAATACATATTTCAGTATATAGGAACAACCAATGAAACCTAAAACATGTAGTGTTCCTATTAGCGGGTTTATCCTCAAGATCTCACCTACCAGAGATAACTAAGTGCGAACATCATGAGAAGAAGTTCCAATTATTATGAGATCCTAATAACAAATAGTCAGACATCTACTATTCCCAATTAGTATGATGTATCTAGACCGTAGAACATATGTTTATGTTTAATGTCATAGTATCTCTAGGTTCTCATTATAGCCTGAGATCTTATATAACATTTTGATTTGCCAATTAATATATGGAAATTACCATTTAAATAGTGGATGAAAAAATTTATACACTAAAATGGTAAGAGTACATCATGCATATCTTAGTGCATACATGATATGGTAATTGAAATGTACTATTTAGTTGGCTCTAGGACACCCACTATTACAACACTCCCACTTGCAATAGATATATCTTACTAACCATTATTGTTATCTCTCACATGATTAAGATCATGTTTTTTCTGAATCATGAATTTAGTTTTTGGGTTTTCCACATTTCCACTACATGGAAATTCTACCATGTGAAACCTCACCTCCTTGAGTAAAAATCATTAAGAGATGTAAACCCTGAGTGTATTTTTTTATACTATCAATATTTGACATCTTTTCTTTTAAGAGTATCATAATTTAAATTATAATAATAATTTAATTACTAGGTCTCATTCCAAGAGTTGTAAAAAATTGTTTCGTATTTTAAATTGCTTTTTTAGATGCCTTAAGAGTTGCAATGTACTCTATATTTATAGATATGGATACCACTAGTTTGTATGAGCTTGTATCACCCATCACCTTAGACCGACTGTGATATTATATCACATTAATCTAAGGAAGACTAGTTTGTATCCCATAAAAACTTGTATCCCTTATTCTCCACATATCGGGTATGTATTCTTTACACTTCTTCAAGTATAATAGGACAGTACTGACTACTTCCCTTATAGTACTCCTAAATATAACTGATATTTTCCTACTATATAGTATATGTTGGAAATATCATTTCTTATACATATCATGGAATTTATGATTGATCCATCCCAAAAGCATATGGAATTCAACTCACCACTTTAATCTCCTCCTATGCTCATGCATGTATTCTTAGAGATATTTATTCCATGTGACATTGGTAACAATTCCATCTCGAATGGTTTCATCTTGTATTTTTCAATACCATGTCTGTATATGTATGATTTAATAGTTCTATGAAACCATGTGATCTACCTTAGTATATCTTCTTCCCTAGAACTTAGGTTTCTATCTTAATTCAATCTCTGGTGTGATACATTCATTTTGGTCATAATTAACTGTAAAACCAATGGTTTTTTTCCATATTTTACCAAAAAATATTTCACATGGAAAATAATGGCGCTCCCACTAACCTCTTGTAGACATATGGAAAAGATTTTTTCGAAATGAATATTCTATGATGTTGTTACTTACTTTAATCTTAAGCTAGATTTCAATAACTTTCAACCCTTATTAGTGTTCTATGATGTGACCATCCCTTTCTGTTTGCGTCGTATAGACACCTTTCATGATTGGTGGTCTTAACATCAAATGATAAATAAAATGATCATATAAATTAGCCATGACAAGTAAAATTCTAATGGATTTGGTCATAAATACTTGTAACGACCAATTGTGCCTTAATGGTAACACACTTGTAACATCCATGTATCATCTCACTTGAATACCCACCATAATATTAAAAATTATAATACCCTTGTACTTTTATACAAGGAATCCATTATTGAAAATTAATTACCATGTCCATTTTAGCTAATTTCCATATACTATTGAATTATAGGAATTATTATTCTCAATGAATAATTTATCACCATCCACGATGACTATAAAACCACAACTATGGTTTCATCCTTGCTACGCAGTATGTGTCTCTAGAACATTTCTTTTACTGATACCTTGTGAAACATGTTCTTATTCGAACTACTTGTTCATCTTTAGCATTAAAAAAACCCTAGTCAATATGGATCCCACTATCTCAAGTAAAAATATAAACCCTTTTATAGAAATATAGTCTATAAATTAACTATCACTTTTCTATATCAGTTTTTTCTATAATATCCTTTTTTACTTTAAGATAATTACTATAGATGCACATTGTGTTTTTCTTGATACAAGTTTGTTTATATCCTTACGAACTCTTTGCATCTTAACACATGTTCTTATGACATAATGGAATTCATCGTATTATAAATGATATGTTATCCATTTTTCATTATAGTTTGAATATGGTTATGAGATAAAATTGTTATTTGTGAAGCATGTCATGAAAATAATGGAATTATCTGCAATGCATTTTAGTTTTAACATTGATGATCCTTTTTCTTACACTATGAATGTGAAGTTTATTAGGAAATGTGTGTTTAGGAATTAATCCATGCTATATTTTGTTGATCAATGTTAATATGTAAGACTAATCATCAATTCTCCTTATTTGCATCATTGTCGTGATGTGGATAAGGTAACATTCATTTAGGAATTACTCCATTCCATATTAAAATGATAGATTAATGCTTGTTCATGATATTCTTTTTCATACCAACCTAAAGAAAATCATATCTTATAATGATGAATATACCACACTTAAATTTCTAATTCCTTAATAAATGCTTAACAAAATATAATGAAGTATATTTACCACTAGCTTACTCTTGGAATAATTAGTGCTCTCTAGAGGAACTTATTCCAAAATATTTGTGTGTACCTTTATTTCTAAAGGTTTATTTCTCCAAACTAAATTACTATAAACTTTGATAATACCTAAGGTGTTAAGCTCTAATGAGTTTAAATACCATATTGGGTATATCCTTAATGTCCACTTTTAATTTTACCTGAAAAAGAATTATCCTGGTACAACTGTGTATGTCCGTCTTACATTTTATATTCATCACATGTTGCTTATGATTCATGTATTACTAGACTATTTTTTGAGTATTAAACAAAAAAAAATATTTATTTCTAAACTAGAATAATTTCTCCTTGTTTCCAAAGTACACGTGAGATAAATGTTTTGGTTATGCTCAATAAAATTTCTTCTTGAATCATTTAATTAGCAATTAGAAGTTGTATGCTTATCATCGCTGACATATGAACCATCCTTTCTCAGCCTCTTAGATAACACACATTACTTCTCATAATTTTTCTATAATTACTTGGTTACTGTATTCAAATACACATATGTGATTAGAATATTGTATTTAATACCCAAATAGTATAATATAAATCATACTTATAATTGGTTAATATAACTGAAGAATAAACGACTACTTGCTTCTTCGATTTAGTTCATTGAGATTAAACTTTCATAGATTTATGTGAAGAAAATAACCTCTTGTATGATAAACAACCTCTTTTATTTGAGGGAAATTGTGAAGGTGCCTTTGGCGTCGCTCTTACAATTTCCCTTTTCTTCTTATATTTAAACTTGTTCACTATAAAAATTAAAGATTATACTTTATTTAAGTTCTTATGTACTTCTAAAACCTTACCCAAATGGAAACAAAGCATTTTATTCATACTGTTCGTTTTGTGATCTTAAACAAAAATAGAGTAAATGGGTGAAAAATATATAAGAATGATATGTCTTGAAAGATCATAATCTTCGTTTCAATCTACACATATGTAGCGCAATCATTACTCCTTCATATCATGCTTCTCTTTCTCCTCATAAGCTTCTCAGAGATGAGAATACATATAATATCATCCATCACTTAATGTCTTATACCCAAATCACATCGGATGTTTGATGATGGAATTAAGACATAACCATCATATGCGTGATACATTTGTCTCATGTAATAATTTTTCTTAACCTCACTTCCTAAGGTGGCTTAATAGGTAATGAGGACTCCAGTACCTTTAATTTATTATATAGTAGTGTTGTTCGCAATCTCATGTACTAATATTTGGTAATTTGTGCTTGATTGGACATTGAATTTGTCAAATAAATATCACAGTATGTCTTGTTGTATTAATTTCCATTTTCCAAAAAAAATAAAATCTAGAAGTTTATACTTTTATCTTAACTACTGATTTATACATTATTTATTAATTAAATCATTGAATGTCTCCCAATATTTTATCGAATTCTAGGAATGTAGTACCACAAGAATACCCCCGTTTTTTTTATTTTTCTGCTTCGAAGTATCCACCCCCGCTTTTATTCATTTTGCATAGAACCATTTTTCAAAGTGCCACTTTTAAATTTATCCAACCTCTTTATTTTAATTTTTTTCCTCTATTGAAAAAACACAAAGGATATTTTATAGCCCTTTTGAATTTTTGTTGTTGTTTATTTTAAAGAAAAAATTCCAAAGTTGTTTGAATTTTCTCTTAATGGCCATAAGAAGCTAACCACCTGAATTCGATCAGTACTACCAGAAATAACTTTAGTGACCTCGTTAAATATTTAATACACACACACACACATCCATATATGTGTTCTTCATATTTTCAATACCAAAAATACTAAAAATTGATCTGTATTAACATTCTAGATGGTCATATATTGAATGTACCAAACTCAGATCGACACAAACTCCATTCCATTGATACCAAAATTAAACCATATAATTAACTTAATGAAAATTTATTTTTTATCAGTAGAGGAAAATCACTTGATTTCTCTAATACTAATTAAAGTCATCAGGGTGTGCAACAGAAGCCGATGGACTGATTATTTTAAAAAATTTCTGCATTAGTGCAATGAAAATTTTTGTCTCTAGGAGATCTGAGCCCTAATATTGTATAAGGATCTCACATAAATTAAACAGAACACAACAATTAAAATTGAACACATAAATTGTTGAAAACTAAGAATGCTTGACTGCAGCTAGTTTCCGATGATTGTTTCTCAAACAATCCAAATCCAAACCACTCTAAATTGTCCACGCATGCTCTAAAAATCTATGCACTCACCATTTGTTGAATTTTGGGCTCTTGAATGGAGCTCTAACAAATCCTTTACATTGTGATGATCATCTTGATCCCAGGCCTTCGATCCGTCGAAGGCGTTCTTTGATCGGTGCTCAAAGAGAGACTTTTTATCTCTAGAAAGCGGGAGGATAGAGAATATATCATTCCATTGGAATGAACAGCACATCAGATGAGCTCATCTGTCCTGCTTATATAGTGGGAGGTGCTGATACTTGGAAAGGGTTACCCAACACCAAAAAATAAAACACCCACTAAATAAGAAATAAATAATTATGAAGAACCAAATTGCATCATAAATATTATTTATATTTTATCACATACCTATAATATATATTAAATATATCTTGTGATAAAACCGAGTCATTTAACTCGACTTGTAATTTATACTAATATTAAATGAACTTGGAATATTGAATTAATATTCATTCGTATAATATTTTTCATGTATTCACTAAATAACTCATAAATACAATTAATAAATAAATTAATCCCAATTATTTTATACTTGAATAATAATAAATTTATTTATTTATTGGTGATCAATGACTTAGACAAATCTCAGACCCCATGGTGGGGCCCTCTATATCCCATATACCTATTCTCTATAATATGACAGTTTCTTGAATATGCTATTGTGTGTGACCCTCTAGACACTTATATTGAAAATAGTGAATAATATGTATCCAAAAACCAAGAGTAGAGTCTAACAACCCATAAAATTCCTTAAAGAGATAATAAAAAATCATAGCAACAACAACCAACCTATGAACACACACTGTGTAAACATCACGAGAAGAAGTTCCAATTCTTATGAGATCCCAACACCAGATAATCAGATATCTACTGTTCCCAATCAGTATGATATATTTGGACCATAGAACATATGTTTATGTTTAATGTCACAGTATATCTAGGTTCTCATTATAGCCTGAGATCTTCTATAACATTTTGATATTCAAATTAATCTATGGAAATTACCATTTAAATAGTGGATGCAGAAATGTCTACACTAAAATGGTAAGAGTACATCATGCATATCTTACTGCATACATGATATAGTAATTGAAATGTACTATTTAGTTGGGTCTAAGACACCCAGTATTACAACACTCCAACTTTCACTAGATCTATCTTACTAACCATTCTTGTTATCTCTCACACGATTAAGATCATGTTTTTGATGAATCATGGATTTAGTTTCTGAGTTTTTCACATTTCCACTACGTGGCAATTCTACCATGTGCAACCTCACCTCCTTGAGTAAAAATCATTAATAGATGTAAACCCTGAGTCTATTTCTTTTTTTATACTATCAAAATTTGACATATTTTCTAGTAAGAGTATCGTAATTTAAATTATTATAATAATTTACTTACTAGGTCTGATTCCCAGAGCTAGAAAAAATTGTTTCATATTTTACATTGCTTTTTTAGATTCCTCAGAAGTTGCAACGTACTCTGTATTTATAGATATGGATACCACTAGTTTGTATAAGCTTGTATCACTCATCACCTTATACCATCTATGATATTAGATCACATTAATCCAAGGAATACTAGTTTGTGTCCCCTAAAAACTAATATCCTTTATTCTCCACATTCCAGGTACGTATTCTTTATACTTCTTCAAGTATAATTGGACAGTACTGACTACTTCCCTTATATTTGTCCTGAATATAACTGATATTTACCTAATATACAATATATATTGGAAATATCATTTCTTATACATATCATGGAATTTCTGATTGATCCATCACAAAAGCATATGGAATTCAACTCACCACTTTAATTTCCTCCTATGCTCATGCATGTGTTCTTGGAGAGATTTATGCCATGTGACATTAGTAATAATTCTCTCTCGAATTGTTTAATCTTGTATTTTTCAATACCATGTCAGTATATGTATGATTGATTAGTTCTATGCAACCACTAGATCTACCTTAATAGATATTCATCCCTAGAACATAGGTTTCTATTTCAATTCAATCTCTGGTGTGATACTTTCATTTTTCTCTTAATTAACTGTAAGACCAATGGCTATTTTCTATATGTTACAAACATATTTTACTTGGAAAACAATGGCGCTCCAACTAACCTCTTGTAGACATATGGAAAAGATTTTTTCGAAATGAATATTCTATGATCTTGTTACTTACTTTAATCTTAAACTAGATTTTAGTAACTTTCACCCATTATTGGCATTCTATGATGTCACCATCCCTTTCTGGTTGTGTCGTATAGACACCTTCCATGATTGGTGGTCTTAACATCAAATGATCAATAAAATGATCCTAGAAAGTAGCTATGACAAGTAAAATTATAAAGGATTTGGTCCTAAAAACTTGGTATAACTAATTGAGCCTTAATGGTACTACACTTGTAATATCTATGCATCATCTCACTTGAATACCCACCATAATATTAAAATTATAATCCCCTTGTACTTTTATACAAGTAATCCATTATTGAATTTTAATTGACCTTGTCCATTTTAGCTAATTTTCATATACTATTTAATTATAGGAATTATTATTCTCAATGAATAATTTATCACCATCCACGATGACTATAAAACCACAACTATGGTTTCATCCTTCCTACGCAGTATGTGTCTCGGGAACATTCCTTTTCCTAATACCTTGTGAAACATGCTCCTATTCCAACTACTTTTGCATCATTGACATTAAAAAAATCCAAGTCAATATGGATCCCACTATCTGAAGTAAAATTATGAACCCTTTTATATAAATATAGTCTATAAATTAACTGTTACTTTTCTATATCAGTGTTTTCTATAATATCTGTTTTTACTTTAAGATAATTACTATAGATGCACATTGTGTTTTTCTTGATGTAGGTTTGTTTATATCCTTACAAACTTTTTGCATCATAACACATGTTCTTATGAAATAATGGATTTCATAGTACTATAACTTATATGTTATCCATTTTTCATTATAGTTGGAATATGGTTATGGGATAAAATCATTATTTGTGAAGCATGTCTTGAAAATAATGGAAGTATCTACAATGCATTTTAGTTTTAACATTTATTATCCTTTTTCTTACACCATGACTCTGAATTTAATTAGGAAATGTGTGTTTAGGTATTAATCCATGCTATATTTTGTTGACCAATGTTAACATGTAAGACTCATCATCGATCCTTCTTATTTGCATCATTTTCTTGATGTGGATAAGGTAACATGCATTTAGGAATTACTCCATACCACATTAAAATGATCGATAAATGATTGTTCATGATATTATTTGGCCTAACAATTTGAATAAAATCATATCTAATAATGATGAATATACCACAATTCAATTTTCTAATTCCTTAATAAACACTTAAAGAAATATAATGAAGTATATTTACCACTATCTTACTCTTGGAATAATTTGTGCTCTCTTGCGGAACTCATTCCAAAAGATTTGTGTGTATCTTTATTTCTAAAGGTTTATTTCTCCAAACTAAATTACTATATACGTTGATAATACCTAAGGTGTTTAGATCCCCTGAGTCTAAATACCATATTGGGTATATCCTTGATGTCCACATTTAATTTTACTTGAAAAATGATTATCCTAGTACAACTGTGTATGTCCTTCTTACATTTTATATTCATGACATGTTGCTGATGATTCATGTATTACTAGACTATTTTTTGAGTATTAAACACCAAAAACAAAATTAATTCCTAAACTATAATAATGTCCCTTTGTTTCCAAAGTACACGTGAGATAATTTTTTTTGTTATGCTCAATAAAAGTTCTTCTTGAATCATTTACTTAGCAATTAGAAGATGTGTGCTTCTTAGTTATGACATAGGAACCATCCTTTCTTAGCCTCTTGGATAACACACATTACTTCTCATAATGTTTCTACACTTACTTAGTTACTGTATTCAAATACACATATGCGATTGGAATATTGTATTTAATACCCAAAAAGTATAATAGAAACGATACTTATAATTGGTTAATATAATTGAAGAATAACTGAATACTTTATTCTTTAATTTAGTTCATTGTGATTAAACTTTCATAGATTTATGTGAAGGAAATAACCTCTTGTATGATAACCAACCTCTTTTATTTGAAGGAAATTGTGAAGGTTCCTTTGGCGTTACTCTTACCATTTCCCTTTTCTCCTTATCTTTAAACTTGTTCACAATAAAAATTAAATATTATACTTTATTTGAGTTATTATTTACTTCTAGAACCTTACCCAAATGGAAACAAAGCATTTTATTTATACTGTTTATTTTGTGATTTTAAACCAAAATGGAGTAAATGGGTGAAAAAGATATAAGAATGATACGTCTTGAATGATCGAGATCTTCCTTTCAATCTGCACATATGTAGCGCAATCATTACTTATTCTCTTTGTCCTCACAAGCTTCTCAAAGAAGAGAATACATATAATATCATCCATCACTTGATTTTGTATACACAAATCACAACGGATGTTTGATGATGGAATTATGACATAACCATCATATGTGTGATACATTAGTCTCATGTAATTTTTTTTCTTAACCTCACTTTTAAGGTGGATCAATAGGTACTGAGGACTCCAGTACCATGAATTTATTATATAGTATGTTTTTCTCAATCTCATGTACTAATCTTTGGAAATTTGTGCTAGATTGGACATTGAATTTGTCAAATAAATATCACAGTATGTCTTGTGGTATTACTTTCCATTTTCTAAAAAAAATAAAATCTAGCAGTTTGTACTTTTATATTAACTACCGATTTAGACATTATTTATTAATTAAATCATTGAATGTCTCCCAATATTTTATCGAATTATATGAACGTAATACCATAAGAATACCCCTGTTTTTTTTGCTTCAAAGTCTCTAACCCCGCTTTTCTTCATTTGGCATGCAACTATTTTTCGAAGTGCCATTTTTAAATTTATTAGGCCTCTTTATTTTAATTTTTGTTTCCTCTATTGGAAAAACCCAAAGGATATTTTATAGCCCATTTGATTTTTTTGTTGTTGTTTGTTTTAAAGAAAAAATTCCAAAGTTGGTGGAATTTTCTCCTAATGGCCAGAGGAAGTTGACCACCTGATTTCAATCAGTACTACCAGAAAGAAATTTGGCGACCTCGTTCAATATTTTATACACAAAACATCAATATATGTGTTCTTTATATTTTAAATACCTAAAATACTGAAAATTAATCTGTATTAACATTCTAGATGGCCATAGCTTGAATATACCGAACTCAGATCGACACACGCTCTATTACATTGATACCAAAATTAATCCATCTAATTAATTTAATGAAAATTTATTTTTTATCAGCTGAGAAAATTCACTTCATTTCTCTGATACCAATTAAAGGAACCGAGGTGCGCAACGGAAGCTGATGGACTGAGGATTTTAAAAAATTTCTTCATTAGAGCAATGACACTTTTTTTCTCCGGGGGATCCACACCATGATATTGTCTGAGGATCTCACATAAATTAAATAGAACAAAAAAATTAAAACTGAAAATATAACTTGTTGAAAACTAAGCACACTCAACCCCATCTAGTTTTTGACAATCATTGCTCAAAGGATCCAAATCCAAACCACTCTAAATTGTCCACACATGCTCCAAAAATATGTCCACTCACTGTTTGTCGAATTTTGGGTGCTATCATGGAGCTCCAACAAATCCTTTGGCATTGTGATGATCATCTCAATCCCGTACCTTTGATCCATCGAAGACGTTCTATGATTGGTGCTCAAAGAGAGACTCTTCCCCTCTAGAAATCAGGAGGATAAAGAATCTCTCATTCCATTGGAATGAACAACGCATCAAATGAGATCATCTATCCTTCTTATAAAGTGGGAGGTGATGATACTTGGAAAGGGTTCCCCAACACTAAAAAATAAAACACCCACTAAATATGCAGTAAATAATTATGAATAACCAAATAACATCATAAATATTATTTATATTTTATCACATACCTATAATATATATTAAATATATCTTGTGATAAAACCGAGTCATTTAACTCAACTTGTAATTTCTACTAATATTAAAATAACTTGTAATATTAAATTAATATTAATTCGTATAATATTTTTATTTTATTCACTAAATACCTCATGAATAAAATTAATAAATAAATTAATCCCAATTATTTTATACATGAATAATAATAATTTTTTTTGTGATCAATGACTTGGACAACTCTCGGATCCCATGGTGGGGCCCTCTATATCCCATATACCTATTCACTAAAATATGACAGTTTCTTGAATATGCTATTGTGTGTGACCCTCTAGACCCTTATATTGATAATAGTTAATGGTATGTATTCACAGACCAAGATTAGAGTCTAACAACCCATCAAAGCCCCTAAGGAGATAATAAATAATCATAGCAATAACAACCAACCTATGAACACACACTGTGTAGTATAATCTCATTATATTTAGATATATTATAAAGTAGGACGCACACTTCTGTCATCATACTTTATTTCTTTAATATTTATTGATCTAACTGGATAGAATTACCCCCAAATTCCTTGGCTAAGGACTTATGAAGGCATTACCATCATGATCAACCAGGCTTGAGATATTACTTCTCCAACTTAGAAGTGATAAATCCTATATTGACCATTCATCAAATATCATACCACCAATGGCACACCAAACACAAGCTACATCACCATGATTTCATTATCATGGTTTTTTCCTTGTATCAAAGTACACAATCAAATTAAGCATATTGATAATGATATCAAGTTAGGTGACCAATACATATGTCAGTGGATATGAAAAACCAATGACACCTGAAACATGTGGTGTTCTAATAAGCGGCTTTATCCTCATGATCTCACCTACTAGAGATCACTAAGTGCGAACATCATGAGTAGATGTTCCAGTTCTTATGAGATCACAACACCCGATAGTCAGATATACAATGTTCCCAATCAGTATGATGTATCTAGAACATAAAACATAAAACATATGTTTATGTTTAATTTCATAGTATCTATAGGTTCTCATTATAGCCTAATATCTTCTATAACATTTTTTTATGATAATTAATCTATATAAATTACCATTTAAATAGTTGATTCAGAAATGTCTACACTAAAATGGTAAGAGTACATCATGCATATCTTACTGCATACATGATATAGTAATTGAAATGTACTATTTAGTTGGGTCTAGGACACCCACTATTACAACACTCCCACTTTCAATAGATCTATATTACTAACTATTCTTGTTATCTCTCACACGATTAAGATCATGTTTTTTTTGAATAATGGATTTAATTGCTAGGTTTTCCACATTTCCACTGCATGGCTATTCTACCATGTGCAACCTCACATCCTTGAGTAAATATCATTAAGAGATGTAAACCCCAAGTGTTTTTATTTTTTTCTACTATCAAAATTTGACATCTTTTCTAGTAAGAGTATCATAATTTACATTATTATAATAATTTACTTACTTGGTCTGATTCCAAGAGCTGTAAAAAATTGTTTCATATTTTACATTGCTTTTTTAAATGCCTCAGAAGTTGCAATGTACTATGTATTTATAGATATGGATACCACTAGTTTGTATGATCTTGTATCACTCATCACTTTAGACTAGCTGTGATATTAGATCACATTAATCCAAGGAAGACTAGTTTGTTTCCCCTAAAAACTAGTATACTTTATTCTCCACATACCGAGTACGTATTCTTTATACTTCTTCAAGTATAATTGGATAGTACTGACTACTTCCCTTATAGCCCTCATAAATATAAATGATATTTAACTTCTATACAATATATGTTGTAAATATAATTTCTTATACATATCATGGAATTTATGACTGATCTATCACAAAAGCATATGGAATCAGACTTACCACTTTAATCTCCTCCTATGCTCATGCATGTGTTCTTGGAGAGATTTATGCCACGTGATATTGGTAATAATTCTCTCTTGAATTGTTTCATCATGTATTTTTCAATACCATGTTAGTATATGTATGATTGACTAGTTCTATGCAACCATTAGATATACCTCAATAGATCTTCTTACCTATAACTTAGATTTATATTTTAATTAAATCTCTAGTGTGATACTTTTATTCAGGTCTTAATTAACTGTAAGACCAATGGTTGTTTTCCATATGTTACCAAACATATTTAACTTAAAAAACAATGGCGCTCCCACTATCCTCTTGTAGATGTATGGAAAATATTTTTTTGAAATTAATATTCTATGATCTTGTTACTTACTTTAATCTTAAAGTATATTTCAGCAGCTTTCCACCATTATTGAAATTCTACAATATCACTACCCCTTTCTGGTTGTGTCGTATTGACACCTTCCATGATTGGTGGTATTAACATCAAATAATCAATAAAATGATCATAAAAAGCAGCTATGAAAAGTAAAATTCTAATGGATTTGGTCGTAAAAATTTGGTATAACCAATTGAGACTTAATGGTACCACACTTGTAACATCCATGTATCATCTCACTTGAATACCCACCGCAATATTAAAAATTATAATCCCCTTGTACTTTTATACAAGTAATCCATTATTGAATTTTAATTTACCTTGTCCATTTTAGCTAATTTACATATAATATTTACTTATAGGAATTATTATTCTCAATGAATAATTTATCACCATCCATGATGACTATAAAACCACAACTATGGTTTCATACTTCCTACACAGTATGTGTCTCTAGAACGTTTCTTTTCCTGATACCTTGTGAAACCTGCTCCTATTCCAATTACCTATGCATATTTGGAATTGAAAAAATCAAATTCAATATGGATCCCATTATCTCAAGTAGAAATATAAATCCTTTTATAGAAATATATTCTATAAATTAACTATCACTTTTCTATATCAGTGTTTTCTATAATATCCTTTTTTTCATTATGATAATTACTATAGATGCACATTATGTTTTTCTTTATGCAAGTTTGTATATATCCTTACAATCTCTTTGAATATTGACACATGTTCTTATGACATAATGGATTTCATCATTCTATAACTGATATGTTATCCATTTTTAATTATAATTGGAATATGGTTATGGGATAACATCATTATTTGTGAAGCATGTCTTGAAAATAATGGAATTATCTGCAATGCATTTTATTTTTAACATTGATGATCCTTTTTCTTACACCATGACTCTGAAGTTTATAAGGAAATGTGTGTTTAGGAATTAATCCATGATATATTTTTTTGATAAATGTTAACATGTAATACTCATCATTGATCCTCCTTATTTGCATCATTGTCTTGACATGGATAAGGTAACATGCATTTAGGAATTGCTCCATGACACATTAAAATGATCGATGAATTCTTGTTCATGATATTCTTTGACATAACAACCTGAAGAAACTCATATATTTTAATGATGAATATTCCACACTTAAATTTCTAATTCCTTAGTAAATGATTAAAGAAATACAATGAAGTATATTTACCGTTAGCTTACTCTTTGAATAATTTGTGCTCTCTAGTAAAACTTATTCCAAAAGATTTGTGTGTACCTTTATTTCTAAAGGTTTCTTTCTCTAAACTAAATTACTATATACGTTGATAATACCTAAGTTATTTAGCTCCACTGAGTCTAAATACTATATTGGGTACATCCTTGATGTCCAATTTTAATTTTACTTGGAAAAGAATTATCCTGGTACAACTATGTATGTCCGTCTTACATTTTATATTCATCACATGTTTCTTATGATTCATGTATTAATAGATTTTTTTTGAGTATTAGACACCAAAAACAACATTCATTCCTAAACTAGAATAATGTCTCCTTGTTTCTAAAGTACATGTGAGATGAATGTTTTGGTTATTCTCAATAAAAGTTCTTCTTAAATAATTTACTTAGCAATTATAAGTTGCGTGATTCTAACCTATGACATAGGAACCATCCTTTCTAAGCCTCTTGGATAACACACATTACTTCTCAAAATTTTTCTATACTTTCTTGGTTATTTTATTCAAATACACATATGTGATTATAATATTGTATTTAATACCCAAAAAGTATAATAGAAATGGCACTTATAATTAGTTAATACAACTGCACAATAAGTGACTACTTGATTCATTGATTTAGTTCATTGAGATTAAACTTCCATAGATTTATGTGAAGTAAATAACCTCTTGTACGATAACCAACATCTTTTATTTGAAGGAAATTGTGAAGGTTCCTTTGGATTCTCTCTTACCATTTCCCTTTTCTACTCATCTTTAAAACTTTTCACTATAAAAATTAAATATTATACTTTATTTAAGTTCTTATTTACTTCTAGAAACATACCCAAATGGAAACAAATCATTTTCTTCATACTGTTCATTTTTTGATCTTAAACCAAAATGGTGTAAATGGGTGAAAAGGATATAAGAATGATATGTCTTGAAATATTTCGATCTTCCTTTCAATATGACCATATTTAGCGCAATCATTACTCATTCATAGCATGCTTCTATTTCTCCTCACAAGCTTCTCAGAGATGAGAATACATATAATATCATCCATCACTTGATGTCGTATACACAAATCACATTGGTTGTTTGATGATGGAATTATGACATAACCATCATATGCGTGATACATTAGTCTCATGTAATAATTTTTTTCTTACCCTCACTTTCTAAGGTGTCTCAATAGGTACTGAGGAATCGAGTACCTTGAATTTCCTATATAGTAGTGTTCTTCACAATCTCATGTACTAATATTTGAAAATTTGTGTTGGATTGGACATTAAATTTGTCTAATAAATATCACAGTATGTCTTGTGGTATTACTTTCCATTTTCTAAAAAAAATAAAATCTAGCAGTTTGTATTTTTATCTTAACTACCAATTTAGACATTATTTATTAATTAAATCATTGAATGTCTCCCAATATTTTATCGAATTCTAGGAACCCTTTGTACTAAAACTAAAATTCTCTATTTCTTGAGTATTCTAGTGTCAAAGATCCTTAAACACTTCCCTATAGTCTATAATATTTGGTACACCACTACTCAGAGAGTTCAAGGTAGAAATTTGACTGCCCAACCACATTAACTCTCAGTTCCTTGACCTGTTTAGTCAAGTCCCAACTTCTAAAATCATAAACTTGATTTAATCAACTATTTCCTCTAAAGTTTCAACAATCTATATTTAACTACTTCTTTTCTATAAAATTTAGTTAAGTCAACCCATCACTCTCATAAGAACTCCCTAGTAGTAAAGGACACCCTCAAATTTGACTGATGAGAACCCTGATCCCCAATTTTTTTTTCAAATTCAAATGATGGAAGGTGTTTGTGACTTAATATTTATTTGAGGGTTTTTTAATATTTTTTTTCATTCAATGTAATCCATTTATATTAATCTATTTATTCTATGTTTTTTATCTCACAAATCAAAAATTAAGAGAAAAACATCCAATAATTTATTTTTGAATTTTTTCTTGGTTATTATTTTATATGTTTACTACTATCATTCATATTCATAAAATAATAAAATAATACATAAAGAAAATAAATACCCAACTGGTTTTGAGAATCTAATATCGGTTGATCCATTTAAACTTAATGGATCAACCATAACCAAGGATAATTTTACATGAGTCATAGCTTGATTCATGATGCATCTCGTCCCCATATAGTGTTTCCACTTCTTATCTGGATTTTTCCTCAACTTGGAATGGTCCGTGACTTAATCTGTCCTTGTCATAGTAAAAAAAACTCACACACAGGCGATGAGATCTTAGGATTACAAAATACAGATAATGACTAGACACACAAGTCATTATACATTTTTGAATAAAAATGATGATACATAGATCATCAATAAAACTAATTTATTATTTACAATCATTATACACAAATAATAAATAATTAAATTAATTAAACCAGACATACATGGGTTGGTCAATGTTCAAGAATAGTTAATAGGTAAAAGTAAACGCGTGATTGAAATTAAATTGCAATAAATTAAGAATTAGGGCTTTAAGTAAATTAAATTAATTAATTAAATTCAAATAATTTAATTCTATTTAGTCTGTGGTTTATTTTATACCAAAATTTAATTTATTTTATAAGAGCATTAAAATATTATAGTTTTAAATAAAAAATTAATTTTTAATTAATATATTTTAATACTATAATTAAATTAAATAATTAAATTAATTTTGATTATATAAATAATAACTGGCCCCCGAAATCCCCTCGTAGGGCCAATTAAAGTCGGGCTAAACCCATTTAGGCCCATATAGGTTCTACTAAGCCTTATATAGGGGTATTATGGGATAGGAGGACCCACCTAGACCTGTTCCAAGTTAGGCAGACCCACCTAGGCTTGTGTAGTCTCATTCTGGGTAGGTAAAACCAACAAGGGGTTAGCTAGAGGACCGATTGTGACCAAGGTATGTCTGGTATGGGTTCACAACCCGATAGTGAGGATCTTATGTGAGGATGCCTCTACTAGATAATGGGGAGGTCAATGCTTGGGTTGTGATTGGTTTCAGATAGCGAGGTTAATGGGGATTCTCGAACAATGCACCAGGGAGGGCCGGTGAGGTCTCGCACCAGTGTAGGATGGGCAGCCGATGGTCTAGTCCGATGAGAAAGTGAATGCGGTGGGAAGACCAGCCACGAAAGTGGTGTCCATGGTTTTTTGTATGTAGATGATATAGGGTGGTTTGACGCAGGAAACGTAGGATCTACCCAGGGGTTCCGGCGGAGGTGGGATACTGGGGAGGTGGTGCGGTCTATGGTTTATCCAGATGACGTTGAAGGATGGAATGACATTGGGAGGGTGAATGACGAAGGGTGGTAGTGTAGCGGCCACATCTTGTAAAGGAGGTTTCTCCAGGGGAGAGCTTATAGAGGAGTGTGGTGGGTGAAAATTCACATCCCGCGACAAGCACCCCAACCACCAATGAGTAGAAGACAAGGCCTAACAAAGGTAGAGGTGGCCTCCCTTCTGGGGAAGCCATCCTGGGTGCACAAAAATCCAAAGGCACTAGATCTAAAGGCGGAGGTTGAGACCCACAAGGGCAGAGACCAGAATAAGGGATCCATAAGATGCAACGACCAAACAATGTTGGGGGAACATCTTCCGATGATCTAGGTAGAGTTCCAAAAGATGAAAATTATTATAAACTATATGTTTCTCCTCATTTAATTGAAGTGATGATTCCATTATCCCTGTGGATGTAGGATCAAAGTCTGAACCATATAATCATGTTGTGTGTTATTTTGTACTTTTCACTAGCATGCACATTTTCTTGTTGTGCTATTTTGTTTGTTTTTTTGAATGAAGACCTTGAGAGGACTGGAACCAGATACAAGGATGAATTGATGTGATGAATGGGGTTCTTGGACTTCCTAGTTCTAGACACCAAAGTCACAAGGGATCTTTTAGAGCAAGTTATATTCTTTTTTACTTTGGGCTCCAATCCCCAACAAGTGTTATCAGAGCTATGGTGTAACCCATGTGTGATGTAGGTTGGAGTATTCCCCAAACTAGTTTTACAATGATAACGGGTTTTCACACCTCTCCAAATGGAGAGGAGACTTGGTGATGAGGTTCTCTAAAATACTCTAGAGTTATCTACATCTCCACCAAGTTACAGAATATTCCAAACTTCTTAGAAGTGTTGTAGAACACCCCTTGGGCCTTCAAGGCTCTATAATATTCTAGGACTCCATGGAAGGTTGTGTATCTCAATGGGTTCTATAATTCTCCATGTATATTCTAGTAGATTAGGCTATAATTCTCTGGAATCATGTGGAAGTGTACATATTCTAAAATGTTGTAGACTTTTCCACCAACCCCTATATAAAGGGAGTAGATCCTCATTTATAAAGACACACAGAAGTTGATAGAAATTGTGAGATTATTTTCACTTGTGTCTTCTGATATTGTCAATCAATTATCTTACAATACTTACTTCCATTGTGTGTGTCAAAATGCTGAACTCGTCTAGGCTTTGAGTGAGGAAGCTAGCTGGGTGCCGCATGAGATCTTGGGAGACGACCAAGTTCGGTGAAAGTTGTTATCAAAGGAAGGTTAAAGAAAAGTGTTCATGCTGGAATGCTTAAATGTGGAGGATATTATTATTTACAAGAAGGTGGCCATGCAAACCATTCCTAAGAATAATGGTGGGAAGTCCCGTGAGACCATGGTGACTCTTGAGGTGCATCTCCTAAGGGTGGAAGAGTGCCTTGCTGACGTGAAGGAAATGCTCGAGTATGTCGAGGGAGACGATGAGGAAGGGTCACTAGGCATCATGGGCCAACGTGATATGCTCTTCAATATCCATGACTGAGTATTATTAGTTGAGAGGTATGCCAAGGATAATAATGCTAATAAGGATGCCTTCATGGATTGGACAAAGGGGATCTTGGCACAACATTGGGATGCGATGACCAAGTATGACCAAACTCTTGATCAACATGAGAGGGAGTGGTCTGATTACTATGGTTAGATGGATTGTGGGGTGATTGTGTGAGATACACCAAATATTCATGTGTCTCATCCAAAGCACTTCAATTGCAAGTGTTATGCCAAGGAGGAATACAACTTATTTTGGAAAGTGGAGCAATACTTTGAGGCTATTGGATTGATGAAAGACACGAGCCATGTTAAGACCTATGTTCTTTACTTTGGTGACGATGCATTTTTATGGTGGAGGATGAATCACAAAGCGATCAAGGATGGTGGGAAGGCACTTCCATCATGGGAAGTGTTCAAGCAATGGGTTTATTCTCATTTCTACCCTGAGGAGGTGGATTGGGAAGAAAGGGACAAGTTTTGGACTTTGAAGCATATGGGGACAATCCATGAGTATGTTTGGGAGTATGTCTCTCTAAAGATATAGGTACGTGGAAAGTACAACTATTATCACATGTATGATTTCATCAAGGGTCTTCATCCATGTGAACAACAAGTGGTGCAAGGTCGATGACCTAAGACCTTCACTGAAGCCATGTCTATTGCTGAGTCTTTGGTGGAATACAAGAAGAAGGTTGAACCCACTAAGCCCAAGAATGAGTATAATGGTAAAGGTGGGGGAGACCAAGAGATAATATGGTAATGAGATTCCCATGACAAGGGTAAGTCAAAGGATTACACCAAGTACTTCTCAAGGGAACACAAGCCCCAAGGATTCTACTTTTTTGATGGACCTCATACATGGAAGGAGTGTCCCAAGAGGAAGGAACTCAACTCCATGTTTTAAGAGAAGAGGAAGTTCCCAAGGAGAGAAAAATGGGGAATCTAAGGCTCTTCAATTCATTAGAGGTGAATAACCCACCTATGGTTCCACCTAAGGATGGGTTGATGTATGAACAGGTGGCGTTGAATGGGAAGGATACCTTTACAATGCTCAACATGGAATCCACACACAAATTTGGGGCCAAAAATGAGGTGAGGAGAATTGGGCTATTTGTGGACAAGACAACTAGTCAGATGATTTCCATGAATGCCACACCTCAACTAGAAAGTTACATTGTATGTGGA
The DNA here is from genome assembly GCA_963277665.1 of Viscum album. NCBI lineage: Eukaryota > Viridiplantae > Streptophyta > Magnoliopsida > Santalales > Viscaceae > Viscum > Viscum album. The sequence continues at coordinate 130,725,802 of OY728162.1, forward strand.
GTAACCCTTTGTATTGGAGAATGGAGGGGTGCTATTGATCTCACAATGGTTCCCATGGATGACTTCAAACTAGTGTTTTGGATGGAGTTATTCAATAAATCCAAGGCCATACCAAAACCTCACTTGGAGAAAATGGTGATCATGGATGATAGAATCCCATGTATGGTGATGACAAAGGTATGTGGAAATCATGAATTTTCTTTAATTTCTACCATGAAAGTGAATAATGGTTCAAGAAGGGGGAGGAGACCTTCTTGGTTTCCTTGAAAGAAGATGTGCTAGTGGACGACAACCATGAGTTGCCGAAGGAGGTGAAGGGCATGATAAGGGAGTTTAGCAATGTCATGCCACAAAATTTGACCAAGATAATTACACCCAAGAGGGAGGTGGATCATAAAATTGAGTTGATACTAGGATCTAAGCCACCATCCATGGAACCCTATTGCATGGATCCAACTGAGTTGGAGGATTTTAAGGGGTAGTTGAAAGAGATGTTGGATGTGGGACAAATCCAACCATCCAAGTAGCAATATGGATCGACCTTGCTATTCCAAAAGAATCATGATGGCTGATTGAGGATGTGCATGGAATATCAGGCGTTGAAAAATGTCACAGTGAAGAACAAATACCCTATCCCATTGATATAATATCTCTTTGATCAGTTGGGAATAGAACGGGTGTTTACCAAGATGGACTTGAGATTGGGATACAATTATTTTTTCATAGCCATGGAAGATGTTTCGAAGACCACATGAATCATAAGGCACAAATCCTATGAGTTCCTTGTTATGCCATTTATTTTGACTAATTCCCCAGTGACATTTTTCACCTTTATGAAAAAAGTATTCCACCAATACCTAGACAAGTTTTTGGTAGTCTACTTTGATGACATTGTTGTCTATAGTGAAACAATGGTGAACCATGTGGAATACCTACAAACAATGTTCAAGGTATTGAGGGATAATGAGTTATATGTGAAGAAGGAGAAGTGTTCATTTGTGAGGGATGAAATTATCTTCTTAGGACACAAGATCAAAGGGGGAAATATCATGATGGATCATGAGAAGATTCAGGATATTGATGAAATAGAGAGGCTAACCAAGGTTCTTCAATTGAGATATTTCCTTGGGTTGGTGAATTATTATAGACGTTTCATTTGTAACTACTCAAAGAAGGAGTCCCCACTCACCGACTTTCTAAAGAAGAACAAGGTGTTGGAGTGGGATGAAAAATGAGAGGAGGCATTTGAGGTCTTGGAGAAGATGCTCATGGAGAAACTAGTATTGAGATTGGAGGATCTAACCAAGACTTATGAGGTACAGACTAATTCATAAGACTTTTCTATTAGGGGTGTTATCTTGCAGGAAAGGCATCCCATAGCTTTTGAAATCTAGATGTTGAATGACACTGAGAGGAGGTACACGATGCAAGAGAGGGAGATGACAACCGTGGTACATTTTCTTCAGGCATGTAGACATTATCTCTTGGATTCCTAGTTTGTGTTAAAGACCAACAATGTTTCCATAGGCTACTTCAAATCCCAGAAGAAGCTAACTCCGAAGAAGGAAAGATGGCAGGAATTCTTGGACGAGTTTGATTATACTTTGGAGTACAATCTTGGGATGACCATTGTGGTGGCCGATACACTAATAAAAAAGATGGTGTTCAGCCACTTGTATTGTGCGGATGATGGGATATTGGGTAGGATCAAGGAAGGAATGGAACATGATCTTATAGCCAAGAATTTCTTGGCCCTTGTGGTGGAGGGAAAGACAAGGAGATTTTGGGAGGAGGATGACAATATTCTTACCACAGGGAGGAGGATATATGTCCCAAAGTGGGGGAACCTATGGGGGGATCTCATCAAGGAGTTTCATGACTTGATATGGGAAGGACATCTAGGGAAGAATCACACCAAGTATTTTCTAGTGGGAGCATATTATTGGTCGAGGATGGAGGATGATGTGGAGTCCTATGTGAAGACTTTTCTTGTGTTCCAACAAGACAAGGTGGACAACCAGTTGCCCAAAAGACTGTTGCATCCATTTCCCATTACAGAGAGGCCATGAGAGACATTCACCATGGACTTCTTCGTTGCATTACCAAATTCCTAAGGGTATGGGAGCATCATCTTGGTGGTGAAAAAGTTCTCAAAGTATGCCAAATTTATCCCCACTCCAGCAGATGTGACGACAGAGCTCACCATAAGGCTAATCTTAAAGCATGTGGTGAAGTATTTGGGGATACCACCACACATCATCAATGATAAAGATCCATGCTTCATAGGTAAGTTGTGGACTAAGTTTTTTGTATTTTTGGGATCGAAGTTCCACTACTCTACCATCTTTCACCCCATAAAAATGGGCATATGGAGAGGGTGAATGCCTTGTTATATCTATAATTGAGTCACTTTGTGATTTCCAACCAGCGAGATTGGGATAATTTGCTTGATGTGGCCCAATTATCCTACAACTTGCAAAGGAGCGAGTTGACAAGGAATATTCTATTTGATTTGGTGACTAGAAAACAATCCCTTACTCCTCACATAGTGGTACTCGGGGAGGAGTACCAAGGAAGCATCCCAACTGCCTACACTATGGCCAAGGAGTGGCATGAGTAGGCCGACATGACAAGAAAACACTTGCACAAAGATTCCAATAGGATGAAGAAGTGGGCCGATAAAGGGATAAGGGATGTGAGATTGAATCCTGGGGATAAGGTGATGGTAAAACTCTTGCCTCAGTAGCACAAAGCTTTCAAAAGGGTGCACATGGGACTGATTCGATGATATAAAGGACCATATGAGGCCATGCACCGAGTTAGAGAGGTATCATACCACTTAGAGTTTCCCCCCCCAAGATGAAGTTTTATCTAGTCTTCCATGTGATTACACTCAATCCATATCCTGAAGACATATAGGACCCAAGAAGAGGGGTGTCTACAAGGGTTTCCACAATGGTTTTTGAGTCATATGACAAACAGGTGGATCTCATACTCGAAGATCAGATAGTTTTTAGATGTGGAGTGCCACAAATAAAGGAGTAATTGATCAAGTGAAAGGGCTTACTAGATTGTGAGGAAACCTGGGAACTGAAAAACAACTTGTGGAAGTTTACAGGGGCGATCAAGGAGTATCATCATGGACACGCCGAGGACGTCGCTAGAATAGGTGGGTCAGGATGTCACACCCCGCCAAATGGAGAGGAGACCTGGTGATGAGGTTATCTATAATCCTCTGGAGTTCTCTACATCTCCACCAAGTTACAGAATATTCTAGACTTCTCTAGAGTGTTACGGAACATCCCTTGGGACTTGAAGGCTTCAGAACATTCTAGGCCTCCATGGAAGGTTGTGGATCTCAATGGGTTCAGGAATTCTCCATGTATATTCTAGTAGAGTAGGCTATAATTCTATAGAATCATATAAAAGTTTAAATATTCTATAATTTTGTATACTTTACCACCAACCCCTATATAAAGAGAGTGGATCCTAATTTGTAAAGACACACAAAAGTTGAGAGAAATTGAGAGATTCTTTTCACTTGTGTCTTGTGAGATTGTAAAGAACTTACCTTACAATACTTACTTCTGCTGTGAGTGTCAAAAGGATGAACTCATCTAGTATTTGAGTGAGGAAGCTAGTTGGGTGCCACACAAGATATTGAGAAAAGGCCAAGTACTATGATAGGTTGCTCATTTAAAGATTGTGAATCAATGGTGCCTTATGTCAAAAGACTTCCTGAAAAATGGTCATCACGCGGTGAGTCTCGGTGATGAGAAAACAATGGTACAAGATGGTTGGATATAATAGATTATAATTTAGGGGGGGGGGGGGTATTTGGTTAGAGGGAAGGATTTTTCGGTGAAAACCAAATCCCACATCGGGTTACACAAAGGATTATAGATAAGCTTGGATGGGAAATTCCTCCTATCACCCATGTGTTTTAGAATGGAACCCTAGAAGGGAATTTGTGTTGGCATTGAGAGACCAAGGGTTAGAGGAAATCGATCCTAACAGAGCATAGGTGGAGGCGTCATTTGGGATCTTGATGGGGGTGCATTAAGTAATGAAAATGATCCAACTCATGGATGAGAGATAGCGGGATAATGATCGCATGGGTTTAGGATAGAGGTTGAAGGAGAATCCCACAGGGAGTCTTGAGTTGCACCGAGGGTGCCATATAGAGGGTGGAATTGTCATCCATGGGCTCATAGTGATCCTTAAGAAGGAGAGTAATGAGAGGGGATTGAGGGTGGGGGGTGGGGGTCCACTATGTGGTGGGGGAATCACTAGGGGAAGAATACCCATGGTATTTTCCCCATTATTATTATTTTTTGTTTCAAATTCTTTGACCCCATTTTCTCTATTTTTCATGCAACCATTTTTCAAAGTCCCCTTTTTAAATTTACCCAACCTCTTTATTTTATTTTTTTCCTCTATTATAAAAATAGAATGTATATTTTATTATCTATTTAAATTTTTTGTTATTGTTTGTTACAAAGGAAAAAAATAAAACACTCGATGAAATTTTCTCCTAATATTCATAGGAAGATGGTCACCTGAATCCGGTTAGTACTACTGAAAAAACTCTGGGACCTCTGTAATGACCTAGACTTTCTAAATTACTTTTATTTCCTAAATAAATGTTTTTTAAAAGTTATATAATATTATACATGTATAAAATAAAGTGAAACCAATTTTTTTTATATCTTTAACTATGATCATTACCCTAGTCAGTTATGAAACCAATTAAAATTCCAAATATTACAACTGGACAAAAAATATAAAATAGAATAGCTAAAATGGGAAAGTATGGATCACCCAAATCTACTAGAATCATTGCCTCCACTAAAAATTATATATAAATGAAAAAAAATTTGATTAAACAAATTAAAATATTATGTAAATGAAAATATAACATTAATAGAAATTGTAGTAAATTTTGAGTGGAAGAATGCAATGGTATTTATAGGGTATAAATGGAAATATAACAATTAACCATTATATGAACATTAATCAATATGACCACTGGTCAATACATCCATTAGTCAATATGAAAATTTGAATCTTTACAATTTTTTGATAATTTTACAGTTATAATTATAGTTTATAAGTAGTAATGAAAAAGGATAATTGATACAGAAAGGAGAATCAATGAACTCAACCAGTAGAGTCGCATTGTATAAATCCCATTTGTCAGAACTTAAGAGGTAGGTATTTTCACTATGGTTCACCCTTGACCAAGCCCAAGATGAGATTCAACAAGTGAATATTGAAGGAAATAACCTACAAGATAAGTTCTAGTTAGTGGAGATTACCACTCGGTTGATGTTTGCCGAGAAACCCCATGAAACTACCACCATCACACACCTTACCCTTAGGGTGTATGCAGGTGTAATAAGGACTTATGCATCCAGACCTTATTTATATAAAATTTAAATTCCTTTGTATAAATAAAATTTTTATTCCATCAATTCCTATTAAGAATTGTTTTTATTAAAAAAATATATGTTTAATTAAGATGAATTTAATAATTTTATTTTTGGATGCAAATAAAATATAATTTTATTTTTCTTGAAAATACATACAATTTTTATAATAAACTAATAAATTATGAATAAAATTTATTATAATAAAATTTTCTTTAAAATTTTTTATTTAAATAATAAATTATAAAATAATTTAATAATTTCCCAGGAAATTTTACAAGTCTTAGAAATTTAACTATGCCTTAAAAATTAGTATTTAAAAATAAATAAGGTTTTTTATATTTAAAAGATAAAATTATCACATTTAGAGAATTTTTTAGATAAAATAAACATCATTTTTTAAATCATCATGTCAAAATTATGATAGGTTGAATTTATGAGAATTTTATAAAATGCTTTATTTTTTCAGGAATAGTGAAAAAAATACAATTTTAGGGTTTGAGTATATTTTATGACATCATATTTATGTAATAATGATGTAATAATTAATTAATCACAATACAAGACCTAAAATATTTTATTTTATTAATATTAAGTATTTTCATATATTTTATTCAATTTTTAAAATTATAAGTTACTTTCTAAAGTCTAAAAAAGAAAATTTAATTTTTAAAAGGATTACTTTGTGGAATCTTTAACTTTCCATGAAAAAAGGTGTATTAAATAATGGTGTTCTATTAAAAAGGATTAAATTTTCATAAAATGTGACCCAAATGTCCAAAACCTTGAGAAAAAACCATGGGTAAGCCAATATTTTTTAATTTTCCACAATCTGGATTTCCAATGCCTATATTTGGAAACTATTAATCAAATCCTCCAATTATCCTATAAATACCCCCCCATTTCTCCATTTCAATTAAATCCCAATAGATACTCCTAGATTTTTTTGTTTTCTTCCTCCCAAGTATTTCCCCCAAGGTGTCCTCAATCCCCTAAAGATCCATCCTCAATTTGTAGGAACAACTCTTCAAGGTAAGAGAAAATATTCACTTCTCTTTTCCATTCACGATTTATTTTTTGTGCCATGTCTTCAAATTTTACATGAAATTATTTTTTTGCCCAATTTATATTATTCCTTTATTTTAATAATTTTATTTTATCAATGGGAGACCCTTTTATCCTCTCATTTTACCCTTTTTTAAAACCATGCATAATACCCGTCAGGCTACCAGATTTACTTCTCAAAATTTCTCTTTTCTATTTAAGAAATTATCTTTTATTTTTTTTGTGTATACTCAAACCTTTTTATTTTACATATTTATTCACCTATATATAAAAATTATTTAGTTTATTTGGGGATTTAAATTTCCTTTCATGGGGTAAAAATGATGTAATGATCACGTCTTTAAGATCTTTTTTAGCCCAAGATTTTTAATAAGAAACCAATTGTTTATTCTTCACAAGTCATTAATTAAATGATTTATTATGATATACATGGATCACATTAATTTAATACATATGAATGTTTCACCCTAATATCACTCCAATGCATTGGGTAAAGAATTTAATCTCTAGATATGACATGTTTTACGATACCTTGGTGAATAACCTTGGTAATTTTTATTTACAAAACGTTGAAAAAAACCTTAGTGATATGATTATGAATGTATCATTTAAATGTTGTAGCCAAATTTATATTTTATGATTCATGTTCTTATTATTATGATATTCCTTGTTCTCATGACTTATCGTTATTCCTTATGTTCTTATTGATATATCTCAAGATCACATGCTATATGTCCCTCTTACTTAATTATTTACTGGGCTTCATGTTCACCCCTTTACTTTTATGTATATCCACAAGATATGAGATATAGTAAAATTAACCTATATTAAACCCATGAAGGTTTATTTCAATCGGGTTTAGAATAATTTTTTTAGTTTTTATGTATTAGGCACCTTTTTTTCCAAGAAACTAAACATGAAAAGATCCTCTATTTTGTACCATGTAATGGAAAGTTATATAATAAAAAGGTAGGATTCTATAACCTCATTCAATATTTAACACACACACACATAAATATATGTGTTCATATTTTCAATACCCAAAATACTGCAAATTGATATGTATGAACAGTTTTGGGGGCCGTAAGTTGGCCCTCCAAACTCGGATTGACACACCATCTATTACATTGAGATCGAAATTAAAATTTCTACTTAATTGAATGTAAAATAATGTTTTCTCAGCATAGAAAATTCATGTGATAGATCTTGTAACACCCTAATAGTTTATGGTATGCCTCTTTTTGAATTTAACTTCTTCGATTGCTTACAAGCTTAACAAATGATTAAATATTATTATTTAATTATTATAGTTATATCCAAGATGTTGGGAATGGAGATAATGAATGAAATTAAGTAAATTATGAAAAATATATATTACACATATTTATAAAATCAATTCATTGGTTACTAATTAATTATTTATGAAAACCACTTGAACATAAATAGTGTATTTTTATAAAAACTATTTTTATTCCCACAATGAAATTTTATATTAATTAATTAAATTAAACACTATTAGTGAAAGATATTAATAACAATTATATATTATATATTCAATCACATGTTTTTACATTCATCCAAAATATTTTTAGAGGAATAAGATAAGAATAAATCCAATTTTACACATAAAAGATTATATTTTTCTAAACGTAGTTTTTAACACCTTTTAATGGTGAAATTGTTTTAAATATAAAATTTTAAACCTTTATAAATTATATTTTATAAAATAAACATTATTTTTTAAAGAGTAATATCAAAATTTACTTTGGTTAAATTTCAGGTATTTTTCTGATAAGTTACATTTTTGATGAATTGTAATGTGAGTGTTGGAATAATAATATGACCATTAATAGTAGTAATGTGTCCATTAGAACAATAACCTTTCCTATAAAAGTATAATTAAAATTTAGGCACATTATAAGTGTTAATATGATATAATTATATTATAGTATGAGTAAATGCATATTTAAAAAATTATTAATTAAGTGTTGGTATTTTTATAAGTTTTAAATATTTAATTACAATTTTATTATTAATAAAATTATTTAAAAGAAAATTTATTTTCATAAAATGTATTCATAAATTAATATTTCTTTTGTCTTATGATTTTAGGATAATTTAATGAGACCTTAGTTAATTTTTCAAGGTGTTAAAAATAAGTTATAATTTTAAAATCTATAATTTTCAAGTAAATGATGATTTTAATTAAAAATTAAAATTATTATATTTAGAAAATAATTTTCATAAAATGGAGTTCATTTTTTAATTTTATACATTGAAAAATGGTTTGGGTGTATTTTTTGTATTTTTCTAAAATACTTGAAATTTTGGTGAATAGTAAAATATGACAATTTATGATAAATGTTAAATACATGAATTATTGAGTCATAGGTTATGTATGACTGATATAATCCCATAATATAGAACTATCCTTCATTATTTTAATATATTTAGTGTTAATTCTCAAACTATTCATATTCTTGAGCCAAAATAATAAACTAATGAATAAAATATTCAAAAAACACTCCTCCCCCCACTATAAATACCACCCCTCACCACCCTTTCTCCTCACACCTTCAAAGCTTTTATCCTTGTCAAATTTCTACCCAATACTCTTCCCAATACCATCCCCCATGTCCAGGAGTATTTTTTCTCAACAAAAGACCAAAATCAATCCCCTTAAGGAGGTTCTCAAGGAGAAGAATTCAAGAGGTAAAAATCCTTTTTCTTTTCTTTTATTTTCTTTTCAATTTATTTTATTTACTTATCCTGACCTAAAATAACCTGTAAAAATAGAAATTATAACTCTAGTATCATTTATAAACTTTAATGATAACTGCTTAATGAAATATTCATCATTAAACGCCATTCTCTCTCTCTCATTTATTCTATAAATGAAAACATCGCCTGTGATGTGTCAATTTACTGACATCATGGACGATGCATTTTTATTTTCCATTAATGAATTAAAGTATGGTAATAAATCCATTTTTATGGTTAAAAAAATTATAATATCTTTATTATATCCTATTTAATATTCTATAACCATTATATACACATGATGTTAATTAATAAAACAAAACTAGTTTGTGATAATTGAAAAACCGCCAAAATAATCTAAATAATTATCACTAACATCTTATCTAATGAGTCATCCTCACCCCAAATATTGAAATGAATTATATAACCATATAATATTATCTATGTTAATTAATAACATATAACATCAATTCTATATATCTATTCAAATTTTACATGAACTTCCATACTCATATTCGAGTAAACCTATCATGAAAACCAAGGAAACGAACGCTCCTAAATGATAAAATTGTATCTTATAACTCATAAAAAAGACCATAAATAAACTTAATAAAATTTTACTAAATAAAATACATGTTAAATAGGTTCTTAATTAAATTATTAATGAATCTAATCTCATTATACAGGACATGAAGTATAAGTGAAGAACACTTTCTGACATAAGGTAAGGGTTTTTTCATCTCACTTTTATTTTCATGAGATATGCCTTATTCACCACTATTTATTATGTGTGGAGTATGTATACTAACCTTGAAATATTATATCATGAATATATTTATCTTCATGGTATTCAATGTCTTATTTTATTATCATTAATTTTATGGGGCATATGGTTCGACTGTTTGTAAAGTTGTAAGGGACTCTCCAATAACCTTCATTTTTCATTTGGGTTATGCTTTATATCTCTTTATCACAATGTAATCCTTTATTTATTTTTATATAATTATTATAAATTATGTGTATATGTTTAAAACCCATGTATCTAGATCAGTTCAAATTTATTTGATGTGGAAATTAATGTTTTATAAGGTTTCCTTTTCAATTCCTCTTGATAAGTAGTCTCGATTAAAGAGAACTTCCCAATTTGTTACCAATTTTCAAGTACCACCCATAATATTTTTTAATCTACTGACATTTTTAAAATATCTCTAATTTTATCATGAAAAAATATCTTTGTTCATTTTTAGTTTTATACAAACAATTATTCCTTTTTCTATTTCAAAGGCTCTTTAATATTTTCCTTAAACCACATTAAAGTGGCTCATTCCTAAATGTTAAACCACTCCTATTTGATCATGTTTTAATGCTCAAAAATCATGAAAATCATGAAAATTATGATAATCATGTTTAAATCATGTTTGAAGTTTGTTGGTCTTCTTATGATTCCATGCTTCCTGGTTCTAATTCATAATCTCACAAGTTATGCTTAATATTGTTCTATTGTGTTTTATTATACCAAAAATTAAGTTTAATCCATTATGTGAATATTACTGCTTAAGACTGTTTACAAGTATTTGGCTAAGTCTGAGAAACTATAAGTCTGACACCAGTTCTGTATTTTGGAAAAGATTTAGACACTATGACCTAGACACAGTGACTCAGACACCGTGACCCAAACACCGTGACCTAGACACGGTGACCCAGACACGGTGAACCAGACACCGTGACCCAGACACCATGACCCAAACAACATGACCAAGACACCATGACCCAGAAACTATACTCCTAACAATGCAACTCAAGTACCATTCAAAGTTTTAACAAAGGACTAGACACCACTACCATATACACCGTGATCCTAACACCACATCTGTGCTATCAGTTTCAGATGTCAATACAGTTGTGGCATCGTAACTGTCTCACCAATCAAAGGAAAAGGAGAAGACATCGTTTCCAAGTGACACCGTTTCAAGAAAAACTATGACACCGTTATTTATTATTTTTTTTGTCATTTTAAATTTAATTTATAATGGTCATTTTCAAGTTATTAAATGTCACTGAAATCATTAATGTTTCTTTATAGACATGTCCCCTGACAAGATGAGGTATGAGGTGAAAAATACATGCATCTTGTCAGCTTCAACATGTGCACCCCTAATTAAAAGGAAAATGAGTGTGGCTAAAAATAAATAGAAGTGAATGGTGGAAAAGTGAACTCATGCATGCAAAAATATAGTACTAAAGAACACATGAATCACTCTCAATTTATAAAGGCTGAACTACCGAAGATCATAGCCTCAAACATCTTCACAATACCAAATCAAAGAAGAACATGAGCTATATTTACTACTTCATTGAACAGGAAACCAGAGCACCAGACTCACAATACTATATTTTCATAAGAGGACTTGATATTTGAATTTTCCTCATCTTATAAGTCCAGATCTACATAAACCAACACTCATTGCATTTCTAATCCTTTCTCATCATATTTTCTCTATTTTTTACTATTTTTAGATTTCGAGTAGTGTGTGTGTGTGTCTATATTAAAACAAACACTGTATCATGTATTAAAATGAAGGATAGAATATATCCTTCCTCTCATATCTTATTAAATATGTTTACTCCCATAAATAAGTGTGGAAGAGGTCCTTGTGTGACCTGGTAGCTTATTCCCACGAAGAACAGTGGAAGAGGTCATGTGACCTGGATAGTCTTATGTACTATTGTTTACCCTGATCCAGGGTGTGGATCAAGTTTATTAATATAAACTACTTGGTGGTAGGTGATCACCAAGTGGAGTGGATTAAGTCTCATCTTGAGACTGAACCACTTGTTTTATCCACTGTGCCTTTTAATTTAGTTTTTTTCTGCTTTACTGTATATTTTAGAAAACCAGATTTTACATTGATATTTAGTTTTGGATAGAAGTTATAACTATTTTGACTTATTATAATTGCTTCAAAAGTTTTATCAACAACTCACATTGATATTACTGAGAATTAATCAATCTTTTGAGAAGTTATTTGAACAATCAAACTATTATAATGGTACTAACTTTATTAACTGGCCTGTATTCATTTTTATTGTGGAATCTTTTTAAGTGAACTTTTTAAATAAAATTTTTATATATAATCAATTCACCCCTTCTTGAGTACTATACTCTAACCAACATTTGGTATCTGAGGAATTTGTTCTTGATAAGGCTCTGTTTTAAAATCTTTCCAATTGTGATTTAAGTTGTACTATAAAGATCTATAAATTTTTGTTAGTTCTAAATTTGTAGCTCTTTAAAAGTATTTATTTATTATGGAAAATAGACTCAAAGGTGATGAAAAAAACAGACCTCCATTATTTAATTAAATTAATTATGCCCAATGGAAAATTAAGATGAAAATGCATTTAGAAAGTATGGATTTTGAAATTTGGTCTTCAATTGTAGATGAGTATAAGATTCCTGATACTGATAGAAATACTTGGGATGAACCAACTAAGACTACTTTTAATAATAATTTCAAATCCATGAATACCTTATACTTATCTTTATAACATGATGAATTTAATAGAATTTTTGCATGTAAAACAACCCGTGAAATTTGGGATACTTTGTCTATTTTACATGAATAAACTTATAGTGTTAAGGAAATGAGACTTAATACTTATACTATTAAGTATTATAACTTTAAGATGAAGCATGATGAGGATATTTATGATATGTATCACAGGTTCAAAGAAATTGTAAACACAATGATCTCTCTTGGAAGAGATGTCATTTCCAAAGAACAAATGATGAGGATTCTTAGATGCCTACCTAATAGATGGAGAAGAACTTCTGTCTCTATTAGAGAGTCATGTGACATCAAAAAATTACTTGTCAAAGAAATAATTTGGAAACTAATGATGTACAAATAAGAGTTGAAATTAAAAAAGGAAGAGGGGGATGGACCCAATAGAAAATATGTGGAATTTAAGACCACTAACTCTAAACACAAATAAAAGTAGAAAATACAAGCCTCTATAGAAAGTTCCATCAGTGAAAAATCATCACCCGATAGTGATGAGAAGATGGATCAATTAGATATAAGGTTTAAGAAATTTTATAGAAGGAATAAATTCTTTATAAATCCCAACTTCAAAGAAAGATATGATAAAAAAGGAAGTTGGAAGAAGGATTGGAAAAGAGATGACAAGTCTGATGCAATAATATGTTATGAATGTAAGAGAAAGGGACATGTAAAGGCTGACTATCCCAAGCTCAAGTATAAAAAGAAATATGAGGACAAAGATAGAAAGTATAAAAAGGAAATTAAAGCAACTTGGAGTGCTTCTGAGGACAATTCAAGTGACTCAGAGTCTTCACATGATGAACAGGCTAACAAAGCCAATATGTATTTTGTGACAAACACATCTGAGGTAACCTTGGAATATCATGTACAAAATTACTATTATTATGGAGATGAAAGTGATTATGAAAATATATTTATAGAATAAATTTTTGACTATTGAAATATGCTTGAAGAGAAATGTAATGAACTAAAAGATAAATACAATTATTTAAAGATACAATATGCTCTTTAATTAACTGTTAAATTTGAACTTGTTGTAGAAAGAGAGAAAAATGTTCAATTACTCAAAGAAAACAATGAATTAAATCTATATAATGAGAAATTGAGAAAAGAACTAGAAAGGTTTACTAATGGTAAAGATATATTGGTAAAAATTCTAGGTAAACAAATTGACCCTAAATACACTACTGGTATTGGCTATCAACCTGGTAAAAGAAATTTCAAAAAAACCAATTTTGTTTCTAAATTGGGAACATACAACTTTATTCTTAGTTCAGTAAAACATTATTCTAGTTGAAATTATGATACATCCTCTAATGTTTCATGTTTTTCTAGACCAAATAAAGTTTATTTCTCAAATAATTTACATAATTCTTATAGGAAACCTACGAGGCAGATGTAGGTTCCTAAAGCACTAGTTACTAATATTACTAGACCCAAACATATATGGGTGCCAAAGTCAATTTTTATTTTACTATTTTTTAGGAAAATTGTTTGAAGAGATCCTATAAAAATTATGGTACTTGGACAATGGGTTTTCAAGCCACATGATAGGACACTATTCGTGTTACAAGAACCTAATAAATATTGATGGTGGGTATGTCACTTTTGGTGACAATGATAAAGGAAAAATCATTTTCCTAGGCAAAATCTGTAACTCTAACTCAATTTAAATATCTAAAGTACTTTTTATGGACTGTAATATAATCTTATTAGTATTTCACAACTATGTGATGATGAATTTCATGTTAAATTTGAAAATGATGCTTGTAAAGTTTTTAGTTCTAAAAATAAATTTGTATTTTTTGCATTAAAAAAATGAAAATGTATATTCTCTTAAATTAGATTCTCTAGTTTCTCAAAATTCTTCATGTTTAATTTTATTTCACAAAGAGTCTTGGATCTGGAATAAAAGACTAGGACACTATAATATTCACAACCTTTGAAAGCAAACTAGAAAACGTTTAGTCAAATATCTACCTAAACTAGAGTTTCAAAATGATAAAGTGTGTAATCCTTGTAAAAAGGAAAAACAACACAAAATTTCATTCAAACCAAAGAAAGAAGTCTCAACTTTTCAACCTCTTGAGTTGGTTCACATGGATTTGTTTAGACCGTATTGAGTTTCTAGTTTAAATGGGAAGCACTATGTTTATGTTCTTGTAGATGACTTTTCTAGGTATACTTGGACCTTCTTCTTGGCTCATAAAAGTGAATCCTGATCTCATTTCACCAAGTATGCTAAAATTTTAGAAAATATTAGCGGACTTAAAATTAAATCTTTAAGAAGTGAACATGGTTGTGAGTTTGAAAATCAAGAGTTTTAATCCTTTTTCTAATAAAATGGATATAGTCATAATTTCTCTGCCCCTAGAACACCTCAACAAAATGGAGTTTTAGAAAGAAGAAATAGGTCCTTCAAAAAAATTTCTAGAACCATGCTTAGTGAATATGAATTACCTATTTATTTTTGGGATGAAGTTGTAAATACAACATTCTATATTATTAATAGAGTTCTGATTAGACCTATTCTTAAAATAACTCCATATGAATTATATAATAATAGAAAACCCAAAGTAAACTACTTTAAAGTCTTTGTATGAAAATTTTATATCCTTAATACCAAGGAAAATCTTGAAAAATTTTCATCCAATAGTGATGGAGGAATATTTCTAGAATATTCAATCTCTAGTAAAGCCTATAGAGTTTTTGACAAAAGAACTAAATGTGTGGAGGAATCTGTCCATGTCAAGTTTGATGATATAGATCCAAATGAGCCTAAGACCTCTCTAAATAATCTTTATAATTATATATCAAATCTATAAATTAATGCTAAATCCTCTAACCATCCTGTAAAGAAATCCGTGAAAACTTTCAGTTCTGAAAATTCTCCAGATTCAAGCCATAGTGAACTAGAACCAAGTAATGAACCTAAAATAACTAGACCTACCATTTCTAGACCTACTAGAACCCTTAAGAACCATACTTTAGATGCTATTGTTAGAGATTTAGATAAAGGAACACAAACTAGAGCTTCTCTTAGAAATCAGGTTAAACATCAATCCTTCTTGTCACAACTTGAACCTAAAAACATCAATGATTCCATCAATGGTGAATTTTGGGTGATGACTATGCAAGAAGAAATTAATAAGTTTGAAAGGAACAATGTTTGGAAACTTTTTGATAGAACCAAATACATTTTTACTATAGGCACTAAGTGTGTGTTTAGAAATAAAGTAGATGAAGCTGGTAACATAGTTAGAAACAAAGCTATATTGGTTTCACAAGGCTATAGTCAAGAAGAAGGAATTGAATATGAGGATACCTTTTCACCAATATCTATACTTGAAGCCATTAGAATCTTGCTTGCATATGTAGAAAATCTTAATTTAAAACTATATCAAATGAATTTCAAGAGTGCATTCTTAAATGGGTATATAGCTGAGTATGTTTTTGTTGAACAACCCCTGGTTTTACAAATCCCCACCTTCCAAATCATGTTTTTAAATTATCAAAATATTTTTATGGTTTAAAACAATCTCCAAGAGCTAGGTATGGAAGATTAAGTACTTTTATTATTTCTAAAGGTTTTACAAAAGGTATAGCTGATCTTAATCTTTTTATAAAAAAAATTTTCAATGATGTTTTAGTAGTTTAAATTTATATAGAAGATATTATTTTTGGATTTTAAAAAAATTATTTATGTATTGAGTTTTATAAAACAATGAAAAATGAATTTCAAATGAGTTTAATGGGTGAACTAAAATTCTTTCTTGGATTTAAAATCTTTTAAAATAAAGATGGTATTATTTTAAATCAAATAAAATATACTAAAGATCTTCTAAAACATTTTGTCTTGGACAACACTAAAAGTAGTGATACTCCAATGAGTAATACTTGTAAGTTGGATCTTGATGATAATGGAAAATCTGTTGATCAAACCAATTACAAAGGAATGATTGGAAGCTTACTCTATTTAACTACTAACCAACCTGATATTATGTTCAGTGTATGTATGTGTGGTCTCTTTCAAGAAAAATCCAAAGAGTCTCATTTAAATACTGTTAAAAGGATTTTTAAATACCTTAAACATACACCCAATCTAGGACTATTCTATCATAGAGGACAATCATTTGAGTTAGTTAGCTATTTTGATGCTGATTTTGGTGGTTGAAAGTTAGATATAAAAATAACCTCTAGAACATGTCATATTTAAGTAAAGTCTCTAGTGTCATGGTGTAGTAAGAAACAAAACTTGGTTGCATTATCTACTGCCGAAGCTGAATACATACCTGCTGGTAGTTGTTGTGCACAAATTTTGTAGATGAGCCACACATTACTAGACTATGAATATAAATTCAGACATGTACCTATAAACTGTGAGAATAAAAGTGATATTAACATTTAAAAGAATCCAGTTTCACACTCCAGGACAAAGAATATTGATGTAAGACATCACTTTTTGAGAGATCATTATCAAAAAGGTGATATCACTTTGGAATTCATTGGAACTGAATATCATCTTGTGGATATATTCACTAAACCATTAAATTATAAAAGGATAAATTATATCATACATTAATTAGGGATGATAAGTTTTAAGTGAAAGTATTACAACCTTGGAATTACTGTTTAACTTTCACGGTTTCACAAGTCACTATTTTACACTTGTTGTCTCAACATTACGGTCGCACCGTTTGCTATCACACCGTAAGGATGACACCGTGACAACCTATTTTGGTCTCACCGTAATGAATTAGTTTTCTATTTTCTTTAATTTTATTTCCCATATCATTGTGTTGATTATTTTATTGTTCTTTTTATGAACTTTTTTGTTTATGACATTTGGACTTCCTAAATGATAAAAAAACTGATATTTTTCACTTCTCTCTTCACTCGATATTTCATCTATCGAAACCAAAGACCTTTCCTTCCAAATCTCCTGATATAATTCAACTCTTTATCCTTCTTAAAACTGATGTTTTATTCCCAAAATGAAGTGACACTCTTCATTGACTCTTGAGAAGTGAATGTCTTACAAGAAAGAAAGAAAGGTACCACGAATTGCACTAGAAGGACCACTGAATTTTGGTCTTGTAAATAGAATAGTCATGCCGAATAAGAAAGTATGTCCGAAGTGGATACTATTAATTAAGTTTCTACTCTTGAAAGTTCTGACTAAACAAGGCCGGTTGGATTGCTTTACTAAGGAAAAACAACCCATTTATCCAAAACTTGTTTCTCAGTTTTATCAGTATGTATAGTTTTCATTTGATATTAAAGATGAATTTGTTGTAAGAAGCTAGATTAATGGTCAAAGGTGTAATTTTTCTTCGAGGTTATGGGATGGATTCCTAGGGATACCTCATTAAGGAATAATTGAGGATCATCAAGGATAACCTCCTCCTCCTAGTGATATTTTCATATTGGAAGAAGCTTTGGGATGTTTAATTAGAAATAAGATGAAAAGAAGGGAAATTGCTGGTGAGTTTGATAGTGAGACAAGGCTTATATTTAAGTTTATCTAGAATTTTATTAGTCCAAGGAAAGTTTATTTTTATACTCTTAAGTATCAAGATGTATTCTTGATACATATTATGAAAAATGGGCACAAGATTAATCTGTGTAAGTATATTATACTTCACATGTGTGAATTGATAAATACAACTTAGAAGTCTAACTCTTTGTTATTTTCAAGATTAATCTCTACAATGTTGTCATCTAAAGGAGTAGTTGGTCTGAATTAAGAAGTCATTAAAGGTTATGAGTTCTATATCTCAAAGGATACAATCATAAGGATGAAGATAAGTTGGAATCCTTGGAAAAAGTCTGGGGTGGTGGACAATGAAAGGCTGTATGAAAATTTCAATCCCATTGAAAATCCCTCAAGGCCTAAGGAAAAGTGTGACCTAGGAATAGAATCTAATGAGTTGGTGGAATAATCAAGTCAAGAAGAAGAGGAAGTGGAAGCTGCATCTATGGAAAGAACTATCTTATAAGAGGATAGTGTCTTACCTGAAGAAAAAGTTGATGATAAAAAAGTTGATGAAAAACAAGTTGGCGAAGAAATATTTGATGAAGGATTTGTTGATAAAAAATGACCTACTACTGGTCTGGAAGAGTAATATGTTCCTGAGGAACATCTAGAAGAACTTGTTGTTGAGAAAGGTCCTGAAGATGTGGAAATATATGAAGAAAAATCTGAGCTATAATTAATCCTATCATTTGAAGAAAGAATAGACCAAGCCTTTCATTAAGCTAGAATAGATATGGGTGAGCCTGAAATTGATGAAAGTATAGAAATAGAGAAAGAGACTGGTTCTCTTACTCTTAGAGATGATTCAAAAATTGAGGGGGTGAAAAACCCCATTTTGGAAAGTACTCAAGTAAAAATCTCTGTTGAGACAAGTCCTATGGACAATTTGTATAAATTCCCTAGCTATTTTTTTGTCTCAATCTCTCAAGTGGCCTCAATGATAAGAATCAATCTTACAAAATCTTTTCAATTGAAATATTTTTCTCTATAAGGAGTAATACCTTCTAAGGAGCTCGAAGATATTGTGGTTTCTAAAATAGATATTGCACGAGAATCTCCAAGCTCTGTAAGACATGAGGACTTAAAGGTGTTTAGTGAAAATATGTTGGTTGGCTTTGAGAAGCTTTTAAAAGCTCAAACTCTTCGTGTAACTCATCTAAGTGAACATGATGATATTATTATTTTAGAAAAACTTATTTGGAAAGCTCAACCTTTAATGTTGCATGAAATTCAAGAAGTAAAAATTCAAAATCAGCTGCTAAGTGAGAAAGTGAAATCTTTAATGTCTTTGGTGGAACCCCCTATTGCACGATTCAGCATAAAAGATGATAACAAGATATCAAAAAAGTTTGTAACACTGATTCAACCAAATATGGTCTCTTTTTTTGATAAAATAATAACAAACAATGACAAGTTAGAAGAATAAATTCGAAAATTGGCATCCTCAATTGATGTGTTTCTCGGTATCTTCAAGGACTCTATTAAAACTATTTTCATGAGTCTTACTACACCATCTGCAGCCATCTCAACTCCTTCCTCCTTTTCCAAGCCTTCTCAATCATCTCAGTTTTCAAAAATTGAAGTTCTGAGAAAGGTTATTCAAGAAGAGCTTAAATCATTGAAAAGTCCATCTGTTCAATAAAGCCTCTCTACAATTGTTCAAAATAGTGAACATGTCCATGACATGGTTAGACTATACTCTAAGGAATATTCTACAACCTATGATGAGATTTCAAATAAGGTGGATTTATACTTCAAAAGGATTTATACAGAACATCAATTGATAAGTCATTTCAAGTATCTTACATAGAATTTGAAAATGCCTCTAGTGAATCAAGAGTTGAAGGACCAAGTGTAGAAATTGAAAGAGTTCACACCATTCTTGGAGAAGTTTATTATGAATAAAGATTATTTTGAAAAGGATATGCGATATGGAGGTGAGTTCATCATTGATTTCATTAATTTGTTGAAGCCCTATATCCACGTACAAAGCACTACTATAATGGCTCCTACAGCTGCTCCGTTGAGGCCAGGTTCTACCTCTTCTTCATTGTATTCTTTTCCTCTTGATACCATGTCTATCTCTCAGGATCTGATCAAGATCAGATCTATTATTATTGAGAAATCCTTACCTCAGTCTTCGACCAAACCCACTCTCACACCTTCTGTTTTTGAAGGTGCGCCTCTTCCTTTTCGCACCATTGGATCACTCTCAGCTACCACCTTCTATTTACTCCCGTGGCCCCTCCTGATGATTCTAACAAGGGAAAAGAGAAGTCTAATTCCTCTTAAGAGAAGTGAAGGATATTTATTTTATAGGAATGTTATCTATTTTGACATTTTTTAATATTCTTGTTCTGGATTCTATTTTATTTTTCAATGGAATTTTCCTTATTGCTGTTTGAGTTTAGCCTTACACTTATTCAATTCTTATTTTTTTTCTTTTTATTTTATTTTTGATAATCCCAAAATGGGGAGAAATAAGAAAGGATTTATTCTCTTTTTTATAGTTCATACATTCCATGATTTGTGATCATAAAAAAGATGGATATCGTTGGACACTTCCTGTTTGATCATGTTTTAATGCTCAAAAATCATTAAAATCATTCAAATTATGATAATCATGTTTAAATCATGTTTGAAGTTTGTTGGTATTCTTATGATTCCATGATTCCTAGTTCTAATTCATAATCTCACAAGTTATGATTAATCTTGTTATATTATGTTTTATTATACTAAAAATTAAGTTTAATCCATTATGTGAATATTACTTCTTAAGATTGTTTATAGGTATTTGGATAATTCTGAGAAACCGTAAGTCTAACACTGGTTCTGGATTTTGGAAAAGACCCAGACACCATGACCCAGACACTATGACCCAAACACTATAACCCATACACCATGACCCAAACACCATGACCCAGAAACCATGACCTAGACACCGTACTCCTGACACTGTGACTCAAGCACCATTCAAAGTTTTAACAAAGGACTAGACACCGCTACTAGAGACACTATGATCCTAACACTGCATCTATGCTATAAGTTCTAGATATCAATGCAGCTATGGAACCATAACTGTCTCACCAATCCAAGGCAAAATAGAAGACACCATTTCCATGTGACACTATTTCAAGACAAACTGTGACACCATTCTTTAATATTTTTTTTATCGTTTTCAATTTAATTTATAACGGTCATATTCAAGTTATTAAATGGCACTAAAATCATTAATGTTTCTTTATAGACATGTCACCTGATAGTACGAGGTATGAGGTGTAGAATACATGCATCCTTTTGGATTGAACATGTGCACCCCTAATTAAAAAGAAGATAAGTGTGGCTAAAAATAAATAGAAGTGAGTGGTGGAAAAATGAACTCATGCATGCAACAATATAGTACTAAAAAACAAACGAATCAATCTCGATACCTGAAGGATAAAATACCGAAGATAAGAGCCTCAAACATCTTCATAGTACCAACTCAAAGAAGAACACGAGATACATAGCCTACTTTATCAAAATGGAAACTAGAGAACTGGACTTTTGATACTCTATTTTCATAAGAGGACTTGATATTTTCATCTGCCTCATCCTAAAAGTCCAGAGCTACATAGAGCAACACTCTGAGCATTTATAATCTTTTCTCATCATCATTTCTCTATTGTGTATTTTTTTAGCTTTTGAATAGTGTGTGTGTCTGTATTAAAACACACATTGTCTCCTATATTAAATTGGAGGATGAAAATCCTTCCACTAATGTCTTCTTACATCTGTTTACTCCCATAGATAAGTGTAGAATATGTCCTTGTGTGACCTGGTAGATTATTACCATGAAGAACAGTGGAACGTGTGACCTGGATAGTCCTGTGTACTACTTTTTACCCCGATCCAGGGTGTGGATCAAGTTTATTAATATAAACTTCTTGGTGGTAGGTGATCACCAAGTGGAGTGGATTAAGTCTCAACATAAGACTAAACCACTTGGTTTATCTGATGTGTATTTTCATTTAGTTTTTCTCTACTTTACTATATATTTCATAAAACAAGATTTTACTTTGATAATTAGTCTTGGATAGAAGTTATAACTTTTTTTCCATATTAGAATAGATTCAAAAGTTGTATCAATAACTCACATTGATATTAATAAAAATTAATCAATCTTCTGAGAAGCTATTTGAGAAATCAAACTATTATAACGTCATTACCTTAATTAACTGGCATGTATTCATTTTTATTGGGGAATATTTTTAAGTGAACTTTTTAACCAAATTTTATAGATACTCAATTCACCCCACTCTTGAGTACTCTACTCTGACCAACACTAAAGTTTCTTAAAAACCCTTTTTACATGTTTTCACTTCAATTGGACATCATTTATTTCTAAAATATAAATTAATTTTCCTTCCCTTTTCTTTTCTAGGATATACATGTTTATAATCCGATTTTATGACAAATACAAATTATTTTCTAAAAGAACCATTCTTTCCAAAGTAAAAGGGGTTTTCTTCTTGTTTCACTTTTACTTATATGAGATATATGTCATTTTCACCACTTATTTATTACATGTGGTGTATGTACTACCCTTTGATATATAAAATATTTATTATTCTTATTCTTATGATATTATATGTTTCATTTAATGCTATTACTTCATAGGGAGTAAGATTTAAATGTTTCAAAGTGGTATGAGACACTTTGTAATGTTTAAATATTATTTTTCTCAAGAATTTATCAATAATTTTATTAGAGTATTTTCATCTATGATTATGATTAAAATATTTCAATGTGGTATGGGACACTTTGATTTAAATATATCTTTCTTTAGACATATGAGAAATGAATTAGACTTAGTAAGTGATGGGTGGGCCCCTTTATATCCCCTTGATTCATAAGTAGGTCTCATGTGATAAAATAAAAATAGATTTTGGTTGAGGACTTAAACATTTATTTTTAGAACTCTTGGATAAGGCCTCAATGATATGTTTATAATGTTCAAAATATGTATTCCCTAATTATGATATTAGTAATTGATAAATAATTTGATTATTAAACTTGTAGAATATCCATAGATAAGTTTTATGTGATTATTTATATGGAATTATTTATTCATCATTTATATCCACCATATTATTCACAAGATTATGTTTTATTGACATGTATTTTAGTTATTCACCTTGACTTAATGTTTATGTTTATGATATCTTCTTATGTATTGTTTAGCCTTACTGAGAACCTTATCTCACCCCTTTATTAAGTTTTATTTTCCCCCAGGATGCGAATATATATATTATGAATGAATTTTAGGAATAATCTAGGAGTTATAGATGTTTTCAATGGAGTTTCTATATTGTTTTTTTCCTTTCAAGTTATAATGTAAAACTTATGATTGTATATAGTTTTCCAAATCTACTAAACTGTTCAATACTTTGGGATGAAAACACTTGTTCATAATATCAATTTAATTAATTAAGGTATTAGCTCTAGGATACAGGGGTCGGGGTCTATACAGTTGGTATCAGATAAGGTTTAGTAGAAACCATTGAAACTAGATTTAGAAAACATAGATTAGGGAACATAACCCTAAGATAGACTTTTAGGATAAGCATATAAGAACATCCTAGATTTTTGGTAAGGTATATATTATGTGGGTGTTCCTAGAAATACATAAATATATGGATACTACAAGTGGATGTGGTTTTAGAATAGTTGTACTTAGGGGAAACAACTTAGACAAGGTGTCCTAGGCTGGACTCGAGGTAACCTAGTACATGAAAATGAACCTAAATGCACACCTGATTTGAAACCCCCTTAGGATATTCTTAGGATAATTCATATTTTCTTTAAAAACCATTATAAAGGATTTAAAAGTAAACATGTCCCCAAAGAAACCTTGTTTATGATTATGAGATTAGCTATGCATAAATTTTTCAATTTATGGTAAGTATTTCACCAGTATTGGGATTATACATTATGTTTCATAATGTTATGATATAATCTAGTATATTCCATTATTTAGAATGGTGCATAGTAGAAGGAATAGGAACCACATAATTGAACACAATCCAAAGAGTAAGAATGATCATTTATTCGACGAATTTACACTATTATTTTGAAGGGAACTAGTTTCTCAAATGTTCTAATCATATTAAGAGATAATATCTTTCTATAAAAAAAGGGATAAAGAGTTTTCTATGTATTATGGATTTAGAAGGAAGAAATAAAATAAGAGGAAACTGGAAAAAAGATAGAGAAAGGGAAGAAGGGAAAGAATTATTTTCCCTTATTTGATAATTATGGAAGGAAGAACCTTGGTATTTTCTTAAAAGGAATGGGAGTTTTATACAAGTTTGGAGTGAAATTCCACCATTATTTTGATTGTAAGGGTAAGAAAAAGGTTTCCAATGTTCAATGCTTCAACTGAAAGGAGACTAAACACTATAAAAATCAATGTCTAAGCATCAAAGGAATATACGCTAAAAAACGATAAATGATCATAGTCAAGCTTATGATAATACCTCAAACGAAGAGAAATGATTAATATATATATGTTCTTGGATTAAAGAATTATTTTATGATATTATGGTTATAAGAATCATGAAATATATAAGGATCATACTGCAATGATTATTATTTAAAGATTTGAAAGAATATACTAAATGGTATAAAACAAGTGATTTAGTAGCAACTAGAACATTTTGGAAAATACATGGATGTAGGAAGGATAAAAATTAATGTGTTACTAAAGTTTATATAATAATGATAAAGTTATTTTCATTGGAAATTATTGGTGACCGAGAAATTGGTTAGTGATTTGATGGTTTATGCTATCTTTGGAAGGTTTATTACATGTTTAGATTTAAGGAATGTATTTGATAATATGAGATTTTAATCTTGGAATATTGTATGTTTTCATAAAGGATATTAAGTTATTAATATATTTATTATCTGACCATAAGATCTACATTTTTTGGGAAACCTTATGGAAATTTATTGACCTTCTTTCTAAATTTTTGGTTGTTGAATGTGGACATACATGTTTTAGATGAGCCTTAATATTATCTACTTGTGGAATGGATCAAGTTAAAATTTTGAAATTATTGTTCATTGATGACATGATTTATCATTCTTGGTTTAGTAAACAATTTAAGGTCTAATGAATGAATTAAGAACCATATGATTTGTTAAAATTTCTTCTGGCGTGAAAAATTCATCATGATCATTCATTTCCAGATGTAAGGGATTATGTCAAAATAGATCAAATCATAAACAAAGGATGAGATAATGCATATGACATTTAAATTAATAAATTAAGATTATCTAAATATTAAAATAATTCCTCAACTCTAGGAAAAGTATTTTAGAACAAAAAAGTTATCTGTTTACTTTTCTTTCGGATAAATCAATGGTCTTTTAACCAATAACAAATTTATGGCTTTGTGATGGTTAAATTTCTAATGAACAGGTTCTATATCACTCTCCCTCAGAACATAATGGTTATATTATTCTTCCATGTCCATATTTTTTACTTCGCACTAATGATTTCTTACCCAAAATCCTAGTTTTGAGGTGACCTTCACATTCCCTTTTCCCTCTTATTAAGAGGATATTTTGTTAACCCTATTTACGATGTGGGTTTCCCACAATGGAATTTTAAAGTATCAACCTTTGATTTTTGAAGTAATATTTCAAATTGTGAGGATGAACTTTATTGTATGATGGGAGAATGTAACACCCCAAGATTTTATGGTATGCCTCCTTTTAAAATTAACTTCTTCAATAGATTATGAGCTTAGAAAATGATTAAATATTATTATTTAATTATTATAGTTATCCCTCAGATATTGGGATTGGAGAAAATGAATGAAATTAATTAAATTATGAACATTATATATTACACATATTTATAAAATTAATTCATTGGTATCTAATTAATTATAAATAAAAACCAGTTGAACTTAAAGGGTTTATTTTTATAAAAACTATTTTTATGCCCACAATGACATTTTATTTTAAGAAATTAAATTAATCAATATTAGTGAAATATATTAATAAAAATTATATATTATATATTCAATCAAATATTTTTACATTCATGAAAAATATTTTTAGAGACATAAGATAAGAATAAACCCAATTTTACACATAAAAGGCTATATTTTTATAAACATAGTTTTTAACACCTTTTAATAGTGAACTTGTTTTAAATATAAATTTTTACACTTTAATAAATTATATTTTATAAAATAAACATTATTTTTGAATTAATAATATTAAAAATTTACTTTGGTTAAATTTTTGGTATTTTTCTGATAAGTTTCATTTTTGATGAATTGTAATGCGACTGTTAGAATAATAATGTGACCGTTAAGAGTAGTAATGTGTCCATAAGAACAATAACCTAACCTATTAAAGTATAAGTATGCTTTAGTCATATTATAAGCATTAATATAATATAATTATATTATAGTATAAGTAAATGAATATTTTAAAATTTATTAATTAATTGTTAGTAATTTTGTAAGTCATAAATATTAAAATAAAATTTTATAATTAATAAAATGATTTAAAAGAAAATTTATTTTCATAAAATCTATTCATAAATTAATATTTTTTTTATTATGATTTTAATATAATTTAATGATACCTTATTTAAATTTTCAAGGTTTTATAAAATTATTTATAATTTTAAAATTTGTATTTTTCAAGTAAATGATGATTTTAATTAAAAATTAAAATTCAAATATTTATAAAATTATTTTCATAAAATAGCGTTCATTTTTTAATTCTAGATATCTAAAAATTATTTCGGTGAATTTTTGGTATTTTTCTAAAATACTTGAATTTTTAGTGAATAATAAAATACGACAATTTATGATAAATGTTAAATACACGAATTATTGAGTCATAGGTTATTTATGGCTGATGTAAGCCCATAATATCAAACCATCCTTCATTATTTTAATATATTTATTGATAATTCTAAAACTATTTATATTCTTGAGCCAAAATAATAAACTAATGAATAAAATATTCAAAATACACCACTCTCCTCCACTATAAATACCCCCACTCACCACCCTACCCCTAACACCTTCCAAGATTTGAGAATTATCAAATTTCTGCCCAATACTATTCCCAATCCCCTCCCCCAAATCCAATAGGATTTGTTCTCAATAAAATACCAAAATCAATCCCCTTAAGGAGGTTCTCAAGGAGGAGAATTCAAGAGGTAAAAATCCTCTTTATTTTATTTTATTTTCAATTTATTTTATTTTTTATCCTTTCCTCACCTCCTTTAACCAAAAGGACATGATAAATCCAGTATCATTTATATGCTGTAATACTATCATGTTAATTTAAGATCCATTGTCAAACTCCATTATCTCTCTCTCTCTCACTCTCTTACTCTATAAATGAAAACATCACCCGTGATACACATGGTGTTAATCAATAAAACAAAACTAGTTTGTGATGATTGAAAACCCACAAAAATAATCTAAATGATTATCACTAATGTATTATCTAATGATTCATCCTCACCCCAAATATTCAAATAAATTATATAACATTTAATATTTTTGATATTCATTAATAACATATAAATTCAATTATGGATATCTATTCCCACTTTACATGAACTTTCATACTCATATGTATGTAAACCGATCATAGAAACCAAGGAAACAAATGCTCCCTAATGGTAAAATTATATCTTATAACTCATAAAAAAGACCATAAATGAACTTAATATAATTTTAATAAATATAATAAATGTTAAATAGGTTCTAAATTTAATTTTTAATGAATTTAATTTCATTATCTAGGATTTTAATTATAAGTGCAGAACACTTTCAGACACAAGTTAAGGGTTTTCTCCTCTCACTTTATTTTAGTGAGATATGCCTTATTCACCACTATTTCTTATGTGTAATGTATGTATAATACACTCAATGTATCATATCATGAATACATTTATCTTCATGGTATTGAATGTATTATTTTATGATCATTATTTTTATGGGGCATATGGTTCGACTGTTTGCAAAGTTGTAAGGGACTCTCCTCGAACCTTTATTTTTTATTTGGGTTATGATTTCTATCTATTTATCCCAATGTAATACTTTATTTATTTTTATATAAATATTATAAATTATTTTTATATATTTAAAACTCATTTATCTAGATCATTTCATCTTTATTTGATGTGGAAATTCTTGTTTTATAAGTTTTCCTTTTCAATTCCTCTCGATAAGCAAGCCCAATTAAAGGGAACTTCCCAATTTCTTACCCATTTTCAAGTACCGCCCATTATCTATTTTAATATAACAATATTTTTATAATATAAATCATTTTATTATAAAAAAATATATTAACTCATTTATGGTTTTATACAAAAAATTATTCCCTTTTTATTTTAAATACTCCTTAATATTTTTCTTAAACTGCATTAAAGAGGCTCATTTGTAAAGTTTCTTAAACACTATTTTAAAATTTTTTCACTTCAGTTGG
This sequence comes from Viscum album, assembly GCA_963277665.1. Classification (NCBI taxonomy): domain Eukaryota; kingdom Viridiplantae; phylum Streptophyta; class Magnoliopsida; order Santalales; family Viscaceae; genus Viscum; species Viscum album. The sequence goes on from OY728162.1 coordinate 130,754,670, forward strand.
ACATAATTTATGACTCAAATATAATTTAATTTTTATTACCTTTTATTTTACAGGATATAAATGTTTAAAACCTGATTTTATGACAAATACAAATGATTTTCTAAAAGAACTTTTCTTTCCAAAGTAAAAAGGGTTTTTTTTTCTCGTCTCACTTTTACTTCTATGAGATATATGCCTTATTCACCAATTATTTATTACATGTGGTGTATTTACTTCCCTTTTATATATAAAACCATGATTCTTATTCTTATTATTATATTATATGTTTCATTTAATGTTATTCCTTCATAGGGATTAATATTTAAATGTTTCAAAGTGGTATGAGATAATTTGGAATGTTTAAATATTATTTTCCTCAAGAATTTATGAATGATTTTATTAGAGTATTTTAATCTATGATTATGATTAAAATATTTAAAAGTGGTATGGAAAAATTTTATTTAAAAATATATTTTCATTAGACTTATGAGGAATGAATTGGACTTAATAAGTGATTGGTGAGTCTCGCTGTATCCCCTCGATGCATCGGTAGGATCATGAGACAAAATAGAAGTGGATATTTGCCAAAGACTTAACCATTTATTTTTATAAGTCTCGGAAAATTCCTCAATAATATGTTTATGATGTTTTTTATATGCATTTCATCATTATGATATTACTAATTGATAGATTGTGTGATTATTTGACAAGTATAATATCCATGGTTAAGTTTCATGTGATTATTTATATAGAATTATTTATTTAGATTTTATTTATTCCATATTATGCTCAAGATTATGTTTTATTGGCATGTATTTTAGTTATTCACCTTTCCTTAATGTTTATGTTTATGATATATTACATTGTATTGTTTAATCTATCTGAGAATTTATGCTCACCCCTTTCTTATGTTTTATTTTCCCCCAAGAATTGAAGATGTATATCATGAATGACATGCAAGCATAATCTAGAAGTTATGGATGTTTCCAATGGAGTTGCTATGTTGTTTTTTATTTAAAGTTGTAATGTAAAAATTATTTTTTATCTTATTTTTGAAAACTACTAAACTATTCAGTCATTTGGGATGAAAACATTTGTTCATAATACCAACGTAATGAATTAAGCCACCGGATCTGGGCTACTAGGGTCGGGATATTTATAGCTCTGATACCAATTAAAGGTACCAAGGCACACAGTGGAAGCCAGTGGGCCCAGGATTTTAAAAAATTTCATCATAATAGTGAAAAAATTATCATCTTCACTGATCTAAGACTTGGTATGGTTTGGGGATCTCGTGTGAATTAAACATATCATGAAAATTAAAATTTAACACAAAAATTGTTCAAAATGATGTGTGGTCGACTGTAGCTAGTCACTAATAGTTTTTTGTTGAAGGATCCAAAGATGAATCCCTCTAGATCATCCGAACATGCTCTAAAAATCTGTACACTCTTCATTTGTCGAATTCTAGGTGCTAGCTTGGAGCTCCAACTAATCCTTTGGCATTGCTATGATCACCACGATCCCGTACATTCAGTCCATTGAAAACATTATTGGATCGACACTTTGAGAGAGGATTTATCTCTATATAAATAAGTATGAGAGATAAGATATCATTATTTTTGTAATGAAAATGTATTGAATGAGCTCATCTCTCCTACTTATATAGTGGGAGGTGCTGATACCCAGAAAGGATTTCCCAACCCCTAAAAATAAGACACCCACTAAATTATAAATAAGTAATTATGATAAAATAAAATACATCACAAATATTATTTATATTTTATCAAATTCATATAATATATATTAAATTTATTACATGATAAAACTGAGTCATTTAACTTGACTTGTAATTCCCACTAATATTAAATGAACCTAGAATATTAAAATAATATTCATTCATATAATATTTTTCATGTATTCACCAAATACCTCATGAATAATTTTAATAAATATATTTAACCCAATTATTCTATACTTGAATATATTTTTTTATTTTTTAGTGATTGATTAATTTGACAACTCTTAGACCCCATAGTGGGTCCCACTATATCCTATATACCTATTCACTAGAATATGGCATATTTTTGAAGACACTATTATGTGTGACTCTTTAGGACCATATCTCTATAGCAGTAAATAGTATTCATAGACTAAGATTAGAGTCTAGTAACCCATAAAAGAACCTAAAGAGATAAGGAATAGTCATAGTAATGACAACCAACCTATGAAGACACACTATGTAATATAATCTCTTTCTCTTTAGATATCTCATAAAACAGAATTCACACTTGTATCATTGTACTTTATTGATTTATTGTCTGATGATCTAACTGGATGGATTTACCCACAAATTCCTTGACTATGGACTTATGAAGACACTACCATCCTAATCAACCAGGCCTAAGATATTACTTCCTCAAATCAAGAGAAACAAATCCTATCTTGATCATTCAACCAATAAAATACCCCTAATGACACACCCAACACAAGCTACCTCACCAAAATTTCCTTATCATGATTTATTATTTTCATCAAAGAATGCGATAAAATGAAACACATTGTTAATGATATCAATTCAGGAGACCAATCCATATTTATGTAGATGAGAACAACCAATGAAACTTGAAACATGTGGTGTTTCTATTGGCGGCTGTATCCTCATGATATCACCTATCATAGATCACCAAGTGTGAACTTCATGAGAAGAAGCATTAGTGCTTATGAGTCCCTAACATTTTATATTCATACTTCTATTATGTCCAATCAGTATGATGTATATAGTTCATAAGACATATGTTTAATATTAATGACATAGTATTTAGTAATTCTCATTATAGCTTTAGATCTATGAAAACATTTTGAAACAACAATTAATATATGAACATTAACATTTAAATAGTGGAAGAATAAATTACTACACTAAAATTCTAAGAGTACGTCATGCATAACTTACTACATACATGATACAGTAATTGAAAAGTACAATTTAGTTGGGTCTAGGGAACCAACTATTACAACATTTGGGTAACATTAGGATATAATAACTAGTAGGTTACATATAGAAAGCTCACACATTGATGTATACCATTGACTAGCCGATGGAGGATCACTGTCCAGTCGTTGATCCTTCTAGAAATTCAACATTTTGTCTGAATGCCGCTGAACAATCACTGGACAGTAGTGACTAGTGAGTGGTGATTTTCTAGGATCAGTGAGTTCCAGGTGACCCATCAGCTAGCCGGTGAGGTGAAACAAGTATCCAATTGTGATTTTATAGAATCAATGAGCTCTATGTGACCCATCGTCCAATAGGTGAGGTGCACTGGGTAGTTGATGGTGTCAGGATAACAGTTTAGAAAGTGCATTTAATGATGGTCGAAATGAAAAAATGAGGTCTTATTCAGTTCAAATGTCCTCGAAGAATTTTAGAAGCTTCCTAACCCTTTGAAGAATTTAAATATATTCCCAATGAGTCTTAGGAGATCTACCAGTTACCAATAATTCCTCTTCGATCCTTGATTCTAGTTTGGATCTTTAAAATTAAAGCACTATTGATCCTTTTAAGGAGCCAAATATAATCTTAATTATCCATAATTTTCAAATTCCTCTCTTCTAACATCATCTACTTATCTATAATATTAATTATAATAATCCTTTAAAGAGATTAGGGAGTGAAATTGTAACATTCTGTTCCTAGAGAATATTCTACTTCTCATCTCCTTATACAACAAATTCTTACTACCAAAAAAGTGAGGGGTGAGTTCCTTGGCTACTGGAAAATATCAAGAGTGTGCTCAAAAACCATAATTGTGAGAGAAAAGTTTCTTTATAACCAACAAGATCAAGATATTAATAGTATAAACCTTTCAAATCTAGGGGATGAGACTGATCACATAACAATTCACTATTCATTTCCACCCTTACACCACTCTATTAAACAAGTTTTGTATTAAAAATTAAAAATATAATAAAATATTTAACTTAATATTTGTTCAATTAATTTAATTTTCATCACTTTTAAAAAGATTAATTTTACTTATTTTGATTATTTCATTGCAGGTGGAGGTGATTTGGAGAGCCCACGATAGAATTTAAGAAAAATGGCCCCAAACTACACAAGAGACCAAACATACATGCGTACATAAATATTTACTATGAATAATTCATGCATAAAATTAGGCTAAAAATTGGTGGAATAATGTAAAAATATGTGTGATACATTTCTATAGAAGACTATGGAGCCCAATTCATCCATTTGGAGGCCCAAAATAGGCTTATAATGTGAATAAATTATGGGTGCTGCAGATTGGACCACATTTTTGTATTTGGGAAGTAACTTGGGACTAAAACATAAAAATGGTATTATTAAATCTAAATTGGATATATAACTTGAAGGTACAACTTTACACCGAATTTCAAGACATTTTCACACAATTTGGTCAGTAAATCAGCCAAATAAATGAGGGAAAAGACTTCCATAAATAGTCACATAGTCCCTTAGGCACTTGAATTCTTTTGTGAAAATATTATTATAATTTTCCATAAAACACCCCTCACCATAATTATATGTTATTTATATATAATAGGGTAATATTGGATTCTTGGTAAGTTCTTCATCAACATCTATGGTTTCCTCCCATTCCATAGAGTTCTAAACTCATTGTGATCACCTAAGGAGGAACATGATGTAAATCCTAAGCTTCTTGTTGTAATATTTGAATGATATATTTTAATTCTTGGTTTTTATGTTGTTTTTATTCATAAAATATTCTTATTTAATTTAATTATGTATTGGTATTTCATACTCAACTCATATGATCATGTTTGGGGGTACCCATTCATGTGATGTTTCACACATCATTCACCAGTTTTTCTTCTATCTTTTAATTGTAGTGTTTGTGTGGTTCATATTGGTATATTGAATTCATAAAAACACTATCAGGGACATTTAATTTCACATCTTTTTAACACATTTAAATAACATAAAATCTTGAAAAAAGCATCAATTTCTTCATGTGTTTCCTTGGTGAGTTTTGGTTATAAAGTCAAACAGAAATCACCCAATCATCAACGGTAACCAGAGTATCATTTTGTGTTTACGACTGAACCCTAGGAGGTATCATAGTAAAAAATGAGTAACATTATGGTTTTAGATGTTACAAACTAGATATTAAAATATATAAACCCTATATTTGAAGTGATAAAGGATGAGCATCATGATATTTCCTTGAATTGATCTCATCTAATCAAATCTGTTAACTTCTTCTCCCTTTTATCGCTTTATTTTATATGATTTCATCTTAAATAAAAAAAATAAAATTTATTATAATCCCATTCCCATTTTTCATTGTCATTTTTTAATTAATGATCTAAAGCTCTGTTGATAGGTGACCTATGGTTCTTTCTATACTGCAAAAAATTCTAGTAAAAAACAATATTTAATTTACCACTCTTGAAAATGTGATCAGAGATGCATGGGATCACCCCAAACCATTTTCAAACTCTTTAATCAAATTATTTTTCCTAACTATTTTATTTTATGCATTTCATCATTCAAATTCGATACACATAATTTCATAAATTCAATTTCTTTGTTTTTTGGTGCGCATACTCACTCAATAAGTATTTAAATTGAATTTTTATTATAAATAAAATTTATCAATTATTAATTTTTTTTTGAAATTATCATATTATCAATTTATAAATTCAAAATAATTTGTATTTTCCATTTAATTTAATTTTTTAAAAGGTAAATTCACTCTCCCTCTTTCCATCTACTCTGACCAACACTAGATTTCAACTATAGAAGATGAGATGAAATCTCTTAAAAAGAACCACACTTGGTACATAGTCAATAAACCACCAACTTCCAAGGTTATTGGGTTTAAATTTATCTATAAGTGGAAAGAAGATAATACCATAAGAAATAAGATTAAATATAAGGCCATATTAGTGGCCAAAGGTTTTCTTCAATGAGAGGGAATGATTTTTTATGGATTTTTTATCTTGTAGTCAAGCATTATTCTATTAGACTCTTGTTTTATTTTGGTACTTATCTTTATTTTCATAGATAAAAACTTTATTTCAAAATTTATTTATTTCATAGTGATTTTGATGAAAAACTATTCGCAAAACCTCCTACTAGTTTTGATCATTAATTTAAATTTAACCATGTTTTTTTTCTATATAAATCTATTTATGGATTAAAATAAGATTCTAGATAGTGGTATAGAAAGTTTTTATCCATTAATGTTTCAAAATGGTTTCAAAAAGAGAAAGTTTGATATATATATTTACTTTAAATCCATTAAAAATTCCATGCTTTATCTTATTCTATTTTTTATGAATTGTTGGTTATAATTAGTAATATAAAATTGATCACCAATGTTAAAATGAAATTGAATTTGGATTTTGAAATGAAATTTAAGGACCCATACCCTAGTTTCCCGAAGCTACTACATTATATTAATACATTTGAATTATTACAAAAAATTCATATCCCTAAGGAATGAATAGTTTAGTTGTATTGGAAAACAATATACAAATATAAGTTCAACATTAAAACTTAAAATAATAGTAATTACATTGGAAACCTATATGACTCCTAGATTATCCCTGAAAGTCATTCATAATATGCATCTTTACAACCTAGGGAAAATAAAACATAATAAATGGGTGAGATCAGATTCTCAATAAGGGTAAGTAATACAATAGAAGTTATCATAAAAATAAACACTAGGAAAGGCAAAAAACTAAAAACACATACCTTTAAAAATATACTTAAGCATAATATGGTAGGAATTAAAGATGATTAAATAAGGCCATATAAATGATCATAAGATAATGAAACATAACCATTTAAATTATTCCATTGTAATAATCACATGGTTTATCAATTTCTAATACCATAATGTGGGAATGAATAATTTTGGACATCCGAAACATATTGTTAAGGCCTCGACCAAGATGTATGAAAATGATAGGGTAAGGCCTCAACCAAAACTGTAACATCCCCAAATGATAAAGGGTTAAATGACTAAATGATATGACTCATGTCAACAAGGTGCACCTTCCTTTTCGGGAGCCTACCTAGTTAGAACTCCACAGTTAAGCGTGCTTGGCCTGGAGTAGTGATCAGGATGGGTGACCTTCTGGGAAGTTTCCCAGGATGTGTGTGAGTGAGGACAAAGCACACTGGAAAGGACAAGTGTTGTCTGTGGGAAATGTCATTAGTCATATGACCCGTTCGGGCACGTGGGTGGACCCTGGGGTGGGCCCCACGTGTCTGCGGGGGAAACTGGTGGTACCTGGTAGGCGAGGACCCGACGACCATGTTAAGGCGGGGTGCCTGTGCTGTCACTGGGACCCGGTTGTCACATTTGGTATCAGAGGAGGAACCCAGTCTTAAGTGCGCGGTGCACTGCCTGGGTTGAGATGTAGGGCCCACAACGGGGGCGTTGTGCTCTAAAGGGGGGGTGATTGTAACATCCCCAAATGATAAAGGGTTAAATGACTAAATGATATGACTCATGTCAACAAGGTGCACCTTCCTTTTCGGGAGCCTACCTGGTTAGAACTCCACAGTTAAGCGTGCTTGGCCTGGAGTAGTGATCAGGATGGGTGACCTTCTGGAAAGTTTCCCAGGATGTGTGTGAGGACAAAGCACACTGGAAAGGACAAGTGTTGGCCTGTGGGGAATGTCATTAGTCATATGACCCGTTCGGGCACGTGGGTGGACCCTGGGGTGGGCCCCACGTGTCTGCGGGGGCAACTGGTGGTACCTGGTAGGCCAGGACCCGACAGCCATGTTAAGGCGGGGTGCCTGTGCTGTCACTGGGACCCGGTTGTCACAAAAACTGAATTTTTTTTTGTCTCATGAGACCTACTGATACATTTAGGGTCTATATAAGGCCACACACATCAATTTTTAAGTCCAATTAAATTCTCATATGAAGGGTATGAACATAAACAACATGAACATATGAAATAACATTCCCCAATCTGTACACATAAACACTTACCATTCTAAGTAGTATGCTGAATGGTATCAAGATATCACATCCATAGTAAAAATGATTATAAACCATTTAATAAAATATTGGATATGATAAAAATAATATATTAACCTCAATAATATATAAAATTCAACATAGGTTTTGAAATAGAAAAAATTACTCTAATAAAATCATCAAGGAATTTTTGAGAGAACTACACTTTTACTTTGAAAAGAAGAGTTATTTTGAAAAAATAATTACATAAAACCAAATATGAACTATGTTTTTTTCTCCATGATTAAATTATTGGTTTTATAAAAATAATTGTGGTTTAATGCATATTATAGAGTTCACATGAAAATAGGTAAGAATTTGAGAAGTTTTCTTGAATTGGGCTTATTTATCAAGAAGAATTGAGAAAGATATTTATAAAAAATTTAACTCCCCATAAAATAAATAAGGATTCTGATTGGTACACATATATTGAACATTTAAACAAAATTTATGAGGATTACATAATAATAATTAATATTTTAATTGGTATTAAGAGAGAAAAAGAGTAACCCGAAAGAAAATGGTGGTTTGGGTAGAAAACCCTTACCTTATGTCTAAACGTGTTCTAAACATGACCTTAATATCCTTTATAATAAAATAAAATTAATTAATTAATTAATTAATAACCTTATATACTTTTATCTTATTTATTATAATTTTATTGAGTTCATTTATGTAATTTTGGATGAGTTATAATATACAAATTTATCGCTCAGGAGTGTTTGTTTCCTTGGTTTTCACGATCGATATACTTTTATATGAGTATGGAAGTTCATGGGGAATTGGTATAATTATTGAAAATTAAATTTATATGATACTAATGAAAATCCATTATATTAAATGGTGATATAATTCATTTGTTTATATGTTATGAGGATGAGTTATTATATAGAACATTAGTGATAATTATTTATATTATTTTGGCGATATTTTGATTGGTACGAAATATATTTTTCATATGAATTATAATTATGTATATATACTAGTTTAAAAACATTAAATAAAAAAAATTAATATTTTATAATCTTTTTCAACCATAATTTTTTTTTCATGGACACACTTAATGGTTAAATTGAAGAATGAAGGTTTGTCATCCATGAAGGTTGTAAATCGGCACCTCCCAGATGGTTATTTCATTTTTAAAATAAGAGAGAGAGAGTGATAGTAGTTTGAGGAAGGATATTACATTAACATGATATAATAATAGTATATAGATGATACTATAGTTATCAAAATCATTTGGATAGAGGAGGTGAGTATATGATAATAATAAAAATTCAAAATGAAATTAAAAGAAAACATAATAGGGGTTACCTCTTGAAATATCCTCATTGAGAACCTCATTAAAGGAAGGGGTATTGGTCTTTTGGAAAGTCTAAGAGATACTTGAAATGTGGAGAGATGAAGGAAGAATATTTGGGTAGAACATTGAGAAGCTTAAAGGCTTTTAGGATTGAGAAGAAGTGGGAGTGATGGGTGTTTTATATAGTGATTGATGAAAGACAAAAAGAGAAGGATGGATATATGATGCACCCATAATGGGATCCTCCATAGAGATAGGGTTTCCCCATTGACTATATCTCACCTCAGTCATCATTGGCTCTATATTTGGTTCTTGGTGAGTTTGGGTATGCTCCTCTTGCTGTGGAACATCGTGGATCTCAATTTTCCAGCGTTGTTGAGGTGTGGGTTCCTGTTTTGAGGGTTCGTGGGTTCTCTAGAGGCATTGTGGGATGTATCTTTGAGTATTTTCAGCATTGAAGGCTCATGACTTTTAGTTGTATCATATTATCCATGAAGGTGTGGTGTGTGGTTGAGATCTGTTCTGATATGGTCCAAGGTTGTAGATGCGTGTTGCCTGTGTGCTTTGGGTGGATCTTCGGTCTCCTCAAGTGATGGTGGCGATGGATTTTGGTTCGGTTCTTTTCCGGTGATGTTTCTTCCGATGTCAATATATACTGGTGGTGATGGTTTTCATACTTTATTAAGTTTGGGTGATTCTAATCCTCACTATGATTATTCAATTTTGGTGTGATATGTTGTTTGGCCTATAGTTCAAGGGTTCATATTTCCATATTATCTTTAGAGACTACTCTGGACGAGGTTTAGAGCGGTAAGTTTTTACCAGACTTATGAAATTAGTATTTGGATAATTGAGAGGGAATGACCTTGTCCATCGGTACCAGTCCGTCTTTGTAAGGGATAACTTACCATACAACGTTGGAAATGTAGAAACTGGACTTAATGTTGTTTATGCTGGGGAGGGGCCTTTTTTTATTGTTTGATCTATTTTTTTAGATTTTGGACCATTGGGGAATGGTTTGATGTGTAAATTCATTGAAGTCATGTTTGGTTCCCCCTCATCCCTTAAAAGGAGACTTATGATAACAAAAAATTAATTTTTAGTAGGGGTGGTTTTTATAGTGGAGGGGGGGGGGGTGATTTTTGAATATCTTATCCATTATTTTTTTTATTTTTTTCAAGACAACCGACAGTGTTGATTCTTGTGACTGAAAAAGTAATAAGTGCATATGAATATGAACTAAGTATACTTACATTAGTGATGAATCAAGGAATACTGTATTTAGCTTCTAATGTATTTATATGGTAAATTACTGTATTTTACTATTCACCAAAAAATTCAAGTATTTTAGAAAAAACTCAAAAATTACCATAACCATTTTTTGACATTTAAAATTTAAAAATGAACTCCATTTTATCAAAATAATTTTCTAAATATTTGAAATTTAATTTAAAAAAAATCATTATTTAATTGAAAAATACATATTTTAAATTTAAAACTCATTTTATAATTCTTTCAAAAATTAACTGATGTCTCATAAAATTATACTAAAAGCATCAAAAAACAAAATATTTATTTTGGAATAAATTTTATTAAAATTAATTTAATTTTAAATCAATTTATTAATTTAAAATTATAATTAAATATCTATTATTCAAAAATATACCAACACTTAATTATTAATTTTTAAAACATTAACTCTTATTTATAATGTGTCTAAATTTTATTTATAATTACATGAGTGAGGTTACTATTAATAAGGGTAAAGTACTATTCATAAGGGTCAAGGTACTATTCATAAAAAATGTAAGTTGATTCTATCAAACTCTAAATATCTTACTGATTGAAACCGTGTATATCCGTTTTTCAAAATTCAAATCACAGAGGAAGAAAAATTATGTTTAACGACTAGTTTATAATAACCTGGTATTATTTTAAAGAGAATCAATGTTTCATGCATTACATTATATATTACATTTATTTATAAAACCTTGGGGTGTTACATTCTCCGCCCTTACAAAAATTTTGTCCTCAAAATTTCCAAAATGTTACCTCATAAAATTATTTTGGTAGGTCTTCATTATAAGTTCCTTAGGCTTGCACGTTGCCTCTTTAATTTTATGATTTTTACAAAGTACCTTTATCAGTAAATTCTTCTGATTCCTCAACATCTACTCTTTGGTGTCCAAAATCTAGTTAGGCTCTTCCTAGTAAGATAAGTCAGGTTCTAATTCTATGCCTTCAGAAGTGAGTACATGTGTTGGGTCTAGAATGTCCTTCCTTAACAAAGAGACATAAAACACATTGTGTACCTTTGAGAGGCTATGAGGAATTACCAAATGATAATCCATAGCTCTAATTCTCTCCATAATTTCAAAATAACCAATGTATCTGGTGCTCAGTCTCCCTTTCTTTCCAAATCTTATAACACCCTTCCGTAGAGATACTTTAAAGAAAACATGATCTCCCACTTGAAGTAAAACATCCTTACTTTGATTACCTGCATATATATTTTTCCTAAATTGATTTACTTTGATATGGGTTTGAATAGTCTTTACCTTCACTATTGATTCCTTCAAAAACTCTGGGCCTATAATCTTCCTTTCACCAACTTCATCCCCACATTTTGGTGTACGACACCTCTTTCCATACAATGCTTCATATGGTTCTATTTGAATACTTGAATAGATACTATTATGATAGAAAAACTCCACCAAAGGTAAATAATGATCCCACAAACCTTTTATGTCAAGGGAACATGATATCAACATGTCTTCTATAGTTTAGATCATCCTTTCTAATTTCCCGTCAGTTTGAGGGTGATAAGCAGTACTCAAACAAAGTTCAGTATCGAAATCTTTTTGAAGACTTTTCCAGAATTTTGATGTGAATCATGTATCATGATCAAGCACAATTGAGATAGGTTCTCCATGAATCCTCACAACTTCATTGATATAGAGTCTCACAAGGCACTCTAGTGTAAAATCCTCCCTTATAGCATAGAAATGTGCATATTTCATAAGTTGATCAAAAATTACCCATATTATATCATTATTTATTGGATTTTTGTGTAATATAGGGGAATAATCCATGGTGTTATCATCCCATTTCCATGTGGTAATAGGTAGAAGTTTCATGGCCCATCTAGGATGTTTTTATCCAGACTTCACTTGGTGATAAACTAACCATCTTGATACATAATCAGAAATTTCCCACTTCATGTTGTCCCACAAGAAATGTTCCTTCAAATATATATAAATTTTAGTGTTACTTGAGTGTATAGAGAAATTAGATCTATGAGAACCATCCAATAACTCCCTTTTTAGCTTAGGTATAGAGGGAACACATAGAATCTTCCTAAATTTTAAAATTCCATTTTCACACATGAAGTCAGACAAGATCCCATCATTCACACCTTTAATTTTCTTTTAAATATTCTCATCATCAGACTGAGAAGTTTTAATCATTTTTAATAAATATGGTTGGGAAACCAATTGAAAAATTAATAATGTTTCACCTCCTTTGATAATTACCATATACATCTTTACTATATACATGAACATAGGATACTTCTCAATTCTCATTTTGTTTATAATTCCATGATCCTTCCTTCTCAATGCATCAACTACCTTATTTTATTTCCTCATATGGTAGTTTATGGAATAATTATAATCCTTGAGTATCTCAATCCATCATATTTTCCCCATGTTGAGTTCTTTCTGTGAGAAGATATATTTTAAGATCTTGTGATCCGTATATATATCACATATTTATCCATAGAGATAGTGTCTATATATATTTAGATAAAATAATACAAATGATAAATCAATATCATGAGTTGGATAATTATTTTGATGAATTTTTAACCGCCTGATGCATAGGAAATAACTCTATCATTCCGCATAATAACACAACCAAGTCCTTTCCTCGATGCATCAATATAAATAAAAAATCCACCATTTCCCAATGATAGAGTTAGGATCAGTGAATTCAATAATCTCCTCTTAAATTATCCAAAAAATTCTTCCAATTATTTTTCCCATATTAACTTAACCCCTTTAAGAGTAATCTTGGTCAATGAATTGAATAAACGAGCGAAGTTCTGAATGAAACACTGATAATAACCAGGTAAACCAATAAAACTACATATCTTGGTTATGTTTGTTGAAGTAGTCCATTCCTAAAATTCCTTTGTCTTTGAAGGATAAACTATGATTCCATCCTTAGAGGCAATATGGGAAATAAAATAAACTATTTGAAGCTAGAATTCACACTTTCTATACTTCTCATATAACTCATTTCTTCTAAGAGTCTTCAAAATAATGTGCTAGTGATTCTCATGATCTTATTAGAATTTGAAGTTTACCAAGATATCATTAATAAATACCACAAAAAGTAATCAATATATTCCTTGAAAACTCTATTCATTATATCCATGAAAATAGATGGTGCATTAGTTAGTCCAGAAGGAATTACTGTAAAATCATAATGCCCATACTTAGTTCAAAATTATGTCTTTGGAATATCTTCTTTCATCACATGAAACTGATGATATCCAGATCGAAGTTAAATATTTGAAAAATATTGGTATCTATGAATTTTATCAAATAAATTATCAATGAGAGGAAAATGATACTTGTTATTTATCGTAATAGCATTGATCTCACAACCTCATAGATCCATGTTTCTTCTTAATGAAAAGAACAGGAACTCCCCATGGAGAAACACTAGGGAGGATAAATCCTTTATCAGCCAATTCCTCAAGTTGTTTCTTTAGTTCTACTAATTCCACTATGGACATTATATAAGGGGTATTTGATATATGCCTTGCACCAGGAATTAAATCAATAGAAACTCAATTTCCCACTTTAGAGGATGTCCAAGTAAATCCTTTGAAAATACATCAATGTATTCTTTCAAAATAGGTACATCCTAAATTTGAATATTACTTTCCACACCCATAGATATTGTTTTATCTTCCTCATCAATAATTTTATTCATTAGAGCCACTGAGGGTGGATCCAGATAAGAATCAAATGATGAGGTTTCTTCTCTAAAGATAAGAGATTCTACATCATTCTAAAAAATTGTAACTTCCTTATTCTTGTAATGGATTCTCGCATCATCACTCGAAAACCAATTCATATCAAGAATTATATCAAATTCAATCATGGGTATGATGATAAGGTCAGAAAATAAATCACATTTATGTTTCATAAGGGGGATTGACAGACACATCTTTGTTGAAATGATACCTTCCTTAGGAGTTTTGACTGGAAACTCCTTTATTAAATCAAATTGTAAATGTATAATTTTATTGAAAAAATGGGAATATATAAAATAATTCTATGATACAGAATAAAATAATGCATTGGGTAAGTTTTAGGAAATAATTATAGTACCTTTCACCATATCATTAAGAACTTCAACCTTAGTAGTTGTGATTTCATAAGCTTGACCTTTCTCCATTAACCTTATCTAGGTAATTTTTTCTTGATTATTATGACAATAATTGGTATTATGTCTCATATCTTTACAATTTTAGCATTGGAAATTGGTAGATTCTTTCTTTCCCTTGAAATCACGAGATTGTTGGCCTATTTATCCAAAATTTTAATATACTACTTTTCCTTTTAAGCAAGATCTGAGGTGTTTATTTCTACAAGTATCACATGTTGGAAAACTCATTTTTTCTTCTTCTATTTATTTCCTTTAAACTCATAATACTTAGATAATTATTTCTCTATGTTGGTTTCACATGAGACTATATCTTCGTATGATGTGAAAGGTTTGGAAACCAGTTCCCTTTGGAGGAATGGTTTTAAATAACTAAATAATCAATCAATATTTCTCCTCAGATTATGTATGTAGTGTGTGGCATGCCTTTATATCCTTGTAAAACTGGATTCATACTTTTCAACATTTTCATCCACTTTTTTTTAAACTCAATAATTGCCTCTCCATATCTGTTTGCTGTTATCGAGGAAAATATTTTTCTATGAATATTTCCGTAAATTCCCTCCATTTTATTTCTTCTATTTATTCTTCCTCCTTTGTGTTTTTAATTAATTACCACCATTGATCCACATATTCTGATAGAAGATAAATTTCCATGATAACCTTCTCCCTTTTATTATATCTCAAAGAGAGAAATATCTTCTATAAGGAACTTGTCTACTACTCCGTTGTGAATGAGTTTGTAGTCCCATTTAATGATGGTGGCTGTTGTCACATAAAGCGGTCTAAAATTTCTCCCCCATGTTGTATATTAGGATGCTAGATATGGGTAAGGTTATTATTCACAAACCGAGTTAGCTATCCTAGTATAGTTATATGTTTCTCAACACAAGTCAAAACTTCAAAACCAACATCAATATTTTGAATATGACGTAAATCCCTATATGGAATACATTCATTCATGTGGTTTACATTACTTCCACTAGGAAAAATATCTAAATAATGGAATACACTAAATTATCTTATGAATCATAATGTATAATGTCCAACTATAAAAACAATTAACATAAATTGAAATTTTATGCATGTCTAATTTCATAATCATAAGCATGGGTTATTTAAGGAAATATTTACATTTAAATCCTTCATAATGGTTTATAATTAAAATTTGAATTATCCTAATCATATCCCCCAGGGGTATCAAACCAGGTGTGTAGTAAGGCCCGTTGTTATGTACCAGGTTACCTCGAGTCAAGCCTGGAACACCTTATCAAAGTTGTTACTCCTAGGTACATCTGTTCCAAAACCAGACCACTTGTAGTATCTAGATAAGGATGTATTTTTTAGGAAGATCCATATAATCTACACCTTACCAAAATTATTGGATTTTCTTATATGATTATCCTTAAAGTATATATTAGGTTTTTGTTCCCTAATCTAAGTTTTCTAAATCTAGTTTCCATGTTTTCTACTAAAAATCCTTTGATACCGATTATAAGGACCCATACCCCAGTTTCCTAAAGATAGTTCTTTATATTAATACATTTGAATGATTAAATAAAATTCATATCCTGAATTAATGAATATTTTAGTAGTTTTTTAAAACAAGATACAAACACAAGTTCAACATTACAACTTGAAATAATGGCAATTCAATTGGAAACATATATGAATCCTAGATTATCCCAAAAATTCATTCATAATATTCATATTCAAAACTTGAAAAAAAAACATAAGAAAGGGGTGATATCAGATTCTTAGTAAGGGTAATTAATACATCATAAGTTATCCTAAAAATAAACACTAGGCATGGTGAACAACTAAAAACACATGCCTTTAAAAATATACTTGAGCATAATATGACAGGAATGAATACAGATTAAATAAGGAAATATAAATGATAATAATAAAATGAAACATAACCATTAATATTATACTAGTTGAATAATCACATGGTTTTTCAATGGCTAATACCATAATGTGGGAATTAATAATGCCAAACATCTGAAACATATTGTCAAGGGCTTGACCAAGATGTCTGAATACTAGGGTAAGGCCTCAACCAAAACCCAATTATGTTTTGTATCATGAGACCTATTGATGCATAGAGGGGTGATAAAAGGCCCCACCCATCACTTTTTAAGTACAATGAATTCCTCATATGAAGGGGATAAATATAAACAACATGAACATATGAAATAACTTTCCCCAATTTCTACAAATAATCACTAACCATTCTGAGTTGTATGGTGAATGGTATAAAGATAGAGCATCTATAGTCAAACTGGTCATAAAACATTTAATACAATATGTAAGATTATAATCATAATATATTAACCTTAATAAGACATAAAATTCAACAGAGGTGTTTAAATAGACAAAAATACTCTAATAAAATCATCAAGAAATTTTTGAGAGAAATGGACTTTTACTTTGGAAAGAAGAGTTATTTTGGAAAAATATTTTCAAAAAACCAATAATGAACTAAATTAGTTTTTATATGATGAAATTAGTGTTTAAAAAAAATAATTTTTTGTTAAAATAGATTATAGAGTGCACTTTAAAATAGGTAAGAATTTTAGAAGTTCCCTTGAATTAGGCTTGTTTATTAGGAAGAATCGAGAAAGATATTTATAAAACATTTAAATACCCATAAAATATAGAAGGATTATGATTCATAAACATATATAAAAAATTAACACATAATTTATGAGTATTAAATAAGAATAATTAATAATTTAATTAGTATTAATAGAGACAAAGAGAAACTTGAAATAAAATGGAGTTTCGGGTAAAAAGTCCTCACCTTATGTCCGAACGTGTTCTGTACTTGACCATAACATCCTGGATAATCAAATTAAATCTATTAATTAATTAATTTAGAACATTATATACATGTTTTTAATTTATTATAATTTTATTAAGTTCATATATATGGAATTTTGGATGATTTATAAGATACAAATTTTTCACTTGATATCATTTGTTTCCTTGGTTTTCATGATTGGTATATTTGTATATGAGTATGGAAGTTCATGTGGAATTGGTATATTTATCCAGAATTGAATTTAAAAGATACCAATGATAATTCATCAGATTAAATGGTGATATAATTCATTTATATGTTATGGTTATGAGTTATTAGATAGACCGTTAGTGATAATCATTTAGACTATTTTGGCAATATTTTGATTGTTACAAACCAGTTTTGTCGTATGAATTATTATTATGTATATATATTGGTTTTAGAACATTAAATAAGATATAATACATATTTTATAATCTGGTTAAACCATAAAAATGGTTTTATTACCCTAATTTAAGGAGAAATTGAAGAACGAAGGTTCGTCATCTACAAAAGTTGTAAATCGACACCTCCCGGATGATGATTTCGTTTTTAAAATAAAAGAGAGAGAGATAGTAGTTTGAGGAAGTATATTCCATAAACATGATATAATTATATTATATATATTATAATAGAGTTATCATTATAATTTTGACATATTAGGTGAAGAGATGATAATAAAATAAAATAAATTGAAAATGAAATTAAAAGAAAAAAGAAGAGGGTTTACCTCTTGAAATATCATATTCAGAAACCTCTTTAAGAGAAGGGGTTTTGGTATTTTGGAAAGAACAAGAGCTCCTGGACGTGGGGAGAGACTAGGGAAGAGTATTTGTGAAGAAAATTGACAAGATTAAATTCTTAGAGGAGTGATGAGAAAAGGGAGTAAGGGGTGGTTTTTATAGTGGAGGAGAGGGGAGATTTTTGAATATCTTATTCATTACTTTATTATTTTTCTCAAGACAACCAATAGTGTTGATTATTGTGAAAAAATATTAATAAGAGAATTTTAATTCTAAACAAGTTTTATTAAATTATAAATTACTCAATTAATAGTGTACTTATCTTCTAATGTATTTATACCGTAAATTACCGTATTTTACTATTCAGAAAAATTCAAGTATTTTAGAAAAATCTCAAAAATTCACCATAACTATTTTTCAATGTTTAGAATTAAAAAATAAATTTAATTTTATCAAAATAATTTTCTAAATATGTTAAATTTAATTTTTAAATAAGATTATTATTTATTGGAAAAATTTAGATTTTAAATTTAAAAATAATTTTATAATACTTTTAAAAATTAACTGAGGTCTCATAAAATTATTATAAAATCATAGGAAAAAAATATATTTAGGAATAAATTTTATGAAAATTAATTTTATTTTAAATCAATTTATTAATTTAAAATTATAATTAAATATTTATTACTCACAAAAATACCAACACTTAATTATTAATTTTTTAAATATTAACTCCCATTTATAAGGTGCCTAAATTTTATTTATACTTACATGGGTGAAGTTACTATTCATAAGGGTACATTAATATTCATAAGGATCAAGTTACTATTCACAAAAATGTAAGTTGATACTATCATACTCTAAATATATTACTGATCACAATCGTGTTTGTCTATTTTTCAAAATTCAAAACACAGAGGCGGAAAAAATATTTTTAACGGCTAGGTTATAATAAGAAAATGTTGTTTCATAGAGAATAAGTGTTTTATTAATTACATTCTCTATTCAATTTATTTGTAAACTTGGGGTGTTTCATGAAACATTTGGGTTGTGCTAAGTAAATTTTGGGTATGGAAATCATTAAGGATAAAAAATATAGCTTGATTTATTTTTCTCAACATGCTTATATCCTCAAAGTGTTTAAGAGGTACCTATTTGATGCATTTAAACTTGTTAATGTTTATTTTTCGCAATATTTTAAACTATTTTTGTCTCATTCTCCCACTACTATTTCTGATATTGAATATATGAGTAGAATTTCATATTCTTATGTTCTGGGTAGCATTATGTTGCCATGATTTTCACTAGGTTGGATGTAGCCTTCTCAGTGTGTACTTTGAGCAAGTTCATTGGAAATTATGGTAAGACACAATTACATGATATTAAGCGTTTTTAAGGCACATGTATCATAATTTATATATTTTAATATTTTATGGTAGGAATTTATGTTTTGGAGGATTAATGATTGGTTAAGTTGATTCTGATTATGCTATAAATATTGATACAAGGAAATTATTGAATGTTTTTTTTTTCACTGCATGTGGAAGAACTCTCTTGGAAATGAAATATGAATTTTTTTGTGGAACTCTCAACCACTTAGGATGACTAAATTTCATTAAAAAAGTCTATTAAAGAATTCATTTGGATTTAGGGTTTAATTACTGAACTTTTATTATGCAGTTCTGTTTTTACAGTTCATTATGATTCAAAATTTTCCTTACATCTCTCTAAGAACCTAGTATGCCATGGTAGGTCCAAGAATATAGATATTAGGTTTCATTTTATTAGAGTGATTATTTAAATTGGACCAATGTGTTTTAATAATATATACTCCAATGAAAACCAGTTGCTATTTTGACTAAGGTTGCAGCTTCATTCAAATTCATTCCTTGTTTAGATATTTTGAACATGGTTTCATTTGAACAATATTAGGTTCATAGAAATCACCATTTTTATGTTTTAGTTTCTTTTTTAAATTATGGATATTTATTGATTTAGCATGCTTATTAATTGATAAATTAAATTAATCTCTTGTTTGTTTGTTGTTTGAATTTAGAATGTTTAAGTCTTCATTATATTTCTCTACCTGTGTTTTCATGAATTTTTTTTCTTCCCATATTGGTTTTACCTTTAAATAATGGTATGGTTGGCTCTTAGGTAGGTGAAGATGAACCTTATATAGAGTTTTTTACCCTTATTCAAGAGTGAAACATAGGGTATGGCCCTTATATAAAGGTCCCTAAACCTTTACGCAGATGTTGAAAACTCTTACATAAATGAAATAATAAACCTTACATAGTCTACATATAAACCGTATATTTAGATTTATAGAATTTTATACAATTTAAACTAAATCATACATAGTGGTCATATGACCTTTATTTATTCACTTAAATCATGCTTATATAAAGGTCAATTGACCATTACACAGTGGTCGATTAATGCTTATATAGAGATGTATCAAATATATTTACATGGTTGTTTTCAAATAATTATTATGTGGTTTCCAATGATTTCTTGAGAGATTATGGATGATATATTTATAGTCATTCGTTTCATATATTCCAATAATCCATTACAACAAATTCTCTACTCTTGGGTATTTCTAACCTAACCATATCTGGATTGGGAAAATGATTCATTCAAAGGTTTTTTGATAAAAATGATCATTACTGTTCTAGAGAGAGAAATATTGAGTTAGGGGAGGTGGACCAATGTTAGAGGAATTTTCCAATGCCAAAATCGTTTTTTCCCTTTCCATTGAAGATTGGAGCTTCCCCTTGCTTTCCTAATGTTGTTGCTACTAGAGCTACCCAAAGCCCCACTTTTGATATTTTGTTAGTAAATCTCGTTGGGTGTAAGATTTTCTTCTTACTGTTTCTTTGGGGTTTAATTGTTGTGTAATTTTCTTTTTTTGGATCATTTGTGTGTTCTCTCATATTTCTGGTATGCTTATTTTGAGTATTAAAAGAAGGCATGAATATGGTGGTGTTTTGTGTGTGGAGTTGGACCAAATTAGACTGAACCACATTAAATATTTGTGTTCTTTATTTATAAATTTCTTTATTGTTCATCTTGACTTCCCATAATTTTTTTCTTGTTTATCCTTTGTTTCACAAAGTATTTATTGACCATAATATTGTAATAATTATGTTATCCTGGGATTTATAAGGTTGTATACACATGGTTCCCCTCCACTGTTCTTCACAAATAAAGGGAAACTAAAGGCCCAAAACAGAAGTAGGAGATAAAGACAATAACAACAAAATCCATAAACCAATAAAATAAAATAAGGGAAGTAAAAAGCATAAGAGATAACATGCATTAGACCACATTGGTTATACATTAATGAAAAAAACTACCTCAAAACATGCTGGTTATGCAAATAAAACAAACAATAAACTTACAAAAAAGATGAAAAATAAAGGAGAAAAAATAGGATCCTGAAAATTATATGAGGATAAAGTTTTTGTAGCTCCATGACTTGAGATGAACTTAATCCAAGGATGAAAAATATTTAGGCATACTTTATGGACACACTCATGCACAAATGACATGGGAATAGATAATGGAAATGAAACACAACACTGAAAAAGAAAACAAGAACACATTTACAATCCTAGACTTACAACAAGAACCTGAATGTGAATAGGGTAAGGGTAGATAGGCACACTCGACATCAAAGTCCTCTAAAAGAGGTCATAATCAACTATAGATATAGAAAGGTCCAAGCTATTTACTGGAACAGACCTTTGAAAGAACAAGAATGGGAATCACCATCAGGTAGTCCTCTAGGACCAAAATCTCTCAATCCCTCTCTCTATATTTCTTGGATTCTATCAATGGTAATTAAACTTCTCTTCTCCATGTTTATTATGGAGAGATTCTAGATCTAATAAAGTCATAGTAATCAATACCCTTAACTACAACTGAGACATATGTTCAGACAAGAGGCTCATGTAAGAAACACCTATTGAAACAAATCCGAATAGTTAGCATGATGTATGAATCATCCCTTCAATGTGACACAAGTGGATACTTACACCTCAACCATGTTAGGTGAGGCTACCTCAATGTAGAAGAATACACATCCAATTTATGAAATATGGGAAGTCCCTGCTACATCAGATAGGCTCTTCGAACATGCATACTATATGAGGTGATTGTGCCCTCATGAAAGGAGAGTCATTTTAGAAGAAGTATCCTTCTATATATGAACAACCACCCATGATATCTAGCCTTATCAAGTAAAAAACCAGCTCACATGGGATTAAATCACATGATTCACCTCTCACATCAGAATAACAAACACCTCCATCAAAATAAAACATTCCTATATTAAGTGAGGCTAAAGGATCAATGTAAGGATAAACCAATACTCATATAATAACCACACAAAGGATGTCACATAAGATACATAGGAACCTCACATAGGTTAATGTGAATCACATGTAGGAATTACCGAAAACATACTAAGATAAGAAAAAAAAATCCATCCAGAAAAATAAAATAAAACTAAAATATATATTAAAACTAAAATAAAACAAAAAATTACATGAAAAACAAACACATGAAACATGAAGTTAAAAAACAAACCAAGAGAAAAAAACACAATATTTCTATGAAAATAAATGAATAATAAAACTAATATGCTGTTGGGGTGGTAGCTAAGTGGTTAGAACACCTAATAAATCTTGCATAAAACTCGTGATCAAATCTTAGTGGAGTAATTTCAAGTTACTATAGCAGTATTTTTGTAGGCACTAAAACAGTACTGTAACAATAGAACTATTAATTCAATTTGGGTCTTTGAGCCACTAGTTTGGGACTATGGGACACATAGCCTTCTTGCCACCAAATGAATTCAAGAAACAGGGCCTCTAGGACATCTCGGTCCTTCGATCCATGGACTTTTAGGCCATAGGGCCTCTGGGCCATGAAATAGTCCGGTCATACCATATAAGTGTATACCCCAAACAAGGAATCAGAATAAATAGTATCCATCAAAATAGAGCTAACTGGATTGATAATGAATAGAGGGAATGAAAATATCTATCGATACTAGGAACTATGTAGCTCTTTATAGGGAAATAATAACTGATCAGCCATAAAATATGGGGATTTGGGATCCATTAATGAAACCAATGTTGGGGAGGGTTAGTTCTAGTGTAGTTGACTCTTTGGGACTTTGGGTCATGTATTGGCCCATGTGTATTTGGGCCCACAATCCATTTAATAGTTCCCTCTTAAATGAGTTAAAAATGATATTATCTAAAATAAATAAAAATTTAAGGTCTTTAGGCCATTCATACCATAATATAACTAAAATAAAACCAAAATTTCATGTAAAACATAAAAATTCATTCAATGTGAAGATAGACACAAGATATCAAAAAATATTTTTTTTTATTTTGATATAAAAACATTCCAAAAAATAAATCTCCACCTTACAAAATAAAATGTAAACATAGAAGATGTTATTGAATTTCTAAAATAATATATCCTATCAGATGATTCAAATAGTTTTCACTTGATATATAATATTAAGCACTATATTAATCATCTTGATTTGATTATCCCCTTAGCATGTACCACATTGGCATACTTTTTCCCATACAATCTCATCCACTACTATCAACTTCTAAAAATGCATAGAATCATAACCCATTATAATAAACAACATTAAACAGAGCTAACAAAACCTATATACCCAAGTATCTACTTGAACTGATGTTGCTAAAATCACTAAAATAATCATGAACACCTAAAACTAAATAAAAGAGAGAAAAAACTTTATCATGAGTTAAAGTAGTAATATTGAAACTTAAAAAATAAATGATAAAATATAAGTCGTAATATAATAGAAAACACACAATACATAGTCACAATAAGATGACATGAGAAAAGTATTCACTTGGACATATACATTCCCTTATTTCTAACTTACCCCTAAAAATCACTTACAGATCAAGTCCTAGGACTGCAGAATAAAGAAAACCTAGAGACACACCTAACTATACTCTAAGAACCATTAAAAAACCCCAAAGAACATCAACACCTTAAAAACTAAGGTATACTGCATTGTTATTATCCGTACTATCCTTAGGTTTCTTCTGAGGGAAATAATTGTAATTAACCAAACATTTCAATCTCATTACTTTGTGTGTTTTTGGAGGAGGTATTGGGAAGAAGTTTTGTGGTGTAAGGGGAGGATAGTGAGGTGTCTTGGAAACCTTGTGGTCTACCATGACATGGAGAAAGGCATGGTGTTGGTCATAGTGGAGTTACATGAGAAACTTAGCCATAGTGATTCGGTCTTGGTCATGGTTGGGATCTTGGTAAACCTTGGCCAATGAAATTCCCATGGTGGAGTTCATGCTGGGATATGAGTTTCACCGTGGGAAACAGTCAGCATTAAAATGGAAAAGGTGGCTGTTTTGGTGGGAATTTAGGTTGGGTAGGTCATCTATTTGAAATAAAGACTTTTAAAATGCCTTATCTAAGGCATGTTGGTGAGCATAGTGAGTTGAGTTCAATGAATGTAGAGTCAAGTGGTGATCCAATTCCAAGGGTTACCACACCGTGGTCTTGGTAGTGGTAGACAAAAACAGTGAAGGATTTTTCAACACGCCATTGTGGGGCCTATGGTGGTGGTCTTGGTGGGTTTTAATGAATTTTAAAAACACATGAGAATATAGGGAGGTCTGATAAATTTTAATGAGGAGATTTTTAATCTCGTTTCACCAAGTATTTATGGTTGTTTTGAATGTATCTATGACAAAGAAGATGATTTCTAGATTTTCACTATGAGTGGGGGGCCAAACTATCTTTTTATTTTAAACTAGTTTCCATCTCCTGAAATATTGAATGATTTTAGAGTCCCTATAAGAGTATTTTTACCTATTCTTTTGTGAATCCCAATCTCCTGAATTTTGGTGCATGTATCCACATTCAATTTTTAGTAATTCTTCTCATATCTTACCTTGGTTATTATTCTCTCTTTGGATGGAGGCATCATCCTTGAGGTTTCATTCCTATAGATCACGATTTATTTCTTGGTTATGGACATAATATTTTAGGATTGAGGGAGTTTCTTGTGACTTTATTGGTGATTGGGATTGGTTCTTTAGTCATGGTTCTTCTTGGCTTCTAAAGGCATGAGATCTTCATTATTTTCTACTCATGTTCATATTTGATAATTACTTTCTCTTGTTCTCTATTGGGTGAATAGTATGTGATGGATTAGCAAGATAAGTAATTGGATCAAAATAAAATTGTATGGGGATGAGAGTATTCACATGTGATTACTATTTTTATGATATTTATTTTAAAAATATGATTGGTTATTGTTATTTCTGAAAATAATGGTTGTTGAGAACTTTTCTTGCACTGTGATTATTTTGGATCATGAGACCCTTTTTGTGATTGTTTTATTTAGATCACCATTCATGAAATGGAAAACCATTTATATATGGTTAATGAATTGGTTTCCGATGGAAATCTGGAATTGTGTGATAATACTCATACTAAAGAATATTTTATGTTTATGAAAGCCCTTAAAATGAAATTATGGTGGTTGAAGAATCTAAAGTATGTTATTATGTGTTTATGTACATATTGTGTTGTATTTTTTGTTTTTTGGGGATTTTAATTATGATAGTGGATACTAATTTTGAGGTAGAATCTATAGGGAATTGAGTCCATGGTTGGTTGCCATGAGTTGTGATGTGGGTTAATGTGTGGTGGCTGTGATGTGTAATTACTATGGTGAGATGGTTGGGTTGTGGTGATGACTTGACATATGCTGTGTTGTGACATTGGTTGATTTAAGGTGGATTATATGCAACATGGTGTGTTTGTGTTAGTTTCTCGGATATCCATGGAATGATTTTGAAATGCTAAAACTAAAATATTATAAGTTGAAATTGATATTTGTTAATTGGATTAAATGAATTTAAAGATAAAATAATAAGTTATGTCAATGTGAAATGAAAAAACATAGTAAATGGGAGTTAATTAAATATAAATAATTTTGGAAATGGTGGAACTTGTAATTGAAATTGGGATTGTTTGGATCATGTGTGGTGGTAGTGTGGTGTGATGCATTAGTGGTGGATTTTGATAGTGGTAGAGTTTGTGATACATCATGGTAATTTTGTGAGTTACATTGGTGCTATTGTTATTATACCATAGGTTGGGCTTGTGTGTTATGTATCTCTCTTTTATTTTTCATATTACTTTTATATACACCCCACCCGTGTCAAGTACTATGTGCCTACACCCAAATCTTTTTTTTGGGGGGGGGGGGTGTTTTCCTTAGACATTCAGATGGTGAGGAATGGATGGATAACTACCCCATCTTCCCCGCTCTCTCTTCTATACGAGGTCATTATGAATAGGCTGTAATGAATTGCATATTTAGTTTACTTAAGGTGATTATTGATGAGGGGATAAGGTGGTTCATATTTGGGGTTGTGCATGGTTGGAGGAGGGTACATAGTTGATGTATTTCAGGTTCATGATACCCAACCATTCTAGTTTATGGTAGTGTTTATGGGATGAAGATATTGAGATAAACTGGTTGGAATAGGTGGATAGCTAGGGATTTCTAGTTTTGACAATGATGTGATGGTTGTGGCACTAGTTGATAGCTGATGATTTCCATTTATGATGGGACTGATGGATACAAAAGGGATGAGAGCACCATGATGTATGGTGGTAGGGAATGAGAGTATAAAATTAGTGGGAAAGTGATGCATGATACCCTTTATTGATTTGATTTTTCTTGTATTATTATACATGGATGCATTATTTGGTGAGTGGGTCTTGGTGAGATTGTGATTGAATAGTTTAATTGCTTAGGTGCATGTTGGTTTTGCATTTATTCACTAATGCATTAGTATTCTCTTTTCACAAGGGCACAAGAGACCGTAACTATGATACTACTATGTATACATGTTATGCTTGTACTATATATATATAATCTATTTTTCAAGTTATTAAGAGGGATTTAGAGACCGATCTATAAAATTCTATCTTGGAGATTGGAGAAATTGAGTCATTAATGTATTACTTGTCTTTTTAGTGTTCACTCAAATATGTTCATTGTATTTATTGATATTGTTTATACATTTTAGGATGGTTTTGTTTCCTTTATTTTATATTATATGACAAAGTTTCTTGGTGATTAATAATTTTATCTCCTGATCCTATATTCATTATGGAGGGTAATGTATTCCATGTGTGTGATTATTATACTCTCAGTGCTAGTCATCAACCCAGGACTTACTGAAGGCAGGACTCGGAGGTCATTATGTATTTCCCTTCATTGATGACCTAGGAGGGGTACCTATAAGGGGAGGATATTGTGATAGAATGATATCAATGGTTTTGGTTGAGGTATATAGTGGATATTGAAGTTATTCACATGTAAGGATTTCATGATTTTGTTAATAAAATAGTGTCTAGTGAGCTTGGTGCATGACATAGACCGGAGGGACTAACTAGGACACAAGATTTTAGCCCCCCTATGACCCGATGCAATGTATCTATGCCTACTGAACAACCAATAGAGGTGGTGCATATTTCATAGTAGAGACCTAATAGAGGTATAAATATCATTATTTATTTCACTTGTGATCGAACAAGGTGGTTTGATGAAGTTAAAAATGAATTTAGTTAAATAAATCTTTAGATTTTATGTGTGTTTCTTTGACTGTACCCATGTTTTGGTTACTAATGAACTATTATTTTGGCTGACTTAGTTGTATAACCTAAAATAAAAGGGTAAAACTCTGATTAACTATCATTGGATATTTGTTTCAAACTTTTTTGAGTCTTTAATTTGTTATTCACTTACTTGTTATAACATCATTCTTCATGAGTTAATTTTTTTTCAATTATTAAAATGAAAAACATGATAACATTTTTTCCAAATGTTTTAAATTTTTACTGAATAATTATTATTTAATTTTTTTGAATAACTACTGAATTTTAAAAACCCCTATAAAGGTTGTTACCTTGAGTATATTTCATATTTCAATTCTAAAATGATTATTTTTAAACCATGATTCAAAGAATTTTAATTTCTATGAAAGTTGGTATTCCATGAATTTCTTCCCCTCATAGTGTATCATGAGAATGTGTAAGGACTTATCATAGAATTTTATTTTGGTTATTTGAGTTCTGGAATACCTATAAAATTACTATCATGTCTGTTGATGATACATTTAAATTTTAAAACCATCACATGAAAAAATTCCCCCTCCTTTTTGGAATGACTACAATTTTATAGTATAATTCCATTTACATGTTTAATGATATAGTTATAAATTCATAGCATTGATGAAATTTTGGTGTTTTTTATGTCTGAATTTTGAAAAATGATAAGTATTCTCAGTGATAAACATTAAAAATTTGAATGTTTTATAATAAATAAATCTATATCATCCTTTTAGCATGGTTAAGGGCATTGTTACTCTAGATTATTTATACATGTATATATTGAACATATAATTTTGAATGTAAATCCATGTGTTACCTTTCTTCTCATGATATGTAACCTACATGTGTTATTAATTTTTTGTAAGGATTATTTTTTACCTCTTGTTCTAGATTCCTGGAAAATGATAAACATGATTTTGGTAACACTTGAAATCATTTACAGAATTGAACTTGTTGTTTTCAAGATTTATAAATTTATAGTACTGAAATAACTATGCCTCACATGTTAATCCATGATTAGTTTATTATTGGGATCATGTATAAAGTTGGAAACATTTTTACAACTTTTTATGAAATTGCTAGCATATAGATCTTACTTATGTAACATGTTTAGTGTATTATAATTATAATATAAAAACATGTCATGAACTAATCATATTGTATTTAAATATGGAATAAAAATATTTTTACCCTTATTTTAGTGTATAATCATGTTTTTTTTGAGAAATAAAATGTTTAAATAATGTTTAGTTTGAGAATGATAATCATGAAACATAGTAATATGACTTGTGTAGTTTTAATTTTTTGATATGAAAGCATGTTTCATTTTTAAAAAATTTTGAAATCTTATTGAATGTGTAATGAGGTATTTGAATTGATAAAAAGGACCTAACATGAAAAAATGTTCATATGAAGTTTGAAGTGTGTTTCCTTAGTGACAATATTATTCTATAATTCCTTATTTAGGTATGTTAAGCATGATGCATGAGATGACACATGTGAAGTTTCTATTTTTTTGGAAGAATTTTTTCCTTGAGATTGAGTGGTTAGTTTAAGTATGTCAAGCCTGATGTGTAGTACCAAAACATATGAAGTTTTTTATTTTAACGTAGCTACATGATAGAGTTACTTAAATTCAAGGCATGATGATATTCTTGAAAATGACTTGGACATGTTGAGTGTTGTTTATGCTTGTATTGTTTATTGATTTCTGCATTGAAGTGTTGTTTGTGGTTGTATTATTTATTGATTTCTACATTGAATTGTTGATATTTTTCTAATGAAAACCTATTTTTTGAATTATAAGAAGTTATTTTAAAGGCTTTTTAATAAGATGTTCCATAATGAATCATAAACCATGAACCCTTTATATTTCATAACTTGGAAAACTATGTTATCTTTAAGATGATGTTTCTTGATTATGTGAACATGTACCCCTGCTGTGATTATGTGTTCTCATATGGTCATATTGATTGAATCAACCACCTCCCATAAAAAGGTTAATAACTTAAAGTCAGTAATAAGAATATTTTTCGGAAAATCATTAAATTTATGAAGATGAACTTTCTTATCACACTTGAATTGTTATAAAGAAGTGAATAATTGCTAAATATATTCTAAGTTTAGGATAATATTTAAAGTGCAAAATTTTATTTATTAAATTAATAATTAATATATTTTATAAAATTATTTATCTTTATTATAAAATTATAAAGTTATAAAATTTACAATTTTGGCAAAAACCATGTTATTCACTATTCACCTAAAAATCAATTGTTTTAGAGAAATGAAGAAAAATTAATATTAATCTAATATTAATATGATGTATCCATAAATGAAATTCTGAAATTATTAAATCTATATTTTAAATGAAAAAATAAAATATAAAAAAACTACATTTGTTCAAAACTGAAAATTTTAAACTTCAAGTGTCTTAAATATTATTTCATATAAATTTCAAAATAATTTAATATTGATATATTAATTTATAAATATAAATATTACATATTATAATAAACTTATATATGTGATCAATTTAATTTAGTAAGATAAAATAAAATATATTTTTTTAAATGGTTCTTCGAATGACATCCTTTTTAAAATATTAATGGAAAAAATAAATTATAATTATTTTGACTAATTATTGTCTTTTTATTTTTTAATGGTTATCACTATTTGAAAAAATCACTAAAATAATGGTCTATAACTATTGGTATATTCTCTCAAACCTTTGGTACCTATACCAATGGTTTGAAGAGACTTTGGCTATTTTGGCGTCAGGATAGACCTATACTAACAGTTTTGGGAAAAATGTTGGTATATGCAGTCTACACCAACAGTTTGGGACAATCATTGGAATTGGTAATGTAAAACCTAACCAGTGAGTTTTAATCCAAACACCTAAAACTTATACTTAAATTACTTAATAATTATTCTACAATTAGTTTTATGAACATGATTATATATATATATATATATTTAAAATTAATTTAAATTTTGAAGGTTTTAATGTAATTTTAAAAAAAAAGTCACGAAAATTAAGATACCTATACCAAAGGTTCTCTAAAATAGTTAGTATAGGTATCCAAAATTTTTAAACCCTTAATTTTTTTTATATAATCGTTAGTATAGGGTAACATGCAACACCTATACCAATGGTTCTCCAAAATCATTAGTATAAGCACTTAATTTTTTTGGACCTATATGAATGATTTTATAGAATCCTTGGTATGGAGTAACAATGTAACACCTATACCAATGGTTCTCTAAAACTGTTGGTATAAGTATGTTGGTATATTTTAAATTTCTATTAGTGTATATTATTCATGTAATTTTAATATGTTGCGATCTGTTTTAGTTGGTTGTTGCGTTAGTTCAATGTTGCGAGTGACACAAACTTTCAAAGATATAATATCAATTTAAAGGATCCAAAATGTCAGGTCATTATAGATAAAATTATCATTTAAATTGAAACATAAGATACATATAAAATAACCATTTTGTAGAAAAATGACTTTAAATATTAACTATTCTTATCCTTGTTTCCTATTAATTACTAATTAAATGAGTATTAATATATTTTTTCATGCATTGAAATGTTATAGTATATTCATTATTTAAAATTGAAAATTTAATTTATTAATATTTAACAACACAATAGTTATAGAAATACAATTCTTTGAAAAATAGTCATTTCATCATGGTAATTAATATTTATTTTTATAACTTATTTTTATTTTAAAAAAAGAAAATAAACTTACAAAAAAATTTGTATATGCTTATTAAAAATATAAAAACCATTATTTTAGTATCAATTTCAAGGGGATATAAATTAATTTTAATATAAGAGCACATAACACATTAAAATTAGAAAAAAAATTATTTTTAAGAATAAAATGAATTTATTCTTATTAATTGCCCAATAATAACAATTGGATGAATGCTACTTTTTATACATTATCAATAAATCTTATTTAAAATAATTATTTAATAGTGATTAATTTTATTAAAATAAATACACTCAACACTTAAAAATGTTCTTAAAAAAATATCACTTTTAAGTAATCTTTATCAAATACATTTAAAATTAATTATTTATATATTAACCATTTTTTTCAATCCATTGATTTTTTTTAAATTTAATAAAAACATTTTATCATGATTTAATAATAATAATATGAAACACATAAATTTTTTTTAATTAATTGTTATTTTTCTATTTCATTCTTTATTATTTGTGAATTATGTTAATCTATGATTTTTACTAAAAATACAAACCTTCAACACACTTATTAGATACATGTATATTCAATTATTATATTTCAAATGACTACATTTCCCTTGATAATTACTATATTTACACCATTATTCCCTATAAATGTATTCCATTCATACCTTTTAAATCACACTTCTCATCACCTTAATTTTCATTTTAGATTTCAAAAGACTCTCTCCTTTGATTTTGTTCTTTCTCATTGTAGGATTATTTCTACTAATAGCAATCCTTAAGGGTGAATATGATCCTTTATATCTTTTATTTTTGATGATATTATTATTTTCTATTAATTATCCCATTTTATTTTATGAACTTTTAATGGATGTAATTTCCATGGTATATAATATTCAATGATATGTAGTTCACTGTTTTATGTGAATTTGTTTTAATGTTCTAATATGAATGAATAAAGTGTTATTATTTTAATTAATATCTTGTATGAAAAATTTTCTAATCAATTTTCATTTTTTTTAAAGAATATAAAAACACACTTTATAATTATAGACATATAATATATGGAATTAAAATGTGTCTTAAAGCCTGGGGTGTTACAATTTTAGAGTCCCAAAATTGCAGAACTGGAAAAAAACATTAAATATCCCAATTTATTTAAAATATCAAGAAATTATAAAATTATTAAATACCACAATTACATGGGGTTTCACAAAATTCATAAACATATAGGGTGTATTTTCCAACCCAAAAGGAATTATGTGAATTCATAATAACCATACATCATTTGAAAGTTTATCTTTGGGATATCCTCATTAAATTTTAACCAATTATAAAAAGATCAAATATTAATATTTGAGAAGTATTAAGCCCCTTGAAGTTGATCAAAGAGGGAATCAATACGTTTTAATAGATACTTGTTCATTACCATAATTCTATTGATTTCCCTATAATCAATGCATAAAATCATTGAACCTTCCTTATTTATTCACAAATAAAATAGGCGCACCCTATGGAGACACACTTAGATGAATGAAACCTTTATCACATAATTATTTTAATTGGTTCTTTAACTCAACTAAATCCATTGGATATATTCTATATAGTGGATTATAAATGATTTTTTCATCCGGGATAAGATCAGTAGAAAATTTAACTTGTTAATCAGCTGTCGTATTGTAATAAATGGAATAAATTAATTAGTAATATTATAAGCTTACAATGTATATAACATAAATCATATAATATGTTTTCCTAAAATTCAGTTCTATATATAGGATTACTATCAAACCAATTCTAGAATAATATCTAGAATTTTCTAATAATAAAATCTATGTTTTATACCCATGTTCTTTTAAATCTACTTCATAAAGTTTCTACAAAACCTTTCTATGATACCATATGCAATTCCACTAACCTTGGTTACCTAGATCTAGTGGGTTATTTATTATAAGGTAATCAAATTTTTAGAGATTCAATTCTCAAGATCAAGGTTCAATAATTCTCAAGAGACTAGATACATAAAAATTACATTAAAACATGACATATTACATCATTTGAGTAAAAATAATTATTCCTTAATGCTATGCATAGATCCAATCACATATAGTAGTCTACTTCATTACTATATGAAATAATAAACAAATGTAAAGTGTGATCTCAGACACTCAGTAAGGGATAATGTCCAGTAGAAGCTATCAAGACATAATAATGGAATTATCATTATAGCAAGAATAGATAATCAAATGATGGAATATCAATGAACACTAAAAAATAACATAATACATATATAAAAAAGGATATAAATAATCACATGGATAAAAATTAAATGATCACATAATTATAGAAATTCTTGGAATGAGTAATTCTAGACATCATAACATACCATCAAAGTCTTATGCCAAGATATTATATATGTAGGGTAAGGATGTTCTGATTACCCTATCTAAGTCGTCTCATGAGACCTACTAGTACAGTGAGGGGATATATGATTTAAGCCCCAACCATCACATAAAATTTTAATTAATTCCATTATATATTAAAAGTGTATAGGTAATACATAAAATAACGTTCATGAATTAAAACTTAGAAATACTTGGCATAATTTCTCAATGAAGCATGCCTGATTAGATTCTTCTGCTTGGAACAAAGAATTATACAAGCATGTCAATAGGTTTCCATATTCAATGAATAAATAATAAAGCCTAATTGAATTAAATTGAAACATATTAAGGATATTTAGGGATTTATAATGTTCAAATAAGTAACCTTACCAGAGGAAGAATATTTATTTCTAATTATTGAGAACTTATAAAGATTAAGATGATCAATGTGTTTAGTTAATC
This sequence comes from Viscum album, assembly GCA_963277665.1. Lineage (NCBI taxonomy): Eukaryota > Viridiplantae > Streptophyta > Magnoliopsida > Santalales > Viscaceae > Viscum > Viscum album. The sequence continues at coordinate 130,789,344 of OY728162.1, forward strand.
AAATACATGTATTTGTAATGGTATGATAAAAAATAAATTATGTATCAATCCCCCTTAAAAAATAATAATATGTAGTTACACATATTTGGTATGCATTAAAAATATAAAATCTTATTGAGGAAATAATTCCATGTCGACGTGAATTGATGGAAAAGGTGAAATTTACCCAAAATATAGTTTAATCCACTTAGGACCTGATAGATGCTCCAAAAGATACAAAACTACCATACATATAAAAATATGAAATCTTAGAAATGATACATCGATAATACAAAAAATATATGGAATATATAGGGATTTTTGATCATGGGACATTATAGAGTTATATGCCTCTTGGGAGAATATTGGTATTTTAGTAGCTTATAAAGAGAATATATTGTGAGTGAAATTGGCTATCATGTAGATAATATATCTTAAGGATAATACTTATTATTATATCTTGAAAATAATGAAAAAATAACTTGGAAATTTAAATGGATTCAATAATATACATGTAAATAGGAATTGAAAAGAGAGGGAAAAAGGACCCCTACTTCGACATGATAACAACTTATGTAATGGTAATATTAGAGGTGTGGGTATTATAACATTGATAATAGATCAAATGTGTGACAATAACATGGATATATAATCATGGTGGCATATAAAGTAGTGGTTTAAATGATATTAGAGGAAAAAAAAATTCAAATAGGAAATGAAGAAGATGAAATATGAACTCTTACATATCTTGAGATTCTCATCCTAGATCCATGTTGGATTAGTGTAGCTCAATTTCTTTAGACAAATTTGATCTGAATACTAGCATCCCATACTTTACAATAGACCAAAAATATCATGGGTTGAGCTCTGTGGTGAGCACATTAGGGGTTACAGGGGCAATGCACCCATACTTTGAGGGTCAAAGGCCCCTAACCCAAATTTTAGGGAACTATAACAAATCTGATGGTCTATAGTAGAGTTGACTATGTAAAACTGATAGTAAACTATATATGTGAGGTATTTGGAATGATTACTATAGAATCTCAGACTTTATAGATATAGGTATTGTAGTTCCATGAACATTTAGCCACCAGCCACTGTAATAGCTTGTACTTGGGTGGCCATGACACCATAACAATGTAAACTTCTAGCCACCATTCACTATCACACAGTGGAATTACTGTGTGGTTTTTGGAACAACACTTTACCTGATTTATTGCCTCATTTGAGCTAGAGTTTTATTATGTAATAGTATTTGAAACATATTTATAATTTTACTCTTGATTTTAGTGAAGTGATTCTGCCTCTCTTTAGACCTATGGATTATTCCCAAACCACATAAATCACTATGTCTTTGTTCATTATCTTATTATTATTTAATTTTATCTTTTTTTCATTTGGAAACCTGTTTGTCACTATAAATCCCAATTTCTACACCACAATCCATCCCTTAGAATAAAAAAACACTTTAATATTAAAAATAGATCTGTGAGAGATACTTCTTGAGATATATGTAAAGAGATAAATTTGAATTTGGTGTAAGAGAAATGATAAGAGGGGGTGGTTATTTATATGCATGATGAGTGAAATTTCATGGAATAAAGTATTTAATATTTTATTTTCCCATTATCTTTATAAATCCACTACCCCATCATAGTGACCCATTATCTCCCATAGTTCTCCAATATAATGGTTAGTGAAAAAATTAGGAAATTAGAACCACATTGAATAAGGTAAGTCATGATTGCTTATATATGATTTCATATTTACCATATTTCATTGTATTTCCCCATTTTTAACAGATTTTACTATTTTATCAAAATTTACCGAATTTTAGACCTTAGTTAATTTTGAAATCCTAATTCCAAATATACAATCAATTTTATCAAATTCATCCTCCAATCATGTACATTTTAACTTTTATATTCGAGGACTACAATTGGGAATCTTCTTTGTGTCTAGTGATCAGTGCTTTGTATTGGTACTTCAGTATGTGCAAGGCAATAATATTTATCCATTGTGTTTGGATGTGGATGGGGATTGATCAGTTGGGATTGGTAATCTAGTTCAATGAGTTGAAAATAAGGATACTCCATATTGGGGAGCATCTTATTGGTCACAAGTGTAAAACCCTCATGTCAGAAGGTTCATGATTATAATGAAACCAATTGATGTATGGTAGAGATTAAAATCAAGGTTCTAATGAGTGGTTAGAACCAATTAGGATTTGGTTGCGGTTTCTGATAGATAATATGCATGGAAATGGTCTTGATCTAGTGGTAATGTGATCCAAGAGTGAGTCACATTGGTGATGTGTCAGTGCTTGTGGGTAGAGTGTGGTGGTTGAATGAGTTGGTTTAGTATTAAAACTTATAGTTACACTAAGAGTTGGGATCATACATTGGTTTGGGAATTTAGATTGTCCAAATATGACTTTAGGTGTGAAGTAATCATGGTTAGGTAGTGCGGTGATGTGTCAATGGGTGAGACTGAGCATTTACAGTGAGATTTGGAAACAATTGGGCTGAATGAATATCTATGTAGAATTTCATGCGGTGAGATGGAAACACATAAGCAATTTCATTTTTTACATGATTGAGGTGGTTTTAGGATCAGAATAGGATTTTTGGAGGAGAATTGGTGCATCCAGGCTTAGTGTTTGGGGTTTCACATTGGAATCTTGTTTAAAATTCAATGGTTGAACGTGAAAATTCAATCATGAATTGATGACCAAGATAAACCGGAGATCATGATTGGAGGATTACCATGAATTATTAATTATGAGAAGTATTATGGTGGGGAAATTGTGAAACCCTACTGATTTATGAGTTAGTAATTTTAGTAGGAATTTGAATTGTGAGATTTTTGGGATAAAAGTTTTGAGAATTTAGATTCAGATTGAAATTCTAAGAGTTGGAGCATCTTAAGGTGATATTTTTGATTATGGATCAATGCCTGAGTGGTGAATCAGGTACTCAAGAGAGTCTCAAGATATTTAGATTAATTTTTTTTGATATTATAAAAGTGTTTTTCCTTGTGTATAATTAGTGCATGTTTAGGAGAAATCATTTATGCAAACCATAAGAGTTTGTTTTGTTTAGGGGTGTGGCGTATATCTTTCACATGGTTGCAGAAAAAGAATGTGGAATCTAAAATTTTATTGCAGATACTTTTCATATGTTTAGAGTATGGTTTGGTAGACCATGTGGGAAAAATGTACAAGAGAGGTTTTCTTAGATAGCTCCTTCCACACGGTTGACACATAGTTTGGAAAACCACACAGACAAACCATGTGTCCGATTGATTTTTTCATTAAATAGGGTTAAGGACCATTTTCCCCTTATAGATTTTTTTCCTTTATCTCATTATATCATACCTTGTGTTTGTGACCTTTATAGTCCCACATATTACCTCTCAACCCCCTTCAAATGAGGCATTTTTGGTGTTATTATTTGGTGAATGAAGGTATACCTCTTCCTATGATTCTATCAGTTCTTCTCTTCCATCATTTTTTATTGATTTTAATCTTCTCCAACATCGGGTTTAGGGAAATTTACACCAAATCATTGAAGAAATAATCCCACTTATTGGGAGTTCTGTGTGTGGCTCATAGAGGAGGCCCAGAGAGGATATAGCCAGGTTTTGAATCATCATTCGATTTGAGGTAAGTTACACTATGGATTAATTTGTGATTTTCAGATTAAATTAAATTAAATTTTATATTGAATCAGTGTTATGTGTTGGTTATTTTTTCTAGAATGATACAAGGAGTATGTTGCGGGATTTCTGTAAATGGTTGGTTGCTGTTTTTGAGCGATATGGTTTCCTAGTGATATTATAATCATTTATCCTTTTTTTTATTTTTTGAATTAATTATAAGTAGTTAATGTTGAATGGAATACTTAATTATTTGTGATTTAAGGCTTATTATAGGATCTTGGGTTGATGTTAGATCTTGAAAAATCATAAAAAGTGATAGTCAAGCTGATAATTAAATGAAAATATCATGATTGAGGTAGGTGTACTTGAATTTATTTGAGTCTATTTACCATTTAGTGATTTTATGTCTATGTTCCATCATTATTTTATATGTCTGCATATATCATGATATGTGTCATTCCACATTAAATTTTGGGCAGGCTCACATTAACCTAATAGTTTACATGGACAACATAACATAATAAATGGTTTGATGATGGATCCTTGGTCGAATGAGTGCTGGTGACCCCCATTATGGGAAATTTGGTGGCATTAGTTGGACATAAAAGAGAAAAAATGGCCTTTTTAAAATTGGGATTTCAAAAAGAATATGGATTTAAATGATAACTTTAAAGTAAAATGAGTGATTTAGTAAACAGGATTTGGAAAGGTATTTTGAAATGAAAAATGATATTTTTATAGAGTGCTTTTGAGGGGATTTTTCTAGGGACTACCTTGAGTAATATGTCATGTGATGAATTTTTGAATGAGTTTAAAAGATAAAATTACTTGGTTTATAAATGAAATCAAGAATGGTTTGGTTGAATTATTTTAATTTGTTTGACTTGGTAAGGGAGATTCCCTATTTTCCAATCATGAGTGATTATATATGTTCCCCTTATTGTGATTACCTTGTTTGCTATTTGCTGCTTGATAATGATTGTTATACATGTTAGAAAATAATAAATGTTTTTTTTCAAAGTGGCGTGTTGATCTGGATGAATGTGATAGACCCCTTAGAGGGTAGAGATGGGTATGAAGGACCATAAATATTAATGAGGGATTCTATTCCTAAGGTGACGAGTTAGGACCAAGAGATGTAAATTTTATCATGAAACCCATGTTGGGTATCCATGAAGTGATGTGACATTAGGGATCCTAATGGTTACCCCAGTACTATATTGAACCCAGGGAGGGTATGTGTGTGATGTGAGTAGTGATGACTATGAGTGTCACCTTAGAACCCGAATAAGATGTGTGAGCCTATAAGATTGTCGTGGCGGTGGTTGGTGATGTACTTGAGAGGTTAACCTATGTTATGTGAGACGGGTTATGGAATATAGCCAAACCCATAGAGATGGATTATATATGAAGAATCGGGTGGTACACATTTCCTATTGATATGTATATAGATACATGGGATGCATTAGACATACTCCATGGATTCGATATTTGTTCCTAAAACTAGTTAGGAATTCCTTGTAAATGCTCCTTGGATTCAGATGTGATACTAGTTTAGAATACCTTAGACGAGCTCCTTGGATTCATTATGATATCATTTTGGATTTCTCTAGAGTTGATCCTTGGAATCAAGGTAGGGCATAAAAACTCCCATATGTTTTGAATTTCCTTGAATACAGTCCTTAGATTTAGATGTGTATCAAATTTAGAATTCCTTACACATGCTCCTTGTATTTAAACGTGTTACTATTTGGATTACCTATAAGTCTCTCTTAGGATTCGGTCATTGATCCTGATACTACTGGATTTCTTAAGACTTTCTCCTAGGAATCAACCATGGGATTGAGATTGGTTGGAATGGTCCTGTGATATGATCAAAGAAACACCAACACTAGAAGAATAAAGTATGGTATTAAAATAATGGTTTTATGGTAAGAATCATTCCCCTTGAGTGGTTAGTGTGACATGCTTAGAAACCCCAACACTGGCTGAAACAGGTATGGATGGGTCTTAAGGGGGCCCAATTGGCACCCGATGACCTGAGGTGTATGTTTGATGGGAATTGTATGTTATGTTTATAGGTAGATGAGTTTTATAGGAATGACTACTATTGGTTGGAGTAGGACACTCAAAGGGGGGGGGGGGGTGAATTGAGTTCCTATAAAAATTTCTGTTAAAAAAACATTATTTAAAAATTCCCCCAATTTAAGATCTAAACAACCCAGTTAACCAAAGTAACAGATTTTAAGAGTTTTGAATGTTCAATAATTTTTCAAAGATCTATTAATTCTCATTTATAGAAATTTGAAATATTGATATAACTTTTGAAAGTAATTCACTAAAATATAAAAAAATTATAATAAATATCTAAGACCAACATCAAAGTAAAATTCAGTTTTATAAAACATGTGTGAAAATAGAGAATTTGAAAACATATTGGATAAAACCAGGGGTTCAGTCTCAAGACGAGACTTAATTATCTTCACTTGGTGATAACCTGACATAAAACAGTTTATATTGATAAACTTGATCTACACCCTGGATCAGGGTTCATAATAGCATACAAAGCTATCGAGGTCAAAAATACCTCTACCATAGTTATACGTGAGAAACTAACTAGGTCACACAGGGAACTCTTCTACATTTTTACATGGGTGTAAAATGGTGTAAAAAGATGAGTGAGTGGGGATATCTTGTATCCTCTATCTTAGCTCAGGATACATTGTGTGGTTATACAACAAACACACACACACACACTGTTCTAAAAGTAGAAAAAATTATACAAAATAGAGATAAAATAATGATAGAGGGTTTAGAATTCTGAGTAATTTTCTTGATTCTTCTAGACTCCTTGAGTAAAGAATATGTGAAGCTCGATTGCACTTCTATAAATAGACACTGAAACATATTGTTGTGGAAGCTCTGTGTTTTGGTTTCCAGGAAGAGATGATATGCTATTTTAAGGTTCTATTCACTAGGGTTTGTTGCTGCAAGAATGTTGAGAATTTGGTTCTCCACAAATCCTTCTTGTTCATAGTTAGAAAGAATGAGTATTATTTATTTTTTATTCTTTCTTTGATTTTAAAGGTTTACTTGATACGTGGTCACTTCTATTTTCTCAAGTGATTTATTTTTATATTCTGCAAAGGTCGACAATAGGAATGATCCTTAACATAAGGGCTTCCTCATACCTCATACTATTCTCTAAAAATGTATTCAAAACAAATACAAGGTCATTAATATAATTAACAGTTCTGAGTTTTATAAACATGACCATTAAAATTAATATTTAATTTATATTATTGAATGGTATATCATTCTATCAGTGACTCTTTATTTTGGTGACTCCTTCTATCGGTGTCTTCTTCTATCGGTGAATCCTTATATCAGTGACTCAATGCATCGATATGTTAGTGAATCAGTGTCACATACTATCAGAGACTTGTTCTATTAGTGACTCAGACAATCAGTGACTCAGTCTTGTATCTGTCAGTGAGTTGTTCTGTCCGTGAGTCGTTTGTTCTATCAGTGAGTCATTTGTTCTGTCGGTGAGTCGTTTGTTCGATCAATGGCTCATTTTTTTCATCAATGACTCATCTGTGCTATCGTTGACTCATCTATTACATTGGTGACTCATTCTTATATCTATTAGTGACTCATACTTGAACGTGTTTTTTTACCTAACTTATAGTATAAAAATAAAAAGAATATGTTAAAATTATAATTGAAAATAGATAAACATAATTAATCCTTTTTAACTTAACTAACCATGATTTGGAATAAATGAACATGATTGGACATGATTTGTGATTTTTAAAACTATAGAGGGAAAACAATATCCCCAATTTTGATGATTAAAAATTATAACATTATAAAGTATAATCAGTTGATTCAGAATGATCAAAGTAGGTATTTTGATTAATATCTCCATAGTTAAACTAATACATAATGCTATAATGTTTCTTCTTTTCTCCCCCTTTTGGGATTAACAGAAAGTGTAAATGCAGTAAGGAATAAAGATCAAGGAAAAAAAATAAAGAATCAGATTATTAAAAGATACTAGATTGCATTATAAATGAAAATTACAATGAATATAGAATTTTGAAAGTACAAAAAAGAAGTACAACAAATCAGCCATATCAAAAAAGTGTTACAAACTATTTTTTATTAAAATTGGAGTCCATCGATGTCTTTAACTTATCAAAATCTATAGGGGTGGGATCAGTAGATGTAGAGGTAGTGGATGGAGGTTCAGAATTAATTCTGAGAGAGGGAAAATGAACTCTAGTAAGGAGAGAAGGGGCCAAGATGGGACTAGTGGAGGAAGGAGGGCTAGTAAGCTCCCTAAAAATGGCAGGACGAATCTACCTGAAATCTTGATCATGAGTCATTGTCAAAGAAGGTAGGCTAAAATAACTAGATCTAGAAGGTGGTAGAGGTGGTCTAAGAGGAGTGGTAGGAGGGGCAATAATCACAGTACTCAGGATGTGTAGATACATCTTGGGAAGGTTGGTGAAATCCATGATTATATCTCCACCATACTGCATATCCTTTGTGAAGTCTTCCTCATTCTCAATGAACTATACAATGTTAGGAGTAAACTCCTTAAGAAGCTTTACCTAATCTCTGAAGGCTTGGGTCACTGGAGAAATTATTAGGTTCTCAAGTAAAATCTTGAAGTGACTATCAAGATGATGCTTTGTGTATATCCTATTGAAATAAATATCCACTTTCTTGGTGATTTCCTCTTGAGAAGCTATAGCCTGTTTGGAATAAAATATGACTATATCATAGATATGATCACTGTTTTTCTTGATTTTTGATAGAATTTTCTGATCAGTTCGACCCATCATGGTTATCATATCTTCTTTAATGTCAGTCCTGACCATCTCTATATATGGTGGGTGAGATACAAGATCTGCTGAGCTAGATTCCCCTTGAAAAATGTCTCTCACATCTTGCCTTAGCTATCTCAAGATTTCACTATCCAAACGGACTATTACTAACTGAAGTTCTTCCCTGACCCCTATTCAAATCACCTCACTATTTGAAGACTAAACATGAGGAACATAGTGAGGTGGAGCCATAGATGATGAGGCACTATTCACTACATCCTTGAATACTAACTTCATAAGGGCCAAATCAAGAGTTGGAGTAGAATCCGAAATAAGGGATTCAAGAGAGATGTCATGACTTTGCAGAGTTTGGTCTACAATGGCTTTGTATTCACTGATTAGTTGGCTAACAAAATATGCAATATTGAATACTTCATTAGACACCTCCTGACTAGCTATCTCAACAACTTCCAAAATTAATACCAACCAAAGTTTGATCTTGGAATTTTTTTTTTCAACAATTAGGTCTGTATCATTTTCACTAAGTGGTGCTATAGGTGCTGGCTGAGCTAGAGGGACTAATATCATAGAAACAAACATTTCTTCCTTAAAACTTTAAAAATATGATTTGGTCATATAGTCACCTGGCACTGAAATCACTAAGGATGCAGAAGTAGATGTAGATGAAATTGTTGGAGGTTCCTCAACCACTGATCCTATTGAAAAACTATCCTCTCCTCATCGTTTGAATCTAGATAATATAGAATGAGAGAAATATAACTAGGGAATTTTTCCCACTCAGATAAAAAAGAAGCATCCATAGGAGCGAGTGTATTGACTCTCACTTTCCTAGCTTGAGACTCCCCCAAATTTAAGCTCTCCTAATATGTTTCTCCATAGAAACTTGAGGCATCCTTCTAATATACACCAACTGATGTACTGGGCCCACCAGTGCTCTTTTTTCATTACCAACCTAAACTACTTCTTCTTTCTCAACACCAGATTCTGTAGGACTAGGAGGTTCTACAATCTGTTCCTGATTCTCAGGACCATCCATTTCTATATTAGCACCTTGATCATCACTAGAATGGTCAGAATCACTATCACTTTCACCAATTTCATCACTTTAATTCTTAGGTTCATTGATTTCTTCTTTACAATCAGTGTCACTTCCACTACCACTTTCTTCTTCTATGTCTACTACTTCTTCTTCTTCTTTAGATTCATCTTCTGAATCATTTGATTTGCTTTCATATTCCACACTACCCAAATCCCCAGTCTCATCATCATCACCATCATAAACCAAAATAGGTTCCTTGGATGGTAGAGATAGAGGTGGACTAGTTAGTCCATATAACATTCCCCTTTTACTTTGAACAATATTTGGGTCACTCCTATCATCTATAGGAGACCCTTCTTCTCTACCAGATTCAACTTCCTATTTATCAGAATAAACAACCTCATCATTTAGTCTTAGACCAGGATCGGTCAGATCTCTCAGCCTAGTACTATGCTCAACAAGATTGAAATTTTCATATCGATTCTCATTATCTTCAACCCACTCCATCTTTTAGGGATTTTATTTTATCTTCATTCTCTTGCAAATATCCTTACTTAGGAAGATACCACTACAAGCAGAAATGGTTTATTCAACTTCACTTATGAATCCTTTTCCTTTTAACATATAATATATCATTTTTGGATAGAACAAATAAATAGTCTTACAATATGGATTTATCATTTCACTTATATGGACTATCAAATACTTACAAAGATTCCCATTATGCGCTTTCTTTAGCAAATACAAGAGATATACATCCAGATATTTTAGAGAGAAATATTCCCCTTTATGGGGACATAACTGGTGTTGGATAAACATAAATAAAATCATACTTTACCCATCTAAATCTGAAGATATAGTCCTTCTATGATCCTCATTACCTGTCTGATCCCTCAAAGATGTCTCATAGTAAAGCAAATCACTAGTGGGTGGACTACTTCCCTAGTAGTCATCAAAGAATCCTTCATGTGGTACATTGAGGCATTCTTCCCAATTCCTTAAAGAAAATTATAATATTCTTCCATTCACTACTGATTTGATCCAATAAATCTCACTTCCTTCCAGGATAAACATAGTATGAAGATAGAGTTCATGAATAAGCTTAGGGTAATATGGAATTCCATCATTTGAAAACCAATCTATCCACCCTTGAGTTTCCAACAATCTTAACAAAATAGAATTTCTAGATAATAACCATTCTATGAACACTTAATTTTTTAGAGTTACCACACAGTTCCCAAGACCAATATTAACATGCTTAGATCTGCTGGAATATATTTTCTACCTCTTAGTAGGTTGCAATTAATATTCAAATCATTCTAAGATGTTATTCACTCTAAAAATTATGAAGGTTCAGTTGAAGGTAGGAAGGTGAAAGGTCCTAGGTTAAAGAGATCAAGGGTAAGAGTGTTAGAGTCAAATTTCAAGAGTAAGAAATAGGATGGATTGAATTAATTTTATCATTTAGGGATTTATAAATCATAAATCGAGTAAACTGGGTTAAAATAAAATAAAATAAACAAAAATACATTGTTTTGGTAAAATAAAATCATCATGAAATAGTATGACACTGTCGGTGTTGGAATGACATAGCATGACACTATTGGTGTCAGCATGACATAGCATGACACTATCGGCATCATCATGAAATTGTGAGTGCCCTATCGGTGAGATATCCACACTAAGTATTAACACAGAGTTATTGATAGTAGGTCCTTGCAAATTAATCATTCTTAATTCATGTATGATGTAAGTCATCCTCTTAGAGTTCAATGGCTTAGTGAATATATCAACAAGCTAATGTTCTGTTCCAATAAATTATAGAGTTATATCACCTTTTTGATAATGATCTCTCAAAAAGTGATGTCTTAAATCAGTATGTTTTGTTCTAGAATGAGAAACATGATTATTTGATATGTAAATAGCACTTTTATTATCACAATTTATAGGGATATGTATAAAATGATATCCATAATCTAGTAAGGTGTGTTTTATCCACAACATTTGAGTATAAAAACTACCAACAACTATGTATTCAGATTCTATAGTAGATAAGGCAACATAATTTTTCTTTTTACTAAACCATTATACTAGTGACTTAGCCAAAAAGTTACATGTTCCATAGGTACTCTTTCTATCTAACTTACAACCACCAAAATCATCATCAGAATAACTAACTAAAAAAAATTTGTCTTCTGGGATAGAACAATATTAAATTGGTAGTATACTTGAGGTATTTGAAAATTCTTTTAACAACATTTAAATGATATTCTTTAGGATTATCTTGAAAATGTGCAGACATACACACACTGAAAATGATATTAGGACTACTAGCAGTCAAGTAGAGTATAATTCCAATCATTCCTCTGTATGTGGTTTGATCAACAGATTTACCATTTTCATCAAGATTCAACTTACAGGTGGTACTCATTAGAGTATCATTAATTTTTGTACTATCAAAGCCAAACTTTTTAAAATATCTTTACAACATTTACTTTGATTTAAAATAATACCTTCTTTATTTTTAAAAATTTTAAATCCAAGAATGAATTTGAGTTATCCCATTAAAATCATTTCAAATTCACTTTGCATAATTTTTGAAAAATCCATTCATAAAGAATTCTTTGATGATCCAAAATAATATCCTCAAAAAAGATTTGAACTACTAGAATGTATTTAGAAATTATTTTTATAAATTGAGTAGTATTAACTATACCTTTTGTAAAACCTTTAGAAATAAGAAAATTGCGGAGCCTATCATACCAATCTCTTGGAGCCTATTTTAAACCATATAAAGCCTTTATTAATTTAAAAACATGATTTGGAAAATGGGAGTTTATAAAACCAGGGGGGTTTTCAACAAAAACAGCCTCAAATATATGCCCATTTAAGAATGCACTTTTGACATCCATTTGATATAGTTTGAAATTTAAATGAGCTGTATATGCTAGTAGGATTCTAATAGATTCATTTATAGTAACTGATAAAAAGGTTTCTTCATAGTCAATACGTTCTTCTTGTCTATATATTTGTGCAACCAATCTAGCCTTATTTCTCATAATGGTTCCTGCTTCATCTAATTTGTTTCTAAAGACCCATTTAGTGCCTATGGTCAAAGTGTCTTTAGGTGTATCCACTAGTTTCCAAACTTTATTTATTTTAAAATCATTCAACTCTTCATGCATATACATCACCCAAAATTCATCATTGATTGCATGATTATTTTTTTCATTTTCAATTTGTGATAAGATGGCTTGATGTTCAACCTGGTTCCTAAGAGAATCTCTAGTTCATGTTCCTTTATCTAAGTCTCCAAATATAGAATCTAAGGGATTATTATTAAGGGTTCAATTAGATATATAAAAGGAAGGACTAGTTATTTCAGCTTCATTAGTAGGTTCAGGTTCACTATTATTAGAGTCTGAAGATTTTCTAGAATTGGAGGATTTAACAAATTTCTTAACAGTAGGATCATGATATTTGGAATTAATGTCCAGATTTGAAAAATGATTCTCAATATTTCAAGAGGGGTTTTAGGTTTATGTGGATTTGTCTCATAAAATTTGACATGCATAGATTCTTCCACACATTTGGTTATTTTATTAAATACTCTATAGGCTTTACTATATGTTGAGTAACCTAGGAAAATTCCTTTATCACTTTTGGATGAATATTTGTCAAGATTGTCCTTTGTATTAATAATATATACTTTTAAACCAAAGACTTTGAAGTAACTATCTTTGGGTTTTCTATCATTCCATAACTCATAGGGTGTTTTCCTAAGAATTGTCCTGATTAAGACTCTGTTAATCATGTAACAAGATATATTTATAGCTTCAGCCCAATAAGAAAACAGGTAAGTCATACTCATTAAGCACTATTAGGGATATTTATTTTAAGGTTCTATTCCTTATTTCTACAACTCGATTCTGCTAGGGTGTCCTAGGAGAAGAGAAGTTATAACTGTAGACATTTTTTGAGAAAAATGATTCAAACTATTGGTTATCATACTCATGGCCATGGTTACTTCTTAAGGATTTAATTATAAGACCACTTAGGTTTTCTACTATTCTAGAATAATTTGTGAAGTAAGAACAAGCTTCACTCTTGTGATATAAAAAGAAGGTCCAAGTATACCTAGAGAATTAATCCACAAGAATATAGACACAATTACTCCCATTAATACTTGAAACTCTTGATTGTATAAACAAATCCATGTGAAGCAACTCGAGTGATTGAGTAGTTGAAACTTATTTATTTAGTTTGAAATATATTTTGTGTTGTTTTTATTTTTGACAAGTATTACAGAATTTATTCTTTGGAATTTCTATTTTGGGTAGATCCTTGAATAACCCTTTCCTTATAAGATTTCTATGTGAGTGAGTGTTATAGTGGCCTAATACCCTATGAAAAATCCAGGATTATTTATTAAAAACACTTAATCAAGAAACATTTTGAGAAAATAAATAACCTATGTTCACAACATAAACATTCTCATTTCCAAAAGTAGTATATACTAACTCATTTTTATAATTAAAAACATTACATGCATCATTTTTAAATTTAATATTGAAACCATCATCACATAACTGAGAGATACTAAGTATACTGTACATTAATCCATCAATAAAAAGTACTTTGGAAATTAAAATTGAATTAGAATTACTGATTTTACCAAGGCCAATTATTTTACCTTTAGCATTACCATCAAAAGTGACATTCCCACCATTAATCTTTATAATATTATTGAATCTTGAGTAGTCCCCTATCATGTGTCTTAAAAATCCACTTTCCAAGTACCATAAGCTTTTACGTGTGATCTTTAAGCATGCTTCATACAAATACAATTCCAAGAAGAAAAGATTTTGGTACCCAAACTTTCATGGGTCTAGTAATATTAGTAATTAATGATTTGAGAACCCATAATTTCTTCATGGGTTTCCTATAAAAGTTTGTAGAGTGTTGGAAAAATAAAATTTATTTGGTTTGAAAAAACTAGAAGTAGTAAAAGATTGTACACTGTTGGAACTTGCAACAGATTTCTCAAATCTTGGTATAAAGTTTAATTTTCCAAATTTTGATACAAAATTATTTTTAGAAAAGTTTCTTTTTCTTGTTTGATAACCTATACCAGTAGCATATTTTGGTGCAACCTGTTTACCAGGAATTTAAGTAAGAGTCTTATTTCCATTGGTAAATTTTTTAAATCCCTTTTTAACTGCTCATTTGATAGTTTAAGCTCATTAATTTATTTAAAAAACTGATCATTCTTCTCTCTCTCTATTGTGAGCTCAGATTTAATAGTAGAAGTGAGATAATGTTGTTTATTTAAAACTTTATATTTATCTTTAATTAATTTCATGTGTCTTAAATCATTTTATAGTACTCAAACATTTTTTCATTGGTCATATTCTCAGAATCAGATTCATCTTTAGAATAATAGGAATTTTGTGCAGGAGATTCAAGGGTGACCTCAAAAGTGTTTTTTCATGAAGTATATGTTAGCTTTATCAACTTTCTCATCATGTGAAGACTCTGACTCACTAGAGCTATCCTTATAATCACTCAATGTGGCCTTTATTTCCTTCTTATACCTTTTATCCTTGTATTCATATTTCTTTTTATACTTTAACTAAGGACAATCAAAATTTACATGAACTTTTCTCTTTCACTCATAACAGACTATATCATTTGAGTTATCACCTCTCTTCCATTCCTTTTTTTAGTTTCCCTTGTAGTAAAACTTTCATTTTTTGCTGGGATTCATAAAGAACTTATTATTTTTGTAAATGTTTTTAAACCTTCTGGCTAATTGAGCCACTTCCTCATCACTATCAGATGATGATTCTTCATTGCTTGAACTATTAGAATGAGTTTGTGCCTTCTCATTTTATTTGTGTTCAGAATAAGTGGTATTGAAATCCACTGATTTTATCTTTGGTTCATCCTCATCATCTTTTTTTACCTTTAATTATTCCTTGTACATCATCATCTTACCTATCATCTCATTTACAAGAAACTTACTAATATCAAAGGATTCTATTATTAACACTAAGGTTCCTCTCCATCTTTCTGGTAGAGATATGAGTATTATCATGATTTTTTCTTTGAATGTAACATCATTTCCCAAAGATATAATAGTGTTCACAATCTAATTAAACCTGAGATACATGTTAGATATAGGTTCATTAGGATTAATCTCAAAGTTATCATATATAATAATATATGTATTTAGTCTCATTTCCTTAACACTAGTGGTTCCTTTATGTGGAACAACTAGAGTGTCCCAAATTTCATGGGATGTTTTACAAGTATAAATCCTTCTGAATTATTAATCTCCTAAAGAAAAATATAAGTAATATATATCTTTTTAGATATTATTATAAAATGCCTTAGTTGGGTCATCCCATATATTTTGGATAGTATTAGGTATCATATATTCATCTACAATTGAAGACTAAATTTCAAAACCCATACCTTCTAAATGAATTTTCATATTAATTTTACAATGAAAATAATTAGTTCCATTAAAAAATGAAGTTCTATTAGTCGAAGAACCTTCCAATCTATTATACATAACAATGAATAGAGAATTGGTTTTTAAAGAGATAAAAATTTAGAACTAACAGAAATTTATATATCTTTAAAACATAACTAAAATCATATTTGAAAAGATTTGGAAAATTGTTAAAAATAGAAGATTAAAAACAATCCTCTGATACCAAATGTTGGCAAGAGTAGGACACTCAAGTGGGGGGTGAATTGAGTTCTTATAAAATATTTTGTTAAACAAATGTATTTAAAAATTACCCAATTTAAAATATAAACAGCCCAGTTAACCAAATTAGATGATTTATAAGAGTTTTGAATGTTTAATTAATTTCTCAAAAGATTGATTAATTCTCAGTTACAATAATTTGAAAGAATGATATAAATTATGAAAGTAATTTACTAAAATGAAAAACAATTATAAACACTATCTAAGATCAACTATGAAAGTATAATTTAGTTTTATGAATTATGTGTGAAAACAGAGAAAACTAAATTTGAAAACATAGTGGATAAAATAAGAGGTTCAATCTCAACCAGATACATAATCCTTTCCTATTGGTGATCACATAACACCAATCAGTTTATATTTATAAACCCGATCCACTCCCTGGATCGGGGTTCACAACAGCATACAAATATTTCCAGGTCAACAAGATATCTACCACTGTTATATGTGGGAAATTAACCAAGTCACACAGGGACTTATTCCAAAGTTGTATGTGGGTGTAAAAAGGTGTAAAAATATTATTGAGTGAGGATATCTTGTATCCTCTATATTAGCTCAGGAGATATCATGTGGTTATTATACAAACACACACACACAACTCAAAAAGTAGAAACAATTATACAAAATAGAGAATAAATAATGAGAGAGGGTTTAAAATTCTTTGAGTGATGTTCTTGATTTTTATGGACTCTTTTAGAAAAGCAGATGTGAAGCTTGAGTCCAATTCTGGAAATATACACCAAAATAGAGTGTTGTGGAAGCTCTATGTTCTGGTTCTAGGAAGAGATGAGATGCTCTTAGAAGGTTCTCTTCACTAGGGTTTGTTTCTTTAAGAATGTTTAGACTTTGGTTCTCAAAAAATCCTTCTTGTTCATAGTTAGAAATAATGGGTGTTCTTCATGTTATCTTTTTTATTTTATTTCACAGGTTTACTTGATATTACGTCACTTATTTTTTCTTAAGTGATTTATTTTTATATTATGCAGAGGTTGATAGTAGAAATGATCCTTAACATGAGGGATTCCTTGTACCTCGTACTGTTCTATGACAATGTCTTCAAAAGAAATACATGGTCATTAATATAATAAGTTGTACTGAGTTTTATAAATATGATAGTTAGAATTAATTTTCACTTTAAGAGTAAAGAAAATGTTCTAAGTATTGAATGGTAGGTCATTCTGTTGGTGAATCCTTCTGTCAGTGAATCCTTCTACTAGCGACCCCTTCTATCGGTGACTCCTTCTATCGATGACTCATTCTATTGGTAACTCAATGCATTTTTATGTTAGTGCATCAGTGTCACATACTATTAGTGACTTGTTCTATCATTGACTCAGACTATCAGTGACTTAGTCTTATATCTGTTAGTGATTCATTCTATTGGTGAGTCGTTTGTTCTATCAGTGAGTCTTTTGTTCTTTCAGTGAGTCATTTATTCTATCGGTGAGTCATTTGATCTTTCGGTGAGTCGTTTTTTTCTGTTAGTGAGCCATTTTTTCTATCAGTGACTCATTTGTTTTGTCAGTGACTCATCTTTGTTGTTGGCGACTCATCTGTTTTATTAGTGACTCATTCTTATATCTTTCAGTGACTCATACATGGCTATGTCTGTTTACCTGACTTATAGTATAAACATAAATAAAATATGTTTAACTTATAATTAAACATATATAAACATAATTAAACATTTTGAACTTAACTAACCATGATTTGACATAAAATAACATTATTGGACATGATTTTTTATTATTAAAACTGGAGAGGGCCAAAAACTGCATCTTATATATGTATTGCCTATATATCCACTTGATTACATAAGAACTCGATATTTTTGAGGCATTGAGGATTTTCTAATAGGTCATTGGAATCACCCCTACCCATGTATATGGAATGAGTTCTGATGTACGTGAGTAGACCTTAATGTTTTCTCTCAAATCATAGAAATTTCTTAGAGTTAGCCACGAGTTACATATCTATAAGATTTCATATGTTGAAGATTCGATAATTGGATTATGTGAGTTGAGGTAGAGGCCATTATAGTTTATTTTTAGTTATTTTTCAACATGTACCAGATAATGTGTTGTTTGTTTTATATATTTATTATCTAATTTTTATCTTATAATTCTACTCTAGTTTCTATAAATGTATCATATAAATACATTTAATGATTTCTATTTTGGACTGTGTGGGCTTGCGGGGCTCCTTATTTATGTATATTGGTTTTGGGATGTCTGTTATACATACGAGTCATTCCAAATTTTAAGAATATTCAGACATTATCAAAAGCATTATTTTAAATGGTATAGTATCCCCATGACCATCTTAGGCCCTCTCTGGTAGTCAGAAATCTCTAGCATATGAGGAGGTGTGCCTGAGGTCAAGTAGCATCCCCATGCAGGCACCGTTTAAGGATCTTAGATGTGGAATTATATAAGTTGTATTTCAACCTTCACTTATTATAATACTAATCATATTTCTATATAATCAAAAATATTTTTCTTCATATTTTCCAGTATAAATGATTCAAGATATATTTTTTCATCTAAGTGATTTTAGTATGTATAAATAAATTTGATCTATGTGACTCTTCCAATAGATATCTCCTCATCTTAAGTATTGATGGAGCACAAAACCTCTTACAAAATAATAGAACTCCACCATCACCAATGTTAAACTTATAATGACCATACCTTATATGAATGGCTCTCTTTGGGAAATCCTCCTTAAATTTTAACCGATGATAATAAAATTAAGATCATTAGATAATTACTTATCTCAATCAGGTGCCATTATCTAATAAATAGAACAAACTCATTACTAATATTATAAGACCCCAATGTATAAAACATGACTTATATATCATGTTTTTCAAAAATGTGGTCCTATTTACAGGATGTCTATCAAACCAATTCAATAATACTCTATAACTTTCAAGTGATAAAATATATGTTTTCTACCCGTGTTCATTTAAATTCAGTTTCTAATATTTATATCAAATCTTATTATGATACCAATTTTAGTCTTCCCAACTCTGGTCACTTATAGATAATGAGTTATTTATTACATGGTAATCAGATTACATGATAATACATTCCCAAGATCAAGGTTAAATATCCCTTAAGATACTAGATACATAAAAAATATAATACAAGATGAAATATTACATTATTTGAGTAAAAATAATTATTCCTTAGTGTGATCAGTAGAGTTGATCACACGTAATATTACACTTCATCACTTGGGGAAATGATAAACAAAAGTAAAAGGTGAGCTCAAATGATCAGTAATAGATAAATTATAGTGCAAGATAACATGTCATACTAATGGAATAAGCAAAATAGGTGGAATAGATAAAAAATTAATCCATATTTATAGTGACCCAGACTTAACATACATGAATATTATATCAATTTATATGAATATTCAGAAAAATACAAAAATACTTTCATTATGGACATAATAATTTAGTGCCTTTGAAAACTTGTAAAAAATTCTTCTAGTTTGGTGAAAGATCTTCAATATCAACCTTAAAATATCTTCCCCTTTAGTAATCATAATGAAAACCTTTATTCATGTCTCAGGGGAGAAAAAAATAATAAAGTAGTGATATCTAATTATCATTACATGTAAATAAAGGAAATGAATAAGTATAACAGGAATGTAAGGGTATGAGAATATGAGCATAACATTTAAAGATCATATCCTGAATATCAAAGATCATAAACATAAATCATGGAATAAATATTGACAGTTCATAAGACATTAATCATAAGGGAATAAAGAGCACAATCCATGAAATCATAACATAGGAATAAGATATGGAATTGTGGAATACACATCAATATATACTACTGTGAATATGTACAAGTAGAAATAGGTTCACTCATTATGTTTAGGACATGAAATGACGCCCTTGCATAAACTTATGGACATGAAACCAAGTCCATGAATAACAATATGAACATGTAATCAAGATCATGAATAACATTGTGAACATGTAATCAAGCTTACACATAAACTTATGAACATGAAACTAGGTCCATGCATAACATTTTTAACATGTAATCAGGTTCACACATAACATTGTGAACACATAATATGGTTCAGTCATAACATAATGAACATGTATTCAGGTTCACAATTAAACTTATGAACATGAAACTTGGTCCATGTATAACATTGTGAGCATGCAATTAGGTTCACTCATAATATTTTTAACATTTAATTAGGTTCACACATAAATTTTATACTCACGAGTCATCCATTGTTACCCAATGCATTGTAGGGGGATATAGGTCCCATACGTCACATAATGAAATCATACATGATTGTGCCATAAGATAACAAAAAAATAAAAATATCATGACCCATGAAATTAAATGGGTCTTATTAACATTTCATCACATCATAACCTATAAAAATGGATAGGTTTCAAAATCATTTCATAAAATCATAATCCATGAAAATAAGTAGGTTTCAAAATAATATAACCCATTAAAGAGAAATAGGTATCAAAAAAATCATTCCTCTAAAACACATACAATTCAAGAAATAATATTAATAGTATTCATAAACTATAAAAATGTATGTAATCTTATATGGAGAAGTATTTTGAAATATCACGTGGTACATTTATTAAAAAAATTCCATTATTTGAAAATCCTTTTCATAAAACCATTTCAAAAATCCATTTCTTATAAATAAGGAATTAAAATTTCATTTAAAAAATTTCTTGATGAAAATATACTTTACACTTTAAAAAATTATTTTTAAAACATAAAAAAATTGAAAACTTTTTCTTTGAAAACACCTTGAAAACTTTAAAAAATGATTAAAATAATGTTAGAAACCCATTTCTAGAAAATGGTTTTGAAAATTTATAAATAAAAATTTAAATCATTTAAAACATTTTCTTTGAAAATAAACTTTTGAAAAATTATAAAGGGATATTTAAAAATCATTTAAACCAATTTTTAAATTTAAAACATTTTTGAAAAACTGTTTTCTTTGAAAACCAGTTTAAAATCAAAAAAAATTCTGAATATTAGGAAAAAAATTTCTTTAAAAAATAATCTTATAAACTTACAAAGTAATATTTAGAGAAATGAAGGTCATGATAGTGGGTAAGTCTGTACATTCCAAACAATCATTTTTCACCTTAAAAGTTTAGAAAGGTGAATTGATCAGAAAAAGACAAGAGGATTCCTTTTTATAACCATTTTTAAAAAAAAATTAAAACATCTGTAAAATTTTTATTGAAACATTATCAGATAATAGTAAAATATTTTTGAAAACATTTTTAGATAACACAGTTTTGAAAGAACACATATTTCTGATTGAAAGAAGAAATAAAGTTGGATTTTCATAAAAACATTTTCTTAATTATCATGAGAAAAAATAATGGAAAATGGTAATAATACATGAATATATCATCGGTAAACATTTGACAAGAAATTTTATGAGTGTTATTGAGATATGTTTCATAATATTTCATCAATGGAAGCATAATCGTGATCAATCACGAGAAATGATGAGATTGTAGCAATAAACTATTAGCAATTTGGAAACTTTGACCCATACTATACATGATATAATAACATTACATGAACCTTAAAATATCCTAAAATATGTATATTCTTGATATAACATGTCAAATGGTAGTATATACACCTCATTAAAAAATATAGGGGAATAACATGACACATAACCCAAAGACAGATAATTGAGACACAATTACTATACCAATTTGGTAAATTTTGAACCATAAAACCCATGAAATAAAGATAATAAAATTTATATATAAATACCCATAAATTTAAGCATAATAATTATATAATACATTCATGGAAAATATATACACCACACAAAATAATCGAGTGGTGAATATTGCATGTATATAACTGAAATAAAAAGTGATATGAAATTACCTTACCTTAAGTCTTGCCTTTCTTTGTACACATTCAAACCTAATGTATAATAAAAATAAGTTTATTATACATATATTAAATAAAATTTTCCAATTATATCGTACCATATATGATTTGACTATGTCCTCTTATTACCTTCTTAGTAACTCTTCCATGTTAAAGTTGTGTTCCAGGAAATATCCACGTTGTTTTCCACATGTGTTTTGATTGTTATATTTTGGTCATAATACATATATAATGACATATATAATGTAAAAAATTATATAAATATCATATATATTAAGTATATATGTATTTATAGTAATATATTCAATATATAAATATAATATGGAATACACAGTTCATGGAGACGGTTGGTCGTACGTACGCATGAATGTTGTTTCTATTTTATTGTCATATTGAAAGAAATAGAGTAAATAACATATATGTATACAAATATATAATATAATTATAGTAAAATTATTAAGAAATATATATCATATGATTTCACTAAACCCATCCTTAATACATTCCATGTAGATTATGCACGAATCACATCGCTTTGAGGAGGCGGTAGTCCACACTTCCCCAAACGAAATTATCATATTTTAAAGAATAGTATCATGAAGGGATGTGTTATATAATAATTAAAGAACCATAAATATATCATATATATCATATATATCACATTAAAATATAATTTCCTTCATAATTCCCAACCATGAGAGTCGGTAAAGGAAAAATGAACAACATCATTTCATGAGGTGGTAGTTCGTCATACAAAAGAATGGTAAGTTCGTTACCCATTAGACGGAAGTGTGTGTATGTATAGGTTGAACCCTTAGAATAAAAAAATTTAAGTATATTTTTCATTCTGAGGTTATTATATAACCATGGAATATAAATAATTGAGGTGGTGGAGAATGAAAATAAAACAAAGGAACTTAATGAGGGATGTTACATCTTCTTTGGGTAACTCCTTTTGGTTTGGAGGGAGTACATAAGGAGTTCCTAATGGGAATTCCTAAAGAAAATGAGTAAAAAAATAACAAATTAGAAGGTGAATATTTTTATTTAAATTGTTCATATTTTAATTTTATTCAAATAAGAGTATATTTTTACTTTACCTTTGAGTTTTTTTATGTAGAAACATGTGAGTAGGTCATGAAACTGAACGAAGTGGTTGTAGAAGTTAAATATGAAAGGGAAGAGGGACCGTATTTTATCCTAAAATAAACCTATACACTGTACCTGATAGTTATGGGGATGTACTTGATATAATATATAAAGGGGACCTAAACAAGTTTTGTAAGATGATGCAAGAAGAATGGAAATCTAAGTGATGGTTTATCTCACACAAACCCCCGGACTATCTGATTTCATATAACAACTGATACTTCCCATTTGAGAAATAAAAATCCAGGGCCCACATGGGGGATAAACTAAGAATATACCATATATTTTATTTTTCATTTCATTTTAATTATTTTACTTTCCATGAATTTCTTATGTCATCTATTTTCACTTGTAGGGTTCCAGCATGAGGAATTTAGGAGATTTACTTAGGGTTTCCCTAACAAATAAACCATGTTATATTACTCCTTGTACTCTATTTTGTTTTCCACCCATTCCAACTCTATGTAAAGATCTTCTAAAATTATTCTTTAATCATACAGGTGGTGGAGAAAATCTTTGTGTGGGGGATTGGTACTCAATTTTTTAGGATTCACATGTTTTTATTTTGTGTTTTTTGATTTTTAGAGTATTTTTAAGATAAGAACTTTTTTATTTTAATTGAATACCATTAGAAAATTGATTATATATTGATTTTTTCTTAAAAATAAATTATTTTTATTTATAAAAGTTTTAAATGATTTATGGAATGAAATTTTTAATCTTGATTTTCAATTTTTGTATTTAATGAAGTTTGATCAAATATGAATCTCAATGTGAAATTGTGTTATCTACAATGAAATTTTTAAACCACACTTGAGATATTTCTCTTCCTTTTTAACATCTTTATTATAATTTTATTTTTCTTGAGAGTCATGAAGAAAGCTATAAAATCAGAAATCTGGTTTTTTCCTTTTATTCAGTATTGCTTGATTTCATAAAATGTGTTGAATATGATTGATGTATTATTTTGAAAGCCCATTTTTATATTGAACTCTATATTCAAGACCACCTTTATATCTAAATTTTTTATTGAGACTGTCACAACCCGTCCTCGGGTTCCGTGCCGTGACTACCCCAAGCCCGCCTTCCATAGGCCAAGGGCTGATGACTAGCACTAAAGGCGTAAATCCCGATAGAAAGGGAAGACATTTCCTTTATAAAGTAAACAATCACCACTGAGTATGAAAGATTAGTAAACACTAAGTAAACAGAGTACAAAAGTAAGTGCTGGAAATTAAATGGGCCAAAATACAAACCCAACTGAAATTAAAGTACAACTGAAAAGAAAGTACAGTAGCAGAAAAGTAAAGCAGCAACTCCAAGCCGTCCTCTGGAAATCCCACCTGAAGGGTGGGTACATACAGTCTCTTCTGCTCCTCAGATCCAGCCGGCCTCTCCGTGTACGTCCCGTCCAGTGATCCACCTCCAGGTACCGTCCAGCTTTACGAGCTCCCACCTCGATCAGCACTGTCTGTTGTCTACATCCAACACAACGTAGTGCGGGCATAGCCCGTGTAGGGGTGAGTATATTCTACTCAGTAGGGACCCCGAGACTCCCGAAGGTCTCCTAGAATCGATGAAGGATAAACCACAAAGGAAAGATACAATAACGAAGTAACAAACAACTCAACTTAGGTATATGCCCATATATATACCTAAGTCATCAATTCCAGCTCGGCTCCAGCACACGAGCCCAAGTACAAACCAGTCCACTCAGGAAAACATAACCCATTCCACATAGGAATTCACAACCCAATCCACACAGTAAAGCACAAAAATCATATCAATGATAATGATTGTAAGTTAAGACTCAGGTCACACAGGTATACTCTTTGTAAAGTGATAAAGATGATCAGATGTAGCCACTGATTCATCTAAGCTGTCAGACCCACATAGGATACAAAACCATCTAAGCTGTCGGACCCACAAAGGATAAAAGACCAGCTACTCTGCTAGACCCACATAGGATACAAGTACAGAGTCAAATACTGCCAAACCAACATAGGATACAAGAACAGTAGTCATCACCGTCGAACCCACGGAGGATTCCAGTACGGTCAGCATCACTTCCGAACCCACAGAGGATCTACGTACAGTCGTCATCACTACCGAACCCACGTAGGATTCAAGTACAGTCATCATCGTCATCGCAGTCGCAACCAGCTCTAGGGTTCCAGCACACAACAATCTCAATTCAGGGAGGGTCTGCTCCACGATCCAAGGGGGTTGATACATCAACTATCACGAACTCCAGAGTTGATGTATCACAAAGTTTCTTCTAGTCGAAAGGAACTCAACGTGATAGACGGCGTGTCAATCGGACGCCTGGTCTGAGAGTTATTGGCCTTTTCGTCCTAGGGGCCCAGTTGGTTTTTAAGCCAAAACCAACCCGACCATACTCTAACTATGTCTAAACCTCGATCAGAGTAAGCCAAAAGAATCATCTCACTAAGATTAAAACCAAAAAAGTCGACGTCATGTCAATCAGACGTCCAGATCTCAAGTTATAAGAGTTTTTGCTCCGAGGGCCTAGTTGGTTTCATCTTCGAACTAACCCGGCCATACCCAAAGTTCTCCGAAACCTTAAGTGTAATATACCAAAACGAACTTCTCGATCCAAGGATCACTACACAATTGAAGGTGCGTCGATCGGAGGTCTGTAGCCCAAGTTATGGGTGTTTGAACGGATCTGTCAGAAAATAGGGGGTTTGGGCCCGGTCCGACCCGGACCGATACCCCCTGGGTCGGCCCGAACCGGGTCGACCCACCCAGGTCCAGGTCTGATCCATTTGGGCGCGGCCCGGCTCAGCTGGCGTGGCCCGTCCCGGCTTGCGTGACCCGGCCCAGCTGGCGCGGCCCAGCCCGGCCCACGGGGCCGGCGGCTCGACCTTCGGCCCAGTGGTATGCGGGGGGGGGGGGGGGGGGGGGGGGCTGCCCCCCCTTGATTGAGAAACGAAGGACCCTCTTGGTGGGCCTTCCCTTGCCACATGCCGGGGGTTACGACCCCCGGAATTTTGGAAAATGGTCGACCGTAAAGTCTGCCCGGAGTGTCGCTGCGGGACCTGCTGGTCCCACCTCTTGGAGCGCCAATGGATAGCGGAGTCCGACCGCCCTCTTATGCACCACCGTGGCCCCTGTTTGACTGGTGCGGCGCTACGGCACCGCGCCCCTCTGCCATGGTCCGCCCCGGCCGCGACCCTCCATGGTGCTCCAGCGCGGCGAGACGACACCGTGTCCCTCCATCGTGGCCCGCCCTTGGCCGTGGCTTCCTTCAACTTCACCGGAAAGGCGTGACGGCGCCGCGCTCCTTATCCGCGACCCGCTCCGACCGCGGTTCTCTCGTTTCCGTGCGGTGCGACGGCACCGCGTCTCCCCCGTTCCAAACAACAAGAAGACCAACAACAAAGGGGGAGGAGGGTCGGTCGTGTTCATGCGGTCCGACATCCTCCCGTTATATTGATAACAAGTGTCCAAGAAATAACGAAGAATGTCAAAATAAAAATCCTTGATCGATGAAACAACCCCTACCTCAAAGTAGTTCGCGGAAGCTAGCGTCGCGGAAAACGGCGTCGCGGGGTGTGGCTCCGTATACGTCGACGGAGGATGTCCGAGGAGGAAAAGGCCTCTCACACCAGCTGCAGAGAGGAGAAGGAACAGAACGTTGATCTCTTCTTGTGGCATCGGTGTTCTACAATGAAGAGTGTTGTTCTTCGTGGAAGGTTGAAGCTCTTCAAAGGAACAACACAAGGGCTCTCTCCTTTTCTTCGCACAGCAAAAGCCAAACAAAAATAAAATAAGGCTTTGCCTTATTTTGTTTACTTATGCCAACAATTCAAAACTTCAAAAGTCGAATTCACCTAATTAATTTTGAGTTGTCAAAATTAATGGTGTGATAAGTTGGCAACATTAATGTGATGGAGAGTCACATAATTTAAGAGGGGAGGTTTAGAGGAGTAAGGGAAATTGAAGGGGTGGGGCTCATGTGGGCCCCACCTCACTAATATCCTATCAAGTGGAGTTATGATGTAGTGGGTCCCACCCCAACTACCACACATAGGATGTAATTACTTAGAGTAGAAATAAAATTGTAACACATATTTTATTTCACTCTTCAATTAATCCATTTATTTAACCACACCTCCCGAGCAAACGCAACTCCAGAAAATGTCTTCTTAAGAAAAAACGGGCGTAGTGGTTTCATCGATGCCCTCAGATTTCAATTCCGAGCACCGGTTCAAAATTTAGAAAAACCCGCTCATTCTTTCATTGAACGTACCCGAGCTAAACTTCGGAAAAAGTTTCCAGGCACACTGGGCCTCAGAATCAGGCGCCATCAAAAACTGCATACTCATAAAATCCCAAAGAAATTAAGAAAAAACTTTCCTTGAAATTTATGGGTCTTTACATTACTCCCACCTCAAGGCTTTACATCCCCGTAAAGATACATCACCAAACTAGGGAAACAAATGAGGGTACTGAGCACGCATCTGAGCCTCCCACTCCCATGTGCTCTCCTGGAGGTTCCCGTGCTGCCACCTGATGCGGACTAGAGGAATCAACCATCCACCTAGGACCTGATCCTGTCGATCCTCAATCTCCACTGGGACCTCCTCCAAAGTCACCCCATCATCGATATCCAGCTCCCCGTGATCAATGATATGCGTCAGGTCATGCATGCATCTCCTCAGCTGAGATATGTGGAAGACGTCATGCACCCGGTGCATCTGAGGTGGAAGAGCCAGGCGATAAGCCACCTCGCCTATCCTATTGAGAACCTGGAATGGTACGATGAAGCGTGAAGATAACTTGCCGCCCCAGCCAAATCTCTGTAATCCACATCGAGGTGAGACCCGTAAGAAGACGTGCTCACCATCCTCGAACTCCAGTGGTCTCCGCCTCCTATCGGCATTGGACTTCTGTCAGCTCTTTGCAGTTCTCATCCGCTCCTGGATGATCTGCACCTTCTCTGTCGTGGCCTAGACCATCTCTGGTCCAACAAGTGCTGACTCCCCAGGGTCTGTCCAGCACAAGGGTGATCTTCAAGGTCGGTCGTACAATGCCTCGTATGGTGCCATCCCGATGGTAGAGTGGTAGCTATTGTTGTACGCAAACTCCACCAAAGGAAGATGATCCTCCCAGCTGCGACCAAAGTTGGGGACACATGCACGGAGCATATCCTTGGGATTCTGAATGGTCCTCTCCGTCTGACCATCCGTATGAGGGTGAAAGGTGGTGCTCAGGCGTAGTTGCGTCCCAAATGCCTCCTGAAACCCCTTACAAAGCCGAGATGTAAAGCGAGCATCCCAATCGGAGACGATAGATGATGTCACACCATGAATCCGTATGATCTTCTGAACATAGAGGCGTCCCAAGCTCTCCACTGAGCCCTGCTCTCTGATGGGTAAGAAGTGGGCCGACATGGTGAGTCAGTCAACGATCACCCAAATAGAGTTGTGTCCTCTATAAGTACGTGGAATCCCAGTAACAAAATCCATAGATATTACATCCCACTTCCACTCCGGGACCTCCTAGTGCTGTACCAAGCCTACTGGTACCTGGTGCTCCACCTTCACCTGCTGGAAGATGAGGCATCGTGAAACGGACTATGCCACAACCTTCTTCATACCCGGCCACCAGTGCTGTCGTATGAGATCTTGGTACATCTTCACTACCCCTGGATGTACCGCTAAAGGGGAAGTGTGAAACTCTCTCAAAACCTCCTCCTGTAAAGTAGCTGGTACCATAGTATGTCCCCTGAAAAGGATGACGTTCTCTCCTCCTACAGAAAATCCATCAGGTGCCTATCCTGTGAAAATCTGTGCACGCCACGTCTCACAGTCAACATCCCCATACTGTCCCTCTCTAACCCGCTGAAGAAGTGGAGGAGTGACTGTGAGTGACTGAAGAAAGGCTTCCCCATCTCTATTTATGTAGGATATCTGCAACGCGGATAGCTACTCCATCACCTCTCCAAGTAGGTGGATGCCTGACCTCCTGATGAGAGCATCAACTACTACATTTCCATTCCCAGGAGTACAGACTATCTCAAATTCATAGTCCTGGAGGAACTCGAGCCATCCCCGCTGTCTCAGGTTCAGGTCCTTCTGCAAGAAAATGTACCTGAGACTCTGGTGGACAAAGTAGACAGTAAAGCACTCGCCCATCAGATAGTGCCGCCACATATTCAGAGCGAAGACCACTGCTGCTAACTCCAGGTCATGGTTAGCATAGTTCTGCTCATGATGCCTTAACTGTCGTGATCCATAGGAGATCACTGCCTACTCCTACATCAGAACACACCCGAGTCGGGTCCCTGATGCATCGCAGTAAACTACGTACCCTACGCCCTCCTCCTGTAGCCTCAGGATGGGTGCACTGGTCAATCTCTGTCTCAGCTCCTGGAAGCTCTGCTGACATCTATCTGACCACACGAAGGGTTTCCCCTTCTTCGTCAAAGCTGAAACCGGTGCTCTAACTCTGGAGAAGTTTGGCAAAAATCTCCGATAGTACCCAGCCAGACCTAGGAAACTCCGCACCTCCGCCACACTCATGGGTGGCTCCCAAGCTAGAACTGCCTCGATCTTCGCAGGATCCACCGCAACTCCCACCTCAAAGATGATGTTCCCCAAGAAGTGGACCTCACATATCTAGAACTGACACTTCTACAACTTACTATAGAGCTGGTTCTCTTGAAGTGTGTCCAGTACAACCCGCAAGTGGTAGGCGTGATCCTCCTCAGTAGTTGAGTAAATCAATATGTCATTGATGAAGACTACGACAAATCGATTGAGGTAAGGCTGGAAGATCCTATTCATGAGACCCATGAACACTGTTGGAGCATTGGTTATGCCAAAAGGAATAACCAAGAACTCATAGTGGCCAAACCGACACTTGAAGGCCGTATTCTGCACATCCTCGTCTCGAACTATGAGCTGATGATAGCCTGACCTGAGGTCTATCTTCGAGAACCACCATGCTCCCTTGAGCTAATCAAAGAGGTCGTCAATCCTTGGAAGTGGATACTTGTTCTTCATGGTCACCTGATTTAGGTGACGGTAATCGACACACATTCCCAAGATCCTGTCCTCCTTCTTGGCTAACAAAATCAAAGAAGCCCAGGGTGAAAAACTGGGTCGGATGAATCCCTTGCCCTCTAAGTCATCCAGCTGTACCTGTAGATCTCGAAGATCAACAGGAGTCATCCGATATGCTGGAGTAGATATCAGGTCTATCCTGGGGTATAGGTCTATATAGAACTCTACCTCTCTGTGAGGAGGTAGTCCAGGAACATCGTTAGGAAAAACGTCTACATACTGATCCACCACAACAGGAAAACTCAGAATCCGCACGTCCACTGCTCCTAGGATGAGCCTAGACAACTGATGAGTGATTAGTTGTCCTCTCCTCTATATGAGTCCATCCTGTGCTGCAAAGGCTCCCTTCTCGCCGGTGAAGGTGAACCTGCTTCTATCGGTGCGAACACATCGCACCTTGCGCCTAATACAGTTGATCTGAGCATGGACCGTAGATAACCAATCCATGCCCAAGATGACGTTGTAAGGCCTCAACGCTACTACAAGAAGATCCCAGCTGAAGATCTCACCTCCTAGAGTAATCTCACACTATTGGAACTAGTTCTTAATCATCAATTCTGCTCCCGTAGGAGTCTCTTTCCATAAGGATCAAGCCAACGACTCCATCAGAATCTCTGAGCTCCGAACAAGGGAAGAGACAATGAAAGAATGAATCAATCCTGTGTCTATAAGAACTACAGAAAGGGTGGAGTAGACACAGATAATACCTTGAATAATCTATGATGCACCGTGGTCGTAGGCCTCCACTTCCTGGAGCTGGGCCTGTCTCTGTCCGCCAGCTCCCTGTGGTCGGGGTGGACCATCTGGTGGCGGTGGTGGTAGTGCCTCAAAAGGTCATCCACCACCTGCCACTCAGCCAACTCCTCTACCTCATCCGCATGCTCCTTGTGGACCACCACGGTCGAACCTATGCCTTTGCCTGGGTGGTACCTCAACCGTCTGCTACTCCTCTGCACGACGGGTCGGGCATTCATGATCCATGTGGCCCTGCCCGCCGCATGTATAGCATTGTCTGCTCCTCATAAGGTTGGCCCTGTGCCGTGTGCCCCGCACCTCTGAGCTAGTATCCTGAGGTCATCTGCCTAATGGTCTAGTCCTCTTGGACCCCTGTGACATCCGTTGACTGCCAGCTGCAGAAGACTCTGCTACGTGTCGCCCTGCGGTAGGTCTCTCTACCGGCGTAGGCTCAGCAAGAAAGATCTCTACAAGAAGAGATCACTCCAGTACTCCTACTTGTGTCGGAATGCTAAGGGAGACCATTGAAGCCCTGATCTCATGCCTCAATACCTGCTCGAAGGTCCGGGCCCAGAAGAATGGGTCCCGTACCATGTCCGTGGAGTAGCGCAAGAGATCGGTAAATCTCACCGAGTACTAGACTACAATCATGATGCCCTACCGCAGCTGTAGTAGCTCCTGCATGCGCACCGCATGGAGGGTGGCTAGAATGAACTCTGAGTGGAAAAGGCTCTCGAAGTCCATCCAAAGAAGAGATGCCTCATAATGCACCTGGAGCATCAGGCTCCACCATCTACCTGCTGCTGCGTGCAGGAGACTCACCGCAAGGATCACCGTGAGGTCCTCCGGTGTCCCTACAAACCTGAAGACTCGAACCACAACCTCCAGCCAATCCTCAGCTACCTGAGGGACCGTCTCCCCATGAAACCTGGGTGGTCTCTGACGCTAAAACTCATGCAGTTCACTCAGGAGATGTGCACTCTCAGCTGATGGGGCTGGAGGCATCGGTGGCTTGGTGGGTAGAGGTACCGCTAGTGCCTCCGCTGTAATGGGGCCTTGCACCGAGGCCTCGTCACTCGGTGGGCTGCCGTCTCGTACAAGGCTCAGAACCCTAGCTGGATGCTGTCGTGGGGCCATTCTGAAAAGAGACAGGTGCGCCACAGTCAATACAGTATACTTGGGGAGCTGACACAAAGTAATCACAAAGAAAACTTTTGGAACACACATGCAATCAATTTTTTCATGCATTGAGTCGGAAATCAGAATTCAGGGTCCTGGTGTATGGATACGTCGGCCACCGCACCAACACTGGACTCCATAGACTGATAACCACACTCGACACCCTAAAAACTATTGCTTCAAACAGAAGAAATTATCAGAGTCCTGAGTTCTGTGGTAGAACCAACTCCTCTGATACCAATTTGTCACGACCTTTCCTTGGGGCCCATGCCGTGACTCCCCCAAGCCCGCCTTCCATAGGCCAGGGGCTGGCGACTAGCACCAAAGGCGTAAGTCCCGATATAAAGGGAAGGAATTGCCTTTATAAAGTAAATAATCACCACTGAGTACACAAGCTGAGTAAACACTAAGTAAACAGAGTACAAAAGTAAGTGCTGGAAAGTAAATGGGCCAGAATACAAACCCAACTGAAAGTAAAGTACAACTGAAAAGAAAGTACAATAGTAGAAAAGTAAAGAAGCAACTCCGAGCCATCCTCTGGAAATCCCACCGGATGGGTGGGTATAGACAGTATCCTCTACTCCTCGGCTCCAGCCGTCCGCTCCGTGTACGTCCCATCCAGTGATCCACCTCCAGGTACCGTCCAGCTCCATGATCTCCCACCTCGATCAGCGCTGTCTGTTGTCTGCATCCAACACAATGTAGTGCGAGCATAGCCCATGCAGGGGTGAGTATACGCTACTCAGTAGGGACCCTGAGACCCCCCGAAGGTCTCCCAGAATCCATGAAGGATAAACCACAAAGGAAAGATACAATAACGAAGTAACAACCAACTCTACTTTGGTATATGTCCATACATATACCTAAGTCATCTATTCCAGCTCAGCTCCACCACATGAGCCCAAGTACAACCCATTCCACTCAGGAAAACATAACCCATTCCACATAGGAATCCACAACCCAATCCACACAGGAAAGCACAAAAATCATATCGATGATAATGATTGTAAGTTAAGACTCAGATCAAAAAGGTATACTCTTAGTAAAGTGATATAGATGATCAGATGTAGCCACTGATTTGTCTAAGCTGTCAGACCCACAAAGGATACAAGACCAGCTACTCTTCCGGACCGACATAGGATACAAGTACATAGTCAAATACTTCCGGACCCACATAAGATACAAGAACAATAGTCATAACCGTTGAACCCGCAGAGGATTCCAGTATGGTCGTCGTTGCTTCCGAACCCACAAAGGATCCAAGTACAGTAGTCATCACTACCGAACCCACGTAGGATTCAAGTACAATCGTCTTCATCGTCGCAGTCGCAGCCAGCTCTAGGGTTCCCGCACACAA
Source organism: Viscum album (assembly GCA_963277665.1). Lineage (NCBI taxonomy): Eukaryota > Viridiplantae > Streptophyta > Magnoliopsida > Santalales > Viscaceae > Viscum > Viscum album. Next base: position 130,823,103 of record OY728162.1, read on the forward strand.
CAAGCTCGATTCTGGGAGGGTCCGCTCCACATGCCAAGGCGGTCGATACATCAACTATCATGAAGTCCAGAGTTTATGTATCACAAAGTTCCACCTCGTCGAAAGTAACTCAATGCGATAGACGACGTGTCAATCAGACACCTAGTCTGAGAGTTATTGGCTTTTTCGTCCCAAGGCCCCGGTTGATTTTTAAGCCAAAACCAACCCAACTATACTCCAACTTCATCCAAACTTCAAGTAGTGTAAGCAAAAATAACCGTCTCACTAAGAGGAAAACCAAAAAAGTTGACGACACATTAATCAGACGTCCAGAGCTCAAGTTATAAGCATTTCCGCTCCGAGGGCCCGATTGGTTTCGTGTTAGAACCAGCCCATCCATACCCAAAGTTCTCTGAAACCTTGAGTGTAATATACCAAAATGACCGTCTCAATCCAAGGATCACTAATCAACCGAAGGTGCATCGATCGGAGGTCTGTAGCCCAAGTTATGGACATTTGAACAAATCTATCTGCAAAAAGGGGGTTTGGGCCCGGTCCGACCTGGACCGATACCCCCTGGGTCGGCCCGAACCAGTTCGAACCAACCCGGGTCCGGATTCGGCCCATTTGGGCACGGCCCGACCCTGCTGGTACGGCCCGGCCCTGTCGGTATGGCCCGGCCCAGCTGGCGTGGCTGGCCCGGACCGGCGCGGGCGGCCCGACCCGCGTGGCCGGTGGCTCGGCCTTCGGCCGAGTAGGATGTGGGGGGGGGGGGGGGGGGGGGCTGCCCCCCCTTGATTGAGAAATGGCGGCCCCTCTTGGGGGGCCCGCCCTTTCCACCGTCTAGGGGTTACGACCCCCAGACTTCCGGAAAACGACCGCCCATAATAGCCGGCCAGAGTGCCGCTACGGGACCCGCTGGTCCCGCCTCCTAGAGCGCTGACAACCGGCGGAGTCTGGCCACCCTCTTCTGCACCACTGCGGCCTTAGGCCGCGACCCCTATATGACCTGCAAGGTGTGACGGTACCGCGCCCCTCCGCTGCGGTCCGCCCCAGCCGCGTCCCTCTATGGTGCTCCGGCGCGGCGCGATGGCGCCGCGTCCCTCCGCCGCGGCCTGCCCTTGGCCGCGACTTCCTTCGGCTTCACCGGTGCGGCGCGACGGCACCGCGCTCCTTCGCCACGACCCTCTTTGGTCACGGTTCTCCCATTCCCGCGTGGTGCGATGGCACCGTGTTGCCCCCATTTCAAACCACAACGAAGACCAACAACAAAGGGAGAGGAGGGTCATCCGTGTTCGTGCGGTCCGACCTCCTCCCGTTATATTGATAACAAGCGTCCAAGAAATAACGAAGAACGTCAAAATAAAAATCCTTGAATGATGAAACAACCCCTACCTCAAAGTAGTTTGTGGAAGCTAGCGTCGCGGAAAATGGCGTCGTGGGGTGTGGCTTTGTATACATCAACGAAGGACGTTCGAGGAGGAAAAGACGTCTCACACCAGCTGCAGAGAGGAGAAGGAACGGTGTTTCTATCTCTTCTTGCGGCATCGGCGTTCTTCGATGAAGAGTGTTGTTCTTCACGGAAGGTTGAATCTCTTCAAAGGAACAACACAAGGGATCTCTCCTTTTCTTCGCACAACAAAAGCCAAACAAAAATAAAATAAGGCTTTGCCTTATTTTATTTACTTATGCCAACAATTCAAAACTTCAAAAGTTGAATTCACCTAACTAATTTTGAGTTTTCAAAATTAATGGTGTGCTAAGTTGGCAACATTAATGTGAGGGAGAGTCACATAATTTAAGAGGGGAGGTTTAGAGGAGTTAGGGAAATTGGAGGGGTGGGGATCATGTGGCCCCCACCTCACTAATATCCTATCAAGTGGAGTTAGTATGTAGTGGGTCCCACCCCAACTACCACACATAGGTTGTACTTACTTAGAGTAGAAATAAAATTGTAACACATATTTTATTTCACTCTTCAATTAATACATTTATTTAACAACACCTCCCGAGCAAACGAAACTCCAGAAAAGATCTTCTTAAGAAAAAACCGGTGCTGCGGTTTCATCGATGGCCTCAGATTTTGATTTCGAGCACCGGTTCAAAAGTTATAAAAACCCACTCATTCGTTCACTAAACGTACCCGAGCTAAACTTCGGAAAAAGTTTCCGGGCACACCGGGCCTCAGAATCAGGGACCATCAGAAACTGCGTACTCATTAAATCCCAAATAAATTAAGAAAAAAATTTCCTTGAAATTTATGGGTCTTTACAGAGACCCTATTAGTCTTGAACAACCTTGTTAGTAAGCCACATTATAAGACAAAAATAACTATCCACTTACTCTATATGTTAATTTCCTGAACATGGTTTAACTCAAGTGTGTGTGTGTGTGTGGGGGGGGGGGAATATACTACTTTGAAAAAATCTACTGGACTATTTTTTTTTGAATTGTTGTACATATTTATTGTTATTTTCTTGGGAACGAAATTATACTAGGAATATGTAAGGATGAAAAAAATTATTCCTTTCAAAGATAGGCTAGGAGTAACCACTACATGAAGATCAAAAATTGTCTTTCTTTCCCTAAAAAACAAGATTCCGAAGAGAAATCCATATCTGTATGTAGTATAAATCAATCCCAAAAAGAGGGAAAATAGAGATGAAATATACTATTGATTCTAGAAAATACAAGTTTTGGACTACCCAACACAATCCAGAGGATTTTGGAGGCCATTTATTTGTAAGTAGGTAGTGAGTGAGGACTTATTCTTGAGCTTAAACAATTTCATGTATTTTACTTCACTTAAGTGTCACCCCTCCTCATTCCTCCTAAAAAATTTTTACTTTCAAATCCTATCAACCCATTATCCTAAAAAAACCATTTAAATTCCTCATGGCTGATGTAAACTTATGATTATATAATGTCACGATTCTCAGAGAGTACTAAGCCTAGGAAAAAAATTCATGTTTTTGAGAATGAGGACAACTCAAATTCAAAATCTGTGAGCAAAGAGTGATACATTTACAAGGTGGTAGACGAAAAATTCACATGAGAATTAATATAAAATTGAATAAATTTTTAATTCCAAATAGGAGATATAGAATTAAAATCCATTTAGGAGACCTGATAATTATTTTGTTATTTAAATTGAAACGTGATGAAATTTATTTCTTGGTAACCCTTGATTAACTATGGTATAAGGTTATTTTTCAATGTGAAATGTTTAAGTGTGGGAGAATTGATAGATTCAACATTTATATTTATTTCACTTTGTATTTTAATGATTTAAATCCCACTAATTTATCTTTTTTTGGGTGATTGTCACATATTTGTTTTATAGAATCATTTTGGGTAAAGTTGAGAAAATATATTAAAAGTTGATTTTTAATTGTATATTTTATCTATTGAATTGTTATAATAAAGCATACATTTATTTTTTAGTATATTATGACCCTTTTAGGTGTTTATAGCTCAATTTTTGGAAGAGAAAAGAAGTTTGGACTGAGAGGAAGAAGTCGAGAAAATTCTACATATCTATTTATGTGAATTACCCACATATAGAAATTCAGTTATGAATAAATCTATCTACATAGGAAGTTAGGGCATATTAATATCCACATAAGATAATTCAACAACATGATCATTCACATATATGAACCATCCATGTATGAAGAATCTATGAAAGTGAATTAGCTGTGTAAGTGAAATTAGATACATAGTGATCCATGTATGTGAATCAGCAACATAACGGAATTTGGATACATAGTGATCCACATATTAAAATATTTCCCATATGATAATTCAATTTAAGAAAAATCAGATATATTGGAATCCTATCTAATTGCGAATAAATAGTCCCTTACACTTCGAGCTGAGGCCTTGGGAATCCACATCTGCATCCATACACTCTATCAGATCCATCCATGTAGAACACAACAAATTAAGTGATCCAAATGATGTGGATAAGTCCTAGACCGAAATAAGGAAACCTACATATATAATTCTAACCCATGAATTTCGTGGATATTTTAAGACTCTGAATATTAGGGAGATATTCAAAATTGGAATACCACAACCTAGATCAATCCTTTTTATAGAAAAATATATGGCCCTAAATAGGAGGCTATATTGGATTTTTCAAATTATAAATTGATTCAATGTTTGGAGAATAAATTTTGTGTCTGTTCTTAAAATAAGCTAAAATTTTGAAATAAGATAGAAGATTCCTAGATGAAGATTTCATTCAACTAGAGAAATATTTGGTTCTCTTGGAACCTCATTTTTTTAATGCTCACAATCAATGTTAATTATATTTTTAATGGTTTTTATGATTTATGATAACATTTTATAATATAATTCAGTTTGCAGAAATATTGGCTAAGTATTTAAAAGACCTACCACCAGAAATGACTCATTATTGAATACAAGTCAATGTGAGGATAGAAATTTAGAAAAGTGTTGAGAATACCTATTTCCAAAAAGAAGTAACTATTAAGGATGAATAAACATCAGAAATGAGTTGCCTTTGAGTATGAAAAACCATCAAACTTTACCTACTAATAATAAATTTGGAAAATTGTTGAAAATAACTTCTCCCAGAAATGACTCACCATTGAGATGAGTCACCGTTGTGCATGAACACTTGCCAGATGACCTACCGTCTATCTGAATCACTATTATATTGACTCATCACAATCTTAAGTCACTCCTAGAGTTGTCTCACAACCAAAAGAGTCACTATCACCATTTCTTCTTAACTTTAATTAAAAGTTTTTAAAGAATATATTAGTTAATTTAATGCAATGAATTATTTTATATTTATTTTACTAAATATTATAGGGGTTAATTAAATTGTGTGTCATCATTTAGTATGAGAAGAAGAAGATCTAAACGACTGTTCTTTAAATGTATAATCATGCATGATACTGATATATACTAAAAATATGAATCCCTCGTGCATGATAAGGTGAGAGATGGATCATTATTGTAATAACTAGAAGAGTACTGCGAAGTGTGCGACTTTCTTGAGAGATTATATACTACATCCTTACCTACAAATGACTATGGAGGAATTGAACAAAATGAACATTCAAAACCTTCCCTACAGTCATAATAAAAGGATATTATAATTCCATATTTTACTATAATTTTTAGAAATATGAATTGAGTTCCAATACAAGCTATATTCAAGGAGTCTCAAGATTCTTGAGCACATCATACCGAGACACACCACCATTTATCTATCTTTGTACATTCTCTATCTATTTTTTCCTTTAAATTTTGATCAATGTGTGGTTTTACATATTTATTCAACATACACTATTCCTCCACTGTAACTAGATGATACAGTATATCTTCTACACTCTATTTACATTTTTTACCCATGATGTTCTAGAAGAGGCCCATGTACAACCTGTTTTTATTTTATTCCCATGTTTATTGTAGAATAGGTCCCTACGTGACCTCGAAAGCTTGTATATGTTTTCTTCATACCTGATCCAGGTTGTGGATCAAGATTATTTTTATATAATATGATTTTCTATGGGTGATTTAAAAGTGGAGGGTATTATATCTTTTCTTGAGACTGAACCCTTTGTTTTTATTTCCATTGTGTGTTTTGTTTTGTTTCATTCCAAATCATTAATCTAAATTTGTTTTTAGCTCTAAACAAAAACACTACTTTGATATTTAATCTTAATTAGTGTTTACATAATATTTTGATTAGTAAATTGATTTCAAATGTTAAAATATTTATTATATTATTTTAACTAATACTTAATCACTATTTGAGAAATATTTTAAAATATTAGAACTTATTTCAATCTACTGTTTTGATTAACTAGGTTGTTTAAATTATACTAGGGGATTTTATTTTATTTTATTTAAAATTATTTTAACATATATTTTTATTGGGTACTCAATTCACCCCCACTTGAGATACTCACTTCAACCAAAATTTGTAATAAAAACATTTCAAAACCTTTTTAACTATGATATTAATTTTTTTAAAGATTGTTTTTCTTGAAAATGGGACTTTTTTAGAGAAATAAAATAGTTCTAAAAATACTGGTTAGTGCATCTCTTTTATATTGTAAAGTAGACTCCATAACTATTTTTTTCAATGGATTTTAACTCCCCATGATGGTTTTCTATTTCTGAACAGTTTCCAACGAGTTTTTTCATGGAACTGGAAACACCTAATAGTTCTGTATCCATGGGGACCTGCTTTCCAAAGGCATGCACTCATTATGTGTTTTTATCTAAGATGATTAAGAACTCGCATTGGTCAAGAGGATGGGAGGTTGGGCTCATCACATATAACAACACTAAAATTTATTACACAATTAAACATGATTTATTACATAAAATTTCACTCAAGACAACTCCGAGGATCGAGAGGTCTAGTGTCTTGGGGCTTAGGAACATTACATAACAATTTAGAACATAAAACACAACATCTTTATTGAAAACTTCTTTTACATGACCACAACATTCCTTCATACTTATAATTGCATGGGATAACCTGAGGACATGAATAAGAAAAGCGTGAGATATAAAGCCCAGTAAGGGAGTAAACAGGGAATAAAATTAAGAATATAGTACATGTTAAGAAATAGGCATATCAATGGATCATAAGAGAAACATGAACATAAAGGCATGATATAACATGGTTATCATAACATAGAAATGTGGAAACAAAATTAATCATGATATAAGCATGAGATAAGGCTCATTGCACATGGAGAATGAGTAAACACTCATTTAACTTGAATTATAATGAGTTAACCCTAATTGAATATAAAGTATCATGATACTATTCTTTACCCAATTCATTGGAGCGCTATCAGGGCAAACCCTTCTTAATCATTTCATTTCATGAATAAGTGTGCCACATGGATCATACAATATGGAATCATTCAACATCATAATTTATTCCATGATAAAGGAATTTATTATACATACATGAAACTATATAATTGATAAGTAAATGAGTGTAAAGGTGAATAACCTTGATGGAGAAATGGACATGGTATTTACTAAACAATGACCGTGGCTTAGAAAATCATGGTGCAAATTCAGCATCGTAACGACGTAACATAAGAATTAAAAAAAATGGTTGATGAGAGATAAAGGGGAATATAATAATATGTACATGAAATGGATAGTAAGGGGGTCATATAGATACATTTCCCAACATATGTAATGTAATTTATATAAATGAATTTCTTGAATGTAAATGGGGGAGAGAAATACCTTACGGAATTTCGACATGGTAATGAGTGTACATGGAAGGAATTAATGAGAGATAAAGGGTTATATCATCATTAAAACATAATTAGGGTAGTATAGGGGAGGTTAAAAATCATACCCCAACATTTTTAATTGAAAATAAATGGGCATAACAACATAAAATAATTTAGACAAAAACGAGAATGGAAGAAATACCTTACGTAGAAGTGTGATCCAAAGGATTGGGAGAGGATTCATTGGAGCTTGGGGGAACCTTGTGAGGATAATAGATGGAGGATGAAAGATTATGGACGTGATCCAAGGGTTTTGAGTGAAGAGAAGTGGGATCTTGGGTGAGTTTATATGGGAAAAGATAGGAAATTCTTTATTATTTAGGTTTTGGACACCACACATTAAACTAATCAAAACCACAAAAAAACCCATGGTTTTTGCCAATGGTTTATTCCAAAGGGGAGAGGAAAAAATTATTTTATAATTCCAATTATTTAATTTCTTAAAATATTATACTTTCTTATGTGGAGGTGAGTCACACTCTCAAGGAAATCATTTAAAAAGTTAAAATGTTTTATAAGTCTTGGAGGGTCCACTTAAGGCACCATACAATTAATCAAAAAAAAATCCAAAATCACATTATTTTAAAGTTAAAACATAAATTGTCTGAAAATATATTTTACAGTATTTTATTACCTCACTATTGGGTCATTATGATGTCATAAAATACATTATATATTTAAATGACATTTAATTTTTACCCAACAATTCGAATGTCTCAGAAAATTGAGAAAAATACACCATTAAATAATTTTGATTCCCTAATTAAAAAAATAATATTCATTTTATCTAAATAATTTTCTAAATATGTAAATTTTTACTTTTAAAATAAAAACCGACATTTATAAAAAATTCACATGTTTTAACAAAACTGGATTTTAAACCTAAACAAAAATTAAAATTGTATTCATGAAAATTATAATATAATTTATATTTAATAAAAATTAATTTAGTAATAATATTTTATAAAAATATTATTTAATTCAAAAATCCATTAATTCACCAAAATAGATTTCTTAATTGAAAATTAACTAAAAAAATAATATTTCTCCTTTAAAAACTATTTACAAAGTAACAATAACAAAATGAATGTATATTATTTATTCTATTCAAAAATAATGAAAATAATCATTGTGCTAGGGTCTTGTTACATAACCCCTTATAACAATCGAATAAGACTTAAGGGTAAGGTGTGCGATGGTGATAGACTCTTGGGGTGGTTCGGATAACATCGCTCGGGTGGTAATCTTTATCAACTTCTACTTATCCCATTATTGGTTCTGTTCGAGCTTAATGTGTTGAATCTCAGATTGGGATTGGTCAAGAGCAAAGCCCAGTGATTCCACCTCATTTCCGAGCTCTGACAAATGGGTTTCATACAAAGAAATTCTACTAGATGAGGCCACTGCTTCCTTTGTCTGAGTAAATTGGATTTGTTATAGCCCTATATTTATACTAATCATGTGATCACCATTCAATGACTATATTAGCAACGATAGAAATTATTAATAGTATTTTAAAATTTGAAATCAAAAAAACCAAATAAGTGCATATATTATATAACCATTCTACATAATTAGACATTTAATTAGACCAAGAGGAAAATTCATTGATAAATGTTTGGGTCATTACAAATTCCCCCCTTAATAAATTTTCCCTAAAAATTTCCTTTTCCCACACTAAAACAGATGATGGTAACTCTACTTCATCACTTCCTATCATTCCCACAATGCTTCTACAAACATGTGGTTTCTCCACAACACCTCGATGAGGGGAATTGTCTTATTTTATAGAAATTTTTTTCTCTACGATCTAATATCTTGACCAGATTCTCTTTATAAGCGAGGTCATTCTCCAATGGTACCACCTCTGGATTGAGTACATGCGATGAGTCAGGTATGTACTTCTTCAAGAGTGATACATGTAATACATCATGTACTTGAGAAAGGTTCGGTGGAAGTTCTAGTCCATAGGCCACTTATCTAGTGCGATCAAGGATCTCAAAAAGGTCGATATACCTTGGAATAATCTTTAACTTCTACCCAAATATCATAACTCTCTTCCACAATGTTATGCTGAAGAATACCATGTATCTAACATCAAACTCTAGGTTTCGTTGAAAATTATCAGAATAACACTTTTGTAGAATCTAAGCAGCTTTAATGTGGAAATGTATGGTCTTAACCTTATCCACCATTTCCTCATCCATTTTTGTACCTAGGAGTTTTTTCTCCCCAAATTCATTCCAACTTGATGGTGTTCTGCACCTCTTCCAATATAGGGCTTTTTAAGGATCCATTTGGATGCTTATGTGAAAAATATTGTTGTAAGGGAACTCAACTAGAAAAAGATGTTAATCCCATCCTCCTTTGAAGTCCATTGAGCATGATCTGAACTTTTCCTCAAGTGTTTGGATAGTCCACTTAGATTTACCATCAATTTGGGGATGATAACCCATACTAAAGTTCATCTCAATATTCAGATCTTGATGAAGACTCTTCCAAATCTTAGAGGAAAATCTTGGATCTCGATCAGATATAATAGATAGCGGTACTCCATGTAGCCTTACCACTTCTCTGATATATATTAGTTTCAGTTGATCCAAAGATAAATCCTCTAAAATTGCAATGAAGTGTGCAATCCTTGTAAGATGATCCAAAACAACCGAGATATCATTGTTTCCTTTGGATGTATTCATAAGTCCAATGAAAAAGTCCATGGTGATGTTCTCCCATTTCTATGTTGGTATGGTTAATGGTTTCATCATCCCCTTAGACTTCTACCTCTCTGGCTTCACTTGCTGACATACCAGGCACTTTGATGTATACTCAACAATCTCCTTCTTCATGTTATCCAACCAATAATGCTCTCAAATATCTTGATACATCTTTGTGTTTCCTGGGTGAATGGTGAAATTTGAACTATGTGAATAATCCAAAAGTTCTTTCTTTAACTCTAGATTTGATGGAACACATAGTCTTGACCCAAATCTCACAATTCCTTCTTCATTAACATTGAACTTTGAGGATTTCCCTTTTATGATAGTTTCCACTTTCTTGGAAATTCCCACATCATCCTTTTGAGAATCCTATAACCTTTCCAAAAGAGCTGGTTGATCAATAATTTGTGAAAGTATTGATGATTTTTCATTCTTTATGATTCCCATGTTCATATTCATCAAATCTAAGAAGATTGGATCCTTTTCAATTCTCATAAATTATAGAATCGCAAGGTCCTTTCTACTTAGAGCATCCACCACCTTGTTTGGTTTCCTAGGGTGGTAATGGATTCAGCAGTCATAGTCTTTGATCAACTATAACCATATTCATTGGCGAAAGTTCAAATATTTCTATGTGAATATATACTTGAGGATTTTGTGATCTGTGTATATTTCACACTTCTCTCCAAAGAGGTAATGTCACCAAATTTTCAAATCAAAGATTACTACATCCAACTACAGATCATGTGTTGTATAGTTTTTCTCATGAACATTCAATTTTCTTGAAGCATAGGAAATGCCTTTGTCTTTTTTCATCAACAAACAACCTAGGCCCTTCTTCAAAGATTCACTAAATACCAAAAACAATTATCCACTTGTGGGTAATGTGAGCATGAGTGTGGTGATAAGCCTTTTTTTTCAACTCTTTGAATCAATCTTCACATTCATCAATCCAAAAAAACTTCACTCCCTTCTGAGTTAGCTTGGTAGGATGGTTTGAAAATCATGATAAATTTCTCAAAAATCGGCGATAATATCCAGCTAACCCCAGGAAGCTATAGATATCTGTCACCGATGTTGGCCTCAACCATCCCTCAATTGCAGCTATCTTGGGGGGATCCACAAATATCCCATTGCTTGTGATGGTATGACCTAATAATGAGACCTCCTTCAACCAGAACTCACACTTGCTACACTTTTCATATAGATTATCCTTTTTCAAGATCTCTAGTACAGTGCTTAGACTCTCTTCATGCTCCTCCTTGGTTTTGGATTATATTAGAATATCATCTATAAAGACTACCAAAAATTTGTCGAGGTAATATCCAAAAACTATATTCATCAATTCCATGAATATTGATGGATAATTAGTGAGTTTAAATTGCATTACTATGAATTCATAGTTCCCATATCTTGTATGAAAAGCAGTCTTGGGGATATCCTCCTTCTTCGCCTTTAATTAGTAATATCCCAACCAGAAATCCACCTTGGAGAAGTATTGTGCTCCATGTATCTGATTGAACAAGTCATAAATTTGTGGAAGATGATACTTTTTCTTTATCGTGATTTTTTTGAGCTCATGATAATCAATGAAAAGGTGCATCGACCTATCCTTCTTCTTGACTAAGAGGACTGGTGTACCCCATGGTTAAGCACTTGAGTATATAAACCCTTTATCTAGATTATCCTGTAGTTTTTTCTTCAGATTATCAAGCTCCACAACAACCATTCTATACAGATTCTTAGATATTGGCAATTCCCCAGGTTTAAGATCAATTTAGAATTCAACATCTCTTCTAGGAGGAAGACCAGACAATTTCTCAAGAAACACTTCAGTGAATTCCCTCATAATAGGCATGTATTCAAGGATGGTTTATTCCTTAGACTCAATCATCTGAGTAAGATATGTGTGCTAATAGGGTAGTAATATCCACACTTGAGAGGATGGTGATAAGGAAGATTCATCCTCCTCCTTGCACTTATACAGAATCGGGGGTCGATTCTCCATATATAGAGTGATTTCCCTCTCACAACAATTTATGTTGGCTCTATATAGGGAAATTCAATCCATTCCAAGAATTGCATCAAATTCCACCTGGGGAAGTATGAAATGGTTTTCCGGGAAGTTAAATCCACAAATTGTGATAGGGTAAGAGTTATATTCATGGGTTGCAATGATTGCCCCATTTTCCGTTATTACTGACATCTTTGCTTCCATGATTTGTGGTGGTGTTAGGATTGTTCTACTAAACTTCTGGGATATAAAATAATGAGTAGAACCAAAATTAAAAAGTACATTTTCTATTCTTGGATGAATAACTAGCATACCTATCAACACTTTTTTGTCGGGGTTCAATTCAGCAGTAGTGATGACAAAAGCTTTCCCTTGCTGCCTTGGAGGATGCTGGTTGCCTCCAAAGACCCTTGTCTTAGGGAATTGGTTTGAATAGTGTCATGGTTCCTTGAAGTTGAAGAAATGAACAACACGTTGAGGTTTGAATGGAGCATTACTCTCTTATGTCGTAGCCGTGGGTTTTTTGTCAGCAGTTAATGGCTAGGTACCCTTCTCTTGAACACCTAAAGTATTTCTTTTTCCCCTTCAAGAAATTTACGGGGTGCTTCTTTCCGCACCTTTGGAAGTGGGGTGATATATTTTCTTATCACCATTGGATTTATCCATTGGACTTCCAGAATTAAAGTCCACCTTAATCTTCTTATCCCCATGATACCCCTAAGATTCGTTGATCTCTATTTCGACCTTGAGGGCACATCAGAAAATTTACTCATAGCTCTTAATGTCAAAAATCACTAGGGTTTTATGTAGGCTAGGTTTTATCCCACCAAAGAAGTGTTCAAAATTGCATTCCAGGGTAACAACAAAGACGTTGGAATATCGTTCATGCCTTGTGATTTTTTCCTCATACTCTCTGATGGATTAGTTATCTTTTTTCTTGAGGGAAAGGAAGACACTTTCCCTCTTAAGTTAGAGTGTGCACTGAAAATATTTATCAAAAAACATTTTCTGAAAATACTTCTATTCTAATGCCTCTATAACTTCCTCAAGATTAGTATTTTTGATCATTTTCCACCATTTATCAGCTTCACCCTCCACACGATAAGCATTCATAAGAATCTTCTCTTGTTCAGAACATTGAAGGATGAAGAAGATCTTTTCAATGGAGTTGATCCATTGTTCGACGATTGAGGGATTGAATGAACCATTAAAAGTATGAGGCCTTTGTATCATGAAAATATAAATTGTGACTTGTTCTTTATTAGGGGGTTGGAAGTTCCTCTTGACCCATGTTTCTATTCAAAACTTGAGTTAACTAAGAGAGTATCGTGACAAAGTTTGTGATTCCCACTCCCATCAGATTGGGAATCTCATTAGAATAGTCGTCACATTGATCTTCACATCAGTTGTTATACCAAGTTCTCATATTACCGACCATTGGCTAGAATAAAGGGAAATTTAAGGGTAACACATAAAGGGTAATCTAAAGACAAAAACGGATGAGTTATAAATTACTTTTATTTCCTTAATTGATGAATTCATAGGATTCAATGTATGTTATCAAGGATCCACTTCCCAATATATATTTTTAGGGGTATTATTTTATTCCCTTAATAATGGTTCATACTAATCTTATGAATTTACCAAAGCATATCCTCTGGGATTGTCGTAACCAAGACTTAATCAAGGCCTATTATCGTGAACTAGTTCCTATTCAAGTCTATCTCAAAATGGTGTTTTCAGGTTTTACCCCTAGATACAACTATGCCAGATCTACCTCTACCAGTTTGTATCCAGAGAAGATGAATTTTCTTGATAAAAAACTTACTAAATACTCAAAAAAATTTAGAGATGTTTTAATTATACTTAGTCTTATCCCAAAGGCTTTCACTAGGATTTTCTAATCCTAATCCCAAAAATAACTGAACCTATCCTATGATACCAACTATAACAACCCTCCTCTTTATTACACACTTAAACATGATTTATTATATAAAAATTGACTTAATACAACTTCTATGATCTAAAGATCTAGTTTATTGGGTATTAGTAACATTACATAACAACTTAAAACATAAAAAATAACAACTTTTTTGAAAACATCATTTACATGACCACATCATTCCTTCGTACTTAGCATTGCATGGGATAACCAGAGGACATACATAAGAAAAAGGTGAGATATAAATCTTAGTAAGGGAGTAAAAAAGCAATAAAATTAATAATATACTACATGTTAGGAAATATTCATATCAATGGAGCATAAGAGAAACTTGAACATCAAGGCATCATATATAATGATTATCATAACATGGAAATGCGGCAACAACATTTAACATGATATTAGAATGATCCAAGGACCATTGCACATGGAGAACGAGTAAAACATAATTTCACTTGAATAATAATGAGTAAACCCTCATTTCACTTTAAGTATCATGGTAATATTCTTTACCCAATGCATTGGAGCACTATCAGGGCACACCCTTCTTAATCATTTCATTTCATGCATAAGTGTGGCACATGGATCATACAACATAAAATCATTCAACATCATCATTTATTCCATGATAAAGTAATTTGGAATACATACAAGAAACTATATAATCTATAAGTAAATGTTTGTAATGGTGAATACCCATGATATATAAATGGGAATGGTATTCATTACATAATGACTTTGGCTTCGAAAATCGCGGTGCAAATTCGGCAGCATAACATCATGACATAAGAATTAATAAAAAAATTTGATGATAGGGAAAGGGGTATCTCATAATATGTACATGAAATGGATATTAAGGGGGTTATATATATACATTTCACATCATATTAAATGTAATTTGGATGCATAATATAAAATAATTGCTTGAATATAAATAAGGAGAGAGAAACCCCTTACATAATTTTTTCATGGTAACAGGTGTAATGGGAGTAATTAATGAGAGAGAAAGGGGTCTATAATCATTCAAACATAAGGAGGGAAGTATATATGAGTGAAGAATCATACCACAACATTTTTAATTGAAAATAAAAGGGCATTACAATATAAAGAAATTTGGATAAAAACAAGAAAGGAAGAAATGCCTTACTTGGAAGTGTGATCCAAAGGCTTGGAAGAGGCTTAAGAGAGGCTTATTTGGAGATTGGGGTGCCTTAGAAGGATACCATAGAAAGGATGGAAGATTAGGGATGTGATAAAATGGTTTTTAATTAATATAAGTGGGAGATTGGGTGGGTTTATATAGGAAAAGAGAGGGAATTCTTTATTATTTAGGTTTTGGACACCACACATTAAATTAAACAAAACCAAAAAACAACCCATGGTTTTTTCCAAATCGGAGTGGAAAAAATTATTTTATAATTCCAATGGAAGAAATTATTAAAATATTAGGTTTGCTTATGTGGAGGTGAGTCACACTCTTAAGGAAATCATTTCAAAAGTTAAAATGTTTTATAAGTCTTAGAGGGTCCACTTAAGCACAATAAAATTAATAAAAAATATAAAATCACAATATTTTAAAGGTAAAACATATATTGGACGAAAATAACTTTTATAGTATTTTATTACATAACTATTGGGTCATTATGATGTCATAAAATAGATTATATCTTTAAAGGACATTTAATTTTTACCCAAAAATTTGATTGTCTCAGAAAATTATGAAAATTTCACTATTGGATAATTTCGACACCCTGATTCCAAAAATAATATTAATTTTATCTAAATAATTTTCTAAATATGTGGATTTTTAATTTTAAAATAAAAACCGGCATTTATCGAAAATTCACGGGTTTTGATAAAAATGACTTTCAAACCTTAATAAAAATAAAAATTGTATTAATAAAAATTATACGATCATTTATATTTAATAAAAATTAATTTAGTAATAATATTTTATTAAAATATGATTTTAATAAAAAATCATTAATACATCAAAATTGATTTTTTAATTGAAAATTAACTAAAAAAAATACTATTTGTGCTTTAAAAACTATTTACAAAGTAACAATAATAAAATGAATGCATATTATTTATTCTATACAAAAAAATGAACATAATAATAGTGCTAGGGTCATGTTACATAACCTTTATAACACCCACATAAGACCTAAGGGTAAGGTGTGCGATGGTGAAAAACTCTTGGGGTGGCTCAGATAACATCACTCAGGTGGTAATATCTATCAACTTCCACTTCTCCCGTATGAGGTTATGTTCAAGATTAACATGTTAGATGCTCAGATTGGGCTTGGTCAAGAGTGAATCCCAGTGATTCCACATCCTTTTTGAGCTCTGACAAATAAGATTCATATGGAGAAATTCTACTGGATGAGGACATCACTTCCTTTGTCTGAGTAAATTGGATTTGTTAAAGCCCTATATATATACTAATCATGTGATCACTATTCAAAGGTTATATTAGAAATGTTAAAAATTCATAATGTTATTTTAAAATCCAAAATCATAAAACTAATTAAGTGAAAGTGTTATATAACCATTTTACAGAATAATACATTTAATTAGATCAAGAGTAATTTTCATTGATAAAATTTTGGGTGGTTACAGCCTTCCCCCCTTAAGAAAATTTCACTCGAAATTTTCTTTTCCCACACTAAAATAGATGAGGTTAACTCTAATTTATCACTTCCTCTAATTCCCACATTGCTTCTTCAAACTTGTGGTTTCAACACAACACCTTGACGAAGGTCATTGTCTTATTTCGTAGAACTTTTTCCTTATGAACTAAGATATTCACCAGCTTCTCTTCATAGGAGAGGTCATTATCCAATGGTACCACCTATATATTGAGTACATGCGATGGGTCAGGAATGTAATTCCTTAGGAGTGATACATGGAATACATCCTATACTTGAGATAGGTTTGGTAGGAGTGATAGCCGATAGACCACTGCTCCAATGCGATCAAGGATCTGACAAGGGCCGATGTATCTTGGAATAAGTTTTCCCTTATTCCAAAATCTCATAAATCTCTTATATGACAATATGAAGAAGAATAACATGTCTTCAACATCAAACTGTAGGTTTCATTGACAATTATCAACAGAGCTCTTTTTTCGACTCTGAGCAGATTTAATGTGCTACTAGATGGTCTTAACCTTCTCTACCATTTCTTCGACAATTTCTAAACCTAGGAGTTTTTGCTCCCTAAAAATAATCCCAAAATGCCGGTGTTCTGCACCTATTCCCATATTGGGATTCATAAGGAGACATTTTCATGCTTGAGTAGAAAATATTGTTTTAAGAGAACTTAACTAGAGGAAGATGTTGATCCCATCCTCCTTTGAAGTCCGTTGAGCATGATCTCAAAATGTCCTCAAGTGTTTAGATAGTATAATCAGATTGGACATCAGTTTGAGGATGATAAGACATACTGAAGTTCATATCAGTATTCAGAGCATGTTGAATACTCTTCCAAAACATAGTGGTGAATCTTGGATCTCGATCAGATACAACAGATAATGGTACTCCATGCGGTCTTACCACTTCATTGATATATATCCGTGCTAGTTGATCCAATGAGAAATACTCTAAAATTGCAATGAAGTGTGCAGTCTTTGTAAGATGATCCAAAACAACCTAGATAGAATTATTTCCTTTGGATGTCTTCAGAAGTCCGGTGACAAAGTCCATGGTATGTTTCTCCCATTTACACATTTGTATGGGTAATGGTTGTATCATCCCCTTAGACTTCTACCTCTCAGCCTTCACTTGATGACATACTAGGAAATTTGATGTATAATCAGTGATCTCCTTATTCATGTTAGCCCACTAATAATGACCTTAGAGATCTCGATACGTCTTTATGTTTCGAGGGTGAATGGAGAAATTTAAACTATGTACATCATCCAAAATTTCTTTCTTTAACTCTGGATTTGATAGAACACGTATTCTTTACCGAAATATCACAATTCCTTCTTCATTAACATTGAACCTTGAGGATTTCCCATTTTAGATAGTTTCTAATTTCTTCTGAATTACCATATCATCCTTTTGATCATCCTTTCACATTTCTAAAAGATAAGGTTGAACAATCATTTGTGAAATGATTTATTATGTTCCTTTATTTATGATTACCATGTCAATCTTCATCATATCTAAGAATATTGGAGTCTTTTCAATTCTCATCAATGATATAATCGCTTGGTAATTTATACTTAGAGCATCTTTCACATTGTTTGCTTTCCTAGGGTGGTAATAGATTGAGCATTTATAGTCTTTGATCAGCTCTAACCATCTTTATTGGCAAATTTTCAACTCCTTCTATGTGAATATATACTTGAGACTTTTGCTATCCGTCTATATTTCACACTTCTCCCCAAAGTGTATTGTCATCAAATTTTCAAAGTGAATATTACTGCAGCCAACTCCAGATCATGTTTTGGATATTTTTTCTCATGAACTTTCAATTTTCTTGAAGCTTAGGCAATGAAATTGTCATTTTTCATCAACACACAACCCATTCCCTTCTTCAAAGAATCACTAAATACCAAAAAAAGTTCTTCACTTGTGGGTAATGTGAGAACGGGTGCTGTGATAAGCCTAATTTTCAACTCCTTAAAGCTATAAATGCATTCATCACTCCAAAAACTTCACTCCCTTATGATTTAGATTGGTAAGAGGGTTTGAAAATTGTGAGAAATTTCTTAAAAATCAGTGATAATCTCTAGCTAACCCAAGGAAGCTATAGATATCTGTCACTGATATTGTCCTCACTCATCCCTCAATTGTAGCTATCTTAGAGGGATTCAAAGATATCCCATTTATTGTGATGATATGACTCAATAATGAGACCTCCTTCAACCAGAACTCACACTTTCTATACTTTTCATATAGCTTCTCCTTTCGCAAGTTTTCTAGTACAATGCTTAGATGATCCTCAGGATCCTCCTTGTTTTTAGAGTATATTAGAATATCTTTTACAAATACTACCAAATATTGATTGAGGTAATCTCTAAATACTCTATTCATCAAGTCCATGAATATTTATGGAGCATTAGTGAGTTTGAAAGGCATTACTATGAATTCATAGTACCCGTATCTTGTACGAAAAGTAGTCTTGGGGATATCATCCTTCTTCACCCATACTTGGTAATATCCCAACTGTAAATACTGCTTGGAGAAGTATTTTTCTCCACGTAGCTAATCGAACAAGTCATCAATTCTTGGAAGAAGATACTTTTTCTTTATTGTGATTTTGTTTATCTCATGATAATCAATGCAAAGGCGCATTGACATATCTATATTATTGACAAAGAGGACTGGTGCACCCCATGGTGAAGCACTTGGGAGTATAAACTCTTTATCCTGATTATCCTGTAGTTGTTTCTTCAGCTCATCAAGATCCACAATATCCATTCTATATGGAGTCTTGGATATTGCTAATGCCACAGGTATAAGATCAATTGATAATTCTACATCTCTTCTAGGAGGAAGACTAGAAAATTCATTGGGAAACACTTCAGTAAATTCCCACACAATAGGCATGTCTTCAAGGATGGATGGTTCCTTAGAATCAATCATTTGAGTAAGATACATGTGCTCATAGGGTATTAGTATCCACACTTGAGATGTTGGTGCTAAGGAAGATTCTTCCTCATCCTTGGACTTGTACAGAATCTGGGGTCGATTCACCATATGGGGAGTGATTTCTCTCGCACGACAATTTATGTTGGCTCTATATAGGGAAAGCCAATCCATGCCAATAATTTCATAAAATTCCACTAGATGATATATTACAAGGTTCATCGAGAATTTAAATCCACAAATTGTGATAGGAGAGGAGTTATATTCATGGGTTAGAATGACTGCCCCATTTTCCTTTCTCATCTACGTCGTTACTTCCATGATTTGTGGTAGTGTTGGTATTTTTCTACTAAACATTCGGGATATAAAAGAATGCGTAGAACCATAATAAGAAATTAAATTCACTATTCTTGAATGAATAACTAGCATACCTATCACCACTTTGTTTTTGGGGTTCAGTTTGGCGGTAGTGATGGAAAAATCTTTCCCTTGCTAACTTAAAGGTTGTTGGTTGCCTATGAAAACCCTTGGCTTAGAGAACTAGTTTGTAAAGTTCCTTGGTTCCTTGCAGTTGAAGCAATGAAGAATGTGTTAATGGTCAAACGAAGCATTAATTTCCTCTATCGCAGCCAGATGTTTTTCTTATCGATAGTTAATGGCCAGATTCCCTTCTCTTCCACACCTAAAACATTTCCTCATCCCCTTCAGGTAATTTCTGGGGTGATTCTTTCCGCACCTTCGACAAGTAGGGTGCTATATTTTCTTAGCACCATTGGATTTATCAATAAAACCACTAGAATTAAAGTCCACCTTATTATTTTTATCCCCATGATACCCCTAATATTCACTGATCTCCATTTCAACCTTGAGGTCACATCGTACAATTTACTCATAGATCTCGAAGTCACGGATCACTAGGGATTTCCGTAAGCTATGTTTTAGCCCACCAAAGAAGTGGTCAACCTTGAATCAGGGGGTAACAACCAAGATAGAGGTATATCATGCAAGCCTTGTGAAGGTTTCCTCATACGCTCTGATGGATTCATCATATTTTTTAGAGAAAGGAAGTCCCTTTCCATCTTAAGTTGGAGGGTGCGTGGAAAATATTTATCAATTTTTTTTTTCTGGAAATCCTTCCATTCCAGCACCTCAGTCTCTTCCTCAGGCTTCATATTTTTGATAAATTTCCAGCATTGATCAGCTTCTCCTTCCATATGATAAGTTTCCAGAAGAACCATCTCCTGTTTAGAACATTGAAGGACGAAGAGGATCTTTTCAGTGTAGTTGATTCATTGTTCAACGATTAAGGGATTTAATGATCCATTAAAAGTAGGATCCCTTTGTCTCATGAAGATTTTGATTGTGACTTGTTCTTTTTTAGGGGGGGTTGAACATTCCTATTGACCCATGTTTCTATTCAAAACATGAGTTAACTGATATATCATCGTGATAAAGTTTGCGATTCCTACTCCCATCAGATTGGGTATCTCATTAGAATAGTCGTCACATTGATCTTCACATCTGTTGTTAGCCCAATTTCTCCTATTACTATCCATTTTATTAAAAAAAAGAAAATTTAGGGGTAACACGTAAAGGGTAATCCAAAGACAAAAATTATTGACTTATAAATTACTTCTGTTTTCTTAACTTATGAATTCACATTCTTTAGTCTATGCTATCCATGATCTACTTCCCAACATATATTATTAGGGGGATTTTTTATTCCCTTAATAATGATTCATACTAATATTATGAATTTACCAAAGAATATCCCCTAGGAGTGTTTTAACCAAGAGTGCAGTAAGACCCATTTTCATGCACTAGTTCCCATTCGAGACTAGTTCAAAGCGGTGTTTTCGAGTTTTACCTCTAGATATATCTATGCCAGAGCAACCTCTACCTAATAATATCCAGATAGGGATGTATTTTATTGATAAACTGCTAACTCAATACTCACCAAAATTTTGGGATTTTTTTTATTATACTTAGTCTTATCCCTAAGTCTTTCACTAGGGTTTTTTAATCCAAATCCCAAAAATAACTAAACCTATCCTCTGATACCAGCTATAACAACCCTGCTCGTTATTACACTCTAAAACATGATTTATTACAAAAAAATCACTTAATAAAACTACTAGGATAAATAGGTATAGTGTATTTGGGATTAGGAACATTACATAACAACATAGAATATAAAACCCAACATCTTTAATGAAAAATTGTTTTACATGACCACATCATTCCTTCGTACTTAACATTTCATAAGATAACCTGGGGACATGAATAAGAAAAGGGTGAGCTATAAAGACCAGTAAGGGAGTTAAAAAGGCATAACATGAAGAATATATTAAATTTTAGGAAATAGGCATATCAATGGAGTATAAGATAAACATGAACATAAGGTCATGATATAGCATGATTATCATAACATGGAAATGTAGAAACAACATTTAACATGATATTAGAATGATCCAAGGATCATTGCACATGGAGAATGAGTAAACCATCATTTCACATGAATTATCATGAGTAAACCCTCATTTCACTTGATGTATTATGACACTATTCTTTACCTAATGAATTGGAGTGCTATCAGTGTTCACCCTTCTTAATCATTTCATTTCTTGCATAAGTGTGCCACATGCATCATACAACATGGAATCATTCAACATCATAATTTATTACATGATAATGGAATTTAAAATACATACATGAAACTATTTAATAAATAATAAAATGTGTGTAAAGGTGAATACCATTGATATATAAATGGTCATGGTGTTTATTACACAATGACTTTGTCTTGGAAAATCATGGTGAAAATTCGGCTACATAACGACGTGACATAAGAATTAATAAAAATGGGTGATGAGAGAGAAAGGGGTATCTCATAATATATACATGAAATAGAAAGTAAGGGGGTTATATAGATATATTTAATAACATATTTAATGGATTTTAGATGCATAAAATAAAATAATTTCTTGAATGTAAATGAGAATAGAGAAATCCCTTACAGAATTTCGGCATGGTAACAGGTGTACATGGGAGGAATTAATGAGAGATAAAGGGGTATATCATCATTAAAACATAAATAGTTAAGTATAGGGTAGGTGTGAAATCATACCCCAACATTTTTAATTGAAAATAAAAGGGCATAACAACATAAAGAAATTTGGACAAAAACGAGAAAGGAAGAAATCCCTTACTTGGAAGTGTGATCCAAAGACTTGGGAGAGGCCTGATAGAGGCTTATTGGGAAATTGGAGTGCCTTGGGAGGATAATAGAGATATAATGGAAGATAAGGGATGTGATACAAGGGTTTTGAGTGAATATAAGTGGGATATTAGGTGGGGTTATATAGGAAAAGAGAGGGAATTATTTATTATTTAGGTTTTGGACACCACACATTAAACTAATGAAAACCACTAAAAACCATGGTTTTTCCCATGGTTTTTGCTAAATGGGAGTATAAAGAATTATATTATAATTAAAATGGGTGAACTTATTAAAATATTAAGCTTTATTATGTAGAGGTGAGTCACACTCTCAAGGAAATCATTTGAAAAGTTAAAATGTTTTATAAGTCTTGGATGGTCCACTTAAGGCACCATAAAATTAATCAAAAAAATATAAAATCACATTATTTAAAAGTTAAAAAATATATTGGCTGAACATAACTTTTATAGTATTTTATTACATAACTATTGGGTCATTATTATGTCATAAAATACATTATATATTTAAACAACATTTAATTTTTACCCAAAAAACCGACTGTCTCAGAAAATTATGAAAATTTTACCATTGGATAATTTTGATGCCCTGATTCCAAAAATAATATTCATTTTATATAAATAATTTTCTAAATATTTGAATTTTTACTTGTAAAATAAAAACCGACATTCATAGAAAATTCATGGGTTTTGACAAAAATGGCTTTCAAACCTTAATAAAAATTACGATTTTATTCATAAAATTATATGATAAATGACATTTAATAAAAAGTAATTTAGTAATAAAATTTTATTAAAATTTTATTTAATTCAAAAATCCATTAATTCATCAAAATAGATTTATTAATTGAAAATTAACTAAAAAAATACTATTTGTGCTTTAAAAACTATTTACAAAGTAACAATAAGAAAATGAATGTATATTATTTATTATATACAAAAATAATGAACATAATCATACTGCTAGGGTCTTATTACATAACCCCTTATAACACCCACATATGACCTATGAGTAAGGTGTGTGATGCTGGCATACTCTTGGGGTGGCTCAGATAATATTACTTTGGTGGTATTCTCTATCAAATTCCACTTCTCCCATAGGTGATTCCATTCAAGGTTAACGTGTTGAATATCGAATTGGTCTTGGTCAAGAGAAAAGTGAAATGATGCCAAATCCTTTCCGAGATCTGAAAAATGGGCTTCTTATAGAGAAATTATAATGGATGAGGCCATCACTTCCTTTGTCTGAGTAAATTGGATTTATTAAATCCCTATATTTATACTAATCATTTGATAACTATTAAATGGATATATTAGCAATGGTAACAATTTTTAATAGCATTTTAAAATAAAAAATCATAAAACCAAAGAAGTTTACATGTTATATAACCATTTTACATAATAATTTATTTAATTAGATCAAGATGAATTTTCATTGATTAAAGTTTGGGTTGTTACATCAAACCCTTTTGGGGGGAGTAATTGCCTACTTTGGAACTCTCTTATAGATTTAAGATATGTTCATGAACCCTTCATTAATTTCCAAGTATGATGTAGGTCATACTAAGATTAGAAATCAATTAATAGCATGTGTGGAATTCAGAATCATCTGTATGTTTCTAAGGTTCTTCATCAATGGAGATATATTTATGTATCTGAGTTTCACCATTAATAGTATCCTATAATATACTACTTAGAGATTCTTTGGTCATTATTATGATGATGCTGGTTTTATAACCACATAGTGAGGCACTTTGGAGTTTGTTGTCATCTATGTAGATGAAGGTAAGTTTATTGTCATCTAGGTAGATGAAGGTCACCATGGAGTTTATTATCATCCAGGTAGACGAAGGTCACTTTGGAGTTTATCATCATCTAGGGAGATAAGAAATGTTTGATATTGGGATCAAACCCAAAAATGGGATTCCAATGTATCCTTGTGAAAAGAATCCGAACCCATGTAGTATGGTTATACTTAATGGGGAATATCATTACTTTTAAGGTCATGGGATGAGGATCCAACTGTACAGTTTAACATCATGTGGTAAGGACGTTTAGGTGGAAGGTGAATAGTCAAAATTTAGTGTGAGACTTATGCTAAAACATCCCAAGGAATTTAGAGGGGATATGAGTTTCCATGTTTAATTATATCATGCTGAGGATATTTCCTAAATGAATATGGTTGGTTTAGGAGTTAGGTTTGAAACTAAGGGAGGTTTCCTACATATTCCATTTGTATGGGAATTAAAGCCCATATAGTGCTATGGTGATGACCCATGCCTATTGAGGCCATCAAGTGTATGTATTGAAGGGGAGTACGAACCTTTGAGATAATATGTTGGGGCCTACTATTTAGAAGGATATCCCCTATGAAGGGACCACGAGGGATGTTTTAACTCATTGTGATTTGGGGACTTAACTCAGGGATTACTACTAAGAAGGATTCCAAGATTAAGGGAATTATGATTGGGGATTATTCCTAAGGAGGATTCCCATTATTCTCAAGACCTAGATGGGATTCTTATATATCCTAATTAATAGGAATTAGAGTTATTATAATTAAATACTTAAGGTGGATTGTGTGGATGTCATGATGATCACTAACCTCTAAACCCACATGAGTTATGATCGATGTGAGAAACAAGAGGAAGAGAAAGATTTGAAAAGCCAATCACGTTTCCTCCTCCTATGGTGGAAGAGTCTAGGGATATGACAGAAGAGGCCAGGGCTATGAAACTTCCCTATCTTTAAATTAAATTGGAAAATATTCCAAGGTAAGGAAGTAATGAAGGTTACGAATGCATAGGTGGAGAGGAGAAAGACTGAAACCTCCCATAGGAAAGGCTATGGGCTCACACCAGTATGGATTCTCTAGAATTGGTTCTGAAGTAGTAGGATAATCTAATTCCATGTTGAATGGAAAAGGAAGTGTGATTCTTACCCCCCTTACTGGGAACAAGAGGGTCTAGTCCTTAGAGAGGAGAAGGTTCAAACATAGTCCAAACCCCAATCCTATAGACCAGGACCTCTTCAACACTATCCATGGGGTAAGGTTCCTTGTGACCATAAATATAAAAATCTATAAATTCTCGAAGAATCAGAATCCTCTGGTAGGAAAAGTGCGAGAAAAATTTGGAAATAGAAATATAAATCCAAATGGGATACAATTTTTCATGTCTTTCCCCATGGTTTTGTAACTTAGGAGGTATTAGTGGAGGATTTTATTTGATTCTTCTTAGACAACGAAGCCAAAGTAGGAGAGGGATAGCCATGAATGGATTTAAAGGAGGCCCGATGAGTGCCTCATGTAGGCTAGAAGGTAGGGAAAACCAAGGAGGATCATGTGTGTGTGTGTGGGGGGGGGGATTCATGAAGGTAGGAATGGGAGAATAGATATAAACTTGGGATATGGAACACCTAGGTGACTACACATGGGAGAGACCTTTCTCAAGCCTTCAAGGGTCTTAATAGGTGTTTTTGGAGGTATGTCGCATAATTCCTTAGTTAAAGAAGGGAAAATCACACTAGTCTTATTTGATTAGAAGTTGGGAGAATGCCTCACACATGTGTTGTTTCTTTTAAACCTTGGTAGGACTTAAGTTATATTATTCCCCTTTAATTACCTCTGCTTTAGGTGTTAGAAAACTACCTAGAAAGTTTTAGAGGACTTGAGTGAAGCATTAGGGATATCAGAGCAACAATTGATCTTCATGAAAATTCATCTGTCAAAATAAAAACCCCAGGGGACTATTTATAAAAAATATAGAACCCTGGGTGAATGAGTCTTTTTGCACAGGTGTTGTGCGTAGGTCGGCCATGCAGTGTTCTGTGTAGGTACCTTGCACGCCGACAGTGCTTGGGGTACTTGGGAAACTAACTTAGGAAAACCTGATATTCCATACCACTAGGGCTGCATCCCCATACCCCTACTCAGGATTAGTATTGGGCTACACTCCCGACTGTTTAGGATGATCCCTTTTCTACCGTCACTGACCCCATAAAAAACAGAGAGTTCTACCATGAACCTTTTGAGTTTGGTCAAGGACGATTTGGGTCACGACACATGAAAATCCAATATTCTACTTCTTTCAGAATAAATAGGTATTTATTCTAAAAATCAGAATTTGGTTTCTAAGTGAGGTTCACTTCTTCAATTCTGTATAAAATTCCATGGAAAAAATTTCAATGTTTCAAACCCCCACCCTTATAATTAAATTCATTCGGAATGAAATGAATATGGTTCTAAGGTAAAATTACAGAACTTTGACACAACCCACGATCATTTGGTAGGATATATGGAAGTTTATCTCTATGACACCCCTTGAGGACCTGCCTTCACAAATTCAATGACTTCCAGTTCTATTTGTCATGTTGGTATTTAGTGGGTTTGATTACTATCCAATCCATGCTGTGGTGAAAGAGACTATTCGTAGGCGGGAGAGAGAGAATAAGCTTAAAAAATACCTTACAAAGAATAAAATTATCACCAACATTTATGGTTATCAAGCTACACTATCCTAAGAGGAGGATACCCATAACAAAAATTTGGTGGGATTTAAACATCAAATCAAGGATAAGTCCATTAAAGTGTTGTGTCTTCATCGAGAATTGGATGCTGCTTAGGGAGAACTCAAACAACTCCACTTTTCATTAGGAGAAGCCCAAACATAAGGAGAAACTACTATTGTAGATGCCAAAGAAGAACTTTGTCAGGTTAAGGAGACTAAAGTTGGTCAACTGACTGAGCATCAATAAGATGCTGGTGGGGATCGAGAGGCTGTTCAACAGATAGAGTTATATTGAAGGCCTCTTGTAATATATGACAGAGAGACTCCATTTTTTTTTATGTTCCTATGATTTTTCTCCATAAATGAAAAGAATTTGTTTTCGATCATATATATCTTCATCCTTTCCTTTTTCTTGTAATCATATCATCAAAGCTAAATTTGTAGCATGATATCTTCATACCATCTAATCACAAGTACAATGATATGGATGGGGGTGGTCCTTTTTTTTCTAAGACAAGAGTCCCAGTGAGCATAGTTTTGACTATTTTCATGGTTATATGGACAAACCTACAAACTTTATGTCTTTTTATGTCATTACCCTAACTTTTTCCTAATATTAATATGAAGGAGACTTAGAGGGTGAGGCTCAAGCTTTTCTTAGGCCTCACTTTTCGGGTTTTTATCCAAAATTTTTTTGGGCCTTTTAACTATTAATAACTTGATATTTCCTAAACCATATAGAGAGTAGGTATAAAAGGATGAGACTCGACTTTGGTCTAGGGTTACCTTTGTGGGTTTTCAACCTAGTGAGCACATTGTCTCTTTTTGTGGGTATTTTAAAGTCATACATACCCAACCAAAAGGGTTAGTGTTTTAGGTCGAACATATTGGACCATGAATTTTGAGATGGCAACCCAAACAAGTCTTGGATACTAGGAATGTTTCAATATACTTCAGATACTTCCAAGGGGAATCTCGATCCATGATTATATGATTCTCAAATATAAAAGTTGATATTTGGGAATAGAGGAGGTCTCTCCTAAGAATGAAGTTACCACTGGCTGAAAAACCCATTATGAGGGCTATTTTATGGAAGGTCAATTGGGGAATTTACTACAGGATCAAGTAGCGACATCCTTAGGATGATAGGCCCGTTATGGGGGAGACTTATTTAAGGCCAAAGGGGGCATGTACTGCATATTCAAGTAAAGTAGTTCCCAAGAATTTTGACATTCTATTGCTATTAGGTGAAGTAAGTTTATGGAGATTTCAATTTCTCAAGACCATATGGGTGGTTTCTCCAAGGTAATATGGCTAAAGATGAATGGAATATCTATGTAAAAACAATACATGAATTGGAAACCAATCCTATATGAATTTGATGTGATAAGGATGATAAAATTTTTAGATAAACAATGTCAGGTAGAGAAGGCCTCTTCCCGACAAAGGATAAAGGTATCATGTAGTTTAACGTTATAAGACTACGTCATTGACTGTGTAGTTTATCATTTTACAATGAGGTCATTATGATGTGAAACTTACAGTCATGTAGTAAGTACATTATGCTATGCAGTTTAACGTCCTATGACAAGGACATTATGATGTGCAGTTTAAAGTCATGAAACAAGGACACTATGTTGTGTAGTTTAAAGTCATGCAGCAAGAAAATTATGTTGTGCAGTTTAAATTCACACAAAAATGACATTATGGGGGATTTAATTTAAAGTATTTATCTTTGACCTAAGGTTTTATGATTCTACAATTTTTTTTTTCAATCTATCTGGAAATGTGCTACTATATTTAGGTATAAAATGATAAAGTTGTAAGATATGATTTGGGGACTTCTGGATCTGAAAGGTGTTATGGAAAAAATATATTATGATGTTAGAGGAGGTCTCACCCGAGAACGAAGTTACCACTAGTTGAAAAACCTATTATGAGGGCTATTTTATACAAGGATAATAGGGGCACATACTTAATAGTCAATACTATAATCCTTTGGCTGATAGGCCCATTATGGGGGAAAATTATGCAAGTCCAACTAGGGAACATATTTCATGGTTAGTAAAAGGAAATCCCAAGAATTATGAAATTCTATTGCTAAAATCCAATGAATGTTTATGGAGATTCATATTTTCCAAAGCAGAATGTTTGGTTTGTAGAAAAAGTACCTGAATATGGAAAGGGTATTTCAATTTGGAATTTATAAAGAATCAAGGAAATGGATTCTCTATGCAAGTCTGACCCAAGTGTAGGAAGTATGGTGCCTGTAGTTATAGGTCGTAAGACTAGGACCATGAGATTATGGAAATGATAGATGGTATGTGGTCAAATGGATCATGATTATTCTAGTATGCTTTGAACATATGATGGGGGAAAATGTAAACCGCAGTCTTGGACACTTTCAGGTCAGGAGAAAGGATATGGGACAAATATGCGAAGGATGACTGCTAATTTTAAATTGTGGGTTTCAGCAAACTGTCTTCAAAAGCTTAAAGGGAAAAAAGAGGCTTCTCCTAAGAATGAAGTTACCACTATTTGAAAAATCTATTATGAGGGCTATGTTATGAAAGGCCAAATGGGGAACATACTAATTAGCTAAATAGTGATTTTTTTGCTGACAAACCTGTTATGGGGGAAATTTATGCAAGGTCAACTGGGGTGTATATTGCATGGTCAGGAAAATGAGCTCTTAGGTATCAAACATTATTACACTAATAGTCGAGGAAAGGTTATAAAAATATGAAAGTATTCAATATTAGTAGTATGACATGAGAAAAGGGGGCATTGTTCAATGTATAAAGTAAGCATTTGTTGATGTGAAAGGGAATATTATGGCTGGGTCAGGGTGTAGAGCCCAAGCATCACTACATATATTATTAGATCAAGAATCAATCCATGCATAGTTCTAACAGATATGGTTTCTTGTGTAAAGTGATAAATCATATTGTATCTCCCCATGTAGATCTAACTCTTACACAGGTGAGTAGGGGCTTTTCTATGTTGTGCTATAGCTAGGAAAAATATTGAAGATACAGATGTCACTATGTATCTCATATGGCAGATAATCAAGCCATATGTATTTCTTGATGAACCGTGTAGTTTATAATTATGCGGCGAGGATGTGGGTCAGCTTTAGTGGAAGAAAAATTGTGGATGGACTAGGGGATAAGACCTAGGTGTCACTATGTATCTTTCTGGGGTAAGAATCAATCCACACATAGTTATTGATAGTTATTCCTCATGCAGGTCTAATAAAAAAACAGAGATAAATGGGGCTCAAGTACCACTAAGGACTGGAAATGATATGAGTGAGGTTTTTACATGGAAGATACTCATCTTTTAAGAGAGAAAAAAGAGTATCTACTCATTGAATCTTGTGGATTTCTTAACTTCAAATGAGGGAGACGTTAAGCATATAGTTTAATGTTATGTGGTGAGAAAAAATTGTGCTATGTAGTTTAACATCTTGAATTTAGGACCACATGTCATGCAATATATCGTTATGCGACAAAGATGATAATGCTATTCAGTTTAACGTTATGAAACATGGACACGAATGGAAGTATTCAATTTAAAATCATGAAGCAAAGATGTACTCTATGTGATCACACAAAGTACTTATTCAGGGAATAAAGGCTTTTTACATTTGTCTCTAGTAAGAAGAGGGACCATGTCATTAGGAATAATGTTGATGTGGATTCTCCTTTCATCCAAAACACCTTTGTTTGCAAGTCCATCTGCAATGTAATTTGCCACTTTGAAGTTGTGTGTGATAAAGTAGTTTAGGGAAGAGATCTTGTCAATTCAGTTTATCCACTTACCTGCCAGTTTCCATGAAAGTCTTGTCTGACCCATCCTAATAGCATGAAATATCGTGGCTGAGTCACACTCAAACCAAATTTTGTTCCAACATCTTTGGCAAGCGATGTCCACTGCACTTATAAGTTCTATCTTTTCAGCTTCCAATGTTGTATCATACCCAAAAGGACCATAATTTCACTCCATGACCTCCCCATGCAGATCCCTGAAAATAACCCCGAATTATGAAGGTCTAGGATTTCCGTTGGAGGATCCATCCATGTTTCATTTTAACCATCCACTTAAGGGGGTTTTCCATATCACCTTTATCATACCCCTTATTCTAGGATAGTAGCCTTCAACCTTTAATCACCTGAGGATCATAAATTCCATAACTGAGGTGCTGAAATGATCATTAATCAGTAAATTGGAATTTTGGATTGCCACAAGAATACTTCCAATTAAAGTGGTTTCATTGAACCTTTCTTGGTGATGAACAAAGTTATTACGAGCCCTCCATACAACATGTATCAATTTAGCGCATGTCACTTGTAGTAGTGCATGAAGCTGTTTGGATTGATGTAATCTGAACAGGTAATGTATATCCTATATTACCGAGTTAGAATTGAGAGGGGCCAACTCAAATATGTTTAGAACTGTGTTCCACAGAGAAGAGACCAAGTTACAGGATAAGAACAAGTGATCGATATCTTCTCGATGCTGACGACATAGTGGACATATCGAACATAATGAAATCATGACCCTATAAATGTTCAAATCCACTGGTATTTTACTATGATAAAGCCTCTAGATAATTGAAAATCTTGAGGGAAGCAGAAAATTAGTTTCAATGATCCAATAAAACTTAACTAACCCTTCATCAGGTAACTGTAGAATCTTTTAGAGGTCAACAATCCAACTTGAGACCCTTCCCATAGCAACATATCCTCTTATTTGATAAAGTTATGGTTATCAATAATGGAGACAATTTCATCTAGAAATGTCATATCTGCATTGGAGATTTCCTTTTATGGATATGCTTCTATCAATGTTTTTCTCTTCAGTGTTTAACCTATCCATAAGTGATGTGCCAGTCTAGTTGGTAGACCAAAATTTTAGACTTGAATCTGCATTGACCACCCATCGTGAGTGTTTCATCATTGTGATGAACACCGAACACAGGACAACCTAGATTGATGAGTCCATGTATCCATGATTCCTATGAATGATCCTTGGTATAATTCTTATCCTCAGGAAATAATGAGAGGTAGAGTTTCTATAAATGAGATTCCAAATAACTTTGGCTTGTAATGACTGATTAAAAGAGTTTAAATTATTAATTCCTAGAACTCCCTGCTTGGTAGACAGGAAACATGTGCTCCATTTAGCAATGATGAGATTTTTTCCATCACATTTACACTCCATATAAATTTCTTCATCATGAAGTTTATTTTTTTCACAATAGAGGAAGGCCACATGTAAACCATGAAAGAATATACATGTTTTGAAATAACCACATGTTTGACAAGACATACTCGTCCTGCCATTGAGAGAGAATTTACCTTCCAAGATTCAAGAGTTTTACTTATCTGGGATCATACTTATTTAAAGTGGGAGACCTGAGGATTTCCCCAAAATAAAGTAACACCAAGATACACAAAAGGTAGAGATCCATCCCTAAGACCAAGATAATTCATTAGATGAGTCCTCCTTACCGCTGTGATGTTCTTGCCAAAGTAAATAAAGGACTTTCTCTAGTTGATTTATTTCCCTAAAACATTCTCATAATGTAAGAGTGCATCCCTCATATAAGTTCTGTTATTTCTATCACCCTACGTAAAAATGAGAATATCATTAGTAAAAAATAAATGATAGGAACTAATGAAGTCGGACCTTCCTGTTAAAGGCCTATGTTATCCAGTTCTGATAAAACTCCAAGTGACGCAAGGTATGCAATCTCTTTTCATCCATTCATTTATGATACCGTTCATATATAGATAGCTGGTCATCAATGGAAATATGGGGCAATCGAAAATAAACCTTGATAGGCAAGTCTGCTTCTATTCCATACACCAATGAGTATGGGGTTTCCCAAATTACAGTACGAGTTATAGTCTGATAAGATCGTAAGGAATGAAAGAGCTTTTCAGGCCAAAATTTCTTATCTCCATCCACTATCTTCTAGAGTATGATTTACAAGGTAATGTTAAAAGACTCTATCTATACATTGGACATTTCATGATAGTAGGATGAATGGTTGGATTTGATATTGTATTCCTTATATAGATTTTCTACCTTAGAAGAATAGAAATTGGTGTCATTGTATATCTATATGGTATGAGTGACACCAAATCTCGTAATGATATTATCTTTCAAAAATATAATAATAATTTTGGATTTTAATTATTTTATGGGTATTTCCTTATCCCATTTGAAGAAAAAATTGACAGCAGTAAGGATATACTTGAACTTATTAACTGTAGCTAGAGGATATGGTCCAACAAAATCTATTCCCCATGTGGAAAATAGCCAAGAGTATTTAGATATACATAGTAAATCTGGGGTTTGATGGATGAAATTGGAATGCAGTTGGTATGGATGAAATATCTTAGTGAGTTCTGTGAAATCTTGTCTCATCGAAGGACAAAAGTATCCAAGCCATCATATTTGATCTGAAAGCCTATACCCTGATTGGTGGGAACCATAGGATCCTACATGTACTTATTCCATAATAGATTAAGTCTATTATCCATCAATATGTTTGAGAAGGAATCCATCAAACCCTCACTTTTAGAGGACTTTATGGTGATTTGGTCCATCATAAAGACTGAAATTAGCCACTCATCTCTGGATATGATTTCTTGAAACCCTATCTGGTGGAAGTACTCTATGTTGGAGATATTCCATGATAGGTGTCATCCATCCCATAGTAGGACCATAAGGGTCATGGTTGAGATTGATTTAACTGATCTCTTCTACTCTGATTTGAACAATAGGTGAAACCATTAGATGAATGGAAATATTAATGATTGTTTCGTTCTGATTTGGATCTACCTGTAGGACCCTGGGACACCCTGAGAGTGGAGGGGTGAATCAGAGTGTCAACTTTTTCTTTTAAACTAAAGGATCTTGTTCTCACGTTGGTAGGAACTATTTGAACCTGTATGATGGATATGATCAGCAATCGAACATTCACATGCAAAAGAGATGACACATCAATTTTTACTTGGTTCACCACTAAGGGATACATCCAAGGAGCATATGCCAACAAGTTGTTGGTCATACCTAATTCCACTAATCTTCACTATATGTGGATTACAATGGTTTGGGCATAGTCACTCTGACCCAAGCTCACTTCCTTTACAATTGTTCAGGGATATCTCATTGCGTCCCTCAGGTCACTCTCGTTGACTCCCCCTGTCTCATTGCCATAGGTGAAGTCCCACTCAGTTTATAGATGTGAAGGTCTCTTCATCATTGCTCAATGAAAGCATCCTCTATTATATGTAGATTCTATGTTGAAGTCCCACTATAACTCATTAACTAATCTTCAACTTTCGTGTAGCTCCAAGAAAATCAGAAAGCCTCAACAAACACCTGGCACACAACACCAAGACGACGCACAACTTTTAAGGATGGCACACAACTTTTAAGGATGGCACACAACTTATAACTGGCGCACAAGTCCTCCTCCAACAATTGCACGACTCAAACTTCTTCGAAACAAAACTTGCACGACTCAACTCCCTTTCAAACCAAATAAATTTTAAAACCTAATGGAAACCTATCACGCAACTTCAATTCTGGCATGCAAGTATCACCAAATCACTTGCGTGACTACTGAACGGGCAGCTAACAACTGCCGCGCTGCTTCACCTTATGCGACTCACCAAAACTTGCGTGACTTCAACACCTGCACGATGGGAGTTCATAATTTCTTCAAGTCCAAAGTTCGTGTTGTATGAGGAGGGGTGGTCTTCTATTTATATGCATTCAGATACCCTGCGCGGTGGTGCGCAAGTCTTCCCTCGGCGCGCATGTCTTGGCGTGCAACCCTTCTGTCCTCCTAGACACTTGCGTGACCAACGTCCAAACTTGGGTGCCCCAATTTACTTTTCCATATTTTTATGATCAAAACACGATAGTCAAACAGCGCGCAACATTCTAATCCTCTAGGGTACCGGCGCGCAAGTCCTTTCACGGTGCGCAAGTCACTTGCGCAACCAAACCAATAGTTGCATGACCCTCTTTCCTTTTCCATATTTTCATGTTCACATTATGAAAAACATCAGGCGCGCAAGTTTCCAAGCCTCCAATGTCTTGGTGCGCAAGTATCTTTGCCAAAAAAACATTTCTCCATATTTCAAATTTTGAGGCCCAAAAATTTGGCAAACACTGGGAAATGACGCCATCTTCAATACTATTGCCTGCTTGAACTGTATGATCACCTTACTGGTACACGTTCTGAACTTCCACTGAGGATTAACAAAAAAAAACCATACTCCAAATCATTCATAGAAGACCATGGTTCTAACACTACCAAAGTTGTAATTGCATTTTATAATGTATCTTCTTGAGCATTCCTTGATCACATGACATGATCCAATGTTGGATCTGAGGATAA
Source organism: Viscum album (assembly GCA_963277665.1). Classification (NCBI taxonomy): domain Eukaryota; kingdom Viridiplantae; phylum Streptophyta; class Magnoliopsida; order Santalales; family Viscaceae; genus Viscum; species Viscum album. Next base: position 130,858,832 of record OY728162.1, read on the forward strand.
TTCTACCATTAAACTTCATACATAATCACACAGGGAAATTATATATTCTTTTCTAATGGAATAATCCTCGTTGATCATCTTTATTATTAAATCAAAATCATTATTGACCTCTAAGTGGTTCGCTGATACTTAGAGTGCCAATTCTAGGACTACAATGAGAGTCTGGTATTCTAACTCATTGTGGGAACCACCTTTTGATAAAAAAATAAGTATAACAACATTTCATTCTCTGGGGAGATAAGAAAAATTCCCAACCCAACATTTTTGAGCTTAAGGTCTTCCAATATCTTCCATGTTGGACTCTTGGAAGAACCGTCAAAATACATTTCCCATTTTTGGGAGCTTTCCTAAATAGAGAATATTTCTTCATCAGGTAGTTTATTATTTAATGATGTTTCTTCTATAGATGGGTGATATGAAAGGAATTTTGGAAATTCCTAGTCTTTTACTTCTTTTTGAGTCACCAAATGTGTATCAAACTACTTCAAGATAACTAACCACCATGCCAGATGTCCTATTAGCATAGGATGACTGAGTATAAACTTGAGCTAGTTATCAAGAGAAACCAAGTGGATCTTATGGTGCTATAGGTAGTTCCTTAACTTTTGAATGAAAAATATTAACACAATGCATCTATTTTCAATATCTAAATATTAATTCTCTTCATAGAGTGTGGTTCAACTAATATAATAAAGGATTTTTTAATTCCCAACATCATTCTTTTGTGTAAGGAAATCACCTAATGATCTCTATAAGGATGTCACGTATAGAATGAGTGGATTTACTTCAATAGGTGGAATCAATATCGGTGGGCTCAATATGTATTTCTTAATGGAGTTGAATACTTTTTAACAGCCATTGGTCCACTGATATGTGATCCCATTCTTCATCAAGTAAGGTAAGGGTAAGAAATTTCCTATGAGGTTGGATTTGAAGGGTCGAATGTGGGCCAAGTATCCTTGAAGTCCTCTCAGCTCTTTAAAATTTTAAATAGGTGACATGCAAAGGATAGATTTTGTCTTCTCAAGATCAAATAAAATTATATAATGGCATACAATGAAGCCGAGAAATTATCCTAAGGTCATCCCAAAAGGACATTTTATGGGGTTTATCTTTAGATTATGTTTTTTAAGCTTACTGAATATTATTTCTAGGTTAGACAGGTGGTTATAACATTAATGATATTTGAACACTAAATCATCAATGTAGAATTCAAAAAAATTTCCCAAGAAGGGTTTGAAGATGTGATGCGTAGCACATTGGTATGTGGAGCTGACATTCTTCAAGGCATAGGGAATTACCCGATAGAAAAACAACCCTTGAGGGGATATGAAGGTTGTGGATTCTTTATCTTTCAGGTCCATCTAGATTTTATTGTACCTAGAGTATCCATCCATGAAGGATATGTCTTCTTATCCAGCTATTGCATCAATCAAGAGTTCTGTGATTGGAATCGGGAAGTCATATTTGGGAAAATGCCAGTTGAGATATCTAAAATTGATGAAAACCCAAATTTTCCCATCATTATTTCTCATAGGAAGAATGTTGGATATCCATTTCAGTTATTTCACCTCTCAGATGAAGACATCCTTGAAAATTTTTTCCACTTCAGCCTCAATCCTTGAGGCATGAGTCAACTGCATAGTCCTGGATTCTTTCTTGTATTCCTTATGATTTTCTAGAAAACCCAAGTGATGGGTGGCCACATCGGGGTCAATTCCTTGCATCTCTGTGTAATTCTAAGAAAACACATCCTGTTGCTTTATTAGGAATGAGATGTATACCTCTTATTTATCAGGAGTCATGGACACACTAATTAGAGTGGGGAATGGATCTTCTTTTTTACCAAGATTCATTTTTCTGAGTTAATCAATGGTGGGGGAGATACCTTACTAAAATACCAAAGGGGTGTCAATGTGATCATATTATTCTTCTTCTTACTCATGATTCACTATTTTTTTCTTTTTCCTGGGGAGTAAATGATAAAACAAGCTCCTCAAAGGGAAGAGAGGAGCCTCCATTTGGATAGTCAAAGGATGAGGGAATCGTTTCAGGCTCACTTACTAGCATGATTCCTTCTTGGAGTCCTAAGGGGGAAACAAGGGACTTGGAATGCATCTCTTCACTTTATCATAGAGTCATGGTGGATTCTTCTAGTTCAACTGGTAGAAGCATGCTTTTTCAAATCTCATGGGATAAAATGAATAAATTTTCATTCAATATTTTGTTATCAATTGGATAGTTGATAACTTCTTCAGTTCCATCAGGCTCAACTGTTGTGATTGAAATTATGGAATTTACTGAATGAATTCATGAATTCAAGCCCACCCTCTAAATTTTATTAATAAGAATAATGTAATATGCACTAATATACTTGAAAGGGTTATCTAGGATCATCTCCAAGCTATTTAGGGCATTGATTCAAGTAACATCATCAGCCATGGAATGTTTTCCTCCATTGTGATAGAATCCTTCCTCAATGTATTATGTTTTTCAAGATTTGAAGGAAGTATTGTCACCGTAAAATGTCCCAATTTGACAATTGATAGAATTTTTTATACATTGGTGGTTTGATGAAGGAATGGACACATACTGATGTAGCCAAGGTCTTCCTAGCAAAACATTGAAAGTTGTGTCCTGCCAAACTACCATGAACCCTCAATCAGACATATGATTTCTAAACCATATTTTGAGTGTGATATCACCAAGAGGCTCTTTATCATTCTTATCATAACCCCATAATATTAGAGGGGAGGGATAAAACTGAGGTTCATGTATACATTGTTGAGAAGTGTCCAGATTGGGATGTGGTTTACTCTTGATCGATCATCGATGAAGGCTCATAAAATATCAATGTCGTTTAATCTAATTAATATATACAAGGGTGTGGCATGTCCTTATATGGAAACATCATTATCTTGGTCGATGAAGGAAATGAATGCATGGAATTCCACATGATCATTCTCCACATGATATACTTCAATAGTAGTGACCTCAACTTCAAATTACTAAGGGATTGAAAATGCCTCAATGAGGGATTCTTGGAAGTATTTTGATAGACTTAGATCATCCTATGTTGATAACTTGGGGGGAACTTTGGCTAATTTCCTGAATACATCATATTTTTTAGTCCAAATTTCTGTGATTTACAGAATGAAGGTTCTAATTTTCAGGCACCTTAGGAGTCGATGTTCCTAATGTGGATGGACTAACTCTTGGGGAAGGGGTTGGAAGTGCTTATATTCTTGGCGGATTAATACAAATAGGACTTTCTAACTAATGTGGAGGTGGTTGTGTATCCTCTAAATAGTATTCCAAGAAAATCAACTCAAGGAATAACCTTTCCTATTCAGAGAAATAAATTACTGTTGATCTTTCTGGAGTTCTTTCCAACATGTTTCAACCATGTTGATGGTTTGAGTAGGGGTTTGGTTAAAGTGGTGTCTCCTAGAATGACCAAGTCTTCCCCTATATCCTCAAACATAAAGACATCTTCCCCCAGTTCCCCAATCAAGTATAGAGAAATGGGGTTCATAATAAGAATCATCATTTGAGTAATGATCTATTAATTAAATAACATTAACATAACCAAAGATCAAATCTTCATCTGATGAAGATTATTCCTGGGGGTTGATTCTTGTTGTACTGTTTGGTGGGGTGGTGCCTATGATTTAGAGATGGTAGGCATAAAATTATATAAGGTCAAGTAAATATTTGGATTTGACATGATATAATCTTTTTATTATGATCTTTATCATTCTTTCCACATAACTTCTTTGAGGACAGTTCTTCAGAGGAATTGGATTTTGATGAAGTTGTATTTTTTGTAGCCGAAGCGGATGGAGGAAAAGTTTTTTGTTTCAAATATGTTCATAGAATAACATGAGTTTGGTTGATGGTTTTTTTGACCATCTAGTCACCAAACTTTTTAACACCCTTTCTTTTAACTTTTTTCCATTCACTTTCCACCTTAGGATTGGTAACAAAAACATATGGTACTTAGGCTAGTTAATTTTTTAGTTTCACTTACCAAAAATACACCATATTTTTTATGAGGTCCTTGAAAACAAAAGAATCCTGGATGAGATGTCCCAAAATTTTATGGAAGGGGAAATAGTTTAGGAGATCCTCATCAACTTCTCTATTAGGATTCTTGGGATTTGTCAACTAGACTAAGTTTTTTTCCAAAGTTGAGATGAAGTATTCGGGGAATTTGTGTTTTAAAAAACAATAGACATTTTCTTTTCAACTCCTCAAACTTTTTCTACATTTGATCACTTTGATCATATTGATGAGGAGGCCATTTCTGCTGACACTTAGGAGGTTGATCCCTGTGGTATAGTGTAGGATTTGAGGTAGGAGTAGGTACATGGTCCTGATTAAGTGTAACTATAGTAGCCTCTTCCTTTCATGTTCTTCTTCCATGAGCTAATGGGATTACCTGAGGCTTTACATTGGTCTCCATGATGGATTTTTCTAGCTATTAAGAAATTGTGTCCATATTCTGAAACCCTACTATATATTTCATAGGGATAAATGGTTTTCAAACCTCATCATGTATATTTTCTTCATGGAAACAAAAAAACTCACATTGAGGGATCAGTAGGTTCAAGGAGTAAGTAAATCCTTTCCACTGGGCAATAAAGTATGAGACTCTTTAATTCTCCCTTTTATTTCTATTCATGAGATCGAAGAAAGTTGTCTTATGTAACATTTATCTAAACTATAAAATGAACTTATGATAAAGACCTTCCCATCAAGTAATATATTGGGACTACATACTTATTTACCATACAAAGGCTGACCCCTGCAATGATTTCATGAAGCATATGAGTTTCACTAAGTCTTATTGTTTAGGGTTCCCCATTATGGGATCTTAGTGAGAGATGGAATGCATCAATTTATGCTATATATTTCCCAAGGTATTAAAAATCATAATTTTAGGATTCCCAAAGTTTGGAAGAGGAGGGTTAGAGTCCACCTATTTTGGGTAATCCTTATTTTCTAGATATACTAATTCATTCAACTCTTTAATTACTTATAATTGAGTTTTTAATTACTAAATGATGTTCATAATCATTCAAGGAATATCTAGAGGAGAAGAGAGCTGAATAGGTGTGGAAGATGGAGCCTGAACGAGAGTAATTACTAGAAGGACCATTGGCGGCATCACCACTGGTATCTTCCATGGGTAACCAATGGGAGTTTTTCTATAAAGATGTGTCTAACCATGTTATGGATATGTACCCAATGGAGGTAATTCTTTATCTGTTGTTCCGGGATTCAAATATATTAGTGGTTGATGTCCCATGTTGAGCGGATGTTCCCTATCTAATTTAGTTGTTGTGGTAGACCCTCTTTACTGTGGTTCACCATATATAAGTGTGAGTTGAGGGTTTTTTGAGAAGTATATCTGGTAGTAAGGCTACCTCAGAGTAACTCTACATTGAGTCTTCTCTACTCTCTCACTTCCTCTTCTTGTTGAGAAAATATTTCCTCTAGCGAAAGGGATTAACCTTCTCTGGGGGGAAGGTGAGACATGGTATGACCCTTAAATTTTCCCTTATTAGGTTCATTTCAAGGAGTTAGAGGTGGATTATTTAAGGGGATACTCAAATTCTGGGTGAGCCTCTAGTTTTAGGTACAAACACCTCATACATTAATTTTGGCATGGAATGTATCATGAACATGAACTTCTTCTTCAGAATCCTCTAAATTGGTCTTTGTTTCTAGAGGGTCTTCAATGTAAGCATTGATGATATTCATATATGTGTAGTTTATTGCATGCATTCCACTATTTTTTTTGAAATATCACCCTCTTCTATGCCCTCCAAGAGATATTGACCTCTTCTTTGTTGGTTCCCCATGAACTATTTGATGGACAATGAACCAAAGGTAATTCTCAAAGAGTTCAGTTGTATGTGTTCCAAGTGAATATAATGGATCAAAAAGCAAGAAAAATTAATAGAATTCACTCTGTGACATATTCCCTAACCAGGATAAGGATAATCCCTACCGATGAGGGGATTATTGAGGTGAAAAAGCCCTCATCTCTGAGGGATGGGGCTTTTCATGTTCTGTTTTCACAACTCTTCGGTCTTGGTTGGATAATCCAGAAGGCTGGGTTAAAAAATCCTCTTTCCCAATGCACTGGGGTTGTTCTTGAACTGTTTTTTATGATATTACCATATCTTCTCTTATGATTTTATATATTCTAGTCCAAACATCGGTCGGGTGCATTATTCAGCACTCACTTAAATCGTCTATTTCAGGAGACCATTGTGTTATTTTAAAAAATTTCTCAATATAATGGTTGACATCCTCTAAGAAGTATTCATGATCAATGTTCTGAAATTATTGACGCAAAATTATCTCAACATCTTGTTCTCTTCTAGTGTGACATTGGTTAGAGTCGATCAGGGCATGTTCTTGTTGAGCACATCTTCGGTCATGAAAAAATTCCCTTTGTTGTAGCCATCATGGGGAAATAACATTACATGTTTCCACCTTTGGTGGGATTTATTGTATTGAGAGTGTAGTGAAATTAAATGCTCCATTTACACCCCATCCTCTGATACGAACCCCAGACGGGGTATCTGCAATCATCTTTCACAACATCCTTAATGCATCATGGCATGAACGTTAAAGGGATCCTTGCTGATTCTTGATCTTGGGATAATGGGAATCCAAGAGAGATGCCAAGTCAATTTGGCACTTTAACCATTTTATTATCTTAATGTGGGTTTTATAATCAATATACGGTAATACCTTTTTTAGGTGATGAAGAGTTTTCCATATGTGGAGGTGGATGTCATGCATAAAATATTCTAGCAACACCTCTTGAATGCTATATTGGGAGGTGGATAAAGGACAAAACAAGACTATTAATTCATCATTAGCTAGCTATTTCATCATGTTTAGAAAATCTTTTTCTTCTTTCACAAGAGGTTCCTCGACCTGGTCCAACCAGAGTGGACACTTCCCGATTATTTTACCACAACTAATGGGATTTTTTGGGATTTACTATGCCCTTTTAAAAGGAAAATGACCCAAGATTGGTTCAGATAATTATTTTTTCCTTGGTCTATATTCCAGTAGAGAAATTATTTCAACTATTAGTGACACAACATTAGACATGACTGGCCTTATATGTGAAATCACCTCACGATAAGTGGGCATTCTCATCACTACATTATCAATTGGAGAATTATTTTTAAATGGGAACCAATACTACAGAGAGAACTTTCATAGTGATCACTATCATGAGGAGGGGAATCATGGTGAATTACAACAAGGGGAATACCCTCTTGGTACATGGTCTTCTGGACACATGGATAGTTTTCATGGCTCTCATAAAGATATATGATCTTGAGATTGATCGAATTATTTACATAAAGCAAACCTTCATGGTGATTTGTCTGATGGGAACTTTCATAATTAATACTTCTACTACTCTCATAATTTGGTTATGGGAGGGTAGGATATTGAGATATGGTAGATAAATGTCTAAGGGATTCAAGAGATCTAGTGCCAATAGAATCATAATCATAAATTGGATATTGATTTATCCATTGTGTTTTATGAGAATTCTTCTTAGATGCGTTCTTATGTGTGACTAGGGCCACTTGCTGGGATAAGTGGTTTTCATGGGAAGGTGCTTGTTTCTACCTTGGAATGGCTATTGTAATATGCCAATTACCATAGATTGGAGTTGGTGTATGTTTCTGATCATGCTGTCTATATAATATGGGGGAGTTTTCCCCATGAACCCCCTAGAAGAGAGCAGAGGTATGTGTCTACTCTAGGGTGTTATGCTGATGAGCCACCCTATTTGGGGGGACATAGTTATATTCCCTTACCTTGGGCACTACTACTTTCACCATTATGATGTCCTACAATGTCCATAGAATATGGGTAGAGATTTTCGTATTCCCTTTTACCATAGACAATATATTCTTAGTGACTTCAGTGACTGGAATGAGGATATTTTCTCATTTAAAATCTGGAGTAGGTGTTTGTGCTTTCTCCTATCCTTAATTTACTATTAGTGGATACTGAAAATACTCTTATGTAGGGGAAGAGAGTTGAGTCTTCCCTTTTGTTATCATCAGGTATTTCTTATTGACTTATCTGGGTGCTACTAAACAAGGCTAATGGTAGGCTTGGTGAATGTTGATAGGTGTTTATGACCGGTTTTAGTTCTTCACCAAACATGATCGGAGGACTTCTTTGAGTTATTTCATGCAAGTTTGTTGGATTTCTCGATGGTTGCAGTTATGTGTATATTCCTGCTTGCAAGTTGCTGCTGTATTTAGTTGGAGGGCTTCTTCGAATGATGCTAGGAAAGTTTTCTGGCTAATTGAATGAAGGAGGATGAGTGTATATGCCCGCTCACCATTTTCCACCAAACTGGGTTGGTGTGATTCTTCATAGGGAGAAAGGTGTGAACCTACACTCTGTTGACCAACCGTTGTCCCTGAAAGGCCATCTTTCATGCTTGGGTTTGAAGGACCTGGGCCAGACCACCAAAGAAAACACCCTCATCATGTTGAGGGTTAACTACTACATGAAATCGGCAACTAAGATTGCTGGAAGAAGCTCATGAAAAAGACCCACGTGTCTCCTGGATGAGTTAATAGGTGGCCTCCTGATCCACCTCCCTAAAATATGGGAGGGGATAGTTATTGCATCCCGTGGATAAGCTCTCAAAATAGTTGAAGATGGAGGTCGGCTCCATCTAATTTAGGAACACTCATTGTTGTTGATCAGACTTTGGGTGGTGCTAGTTGAGTTGGAGGTCCTATCAAGTAGCCTCTAGGGTTAGGATCTTATCATTTTGATGGTACTCTCAGACCATGAGTTTGAGAGCCATCATTGAAGAGGCTGAGTTGGTGATGAAGTCCTTCACGCAGATAAAGATACAGGATAAGTATTAACTAGGAAATTATTTGGTGAAAACTTGAATGAATCTGTTTTATGTTAGGGAGTTCTTGGAAGGAAGTTCTCTTATATTTGACAGAAAAAAATAACAAACTCTGGAAAAGAAACATATCTCTTGAGTGAACACATGCATGATTGATTTCCCCTATCCAGACCCCATTTCCTTTAATAATGAGAGGAACCTAATAGGTAGGTGACACTATCATCTGGGTTAAGGATTCACATCAGATTAACCATTTTTTTGTTTCCCATAGAAAAGGTACTTTTTAGGGAAACAAAATGGTGCGATAGAGACTAGGCATTGCATCTATTTTATATTGTGAAGGAGACCCCATAACTATTTTTCTCCGATGGATTTATTCTCCCCATGAATATTTTCTATTTCCGAATGGTTTCCAATGCATTTTTTCATGTAACTGGAAACACTGAATGGTTATATATCCATGGGGACCATATTTCCAAAGGTTGGTGCTCGTTGGGTGTTTTGACCTATGATGCTTAATAACTCACATTGGTCGAGAGGATGGGTGGTCAGGCCCATCAAACTCTTTTGGGAGGATTTATTTTCTTCATCGGGTCTCTCTTATATATTTCTGATATACTCAATAATACTTCATTAATTACTAATTATGATGTGGGTCATCCCAAGATTAGAAATCAATTATTAGAATGTGTGGAATTTAGGATCATCTATATGTATTCAAGGTTCTTCATCAAAGGAGATATCTGTGTATCTGAGGTTCTCCATCAATGGTATCTTATTAGATACTACTTAGATATTATTTGGTCATTATTATGATAATACTGGGTTTCTATCCATATAGTGAGGTACTCTGAATTTTATTGGAATCCAGGTAGACAAAGGTCACTTTAGAGTTTATTATTATCCAGGTAGATGACAGTCACTCTGGAATTTATTTTCATTTAGGTAGATGAAGTTCACTCTAGATTTTATCATCATATAAGGATATGGGAATTTTTTGATGTTGGGATCAAACCCAAAAATGGGATTCCTACATATCCTTGTGAAAGGTATCAGAACCCACATAGTTCGGTGTCACTTAATGGGGAACATCATACCTTTTAATGTCATGTGATGAGGACCCAACCATATAGTTTAACATCTTGGGGAAAGAACATCTAGGTGGAAGGTTCCTAGCCAAAATTTAGTGTGGGAATTATGTTGAAACATCCCAAGGAACTTGGAGGGGATACCAGTTTCCAAGTTGAATTAGAACCTGTTGGGGATATGGCCTAGAAGAACAAGGTTGGTTTAAGAGTTAGGTTTTAATCTCAGAGAGGATTCCTACGTATCCCATTTGGATGGGAATAAAATCCCAAATAGTTGTGTGCTGAGGAACCATGCCTATAAAGAACATCAAGGGTATGTATCATAGGGAAGAATATCCCTTTGATATGATATGTTGGGGCCTACTCTTGAGAAGGATATACCTTATCAAGGGACCATGCGATATATTTTAATTCATGGTGATTTGGGTGATCAACTTAGGTCTTACTCCTAAGGAGGATTCTCGGATTAAGGGAATTATGACTGGATATTATTCATAAGGAGGATTCCCATTAAACTCAGGCCCTAGGTGGGCTTCCTATGTATCCTAGTTAACATGAATCATAATTCTAATAATTCAATCATTTAGGTGGATTGTGTGGATATCATGATCATCACTAGATTCTAATCCCATGTAATTCTTGATCGCTGTGAGAAACAATAGAAAGTGGAATATTTGAAAAACTGCAAACTTTTCCTCCTTTGATGGTGGAAGAGGATGGGGCTATTATAGAAGAGGTTGGGTCTATGGTGGAAGAGGTTGGGGCTACGGAAATTCCCTATATTCACTTTACATTGGAAGATAATCCAAGGTAAGGAAGGAATGATCGTTAAGGATGTGGAGGTAAAGAGGAGTAAGACTACAACCTCCCACAAGAAATGCTAGGGGCTCACACTAGGATGGTTTCCATGAAATTGGTTCTGAAGTGGGAAGATGATCTCATTCCATGTTTAATGGAAAATCAAGTGTGATCCTTACCCTCCCTACTAGGAACTAGAGACTCCGAGATTTAGAGACCAGAAGGGTTGGACGTAGTACAAACCCCAATCCTCTAGACTAGGAACTCCTCAACACTATGCCTAGGGTCAGGGTCCTCATGACCACATATATACAAATATAAAAACATCCTGATAATCTTAAACCTATGGTAGGACAAGTTTGGGAAACCTTTGACTGTTGAAATAAAAATCCAAATGGGATACACTTTGGCATTCCTTTCTCATTGGATTTGTGAGTGAGGAGGTCTTGGTGGAGCCTTTGATTTTATTCTTCACAGATAATGGAGTCAAAGGAGGAGAGATATAGCCATGAATTACTTTAAAAAATGTTTGATGAGTGGATCACGTTGACTATAAGGTAGGGAGAACTAATGAATATTGCATGGGGGGGGGATCCACATAGGTAGGCCTGGGAAAACCGATAATACCTTGGGAGATTGACCACCTAGGTGGTTACAGTTGGGTGAGACCTTGATCAAGGCTTCAAGGGTTTCCAATGGTGTTCCCGGAGGTAAGTCACATAAGTAATTGATTAAATAAAGGGACCTCACACTAGTTTTCATTGATTAAGAGTTAGGTAAATGCCTCACGTAGGTGTTGTTTATTTTAAACCATAAAAGGACTTATATTCCACTATTACCCATTAATTCCCTCTTATTTAGATGTTAGAAATCTACCTAGAAGGTTTTAGAGTACTTGAGTGAAGCACTAGGGAGCTCAGAGCATCAATTGGCCTTAGGGAAAATTCATTTGTCAAAATGAATACCCTAGGGGCCTATTTATAGGAAAATATAGGACCCTGGGAGAAAAATTATTTTCATATAGGTGTTACCTGTAGGTCGTCCGTGCAGGTACCTTTAACAATGAAGGTGCTTGGGGTACTTGGTTGCCTCACTTGGGTGAACCTTCTCTTCCACAGAGTTGGGGATTCTCCCCCGCACCCCTACTCGGGAGCAGTTCCAGGCTACCGTCTTGGACCTTCAGGCCTATCCCTTCACTACCATCACTAACCCCCATGAAAAATAGAGAGTATCACCAAAAACTATTCGATTCTATTCATGGTTGATTTGGCTGCAACACATTAAAATCCAATATTCTCTTTCTTCCACCATAAAGATGTATTTCTTATAAAACTTATCATTTGGTGTCAAAGTGATGTTCACTTATTCAATTCTACAAAATACTGCATAGAACACATTTCACTATTTCAAATAAGATCTTAAATTTCTGTTTATTCTAAATTTAGTTATTTAGATGGATAATAAAAAATAATATTCAACTACCAACATACCTCCTTTCTTTAATAGAAATAACCAAAATCAATGGAAAATAAAGATGAATATAAAAATTGAAAGTATGGGTTTTAAAATATGGTCTATTAAAGAAGATAAATATGAATTACCTAATAATTCTATGAATACATGGGATGGTGTAACTAAAAATGATTATAAAAATAATTGTAAAGCTATTAATTATCTTTAATGTGATTTAGGAGACAAAGAGTTTAATAGGATATCTTCTAGTAAAACTAATTTTGAAACTTGGGATACATTATCTATTTCTCATGAAGGAACTACTAATGTTAAATTAACGAGATTGAATACTTATAAAATTAAATATAACACATTGAATATGAAAACTGATCGTTTGATTTTTGATATTTATCTCAAGTTTAATGAAATAGTGAACACAAAGAGCTCCTTAGGGAATCTAGTGTTAGACAAAGATCAACTCAAGAAACTGCTGGGATATCTTTTATAAAGAAGGATAAGAACACCGGTTTCAATATGAGAATCATGTGGCATTAGTAAACAACCTATCAAGGAATTTATTGGGAATTTGATGACATATGAGGAAGATATTTAAGTTAATAATGAATAGGATGATAAACCTAAGAGGAAATCTATAGACTTCAAGAATACTTCTTCAAAACAAAAATAAAAAGAAAAAGTACAAGCTAAAAGATCCAGTTATGAGGAATCACCAGCTAAGAGTGATGAAGAAATAACCCATTTGGCCAGAAGGCTTAAGAAATTCCATATGAAGAATAAATTATTCATGAAACTAAACTATAAGGGAAAGTATGATAATAGAGGTATATAGAAGAAGGAATGTAAAAGGTGTGATAATTCAAATGACATTACCTGTTATGAGTGTAAAATAAAAGGACATGTTAAGGCCGACATTCCCAATTTAAAGAAAAAAAAGTATGAGGATAATGATATAAAATATTATAAATCCATTAATTCCACCTGAAGATCCTCTGAGGATAGTTACAATGAATTAGACTCGACTCATGAAGAAAAGGATGATAAAGCTAATATGTGCTCCATGACAATGATACTTGAGGTACCAATAATTCGTCTTGTACCTAATTCAGGTCATTATAAAGATGAAAAAAATGATGATGATTTGTAAAAACACGAAATTTTTTAATATTGAAATATCTTAAAGATACCATTAACGATCTTAATAATAAATACACAATCTTGAAGAGAAAAAACACTTGATCTGATAGTGATAAATATAACCTCACTATTGACACGGAAGAATTATAAATTTTAGAAAGAAAATATAGAAATGAAATTATCTAATGAGAAATTAAATAAAGTTTTATATATATTTGAAAATAGAAGAGAAACTCTCACTCAAATACTAAAAAAACAAATAAAACCTAAATATATTACTGGTCTAGGTTAACAACCAAGACATAGAATAATTATAAAGATCACTTTTATTCTTAATTCTAATTATACAAATTCTACTGCCAGTTATTATTTAACTGGAACAAATAATGTTTTTATTTCAAAGGGTTTACAATCTACTTATAGAAAACCCATTAATAAAATGTGGATTACCATAATTATAATCCCAAATATATATGGACCTAAGAAAATCTGAGTACCAAAAACATTCTTTGTATAAAATTTATTTTATAGGGAACCTGCTTGATGAGATCCTGTAAAAATATATGGTACTCAGACAATGACTATTACAAACATATGACATAATATTACTTGAGCTTCAAGAACCTAATTATAGTTAATGGTGGAAATGTCACCTTTGGTGACAATGTTAAAGGAAAAAAAATTCCGTTGAAAATAGGTAACTCTAATTCAGTTTTTATTACTAAGGTACTTTTTTTATGGTTTAAAATACGACCTTCTTAGCATCACACAACTACGTGATGATGATTTTATGTGAAATTTGAGAAAAATTCTTGTAGTGTTTTTGATTCTAAAAATTATTTAGTATTTACTTCCCAGATAAATTAAAATGTGTATACTATTAATCTTGATTCTTTTATTTAGAACATGTTTCTTACTTAAGTGACTTTAATCAAGAATCTTGGATTTGGAATAGGAGACTAAGCCACTATAATATCCACTCACTTAGAAATCTTACTAGGAAATGGTTAGTTAGGGATATACCCAAACAAGAATTCAAAAATGATAAAGTTTGTAACCCCTTTAAAAAATGGAAACAACAAAAAATATCTTTTCAATTAAATAAAGATGTTTCAACTTTTCAACCTCTTAAGTTTGTTCACATGGGCTTGTTTTGAACATCTATATTTTCTTGTTTAAATGAGAAGCACAATGACTATGTACCTGTAGTTTAATTTTCACGGTATACTTGGGTATTATTTATAGCTTGCAAGAGTTAAGATTTATCTTAATTTATAAAGTATGAAAAATATGTAGAAAACCAAAGTGGAATTACTAGAATTATGACCTTAAGAAGTGACCATGGTCACGAGTTTGAAAATTATACTTCAAATTATTTTTCTCACAAAGTGGATATAACCATAAATTATCTTCTCTTAGGACCACCTAGAATAATGAAGTTTTAGAAATAATAAATATAATAATTCAAGAGATAGACTGTAAAACATTTAATGAATATGAATTACCAACCTACTTTTGGGTAGAGGTAGTAAATATATATTTAAATATAATTAATAAAGTTTTAATTAGAATTATTTTAAAGAAAAACCCTCTTGAAATTTTAAATATATGGAAGCCTATGGTTAATTAAATTAGAGTTTTTTTTTTGAAAATTATTTATTCTTAACATGAAGGATAATCTAACAAGTTTTCCTCCAAAAGCGATGAAAGAATTTTCCTTGGTTATTAAACCTCTAGTAAATCATATAGAGTTTTTAACAAAATATCCAAAAATGTGGAAGAATATTTACATGTCATGATTCATGAGACATATCCACATGAAATTAAGAATAATTTATAAAAAATTGGGGATTATTTATATACTATGAACATAAATTAAAAACCTTCTGATTATGCTATAAACATAAAGAAAAATCATCCATTTCTGAGGAACATCTAAAACCAAAAAAAAACCTATAGAATACCATGAGGTGACCATCCCTTATTTTTCTAAAGATGATATTACTGTTAAAAACCATCATTTAGATACTGTAGTTTGATACTTAGATAGAGGTACACAAACAAGATCTTCTCTAAGAAAATAGGTTGAACATCAAGAATTATTATCACAACTTGAAACTAAGAACATAAATGATCTAATTAATGATGAATTATGGGTAATGACTATGCAAGAACTTAATCAATTTGAAAGAAATAATTTCTGAGAACTTATTGAAATACCTAATGACACCTTTACGACAAGAACTATATAGATGTTTAGAAGTAATTTTGAATAATCTGGAATAATAGTAAGGAATAAGGATAGACTAGTTAAATAATGGTATATTCAAGAAAAGGGTATATACTATCAGAAAAACTTTGTACTTATAGCCATACTTAAATCCATTAGAATACTAATTTTATATACAACACATCTAGATTTCAAAATATATCAATTGGATGTCAAAAGTGAATTATTGAATGAGTATATAATTAAAGACATTTTTATTGAACAACCCCTAGATTTAGAAATCCTCATTTTCCAAATCATGTCTTCAAATTAACAAAATATTTATATGGTTTAAAACAAGATCCTAGAGCTCAGTATGATAGGGTCAACTCTTTGGTTATTTCAAAAGGTATAACTGATCCTAACCTTTTTTTAAAAAGAATTTCAAAATATGTTTTTTTGTTTAAATATATATAGATGATATTATATTTGGATCTTATAAAAATTATTAATGTAGTGAATTTTCAAAAATGATGAAAAAATAATTTGAAAGGATTTTAATGGGTGAATTGAAATTCTTTCTTGAATTTCATATTTTTCAATATAAATAAGGAATTATTTTAAATCAAAGTAAATATAAAAAATACCTTTTAAAATGTTTTATGTTGGTTAACACTAAAAGTAGTGACACTCCTATGAGTTCCACTTATAATTTGGATCTTAATGAAATTGTGAAATTAGTGGATGAAACTAGTTACAATGGTATGGTTGTAAGTATTATCTATTTAACTGGTAGATGAACAAAAATTATGTTTAGTGTATGTATGTGTTCCCATTTTCAAGAAAACCTAAAAGAGTCACAGTTACTTCATGTAAAAATATTTTTTAAATAATTCAAGTATACCACCAATTTAAGATTTTTCAGTCATAGAGGGAAATAATTTGTCTTAGTAAGTTATTCATATCCTGATTTTGGTGGTTGCAAGTTAGATTGAAAAATCAACTATAGAATATGTCACTTTTTGGTAAAGTCTCTAGTTTCTTGGTGTAGTAGGAAATAAAATTATTTTTCACTATCTACTATTGTAGTCGAATACTTAGCTCTAGGTAGTTTTTGTGCTCAAATTTTGTGGATGAAACACACTTTTCTATACTATGGATACCAATTTCTACACGTACCTATAAATTATGACAACACAGGTTCAATTAATATTTTTAAGAAAACTGTATATCACTCTAGAAAAAAACAAAATTATTTAAGACATCACTTATTAAGAGATACTTTTCAAAATGGTGATATAACTCTTGAATAAATTGATATTGAACATTAAATTGCTGATATTTTAACTAAGGCATCAAATTCTGAGAGAATGAACTATATCAAACAAGAATTTGGTATGATTAATTTTTGTTAAACATAATTTTTTAGGACCCACAATTAGTGTTTACCCATTGTTGGAGTTTACCCACCATCAGGGTTTATCCACCATTACTTTTTCCCACCATTGGAGTTTACCCACCGTTGGTGTTTACCCACCATTGGATTTTACCCACTGTTGGTGTTTACCCACTGTTGGTGTTTACCAACTGTTGGATTTTACCCACCATTAGAGCTTACCCACTACTGTAGTTTACCCTATATTGGTTTTAAGTCACCATTAATAATTTTATTTGGGTTAATTTTTATTCCATTTCAATTTAAATACTAAATTTATTTTTGATTTAAATATGATTATTTTTCCTTTATAATTTTTGAATCCCTAAATGATATAAATTGGGGACTTTTCTAATTTTCATGCACACTCTCTTGAGCCTCTTCATTTTTGAAATTCTTCATGACCTTTCCTCTCATGATTATTAGTCTTTCCTCAATATCATCTGAAACTTATGAACCATTCACAATGATCAAAGTGAAGTGATCCGTAGTGTAATATCACAATGAGTCGCATCCTTGAAAGAAGTATAAAGAAGAATCAATCCATCCGGATGTCCATCCACTAAACCCGTAGCTTGTTAAGAGTATAGTGGTACCCATGAATTTAGTGAATGATAAGTGGTTTCTATTGATCATGTTTTTGGGGATTAAAGTTATGAAAATCCAAGGATAGGTAGAGTGGTTATCAAAAAATAAGAGGGTATTCTATCCTAGTTTAGTGTACCAGTTCTATTAGTACATTTAGTTTAGATTAGAGGAACATGAAGAATAGATTAGAAGTAGCATAAATGGACATAAATTTGCTTTCTCTTTAGCAAAGTGGGATAAATATCTAAAATTACACATAAAAGGTATTTTAAATGATTATCAAGGATATATTCCATGAGATAGTGATACCTTAATTTATAAGGATCATTTGGCAGAGCTTACTGAAGATGGAATTGTATGAAAACAAGATGAAACCAAGTTAGATATAGAATGTCAAATTTTCAAGTTTATTTAGCACATATTTTTCCAAAGGAATGGTGATTTTTGAACAATAAGGTATCAAGATGTATGTCTATTATCTCTTATGAATATAAGGGAAAATATTAATTTGTGAAGATGCATAAGAATTCACATGATGGAGATGTGAAAACCTTAATACAGATAAAAATCCCCTATCTAACTTAAATTCATTTCAACCATGCTTGAGGCCAAAGTATTGGTAGATGAAGTAGAAGAAGAAGAAGTAAAATATGGAGGATTTTTCCTTTCAAGAATCATTGAAAAAGAATAAAGATAAATTGCAACCCTAGGAAGAGGAAATGGGTTGATGATATTGACAAGATTTATGAGGATTTCAATAATTTTGAACACCCTTCCAGAACAAAGCATCTTTTGGATCCTAAATTGGAGTCAGATGAAGTAGTAAATTATTTTAATGAGGAACAAGAAGAAGTGGAGGATTGTAATTTACGAAACAAGGATAAATTGTTTTTATTTGAGGAGGTTAGTGGCCTGGATATTCCCAAGAGTCCTCATGCTATCACTTTTAGTGATCATAGTCCTCCTAGATATCTCCTTGTTAGGGAGACTCTTTTAAGTGAAGGATGTTAAGAGGAGGAAAATGAGGTTTCTGAGGAAGTTTTTGAGTTATATAATGGTGAAAATGGTGAAAATTGTGAGAAGGGTGAAGAAGAAGAAAAAGAAAAAGAAAATGGTAAAAATGAAGGAAATGATGATGAAGATGGCAGTAATGATTATTCAGATCATTATAGACTTGATGATCATGAGTTTCCTCAGGTAGTTGTTTCTTTTCTAGAATTATTAGTTGTTTCTTGGTCAGAAAAGAGATCTATCTTAGTTAAAGATGTGGATAAAGATTCCAAAGATGAAATGGAAGAAAATTTTGAGGGCAAGGAATCCCCAATCTTGGTTATTCACCCTATTGATCCTGTTGATGGAGATTGTGTTGAGCTTGTTGTAACTGAGTAGATAGTTGTTATGCAAATCATTGATGAGAAGATAGTTTTTGAACGTGTATTTGTTGAGCCAGTTTTTGTGTCTTCAACTATATTGGATTTCACAGTGTTTGAGGAATGAGATATGTACCCTAGTTATGTCAGACTTTGTCTAGAATACATTGAATCAGACAATGATAGCAGTCCGCCAAAGCACAATGGAACTGTTATTATAGTTTGTGTAGAGATGGATCTTAAAGGATCCATGGTAAAATAGATAGATCCTGTAGGAGAGTTATATAGTTTTTATTTAGTTTTTCGTCTATTTATAAGCCAACAGAGGCTACTATTCCACCTTTAGTTTCATCTACACCTATACCTTCTATAGCCTCAATGCCTGTGGATTTTGTATGTAGAGTTAACCTGGAATCCTTCTGAGAGATGATTCTCTATGATTTGGGTATGATGTTGGGAAATAAGGAACCCCATGTCACTAATATTAGCGAGAAGGATAAAAGATACTTGTTTGGTATTGTGATTTGACACATCAAACATAATATGATTCATCACATTCAGGAAGTCGAGATAGAAAATAGAAGACTTGACAGTGAGATGGAGTCTTTGAGATCAACGATGGAGGGAATGAATACTTCCATTACTTCCAGTATGGATGATTTTCTAGAGTGGTTAGAGAGTATTCCTTCATAACCTTCTAATTCAAGTGCTCCACCTCCTCTCTTTTATGTTTATTTGACCAGGTCAGTGGTTAGGTAAGAGCTTCGATCTATTTTATGAGATGTACCTAACATCCCTCAGAAGAGTTTGAGGCAGATTAGGCATAACATTGACCATGTTTATAATATGGTCAAGAAATTTATTAATGATATTAGAAATTAAAGAGAAAAAATTATAAAGGAAATAAAGTATTACATTTCTAGGATCTGTACTAAGCATGGCCTTAATTAACACTTTAAATTCCTTTCTGAGAACCTATGGATACCTCATATTACTCAAGCATTCAAAGAATAGGCCAATAAGATGAAAGTGGTGAACCCAATGCTTAAGTTGTTTATTAGGGGAAAAAGAACATTTTAAATTCCCTAGAAAAAGGAGGAAATATTATCATGGACATCATCAATCTATTGAAGCCCTTATTTCATGTATATAGTACCATAGTGGTAGCCAGGATGATATTCCAGTGATTACTCACCTTAATCCTCTAGCCACCACTGTAAAGATGTTTAGAACCAATGTTACTCAAGGTCCCAATGAAAATTTAATTTCTTAATTTCATCCTTTTATTATAAATCCGAAAGAAGCTATCTATAATCTTTTGATGGTTATCATCTGAGATCATCTTTCACTACCTTCTGTTCCTATAACCTCTACCATAGTTTCCTCAACTTCTACTTCTATGTCTTATGCCTATGACAAAGGCAAAAGAAAAACACCTCTTGTTACTACTACCCATCCTAAGAAGTTTTGAGATTAGAATTTCAGTCTTTGATAGAGAAGTTTGTATGATTTTTTTGGTTGTATCACTTTATAGATGAAATTCACTTACTTTTGTCCTTCAATGGAAATTCTCTTATTATTCATATTCAACTTCTTTTCATTTACTATTTTTATTTTCGATTTTAGATAATTCCAAAAGGGGTAGAATGAATATGAATTTTATTTACTATTGTTATAGTAATTCTATCTTTTGATACCTTCTTTAATGATATTTATTGATACCATACCTTTGATTCCATATGTATTTAATTTATTTCTTTGATACCATCTTAATTAATCATGAGTATTTATTTTTATGATTGTGTTATCCTTTAATACCTGCTTCAGTTTGATATCATTTTTATTTAATATCTTTGATACCATTCGTATTAAAGTTACACCTTATGTTTAAACCCTCACATTAGTTACTATGGTGTTAAGAAGATATAACTAATTTTTTTTCCAACTACATATTTTTTAAGTCAAAGCTTATCCTTTACATGTTTATAAAATGCCACGATCTTTGATCATCAAAATGGGGGATATTCTTAGAACAACATTCTTTTAATGCTCAAAAATCATGTTAATTATGTTTTATTGGTTTTTATGATTTATGATATAATTTTATAATATAATTTATTTCGGTGAGGTATTTGCTGAGTGTTGAAAAGACCTACTGCCAGAAATGACTCATCATTGAAGATGAGTCACTGCCAGGATGGAAATTTATAAAAGTGTTGAGAAGTCCTACCATCATAAAAGAGTATCTATTGAGGATAAATCACCATCAGAATTGAGTCACCATTGAGAATGAACTATAACCAAACTTTACTTACCACCAGGAAATTTGGAAGAGTGTTGAAAATACCAACCATTAGAAAAGACTCACCATTGAGATGAGTCACCATTAAGATGAGTCACATTTGATCATGACATATCACTATATAAGCTACCATCATCCTAAATAACCATTTTCCTGACTCAATACTATCTTAAGTCACCACCAGAGTTGTCTCACCACTAGAAGAGTCACTATCACTATTTATACTTAATTTAAATTAAATGTTTCTAACACATATATCAGTGAATTTAATGAAATGAATTATTTCATATTTGTTTTATTAAATATTTTAGGGATGCATTAAAGTGTATTTTAGTGTTCAGTATAAGGATAAGAAGATCCATATGATTGTTCTTTAAATGGATACTCCTACATACTACTGATATATATTAAAAATATGACTCCCTCATGCATGCTAATGTGAGAGCTAGAATAGTATTATAAGAACTAGAAGAGTTCTTAAAAGTGTGTGACTTTCTTGAGATCTTACATACTATATCCCAACCTACACATGACTATAGAAGAATTGAACATACTAAATATTCAGAACCTTTTTGAAAATCATAAAAAAAGATCTTACAATTATATTTTTACTGCAATTTTCATAAATACTACTCAAGCTACACTTAAAGCTACATTTGAGGAGTCTTAAGCTTCTGGATCACATCAGACTGAGAAACACCATCTTTTATCTATGTTTATACTTTATATTTATTTTTGTTGCCTTTAAATTTCGATAAGTGAGTGATTTACATTATTTATTTAACACACACTCTTACTGCACTTAAATTTGATGATACAAGATATCTTCTACAATCTCTTTACATTTTTTTACTCACAGTGTTATGGAAGAGGTCCTTGTGTGGCCTGTATTTGTTTTATTCCCATGGTTATTGTGTTGAGGTCTATGCATGACCTAGATAGCTTTTATATATTTTCTTCATACTTTATTCATGTTGGGAATCAATATTATATTTAAATAATAATCTTGGTGGTGGGTGATTTCCCAGTAGAGAGGATTAGGTATCAACTTGAGACTGAACCCATTGTTTTTATTTACCTGGTCTGTTTTGTTTGGTTTTATTTCAAATAATTAATATAAATTTGTTTTTAACTATAAGAAAAACATCTACTTTGATAGTAAATCTTAATTAGTGTTTATATATGATTTTTATTTAGTAAATTTATTTCAAACTATAAAATATTTTTCATATTATTTTAACTGAGACTCAATCACTCTTTGAGAAATATTTTAAAGGATAAGAACTTATATTGATCTAATTTTTTAATTAAATGAGAATTTTTAATTAAACTAGGGGATTTTATTTCATTTTTTTAAAAACTTATTTTAAAAAAAAATTATTGGGTACTGAATTCACACCCTCATGAGATACTCTATCTAACCAACAAGATCAATAGTTAATGTAAAGACCCGAAGCCTGACGTACATTGACATTACATTACATTTGCGGAATACTTAGTACATAACAAAAACACAAACACAAGGATCGTAATAGTTTAGTGTCTTTGGAAACTCGGAACGTAATCTTTTAATCGTGGTGAAAGATCTTAAACATCTCTCATAAAGATCTTCTTTTTTTTATACCTAAAACCTTTCTTTATATCCTGGGGAAAAGAAAACATAAAATGGTGAGCTCAAATGCTCAGTAAGGGTAAACAAAAGAAATATCAATCACATCATATTCATAAGAACATAACATTTGGAAATCATAACCTGCAAAAGAGAGCATAATTTCATAATCATGGGATAAATCATGGCAGTGAAAAGTAATCCCAATAATCATAACTTAAAACATGAAACTTTGTGGCATACACACATAATCATAGAGAATCATTTCTTGTTAGTCAAGACTAATTGCCAAGACTATCTTAGTGGACAAAGTCCCTTTCTGAATCGAGTAACCCTCGTTTCAGTCCTGTTTCACTGAACCGGTATAACCTACCGTTCCAGCCCTATCTATCTCATGAGATATAAAATCTTTACCCAATGCATTGGAGGGAGATATAGGTCCCACCCATCTTATAATGAATCCTTTCTTATGTGTGCCACATAATCATAAAACATACATCATCGCATAACACATGTAACAAAAATGGGATTCTTGAAACATCATGACATCATAAATCAATTCATATAAGATAAAGGAATTCATAAAAATAATTCCATCACAACATGATCAAATCAATTTAATAATAGGGATAAAAATAGAACCCTTTATTATCTTAGATGGAAAATAATTTTGATAAAACACTTGAACTCCATTCTTGAGGAAAATATCCTTTCTTCTTCAAAAAACATTTTTCCTTTCATAACATGTCATACTACTTTAAAATAAAAGAAGTTGATTAAAAATAAACTTGAAAACTTGTAAAGGAAGCTTCTTGGATTTAATTTTTTTAAAATCCATTCATGCCGTATAAGTTAAAAAAAAAACATTCTTCGCACTTTTTTCGGAAAAGTCAAAAAGTACCTCGTACGAAAAACGACAAAAGATTACTTTTATATCTTTTACAAAAAACTCGCCGAAGGGTAAAATTGGATTTAAACAATTGTAGGTGGATGTAAATAACATTACATATTGAGGGAACATGGATGTGGATGATAAAATACACCCCAGTAAATGCCAAAGTAAAAACAATCTCGGATAAAAATGAGATTGTGATATTTTCCTTACCTTAGTTCTGATTTGCTTTGTACGTGTCCGAAGCTCCTGTATAATGGTTTAAATAATGTAATTGACTTATTAAAGAATCATATTCATTGTTATGATATCATATATGTTTCACTTATGACATTATATTACCCGTTCTTTTGTAAATTCCATGTTAAAGAAGCGTTTTGGGTAAAATCGTTTCTTTTATCGTAGGTGTTTTGACTTGTTCTTCTTAACATTATTATTACTTATATCATGATTTAATTACTTCCAGAATATAAAATATGATTTATATATCATATATATTCAGTATATATATATATAATAGAAAGATAAATGAAATGAAAAACACCGTTCATGGAGACGGTAGTCCGTACGTACGCATGAACGCTGTTTTCCTTTCCTTATTGTCTTGAATGGAAGTAAGTAGATGACATACATATACATATATATAAATAAATCCAGTAGCTTTATAATGTCATATATTTCATTATTATTTTTTATATATACTTTATAATCATTCTTAAATGGTTAACATGGAGAATGAATCTCATCGCGTCGTGGAGACGGTAGTCCGTACGTACGCACGAGCGATGATATCATTTCCATAAATATTGAATTGAATTGGAGTGGTTTATACAATATATCAGAATCAATATGATGTTGTAATAACTATGTATATTTATTCTTTACACCATTATACCCATCCATGTAAGGTGGTGGTGGAAAATAGATTACACCACGGTGTGGAGACGGTATTCCGTACGTACGCACGCGTGGTGATTTCTTTTTCCGTAGGATGGATAGATGGTGAAATAGGGTTGTTTCATAATTAAAATAACATATCAGTATATGAGTGATACTGATGTTATTACTTTGTTATGAAACAACTAAATAAGAAGAAGTTGAAGAAGAAAGAAATTGAAAAGATCGGTAATGGATATTACCTCTTCTTTGGAACGCTTCTTTGAATCCTCCACTTAGGGAACTATGATTGGTCTTTGAAGAAGACCAGGACCTCTAGGATGTTTCTAGGGAAGTGGAGAAGAGATTTTGTCAGGGGTTGGACGAGCTTTAATGCTCAAATTGGTGTGAGGAGGAGGGGGAGGAGGTTCCCTTTTATAAGGGAGGAGAGGGGCACCTTAGGAATATCTCAAAATATTATTTTATAATAAAGTAAAAAATAGGTTTATAATGGTTCCAAAGGGTCTTATTTCGAAGCTAAAGTGGGGATGGGTCGAAATCCTATCATACAATAGGATTTAGACAAGTTTAGGGTATTATTTTAACCTTATCAATTAGATTTAACTCTAAGTTAAATAATTTAACTTTTACCGTGTCTTTTTGTTTTCTTTCACTATATGGTTAATACACTTAATATAACATGCCAAACGAACCCCAAATTGTTTATTATTAATATATATATCCTTATCTAAGTCATTTGGCCGAAACTTAGATTTTTAGGAATAAAATAACAATTAATAATATAATATTTGATTTAAAAACTATTTTGTGTCAATTTTGACACTATTTGATATATGATTTTTGTGAAAGTCATAACAGAATTATATGTTCTAACAAAGTTTATTAAATCAACACTAATATATCATAGTAACCTAGAAAATTAGTGGAATTCATAAAAAGTCTCAAATGACATTTATTTTGGTGTTTATAACACCAATTATGTCAATAATTAATTAATAAGATAATTACTGCATCATCATTGTGTCATAAATAAATTAAATTATTTAATGTCTAAAAATTACAAATAAAATACCATCATGTAGGAAATCTTTTTAGATTTCTAATGAATATTTATAGTCGAATTTATCTTATGTATAACCCCATATTAAAAATGATTTACTTATTAAACTTTGATTTTAACTATTTTAACCCTTCTTTAAATAAATTAATAATAAATGTCCTAATCTAATCCAAGTGGGCCTAAATGATAATATTTTACACTTAAGGTTGTTTTTGGTCGAGATAAACTTTTCCAATAGAATTAGGACATGTGTTAGGGTAATATTAATATCATTCTTACCCTTAATTACCCTATTTACTTTTAACTGTGGTAAATAAAAGTAAAAACTTACTATTCACCAAAAATTATTTTCATCTCATTGAACCAAATTTTACTTACTGACATCAACCGTGTCTCTCGGATTTTTTAAATTCCATTCACAGAAGCGGTAAAATTAAGTTTTATGAAAAATTCAGTTTTTTAACTACCACTTAGTAGTTTCACTATTCATCAAAAAATGAAGGTTTTCAGAAAAATGCCAAAATTTCATCCTAAGCTATATTTCATATTCCGAATTCAAAAATGAAGTCTATTTTACCAAATTCATAACATAGAAGTTGCATTTATTAATTTTATAATTAAATCCCGCTGTTAAAACAAATAGCGTGTTTTTAAGAAACAATATCTATCAAAAGATTGACACTTGTTTATGTCTGGTTTAAATGTGCAATTACATCCAATGACCAAAATTGTATTAAATTGTAAAAATATATTATAAATATAATTTAAAACTACTCCAATTAATAATTTATCACTATTAATTATTTCGATTAAAAAAGTTGTTTTTTTAGTAATTTTCACTATTCATCAGAATATGAAAGTTATCCGAAATGTACCAAAATTTCACCTTAGGCTAAATTCGGTACTCCGAATCCAAAAATGAAGTTCATTTTGAAAAATAAGATTTACAGAATTTTAAAAAGTGGTTATTACTATTCATACCGGCTAGTTTTAATAATATTTTAATAGCATATCGTTGTTTAGTGAAACTCGGTATTGCGTATTACACACGCTATCGAGGAAGGTCGCGATTGCGTGTAATGCAAGGAAAGTCAAGGATGCGTGTTGTGCAAGCTCCTTTTGGTGTAGCGTACAACACAATACATTAATAAAATTAAAAAGAATATTTTTTATAAAATCTTGGGCTGTTACAATCTACCCCCCTTAAAATGAATTTCGCCCTCGAAATTCGTCGGGGATATAAATGGTTTACTATTTGAAAGTTTCTTTAATAGAAACCCACATCGTAAAAAGGAATATCAAAACCAATCTTTAAAAACAAAAGTATGAAACCTAACGGTTACCCAAATAAACTAATCACTGGGTTTCCACATAGGTGAAAATATGGATATGGAAGAAAAATCTAACCATCATGTTCTGATGGAGAGGGGTAGAGAACATGGCTATGGAAAAGCCAGTAATCACAAAGCCATAAATTTGTGATGATCTAAGGTACCATCCGATTCATCAGGTATAAGATCACTAGGACAACATTTTTGGTTTTCAAGATCATTTCCCTAAAGTTGAAAATTTGAATTGGAATAAATACTTTCTTTATTTTGGTACAATCTCACTGTTGTTCATGCCTTTAACAATTTACACTTTATCTCTTAAATAAATGAAGTTGAATTTGTTATTCGTGAAGTGTTAGCAGATCATGTGATAGAATGACGGGTCATTCCATCTGTCTCAAACAAAAGATTAGCAAAAATTATATACATAAGTCGATCTATAGTGAGATTAATCATATATAGTTCCTAAAATGGACTTATACTTCATATATCATACTGCTTAATATAATAAAACTAGTTTCTACTAAACAGGGACTTCCTGTAGGCCAGTGGTAGGAGATAAAGGCCAGTCGCACTTCGGTTGTGGGTTCGATTCCCACAGCCTTGTCCGAAGCGATGGGTTGTCGCCCGTCCTGCAGGTTGTCCTTTTTCTAAAACTATATTACTATAACATCCCATAAATAATATCGAAAAAACTTCTATCCTTAAACAATACTAACTTATGTCCAACATAATCCATTCCAATCTTTAGTCCTATCCATAATACTGCAGTCCATTCTCATAACATAGTGAAAACGATTACCAGAGATTTAATACCATTGTTGATCCCCATATATCATAAGATATATCTTGTTGGACACATTCCAAACATTCAAAGGCCTTAATCTTGTACTCTCTTGAATACCCATTGAACCTTAGTGAAAACATGAATGCAGTTAAAAGTTAACACTTTCCACATACCAAAATCCTCAAAATTCTATATACTCAAACCATGATATCACTTAGTCCTTATATCAATCATGAGCTCATGAATACTATCAAACATATTAGATTATCTTTATCCCTTCATTATGCGCATATCATCCACTTTTTTAAAAACAATATCTGAATAACCTTTCATTGTTACTCATACCATTCATCATAAACTTTCAAAACTTAAGGAAAGACAATAGTGTAACAATCCTTAGATGTCTTTTTATTCTATAGTACAACATTACACTTGATAAACATGTAATCATTCCACTACCTTCTTAAACCATTGACCGAGCTTCAATAATTCTTTCATCTCACATATCATTTGTAGTCTCTTCATCATCATCAACATAAATACTTCCCATACGACCATACTGATTATCTTCATGAGACTTTCCCTTAGGGCATTGGTTTGCATAATGCCCGTACATTCCACATTTAAAACATTTAACCATTGTTGATGTCGTAGCAATACCATTATCCTCATCCATGGTGTTAACTAAACCTTTTCCTTTGCACTTACTTGCTTTGTGTCCTTCTTTTCCACACCCAAAGCATCTTCCAGTTCCTTTGAAACATTCTCCTTGATGCCTCTTCCCACATGATTTACATAGGGGAAATTGAACTTTCTTTCCTCTATGATCATCATAAAACTCCATCTTTCTCTTATTAGCCGAGTCAGGAAACTTACCAAATTTTACTTTATTGATCATATTATGAGATTGCTGATTCGGCATAATAATGATGTTTGGACTTCCAAATCCCATTTCACTATGAAGAATATCATTCCATTTGCCATCATATCCTCCGTTATCGTGAATCATCTTGTTTCCAGCCATTTTCTAAAACCCAAAAAAAAAATAGTGTGAGAGGCAAAAATCATGATAGGGAAAACAACATAGTAAAGGGGTAGTACCCTCAATATCTAACATCTTAGGTTAAATTCTAAGATCGTTAGCGCAATTCTAGGACTATAACCTATACGTATACTTAACCTTAGAGACATCCCTAGACATACCTTAGAAATATCTCTAGGGATCTCACTAACGTTTTCGAATCCTAGTTTCCAAAGGTTGACTAAACCTTTCCTCTGATACCAACTGTAAAGACCCGAAGCCTGACGTACATTGACATTACATTACATTTGCGGAATACTTAGTACATAACAAAAACACACACACAAGGATCGTAATAGTTTAGTGTCTTTGGAAACTCGGAACGTAATCTTCTAATCGTGGTGAAAGATATTAAACATCTCCCATAAAGATCTTCCTTTTTTTTTACCTAAAACCTTTCTTTATATCCTGGGGAAAAGAAAACATAAAAGGGTGAGCTCAAATGCTCAGTAAGGGTAAACAAAAGAAATATCAATCACATCATATTCATAAGAACATAACATTTTGGAAATCATAACCTGCAAAAGAGAGCATAATTTCATAATCATGGGATAAATCATGGCAGTGAAAAGTAATCCCAATAATCATAACTTAAAACATGAAACTTTGTGGCATACACACATAATCATAGAGAATCATTTCTTGTTAGTCAATACTAATTGCCAAGACTATCTTAGTGGACAAAGTCCCTTTCTGAATCGAGTAACCCTCGTTTCAGTCCTGTTTCACTGAACCGGTATAACCTACCGTTCCAGCCCTGTCTATCTCATGAGATATAAAATCTTTACCCAATGCATTGGAGGGAGATATAGGTCCCACCCATCTTATAATGAATCCTTTCTTATGTGTGCCACATAATCATAAAACATACATCATCGCATAACACATGTAACAAAAATGGGATTCTTGAAACATCATGACATCATAAATCAATTCATATAAGATAAAGGAATTCATAAAAATAATTCCATCACAACATGATCAAATCAATTTAATAATAGGGATAAAAATATAACCCTTTATTATCTTATATGGAAAATAATTTTGATAAAACACTTGAACTCCATTCTTGAGGAAAATATCCTTTCTTCTTCAAAAAACATTTTTCCTTTCATAACATGTCATACTACTTTAAAATAAAAGAAGTTGATTAAAAATAAACTTGAAGACTTGTAAAGGAAGCTTCTTGGATTTAATTTTTTAAAAGTCCATTCATGCCGTATAAGTTAAAAAAAACATTCTTCGCACTTTTGTCGGAAAAGTCAAAAAGTACCTCGTACGAAAAACGACAAAAGATTACTTTTATATCTTTTACTAAAAACTCGCCGAAGGGTAAAATTGGATTTAAACAATTGTAGGTGGATGTAAATAACATTACATATTGAGGGAACATGGATGTGGATGATAAAATACACCCCAGTAAATGCCAAAGTAAAAACAATCTCGGATAAAAATGAGATTGTGATATTTTCCTTACCTTAGGTCCGATTTGCTTTGTACGTGTCCGAAGCTCCTGTATAATGGTTTAAATAATGTCATTGACTTATTAAAGAATCATATTCATTGTTATGATATCATATATGGTTCACTTATGACATTATATTACCCGTTCTTTTGTAAATTCCATGTTATTGAAGCGTTTTGGGTAAAATCGTTTCTTTTATCGTAGGTGTTTTGACTTGTTCTTCTTAACATTATTATTACTTATATCATGATTTACTTACTTCCAGAATATAAAATATGATTTATATATCATATATATTCAGTATATATATATATATATAATAGAAAGATAAATGAAATGAAAAACACCGTTCATGGAGACAGTAGTCCGTACGTACGCATAAACGCTGTTTTCCTTTCCTTATTGTCTTGAATGGAAGTAAGTAGATGAAATACATATACATATATATAAATAAATCCAGTAGCTTTATAATGTCATATATTTCATTATTATTTTTTATATATACTTTATAATCATTCTTAAATGGTTAACATGGAGAATGAATCTCATCGCGTCGTGGAGACGGTAGTCCGTACGTACGCACGAGCGATGATATCATTTCCATAAATATTGAATTGAATTGGAGTGGTTTATACAATATATCAGAATCAATATGATTTTTTAATACCTATTTATATTTATTCTTTACACCATTATACCCATCCATGTAAGGTGGTGGTGGAAAATAGATTACACCACGGCGTGGAGACGGTATTCCGTACGTACGCACGCGTGGTGATTTCTTTTTCCGTAGGATGGATAGATGGTGAAATAGGGTTGTTTCATACTTAAAATAACATATCAGTATATGAGTGATACTGATGTTATTACTTTGTTATGAAACAACTAAAGAAGAAGAAGTTGAAGAAGAAAGAAATTGAAAAGATCGGTAATGGATATTACCTCTTCTTTGGAACGCTTCTTTGAATCCTCCACTTAGGGAACTATGATTGGTCTTTGAAGAAGACCAGGACCTCTAGGATGTTTCTAGGGAAGTGGAGAAGAGATTTTGGCAGGGGTTGTCCGAGCTTGAATGCTCAAATTGGTGTGAGGAGGAGGGGGAGGAGGTGCCCTTTTATAAGGGAAGAGAGGGGCACCTTAGGAATATCTCAAAATATTATTTTATAATAAAGTAAAAAATCG
The DNA here is from genome assembly GCA_963277665.1 of Viscum album. Classification (NCBI taxonomy): domain Eukaryota; kingdom Viridiplantae; phylum Streptophyta; class Magnoliopsida; order Santalales; family Viscaceae; genus Viscum; species Viscum album. The sequence continues at coordinate 130,890,456 of OY728162.1, forward strand.
GTTTATAATGGTTCCAAAGGGTCTTATTTCGAAGCTAAAGTGGGGATGGGTCGAAATCCTATCATCCAATAGGGTTTAGACTAGTTTAGGGTATTATTTTAACCTTATCAATTAGATTTAACTCTAAGTTAAATAATTTAACTTTTACCGTGTCTTTTTGTTTTCTTTCACTATATGGTTAATACACTTACTATAACATGCCAAACGAACCCCAAATTGTTTATTATTAATATATATATCATTATCTAAGTCATTTGGCCGAACCTTAGATTTTTAGGAATAAAATAACAATTAATAATATAATATTTGATTTAAAAACTATTTTGTGTCAATTTTGACACTATTTGATATATGATTTTTGTGAAAGTCATAACAGAATTATATGTTCGAACCAAGTTGATTAAATCAACACTAATATATCATAGTAACCTAGAAAATTAGTGGAATTCATAAAAAGTCTCAAATGACATTTATTTTGGTGTTTATAACACCAATTATGTCAATAATTAATTAATAAGATAATTACTGCATCATCATTGTGTCATAAATAAATTAAATTATTTAATGTCTAAAAATTAAAAATAAAATAAAATCATGTAGGAAATCTTTTTAGATTTCTAATGAATATTTATAGTCGAATTTATCTTATGTATAACCCCATATTAAAAATGATTTACTTATTAAACTTTGATTTTAACTATTTTAACCCTTCTTTAAATAAATTAATAATAAATGTCCTAATCTAATCCAAGTGGGCCTAAATGATAATATTTTACACTTAAGTTTGTTTTTGGTCGAGATACACTTGTCCAATAGAATTAGGACATGTGTTAGGGTAATATTAATATCATTCTTACCCTTAATTACCCTATTTACTTTTAACCGTGGTAAATAAAAGTAAAAAGTTACTATTCAACAAAAATTATTTTCATCTCATTGAACCACATTTTACTTACTGACATCAACCGCGTCTCTCGGATTTTTGAAATTCCATTCACAGAAGCGGTAAAATTAAGTTTTATGAAAAATTCAGTTTTTTAACTACCACTTAGTAGTTTCACTATTCATCAAAAAATGAAGGTTTTCAGAAAAATGCCAAAATTTCATCCTAAGCTATATTTCATATTCCGAATTCAAAAATGAAGTCTATTTTACCAAATTCATAACATAGAAGTTGCATTAATTAATTTTATAATTAAATCCCGCTGTTAAAACAAATAGCGTGTTTTTAAGAAACAATTTCTATCAAAAGATTGACACTTGTTTATGTCTGGTTTAAATGTGCAATTACATCCAATGACCAACATTGTATTAAATTGTAAAAATATATTATAAATATACTTTAAAACTACTCCAATTAATAATTTATCACTATTAATTATTTCGATTAAAAAAGTTGTTTTTTTAGTAATTTTCACTATTCATCAGAATATGAAAGTTATCCGAAATGTACCAAAATTTCACCTTAGGCTAAATTCGGTACTCCGAATCCAAAAATGAAGTTCATTTTGAAAAATAAGATTTAAAGAATTTTAAAAAGTGGTTATTACTATTCATACCGGCTAGTTTTAATAATATTTTAATAGCATATCGTTGTTTAGTGAAACTCGGTATTGCGTATTACACACGCTATCGAGGAAGGTCGTGATTGCGTGTAATGCAAGGCAAGTCAAGGATGCGTGTTGTGCAAGCTCCTTTTGGTGTAGCGTACAACACAAGACATTAATAAAATTAAAAAGAATATTTTTTATAAATTCTTGGGCTGTTACAGTTAATGTTTTCAACCATGAAACATAAGAATTTGGATATCTTTTAATGTGATTTTATAACTTTACAAATTTTAATTTTTAACCTGAGACTCCTCGACCCTCTATAAATAGGAGAGCACATTGGATAGATAGGGAGATGTATATCATTCTCTATATTTTATTTTTTCTATATATTTTTAACCTACATATTTTAACAAGTGTCCTTAATTTTTTCCCTCTCTCATGTTTTCTCACTCTCACTATGACCTTCTCATCTCCATAAAAAAGGATCTAAACTCACTAATTTTTCAAGGGAGGGAGAAGTGATTTGTTTGAGTTATTTTCATTTTAATGGTTTCTGTTACTTGTATTCTAAGAATCTGGTGATGGTTAAAATAATTAAGGTAAGTGTTTTTCCCCATTTTCCCTATCATCTGAGTTCTTTTTCCTTATTCATCATCATTCCTTCCCTTCATTATCAAATTCAATTATACAATAGAGTTTGACTTGGGTAGTGTTGGTCAGAGAAGTGGTATCCTAGATAACATTGGGAAGAGTATTATTCCATATGCAGAGGTATTAGTAATAGATAATTATAATTCAAAAAATTAAGGTGTTGAGTGAAGGTCTTGATATCAACATTGGATATATCATTTAGAATATTTTAAATAATAATGATAACAATCATTTTGAACTCTTAAGGACAACATATCTTCTCTTTATTTCCTTATTTTCTGCTAACTTCATTATGTTTTTATTTCTTTTGCATCCATTTATATTTATACATCACTTAAATTCTTATAAAAACCCCATTATATTAAGTTTATTTCTTTCATAAAATATTTTAGATAATAAAATAGTGATAATAGAAGGATAGTGTGTGTGGGTGAAATCCTTGAGATATTGAACGTAAAGATTTCACTATGTTACGTACCAAGGAAAATAATTTATTGACCAGGGATTATTGAAAAATTCTCACACATCACCCTCAACTAGAATTTTCATCCCACACCACTGTCTTTAATCTATATGGTGCCATTATCTCGCATCACTATCCCCAATAGCATCATCGTTCCCCACTAACTCTCACCCACCAGACCACCACACTATCACTAACTCTATTCCCCGCACCTTTGGGTTGTGCTTGAACCTTCTCAATTTACACTATTCAACACTGTTGACCACTTATAAGGTTGATGACCCCTTCATCCAAAATAGATAGAAAATGAGGGAAGATAGAGGGGAGTGAGATAGAATAGGGTAAAAGAGGATAGAAAAGTATGTGGGGATTTGGGAAGGGGATTCTAAGTTGTGTTCCTGAATTATTCTCCAACGGACCCACATATCCACATTGAAAAATGTTAGATATTAATCCCTCAAACCAAAATATTTCCATGACATGGGATTTAGGAAAACTGAGAGAGGGAATTTTTCAACCACATTGGGAATTGAGAAAATAAAATATAAGAGTTTTTTATAAATAATAATCTACCCTAATTATCCTTGAAGAATGAAAAATTTGAATTAATCGATTTCAATATAGAACTCAAAAATAACATAATAATAAAAATAATAAATGCCCACCTCTCTAATGGTTCTATAATTATAGAATAACGAGTCTGTGTTTTCATTACTAGTGATCCCATGTCAATATCATTCATTAGGCTTGTTTATTTATCATCTAGATCTTCCATGATTACCACATCTCAAGAAATCTATATATGACGAAACTCTCAAATCATAGGGTTTGTGTGTATAACATCCCATAACCCACACTCCCGAATTCAGTTCTAAATTCATAAACTTTTTCATTTTCATCTTTTATACCAAATAAGGTGAACCAACTTTCTCCAATCAGAACATTCAACCTAAAAAAGAAATATTTGATCACTTACATTCTCATAGACCTTTTAGGTTTATATTTTTAGAGAATTAGGGCTAAATAAAATCAACTTGGATGCATAAACAAGTAGTTCATAAATATAAACATCATTTCCCACTATACCCATCTTTTCTTATTTCACATTAGGTCATAAACAACATCCTTTGTGAAACACTCATAGACATAATTTGTTCAACCTCATTCTTTATAACCAAAGGAATAGGAAAAAATAAGAAGTGTGAGATCAAATGATTAATAAGGGTAAACATAAGCATTAACAATTTAATGTTATAAATGATAATAAGAAGTGAATAAGGGTATGAATACAAAATAATAGTTCATGAGTTAATCATAAAATAAATCATAACCATCAGTACTTGTATCATCAAAAATAAAAACATGGAAAAGGAAAGAGTTTGTAGAATCAATAATTATGATCCACGTGATATAAATCTTGATCATAAGAAGAATTATAAATCCATATCCATCAATTAAAACCCTTTTTTGAAACATTAAGCATCATATTTATAAAACCATTTCAAAACCCTTTTAATTAGAATAAACATAAGACCAAGTTCTAGTATAACAATTACCCAATTCATTGGAGAACTATCTGGGTGCACCTGTTGTATAATATATAACAAGTTCACACGATGCTATCTCGATCACCTAATTATATAAGATATAATGGGTTGACCCGATTCTATCATGGCCACCACATTGTATAAGATGTAATGGGTTCAACAGATACTATCTGGGCCGCCCCATCATATAAGATGTCCAAGAAATACAACATGAATAAATAACATAGATATTTCATCATAAAACTCAAAGAAACACTCATTATTCCTTTTATAACTTTATTAAACCATAAAAAATAAATGGGATTCATTTCAATATATTTGAATCATGATTAACCTGTGTAAATGAAATGGGTTCCATAAAAATGTCATTGAAACATAATTAACCTATGGAAAACAAATAGGTTCCATAACCGTATCATTGAAATATTATTTACCTATGGAAAATAAATTGGCTCTATAAAAATATCTTCAAAATATTATTAACCCATGGAAAAATAATGGGTTCCATAACAATCTTTATGAAACATGATTAACTTATAGAAGGGAAATGAGTTTCATAACAATCTTTTTCAACCCAAAGAAAGAATGAGGATGGTATCAATACCAAATATCCCTAGTGGATGGTAAGTCACAAAAAGGGTTTTTGGCATTTATGAATGTAAATACCATTAAAATCTAATTAAAAACATTCTTGAGGAAAATATCATTTCTTCCTTTTGAAAAATGTTTTTTAAAACATAAAACATTTTGAAAACTGTTTTCTTGGAAAATAGATGAAAAATTATAAAGGAGTATTTGAAAATGATTTAAAACACTCTTTAAAAATAATTATTTATTAAAAAATATTTTTCATTTAAAATAATATTAAAATATAACTTAAATAAATTTATTTTTTTTAGAAAACATGGTTTTGGACAAAAATAGATTTTTGAATGAAGAGAGAAATAAAGTCAGATTATTTTAAAAACATTTTATTAATTATCTTCAGTATCAAAGTTTATAAAAATGGTACTATTAATTTAAAATTTCATTAATTAACATTGAATAAACTTCATCAGGATTCTTGAGTTTTAGATCATAATATTTCAACATTGAAGACTTAATCATAAAAAATCTTGATAAATAGTTAGATTGTAACATAAATCCCTTACCACTTTGGTAACCTTCAATAATAATCCCCATGAAATATAAATCCTAAAATTGATATGTAAATCCCAATAAATTCAATTATAATAATCATAAAATATTTTCATGGTTATAATACACACCACAAAACAAAAATAATCGGTGAATATGATATATATCTCACAGAAATAAAAGTGATATGGGAAAAGCCCTTAACTTGAGTTAGAATTCTCACCTATATCTTTATATTCATAAATAAAAAGCTTATATTAAATATTTACTTGATTGAGAAAATTTTTCATATTTATTTTTAATTTTATTTAACTTATTAACATGTTTTATATGACTACTTAATCAACTAAGTTAATGTCATACGTCTTGACTATATTTGGCTTGTGTGTGAAAAACAACTTAGGTGAGTTGACTATGGTCAAAGAGGTAATTATTTAAACATATACCAAATTATAATCATGAAATAATTATTATATATATACATCAATTATAATTTTTAAACCCATCATGAAATATGGTTTTGAAAAATGAACTAACATTACGATCATAGAGATAATAAGCCGTATGTATACATGAGTAACATTTCTGTTTTTCAATGATAATTATGGAAAGAAGAAGAGTAATATTTTATCCTTAAATAATGATAATAATATAAAAAATATTAAATAATTTAATTATATATTATTATATATATCATGCTTTTTATGTGGTGGTGAAAAAAGGAATCATATCACTTCGAGGAGGTGATAGTCCACACATCCACGAACGATGTTATCATTTTTTTAAGTAAGTGAAAAGGTAAAAATAAAATGATATATTATATTTACATAATGATTAATATTTGATGAATATCATATATATTTCATGTATAACCCATATATTTATTATATTTTCACTTATTTACTTCAATTTAACAAGTTAGTGAAGAATGAATCACATCGCTTCGCGTGGCGGTAGTACACCGTACACATGAGCTATATTATCATATCTCTTACATAATGAAACATAAAAGGGTATATATTATATAATGAATAAATAGGTATAATTATGTTATAAATATCATATATAAACTTTAAATCCATCATTATACCAAATCGTGAGAGGTGGTAATGGAAAAACAAATGACATCATTTCATGAGGCAGTAGTCCGTCATACACACGAATGATGATTTCGTAATCTATTTCATCAAAGTGTGTGTGATTATAGGACATAAAATTAACATAAAAAATATAATTATAATTAATATACTAATTTTATTATATTATTATTTTATAATAATAATTGTAAGGGGTATAGAAAAAAATAAAATAAAATATCTCATTGATGAATGTTAACTCTTCTTCAGGTAACTCCTTTTGGTTTTCATAAAAGACCTTCCTTGGTTAACTTTATTCCAAAAGTAAGTCTTATAGTCTAAGAGTATGGATGTTGATATGTAATTTTTGTAGGGCCTTGAAGATCCAAATAACATTATAGGTCTGAATAAGCGAGGGGTGTGGATGTCCTTTTTTAATGAATGAGGAGTGACATTCTTGTAAATACCCCAAAAGTATTCACTTTTGAGAGGTCTCCCTCACCTCATGTGCATAAATTATTAAATAATAATGTTTTTTAGTATTTATGTGGGAAATAAACACCTACAACAGACAAAAATAAAATAATTTTTATCATTTTGATCCTTAGTCTTTAAGTTTACTCAATTTTATCCTTTTTTTACCATAGTAACTAGTTTTCTTAACTTGGAAATTAAAATTTTAAAACTAATTTAAAGTAATAATTATTAGAAAATTTAAACCCACTGATTATAAATATTATATTTAATTTATGAAACAAAAAAATATCATGTGTGTTGGAAATTAATTTTAACATAAGCACATGTAACACACAAAAATAATACTTCCTAACCACGCTAATAATGTTTTTACTATTTAGGGGTTAATATGTTCATTATAAAAGATTGATTGGTAAATGAATATTCTATATTTGATATTTATTAATATTTAATAATCACTTTTAAGAATATATTTTTTTAGTAATTTTAAATCATTTAATAACATATCATTTATTATAAACTAATATTAATGCCACTTTTTGACATTATTAATTTAATTTGAATTTAAAAAATATAAATACAGTGATAAAATTTAAATATATTATTTTTAAAACAATTTAAAATGGTAAATGATCTACAAAATTAATGTTACTAAAATATTTATTCAATTCACATCACTTTTAATATTTTTAGTATCATTTATTATATTTAATTATTATTTAAATAATTCATGCATTATCATTTCTTAAGCATTTAAAGTAGTTATTTAATCTCTAAAAAAATTAAAATAAAATATCATAATAAAAATATCATTTAAATTTCAAAATAATATTTATAACAAAAAATATGATGATTTTTCTCAATCCTAAAGCTTTATATATATTAAAGGCATGAAAGGTTCTTTTTTGTATTTTCTTTACTTAACTTAGTATATAAACCACTTTCATGGAATAGTTTCCCAATAACTCATAAAAAAATAAAATAAGGTGATTAGGTTCTAAAATATTACCATATAAATGGTTTTGGACAAGTTTTGGGTCATTATTACACCTTATATTGTATGTTTAACCACTAAGTAAACTCATTTTTACAATCTTTACTGTAATTGATTCTAACTATTTTTACTAATCATTATGGTAAAAAATTAAGTTGAAATAATTAGATAATATAAAATATGATGATTCCCAATATGGAATCCAATTTTCTAAATTCAACTCACATAATTAGAAGAATTTAATTTAAAATTAATTCTGCAGACATGATGAGAAATCAAATTTTTAAAGTGAAAATGTTCATGAGTTTACAATGTTTTTATATAAAAATTCAATATGAAAAAGATTAAAATGAAAAAACCGAATAAATAAATGTATAATTTAACTATTTTTACTTTAAAAACAATTCAAAATATAATTTATCATTACAAATTATTTAGACGAAAAAGAAGTTTTCAATTAAAATTCAATATTTTTCACTATTCATAAAAAATGAAACTTCTAAGAAAAATAACAATAATTGACCCAAATATAATTTTGATATTCCAATTTAAAAAATAAATTTTATTTTTTCCAATAAATTTCCTAAAATTGGTAAAATTTAATTTCAAATTATGTGCGCCAAGCGTGATTAAACTGCCTTTTAGAAAAAAAATACTTTTTTCAGAAAACATTTATTTTTATTTTAAATGATTCTTATTTTATTTATAAACAATAGATAACAAATAAACATGTGTAATATAGAAATTTATATAAGTTATTTAATCCTATTCATACCCACCATTCAAAAAGCTAGGCGATAACTATCATATTAAATATTAATATATTATTCTTTAGTAAAACTCAGTCTTGCGTGTAATGCAAGATATTGAAAAAATTTCTTGTTTTATGTATCATATGATAAAATAAATATTTTATTACATTTAAAATATCAAATATATTTTTATTATTTTAAAAACCTGGGGTGTTATATTCTCCACCTTTAATAAATTGTATCCTCACAATTTGAACTTTATCTCTGTAATCAATAGTTAGATATTTTAAAATACCTTTTTTGTAAACCCACATCATAAAAGGGTTAATAGAAAACCACTTAACAATATATAAAGGTAAGTACAAAGTTCATATGAAATAACACATAACTATGTTTTCAAAATATGAGATCATATTTGGAAATGGAATAAAATCAAAAATAATTATAGAGAGTGATTGAGGTCAGTGATTACAAAAAATTTAATGATCAATGGAAAGTTAAGGGCCTCAAAACCATAAATATGTGTTGATTTAAATGACCATTGGTTCATCCAAATTTTAGGAACTAAGATACTTTTATTTTCCCGATCCTTTTCATATAATTGAAGAATTCTCTTGCCATCTATACTAAGAGAATATGAAAATATACTTACTTGATGAGTATAATTTTATCCAATAATTAATTTCCACCACAAAATTATTTTTTTCTCCAAACAATGATTATTGAGGATGAAATTTTCATGCCTAGAGCACTTAAATAAAATTTAAAAGGACCAAATAATCCCTAAAATTAGGAAAATATATTAGTCCTGTCTTTAAAAAATAATCAATACCAAAATCGTTAGCACATGGTATGATAATTTCTAAAATGAATAAATCTTCATATGATATAGTAATATAAAAAATTCAATTGTAATACCCAAAGTTGAAACTAAATAATTCTATAACCCTATAACCAAAATAATCTCAATAAGATCAAAATTAAATAGAATTGAAACCTCTATGATTTTCTGATAACATTCAGATTTCAAGCCCAAAAATATGGAGATATATTTTTTAAAGTAATATTAATCACTTAGTCACTATTTATTCCTACTAAATAAGAATCACAAAAATAAAAAAGGAATAAATACCTAAATATAGGTATTATTTTCCCCACAAAATCAATGGAAGATAAGGATGAATGAGACCTAAGGATTACATGAGCCTCTGAGGGAATCATGATTGCATGAACATTTCAAGGTCATGCGAATGCTTTTGCACATGTCACATAACCCACAAAAAGCCTTGTGAAGCCCCCTTCGATGAACATTTTTTCTCTTGAAAAGGCTCCCCAAACAAATGATGGTTGCATGATGATATCCAAATGAGAACCCCCATGCCACATGGTTTTTCATTGGGAAGTTCTTGACAAACCACCTGAAATCCATGAAAAATAAGAAGGGATAATATTCAAAGAGATATACTCCCAATGGTTAGGAATCTCATGCCCTATATCACCATTTGAGAGAATATAATTCCTTGATGATATACATGCCAAATAAAAAGACCTATAAACCATTATTGGTAGAAACAAGGGGGAAAAGGGAGGAGGTGAGAGGTGTTTGCGGTCACTAAAAGAAATGCAACGCATCCCTGGAAACCCACGAGACACCATAAGACCACAGTAACATGTCTGCCTCATCTATCAAAAGCCCTTTGGCTTGTCAGCCTTGCCACATAGAAGTTATTGGGTATGCAAACTAAGGAATAATGAATGGATTTGTCTAGTGAAATGTTCATGCGTCTCTATGTGACCCATGTTGGTCATGAAGTGCATTACCAAAAAAAAGTAAAATCCCTTAACATTACTCATGCGAACCCACATGACTCCCAACCTTTGCCACATAAAACATAGAAAATAAAAGGGGGAGGTAGAGGTAGGTACTCACAATCATTTAAGAACATGTTATTCACCCAAGGAAGTCTGCAATTTAATCCTATGAGATCCTTGGAAAAACCATTATTGTCTTGCAAGACACTAAGATAAGTCACCCATGGCCTTGTGAGTGTCTTGCAACATGTACTTAGATTCTATGAAGGCTATTGGACATGTCAGAATAATGGCATGGAATTCCTTCAACATGCCCTCATGATCAAACAAGTCCTTATAAACTGTATATAATACAATAAAAGGAGATTTGATAAAGAGACTTGAGATCTCTAAAAATCAGGCAATGCACTCAGAATGGTCCACAACAGAGACTTGTAAAACCATGTGATTCCAGCCCACATCACCAACTCCATCTTGGATTCGGTCCAGAGACGTCATGAAAACCGGTGAATACCTAGGGCGGAGAGGCCTATAAATTTCCCACCCCAACATGAAAAATAGAGGGATACTACACGCCAAATAAAAAGACTGTAAAGGATTATATTATCGATTTCTATGGAATTCTCGAGGCTACAGATCACGCGACCATATAGCTTTCCATTAGGTAATACACCAGCTGGAATATGGAGTAGTCATGCACTAGGCATAAATTACTTCATGTGATCATTCATAGTTCTCATAAAGGATCTCTAGTAGGTTAGGAAAATAACATCCTGCAATACCACTAAGATCACACGTAACTCAAGACAAACTGATACTAAACAAAAACAAGGCATTCGCTATGAAAGGTTTAAAACCATGATAAAATGTTGAAGGTTTATGTAAAGGAAATGCTCGCTATCCCTCACACGCTTCAGATAAGTTATCTAAATACATTCTAAAACACCGATCCATGTCACCTGTATCTTGAGACACTCCTTTATCATTCCATCTGGGATATGCAGAATACTCCAGGCATGTCAAATCATGTCACATAGTTCCCCTACGTGCACCACTATGATCTTGTGAACCCTTTAGGTCTATCACCCATGAATTAAAACATACTTCCAACACATATTCTAAATCATATAATAGCACCTGCTCAATTCAGTTGAGTATAATGAAAGCATCTGGATATGATAACCAAACTCTCATGACATTCTCCTGGGAAGTTAGCTAAGACTTGCAACGCCCTCCATACATGTCGACTAGGTCTCTCAATGTCTCTTAGAGGTTTCATCTTGGATATGTAACACACATAAAACTATTTCACATTTAATCTTGTGACACCCTCCATATGTGTCAGGTCGGGTCATGCGATGGCCACCAAGACATGCCAACTGGGTCATGTGACTCCCTCCAGACAAGAAGTCCATTTCATTGGAAAATTATAGGACCTGATAGAATTATCTTTACTTGGTGTGTAAGCCCTAAATATTGTAAAATCTTAGTGTGTAAGTACCAAAAAAGGGAACTACGATGAATATGATTCCTACCATGTCAAGGATATACATGCTACCTCTCCCCGAGGTTCATGATCCATATTGATCATCTAGGGAAATCCTAGAATCTAAGTCCCTTATTCAAATAAATGATATGAATTAATTGTTATCCCTTGATTCTCACAATTAACATAGATCACCTGGGCTTAGGGAATCAAAAAAATATTATCATTTGCACTATGAATCTCTATAATGGAAAAAGGTGACCTCAGTATGTAATCCCTTGTACAAAACAGAACTACAATGACTCTGATTCATACCATAACCAGGATATATAAGCTATATCTCTGAGACCCGAGTCCTATAATAAATCATTTAATGGAAGTCCCAATGCATAAGTCTTGCATCCTGAGGATTGAAATGATCACTATACATCCCTTGTTTCTCACACCGTTCATAAATCATGTGAGAATAGGGATTTGTGATAATCATATCATATGTACTATGAGTCTCTATAATTACACGAGTAACCCCAATACATGAGAACCACAATAAATTCAATTCCTATTATAACCAAGATACGCATGACACCCCCTTAGGATTCGAGCTCAAATATTTGGTGTCTCAGTTCTCTAACATATGTCCTCTCCTCATGACATTAAATTTAATGGGACTAATGAACTACATGGGTTCTGATTCCTATAATAATTGGGATATGTAGGATTCCTGATAATGGCTCAATCCCCTCCTCGGAATACTAATCACCTCTTTACATGAAAGTATATTCCGAAGCACTTGGTTATATAACTCTAGCATATAAGCAACTACCCATTACCAGAAAATGACAGGGAACCTCATACACATATATATGGATTCATTAAATAGATCCTAGCCTTTTTCATATGAAAGAAAATTAACCTATAGTCATTTCGTTATGGTAATAGATCCCATATCGAGATTAGGGAGAGGTTTAAAAAAATATCTTAAACCTATAATAGAGTCCCAAAGTAGGCAATAATTCTCATAAAATAGGGTGTGATGAGCCTGACCTCCCATCCTCTAGACTAATGCAAGTCCCCAAGAGTCACTAGGCCGGAAAACCTAGATGACCATCAGCATTTGGAAAGTAGGTATGTACCCAGCTATGGATGAAGGAACCATTGGGAGTTTCTAGGGAAGACAAAGCATATGGGAAAACTGATACATTCCATTGAACAAGGACTTAAAAACCCTCAATCAAACCATCAAGGGGGACCCATTCTATGTTCACATCTAAACCCAATGACACAAAAAAGGTTAACCTAATATGAAACTCTTTAAATAAAAAATGATCGAGTTATAATATGTCGATCCCTACATGTAAAAAACATTGATAGGCTCATTGTGAATCTCTCAAGACACTTTTTTTGACTAACCATATATATTAACAAAGTAGTAAGACCAGAATAAATCATGAATATTATAAGTCCATCCTCACGCTGCATGTCCGTATGGGTAGAATGGTTAAAAGGGGAATATAGGAGAATTGTGTTAAACTTTCATATCTTATTGATAATTTTCAAGGACATGATTTAGAACCGATTGATAAGATTTGTCCTTATTGTATTCATGATTGAAGATACTTCTATCAACGATAGACTCCCAACCTAATGAAATGTATTCATCATCCAATATTTTCTATGGTAACTCATCCTCAGCTACGACCCCCGCAGGTCCTAAAACTTTTTCACCTAATCAACAACTACTACAGCTAGTGGAAAATTCAATGGTCTAGGATTACCAAAAACATGGTATGATCTCAATCGTGGAAGATGCCTATGATATTATCTATGTATGGTAGCCGATGAATCTACATCACCTGACAAAGGTTTCTACTATGCCAGTGACCCTCATCAATATGACCAACTGCATCCAGAGCTTATCCTCAGAGTGAGACAACTAAAACCTTCCATATCTAATAAAGATGGACCCGGTTGCTGAATATGAATCCCTTTCCATTCAGGTGCCACTGAGGAGGGCCCATACCAAACACTGTTACCAACATCTTCTCGTTAGTACCCATCAGTCACCTGCTAAGGGTACCATCTAACACACAACCGCCTATGATACCTATGCATGAGAAAAAAAGAAGACTCATCGGGGGAGGAAGGCATTGGATATCTAAGAGGGGGCTCATATCCCATCTCCTTCTGACGATGTTTGATGACATACTCCTGTAGGAACCAGCAATAAGGATCATATCCCAACTGGATTAGAACAAGTATGTAGGAATATTCCTGCAGTAAGCATGGGGGAGGCTCATACTCCTACCCCCATACACAAAACCCATTTACATACTTTAATGGCATAAGGAGGAAAAAATGGGTGTATATATCCCCATTAATCAATGATATCTTCTAGAAGATAATGGAGACAGAAAATGGGTAGGCTTATATCCCTTCACACACCTTGATAAAATGAAAACATATTTTAGAAATAGTTAAAGAGCTTCTCCATCATATTCTGGCACTGTTGTAGATAAGGGGATAGGATCATACTCCTATCCATACAGCCAGAACAACTCAACACTTTGAACAGCATGAACAGGTGGTTGTATCGAAGAAAACATACACTCTTACTCCAACCCGAGAGGATTATTGGCATATTCTGATAAAGGGAGAGGTATTAAACTGGTCTCATACTCCTGTTCTAATCGGGGATCACCAGGTGATAGTGGCACACATCTTAGGAAAGGGGCATATTCTCTTTGAAGAAGTCTGGTGGCATATTCTAAAGGCCCAGGATGGGGCTAAAATCTCCATTCTAGTTGGGGCTCACCATGTGAGAGGGGAACAAGCCTTGGGATAGGCTCATATTTTTATCAAATGAATCTAGTGGAATACTTAAAAGACCCACGATTGGGCATATATCCTCATTATGGCTGAGGATGACCAAGTGAGAATGATACAGGCCTTGGGATAGGCTGATATTCCTATAAGTGAATCTACCTAGCATACTCCTACAGATCACTGAAGCACAAAATATATTCCTACTTCTGTTGAAGAATGAATACTCCACCAAAATTTCAAGGAAATATATGAGGATGAACATATTCATTCTTCCATTTCATAGTTCCTTCGATATATTCTGATAGGTAATGAATATTCAGACAGGGTTCATATTTCTATTCCAACTAGGGATCACCAGGTGAGAGTGGCACACACCTCTGGGAAGACTGATATTCCTTCCATGAAATACCATAGAAATATCCCAAAGGCTCAAAATCAGGATCATACTTTCATCTTAACTGAGTCTCACCAAGTGGGAATGGCACAAGCCTCATGATATGATCATATACCTATTGATAATGAGACATCTTATTAGAATATTCAAATAACTTATCAGTAATGGGATCATAATCCCACTGCACCATGAGGTTATATATAGGTTCTAGAAACTATCACATAGAAGGCTCATATCCCTGTACAATCACAAAAGGTAGGTCAACATATTCTGACCATGATGCAGAACATGTCCCATATTCCTAATATGTTTAATTCTAGTGTCCTTGGGGTTGTCTGAGATACATTATCAACACCACAAGGGTCTGTAGACTCTTCTATTGAAGAGGAAGCAGAAGACATTCATTACCTTAATAGTCCTCCTCATAGAAGTGCGGAGATGGATCATAGGGACTCTACTCTTGGAATCCACTGGGGTCTACCTCCACACAATGATATCTCACATGGGCAAGTAAATCCACCCTCTATCCAGAAACCTCCTTATAGAGAGATGAACCAAAATCTGAAACTTTGGTACAGACAGGTGCTCGAAACACCTAGATCAATGATATAAAGTTCCCCATCAACTTATAGAATCACTCCACTCTCATCAGTAGATGAACATCATATCCATATTCATTGGTCTGTCCAGATGGAGGTGTGTAAGTCTGATTAAGAGGAGGACGATATTGAAATATAGAGAGAGTTACCAAAAAACAACATGCCCATCATGTTTTAGACCCTCTCTACTCCCACCTATGAGATCTTAGATGAGATAGAAAAGGAGTGCATTCCTCATCTACACCAATATATGAGGGATACTAATTATTCAAGGAAGGATCAATATCTCCCTTATACAGTATATGAGTGTCACCTTTAGTCAATAAAGATACTCTTTTTTCATATCAACCTAGCAGATATCTTCATGGGCTGGGTTCCAAAGCTGGAAGAGCACAATGAAAATCTGCAACACACTTGCTTCCATTGCATCATAACACTTCAGCAGTTGATCACCAAAGACACACCATGAATTCGTATTCAAGGTTGGGTAAACTATGGAGCATTACACTTTTTCACTCCCATAGAACAACATAACCCCTCAGGCGCATCATCCTACAAATGTTATATCCTCCGATGAAATCATGGGACTAGGTAATACTCAGGATAGTTGGTCACTACAACAGAATTCCCCTAGTTTAATGGTTAATGGTTCCCTTACATCATGGATGGGGAGAGAAGATAGCCAAAATGACTTCAAACCGAGCCCCTTAAGATAATAGGAGGAAATTCCATACATAAAAATCAAAGTTGCGATCACCTGGAAAACTTCTCGTATGGAATAATTCTCACCATGGGTTGCCATCGCACTAAGGTCCCATGAAAGAAAAATTACACCACATCACCCATACCATAGTAGAAGCTACCATAGATGTCATCTAGGATTAGAATCAACCCCATGGGCCAAGAAAATATCTATCACCTCCTCCACCCCTTGGGTCGTCAATCCCCAAGAGGATGCAGGACATACCATCTATAGCCATAGGTGAATCCCATCCCGCTAGGTTGGGGGAATTTATATCATAATCATCATCACTAGGTTCATTGTATATCAAGAGGACCCTATAGACTTCATCAATGATTTCAGATCACCCCCACTCCACTGGTCTAGGGGAATTTATATCATTATGTACGTCCTAGGAATCATCAAGTCCCCAAATGGTGCCATTTGATCCTCAACAAGAAAACAAATTAGTTCCTATGTCGACCCCAAATAACCCCCATACCATATTTCCGAGATAACTTTCATCTTCATCATCACCACAAAGGGAATCAATCTTCTCTATGTTAGGAGGAAGAAACCAATAGTTGACATCCCACCTATTCCTCTCACCATAAGGAAAACATCTATTGGTTGGGGCTCGCTCAGAAATCGCAGCCAAAAACTCCCTCAGAGTCACCGTTCATAGTTTGGGATGGGAGGATCATACATCAAAGGAAATCAGACCCTAATAGTGCTTCAATACAAAATGGATTTATAAGGCCAAGGGTTCAAATAATGTCCTTGATGGAAGCTGTGCAGAATCAGCTTGTTGCGTAGAAAGAAATGGAAGAACCGCCATTACTAGATATTCCTATGTGAATTCCATCTCTATCAACATAGAGACGTTAATCAAGATGCCAAAGTAGAGTTCAACAACATGGAATATTCACCCTATGAGGAGGGTGATTCGAACCCACCAAATGAGGTTGCATGCACCTGGAACCAAATAAGGATTCAAAATTTGGCACAACTGAACTAAGAGTTAACGCTTCCTCAGCAAAATACTAGAAAAGAAAAATGGAAATATGTGACTAAACTTCAATTTCCATCCGCATCAGAATTTTTGTCACAATATGAGAGTGAAATATGAGCTCTCTGGAAAATTATCGAGGATTTACTCATGCTAAATATTCATACTGGGTATTGTCTCTATCCAAAGATGAATATACTCCCTCCCATAGATGATCCACCAGAAAGAGTGGTATATGAGTTTTAGGTTGGATCTAGATCTAGGAAACCAACCTACATAAATTAAGAATCCAAAAATGATTGGGAATTACCTCCATTGTGGCAACAACCTCTCCCTCTCCATGGTAATCATTCAGTTATAGGAAAAATCAAGGATCAATGAGAGATGAAAGTGGAACCAACTCATTGACCCCCAACTGTTTGCTCTAGATTCTAGGTGTCTCAAAAAATAGTTCCCTTATAGCTACTCACCACCATTGAATTCCTAGATACTTGAATAAAATCCATGGAAGGGTGGCACACACATATGAAACCCGAAAGAAAGAAATATCCCGAATGGGTTGATGATACTCTAACTCCACCCAACTTCAAAACCCCAACATTTTCTATGTTTTGTGGTGTAGGTGAACCTAAAAAACATCTCACACACTTTGTATCCCAATGTGGGCTGATGATGGGACCTCAAGATCAACAAGAGAAAACAAAAGTAAGGTGTATAGTACAGACTCTAATAGGGCCGACCTTTGTTTGGTATAGTTGTCATCCAGCAAGATATGTTGTAGGTTGGGAATAAATTTGTCATCAGTTCCTTTATTAGTTCAATTCAATACTGAGGAAAATGACGATCGTTGACTTGATGAAATAAAAGTAGATTGAGAATGAGAGGGTGTCTGATTTCATTGAAAGGTGTAAAGGTTTAACCTATTCACTCAAAATCCACCTACCATAGTAAAAATTGTTGGAACTATATGTTGAAAATATCAGGGATGAGTTTTAGATGCCCCTAATCTACATTAAATATCTAGAAGTGTTTTACGAGTTCTCTAAAATAGCACAACATCTTAAAAAGGATATTCAGAAAACCTAATCCAAGTATCAAATCATGCCTGAAACACAAGAAAATAATCTAGACAGAGAAAAATATATAGTTTTTGCTCTCTATCCTACAAAAATAACCATACAAGAACCTAAGAAATCCTTGAACTTCCCAATACCTCTTGTTTATTAGTGACCACCACCGAATTATCCTCTTCTAGAAGTACAGAGAAATCAAGGTCACCCATGATTTGAGGAAAAAATGAAAAAGTACACTTCTTCCAAAATGAACAAGTCCCAAGTTACTTCTTGGTAGCCATGGATAATAACCTACTCAAACTTCCACAACCTAGGAGGCCTGATGAAGTCAACCTGACTGACCATCATGACTACTTCCCTTTTCGGAGAAGGTTGGGTCACAATATCCAAAATTTCATCATATTTAGATACGTCCTTTAAAGAGTGGTCAACTCTAGATAGGTGATAATATAAAATTCTATTGAGTAGGTGACTTGTATAACCATTTCCCAATAAGAAGAAGAGGACAGTTGGTAGAAAATTATGGCCAAACGTATGCAACAATTTGACAATTGGATGACTCATAAAACAATTGATCAAGCTCATACCACTCTGAAAGTACAGTTTCAAAAACTCATAATAGATCCATTGAATGACCCCAGAACACCTTGATAGGGGAGGGGTGAATCAAGGTGTTGAATTTTTATTTTAAACTGATGGATCTTGTTCCCACATTGGTAGGAAACTATTAAACCTATTTGATGATAAAATGAAGAAAACAAATAGTTACATGAAAAGTAGAGACACACCAATTTTAATTGGATCACCACTAAGTGCTACATCCAAGTAAACTATGAAAAATGGTTTTCAGTAATAAAGAATTCCACTAATATTCACTAGTTGAGGGGTAAAAAAGTATAGCACAATCACTCTATTCCAGGTGTAATTCCTTTACATGGTTTATGGATAACACACTATGTCACTCAGATCACTTCCATTGACTCGCCCTTGATCACTGCGTTGGAAAGAATCTGAACTGAGTTTATCGACTTGAAGGTCACTTTAATGGGTTGGAATTAAATCATCCATCCTCCATTTTATATTAAAGCTCTGTTGAAGTCCCATTTTCTTCTATGAATGAAATATAATTTTCTATGTTCTGTTCTTTCCCAAAATTTTCCTCCATGAACTGGCCTTCTTCCGCCGTGTACCGGAGTGCTCCACATACCACCTCCACGTACCACCTCTATAATATGTGACCGTATAATACCATATTTTAGTGAATGAAATTCCATAAAATGAACCATTTTCCTTCTATGAACCGCATGACTTCCTATGAAGATCCTTCACTCCGTGAATCATTCCTCCTACGTAGTCTATATAGTACCTTTCTCCATCCACAAACCATTCTCGCTACATGGTATGTGGTTAATGACCTATGCTATTTAGTTCCCTTTCTTTTCCAAATTATTTCACCATTCCTCATCTCGTTCACTCCTTTGTAGAAATCCTTCCTTTTAAAAAAAACTCCCAATTTTGAGGACCAAAAATTTGGAAAGCACTGAAACTGTGCCACCTTCAAAACTTCTTTCAGCCTCAAACACAAGACTACTTTTCTTGAAAAATCATTGATCAATCTAATGGGGATTGAAAAAAAACACAAACCATAGTCTATTTCTAGTAAATAAAAACCTTGGTTCAATTATCCACCACCTAAAAGGGAGATGTTAGATATACCTCCCATAGGTTGGTGTAACCACCAAAAGTGGGAAGATATGGAGGAGGAAGATATATATTCAACTCCAAAGCAAGCCCTAACTCTTAAAGATTTCTTCCCCGTGACATCTGCAACATGTGTAACACCCCACCAAATAAAATCCTCATCAGACGAAGAGATCATCTTCAGTTCTGTCAATGTGATAAACTTTTTCAAACCCCTTCGATGATGATGAGTATGCCCTGAATATGGTTTTTCTGCTTATAACCGGGGAATGCGAGGCCACATGTGTTGGATCCAATGATACAAGGGACAATACAGATGTTTTCACACTCAATATTTCAGTCACATCCCCATGGAAGACATATATGAAGTCGATACCTATGGGAAATCACTTTAGCAGACTCACAAGAGGTAATGAGGTGCCTCAAAGCCCTCTATCAGTCACCCACATCAAAGTTTCTAGCATGACTGCTTAGAGGGGGTTCAACCTGATCAAACCAGGAAATGGGGAAGGTCAGAATGACCTGCGTCACTAGCATCAGATATTCCCTCAACCTTCACGTAGGCTCTAGGTCTATCTACCTCAGATGTTGCAGCTCCCGAACCACATACATAGGACCGACCCCATATCGAGAAGCAATAACGTATGGAACAAAAATTAAATGTTCTGAAAGAACTAGCAGTAGACTCAACCATGATCTTGATCCTTGAATCACTCTATCTTTCAAAGGAACTTAGAGATTCACCTTTTTAAGCACTTCAGAGTCCATAGGAATTCGACACAGAAGTCACAACCTCCATAGTCTTTTGAGTGGAGACTATGTACTTAGGATGTCATATTTCCATCTCATTCATAGATCAAGATCTGGAAGAGGCCATCTAAGGGAGAATCAGAAACATATATGTTTCAGGAAGACTCAATAATGTCATTTTCTAAAGGGTGCTAATTGATAATGGATCTTAGATCAATATCATCCCAGTTCAAACCCTCTGATACATGGGGTATAATGAAGGGGTATTATTCCCTACAAAGATAACCCTTCAGGGATATGATAAGCATGAGAAAAGACCTCTTGGGAAGATCAAATTGGAGGTGAAATTTGGGGATATAACATCTAAGGTTGAATTAATGGTAATCCAGCAAGACACTGCATATAATGCCCAACTTGGAATTCCCTGGCTCTATATCCACTTGGCGGTACCATCAATATTCCATCAATGTATGGAGTACCCCATCAATGGAAAAGTTAGAATACTACATGATGGAAGCTTCCCTTCGAGACTTGTAGAGCCAAATATACTGAAGTTGATTTATACAAGAAGGTAAGTAACCAACCAATGGAAGATGATGATATACAGGTTGTAGATCCCAATGGATTAGGGACTAGCCCTATGAATCCCTAGAGCATGCCCGATAAAGATTATGTGCTCCCCATAAACATGGTTGAATTATAAGATCTAATATCAGAGGCTCAAGCCTCACCTATCCTCAGCGATAACAACCAGCTCCAACATCTCTTTGCAATGAATCAGATCAAAATGGATGATGATGTCTCTTCTAATAGCTTCCATAACTCTGATATTGACTAAGAATCCCCCAGAATACCATCTTAACCTGACTATGTCTCCACGGACTCAGAAATGGATGAGCATGATATTAGAAATTCCCCTCCAGCATTTGAGGAAGGTGTCTCCAACACCATATATGAGATTAGGTAGATAAACATGGAACAAAAGAAGACTCGAAACCTACTCTGATCATTGCCTCTATGCCCCTTGAAGAGAAAGAGATTTACATTTCATTTTTAAAGAAACACAGATATACGTTCTCATATAATTATACAGAAATGCCCAGACTAAATCCAGATGTGGCTATGCACCATGTCAGACTACCCGATGAACATTGAGGCTTTATACAGGAAACCAGAAGAATGAACCTCTCTCATGCCACTAATACAGAGGCGGAAGTTGACAAATTGATCATAGACAACTTTTTTAGAGTATTGAAATACCCAATATGGTTGGCCAAAATTTTAATCATCAAGAAGAAGAATAGAGGTATTAAGGACTATATCGACTTTAGATACCTTAATCGGAATTTCTCGAAGGATGATTTACCATTGCCAAGCACATAACTCTTGATTGATGAAACCAATGGCTTCCAAGATCTTTCCTTCCTGGATAGGTACTAGGGGTACAATCAGATCAAGATATCCCCTGAGGATGAAGAATCCACTTCCTTCAGGGCACCTCGAGGGATATTATTCTACTAGTATATTCTATTCAGACTAAAGAATGATGATTCCACATATCAGCACACCATGAATCACATCTTTAAGTTGTTATTAGGAAGGATAACTAATAGTTACATCAACAACTAGGTTTTCAAATACCAATATTGATGTGATCACTTTACAGATCTCAAAACAATATTCAATAAGCTGCAACAACACAGTATAAAGATAAATCTGCTGAAGTGTGCTTTTGGGGTAACATCAGGAAAGATATTTGGATTTTTGGTACACCATCATGGCATTGAGGTGGATCCAGAGATGATGAGTGCTATTTTAGCGATGTCACCCCCCAGGAATCTCAGATAATTGAGGGAAATCCAAGGGAACCTCACCTACATTCACTAATTAATAACCAACTTGGCCGAAAAATATATCCCCTTCACTAGGCTAATAAAGAAGGGATTCATCTACCAATGGGATGATTAATGTCAAAAATAATTTTGAAAACCTCAAGAAATTATTGCTGCCCCCATCCATTTTGATTCCTAAAATAGAAGGGAGGCCACTCATCTTATATGTGGTTGTAATGTAACACTCATTGGGTACCCTCCTTGCACATAAAACTGAATAAAAAAGTGAAAATAGTCTCTATTACCTTAACCAAACTATGCTAGATACTGAGACCTGATACTATAATGTTGGAAAAAACTAAATTTCACTCATATTCATAGTGTAGAAGCTGAGTCATTACTTATATCACCAAGAAGTCCATTTGTACTCTCACATTGACCCTCTAAAGTACATCATCATCCACCCAATGTTTATTAGGGGCTTGTCTTTATGAGTGGACATTATTTAGTAATATGAAATTCATTTCATAACACATAAGTTATTGAAAGGATATGCCCTTTATTATTTCCTCGCTTCAAATCCTGCCCCAGGAAATACCTCTAAGGACACTGTGTCTATGACACCCCTCAGACATGGTGATGTACTTTGATGGCACCTCTCAGAGTCCTATAGGTACAAGAATGGAAAAATAGAATCTCAATATGGTTGGTCTAGGGATTATATATGTCTCTCCAAAAAAAGATAAATTTACCCACCCTTTATCACTATTTGTAGGCTACACAAATTTTGAGGCCGAGTATTAATTCCTCATTGCTGGATTGGAACTATCCCTACAAATGAAGATACCCTACTTTAATTTCAAATGGGACACAGAACTAGTGAAAAAAAGATAAATGGAGAATATGCCTTCAAAAAGGAGGAAATGGATCCTCTCACAGGCTATGTTAGGGGATTAATGGAAGAATTACCATTTGATACCAACTTTCATTTTGTTCCCTGATCACAAAATGCTTGTACTGACGTACTGGCTAATACAACCACCCTCCTCGCCAAACCTGATACGGAGGAATCATTCTTTTATATTAAACATTGAAGAATAGTATCATAAATCATAGTATGTGATATGGGAGAGATCAATCCGGTCAACACTACCCTAGAGCATGATGAATCGATAACCACCTTTGGATGGATGAAGCCTGTAATCAGATATCTATAAGATGATACTCTCTAGATAGATCGACCCGTAAGGGAATAGGTTTGGAACTGAGTATCAGACTTCACTCTGTAGGATGGTCTAAACGAGAAAAAAGTTCTCTAAAAACATGGATTTGATATAATTATCCCTATACCTATAACATATGGAGAAGTTATCACCATCACGTAATAAGTCCATGTAGGTTCTTGTGGTGCCCATCAATCTGGAACCTGGCTCTCCCACCAGATCAAGAGGTTGAGATATTACTAAAAAACTATGATATAGAAAAGTGTGGAATTCAGCCAGAAATTTCATGCATTCTAGATCCATGTAAAAAATATTCCATCAACCTCTAGAATTGATACATACAACTAGATATTTATATCCATTTACCGTTTTGGGGATGGATGTTGTGGGGTCATATCTCCTACCCACCGCGAAGCAGTTTAAGTACATCCCTACTGCTACTGAATTCTTTTCAAAGTGGGATGAGGCAATACCCTCAAATAATTTTGGATTAATAATATCATCAACTTTGTGAATTCCCATATAATCACTATGTTCAGAGTTCCTCATGAGATATTGATGGACAACGACACTATATTCTATTCCACAATGTTGAAGAATATTTACCAATAGTACAACATAGAGTCCAATCACTCATCCTGCTACCATGAAATGGAAAATTGATAGATGGAGTCCTTCAATAAGACTTTATTGAATATACTCTAGAATATGGTGAACAAGGATAAGAATTCTTGGCCAGATAAACTCTTCCATGCTTCATGGGCCTACCATACCACCATGCGTACTGCTACACAAGAAACACCATACTCACTGGTGTACGAGACTGAGGCAGTGTTACCCATAAAGGTCAAATTTCCCTCAATTTTAATAGCTATTTGTAGAAAACTCTCAAATGATGAATAATCTCAAAATTAGATGGATGATTTAGAATAGCTAGATTGGAAGAGGTTGCACACATTTCACAATATGAAAATTCATCAGAATCAGATTGAATGAGCCTTCAATAAAAAAGGTTCACCTCCATTCATGCCATCTAGGAGAACTAGTGTTGGCAATCAGATCTCCAATGATACTAGGAAATAATCCCCCAAAACTGAAGCCTAAGTAGAAAGGTACATACATCATACATAAAGTCTATCATAATGGATCCTACTCATTGTCCACAATGGATAGGGATCCTGTCACACCACCCACCAATGAATGATTTCTCAAGAAGTACTATGCATAACTGCTAGTAGTAGGGAATCCATATCAGTGTTGGTCCCATCATTCATCCTATGTACATGGTGTTTAACTATACAAGGTCGTATGGGAAGCAAGACGTTAAACTGTATGGCATTCTTCATCTAAAAAACTTGAAATTAAATTTTATGGAGTCCGTCCTTTCCATAAGACATTAAAATTAGTGGTTTCCTAATAACTACACATGGATTGATTCATATCATCACATGATATAAAGTGATGCCTGGACCTCTATTTTTGGTTCCAACCATATATTTTTTTTCGTCCACGTCAGGTGATCTAGTGTCCTTACCACATGACATTAAACAACATAGACCTAGAAATCCTCCTTCATGACAGGTGGCCCAATATCCTCATTGAATGACATAAAACTACATGGATCCATGATATTTATCCCCATTCACATTGAGTCACCTATGTCCCTATTGCATGATGTTAAACTTCATTGTTATTATAGAACTATATATGTATTGATTCTCATTTTCAATGAGATACGTAGGGACACCTTGATCTTGTATCTTGGTCTAGCCACCACATGATGCACAATAAACCTGTCCTATACAAGGATCTTTTCATTCCTTATTTCCTACACTAAGCATGGATCACATGTTCTTAGGAATTAAGGAAAAGGCTTCCCCACACAAACAAGGTGTATCAACCTCGACAAGTTTCAGTCCTTACTACAAGATGTTATAATGCACAGCTTTCCATAATTATGTGCGACTTGATTCTCATCCTCATGAGATATGTAGTGATACCCAAGTCTCCATCCTTAGGCCCAACTAAAACATATCCATTTATTCATATTGGTTCGACTTCATCCTCACCTCATGGCGTTAAACCACAGAGAATTTTCAGAACAATGTGTGGTTTGATTCTCATTCTCTTGAGATATGTAGTGACACCAAAACTTCCACATTTGAGCCCAGCCAAAATGTTCCCATCAATTCATGATGGATCCCCTCCATCACTTCCTCATGACTTTAAAATTCATGTAACATCAAGAACTATGTGTAACTTGATTCTTATCATCAAAGGATACATAGTGATACTTGGATCTCCAATCCTAGGCCATAATGCAACTTTCAAAATAAATAATGAACACCTCTACATACAGGTCATACCTGTATAGAATATTTATCATTGAAGAAATAAATGTGGGTTAATTCTCATCCTCATGAGATACAATGTGACTCCCAAGTATCCATCCTTGGGCCCAGCCACAACATTACCACTTTTCACAACAGTCTGCATCAGTCATCATTACAAGAAGTTAAATTGCACAGCTTTATAGAACTATATGTGGATTGGTTTTTATCCTCATGATATATGGAGTGACACCAATGTATACATATTTGGTCCCAACTACAACATCCCTGCACATTCACATTGGGTTTTATTTCCTTATCACATGATGTTGAACTGCTTGGAAGTACATCCTTACCACATGATGTTAAACAGAACAGAAGTATATCCTTACCACAAGATGTTAAAATACATGGAAGTATATCCTTAATGTATGATGTTGAACTTCATGGAAGTACATATTTACCAAATGATGATAAAATACATGGAAAAATGTCTTTATTACATGATGATAAACTAGAAGGAAATTTTCCTTACCGCATAATGTCAAACCACATGAAAAAGAATCCCCACTACATGAAAATAAACTATTCAGAACATATCTCATTTTTTATCCTTCACAAAAGGGACATGAGAGACTTACCTCAGTCAACCAGAGTACGGGGTGCTTCTACTTTCTTTCAAGGGCACCTAAAATCCATATACTAGACTTCATGTCACATGCGTCTGAGGTCACCATAATCTTCCATGGCTTTTGTAAAGGAAATATGGCTTCAAGGACCCTTTTCTTGACTATGGATACATTCCCATGACTCTTGCATATGAGATTATGTCTATCAAACAAATGTGTCACTCTGGAAAAGGATATTACAATTCATGTGAGCCTTGAAATCATCACGGAAGCACTCAACACCTAAGTGTGTATGAACCACTCTCTGTATGATTGTACAATATCCAAACTCATGACCTCAAAATCTTGTGCTGCGATTTAGAATATTTCCATCCCATACTTGGGAAGATTTTAGATTACTATTGAACGTGGATATCCTGATTAATCTCTTGTGTATTGTACTCATAATTAGGTCTATGTCAGTCATGACCTTAAAATTCCTACATTTTGGTCAAATATGTACTACCTTAACTCTAGCACATAATGGTACAAATCACAAGATGTTAAACTGCTACCGAAGGGGATAAAAAACTTTTCAGGTAGAAAACCCACAAATGGAAAACTGAGCAAAATTAAAGTCTATTCTCAATAAATTCTTTATCCTCAAAGTTTGGGAAAAAATTAGGCATTAACATAAATGGAATAAAGCTCATAGGGTCTAACTTGTATCCCTAGTAAAATCCAAGCTATGATAGTTAGACCCACTAGTCTGAGAAAAGGTTAGATCAATGTTTTTCAGATCTCCTCACCATGAGAAAATTTTTTCTATACAGTTAAACAACTTTTAGGGTACTCAAACCCTCCATGTATTTTACACTCTCTAAAAATCAAACTTCATGAGTTAGGGTATCTCAAATCACCATAACCTTTCATGGAACTTGTAAAGGATATACAGATTCAAGGAACCTTCGCTTGACTATGCATACATGCCCACGAATCCTGTATATGTGCCTATGGTCTTCAACCGAATGAATCACTCTGAAAAAGGAAATTCTAATTCTCATGACACCACCACAACAACACTCAACACCTCAGTGTGTCTGAACCACTCCCAGTATGACTGTAACAGGTCTTTAAACCGACTATAGTGCTCTGGATCATGACTTACAATACCCATACCAAACTATCTAATAGGATTTTATATCCTCAATGTTACATCACCATGTTTCATACCGTTTCTTAGGAAAAAATTGTAGCATTTTTTCCCCTGACCATTGATGGACCAAACATCATGATTCAAAACCAAAATTCATAGGGCTCAGGCTTCTCATTAAGATCTAAACATCCCTAGGGTTTTAAAACCCTTCTGGTATAGCTTTCTTCCCAAACCCAACTGCATCATCTAGACATTTGACTCTGAAGAATCTTTCATAGCCCTCAAAAATAAGCGGAGATCATCTTTCTCTAGGAATGATACTGACACATAAGGGACCTGACCCACCAACTAAAGGCATATTCTCCTTGATAGAAAGGAGATTCAATCCTTATGATCCTTAGCAACACCATAGAAGAACAAGACATTCAAGAATGTCCTAGGACATACCCGACTTGTGTACGCTATCTCATATTCATGGACTTAAACATTCAGGTTATGATTTTCATCATACAAACTCCAAATACCCAGGAGGGCCCAGTATTCCTAGTATTCCAAACTTATCCATATTACTTCCATAAATCATCCATATCCCTTGTAAAAGATACCCAGACCAAGGATCCTTTTTTGACTATAAATACATGCCTATGGCTCCTACATATGCACCTTTGGCTGTCAACCAAATGCGTCACTATGAAAAAAGCGCATTCCAATCCCCATGAGCCTTCACAACACCATGATAGAACCAAACACCTCAGTGTGATTTAGGTCATTCCTAGTAAATCCTCACTATATTCCATGATCAATAGAAGGTCCAAGCTAAAATACCCTAAACTAAAGCAATATGAGTTCTGAACTAAAATACCCTAAACTAATGAAATATGACGTCTGAGTTAAAAAAATAACCAAAATAAATATGAGGTATGAGCTAAAATAACCTAAAATAAAGAAATATAAGTTCTGAGCTAAAAGTCCCTAAACTAAGGCAACATTAGGTCCGAGCTAAAAGAACCTAAACTAAATCACGACAACGATTTAGTCTGAAAAATCTTGAAAGGCCCTCCATATGGCCTTGAAAATAAATATATGCTCACCAAGTCTATTTTATTTTTCAAGAGATATAGGACTCTCCCTCCCTGAAATTTGTGCTACCATGGTGATCCCTATGTAGTTTCATGATAGTTGGAATATATTACTAATAAAAAATCTCGTATGAGTGGGTATTAATGAGCATCTCCAAAAAGAAATCTATAAGAATTTCAACATGAAATTCTAGGAATTCAAGTTAATTCAATATAAAGCAAGGGATATATAGTGATGATGAATTAAAAGATCTGAGTGTAGTGTAAAGGTTGATTCATGACAAAAATAGTCAGCATTGCTGGCAAGATCGGTAAGAGTCTGGTGGGAGGTGTCAGAAGAACATTGGAGCACTTCCATTTCCACTTCTTCTACTTCAGCCTCAGGATATAGATCTTTGAATAGAGAAATAAAATATTAAACAATCCCCAGATCAATGGTCAATGTTGTTGATGATTTTTAAAGGCTAGACCTTATAGGGGAAATCATCTCCTCATATATCCATACCTATGCTGTCTAAGCATCCATATGTGCTTGTAGTTCATTCAAAAACCGACGACACTACTCCAGTGCCTCCACCATCTCCCTAATTTTCTTAAAAAAAGAAGACTCATTTATAAAATCATGCATTCCCCTTTCATTTATGTAAATTTATCTTATACTCAAGATGATCTGTGGTATAATTTCATACAAGGGCTACTGATCAAAATAGCATACTCCTAAGTCGTAAAATAACTAGCTAAGGTGATCCACTTTGTTGTAGAATATTTATAAGGGGATCTCTATAATCATGATGAGAATTCATTCTTAGATTATCTTGAGATGTGATTGATCCTCACCAGCTGAAGAGGTAGGTGAAGTGAAAGCATGCCTAATCAGTCGAATCAATGCTGAAATAGGGGAAAAAGTTTCATATGATTCACTCTCAAAAGATGTATCACTCTTAGCCTATGATAGTGGAAAAATATCCTCAATAGAATATTAACCAATGTTTGAATGACAATCATAAGAGTGAGTTTTCTTCCTTGACACCTCGTCTAGGTCTTCAATCAACTCCATCGATGCCATAGATAATGGAGTTGGTGATGAAAGAGACCTATCCACATGACAGATCAGCTGGCCTAACACACCATTAGGATAATCCGTCACCGCATCCTGGGCATAATCCTGGGTAAGGGAAGCACATGAATCATTGGGTAGAAGCATTATCTCATCCCCAATGTCTTCAAATGGCAACATCATCTATAATTGGTTGATAATCCTAGGATTTCGTTCCCCATGGATACTGACCAAAGGAATGGGAGAAAATCTCTAAATACATCCAAAATGTTGAGTGAATTAGTATAGTGTGTATGGTCACAAATGATTAGCTCATCCATCCTGACTATAATGACCCCATCCCAAGAGGAGACTACATAATATATTTCATTAAGGAAACCACTTCCATCATCTATAATTAGACCACTCGGTACAAAGATGGTAGTAAAGTCAAAAATATCAGATTGGAACATCGCACCTCTGACCTCAGTAAGGTTTAGAGACATATCCCCAAACCTATATATATTCAACAATATGGGATGGGAGGGGGAGTTCAGAATCATATAATCATTTTATTACTCATAAAAATGGAAATACTCCCCTATCAAACCAAATATGAACTGAAGGGGGCCACTAATCCTATTAGAAGTGTTGTCCTTATGGATATGTCCCAACATTTGGTAGAGGCAACTTAGGACTGGTACTGCCAGATAGAGGAAACTCCCTTACAAAAGTCATGCCCCCATCACCAATGTGCTGGCATAGACTCCTATGCAAACGTCCCCATCTAGGAAAATCCACCCATTCAAGAACATATCAAGAAAACTGTCCAACCTAATATCTGAAGAAACCTCTGGGATCACCTGATAACCCCGTGAGATGTATTCCCCATATTCTAGAATGGACCAATAAGATCTAGCACTTTCATAGACTTGTTGGGAAGGGCACAAACGAGGGTGAATAATAGTTGGCCTAGCCTCACTACCAAAAAAGAAAATAGTGATCCATTCTATGAAAAAAATAATCAATCACATCATCATCTCTCTATTTATTTTTTATTTCACAATAACAATTATATCCCTTTCCAAAATTGGAGCCTATAAAGTACCTTACCAGACATCTGCAGTAGGGAGGAACTCATCATACCTCTCCCCAATAGGAATAATACCACCCAATTGATTAATATCCCACATGCTATTTCCTACCTCACCATGGGGAAGATGAAATGTGTTTGTCCCATGACACCAATAACTAATCATCTCATAGATAAGGTTAAGCTAATGGTAAATGATGAATTGAGAGATCCACATGAATTTGTAAAGATGAACCTTGTATAGATCATCAAAAAACTCCAAATAGCTTTGCATCACCCAAAATGGCTATGCCCATTTGTCAGAAAAATTTCCGCCAGGATGAAGATCCCATTTCAAAAACCATCCTACAAGAGGAGTATATAGGAAAGAGGTGAGTATAATTGGATAGCTTTGGGAAATAGGTTATTGTTCAATGTCATGACCATCTGGACTCAGAGGAGAGTTGGCCAATAGATAAGAAAAACTCTGGGATTGAGCTGTAACTAATTGACCATCCTCAGTAATGGTTGACTTAACACAGAAAAGAAAACTGGAAATTCTATGAGATATAATATTAAAATCTGGGGGAGGTATAACAATATCATCCAGCAGATCGAACCCATACATGATGTGTCGATGAGATAAGAGATAATCCTAAATGTTGGATGCAAGTAACATCTTCCTAGACTCATTATCAGTATGTACATAGAATAAGGGATTGAAAATACAATTCCTGGTGATCATGGATCTTTGGTTGACCGCAGCTAAGGAACCATGATGAGAATCAAAATCCATCTTAAAATAGGTAAGTAGGCACATGTAAAACAAATAAAACATAAAATATTATTGAAAATAGAGGCATGAAAGTTTTAGTAACCCCATGCACATCACATGATTTAGTGAGGGATAACCATACCACATAAAGGGTTCACAGATTTCCTAACTTCCAAAGGATTTTCAGGTCGTATAACCCCCACATGGGTCACGTAAAACACATGACCCTTTGGAAACTTGCGATCGTGTGACTCAAACATGGTCACATGTGTCTCAAATGCTTGAACGGTCATGCCAATAGATCTCATGAAGTCTTATATGAAACCATGGACCTCATACATGGAATCTAATAAATTATTGAAGAGTAGTTCATGATCAGGGAAATAAGTTCTTGAGTATGAAACAATCTTGCAGGAGAGCTCTAACCAAACAAACTCATAACGTAGGCTTGGAAATAGAGATCATGGTCAGGGTTCATGACATGGTCTTACGATGGAGGAAAAATAGGGATCACTCTTAAAAGGAGTCATATTATGGAATTATTTTCTCTCAACCAACTCTATATATGCTATTTCACAGAATACCAAAAGATTCCTGATAAGTCAAACGTCACGCAAATCACTAGTTCACAACACCGTCAAAGACTGTAGAGGGAAATAGATTTCCTTAGAATGGAGTACTTGTCCTTGTGGATATCACTCATGATGGGAGTGATTTTTTGATGTCATCCAAATAAGCATCGACAAAATCACAAAGGAAGAAATACCTGAATATAGATATTATTTTCCCTGCAAATGAAAATGAAGAGGAGGATGGTCGAGACCCATGGATCAAATGATCATCTAAAGGAATTTTGATCATGTTACCATTTAAAGGTCATGCTAAGGCTCCTACGCATGGTGAATAACCCATGTAAAGTCCCACATATCCCCCTTCGACAAACCTTCTCACTCTTATAAAGGCTCCCTAAAAAACCACTGACCACCTAGTGACAGAAGAACAATTTCCCCGAGGACACATGGGTTGTCATTGGAAAGTTCCTAAAAACCCACCAAAAATCCTTCAAAAATAAGGAGGAATGATATTCAAAGATAGATACCCCTAGTGGTCATGAATATCATGCACCATATCACCATTTTACGGAATAAAATTCTTTCATGACATCTATGCCAACTTGTAAGACCTACAAACCTTTTTTGGATGAAACCAGGGAGATAAAGGGGAGGAGTCAAGAGGTGTTCACTATCACTAAAAGACATGTGATTCATCCCCGGAAACCCCGTGATACATGGTGAAACCTCAGTGTTATGTATCCCTCATCTCATGAAATCTTTTTGGCTTATCAGCCTCTCCATATAGAAGTCTTTGGGTATGTATAATAAAAATGATCAAATGGATTTGTCTAATAAAATTTTCATGCCTCTTCATATGACCCATATTGTTCATGCGGAACACCACCAAAAAATGATGTAAATTCCCTTGACATTACTCATGCTATCCCGCATGACTCACAACATTTGTGACATAAAATAAAGTAAATAAAAGAGGGAGTAGGAAGAGGGTACTCATAGTTTCTAAAGAATATGCAATGTGACCATGGAAATTTGAAGTGTGGTCCCATGAGAACCTTGGAAAAAACATTCTCATCTCACGAGACCCCAAGACAAGTCACCCAAGGCCTTATGAGTGTCTTCCAACAGGCATGTAGATCTTGTGAAGGCTCTTCAACATGTCATAATAATGGCATGTAAGTCCTTCAACATGACCACATGATCAAAAAAGTCCCCATTAATTGGATATAATACAATAAAGGGAGATTTGATGGAAGAGACTCATGATCACTGAAAATTAGGTGACACACTCATGATAGTCCATGACAGAGACTCACAAAACCTCTTGATGCCAGCCCAATTCACCAACTCCAGCTTGAAACCATGCCGAATACTCAGTATAAACCAAAAAATGCTCAGGGTGGAGAGGCCTAAAAATTAACCCACAGTAAAAAAAATAAAGGGCTACTACGCATGTTGGATTCCCAAATTCTGGAGTATTCAATTGTCAAGTTCTACAAACTTCTCAGAGCAGTAGATCATGGGACCATTGAAATTTCCATCACGTAATACACTAGTGGGCAGTTGGAGTAGTCATTATTTAGGCATAAATTACTTTGCATGATCATTCATAGATCACACAAAGGATCTCTACTAGGTTATATGAAGAATATCCCAAAATCCCACTAAGATCATGCGAGACTCAAGATGAACTGACACCGAAAAAAACCAAGGTATTCATGATGCAAGGGTTAAAACCAAGGTCAAAGTTGGAAGGATTAAGAAAATAACATGTTCACTGAACCTCACAGGCATCACAGAAGATATCCAAAGACACACTACATCACCAAGGCATGTTTTTTGGATCTTGAGACACTCCTTCAACATGCCATCTGGGACACACAGAATACTCCAGGCATGGAAGAATGAGTCATAGAGTCCCCCTATGGATAGTACTAAAATCTTGAAAACCCTCTATTCCTACCACTGAATACTTGAGATGTCCTTTGGAAACATCTCTTGACTCATATAATAGTGCCTGCTCATGTTATCCAAGTCGTGCAAAAGCATCTGGATATGATAACCAAGATCTTA
This sequence comes from Viscum album, assembly GCA_963277665.1. Classification (NCBI taxonomy): domain Eukaryota; kingdom Viridiplantae; phylum Streptophyta; class Magnoliopsida; order Santalales; family Viscaceae; genus Viscum; species Viscum album. Next base: position 130,925,230 of record OY728162.1, read on the forward strand.
TGACTCCCTTTGGGTAAATCAATTGAGACTTGATACACACTACAAACATGTTGTCTATGTCTCACAATGTATCCTATAGGTGTCATCCAAGATACACAATACCCCCCAGACTATGCCACACTTACTCTTGTGACACCCTCCATATGTGTCAGGCAAGGTCATGCGATGGAAGTCAGGACATGGCGATTGGGTCATGTAACTCCCTCTAGAAAAAAAGGCCATGTCAATAATCTATCCCAGGACCAAATAGAATTATATATCCTCATAATGAAAGCCTATAATGTAGGAAAACCTCAATTTTAAATTCCCGAAAAAAGGGAACTACGATGACTCTGATTCCTGCTATATCCAGTATACGTAGGCTACCTATCCTTGAGGTTTGAGCTCTATATTGATTATCCAAAAGAATCTGAGCATCTAATCCCCTTATTAAAAGAAATAAAATGGATTACTTATTATACCTTGTTTCCCTCAATGACCATGGTTTACATGGGATTAGGTAATCAAAAAAATCATAACATATGAACTATGAATCTCTATAATAGAATAGGGCGGCCTTAGTGCATAATTTCTAGTATAAAACTGAATTGCGATGACTCTGATTCCTACCATAACCAGGATACCTAAGATGTATCTCTGAGACCCGAGTCCCATAATAAATCATTTCAAGGTAGTCCTAGTGTATAAGTTTTGAATCATGAGCAATGAAATGATCATTCTCTAGCCCTTGTTTCTCACACTGATCATAACACATGTGAGCTTAGGGACTCACGATAATCCTATCACATGCACTATGAGTCTTTATAATGACATGAGTAACCCCAATACATAATAACCATGAAAACTCTAATTATTGATATAACCAAGATATGTAGGACACCCCCTTAGGGTTCAATCTCAAATATTTGGTGTCTCAATACCCGAACGTATGTCCTATCCAAATGACATTAAACTGCATGGTACTAATGAACTACATGGTTTTTCATTACTACAATAACAAGGATGAGTAGAATGCCTCATAATGGATCAATTTACTCCTCATAATAATAATCACCTCCTTACATGGAATCATATTCTGAATCAATTGGTTATAAGGATTCAACATATAACAAACCACATATTACTAGAAAATGATGGAGAATCTCATATACATACAGATGGATTCACTAAAGAGATCCGAGTATTTTTCATATGAAAGAGAATTAACCTGTAATCATTTTGTTAGGGTAACCAGTCCCATATCAGGATTAGGGAGAGGTTCATGAACATATATTAAATCTATAAGATAGTCCCAAAGTAGGAAATAATTCCTCTAAAAAAGGGTGAGATGAGCCTGAAATCCCATCCTCTTCACCAATGTGAGTCCCCAAGAGTCACTAGGCTTGAAAAATAAGATGAACACCAACCTTTGGAAAGAAGGTCCATACTCATCTATGGATGAGGGAACCATTGAGAGTTTCTAGGTAAGAAAAAATAGATGAAAAAACTGATACGTGTGATTGAGTGAGGCCTTAAAATAGCCCTCAATCAAACCATAATGGGGGACCTATTCCACATTCATGTAGAAACCTGATGACATAATCACTAATTCAATTTTTAATTCTATGATTATATATACTATACAAATTGTGTTCTAAATATCCAAGATCATATAAAACCTAAAGGTTTTCAATACCTTAAATATCATTTCCAAAAAAAATTAAATGCACACTTCATGTTAAACCACAGATTTAAAAAAACTTCAAATTACTAAAATGTCTTCCAAAATGTCATTAATAACCTCAAAATTTTTACTACTTAAAACTTAAAATGGGGTGTCTAATACTTTGACCTTATTATCAACCTTAATCTTGTAGACTTATGATGGTATCCATAAATATTAAGATAACATCAAATAAAAACATCATATTATCTAAAGTTATCTAAAACCTACATTGATACCAACTATAACATCCCAAAACCCACACTCTGGGATATAGTTCTAAATTTATATACTTTACATTTTTGTATTTGATACATAAGAAGGTGAACCAATTTTCTCCAATAAAAACATACAATATCAAAAATAAATATCAGATCACTTACATACCCATGAAACTTTTAGGTTTAGAGTTTTATAGAATTAGGAAAAACTCATATCAACTAGGATTCATACAAAAATGGTTTATTAATATGAACATCATCTCTAATTATAACCAGATTTTCTTATTTAACATTTGTTCATTGGCATCATTCTTGTGAAATCCCTTATACACATATTTTATTCAGCCTAATTCTTTAAAACTTAGGGAAGATGAAAACACATGAAGTTTGAGCTCAAATGATTGGTAAGGGTAAACATAAGCATTAAAAATTATATTTAATAAATGATAAAAATAAGTTCATAGGGGTATGATGATAAAATCATAGCACATTATAGAATCACAAATGAACTCATTCCCATCAATACTTGGATCATAAAATTTAAAAGCATAGAAAAGGAAAGAGTCAACACAATCAATAATTATGATCTATGAGATATCAATCTTGATCATAATAAGAATTATAGATACATAGAAAGAAATTAAAACCCTTTTTAGAAACATGGATCAATATATTCATGAAAACATTTCAAAACCTTTTTAATTAGAATAACCGTATGAATGAATTCCAGTATACGAATTACCCAATGCATTGGGGAACTATATAGGCACACCCATAGTATAATATAAAATGATATGACCTTAAAATATCCTAGAAACCTCATTGTAAAAGCTATAACGAGCTCACCAAATACTATCTGGGCCACCCCATCATATAAGTTGTAATAGGCTCACCCGGTGCTATGTGGACCGCCCTATCAAATAAAATGTCCAAGAACCACAACATGAATAAAGTATACATATATATATATTTCATCATAAAACTCATAGATTCAATCATTATTCCTTTTAAAACTTGATTAACCTATGGAAAATAAATGGTTTTCATTTTAATATCTTTGAAGCATGAGTAATCTGTGGAAAAGAAATAGGCTCTATAACAATCTATTTGAAAGTAATTAACCCATGGAAAAGAAATGGGTTCCATAAAAATCTATTTTAAATATGATTAAACCATGGAAAATAAACCTGTTCCATAACAATGTCATTAAAATATGATTAACCAATGGAAAATTAATGGGTTCCATAATAATCTCTTTGAAACATGATTAATCTATGGAGGAGAAATGAGTTTCATAACAATCTCTTTGAAACAATCTTATTCCATCCTGAGAAAGAATGATGATGGTATAAATACCAAATATCTCCAGTGGAGGATAATTAAAAACAAGTCTTGTTAACAATAATGAATGTAAATACCATTAAAATACCTTTAAAATCATTCTTGATGAAAATATCCTTTATGCTTTGATAATTCTTTTTAAAACATAAACAAATTTGAAAACCCTTTTATTTGAAAATATATCTAAAAACTTATAATGGAAGAATTAAAAATCATTTAAAAAACTTTTTAAATATATATTTTTGAAATAATTTACTTTGAAAATGAGAATAATATTTCATTTAAAATCATTTTTGAATTTTTTTTAGAAAACATGGTTTTGGAAGAAAACAAATTTTTGACCGAAGATAGAAACAAAGTTGTATTTTCTTAAAAAATTACTGATTATATTAAGTACCAAAGAGTGGGAAAATAGTACTATTACATGGAAATTTAAGTAATGAACCTGTAATAAAATTCATGAGTAGTATTAAGAGGTATATGATAATATTTCAACATTGGAGGGTTAATCATAAATAATCCAGATAAATGGTGAGATTGTAACATCAAATCCTTACCACTTTGGTAACCTTGAATCATAAGACACATTAAATAGAGATCCTAAAATGGATATGTTAATAAAAATAAATTCAAGAAAATAATCATAAAATATATTCACGTTCAGTATATATACCACACAATAACTATAAGTGGTGAATATGGAATATATCTCAAAGAAAAAAAATGAGATGAGAAAAACCCTTAACTTGAGTCTGACTTGTCACACGTATCTTTATATTCCTGAATAATAAACTTATGTTAATTATTTATTTCATTGATACCCTTTTTAAAGTTCATTATTACTTTTATTTTACTTATTAACATGTTATATATGATTACTTAATCAATTAAGCTTATGTTAGATGTTTTGACCATATTTGAATTGTCTGTTAAAAAAAAATAGGTGGGTTGACTATGGTCAAAGTGATAATTATTTAAATTTATCAAGAATAATATTAATTAAATAATAATATTTATACATTAATTATAATTTTTAAACCCATCATGGAATTTGGTTATTAAAAATGAACTAATGTTGCGATCAGCGAGACGTTAGGCCGTACGTACGTATGAGTAATGTTTCCATTTTTCAATGATCATAATGGAAAGAAGGTAAGTAACATTATATTTTTAAATAATTATAATAATATCATAAATACCATATATTTAATTATATATACTTATATATTTCATTCATGTGATGTGGTTGTGGAAAAACTAATCACATCACTTCAAGGAGACAAAACTCCAGACATCCATGAATGATGTTATCATTTTTTTCAGTAAATGAAAAAGTAAAAAGAAAATGATATATTTCTTAAATATAAATAATTTATAAATATCATAAAATTTCATTTATATCACATATATCTATTATATATACCCTTATGAACTTCCATGTAACACATTATTATAAAACAAATCACATCACTTTGCGAGGCGGTAGTTTGCTGTACACACAAGCGGTGTTATCATATCCCTTATGGAATGGAATGTAAAAAGGTATATATGATATAATGGATAAAGAGGTATAATTATGTTTCAAATATAATATATAGACTTTATCTCAATCATCATACCTAACCGTGATATTTTGTAATGGAAAAATGAATGACATCATTTCATAATGCAGTAGTCTTTCGTACACACGAATGATGATTTCATAACCCATTTGATAGAAGTGTGTGTATTTTTAGGTCATAAAATTAACATAAAAACATCTCATGATATAGATTATACCAATTTTATTATATCAGTATGGTATAATAATAATTTTTTATGTGTAGAAATAAATAAAACAAAAATGCTCGTTAATGAATGTTACCTCTTCTTCAGGTAACTACTTTTGGTTTGTACATAGAGCCTTCCTTGGTTAGATTTATGCCTAAATTAAGGCTTATATGATTGTATTATATTATTTTAGAAGTTATTTTGGAAGGTTTTGGAAGATCAAAATGGCTTGAGAGGTGTAAAGAAGTGAGGGTAGTGAATACATTTTTATAATGGAGGAGGAGGGAAATTCTTGTGAATACATTACAATTTTATTATATCAGTATGGTATAATAATAATTTTTTATGTGTAGAAATAAATAAAATAAAAATGCTAGTTAATAAATGTTACCTATTCTTCGGGTAACTACTTTTGGTTTGTACGTAGAGGCTTCCTTGGTTAGATTTATGCCTAAATTAAGGCTCATATGATTGTATGATATTATTTGAGAAGTTATTTTGGAATGATTTGGAAGATCAAAATGGCTTGAGAGGTGTGAATAAGTGAGGGTAGTGAATAAATTTTTATAATGGAGGAGGAGGGACATTCTTGTAAATACCCAAATGTATTCACTATTGAGAGGTATAACTTAACTAATGTGACTCCAAAATTGAATAATATTGGCAGTGAGGGTTTATTTGTTCAATATAAACCTCTAAAACCAAAAAATAAAACCATTATCATTATTTCCTTACTATTTAAATTTACTCAATTTTATCCTTTTTGTTTTTACCACTATAACTAGTTTTCTAACATAGATAATTAATAATTTAAGTCTAATTTAAAGTTAGTATTATTTTAAAATACATACTCAAAGATTATAAATACTATATTTAATTTTAAAATAAAAAATATCTCATGTGTGTTGGAAATTAATTTTAACCGAAGCGCATGAAATGTGCAAAATCGCTGCTTTAACCATATCCAAGCTAACCAAATTTTTACTATTTATGGGTAAATATGTTCATTATAAAAGATAAATTGGTCTATTAATGGATGATATTTGAGATTTGATAACATTTAAAAATCACTTTGATGAATACATATTTATTATTATTTTAAAATCATTTAATAAAATATCATTTATCATAAAAACACATTAATGTCAATTTAAACATTATTAATTTAATTTGAATTTAAAATATCAATAAAATTATGGAATTAAAATATATTAAATTCACACCATTGTAATATGGTATAATCATCTATTAAATTATTTTTACTCAATAATTCATTCAATTTACATAAATCTTAATATTTTTAGTATCATTTATTGTATTTAATTATTAGAAAAATAATTCTTACATTGAAATTTATTAAGCATTTTAAGTAATTATTTCATTAATAAAAAAATTATAATGATTAATAAAACTCATTTATATTTTAAAATAATATTTATAACTAAAACTATTTTGTTTTTTCACTATCCCAAATATTTATAGATATTAAAAGGAAATAAGGTCCCTTTTTTACCTTTTTCTTTACTTAACCTATTATATAGGTCACTATCATGGAATAATATCCCAGTAACTCATAAAAATAGATAATAGGGTGATAATGGTAAAAATTATGTCCATAAAAATGGGTTTTTATAAGTTTAGGGTCATTCTTACTTCTTATATTCAATGTTTTACCACTAAGTAAAATTGTTTTTACCTTAATCACTATAATTAATTTTTACTATTTTCACTAATCATTATTGTAAAAAATTTATTTGAACTTATTAGATGATATAAATTATGTTTATTCTAAATATGGAATCGATTTTTTAAACTTTAACTCAAATAAGAGGAATAATTTAATTTAAAATTAACATCATAGATGTGATGTGAAAGCAGATTTTTAAAGTTTACAATGTTCAAAAGTATACAATGTTTTTATTTCAAAATTCAATATGAAAAAGATTCCAATTAAATAAATTGTATAAATAGATTTATAATTAATCTATTTTTACTTTAAAACAAATTTAAAATATAATTTATCATTCAAAATTATTTAGACGAAAATGTAGTTTTCAATTAAAATTCAGTATTTTTCACCATTCATCAAAAACAAAAATGAAAATTCTTAGAAAAATACCAAAAATTAACCCTAAGATAATTTTGATATTCCTTTTTCAAAAAAAAAACTTTCTTTTTCATATAAAGTCATAAAATTATTAAATTTAATTTTAATTTTTGTGCTCTAAGAACAATTAAACCGTCTTTTAGAGAAAATAACAGTTTTTTAAAAATATTTCTTCTTTTAAATGATTCTTATTTTATTAATGATCAATATATAAATAATAGACATGTGTTATATACTTATTTTCATATTTTATGTAATACTATTCATACCTTCCATTCCAACAGCAAGGCGATAACTACCATATTAAATATTAATATATTGTTGTTCAGTAAAACTCGATCTTGCATGTAATGAAAGCTATTAAAGAAACTAATTATTGCGTGTATCATAAGATAAAATTATTGTTGTGTGCCCTTTACTATATCAAATATAATTTTATTACTTTAAAAAATTAAAGTGTTATATTGTGGATAAACATAGGATTGATAGAATGAGTGGTTTACATAGAGGATTTCTAGGTTAAACGAATTACTTAACCAATCAAATAAATAACTAATTATTTTAACCAATATTAAACCCTTTAAAGTGAACAACATAAGATCCTATTGAGAAAAAAGATTATATTTACTCTAGGCCAAAACCTAAATTTTTGATATAAATTTGGTATAGAATTTCCCATCCAAGACTCAATTTTAAATTAAAATCAAAATTATCCAAAATTACGCATGTGTAGAAAATAAATAATATATTTATACAAAATATATTTTTATCAAGGCCCTGAAATACCCATAATTTTACACTGACTTAGCCTGAGTGTAACAACACCTTGGATTCAATAAAACCATTATATAATTCTATTGAGGTCACCATCTAGGGTAAAAATAACATTTTACCCCTGGAGAAGTATTGGGACTATAAAACCCAAAATTGGGGTAATTTTAGCCTAAGGAAAACCTAACTCACTAAATAATCCCCAATTTATGTTATTTTCATCCTAAAAAATAATAAAATTGTTTATCCTAAACTATATAGTTTATTATGAAACTAAATGCGGAAAACTACTATCGTAGCACACACCTCATTCACCCATGGAGGTCCAAGTTCTAATCAAACACAATGCTCATCCACCTATAAATGAAACATTATATTTCATTCATAAAGATAATATATATAAAAATATAAATTCATGAACCAAGAGGAAATATTACTCCACTCCTGGTGATCCATGCCATGCCTCTACACTCAAAACCTTCCATCATCTGAAGGTATTCCTATTTCATGGGATGAATTAAATGAATGGGCCACTGAAATCAATCTTGGGATGATTCATTTTCAAGGTTACCTCTGATGGGAGATATCCACTCCACACCATAAATATAATTCAATAATTTTATTATGAGATCAAGTGATTCATAAAGAACTCTAAAATTGAGTGGTTCACATAGATTTTTCACTGAAACTAGAAGAGTTTCAAGGTATCATGGTCCTCTGGTCCCACATCAGCTTTATTAACATGTCATTCCAATATGGAATATGCCCCAATATCACTATCTTATGGAATAAGAGTAACATGGACCTTATTTACCATTCTCATTGAAAGAATCTATTGGTATCCTCCATCTACACCACAATATCTATTCGATTTCGTATCTACTGATGGAGATAACATAGCCGTGTTGTCATATCTCTTTCAATGAAGTTTACGATGAGAACATTCAAAATGAAAAAAAAACTCTTTAGACTATTCAGAATTAAAAAAATTATCATCAGGTCACATATTCCAACATAATCAAATTTTGAAGATCTATATTGTTTATATGACTCTACTATATTGTATCTAGACCCCAAAATAACACATAAATGAGTGACTAAAATCCATAACCTCATAAGGAAACGTACCCATCAAACACATAGAAATAGTTTTCATGCAATGAGAACTTCCACCAAGGGGTCATTGTAAATATCATACAAAAAATATTATTCTAAAATGGATATATATTCTTATTATGACTCTCCAAATAGTAATAATGGACATGAAGAGAAAACCACTACCCACCTTGGGAAGTGTTCAACATACTTTCCACCTGTTGGAAAACCCTTTAAGTATATCACATAGAACGTTCTATCAAATAGGATCACTAAGTCAACATCATCATTGTAACCCTATATCACACAGGGGATGAGTGTAGGGACATCACCATTGATCTAAGGTGAGAAACATTACTATCCACACAATAATAGCTTCCCCAAAACTATTTATCCATTCACGCCACTATCATTCATACATAGAGTCCTCTGTTATAAGTGTTAACTACATAACCACTATTCTACCATAAGGATCTCTTCAACTTCCACAACACTAATTTCATAATTAAAAATGATTATCTATGGAAATACTAGGGAAATACCCTAAATTCCCAATAGGCTCATCCTTAAACTGACACATTGAATTATTTAGTCCATAAACTCTGTGAATGCCACAAGAGTTTACTTTAACCAACTTTACTATTAATTGAAACACTATATAAAAAATACAAGATGATTCATATATTGGTCTCTCATAAATGGAAAACCATATTTCACCCGTTTATAATCATACATTAATTCTTCCATAATCATTGGAAGTGAATTTATCATTCATTCACATAACACAAAAACCACTCTTACCATCTAATGGGTAATATAACTCATCTTCAAAAGGGTTAGATTTAATTGTCACACCCACAACGAGATGACTAAAACTAAAAGAACTAGTGACCACTTATCTTAAAGGAACTTGTAGGACTCTATAATCTAATTAGGTTTTATATTTAAAACTTGACTAAACTATGAACTACTAACCCTATACCTGGATATAATGATCTCACTTCATTATAAGAGGTGAGTGAAAAATGGATTCCATCTATAGTAACTCTCTATATCAAAACCCAACCCTCTTTTTCATGATTAATTTATCTATTTAGTGATACTTAGTCCTTTCCTTGAGTTTCGATTAAACCCATTTGATTTTTTTTGAGATTTTTAGTATCATTGTAGGGTGTATGGCTAGCCTACACAATTAGTACAAACCATGAGGAAATAATCTGGATAAATAGTAAATCATAGTAGATCCATTTAACATAATTAGTGCATAAATTTTCAACCATGTAGCCAAACCATGTGAGTTACCAGGTGATTTTAGTGGGAGGTTCACATTTAGTTCAAATTTGGTAAACTATGTGGCCCAATCACGTAACTTGCCTGATTTTTTAAAAACTTTATTTACCTATCTACCCTTACCCTTAATTAAGAAAACCCACATCTATCCTCTAAACTATATCACATGAGATGTAATAGGTTGTCTATACATGAATATCCATTTCATTGTAACAACTAAATATGCTAAAAAGAATATTATGTTCAATAGTATATACGACACACAATAGTGAGTTTAAACAAACAATGAATTATTAATATTTAAATATGAAAATTATAACCTAGACGTTAAATTAGGAGGTATGAGTAAGAATAAAAAAATTATGAAATATATATAATTAACCAGTTCAATATAATTTTATTTATAAATAATTAGTAAATAAACAATTAATTTTTAATGAAGACATTTTATTCTTCAAAAAATATTTTTTCTTCTAAAATGATTTTTATTACTTTTTGTGAGAAAATATTATATTTTTTTTGGAAATTTTAGAAAATATATTTGATAAAATGAAATTTATTATTAAAATAATATTATAAATATTAACTTATAGGGAAATTTCGGTATTTTTTTGAAATGACTGATTTTTCAATGAATAGTGAAAATTATTGAGTTTCCAAATACTGCCATTTATTTTCATTAAATAGAGTAATCTAAAAGTCCAATAATATTTTGGATTTTGTATTAAAGTGAAATATGAACCATTTTATTTATAATTATCTAATTAACTTTATTTGAATCATCAAATTTGATGATTTTGGTATAAGTTTATTTTTATGTTTAAAAACATGGTTTTTTGAAAACTATTTTAAGTCCATAAAGTATAACCATTTTAATTAATTAAAGTAACCCATAGTATGGAAATATTAAAGTTAAAATTTTAGATTATATATATTTTATATGAATTTTAATTCATATAATGATGATTACATATTATAGAGTTAATATAAGATCATATATTACTTAAAAATGAATTTTCCTATAAAAGGTGCTTTGATTAGTGTTTTGTGGTTTTAATTTTAAATTAAATTCTACCACTTATGTGAATTTAATTTTAGAAAATTAATTTAATATTTATAATCAGTATGATTAATATTATACGATAATATTATCTTATTTTTTGGTCATAATGGATAGTAAAAAATAAAAATTAATTATCGCGATTAAGGATAAAATGGGGTTTTGCACATTATATGCACTTGTTTAAAAGTTAATTTTCCCCATGAAATGGATTTTTTGACAAATTAGATTTAATAATTATAAATATTAGTAACCTATTATTTTTAAGGCTTATTTTATTTTTATTCTTAAAAGATAAACTTCCTAGGTAAGAAAACTAGTTACCATGGTGAAAAATAAAATTATAAAAGTGAGTAACCATAAAGGTCATGGGAACGAAATGTTAAACAATATTTCATTTTTAATGGTGTAGGTTTTTATTTACCTTATATTCTGTAAAATACATGATTTATCAATTCTAGAGGCACATGGATTGAGAGTGACTTCCCATTATTGAATAGTTTTGGGTATTTATAAAAATGCTACTCCTTCTCACTTATAGAAGGACAAATCGTCTTCTCTCCTATATACGATTAAAAATCCAATTGTTTAGAAAAAAACCAACTCATATACATTCCTTACTCCCCTTAAAACAATCTAAATGAACCTAAAGAGATTTTCGGAAGAAGATGTATCATTCTTATACGAGTGTAATATTTTATTTATTCTTCCTCAACTTTAAATATTATTTAAATATGATCATATAATAACATTTGTTTCTAAAATATAATTATATTATATTATTATAATTTCATAACCTACATCCATATAATCTTCCATTAAATATTAAATGAAACCATCATTCGTGTGTATGGTGAACTACCACATAGCGAACTGATGTAATTTGTTTTCCATCATCACCTCTCATGACTTTTTATAATGATGAGTTTATTATATATAAATATATATATTATATTCATGAAAAAATTATCGTTATGTAAAATTAATATATCATATATTTTTTTACCATTTCATTCACTAAAAAATGTTAACGTTGTTTGGGAGTATATATGAACTACAATCTCTACAAAGTGATGTGATTCATTTTTCATCACCACATCAAATGGATGGTATATATAAGTGTATTTAAAGAAATAATATTTTATTTATGATATAATTATCATTATTTAAAGGTAATATAACACTTACCTTCTTTCCATCATGACCGTTGAAAAATGTAAATGTTACTCATGCATACGTACAACCTATCGTCTCCATGATTGTAATGTTGTTCATTTTTTTACAAAAATCATTAATTGTTTGTTTTAAAAATATATGTTATGTATAGAAATGATAATTATTTCATTATTATTTTTCTTTATATGATGGAATAATTAATTCTTTTACCATATTCAACCTACCAAAGTCATTTTGGACATATGAACAAAATATTGTCTAAACGTCCGATGTGGACTTAATTGATGAAGTAAATAAATGTAACATGGTAATAAATAAAATAAAAATAAATAATAAAGTTGAGAAATTTTATTAATAAATTAAACAATTACATATGATTGTTGTTTTGGAAGATAAATCACATATGTGATGATCCGAACACAAGGTATGAGATTTTAAAACTTAATTTCTGTTTATTGGGTTATATTAATTCATCATTGTATTTGATATGATAAGATTATGTGTGTCATTAACATTGATTATTTTATGTTACATTTCCACTTGTTTTATGTGGATTTAAATTTGATACATATAACCAATTCATTGATTAATTCTTACTTCAACGTTTTGATCATTTTAAGTGATTTCAACTCAATTTCCCTTCATCGAGTCATGTTTTAATGTTATATGCCTAATTTATTTTATATGTTATATATGATATAAATTTTACATATTTTATCATGAATACCTCATACTTAATTATATTTTAATATATAAATAATTTTACATTATCAAAGGTGATTTGATTTGAATGTTACCAAGATAATAAATGCTTTATGTTACAATCTCTTTTCTTTTTGATATTGTTTATGTTCAATGTTACTTTGGGAGAAATCATATTAAATTATTTTCTAGAACTAAAAATATTTTATTCTAATCTGGTCAGAAATTTGGTTTATATGTTTGGTTTCCATTTCCTCTTTTATTCAATAAAAAACATCAAGAAAGTTGTTTGTAATTAATACCTATATTGTATCTTCTTTCAGATATAGAATATTTCTCTTCCATGTTTATATTTTCCTTAAAATATTTTAAATTATATCTTTTCTATTCTATAATGATTTATTAAATACATTTTTACACATTTTTTATTTTTTTACAAAATGTTTTAAAAGGAATCTTTCTGTCATTTTCAGAACAAGGCACTTTTTGACTTTTTTTTACAAAAGTGTGAAATAAATGTTTTCTTTTAACTTATACTACATGAATGAAATTTTAAACCATCATGAAAAATAAATTATTAGAATATTACTTTATATGTTTCCATGTTTATTTTCAAGTAAAACCTTTTCTATAATATGTTTTAAATTTTTAGATTTTCAAGAAGTGATTTTAATGTGAAAATGGTATTTTCCTCAAGAAACGTTCCATGTGATCTTTGAAAGAAACCTTCATCAATGATAAAAACATTTGATATTATGGATTACTTAATTTTTTTATATATTTATCTTAAATATATACCTATCTAATTATACCTTCCTTTTATGGAGTAATACACACATTAAGTTCATTAATCAAATTCCTTCTTTATAAAATCTATTTTGATTATGACATGAGGAAAGATTATACAATCCAGTTATTTGCATGGGTAATTCTTATGTTTATTCTTTATGATTTATTTCCTTTTTTTCGGAACACATAAGAATGTACATGTTATGATAGGTGTGTCTTGATAACAATCCAATTCATTGGGTAATGTTTTTGTCTCATGAGACATTATGTATGGGATTGGGGAGTTAACCTAATCAATTATGGGGAATTTTCAACTATGTGATATTGTCTATGATGTTATCATCAACTCTTTTTTATGTCATTTTATATGATTATTCCACATTTCCTATATTGATATGATCTTATGATATAATGTTCTTTATATTATTCTCCCAGGAGATTACTTTTGAGCCTTCTTTTTTATGATATCATGTTATTCCTGGTTATAATTTTTTCTAATTTACTAAGATTTATAGCTCTCCCCTTTATTTTATGTATTAACCAGGTTATCCTATGTAGTTTTATGAAATAAAATATAATTTGGAGCTCACTATAGAGAATAAAAATAAATATGTTATGTTTTAGTTTATTTTGATGTTTTATGCACCTAGTCTTCCAAAGACACTAGGCCTCATGATATACGTGTTGTAATTAATGGATGTTTATTTTAAAAATCATGTAATAATATGATTAAAATTATTGGGTCACTATAGTTGGTATCAAATAAAGTTCTAGTTATTTTTTGGGTTTAAGATTATAAAAATTTATTAAAAATCTCTAAGGATAATTCTTAGTATAGGATAACATATTAATGTTTTTCTTAGGAAGATATTATGAGTTTTTACTAGAAATACATGTATGTACAGATACTACATGATTATGCAGTTTTCGAACAGATGCATCAAGGGTTAATAACCCTAAAAATGTTGTTTGAGTATATCTCAATCATCATTCTGTTCCATGTTGAGTGTTCCCTTACCGTGCACCTATTTTGGCACTCCTAAGGGATATGCTTGGGTTAATTCACATTTTCTCTATAAAATATCATGATTAATTAGATAATAGAACCTATATAAACTTATGTTCTACTATAGAGATATGGGATAAACCTAAAGTGTCTTTATGTTTATATTTCTAAGGTTGATCATATGTTTAATTTCATAGATTCCCATTTTTAGGTTTTATACTATGAGAGTTTAAGATGAATAAGGATATTTTTGGGAGACATTTATTGTAATAAAACCCTTGGGATTAGTAGATGTTTTATTTATTTGATCTATAATTCATTTATATTTTGTGGATATACGTTTTAAGTTATTGATAAACTTGAGGGTTAATTTTATCATTGATGTTAAGGTAATTATAGTCAATTAAGATTATTTGATTTTGT
This sequence comes from Viscum album, assembly GCA_963277665.1. Taxonomy (NCBI): domain Eukaryota; kingdom Viridiplantae; phylum Streptophyta; class Magnoliopsida; order Santalales; family Viscaceae; genus Viscum; species Viscum album. The sequence continues at coordinate 130,940,683 of OY728162.1, forward strand.
GGAAAAAAATCTCTATAGAATAATCTGGTGGTTAAAAATTGATTTGACGATTAATATTAATTTGAATTTATTCATAATATTTTTTTGAAATGTTATAGGAATTATATTATTATAGTTTTAGAAAAAGGACAACCAGTATATCAGGCAAAAACTTGTCATATCCGGAAAGGTCGTAAGGCTTGAACCCAAAATTTAAGGGCGAAGAGGGTGAAACACCTACCACTAACCTACAAGATGTCTTGGTCAGTAATACATTCTTTTTTTTTACTTAAACAATTTTATGGATAAATATTAATTTAATTTTTTGAGAAACATATTATTGGATCAAACCTTTTTGGTTTTTTAGGATATTTAAATGATTAATGATATTTTGGGAGATGTTTAATTAAATTAAGGTATATTTAACCATTATGTCTAACATGTTATTTGATAAGAATGATTATTTTATAATAACATAATTAAAATTTTTAATATTGAGGTTATTTAGGATATATGGTTATGGAATGATTTAAGTTCATCTTTGGATTTTAAAATTAATATGATGGTGTATTCATTTTGGGAATTATCTAATCTTATGCAAACCATTATGGTATTTGTTAATTTATAAAGACAATAGGAATATATTATTATTAATTTTTGGATTATGTGATCCATTATAAGTTGATTTTAATTATTCATGCATAAAAAATAATTTTAAATACTCATCATTTGGAGAAAAATATGAGATTGTGATGAAAATAGATTAAAGGATGAAATTATTATTTTCAAGTAATTATTTTTCATTATGTTCTTTTTATAAATGGTAAAATAATGTCTAAAATATATGAAAAGGAACTTTAAATAAATATGTTGTCATATTTCTTTAATTTCATAAGAATCTACATTCCTTTTCACACCTCAATGCTTTATGCATTTGTGGTTGTTAACATTATCTTGATCAATAAATTAAATATGATTAATGATCATTATCAATATCCATAATTATTTGGACCTTAATTTTTTATCCATGTACATATTTTCAATTCCCAATAATTTTATCTTATTTGTAAACCTATTTATATAATGACATTCATATTTCTTTTCCCCTTTTTTTAAGAGAATGTTTTATTAACCCTTTATCAGAATTTGGGTTTCTACAAAGGCATTTTCAAATGTTAAAACTTTGTTTACCAAGTCCAAGTTCAAATTAAAAGGAGGTAATTTATTAAATGGTTTACTAATGAAACAACCCCTAATTTTAAAAATAAAAATATATTCGATAGCGTATATAACACACAACATTAAGCCTAGAAAAACAATGAAATATTATTACTTAAATATGACAATTATTACCTAGATGTTAAATTGGTGTGTATAATTAGGATTTAATAATTTATGAACTATATATAAATATTATAATAAATATAAATTTATTGATAAATTATTATGAAATAAGAACTTAATTTTTAATGAAGACATTTTATTCTTAAAAAAATATTTTCTTCAAAAATGTTTTTTTAATTTTTTTGAGAAAATTTTATAAATAATCTCTGTAAATTTTAGAAAATTTATTTTTTAAAATTAAATTCATTTTTTAAACTATATTATAAAAATTGACTTAGGGTGAAATTTTTGGGAATTTTTTAAATTGATTGATTTTTCAGGGCATATTGAAAATTACAGATTTTTCAAATACTGTCATTCCTTTTCATTAAATAAAGTAATTTAGAAGTCCCATCATATTTTTTATTTTGTATTAAAGTTAAATATTAAAATTTTTATTTATAATATTCTAATTAATTTCATTTTAACAAGAAATTTTTATGATTTTGGTGTAAGTTGATTTTTATGATTAAAAACATGATTTTCTGAAAACTAGTTTTAAATGCGTAAAGTTTATCAGTTTTAATTAATTAAAATAACCCATATTAAGAAAATATTTAAATCAAATATATATGTTGGTCAGAGTGGATACCCAAGAGTGGGGTGAATTGAGTACCAATTAAAAAATTCTATTAAAAATATTTCTCTTAATATCCCCCAATTTAAAAACAAAGTTAAACTATAGTGAATCTATACAGAGTGTAAAGGTTCAATTAGTTTCTCAAAGATTGATTAGGTCTTAGTTAAATTAATTTGAATGTTAAATTAACTTTTGAAAGTAACTTATTGGTTTATAATAAGTATAAACACTTGCTAATTTAACTATCAAATTAGCTTTAAAATAGTTTTTTATTTCAAAGTAATAAGCATCAGAATGTAAAATATATATTTAATACTTATAAACTTAAAATAAAAGCACATAAAAGTTAACCAAGAGGTTCAGTATCAAGCCGAGACTTACTCCTCTCAATAATTTATATAAATTGATCCACACCCTGGATCAGGGTTAAACAACAGTACACTACTCTTCAGGTACAAAGACCTCTACCACAATTCATCGTGAAAAAAACAATCAATAGATCACAGTTGTCACAACTTTCTAGGTCTTACTCGACCTATACCACCATCCAAAGTGGAAAACAAAAGAGTTATAGAGTTTGAGTGAGGATTTAAGAATCCTCCAGTTTAGCTTAGGTGATAGTGTGTGTGTAAAATAAACAGGGTACACACACTGCTCAACATGTAAATGAAAGAATCACTAATAAAAGAATGATTGAGTTTAGAAATGCTTTAGTGATTAGCAGTGGAGCTCTGGACTCGTTTGTTTTATCAGAAAAGCTTCTGAGTCCTTCTATGGTTTTTCTCAGAAAATAGAGTGTCATTTTCTTCTATGATTCTTGGTCTAGCTTAACAGCTTGAGTGCATGAAATTCTTATTGTAGTTCTTCACTCAAGATGCAGCTTGTGTTCTCCTCTAGAATAAGTTTCCTTGTGTATGTCCATGATTCTTGGAGTATGGATGTAGACTAGTGAAAAATGCTCCAAATTTTAATGTTGTTCAGATCTTGTCTCTTTCACCCTTCGTGTGTCTTCTTAGTGCCTTTCGTGTCACATAAATCAATATATCCAGTGTTCTCTCCATACCTTTATAGCTTTCAGATTTGGTAGAAAAGAATAATCGCCTTTTGCATGGGTACTAGGTACGATTCCCTGACATGCAACAGAAATCATTAAATAACATTAACTGCATTAAAACCATCAAATGTAACTGTTAGGTAAATAAATAAATAGTATAAAGAGTATAGGGTTTTACTGGTTGGTCAAGAATTAATAGCCTTTTATTGGTAGATGTGTATGGTGGACTTTGTGTCGCAAAACCTTCCATCGGAAGCTCTTTTGAACTTTCATCGGTAGCTCATATACCAGTGCATTTAGTTCCATCGGTAGCTCTTATTATCAGTAGCTCTTGTTATCGGTAGCTTTTGATCCATATATAGTTGTCTCTCCATTGGAAGCTCTTTGCATTAGTAGTCTATCAATAACTACTGGTAGACATGCACATTGGTAGCTCGTCTGTTCTGTATCGGTAGACTGAATATGTGAACTGGTTCTATCGGTAGACTTCTATCTGTCGGTAGCTCTGGTCTGTTTGTCTGTCGGTAGCTCTGTACATATTGGTGACCTTAGTGTATTAGTGACCCTGTCTATCAGTAGACTAAGTCTATCAGTAGACTGAGTACCAGTAGCTCTAGCTAAACGCAGACCAGTGACTTAATACTTATCTGTTTTATACAAAACATATCCGAATGGGTTAGAATTACTTCATAGCTTATATAAACATAGATAAACAAAGATTAAACTATCCCAGGGATTATTTTAATATTATTATCATCTTGAGCATAGATTGAAATAATTAATATATAGAAAATTATTAGATTGAGATTATCAAAGTATATGAAAGCATAATTGGGATCATCAAAATAGGTGAGGTCAATAATCTCCCCCTTTTTGAATATCACAACTAATGATATTATCATTTTTAAAAAAATTGTATCAGAGGATATATAATTAAACTCAATTTTCATAGAGAAAATAGTATAGTATAAAACATAATTTATCAGAGATAGAATTAAATGTATCAGAGATAAAAGGAAAATCCATGATATCAAAGGTAAAATTTAGTAGTATCAGAGAACTAAACGAGATGATATCAGAGGATGAGAGAAAAGGAACTGGTATCATAATATGAAATTCAGAGGTATCAAAGGGGAAAATCATGATAACTCTTAGATAAAATTTCTCCCCCTATCATTAATATCTCTCCCTTTGGTTGAATATGTCTTCCTCTTTTGATACTTAGAGAGTATTTCTCCCCTGTTGTAAAATATTTCTCCCCCTTTGTGATAATCAAAAAGTGGGAAATAGAAAAGAGAAATGGAACAATAGGAATAGAAGAAAATAACTTGTATTAAATGGTACAAAAGGTACAAAAATAGAAAACAAAATACATAGGATTACTATCAAACAGTCCAACCACTTGATCGATCCACATCCTCAATGTGATATTTTCCCTTGGGATCAGAAGAGGATACAGGTGGTAAGGATGCTAGTGAAGGCTTAGGAATTCCTGAAATGACCACAGGAGGTTGAGCAACTGACACTATGCCTGGACTGTATTGAGTAGTCCTTTGTGTGATCATATGTGTGAGGCTTCGAATGGCTTGGATAGGAGTCAGCTGAATTGGAGAAGCAGTAGAGGTAGAGGCAGGCAAAGCAGGAGGGAAAATCACTGGCCTGGCATCAACATGCAGAAAAGGCAGCAACAGATTTCTAAAATCCATAATGATTCCTCCTACTCTCTTCATAGAGGATATGAAGTCTTCCTTATTCTCCATAAAATTGTCCAATGCTAGAGTCAATTCTTATAGCTAGCTAACTTTCTCTCTGAAGGCTCAATTGACAGGAGGCAGTTTCATATTCTCAATCAGAAGCTTGAAATGACTGGTCATTTGGGTCTTTGTGTAAATTTTGGAGAAATAGGAGTACACATTTTCTTTCAATTCTTTTTGAGAGGTATAGGCTTCTCCCATGTAGTCTTGGACTATCTTCATAATTTATCTGGCTGAATCTATGGTAGATAGAACAACTCTTCTTAGTTCAGATGAGTCCACAGAGCCACTAGTTGAGGAAGAACCAAGCTCCACTTTCATCATAGCTCGAAACTGATTCAAATCCATCGAAGGTTTAGATACAAGAGAACCAAAAGAGAAAGATATAGTCTCTTTTAAGATTTTGGTCAATCCACTGATAAGATTTTGAACTTGGGAATCCTGGATTGTAGTATGATCTTTCATAGAAGTTTTGAAACCTTCAAATATAGAAACCATCTGGCTTAAAACACTCTTCACATAAGCTAAGTCCTTATCTACTTGGGATTTTGAGCTCATGTAAGAGTCTAAAGAAACAAAAGATTCCTTTAGAGATTCAAGATCTGCTTCAAGTATAGAAACTTGAGCCTGGTAGTCTTTAACTTATTCAACTATTTCTCCCATAAAGGTTGATAAATTACAGGCAAGAGATAGTTCAAAATATCTTTCCAACATAATCATTTCTTCAGCAAAACTCTGCTTCATCTCAGCAACTGAGGCACTAAAAGATTATTTAAGCTCATCCCTTAAGGTATCCATGTCATACTTAGTAACCAAATCAGCAGGTGAAACTGCTACAGATGCTCTTTCAGAGGCTAAACTGACCACATAGTCAATCATAACTGATTGAATTGAAGATACCATAGAATCTTCCATTTTCTTTACCTCTTCCAAAAAACCTTCCTTAAGGTTTTTCTTCAGCTTATCCAGGTCATGTATTCTGACCACATCTTTAGGCAATAATTCAGATTCAACATCATAAACAATTTTTGGTCTATTTAGAGATGCTTCATTGTCTAAATCAGGATAGTCTAAACCAAAGACTACAAAACTAGGGTCTTCTGACCAATTATTAAAACCAACATCCACTGTAACACTTCCAAACATAGATTGATGCTCCCCCTCAATGGGTGCATCCTCAATTAGGATAACAACATTCTCAGCATCATACTCAGTAGCATTCTTAGAAGGTCTTTCATCCTTAGGAGAATCTTCTACTATCATTTTCTGTCACTGCAGTAGCAGGAGGGTCTTATGGATTAGGCAAGGGTATGTCAACTTCATTTTCTTCCTCAGTAGGTACTAAAGATTTTCCAATCACTAGACTCAGGATAAAATCAGCTGACATAGATGCTTCACTCTCATGGAAATCTTCATCATTTTCTACAGCAGCAACTTCAAAAGCCTCTAAAGCAGCTTCTTCATTATCTGATTTATGTTGATCTAGATTTTTAGGAGTTGGGCTAGGAGGAAAGTCAGGGTGTCCTCCTTCATATGTAGAGGACTCTTCCTCTTTTGAATCATCACTGTATTATGGATCCACTTCATCAGGTCCCATACCTGGATCCCTCACATCCTTTGGTCTTGAAGTATTATCCATAGGATTAAACTTTTCATACACCCTCTGGTCATCATTGACCCATTCTCCTCTCCAAGGGTTCCAATTTATTTTCATGTACTTACAAACTGTAGTTGTGATACAGAAATTATTCTTCACTACCACTGTCTCATCTTGAGACTCAGCAACCCCTTTTACCTTGATCATCACAGAGACCAACTTAGAAAAGAATAGGGCATTTGTCTTTGATTTCGGCCTTGTCATATCTTCTATCTGGAGCATCAGCAATCTGCACAAATTAACCTTTACACAATGTCTTAAGAGGTACAGGAGATAGATATCCTGATATCTCAAATTGGAAAAGTCTCCTCTCCTCGGTATCAAGACATGTTGAATAAATTTGAACAGCAATCTGTTCTCTCTATCCATTTCTGCAGCAACTACTTGTCTTTGACTTCCATCACCAGTCATGTCTTCCAAAGTAGTCTCATAATCGAAAATTTCACTGGTAGGTGGCATGGCTCTCACGACATATCCAAATACTCCTTCATGTGGAAGTTTCAAGCACTCAAACCATTCAACAGATGAAAACTACATCTCCTTTCCATTCACAAAATAGGTTACTCGATTTTCATTCTCCGATTCTTCAAAGGTTACAAAATCGTAAAACTGTTTCAATAATTTTGGAAAGTAAGGACCATTGTTGTTCAAAAAACATTCTACCCATTTTTGATATTCAAGAACTTAGAGCACTAAGGACCTGCTAGGCAGCAGCCATTCTACACACAGTTCCTTTTCAATCACAATAACTCTATTTTGTGGATGAGGATTCACTGGTCGTCTTCCCGACCTAGTTTTAGAAACACTACCACTACCACTTGCTTCTTTCTCGATCCTCTGCTTCTTTGTTTTTGGCTCAACAGAGTCATCTCTAACGGTAGGAAGTTTGGTTTTTTCCATCACTGGTTCGAAGGATTCAGGGTTCTCTAAGGATTCAGGAGTTAAGGTTTGAGGGTTAAGTTTTGAGGATTGGTGGATTTAGAAGTAGCTTAGAATTTAGTTTTATCAGATAGGAATCATAAAATAAATAAATAAAATGAAATAAAGTAAAAACAATTTAGATTCTGGCGGCAGATAGAAGTTTTAAAACAGTGCACACATCAATGAGAATTTCTATCAGTGATAATTTTACATCGGTGAGGACTTCACATCGGTGAGAACTTTACATCGGTGAGAATTTCACATTGGTGAGAACTTCACATCGGTGAGAATTTTACATCAGTGAGAATTTCGCATCGGTGATAATTTTACATCAGTGATAATTTTACATCGGTGAGAATTTTACAACGGTGAGGTTAGCTACTGATCAAGGTCAAACATACCTAACTCATGTCTAATGTAACTTTACCTTTCTGAACTCAAAGGTTTAGTGAAGATGTCAGCTAATTGATGTTAAGTTCCTATAAACTCAAGATTAATATCACCCTTTTGGTAATGATCTCTCAAGAAATGGTGCCTTACATCAATGTGTTTGGTCCTAGAGTGAGACACATAGTTCTTCGAGATATTTATTGCACTAGTGTTGTCACAATTGATTAAAACGTGCCTAAAGTCATATCCATAGTCCAAAAGAGTGTGTTTCATCCACAAAATTTGTGCACAACAACTACCAGCAGTAATGTACACTACTTCAGTAGTGGATAATGCTACAGAATTCTGCTTCTTACTACACCAAGATACTAACTACTTTCCCAATAAATGACATGTTCCTAAAGTGCTTTTTCTATCCAACTTGCAAACAGAAAAATCAGCATCGGAATAACTCATTATCTCAAAGGGTTATCCTTTTGGGTAAAACAAAACAAAGTTTACAGTATGTTTAAGATACTTAAAAATTATTTTAACAATAAGTAAATGAGATTATTTTGGATTAGCTTGAAATCTTGCACACATACACATACTAAACATAATATCTAGATGACTAGCAGTAAGGTAAATTAAGCTTGAAATCATACCTCTATAATTGGTTTGATCCACTGGTTTCCTAGTTTCATTTACATCAAATTTACAAGTTTTACTCATAGGAGATTCACTTTCCTTAATACTATTCAAACCAAAACGTTTTAAAAGACCCTTTTTATATTTACTTTGATTCAAAACAATACCATTTTCATTTTGAAACACTTGAAATCCAAGAAAATATTTAAGTTCTCCCATTAAACTCATTTCAAATTCATTTTGCATACTCTTTGAAAAATCAGTACATAAAGAATGTTTAGAAGATCCAAAGATAATATCATCAACATATATTTGAACTATTAAAACATCTTTAGAAATTATTTTAATAAAAAGAGTTGGATCAACAATCCCTTTAGTAAAACTTTTTGAAATAATAAAATTACTAAGTCTATCATACCATGATCTTGGATCTTTTTTTAGACCATATAAAGCTTTAGAAAGTTTAAAAACATGATTTGGAAAATGAGGATTAGTAAATACAGGTGGTTGTTCAACAAAAATATCTTCAATAATAAAACCATTTAGAAAAGAACTTTTGACATCCATTTGATATAACTAGAAATTCAGATGAGCATCATATGCAAGTAAGATCCTAATGGCTTCTAGTATGGCTACAGGTTAAAAGGTTTCCACATAGTCTATACCTTCTTCTTGACTATATCCTTGTGATACTAGTCTATCTTTGTTTCTAACTATGTTTCCAAACTCATCATCTTTGTTTCTAAAAACCCATTTAGAGCCTATTGTTAAAGCGTCCTTGGGTCTGTCAACTAATTCCCAAACTTTTTTTCTTTAAAATTGATTTAACTCTTCTTGCATATCCATTACCCAAAATTCATCATTGATAGCATCATTGACATTTTTAGGTTCTAGCTGTGAAAGAAAGGCTTGATGTTCAACCTGATTTCTTAAAGAAGCTCTAGTTTGTGTCTCTCTATCAAGATTACCCACAACAGCATCCAAAGGATGATTCTTTAGAATCCTTGTTGATCTAGTAAAGGTGGGACTAGAAATTTCAGGTTCATCTATAGGTTCAGGTTCCATAGCAGCAAATTTTGGAATATGTCCAGAACTGGATGTTTTTACAGTAGGTTCTTTAGATTTTTCATTAAGGTCCAGAACACTCAAATCTTCCTCAAGATTTTCAAGAGAGATTTTAGGCTCATGTGGATCAGTTTCATCAAACTTGATGTGAACAGATTCTTCCACACATTCCGTTCTTTTATTAAAGACTCTATAGGCTTTTCTATTTAAAGAATAAACAAGAAAAATTCCATCATCACTCTTAGAAGCAAACTTGTCCAGATTATCCTTTGTATTAAGAATAAAAACTTTGCAGCCAAAGACTCTAAAGTAACTTCTGTTATTCCACAACTCATATGGGGTCTTCTTAAGAACTGGTCTAATTAAGACTCTATTAATGATATAACAAGCTGTATTCATAGCTTCAACCCAAAATTAAATAGGTAAGTCATATTCATTAAGCATGGTTCTAGCTATTTCTTGAAGGTTTCAGTTCCTTCTTTCTACTACACCATTCTATTGAGGTGTTCTAGTAGTAGAAAAGTTGTGACTATAGCCATTGTGTGAGCAGTAAGATTTAAACTCTTGATTTTCAAACTCACGACCATGATCAATTCTCAGGGTTTTAATCTTAAGTCCACTACGATTTTCTATATATTTGGAGTATTTAACAAAGTAATAACAACTTCACTTTTGTGAGCTAAGAAGTATACCCAAGTATATCTAGAAAAGTCATCTACTAGAACATAGACATAGTGCTTCCCATTTAAACTAGAAACTCTTGAAGGTCCAAATAAGTCCATGTGAATCAACTCGAGAGGTTGAGAAGTTGAAACTTATTTCTTTGATTTAAAAGATAATTTATGTTGCTTTCCCTTTTGGAAGGGATTACAAACTTTGTTATTCGAGAATTCAAGTTTAGGTATGTCTCTAAATAAGTTCTTCCTAGTTAATTTTCTAAGTGAATAGATGTTGCAGTGTCCTAATCTTCTATGCCAAAGCCAAGACTCTTTATGAAAAGCATTTAAACAAGTAACATTTTTCCTAGATGAAGAATTTAAATCAACTGCATAAACATTTTCCTTTCTTAAAGCAGAAAATACTAAAATATTTTTAGAATTAAAAAAATTACATGAATCATTTTCAAGTTTCACATTAAATCCATCATCACATAATTGAGAAATACTTAATAGGTTATACTTAAGTCCATCAACAAATAAAACTTTAGAAATTAAAACTGAATTAGAGTTACCAATCTGGCCTAGGCCGATGATATTTCCTTTAGAATTATCACAAAAGGTGACATATCCTCCATCAACCTTTATTAAACTTTTGAAACATGAATAATCTCCAGACATATGTCTTGATCATCCACTTTCCAAGTACCATACCTTCTTGTGATAACTCTTCAAACAGGTTTCCTACAAAACAGATTTAGATAGAAAATGATTTTGGTACCCAGATCTTCTTGGGTCTATATAGGTTATTAATCAAAGCTTTAGGTACCCATATTTGTCTTATGGGTCTCATATAATTTACAGAATCAATAGATTTTGAAAGATAAACTTTAGTTGATCTATAAACATATGAATAACTAGTTGAAGCATAGGGATTTTCAGAACTTGAACTAGCAGTATTCTGTCCAGATTTAGGAATAAATCTATTCTTAATAAGCTATCTCTGTCAAGGTTTTTAGCCTATTCCAGTAGTGTATTTTGGGGCAACTTGATTACCTAACATTTGAGTTAGAGTATCTTTTCCATTTGTGAACTTTTATAAGTCCTTTCTATGTTGCTCATTTGACATTTTTAGTTCTGTATTTTCCTTTAACAGTTGAACATTATTTTCTTTTTCTATATTGAAGGTAGATTTAACATTTGCAGTAAGAGCATGCTGTTTCTTTAGTGACTTATATTTATCTTTAAGTTCATTACATGTTTCTTCTAGCATATTGTAGTATTCAAATAATTCCTCACTTGTCATGTTTTCAGAATCAGAATCAGAGTCTGCATCATCTCCAGAATAATAAGACTTTAAAATAGCAGTATATAAGGTTAACTCAGATGTGTTGGTCATGAAACACATGTTGGCACGATTCTTCTCAGAATCAGAAACTTCATATTCACTTGTGTTGTCTTCAGATTCACTCCAGGTATCCTTCATAGCTTTCTTGTACTTCTTGTCCTTATAATCATATTTCTTTTTGACTTTTAATTTTGGACAATCAGCCTTTATGTGTCCTTTCCTTTTGCACTCATAGAAGACTACTTCATCATTCTTGTCAGCTTTCTTCCAATCCTTTTTCTAGTGTCCCTTGTTGTCATAATTTTCTTTGTAGTTAGATTCCTTGAAGAATTTCTTCTTCCTATAAACTTCTTGAATCTTCTGGCTATCTAAGCCATCTCAGCATCACTATCTTCACAGGTTTAACACTTAGTAGGTATTTTCATTTTCTCCTTGTCTTTACTCTTAGAAGAAGTAGACTTGAAATCTACGGATTTTCTCTTAGGTTCATAATCTTCTTACTTATTCACCTTGATTTCTTCCTCATACATCATTAATTTTCCAATAATCTCTTTTAATGACAGTGCTCCAATGTCACATGACTCTCTGATTGAGACAGAGGTGGCTCTACATCGTTCTGGAAGACATCTCAGTATCCTCATAATTTGTTCCTTAGCTAGAACAGATTTCCCAAGTGAACTCATTGTATTGAATATCTCATTAAACTTGCTATACATATCAGAAATAGGTTCATCGGTTTTCATTTTAAAATTTTCATATTTAATAGTATAAGTATTCAATCTCATTTCTTTGACATTAGATGTTACTTTATGAGAAACACCCAAAGTATCCCAAATTTCATAAGCAGTTTTGCAAGAAGATATTTTATTAAACTCTTCATATCCTAAAGCACAGTACAGGGAATTCATGGATTTACAGTTATTTTTGTAAGCAGTCTTTGTAGTTTCATCCCAAATTTTCCTTCCAGTTTCTATAATTTTATATTGAGATTCTATAGTAGTCCAAATATCAAAACCCATTCTTTCTAAATGAATTTTCATTTTCAGTTTCCACTGGGCATAGCTTGTACCATTAAAGAAAGGTGTCCGGTTAGTAGTAGCACCCACTAGTCTATTATTGATAGATAGATTTTAGAGAATAGTTTTGAAGAGATAAAATTTAGAACTAACAGAAATTTTAGATCTTTAAATATGCAACTAAAATCGCAGTTGAAAAACAGAGTATTTCAAAAATCCTTAAAAAAACAATCCTCTGATACCAAATGTTGGTCGGAGTGGATACTCAAGAGCGGGGTGAATTGAGTACCAATTAAAAAATTCTGTTAAAAATATTTCTCTTAATATCGCCCAATTTAAAAACAAAGTTAAACTGTAGTGAATCTATAGAGAGTGTAAAGGTTTAATTAGTTTCTCAAAGATTGATTAGGACTCAGTTAACTTAATTTGAAGATTAAATTAACTTTTGAAACTAACTTACTAGTTTATAATAAGTATAAACACTTGCTAATTTAACTATCAAAGTAGCTTTAAAATAGTTTTGTATTTCAATGTAATAAGCAGCGGAATGTAAAATATATATGTAATAATTATAGAACTAAAATAAAAGCACAAAAAAGTTGACCAAGAGGTTCAGTCTCAAGCCGAGACTTAGTCCTCTCAAAAATTTATATAAATTGATCCACACCCTAGATCGGGGTTAAACAACAGTACACTACTGTTCAGGTACAAATACCTCTACCACAATTCTTCGTGGGAAAAACAAACAACAACTCAAAGCTGTCACAACTATCTAGGTGTTACTCGACCTCTACCACTATCCACAGTGGGAAACAAAAGAGTTATGGAGTTTGAGTGAGGATTTAAGAATCCTCTAGTTTAGCTTAGGAGACAGTGTGTGTGTAAAATAAACAGGGTACACACACTGCTCAAAATGTAAATGAAAGAATCACTAAGAGAATTATGATTGAGTTTAGAAATGATTTAGTGATTAGTAGTGCAGATCTGGACTCGTTTGGTTTATCAGAAAAGCTTCTGAGTCCTTCTCTGGTTTTTCTCAGAAAATTGAGTGTCGTTTTATTCTTTGATTCTTGGTCCAACTTAACATCCTGAGTGCATGAAATGTTTGTTGTAGTTCTTCACTCAATATGCATCTTGTGTTCTCCTCTACAATTAGTTTCTTCATGTATGTCCTAGATTCTTGGAGTATAGATGTAGACTAGTGAAAAATGCTCCACATTTGAATGCTGTTTAGTTATTGTCTCTTTCACCCTTCGTGTGTCTTCTTAGTGCCTTTCGTGTCACATACATCCATATATCCAGTGTTATCTTTCCATCCCTTTATAGATTTCAGCTTTGAAAGAAAAGAATAATTGCCTTTTTCATGGCTACTAGGTATAGTTCCCTGACATGAAACAGAAATCATTAAATAACATTAACTACATTAAAACCATCATATGTAACCGTTAACTAAATAAATAAATAGTATGAAGAGTATAGGGTTTGACTGGGTGGTTAAGAATTAGTATCCTTTTATTAGTAGACGTGCACGGTGGACTTTGTGTCACAAAACTTCCATCAGTAGCTCTTTTTAACTTGCATCAGTACCTCATATACCAGTGACTTTAGTTCCATCGGTAGCTCTTGTTATCGGCAGCTCTTGTTATCGGTAGATTTTGATCCATCAGTAACTGTCTCTCCATCGGTAGTTCTTTGCATCAGTAGTCTATCAATAACTACTGGTAGACATGCTCATTGGTAACTTTACTGTTCTGTAACGGTAGACTGAATCTGTGAACTGGTTCTATCAGAAGACTTCTATCTATCGGTAGATCTGTACTTATTGGTGACCTTAGTGTATCAGTGACTCTGTCTATCAGTAGACTGAGTACCGGTAGCTCTAGAAAAATGCATACCAGTGACTTAATACTTATCTGTTTTATACAAAACATATCTGAATGGGTTAGAATTACTTCAGATCTTATATAAACATGGATAAACAAAGATTATACTATCTTAGGGATTATTTTAATATTATTATCATCTTGAGCACAGATTGAAAGAATTAATATATAGAAAAATATTAGATTGAGATTATCAAAGTATAGGAAAGCATAATTGGTATTTTTAAAATAGGTGAGGTCAAAAGTATATATTACATATTTATTTATATAAATTTAAATTAATATAATGATTATTTCTAGTTGTAGAGTTAATATACTACCGCCTATTTCCTGAAAAATGAATTTTCCTAAAAAACCACTTTTCATTACATTTTGTGGGTTTAATTTTTAATTAAATTATTCCACTAATGTAAATTGAATTTTATAAAATTTATTATCTATTTTAATCATAATAATTAATATTAGGTAATATGTTCATTTTAATTTTTGGTTATAAAGAATAGTAACAATAGTAACAATTAATTACCACGGTTAAGATTAAAACAGAGTTTTACACATTAAATGCGTATGTTTTAAAATTAATTTTCCACAAAAAATGATTTTTTTGAAATATTTAATTTAATAATTAGAATCTGGGGTTATAAATTATATAATATGGTTCATTTTATTTTTATACATAAAGGGTAAATTACCATGGAAAAATATTAGTTACTATTGTGAAAACTAAAATGAAAAAAGTGTGTAACTATATAGGTAGAGGAATAAAATGTTTTGAAAAAGTTTCATTTTTAATTTTGGAGGTTTTTATCTACTCTATATTCCATAAAATACATCATTTATCAATTTTTGAGGCACTTTTCGTGATAGTGACTTCCCATTATTGAACAGTTTTGGGTATTTACAAAAATGATACTCCTTCTCACTTATAGAAGGACACCTCCTATCCTATACTCTCCACATTTAAAAAGTATTTTAATTTAGAAACTAACTACCCAAATACATTATTTACTCCCCTTACCACATCTTATAGGCCTTGTTTTTATTCCTCCTTATAAATCTTTTTGTGCAAACCTAAAGAGGTGTTTGAAGAAGTGGTATCATTCTTAATTGAGCATTTTGTTTTATTTCTCCTTAATCTACATTGAAATATAATTATGAAATGATGATATAATATCATAAATATATCCTATATACTGAGATTTTATTATTTTAATGGAATAACCTATATCTATATCCTCTTACATCAATTGGGAAACAAAACAATCATTTATCTGTATGGTTGACTACCGCCTCACGAATCGATGTAATTCATTTCCATAATCACCTCTCATACCTATTTGTGATTATGGATTTAATTTATATATAATATATTTTCGAAATATATATCATCTTTAAATATATCATATATTTTATTTCATTTTCATTCCCAAAAAAATGATAATTTCGTTCATGTGTTTGTATGGACTACCACATCCACGGAGTGATGTGATTTTTTTCATCACCGCATCACATGGATAGTATATATAAGTGTATTTAAATAAACAATATTTATTTATTATATAATTATCATTATTTGAGGATAAAATACCACTTACCTTCTTTCCATCATGATCATTGAAAAATGAAAATGTTACTCATGTGTATGTACGAACTACTGTCTCCATGATTATAACATAGATAATTTTTCATAACCATATTTCATGGAAAATATTAAAAGTATAATTAATATATAAAAATTATAATTATATCATGATTATTATTCAAGAGGTGATGAAATAATTAATTCTTTTACCATATTCAACCTATTGAAGTCATTTTGGACATATGGGCTGAATATCATCAAAACATCTAACACGAACTTAATTGATTAGGTAAATAAATATAACATGGTAATAAATAAAATAAAATGAATAAAAAACTTTAAAATTTTGATAATAAGTAAATAATTTAAATATGTTTTTTTATTCATGATGATAAAGTACATATGTGATGAGTTGAGCTCAAGGTAAGAGAATTCATAACTTAATTTATTTTCCTTGGGTTATATTACTTATTCATTACCTTTGATATGCTAAGATTATATGTGTAATTAAATTTTATTATTTTATATTTCAATTATACTTGTTTTATTTGTATTTACATTTTATACACATAATCACTTCATTTATTAATTATTACTTCAACATTATGATCATTATATGAGAATGCATCGTAATTTCCTTTTATTTAAGAATATTTTAATGTTATGTGACTAATTTATTTTATATGGTGTAAATGATGACCATTTTACATATTATATCACAAATACATCATAATTAATTGTATTTTATGTTAAATTTTATTTTACTTTATTTTTGGGTATTTGATTAGAAAGTTGCAAAACTAGGAAAGGATTTATGTTACAGTCTCTTTTCTTTAAGGTATATTTTTATATTTAAGGTCACTTTGGGGAAATTAAGTTAAAATTATATTCTTGAACCCCAAATATTATATTATCTTATATTCAGGAATGTGTTTTACATTTTTGGTTTCTATTTACTCCATTATTTAATAAATAAACATGAAGATAGTTTTTTTGTAAGAAATACCGATATTGTATCTTATTTTAAATTTGGAATCCTTCTATTGTATGTCAATATTTTCCTTAAAATGTTTTAAATAATTTTTTTTACTATTCCTAAATTATTTATTAAATATATTTGTACTAATGTATTTATTTTATAAAATGGTTTAAAAGGAATCTTTCTATCATTTTCTGAAAAAGGTACTTTTTGGATTTTTTTAAAAGTGTGAAAGGAATGTTCTCTATTAACTTATACTACATGAATGTAATTTCATGCTATTAAAAACTCTAAATGATTTTAATATTCATTTAAAATTTTCTATATTCCTTTTCAATGAATTTTTTGTGATAATATTTTGATTTTTTTATATTTTATAGAAATGTTTTCAATGTGAAAGGGGTATTTTCCTCAAGAAATATTCCAAGTGATCTTTTAACGAAAATTTCATAAATGATGAAAACTTTTATTGTTATAAATTTATTTTAAATTATATATATATAAATTTTATCTTAAATATACACATATAATATTATCCCTTCTATTTAAGGGTAAATAAAGGCCATAAGTTCATTCATCAAATTCTTTATTTATAAAATCTCCTTTTATCATGAAACGAAGTAATATTATACAACCCATTTATTTCCATGGGTAATTATTATGTTTATGCCTTATGATTGATTTCATTTTTGTATCATACATAAGCATGTATATGTTATGATGGTCACAAATAGATAGCGCTCTAATACATTGGGTAATGTTTTTGTCTAATGAGACATTATTTATGGGATTTGGGAGTAATCCTAATCCTTTATGGGACTTTGTACCCCATGTGGTATTTTCTTGGAAGTTATAATTGACTCATGTTCATGTCATATTATATATTTCTTCCACATTTAATATGTTTATATGATCTTATAGTACCATGTTCTTTATGTTATTCTCCCATGTGATTACTTATGAGCCTTCTCATTTTAGATATCATGTTATGAATCATTATAATGTAATAATATTTGTAAAAGTATTGGGTATCTATTTGATCCCTTATTGAAATTTTTCCCTCCTTTGATTCTATGTGAGTGTATCAAGGTATGAACCTCATTTATCTCTTTTATTTATATTTATCCTTCTTATTTATCCATTGATATATTGTTCTCTCATCGCATACTTGGTTGTACAAAACCTAGGGTGTGGGATTAACCATTTTTTGAGTTTTTTCTTACACCCAGGGTGCGTGATATATCTTCTAGATACCATTCATCCCATATTCAACGTTTTAGACTCTTTTCCTTTGATTCAAGGTATTTTCCCCCATGACTGACTCTTTAATTTTAGAACAATTTATTTCTTGGATTTTAAATTTATGTTTTGGTACCTAATTATTGTATGATGAATGTTTATGAAATTTTTAGAAAATAAAAATACATTTTTACTTAGTTTTTATAAAAAGTAAAAAGTCATTATATTTTAGATATTAGTTCAAATTTGGTTTTCTTTAACCATGCACACTAATGGTTTATAAAAATTACCAATTGTATCTTAAAAAGGTATTTGAAAATTTAAAAAGGTGTCCTTGGTTTCCAATTTATTTATAAAATGTTTATTTGGACCCAAATAATATGTTTTTTTCATAAAAAAAGAATTTCAAATTATTAAGCATTTTTTTATATTTTGTAAAGCTAAATGTTGGTCATTTATAACCCATGTTATAAATCTTTTATGTTTTCTTGAATACTTATGCATGTATACATACACACATAGATATATATATATATACACACATTTATTACATATTAATTTAAGGATGTGTGAACATGTGCATTGAGAGGATATGACTCACTTAAAGAAAGGAAGATAATGTGGAGGACTGATTTGACTCATTAACAATTCAAGGGACAATCATCACTTTCTTCATAGGTTATAACTCATTACCCCCATAGGGTAAGTTCATCATGAGAGGATATTCTGTTATAATCCACTATTTCTTCCCTCACTAAACTCTATCTTACTTTCTCTTATTTTTTCTTGTTTTTATATACTTCCATTTAATCAATAAAATAATATGATGATGAATTGTGTGTATAAGGACAAAGGAAGATTTGGGAAATTAAATTTTATATATTGAACCTATCCTTCGAATGAAATTTTCTAGGTGTTATTTAAGTGGTATGTTGAAGAATAAATACTATTTTAAAACATTAAGGACCATTTTAAATTTCTCTAAATAGTTATATAAAACATTCTACACCCATAGTGGAGGCCCCACTATCCAATTTTAAATGTGAGATTAAGGATTTACATGAATTACTTTTCTTAATATGTTTTAAAAAGGATTTTTTATTAATTAAATATATTTTATGATTGTTTTGGTGATTTATCTTGTATCTCTTTGATATTTTATGTGTTTCCCTTTGATTTGAGAAATTAAATGGATTTAAGAGGTATATAGTGGGTGATAAATCAAAGTGTTTGTGATGGGTTGATGAATAACCCACTTTTAATTGAAATGTGGAATTTTTGAAATGGGTAAATCACATGGAATGTTGGGTATCTAAAAGGTGAAACTAGATTAAGTATCCCTTGTTATTTTTTTCAACTGAAAAAACATATTAGACTTAGATAAAAGTCATGGTATCATAGATGGGAATCACTACACTACCAGACTAATGCATGTATTTTATAGTGGTTTTTTGAATGTGGTGTTGGGGATGGATGACACCATGCCATTGGGAGAGGTCATGTTCTCATTAGTGGTTAACACATTCATTAGACTAAGATCAATTAGTTAATAAGATGATACAAGGATATAGAGTTCCCATAACCTTATAAGACATAGATATTTTCCCCATAGTGCATTTTTATGAAATGGATACATCTATGGAACTTATACTTATTCAAAAATAAAAAATCATGTTGTTTTTATAATTATTCTAGTTATTTTTATTAATTATGTGTTTCTAATGATGTTTGAAAGTGTGTATTTATAAATTTTTTTAGAATTGTATTTTTACAGTAGTTTCAAGAAGTGATTTTAAATCGGTGTTTTAGAAAAAAAGGATTAAGTCTAGGAAACGTTTTCAAATTGATTGCTTTCATTTAAAGAAAAATATTTATGGTTATTAAAAGGAAATTAATGTGATTCTTGTCTTATAAAATTATGAATGAAAAACCTATTATATAATTAATTTTCAAACTATCTTAAAAATAGATATTTTATTAATAGTTATGCATGTATAAATGAGGGAGGTAACATATTTGGAATTTTCATGATCATACCTATATAATACATTTAAGTTTCAAGTTATGGATCAGCTTGTGTTTTCTCTTAGAGAATTTATTGTTTTGAGACTAGATGGTGACTAATGGAGTCACATAAAGGTTAGTTGTGAGTTTCTTTTTTTATTTTTTTCCTTGTTGCATTATCCAAATTAGTAATTTTTTTTTTATTTTTTATTTATGGGTGGTGTTTATTCATGTGGTGTTTTTTATTTTGAATTAAAGGGGTTAATATATGCGAGGGAGTTGGTGGTGAGTTGAGGTATTTTATATATCATTATATTGTTTCTGGTCTATCCACCCTTTTATGTGTTCCATTTCTTCTGGTATATGATTTTACATGGGTTTCCAAATTATAAAAGTTTCATGATCAAATTTCAATAAATTTTCTACTAGTTTAATTTATGTTAGGGGATAAATCATTCCCACTGATTAAATATGATGCCCTCGGTGCCTATCTCAAGCTTATATGGATCAAGAAATCCCCTTGAGTGTTATCTTGGACCAGCTTGAGTGCTTGGTTCACTAAAGTATTGGGATGTTTTGTGACACTCTAGTTGATAAGGGCATATCTAGGGGGTCTACCTAAATCTATGATATCTAAACATATGATGCAATGTGAATAGTTCTCACATACTCCATCTAATACAAGGGTTCCTAGAAGGAGGGAAAAAATTATACTCTGAACTGCATCTATTGAATCCTTCATGTTTCCATCCATCATACACATCATCTAAAAAATATAACTGTGACCATCCCATGCATGATAAGAATTAACTAAGGGTGGTGAATACAGAATCATACCAATGCATCATTCATGTCAGACTGCTCTCACATTATCCGCTCTTCTACTAAATGAATCCTTGGTAGCTGACAAGGCCCTCAAAAATAAGGTACCTAATCTTATCACCATCTTCAATGTGGAGGTTGATCCATGACACCAAACAATATTTCTTCAGGTGAAATGTTAACTTATTCCTATAGCTAGGTTTTATCTTGTCCAATAATAATCAATTTCTAAAGTTCACTGGGAACTCTCTAGCATAAGTGGTTTTATACAAAAAACATTACAAAAAATTGCTAACTCTTCATCCAAAGTCTATTTCGGAACCAATGATCTCAAAAAATTCCATCCCAAAATATTTATATGGAATTCCTCATGAGGTCTCAGGCCACAATGCATACTTAAAAATAGTTTTACTACACTAAGGAGAGACTGACATCCTCTAATAACACTATCATGGAAAAGATAGAAAACTAAAACCATGGTACAAAATTCTATCAATAGTTTTAGGAAACTTCATCTATTAATGTCTCATCATTTCATATAGGAAGATCACGACCATAATAAAACTATAGTTAGTAAAAGGAACATGAGTCTCAAACTCTTTCCAAACCTCTACTGTCCAAGGTCTAGATCACCTCATAAAACCATATGTTATATGATGTTAGAATTCACACATCATACTCAATCCATAGGTATTCTCTTACAATTCAGTGTAAACTAAAATTATATCAACAAGAAATTAAAACACTAAGGTAAAAGGTAAGATAAACTACATTAGATCACTAGGAAAGAATGTTTCTCAAATGAGTCTTAGAAATAATGACCCATTATCCCCTTGGTATCTTAAATTAAAAGACACTTTTCATCAGATAATACAAAATATACAAGGGTGACACACTAAAATTATGTGAATCACATAAGATAACCCATTCCTCTTAGGATAACACACAACAAACAAGGGTGGAACATAATAATTGAGTGTAGCACACAACAGATGAGAGCACACAACAAATGAGAGAACACAATAGGTGAGATAACACAATATATGAGAAAACACAATGGGTGATAGAACACATTAGATGAGATAAAAAAATAGTTACTGGACCCTATAAGGGAAGACTTTCTTCTTATCTAGTCATTGACAAGAAGCTAAATTATAGGTATGGGTATGTCACAACTCTACCTTAGAAACCATGTTGGTTGACTATGTTGTTGCCTCCATCAATTAACAAGATGAACCATAATTAAAAAAGGAATATATATGGAACTAAATAAAAACATTAAAGTGTATCAATGACCAATTTGTATATTATGTATGTATCATTATTAACTCCTACAATTAGTTCCTCGGTGTACTAAGTAAGAAAATGGGTTATCAGAGTCCTGGTGATGGGATACATCAGATGTTACACTATCACATGGTTCTGTAGACTAAAATATGAACTCCAATCACCTTAAAAATGTCTCCCAAATTTACCACCCATAATCACATGACACCTAACATTAAACTCATTCCCTAAGGAAAACTTTCTTTGATACCCTTTTGGCTTGACCCGACCCACCGGGCCCCCACCCAGACTAGCAGTAAGTAATGAGTGTTACCCCAGGCCCACCTAAAATAAACTAGGTGATGGTGACTAGAACCAAGTAGGAATATATTAAAACATGTGATTCCTTATCCTATATCAAAATACAATATATGTATATCTAAAATGCGAAAAACAAATAGAAATTTGAAAGTATGTATATATAAATAATCAAATGAACCTAATATAACACATGCATGTGAAAATTTTTACAAATACAACACTACAAATGAAAATAATAAGGTACTATACATTTAATAGGCCTCTCAATATTATAGATAAAATACACAATATAACTTCTCATTCTCACTACATTTATTCCTAGAATGAAATCCAACCATAGTGGTCACCACCATAATCAAGGAACACTAATCTCTATCATGAATCCCCAAGAATAAAAAGGCATAATATTTAAAAAAGCTACACTAGATCCACATCTACCTAGATAATCTCTAAACATTTGTGTCTTCTACATAGATTCAAAATGTGTGGTAAGAAATCTCATAAATGGATGAGTATAAAAATACCCAGTAGGACACCCAAAAAACAATAAATAAAACATAGATTAATATTTTAAATCAAATCTCCTTGTATGAGGGAGTAATTGGGAGGAAGACAAGGAATAATAACGAACATATTCTCTATAATAAAATGTACCTAGGAAAAAAGAAGGGTCTCAATCATCTTAGCTCAAACCCTAAAAAGTTATAACATATGAGCAATTAGGGGAATATGAAACCCCATAGTGTCTATAAATCCTGAATTCAATAGTCAATAGAATACAATATCTCAAAGGAGACCCCTGAGGTTCTAAGGAATCCTAAGTCCTGAAGAAGTGTACAATGTTGAGCCATTCTAGCCACCACACCATCACGACAAATCTATTAAGGGGAGACTGATCTCTATTTATGTAAGATTTTCTATTGAGGGAACACTTAACCATCTAGTTTATCAATATCACACCATAGATCAACCTATGTAACCTATCGAGAATCGCTATGGAGGATCCTATGACCAAGTAAGGTGGGGAAAATATTTACTATAGTCGGGGGGTACTAAAATCATCAATATCATATGGGGGATCGCATACCCAGTGTACATATAGTTCCTAAGGTGTCCTGTAACCCTATTTTCACACAGTTCCCATGGGGTAGTTAACCTTGATAAGACCTTGTTAGTCACACAAGAAACATTTTTTCAATCATATTGAGATAATTCCAAAAACTTCTTATCATGCCTCACAAATATCATCCTATAGCTAAAACCAGACCATTTTGGTCAATGTGAAAAAATACCCATGTAAGACCATTAAATTTCTTGACATAGGCATCCTATAAAGAATTTATGAAAAATACCCCACATGTAGGAATAAATCCATATGTTTACCTTCAGGTGGCCCATATGGAGGACCAAGGTGTTAATTGGAATTCCATGTAGTTTATGTGGAACCCCACACATGAAAAAGTTTTTGGTGTATGGTTCCCACAAATTTTATGGATTTTCATACAAAACTTGGGTTAGGTTGAATAGAACTGACCTGGTCCACTCAAGGTCGGCCTAGAAGGAGGACCCAAAATTCTCAACCTAGGTAGGTAGGGTTGGTTCCGAATCTCATCTTCCATAGATTGGGAAGGATTTAGTATGCTTCCACAAGGGAAAGAACAACTAATGGGTGAAAATCTCATCCACCCAGAATCCACTGATGTCATTATGGCCTCACACTGTTGTGTCAACTCATCTGCAGTTGGGGCTGCCCATCGTCTTTCTATCCAACTACATTTACCATATCCAACATATCTACCCCATAACATCGAACCTTTTGAGTATAATTACACCCCACTATATCTCTTCCAACTAGTGCTTCCATACCATGTTTCTATCTCCCTTTAGTGTCACCATGACCCACCAGCTCTCTCCAACAAGACCACTGCACATTCTCCCCCTCTATCTTTATGAACCTCCAGGTTGTGTTCGAGCCATCAATAATTCTACACATTTCCATTTATATCCTCTAATAAGGTTTGAAAACCCTCCATCCACACATGATATGAAAGGAGGGGGAATGGAGTTAGGGAGAGAGGGAGAGATAATAAGGTAAAAGAGAAGGTGATAAATGGAAATTTGAGAGAGATATGAAAATTTTGAACTGAATTACTAAATGCTCCAAAAAAAACCACATATCCATATTTAAAAAAGATAGAGATTAATACATGAAAACAAAATCATTTCATGGATCATTTTTTTTGAAAAATGAGTCCATTAATTCATCATATGTAATGAGAATTTATAATATAACATAAAGTAAAATTCACAAATAATAATCCACCCAAAGTATCCAAGAATAATAAAGAATGAAAATTCATAGATTCCAATATGAAACTAATAAATAATGTAATGATAGAAATAAATAATACATACCTCTCCAATGGTTTGATTTCTACAGAATAACATTTCTTGATTGGTGTCACCAGTGATACCAGTTCAATCTTGTTTGTTGATCTCTCAGATAATCCTCAATTCTGACACCTCAAGACCTCTCCCAACAACAACACTCTCAAATATTTGGGTTTGTGAGGATAACCCTGAGATTTATAGAATAATATGTTTTAATATAGGATTAATATTTCATAATAATTAATTAAATAATAAAATAAATAAATAATTAATTTTACCAATATTCCACTGACAAGAGAAAACACCCAAGGGGCCCAATGTGAAAAAACATACACCACTACAAGGGTAAACACATATTCTGTAAATAACCATGGTTTTATATTCCACATATGAGACTTTATTTTAAAATAATATAATAATTCCTCAAAATACATTTGTGTGAGTTAAAAATAATTTTTTTATACTTAACATATTTTCACCAAGGCCAAGATGTGCCCAAAATTTCCAATAGCTTATCTTAGGGATAAATACCACACATAGGAATAAATGGAGCCATAAAATAATTTCTCGGAGTTCATCATCTAGGGTAAATTTATTATTTTACCCCTGGGGAGGTGCCAAGACTTGAAAAACCAAAATAGAGATAAGTTTATCTTGATAAAAAATAAGGTTACTACAAACCATAGATCCAAATGTTGGTGTACCACCTACAGAGGTAGGCAACATTTGGATGTTGCTTTGATAATTTTCATCAAGAGTAAAATTAAGAGTGAAATAATAATTATTAATAACTCTATTTATAACATGATTGATATGTTTTACATATTTAATACATGTTGATATTGTCTTTAATGTCTCAATTTTTCCATGTAAAGCTTCGAAATATATCTAGTAATATTTTCAGAACTAGGTGTTGAGGTAGTGCGATATTTCAAGGCCCAGTGATCCTGTAATTGATATTTGAAAAAATTTAAATATATTAATTTCATACACACATAGTTTTTTAGAAAATTGGAATAAATATTAAATGGAGTCTCAAATTATAAATATGAGGCCACTATTTTGTTTAGAATGTGGGTTTTTCCATAGAAGTGACATAACCATTCTCAGCATCTAGAGTTTGTGAAAAAGACGTCATGGGTGATAAAAATAATTAAATAAATATTTTATTTTATTTTATTTTATTTACATAGTGACCGAAATACCTCTTATATAAATACCCCACTATGTGTAAGTCTTATGGTTAGTTTTATAACCCTAAAGACCTAGAGAGGAGCTTTTGGAGAGACATTGGAGAAGGAAATAAGATCAAAGGGTCAGATCGGTACTGCATAGATTGTCTATGACAATAGAGTTCAGGGAACATTCCAATAACATATGTGTAGAAAAATAATTTTTTTAATGATTGATCCAAACTCCATGTAAGAAACAATAATTATGAGGTTTCATCCAAGTTATTTTTCCCATGTCGAACATGGATGAATTCCACAAACAATAATTGATTAACACATTGACAGTTGACTTGTTTTATGGTTTCTTTATTTGTTCATTGTTGATTATTTCTCTTATTTTATCTATTATATGAAAATGAATTAGGGTTGAAATGAAAAAAAGGATGAGATTTGTTCCTCATGTTTATAGTTTATAGGTTTCAGCCATATTTATTTGTACATTAATCATGGGAAATTTCTTTGTCCCATACTTCAATTAATATTATGTATTTATTCATTGTGAAACTATTATTTGGTGAAAAGAATAAATACCATGGGTGAAGTTCATGATCGAGGGTGAAATTGTGGTATGATGAGGGAGAATGGCTGGAGGCAAATCCATATCAGATCGACGGATTCTGTATTCCTAGTGGATATGTGGCAGCAGATTGGCGTGGTGAAAGTTAGGATAAATAGACAAACTTCCATGTGGATCTAATCCCAATTTCTTGTGAGTGGTGATGATAATGGGTGGTCATAAAAAACCACCATTTTTATGAGATTTATGGCTAATATGGAGGTGATGGAGGATTGGGAATACTTGGAGAAGGATCCATGGGTTTCTACAAATCCCATGGTACATGGCATGTAATCCGAAGATACACACAATGTGGGACCACCTTCTATGGCACTAGGGGTTCCATGAAATTTAAATATCACATGTCCTGTGAAACCTATCACATCTTGTGTAACCTATGGTTGGAGGCTTAGTGTGTACTCTGAGAGTACATGGGTATGTACATGACCAATCACATGGACACATGTAGAGTACATGAGAACAACCTGATACTCAAACATGACCAGGTATACATACACAACTTTATACACATGCATGTCTAGAGTACATGGGCATGAACACGAGTAGGTTTGGATTTAGCAGTACACACTGTGTAGCCAAATTAAACACCATGTAATTACTTATAGATGGGTTCAATTGAGTGTGATACCATTTTCCTTTCCTAAGAGGGTACCATGAGACCTTACATATATAGATATCCACGGTATGTGATCATGATAGATTTTCTAAAGGTGGGGAGCACTTCATCATTTTCATAGGACAAATGATGGTACGAGTGACATTGTGGGAGGAGGTGATTATCGAGTTTCATACACCCCGTGGTGGAATATTCAGGTTTGTTGAAAATGTACCAAGACCTATTGAGTCAGTTCTAGTGGCCAAGCTTGAAGAATTCCTTAGTAGAGTTTTTCTCTCAATGCCTCACATTTCAGTAGGTGAAGGGTGAGTACCAGGTTCTAGTGGATTTTAGCTCAAGCTCTTGAGATGCCAGAGTAGAAGTGGGATGATATATCCCTATAATTCATGATGGGGTTACCATGTATGCTTAGAGGACATGATTCTATCTAGGTGATTTTAGACCAACTAACTAAGATGATCCACTTCCTAGTAATTTTATAGTAGAGTTTATTAGAGAGTTTGGGAAACCATTACATGCAGAAGAGAATCTATCTCCATGGAGTACCCTTGATGATTGTTTCTGACTATGATACTCACTTCACATCATGATCATTGAGAGGAATTCATGAGTTATTGGTACTCAGTTTCATTTGAGAATGGTGTTTGACCCCAAGACTAATGGACAGACTTAGAATACCACTTAGTTTATGGAGGAAATGCTATGGGATTGAATGTTTTACATTAGATATTGTGGAGAGGATCACCTATCCTTGGTGGAGTATGTGTACAATAACAACTACCATTACAACATCAGTATAGAACCATTCAAGGCCTTGTACAGGTGACCTTGCAGGTCACCACTATGTTAGACTGACCTAGGAGAATCATCATTGATGGGCTTAGAGTTAGTGAGAGCTATTATAGAGATAGTTTAGATTATACAGGTATAGATTAGGTCTGCATAGATCCATTAGAATTTCAATGAGGATTGATGAGGGAGTTATTTGGAGTTTAAGGAGAGAGAACATACATTTCTGAAGGTCTCACATCGATGTGGATTATGGAGATTGGTTGGGGAATAAAGTTATCTCTATGCTTCATTGGACCTTTCTAGATAATTCATAGAGTTGGTGAGGTGACATACTTCTTGGGCCTATTACAATAGTTAGAAAGTGTGCATAGAATCTCCTATGTGTCATAGCTAAGGAGCTACGTGATCGACCCATAACATGTTATCGACTGGGGTGAAATGGAAAAATAGGGAAGAGGTACCTTTAAAGAGTACCCAATATAGATCAAGGATCGGCATAAGAGGATCCCTTATGGGTGAAATATTCCTTTGGTGTGTTTTTAGTGGTAGTATGAGAATCTTTAGAAGAGTATCTTTGAGAGGGAGTCCTAGATGCGTGGTCAGTACCAATATATTCTTGAGTAGTCCTTTTTTCTTTTTAGAAAAAAATATATAAGGTGGGGAGAATTTAATTTATCATTTTCTTCATTTAATGTTTTATAATATATTTAGTAATATTTTTATATCCAGGCACTGAGACGATGTGAGATTTTGAGGTTCTATGATCCAAGAATTGATATTTGAAAAATATTTAATATATTAATATCATGCACGAACAATTTTACTAAAAAGTTGTAATAACTCCCAAAAAGAGTCTCAGATCAGAAATATGAGGCCACTTTTGAGATTAGAATGTGGTTTTTACCCTAGGTATGATATAACCTTTATCAGTGTCATACGTTTGTAAAACATTTGTTGCAGGTGATAAAAATAAATAAATAATTTATTTTATTTTATTTCATTAACACAAACTTCTAAACTCTTTCTCTATAAATATACTTATATGGTTAAGTCATAGGGGTTGCAATATAACCCTATAGAACTAGAGATGAGAAGTTAGAGAGATGATGGAAAATGATATTGGATCAGAGGATCAAATCGGTACCACACATATTATCTATGCTAATGAGGTTTTTCGATCTTGCCAATGATGTCAATGCAGAATCATTATTTTTTATGGATCGATCCAAACTATAGGTAGGATGTTTGATTAATGATGTTTCATCCTACATATTTATCCCACGTTGAATACATATCAATTAAAAAATAATAATTTATTCGTACTTCAATGAAAAATATATTTTATGGTTGATTTATCTTTTCATTGATGATTACTACACTTCATTCATATATTCTATAAAAACTGATTGAGGAAGAAATGAAAAAAATTTGAGGTTTGTTCCTCATTGTTATGTTTTATGTTTTTCTCCCCCATTTATTATTATTTTCATCACAGGAAATTTATTTCTCCCACAGTTTGATGAATACCAGGTATTTTATTGTTGTACGACCATTCTACTGTGCAAAAAAATCACTACTGTGGGTGTGGTTCAAAACTGAAATTGTGATCAAGCTACGATGATGGAGGAAGACCATAGGTAGATCATGATCGGACATGTAGAGTCTATTTTCCTAGTGTATTCATAGTGGGAGCTTGTCATGGTGATGGTTCAGTGGATCAAAGCTCGATTTCTGGTGAGCGGTGACAGTGAGGGGCGATCAACACATATCCAAAATTTTCAGCGATATTTACAATGGATATGGAGGTGAAAACGTCGAGAGTGTATGTGGATAAGGAACTTAAGATTTTTTTAAACTCTGTGGTACATGGTGTGTAATTTTGAGATACACACCATGTGGAAACCCCTACTGTAGTGCTAGGGTTTCCATAGAAATTAAATATCACAAGCCATTTGAGACCTATGACACACTATGTGGATTGTGGATGAAAACATGGCATGTAATATGGGAGTACATGGGCATGTAAATGGACACAAACAGGGGCACATATATAGTACATAAGAATGGCCCTATTCTCAGAAACAACCAGGTACACAGACATAACTAGATACACAGACATGTCTAGAGTACACGACCACAGACACATATAGGTATAAATTTAGTGGTACATGTTGTGTATCTTAAGAGCACATCTTGTATTTACTCATATATGGCATGGTTCCCTTCATATATTTTTTAAATACTAGGTTCATTGGAGTGTGATACCCTCATCCTTTCTTGTTAGGGTACAATGTGAAATTACATCCTTGAAATAGGATTATGATCCCCTCTATTAGTGTAGTATTGCATAGAGTTTATGCATCCCCCTATGGGACCCTAGTGGGATCCTCTATCATTCATAGGCGAGGTTTATGGTATTGATGTGACCACTATTCATAGGTAATTGATCACCAATCTAGAATGTAGATGCAATAGGGTATGTGTTGTCCCCTACAATAACCCTAGGTGTGATCCCCTAACTTGATGACGAGATCTTCTGAGATCTAAGTTGTACTTTTGGGGGAGGTCCTATTGATCATGACCTATTGTATGAACTTCACCAGTGAAAACATGGCTCATGGAGTGAGTACTTA
This sequence comes from Viscum album, assembly GCA_963277665.1. NCBI lineage: Eukaryota > Viridiplantae > Streptophyta > Magnoliopsida > Santalales > Viscaceae > Viscum > Viscum album. Next base: position 130,971,450 of record OY728162.1, read on the forward strand.
TGTAATGAGTTCTACCTTTAATCTTCATGCATTACCCTGTAGTTAATGGATTTATTTGAGATCATTTGAGATTGGTTGTTTATTATTAGTATATCTTGGTTTATGAATGTATTATTTTTATGAGATGAATACTCTTTATGATTTATGATTAGTGATTTTGGGGTTTCCTATTGGGTATATTTATACTCATCAATGCATGGGCTCTACCCGTATGTGTCATGATAGTACATAGATGTCAGAATTCGTATGTAGATCAACGATGGAGGGATTTGGAGTTCAAAGAGGGAGACCATGTTTTCCTGAAGGTCTCATATTGATGTGGATTATAGATAATTATTTGGGATGGAAAGTTATCTTTTAGGTTCATTGGGACTTTCCAGATACTATGTATCATTGGAGAGGTGGCATACCACTTGGACCTACTATCACAGTTATAATGGGTGTATGAAATCTTCCACATATCATAGATAAGGAGGTTTGTGCATGACCCATTGAATGTTATTGAATAAAACGAGTTGTAAATAGATTATGTAGATACATTTTTAGAGTACATGGTGAATATTGTGGTGTAGAAGGAGAGGATACTCCATGGATGAGTGATTACTTTGGTATGTGTTCAATGCCATCACATGATTCTCTAGGAGTGAACTTAAGAGTGGGATTCACAGGTTTAAGATCAGTACCCACATATTTTTCAGTAGTACTTTTTTTTATATTTATAATGAAAATACCTAAGTTGTGGAGAATCTAATTTCTTGGTTTTTTAAAGGTAAATATTTGAAATTTATCTGGTAATATTTTCAGATCCAAGTGCTGAGACAATGCGAGATTCTGAGGCTCGATGTTCCCCAAATTGAATTGAGACTATTAAATATATTAATATCACATGCACATAGTTCTAATACAAATATTGGAATAGCTTACAAATTGATTCTTGGATCAAATATTTGAGTCCACCTTTGAGTTCATAATGATCATTTTTTCCCAGTCATGATATAACCTTTTTCGGCGTTGGGTGTTTGTGAATAATTTGTAGAGGATGATAAAAATAAGTAAATAAATAAATTATTTTATTTTATTATATTGACATAGTGACTAAAATACCTCTTCTATAAATACAAAACTATGGGTAAGTCTCAGGGTTATCCATATAGCACTGAATACCTATAGAGGAGTCATTAGAGAGACGTTTGTGAACGACATCAGATTAGAGGATCAGATCGGTACCACACAGACCGTCTATGCAAATGGATTTTGTGGATCTTACCAACAATTTCAATGTAGAATTGTTCTTTATTAGAGATCCATATAAACTCTAGGTAAAAAATTTTATTTATAAGGTTTCATCTCATTTATTTATCTCCTGTTGAGTGAGGATCAATTCCATCAACATGAATTGATTCGAGCATCAATGGTTGATTTATTTTATGATTGATTTTATTGTTTATTTTTTATTATTCACCTTTTTTATTCTATTATATGAAAAAATATTCAAGCAGAAATGAATAAATTCCAAGGTTCATTCCTAATGTTTATAATTTATGTTTTTCTCCCCCATTTTATTTCATGTTCATTAGAGTAAATTTATTTGGACCAGAGTTCAACAAATACTGGGTATTTGACCATTGTAAAACTATTATTTAGTGAAACTGATCAATATTGCAGGAACGGTTCGTGATCAAGGGTTCTATCTTGGTTCGATGATGGGGGATGACTAAAGAAAGATCAAGATTAAACCAAAATATTCTATTTTCCATGTAGATATGAAGCAATGTATGGGTGGGGCGATGGTTTGGATTAATAGACCGATTTCCTAGCAGATCAAAGCCTAATTTCCTTAGATCAATGATGATAAGGGGTATCCATAATAGATCCACAATTTCTATAAATATTCACAGCAGATCATAAGTTAACGGTGCAATGGGTGTACATGGAGAGAGAACTGTAGGTTTATGAATGTTCCATAGCACACAAAGTGTAATATAGAGACACATGTGTTGTGGGACCCCCTGTAATAGATCAATGGTTTTCATGAAAATTAAATATCACACATAATGTGACACCTATCACACAATGTGTCACCCATGGATGGTGGCTAGAGTATGCTCTTGGAGTAAACAAGCATGTACATAGCTAGACACAGGGGTATGAGTAGAGTAAACTGACATGTACATGGTTAGGCACATGGGTATCAGTAGAGTACACGTGCACAACCCAGTACTTAGACAGAGCTAGGTAAACAAACATAGTTAGACAGATAGGAATGTCTAGAGTACAAGGGAATAGACACAATCATGTCCATATTTGATAATACACGTTGTGTATCCTAAGTACATGTTGTGTACTTCCCCAGAGATGGCTTGGATAATTTGTCTCATCATTATAAACCATGTTTAGTTGAGTGAAAAACCTTGGTTCTTTCCTATGAGGGTATAATTCATCGTTACTTCATTAGAATAAAATTTTGACCCCTTCTATGGGTGAATTATTGGACAGGGTTTAGTGTATCCTCTTATAGGACCAAGGTGGGATCCTCTATCATTCCTAGGTGGGGCTTACAGTATTGGCATTCCCACCATGAACATGTCACCAATCTAAACTATAATAGGAATATCTTATAGGGTTTGTGGTTTCTTCAAGCATCCATGGGTGTTATCCCCTGCATGGATGATGATATATTCTAAGATCCAATGAGTAATTCTTGGATGGGGCCCAATGATCATGACCTTTTGGATGAGTGTAACATGTGATAGTAAGTCTCGTTGACATGTTCCTATTGCAGGGTGTGGACAAAACAATTATTTACTAAGTTAAAAATGTAGTATAGTGGTTAAAATAGGTTTTCTCTAAAGAGTATCACATAATAATAACGTTTGTCACTTTGAATTAGAGTAAAAATTGGATGTTTTTGAAATTGTTTTCTTTTGAAACTAAGAGAAATAAATGAAACCACTACTAGAATTATATATATTTGCGATGGGATCCTATCGCAAATAGCCTTTAGCGATGAGGGCCCATCGCAAATAGGCTGTTGTAGAAAACGGCACCGCAAATACATTTATATGCAACGAGCCCGTAGCAAAACATGGTACTTGCGATGGGGTTTTTTCCCATCACAAATTAGCCTCCGATTATATACATTATATATCAATCAACCATTTACGATGGGAAATTTTCTCGTCACAAATAACCATCCGACTATATAAATTATATATATAAAAACATTTCGCGACTGGTCCGTCGAAAATAGTATTTGCGATGAACCCAGTGCCCCATCGCAAATACTATTTATAGAAAATTATATTTAGATTATTTGTGATAGGATCCCATCACAAAAGGTGACGTCATAAATACTAATCAAAATAAAAAAAAATTATGATAAATGAAAAAATTATATTATTATCATTAAAATAATAAAAAAATAAAAAATATTATTATTATTAAAATAAACAAACATTAAAAAATATAATACTAAAAAAATATATTTAATAAAATTATGATAATAAGAAAATTAATATTAATATTATTAAAATAATAAAAAAAATAAAAGATTATTATAATTATCAATATATACAAAAAAATATAAAAAATTCATAAAATATTATTATTATTATAAAATAAACAAATATTAAAAAATATAATTCTAATAATAAATAATAAAGTATTAAAAAAAATTATGAATATTGGACCAATATAAAAGACAGAAACTGTAAATAGTTCATATTACTACAAATCATGAATTCAAATGTTTTTAACATAAAAAACAAATCACTGGGGGGGTCTTCTACTAGAGGAGGTGGATGAGGTGGAGGAGATGGTGGAGGAAACTATATCCCTAAACTACGAGTCAGATGGTGAATGTACTCCATCTTCTCGTGATTCTGTTATTGCTGCTACTGCTCCCATCGACACATCTCCTCCTTGTGCTGCTGCTGCTGCTACCACCAACACATCTCTTCATGCTGCTTGTAGAAACTCTCTATAAGCTCAGCCTGAGTTCACAACTGCTCCTGATACTGTGAGACAGAAGATGATGCCTCTCCACAAGCTCCTCTCTAGTTAGACGCTGACATCACAACAGTACCATAATAATTACCTAAAGTCAAATGAGAGCCGATACCGACTACTCGTCCCTTCTCAAAGACATACTGAGTCGGCTGCATCCATACCACCTCATCGAAATGGTGGGCACTGGTCTGCTCAGTTGTCTTGTCCTGAATCTCAGCCTGTGTCTTAGAGGTCGCAACCTCATATGACTCCTTAAATTTCAATTTGAAATTAATATAGTGAAAATATTATATGCAGTTAATAAAAAATAGAAAAAAATAATACTAACCACAATCTAATGTTGGCGATCACCTATAATCTCTCCAGTGGTAGGATCACTGTACATCCTCTGATAAATGTCGAACTCCATAATATCAGGATGCTCAACTACCCATAGAAATATAAAATAAATTGTTTATATTTAAATTTATATAAAATATTTAAAAAATATACTTACCAGATGCTCTCTATGCATACTTAATATACGACTACCATCTCGATGTGTCACCTCCTGTCTCCCCCGATTCTGTCATCCCACTAAAGATCTCTTGTAAAATATACCACCAAACCAGTGTAAACATAACCCGTCCCAAATGTGAGATGAAATGTACTCGGTTAGGTAGGATCTATAGGAATCATCAAATTCTATCACTCATGCTTTCTTAATGGTTGTTCTTCTCAAATTGTGCAAAAACTGACAAAAACGGTCACGCATAGACACCTGCCATGCTGCGTAGATAGCGTCAAGCATGCTATCATCGATGGGATACCATAAACACTGCAAATAATTTATAATATCATGTTATTAATAAAATAAATATCAAAATAAATATTATTTATTTACATACTAGCCAATGATCGAACATGTTGCACCACACATCAACAGGAATATGTTCCCATGTGATCCATGGTTGAGAAAAATAATTGTGCAAGATAGCACTCCCATATCCAATTGCTTTATTCGCAAAACTATGAAAAAAATAATAAATGATCAAACAATTAGTGTATATATAAATTAATTAATTAAATCTAACTAAAATATACAGGTTACCATAACTCCGTGTGCGTGGATCGAAGCCAAGACGTGGACGCTGCTCGGGGATAGGGTCAGGAATCATCAGTCATGCAAGATCGCGCCCCCTCCTCATACCACCTGAACTGCCAGTAGGCTGAGGGTCAGATGATCCAAAATCCCCCTCACACAAAGGTAGATCAGCCTCTTGCAACTCGCGAAATATATCAAGATCCATCTGAAACACAAAATGATTTTTGTTAGTAGATAGTTGAAAATAACTATTATATATAGATATATTTTATTTATGATTATAACCAGCATTAAAATGTGTCAATGTCCATCTTCATTTTCATCTTCGTAGTTGTCCATGTCAATGTCTTCATCTTCTTCCTCAACATCATCAACATCCGTATGAGTTTCAGTTTCTTTATCTCTTTTCATTTCAAATTCATTTATAACATCATTGACATCTTCATCATTATTGATCCTTAATTGTGGGGTGCCATCATCTATATTCACATCTCTTTTTGAAAATGATTGTTTTTGAGCAGTCTCTTGAAAAATTTCAATTCCTTCTACTTCAGCGAAATCGCATTAAGTTTGAGTAAATTGTTTTTCCTGAGATTTATTTTTTATTATTCTCCACGAAACACTCATGTCTCCTGAAGTAGCACAGTACATTGTGTAATAAATTTGATGTTCCTGTTGAGCTAGTAAAAATGGTTCATTTAATGAAATAATACTTTTATATTTAATATCAATGATTCCATGAGTCGGATGAACGTGCAAGTCTCTCTCAGTATCCAACCACAGACATTTAAACATTGTTATGTAATTCTGTCCTAGATAACACAACTCAATAATTTCATCCAGAATTTCATAAAAGTCAACTTTAGTTTCTATGTGATGTGATCCTCTCAAGAAAAATCCACTGTTCATTGTTTTTTTGATTCCCCATATGCACATGTATGATATTGAAAACCATTCACCACATATGAATTATAAGATTTAACCATTTTGGATGGTGGGTTACTCAATATACATAGTCGCTTATCAATTTTATCAGCATGTTGAGAGACCTGAATTTTTTTAAAATAATTATAAATATGATAAATAATAAATGTAATTGATATTAAACTGTCAATAATTTATGTTACCAGTTTTTGAAACCGTTGAGAAATTGTTTTTTCATCGTTCTTTAAGAGCAGCTGCTGTAATTTGTGGAAGTTGTTTCTTGATATGATTATCATATAACCTAAAAATACAATAAGTTTACATACTACAACATAAATTATAGAATAAGTGATAGAAGCACTCACAACACGATTGAGGTGATTTCTTCACAGTTGAGCAGAACATATGTATGAAATCTGTGATGTTCATCATCTGAAAGCCACCATTCATGAACTCCACGAAAACCAATATTTTGATAATTAAAAACTGATAATTGATTGTCCATTTTTTTCATTAAAATTGTTTTCATTTTGTCCTATAAGATTGTGTTTTGAGGGATATTGAGAATCAAAATAATGAGAGCATAAAAAAGCAATTTACTCTTGCAAATAAGATTCAGCAATTGAGCTTTCAACTTATGCTTTGCTACGTACTTTTTTCTTCAATTTTTGCATACATCTCTCGAATGAGTACATCTATAGAAACTGTATGGGACCTCCAAATTTATCTTCATGTGTCAAATGTAATATCAGATGTTCCATTGAGTCAAAGAAAGCCATCGGAAAGATTTTTTCCAGTTTACATATAATTATAGCAACATCTTCTTCCAGTTTTTTTAGGGAATCATAGTATGTTTTCGCTGCAAAAATGTCTTAAAAAAATATGATATTTCTGTTACCGAATACCAAATAATATAATTCAATAAACATCTGAATCCAATCAGCATAAGTCTTTCCATTATAACATGATAATCATGACTTTTTAATCCAGTAATATAACCATTCTTAACACATCTTCCCAAATTAGAAGCACAACCATCTGGAAGTCTCAAATATGCAATCCACTGAAAAAATAATAAGAGACTCTCTTTGGATAGTTTATAATCTTATTTTGGCTTTATTAACCTCTATGATCTGACATTTTCAAATAATTTATGTTTTGGTCGCCTGTAAAATTGGGCAAGATCTAATTGTGCCTTTGCAGTAACTTTGGTCTTACCTGGTGTATCCAAAACTATATGAAATAAATTAGAAAAATAGTTTTTCTCAATATGCATGACATCTAACATGTGGAAAACCAAAAAATCAGACCAATATAGAAGATCCCAAAAAATGTTTCATTTTATCCAATTATGTTCTTTCCCAAATCCATCAATTTTCTGTTGGTTTACTATTAGCCCAAATATGATGGGAGGTAATTAAACTACAATTGATTTTAACTCTGTACATGAGATCATCTTTGGAGGTTAATCCCTTTCAATATACCTTTTCTGAAATAAGATTTGTTTCTTCGAAAAGGATGATTGGTTGGAAGAAATCTGCGGTGACAGTCATAATAGTAAGGTTTTTTCCATTGATGAGCATAAAGGATTTGTTATCTTCCTTACAGTAAGGACATGATTTCGGACCATGTGTACTCCATCCAGATAACATGCACTATGCCAGAAAGTCACTAATCATCCACATCAATGTAGCTTTTAATAAGAAATTTTGCATTGTAGCAACATCATAGGTACTAACATCATCACTCCACAATGCATTTAACTCATCAATCAATGGATTCAAATAATCATCAATATTCTTTTTCGTATGTCCTGGTATTAATAGAGTCAAAAAGATATAGGTATCCTTCATCAAAATCCATGGAGGTAAATTGTAAAAAGTTATAAAGATAGGCCAACATGAATACTAACTATTTAGAGACCCGAAGCTTGATGTAAATGGAAATTACATTACTTTTGTGGAATACTTAATACATAACAAAAACAGACACACAAGGATCATAATAGTTTAGTGTCTTTGGAAACTTGGAATATAAACTTCTAATCATGTTGAAAGAACTTCAATAACTCCCATAATGATATTCCCCTTTTTGTTTCCTTACCTAAAACATTTCTTTATTTCCTGGGGAAAATAAAACATAAAAAGGGTGAGCTCAAATGCTCAGTAAGGGAAAACATAAAGAACATAAAACAATCCATAAACATTTGAAAGCAAAAACTTGAACATGAAATTTAAACATCAAAATCTTAAGCAAAGACATAAATCGTGGAAGTACGTAAGGCATATATCATAATGGAACATCAACCATGACAAAATATAATGGGAATAAAACATGTAATTGTGGAAACCATTCATCACTTGTTATTATTTCCATAGTAGCCAAGGCATTGCTGCCAAGACCATCTTCGTGGACAAAGTCCCTTTCTGAATCGAGTTCACTCCTCATTTCAGTCCTGTAACACTGAACCAGATTAACTTACCGTTCCAGCCATGTCTATCTCATGAGATATAAATCTTTACCCAATGAATTGGAGGGAGATATAGGTCCCACCCATCTCATAATGAAATCATTCTTACTTGTGCCACAACATAAACATAAATCATTTACCACAACCCAAAGAATAAAATGGGTATCATAAACATCATCCCATCATAACATAATCCATATAAAACAAATGGATATAATTTCATCATAAGAACAGTGAAACCATGTAAATCATAGATACATTATACTTGAAACATACACATATGAAATAATTCCATCTTATATGAAAAAATTGTTTTAATAAAACATTTGAAATTAATTCTTGAGGAAAATATCCTTTCTTCTTCAAAATCAATTTCTTTTCACAAAACGTCATGCAGTTTTAAAAGAAAAGATTTTGATGAAAATAGTCATGAAATATTTTTGAATTAGATTAATTAAAATAAGGTTTTATAAAACCCTAAAAATCCTTTCATGCCGTATAAGTTAAAAAACATTTTTCTCGTACTTTTGTCGGAAAAGTCAAAAAAGCAGCTCGTAACGTAAAAAAAAGAAAGATTCATTACATACCATGTAGTAAATGTCAAAAATGGGTAAAAAGGACTTTAAACATACATGAAAACACTTTTATAAAACATGGACATGGATGATAGAAATAACCCTAGTAAATACTTACGAATAAGCAATCTTGGATAAAAATGAGATTTTCAAAATTATCCCTTACCTTAGGTCCGATATGATTCATACGTTTCCGAACCTCCTGTATAATGATTTAAATAACATCATTGACTTATTAAATAATCATATTCATTGTTATTATATCATATATGTTTCACTTATGACTTTATATTAACCGTTCTTTTGTAAATTCCATGTAATAGCAGCGTTTTGGGTAAAATCATTTCATTTATAGTATGTGTTTCGACTTGTCGTTCGTGATATTATTACTTAAATCCTGATTTACATAATTCCATAATGTAAAACATGATTTATATATAATATATATTCATCATATAAATTTATATTATAGATCGATAAAAGGAATGAAAGACACCGTTCATGGAGACGGTAGGCCGTACGTACGCATGAACGCTGTTTTCGTTTCCTTATTGAATTGAATGGAATTAAGTATATGACATAAATATATATATATATAGATAAATCTAGTAGCATTATCATGTCATATATTTCATTATTACTTATTATATATACTTTATAATCATTCTTGAATTGTTAACATGGAAAATGAATCTCATCGCGTCGGGGAGACGGTAATCCGTACGTACGCACGAGCGATGATATTGTTCCCATGGAATTGTATTGGAGTGTATGTATACTATTTCAGAATCAATAAAAATTCACAATAATAATATATATAGTCATTATTTAGACCATTATACCCATCCAAGTAAGATGGTTGTGGAAAATAGATTACACCACGGCGTGGAGACGGTATTCCGTACGTACGCACGCGTGGTGATTTCATTTTCCATAAGATGGATAGATGGTGAAATATGGTTTTTTCATACTTATAATAAAATATCAGTATATTAGTGATACTGATGTTATTACTTAATAATGAAACAACTAAAGAAGAATAATTAGAAGAAGAAATAAATTTAAAATAATCGGTAACAGACATTACCTCTTCTTTGAAGCACCTCTTTGAGACCTCCTCTTAGAGCACTAAAATTGGTCTTTGAAGAAGACCAGGAAATCTAGGATGTTTTTAGGGAAGTGGGGAAGTGAAATGGGAAGGTTTTGGACGAGCTTTAAGGCTCAAATTGGTGTGAGGAGGAGAGGGAGGAGGTTCCCTTTTATAAGGGAGGAGAGGGGCACCTTTGGAAATATAAGAAATATTAGATTATAGTAAATCCAAACCCCACTTAAAAACATAAAAAATGACTCATATAAAACTATTATATGAGATAGGGTTGTAATATCATCAACCAATAAAATTTATACATGTTAGGAATTTATTTTAAACATTATCAACTTGATTTATCCTTATTTAATCAATTTAATTTTATTTGTGGTAATAACATTCTAAATTTTAAATTATAAAAATATTTACTTATTTGTTGTGAATTGTCCATAATTGGATATGTTATAACATTTTAGACCATATAAATTTAAATTTATAATTTTTAAATATTTTTGTGATTTTTAAACAATTTTATAATATGTTATTTTTATAAAATAACAATAGTGTCAATTTTGACACTATTCATTTATTTGAATTTAAATAAAATGTATACAGAATATATGTTCGAAATAAAAGATTTAATAGATTCATAAAAGGTCATATGTATCTAAAAAATTATTGGATCACATTAAATAGTTCATATAATATTTATTTTATTATTTTTAAAACCATTTATTTTGTTTATCTCTTAATAAAATAATTACTACAACATTTTTGTATAATTTATTAATATACTTATTTGTTTCATAAAAATTAAAACTAAAATCATATGATAAAGATATATATATGACCTTTCACAATAATAATTGTACTAGAATTTATCATCTTAAAATCATAATATTTAAATTGTTATATTTTTTAAATTACGAATGTGAAGACTTTGGCATCATTTAAAATAAAATAAAATAAGTGTCATAATCTCCCTAATAAAGATCCAAATGGTCAAAAATTCGTCCAGTGGATGATTAGGGTTTATATATACACTAATAATAAGTTTTTTGCAGATTTTTGGGCCTTTTGATATGTATTAATATTTCAATAAAAACTATATTTTTGATTTTTCACTAACTAAATAATTTCTGCATCATTAATGTATAAGATAATAAGGTAATTAAATAACTCTTAAAAATTACAAATAAATTACCATGATAAATAAAAACATTTTACCTTTCAAAGGGGTATTTATAACCGAATTTATATTCTGTATAAACTTATATTAAAAATACTTTAATTATTAAAGTTGAGTGAGACATATTTCACTTTCCTTTCAATAAAATAAACTAAAGGTCTTAATAACCTCCAAGTGGGTTCTAATGGATTCCATTTCGACCCAAATATGAATTAGGAAAAATTATAATCATACAATTGTATTAAGAAATGTATTAGGATAATTTTATAATATTATATTTACCCTTAATTACCCAATTTACCTTTTACTATGGTAAATAAAATTTACCGTTGTTACTATTAATAAAGCCCAAAAATAAAAAGTAGTCTATTAATATAATTTGGACCCACTGATTCCAAATATGGAATCAATTTTTCCAAATTCAATACACAGAAGTTGCAGAAATTAAATTAAAATTAATCCCGTTGTCGAAAGAAAACTGGTTTTTGTTTAAAAAATTGTAAAAGATTGAATTTATTTAACCTACGAATTCAATGTAAAATCAATGCTAATGAAATAAATTATATTAAATTGTAAAAATATATTCTATTTATACTTTAAAACCATTCAATATTATAATTTAACCACATAAGTTATTACGATGAAAAAAGTTGTTTTTAATGAAAATATACCGTGTTTTTACTATTCATTAAAATATGAAAGTTATCGGAATAATATGAAAAATTTATCCAAGGTAAAATTTTATATCATGATTGAAAAGAATAATTCTATTTTGTAAAATTTAACTTATAAACATATCAAAAACTAGATTTAAAGTGGGTGTGCCATCAAAAGGCGGCAAAACTGCATTTTTTGAAAAATACTTATTTTACCCGAAAAATTTATTTTGTTCTTATACCATGTTCTAGAAAATGTGTAAGATGAATAATAATGTTATAAAATTCAAAATTTAGTTAATACTATTCATAACGGCTCGTTCATAATAATATTATAATAATATATCGTTGTTTAGTAAAACCTAGTATTGCGTACAACACACGCTATCGTAGAAGGTCGTGATTGCGTGTAATGCAAGACAAGTTAGGGATGCGAATTGTGCATGATCCTTTTGGTGTAGCATACAATACAAGACATTAATGAAATTAAAAAAGAATATTTTTCATAAAATCTCGGGGTGTTACAAACTACCATAAGAACCCAATAGATAGAAACTATCAGTAGAAAGACCCAATCACATGTTTCGGCCTTCTAAAGAAAAAGATGGATACATACGGTCAAAATGTTTCCATGAATCACCATCATATGGATGATTCATGCTTTTATCAGTTGAAGTCTTGTTTTTGTGCCATGACATCATTGGCGCTGTGTTCTGAGACATAAATAAACGTTGCAAACTGGGTGTAAGGGGGAAATATCTCAATTTTTTTACTGGAATCAATCTAGACTTCCTTGGTTGATCTTCCTATACCTTGAATTTCCACATGTGGGACAACTATGCAATGAATCATTTTCACCATAATATAAAATTCAATCATTTGGACATGTATGAATCTTCTGATAACTAAGACCCAGATTAGGAACTAACCTCTTTCTCTCATAGTGATTTGATGGTAACACATTTCCTTCAGGTAACAGTGTTTTAACCAAAGAAAATATCTGATCAAAACAGTTTTTTGATATTTCATTAGCTGATTTAATAGCCATAATTTTTTCTACCACTTCTAATTTGCTTATCTTGCAACTTGGATATAATGCATCCTTATCAGACCTTAAGAACTCATAAAATTCAAATAGTGCCAAATCAAGAGTTAAATCACTATCATCTTGAGTTTCAGTTTATTGAACAAATGGACCTGAAACATTATGTACAAAATTTTGAAACCGTGATGGATCCAGAATCAAGTTATTAGTATCTTCTCTGGAACTGCATTCACCGCATTGATACCAAAAAACATAATCTGGTTGAAAACCAAACCGCAAGAGATGTCCTCCAACCTTGTCAAATTTGTTAAATGTTCTCAGAGCACATTTCTTACAAGGACACTTAGTTGTGCCTTCTAAAACATATTCTGGTTTTGATGACGCAAATGATAAGAAATCTTCAACACCCTATATATATATACAGGATTTAAACCAGAACCATTTGGATTTATATACTGATTTATCCAACCTCGATCATCTAATAACGACTGATGTCAATTTCCTTGTTACATATTTTTCTAAAAAATATAAATCATCATTGTTTTTGAATAATTTGAAATTATAAAAACACTATCTAAAAAAATAATATAAATAATTACAACTACTTATTAATAGTTACCATTAAATTTAGGTGACACGATTTCCAGTGGATTGATGACAACTCTTTTGTCCGACGACTCATTTACTTGCATCTTAATCACACTAAAAACACAATGAAGAATCTTCTAGGAGGTATTCTTATTCATTATCGTGCATATGAGAATGTATAAGTGTACCACTGAGCAGTTTCTTCATTGTGATTTCAGTGTGAGAAAGATGCAAGTAAATGAGTCGTCGGACAAAAGAGCCACTTTTCGTCGATGTATCATCTTCTTGCAATTGTCACTGCCTAAAAACATTATAAAAAATGTGGTCTTATGAATGCATATTCAAACTCGTGCACACAAGATCGAATATTCATACACAGAAGCATACTTTTCATAATATTTTGAGTTGGTGAAAGTTGAAAGCGAAAGAGTCATCAACCAAAAGGAATGCTGTCAATCCACTAAATATTGTGCAAAGTTATTACAAGTTATTAGAATTAATTCTTTTTTATTTCTATTTATTCCTATTTATTCATATTTACTTATAATTTTTCTTATTTATTACTAATTATTCTTATTTATCAGTAATCATTCATATTCATCAATAATTATTACGATTTATTTCTAATTATTCTTATTTATTCTTAATTATTCATATTTATTAGTATTTATTATTATTTATTTCTATTTATTACTAATTATATCTATTTATTACTATTTTTTTTTCTAAATATTACTTTTCATTGATAATTATAAATATTTATTTTTAATTATTCTTAATTTTTCCTAATTATTCCAAATTATTATTAATTATTCCTCATTATTCTTAATTATTCCTAATTATTCCTAATTATTCTTAATTATTCATAATTATTCCTAATTATTACTAATTATTTCTATTTGTTACTATTTATCCCTATCTATTCGTAATTATTCCTTTTTATTACTATTTATTACTAATTATTCCTAATTATTCCTAATTATTCCTATTTATTGCTAATTATTCATATTTATTACTAATTATTCCTATTTATTACTAATTATTCCTATTTATTCCTATTTATTCTTATTTATTAGTATTTATGATTATTTATTCCTATTTATTAATATTTATCAGTATTTATTCCAATTTCTTACTAGTTATTCCTGTTTATTACTAATTATTCTTATTTATTACTAATTATTCCTATTTATTTCTAATTATTCGTAGATATTCTTTTTTATTACTAATTATTCATATTTCCAATTATTATTATTTATTACTAATTATTTCTATTTATTACTAATTATTCCTATTTATTACTAATTATTCCTATTTTTTTCTAATTATTCATATTTATTACTATTTATTCCAATTTATTACTATTTATTTCTAATTATTCCTAATTATTATTAATTATTCCAAATTAATCTTATTTATTACTAATTATTCATAATTATTCATATTTATTAATATTTCTTATTATTTATTCCTATTTGTTATTATTTATTCCTATTTATTACTAATTATTTCTAATTGTTACTATTTATTGCTAATTATAAATATTTATTCCAACTTATTCCTAATTATAAATATTTATTCTTATTTATTCGTAATTATTCCAAATTATTCTTAATTATTCCTAATTATTCCTAATTAGTCCTAGTTATTCTCAATTATTCATAATTATTCTTAATAATTTTTAATTATTCCTAGTTATTTCTAATTATTCCTAATTATTCCTAATTATTCATAATTATTAGTAATTATTTCTATTTAATATTAATTATAATTAATTATTATTAATTATTTCTATTTATTACTATTTATTTATTTTTATTTCCATTTATTTCTAATTATTCATATTTATTTCTAATTATTTCTATTTATTGCTAATTATTCATATTTATTGCTATTTATTCATATTTATTAGTGTTTAATTTTATTTATTAGTATTTATTCATATTTATTACTAATTATTCATATTTATTAGTATTTATTTCTATTTATTACAAATTATTCCTATTTATTAGTATTTTTTATTATTTATTCCTATTTATTAGTAATTATTCAAATTTATTAGTAATTATTCCTATTTATTAGTAATTATTCCTATTTATTAGTAATTATTCCTATTTATTTTTAATTATCCCTATTTGTTATTAATTATTCCTAATTATTACTAATTACTCCTATTTATTACTAATTATTCCAATTTATTATTAATTATTCCTAACTATTACTATTTATTACTATTTATTATTATTTATTATTATTTATTACTACTTATTACTAATTATTTCTATTTATTACTAATTATTCTTATTTATTACTAATTATTCCTATTTATTCTTAATTATTCCTAATTATTACTATTTATTCCTATTTATTACTAATTATTCATATTTATTACTAATTATTCTTATTTATCATTATTTATTCCTAATTATTACTATTTATTCATAATTATTACTATTTATTTCTAATTATTACAAATTATTCTATTTATTTCTAATAATACCTATTTATTTATAATTATTCATATTTATTGCTAATTATAAATATTTGTTCCTAATTATTTCTAATTATTCCTAATAATTACTAATTATTCTTATTTATTTCTAATTATAAATATTCATTCCTAATTATTTCTAATTATTCCTAATAATTACTAATTATTCTTATTTATTACTAATTATTCATATTTATTATTAATTATTCATATTTATTAAAAATTAGTACTAATACTTTCAATTTATTATTACTAATAACTATTATTAACAAAATAATTTAAATCTAATTAAATTAAACTAATCAAAAATAATTAAAATTAACATAAAAAAATAAAAAAAAATATTAAATTAAATAAAATATAAATACCTTTAAACATGATCTTCTATTGATGTAGACGACTTCAAAACTTTTCATCAAAAAAAACTAACTCAAACAAATTCTCACACTGAAAATAGGGTTGAGAGAGAGAGAAAGTGAGAATTGAGAGGAGGATTTGAAAAAACAGATGGGGGTATATATTGGTTAGATTAGTTGCGACGAGACCTTTTGCGATGGGACTACCATCGCAACAGATACCTTTTATGATAGAGCCCATCGCAAATACCTTTGCCCGCATTAATTGCTGTCGGCGGTTAAAATGGTATTAGCGATGGGACCCGTCGCAAAAGGTATCTGCCGGCACACGTTTTGCGATGGGGCATCATCCCGTCGCAATAATTCATTTACCACCGCCGGGTATTTGCGATGGGGCATCATCCTGTCACAAGAATTCATTTACCACCACCGGGTATTTACGACGGGTCCCGTCGCAAATAACTTTCGAGTGAAGAACCATTTATGACGGGGAAATTCCCCTGTCGTAAATAACATTCCTGTCCCAAAAAAACCATTTACCGCCACCGGACATTTGCGTTGGGACCCGTCGCAAATACCACCGAGCGATGAACTATTTGCGACGATAATATTCCTCCCATCGCAAATATGCTTCCCGCGGTTTGGCGCGCAATCTGCGCCAAACCTCGCATTACTTTTTTGGACTGGCCACCAAAACTTGTCACAAATAACAAGGTATTTGTGACGGGATGACTCCCCCGTCACAAATAATCTCTGGACTGGACTATTTGTGATGGGATAATATCCTGTCACAAATAACCCGTCGCAAAAGGTTGTTTTTCCCGTAGTGAACAAAAGAAATAAATTAAGAAAAAGATTGATTTTTCTAAAAAAACAAGTCATTGAAAATAGTGATATGATAAGGGTGATTAGGTTGGGGTTAGTTTTTCAAATGCAATGCTATACTTGTTCCAATCTATCCAACCCTCTGCTACTAAACCAATTAAAGCGAGATTCCAAGATTACTTCCTCTCACACCCTTGGTCAAATGGTGATGATAAGAGTAAAAATTCTAAAGATATCATCTCAGTATACTCTTCTTCCTATGTGTGATAGATTTTTAGTGAATACCCTCAATTGAATTAGGAAATACCTTTTTGAGTCTTACTTATCCCAAACAATCAATAATATCACCAAAACCTCCAACACATACTGAAGATCACCGAGTACTTCACAACTATAATCTAATTTATTCTATAATATATAAACCAAAACCTAGTAGAGAGAGATAATGATCATTGAGAAAATAAAAATAAACTATAGAATTCAAAACCAAATACCACCATACTTGATAATAAAAACCATTATTAGAAATTGAAATCAACTTCATAGAAGAGAAAAATTGATTTTATTAAATAAAATGAAAGACTTCAATAATTAAAAAACAAATCCTCCCCTTCCCCAATCACTCATATTTTTACCCATACATGTGAAGGGTAACCATGAATAGGGGGGAATAAGGAATTACAAAAATTAAAAAAAGAGGTAAAAAGAAGAATTGAAAATTCCTCCTCCAGAACCCGTTTACCATAATTTTTCTAGTATTTTTCTCATAAGAAGTTAAAAAATATCAATTTTTCTTATTGAAATTTATTTTAAATGTATTTTTCTATCAAACCTAGAGGTTTCAATGAATTTGGACGTGTTTAAAAAATGTTATTCTCAAATTACTCACACTTTTTCTATTTGAAGGGATCCTTCATCTTTCTCTATTTGGAGCATTCAATGGCTATATTAATGAGTAAATTTACACATTAAATTTTATTTTATCATGAAAATTAGACTACAATTTTCTTTAAAACTAAAAGCAACTAATCTTGAGGTCAGTGGGCTAATATATGCTTTATTTACATAGGTGGGTTCGATTCTATCAGCCATAAATATTTTTCAAATTGATTGATTTTTTTGGTCCTATTGTAGTTAAAATGATATATAGGTCTATAATAAAATGTTTAATCCCATGAACAAAGTAACAATAAAAAAGAATCACTCTAGTTGGATCAATATTGTAAAAGTTATGTTTGAAATACTGAAGTAATAAAAAATATCTAAAATTCCAGAATTAAGAAATTTTCACATTTTAGCCTAAAATTCACCATAAATCTAAAAATGATGTAAATAAGCTTAAATTGTTCAATCCATGGGTTTAAATCATTTAAATTCACATGAAAATGATAATATTATCTCTATTACTCATAGAGTGAGTAATCCTAAAATGATCCTTACCATGAAGCCTGGAGTAGTATCATAAGACTAACAGTTTTGGTTAAGACCATTTCAGATCGATTGTCTCTTATGAGTATATCCAGGTTTATTAATGTATTACTATTATGAGATTGATACTATTATTATTTATTCATATTTATTTCAGGTTGTCCAACTGGGTAATGTTATACTCACCCCTACATGGGCTCTGCCCACACATGTTGTGTCATATTCAGATGACAACCCTTTTGATGGTTTCCTAGGAGGATAGAGAGAAGGAAGATCATAGTTGGGATATATAGAATGAGGTGTTTCTCAAGTTGTTTCATTTAAAATGGTTCCCTTTTATTGAGTATGTTAGAATCTCTGTAGTTTTTGGTTGGGATTATATTTATCTCCTTTATCATTTTCAATAGCTTTGTCATACTCTGATGTGGGATAAATGTTGTGCATGAAATTATAGTGTCAGTTGTTTTTTACTTTCTCAACATTTTATGGGATTTGATGTGTACAAGTACATTAGGCTAATTCCACTAATGTATGGGTTTTTTCTACTATACACTGATCACCAGACCTCGGCCTATTGGAGGTGGGCTTAGGGTAGTCACACTTGGCTTATCATAGGCTAAGCAGGCCTCGATGGGTCAGGTCATGACATTATCAAAGATAGATTGCGTATATTTGGGTTTTTTACACTGAAAATGATCATAGTATGATCTCCCTAAACCCATAAATATAATTTAGTGAAATAATAAGCTATGATATAGACATATCATATGCTATGATTAGTGAAAATATGTGAATTTACAATGAATCTCTTATTACGATATCTTCATACCTTAAGATATAATTTAATCAGCTAGAATAAATATCTCTATCATATTTTAAAACTGAAAAATGATATAAAAACAATAAAAAATTCTTTATTTCATCAATATGATTTCATATATTTAAATACATGGATGGATCTAATACCACCATTTGGATTTGAATGGGTATAAAAATAATTGTTAGATGTAATAAAACTAATAAATAAATCCTAAAGAAAAATCTCCATGATTATATATATGGAATAAGTGTAAAATGGAAATAAAATATGTATGTTTACCTTACATAATAAACACTTCCTTCCATCACCACTGTATTCATTTTCATATATGCTTAAATAATATCACCAATGTGTAAATCAATAGATTCCAACCTATAGAGTTATCCATTGGTTAGGCTAAATCATTTGACATTTGAATGAGATTCACTATCCACTATATCATCCTAGAGCCTCATTATGTTATGTAGGTAGAAGAGAGAGATACAAGATGTAAATTCATTAGGCCAATTTATCCATCACTACCATCACATTGAAGTGAACATTATAAATTTATTGAATACACTCCTTGATATATCATGAATTTAATAATTTTTTATAATTCATGATTAATGAATCATACAATTCTTGTATCTATTGAATTAATGACTCTAACTCTTATGAATTACATGTCATTAAATGTCCACTTAAATGATTTCCATCATAAAAGATTTCATATTACCAAATAATAAAATCCATTGACATTCAAATGCTATGAAATGTGGCTATCCATACCCAATGATATGCATTGGCAATGTATTTTGATATCCTTCAATTGTATTCTATAATTGAAGTGGTTAAAGGCACGAAATAATATTTTTTTGCCTTTATAGTTGGACTCAAATAATATAACATGATTTCATAGGAAGGGGTGTATTATATGGTTATGTCATAAAAATAATATTCCTAATCAAGGTATCATATACACTTGGTTTCTTTATGTCGTACTGTATGGAATGCTTATATAATAATCTACACTATATACCAAAACACATGTCTTGTGAAAATTATTTAGAGTATATCTCCATTAGGATGATGTAATTTGGGTTCATGGGCTAATCGTGAGGTTTTCTATTGGTATTCATCATCCTTATTTACATCTTGTTGAGTGATCTTTGATGCTTTGTATTAAGGTAAGAGATTTGAGACTTATCCTATTTTATTATGTGTAAGTGTGAGATTAACATGCTTTAGTTTTCAATGGGTGAATAGTGGTAATTAACCAAATAAATATAATTAACCTAAAAATTATGAAATTGAAAGGGGATTTATGTTTTTCAAGTGATCATTATAATGTTCATGTTATTGGATTATATTTTTGATGCTGATAGTGACAAGGTCAAGTTCTTTGGTGATAAGTCCCATCAAATGGGTGATAGACCTATCGAGCCATTATATTCTATGATGAATGAGCCGATGTTGAGTTTAGTAGAGGTTTATCTGGTGGTATTTACAAGTGTTATAAAATATTACATTGATGTTTTTCCTAAAGAGGTTATAACTCTACCACTTGAAACGAAATCGAGTTTGGGACATGATTGGAGCATAGTTTCTCTTTGATTTTAATTTCTCTACATAAGATGACACCTTCTAGGTGGTTGGATATTGGGATTTAGATTTATTAACTTATATATATGGGTTTTATTCAGCATAGTGTGTCACATTGGGGTGATATGGTTTTGTTCTAAGAGAAATAAGATAATATTCTATAACTACGTATCTATCTTTATCAACTAAATTAAGTGACAGTGAAGAAATTTTATTCCCTTCCATAGATTAATGATATATTTGATTATTTAAATAGAAATTGTTGGTTTGTAAAGATTTATTTTTAGTTTGACCATCACTAGATGATGGTGTAAGATGTGTATATTTCAATTAATTCATTTAGATATTATTATAAGAACTAATATTTTGTGGTAATGCATTTCGGCTTCATAAAAACACCATCTGTGTTTATAGGACCAATGAAATTTGTGTTTCATTATTTATTAAACTAGTTTGTGGTGGTTTTCATTGATGATATTCTAATATATTTTAAGCATAGGGGGAGAATGTAATGAACATATGAGTTGTTTTAAAGTTTCTTCTACATCATCATCAATTTGGTAATCTATCCAAGTGTAATTTTTAGAACCATGAGGTGTATTTCTTGAGGAATATTGTGTCTTGGTAAGGAGTATCTATACACCTCGTAGAGACCTAAGAGGTTGTTTATTGGGTATCCCCCAAGAATATTTCATAGGTTCAGAGA
The DNA here is from genome assembly GCA_963277665.1 of Viscum album. Taxonomy (NCBI): domain Eukaryota; kingdom Viridiplantae; phylum Streptophyta; class Magnoliopsida; order Santalales; family Viscaceae; genus Viscum; species Viscum album. Next base: position 130,993,286 of record OY728162.1, read on the forward strand.
TTCCATGGTCTTGGGGGATATTATATGATGTTTATGTCTATTTTTTCTTAGATTATAACACCTATGATATCCTTGACTACAAAGGATTCGGCCTTTGTGTGCACTGACCAATATTAATCTTCTTTTCAGTATTTTAAAGAGAAGTTGATTAGTGATACTAATATTTATATTCTAGAGGAATAAGTTATGTTTTAGGTTTTATACAATTATTAGTGCCTTATATTGGGGTTTTCTCTAATGAAACATAAGTCATATCATATGGTTCGTAACCACTAGAATGTGACTTTACTGCCCATGATATCGACCTTGTCATAATTGTGTTTTCCTTAAATTTGTAGGGAAATAATCCCATCAATGAGATATTTATTCACTTCACCAATAGAATTATTTTTATATATGTCTTCATTCATCATGATTTTAATTTATGACACTGAGTATGGATGAAATTCTCTTAGTATTATGACTTTGATATTTCTTATACACTTCAAAAGTGGAATGTTGGAGCTTACATTATAGGTAGAAAGTCATGTGGTGATGTTTTTCATGAGTCTAGGGATGCATGGGGAGTGATGTAGGAGATCAAAACATTGTGTCTTGATATTGGAAACGTTTATTGTAGAGGGTGTCTCTACTAGAAGATAGTTTACCAATCCTTAGTGTACCAAGTAAAAGAATATTTCATGGGGGATTATTAATAAGTGGTTTGGAGGGATTTTGGTATTGGGGATTCCAATAAGGGATAATATATGGATAATAAACATTAAGTGTCATTTTAAAGTATTCTTTATGTTCCCTTTGTGGCATATGAGGCTTTTCTCCATAAGTTTTACAGTTCACCCTTAGAGGTGAATCTTGGTGTGGTAAGATGAATCATGCCTTAAGGAGTCAGTTTAATGGATAGGGATAAATAGGAATGTTACAAAGTTTGTGTCCTTGTGTTTGGTCTTTTTTAAGGTGAAGACTAAACATCGTGTTCATGGTGGGTTACTTTAACCACTTGATATCTGTCAGTGGAAGTGGTAAGAATTTTTTATGGATTTTTGACTAGTTTACCCCAAACCTAGGATGGATATGATATTCCATATATGGTCATGGAACATTTGATAATGTAGTACCACTTCTTGGATATTAAGATTCAATTATTAAGTAATAAATGATATATTAAGTTCAACATGAATAAATTTAGCTACAATAACAACATGACTAATTTCAGCTAAAATGCCTATTAAGTAATTAAGATTGACTAACATAATATGGATGATTGAAGATATACCATTTGGTAGTTTTCTATTCACCTTTTTTATTATAAAAAAGTATACGGAACATTGAAAATAGTAAACAATATAATAAATATTTATAAGGTATAAAATAATAAAGAAAAAGGATATATTAATACATGAAAAGACATCTAAGTAATCTAGAACATTAAAAATATCCTAAAAATAGAACAAATATTCATTAAACATGAGAAAATATAAATATAGATCTAGGTTCATCGGGATAGAAAAGATCAATCATGGGAGATATCTCACTGTAAAGAACACACAATCTCTTATATGTCTTTTACAAGAAACTCTTCGTGAGAAAGTCATTATTTCACTAAGGATTTAGGGATAGATAATTGGTGATGAATGATATTTATCCACCTTGGTGGTGGTTCAAATAATTCAATCTACCCTCTAAAAGATAATCCCTTATCAATAGGTTATTTAAAAACTCATTATTCATTATAATGTTCCTCAAGATTCTTATTTTTGACTTTAGAAACTTCAGAAGATATATCTTAAGGGAAAACCCCAATGGGAAAAGCTATATCTATTTATAGAGTCATGTATTCATCAATAAAATCACAGTGAATATGAGGTGAGTAGTTTCTCAATAAGACTTACTAATGATGAACCCATTATTGTCTCCATGGGTTCTAAAGAACAAATATTTGATTGTTGAAGGATTTGTTAATATTTTATCACTTATGAAGAGTCTCATAACTTGAATAATATGGATCAATATAAATATAATTAAAGATATGGGAATGTATATTATCAAATATAATAACTTTCGATTTACTAGGATGATTTTCAATGTAATTATTCATTTAAAAAATAAAGATATTTTAATCCAACCAAATTTCATGGGTAATAAAATATAAAATATAGATATCAATATATTATAACACATCTAAATCACCAATATAGGGGATATAAAGTATTTTATAGTCCCTAAAATTACACACGTATCAATTTTTATGTAATTAAAATATATTTTAGAGGGGAACAATTGTTTTGTAAGAAATAGATGGCTTAAATCAAGTCAAATCTAGGATCCTGAATAGATTTTCCAAAATAACCAAGATAAGGATTTTCATGTGGAATGATTATCCACTGAACAATTTCATGAGAACATATTTCAATTGGAATATTATTTATGGTTTAATATATGGATTTAAAATAATCTTCATTTTCAAATATGAGATTTATATACAATTTTTAAACTTCCAAAGGAAAAATAACATCTTTAGGTGGAGGTTGAAATAAATATTTCGGTCCATAGAAGGTAAGAATGTGATGAATTAGGATAAATGAATGGTTTGTCCAGTGGAAGTCAATGATCCTTCTAAGTAAAATTATTTTTTATACCAAGATAATTTAATTTGATTTATTGAGTGTTCATGATATGACTCTTTAACTTTCATTTCCCCTCACTTGAATTATAAGGTTCTATTGTAATATATTAATAGAATTGTAATTTTTGACAATATGAAAATAAAAATAAATGAGTTTTAGGTTTTTGGAGTGAAAAGGAATGTAGAATCATAGTATACAATTTAATAAAGATAATTAAAATGATGACAAACTGTAAGAAAGGGGTTACAATCATACCAAAATCATGAAAACGTTTAAGGAAATGAGTTTAGAACTATAGGAGACCTAGTGTGGGTCAATGTAGAGATTGGGTGAGTTAGGAATAGTGAGGGAATCCAAATAAAAAGAGGTCTATCATTTTATTAATGATTTTTTTGATCTTCCACTGAAACTTTGGTGCGGATCACATAGGTTTAAAGAAAAAAAAATTACATATAAGTGAAAAAAATTAATTGATGGGTTAAACCACTCATTAAAAGGCCAAAAAAATATAAAACAAGGGAAATATGTGAAAATATTGAAAAACTATAAGAATGAATATTCTTGAATTTGAGAACTAAGTAATAATTTTAATTAAAATTTGATCAAGAATAAATAAGTAAAATTCAATATTTAACTATGAATAAATTTAAAGATACACAATCAATAAAAAAGAAATATTGTAAAATACATATCAAATAATTAATTAATCTCAAAATATATTGACATATTACAAATTATTTTCATAAAATCCATATTAAAATGGTAAATGTTTTTAAAAATACATATATTTTAATCTAATATTAAATTATGTTCTTTTCATGGTGAGAGTTACATTCTTTCAATTATTAGTCAAAGGAAACCAGGCCTTATTATAAGTAATAAAATCTGTATTTTATATTTTTTAGTCTAGATCCATGTCACAACACTATATTTAGAATAAAAGTGCCTATATTTTCTCATAGATCTTGTGTAATTAATTTAAGCCTGAAGAGTAGAATTAACATTACCTTGTCTATGTGATCAATGCCAGGGTATGCAAATTGTGGTCAAGACATTGAAGTATTGAATAATCTGATCTGTGATCCCTCTAGATCATGCATATGTGTGCCCATATCTCATGGTTCAATATTCTATAGTCTTCATGTGCTATCATGAGAGAACCACATGCTTTATAAAAAACACATGATCACTTGGAGATGAAAACTTGATATGTGAAAATGAGATCAATCCAACCTCATTATTACCATATCTCTCTCTCACTCTCTAAACTTTAATACAATGTGTGAGGGAAGGTAAATTCATGAATATGGATTGCCACACTATTCATGGATCAAAATGAGTTTAAATAGTTAGGTTTAACTTTTTAAAATTCCCCATAAAGTCTTAGAGAGGTTAAACCTCTTAAGTTGAAAAAAATTAAATTAATATAAAAGTAAGAATGTAATTAATATATTGTGATGGAGTATGATCCACTAACTCTAATTGTCATCCCTTAGTTATTTAACAAACCTTGAATGTATAATGTTGATTTGAAAGAATAATAATTTTACAATGAAATTACTCCTGAATACCTTAAGAAATGAATTCAATTATTATTATTCTAAACATAAATAATATAATTGAATTATTTCAATTGTGACCATTCACACTCAGATATTCACTGGTCCCCATATGTGAGGCCTACTTAATCCTAAAATCTAATTCATTAAATGAAGTAGATCTTGTGGTCACACTATGTGTGGGACTGTATAGGTTATGTTCATGATAGTAGTGAATCCTATTCATAGACCAAGAGTGTTATTTAGTAACACATTATGCCCCCTATGAATATATACTATGTAATATAATCACTTTATCTCTTGATATCTTATAAAACATGATGCATACCCTATGATATCATCCTGTAATGCTTTATTTATTTTTTGACTTTAATGGATATGATTTCATTTATCTGTGATGGACATGTATTTAGTTAAGGAACTAAAATCATAGTCAAGTGTCCAAAGATAACGTATTCTTTTCATAAGTAACAAATCTTGTCTTGATCATTTAATCAATTCCATACCACCCTGACACACCCAACAAAATATACCTCACAAAAAACATAAATATCATTATTTTCATCTCACATAAAAAAATTATTAAATGATAAAAATTGACAATTATCTCATGTTCATAGGCTATTATATATGTTTATCAATAAGAACATCCAATAACATAAAAAATATGTGGTGTTCCTATTGGTGGGTCAATACTCATGATATCTTCTACCCAAGATCACGAAGTGTGAACTTCATGAGAAGATGTCTCAGTCCTTATGAGCCCTCAAAACCATATAGTCATACATCATCTATTTCTAGTCATTATGATGAATCTAAACCATATGGAATATTTAATATTGTTGTCATAGTATCTCAAGGATCAAATTATAGCTAGGAACTTCTATAAACTTATAATATGAAATGTAATTCAAGTAAATTACCATGAAAATAGTGTATGAATAAGTAGTAACATTATCATGGAAAGAATAAATCTTGCATAATGCTCTATATACATGATATTGTAATAAAAAGTATAAATCAAGATGGATCTAGGGAACCCACTTTTCCAGAACTTTCACATGCACTAGAGATAACTTTCTTACCACCAAATAATTATCACCCTCATGAAAATATCATGTGTAACACCCTTATATTTAAGAAAAATAAAACTATGTTTGGCAGTGTATATGACATGAAATACCAATCCTAAAGGAACCAAAAAATATTATTATTTAAATATGAAATTTACAACCTAGCTTTTTAATTAGTGGGTATGATCTGGAATAACTACTTTATGAAATATATATAAAGGTAATACTCAATATTGATAACTTTTTAGTAAATAATCACTCATTTTTTTGTAAAGTTATTTTTTTTCAAAAATATTTTTTCTTTATAAATGACTTTTATAGAACTTTTAATGATAAAATTTTATAATTAATTTATTGAACATTATAAATGACTTTTAAAAGTTTTTTTTAATAAATAATGAAAAATATTGATTTATATTGAAACTGTATTTTATTTTCAAGTTTTTATAAAGTAAAATTATATATTTTTAGTTTTAAAATTTAATTTGTTAGTTTTTATTAAAAAAAATCAAATTATGGTCTTTTGAATTAATTTTATAAATGAGAATAATATAAAAACATTTTATACTTAAAAGTAATTTTTCTTAAAATCTGTTTATCATCATGTTTCCCAAGTCTAATTTTAAATTAAATTATGAAAATTTATTCAATTGAATATTGAAAAATGGATTCCATATTTGGAATAAAGAGGTCCAAATTTGGTAAATATGCCCATTTTATTTTTAGTTGATATAAATAGTAAATATAATAAATAATTATCCTCACAGTAAAGGAAAATTTGTTAATTAAGGTTAAGAATAATATGATAAGGACTAAAACATAACCCTAACACTTGAATTTTTCCTATCATATGAGTGAATTTTGTCCATTTATAGCCAATTCTTGAATATATGGGCACTTGATACCATAATTCTTTGATTTTTACCTTTATAATATTTAAGTAAATGATGAAGACAAAAATGTCACTTTCTTGCTTTTAATAACTATAATATTTTTTGATAGGGATACAAAACAATGCATATTTGGTTGTAAATATTAATTTAAAATATAAATTATGTTTTATAATATTTACCTTAAATGTTGATACAACACTGACACAATATTTATTCAATTAATAGTAAAATAAAATAAATGATTTTAAAAATATAAAAATTAATATAAATTGAATGAATTATTGTGTTCTGTGAATTTTTTAGATAAATATAAAATTTGAGTGATTATTTAGAGAATTATATTTTAATTCTATTGTTGTCATGTTTTTTAAAAGTCCAATTAAATGAATAGTTACAAAAATGACATAAATAATATTTTTTAGTAAATAATATTTATTAAAAAAATTTAAAATTCATAAAAACACTATTTTCATAAAATTTATGGATAATTGGCTAAAAATAAAAACCATGGTCCATTTATCTAAATTTTTTTATTTTATGTTAACCATCTTGAATCTTAAAGAGTAAAAACATTTTTATCATGGTAATTGTCAAAAAGGGTTAACATGGGTTTAAACAAAGTGATAAGGGTTAAAACCTTATATGAACTTATAAAATTTTTATTTTATGATAAAATTTAGACCCATAATCTTTATAAATTTTTATTATATAAGTTTTGATCCTCTTTTACATGAATATTAATTTATAATAATTTAATATTTTAAGACATTTCAGAAGTTCCCCTCCTCTCACTTATAAAAGGGAACCTCCTCTATTCTTTTATTCACAATTAAAAATAATTTTATTTTATCCAATAACTACCCACATCCATTCCTTAATTCAATTCCCAAATCCTATATATGTATCATTCCAAGATTCCATGGTACGTTTCCCTTTGAGTAATACAATAGCGTGTGGTGTAAGCAACTTCGAGTTCTAACACACACCTCAACCAATCAAACTAGCCGTTATGAATAGTAATACCTACTTTATGAAATTTTATAAATTTTATCTCTCAAAATGGACTTCATTTTTGGATTTGGAATATCAAATTTATCCTAGGGTGAAATTTACGTACTTTTCGGATAACTTTTATATTATGATGAATAGTGAAAATTACTAAATTTTAATTAAAAACAACTTTTTTAATCAAAATAATTAATAGTGATAAATTATGAATTTTAGTGGTTTTAAAGTATATTTATAATATATTTTTACCATTTAATACAGTGTTGTTCATTGGACATAATTTCACAATTAAACCGGACATAAACATGTGTCAATCTTTTGATAGTTATTATATCTTAAAAACACACTTTTTGTTTTGACAGCGGGAATTAATTTTAAATTAATTTTTGCCACTTCTGTGTTTTGAATTTGGAAAAATGGATTCCATATTTTGAATCAGGATTTCCAAACTATGTAAATAAGTAACTTTTATTTTTAGACATTTTGAATAATTACTTCGGTAAATATTTTATTTACCACGGTTAAAGGGTAAATCCGGTAAATAAGGGTTAAAAAATAATATTATAATAATAATAAATTACTATAAAACGTGTCCTAACCTTATTGGTGGATACATGTCTGACCATGGGCATCTTTGGGTCGATTTTTGGGACCCCATGGAGCCACTTGTAGGTGATAGGGATACTTTATTTTAATTAAGATAAAGTAAATACAAAAATGACATAAGCTTATATCTTTTAGAAAAACAATTTTTACATACAGTTATATATGTTAAATTTTTTATTATAAATATTCATTAGAAATTTAAAATTATTTCCTACATAATTATAATTTATTTATAATTTTTAACATTGAAAATGTAAAAATATATATGACACAATAATGATGCAGTATTTTCCTTATTAATGAAAGAATCAAATAATTGGTATTATAAATGTTAAAATAAATATAATTTGAAAGTTTTGATGAAATAAAAAAAATTTATTGGTTAATATGACATGTTAGGATTGATTAAATTAATTTTTCTTGAATTAATAAAGTCATTAAGACTTTAACAAAAATAAATTATTGAGTAGTGTCAAAATTGACATAAATGAGTTTTTTAAAACAATATTATATTATTAATTTATATTATAATCCTAAAAACATAAGGTTCGGAAAAAGGACTTATATAATTATTGGTGTATCATTAATGGACCACTTGGGGGTTGCTTGGATGTATATAGTACATTTATTAACTATATATTATAAACATACAATGTACCATGGTAAGTGTTAAACTAATTAACCAAGAGTTAAAACTAAAAGATAAGGTTATTATAATGATCCAAACCTGTCTAAATTCTATTGGTTGAGTTTTTTTGACCCATAACCACCTTAAACTTTAAATAATCCACATTTTTGCTCTTAGAAACTGAATATGAATTTATTATAAAATAATATTTCTAGATTTTCCTAAGGTCCCCCTCCTCCCCCTTATAAAAGGACACCACTTATAACCAATTATTAACACTTTCAAAGCCTTTTGGTTAGGCCAAACCCTACCAAAATACTCTCTAAACTTCCCTCACTTAAACACAGAGGCCTTAGTTTGATCAGAAAGCCAACCTAAGGATCCCTTTTGATCAAATCAAAAGGAAGAACCCGAAGAAGATGTAATGTTTTCACCACCCTTTTTCAAGTTCATTTCTTCTTCAATTTCTTCTTTCTTTGTTATTTCCATTATAAAATAATAACTCCAGTACATTCTATATAATTTGATGTTATTATAATTATGTAACAAACAAATTCATTATTATATCCATCCCTTGAATTACATGTCACCATACGTGCGTACGTACGGCCTACCGTCTCCACGTTGTGGTGTAATTGTATTTCAATATACTATTATTTATATGGGTATAATAATTAAGTACAATTCATGTAAATAATAAATATAAAATTATAATGATTCTATCTCTATGATATAACATCCAATTATATATTATTTTAATATCAAAAGAATGATATTGGTGCTCGTGTGTACGTACGGATTATCATCTCCAAGAACGCGATGAGATTCATTCCCCATCGTATCCATTCAAGAATAAATGTTATTGGATGATTAAAAAATAATATTTAAGGAAATAATATCATTCTATATATGATTATGATACAAAGTATCCATAAAGAACACATCTTATATAAAAGAAAACGAGTAAGTTAACACCCAAAACGTCGATAATAAAAATATTTTTTTAACAAAGCGATGTTAAAAGATCATATATGATATCATATTAATATATATGATTATTGTATAATTCAATAAAAATTATTTCACCATTATACAGGAAGTTAACCTACCATAAACCAAGGAAAATTACAAGGTAAGGGTTTATTTCACAATATCTTCATTATCTGAGGTTGTTTATACGTAATTATCTACTAGGAACTCTTTATCATCCACATCCATGTTTCTTAAAAATGTATTTCAAAACATTATTACTATTTTACAGAATATGAGTTAAAGTCATTTATACCCTTGTTTGACTTTTTATAAGAATTTTATAAAGGAATCTCTCCGTCATTTTACAAAAAAGGTCATTTTAAACCTTTTCGACAAAATTAAGGTAAGAATGTTTTTTTAACTTATACGGCAGGTGTGGCTATTTTCCACCGTTTAAAATCATCAAAGTTTCCCATAAAATATTATAAGAATATTTTCAAAATAAATATTTTATTTATGTGACTCTTAAATGATTTCAAAATATAAATATATATGTCTCTAAAAAAAGGTTTTGATTTCATCAATGTCAACATCCTTTGATGGATTTTAGGCTTATTTGAAGTTGATTTATTATGATACAAAACATACAAATTGTATTGAAGTTTTTATGATATGCTTTACTATGGATGTGCTATTTTTATACCATTCATTTCTTATGGTTAAATTATTGACATTTCGTATGCTAGTTTTAATACGAATGTTTATGTTATGTTTAAACCTTTTCATATGAGGAATGTATTTGACTTAGTAAGTGACGGGTGGAGCCCGCTATAGCTTCTCGATGCATCGGTAGGTTTCAAGAGACAAATAGACTTGGAATTGGCCAAACCCCTTTCCCAATTTGATTTATGGTTTTGGATGAGGCCTTAATCATTTTAGACATCTTGGCCGATGCCTTGACAAAATGTTTCAGAATGTCCGGAATTATACATTCCCTCATTATGGAAATAATATTGATGGTTCATGTGGTCATTCGACTAGTAGAATACCCATGATTATGTTTTATTATGGAATTATTTACTCATCTCATAATCTTTCCATAAAAGTATTCATGGTTATTATTGGTAAAGGAATGTGATTTTAAATTATTTACCAAGCTTAAAATTCATGTTATTTTATGCTGTATTACTTACCCTTACTGAGCGTTTGAGCTCACCCCTTTCTTATGTTTCATTTTTACAGGATATGAAGAAGTTAGTTATGAGTGACCTGCAGGCATAATCTAGGAGGCTTGGATGCTTCTAATGAAATATATTATTGTTGTATTTCTCTCCAAGCTGTAAAGTGGATCATATGTATGAATCTTGTTTCCAATAATACTTAACTAATCGGTCTTTCGAGACTTGATCTTTCTTGTGATCATGCCAAAATTATGTAATAATGCACCGACTCTGGGTAACTGGGGTTGGGGATTTATATTTGGTATCAGAGGAAGTTTAGTACAAACCTTGGAAACTAGATTTAGATAAACTCTGATTAGAGAACATAACCCTAAGATAGACTTTGAGGATTAGTATAGAACAACTTCCTTGAATTTTGGTATTGTAGATATTTTGTGAGTTTTCCAAGCAATACATAACTGTCTGGATACGAGCAAGTAGAGGAAGCTCTGGCACAGATATACCTAGAGGTAAAACCCGAAAACACCGCTTTGAGCTTGACTCGAACGGGAACTGGTGCACAACAACAGGCCTTGCTGCACTCTTGGTTACGACACTCCCGGGGGATATGCTTCGGATAATTCTCATTTTCTTTACCAACCATTATGAAGGGTTATGAGTATATACTTCTCAAAGAAAACTTTTTTATGATTATGGATTATATCCATAAACTATTGAATTTATGTTAAGTGTTTTAGAAGTTTGAAATTATATATTTCAATTCATAAAATAATCTAGTTTATGCCATTGTTTAGTAATGGTGCCTAGTGGAAGGAATTGAAATCGTATCAATGTACGCACTCCATGTAGGGATTTCCCTCCTACTCAAGATAATTATAGTGGATCTAGTGATGCAACTGGTACTGATCAGCTTATCACCATAATGGGACAACTCACTCAGGTTTTGAATAATAACCTTACCCATATGGAGCACCCAGATCCACAGTGTGAAGGATCAATGTTAGATCGCTTCATGAGGCAACAACCACCGAAATTCAATGGGAGCATGAATTCCATAGTACCTGAGAAATGGATAAATTCCTTAGAGAAAATATTCCATGCCTTAGGGAGTAGTGAAAGGGAAAAAGTTGTCATGACAGTTTATCGTCTCACTGAAGATGCTGATTAATGGTGGTCATTAATACAAAATATGAAGGAAGATGATGAAGTATCATATATGGAATGGAGGGAGTTCAAAGAGCTGTTCTTAAAAAATTATTTCCTCGATACTAGCGAGCATATATGGAAAGGCATTTTTTGAGTCTGAGGCAGAAAGAGGATGAGAATGTCGAAAAATATGAGGCTAACTTTACAAGGTTAGAGAGGCATGCTGCTGATTATATACGTAACCCAAGGAGTAAGATTGATCATTTCTTTGATGGGTTAAAACCATTTCTCCGTCGAGCATTATTCTCGCAAACCTTCTCATCATACGAAGATATTGTCTCGTGTGCTATCAAGATAGAAAATGAATTCTCTAAGTATTATGACTTTAAATCAAAGCAAGAGAAGAAGATATTTTCTGAAAACTCTGGTAAAGGAAATAAGGAAACATGGAAGAAGGGTAGAATTGAATTTCCACCCTGTGATAATTGTGGAAGGAAACACCCTGGTTCCTATCTAAAAGGAGAAGAAGTATGCTACAAATGTGGACAGAAAGACTATCTAGCTAGTGATTGTAAAGGAAAGAAATATGCTACCGATGTTCAATGCTAAAATTTCTGGGAGATGGGACATTATGCAAATAAATGTCCTAAGTGTCAAGGAAACATACCTCAGAAAAGTCCAAGGGATCAAGTCCAATCTTATGAAATCACTACTACTGAGGATGAAGCCCCGAAAGACGTGGTGGCAAGAAATTTAATGGTTTCCTCAAGCTTAGAAAATTCATTATTTGATTTTGGATCATCGCATTGTTTCATATCTTCCCAGTTTGCTAAAAAAATTAGATATTTCCAATTTTATATAACAATGGAGTTGTCAGTTAAAACTCCTAAGCGAAGTATCATTGCATCTAAGTTTTTTGAATCAGTACCTATTAGAGAACATAAATGTTCTTTATCTGCTGATCTCATCATCATACCTATGATTGAATTTGATATAATCCTTGGTATAGATTGGCTTTCAGACCATGATGCGAAGATTTATTATAAGAAGAATGAGATTATGATTCTTGCTGATGATGATAAGGAACACCTTATCTTTAGAGTAGATTCATCGCCACATAATTATTATCTAGATCCACCCCTAGTAGCTCAACTAAATTCAATTATCAGGGAGGAAGAGAATTAAATAACTATGGGTGAGGAAATGAATGTTCAAATAGAGGATGTACCTATTGTGAGAGAATATGTTGATGTGTTTCTGGAATATTTACCTGAACATCCTCCAGAATGAGAAGTTGAGTTTTCCATTGATTTAATTCCTGGTTCAAGGCCCATATCGAAAAACCCTTATAGAATGGCCACTTTGGAATTAGTTTAACTAAAGAAACAACTGGAGAAATTGATTAATAAGGGATTTATTTTCCTTAGTGTTTCTCCATGGGGAGCCCTTGTCATTTTTGTTAAGAAGAAAGATGGATCTATGAGGTTGTGCATTGACTACAGGGAGATCAATGCTATAACAATAAAGAAAAAGTATCCCATGCCTCGCATTGATGATTTATTTGACCAACTGCATGGAGATCAGTACTTTTCAAATATTGTACTTCGATCTAGATATCATCAGTTGTGTGTGAAGAAGGAAGACATTCCGAAGACAACATTTCGAACCAGGTACAAGCATTACGAGTTTACAGTAATGCCTTTTAGACTGACTAATGCACCCTCTGTATTCATGGATCTAATGAACAAAGTTTTCAAGGAATATCTTGATGACTTTGTAGTGGTATTTATTGATGATATCTTGGTATACTCCAAAAGGAACAAAGATCATGAAAATCACTTGCGCATTATATTGAAGACTCTGAGAAAACATAAAATATATGGAAAGTTTAGCAATTGTGAATTCTTGCATCAGAAGATTTCTTTTCTTGTACATATTTTCTCTAAGGATGGAATCTCTATTGATCCTTCTAAGACCAAGGAAATCCAAGAATGGCCAGCACCAATGAGTATAACCGAGGTATGCCGTTTTATTTGTTTAGTAGGTTATTATCGACATTTCATCCAGAACTTTTTCTCGGTTGGCTAACCCATTAATAATGCTCACACGTAAAGGGGTTAAATTTGTCTAGACAAAAGAGTGTGAAGAATTTTTTGAAGAACTGAAAAGAAGATTAGTCAATGATCCTATATTGACTCTACCATCGAGGAATGATGGGTTCTTTTTTTATAGTGATGCATCGAAGAAAGGTCTTGGTTGTGTCCTTATGCAGAATGATAGAGTTATTACCTATGCATCACGACAACTGAAAATTTATGAGAAAAACTATCCTACTCATGATATTGAGTTAACTGCTGTAATAGTTTCCTTGAATATTTGGAGACACAATCTCTATGGTGAAAAATGTGAGATTTATACTGATCACAAGAGTTTGAAATATATTTTTATCACAGAAGGAGCTCAACATGAGGAAAAGGAGATGGCTTGAACTACTCAAGGATTATGATTGCACGATACACTACCACCCAGGGAAGGCAAATAAGGTGGCAGATGCATTGAGTAGAAAGGATCATAGAATTTTGAACAAAATGAGAGTAGAAAAGGATCTTATATACATGGATCTAGTAAATTTGGATATGGGAATCACAATGGAGGGTGAAACATCAATAATTTTCCAAATGGTTGCAAAACCATCTTTACTATAAAGGATAAAGAGTTCTCAGACCGGTGATGAAGAGTTTCAAAAGAAGATTAAAGCTATGAATGATGGGAGATTGTATGACTTTGTGTATGAAGATGGAATTTTGATGTTTGGGAAGAGACTTTGTGTTCCCAATATACCTGATCTAAGAAGGGAATTGTTGGATGATGCTCATAGTTCCAATTTCTCTATACACCCTGGGAGCACCAAAATGTATAGAGATTTAAAGGAATGTTTTTGGTGGGACAAAATGAAGAGGGAGATTGCTGATTTTGTGTCAAGATGTATGGTTTGTCAACAAGTGAAAGCTGGAAGGCAACAGCCTAGTGGAGTCATGCAACCTTTTCCCATACTTGAGTGGAAATGGGATAATATTACGATGGACTTCGTCATGGGGCTACAAAAGAATCCTATAATGAACGATGCAATATGGGTCATTGTTGATCGTATTACAAAGTTAGTACAGTTTCTTGCTATAAGAGAAGATCTACCACTTGAACGTCTAGAAAGACTATATATTAATGAAGTTGTGAGACTTCATGGAGTTCCCCTATCGATTGTCTCGGATCATGATCCTCGTTTTACATCAAGATTCTGGAAAAGTCTTCAGAAGGCCTTGGATACTGAACTTCATTTGAGCACTGCTTACCACCCTCAAATAGATGGACAATCAGAACGGACTATTCAAACCTTAGAAGACATGTTGATATCATGATCACTTGACTTTCAGGGTATGTGGGATCAATATTTACCTCTGGTGGAATTTTCCTATAACAATAGCTTCCATTCAAGTATTCAGACGACACCATATGAAGAGTTTTACGGAAAGAGATTTCACACACCAACCTGTTGGGATGATGTTGGTGAAAGAAAACTTGTTGGCCCGGAACTAGTGGAGGAAACGATGGAAAAGGTAATCCAAAACCACATCAAAGAAGCTAAAAGTAGGCAGAAGAGCTATGCCGATAATCGAAGGAAGGATTTGGAATTTCATGTAGGAGATCATGTTTTATTGAAGGTATCTCCATACAAGGGAGTTATACGTTTCAGTAAGAAAGGTAAATTGAGTCCTAGGTACATCAGAACATTCAAAATTCTAGAATGAATTGGGGTTGTAGCTTACCGATTGGCAATGCCGCCAAGTCTCTCCAAAGTACATGATGTGTTCTATGTATCACTGTTGAGAAATTAAATTCCTGACACAACACATGTACTCACCTATGAGGAATTAGAACTGGAACCCGATCTATCTTATTGCGAAGAGCCCGTCAGGATTCTTGATACGAGAGAACAAGTGCTGAGAAACCGGATGACCCATCTGGTAAAAGTTTTATGGAGAAACCATGAGATGAAAGAGGAAACGTGGGAACCTGAGGAACTTATGATGAAGAACCACCTGAGTCTTTTTGTACAGTAATTTTCTAGAAATTTCATTGATGAAATTATTTGAAGGAGGGGAGAATGTAACACACCAAGCTTCCACGGTACGTTTTCCTTTGAGTAATGCAATAGCATGTGTTGTACGCAACTTCGAGTTCTAACACACACCTCAACCAATCAAACTAGCTGTTATGAATAGTAATACCTACTTTTTGAAATTTTATAAATTTTATCTCTCAAAATGGACTTCATTTTTGGATTCAGAATATCGAATTTAGCCTAGGGTGAAATTTTGGTACTTTTCGGATAACTTTTATATTTTGATCAATAGTGAAAATTACTAAATTTTAATTAAAAACAACTTTTTAATCAAAATAATTAATAGTGATAAATTATGAATTTGAGTGGTTTTAAAGTATATTTAGAATATATTTTTTACCATTTAATACAATTTTGGTCATTGGACATAATTTTACAATTAAACCGGACATAAACAAGTTTCAATCTTTTGATAGTTATTATATCTTAAAAACACGTTTTTTGTTTTGACAATGAGAATAAATTTTAAATTAATTTCTGACACTTATGTGTTTTGAATTTTGAAAAATTGATTCCATATTTGGAATCAGGACGCCCAAATTGTGTAAATAGGTAACTTTTATTTTTAGACATTTTGAATAATTACTTCAGTAAATATTTTATTTACCATGGTTGTAACACCAAAGACTTTTATGTTATATAAATCATCAAAGGAATATTTTTCTACACACAACACTTGCTTGTCTTGCTTTACACGAAATCTCGAGCTTCCTCGATAGCTTGCGTCGTACGCAATAACGAGTTTCACTAAACAACGACATACTATTAAAATATTATTAAAACTAGACGTTATGAATAGTAATAACCACTTTTTGAAATTTTATAAATTTTATTTTTCAAAATGGACTTCATTTTTGGATTCGTAATATTGAAATTAGCCTAGGGTGAAATTTTGGTATTTTTCTGAAAACTTTCAATTTTTGATGAATAGTGAAACCACTATGTGGTAGTTAAAAAACTGAATTTTTCATAAAACATAATTTTACCACTTCTGTGAGTGAAATTTCGAAAATCCGAGAGACACGGTTGATGTCAGTAAGTAAAATGTGGTTCAATGAGATGAAAATAATTTTTTTGGTGAATAGTAACTTTTTACTTTTTTTTACCACGGTTAAAAGTAAATAGGGTAATTAAGGGTAAAAATGATATTATTATTACCCTAACACATGTCCTAATTCTGTTGGACAAGTGTAATTCGACCAAAAACAACCTTAGGAATAAAATATGATCATTTAGGCTCACTTGGATTAGATTAGGACATTTATTATTAATTTATTTAAAGAAGGGTTAAAATAGTTAAAATCAATGTTTAATAAGTAAATAATTTTTAATATGGGGTTATAAATAAGATAAATTCGACTATAAATATTGATTAGAAAGATAAAAAGATTTCCTACATAATGGTATTTTATTTGTAATTTTTAGACATTAAATAATTTAATTTATTTATGACACAAAGATGATGCATTAATTATCTTATTAATGAAATATTGACATAATTGATGTTATAAACACCAAAATAAATGTAATTTGACACTTTTTTTGAATTCCACTAATTTTATAGATTAATATGACATGTTAGTATTGATTTAATTAACTTTTTTCGAACTAATCATTCTGTTATGATTTTCACAAAGATTAATTACTAAATAGTGTCAAAATTGACATAAAATAGTTTTTAAAACAAATATTATATTATTAATTGTTATTTTATTCCTAAAAATCTAAGGTTCGGAAAAATGACTAAGATAAGGTTATATATATTAATAAAACACAACTTGGGGGTCGCTTTGATGTATATGATAATTTTATTAACTATATAAAATAAAAATACAAAGTGACATGGTAAATGTCAATCTAATTAACCAAGAGTTAAAACTAAAATATAAGGTTAATATAATGACCTAAACTTGTCTAAATTATATTGGATGAGAGAATTTCCACTCATCAACACCTTATCCTCGAAATAAATCAATTTGGAGCTATTTAAAACCGAACTTGACTTTATAATAAAATAATATTTTTAGTTATTCCAAAGGTGCCCCTCTCCTCCCTTATAAAAGGGAACCTCCTCCCTCTCTTCCTCACACCACTTTGAGCCTTCAATCTCGGCCAACCCCTGACAATTTCTCCTCTCCACTTCCCTAGAGACATCTTAGAGGTCATGGTATTCTTCAAATACCAATTTTAGTTCCCTAAAAGAAGTCCTCAAAGAAGTACTTCAAAGAAGAGGTAATGTCCGTTACCGATTCTTTCATCTTTATTTTTCTTCCACTTCCTATTATTTAGTTGTTTCATTATGAAGTAATAATATCAGTATCAATCATATAATGATATGTTATTATAAGTATGAAACAACCCTATTTCACCATATATACATCCTATGGAAAAAGAAATCACCGCGCGTGCGTATGTACGGAATACCGTCTCCACGCCGTGGTGTAATCTATTTTCCACCACCACCTTACTTGGATGGGTATAATGGTGTAAATAATGACTATATATGACTATTATAGAGTTATAATGATTCTTAAATAGTATAAATACTATAACATCCCAATTAAATAAAGAATAAAAAATTTTCATATTTATTAATATTTACGAATTAAATATTAAATTTATTTTAAAGGGGTTGCTATGTTCGATAGCGTACCCGATACGCAACGATGAGTTTCTTAGAAACTTACGTAGCACACTAGTAATAAAATAATATTATTTTAAATGTTAGTTAACGAGTAGCCGTTGTACTGGCGGGAATGGATAGAAATAACTAAAATTTGATTATATATGTTTTTAAATGTTTATACATTTACCCAATAAAAGATAAAGGCTTAAAATACGGAAAGAGTTCAATTTTAGGGCATATATACTCTAATTTTCACTAAAGGTTCAATTATCACCTTTTAATGGTGAACCGTCATTAAATATAGTTTTGATCACTCTTATAATTTATTTTGGACCAAATATAACTCTTCTTTAGAATCGGGACATCAAAATTTACTTTGTGTAAATTTTTGGTACCTTTCTGATAAAGTTCATTTTTTTTATGAATACTGTAAAATGTTGTATTTTAATTCAAAACCTCTTTTTAATATAATTTATTTATATGATTAGATTATATTTTTAATTGGTTTTAAAGTGAAATTAGAAAATATTTTTACCAGTTAATCCAATGGTGGTCATTGGAATCAATTTCACTTTGAAATTGGACTTAAACTGGTGTCAATCTTTTGATACTTATTGTTTCACAAAAACACGCTATTTGTCATGACAGCGGGAATTAATTATTAAATTATTTAATTTGACTTATATGTTTTAAATTTTGTAAAATGGACTTCATTTTTGAATTCGGAATATCAAATATAGCTTAGGGTGAATTTTTGGTAATTTTCTGAAAAACATCAATTTTTGATGAATAGTGAAACCACTAAGTGGTAATCAAGCAAACTGATTTTTCAGTTAAATGAAAGTTTACCACTAATGTGTATTGAATTTTAAAAATCCTACATACATGGTTTTCATTAAGAAGTAAAATGTGGTTCAATGAGATTAAAATAATTTTTTGGTGAATAGTAACTTTTTTTCATTAATCGCGATTAGAGGTAATTAGTGTAGTTTAAGGTAAAAATGGTATTATAAGAATGTGAAAACACCATGACACTTGTCCTACACCTATTGGGTGAGTCATGGCCGACCAAGACAAGCCATGGGCCAACTTGGGGACCCCATGGAGCCACTTTAGTTGGAAAATGACATTAATATATTTTTATTTAATGTTAAAGTGAAAATGACACTAACATAAATTGTTTTACTAAAATAATTTTTGAGTGGGGTTATACAAGTCCAAATTTTGATTATAAATAGTCATTGGAAATATGAAACGATATCCTACATCATAGTATATTTTTTATAATTTTTAGACATTAAATAAATTAAATTTTTTATGACATAATAATGATGCAGCGATGACATCATTATTTGACGATTTAAATAAAATGGAAAGATAATGAAAAATCTAAAACCTACACATGTCCAAAACCTATTGGATGAGTGGATTTCGAACCCTTATCACCTTATCCACGAATTATATCAATGTGGGACCTTTTAAAACCGAAACACATTTTCAAATAAAGTAATATTTTTTTACTTTCCAAAAGTGCCCCTCCTCTCCTCTTATAAAAGGCCCCCACCTCTACGTCATTTCACACACTTCTCAAGCCTTTGGCTCGGCCAACCCCTGCCCAATTACTCTCTCCAAATCCCTCTCCTCATCCTAGAGGATTCCCTTTGGGCATAATCCTTTCAAAGGAAGCCTTTAGGCTCAAATCAAAAGGGAGTTACACTTTTAAAGGTAATTCATTCTCTCTTGTTCATTTGTTTTATTTTGCTTCTCCAACCCTCTAAACTCTTTTTATTTACTTATTTTGTAACAACACAAGTATCTTCAATATACTAGGATGTTTTTATAATATTTATTTGAGCTACACTCTCACAAAACTACATCAAATGGTTAAAGAACATACGGTTTCCGTGGATGGCGAAATTCTGCCTCCCGAAATGATGATTGTTCAATACTCATTTAACACCTTCAAGGGTGGCCATTATGATGTCACTATTTTTATATATGATATATAATATGTTTATGTTTTCTTTAAGCTTCTGTATTTTTCATTTTTGGCATACCTTTATGGTTTCCATTATGGGTAAACACGATATCTTCATTTAAGGAAGTGCGGACTACCGCCCCCTAAAAGTGATGTGATTTGTTAATGCCATATGTGGGACGTGTAAAGGATGTATTTAAAGTTATTATATATGATGTTATACTGTAATTATAATATACCTCTATATCATTATTATTTCTTTCCATTAAAGTATGAGATAGAAATGAAAGTAGCGTTCATGCGTACGTACGGCTTACCGTCTCCCGGAACGGTGCATTTCATTTCTTATCCCCAAATGTAATGTACTATTAAAATTACATGTATATAATGTATATATATAATTAATGATGTATCTAAATGATGAATATAATTCTGGAATTAAAATAAACATACCTCTCATTTAGTTTTAATTCCACTAATATGACAAAGAAATGAAAGTAGCGTTCATGCGTACGTACAGCTTACCGTCTCCATGAACGATGCATCTCATTTCTTACCTCTAAATGATTATGTAATATTATAAATACATGTACATGCTGGATATATATGATATATATGATATCCAAATCAGGAATTTCATTCTGGATATAAAGAACTTTTGACCACACGAACAACATGTAATTGTAAGAAGTCAACTTTCGACTTAAGAACCAAATGTTGACAAAACAAAAATTATTAACTTAAATGGTTACATAATGTTTATAACATGGAAATAAGTGATATAAAAGGAATAATGAAGTTTAAAAAGGTTCTTAATCAAGTATAAATTAACTCAAGTTTATTATTCAGGACGTTAAAGAACGATCGAGTCAAGTCGGACCCAAGGTAAGGGACTTCGTCTCAATCTCCTTTCATTGAGGCATATTTCGTTTTATACACAACTTTCTTTTATACGGTGTATAAACCCCTTTGACTTTTACTTTTATACAAAAAGAATCTTTTTATATGAAGCGTTTTACAAAACGACAAAAAGGAATGTTTCTTTTGACATACGTGGCGACAACGACCTTTTCCGCCGCCGCGAGTATTATTTGGTCTTTGGCTTTCTCAACAAGCCGTAATGTTTTTAGAATAAAATAAATACCATATACTCTTTTATGTATTTTGGTATTGAAAATGGTTTTGAAAAAGGATTCTATTATGTCAATATATTTATGATATATTGTGATTGAAATGTGGAAATGTTATCATTCCTTTATATTGGTTTTATGTTTTATGATTTTATATTGGTACTTGGACATTTTAACGGGTGGTTACGTTATAAACCATATGACGGGTGGTGCCGTGAATACCAGGACGGGTGGTTATGTTATAACCTCCAATGCATTGGGTATGGAAGTCGGCCGTATGGCTATTCCATTAAGTATGTATGGAAATTGGCTGTATGGCTATTCCATTAAGTGATATGTGTGGAAGTCAACCGTATGGTTATTCCACTTAAGTATGTTTATGTCCCAAGTTACCTTTATATATTCTATGTGTTCTTTATATGGGTTTTATGGTAATCCTTTGGTTACAAAAAGGTAAGTAATGATACTTTATTCAGTGAAGATTTTTTTTACTACTTCATGAAGGTGAAGGTATTACTTTGATATAGTATACATGGTTTACTTGATGTTTGAAAAACTAATAGTTTTCGTTCTTTTTGTATCCCTTACTGAGATTTTTATGCTCACCCCAAGTTTTTCGAAATGTTTTTCATAGGACTTAATGTGGAATAAGGTCAAGGATGGGATCAAGGGAATTTCATGCTATCTAAAACATGGAATCTAGACATATTTCTTTTTAAGAGTTTTTATTTTATGGAGACTTAGTAGAAGTGTCTACTTTGTAATCTTTTAAGATGTAATAGTTATGTTCTAATTCTCTAAAACTCTAAACCTGAAAAGATCCTCAATGTGAATTATTCATTTAATTCAATATTAAGTAAGGTTTAAGGCTGGGGCCTTATAGTTGGTATCAGAGGTCGGTTTAGACAACATTAGGAGTTAGAAAAGTGTTAAATTATAATATGATTGAAATGATGTAGCATTTACGGATTACCATGTTGCTTCGCCTAAGATATTTCGGTGTTCAGAATGGTTTTCCGCAGAGGAAACAAAGCAGCTATGTTGGGACGACATCAGGAGGAAGACAACCTTCGAAATCAGAAACCTGAGATGGTCGGAATCGGAACTGAACAGTTTGTTGCAGTGATGGCATAGTTGACTCAGGCTATAAATGGTGGTGGTATCCATGCACGAGATCAGCCAGATCAACCGCAGAGGAACATGTCAGTGGTGGAACATTTCATGAGGCAACATCCCCCATCATTCAGAGGATCATCTGACCCTGTGCAAGCTGAAGAGTGGATTAAAGCACTGGAGAAGATTTTTGATGTCATGGGGTGTTCAGAACATCAAAAGGTTAGTCTTGCTGTTTACCGTTTTGAAGGTGAAGCTGATCAGTGGTGGTCGATGGTGAAAAATATAAGGGATAGTGATGAGATTGAGGATCTTCACTGGGACGAATTCAAATGTATGTTCCTTGAGAAATATTTTCCTAAGGTGGTTTGTCTTAGGATGGAAAAGTAGTTCCTAGAATTGAGGCAGGAGGATGATTCAGTGGCTACTTATGAATAAAAGTTCACTCGATTGGCAAGGTATGCTCCAAACTTCA
This sequence comes from Viscum album, assembly GCA_963277665.1. Taxonomy (NCBI): domain Eukaryota; kingdom Viridiplantae; phylum Streptophyta; class Magnoliopsida; order Santalales; family Viscaceae; genus Viscum; species Viscum album. The sequence goes on from OY728162.1 coordinate 131,016,478, forward strand.
TACGAGATCTTGATAGTAAAATAAACCGTTTTTACTCAGGGTTAAAGACAAAGTATCGAAGGGATTTAGCTTCTCGTGAGTTCAAAAGTTATGAAAAACTTGTTCGATGTGCTGAGAAGGTAGAAATGGAGTTTGCCGATGATCAGGTGTTCTATGACAAACAACAGAATAAGAGGTCTAGTTGGCAGGAAAAGGGGAAGAATTCATCAAAGAAGCAAGGAGGTAAGAAAACCAAATATCCATCCCGTGAGAAGTGTGGTAAAATGCATCCTGGAGAATTTTTATCCAAGTCTGGTAAGTGATTTCGGTGTGGTAAGTCTGGTCATATTGCTCGTAACTATAAGGAAGATGATCAAGCAGGAAATGAAAAGCCAACGGTAAGATGTTTTAAGTGTAATGAAATGGGTCATTATGAAAACGAGCGTCCAACGAAGAACTCAACTTGGGGAATGCAGCTAGACTACAAGAAGAAAGGGGTGGCAAGATCCTTTGCAACAACTTCAGCAGATGTTGGGCCATCGAATGAAGTAGAATCAGCTCCAGGGAGCTCAGTATTTTTCGAAGATTGACTTGAGGTCGGGGTACCATCAGTTGAAAGTAAAAGAAGCAGACGTTCCAAAGACTGCGTTCCGTACTAGATATGGCCATTATGAATTTGTGGTTATGCCTTTTGGGTTAACCAATGCACCTGCTGTATTCATGGACCTTATGAATAAAATTTTCCATGAGTTCTTGGATAAGTTTGTGTTTGTGTTTTGAGGTTTGTGAAGAGGTTATGTGTGCCTTGTGATTCACAGTTGAAGAATGAGTTGTTTTTTCATCCTGGCAGTACTAAGATGTACAGAGGTCTTCGGGAGTATTACTGGTGGGATGGAATGAAAAGAGACATTGCTGATTTTACTGTGAAGTGTTTAACATGTCAACAGGTTAAAGCAGAGAGGCAGTTACCGAAAGGGATGCTTCAGCCTTTACCAGTGCCAGAGTGGACATGGGAGAATATATCCATGGACTTTGTTGTGGGATTCTTGAGGACATCTTGAGGTAATAATGCAATCTGGGTTATTGTTGATCACTTGACCAAATCTACTCATTTCCTTGCTATACAAGATACTTTTTCTCTTGATCAACTTTCCCGTTTGTATCTTAAAGAGATAGTTAGGTTACATGGAGTTCCTCTCTCCATTGTATCGGATCGTGATCCCAGGTTTATTTCTAACTTTTGGAAAGGCCTTCAGAAGTCGTTGGGTACTGAATTAAAATTTTAGTACAGCTTTTCATCCTCAATCAGATGGGCAGTCAGAATGAACAATTTAGACATTGGAGGATATGCTACGAGCTTGTTCTATGGATTATCAGGGAAGTTGGGACCAACATCTTTCTTTGGTTGAGTTTTCATATAATAACAGTTTTCATTCCAGTATACAGATGGCACCATTTTAGGCATTTTATGGGAAGCGGTGTCAAACTCCAGCTTTCCGGGATGAAGTTGGTGAAAGGAAGCTGATGGGACCAGAATTGGTAGAAGAGATGGCAGAAAAAGTTCAGTTGATTCAGAAAACACATGAGAACAGCTCAGAGCAGGCAGAAGAGTTATGCGGATAACCGGAGGAAGGATCTAACTTTTGAGGTAGGTGATCATGATTTTCTCAAGGTTTCTCCTTGGAAAAGTGTGATGAGATTTGGTAAGAAAGGAAAGTTGAGTCCATGGTTGGTTGGACCATATGAAATTCTGGAAAGAGTTGGATCAGTTGCATACCGAGTGGCTTTACCTCCGAGTTTATCTCAGGTACACAATGTTTTTCACGTTTCGATGTTGAGAAATTATATGCCAGATCCATCTCATGTTTTGAGTCCAGAGGTAGTTTAGCTGGAAGAGAACCTATCTTATGAGGAACAAACGGTCCAGATTCTTGACCACAGGGAGCAAGTGTTACGGAATAAGGTGATTAATCAGGTAAAAGTTTTATGGAAAAACCATGTGATTGAAGAGGCAACATGGGAATCTAAAAATGCTATGAGGGATAAATACCCCCCACTTATTTTGATAAGTGAATAAAATTGCGAGGACGCAATTCCCAAAAGGGGGGAAGGATATAACATCCCAAGTAAATAAAGAATAAAGAATTTTCATATTTATTAATATTTACGAATTAAATATTAATTTTATTTTAAAGGGGTTGCTATGTTCGATAGCGTACCCGATACGCAATGATGAGTTTCTTTGAAACTTACGTAGCACACTAGTAATAAAATAATATTATTTTAAATGTTAGTTAACGAGTAGTCGTTGTACTGGCGGGAATGGATAGAAATAACTAAAATTTGATTATATATGTTTTTAAATGTTTATACATTTACCCAATAAAAGATAAAGGCTTAAAATACGGAAAGAGTTCAATTTAAGGGCATATATACTCTAATTTTCACTAAAGGTTCACTTATCACCTTTTAATGGTGAACCGTCATTAAATATAGTTTTGATCACTCTTATACTTTATTTTGGACCAAATATAACTCTTCTTTAGAATCGGGACATCAAAATTTACTTTGTGTAAATTTTTGGTACCTTTCTGATAAAGTTCATTTTTTATGAATACTGTAAAATGTTGTATTTTAATTCAAAACCACTTTTTAATATAATTTATTTATATGATTAGATTATATTTTGAATTGGTTTTAAAGTGAAATTAGAAAATATTTTTACCAGTTAATCCAATGGTGGTCATTGGAATCAATTTCACTTTGAAATTGGACTTAAACTGGTGTCAATATTTTGATACTTATTGTTTCACAAAAACACGCTATTTGTCATGACAGCAGGAATTAATTATTAAATTAATTAATTTGACTTATATGTTTTGAATTTTGTAAAATGGACTTCATTTTTGAATTCGGAATATCAAATATAGCTTAGGGTGAATTTTTGGTAATTTTCTGAAAAACTTCAATTTTTGATGAATAGTGAAACCACTAAGTGGTAATCAAGCAAACTGATTTTTCAGTTAAATGAAAGTTTACCACTAATGTGTATTGAATTTTGAAAATCCGACATACATGGTTTTCATTAAGAAGTAAAATGTGGTTCAATGAGATTAAAATAATTTTTTGGTGAATAGTAACTTTTTTTCATTAATCGCGATTAGAGGTAATTAGTGTAGTTTAAGGTAAAAATGGTATTATAAGAATGTGAAAACACCATGACACTTGTCCTACACCTATTGGGTGAGTCATGTCAGACCAAGAAAAGCCATGGTCCAACTTGGGGACCCCATGGATCCACTTTAGTTGGAAAATGACATTAATATATTTTTATTTAATGTTAAAGTGAAAATGACACTAACATAAATTGTTTTACTAAAATAATTTTTGAGTGGGGTTATACAAGTCCAAATTTTGATTATAAATAGTCATTGGAAAGATAAAACGATATCCTACATCATATTATTTTTTTATAATTTTTAGACATTAAATAAATTAAATTAGTTATGACATAATAATGATGCAGCGATGACATCATTATTTGACGATTTAAATAAAATGGAAAGATAATGAAAAATCTAAAACCTACACATGTCCAAAACAAATTTGATGAGTGGATTTCGAACCCTTATCACCTTATACACGAATTATGTCAATGTGGGACCTTTTAAAACCGAAACAAATTTTCAAATAAAGTAATATTTTTTTACTTTCCAAAAGTGCCCCTCCTCTCCTCTTATAAAAGGCCCCCACCTCTACCTCATTTCACACACTTCTCAAGCCTTTGTCTCGGCCAACCCCTACCCAATTACTCTCTCCACATCCCTATCCTCATCCTAGAGGATTCCCTTTGGGCAGAATCCTTTCAAAGGAAGCCTTTAGGCTCAAATCAAAAGGGAGTTAGACTTTTAAAGGTAATTCATTCTCTCTTGTTCATTTGTTTTATTTTGCTTCTCCAACCCTCTAAACTATTTTTATTTACTTCTTTTGTAACAACACCAGTATCTTAAATATACTATTATGTTGTTATAATATTTATTTGAGCTACACTCTCACACAACTACATCAAATGGTTAAAGAACATACGGTTTCCGTGGATGGAGAAATTCTGCCTCCCGAAACGATGATTGTTCAATACTCATTTAACACCTTCAAGGGTGGCCATTATGATGTCACTATTTTTATATATGATATATAATATGTTTATGTTTTCTTTAAGCCTATGTATTTTTCATTTTTGTCATACCTTTATGGTTTCCATTATGGGTAAACACGATATCTTCATTTAAGGAAGTGCGGACTACCGCCCCCTAAAAGTGATGTGATTCGTTAATGCCATATGTGGGACGTGTAAAGGATGTATTTAAAGTTATTATATATGATGTTATAATGGAATTATAATATACCTCTATATCATTATTATTTCTTTCCATTAAAGTATGAGATAGAAATGAAAGTAGCGTTCATGCGTACGTACGGCTTACCGTCTCCATGAACGGTGCATTTCATTTCTTATCCCCAAATGTAATGTACTATTAAAATTACATGTATATAATGTATATATATAATTAATGATATATCTAAATGATGAATATAATTCTGGAATTAAAATATACATACCTCTCATTTAGTTTTAATTCCACTAATATGAAAAAGAAATGAAAGTAGCGTTCATGCGTACGTACGGCTTACCGTCTCCATGAACGGTGCATCTCATTTCTTACCTCTAAATGATTATGTAATATTATAAATACATGTACATCCTGGATATATATGATATATATGATATCCAAATCAGAAATTTCATTCTGGATATAAAGAACTTTTGACCACACGAACAACATGTAATTGTAAGAAGTCAACTTTCGACTTAAGAACCAAATATTGACAAAACAAACATTATTAACTTAAATGGTTACATAATGTTTATAACATGTCAATAAGTGATATAAAAGGAATAATGAAGTTTAAAAAGGTTCTTAATCAAGTATAAATTAACTCAAGTTTATTATTCAGGACGTTAAAGAACGATCGAGTCAAGTCGGACCCAAGGTAAGGGACTTCGTCTCAATCTCCTTTCATTGAGGCATATTTCGTTTTATACACAACTTTCTTTTATACGGTGTATAAACCCCTTTGACTTTTACTTTTATACAAAAGGAATCTTTTTATACGAAGCGTTTTACAAAATGACAAAAAGGAATGTTTCTTTTGACGTACGTGGCGACAACGACCTTTTCCGCCGCCGCGAGTATTATTTGGTCTTTGGCTTTCTCAACAAGACGTAATATTTTTAGAATAAAATAAACACCATATACTCTTTTATGTATTTTGGTATTGAAAATGGTTTTGAAAAAGGATTCTATTATGTCAATATATTTATGATATATTGTGATTGAAATGTGGAAATGTTATCATTCCTTTATATTGGTTTTATGTTTTATGATTTTATATTGGTACTTGGACATTTTAACGGGTGGTTACGTTATAAAACATATGACGGGTGGTGCCGTGAATACCAGGACGGGTGGTTACGTTATAACCTCCAATGCATTGGGTATGGAAGTCGGCCGTATGGCTATTCCATTAAGTATGTATGGAAATTGGCTGTATGGCTATTCCATTAAGTGATATGTGTGGAAGTCAACCATATGGTTATTCCACTTAAGTATGTTTATGTCCCAAGTTACCTTTATATATTCTATGTGTTCTTTATATGGGTTTTATGGTAATCCTTTGGTTACAAAAAGGTAAGTAATGATACTTTATTCAGTGAAGATTTTTTTTACTACTTCATGAGGGTGAAGGTATTACTTTGATATAGTATACATGGTTTACTTGATGTTTGAAAAACTAACAGTTTTCGTTCTTTTTGTATCCCTTACTGAGCTTTTTATGCTCACCACAAGTTTTTCGAAATGTTTTTCACAGGACTTAATGTGGAATAAGGTCAAGGATGGGATCAAGGGAGTTTCATGCTATCTAAAACATGGAATCTAGACATCTTTCTTTTTAAGAGTTTTTATTTTATGGAGACTTAGTAGAAGTGTCTACTTTGTAATCTTTTAAGATGTAATAGTTATGTTCTAATTCTCTAAAACTCTAAACCTGAAAAGATCCTCAATGTGAATTATTCATTTAATTCATTATTAAGTAAGGTTTAAGGCTGGGGCCTTATACATACACTCCAATACAATTCCACGATCATAGGAACGATATCATCACTCGTGCGTATGTACGGAATACCGTCTCCACGATGTGATGCAACTCGTTCTACATGATCTTCATTTCATAATGATTATATAAATGAATTGAATGAATGAATATTATATATATAACACTAATACCATTCAGGAAATGAGGTATCTATAACCTAAATAGAAGAATAAGAATTTATTCGACAAAACACGCATAAGAACAAAAAGTTATAAACACCCGAATAACAAGTAGCAATGAAATATTACTACCAAGAAACTAATAATATGACCATATATGATATCATAACAATAATTATGATTCTGTAATAAGTCAATAACATTATTTAAATCATTATACAGGAGGTTCAGACACTTACGGGGAAAATCGGACCTAAGGTAAGGGAAATATCACAATCTCATTTTTATCCGAGATTGTTTATACTTTGGCATTTTCTGGGGTGTATTTTATCATCCACATCCATGTTTCCTCAATATGTAATATTATTTCAATCCACCTACAATTTTTTAAATCCAATTTTACCCTTTGGTGAGTTTTTAGTAAAGGATATGAAAGGAATCTTTTGTCGTTTTTCATACGAGGTACTTTTTGAATTTTCTGACAAAAGTACGAAGAATATTTTTTTAACTTATATGACATGAATGGATTTTTAAAAAATTATTTCCAAAAAGATTCCTTTACAAGTGTTCAAGTTTATTTTTAATCAACTTATTTTAGTTTATAATTGTACGACATGTTAAGAAAGGAAAAGTGTTTTTGAAGCAGAAAGGATATTTTCTTCAAGAATTGAGTTCAAGTGTTTTATGAAAATTATTTTCCATCTAAGATAATAAAGGGTTCTATTTTTATCCCTATTATTACATTGATTTGATTATGTTGTGATGGAATTATTATGAATTCCTTTATCGTATATGAATTGTTTTATGATGTCATGATGTTTAAGATTCCCATTTTTATTACATGGGTTATGCAATGATGTATGGTTTATGATTTTGTGGCACACATAAGAATGGTATCATTATGAGATGGGTGGGACCTATATCTCCCTCCAATTAATTGGGTAAAGATTTTATATCTCATGAGATAGAAATGGCTGGAACGGTAGGTTATACCAGTTCAGTGAAGCAGGACTGAAATGAGGTTAACTCGGTTCAGAAATGGACTTTGTCCACTAAGATAGTCTTGGAAATGAGTCTTGACTAATAAGAAATGATTCTCTATGATTATGTGTGTATGCCACAAAGTTTCATGTTTTAAGTTATGATTATTGGGATTACATTTCACTGCTATGATTTATCCCATGTTATGATATTATGATCTCTTTTGCAGGTTAAGATTTCCAAAAGTTATGTTATTATGTATATGATGTGATTGATATTTCTTTTGTTTACCCTTACTGAGCATTTGAGATCACCCTTTTTTATGTTTTATTTCCCCAGGTCCGGAAGAAGGTTATTAAGTAGAATATGCCAAAATGGGACTCTAGATATGATGAAATAAATGGGAGGCAAAGTAGATGCATTATGAACCAGTTGTTTATGTTTCCCAGTTTCTAAAGACACTATACCTATACGGTCCTTTCTTGGTTTTGTTATATGTTGTAATAAGTGTGCTTCAATTCTGAAGTAATAACAATGTATGTAAAGTATGGTTCGTTAGAGTTGATATCAGAGGAAAGGTATAGTCAACCTTTGGAAACTAGGATGTGAAAGCCTTAGTAAGAACCCTAAGGATAAGTCTAAGCATAGAACACAATCTTAGTGTTTTAGAAATGGCCATGAATAACCTAGGATAAGACCTTAAGCGTGAAATTTTATTCTTGATTATGTGGTTTTCCTATTATAATTAGTGTTTCTCACACTATTCTTCTTGGTTTTAGTCAATGGTTGGAACCCGAAGGAACTGTGTTAATGCAGAATGCGACGGGCAATGAAATTATTGTCCCCCTGAACAACCAAACGTTATGGGAGCTGGAATGCAAAATTTTGTAGCTATGCTCACACAACTTTCTCAAGGTATGAATCATGCAGGACTTCCAAACGAGCAAAGGAGGGAGCAACATTCTGTTGAATCCTTCATGAGACAGCGTCCTCCTTCATTCAGCGGGTCTACTGATCCATTAGTTGCTGAACAATGGATTAGTACTACTGAAAAGATATTTTTAGTTCTTCAATGTTCTGAGCATGATAAATTCATCTTAGCAGTGTATCATTTGGAGGGTGATGCTGATCAATGGTGGAATCTTATTAAGAATACGAGGAAAAGGGATGAAATTGAGTCCATGGAATGGGACGAGTTCAAGAACTTATTTTTCAATAAGTACTTCCCTCATATTCTCCGAACAAAGATGGAGAAAGAGTTTCTTGAACTGAAGCAAAAGGATGCTGAATCTGTTGGTAGCTATGAAGCAAATTTTACAAGACTTGCAAGGTACGCTTCTGGTATTATTATCTAACCTGAGAGTAAGATCGATCAATTCTTTAGTGGCTTAAAAGAAAGTCTTCAAAGGGCCTTAGCCATAAGGGACTTCAATAACTACGAGGAAATTGTTCGATGTTCTCTCAAAGTTGAGATGGAGATTGGAGTAACCCATCAGTCATATGGGTTTGATAAGAAGAGGAAAATGGAATTCAAAGGAAAATCTAAAGAGCACACTGAAAAGAAGATGAGCTTTCCCTTATGCACAAAGTGTGGAAAGAAACATGGAGGGAGTTGTCTTAATGGGACAAGTAAATGTTTCAAATGTGGAAAGGAAGGTCATCGGGCATTTGAATGCCGTGATGATGGGAAGAAGATGTCTAATGATGCAAACAAAGGAATGGATATAAAGAATGAACCTAATACACTTCAATGCTTCAAGTGCAAGGAGATGGGACATTATGCCAATAAATGCCCTAATCCAAGGGTTGATGATGATGGTCGACGTCAACAAAATCTTAAGGCTAAAGACAAAGGAAAGTCACATGCAATTTCTATCAGCGATGTGGAGTATGATAACGATGTGGTAAAAGGTACACTTACCATCCACTCTAAAGTAGCAAATGTTTTATTTGATTCTGGATCCACCCACTCCTTTATTTCTGAAGAATTTTCTAAGGATATCACTGTATTACCTCAACAGTTAGATGTTGAGTTAGCTGTGACAACCCCTAATGGCACAACAGTTGCATCAAAAGTTTATAATTATTCTCCGATTGAAGTTTGTGGGAAAGTGCTTCCTGCAAATCTTGTGATCCTTCATATAGTGGAATTTGATGTGATTCTTGGCGTGGATTGGCTTTCTCTACATGGAGCTCATATCAATTGCCAAAGAAGGGAAGTCTCATTTCATATTCCAGATCAATCTATGATCGTCTATCGATGCAAGGATGAACATAACCTTCCAGTAGAAATTCCTTCCATATTATGGGTCTTGATTCCACTAAATGAAGGTGATTTATCTCAAATGGTTGGTGAGAAACTCACAATTAAGAATATTCCCATTGTAGGGGAGTTTGATGATGTCTTTCTGGATTAATTACTGGGTCTTCCACCGAATCGTGAAGTTGAGTTTTCAATAGAACTCGTACCGGGTGCTTTGCCTATTTCAAAGACACCTTACAGAATGGACCTAATTGAGTTGCAGGAATTGAAGAAGAAACTCCAAGAGAATCTTGATAAGGGGTTCATACGCCCTAGTGCGTCACCTTGGGGAGCACCTGTTCTGTTTGTTAAGAAGAAAGATGGATCAATGAGACTCTACATTGATTATCGAGAACTTAAAAAGATCACTATCAAGAACAAATATCCTCTCCCGCGCATTGATGACCTGTTTGAACAACTATGCGGAGCTCAATACTTTTCCAAGATTGATCTTCGTTCAGGGTATCATCAATTAAGGGTCAAAAGGGAGGATATACCAAAGACGGCTTTCCGTACAAGGTATGGACACTATGAATTTATAGTGATGCCATTTGATATTACTAATGCCCCTGCTATCTTCATGGATCTGATGAATAGAGTCTTTAGAGACAATCTTGATCAGTTTGTGGTAGTCTTTATAGAAGATATTCTTGTCTATTCAAAGAGAAAGGAAGAACATGAAGATCACTTGAGAATTATATTGAAGACCCTAAGAAAGGAGAAGCTTTATGCCAAATTTACCAAGTGTGAATTTTGGCTTCAAAAAATTTCATTTTTGGGTCACATAATCTCAAAAGAGGGGATATCTGTGGATCCAGCAAAAACAAAGGTTATCGAAAGATGGTCGAGACCAACAACAATAACCGAGATCCGAAGTTTTCTTGGTCTGGCTGGATATTATCGACGTTTTGTGAAAGATTTTTCATGATTATCTAATCCAATCACCATGTTGACTCGGAAAGGAGTTAAGTTTTTTTGGACGGAGGAATGTGAAGAGAATTTCAAGGAGTTGAAAAGAAGGTTATCTAGTGCACCTGTGCTCACACTGCCTTGTAGTGGAGAAAGGTTTGTGATCTACAGTGATGAATCCAAGAAGGGATTGGGGTGTGTTCTTATGCAAAATGATATGGTGATAGCTTATGCCTCACGACAGTTGAAAATACATGATCAAAATTACCCAACTCATGATTTGGAGTTAGTTGCGGAAATCTTTGCATTAAATATTTAAGGGCATTACCTTTATGGTGAAAGGTGTGATATTTATACTGATCATAAAAGTTTAAAGTATATTTTCACACAAAACGAGCTGAATATGCGCCAAAAAAGATGGTTGGAGCTAATTAAGGATTATGACTGCTCAATTCATTACCACCCTGGGAAAGAAAACAAGATGGCAGATGCATTAAGTCGACAAGACCATGCTAGTTAATCCATGATGAGGATCACAAAAGATCCAATATTTATGGATTTACAAAGGATGGATCTTGGAATTATAATGAAAGGGGAAAAATCGTATCTTTCTCAAATGAATGTTCAACTATCTATACATATAAAGATTCAAGAGGCACAGAAAGAAGATTTCGAGTTACAAAAGAAGGTTATAAATGTTCCTGAATTCAACCTTGATTGTGATGGGATAATAAAGTTTAGGAATAAGGTTTGTGTTTCTCCCATCCCCGAATTAATGAAGGAGCTGTTGGATGAGGCTCATAGTTCTTCATTCTCTATTCATCCTGGAAGCACGAAGATGTATAGGGACCTAAAAGAGTACTTCTGGTGGGATGGTATGAAAAGAGATGTTGCTGAATATGTCTCTCGATGCTTGGTTTGTCAACAATTTAAAGCTGAGAGACAGAAGTCTAAGGGGATATTACAACCATTACCCATACCCGAATGGAAATGGGAAAACATCACTATGGACTTTGTCACAGGACTTCCTAAAACATCCAAAGGAAATAACACTATCTGGGTCATAGTTGATCGTCTTACAAAATCTGTACACTTCATTGCTATTAGAGGGGATTTCTCTCTAGATCAGCTTGCCAGGATATATGTAAAGGAAGTGGTAAGATTGCATGGAGTACCACTTTCTATTATATCTGACCGGGATCTGAGATTTACCTCGAAGTTCTGGCAAAGTCTTCAGCATACTCTGGATACAGAGTTGAGTTTCAGCACTGCTTATCATCCTCAGACAGACGGTCAGTCTGAGAGAACAATTCAAACTCTAGAAGATATGTTGAGAGCTTTCTCTATGGATTTCAAAGGTAGTTGGGATCAACACCTACCTTTGGTGGAATTTTCTTATAATAATAGCTTTCACTCCAGTATTCATATGGCTCCTTATGAAGCTCTCTATGGAAAGAAATGCAGGACCCCAACTTGCTGGGATGAAGTTGGTGAAAGAAATCTATTATGACCTGATCTCGTTGATGAAATGGTAGAAAAGGTCAGATTTATTCAACAACACATAAGAGCAGCTCAGAGTCGACAGAAAAGTTATGCCGACAACCGAAGAAAAGACCTAGAGTTTGAAGTGGGTGATAAAGTGTTCTTATTAATATCTCCCTGGAAGAGGGTTATGAGATTTGGAAAGAAGGGGAAGTTGATCCCTAGATATATTGGTCCTTTCGAAATACTGGATCGTGTTGGGAAGGTAGCTTACCGATTGGTGCTTCCACCGAATCTCTCTCAAGTTCACGATGTGTTCCATGTATCTCTCCTGAGAAAGTACATACCTGATCCTTCAAATGTACTCAGCTTAGAAGTTGTACAGCTGGAGGAAGATCTTTCTTATGAAGAACATCCGATAGAGATTCTGGATCATAGTGAAAAAGTTCTACGAAACAAGACCACTCGATTGGTGAAAGTTTTATGTAGGAATCACCAATTAGAAGAAGCTACATGGGATCTTGAGGATATGATGAGAGAGAGGTATCCTCATCTGTTTGTTACAAAGTGACGAATTTCGATGGCGAAATTCATTTTAAGGGGGGTAGAATGTAACACCCGAGACTTTTATGTTTTATAAATCATCAAAGGAATCTTTTTCTACACACAACACTTGCTTTTCTTGCTTTACACTAAATCGCGAGCTTCCTCGATAGCTTGCGTTGTACGCAATACCGAGTTTCACTAAACAATGATATACTATTAAAATATTATTAAAACTAGCCATTATGAATAGCAATAACCACTTTTTGAAATTTTATAAATTTTATTTTTCAAAATGGACCTCATTTTTGGATTCGTAATATCTAAATTAGCCTAGGGTGCAATTTTGGTATTTTTCTGAAAACTTTCAATTTTTGATGAATAGTGAAACCACTAAGTGGTAGTTAAAAAACTGAATTTTTCATAAAACTTAATTTTACCACTTCTGTGAGTGGAATTTCGAAAATCCGAGAGACACAGTTGATGTCAGTAAGTAAAATGTGGTTCAATGAGATGAAAATAATTTTTTGGTGAATAATAACTTTTTACTTTTTTTTACCACGGTTAAAAGTAAATAGGGTAATTAAGGGTAAAAATGATATTATTATTACCCTAACACATGTCCTAATTCTATTGGACAAGTGTAATTCGACTAAATAAAACCTTATGGATAAAATATGACCATTTAGGCTCACTTGGATTAGATTAGGACATTTATTATTAATTTATTTAAAGAAGGGTTAAAATAGTTAAAATCAAAGTTTAATAAGTAAATCATTTTTAATATGGAGTTATAAATAAGATAAATTCAACTATAAATATTTATTATAAATATAAAAAATATTTCCTACATAATGGTATTTTATTTGTAATTTTTAGACATTAAATAATTTAATTTATTTATGACACAAAGATGATGCAGTAATTATCTTATTAATGAAATATTGACATAATTGATGTTATAAACAACAAAATAAATGTAATTTGACACTTTTTATGAATTACACTAATTTTATAGATTAATATGACATGTTAGTATTGATTTAATTAACTTTTTTATAACTAATCATTCTTTTATGATTTTCACAAAATTTAATTACTAAAGTGTCAAAATTGACATAAAATAGTTTTTAAAACAAATATTATATTATTAATTGTTATTTTATTCTTAAAAATCTAAGGTTCGGCCAAATGACTTAGATAAGGTTATATATATTAATAAAACACAACTTGGGGGTCGCTTGGATGTATATGGTAAGTTTATTAACTATATAATATAAAAATACAACGTGACATGGTAAATGTCAATCTAATTAACCAAGAGTTAAAACTAAAAGATAAGGTTAATATAATGACCTAAAATTGTCTAAATTCTATTGGATGAGAGGATTTCCACCCATCCCAACCTTAACCTCTAAATAAATCAATTTGGAGCTATTTAAAACCGAACTTGACTTTATAATAAAATAATATTTTTAGTTATTCCAAAGGTGCCCCTCTCCTTCCTTATAAAAGGGCACCTCCTCCCTCTCTTCCTCACACCACTTTAAGCCTTCAAGCTCAGCCAGACCCTGCCACTTTCTACTATCCACTTCCCTAGAGACATCCTATAGTTCTTGGTATTCTTCAAAGACCAATTTTAGTGCACTAAAAGAAGGTCACAAAGAAGCACTTCAAAGAAGAGGTAATGTCCGTTACCGATTCTTTCATCTTTATTTCTTCTTCCACTTATTCTTATTTAGTTTTTTCATTATGAAGTAATAACATAAGTATCACTCATATACTGATATGTTATTATAAGTATGAAACAACCCTATTTCACCATATATCCATCCTACGGAAAAAGAAATCACCGCGCGTGCGTACGTACGGAATACCGTCTCCACGCCGTGGTGTAATCTATTTTCCACCACCACCTTACTTGGATGGGTATAATGGTGTAAATAATGACTATATATGACTATTATAAAGTGATAATTATTCTGAAATAGTATACATACACTCCAATAGAATTCCACGATCATAGGAATGATATCATCACTCATGTGTACGTACGGAATACCGTCTCCACGATGTGATGCGACTCGTTCTACATGATCTTAATTTCATAATGATTATATAAATGAATTGAATGAATTAATATGATATATATAACACTAATACCATTCTGGAAATGAGGTATCTATAACCTAAAGAGAAGAATAAGAATTTATTTGACAAAACACGCATAAGACAAAAAGTTATAAACACCCGAATAACAAGTAGCAATGAAATATTACTACCAAGAAACTAAGAATATGACCATATATGATATCATAACAATAATTATGATTCTTTAATAATTCAATAACATTATTTAAATCATTATACAGGAGGTTCAGATACTTACGGGGAAAATCAGACCTAAGGTAAGGGAAATATCACAATCTCATTTTTATCCGAGATTGTTTATACTTTGGCATTTACTGGGGTGTATTTTATCATCCACATCCATGTTTCCTCAATATGTAATATTATTTCCATCCACCTACAATTTTTTAAATCCAATTTTACCCTTCGGTGAGTTTTTAGTAAAGGATATGAAAGGAATCTTTTGTCGTTTTTCGAATGAGGTACTTTTTGACTTTTTCGACAAAAGTACGAAGAATGTTTTTTTAACTTATACGGCATGAATGTATTTTTAAAACATTATTTCCAAAAATATTACTTTAAAAGTTTTCATGTTTATTTTTAATCAACTTCTTTTAGTTTATAATTGTACAACATATTAATAATGGAAAAGTGTTTTTGAAGCAGAAAGGATATTTTCCTCAAGAATGGAGTTCAAGTGTGTTATGAAAATTATTTTCCATATAAGATAATAAAGGGTTATGTTTTTATCCCTATTATTACATTGATTTGATTATGTTGTGATGGAATTATTTTTATGAATTCCTTTATCGTATATGAATTGTTTTATGATGTCATGATGTTTAAGATTCCCATTTTTATTACATGGGTTATGCAATGATGTATGGTTTATGATTTTGTGGCACGCATAAGAATGGTATCATTATGAGATGGGTGGGACCTATATCTCCCTCCAATTAATTGGGTAAAGATTTTATATCTCATGAGATAGAAATGGCTGGAACGGTAGGTTATACTGGTTCAGTGAAGCTGGACTGAAACGAGGGTAACTCGGTTCAGAAATGGACTTTGTCCACTAAGATAGTCTTGGAAATGAGTCTTGACTAATAAAAAATTATTCTATATGATTATGTGTGTATGCCACAAAGTTTCATGTTTTAAGTTATGATTATTGGGATTACATTTCACTACTATGATTTATCCCATGTTATGAAATTATGATCTCTTTTACAGGTTAAGATTTCCAAAAGTTATGTTATTATGTATATGATGTGATTGATATTTCTTTTGTTTACCTTTACTGAGCATTTGAGCTCACCCTTTTGTATGTTTTATTTACCCAGGTCAGGAAGAAGGTTATTAAGTAGAATATGCCAAAAAGGGACTCTAGATATAATGAAATAAATGGGAGGCAAAGTAGATGCTTTATTAACCAGTTATTTATGTTTCCCAGTTTCTAAAGACACTATACCTATACGGTCCTTTCTTGGTTTTGTTATATGTTGTAATAAGTGTGATTCAATTCTGAAGTAATAACAATGTATGTAAAGTATGGGTTGTTATAATGGTTAAAGGGTAAATCTGGTAAATAAGGGTTAAACAATAATATTATAATAATAATAAATTATCCTAAAACATGTCCTAACTTATTGGTGGATACATGTACGACCATGGGAATCTTTGGGTGGATTTTTGGGACCCCATAGAGCCACTTGTAGTTGATAGGGACACTTTATTTTAATTAAGATAAAGTAAATACAAAAATGACATAAGCTTATATCTTTTAGAAAAACAATTTTTACATAGAGTTATATATGTTATATTTTCGATTAAAAATATTCATTAGAAAGATAAAAAGATTTATTACATAATGATATTTTATTTATAATTTTTAGACATTGAAAAGGTAAAAATATATATGACCCAATAATGATGCAGTATTTTCCTTATTAATGAAAGAATCAAATAATTGGTATTATAAATGTTAAAATAAATATAATTTGAAAGTTTTGATGACATACACTAATTTTATTGGTTAATATGACATGTTATAATGTATTAAATTAATTTTGTTCGAATTAATAAATTTTTTAAGACTTTAACAAAAATCAATTATTGAGTAGTGTCAAAATTCACATAAATGAGTTTTTAAAACAAATATTATATTATTAATTTATATTCTAATCATAAAAACCTATGGTTCATCCAAAGGACTTATATCATTAATTGACCACTTGGGGGTCGCTTGGATTTTTATAGTATGTTTATTAACTATATATTATAAAAATACAATGTGACATGGTAAGTGTTAAACTAATTAACCAAGAGTTAGAACTAAATGATAAGGTTATTATAATGACCCAAACTATCTAAATTCTATTGGTTGGGTGGTTTTCGACCCATCCCCACATTAACCATTAAATAATACTCTTTGTATCCATTATAAAGCGAATATTAAATTACTATAAAATAATATTTCTAGATTTTCCTAAGGTGCCCCTCCTCCTCCTTATAAAAGGACACCACTTCTAACCAATTTTTCACACTTTAAAAGCCTTTTGGTTCGTCCAAACACTGCCCAAATACTCTCTCAACTTCCCTAAATTCAACCTAAAGTCCTTATTTTGATCATAAATCCAACCTAAGGATCCCTTTTGATCAAATCAAAAGGAACAACACGAAGAAGAGGTAATGTTTTCACCACCCTTTTTCAAGTTCACTTCTTCTTCAACTTCTTCTTTCTTTGTTATTTCCATTATAAAATAATAACTCCAATACCTTATATATACTGCGATGTTATTATAATTATGGAACAAACAAATTCATTATTCTATCCATCCCTTGAATGACATGTCACCATACGTGCGTACGTACGACCTACCGTCTCCAAGTTGTGGTGTGATTGTTATTCAATATTCTATTATTTAGATGAGTATAATAATGACATATAATTCATGTAAATAATAAATATAACATGATAATGATTATGTCTATATGATATACCATCCAATTATATATTATTTTAATATCAAAAGAATGATATTTTTTCTTGTGCATACGTACGGATTACTGTCTCCACGAACGCGATGAGATTCATTCCCCATTGTATCCATTCAAGACTAAATTTTATTGGATGATTAAAAATAATATTTAACGACTTAATATCATTCTGGATATGAGTATGATACAAACAATCCATTACAAACACATCTTATATAAAAGAAAACGAGTAAGTTAACACCCAAAATGATGATAATACTAATATTTTATTAACAAAGGGATGTTAAAAGATCATATATGATATCATATTAATATATATGATTATTGTAAAATTCAATAACAATTATTTCACCATTATATAGGAGGTTAACCTACCATAAACCAAGGAAAAGTACTAGGTAAGGGTTTATTTCACCATCTCTTCATTATCCGAGGTTGTTTATACGTAATTATCTATTGAGACCTCTTTATCATCCACATCCATGTTTCTTAACAATGTATTTCAAAATATTCTTTCTATTTTAAAGAATATGGGTTAAAGTCATTTATAACCTTGTTTGACTTTTTGTAAGAAGTTTATAAAGGAATCTTTCTGTCGTTTTCCAAATAAGGTACTTTTTATCCTTTTCGACAAAATTAAGGTAAGAATGTTTTTTTAACTTATACGGTGAGTACAACTATTTTCTGCCATTATAAAATCGTATAAGATTCCCTTACAATCTTATAATAATATTTTCGAAATAAATATTTTATTTATGTGACTCTTAAATGATTTCAAAATATAAAGAGATATGTCTCTAAAAAAGTTTTGATTTCATCTATGTCAACATCCTTTGATGGATTTTAAGTTTATTTGAAGTTGATTTATTATGATTCAAAACTTCCCTATTGTATTGAAGTTTTTGTGATATGTTTTACTATGGATGTGATATTTTTATACCATTCATTTCTTATGGTTAAAGTATTGACATTTCGTATTCTATTTTTAATACGAATGTTTATGATATGTTTAAACCTTTTTATATGAGGAATGTATTGGACTTAGTAAGTGACGGGTGGAGCCCTCTATAGCTCCTCGATGCATCGATAGGTCTCATGAGACAACTATACATTGAATTGGTTGAGGCCCTTTCCCAATTTGATTTATGGTTTTGGCCGAGGCCTTAATCATTTTAGACGTCTTGGCCGAGGCCTTGACAAAATGTTTTAGAATGTCCGGCATTATACATTCCCTCATTATGGAAATAATATTGATGGTTCATGTGGTCATTAGACTAGTAGAATACCCATTATTATGTTTTATTATTAAATTATTTACTCATATAATAATCTTTCCATAAAATTATTCATGTTTATTATTGGTAAAGGCATCTGGTTTTCAAGTATTTACCATGCTTCGTATTTATGTTATCTTCTGCTGTATTACTTACCCTTACTGAGCATTTGAGCTCACCCCTTTCTTATGTTTCATTTCCCCAGGATATGAAGAAGTTAGTTATGAGTGACCTGCAGGCATAATCTAGGAGGCTTGGATGCTTCTAATGAAATTTATTACTGTTGTATTTCTCTTCAAACTGTAAAGTGGATCATATGTATGGATCTTGTTTCCAATAATACTAAACTAATCGGTCTTTAGAGACTTGATCTTTCTTGTTATCATGGAAATGTTATGTAATAATGCACCAACTATGGATAACTGGGGTCGAGGCTTTACAATATGTCTTGGTTAGTTTATAAAACCATCCTAGGAAGTCTTTTTGTTGAACCTAAAGAGTTTTTCTAAAGAAGAGGTGTCATTATTAACCAATTATTTTGGTTTTATTTATTATTCCATACCATTTAAATTTTAATCAGACCTAATAATATAATTTTTTTTATCTACCATATAATTATATGTTACTACGTTAATGGAATAACCTACATCCATCTCCTCTCCCCTGAAATGAGAAACAAAAGCATCCTTCATGTGTATGGCGGACTACCATCTCGCGAACCAATATAATTCGTTTTCCATAATCACCTCTCATGGATATTTATGATGATATTTTTGTTTGTATAAATATTATAAAAAATAAATATTTATAAATATTTAAATTAATATATCATCTATTTTCTGGCCTTTATATTCTTTGAAAGATGATAACGTAATTTGTACGTACATGTGGACTACCACCTCCAAGAAGTGATATGATTCCCTTTTCTTTACCATATCACATGGATGATATATATAAGTTTATTTAAAAAAATAGTATAATATTTAAGATATGATTATTTTTTTTAAGATAAAATAATAAATACCATCTTTCCATCATGATTTTTGAAAAATGAAAATGTTACTCATGCATATATATGACCTACTGTCTCTATGATTGTAACATAGTTCATTTTTCAAAACCATATTTCATGGTTGGTTTGAAAATTATAATTTATGTGTAAAAATGATAACAATAATAATAATTATTATTCTGGATATTATTAAGTAATTATCTCATTGACCATAGTCAACCTATCAAAGTCATTTTGGACTTATGATCCATATATCATCAAAATGTTCAACATGAATGTAATTGATTAAGTAATTGAATATAAAATGATATTAAATAAAATAAAAATTATTATAAAGATGAATAAATTTTGTAAAAAAACAATTAACATAATTTTATTATTCAGGAAGATAAAGACTATACATGATGGGTCAGACTCAAAGTAACAAACATTGTTTTAAAAAATCTCTTTAAAGTTTCCCTTCAAACTATTTTTATTCCATAAGCACATTCTTATAAATGTTTCAAAAAAATTTTATTTATGATTTAATGGGTGATAAATTTAATTTTTATCATATTTGACATTATTTATAATATTTTCCTAAAGTAATATTTTTATGGTTTTACGTAAGGACCACTTTACTTTAAAAACCCCATTTAAATATTATAATGGGTTCTTTTCTGAATCATTTTTTACTTCTTAAAATTATTAAAATTATTTTATAATGTATATATATGAACATAAATGAATTATAAAGGAAATTTTATATTCTATTTTTTTAATTTATTTCTTTTTTTTTTCAAAATGAATCTTTTTACCTATACTATATAAAAAAATTTGAATTTCTTTATAAAAGAGAAAAGGAATGTTTTATTTTAATATATACAACATTAAATTGTTTTCCCACTATGACAAAAATTATTTTATATTTGTATTTATTTATAATTTTTAATGTTTTATTTTAATAAAACCCTCTTTCACTTTATTCTAAGTATTTTCAAAACAGTTTTTAAATGGAATGAATATTTTGATATAAGGAAATGTTTTTCTTATGGGTGTAAGGGATCTCTTCAAACAACTATTTTTATTTAGGTTCTGACCATTTTATATTTAAATTATTTTCTATCTATATTTAATGTTATAAAATGATTCTAAGTTATGTATATATTTATCTCATATATATACCTATATAATCCGACCTTCCTTTGATGGGGTAATATATAACTTATGTTAATTTATTAAATGCCTTATTTAATTAATATCTTTTTATTTATGAGGAAATATTATAAAACCCATTTATTTCTGTGGGTAATTATTATGACTAATCATTACGATTGATTTCATATTTTTGGGACCCATAATCATGAACATGTTATGATGGGTGAACCCAAATAGTTGTCCAATTCATTGGATAAATCCTTTGTCTCATAGATGTTATGTATGGGATTTGGGAGCAAACCTAATCCATCATGGGACTTTTTCCACCCTGTGCTATTGTCTTAGAAATTAGACTTGACTTTTTCTTATGTCATGTTTTGTATTGTGGCTACATTTCCTATCTTTCTATGATATTATGATATCATGTTATTTATGTTATGATTCCATGTGATTACTCGTGATCTTATATTCAAAGGAAAGTATATTAATCTTCATAAGTGTGAAATGTATAATTTTTTTAAAATATTTTTTTATGTTTTCCATGATTTAAAATTTATATTAATGAGTTTTATTTATCCTTTATGATTTCTTATAAAATGATTAAAAAAAATATTTGGATAGAAATGTTGATTTCTTAGGTAATAAAATGTTTATTTTGAGCTTAAATATTTATTTTGAAAAAGTAAAATCTTCTATAAGTATTCATGCACTAACATACTTAATTTCTTTTTATATGTCACTTATTGAGAATTTTTTATCATCCCGCATTTTCAAATAATTTTTATAGGGTTTTAAGGATGAGTAATGAAAAAGGTGAGGTTGAGATTAAAATTGTAAAGATATCCAATAAAAAGAAAACTTTTTGTATCATAAAAGTTTTTTTGTGGGAAAAAAATGGATACAAAGTGGAATTTTCCACTTTGAGATGTAATATTTATTCACGTAAGAGTGATGACATAATTATCTAAAAATCAAAACTATAAAGATCATAAAATGTAAGAAAATTAATTATTGACTTAAAACTCATGATTATGTAATGTTTAAGGTTGGGTCCTTATAGTTTTAATCAGAGTAATGGTTTAGATAACTTTGTATATTATGAAGTTTTTATGTGAGGCTAACTTAAGTGTTCTGAATACCGTCATGGGTTTATAAGCTTAAGGTTGATGATAAGTCCAAAGGAATTTTTTTTAGGTTTTAAGTTATGATATTTTAAGGTGATTGATGATATTTTTGGAGAATTATTATTGTTTTGGGGTATATTTAACCCTTAGTTTTAAGGTGAATGATTATTTCTGAATAATACTTTCACATTTTTGGGGATTCAAGTTGATAGGTATGAGATAACCATTAAGGTTAATACATATTTAATGTTGAAGACCATAAAAATATTTTTGAGTGTTTTCATCATATTTTTGGGAACATTATTTGAATTATATTAATATAGTTTTAAAAAAATGGCAACCTATAGGATGAATGATAATCCATCACATCCAACAAGGCTGTGGGGCTTGAACCAACAACTGAAGGGTGACAAGGGTACATCACCTATCTCCGAACTATGTGATTTAATGGTTTGTATAATTTTTTTTTACTTAAATGACTTGAAATATAATGATCAATTTTATTTTTGGAACATCTATGTTATCATATAACCATTGGATTGAAAAGTGGTTTGGTGATTAAATAATTAATGATAATTTGAAAGAAGTTCACAATTTTTGGAAACTTATATGATTAATGTAAATAAAATAGTATGGTATTTTATTTGAGGAATAATGTTTGAATTATATTTTTGAATCATATATGATTTCACTATGGATTTATAGTGATTCAGGTTATATATATAATTGATAATCATAAATGGTTAGGGCGTATACATTTCAGTATGAGATTTTAAGAGCGGTTGATTTTATATGGTGATAAGCATAAATTTTATCTTAGAAGAATATGTGATCAAATCATTAAAATATTTGAATATAAATCATAGTTTATAATATTTTTAAAAATTTTATGGTTGGTAATTTATTTATAGAATTATCTATGTTTAAATTTGGGTGTTATTATTGAGGGTTTGGTGATTAATGTTGTATTTCTTCATATGATGGTTTAATAATTTTGAGAATTATCCTGATCTAACCATTTTGGTGTTGGTTAATGTCTTAACATAGAAGGAATAAATTGTTATCCTTTCTGGATTATGTGATCCGTTTGAATTTTATTTTAGTGCTTCATGCATAAAAAAATTCATCTTGAATACTCATCATTTGGTGAAAAAAGATGAGATTATAGTCGAAATTAATTAAAGGATGTTATTTTAATTATAAATTAATTATATTTAATTATTTTATTTATAAAATTGTAAAGGAATCCCTAAAATCTTAGAAAATTATCTTATAACAAAAATGTTACCCTATTACCATAATTTCCAATGAATCTATGGTCTTTTCACACACATCAGTGTATGATTTTTTGTTCATTAACTTTCTCTTGAACATTGAATTTATTATGGTCAAAGATATATATAAATATCCATAATTATTTAGGCATTAAATTTCTCTCTATTATTATATTTTCACTTCCCAGTTTTCTCCTATTTGGAAACCTAGTTATGTTTTAAACTTCATATTTCCTATTACCTCTTTTCAAAAGGAATTTTTATTAACCCTTTTTACATTGTGAGATTCAAGAAAGGTATTTATGGATGTCAAACCCATTTTTACCAATTCTGAGTTCAGATTGAGAGGATGAGATTTATTTAATGGGTGAATAATGTAACACCCCGAGAGTCAAAATTAAAAGGAAACTATGTTTGATAGTGTATACGACACACAAAAACATACCTAAACAAACCATGAAATATTATTAATTAAATATGACCATTAAAACTAGCTGTTAAATTAGAAATTCTGAATAATATTAAATTATATATGAAATATATATAATGGTCCAATTAAATATTTATAATTTCTTAGTAAATAATCACTCAATTTTTAGTGAATTTTTTTAATTCATTAAAAATACATTTTCATCAAAAATGGATTTTTTGTATTTTATGGAGAAAATATCATAATTAATTTGTTGGAAAATTTAGAAATGTAATTTTATTAATATAATATAATTTTTGAAATCAGAATATCAAAATTATATTATTATGAAATTTTGATATTTTTATGAATTGTTTAATTTTTCAATGAATAATTAACATTAATGATTTTTATTGAACAATGTATTTTATTTTCAAGTATTTAAAAATTAAAATTATACTTTGGATTATTTTTAAAATGTAATTTTTTAATTTTTGTTAAAAAAATCTAAATATCGTAATTGTGAAGAATTTTATACTTTACTATTGTATAAAAACATTTTATATTTATAAGGATTTTCTTTGAAAAACCACTTTCATTGCGTCTCGTATGTCTAATTTTAATTAAATTATTTTACATAAGTCAAATGAATATTGAGAATGGATTAAATATTTATAACCATGAGGTACAAATTTTAGAAAATAGGGCCTATTTATTTTTATTGATTATGAATAGTAACTACATTAAATTATTATCACCACAATAAGGGAAAATTTGGTAATTAAAGTTACAAATAATTAGATATAGATTAAAAATTGATGCTAAAACATGGATTTATCCTATTTAATAAGTATATATAGGAAATTTACATCTAATTCTTGAAATATATGGACACTTTGTGACACATATCTTGAATTTTTATCTTTATAATCTTTAAGTAAAAAATAAAGACAAAAATGTCAATTTATTTCTTCTTATAACTATTATATTTTTTGATAGCGATAAAAAAATTATATTTTCAGTAATAAATAGTAATTTTAAATATACATTTTTAATCATGGTGATTTATTTTTAATTTTTAGTAAAGAAATAATTACCTTAAATGCTAAAAAAATGATGACACAATATGTATTCAATTAATAGAAAAATAAAATAAATGATTTTATAATTATTAAAAGTAATAAAAATTGAATTAATTATTGTGTTAAATGATTGTTTTAGAAAAATACAACATTTTAGTTAGGTCTGAATGTATTATATTCAAATTCTATTTATGTAATGTTGTTTTCAATGTCAAATTAAAGGAATAGTTCCAAAAATGACATTATAAAAAAAATATTTTATTAAATGATTCAAAATTTCTAAAAATTATATATTCATACAATTTTATGGGATATGGGTGAAAATATTTGTAATGGTCCATTTTTTTCTATTTTTTATTGTAACTATCCTCACCCCTAAAGTGAAAAAACTATTTACCATGGTAATTGTCAAAAAGGATTAACCTGAGTTAAAACAATGAGATAAGGGTAGAAACCTAATATAAAATTCCCCAAATTTTATTGTATGATTATATGTAGACCCATACTCGTCCTAGAATAAAATTATATTATTTTTATTTTTTTTTCCTAGAATATTAATTTCTATTAATTTCATATTTTACAAAATTCCAAAAGTGTCACTTATCTCATTTATAAAAGGTCACATCTTATCCTCTTTTATTGAAACATAAAAAACCATTTGGTTCAGCCAATTCCTACCAAAATACATTCATTACTTCCTTTTCTATGTTATATATTCTTTTTTTGGATTATAAAACCCTCATATGATGTATTTTTATGAAAACTTATCCAAACAATAAGTATTATTCTTAACCGATCATTTTTATTTTATTTATTCTCCCACATCATTAAAATATTATTCGACCATGATGATATAATAAAAACATATCTCCCATATAATGTGATTTTATTAGGTTAATATAATAACCTAAATCCATCTCCTCTTCTATCAAATGGGAAATGAAATAATCATTCATGTGTACGGTGGACTACCACCTCACGAACTGATGTAATTTGTTTGACATAATTCCTATCATGGATTTTCATGATGATGGATTTAATATATATATATATGATATTAATGACATATTTATCATTATATAATATTAAAAATTCATATATTTTCTTACCTTTTCTTTAATTGAAAGATGATAACAGTGTTCGTGAACATGTGTGGATTACCACATCCACGAAGTGATGAGTTTTGTTTTTCATTATTGTATCACATTGATGATATATATAAGTATATTTAAAGAAAAAATATTATATTTATTATATAAATATCATTATATAATTTTAAAATAATACTTACCTTCTTTATATCATGATTGATGGAAAATATATATGTTACCCGTGTGTACGTACGACCTACCGTCTCTATGATTGTAACATAATTCATTTTTCACATCCATATTTCATGGTTTTTTTAAAAGAATAATTGATGTATAAAAATAATAATTATATAAACATTATTATTCTGAATATGATGAAATAATTACATCATTGACCATATCCCATCCTTCAAAGTCATTTTGGACTTTTGAGCTGAATATTATCAAAACATCCAATGTAAATTTAATTGTTTAAATAATTGAATATAAAATGAAATTTACTAAAATAAAAGTAATTAAAAACTTTAAAAATGTTATTAATCATGTAAATAATTATCATAGGTTTATTATTCAGGAAAATAAATAATGTACGTGATGGTTCAGACTTAAGGTAAGAGACTTTCTTTTAAAACCCTCTTTTAAAGTTTACCTTCAAACTATTTTTCTTCAGTATCCATATTCTTATAAATGTTTTGACCAAATTTTTTTTATACATAAATTAAAAATAATGGTAATTTTACTATATTTTAATTTATTTAAAAAAATTTCCAAAAAACAATCATTTAAGGTTTCATGTAAGGGACACTTTACATTAAAATTTCATTTTAAATGTTTTAAAGATTTATTTTTCAAATCTTTATCTACGTGTCCATATTATTAAAATTATTTTATTAATGTATTTATAAGAATATACATGAATTATAATTGAAATTTTATTCCTATTTTTACTTTATTTCAAAGTTTTTGAAAAAGGATTATTTTATGTAGTTTATACTGAATGTTTTGACTTTATTAACAAATGACAAAATGAATATTTTATTTTAATGTATACGACATAAATGAATATTCCCACTAACAAAATTTTTTTTTGGTATCTGGATTTATTTATAATATTCCTTATTTTATTCAATGAAAAACCCAATTTCCCTTTGTTAACTTTTTTAAAAAAAGGGTTTTAAATAGAATGGTTTTTTTGATA
Organism: Viscum album; assembly: GCA_963277665.1. Taxonomy (NCBI): domain Eukaryota; kingdom Viridiplantae; phylum Streptophyta; class Magnoliopsida; order Santalales; family Viscaceae; genus Viscum; species Viscum album. The sequence goes on from OY728162.1 coordinate 131,043,740, forward strand.
TCTAGAAATGTCTTTCTTATAGGTTTAAGAGATCTATCTAAACCACCCATTTTTTTGGGTTATGATCATTTTATATCAAAATCATTTTCTACTATATTTAGTGTTATATAATTCTTATAAAATATGCATATATGTGTCATGACCCCCTCCCCAAAAAGATACCATAATGAGGGGAGAGAGATAGTGACTGCTCGATTCCTACCTCTAGTAGGCCCTGGGTTGGCGACTAGACCCATGTACATAATATACTTGTATATGGGAGTCATTACACTATAATAGAAACCTGAAAAAAAGAGAGATAAGACATATAAAACAACATCACCTGCTCAGAAATACTTATAAAAATATAAATTCCAAGTGTAAACATATAATTATATTCAATACTATAACAACTAAAAGAAAACTATAAGTACCAAAATGGTAAAGACGACAACGACCAAGATAGTCAAATAGATATTGAAAAAACCAAAAGCTAGTAATATCCAAACCGATATCCAACCTGATCTATCTGAAATGAAAAATATCTTAAATATACATAGAGTGATCTTTACATTAAACTCAGTAAGATTTATCCCAGATCGTCTCATGTAAAAGATAAACAAAGCATGCTAAATCACAATGAAAAAATATGAAACTAACTCATCACCTAAACATGTTTACTAAGAACCCTGGATGACCATGTATAACTCTCACCAACTATCACATACAAGAGATCATATAATAAAATAATGAAACATCAAGGGTACCCTGCTCCCATTTTCCCCTGGGGTTTCCTCTCAGCCCCAACATCACACGTCCTGAGCCATCTCTCTACTAAATAGTCCTGCTCGAAGACACCTAGGTAGGAAATCACTACATGAACCTATTTCATCACATTATAACATCATCACATCATCCCATACATATCCATATATAGTAACCAAGTATTTTCGTGGAGCCATCATCGCTCGTATGACAAGTATAATAAATAGGGTATTATAACTGAATCCATTACAACCCATCCACTAAGTAAGTAACTCAAGCCATCACAACCTATACATGTCATACCTATAATAATCCTTTGAAAAATATATCCAAGAATAAATGTGGGTGAATAACTACAAGAAAACACATCCCTGTACACAAATATATTGAGAAACTAACCGCCTTTCATACTAACACAAGTAACTACAATGAGAAGAGAGTAGGGACAGAGAGGGTAGTCATCCATCTATCCTCCCATTAGGATATTAGGGAAATCACCCTCCCAAAGTCACTAGGTGTTAGTTTACCTAACTTAAATGGGTCAGTAATCATATGAAATCACATAATATACAAGACACAACATATCTCACAACCACACTATGGGAAAAACCTATTCTTAGGCTCAACTATAGCTAACATCGCTCAGACTCCCAACTGACACTAGTAAGACCAGATATCATATAAGAACACAAAAATTTAAAAGCTATATTAATTTTTTTATCTTTTAATTCCATCAATTAATTCTTTAGATATTAATTAACCATTAAAATTATTTCATGAATCAGTACATTAATAATCAGAGTATAGTCCATGCCCTCCAAGCATAATCCCAACAGAGTCTACAGTTTGTCAAGATTAACATCTCTTATCATTTTCATTCATTAAACACTAACCCAATGGGTTAAAAATTATTTATTCATTATTATCATATTTCTATAAACTAGGTACTCTTGTAAAACCATAATAGGCTACCACAAAGAAGAAACATGAATCCAAGAACATCCAACTGCCTTAAGCAGTGGAAAAAATGAATATAGATAAAATACGAAACTCGACCATCAATATTTAAACAGATTCATAAGTGAGAATCCCATCTCTTAGCATCACATAAAAATGTAAGACTAGATTCAACCAATTTCATCATATATGGTGCCATACTTTACACCGACATCCGTACCCTGGTTTATCTCGCCATCACAAGCATCAACTACTTCCACATCATCTGGGCCTCCCCACCCACATCACATCAGCTATCCCCGACTCATATAACATATAAGATTCCTTTCCCCATATCACACAATCCATCCCAGGTGTAGATTTATTAGGCTCACATCACAAAATTGGTAAGAAACAAACAAGTATATCCAACATGGAATTTTATCCCCTAAAACAAGGTATCTAACCTTCACACAAAAATGTGCTCTTAAAACTCTAAACTCAAGGCACTCAGGCTTCTCAAGTAGACAATAAACTCCTGCCATACAAATTATCATTATCAAACAACCAATTTTTATTCCATCTTGAATTAACCAATTCAATAATCACATGTTCCAACTATGAGAAACCTAAGGCATCAAGCTATAACAAACTATCAAAGAAAAAACATGCTCTTATCATTTATTTCGGGTTCAAAAAACCTAGATAAGTACCATTATCAATTAACATGTCTTTCATTATTATCATCAAGTATAATCATGCTTCAGGATGATTAAATAATTTCATCATCTCATGGAATAACCAATTCAATTAAACATGCATAAATTTATCAAATTAATAAATTTAAAATTATAACAATGAATGGATTACAAACATTACTATTATTTAATTATTCATAAGACAATTAATTATCAATTAATTCTAGATTTAAATTCATTACCAATTTCAATGTGCTACATCATATATATGAACATGCTAAAAAATCGTAGACTTGATATCACACTGTCTAGAAAATCAAGATGTCACTATCACAGTGTAAAGCATCAACATGTGATTGATACAACCTATTTATTTATTAATATAGTTAAACCATTATTAGGATAATTTAATTTCCATAAAATGGGATAAAATATGCTCAATTTTTGATTAGATGTAAATAAGATAAAAACAAATCCCCTACCTAAAAATCATTAGTGTTCTTCTAATTAGAACAGACCAACATTATGGATCCTGATCACATCTCCTATGAGGAAACTGCTATCTCCTAAATATTTCACGCCCCAAATGTATATAAAAATGAAAATAACCCTCGTTATAATGAAAATGATCAAGCACCATTACATGGAAAGAAGAAATGGGAGGAAACAAGACCGATCCGAGAGAACCCACTATAAAATGAAAGAAAAACACACCATGGATCACCATATATAAAAGATGGAATCCAAGGTCAATACCATCAAAGGGACTAAAAAAATCTAGAAGGGAGGTCACCAGATCACCTAGAATTTGAGAGGTCTATAGGTTTTGAACCAAAATCCAAGTGATCCAGCCTTTTATAAATGCATTACATAGAGTATTTACATGGCATGTAAAGCTTATATATTGTGTAAATTTTAGGATTCAAGTTTTGTTAAATAGATAGTCTCATCGAACCTTTTAATACTAAATAAATAAATTTTATTAATAAAAATTTAAACAAACCATATCAAGTCATGAACTGAGAATACAAATTGTGAAATATTTACATGCCTTGAATTATCCCTACATCTAGGAATTTAGAATACAACCCCTACAGACTCACTCCAAGACATTTAAGAACTCCACAAGATTTGGAAACATGAAAAGTGTCAGTATACTTGGATCCATGAACATATATTAGATACCTCTCAAATAATTATCATCCTCGATAATCCACAACCAAACCTAGAGAGGGAATAAAAAGGGGTCATCCGGACAACAACCCTGTGGGATACATCTCAAAGATCTTTCCATCAAAGAAGCTAAACCACCTCACTCAGAGGAATATCATGAAACCATGAAACAAAAACCAGCACGTAAACATTATAATATGGGATGTACCTCTCAAATAAGTGTAAATAAACAACAAGAAATCACAGAAAACCATCTAATAAACCATAAAGGTTAACATCTACAAGATAACAATGCTATAAGGGAAGAGCTAAAAATAAAAAAACATGGGGTACTGAGTGCGCATACATGACTCACTCTCCTAGATAATATACTCCCTTCCACAATTACACCATAATACATGAACCAAGGTAATATAATTTCTATGAAAAACCTTCTCCTGGTGATCTGAGATCTCTGCAATCCACTCCTTGAATGTTGTATCATCATTAACATTGATCTCACACCAATCAATGACATGAGAGTTGAAATGAAGATAATAACATAGTTACGACATGTAGAAAACATAATGTATTTGGATAATATACAATGGAAGTTCTATATAATATTCCATGACTCCAAAATGAGCCAATACCTTGAAAGAACCAACAAATCCGGGAGAAAGATTACTCCAATGACCTAACCTTCACTTCCCATGATAATGAGTCACCTTCAAGAACACATGATCTTCATCATGAAACTCAAAAGGTATCCTCCTATGATCGACATAGGTTTTTTATGATCCTATTATGCCTTCATCATCTTATAAATTAACTGTACCATCTCTATTTAATTCTGTACCAGTTTTGACAGAAGAATTGATGCCACATCAAACCCAGTCTAGTATAATAGAAAACAAAAAGGTAATCTATACAAAGATTCAAATAGATCCATACCAATAGTGGAGTGGAAAATACTATAGTAATAAAACTTGTCCAAGGGAAGGTTCTACATCCATGAATCTCCAAAATCCAAGACATAAGAGTGAAACATGTCTTCAAGAGTCTGAATGGTCCAATCTATCTTACCATCTATATGCATATAAAAATAAGTGATAAGGAATAATAGAAAACTAAGAGTATACTGAAGACATATCTGTAAAATATAGGTAAAATGAGGAACCCAATTAGAGATGACCATCCTCAAGACTCCATGGAGTCACACCACCTTTTCTAGATACTTCCTTAACAAAAAATCCATGGAGATCGACACTCTAATCACTATAAAGTGGAATGATTTTATCAAATTATTCAATATCAAATTTATATAATCCTATCCTTACTAATATTGAGGTAAATTTGTAATTAAATCCATCTATATTTCCTCAAAATTCTACTAGGGAACATCTAAGGGATAGAGAAAACCACCAGGAACATAGTGCTCGACCTTCACCTTACAGCAGACCAAACATCAAGAAACAAACTCTACAACTACATGATTCAAATCTAACCAAAAAAACAAACCTCTAAAATCCTAGTACATATTTTCCATGTTTGGATATACCAAAAAATGAAAATTATGGAACTGAAAAATAACCATATCACATATCTTCAAAGGAAGAAAAATACTTCCCTAGAATAACACCCATTGATTTCCATCCACATGCAAAAAATTAGGGGAATTTCTAAAAAAACTCAGTCCCTCTATACCTTCACCTTAGAATCCCATAGCTAGGACTCCTCCATATTATACACCAAATATGACTTCCCTATCATCAAAAAAAACCTCTCCATTAAAAATATCCAATATCTAGATTCATCATTGAGAGTTAACCCATCGTTCTCTTGGAATCTCTAGTTATATGCATGAAATCACTATATGAATTCCTGCTCAATAGATCGACTAAAAAATTCATGTTTCCTAGAATATATGAAATATTTAATTCATAATCCCACAATAATTCTATCAACCATCACTGATAAAAGTTCAAGTCAGGTTAGGATAAGACACACCTCATTCTCTTATAGTCAGTAAAAACCACAAAATGATCTCTAATGAGTTAATTTCATGAAAACTTAAACAAAACACAACTAATGAAAACTCAATATCATGGGTGGAATAGTTACACTCATGAGGAAATAAATTAAAAGACCCATGAGAAACAATTTATATTTGTTTCATTAGAAAAAATCATAACCAAAAACAAAAAGCGTCATAGAAAAAATATAACTGAACTCCTTCTGCTGGCAAACAAAGAACTGTAGAAATAAAAAAAAATATCATATAAATACTCCAAATATTACTGAAACCAACAAATCCACAAGAATTCTAGATCCTTCAAGGTCAAGTCTATCAGATCAGTCACAACCCAAGATAAAAGGACTACAAAATTGTAACATCCTGGACCCAGGTGACACACCAAAGTGCCCCAAAGCAAGTTGGTCACATGACCTCAAGAACCTTTCCCCAAATTCCAAAGGCTTTTGAGTAGTAGTAAGGATAAAGGTATGATAATGGGGAATCTATTCCTTCATTGGAAAAGTATATACAATGGAAAAAATATTAAATAGTAGCGGAAGTAGTAATACCATACGACAGAGGTAAATAACAGAAAACTGATAGTAATAAAAAAAACTAGAGCATATATATAAATGATGCATGTCACATGTTTCTAGAAAATCATCCAAACAATTCACAATGATAGGAATACAATACTAAACCAAAGTACAAAAAATTATAAAACTCCAACAACATCACAAGCCTCATCTTGGTCCCATGCTCTCCAGCTCCAACAACAATCAAGTACTTGATGAAGAAGGGTGATTCCACTTATCTATATCTGTAACCATATAATATTTTTGGGTTGAAAAGCATGACCAAAACAGGGTGTGAGATGAATACCAGTATGAAACCACCAAAAGATCTATGCCTAATAGTCAGTGAATATATATATAAGGAAATATGAGAAAATGAATCAATAAACTAGGAGGTACTCAAAAGTAAACAATCCAACATTTTTAAATTACATTCATGTTCATTTATTTATTATTAAAAACATAGAATAATGAATCTTGAGATCTAGCCTAAGCTATGTATCCCTCTGTGTAATAAGAAAAACAAACATCTCAGAAGACCATCTAAACAATCAAGTAAGACTGATTCCAATCTTGTGCTTTGTCTTGGCAGACTAGTCAGCATCACTCAATCATTCATAAATAACCCTCTAGGAAATCTCTAATGATCTAACACCTTTGGTTTAACATAGTACTACTCATTTACAAATGACACCTGTGTAGCTATCAAAATCAATACCCCTGGGTCAACATGGCATCAATAAATTATAAAAGACCTCTAGGTGGCTCTCATGGTCAATCCCCTCTAGGTCAATATTGAGAAAATGATCATAAATAACCTCCTCGGTAATTATCATGGTCAATAAACCTTGGTAAAATTCTTAACCAAGGCTCTCACAGTCCTTTGTAAATAAACATGGAAACCCCTATAATTTTCCTGGTCCAAGGATCTCATAATCCATTGAAAAAAACAGCGAACATATCATAATAAGGCAACACATGTAATCTATAACTATTACATGGATAACATTCTCAATCATAACACATGAAATTTATATAATCAATAAAACTCCATCCTAAACAATTCAAGGCATGGAAACAAGGTATGAATCATAGGAAACATATGCCAAATGACCAAAAATAGTCAAACATGGGAACACACCAATGGGGTGTCCAATAATAAGGTATAAAACTTTATTCATAAGTAACTACCCTTTCTCAATCAAAAAAACCATAGTAAGTATTAAACATGTTCAAATTCCAAAATACACAATACCCCAAACATGTGTATTCAGAAGATTAAGCATATATAATCTAAATATAATCAACGAAAGGAAAAACCCACCTACCACAATGTCGTACGATCAAAACTCTTAAATATATTCCCTTTAATTAGCCTAGAATGATGTAGATATAAAAAAGGGTAAAAAATACCATCCTTGAAATACTCAAGATATATGAGGTGTCAGGATAAACAGCTCTAGTGAAAGTGAGAACTCACCAGTAAGAATCCAACACTCCTGATGGAATCTCAATCAGAGGTTGGATGAAGAATTAGGAGGGGTCAAAGTTCTTCTGCATTACATCACTCTTCTGTATGAACAGAGGAGAGTAGAAGGTCTTTCTTATGATGATATGAGACCCCTCACCAATTTATCAAATAAAAAGAAAAGTACAATACATGTTCATTTAATATACATGCTGTGTACTGGCCTCAACCGACCCTCACTTTAGGTGGTGAGCCAGGTCACCTACATGGCCATGTACTTGACGAGTACACGACCAATACATGACTATATTTGGAAACCAGGTACACATAAAGTACTCAAATGTACACAGCGTGTACTTAAGAAATTTGTATTTCTTCCTTTTTTCTAAAAAACAACCCAAAAATAAAAAACCATACCTTAAATGAATATCAGAGTTCTTAAAAACTTCCCCCTTAAATTAATTTGTCCCCGAACATCCCTTACAAGGGTGGTGAAGAAGAAGATTCAAACATCTCTGGCCACTGTGATCGAACGTCAGCCTCCCTCTCCCATGTCTCGTCCTATACTCGTCCGTTATTCCTTAGCACCCATACCAATGGAATAGACCAACCATAGAGAACCTTCATAGTGTGATCCAAAATCCAAATAGGGTGATCCTAGAGGGATGCATACTACTCCAACTCAACCAACATGGGTTAAAAAACACGATATGGGTATTAAAAGTAAAGTTGTAGCTAAGAAACATGAAAGAATTTTTACATAGACTAGTACCTATGAGGTAACTGAAACTGATAGGAAACTGACCTAACTCTCTCTAAAACCTCAAACATACTGGCGTATCTCGGTTAAAGCTTCCCATGTCTCCTAATCCTCCTATCTCTCAACCTTGGTGTGAAATGTAAGAAAACCTAATCTACTAACTCGAACTCCATAGGTCATCTCCGTCGATCAGGATAAGATTTCTAGTTATATTTTGTAGTATCCATCCTCTATCGAATCAACTCCACCTGATCCGTGGTCTCCTGGACAAGATTAAGTCCCAATATAGTTTCCTCTACTACCTCTATCCAATATAGGGGTTATCATCATGGATTTCCGTACAAATCCCCATAAGGTTCCATATGAATCGCCACCAGAAAACTATTATTGTAGGAAAACTCTACAAGGGTATGTGTCTCTCCCAAGAGACCCCGAAATCCAGGATGCATGATCAAATCTTTTCCTCCAAAACCAGAATTGTGCGATCGGATTGGCCATCTATCTAGGGATGGTAAGCTGTAATCATAAGTTCCTGTGTACCCAAATCCCTCTGTTGTCCCTGCCAAAAACAAGAAGGAAACCAGGCATCCCTGTCTGAAACGATAGAGTGAGGAACCCCATGAAAACCTACAATCTATCGAATGTAAAACCTTACAAGATCATCAAAACTGATGGTTTCTTTAATTGATAAGAAATGTGAAACCATCATGAGTCTTTCAATAACAACCCAAAATGCATCATTCCCTTGAGGCGACCTCAGTAAACTCATCCTGAAATCCATCGTGACATCATTCCACTTCCACTTAGGAATGGGTAACAACTGAAAAAGCCCTACTGGCTGTGGATGCTCATTCTTTACCTACTAATAGGTGGAACATCTCATAACAAAACCCGCCACATCTCTCTTCATTCCTGGCCACCAATATTGATGGTGTAGATCTTGATATATCTTGGTGAAACCCAGATGAACTTCCCATTCTGAGGCATAGACACATTCTCAAAATCTCATTGTGTATTTTTTCGAACACCCATACATGCCCATGGAAACACAAAACCTCATCCTCACCTATGGTTTACCTGGGAGTAGGGTCTTCTCCTGACACATCCTCTCATTGGACTAGGCCTTTAGAATCATATAGCTTCCTCATTCGCACTTGATTTACAATAGTATAGGTAAAAACTATAGAAGAAAGATACGTCTGCCCCTATATGTTGTGAAACTCCAAATTCATCTCAAAGAATAGATACATAAGTTACCACACACTGTTGGACTCCTGAACTACCTGTATCTGAGTCCTCCTACTCAACGCATCAACCACTACATTGTATTTTCCAGGAATGAAGGAAAGTTCAATGTCAAAAGACTGATGGTACACAAACACCCTTCGATGTATCAAATTTAGATCATGATAAGTAAAGGTATACTTAATACTTTTGTGTTCAGTGTATACCACAAAATGATATACCAAAAGATAATGTCTCCAAAAGTATAAAGAATGCACAACTGCAGCTAACTAGAGATTGTCTGTTGGGTAGTTCCTATCATTTGGCCTCAACCGCCAAGACCACACAAGGACTCATTCCCATTTCATAAGCACTACTCCCTGTCTAATACCTAATGCATCACTAAAACAATGTAACTCTTTCTCAGCTATGGAAAAATAAGTTTCAGTACTAAAGTCAATCTCTCTTTCATCTCCTAAAAGGATGAATCATAGGAATCTGTCCACAAGTACATCACACCCTTCTTAGTCAGGCTCGTCAGTGACAATGATAAGTTTTAAAATCCCTGTATAAAGCACCAGTAGTAAGTAGACACCCCAGAAAACTCCATACCTCAAATACGTTCTTCGGCTTATCCAAGGAAACTATTTCTCTCACTTTATCTAGGTCTATTGATACTCCTGTCTCTGAGATAACATTACCAAAGAATTGAATTTGGCTTATCCAAAAGTGGAATTTTTAGAGTTTATCATAATACTGATGATCTCTAAGTGTATTCAATATGATATCAAAATGGGTGACATGGTCAGGTCGAATGTGATACTACACCAAGATATCGCCCATGAAGACCACCACAAAAGAATCCAAGTAGGTATGGAACACTCAGTTCATCAATTCCATGAAAATAATCGGTGAGGTCGTGAGACCTAACAGAATAAACAAATACTCATATAGACCATACCTACTCTGGATGTATTTAAGAGGTATATCTAATGGAGTAAAACACAACCTGTGATACTCTAATATTTTTTAAAAGGGTAATTTATCACCTTTTGATGGAGAAACCTCTTTAAATATAGTTTTGGACACTTTTATATGTTAAATTTGACAAAATAAAATTCATTTTTATATTCGGGACATCAAAATTTACTTTGGGTAAATTTTTGGTATTTTTCTGATAAAATCCATTTTTTATGAATAGTGAAAAATATTGTATTTTATTTCAAAAGTGCCTTTTAATATAATTTATTTATATGGTTAGATTATATTTTTTAATTGGTTTTAAAGTGTAATTAGATTATATTTTACCAATTAATCCAATGTTGGTCATTAGAATTAATTTCACTTTGAAATTGGACATAAAAAAGTGTCAATCTTTTGATAGTTGTTGTTTCTTAAAAACATGTTATTTGTTTTTTCAACGGGAATTGATTTTAAATTAAATAATGAAAATTCTATGTTTTGAATTTGGTAAAATAGACATAATTTTTGAATTAGAAATATCAAATATATCTTAGGCTGAATTTTTGGTATTTTTTTATAAACTTCTATTTTTGATGAATAGTGAAACCACTTAGTAGTAGTTAAAAAACATACTTTTTCATTTAAACGAAATTTTACCACTTATATGAATTGAATTTTGAAAATCCAACACACATGGTTATTATTATTAGGTAAAATGTAATTCAATAAGATGAAAATAATTTTTGGTGACTAGTAACTTTTCACTTTTATTTATCGTAGTTAAAGGCAAATAGGGTAATTCAAGGTAAAAATAATATTATAATAATACAAAATTACCTTAAAACATGTCCTAACCTTATTGGATGAGTCATTTGCGACCATGGGCATCTTTTGGGCAATTTTAGGACCCCATGGATCCACTTAAGAGTGATAATGACACTTTATTTTAAATAACTTAAAGTAAAGGCAAAAAAGGCATAAACAAATATCTTTTTGTAAATTTATTTTTACACGGGGTTATATAAGTCATATTTTCAACTATAAAAATTCATTGGAAATCTAAATTTTTTCTATACATCATGGTATTTTTTTATAATTTTTAGACATCAAATAAATTAAATTATTTATGACACAATAATGATCCACTATTTATCTCATTAATAAATGATTTAAATAAATAAGATTATAAATATTAAAAAAATATCCAAAACCTATCCAATTATTATTGTATGATTTTATTTAGACCATTAGTCATAGTATCTTCTACATTAATTAGTTTTGGACCTTCAGAAACCAAATATCATTATATAATCAAATAACATTTTCACACTTTCGTAAAGAGCCCCCCCCTTATAAAAATCCCTCACTTATAACTCATTACTCACAACTCTCAAGACCCTTGGATCATTCAAACCCTGCCCAAATAATCTCTCAAGATAACTCTCTTCCACCTAGAATCCTTACTTTAGGCATAAGTCACTTCAAGAAGCTCTTTTGGTTCAAACCAAAGGGAGTTACCCAAATTAATGGTAATAGTTTCTCTTAACTTCTCTCCTTTTATTTTACTTCTAAAAACCCTAAAATATTTTTATTTATTTATTTTATAACAAAAACAGTATCCTCAATATACTAATATTTTTTATGAGAAGGATTAAAACTACACTTACACACACCTCCATCTAATGGGTGAAGAACATACTATTTCTGTGGATTCAAAACTAACGCCTCACGAAACGATGATTGTTCTATTATCTCCTACCGCCTATAATGGTGGTCATTAATATGAAACTATATTTATATATGATGTATATAATGTTTATTTTTTCTTTATTCTTATGTGTTTTACATTTATATCCTACCTTTATGGTTTCTATAATGGGTAAACGCGATAATTTTATTTGAGGAAGTGCGGACTACCGCCCCCTCAAAGTGATATGAATCGTTAATGCCTTATGTTAGACATATAAATGATGGAGTTTATGATATTATATATGATATTATACTTGAATTATAATATAACTATTTATCATTATGTCTTCATTTTATTAAAATATAAAATATAAATGAAAGTAGCGTTCATGTGTACGTACGACTTACTGTCTCCGTGAACGGTTCATTACATTTCTTATCTCCAAATGATATGTACTATTAGAAATAAATATATATATATAGGATATATATGATATATATGATATCTAAATAATTAATATCATTCTGGAGATAATATACTATTGACCACATGGACAACTTGTAAATATAAGGTGTTCATTTTTGACTCAAGTACCAAATATCGACAAAATGTACGTTATTTACTTAAATGATCACATAGTTTTTATAACATAGTAATAAGTGATATAAAAGGAATAATGAACTTGAAAAATGTTCTTAAGTAAGTAGAAATTAACTTTAATTTATTATCCAAGAGATTAAAGGACAAACGGGTCATGTCGGACATGAGGTAAGGGACTTCGTCTCAATCTTATTTCATTGAGGCATATTTTGTTTTATATGTGACTTTATTTTATACATTGTATAAAAAAAATTTACTTTTCATTTCATTGAAATATAATCTTTTTCTATGAGGAATTTTACTAAATGAAAAAAATAATGTTTCTTTTTTACTTAAGCGGTGACAAGGACCTTTCCACCACTATGAGTATTATTTGATCTTTGGCTTACTTAACAAGCCGTAATGTTTTTAAAAGGAAAATAAATACCATACACTCTTTTATGTATTTTTTTATTGAAAATGGTTTTGATAATGGATTTGTTATGTAAATATATTTAAATGATATATTGTGATTGAAATGTGGAAATGTTATCTTTCCTTTATGTTTGTTTCATATGTTATGAATATGTTATGGTTCTTGGACATTGTTTACCTATAGGGGTGGTTCCGTGATAAAACTAGGGAGGTTGAGCCCGAGATAGCTCTCCAATGCATTGGGTAACATGACAGAGGTAAACATGAATGTTTTTCATAATAGATTTAGGGAATACACAGTGATGGGTATTCCAAATGTGAATCCCTACATAGCTATGAAAGATACAATGTGAGTATGTTATGGATGCCACAAGTTACCCTTATGATTTATGATTACTATGCGTTATTCATAAATATTATTTTTTCATGAGGTATGTAAAATAGTTTATGTTTTTTAGGTATTGATTGACTAATGATTTCTTTCTTTATTTTATAACCCTTACTGAACTTTTTATGCTCATCCCAAGTTTTAAACTTTATTTTACGGGACTTAAAGATGAACAGGGTCAAGGATGTGATCAAGGAAAAGTCATACTATCTAAAATGTGGAACTAGACATGGCACATTTTTTTAAAGAGTTTTTATTTTTTGAAAAAATGGAAACTGAGTAGAAGTGTATACTTTTTATTTTTGAGATATAATGTAATAGTAATGGCCTAATTCGGTAGAACTCTAAACCTAAAAATATCCTCAATGTGAATTATTCATTTAATTCAATATTATGTAATGTTTATGTCCAGGTCCTTATATGTCACAACCCATCCTCCGGGGGCTGTTCCGTGACAACCCCAATCCCGCCTTCCATAGGCTAGGGGCTGGCGACTAGCACCAAAGATGTATTCCCTAAAATAGGGAAGGCATTGCCTTTAGAACCTGTAAGCACAATAACCATCCAAATAGAAAGATATGAACTCAAGTAAACTAAATAGTAAATAGAGTGAGTACAGTAAGTAAAAAGTGCCAGAATACAAGCCCAAATGGAAAGTATAAGAAAATGAAACTACAAGTAAACTGAAGAAAAAATGAAGACAACTGCTAGGTCGTCCTCCGAGGTTCCTCCCTGAATTGTAGGTATAAATTTCCTCCTCAGCACTCCATGTCCGTCCATCTACTCCATGTACCAACTCATCGTAAGGTCTTCCTCCGAACACCGTCCAGTCCTGGTACCCTCGGTCTCGATCAACGCTGTCTGTCATCTGCACTAAACACAACAAGGTGCAGGCATAACCCATGAAGGGGTGAGTACAATAATACTCAGTAGGGACCCCAAGACACTCAAGGTCTCACAAAATCCACAATGGAAAATCCTAAAAGCATTAAGTCAACTGTCAACCCTAATTAGGTATATTCCCATACATATACCCAAGTTATCAAGTATACCCATCTTAATCATGAGGAAACACATGGTCCAACCCAAAATCCCAAAGCTCAACTATTCCACAAAGGAAGGAAAACCACAAAGGCAAGTATTACATAGGTATGCCACACAGAAGAATACCAGCAAGGTATTACCATGAAGGAAAGTACCGCATAGGTAAAAAATCAGCTCACACTAGGTATAACTTATGTACAAGAGTAGAGATAATTATATGTAACTACAGAATCATCTTACTCTTTAAAGAATGTGACCCACACAGGATCACTAGGAGCTGACCCACATAGGATTTATAGGTGTTGGACCACAAAGGATTGTTAGAAGCTGACCCACATAGGATCTCTAGTTGCTGACCCACACAGAATCGCTAGGAGCTGACCCAAACAGGATCACTAAGAGCTGACCCACACAGGATCTCTAGGAGATGACCCACACAGGATCACTAGGAGCTGACCCACACAGGATCGCTAGGATCTGACCCACATAGGATCGCTTGGAGTTGAACCACACAGGATCACTAGGAGCTGACCCAGACAGGATTGCTAGATGCTGACCCACACAAGATCGCTCTTCATTCCTCTCATCATATCCAACTACTGGGTTCCCACACTATACTCTCTTGTCTCTAGGAGGGTCCGCTCCACAAGGAACTAGTCAATACTCCATCTGACATTAATTCTCATGAAGAAGTATCTCAAAGTACCACCACGTCATAGGGGTCTCAATGTAATAGATGGTGTGTCGTTCAGACGCCCAGTCTGTGAGTTAATAGCCATTTAGTTCTGGGGGCCCAGTTGGATTCGTGATCGATCTAACCAGACCGTACCCCATCTCAATCCAAATATCTAGTGGGGTATTACTCAAAAAGAACCATCTATCTCCAAGGTTCACAATTCAGCTGACGGTTCGTCAAATGGACATTCGTTGCCAAAGTTATGGCCCAAGTAAAATATAGGTTTGTATCTGGTCCAGGTCCAGTCCGACCCAGTTGTCCCGACCCGACCCGACTTGTCCTGGGTCAACCTGGCCCAACCCCCTAGGTCAAGCTTGGCTTGTGGTGCGTCCCAACCTATGGTGCGGACTGGCCCGCTGGGCTGTCCGGTAGGCTGCGAGGGCACGAGGAGCTGCGGAGGCTGTGGGTTGGCTTGGCCACAGATGATGGCTCGACCACGGGGTGGCTTGGCCCAGCCTGAGGCAGCTTGGCTGGGAGGACGGAGGCCGCAGGGTGCCTTGGATGGGGGGTGCTGCGAGGTCTTGGGGCAGATCGGTCGGGAGGGCAGAGGCCGCAAGATGACTCGACCGCAGGGGCAGAGGCTGCGGGGCGGCTCGGAGAGGCCACGTGCGGCGCGGCGGGGTCGTAGATGGTGGAGGCGCAGGGCGGTGCGGCGGGGCCGTGGAAGGCGGAGCCGTAGGGTAGTGCAGCAGGGTCGCGGATGGCGGTGGTGGCTCGAGTGGCAAGGCCCTGGGTGGGGACCTGGCTGCGGGGCTTAGAGGTTGCAGACGGCGGATCTGCGGGGAGGCAGGGTGCCGTGCCTTCGTTGGTGGCTAGTTTATCCGGCCTCTCTCTTCATTCATCGTCGTGGTGTAAGACACCTTCTTCCATTGTGAAGAACACAATACGGAAGAACAACAGAGGGGTTGGGCCATGTTTGTTTGGCCCTCCTCCTTCGCATTAGAGCGGTAGCAAGTGGTTCACCATTTTTGAATCAAGAATTTTTTTGGAAGATATTTAAGAACATCAATCCCCACAACTTTCGTTAATCACTATTACCAACCCCAGAAAAGAAAAATTAGAAGGGAAGAACATGAGAAATGAACCCCTACCTTGGATTGTTATTTGACATTGGTACGAGAAGTAAGTCGAAGAAAGTGAAGAGAGTGCCAGTGATTGTCACTTCCAAAGCCACGCTTTGATGTCTGGCTCACTCGTCGTCCTCTTCCTTGATTTCTAAATAACTTTCTTCGATTGAATTATTCAATGGAGAAGTTTAATCCTCCCAATATTTCTACTATCCCCAAATCCACCAAAAAGAAAAGTAGCTAACTTATGATATGTTTCCCCAATTTTAATTGTTGGCACAATTTCAAATTGGATTAATTATTTACATAGTGGTCGGAATAATTAATTATGGGGGGTGGCATAATTAAACAATGGGAAGTTCAAGAGACTTACCTAAATTTAAGTGGGAGGTTCAAAGTGGTTTTAAGCCTCAGGTGGTCCCCACCACCATAACCTCTCATGGGAGGTTAGTTCAGTCGGTCCACACCACCATAAACTCCCTTGGGAGGTTTAGTTCAGGTGGTCCCCACCTATGAAACATCCACATGGAATTGTCAAAAGAAAAATAAAAATAAAAAAGTTACACAATTTTATTTTTATTTTATTCTTTCACAAAAACCCAAAAACTATCTTTCACCCTAAACTTACTAAAGTTGAGGTGAAGGTATCCTAAAGAGAATACCAGCATTGCGAGTTCAATGGTGCCCTCATATTTCAATTCCGAGCACTGGTTCAAAAGTTATTAAAACCCAATCTTATGTTTATAGAATGTACCCGAAGGGTCGTGCATGTATCTCCTCAGCTGGGATACATGGAAGATGTCATGCACCTGGTGAAACTGATGTGGAAGAGCTAAGTGGTAATCCACCTTTCCATTTCTACTGAGGACGTGGAAGGGTCCAATGAACCTCAGAAATAACTTTCCACCTCGGCCAAATATCTTCAAACCTCGTCAAGGTGAGACCTGTAGAAAGACGCAGTCACCAACCTAGAACTCTATAGGTCTCCATCTCCTGTTGTCATATGAATTATGCCTACTATGTATAGTCTACATCCACTCCAAGATGACCTACACTTTCTCTGTGGTAGCCGGTACCATCTCTGGTCCCACTAGTACTGACTACCCTAGGTCAGTCTAGCACAAAGGTGATCTGCAAGGTCTCCCGTACAATTCCTCAAAAGGTGCCATCCCAATGGTGGAGTGATAGCTGTTGTTGTACACAAACTATGCCAAAGGAAAGTGATCCTCCCAGACATAACCGAAGTCGAGGAAACAAGCACGCAACATGTCCTCGAGGGTCTGAATGGTCCGCTTAGTCTGGCCATCTGTCTGAGGATGGAAGGTGGTGCTGAAACGAATTTTCATCCTGAAAGCCTCCTTCAACCCTTTTCATATCTAGGAAGTAAAACGCGCATCATGATTAGAGACAATATTAAAGGGTACACCATGTTGCCGCACAATCTCATACACATAAAGGCATCCCAAGATCTCTACTGAACCCTATTATCTGATCGGTAGGAAGTGGGCCGACATGGTGAGTCGGTCGATGATCACCCAAATCGAGTCATGTCCCCTGGATGTACATGGAATTCCTGTCACAAAGTCTATAGATATCCCATCCCACTCCCACTATGGGAACTCCAAAGGCTGAACCAAGACTACTGGTACCTGATGCTCTGCCTTTACTTGCTGACAAGTTAGGCATCAAGAGACAAAATCTGCAACTGCTTTCTTCATTCACAGCCACAAGTTCTGTCGTCAAAGATCATGGTACATCTTCACCACTCACGGATGTACCGCAAGAGGGGATGTGTGGAACTCCATCAACACTTCCTCCTTAAGTAACATTGGTACCAAGGTATTTCCCTTGAAGAGTATGACGTGCTACCCACTTTTAGAAAATCCATCAGGTGCCTGTCCTGTGGATATCTGAGCACGTCGTGCCTCACAGTTAGTGTCCCCACACAGAACCTCCCTAACTCGATGAAGAAGTGGGGAAGTGACTATAAGAGAATAAAGAAAAGCTTATCCATCTCTATCCACAAAGGATATTTGAAAAGAGGCCAGCTGCTCCATCACCTCACCTTACAGTTGTATACCAGATCTCCTGCTGAGTACATCTGCTACAATGTTCCCCTTCCCAGGAGTATAGACTATCTCAAATTTATAGTCCCGGAGGTACTCAGGCCAACGTCGTTGTCTCAGGTTCAGGTTCTTCTGAGAGAGGATATATCTGAGACTCTTGTGATCAGAGTACACTGTAAAATGTCCACCCATCAGATAGTGCCGCAACATCTTCAAGGCGAAGACCATTGCTGCTAACTCTAGTTCATGGTTAGCATAGTTCTGTTCATGTTGTCTCAGCTGTCGAGAACCATATGCGATCACCACTCTCTCCTACATCGGGACACATCTGAGTCCAGTCTCTAATGTTTCACAGTACACTACGTACCCTACGCCCTCCTCTGGAAGCCTCAAGATGGGGGCACTGGTATGCCTTTGCCTCAGCTCCTGAAAACTCTACTGGCATATCTCCAACCATACAAAGGGTTTCCCCTTCTTCGTCAATGATGAAAGTGGTTCTATAAATTTGGTGAAATCTATAATAAATCTTCGGTAGTATCCGTCCAACCATAAGAAACTCCGTACCTATTTCACACTTCTAGGAGGCTCCCAAACAAGTACTGCCTCAATCTTCACTGGATCCACTGCAACTCCAACCTCCGATATGACATGTCCTAGAAACTGAACCTCTCAAATCCAGAACTGGAACATTGAGAGATTACCATAAAGCTGGTGCTCTAAGAGTGTATCCAGTACTACCCGCAAATGATAGGCATGATCCTCCTCAATAGATGAGTACAGAATGTCATCGATGAAGACTACTACAAATAGATCAATATATGGATGACAGATCCTATTCATGAGTCCCTTGAACACTGTTGGAGCATTGGTTACACCGAATGGAATAACCAAGAACTCCTAATGGTCGTACCAACATCTGAAAGCTGTCTTCTGCACATCCTCGTCTCGTACTCTGAGCTGGTGATAGCCTGATCTGAGGTCTATCTTCAAGAACCACCATGAACCATTTAGCTGATCAAAGAGGTCATCAATCCTCGGAAGTGGTTACTTGTTCTTCACGATCACTGGGTTCAGGCACCGATAGTCAACAAAAAGACTCAAGCTCCCATCCACCTTCTTCGCAAACAAAATCGAGGCTGCCCAAGGTGAAACATAGGGCTGAATGAATCCCTTCCTCTACAAGTCCTCTATTTGTAACCACATCTCATGAAGCTCCATGGGAGCCATCCGATACATTGGTGTAGATATCGGTGCCGTCCCAGGGTACAAGTCAATGTAAAAGTCCACCTCTCTATGAGTAGGTAGACATGGAACATCATCTGGGAAGACATCCACATACTGGTCCACCACTACAGGATAAATCAGACTCTCCACATCCACCGCTCCGAGGGTAAGGCTAGCCAACTGATGAGTGATCGGCTGCACTCTCCTCTGAGTAAGTCAATCCTATGATCCATAGGCTCCCTTCTCGCTGGTGAAGGTAAACCTTGTTCCATCAGTGTGGACACACCATACTTTGCACCTAATACAGTCTATCTGAGAATAGAATGTACATAACTAGTCGATACCCAAGATGACGTCGTAAGGCCTCGACACCACTACTAAGAGATCCCAGCTGAAGCTCTCACCTCCTAGAGTAAGATTGCACTGCTGACACCAGTGCATAATCTTCTAATTTGCTCCCGTAAGAGTCTCTAGCCATAAGTATCAAGCCAACGACTCCGTAAAAATCTCTGAGCTCCAAACAAGGGCAGTGGTAATAAAATAATGATTGGAACTTGTGTCTATAAGTACTGCAACTAAGGTGGAGTAGACACATATTGTACCTCATATCATCTCTAGAGCACCGTGATCATAGGCCTTAGCTACCTGGAGCTGAGCTCGCCCCTGTCCTCCTTCTCCATGTGGTTGGGGTGGACCACCTGGTGGTGGTGGAAGTAACATCTTGAATCGTTGCGCACCACCATCTACACGGCGAAATCCTCTGCCACATCCTCCTGTTCCCTACAGACCTCTTCAGTAGAACCTCTGTCTCTACCTGGGTGGTCCTTCGACTGTCTTCTGATCATCTATATGGAGGGTTGGACTATCATGGGCCATGTGAACTTTCCCACTGCATGCGTAACACGGCCCGCTCCTGGCATGACTGGCTCTGCCTCAAGTGCCCCACACAAACGACATTGAATCCTTCAGTCGTCCACCTGTAGGTCTGGTCCTCTAGGAACTCCATGTCATATGTCTGCTTCCAGCTGCAGAAGACTCTTCTACATGATGACTGGTGGTGGGTCTCGCTGCTGGTGACTACTCAGCAAGGAAACTCTCCACCAATAGGGCTCTTTCTAACACCCCCACCTGTGTCGGGATGTTGAGTGAGATCATCGAATCCATGATCTCTCATTTGGTACCCTTCTCAAAGGTACAGGCCTTGAAGAATGGGTCCCGCACCATATCAGTGGAGTAGTGTGAGAGGTCAGTGAACCTCGCTGAGTATTGAGCTACAATCATGATTCCCTATTGCAGATGAAGAAGCTCCAGTATGCGCACTGCACGAAGAGTCACTAGGAAAAACTCTACTCGGAACAGGATCTCGAATTCTTCCCAGAGAAGTGTCACCTCATTGTGATCTTGGATCATCAAGCTCTACTATCTGCCTACTGCTTCTTATAGAAGGCTAGCGGAAAGGATCACCATCAAATCGGCTGGTGTCCCTACCAGTCGGAAGACTCTCACTACAGCCTCCAACCAATCCTTAGCTGCCTGTGGGTGCGTCTCTCCTCTGAACCTAGGTGTCCTTTGGTGCTGGAACTCATGCAACACAGTCAGGAAGCAAGAACTGTCTGCTATTGGGGTCAGTGTCATCGATGGCCCAATGGTTAAAGGTACCTATGGTGCCTCCAATGGTGCCTCTACTGAAAGAGGGCCCTACACTGAGGCCTCGCCGCTCAGTGGGCTATCAGTGCATGCTACTCTCGGAACCTTGGCTGACTGTCTGTGTGGAGGCATCCTGAAAAGAAACAGGTGTTCCACGGTTGGTAAGTTATACATGGTGAGCTGACTCAAAGAGTTCACAAAGAAGAATCTTGAAAACACACACACAATCAGTGATTTCATGCACTAAGTCAGAAATCAGAAGTCAGGGTCCTAGTGTATGGACACGTCGGCCACCACACCAACACTGGATTCCCTAAACTGATATCAACACTCATAACACTTAACACTATTTCCATTAAAAGAACGATCAGAGTCTTATGTTCTACGGTAGAACTGACTCCTTTGATACCAATTTGTCACGACCCGTCCCCTGGGGCCCGTTCCGTAACTACCCCAAGCCCACCTTCCATAGTCTAGGGGATGGTGAATAGCACCGAAGGCGTATTCCCTAAAACAGGGAAGTCATTTCCTTTATAACATGTAAGCACACGCAACCAATCACATATAAAGATATGAACTCAAGTAAACTGAATAGTAAATAGAGTGAGTATAGTAAGTAAAAAGGGCCAGAATATAAGCCGAACAGGAAAGTACAAGAAACTGAAAGTACAAGTAAAATGGAGCAAAAAGGAAGACAACTGATGGGTCATACTCTGAGGTTCCTACCTAAAGAGTAAGTAATGATCACCTCCTCAGCACTCCACGTCCATTAGTATCCTCCGTGTACTGACTCGTCGTAAGGTCCTCCTCAAAGAACTATCCAGTCCTGGTACCCTCAGTCTTGATCAATGTTGTCCATAATATTCACCAAATATAACAAGGTTCGGGCATATCCTATGCAGGGGTGAGTATAACGATACTCATTATGGACCCCAAGACCCTTAAGGTGTCAAAAAATCCACAAAGTATAATCCTAAAATCATGAAGTCAACTTTCAACCCTATTTATGTATATGCCCATACAAATACCTAAGTTATCAAGTATACCCATCTCAATCATGAGGAAACATAGGGTCCAACCAAAAATACCAAAGCTCAACTATTCCATAAAGGAAGGAAAACCACAAATTAAAGTAACACATAGGTATGCCACACAGAAGAATACCACCAAGGTATTACCACAAAGGAAATTACCACATAGGTACAAACTCATCTCACACCAGGTATAACATAAGTACAGTAGTAGAGATGATTAGATGTAACTACTGAATCATCTTATTCTGTAAAGAAGCTGACCCACACATGATCGCTAGGAGATGACCCACACAATATCCCTAAGAGCTAACCCACATATGATCGCTAGGTGTTGACCCACACAGCATCTCTAGGAGCTGACCCACACATGATCTCTTGGAGTTGACCCACACAGGATCACTAGGAGCTGACCCACATAGGTGTGCTAGGAGATGACCCACACAAGATCGCTAGGAGCTAACCCACAAAGGATTAATAGGGGCTGACCCACACAAGATCGGTAGGAGCTGACCCACACAGGATCTCTATATGCTGACCCACACAGGATCACTCTTCATTCTTCTCGTCACAACCAGCTAATGGGTTCCCGAACTATGCTTGCTTGTCTCCGGGAGGAACCACTTCACAAGACACAGGTTGATACTCAAACTACCACAAAGTCCCATGAAGAAGTATCTCAAAGGACCACCATGTCATAGGGGTCTCAACGTAACAGATGGTGCGTCGTTCAGACGCCCGATCTATGAGTTATTAGCCTTTTAGTCACGGGGGCCTAGTTGGATTCGTGCTCGATCCAACCTAACCATACCCCATCTCAATTAAAATCTCCAGTGGGGTATTACTCAAAGGGACCGTCTCTCTTGAAGGTTTCCAGCTCTGCTGACAGTTCATCAAACAGACATCCAGTGCCAAAGTTATGACCCAAGTAAAGTATAGGTTCATATCTGGTCCGGGTCCAGTCCGACCCGGTTGGACCAACCCAACTTGACCTGGCCTGAGTCGACCCGGTTCGGTTCAACCAAGACTATGGTGCAGACCAGCCCGCTGGCCTGTCTGTTAGGCCGCGAGGGCATGAGGGGTCGTAGGTTTCGTGGGTTGTCTTAGCTGCGGACGGCGACACGACCACGGGGGTGCCGTGAGGGCGCGGGGTGGCTCGGCCGGGAGGGCGGAGGCCGTGGGGTGGCTTGGTCGGGGGGTTCTGCAAGGGTGTGGGGTGGCTTGGCCAGGCTCGGGGTGCTCAGAAAGGAGGGCAGAGGCTGCCGGATGGCTCGACCAGGGGAACAGAGGCCGCATGTGGCGCAATGGGGCCACAGATGGCGAAGCGGTGTGGTGGCGCAATGGGGCCGTGGAGGGAAAAGCCGCAGGGTGGCATAGTGGGGCCACAGATGTCAGTGGCGGCTTGGGTGGTGAGGACGCGGATGGCGGCTCGGGCGGCGGCTCGGCCACGGGGCGCAGAGGTCACGGATGGTGGAGCTGCGGGGCGGCAGGGCACCGTGGTTGTGCCAGTGGCTGGTTAATCCGGCCCCTCTCTTTGTTCGTCGTCGTGGTGTAAGCCACCTTCTTCCATCACGAAGAACACAATATGGAAAAACGTCAGAGGGGTCAGGCCATATTTGTTTGGCCCGCCCCCTCCGCGTTAGAGTGGTAGCAAGTGGTTCATCATTTTTAAATCAAGAACGTGTATAGAAGATATTTAAGAACATAAATCCACACAACCTTCATAAATCACTATTCCCAACCCCGCAAAAGAAAAAGTATAAGGGAAGAACAAGGGAACTAAACCCCTACCTTGGATTGTTCATTGTCTTTGGCGTGAGAAGGAAGTCGAAGAAGGCAAATAGAGTGCCAACGACTATCGCTTCTGAAACCAGGCTTCGATGTCGGGCTTGCTCGTTGTCCTCTTCCTTGATTTCTGAAGAACGTTCTTCGATGGCGTTCTTCATTGGAGAAGTGTAATCCTACCAATATTTCACCTCTCCCCAAATCCACCAAAATGAAAAGTAGCCAACTTAGGATATGTTTTCCCAATTTTAATTTTTGGCACAATTTCAAATTGGATTAATTAATTACAGAGTGGTTGGCATAATTAATTAAGTGGGGTGGCATAATTAAACAAGGGGAAGTTCAAGAGACTTCCCCACCTTTAAGTGGGAGGTTCAAAGGGGTTTTAATCCTTAGGTGGTCCCCAATACCATATCCTCTCCTGGGAGGTTAGTTCAGGTGGTACCCACCACCATAACCTCTCATGGGAGGTTTAGTTCATGTGGTACCCACCTATGAAACATCCACATGTAAGTTTCAAAAGAACAATAAAAATAAAAAAGTTACACAATTTTATTTTTATTTTATTCTTTCACAAAAACCCAAAAACTATCTTTCACCCTCAACTTACTGTGGTCGAGGTGAAGGTCTCCTTAAGAAAATACTGACTCTACGAGTTCAATGGTGCCCTCAGATTTCAATTTTGAGAACCGAATCAAAAGTTATACAAACCCACTCGTACGTTTACTGAACGTACCCAAAGAAAAGTTCAGAAATTTATTTCAGGCTCATCGGGCCTCAGAATCACACACTGTCAATTTTCACAAACTCATAAAATTTCCATTTAATTAAAAAAAATTACATGAAAATTCTGGGACATTACATTATAGTTGTTATCAGAGGTCAGTTTAAAAAACATTAGGAGTTAGAATATAGTTAAATTAATATCCATAAATTATTTTTAGTTTAAGTTACAATTGAAATGATATATCATTTAAAGATTACGATGTTACTTTGCCTAAGATATTTCTATTTTAAGAATGGTTTTCCATATAGGAAACAAGGAATCTATGTTGGGATGACATTAGGAGGAAGACAACCTTCCAAATCAGCAACCTGAGATGGTCAGAATCGGAACTGAATAGTTTGTTGCAGTGATGGCACAGTTGAATCAGTCTATAAATGGTGGTGGTATCCATGAATGAGATCAGCTAGATAGACCACATAGGAACATGTCAATAGTGTAGAATTTCATGAGGCAACATCCCCCATCATTCAGAGGATCATCTGACCCTGTGCTATCAAAAGGGTGGATTAAAGCACTGGATAAATTTTTTGATGTCATGGGGTGTTCAGAACATCAAAAGGTTAGTCTTTCTATTTACCATTTTGAAGGTGAAGCTGATCAGTGGTGATCATTGGTGAAAAATATCAGGGATAGTGAGGATATTGATGCTCTTCATTGGGATGAATTAAAATGTATGTTTCTTGAGAAATATTTTCCTACGGTGGTTCCTCTTAGGCTGGAAAAAAAATTTACTTGAATTGAGGAAGGAGGATTTCTTAGTGGATGCTTATGAAGCAAAATTCACTCGAATGGAAAGGTATGATCCAAATTTCATACAAGATCTTAATATTAAAATCAACCATTTTTATTCAGGAGTAAATCCAAAGTATCAAAGGGATTTAGCTTATCATGAGTTAAAAAGTTATGAAAAAATTGTTTATTGTGTGGAGAAGGTAGAAATAGAGTTTTTTGATGATTATGTGTTCTTTAAAAAACAACATAATAAGAGGTCTAGGTGGTAGGGAAAAGGTAAGAACTCTTCAAAAAATTCTGATGGTAAGAAACTTAAGTTTTCAATTCATGAAAATTGTGGTAAAAAGCATGTTGGGGAATTGCTTTTGAATTCTGGTAAGTGCTACCGATGTGGTAAAATGGGACATAAAGCTCTTAATTTCACTGAAAAATATCAAGGTAATGGTAAGAAAAAATATTATTTACAGTTAGTAAAATGTTTTAAGTGAAATGAAATGGGTCATTATGCAAATGAGTGTCCAACGAAGAACTCAACTGAGGGAAAGCATCTAGACTACAAGCAGAAAGGGGTGGTGAAATCCTTTGCAACTACTTCAGCAGATTTTGGGCCATCGAATGAAGTAGTATATGGTACATTGTTTTTTTGTTAAGATTATGCCAATGTGTTCTTTTATTTGGGGTCTACACACTCACTACCACAAAATAGGGCAAGCGAAGCGCTTCCCTTTATTAGCGCTAAACAGAAAGCACTGATAAAGGGGTATGCCTTTATCTACGCTAGTTAAAAGAACTAATAAATATAACCACTATCAGTGCTAAAATAAGAATTGATAAAGGTATACCCTTTATCAGCGTGTTTTTTAGCGCTGATAAAAGGTAACATTTATCAACACTTATTTTAGCACTGAAAAAAGTTTTTATTCTTAATTTATATAAAATTATAATATTTATAATAAAAAATATTTTTTTGTATTGATTAACAATTATATACCAATATTTATAAAAATATACTATTTATTGTTATAATTATTAATAAATAGACATTTATTTTTCTTATATTCCATTTTAAATAAATATATAAGTATATAAATAAATTATTAAATAAAAACTGCTGGAACCTTTATTAGGACTCGTTGAAGGTGCTGATAAAGGTATATTTTATCAGTACTAAAATAAAATAGCTAATAAATATATTTTTTATCAGTGATTTTATTTTAGCACTTATAAAACATACCTTTATTAGTGCTTTCAATGAGCATTGAAAAAGGTTCCAGCAGTTTTTATTTATTAACCCTAACAGGCCCTCCTCTCTCGCATGCATTCAAGCTTTTGTAGAAGCTGAACCAAGCCCCTCTTCTACTATGACATCTCCTCCTCCTCCTCCTCCTCCTCCTCCTAATCCTCTGCCGCCACCGCCACTGGGTTTTCCTCCTCCTCCCCAACCACCGCTGCCTCCGCCGCCGCTGCCTCCGTCATCGCTGGTCAGTGTAGTAGTATTTTCCTTCTCTTAGGTTATTATATTCCTTTAGAGAGGCCTTCCTTTAGGTGATATCCTTGGGGAAGGTTGGTGACCCTACCTAATGTGAGTGTTCTTGGATGAATCACATGCCATTAATAGAGCTAACTGATGGGATTCTTATAAAGGGATATGAATATGGTCTTGTACCTTATGTTTTACTAAAAATTGATAATGGATCCCTTAAAACCAAAATGGGTTATGTTCCTACCTTTTAGTAGTTGTGGAGTTATGTCATCATCCTTCTTTAGGTTGTAGGGAAGTAGGAATGTGTGATTTATTCAAAGATTCAATTAGGATATACTAGTTCTCCTTCAAGACATATGTGAGAATATGAATCCAATCCTAGGTTTTTGTTGGGATATGATAACATTCCTCTTGAAGGGGTGTGGGGATATAGGCCTGGTATCATATGGAAATTGGGATATGATGTTACCTTGGTCAGCATTTATGGAAGCATGAATATGGGCTTACCCCTATGTGATATTTGAGATATTTAGATTACCAATTTCTACTAATGCTTCCAATATATGTTGACTAATATTTAAGACATGGGTGGGGATATAGGGTTGTTTTTATATTTCCTCTAAGTGGTATTGATGGGATTCTATAATTGCAATAGGATTATGAGACTGTTTGTTTGTAGGATTGGAGATATATAACTACTCTTTCCCCTTATCCACATCCAAAAGAAACTAGTGGAATTTATGAATGGGTGTGGAAATATGTGTGTTCCCCCTAATTTTTGTCAAGATGTATAGGTAGGCTCATTGAGTTTGAATAGGGGTATGATCCTACTCACTAAATACCACGTGTTGTGTTGGAAAACTTATTATGGAAAAGTAGGGATATGAATCTTCTCCCTATGAACAATAGATCTTAATTCCTAGAGAGACCTCATAGCTTGTTGGATCTAAGAGATTAGGGAAGGTGTCTACATTATAGTGCCCTCAATAAGATTCTAAGGGTTAGTGGTCACATGATGTTTTCCATAGTAGCAATTGTTAGGAGCCCTACTGGGTGACCCCTGAACTGAGTTGAGGTCATGGATGAATTCTTGATCCACCTTCCTAAGATAAGGAATATAATGATTATGATTCTCTAGAGATATAATTTTGAATTAATTAATGGTGGTGGTAGGTTCCACTTTCTTTACTATAGTTTCCCTATAATGGGGTGGGCTGTGAGGCTTCAACATGTGAAGACCCTCATATGAAGCTTCAAGAGTAGGGAAAATACTGTGATAGTGGTACCCCTTTACCATCATGTCATCCACCTAGTTTTGAGGTCTCTGAATAGGTGATGTATTCCTTTGGATCATGGGGGTCATAGATTTGGCATAAATTGAAGTATGGGAACATCTAGTGGATGAAGAGTCCTTCACTTTCGATTTAATGGAGCTCATAAGGGGTACCTATATACAAAAACTACCAAAAATAGAATACTGATTAGTGAATTATTACAAATAAGTATATTCAATTAATCATTTTAACAAGTAAAGGATTCATTTTATATTAAAAAATTTTGTTTACTTGGAAAATATGACACAAAATAACTTGACATCCTAGGAACACCATTATATTCTCATTGAAGAATTCAAATTGGGTTCACTATTTTATTGTATCTGACACACAAATAAAATGTCCTCACATTTGGGGAACCTAATTTATTTAGTTATTGAATAACTTCATGTTAGTTTCATCATTTTTGTTTCAAATCAAAACAACACATCCCGATTCTTGGTTTTTAGGGAGACTGAGTATGGTAGCACAATATTTGTCCCAGGTTATGATTCTTTTTCAGACAATTTTCAATGGGTTTATTCATATAACTAGAAACACCTAATGTCTCACACATTCGTAAGTTAGGAAAGGGAAGGATGTCGATGATCTTATGAGGAATATGGATTCATGAGGATGGGTATGAAATATGAATATAGGTTTAGAACTCAAGATGGAATATTACATATCCTGTCAAAATAGGATTCAAAGTCCACATAGTTTAAGGGAAATAATTTAAGGTTGTTTGAAAATATTTTACCATGAAGTTTAAAGTCATGCGATTAGGATGTGTGTGTTGTGAAAACTGTGATAACAGAGGATTGATCAGGGCTTACTCATTTGGGATATACTATCTAGAATAATCTTGGGGATTATACCTAGTAAAGAGGACCTATTGGTCAGGGATTACCCATTGTTTGTTCATCTTTTATATTTTAAAAAGTCTGTTTAACTTGTTCTATCAGAGGTGGGTTCTATAATTTATTGTTATCTTAAGGTGTGTTAAACCATGGTGTGGGTTGATTTCAGTTTTAGTGGGTTCTTGGGGTTTGTGGGATGTGGTAAATGGTGTAATCGGTTTTATATTATTTTATTATGATGGGTTTCCCTCTTTTATGTTTTCTTTTTAGTTGGAAATCTCCTCAATTGTGTGCCTCTCCTCTGCCACGAACGCACCTCTATCATGTACTTAACGACAGCTTCATGATGAGTTTTCTCCTATTACTCATTGGTTTCCTCTTGTTCGCATGTTATTACTATTTGATATTGATGGTTATAATGTGAAATGTATGGGCTAAATGCCCTGCTGAAAATCGTGGCCATTGGGGGTCCTTGTTTACGCACTAAATGAATTGCATGTTGGATGGTTCTTGATGAACATTTGAATATAATTTTTTTTAATTTATATATACTTGAATTATTAATGAAGTCCCCATGATGATAAAACTTCTGTGATAACCCTCGAATTAACAAACAAAATTTAATAAGGGATGATTTGTAAAATCAAAAATTGTGTTTGTTTGGTTTGTATGGTGTTGCAATTGTGAGTACGATTGTGCTTTTTATGGTGTTTCAGTTGTTGGCATGATTGATATGCCATTTTTTCCATGTTTTAGTTCTTCCTCCATTGAATATCAATCCAAAATTTACCCATTTCAATGGAACCACGACTTTGTTACTAGTGCAATTCCACTGAATCCTATAAAACCACTTCTAAAGGACTTTGTGAGACACTTTATGGTGTGAAGATGATGTCCTCCAGGTTCTATATATTGTTAAAATACATGGTATGTGGTCTTGTTAAATGAAACATGCTTCACCATACATGGATTTCATATATATTTTAATTCAACACAACATTTATCTCCAAAATTTACACCACATGACTCATCTTCTGACTCAAACTTAGAATAAGTTTCATTTTAAATGTTACATGTCATGTAAACCTAGTTCACACACAATGTATCTCCAAGACATATACTTCAACAAGAAACCATATAGATGCCATGAAATATTGTTAAAACCATATGATATGTGTTTTACTTTACTCACACCATGTATAGATACCATAGAAACTTGATGTGTATAGACTATACACCCCTAGTGGTAATGTAAGGACTACACACCGTGTATTCCACAAAAATTTGATGCATAGTCGGTGAGGTGACTCAGTATTTATCTAAAGTACATGCCTTTAGCTCAAGTTTTTATATATGTCATGTATTTTCAAAGGCATCATGTAGTCGTTTGTAAGACTAACTTGGAATTAATTTGATATATGTCAGATTAAATAAGGTATCTTATCCATACACTATATTCACCCTACTGGACACACCATGTATATGGATTTCACATGAGTTTAGAAATTGTAGTATACAACCAACCTTGACTGAGAACGCTACACATTGTGTATCCATTGAACAATTGTGTGCTATGTTATTTTCATTATTATTATTTATTTTTCACTTAGATGATAGTATTTCATGTATGAGTAGCCCATTATAATTATCTTCACTCTGCTTGAGAGTTGAGAAGTGACAAGTGAGATGTTTGGAGAAAATATGGAGTATGGTACTCCCCCATGTTTCGATGAAGTGTCCTCCATATATAGGTTTTAGGTACTCCATGGAGATATACAAAATACAGAGCAAATCCCCCGTATATAGATAGAGTTCAAGTACTTTCACATGTTGTGGGGTAGGTTCCTCTATTTCATTGTAGAGGCATTTTTACCATGATTTTTTTTGTAAAACCAAAACAATGCTACTTGATTAATTAAAACATAATATTAGGAAATTTCGAGATCGAACCCATAAAGACGATGAATATGAATAAAGAATGGATGAATTCCAATCGGTTGACAAAAGAGTATGAAGATGTTGTGAAAGAGTTTATCAAGTTTGTAGAAGATCATGCATGTGAACCTTCTCAAATCCTTTGTCCATGTTTACGCTGTTGTCATTCAAGAAAAATTAGTCTAGAGGAGTTGTAAGAACACCTGATCTTTCACGGAATAGATTGAAGTTATACATGTTGGTATAAACATGGTGAAAAAACGAATGTAGTTAGTGGCTCGGATAACACGGCGTTTTATGGATCATCTGATATGATTACAAGTGTGAACAGTGAAGACGATCGTATGGAGGGTATGATAATAGATGTGAATGATGATGAAGATCATATTGAGGAAATTAAAAGGATAGTTGAAGATGAACTTCATGATTTCCCAAAAATTTTTGACATGTTAAAGAGTTGTGAAAAAACACCATTGTATACTGGTTGCACTAAATATACATCATTTTCATCCATACTGAAGCTGTATAATTTGAAAGCAGACAATGGGTGGAGTGACGCCAGTTTTACATAACTACTTTCTCTCCTAAACGACGTGCTCCCAGAAGATAATGAACTCCAAAGCCAAACATACGATGTCAAACGAATTCTGCGATCAATGGGTATGATCTCTGAAAGAATACACGCCTACCCGAATGACTATATATTGTTTCTCAAGGACGAAAAATCACTTAAAGAATGCCCAAAGTGTGGTGCTTCTTGA
The DNA here is from genome assembly GCA_963277665.1 of Viscum album. NCBI lineage: Eukaryota > Viridiplantae > Streptophyta > Magnoliopsida > Santalales > Viscaceae > Viscum > Viscum album. The sequence goes on from OY728162.1 coordinate 131,075,840, forward strand.
TACAAGAAAGATTATTCTAGTCCTACAAAAGTTTTATGGTACTTTCCCATCATTCCAAGTTTTAGGCGCTTATATGGAAGTGAGGAGATTGTAGAACAATTGACATGGCATGTAAATACAAGAATTAAAGATGGGAAACTAAGTCACCCAATAGACTCTCCTCAGTGGAAGAAAGTTGATCACAAGTATCCTGAATTTGGAAACGAGATGAGAAACCTTCATCTGGCGTTATCTATAGATGGGGTGAATCCTTTTGGTTTTCAAAGTAGCAGTCACAGTACATGGCTGGTTATGTTGGTAAATTACAACTTACAATCGTGGTTATGCACGAAACGAAGATACATCATGTTATCTATGCTTATATCAGGCCCAAAACAACTGGGTACTGATATTAATGTTTATTTGTCCCCATTGATTGAGGATTTGAAAATATTGTGGGATTCAGGTGTTATGTTGTATGATTCTTACAAAAATGAAGATTTCACTTTGAAATCCATGTTGTATGGGATGATAAATGACTTTACTACTTATGGAAATTTTTCAGGATATAACATTAAAGGAACTTAAGGGTGTCCCATTTGCAAAAAAAGGTACACAGTCAATTAGGTTTAAACATTCATAAAAAACCATGTTTCTAGGACATCAAAGATTTCAACCCTGAAGACATAAGTACCTATCTTGGACGACATCATTGGATGGAAGTTCAGAAGAATGTACAACACCATCTCCACTAACAGGTGATCAATTGTTTTAGAAAGTAAATGATTTGGACACTAATTTTGGTAAACCATTTTAAAAAAACCTTACAAAAACTGGTGGGAAAAAGAGATCAGTTTTTTTTGAATTACCATACTGGAATTGTCTGTATGTTAGACATTTTCATGATGTTATGGATGTTGAAAAAATGTATGTGATAGTGTAATCAGAACGTTGCTAAATGCACCTGGCAAAACAATGGATGGAATTAAGGCTAGATTGGACATGGTTGAGATGTGAATACGAGAAGAGTTGGCACTAGTGAAGGGTGAAAAATGAACATTTCTTCCTCTTATTGCTTAAACTCTTTCAAAAAAGGAGAGATATCAATTTTGAAACTTCTTGAATAATGTAAAGGTTTCAGATGGGTATTCATCAAATATCAAGAACATCTGGTTAATGAGCGATTCAAAATTAATGGGTCTGAAATCACATGACTTCCATGTTTTGATGTAGGATCTAATTCCTATAGATTTACATTGCATTTTACCCAAGAATTTCTATCATACATTAACTAAGCTCTGTTTTTTCTTCAAATCTATATGCAGAAAAGTTATAGACCCTGCGAAATTTCCAACTATAGAAAGAGAAATTGATGTCATATTATAAGAATTGGGAATGTTCTTCCAAATTAAATATTTCGATATGATGGTTCATTTGATGGTTCATTTGGTGAGAGAGATTATACTATATTGTCTTATACATTATAGATGGATGTACCCCATTGAAAAATATATGAAAATTTTGAAAGGGTATGTCAAAAATCGAAGTTGGCCAGAGGGTTTTATTGAAGAGTAATATATTTTTGAGGAAGCTGTTGAATGTTGTACCAAATACCTGTCTTGTGTGGAAAATGTTGGCCTACTGAAATCTCATCACACTGAGCGACTTGAGGGTGAAGGAATTTCTAGAAGAGAGGTTGTGAAAATCAATATTACAGATTAATAGCAGGCTCACCTTTACGTTTTGCATAACAGTTTCAACGTTGAACCATATGTTCAAACCCAAAATGAAATTATTAGGCCTTTGAATCCATCTAGGATTGAAAATGGATATCGAATACACATAATCGACAGTTTATTGGATGGTTTTGGGACCAAATTTTTAAGAAGTTAGATGAAAATCCAGACTCAATTTCAGAATGACATCAATGGATAGGCGGAGGAGCAAGTGTGTATGTATTATCTTATAATGCTTATGAAGTTAATGGTTATACATTTTATACTAATGAACATGATAAAGATAGTACCATGAAAAATAGTGGGGTTACACTTATGGGTGAGGCGATGCATGTTTCCTGTGCTAAGGATTGAAATCCAATTTATGAGAATATGACATAATTTGGCATCATCAAACGAATATGGGAGTTGGATTATATGAATTTCAAAGTGCTGATTTTTCAATGCAAGTGGGTTGATAACAGGAGTGCTGTTAAAATAGATGAATTAGAATTCTTGAAAGTTGATTTTAGTAAGGAAGGGGAGAATGATGAACCATTTTAAATGGAATCACAGGTCGTACAAGTATTTTATGTTGCATACCACAGAAACCAAAATTGGTTAATTGTTCTGTTATCGACCAAAGCAACTGAAGGGTCAGATGAAAGTTCAATGAAGGATGAAACTTTTAAAGGGACTTCACAATCATTCCGCAACGGTCCCAATGTGGATAAAGTTTTGTATGTCAAATGATACCACAATTAAGGGATTTACATAGTTGATAGAGGAGTCAAATATATCCATCCTTTAAAGAAAAAAATAGAGTACAATAATCAGGTTATTTGTTTATTTTAATATACATTGTGTAACATTATGTTATTATCTGTCCACTGCTACTTTTATGTAATATAAATTAAATGTTAAACCAGTTTCACAGATAATGACTTCTACACCTGCTGATGCACCCAATCCCGAGGCACAAAAGGTCTCTCAAAAAGTTGTTGGTTGTCCCAGTGTAGAGAAACAATATGTTTCTCAACCTGTTGTTGCTGGTCTTTGTGATGAGGTACAACAGGTTTCTCAACCTGTTGTTGCTGGTCTTTGTGATGAGGTACAACAGGTTTCTCAACCTGTTTCTGTTGGTCCCAGTGCCGATGCTAGTGATCCAGAGGAACATATTGATGATACATATGAGGAAATGGTAGGAAATGAAACCCTGAAAGTGAAAAAAAACAAGAACATCGGAGTTTGATAGTGTTATCCAAAATCCATAAATCAAAAGAAAAAGGCATCAAATTTGAGGTGGGATGGAATAAGCGAGGCCAACATGTTAACCCCAACAGAGCCATATTTAGTAGCTACATTGGAATCGTCACTCGACAACATGTGTCGATTGATGTACAGTCGTGGCACCATGTTGTCACTGGGTAGAAGACACTAATGTGGGAAGAGATTACGATAACATTATGATATCATTTTTTTAATTTATTAAAATAAAATATCAAAACGTTGACTTACTCTTCATCATCCATTATAGAGTGAATTTATATTAGATTCCTCACACAAGGAATATGTATTAAGAGTTCTATGAAGGACTCATAGAGTTTTCTGTACAATTTTAACAAAATATCATCTTAAAGATGCTAAAGGGAAAATCAAGCTGCACCCACATCTTCTTTATGCACACTTGATATCCCAAGGAGCATGTGATTCTTTTAGCAACAGTCATGGGGAGGAAACATTTTAGGTACATTGTGTGGGGTAATACATTGTTTGGAGTTTCTTGTATTCAACACTTTGATTGATATTTTTTTATTTATGAAATAGCAACTGAGTGTTGAAAATAAAAAACGCACAACAGAACCAGCGTACACTTACCGTAAAGAAAGAATGGGGTACGCTTCAATTGAGAAAAAATTGGTACATCTTCTAAATCTACCGTACTACTTGTATGTGACATAAAACAACACCATAACCTTGTTTCTCTGTTTATATGCAAATTGATGAATCAAAATTGAAATCCATATCCATCCCACACCATGTGCTATGGAAGGAGGCTCGTGTAAATAAAGGGGGAATATTGATAGATGAAAACACATAAAAAGTGTGGGAAACATGTGTAAGTATGAAATAATATAAATTTTATTTGACATTACAATGACTACTTATTTTTATATATTTTATATCTGACATAGTCACATGAATCAACAACAACCACACCAGATGCAGACGTACTTTCAACAGACTTGAAGCAACTAGCACAATATGGTCGCGTCAGAGGTGTGGGTTTTGGGGTGACACCGTGAACATATATTCAAAAACAAAAACAAGCAGAGGATAAAAATGAAAAAATGGAAAAGCTATAAGAAAAATAATCTATTTTTCAAGAAGATTTATAATACTAGAGAGAGATGATAGCAACATTTATGGGGAGAGACAAAGAGAAAAAACAACTCAAACACAACTCGTGCGTGATGATCCCGACCTACCCCACACCAACTTTGAGGTGATTCATTCCCCTAAAAAACCTTACTTATCTGAGGTAATCAATGTTTTAATAATGGTTTTTGTGAAATTTGATTCACATATACATTGATACCTTTCCTGTAATAATATTCTATAGGGTTAAAGTGACTGTGATTTATATTTATCAACTTTAACCTATTGCCTTATAGCGAGGGCTACAGTGTTCAATATGCAGAACGACATGCTACAAAACAGATAGATTCCAACAGATCGCCTAAAAGTATCAATTAACATAGCTAATGAGCCGAGTGCCAAGGTACTGGATCCAAATGACGATGACGACATTCATACAGTTGAACAAGCTATTGGAACATTCATTGCATGGCCGTCAATTCTTGTAAAAAAAACATGTCAACAAAGAGGTATCCATTTACAATTTATTTTTCAATCTGGACCTTTAACATTGAATGAAAAAAGGTCTGAAATAATGAATTTTATTACAGAACGACAAAGAGTAGGGGGTGAAATGAAATATCAGCTCAAAACTATCTCAAGGATCAACCAACCGATTGAAACAGTCTACTAAGAGAACCTTCACCCTGCCCATTCTATATCCACAGTTAATATCATTGTAGGCTCATGTGGATACAAAGTTGATAAATGAAAATTCTCACATAGTTTTTTTGAAAAAAATATGTACGGAGAGAAAAAATCAGATTTCATTAGTTCTAAAAATGTAAATCAAACCCTCAAGTATGAATGGATATGTGCCTCAGTTATAAATGTATACATGAGGTATGTTTTCATGATTTGATTTTACAAAAGCTGATATACTCTGATAATTATGAATAAGTACATTTTTTATTTTTCGCAGGCATATATATGAAAAAAAATTGAAGGGATTTCCACATGAATAAAAACTTGGACTCATTAGTCCTCACACCACCTCTTCAAAATATGAAATATATTCTAATAAAGAGGATGTAATAATGTTATCCCTGCTCAAATCGTTTGAAAACAAAATTACAGATGACAGAATATTTTTAATAACAACGATGTAGGGGTAAAACTCTACAATTTAATCATATCAAATAAATTTTCATTTCATTCTTTACTTATTCCTTTTTGTATTTTTAGGCAGCATTAGATGCTGATTGCAGTCAATTTGGATACTCCAAAGATTTATTTTCTAGATTCAATGCAGGGAGATCCAAAAAACCGACCATGCATGATGGAATTTGTTAATTTGTAATACACTAGATCCAACATTTTAAAACTAAACATCTAGTTATATAATTTATGTTATCTTTTAATGAGGATTATGTTATGATAGGGCAGTGCATCAATATCGTCTAATGCATGGAATGAATCCAGGGCCTTAGGATAAGAACGCCTACAAGATCTAAAACTGGAAAAGTATCCTGGTATATATAATAACATTGCACTATCCAAACACATTTCAAAACAAATGAATTATTATTTTTTATGTTTATTCAATGTCCAAAACAAACAAACGGAAAAGACTATGGTTATTATGTTAGTAAATTTATGAAAGAGATCGTATTTCGTCAACAAACTAGCATCCCTGACAAGGTATTTTCGAAATTAATTATGAGTTCATTTAAAATATTTATTAATACTTTGTGTATTTATACTTTTTTAGTAATACCATGACTATAAAAAACACTCATACTCAGAAGATGATATAGATGTGTTTAGAAACAAATGGGAAACATACCTGATGGAAGACTGTACACAAATAGGATGAAGGTGAATTCCTACTAATGTTATCCATATATGATCATTGATATCTCCCGTGTTTACACTTATTGATCATATATGATCTCCCTTTATTATTTTTTATATCCTTAGGTTATTAAGAATGGTTTGAGAAATGATTTTTCTTTCTAGTAAAGCATAACTCATTTGACTACACTTGTCGATAGTGTGGAAGTCGACCGATGCATAGTCATTCAGTCCACTCACGGGCATCTTAAAAGTTTGATGGGAACCAATATCGTGTATTTTAAATTTTTTAACTTTAGTTTCCCTTATATGTGGGTGGGGGTGTCCAGGAGGGAGGGGTTTCCATGAGTGGTGGGGGTGTCTAGGAGGGGGTGTGTCCAAGAGGGAGGGGGTGTCCGGGTGTGAGGGTGTCCAGGAGGGGAGGGAGGGGGTGTGTTCAGGGGGGTGTCCATGAGTGGGGTGTTCAGGAGGGGAGGGAGGGGGTGTATCTAGAAGAGAGGGGGTGTCCAGACAAAGATCTATTCAATTCCATTCAATACTGATAATATACAATGGGTATATCACTTATAGAGTAGCCTGAAGTGGGTCCATAGTGAGGTATCAAAAGTTCCAACCAACGAAACCAATTCCAAGCCCATGTAAAGGACCAAGAATTATATTCCAATTCAATTTGAGGCCCAATATATATTATTTAATGTCATAAAGACCCAAAATATGCATCATTTACCTTTCTCACATTAGATTTATGTGAAATTTCGTTCCTATTCCTCCAATATATATTTTGTTTGGTGTTTTTCCTTGATTTGTTGAACTGTATCTCTTCAAAATATATATGATTTTATAATTCATATTATTGAATGATGGTGTATGATTAATATTTATTCCATTATCAAATAGATGATGAAAATATAGTTGGATAAAGAAGGTTATTAATGGGTATACACTAACGAACTAGAATAGAGGGGTGTCCAGGAGGGAGGGGGTGTCCAGGTGGGAGGGTGGGTGGGGGTGTCTAGGAGGGGAGGAGGGGATATCCAGGAGGGGAGGGGGCTGTCCAGGGTGGAGGGAGGAGGATGTACATGGAAAGGGAGGGGGGATACAAGGGGAGGGAGAGGGGTTGTCCAGGAGGAGGGAGGGGGTTGTAGGTGGAGTGGTGGGAGGGAGGGGGCTGCAAGGGGAGGGGGGGATCTGTCTAGGGGGCTACCTCACGGAGGGGAGGGAGGGGGTTTTATAGGATGGAGGGGGTGTCCAGTAGGGGAGGGGGGATGTCCAGAAGAGGAGGGGGGATGTCCAGGAGGTGGGAAGGGAGCTGTCCAGGGAAAGGGAGGGCAGCAAGGGGAGTGAGGGGGGTGCCGTCCAGGGGAGGGAGGGGGGGGGGGGGTGAAATCTAAGGAAATATGGAAATGTAAAGGTTGTAATAAGTAAAAATTGACATTTTAGTAACATATTCTTTTATATTAATGTTTAAGTTATTTCATTATTTTATTAATAACATAATATTTGTTTTCTTATATAGGTGAAATCTTTTTCCGGAGTTCGAATGCCCTGTTCAACAACTAATACCATGGACGAAGATTTTTTAGAGTAGATAATGGATGAAAAAAGGTTGAAACATCAATGTTTTATAACTTTTTGTTGGATAATTGTAAATGTAACCAAATTAAATTTTTTTTGAAATGTATATAGCAGTGTGTTTTTTTGTATTCCGAATTTCTAGTATATGTATAAAACATTTTGGTTCTTCTATGCTTTGTGTGTGGGTGTTGTTTCTACTGTGTGTAGGAGCTGTGAAGGTTCTGGGTTTGAACAGGAAATTGGGCCTTTATCAGCACTAATTAAGCACTGATAAATGGATAATATATCATCTCTCTCTTAGTGCTGATAAAGGTAGTATTTATCAGTGATATATTCATTGCTATTTTCAGCGCTGATATATAATCCATTTATCAGCACTGAGAATAGTGCTGATAAATACTTCCTTTATCAGCGCTAGGAAAGCACTGATAATGGTCCACCTTTATTAGTGATTTTTAGCACTTATAAAGGTCCCACTTTATCAGTGAAATATTTAGTGCTGAAAAAGGGGGGCCCCCTTTATCTTCGCCGAGATTAACAATGCTTTTTAGCACCGTTAAAGGAGGTTTTTAGTGCTATTATAAGCCCTATTTTTATTATTGAATCTTTCATTTCTGAGAAGTTTTCTAGTAAATTGGGAATTCCGTCTCATGAAATGAATATAGAACTTATGGTCAAAACACCTGGAGGAAATGTTGAGACAAAAAGGAAACATAAGAACCTTCAAATCCTTGTGTGCGGGAAGAATCTACCTGAAAAACTTATTTTTTTCCTCTAGTAGAGTTTGATGTTATTTTGGGTATGGATTTGATTTATATTTATCATGCTAAGATTGAATGCAGAGCTAAATAGGTTTCTTTTCAGAAAGATTTTATGTTTGTTTAAAAGAATGAACTCTTTCTTTTGATAACATATCAGGAAGATGAGAAACTAGTAAAAGATGGAAATTAATGTTACCAAGAACATATTGTTGATAATAAAGGAACTATTGAGATTAATGATGAGCCAGTGGTAAATGAGTACGTTGATGTTTTTCCTGATGAGTTTCCTGGTATTATACCAGATCGGGAAGTTGAATTTATTGTTGACTTAGTTATTGATGCATATCCAATTTCAAAACCCCCTTATCGAATAACTCAAATTAAACTTTTAGAGTTAAATAAGAAATTATAGGAGTTATTATATAAAGGTTTCATTTGACCTAGCACATCACCATGGGGTGCTCCTATCTTATTTGTTAAAAAAAAAGATGGTTCAATGGGACTTTGCATTGTTTTTAGAGCATTTAATAACATCATTGTTAATAACTAGTATCCTTTTCCTCATATCAATGATTTTTTGATCAGATCTAGGGAGCTCAATATTTTTCAAAGATTGATTTGAGGTCGGGGTATAATCGGTTGAAAGTAAAGAAAGTAGATATTCCGAAGACCATGTTTCATGCTAGACATGGCCATTATGAATTTGTAGTTATACATTCTGGGTTAACCAATGAACCTACTATATTCATGGATATTAGGAATATAATTTTCTATGTGTTCTTGGATAAGTTTGTGGTTGTGTTCATTGATGATATTTTGATTTATTATAAAAGTAAATAGGAGCATGAAATTCATTTAAGGGTTGCCTTACAAACCTTAAAAAAACAAACTATATGGGAAAATCAGCAAGTGTGAGTTTTGGTTACAAAAAATTTCTTTCCTTGGTAACATTGCTTAAAAAAATGGCATAACTATTTATCCTACTAAAAAAAAGTTATTGAAGAATGGCCAAGACCCACAAATATAACTGAGATCCATAGTTTTTTGGTTTGTCAATTTATTATTGGAGGTTTGTTGAAATTTTTTCATGATTGTCTATCCCATTAACTTGGTAAACTCAAAAAGGTGTTAAGTTCATTTGGACAAAAGAAAGTGATGATTGTTTTCATGAAATGAAAAGAAGATTTGTGAATGCTCCAGTTCTGGAACTACCTTCCAGAAATGGTGATTTTTTTATTGACAGTGATGCTTCGTTAAAAGGACTTGGACGTGTCCTTATGCATAATGATAAGGTGATTTCTTATGCTTCAATTCAGTTGAAACCTCATGAGTTAAATTACCCTACACATGATTTGGAATTAGCTTTTGTTGTTTTTTGCTTTAAAAATTTGGAGGCATTATTTGTATGGGATAAAATGTGAAATATATACTGACCAAAAAAATTTAAAGTACATATTCACTCAGAAAAAATTGAACATGAGATTGAGGAGATGGATCAAATTAATCAAGGATTATGATTTCATGATCCTTTACCATATAGGAAAATAAAATAAAGTGGCTGAAGCTTTGAGTCTGAAAAGTAATGCTACATTAACCATGTTTCTTTTGGAACAAGATACTTTCATTTTTGAATTGATGAACTCTGGAATAGAAGTTGTTGGTGCAGAAAATTATTATGTTTTGTTTCCGGTGTCAGTGAACTAATCTCTATCAGACATAATTAAAAAAGCACTGAAGGAAGATGGTGAGTCATAGAAAAAGGTAGAGTTGGTTCAGAAGGGTAAGTTTCCTGATTTTAATGTCAATAATGATTGTGTTTTGAGGTTTGGGAAAAGATTATGCGTGACTTGTGATTCAAAGTTGAATAATGAGTTGTTATGTGAAGCTCATAGTTCCACATTTTTAGTTCATCCATGCAGTACTAAGATGTACAGAAATATTTGGGAGTATTACTGGTGGGAAGGAATGAAATGAGATATTTTTGATTTTACTATAAAGTGTTTTACTTGTCAGCAGGTTAAAGCAGAGTGGCAGTTACCGGAAGGGATGCTTCAGTCATTACCAGTTCCAGAGTGGGAATGGGAAAATATATCCATGGAATTAATTGTGGGATTACCAAAGACATCACATGGTAATAATGAAATCTGGGTTATTTTTTATCGATTGACTAAATCATCTCATTTCCTTCATATTCGAGATACTTGGTCTCTAGATAAAATTTCTCGGTTGTATGTTAAAGAGATAGTCAGGTTGCATGGAGTTCCCCTTTGTATTGTATATGATCATGATCCCAAGCTTACTTCTAACTTTTGGAATGGCGTTCAGAAGTCGTTGGGTACTGAATTAAATTTTAGTAAAGATTTTTATCCTCAATCAGATAGGGAGTCAGAACAAAAAATTCAGACCCTGGAGGATATGCTACATGTTTGTTCATTGGATTACCAGGGAAGTTGGGGCCAACATATTTTTTTGGTTGAATTGTCATATAATAACAGTTTTCATTCTAGTATATAGATGTCTCAATTTGAGGCATTATATGGAAAGCGTTGTCGAACTCCATATTTTTGTGATGAAGTAGGTGAAAGGAAGGTGATTGGACCATAATTGGTAGAAGAGATGGTAGAAAAGGTTTTGTTGATTTATAAGAACAAGGGAACAGATTAGAGTAGGCAAAAAAGTTATGTGGATAACCAGAGGAAGGATATATCGTTTGAGGTAAGTGATCATGTCTTTCTCAAAGTCTCTCCATGGAAAAGTGTGACATGTTTTGGTAAGAAGGGAAAGTTGAGTCTGAGGTTCATTAGAAGTTATGAAATCCTAGAGAAAATTGGATTAGTTGCATACAAAGTTGCTTTTCCTCCATTTTTATCCCAGGTACACAATGTTTTTCATATTTCGATGTTGAGAAAGTATATTCCAGATCCATCTCATGTTTTGAGCCCATAGGTAGTCCAGTTGGAAGAAAATATCTCTTATGAGGAACAACCAGTCCAGATTGTTGATCGCAGAGAGAAAGTGTTCCAGAATAAGGTAATTCACCAGGTAATGGTTTTGTGGAAAGACCATATGGTCGAAGAGGCAATGTGGGAATCTGAAAATTCTATGAGGGATAAATACCCCCATTTATTTGATAAGTGAATAAAAAATGTGAGGAAACAGTTTTGAAAAGGGGGAATGATGTAACATACCAAGTAAATAAAGAAATAATAAATTTTTATTTCTATTAATATTTTTAAATTAGAAATTAATTTTACTTTAAAGGGGTTGCTATGTTCGATGGCGTACCTGATACGCAACAACCAGTTTCTTTGAAATCTTACGTTGCACACTAATAATATAATATTATTATTTAAAATGATAGTTAATTCCTAGGCATTTTATTGGCGTGAATGAATATAACTAACTAAAATATGATTATACATGTTTTTTAAATGTTTTTACATTTATATAATAAAATTTAGAGGCTTAAAATGTAAATGAATCTAATTTTAAGCATAAATATTCTAATATTCTTTAAAAGGTCGATTTGTCGCCTTTTGATGGAGAACCCTCTTTAAATATAGTTTTAGTTAAATTTATATATTTTATTTGAAAAAATAAAATTATTTTTTATATTTGGGATATCATAATTTAATTTGGGTAAATTTTTGGTATTTTTCTGATAAAATTCATTTTTATGAATATTGAAAAAAACTGTATTTTAATTCAAAAGTTCCTTTTAATCTAAGTTATTTATACAGATAGATTATCTTTTTAGTTGGTTTTAAAGTGTAATTAGATTATATTTATACCAATTAATTTAATTTTGGTCATTGTAATTAATTTCACATTGAAATTGGACATGAACAAGTGTCTATCTTTTGATAGTTATTGTTTCGTAAAAACACAGTATTTGTTTTATCAACGGGAATTAATTTTAAATTAAATAATGAAACTTCTATGTTTTGAATTTGGCAAAATATACATCATTTTTGAATTTGTAATATCAAATATAGATTAGGCTGATTTTTTGGTATTTTTCTGAAAAACATCAATTTTTTGATGAATAGTGAAACCACTTAGTAGTAGTTAAAAACCTGACTTTTTCATTTCTATGAAATTTTAAAACTTCTGTAAATTGAATTTCAAAAATCTGATATAAATCATTATTATTAGTATGTAAAATTTGGTTCAATAAGATGAAAAGGATTTTTGGTGAATAGTAACTTTTGACTTTTATTTACCACGACTAAAGGTAAATAGGGTAATTCAAGGTAAAAAAATATTATAATAATAAAAAATTACCTTAAAACGTGTCCTAACCTTATTTTATGAGTCATTTCTAACCATGGGAATCCATAGGTCAATTTTAGGACCCCATGGAGCCACTCAAGAGTGATAATGACACTTTAATTTAAATAACTTAAAGTAATGGAAAAAATGACATAAATATATATCTTTTTGTAAATTAATTTTTACATAGAGTTATATAAGTCATATTTTATAATATAAATATTCATTGGAAATATAACAAGATTTCATTAGTCATGGTATTTTTTTTATAATTTTTAAACATCAAATAAATAAAATTATTTATGACACCATAATGATGCAGTATTTACCTCATTAATAAATGATTTAAACAAATAAGATTATAAATATTAAAAAAATATCCAAAACCTGTTGAATTCTCATTGGATGATTTTATTTATACCATTAGTCATCTTAACTTTGACTTTAATTAGTTTTTGACCATTAGAAACCGAATATCATTATATAATAAAATAATATTTTCACACTTTCCTAAAGAGCCCCTCCCCCCTTATAAAATACTCTTACTTATAACTCATTCCTCACACCTCTCAAGCCACTTGTCTCATACAACCCCTACCGAAATAATCTATCAAAACTCCTATATTCCACCTATAAGCCTTACTTTAGGTATAAGTTACTTTAAGTAGTCCTTTTGGTTCAAACCAAAAGAAGTTACCCAAATTAAAGGTAATGGTTTCTCTTAACTTCTTTTATTTTATTTTACTTCTATAACCCCTAAACTCTTTTTATTCATTTATTTTATAACAAAAATAGTATCCTCAATATACTAGGATGATGTTATAAGATGGATTCAAACTACACTTACACACACCTCCATCTAATGGGTGAAGAACATACTGAATCTGTGGATGGAAAACTAACGCCTCACGAAACAATGATTGTTCGATTATCTCCTACCGCCTCTCATGGTGTCACTTAAGATGGAACTATATTTATATATAATGCTTATTATGTTTATTTTTTCTTTATTCTTATAGGTTTTACATTTATATCCTACCTTTATGGTTTCCATAATGGGTAAATGTAACACCCGAGATTTTTATGAGTAATATTTTGTTTTTATATATCATCAAAGGAATCTTTCACTACACACTTGCTTGGCTTACTTTACACGCAATCGTGACCTTCCTCGATAGCTTGCGTCGTACGCAATACCGAGTTTCACTAAACAACAATATGCTATTCAAACTAGCCGTTATGAATAGTAATAACCACTTTTTGAAATTTTATAAATTTTAATTTTCAAAATGGACTTCATTTTTGGACTCAGAATATCGAAATTAGCCTAGGGTGAAATTTTGGCATTTTTCTGAAAACTTTCAATTTTTGATGAATAGTGAAACCACTAAGTGGTAGGTTAAAAACTGAATTTTGCCTAAAACTTAATTTTACCGCTTCTGTGAATGGAATTTCAAAAATACGACATACACGGTTGATATCAGTAAGTAAAATGTGGTTCAATGAGATAAAAATAATTTTTTGGTGAATAGTAACTTTTTACTTTTTTACCGCGGTTAATAGTAAATAGGGTAACTAAGGGTAAATATGATATTAATATTACCCTAAAACATGTCCTAATTCTATTGGACAAGTGTAATTCGACCGAAAACAAACATAGGAATAAAAATATGACCATTAAGCCCACTTGGATTAGATTAGGACATTTATTATTAATTTATTTAAAGAAGGGTTAAAATAGTTAAAATCAAAGTTTAATAAGTAAATCATTTTCAATATGGGGTTATACATAAGATAAATTCGACTATAAATATTCATTAGAAAGATAAAAAGCTTTCCTACATAAGGGTATTTTATTTGTAATTTTTAGACATTAATTAATTTAATTTATTTATGACACAATGATGATGCAGTAATTATCTTATTAATGAAATATTGACATAATTGATGTTATAAACACCAAAATAAATGTAATTTGAGACTTTTTATGAATTACACTAATTTTCTAGGTTACTATGATATATTAATGTTGATTTAATCAACTTGGTTCGAACATATAATTCTCTTATGACTTTCACAAAAATCATATATCAAATAGTGTCAAAATTGACACAAAATAGTTTTTAAATCAAATATTATATTATTAATTGTTATTTTATTCCTAAAAATCTAAGGTTCGGCCAAATGACTTAGATACGAATATATATATTAATAATAAACAATTTGGGGTTCGTTTGGCATGTTATAGTAAGTGTATTAACCATATAGTGAAAGAAAACAAAAAGACACGGTAAAAGTTAAATTATTTAACTTAGAGTTAAATCTAATTCACAAGGTTAAAATAATACCCTAAACTTTTCTAAATCCTATTGGTTGATAGGATTTAGACCCATCCCCACTTTAGCTTCGAAATAATACCCTTTGGAACCATTATAAACCGATTTTGACTTTAATATAAAATAATATTTTGAGATATTCCTAAGGTGCCCATCTCCTCCCTTATAAAAGGGAACCTCCTCCCCCTCCTCCTCACACCAATTTGAGCACTCAAGCTCGGCCAACCCCTGCCATGTTCTCCTATCCAATTCCCTAGAATAATCCTAGAGGTCCTGGTCTTCTTCAAAGACCAATCTTAGTTCCCTAAGTGGAGGATTCAAAGAGGCGTTCCAAAGAAGAGGTAATATCCATTACCGATCTTTTCAATTTCTTTCTTCTTAAACTTCTTCTTATTTAGTTGTTTCATGATAAAGTAATAACATAAGTATTACTTACATACTTATATGTTATTATAAATATGAAACAACCCTAATTCACCTTTTATCCATCCCATGGAAAAATTAAATCACCGCGCGTGCTTACGTACGGAATACCGTCTCCACGCCGTGGTGTAATCTATTTTTCCACCATCACTTTACAAGGATGGGTATAATGGTGTAATGAGTAACTATTTATGATTATTATAAAGTAATATTGATACTGAAATAATATATATATACTCCAATACAGTTCCACGATCATAGGAATGATATCATCACTCGTGCGTACGTACGGAATACCGTCTCCACGATGTGATGCGACTCGTTCTACATGATCATCATTACATAGTAATTATATAAATGAATTGAATGAATAAATATGATATATGTTACACTAATACCATTCTGGATATAATGTATCTATAACCTTAAAATAAGAATAAGAATGTATTCGGCAAAACACGCATAAGAACAAAAGGCAATAAAGACCCGAGTAACAAGTAACAATGAAATATTACTAACAAGAAGCTAAGAATATGACCATATATGATATCATATAAATATATATGATTCTGGAATAAGTCAATAACATTATTTAAACCATTATACAGGAGCTTCGGACACGTACAAAGCAAATCGTACCTAAGGTAAGGGAAATATCACAATCTCATTTTTATCCGAGATTGTTTATTCGTAAGTATTTACTGGGGTGTATTTTATCATTCAAATCCATGTTTCATAAATATTTAATATTATTTCCATCCACCTACAATTGTTTAAATCCATTTTTACCCTTCGGTGAGTTTTTAGTAAAATAAATGAAAGGAATCTTTTGTCATTTTTCGTACGAGGTACTTTTTGACTTTTCCGAAAAAAGTACGAATAATGTTTTTTTTAACTTATACGGCATGAATGGATTTTTAAAACATTATTTCCAAGAAGATTCCTTTACAAGTTTTCAAGTTTATTTTAATCAACTTCTTTTATTTTAAAGTCGTATGACATGTTATGAAAGGAAAAATGTTTTTGAAGTAGAAAGGATATTTTCCTCAAGAATGGAGTTCAAGTATTTTATCAAAATTATTTTCCATCTAAGACAATAAAAGGGTTCTGTTTTTATCCCTATTATTACATGGATTTGATTATGTTGTGATGGAAACATTTTTATGAATTCCTTTATCTTATATGAATTGTTTTATGATGTCATGTTGTTTAAGAATCCCATTTTTATTACGTGGATTACGCTATGATGTATGGTTTATGATTATGTGGCACACATAAGAAAGGATTCATTATAAGATGGGTGGGACCTATATCTCCCTCCAATGCATTGGGTAAAGGTTTTATATCTCATGAGATAGAATGGCTGGAACGGTAGGTTATACTGGTTCAGTGAAACAGGACTGGAATGAGGGTGACTCGGTTCAGAAAGGGACTTTGTCCACTAAGATAGTCTTGGCAATGAGTCATGACTAACAAGAAATGATTTTCCATGATTATGTGTGCATGCCACAAAGTTTCAAGTTTCATGTTATGATTATGGGGATCTCATTTTCACTTCTATGATTTATTCCATGTTAAGATTTTATGATCTCTTTTGCAGGTTATGATTTTCAAAAAGATATGATATGATTTTTATTTCCTTTATTTTCCCTTGCTGAGCATTTGAGCTCACCCTTTTATGTTTTCTTTTCCCCAGGTCAGGAAGATGGATATTAAGTAGAATATGCTAAAAGGGACCCTAGATATGATGAAATAAATGGGAGACACTGTAGAAGATTTATGAACCAGTTGTTTATGTTTCCCAGTTTCTAAAGACACTATACCTATACGGTCCTTTGTGGTTTTGTCATATGTTGTAATAAGTGTGATTCAATTTTGAAGTATTAACAATGTATGTAAAGTATGGGTCGTTATAGTTGGTATTAGAGGAAAGGTATAGTCAACCTTTGGAAACTAGGATGTGAAATCCTTAGTAAGAACCCTAAGGATAAGTCTAAGCATAGAACACAATATTAGTGTTTTAGAAATGGCCTTGAATAACCTAGGATACGACCTTAAGCATGAAAATTTTATTCTTGAATTATGTGGTTTTCCTATTATAATTAGTGTTCCTCACACTATTCTTCTTGGTTTTAGTGAATGGATGGAACCCGAAGGAACCATGTTAATGCGGAATGCGATGGGAAATGCAATGATTGTCCCCCTGAGCAACCAAACGATATGGGAGCTGGAATGAAAAATCTTGTAGCCATGCTAACACAACTTTCTCAAGATATGAATCATGCAGGACTTCCAAACGAGCAAAGGAAGGAGCAACATTCTGTTGAATCCTTCATGAGGCAGCGTCCACCTTCTTTCAGCGGGTCTACTGATCCATTAGTTGCTGAACGATGGATTAGTACTACTGAAAAGATATTTTCAGTTCTTCAATGTTCTGAGCATGATAAAGTCATCCTCGTAGTGTATCGTTTGGAAGGATATGCTGATCAATGGTGGAATCTTATTAAGAATACGAGGCAAAGGGATGAAATTGAGTCTATGGAATGGGACGAGTTCAAGAACTTATTTTTCAATAAGTACTTCCCTCGTATTCTCCGAACAAAGATGGAGAAAGAGTTCCTTGAACTGAAGCAAAGGGATGATGAATCTGTTGGTACCTATGAAGAAAATTTTACAAGACTTGCAAGGTATGATTCTGGTATTATTATCCAACCTGAGAGTAAGATCGATCGATTCTTTAGTGGCTTAAAACCAAGTCTTCGAAGGGCGTTAGCCATAAGAGACTTCAATAGCTACGAGGAAATCATTCGATGTTCTCTCAAAGTCGAGATGGAGATTGGAGTAACCCATCAGTCACATGGGTTTGATAAGAAGAGGAAGATGGAATTCAAAGGAAAATCTAAAGAGCACACTGAAAAGAAGATGAACATTCCCTTATGCTCAAAGTGTGGAAAGAAACATGGAGGGAGTTGTCTTAAAGGGACAAGTAAATGTTTTAAATGTAGAAAGGAAGGTCATCGGGCATTTGAATGCCACGATAATGGGAAGAAGATGTCTAATGATGCAAACAAAGGAAGGGATACACAGAATGAACCTATTACACTTCAATGTTTCAAGTGCAAGGAGATGGGGAATTATTCCAATCAATGCCCAAATCCAAGGGTTTATGATGATGGTCGACGTCAAAAAAATCTTAAGGCTAAAGACAAAGGAAAGTCACATGAAATTTCTATCAGCGATGTGGAGTACGATAACGAAGTGGTGAAAGGTACACTTACCATCCACTATAAAGTAGCAAATGTTTTATTTGATTCTGGATCCACCCACTCTTTTATTTCTAAAGAATTTTCTAAGGGTATCACCGTATTACCTCAACAATTAGATGTTGAGTTATCTGTGACAACACCTAATGGCACAACAGTCGCATCAAAAGTTTATAATTCTTCTCTGATCGAAGTTTGTGGGAAAGTGCTTCCTGCAAATCTTGTGATCCTTCCTTTAGTGGAATTTGATGTGATTCTTGGCATGGATTGGCTTTCTCTACATGGAGCTCATATCAATTGCCAAATAAGGGAATTCACATTTCATATTCCAGATCAATCTACGATCGTCTATCAATGAAAGGATGAACATAACCTTCCAGTGGAAATTCCTTCCATCTTATGGGTCTTGATTCCACTAAATGAAGGTTATTTATCTCAAATGGTTGGTGAGAAACTCACGATTAAGAATATGCCCATTGTACGGGAGTTTGATGATGTCTTTCCGGAGGAATTACCGGGTCTTCCACCAAATCGTGAAGTTGAGTTTTCAATATAACTCATACCGGGTGCATTGCCTATTTCAAAGACACCTTATAGAATGGCCCCAATTGAGTTGCAGGAATTGAATAAGCAAATCCAAGAGAATCTTGATAAGGGATTCATACGCCCTAGTGCGTCACCTTGGGGAGCACCTGTTCTATTTGTTAAGAAGAAAGATGGATCAATGAGACTCTGCATTGATTATCGAGAACTTAACAAGATCACTATCAAGAAAAAATATCCTCTCCCATGCATTGATGACTTATTTGACCAACTATGCGGAGCTCAATACTTTTCCAAGATTGATCTTCGTTCAGGGTATCATCAATTAAGGGTCAAAAGGGAGGATATACCAAAGACGGCTTTCCATACAAGGTATGGACACTATGAATTTATAGTGATGCCATTTGGTCTTACTAATGCCCCTGCTATCTTCATGGATCTAATGAATAGAGTCTTTAGAGACTATCTTGATCAATTTGTGGTAGTCTTTATAGACGATATTCTTGTCTATTCAAAGAGAAAGGAAGAGCATGAAGATCACTTGAGAAATATATTGAAGACCCTGAGAAAGGAGAAGATTTATGCCAAATTTACCAAGTGTGAATTTTGGCTTCAAAAAGTTTCATTTTTGGGTCACATAATCTCAAAAGAGGGGATATCTGTGGATCCAGCAAAAACAGAGGTTATCAAAAGATGGTCGAGACCAACAACAGTAACTGAGATTCAAAGTTTTCTTGGTTTGGCTGGATATTATCGACATTTTGTAAAAGATTTTTCACGATTATCTAATCCACTCACCAAGTTGACTCGGAAAGGAGTTATGTTTGTCTGGACAGAGGAATGTGAAGAGAATTTCAAGGAGTTGAAAAGAAGGTTATCCAGTGCACCTGTGCTCACACTGCCTTGTAGTGGAGAAAGGTTTGTGATCTACAGTGATGCATCCAAGAAGGGATTGGGGTGTGTTCTTATGAAAAATGATATGTTGATAGCTTATGCCTCACGATAGTTGAAAATCCATGAGCAAAATTACCCAACACATGATTTGGAGTTGGCTGCGGTAATCTTTGCATTAAAGATTTGGAGGCATTACCTTTATGGTGAAAGGTGTGATATTTATACTGATCATAAAAGTTTAAAGTATATTTTCACACAAAAGGAGCTGAATATGCGCCAAAGAAGATGGTTGGAGCTGATTAAGGATTATGACTTCTCAATCCATTACCACCCTGAGAAAGCAAACAAGGTGGCAGATGCATTAAGTCGACAAGACCATGCTAGTTTATCCATGATGAGGATCACAAAAGATCCAATATTTATGGATTTATAAAGGATGGATCTTGGAATTATAATGGAAGGGGAAAAATCTTATCTTTCTCAAATGAATGTTCAATCATCTATACATGTGAAGATTAAAGAGGCACAAAAAGAAGATGACGAGTTACAAAAGAAGGTGAGAAATGTTCCTGAATTCAACCTTGATTGTGATGGGATAATAAAGTTCAGGAATCGGGTTTGTGTTCCTCCCATCCCCGAATTAAAGAAGGAGCTGCTGGATGAGGCTCATAGTTCATCATTATCTATTCATCCTGGAAGCACAAAAATGTATAGAGACCTGAAAGAGTACTTCTGGTGGGATGGCATGAAAAGAGATGTTGCTGAATATTTCTCTCGATGCTTGGTTTGTCAACAAGTTATAGCTGAGAGACAAAAGTCTAAGGGGATGTTACAACCATTACCCATACCCAAATGGAAATGGGAAAACATCACTATGGAATTTGTCACAGGACTTCCTAAAACATCCAAAGGCAATAATGCTATATGGGTCATAGTTGATCGTCTTACAAAGTCTTTACACTTCATTGCTATTAGAGAGGATTTATCTCTAGATCAGCTTGACAGGATATATGTAAAGGAAGTGGTAAGATTACATGGAGTACCACTTTCTATTATATCTGATCGGGATCCGAGATTTACCTCCAAGTTCTGGCGAAGTCTTCAACATACTCTAGATACAGAGTTGAGTTTCGGCACTGCTTATCATCCCCAGACAGACGGTCAGTCTGAAAGAACAATTCAAACCCTAGAAGATATGTTGAGAGCTTGCTCTATGGATTCCAAAGGAGGTTGGGATCAACACCTACATTTGGTGGAATTTTTTTATAATAATAGCTTTCACTCCAGTATTCAGATGGCTCCTTATGAAACTCTCTATGGAAAGAAATCCAGGACTCCAACTTGCTGAGATGATGTTGGGGAAAGAAAGCTATTAGGACCTGATCTCATTGATGAAATGGCAGAAAAGGTCAGATCTATTCAACAACACATAAGAGCAGCTCAGAGTCGACAGAAACGTTATGCCGACAACCGAAGAAAAGGCCTAGAGTTTGAAGTGGGCGATAAAGTGTTCTTACGAATATCTCCCTGGAAGAGGGTTATGAGATTTGGAAAGAAGGGGAAGTTGAGCCCTAGATATATCGGTCCTTTCGAAATACTGGATCGTGTTGGAAATGTAGCTTACCAATTGGCGCTTCCACCGAATCTCTCTCAAGTTCATGATGTGTTCCATGTATCTCTCCTGAGAAAGTACATACCCGATCCTTCCCATGTACTCAGCTCAGAAGTTGTACCGCTGGAGCAAGATATTTCTTATGAAGAACAGCCGATAGAGATTCTGGATCGTAGTGAAAAAGTCCTACGAAACAAGACCACTCGCTTGGTGAAAGTTTTATGGAGGAACCACCAATTAGAAGAAGCTACATGGGAGCTTGAGGATATGATGAGGGAGAAGTATCCTAATCTGTTTGTTACAAAGTAACGAATTTCGAGGGCGAAATTCTTTTTAAGGGGGGTAGAATGTAACACCCGAGATTTTTATGAGTAATATTTTGTTTTTATATATCATCAAAGTAATCTTTCACTACACACTTGCTTGGCTTACTTTACACGCAATCGCGACCTTCCTCGATAGCTTGCGTCGTACGCAATACCGAGTTTCACTAAACAACAACATGCTATTAAAACTAGCCGTTATGAATAGTAATAACCACTTTTTGAAATTTTATAAATTTTATTTTTCAAAATGGACTTCATTTTTGGACTCAGAATATCGAAATTAGCCTAGGGTGAAATTTTGGTATTTTAATGAAAACTTTCAATTTTTGATGAATAGTGAAACCACTAAGTGGTAGGTTAAAAACTGAATTTTGCATAAAACTTAATTTTACCGCTTCTGTGAATGGAATTTCAAAAATCCGACAGACACGGTTGATATCAGTAAGTAAAATGTGGTTCAATGAGATAAAAATAATTTTTTGGTGAATAGTAACTTTTTACTTTTTTACCGCGGTTAATAGTAAATAGGGTAACTAAGGGTAAATATGATATTAATATTACCCTAACACATGTCCCCATAGTAAATAATTTTTAATATGGGGTTATACATAAGATAAATTCGACTATAAATATTCATTAGAAAGATAAAACGATTTCCTACATAATGGTATTTTATTTGTAATTTTTAGACATTAAATAATTTAATTTATTTATGACACAATGATGATGCAGTAATTATCTTATTAATGAAATATTGACATAATTGATGTTACAAACACCAAAATAAATGTAATTTGAGACTTTTTATGAATTCCACTAATTTTCTAGGTTACTATGATATATTAATGTTGATTTAATCAACTTGGTTAGAACATATAATTCTGTTATGACTTTCACAAAAATCATATATCAAATAGTGTCAAAATTGACAAAAAATAGTTTTTAAATCAAATATTATATTATTAATTGTTACTTTATTCCTAAAAATCTAAGGTTCGGCCAAATGACTTAGATAAGGATATATATATTAATAATAAACAATTTGGGGTTCGTTTGGCATGTTATAGTAAGTGTATTAACCATATAGTGAAAGAAAACAAAAAGACACGGTAAAAGTTAAATTATTTAACTTAGAGTTAAATCTAATTGATAAGGTTAAAATAATACCCTAAACTTGTCTAAATCCTATTGGTTGATTGGATTTCGACCCATCCCCACTTTAGCTTCTAAATAAGACCCTTTGAAACCATTATAAACCGATTTTGACTTTAATATAAAATAATATTTTGAGATATTCCTAAGGTGCCCCTCTCCTCCCTTATAAAAGGGCACCTCCTCCCCCTCCTCCTCACACCAATTTGAGCACTCAATCTAGGAAAACCCCTGCCATTTTCTCCTCTCCACTTCCCTAGAATAATCCTAGAGGCCCTGGTCTTCTTCAAAGACCAATCTTAGTTCCCTAAGTGGAGGATTCAAAGAGGCGTTCCAAAGAAGAGGTAATATCCATTACCGATCTTTTCAATTTCTTTCTTCTTCAACTTCTTCTTATTTAGTAGTTTCATGATAAAGTAATAACATCAGTATTACTTACATACTGATATGTTATTATAAATATGAAACAACCCTAATTCACCTTCTATCCATCCCACGGAAAAATGAAATCACCGCGCGTGCGTACGTACGGAATACCGTCTCCACGCCGTGGTGTAATCTATTTTTCCACCATCACTTTACACGGATAGGTATAATGGTGTAATGAGTTACTATTTATGATTATTATAAAGTAATATTGATACTGAAATAATATATATATATACTCCAATACAGTTCCACGATCATAGGAACGATATCATCACTCGTGCGTACGTACGGAATACCGTCTCCACGATGTGATGCGACTCGTTCTACATGATCATCATTACATAGTAATTATATAAATGAATTGAATGAATAAATATGATATATGTTACACTAATACCATTCTGGATATAATGTATCTATAACCTTAAAATAAGAATAAGAATGTATTCGGCAAAACACGCATAAGAACAAAAGGCAATAAAGACCCGAGTAACAAGTAACAATGAAATATCACTAACAAGAAGCTAAGAATATGACCATATATTATATCATATCAATATGTATGATTCTGGAATAAGTCAATAACTTTATTTAAACCATTATACAGGAGCTTCGGACACGTACAAAGCAAATCGGACCTAAGGTAAGGGAAATATCACAATCTCATTTTTATCCGAGATTGTTTATTCGTAAGTATATACTGGGGTGTATTTTATCATCCACATCCATGTTTCATAAATATGTAATATTATTTCCATCCACCTACAATTGTTTAAATCCATTTTTACCCTTCGGTGAGTTTTTAGTAAAAGAAATGAAAGGAATCTTTTGTCATTTTTCGTACGAGGTACTTTTTGACTTTTCCGAAAAAAGTACGAAGAATGTTTTTTTTAACTTATATGACATGAATGGATTTTTAAAACATTATTTCTAAGAAGCTTCCTTTACAAGTTTTCAAGTTTATTTTTAATCAAATTATTTTATTTTAACGTCGTATGACATGTTATGAAAGGAAAAATGTTTTTGAAGTAGAAAGGATATTTTCCTCAAGAATGGAGTTCAAGTATTTTATCAAAATTATTTTCCATCTAAGACAATAAAAGGGTTCTGTTTTTATCCCTATTATTACATGGATTTGATTATGTTGTGATGGAAACATTTTTATGAATTCCTTTATCTTATATGAATTGTTTTATGATGTCATGTTGTTTGAGAATCCCATTTTAATTACGTGGATTACGCTATGATGTATGGTTCATGATTATGTGGCACACATAAGAAAGGATTCATTATAAGATGGGTGGGACCTATATCTCCCTCCAATGCATTGGGTAAAGGTTTTATATCTCATGAGATAGACATGGCTGGAATGGTATGTTATACCGGTTCAGTGAAACAGGACTGGAACGAGGGTGACTCGGTTAAGAAAGGGACTTTGTCCACTAAGATAGTCTTGGCAATGAGTCATGACTAACAAGAAATGATTTTCCATGATTATGTGTGCATGCCACAAAGTTTCAACTTTCATGTTATGATTATGGGGATCTCATTTTCACTTCTATGATTTATTCCATGTTAATATTTTATGATCTCTTTTGCAGGTTATGATTTTCAAAAAGATATGATATGATTTTTATTTCCTTTATTTGCCCTTGCTGAGCATTTGAGCTCACCCTTTTATGTTTTCTTTTCCCCAGGTCAGGAAGATGGATATTAAGTAGAATATTCTAAAAGGGACCCTAGATATGATGAAATAAATGGGAGAAACTGTAGAAGATTTATGAACCAGTTGTTTATGTTTCCCAGTTTCTAAAGACACTATACCTATACGGTCCTTTGTGGTTTTGTCATATGTTGTAATAAGTGTGCTTCAATTTTGAAGTATTAACAATGTATTTAAAGTATGGGTCGTTATAGTAAACATGATAATTTTATTTGAGGAAGTGCAAACTACCACCCCCTTAAAGTGATATGACTCGTTAATGCCATATGTGGGATGTATAAAGGATGGAGTTAATGATATTATATATGATATTATAATATAATTATAATATACCTATGTATCATTATTTTTTTATTCCATTAAAATATGAAATAGAAATGAAAGTAGCATTCATGCGTACGTACAACTTACCATCTCTCTGAAAGGTGCATTTCATTTATTAGCTCCAAATGATATGTACTATTATAAATAAATATATATATATACTGGATATATATGGTATCTAAATAATGAATATAATTCTGGAGATAATGGGATATTGATCACATGGACAAATTTTAAATATAAGGTGTTCATTTTTGACTCAAGTACCAAATATTGACAAAATGACCATTATTAACTTAAATGATTGAATAATGTTTATAACTTTTTAATAAGTAATATAAAAGGAATAATAAACTTGAAAAAGGTTCTTAAGAAAATAATAAATTAACTTTAGTTTATTATTCGAGAGATTAAAGGAAAAATGGGTCAAGTAAGACATGAGGTAATGGACTTCGTCTCAATCTCCTTTTATTGAGGAATATTTTGTTTTATACATGACTTTATTTTATACGATGTATAAACAACTTTGGATTTTAATTTCCTTCAAATGGAATCTTTTTTTACGAGGAGTTTTAATAAATGACAAAAAAATAATGTTTCTTTTTAACGTCAGTGGTGACAATGACCTTTCTGCCACCACAAGTATTATCTGATCCTTGGCTTCCTTAAAAAGCCATATTGTTTTTAAAAGGAAAATAAATACCATATACTCTTTCACATATTTTGGTATTGAAAATGGTTTTGATAATGTATTTTTTATGTTAATATATTTAAATTATATATTGTTATTGAAATGTGGAAATGTTATCTTTCCTTTATGTGTGTTTCATATGTTATGAATATGTTATGGTTCTCGGGTATTGTTCACATATACAGGTGGTTCCGTGATAAACCTAGGGCAGGTGAGCCTGAGATAGCTCTCCAATGAATTTGGTAA
This sequence comes from Viscum album, assembly GCA_963277665.1. Classification (NCBI taxonomy): domain Eukaryota; kingdom Viridiplantae; phylum Streptophyta; class Magnoliopsida; order Santalales; family Viscaceae; genus Viscum; species Viscum album. The sequence goes on from OY728162.1 coordinate 131,102,316, forward strand.
CATGGAAGATGTAAATTTGATTGTTTCTCCTAAGAGATTTAGAGAATATACTATGATGAGTATTCCAAATGTGACTTGCTACATAGCTATGAAAGCTAAAACATAAGTATGTTATGGATGAAACAAGTCACCTTTATGATTAATGATTACAATGTGTTATTCATAAATATTATTTTTTCATGAGGCTTGTAAAAGAGTTAATGTTTTGTATGTATTCATAGAATAATGATTTATTTCCTTATTTTATAACCCTTACTGGGCTTTTTATGCTCATCCCATGTTTTGAAATGTTTTTCACAGGACTTAAAGATGAATAGGTTCAATGATGTGATCACAGAAAAGTCATGCTATTTAAAATGTGGAACTCAACATGACACATTTTTCAAAGAGTTTTTATTTTGTGAAAAAATGGAAACTGAGTAGAAGTGTCTACTTTGTATTTTTGAGATGTAATTTAATAGTTATAGCCAAATTCTTTAAAACTCTAAACTTGAAAAGATCCTCAATGTGAATTATTCATTTAATTCAATATTATGCAATGTTTAAGGCCGAGTCCTTATACCATCTGCCTTATTTGCAAAATGGATTGGAGAGACCCAAGGAGAAATACTAGGTCATATGAAACCCTTTACCCGCAACTCCTCTAACTGCCTCTTAAGCTCCTGTAACTCTAGTGTATCCATCCTATACGGAGGAAAGGACACCAGTGCCACTCCTGACACAAGATTAATAGATAAATATACCTCTCTCTCTAGAAGTAATCCTGAAAAGTCATTTGGAAAGACATCCTTGAAATAATTCACCAATGGAGGAAATTTTATATGTGAAGTCCCCTGGTCATCCAAATATAAACTTGAAATCTAGGATATAATTCCTCCCAACCCATGATGCTCGGGTCCATCTTTTCTCACTCGGACATCCCATTTTCCCTTGTGTAGAAAAGACCCTCCCTCTGGTGATGTGAATCTCACCCTGTGATGATAGCTGTCTATAAAGGACAAGAAAAAGACCAACCATTCCATTCCAAAAATTGCATAGAAGCCTATTATCTCTAAGACATAGAGTCCCCATAAGAAGTGACACCCACCAACCTCAAGAGGTAACTCCTTGTTCTGACATGCACTAGCCATTATAATCCCCAACAAAGTGTCTAGCGTCATAACCTCATCTGAAGTAAAGATGCAGAGCCCAAGGCCCTCCACAATGACAACTGATATAAAACATTCAGAATCCCCTGTATCAAAAAGAGAAGAAGATAAAATGAAGGAAACTAGAATCATAACTCTAATCGTAGAGGTTTTGGAATCATCTACCTCCTAGGTATCCTCTATTGCAAAAGTTTGACCTATACCACAACCCTATGACCCTACCTGACTACCCTGAGCTGATCCACCCTACTATCAATGAAATCCTACTATTTTGGTACCATGGCCACAACAACCTCCTCATCTTGAATGGATTGATAAACTCCAGTTTTCTAACTGAGGAGAAATTGGTGGTCCTTCTATTGAATGTGGATTTATAAAAGATGCACTTTCAACAGCTTCTAGTGAGATGAACTTGAAAAAATGATAAAGATAACCTATCTTGCCGCAAGATCGACACTCAACTGGGTCTCTTGGGCACTGAGGTCTCATGTTCCCACTCTTCCTACACTGGTAGCACCTCACCAAGCTACCTATAGATACATCCATACTACTGGAATCACTATGTGAAGGATCCCTGTGGTTCTTCATACTATTAAATGAAGGAGTACCATCCCTGGATGTTGGACTGCCTGAGCTCACAACTCCCAACTCCCTAGTTTTTTCACTCGGTAATCAGTTCCTGGTTCACTATATCCCTCACTAAAGTCAGCCAGAAAACATTCTCCAGTAATTGGATGTAATATTTGATACCATCCTCAAATAAGCTATCCAAATATAACTAGTCACCTCTCAGAATAGGTGTGATGAACTGAAGCTATGTAAAATGAGAATATTAATCCATCACTGAAAGATCAACCTACTCCAAATGCATGAACTATCGGGATCAATCGTACCTCAATGTATTGGGGTAGAAGTAATCATAAAAGGTTCTATGAAACACTTCCCAAGCCACACTCCAATGATTTCCCACCTGGGAGACAACATCCCATAATATCGTGGAAGAATCATGCAACATGTACATTGTGAGCTTCACCCAAATATCTGGATGCATCTCCAGATGATCAAAGATAGAAAGCATGGAGTCCAACCCTGACTCTGTAGCTTGTGGTCCTCCATCCCTTGAGAAAGTGGGAGGATGATCTTTCTAGAACAACTATATTGACTCTTACATAGTCTGGGTAGGATTTGGATATACCTAGAAAATTTTCACCATCCTCATAAAGACTTCATAGAACTGTGCAACAACACCTGTGTCCGGTATAATAGCTAGTGCCAAAACGGGCACAATGGGAGGACTTGCTGGTAGTACCTGATCTACCATTACGAGTGTTTGATCATTTCCATGTACCTAGAATACATCTGTAGGATGTATTGGTGGAATGAATCTACAAGGTCAAACACACACCTCTGTTTAAGATTATCAATGAAAAATACTTAAAAGTGAAAGAGCAGAACATGAGAAAGAAAGAATTCATGTTTTACAAAATAGGGTTACCTGACATGTATAAAATCTACATGACATGTTCCATTTATCTTTTAACATGGCATGTTACTCTTCCAATCATGGTCATATAACACCCTTACACAGTGTGTGTTCCTCTTGAGACATGACATGTACATGAATTTTCCTTCCTTCCCAAGTCCTTCTACATGGCTAGAACTACATGGTTCTCTCCTGGGTAACACTACATGGCATGTTCACCCTAGAAATGGTGTGTACTACTTATGTTACAAACACCCATTTTGTTAGTCACATAGCTGGATACTCAGTGGATAACTACAGGGCATGTACAAATTATACATGGCATGTACAACCTAAGTTTCATCCACCCGTGTCGTTGGTCACCAGGATGGATACATAGTTCTTTATGACACGGCGTGTACTCCCGGTACACAATGTGTTGCACCAAATATTTCCCAACCATGTGTCTCTTCTCACATAGTCAATTAAAAAGGTCAAAAACTACACAATGTGTATATATGGTACATGAAGTGTACTTAATAAAAGTCAATTCTTCCAGTATAGAATAACACATAGTGTGTTTTCATACCACCACATGCAATGTTGTATGGGTTCAAAAATAGTAAGCCTTTCAAAATTCTCTAGAACCCTTGAAAAATTAAAATTTATTGCAAGGCATGACAAATTATGACTCGTGAGAGCCCATACACCCCTGAATCAATGTTTTGCATCTTTATTCATATTATAACTTGACAAAATTCAATTAAAGTTCAAACATGATCCACCAAATTCTGATCCCATAGGGCCCATAACACCTTAGGGACCAATGATTGGCATCTATCAAAATAAAACATTACAATTTCCAATACCCTATCAAAATAACAGTTATTTCAATCACGACATCTATCACAATAGAATACATATCTAGCACAACATTTATCACAACAACATGAAATCATTAATCCACCCTAAATGGATTGACAAGAATGCTCAACATGTGATCTCTAGAAAGTTCCTATATGATGCATGAGATGTCATATGCTCATCTCATTGGGTTGAAACATAAATAGAACCACAATGATATCAATAATAACAACAAAAAACAAGTGTGTCACCCAACGGTTAAATCAAATCAACTATAACAACTGCAAAACTAGAAAAAAATAAAATATTCGAGGTAACTTGGCTTTTCCCTATACAAAAGTTAGCTACTCCTGAGAATAACTTATTAACAACTACATATTCTTTAATATCCCTATATATAACCTCAAAACAGTAAGAAAAAGAAGAAAAGAACTCATCTGAAACAACTTTGTAACATTCCAGACCCGGGTGGCACCCCAATGTACCCCGAACCTGGTTGGTCACATGACCTAAAGTGCATTTACCCAAATGCCGTAGGATGTCAACTAGAATCGAGGGACAAGGTATGATAATGGGGAAACTATGTCCTCATTGGAAAAGTATACATAGTGGAAAACAAATAGTAAATAGTAGCAAAAGAAATAATACTATACAACAGAATTAAACAATGTAAGACTGATAGTAATAAAACAGCTGGAGTATATAAATAAATGATACATGTGACATGTGTCTAGGAAAGTAGCCAAACAAGTCACAATTTTGGGAATACAGTTCTAAACCTAAGTATAAAAATCAATAAACTCTAACAGCATCACAAGCCTCAACTTGGTCCCATTCTCTCTAGCTCCAACATCAATCAAGTACTAGATGAAGAAGGGAACTTTCCCTTACCTATACCTACAACCATATAATATATTTGGGTCCAAAATAATGACTCAAATAGGGTGTGAGATGAATCCGAGTAGGCAACCACCAAAATATCTATGCCTAATAGTAAGTGAATATATATAGTAGACAATATTCAATAATAAAGCAATAAACTAGGAGGTAGTCAAAAGTAAACAATCCTACAGTTTAAAATTACATTAATTTTCATTTATTAATTATTCAAACTATTGAATAATGAATACCAAGATCTATCCTAAGCTATGTATCCCTCTATGTAATAGTAAAAACCGAAATCTTAGAATAGCATATAAACAATCAAGTAAGACTAAGTCCAAGCCTATGCATTGGCTTAGAAGACTCATCACCATCATTAAATCATTCATAAACAACCCTCTAGGAATGATCTCACGGTCTAACCCCTTTGGTTTAACACAACAATAATCATTTAAAAACTAACACGAGCAGCTCTCAGGGTCAATAACCCTGGGTCAACATGGAATCATTAAATTATAAATGACCTCTGTGTAGCTCTCACTATCAATACCCATTGGGTCAACATTGCACAAATAATCATAAATGACTTATTGGGTATCTCTCATGGTCAATACCCCCGGGTCAAAGCCTACAACAAGGGTCTCATGGTCCTATGTAAATAAACATGGAACCCCCCACAGTTTTCATAGTCCAAGGATCTCACCGTCCATTGGAAAAAATAGCGTGCATATCATAACAAGGAAACACATGTAATCTTTAACTACTACATGGATAACATTCTAAAGAATAACACATGAAATTCATATAACCAATCAAACTCCATCCTAAAAAACTAAAGGCATGTGAAAAAGGTATGCCTCATAGGTATCCTAGGCCAAACAGCCATAAATAGTCAATCAAGGAAACACACCAATAGGGTATCTCATAAAAACGTATAAAACCTTATGCATAATCAATCACCCTTTTTCAATCAAAAAAACCATAATAGGTATTAAAAAGGGTCAAATCCCAAAATACACAATACCCCAAACAAGGGTATTCGACACTTTAAGCATATATAATCCAAAGAAAACCGATGAAAGGCACAAACCACCAACCTTGATATTGTAAGATCAACACTCTTGAATGTCGGCCATTGAATTAGCCAATAATGGTATAGATCTATAAAAAGGGTAAAAATGACAATCCTTTAAATAATCACACGAGATGAGTAATTAGGAATAAATGATCTATGGAAAGAGATAACTCACCAGTGGGAATCAGATGCACCCGATGTTGTCTCAATTGGAGGTCAGATGAAGAATCAGGAGGGGCATAAAGTTCATCAGTGTCCAGTCACTCTCTAGTATGAACTGAGGGGAGAAGAAGGTATTTTCGAAGATGAGACACATCCCCACACCGATTTATCAAATAAAAATAAAAGTAGACATCATGTTCATTTAATGTACACGTAGTGTACTACCCTCAACCGGACCTTGCTCTAGGTAGTCATCTTGGTCACCTACACGACCATGTACTTGGCCATTACATAGACAATACAAGACTATACATGGAAACTGGGTACATGGAATGTTCTCAAAAGTACATGGTGTGTAGTTATAAAATTATCATTTCTTCCTTTTTCGTAAAAAACAACACCAATATAAAGATCCTTACCTGAAATGAAGATTCGGGTTCTTAACAAACTTCTTATAATATCCCACAAGACCTTTAATTCACAAGCCCAGAACTCACACCTCAAAAACTTCCCGAATATCTGTTCATGATGATGAAATAGAAAAATGCTACACAGATTCTCTACATGATCCTCCTCAGATTCAAAGTACACAAGGATGTAATTGATGAAAATCATCAAGAACATAACATGTAAATATCTAAAAATTGAATTCAATAACCACATGAACAAAACTACATAATTTTTCATACCGAAAAATATTACAATGAAATCATAATGCCCATGATGACAACAAAAAGTAGTGTTTTGTATATCCTCATCCTCCACCCACATATGATGATATATTAACCTAAAATTGAACTTCAAGAACAAAATTTATTCCATTAGATGATTTAACAAATCATCAATCCATGGAAGATGATAGAGGTCCTTCACCATCACTTGGTTCAAGTAATGATAATTGATACAAAACCACAAACTCCTATCAGTCTACTTTATGAACAAAATTGGTGCAACCCAAGGTGACAAACTCAGCCGAACAAAAACACACTACAATAGATCATCAAGTTGCACACAAAAATCCCAGAACTCAAAAGGATCCATCCTAGACATCAATATAGGAGACACACCTGGATGTAGCTCAATCCAAAACTCAATCTCCTATCAAGGTGGTAACTCGACAACCTCATGTAGAAAAATATCAATGCACTCTTCCACAACCTTGGGAAAACTGACTGCTTATCATATGAAGAACTTGACATCAAGTCATCCATAAAATAAGGCAAGGAAGGAACAAACCTATAACCTATCCAAGGGTCTTGATTTCCAACAATAATTTTTGGCTCTCCATCAATATCATAAAACACAACCTACATCCTAAATCAATCCACAATATCTTGCACAAAATACAGCTAATCCATGTCTAGGATGATGTCATATGGTTATATCCATAAAACCAGTAAATATACCCCATAGCAATGCTACCCCAACACTAGCTCCTGGTTTCTACATACTTTATATAATTAAGATCAAACTTAACCTTTCATAATCAATTACAAGTGAATTGGAAGCCTCTCACCCTAAAGTCAAAAATCATTGAAATGAGTAGGTGATATAAATAAGTGTATCACTATTGAATAAAAAAAATAATTTAACCATGTAGAAACAAGAAAAGGGTACCTTGAAAGACATATGAATTTCCTAGAACTTATAATTCTAAAGAAAGAATCTAAGAATGAACTAATCATCAACCTCTCTATCCCTACTAAAGACCACCTACATGGACACACTCTGCTCTCTAAGGAAAAGGATAATATCAGGGATGTACTCTTCTTACACCATCTCCTCTCCACTGATCCAAAACTAGAACGCCATACTAATACTACCTTGAATTAAACTACCTCAATGGAGGAGCCCGAAGTGGAACACTTGTTGCACGTTGACTGCTTAGAAAGGGTGGTCACTCTTTCTATATATTTACTCAACCTATAAAAGGAAACACATGTCTAATCCCTTATAATATGTCTAAGAGATTCCTCCCATGTAGAAACAAGGTTATGTGGGCTGGGTCCCAACCTTGGATGACTAAAAAATATTATATCTTAAACAATTGGAACCCCAGACCATAGACTTTATTCATAAGGAATATTTATGAGCCCCCTCTCATAATGATATGGCTCTAGATAGTGTCCTCTCAATAACCTCTATTCATTACAACACCTATAGATATGTATTTAGAATAAATGGAGTGACCCGAAAATAGATTTCTTGAAATAAGGACTCCTAAAAATTCATCTCCCTATACTCCTTGTTTAGAAATAGGCCTGAAGCATATCGCAGAAGGGTCCTAAAACGAATCCCAAAATCTCACATGTTGGAACTACCCTTCCAAAGGGTAAGATGATCCTAGATACTAGACACCTTTGTGGTCGATGAAATAAAATCTTCTCATAAAAAGTATAAAAACATATCATGTGATATTGTTGACTCCTCATGATCCCCAAGGAACAAGAACCACCACCGCCTCACTACTCTATGAAGCATTGTCATATTCAATTGACACCAATGGTCCTTTCGAGAAAAAATAAAACTAAAATATATCTCAAACTCCCCAAACTATTATTATATTACTAAATCTGAAATATATTCCTCATACATATACAGAATATAGTGTTGAAACTCTCAAAGTTTCTTCCTCTTAGTTTATTTATCATTGACCTCTACTCTATGGTGAGCTGCTGGCATATCCTACTGAACATATTTAGTATGAACCTAATGAGGGTATCAACATTGAGCCATGCCTACAAAATAAAAAATTTAGAGTTCTTAAACCTATAATATTTAATAATTAACATTAATTAATTAATTTTTTTTATCTTATTAAAATTTTAACCTATACCAAGGTCTTCCCATTTCAAACATAGGCACAAAAAAGAATGATGCATGATACTTTACTAGGTCTCTAACCCACAACCAATATCACTTAATTTAGTAGGATCAGTAAACATAATGGTCTATGCATCAAATAATAAGGGGCCCTAAATACCCCTATCTCAGCTGGTTTCATGTGTTTAAATTTCAGACTAAACTTAGCTGACCCCATTTCCCTACCAACCCATGCAACCTCACATGTGATTAACTCCAAAATCCATCATATCCCTCATCCTAAACCCTTGACACCACTTTTTCATGACCCTATACCCACGAAGATACTGAAATTATGAGATAGAGATAGTGATACCTGAGTCCCACCTTTAGTTTTCCCCAGGTTGGAGATTATCACTAAGGGTATTATAAAAATGCATATGGGAGGAATTACCCTCTAAGAGAAAAAATAATAAGAGAGAGATAAGATAGATACACCAAAAACACATTATGATATATATATATATATATATATATAAATACCAGGTGAAAACATGAAATTCCAAACAATACCATTATAACTGAAATAAAACTATAAGTACAAAAAATGTAAAGACGACAACGACCCTGAAGCCCAAATAGTTCCTATAAATCCAAAATCTAGTAATATCTATCCCAATATCAAAATTGTTCATGATGAAATGAAAAATAGTTTATATATACCTAGGGTGATCATAATTTTTTACCCAATAGGATCCACCCCATATCCTCTCATGCATAATGATAAAGAAAGAATGCTAAAGTGTGATGAACAACATGAAACTAACTCATCAACTAAAAATTTATACTATATTACCATCCTCACCATGGATAAATCTCAATAAGAATTTCATACAAGATATAATATAATATAATAATGAAACATCAAGGGTACCCCACTACCGCTTCCCCACTAGTTTTCCACTATGCCCCAACATCGCATGTCCTAAATCATTTCTCTCCAAAATAGGCCATCCTAGAGACAACTGGGAAAGGAATAAAAACATTAACATCATGAATCACATCATGAAATCATCCCATACACATATCCATACATAGTTACCTAGTAGTTTTAGGGATCCACTATAGCCTGTATGATATATATCATGCATCAGGTACTATACCTCAAGCCATTACAACCAATACACCAGGTAAATACCTCAATCCATCATAGCTGATACACATAATACCAATAATAATCCTTTGGATACTATATCAAAGAATAAATGTGTTTGAATAAACAAAAATCATCACATCCCTCTTCATACATATATGTGGAATATAACCATTGTTCATACCAGCATATGTAACTACCAAGAGAAGAGAGGAGGGATAGAGGTGGTAGTCAGCAATCCATCCTCCCACCATTATATTGGGGAAAACACCCTCCCAGAGTCCAATGGGTTTCAATTTCCTTAACTGAAATGGGTGATGTAGCATATGAAATCATATAATATTAAGGATATAATATAGCTCACAACTACACTATGGGAATAGTCTAGTCTTAGATTCAACTATAGCTAATGTCACTCTGACTCCCATCTACCATTGCGAAGGCAATATATCCTATAAGCACATAAGAATTTAAAGTGCTACATTAATTTCCTTATTTTATTTTTAAAATTTATTTCTCTTAATTAATTATTTATCCATTAATAAATAATTAACATTAGTTCAAGAATCATTACATTAATCATCAGAGTACAGTCTATTCCCACCAGGAATAATCCAAATTGAGTCCATGGTTTATCATGAATAACATATTTTAGATTTCACATTCCATTAAAAACAATCCCTTGGGTTAAGAATTATTTACTTATTATTATCGTAATTATATAAACCAAATACCTTTGGAAAACCAACCTAATCTACCACTAAGAGGAAACATGAAACCAAGAATATCCAAATTTCTCAAACAGTAGGGAAAGGAATGAAGATAAAATAATAAACCTAAGAATTGTACATTAAACATATTCATAAGTGATAATACCATATCTCAAAATCACATTAATATGAAATACCAACTTAAAACCATTCCATAATCTCTGGTTCCATCGTCGACACTAACATTAATATGCCGATGTATCTATCCATCAGAGGTTTTAATTGTTGGCACATTATCTGGGCCTCCCTGCCGACATCACATAATTAATCCCTAGCCTAGACATTCCAATCTCACATACATATAGGCCTACCTAACCATTGGTACAAGCCTGTGCATGCACGGGAAATCCTAGCCGAACAACCATGCGAAGGTGGAGAGCTGATTTCACAATCAAGATGCTAGGGTGGAGCAGTTTCAAGTAGTTAGTTTGGGTTTTATGTAATGTTTGAAGCCTATGGGAAATTAATTCCTCTAAGGCCTATGGTCCATGTAATACCTATTCCTACAGTCATTGTAAGGGTTCCACCTCACCCCTTGAAAGGTATATTATCAAAAATCAATAAAAAATGAAGTCCTTCAGGCCATTGGATGGGCGAATCTAGGCCTACCTGACCCATTTCACATCATCCATCCTAGTATCTTCTGTATCAGGATAACATAAATATATTAGTTGGAAATAAACAAGCTTATCCAATATGTAAACCTATACCCAAAAACAAGGCATCCATCCTTTACACAAAATCGATCTCTCACAAATCCAAACTAAAATCACTCAGCCTTATCAAGTAGACAGGTAACTCAGGGACTAAAAATTATCATTATCAAACAACCAGTTTTTTTCTATCTTATATTAACTGAATAATTTTTCATAGGTTATAACTATGGGAAACCTAAGGAGTCATGCTATAACAAGCTATAAAAGGAAAAAATTATCATATAATTTATTCTGGGTTCAAAAAACCTAGATTAGTACAATTATAAATCAACGTTTCCTTTATTTTTATCATCATAAATTATTATGATTCAACTTCATTAACCAATTTCATCATCTCTTGTAATAACAAATTCAATTAAACATACATACTTTCATCAATTTAATCAACATAAAATTACAACAAACACTGAATTACAAACATTCCTCTTATTTAATTATTCATAATCCCATTAATTGTCAATTAATTATGGACATATGTTCTTTACCTATTTCAACATGATACTCCAAGAATAAGAACATTATAATAAAGCATATCCTAGATATCACAGTATCATGAAAATCAAGAGGCAACCCGCTATACCGGTACAAAGAGTCAACATGAAATCGCTACAACCCATTTTATTATTAATCATGTTTAACCATTATTAGGTTAATTTCATTTCCATAAAAAGGGATAAATAATGGTTAGTTTTTGAATCCACATAAATAAAATATGAGAAATGATAAATCCCCTACCTTAAAGGCATTAATGTTCTTCACACTAGAAAAAACCAATATTGTAGATCCTAATCACCTCTCCCATGAGGAAACTATGTTATCCTAAATATGTTGTACCAAAAATGAACCAATAAAAAAATAAACTTAATTAGAATAATAGATATCGAGAACCATAACATGGAGAGAAGAAATGTATGGAAAAGTAATCAATCAGGGATAACCCTATAGAAAACAAAGGAAGAACACACCTTGGATCACCACAGATCGAATATAGAAGCTAATAATCAATTCTCATCAAAGGGATCCCAAAACAATGGAATGGAGGACACCTGATCGCATGAAATTAAAGAGGATCATAGTTTTAGAACAAAAACCCAAGAATAATATCCTTTTATAAACATGTTTCATAGGGGATTTACGTTGCATTTAAAGCTTACACATCGTGAAAATTTCAGGATTCAATTTTCATTGAAAAATGAATCGCCACAATCCATTTAACCTTGAATAAATACACAACATGAAGCACCCCATGAAACACCCTTAAAAATATATTAAGTAATAATACAAAGTGTGAAATATTTATACACTGTGAATTCTATTTCCATCCATCAATTTAGCAATTAACACCTACAAACTCACTCAAATCCTCCTTTGAATTCCACAAGATTCAGAAACATGCAAAGGGTAGGCCAACATGGAGATGGGACCATAATATATATCACACACATATATATCAATCTTATCCTCCCTTTCATTGAAGGGGTAATACCTTCCTTATGTTCATTTCTGAAATTCTATCATTAAGTCGTCTCTTTTAAATTATGAGGCAAGATTATGCAACCCATTTCTTTCTATGGGAAATTCTTATGATTATACCTTATGATTTATTTCCATTTTGTGTCACACGTAATAATTAACATGTTTTTATGGGTGCACCCATATATCACTCCAATACACTGGGTAAAACTTTTTTGTGATGATATGTTATGTTTGGGATTATTAGATTAGGGAGTAAACCTAATCCACTTGGTACTCTATCCACCATGCGATGTTGTCTTGGAAGTTATCCTTGACTTTTACTCCTACTAAGTTGTGAGTTTTTACCTCATTTATTATGTTGATACAATCTTATGAAATAATGTCCATTTTTTTATGATTCCATGCGATTACTCCCAAGTTTATGTTTGAAGGAAAGTATATGATACATAATAAGTATAAAATGTATAATTTTTTTGAAATTTTTTTATAATATTTCCATGATTGCAAAGGAACCTTTATGAGTTTTATTTTTTTCTCTAATATTTCTTATGAAATGTTTGACGAAAATATTTGGATAGAAAAGTTAATTTATTAGGTAATAAATTGTTTATTTTGTGCACAAATATTGATTAGGAAAAATAAAAATCTAGTATATGTAATTATGAACTAACATATTTCTTTCTTTCTTTTTATGTGTCCCTGGCCAAGATTTTGGGCACATATTATGTTATAAAATAATTTTCATAGGATTTTTTGGGTGGTTAAGGGAATGTATGTGGTCAAGTTGAAAATTGTAAAGATATTTCATGAAACGAAAACTGCTTACATCATAAAAGTTTTTTGGGTGGAAAAAATGGATACTAAGTGGACGTGTCCACTTTATGATATAATATTTATTTATATATGGGTGATGAAATTATTATCCAAAACTCTAAACTATAAATATTCACAAATTTAAGAAAATGAATTTTATACTTAAAACTCATGATTATGTAATGTTTAAGGCTGGGAACTTATATCATGCTTTTAATAATTTAGGGATTTAGCCATTAGTCCTTCTACATTTTTCTATAATACAACTCTATTATCTAAAACATCACTCTCAAGAGATGATATCCCATAGTATATCCATTTTACCTCTTTCATAACATTGAAATCTTTGCTAGTAACATTTTAATAATCTTATCATAATTTATATTATGATAATACATTACCATCCTGGTATTTTACCATAATCTATAAATATTTATTACATATTTTATACTACATATTTAGCTACATATAAAACCAAAACATACAATGTATTTATATATATGGATACGAATGTATTTATTGAGTTACTATTGATCATTCCCTTAGCCTAACTATGATATTAGATTAGCTAATATATAGGAATACTAGTTTTATATCCCCTCGATAACTAGAATTCCTACCTATCTAGGTACTAGGTATATATCCATTGTATAAAATCAATTAATTCTAAATTTTCGCAATTCCTACTTGTGAAATACTCATAGATTTATTTGGTATTTTCCTACCATAATTTATTTTATAAGAATATAAAAGATATACATAGAATGAAATGTGGTATAGATCTATATTTAAAGAATATGTAGTTATATTAACCATATTAATATCCTCATATGTATTATACATGTCTTATTTGGGATATTTATATCATGCGACATTAACAATGACTCTCTATAAATTTTTTCTATCTTTTAATTTTTATACATTTTTAGTATATTTACTTTAACTTGATTGAGGAAACCCATATATCTATCTCAATAGATCTTATTCCCTATAACTTGGGTTACAACATTAAATCAATCTCTGGATAATTACATTCAATATATTCTTAACTAATTATAAGAAAAAATTACTACTTTTCATATGATATTATCATTTTTTTCATAGAAAAATATGGTTCTCCCTCTAATAGATTATAGGCACATGGATAAATAATTATTCCATGAGTCAATTTTTGAATTGATCAAAAAATGGATACTTATAACATTAGTTTAATAATTATGGTGTCTAATATGAAAATTTGAATTCAAATGGATTTAAACATCTATATTGGTGAAAAGGTTTGTACATAGTAAAAACATTGACTAATCATAAGCCTCTAATAACTAATGGGATTTATATCAACTAAAGATATTAAAAAAGTAAAAACTTGATTTTAGTATAAGAAATACATTTTTTAATTCATAAGAATCTGTAATTTTTATATTATTTTCCACCTATTTCTTTCTTATATAATAACGAATTATTATTCAATATGAATAATATATCTCTAAACTGATGATTATAAAACCACTGACCTTTAGTTTTATCTTCTATATGAAGTTTTTGACTCTAGAGGATTTCTTTTTATGAGAACTTATAGAATTTATTCCATTTATAATTAATTACACATCTCATCCATTGAATTTATCAAAGTCAATATTGATCTCAATATCATAAATAAAGATATACACCCTCTTATAGAAACTTATAGATTTCCATTTTTTTAACTTTTCCATCTAAGGGGTTTTTTTATTATCCATATAAAAAATCTATGATAATTACCTGAGATTTGAGATTTTCTTGATGCAAGCCTATTTATTGACTTAAAATTATCAAACAATTTTCACTTAAACACATAAATTTTATAACATAATGGTTGTATTTCATATTATTACTCATATGACATCCATTTTTCATTATTGTTAGTGATTGTTTAAGTTTTGAAACCACTATTTGTAAAGGATTTGTCAGAAGGAATAATTGAAGGCTCTAAAGACTTACAAGACTTCTCATCAATCATAATTTTATAGACATCAGGTCACTGATATGTTTAATGAAATGTGAGTTTAATAATTTCTCTACTCCATATTTTAATGATCGATGAATGTGTGGTTAATATATTCTTTGGCTCACCTTCCTGAAGTATCTATTATCTTCTAACCAAGCATATTCCTTTCTTATTTTTTAAATTCTTTAAATTTATTAAAGGATTATCATAAATTAAATGAATTTAGCTCAAAATTATACTTTAAATAGTTTACATGACTTTTTTTAAACTAGTTCTGCATGATATTTTATATTTTTACCTTTAATTTCAAAAAATTTCTTGTTCACTTAAAACCTTATAAGAAATCATGTAAAATACATAAGAGTTTTAGCTTAAAAGAATTCTAAATTTCCTTCTTGGTATTTTCTCAACTTTTTATTTTGGATTTAAGTGAATAATAATTAACATACCACAACTAGGTATTAATATATTTCTATAAGTTATATTAATCATTAATCACCAAAATTTTACAACTTTGATTCAAATATAATTAAACTATTTATTAAGTACAATATACCATACCAAACATTTTTAAAGCATGAAATAAAATCTAATCGTGTGTCAACTATACACCAAGATAATGTTTTTAGAAATACTCATTACATTATAATAGTCTTCAAATATAAGAATCTATCCACTAGGTATGTGAGTGTGGGATCTTCTCTAGATGATGCAGAAGTTAATATTCACCAACAACTTAAAGATTCACATCACTCATGTAATATTTTTTATCTTACATAGATCATATATTTGGATAAAAATATTTATGCCACATATTGAATCTAATACCCTATAAGTAATATAGATTCATTACATTCTATAGTGAATTTAATTGAAGTAAATTTTTTTTCTTTTTTCTTTTTTAATTCATTACTATTTTTCTTCAGGTGACACTTTTTTCTATATGCGAAGCTAATAACATCATGCTTAAAGTAATCCCTATTTATCATTGGTTTCTATTTAGGAATTTTTTATGGTTACTTTGACATCATAATTTAAATTTTTTTCACCTTGTCTTTCTTCTTGTTCACCAGAAGAACACGATATTTTTCTTTATTTAATTTCTTATCAACTTGGATAAATAAATCAAAACACTATTGAAGTAATTTCTATAAAATATTCATTCAATTATTCTATATAAATCCAGAGTAACTAGGTGATAAATATGATATTATGATATGTATTGAAATATTATGATTCCAATTTAATCCAAATTATAAATACAATGAACCTAGTATGTTAGAGTCAGTGGTTACTCTATTACATTTGTATAAGATACAAGAAATCACATCCCAAAGGACCGAATAGTTTATTAGTTTTAGTAAGCTAGATAAATTATTTAATTTCATAGAAAAATTGAAAGAATAAAATAGAAGCTATTATTTTATTAAATAACACCATTATTACCCTTATAATATCCTTTCATATCAATCATTTAACACTTCTTAGTATATTGGGGAAAATAAAACATAAAAAAGGGGTGATATTAGATGATTAGTAAGGTTATTCATACAATATAATCTATCATTAATAAATAATAATAATCAATATTTCAAGGTAAATAACTGAAACACATGAAATTTAGCCAATAAATTGAGAATACTATGGAATAAATAATGGATAATCAAATAAATCCATATAAATAATCACATGAGTTTCATACTTATTCATGGATATTCTAAATAACAGAATAATAACATGTACATCAATAACTAAAAACATAATTAGGTTACATATAATTTTAGACAAATGAATTATAGTTTCAAGACCTTTAATAGGGAAATTTAAAAATATATCTAAAAACCCATCTAATTTGGCCAACTAACTTATATCATGAGACCTATTGATGCATCAAGAGGCTGTATATAATTCGGAAACATCCATCACTATATTAGTAAAATTAATTCCTCAAATGAAATGGTTGAAACATAATCAACATAAATAGTCATATTAAAAAACAGACATATGAAATGTGAATACAAAACATAATGAATAAATATAATCATAAACCATCAAGAGTAATATAGCGAATAGTAATAAAATTGTACATCCCTAGTAAATATGAACATAAAGAAAACAAATAAATAATAAGTATTATATAAATACAACATATCCCCAATGCATCATATGTACAATAAATGTTTTATATTATTTATGAATAGAAATACCATAAAAATTTATTTAAAAATTTCTTGAGGAAAATTACATTTGCAGTTTAAAAATCACCTACCAAAAGTTAAAAAAATTGAGAATAATTTAATTTTAAAATAAACTTGTAAACTTGTAAAATAATATTTAAAACATTTAGTTTCCATGAATGTAGAAAATTACCTTCATATCATACATGTTAAAACAAAAATTCTTTTCACATTTTTGATAAAATCCAAAAGAGATTTGTTTAGAAAGCAACATGAAGATTCATTTAAAAATTTTATGTATAAATTCAAACATGGTTAGTAATTTATTTAATAAATAATTTTTATATTGTTAATTTTTTTGATTTTTTTTTTAGAAATCATGGATTTGGAAGAAAAAGCATTGTTTAAATGGATGGTTAAAAAATGTTGCGTTTTCATAAAAAAATGGAAAACGTTTTAATAAAAAAATAGTGGAAGATAGTAATATTACTTGAAAAGTAAATTAATAACCATATTAAATGAAAATATATTATTTTTAATATTGAAAAATCAAATAATTCTTCCAAGGTACACTTAGAAATAAATAATCTCGAACAGTGATAAGATTTTGAAATAATGTCTTACCACTTTGGTAACTCCTAAATCATAATCCCCATAAAATAAATACCATGAAGATAAATAATTTCATGATATAAAATAGAAAATGTGACTTATATACAGTACATAAAAAAATAAGTGGTGGATATCACATATGTCTCACAGAATTAAAGGTGAGACGAGAAAACCTTACTATTGGTTCGACTTCCTTCATATGTGCCTGAACTTCATATATAATGAATATAGATTTATTATAAATCTATTAAATAACTATAATAATATATATTATACAATAAATGATTTTATTATGACATTTTACTACCCATTTGTCAATAATATTTCATTATTTTCATTGTTTTAGGTGTTAATTGCCTTGTTTTCTCATGCGTGTTTTATCATGAAAGTTTTTATTAGTTTATATAGGATATAATTAAATAATATATAGAATTAAATTAATGTTATATATATATATATTTCATTAGATTCATCCTTATAACCATTCTTGAAAATTGGACCATGAAAATGTATCGAATTGCTTTATGGAGACGATAGGTCACACATACGCATAAGAGACAATATCATTACCTTTAAGGGTTAAAGGGTAAGGAGGTGAATGTTATATTAATTTTATATAATTTATATAATTACATATATATCATATATATTCATTAAATTTATCCATATTACTTTCCATATAATGTGTAAGTTAAAAATAAATCACGTCGTTTCGTGAAGCGGTAGTCTTCCGTACACACGATCAATAGTTTAGTTTCGTAGTTTATGGAAGAGGAGATTGATATAGGTCATGATATTATCACAATAACCTATAATTATATTATACACACTATATTTATTATATTTTCATGATTTAATAATATTTTAATTATGTGGACTAATAAATAAAATAAAACACTCATTTAAGAATGTTACCTCTTCTTCAGGGAACTACTTTATATTTGCACCAAAAGCATTTCTAGGATAGATTTATGATCAAAACAAGGAATATATTATGTTTTAATATGATTAAGTAATGGATTTTTGTAGTTATTATTTGAACCAAATTACTTTTTAAGTGTGAAGTGGAGAGGAGATGGGGTGTCCTTTTTTAAGTGGGGGAGAGGGCAGACATGAAATTTTTGAAAAGAATGAATTAAAAAAAATGTTTTTATCAAACAAAAAAGCCTAAAAAATGGATCATCCTAAAAAATTAGATCTAAAAAGATCTAAATATGTCAATGAAAATTTATTTTACATGTTTCTAGGTCATTTTAACAATTGTTATTATATTAACCCCCAATAAACCTAATTTTACCTTAACCATGATAATTAATTTTTATAGATATTACTATTCATAATGGTAAAAAATTAAATTGACCTTAGTATATAATATATATTATTATTATTAAAAATATATAATGAATTTTTCTAAATTCGATTTATATAAGTGGGATAATTCAATTTAAAATTAAATCTGCAGATGCATCGAAAAACAGTTTTTCCAAAGATAAACTTTCAAAAGTTTAACAAGTTTATATATCATAATTTAGTATGAAATTTATTCCAATTACATAAATTGGTTATATATTAATACAATTAAACTAGTCATAATTTAAAAATAACTTAAAAAATAATTTAACTTTGTAAATATATTAATCAAAAAAATAGTTTTAATTAAAAATCAGTATTTAAACTATTCATTGAAAAAATAATCTTTTCTAATTTTTTTTTTAAAATTAACTCCAATATAATTTTTAAATTTAGATTTAAAAATCAGAAACATATTAAAGTTTATCTTCCATTAATCATATGTTTTACAAATATTAAATTTCCACTGAATCATATTTCTTAGTCATTAGTATAATTTAACATATTCCTACAAATCATTAATGAAATACTATTGTAATACAATGATCATATATTTAATTATTTTCATAACCAAAATATCATTGATAAAATAATATTATATCTAAAAAAACACTTTAATCATTCCATTTCATCTATAGTAATAACATTAACTTGACCTTGATCTCTTAGCTTCATCCAAGGTATATTCCATTGATGCTTGAGGATTAATTTGCATAGTTCCCCATCTCCTTTTAGTTGAAACATTGAAAATTGATAGTTTATTTTATTAAAATCATGAGCATGGTGGAATTTATCTTCACACATTTATCAAAATACCATTTTGTTAATGTATGTTATAGGGTTATTCCATCCATAATTATCACATGTGAGAAATCCCTACTTTCCCTTATTCCCCTTATATATCTTTTTCTATGCTTTCCTCTTCATATATTTCTTCCCTTTGAAGCCAAAAGACTTGAGAATTATTTATCTATCTTTATATAACATGATAATATTTCATTTTATGTTGAGAAGGATTGGGAGAATAGTTCATTTAAAATAATTGGCTTTAACCCATCAAATAAAGTATCAAACTTCCTATTTGGATTACATATATAGTTCAAAGAATGCATTAATAACATTGTAATGTTAGATTCATACACAACAAAATTTTATTCTTGATATTGCATTAAAATAAAAAATTGACTCTCCATGTTCGCTAGTTGCTCACAAGGAAATTTCTTTTCCAAGAATAATACTTTAAAATCCTTATATTCCATGTATTATATTTCTTCTTTATCCTTAGTGTTTTGAAACAATGGCCACCATTGATCCACATCACTCAAGAGATGATAAAATTCTATGAAAAAGTTATACCTTTTATTTATTTGTAAATTCAGAATTATATTATCCAAGGAACTGATCCATTTTTAGCTAAAAATGGATTCATGGTTCCATTGAATGATTGTGGTTGATGATGCATACAGTGGTCTAAAATTATTACACAATGTGGTTGATCAGCAAGGTATAACATATAATAAAGGTTATTAATTTTAACCTGATTTATCTTCCCCAATATGGTTATAATTTTATTTGTTCCAACTATAACTCTATCTATAACTTCATTATCTCTCTATATATGTAAATCCCTATATAGAGTATTTTCATTAATACAGTTCCAAATACTTCCACTAGAATCCATTTATAAATAATTAATTACACTATATTATGCCATATAATTATGAAACATAATGTATAATCCCAAAGCTATTAAAATAGTTAACATAAATTAAAATATTTATGCATAGATAATATCAGAATCATAAACATGGTTTCTTTGGGAATGTTTTAAAATCATAAAAATATTTTTGAATCCTTCATAATGGTTTGTAATGAATATTTAAATCAACCCAAAAATTTCCTCAAAAAGATTCAAAATAGGTGAACAGTAAGGCATATTTTCAAGTACTAGGTAAAAATCAAGTCAAGTGCAACATAAATTTTTTGAAGTTATTACCCCTAGGTACATATGTATCAGAACCATCTCCACTTGAAATTCCCATACATAGATGTATTTCTAGGAAAAAACACAAAATATGTTCCTTAATAACAATTTAGTATATTATTTTATACTTATACTCCATGTATATTATAATTTTTTATTCTATAATCTAGGTTTTCATTAATATAATTTACAAGGTATCTACTAATGTTTCACTGATACTAACTGTAAATACATTGACCATAGTTTCCTAGAGTCGGTGGTTACTTTATTATATTGGAATAAGAAATAAGGAATCACATCTTGAAGGTATAAATAGTTTATTTGTCTTGGTAATCTATATAAATAATTTAATATCATATTATAATAAAAAAAATAATATAAAACATAGTATTTTATTTGAGAACACAATAATTCCCCTGATCATATTCCTGCATGTCAATAAAAAAACACTACCTTATATCAAGGGGAAAATAAAACATAAGAATGGGATGAGTTCAAATGCTTAGTAAGGGTATGCGCAAAAAGGAATATATCATTAATAAATAATCATAATCAATATGTCAAGGTAAAAAACTAAAACACATTCTATTTAAATAATAAATCGAGCATAATATGAAAGGAATAAAGGATGATCAAATAAAGCCATATAAATAATCACATGTTCTTGAAATTTATCTGTGTATATTATAACTAATAGAATAATCCCATGGATATCAATAACATACCTCTTAATTATGGAATTTATAATTCAAGAAATCTAAAACATACTATCCGAACCTCTAACAAGAAAGTTTAAAATTATGTATAAAAACTCATTTAACTTTGCCAATTGATTTGTCACATGATACTTATCAACATATAGAGGGGCTATCTATAAACATAACCCACCAATAAAATAATAATTTAAATGAATTTATCATATTAAATGGGTTAAATATAATCAAAATAATCATTTATATTGAAAAACCTATATACAAAATTTCAATACTAAACCCAATAAATAAACATAATAATAAACAATCGAAAGTAATATGATGAATGGTTATGAAATTGTATATATCCACTAAAACATATCATAAATCATACTAATAAATAATATGATTTATATCAATACAACATATCCATAATTTATCATATGTTCAATAAAGTTTTGATATCATTGATGAATAGAAATACCATAAAAATGTAATTAAAAACATTCTTAAGAAAAATAAAATTTTCAATTTGAGAATAAACTTTTAAAATAGAATTATCAAAACAAAATTTGAGAATAATTTTCATTGAAAATAAACATGGAAACTAGTAAAATAATCTTTAAATCATTGAATCATCATTAAGGTGAAAAATTATTCTCATGTCGTACATGTTAAAAAATATATTCCTCTCATGTTTTTGGTAAAATCTAAAAGAGATTTATTTGGAAGGAAATATGAATTTTTAATTTATTTTTTTAAATAGTCAAAATGGGTAATTATTTATTAAAAAAATCATTTGGATAATGTAATTTTTTAGATAATATATATTTGGAGGAAAAACCATGTTTTATCGAAAAGTGAAATAATGTTTCTTTTTCATAAAAACATTTCCTCAATCATTTTATGTACCAAATAGGTGAAAATAGAAATTTTACATGAAAATTTAGTGAATAAATATAGGAGAAGAAAATATATTAGTTTTAAGATATAAAAATCACATAATTATTATATGGGGGATTAAACATAAACAATCCGAAATAATGATGATATTGTGAAATAAACCCTTATCAGTTTGGCAACTTTTGAATTATAAGACCTATAAAAGAAATAAAATCAAATGAAACATTAAATATTATTAAGAAAAATATATTCAGGATATAAAATATTAAAAGTTAGTATATATTCCACACAAAAGAAATAAGTGGTGGATGTGGCATATGTCTCGTAGAAGTAAAAGTTTGATATAAAACCCATATCTTAAGTTCGACTTCCTTCATATGAATCTGAACCTCTAGTATAATTAATATAGGATTAATATAAATCTATGAAACATAATAATATAACTAATACCATATATTATCCTCTTATAACATTTTATGACCTATTTTTTAGTAATATTTCATTATTTTCAATGTTTTAGGTGTTAATTGCCTTGTTTTATCATGCATGTGTTGTCATAAAAGTTAAAATTTTTATAAATAAGTTATAATTAAATCATATAATTAATTATATTAATGTTATAAATATTTTTTTCATTCGATACATCCTTTTTACCATTCTTGAAAACTAGACATAGGAAACGAATCACATTTCTTTATGGAGACAGTAGGTCATACCTATGCACAAGTGACAATATCACTACATTAAAGGGTGAAAGGGTAAGGAAGTGTATGAAATATTAAATTTTAATAATTTATATCATGTCATATACATACCATATATTCATTAAATTATTCCTGATTACTTTTCATGTAAATCATTATGAATCACATTGCTTTGTAAGGCCATAGTTCATCGTACACAAGTTTGGCAGTTTTATTTCCTACTTGGTGGAAGGGGAGATAGATTTTGATCATGATTTTATCATAATTAAATATTAGTATATTCTAGATAATATTGTTACTATATTTTCCTGATTTAATAATATTTTAAGGTGGTTGAAGAATAAAAAAAAATTAAAATGCTTATTTAAGTATGTAACCTATTCTTTAGGGAACTTCTTTAGGATTTCACCAAAATCCTTATTAGGTTACATTTACGATAAAAAATAAATCTATGATATTTTGATATGATTAAATAAGGTATTTTTGTTGGTAGTTTCTGAACCAATTGTTTTTGTAAGTTTGAAGGGGAGGGGAGAGGGGGTGGCCTTTATAAACGGGTGGGGGGAGACAAACTTGGAATTTTTAAAAATACTATACTACACCCTCATTTTTATCACGAAAAAGACTAAAAAATTGTTCATCCTCAAACATTATAGGTTATTAAGTGTCTATATAGAAAAAATGGAATTGGATAAATTTCTAGTTCATTTTAACCATTATTTTCTTATTTTAACCCCTAGTAAACCTATTTTACCTTAACCACAATAATTAATTTTTTCTACTTTACAATTCCTAATGGAAAAACATTAAGTTGAACCTACTAGATAATATAAATAAGGATTATTTGTAATATTTAATAGATTTTCCTAAATTCAATACACATAATTGGAAGAATTCAATTTAAAATTAAACCTAGAGGCGTATCGAAAAATTGTTTTTCCAAAGAAGAACATTCAAAAGTTTAAAAAGTTTTTATATAAAATTTTAATATGAAATTTAATATATTTACCTAAATTAGTTAAATATTAATATAATTTAAATAATTTTACTCTAAAATCAATTATAAATAAAATTTAAATTTTTAAACAATTTAAACAAAAAGTTAATTGTTAATAAAAAACAGCATTTTTAACTACTCATTGAAAAATTAATAATTTCAAAAAATTCTAAAAAAATATCTAAAAGATAATTTTGACATGTATATTTGAATATTGTATTAAATTTTCTGACATTAATTTTCTAAAATTAGTTCAAATAATATTTCAATTATATACACAAAGCCCGATTAAACTGAATTTTAGAAAATATTGTTTTTCAGAAAAAAAATTCTTTTTCCTTTCAATTGATTCTTATTTTTTTATAAACAATATATAAGAATTGGATTTATTTTATAAATGTGTAGACCATATATTTTTACTAATTTAATTAGTCATATTCATATACATCAACATAGCAGGTAGGATAAAAATGGCATGTTTAAAGAATAGTATTTTAATAGAGTAACATGTTTCATTTAAACCCAGTATTTCATGAATTGAAAGCTATTGAAAAGATTGAATTTATTTTAAAATAAATATATCATAAAGTCTTAGTGTGTTACATTTTATTCTAATATTGGTTTTGCGTGTCATATAGGCTATCGAACATGATGTTCCTCTTTTAAAATCTAAGGGCGTTACACCAATTCTACTAATTGATCAATGTACTATATCATCTTGAGTGTATTTAGACCAATATAAATTGCATCGATAAATTAACAAGTATTCAATGAAATGATAATATCATTCATTTATTATTTTACCTTCTCCATAACAAAAACCTTTATATATGAAACAGAATGGTATAACCATCCATGTCCTCATTTTTCTTTTATATATCACTGAAAATTGAGAATAAAAATATGATGTAAACAAAAAATGAATCATAAATGATTCTCATATTAGTTTCTTTTTCACCCTCACTAACTTCTTAATATGGTTCATCAAGTATTGAAGACTCAAATAAATATAATTTCTTATTATATCGTATTATTATGAACAATATCTTACACAACTCTTGGAAATTAGGGCTGAGAAATACGTGTTAGTTTCTCATTATTTACTATAGTGTTTCTAATGAATTATTTGATTTTTTTTTCTAAAAAATGAAAATAGTTCATTAAAACTTTTATCTTTATTTTTGATTTATAAATTATTGATTCACTAACCATAAATTTCTCTCACTATTTTATTTAAATCATAGTATGCCTCAACTACAAGATTCATAATAATCAAGTTCTTGAGTATTCTAGTGGGAAAATATTTTAAGATATGAAACATTTATAAGAACTAATATTTTCATTATTTTCCATATGTATTTCAATGATTAAATCCCTAATAATTTCTCATTTTGAGGCAATTTTCATCACTTTTTATTTTTAAGGATATATTGGATTTAATTGTGAAAATATAAAATTTAAATTTGTAAGTTTTTTTAAAAATTTATAAAATTATTTGATGAATCCATTCTTTTTGTCTTAAATTCTGTGAAATTTTTTAAAATTCTATTTTTGAGATTTAAATGGATGAATTTAGTTAATTTGGGGAGTTTTTTGGATATTTTCGAGCCTAACACATTATAAAATCATCTCTTTGATATTTTCCTTTGTGAATTTTTAGAGATTAGGGAATTAAAACATCATGATACTGAATTTCACCAGACTAAAAACCCTATCCATGTGTCCTTGATTAAATTATAAGATTAAGAGATGATGTTTTTAGGATGATTCCAATGATAAATTAAATCTTAGGGAATATAGAAATTAATTTCTCAATATTGTGGATATTAAATGGATACTGCTACAACTTGGATCCAATCATGTTGATTTTTTTACACATGAAAGATGATAATAAAGGTCCAATTGAATTAATAAACATTTACAAAACGTTTTCCAACCAATTTTCATTGAAATAACAGAAAGGACATAAGAATAAATGAAGAGAGAGAGATAGAGGTTGTAATTTAATGTGTTCATGTTGGAGGCTGAGTGCTAGAGTACATAAAAATATTTATTATGGATTCAAGGATGAATAAGGAAGTGGGAGTTTATTTATCCATGCTCCACTAAACTCCTAGGTGGATATGAAAATGTGATCCATGGGAAATCACTTCTCAGTCTTTATTCTCTTCACTATATCTTCACTGAATTTTTTTAGAAAACGTGTTTTAAAGTTAAAAAGTATATTTTCATAATCAAGTGATTTTTATTCTAATATATTCTAGATTTTTTTTACAAATTATAAAATTAAATCTATTATCCTCATTATTTAAGGTTATTGGGAAACATTATTTCCATTGAGTATAGTTAGTTCAGTCGGGTTCAATTTTTTTAAGTTCCTTGTGATTTTGAATCACTTTTATAAATTGGAAAAAAATTATATTGTGGTGTTAGTATAATATATAATTAGGATTTCACATGGATTTCCTTTGATAAAAATTGTTAAATAAAAATATTTAATCATTTTAGGTTAGAAATAATAGATACTGTAAAAGATCCACACCTTCCAAAAGCTATAAATTATGAAATATGGTTTTTAGACATATAATTATAATTCGTTTCAATTAAAAAATTCAAATATCTTCTCAAATATAGTTTAGTTTATCTTTAATTTTTTACAAATAATAAAATCCAAAAAGTTTAGTTTTTTTCAATAATGGAAAACCAAATAAATAGTTTGAAACTTCACTCTAGAAATCTCCCTGAGAGACAACCTGAGGGACTATAATTCTTTATTCTTTTAGGGTATAAAATTATATTATATGATATTCATGAAAAATGTCACTCATAAACTAGTTCCATTATCAGGGCGGTTTATTGTGTTGATTTTATTTTCTTCATATCCAGAAATTCCAACCTTAATTAATTTATGTTAGATCCTAAAATTGATAAAACTTATCACTCTAGGGAAAGATCTATTATCAATTCCCATTTGACTAGTTGTGAGTTTACCACTAACAATACCAGAAGAAATATTTTTAAACGTGAAATAATCATGGATGATAGTATAAATTTAAAATAATTGGATTGATCTTATAATTAAAATCAATAAAACCATGTTAAGTACCTTGATTCATTTGTTGGTTATTAAATTAAATATGGTCTTGTTCACCAACATCTAAAATTCAAGGGACTTACATGCGGAGAAACATAGAATAATATTCAAGAGTTTAGTTATTTTTTTGTTAATATAAAACCAAAGGAATATAGGGATATTAAAAAACTAGAGATTTCTATTTTCCACTAGAAGTACTAGAAAAAGAATTCTTTTTCTATTCATATTTTACATTGATACAAGATTGAAGTGAATTGGAAATGATTTTTTGTGAAAACAATTCAATTAATTCTAAAAATACTTCCATTATAAAATAATTTTTTGGAATTAGGAAAACCTAAAGAGGCCCTTTATATAAATATAGGAAAAGATTCAATAGAATTTGATTTAGTTTCCCCAATCACTAAATAAGTTAAGAAAATTAGATCTAATGTTTTTATTGAGGATTTGGTATCACTGATAAGAGTATGATTAATGAAAATATTGGAGGTGATTTAATTGATAAAACACTTACTGTTTCAAGAACATCAATTGAAATCATGACACAAAATGATCAATAATTTATTAAAATCAGGCTTATTTATGTTAAATCTTCCCAAGAAGTACCCTATAACAATTAAAAAAGCAATGTTATTGTGATCCAACATAGTTATTTTACTACCATAGATTGGTTAATGATATTATATAACACTATATAACCACAACCCAAACATAAAACAACTTTTTAATAAATGTTCATTGTGCAATTTCTTCTTAAAAGGACCATTTTAGTTACCAATGCCTTAAAATGTAAGAACATTTTGAAAATTAAAATATAGTATTTCCTAAAATAATTTCTTGATCAATAAAAAAAATATCTATTCCACCCGATAAAAATTACAACCACAAATGGAATAATCTAAATCAAGACTTAATTAGACATACCAAACAATTAAAGAATTTTTTTAATCCGAGTCAAGTAATTATAAATCTACACACTTAAATAGAAAAACCAATGATAATCTTATATGGAATTTCCATCCTACTCATTATATCAAAAAATTGAGATATAATTTTAATGATGCAATTAGATGACAAAAAACTCCATGAAACTATAATAAGAAGTATTTGGGAAATACCATGAAAAATCACAAAAAAATAACATGATGAATACCTTGATGACACAAGTAGGTCAATTGGATACTGATCTAAGAAGTATGAGAAATAAAATGACTATATTTTTACCTTTACAACCTCAAATGAGTCCCAAAGATAATAGAAAGTAAAATGTGAGTGTCATTGAACATAGAAGTGAAATAAAGATGAATTTTACAAAAAACAGGAGTATTAAATTATAATATAAACCAAAATCTATTCAAGAGACTCCCATAACTCTTTTATCTAATTTAGAACCCACTGTTTAAATTTTCTGAAATTATAAAGTGCAGAATTATATAACTTATTTGCAAGAAAAATCATTTCCACAAGAGTTTTATTTTATTGAAAAAATCAATAATGATTGGAAAAGGATGTTATGAACTTGTATTTATAATTATCAAGAAACATTCTGACCAAAACTTCCATATCCTAGGAGTAACCCACCAAATAAAATAGGTGATATAAAATAATTGGATAAATAATTCATATAAAATTTCAGACAAAGTGCTAGTCAATATCCTTTTGTTATATACTATTAATAAAATTACAAATTATGATTTTATTTCTAGTTATATGATATTACTGTATGAAATTAAAATTAGGAGAGAAAGTGAACTTGTTAAGAAGTTCTTCCTCAATGATATAACATATTTTCCCTAACAAATATAAAGATCTAGGAACATTCACCATGCACTATACCATAGAAAACTTTTAGTTTAAGGAAGTTAAGCTTGACACAAGAGCTTCTATTATTGTTATGACACACTTGTGTTATTCATCTTTACTGGTTTTAGAATTCAACCATTCTATAATATTCATTCAACTTTAAAACTGATGTACCACAAAACATGATGTTGTTATTGTGGATGTTCTGGTTCAGGTGAGAAAACTGATCTTAGTTGCCATTTTTATGTCTTAGATACAGAATATAATTGATTTAGCATACATAAACCTATCCTAATTGGAAAAACTATTCAAAAAACTAATAAATCCATTATTAATATCCACAAAGTAACCTTGTAATTATAATTTTAGAGATAAGTAGCTCATTTCAACAGTTTTTAATCCATGAAACACCTAATTTAAAACAATTAAAATTCTTAGGTAAACATGATTGATTGGTTTTCTATTGACATATTTTATGATTTTCAAGTTATATCTTGTAAAACCACTAAACTGAAACAGATGAAATTAATTTTCATAAAATATTTGATAATTTTAAACTTTATTTCATTTTTTATAATATATAAAATTATGATTTTTTCTACTATTTAGAGGAATCTAAAAACATAGAATTACAGATAAATAAACAGTGTTATGAATATGTTTAAACCAATTCTTGTGATATTTGTAATTTTTTTAATCTCCTTATATTTTTATTATACTTTTTGAACCTAATTATTTTTCTTTAAAAAATGAGGAATTTTCATGTTAAAAATAGTTTAGGATTCTCAAATTGATAACCTTACTTCTAGAAATTCAAATCTTGCGAATTATTTGAAATCGACAATTCTTATAAAACACCAAACCTATAAATATATAGTTATAAAACATATTTTCATATGATTTATTCAAAAAATTTATAATTTTTATTATGTAAAATGAGTTGAATGTTACATGGAAGGTCATATAACCTTTTTGACCACAAAAAATCACCCCTAGAGTTAGAGTTGAAACAATTACCGTAAAATATTAAGCATGCACTCTTTGGGGAGAATAATAAATTACTTATCAAAATTTAAAAGGATCTACAGAAATACCAATAGAATAAATTTACAAGTATCCTAAAAACACATAATAATGGTTTATGATGGACCTTGTTCGATTTAATTAGAACTAGTCATTCCCCTAAAATATGTATAATTCTCGATGAGAAAAATGCCAAGAATGTGAGATAAATATTATGGAGATTGAGCCCAAACATGTTATAGGTTGTTAAAAAAATTTATAACTCCCCAAAATTCTATAATTTTATTTATTTATGAAATATATTTGATTTCCCATGGTTTACGCAACACCGATCTTAAATAAGGTTTGTAAGAGTATTATTATTTAAGTATGATTGTTACAACCAAGTTATTGATTTGATGAGTATGAAGAGGAATAACCAAATTATGAAATATATAAATAAATTATTTATTTAATTAAATCAATTAATTTAATTTAAAAAAAAATTATTCATCTAATTTGTTTTACTAGGAAAAGTATAAGAATAAATTAATTTTATAATATAAGAATACATTATTTATAATAATGGGGTTTATGTGCTTTAGGTGAGAATAATTAGAAATTAATTCATGTAATTTTTAGAAATTTTATTTGAAAAAATGAACTAATTTTTTTAAATTATAATTTCAAAATTAAGTTAGGGTGAATTTTTGATATTTTTTAGAAATAGTTGATTTTTGGATGAATAGTAAAAAATACTGATTAAAAAAACTATCAATATTATGATATTATAATGATATAAGAAAAAATATAATGTTTGATAAAAAATTTCTTGACAAATATATATTTAATAATAAATATAATTTATATAAATATATAATATCCAACTTAGAAATATATGCTTAACATTTTTGAAATCTAAGTGATGTTTTTGTTCAAATAAAAATTATTTTTAGTTATTATATCTTAATTAAATTATATAAAATATTACTTTTTTTAAATAAAAATATTTCTCCTTTGGTTTAAAATTATTCATTTAATTCCATTGGAATAAACATTATACTTTATTTTTCAATAAAATCATTTTTACGCTTAAACAACATTTTGCTAAAAATTACTTTTGTTTCCATTAGAGCACTTATATTAAAATTAATTTATGAAACTTATATAAATTTAATATTTGAAAATAGATCACATATTTAGAATCATAAAAATTAATAATAATTAATAATGTCAACATAATTTTTTATTATAATTAATAGTAAAAATGGTAAAAATTTATTACCACGATTATGGTTAAAATGGGTTTACCGGTGGTTAAGATATTAGATATGGGTCAAAATGAAACTTAATATTATCTAAATTTTAATTTTTGATGATATTTAGACCTTATATCATTTTACATTATAACACTTGTCCATTTTGTGTTACTTTTATATGAAAATGACTTTGTATTATTTAAATATTTTATGTAATTTCATGTGTGTCCCTCCCCTCACTTTTAAAATAAAACCTCCTCACCTCCCTTATTCAAAAACGTTTAGCACTCTATCATGGATGTTAATTACAATAAAACCTTTATGTCTTTCTTCCCTTTGTTCTTAATCTTTTTT
Organism: Viscum album; assembly: GCA_963277665.1. Classification (NCBI taxonomy): domain Eukaryota; kingdom Viridiplantae; phylum Streptophyta; class Magnoliopsida; order Santalales; family Viscaceae; genus Viscum; species Viscum album. The sequence goes on from OY728162.1 coordinate 131,134,557, forward strand.
TCTTCTTATAATACCATCATAACAAGTATTATGTTGTAATCCAAAAGAGGTATCTCAATGAAGAAGTAATTGTCTTTATCAGCTCTTTCAAAGTCTTTTTAATCTAAAAATTCTATAATTATGTTGTATCTATAGCAATATAATGAATATAGTATCATTAATATAAGGATATATTATTTTTATTATGGTACAACCATTTTCCGCATCATTACCGTCAAAAGGTGAACGAAACTATCAGTCATGCGTACATGTGGATTGCCACCTCCATGTAGCGATGTTATTCATTTTTCATAACCACATGTCATTGATGGTTATAATTATGAATTTACTTAATATATATGATATTTATTATATAATAATAATAATTTTTTGATGATAAAATAATATCTTGTTTATTTTCTTTTTTCTCGCTAGAAAACAGAATTATCGTCTATGCGTAAGTACACACTACCTTCTACATATAAGATATATATAATTTTTAATGTATGCATTTTATATAGGGCTATAAAATTATATATAATGAATATATATAATACTTATGAAATATATAACCTTTTGTAAATGTTATATTAATATTATACCTTAGCATGTTCAAAGTTATTCGGTATTTATTACAAACTCTTGTTTATGTTATCTTATCCACCTACATGTGTTAAGGTAAAATGATTTTAACATGGATGATTAAGTAAGGTTTAATAATGATGATATTATATAATAATAATATATAAATGTCATGATTACAATTCTGAAGATGATGTAACCATGATTAATGTGAAAATATCAGAACTGTCAAACTAAATCATTCATAAAAATGAAACAAATATCATCCCGAATAGCAATTTTAATAAAGAATTATTAATAAATGTGTCATAAGATGTTATAATTGGATAATATATGATATTATAAGTATAGATATGTGTTTTTAATAAAATTATAATAAATTTAAATTTATTATATAGGAGGTTGAAATCACTTACAAGAAATGTTGGACTTGAGGTAATGGATTCCCATCTCACTTTTGTTTCTGTGAGACATATGTCATATTCACAACTCATTTATTTATTTTGATTTATATACTACCCCTTTGATATATTATATAAATAATATTTTTTTATTCATTGTATTTAATTTTCATTTTATTTTATTTCTTTCATGGGAGTTATGATTCAAAAGTTATCAAAATCATAAGGGTTTTATGTTATAATGTTACTTTTTTACTAGGATTATTAATGCTTAAATTTAAGATGATTAAATTATATGATATTTACTTTAAAAATAATATTTATTTTATCCTCATTTTGTTATTTCTATAAATGAAAATTTTTCCTTCCATTTTTCTCACCGTAAGGACTAAAACGTCTGAATGAATTTTTTAAGAAAAAAAGATTTTTCTATTTTATTCGGTCAAAAATACTTTTCATCAATGTCTATATTTTATTTAAAATTGTTTCAATAATGTTTATTATTATTATATAATAATTTATTAAAATAATTTTTATCATTGATTTAATTTCTATAAAATGTTTTAAAATTAATATTTTTTCTATTTTCTGAAAGAAATACTTTTTACCAATGGTGTAAACAACATACTGTGTTATCATTTATCACACACATATATTTTAAAACCATCATGAATATTCTATTACTTGAATATTACATTAAAATTTTCCATTTTTATTTTCAAGGAAATTTATTTTCCTAATATTCTGGAAATTTTCAGTTTTCAAAAAGTTATTTCAAATTGAAAGAATATTTTCCATAAGAAATGTCCTAGTGATATTTTAAAATAATTTTAATGTATGTAAATATCATTTGATGAATATAATGATTTACTTGGGATATACTCTATGTATATCTTCTAAATTATTTCTCTAAATAGATAATGATAATGTTTTTTTTATTTTTTGAATTGGAAAAATAATAAAATTTCATATGATTGTTTATCAATATAAATGTTTATGTTTATTATGTATTGAATTATTATTTACTTATTTCGTATGAAAAATAAATTATTGTTATCAAGTGATTGGTGGGGCCCATTTTACCCCTTTTTTTGTTTATGGGTCTTAATTTAAGAATGAACGTAGATGAATGTTTTTGTCATAAACCAACCCACTAGGGCCCACTTGCCCAGTGGAATGACGAGTGTAACACCCCAAGACCACCTATAATATTCTAGAGGATACTAAAAAGTTTCAAGAAGGCATAAAATGAAATTGGAGTCCTTTTACTAATGTACCCACACACACACAACAATATCAATGAAAAATTGTGTAAGAATAATGAAATACTATAATATATAGAGTATAACTATGCATAAAATAACCTTTAGGAAATACATCTGAGTATGGATATGTAAAGAAAAAGAATATGTGGGAAAATGATCACACAACTAGAGATAATGTTCCAACCTAAAAATAATTAGAAGGGGTGGGGGACTGAGAGATTCCAACTCTTGATCTCTATGTCTGACCAATGAATGCAGTTAATGCACCCAAGTACCACTATGCTTCACCAAAGTCACTATAGATATGCCTTTCATCTTCATAAGATATGACATATGTAGTAAAATACCATTTAGGGGTGACTATATCCATACCTAATAGGACACCTCAAAATAAAAGGAGGTAATAGAAAGGTAAAATAGTATTAACTTCAAGCCATATCAAGAGGTAAATGGAAACCCATCAGATATTCTCATAAATAAACCCAAATGAGAGATAAAGGGGATCCCTATCTATATAACCGAGCTAAGGATGATGAGTCTTCCTATAGCATTAGTGGTTTATCTTTGATGCCTATCATCCTGTGAAACCACACAAGAATCCATTTAGAGGACTCACACTTCACCAATGTGCTCTATAGGTGAGGGAGAACAATCTATAGTGGAGGACATGCACCCTAGCATGTGAGGTGGTGCCACTTGGTAGGTATAAGACCCACACCCAATTTTTTATAAGGGTTCCATTCCACCTGATTAAAGATAATGATGGACCTAAACTCTATTGTAATAGTGGGATTCCAACCTGAAAATCTATATGATGATCCTTCCTGATCACTTCCATAACTCAAGCATCGCCTGAAGAAGCATAATGCTTAGATAAATTCATATCATATATCTAATTCCACAATGAGGGATTCAATTATGTTCTACATGAAAAAAATACTTAGGATAGGCTACCCATGGGCCAAAATTCATGTCTCGGAGATGGTGATATGTAATGTGTAAGTTCTTGAAGAGGGTACATGACATGTACATAGGGTCTCCTAATGTGTAACCTCACCTAGACACCCAATCGTGACCTTTATTACACATGGATTGTATATCTATGTTGGACTACCCGATGTTTATAGGTGGTACAAGACATGTCTTGGCTACTGAAGGCCTTCCCTTATCCATCCATCTTGTGCCCATATACTTTGACCCATGCCCAAGTACACTGGTTGTGCCTGTGTACACTAGCTGTGACTGGGTACCCTGGTCGTATCTAAGTACATGGTCATACCCAAGTACTCTGGAAATGCTTAGGTGTCTGGTCATGTCCATGCCCCTATACTCACAAAGTAAAATCCTAAACATCATCGTTGGGTCACACAGTATGTATGATTCATACATGACGTGTGATATTTATCTTTAGTGAAAAACCAAACTGCTATTTGAGGGAATACATAATGTTTTTTCTTCCAGATTATACATTGTGTGGTCGGGTATTTTACAATCAGTAAAGATTGGTCTGTACATGGATTATCGATCTGAATTTTCCTCTACAAATATCACTATTTAACAACCTGTAATTGAAGTTAAACATTTTTTTCTATTGATTCCCAGCCTATGGTGGCCAAAAATACAAAATTAGATCTGTCATGTGGGAATCTGTCATCTGTTAGTCACTATTCATGGTCTTGAAACATATACACATCACCCATAATCACGAATCTATAATAATATTTTCGAAAATCATCAATTCTTCTATCATTCATAAAACCACCAAGAATATGATGGTTTTGTCACACTTGAAACTTCCCCAATAATGTCAAACAAAAACCCCATGGTTCAACTATAAAGAATGAGAAGAACAATGGGGAGAAAAGAGAATAAACAAAGTTGATGAGCATCATCGGCTGATGTGATCCTAGACAATGATCCATATGTGTGGAATCAAGGGGTGAAATCATGGAATAACAAATATAAATTGAGTTTAAAAACACAATTCATATTTTGGCTCATGTGAAGGATGATAATAACCAGAAAAATGAAAGAAGATAATTAAATCCATGCATAACCATTAATAAAAGTGTTAAATCCATAAATAATGAGCCCTACCTCAATAATGGATTGATCATTGGTGAATAATTCATTCACTATTAATGAATATCTCATGGTGTTCCTATTGTTTCTCATTATCCTTCAGTCATTTGTCATTGATCCATACTCCTGGTTATTAATAGATATTTCCTCCTCTCACTCACTTATCAATCAAGGTTATGTAGATAGCCCTAGGGATTTTCCATAACATGGTATTTATATAGAGGGGGTTAGGTACTGGCCTTTAAAACTAAATAAATGAATTATTTATTTATTTTTCTGAATGCATCACTAATGGATTCCAGCCATCAAATTTTCCATGATGAAAAACTATATGTTATTCTTATTGTGAACCTTGCATTCTAGAATCAACCTTGGTCTCAGATGTTCCATCCGGGGTCCCAAGCAATGGGAAATCCATTTACACTAAAAATATATGTTCATGTGCTTTAATATATATTAATATTCAAAATATATTATTTCTAGGGTCCGCATATTCCAAAACACCATGACGAATTTAGGAAAAAATCTAGACATATTCATATAAATATTAAAAGGACTAATCGAACAAAATAAATTTCATTACAATGTACCCTCCTTCCAAGATTTTCTAACTAAAAATCCAAATCTAAATAAAAAAGTGGGGTTACTGAGTCCTCATCTAACTCTCAATTTCCTAGGAGTTGTCCTAAAGACTCTCATACTGGAAATGAACACAAACTGACAGGAAAATCTATCCACACTGGATCCTCTCTTTGTCATCTTTAATCTCCACCGGGCACTCCATGAAGGTTGTTCTATCCTAAATTTCCATCCTTCCCTAGTCGATAATATATGTAGGGTCATGTACATACACATGGAAGAAGTCATGTACTCGGTCCAACCACGGGGGTAAGGCCAGGAAGTAAAAAAACTCACCAACCCTCCATATGATCTTGAATGTTCCAATGAACCTTGGGGGTAGTTTGCTTTCTTGCAAAAATATCCAAAACCCCTATCATAGAGATACTTTCAAGAAAAAATGGTCTCCCTAATAAAAATCCAAATAACTAATATGTCGATCTAGATAATATTTTTATCATCTATGAGCCATACTAATATACTCAGGAATCACCTATTCTTTATCCACCATTGTATACATAATCTATGGTCCAAAAAGAGATGCCTTGACAGAAGGGTGACATGACGGGTCTCTCGTATAGGGCCTCAAAAGGTTTCAAATTGATAGTAGAGTGATATATGTTATTATATGAAAACTCTTATAATGTAAAGTAATCCTCCCAAATCTGACCAAAGTCCAACACATAGGCTCTCAACATATACTAAAATACCTAGATATTTTTCTTAATCTATCCCTCTATATGAGAGTAAAATGTTGTGCACATCCATAACTTGGACTTAAAATTCTTTTGAAGACTTCTCCACAAACACAAAATAAACATATCATCACATTCATAGATGGTATCTGTGGGTACCCCATGAATCCAAATGATATCTTGCATGTATCACCACACAAAAATAACACCAAACTCTACTCCTTCATAAAAATAAAGTGTTCTAAATTAGTAATTAGGTTAAATATCACCCAGATAGAATCATGGACTCTCACAATATATAGAATCCCCAACATAAATTTTATATATATATATATATCATCTCACTTACAATATAAAATCTCGATAGGCTGTGTTATACTTTCTAGAACTTGGTGTTCAAACTATTTCTTATGATATTTGTGACATTCATAGACAAAATTAGAAACAAATCACCTCATTCCAGTCCAAAAAAACTACCATTAAAGGTGCTTGTATATATTTTCCACCCTAGGATGTAAAACTATGGGGGAAGTGTGAAACTACCTCATCACCTCCTCTTGAAAAGTGACCGAAACCACTATCTTTCACGGGAAAATAATAATGTGCTCACCTCCTTTAGAAAATCCATATGGTGTACCTCTTGATGATAACTAATATTGTAGAACCTTGTAGTTAATTTCTTGCAACTGATCATCTCTCACATGCTGAAGGGGTGACAAAGTCGACACTATCTTCTAAAGAAAAACTACACCCCTCTCCTCCATCAGGGTCAGCTATAATGAAAACAACAACTCAGACACCTCATATACCAAGAGAGATTTAGAATTTATGTAAGGGAATCTAACACCATGTTTCCATTCCAAGTTGTATATATCACCTTTATGTCATAGTCATGTATAAAATCCAACCAGTTCTTCTATATCAAGTTAATATATCTCTGAGTAAAGTAGCACCTGAGACTCTAGTGGTCTGAGAAAACAAAAAAATTCTCACCCAAAATATTATGGATCCACATATTTAGAGTGAAGACTAATTTTGAAAACTCTTGTTCATGATTTGTGAAGTTATACTCATGTGGTATCAAATTTCTTGACCCCTATATAATCACTTCCTGTCTCTACATCAACATGTATTCAAGATCAGTTTTAGAGGAAACACAAAACACTCCATACTAAAATTCCTATTCTGGTAGCCTTAACACATGATCACTTGTAAACGTCTCCCTCATCACATTAAAGGATTTTTGACACTAATTCTTCATTGTAAATGGATATCGTTTATGTGTTAGGGAAGCCAAAGGGAATTAAATCCTAGAGAAGTATTCCACATGCCTCTTGTAGTACCTTTCCAGACTAAGGAAAATATGCACCTCCATCATGATATTAGGTTTTCACAATAAATTACTACATAAAACATAACTAGATCAATAATAAACCTTGATAAGAGATTAAATTCCTAAAAAAGTGAATCTCATAGTTCAAAAATTGGCACATAAGGAGCATACCACAATGATAGTGCTCACAGAGTAAGTCTAGAACCATCCTTAATTTCTATATATCATCCTCCTTGAAAACCGAGTAAAAAAGTATGTCATACATAAATCTGAATATGAGTCTATCCAGGTATGGCTAGAAGATACAATTAATAAGAGACATGAACACGATGGGAACATTCTTCATGAATAAAGGAATCACCAAGAACTCATAGTGTCTGTAGTGACATCAAAATTCCATCTTCAATATATCAACCTCGTGAAACCTCAACTGGTGGTAGCTTGAGCTATGATCAATCTTTAAGAACCAACTCACTCTCTCAAATGGTTAAACTAGTCATAAATCGTTGGTAAGGGATAAATTTTCTTTACTGTAACCTAATTCAGGTGATGATAACCAACACAAATCCACAATATTCTTTTCACCTTTTCTGTGAAAAACTAGTGATACCATTGGGTACACCCTAGGTTTGATAAATACTTTCTATTGAACATCCTCCAACTACACCCTGAACTCCCAGAGCTAGATAGGGCCCGTACAATGTGCCACATAAGATATTAGTGTGGTCTCGGGGTTCAATTCAATGAAAAATTATATCTCCCACCTTAGAATTAGTACCAAATAAATAATCCAGGTATACTTCCATGTATTCCTAAACTACTAGAGTAAGACATATACTCAAGTAGAATACTAAACCAAGGTATAAGCTTAATAAATAATTGGTTATGGGTGGAAGCCTCCTTATCAGAAATCCCACTCACTCATCCATGAGATATATCTTTCTCATAAAATAGAATCTCATCCCATCTATCTAAAGGCATATAAATTACCATTTTATGAGTGTTAATATGGTCATAAACCACATATAACTATTCCACACCCAAGATGATGCCATTGGGTTTCATCATGATGACCAAGAGGTTCAATGAAAAAACTATATCCATTAAACACTAACTCACACTGATAAGAGATATGAAATATAAAATAGTCACTCCCTATAGGTACCTATAATTATAGGTAATGGGATAAAGTATCAAATAGAATCTATAGGTCCCATATAAGGGATAAGGAAGTAAAGTAATGACTCAAGACTGTTTCTACAAGTACTGGTGAAAGAGTAGAAAAGGTGCATACCATACCTTGAATCATCTGATGAGTAGCCTTACCATATCTATCCACATATTGTAGCTACCCGTGTCCCAAAATGTTAGCTCCCTATGCATGAATTGGTCCACCTGGTGGTTGTAGTGGTGGGAGTAGCTCATAGTTTCATCCTCCACCAATAAATCCTCCCTCTATATCTCCATCTACTCCTATTCTTTCACGGCCTCCCTGGTTACTGCCTTGGCCATGCCCGGATGATCCTTAATCACAATTCCACCTCTATTGTGGTAGTAAATCCATTGCCTACCTCCCTGATTAGTACATTGGGTTGGGAAATCATGATCCATATTTTTTTCCCATCACAAGCATAACATCGTCCTTATCTGGTTTGACTAGATCCCCTACATGATCCATGATCCATAGAACCACATTACTGAGTCCGAGAATGGGGAGGTCTCCTACAAGATATACTTGCTGAATGATTACAACTAGATACTATAGATGACTCACCCCTATGATTTCCACTGACTTCTCCTTCCATACATCACCCCTATGCTGGGAAGCTCTCTCTAACGAGAACATACTCCAACACCTCAAAATATGTAGGAATTCATAAATAGAGTACTATGTAATGGATGTATCTGTGAAGGCCCTACGAAAAATTTTATTCCCATAAGAAACTATCTCGCACCATGGAGAAGGAGTAACATGTATGGTCAGTAAACTTTGCAGCATACTCAACAACTATTATATCACCCTATTATAGATTGAGATGTTCTTAAATCCATACCAAGTGAAAATTCAAGGGGTATTACTTATCATAAAATATATTATGAAAGTATATACATGATAGAATCATATTATCACGAGTTTTCATGAATATAATCAATTAGTGACCTACCACTCCAGGAAAAAGAATGGCAGCAAGCACCACCATCTAATCTATCAGGGTCCAAACAAGCCTGAAGGCTTGGACCATTGACTCTAGAAAATCCTCCACTTCCTAAGGTTCTAGATCACTATAAAAAATCCACAATCTTTATCATTATAACTCATATGGTGTGATAATATCACAAACATCATCATCATGTGCTATTAGGACTATCCTCTACTTGACAGACAATGGAACTCTCACTGCCTTCCTGGATGAACCACCTCATTAGAAGGTCCCTAAACTAATTCCACATCACTCAACTTATATTCATCATGATCCCATATCAATATCCTAGTTATAATTCTTTGTGGAGACACCCTAAAAATTATCAATAGATATCATGGTTATAGGATCATATATGTGCAGTTGTCAAATAAAGGACATTCAAAGGACTCAATCCTATATGATCCATGTACCATTGGTTCCCTGCAACTGATTTCTCAGTATGTTGAGTCATCATGAAATTAGTTAGAGTCATAGTGAATGGATATGTTTTACACTACAACAACATTGGGTTCCTTGGCCTAAAATCTATACTTGAGACACTCTGACATAATTTATATAAGTTCTAAACCAATCCTAACAATGGTTCCCACTCCAACACCAACCTGAGGATGAACTGATTTGATACCACTATGTCGTGAACCGAACCATAGGGGCTCACCTGCCAAGTGTCATACTAAGTTTGAAACCCCAAGACTACCTCTAAAAGGTTATATGTTGTTGAAAAGTGTTGAGAAGGAATAAAATTAAATGGGAGGCCTTAGCCTAATTTACTTTTACACACACACAAAACTATATTCCTGAAAAAGTGAAAAGGTATAATAAAATATTAAAACATAGATAGTATAACCAATTATGCAATAACCTCAAGAGAATACATTATATTATGAAAATATAAATACAAAGAATAATGGTAAAAATACAAGGCCAACTAGAGATGAATATTGAGCCTAACAAAAACCAGAGAACTATGATAAAAGAGAAATCCCAACACATGATCTCTATATCTGACCATCAAACATGGTCATTTCACTCAAGTGATACTATACTCCACTAAATTAACCATCGATTGTTCTATTGCCTTGATTTGAAACAACAAGTCTGAGAAACTGCCATGCAAGGGTTAGTATATACACACCTAGTATGACACCTCAAAAGAAAAAGTGGGAGCAATAGAAAGATATAATAACAGCCAGCTCAACCTATAACAAGAGGGAAACAATAACCCATCCTATATTATCATAAAGAAACCCAAGATAGAGAGTAAGGGGATATCTATATCCATAACCTTGATAAGGATAATGAGTCTTCCTTCTGTTCAAATGGTCCATATTTGGTGTCATGTATCATGCCAAACTGCACAAGAATCTGTGTGGAGGACCTAAACCTCACCACTATGCTCTACAAATAAGGGGGGACAATATACAATATAGGACCAACACCCAAGTATTTCATGGGGGGGGGGGGGGGGGTCCGGTCTATAGATAGAGGACCTATCCCCTAGGGCGTTAAGGGTGTTCCACTTGGTATGTAGAAGACTGTCTACTTAGTGTATCATGGGGTACCACTCCACCTAAATTGTAACGCTCCGACCCTAGATACCCAGAGTCGGTGCATTATTACATAACATTGGCATGATCACAAGAAAGATCAAGTCTCGAAAGACCGATTAGTTTAGTAGCCTTGGAAACACAAGATATATTCATAAAGTTTACATTACATAAATAAGTGAAAAACGACAACAACATATTGTCTTCATATCCCCTCATACTATCCCTACAGGTCATTCATAAAATACTTCTTCACATCCTGGGAAAAATAAAAAATTGAAAGGGGTGAGCTCAAATGCTCATAAAGGATAACAATATAGCAGAAACTTTCATAAATAAACATAAAAATTTAAGGCAATGTATAACTAAAAGAAAGCCTTTTAAACTTGAACTTCAGCATAATATGGCAAGCATAAAATGAAATAATGCCATTTACCAATTCACATGGATATTCTACTAGTCAAATAATCACATGAAAATATTAATAACCACATTCATAATGATGGAATGCATAATGCCAGACTATCATAACCACATAGCCAAGGCCTCGTGTCAAGACTACAAATAAGATTTTGTCAAGGCCTCGTGCCAAGACACTAGTTTGTCTCATGAGACCTACCAATGCATCGAGGAGCTATAGCAGGCTCCACTCGTCACTTACTAAGTCCAATGCATTCCTCATATGAAAAGTTTTAAACATAACATAAACATTCATATTAAAAATAGCATATGAAATGTCAATACTTTATCCACAAACTATGAATGGTATAGAAATAGCACATCCACATTCAAACATAACTCATTCAATACAATATTTATGATTTTATTGTATCATATTAACCTCAATGGAGAATGATAAAGGATATTGACATAGATGAAAATAATCATCAAAACAATTATATTGAAATATCCCCCTTTTTCTTGAAATCATTTAAAAGTCAAACTATTTGTCAAGAATCCAATTAAAATAGATTTTAGAATCAAAGTCTCCCATACCAATTTGAAAATTTTAAAAGGAGTTTTAATTTTAAAACTTTAATGCCCATATAAATAAATTCTTAAAACCATTTTTGAAACATGGACATTAATGAGAATGATTTAGAAGAATAAGTCTTTAAAACATTGAAAAATGGTATTTTAGTTAGAGTTTCTAACCAAAAGAGAGACACTTTAATACAAGTAATTGAGGTAATAATTTTTTTTAATATCAAGAGAATAAATGGATTCATGATATACTATGTAAAAGTACATTATATACACCCCATAAAAGTGATTTGGTGTATAACAACAAAGAAGTGTCAATGGAATGTAAATTGAGATGAAATCTCTCATAAAGGCCACATCCTTAGGTTAAGGATAAATCAACGACATAATTATGAGTGAAAAATATAAATACACTCAATATGATTGGATATTCAGTGTAAAACAATCAAAGGACATTCACACATATTCTCGTAAAAATAACACCAATGAATTGGATGTTTAACTCAACAAATCGAGATTGAGTAAAAATTACTCTTATCAAGTTCATACTGATGACCTGATAATTTATCAATGGAGTGATTATGTGTATCAAAAGTATATCCACAGAAAGGGGAGTGGAATTTATGACATAATCAAATGAATAGTGATACTACACATAATCTTGGAGTAAAATAATCAATGAAGTATGCGTAAAGCCGAATGAGTGGAAATTGAAATTTTAAATTCCCTTATTGATTTGGTAACATGAAAAACATACACCCATGACATAAGGATCATACAGTGATGATTTAAATATAAATTAATTAATTTATATTACACAATTAATACAAACATGGGCAGTACACACACCACATGTAATAAATAAGTGGTGAACAATGGAATTCTCACAGAATTAAAAGTGAGATAAGAAACCCCTTTGTAATTTTTCCTTGGTCGATGGTAGGTTAACATCCTGTATAATGGTGAAATAATTATTATTTAATTATACAGGAATCATTTCCATTAATATGATATCATATATGATCTTTTATCATTGATTTGTTAATAATATCTTAGTATTATCATCATTTCGGGTGTTAACTTAATTGTTTTCCTTTATATTCTTTGTTACGTAAGCCGTGTTTGTCATGGATAGGTTGTATCTTATTAATATCCAGAATGATATCAAGTCCTTAAACATTGTTTTTAAATCATCAAATGATAATTGTACTTGAATGGATACGATGGAGAATGAATCTCATTGCGTTCGTGGAGAGGGTAGTCCGTACGTACGCATGAGAGAAAATATCATTGTTTTGATATTAAAATAATATATAATTGGATGGTATATCATATATACATAATCATTATCATGTTATATTTATTATTTACATGAATTAAAAATCTTTATTATACCCATCCAAATAATAATATATTGAAAAATAATTACACCACGACGTGGAGACGATAAGCCGTATGTACGCATGTATGGTGACATGTCATTCAATGGATGGATAGAATAATGAATATGGTTGTACCGTATTTATAATAATATTACAGTATATAGGAGATAATAGATTAATTATTTTAGAATGGGAATAACAAAGAAAGAAGAAGTTGAAGAAGAAATTAATTTGAAAAAGGGTGGTGAAAACATTACCTCTTCTTCGGGTTCTTCCTTTTGATTTGATCAAAAGGGCTCCTTAGGATGGCATTCTGATCACACTAAGGCCTATAGGTTGTATTGAGGAAAGTTGAGAGAGTCGTTGGGCAGGGTTTGACCGAACCAAAAGGCTTTGAAGGTGTGAATTAATGATAAGTGGGAGTTCTCTTTTATAAGAGGGGTGAGGGGCACCTTTGGAAAAGCTAGAAATATTATTTTATAATAAATTCATATTCGGTTTCTAATGGCTAAAAAGTGGATTATTTAAAGGTTAAGGTGGGTATGGGTCAAAAACCACTCAAACAATAGAATTTTTATAGGTTTGGGTTATTATATTAACCATATCTTTATGTATTAACTCGTAGTTAATTAGTTTCACTTTTACAATGTCTCTTTGAACTGTTATATTATATTGTTAATAAACTTACTATATACATCCAAGAGACCACAAAGTGGTCCATTAATGATACAACTATCATGATATAAGTATATTGTCCGAATCTTAGATTTTTAGGAATTTAATATCAATTAATAATATAATATTAGTTTTAAAATCTCTTTTATGTCAATTTTAACACTGTTCAATAATTTATTTTTTTAAAATTCATAAAATAATTATTACTTAAAAAAAAATTAATTAAATAAATACTAACAAGTCATATTAACCTAGAAAATTATTTGTATTTATAAAAAGTCTCAAATTACATTTATTTGGGTATTTATAATATCAATTATTCTAATTTTTCATTAATTAGGTAATTACTGCATCACCATTGTGTCATAAATAACATACATTATTTAATGTCTAAAAATTATATATAAAATACCATTATGTAGTAAATATTTTTAGATTTCTAATTAATATTTACAATTTAATTTATATTATGTATAACCCTATATTAAAAATATTTTAGTAAACAAACTCTGATTCTAGCTCTTTTAACTCTTCTTTGAATTAAATAATAATAAATGTCCCAATCTAATACAAGTGGACCTAAATGATAATATTTTACTTCTAAGGTTGTTTTTGGTCGAGATAAACTTGTCCAATCGAATCAGGACATGTTCTAGGGTAATATTAATATCATTTTTACCCTTAATTACCCTATTTACTTTTAACCGTGGTAAATAAAAGTAAAAAGTTACTATTCACCAAAAATTATTTTTCTCTCATTGAACCACATTTTACTCCTTGATATTAATTGTGTCTCTCGTATTTTCGAAATTCCACTCACAGAAGTGGTAAAATTACGTTTTATGAAAAATTCAGTTTTTTAACTACCACTTAGTGGTTTCACTATTCATCAAAAAATGAAAGTTTCCAGAAAAATACCAAAAATTAGTCCTAAGATATATTTGATATTATGAATTCAAAAATTATAACTATTTTACCAAATTCAAAACATATTAGTTGAATTAATTAATTTAAAAACTAATTCTCGTCGTCAAAACAAATATCGTGTTTTTAAGATATAATAACTATCAAAAGATTGACACTTGTTTATGTCTGGTTTAAATGTGAAATTAAATCCAATGACCAAAATTGTATTAAATGGTAAAAATATATTCTAAATATACTTTAAAACCACTCAAATTAATAATTTATCACTCTTAATTATTTCGATTAAAAATGTTGTTTTTAATTAAAATTTAGTAATTTTCACTATTCATCAAAATATGAAAGTTATCCAAAAAGTACCTAAATTTTACCCTAAGATAATTTTGATATTACAAATCCAAAAATTAATTTCATTTAGAAATATAAAATTTATAAAATTTCAAAAAGTAGGTATTACTATTTATAACGGCTAGTTTGATTGGTTGTGGTGTGTAAGAATCTCGAAGTTGCGTAAAATGCACGCCATTGAATTATTCAAAGGGAAACGTACCGCGGAAGCTTGGGGTGTTACATTCTACCCTCCTTCAATAAATTGCGTCCTCACAATTTTTTTTTAAAAATTGGGCTTGAGAATATAATGGAAAGTCCCACACCAGAAAAAGAGTCAATAGAACTATCACTTTAAAAGAAAGGAAGAGAGGTATAAAGGACACTCAAGATAACCCATACTAGGATTACATGTAGAAAAACATGGATATGGATGATAAACTAAGTGTCAAGTTCTGGTGGAGAGGGTTAGATAACATGGTCAGGAGAAAGTTAACAATAAGAAAATCACAAACCTGTGTTGGGACAAACGATCATTAGTCTCCCAGTAGGAAAAGTAAACGGACAACATTTTTTGTTTTAAGTTACATCACATAAGGACGAGGAATTAATTTATGATGTTGAATAATAACATAAATATATATACTTACTTTTTAAGTAGAGTTTCATTCTTTAGTAAATTTTTACCACTAACTCGTTTTTTTTAACAATGAGTATTGAAGAAGACTTGTTCACAATGGAAGAGCTAGAATAAACTTCAATAGAAATACATGATCCACATAGGATAAACTATATATTTACCCTTTCATTAGAGATTAATCAAAACCAAAATGGTTAGTATAATATCTAATGATCCCCCAAATGGATATTCCATTAGAGGAAAAAAACTAATCTTAATTTATAAAATTAAACCATCAATACCCCAAAGTTAAATAAATACCATTAAATAATAAATTGTCCTTAAAATACTTCAATATAATCCAAACTAATATTGAAACCCAAAACTTATAAGAATGTAGTCTTACATGTTAAATTGTATCTCTAAATGACATTAATTACTGTTAAAGTCACATACTTAAAAGTAATTAACCTAATCATTTCTATAAATAACCCAAATCACTATAAATCCACAATAAAAACATAGATAAAAATCCAGCATTACTCCTCAAATTAAATCCCACACTATTATATTTTCCTTGGGCATATAGTGTTCACAACAAAGGGAACATCTTCCAAAATAACATTTATCACTTAATCAGCAAATCATTTACCTATACTAAGGGTATCCATTTGATAAGACATAAAATCCCAAATCAAATTATTATTGATCAGTAAAATCATTTAACTAAAAATAATAGTCACACTAACTAGGGACTTCATGTAGTCCAGTGGTAGGCAATAAATCCCAATCGCACTGTGGTTGTGGGTTCGATTCCCACAGCTTTTTCTGACGTGATGGGTTGTCACATAGTCTGTGTGTTGTCCTTTTTCAAAAACTATATTTTATAACATTACCAAAATGAGATAAATTCCTCAAAATAACCATAACATAATTTAACCACAAATTTAATCTCATGCCTTGCATTTTCATCCCAAATTATAAAATCTTATAATTCCCTCAAACCCAATGATCATATAAAAACAAATGGTTATTTATAACTATATCCATAAGAGAAAAGATAATTCTTCCTCAAATATCATTCTCACATGCAAAACTGCAGGGTTAAAAATACAATAGAAAATTATTTCAAAGTAAACCCATCAACAAGGAGCACTAATACTATTAAACATTTCTCCAACCATTTATTTCCACATAGCTTCTTATTTGACCAAGAAAATATCCTATAGAATAGGGAATTCACTCAGGTAATGGCCAGGTCCCCTACATTTACGAAAAATGACTGTAAATGGATTCTTGGGACCATTTTTATCTTCTTCCATAGTACTCTTCATTTTTATCCGACAACTCTTCAATTTATGTCCTTCCTTCCCACACGTAATGCATTTCTTTGTCCCATTGAGACACTTTCCTGGGTGTCTCCTTCCACATTTCCTGCATGATGGAAATTAAGGATTCCTTTCTCCATGGTCTCCACGGCTGGAGCTCTTATCATTCATCATCTTTCTCTTATTTGATGAGTCTGGGAATTGGTTAATATATATACTTTTGATCATATTTTTGGAAAATTGATTTGGAATAAAGAAGATATCTTTTACGTCTATCAACATTCCATTTTGTTGCTCAATTCCACCACCATTCCCACCTTGTACATCATTCTCAAAGTCACTATGGCTCCCTTGGAATCCATCCATTAACTAAAACCAGAAAGCATTGTGTGAGTAATAGTAGTCATAAAATCATTTAGAGATTAACATGTCACCATATTATCAATTTAAAACAAATTAGGATTAACCAAGGTCATTTACTCTCATATTATATATATATAATACTTCAAATCGGTTTGTAAGGAAAATGTAAATTATCCTAAGCATATCCACCGGGAGTGTCGTAACCAATAGTGTAGCAAGGCCCATTGTCGTGCACCAGTTCCCGTTTGAGTCTAGCTCAAAGTGGTGTTTTCAGGTTTTAAACCTAGGTACATCTGTGCCAGAGCCACCTCTACCTGCTCGTATCCAAACAGGGATGTATTTCTCGGAAAACTCACAAAATCTCTACAATACCAAAATTATAAGAAGTTCTTCAATACTAATCCTCAAAGCTAATCTTAGGTCTACGTGCTCTAATCAGAGTTTTTCTAAATCTAGCTTCCATGGTTTGTACTAAACTTCCTCTAATACCAAATATAACTCCCTAACCCTAGATACCCAGATTCGGTGCATTATTACATAACATTGGCATGATCACAAGAAATATCAAGTCTTGAAAGACCAATTAGTTTAGTAGCCTTGGAAACACTAGATATATTTATAAAGTTTACATTACATCAATAAGTGAAAAAATAAAACAACATATTGTATTCATATCCCCTCATAATATCCCTGCAGGTCATTCATAAAATACTTCTTCACATCCTGGGAAAAATAAAACATTGAAAGGGGTGAGCTCAGATGATCAGTAAGGATAACAATATAGCAGAAACTTTCATAAATAAACATAAAAATTTAAGGCAATGTAAAACTAAAAAAAAGACTTTTAAACTTGAACTTGAGCATAATATGGCATGGATAAAATGAAATAATTCTATTTACTTATTCACATGGATATTCTACTAGTCGAATAATGACATGAAAATATTAATAACCACATTCATAATGACGGAATGCATAATGCCAGACTATCATAACCACATTTTCAAGGCCTTGTGCCAAGACTACGAATAAGATTTTGTCATGGCCTCGTTCCAAGACACTAGTTTGTCTCATGAGACCTACCGATGCATTGTGGAGCTATAGCAGGCTCCACCCGTCACTTACTATGTCCAATGCATTCCTCATATGAAATGTTTTAAACATAACATAAACATTTATATTAAAACTAACATACGAAATGTCAATACTTTATCCACAAACCAATAATGGTATAGAAATAGCACATCCACAGTCAAACATAACTCATTCGATACAATATGAATGATTGTATTGTATCAAATTAACCTCAATCTAGAATGATGAAGGATATTGACATAGATGAAAATAATCATCAAAACAATTAGAGTGAAATATCCCCCTTTTTCTTTAAATCATTTAAAAGTCACACTATTTGTCAATAATCCACTTAAAATAGATTTTAAAATTAAAGTGTCCCATACCACTTTGAAAATTCTAAAAGTAGTTTTAATTTTAAAACTTTAATTCCCATATAAATAAATTCTTAAAACCATTTTTAAAACATGGACTTAATGAGAATTATTTAGAAGAATAAGTCTTTAAAACATTTAAAAATGGTATTTTACTTAGAGTTTATAACCAAAAGAGAGACACTTAAATACAAATAATTGAGGTAATCAAAACTTTGTAATATCTTGAGAATAAAGGGATTCATGATATACTATGTAAAATTACATTATGTACACCACATGAAAGTGATTTGATGTATAACAACAAAGAAGTCTCAATGGGATGTAAATTGAGATGAAATCTCTCATAAAGGACATATCCTTAGGTTAAGGATAAATCAACGACATAATTATGAGTGAAAAATATAAATACACTCAATATTATTGGATATTCAGTGTAAAACAATCAAAGGACATTCACACATATTCTCGTAAAAACAACACCAATGAATTGGTTGTTTAACTCAACAAATCGAGATTGAGTAAAAATTACTCTTATCAAGTTCATACCGATGACCTGATAATTTATCAATGGAGTGATTATGTGTATCAAAAGTATTTCCACAGAAAGGGGAGTGGAATTTATGACATAATCAAATGAATAGTGATACTACACATAATCTTGGAGTAAAATAATCAATGAAGTATGCATAAAGATGAATGAGTGGAAATTGAAATTTAAAATTCCCTTATTGATTTGGTAACATAAAAAACATACACCCATGAAATAAGGATCATACAATGATGATATAAATATACATTAATTAAAGTATATTACACAATGAATACAAACATGGGAAGTACACACACCACATGTAATAAATAAGTGGTGAATAATGGAATTCTCACGGAATTAAAAGTGAGATAAGAAACCCCTTACTTTGTACCTTTTCCTTGGTCGACGGTAGGTTAACCTCCTGTATAATGGTGAAATAATTGTTATTGAATTATACAAGAATCATTTACATTAATATGATATCATATATGATCTTTTAATATTTTTTTGTTAATAATATATTAGTATTATCGCCATTTTGGGTGTTAACTTACTCTTTT
This sequence comes from Viscum album, assembly GCA_963277665.1. NCBI lineage: Eukaryota > Viridiplantae > Streptophyta > Magnoliopsida > Santalales > Viscaceae > Viscum > Viscum album. The sequence goes on from OY728162.1 coordinate 131,154,408, forward strand.
TCCTTTATATTATTTGTCACATAAGCCATGTTTGTCATTGGTAGGTTGTATATTATTCATATCCAGAATGATATCAAGTCCTTAAACATTATTTTTAAATCATCAAATGATAATTATTCTTGAATGGATACGATGGAGAACGAATCTCATCGCGTTCGTGGAGATGGTAGTCCGTACGTACGCACGAGGGACAATATCATTATTTTGATATTAAAATAATATATAGTTACAAATCATTATTATACCCATCCAAATAATAATATATTTAATAACAATTACACCACAACGTGGAGACGGTAAGCCGTACGTACGCATGTATGGTGACATGTCATTAAATTGATGGATAGAATACTGAATATGGTTGTACCATATTTATAATAATATTACAGTATATAGGAGATACTAGATTCATTGTTTTATAATTGGAATAACAAACAAAGAAGAAGTTGAAGAAGAAATGAATTTGAAAAAGGGTGGTGAAAACATTACCTCTTCTTCGGGTTCTTCCTTTTGATTTGATCAAAAGGGCTCCTTAGTTTGGCTTTATGATCAAAATAAGGCCTCTAGATTGTAGTGAGGGAAGTTGAGAGAGTATTTGGGTAGGTTTTGGCCGAACCAAAAGGCTTTGAAGGTGTTAATTAATGAGAAGGGGGAGTGCCCTTTTATAAGATGGGTGAGGGGCACCTTTGGAAAAGCTAGAAATATTATTTTATAATAAATTCATATTCGGTTTATAATGGCTCCAAAGTGTATTATTTAAAGGTTAAGGTGGGTATGGTTCTAAAACCACTCAACCAATATAATTTAGGCAGATTTGGGTTATTATATTAACCTTATCTTTAAGTATTAACTCTTAGTTAATTAGTTTCACTTTTACAATGTCTATTTGTATATTTATACTATATGGTTAATAAACATACTATATACATACAAGGGACCCCCAAGTGGTACATTAATGATACAACTATCATTATATAAGTCTCTTGGACGAGTCATAGACTTTTAAAAATTTAATATCAATTAATAATATAATATTTGTTTTAAAAACTCTTTTATATCAATTTTGACACTATTAAATAATTGATTTTTGGAAAACTCATAACAGAATTATTACTTCCAAAAAAGTTAACTAAATCTATTCTAACATGTAATATTAACCTAAAAAATTATTGGTATTTATAAAAAGTCTCAAATTACATTTATTTGGGTATTTATAATATCAATTATTATAATTTTTTATTAATTAAGTAATTACTGCATCACCATTGTGTCACAAATAAGTGATATTATTTAATGTCTAAAAATAATAAATAAAATTCCATTATTTAGGAAATATTTTTATCTTTCTAATTAATATTTACAATCGAATTTATCTTATGTATAACCCTATATTAAAAACGTTTTAGTAAATAAACTTTTATTTTAACTTTTTTAACTCTTATTTGAATTAAATAATAATAAATGTCCTAATCTAATACAAGTGGACCTAAATGATAATATTTTACTCCTAAGGTTATTTTTGGTCGAGTTACACTTGTTCAATAGAATTAGGAAATGTGTTAGGTTAATATTAATATCATTTTTACCCTTAATTACCCTATTTACTTTTAACCATGGTAAATAAAAGTAAAAAGTTACTATTCAAAAAAAATTATTTTCATCTCATTGAACCAAATTTTACTCCTTGATATTAACCTTGACTCTTGGAGTTTTGAAATTCCACTCACAAAAATGGTAAAATTATGTTTTATGAAAAATTCAGTTTTTTAACTACCACTTAGTGGTTTCACTATTCATCAAAAAATGAAAGTTTCCAGAAAGTACCAAAAATTAGTCCTAAGATATATTTGATATTATGAATTAAAAAAAGATGTCTATTTTACCAAATTAAAAAAATATAAGTTGCATTAATTAATTTAAAAACTAATTCCCGTCGTCAAAACAAATAACGTGTTTTTAAAAGATAGTAACTATCAAAAGATTGACACTTGTTTATGTCTGGTTTAAATGTGAAATTACATCCAATGACCAAAATTGTATTAAATGGTAAAAATATATTCTAAATATACTTTAAAATCACTCAAATTAATAATTTATCACTATTAATTATTTTGATTAAAAATGTTTTTTTGATTAAAATTTAGTAATTTTCACTATTCATCAAAATATGAAAGTTATCCAAAAAGTACCAAAATTTCACCCTAACCTAATTTAGATATTACAAATCCAAAAATGAAGTCCATTTCGGAAGATAAAATTTATAAAATTTCAAAAAGTAGGTATTACTATTCATAACGGCTAGTTTGATTGGTTGTGGTGTGTTAGAATCTCGAAGTTGCGTACAATGCATGCCATTGCATTATTCAAAGGGAAACGTACCATGGAAACTTGGAGTGTTATATTCTCCCCTCCTTCAATAAATTGCATCCTCGCAATTTTTTTTTAAAATTGGGCTTGAGAATATAATGGAAAGTCCCACATTGGAAAAAGAGTCAATAAATCTATCACTTTAAAAGAAAGGAAGAGAGGTATAAAGGTCAACCAAGATAACCCATACTAGGATTCCATGTAGAAAAACATGGATATGGACGATAAACTAAGTGTTATGTTCTGGTGGAGAGGGATAGAAAACATGATCAAGAGAATGTTAACAATAAGAAAATCACAAACTTGTGTTGGGACAAACGGTCATTAGTCTCCCAATAAGAAAAGTAAACGGATAGAATTTTTTGTTTTAAGTTACATCACATAAGGACGAGGAATTCATTTATGATGTTTACTAATAACATAAAGATATATACTTACTTTTTAAGTAGAGTTTCATTATTCAATAAATTTTTACCACTAACTCATTTTTTTGAACAATGAGTATTCAAGAAGACTTGGTCACAATGGAAGATCTAGAATAAACTTCTATATAAATACATGATCCACGTAGGATAAAATATATATTTACCTTGTCTTTAGAGATTAATCAAAACCAAAATGGTTAGTAAAATATATGATGATCCCCCAAACGGATATTCCATTAGAGGAAAAAAACTAATCTTAAATTCTAAAATTAAACCATCAATTCCCCAAAGTTAAATAAATACCATTCAATAATCAATTGACCTTAAAATCCTTCAATATAATCCAAACTAATATTGATACCCAAAACTTATAAGAATGTAGTCTTCCACCTTAAATTGTATCTCAAAATGAAATTAATTACTCTTAAAGTCTCATACTTAAAAGTAATTAACCTAATCATTTCCATAAATAACCCAAATCACTATAAATCCACAATAAAAACATAGATAAAAATCCACCATTACTCCTCAAATAAAATCCCATACTATTCTATTTTCCTTGGTCATATAGTGTTCACAAAAAAGTGAACAACTTCGAAAATAACATTTATCACTTAATCACCAAATCATTTTCTTATACTAAGGATATTCATTTGATAAGACATAAGATCCCAAATCAAATTATTATTGATAAATAAAATCATTTAACTAAAAATAATAGTCACACTAACCAGGGAATTCATGTAGTCCAGTGGTAGGTGATAAATCCCAATCACACTTTGGTTGTGGGTTCGATTCCCATAGCTTTTTCGGACGTGACGGGTTGTCACACAGTCTGCGTGTTGTCCTTTTTCAAAAAATATATTTTATATCATTACCAAAATGAGATAAATTTCTCAAAATAACCATTACATAATTTAACAACAAATATTATCTCATACCTTGCATTTTCATCCCAAATTATAATATCTTCTAACCACCTCAAACCCAACGATCATATAAAACAAAATGGTTATTTATAACTATATCCACAAAAGAAAAGATAATTCTTCCTCAAATATCATTCTCACATGCAAAACTGTAGAGTTAAAAATACAAGAGAAAAATATTCCAAAGGAAACCCATAAAAAAAGGAGCACTAATACTTAATAAACATTTCTCCAACCATTTATTTCCACGTAGCTTTTTCTTTGACCAAGAAAATATCCTATAGAATAGGGCATTCACCCGGGTAATGGCTTGGTCCCCTACATTTACGGTAAATGACTGTAAATGGATTCTTGGGACCATTTTTATCTTCTTCCATAGTACTCTTCATTTTTCTTTGGCAATTCTTCACTTTATGTCCTTCCTTCCCACACATAAATCATTTCTTTGTCCCATTGAGACACTTTGCTGGGTGTCTCCTTCCACATTTCCTGAATCATGGAAATTGAGGATTCCTTTCTCCATGGTCTCCACTGCTGGAGCTCTTATCATTCATCACCTTTCTCTTCTTTGTTGAGTCCGGGAATTGGTTATTATATATATTTTTGATCATATTTTTGTAAAATTAATTTGGCATAAAGACGATATCTTTTACACCTATCAACATTCCATTTTGTTGCTCATTTCCACCACCTTTCCCACCTTGTACACCATTCTCAAAGTCACTATGACTTCCTTGGAATCCAGCCATTGACTAAAACCAGAAAGCATTGTGTGAGTAACAGTAGTCATAAAATCATATAGAGATTAACATGGAACCATATTATCAATTTGAAACACGTTAGGATTAACCAATGTCATTTACTCTCATATTATATATATAATACTTCAAATCAGTTTGTAAAGAAAATGTAAATTATCCTAAGCATATCCCCTGGGAGTGTTATAACCAAGAGTGCAGAAAGGCCCATTGTCGTGGACCAGTTCCCGTTTGAGTCTAGCTCAAAGCGGTGTTTTCAGGTTTTAACCCTAGGTACATCTATGCCAGAGCCGCCTCTACCTACTCGTATCCAAAAAGGGATGTATTTCTCGGAAAACTAACAAAATATATACAATACCAAAATTCTAGGAAGTTCTTCTATAATAATCCTCAAAGTTCATCTTAGGTCTATGTGCTCTAATCAGAGTTTATCTAATTCTATCTTCCAAGGTTTGTACTAAACATCCTCTGATACCAACTGTAATGCCCCGACCCTAGATACCTAGAGTCGGTGCATTATTACATAACATTGGCATAATCACAAGAAAGAGAAAGTCTCGAAAGACCGATTAGTTTAGTAGCCTTGGAAACACTAGATATATTCATAAAGTTTACATTACATCAATAAGTGGAAAATGACAACAAAATATTGTCTTCATATCCCCTCATACTATCCATGTAGGTCATTCATAAAATACTTCTTCACATCCATGGAAAAATAAAACATTGAAAGGGGTGAGCTCAGATGCTCAGTAAGGATAACAATATAGCGGAAACTTTCATAAATAAACATAAATATTTAAGGAAATGTATAACTAAAACAAAATCCTTTTAAACATGAACATAAGCATAATACGGCAAGGATAAAATGAAATAATTCCATTTACTTATTCACATGGATATTATAATAGTTGAATAATCACATGAAAATATTAATAACCACATTCATAATGACAGAATGCATAATGCCAGACTGTCATAACCACGTATCCAAGGCCGCGTGCCAAGACTAAAAATAAGATTTTGTCAAGGCCTAGTTCCAAGACACTAGTTTGTATCATGAGACATACCGATGCATCGAGGAGCTATATCAGGATCCACCCGTCACTTACTAAGTCCAATGTATTCCTCATATGAAAAGTTTTAAATATAACATAAACATTCATATTAAAACTAGCACATGAAATGTCAATACTTTATCCACAAACCATGAATGGTATAGAAATATCATATCCACAGTCAAACATAACTCATTCGATACAATATGGAAGATTGTATTGTATCATATTAACCTCAATCGATAATGATAAAGGATATTGACATAGATGAAAATAATCATCAAAACAATTAGAGTGAAATATCCCCCTTTTTCTTGAAATCATTTAAAAGTCACACTATTTGTAAAGAATCCATTTAAAATATATTTTAGAATAAAAGTGTCCCATACCAATTTGAAACTTTTAAAAGGTGTTTTAATTTTAAAACGTTAATTCCCATATAAATAAATTCTTAAAACCATTTTTAAAACATGGACATTAATGAGAAAGATTTAGAAGAATAAGTATTTAAAACATTTAAAAATGGTATTTTAGTTAGAGTTTCTAACCAAAAGAGAGACACTTGAATACAAATAATTGAGGTAATCAAAACTTTGTAATATCATGAGAATAAAGTAATTCATGATATACTATGTAAAAGTACATTATATACACCACATAATAGTGATTTGGTGTATAACAACAAAGAAGTCTCAATGGAATGTAAATTGAGATGAAATCTCTCATAAAGGCCATATCCTTAGGTTAAGGATAAATCAATGACAGAATTATGAGTGAAAAATAAAAATACACACAATATGATTGGATATTCAGTGTAAAACAATCAAAGGATATTCACACATATTCTCGTAAAAACAACACCAATGACTTGGATGTTTAACTCAACAAATCGATATTGAGTAAAAATTAATATTATCAAGTTCATACCGATGACCTGATAATTTATCAATGGAGTGGTTATGTGTATAAAAAGTATATCCACAGAAAGGGGAGTGGAATTTATGACATAATCAAATTAATAGTGATACTGCACATAATCATGTAGTAAAATAATCAATGAAGTATCCGTAAAGCTGAATGAGTGGAAATTGAAATTTCAAATTCCCTTATTGATTTGGTAACATAAAAAACATACAACCATGAAAGAAGGATCATACAATGATGATGTAAATATACATGAATTAATGTATATTACACAATGAATACAATCATTGGTAGTACACACACCACGTGTAATAAATAAGTGGTGAACAATGGAATTCTCATGGAATTAAAAGTGAGATAAGAAATCCCTTACTTTGTACTTTTTCCTTGGTCGATGGTAGTATAAAATCCTGTATAATAGTGAAATAATTGTTTTTGAATTATAAAAGAATCATTTACATTAATATGATATCATATATGATCTTTTAACATTGATTTGTTAATAATATCTTAGTATTATTGTCATTTCGGGTGTTAACTTACTCGTTTTACTTTATATTATTTGTTACTTAAGCCGTGTTTTTCATGGATAGGTTGTATCTTATTAATATACAGAATGATATCAAGTCCTTAAACATTATTTTTAAATCATAAAATAATTATTATACTTGAATGTATATGATGGAGAATGAATCTCATCGCGTTCGTGGAGACGTTTGTCCGTACATACGCACGAGCGACAATATCATTATTTTGATATTAAAATAATATATAATTGGATGGTATATAATATATACAGAATCATTATCATGTTATATTTATTATTTACATTAATTACAAATCATTATTATACCCATCCAAATAATAATATATTGAATAACAATTACACCACGACGTGGAGACGGTAAGCCGTACGTACGCACGTATAGTGACATGTCATTCAATGGATGGATAGAATACTGAATATGGTTGTACCATATTTATAATAATATTACAGTATATAGTAGATACAGGATTCATTATTTTAGAATGGGAATAACAAAGAAAGAAGAAGTTGAAGAAGAAATGAATTTGAAAAAGGGTGGTGAAAACATTACCTCTTCTTCGGGTTCTTCCTTTTGATTTGATCAAAAGCGCTCCTTAGGTTGGATTTATGATCAAACTAAGGCCTCTAGGTTGTATTGAGGGAAGTTTAGAGAGTATTTGGGTAGGGTTTGGCCGATCCAAAAGGCTTTGAAGGTGTAAATTAATGATAAGGGGGAGTGCCCTTTTATAAGATGGGTGAGGGGCACCATTGGAAAAGCTAGAAATATTATTTTATAATAAATTCATATTTGGTTTCTAATGGCTACAAAGTGGATTATTTTTATTTTTAAGGTGGGGATGGGTCGAAAACCACTCAACCAATAGAATTTAGACAGGTTTGGGTTATTATATTAACCTTATATTTAAGTATTAACTCTTAGTTAATTAGTTTCACTTTTACAATGTCTCTTTGTATTTTTATATTATATGGTTAATAAACATACTATATAAATCCAAGAGACCACCATGTGGTCACTTAATGCTAAACCTATCATTATATAAGTCTATTGGACTAATAGTAGATTTTTAGTAATTTAATATTAATTAATAATATAATATTTGTTTTAAAAACTCTTTTATGTCAATTTTGAAACTATTCAATAATTGATTTTTGTAATATTCATAACAGAATTATTACTTCACAAAAAGTTAATTAAATCAATACTAACATGTCTTATTAACCTAGAAAATTATTGGTATTTATAAAATGTCTCAAATTACATTTATTTGGGTATTTATAATATCAATTATTCTAATTTTTCATTAATTGAGTAATTACTGCATCACTATTTTGTCATAAATAAATTAAATTATTTAATGTCTAAAAATTATAAATAAAATACCATTATGTAGGAAAACGTTTTATCTTTCTAATTAATATTCACAATTGAATTTATCTTATGTATAACCCTATATTAAATTATTTTAGTAAATAAACTTTGATTTTAACTCTTTTAACTCTTCTTTGAATTAAATAATAATAAATGTCCTAATCTAATACAAGTGGACCTAAATAATAATATTTTACTCCTAAGGTTGTTTTTGGTCGAGATACACTTGTCCAATATAATTAGAACATGTGTTAGGGTAATATTAATATCATTTTTACCCTTAATTACCCTATTTACTTTTAACCGTGGTAAATAAAAGTAAAAAGTTACTATTCACCAAAAATTATTTTTATCTCATTGAACCAAATTTTACTCCATGATATTAACCTTATTTCTCAGATTTTAAAAATTCCACTCACAGAAGCGGTAAAATTATGTTTTATGAAAAATTTAGTTTTTTAACTACCACTTAGTGGTTTCACTATTCATCAAAAAGTGAAAGTTTCCAGAAAAATAACAAAAATTAGGCCTAAGATATATTTGATATTATGAACTCAAAAATGATTTCTATTTTACCAAATTCAAAACTTATCAGTTGCATTAATTAATTTAAAAATTAGTTCCCGTCATCAAAACAAATAGCATGTTTTTAAGAGATAATAACTATCAATTGATTAACACTTGTTTATGTCCGGTTTCAATGTGAAATTACATACAATGACCAAAATTGTATTAAATGGAAAAAATATATTCTAAATATACTTTAAAACCAATCAAATTAATAATTTATCACTATTAATTATTTCAATTAAAAATGTTTTTTTGATTAAAATTTAGTAATTTTCACTATTCATCAAAATATGAAAGTTATCCAAAAAGTACCAAAATTTCAACCCAAGATAATTTAGATATTACTAATCCAAAAATGGAGTCCATTTAGAAAGATAAAATTTATAAAATTTCAAAAAGTAGGTATTACTATTCATAATTGGTAGTTTGATTGGTTGTGGTGTGTTAGAATCTCGAAGTTGCGTACAATACATGCCATTGAATTATTCAAAGGGAAACATACCGTGAAAGCTTGGGTTGTTACATAAATGAAGAGTATAGGGGACTCATTCTCTACATCGAAAGAGGGGTTTCCAATACTGGTATCATTCTGATGATCCGGACTAATCAATTCTATCTCTCAATAATCTATTAAATAATACTCTTATTAGTGCACCTCACATCATATATCATATTCCACAATGAAGGATACCATCTTGTTCTATGTGGTAAACAACTCAGTATCGGCTACATATTGACCAAAATATATTTCCTAAAGATGGAGATACACAAGGTGGAAGTTCCAAAAGATGGAAAAAACATGTACATAGGGTCACATGGTCTGAAACCTCTCTTGTAAACCTACATGTGTCCCCACCTAAACATGGATTGGATGGCCTTATGGGACTACATGGTGTGTACATGTGGTACACAATGAGTGTTGGCCTCCTGAGTCATATCTGCATCCATCTGTCTCATGCCCATGTACTTTGGTCTATACCCATGTATACTGTCCATGTACATGGTCATGTGTAATTACACTACCCAAGTCTGAGTACATGATCCTTCCAGCATACTCTATTCATGCATGGCTGTCTAGCCATTTTTGTGCCCATGTACTCCTGATGTACACAATGAGCCACCGACACTAGGTCACAAGAAGTGTATGAATCATAAACTCTTTGTTATATTTATCTTAAGTTGAATCCCTAGTCTCCATATCCAGGGGACTAAACAATATTTGTTCCTACAAACTACATGATGTATAGTTGGGTTTCTCATAAGAAATTACTCTTGTTCTTTATGTGGTTTTCTAATCTACAATTTCTACCAAAACTCCTACTATTTGACTGCCTAAAATCAAATGAAAAAATATCTAACCACCAATTCCCACCATCTAGTGGATAGAAATCATAATTATAATCAATAACATGGGAACATGACACATGTACGCTACCATTCGGGGTCCCAAAACACACAAAAATCACCAAAAATAAAAAAATCTATCATGATCTATATGAAGATAATAAATCCTTACATTGTTCATGCAACCACTAGGAATCCACGAGTTCGATCATGCTTGAACCTACCCTAGAAATGTCAAACTGAAACCACCTATTCCAGTGATTAAGAACAGGAAGAATATTGGGGAGAAAATCACATAAACAAAGTCGATGAGGATAATTAGATGATTTGATCCTAGACAATGATCCTAAAGTATAAAATTAATGGGTGAAATCAGATCATAAAAAATATAAACTAGTTCTAACAAAAAAATTCATATTGAGGATCATGAAAAGAACGACAGTCACTAAAAAGACAAATAATATAATGAAATTCACTATTAACATTAATAAAAATGGTGAAAACCACAAATAATGAGCCCTACTTCAATGATGGATTAGTCATTGGTGAAGAATCCATTCACCGGTAGTGAAGATCTCAATGTGTTCGTTGTCTTCCTCCTGATCCTTTGATCGTTTGTCAATGATCTTTGCTCTCGGTTTCCAATGTGTCTCTCCACCTATTTCTCTCTAATTCACAATGATTATGAGGATAAATATAAGGATTTTATATAAAATGATATTTATAGAGATAAGGTTACATTCTATCAATTAAAATAAAATAAATAAATAATTTATTTATTTTACTAAATACACCACCAAAGGATACCTTCCTTGAAATATCCCACAACAATGAACTTTATATCATGCATAGGATAAACCCTATATTCAAAAAAACAACCATGGTCTCATATTTTCCATATAATGTCTCAAGAAATTGGAAAACCATTTATAATTAAATGATACATGTATGCACTATAATATATATTAATATTAATAATATATTAATTATGGGGTCCTGAGACACCCAGACACCATTCCGACTCTAAGGAAAAATCCAAATATATTCTTCGAAAACATTTAATTGACTAATCCCACAAAACCAAATTCGCGAGTGTTTCTAAGTATGAGGGAAATTTTACAAGATTATAAAGGCATGATATGGACTACGTACATAATTTGAAAAGTAATATTGACATTTTAATTGATGATATCATATCATGTTCCATCAGGATAGATAAGTAATTCTCTATATAATATATTTTTAAGGTAAATTAAGAGAACAATAGGATGAGAGAGGACTAAGAAAAAACAAATATTGTGGTGGAAAAGAACAGAAGAAAAAAACTTCATACATGTGATAATTATGGCAAGAAACACCATAGTACTTGATTGAAGGGAATGATAGTTTATCATAGGTGTGGAGATAATGTTTATAAGCTGTTTCAATTAAAGGGAATGAAAGAATTTATTAATTTAAAATGCTTCAATAGTATAAAGATGTGGAACTGATAAAATGATTTCACCCAATGACAAAGGAATTTTCCTTAATAAAATTACAAGGGAGGAAGGTCTAGATTATTCTATCACTATAGTTGATGTTGAATATCATAAAGTAGTGGTGGTAGGTACTTTGATTGTTTCCTCAAATTTAGCTAATTATTTATTTGATTTTTGATCAATGAAATATTTTATATTTTTCATGTATATCAAATCACCCTTGATACTTTATAGAAGTAATTTTCATTCAAGAAACCTAATGGAAATCTAGTTATAATTAGAATGTATCAAATAATTTCTATTAAGATGAAAAACTATTCCATAATTTAAAACATGGATGTTATACCTATTTTTTAATTTTTTATAATCCTAATTGTTGGGGTTTAATTAGTTCTATGGATTTAGAAATAACAAGATGAGACAGAAAATAGTCTATGTTGAATAAGTGGTGTTGTAATTTAAATGTTAAAGTATTGTATTACTTCTATGAGTGTTTTTATTGATATTTTATGAATTAATATATTACTTCATCATAATAAGGTTTATTTATATTGATTATTATATTATCTTATTCTATTCACTTTTTAGATAGGTGAAATAATTTTTCATTTTTATAGATCATATGATCCATTTAAAGTAGATTTTTTTTACTTCATTCCGGAAAAATTACTTTTTAGTCATTTAATGATAGAATCAGTAAGGGAAATTGATTAAAATACTAAACCAAAGGGTAATTTTTTTTACTTATAATGTTTAAAAGAATCCAGTTAGTATATTTTCTTATTTTCTAAATCTTGATAACAAAATAATCCCTTAACTCTAGGAAAATGATATTGAAATAAAAATGTGATACTTTTACCTTCATTTCTAATGAATTCATGGTAATTATTATCTCTCATTTATTTATGGTTTTGTGTTTATTATCTTTTACATGATTATACTCTACATCACTCTCTATTATTCCTTAGACATTATATTTCTCCCCCATTCTCATATTTTTACCTCCCTATAATATTCTCCTTATTTGGGAACATTATTATTTTCCATTCATGTGACATTCATATTTAAATTTTCCTCTTTTCTAAACGTTTTTTTATTATCTATTTTATAACGTGAGTTTTAAGAAAAGTTATTTTCAAATAATAAAAATGTTTTTCCTTTAACAATCACATGTTTTATACTCCACTCCCTTGAATTTATTTTCTTAAATAATTTAAAACCTTTTTATTGAACTAGAGAAAAAAATTTGAGGAAAAAATTTATATAAGGGGGTAGATTTTAAAACCTCAAGATTTTAGGTTTTGTTTCTTTATGAAATATTATTGATAACATGTGTTATACAAAAAACTGAGATTAAATGAATCCTTATTGAAATATTACTATTTAAATATGAATGATATAACCTAGTTATTGATTTGATGAGTATGAATCAGAATAATATAATTATTAAATATATGTAGAAATTATTTCCATAATAAAAATAATGAATTCAATAATTTTTTTTACATTCATCTAATTTTTATTACTCAGACAATCATAAGTATAAATTCATTTTATGCAATATGAATACATTCTTCATAAAAATGGTTTTGAGGTATTTTATGTGTGAATAATTAGAATTAACTTCTACTATTTTTAGAAATTTTATTTGAAAAAACTAAATTCATTTTTGAAATCACCATGTCCAAATTATCTTAAGGTTTATTTTTGAGTTTTTTTACAAAAATAATTGACTTCTACGTGAATAGTGAAAGGTATGAATTTTACAAAAACATTAAATATTATGTCATTATGATGATATAATAATAAATTGAAATATTATGAAATATTTTTTATTGACCAAATATATATTTAAGAATTAATATAATTCATATAAAAATATAATTTTTAACTTATAAATACATGCTTAACATTTTAGAAATCTATGTAATGTTTTTGTTAAAATAAAAACTATTTTTTCTTCTTCTCTCTTAATCAATTATATACAAGATTCCTTTTGGTTTGGGTTTGGTTAAAAAAAACAAGTATACTTTTATTTAACATAATTTAATTAATTTTATAGAATAAAAATTATCCATTATTTTACTATAAAATAATTTTTATTCCTAAAACAAACATTTTCCAAAAAACTATTTTCATTGCAATTTTTAAACTTGTATTAAAATTAATTTATAAAAATATTAAAAATTGATTGTTGTAAAATTTAATATATAATTTTAATTAAATTAATTAATATTTTTCAATAATTTCAACTTAATGTCTTCCACATTGAATAGTGAAAATAGAAAAACAAATTGTTACCATGGTTAGGGTTAAAATGGGTTTTCTGATGGTTAAACAAAGAGAAAAGTGTTAAAATTCATATTAAACATGGGATAATATTATTGGTTAAATTTATTTAGGAATTATCATATCTTAATATTGAATTATTTTCCATTTCATTCCACTTTAATATAAAATGACTTTATATTATTTAAATCCTTTAAGTAATTCTATGTGTATCCATCCTCTCAGTTATAAAAGAGAAACTCTTATCATACCATATTTAAAATCATTGAGCACTATATATAATCTAAGAACTATCAGAAAACATTCCTATCTTACTTCAATTATTTATTAAGCTTATTTTCTTCTCCTAAGACCATCTTAATAAGGCTTAAGATGTAATTTAAAAGAGGTATTTCAAATAAGAGCTAATCATCTTTACTGACTCTATAAAAGTTTATTTCTTATACTACATAATTTGATTATATTTTAAACATACTAATATAATTAATCTAATATCATAAATATATTTATATTTTATTATGATTATGGGAAAACCATTTCCACTTCCTTTCTATAAAATGTGAAATGAAGGTATAACTCATGCATATGTGTAGAATACCACCTCCATGCAATGACATGATTAATTTTCCATAACCCAATCTTATGGATATTTATAATTACATATTTTTTGAATATATATTATAATTATGATATAATAATGATTCTAGAATGACAAATCATAATATTATTTCTCTTCATTTTTTTTAGAAAATAGAAGTATCGTTTATGAGTACGTGTAGACTACCATCTCCCTGAGTGTTATATTTAATTTAAAATGTTTTCATACTTTAGAGGGTTATAACATTATATATAATTATTATATATATTAATTATTAAATTAATAATTTTGTATAAATTTTCTATTAATATTATACCTTATTATATTCATACTCATTTCGTCTTTATAACACAATTATTTAAGTCAGTTTTACCACTAACATGAGTGATGTTATAATATTTTTGACATGAATGATTAAGGAATGTTTAATAATTATGATATTATATAAAAATAATATAAAAATTAAATTATTAAAATTATATAGATGATGTAACTAGGGTCAAAGTATAAGGACCAAAACTGCCAAACTGAAACATGCATGAAAAATGAAATAGTTATCAACCAGAACAATGGTTTAAATAAAAAATTATTAATAATCGTTTGATAATATGTTATAATTGGATCATATATGATATTATAATTATGAATATGGATATATAACATTATTATAATAATTTTATATTTATTATATATGAGGTTAAAATCACTTATGAGGCAAGTCAGAATTGTGGTAAGAGTTTCTCATCTCGCTTTTGTTTCTATGAGACAATTTCCATTTACCCACTCATTTATTTCTTGTGAAGTATATAGTACCCATTTGATATGTTATATCATGAATATATTTATATTAATGGAATTTAATCTTTCATTTTATGTGATTTATTTCATAATGGTTATTATTCAAAAGTTACCTAAGCGGTAAGAGTTTTATGTTACAATATCAATTTTACTGGGATTGTTTATGATTGAATTTATGATAATGAAATTATTTGATATGTCTATAAAAATAGTTTGTATTTTATTTTCAACTAGTTATTTCAAGTAATTATAATTTTTTATTTCATTTTTCTCCCTCTGAGTACTCAAAACATAGAATCAATGTTTTTACTATTTAGTCAGGAATATATTTCATCCATTTCCATATTTTATTTAAAATGTTTTTAATAATGGTATTAATATTATTCAATGATTTATTAAATTCATTGTTACCCATGATTTAATTTCTATAAAGAGGATTCAATGAAATATTCTTCTCATTTTCTGAATGAGGTACTTTTTACCAAATCTGTGAACTAAAAATTTATTTTAACATTTAACAAAAGAATTAATTCACAAGCTATAATGAATATTATTTTATTTAAGGATTAATTTATATGATCCCATAGTTCTTTTCAACGAAATTTTTCCCCAATATAATGTAATTTTTTATATTTTAAATAGTTTATTTTAAAATTAAAAGTGTATTTTCTTCAAGAAAAGTTAAAATGATATTTTAAATGTTTTTTCATATATGTAAACATCATTTGATGAATATTATAATTTACTAGGGATATAATCTAATGAAACCATCCACCTAATTTCTATAGATGGCTTATGATCTTGTTGTTCTATTTATTTAATGGGTAGAATATTTACATTTCATATGCAAGATTTTTAATACGAATTTTTTATGTTCATTATGCATTGAATTGTTTTTAATTTATTTATTATGATGAATGAATTAGACTTAGTAAGTGATGGTAGAGGCCCATTATATTCTCTTTATGCATTGGTATGTCTCATGATAAAAAATAGTTTTGGTATTTGGAATAAACCTTACCTATTTATGTATAATGTATTTCCATGAGGCCTTGGCAATAATATTATCATGTTTGAAATTAAGAATTATATAATTATAAAACTAGTTTTTTTATCTATGAAATTATTTATGTTGTTATGTCATCCATTTATATATTAACCCTGTATGATATTAGTTATGTGGAATATTTAATTATTGTTTATCTCTACTATATTATTTATGATTTATTTATTCAATGTTATATTACACATTATGCGTTACACTACTAGGAATTTGAGCTCACCATTTATTATTATTTTTCCCTAGGATACCATGAATAGATCTATGAATGATATTATGGATATTTAGAAGAAATAAAAATATTATCATAATAAATTTAAGTTGTATTCCATGTTTTCAATATAATTTGAGAATCATGTACGTATCTAGTCTCCCAAGTCTACTCAACTAGTTTATTATTTAGGATTAAATCATTTATAAATTTTGTTAATAGTGTAAAATAACCACCGACTCTAGGTTATTAGAGTTGAGGTGTCACAGAGGTTCCTAACGTTTTGGATGTTGGAATAATTTGTTCAATCCTTGATAGACAATGGGTGATATCCATTCATGTTTTCCATAATAAGAGTGTCTTTACAACCTAAAAAAAATGAATTTTGAGTACTAGTATCTATTAGACTTCTAAATAAATGGATATTGTGTATTGAATATAGAAAAATCAATATTGTGAGTAGGAATGATCATTTTTTACTGAAGTTTCTAGATGTATTAGAAAGATTAACTAGATAAGACCATTACCATTTTCTAGATGGAGTTTCTTGGTAATTTTAAATTTATATGGTACTATAAAACCATGATAAAACTACTTTCACATGCCTTGTTGGTAAATTTTATTATATAAGAATTTCTTTTTTGTTTGTCTAATGAAATAGAAACATTTCAGAGATGCATGATGTGCATTTTTTTGAATTATTAGAGAAGTGCATGGAAGTATTTATATATGATTTTACTATCTAAAACATCTCATTCAAAATATACTTAAACAGTTTAAACGGAATCATTAAGACTTTATTTTATAGAAATATTGTTCTTAATTATGAAAAATGTTATTTCATTTTGAATAAAGAAATTATAATTGTCCATGATGTGTCTCAAGCTAGAGTCCATGTTTTCTAGTCCAAAGTTGAGGTAATTTCTTCACTACCCTACTAAAAAATATGATAGATATGAGATCATTCCCTGTTCATGATGGGTTTTATATAATATTTTTTATGTATTTTATTTTTTTTACCTTTTCCTAGTTTAATTAATTAATAATCTATATTTTTCTTTGATGAGCAATGTAAAAAAGACCTCACAGAGCTAAAAGAATTGATAACCCCACCCATTTTCCATCAACCAAACTACATGTTTCACTTTTAAATAATGGAAGATGCATTTGATCTTTCTCTTGGGGTCATTTTAGGTCAAAAAACTAGAAAAGAAATTTAATTTCATTGAGTATGCTTCTATGAATTTAGATAAATCACATGTTAATTATAATAAAAATAAAAATGATATGATTATTGTTTTATTTTCCTTAGATAAATTTTGATGTTACCTATTGGTCTCTAAAGTAACTATCTTCACTGACCATTCAATAATAAAATTTTTAATAAAGAAACATGATAAAAAACTTGGGATTTTAAGATATATTTTACTGTTAATGTACTTTGATGTTGAAATAATGGAAAACAAAAGAAGTAAAATTATAACCACTATCCATATAATTTGAATACCCATTGTTTTTTATAAAATAATTAATATCTACTCACCCATAAAGGAAAACTTTCATAATGAGGATTTGTTTGATGTTATGTAACAATTCGACACACAAAGGCCCACCTGACTAGTGAAAGGTGGAGCTACCATAACCCTTATCTCGCATCCAATAGGATAAAGGTTAGCAACAAGTGCTGATAAGACATAATGTAAATGGTAGGACTTTTTGTAGTGAACCAACATGAATAGAGGAAAACATCATTGTGAAATAGTGAAAAGGTATATTTATAAAAGATACTAATGTCTAGAGTAAACCATACTATTAGACTCATCTAGTTTTAATGCTCAAAAATCATGTTTAATATTGTTTCATCATGTTTCATTATGTTATTGGATAATATTAATCTATTATGTTAAGTATTACTTCACAAGATAGGTTGAAAACATTTGACTATGTATTAGTCACCATTAAGGTGAACTCATAATCACAGGTTAGAGGACTAACAACTACCATTTAGTCTAAAAATTGGTAAAGTATGAGTCACTGTTGCAGTAACCCACAAGTTCAGAATTTTCACAAATAACTAGACACCATTGATATGGACCATTAACCGTTTTAGTAACCCACTAGTTTAGAATGTTCACAAAGGACCAGACATCATTGCATCATCCAACCCAACCAGAATTTTCACAAATTTTGTGTCACCATTATAGGATGATAGATTTTTGCAAAGTCTATGAAACCATTCATAAGACACCATTCCAAAATTACACTAATATCGCAAATTACAAGACACCATTCTAAAGACATCATTTAGGGACAAATGACTAGTCATCACTCCTTTGTAACCACTCATGTGGCACCGTTACGAATTTTTTCATTTCATCCTTTACAATTTAAATTAAAAATTATTACTAATGGTCATATTTGAGTTATTTAATGATATTTATTTTATTAATGATTTTTTTGCAGAAAATATTAATGACCTTTTCAGTAAGAAGTACAAGGTATAATGTATACACACGTGATTGATATCATGCTCCTTATTGGACAAAAGAAAACATCTGAGAATAAAATAACTACTGATAGATGAGATAATTATAATACACAAGACCAAGAAGATAATATACACCCAGAGGAGAAAGAAAGAACATGATATGTTACAAAGTGTGAATATCCTTGCAGCAACAAATCCAAGTGAAGAGGAATTCAAAGGAGAATTTTACCTCACTAGAAATCAGAACACATAGCATCCATGACACTTTGTTTTTGGTGTTTGTTTCCAGAAGTGGACTCAAGCTTTTCATCTTCTATATCCAAGAATTCTAGAGATATCAAGAACATCACAGAGCTCATTCTAAACCATTTCTCATTATTTCTGCTCTGTTGTGTAAATTTTGACTATTATTTTGAGCAATGTGTTTGTCTACACCACAAACACATACCATCTCTTGATCTAAGATGGGGTATAAAATATATCCCCACTCACTAATATTTCTACACATTTTTACTCCCACATATAACTATGTAATAGGTCCCTATGTAGCCTAGTTGTATTTCTTATTCCCATGAATAATTATGGTTGAGTTCTAGTTGACTTGGACAACCTTATGTGATGTTGTGAACCTTTATCTAGGGTGTGGATAATGTTTATAAATATAATTTTTCTTATGTAAGGTGATCACAAAGTGGAGAGTATTGGGTATATTCTTGAAACTGAACCTCTTGTTTTTACATGAACTATGTTGTTTCAAGTTTAGTTTTCTTATCGGTTTTCATTAATCACACTAGAAAAATTTACTTCACTCTGAAAATTAATCTTAGATAGTGTTTTTATTTGAATTATATTTTGTATACTGAATTCAAAAGTTAAGATAACTATTCAAATTATTTTAACTAATAACTATTAAATCTTTGATAATTTTTTAAAACAATTAAATCTTTTATAAATATACTACTTTAGTTAGCTATCCATAATTTTTTTAAATTAGGGTATATTTAAATAAATTTTTGACGACCAAATTTTTTATAGGAAATAAATTCAATCATACTTGAGTTTCATAATCCGGAAAACATTTATTAGTAGCGGTTGTTTAAAATATTTTTCAAACTCCTTGTTTAATAGTGATTTTATTTGGAATTTTAATTATTTATAAATTTCCATTAGTTCTAAATTTTTATTTCATTAAAACTCATGTTAATTATTTAATATGGATAATAGATAAGAATAATCTTCTACTAGTAGACCTAAAAATTTCAATGGTTCTAATTATTCCCAGTGGAAAACAAAAATGAAAATGCACTTAGAATGTATGGGGTTTGATATTTGGGTGTAAGAGAAGAAAAATATGAAATAATAGAAACTAAAAGAACTATCTAGAGTGAGGTTAAAAAATAAAATTATAATAATAATTATAAATCTGTGAATGCCCTATTTTGTGCTTTAGGTGATGAAGAATTTAATATAATATTTTCCTGTAAATATGCTCATGAAATTTGGGATACCTCAACAGTTTCACATGAATGAACCTCTAATGTAAAGTAAATGTGGTTTAAAAAATATAAAATTAAATATGATAACTTAAAAATTGATCCTGATAAACCTATATCTGACATTTATAAGAGGTTCAATTAGATTTTGAACAATACAACCTATTTGGAAAAAACTGTTACAACCAAGGAACAAATAATGAGAATCCTCAGATGATTACCAAACTGATTAAGAGGAACTGTAGTTTCAATAAGATAATCTTGTGATATCATTAAGTTGACAATAAATGATCTAATAGGTAAGCTTATGATCTATTAATAATAATTGAAGGTCAAGAATGAAGAGGATTATGAACCAAATAGAAATTCATTGGCTTTCAAAACAACTACATATAAACTTAATGAAAATAAGAAGAAACAAACTCATTCTAAAAAGTCAAGAAATGAGGAATTCTCATCTAACAATGATGAATAAATGTCTCAGAGATCCGGAAGATTCAAAAAATTCTATAAGAATAAGAAGTTTTTCAGAAATCCTAGCTACAAAAGAAAACTTGACAATAAGGGCAACTGAAAAAAGGACTGGAAAAAAATGAAAATAATAATGAAATATTTTGTTTTGAGTGAAAGAGGAAAGGATTTATAAAGGATAATTGTCCAAAATTAAAATTAAAAAAAATAGGATAAATAAAAAAAGACATGAAAAAGAAATGAAGGTAAAATAGAGTGATTATGATGATATCTCCAGTGAGTCAGAATCCTCACATGATGAAATGGATAAAAATACAATATGTATTTTATGAAAAACACTTATAAGGTAACACTAGAACCTCCTATAAATAATTCATACTATTATGAATCTGAATATGATTATGAGAATATGAATAAATAAGAAATGTTGGAATATTTTAGAATTTTTGAGGAAACATGTAATGCGTTAATATATAAATATAATGTTTTAAAGAAACAACATAATCTAATATCTAATAATAAATGCAATATTACTATGGATAAAGAAAAGAATTATAAATTTCTTAATGAATGAAATGAACTCAAAATGTATACCGAGCAATTGAAAAAGGGCTTAGAAATATTTACCAATGGAAATAATACTCTCAGATAAATTATTGGTAAACAAGTTTCCCAAAAATATAATATTGGTATTGGATACCAACCTGGATAGAGGATTTTTGCAACACAATCTAGAAAATTAGTTTTTGTTCCTAAAACTATTAAATTCTATACTAGTCCCATAAATGGACAATCATTCACTTCTTCTAGTATTTCTAGAAAAAATAAAGTTTATTTTTCAAAATTATTACAAACTGTTTAAAGGAAACCCATGAAACAAATGTGGGTTCCAAAAGATTTTATCACTAATGTTACTAGACCCATTCAAGTATAAGTACTAAAATCCTTTCTTGTTTGATTTGTATTTATAGGAACAATGATTGAAGAGAACCTATAAATGCTTATGGTACTTGAATAGTGGATGTTCAAGACACATGGCATGGGGCTATTCAAGCTTTAAAAATCTTGTCAAATTTGATGGTTGTCATGTCACCTTTGGTGATAATGCAAAATGAAAAATAATTGGCCTTGGACAAATTGGTAACTCTAATTCAGTTTTAATTTATAAAGTTCTTTTTGTTGTTGGTTTAAAATACAATTTTCTTATAATATCTTAGTTATATGATGGTGAATTTGAATTTGAATTTAAAAATGATACTTATTATGTATTCTATTCTAATAATTATTTAGTTTTTATTTCTATTAGAAATTAACATGTTTATACTATTAATTTAGATTCCTTAGTTTCTCCAAATGTTTCTTATTTATGTTACTTTAATAAGGAGTATTGTATTTGGAATAGGAGACTAGAACATTTTATTATTCACTAACTTATAAAGCTCACAATAAAATGTTTATTCAAGGATCTACCCAAACTAGAATTAATAGACAATAAATTATGCAAAAATTTTCAATAAAGAGAACAACACAAAATATCTTTCAAACCAAAGAATTAAGATTCAACTTCCCAACTTCTTGAGTCTATTCACATAGATCAATTTGGTCAATCTAGAGTTTCAAGTCTTAATGGAAATCACTATGTATATTTCATAGTAGATGACATTTCTAGGTATATATGGACATTTTTATTAGTTCAAAAAAGTAAAGCTTGTTCTCATTTTGTCAAGTATGATAGAATAGTAGAAAACCTAAGTGGTCTTAGAATTAAATCCATAAAAAGTTACCACGTTCGAGAGTTTGAAAATCAAGAGTTTGAATCTTTTTTCTCAGAAAATGTTTATAGTTATAACTTCTCTGCTCTCGAGACACTATAGGAGAATGTAGTTGTATAAAAGAGAAATAGAACCCCATAATAAATATCCAGAAAAATGATTAATGATTATGACATACTTATTTATTTTTTTCCATAATATATGAGTACAACTTATTATATTATTAATAGAGTCTTAATTAGACATATCTTCAAGAAAACTTCCTATGAGTTGTGAAACAATAGAAATAAAAAGTTAGTTACTTTAAAGTTTTTGGTTTCACGATTTATATTCTCAATACTAAGGAAAATATTGAAAAGTTTTCATCCAAAAGTGATGGATGAATTTTACTAAGTTACTCCACATCTAGTAAAACATATACAGTTTTTAATAAAATAACCAAATATGTGGATAAATATATACATATCAAATTTGATGAAATAGATCCACATGATCCCAAAAAATTCTTATAAGACCTTGATGATGATATGTTAAATCTTTATCTTAATCTTAATACTTCTGATTATGTTGTAAAAAAATCATTATTTTTTTTAAAATCTTCAGATTATGACCATAGAGAACCTAAACCCATAGAAGAACCTGAAGTGACTAGCCCTTCCTTTTCTAGATCTACCAGAACCCTTAAAAATCACCCCTTAGATGTTGTAGTTGGAGATTTAGATAAAGGGACATAGACTAGAGCTTCTCGTATGAACCATGTTAAACATCAAGACTTATTTTCACAACTTGAACCTAATAACATCAATGATGTAATCAATGATGAATTTTGGGTAATGGATATGGAAGAAGAATTAAATCAACTTGAAAGAAATAATTTTTGTAAACTATTGTATAATCCCAAATAAGTCCTAACCAAAGTCACTAAATGGACGCTTAGAAATAAATTAGATGAAGCTAGAAACATAGTAAGAAATAAGGAAAGACTGGATACATAAGGATATAGTCTCAAATAAGGCATTGACTATGAAGAAACATTTTTACCTATAGCCAGAATTGAATCCATTAGAATCCTAATAGCATATTCATCTCATCTCAATTTATAACTATATCAAATGGATGTCAAGTGTGCATCATAAATTGGTACATAGCTGAGGATGTTTTTGTGGAACAAACTCTTAGTTTTACAAACAATCATTTTCCTAATAATGTTTTTAATTTAGAAAAAGAATTGTATGGTTTAAAAGGGTCTCTAAGAGCTTGGTATGATAGGCTCAAAAAGTTTATTATTTCAAAAGGTTTTACAAAAGTTATAGCTGATCCTACTATTTTTATTAAATAATTTCTAAATATTTTATGGTAGTTCATATCTATGTTGATGATATTATTTTTGGATCTTCAAAAAATTATTTATGTGTTGATTTTTCAAAAATGATGCAAAATAAGGTTGAAATTAGTTTAATGGGAGAACCCAAATTCTTTCTTGGATTTCAAATCATTCAAAATAAAGAAATAATTATTTTAAATCAAAGTAAATATAATAAATATCTTCTAAAACATTTTAAACTAGATAACACTAATGGTACTGATAAACCTATGAGTATCACCTATAAATTGGATCTTGAATAAAATGAAAAATCTGCTGATCAAACCAATTACATAGGTATGATTGGAAGTCTTCTCTACTTGACTGCTCGCTGGCCTAATATTATGTTTAGTATATGTATGTGTTCTCATTTTCATTAAAATCCAAAAGAGTCACATCTTATTTTAGTTAAAATAATTTTTAAATACATCATGCACACTACCAACTTATGACTATTCTATCATAAAAGACAATCATTTATCTTAATTAGATATTCTAATGCATATTTTGGTGGTTTCAAGTTATATAGAAAAAGAACCTCTAGAGCATGTCACTATTTGGGAAAGTCACTAGTATAATGTTATAGTAAAAAAAAATTCTATTTTATTATCTACAGTTGAGGATGAATAGATATCTTGTATTAATTTTTGTGCTCATATTTTGTGGATGAAACACACTTTTTTAGATTATAGATATTAATTTACACATTTCCCTATAAAATATGATGAGACAAGTGATATTAACATCAATAAAAATTCATTTTCTCACTCAAGAACAAAATATATTGATGTAAAACATAAATTTTTGAGATATCATTATAAAAAAATGATATTAATATTGAATTCATTGGCACAAAACATCATCTTGCTAACATTTTCACTGATCCATTAAATTCTAAAAGAATGAGCTATATCATACATGAATTAGGTACAATCAATTTTGAGTAACTGTTTGATATCTCACTGGTTTCTGTCCCATCAGTTGATGTCTCACTGTTTTCGGTCTCACTAGTTCATGTCTCACCGTTCGACATGACACTATTGATTGAAAATTGTAAGGACTCACCATTTTATACTAAGTATTTTTTTTCAGGAATCACTATTTTAATTATTTTATTTAGTTTTATTTTATACCACATTTTTAATTTATGAATTTATAATCCCTAAATGATAAAAATCAGTCAATCCATATCAATTCTCACTCCATGCTTTCCTTGACTCCTGAAACACAAAAATTTCTCACTCAAACCCTTCATTCTCATTTGAATCCTCTTTACAGATTTATAATGGAATGAATTAAGTATCTATTTTCTCAAAACCCAAAGAAACATTGGAGGATGAAGTGACTAGAAAGGGATATGATCCAAATGCTCAAGAAACCACTGAACCCTGGTATAATAGATCAAGTGATCATTCTTGAAAAGGAAGTTTGTGAAAAGTGTCTTATTTTGAGCAAGTCATTTTTTCTTTGGTTATTAGAAGAGAATGTTTGGCTGAATTAGTTTACCAATGAAAATAGATCCTTATACCAGAATATTGTTTTTGAGTTTTATCAGCACACAGAGTTTTCTTTTACTGTTAATGATTATTTTGTGGTCTAAAGTTGGGTAAATGGTCAAAGATTTTCTTTTTCATTGAGGATTTGGTATGATTGTTTAAAAGTAACTTATAAAGGTATCATTGAGGATCATCAAGGAGTTCCTCCACCTCCATGTGATATAAATATACTAGAAGAGGCTTTGGTTAATTTAATAGGAAATGGAATGAAGAGAATACCGATTGCTGCTAAGTTGGATAGAGAAACCAGATTGTTATTTAAGATCATACTGAACCTTATCTGCCCGAGGAAAGGTAATTTTTCTACCTTGAAATATCAAGACGTTTTATTTATATATCTTTTGAGAAATGTTCATTAGATAAATTTATGTAAATATACTTTTCCTTCACATGCATGATATGTTCAATACCCCCTCAAAATACACTTCCATATTTTATTCAAGGTTTATCTCTACAATGCTACATGTCAAAGGATTAGTAAGGGAGAATAAAGAAACTATTATGGATTATAAGTATTGTTTTCAAAGTATATAGGCATATGGATGAAGATTAATCAGAATCCCTATAATAATACATGGATTGAAGATAACGAAAAGCTTTATGAGGATCTTAATCCTATTGATCATCCCATGAGACCCAAGGATATCACAGACCCTGGTTTCGATCTAGATGAAATAATAGAATATTAAGATGTGTAAGTGAAAGATGATGTTGAAAAATATATTATTTCTAGTTAAGAAGGAAGTGATATATATATTCCTAAAAGGATTGAAGAACCTCCCCAAGAATCTCTTGAACCCCATTAAACTCTTCCCTCTAGAAAATCTATTCTCAGTGATTGTGATGATGATGAATGTAAAGAAAATGCATATAAGGGTGAAGATGCTAATTAGGAAGAGGTTGGTATGGATGAAAATGTTAATAATGGGAAATAGATAGAAGGAGAAACGTTATAAGGATAAACTGTAGAAGGAGAATCTATTGTTGGTAAATCCAAAGAACATGATAAACAAGAATTCACTTTACCTGCTGAAAAGAGTTTTGAATAGGTTGAGTAATTAGAAGGAAATATAGCTGAGAATGAGTTCCATGAAGATATGTTAAATGCTGTGGAAAGAGTTCAAGATATGGAGTCTCTTAATACTCAAAGGAAGCCTCAGTTGAGGGGGAAAACCTCAGTTTGGACAGGATTTAAGTTCAAAATCCTCTTTATCCAAGTTCAATAGATTCCAGGTAAAATATTACAAGATATTTTTATGTTTATGTCTATTAGAGATCATTAATTAAGGAAATTGACCTTTAAACAATGTTTCAACTCAAACCCATCACATCTAAAGAAGTGGTTTCTATTTAGGAGCCATTA
This sequence comes from Viscum album, assembly GCA_963277665.1. Lineage (NCBI taxonomy): Eukaryota > Viridiplantae > Streptophyta > Magnoliopsida > Santalales > Viscaceae > Viscum > Viscum album. The sequence continues at coordinate 131,181,639 of OY728162.1, forward strand.
CTTATTCCCGATCCTACTCAAACAACCCCAAACTATGTGTGTCATGAATATTAATAGGCTTTTAGTTAAAATATGTTTTTTGGTATTGGAAATACTATAAACTCACATTATTCTCCTATGACAAACCTAAGTGAAAGGGATGTTGGAATGCTTCTATAGAAGTTAATATGGCAAAATAAACACAAAATTCTTCCTGAAATACAAGAGGTAAGGATTGAAAATAGATAGCTAAGTGATGAATTGGGGTCATTAAAATAATTGGTTAAGGAAATATAGAGGGACTTGAAAACTGCTCTTACTCTTGCTTTGGTTTCTAGTCTAATTGAGGATGATGATGACATGATCTCAGGAAAGGTTGTATCATAGATTCAACATCATTTAATTTTAGTGGTTCAAGAAATTTTCAATCATATTAAAAAGTTATCCAATGAAATGAGTGGACTTTTTTATGTTATCAATCAATTTACATATGAATATAAATGATCTTTAGGGATGGTTCATATAAGGATTAATACCTTCACCTCATCTACTCCAAATCAATTGGTTTCTATACATACCTCTTAGTCTTCAGATAATATAATGATTAGATCATTGATTATAGAAGATATTAAATCATTTACTGGTGGTTATGATTAGGAAAGACTTATTAATATTCAAAATCACAATGATCATGTGCATAACTTGGTAAGATCTTACTCAAAATCTTCCATTGATTCTCAAAAATAAATTTCAAGAAAGTGGATTTCTATTTTAAGAATATCTATACCAAGAACCAACTGACCAATCATTTCAAGTATTTAGTAGAGAATGTGATGATACCTATGTGACTTAATCTTTCATGGAGAAAGTCAACCAGTTGAAGGAATTTAATCCTACCCTTGATAAGTTCATGGAAAACAAGTATCAATTTGAGAAGTCAATGAAACTTTGTGGTGTGGTCTTCAAGGAATTAAACATTCTATTGAAGCCTTACTTGCACCATCATAGATCAATAATTTTTTCTCTAGTAGATGTTCTAATGAGACCTATCAAGATTCCTTCAACCTCAAATTCCTTTTCACCTGTAACCATGACCCTTGCTCAGGGTCTAAGCCAGATCAGATTAGAGATTATGGAGAATCCATTAACTAATTCCTCCTCTAGACCGAGCCTTGCTCCTTCTATTATTCAAGAAGTTCCTCTAACTTCTCTCTATATCCACTTTGACCCTTAGACCACTACCACTTCTTCACCTACTACTTCTACACCAGATGTCTCTTACAAAAGATAAGGGGTGGTGGACCTAGAGCTGAAATGATTGGATGATTTTTTTGATAAGGAAATGATTAACTTTTTGTGATTATACTGTATTGAATTATTCAATAAAATTTTCTCACTCTTTTATTCACTTATTGATGGACTTTTATCCTTATTATTAATTTTCATTTTTCTATTTTTTTTTTGATAATCCCAAAATAAGGAGAACATAGAGATGTAATTTAACTCACCTAAAAATATTCATGGTATTTAGATGGGCTACTATATGGATCTTTGTCAATAATAATATAATATCTGATACTAACATTTGAGTATGAGATCATATATTCCATATATATGCTGTGAAACTATAATGGATTGCTAAGTTATTATTACTTCTATGAGGAATTTTATTAATACCTATTTATGTCATGATTTTATATAATATTTCTGATTTTTTAAGAAAAATAATTATCCTTTACTATCATTATTATGTATGGATTGTAAATTCCATGATTTATGATCATAAAAACGTGAGTGTTAGCTTCAATCCTCCTTTTTTAATGCTCAAAAATCATGTTTAATCTTATTTCATCATGTTTATTTTTAATCATAATCTATTTATTTAAGTGTTAATTAATAAGACAAGTTGAAAATATTTGAATAAGTATGATACACTATTTTGGTGAACTCACATTAACCATTCGGAGGACTCACAATCACTATTCAGTTTCAAAATTGGTAATGTATGAGTCACCATTGTAGTAACCCATCATTTCATAATTTTTACAATGGACTATACACTGTTGCATCAACCAACTAGACAAGAATTATCACAATGTATATGTCACCATTATTAATACATCATTCTATAATTCCAGATTTTTTAAAATTCAATGACACCATTCCAGAATTCCACATAAGACACCATTCTAGAATTCCAGAATTCACAGAATGTATAAGACACTATTCTAAAGACACCGTTTAGAGACCAAGGAGAAGTCAACCCTCCTATGACACCAATCCAGAATTTTTAATTTATTAATTTACAATTTAAATTAAAAAATATTACTAATGGTCATATTCCATTTATTTAATGTTATTGATTTTATTAAGGATTTATCACAGACAATATTAATAACCTTGTCCATAGGAAGTATGAGGTACTAGCTACCTGCATTTGATGGAGATCATGATCCTTATCAACAAAAGGAAAATACCAAAGAATAAAATAACTACTGATGTGTGAGAATATTGTAATAAAAAAGACCAAGAAAAAAAGATACACACATAAAATAAAGGAAGAAATTGCTGTGAAACATTGTTTGAACACCCATGAAGTAACAAATCCAAGGGTAGTAGAATTCTAAGGAGTTTCTAACCTCACTAGAAATCAGAACACATAGCATCCAGAACACTCTATTTTTGGTGTCTATATCTCAAAGTGGAATCAAGATTCTCATCTCCAACATCCAAGAAGTCCAGAAGGATCAATAATATCACACATGTCATTTTAAAATCTTTATCATTATTTCTGCTCGATTGTGTACATTTTGACTATTCTTTCGAGCGGTGTGTGTGTCTGTAGAACAAACACACACTGTCTCTTGAGCTAAGCTAGAGGATATAAGATATCCTCACCCACTAATAATTCTACACCATTTTACTCAAACATATAACTGTGGAAGAGGTACCTAGGTGTCCTGGTTCTATTTCTTGTTCCCACAAATAACTGTTGTAGAGGTCTAGTTGACCTGGACATCCTTCTGTGTTGTTGTGGACCTTGTTCTAGGGTGTGGATCAAGTTTATTAATATAATATTATTATTGAAAGGAGATCACCAAGTGGAGAGTATTATGTCTCTTATTGATACTGAAACTCTTGTTTTTATATCCTTTTTGTTGTTTGAAGTTTTGTTTTATTATCCGTTTTAATTATTCAAGTTAGAAAACTTTACTCCCACTATGATAGTTAATCCTAGATAGTTTTTGTATTTAAATTTGATTTAGTATACTGAATTAAAAATTTAAGATAACTATTAAAATTATTTTAAATGAGAAATAATCACTCTTTGAATATTCTTTCAAATAATTAAATCATTTATAAATATGCTTCTTTGGTAAACTAGCTAGAATTTTTTTAACTATGAAATTTTTAAATAAACATTTTAGGATATAAATTATTATAATAACTCAATTAACCCCCCACTTTAGTGTCCTACTCAGCCTTACACATACATGGAAAAATTCTTGGAAATACATGATAGAATGAAATAATATAACCAAAATCTAAAGGGTAAAACACACTAAAAAAGAAATGAAGTCCCAACCTAATAACAACTGGAACATAAAATAGATGAGAGTGCCTAAATTCTAATATCTAATCCTTACCACCTTTTGAAGACTATGGGCCTAAATATCACTATGCGCCACTAATGTCACCAACAAACATTCCATCATCATCATAAGACACAACACATGTAGAAAAGTCCCATGAAGGGGTCGGTATATACATACCAAGTAAGATGCTCAAAAAACCACAAAGGGAGAAATATATAGACATGATAGAAGTATTCATATAAACCCAAAATAAAGAGTAAAATCTAGCCTAATAATATATATACATATATACTCATTAAGAATCGCAGATGAGAGATAATTGGTATCTTCATCTCACATCCCATCCTAGGACGATCAGTCTGCCTAGAGCTCTATTTATACATCAATTATGCACTACATATTACGTGTCTATCTAATGAATCAGTGTTGAGGTCCCAAAAATCACAACTAATTCAAATACTAAGGGTGATAAATCTCTAATATAGTATCTAAACCCAAGTATGATAAGTGGGGGCCACTCAAAAGATAGAGGACCCACACCCTCATGAAACATGGGGATACCACTTAGTCGATAGTTAGAGGACCCAAAACATAGTGAATTATAGGGGTTAAAATAAATTCATAGAGTACCCACACACTATTATGATAGGGGGTTCCACTTGGTAGGTATTGATGAGGACCCACACCCTAGTGAATCAGAGTTTTTCCACTTAGTGGGTAAAGGAACCACACACTAGTACATCATGGGGTTTCACTTGGTAGGTATATATAAATATAGGACACATTACCTAGTATGATACTAAGTGACACTCAGTGGGTAGAGGACCTATTTCCTAGTTTCATAGGCGGTTCCACTCAAACCATTGTAAGGATTATGGGGGACTCACACCTTGGTATGACTGGGGTTGCCAACTCCCACCCATCTCTTCGATGATCATGCCTGATCACTACCATCGTTAAACATCTCCTAAAGAACCATCATTCATAGAACATTATTCGTATATAAAAATACACTATGAAGCATACGATCACACTCTATGTGAAAAAATGATCAAGACATGCTACTCATGGGACAAAATATAAGTGTAGAAGTAGAAGATACGATAGGCAAATGTTATTGAGAAAACTATACACCATGAACTAGGGGTCACATAGCGTGTGACGTAACTTGTCCTCCTGGACATGTCCTTGCCATCACATAGATTGGATGGACAGGTAGTAGTATATCGTCGGTATCATCCACTAGATGCCTTCCCATGTCCCCTAATCCATGCTTGTGTACTTCGAGTTGTGCACATAAACCTGGACAAGGTCGTGTACCTCTATACATTTATGTGCACTCTTGGAGAATATGGTGTGCCATCCCACATGGTGTATTGTCTACATACAAATGGAACACAAATTATCCACCCAGGGAGGGTCACATGATGTTTGGACCTGACCACATGCTGAGTGACAGTTATCTTCCTTGAAACCCAAGAGTTGCAACCAAGGGGGATACACATGGTTTGTTCATGGATGACATGAAGTGTATTTAGGTTTTCCATAAAAATCCATGTTCTATCACACATCATCATCAATCCACCGTTAATACCAAAAAAATCATGTTAGGGTCTTAGTTCTGGGCTATCCACAACCGATCTGTTATCAATGGGAGGATTCCAGTTACCTGAATCCCGCATTCCCATTCAAATATCTCTGTTCCATGTTCATTTCCACTATAGTTGTAAAATCCATGGAGGTATCAACCAAATCCAACAAAACATACTAATTCATCCACAAATCATCGTCTCGAGCATCATTTTTGTATAAACCATGAATTTGGGGGGTTCAATTGTGCTCGAACGAAACCTAAAAATATAAAATAATGACCCACACACTAACATCAGTTAACATGGAAAATAGCGGGGATAATTGTACAAGAACAAAGAAAAATCCATGGTTTTTCAAGGAGACTCAACCAACTATTATACAATAGGATATCTAGGGGTGAATCATTCCATAACAAAAAAAATTAAATCAATGCATTAATATATCAGAATCGGGATCATGTGAAGGGAATATAAATTAGAGGTCAAAAGAAGATTAATTATATATTCTTGATATTTTAATCAATGGGGTGATAAAAATAATTTATTATGCCTACCTTAACTATGGATTTATAATTAGTGAAAAATCCATTCACTAAGGATGTGGTGGATCCACTGCGTTCGCTGCCTCTCGATCCACCATTGTCCAATCACCATTTATTGTCCGATATTGATCCACTAATGAAGAACACCAGAGGATCCTCTATAATATCCAAAGGTTATGTGGATAAAATTACATAATTTCTATAGAATTATTTTTAAATAGGAAATTTGGTATTTTGGATATTAAATGAATTATTTAAGAAAGTTAATTAATTAATCCACCTAATGTACCCTCTAATGACTCCCAAATCCGAACATCCAAAACTAAGAAAATTTATGTCACACATAGGGTAAAACCTATTTTATAGAATCAACTGTTGTCATGGATTTACAATCCAAGGATCCAATCAAGATATTTTGAATTATTTATAAAAAAATAAGCATGCCTTATATTAATATATTTCATATTTTTTTAATATCAATTCAAGGATCATCGAGCCTCAAAATCTAACTATATCAAATCATCTTTTTTTGAAAAAAATCCTTAAAATATTTCATTTTATTATATGGAAAAAATAGGGTAACTACATTATCCCCTCCTTGTAGCGACTCGGGTTTTTGGCCCTGTCAGACTCTGGAATATTTCTACGAATAATTCCAGAGCTAGGTGCGTAGACGGCGTGCGATTCCGAGGCCCGGTGTGCTCGGAATTAATTTTATAAAAATATTAAGTATTTTTATACTATGCACGTGGCGGGGGTGTGATATCTCCTAAACGGTAGCTCAGATCGGGAATCTGAGGGCACGGTTGCGTCCGGAACGTGCTGTTTACCCTAGGCGGGGTGTAAACTTTCCGGGCGCGGGCCTGCGGTGAGAAACGCCACCAGGGGCGTTTCCGTAAATAAGTGGAAAGTTAGTGTGCTAGCGTCAGCTCGGATAACTTCTGAACGGAGTCTCGGATGGAAAATCTGAGACCGCCGTTGCGTTCAGAACGACGCGTTTACCCTAGGGGTGACCTTACTTTTGTTCGCATCGGGCGTCGGGTCCGAGGCGGGTTTGGCGCCGGTGGGCCGCTGATATAAATATCAGCGCCCCCCCCCCCCTTTATCGTTCTTCGTCGTTCTTCGCCGTTCTTCGCCGCCACTCCGCCGAATCGAGCAAACGGAGCGCCCACGAGCTCAGAATTCGACGGCGGACGTTCTAGGAGTGCGTAGCGGAAGCTCGGGAGCGCGGATCTGAGGCAGAACGTCGGCGTTTCGCCCGCGAGGTAGGCGGTTTGAGTTTTACAATCCCGGATCCCGTTTTTGTGTTGTTTTTCTTCAAATTTTCATATGGGTTGTATAGTTCGGGTCCCGAGCTTTCCAAAACATGTTTCGGATCTGAATTTGGAGCACCGGGGTGCTCTCGGTGGCTCCCGGAAGTTTTCCGGCGAAAATCCGGTTTTCCGGCGGCGGCCATGGCGGAATCCGGCGACGGCGCGGCGGCGGTTTCCGGTGGCGGCGGCGGCGGCGCGGCGGAGTCCGGCGGCGGCGCGGCGGAGTCCGGCGGCGGCGCGGTGGTTTCCGGCGACCCTGCGGTGGTCCGGCCAGACTGTTCCGGGGGTTCTTTAAACCCCCGTAACTCGCAAACCGTAACTCCGATTCGCGAGCCGTTTGCGGCGACGCGCTCCTTGCGTCGAGACGGACCTTTTGAACTCACTTTGAGAATTTTATGGTTCGAGATCGTGGCCTAGGAGATAGAAACGTCGTATAAAATAATATTATTTTATTATTTTACGACTTCGGGCCGTTGTAACTTCTACCCGGAGCGTCCGTTTGACGTGCCGTCAGTGGCGTTGGGACCCTGATGGAATGACGGAATTTTTGAGATGGTTTCCGGGTGTTGGGACTGCGAACGGGGTGCGGGCCCCACGAGGCCGGGTTTTGGCGTTTGCGGGGAAACACAGCTTTTGCACCAGGAGTCCGATTTTGACGGATGATTAGTCGATCCTGTGTGTTTTTCTGAGAGGATCGCAATGGTGCGATCCGTTCGTTGAGATTCGGAATCCAGGCGTGGGCCCCACCCGAGCCGGCCTTCGGTGAATAGTACCTTTTTCACTGGGTGTCCGTTTTGGGCGAGTGAGTAGTCGATTCCGCTTGTTTTTCCGAGGGGATCGCCGTGGTGTGATCTGCCCGATGGGTTTCGGGATCGTTGTGTTGGCCCCGCACGAGCTAGCTACGGTGAATAGTGTCGTTTTCACCGGTGCTCCGTTTCGGGCGAGTAAACAGCCTATCCTGTGTGTTTTTCCGCGTGGAACGCGATGGTGGCCTCGGTTTTGGCTTCGGAGGTGCGTAGTGTGGCTTTGGGGCGAGTCGCTCGGGTTAGCGACGTTTGGACCAGCAGTGGTTGAGGGTTCTCCCTTGGTTCGTTCCTACGAGGGTTCGTGTGGTATCACAACCTTCGTATGGCTTTGTGATCCTCTCGATGGGATGTTTAAACTGTTAGAGTTGTGGTATCCCTCCGGTGGGCCCGGAGTGGATCCTCTAGCATCTTTACCCTAGATCGGGTTCTTAGTATCGCTGTGACCACTTATTCACGGGCAGCGATCCCCTATCTAGCAGGTTAACCCCGTAGGGTTTGTGGCATCATCGGGAATATGATCCCCTACGCAGTGGGTCGTGCATAGTAGGGTTGTGGCATCGTCGGGTTTACGATCCCCTACTCAGCATGATGTTTATAGTAGGGTTGCGGCATCGTTGGTTATACGATCCCCTACTCAGCGCTTGGTGTCGGTAGGGTTGCGGTATCGTTGGTTATGCGATCCCCTACTCAGCGCGTGGTTTCGGTAGGGTTGTGGCATCGTCGGTTCGATCCCCTACATCGCGAGTTTTCCCAGATAGGGTTCCGGTATCGTCGTGACCATCTTTATATGGACGATGATCCTCTATCTAAGTGTGAAGCTTCTGTCGAGTGCAGATCGGGTTGTGGTATCCCCCAGCGGATCCTGGGTGTGATCCTCCATCTGTGAGAACTACGTATGCCAGATCGGGTTGTGGTATCCCCCAGCGGACCTTGGGAGTGATCCCCTATCGGAGAGCTACGTATACCGGAGTGGGTCTTGGTATCCCCCTAGCGGACCCTAGCGGCGATCCCCTCTCCGAGGAGTTTGGTGGTTATGTTGCTAGAGTGATGTTTCCTCAGTGATGCTATCCGATGAGCGTGGTCTCTCGGGTGAGCGTCTGTGATGTTTGCGAGTAACCCGATGGAGTGTATCTCTCGGATGAGTGTCATCTGGTATGACAGTGTTCGTGGTGTACTCTCCTGGTTGTGGACAGTTGCTGGTGATGAGGTCGGTACCTCTTGTGGCTTTGTGGCGTGAGCTGTGTATATCTGGATTGTTCAAGGTGTATGTATGGGCATACACCTGAGCTGAGCTGAGCTGACTAGTTGTGTTTAGCCGAGGATGGTCACGAGATGGAGTTTCTCTCTCATCTGGGTTCCCTCTGGCTCGGTTGAGCGGACTGTTGCCTTTCAGTTGCTCCCTTGGGTTTTGGGTTTTTGGGGTGCCTACTGAGTATGTTTATACTCACCCCTGCACGGGCTTTGCCCGCACATGTTTGTGTCTTGTGCAGACCACAGGCCTTTTGACGGAGTCCCAGGAGGACCCGGAGCAGGCGGAGCTTAGTGAGCGAGTTGACCGGGGTGTTTACCAGAGCTGTGCCGAGAGAGCTTTCCGGCGGGTGTTTGTGGCAGCGTTCCCCTTTTTCAGAGCAGGTCGGACGCGCTTTGTAGTTTTCTTTTGGTGGGCCCTGTTTTGCCCTTTGTACTTTTTCTGTTGCACTCTGGTTTGGGATAGATTGTATGCATGCATTTACTTTTCGGTTTCTTTATCTCTGCACTATTGCATGGAGGTGTTTGTGGGTGCGTGAGTACAGGTACCTTAGGCTAATGCCTCCCATGTGTGTGATAGCCTACTCGGCGCTGGTTGCCAGCCCCTGGCCTATTGGAGGCGGGCTTGGGGAGTCACGGCTCGAGCCCCGTTGGGTCGGGTCGTGACAGAGTGGTATCAGAGGAGGTTCCACCTTTGAGATCTCTGAGCGTAGCTGGTCTAGCTGTGAGCTTGTTTTCGGTTGCATAGCGGTAGTGTTAGGATGTTTCGAGTTCGACTTTCAGGCCAGGGACTCCAGTGTTGGTGCGGCGGCCGACGTATCCATACACCAGGACTCTGATAACCTGTCTTTCGACTCGGGACATTCGTACACTGGTCGCGGGGACATAATGGTACATGCATCATATAGGACTGGGTTTTTGGGTTTTCCTTGTCCTTCTTGAGTCAGCTCTCCAGATATACTCTTTGACCGTGGTGCGTCTTGAATGTATTTCAGGATGCCTCCATGACGACAGCCAGCGAGGGTTCCGCGGCAGGATTGTGCTGATGACCCGCCCTGTGTAGAGGTTGTGGAGCAGGGCGCAGGTTCTGAGGTTGCTTCTCCAGGTGGTCTGCCGGTTGAGCCACCACCTGTCGAGCAGCTGATTGTACCAGCGGTGCAGGACGAGGTTGCGCGCAGGTTGAGTATGCTGCACGAGTTCCAGAGGCAGCGACCTCTGAGGTTTTGGGGTGATCCAGACCCCCAGGCAGCTGATGACTGGCTTGAGGCAGTCACCCGAGTTTTCCGCCTAGTGAGGACACCTCCGAAATCAGATGGTGGTCCTAGCGGCGAGCCTTCTGCTTGGTTCTGTCGGGCGATGGTGGAGTTTGGTGACGCAGTCCCATGATGAGGAGACGCTCACGTGGGAAGAGTTTGAGCGGCTCTTTAGGGAGGAGTTCTATCCGGTGATGCTGAGGTCAGTGCGGATCCAAGAGCTTCTACAGCTTCGACAGGAGAGCATGACTGTGTCAGAGTACTCAGCGAGGTTTACAGACCTGTCGCGCTACTCCCTGGATATGGTTCGAGACCCGTTCTTTAGGGCTCGGACCTTCAAACAGGGCTTATGCAGGGATATCCGAGGAGGTGTGGTTTCCTTGTGCCTGCCCACCTGTGCTGGAGTGCTGGAGCGAGCGCTGGTGGTGGAGAGCTTTCTGGCCGAGCAGATCTCTCCTGTTAGTGCTGGGCACGTGAGAGCTGAGACTTCGTCGGTCGGATCGGCATCTGGTAGCCGACGACAGACTCAGGTGTCTAGACGTGGCCGACGTTTCAGGAGGCGACCCCAGGATGGAGGATCTGAGCCTCAGGGCTCACAGGGCTCGCATGCCAGTTTTGACAGCCGCAGGAGAGGCGGTGTTACACTTGCGATGGTCGGGGACATCTTGCTAGAGATCGTCCGACCCGACGTGCTGCTGAGAGGGAGCCGGTCGATGGACCGCCTTGGCAGAGGCAGCGTCTTGAGCAAGGAGGTCCGTAGGGCGTCGGACGTGGCGTCGGAGCTGGTTCAGCGGGAGGCGGTGGTAGACAGTACCAGTTGCCACCACCCCCACCCCCAGGTGGTCCACGCCAAGCTCAGGGAGCTGGTGGTCGAGGGCGAGGACAGCTGCATACCCTGGAGGCTGTTGACCCAGAGGCACCGCGGATGGATAGAGGTACGCCTTGTGTCTTTTCTACATAATGCAGTAGTTTGTCAGACACTGTTTAGCGGTACTCTTTCCATTTTTTGCTTGCTCGAGTTTTGTTCAGGGCGTTGGTAAGACCCTGAGTGGTTGTTGTTGGCGAGCTCGCTGGTGTGTGAGACCCAGTTGAGAGTTCAGTCGCTTTCCTTGTGCTTGGGGCTTTTCGGGGACGAAAAGTTCTAAGGGGGGGAGGATGTAGCGACTCGGGTTTTTGGCCCTGTCAGACTCTGGAATATTTCTACGAATAATTCCAGAGCTAGGCGCGTAGACGACGTGCGATTCCGAGGCCCGGTGTGCTCGGAATTAATTTTATAAAAATATTAAGTATTTTTATACTATGCACGTGGCGGGGGTGTGATATCTCCTAAACGGTAGCTCAGATCGGGAATCTGAGGGCACGGTTGCGTCCGGAACGTGCCGTTTACCCTAGGCGGGGTGTAAACTTTGCGGGCGCGGGCCTGCGGTGAGAAACGCCACCAGAGGCATTTCCGTAAATAAGTGGCAAGTTAGTGTGCGAGCGTCAGCTCGAATAACTTCTGAACGGAGTCTCGGATGGAAAATCTGAGACCGCCGTTGCGTTCAGAACGGCGCGTTTACCCTAGGGGTGACCTTACTTTTGTTCGCATCGGGCGTCGGGTCCGAGGCGGGTTTGGCGCCGGCGGGCCGCTGATATAAATATCAGCGCCCCCCCCCCTTTATTGTTCTTCGTCGTTCTTCTCCGTTCTTCGCCGCCACTCCGCCGAATCGAGCAAACGGAGCGCCCACGAGCTCAGAATTCGACGGCGGACGTTCCAGGAGTGCGCAGCGGAAGCTCGGGAGCGCGGATCTGAGGCAGAACGTCGGCGTTTCGCCCGCGAGGTAGGCGGTTTGAGTTTTACAATCCCGGATCCCGTTTTTGTGTTGTTTTTCTTCAAATTTTCATATGGGTTGTATAGTTCGGGTCCCAAGCTTTCCAAAACATGTTTCGGATCTGAATTTGGAGCACCGGGGTGTTCTCGGTGGCTCCCGGAAGTTTTCCGGCGAAAACCCGGTTTTCCGGCGGCGGCCATGGCGGAATCCGGCGATGGCGCGACGGCGGTTTCCGGTGGCGGGGGCGGCGGCGCGGCGGTGGCGCGGCGGAGTCCGGTGGCGGCGCGGCGGAGTCCGGCGGCGGCGCGGTGGTTTCCGGCGACCCTGCGGTGGTCCGGCCAGACTGTTCCGGGGGTTCTTTAAACCCCCGTAACTCGCAAACCGCAACTCCGATTCGCGAGCCGTTTGCGGCGACGCGCTCCTTGCGTCGAGACGGACCTTTGAACTCACTTTGAAAATTTTATGGTTCGGGATCGTGGCCTAGGAGTTAGAAACGTCGTATAAAATAATATTATTTTATTATTTTACGACTTCGGGCCGTTGTAACTTCTACCCGGAGCGTCCGTTTGACGTGCCGTCAGTGGCGTTGGGACCCTGATGGTATGACGGACATTTTGAGATGGTTTCCGGGTGTTGGGACTGCGAACGGGGTGCGGGCCCCACGAGGCCGGGTTTTGGCGTTTGCGGGGAAACGCAGCTTTTGCACCAGGAGTCCGATTTTGACGGATGATTAGTCGATCCCGTGTGTTTTTCTGAGAGGATCGCAATGGTGCGATCCATTCGTTGAGATTCGGAATCCAGGCGTGGGCCCCACCCGAGCCGGCCTTCGGTGAATAGTACCTTTTTCACTGGGTGTCCGTTTTGGGCGAGCGAGTAGTCGATTCCGCTTGTTTTTCCGAGGGGATCGTCGTGGTGTGATCCGCCCGATGGGTTTCGGGATCGTTGTGTGGGCCCCGCACGAGCTAGCTACGGTGAATAGTGTCGTTTTCACCGGTGCTCCGTTTCGAGCGAGTAAACAGCCTATCCTGTGTGTTTTTCCGCGTGGAACGCGATGGTGGCCTCGGTTTTGGCTTCGGAGGTGCGCAATGTGGCTTTGGGGCGAGTCGCTCGGGTTAGCGACGTTTGGACCAGCAGTGGTTGAGGGTTCTCCCTTGGTTCGTTCCTACGAGGGTTCGTGTGGTATCACAACCTTCGTATGGGTTTGTGATCCTCTCGATGGGATGTTTAAACTGTTAGAGTTGTGGTATCCCTCCGGTGGGCCCGGAGTGGATCCTCTAGCATCTTTACCCTAGATCGGGTTCTTAGTATCGCTGTGACCGCTTATTCACGGGCAGCGATCCCCTATCTAGCAGGTTAACCCCGTAGGGTTTGTGGCATCATCGGGAATATGATCCCCTACGCGGTGGGTCGTGCATAGTAGGGTTGTGGCATCGTCGGGTTTACGATCCCCTACTCAGCATGATGTTTATAGTAGGGTTGCGGCATCGTTGGTTATACGATCCCCTACTCAGCGCTTGGTGTCGGTAGGGTTGCGGTATCGTTGGTTATGCGATCCCCTACTCAGCGCGTGGTTTCGGTAGGGTTGTGGCATCGTCGGTTCGATCCCCTACATCGCGAGTTATCCCAGATAGGGTTCCGGTATCGTCGTGACCATTTTTATATGGACGATGATCCTCTATCTAAGTGTGAAGCTTCTGTCGAGTGCAGATCGGGTTGTGGTATCCCCCAGCGGATCCTGGGTGTGATCCCCCATCTGTGAGAACTACGTATGCCAGATCGGGTTGTGGTATCCCCCAGCGGACCCTGGGAGTGATCCCCTATCGGAGAGCTACGTATACCGGAGTGGGTCTTGGTATCCCCCTAGCAGACCCTAGCGGCGATCCCCTCTCCGAGGAGTTTGGTGGTTATGTTGCTACAGTGATGTTTCCTCAGTGATGCTATCCGATGAGCGTGGTCTCTCGGGTGAGCGTCTGTGATGTTTGCGAGTAACCCGATGGAGTGTATCTCTCGGATGAGTGTCATCTGGTATGACAGTGTTCGTGGTGTACTCTCCTGGTTGTGGACAGTTGCTGGTGATGAGGTCGGTACCTCTTGTGGCTTTGTGGCGTGAGCTGTGTATATCTGGATTGTTCAAGGTGTATGTATGGGAATACACCTGAGCTGAGCTGAGCTGACTAGTTGTGTTTAGCCGAGGATGGTCACGAGATGGAGTTTCTCTCTCATCTGGGTTCCCTCTGGCTGGGTTGAGCGGACTGTTGCCTTTCAGTTGCTCCCTTGGGTTTTGGGTTTTTGGGGTGCCTACTGAGTATGTTTATACTCACCCCTGCACGGGCTTTTCCCGCACATGTTTGTGTCTTGTGCAGACCACAGGCCTTTTGACGGAGTCCCAGGAGGACCCGGAGCAGGCGGAGCTTAGTGAGCGAGTTGACCGGGGTGTTTACCGGAGCTGTGCCGAGAGAGCTTTCCGGCGGGTGTTTGTGGCAGCGTTCCCCCTTTTCAGAGCAGGTCGGACGCGCTTTGTAGTTTTCTTTTGGTGGGCCCTATTTGGCCCTTTGTACTTTTGCTGTTGCACTCTGGTTTGGGATAGATTGTATGCATGCATTTACTTTTCGGTTTCTTTATCTCTGCACTATTGCATGGAGGTGTTTGTGGGTGCGTGTGTACAAGTACCTTAGGCTAATTCCTCCCATCTGTGTGATAGCCTACTCAGCGCTGGTCTCCAGCCCCTGGCCTATTGGAGGCGGGCTTGGGGAGTCACGGCTCGAGCCCCGTTGGGTCGGGTCGTGACACTCCTAGGATTTTTGCTTAAAAAATAATAAGCTAAAAAAATGTGGGGATTCTCTGCTCCTATTTGGCTATCTCACTCAAAGAAGCTATCATACATGGTCCTATAATTCCATAGCACATGGAACAAGTGAATGGTTTATTGACGTGGGATCATAACTTGATGATCCTCAATCTCTAAAATGTACTCCACAAAGGTGTCTCCATCCTTGATGTCCATATCCCCATAGTCAATAAAATTCAGAAGATTATGTGCATATCTCCTCAGCTACAACACATGGAAGACATAAAGTAGTAGCTCCAACTATGGGGTAAGGGTAGTGATTATGAAACCTCACTAACCCTCATTAAGATCTCGAAATGACCTGATAAACCTTTTATATAACTTTCCTCCCCAGCCAAAACTCGACAACTCTCATCATGGAGAGACTCTCAGGAAAATATGGCACACCCTACTCAAAATCTAAGGCGTACTATGTTGATATGAATAATAATTCTATTGTCTCCAAAATTTTCTCATATGTTCATTGATGACATAGACCATCTTTATCATCATCTATATCATCTCTATCCCAATAAGATATTCCTCAGCAAAATTAATCCAACATAAGGGTGATCTATAGGATCTCTCGTACAGGGCCTTGAATGGTTCCAAGATGATATTAGTATGATACATATTATTATAAGAAAACTATACCATTGTAAATTGATCCTCCCAAATCTATTAGAAGTCCATAAAACAATCTCTTATCATAACCTCCAACACTCAAATTGTTTTCTCTATCTACCCTTACATCTAGGGGTTGAACACTATACTCATCCACAATTAGGTCCTGAATTCCTCCTACATGCCTCTCCACAATTGTGATGTGAAACAAGAATTAGGGTCAATGATAATCATCAATGGTACCCCATGTAGTGGATGATCTCATATACATATAACTTCCCCAAACTATGCATCAAAATCTACCTTTTAATGTCAATGAAGTGTGCCAATTTGGTGATTCAATCAACAGTCACCTAGATGGAATCGTGGCCTCAAGCTATTTGTGGAAGCCCCATAAAGCTATCCTGGGCTATGTAATTCCATTTCTACTATGTGATATCAAGGGGCTGTGTGAAACCTACTAGAACATAGTGTTTATACTTCACTATCTAACATGTGAGACATCGAGAGACAAACTCAGCTTTGATTTGCCTCAAACAATCACACTAAAACTGATTTTGAAGGTCCGTGTATATATTTTACACACTTGGATGTATATCAAAAGGAGAAGTGTGAAAATACCTCATAACCTCTTCTCACATCACCATTAGAACCACTATCCATTCCTAGAAAATTATGACGTGCTTCCCTCATTTAGAAAATCCATCAGGTGAAACTCTTGAGTATATTTGGTCATGAAAAACCTAGCAATTGATGCCTCCCAATTAGGCCCCTCTCACATGCTTTATAAGAGAAGGAGAAATCACCATCTACTATATAAAATCTTCACCCCTCTATAATACTAGGTTTAGCTATAGAGAATCCAACTACTTAGATGCCTCCTCCACCAAATGAGAACGAGACTTATTGCTATAAGAATCTACCACCACATTTCCATTCCTAAGAGTATTTACCATCTCAAAGTCATAGTCCTAGAGGAACTATAATCATAATATTTGCCTTAGGTTCAGATCAGTCTACATGAGGATATACCTGAGACTTAGATGGTATGAGTAAACAAAAAAGTGATCTTCCAAAAGATAGTGTATCTACATCTTCAAAGTGAAGACTACAATTTCCATCTTTAGGTCTTGAGTCACATAGTTCTTATCACGAGGTATTAACTTCCTTAATATAAATGTGATAACTTCCTAGATATGCATCAACATAGATATGATCTTAGATCTAGATTCATTATAAAACACTATGCATTCTACACCATCCTATAGTAATCTCAACATAGGAGCACTGGTCAACCTTAGCCTGAAATGCCCAAAATAACCCATACACTGCTTAGTTTAGATAAAATACTTCCCTTTACACATCAGGGAAGTAAATGGGGATGATAATTTTTAACATTCAGGCACAAACCTCCTATAGTACCCAACCAGACAAAGAACAATTTACACCTCTAACATGCTCTTGGGCAGCTCCCAATTAATAACTACATCAATCTTCACCAGGTATATAGATAATTCATGATAGGAAATGAAATTTCCTAGAAAGTAAACCCCATTAATCCAAAACTGTCACTTTGAGAGCTTACCATAAATCCAATTAGCTTAGAGAAATCTAGGACCATCCTTAGATGCTATGAATTATCCTACTCAAAAGTAGAGTGAATGGGTGTATCATCAATTAAGACAACCAAAAATAAGTCCAAGTATGGATAGAATATCCCATTCATCAAATCCAAAAATAGAGTGGGGATATTCATCACACAAAAAGGAATCACTAGGAACTCATAGTGTCAATATAAATATCATAATGACATCTTTGGAATAACAGCCTCATGAACCCTCAGTTGGTGGTATCTAGACCTAAGATTAATTTTCGAGAACCAACTGATGTCTCCAAACTGGTCAAAGTGGTATTAAATCCTCGACAATCAGTACTTTTTATTATCAATTCCTGGTTTAGGAGATGAAAATCAATAAAACTCACCAAGTTTCTATCTTCCATTTTCAATAATAAAATTTCTGCTACCTAGGGGGACACACTGGGTTTGTAAAATCCCTTCTTTTAAAGATCCTCCTATTGCACCCTTATCTCCTATAGCTTATTAGGGCCCATATGATATTACAAAGAAGATAATGGTGTTTTATTAGGGTGAATGTCAATGAAAGACTCCATCTCCCTCCTTGGAGGTAGTCTCAGAACATCCTCGGGGAAGGAATATATAAATTTCTCCACTACCAAAGGAATCAAGATTCCTTAAGAGACTATTGTGATAAGGGATAAAATAACCAAGTGATGGGTGATGGGTTGTATCCCCCTGCTTGTAAGTCTCATGTGATCATCCATGAGATCTATCTCACCCACAAAGAAGAATCTTATCCCATATATTCAAAGGTATCTATACCACCTACCATGATAGTCAATATAGTCTTGAACCATGGAAAAAGAATCCATAACCAAGATGACATGATAGGGTTTCATCATGATGACCAATAGGTCCCATGGGGAACTCACCCTAATAAGAATCATCTCTCACTACTAATAGATAAGATATATCAAAGTATCGAAACCAATTGGAAAATCTAGAAAACTATTATAGGCCAAGGTCTCAAGAGGGATCTTCATCTCTCACATAAGGGACACAAAAATGAAGGTGTGACTTGAAACTATGTATAAAAGTACTAGATAAAGTGTATAAAATTCATATAATATACCTCATATCATCTCAGGGGATACTGATTCATAATCCTCTATGGATTATTGCTTCCCGTGACCCAAAACACCAAATCCTTAATCCTGTAATGGTCCACCTAGTGGTGGTGGTGGAGAAGGTAGCTCATAGCATCACCCTCAACTCGAATCTACAACCCTAGAGCTCCACCATCTCCTCTAATAGAACCACCTCCCTAAGGGATGCCTTGGTCACACCTGGGAGAACCCTAATCAATACATTTCCTCTACCATTATGTTCCATCCACCGCCTTCCAACCCTCAACAGTACATTGATTTTGGAAATGACATTCCATGTGGCCTCACCCATCACATACATAACATCTCCCCTATCCTGGTTGACCTATTCCTATGTATGAACCCTATTCCACATGGCCACATGTATGATTATAAAAATTATTAAGTCTCTTATGATAATATCTTACTAACTATGTTTTACTAGCCATTGAAAATGAATCATCTCCATGAAACCCACTACCAACTCTAGCAGTATGGAATCCACAAGATAGGAAGATCTCCATCAACAACACCCACTATAACACTCTAGCATAAATGAAAATGCATAGGGGTACTACACTAGCACATATGTCTCTATGAATACCCTTCTATAACTTCCACACTTAGAAGTAACCATCTCACACCATGTATAAGGATTACTACTTAAGGTCAGTGAACCTCATGGAATACTCAGTAACTGACACACTACCTTGCTACAACTCCAGAAGCTTCTAAATCCAAACTAAGTGAAATCATAAGGTGTAACACACCTCAAATAATAGCTACTAAAAGTCAGATCATGAGAGAATCATCTCACCACGAGTTTTCATTACCAGACTCCACCAGTGCCCAACTAATCCATTGAAAATAATGAATTTTTGTGAAATCATCTGATCATTTGGGGTACGCACGAGCCTGAATACTCACATCACCGACTCAATCAAATCCTACACTGATTGGGGATCTGGATCATTGTGGAACCACAATGAAATCTAGTATTGGGACTCAAGAATTTCACTATGTCTATGTACATCCTTAGTATACCCTACTGGTAATATCTACTTCTGAACTGTTAGGGGTGCTGATGTCTACCACCTAGAGGGAACACCCCATGAGATGGACCTTTAACTAAGGATTAATTACTAATTGAATTATTATCATGATCTTAAATTGGTATCCTAGATAGTTGTATTCATAGATGCAACCTAAAATTATTCAATACATACCATGGTTTGATGAGAATATATATATGGGGAGTTGACTCAAGAATGTTAGTCAACAGAATTGATTCTATATCATGCATGAAAATTATTCCCTATAATCAATGTCTTGGTATAATGAGTTAAAATATAGTTATTTAGAGTCTTGGTGTATGAGTAAGTCAACAACAACACCAATAATAGGTTCCCTATCTTGATATCCACACTCAAGAAACATTGAAACTATTTCCCTAAGACCCAAAAAAATCCATATAAGGGGAAAAATATAAACACCATCCCAAAGAATGAATTGATCAAACACAAATCTACAGCAACCTGACCTCCTAAGTACCTCTTGTCCTGGGGCAGGTCAAGATTCTATAACTTGAATCCCACCTCCAATAGTCTAAGATATAGAAACATGCACTGAGAATCCATAATGTAAACGAGAGTCCTTTTCTGGGTGTATCTTAATGAATGCTCCCAACCATCTGCATGAAATAATGAAGAGGTATAATAATAAAATACAGTAACCTATAGAGTAACCCATTCAAGAAAACCTTTAAATAAAACATGAGAGTACAACAGAATAAAACCAAGGTGTAAAGGGGAAAATACACACCCATCTAGAAATGAATTCCCAACATTACAAAAACTAGAATATAAAATAGTTGACTGAGACTGACTCCTAAAACAGAAGACTGGACACTGTACAAAGCCTATGAACTTGAGTATCACTATGATCCACCAATTTCATCACTGAATTTTCTATAGATTACATAAGACATGACATTTGAAGGGAATTACTATTCAAGGGTGAGTATATACATACCCAGTAGGATGACCAAAAATCCACCAAGGGAGTAATAGAGAGATATGATAGAAGTATCCAAGTCATTCCAAAGAAATACAAAAACAAAATAAAAATATATATGCACACTCATTATGAACCTTGGATGATAGAGAAAGGGGTTCTCTATCTCACAACCCATCCCAGGATGATGAGTATTCCTGTAGCTCTAAAGTCCCATCATCGATGCCCAACATCTCGTGTGTCTATCTAAGAAATTCGTGTGGTGGACCCATAACTCACCATTAATTCACAACCCAAGGGTTTACAATATCCAATAGGGGAACCAAAATCTATTATGAAAAGGGGTTACCACTCAAAAGAAAGAGGGCCTAGACCATGGTGTGACATAGACAAGACACTTGGTAGATAGTTAGAGGATCTAAACCCTAGTGCATTAGGGGGTTTCACTCAAAGCATAGAGGACTTTCACCATATTATGATAGGGGTTAAACATGCTAGGTATCGATAGAGGTCCCTGACTCAAGTTTAGTAGGGGGAGTCACTTAGTGGGGAGAGGACCCACACCATGGTTTATCAAGGGGATGCCACTTAGTAAGTAGATATAAATAGATGACATGTTCCCTAGTATGATAGGGGACTCCACTCTATACATAGAGGATCCACACGCTAGTAAGATTTAGGGTTCCAATTAATGGGAAGAGGATCCATGCCCTAGTTTCATAAGGATATCCACTAAAATAAGTGTACTAAGTATGGGGGACTCACACCCTGGTAAAATAAGGGGTTTCCAACTTCATCCACTCTCTCTGTTCATCCTTCAGGTTCACTGTCGTCTTCAAACATAAAGTAATGAATAATAACACTTAAAAATTTTTAAATTGCATATATAAGGCCACTATAAAAGTTAAAATCATATTTTACATGGAAAAATTCTCATGATAGGGTACTTGTTAGTCAAAATCCTAGTCAAGATGAAGGAGACACGAGAAGTAGAATTTTCTTAGAAAACTACTTCGGGCGCACCATGGGTTACACAACGTATGATATCACCTAGCATCCTAGACATGTTATTGACAGAACATGGCTTGTAAGACCATGTATTATACAAAACATGTAATACTACTGTAGAATGTGTCTTGATTAGGGCCTTCCCATATCCTCAAAGTCATGCACATGTACTTTGGGCTATGCCCGTGTACCTAGACATATACCTGGAAGTGCCTGGGTATCAATCTATGCCCATGTATATTTAGGTATGCATGTGTACTTCCAGAGTAAGAGACATGTTCTCTTGCATGGGGTATTGGCCTTGTATAGTTGGTACACATCTTAGACACAAGGGGTGGGTAACACAGTGTGTGGACCTGACCACATAGCATGTGATACTAATCTTACCCAAAACTCTAGTTCCATAACCAGAAGGATACACAACATGTGTTCATGGAATACAATAAATATATTCATTTTTTACATAGAAACCCATGTTCCTTTACATGTCATCATTACTCTACCATCGCCAATTTTTTGAATACAAGTCACCGAGGGTGTTGGATATGGGGCCATTTGTGCCCAACCTATCTTTGGTGGATGAATTTCAGCCACCCAACCCCCCACAAAAACTTTCCTTCAACATCACACCTTGGTCACTCCCACCTTAGATTTGAAATATAATGATTCATAACATTAATCCTATAAATCATCTTGATTCATACAGAAATCATCATCTCAGTATTCATTCTTCATTCCACCATGAATTTGGGGGTTCCATCGCCCACAATACTGCCCAGTAATGTTGAACCCTGACCGTGTGGGCCAAATATAAAGAACATGAAGAATTGTGGGGAGAAATGCACAAGAATGAAATAAAATACACCATTAGCAAATTGTTATCAGCCACTAATTTTACAAGGGGATATGTAATGGTGAAACATGTTCCAATAGATAAATTGAATCAACAATTTAATTTATCAAAATTGGGAACATGTGATTGGAAAATGAATCACAAATCAAAAATTAGATTAGTTATATATTCTCAATATTTTAATCATATGGGTGAAAACCAAAATTAATGAGCCTTACCTCAATTATGGATTTATTTTTGGTGAAGTGTGTGTTTTCCAAAAATGAGGATGATCTGCTAAGTTCTCCACCACTCAATCCACCTTGACCTGATTATTGTTTGCCATTCGACGTTGATTATATAATGATAAATGTAAGAGGATCCTCTCTAAAATCCCAAGGTTATAAGTCTAACCTTGGATACATTATATAATAGTATATTTAAATAGGATATTATTTTTTAATTAAATTAATTATTTAATCTACTTATTGTACCCTCCAATGACTGTGTAATCTGAATTTCCAGTTCCAACCAACTTTAGGTAATTATTATAGTAAACCCTATGTTCTTAAAGCAAAAATCATCTCGGACTTTTGATATGAGGCTCTCCTAATTAGACATTCCAGTATTTATAAAAATCTATGTTACTATGATATTAATATATTTAATATTTCTATAATATCAATTTTGACCTCACTATGCCTCATAATCTAATGACATCTTAACACCTTTCATCAAAAATATTTTTTAACATATTTCAAAGTATTATATATAAAATAAAAGTCCAATACATGTTGGGAGTAATATACCTTGGTTTTCTGAGTTATCAAATTATATAGCTAACTATGAAATTCCCCATTGGTTTTCAAAATAGAAAATTTCCAAACTTATGACTGATTCAAAGAATTTCATTTAGGATGATTCGTACCAGTGTCATGTTGGTAGTGATCAAATGATAATAAGTTGTATTCAAATTTCATAATTACAATCTATCATAAATTTTTATCACACTTTAAGTTATGGATTATTCTTTTCATATTAAATAAATTCTCATAAAGTGATCAATTATGTCTTATAATGGACTTACTTTTTCAAATATTCTTTTGAATTCTTTAAAAAATATAATATTCAAATTTCAATAAAATATTAAAAAATAAATTTTGATAACAAAAAGTGTTATTCTATGGTATATTTGATGTATGGGAATGAGAGTTAAGGGTAAATTTTAATAATTAATTTAGATAACATTATATATTGGTTGTTGTGGATTATGATTCAATATAGGTAGAATCTATTCCAATAAGAACTGATCATGGAAAAGTGGTTTTCAAACTTGTAAAAGAAAATATATTTTTTTAGATATTGTTCACCTAGGTTTTTAATCATTAATCCAAGATCTAATTTATGTTAAATAAATATGGAGTCAATCTTATGGTTTTAATATCATATCACCCAAAAAATAATATAATTAATGAGATCTCTAATAACTAATTGGAAAATGTTCTAGATAAAATTCTGCACTTTTACAAAATCGAATGATGTTTGAGGTAAGATGATTCAATTTAGGACTACAAAACTGATTTTTAAACCATAAATAAAAATTTAGTTTTTCATATTAACCTATTTAAAATCCTATAACATACTGGTTGAGTTAGAACATCCTGCTTTTTGGGCTGTAAAAAAACAAGAATCTATTTTCTTTAGAAAAAATCAAATTTCACTAGTAAGAGTAGTAGGAAATTAAATAAAAATCTTATGAAATTTCTATGTTTTACATGGAGACAAAAAAGGATTAATATAGTGAATAATACTCTGAAAATACTTCAAATTTGGTAAAGTGTTGTTATATGACTCAATAATGAATATCTTTTCAGGTTTTTTTTGTAAGTGGTCAGGATCATCTATTATTTCTCATTTTCCATTTTTTCTATATAAATTACAAAATCATACAAATAAACCCAATTCAAATTCAATGTTCCTGATTAAAGTTGTCCAATGGAAATATTCAAGATCCTCTTGGAGGGAAGGACCACATTCAAGAAACTGAGTACATGTGAACACCAGGTTGTTTCCTTCCTTCTCATTTGTTTTTTTACTTTTTATAGACATTTTTAATTTTTATATAAAATATTATAAAATTAAGAAATTTCATTAAATAAGTGTGTGGGAGGAACATATCTGACTAATTTAGTATTTTTTCATGTTTTAATTTTTTAAATGTTTTTGTTTTCTTTTTTATAATATATTTCTTTTATTTTTTGTGTTTTTCATTCATTTTAGTGTATTATTGAAGAATTGGAAGATAAAATTTAACATTTCTAAAATATTGAATAATAATACAATGATTGAATTTATTTTACCAGTGAACTGAACATATATTCATTATAATGTAACTGTGATCAAAGTTAAAATCTTTTTGAATCTCATAAAAAGACCACTGAAATTTTGAATTTCTTGTATCCAACCACTATATAATTTAAATTCGCCTAACTATGAGGCCTCTAAATCATTTTTAAACTTTCTTCACATTTTCCTTAATTATTTATAAAACCAAACAATGATTTCTTAACATGAATTTTCATTACTTCTATAAAAACAATGGAGTTTGATGCAATAATGTTTAAAATGATTGAGATTTTTTTTATTAAAATTCCAAATTTTCCTAAAAACATATTATGTTAACCTACCTTTAAATTTTATCATAGTAAGCCCATAAGAATTAATGAACACCCTACTCATTAGCCACATTACAATAGATTTTTCCTATCTGCCCTAGTATATTAATAAAAATTTTATAAATTTGTTTAATTAAAGTATAGGGAAAATATATTATGGTTTTCTAAATAGTTTTTGGCTAATTTGGTAGGAAAATTTAAACTTGAATATGTTCTTTTTACTATCAAAAACTAAATTCTACTAGAGCTGTTCAAGAATATATATAGAAAATTGAAATAATAAAAATCTTTTAGGTTGTATTTGTTTCAAAATACACAAAAAATAATTCTTAAAAAGTTATAAATAATTATTTTAATTCAAAAAAAATTATAGGAATTTCACTTCTCATTTTTGAGCTCGAAGTTTATAATTTTCTACTTACTATAATAAAAGTTTACTGAAATTAATATCTAACAAATGGATTGTAATATTATATTGTGGGGTAATAGGTAATACAATTTATTTTACATCTAACCATGTATTTTTACATCAAATAGATCTAAAAAATCCTTATTATTCCCTTGAGATTTTCACTTATGAATCCTACCAACAAAAAGCCTTAAAAAATCCATAAAAATACTATTTATGATTAAAAAAATACCTTGTATTAGTTAGAGAGATTATTGAGGTGTTTATGAAACTTATGATGCCTCTTTAATTTGTTTTAATGAGATTGTTTTTTGCAAATCCATATTTGTGTAAATAGAGAAAATTTATGTAAGGTAAGTTATTTGTGGGAATAGGATGATAAATATTGTGTAATTAAAATAAATAAACCAATTATAAAATTATTAATAATAGTGGTTTAAGATTCATGATAATTTTTTTCTATGGTGTTTAATTAGAGGATCCCATGAGGTAATGTTTTGAATTTGTTTTATTGTGATCTTTATTGATTACTTCTCAAAATGTCTATGTCTTAATTTTGTGTGTCGGGGGGGGGGGATAATTAGTATATATGACATTTTTTATATTTTTCATGTTAATTTCAAAGAATAAATCCCCACCAATTTGTGAATTTGAGTTAATTTTATTTACTTTTTATTTTCAAGGACATCATAGACTTAATTGGGAAAATTGAAAATGAATTGTTTTAAGTGTTTTTAATCATTTCTATAATTATTTTATTAAATGTATATTTTATCTTTAAATTCTATGAATTCTTTCAAAAATCTATTTTTGATCTTGAAATGGGTGAATTTGGCTATGCCTTGGAGTTTGTAAGATATTTTGGGTCATTCTCATAAGACATCCACCTGTGAATTTGCAAGAATCAGGGAACTAAAACTTCACACTACTAAATTTAAAATGACCACATAACTTGGCCACACAAATTTGATTAAATAATAAGATTAATAGGTAAAACTGGATTTATAATTCTATAAAGTAAAAAAAATATCATGATCGATGGAAATTAATTACTAAATCATGTTGAAATTAAATGGTTGTTGCTGCCTCCTAAAGCTAATTTTTATGAAGTTGATTCATAAAGATGAGGATTTCCATGGATTGATTGAAGGATGGAACCATATTAAAATATTTTACCACAACTTTTTGTAGAAATAAGTGGAAGGATCTATGACAAAAAGAAGAGAGATAACTAGAGGTTTTAAGTGTGGGTGTTTGTGTTGGAGTTCATGTACATGAGGACTTGAATAGATTTTTGTTGTTTCTAGGAGGATTAATAAGGAGAATGAGAGTTGATTTAGCCTTTCTCATCTAAAATCCATGGTGGATGAGGTAGTGTGATCTATTGAAAAATCCTACCAAGTGTTTATTCTTTTAACTGTGTATTCTTTTTATTTGTCTAGAAAACGTTTTTTAATGAATAAGTTCTTTTTATTTATTGAATGATTTTTCTTATAATATATTTTATATTTAGTTTCAATAAAAAAATAAAGTGATTTTTCTAATTATTTATACTTTTTTGGTAGGATTTTACTCTTCAGCACAATGATATTGTTCAGGTTCAATTGCTTTAAGTTATTTTATTTTTTTAATTATATTTACAATCTAAAAATATATATACGAGGTCTTGGTACAATATTTATGTAGATTAAGTCTTTACCTAGGTTATTTGGGTGAAAATCATGAAATAAAATTAGATAATCATTTTATACAATGAAGAAAGGAGAGTCCAAAGGATCTATACTTTCCCATGAATGGGGATGTTGAAATATAGTTTTTAAATAGTTACTTTATATCTATTTCAATTTTAACATTCCAATTTTTTCTTAAATACATTTTAGTTTACCTTTAATTTATTCCAACTAATAAAATCCCTATATTTATAATTTCTAAAAAAATAGAAAACCAAGGTGATAGTTTGAAACTGAATTCTAACAACCTTCCAAAGAGACAACTTGATAGACTTATTTACTACATTCCTTTAGGGGAGAAAATTATCAAATATGAGATTCATGAATAACATCATCCATCAAATCACCAATAATTTATATGTATAAGGTAATATTTTTAGTAAAAAATCATATTAACTCACAATTTCATGATTCATTGAGTGAATTCCCATATTTTATGAATCATAAAATTGGATTTTCTCAATACATACCGAAAAAATTATACCAATATAGATATGATTATTTATTTTATGGAAATTTTAGTTATGTTGACATAAAACTACTATTATAATTCCCAGATATAAGAAGGCACCCTCAACCATGGTTTATGAACACCCTAGAATCTGGTTTAATTCTAATTTAAGTAATGGATGACGTTTATGACTAAATATTTTATATAAGGTTTTTAAAGTTTTATTTTTTATTCATGACTAAAATATGATTTGATTTATCATTCTTGTTACAATGTGATGATACACATAATTTTATCCATGCATAAATAAAAAACATCCACTTCACTTTTATTAATTTTTTTCATTGTTTTCTTTTAAAATATCCCATGTGATTATATTACATATGCACATTAACATTATGATATAATTAACCATTCAAGACAAAAATAAATAAATAATGTCATGATCATGTTGTTTTCTACTAGTTAATACATCATGAGGATTATAGATAAACTATGACCCTTGGGGAATTATTTAAAACATATCCTGAATCAAATTAATGTGACTATAAAACTCTCATGAATTTTTATTATTTTGTTCCATGTTGGATCTTGACTCAACTTAAATCATCATGTACTTCTTTTACCTTTATAATGTATACTCACACACAAGTTAGGGGAACTTGGGATGAAAAAAATTAAATTTTAACACTCAAATGTGGAAACATAGATCATTATACATATTAAATTTGGAGAGATGATAGATAAATCATTTTAAAAAGGAATATAATAAGTAGTTATTACAAAAATTAATTAATGAAATAATTTAAATTTAAACTAAACAAATCCATACACATACACGGGTCTGTCTGAGCTCATGATCAGTCAAAAAACATTAAACATTCATAATAAAATAAAATTTGAAAATAATTATATTAAATGGAATTTATTATGAATTAAAATAAATTAAACTAATTTTAATTCATAATATACTTGTTGAATGACCCAGGAAATAATTTAATAGGATTATCTATATTTCTAAAAAATTTGGTATTTTATTATAATTTTGGGCTCTCATGGCCTTCATGTACCCTTGAAGGGATTCCATTCCCTATATAGGCTTGAATTGGTTGGGTAGGTCAAGTAGGGTCGAGGTTGGATTGACCCTATTGTGCAGATAGGTTGGAAGATGGGTGTTCCTTCCATGGGGCCATTAGAGTGATCATGATACGCCTCTAATATTTTGTTAAAAAAAATCATGAAGTTCTCCCATATTGAGGGTATTGTATGTGTCATTTTTCCTCCTAAATAAAGATGGCACGAGTTGGAATTTTTACCACTTGTGGTGTAATCCTCAGCTAATATAATTTTTGAAAAAATATGTTTTTTATATTTTTATACCCCAAGAAGCACATTATACCCCTCATGATGACTTCACCGGCTAAACGGTTTTGGTCAGAGGCATAGAGTCCCCTTCCCTCTATTAGAATATGTATAAATGTTATTTTTAAATTAATTTTAATATATAAAAATTGTATTTTGGTAATAATGTGTATATATATTAGAAACTTGACATCATATCAAGAAATATTTTGATGGCATTGGGACTATATTGATTCCCTCTAACTAAATACATGAAAAGTAAATTAAAATTAAAAATCAAATAATCTCACTAAAACTATAATACAAATTGAAGTAAAATGGTCCTTATAAGAATAATGCAATCTTGTATTTTAAAATTTCTCAATCTAGGTCTGTTTTATAACACTATATCTAGAATAGGAGTTCCATAATTATACCATATATATTTTACAATTAATCTATGCAGGAATAATAAAAGGAACAATACCTTGTTTATGAATTTGATGTCCAGGTGTTTCAATCTTCACTTTTAATTCATAGAACTAAAGATCATCTATAGGTTCCCACAAAACTCATAGTTTATCATTCTATGGTCTTCATGCACTAGCACAAGAGAAGCAAGTTATTTATGATGTACACACGATCACATGAGGATTGAAAAATTGATCAGGGAAGACATGATCGATCTAACCTTGTATTTCCCACCTTTCTCTATCCATCTATATAATTTGATGGAAGGTATATGGGAAGTGATATTAATAGAAATGTCCATTTACACTATTCATTTATAAGAAATAATACTAAATAATTTGGTACAACTTTCTAAAATTGTACTTAATCCCTTAATCAATTTAAACAACTTAAACCATCAAAAAATTACATGACTAACTAAATAAAAGTTCCATAAATGTAATAAATATTTCATAAATAACCTTTTACATTATTAAATTCCACATGATGAAATAAAATCCACTTTATCAAATATTTCCTCCCATAATTATTTAGTAAATTTTGACCATGCAATATTTTAATGATAAATAATATTTTCGGGTATTAAAATTTATAATTAAATAACATGTAATTAAATTGTGAAATTAATTAAATTATTATTGTTATAAAATTGAATAATATAATTGAATTTATTTACTTAAGATCATTTACACTTGGACATTCATCGATACCCACTCATGAGGCTCACTTTACCCTAGACTCCAATTTATTTGAATTAGTGGAATAGGTGGATACACATTGTTTGTGACCCCTTATCACATTGTCCTAGTAGAAGTGAATGATATTCATATACCAAGATATATCTCTAAAAAGAATTATGGCCCCTAATGTAATATGGATAAGTCACAGATAGGAGAACATCCTATGAACACATACCATTTACCCTAATCTAATTATCTCTAGATATCTTATAATGCATGATGCATACTTTGTCTCATCAACCTTTAATTAATTATTTTTTTTGATTAACTATATTGGTTGTAATTTACTTTTTTGACCATGGAAATGGATTTATTAAATAAACTACCACCCTAGTTATATGGAAACATATATCTTATTTCTTCTATAAGAAACATATTCTATCTTGATCATTCAATCAAAGCGATACATCTAGTGACACGCCTAGCACAAGTTATATCACCAAAAAAATAACTATCATGGTTTTCATCTTTTATAAATGTTTGAGATTAAATAATAAACATTGATAATGATCTCATGTTGAGAGACCGATACACATGTTTATATATAGGAATATCCAATTACACTCAAAACAAGCAATATTCCTATTGCTAGGTTATTCCTAATGATATACTCTACTCAAGATCACCATTTTTGAATTTTATGAGAAAATATATCAATTATTATTATTCCCTAAAACATTATAGTCAAACATAAACTATGTGTTGTAAGTATCATGAATGTAACCCTTATGTTATAAATATTAGATTACAGTAATAGTATTTTGATGCTACCACTATAGTATGGATCTTCTACAATTTTTTGATATCACTTGTAATCCAAGGAAATTACTTGGTAAATAAAGATTACAGAAGTAATAGCACTAATATTCTTAGAATAAATCATTCATAAATTTCTCTATATATGACATGGAAATAAAAATGTACTTCTCAATTTGGGTCGAGGGAACCCACTATTACAACCCTATCTCACCCTTAATAAATTAAAAACGTTCATGAGTGATGGATTTGGTGAAGATATCAGTTAGATGATGACTTATGCTTGCAAATTCAATCAAGGTATTACCTTTTTGAGATGGATCTATCAAAAATATATTCCTAGAGTTATTATGATTAGTATGGGAGTGATGAATGAGAATCTTAAAAACACTATTCATATTAATATTTTCACACTTAGTGGGAACATGATTATAAGATAGACCATAGCCTAAGAGTGTATCCCTCATCTAAATAATTTTGGTGCACCAACATCTTGTGGCCATGTATACCTCTTCAATAGTTGAAAATGTAATTTATTTTCTCTTCTTACTACTCCATGAGAATAATTATTTTATAAGCCAGAGACAAGTCCCACTTATACTCTTCCTATATAATTTCCATCCTCCTAATTCAATATATAAATAACTTGTTAGTTCTAAATAAATATCTTTTGGATAAAGAAATACATTATTTTTCATATATTTAAGATATTTAAAGATCCTTCTATGTTATTTTATACGATATTCTTTAGGATTGACTAAAATATAACCATAAAGAAAAATACTAAACATTATGTCTCACAAGGTTGTAGTAAGAAAAAAAGGATATTATTCATACATCAATAATGATTGTTGTACACCATTTCACCAATTTTATCCAACATTAACTTACATGAAGTAATAATATGATTATTTATTTACATAATGAGATCCATTATAAAATACTTATGATGTTAGTTGGTGTATTTTATTTTTCTTAGAAAAATACCAATCTTATTTTGATTAATTTTAAAACTATGGAAACAATTTAACTCACTCATAAAACTCCTTTTAAATTCTCTTATCATTAATTATGAAAATTAAAAATAAAGAGATTCCATAGTTGATTAAAAAATATAATCATGAATATAATTTTGGAATACCATAAATTATATGAAAAACATATAAAAAGGTATAACTAGATTTTTCCATTTTGAATTCATTATCCAATAAATATTTATTCAAAAATTCATACCAATTTTGAGGGGATTATATTTATCCATTAAGAAATTTGGTTAGCTTAAAAACATGATTTCAAAATTTTGAATCCTGAATATTGGGTGATTTTTAAAAATATACATTTTCAAAAATAAAACCTATTAAGAAACCAATCTCCACATCCATTTGAAAAATCCTAATTTTTTTGTGAGAGGAAAATTATAATAAGATTCTAAAGGATCTAATTCATGCAATGTGTGTAATGTTTTCACTATAATCAATTAATTTTTGTTGATTAAATTATTTATCTACAAGCCTATTTTTATTTCAAACTTTGTTTCCCTTGGAATCAAAATTATTTATAAAATATATTTTGTATCGATAAATATATGATCATTGGGTGTTTAAATAATGTTCCAAAATATATTTCTAATGAACTGGTTTAGCTCTTATTATATATAAAAAACTAAATTATCATCATTAATTATATTATCAATATTTTGAGTCTTTAAGTGTGACACAAAATATTTATACACAAAATTATTCAATTCTTATCATTATGTATGGGTACCAACTTTCAAATCACTGTTAAATCCTCTAATTATTTATAAACATAATCAATATGTAATTTAGTTTTAAGAAAATTATCATAAAATTTTATTGGAATTGATTCCTATATGGTCATGGTCTTATTATAAAATATTATTCAATATAATGAACCAACCCGGGCTAACCTGACACGTCACTCAACCCGATTTTCCTTATGGCCTAAATGGAATTCTTGTTCCCCCTGGGTTTGGAAATAGTTTCTTGTCATCATAAGAAACACCTTTAAGAATTATTTCACCCTTAAATTATAGATAAATGATAGTGTAATATTTTCCAAGGTTCAATATGGATCATCCTTACATTAAAAATCTATGTAACATAGAGCATATAAAAAATGAACACGCTAAATAAGATATAAAAACACTAATCCAACAAATTTTCATGAATACCAAACATTACCCATAAAAAATGATATAATATGGAATAAATAAATACAAAAAAGGAAACTAAAAGAAACTAGAATGAATGACCATTATGGAAGCTATGAAAACTACCAAAAATAAAACAATCTAAAGTTGAGCATGAAGCCACCTCTATGAAACCTCATATTTCTTATGACCTCCCAACTCATCCAATGTCATCCTCAGGAACAAAACTAGAGCCTGGTTGAAACATGGGATTGATAATATATAGATGTGATCTAAACAACCCAGTAGGATGCAACCTTCCAAGATTACACAATTCATTTCATAAAGAAATTCATAAATAGTACTTTTAAAATTAAAATAGAACATTAGATTTTTAAATATGAACATGTGAATAACCAAAATCAAAATCAATACCACTTTACAAAAAATTCCATTTTATTTTCTTAAAATGAAAACACTGACATTGAAAACTTTTTATCAACTTAATCCATTTTAAAGTTAAAAACACATTTTGAAATCCATTTTAAAAATCCAAAGAAGAGACTTTAAATTCAAAATGAGTTTTTGAAAACATCCTTAAAACCATTCAAAACTAAGAAACCTAAACACAATAGGTCTATAATTCAAAAATAGGGAACCATAATTCCAAAAAATAGGAAATGTAGATAAATAAGAGAAAGGTTTCACAATAATAAAAGTAATGTAAATTTACAATAATGAACTAAATAGATAACACTTATATAACAAATATTAAATAAATTATTGTTTCATGGGATGAACCCTAGGAATATCATGTGATATTCCTTGAAATTTATCATTTAATGTGGACCAACTACCAGCATATTCTAATTCCAAACCACAATCCATCTTGTTAGCACACATAAGCCTCAGGAAAAATGGAGCCACCTCGCAGCCCTAGAGACTATCATAACTAAAGGAACACTATCAGTGTTTTAACTAACCGGTGTAACATAAGAATAGACCCTCCACTTAGTACATGGGTCCCCATGACCAATGAAAAGTTAGGTGAGTGAACACACAACCCAGGATCAATGCATAAGTTGTAAGAAATAACTTTCCCTTATCTCTATCACCCTCATATATAAATTCTCTTTTTATACATAATAAATATATAGCATAAACAAATAAAATTCCATAAAAATGATCATCTGGAATCACATAGTAATAAAATAATCACACAAGGGGATACACACACTAAGGGGACATCAATAAAGAGAAACATGATTTTAGCATTACTCTTTATAAAGTTTAAATCTTCCATTTTATATAAAACATGTCTTGGAATTACAAGCCATGTCCATTTGACAAACACCACTTCAAACATCCTTTCAAAATACATTGGAACCATATACCCCATTTTTATTTCAAACAAACCCTTTAAAACATGGTTTCCCCATTTTTAATTCAAAATAATGAAAAGCTATTCTATTTCCAATAGACACGTTTTAATGATACATAAATTAATTTTTCAAATGGGGAATAATAACACACTCATTTCAATAAACATTTTAAATTCAAAAAGGAAACCCTTTTTAAATCATTTTTAGTTTGACACATCATTATTAAAGAATCCTCTCTTAAAAATACAGTTTTCACTCTTTGAAAACAAAAAACGAGATCAAAATCAAATGCACTCCACTAAAAACATTAAGAAAAATACACACAAGCATTTAAATATTGATTTTCACAAGAAATATTATATTTTAATAGAGAAAATATGAAATTATCTCGAGAAACCCTTTATTTAAAGGTAAAAACTCATAGAAATCATTTATACACATCACATGGATATGACATATATGCATAATTTAAAAAAAAACAGATTTATAAATCTTAAGAAAAAATTAAATTCAAATTAAAACAATTTCACCAAAACACATACTTGTAAGAAATAGAAACCAAGAAAAAATGAATATCCTTTGATGGATAGCACTAAAATAAGAAACATTATAGAATCTATCAACCATAAAGACAAATTACCCCATCATTAGGTCTACCTAAAACCCTAAAATGGGAAATGAGGCCTCTTTGGTTCACAGGAGGAACCATAAGTAAGAGAATAACATGGGCAAAAGAAACAAATATGGGAAAGATGGAAGATTTTCCTTGGAATAATTTATAAAACACCAAATATAAGTTAAGAATCAAAGGAGGAAGATGTTTAGAGATCATACATGGCTCTAAAGTGTTGGATGAATTATATTGGGAAAGATAGGGTTGAATAACATCTTAATTTGAAAGGGGAATTTTTTGTAAAAAACACTCTTTAAGTGATTTTGGTATGGAAGCACAGTTTTCCAAACCAATCACCAGTCGTGCGAGAGTATCATTTCACATAAAAAAAGATGACTAACATAGTAGGAAGGATTCAAGAAACCTTACCAATGAGGATAATTGATAAGGATCCAATCTTCTTGAATTGAAAATGATCAACATGTGTATAATAAAAGAAGAAAAAACATAATTCTTTTTTCAAATTATTTCTCTATCATACCTTTTATAAAATATAAAGGATACTCTTATAAATTATGCTGAAATACCAAATAAGGTGGAAGCAATAAGAATGGGGAAATACCCAGAGTTCAAAATTGATGAATAAGGAGTTATAAGATTTGGGTCACGACTATGTGTACCATCAAATCATGTGATAAATAAGGGGAAATGGAATGATTCACATATATAAACCTTCACCATCCACCCATAGAGAATGAAGATGTATCAATATATATAATAGAAGTATTGGTGGGAAAATATGAAAAATGAGATAGTAGAATATACACCAGCGTTCCTAGTATGTCAAAAAGAAAATTATATAATGAAAATGTCAAATGGGATAATGCATCCATTACCCATACCGATATTGAAATGAAAAAACATCAATATAGACTTTGGAATTGGTCTTACAAATATTCCTAGAGGGAATAATTTTATATTGGTTATGGTTGATCATCTTATAATTATTCTTCACTTCATTGAGATTAGAGATGACTTTTCACTTAGTCAACATATAAAGATATACAACAGAGAAGTGGTGAGGCTGTATGGAACACCACTATTGATTATATCAAACTGAGATCCTAGATTTACCTCCATGTTATAGAAGAGTCTAAAATATGATAAAAACACTAAGTTTAATGTCATTATGATATATCATTCCCAAAATGATGGCTAATCGAAGCATAATACCTAGAAACATGAGGATTTACTGAAATAATGCTCTATGGACTTTAAAGGAGGATGAGATCAATATCTTCCTCTCATCGATTTCTCATAAAATAATATTTCCTATTAAAGCATCTAAATGGATCCATATGAATCCCTTTATAAGAATATATACATAAAACCTCATGTGGTTATGTTGGTGAAATCATGTTTTTGGAACATAAAATGGATGATGAAATGGTAAAAAACTGTCAATACCATTTTGTGCCATATCAGGGATTCTTAAAAATGAAAAAGACCTATGATAACTATAATCAATGAGACCTAGAGTTTGAGTTTGGGGATAATTTGTACCTATGTATATCCCTATGGAATAAATTTCTATGGTTTTGGAAGAAAAGAAAATTAATTCAGGTACATTGGATCTTTTGAGATTATCAACCACATTAGAGTCCTGGCTTATCAAATCCCAATCCCACCAACCCTATCTTAAGTACACAATGTATTATATATATCCCTCTCAAGGAATTACATACCCTATCCATCACAAACATTTTAATTAAAGTTTGTACAACTATAAAATGAAATCTATTATGATGATTCTCCAGTGAAGATATTAGACCATAGATATACAGTTCTATAAAACAAGGTAACTCTCTTGATCAAAGTACCATGGTGGGACTATAAATATTAATAGATGATGTAAAAATGTAAGGAATAATGGAAAAAGATCCTTCATCAATTCTCAATAAAAAATATGAGTTAAAATTATAGAGATGAAATTTCTAAAGAGGGGAGGAATGGAATGACCCATAGTTTAGAAGTGATATTTGTTTCTGAAATAAATGTGTGTTATATTATATTATATAGAATTATACACTTACAACACACATAAAAACTAACAAAAATTTATTTCAAAAATTTATTTCGTTACATTATTCAGTAACAAATTCCTTGAAAATACCCAACATTATAGTGTAAAAAAATATGAAAAGTATAATGAGAAAATATAGATAATTCCAATAGGCTAGAATCACCACCCCCATGACCAACACTATAGAAAATGAATATAATATTAATTAACCAATAAATATTTATATAAAAATTAAAATATAGAACCTCAGGTGAAATTTTATTGAATAATTAATTATGTAATGAAGATGTATTTATAGGAGATAATATGACTGTTTTGTTAGTAATATGACCATTAAAATAGTAACCTGTCCATTGGGAATAGTAACATGAGCATTGAAATAAAAACCTCCTCATTAGAATTGTAATTTCAACTAAAAATACAAAAATATGATATATATAATATTTATAATGATTAATTTATGAAAATAAAATTATTATAATTCCATAAAATAAATATCAAGATTAAAAATATCAGATAAATTATAAGAACCTTTTTAATAAACTAATTTTAATACAATTCAAAAAAATAATATTTTTATATTAAAAATTAAAATTACCTCTATTATAAAATTATTTTTATAAAATTAATATTATTTTTTGAATCATAATTCTGAAATTATCAAATGGTGTTTTTTGGTAAATTTCTGAAATACTCTTAGTTTTACATAAATAAAAAAATAATTTTTTTAAAATACCACATGTTTTATGACATGATGATTATTCAATAATGAATTAATAAAATATAAATAGTTTAATAAGTCTTAAAGTAAATTTAATAAGATATATGGACCATTTAAAAACAATAAAACTAATTTCCAAATCTAAAAAACGTTTTTCAAAGCCTAAAAGTCTAAAATGTCCCTACAAATAAACTTTGTTTTTATTTTTCCCATGTTCTATTGATTAAAATAATAAATTTGAATTATAATGTGATTAAAAATAATACAATCATGTTATTTAATTCAAATATATATAATTATATAATTTTTTTAATATTAAAACATCTACCACTGATTTTATATTATATTTAATTTTTATCCATAAAATACCCCTCTTTTCAAGAATAAATACCCCACCCCCATTAGAAAATCACTCCTCCCCACATATAAAAGAAAAAACTCTACCCAAATTCCTTCCCATAATCCCATTATAATCCTTAGGAATTTTTTTTGGAGTCATTCAACTCCAAGATTTCAAATATTTTAGTATCTTAGAGAAGAAGCAACACTAAGAAGAGGGTAAAATTTCATAAATACTTTTTTGTTTTCTCCACTTATATTTGTATTTTTATCTATTAATATCAAAATAAAATCTTATAAATTTTTTGAGTAGTATTTTTACATTATATTAACAATTTTAAATAGACTATAATGGATATATTCATGACATATTCTATTTTTTTCACTTTTGGAAATGTCCCATCAACAATTAGTTAACCATCTATGAAGAAATTTCAAACTCTTTGACCACCACCATATTCATGGATAGATATTATAAAATATATAAAGTATATAAATATTTAATTTCATGTATTCTAATATTTTTTAATTATTTTTTCTTATGTATAAATGATCATTAATAAAAATAGAAAAAACAAAACAAAAAAAGATAATTTAAAGAAAACATGATATCATAACAATTCACATTTATCGAATAATTTTATAAAATATTATCCAAAAATTATAATTTATAAATAGTGACATAAATTTAAATTATTCACTTATTTTGGAATGTCTTAATAAACCTATGTTTATTATCCAGGAGATAGAAAAGCGATGAAATAAAGTGAGATACAGATTAAGAGAATTCTCAAACCAAATTACTTTTTTGGGTTATATTATCTTTCATATTATTATTGGTATCAATTTTACTCAAATATAGTTAAATTTTACTTTAATAATTATTTCCCATTTTTTAGGGATATACACATTTTTAATACACTACAATGATTTCTAGTCCAATTACAATGATTTTTCAAAAAATAATTTATTTTTCCAAAACACCTCTTAACTAATATTGAGATGTTAATTATTTAAATAAATTTGATATTTTATGGAAAAAATATGAATTCACTTATTATTTGTGTAACCCAAAAGGTTATTCATGAAATTATTATTTAAAAAACCATAATAAAATCAATTCCTTTCCATGGGTTTAATTCATAACGACATGTTTCCTTTCCTTATGGAATCTATGATTATGAGAATTTTATGATGTGATGGGAGGGCCCAAAATTATATATCACCCAAATGCATTGGGTAATATGATATATATCATGAGATTATATATATTATGTATGAACATGATGCAATATTGTTTCACAATTCTGATGTTATAATTTATGTACATATGTTATGTGTGAATATGATGCTAGGTTTGTTCACAAAAATGTGTGGTATTTGACCATTGTTTTATGATGTTTCATTATTAAGTAGAAGAAACATTACGTGAATTTTTCAGATGTTTCCATCATGATTATAATTATTATCAAATGATTATTGAATTATGATGTTGATTATTCTTATTCATTTAATACTGATTACTATCCCTTATTCCTCATTTTACTATGCTTTTAGTTATGACCTTTCTTTTATTCATTCCAAAGGCTATCCTTTGAAATTTTAGGATCTCAAAGTGATTTTGTATCTTATTATAGATGTTAAAATAATGAATTTTTATTTTAGTTTTTTTTGATTTATGTACCTAGTCTTCCAATGACACTATGCCTTTCAATCCTATTGATGTATTTTAAGGATATTTATGTGAAACTACTATCATAATATGTATTAAAAGATTTAATTCCCTATGGAGAAATTGTATCCTTTTATATTTTCTAAATAATTAAATCTTTGGGTTAATGTGAATGATTAAAAATTTATTCTTATGTCCTTATTAGAAATTTTTTATTAAAAGGTGATGGGTCTCAAGACAGATAAGGAAAATTGGGAACAAAATTGAAAGTATATTTGAGGGTAATATAAAAGTGAGGGAATTAAAGCTACAAATTAAAAGAATCATGTGGGAAGATATCATAAATTTATACAATAAAACTATTGATAACTACTTTACTAGAGTTAATTATATTTTAGTAACATTAGAGTATTAGGGTATGTTTGGGAATTTTATACCATTTATATGAAACTCCTGGGAAACTCTCCTGATAGGGTTGATCCTAAAATATATGCCTTATAAGATATATATGATTATTCTTGGATGAATTTCATAGATTTTTTGTTGAGTATGATATGTGAAAGACTCCAAAATTCAAACGAAATATTAAGGGGGGAATTTATTTTGAGTCTATGAAGAAGCAAAAAATTCAAAAACCAGAATATGAGATAGTGGGACTGAGTGAATTAGATTATAAGAACTATTATGCTAAATTTAATGATAGGATTATGTATCTCAAAACTAAACATTACTGTAAAGGTATAGGAGAGTATGATAGAATAATCCCATAAATTATTTTTGAGTTTAGAGGCATTAGAATTTTTTCTATAAACTGTTTGAAGAATAAAGTTGGAGAATATGATGATGATTCTGAATAAAAACCTCTTTGGAAGAAATAGAGAAGAAATTACATGGAAAGATAAAAATCTACTTGAAGTAATAAAACATTTAATAAAAATAATAGAATAAGTATGTTAATTAATAATATTGAGTATGAATCTACAAAAAATGGTTCATCAAAATATAGAAATTATGATAATTTTAATACATTCTCTGCTATTTTTGAAGGGAAAGAAGATACTTCAAACAATAAAGAAGAATGAGCTGAAAAAACCTATAGAGAATACCATCTATGATTATAACTTGTAGTATGTTTTTATCACCAAAAAAATGAATCCACAAATGCACTGAACTCCAAGGAACCTGATTTGAAAGTGTATCTCATTTTCAGGCTTCTATATTACTAGTAATAGAGCCCGAACAATGTTACAAATCATAAGTTATGGAATTTTGAAGTTAGACCAGAGAAAATGGCTAGTTGGGGTGATTATGGGGAAATGTATGGGTTTGTGTGCATGTTTCAAAAAAGTGTGAAAAATCTAAGGAGTTCACAAAAGTTTCCAAAAAGCACACAAAATTCATTTTCTATCGCGAAACTCACTTAGGAATTAAATATAATGGGAATTTCATTAGATTCTGCTAAGTCCAAACACGCTCCCAAGTCCCATGTGCACAAGAATACTAACAGACACATAAGAATGATATATTTTTCGTAAGAATTCAATATTATGTGAGAGTCCCACTTTAAAACCATATTTTATTATAAATATGATGTCAAATGGATAATTTTATTACACATATAAGCTGGCCTCCAGAGGCAAAATAATTTGCATGCCACTCCATAAAGTTGCGCACTTGAACACAAGCATGTATACTGAAGCCAAGATTATATTTCAAATTCAAACTTTCACACACCTTCAGATATCAATGAAAATATGGCATCACCCCCCCCCCCCAATGAAAAGAGGAACTCCGGGTAGAGCTCTCTCATGAGTAACTTTGATTTGTGTGCATCCGGAAAATCCCCAAAGTCCAAAAGTTTTCCACAAAAACCTAGTCAATATCCATCAATTTACGGGCTCTTTCTATAACATTTTCACAAATATGGTTCCATAGATAATAAATATTATGTAAAGTCCAATCTTTCACGCATCCCTCTTCACACAAAAAGCCAAATATTTTGCTCAAACCCTCTTCACACGCAAAGAAAAATATTTTAATCACCTCCATCTTACATGAATCATTGGTGAGATACCCATTCTTGCACCAAACAGTCTAGAGCTTCGCATTCTCCCATGAAATAGTGTCGAGTTTCCCATTCTTAAATAAAATAGTGTCATGTAGTATAATATTGTGTGCAATAGTGTCAATGAACATACCTGCTGGTCTATACCATGGGGGCTATGCCCCGCAACCCCACTCAGGATTTGTGCCAGGCTATAGTCTCAGGCCTTTGGCCTGGTCCTTTCACTACCATCACATAGCCACATGAAAAATGGAGAGTCACACCACAAACTTCTCAGACTGGGTCAAGGAAATTTTAGATTTCTCATTTATGTGGCCCCAACTTCCACTACTTGGAATACCATGTGTTTAGATAATCCCCCACACTCCTTGAAATACGTTGATTCGAACTAATCCTAATATTCCCCTTATCATATAGTGATTTTAGGTTTTTATCTTAGATCCCATGAGAATCTTAAGTTGAACCATTTCTCAAGAAACTTCTCAAACCCCAACACTTGACTCCCATGCCAGGTCGAATCAGAAGGGCCTCTCTCACGTAAGCCACACACTAGCCATTTCTAGACATCTTGTTCCTTGAAGTCCTTTATGTATTAATTTAAACTATATCATACCATATCATTCATGAATAGGATTCCTTATGCATAAATAATAAGATGCTTTATTTCATGGTCATGAGAAGACATTTGATAGTTCTCATTACATGTCTTTAAACTATAACATACCCTATCATTCACGAATTGGATGCCTTATACCTCAAGAAAAAGATGCCTCATTCCACGATCATGAGATGACATTCAATAGTACCCACTTGACTTTAAACTATATCCTACCTTATATAAAAAACATATTATGCCTCTTATTATAAAAACAAGATACCTTATGCATCAATCATAAGATGCCTCATCATGATACTATCACCAAACATACACCCGGTCTGCTCCTATGCATAATCCCCAACCACATACTCATTGGTCCTAGTAGCACATGAGCCTCTTATTCATTGTAAGACCCAAAATTTATTCAAATGGGCCTCCACCATAGGTATAAGCCCTAAACTCCATTGAAAAGGCTTGCTTCTATACAGAATCCCCAACAACATGTTCAAAGGGCCTCCTCCTTAGGTGTAATCCCCAAACCTTTGAAACTACATGGGATTTGATTCCCAAATAATTGAGATATGTAGAAATCCTCCCTGAGGTCAAGAACTAACACTCTATTCATATCCATCCTAATTTTATATGGGAATCTATATCCTAGTGAGGTCATTCCCTTACATGAAGGCCTCATATCCTTCAGGTCCCTTCGAGTAACTTCCATGTGTAAACCCCACACAAAATCCAACCAAGATAATTCCTCTTCATAATAAAATATTAAATGCATAATACCCATATAATCACTCATTGAAACTACGTTTATGAAAAAAGATTCATTATTGCATGATGTTAGACTTCATGAAACAATCCTGTCACATGACCATAAACTACTGCATCAAACAATGTAGGATTTTATCCATGTATTGTAAAGAGAGTATGTAGTACACCTTCCCTAAGGTTCAACCCCGAACAATGGTAAAAATATGTGTCCCCATCTTAATGGTTCACCTCTTGATCCACCCCACCGAGGAATTTCGACCAATGTTAAGGGTGTGGCACCTTCCCATGATGGGACACACCTCCCAGAGCTGCTATCACAGGGCATTCTGATCCATCCACCTTCATGTTGTGATATCATCCCTTTATGGGACACACCTTTGAGAATCTCTCTCATACATAATTGTAATATGTGTTCCTTCACGATGTGACACCTTCCCTTTATGAGAAATTTCTCCTTTATTCTCCTACACCAAGAATTATGATCCCTATATCGTTAAACCTTTCATGTTTCCACCCTAGGAATTTACCTCTTTGATCTGGATCCACATGGAATCCCGATCAACCATATCTATAGGACATTAAACCCTGAATTTACCTCAAAGGTCCCCAAATCAGGTATCCCCTCCTAGGTACTTACCTTCTCAATCTTCATACAAGATGTGTTCTAATCAACCTTCTTCCATCGCCATAGGATGTTAAACTTGTGATCCTAAACACATACCTCAGGATAATAATGAGATTACTAAGGTGAAATCATTATAATATATGAACAAATGGAATATACTACCTCATGATAACCATGGGATACCAGAGGTGAAGGCCTTGAAAGATATTCCTTTGGCTTCATATACATCATGATCGATATAGGATGACTTAGGTTTCACGCCTAAGATCCATCACACAAGATTCTATAATGTGAATAATAATACGGGTTCCCAACACCCAATATCTAGTGATTCCTAGACATGTCTTATATTACCACCTAATTTGATTAAAGGTTGTTTCTCTGTAAGATAGAACAATAATAATTAACCTACTTCCATAAAGAGATGGAACTCAGAATGAGTTTCATGAACCTGACTCAAATCATTGAGGGAGAACCGTACTAGGTAACTAGATCAAAGGAGGAATCCATGGAAGGAGGAACCAAAAATCCCATCACCCTATTTCGAATAGGGATAAAAAATCCCAATCGATGGTGGTAGAGTCTTCCCACCATGGGAATGAAGGAACACTGGGTAAGAAACATGCATCACTATGATGATACGTGCCCCAACTATGAAATATTCCAAAAAAAGTGTTTATATAAACATAGAAATCAAGAAATAATTCATAATTTTGAAAAAATAAATTTAGAAAAATAATATAGGAAATTTATAATTACTTAATAAGGAAGATATGCACATTGAGTTATTTGAAACCTAAAGTTAAAAGTTGCATACAAAGGAAAAATGGTGGAAGATCTTGGTAGTAAACCTACTCTTAAGGAATAAATGATCTATAAAACTAAATCAAGATTTTTTGTGACCAAAAGTTACATTAATTAGATGAGTTAGTGTTTTAACAACATTTCATAGGTGATTTTAGAAACATATCACGCTAATAAAAGAACTCATGTTGAGAATTATATAAAATATACACCAACTGAACATAAATGTTCCTATAATTATACTGACCAATAAAGTTTTAGAAGAAATTATTAGTATTATTAGGTTGATAAAGGATGTCAAAAAAACATCACATCAATAGACGTTGAAAATAACTTTAGGAATAATTTTTCCC
Source organism: Viscum album (assembly GCA_963277665.1). Lineage (NCBI taxonomy): Eukaryota > Viridiplantae > Streptophyta > Magnoliopsida > Santalales > Viscaceae > Viscum > Viscum album. Next base: position 131,226,564 of record OY728162.1, read on the forward strand.
CACACCTAGGGAAATTTGGTTCTGGATGGTATATTGAACCTCAAGATACTCATCATAAAGAAGTATCATACTTTAAAAATATATTGAGGTTTAGTGGATATTTTTGGTGTTTCTATATATATTTGAGTAATTCATAGTATTTTTGGAAAAATATGTCTCTCCAAGGGAATAACCATGAACTAAGGTGGAGCAATAAGGGAATAGAATTAAGTTACATTCTTAAGATGTAGGAGGAAGAGAAAAAAAGTCATATGATTTTTAAAAACTATGAATACAGAATTTATTTGACTGTATAACACCTTAAATATTTAATTTAAAAGAATAATAAGCTCTATAGCTTTGTAACATGCAAAGCCCTAATTTAATTGAATCGAGATACATTATAAAACTATTATTGTTTAAATGTTCTTGTTATAACATTATCATTGAATTAGTGGATATGAATATGAATAACTGAATCATGTAATATATGTATTACTTTTCTACTCAATATAAAATTATTGTTTAATTATTAATTAATAAGAGCTCAATTTTTAGTAATTTCATTTATACTTCAAAATTTAATTTTATTCAAAAATAAATTGTATTACATTATTTTTCATGGAAATTATAATTACATTCTATTAATTTTTGAAATATTATTTCCCAAAATCAAAATTATTTTTTAAATCAACATTTCAAAATTAATTTAAGGTGAAATTGTAATATTTTTTTAAATGATTGATTTTTCAATGAATGGTGAAAAATACAGATTTTTCAAATATTGTCATTTATTTTAATTATATAATGTAATCTAAATGAACCATTAATTTTTTTATTTAGTATTAATGGTACATAAGATTAATTTAATTTATTATAATATAATTAATTCCATTTTAATCAGAAATACTCATGATTTTGATGTAAGTTAATTTTTATGCTTAAAAACACATTTTGTAAAAAATGTTTTTCGTTGAGTTTTATGAATTTATGTTGACAATAATTTCATCAAATTTTATAGATATAATCTTGAAAAATGGATACCTTATTTGGAATACATAGTATCAAATTTTTTATATAGGTCCCTATCATTTTTTGTCACTATGAATAGTAACTGTGGTGAACATTTTCCAAAACGATAAGGTTAACATTGATAAATTAGGGTGGCAACCATGAGACAAGGCCTGAAAATCAACCCCACATTTGTATTGATTTTTTATAGGATAAATTCAACCATTTCAATAAAAAATTAAAATATAAGGCATTTTGGTTTCATTTTCCTTTTATAATGACATTTATACTATTTTAAGTAATGAAAATTCCAAAATATCAGTCATTGGATTTTAATATATCTAAAAATATTATATGAGGATAAAAAGATAATAAGTTTTGCTATAATTTTTTATTTGAAATATAAATTAATTTTTTATCATAACAATATATTTTTAATTTGTAGTTATTAAATAATTACAATAAATTCTAAAACTACATCGATATAGTTCTTAGGAATGTAGTAGAAAAATAATGGAAATGATTTAAAAAAATATAAAAGTAATATTTGTTTGGATAATTTATAGTACCCAAATAATTTTAAAGATGAATAAAAAAATTAGGAATTTTCATTACTTTGTATTCGAATTAATTCATTATCTATATGCCTTTAAAGTGAAATTAAATAAATAGTGTAAAAAATGACATTAATGACATTTTATGAAAAATAATATTTTGTTAAATTAATTAAAAATTATAAAAATATTTAAATATGACATGTAGGATAATATATGATCTAAAATTTCTACCCTTTTCCATTTATGATCTAATTTTTACCTTTTATGTAAAATTATAAGCATTTAAGATTGAAATAGTTTTAACCATAGTTAATTATTAATAAAGATAATGTTTAAAATGGCAAATAGAACTATATTAATTTGATTTTGTTATTATATTATGTAAATATACTACTTATCTTCTAATAAATATCATTTTGTAATATATTTTCCATGAATGTGACTTTATTATATATTAATATTTTGAAACATTACATGTGTGCCCCACCCCTTACTTATAAAAGGTCACCCCTTCTATCTTTTTCTTCACACCTTCTTGACAAATAAAGATCAACCAAAACCTACCAAATTATTTTATAATATTTCTTATACATGAATTAAAGGTTATCATTTTCATAAAATATCATTCCAAGAGTCCTTAAGAAGATATCTAAAGGAAGTCTTCCAAAGGAGAGGTAGTCATCCTTACCGACTATTTCAAATTTATTTCTTACTTTAAATAGAAGAAAATATATTGTAACCATCATAAAATAATAAATATAGTATCATAAATATACTGATTTGTCATTATGATTATGGTAAAACCATTTTATATCTCTTTTTATACTATGAAAAGCGAAAACATTTCTCATGCATACATACGACTTACCGTCTCCACGTAGCAGCAAACTTTGTTTTTCAACACCTTTTTACTTATATAGATATAAATATGGAAGTAATGAATATTTATGATATTTATGATATAATTATAATTATTTACTTATAATATCATATCTACTATCTAACCTTCCATTCTATTGGAAAGCGATAACGTCACTCGTGTGTATGTGTGTAAAACTATCTCACTAATGTGATGTGATCATTATCTTAATTTATAATTTACATGTGTCATAATAATGATGTGTTTAATGAATATATATGATAAAATAATGATTATGGAATGGTTAATTTTTATTTAACTTTATTTCATTCCATTCATTGAAAATTAAAACTAGTGATTATGTGTATGTACATGCTACCATCTATATAAAGAGTGTAATTCAATTTTCTATCTCCACCTTTTATGGATTACTTTATATATACATACAATATAGGATATTTATATTATTATTAACATTATATAGATGATGGAACCATGATCAAATTACAAGGACTAGAACTACCAAAACAAAATTTAATTGAAAAATAAAATAATTAACACCATAAAAAGAAACATTTATTCCATAATTATTAATAAACAGGTTTTGAAATATTATAAGTATAACACCCCAACATTTTCTGTTATGTTTTTCTTAAAATAATTTTTTATATAGCTTGAGATATATGTTATCCAAGTCCAAATGAAACATAACATAATATACTATTATATCATAGAAATTAAATTAGAGGGTATGAATAGGACTAACTAAATAATATAAAATATATGTACAAAATAATTTATTAGTTCTAAATTTATTATAAACAAAAATAAAACCATATGAAAGTAAAAGAGATGTTTTTATAAAAAATATTAATGACCAAAATGTGTTTTTATCTTAATAAATAAAATTAATCACTATTAGTGAGTAATTTTTATAAATTCCATATATTAGATATTAAATAAATTGTTTTATCTTAAAATTAATAAATTTTATAGGAATTGGATAAAAACAAATATAATTTTATGCTTAAAAATTTATTTTTTCTAAAAAGAAGGATTCATCACGTTTTTCACACTTATTTTTAAATGAATTTTTTCAACTTATAGATATTAAATCATGAAAAATGGATTTTATATTTTTAATGATTAGGATAATATTTTTTGAATAGGATTTTATATTTTTTATCAGTATAAATAGTAACCATAATGGATTTTTATCACCTCGCTAAGGGTAAAACAGGGAAAATATAGTTAAGTTTTTGGGTTAAGTATTTAAAATTTATATAAAACTTTTATTTTATAATATTGTATGAGTTTATTTTGAAAATTTACTTTAAATTATAGAATATATGGTCAATTTGTTCCAAATTCCTTTGATTATGACCATTATATTAATTTAAGAAAAGATTAAATATAAAATGTCACTCTCTTGACATTAAAAACTCTATAATTTTTATAGAAGGATAAAAGGGGAATAAGTTATGTTCTAAATATTTATTTTACAGAAAAAATATTTTTCATCATATTAATTTATTTTTAATTTTTGGTGACATAATAATTTTCATAAAAACTAATGCAACATTGATAAATTATTTATTAAATTAATAGAAAAACAAAATAAATATTTTTAGGAATAATAAAAGTAAAACAATTTGGTTGAAGTATTGTGTTACCTGAATTTGGTAGAAACATATAAAATATTAGTGGTGTTTAAAAAGATTATATTCAGAATCCATATTTTTATTGGTTTCTAGAAAGTTAAATTAAATAAATAGTTCCAAAGATTACATTAATGATATTTTATAATAAATGAAAATTTAATAAATGATTTAAAATTTATAAAAATATTATATTCAACCAAGTGAATGGAAAATGGTTTATAATATCATTCTAATCCAATTTATGAGCCCCTTATCCACTTATCCTAACATTATTAACCCTTTAAGATTGAAATAGTTGTTACCATGGTTAAGGAAAAAAATGATTAATAAAGTGGTGAATCAAAATATAAAGATTAAAATCACACTAAAACCTATATAAATTTCCCTAGATATTTTTATTTCTAAACTATACTCATTTTCTATTAATTTATGGTAATTTATAAGTATTAGTCTTGAGAATTAATTTATTATATTTTAATCCTTTCAAAAACTCCATGTGTGTCCTCTCCGCCACTTATAAAATAAAATCTATCCTTTATCTTATTTACACCACTTTGAGCATTATATCTTGAACAAAACCTATAAAATTATTTTCTAAACATTAATATCTACTTTATATGTTTTAGGGTATCCAAAAAATACTAACCCAAGGGCCATTAAGAGGATATCAAAAGGATTTATTTTAAAGAAAATGTAATTTTCTTAAACGATCACTTTATTTTTTAATTATTCTTTTACCTCCTCTAAATTTATGATATTTATCATAAAATAATAAATTCAGTATTCTAAATATATTAAAATCTTATTATGATTATGGAACCACCAATATCTATACTAAATTTCATTAAATTTGAAGTGAAAGTATCACTCATGTGTACGTGTGGGAAAACACCTACACATTGCGATACAATTAATTTTCCATCACCATAATTGATGAGTAGTTATTAATATTGGTGGAATTTTTATGTTTGATATTTATGATATAATTATACATGTATAATTATAATATCACATTTACTTTATTATCTTCTAATCAACTGGAAAATAATAATGTCGCTCGTCCGTATGTGTGGACTACCACTACCATGAGGCAGTGTGATTTATTTTTTCAATTACATTTTACATGGATGATAATAAGGATATATTTACAGAATACATATTATATAATAAATTTTAATTATTATTTAACTTTATTTTATTCCATCGGTCAAAAAGTGGGAGAATCATTCATTCGTGCATATGGATTTCCATCTATACGATCGTTGTAATTCATTTTTCTTTCTCTATTTTTTATAGTTGAATCTAAATATATATATATATATATATATATATATATAATAATTATATATTATATGCATATCATGATTAAAATTCCTAATCTGATTGAACAATGATTAAAGTACAAGGATTGGAACTACAAATTTGAAATTCTCATGAAAAATGAAACAATTTAAATCTAGAAACAATGCTTTTAATAAATATTTATTTATAAAAACATGTTGAAATGTTATAAATGGATCATATATGACATTATATGTTTGTAAATAAATATTTTATATAATTAAAATAAACTACAATTTATTATAATGGAGTTTTGAGTAGTTTTTATGAAAGTGGAACTTGAGGTAAGAGATTTATGTTTCAATATTATTTTAATCAGGATTGTTTATACTAGAATTTACACTAAGGAAATTATATGATCCTTATCAGAAATATAAAATTATCTTTATTATCATAAATTTATTTTTAGAGAATATATGTTTTACATTCATTTTCCTCACATTAATCCCTGAATAGAATGAATTTTTTTAAGAAACCCAACTTTATTTCTCTCTTCGATCAAAAATCACATTTCTTCCATACCTATGTTTTCTAAAAATGTCTTTAATAATGGTTTTTATATTACTATATGATGGTTTAAGTTAAATTTAAACCATTATTTAATTTTTTAAAAAATGGTATAAAAATAAAACTTCTTGTCATTTTCTGAATGATGCACTTTTTGACTTTTCAAAAAAGAGTGAAAGTAAAGTTTTCTTTGAACTTATACAACATGAACAAAATTTCACACCCCCATGAACAATCAATGATTTGAATAATCTTTTAAAATTTTAAAGGGGATTATAAAATAAAACATTATCATAAATATTTGAGAAATATTTGGATTTTAAATACGTTATTTTCAAGAAAAAAAATTATTTCCCTCAATAAATGATTCAAGTGATATTTTAATGGCATTTTTCATTAATAATGACATCCTTTGTTGTTACAAAAATTTATAATAGGGATATTGTCCAATAATACCATCCTTATTATTTCTTTGTATGGTTTACTAGTATAATTGAAAGATGTCTACGAGTCGTGTTTATTTTTCAAAAGTTATTATATTATTAAATTATGAAGTGTTTGTGAAAGAAATTTCTTTTCCATGGGTTATGCAATGATAATTTAATTATGAAACCCGTTTCATTTTGTTGAGTTATGATATGAATAATGTTACATGATTTTTTAGAACACATATATATTTTTTTCATTATGTCATGGGAGGGCCCACAGTTACATAATGTTTATATAAAATCACTTTGATAACACAATACAAACTTTATAAATAAATAATGAATGAAATAAGTGGTATTTCTAGAAGTTAAGGAATATTTACCAATGGAATAGTAACTTGACCTTTGGAACAGTCATGTGAAAATTAGAAATATTAAATCAGATAATAGAATAATAACCACATATATGAAATTATTAATAAAATTTAGAAATATTATAAAGGATAATATGATACAAATATATCACAGTATAAGTAAATATATATTTTAAAAAATTATTAATTGTTGGTATTTTTATAAAAAAGGGATTATTTAAAATTTTATTGTTAATATGATGATTTAAAATAATATTTATTAAATAGATTCAGGAATTAATATTTTGTTTTCTTATGATTATAATATCAGTTTATGAGACCATAATTAATTTTTCAAAGTGTTATAAAATCAGTTATAATTTTAAAATCAATATTTTTAAAGTAAAATATGATTTCAATTAAAAATAAAATTTTTATATTTAGAAAATTATTTTAAAAAAATGGAGTTAATTTTTTTATCATACACATATAAAATTTTTAGTGTAATGTTTTTGTATTTTTATAAAAAAATTTCTTTTTTGTAAATAGTAAAATATGATAATTTAGGATAAAAGAAAAATACACGAGTTTTTGAGTCATAGATGATGTATGGCTTGTGTAAGAGAAAAATATCAATCTATCCTTCATTGATTTAATATATTTTTTTATATAGTTCAAACTATTTATATTCATGAGCAACAAAAATAAACTAAGGAATAAAATAATTAGAAAACACCAGTTTCCTCCCCTATAAATCCACCTCTCACCACCTCTTCTACTCACAAATCCAAATCGACGAAGACTACGTAGATTCTAATCAATCATCTTACCAACCAAATAACCCATGTCTAGGATCTCTTGGTCTCATAAAAATACTGAATTGTTTTTCTAAAGGAGGTTCCTAAGGAGGAGAAATTCATGAGGTAAAATCCTCTTTCATTTTCTTTTATTTTTTTGAATTTAGTTTCTTTTATTATCCTATCCTAAAATACACCTATACAAGAGTAATTATAATTATAATATCTTTTATATAATATAATTTTATTAATTTAATGGAATAATTCATCTTTTAATCTCTTCCCTTTTCTTTTTATTCCAAAAATAAAGACATTGTCCCTGGTGTGTCAATTTACTGCCATAGTGGAGGATGCATTTTAATTTTTCACTATATACTTCAAGGATGTACATGAACCAATTATTATTTTAATTTTTTATTATATATATTCTAATTTATTTAATGTTTTGGAACCAATATATAAACATCATGTTAATAAAATGATATATTCTCATAATGGTCATAAAAATCTCAAAAATAAATTAAATCATTTTCATTGTCGTTTTATTTCATGAATCATCCTCATACCATATAACCAAATGATATACAAGATTATTTAATCTAGTAAAAGTTCATTCATAACATATAATATAAATTCTGTAGAATTATTCCAATTTACATGAACTTCCATACAGGTATATAAGTGAACCGATCATGAAAACCAAGAAAACAAACACTCCAAAATGATGAAATTAAAAAATATAACTCCCCAAAAAGACTATAAATAAAATAAATAAAACTATAATTAATCAATTTCACATATAAAAGGTTTTTTATATGTAAATTAATGAATTTCATTTGATTATATTGAATATTAAAGTAAACAAAGCACCCAGACATAAGGTAAGGGGATTCTCAAACCCAATTTATATTCTTTGTGTTATTACACTTTCATTACAAATTTTAGTATGGATGTTATCTTAATATTATTAAAATGTAATTTATTTTCCCATAAATTGTAATTTTTAGGATATCCATGCTTCCAATCGATTTTTTTGACAAATGAAAAAGTTTTTTTTTTCAAAAAAATTATTATTTCTAAAAAAACATCTTTTAATTATACTAAGATTGTTTCTTTTTCACTCAAGTTCAAGAATTATTTTACCATGTATGTTATTCCCTTTTTTTTGGATTCACATGTTTCATTCATAAAAGATTTATTTCTAAAATTCTGGTGAAACTAATTTACTTTCCATGGGTTTTATTATGTCTAATATTGATATATGTTCTATGTGCAATGCGTGATTATGTAAATATTAAGATGTGAAAGGTGCACTATGAATTATATAGAACACTAATTCATTGGGTAAAGTTATGTATATCGTGGGATACTTTGAAATATGTGTGAATATTATGTTATATTTGTTCATGATGATGACTTTATGATGATTCACATGTTTTATGAATGAACATGATTTTATATTTGATCAAAACTATGTGTGATGTTTGACCACTATGACATGATGTTTCATTTTTATGAATTTATAGATTCAATTCCTTTATATAATTCTCCCCCTCAAGAATTTTATATTGATACCATGCTTATGTTATGATGATTATGATTATTTTTAGCCATGTTATGTTGATTCATATTCTTATCTATCCTTTGACTGTGATTTTAGATAACCCCTTTATTTGACGTATATCCTTAGGTGAATACTTATACTAATAATAACATGTGGGCTAATAATAAGATATAGTAGATGTAATTAAATTAATGTTGATGTTTTTTATATAAATGTTCATGTTTATCCCAAATTTTCTGAAGACACTAAACCTTATGATCCTAGTTTTGTAATACTATTATGTTGTTTATATTTAAAATTATGTAATAGTTATGCATGAAAAACTAATTCAATATAGTTGGAATCAGAGAACAATATAGTTAATTTGGAAATTAGGATTAGATAACCTTAGTGAAAACCCTTAGTATGATACTATGTATATGTAAGCACCCAAGAATATTTTTTTAGAAAAATTCAAAACATCGGGATCCCACAAGATATACATTTAGAGTTAATTGCAAAAGAGAATAAATTATTTATTCTTTAATTGTATACTTATGTTTTGTTTAGACGTTTTATGTATTCAAAAATTATGGGAAGGAGGAGAAACTAGGCCAACTACCCATGTGATGGATAATTCAACAATTGCATGAATGACATCCCCAATGCCTGGGGAGGTGGAGTTAAAAATTTCATTACGATTCTTACGGAGCTATCTCAAGATAAGAAAAATAACACCAATAATGTGGAGTGTACTCCTTCACCTAAGAGGGAGAAACTGACTATCATGTCTTTTATTTGACAATGATTATCGACCTTTAGTGGATCTTTTGATCCACTAGTCACAGAATAGTGGGTCAACTCAATGGGTAATGCATTTTCTTTTCTTCATTGTCATAAGATAGAGAATGTGACTCTAAAAATTTATCATCAAGATAGGGAGGTCTATCAATGGTGGGTGTTGATTAAGAACACCAATCTAAAGGATGAAATTGAATAGATATATTGGTAATACAATAATAAAATATTTCTTATCAAGTATTTCCCTAAAAATCTTCGAAAAAATGGAGAGAGAATTATTAGAGCTGATAAAAATTATAGAAACATTTATCATGGAAAATGAAGAGAATTCCACAATGCTTTCAAGGTATGATTTGGGTTTTGTTATCAATAATGATAGAAAAATATACAGATTCTTTAGTGGTTTAAAACCACACCATTGAAAGTAGGTACAAATTTAAAATTTTGGGAGTTACCAAGATGTTTTCTGATGTGATCTCATAGTGGATATGGATTTTGGAGAATGGTCCCATGTATATGGATATATTAAATGAAATATGGAGTTTCAAGATGACGGATCTAATGAAAAACGAGGAAAGAAAAAAAAAACCAATAACATAACAATATGTAGGGAGAAACATCATGGTAATTGCTTCAAAGTGATAGGTAAATGCTTCAAATGTTGGAAAAGGCTATCAAACACATGAATGTAGAAGAGATATGAGGAATCTGGAAAATGTGGTGGAAGAAAGGAGAGAACCTCCCATGGTTCAATGCTTCACATGTAAGGAGAAATAGATCTATAAAATCTAGTAAACTAAATCTTGAGTCCTCGGGTTTAATAAGTGTCAACAGTCACCAAAACCAAAAGTGCAAGGGGAAAATTATGTAATTACTAATACTAAGTTGGAACCCAAAAATTATGTGAATATAGGTATATTGGTTATTCATTCAATAATAGTGAACATACTACTTGATTTTGGGTATACACATTCTTTAATATATTTCAATTTTAGTAGAATAATTCAAACACTGCCTCAAAATATGGAGGTTGAGTTATTTTTGAGAATTGAAAATGTTTACTTCCTTTTTTGGATTTTGATTATATTTTGATCATGGATTGACTATCTTTGTACAAATCCAACACCAACTATTGGGAAAGGGAGTCCACTCATCAAATCTATAGGCATCCTCCAATTCACTACTAGTGTATGGAGGAGGACAAATCAGCTTCAAAATATTCATCTCATGTGTGGATGTTATTACCATATGAGTGAGATTATCTAGCTCAAATGATTGACACAAAGGATTGAATCATGCTCAAATACATGAACATTGTAAGGGAATACAGTGTTGTGTTCCCTTAATAATTTCTTAGTCTTCCTCTGCACTGAGAGTTTGTGTTCTCAATTTAACAAATTCTAGGATCTCTTCCTATATAAAATATAAATTATAGAATGAACACCATTGAGTTTGAGGAATTGAATAAGTAGTTATAATTGAATCTTGATAAATATTTCATATTCCAGAGTGATTTAACATAGTGTGAACTAGTCCACTTCATCAAGAAGAAGGTTAAATCAATTGACCAGTACATTGATTATCATGTGCTGAACAAAATAACAATAAAGAGAATGTATACCCTTCCATGGATAGATGAATTCTTAGATTAACTGCATGGGGTCAAATATTTATTTTAGGAGGGCCTTCATTTGGGGTATTACTTATAGGAATATATTCCCAAGACTAGATTTAGAACAAGGTACAGACACTATGAGTTCATTGTGATGCTTTACAGACACATAAATCATTCTATAATATTCATGGACTTAATGAGTAGAGTATTTAGATATTACCTAGAAAAATTCTTGGTAGTGTTTTTTGTTGATATTATGATATACTCTAAGAGAAATAAAGAACATGAAAGGAACTTGATTACTGTGAAAAATAAGTTGTGAATGGATAGATTTTATTAAAATTACAGTAAATCCAAGTTCTGGATGGAGGAAGTATCATTCTTGGTGCATGTTACCACTAGGAAAGGAATATTTGTGGACCGTTCTAAGACAAAGGCAATCGAAGGGTTGCACAATCCAACATCTATAACAAAGATTCATAGTTTATTTGGTCTAACTCGGTATTATAGGAAATTTCAGAAGAACTTATCATCATTTTCAACCCCACTAACCAAGATGACTTGGAAGGGATAAATGTTTTTCTGGACAAGTGAATGTGAAGATTTCTTCAAAGAGTAAAAAAATGAATATCACCACACCAATAATCACACTTCTAGAAAGTGGGGAACTCTTTATGGTATGCATTGATGCTTGAAATAAGGGATTATGATGTGTACTGATGAAAAATAATAAAGTAACAGTCTATGATTCAAGGCAATTAAAAATTCATGATCAAAACAATCCCACACATGATTTGAAATTTGAAGCTATGATCATCATAATGAAAATCTGGTTGAATTATCTCTATGAGGATAAGTAAAAAATATATAATGGTCATAATAACTTCAAATATATATTCCCACAAAAGGAGATTAATATGAACAAATGATGATGGTTAGAAATCATCATAGATTATGATTTCTAAAAAGACTAACATACCAACAAAGAGAATAAAGTGGTTGATTCTCTATATCGAAAGGATCCTCTATCTTCTTCAATAATGGGAATTGAGAAGGATACAATCTTATTACATTTGTAATGTATAGACATGGGAATCATTAAGGAAGGAAAATTACAAATCCCTTCTCAAATAATTTCTCAACCACCCCTCATAGAGAAAATAATGGATTCTTAAAGAAGTGATGTGGAAATTTAAAAAAACGTGGAGGCCTTGAGAAAATGTAAATCCATAGAGTTTAAAATTTACGAGGAATGAATTTATGATTTGGGTGATGAATATATATACATTTAAATCTAGATATAAAGACATATCTTTTGAATTAAACGTGTATCTCAAATTTCTCTATTCACCTAGAGATCACAAAGATGTATCAAAATCTCCGAGGGAACTATTTGTGGGAAAATATGAAGAAGGAGATCACTGAATATACATAAAAATTCCAAATATTTCCGAAAATGAAGGCTGACATAAAAATTTCAAAGGGGACAATACAACCATTACCCATACCAAAATGGAAATAGGAAAACATCCACATATAATTTTTCAATGGACATCCAATGGAATCTAGTAAAAATAGTGGTATATTGGTTTTTATGGATCAAATTACAAAGATAAATCATTTTATCACAATTTGAGAAGATTTATCAATTCATAACCATGTATGTATATACATTAGAGAAGTGCTAAGGCTATATGGAGTAATACTATCGATTATATCTGATTGAGATCTGAGATTCACCTCTATGTTCTGAAAAAGAATCCCAGATGATCTAAAAACTGAGATGAAATGTTTTATGTCTTATTATACTCAAACTAAGGGAAAATTTGAGTGGACTATTCCGAAATTGGATGACATGTTAAGTGTGGGTTATGCGGGATTTAATGTAAGATAAGACCAACAACTACCTATGGATGAGTTCTCTTACAACAATAGTTTCCACTAGAGTATCTAAATGGATCCATAAGAAGACCTTTATAAGAAAAATGCATAAAACCAGCGTACTAGGATGGTGTTGGTTAAAATAAGCTTCTAGGACATGAAATGGTCATTTAAATGGTAGAAAAGATGAAAAAAATCTAGCAACACATCAATGCTTCCCAATTTCAATAGAAGAACTGTGCTTACAATATTCAATGAGACCTAGAGTCTAAGGATGATGACATGGTAATCCTCTGCATATTTCTATGGAAGAGTATCATGATATTTGTGAAGAATGGAATGCCAAGTCCAAGGTATATCAGCCCCTTCGAGATTCTTGATCTTATCATAGTTACGACCTATTAACAAGAAATTACACCTACCATGTCTCAAATACACGATGTATTCCATGTATCCCTCTTGAAAAAGTAAATTCCAAATCCCTTACATGTACTAAATCTAGAGGTGGTATAGTTGGAAAATGATATCTATTATGAGGATTTTCTAGTGAAGATATTGGATTGTAGAGATAATGTCCTACGCAAAAAATACTACCCACCTAGTCAAAGTACTATTGGGGGACCATAAGTACTAAGTGGAAACATGGTAACTAGAGGAAGTGATAAAGGATAATTACCCTAACTTGTTTTCTCCGTAGTATGCAAAACAAAATTTCAAGGGATAAATTTCATAAGGGGAAAGAATGTAATTACATAATATTTTATCATTGGAAATCCCATTCTTACAATTATTTCATATAGTATAAACCACATAAAATCACATTGAGAATACAATACAGACTTTATAATTGAATAATTAATGAAATATGGGGAATTTTTAGAAGTTAATGAACCTTTACCAATGGAATAGTTACTTGAACATTGGAATATTAATGTTACTATTAGAAATAGTAAATCATCTAATAGAATAGTACCCTCATCTATGAAAGTACAAATAATATGTTGTCATCTTATAAATGATAATATGATATAAAAATATAACTGTATAAGTAAATAGATATTTTAAAAAATTATTAATTAAGAGTTGGTATTTTCATAAAACAAAATATTTATCTTTACCATTTTATTATTAATATAATAATTTAAAATAAAATTTATAAATTGTATTCATAATTAATATTTTATTTTGTTTTGATTATATGATAATTTTATAAGACCTTAAATATTTTTTTTAAAGTTCTATAAAATCCGTTTTAATTTTAAAATCGATATTTTCCAAGTAAATGATGATTTAAATTATAACATTAATTTATCATATACAGAAAATTATTTTCATATAATATAGACCATTTTTGAATTCTACACCCCAAAAAATGGTTGGGGTTAATTTTTGTGTTTTTTATAATATATTTATATTTTTCATGAATAGTAAAATACATAATTTACAATAAAAGCTAAATACCTGAATTTTTGATTCCTAGATGACTTATGGTTGATGGAAGCCAAAAAAATAAAAATATCCTTAATTATTTTAATATATTTAGTTATAATATTTAAAATATTCATAGTCTTGAACTAAAATAATAAACTAATGTATAAAATACTGAGAAAACACCCTTCCCGTTCCCTATAAATACCACCTCTCACCACATCTTCTTCTCACAACTCTGAAGCCCTATATCATATCAAGATTACAACAAATACACTTCCCAACTCAATACTCCATGTATAGGATCTCTTGGACTCATAAAAAGACGAAAACATTTTACCTAAGGATGTTCTCAAGGTGGGAAAATTTAAGAGGTAAAATCCTTTTTCTTTTTCTCTTACATTGTTTTAAATTCAATTCAATTTCTTATCATTTCCTAACCGACACCCATAAAAGACACATGATAACTCTGGTATATGTTATATATTGTAATTTTATTATGTTAATGGAATAATTCATCTTCTAATATCATCCATCTTCTTTATATTCTAAAAATTGAGATATCATCTGTGGCGTGTCGATTTACTACCACCGTGGATGATGTATTTCAATTTTTCACTACCACCTTCAAGGAAGATAATGAAACCATTATTATGGTAAAATAATGTTTTATTATATATATTATAAGTTTAATAATGTTCTGTAATCAATATATAAACATGATGTTAATAAAATGATATAAGCTCATAATGGTTGTAAAAATAACCAAAATAAATTAAATCATTTTATTTAATGTTTTATCTATTATTAATCATAATACCATATATAAATGATATATAATATCATTTAATATTATAAAATTTCATTAATATTATATAATCTATGTTCTGGAGAATTATACTCATTTACAAAAACTTCCATATATGTATACAAGTGAATCGATCATGAAAACCAAGAAAACGAACACTCCCAAATGAGGAAATTAAACTCCATAATTCATTAAAAAGAAAAAAAATTAACTTATTAATACTATAATAAATAAAATTATTGTATAAAAGGTTATTTATTTTTTAATTAATGAATTTAATTTGACTATCTCATATATTAAAGTGATGAAATCATTTGAACATAAAATATGGGGATTCTCAAACCCAATTTTGTTTTGTGTTATTCCTCTTTCATGCCAAATTTTAGTATGGATATTCTTTTAATAATCTAGAAATGTAATTTATTTTACCTTAAATTTTCATTTTTTGGATATAAATTCTTCCAATATGATTTTATTATAAATTCAAATGTTTTTCCAAAATAACTCTTCTTTCTAAAAATACATCTTCTACTTCTCTGGATATTGTTTCTTCTTTACTCAAGGTTAATGATTAATATACCAAGTCTATTATTTATTGTTTTTTTACACACAAGGTTTATTTATGAATTTATTCTCTCTAAAATTATCATAAAATACATTTCATTTATAGGGGTTATTTTAGGTCTAATATTGATATACGTTCTATGTGGCATGCATGATTATGTTGATATTATGATGTGATGGGTGCACCAAGATTGTTATATTGCTTAAATTAATTGGGTAATGTGTTGTGTCTAATGAGATAATGTGAAATATATATGAACATTATGCTATATTATCTCATAATGATGATGTTATGATAATGCGCATATGTTATGCGTGAACATGACGCTAGCTTTGTTCATAACTCCGCATAGTCTTTGTCAACTAAGACACGAAGTTTCATTTTTACAAATTGACTCATTATGTTACTTAATATAATGGTCACTCTCATGATTATAATGATGATACCAAGATTAAATTTGGAAGATGATTATTATTTTCACCAATGTTATATTGATTGATGTTTTTATTAATCCTATTACAGGGATTTTAGATCACAAATTTCTTGGATATATATCCTTAGGTGACTACTTATACTAATGAGAATACGAGGGACAATAAGATGATAAATAATAAAGAATTAAATTAATCTTGATGTTTTATTATGTAAATTTTATTTTTGGTCCTATTTTTATCAAGACACTAAACCTTTGGATCCTGGTGTTGTAACAAAATTATGTTGTTTATCTTTAAAATGATGTACTAGTTATGTAAGAAAAAGTATCATCCATAAACTACCATAGTAGGTAGATTCCATTACTAAAATTTATTTTCTCCCCATTCCATACCTATTTATCTCATGATATATTAATCATTACCCAATACATTGGAGGGAGATATAGGTCCCACCTTCTACATAATGAAAATCATACATGTGTGTGCCACAATATCGTTAAACAATCATTATATTAGAACCCATGAAAAGAAATGTGTTTCATAAAAATTTCATCATAACATAAACTATAAAAGAACAGGATTCATAATCATTTCATCATTTCTAAAAAACATAACTCATAGAAAAAAAGTGGGTCTCATAATCCTTTTATCATGGTATAACTCGGGGAAAAAAGCATGTTTCATAAGAATCTTGTCATCATCAACATAAAACATTTAGAGAAAGAATAATAATTATATCATTAGATGATATCCTAATTAATTAATAGTTAATATTAAAGGATTTCATCACAGAAGAAAAATAGTTTTGAAAGATCCCTTGTAACATTTCTTGAGGAAAATACCCATTTCACTTTGAAAATAGGTTTTTTAGAAAAATTATACAGAATTAAAAATCCTTTCATTTGAAAATAAATTATTAAAAATATAAAGGATTCTTTAACTTATTTATTGGTCATTATGGTGGAAAATTTCATTCAAGACATACATGTTAAAAGAAAGATCCATTTCAAATTTTCGTTAAAATCCAAACAAGCCTAATTTTAAAAATAACATGTATATTGATTTTAATTTTTTTTTGTAAAAAATAATACATGGGTAAAAATTATTTAATAAATCCTTTGGGGAATGTTAAAAAAATATATAAATTTTTTTAGAGAACATTTTTTTTGAAAGAAAATGGGTTTGGTACGGAAGAGAGAAATAAAGGTGATTTTTCTTAAAAACATTATTTTGAAATCATGAGTACATAATGAGAATAAAATAAAGATAAAATATTCATTTTCATGGAATAAACATAGTATAATAAAATTCTTGAGTTTATTTAGATATGGATCATAATATTTCATCATTGGAATCATAAATATAAGCATTCTTGATAACAAATGTGATTTTAACATAAAAATCGTACCAATTTGGGGAATTTGAATCATAAGCCCCATAAAAGAATAAATTTAAATGAAACAATAAATATAATAAAAATAATTAAATTAATTATATATGATGTAATAGGGTCTTTATATAAACCTAATAAAATAATATAGGTTTATAACATAATATACATCTCAAAGAAAAATAATTGGGGTAAAAATCCCTTAACACTTTGGTAACTTTTGAACCGTAAACCTCATGAAAGAGAGATATTAAAAAATTTTGTAACTCCAAATAATTTTTAGGATAAAAATAGTAAAATAAATTCATTTTAAGTATGTAAACCACAAAAAATAAATAGGTGGTGTATGTGGCATGGGTCTCATAGAAGTAAAAAGTCAGACAGAAATTCATTAGGTTAAGTCTTAACTTACTTCATATATGTTCAAAACTATTGTATAATAAATACATATTTACTATAAATAAATTACAGAACTATAATTAGATATATCATATAATATAAAATTTACTTATGAACTTTTTATTTTCCGTTTATTAACAATTCCATGTTAAAGTCATGTTTTTGGAAATAACTGCTTTGTTTTCCATATATGTTTTGATTTGTTATTTTTGTTATGATTAAATTGATCAAGATTCCATAATATATATAATTTTATCAATGATATAAATATCATATATATTTATTGAATATGTATTTATTATTATCCATAAAAGTTAGAGATAGAATATGAAATACACCATTCATGGAGATGATAGGTCGTACATACGCATGAAAATTGTTTCCATTTTCCGGACAGATTGAAATAAAGAAATTTAAATAACATAATACCATTAAAAAAATAATATTTATGTCATATATATCACATATTTTCATTAATACCATCCTTATTACCTTCTATGTATAGCTTCAACGAATCACATCACTTTGTGAGGTAGTAGTCCGTCGTACACACGAGTGCCATTATCGTATTCTTATAGAATGGAAAGTGAGAATGTATATTTGATATAATATTTATATAAGTATAATAATATAATATATATCATATAAAAATATTTAATTCATCAATATATCTAGTCGTGATATTTGGGGAAGGAAATCAAATAACATCAGTTTTCGAGGCAGTAATCCACCATACACAAAAATGATGAAATTATATCACATTTGATGGAAGTGGAGATGAGTATTTGTTATTAAATTAACTTAATAATATTTAAATGTGTGGGAGATAGTTTTTTCATTATATTTTCAAAATATAATAATATTTTATGGATGTGAAAGAATAAATAAATCATAAATGCATGTTTAAAAATTTACCTCTTTATGAGAGAGAATCTTTAGGTTTATACCTAAATCCTTCTTAGGTGGGATTAATAACATAAAAAAGTATT
Organism: Viscum album; assembly: GCA_963277665.1. Classification (NCBI taxonomy): domain Eukaryota; kingdom Viridiplantae; phylum Streptophyta; class Magnoliopsida; order Santalales; family Viscaceae; genus Viscum; species Viscum album. Next base: position 131,245,910 of record OY728162.1, read on the forward strand.
GTAGGATGCTATAAGGAAATTATTAAAACTATTTGGGCAGGTATTTTCCAAACCAAATGTTTTTGAAAATGTAAAGTGGAGAGGAGAGGGGTTGGCCTTTTATAAATGAGGTGGGTGTCACACATATAATTTTTGAAAAGAAAAAGGTATTCCCAAGTTTTAATCATGAAAAAAGCTCCCAAACGGACCATTATTTATAAGATAAGATATAAGGTCTAAATATGGCCATAAAAAGGGGTTTAGACAAGTTTTTGGTCATTTATAATACTTTTCTTTTTTAGTTTAACACCCTGCTAAATTCATTTTCACATTAACCATGGTAAATAATATTTTATATTTTTAATATTTATTATTGTAAAAAAAAACTAGTCAAAATTATTAGATAATATAAATTATTCTAATTCAAAATATAGAATCTTTTTTTCCAAATTCCTTTAATATAATAGTTAAAATTTAATTTAAATTTATTCTCTCACACGTGATGAGAAAACAGGTTTCGTGAGAGAAAATTTTCCAATGTAAAGAATGAATTAATATAAAAATTCAATATGAAATTCTTTATAGTGGCCTAAATTGTATAAATAAATATATTATTGAACTAATTTTAATTTAAAAAAATTTGAAAACAAAAATTAAGATTAAATATTTTTTAAATGAAAAGGAAGTTTTCAATAAAACAAGAATCTTTCACTATTCTTCAAAAAAATTATCTTTTCATAAAAATAAAAAAATTGAGAATAAGATAATTTTTGACATTTTGGATTCAAAAATGATATTTATTTTATTAAATTTATTTTTCTAAGGATTTAAAAATTAATTTTTTTATTGTTTAAAATAAAATAAATAAATAAAATTTCTTGAGATAATAGAATTGTTTAAACATATAAATAATTCACCAAAGATTATATACTTTTTTTTATCAATGTGTTATATATATATATAACCTATATACATAATATTTTAAAAGTGTTTATTATTATTCTTACATTCAGGTTTCATGACTAGGTTATAACAGTCACATTTAAGTAATATTATTAATAATATATTTCAGTTTGTTAACACTCAATATCGCATGTTATACAAAATTACATCAACGTGGCTTGAAATGAAAGTCAAAATAATTGTTTATTATAGTGAAATATATTAAATAAATTTAATTTATTTGAGAAAAAATATAAAATTTACAGGTGTTGCATTCTACATGTAACAACTGGGCCCCATTGATAGCCCACACACCCTGCCTTAATATGGTCCTCAAGTCCTAGCTCGGTAGGTACCACAAGTTGCCCAATAGACACATGGTCCCCTCCCTACGGCCACCCATGTACACGAATGGGTCATCAAGCTAGTGAATTTCCCCATATCCCAACACTTTCTCTTTCATTTCACTTTTTCCTTTTTGACACACACCATAAGAAACTTCCCCAAAGTTCACCCATCCTAATCAGTAATCCATGCCAAGAATTCTTAACTATGTAGTTCTAACTAAGAAATCTCGTGATAATAAAGGCTAACCTTGTTTAAATGAGTCATATCATTTATTAATTTAACTGTTTATCATTATGGGGTGTTAAATTCACCCCTATAAGGAATAAAATTCATACTATGGACCCTACATCTAAACCCACTTAGTGCCACCACACATAAGGCTAGGTTCCTGCTCTGAAACCATTGTAACAACTGAGCCCTGCTTACAACATAGAAATTTCACCTTAACTTGGACATCAGGTCCTGGCCTGCTAGGTACCACAAGTTTCCCTGTAGTCATTTTTACCCTCCATAGCTCCCACCCACATGCCTAAACAGGTCATTAGACTGATGAATGTAAACATAGGACAACACTTGTTATTTTAGTGTTCTTTGTCCACACTCACATAAAACTTGAGAAACATTCAGTAAGGTCACCTATCGTGATCAATACTCCTTTCCAATCATGCTTAACTATGGATTTCTAATCGGGTAGGGTCCCAAAAATAAAGGAGAACCTTATTGACATTAGTCATATCATTGAGTTATTTAACCCAATATAATTTTGGGGTGTTACACAGTCCCCATAAAAATTAATTTCACCCTTGAAATTCATCACTCTAATACAAAAAATAAGGACTGTTATGCCTAATAATTTCCTAAGGTTCCCAAATAGCTTCTTCAAACTGGTGGTTTCACTGCAAAACTTTGACCATGTGAGTCATAGTGTTTCATATAAATTGCTATGAATGATCTAGAATCTCCATAAGTTTTTCCTCATAAGAATTATATTTCCCTAGAATTACAGCCTTTGAATTCAATATATGTGAAGGGTTTGGTATGTAATTTCTCCTGATAGATACACATCATGAGCTTAGTAGAGGTTTGGTGGAAGGGTCTACTGAAAGGCAACTATCCTAATACGATCAAGGATTTGAAAGGGAGTGATATACATGTGGATTAGTTTTACCTTTTTTCCAAAGCTCATTACATTTTTCTATAGAGAAATTCATAGGAATGAATTTTCACAAACCTCAAATTCCAAATCACACTAGTGATTGTCAACATAATTTTTCTTCCATATTTATGTCACTATTATGTGATGATAAATAGATATAACATTCTATACAATTTCATCAGCTATATTGGGTCCAAATATCTTTGTTTCTCCTAATTCATTACATAATATTGGATTTATACACTTATTTACATATAGGGATTTATAAGGATCCATATAAATGCTCTAGTTAATAATATTTTTTTATGAAAAAGCAAATCAGGGAAGGTATCGATCCCAAACAACATTAACATTTAGAGAAAAATATCTCATTATATACTCTGGGGTTTGAGTTTTTCTGTTGAACTGAACATCTATTTGAGGATGATAGATAGTGCAAAAAGTCAACTATGTATCAAGATCTTGTGAAAGAGTTTTCCATAATTGTTAGGTAAACTTTGGATCATGATCATACACAATAGAATGTGGAATTCCATGTAACCAGAACACTTATTTAATGTATATCCTAGAAAGTTTATCCAAAGAGAAATATTTACTAGTATAGATAATGTGTGTAGAATTTGTTAGGTGATTGACTACAATCCATATAACATTAGGGAATTTAACCATTTTGGGGAGTATGATGACAAAATCCATGGTGACGCTTTCCTATTTCCATTCTATTATGGTAATTGGATGTAACATTCCCTCATACTTTTGTATCTTAGCCTTAACTCGATGAAATTCCAAGACCTGAGATACAAATTTTATTATATCTCTCTTTATTCCATCCCACCAGAAACAGTCTTTCAAGTCACTTTACATATTCATACTTCTATGATGAATAAAAAATGAAGAACTATGAACTTCTATAAAAAACTAATTCTTAAAATCTAGTATAGATGTAACACATACATAGTTTCAGAATATTGTCATTTCACTATGATCAAGGTTAAACATAGGAACATTTATAACCGTCATTTATATCTATAAATACTTCTTTTATGACTATTTAATCATTAATTTGATAGATTATTGAAAATTAAACTGAACAAGATAAGATTTATCCTCCTCCTTTAGGATTTCATTATCTATCCTTTATAAATCTATAAATATTGGATCGTTTGTGATATTGATAATGTATAAGATATCATGATCCTTTCAACTCAAGTCATCGAACACCTTGTTCTCTTTCCCAGGGAGGAAATGTATTGAGTTTTCATAAAATTTATTCATCTCTAACTATCATCTCAATCACAAATTCAACTCCTTATATGTGAATATATACTTTAAAATTTTATGAAAATTATATATATCACATATTTCTATATAAATATAATTCCTCTATATCGTTAATGCAAAAATTTTGAAAACTAAATTAATATCATGAGTTGGGTAAATTTTCTCATGAACTTTAAATTGTATTGAGGAATAATATATAACCATGTCATTATGAATAAGAACACATCACAACATCTTCATGCATTCATAATTATAGATTAAAAACTGTTATCCACTATAGGTTAAGGTATACATAGATGAAAATACTAATATCCCCTTTAGTTCCTTGAAATTTTCATCACACTCATTTGTTCAGAGGAACTTATCTCCCTTTCAGGAAAAAATTGTTATTAGATTAGAAAATAATGATAAATTATCTAAAAATCTTTAGTAATATCTAGCTAAATCGATAAAAATATGAATCTTAGTCACCATGGTTGGTCTGGTCCAATATTCAATAGCCTCTGTCTTCAATGGATCTACTGATATACCCACTATTAAGAATATATGACCCAAAAAACGAATCCTTTTTTTTTGTAAAAAATCACATTTTCATGTTTTGTATATAGTTTCTCTTTAGGGTATTCGGAAAAATTTTCTACTAATCTTAATTACCTACTTTTCCCTTTGAATAGGTAAGAATATCTATGAAGACTACTAAAAACCGATCACGTTAATCATTTAAGACTCTATGAATTAAATTCAAAAATATATAATTGAAATTAGTAAGATTGAAGTATATCATTATATACTCATAGTGCCCATACCTAGTATGGAATGAGTTATTTGGTGTATTCTCTTTCATGACCATCTCTTGATAATATCCATAATGAAGGTCAATCTTAGAAAAGCATTGTTCTCTACAAAGTTGATCAAACTAGTATCAATACATGGAAGAGGATACTTTTTTCTTTATCATGATCATTTTTATCTCCCAATAATCAATATAGAGTCTCATAAATCCATCTTTTTTTACAAAAAAAAGGTGAACCCCAAGGTGACACACTTGAAAAAATTAATCCCTTTTTAAGGTTATCATGAAGTTCTTTTTTCAATTCCCATAGTTCAATTAGGGACATTATTTTGGGAGTAATTGCAATAGTTTTGGAACTATGTATGAGTTCAATTGATAACTTAGAATAAAATTTTTCTCGAAGGATAGAAAACTCTTTTGTAAGGACTTAAAAAACTCCCACACAACATCCATATCATCAATGTTGAGTTTTTCCCCAACTACATGAGATAAACTCCCTTCTTGAATAAAAATAAAAACTCATACAAAGGATGTCATTTCCATAAAAAGTTTATATTTATCATCACACTGATATATGATCATTGGTTGGTTTGGAATATCAACTGTGACTTCCCTTCCTTGGTAATTAATATGGTATTTATGTATACAAACCCAATACATTAATAAGAAAACATCAAACTGAACTAGATGGATAATGATAATTTTTATTGGAAGTATGTTGTCACAAAATTCAACTAGATATGAATCATATAATTGAGATGAAATCATTATACCATTATGGGTTTTCATTTCCAATTATATATCTAATATTTTAGGTGACATATTTATACAATTATAAAAAAATTTATTTATGAAATAATGGGTAGATATAAAGTCAAATAAGATATTTACAGTTCTAGAGTGGATAGAAATTTTTCCTTTCACCATGTCATTATCACACCCTTCTTTAGAAATAGTGATCACATGAGGTTTTCCTCTTTCTTTCAGATTGAGAGGTAGTTTATGTTGATCATCATCATTAACATTCAAATTTAGGAATTGGTTACTATAATTATCATACTCCTTTCATTTAAATTTGTAGAGTGTGGGTGGTGTATTCTATGGAGAATTATCTTCATTTGAATAATTAGTTAACTTCTTCCCATTAATTTAGTATTTGATTTCCCAGTGACCTTCCATTTTAATTCTTACAAATTTACTATCCCAATTTAGAAAATTTCTTCTATGTTTCCTTCCACACATTAGGTGTGAAGGAAATCACTTATTCTATCTAAGGTTTTTATAGTTTCCTTTAAACTCCATATTTATTTTCTTAAAAAAAACATGATATTAATGGTTAAATCCAATCTATATTTTCTCCTTAATGTCATAAAAAACAATTTCTCATATATGATGATGTACCTTAAGGAAAACTTCCTTTGGAGACTTGGTTTAAATTCATTGAAGAATCGTTCAACCTTACATTTAGGTTGGATGCTAATTACAGAAGAATTCTACATAAGTCATGTAAAAGTTTCCTCATATGTACCAATTTATTCATCATCCTTCCTTTTTTATATCAAGGAATCCATTCTCCATTTCTATACGAATAATATGATGGAAGTACTTATGGAAAAATAAGAAACATAAACTCATCCCACTTAATGGAATCAATTTGATCATGTCCCCTTGTATTATTTAAGAGAGTTCACCCTTGCAATGATTTTCCTTACAAACGAACAAAAAAATGAATTCTTCTTGTTCCAAATATAAGAGAATGGAAAATATTTTTTTAGTGGTACTGATCCATTGGTCAGGAACTAGTAGATTACAAATCCACTGAAGGAAGGTGGATGTTAAATCAATAAGGACTAAATAGAAGGTTGTTTCATCCTTCGTTCATTATTAATTTTAGTATGATTCATGTATTTAAATAGTTGTGTGATAATATTAACGATATTTTTCATTTTAGTTCACATAAAGTTTGTCTAATCAGGAAGGAAATCATTGAATTTTTTGTTTCACTCAGTATTAAAATGGTTCCTTTAGTTTCCATCCAATGAATAAAACAAAAAATCACTGTGTAAGAAACAATAATTATAGAGGAGAACCACATATTCATGGAAAAAAGAAATTTGATGGAATATGAGATATATATAGGTTACCACATTAATATAGTAACATACAATTATAAAGGATATAATAGTGTTATTATGTCATCATAATAGAATAATATTTTAAGGAGGTGAAATAATAAATTTATCAAAAATGAATATTTAAGAATATAACTCTTCTTCAGAGAGCCTTCAAAAGATTATACCTAAAGCATTCCTAAGAGGGATTCCTAAAAACAATAAGGATTCTATGAAGATATGATGGAATAAGGGAAGTAATTTTGTTTTTTATTGGGAAAAATAAATACTTTTCTATGTGTTAAAAATAGATAAGTGCAGGTGGCATTTTATAAACGAGGTGAGTGGTAAACTTTTAATTTTTGAAAAGAAAATGGGGTACCCACTTTCTTATTCTGAAACAATGATCCAAAATTGAAAATTATCAAGAATCGTAGAGAAAAGGAAAAAATATGGCCATTAAATGGGGTTTTGAAAATTTTTGGGTCATTTATAGTCCTAATTATTTTAGTCTAACCTTGAGTAAACCCATTTTCACCCTAATCATGGTAAATAATTATTTACTATTTTTATTAATAATTTTGGTAAAAAATTTTTGTTTAAATTATTAGATAATATAAATTATTATTATTAAAAATATTGAATCCATATTTTAAAATTTAATTCATATAATTAATAAAACTACGATAAAATTAACCCTGTAGGCGTGATGAGAAAGTGGGTTTTCCAGGAGAAAATGTTCCGAAGTAGAGAAAGTATTAATATGAAAATTAAATACAAAATTTATTTTAATGACATAAATTGGATTAATTAGTATATAATTGTAATAATTTTACTTTGAAACTTATTTTAAAACTAATATAAACCTTATAAATTCTTAAAATGTAAAGGCAATTTAAAAAAATATTATTTTTAACTATTTATTGAAAAATTAGTCTTTTCATAAAATTCCCAAAATTCACCCGAAGATAATTTTAACAAAATGATTTAAAAACTTAATTTTATTTTTTAAAATTAGTCTTCTAAAATTTTCAAAAAATAATTTTATTATTATTAACAAAATTAAATAAAAACATTTTTTTCAGAAAATATTATTTTTGAAATAGATAAACAATTTAAAAAAAATTAAGTACTATTTTATCAATCTATTTTATTTATATAATATAAATTTTAAAAATATTCAAAAAGTTTTTATTAATATTTATATAACCAAGTTTAATATCTAGGCTCTAATGGTAATGTTTAAATAGAAATATTAATAATATATCGTTGTATGTTAAAACTATGTGTTGGTTGTAACACAAGATAAAATTGATGTTGTGTGTAACGAAAGTTAAACTAGATGTTATGTGTAATTCAATCTATAAAATAAATTTTATTTATTAAATTAAAAATTATATAAACTCTGAGTGTTACATTTTTACCCCTTAAAAAGAATTTCTCTCAAAAAATTCTTCACTTCCATACAAAAAATGAAAATAGTTATGCCTAATCATTTCCTAAGGTTACCAAATTGATTGTTAAAAATAGTGGTTTCACCACAAAATGTTGACCAGATGAGTGGTTGTATCCATTGATATATCTATATATTATCCAAAATCTTCACCATTTGTTTCACATAAGATATATGTTTCTCCTGTGATATGACCTCTGAGTTTATTACATTTAAAGGGACAATTATATACTTTCTCAAGAGAGATACATAGAACACATCATAAAATTTTGAGAGGTTTAGTTGAAGCACCAACTAATAGGCCACCATCTAACATTATCAATAACATCAAAGGTATTGATATACATGGGACTTAGTGTTCTCTTCTTTATAATTCTAATTACCTTCTTCCTTAGAAAAATTCTTAGAAACACCATATCACCAACTTTAAATTCCAAATCATACTAGTTATTGTCAACATAATGTTTTTTCCAACATTGTGATGAAATTACGCGATTTTGAATGGATCTAAAAATCACATATATTTCATCATCTATCTTAGGTCCCAATATCTTTTAATATCCAAATTTATTCTAGTATGATGGATTTTTACACTTCTTTCCATAGGGGTATTCATAAGGATTCGTCTAAATGCTCGAGTGAAAGCTATTGTTGTTTGGAAATACAACTAGAGGAAGGTGTTGATCCAAACCATATTTAAAATCCATAGAATAATATCTCAACATATCCTATAGGTTTTGAATTATTCTCTCATACTGTCCATCTTTTTGAGGATGATACGTAGTGATGAAACTCAACTCTGTGTCAAGAGATTGCTCAAGAAATCAACATAATTTTGAGGTAAACCGAAGATACTAATCAAAAAAAATATAATATGGTACTTCATGAAACATTTACATTTCCTCATTATATATCCTAGAAGCTGATGAAAAGATAAATATTATATTATAGTGATTATGTCTGCTTACATTTTAAGGTGGTAGACTACAAAAAATATAAAAATATGACCATTTTACATTTTGGGGCATCCGATAAAAAAATCTATCATGATTTTTAATCATTTTCATTCTATTATGGGTAATTTATGTAACAACATATTAGAAATTTGTCTCTTAGTGTTAAATTGATGACATACCAAAAACTGAGATACAAACTATGTGATATCTCTCATCTTTCCATCCCACAATAAATACCCTTTAAAATATCTATATATCTCCATACATCCAAGAATAATTGAGAATGAAAAGCTATAAGATTCTTCCAGAAACTCTTTTAATACAATTATGGATGGCTCACAAACACGGTTTCTAAACCTTATCATTCCATCATGATCATGGTTAAACTCAGGAACATTTCCCCTCTATTTTACAGATCTATATCTTCCTTCTACACTGCTTTAATCATAACTTGGATTGTTGGTTGAACATAAAATTGAGAAATATAACATTCCAACCCTTGCTTTGGGATTTACAAAACCGTACTTTGTAAATCCAAAAATATTGTATATTTTGTGATCCTCATCCTGAATAAGCTATCATGATCATTTTGACTAAAATCAATGCCCACCTTCTTCACTTTATTTGGTTTGTAATTTAATAAAGAGTCATAATATTTACAAGATCTAAAAATTTTATCTGGTATATATTTTACTCATTCTATGTGAATATATACTTTAAACTTATTTTATCATCTTATTTATCGAACTTTTATCTATAAAGACAATACCTCTATATCATTAATGAAACAATTATCATTTCAAACTCTAAATGATGAGTTGGGTAATTTTTTCATGAACCTTCAATTGTCTTGAGGCATAATCTATAATGATTTCATTAGTAATAAGAACACATCTAAATACCTTATTGGATGCATCATTATAAAAAAAATCCCTTACCCACTATAGGGTAACACAAGAATAGATATGCTGACTAATATTCTCATAATTTCCTTGAGATTATCCTCAAAATCCTATTTCTAGAGGAACTTAGTGTCCTTCCATGTTTACTTGGTGATTGTATCAGATAATCATGAGCAAATATCCAGAAACTATCATTAATATCCATATTAACTAATAAAACTAAAAATCTCAATCACTATGGTTAGTCTGGTATAAAATTCAATAGTCTCTGTCTTTGATGGACACACTAATATAATATATACTAATATTATATAACAGAAAATGGAACCTTTTACAGTCCAAATCCACACTATGTAATTATTTCATACAATTTCTTCTTTCTTAGGGTCCTCATTACAATTCAACAATGATCTTATTTCCATTCATTATCCTTTGAATAGATAATACTATCATCAATAAATACTACCACAAAATGATCAATGTACTCTATAAAGACTCTATTGAATAAATCCATAATGATAACAGGTGAATTAGTAAGATCAAATGGAATCACTACATAATTATAGTGTCCATACCATATACAGAGTTAATTCTTGGGTGTATCATCTTTATATACACTCAATTGATAATATCAAGAATGAATTTATCTCTTGGAAAAGTATTAATCTCAACACTGTTGATCAAATAGGTCTTCAAAAAGGGGTAGTGGATACTTTTTCTTTATTGAGATCTTGTTCAGCTCCTGATAATCAATTAAAAGTTTCCTTGATCCATATTTTATTTACATAAAAATGGGTTCACCCAAAGGTGAAAATGATGGGAAAATAAATCCCTTTTCAAAGTTCTCATGGAGTTTATTTTTTAATTCCTACAACTCAATTAGAGTAATTTCTTTGGGAGTATTTAAATTATGCGTGGCACTAGGTATGAGTTGTATTAAGAACCTAACTTCTGATTTCAGTGGAAGACTAGAAAAATATTCTATAAATTCATCAAAAAACTCTCACACAATAATAATATCACCAATGTTGAGTTTCTCCTCAACCATATGAGATATATTTCCTTCTCATACAGGAATAAAAATTCATAAAAGGGATGTGATTTTGATCGATTGTTTATAATTATCATTACGCTAAGAGATGATCATAGGTTGGTTTGTAATATATATAGTAACTTACCTTTGTCAAAAATTAATTGGGTATCTATGTATAGAAATCCAATATATTCTTATGATTACAAAAAATTCAAATAGATAGATAATGAAAATATTTTGCGGAATTAAATCCTTACAAACATCAACCAACGAGGAGTCATATACTTGATATAAAATCATCATAACATTAGTGGTTTTAATTAATAATTCCACATATAATCATTTGGGTGACATCTTGATACACTTAAAAAAATATTCATATTAATGAATGGGTATATATAGAGTCAAATAAGACAAAAAAAACTTCAATAGTGGATGGTAAGTGTACCTTCCATCACATTATTACCTCATCTGCCTTTAGAAACAGTGATTGAATGATATTTCCATTTATGTCATAACCTATGAGGTTACTGATTTTGATCATCATCATTAACCTTAATATTTGGGAACTGGTTAGAATAATTCCAATAATCCTTTTATTTTAATCATTATAGTGTGGGTTGTGCCTTATGTGGATGTTTTTATCTATTCACATGTTTAGTTAACTTATTTCCATAACTTTAGCATTCAATTTCCCGAAGAACATACCTTACACACTTAAAACATTCACTACCCCTTAAGATAATACCCTATATGTTTCTTTCAACACATAGGGAATCAATTAAACTTACATTCTACTCTACATGGTTTTTAGAGATTCATTTGAACTCCAAATTCCTATTCCAGGAAAACCCATAAGATAAATGAATATCTCTATTCTATATTTTCACATTAATAGCACAGAATAATATTTCTTCATAGATTCTTAAGTATCACAAGAAAAAAACCCTTTAGGGATGTGGTTTTATCCCATTCAAGAGTCAATCAACCTTACATTCAGGTTGGATGATAATACTAGAAGTGTACCATGGAATTCATGTATGATTTTCCTTATAGATACCAATACATTCAACATCCTTCTACTTTAGATCTGGTAATTCCTTAAACAATTTCATATGATTAATACAACAGAGTTACTTATTGAAGAATAATGTTATAAACTCATCCCACTCCATGAACTAAATTTCATCATGTTCCATTGTATTCTTTACGAGATTCCACCATTGATATTATTCTCCTTTCAAATGGTAGATAAAAAAACGATTTTTTCATATTCCAAACACTGTAGAATGAAAAATGAATTTTCAGTGGTATTAATCCATTCCTCGGTTACTAGGGAATCAACAGATCCACTGAAGGAATCTAGGAATTGCCTCATAAAGAACCAAATAGAATTTCTTTACCTCATTTTATCATTTTTTATTTTAATTGGATTCATGCCGTCAAAATTTGTGTGATCATAGAAATGATATTTTTGATTCTATTTCTCATAAAATTTGGCTACTAAGGATCACAATAATTGAATATTCTATTATAGTCAACATTAATTTGGTTCCATCAGCTTCAAGTTATTTATTAAAACCAAAATGCATATTGTGAGAAAAAATAATCATAGCGGGGAATACGATAATCCTAAAAAATCACTTATATTATGTCTAAATAATGTAATATTATTTGTCATATATGAAATCTGAGGTTTATCCTAGGTCCTTCATGGTCTTTATTGAAATTATTTATGATGGTTTGTAAAGTGTTTGTGAATTCCCAAATCATATCCCTTGGTAGTGTCAAAATAGGTGTGCATCAAGGCCCATTTTCATACACCTGGTGAAAATCGAGTCCATATCAACAAACCCTTTCAAGAGTTATTACCCATAGGTACATCTATGATAGATCCAAATTCACTTGTAGTATTCATATAGGGATGTATTTTCTTATAAACTACTCACTCAATCCTTTACCAAAAATCTAGGACATTTTCCAATGCTTTTAATCATACTTAAACTTATAACTAGACATAGCCTTATACATATCCTTAGGGATCTCACTAAATTTTTCTCAACCTAGTTTCTAAAGGAAAACTATATAATGATATAATACCAAAAATAAAAACCCAAACCTCTCATACCAAAATATTTTACCTTAATAGATAAATATTCATTACATAACATAAAGATCTATGCTTGAATCATTTTTCTCTATTGCCTTTAGAAAATTGGACACATAAACAAGTAGTTTATATGTAAGCTACATCATATCCCACTTTGATATTCCAATCTTTAATCCTTATTAGACATATCATATATAATAAATTCCAACATAACATAGAGAAATTAAATATTAAAAGGGAGAGCTCAGATGATCACAAAAGGTAAACAAGGGAGGTATCAACATATCATTAGTATAAGGGTATGAGAACATGAGAATAACATTTTAAAATCATACCATGCATATCATAGACCATAAAATAGAGTAATGATATTAAAATGGGTTTTCGTAAGACATGAATCATAAAATAATCAAAGGAAATTCTCCATGAGAACATAACATTGGTATAATACATATATTTGTGGCATACACATAAGCATAGAGAATCATTTACTTAGAACTCAGTTATCATTTCCAAAAATAAAATATTAGAACATTTTCAAACCCCAAACCATCATATTACTCATGTTTCACTCCCAAGAGTATCATAGTGGATAAAGTTTCTTATGGAACTTGGTTAACTCTATATTCTAGCCATATTTACCTCCCGAGATATCAATCAGAGTGAGATATTTGTCCCACCCATCACATAATTAAGATCATTAATATGTATTCCACAAGATCATAAAACATTAATTCTCTCACAACCCAATAAAATAAATGGGTTTTATAACCATTTCTTTATAACATAACCTATGGAAAAGAAACAGGATTCATAATCATTTAATCATTTCATCAAAAAATAAACCAAGGAAAAAATATACAGGTTTAATAAGAATTTTATCATGACATATCCCATAGATAAATAAGTGGTATTCATAAGAATCTTATCATTATGAACATAAAACATTCAAATAAATAATAAATTTTTTTCCTTGGATAATAATCCCCAGTATGTCTTACATAATTATTGACACCGTATAATGTATTTTCAGGAACATTTTCATATATTTCATTATGTGTTACTCAATTAGACATTAAATATAAAGATTGAGAATAAATGTTTCACCATGAATAAAGAATATTCATTATTTATTTTTATGTTCCAAAATAATTCCCCACAATTTGGGATAAGTGGAAAGATCCCCCATCAAAGAGTAGGCTATGTATTTCCTAGAATGATGATAAAAACGTTTCTACGCATCAAATTGAGATTTATTATGTTCTTATAAGACTATTTGGTTTATTAACCATGTAATGAATTAAACATCTCATTGAGAGATTCGATTTGACTTGTATCAGTTCCCAAACAGAAGCACAGATAAAAAGTTATGACTCTCAGAATATGTAAAACATTTGTAAAGGGATTTTTATCAGCTAGTGTGGAAAAATAGTGTAGATAGATAGTGTGCATCATCTAGAATATTCATCCTTCATGCCACACATTGGAACACCAATTCACCTTCACTGAAGGTCCCATATTTTCTTATAAATAGACCCTTTGGGTACTCATTTGTATAGAAGAATATCCATGAAGGCTGATTGCTGATTTGATCACCCTTGTGATTCTCCCTAGTCTTTAGAAACTTACATGGTAGTTTCATAACACCTATAGAGTTGAAATTAAAGGATAATAGTGAGGCTTAAGTCTCTTTACTGTTAAAAATAAACAACACTCATGTGACTAGTTCACCCAACCCCCTGATTTAAGAAGACTTTCATGATAATCCTTACCCAAACACGAATTTGTGCACCCCACTTATGTGAGTACCTATAAATACCCTTGAAGGATTTATCCAAGCCTTGCCCATGTCTAGGCATCCAAGTTGTTCATCACCTAAGGTGAATTTATTTTTCCTAATCCTACTTATGTTTCACCCAATTGTACCCCATCTACTTGCGCACTCCTTCTTGGTTCACCTCACTTCCTCATCCTTTACAAGACTACCATAAAGCCTAAATAAAATACATTCATGGTATATCTCCTCTTTCATTGGATCCATTATCTAAAATGAATCACCTTGAAACCTCTTCAAATACCTCCAGATTTGAAAAACATTAGGTAATGGAACATCTGCATGTCTCCCATTTGGGTTTGTTTTTCTATAGTCATAGGTTTCCCACACTTGTCTCACCAAAGGGTCTAGATCCTTGGGATGTATAAAGGTTTATATATCTATAGTCACATGGACCCTTACCCCAGGGACAATGTTGAGGATTCCCCAGTCTTGGATTTCGGTGATCAAACACTTTCCTCCACTTCTCATCTATAAGACTCAGAGCCTCTGATTCATGGTTGGGAGTATATGGATCATGCTTGCTTTTTCTTTTGACAAAGTAAAAGTCTCCCTCCACTTATAGATCCAATCAAAAGTAAACCATCTTGGTGAAAGACATTATCTTTTCATATAGGAGGTTTATGTTTTTCTTCTCTCTAAATCCTTCATTTTCACTCCTTACTTAAATTTGGACCCATTTCCAATTTAAATTGAAGAGAGAGAGGAACTGTAGCCACAACCTCTTCCACCGTATCACAAAAATCTTCCATAAGAAAAGGAGGAAAAGTGTGTGTTGTTTGTTGAATCTTTTACATCCTCTTGTTTTTTACACTGAGCCTGACTCACATGGACTTAGAGGTTTGTAATGACAAAAACATCCACCCAATCCATCTAAAGTATTGAACAATGAGAACTCTGATTCCCACCATAACTAGGA
The DNA here is from genome assembly GCA_963277665.1 of Viscum album. Lineage (NCBI taxonomy): Eukaryota > Viridiplantae > Streptophyta > Magnoliopsida > Santalales > Viscaceae > Viscum > Viscum album. Next base: position 131,261,727 of record OY728162.1, read on the forward strand.
TACATAAGAAGCCTTCACCTAGGGCCCGAGCTCACTCAACATCATCCTTAAGAGTCCAACCATAATTACCTTGATCTGAGAATCCTCCTTAATAGTAAACCCTGAATTAATCCCCCTAAATCACCAGGAGTTAATATATATTTAGTGAACCTTGTTTCAATGGAATTATCTTTAGGAGTAATCCTTAACCTAATTTTCTCAAAGGCCCATACTCCCCTGAAAGACTTACTAAACTATATATGAATTGATTCCCACCATAACTGGGATATTTTGGAAGCCACCCAGAGGTTAAAACCCAACATTCCAAATCAACTCAATTCTCTCTAGGCCATACCTCTTTCAGGGTATAATTCAACTTGGAATCTTATATTCTTTACAGGTTCCTTACCCTACATAGGCATAAGTCCAACTCTAAGATTTGACTACACACCTTTCCCATAGATGTCCTTGACACATGATGTCAAAATATATTGATGGGTCCTTATCAAATGAACATAAAAGGTTCAATGTTTCCCATTAAGATGCACCAAACTATTTGGGTTTTGATTCCTTTTATAAGGATACATTGGAAGTCCATCTATTGGTTAAATTCCAACATCAAAATAACTTCCTTCTCCTTAGATGATGATAAACCACATATTAACCTCTATCTACCTGGATGACAATAAACCCCAGAGTAAATTTCTATCTCCCAAGATGAAACCAGAAATTTAGAACCCTAGATACACATAGATATCTCGATTGATTAATAACCTTGAATACATACAAATGATTTTAAAATCCACACATGTTAATAATTGATTTAAAATTTCAAGGTAAACCTATATTACTCTTGGAAAATTAATAAGGATTCATGAACATATCTTAAATCTATAAGAGAGTCCTGAAGTAGGAAATAATTACCTTCAAAAGGGTGAGATGAGCTGAACCTCCCATCTACTCAACCAATGCGACTTCATAAGAATCATTGGTAAAATTACTTAATGCAAAACTGTGATTGTAAAGGAGGCCTTTTTGGATATAGAATAGTTGGGTGTTTCTTGTTCCATAAAAAATATGTTGGAAACTGTTCCTAAATAGTGATTTCTTTCTAGAACACACATTATGAAGGGAAAAAATGGTGAACCCAATGTGAATCCAAAAAAAAAGGTGTTGGGTTTCCCCGATGAAAACCCATCTATAAAAATAGAAAGTTGGTTATTCACCATCAAGACATTTTTTCACGCTTATTAAAATAAAAAAATGGTGAACCCGACATGAATCCTTAACCAAGATATTAGTTTTACCCATCTATCGGGCCCCTATAAATTGATAAAAGAGAGCCAAAAATGTAATCAAACATTTATGTGCTCATAAAAAAAGATTCTGCATTGCTAGAGGTCATTGTTTGTATTTTTCATATATCCATGAACTTTTTTCTAAGAACTCCCTTCATTACAATTCATGATCTTCTGATTTTCACGAACAAGCACTATGGATGATGCTCAAGATGGATGGTCATCCACACGAAAGATGCTACTTCTGACTCAGCATATTCAACACTGGGTATCAAATGAATTTGTTCAAGGGTACCATCAACACAGTACCATTACAACCTTAGAGGCTGCAGATAGGCCCTCCAGACCATGAATAACCGTAGATTTTCCTATCAGCGATGACTGGTGGTCCAAAATCAAATGGTTCTAATCACCATGTTCAACTATTTTGGATGGTAATCCTTATAAAGCAATCTACAATCTCTCCCATATTTCAAAAAGGTTCACTAGGAGGCCACCTACTGCCTCATCCTGAAGACTCCGGGGTCTTTCCCAAGGGCTCTTACCAATAATTTTTTCTTCCAGTGACGCACTGTAGTAAACCCTTAACATGATGAGGGTGTTTCATTTAACTATATGAACCATATACCTTAGACCATGTCTCACAAGATGGTCTACTAGAGAAAATAATAAGTTAAAAAGGATAATTTTTTTACCTTTTCCCCATATGAAGAATCCTATCAATCTTTTTTTGTGGTATATAGGGAGCATGCACATTCGCCAATCCGCATATATTCCGTCATCCAGTAGAATCGTCTAGAGGAACCCAACAGATGAATTTTTTAAAATATAAGGGATTAATATGACCATGAACATACAGTTTCTTAAAATCATAAATCATACCATTAGAATCATCAATAAATGTTCAAATAACCCCACCAAACCAATTTAGAAGCAACCCACATGCAGGAACATACACCTACCTACACTCATCAAGTCTTCCAATGACCATGTTTGGTTGCAACTGAAGAATCCATTCAGATAGATCCCTTGAAAAAAAGATGGTGGATTGAACTATCTACCCCAACACACAAGTAATTAAAATATCCACCATCAGGAAAGGGAGAACAAGAATAGTTACAGACCCCTACTCCAGACACAAAATGGATGTATATTCTCATTCTAGTCACTGAATTCAAAAAATATATCTTGGAAATGGTGAAAGGGAAGATGAAAATTCCTTCTCATATCCAAGAGAAATTCCATGATATTATCATGCGAAAAAATTAGTAGGTAATGGATAGGAAACAAAATTTTTTCCTACAATAAGGGTGGATCATCGACATGTCACTCTGGAGGAGATACATACCACTGTTCCTATCTAGGTGGGTTTTGGGGAATACTTACCTATATCATATGGAAAATTGGATCTGAAACATACACCCATTCAAATTGGAGATTACCAGCCTATTTTGATGGCCACTCTAAGGAAGACACATACACCTACTAATATCAACAACTTTTCCAAATAAATTTCCCCCACTTCTTGTAAAAAGTCATCCAAAACGAAGTCATACCAAACATAGTTGGAAAATGAGGATTCAGTTTTTGATTTGGATCCACTTAATTCTAATGTTCTTGAATCCATCATACATTTATCTACTACTACTCAAGATCCTACTCTCCCATTACCAAAATTATAGGAGTAGTAATAGTAACTCTGAAGGTCCTCATCAGACACATCCTCGTGAAGGATTGATTCATGACAATTCAGTCATTCTTGATGTCCTATCTATAGATGAGATCCACAAAAACCCTCCATGTGGCCAGAAGACCAAGGAGCAATAGGGTCCACCCCTTTTTATAATCTACCATGATGGTCCTACCCATGAAGGCATACACTACAAAAGTTCTCTCTATAGTAGTGATTCACATTTTCAAGAGAATTATCCAAATCACAGTGTAGTGATGAGAAATCCCTCTAATATTGAGGCACTTTCCAATACAAGGAAATTCATGTTTTATTCCTTATTAGTGGTGGGTAAAATTATTTCTCGACTAGAATACAATTTAATGTGATGGTCATTCTATGAACCACTCTTGGGCCATTTGTGTTATAATACAACAGAGGAACTCTATACCGATCTTGATGATTATGATAAATTAGAATGAAAATTCTATCTTTGGTTCTATCAAGTAGATAAACCTCTAAAAAAGACAATGATGATATGATAAACACGAGGAAAGAATTGGATAAGGGTGATATAGTAGTCATGTTCTAGACTTTGGCCACCTCTCAATACAATATTCCAGATATGTTGGTAGAAGATTATATTCATGATATCCACCTCAACACATGGAATACTCTTCATCATCTTAAAGTAAAAAGTATTACCATATGATGAATATAAAATTCATATCAAGGTAACATAGTGGTTGCAGTGCCAAATTGATTTGGAATCTCTCCATGTTTTTTGAAATCCAAAGATCAAGAAGCAACAAAGAGATCTTCAGTGTTCTTTCCTCTATTCATTAATAGTTTGTGATGATTGACCACAGATACCCCATCCGGTGTTCATATCAGAGGATGGGGTGCACATGGTGAATTACATTCCAGTATGCTCCAAATATAGGAAATCCCGCCAAATGTGGTCTCATACAATGTTATTTTCCTAGGCTATCTAAAACAAAATAATTATGTTCATCACTGAAGAGATTCAGAGCAAGAATAGGCCTTGACCGACTTCCATCAATGTCATGACCAATGAGATAAACTATTAAGATACATTTTGATCAAGAATTAGAGAAAATCGAGTAGGCCTCCCTCTTAGAGGATTTCATATATAAGAGTGCGCAAATGTATAAAATAACACGATGGACTTCTGAAGAATGTAATTTATGTGAGTGTCTGATAATGCACACAACCAACATTCAGACCAGAATTCATAAAAACAAAAGAGAATATGAACTAATAACATCCATAGTAGTTTGGGATCCACACCAACCCATAGGGTTTGGGGAATTTTTGATCCAACCAGTAGATTCACAAAATATAGCCTAAAGGGTTGAGAAAGAATAATGAAAATAGCCCCATCGCATAGGGCTCGAGTATTTTTCACATTCACAATCCACTCCTCAGTGGAAGTAAGTTTTCTCCTGATTAGGGAAGAACCCACAAAATGAATGCATGACCAAACTATCCATGGATTTCCATCAAGTTACGATCTCCCAAACAGTAACTATAGAGCCAAAAAATAGGATGATAATGTCTTGTTGAGGGTGCAGAAGAAGGAGATATCACAAATAAACTGATATAATTCAAACAATTCATTTTTCATCAATGAATTTCATTAATTCCATCAATTCCATCATTGAATATCCTCTAGAACATGAGCCCAATTTAGTGAAGTCATAAGATGAAGTACTTGTTCATAATTTGGACCACACTAAAACAAATGAAGTAGGTGTGCATGCCTGAAATTAATGGATTACCCAAAATTTAGGTATCCCCTCAAATAATCAACTTCCACCTCTTCAAAATGAACCCAATAAGGGAAAAGGTAAAGTCCAGTTCATGTCTCACCTTTCCCCCATAGAATTTCAATACCTTTCGATTGAGTAATGATTTTATCCAAAATAGGAGGATATGAATGAGTTTATAAGGCTCAATGTAGAGATACTCCAAGGCATCATTCCTGCTAGATATGACTCACAAGAATATCCTTAGCATTCACATCCAATTAGAGAACCTCGAAAAAGAGGGTTTGTTTCAACTGCTGGGGATGATTATGAATTCCCTCCATTGTGAACATAGCCAAAATAGGGTCAAGAACATCCTTATAGGCATATCCTGATGGGTTATCCAAGGAAAATACCAATGGTGCCACCACTAGTTGTCACACAAGTCACTATGCCAGTACAGGATCCAGTCGCCACACATATTCTTGTCCCCACTTATTTAGATATTCCTTGAATGATTATGAATAATATTGAGTCATTAACAACTTTATTGGAAACTATGGAAGGATAACCAACACTAGTTCAACCAGGAATGAAGTCTTATCCAGAATGGGTGGATCCAACCCCTACAATGCAAAAATTTTAGAATCCCGCATTTCTAATATTCAATGGCTCAAGAGATCTGGATAAGTACTTAATGAATTTATTTTCTCTCTATGATCCTATGATGGGGTCCCTTGATCAATAAGATGTAGTGAATCTCACATTCTTTGTACAATCATTTTAGGGGAAAACCTTTGTATGGTACATGAGTTTGCATAATCGATGGATCACTGGATGGAAAGATATCCATCAAAAGTTTCTTTTATAGTCAAGTTAAATGCTATAAAATATAACCGTCATCAATATCATAAACTTTAAGCAATGGGAGAATAAAAGGATTTCATATTTCATTAGTCAATGGAACGTATTAACATACACATTAAATATACCACTCCATAAAGAATAATTACTTCCCATTTGGGTAGTAAATCTCTGTAATGAGTTTCACACACCATTAATACCTATAAAATTCATATGTGGGTTTCAGGATCTAACCTTGATTTCTTGATAGGTCAAATCCTCCATAAAAAAGACTAGATCCAAATATCAACCAATCCCATCATCTCCCATACGAAGAGTAGGAGAAGAAGAGGCTTCTTTAGTTACACTTAAACAGGACCGTGTACCTACTCCTACTTTAAATCCCTCATAATACCATAGGAATATACCTCTTGAGTGGAAAAAGAAATGAATTTCATTTCATGATGATAAAAAATATCAAAGGAGAAGAGAGTTTTGGAATTTAAAAACCACGGTCTATTCTTATCAAAATGAACATGTCCTAGGATACATTATTTTATCTTTGGAAAATAACTTATTTCAGTTACTAAGGAAAAATAAACCTTACAAAGAAAGAGACTAGGACCTCCCAAACTATTTCCCCTTCCATAATATGTTAGGGAACCCTATCCAGGAGTATTTTTTTAAGTACATTCTACAAAATATAGTGGATTTTGGGAAAATGAAGCTTGAAAAGTCACCAACCCTAGTAGCATGTGTTATTGTTACCAATCATGATAAGGATATAAAATAGAATGAATAAAAAGGTAAGAATTCTAAAAAATTCGAGGATTGGATGGCTAGGAAAACAATCATTTTAACTTAGGTAATTCTATAAACACAGTTGAAAAATCCCATATTGTTTCATGATGCTTCTGTTACAACAAATCTATCTTCATTAAAATCCTTATCTTTGAAAATTCAATCCCTAAAGAAGCAACATAGCTAAAAGAATAAGTAGAAAATGGAAGATGATGAGTTTGTGTCATGGATAATGTTTTCTTCACCTTAGTAGATTTCATTCCATCCATTTAAAAAGAATATTTACTACCCTGTCAAATGGCACAACAAGAATTGACTTGTTAGGAAGAACCTTCATTAGACGGGGAGTTGATCTTCAGTTCCATTAATGTTATTCACTTAATAGATCCCTATGAAAATGATGATTCAGATTATGGACATGATCTCCTAGTATATTATTAGGGAACTAAGGTAAGAGTTCATTAGGGTCGAGGATACATGGAAAGACATGGGTATGCTTGAATCAATTACTCTAACCACACCTCTACTTGGTTTTTTTATGTAGAAGAAACTTGTGGGAGAGCCCTCTATAAGGGTCATTATGAATGATGGAATTAACCCACACATGATAAAGTTTACCTAACTTTATCATCTTAGAAGATTGATTAGAGGACATACCACTACCTTCTTAGTGAGTGGGAATACCTTTATAACCTAATCTAACAAGTACATAAGCACTTGCAGCTCTTATTGTAAGGGATGATCCATTCACATCAGAAACATCAGCTTCCAAGGAACCTAAAAGACTGAATCCCCATGCTGGAAAACATAGACCTCTAGATAAAAGGTATGATGTGTTGAAGAAACTAGCACATGTACCAACCATGATATCAATCTTGGATACCCTGAGTTTATCAAAGGATCTCCGTGAAGCACTTATTGAGGCCTTTTTAAGCCCTAAAGAGTTTGAAACTGATGTTGCTGCTACAGAAGTATATCATATAGATAATAACCAAGAATAATGCCATGGAGTCAATTATTTCATGGACCAGGATGAGGATGTTTTCATACATGGACACATAAAACTCTTGTATATATCAAGAAAGATCAATGATATTGACATATGATGATCCTTCTTTGATAATGGATCATGAGTCAACCCCATTCCCATTTGGACACTTTGCTAATTGGGACTCACTAAATCCCACATTTTCCCCCCACTTTGATGTTATAGGGTTAAAAAAAGAATGAGAAATAACTTCTCAGTGATATTATACTCAAAAATTGGTTTGGATATTTCATATCTAATTTAGAGTTCACAGTTGTTCTTTAAGACACAACTTTCAATTTTCTAATAGGAAGACCTTGGCTACGTCAGCATGTGAAAATTTCATCATCATTTCACCAATGTATGAAATATTTTTTCAATGTTAATATTGGGACATTTCATGGTGTAAGGCATCATTCATGACTTGTGAAGATCAGTACATTGATGTAGAGTTCTTTCACACAATGGGAAAATTGTCTATAGAAAATTATATTACTAGAATAAATGCTCCGAATGAACTAGAAAAGATCCCAGCTAACCAATTTAATCATCTTAATATAGATTACATGTTATCCATTAATCAAATTGATAGTGTTGTCCCAAATCCAATCACTTGATCAGTGGATTCCACAATGTCATCTATAGAAACTGATCATGAAAGCATAAGAGAAATAATTTACTCCCCAAGCAGTGAAGAAAGTCAAAACATAGATATCATAATTCCATCCACCAAGCTCCTGCAAGTCTCTACTTCATCATAAAATATATAAGAATTTGTTTTACTCATGAAAGAATATTGGTATGAAATTCTCATTCCATTATCATTCTTTTAGAGCTTCAAAAAACCCTTCATCATTAGTTGGGTTAGATATGGTTTCCTCCTCTTTGGGATGTCCAATTTTTGACTTATCCCATAGCTCTGAAAGCCTTGTTTCATCACATACCATACAAGAAGAGGCAGAATAAGAAACACATGAAACAACGGAAGAAGAGTAAGAACATAAATATTCCCCTCTAGTATTTTAGGAAGTCTTATTCCCCATTGTGGATTAAATCTGAGAAATAAATCTATGTATAGAGGAAGACCTAATCCCTTCTCTGATTAGAGCGTCCATGACTTTTGAAGTGAAAGAGGTGTATAATTCATTTATAAAGATACATTGGGATGTGTTTTCACTAAAATATATTGATGTTATAGGACTTGATCTCAAAGTGTCCACCCATCATTTGGGTTTTCTAGAATATCATTTGGGATACAAATAGGCAGCAAGATTAACACACCCGACTCATGCCTCAAAAATTGAGGCTAAAGTCAACAAGATTATCTAAGATGATTTCATTTGAGAGGTTAAATATCCAAATTGGATATCTAATATTGTTATACTAAAAAAGAAGAATGGGAAAATCCGTGTTTTCATATATTTCAAAGATCTCAATGGGAAATTCCCAAAATATACCTTCCCAATTCCAGTCACTGAACTCCTAATTGATGCAACAGCTAGTTACCAAGCTATCTCTATCATGGATGGATACTCTATATATAACAAAATATAGATGTCCCCAAAATATGAGGAATCAATATCCTTTAGAGCCCCTGAAGGCATATTTTTCTATTGGTTAATTCCTTTTGGCTTAAAGAATGCTAGTGTGACACAACAATGTGCAATGCACTACATCTTCTAAACCTTCTTGGAGAAATTTGTTGAATGATATGTTGATGATCTAGTGGTAAAATAGAGAAAATGTTATGATCATATAAATATCATGGAGACCATATTTAGTAATCTTAAATAGCATAATCTTAAGATAAACCCCACTGAAATGTGATTTTGGGGGAACCACGAGAAAAATTTTCAGTTTTGTGGTACACCATTGGAGCATTGAAGTTGATCCTAAGAAGACTAAATATATCCTTGGAATTTCACCTACTCAAAACTTGAAAGTGTTGAGAGGACTTAATGGAAACTTGGCCTATATCCAATTATTCATATCCAATATAAAAGTAAAGTGTTTTCCCTTAACCAAATTGATGATGAAAGGGGTAACTTATCTACAGACAAATGAATACCAAAAAGAATTTGATACCCTCAATAAATACCAAATTATTCCATAGGTATTGATGTGAAATATTGGAGGAAAACCTTCCATTATTTATATGATAGACTTGGAGAAATCACTGGGTTCTTTCCTTACACAAAATAATGATACTGGGTATGAAAACAACCTTTATTTTATCAGTCGAACCATGCTCGATGTATAGAATCAATAATAAGATATTGAGAAGAGCTACCTGGCATTAATATTTGAAGTTAAAAAGATAAGGCACTACCTTAATCATCATGAGGTCCACTTGGACTCTTTCAATAACTAACTCAAATTTATACTCACTCATCCTATGTTGACAAGATGCCTTGTTCAATGGGAAGTTATTTATCAATAGTTTGATATATAGTTTGTTCCATAGAAATAAGTAATAGTCCAATATTTTCTATATTTACTTACTAATAACCTATATGTGGAAACAAATCATTGAATAACAAACTACCTGATGAAAAAATATTCTCTATTCCAGATTTCCCCCGAACAGGGGAATTTATTTTGTCTGTGCTTCCATAAGTCCAATGGGGAAGAAAATGGAAGACACCATGCTTAAAAAAGTTGGGTAATGAATTGTGTTTATCTACCAAAAAAGGAAATGTTTCTATAATCCATCCTATTATTGTAAGGTTGTACTAAAAATGAGGAAGAATACTAGGATCTCATTGCAGGGTTGGAATTGAAACTCCAAGTACCAGTGAACCACCTGGAAGTTAAGGGTGATTCAGAGTTGGTAATCAAATAGATTAATGGAGATTGCAAAAATAGAAAAGAAGATCTAATTTCCTTGTGTGATTATGTTTGGGGTTTAAGGGAAAAATTTACCTTAGAAAAATATTATCTTATTTACCGCGATCACAAAAATTCTCAAGCCGATGCATTAAAAAATACAACTGCAACTTTAGTAGATCTAAACAATGATGAAAAAATCATCAATATTTCTCATCATCATGTTGTTTCACCCTTTGTTCAAATAAGAATAGAGGAAATAAGTTAAATCAATCCCACTTCTAAACCATTTGGTCCTATAATGGTATAGATTACACCCATCATATAATATCTCAAAAATGGATTAATTTCATTAGATATAGTTTCAAAATAGAAAATCTAGTGACAAGTAGTTAATTTCACTATTTAATATGGCCAAAATCACTAGATGATCATATATTGATGATGATTTAAAGAAATTATCCTCAGATTCATTGATTGGGAGGAAACTATTTCTTTCATTAAAGAAGTACATGAAGGAGACTATGGTTCCCATCAGTCTGGTTACAGAACTTCTGATCAAATCCAAAGGCTTTGATACTTGTGGCCTTGAATGAAATATGATTTAAAAAATTTTACTAAGAGGTTTCATCCTTTCCAAGTTCATTACAACTTCATTCATCAACTCCTAGAGTTTATATATACATCCAAATAACCATGTACATTTTCTATATTATAAATGTATATAGTGGGACCTTATCCTCAAGCTATTTTTAACCAGTTCAATTACATCCTTACTCCTGCCGATTTATTCCCTAAACAGCTGAGGCAATACCTCTTAAAGAATTTGGAGACAAAACAATTGTTAGATTTTTGAATGCTTATATCATTACCAGATTTGGTGTCCCTCAAACCATGTTGAAGGAAAATGGAACCAATTTTTATTCTGCTATGGTATGAAAGTTATATCAGGAATATAATATCGATTCCAACCATTCACCCCGCTATCATACAATAGAAAATGGATAGATAGAGGCTTTAAACAAAACCTTGTCTAATATAATCCATAAAATGGTGAATAAATATATGATGTCATGGCTTGATAAACTCTTTAATACCTTATGGGATTACATGACTACTACCCATACTTCCAAAAGGTCATCCTTGTACCCATTGGTATACGAGACATGATCAGTTATGCCCATTGATGTTCAATTTCCTTCACTTAGAGTTTCTATTTATGATCAGTTGTATACATGTAAGCATTCTTGGATGTTACTAGACCAACTAGAGAATGTGGAAAAAAGAAGATTGAATATGTTGTATAACTTGGAAGTCAATCAGAGCCGAATATAAAGATCTTTCATCAAGAAATTTTTACTCCGTTCATTCCTCCAAGGAGAATTGGTATTAGCCTTTAGGACTCCAATTATAATGGTAAAGAGGCCTACAAAGCTTGAGAAAAAGTGGTAAAGACAATATTCAATACATAAGGTCCACTCTAGTAGAGAATATTCATTAATCTCAAGGGATGGATAACTCACTACAAATCCATCCAATGAATGGTTTCTAAAGAAGAACATTGTGTAATCTCAAAAAGTACATCCTAGTTGTATGATGATAAACTACATGACAACCATACTTCCATGTTGTATGATTTTAAAATACTTATCATCTTTTTCCTTGTCAAATGACATTAAAAAACATGGCTTGTGGTCCTAGTCTCTTCACTTGAAACCACAAAACAAAATTTTTCCTCACCACACAATATTAAACTATACAGTTAACATGTCCTTAATTTGTTGTTAATATATCTTTTAAGATACCAAAAATTGACATTCCTCATGGTCCCTTAAAAGACGAGTAGCTTCTATTCATAATCATTACTCACATCATTATAAATCCATATTGGAACATGAACCCCATTACTCCCTATGTTTGAATCAGATCTTCATAGGTTCCCCTTTTTCAAGAACAATGTGTATCTTTATTCTTTCCCATAGCATGAAATGTAGTGACACTTGGGTTTTACTCCCTAGTCTAACCACAATGTTTCCTTCATACAAGGACACCCATGTCCTAGCTGTATGACGATAAACTTCACAAATTTTCAAATAACTATGTATGGCTTGATTCTCATTCTAATGTGATATGCAGTGACACCCAGATCTCTAATCTTGGGTCCATCCATGACCATAAAGAAACAATATCTCCTTTTCCTGAATATTAACTAGACCTATAAAGGGAAATCTTCCATAAAATATAGTTTGATTATCCTACCATCTATTATCTTGGGTCAAATTCTTATTTGGGAATGTATTAGAAGCCCCCAATTTCTAACATCAAAACATAGTTGGTGTGGGTAACAATCATCCTCAAGGACTATGTGTGGATTAATTCGTTCCCCAATGTGATAAAAAATAATTCTCAAATCTTTAGTCTTAGGCCCATCCATGACTAAAAAATCCCCCTTCCCCACATCAAAATATATTTGGTTTGGGGTATCGTCTTTAAGAACTACGTATTTCTTGATTCTCATTCCAATGTGATATGTAGATACACCTAGATATTCTATCTCTAGTCCAGCCACAAAAATACCATTTACCCATATATATGAATCAAACCAGCATAGGGAAAAATTAAAAAATCTACATGTGGCTTGATTATTTATCTAACAAGATACATAGTGACACCCATATCCTATACACTAGCTCATCACCCACTTAACTATCATACCCATATCCTTCACTTGTGTTACATTTGTATTGAAGAAGAATCCTTTCTTGCTCCTTGTTTCTCATATCGAGCACAACTCATGTGGGATTAGGAATTTGGTAAAGAGATTATCTTCATAAATAAGGTGTCTCAATTGTTATTGGGGATATCAATAGTCCTAGTTGTAAGACCATAAAAGGCACATTATATGTCCTCCCCACTAGATGATAATCTACATAGAACTTCATTCAAGAATTACACATGTCTTGATTTTCACCCCTATGAGATACATAGTGAAATCTAGATTTTTTATCTTAGACCTAACCACATCACAATGTAATAAATTCTTCACTTTCCTTTATACGAATAAAAATTGTATGTAGGAGCATTTATTTTGGGCCCTCTTCTCAGAGCGTCAACTATGGAAACTGGAAAGGTCACCATTTTACATATGAGTCAGATCTATATAAGGGACTCCAAAATCATGGAAAATATTTGTCCAAAAAATCCCCTTATGAAATGTACATTATCCCATTCACATTACATACTTCTAATCTTGATTATTTTTAGATCATCATAATTTTACTTTGATTTCTAGTTGTAGAATGTATAATACTTGAGAGATCCTTTACTTGAATATGTTGTATATGCTGCTAGCTATCCTAGAATAATGTAGCCTACATAATAGGTCTATTAGAAAAAGGATCAAACTATTTTGATATAAAGAACATGACCTAGTTGGACCTATATAATACACCCCCATAATGGGGTTTTAAAATAGATGTAATTTCGTTCATTGAAGAAGAATATTTTTCCATTTAAGCTTTAATGAAAGTCCATGGGAGCCCAAAATTTAAATCATTCATCCTTTGTGTATTTGTCTCAAACCCTTTATCCTGACCAAAAAGTTTTGAAGGTCATGGTTTACATTTTCCCTCTCCATATGGTCAAAGAATATTGGAATGACCTTGGGCTATTAGACCACATATCCTCCATTGTTTCTATAATATTATGGTCCTAGTTATATGACCTAAAACGATAAACACCATACTTTATACGTTTAGATTAGACCTTCATAATGATCATATTCCTCCAATTATTTGGAAATTATGACTATAAATATCACTTCTGTATTCAAGTAATTTCCTTTATAAAACCAAACTCTGTGTTTAAGGAATTATGAATCTCCATAAACATTCATGAGATTTTAGAAAATAGAATGTTAGAATTATTAAGATCTCATTTACCAGACTATGATGTACGTGCCCTTGTTGTCCTTGTATAAAATTCTCACACATAGCGGGCCTGTTAGCCAAAGGATACCACTTTTTGGCTATGCAGTGTAAGCCCTAGCTGGACCTGCATAATAAAACTGCCATAAAAAGTTTTTAAAATAACAATAACTTTATTCTTAGAAGAGACCTCCCCCTGATACCATTAACCACCTTCCCATATCATTGTTTAGATTTAGAAATCCTCAAATCACGTCTTACAGTTATCATTTTCCATATGTGAACATGAAAGCACATTTCCAAAAAATTACCATGAATTAGAAAAATATCAAATTCTTGGTCAAAGCTAAAGACCTTAAATCAAATTCTTTAATGTTCTTATTGTATGATTTTAACTGCCTGAAATAATGTTCATATTGACCAACATTAATATGCATGGAATACTGTCTTTTTTGCATGACATTAAACTACAAAAAATAATGTCCTTGCTGCACAACATTAAACATCATGAAATAATTTTATTACTGCATGGCTTCAAAATGCACTACATAATGTTCTTATTGCACAACTTTAAACATCATGGATTAATTTCCCTGATTCACAACCTTAAACTACAAAACATTGTCATCCTTTGATGGAAAATAGGCTTCTCATCCTGACATTGGTAATTTAACATAATATATCTTCTTTTATACACCCGATTTTTTTTGAGTGGCTTCCCCATTCATGGACTATGTTCGCATTGATGTTCCATTTATTCTCAAACACCTTTCCTTGGAAATACCACTCACTATGGTATTGAGAAATCCAAATATTAAATCCATTTGTCTATTAGTAATATAATGTCAAAATTATTAGGAATTATTTTACCTAACTATGAAGTAGATGCACCTAGTTGACCTTGCATAATGAAATCCACATAACAAGCCTATCAGCCAAAGGATTCCACTTTTCGGCTATATAACATATTCCCTTGCTGACCCTGCATAATACAACACCCAAAATAGGTTTTTCAAATAGCATTAAATTTTTTCATAGAATATCCATTCTCTATTCTTACGTTCAAAATTCTAGATTTGGTGACTATAAAAATCAAGACTCAAGATTACCCTTAGAAGTATCTAAAATAAAAGGTATCAGGACATTCCTAGACATCAAGTCTTGTTTGGGTTCTAATTTCAAAATTCATGGTCATTTATATTTTTACTAACACATTAGATTTATTAGTCCAATATGAATGAAATTAAACATCCCATAAAAGAGATATAGTACTCACCAGGATAAAAACCTACAAATGGAAATATAGAAAAAAGTCATGTCTCAGATATCTAGACCTATACTTTGTATGATTTTGTAAATATCGTGTGATAATAATTTAAAGTGAAAAACTATTTTGGATCAAAACCAAAAAATAATATCCTAAGAAAAAGAAATTTTTCACTCAATAAGTCCCCTATATATTAGGATTAGGTATGAATTATAGTGATAACACAAAAGTCAGAATATATGTAGGGTTGTCTATATGACCCTAGAAACAATCAATCTATGCTCACTAGGTGTATTTGATTAAGTAAAAAAAATTAGAGCACCCCATCCCTATCATTTTAATTATGATTAACACATATGAATATGTAATTCGATGAAAATTATATATAAAATTATGATTATAGGAAGCATCTAGGGATGAAGAAATATATGATTGGAAGAAAAATAATTTTCATTTTTGAGAAAAAAAGAACCCCAAGAGGAACATTCAAAAACTAGAGTCTCTCTATCAAAAGTCAAAATAGGTCACCGAAATAACTCTTCATCTATCGAATAGCTTCCAAAGCCCCATCATCTACTCATTGAATTTGAATCAGTTGAACTTTATTATCACTAGGACCCATGGATTAGGAAAAAATTAGAGCAACCTTACATACTTAATGTAGCTCAAAAACCCACAAAATGATTTTGTAATGCATCAAAAGTCCCTAAAGTTACATTATAACTAGATTATTTTCATTTTGAATGAATACAATTATAGGGGGAGTATGGCATCCTGCCTTTTTATTACATAACTTTTCATTACATTTTACAAATAGAAGATCTTTAAAGTCTAGTGTCTTAGAAATCAGGAAAATAATACATGAAAACAACATAAAAAAATCTTCTAATCCACTCATAAGGACTCATTATAGGTTCATACTATGTAAAATTACTGCATCTCATATCTTGGAGACATACATCAAATAAAAGGGTGATCAGAAGGCTCAGTAAGGAAAACAAGTGAACAGTTGACATGTGATCTTGCCCAATATTAACAGGAACATGATAAAAGTCATAAAGGCATGAGAAAAGGAATAATATAAATATAATAATAAAAATAAAATAAATAATAACATGAATATGTGTTTACAACATTTCATTTAGACATTCATGGACATATCACCAAGGTTTATCTCCGAGGTGTCATTAAAATAACCAAGGTTATTCACCAAGGTATCGTGAAACTTGTCATATCTAGAGATTAATTCTTTACCCAATGCATTGGAGTGATATCAGGGAACACCCTTAATATGTATTTATTTTATTGTTATCCACATATATCATAATAAAACATTTCATAAATAACCCATAGATAATAAAATAAATGGGTTCATTTCAAAATCAGGACTTTTTAAAAGTTCTTTAAAAATAAGATTGTTTTGTCATTTATAACCCATGGAAAGGGAGTGAGGGTTATATGTATGTCAATTACAGAATAAAATATATCATTTTTTATTTATGAACACCCATTGAAACTAAATAGTTCTGAGTATTCCCATAAATAAAAAATATAATTTCTTGAGAGGAAGAGATAGATTTTGAGACGAAAATTCTGCAGCATAACGACTGTATAACATGGTTTTAGAAAACATTAAAAAGAGAGGGGACAAGGGTATCCCATAAATAAATGAATAATTTTACAGTATAGGTATAGAATAAAAATAAATAGGATTATGGTTTGGACAATTGAATGACACACCACATGAAAAGGAAACTTGCAAGGAAAGAGAAAGCACGATTTCTTTTATGAAAATTCGACAGCCAAACGACGTCACTTAAAAATTCAGAAAAAAAATTGATGAGAGTGGAAAGGGTATCTCAAAAATTATACATGAAATGGATATTAATTAGAACATATTAGAACATGCCCTCAACATAATGATATGGAAACTAGAAGACACAACATAAAGGAAGTCATGACTTAAAAAGAGGAGGCTAAAAAGATCCCTTACCTTGAAGAGTAACTTCGAAGGATGAGGTTCAAGACCTTGGGAGGCTTGAGGGAACCTTGTGAGGACTCCTTGGGAGGTAAGGAGACCAGAAATTAGTTGAGGATGATTTTGGAATGAAATTAATGAGGTAAATGGCTTGGTATTTATAGGAAAAGTGAGTGAATAAATTATCGATTTCCAAGGGACACCTCATCGGTGGTATTTGAAAAACCATGGGCTTGAACATGGTATTTGTCCATGGTATTGGACAATTGGGTCACCTAATAAGAATATCTCACTATTAAAAAGTCAACCAGAAATCTTACATCATTATTACATCATTAATGATGTCATTAAACACCCGAAACTCAAAACTGCATTTTTACTATTCACCGATAATTCAACTGTTTCAAAAAAACCCAAAACACCCCCCTAACCTAATATCGATGATCTAAATAAAAAAAACGAATTCCATTTTATGAAAATAATTTTGTAAATATTTTTAATTTAATTTTTAAATAAAGTCATTATTTATTTAAAAAATACAACTTTAAAACTATAACTCATTTTGTAACACCTTAAAAAAGTAATCATGGTCCCATAAAAATATCGTATACTCACAAGACAATAATGTAAAAATTTAGGATTAAATTTTATGAAAATAAATTTCCATTTTATATTATAAAATTAATTATAAAATTTTAAATAAAATATTTATGGCGTACAAAAATACCAAAACATAAACTATGATTTTTTTTTTCACTTTTAAGATGTCTAAAATTTATTTATACATTCATGGGTGAAGTTTCTATTTTTTTGGTCAAATTACTATTCATTACTATTCATATGGGTATGTTACTATTCCTACTTTATTATTCACTAAAAACTATGTTGATCTTATTAGACTCTAAATTTATCACTAATAACAAATGTACAAGACAATTTTTTGAAAATAATTTTACATTTTTAATTAGTTAATGAATAAAAAAATATTTTAAAATAACCTTTTTCCTAAATTCATCAATATTACACTTCCAATATTTATCCGGATATTTTAAATTCACAAAATTTTACATAAGAAGAAATAACAATTTTATTTATATAAAAGTATTACACAAAGCAGATAACGTCTCGTTACATAGCCACTTATAACACCAGCATATTACCTAAGTGTAAGGTGTGCTATGGTGATAGAATATTGGGGTGGCTCGGACAACATTTCCTGAGTGGTGATTTCTATCAGCTTGAACTTCTCCCTTAAGAGATTCCGTTCAAGCTTTATACGTTGAAGTTCGGCTTGGGCTTGGTCTAGAGAACAGCCTAGGGATGCTGCCTCCTTCCCAAGCTCTGACAGATGAGATTCATATGGATCGAGTCTACTGGATGAGACCATTCAATATTATTTCTGTATTAATTAACGAAGATAATCATATTTATAGAAACACAATGTTATGATTATAGTTTCCAACAGTCATATTGACCAACAGTCATATAACAATCGAAACCGAAAGGTCAAATTTTAATTATACCCACTTCATAATTAAAGGATATAGTTTTGTTGATTATACAATAAAGTAACACATAAAATTAAGAAACAAATATAATCAAAAAGTTCGGGTCTTTTCATTCTTACCACCTTAAGAAAATTTTCCCCTCAACTTTTATCTCGTACCCTATGATGGGAAAAGCTGTGGGTACTTCTATATCATAGAATCCTCCAGTTCCCTTATCGCTTCGTCACATTTTTGTTTCCTCCATAATACCTTAACAAGGTGTTTAGTCTTGTTGCGTAGAACCTTGTCTCTATGATCCAAGATCTCCCCGACTGCTCTTTATAAGAGAGGTCATGTTCTAGTTGTACCACCTCTAGATTTAGTACATGTGAAGGGTCAGGTATGTACTTTCTCAAGAGGGATATGTGGACAACATCATGAACTTGTGCTAGATTTGGTGGAAGTGCAAGATGATGGGAAACTACTCCCACATGATTTAGGATTTCATAGGGGCTAATATACCTAGGGATGAGCTTCCCTTTCATCCCAAACCTCATGACTCTCTTCCAAGGTGAAATCTGAAGAAAGACGTTGTCACCAACATCAAACTCCCAGTACCATAGACGGTTGTCAGCATAGCTCTTTTGCCGACTCTGATCAACCCTAATGTGTTTTTGAATGGAATGGACTTTTTCTGTCATCTCTTGCACAAGATTAGGCCCAAGAAGATTTCTTTAACCATCTTTATCCCAAAAAGTAAGAGTTCTACATCAGTTACTACATAAAGCTTCATATGGTGTCATTTGAATGCTCGAGTGGAAGATGTTGTTATAAGAGAACTAAACTAAATAGATATGTTGATCACATCCACCTTTAAATTACATTGATAAAGTTCTCAGCATGCACTTGAGTGTTTGAATAGTCTTTTTAGATTGAACATCAGTTTGGGGGTGACAGGCCATACTAAAATTCAATTTAGTGCTTAGAGTTTGTTGAAGACTTCTCCAGAATTTTGATGTGAACCTTGCATCATTATCAGATATGATAGAAAGTGGAACTCCATGCAGCCTTAGCACTTCCTTCACGTAAATACAGGAAAGTCGATCAAGAGATAAATCTTCCCGAATGGAGATAAAATGGGAAGTCTTGGTGAGATGAACCACAATAACCCATATTGCATTATTTATTTTGGAAGTTCCTGGGATACCAGTGATGAAGTCCATAGTGATATTGTCCCACTTCCATGCTGGTATGGGTAGTGGTTGCAATACCCCTTTAAGAAGTTGTCACTCTGCCTTCACTTGCTGACATACCAGGAACCTTAAAGTCTATTCAGCAATCTACCTTTTCATATTATCCCACCAATAATGATCACAAAGGTCCCTATACATTTTTGTGATACCAGGATGTATAGAGAAAGTATAACTATGAGCTTCATCCATCAAGTCCTTCTTTATTTCCGTAATAGATGGAACACATAGACTTGTATGAAATCTTAGTACACCTTCTTGATCAGTATTGAACTCATGAAACTTTCCATCCTTCATAGCCTCAAACTTCTTCTATAACAAAGGATCTTCTTTCTAATATTTCTTTATCTTCTCTAGTAGTGACAGTTGACAAATCATTTGGGTTAGGGTTGATTATGTCCCTTCCTTTATAATTTCCATGTCCAGTTTTATGAGGTCATTGATCAAAGGATCTTTTTGAATCCTCATAATGAATAGAACAACTGGGTCTGTCCTTCTTTAATGCATCAACGACATTGTTTGCTCTTCCAGGATGATAATGAATTGAACAATCATAGCCTTTAAGCAGTTACAACCATCTCCTTTGTCTCATGTTCAATTCCCTTCGTGGGAAAATATACATCAAACTTTTATGGTGTGTGTATATATCACATTTATCCAATTAAAGATAGTTCCTTTATATCTTCAGAGAAAAAAGGATTGCTTCGAGCTCCAGATCATGTGTAGGATAGTTCTTCTCATGAGTCTTCAACTGTCTAGATGCATAATCAATGACCTTGTCATTTTTCATGAGGATGCACCTAAGCCCTTTCAGATATGCATCACTAAAAATAACGAATCCTTCTCCACTTGAGGGAAGAGTTAATAGAGGTGCAGTAACTAATCTCTTCTTCAGCTCTTGGAAACATTTCTCACACTCATTTGTCCAGATGAACTTGACCCCTTTTTGATTTAGCTTGGTTAATGGATTATAAATTCATGAAATGTTTTTCACAAACCTCCTATAATATCTCACTAATCCAAGGAAACTATGAATATCAGTTATTGTTGTAGGCTGAGGCCACTCCTCTACAACGTTTTTCTTTGTAGGGTCAACTATGATTCCTTCATTGGTAACAATGTGCCCCAAGAATGAAACTTGTTGTTACCAGAATTCACATTTACTAAACTTTCAAAAAAACCTTTCGTAGAGTTTGAAAAATAACACTTAGATATTCCTCATGTTCCTCACGAATTTTGGAAGATATCAGAATATCATCAATAAAAACTGCCACTTAGTTATCAAGGTAGTCCTTAAAGACTCTATTCATCAAATCCATAAAAATATCAGGGTAATTAGTCAGTCCAAAAGGCATAAAAACAAACTCATAATTCCCATATCTTGATCAGAAGGAACTTTTTAGAATATATTCTTTCTTCAACCTCAATTGATGATAACCAGATCGAAGATCAATATTAAAGAAGAATTGAGCCCCACTAAGTTGGTCAAATAATTCATCAAATCTTGGAAGAGGGTTTTTTTCTTTACTGTGATTCCGTTCAGTTCTCTATAATCAATGCATAGCCGCAACGATCCATCCTTTTTCTTCACAAATAGAATAACTGATTCCCAAGGAGACACACTTGGTCAAATAAAACCCTTCTCTAAAAGATCTTGGAGTTATTGCTTTAATTCCTCCAGATCCAAATTTTCCATCCTATATGGGGTCTTTGATACTGGATGAGATCCCGGTACGAGTTCAATGGAGAACTCTACCTCTCTTTCTAGGGGAGGTCCAGGCAACTTCTCTGAAAATGCATCAAATGTATTCCTGGATGATGGGTACATTTTCTATCCTCAAACTCTCATTTCCTTCTTCTTCTTGACTGATAAATTCCATAAATAAGGATATATGAGGTTCTTATAGACAAATATCAGGTTAATATATCTTTCCTTGGAAGATTACTATAGGTTTTCCATTCATGACTACTGAGATTTCCTTCTGCATTTGATCTTAGCATTATACTTTGAGATCCAGTCCATCCCTAGTATAATGTCGAATTCCAGCATGGGAATGACTACTAGATTTTATAAAATATTGTGCTCACCAAATTATATACTAGAGTTTCTAAACACTGTTGATACTTGGATAATCCCACCATGAGTCTTGAATGATAACTATACTTTTAGCAAGTCGGGGGGTCGATTATAAATTCTTTTCAAACTTAGAGGAAATAAAGGAATGTGTAGAAAAAGAATCAAACAATGTACTTTCTTGCTTTTAGATATCAATAAGAATACCTACTAGAACATCATTTGGTGCTTCAAATTCATCCGTCGTGATAGAAAAAGCACTACCTTGCTCCCTTGGCCTTTGTTGAGGCTGATGGTGGTTCCCCTCCACTGCCCTCAGATTTGGATAGTGATGGGAAAGGTGCCCATGTTGTCCACACTTAAAGCACTGGACATCAGGTAGGGCATGCACCATCTTCCCCTTTTCGTTAGTTGTTGGAAGTTAAGGTTTCACCTCACTATGACAATTCCTCGCAATACGGACATCTCTTCCACATTTGTAGCATTTCCCACTCCTGAGCAGGTAGTTCCCTGAATGCTTCTTCCCAAATTTATTACATGTGGGACGTTGCACTTGCTTGCATCCTCTTCCCTTATCAAAGGACCTCCCTATGCTGGGCCCCATCGATTTCATATTTTTGTTTGAATTATTGGACCATTGCGTCTCACCAAACTCCAGTTTTACTTTCATCGCACTCCGCACGATCTCCTCATAGCTATCATATCCTCAGTTGGCAAGATTTTTCCGCAGATGACGTCTCAGTCCACCAAATAATCAATCAACCTTACTATTTACATCCATGACAATGCTAGGTGTATATCGTGAATGTCTGGTTAAGTTCATCTCATAGATTCCAACAGATTCATTCTCCTTCTGATTTAGCTCGAGAAACTTTTTCTCCATTCTTGTTCTAATAGATTGAGGGAAATACTTACTGAAGAATATCTCTCTAAACTCTTCCCACTCCATATCTTCAACTTCCACTCATTTACTTGGGTTTTTAATTAGTTTCCACCACCGATCATCTTATCCTTCTAAGCGATAGACAACCAGAGTGACCTTCTCTTGCTCTGAATAATGGAGCACAAAAAAATCTTATCTATAGAGGTGATCCACTGTTCAGAAATCAATGGGTCGGTCGATCCACTGAAGGTTGGTGGTCGTTGATGCATAAAGGACTAAATGGAATGTTGTTCACTTCATGGTGATATTGGTCTCTCAGCTTAATTGAAGTTATTTCCCATAACTTGAGTCAGTTGGTTCATCATTCGCATGAATGTTTCCATTCCGGCTTCCATCGGAGGGTCGTCAGTGCATGGTCCATTGTAGTCACCATTCTCACAGTTCCTACTATTTCTAACCATTCTAAAAGAATAAAACCTTAGTGAGAAACTTATTTGATTTATGAATCTTTTAAAAATTAAGTATTTTATGTCTTAAAACTTCATACTTCAACAATTAAATTTCACTATAAATCCTTCATAATGATTCATAAAAAGCTTATGATTAACCAAACATATCCTTTGAGAGTGTTGTAACCAAGAGTGCCTTAAGTCCCATTGTTGTGCACTAGTTTCCATTAGAGTCTAGCACAAAGTGGTGTTTTCAGGATTTATCCTTATGTACATGTGTGTCAGAGCCACCTCTACCTGCTCGTATCTAGACATGGATGTATTTCCATGGTAAACCACTTACTTAATACTCACCAAAATACTAGGAAGTTTTCCTATATTTAATCTTTTATATAGGATTCTTATTAAATATTTAATAGCCAAAATTTCATAAATAAATAAACTATCTATTGATACGAACAATGGAATCCTGCCTTTTTATTAAATAACTTTTCATTACATTTTACAAACAGAGGTTCTTTAAAGTCTAGTGTCATGGAAATCATTAACATAATTCATGAAAACAACATAAAAAATTCTTTTAAACTACTCGTAAGGATTCATCATAGGTTAATCCTATGTACACATACTGAATCTCATATCTTAGAGACATACATCAATGAAAAGGGTGAGAAAAAGGCTCAGTAAGGAAAAAAAGTGAAACAATTGACATGTGATCATGAGCAATATTAAGAGGAACATGATAATAGTTATAAAGGCATGAGAAATGGAAGAATAAGAATATGATAATAAAAATAACTTGAATCATAACTTTAATATGTGGCTAAAACATTTTATTTATAAATTCATGGACATATCACCAAGGTTTATCCCTGAGGTGTCATAAAAATTACCATGGTTATTAACCAAGGTATCATGAAACTTGTTATCTCTATAGATTAATTATTTATCCAATGAATTGGATCTCTATTAGGGCTCACCATTAATATTTATTTATTTTCATGTGAGAAACATATATCATTGTCAAAAATTTCATAAATAACCCATATATAATAAAATAAAAGGGTTCATTTCAAAATCATGACGTTTAAAAGTTCTTTAAAAATTAGATCGTTATGTCATTTATAACCCATGAAAAGGGAGTGAGGGTTACATGTATGTCAATTAAAGAATAAAATATATCATTTATATCTATTTATCTACACCAATTGAAATGAAATAGGTCTGGGTTTTCACATAAACAAACAATAGAATTTCTTGAGAGGGAGAGATAGATTTTGAGACGAAAATTCTGCAGCATAACGTCTGTATAACATGGTTTTAGAAAACATTGAAAAGAGAGGGGAAAAGGGTCTCCTACCAATAAATTAATCATTTTATAGTATAGTTACAGAATAAAATGAAATAAGATTTTGTTGTGGGAAATTTAATGACACACCACATGAAAAGGAAACTTGACAGGAAAGATAAAGAACAATTTCTTTTACGAAAATTCGGCAGCCTAACGGCGTCACATAAAAATTCAAAAAACAAATTGATGAGAGCGGAAAGGGTCTCTAAATAATTATACATGAAATTTACAGTAATTATAACATATAACAATATACCCTCAACATAAATATTTGGAAACTAGAAGACACAACATAAAGGAAGTCATGACTTAAAAAGAGGAGGGTGAAAGGATCCCTTACCTTGAAGAGTAACTTCGAAAGCTTGAAGGTCGAGACCTTGGGAGGATTGTGGGAACCTCGGGAGGACTCCATGGGAGGTATGGAGACCAGAATAGCATTGAGGATTATTTTGGAATGAAATGAATGAGGGAAATGGATTGGTATTTATAAGAAAAGTGAGTGAATAAATTTTTAATTTCCAAGGGACACCTCATTGGTGGTATTTAAAAAACCATGGGCTTGACCATTGTATATGCCCATGGTATTGTCCACATGGGGAACCTCATATCATATCTCACTATACATAAGTCGACCGGAAATATTACAACATTATTACATCATTAATGATGTCATTAAACACCTGAAACTCAAACTGCATTTTTACTATTCATCGATAATTCAGCTGTTTCAGAAAAAACCAAAAAATTCACCATAACCTAATATCAAAGTTCTGAATTCAAAAATGAAGTAAATTTTATGAAAATAATTCTGTAAATATTTTTAATTTAAATTTTAAATAAAATCATTATTTATTACAAAAATTCAACTTTAAAACTATAACTCATTTTATAACACCTTAAAAAAGTAATCATGGTCCCATAAAAATATTGTATACCCATAAGACAATAAAGTAACAATTTATGATTAAATTTTATGAAAATAAATTTCCATTTTAAATTATTAAATTAATTATAAACTTGTAAATAAAATATTTATGGCGTACAAAAATACCAAAACATAAATTATGATCATTTTTTCACTTTTAAGATGTCTAAAATATATTTACACATTCATGGGTGATGTTTCTATTTCATTGGTCAAATTACTATTTTTTACTATTTATATGGGTATGTTACTATTCCTACATTACTTTTCATAAGAGACCAAGTTGATCTTATTAGAATCTAAAATTCTCACTGATCACAATTGTAAAAGCCATTTTTTGAAAATGATTTTACATTATTAATTATTTAATGAATACAAAAATATTTTAAAATACATTTTTTTCCTAAATTCATCAATAATACACATCCTATATTTATCCAAATATTTTAAATTCACAAAACTTTCCATGAGAAGAAATAAAAATTTTATTTATATAAAAGGATTACACAAAGCAGCTAAGGTCTCATTACATAGCCCCTTATAACATGAACATAGGACCTAAGTGTAAGGTATGCTATGATGATAGAATCTGGGGGGGGGGGGGGGGGGGGCTCAGAAAACATTTCCAAAGGGGTGAATTCTATCAGCTTGAACTTCTCCCTTAGGTGATTTCGTTCAAGCTTTATACATTGAAGTTCGGCTTGGGCTTGGTCCAGAGCAAAGCCCAGTGATGCTACCTCCTTCCCAAGCTCCAACACATGGGATTCATATGGATCGTGTCTACTAGATGAGTCCATTCAATCTTCTTTCTGTATTAATTAACCAAGATAACAATATTTATAAAAACACAATGTTAAGATTATAGTTTCCAACGATCATATTGACCAACGATCATATGACAGTCCAAACCCAACGGTCTCATTTTAATTTTACCCACTTCATAATTAAAAGATATAGTTTTGTTGAGTATAAAATAAAATAACACACAAAATTAATAAAAAAATATAATTAAAAAGTTTGGGTCGTTACAGGGAGATCTTATTAACAACGTAGAATGCATTTTCCTGAAATTTTTCACATAATTCATGATAAGGTCCTCAATTAGATAGAAAAAGTCCAGTTTGAGTTGAAATGTTTTCACCATGAATGAATAAGATTAATTTTATATTTATATATTCTAATAGAATTATCCAAAATTAGGGATAAGTGGAAAGATCCCCCCTCAAGCAGTAGGCTATGGATTTCTAGAGTTGATGATAAAAATGTATCTATGTAACAAAATGAGATTTATAATTTTCGTCCAAGACTATTATGTATATTAATCATGTTAATAACTGTACATAACATCGAGAGCTTTGATTTGACTGGCCATGGATCAAAAATGAACACATAGATCAAAAGTTATGGCTCTTGGAAGATGGATAACATTTATATAGGGATTTTAATTAGCTTATGAGAACATATAGTGTGGATAACTAGCGCGCAACATCTAGCTCAAGTAGCTAGTTCGGTTAGCTTTCATACCACCCACTTGAACACTATTTCACCTTCTCCCAAGGTATTATATTTTCTTATAAATAGACCCTTGGGGTCTTCAATTTTATGGATTAATATCTTTAAAGGCCGATTGTGGCTCTAAACACCCTAGTGGTTCATCGAAGTCCTCTGAAACCTACATGGTAGTTTTATAACACCAAAAGAGATGGAATTAAAGGAGTATAGTGAGACATAAGTCCTTTTAGGGTTAAACATAAAAAACACTTACATGACTAGTTCTCCCAACCCCATAATTTAAGACCACTTATGCGATTTCCCTTAATTAAACAAGAATTTGCGTGACTCTCTTCTAGGAATACCAGTAAAGACCCTTTAATTCTTGATCAAATTATCACCCAAGTGTAGTCATATGAGTTTTTCATTACCTAAGGTGTAACCATTTCTCCCAAGACAACTTGTGCGCCACCCACATGTGCACCACCTACTTGTGTACTCCATCTTGGATTACCTCACCTTCTCATTATATACAAGCCTATCATGAAACCTCCTTCAAAACCATTCATGGTAGAGCTTCTATTTCATTGTATCCCATATCTAAAAGTAATCACTTTTAACTTCCACCATGACCACCTGATTTGAAAAAATTTATGTAAAGGAACACCTGTGTGTCTCCTATTTGGGTTTTTATTTCTACAATCAGAGGTTTCCCGCACTTGTCCTACCAGAGGGTTAGGATCATTGAGACATCTATAGGTTTCTATATATATATTCACATGGATCCTTACCCTAGGGAAAGTGTTGATGAGTTCTTGGTCTCGGATACTAGGAATAAGAATATTTTCCTTCCCTTCTCATCTCTAAGACCTGGAGTCTCTAATTCTTGGTAGGGATGATAGAGATCACAATTTAATTTAATTTTGGTAAAGGATATTTCTCCCTCATATTCTAGGACCAATTAAAGGGATACCGTCTTGGTGTATGTACATAGCATTTTATGTAGGAGGTTTTCGTTTTTCTCCAATCTGTATCATTCACCTTCATTTCTTCCTAATATTTGGACCCATATCAAATGTAAATTGAAGAGATGGAAGCACTACATCCATGAACTCTTCCATCACAGCCACAAACTCTTCCATCATAGCCACATCCTCTTCCTCTGTAGCCCCATCCACTTCCACCAACAAATGAAAAAAGTGTGTGTGGTTTATTGAATCTTTCACAACCTCTTATTTCTCAAAAATCCCATGATTCATGTAGGATTAGAGGGTTGTAATGATCAAAAAATTAACCTAATAAATTTGAGGGTATGAAAAAAGAGAACCTTGATTCCTACTATAATTAAAATACATAGGAATCCTTCACTTAGGGCCCGTGCTCACTGGACATCCTCCACAGGATTCCAACCCAAATTCCCTTGATCCGAGCATCCTCCTTAAGAGTAATCCTCGAATTAATCCCACCAAAATCTCTATTAGTTAAGACATCTCTTGTGAACTCTATTACTTGGGAATTTTTAACACCCAAATCTTCCACGATACACTTCTCTTTGATTAATACAGTAAAGTGTGTTGTACACAACTTTGAGTTCTAACACACACCACAACCAATCAAACTAGCTGTTATGAATAGTAATACCCACTTTTTTAAATTTTATACATTTTATCATTAAAAATGGACTTCATTTTTGGATTCAGAATATTGAAATTAGCTTAGCGTGAATTTTTTGTATTTTTCTGAAAACTCTCAGTTTTTGATTAATAGTGAAAAACACTGAGTTATACTTTAAAACTGAATTTTTATTTAAATAATTATTTATTTTATTTAAATTTAATTAAGGTCAAAATATATACATAATAACTATATTTGTTAAATGTAATTCATTGAAGTTAGTTTAGAATAATTTTAGATATATAAAAATTTTATTGAACTTTTCACCGTCTTTTATCCGCCTCCTTGGAGAATTTGTAAATTCACATAAAACTTAATTTTATCGCTTCTATGAGTGTAATTTCAAAAATACGAGAGACACAATTAATATAAAGGAGTAAAATGTTGTTCAATACGATAAAAATAATTTTTGGTGAATAGTAACTTTTTACTTTTATTTACCACGGTTAAAAATAAATAAGGTAATTAACGGTCAAAATGATATTAATATTACCATAACACATGTTCTAATTCTATTAGACAAGTGTATATCGACCAAAAAAACTTTAGGAATAGAATATTATAATTTTGGTCCACTTGGATTAGAATAGTACTTTTATTATTATTTAATTCAAAGAAGAGTAAAAAGAGTTAAAATCAACATTTAATAACTAAAACATTTTTAATATAGGGTTATAAATAAGATAAATTAGATTATAAAAATTAATTAGAAATATAAAAATATTTCCTAAATAATAGTATTTTATTTATAATTTTTAGATATTAAATAATTTAATTTATTTAGGACACAATGGTGATGCAGTAATTACCTAATTAATGAAATATTCAAATAATTGATATTATAAATATCAAAACAATTGTAATTTGAGAATTTTTATGAATTAAACTAATTTTATAGGTAAATATGAATTATTAGTATTGGTTATATAAATTATATTCGAAGTAATAATGCTGTTATAAAATAATCGAAAACAAAATACCCAATAGTGTCAAAATTGACATAAAAGAGTTTTTAACAAAAATATTATATTATTAATTGATATTCTATTCATAAAAATCTAAGGTTATGAAAAATGACGTATATCATGATAGTTGTATCATTAATGGACCACTTGGGGGTATCTTGGAAGTATATAGTATGTTTATTAACTATATAATATAAAAATACAAAGAGACATGGTAAGTGTCAAACTATTTAACTAAGAGTTAAATCTAAAAGATAAGGTTACTATAGTGACCCAAACCTGTCTAAAATATATTGGTTGAGTGTTTATAGACCCAAACCCAGCTTATACTTTTAATAATACACTTTGGAGCCATTATGAACTGAATATTAATTTATTATAAATTAATTCTTTATGTTTTTCCAAAAGAGACCCTCCCCCCCTTATAAATGGACACCACTTCTAACCAATTCTTCATACCTTCAAAGCCTTTTGGTTCTAACAAACTCTGCACAAATACCCTCTCAAATCTCCTCCCTTAATCTTAGAGGCCTTACTTTTGTTATAAATCCATCATATAGAGCCCTTTTGATCAAATCAAAAGAAAGAACCCGAAGAAGAGGTAATGTTTTCACCACCATCTTTCAAGTTCCTTTCTTCATACACTTATTCTTTCATTGATATTTCCATTATAAATTAATAATTCCAGTATCTTATATATAATTTTATGTTATTATAAATATGGTACAACCATATTAAGTATTCTATCCATCCTTTGAATGACATGTCACCATGCGTGCGTACGTACGACTTACCGTCTCCACATTGTGGTGTAATTGTTTTTCAAAACATTATTATTTAGATGGGTATGATATTGATGTTTACTTGAAGTAAATAATAAATATAACATTATAATTATTATGTAAATATGATATAACATCCAATTATATATGACTTTAATGTCAAAAAAATGATATTATGGCTCCTGCGTATGTACGGACTACCGTCTCCATGAATGCGATGAGATTCATTCCCCATCGTATCAATTCAATAATAATTTTCATTTGATGGTTAAACATAATTTTTAAAGACTTAATATCATCTGGGATATGAATAAGATACAATCTATCCATAACATACATGGCTTATGTAACAAATCATATAAAAGAAACCGAGTAAGTTAACACCCGGAACGACAATAATACTATGATATTATTAACAAAGCAATGATAAAAGATCATATATGATATCATATTAATGTATATTATTCTTGTATAATTTAATAACAATTATTTCACAATTATACAGGAGGTTATCCTACCCTCAACCAAGGAAAGTACAAGGTAAGGGTTAATTTCACAATCTCTTTATTATCTGAGGTTGTTTATATGTAATTATCTTCTGGGATCTCTTTATCATCCACATACATGTTTCATAAAAATGTATGTCAAACAATTCATAATATTTTATAGACTATGTTTTAAAGTCATTTATACACTTGTTTGACTTTTTATAAGAAGTTTATAAAGGAATCTTTACGTCATTTTCCAAATAAGGTCCTTTTTAACCTTTTCGACAGAATTAAGGTATGAATGTCTTTTTTTAACTTATACGGCGGGTGTGGATATTTTACAATGTTGTAAAATCTTCTAAGCTTCTCTTATAATCTTATAAGGACATATTAAAAGTAAATGTTTCATTTTATAATTATGTGACTTTTAAATGATTTCAAAAAAAGAGATATTTCTCTCAAATAGTTTTGATTTCATCTATGTCAACATCATTTGATGGATTTTAAGTTCATATGAAGTTGATTTATTACGATACAAAACATCTATATTTCATTGAATGTTTTGTGATATGTTTGACTATGGATGTGTTATTTTTATACCATTCATGTTTTATGGAGAAAGTATTGACATTCCGTATGCTATTTTTAATACGAATGTCTATGTTATATTTAAACCTATTCATATGAGGAATACAATAGACTTTATAAGTGATGGGTGGATCCCACTATAGCTCCTCGATGCATCGGTAGGTCTCATGATACAAACTAGTGTCTTGGTATAAGTCCTTGAAAAAATCTTATTTGTAGTCTTGGAACAAGACCTTGACTATGTGGTTATGATAGTCTACCATTATGCATTCCATCATTATGAAAGTGGTTATTGATATTGCATGTGATTATTCGACTAGTAGAATATCCATGTGAATAAGTAAATGGTATTATATCATTTATTTCTACCATATTATCCTGGAGTTCAAGTTTAAAAGGATTTTGTTTTTGTTATACATTGCCTTAAATGTTTATGCTTAAAAGTTTCTGATATATTGTTATCCTTACAGAGCATATGAGCTCACCCCCTTCAATGTTTAAATTTTTTTCCAGGAAGTGAAGATGTATTTTATGAATGACCAGAAGGGATAGTATAAGGGGATATGAGAGTGGAGACAAGATGTTCCTATATTTTTCACATTATGATGTACTGTAAATTTTATGAATGTATCTAGTTATTCCAGGGATACCAAACTAATCAGTCTTTTGAGACTTGATCTTTTATGATCATACCAATGTTATGTAATAATACATTGACTTTGGGTAAATGGGGTCGGGGCATTACAGTTGGTATCAGAGAATGTTTAGTTCAAACCTTGGAAGCTAGATTTAGATAAACTCGGATTGGAGCACCTATCCCTATGATTGCCTTTGAGGATTATTATAGAATAACTTACTAGAATTTTGGTATTGTAGAGATTTGGTGAGTTTTTTTTGAGAAATACATCCCTATCTGGATACGAGAAGGTAGAAGCAGCTCTGGAACAGATGTACCTAGGGGTAAAACCCGAAAACACCGCTTTGAGCTTGACTCGAACGGGAACTGGTGCACGACAACGGGCCTTGCTGCACTCTTGGTTATGACACTCCCGGGGGATATTCTTAGGATAACTCTCATTTTCTTTACAAACCAGTATGAAGGGTCTTTGAGTATATAATTCCTCAAAGAAAATATTTTTATGATTATGGATTATATCTATAAATAGTTCAATTTATGTTATGTGTTTTACAAGTAAGTAATTATGTATTTTGATTCATAAACCGATCTAGTTTATGCCATTGTTTATAAATAGTGCCTAGTGGAAGGAATGGAATCTGTATCAATGCATGAAATCCATGTAGGTATTTACCTCCTTCTCAAGATAATTATAGTGAAGCTGGTGATGCAACTAGTGTTGATGAACTAATCACCGTACTGGGACAACTCACTCAGGTTATGAATAATAACCTTACCCATATGGAGCACAAAGATATGCAACGTGGATGATCAATGTTAGATTGATTCACAAGGCAAAAAACACCAACATTCAATGGGAGTACAAATCCATTGGTAGCTGAGCAATGGATAAGTTCCCTAGAAAAAATATTTCAAGATTTGGGGAGTAGTGAAAGGAAAATGTTATCATGGCAGTTTACCACCTCACTGGAGATGCTGATCAATGGTGGTCATTGATTCAAAACATGAAGGAAGATGAGAAAGTATCAAATATGGAATGGTGGGAGTTCATAGATTTTTTTTAGAAAAATAAATTCCTCGTGACCATCGAGCAGATATGGAAATGTAATTTCTAGGTTTAAGACAAAAGGAGGATGAGAATGTCGCAAAGTATGAGGCTAACTTTACAAGGTCAGAGAGGTATGCTACAGAATATATACGTAACCCAATAAGTAAGATTGGTCGTTTCTTTGATGGGTTAAAACCAATTCTCTGTCGAGCATTGGTCTCACAATCCTTCTTACTATACGAATATATTGTCTCATGTGCCATCAAGACAAAAAAAAAATATCTATGTCTTATGACATTAAAGAAAAGCAAGAGAAGAATAGAATGGTGGAACAAGAGACAAATAAAGGGAAAAAGGGAAAGAATGATTTTCCATTATATGATAATTGTGGTAAGAAATATCCTGGTACTTTCCTAAAAGGAATGGGAGTTTGTTACAAATTTGGAGAAAAAGGTCACCAGACTCATGATTGCAAGGGAAAGAAAGAGCCTGTCAATGTTGAATGCTAAAATTGTAGAGAAATGGGGCATTATGCAAATTAATTCCCTAAGTTCCAAGGAATCATACCTCCGAAAAGGAAAAGGGATCAAGACCTATCTTATGTTTTACTACAAATGAAGTTGAATAATTATTGTATTTGTGTTTTTGGACTTAAGAACTATATTATGGTTATAAGAATAAGGTGATATTTATAAGGATTGTACTCAGTACTTGTTGTTTTCATTATGGTTTTAATATGATGAAGGTAATCATATTTTTAATATGTAACAATAAGAGGAACATTTCTTTGTTTGGGGAATCTGATGTTACAACTGATTTTTGGAATTTAGTGACCTTTTAGAGAAAGTTTGGATAGAGGTATTTTGGATAACTATAAAGGTTGTAATGGATTAAGTTGAACTTTGGATAGTATTATTTAAGTTTAACAAATTTTTTAAGATTATTTTTGGAATAATACCATTCTATAGTTTTAGGAAAAGGACAACCTACAGGTCGGGGGATAACCCGTTGTGTCGCTGCAGGAATTGAACCCAAAACCATAGTGCGATAGGCCTTTATTACCTAACACTAGCCTACAAGAAGTCCTTTATTATTACAAAATAGTTTTCCTAAAATAAATGGTATGTGGAACCTTGTAAAATTAGGATAAATATTATATTTTTGAGTTCTATTATCTTTTTGAGTGAAAGATGTGTTTGTGGTAGAAATTAGTTGAAGGTTGAAACTCTACTTGTAAAGCACATATATATGTATACATATCTCTTATTCTATGAAGAAATTAATTCTTATACTTTAGTGAAGGGATCTTAAAAAAAATGTGTTATCCTAATACCATATGTTTTATTGAACCAATGGTATTTTAAATCATCATAGATTGATGATTTTAAGGCCCTCAATTTTTCACTTGTTTGTGATTGATGACCTCAATCACTACCTATAAATATTTACATTTTTCCTCCAAATATATGTCTCTAATTTCCACCATTGTTCTCTTAATCGAGATCATAATTTAGTGGTGACCATTTCATTTCCCTTTTCCTCTTATTAAGGCTAAATTTTATTAACCTTATTTCTGATGTGGGTTTTCCACAAAGGTATTATCTATTTTCAACCTTTTATTTTCGATGAAAAATTTCAAATTGCAAGGACAAAATTTATTGAAGGAGGATAGAATTTAACACCCTAAGCTTCCACGGTACGCTTCTCTTTGATTAATATAGTAGCATTTGTTGTACGCAACTTCGAGTTCTAACACACACCACAACCAATCAAACTAGCCATTATAAATAGTAATACCCACTTTTTTAAATTTTGTACATTTTATCCTTCAAAATGGACTTCATTTTTGGATTTTGAATATTGAAATTATCTTAGGGTGAATTTTTGGTATTTTTCGGAAAACATTCAATTTTTGATGAATAGTGAAAAACACTAAGTTATAGTTTAAAACCAAATTTTTATTTAAATAATTATTTATATTATTTAAATTTAATTATGGTAAAAATATATAAATAATACCTATATAAGTTTAATGTAATTAATTGGAGTTAGTTTATAATAATTTTAGACATAAAAATTTTATTGAACTTTTCACCGTCTTTTACCCACCTCCTTGGAAAATTTAGAAATTCATAGACAACTTAATTTTACTGTAACACCCGAGAATTTTATGTTATATAAATCATCAAAGGAATCTTTTTCTACACACAACACTTTCTTGTCTTGCTTCACACTAAATCGCGAGCTTCCTCGATAGCTTGCGCCGTACGCAATACCGAGTTTCACTAAACAACGATATACTATTAAAATATTATTAAAACTAGCCGTTATGAATTGTAATAACCACTTTTTGAAATTTTATAAATTTTATTTTTCAAAATGGACTTCAATTTTGGATTTGTAATATCGAAATTAGCCTAGGGTGAAATTTTGGTATTTTTCTGAAAACTTTCAATTTTTGATGAATAGTGAAACCACTAAGTGGTAGTTAAAAAACTGAATTTTTCATAAAACGTAATTTTACCGCTTCTGTGAGTGGAATTTTAAAAATCCTAGAGACACGGTTGATGTCAATACATAAAATTTGGTTCAATGAGATGAAAATAATTTTTTGGTGAATAGTAACTTTTTACTTTTTTACCACGGTTAAAAGTAAATAGGGTAATTAAGGGTAAAAATGATATTATTATTACCCTAACACATGTCCTAATTCTATTTGACAAGTGTAATTCGACCAAAAACAACCTTAGGAATAAAATATGACCATTTAGGCTCACTTGGATTAGATTAGGACATTTATTATTAATTATTTAAAGAAGGGTTAAAATAGTTAAAATCAAAGTTTATTAAGTAAATCATTTTTAATATGGGGTTATACATAAGATAAATTCGACTATAAATATTTACTAGAAAGATAAAACGATTTCCTACATAATGGTATTTTATTTGTAATTTTTATACATTAAATAATTTAATTTATTTATGACACAATGATGATGCAGTAATTATCTTATTAATGAAATATTGACATAATTGACGTTATAAACACCAAAATAAATGTAATTTGACACTTTTTATGAATTACACTAATTTTATAGATTAATATGACATGTTAGTATTGATTTAATTAACTTTCTTAGAACTAATAAATCTGTTATGATTTTCACAAAAATTAACTACTAAATAGTGTTAAAATTGACATAAAATAGTTTTTAAAACAAATATTATATTATTAATTGTTATTTAATTCCTAAAAATATAAGGATCGGAAAAATGACTTAGATAAGGTTATATATATTAATAAAACACATATTGGGTTTCTGTTGGATGTATATGGTAAGTTTATTAACTATATGATATAAAAATACAAAGTGACATGGTAAAAGTCAATCTAATTAACCAAGAGTTAAAACTAAAAGATAAGGTTAATATAATGACCTAAACTTGTCTAAATTCTATTGTATTAGAGTATTTACACCCATCCCCACCTTAGAATCGAAATAAATCAATTTGGAGCTATTTAAAACCGAACATGACTTTATAATAAAATAATATTTTTAGTTATTCCAAAGGTGCCCCTCTCCTCCCTTATAAAAGGAAACCCCCTCCCTCTCTTCCTCACACCACTTTGAGCCTTCAAGCTCGGCCAAACCCTGCCAATTTCTCCTCTACACTTCCCTAGAGACATCCTAGAGGTCTTGGTCTTCTTCAAAGACCAATTTTAGTTCCCTAAAAGGAGGTCTCAAAGAAGTACTTCAAAGAAGAGGTAATGTCCGTTACCGATTCTTTCATCTTTATTTCTTCTTCCACATATTCTTCTTTAGTTGTTTCATTTTAAGTAATAACATAAGTATCACTCATATACTGATATGTTATTATAAGTATGAAACAACCCTATTTCACCATCTATCCATCCTACGGAAAAAGAAATCACCGCCCGTGCGTACGTACGGAATACCGTCTCCACGCCGTGGTGTAATATATTTTCCACCACCACCTTGCTTGGATGGGTATAATGGTGTAAATAATGACTATATATGACTATTATAAAGTGATAATGATTCTGAAATATTATACATACACTCCAATACAATTCCACGATCATTGGAACAATATCATCACTCGTGCGTACGTACGGAATACCGTCTCCACAATGTGATGCGACTCGTTCTACATGATCTTCATTTCATAATGATTATATAAATTAATTGAATGAATGAATATGATATATTTTACACTAATACCATTCTGGAAATGATGTATCTATAACCTAAAGATAAGAATAAGAATTTATTCGACAAACACGCATAAGAACAAAAAAGTAATAAACACCTGAATAACAAGTAGTAATGAAATATTACTAATAATAAGCTAAGAATATGACCATATATGATATCATAAAAATAAGTATGATTCTGTAATAATTCAATAAAATTATTTAAATCATTATACAGGAGGTTCAGACACGTACAAAGCATATTGGACCAAAGGTAAGGGAAATATCACAATCTCATTTTTATCCGAGATTGTTTATACTTTGGCATTTACTGGGGTGTATTTTATCATCCACATCCATGTTTCCTCAATATGTAATATTATTTCCATCCACCTACAATTGTTTAAATCCAATTTTACCCTTCGGTGTGTTTTTAATAAAGTATATGAAATGAATATTTTGTTGTTTTTCATACGAGGTCCTTTTTGACTTTTCCGACAGAAGTATGAATGTAACACCCCGAGCTTCCACGATACGCTTCTCATTCAATAATGCAATAGCTTGCATTGTACGCAACTTCGAGTTCTAAAACATCGCGACAAATCAAAGTAGCCGTTATGAATAGTAATAACCACTTTTTAAAATTATAGAGATTTTATATTTCAAAATGGACTTCATTTTTGTATTCCTGATATTGAAATTAGCCTATGTTGAATTTTTTGTAATTTTCTGAGAACTTCAAAATTTTAATGAATAGTGAAAAATACTTAAAACAACTTTTTTAATAAAAATAATTTATAGTGATAAATTATAATATTTGGTGGTTTTAAAGTATAATTAGAATATATTTTTACCATTTTATCCAATGGTGGTCATTAGAATTAATTTAACATTGAAATTGGACATAAACAATTGCCAATCTTTTGATATAAATTGTTTCTAAAAAACACGCTATTTGTTGTGACAGCGGGAATTAATTATAAAATTAATTAATGCAACTAATATGTTTGGAATTTTGTAAAATAGACATCATTTTTCAATTCGGAATATCAATTATAGCTTAGGGTGAAATTTTGGCCTTATTCTGAAAAACTTCAATTTTTGATGAATAGTGAAACCACTAAGTGGTTGTTAAATAACTGATTTTTCGTTTAAATGAAATATTACCACTTCTGTGATTTGATTTTCAAAAATCCGACATACATGGTTGTCATTAAGAAGTAAAATGTGGTTCAATGGGATAAAAATAATTTTTTGGTGAATAGTAACTTATTAAGTTCTTAATCGCGATTAGTGGTAATTAGGGTAGTTTAAGGTATAAATAATACTTTAATAATATTAAATGACCTAGACACATGTCCCAACCTCATTGGTTGTGTCATGGCCGACCAAGACAAGCCATGGCCTAACTTGGGGACCCCATGGATCCACTTTTGTTGGGAAATAACATAAATTACTTTTTATTTAATGTTAAAGTGAAAATGACACTAACATAAAGTGTTTTACTAAAACAATTTTTAAGTAGGGTTACACAAGTCCAAATTTTGATTATAAATAGTCATTGGAAAGATAAAAAGATTTCCTATATCATAGTATTTTTTTATAATTTTTAGACATTAAATAAATTTAATTATTTATGACATAATAATGATGCAGCGATGACATCATTATTTGACGATTTAAATAAAATGGAAAGATAATATAAAATCTATGAACTACACATGGCCAAAACCAATTGGATGAGTGGATTTCGATGCCTTATCACCTTATCCACGAATTATATCAATGTGGGACCTTTTAAAACCGAAACACATTTTCAAATAATGTAATGTTCCTTTACTTTCCAAAAGTGCCCCTCCTCTCCTCTTATAAAAGGCCCCCACCTCTACCTCATTTCACACACTCTTCAAGCCATTGGCTCGGCCAACCCCTGCCCATTTGCTCTCTCCACATCCCTCTCCTCATCCTAGAGGATTCCCTTTGGGCAGAATCCTTTCAAAGGAAGCCTTTAGGCTCAACTCAAAAGGAGTTACACTTTTTAAGGTAATTCATTCTCTCATGTTCTTTTGTTTTATTTTGCTTCTCCAACCCCCTAAACTCTTTTTATTTACTTCTTTTGTAACAACACCAGTATCTTAAATATACTAGGATGTTGTTATAAGATTTATTTGAGCTACACTTCCACACAACTACATCAAATGGTTAAAGAACATAAGGTTTCCGTGGATGGCGAAATTCTGCCTCCCGAAACGATGATTGTTCAACACTCATTTAACACCTTCAAAGGTGGCCATTATGATGTCACTATTTTTATATATGATATATAATATGTTTATGTTTTCCTTAAGCTTCTGTTTTTTTCATTTTGGGCATACCTTTATGGTTTCCATTATGGGTAAAACACGATATCTTCATTTTAGGAAGCGCGGACTACCGCCCCCTGAAAGTGATTTGATTCGTTAATACCATATGTGGGATGTGTGAAGGATAAAGTTAATGATATTATATATGTTATTATACTGGAATTATAATATACT
The DNA here is from genome assembly GCA_963277665.1 of Viscum album. Classification (NCBI taxonomy): domain Eukaryota; kingdom Viridiplantae; phylum Streptophyta; class Magnoliopsida; order Santalales; family Viscaceae; genus Viscum; species Viscum album. Next base: position 131,301,955 of record OY728162.1, read on the forward strand.
CTCATATCATTATGATTCCATTCCAGAAAATATGAAATAGAAATGGAAGTAGCGTTCATGCGTACGTACGGCTTACCGTCTCCATGAACGGTGCATTTCATTTCTTACCTCTAAATGTGATGTAATATTATAAATGAATGTATGTACTGGATATATATGACATATATGATATCTACATCATGAATACCATTCTGGATATAATGAACCTTTGACCAAATTAACAACATGTAAGTGTAAGAAGCCTATTTTTGACTTAAGAACCAAATACCGACAAAATGAACATTATTAACTTAAATAATTACATAATGTTCATATCATTGTAATAAGTGATATAATAAGGATAATGAAGTTGAAAATGGTTCTTAATAAGGTATATATTAACTCTAGTTTATTATTCAGGAGGTTAAAGAACGGTTGAGTCAAGTCAGACACGAGGTAAGGGATCTTCTTAACCCAACTTCCATTCTTTGGGTTAATCTCCTACTTTCAAATTATGTCATGATATTATTATGTCCTATTTTGTATTTTTATGTTATTTATGTGTACCTATAGTGAATACACATAATATATCTATTTTATTTTAAAAATGATCTTTGTATGGGACTTCGTCTCAATCTCCTTTCGTTGAGGCATATTTTATTTTATACACAACTTTCTTTTATACGGTGTATAAACCCCTTTGACTTTTACATTTATTCAAAAGGAATCTTTTTACACGAAGCGTTTTACTAAACGACAAAAGGGGAATGTTTTTCTTTCCGTACTTATGCGGCGACAATGACTTCTCCGCCGCCGTGACCATTATTTGAGTTTCGGCTTCCTCTACAAGCCATCACTTTTTTTAATGAAAAATAAATACAAAGTTTTAACTTACTTTTATTTTGGTATTGAAAATGGTTTTGAAAGCGTTTTTATTATATCAATGTGTTGTATTGATATCTTGTGATTGGAATGTGGAAATGTTATGTTTCCTTTATGCATGTTTTATGTGATATGATTATGTTATGGTTTATGATATGTTTAAACCAATTCATATGAGGAATGTATTGGACTTAATAAGTGACGGGTGGGGCCCGCTATAGCTCCTCGATGCATCGGCAGGTCTCATGAGACAACTAGACGTGGAATTGGCCGAGGCCCTTTCCCAATTTGATTTATGGTTTTGGCCGAGGCCTTAATCATTTTAGACGTCTTGGCCGAGGCCTTGACAAAGTGTTTCAGAATGTCTGGCATTATACATTCCCTCATTATGAAAGTGGTTATTGATATTTCATGTGATTATTCGACCAGTAGAATATCCATGTGAAGAAGTGAATGGCATTATCTCATTTTACTTTTTCCATGTTATGTTGAAGTTCATGTTTAAGAGGCTTTTGTTTTAGTTATACATTGCCTTAAATGTTAATGTTTATTTATGAAAGCTTCCGCATTATTGTTATCCTTACTGAGCATTTGAGCTCACCCCTTTCAATGTTTAAAAATTTTCCAGGTTGTGAAGAAGTATTTTATGACTGACTTGCAAGAATAATCAGTGAAGATATGAGTGTGGACTATGAAGACCATGTTTTTTTGTAGTTTGTTTAATTTTGATGTAATGAAAGACTTATGAATGTATCTAGTGTTTCCAAGGCTACTAAACTAATCGGTCTTTCGAGACTTGATCTTTTGTGATCATGCCAATGTTACGAAGTAAACGCACCGGCTCCGGGTAGCTGGGGTCGGGGCGTTACAGTTGGTATCAGAGGCAGTTTAGTACTAACCTTGGAAGCTAGATTTAGATAAACTCTGATTAGAGCACATAGCCCGAAGATAGACTTTGAGGATTAGTATAGAAGAACTTCCTAGAATTTTGGTATTGTAGAGATTTTGTGAGTTTTCCGAGCAATACATCCCTGTCTGGATACGAGCAGGTAGAGGCGGCTCTGGCACAGATGTACCTAGGGGTAAAACCCGAAAACACCGCTTTGAGCTAGACTCGAACGGGAACTGGTGCACGAAAACGGGCCTTGCTGCACTCTTGGTTACGACACTCCCGGGGGATATGATTAGGATAATTCTCATTTTACTTACAAACCACTATGAAGGGTTATGAGTACATACTTCCTCAAAGAAAACATTTCTTTTTATGATTATGGATTATATCCATAAATAGTTCAATTTATGTAAAGTGTTTTACAAGTATGGAATTATGTATTTTGATTCATAAACTAACCTAGTTTATGCCGTTGTATAGAAATGGCGCCCAGTAGAAGGAATCTGAACTCCAGCGGTACGTATGATCCAAAGAGTAAGAAGGATAGTATCTTTCACGGTATTAAGCCAACATTTCGAAGGGAAATAGTCTCCCATGTGTTCTCAACATATGAAGAAATAGTATCATGTGTTAATAGGATAAGTAAAGAATTCTCTGAGTCCTATGGCTTTGAAGCGAAGCAAGAGATGAAAGGGATGGAAGAGAGAATGATGGATAAAGGGATGAGGGGAAAGAAGAATTTTCCAATATGTGGTAATTGTGGGAAGAAACATCATGGAACTTGCCTAAAGGGAATGGGAGTTTGTTATAAGTGTAGAGAAAAAGGACACAAAGTGCGTGACTGCAAGGGTAAGAAAATGGTTTCAAATGTACAATGCTTCTTCTGCAAGGATTGGGGACACTACGCAAACCAATGTCCAAATCATCAGAGCATGCCCCAAATGATGTTATTGGATAATAATCAAGTTATGATACTACCACAGATGAGGAGTAATGATTAGAGTTCTTATGTTGTTATTAAATATTTTTTTTTAATTTGAGTGTTGTATCAATGATGTACTGGTTATAATAATTATGGAGTATATAAGGATTGTACTGCAGTACTATTTCATCAAGGACTTGAGATTGTGTGGAACCAAGAAAAGTGACTCCACAGTAGGTTAAATTTTTGGAAAATATATGGTTGAGAGAAAGATAAACCATAATATGGTTTTGATACTGAGATTGTGATTTTGGAATAAGACGTGATTGATTTGGATAAATTATATTGGATATACTTAACTTCCTTGAAACTGATTGATGTTTTGTATACATTTTTGGATAGAAGGAGTATATCTAGTATTCTATAAGGAATAAGGGATCATGGTAATTCAGTATGTTTAAAAAGAATACATGATGAAGGTGCTCACATGTTGTTACGTGGGATAAAGGATCTTCATTATGTTTACCTTCCTTATAAAATTTGGACTGTGAGTTGGACAGATGTATTTTGGATAACTATTAAGGTTGGAATGGATTAAGTTGAACCATGGATAGTATTGTTTAAGGTTAAAAAATTTATGAAGATTATTTTTGGAATATTATGATACTATAGTTTTAGGAAAAGGACAACCTGCAGGGTGGGGCATAACCCGTCGCGTCGGACAAAGCTGCAGGAATCGAACCCACAATCATAGTGCGACAGGCCTTTATTTCCTACCACTAGCCTACAGGAAGTCCCCGGTTATTACAAAATAATTTTACTAATCTAAATGGTATGTGTTAACATTTGGAACCTTATACAATTAGGATAAGTATAATATTTTTGAGTTCTATTATCTTTTGAGTGAAAGATGAGTTGAAGGTTGAAACTCTAATGTCAAACACATATATATATATATACCTATCTCTTATTCAATGAATAAATTAATTCTTAAACTTTAGTAAAGGGATATTAAAACAAAAAAAAATGTGTTATCCTAATAACTTATGTTTTGTTGAACTGATGATATTTTAAATCAACATAGATTGAAGGCTTTGAGGCCCTCAATTTGACAGTTGATTGTGATTGATGACCTCAATCAATCCCTACAAATATTTACATTTTTCCTCAAATTATATGTCTCTAATTGCCACCAATGTTCTCCTTATCGAGATCATGATTTGGTGGTGACTTTCTTATTTCCATTTCCCTCTTATTAAGACTAAATTCTATTAACCTTATTTCCGATGTGGGTTTTCCACAAAGGTATTTTCTATTTTCAACCTTTTATTTTCCAAGAAAAATTTCAAATTGCGAGGACACAATTTATTGAAGGAGGGGAGAATGTAACACCCCGAGCTTCCACGATACGCTTCTCATTCAATAATGCAATAGCTTGCATTGTACGCAACTTCGAGTTCTAAAACATCGCGAAAAATCAAAGTAGCCGTTATGAATAGTAATAACCACTTTTTAAAATTATAGAGATTTTATATTTCAAAATGGACTTCATTTTTGTATTCCTGATATTGAAATTAGCCTATGTTGAATTTTTTGTAATTTTCTGAGAACTTCAAAATTTTAATGAATAGTGAAAAATACTTAAAACAACTTTTTTAATAAAAATAATTTATAGTGATAAATTATAATATTTGGTGGTTTTAAAGTATAATTAGAATATATTTTTACCATTTTATCCAATGGTGGTCATTAGAATTAATTTAACATTGAAATTGGACATAAACAATTGCCAATCTTTTGATATAAATTGTTTCTAAAAAACACGCTATTTGTTGTGACAGTGGGAATTAATTATAAAATTAATTAATGCAACTAATATGTTTGGAATTTTGTAAAATAGACATCATTTTTCAATTCGGAATATCAATTATAGCTTAGGGTGAAATTTTGGCCTTATTCTGAAAAACTTCAATTTTTGATGAATAGTGAAACCACTAAGTGGTTGTTAAATAACTGATTTTTCGTTTAAATGAAATATTACCACTTCTGTGATTTGATTTTCAAAAATCCGACATACATGGTTGTCATTAAGAAGTAAAATGTGGTTCAATGGGATAAAAATAATTTTTTGGTGAATAGTAACTTATTAAGTTCTTAATCGCGATTAGTGGTAATTAGGGTAGTTTAAGGTATAAATACTACTTTAATAATATTAAATGACCTAGACACATGTCCCAACCTCATTGGTTGTGTCATGGCCGACCAAGACAAGCCATGACCTAACTTGGGGACCCCATGGATCCACTTTTGTTGGGAAATAACATAAATTACTTTTTATTTAATGTTAAAGTGAAAATGACACTAACATAAAGTGTTTTACTAAAACAATTTTTAAGTAGGGTTACACAAGTCCAAATTTTGATTATAAATAGTCATTGGAAAGATAAAAAGATTTCCTATATCATAGTATTTTTTTTATAATTTTTATACATTAAATAAATTTAATTATTTATGACATAATAATGATGCAGCGATGACATCATTATTTGACGATTTAAATAAAATGGAAAGATAATATAAAATCTATGAACTACACATGGCCAAAACCAATTGGATGAGTGGATTTCGATGCCTTATCACCTTATCCACGAATTCTATCAATGTGGGACCTTTTAAAACCGAAACACATTTTCAAATAATGTAATGTTTCTTTACTTTCCAAAAGTGCCCCTCCTCTCCTCTTATAAAAGGCCCCCACCTCTACCTCATTTCACACTCTCTTAAAGCCATTGGCTCGGCCAACCCCTGCCCATTTTCTCTCTCCACATCCCTCTCCTCATCCTAGAGGATTCCCTTTGGGCAGAATCCTTTCAAAGGAAGCCTTTAGGCTCAACTCAAAAGGAGTTACACTTTTTAAGGTAATTCATTCTCTCATGTTCTTTTGTTTTATTTTGCTTCTCCAACCCCCTAAACTCTTTTTATTTACTTCTTTTGTAACAACACCAGTATCTTAAATATACTAGGATGTTGTTATAAGATTTATTTGAGCTACACTTCCACACAACTACATCAAATGGTTAAAGAACATAAGGTTTCCGTGGATGGCGAAATTCTGCCTCCCGAAACGATGATTGTTCAACACTCATTTAACACCTTCAAAGGTGGCCATTATGATGTCACTATTTTTATATATGATATATAATATGTTTATGTTTTCCTTAAGCTTCTGTTTTTTTCATTTTGGGCATACCTTTATGGTTTCCATTATGGGTAAAACACGATATCTTCATTTTAGGAAGCGCGGACTACCGCCCCCTGAAAGTGATTTGATTCGTTAATACCATATGTGGGATGTGTGAAGGATAAAGTTAATGATATTATATATGTTATTATACTGGAATTATAATATACTCTCATATCATTATGATTCCATTCCAGAAAATATGAAATAGAAATGGAAGTAGCATTCATGCGTACGTACGGCTTACCGTCTCCATGAACGGTGCATTTCATTTCTTACCTCTAAATGTGATGTAATATTATAAATGAATGTATGTACTGGATATATATGACATATATGATATCTACATCATGAATACCATTCTGGATATAATGAACCTTTGACCAAATTAACAACATGTAAGTGTAAGAAGCCTATTTTTGACTTAAGAACCAAATACCGACAAAATGAACATTATTAACTTAAATAATTACATAATGTTCATATCATTGTAATAAGTGATATAATAAGGATAATGAAGTTGAAAATGGTTCTTAATAAGGTATATATTAACTCTAGTTTATTATTCAGGAGGTTAAAGAACGGTTGAGTCAAGTCAGACACGAGGTAAGGGATCTTCTTAACCCAACTTCCATTCTTTGGGTTAATCTCCTACTTTCAAATTATGTCATGATATTATTATGTCCTATTTTGTATTTTTATGTTATTTATGTGTACCTATAGTGAATACACATAATATATCTATTTTATTTTAAAAATGATCTTTGTATGGGACTTCGTCTCAATCTCCTTTCGTTGAGGCATATTTTATTTTATACACAACTTTCTTTTATACGGTGTATAAACCCCTTTGACTTTTACATTTATTCAAAAGGAATCTTTTTACACGAAGCGTTTTACTAAACGACAAAAAGGGAATGTTTTTCTTTCCGTACTTATGCGGCGACAACGACTTCTCCGCCGCCGTGACCATTATTTGAGTTTCGGCTTCCTCTACAAGCCATCACTTTTTTTAATGAAAAATAAATACAAAGTTTTAACTTACTTTTATTTTGGTATTGAAAATGGTTTTGAAAGCGTTTTTATTATATCAATGTGTTGTATTGATATCTTGTGATTGGAATGTGGAAATGTTATGTTTCCTTTATGCATGTTTTATGTGATATGATTATGTTATGGTTTATGATATGTTTAAACCTATTCATATGAGGAATGTATTGGACTTAATAAGTGACGGGTGGGGCCCGCTATAGCTCCTCGATGCATCGGCAGGTCTCATGAGACAACTAGACGTGGAATTGGCCGAGGCCCTTTCCCAATTTGATTTATGGTTTTGGCCGAGGCCTTAATCATTTTAGACGTCTTGGCCGAGGCCTTGACAAAGTGTTTCAGAATGTCTGGCATTATACATTCCCTCATTATGAAAGTGGTTATTGATATTTCATGTGATTATTCGACCAGTAGAATATCCATGTGAAGAAGTGAATGGCATTATCTCATTTTACTTTTGCCATGTTATGTTGAAGTTCATGTTTAAGAGGCTTTTGTTTTAGTTATACATTGCCTTAAATGTTAATGTTTATTTATGAAAGCTTCCGCATTATTGTTATCCTTACTGAGCATTTGAGCTCACCCCTTTCAATGTTTAAAAATTTTCCAGGTTGTGAAGAAGTATTTTATGACTGACTTGCAAGAATAATCAGTGAAGATATGAGTGTGGACTATGAAGACCATGTTTTTTTGTAGTTTGTTTAATTTTGATGTAATGAAAGACTTATGAATGTATCTAGTGTTTCCAAGGCTACTAAACTAATCGGTCTTTCGAGACTTGATCTTTTGTGATCATGCCAATGTTACGAAGTAAACGCACCGGCTCCGGGTAGCTGGGGTCGGGGCGTTACAATGAAGAATGTTTTTTTTAACATATACGAAATGAATGGATTTTTAAAACATTATTTCCAAAAATATTACTTTACAAGTTTTCAAGATTATTTTTAATCAAATTCTTTTAGTTTATAATTTTACAACATGTTAAGAAAGGAAAAGTGTTTTTGAAGCAGAAAGGATATTTTCCTCAAGAATGGAGTTTAAGTGTTTTATGAAAATTATTTTCCATCTAAGATAATAAAGGGTTCTGTTTTTCTCCCTATTATTACATTGATTTGATTATGTTGTGATGGAATTATTTTTATGAATTCCTTTATCATATATGAATTGTTTTATAATGTCATGATGTTTAAGATTCCCATTTTTATTACATGGGTTATGCAATGATGTATGGTTTATGATTTTGTGGCACGCATAAGAATGGTATTATTATGAGATGGGTGGGACCTATATCTACCTGCAATGCATTGGGTAAAGATTTTATATCTCATTATATAGACATGGATGGAACGGTAGGTTATACCAGTTCAGTGAAGCAAGACTAAAACGAGGGTAACTCGGTTCAGAAATGGACTTTGTCCACTATGATAGTCTTGGCAATGAGTCTTGACTAATAAGAAATGATTCTTTATGATTATGTGTGTATGACACAAAGTTTCATGGTTTAAGTTATGATTATTGGGATTACATTTCACTACTATGATTTATCCCATGTTATGAAATTATGATCTCTTTTGCAGGTTAAGATTTCCAAAAGTTATGTTCTTATGTATATGATGTGATTGATATTTCGTTTGTTTACCCTTACTGAGCATTTGAGCTCACCCTTTTGTATGTTTTATTTCCCCAGGTCAGGAAGAAGGTTATTAAGTAGAATATGCCAAAAAGGGACTCTAGATATGATGAAATAAATGGGAGGCAAAGTAGATTCTTTATGAACCAGTTGTTTATGTTTCCCAGTTTCTAAAGACACTATACCTATACGGTCCTTTCTTGGTTTTGTTATATGTTGTAATAAGTGTGCTTCAATTCTGAAGTAATAACAATGTATGTAAAGTATGGGTCATTATATTTACCACTTATGTGAGTTGAATTTTGAAAATCCAAGAGACCCGGTTAATATAAATGATTAAAATGTGGTTCAATAAGATAAAAATAATTTTTGGTGAATAGTAACTTTTTACTTTTATTTACCACTATTAAAAGTAGGTAGTGTAATTAACAGTCAAAATGATATTAATATTACCCTAAAACATGTCCTAATTCTATTTAACAAGTGTATCTCGACCAAAAATAACCTTATGAATATAATATTATCATTTTGGTCCACTTGGAATAGAATAGGACATTTATTATTATTTAATTCAAAGAAGAGTTAAAAGAGTTAAAATCAAAGTTTAATAACTAATTTTTTTTAATATAGGGTCATTTATAAGATAAATTCGATTATAAATATTAATTATAAATCTAAAAATATTTCCTATATAATGTTATTTTATTTATAATTTTTATACATTAAATAATTTATTTTATTTATGACATAATGGTGATGCAGTAACTACCAAATTAATGAAATATTAAAATAATTGACATTATAAATATCCAAACAAATGTAATTTGAGACTCTTTATGAATTACACTAATTTTATAGGTTAATATGACATATTAGGATTGGTTATATATATTATATTAGAAGTAATAATGTATTTATGAAATTATCAAAAACAAAATACCCAATAGTGTCAAAATTGACATAAAAGAGTTTTTAACACAAACATTATATTATTAATTGATATTCTATTTTTAAAAATCTAAGTTTCTGCCAAAGGAATTATATCATGATATGTGTATGATTAATGGACCACTTGGGTGTCTCTTGGAAGTATATAGTATGTTTATTAACTATATATTATAAAAATACAAAGATACATGGTAAGTGTCAAACTATATAACTAAGAGTTAAATCTAAAATATGTGATTACTATAGTGACCCAAACCTGTCTAAAATATATTGGTTGATTGTTTTTAGACCCATACCCACCTTATACTTTTAATAATTCACTTTGACACCATTATAATCCGAATATGAATTTATTATAAATTAATACTTTAAGTTTTTCCTAAAGAGACCCTCCTCCCCCTTATAAAAGGAAACCATTTATAACCAATTCTTCATACCTTAAAAGCCTTTTCGTTCGGCCAACCTCTACATAAATACCCTCTCAAATATCCTCCCTTAATCCTAGAGTCCTTCCTTTAGTCAGAAATCCATCCTATGGAGCCCTTTTGATCAAATCAGAATAAAGAACCCGAAGAAGAGGTAATGTTTTCACCACCCTATTTCAATTTACTTTCTTTTTCCACATCTTATTTCTTTGATATTTCCATTATAAAATAATAACTCCAATATATTCTATATACTGCGATGTTATTATAAATATGGTACATCCATATTCAGTATTCTATCCATCCTTTGAATGACATGTCACCATAAGTGCGTACGTACGGCTTACCATCTCCACGTCACGGTGTAATTGTTATTCAAAACATTATAATTTTGATGGGTATGATATTGATGTGTAATTCAAGTAATTAATAAATATAAAATTATAATTATTCTATATATATGATATACCATCCAATTATATATGATTTTAAGGTCAAAATAATGATATTATCACTCGTGCATACGTACGAACTACCGTCTCCATGAACGCGATGAGATCCATTCCCCATCGTATCCATTCAAGAATAATTTTCATTTTATGGTTAAATAAAATGTTTAAAGACTTAATATAATTCTAGATATGAATAATATATAACATATCCATAACATACATGACTTACGTAACAAATCATATAAAAGAAAACGACCAAGTTAACACCCGAAACGACGATAATACTAAGATATTATTAACAAAGAAATGTTAAAAGATCATATATGTTATCATTTAATGTATATGATTATTGTATAATTTAATCACAATTATTTCACCATTATACATGAGATTAAACTACCCTCAACTGAGGAAAATTACAAGGTAAGGGTTAATTTCACAATCTCTTTATTATCTGAGGTTATTTATACGTACTTATCTACTAGGATCTATTTATCATCCACATACATGTTTCTTAAAAATGTATTTCAATTTTTTTTACTATTTTATAGACTACAAGTGAAAGTAATTTATACCCTTCTTTTACTTTTTATAATAATTTTATAATGGAATCTTTACATCATTTTGCAAACAAGGTCCTTTTTATCCTTTTCGACAGAATTGAGGTAAGAATGTCTTTTTTTAACTTATACGGAGGGTGTGGCTTTTTTCCACCATTGAAAAATCTTCTAAGCTTATCTTACAATATTATAATCATATTTTCAAAGAAAATGTTTTATTTTATAATTATGTGACTTTTAAATGATTTCAAGAAAATAGATATTTCTCTCAAATAGTTTTGATTTCATCTATGTAAACATCCTTTGATGGATTTAAAGCTTATATGAAGTTGATTTATTATGATACAAACATCAATATTGAATTAAAGTTTTTGTGATATGTTTGAATGTGGATGTGTTATTTTTATACCATTCAGGGTTTATAGAGAATGTATTGACATTTTGTATGCTAGTTATAATACGAATGTTTATGTTATGTTTAAACCTGTTCATATGAGGAATGCATTGGAATTTATAAGTGATGGGTGCAGCCCACTACAGCTCCCCAATGCATTGGTAGGTCTCATGAGAAAAACTAGTTTCTTGGAACAAGTCCTTGAAAAAAATATTATTTGTAGTCTAGGCACAAGGCCTTGACTATGTGGTTATGATAGTATGACATTATTCATTGCATCATTATGAAAGTGGTTATTGATATTGAATGTGATTATTCGACTAGTATAATAACCATGTAAATAAGTAAATGGTATTATTTAATTTTATTTATGCCATATTATGATGAATTTAATGTATAAAAGGTTTTTTATTTAGTTATACATTGCCTTATATTTTTATGCTTAAAAGATTACGCTATATTGTTATCCTTGCTGAGCATCTGAGCTCAGCCCTTTCAATAATTTAATTTTTTTCTAGGATGTGAAGAAGTATTTTATGAATGGCCTATAGGGATAGTATAAGGGGATATGACTATGGAGAAAAGATTTTGTTGTAGTTTTCACTTTATGATGTAATGTAAACTTTATGATTGTATCTAGTTATTCCAAGGCTACTAAACTAATCGGTCTTTTGAGACTTGATCTTTTGTGATCATGCCAATGTTATGTAATAATGCACCAAATTTGGGTAACTGGGGTCAGGGCATTATAGAATTATATTAAGGAGTAATACCCAACATATTTTTCTCAATGGTCCATACTCCCTTGTGAGACTTTCCGAACTACGCGATCTTTGATTCCAACCATAACTAGAAAACGTAGGAAGCCTCTATGAGGTTCAAACCCAACATTCCAAATCAACCATTTTCTCTCTAGGAATTATCCCTTGAATGGTATAATTTATCTTAGATTCTCATATTCCTTCATAGTTTCCCAAGATGGTTAAGAATCAATCCAACACTATGCTTTGATTGAGAAAATTTCACTTTTATGTCCTTTCCATGTGATGTAAAAATGTATGGTTGGGTCCTTATCACATGATCATAAAAGGTATAATGTGTGGCATTAAGCAGCACTAAACTATGTGGGTTCTAATTCCATTCCCAAGGATACATAAGAATCCCATCTATGGGTTTCATCCGAACATCAAAACAACTTTCATCTCTCTGGATGACGATAAACCCCAGAGTAATCTCGTTCTACTTTGATGACAATAAAATCAAGAATAAATTTCCATCTTATTGGATGATGATAAATTCTAGAGTGACATTCATCTACCTGGATGACAATAAAATTCTATAGAGCCCCAAAGAGTTTCCTAAAAACAAGAATCATCATGACAATGACCAAAGAATCCTTAAGTAGTATATAAGAGGATACAATAAATGTATAACCCCAAATAAACATAGATATATCAATTTATGAAGAACATCGAATACATAAAGATGATTCTAAATTAAACACATGCTACTAAATGATTTAAAATTTCAAGGGAAACCTACATTATGTTGGATAATTAATAATTATTCATGACCATATCTTAAATATATAATAGAGTCCCATCGTATGAAATAATTCACCTAAAAAGGGTGTGATGAGCCCTACCTCACATACTGTTGACCAATGTGAGTTCTTTAGCGTCATGGGTCAATGTCCTTAATGAGTCTCTACCTTTAAAAAGCAGGTCTCTATGGATATAGAACTGTTGGGTGTTTTCGATTCCATAACCAAATCCATTGGAAACCATTCAAAAATTGTGATTCCTAGCTAGAACACATCTTTAAAAGGAAATAGTAACATCAAAGGATTTCATCTTAGATATGAAATTATTTTTAAAGATCACATGTAGTATTTTTTATGAAAATACACAATTCACATTGAAAATATATTTTTAAAACTAAAAATTCATAAAAAAATTTCAAGATAAATTATTTTGAAAATAACATTGGAAAATTATGAAGGAATATTTAAATTATTAATCATTTATAGTGGCAATAAATATCATTCAAGTTATACATGTTAAAACAAATATTCCATTAACATTTTCAGTAAAATACAAATGGGCTTTATTTTCAAAATGATAAAATGATTCATCTTGATTTTTCTTAAAATTAAAACTTGGGTAAAGTTTATTTAAAAAATTATTTTTGGAATGATAAATAATTTCAAAACATTTTTGTAAAATGTAGTTTTGGAAAAAAGGACTTTATGACCAAATATAAAAGTAGTGAAAATTTGTATTAAAAAAATTGTTTTGAACACATGATCGCATAAAGAGAGGGAAATTAATGAAAAATATGTATTTTAAAGACATAAAAATAAGATAAGTTAATGAGTTTCTTGGGGGAGGTATCATAATATTTTATCATCATAAGCATAAATATAAACAATCTTGATAAACAATATATTGTGATATAAAACTCATACCACTATGGTAATATTGAATCATAAGACCCATGAAAAATAAATTTAAATGAAACATTAAATATCGTGATAAAAAATAAATTCATGATATAACATGTATTAGGTTCTATATATAAACCTCATAAAAGAAGATTGGAGCATAACATAACATATGTCTCAAAGAATGAAAAATGAGAAAACAATACCTTACTTCATTGGTTACTTTTGAAATGTAAACCCTATGAATGATATATACTAAAAATGATATTTTAATCAAATTTTTTTTTAGGATAATAATCATAAAATTCCTTCATGGGTAGTATATAAACTATATAAATGAAATTGGTGGTGTACATGGTATGTGTCTCATAAAATTAAAAATCGAGACATTAATCCCTTACCTTATGTATTGAGACATACCATATACATAAAATAGTTTTTTTAAGTGTGAAGAGAAGAGGATATGGGTGGAATTTTATAAGTGAGTTGGGTAAAACACATGTATTTTTCGAAATGGAAAAGGTGTACCCACATTTTTATCATGAAAAATGGATAAAAAATTTATTATTCTGAATAAAATTAGAGAAAAGGTATAAATATTACTATAAAATTAGTGTTGTACATGTTTTGTATCATTATTTACCCTACACTTTTTAGTTTAACCCCATATAAACTCATTTTCACTATAACCATGGTAAATAATTTTTTTACTTTTTTTACTATTCATTATGGTCAAAAAAGTTAATTTGAACTTATTAGATAATATAAATTATTATGACTAAAAATATTTATTTAATTTTTCAAATTCAATTCACATAAGTGGAAAATATTAATTTAAAATTATTCTAGAAGATGTAAGGAAAAATTATTTTCAAAGAGAAAAATTCGATAAGTAAAGAAATTTTTTATATTAAAAATCAATATTAAATTGATTCAATGATATAAATTTGATTAATAAATATATAATTTATTTAATGCTATTTTTTTAAAAAAATTAAATAAAAAATGAACCATAGAAATTATTTAAATGAAAAGGATGTTTTCTTCAAAAAGTAGTATTTTTCACTATTCATCGACAAATTAATCTGTTTAGATAAACTACAAAAATTACCCCTAATATAATTTTTACATGATAATTTAGAGGATAATTTTTATTTTATAAAATTAGTTTTATTAAATTTTGAAAATTAAATTTTATTATTGTTTACAAAAATATTATTTTTAGAAAATAGTATTTTTAAAACATATAAAGTCATTTCCAAAAATTAATCATTTTTTATCAATGTATTTTATTTATATAAAAAATTATAATTATTGTTATAAATGTTTTTATTACAATTAATATAATTAAATTTAATATCTAAGTTATAAGGATTGGTTTTAAATAATGATATTAACAATATATCATTTTTTGTTAAAACTGTGTGTCATGTGTAATGAAAGTTAAAATCGATGATTCATGTAACCCAAGTTAAACTCTATGTTATGTGTAACATAATCTATCAAATATATTTATGTTATTCAAGAAACAAGATCATAAAAATATGTGGTGTTACATACTCTATCTACTATAATTTTCATAGGAGTAAACTTGACTTCTACGATAGAATATGTAGTGAACCTAATCCACTATGATAGTCATGATAGAGAGAGTTAAATACTAATAAAATGATTTTAAATACTTATTTTTATGTGAGAAACCTATGTTTTATTCCATTTTTATACTCTCATGCCTCATGTTCTCTGATTCCTTTATAATTCTTGTCTTATGAATTGTCATGGTTTTTCCATGATTCGATATTATGATCTATGATATGGTGGTTATGATTTTAAATTGTTAATATCATTTTCTCATACCTTTTTTATTAGGTTATGATTAAGTGATCATTGTTATCTCCGTTGTTTATCCATACTAATCATCCAACATCATTCTTTCTTATGTTTCCTTTCTCCAGGTTATGAAGAATAGTATTAATTATGATATGTATAACAAGGGTGATATTTATGAAGAGCTTAGCATGAGATGATATATACCTCATATGAATAAGTTATTTAGGTATCCATGTTATAAAAGAAAACATATGTATATGATTTCAGCATGCATTTTAATGTTATATAATCAATATTCATATAATAATATGTAATATATTTGTATAAAATGTGTTGGTCACTTTATTAATTGTATCATATATTATATTATAAATATTTAAATTATTTTGGTATAGAAATTTAATAAACATAGGTTTATTATACCAGAGGTTAGAGCAACTTAAAATCAAGTCAAACTTGAGGTAAGGGTTTATCATATCACTTACATTGCTTTGAGGCATATGCCATATTTATCATTTTTCCTTTATTTGGTGTATATAATATCCATGATTGAATATTATAATGATTTTAAAGACCATTATAAGGATTTAAAACTAATATAAGGTTCTCTATTTCATAAGGTTTTGATTCAGATATTACTAAAGTTGCATGGTTTCTTAATCATAATAATGTTTCATTGAGACATGTTTGGTGTTATGAAACTCTACATGTTTATAAGGTGAATATAATACCCCATTGACATGTTATATCATAATTATACTTATTTTCAAAATAATTAAAATTTAATTTTATGTTATTATTTCATGGGGATTATAATTCAAAAATTACATTGTGGTAATGGTTTTAGGTTACAATATCATTATTCATTATAATTATTTATGATTAAGATTCAAATGATGAAATTTCATGATACCCGCTAAAGAATGTTATGAAATTTAATATCCTTAAATTAGTTCTGGATATTACATGTTTTCCATTCATTTTCTTCTCTTTAACTACTCAAGACACCCAAAGAGTATTTTTATGGAATTTATACCTTTTTATCTCTTTGTTCAAAAACCCTTTTTCTTTTATTTTCCATTTATTCTAAACATGATTTCAAGAATAGTTTTAATACTCTGAAATGATTTTTTAAATTAATTTTCACCCATGTTTTACTTTTTAAAAAATAATTTAAAATGAATATTTCTATCATTTTCTAGAAAAGATACTTTTGAATTTTTACCAAAAATATTAAAGGATTAATTATAAAAATATACATGGAATGAGTGGAATTTTGAATATCATGACCATTAAATGATTTGTAGCTTCCTTTATAAATTTCAATGTCCATTTTTAATTAACTTTTTTCTTAGTATTTGGGAATTTTTTATATTTTAAATAATTTATTTCGATGTGAAAAGTATATTTTCCTAAAGAAATGTCCCGTTAGTAATTTAAAGTATTTTTTCATCTATCATAACAACCTTTTATGTTACTTATACATTACTGGGGATTTGATCCAATGATGTCATCCACTTTTTTTTTCTTTTAAAAGATTATAATGATCTAAGGATGATTATATAAAACCCATTTCCACTAGTTAATCAATTTATGATGAAATTCTAAGGAAAACTATTTATTTTCCATAGGCTTTTCTATAATGCTACGGAAAAAAATTTATGAATCACATTTAATTTCCACATGATATGATATGATGGAATTTTTATAATCTTGTATAAATATATGTATGATTCTTATTATTGTATGGGAGGGATTGGAATTATATATCCCTCCAATGCATTGGATAAATATGGATATCTAATGAGATTATAAGGACTAGAATAGGGATTGAATCCAATTTAGTAAGGGCCTCTATCCAGTATGACAATATTGGGATTGAACCAAGACTAATTATATGATGGAATTGGGAGTTAACTCAATCCACTGTGGTAGTCTTGGAAGTGATCCTTAAATAAGGAAATTATTTTCCTTGATTATGCATATGAAACAAACTTCTGTATTATTCTAATGTTATTATCTCATGGATCATGTTCTATGATTTCATTATGATTCATATCATATAAACTATTAATATTTATTCCATGATTCTAGATTAGGATTTATGATTTACTATATATGGTTTTCAAATGTTAATATTTTCCCCATGCAATTATGATCATGTTATAATTCAATGATCATTATGATCTCTTTTGTTTACCCTTAATAAGCTTTTAATCTCACCCTTTATTATATTTCATTTCCCTAGGTTATAAAGAGTGGTGTTAAGTATGATATGTATAATAATTGTGATAGTTATGATGAAATTAGTGGGAGATGTTTTAGGTCTCTTATATACACATTTTCTATTTATATAAGTTTCTAAAGAGACTAAGACTATATAATTAGAGCATGGATCATAATGTTATGTAATGAATATTAAGATATTAAGATAAAATATATATGAATGAAATCTATGAGTCACTATAGTTGGTATCAGATAAATGTTTAGTTACCTTTGAAAACTATGATGGGAAATATTTTGAGAGAACCATTAGAATAATCCTATATATGGGATAAATTCCTATGTTATGGTAAATAACATAATATTATTTTCCAAGAAAACATCACTGTCTGTATAATAGAAATTGATGGGGGTTTGGAACAGATACATCTATGTGTAATAAACCCAAAAAAATTGGATTAGTATATATCAACCATCATTCTAGTGTATAGTGTGTGTGACCTTATTATACACCTGGTTTGGGACTTTTCCGGGATATTCTTGAGTACTTTCACATTTTCCATAAAAACCATCATGAATGATTTGAATAGATGATGATAATGTATGAACTAGTTTATAAATATATAGTCATTGATTGAAACTAAGGTCTCATGACTTATATATAATATAAATTAGTTTTTATGATTATGTGGTTTTACACTATGATTATTTTTTATTACACTATGTTTTTTAGTTTCATTCAATGGATATAACCTAGAGGAGTCAAGTTGATAATGAATGTGACAAATAATGAAATGATTATCCTATTGTGTAACTGAATGAGATGATAACTTGAATGTGAGACCATATAATTATACCTAATCATTTATAATGATAAATGATTAAAAACATAATTTTTTTGAGTTTCATACCACCTCAAATAATAGGAAAATGGAATTTGATGGATGTTTAGGTTGAAATGATAATGGAGATAAGAATGTTATAATTACTTAAACTAAAGAATGTGGGAATATGCACAAAAAATAATATCCCAAAGAAAGGGGAATATTTTTTCTGTATGGAAATTAAGGTCATAAATCAATTAATTGTTGAGGAATTCAATGTATTATGTGTGGGTAAATTAGGAATTATTTCATTCAATTCTCTTTTCCAAAGGTTGACTCATAGATCAAGGAAGAATCTGTGTTATTCCAATCATTGAAGTGAAAGGATTGAAGTTTTTAAACACTGGTATTCAATAAGTATGTTATGGGAGTGTTATATAAATAATATTCTAGTTATATGAATAAGGAAATATCTAATTATTATGACATAATATTTTCTCTTTTAGTATATGAAAACATATATTGAATAGTTCTAATAACCACTAAATGTGATGTACTGGTAAGGTAATATTTTTTGAGAAAACATGATTAAGGGAAATATAACCCTTAATTTATGCTTGATTCTGAGTTAATAATGTTTGTTTGGGATAAAGAGATGATTTACATTGATAAAGTAAATGAGATTGTATTAGTGACTTTTAAATTGGTTTGTGATTTGGTAACAAAGTGGTATTATTCATCTTTTTATTAGTTTAATACATTTATTAATTTAAGGAATATAATCAATAGACTGTGATTTTATTTTAGGAGTAATGGTCATGTTATGATTTGGAAGAATATATGTTTTCATTGAGTTTTTCAGTTATTATGGTTATTAGTTTTTTTATGAGAATATATGATATGTTAGGTCAGATTTATTATGATGAAGAAATAAGAGGGGGGGGGGGGGGGGGTGAATTTTGATTCTTTAAAATGTTCAACAGATTTGAAAAAGCCCTAGATATATAAGGATTCATTCCTTCTCTCTTAAAGAAGAGAGAGTAGTGAAAATAAATAAACATAATAATGTAGAGTTATTTTGGACACAAAGACACCACAATCCACTCCACTGATTCTCTAATCCATGATCTAGGTGATTTTCACTAGTATGTCCCTTTATTGAGGACATTAACAACTAAGTACTGAAATCTAATATGTTTACAATAAGGATATTACAATTCATTATTGTTTTTTTATAATAACCTATAAATCCACATCTTAATTTGAGAAGATAATACTCTTTCACTACCACGAATGATTCCAAGTATCAGATACTATAATAAATCAATAGATATTTATTTGATTGAGAAAAAATGGCTTTACACATAGTTTCATCAGTAACTGATAGATATTTTTAATCCTTAATAAATTAATTGAAGGGGAAAAAATAATATTCTATGTTACACAAGGTTTATTTATTAAATAATATAGAAAACACAAGACAAATAAATAAACATGTATGTTTCTAAAGTATAACTCTAAAAATTTCTTTGTTTATATCATAGAAAAAAGTTAATAATAAGATAAAGTAAGAGTAACAATAAAATTCATGAGTCGATCAACTAGATCAAAACATGTATGTATATAAAGTGAAGCTTTGAAGGGAACAATACATTATTATTTACAAGAACAAAACCATTTTTTCAATGCATATATCTATATAATCATAATATGAAAATTGAAATATTTATACATTAGGTCATAAAGATCCATGTCAACTAGTTCTAGAAACACTACATAATAAATCACAAATATTTTAATTAAAATCACTCAAATAGAGTCTTGACTTCCCATAAAAATATGGCAGATTTAATCTACTGAGTACGAGCCTTTGAATTTTTTGTAAAATAGCTTTAAAGGGATATTTACTTCCAGATAGGCCATCATAGAAAATGTTGAAAATATCTTGAATTTGAAATTTCTCATTGAATAATTCAAATATAGGGTTCCTTAATGTAGCGAAAAAATTAAAAAGTATTTTTGAAAATGAATGGTTATTTAAAAAAGTAGGTTTTACGAAACAAATGTTTGTCTCTCAAAAATAAGGTTTCTTCCAAATATAGGGTTACTAATCCATACTTTTCATACAATGTAGGGTTTATAATCTGTACATGTTATTCCAAACATAGGGTTCCTAATCCATAAATTATGGTTAAAAATATAGGGTATGAATACTATATCTTGAATACTTTCCAACAAATTCAGAATAATTAATCAAATATCTTCTAATAGATCAATGACATGTGTATGCTTCCTAAATAAAAATAAATATTCTAATGAATATCATTATCCTTAAATTAACTTAAAAGAAAAATTATTAGTAAAACAATGTGGGTGTTTGTGAGCATCAAATTTAAAAATAAATTAATGAAATTTTTAAATCAAAACATTCTCAACAATATACCCCTTTTTTATGATCCTAAAAACCATAAAATAAATATTAAAATTTTAAAAATAAGCACATTTCTTTAAGAAAAATTATTTTTTATAATTTTTTGCAAACATCTCATAAGTTTATGATAATTATCTCATAAATTTATCATAATATTCTTAAAAATTTCTCATAATATTCTGATAAATTTATCTTAATCTCTTAAAATATTTATCCCCATTTTTGTGACATAAAAAAGATAATAATAAAAATGTATTAAAACAAAATCCTTCTAAATACATACAAATGAGATATAATCTATATTACATGAAAAAATATAAAATATTATTCAATAAATAATAAGGGTTTGTAATGAATATATTAAATCATTTGATTAATTCCATTAAAATCGTTAAATATTTTAAATAACCCCCAGAACATAACATGATTCAATGAATTAAATAGAATATTTTAAAGGAATTTAAAATAACTATTTTCTTGTCATTATTAAGAAAATAATTCAACATTTTAATAGTATTATTTATTACTTATAGTAATAGAATAATTTACCACTTATATTGAATTTTAAATAGTCAAACATTAAGCATATGTTTACATGTAATATACCCATTTTTATAAAATCTTAATGTAATAAAAAAGTTGAAATGAAATTATGAAAAAATTTATAACATGTATTTTTACTAAAAATAATATTTCATCAAAAAGATTTATAGGATATTGGCTTTACATAAACTACAAAGATGAAGGAAATTCATGGAGTTATTAATGTTTAGATGGTTCATCTAATATTTCCAAACATTGAGCATTTTAAATTAAATTAGACAAAATATTTTACATTTATTCTCATATACTTTTAACATTTTCATTTCTTTGATATAGAGAATAAGATGAAAATTGTTTAACAATAAACTGTTTTATCTCATCATGATCTTAATTAGTAATATCTTATTTTATGAGTAACTCTATCTGAATTATCATTTTAATTTTAAATGCTTCATTGTATTAATTTTAAATAAAATTTTATTTCACATTCTGATAATCCATTTGAAATATATCATTTTTTGAAAAAAATACTTTTTGAATTTCTTTGTATGAATTTTTATACACATTCAGATCAACATAAAACATTATTATCTCTTTATTCAAATAATTTTTCTTATAAAGAAGCTCTTTAGAAGACATTTTAACATTAGACATTTAAAATGATGAAACTTTCAGTTTATAAAAAACATTAACATATTTATCTTTTTCAAATGATTTTTTAAAATAAAATATTTTCATACGAAACCAATTGTTCTCTTAATAGACCAAAAGAAGTATTACATTTACCTATCTTTTGAGAAAGAATTTTCACTGAACATAATTTTCTTGATTGATTCATTTATATTAGAATGAATTTAGAATTCATTGAAAAAGTTATCTGAAATATGAAGCATAAAATATTTAAGAGGTTTCAAGAAGAAGATTATAGGGTTCAAAGAGAATATGATATGTGTTTCCATGAAAATTTGAACATGACACTTCACATTCTCAAGTCAAAAATACATGATGATTATTTTATATTTTAACAATTAAAAACAAATTTTACGTAAGAAAACTATTATGGAAGAAAATTTATGTAAAGGAATAAAATTTATAGAAACATGAAATTTAAAAAAGATGATTCCTTTTAAATTTAAGTGAAAACTATGTTTTTTTTAATTCTGATTTTTATGATAAACTTTTTAAAAATGTTTATAGAAATTTGATTTTTTATCTATTTAGTTATATTCATTGATATTCAGTTATATAGTCTATGTTTTGATAACTTGATTCAAATAGTGTGGAAGGATTTAACACTTATGCATAAAACATTTTTCTCCCCTATATAAAATAGATAATATAATAAAAAATATATATAAATATAGTAATGAAATACTTATTGTATTAGTCGTTACAGATCAAAATTATTTTAAAAAATGAACCTCTTTAGAGATGATAACTACTTTTTTAAAATAGAAATTTCTATATATTTCTCAAAAAAAAAACATAATTATTTGGAGATGTAGTTCAATGGTGTATTTCTATAAAACATAAAATAAAAGTGATTTTTGGTACCCATTTTTTTGGGTCCAACATTGTTAGACAATATGGTTTTAGGTAAACAAATATTTCTATTTTGTGTATATATTGTACTATTAATGTTAGATAGTAATTTTGAATAATAAACATGTTTAATAACAAGTAATTGATTTTTTCTAATGTAATATCCATTTTCATAATGTCCATTAATACCACAACAAAAGCTTTAAACACTTTACATTATTTTTTTATTTGTATTAGGAAAAAATAATTCTTATATAATTTTTTTTCTTTCGGAATTACTTTATATTTAAATTTTTCTATTTTGGATTTTATTTTTACCAAGAATCTGATTTAAATGTTTTTCTTCTTTTATAATCGTATTATAAGATTTATTTAAAGTGTCAAATTCATCCATTAATTCCTTAATTTTTGTTTCATTAAGATCATAAGAAAAATTGGAAGAGTTAGAATTTATATCATTAATTTTTTTTCAAACATTCATTACCTATTAAAATAGAATCATAAGATATTATGAGTTTTCTATGATATTTATTGAACAATTAAAATTCAAATTTTACCATAATTTTTTATTTAGTTCATTATAAGAATGTTTTTCATAGTTTTTTTTTGAGAGTAAGAATATTATAACTCTTCAGTATGATTCATAAGACATACCATTTTATTTTTAGGCCCAGCCTCAGAATTTATAGATGATTCATTATTTGAAACTAAATAATCACTACAAGTAGTATGACAACCCTGCTTTTTATTACAACTTAAACATGCTTTATTACATAAAACTTCACTTGATACAACAAAGAAGATCGAGAGGTTTAGTGTCTTTGGGGCTTAGGATCATTACATAAAAACTTTAAACATGAAATACAACATCCTTATTGAAAACTTCCTTTACATGACCACTACATTCCTTCGTACTTAGCATTGCATGGGATAACCTGAGGACATGCATAAGAAAAGGGTGAGCTATAAAGCCCAGTAAGGGAGTACATAATGAATAACATGAGGAGTACAATACATGTTAGGCAATAGGCATATCAATAGAGCATAAGAGAGACATGAACATAAAGGCATGATAAAGCATGATAATCATAACATGGAAATGTGGCAATAACACTTAACATTGAATTAGCATGAGCCAAGGCTCATTGCACATGGAGCATGAGTAAACCCTCATTGCACTTGAAGCACGAGTAAACCCTCGTTGCACTTGAATTAGCATGAGTCAACACTCATTTCACATGACGTATCATGATACTATACTTTACCCAATGCATTGGAGCGCTATAAAGGGCGCACCCTTCTTAAACATTTCATTTCATGCATAAGTGTGCCACATGGATCATAAAACATGGATTCATAAAACATAATCATTTCTTCCACGATAAAGGAATGTGGAATTCATACATGAAACTTTTCAATCAATAAGTAAATGTGTATAAAGGTGAATACCCTTGATGGAGAAATGGGCATGGTATTCACTACACAAAGACATTGGCTTAGAAAATCGGTGCGATTTCGGCAGCGTAATGGCGTGACATAAGAATTCATAAAAAAGGTTGATGAGAGATAAAGGGGTTCCTCATCATATTTACATGTAATGGACAGTAAGGAGATCATGTATATACATGTCCCAACAATAGAAATGGAATTTAGATTCATGATACAAAAGTATTGCTTGAATGTAAAAGAAGAGAGAGAAGTTCCTTTCGGAATTTCGGCATAGTAACGGGTGTACATGGGAGGCATTTAATGAGAGAGAAAGGGGTCTCCCATCATTCAAACAATAAGAGGGCAGTATGGGAGAGGTTCGAAACCATACCCCAACATTCATAAATGAAATTAAAAGGGCAATACAACTTAAAGAAAATTAACAAAAATGAGAAAGGAAGAAAAACCCTTACTTGGAAGTGTGCTTCCAAAGGCTAGAGAGAGGCTTGTGAGAGGCTTCTTGGGAGCTTGGGGCACCTTGAGAGGATTCTAGAGAGAGTAGGGCAGAGGTTGGACGAACTTCAAGGGCTTTGAGTGAGGAGGAAGTGGGAGCTTGGGTGGGTTTATATAGGAAAGGTGAGAGAATTCTTTATTATTTAGGTTTGGGACCCCTTATATTAAAATAATCCAAACCACAAACCATCCCATGGTATTTGCCCATGGTTTCTGGAAAAGGAAAGTGGAAAACAATATTTTACAAGGCCATGGTCCGAACTTATTAAAAAATTAGGGTTTCTTATGTGGAGGTGAGTCACACTCCCATGGAAATTAATTTAAAAAGGCAAAGTGTTGAATAAGTCTTGAGGGCTCCATTAATGTTTTGAAAAGTGAGTCAAACAAACCCAAAACCTCATTATTTTATTTATAAAACACATATTGGCCGAACATAAGGATTATGGTATTTTATTACATCACCATTGGGTCATTATGATGTCATAAAACACATTATATATTTAAATGGTATTTAATTTTTACCCAAAAATTTGACTGTCTCAGAAAATTATGAAAAATTCACCGTTGGATAATTTCGACGTCCTGATTCCAAAAATAATATTTATTTTATCTAAATAATTTTCTAAATATGTGAATTTTCACTTTTAAAATAAAAACCGATATTTATAAAAATTCACGGGTTTTGACAGAAATGGCTTTCAAACCTTAATAAAAATTTTAATTGCATTCATAAAATTATAAGATCATTTATATTTAATAAAAATTAATTTAATATTAATAATAATATTTTATTAAAATATTATTTAATTCAAAAATCCTTTGATTTAATAAAATATAATTCTTAATTAAATAATAACTAAAAACATCATTTGTACTTTAAAAACTAATTACAATGCATCAAAAATGACTAGAAATTATATTCATTATTATATACAAAAATAATGTACATGAACATGGTGCTACTTATTTGTTACATAACCCCTTAAAATAGCCGCATAAGACCTAAGGGTAAGGTGTGCGATGGTGACAGACTCTTGGGGTTGCTCGGATAACATCGCTCGAGTGGTAATCTCTATCAACTTCCATTTTTCCCGTAGACGATCACGTTCGAGCTTGACTTGATGAAGCTCAGCTTGGGCTTGGTCAAGGGCAAAGCCCAAAGACGCCACCTCTTTACCGAGCTCCGACAAATGGGCTTCGTAAGGGGAAATTCTACTGGATGAGGCCATCGCTTCCTTTGTCTGAGTAGAAAATTGGTTCGTTAAAGCCTTACATTTAAACTACCCAGATGATCACTGTTCAACGGCTATAAAAGTAACGGTCACAAATCTTAACGTTAAACTAAAGAAGTTGACATCATATAAAAACATAAAGAAACAATTAACTGGATCAAGAGGGATTTTCCATTAATGAAATTTTGGGTCGTTACAACATTCCCCCCTTAAGAAATTTCGCCCTCGAAATTTTCCTTTTCCCACACTAAAACAAATGTGGGTAACTTAGCTTCATCATATCCTCCGACTCCCAAGTTGCTTCTTCAAACTTGTGGTTTCTCCACAACACCTTGACGAGGGGCATTGTCTTATTTCGTAGAACTTTTTCTCTACGATCTAAGATCTTCACTGGTTGCTCCTCATAAGAAAGATTGTCTTCTAATTGTACCACCTCGGAAGAGAGTACATGTGAAGGGTCTGGTATGTACTTCCTTAAGAGGGATACATGGAAGACATCATGCACCTTGGCCATAGTAGGTGGAAGTGCTAGTCGATAGGTCACAGCCCCAACACGATCAAGAATCTCGAATGGGCCGATGTACCTTGGACTTAACTTCCCTTTCTTTCCAAACCTCATGACCTTCTTCCACGGAGATATGCGTAAAAACACCATGTCTCCGACTTTAAACTCAAGGTCTCGTCGACGATTATCTGCATAACTCTTCTGTCGACTTTGGGCTGCCTTGATATGCTGCTGAATGGTTTTCACCTTCTCCACCATTTCTTCGACCATTTCTGGTCCAAGCAGCTTACGTTCACCGACCTCATCCCAACATGCCGGTGTTCTACACCTTTTCCCATACAGGGCTTCATATGGTGCCATTTGGATGCTCGAGTGGAAACTATTATTATAAGAGAACTCAACTAGGGGAAGATGTTGATCCCATCCTCCTTTAAAGTCCATTGAGCACGCTCTCAACATATCCTCAAGTGTTTGGATAGTCCGCTCGGATTGGCCATCAGTTTGAGGATGATAGGCCGTACTGAAGTTCAGTTCAGTATTCAGAGCATGTTGAAGACTCTTCCAAAACTTAGAGGTAAATCTTGGATCTCGGTCCGACACAATAGATAGTGGTACTCCATGCAACCGTACCACTTCCCTGATATATATCCGTGCCAGTTGATCCAAAGAGAAATCCTCTCGAATAGAAATGAAGTGTGCAGTCTTTGTAAGACGATCCACAATAACCCAGATTGCATTGTTGCTTTTGGATGTCCTTGGAAGTCCAGTGACGAAGTCCATGGTGATGTTCTCCCATTTCCATTCTGGTATGGGCAATGGTTGCATCATCCCCTTAGACTTCTGCCTCTCTGCCTTCACTTGCTGACACACCAGGCACTTTGATGTATATTCGGCGATCTCCTTCTTCATATTATCCCACCAAAAGTTTTCTCGGAGATCTCGATACATCTTTGTGCTCCCTGGGTGAATAGAGAAATTTGAACTATGTGCATCATCCAAAAGTTCCTTCTTCAGCTCCGAACTTGATGGGACACATAGTCTTTTCCCAAACCGCACAATTCCTTCTTCATTAACATTAAACTCTGAGGATTTTCCCTTTTTGATAGCTTCCACTTTTTCTTGGATTCTCGCATCATCCTTTTGAGCATCCTTTAACCTTTCCAAAAGAGATGGTTGAGCAATCATTTGTGAAAGGATTGATGATGTTCCCTTTTTTATGATTCCCACGTCCATCTTCATCAAGTCTAAGAAGATTGGATCCTTCTCAATTCTCATCATTGATAGAATTGCTGGATCCTTTCTACTTAGGGCATCCGCCACCTTGTTCGCCTTCCCAGGGTGGTAATGTATTGAACAGTCATAATCCTTGATGAGCTCTATCCATCTTCTCTGGCGCATATTAAGCTCTTTCTGTGTGAATATATATTTAAGACTCTTGTGGTCAGTATATATCTCACATTTCTCCCCATAGAGATAATGCCGCCAGATTTTCAAGGCGAAGATCACCGCCGCCAACTCCAGATCATGCGTTGGATAGTTTCGCTCATGGATTTTCAACTGCCTTGAGGCATAGGATATCACTTTATCATTCTGCATCAGCACACATCCTATGCCCTTCTTCGAAGCATCACTGAATACCACAAAAAGCTCCCCACTTGTGGGTAAAGTGAGCACAGGTGCAGTGATAAGCCTCCTTTTCAACTCCTTGAAGCTTTCTTCGCATTCATCACTCCAAGCAAACTTTACTCCCTTTCGAGTTAGCTTGGTAAGAGGGTTGGACAATCGTGAGAAGTTTCTCACAAATCGTCGATAATATCCAGCTAACCCCAAGAAGCTACGGATATCAGTTACCGATGTTGGCCTCGGCCATCCCTCAATTGCATCTGTTTTGGAGGGGTCCACAGATATCCCATTGCTTGTGATGATATGGCCCAAGAATGAGACCTCCTTCAACCAGAACTCACACTTGCTGTACTTGGCATAGAGCTTCTCCTTGCGCAAAGTCTCCAGTACAGTTCTTAAATGCTCCTCATGGTCCTCCTTGGTTTTGGAGTATATCAGAATATCATCTATAAAGACTACCACAAATTTATCTAGGTAATCTCTAAAGACTCTATTCATCAAGTCCATGAATATTGCTGGAGCATTGGTGAGTCCAAAAGGCATTACTATGAATTCATAGTGCCCGTACCTTGTACGAAAAGCAGTCTTGGGGATATCTTCCTTCTTCACCCTTACTTGATAATATCCCGACCGCAAGTCGACCTTGGAGAAGTATTGAGCTCCACGCAGCTGATCAAACAAGTCATCGATTCTTTGGAGAGGATACTTGTTCTTTATCGTGATTTTGTTAAGTTCACGATAATCGATGCAAAGCCGCATTGACCCATCCTTCTTCTTGACGAAGAGGACTGGTGCACCCCATGGTGATGCACTTGGGCGTATAAACCCTTTATCCAGATTCTCATGTAGTTGTTTCTTCAGCTCTTCAAGCTCAACAACAGCCATTCTATATGGAGTCTTGGATATTGGTAGCGCCCCAGGTATAAGTTCAATTGAGAACTCAACATCTCTTCTTGGAGAAGACCAGGAAGTTCCTCGGGAAATACTTCAGCGAATTCCCCCACAATAGGCATTTCTTCAAGGGTGGTTTCTTCCTTGGACTCAATCATCTGAGCCAGATATGCGTGCTCATAAGGCAGTAATATCCATGCTTGAGATGATGGAGCTAAAGGAGATTCATCTTCCTCCTGACACTTGTAAAGAATCGGGGGTCGATTCTCCATATGGAGTGTGGTTTCCCTCTCCCGACAATTTATGTTGGCTCTATATAAGGAAAGCCAATCCATGCCAAGAATTGCATCAAATTCCACCAAAGGGAGTATGACGAGGTTCGCCGGGAAATTCAATCCACAGATTATAACAGGGGAGGACTTATACTCATGGGATGCAATGATTGCCCCATTTGCCGTACTCACCGACATCTTTACTTCCATGACTTGTGGTGGTGCAGGGATTATTCTACTAAACTTTTGAGATATAAAAGAATGCGTAGAACCTGAATCAAAAAGTACGTTCGCTATTCTTGAATGAATAACTAGCGTACCTGTCACCACTTCGTTGTCGGGGTTCACTTCGGCAGAAGTGATGGCAAAAGCTCTTCCTTGCTGTCTTGGAGGTTGTTGATTGCCTCCGATAACCCTTGGATTAGGGCACTGATTCGCAAAATGACCCGGTTCTTTGCATTTGAAGCATTGAACAACGCGTTGAGGTTCGAACGGAGCGTTCCTCCCCTCCGTCGCAGCCGCGGGTCCTTCTTGCTGACAGTTAACAGCTAGGTGCCCTTCTCTTCCACACTTGAAGCATTTTCTTGTCCCCCTAAGGCAATTTCCAGGGTGCTTCTTTCCACACTGTTGGCAAGTGGGGTGCTGGAATTTCTTAGCGCCGTTGGATTTATCCATCGGACCACCAGCATTGAAGTCCACCTTCCGCTTCTTGTCCCTATGATACCCCTGTGATTCTCCGATCTCCATTTCAACCTTAAGGGCACATCGGACAATTTCCTCATAGCTGTCGAAGTCACGGATCGCTAATGCTTTCCGCAAGCTAGGCTTCAGCCCACCAAAGAAGCGGTCAACCTTGCATTCGGGGGTAACGACAAAGCCAGAAGCGTATCGTGCAAGCCTTGTGAAGTTTGCCTCGTATGCTCCCACAGATTCCTCATCTTTCTGCTTGATGGAAAGGAAGTCCCTTTCCATCTTAAGACGGAGGGTGCATGGAAAATATTTATCGAAAAACATCTTCCGGAATACCTTCCATTCCAAAGCCTCGATCTCCTCCTCAGGCTTCGTATTTTTGATCAACGTCCACCATTGATCAGCTTCACCCTCCATACGATAAGCTGCCAGGAGAACCTTCTCTTTTTCAGAGCATTGGAGGATGGAGAATATCTTTTCAATGGAGTTGATCCATTGTTCAGCAATCGTGGGATCAGATGATCCACTAAAAGTAGGAGGCCTTTGTCTCATGAAGCTTTCAATAGCGACTTGTTCTTTCTTAGGGGGGGTTGAACGTTCCTCTTGACCAGTGTTTCTATTCAAAACTTGAGTTAGCTGAGAGAGAAGCGTGACAAAGATCGCGATTCCCGCTCCCATTGGATTGGGCATCTCATTGGTACAATCATCACACTGATCTTCACAACGGTTGTTAGCCCGAGTTCTCCTATTACCGGCCATTGGCTGGAATAAAAGGAAAGTTAGGGGTAACACATAAAGGGTAATCCAAAGACAAAAGTTGATGACTTATAAATAAACTTTAATCTCTTCAACTCATGAGTCTATAGGATTCAATCCAGGCTTTTCATGATCTTCCTTCTAACATATATTCTTAGGGGAATTTTTCCCTTAATAAGGGTTCATACTAAGATTGTAAATTTATCAAAACATATCCCCCGGGAGTGTCGTAACCAAGAGTGCAGCAAGGCCCGTTGTCGTGCACCAGTTCCCGTTCGAGTCTAGCTCAAAGCGGTGTTTTCAGGTTTTACCCCTAGGATACATCTGTGCCAGAGCCGCCTCTACCTGCTCGTATCCAGACAGGGATGTATTTGTTTGATAAACCACTTACTTAGTACTTACCAAAATTTAGGGATGTTTTTATTATGCTTAGTCTTGTATCTAAGGCTTTACTAGGGTTTCCTAATCCCAAAAATAACTAAACCTATCCTCTGATACCAACTATGACAACCCTGCTTTTTATTACAACTTAAACATGCTTTATTACATAAAACTTCACTTGATACAACAAAGAAGATCGAGAGGTTTAGTGTCTTTGGGGCTTAGGATCATTACATAAAAACTTTAAACATGAAATACAACATCCTTATTGAAAACTTCCTTTACATGACCACTACATTCCTTCGTACTTAGCATTTCATGGGATAACCTGAGGACATGCATAAGAAAAGGGTGAGCTATAAAGCCCAGTAAGGGAGTACATAATGAATAACATGAGGAGTACAATACATGTTAGGCAATAGGCATATCAATAGAGCATAAGAGAGACATGAACATAAAGGCATGATAAAGCATGATAATCATAACATGGAAATGTGGCAACAACACTTAACATTGAATTAGCATGAGCCAAGGCTCATTGCACATGGAGCATGAGTAAACCCTAATTGCACTTGAAGCACGTGTAAACCCTCGTTGCACTTGAATTAGCATGATTCAACACTCATTGCACATGACGTATCATGATACTATACTTTACCCAATGCATTGGAGCGCTATAAAGGGCGCACCCTTCTTAAACATTTCATTTCATGCATAAGTGTGCCACATGGATCATAAAACATGGATTCATAAAACATAATCATTTCTTCCACGATAAAGGAATGTGGAATTCATACATGAAACTTTACAATCAATAAGTAAATGTGCATAAAGGTGAATACCCTTGATGGAGAAATGGGCATGGTATTCACTACACAAAGACATTGGCTTAGAAAATCGGTGCGATTTCGGCAGCGTAATGGCGTGACATAAGAATTCATAAAAAAGGATGATGAGAGAGAAAGGGGTTCCTCATCATATTTACATGTAATGGATAGTAAGGAGATCATGTATATACATGTCCCAACAATAGAAATGGAATTTAGATTCATGATACAAAAGTACTGCTTGAATGTAAAAGAAGAGAGAGAAGTTCCTTTCGGAATTTCGGCATAGTAACGGGTGTACATGGGAGGCATTTAATGAGAGAGAAAGGGGTCTCCCATCATTCAAACAATAATAGGGCAGTATGGGAGAGGTGCGAAACCATACCCCAACATTCATAAATGAAATTAAAAGGGCAATACAACTTAAAGAAAATTAACAAAAATGAGAAAGGAAGAAAAACCCTTACTTGGAAGTGTGCTTCCAAAGGCTAGAGAGAGGCTTGTGAGAGGCTTATTGGGAGCTTGGGGCACCTTGAGAGGATTCTAGAGGGAGTAGGGCAGAGGTTGGACGAACTTCAAGGGCTTTGAGTGAGGAGGAAGTGGGAGCTTGGGTGGGTTTATATAGGAAAGGTGAGAGAATTCTTTATTATTTAGGTTTGGGACCCCTTATATTAAAATAATCCAAACCACAAACCATCCCATGGTATTTGCCCATGGTTTCTAGAAAAGGAAAGAGGAAAACAATATTTTACAAGGCCAAGGTCCGAACGTATTAAAAAATTAGGGTTGCTTATGTGGAGGTGAGTCACACTCCCATGGAAATTAATTTAAAAAGGCAAAGTGTTGAATAAGTCTTGAGGGCTCCATTAATGCTTTGAAAAGTGAGTCAAACAAACCCAAAACCTCATTATTTTATTTATAAAACACATATTGGCCGAACATAAGGATTATGGTATTTTATTACATCACCATTGGGTCATTATGATGTCATAAAACACATTATATATTTAAATGGTATTTAATTTTTACCCAAAAATTTGACTGTCTCAGAAAATTATGAAAAATTCACCGTTGGATAATTTCGACGTCCTGATTCCAAAAATAATATTTATTTTATCTAAATAATTTTCTAAATATGTGAATTTTCACTTTTAAAATAAAAACCGATATTTATAAAAATTCACGGGTTTTGACAGAAATGGCTTTCAAACCTTAATAAAAATTTTAATTGCATTCATAAAATTATAAGATCATTTATATTTAATAAAAATTAATTTAATATTAATAATAATATTTTATTAAAATATTATTTAATTCAAAAATCCTTTAATTTAATAAAATATAATTCTTAATTAAATAATAACTAAAAACATCATTTGTACTTTAAAAACTAATTACAATGCATCAAAAATGACTAGAAATTATATTCATTGTTATATACAAAAATAATGTACATGAACATGGTGCTACTTATTTGTTACATAACCCCTTAAAATAGCCGCATAAGACCTAAGGGTAAGGTGTGCGATGGTGACAGACTCTTGGGGTTGCTCGGATAACATCGCTCGAGTGGTAATCTCTATCAACTTCCATTTTTCCCGTAGACGATCACGTTCGAGCTTGACTTGATGAAGCTCAGCTTGGGCTTGGTCAAGGGCAAAGCCCAAAGACGCCACCTCTTTACCGAGCTCCGACAAATGGGCTTCGTAAGGGGCAATTCTACTGGATGAGGCCATCGCTTCCTTTGTCTGAGTAGAAAATTGGTTCGTTAAAGCCTTACATTTAAACTACCCAGATGATCACTGTTCAACGGCTATAAAAGTAACGGTCACAAATCTTAACGTTAAACTAAAGAAGTTGACATCATATAAAAACATAAAGAAACAATTAACTGGATCAAGAGGGATTTTCCATTAATGAAATTTTGGGTCGTTACAAGTAGACTTTATAATCTCTACAAGTAGACTTCATAATTTTCATGCCTTTTATTTTATAATAGTATTTAAATTGATATTTAATAAAAAAATAGTTAAAATTTTTATGAACTTTCTATTTTCATTAATAACATATATCCTCTTCAATAACTTTTATTCTTTTGTTTTATAGTTTTTCAAACCTTTCAAAACGTTTTGATAAGTCTTTATCTAAATATATATTACTTGGATCATATGATACAACTATAGTAGTTTTGATAGTAGCTTCTCCATATTTTATTTTATTTTCAACTTCGGTCGGTATCTCAGCTTCATACATCATTAAAATTTAAATTGGTTCTTTCATTGATAATTATTTAATTGATTTGGATTTTTGTAAATAAGCACATATAAAATTACCCTTATAAGCTATAACTCTAATTAATTTCAATTATTAATCTGATTTATTAATTGGATCTCCAAAATTAAAAATATTATTGAATTATTCTATCAATTATCCATTCATCTATGTGAAGTTCTCACTTTAATGCATTTTGAAAGTATAAAAATTTAATTGTACACTTTTATAAGTCAGTTGTTTAATATTATTGGTTCCTTTTATAGGAAATAGAAATAGTCTATCACATCTCATTTGCAGTAGCACATTAAAAAAATGATTGAACTCATCAACCCCTAAAACATAGATAATAGCATGGATAGATCTTGAATTAACACAAATTTCGTTTTCTTGAGAATCATCCCATTGTATTTCAAATCTTCCATTGTAATTTCATAAGTCTTGAAAACCATTAAATAAACTTCTATTCTATCATTTTTCAAGTAAATACTCAAGTGATCTTTCCAGTATCTATAATTATCATAACTTAAGTAAGAACTAAAAATCATCAACATGCCTCCCTTAAGATGAACCAATTCGAGATTTGTCTTTTTCCAAATCTTTATCCTAGATATTTTAGAGAAAAAATATACCTTTTATATTTTACAAGAGTAAACTATTTGATATAAATTATTGGTATTAGTCAGAAATAGAATAATTTTCAATATATCAATGGTTCTATTATTTTGATACAACTTGCTATGTTGGATTGATTATGATAGAGAAACAAGAGTCAGAGTGAATTTGTGTTCTTTAAAACCATCAATAGATTCAAAAAAAAAACCTCTTTATATAAAATTATTCTGTCTTTATACCATAAATATGAGTGATAAACATAAATAAATATTGAAAAGAACACACTGATTTATAGTTGTTCTAGGAATAATGATCCCTTAGTCCAATCCACTAATGCCTTACTCCACAAGCTTGGTGATTTTCACTAGAAAGTCCATTTACTGACGACATCCACAACTGAGTATAGGGAGTTGGTACCTTTATAAGAAGGATTTTAAAATGACTTAATGTTATTTTATATGGAACTATAAATCAATATCTTAGTTTGAGAAAGTTATACTTCTTAACCACTAGGGCTGAGTCTGAGAATCTGATACTCCAATAAATTAAGAGTGATTTATTTGATTAATAAAAAAAATTTGTCTCATAATTATAGAAACAACTAAAAGATGTGTTTTATATTCAATAAGAAAAATAACAAGAAAAGTATTCTTCAATGATGAATAGGAATTAATTACAGAGAAATAGAGAAAACACTAGAGAGATGAATTAACATGTATGTCTCCAAAGTGTAACTCTAAGAAATATTTTTTTGTTCTTGCGGAAGAATGTTAAATAATAAGATTTAAAAGTATTGATAATAGTAACAGTGAGTCAATATATTAGATAGAAACATAAATGTCTCTAAATTATTTCTCTAAAGGAAACATCCCACTACTATTTTCAAGAACAAAACTCTTTTATTTCAATGAATATCTCTATATATTCAGAATATAGACATATCATTATTTATATTTTAGGTTGAATATATCCAAGTCAAATGGTTCCATAAATAAAGCATAAAAAATCACAAATATTTTAACCCAAATCATTATATTCATTCAATGAGAGGCTGAAATTCACTTAGAAATAAGAATGATTTAATCCACTGAGTATGAGCCTTCGAATCAGTCGTAAAAAATCATTAATTAGATATTTACTTCTAGAAAGAGAATTGTATAAAATTTTCTTAATATCATGAATTTAAAACTCTATCTTTTACTAATTAAAACATAGGTTTCCTTCATGCAGTGAAAAGTTTAAAAAGAAGGTTTGACATAATACATTTTGTTTACAAAATTAGTGTTGATGAACCATGTGTTTGTTTCTAAAATATAGGTTCCTTTATAAATGTAGGTTTATTGATCCATAATTTTCCAATAGAGTAGGGCTCATGATATATATGTTTTATTACAAATGTTGGGTTCCCAAACCATAATCTACACTTACAAAAATATAGTATGAATATGGGTTTTAGAATACTTTCAATGACTTCTGGAATACATAAACTAATATATTTCTAGGGAACTATAACTTGTGTACTCTTCCAAAAATAAAATAAAATATTATAATGATTATAAATATAATGAAATTCACATAAATGTAAGTTTATTAGTAACATAAATGTGTGTATTTATGATCAGAAAAATTAAAAACACGTTAATGATTTTCTTGAATCAACACATGATCATCATGATCAAGTTTTTCACATGTTTGGTATGTGACATTATGAGTTGCTTTATGTTGTTTGGAGATAAATATTGAAGATGATCTTAAAAAATATAAGCGATAGAATATTTTATATTTTTTGGTTTTTAATTTTGTTAGACATATTTTGGAGGAGTCTTAAGAATAATTTTTTTTCGAATATATTATATTGGAATTTTGGTGATATTGTTGAGATTTTAGATATTAACGTATAATTTATCCATATTAGATAACTGGTGCTAACCATTTTGGTTTTGAAAAATATATAGTGATAGGTGGAGTGAATTTATATTCTTTTATGGATCTTTTGTTCTATTAAAAGTTAATTTTAGTTCTTTAGATAAGAAAAAATCATCTTTATTATTCATTTTTTGGGGTAAGAGATGAAGTGAAAATTGATCAATGCACAATCAAAGGATGAAATCGAGATATGGAAATAAATCAAGAAATAATATTTTACTGTGTTATCTATATTTATAATTAACTGATATATAAAAATTAGGAAATGTATCTCAAAAGAAAAAAGATATACTTTTACCTTTATTTTGGATGAATCGATGGACTTTTTACCCATTAATTATTTTTGGTTTTGTGGGCATTAACATTCACATGATCATGTACTCTATAACTCTCTACTAGTCCATGGATTCAAGTTTTACCCTCAAAGAATTAATTTTAACTTCCCAACAATGTTATATTTTTACAGGAACATGATTATGTGCTATTTCAATCAACCTTCAGGTTTCCCATTTTCCTTTTTTAAATAAGTTTTATTATCCCTCTCTATGATGGGGATTTTGAAAAAACGTATTTTCAAATATTGAACCTTTCATGGATATGAAAAAAATGAGAGTGTGAAATTTTATTAAGAAGTGGAGGTGGGGGGGAATGAAACACACAAAAAAATTAGTTTAAATTAATAAAAATATTGATATCTTTCTTATCACAGAATACAAATTTTTAATAGAATTGAGATATATTTTAATTTTTTTGTCTAAATGTGGTTGTTATAACATTATTGTTGAATTGGAGAGTATAAATATAAATTATTATGTTATAATATATATATATATATAATTTTCATACTAAATAAAAATATATCGACTAATTATTAGAAAATAATAACTCATTTTTTTCATAAAGTAAATTTATTCTTCAAAAATGCATTTTATTCCAAAACATTTTTATTGCATTTTTTGTGGTGAAATTATAATTAATTTCTAACACTTTTAGAAAAAAATATTTAAAAAATTAAATTTTTAAATCATCATATCACAATCAAATTTGAGTAAAACTTCAGTATTTTTCTGAAATGATTAATTTTCTAGTGAATAGTGGAAAATACTAAATTTTCTAATAACATCTTTTAATATAATTAAATAATTTAATTTATATGTACCATTATATTTTTTATTTGGT
The DNA here is from genome assembly GCA_963277665.1 of Viscum album. Classification (NCBI taxonomy): domain Eukaryota; kingdom Viridiplantae; phylum Streptophyta; class Magnoliopsida; order Santalales; family Viscaceae; genus Viscum; species Viscum album. The sequence goes on from OY728162.1 coordinate 131,340,276, forward strand.
ATTAATGTTACATATTATTAATTATATTAATAAAAATTTAATTTTATCCATTTTAATTATAAGTAGTCATGTTTTTTATATAAGTTAATTTTTAAGATTAAAAACACAATTTTTTCTAAAAACTAATTGTTATTATGTCTTATGAATTTATATTATAATTGATTTTGTAAATTTAAATATTTTTAACGTTGAAAATTGTACACCATATTTTTGTATAGTTGGTTAAAATTTTATAAATTTTTCCGAATTATTTTTTGTTCATTATGAGTAGTAATAGTGGTAAATATTTGTCACATCAGAAAGTGTAAAATCAATAAAACAGGGTTAAAACCTTGAGATAAGGTCTCAAAATCAACCCAAAACATGAATTATTTTCATTTTATGGGCCAAATTCAACCATATCAATCCTAAATTATAATATTATTCATTTTGTTTCCATTTTCCATTGACAATGGCATTTATATTATTTTAAGTGAGGAAAAATCCAAAATATAACTCTCTAGATTTTAATATCACTAAAATTTTTATACGAGGATAAAAATAGGATAATTTTAGTTATAAAAATTTATTTGAAATATTTATTATTTTTTAATAATGTTATTTGTTTTTAAATTTTAGTGACAAAATAATTATTTAAAATTCCTACACAACTCGGACAATGTTCTTGTGTAAGTAATATAAAAATCATGTAAATGATTTTAAAAAATCTAAATGGAATATTATTTTGAGGTGTTTTAGTGTAAAATAAGTTTTTTAGTAGAATATAACTTATTATTGATGTGGGAATATTTTATATTTTATGTAATTTAGTATCTAAATGCCTCTAATGAAAAAATAAATAAATAGTTAAAAAATGAAATCAATGATATTTTATGAAAACTAATATTTGATTAAATTTTTTAAAAATAAAAAATTTAAAATTGGTAAACTTGTATATGATATGGTTAAAAAATAAATCTTTTTTTATTTTATTATACAATTGTTTTTTTATAAATAAAATTATAACCCTTTAATATTGAAATAATTGTTATCGTGGTTAAGGATAAAAATGGTTACAGAAGGGGATAAAAAATAAGATAAAGTTCAAAATGATATAAAAAACTATATAAATTTGTTTTATAATTATATTATGACTTTATCCTAATTAAATTTAAATAAATTTTATTTTTGAAGCATTTTTTTAATGAATGTGAATTTATTATATAGTAATATTTTGAAAAATTACAAGAGTTACCCTCCCCTCCCCTCACTTATAATAGGACACATTTTCTATATTTTATTTACACTTTCTTTATGATCCTATATAGACCAATGAATTCAAATTTTTCATATAAACTTATATAACCATGAATTAGATGTGATGGTCTTCTTGAAAGACAATTCCAAGTGTCCTTAAAAAGGGATATATTAGAAGTCTCGAAGAAGATGTAATCGTCTTTCTGAATCTTCGAAATGTCATTCTTCATATACTTCATCTAAATATATTATAAATACATTAAAATAAAAATATACAGTATCATAAATATAATAGTATGTTTTTATGATTATGGTATGACCATTTTCCATCTAATTTTTATCCTAAAAAAGGAAAAACATCCCTCAGGCATACACATACGACGTACTATCTCCACCTAGTGATGAAAATCATTTTTCATCAACATTTTACTAAGATGGTTATAAATACATAAATAATATATATATATATAAATTATATTTATGAGATAAATATGAATATATAAATATAATATCATATCTACCTTCTTACCTTCCAATCTATTGGAAAATAATAATTTCTCTCATGTGTACGTGTTGACTACCACCTCCACATGGTGAGGTGACATTTTTTCATTTATTATTTAAATAGATTGTAATAATAATAGATTCAAAGAATATATGTTAATAATAATTATTATATAATGTTGAATTATTGTTTACCTTTCATTCATTTCCTTTGTTGAAAAGTGAAAACACCATTCATGCATAAGTACAACCTATCATCTCTATGAATAATATTATACAACATCCAATCTATAAATTTTATAGATGAATATATATATATATAATTAATATATATGATATTTTTATAATGATTATTAATCTGTATATGATGGAACTATGATAAAATTATATGGATCAGAACTTCCAAACTAAAATTCTCAGAAAAATGAAATAGTTAACACTCATGAATATTGATTTTGAAAAAAAATTATTAATAAATTGTGGTTGAAATATTATAATTGGATCATATATAGTACTATAAAAATGAAAATGATTCTATTATATAATTATAATAAATTTAATTGTATATTATATGTGTTTTGAGCACCATTAAATCAAGTGAAGCTTGAATTAAGGGTTTCTCACCTCGTTTTTATTTCTAGGAGGCATATGTCATATTCAACACTTGTTTACTTCTTGTGTGTGTATATAATACCCATAAATTTATTTTATGTTGAAAAACAATAAAATTACATGTATTTAAAAATAAATTTATGGTTATCCAACTCATTAGGTTTTGATTTAGATATTACCAAAGTGGTAAGGTTTCTTTATCACAATATTATTCTATAGGGACATGTATGATATTATGAACATATTTATGTTTATTAGGTTTATATAACTCCCATTTGACATGTTATATATATATAATTCATATTTTCATGATATTTATTGTTTAAATTGAATTTATTCTTTCATGTTACTTACAATTCAAAAATTTCCAAAGTTGTAAGGGTTTATGTTACAATCTCATTTTTATCAGGATTGTTTATGATCAAGTTTCTGATGTTGAAATTTCATGATTAACACATCAATAATCTCATGAATTTTATTATACGATGGTTATTTATAGATATTACATGTTTTCCTTCATTTTTTCTATTTTTATGTACTAAATATACAAAAAAAAATATTTTTATTGAAATTATGCCTTATTTATCTCTTTGGTTGAAAATCTGTTTTCTTCCATGTTAATGTTTTGTAAAAAATATCAAGAATGTTTTTAATATCATCCAATGTTTTCTTAAAATAACTTACAACAAATATTTACTTTTTATAAAACTGTTTAAAATTAATCTTCTTATATATCTTTAAATGAGTTACTTTTAAATTTTTATCGAAAATATAAAAGGAATATTTGTTTTAAGTTACATGACATGAAAAAAATTCCCTACCTTTATAAATAATCAATTATTTGAAAATTTCATTATATGTTTTCTGGTTTATTTTTAATGAAATTTCATTCCTTATTATATGTGAAATTTTTATATTTTAATTAATTTATTTCAAAGTAAAAGGGCATTTTACACTTGAAATGTTCCATTGATCCTTTAAAGTTATTTTTTATTTAGGATAACATCCTATGATGATTCTTATTATTTAATTGGAAACTGATCCAATGATACAATCTAAATTAATTCTTTATATGTCTTATTATTATCTAATGATGATTCGTTGAAACCCGTTTATATTCCATGGATTAATCAAGTTATAATTAAATATTTATAAAACCCATTTCCTTTCCATATTTTATGCTATGATGCTGTGATAAATTGTTTATGAAACCAAATTTCTTTTGAAAAGCATCAAATGATGATTTTTTCATGATCCTATGTCACAAATATGTATTTTTTTATTTTTTGATTGGTGTGACCAGAATTATAAAGCCCTTCAATGTATTAGGTAAAGATAGATATCTCATGAAAAAATAAGGACTAGAATGTAGTGGGAAGATCATCCAGTAAGGGAATATATCAATTATGATGGCCTTTGGAGTGAAACATGATTAAGGATATGATAAAATAAGGAGTTAAGATAATTCAATATGATTATATTAGTAGTGATCCATGAATAAAGAAATTATTTTCTATGATTATGTGTATTTTACAAACATATGTATTATTACATTATTATACATTCATTTTTCATATTATTTGATTACATTTTGATTCATGTCTTATGAAATTTCATGATTTTTCTATGATTCAAGATTATTATATATGATATGATGACGATGGTTTTAAAATGTTAATATCATGTTCTTAAACCCTTATGCCCATGTTATTCATTAGGGGTCATTGATATATCCCTTGTTTACCCTTACTGAGTAGTTCATCTCACCTTTTATTATGCATCCTTTCCCTAGGTAATGATAAAATGTTTTATGTATTATATCTATAAAAAGGTTGATAGTTTTGAAGAACATAATGGGAGATATTATAGGGTTCATATGAAGTAGTTATTTTTGTATCCAAATTTCTAAATATATTAAACCTATACGATTATAGGGTGGATCCCAATTTTATGCAATGAATATTTATCTATTAATATGTAATTTCTTTTTTATGGAACGTATGGGTCTCTATAGACTACATGGTGGATGTTTCCAAAATATGTGACTAACGAGTTCACTATGCAGGAAAATGTATCACAATAATTCCTGGAAATTTCTGTTATACATGACAAGAAAAGGAATCTGGGATTAAGAAAATTGAAGGTAGATATTGTTTTTATTGAGACTTATCTAAAATATAGTTATAATAATAAATTTTTGATTCTTGATAGTGGTTTTTCCTCACATAGAACATGTGATATGGTGATATAATTTTTTAAGAACTTGAAAGAAGAGAATTTACCTTCACAAATGAAAGTTCATTAAAAATTAGAGGATTTGGAATGATTGGGATTGAAGATTAGGAACTAGAGTCAAGGGGAGTTTTATTTGTGGATGGTCTTAACCACAACATACTAAGTATTATCTAACTTTGTGATTAGGTTAAGTAATTTATTTTAGAAAAATATTTGTGAATTATAAAATGTTTTAAAGATGGAATTTTTGATACTAAGGGGAAAATAACCAGTGAAAATAAATTTTATATTGGGATCCTTTTAACTTGTATTATTTAACATTTGAGGATCAAAATAAACCATGGAACTAGAGAGTTCAGAACATTTTCTATAAATGTAAGAGCACACATTCTATGAAAGATGTTGTAAGAAACATACCATAACTAAAAAGGAAGTATGATGTTATTTTTACAACTTTTCTAAAAGGAATGATGGTTAGTGAAAGATATAATAATTTTTAAATCCATCCTTCTAGATCACATAAACATATAAAGTCATATCTTTATGGGATGATTATACATCAATAAAAGAACATGATTTTCACTGAAGTACATTTATTATTAACAACAATAAAATGAAAAAAATCATGATTATAATCATAAATTAGAGGCTATAGAGATTTTTGTAAGATTTATAATGTATTTTTAGAAAGAACTGGGTCTATATATATTGAATCTAAATATAGGCAATGAAAAAGAGCAAAAAACTAACTCTTTATAGTTCTATCTGAAGAAAAATGGAATCAAACACTAATACAATGCTCCCAAAAATCCTAAATAAAATGGAGTAGTGGAAAGAAAAAACATAATTTTAATTGAAATGGTAAGAAACATGAATTATAAATATAAAATTTCTAAATAAATCTGTAGATAAGTTATAATCACAATTTTTGAAATTCAAAATAGAAGTTTATTGAAAATATAATTTAAAATGAATCCCTATGATATAGGGTAAACGAAAAATCCTTAAATGAAATAATTCAAGTTCATTGGGATTCCGTTCTTAATAAAGATCTATATTCCATATTTTGTAAAGTTTGATGTAAAATAATAAGAATGAGTTTTCATGGGATAATCAACTAATGAAATAAGTTACAAGTGTAAGAATAAATGAATAAAAAATATGGTTGATTCCTTTGATGTGAGGGTTACTAAAAATCATTATTCCTTTAAAAAAATAGATTATATGGAAGTTATTATGAATGTTAAAATATTGACACCCAAAGAATATAATGAGAATGAAGATGAATATGATCCAAAACATGTACATGTTGATTCAGAGTAGTTTATTGATGAGGAAAGGAAGACCGAAGAAATTTTATAAAGTTAAAGAATTTAGAAAACTAATTTTAATCCAATAAAATTATTGTAAATAAATAATATCTACTTCATACAATTTATAAATTGAGAATTTATAATTAGACTTCACTTATCATAAAGGAGGAACCAAATTCAATTTCAGAGGTGGTTGAACATAAATGATATGAATGAAGAGTAAGATCAAATTGAGAAAAATAAAACCTAAGATATTGTTCAATGAATAGTTAGAAATAATATTATAATAAAAATGGTAGATTATAAATAAGATCAATTATTATTAAGAAATTACAAGAAACAAATCTTGTATTTTTTTGTAAAGCTTACTCAAAGGAGGAATGTGTTGAATTTGAAAAAATATTTTCCCCTGTTGGGTGACATGAAAATATAAGAATTTTATAGGAAGTGGGTGTTCATAAAAATTAAAAAATACTCTAGATGGATACCACATCAGATTTCATAAATATAGATATTGAAGAAGATGTTTATTCCGAGTAACCCACTGGTTTCATACTAGATAAAGATGGAACAATACAATATAATCATAATAAATATTTATATAGGTTGAAATAGGACATTAAATATTAGTACTAAAAGCATGAGATTTTCATGAAGTAGTTCATATTTTTGAAAGGTAATTTTTATAACAACTTGTACATGAAGGATATGAGCACAAGTTCCCTTATGGTCCTTGTTTATGTACATGATATAATTTTTATTGGATATATATATATATATATATATATATATATATATATATATATTGTGAAGAAGTTTCTATGAAAATGATGAATAAATTTGGAATGTCAATTCTTGGAGAGTTAACTTTATTTTGGGGATTACATGTCTCAAAATAAAAGAAAAATTTTCCTCACTCAGAAAAGGTATTAAATAGTGTTTCTAAAAAAGTTTGTCATGAAATATTCATAATATGTTTCCAAACCTATATGTGTCGGTATAAAGTTGAGTAAAGATCAAGCTTAGAAATATTTAAATTGGAAATATTTTCATTGGTTGATAGGAAGATTACTCTATCTCACTAATTTAATACGTGACATTTTATAAGTAGTTACATTATTTGAAATATATTGGAGTTATCCAAAGGAATCACATATACTGAAAACTAAAAGAATACCTCATTATCTTAAAGGAACATAAAATTATGGCATGATGTATATGAGAAGTAATGAGATAGACTTTCTCAGGTTCATTGATGCTGATTGGGATAGAGATTGTAATGATATGAAATCAAAATCATGAGGAGCTTTATTCTCAAGAGAATTTTTTTAGATATATAATATTATTAAACATATTTTTTTTGTTGAGGATAGTGGTATTAGAATATATTGTCTTCACCCAAAATTGTATATAAATTATATTGATAGATGTTTAGCTAAATGATTTGAGGCTAAATGTTGGTAAACCATTAAAAAATCTTTTCTATAATCAATTTTCCATTGATCTTTCCAAAAAATGATAAAATATTTTAGATCAAATCATATTGACATTAAGTATCATTTAATAAAGAAGAAATTTTTTAGTGGAGATGTTATTGTTGAGTGTTTGTCAACAATATATGAATTCTTTATGTTTTCACCAAAGCTATGCCAATGGAAATATTTTCAGAATTAAGGTTGTAACTACATGTTTAACCTATACCATTGAGTTAATAAATTTATCAAGGAAAGGAACCCCAAGATCCTTTGGATTATATTTTTAATGTGGGATAAAAGTACATCTTTAATAAAATAATAAAAAACTCTAACCTTTAAATTTTGTAAATTTGAAGCTGGAATTATCATAAAATGGGGGAGAATAAAATATTGAGAGGGGGTTTATTCTAACACCCCAAGCTTCCACTGTACGTTTCCCTTTAAATAATGCAATAAAATGCATTATACACAACTTTGAGATTATGTCACACCAAGACCAATAAATCTAGCCATTATGAATTTTAATACCCACTTTTTGAAATTTTATAAATTTTACCCTTAAAAATGGACTTCATTTTTGGATTCGAAATATCAAAATTAGCTTAGGGTGAATTTTGGGTATTTTCCTCAAAACATTCAATTTTTTGATGAATAGTGAAAAACACTGAGTTATTGTTTAAAACCGAATTTTAATTTAAATAATTATTTATTTTATTTAAATTTATTTTCGGTAAAAATATATACATAATACCTATATAAGTTCAATTTAATTCATTGGAGTCATTTTATAATGTGTTTAGATATATAAAAATTTTATTGAACTTTTTACCGTCTTTTACCCACCTCCTAGGAGAATTTACAAATTTTTGTAAAAATTAATTTTACCACTTATATGGGTTGAATTTAAAAAATTACAGAGACATAGTTGATATCAATAAGTAAAATTTTATTCAATAAGATTAAAATAATTTGCGGTGAATAGTAATTTTTTACTTTTATTTACCTTGGTTAAAAGTAAATAGGGTAATTAAGGGTAAAAATGATATTATTATTACCCTAACATATGTCCTAATTATATTTGATAAGTATATTTCGACCAAAAACAACCTTAGTAATAAAATATGAACATTTTTGGTCCACTTGGATTAGATTAAGACATTTATTATTATTTTATTTAAACAAAAGTTAAAAGAGTTAAATTCAATGATTAATAACTAATCCATTTTTAATATAGGGTTACAGATATTATAAATTAGACTATATATATTAATTGTAAATCTAAAAAGAACTCCAACAGAATGGTATTTTTTTTAGACATTAATTAATTAAATTTATTTATGACGCAATGATGATTCAGTAATTATCTTATTAATGAAATATTAAAATAATTAATATTATAAATATCCAAATAAATATAATTTGAGTATTTTAAAAAATTAAACTAATTTTATAGGTTAATATGACATTTTAGGGCTGATTAAATAATTTTTTTGAACTAATTATGCTGTTATGAATTAAAAAAACAAAATACCAAATAGTGTCAAAATTGTCATAAAAGAGTTTTAAAAAAAATATTATATTATTAATTGATATTCTATTCCAAAAAATATATGGTTCAGCCAAAGGGATTAAATAATATTATATATTTCATTAAATAACCACTATGTGTTCACTTGGAAGTTTATAGTATGTTTATTAACCATATATTATAAAAATACAAAGTGATATGGTAAATGTCAAACTATTTAACTAGGAGTTAAATCTAAAAGATATGGTTAATATGATGACCTAAACCTTTTTAAAACTTATTAGGTGAGATATTATAGACCTATACCCACATTAGCCTTTAAATAATTCATTTTTGAGCCATTATAAACCGAAAATGATTTTATTATAAAATAATATTTCAATATTTTCTGAAGGTGCCCCTCACCCCTCTTATAAAATGGCACTTCCCATTCTCTCAAATTCACACTTTCAGAGCCATTTTATCATCCAAAAACTTCCCAAATATCCTCAAAACATTTCTCCCTTTATCTTAGGTTCCTTCCTTTAGTCATAAAGACAACCTAAGGAGCCCTTTTGGTCAAATCAAAAGGAATAACCCAAAGAAAAAGTAAATATTTCATCACCTATTTAAAGTTCTTTTCTTCTTCCACTTCCTCTTCCTTTATTGTATCCATTATAAAATAATAAATTCAATATATTATATTTAATTTTATGTTATTATAAAAATAGTGCAACTATATTCATTATTCTATCCATCCTATAAATGACAAAGTCATCATACGTGTGTACGTACGGATTACCGTCTCCATGTCATTGTGTAGTTTTTTCTTCAAAATACTTCATCATTTGAATGGGTATAATAATGAGTATAAATTATTTAAATAATAAATATAACATGATATTTATTTTTTATATTTGATATACCATCCAATTATATACGATTTTAATATGAAATGAATGATATTGTCGCTCGTGCGTACATATGGATTACCATCTCCATGAACGCAATGATATTAATTACCCATCATATCAATTCAAGAATAATTGTTATATTATGATTAAAAATAATGTTTAAATACTTAATATCATTATTAATATGAATAATATACATCCTATCCATAACAAACATTACTTATGTAACAAAATATATAAAAGAAAACGAATCAGTTAACACCTGAAACGATGATACTACTGAAATAACATTAACAAAGAAATATTAAAAGATCATATATGATTTCATATTTATGTATATAGTTCTTGTATAATTTAATAACAATTATATAACTATTATACATATCTTAACATACTCTCGACCAAGTAATAGTACAAAGTAAGTTTTAATTCTACAATCTCTTCATTATCTGAGGTTATTTATACGTAATTATCTACTGGGACCACTTTATCATCCACATCTGTGTTTTCATAAAAATGTATTTCAAAACCTTTTTAACATTTAACAGATAATGGGTTAATGCCATTTATACCCTTATTTTAATTTACATATTTTTAAAGTATTCTTTCTGTCGTTTTTTAAATAAAGTACTTTACAACTTTTTTGACAAAATTAAGGTAAGAATGATTTTTTAACCTATAGGGCGAGTGCATCTATTTTCCACCGTTATACCATTGTCAATGATTCCCTTAAAATCATAATGAAATATATTCAAAATAAATGTTTTCTTTAAAATTATGTGACTCTTAAATGATTTCAAAATAGAAAGATATATTTCCCTCAAATAGTTTTAATTTCACTTATGCCAACATCAATTGATAAGTTTTACCCTTGTTTGAAGTTGATTTATTATGATACAAATAATCCATATTGTATTTAAGATTCTGTGATATGTTTTAATATGGAGGAGTATTTTTTATTTTATTCATGTTTTATGGTTAAAGTATTGAAATTTCGTATGCTAGTTTTAATAATAATCTTTATGTTATATTTTAACTTCTTCTTAAGATAAATGTGTTATACTATTATGTTCCAGGTTGGTGACCAGTAAAAGTAAGCCCTTAGGGTTGGGGTCTAGTTAAATCAGAACCTCTGGGTTGGAGTATGGTTACAGAGGCTCTCCATGTTGGAGTCCGGTTACAGAGGCTCTCTGGGTTGGAGTCCAGTTACATAGGCTCTTTGGGTCGGGGTCTGGTTACAGTTAGGCCCTAGGTCATGGCACAAGGCCTTGACACCGAAATTAAAGTTCATCATTATGCATTACTTCATTATTAAAGTGTCTATTGATATTTCTTCTGATTAATAGACTATTAGAATATTCATGTGAATAAATAAATGGAATTATTATATTTTATCTTTACCATATTATACTGAAGTTCAAGATTTAAAGGCTTTTGTTTTAGTCTTATATATTGCCTCAAATGTTTATGCTTATTTATGAAAGTTTCCACTATATTGTAATCCTTACTGAGCATCCGAGCTCACCCATTTCTATGTTTTATTTTTCCCAATATGCGAGGAAAAATATTATGAATGACCTATAGGGATAGTCTAAGGGATTTAAGTGTGTCCTATGGAGATAATGTTGTTGTAGTTTTTCATTTTATAATATAATGTAAAACTTATGAATGTATCTAGTATTTCCAATGCTAATAAACAAATCGTTCTTTCGAGACATGATCTTTTGTGATCATGCCAATGTTATGTAATAATGCACTGACTCTAGGTAACTAGGGTTGGGGCGTTACAGTTATCTTAGCATGAACACAAATATTTTTTTCATTGAGGGGTTGAATTTCATTAAAAAATGTTTAATCATGTAGTGAGATGTTAGTAAATACTCTATGAGAAATGTAATAATTTGATTAAATATTGAGGAAAGTGTTTATTTTTAGTTTTCTTACAAATGTTTCCAAGAAATACAAAGGGGGATATTAGAGATCCTCTGGGATGTTTTTATAATGACCAATTTTTTATTAACATATTATTGGGAATGATTTTATATTTCAAGTAAGAAATAGTTATGAGAGTTGTAAATAAACATTCCATATGAAGTGATAATGGAGGATAAAAAACATTCCTTACTATGCTATGAAAATTTCCTTATTTTGTCAGATGATGCTATAATGATATTAAAGTTCCTAAAATCACTAGTATACTCATGATCCTAGATGATTTTGTAAAAAGAGTAAGAATTTAAATATATTTCTATTATTTTTTGTTTTTTATGTATAAAATTTAATTTAAATCTCTCAGATAGGAAATGTGTATAGAGTTTAAGGTGAAAGTGGTTCAAAGATGAAGTTACAAATTTGAAGATACATGATATGAAAATTTCACATATATTCATCCATTGAGGATGATGTTGTATGATGGATATACGATAATGTCTATCAGAAAGAGATAAATCAAATTGATTTTTATATGATGGATTCATTGTCATGCCATTATAAGTTGAGTTTGTCATATCATCATAGAATCTTTTTCGAAATCACTAGACTGACATATGGAATGTTTATCAAACAAAGAGAGTAGGTGTTAAACAATGTTAAAATTGATAAATTATTTATATTTCCATTAAATAATATATTTTACAAGTGGTATATGTGGATAAGTCTAGGATGATTACCCAAAAAATAATGAAAAAAGTTCTAACAGTTAGTGAAGACCGAATTTCATTGGATAGAGAGAGGTAGTTATCAATCAATCACTACGATGTGTTTAGAAATTCATGTTGATTAGACAAGGATCATTTAAATATAAAATAAAAAAATATGAAATGCTGTTTCATCAAGAAGATGATTCTATAGAGTTGTACTATATTTAGTTTTTCAATCCATGATTTTTTTAATGCTTGAGTAGACATAGGACGAATAGATAGTGGTATTCCTACTCAATGGAAGTATAAATCTAGAAAAACAAGGTGAGTCAATTAGTCAGATAAAATCCTGGGGGTAGTGATGAATAATTTTAGATAGATAATTTCTTGTAACTTCACCAGATAGAAGAATAGTCACCCAATATATAAGTTATTAATAAATTCATTGGATAAAAATTTTCAAGATGGATTTCAGTAGAGATTTAAATTAATTTTAGAAATCCATTAACAATGATTTTGACGAGTTGTTCATTAGTTTTTTGTCTAGTTGAGTTAAGGATGTTTTAATGAAGGATCTCCCATATAGTTTTAGAGAATATTCATTAAATTTATAGAAGGTTTTATAATCATCCCAATTAATCTAGGATTAATAGGAAGTTTCAAATATCACTTTTGAGTTGAGTAGGGAAATAAATTTTAGTTATTATGATTTCTCATGGAGGTGTACCTATATAAAGAAGTGAAGGTACAATATAATGAAAACTATTCTTACATGGGAGGGATAAAAAGTGTTTCAGATAGGGTTTAAGATAGAGATTTTGGACAATGATCAAAAGATCTAAAGTCTGAGTAGTGTGAGTTTTCAACCAAGGAATCCCTTGGTTATGAAAGAAGTAGATTCCAATCAGGGGAGTTTAGAACAAAGGTATCAGATATAGGTATTTATCCAAGTTAACAAACATATTTTCTGTTCAATTTTACTACATATAATACATCAGATAGAATAATATTGTTTTGATACACATTTATGGAGCCATACGATATGAGGAAGAGGTGTACCAAATGAAGTCACGCAAACAATAGAGTGTGTTGTACATAGGATTTTCAAAAAACATTTCTGGGTTATTAAGAAATGTTTCTTATCTTTTTTGGATCATAAAAAAAAACAGAATTTTGTAACTAGAAAAAGTCAGTTTAATTACTTATTGGGAGAATGTAGGGGTCTAATTGAAGTTGGATCAATTACATTCACTTTATATCATAGTGAATTTCTATTTATTGGTAGGAGTCACCATGGAAAATATGTAGTCATCCACACTAGTAAGAATTGTATAAATATTATGTTCCTTTATTTATATTCCTATAAATTCATACAAACTGTGGTTTCAATATATTATGTTTTATGGGATAAAAACTATAATTAATTAAAGAGTCTAATTTTAGGGGAAAACAAATCTATAAAATATTACCACTGATTCAACCACACTTCTCAATGATCCTTATATTCCTATAAATATTAATATATGAAAAGTTTTGAAAAAAACATGAAAATATTTTGAATACATTCAAAAACCCATATTAAATATTATCATTAATGTCACCATGTATCACATCATATGTAATACTTTTTGAATACCCATCTAAAACGCTTTTCGATTAACATTAAAACACTTTTATAGAAACTCTTTAAGTCAAAATCAATCCCAAATGAATTAAACAAAAGGTGTTACCCCACAAAACTATATACTATTGAAAAAAAATATCAATTACTAGATCCATAAATCAAAGTAGAGACAGGAGTCTCGAAAAGAATCAATTATATTCATGAAAAAAAGTGATATGACATGATTTTCATCAAACAAATATATCACTATATTTGTGTCCCCTATTTGCATCACATGCCAGCATGAATTCTTACATGTTACCCTTATCCAATACACAATGTGACCATGGTATGGGGTATATATCAATCCCATATATTCAACTAATATATTATCAACTATCCTAGTATAGACTTATTTGGTTGATGAATATATCACCTTTCATTCACTCTAAGGATGATCACATCACATGCCCCATACCTGAATAGATAATTACTTAATATGTAATATATAGTTTTGGTGTTACACTATTAATTATATATCAATAGTTCTACAATATTTCATTATTTTTAGAAGATAGAGTAAATCCCCTCTTGGTTGATCTCTAATCGTTAAAATGATCAAAAAAATACCCAACCACCCTCTGATTAGTTTCTCTAAAATGGGATACATATGAAATTTATCTTATTATTAAAGTTACCATTCTAGGTATCTTGTAAAAAATAGGTAATGTAGACTCCCTTATCATCTATGAACCCCTAGTATACAAAATACATAGTTCTTGACACACCATGTGGTATACATAGTGGTAAATCCAACTCCCAAAAAAACTATTTTGTGCTTTATGAGAATTTGTTAGCACATATAGGAATCCTACTCATGATGACCTTAAAATATCATCATAACCCATAATTATCTTCGATGATAATTTGTTAGTGATAACTCAAATACATACTTTGAGAGGTCAACTATGATTACATTTCATGAAATGAGTATCTATATAAAAATTTATATAGGCAATTTGAAAGAATGATAAAATGGATATTTCCTTCTATATGATACGTTTTATATTCTTAAAACTGTTTTAAAAATATTAATAAAATCCAACCTATGATCCAGTCTGACATTTCATATATGTTATATTTACTTATCATCTTTAGGTTTTATACACAATATAGCCTTTTTTTAATTCATTTAATAGATATATATATATTATTCTTGTGACAATACAATATAAACATCTAATAAAACATTAACACTAAACTCTTTAGTGAGTAACACATATGATATATAAAATTTAGAATAATAGTGACATTTAAGAATCATATTCTAATTTTAAATCCATTAATATATTAAAACTCTTTTACTTCACAAAATCAAATGTTATGATGTAAAAATTTGTTGTTTACTTATAACTATTTCTAGGTTTAACATCATCATCCTCAGAATTTTTACAACATATTTTCTATTAAAAAATTATGTAACAATTTACATTATTATTTAAAAGTACATAATAAACTCATAAATATAAAGTCACATTCAAAAATTATTGTAACAAAATATACCTGTAAATTTTATTTTTACATTCTTATGTTTATGGTTTTTTTTATGTTCTCCATGTTTACCCTTAAATGATCATTTGAGCCCACCCTTTTTATGTTTACTTTTCCCTTGGATATAAAGAAATGTTTTAGATCTTCCCCTTTTGTTTTCATACCTAAAACCTTTCTTTATATCCAAGGGAAAAATAAACATAAAAAGGGTGGGCTCAAATGATCATTTAAGGGTAAACATAGAGAACATAATAAAACCATAAACATAAGAATGTAAAAACATGAACATTATTTTTAAATATCAAAATCCCGAGTCATGAAATAAATCATGGCAGTACGTAGGGAACATATCATAAAGGAACATTAATCATGATAAAATAGAAATGGAATAAAACATGGAATTGTGGAAAAAAATAATTACAGAATATTATTTCTATAGTATCTAAGGCATTTCTTCCAAGACCATCATAGTGGAAAAATTTCATTATTGAACCATGTTTATGTGTCATTCCATCCATGTATTACTGAACCAACGTTACTTTCTGTTCATGCCCTATAATATTGAACATGATTAAATTTTTGTTCCAGTCATGTCTACCTCATGAGATATAAATATATTCCCAATGCATTGGAGTGAGATATAAATCCCAACCATCTCATAACGAAATCATTTTTACGTGTTCCAAAAAACAATCATCATATAATAACCAAATAAATTAAATGGATTTCTTAAACATCATTCTATCACAACATACTCCATATAAAATTTCATTCCATCATTAACACTACAAAATCATAGTAATAATAGTGATATAAACATAAAAAAATTTAATTATTATCATCTAAGATGGAAAATAATTTTGATAAAATACTCGATCTTAATTCAAGAGGAAAATATACTTTATTATTAAAAAACATTTTCTTCTAAAAAATGTCTCTCAATTTTAAAAGAAAATAATTTAGTTGAAAATAAACTTGAAATTGTGAGAAGTAATAGTCATAGAAATAAGGTTTTAAGAATACATAAAAATCCATTCAAGCCAATAAAAGAGAAATACATTCTTCTTGTACTTTTACCAAAAAAGTGAAAAAGTACCTCATATGGAAAACAAAGAAAAGATTCCTTCAATACATTGTAGTAAAAGTCAAAAATGGGTAAAATGAAATTAAAAATACATTGAATAATAGTAAAAAATTAATTATTTTTTTAGAAAACATATGCATGGATGATAAATATACCCCTACTATATACTTATGTACAACCAATCTTGAATAAAAATGAGATTAAAAAATTATCCCTTACCATAGGTATGATTTCTTCCATATGTGTCTAAAATGCCTATATAGTGGATTTAAACATATAATTAAATTATAAAAGAACAATAATAACATCTATTATATCATATATGATTCAATAATGACTTTATATTACCTAGATATTTATCAATTCCTTGTTAGAGAAACGTTTTGGGTAATAATTGTTTTATTTATCGTACATGTGTGGATATTTTATTCTTGATATTATTACATAGATCATGATTTAATTACTTATAGAATGTGAAAAATGATTTATATATCATATATATTTAGTATTAAAATATATAAAATATATATAATTTAAATGGAAAACACTTTTCATCGAGACGGTAGGTAGTACGTATGCATGAACGTTGTTTCCATTTCTTTATTGAACTGAATGGAAGAAAGTAAATGAAAGACACACACACATGTATATATATATATATACATCCAGTATAATTATTATGACATATATTTCATAATTATTAATTATATATACTTTATAATCATTTTTTAATGGTTAACGTGTAAAATGAATCTCATCGCGTCGTGGAGACGGTAGGCTGTACGTACGCATGAGTGACGATATCATTCAATTAATGGTAAAATGGAATGGAATTGTATGGTATATTAATTATAAATAATAATAATAATTTTATATTTATTATTTCCATCCATTATATGCATCCTTATACCCATCCAAATTAAGTATTCTTGAATAACAAGTTACACCATGACGTGTAGACGTTAAGTCGTACGTACGAACACAAGGTGATATTATTATTAGTAGGATGGATAAAAAGAGGTATAAGGTTATACCATAATTATAATAAATTATAATCATGTATAATATAATTTATTTATTACTTTTTTTGTGGTAATAACATAATAAGTGTAAGTAGAAGAGGAAAATAATTTTAAAAGAGGTGATAAAAAATTACCTCTTTTTCGAGTATCTATTGTTAATTTTCAAAAAAGGTATCCATAGGATGAATTTATGTCCAATTGTTTTCCTCTAGGATTTAGGTAGGGATTTTAGGAGCTTATTTGAGTAGAATTGTGATGTTCCAAGGGGATGGAAAGGTGGGAGTAAGTGGGTAGAGGTGTTGGCCTTTTATAACAGAGAGGAGGGGCACTTTAGGAAAGTATTAAAATATTATTCTATTATAAATTTATATTAGAATTAAAATAGATAAAAATTGATATATTTCAAAGAGAAGATGAGGATGGGTCTAAATCCTCTTGAAAAATAGGTTTTAGAAAAGTTTAGTTCACAAAATCATCCTTATCTTTTAGCATTAACCCTTAATTAAATACATTAACTCTTACCATGTATTCTTTTATTTTATTAATATATAGATACTGTAGTTACTATAAAATGCCATGAGAACCAAAAGTCGATCATTAATGACATTTATAATACTATATAAGTTATTTTTCCGAATATTATATTTTTAGGAGTATTATATCATTTAATAAAATAGTATTTGTTTTAAAAACTAATTTATGTCAAAATTTATCTTATTGAGTAATATATTTTTGTTAAAGTCATAACAAGATTATTCCATCTATAAAAAATAATTTTTGCCTCCCAAACATGACAATGTCGTCCAAAAAATTCTTTTATGTCATCAAAATATTCAAATTACATTTATTTTAATATTTATAATATCATTTATTTGAATATTTCACAAATAAGATAATAATTTCATCATAATTATTTCATAAATAAATGTATTTATTTAATGTATAAATATTATAAATAAAATAGCATGATATAGGAAATATTTTTCTTCTTATAATGAATATTTATAGTAAAAAATATCCATTATATAGCCCCAACTTAATTTTTTTTTGTAAATTTATACATGTTTATTTAATATTTCATTTTACTTTTAATTATTATTATAACATGAAATTTTCACACCCTAGTGGTTATCAAATACCCAAATTTCAAAATAAAGATTTTTTTGGTCATATATGACTCATCAAATAGTATGAGGACATGTTTTAGGGTAGTTTTATATTATAATAATATTATTTTTTATCCTTATTTACCTGATTTACCCTTTATCCATGGTAAACAAAAATAACTACTAAAGTTTGTATTCATAATGTACAAGAATAAAATAGAGCTTTTTAAAAAACATGGACCTTCTAATTGAAATTATGGAATCCAATTTTTTTAATTCAACATACATAATTGCTGAAATTAATTTAATATTAATTATTGTTTTCCAAATAAAAAAGCAGGGTTTTAAGAAGTAAAAACTGTCAAAATATTGATGTGTGTTAATGTAAACTTTAAATGTGAAATTACATCCAATGAACAAAATTGGATTAAATTAAAACAAAATAATCCAATTATACATTGAAACCTATTAAAAATATAATCTAAATAAATTAATAAATTAGATGAAATGGTAGTTTTGAATTAAAATACAGTATTTTTCACTATCCATTAAAATATGAATTTTATCAAAAAAATACCAAAAATTAATCCAAAGTAAATTTTGACATCCAAATGCTAAATAATAATTTAATTTTTCCAAATATAATATATAAATGTGTTGAAAAGAAGATTTGGAATGGGTGCGCCATCCAAAGGTGGAAAAACTGCATTTTTTTAAAATTTATTCTTTTATCCTAAAAATTTAATTGGTTCTCATATCCTATCTAGAAAATACATAATATTAATTTCAATGGTATGTAAAATTCAAAACGTGTTTAATAATATTCATAATGGATAGTTTATATCCCATTAAATTATAATATTTTAATAATATATCGTTGGTTAGTGAAACTATGTATCGGGTACAACACAAGCTATCAAAGAAGGCCTCTCTTGCATGTAACGTGACACAAGTCAGTATTTCGTGTAGTGAAATATTCCTTTGATGTTTTGTACAACACAATCCAAACTTAGTTCTTTTATACATTGAACAAAATCTATACTCAGTGTTGGGTGTATCATAATCCAACTTGGTGTGGCGTGTAACATACAACAAGTCAGTTTAGTGTTAAAGGAATGTTTGAATTAGTGAATGTGCAAGATATAGATGAAAATTATAATTTATTTGAAAAAATGGACCATAAAAACTCTAGGTGTTACAACACCCTTAGTTTTCAAGGACCTTAATAGGATACTTAAAGAATTTTTTTAGACTCTCTAATTAAATTTAAAAATTCAAGATTAATATTTTATCTACATTACATTAAAAACAACACTATATCTATAAAATTACATGAATTATTCATCTTTCCTCAACATTTGATAATATCATGTAAATGTTTCACAAGTTCATTCAAGTTATCGAAATTTTTCCATAGATTGAAAAATAAATTTTTAAACTAGATAACCCTTAAAGAAATGTTATTTCTCTCTATAACACTAGCATAATTAATCATATTGAGTATCATTGACACATGAAATTATATTGAGTACATGAGAATAAATATTCCTATGATGAACTTGCATCAAATTCTTTTGAAACCCTAAGATAATTATTTTATGCTTCCATAAGAATATAGGCTCAAATATTGAGAAACTTAAACATTTGGTTACATAGTAAGGTGTTTCTCTAACATATATAATTTTTATGACTTATGAACTCTACCTTGGTTACTAGTATTATGAATTCATTACATTAAAAATAAACTTCACAAGGATTAATCTAAAATTTAGGTTTTATGAAGATTTTATTATCTATATTAGAAGCTTTTATCATATGAGTTTTGTGTTTTGTTAAAATTTTATGAAAAATATTATTAAATGGGATCCCATTAAAATTATGACCCATTTTAAACTCATCATATATATTAGTAGGCCAAGATCCATATTTCACTAAGAAATGAGTCTTCTTTGAAATTCCTATTATCACTTAGTTATTTATGTTCATAATCATCTCAACAATATCATAAATTAATACTATATAATATATTATTAAACTAATTTTATAATCTATCAAGAGGATAAACCCAACTCTTTTTATATGTTATCCTAACCATTAGAGTTTCATAACTAAGTGAAAAATAAATAAAACACTAAGAACATGCTTAAAAAATACAATCTTGGGGAACCATTATTTGGAATATCTTCCCAAAGGATGATCCAAAATCACCCATTACATTCTTTCCATGCACAAGATAATATAGGGGAACTCCATTTTGGTGTGAAACTACAAGGTTGGATGATTGAGGTCTTAACAAGATCTATTTTTGATGAAAACTAGCACTTAGTATTTTGAAGGGGAATTAAATCTCACCATATTATCTCATGTTACTCAGTTTATGTATGAAATATTTAAACAATTTAGTTTTTGAATCCTATCCCATCCACCAAACCTATATGTTTAAACCATATTGATGTGTAACTCTATAAAAAGCCCACAATTTGTGTTACTCACTCAAAAATGGAAGCCAAATATATTTAAACATATTTAAATATATCCCATAAATATGGTATATGAACTCTTCATGTAAAGGTTTAAAATTATATGAGATCAATAATCTCTACATGAGTAAGCTTATAACGAAATATTATTAGCAACACATTTATATAGTAAGGATTAATCCCATAGTATAGTAGAATTTCTGACTCAAAGTACCTCTACCTTGGTATAATCTACTCAAGAGAGAGTCAAATTCAGGATAACTCTATCAGCTAATGATTATAAAATATATTCAGCAACTAAATTCAAGCTCATGACATCAACTATAAATAGAGTTCAAGGGAGATGAAACAAAATTAAATACCATTCCCAGGATGTAACTCCTTAGATTCATGAATGAAAATATCTAGAAGAAGTTTAACAACACACATATTCCAAATATAAATAATTTATATCTATGAATAGAACTGGGGAATAAATTTTAAATAACTGAGAAATTAAATATTTAAACAAGAGATAAACTATTTATGAATAATTCATAAGACAATGATTATAAATTTTTTATATTTTATTTCATAAAAAGAATACTGAAATCAGTTTACAATTATTTTCAATATGAACTACACTATATTCATTATATTCCATATTATTTTAATATATGATATTTGATTAAATATATACATTTTTTATTATAATTATCATTTATGTAGACATTTTATATAATATAAATATCACATATTAATATTATTAAAACCATTTATTACATCAATTTCTCATAACTCATTTGATAAGGTTTGAATAATTTCCAAATATGGATAATTTAATTGGAACATTTCAAATTTATCATTATGAACATTTCAAAAAAAAAAATTAATATAAATACATGATATTATGCCTTATTTTGTAATTTATAAGCACTTTCTAAATTACTCATATAATTTTTCATATAATTACTTTATATTAAATTATGAGGTGTTTCATATAAATTTATAAAATGTATTTAAAAATTAAATTTAAATATAAATGTATAATTATTAATGAATGTGCCATAAAATTTATTTAATTAAATATAAACTTGTTAGAATTATGTAATTTATAAAAAATTTATAAAATAAAAAATATCCCCAAAATACATTTTAGTCATTATTTAAAACTAATTTATGAATTATTAAATCCAATTCATAATTGAATTTTTTATAAAAATAAATTATTCTTCCCAATTTTATTAAACACTCCAAACTAATCATAGTGAATGATTTAACACTATATTTTGATATCCAGAGGAGTCATAAGAAATGAATGATAGGTTGTGAATTAACACATTGGCACACATATTGTACAATTTATGGTTGTATCCTTAAATATGGTAAATTTAATATATAAGGTTTTCCTATGTTCCATACTTTATGATCTATATCCCTCTCATAAAATATGATATACCTTATTCACAAATATTTTTCCAAATCATATTTTAATATATATCGAGTAATAATATCAGTGATATGATAATCTACATTTCGAAAAAACTAGTTTAGCTATTATATTCTATGATATCCCAATATCGTATGATATAAAGTGAATAAATATATAGATTTAGCATGTCTTGCGACTTATGATATCCTATATCATATTCCGTGATAAATGTCTTATATTATAAAAAATAGGCATATTTTACAACTACCAAGAGACATGTAAAATGATATTTAAAATCTTTATTTCAAATATAATTGAATAAATCTAAATGAATTATATACTCTAATACCACAATTGAGATTCAAAAGGATCTATTAACACTTAATATAATATAGGTAAGTAACCTAAATCCTAATACCATGATCTTTATGCCTAGAAATATGAAATCATACAAAACTATAAATAAAGAACTTGTAAACCAGTTAGTAACTCACATTTAAGAGACACAATATCATATACAACATCATCAAATGAGTATAATATTTAATATAAGGTGGATGTCAAATTATATCCTATATTTAGTGGTATCCATGGGTTGGAAGGAATATTTTGGTTCTCAAATAGGATTATTCTCAATCTACTATGTGCCAGAACTTCTGGGTGTAAAAACTATTGGGTACAGATACTTTTAGTGGATGGGATTCATGGATAATAATCATTAAAGAACTAATTATTTACATTTATTGGTATTGGGGTTTTTAAACCCCCTTG
The DNA here is from genome assembly GCA_963277665.1 of Viscum album. Lineage (NCBI taxonomy): Eukaryota > Viridiplantae > Streptophyta > Magnoliopsida > Santalales > Viscaceae > Viscum > Viscum album. Next base: position 131,363,739 of record OY728162.1, read on the forward strand.
AGGATTCTCCTTAATAATTTGTGCATTAACTCATTCTTTAAATTATATGAGTTAATTCCTCACACAACTCCTACATCACATGCATGCATTAAACCATCAACCTCATGATTCATCTTAGATAGTGGTCCTTAAATTATAGACTCCATGGAAGATTACCCATAAGTAGCTCCATTGCATGGAAATAATATTTTATGAAAACATGGAAAAGTATTCTTACGACTCAGAGTAATCAAGAATTAAGATTTCATAGAATGATGAATATATTACAGGAAAACATTTTACATTCACCATACAATAAAAACCATTTTAAAGATATGAATCACCCATGATACCCATGTATAAATATATAAAAATATAATCTTATGATTTTTTGATCATAAAATATTATTCATGAAGGTATAGTATGAAATTTAATATCACAACATTACAATATGTTCTACTTATAGCATACGATATAGCCTAAGAATCACATGAAAAAGTCTGTAGGAATTATATATCCTTTAATTTTTTTTTCAATGATACAGTCCATTTAGGTCACAGAGTATGGTTGACTAAATAGGTGTTAAGTTTAAATGAAAGTGATACTCTAAAAATTCATTAGAGTTAATCTAAAATAGTTAAGGAAGGATATTCACAAGGTATTAAATATGATTTGATCAAGATGAAATTTAATAATATCTTTTCAAAAGTGTTTTAGAAGATACCCAAAATGATTTTTTGGATATGGTTTCACATGTTATAATTTATGAAATGGAACATAAATATATGTGTATTTATTTATTGAGGGATATTAAATGAGATATATACCCTAAATATTTTTTACATAAGATATTATATGACATGAAATATTATATAACATAGGGGTGTCAAATAACCCAATGATCTTCTTCCTATATTATATATATGGTTGTTTCATATCTTATAACTAAACTTTATTATAAAAATTTCTTAAAAATTCATATTAGATGAATTGGTTGTATTTTTCTTCCATAAATTGTATGGTATGGTTCCACTTTCACAACTTCAATTTAATTAAATTAGTGAAATGTTAAGAGATGGACACCCTGAACCTCATATAATTTAGTTTCCATCAATGAAGTGATATAAATATTATAGTTCCTAGGAAGTTCATTGCATTTAATCATGTTATTCCGGACATGTCTGATTAATTTACTCATACATAATAAATACATGATTAAATTCATGATCTTTCAAGGAGCATCTTAATGGATATATAATCCTAACAACTATATGAGGGAAGAGGGTGTGATTTCATGATTATTATCCAAAACTACCTAACACAAATTCCCACCACTCCTACCAAATTTTCACGATAAGGAACTATCATGTTAGGGTGGATGGAAGATCTTATACATAGGACATGTGATCTAATTAGTCATGGATACCTCTGATGGTGGGAGTCCTTTAACTGCCACTAACATTATTATCTCAAATACCATTAAATGTTATTGAAAGGTGATGTAGATCTCATTGTGGATATTCAGTGTAAGTTTTACACATTTCAATATTTTGTTCTTCATTTCTATATTTCAGCCTTTATTTTATTCTAGGAATATAGATCTTGGATCATGGGTTTCTTTATTTTTTTTATAGGTATAATAAGAGTTATTAGACCCCCAAGAAACAAATTACCATGTACCTCCATGATATTTTCCCTTAAGATATTTTTTTCCTATAAAATTATTGAGATACTAATTATTTTGGTATCCAAATGAATTTGGGTCCACTAATGTTACATAAAAGATAATTTAGAACCCATATTTAATTTTATGAGGGTATTTATTAGATAATTGATAATAGAAGTATAACATTTTTGGTCCATCAAATTGATCCTTTTTTAAATTACATATATAAATAATATTATTTATTTTATGAATATAATCACATATTTTATATTGAAATTTTCCTTTTATATGTTTATTTTTTAGTAATAAGTATGATTACTACATTCAATTTCAATGTGGTTCTTCCCTTGACATTTTTGAATTATAATTTTATCAAATTACACTTTACATTGTGATAATTTTAAAATATTCACTCTAAAATATTTATTAGTGAAATAATTTATCTTCATTAGGTTAATTTTTTAATTTCAAGATAAATTCCTCTTTTACATTATATACTTTATCATTTTCACAATTAATATAAATATATTTATTTATAAATGCATTTAATTTTTTTTATGTTCAAAAAAGTATTCCTTAAATTGATCTTTATTGGTTCTAAGGCCCTAAAAATTTAAATATCTTGGATAACATGAAGAAGATATAGAATTTATATTTTTATTTACCTCATTTTTGTCACTGATAAATATGGTGTTGTAATTATTTGATTCATTTGAGGATATAAAGTCATCTCTTGCACCCCAAGTAACTAATTAATGAATTTATTAATCTTATTATAATATTTAATCTTTTACTTAAAAATACGGAAGTCCAGTTTTATGTTCACCATTATCTTGAATTCATAGAAATTTAATTCATCTTATGAACATTGGTACTCATTTTTTGGTTTATCAAAATTATTTTTTTCGTGAACTTTTTTAAATTATTTTACAAGTGAGAAATTTTGGTTTCACTCTTCAAAGTGATTTCCACAATTTCATTGAATAAATTGGTATTTTTTCCTTGACCTTCATGGTTTAATTTTCATATTTACATTTCATTTTGATCTCATAACTCATGAGAGACTCTATGGGTTCCACTATGATAATGTTCTTGATTTATTTGGCTACTTAAATTACTATTATCTTGGGTGAAAAAATTGTAAATTCCCAAAGTAATTTATTGAAAAGTGATCCTTTAAAAATTTAATCACAAATAGATTCTATAACATTGAAAACATAAGGAAACCAAGAAAAAATTTTAGTAATTGATTAATTATAATTCATGCTAAAACATTTTAAAATCTTTCATATACAGGTCAATTATAGTATTATTGACTTTTTTATTCCTCCATGGAAGTCTTAAAAAAGTTTTTATATTTCATGAGTAATTTTACATGTGGAAACACAATTAAAATCTTACATATCAATGCCATAATAAAGATCACTTTTCATAATATTCAAAAACAGTTATATCATTAGGAGTCCATTTCTCCATATCCTTAGTTTGGATTTAATCCTTCTTATCTATTTTTATATAGTTATATGAAAAATATAAAGGTGATTTTTTCAATAACTATAGTTTTTCCCATCAAATAGTGACACATGACCCATTTTGTAACCTTTGGGAGTACCATGGGTGTTAGTTATAGAGGACATCCTTTAAAAGAATTACATGAAATCAGTTAAGGTTTAAAAATCAACGGTGGATCTGATACTAATTTTTGGTATGAGAGTATGGAAAGAGTGGAGTGAATTTATTTTATAAATATAATTAAGATAAAGAAATAAATTTGAAACAAAAATTTAGAACTAAAGAAATTTTAAAACAAATATGCTATATATGTTAAATTAAAAAAGAATTTATTATAGATGATGGGATACAATTTAAATTTACACAAGTTTCTATGTATCTTCTCCTCAATTCCTTGATAGTTACACTAATATATTATCATTAGGGGTATCAAAACAATCTCCCAACCACCACCTCAAAAAATATACTTCTTTCAAAATAGTTATAATAAGTAGCCCAAGTCATTCAATTTAGTGGTAGTGAACATTTAATTAATATAAGGTAATAAAATTGATTGCATTTAAAAAATATCGTTGAATATAACTAAATAATATCATAGGAATTGTATATTTAAAGTAAGATAAAATTGTAAAATAAATTAATAATTGATAATATTAATAAGATTATTCAAGGAAATTTTAAAGGATGTAAATTTAGACAAAAAAATATAAAATATAAGTAACCCAAGGTTTTAATAACTTAATTATGGGATATTTATTTCTTTTATTACTTATTTTGGTCCATTATATTAATTTAATATTTAATATATCCATTGAGTATCATATATATCCATTTAATTGTATAAAATTAGGAGAATTGAATTTTTAGAAAATGTGATGTTGGGATGCACTAGAGTTTTGGTGGAATCACCTGGGAATGGTAAAACTAAAAGATCTCCACTGGGGATTATTTACAGCTCCCAATATTTTTTATATTGCTCCATAGTGTTTTGGTATTGGATACAATAACCACTCCCTCTTCTAGTATAATTTGGGTTAGAAGGAAAATAAATACCAATATTTTTTTTGTGTATGGGAAGATTCCTTGGTGATAGTGTGATCCAATAATACATTTTTAATGTTATTGGTATATATATAATAATAAAACACAACATAAATTGTTATAATGGTAGGGAACCATTTTTTTATCATTAAAAAAATATGAGATTACAAGATTCATGAAAAATATGGTTCTCTAAGCTAAGAATCACCACTATTAGAGCTTTGGGATTGCTTCTTATTTCAGAAAGAGTTAATCTATTTTCTTCTCCCAAATTATTGTGTCAAAAAAATTGGTAAGCTTTAAAGTCATAAAATGATAATGAAATATTTTATAATTAACTCCAATTCAATATAAGTGTTTTCTCTTCATCACAACAACACACAAAATCCTTTATTCACTACTATTCAAATTCCAGAACTGTAGATATATATAAAAAGGAATATAATCACTTATTTACTTTATTTATTTATTTTTTATATTATACACTCTTCAATGTTTATCATTATATCTAAATGTTTTATTAAATTCATTTGATTATTTTCCAAGATACAGAAATAAAATGTTATTTTAAAATTACATATTTTTTATTAGATATTCTCTAATAGATTTCATAACTTTGATCTCCATATATTTAAAATAAATTTCCTCATTCCAACTCCCATATATACTATTAAATATTCTCTTCAAATGTTCCAAAATTTTCTCTATTAATTTCCTCGAAATATTGGATAATAATTTTTTTAATTAATTCCATTGATTTTATGAAAACCCAACTTACATATATTTGGATTATTGTTACACGGTTTCAAATTTAACATGAGTGAAATTTAGGAAATCTAGTTTACGCTTCCACACTATCACATATTTGTTCTCAATACTTGCATTAAGATGTTGAAATATAAATCTCACATTCATAAATACACATTCATAGTGTCAAATCCTACATATATAGTTCAAAGTTATAATCTCACTCTTGTGCTTTGTTTGGGAATAAGATCTCATGTACATAACAATTTTTTCATTCCATTACACTTAAATAGACATATGGTTTATGAAACATCACTTATAAATCACCAAAACCATTCTAATGAAACTAATTCAACTATTATAAAAACTAAAATCATTAAAAACATACCCATAATGAAAAAATTTATCCATTAAAAGACAATGTTGGAATTTAAATATCAATGTTGAGAACAATACTCAAATACTAGTTAATCCTTCATTATTGTTTAAAAATAATTTATTATGAGTCAATATATATAAGGAAAAAAGAAATACCTCTTGTATAATTAATAAATATATGTTGAAATTATTTTTTAAAGGGTTTATGAAAAATAATCTTCTATTGATACTTATTATCAAGTAAAAATAATATCCTGTATTAAAACCTTATCTACATAAGCTTATACATATTATTTATTAAAATTATAAATATATGTAAAGAAAAATATTTATGAAGTATGAATTATAAAACTAACTTTATATAGAGTAATTAGATGTTATGTTTGTGAATGAGAAGGTTGAGAAATATTTTCAAGGAGTTTAATCCTTGCATAGTTTAAAATTAGCTCACAATCAATGAAATGATAGTTTTAGTAAATTACTATAATAAAATTATTTCATAATTTTTAAAATTGATAAATTTTAAAGGGTTCTTAACAAGACTTGGGTTCATTGGCCAAACCCACCATCCTATATAAATTGGGTGGGATAAATTAGAGAAAATATCTCATATTTTAATTAGGATTAATAGATTATTGAAAAAAATCTTGAGAGATCAAGTGGACCAATATCAATATATGTGGGTAATATCATGATATGGAATGGTTTATTATATTTTAATTTCATTTTAGTTAAATGAAATTTTTTATAATAGAAATATTATGATCCAAACTAAAAGAACATTCACAATGATAATTCTAAAGAACACCCTCCTGAATGTATTCCTTCTAAATGTATTCACAACCCCTTGACCCTATATTCAGGAAATAAAAATTATACAACCTAATTACCACATGAAATCAACAATACACACAAAAATTTTAGAATAAAAGGAAACCATGATGCAAACATATGGATTAAATGTTTCAAATAGAAGTTCTATATCCCTGGGAGAACACCATAATAACTATTATAAATGAAATTCTAATTGATTACATAACTCTATATTATCACATGATATTATATATATATATAATGGAAAATGAATTTATATTAATTATACACTCTCATAAACATTTCCAACCTCAAATTTATAGAGGTATCTAACTGATAAACCCGTTTGACCACCCTCAGAGATTCACATCTATCCTCATATTGGTCGAGGAAACCTCCGATAAATGTTTACTCCTTATAATTGACCAATTAAATATGGTGAAAATGTGTACATTCCATGTATTGAAAATAATATTTTTGATACTTACAATATATTATCATAGTAACACGCATCATCTAAACTCCATCCATAAAATTCAAGGTCCATAACTTCTTCCATAAGACACATTTAGAAAAAAAAAATCCATTAAAAATCTCCTTTTGGTAGCTAAAAAACTTCAACAAACCCAATAATCACCCATTTAAAGAAAGATTCAGGGGTTTTGACCTCCTTTTGAATTCATCAATTCTCATTGTTATCGAGAGAAAGATGGAACAGAGGACCAGAGGGGGGGGGGGGGTGAATTTTCCTTTTAAAACCTGTAATGAATTATTAATTAACAAAAATAATCAATAAAAATTAATAAAATATAATAAAACATAGTGGTATTGTTCAGAATATATATCATTATAAATAAAATATGAACAATTTTATTTATTGTAGTCAAAATCACCAAGATTCAATATTTATACTTTAATATTCTATATTCAATGTTAAGATCAACACCCACTAAGAATCCAAACTTTTAAAATAGTTCTAACTTCATTACAAAAATTTCCCTTTTCAAAACCAGATGTCATATCTAATCCTTGATTTGTACAAGATTAAATGCCAATTCTAACCTATTTTATTTGCAATTTAAAACCTAATAACCATTTTTTTCATAGGTAGAATAAAAAAACAATCATTTTTTGGTAAAACATAAAATAATTCTTAAAAATAGATAAGTTAAAAAGTGAAAACTAGAAAGAAATGAAGAGGAGTAATGAAAAGAAGATGTGAATGTTAATGTAGATATATGTTATTTGACCACTTTGAACTAGAGAGTCAAATATTGAAAATAATTTATGATTGGTATTGTGAAACAATAGTCACAATAAGATCTTAAGACTTTAATAATGTCATATCAGGTATTTGTTTCATGCTCATTTTCTTTCCTCCCTATTTATAGAAAAATCCTCAATGGAAATTTCATTCACCCTTGATTCCCCTTTCATGGATGTTTCCTAAAAACAAACAATAAAAATTCAATGGTTAAGTGAAATATTTAAAAATATATGGAATCACGTTGCTATCTATTTAAACATCGCATGATTTTTTCCTTCATCAAATACTATAATACCACATCATATGAAATTATTATCATTTATAATTAATTATAGAATGATATAAAAATTTAAATAAATTTGATAAACTTGGGGTGAGTAAAAATATGAAAGTTTTAGTAAACCAGAGTTATAAAACATAGACTATACACTTCCATAGATTTCACATCAACCATCACAATGTTTTATCAATGCTAAATAAAAAAATTGATTAATGGGTAACCTTTTTTATTTCATGGTAAAAGCACCGATAAAGGTAATTTTTATCAGGTATAAAAAAATTACTGACAAAAGTGAACCCTTTATCAGTTATTTTTTAGTGATGATGAAAAATCTTATTTATCATAGTTGTACTAGTGCTGATAAAAACAATTAATAAAAAGAATAATTAATATATATAAAATTATCATATTTATATTAAAAAATTAATTTTTATTTATATACATTAATTACAAAATGCATGTATATAATTAATATAAATATTATATATTGATATATATATATATATATATATATATTAATAATTCATACGACTATATAAATATGAATGATGTATTGTTAATATGTGATTTTTTCACTTATATATTTATATCAATGTCTATGTGCATATATGTGTATGCACTATATTTTGCGTGTAGATGTTTTTTATGTGTATATATAGATGTTTTATGTGTATATATGTATGTATATGTATGTATATATATATGCATGTATGTGGGATATACATATACATATACATATACATATATATATATATATATATATATAATATGTGAACATGTGAATTTGTGGTGTGTAATTAAATAGTTAATTATAAAATTATTAACATTTACAATGTTTTCAAAAAATTTAAATAAAATTTTAAATAAATAAAATATATATCTAAATAATTATCAAATGATCAGATTATAATAAATATATTTAAATAATAAATATATTTATTGTAATTATCAAAAATATATATATATATAGTTATATACAGTCTCTTTTGATAATGTGGAAGGGACTTGGATACAACCTAAATCCTATAGATGGGTTTGTCATCCAAAAGGTCAGGGAAGGAGGTGTGGACATGATGATTAAGCTATTGGATGTGGGTGTGGTCGAGATATGTCTAAAATATATTCTATCAAGGATTCTCAAACTCAACTTACTCTAGAGTAAGAAAATATCATCAAGAAATACTTTTTTATCTTCAATGAAAAGAAGTTATAGTCTCAGTGAGGAACTGTTGATGACGATGATAACTCTGAGTATGACTATGGGGATGTCCCTGATCTATTTGATTTATAGTCCTTTTCCCTTGATGGTGGGTAGGAATGCCTGACTGTCCCCATTTTCCTCTCTCTTTTTTCATTTATTTTTTCTACTAAATTTAATGGGTATGTGTTGTCTTACTAACTTGAAATCAAACCTATTTCGTATATATAATTATATAATTATATATAAATATATAAATATATATAAATATATATAAATATTTATAAATATATAAATATATTTATAACAATATTTGTTTTTTAATTAAAATTATATATATATATATATTAATTTAATTATAAAATTATCAAAATTATATTTAAATGATAAATATATTTGTTTATATTTATAATTATATAGACTAATATATTACCAAATTTATATAATTATATAAATATATAAAATTATAACATGGAAGTTTGGCCATGGACATGGAGATCCAAATCCATGACCCAAAAATTTATTAAAAGTGGAAACATCCAAGGAAAAGTATAGTAATGTGGGGCCTGACAAAGTATAATATCCCAAAGAAGAGAATGCGGGAGATAAAATCTTATTTCTCCCTCTAGAACCAAATGTTCTGGCGTGTCAACCTCTACCCATTAGATGTCAACTTATCCACCATGATTTGTTCCTTTAAGGCTGCTCAAGCTCATCATATGATGACAAGTCATATGAGTCCTCTAGAATAATTCAACTCCTATGCTTCTAAGAGAGCTTCCAAAAATCCATCTCTGTATTAGCTCTATAGTGATATTCTATAGTTTTAGATAGCAATTTCTATACTATAAAGTAGTCCTATATTTCCAAAAGTGACTAGTTCCAATTTTTTACTAATATATACTTATATTTGTTATAATTATCAATAAATTAATAAATATTTATAAATTATATAATTATGGTTAATATATTTTAATAATATATATATTTATTTTATTTATAATTATACAAACATATAAATTAACAAATATATATAATTATAAAATGATATATATATATATAATATATCCCAGAGAAGTCACTAAGGCCCTATAATGTTTATTAAATTTAAAAAAGGTACAATAAGGTGGAAGGTGCATGATATGTCAACTCTTCCATCAATAACCAAACTAAAAGATATTAGTAGAAATGGGTTTCAAAAAACAAGGAAGGTACTAAAAATTAAAATGAGCTACACGAGTAGGGTTTGGACCCTTCCAATCTCTTTTAGAAGGGTATATTCCTTTCCTACTCCATCCAGACATTCAGGTATTGAGTCTCTTCCATGACTCATGCCCTACATCGGATGACAATTTAGCCAAGTCTTCTAGAACTATTTCCCTGGAGATCGTTTCATGAGGATGTACCTACACCTGATGAAATTACACTCTTCCCATATAACATTTGAAATCCCTATCCATATTAAATACCTCCATGGTAAAATCCTTTGAAAATCCTAACACTCCAAAAGGATTTTTATTAACAATATTAAGAGAATCTCTATCCTTATCGTCCTTCCGGGGCTATTGACCATTTTTCGGACCATTATCCCTTCAAAAAACCACCTCCAATGTAACCCCTTGAGTGTTTATGAACCATTTTTTTTGAATAAATTTAATTCATTTTATGTCTTCACTTTCATTCTACACGCAAAACCGTCATATCTTTTATTACATGCAACAATGAGTTTCTAGGAAACATCATTTTATTATAAATCATTAAAACAATGTAATTATAACCCAGATGTAAAAATTAGAATTATTAATATTGATAAATAATTTTTAAATATAATTTATTAATATAAAAAACATATTTATAATAAAATACATAATTTTCAGTATATTCATTATATTTTTTGATAATACTATTTTCCCAAAAAAAATTCTTTTTATGTCACTTTATAAACAATAATAAAATTAAATATTGATAATTTGAAATTTAATTTTGTTAATTAAGCTTCATTTTTAAATTAATAATTTAAAAAATATCTTAAAATGCATTTTTTATTTTTCTGAAATATCTTATTTTTGGATGAATAGTGAAAAATATTGAATTTTAATTCAAAAAAGCATTTTTTTATTTAATTTATATAAATAAATTATATTTCAATTTATTAATGTATATTTAGGTAAATTATAAATATATAATATTCCAAATTTGGTCATTAGAATCAATTTAAAATTGGAATTGGTTAGATAAAGATTTCAAACTTTTGAACATTTCTCTTTAAAAACCAGTTGTCTGGTTCTGTCTACGTGATTAAATTTTAATTTAATTTATGCCAGTTATGAGATTTGTATATGTAAAAATGGATTCCATATTTGGAATCATAATTATTTATAATATATAATTATTTAAACTTAAAATTTTACCAAAATTATTAGTAAAAATAGTTAAAATTAATCAGGGTGATTATAAGAAAATCCAGTTTACCAAGGGACTAAACATTAAACATAAGAGAAAAAATGGTCTATACACACATAAATAACCTATATTATGGACATATTTCTACCATAACCCTTTCATGGATATAATTTGGTGAATTATTTAATAAATATTATAGGTAAAAACATATGTACACCTAAATTTATTTTCAAAAATGCCAAGTGTGTCATCTCACCCCATTATAAAAAGAAACCACGTATTACCCTATCTTCACACCATAAAAAACAATTGGATTATAAAATAACTTCCAAATACCTTATACAATACCCTAACTTCATATTATAATAATTCCTTTTTTATTAAATCCTACCAAGTATGTCATTTGGTGCAAACCAAAAGAAGATACCCAAAGAAGAGGCAACGTTCATCAACGAATGTTTTTGTTTTATTTATTATTCAAAACCCTTAAATTATTTTTATATAATGATTATATAATAATATTAGTATCTTAAATATATAGATATGTTTTTATATTATGTTTATGACCTAAAACCTCACATACATCAATCAAATGGAAAACACAAGCATCGTTTCTCTACATGACATACTACAACCTGTGAACCGATGTCATTCCTTCTTCCATTACCACCGTTAAAGGTTGAGAATAATGATGGAATTACTATTTATATATTATAATTATGATTTTTATAATGTTATTATGATTATTTAATTCTTATAACACATATACCATCATGCTTTCCATTTTTTTGGGAATACTATAATTTCGTTCGTGTGTATGTCTGACTACCACCTCGTGAAGGGATGTGATTCATTCATGATTTACATGGAATTTACTAAGTATAGTTTTTATAAACATACATTATATATATGAAATAAAAATTATTCTTAAATGATAATGTATCATATAATTTTCTTTATTTTATTCTAATAAGGAATGGAAAACAACGTTCATGCATATATACGACCTACTGTCACCATAAATTCTATATCTAAAATCCTATTTATATATTTTATAAAATATTATAAATAAATATATAATTAATATTTATATATATATATCACATACCATCATGATTTCTATTATGTGGGAACACGATAGCGTCGTTTGTGTGTAAGTCAGACTACAACCTCACGAGGTGATGTGATTCGTTCACTCTTTGGATAGAATATATTATGGATGGTTTTAATAAAAGTATATGATATATATAAAATAAAAATGATTATTTAATGATAATATAGGATATAATTTCCTTTATTTTAATCTTATGAGAAAATGAAAACATCGTTCATGTGTACGTATGGCCTACCTTCTCCATAAACAGTGTATCTAATTTCTTATTTATATATTTTATAGACTATTAAAAATACATATATTATAATATATATATATATATATAATATTTATATCATGGTTATTATTATAAATATTATTAAATCATGATCAAAATAATAGGACACCAAATATGAAAAATTAAAACTTATATGAAAAAAAAGCCATCATTACCCAAAAAGGAACTTTAACATGGGATTATTAATAAATATATAATATAATGTCATAGGTAAAAAATATATGGTAATATATATAGGTATTTTTTATTTTATATAATTAAAAAAAATTATATTTATTATAGAGTATGTTTGAACAATTATGACAAGAGTCAGGACGTAAGGTAAGGGATATTTGTATCACTTTTATTTTCCATGAGACACAAGACATTTTCACCACCTATTTCTTATATGTGGTGTGTATAATACCCATTTATGTATTTTAAAATTCTTATACATAAAATTTTTGGGATTTAAATATCCATTTTAGGATCTATACATCATGGGGTTTATGGTCAAAATGTTACTAATGTTGTAAGGGTATTTTTTTGTCAAAATTTTCCTTCTATGAGACATAAGTTATAATACACACCTATATTAGTTAATGAGATGTATATACAAGTTAATTGAATTATAATATCATAAATGTTCTCAATCTCATGATATTTATGTTTCATTTTATGTTATTACTTCATAGGGTTTACGATTCAATTTTTCCAAATTGGTAAGAGTTTATTGATACAATCTCATTGTTTATTGAGATTATTTATGATTATTCTTCCATTGATGGAATATTTTGATCCATATCTTAATAAATCTAATTTATTTTATTATCCTTTGTATATTAATGATATCTTTATTTAATGGTCCCATTCTTTCACTCTTTGGTACTTAAAATAATTAAGAAAACAGTTTTAAGAAAATATGAATTTATTTCTCTCTTCGGTCAGAGATTGGTTTTATTTAAAATAAATTGTTTCTAAAAATATTTTCAAAATGATCTCTTAAACAAAATTTTACCCACTTTATATTATCAATTTTAATAAATTTAAATTAATCTTCTTCTTGTTTTCTGATCAAGAAACATTTTTAAACTTTTTAAAATGCAAAATGAATTTTCGGCATTTATGGAATTACCCCCCATTATGAAAAAAATTTAATTGAAGATTCCATTGAGATTTAATAATATTTTTCTTAAAGATTTTTTTCTAGTGTTATGGAATATCATTGTTTTTAAAGGGTTTTTCAAAGAAAAAGTTTTTAAAAAATGTAACATGTTTTTAATTTTTTTTCAAATCAGAATGAATATTTTTCTCAAGAAATGTTTTAAATATATTTCAAAATTAATTTCTATATAATATGACATAAATTGGTGTTAATCATGACTTTCTAGGGATATTATCCAAGGGTACCATTCGTATTATTCTTATGAATGGTTTTTGTTTTGATGGTGTGATGTTTATAAAATTCATTTCTCATGCACAGGTAATATGCCTATGAAACCATATTCTTTTCACGGGTTATGTTTTAAATAAGATTCCTATATTTTATCCACATGTAATAATGTGATGAAATTCTTGTGATTCCCATTTAATTTCATGGTTTATAATATGATTAATTGTTAATATATTTGGCACACATATTTATGATTTCTTAATGTCACGAGTGGGATATATATCTCTATAAAATATATTGGGTAAATATTTATATCTCATGTGATAGAAACAACATGAATGAGGAGTAAACTAAGTTTATTAATATAGGACTAGAAAGGGAAGTGAACTCAGTTCAATAATACAAGGCTAGAATGAGAATTGAACTTTGTTCAGTAATATAGGGCTAGAATGGGGTTTGAACTCGGTTTAGTAAAGGACTTTTCCTGTTATGATGGTCTGGGAAGTCATCCTTAACAAATATGAAGTTATTTTTTACTCTTATGTGTATGCCACATATTCTATGTCTTATACTCTCATGGATCATTTTATTCGATTAAATTATGATTCATATCTTATAAAATACAAATACTTATTCAATGACCCTTGATTATTATCATTAATATATATGATATGATCTTCTAATGTTATGAACATTTTCTCATACCATTATTCTTATGATTATTATTACATATATCACCTTTTACCCTTATTGATAATCTGACCTCACTATTTCTTATATTTTCTTTCCCCATGTTATAAAGATATATGTTTTGTATGATGTGTCTAATAAGGGTTATTGTCATAGAGAACCTAGTGGTACACAAGGTAGTTATCTTATGGACCCCTATTTATGTTTCTAATTTTCTAAAGGCACTAAAATAATATATTATTTGGGTGTGTGTTTGTGTAATGTAATTAATATTCTGAAATAATGATATAATGTATATGTGTGTCAAGACCGGTTCCTTAAAGTTGGTATCATATAAATACTTTAGTTAAAATTTTGAAACTAGGATGATAAAACACTTGTGAGATCCCTAAGTACATGTCTAAGTATAAGTCTAAGGATGACTAAAAGTCTCAGAAAATTTCATAGATTTTTTGTAAAAGATATAGTGTGTGTTTTCCAAACAATATATCATTGTCTAGATACTAAAAGTGGATATGGCCCTGGAATAGATGTACATAGGTTTAACAAACCAAAAATAGTTTATTGAGATAGAATCAATTGGGAACAGTTGAACGACAATGGGCATTTCTCCACACCAGGTTTGACACTCATGGGGGATATGATTTAGAAATTCACAAACTCTTTACAAATGACTATAAATGATTTAAATAGAATGTGACTATTAATATATTTAGATAAACATAAGGTTTCATAGATTAAATAATGTGGTGTCCTAAATTTTTCATCCTATAGGTGAATTTTATGATTATTTTGTTTCCCACTATGATTATATTTTCTTACACTATATTTTTTGGTTTTAGTCAATGGATATAATCTAAAATAACTTCATTAATACTATGTTCAATGGAAAATGAAACTATTTTTCTCCTAATAATCTATATTTTATGAGATATATAATGAAAAATTGTGTATATATGCTCACACAACTTCCCTAAGCTATGAATCATGCTAGACTTCCAAACGAACAAAATAGGGAACAACATTTTTTTGTTTCCTTCACGAGGAAAAATCCACATTCATTCAGATGGTCTTCTAATCCAATTGTTCTTTAAAAAGTATCAATTCCACTAAAAATATATTTTTCATTATCTAATTTTTTAAACATGAAAAATTCATTTTTGTAGTATTTTTTAAGGTGAAGTGAATCAATGGTGGAATCTAATCCGGAATACAAAGAAAACAAAAATGAGATTGACTTCATAGAATGGGATGAGTTCAAGAACTTATTTTTTATAAGAACATTCCTTATATTCATTATACAATGATGAATAAGGAGTTACTTGATTTAAATAAAATCAATGATGAATCTATTGGTACCTATGTGGTTAATTTCACAAGACCTATGAGGTACAATTATTGCATCATCATCCAACCTAAAAGTAATTTTTAATGATTATTTAATTGTTTATAATGAAGTTATTGAAGGGATTTATCCATAATAGACATTAGTATCTAAGAATATATGTTCCCATGTGCAATCATGGTGGAAATAGAAGATGGAATTACATATCATTATCATTTTTTGACACGAAAAGGAAGATGAATTTCAATGGAAAATCTAAGAACCATGGAGAGAAGAATATGAGTTTCCCCTTATGCTCAAGATGTGGGAATAAGAATGAAAGAAATTTAATTATTGGAACAAGTAAATGTTTAATGTGTGGAAGGGAAGACTATCAAGAAATTTATTGCCAAAGTGATGGGAGGAATATAAATAATGATGTGAATATAGAGAAAGATGTAGAGGATGAACTTCCACCACTTCAATGATTTAAGTGTAAGGAGAATGGGAATTATAACAACCAGTTTTCAAACCCATGGGATAATTAATATGATAAATTTCAGAAACCTATCATGCCTTGGGACAAGGATACATCTCAGGTGATCATTATTTCTGATGAGGGGTATGATAACGTTATGGTGAATGGTATACATACTATCCAGTCTAGAACTGTTAATGTATTATTTGACTCATGATATACCCATTATTTAATATATAAATAATTTGATAAGGGTATCAGGATTCCACCCAAATGATTAGATTTATAATTATAAGTAAAAACCTTATATGTTATGATAATCACATCTCATGTTTCTGAATCCACTATAGTTGGTGTTAGTGGGAATGCGATTTCTAGAAGTCTTTTCCTTCTTCCTCTATTTGACCTTTATTTCATCTTAGACTTGTACTGGCTTTATCTACATAAATCTCACATCAATTTTCAAGGATTGGAAGTTACATTTGATATTAAAAACCAAACAATTATCTTATATCAATTTGAGGAAAAGTATAAACTTATGCTGGAGATTGGATCCAATGTATGAAAGCTAATTCCCAACCAAAAGGGATGTTTATCTCAAATAGTTTGGGTGAAACTTGAGATCAATAAAATATCTATTTTATAGGAATTTTATGATGTATTTAGGGATGATTTTCCTAGTCTCAAACCAAAATGTAATTTTTAGTTTTCAATAGAACTCATACCTAGTACGAAAATAATTTCTAGGACTCCATATAGAATGGCCTCGATTGAGTTATATGAATTGAATAAGTAACTCATGTAAAGAATTAACGAGGGATTCATTTGGTGATGTGTGTCACTTTGGGGAAAAAATTTTCTTTAAAAAAAATAAAATGAATAGATGCAACTCCACAATGGTTATCAAGAGCTAAACATGATCATGTTAAAGAATAAGTATCATATTCTCCATATTGATGACTTTTTTGATCAACTACATAGAGATCAATATTTTTCCAAGATTTAAATTTGTTTTGGATATCATAAATTGAGGGTCAAGAATTATGACATACCCAAGATAACATTTAGTACATGGTATAGACACTTTGAACATACAGTTATGACTTTCAGTCTTCATAATGCCCTTACTATCATCATGGATTTGATAAATTGTGTCTTTAGATATTATATTGACCATTTTTGGTATCCTTTATAGACTATATTCTTAACTACTCAAAGAGGAATAAATATCATGAAGATTAATTGAGAAATTAGTGAAATACCTTGAGGAAGGATAAACTACATGAAAAATATATAAACTATGAATTTTGGCTGGAAAAGGTTTAATTTCTGGGTCATATAATATCAAGAGAGGGTATATTAGTAGATCCATCAAAGATAGAGGATGTTTAATATTGTCCTAGATCAACCATGGTGACTGAGATCTGTAGTTTTCTTGGTTTATCTAAATATTATTTATGGTTTGTGGATAAATTCTCACACCAATCAAATACTCTAACAAAGTTATCTTCGATGGGATCTAAGATTCTCTGGTTAAATGAATCAGAAAAAAATTCAACGAACTAAAGAGATGGTTTGTAAGTGCGCATATGCTTATATCACCCTATAGTGGAGAAGTGTTTGTAACCTATAGTGACCCATACAAGAAAGTCCTCAGATGTTTCTATATATAGTGTAACATGTTTATAGCTTATTCCTCATGAAAAATAATGTTTCATGATAAAAATTACCCAACTCATGATTTTGATTTAGTAGTGGTAATTTTTCATTAATAATATAGAATAATTGTATTTATGAATAAAAGTGTGATATATGCACCGATAATAAAATTTGGAAAAACATATTCACATAGAATTAGTTGAACATGTTTCAGAGAATATGGTTAGAGATGATAAGGTATTATTACATCTCAAAATATCACCACATGTCGAAAGAGAACAAGGTGGTCGATGATTTGGGACAATAATATAACATGATCTTATCTATAATCAGGGACACAGAAGATCCAATGTTTCTATATTTTTAAAATAAGGATATAGAAATCTTGAAGGAAGGGGATACATCCTATCTTGACCAATTCAATGTTCAACCATATATCAAAGTTAAGATTACAGAGGTGAAAAAGGAATATGTAGAGCATTAAAATAAGGTTAGAAATGATCATGATTTTAAACTTGATTATGATGGAAAGGTAAGGGTTAGGAACCATTTACGCATTATTTATATACCATTTTTGAATAAGGAGTTGTTAGATGAAGATAATTGATCTTCATTCTCAATTCATCCTAGAAGTATGAAAATTTATAGATATTTGAAAGATTGCTTTTGGTGGGATGGAATGAATAGATATATCATAAACTTTTTATATTGGTTCTTGGTATGTCAATAATTTATGGCTTAATGAAAAAATTCTAAGGGGATGTTGCTTCCATTACCCATACCAGAGTGGAAATGGGAGAACATCACTATGGATTTTTTTATTGGACCCCCCAAAACCTCTAAAGGTAAAAATTATAAATGGGTGGTATTTGATCACCTTACTAGGTCCTGAGACTTCATCACTATCAGAGAAGAGTTATCAATGGACCAACTTTAAATGATATATATTAAGGAAGTGGTCCGTTTTTATAGGGTACCAAATTCTATTGTATCAGATTAGAATCGAAGGTTGACCTATTTTTTTTGGAAAATTCTTCAGAAATCCCTTAATATAGAATTTTGTTTCAGTACTTCTTATCATCCCTAGAAAAATGTTCACTATGAAAGAATAATTAAAACTCTATAAATATGATTAGAACTTATTATTTCTATTTAAATGGTGGTTGGGATCAACACCTTTCTCTTATTGGGTTTTCTTAAACTATATCTTTCAATAAAGAATTCACTTGACTCCTAATGAATCCATATATAGGAATAAATGTAGAGATCCAATGTGCTGAAATGAATTTGGTGAAACAAAGCTATTAGCACCTGATATCATTAGAAAATGGAAGATAAGGTTAGATATTTTCAGTAGCACAGTAAGGAAAACTATAGTAAACACAAAATTTATTATGATAATCATAAATGAGATCTAAAATTTTATTTTGGTGACAAGGTATTCCTAAGAATTTCTCCATTGAAGATGGTTATGAGATTCAGTAAGAAAGGGAATCAATGACTAAGGTAGATCAATCCCTTTGAAATTATTGATTGTATTTTGATAGTATCCTATCACATGGAGCTTCCAAAAAATCTATCTCAAGTCCACGATGTGTTCTATGTATCTCAACAGAAAAAGTACATACCAAAACCATTATATGTACTGAACTCAAAGGCCATACCATAGTAGAATGAACTCTATTATAAGGAATACCGGTAGAAATTAAGGATCATATAGATAATTCTCTACGAAATAAGACCACTCAACTAGTCATAGGTTTTTTAGAGAAACCACCAATTTGAAGAATCTATATTGAAATATGAGGATACAATGAGGCAGGAGTATCCTCATTTTTTGTATCAAAGTAATGGATTTTGAGGGTGAAATTCTTTTTTAGGGGGTTAGAATATAACACCCCAAGTTTTTATGAATTTTTTTTTGAATAAATAGAATTTATTTATTTTCTTTCACTTCATGCAACACCAAGTCAGTATTTTGTTATATGCTATAGAAAATTAAGCTTGTGTTATATGAAACACCGAAATATCTCGCATTACACCCAACATTGAGTTTCTACAATAAAACATTTATTAATATATTATTTAAACAAGGAATTTATAACCTAGCTATTAAAACTAATAATATGAATATTAATAACTACTTTCAAATATAATTGTTATATATAAATTAGAAATATTTATAATAAAATACAATATTTTTAGTAAAGGCATAATATGTTTTAAAAATTTTATTTTCTAAAAAAATTGATTTTTATGCCTTTTTGAGAACAATAAAAAAATTAACTTTTTAAACTTTTAGAAAATGAATTTTAGAAAATGAATTTTATTTTTTAATTCACAATTTCAGAAAAAATATTGAGGTCAATTTTTTATAATTTTCTAAAATATTTCATTTTTGGATGAATAGTGAAAATTACTGTATTTTAATTGACAAATTATTTTTCATTTATGTTATTTATATATAAAAGTTATATTTTATTTTTTCGGTATATTTAAGTCAATTATAAAACTATTAATCCAATTTAGGTCATTGGAATCAATTTTACATTGATATTGGATATAAAATCATTTCAATCTTTTTAACATTTTCCCTTTAAAAACATGTTGTCTCATATCATCTACAGGATTAAATTTTAAATAAATTTTTTCCACTTATATAAATAAAATTCTAAAAAATTGTTTCGAAATTCAGAATCATAATAATTCATATTGTCTAGGAAGTTAACCTTAATTTTCGTGAAAAAATTATTAGTGAAAATAGTTATAATTAATCACGGTGATTAAGAGAAAAACGAGTTTACCAAGGGACTAAACATTCAAAAAAAAAGAGAAAAAACAACCTTTAAACTTGTTAAACACCCATTATATGGAAATATGAATACTATAACACAAAATTTATCTAATATTTTTCATTATTGAATCATTTTTTATGTTAAAACTTGGGTACACCTAACATTCATTTAAAAAATTCCAAGTGTTCCCTCTCCCTCATTTATGAAGGCCTTTGACTATTTGCACCTATTTCAGACCTTCAAAACCAATTGGTTTTTAAATGGCCTGCACAAATAAATTATAAAATTCCATACGTTAATATTACAAGACTTAAATTTAAAATAAATCCAACCAAGGAATTGTTTTTAGAGAAAATGAGAAGCAAATACTCGAAGAAGAGGTAACATTAATCAATGAAAGTTTTTGTTTTATTTCATCCTAAAACCCTTTAAAATATTTTAATATCATGATTATATAATAACCTCGGTATATTAAATACACTGATACTTTTTTATGTTAATGGTATGACCTATAACTATAAAAATTTCCATTAAAATGGGATACACAATCATCGTCTGTGTGTAAGGTGAACTATCACCCCGCGAATCGATTAAATCCGTTCTTCCATTAACACCCTTTATTGTTGATAATAATGATGTATTTTTAGTTTATATATGATATTTATTTTCTTTATTATGTTATAATTATTTTTTAATAGCTATATCAAACATACCTTAATGCTTTCCATTTTATGGGAATATGATAACATCGTTCGTGTGTACGACAGAATAATGTCTCTTAAAGCGATTTGATTTATTCATGTATTACATGGAATGCATTAAATATGTGTTTAATAAAAATATGTGATATATATTTAATAAAAATTATTCATTAGTGATAATATATCATATAATTTTATTCCTTTTAATATGAAAATAAAATGAAAATAATGTTCATGCATACGTATAATTATTAAATTTCTAGTCTAATATGATCAACTTAATTTTTGACCAAATTGATTTGTGAAAGGGATTAAAATTAGTTACAGCAATTAAGGTAAAATTAACCCTAATAAGAGACTAAAAATTAAACATATGGTCCGAAATGACCCAGAGACTTTTTCTAAGGACACTAGATGCCAATATTTCAACAAAATACCCTCTTTTCATGAATTTTATGAGTTATTGGGACACTTGTTTATGAAATTTCCCTATTTTATAAGTTAAGTAATAAAAAAAACAAAGTAACCCTACTTACCATTAACATTTATAAACATTTGAGATTTGAAAAAAACATTATATTTTTGGATATACATGTCCTTTTGAACTATAAATTTATATTTTTATCATAATGATTTATCATAATATTTTAGATATGAATTAGTTACATTACATTTTTAAGAAATACTGACATAGTGATTTTTTAGTTAATAATTAACTAAAATAAATGACACTATAAATATTTAAGGTGAAGTAAATTGCTTTAATTATTATCATTAATTATTTTAATAGATTAACATATCATTTTTTATATTGTTGAAATTAATAAATATTTATCCCAATATTGTTTTGATATTTTTGAAATTAAAATTAAATATATAATGTCGAAAATGACACTAATCTTATTTTTTAATAAATGATATTTAATTAAATAAATTAAAATTAATAAAAACCTTACATTCTTATAAGATCTTTTTTACATAAATAAATATCAAATATTTTCTATTAATGTACCAATTTATCTTTTATAATTAACATATTAACCCATGTACTGTAAAAACATTATTTTCATAGTCTGAGTTAATGTCGTGTTTTGGCTCGTTACATGTGTTTGTTTTAAAGTTAATTTCCAAAATACATTAGTTTTATATTTTTTAAATTTCATATAATATTTATATTTAATTGGGTCTATATTTTCTTATAAATTTAATTTTAATTTAGACTTATTTATTAAATTATTTTGTTATAAATTTAGTTACTTTAATAAAAACCAAAAGGATAAAATTGGGGAAACATATATGTTTAGGAAAACAATTATAAAAATGCAATTATTTTTGTGAGTTTGGGGGTTTTCATGGAAATAATTCTACTTTAGACCATTTTTCCATTTTTTAGTCACATTAGTTAAGGGAGACCTCCCAATAATGTATACCTTTTGGTATTTACAAGAGTGTCACTCCCCCTCCACTATAAAAAGGTACTCACCCCTCCCACATCATCAAATCAATAAAGTCACTTTGGCTCATCCAAACACTTCCAAAATAGTCTCCAAAATTTCCCATTTAAACCTAGAGTCTCCTCTTTGTTTATAAAGTCATCCATGAATTCCATTGGTGGAAAGAAAAATGAATTACCTGAAAAAAGGGGAAACATTCTTCAATGTCCATTTATATTTTATTTATTTCTCCACCCCTTCATTTATTATTATTACTTAATGAAATAAAGAAAATAAGTATCTGAAATATACTAATATGATTTTATTTTTCCTTTTTACCTGAAATTACACACACATCCATCTAATGTATAAAAAAATTATTGTTTATGCGTATGATGATCTACCGCCTCACGAAATGATGATTGTTTGTTCTACCTTTACACCTCTAATGGTGGGAATTATGATTGGAGAACTTTTTATATATGTTTCATATCATACTTATTATCCCATTATGATTCTATAATTATTTTTAGAGCTATACCTTTATTATTTCCATTTTGATTAAATATAATATCATCATTTGTGGAAGTTTGGACTACAACCCCCACAAAGCGATGTGATACGTTCACACATTACATGGAATGTATTAAGGATGGGTTTATCTAAAAATATGTGACATACATGAATTATATATTATATTAATTACATAATTATATTTTTGTATATATAATATATCATTTTATTTATTACCCTTTCACACATTGAAAAATTGACAATGTCGTTCGTGGATATGTGGACTACCACCTCCTGGAAATGACGTGATTCCTTTCACATCAACTAAATTATATATATAATAATATATGATTAATAAAATTATATTTATGAAATAATTAATATAATGGAATTATAAAATGTTTCTTACCCTCTTTCCTTAACGATCATTGAAAAAATGGAAACGTTACTCATGTATATATATAGCCTACCATCTCTATGATTGTAACGTCGATTCATTTTTCATAACCATATTACATGATTGGTTTAAAAGTATAATTTATTTATAAATATGATTATTATTTCCTGATTATTATTCTAGATATGTTTATGTAATAACATCATTTTCCATAGTTGACCTATCGAAGATAGTTTTGACACATAAGCCGAATATGGTCAAAACATCTGACATAAACAATATTGATTAAGAAATAGTATTTAACTAGTTCATGTGTAAAATAAAATTAATAATAAACATGGAAAATTTTATGAACTAATTATTTAATTAAAATAAGTTTATTCTTTAGCAATATAGTTAAGAAGCCTGACAAATCAGACTCGAGGTGAGGGATTTCATTTCAATTTCATTTTATTGAGGCATATTTTTTTGTTATCCACATGGTTTATTTTGTATGGTGCTTATAATGATAGTATGAAATTTAAATAATGAATTTAATTTATCTCATGGCATTTAATGGTTTCATTTGAGTTATTATTTCATATATTTCATGATTCAATTATTACTCCAGTAGTAGTGGTTTTTTATCTCAATATTTATAACTCTGAGATAAATTCCTTGTTCAACACTTATATTTTATGTGGTGTATCTATAATCCATATTGATATATTATATGATGAATTATTTTATATTCATGTTATTTAAATAATTCATTTAAATTTATTTATCAATTAGGCTTATGATTTAAAATGTTTCAAAGTGGCATGAGACACTTTGTAATTTTTGAAGATTATTTTTCTCAAGAATAATTTTTATGATCTTTCAATGGTATTTATATTCAAAGAATTTATATAATAATTTACAAATAATACCTTTAATTTTCCTCTCATATGGTTGTTAATGATATTTTTCCCGAATTATTACCATTTTCCACTCTTGGTACTCAAAATGTATTAGAAAATGTTTTTAAGAAAATATTACTTCATTCTCTCATTAGTTGGACAACTTATTTTTTATAAATAAATTTTTTCTACAAAGGTTTTTAAAAAATATCATTTAAACATTAAAGAATGATTTATTAAATAAATTTATCCCCTTTATCCTTTTAGCAATTTTTTCAAAAAAATTTTCTTCTCCCTTTATGAAAAATGTATTATTATATCCTATTTACTGTGAAAAAGGAATGTTATTTCTACCTTGTACAATATGTGTGGAATTACCTACCATTATTTCTTATGAGCTTACTTTTCATGTTTAAAAGGATACTATTTGAATAATTCTTTTTTCAAAATTTATTTTCAACGAAATTGATTTTCATAGAAAATTATTATCAAATAAAAGGATTTTCCAAGAAATACATTTTCAAAGAAAAGGATTTTCAAGGAAAAAGGTTTTCAAAATGTTTTCCAATATAAATAGTATATTTTTCTCAGGAATGGTTTAATGATATTTTTAAGGTATACCTATTCACAAAAACTGAAAAACCTAGTTGTTAATTATCCTCTACTAGGGATATTTTTTATTAATACCACCCTCATTCATTATTTGTATATATTATGGTTATTTCAAAAATATTATTATTGAAACCATTTCCTTTCCCTATGTTTATCATGTTTGGAAGAGATTATTATTAAATCCATTTTATTTTTTGAGTTAATTATGTGTGATGATGATGCAATGGTACTTCAAAATTTTACGCGTGGTTACATTATAAACCAATGAAAGGTGGTTCTATGATAGACCAATGATGGGTGGGTCTACGATATCCCTAAAACACATTGGTTATGGAAGTCAGCCATATATATATATATATTCTATTTGTAAGAGTGACATGTATGTAAGTACACCTCATGGTTACTCTATTTATAAGAGTGAATAGTAAAATGATGTCCCAAGGTACCATTACGTGTTTCTTTATGCCTGCTACATATTTATAATTTTTCTAACAATCGACATTAATATCACATGGCTTATGCTTATTGATTCTGATGACTCATTACTTTTCCATATTTTCTTATTTGATGGTCCAATTATTGGTGTTTATGAGTTATTTTATGAATCACCTATACACCTTTATTATGTCATCATTCCCTTATGAACTGTTATGATTATTGATGTCATTTAATTGTTAATTCATATGTTTACCCTTACTGAGTGTTTGAGTTTACCCATCTTATCTTTCCTTTTCCCCAGGTTTTAAAGAATAACATTGACCAATTTATTTATATAAAGGATATCAAAGGGATTATTTTGATGGTATATTATGAAATAATAAACAATGGGTTAAATTGGATAACTTTTCGTTTAGTGACTTATAATTCCAAGTTGGTATAAGATGTTTATGTAGAATTTTTTACTAATTCTATAAAAATATAAACCTAAAGGGTAATCTAGTATGTAAGTGATTAATGTTATCATCATTATGTTGTAAGGATCAGATATAAATAGTTAGGTCATAGTTATTGACATCAATGTTAGGAATTTAATGTTATAGATTTCAACACATGATCCAAGAGTGCAGGTTCTAGGATTTTATAGTTTGTATCCAAGGTTGGTTTCGATAACGTTGGATATTATGATGTTTTAATGAGAGGTTATTTTAAGATTTATTGATACTGTAATAGTTCTATAAGATTATGTATCGTGATTGTAACACTCAGACCGTAGTTACCCAGAGTCGGTGCATTATTTTAATACATTGGCATGATTACAGGGAATCAAGTCCCGAAGGACTGATCAGTTTAGTAGTATTGGAAAATAGATTACATACATGAATGTTACAATGATCTTTAAGAAATACAAAAGAACATAAATAATCCTTATGGATGCCATTATTACCTTGGCTTAACCCTGCATATCAATCACAACACAATTCATGGAATCCTGGGGAAAAAATAAAACATAGAAAGGGGTGAGCTCAAACCCTCAGTAAGGGTAAGCAATACAACAGAAACTTTCATAAATATGCATAATCATTTAAGGCAATATATAACTAAAACAAAATAATTTTAAACATGAACTACAGAATAATATTGTAGATATAAAATGAAATAATTCCATTTAATCATTCACATGGATATTCTACTAGTTGAATAATCACATATAATATCAATAAACACATTCATAATGATGGAATGTACAATGAAAAACTTCAATTTCTATATCAAGGCCTCGTTCCAAGACCTAAGGGATAACTATAACTGGAACCCAACCTGGAGAGCCTCTGTAACCGGACTCCATCTCGGAGTGCCTCTAATAACCGGACACCATCCTGGAGTGCCACTAATAACTGGACACCAACCCAGAGTGCCTCTAATAATCGGACACCAACCCGGAGTGCCTCAAATAACCAGACACCAAACCAGAGTGCCTCTAATAACCAGAAACCAACCTAGAGGGTCTTCTGTAACTAGGCCCCATCCCAGAATATACTAGTCCAACACATTCATCTTAAGGAGAGGATGAAATATAACATAAAAATTCATATTAAAACTAGCACACGGAATGCCAAAACATTAATCCTAAACCATTAATGGCCTAAAAATAACTCATAAATATTCAAACATATCACAAAACAGTAAATACAATATGGATGATTTGTATCATAATAAATCAACTTCAAACAAGTGTGAAATTTATCAAAGGATGTTGACATAGATGAAATCAAAACTGTTTGACTAAAATATCTCTTTTTTTGAAACCATTTAAAAGTCACATAATTATAGAGAAAACCCTTATTTTGAAAAAATTATTATATGATTTTAAGAGAAGATTCGATGACTTTATAATGGCGGAAAATAGCCTCACCCGCCGTATAAGTTAAAAAAACATTCTTACCTTAATTTTGTCGAAAAGGTTAAAAAAGACAATGTTTGGAAAACAACGGAAAGAATCCTTTATAAACCTCTTGTAAAAAGTCAAACAAGGGTATAAATGACTTTAACGAATATTATATAAAATAGTAAGAATGATTTAAAATAAATTGTTAAGAAATATGGATGTGAATGATAAAGAGTTCCTAGTAGATAATTACATATAAACAACCTCGAATAATGAAGAGACTATGAAATAAACCTTTACCAATTTGGTAACTTACGAAACATATAACCCATGAAAGAAGTATCATACAATGAATATGTAAATACACATAAATTAAAGTTTATTACACAAAGAATACAATTATGGAAAGTACATACACCACACAAAATATTATAGTGGAAATATGGCATAAATCTCACAGGAATAAGGAGTGGGATGAAAACCCCTTACCATCTACTTTTCCTTGATAGGGTGTCAGTTAACCTCCTTTAATTTGGGTAACTCCCTTTGGTTTGAACCAAAAAGGACACTTGAAGTGCCTTATGCCTAATGAAAGGCTTCTATGAGGAAGAGAGGGATTTAGAGAGCTTAATTTGGCAGAGTTTGGATGAGCCAAATGGCTTTAGAGGTGTGAGGAATTGGATATAAGTGGTGTCCTTTTATAAGGGGGAGGATGGTCTATTTAGGAAAAACTTAAAGTATTATTTTATAATAAATTCATTTTTGGTTTATAATGGCTCCAAATTGGATTATTTAAATTCTAAGGTGGGGATGGGTAGAAATCCTTTCAACCAATAGATTTTAGACAGGTTTGGGTCATTATATTAAACTTATCTTTTAGTTCTAACTCTTAGTTAATTAGTTTGAAATTTACCATGTCACTTTGTATTTTTATATTATATTGTTAATAAACGAACTATATACATCCAAGAGACCCCCATGTGGTCCGTTAATGATACACCTATCATGATATAAGTCTCTTGGCAGAACCTTATATTTTTAGGAATATAATATCAATTATTAATATAATATTTGTTTTAGATACTCTTTTATGTCAATTTTGACACTATTGGGTATTTTTTTTGATAAATTTATAACAGAATTATTACTTCGAATAAAATTCATATAACCAATAATAATATGTCATATTAACCTATAAAAGTATTGGAATTCATTAAAAGTATCAAATTATATTTATTTGGGTATTTATAATATCAATTATTTTAATATTTCACTAATAAGGTAATTACTGCATCATCATTGTGTCAGAAATAAATTAAATTATTTGATGTTTAAAAATTATAAATAAAATACAATTCTGTATTAAAACTTTTTATATTTCTAATGAATATTTATAATATAATTTATCTTATATATAAACATATATTAAAAAAATTTAGTCAATAAATTTTGATTATAACTCTTTTAACTCTTGAATTAAATAATAATAAATTTCCGAATCTAATCCAAGTGGACCAAAATGATAATTTTTTATTTCTAAGGTTGTTTCTGGTCGAGATACACTTGTCCAGTAGAATTAGGACTTGTGTTAGGGTAATATTAATATCATTTTTACCCTTAATTACCCTATTTACTTTTAACCGTGGTAAATAAAAGTAAAAAGTTATTATTCACCAAAAATTATTTTTATCTTATTGAACCAAATATTACTCCTTGATATTAACCATTTCTCTCGGATTTTTGAAATTCAACTCACATAAGAGGAAACATTATGTTTTATAGGAATTTTCAAATTCTCCTAAGAGGTGGGTAAAATACGGTGAAAAGTTCAATAAAATTTTTATATCTCAAAAATTATGATAAACTGACTCCAATGAATTATAATGAACTCATATAAGTATTATCTATCTTATTTGAGATAAATTAATTTAAATAAAATAAATAATTACTTAAATAAAAAATCGGTTTTAACCAACAACTCAATGTTTTTCACTATTCATCAAAAATTGATGTTACTCAGAAAAATACAAAATATTCGGCCTAAGATATATTTGATATTATGAATTCTAAAATTATGTCTATTTTACCAAATTAAAAGCATATAATTTGCGTTAATTAATTTTAATTAAATCCCATTGTCAAAACAAATAGAGTGTTTTTAAGAAATAATAACTATCAAAAGATTGACACTTGCTTATGTCTAGTTTAAATGTGAAATTATGTCCAATGACAAACATTTGATTAAATGGTAAAAATATAATATAATTATACTTTAAAATCACTCAATTTAATAATTTATCACTATTAATTATTTCGATTAAAAAATTTGTTTTTAATTAAAATTTATTAATTTTCCCTATTCATCAAAATATAAAAGTTATCAGAAAAGTACCAAAAATTCACCCTATGATAATTTCAATATTCCGAATAAAATATTGAAGAACATTTTGAAATATAAAATGTATAAAATTTCAAAAAGTGGGTATTACTATTCTTAACAGCTAGTTTGATTGGTTGTGGTGTGTTAGAACTCGAAGTTGCGTATAACACACGCTATTGTATTATTCAAAGAGAAGCGTACCGTGAAATATTGGGGTGTTACATTCTACCCTTCTTTAATAAATTATGTACTCACAATTTATGCTCAGTATTGGAAACTTGGGGTTGACATTTCAAAATATCATATTTGAAATCCCACATCGAAAAATGGATTAATGAGGCCTCTATTTAAAATAAAGAGTGGTAAGTATGAAGGTTACCGAAAATAACACATGCTAGGGTTCTATTTAAGAAAAAATGGATATGGAAGAGAAATATAACCATCAATATCTGATGGAGAGTGGTAGAGAACATGACTATGAAAAGGCCAACAATCACAAAGCCATAAATTTGTGATGATCTAAGGCATCATCTAGGACAACGTTTTTGTTCTATGTTCCTTTTCATAATGTTGAGTAATTTATTTATGAGATTGGCTAATATCATAAGGAGATATACTAACTTTATAATTAGAGTTTTACCGATTAATAAATTTCTACCACAAACTCATCTTCCACTCCAAAACATAATACAACTCAAAAATACTATATTTTTCCTAATCTTATAGGGTCCCAATTATAATGAATTTATAATTTACATATCAGACCCTTTAAAAAAAGAAACTACAATATACAATCCAGGGACTTCACATAGTCCAGTGGTAGGTGATAAATACCAATCGCACTATGGTTGTGGGTTCAACTCCCACTCCTTTTTCTGACGCGACGGGTAGTCACACGGTCTGCGTGTTATCCTTTTATAAAATTCCAAAAATAACCTTTAAAAATTAATCCATTACAACCATTATACTTATACAAGATACTACTATCCAAACTCACATTCCAAAATTTATAAGGATGTTAAACACAATGAAGATCCCTTTTTTTCCATGTAATAACATGTGAACACCTTCATCACGTATTATTCTAAAACATGGTAACATTTTCAATTACTATAAATACTTATTGACTATATTCATGATCCATTATTCTTTATAGAATACTAGATGTACCCCTTCTATACAAAAATGTTGTAAACTACAATGATGAAAAATCATTAATCAGTTTCAAGGTAGTCAAGAATATCCAATATAATTATTCAAATCCACCATCTCGTATTTCAAAATCTCTACCTCATTATCGGGACCATATTAAGGATTAACTTTCCTTCAACCATATATTTTCCAAAAAGTGTAACTTTCTATTATGTCACTTTTATTAGAACCATATAATCTCAAATCCTCAATAAAATAGTACTGGAGTACAATCCTTATTTATCTCTACAATTCATATAACCATTACATTGTTGATACAACACTCAAATGAAATAATTCTTGAATAACAACATAAGAACACTAGTCATTACTCTTCATATGTGGTAGTATCATAACTTTATTATTATCCAATAGCATAATTTGGGGAATACTCTGATGATGTGAACATTGATTCGTGTAGCGTCCCCACTCCTTGCAGATGAAGCATTGTACATTTGAAACCTTTTTATTACCCTCACAATCACGAACGTGGTATCATTTTTCTCCACACTTCTAACACACTCCCATTCCCTTCAGGCATTTTCCAAGGTGATTCTTTCCACAGTTATCACATATGGGAAAATCCTTATTTACCTTCTTCCCTTTATCTGTCTTTCTCTCTACCATCCTTTTCTTCTCTAGATTCCTTTCAAATCCATATGACTCCGAGAAATCATTACTTATCTTATCAACACATAATAATATTTCTTCATATGATGATAATATATGTGAGACTATTTCCCTTTTAAATGTTGGCTTAATACAATGAAATATATGATCCTTCTTACTCTTTGGATCATACGTATTACTGGAGTTCACATTCCTTCTACTGGGCGCCTTTTCTATACAATGGCATACACTGGATTAGTTTATGAATAATAATACCTAATCCCAAAACTTTTAAAACACTTAAAATATATTAGACAGTTTATGGATATAATCCATAATTATAAAAAACTTTTCTATGAGGAAGTATATACTCATAAACTCTTCATAATGGTTTGTAAATAAAATGAGAATCATCCTAAGCATATCCCCCGGGAGTGTCGTAACCAAGAGTGCAGCAAGGCCCGTTGTCGTGCACTAGTTCCCATTCGAGTCTATCTCAAAGAGGTGTTTTTAGGTTTTACCCCTAGGTAAATCTTTCCCAGAGTCTCCTCTACCTGCTCGTATCCAGACATGGATTTATTGCTCAGAAAAATCACAAAATATCAACAATACCAAAATTATAGGAAGTTCTTCTATAATAATCCTGAAAGTTTATATTAGGGTAATGTGCTATAATCAGAGTTTATCTAAATCTAGTTTTGAAAGTTATTTCTAAACTTCCTCTGATACCAACTGTAATTCCCAGACCCTAGTTACCCAGAGTCAGTGCATTATTTTAATACATTGGCATGTTTACAAGGAATCAAGTCCCAAAGGACTGATCAGTTTAGTAGTCTTGGAAAATAGATAACATACATGAATGTTACATTTCACATTAAGACATACAAACAACATAAATAATCTTTATAGATTCCATTATTCCCTTGGATTAACCCTGCATATCAATTACAACACACTTTTTGTAATCCTGGGAAAAAATCATACATAGCAATGGGTGAGCTCAAACGCTCAATAAGGGTAAGCAATACAGTAGAAACTTTCATAAATAAGTATAAAAGTTTAAGGCAATGTATAACTAAAACAAAATCCTTTTAAACTTGAACTTTAGCATAATATTATAGATATAAAATGAAACAATTCTATTTAATCATTCACATGGATATTTTACTAGTTGAATAATCACATGTAATATCAATAACCATTTTCATAATGATGGAATGCATAATGCCGAACTTTAATTTCTATGTCAAGGCATCATACCAAGACCCAAGGGATAACTATAACCGAAACCCAAACCAGAGAGCCTATGTAACCGGACTCCATCCCGGAGTGACTCTAATAACTAGACACCAACCCGGAGTGCCTCTAATAACCGGACACCAACCCGGAGTGCCTCTAATAACCGGACACCAACCCTGAGTGCCTCTAATAACCGGACATCAACCCGAAGTGCCTATAATAACCGGACACCAACCCGGAGGGTCTTCTATAACCAGACACCAACCAGAAACATACTTTTCCAACACATTCTTCTTAAGAAGAGGATAAAATATAACATAAACATGCATATTAAAACTAGCATATGGAATGTCAAAACATTAATCATAAACCATTAATGGCATAAAAATAACTCATCCATAGTCAAAAATATCACAAAACCTTAAATACAATATGGATGATTTGTATAATAATAAATCAACTTCAACCAATTGTAAAATTTTTCAAAGGATGTTGAAATAGATGAAATCAAAACTATTTGGGAGAAATATCTCTTTTTTTGAAACCATTTAAAATTCACATGATTATAGAAAAAACCCTTATTTTGAAAACATTCGTATATGATTTTAAGGGAAGATTCGACGACTTTATAATGGAGGAAAATATCCACACCCGCTGTATAAGTTAAAAAAAATTCTTACCTTAATTTTGTAGAAAAGGTTAAAAAGGACCTTGTTTGGAAAATGACAGAAAGATACCTTTATAACCCTCTTGTAAAAAGTCAAACAAGGGTATAAATGACTTTAACCCATATTCTATAAAATAGTAAGAATTATTTGAAATACATTTTTATGAAACATGGATGTGAATGATAAAGAGGTCCCAGTAGATAATTACATATAAACAACCTCGGATAATGAAGAGATTATGAAATAAACCCCTACCAATTTGGTAACTTATGAAACATATAACCCATGAAAGAGGTATCATACAATGAATATGTAAATACACATAAATTAAAGTTTATTACGCAAAGAATACAATTATGGGAAGTACATACACCACACAAAAGGTAATATTGGCAATATGGTATAAATCTCATGGGAATAAGGGGTGATATGAAAACTCCTTACCTTTTATTTTTCCTTGATAGGGTGTAGGTTAACCTCCTTTAATTTTGGTAACTCCCTTTGGTTTGAACCAAAAAGGACTCTTGAAGTGAATTCTGCCTAAGGTAAGGCTTCTAGGAGGAGGATAGGAATATAGGTATCTTAACTGGGCAGAGTTTGGATGAGCCAAAATGCTTGAGAGGTGTGAGTAATAGGTTAGAAGTGGTGTCATTTTATAAGGGGGAGGAGGGGCTCTTTAGAAAATACTTAAAGTATTATTTTATAATAATTTCATTTTCAGTTTATATTGGCTCCAAACTAGATTATTTAAAGTCTAAGGTGGGGATAGGTCTAAATCCTTTCAACCAATAGATTTTAGACAGGTTTGGGTCATTATATTAACCTTATCTTTTAGTTTTAACTCTTAGTTAATTAGTTTGACATTTACCATGTCACTTTGTATTTTTATATTATATAGTTAATAAACTTACTATATACATCCAAGAAACCCCCATGTGGTCCGTTAATGATACACCTATCATGATATAAGTCTTTTTCCCGAACCATAGATTTTTAGAAATAAAATACCAATTAATAATATAATATTTGTTTTAAAAACACTTCTATGTCAATTTTGAAACTATTGGGTATTTTGTTTTTGATAAATTCATAACAGCATTATTACTTCGAATAAAATTCATATAACCAATAATAATATGTCATATTAACCTATAAAATTATTATAATTCATAAAAAGTCTCAAATTATATTTATTTGTGTATTTATAATATCAATTATTTTAATATTTCACTAATAAGGTAATTATTTCATCATCATTGTGTCATAAATAAATTAAATTATTTAATGTTTAAAAATTATAAATAAACTACCATTATGTACCAAATATTTTTATCTTTCTAATGAATATTCATAGTCGAATTTATCTTATTTACAACCCTATATTAAAAATGTTTTAGTTAATAAACTT
This sequence comes from Viscum album, assembly GCA_963277665.1. Taxonomy (NCBI): domain Eukaryota; kingdom Viridiplantae; phylum Streptophyta; class Magnoliopsida; order Santalales; family Viscaceae; genus Viscum; species Viscum album. The sequence continues at coordinate 131,399,091 of OY728162.1, forward strand.
TGATTTTAACTCTTTTAACTCTTCTTTGAATTAAATAATAATAAATTTCCTAATCTAATCCAAGTGGACATAAATGATTATATTTTATTCTTAGGGTTGTTTTTGGTCGAGATAAACTTGTACAATAGAATTATAACATGTGTTAGGGTAATATTAATATCATTTTTACCCTTAATTACCCTATTTACTTTTAACCGTGGTAAAGAAAAGTAAAAAGTTAATATTCAGAAAAAAATATTTTTATCTTATTGAACCAAATTTTACTCCTTGTTATTAGCAATGTCTCTTGGATTTTCTAAATTCAACTCACAGAAGCGGTAAAATTATTTTTTACGGGAATTTTCAAATTCTTCTAGGAGGTGGGTAAAAGAGGGTGAAAAGTTCAATAAAATTTTTATATATCAAAAATTATGATAAACCGACACCAATGAATTACAATGAACTAATTTAAGTATTATTTATCTATTTTGACATAAATTAAATTTAATAAAATAAAAAATTATTTAAATAAAAAATCGGTTTTAACCAATAACTCAATGTTTTTCACTATTCATCAAAAATTGGTTTTTCATATAAAAATACCAAAAATTCAGCCTAAGATATATTTTATATTATAAATTCAAAAATGAAGTCTATTTTACCAAATTAAAATCATATAAGTTTCATTGATTAATTTGAATTAATCCCCGCTGTCAAAACAAATAGCTTGTTTTTAAGAAATAATAACTATCAAAAGATTGACACTTGCTTATGTATAGTTTAAATGTTAAAGTATGTCCAATGACCAACATTGAATTAAATGTTAAAAATATAATGTAATTATACTTTAAAATCACCCAATTTTATAATTTATCACTATTAATTATTTCGAATAAAAAAGTTGTTTTTAATTAAAATTTAGTAATTTTCCCTATTCATCAAAATATGAAAGTTTTCATAAAAGTACCAAAACATCACCCTAAGCTAATTTTGATATTACCAATACAAAATGTAATTTAATTTTGAAATATAAAATGTATAAAATTTTAAAAAGAGGGTATTACTATTCTTAACGGCTAGTTTGATTGGTTGTGGTGTGTTAGAACTTGAAGTTGCGTATAACACACGCTATTGTATTATTCAAAGAGAAGCGTAGCGTGAATGCTTGGGGGTGTTAAAATAATATTTTCAATCTATTAGACACCCTATTGAGGTTTTAAGTGATGAGATCTTGATGCTATTTTTGGAGATTTTTTGGTTAGGATGAGGTATTTTTACCCTCAGGATCAAAATGAAAATCTTAAATATGATTTTTTTTCATGTTTAATAAAAGGATACAACCAATTTTCTCAATTATAACTCTTTGAATCTAAAAATTTGTTATGGATTTAACCCCTAATAGAATGATGATAAGGGTTTTTTTCACTTCCATTAGACTACATGATGTTAGGGTTAGTATAACCTTTTTTCAGGTAAATGTTAAGTTATTCGAAAAAAATATGTTATTCTTTATCATGAATAATGGTTTGTTTTTCTTATAAGAACATATGATCAAATACTTTGAATATTTTCATTTTAAACTTCATTAAGAAACAGTTGAATAATATTAAGTATAATTATTTATAGAATAATTAAGTTCCAACTTTGGGTATTAATATTGAATTTTGGATATTACTGTATTATTTTATGTTTTAATTATTTTGGGAATTATCTTACCATGTGATAACAATTTTTTTGGTTGATTTATAAAGATAGGTGTAATAGCTTAAATTCACCTTTTATGGATATGTGGTCCTCAATTTTTGATTTTTGTACATCAAGAGTAAAATATTAATCTTAAATATACCTAATTTAGATTAAAAAGATGATATTTCGGTGGAAATTGATTAAAGAATGAAATTATACTAATCAAGTAAGTAATTTTTCTTTTGGAATATATGGCTAGATAAGTATTTAAATCTAGGATAAAGATATTGCAATAACAATTATTATCCTAGTACCTTTAATTATGATGAATCGATATTCTTTTTGATCATCACATATTTATGTTTTTGAGGACCTTAACTTTCCATTAATCATTCACATATTTGTGATTGATGAACTAAATTACCCTCAATAATTATTTATATTTTTTCTCTATTCACAACTATGTTATCCCTTGATGGGGTCCTTGTGATTTTAACTTATAGGAACCTTGATGTTTTCCACTCTCTATTTTAAGATAATGTTTTTTTAAATATTTTTATGATGTGGGTTTTAATAATGGAATATTTGAAATGTTAATCATTTTATAACCAAGATAAATTTTTATGGAGAAATTCATTTTATGGGGGGGGTAAGATGTAACATCCAGATATTTTAGGAAACATATACTTTGAATTTAATTTAAATAATTTAAAATATTGGGTTATGAAAAATACATAGTTTGGCCTTCATAAAATGAAACACCACGTTTATCTTTCATTGCATTAATAATTGAGTCCATTTTATATCTTTTGTTATAAACAAAGTTGATTCTTACTGAACAATAATATACAATTATTATTATTATTTAATATTGCAGTTTAAACAACTTTTAATGGAGAACCTATTATTAATATGATTTTTGTCACATTATTTTTTTATATGACAATATAAAATCCATTTTTAAATCATAATATCAAAATTTACTTATGGTTAATTTTTGGTATTATTCTCTGAACTTTCATTTATTGTTAAATACTTTAGTATAGTTGAAAGCAGCCTTTTCTTTTAAATAATTATTATTTTTAATTATATTTTAAATTAGTTTTTATGTCACAATAGTTCAATTATATAACTCTTATTCCAATTTATTTCATTTGAATAATTTTTATATTAAATTTAGGATAAAAGACCTAATGAAATTTTGAGCATTTTCACTTTAAAACCCCTCTTTCTCACCATGTATACAAGATTATCATTAAACATAATTTTACTACATATGTGTAATGAATTTGAAATAATAAAAATACTAGGTTGCAATCATTATAAAATTTTTAGTCTAATAGAATTAATTTAATTGTTTTCCAAACTTATTTGTGAATGTGAATATAATTAAATATAGAAATTAAAGTAAAATTAAGATTAACAAGGGACTAAAACTTAATCTTATGGTCCAAAATTACATAAAAATTTTTCCAAAGTCCATTAGATGACAATATTTAATCCATATACCATATTTTTTATAATTTTATGAGTTATTTGGGAAAATGTTCATGATATTTATCTATATTCTAAGTTAAGTAAGGAAAATGACAAAAAAGGATCCCCCTTACCCTTAACATCTGTAAAACATTGAGATATGGAAAGACAACATATTTTTGGTTATATATATCCTTTGATATAAAAAATGGTTATTTTTATAATAATTATTTAGCATTAACATTCAGAGTTGGATTATTTACATTAACGGCTTAAGAATCTCCAACACATTGATTGTTTAGTTAATAATTAACTAAAATAATTGATAATATAAATATTAAAGTAGACGTAAATTGGTTAAATTATTGTCCTTAATTATTTTTATAGATAAATATATCATGTTACACAACATTTAACTTAATAAATATTAATACCAATATTTTTTATATATTTTTTTAAATTTAAAATAAATAAATAATTTCAAAATTGATATTAATGTTAATATATAATAAATGATATTTTATTAAATAAATTAAAATTATTAAAAATTATATATTCTACCAATTGTGTTTTAAGTGTAAATAAATATCAAATATGGTATATTAATTTAAAAATTAATCTTTCATAATTAACATATTGACCCATAGATAGTAAAAACATTGTTTTCACGGTATGAGTTAAAACAATGTTTTGGTGCGTTACATGTTCTTGATTAAAAAATTAATTTACAAAACACATAAAATTTATATTTTTCAATTTAGATATAATATTTAGATTTAATTGGGTAAATATTTTTTAATAAATATTGTTTTAATTTAGACTTAATCATTAAATTATTTAGGTTCGAAATATAGTTACTTTAAAAAAACAAAAATGATAAAATTGGGGAAAAATAGAAGTTAAAGAACAAAAATTATAAAAATGATCATATTTGTTTATGGTGGAGGTTTTTATATACCACAATTACCCTTTATTACATTATTTTTTACATTTTTAGTCACATTAGGTATGGTAGACCTCCTAATAATGTATAAATTTTGGTCTTTACAAGAGTGCCACACCCCTCCAATATAAAAAGGCACTCACCCTCCCACATCATCACACCTATAAACCCACTTTGGATCATCCAAAATCAACCCCAATATTCTCCCAAAAACCCTCCCCAATACCTAGAGTCATCCCTTTGGGAATAAATCCAACAAAGATGTCCTTTGGTGTAAACCAAAAGGAGTTACTCGAAAAAAGATGTATTATTATTCAATGTCTATTTATGTTTTATTTATTTCTCCACCCATTCAATTTTTTATTACATGATTAAATAATTAAGTAAGTATCCTAAATATAATTATATTTTTTTATATTAAGAGTTAAACCTACACTTACACACAATTATAACTAATCAATAATGAACTTACCATTTATGTGTACGACAAATTACCGCCTCACGAAATGATGATTTTCCAATCTTCCTTTACCACCTCTCATGGTGGTAATTATGATGGAAACACTATTTATATATATGATATATATGATTATTATTATCTATTTATTTTTATTTAATTAGTTTAAAACAAATACCTTTATACTTTCCATTTTCCTAAATACGATAACATTGTCTGTGAAAGTGTGGACTACCACCCTCTCAAAGTGATGTGCTTTGTTCAAAAATTACATGGAATGTATTGAAGATGGGTTTGAATAAAAATATATGAAATAAATGAAATACATATGTTATTAATTAAATAATTAATTTTATTCATATATAAAATATCATTTTTTATTACCCTTTCATACACTGAAAAAGTGATAACATCGTTTATGGATGTGTGGACTACCGCCTTCTTGACCCAGTGTGATTAATTTTACATCAAAATAATTATATATATGAGTATATATAACTAAATAACATTTTATTAATGATATAATTATCATTATTGAAATATATAATGTTTCTTACCATATTTCCATAATGATCATTGAAAAATTGGAATGTTACTCATGCGTTTGTACAACTTACCATCTTCGTGATTGTAACTTTGGTTCATTTTTCCTAACCATATTTCATGAATAGATTTAACAGTATAATTTATTTTTAAATATGATAATTAGGTCATTTTTATTATTATATATGATTTTATTTAATTACTTTATTGACCATATTCAACTTATCATAGTCAGTTTGGATACAAAAGTCGAATATGGTCAAAACATCCGACTTAAACACTATTGATTAAGTAATTGTATATAAATAATTGATAAGTAAAATAAAATTAATAATAAACCTGTAAAAGTTAATGAAGAAATTATATAATTAATATATGTTTATTATTAAAAAATATAGATAACCATCACCACAAATCAGACTCGAGGAAAGAGATTTCATCTCAATTTCATTTTACTGAGGCATATTACATTGTTATGCACGTAGTTTATTTTATAAATAAAATATAACACTAATATGAAATTTATATAATGAATATAATTTTATTTATGGTCTTAAAAGTTTTAATTTATATTATGATATCATGGATCTCAGGATTCAAAAGTTACTCAAACAGTAAGGGGTTTTCATCTTATTTTTTACATCTGTGAGATAAATTTCATATTCACCACTTAATTTTTGTGTGGTGTATCTACTATCCATTTTTATATATTATATTATAAAACATTTTATATTCATAATATGTAAATTATTCATTTAATTTTATTACTTCATGAGACTTATTATTTAAAATGTTTCAAAGACGTATGGGACACTTTGGAATGTTTAAAGATTATTTTCCTAAAGAATAATTTTAATGATCCTTAAATTTTATTTCCATTAAAATAATATTATATTACCATTGTAAAATAATCACTTTTTTTCTATCGTATGGTTATTTAGAAACTGTTTCAGTTATTGGTACCATTTTCCCACTCTTTGGTACTCAAAATGTTTTAGAATGTTTTTAAGAAAACCCGACATTATTCTCTCTTTAGTAAAAGAACCTATTACCTTATAAATTTTTTTATAAAAATATTTATGACATTAAAAAATATTTATTAAATTAAATTTTAACATTTATGTATTTTACCATTGTTTTCAAAGGAACCTTCTTGTCTCTTTTCAATGAAATTTTTTTTATAACCATTTCTCTGCGCAAAAAGAATGTTCTTTTTACATCGTACGACATGAATTAATTTATCCACTGTTATTTCATCTAATATTCATTTACATGGTTAAAATGTTACTTTTTATTGAAATGGTTTTAAAAATTTATTCTCACAAAACAATATTTTCAAAAATATTTTCAATATAAATAAGATATTTTCCTCATGAATGGTATTATGATATTTTTATGGTATTTCCATTAATCAAAATTAATAAAACTTATTGTTAATTATCCTACATTGGGGGTATTTAGTATTTATACCATCCTTATAAATTCTTTGTATGGATTATGATTGTTTCAAAAAAATTGTCATTTAACCAATTTATTTTCTATTGGTTAATAGAGTTTTAAAGATATTGTTAATTAACCTATTTCTTTTCAATGGGATAGTCATATTACAAAGATATTGTTAATTATCCCCTTTATTTGACATAGGTTAATGATGTTTCAAATGGATTTTTATTGTTCCCATTACCTTTCCATGGGATAATCTTGTTTTGAAGATATTTCTTTTAAACCCATTTAATTTCCATGGGTTAATTAGGTGTGATGATTTTCCAATTGTATATGGAAAGTTTCTACGTGTTTACTTTATAAACTAGTGATGGCTGGTTCTGTGATAGTACAATGATGGGTAAGTCCATGATAGACCTATAATGCTTTGGGTATGTAGGTTGACCATATGGAAATTCCATTTTTATGAGTGACTTGTATGGAAGTCTACCATATGATTATTCCATTTATATGTGTGAAAAGTATAATGATCTCCCAAGGTACCATTATGTGTTTCTGTATGCCTATTATATTTTTGTAATGTTTCTAATGATTGAGATTCATATGACATGGCTAACCATTATTGATTCTAATGACCATTTAGTTTTCCATGTTTTATTATTCGATGGTCCAGGTACTGAATGGTATGAGTTAATTTATGATTTAATCATAAAAATTTATTACGTCATCATTACCTTATGATATATTATTCTTATTGATTAAAGTTAATTGTTAATGCTTAGTGTTTTCCTTACTGAGCATTTGAGCTCACCCTTATTATGTTTCCTTTTACCCAGGCTTTATATAATGATGTTGAGCGATTTATATCTATAAAGGATATCACATGGATGATGTTGGTGGCCTATTGTGAAATAAGAAAAGATAGGATAAATAAGAGAAATTTACTTTTGACAACTTATGAGTCCAAGTTTACATGAAATGTTTATATAATAGATTTTCTTAATTCTCTAAAACTATAAACCTAAATGGTCCTCTAGTATGTAAGTGATCCATACCGTCATTTGTATGTTGTAATTATTTGATAGAAAAACATGGGTCAAAATTATCAACATCAATGATGGGAATGTAAAGCTATGGATTTCATCATAAGATCTGGGAGAGTGGGTTCTAAGATATTATAAATATGATGCTGAAATAACTGTCTAAGATGAAGTGGATTTTGTGTTATTGAATGAGCATTTATTGGCCACTTCCAAAGGGAAAGAAAACAAGAAAAATTGGTAGTTTCCATTCAAAAGAAAATTATGAATGGTTGTGTATGTACTATTAATGGTGTATATCATGGTTCTAATGGACCTCCTATCCATTTTCCTCAGCCTCTTTTTAGGGTGTCGATAATGATTCATGGACTCCTAGACTAGAGAAGCTTTCCCGACCTAGTGATATTGTTTTTTCTAACTCTAATTAGGGAATTGGTTATGAAGTCCACATGCCACTGGGGTTATTATACCTGATACTTATTTAGTGAATACTAGGTTTGATAATAATTATACTATAAGAGATGAAGTTTCAAATGACATGGTTCTTTTGAGTCCCATTGCAGTCATCTTTGATGTCATAATAGTGGGGAATTATGATCTTGTGGATACTGTATCAGATATGGTGGTTCCTTCTGTAATGTGCAAGATAGTGGATGATTATAATAATATTAATATGTATTATCTATGGGAATATCCTAGGGAAGATCCCATGATAGATTATTTTTACTCTACGAATGTAGGTATATGCTCTTCCTCATTAATAAGGAGGGATATTACATATAATACATTTTAGTTTCTTAAAACTTATTCATGTGAGGAGGATGATTAGTGGCACATGGGTACTATAGAAGTAGAGTAAGTAAGAGATGAATCTATTTATGAAACCCCAGATGATGGTGGTGAATAATGTCATAAGGTTATGACTTAGTGTAGTGGACAACATCCTCAAGTTCGGGGAATATCTCTCTCTCATCATTCCAGGAACACTTGATCATAAGCTTTATGTTTATCTTTATAATTTTTTCTCTTCTGCCCCTTCCATCATTTTTATTGATTTTTATATTTTTTATAAATTGGACAGAACCTTATGGCCATACCATTTTCATTTTAAAAAATATTATTTTCATGTGTATATAAATATTTTTTAACGTAATTTTTAAATAATTATTTTTATAACATCAATATAATATATAAGTAACGATAACACAAAAAATATTTATTATTTTATTTATATTTAAATAAAAAATACTAAATATTTTATAATTAACATTTATTATAGATAATTTCTATTATAAATAACTATCATTATCATTAATTAATAATTTATAAAAATAATTTATAAATATTTTTAAATGAATTATTATTGAAAAGTATTATTTTTGAATTACTATTTATTTTGAATTAAATAATTTTTAATTAATAATAATTTTGAATCGATCAATTGATATTATTAGAATTTTTGAATTAATATTTTTTATTATATTAATTTAATCATTTTGAATTAATAAATTATGTAAATAGTTTACAAATTAATTTGATTACTTTGAATTGAAAATTTTTATTATGCGGTTTGCTTGAAGTTTCATCATAAAGGTAATGATTCAGAGCATTATAGGAGGGGAAGATGTACTGAGATTTGTGCTCAATCCTTTGATGGAATAAATTCCCCCATGGGAATGGTTGTATGTATTTCTAGAAATGTCCTAGTTGAGTGGAATGTCTACAATGACATTGATGGGTAAATGAATTTTCAGCAGCGTACTTCAGTGGTTATCATGCATATCAAGAAAGGTTATAATGGAAAGGGGGCTTGGCCGAAACATTCTAATAGACAATATTCAAGATCAATTTTTTTTAACATTGATGCTTCTAGTATTCTCTGTGGTTCAAAGCTTGTTATAAATGATATATTTGATGTTCTTGGTAAATCAAATCCTTTTGGTCATAACTGGGATGGCATTGCTGATGAAGAATAGGTTAGGGGGAAACTCTATATAGGAACATCCTTTAAGGATTCTATTTACCTTGATGTCAAATTTGAATATGTTTTCCCATCCATGGTAAATCTGTTCATGATCATGCTACACAATATGATGTGGATATATAATTATGGAGAGAGTTAACATTGGAACTACCAAGGGAAAATGTAAATCCAAAATGGTTGATGCTTATAAAAAAATTCAAAGAGGTGATCTACCCCCAATGGACTTCTATGAATTGGAAGAACTATTTTTTAAGAAGGCATTAAAGCCTTATTACCATAACAGATAATGTTTTTGAGCATATATAGGATCCTACTCATTCTATTGTTGTTGAGTCTTATATAGATTTCTCAAGGTAGGTATATGTCCTATACATGTCTCTATAAAAGATTAATATATTTGCTGGACCCTTTGAAAATATCATTGTAGAAGAAAATATAATGGTTCAGGTTATCGATCTAAGTGTTTTGAAGTTTAGAGATTGTAATTATAATCCCATTAAGGTTGTTACTATGGAGAATCATGGGGTGGTAGTGTATTTTAATTTTGATAAACCTGATGTTTTTGTTGAATCTGAAAAAATGGGTTTCCAATGCCTAATAGAATTGGGATTCTAATTTTGATTCGCATAGTTTAGTGTTAGTTTACTATCAACTGTGAAATATATAAAAAATATAATTGATCAACATAAAATGTGACCAGGAGGATTCAATACCCTTTTAAAGGTCTCAATTCTAAAAGTAGCAAGGAGGAAGGATAAGGTGATGCTGATGCTTTTGAAACTAAAAAGTAGAAGGGTGATAATATTTACGAGCAATTTGATGATGGAGATGGGCCTCGAAATATGGTCAAGATAAGGAGGAGGGGATTACTTCTTCATTATTTAGGTGGTAGAACCTATTTTTATAGTATGAGTAGTTGATCCCAAGATGTTTTATTCTTTCTATTTGTTTTGGGTAGACTATTTTATTTCTACCCCCTCCTTTGTCTGTGATTTTATTTTCATTAATAATAAGGGCCTGACCCTCACCTTTTTAAAAAAATCTGTCTATATAATTATTTTTTATTATATGTGCATAAATTTTTTTATTATAAATAATAAGTTTATATAGATAATTTTTATTATATGTATAAACATATTTGGTTTAACATAATTTATAAATAATAATAACAAACAATTACAAATATATTATTGAATATATATTTAATATTTTTAAAAATTTATATATTCATATAATCTGTAAATTTATTTTCTAAACGTGTATATTTATGAATTCATATTTATAAAAATTAATATAAATAAATATATTTACAAATATATATATATATATACACATTTATATAATGATATTTTTAAATATTTATTTATAATTATATAATTTATTTTAAGAAATATAAATATATATGTATATATTTATTTATATTAAATAAATATATATATACTTACAAATAAAAGTTGAAATTTAAAACCATCACACTTTTTTATTTGTAATAATTTAGTATTGGAAAACTATATTTTTACTGATGGTTATTTTTTCAAATTTCCAAAATATATATTTTCTTTTAAAACAAGTCCCTAAACAAGATAGAAATAAAATTACAATCATTTCTGTTCTTTTACTAAATTTTACATAGAATAAAATGAAGAGAAATTAAAATTACAATAATTTCATTTTTAATCATTTTTTTAATTTTCAAAATTAGAATTAATATATTTTGCATAGTTAAAAGTTTTTTCAACTTTATTATTTTGAAACTGTAATGATATGTTAAAATAAAGGTATGCGATCACTTTTGATCTGTTTCTCCCTCTCAAAGGACTTTGTTTTTAATTTTCACAATTGGTTTTAATAGTGTGTGAGTAAGAGATCTTAATGTGGTGGATGCAAATGAAATGTAGGTAGGGTTTTTGTTGTTCACTGTTGGTAATCACCTCCATGTTTTATGTATCTGTCATGTTCCCATGTTCCACTCAATCTCTCTTTCCCTAGGCCATTGTTGTTTCACCCTCTCCCTTACATTTACATTCATTTTGACCCATTCATCATTATTTCTCACTCTGATTTCATGGAGCTCTTACCTATGGATCACAAAAACACTACCCACTTATCATTAAAGGTGGTGAATACAAAAGATATGTTAGAAGTGTTTTGGCAATGCATAGTTTGTAAAAGTCTCTACGTTCCATGTATCACTAATGTTCCCATGGATTAAAATCAAAAAATTATTCCCATTTTCTTCCAATTATCCCTCATACTCTCATTGATTTAAAAAAATATATTTTTAAAAAATGTCATTACCTTTTGTTTTTTATTTCTAGTGACCATTAGAGTATCATCTTTTAATTTTTGTTCATTTCATAAGACCAAAATATGGTAATTATATTGCAACAAACATCTATATAGAAAATTTAAAATCCATCCAATTTTATTTTTTGTATAAAAATAATTATCCTGCATTTATTTAGATAACTAGTTTCAATGATTTATATTAAACTTTATATATTGATAACCATTATATTGGGTTCTAATGGGGAAAATGTCTCTCTTGGAACACAAATTAGTTATAGATATGGTATCTTAGGATCATATAATATATAAATTATTAATAATAACCCATGTTATTGGAATCATAACCATTAAAAAACCAATTTATGTCCTTAAAACCTAACTATTAATAATCATACTATAAACTGTTATTTTAATCATTAGATGATGTTTTTCTAGGAAGTTTTTTTAGAAAATATTTATTTTGTTAAATATTAATATTAATGAATCAAATAAGATTTATATGAATAAAAATGGATGGTTTTCAATCATATAACAAAAGTGTATGAGAATGGGGTGAAAGAGTTCATTATGTTTTCAAAATATAATGCATATGACCTTTATAAAATCCTTTGTCTGTTTTTATGCTATTTTTATTCAAGACTAATTAGTCCTGAAGAGTTTGAAGATCACTTGATCTGTCACAGAACAGATAAAAGTTAAAATTTTGGATTAAACATGGGAAAAACTAAATATAGCTTGTGTAAGGGATAAGAATTTGTTTTATAGACAATATTATATGGATAAAAGTGTGGAAAATAATGAAGACCATATTTAGGATGTGATTAAATGTGTGAATGGGGATAACGATCATATGAAGGAAATGAAAAAGACAGTTGAAGAAAAACTCTATGACTATCCAAAATTGTTTTATATGTTAAAGAGTTGTGAAAAAGATGTAATTGTATGATGGTGGTACTAAATATAGAGCATTTTCATCCATAATAAATTTATATAATTTAAGAGATGGAATTGAATAGATTGATTCTAGTTTTACTAAACTACTTTCTCTCTTGGATGTTCTTATCCCAAGAAGATAATGAGCTTCCATTCCAAACATATGAAACTAAATTAATGTCATGTTTAGTGAGTATGATCTATGAAATAATACATTTCTATCAAAATGACTATATATTATTTTTAAAGGAGCCAAAAAAAATTAAAAATGACAAAAATTGGTGCTTCTCAATTCATGAATGATGAATCATTTCCTACGAATGTTGTAGGGTAATTTTCAATCATTATAGGGTTTAGGCGCCCATATTGATGTGAGGATACTGCAAGAAAATTGATTTCAAATTCATATACTATAAATTAATATTGAAGGCTTCATCACCTGATACACTCTCCTTATTGGAAAATAAATCATCATGAGTATCCTGAATTTTGAAATGAGTCGAGAAACCTTCATCTTAATATATCTATATATGGATTGAATCCTTTTGGTTTTAAAAGTAACACTCGTAGTACATGGATAGTTATGTTGGTAATTATTACTTTTCCCCATGGTTATGAAATAAATAAAAATATATTATGTTTTATCTTCTTATCCCATGACAAAAAACAACCAAGTAATGATATTGATGTTTATTTGGATCGATTGATCAAATAATTAAAATTATTGTGGGATTAAGGTGCTACATTGTATGATTCTTATAATAATTATGATATCACATTAAGATCCATGTTTTACAAGATGATATATATCTTTCCTTCTTAAAGAAATATCTCAGGATATAGTGTTAATGGAAATCAATGGTATCCCATTTATTAATAAGGCACACAATAAATTAGGTTTAAACATTCATTGAAGACTATGTCTCTTGGAAATCATATATTTCTAACCTGGTGACATAACTTCCCATCATGGATGACATTATATAATGGGAGTTCAGAAGAAAATATAGCACAATCTCTACTAACTGGTGATAAACTCTTTGAGAAAGTACATGATAGGGAAACTTATTTTGTAAATTTTTTTTTCAAAAACCATATGAAAAAATAGTTGGAAAAACATATTAGTTTTTTTTCATAACCATATTGGAATTTTTTGTACAACATGAATTTTGTTATGATGTCATTCATCTGGAAGACAATTTATGTTATAGTGTCACTATCACATCAATAAATGCAATTAAAAATTTAAGGATGGATGTAAGGATAGATTGGAAATGATTGACATGGGAATACATGAAGAGTTGGCTCTAGTTAAGGGCGAAAACAATATTTTCTTCCTGCATCTGCTTATAATCTTTCAAGGTAGGAGAGATATATGTTTTAAAAATTAATGAATTATGTAATGATTCTAGAGGGGTATTCTTCCAATATCAATAATACTGTGCCAATGACTGATTTAATGTTATAGGGGTTGAAATCACATGAATTTACCGTTTTTATGAAATAACCAATGATTTTACCATTACATTTCATTTTTACAAAGAATTCACATCATAAAGTAACCAACCTATGTTTCTTTTTCAAATCAATATGCAACAAATTTATAGACCTAGTGAAATTTCCAACTATGGAAATAGAAATTGATGTCAAATTATTTTAATTGGAGATGTTCTAACCATTGAAAATATTGATATGATGGTTCACTTGGTAAGATATATTTGACTATGCGGTCTTGTAAATTACTGATAGATGCACCCCATTAAATGGTATATGATGATTTTGAGATGGTATATTAAAAATCACATTCTTCCATAATGTTGTATTGTGGAGTGATTTGGCATTGCTGAAGATATTGAATTCTGTATCGAGTACCTATCTGGTCTAGGAAGTATTGGCATACTAAAATCTAATCACATCAGGTGGCTTGTGGGTGAAAAAATTTCAAGAATATATGTTGTTATAATTACTATTATAGACTAGGAGTAGGTTTACCTTTACATTTGTTATAATAGTTTAGACATTTACGTATATGTTGAAACCCTAAAAGCAATTCTTTTAAATTTGAATCTAGTAATGTTTGAAGGATGTATATAAAATAAAAAAAATTAACAATTTATTAGATTGTTTTGAGACCATATTTATGTGGAGTCCTCTAAGAATATAGATTCAATTTTAGATGTAATTGGATATCTATTCAGATGATAAATTGTAAATTTATTATCTTATAAGGGTTATGTAATTAGTGGTTATACATGACACACCAATGAACATGATTAATGATGTACCATGAAAAATATTGGAGTTACACTTGTGGATAAAGAGATGCATGTATCTTGTACTATGCAAAGAAATACAATTTATGTGAATATGCATACTTGAACATCATCAAAAAAAATATGGAAGTTAGATTATACCATATTCCAAGTGATGATTTTTAAATACATGTAGGTTGATTACATGATTTTAGTTAAAATAGATGAATTGAGATTCGTGAATGTGGATTCAGTAAGGATGGATACAAATATGACCATTTATAATGGAATCACAAGAAGTACAAGTATTTTATATTCCAAATCCACCAACTTGAAACTGGCCAATTATTCTATTATTGACCAAAACCACTAAAGGTACAGATGCCAATTTAACTATGGATACCTCTTACGTTAGGATTTCATAATAATTTCACAGTGGCCCTAATGTATATGTGGTATTGTATGTTATAGGAGACCACAATAAAGGGTTTTGGATACAATATAGAGGGATAAAATACCATCATACATAAAAAAATAGAGTCAAATAATTAGGTTATGTATATTTTTTAATATTTATTGTGTTACTTCATATTATTATATGATCTATAATGAATTTATGGAATCTAAATGAAATGTTCAAGCACATCTGTAGATAACAAATTATGAAAATTGTGATGCTCTCAATCCAAGGGAAAAACAGTTTTCTGAAAATGATGGTTCTTCTAATGAAGAGGAACCACAACCTTCTTCACATGTTGATGCTACCAATCCATCATAACAATATATTAACGACGTCCAAGTTGAGGAAATTTTAGACTAAAAACAAATGGTGACCTATAAGAAAATAGAACTTTGGCGTGACATTATTAGAGAAATATTATTAAGGTTAGAAACAATGGAATCATATTTGAGGTTTGGAGGGAGTTCACACAACCATACAATTAACCCCAATAAATTCATGTTTAGTAGTTATATTGGGGTCTCCACTAACATGTTTGTGACTATTGATGTAGATTCATGACACATTTTTTCATCATTCTTAATATAGTGATTTAGGAAGATATGGGGGTGACATTATGATATAATTTAATTATTTTACTAAAAAAATTAAACGTTTTATTACGGCTAATTATCACTTATAGAGTGAATTTAGAGTAGATTAATCCTGAATAAAATTTTTATTAATGTTCACTGGAAAGGCTCATAGAGGATTTCACATAATTCATACAAAATTCCTTCTCAAAGATGATTAAGGGAAAATAAATCTGCACCCACCATAGATGTATGCACACAAAATAATCCCGAAAAATGTGATGAATTTATTTATCCTCGTGGAGAGACATCATTCGAGGTACATTATAATCAGTAATACATTTATTGAATATATTTCTATCAATCATATTAATTTTGAATTTTTAATTTATGAAATAGAAATTGACTCCTAAATATAATAAATGGGAATCAAAACCAACGTACCCCTTCCATAAAGAAAGGATGGGGGTATACATCACATTAAAAATAGAATGTATTTTAAATATATCATAATACTTGTATGTGATATGAAATAAAAACATAATTATATTCCTCTATTTATTTGAATATTGATTAATCAAAATTTAAATAAACTTTCAACCCACATCATGTGCTATGGAAAGAGAAAAATGTAAATAAATAAGGGATTCTAATAGTTGAAAACACACAAATGTTAGTGAAAGAATGTGAAAGTACCACGTAATTTTTTTTCTTTAAATAGGTATTACATAATAATTGATTATTTTCCTATATTCATTATCTAAATTAGAAAAAAGAATATTCATCATCTTTACCTAATGAGTATCTAATATTAGTGGCCTTGAAGTGGCTAGGACAGTATGGCCATATAAGAGGTACATGCTTTGGGGGGTCACCGAAATCATATTTTGAGAAACAAATGTACATGGGGATTAAGATAAGAAAATTGATGAGTTGTAGGAAAAAATATCATCTCTAGAAGAAAAAAATTATTTTTATTTAAAGTTTTTAGAAAATTATATGGGAATGAATAAAGAGATGAAACAAAATAAAAAAACAACAATGTGAAGATCCCCTACCCCCACCAAATTTGTGGTGAGCCATTTTTCTCAAAGAGATATCATAGAAGTGGTAATAAATATTATCATAATTGGTTCATTGAAATGTAAATATGGTAGAAAATGATACATTTATTATACAGATATTATATCAGGTGAAAATAATTGTGATTTATATCTATCAACACCCACCCATCACCTTGTTTCTAGGGCTATGATGTTCAATATCCAATGAGAAAATCTACACAACAATCAAATTTTAATAAGTCACCTGATATTAGGGATTAACATTGTTCATAAAATGAGCACTGAGATACATATTCCACTTGATGGTGAGGATATTCATATGTTATAACATGATATTAGGAGATTCATAAGATGTCCACTATATCTTTTAACAAATAAGATGATAATGGTGTATTAATTTACCATTTATTTTACTTGAAAAACCTTTAACTGTTATTGAAAAATGGACTAAAATTATGAATGTTATTATATAAAATAAAAAGGAAAGGGAATTAAATGGATGGTTAGATAAACAATTAAAAGGATTAACCAACCAATAAAATTGATCTTCACAAAATACCTTTATACTACATGTTATACATCCATATTACTATCATTAAAGGTCCATGTAGATACAACGTTACCATGTGGTTCTAAAACTACAATTTATATTGAATAATAGATGTACGAGGAGGTCATTATTAATTATGTGGGTCTTTATAATGTAATTAAAATCGTCACATATGAAATTTTAAGGGCCACATTAGTAAATTGAAGCATGAGGTCTGTTTTCCTGATTTTTTCTAATAAATAATATATAATGTTAATTATGATTGAATAATATTCATATTCTTATAGGAATATATATGAATAATATTTGAAGGGAAAACACTAGGAATATCAATTTGGGCTCATTCGTCATTTGTCACTTCTACAAAACTATATTTATTGGAAGTAGAGAAATACGAAGAAATGGTGGACAAATTGGACACAAATTTTGAATGAAAAATATTGATTGTAGAATCTTCTTAATACCCATGATGAAGGATTAAAACTTTATAATTTAATCATATCAAAAATATTTACCTATTAATTTTTGTTATTTTATACTACATTGGTAACTCATTTCAGTCAATTATTTTTATTCCAAAGATTTATTTTCTAGATTCAATGTATGGATACCCAAAAAATTGGCTATACGTAATGATTTTTATCAATTTTTAATACACTTATAATTTTTTTTTAAAACTAAACTTCATATTATAAATTTTATATTATGTTTTAATGAAATCATATTATGATAGGGTGGTGTTTTAATATCATAAAATTCTTAGCCTGAGGACATTCAATGAATATAAGAAGCATGTCAACTTCTACAACTGGATATGTATGAGGTTATATATAATACGTTTTTACTATCAAAACATATATCAATACAAAATAATTATTTTTATCAATGTTTATGTTGTATCTGAAACAAACCAATGAAAAATATTTTAGTTGTTATGTCTGATTTTTTTTGGAAGGAAATCATTTTCCCTAAGAAAACTACCATCCCAAAAGAGGTATTTTTGTATATAATTATAATTTCATTTAAAATATTTATTAATCCACTGTTTATTGATATAAACTATATTAGATGTATTTTTATCATACAACCAATATTGTCAACAGTCCTCATATTCACAAGAGGAAATATAATTTTTATTTTAATAGACAAAATATCTGGTGTCAGAATGTACATAGACATCTTGAAGATACAACTTCCTACTACTTATTTATTTTATTTTCTCATCATTTTATGCTGAGTAAGGCTCATAGATTATGTTTTTATTTTAAATTCTAAATTTTAATTAAATAAAAACATCACATACTCAAAACCAAGAAAATAATTTTGGATTTCTTCAAAATATTATGACAATGATCCAAAAGTCATTTTTGACATGTAAGAATTAATAACACCTCAATATAATGCATGATGAGCCTAATGTTTCTCAAAGTGTCCTTTACTCGTCTAAAATTTAAATTTTATTTCAAAACATGTATCAATCACTAAAATCCATGAATAAATCCTTATATTTTCATGATACTTTTGGAAATTGATTTATATGTTTTTTTATGTTTAAAAACCAGTCTCACATCAGAAAGGATTACATTATGACTGGTCTGACTCAATGTGTGTGTTTTTAGGTTAAAATTAAAGTTTTGTAAATAATAAATGTTTCATACTCAAAATCTATAAAACACATTCATATTCTTTTCATACATTAGAAAAATGATACATAAGTCATTTATGAGATATAGGTAAACATGATTTATGGTGTGACTGGTATGACTAAAAGTGTGTCTTTTTATTTAAATTTATAATTTTATTAAAAGGAAATTTAAATAATAAAAAATCATAAAACACATTTGGATTATTTTGATATATTAGGACAGTGATCCACAAGTCATTTTTTGACATGTTGGAATATACCCCACATAATCCAATACATAGTTCTCTGGCATGACTCAATGTGTCTGTTATCTATCTAAAATTGAATTATTAGTTCAAAATTTGTCTCACTCATTGAAAAACAAGAATAAATGATGTTAATGTATTGATAATTTAGGAAAATAAATCATAAATCATGTTTTATTTTTATGAAATAGCCTCATGTCAAACAAACACAATATGTGACCAGTATGACTCAAAGTGTTGGTTTTTAGTTTAAACTGACATTTTTGTAAAAAAGACACATGACATACTAAAAATTGAGATAAAAATTAGAGGTGTGTTGATACATTAGAAAAATATCCAAAATCCATTTGTGATTTGTAGTAATCAACTTCATTTCAATCCCATGCTTGGTGTGACTAGAATGACTCGAAGTGCCTGTTTTTAGTTTAAAATGAAATTTTAGTAAAAAACACAAGTGACATATAAAAAATTGATAAATAAATTTGTATTGTTTTGACACTTTAGAAAAATGTTTCATAAGTCATTTTTTATGTGCAAGAATCATTCACACCTCAATTCAATATACAATTTTACTGGTATAACTCAAAGTATTTGTTTTTAGTTTAAAATGAAATTTTAGTTCAAAACAAATGTTACAAAATAAAAACTAAGAAAAAACATATGTATTGTTTTGATAATTTAAAAAAATTATTTGAAAGTCATTTTGATGTGTAGGAATCAGTCTCACATGAAACCGAAAAATTATGTAAACAGTATGACTCAAAGTGTGTGTTTTCAGTTTAAAATGAAATTTTATTAAAAATAGTAGTGTCATCCTCAAAATCAAAACAACACATTTGGATTGTTTTTATACATTAGTAAAATGATCCATAGGTATTTTATGATATACAAGAATCATACTCACCTTAATACGATGAACAGTTTAACCGATATGACTCCAAGTGTGTCTTTTTATTTAAAAATGAAATTTTAGAAAGAATGTAATGTGACATACATAAAAATAATAAAATTCATTCGATTTTTTTTTGAAATTTATTAAAATTATCCACAAGTAATTTTTGGAATATAGGAACTATCATCATTACAATAGGATACACGATGTTCCCAATATGACCTAAATTGGGTTGTTTTTTTATAATTGAAATTTTATTAATGTATTGTTTCATATTTATTTTTAATTTATTGCTTTATAATATTACTAAAATAATAATTTTTTTTATATAGGAGGATTATTTTTCTTGAGTTGTGGTGGATTGTTCGATGGTTCTCATGCATGTGAGACCATGGACTTTGAGGATGCAACTGATATAATAGAAATTGGAATATGGGTCAAGAATGTATATAGATATAAAAAAAAGCTGAATTCCTATGACTTATTTAGTTAATTTTTTCATCATTTTATCTACTAATTTTCAGTTACTTTTTTTATCCTTTTTATATAATATATATTTATTTTCAAATATCTTTTGGGAAGTCATATTTTTCTTTCAACTATATGCAACAATCCAAAAAATAGATAATATGTTCCTTTTGAATGCAAGAGGAAACCCCATGCTTCCTATAATGTGAAGTGAATCATACAGATGTATCTAATAAGGAATTTTTCAATAACTGAATGAAAATTATACCTTCACAAAAGATATTTCTTGGATATTTTTCCAAACTGTCAGGAACTAAACTGGGTACCCTAGTGACCCAATAATCCAGCCAACACTGACATGGAGTAGAGGGTGTTCCCGATCCCCATGGGTTGATGACTAGCACATGGAATCATAAAAAACAAGGGTGTGAAAAATTGTTCAAAAATAAAGTGTATGTGAAAGATGCAAGATAGTATGCACACCAAAGAAACTCCACTGGGAGTAGTTCACCATAAGTCAAATGGGTATAAAACATCCAAAAGTACTACAAAAAATTACCAAAAAGCGAGAATTAAAATATCCCAAGTCCCAATGGATGAAATTTTCCATGTACACATAATAGTAGCTAGAACCACCTCAAAGTGGTTCTGTACCTCTGTTTGAACCTTAAATAAGATAATCTACAAACATATGAGGACACATGTAGGGTGTGAGATAAAATCCCAATAGGTTTTAACCAATTATTCCATAATATATTCCAACTTTTAATTAACGAAATAAAGAGATTTCAATTTTCAAATAAATTGGTTTGTCATTTAAAAATCATATTTTAACAATTCATGCTTTACATTTCCAAATATGGAATAGATATCAAATGATAAAAATAATTTCCAAAAAATTATTTACATTTCAATTGATGTGACATTTCTAAAACAATGGTAGTTTTCAAAAATGTATTAAATAATTTTTTTTATATAAAATAGTTTATTTAAATCACATGGAATATAATATAGTTTAAAGTAATAGAATATATTCATTTGAAACACAAACAAGAGAGAAACAAGGTCATATGCATAATAAGGTACAATAGTACCAGGATATGGGGATCCATACTCAATGAGAAACTGTAATATGTACATAAATCCATCTGAACTTATGCCAAAGGGAAATCATTACCATCATATAAGGGATATGATGTGATGAATTTATGTTTTTTAATGTTGTAATGAATAATGTGTATAAGGCCCTAGCCTTAAACATTACTTAATATTGAGTTATTTCAAGAATACACTTTGATGATCTTTTCAGGTTTAGAGTTTTAGAGAATTAGATAATAAAACACGCATTACATTCCACATTTAAACAAAGTGGTTACATAAAAGATAGAACTCATTTTTCACATCAATGGAATCATATTTAAAATAAAACATGGATTCTTTATTGACACTTCCTTGACACTATCATCAGATCATGTACCTTTCCCTTGACCTATGAAAAACTTTTCAAAACATGGGATGAGCATAAAAAGCTCAGTAATGGATACAAAAGTACGAAATGAAAACATTAGTCCATTTATGAAATCATACTTCACTCATAAAACATAAGAATTTTAACATACCTCATCAAATCATGAATAAATCAGAGAAATCATAAGACATAAAGGTAACTTGAGGAATTCATAACATTCTTGCGTAGGGAGAAACCCTCTTGGTTATGTTTGGAATACCCATCACAGTATATTCCCTAAAATCTCTTCAATGAAACCTTAACGTTTAACTCCTTCGCGTTACCCAATGCATTGGAGAGCTATATCAGGCTCACCCGCCCTTAGTTTATCACGGAACCACCCGTCTTCATAAAAATGCCCAAGAACCATAACATAATCGTATCACATAAAACATGCATAAAGGAAACATAACATTTCCACATTTCAATCACAAGATATCAATAAACACATTGATATAATAAAAAAAATATGAAAATCATTTTTAATACCAAAATAAAATAAAAGTAAAACATGGTATTTATTTTTCATTTCAAAAAAAGTATGTCTTGTAGAGGAAGCCGAAACTCAAATAATTGTCACGGCGGCGGAGAAGTCATTGTCAACACATACGTACGACAAAAACATTCCCTTTGTCGTTTAGTAAAACACTTCGCATAAAAAAATATTCCTTTTGAATAAGTGTAAAAGTCAAATGGGTTTATACACCGTATAAAAGAAAATTGAGTATAAAACAAAATATTCCTCAATGAATGGACATTGAGATGAAGTCCCATACCTCGGGTCCGACTTGACTCGATCGTTTTTTAACCTCCTGAATAATAAACTTGAGTTAATTTATAATTTCTTAAGAACATTTTTCAAGTTCATTATTCCTTTTATATCACTTATTACCATGTTATGAGCAATATGTAACTATTTAAGTTAATAACGGTCATTTTGCCGATTATTGGTACTTGAGTCAAAAATAAACTCCTCATAATTACAAGTTGATCATGTGGTAAAATATCCATTATATACAGAATTATATTCATGATGTAGATATAATATATATCATATATATACAGTATATACATGCATTTATAATATTACATAACATTTAGAGGTAAGAAATTAAATGCACCGTTCATGGAGATGGTAAGCCGTACGTACGCATGAACGCTACTTTAATTTCTATCTCATATATTAATGGAATGAAATAATAATTATATAAAGGTATATTATAATTTCAGTATAATATCATATATAATATAATTAAATCTATCCTTTATACGTATCACATATGGTATTAACGAATCAAACCACATTGAGGCGGCGGTAGTCCGCACTTCCTAAAATGAAGATATCGCGTTTACCCATAATGGAAACCATAAAGGTATGTAATAAATGAAAAATAAAGAAGCTTATGTAAAAAATAAACATATTATATATCATATATAAATATAGTGACATCTTAATGGCCATCTTTGAAGGTGTTATATGAGTGTTGAACAATCATCATTTCGTGAGGCAGAAATTCGCCATCCACAGAAATAGTATGCTCTTTAACCATTAGATGAAGGTGTGTGTAACTATAGCACTAATAAATCTCATAAAAAAATCCTAGTATATTTATGATACTTGTGTTGTTACAAAATAAAGGAATTAAAAGAGTTTAGGTGTTGGAGAATCAAAATAAAACATAAGAACACAAGAGAAAACAATACATTTAAAATGGGAAACTATTTTTGATTTGAGCTCAATGGATTATTTGGGAATACATCTTCCCAAAGTTAGGATTATAGGTGTAAGAGAGGGATGTGGAGAGACAAAATGGGTAGGGGTTGGCCGATCCAAAGGCTTGAGAGGTGTGGGTAAGGAGGGAGAGGCGGGGGCCTTTTATAAGAGGAGAGGAGGGGCACTCTTGGAAAGGTATAAAATGATACTTTATTTTCAAATGAGTTTTGGATTTTAAAGGTCCCACATTGATTTATTTCGAGGATAAGGTGATAAGGGTTCGCAATAAACTCATCCAATAAGTTTTTGACATGTGTAGGTCTTAGATTTTACATTATCTTTTCATTTTATTTAAATCGTTAAATAATGAGGTAATCGCTACATCATCATTATGTCATAAATAATTTAATTTATTTAATGTCTAAAAATTATATAAAAAATACAATGATGTAGGAAATCGTTTTATCTTTCCAATGACTATTTATAGCCAAAAATCTAACTTGTATAACCCAATTTAAAAATTGTTTTAGTAAAACAATACATGTTTGTTTCATTTTTACTTTTACTTTAAATATAAGGAATTAATGCCATTAGCTTACCCAAGTGGCTCCATGGGGTCCCAAAAATCGACCCATGGGTTTTCTTGGTCGGTCTTAACACATCCAATAAGGGTAGGACACGTGTCAAGGTCATTTCATATTATTAAAGCATTATTTTTAATATAAATTACACTTATTACCTCTAATCGCGATTAAAAACTTAAAAGTTACTATTCACCAAAAATTTATTTTAATCCCATTGAACCACATTTTACTTCCTAATGACAACCATGTATGTCAGATTTTTTAAATTCAAAACACAGAGGTGGTAAAATCTTATTTAAACGAAAAATCTGTTTTTTAAGTACCACTTAGTGGTTTCACTATTCATCAAAAATTGATGTTTTTCAGAAAAATACCAAAACTTCACCCTAAGCTATATTTGATATTCCAAATTCAAAAATGATGTGTATTTTAAAAAATTCAAAACATATAAGTTACAAAAATTAATTTAATAATTAATTCCCGCTGTCAGAACAAATAGCGTGTTATTAAGAAACAATACCTTTCAAAAGATTGACACATGTTTATGTCCAATATCAAAGTGATATTAATTACAATGACCACCATTGGATTAAATGCTAAAAATATATTCTAATTTAACTTTAAAACCAATTCAAAAGATAATCAAATGACATAAATAAATTAGATTAAAAAGAGGTTTTGAATTAAAATACAACATTTTTCACTATTCATTAAAAAAATGAACATTATCAGAAAAATACCAGAAATTTATACAAAGTAAATTTCAATGTCCCAATAAAAAAGAATCAGTTTATTTTGACAAATATAGATTATAAAATTGTCAAAATATAGATTTAAAAATGGTTCTCTATCAAAAGGCCGTAAAACAGTCTTTTAATAATATTAGAGTATTTCACGCTTTAGGTTGGATTTATCCTCATTTTAAGCCTCTAAAACACTATCTCATTAATAAATAGACATAGATAACTATATCTATTATTCATTACTTACTTGGGATGTTACATCCTTCCCCAATTTATAAAATTTCATCCCTGCAATTTATTTACTTATCGAATAAGTGGGGGTATTTATCCCTCATTGCATTTTCAGATTCCCACGTAACCTCTTCAACCATATGGTTTTTCCACAAAACCATTACCTAGTGAATTACGTTATTTCGAAACACTTTCTCCCTTCAGTCAAGAATTTGGACTGGTTATTCTTCATAAGAGAGATTCTCTTCCAACTGATCTACCTCTGGGCTCAAAACATGAGATGGATCTGGAATGTAGTTCCTTAACATTGAAACATGAAAAACATTGTGTACCTGAGATAAAATCAAAGGTAAAGCCACTCGGTAAGCGACTGATCCAACTTTTTTCGGAATTTCATATGGTCCAATGAACCTTGGACTCAGCTTTCCTTTCTTACCAAATCGTATCACACTTTTCCGTGGTGAGACTTTGAGAAAAACATGATCACCTACCTCAAAAGATAGATCCTTCCTCCGGTTATCCGCATAACTCTTCTGCCTGCTATGAGCTATTCTCATGTGTTTCTGAATCATTTGAACTTTTTCTGCCATCACTTCTACCAATTCTGGTCCCATCAGCTTCCTTTCACCCACTTCATCCCAAAAAGCTGGAGTTCGACACCGTTTACCATATAATGCCTCAAATAGAGCCATCAGTATACTAGAATGAAAAATATTATTATATGAAAAATAAACCAAAGAAAGATGTTGGTCCCAACATCCCGGATAATCCATCGAAAAAGAATGTATCATATCCTCCAAGGTCTGAATTTTTCATTCTGACTACCCATCTGATTGAGGATGAAAAGCTGTACTAAAATTTAATTCAGTATTCAACGACTTCTGAGGGCCTTTCCAAAAGTTAGAAGTAAACCTGGGATCACGATCAGATACAATGGATAGGGGAACTCCATGCAACCTGACTATCTCTTTAAGATACAATCAAGAATTTTTATCTAGAGATAAAGTATCTCCAATAGGAAGGAAATGAGCAGATTTAGTCAAGAGATCAATAATAACCCATATTGCATTATTACCTCGAGATGTCTTCGGTAATCCCAAAACAAAGTCCATGGATATGTTTTCCGATTTCCACTCTGGCACTAGTAAAGGATAAAGCATCCCTTTCGGTAACTGCCACTCTCCTTTAACCTACTATCAAGTCAAACACTTCACAGTAAAATCAGGAATATCTCTTTTCATTCCATCCCACTAGTAATACTCCCAAAGATCTCTGTACATTTTAGTACTGCCAGGATGAACTGAAAACAGAGAACTATGAGATTTACATAACAACTCTCTCTTCAACTGTGAATCAAAAGGCACACACAATCTCTTCCCAAATATCAAAACACAATCATTATCAATGATGAATTCAGGCAACTTACCGTTCTGAACCACCTGTACCTTTTTCTGTAACTCGCTTTCTTGCTTCTGTGCTTGCTTGATTCTGTCTGATAGAGAATAGTTAACTGATACATGAAACAAAAAATAAGGACATCCTGCACCAACAAATTTTATTCCAAAGTTCATCAAATCCTTAACTAAAGGATCACGTTTCCAACACAACATTGTTAATGAAGCATTACTTTTTTTGACTCAAAGAATCAACCACTTTATTTGTTTTTCCCAGATGATAATGAATTGTACAATCATAATCCTTAATTAATTCTAGCCATCTACTCTGTATCATGTTCAATTATTTCTGAGTGAATATATACTTTAAACTTTTATGATCAGTATATATTTCACACCTTACTCCATATAAATGATGCCTATAAATTTTTAAAGGGAAAACCAGAGGAGCTAATTCCAAATCATGTGTAGGGTAATTTACCTCATGAGTTTTCAACTAACGTGAAGCATAAGCAATTACCTAATCATTCTGTATAAGGAAACAACCGAGTCCCTTCAATGAAGCATCACAGTAGCTAACAAACTCACCATTCCTAGAAGGAAGTGCCAAAACTGGAGCATCACCAATCTTATTTTCAACCGCTGAAATCAATCATCACATTCTTTTTTCCAGATAAACTTAACGCTCTTCCGAGTTAGCTTAGTCATTGGACTAGATAACAATGAAAAATTTCTAACAAACCTTCGGTAATATCCTGCTAAACCAAGGAAGCTATGAATCTCAGTTACATTTGTGGGTCTTGGACATTCTTCATGAACCTTTGTTTTTGCAGAATCAACAGTTATCCCATCTTTAGAAACAATATGTCCAAGGAAAGGAATTTGTTGTAACCAAAAAATCACACTTTCTGAATTTTCCATACAGTTTCTTTTCTTTTAAGGTTTGCAAGATAACCCTTAAATTAATTTCATGCTCCTCTTTACTTTTAGAAAACACCAAAATATCATCAATAAACACAACCAACATTTTTCACCTGAGTGAACTAAGCCATCACTCTAACAAACTGTTTAGTTCTGATTCTGACCATCTCAGGATACTGATTTGAAAAGTCATTTCCCTCTGTATGCCTTCCCAAAAAATATGTTCTGTTTCCTCTATGAAAAACCATTCTTAACACAGAAATATCTTAGGAGAAGCAACATGGTAATCTTCAATTTCTATATCATTTAAATTTGACCATAAAAAAATATTTTTGGATAATAATTTAATAGAATTATAACTCCTAAATTTATCTAAACTGACCTCTGATACCAACTATAAGGCCCCATCCTTAAACATTACTTTATCTTGAGTTATTTCAAGAAGACACGTTGAGGTTCTTTTCAAGTTTAGAGTTTTAGATAATTAGATCATAAAACATGCATTGCATTCCACATTTAAACAAAGTGGTTACATAAAAGATAGAACTCATTTTTCCCATAAATGGAATCATATTTAAAATAAAACACGGATTCTTTCTTGACACTTCCTTGACACTATCATCATATCATGTACCTTTCCATTGACCTATGAAAAACATTTCAAAAACATGGGATGAGTATAAAAAGCTCAGTAAGGTATATAAAATCACGAAATGAAAACATTAGTCCATGTATGAAATCATAATTCACTCATAAAACATAATCATTTTAACATACCTCATCAAATCATGAATAAATCATAGAAATCATAAGACATAAAGGTAACTTGAGGCATTTATAAAATTCTTGCGTAGGGAGTAACCCTCTTGGTTACGTTTGGAATACCCCTAAAAGTATATTCCCAAAAATCTCTCCGGAGAAACCTTAACGTTTAACTCCTTCACATTACCCAATGCATTGGAGAGCTATATCGGGCTTACCCTCCCTTATTTTATCACGGAACCACCTGTCTTCATAACAATTCCCAATAACAATAACATAACCGTAACACATAAAACATGGATAAAGGAAACATAAAATTTCCACATTTAAATCACAAGATATCAAAAAACACATTGATATAATAAAAAAATTATGAAAACCATTTCCAATACAAAAATAAATTAAAATTAAAACATGGTGTTTATTTTTCATTTCAAAAAAAGTATGGCTTGTAGAGGAAGTCGAAACTCAAATAATGGTCACGGTGGCGGAGAAGTCATTGTCACATCATGCGTACGAGAAAAACATTACCTTTGTCCTTTAGTAAAATGATTCATATAAAAAAATATTCCTTTTGAGTAAGCATAAAATTCAAAGGGGTTTATACACTATATAAAAGAATGTTGTGGATAAAAAAAATATTCCTCA
Source organism: Viscum album (assembly GCA_963277665.1). Lineage (NCBI taxonomy): Eukaryota > Viridiplantae > Streptophyta > Magnoliopsida > Santalales > Viscaceae > Viscum > Viscum album. The sequence goes on from OY728162.1 coordinate 131,428,516, forward strand.
ATGAATGAAGATTGAGCTGAAGTCCCATACCTCGGGTCCGACTTGACTTGATCTTTCTTTAACCTCCTAAATAATAAACTTGAGTTAATTTCTACTTTCGTAAGAACCTTTTTCAAGTTCATTATTTCTTTTATATCACTTATTACCATGTTATGAACAATATGTAATTATTTATGTTAATAACAGTCGTTTTGTCGATCATTGGTACTTGAGTCAAAAATAAACTCTTTATAACTACAAGTTGTTCATGTGGTAAAATATCCATTATATCCAGAATTATATTCATGATGTATATATCATATATATCATATATATCCAGTATATACATGCATTTATAATATTACATAACATTTAGATGTAAGAAATGAAATGCACCATTCATGGAGACGATAAGCCGTACGTACGCAAGAACACTACTTTCATTTCTATATCATACTTTAATGGACAGAAATAATAATTATATAAAGGTATATTATAATTCTAGTATAATATCATATATAATATCATTAAATCTATCCTTTATACATACCACATATGGTATTAACGAATCAAATCACTTTGAGGGGGTGCTAGTCCGCACTTCCTTAAATTAATATATCGTGTTTACCCATAATGGAAACCATAATGGTATGCCATAAATGAAAAAAAAGAATATTAAGTAAAACATAAACATATTATATATCATATATAAATATAGTGGCATCTTAATGGCCACCTTTGGAGGTGTTATATGAGTGTTGAACAATCATCATTTCGTGAGGTAGAAATTCGCCATCCATAGAAACAGTATGCTCCTTAACCATTAGATGAAGGTGTGTGTAAGTGTAGCTCTTATACTTCTCATAACAACATCATAGTATATTGATGATACTGGTGTTGTTACAAATGAAAGTAATAAAAAGAGTTTAGGGTGTTGGAGAAGCAAAATAAAACATAAGAACACAAGAGAAAACACTACCTTTAAAACGGGTACCTCTTTTTGATTTGAGCTCAAAGGCTTCCTTGGGAAGACTTCTGCCCAAAGTGAGGATTATAGGAGTAAGAGAGGGATATGGAGAGACAAAATGGGAAGGTTTTGGCCGAGCCAAAGGCCTGAGAGGTGTGGGTAAGGGAGTAGAGTTGAGGGCCTTTTATAAGAGGATAGGAGGGGCACTCTTGGAAAGGTATAAAATGTTACTTTATTTTCAAATGCGTTTCAGATTTTAAAGGTCCCACAGTGATGTATTTTGAGGGTAAGGTGATAAGGGTTATAGATATACTCATAAAATAGGTTTTTTACATGTGTAGGTCTTAGATTTTACATTATCATTTCATTTTGTTTAAATCGTTAAATGATTATGTAATCGATGCATCATCATGATGTCATAAATAATTTAACTTATTTAATGTCTAAAAATTATAAATAAATACTATAATGTATGAAATATTTTTATCTTTAAAATGAATATTTATATCCAAAAATATGACTTGTATAACTCCATGTAAAAATTGTTTTATAAAAACAATACATGTTTGTGTCATTTTTTACTTTTAGTTTAAATAAAAGGCATTAATGTCATTATGTTACCCAAGTAACTCCATGGGGTCCCAAAAACTGACCCATGGGTATTCGTCGTCGGCCATGACACATTCAATAAGGGTAGGACATGTGGAAAGGTTATTTCATATTATTAAAACATTATTTTTACCTTAAATTACACTAATTACCTCTAATCACGATTAAAAATGTAAAAGTTACTATTCACCAAAAAATTATTTTAATCCCATTGAACCACATTTTACTTCCTAATGACAATCATGTATGTCAGAATTTGAAATTCAAAACATAGAGGTGGTAAAATTTCATTTAAACAAAAAATCAGTTTTTTAAGTACAACTTAGTGGTTTCACTATTCATCCAAAATTAATGTTTTTTAGAAAAGTACCAAAACCACACCCTAAGCTATATTTGATATTACGAATTCAAAAATGTTGTATATTTTAAAAAATTCAAAACATATAAGTTACAATAATTAATTTAATACTTAATTCCCACTTTTAGAACAAATAGCATGTTTTTGAGAAACAATACCTTTCAAAAGATTGACACTCGTTTATGTCCAATATCAAAGTGATATTAATTCCAGTGACCACCATTGGATTAAATGGTAAACATATATTCTAATTTCACATTAAAACCAATTAAAAATATAATGTAATCATATTAATAAATTATATTAAAAAGAGGTTTTGAATTAAAATACAACATTTTTCACTATTCATTAAAAAATGAACATTATCTAGAAAAATACCAGAAATTTATCCAAATTAAATTTCAATGTCCCAATAATAAAGAATAAGTTTATTTTGACAAATATATCTTATAAAATTTTCAAATATATATTTATAAATGGTTCTTCATCAAAAGGCGGTAAAACAATCTTTTAAAAATATTAGAGTATTTGATGATTTAGGTTGGATTTATCCTCATTTTAAGCCTCTAAAACACTATCTAATTCATAAATAGACATAGATAAATATATATATTATTCATTACTTACTTGGGATGTTACAATGTGTCTTACAAATAACCCAGTTACTCCCAAGGATTTCTTGTTCTCTAAAAAAATCAATGATAGAAAATTTAATTTAAGGCAACATAAAAAATAATTAATCTCATTCTCCCTTTAAAATATGAAAATTTTCAATTTTAGATACAAAAATAGGGTTTTAATCAAAACATTCCTTTTCACCAAGATAAAACCCTATGATAATATAAAAACTATTTTATCGCATTTTCACAAATATGGATTTGAAATCAATTCACAATTCAATTTCACAATACCTTTTCACAATTGAAATTCACCAATTTAAATTTATCACAAATTCCATAATTTTCATAATAACACCCCTATTAAATGAAATTAGTGGCTTTCGCAACATTTAAATTAAATATATTTTAAAATCAAATAACAAAATTTAAATGAAACTCATTCCATCAAATCTAAAATTTAAATTAAAAAAAATTTAATTTCTTAAATTTCCATAAACACACCACAATTCAATGGAATTGGGGGGGTTTTGAGCTTCATTCCAAAAACCCATTTTTAAAACCCCAACTCAATAGAATTGGTTTTTTTCACAACAAACCAATTGAAATAAATTTCATTAAAATCAATAAATATTATTTAATAAAAATAATTGAAATTAAACAAATAAATTTAGGGTTAACATAAATTTGGGCATAATGATAGAACCACATTACTTTCATGAAAACACAATGCCAGAAACCAAAACCATTGACAAGATATATGGAATAAAAGATTTAAGATATGAATAGGGAAAAATATTCAACAACACAGAGTTTAGATCCATAAATACCACAATAATATATCGATCTTCCATGGAATAAAAGAGAAATAAATAGAGAGACATGGAGAATGATAACTCCGAAAGTCACACTTCAACTGAAACAAAGATAAATAATTGATCAAGGTTACTCAAAAGGGGTTGAAGTCTCCAAAATCACCTAGGAATGGATCTTAGGTTCAGATAATTGAAATCTGGAAAGGGGAAATAAAGAAATCATCCAAGTTGCCTATTAAAAAACAATATTCTAGACTTTAAATTACGTGTAACTCAATTACATGACATGTAATTGAAAAATAAAAAATTATTTGAAAACTCATTACACATGAAAAAAAACTATATTTTTTATCATTAGGATTCACACATCATGTAACCATATTACACGGTATATAAATCACAAGTAGAATGAAAAACAAGTGGGTTCTTATGATGAGTATCTAATAAATCTCTAACTTCTCCATTATATGTATCCTCCCAATAAATTCTCAGCCTTACCCCAAAAAAGAAAATGAAAAACAATTATTTTTGTAAAATATACCTATTATAAGACTTATGGTATGTTACAACCTCACCACCATAAAAAAGTTTTTCCCTAAAACCATGTCATGAATATTTTATATCAACAATTTGAGGAAACGTATCTCTCATTAGTTAATCTCAGTCAGATGTCTCATGGGAATCCGAACCATACTATTCCAGAACACAATATTATGGTATTTTTCTCACATGAAAAAGCTTGGTATCAGATTTGAATATCTTTATTGGTCGTTCAGTCATAGATAAATTAATCTCAACATCATTATCACTCCAACTCATCACATGAGATTGTTCAGATAGATACTTATATAACTAAGAGATATGGAACCCATTATATATTGACTTCAGCAATAGAGGAAGCATTAAATGGTAAGAATATTTTCCCTTCTTCTCCATAACTTGAAAATTTCCCACCAAATTAAATGCAAGATTCCCATTCCTCCCAAGACATCAATGAACCAACTGAGGTAAAACTTTCAAGAACACCTGATCAACAACTTAGAATTTCAATTGTCTTTATAAATGAACCTCATAAGACTTATACATACTCTTCATTGAAGAAATTCTTTGAAAAATCAACTAAATATTTTCTATCATCTCTTGAACCAATCCTGGTACAACAAAGTAACTTTCAAAAATATCTGACCAACACAAATGATATTTTCAAGGCAAACTATACAAGGCCTGAAAAGGATCCATTCTAATCGTAGACCACCAATTAGTTGTTATAAGAAAACTCAACCATCCCCAATTTCGTATAACAAGCTCTCCTAATGTCTAGAACACAAGGTTGAAGCATATCATCAAAAATATCAGTAGAAATTTTTATTTGGCCATCTAATAGAGGATGTAGTGATGTGCTCAAAATAACCTGAGATCCCAATGCCACTTGATGGTCTCTGCAAAAATTAGAAGTGAACCGAGGATCTCTATAAAAAACTATTGCATAAGGAACTACATGTAGATGAACAATCTCTTTCATGTAGACATTTCCCAACTCTTCATCTTTTTTGATGTCATAAATGGGTATAATGTGTGCCGATTTGGTCAACCGATCAATCATGACCCATATCACATTCTTCTTTCATTGAATACATTGAATACAAACCACAATGTCTATAGAGATTTCACCCCACTTCCATCTAGGGACTTGTAGTTTTTAAAGAAAACCCAATGGTTTATGGTGCTTAGCCTTGACCTATTAGTATATATAACAATGAGAGATAAATTCATAAGTCCCTATCCCATAAATCACCATGAGAACATCCATCATATTTCATAAAATATCTTCATGGATCTTGGGTTCACAATCCAATGAGAACAATATCAATATCCCATTACAACTATCCTTGTGGAATATGGTACCACAAAACAGTTCTAAAAGCATAGAATTCCCTCTTTAGAGAAATAACAGTAAAGAACGATATCCCTATCATTATGAGAGTATCTAATTATACAGATCTCGTCATCAAGAATATGTGGCTAAAAAATTAATTTTAGAAGTGCATAGGTCAACTAAACACTTTCCAAAGAAACCTCATCCTCTAATTCATGGAATCCAATATGTAAATTTTAAAAGAGAACCATCATGTTATACACTTTTCATGATTTCTTAACTGCATGAGTTGGAATTTTGATACTCAGATCATCTACAATGCTATTTCCTTTCCCTTGGGTATAGGTGATGTTGAAATCGAAAGAATGCAGGTATTACACCTAATCCATATGGTGTAGAGTTAAATATTTTTTATATAAGATATAACTCAATATCTTATGGTATAAAAACATTGTAAACCTTTATCCAAAAAGGTAATGCTACCTACATGTAAGCATGTATATCATAACTACATGTTAATGGTCATGGGTCAGATAATTCTTTTTTGTCTAGAATAAGATGATGAGATCCATAAGAAATGAAATGATTATCCTACATTGAAAAATAGCCCAAGCTTTAACCCAATGCATCATAGAAGGGAAAAAATCCTTGATTAACCTCTGTAAGAGAAAAAATCGGAAAAGTAGTCAAAATATGTTTCATCTAAACAAAAAAAATATGACATTTCTTGTCCTGAGAAAACATTAGTCCCATCTGAGTGAGTAAAATCATTGGAGATTCCAACATTGAGAAGTCCTTAACAAACTAGTAATAATATCCAACTAATACCAAGAAGCACTGAATCTCAAAGACATTTCATGGTTTCTCTTATGTCATAACAGGCTTTACCTTATTAGAAGAAACTATTCCTTATTCCAACACCACGTTCCCTAATAAATTTACATCTTGGATCCAAAAATCACATTTTGAAAGCTTGGAATAAAGATGAAGATTTATTAGAAGACTCATAACTATTATCAGATGATACACACGATCCTCCCTGTACTTATAAAAAATGATTATTTCAAATAAAAAGACAACCAACATGGTTTCAAGATACTTGTGTAAAATCATGTTCATCAAATCCATGAAAACTGTAGGAGCATTGTTCAGATCAAAGGGCATGACAAGGTACTCATGATGATCATACCTACTTTGAATATATGTTTTTTGAAGTAAGATTATTTTATCATCAAATATGGGAATCTAGAATGAAGATCAATATTTTAGAACCAAAACTCTACTTTTAATTGATCAAACAGATTATCAATTCGTGGTAATAGATATTTTTTCATTACCTTAACTCAATTTAGCTTTTAGTAATCAATGCATAGGCGAAGTGAACCATCAATATTTTTAGAAAAGAGAACTGGTTCCACCCAAAGTGACACACTCAGGCATATGAAAACGTTCTCAAGAAGATCTCCCAACTTGGACATAAACTCTTTCATTTCAACTAGATCCATACGACAAGAGGGAATATATACTGGTTGAGTACCAGGAATTAAGTCAACAGAATACTCAACAAACCTTACCAGGTGAAAACTAGAGAATTCATAAGGAAACACATTTGTAAACTCAATAACCACTAGAGGGTGGTCACGACTCAAACATTCCTACTCCATATCAAAGGAAAACACCGATATTACATTCCCCAACTCTAGATAAGAAGGTATGACTTTTCTCTACCTTGGGTCCCATTCTCACTGAAATACATGGACCACAACATCGGGTGGAGTGGAGGAGAACCATTGAAGATAACGAGCAATTCAAGATTTATTTCCAATGAGGCAATCTATCCAAAAACTGAAATTTTTGGTTTAAGGTTGACAACCATAAAACTCTAATCAAACTAGACATCTATGAGAGAGAAAAAACAAGAGGGACTACCGAGACCCTATTCTCTCTTCGTACAAAGGGGTATAGTAATATCCATTAAATAAGCTAAAATCTCCATAGAAATATAAAGAAGAATAAAAATATGAGTTAAAATATATTAATGAGTTGCACTAGTATCAAATAAAGTAGTCACTAATTACAATGATATAGTAATTTTACCTCTCACGGTCACTGGTCCCATGTTTGCTTCCTCTAGAGACACTTCTACTATGTGAAGTTGCATTATTCCAAATGCAAGTGGCTATAACCCTTTTTCACATGATGAATCTAATTTTTCTATAGATAAAGAAGGTGATAATGAGACCATGCCACTATAAAAATTTTAATAAACATTGAAGAATCTATATAAGTGACCTGAGCTTCAGTAGGAGACATAGTTCCTTAGTGCCTTGGTGAAGAACCTATTTGAATGTCCCGACCAAACGAACTGGTAAAAAACTAAAGGACCTCTTCCAATAACTATAGGAGGTATATAATGAACATACTGTGGAGTCCCACCATTGTAATCATCAATCTTCCTATTTCCCTTTGAGGAATTCACACAACCACTTAGAGAGAGAAAAACACCTGACAACTATTAATTTCCAACCAGGTCCATCTCAACCATCACTAATATATCTAGTACATCAGATAAAAGGTAGAATTAGAAATAATACCTAGAAAATAATATCCTAATGAATTCCTAACTCGAACCATCAAGTCTGTATCTTCTCATATTATATTATCTCGATTAAAAACTATAATAACTCTGAAAAATGATTCGAATACTCTTTCACATTTTTTCATCATGCTCGTGTTTTAAAAAAACCTGTAGACTTGGATAACACCATTATCTTTGTATATAACTTGTACCACCATAATAATTTACCATATTTTCCTTTATATTTTTTGATAGCTTCACAATACACACAACACCCAATTTACACCAAACACTACATAATCACATTTTTCATTGTCAATTAAATTATAACTCTTTTAGAGAGTTTATATTGTATATATATATATATATATATATATATATATATATCTTATATCCTATTTTTTTAACACTCATATAATATATTTTATAGGTATAAGATAAGAACAAAACTAATATTAGACATAAAATATTATATTTTTATTAACTGTTTTCCCCCTTTTGATTGAGAACCCGTTTCAAATATATTTTTTTTACCAATTTATATAAATAATATGTAAAAATAACATCATATTTAGAATTTAAACATAAAAATTATCTTAGGTTAAATTTTTTTATTTTTCTGTGAAGATTTAATTTTTAATTGATAGTGAAAAATAATGAATTTTAGACCAAAACTAGTTTTTTCATATAATTTATTTAAAAAGTAAAATTTATTTTTAGGTTGGTTTTAAAGTTTAATAAGATAAAATTTTTATCAAATAATCCAATTTAGGTCATTAGAATCAATTTAAATTTAAAAATTACTATGAAAACAAATAAAAACATATAAAAACATCAAACATTTTTACTTTAAAAACCTGTATTTTTGTCCTGTCTGTGAGATTAAATTTAAACTAAATTTTTCCACAAATATGATTAGAATTTTTTAAAATGGATTCCATATTTGGAATTATAATAATTTATGATTTCTAATAAGTTCAACTTAATTTTTGACCAAAAATATTAGTGAATTTAATTAAAATTAATTACAACGATATAGGCAAAATCAAGCTTAAAGGGGGACTAAAACGGGAATGTAAGGCATAATATGACCTCAAAACTTGTTAATTTTTTTTTGACATATTTAGACATTGCACTCCTTTTTATATAATTTTTACCATTATTGATCCAATTTCAATAAAAAAAATTATTGGTGTACTTTTATTCTATAACATTACAAGAGTGCCCCTCCTCATCCACTATAAAAATATATCATTTCTTCACACTTCCTCTCACATATAAATCCAATTATATTAAGAACATACATGCCCAATTAACTCCCCAAAATCCCTATATTCCTCTATGAAACCTAAATTTTGGAATAAAGCAATCCATTTAATCATTTATCTGGAAACCAAAAGGAGTTACCCGATTAAGATTTAATGTCTTTCCTAAAGATCATTAATTTTATTTACATTATCCAAACAATAAACTATTTTTATTCTATGTATATATAAAAATAATAGTATAATAAATATAGTATTATTTTTTATGATAAATTTTCAACCTACACTTACTTAAACCTCCATCTAATTGGTAACAATGATACTGTTTATGTGAATGGAGAACTACTGCCTTATAAAATGTTGATTGTTCTTTCTTCCTTCACTACCTCCTATGGTGGTAATTATGATAGAAAATATATTTATATATGATATTATATGTATAATGTCTTTATTGTTATATATTTATTTTATAACACATACCTATATGAATTCCAATTTGTGTAAATATGATAACATCGTTTGTGGAAGTGTGGACTACCACCCCCTCAAAGCGATGCGACTCATTACTAACATACATAAAATGTGTAAAGGATGGTTTTAATAAACTTATTTAACATATAGATATGATAATTTAATTAAAATATAAACATGTATCTATTAAATTTCATTATTTTAATATGAAAAATAAATGAAAGTGGTGTTCATGCATACATACTACCTACCGTCTCAATGAACAGTGCATTTAATTTCGTATCTCCAAACATTATAGATTATTATAAATACATACATAATGAATATATATAATAATTATGTCTAGGTTTAAATTATTGATATGATGAAATTAATATCTAATTAATAGAAATGCCAATTAATAAGTCAAAAACATACTTGAGAAAACTAGGCAATTAACACTCGGAATAATTAAAATAATGAAAAAGTGTAAAAATGGGTAATAAAATAATGTAAGGAGATAATATATGATATTATAAACATGAATATGGTTATGGTAAAAGTTATTAACATATTATTACCAATATATAAGGGATAAATACCATACATAAAGGAATGTTAAGGTAAGAGACTTCATGTCAATTTACATTCCATTGAGGCTTATTTGTTGTTATGCACCTGGTTTATTTTATATGGTGTATGTATTTCCCTTTGGAACATAATATCATTAATATCATTATTCTAATGATATTATATGTTTAATTAAATTTCGTACCTTCATTGAGATTATGATTTAAATATTTCACTGGGTTATGAGATACTTTGGAATGTTTAACGATTATGATCCTCCAGAATGTTCTTAATGATTATCATAGAATATCACTTCCGTTTTCCATTGTTAACATTATCATAAAAAAATAACTTTATTGTAACCACTTTCATTGGAAATATAATTTAATATCCATATTCTTATACAATGGATTTTAGTATTGACTAAACCATATAACATTTTACATACGATGTCTACTTTGACATATATTTGATTATTTTGGGGAACTATTGATAAATCTGTATTTTTATTCAATAAACATTTTTTGATATGGGATATTTTTAATAAATGTGAGGAATTATTTGGAATATAATGACTTAGTTTGGGCCTAGTTATAGATAACCCCTCGATGCATTAGTAGTGTCAGGGGATGAGTCATTTGGCTAGCTGCCTTTGATGGGTTTTCATCCGATATGTTTTAAACCATATTATGAAAGTTCTTAACAGTAAAAGTAGCATGTACCTAGAAAATATGGAATTTAAAAACAAATAATTTCTATGATTTATATTCAGTTATTATTCATCCATGATAAATTTTTTTGAACATATCTATTAATTCATTTTATTCTTAGTTTATTTATTAAATGGAATGTGTTTCAGTTATTCACCATATCAAATTGACTTTTCCTTATCTAGTTATTTTAATGGAATTTTATATCCATTATTTACATTTCCATGTTTATTATTATCATTAATTAATTATTCATTCTTCTTTAATTACCCATATTCTGAATTTTATCTCACCCTTATTATGTTTTCTTTTCCCCAGGTTATGATCATGAAATATTTGAATGAGCATTCTAGGAAGCTTTTTATTTTATTATGTATCTTGATTTATTTTATTTACACAATGCATTATGGGTATAATTTATTTAATATAGATTAAAAAAAATATTAAACTGATTATTCATTTAGGACTTGATTTCTTGTAATAATGATAATGTAAAAAAATAATGCATCAGCTCTGATTTTCTAGAGATGAGGCATTATAGTTGGTATCAATGGAAGTTTAGCAACAACCATGGAAACTAGATTTAGAAAAAAAATTAATTTTGAGAAAAAACATAAGATAGAAATTGAGGATAAGTATAAATGTACATCATACAATTATGGTATGTTATAGATTATGTGGGTATTTTTAGAAAACCATCCCCCCTTGGATACTACAAGTGGAAATGGTTCTGGAAAAGATGTACATAGGGGTAGAAACTCAGACAAGGTGTTTGAGGCCTAACTCAGGGTAACCTGGTACATAATAATGGACATACTATGTAAAGAGTTTTATACTCTTTAGGGATACTATTAGGATAAACACATTCAATTAACCTACCATTATGAATGATTTAAATGTAAACATTCCCTCAAATTAACAAAAGTTATTATTACGATGCATAAATTTATAATTTATATCGAGTGTTATGAAATATTTGAAATTCATGATTTTATGATATAATCTAGAATATTAAATTTTTTTTATACATAGTGCCTGGATGGAAGAATGGTATTAATACTCATAGAAAAGGTAAATATTTCCCTACTAAGGAAATCAATACAACTAGTATTGGAATGGGGAAAATTATAAAAATATTGGTGTAAGTTAAATAGGTTATGAAAAATAACCTCAACTGAATCGAGAAACCGATTCCATTGAGAGAATATCCTATGATGGATCGGTTTACGAAATAGAAGACCCCATCATTTAATAGTACTACTAATCCAATTGTAGCTGAGAAATGTATTAAGTTGGTGGAGAAGATATTCATGGCCTTGGAATGTTGTGAATTGGAAAAGGTTAAAACTGTAGTCTATTGTCTCCAATGTGATGTTAATCAGTGGTGGTACCAAATTCAGAATACTAAGGAGTAATAAGAAATATAACTCATGGAATGGATGACATTTAATGATATAGTCTTTGATAATTACATCCCTCATGAGTAGAAAATTGAGATGAAGTAAAATTTCACTATCTTAAAGTAAAAGGATGAAGTGAGTGATTAATATTATGAAGCAACTTCTAAAAGATTATCTAGGCATTCAACATATTATATATGGAACATGGAGTTAAATATCCACCAGTTTTTTTTGAATTACTAAAGAAAAATATATTATGGGCATTGATTTCATAGAATTTTTAATCACATGAAGAGATAAGTTATTGTTTTATCCAAAAAGAGAAGGAATTATCTAGATCATATGTGTTCAAGGTAAACATAGTGAATAAAAGGTCTAATGAGAACCCAAACAATGTGAATACGTTAAACAAGAATATGAAGATGAAAGAATTCCCATAATGTGAGAACTATGGAAATAATCACACTCAGGAATGCTTGAAGGGAATGATATTTTTTTTATAAATGTGAATAAAGATATCATCATGTTAATGAATGCAAGGGGAAGAAGAAAAATACTAATATTAATTGTTATAGCTGCAAGGTGATGGGTAACTATGAAAATGAATTCCTTAAGAATTAACAGAATCTACCATAAAAGAGTCCAAGGTGGTATGGAAAAGATTATGCGATCACTAAAATAGAGGTAAAGTTACCAAATAATGTGATGGAAGGTAAATTAATCCTATATTTAAATTTAATTAATGCACTATTTTCTTCTAGATCATCATAAAATTTTATATCTACCTAGTTTTATAATAAAATTTCAAATTTCCCATTTCATTTAATAAGATAGTTATCGGTCAAAACAACTAAGGGAAACATCATTGCAACAAATATGTGTCGAGAAGTCCCCAGTATGACACATAATAATGATTTATGTGATGAAATTGTTATCATAATTATATTTTACACTGATATTATTCACATTATCGACTGAATCTTGAAATATGAGGAAAACATTTATTGCAAGAGGAAGAAAATTATAAATTGTGAATAAGATGCAGAATCCCTCATATTTAGAGAAGAAGCTTCCCTACCTAATTATTATCTAGATCAACCCTCAGTAGCTCCACTGAATGAAATTATTCAGGAAGAAGAGAAAGAAGAATCTACTTATATTGGAGGTAACCTTCAAATTGAATATGTACATATTCTATAGGAATACATTGAATTATTCTCAGGAATTACATTTACATCACCCATAGCATGACGATGAATATTATATTGATTTGATTCTCTATGAAAGAAAAATATAAAAAACTCCCTATATAATGAACACTTTGGAATTGGTAATGTTGAAGAAAAAACAAGAGGATTTGGGTAATAAGTGATCTATTCTCACTAGTACTTCATCATGGGGATCACCTATCCTATTTTTCCTAAATAAAGATGTATCCATGGGGTTGTGCATTGATTATATGAAAATAAATGCTATTAAATTAATGAATAAGTATCCTCTACCTCGTATTCGAAACTTTTTTGATCAAATTCATAGAGACTTATATTTATCAATGATTGATCTTTGTTCTAGGTATCACTAATTGAAACTGAATATGGGGGACATTCTGAAGATAGATTTTTAGATATGGTATTGTAATTATGAGTTTACGGTAAGGACATTTGGATTGAATAAATAACCATCTATTTTTATGGACCTAATGAATACATTACTCAAGAATATCTTAATTATTATGTTGTGGTATTCATTAATTATATTTTACTATATTCTAAAATCTATGAGGTCCATGATAATAACTTGCAGGCCATTCATAAGACTCTTAAAGGGATAATTTATATGAGTAAGTTAACATGTTCGTTTTTTGGATTGAAGAAGTTCTTTTTCTTGGAAATTTTGTCTCAAATTATGGGACAACAGCTGATCCTAAAAAGAAAAAAGTTTGTCTGAGAAGGGAATATGACAACAAAAAAACTTAGGTACATAGTTTCATCTATTTTCGAAGTTAATACCAGTGATTCATTCATAATTATTCTTGATTGTCCAACCCATTATCCAATCGTACACGTAAATGGGTAAAGTTTTTCTTGAAAATGTATTGTCAATAATTCATTAAATAACAAAATATAATATTATTCAGTGCTCTGATTTTGACTCTATCATCTAGTAGTGATCGGTTTGTCATATATAGATATTCATCAAATAAGGGACTTGGTTGTGTCTTAATGTAAAATGATAATTTTATTACATATGCATCAAGTAAATTGATGAACCATGAATAGAAATATCTAACCCATGATATTGAGTTTTCATCTATAATTTCTGCTTTAAAAATATGGATTTATTATCTCTATAGTGAAATATGTGAGATATGAAAGGATCATAAAATCTCAAAATAAATTTTCTCATAGAAAGATATCAATATGCAACAAAGGATATGGCTTGAGCTACTCAAGGATTATTATTTCTCAATACACTACTACCTAGGAAAAGAAAATAAAGTTTTACATGCACTAAGTAGAAATGATCATGGAGTCTTATCCCGGATGGGGATTGAGAATGATCCTATATTCATGAACTCATTAAAGATGAATATGGTAATTTATTAGGAAGGGGTACATCAATAATATTTCAAATGATTTCAAAACTATATTTATTTGAGAGGATAAATAATTTTCAATCTGATGATGAATAATTTCATAAGAAAATTACAAATGTGAATGATATAAATTTAGTTGCCTTTTTTTGAAGATGGAATTCTAATGTTGGGAAAGATGTTATGTGATACATATAACTTGATCTAAAAAGGTATTTTTTGGATGATTCCCATAGATCAAATTTTACTATACCTCATGGGAGTATAAAGATGTATAATGACTTCAAGGAACCTTTTTTATTAGATAACATGAAGTGGGATATTAAAGATTCGGTTTCAAGATGATTGGTTTTTCAAAAAGTGAATTCTATGATGTAGCATACTATATGATTATTACAAACTCTTCACATTATTGTGTGGAAATTAGATGAAATGATAAATGTATTTTATCACATGACTACTAAATAATCATTGAAGTAATGGAAAAATTTGGGTTATTGTTGACCACCGAACCAAATATTTCCATTTTCATTCTATAACTGAAGACCTGGCTCTATATCTCTTTCCAAGTATTGATGTTAATCATGTTTTAAAAATTTATGAAACACCTATATCAATTCATTCATATCGAGAACCCCTCTTTACATCGAAACTCAAGAAAATTATTCAAAAGGCTCTCAACATTGAGCTTCATTTGAGAACTATATTCAATCTTTGAACTGATGGATATTCAGAAAGAATAATGAAAACAATTGTAGAAATGTTTATGTCATGCTCACTCAACATTCAAGTTATTTGGGAAGAGTAATTACCTTTTTTAGAGTTTTCTTATAAAAATTGTTTCCATTCACGTATTCAAATGGAACTATATAAAGTATTGTATAGAAATAGATTTTTTACTCTAACTTGTTGGGAAAAAGTTGGTGAGAGGAAACTCATCGGAACCGAACGTGTTGAAGATTCAAATAAAAAGGTAAAGGATATTTACGCTCTTATTAAATAACCTAAATGTAGAAAAAATATTTATTTTGATAATTAGAGGAAATATTTAGAGATCCATGTGAGAGATCATGTTTTCCTGATGGTATCCCCAAGGAAGGGTGTCACAAGGCTTGGGAAGAAATTGAAACTGATTCTCATGTACATTGGACCCTTTAAAATTATGGAAAGAGTTGGAATCATTGCTTATCATTTAGAAATTCTTATAAATCTATCAAAGGTACATGATGTGTTCCATATATCTATACTGAGGAAATAAATTCTTGAACAAACACATGGGATAACCTTTGATGTGATTGAGCTGAAACTTGGCCTTTAATATTGTGAAGAACCCATACATATTCTTAATAATAGAGATCATGTTTTGAGAAATCAAATAATTCATCTAGTAAAGGTACTTTAGAGAAATCACATAAACAAGGAATCAATGAGGAACCAGAAAATTCTATGAAGGAGAACTACCAAAATATTTTTCAAGTTAATTCCCTTGAAATTTTGAGCGAATTTTTTTTAAGAGAAAATAATGTATCACCACATATACTTTACCATATTTTACTTTATATTTTGTTGATAACTTTTCAATACACACATCACTCGATTTAAACAAAACCCTACATAAACACATTTTGTGTAGTCAATTAAATTAAAACACTTTTAGAGATTTTATGTAGTTTATATATATATAATATCTAAAAAAATATTTTAACACTCATATAATATATTTTGTTGTCATAAGATAAGAACAAACCCAATATTACACATAAAATAAAAATATTTTAATTAAAAGTAGTTTTGCAACCATTTGATGGAAAACCCATTTTAAATCCAATTTTATTTCCATTTTATAAATTTAATATGTCAAAATAAATTTCATTTTTGGATGTGACACATAAAAATTAGATTGGGGTGATTTTTTGGTATAATTTTGTAAAGAATCATTTTTAATGAATAATGAAAAATACTAAATTTTAGTTCGAATCAAATTTCTCATCTAATATATTTTTAGTATTAAATTATGTTTTAGATTTGTTTTAAAGATTAATTAGATCATAATTCTATCAATAAATCCAATTTATTTTTTTTATTCAATTTCAATTTAAAATTGACTATATAAACAGAAAAAATTGGATGAATTTATATTAAAAAACAAAATTTTCATGATGTTGGTGGGATTAAATTTAAATTAATTTCTTCCACTTCTGTGATTGGAATTTGAAAAAATGGATTCCATATTTGGAATAATCATAACATATAATGTCTAATAATTTAAAATAAGTTTTTTACCAAAAATATTAGTGAATGTAATCAAAATTAATTACAATGATTAAGGTAAAATTAAGTTTAATAAGAGACTAAACCCTCAACTTAAGGAAATATATAACCTATACACTTGTCCAAAATCCATTTTATGGCCATATTTAGACACTAAAAATCCTTTTAACAACTTTTTAACATTATTTATACACTTTAAATAAAAGAACATGTGTGGGGATTCTTTCTTCCAAAATATTACAAGAGTGTCACTCCTCCACTATAAAGGTCCTCATTTCTTCCCACTTCGTCAAACCTCCCAATCCACTTTGGATAGGGCAAGATATACCCAATTAAATACCCAAAATGTATCCCTTAATAATTGATTCCTACCTTCAGGAAAAATAAAATCCAATGAATCTTTTTGGTGAAAACCAAAATGAGGTACCCGATTAAGTGGTAACATCTTTTCTAATGATCATTAATTTCATTTCTATTCTCCACCCCATAAGTCTTATTATTACATGTTTATTATGGAAAATATATTTCTATTTGATATGATATTTATAATTTATTTATTCTTCAGTAATTATTTTGTAAAATATACTTTTATACATTCCATTTTGGGTAAAAATGATAACATTATTTTTGGTAGTGTGGACTATCACCCCCTCAAAGCGATGTGACTCATTTATTCCATACATGGAATGTATAAAAGATGGTTTTAATAAACCTATATAACATATATATTTTATAATATAATTATTACATACTTTTGTATCATTTAATTTTAAATATTTTAATACAAAAAATAAATGAATGTCGCTTTCATACGTAGGTACGCCATGCCGACTCCATGAACGATACATTTCATTTCTTATCTCCAAAAATTATAAATTATTATAAATACATACATACATAATATATATTATAATTATGTCATGTTTTAAATTCTATATTTGATAAACTAATGATCTAGTTAATCGTAACAACAATTGACAAGTCAAAAACATACTTGGGAAAACACGACAATTAACACCTAATATAGTTAGAATAATTAAAGAGTGTTAACAAATGGGTAATAAAATATTGTAATAATTTAATATATTATATTATAAACATTATTATAGTTGTGGTATATTTTATTAACATATTTTTAACTACTATACATGAGGATAAATAATACAATAAAAAGGAAGGTCAAGGTAAGATATTTCGTCTCAATTTACATTCCCTTAAGCCTTATTTGTAGTTATGCACCCAATTTCTTTTATATGGTGTATGTACTAAAATTTCACACATAATATCATTAATATACTTATTATAATAATATTTAAGGTTTCATTCAATGTGATACGTTTATGGAGATTATGATTTAAAATTTTCAAAGTGATATATGTTTAAATAAAATTCTCCTCAAGAATGTTCTTAATAATTTTCTTTCAAATCTAACTTCCTTTTTTGTGATTGTAAACTTTATATTGAAATAATAAAATTATTGTAATCATTTTTCACTGTATGTTTACTTGAAAATTTATATTCTCATAAAATTGAATTTATTATTTCTCAAACCTTATATCATTTCACATACGTTGTCTACTTTGATAGATATTTGATTATTTTTGGGAACTATTGATAAATATGTGTGAAATCTTGAGATTTTAAAAGAGGACACTATGTTATAAAATAAACTATTAAGTTTTATGTGACCTTTATATCCTAATCACTAATTTTTAACACTTCTATGTTTTGAATTTTGAAAAATGGACATAGACAGTTGTGATAAGTAAGTTATTTGGATCTAATAGGACAAACTAAATTTGTGTGAATAATAACCCACCCTTATGAATAGTAATGTTACCCTTATGAATAGTAAAACGACCCTTACGAATATTAACTTTTAAAAATTAATAGTAACTTCACCAATTAATGAATAATTAAAATATAGGCAATCTTATAAGTGATAATAATACAATTGTTGGTATTTTTATAGGTCATAAGTATTTAATTCCAATTTTATGAATAATTAAATAATTTAAATGAGAATTTATTTTCATAAAATTTAATAATAAATTGTTTTTCTATTTTTTTTATATTTATAAGATAATTTTATGAAATTTTGATTAAAATTCAAGATGTTATAAAACCAGTTATTGATTTATAATTATTATTTTTCGAATAAATTATTATTTTTTAAAAATAAATTTATCATATTTAGAAAATTATTTCGATAAAATGGAGTTAATTTTTAAATTCTATATATTGAAAAAATTTTAGGGTGAATTTTTGTGATTTTTCTGAAACACTTGCATTTTTTTTAATAGTGAAATTTTATAATTTTGAAATATGTAAAATAAATGAATTCGTGGATCCCGATTAATTCATTGATGAATTTAATGGCTATTGGTTAGAAATAAAATGAACTTATTACTAGTTTTAGTGACAATAACTAATAAAATTTCTTGTTTTGAGTGAAATAATAAAATAATGATTAAAATAATAGAAAACCCATCCTATCATCCAATGTAAATACCAACCTCACCCAATTCTTCCTATCACACCACTATATAATTTAGAATTGTATAATTTATACCCAATCCCCTTACCAAGGCTCTTCCCAATTTCTATACATGATGGCCTCACCAATGTTCCAATACCAAAGGTCATAAGGAGGATCTCAAGGAGAAGCGATCAAGCAGAAAAAATCCTCTTTCTTTTTTGTTCATTTTCCATTCAATTCATTTTATTTTCTAATAATATCTTCATTTAACATAATATAAAAGGGATTAAATCACTATTATCTTATATATTGTTAATTTTTACCATGTTTATGAAAAAAATCACCATCTTACCTTTTAACCTCTCCCTATAATTAAAAAAATAAGAACATTGCACGTGATGCATCAATTTACCGACATCATGGACGATGTGTTTTCAATTTCCATTAATCCATAAAATATGGTAAAGAAAACCATTTTATTGTTTGAAAAAGATTTTAAATCATATTATATAACCTAATTTATGTTCTTTAAATAACATATATTCATAATATTAAGTTATATAATGAAAGTAGTTCGTGATTATCGAAGAACTGCCAAAATGAACTAAACAGATATCACTGATTATTTTTCTAATGTTTAATCCTCATACAATATACCCAAAATGATTTATGGAATAATTTATTATTAAGGAAATATATTTATACGATTTAATTCAACTTATGTATTTTATTTTCTATTCGACAAGAAAAACCATTACCAAACAACAATGGAAATCATGTGAAGCAAGCACCCAAAACAATGGAAAAAAAATATTATTAAAAAATGGGTCGAATAATGGCACAAAATGATCATATAAGGTGTTATAAACATGAATATATTTTATTAAAATATTAATAAACATTTTTTACCCATTATAAATAAGTTTTAAGCAATATTAAAGTAAGACGAACCCAAGGTAAGAGAATTATTAACCCAATTTTAATTCCATGTGTTAACATTATACTTCATTAATTATGTGATACTAAGACTATTTGGGAAAATGAATATTGATTATATTATTTTTATACCATGGATTTAAAATTAGTTTACATATTCCTTTCATTTTATTAATTATCTCTTCAATTATGTGATATTTGTAAGGGAATCATCTTTAAAAATCCTCTTTTAAATTTCAATTTTTTAAAAAAAATTCAAAAGTAATGTTTTTATGAATGTGTTCATGTTTTGTGATTATGTGCTGGTTCTTTGGAATTGATTATGATTAAGGGTGGGAAATATATCTCTATCCAATTCATTGCGTATTATTATGTTGGTGGTCAACTGTATGGTTACAACACGAGTAACTGCAATGGTTACAACATAAGGTAGCTGTGAGGGTTACATTATAAGGTAGCCATGAGGGTTACTATCACAAACCAGATTTGGTCTCCATCAAAACTGACACCTGACCTAGCCCGTGGAAAGGCTCGAAGGGAATTCCTGATCCCCATGGGATGGAAAAAGTTTCTAGGTATCATAAACTGAAAATTGGGAACAATTTACCTGATTTTATAAACAATAAACAATAAACAAATTCAACATGAAAAATTAGGATTTTTCGAGACAGACCATATTTTACAAAAAAACTAGAATTTAATTACATAGATTAAAACGATTATAAAAGACTAAAAAAATAGTATAAACCCACAATGGATAGCCCAAGAACCATCCTCCAGGCTGGAGGCACCACCCTCATGCCATCTCCACAAGACAACACCACGAAGGACCTATTAGAATACCGAACCAAAGGCACTAAAAACTGTACCCAAACCTATGAAAAAAATAATCAGGTATACTTACACACAATTGTTTAGTAGTGTGCGAGACAAATACTAGTATAATACCACCACTAAGAGATTCCATGTGATAAACATTCAATGATGAAAAGCTTACAATTTTTCAAAAATAGAAAATTCTAGTTACAATTTCTATAAGATGCAACTTCAAATAAAAACAGTTTTCAAGTGGGCTAATTTAAAGAATCAACAATTTTAATATGCATTCCAATGATACTGAATTTTACATCCAAATATACCATATGCTTATAGTAAGTATAAATAATTTAATTAGGACAATCAATAAGAAATAACCCATAGGAACTATCTCTCTGTGGGTCTCAGGTACATCATATCTCAGTGAAAGTAACCATAGTAAATATATGTGCTCATGAACAGGCCACTAGAAGGGAACATATTCATAATATAGTGGTCCCCAATCACCATCATAATAGTTTTTTTAGTGTTTTAGGAATCAATATTTCCGTGTGAAACTGAGGCAAAACCCCACGGGATCACTAGCATACTAGTATATGTCCACCCACCTAGATACCTGGGTATCACTCCTATGATCAAAAAAGTTCAACAAGCCATGAAATATAATTTTTACATGAAATTATAACTTCCACATCACACATCAACCAAACAGACCACATATACACGACACATGCACATCATCTACTTTTTTCTATCAAATTCATTTTGAAATCATACTCACAAAAAATAGCCCACAACACATTTTTCATTTCATTAAAAATTAAACACATCCCTTCAAAATTTATAAAATCTTTCCCAAGAAGGTAAAAATTTCATATAATCCTACTCACATGTCACATAATATAATTTTCATAAAAAAATCCGTTTTTCACATTACACTCACATAAAACAGCCCACATCACGTTCACATCTCTTTCCCATTTCGGTAAATCCTTTAAATTTTTTTATAAAACATTTCCAAGTTGATACAAATCACATGACAAACCCTTTCACATTTAAAATGGACCATTTCAAAATATACACAAACTAATTCAATATTCTAATATGGTTTCACATCTTACATAAATAATTAAACAATTCAAATCTTTCATAAAACAATTCTAAGTAGTATACCCAAGCTTTGAACATAAAACCCATTTCAAAACCATATTTAAAGGACCAAATAACAACAATACCTATCCAAAATAAAATTGTAAGCTCTATAAATATTTAATAAACCACCCTCAAGTATTATAAAATCACCTTGAATAATACCACAATAGATTTACATGAAAACATACACATTTTCATAAAACACTTTCAAGAGGCATAACATGGTTTTATATATAAAAACCATTCAAAAACCCTCTTTAAAACAAAATGGAACACCAAGACCTTACTAAATCTGAATTTTAATCCCAAACTATATTTATTAAACCAACTTCACATGTTATAAAATACACTTAAATAATAGCCCAAGAATTACACATGAAAACACCCAATTTCATGTTAAAATGATACTATAAAGTTAAATTCTTAACCAAATCAATCATAATTTATTTTCACCACACAAAAAAATTTGATTAATATGAAAAATCACTAAATATAAAAATCTAACTCATCAATAATTGTTTACAAATGGAACCACCTACCAAAATTGTCGAACCCCTCAAATATTGGTGTGAAAAAAAACCACACCACCACCACACCTCAAGGAAGTGAAAAGAAACATAAAACCTCAATATTTAACCCAAAAGATAGGAAGTTAGACCCTAGTCATGAACCCTAACTTCTGGATATTATATAACTCATGAAAGGGTGAATGAAACTCTATGGAAAGGGAAGAAATCAAAGAGAGAAAGTCTTACATGCAGAAATATTGAAAAAATCACCCTAAATCCACTAAAGTCTAAATCTATAAGAAAGAAAAACTGGTATGGAGGCTTGAAGGAGTCATATTAGGTCTTGTGGGGACTAAAATAGAGTAAAAATAGTGTCAATTGATGGAGTTATGAAAGAGTTATTTTACCTCTTCAAATCTGGTCGATTTGAGAATGATTTAGAATGATTGCCCTAATATGTGGTGGATATGGGATATAAAGAAGAAAAATCTATAATGGGGGTGAGACTCAAGTGTTTGGATTCGTGGGGGAGGTGACCTCAACAAAAAATATTAAACAATTAATGAGATATTAAAAAATTAAGAAAAAAATTTAAAGATGGAAATAGGCTTACGGGCAGGCCTAATACCAGAATAAAAAATCCCAATCAAACATGATTATGGATTCTTATGTGGTCCAAACGGTTATGGTAACTTTATTGTACTAGGGTATTCCAATTGGGAAGTTGTATGGGTGTAAAAGGTTTAAAAAATTAAGGATTTATAAAAGAAAAAGAAATTATTTTTAAATTTGGAAATGGGCTCCCAGTTGGGCACATTTTTGAAAAACCACCATTTCCACCTAAATTCACGGGAAACCCCAAAAATAAAGAAGGAGTGGAAATTAAATGAAAAATGAAGTTAAAATAAGTCATGGATGTGACAATTATTCCCACTATAAATCTTTCTACCCCCTAAAATCCACAGTAAGGAAATAAGAAAAAAACTAAACCCAACCGGTAAACCCAAATGTACTACTTTGCCAAGCTTCACCCCAAGGTCCAAAACACCTCCAGTGATCATTTAAGGAAGGACTACTCTCTCAAACTAAACTTACTCCACTTTTTTGAATTTATCAATCACATTAAGAATTTTTCTCAAAAGAAAAATCCTCATGCACTATCCGAACAAGACTCAAGCAATTCACCAAAATGAATAACGAAATCGAACAAGGTTACAAAAACCTTAGTTTAACTAAACCATTAGGTGCTCTCCAATCCCATCATTTACTCAAGTAAGATGTTGGTAGCTAAATAGATCCAAATGAGAATACCTACTACCAATCCAAGACCACGGAGAAATATGGGTTACTAGTATGGGGGACACAAATATGCACCCCACCATAAGAGACAACCTAAATTTCCCAAGATAGGATCAGGACACTATACCTGAGAATCATAGTGGGTATCTCCACTACAAGAAAAAACCATCATAATCGACCATCACATGAAAATATATAAAGACCCAAAAATTTTATGAGTTTTGAAAACCACATGGTTAGTCCACACGGTTTGGGAAATCATGCGCTAATCGTGGTGATCCTTCTATCCGCATAGTTTTATAGGGAATGGTCACTACTAAGCATGTGCAAACTGTGTGCTCAAACTGTCTAGCAAAAAATCAATCCTTTATAAAAATACCTAGTCGAAACCAATGGGGGAAGTAGGAACTCAGGCTACAATATGAAAATGAGGTCCTCCCTCCTCTACCACCAAAAGAGAACAACTGGAAAAAGATGATGACACAAGTGGTTTAAACTCTTCATATAATTCATACTAAGGATAAGACATTGTACAAGGGTTTGGACAACCCTGGGATTTCCCCTAACTATGTGCAAACTTCTCTCCAAGACCTATGGATGGAGCTCAAATAATTGAACCATCTTCAGCCTTGTAGTTAAGCTTTAGAAACCACCTGAACATAACTTCTTCTTTCGGTGATACACAAACTACACTTCAATCCCCGATAAGTTTACCAAGAGATAACGTAGTGCAAACTCACATTACCCTAAACCAACATTTCACTGAAATAAGGTCTTATATGATGCACACACATCACACCTGGTTTCTTCGGGAGAGAAACAATAGAAAGAAAGGACATATATAAAAACCTTCTTCTAAAACATAGGATTTTGACATTTTTCTAAGGGAGACATACTCCCAATATAACAAAGTCTCTCATAGGATTTCATAACCATCACCTTTATTGTCAAACGAGCACATGAAATCACAAGGTGTCACCAAACATGACCATTGCGACTGATAGAAACTATACATGGAACAAGACCTTATGACCAGTCCCTAAACAACACACAAGTCTATAATATGGCCACAATAGCCTCTGATGACCAGATTTCCTACACTGGTGGTTGAATGTGAACTCTTGTTTCAAAGAGACTACGAAGGATCCAGATTCCCTCTTAGGCACCATCCAGGTAATCATCCATACTAAAAACCCTAGACCACTTCCACCATCGATGAATCATGTAGCTTAAAACACTAAGGCCTCATTCAACCTTCCACAATCACTCTTCTTCTATAATAGGATTCAAAAATCCTAGAAAATCAATGGTGTAGAATCAACCTATAGGTCGAAAAAAATATTCCTTATATTAATCAACTGGAGGACTTTCCAATTGTGAAATAATCTGGGTTTCACTTCAGTCATGAACTAACCCTTAATGGGGGCATACCTCATCCAAAGAAAGAACCCAATGACCCAACCAAACTGTTCCATTGTTAAATATGTACTGCAACCAGATCCAAAAATATAAGGGGAACCACCATAAAGGCTTCCTAGAACACTTATCTGAAGAGACAACTAACATGACCTTCAACCAAACTTAACGACCAAACACAATCCCAAAACACCATTCACACAAGAGGGGTTCTTAGACTCAAAATATACCAAATCATCATCATTTATAAAAATCCCATTATACGCCCCATACAAAATCAGTCATCAAGACATCATGTTTTCATTTAGAAACATTTCTTTGAAAAAAAACGGTTCAGTGGTTAGCATATACACCAATGGTACCCCATGAGCCTCAGACATGCATGTTTCTATGCCACACAAGGCACCCTCTTCATATATGTCCCATAACTCATCCAGTCATGCCGTAAAACATCCATCATCCCATATAATCCCATTCATGTGGTCGATAATGGAAGTACCAAAGGTTAAAACAAAAATCTTTTGACTTTTCAAAACCAAAATGGCCAACCAACACATCCTTTTTCTCAAGACCGCTTACCAGGAAATCAAAAACAAATTGCAGCTTAGAATTTTTTTAAGAAAGACACAATAATTCAAATTATAGATCACTTTCAAGTTATACACATTAATTTCAAAACATCTCATCCCATTAAAACACCTTTCAATAGTTTAGAAAACTCTATTGGTAATACTTTTTTAAAACGGACATTAGCACAATTTTCTTCTTTGAAAAGAGGTGTAAACTCACCCTTTTCCATTAAAAAACAATTCTAAAAATTTAGTTCCACCATATCAAAAATATATCCCTTACCTATTTATTAGAAAAAAATTTCACAAAATACTTATTAGGCTTAAAACCATGTAATTTTATCTTTAAAACATAACTTCCAATATTTCAAAACTAAGGGATACAAGAGAATGTGAGGGGAAACTAATTTTGGTGGGTGACTTGGAAATATGGTTGGCGGCCATACTCCAATAACATAACCATAACAATGACTTTTCTATGAAAATATCCCCATCACCACATGGATTTCTTGGACCTACGATCTCACTAAGACTATTAACCCAACTCTCTTTTCATTTCCCCTAATCAACATCAATCTAGAAAAACCAAAGGACTCATATAAGTCCAGACTCCCCTGGTGACTTTAATACTATTATGAGGTGTGGTGATCAAGAAAACTACCCATAACTAGAACTACATGTATCAAAAATCCTAACTTCAGACTATCCCAATGGTTCCCTAAATAACATGACCTAAGGAGGTAACCTGAACCTCCTTTGATATAATTTTTTCACAAACCAGATCTAGTTACCATCAAACCTGGCACCCGAACCGGACTGTGGGAAGGACCGAAGAGAATTCCCAATCCCCATTGGTTTCTAAAAGTTCCTGGTTATAATAAAATTAATATTGGGAATTATTTACCTAAGTTTATAAACATTAAACAATAAACAAATTCAACATGACAAATCTGGATTTTTTGAAAAAACCATATTTCACAAAAAACCAGAATTGAATTACATAGTTTAAAAAATTATTAAAGACTAAAAAAACAATATAATCCAACCATGGACTTCCCAAGAACCATCCAAATGGAAATAGGCACCACCTTTAAGCCATATCTCCAAGACAACACCATAAAGGACCTACTAGAATCCTGAACCAAAGGCACTAAAAACTATGCCCGAACCGGTGAAAAAATTAACCAAGTCTACTTACATCCAAAGGTGTAAGTAGGGTGTGAGAAAAATCCCAATTGGATACCACCAATATGATATTATATGTGATAAAATTAAAATATTAAAATATTGCATGTTTTTATAAATTGGAAAAACTAGTTACAATTTCTAAAAGATGAAACTTTAAAGAAAAATAGTTTTCAAGTGTGTTAATTTAAAGAATAATAACATTTAAAATAAATGAAAAAGCTACTGAATTTTCCAGCCAAATATACCATATGCCGACAGTAAGTATAAATCATCTAACGACCACATCTAATAGGAAATAACTCATAGGCACTATCTCACTGTGGGTCTTAGGTACCTCGTATCTCGGTGAATGTAGCCATCATAAAGATATGCTCTCGGGAATGATCCACTAGTTTGGAACATACACATAACCTAGTTTTCCCAAATCATCATCATCATTGTTTTTATAGTGTTGTAAGCATCAGTCTTTCTATGTGAAACTGTGGCCAAACCCCATGGGATCACTGGCATACTAGTACACGTCCACCTACCTAGATACCCGAGTTTCCCTCCTATACTCAAACAAGCTCAACAAGCCATGAAATATAATTCGAACATGAATATATCACCTCCACATCACACATCAACAAAATATCCAACATATACATCACACAAGAAGATCATCCACTTTTTCATTCAAATACATTTTGAAATCATACTCACACTAAAATATCCCACAATACATTTTTTTCACAATTCCACACATCCTTTAAAAATTTATAAAATCTTTCCCAAGATTATAAACCTCACATAACATCCCACTAACATGTTATATAGTACCATTTTCAAAAATAAAAACCTTTTTTCACATTACAATCACACAAAACAACCCACATCATGTTCACATAACTTTCACATTTCGTTAAATCCATTAAACATTTTTATTAAACATTTCCAAGATGATACAAATCACATGACATCCACTTTCACATTTAAAATGGATAATTTCAAAATATACACAATCCAAAATAGTTTTCCAATATGGTTTCACCTCTTACATAAATTATTAAACCATTAAAATCTTTTATAAATCAATTCTTAGGAGTATACCGAAGTAGTGCACATAAAATCCATTTCAAAACCGTCTTTCAAGGAAAAAATCACAAAAATGACAATCTAAAATAGAATTCAAAGCCCTTGAAAGATTTCATAAACCACAATCAAGTATTAGAAAATCACATTGAATAATACCACAAATGATGAAAATGAAAACACACACATTTTTAGAAAACACTTCCCAGAGGCATAACATTGTTTTACATATAAAACCCATTAAAACCCCTCTTTCAAACCCAATGAAACACCATGACCCTAAAAAAGTAGAGTAGGAAGCCCAAAACAGTTTTATCAAACCATCTTCAAATGTTATAAAATACACTCAAATAATACCCCCAGAGATACACATGAAAACACCCAATTTCAAGCTAAAATGAAACTGTAATGTTAAATGCTTAAGAAAATCAACCATAAACAGCTTTTTCACCACAAAAAATTATGAGTAATATGAAAAATAGGAAATACAACAATATAACTCATCAATAATTGTTTCCACAAGGAACCACCTACAAAAATTGTCAAAACCCTCCAATATTAGTATGAAACCTCAACCACACCACCACCGCACTATATGGAAGATAAAAGAAATCTAAAACCGCAATATTTCACCCAAAATACAAAAATATAGACCCCAGGAAAGAACCATAACTTTTTTAAATTTTATAACTCATGAAAGGGTGAAACGAAACCCTAAGAAAAGGGATGAAATCAATGAGAGAAAGGCTTACTTGCAAAAATCATGAGGAAATCATCCTAAATCCACCAAAATATAAATCTACAAGTTAAAAAAACTGGTATGGAGGATCTAAGGAGTCAATTTAGGTCATGTGGAGACTAAAAGGGGGAAAAAGAGTGAAAATTGAGGGTGTTATGAAATAATCATTCAACCACTTTAAATCTAGTGGATTTGATAATGACATAGAATTATCGTCCTAATCCACAGGGGAGATGAGATCTAAAGAGTAAAACACACTAATTTGGGCCAGCCTGAAATGTTTTTATTCGAGTGGGAGGTGGAATCACCAAAACAATGGTAAAAAATAAATGTGATATTAAAAATTTAAAAAACAAAATAAAAGAAGCAAATGGGCTTACGGGCAGGCCCAATACCATAATGAAAAACCAAAATCCATCTAGATTATGGATTCTTATGTGGTCTAAGTAGATATGGTGACTTTGATATACTAGGGAGTGACAATTGGGAAGTGTAATGGGAGTAAGATGTTAAAAAATTAAGGATTTATAAAATAAACAAATTTTTTTTTAAATATGGAAATAAGCTCCTAGTTTGGCCCAAATTTTGAAAAACCACCACTTCCACCAAAATTCATGAGAACCCCCCCCCCCAAAAGCAAGAATGGAAATTAAATGAAAAAATACTTAATTCATGGATGTGACAGTTACATTTTAAGGTAGCCATGAGGGTTACGCATCATATGGTATCCATGATGGTTACAATCATAAGCATGTAATTCCCTATGTTACCAATATGTTTTAATTATACTTTTAATGGTTTTATGGGAAATAATTGTTTTTAGAAGTAATATTATTATGTTTATGTTCAAAGAATAACATTTTATAAGTTTTATAGACTAAATATTTTTTTTTTATTTTTATAACCCTTTGCGAGGTTACTTCTCTAATATGACGTTTTGAAAATGTATTTTATATGATTACATTGTGTTTCAAAGGACAGTTAAGGTGCTAATACATATGAATCCAATTAGTTATTTTTTTAAATAATTTTATAAACTCGGACTCCATATATGTATGATTTTTTTATAATTCTCTAGAACCTAGACAAGAAAAGGCCTTCAATTTTAAAATATACTATTTATTTTTCTGTTATCTTTTATAAAAATGTGCACAACATATTTTATGATTGAATTTGAATGTTTGGGTTCATGGATTTATATTTGGTATTAAAGGAATGGTCTTGATTACATTTTTTATTAGACGTTTTCATTTTTAAGAAAAAAATTGGTGATAGAATTTAATTTTTGAATTACTAGTTAATTATGATCACATAATAAAACAGTTTTTCATAATTTTCAATATGTAAATTTAGAATTATAAGTACAATGAAAAAATAGTGATGGTTAAATTCATTTAATGGGGGAGAATGTAATTTACTACGATTTTAAAAGGAAACACAATGTGCTTAAATGAACTACTAAATACTATGTGACCTTTATATCATAATCTTTAAAAATTATTTTGACACTTCGATGTTTTGAATTTTAGAAAACATACAAACGCGGTTGAGATCAGTAAGTTATTTGGTGTCTGATAGGACAAACTTAATTTTCAGTGAATAGTAACCTACCCTTATAAATAGTAATGTTACCATTAGGAATAGTAATATGACCCTCATAAATATTAGGTTGTCAAAATTAATAATAACCTCACTAATTAATATATAAAAAAAATCTAGGAAATCTTATAAGTGGCAACAGTCTATCTATTCATATTTTTTAAATTCATAAATATTTAATTACAATTTTATGAATAATTTAATAATTTAAATGAAAATTTATTTTCAGAAAATTTAATAATAAATTCTTATTTTTTGTTTTTTTATAGTTAGAAGATAATCTTATTAAAACTTGATTATAATTCAAGGTGTTATAAAATCAATTATAGATTTATAATTTTTATTTTTCAAATAATTTTTTTTAAGAAAACTTCTCACATTTAGAAAATTATTTTGATAAAATGTTGTTCAATTTTAAACTCTACACATTGAAAAATGAATAGGGTGAATTTTTGGGATTTTTCTAAAATACATGAATTTTTGGTGAATAATAGAATAAGATAATTTAGAAATATTTAAAATAAATGAATTCTTTCATCATGCTTCAGTCATGGATGATGTAAATGGATATTGGTCAGAAATCACATACACTTATTACTAGTTCTAGTCCCAATAACTAATACCATTATGTTTCTTGAGAAAAAATAGTAATAATTAAAATAAAGGAAACCACTCTCTCCTCCACTATAAATACCACCCTCACCCCACTCTTCCTGTCACACATCTCAAGCATTGAGAATTGTATAATTTATACCCAATCCTTTTACTAAGGTCCTTCCCCATTTACATGACATGTTGGCTTCCCTTTTAATTCATTTTCTTTTCAAATAATCTCGTAAATTAGCCTTATAGAAGAGGCATGAAAGAACTATTATCTTATATAATTTTAGTTTTACCATTTTTTATGAAAAAATCATCATCGTACTTTTTCTCCTCTCTATCTAATTACAAAAATAAAAACATCGCCTATGATGTGTCGATTTACAGACATCATGGACGATGTGTTTTCAATTTCCATTACTTACATGAAATCTAGTAAGAAAAACATTTTAATGGTTGAAAAAAAATTTAAATTATATTATATGTCAACTTTTATTTTCTTTAATTGATACATTTTTATAATATTAAGTTATCTGATGAAACTAGTTCAGGATTATCGAAGAACTTCCAAAATGATCTAAACAGATATTATTGATGATTTTTATAATGATTCATCCGCATAACATATAACCAAAATGATTTATGAAATAATTTAATATTATGAGAATATATTATTACCATTTCATCCCACTTATGGATTTTCTCTTCAATTCGACAAGAAAACCCTTTACGAAAAAAACATGGAAATCATGTGTAGCACGCACCCAAAACAATGAAAATAAAAAAATATTATTAATAAATGGGTTAAATGAGACATAAAATGATTATATAATGTGTTATAAACATGAATATGTTTCGTTAAAATATTAATTAAACCATTTTCTAATTATACATAAGTTTTAAACAATTTTTAAGTAATTTGAACCCAAGGAAAGGAAATTCTTAACCCAATTTCCATTCCTTGGGTTAAACATCTACTTCATTATTTATGTGGTACTAGAATTATTTAGGAAATTAGTATTTATTTTATTATATTTAAATTGTTTTTTTAAAATTAGTTATCATTTTCATATCATTTTATTAATTGTCTCTTAAATAATGTGGTATTTGTAAGGGTCTCTTCTAAAAAATATCATCTTTTAATTTTTTTTTTCAAAATTCACAATGATTGTTTTTTGAAGGATTTCATTTTTTGTAATTATATTCTAGTTCTTTAGAATTGTACATACTGAAGTATGAGACCTATATTTCTATCCAATGCATTGCATATTATTATTTTGGACATCAACTGTATGGTTACTCCAAGAGTAACTATGATGGTTAAACTATAAGGTAGTCATGACGGTTACATTGTAATGTAGTCATGAGGGTTACATTGTAAGGTTTTCAGGAGGGTCACACATCATATGGTAGTCATGTAGGTTATAGTATTAAGTATGTAATTCCCTATTTTACCAATGTGTTTTAATTATACTTTTAATTGTTTTATGGGAAGCTCTTGTTTTTATAAGTAATGTTATTATGTTTAAGTTCAAAGAATAATGTTTTATAAGTATTTATGGACTAATGGTTTATTTTATTATTTTTATAACCCTTAGAGAGATTATTTTTCTTATCCTATGTTTTGAAAATGTTTTTCATAGGATTCCATAGAGTTTCAAAGGATAGTTAAGGTGTTAATAAAGATGAATCTGATTAGTTATTTTGTAATCATTTTTATAAACTCTGACTAAATATATGTAAGTTGTTGTCTAATTCTCCAGAACCTAGACCAGAAAAGCTATTCAATTTTACAATATACTATTTATTTTTCTATTATATTTTATAAAAATATATACAACATATTTTAGGATTGAATTCCAATGTCCGAGTTCAGGGATTTACTGTTTGTATCAGAGGAATGGTCTAGATAACATTGTAGATTAGACATTTTCATTTTAAGAAAAATTATGGATAAAATTTAATTTTTGAATTTCTAGTTAATTATGTTCACATAATAAAATAATTTTTTCATAATTTTCAATATGTAAATTCAGAATTATAAGTATAATGAACAAATTGTGATGGAAGAATTCAATTAGGGGGGGGGGAATATAACATCCCAATATTTTAAAAAGAAAAAAATGTGATTAAATTGACTACTAAATACTCTGTGACCTTTATATCCTAATAGTTAAACATAATTTTGACACTTTGATGTTTTGAATTTCTGAAAACTTACATACATGGTTGCAATCAGTAAGTTATTTGGAGTATGATATGAAAAACTTAATTTTCAGTGAATAGTAAACTACCCTTATAAATAATATCTTTACCCATATGAATAGTAATATGACCCTTATAAATATTACATTAGACAAATGAATATTAACTTCAACAATTAATGTATAAATAAAATCTAGGAAATCTTATAAGTGGTAATAGTCAAATAGTTGGTATTTTACTAAGTTATAAATATTTTGTTATAATTTTATAACTAATTTAATAATTTAAAAGAGTTTTTTTCATAAAATTTAATCATAAATTTTTATATTATTTTTTATGGTTATAATATAATTTTACGAGACCTTGATTAATTTTCACGGGGTTATAAAATTAGTTATAGTTTTAAAATTGTTATTTTTTTGAATAAATTATTATTTTATTTTAAAATTAAATTTGTCATTTTTATAATTTTTTTTGATAAAATAGAGTTCATTTTTGAATTACTCATGTCGAAAAATGGTTTGGGTGATTTTTTTTGGATTGTTCTATAATACTTAAATTCTTATTGAAAAATTTGATAATTACGAAATATGCTAAATAAATGAATTTATACATCATGATTGAGTCACAATGATGTAAATGGCCATTAGATTGATATAAAATGAACTTATTACTTTTTTAGAATAACTAATACTATTTTTTTTCTTGAGAATAATAATAAAATAATCATTAAAATAATAGAAAACCCTCCTCTCCTCCACTATAAATACCACCCTCACCCCACTCTTCCTCTCACACATCTCATGATTTGATCATTATCTAAATACTACACAATAACCTTCCCAAGTCTCTTCCCCACTTCCATGACCTATTGGTCTCACCAAAATGCCAATACTAAAGGCTTTATAGATGATCTCAAGGAGAAGAGACCAGGACGTAAAAATCCTCTTTCTTTTTCTTTCATTTTCATTTGAATTACTTTTGTCTTATTATACTCTCTTTACTTACCCTTATGCAAGAGGCATGGAATCTATAATATATTATATATTCTTTATCTTAATTATGTTTATGGAAAATTTATCATCATACTTTTCTTCTCTCCCTCTTATTCAAAAAAATAAGAACATTTCCTATGATGTGTCGATTTATCGACATCTTGGATGATGTGTTTTTAATTTCCATTACTTCCTTGAAATATGGTCATAAAACTATTTTAATGGATGAAAAGGATTCTAATTTGTATTATATAACATCTTTTATGTTTTATATTAACATATATACAAAACCTTATGTTATATACCAAAACTAGTTCATGATTAACGAAGAACCGCCAAAACGATCTAAACTGATATCACTAATGATTTATCTAATGATTCATCAACATAAAACATAAAAAAAATGATGTATAGAATAATTTAATATTATGGAAACTTATTAATCCCATTTAATCCCACTTTTTTAGTTTTTCTTCCATTGGACAAGAAAAAACATTACGGACCAATAATCAAAATCATGTAAAGCACCCATTGAAACAATGAAAATAAAAAAATATTATTAATAAATGGGTCAAACGATGTTATAAAATTTTAACATAATGTGTTATAAACATGAATATGTTTCATTTAAATATAAATAAAAGTATTTTTTCCATTTAACTTTTTCATCCTCTGAACATAAAATAATGTCACTTTTCACATAGAGATTAAATAAACTCTTTTATATAAAAACGTTTTTATAAATCTGAAGGCATGTAAAACAGTTTATAACAATGTAATTTATTCATTTTAAATAAAAATAAAACATGGTCATATTACTAACAATTTATGATAGTTTATGGCTATTGGGAATCTACCCTTAAGGGGAGACGACAATATGTAAATACTGACTGAATGGCCCGAAGGAAATTTTTTTTTGATTTTCCAATAAGCCCCCTTTTATGGAGAAAGGGGAAACATTACATGGATTCAAGGACATAAAACATTAAAAAAAATCGAAGTTCAAAACCCATAACAAGTATACAAAAAAGACTCCACCTCGACATCATCATAAATATGGAAAAACTCCACCAATAAATGACTGTCAGCTAGATGTCCCGTGCAGAAATACACCGGCCTAGTACCAAAGGCAGAGCCATACCCTCTCAAACTACCAAGTCTGAATAGCCTTACATGGTGAAAGTTCCTATTCTAACCCTCATCTAGAGAAAATCCTTGTTGATAGTCTGGGAGATACCATACTAAACAAAATCCAACCTTTCTTCATCAAAACAACACCATTGCTCCATCTTCACCAGTTCACTGCTAGATGACCAGATCACCATCACCTCTCCAAAAATCACTAAAAAACAAACTTGCACAAAAACACTCCCAGCATCAATCAACCACTAGCCGAATAGAAAAATCAACACCCTAAGACACCAATGTGAAGAGAAAGTCGAAGAACCAAACATTCAACCAACATTAAACCTTTTCCTAAGCACGAATCATAAAAAACAAGAGCAATGCCGGCTCACGAATAAATTTGAACACCAAACCAGGATGGACTGCAAAAAAAACCTAAAATAGAAAAATATCACCATAACGTCGGAAGGAAGACCGCCGAAAGTAAAATTTCATTGACATCATCCCAGATGCCCGTGAAGACCACTATAGTTCACCCAACATACAGACGGAAGACATAGAGTGTACATAAATCCCTTTGAACTCAGGCCAAAAGAGGACTCATCATCATCTCATATGGGATGTGAGGTGTTTTCTTTATGTTTTGGAATGTCTTATAGAGTAAAGTGTCTTCCAAATAACTCAATAACTACCT
The DNA here is from genome assembly GCA_963277665.1 of Viscum album. Taxonomy (NCBI): domain Eukaryota; kingdom Viridiplantae; phylum Streptophyta; class Magnoliopsida; order Santalales; family Viscaceae; genus Viscum; species Viscum album. Next base: position 131,464,966 of record OY728162.1, read on the forward strand.
AAGGATTTAATTTTCACTAATAATAAGTAAATAATAGGTAATTTATTTTAAGAATTCTTAAAATACAATTAATCCCATTCTCCATTTCAAATATGAAAAATTTTCATTTTAAAAACCAAAATTAATCAAAATATGCCTTTTCTCCAAGATAAAACCATAATGTTTCTATCCAAACCATTTTTAATAAATTTTAACAAATAGAATTTTGAAATCAAATCACAATTAAACTTAAAAATCTATTTTCAAAATTTAAATTTGACAATTTATTTTTTCCCAAATTCCATTATTTTTATAATAAAACCAAAATTCAATTAAATTGATGTTTTTTACAACATCTCCAAAAAATAAATTTCACAATTAAAATAAATTTTTAATTTAAACACTTTATATTAAATAAAAAATTTAAATTAAACAATTTAAATTTCAAAAATTTCTATAAGAAAACCCCAATTCAGTGGAATTGGTGGTTTTCGATTTTTATGAGAAAATCCCTTTTAAAACTCAGATTCATTGAGATTGGGTTTTTCCAAAAAGAAAAATGAAATTCAGTTATTAATATAAATTAATTTCATTTAATTTAGATAAATAAAATTAAATAATTCAATTTATGTTTAACATAAATTTAGCATCCTGAAAGAACCACCTACCTTTCACAGAAACACAACACCCGCAACAGAAACCACTGACTAGAAAGAAGGTGGAGAAGATCTGAGAAATCAAACTAGAAACAATATTTGAGTAAAAAAAATTTAGATCCATCAATACAATGATGTTCTATCAAATATCCATGGAGTAAAGGAGAAATATATGAAGATACATGGGGAACACTTACCTGGAACGTCACACCCCAACTACAACAATGATCAATAACTAATCACGATATCTAAGAAGGATTTTATGGCTCCAAAATCAGATAGTAATGGATATTGGGTCAAGATACATGTAAAATAGAGAGGGGAAATAGATAAATCATCCTCTCTTCATGTTAAAAATAGTAATTGGTACTTTACTTGACGTGTAACTTAATCACATGATTTATAATTGAAAAATTAGATATTCTCTAAAAGACCCATCACCTTATGATAAAAGTAATATTTATTATCATTAGGATTCACAAAGTGTGTAACCATATGACATGAAAAGTAAATCCTTAGTTGAATACATAACTAGAAGGTTCTTATGATGAGATTCAAATAAATCCCTGACTTCACCATTATAGTTATCCTGAAAATTCTATCTCAGCCCTACCAAGACAAAGAAAATTGAAAACCATGATAAGGTATAAAATTTACCTTTCAGAAGAGTACCATGATGTCACATGAACAGTGTAGGAACCATCCAAAACTTAATTAGTTGCATCTCCATCCAATACATAGTGTTCTCATTTTGACTCAAAGTGTATTTTTTTATTTTATAATTTACATTTTAGTTCAAAACACACATCACAAAATCAAACCTAATCTAACACATTTATATTATATTTATACATGAATAAAATTACCCATAAGTCATTTTCATAGTCTAGGAATCATTATCACCTCAATCTGATGCATGGTGTGACCGATATGACACTAAGTGTGACTTTTTATTTAAAAATGACATTTTAGTAAAAAATATAAGCAATATAATCAAAATAGAGAAAAAAAATTAACATTATTTTGATACATTAGGATAATTATCTATAAGTAATTAGTGATATTTAGAAACCATCCACACCAAAATATGATTCACAATGTTCCTGGTCAGACTCAAGGTGACCATTATCAATCTAAAATTGACATTTTTAGTTCAAAATGTGTGTCACTCACTGAATATTTATTAAAAACACATATATTATCTTCATAATTTAGTAAAAATATTCTTAATTCATTTATCGACTTGTAGGAATAATCCTCACCTCAAAATGACACATGATGTGACATGTATGACTCAAAGTTTATTTTTTCAGTTTAATGTGAAATTTAAATAAAAATGAAACATGTTACATAATAAAAAAATTAGAAAACACATTTATTTTATTGATACTTTATGAAAATAGAAAACAAGTCCTTTATGATGTGTTGGAATTAGATGAATATCAATTTTACCCATGGTGTGTGTAGTATGACTATAGTATTTTTTTCTTAAAATTTATATTTTAGTTAAAAAGACAAGTGAAATACCCAAAAATGAAAAAACCATTCAGATTGTTTTGATAATTTTTTAAAATTATACATAAGTTGTTTTGGACATGTAGGTTTTATCCTCACCAAAATCTGATACACGGTGTGTTTAGTATGAATGAACTCATATGATATCAGTCTAAAATTAATATTTCAGTTGAACACATGTATCACTCACTAAAAACTAATTAAATACATTCTAATTGTATTTATACTATAATAGAAGGATTCAAAACTAATTTTTGATGTATAATAATTAGTCACACATCAAATCGACACATGATGTGACCAATATGACTCAATGTGTGTGTTCTCATTTTAAAATGACATTTTAGTTAAAAAGATAAGTGACATACCCAACAATAAGAAAACACATCCAAATTGTTTTGATATTTTATAATAATTCTCCATAAGTCATTTATGATGTGTATGAATCATCCACACCTCAATCTGATGCATATTGTGATCAGTATGACTCCAAGTATGTATTTTTTATTTAGAACTAGGATTTTAGTGATAAACACAAGTGACATAGAAAAAACTGATAAAAAAATCCAGATAGTTTGGGTAGATTAGAAAAATTATCCACAAGTCATCTATGATGTGTAGGAATCAGCCAAACCTCAATCCAATACACATGTCGAATATATGACTCAAAGTGTCCATTATCAGTTTAAAATTATCAATTTAGTTCAAAATGTGTGTCTCTCACTAAATAATGAGTAAACACATGCAGATTGTCTTGGAAATGTTAGAAAATTATTCATAAGCAATTTGTGACATGTAGGAATCCGTATCATGTTCAATCGACACATGATGTGGCTGATATGGCACAAATTTTTTGTTTTCAATTTATAATTACATTTTAGTAAAAAAGACAAGTGACATACTCAAAATTGAGAAATGAAATTCTTATTGGTTTGATACTCCAATAAAATGTTCCATGCATCATTTTTGACATGTAGGAATCAGTCTCACCTTAATCTGATTCACGATGTTACTGGTTTGATTTCAAGGGTGACTTTTTATTTAAAATCGATATTTTAGTAAAAAGGGGAAGTTCCAAACTAAATATTAATCAAACACATTAATATCATTTTGATACTTTAGGAAAAAAATCCACAATTCAATTGTGATGAGTATAAATCAGTGAGTCCTTAATCTGATACATAACATTTTAGGTATGATTACAAGCACCCATTATTAGTTTAAAATTGATATTTTAGTTCAAAACATGTGTCACTCATAGAAAATTGAGAAAATGATATTATATTGTCTTGATAATTTAGGAAAACGATTCATAATTCATTTTGATTTGTAGGAAATAGTTACACCTCAATTTGATGCATGTTATGATCAGTATTACTAAAGGTGTGTGTTTTTAGTTAAAATGATATTTTATTAAAAAAAAGTGACATACTCAAAACTAGGAAAGCATATTCATATATTTTTGATACTTTAAGAAAATAATCCACAAGTCATTTCTGATCTGTAGGAATCAGCCACACATCAATTTGAAAATCAGTGTGACTAGTAAGACTCTAAGTGTATATTTTTATTTAAATTTTACTTTTTTGTAAAAAAGAGAAGTTAAATACTCAAAAAGGATAAAACACATTTTTTTTGTTTCTACAATTTATGAAAATGATCTATAAGTAATTTGTGATGTGTAGAAATCAACCACAACCCAATCTAATAAATGTTGTTCCAAGTATGACATAGAGTGTGAGTTATCAATTTAAATATGAATGTTTGTTAATGTACTATTTCATATTTATTTATAATTTATTTCTTTATAGTATAACTAACATATGTTTTATTTTCATATACATGTGGATTATTTTTCCTGAGTTAGGGTTGTTTATTTTGCGACTGATACCATGATTGTGTTTTAAAGGTGGGGGTTGGGTTCCAAATACAATGAATCCATTTATGTTTTGTAGTGTTTATGATAAATTTTACTTAAAAATGTAATATTACAAAACAATGTTTTAAATTTCTATATAAAAATTATTTTTTGTATTTTTTATGTAATATTAATTTTAATTAAATATTTAATTATCCGTTTCCTGTATTGGTTATTTCTATTTGAATTTTGTGTCTATATAGTATATGGTTATATCATATGATAATCATGTTTTATTATAATTAAATAAAAAACAATTAAATGGAATACAATTAAAATGATGGACCATTTTAAACTCTTTATATCTATTAGTATGCCAAGCTCCATATTTCACTAATGAATGACCCAGTTTCAAAATTCATTTTACCACCTAGTTATTTATGTAGGGAATCATCAAAATCATATCATATATAAATCATATATAATCAAGAAGACAACTCCATGTATAATCCATCATGAGGAAAAAACCAACTATATTAATTTGGAATCCTAACCCTTAGGGTTTAACAAATGAGATTAAACAAATGAAAACACCGAGAATAGGCTAACAAAACACAATCCCAAGGAACCCAATTTTGGAAAAACGTACCCAAAGATGATCTAACATAACCCATTACTTACTTTCTACATAAAAGATAATCTACAGGAATCCCTCTTTGGAGTGAGACTACCTGGTTGGATGATTGATGTCTTAACCAGTACCACTTTTGACAAAAACTAACATTTATTATTTTTATGGGTATTTAAATCTCACAATATTATCTCATGTTATTAAATTTTTGTATTTATTATTATAAAAATTTACTTATAGAATACTCTTCTATCCACTGAAACAATTTGTTGAAACCATATTGATGTGTAACTCTATACACAACCCAAAATTTGTGTTACTCACTCAAAAATGTAAGAAAAAATATTTACACATTTTAAAATAGATCTCATGCGTATGGTACATGTACTCTTATTTTAAAGGTTAAAAATTATATGAGATAAACAAACTGTATAATAGTATGCTCAAAGCCACATATTGTTAACCCCCACCCTTCTAGAATAATGTTTAAACCTCCATGATAGTTTGAAGTTTGACTCAAATTCCCTCTACCTAGGGATAATTTTATGAAGAGAGAATCTAATTCATGGTAACAATAACACACAATATATATAAAATATAATCAAAAAATACATTCATGCTCATGAATTCAACTATAAACTGAGGCTAGGTTAGTTGAAAACTAAATTCAATGTCATTCATATCATGTAAATCCTTACATTCAATGAATGAAAATTAATAGAATTACATTAAAAATACGAATATTTGTAATATAAATAATTTATATCAATAAATAAAAAAGGAAATAAATTTTAGAAAAATGATAAATTCATTTTTAAACATGAGATAATCTATTTATTAATAATTCATAAAACAATTTTTGGTTGGATTAGGACACTCAAGAGGGGATGAATTGAGTTTTCATAAATTTTTATATTAAAAAATTTATTTAAAAGAATACCCCAATATAAAAAGAAGATAGGCCAATTAATCAAAGTAGTAAATTTATAATAGTTTGATTGTTCAATTAATTTCTCATAACAATGATTATTTATAAATTATAAAAAAATGAGATATTGATATAAATTTTGAAACTAATTTACTAAACAAAAATAGTTGTTAATACTATCCAAGACTAACTATCAAAGTGAAACTTAGTTTCCTGAAAAACGAGATAAAACAGAATGAACTAAATTTTAAAACACCTCAGATTAAAACAAGAGGTTTAGTCACATGCCAAGACCTAATCTTTTACACTTTGTGATCACCTACCACCAAGTAATATATATAAATATTTTATCTAGACCTTGGATTTGGGTTTACACAACAGTACGAAAATTTTCCTTGTCACATGAACTCTACCACAGTTCATTGCGGGAACTAAAAAAACGAGGTCACAGAGGACCTCTACCACATTTCTAAGTGGGAAAAAGAATGTGTAAAAAGATGTTTTTGTGATGATATCTTGTATCCTTAAATTCTGTTTAGGAGATAGTGTGTGTTTAATAGAAATATGCACACACTGCTCTAAATGTAGTAAAAGTACACACAATAGAGTAGGAAATAAAGAAACAGAGTTTAGAAGGTTCTGTGTGTTGTGAAATGATCCTCTGGACTCTTTGGATGTTGCAGATGTGAATATTGAGTCATCTTATGGAAATAGACACTGAAATATAGTGTTGTTGGAGAACTGTATTCTAGTTTCCAAGAATATTGGATTCTCCTCCTTAGTTTTTGTTTATTGTAAGGATGATTTAAGCTTTGATATAGAAAAATCCTCCTTTAGTTCACAACAAGTAGGAATGAGAGTTCCCTGTATGTTCTTCTTCTTGGTCTAGTATCTCTTCTAGTATGTTCTTTTTCTTATTCTCTTATTTTTGTTAGCTCATGCCCCAAGATTTCATTTTATTTCACGTGTCTTGTGTTGGCCGACTAGGAGCATGTGGACATACCTCGTACCTCATATTTTCCACTAACATAGTCACTAATGTTGTCTGCAAAAAGCACTAATTTAGTCAATAGCATTAAAACACTCAAATATTACCATTAGAGATACTTTTAAATAATACAAAATTTAAAAATTTAGTTAGTGGCTCTCCTATCAGTCAGTCATTCTGTTAGTTAATCCTCCTATTGGTGAGTCCTTCAGTCTATATTAGTGAATCATTATACCAGAGATTCATTTGTTCAGTATCCCCATGTGTTGGTGACTCAATGTGTTGATGACTCATTTTTTTCTATCGGTGAGTCATTCCTACTGTCAGTGTCTAATTTTTACTATCGGTGAGTCATCTATCGATGATTCAGTTTGTAATGTCACTAAGACATTCCTTATTTTTGTGTCTTAGTTGAATTTTTGATGAGTCATTTATCAGTGAGTCATTTTTTACTATTGGTGAGACATTTACTCTGTCAGTGACTCAATTGTTCTGTCGGTGTCAATGACTCATACTTAGCCAATTTTTATGCTTTAATTGTCTAACAACATTAATATACAAAGAATTCGTTAAATAAATAATTGATCTTAGATAATCATAACTAAAGATATTTAATCTTAAATAAACAAGATTGAAATGATTGGAAATTATTTTGGATTTTTAAAACCACTAAAACCAATGAGGGGCCAAAAATATATCCCTTTTTATAATAAAAAATCATGGAATTATAAAGTACAATCAGATGATGAATAATATAGTCATTCTACTTTTTATCTCCCATTTCATATTTCCATAAGAATTATAGATAGTGGTCATACATAATTATAGGTAAGAAAGGAATATTTACTTCTATATTTTTCTCCTCCTAGCGGGATTATCAAAAAGAGTAATGATATTAAAGAATAAAATGAAAGAAGGAAATATGAATTATAGAAATAATGGAAATTAAAGATCATTACATTTCATAATGAATGTATAGTATAGGTCAGTGGACTATAAAAAAAGTACAATAAAGAATCCCTATCAAAAAGTTATCCAAACTACTCATTGGAATCTAGTTTTTCCTTTCCTTTATCAAAAGAATCAATAGTAGGTTTAGTAGATAGAGGCTAAGAGACTATAGGATATGAATGAATTATCAAGGGAGGAAGTATAATGGATTCCAAAATAGACTGGGAAAAGGTAGGATTGATTGAAGCACAAGGCTAGATCTTCTCTATGACGATATGGTGGATTTGTCTCAAATCCTAATTAACTAAAATATACTGTGGAGAAGGAGGAATTTATGTAGTAAGAGAGGAAGTCAATTTTAAAGGTGAAGTAGCTAGAACCATTATGGATTCACTCTGAATATGGTGAAAGGGATACCCCAAATTAATGAAATCTATGATTATATCCCCACTATATTTCACTTCCTTTTCAAAATCATCCTTGTTCCACATGAACTTGTTAAGAATTGGTCTAATGTCTTTTAGTTTCATAACTTGTTCCTTAAAAAAATTAGTAACTAGAAGAAACATGAGATTGTATACCAAATAATTAAAGTGATTTTTCAACTGGTTTTTGGTATAAATCATCTTGATGTAATAGTCCACTTTTTCTGTGATCTGATCATTTATAGTTTCAGCACTCATGGAGTAGAATATGACCATATCGTGAAAATGTTAACTATTTTTCATAATATTTTCAAGTGTCTCTTGATCTGTTCCACCCAATAGAGATTTCAACTCTTATCTAACCACATTCCTCACTAGCTCAACATCTGGTGAGTGAGATATAGGAGCTGCTGAGCATGATTCCCATGTATAATTTCTCTAACATCCTGTCTCAACTGGGTAAAATCAGGATCATGAAAGTAAGAAATAATATCCCCAATAACTTTCATGATTCTATCCATGGTTTTCTTATACTCAGTGGTAAAACTATTGACAGTAGAAACCAATGTAGTCAACTCATTTCTCTGCTTCTGATTATTTTTCACAATAGGTTCAATGATTGTAATCGGTCTGGGTTCTACCTGAGCAATAATAGTGACAGATAAAATATTTTCATCAATTTCACTAAATAATAACATGGGAATAGGCAAGGAAAGTACCTAATGGTGGATTATAGTTCTTTCGTGAAACTATCAAAATCACCTCTAGTGATACAATCACATGGAATTTTAACTACTAAAGGAGATCGAGATGAAGCAGATGCACCTACAGGAAGTGTCTCAAACTATAAATGCTTTTCCCCCACTGGTCTCATTAGAAATACTCAATTAGATTTAGTATCAGAATCAGAGTGTTCCAAGTTAAGGACAATATATCCCTGATTACTTTTCCATTCAGGCAACAAAAATACTTCCAACAGAGTGAGCATGTTAACTGTGACTCTTTATGTTTGTGGCTGCCCCTCAACTTGAGCTCATATATCTTGATGCTCCCCCTCAACTGTATATCCTCTTAATTGATGCTCCCCTCAGCTTGAGATCTTCTTATATCATAAAATAACTAAGGAACTATGATTATATGATCTTGAATTTATCTTCAAAATTCAACCACGACCTCTTCTACAATATCAATTAATAAAGAACCAGGGGGTCTATAATTGGTTCCTGATTCACAGTACCAGCAAGCTCTACAAGATAATCTGATCATCACCAAGATGATTTGAATAAATAATACTCCCACTTCATTCATCCATTCCATCATTTTCATGTTCAAATGCATCCCTTTCATTAACACTTTTTTCAATATTTTTGTCATCTTTATCTTCCTCACTCCCAAAACTACTACCACATTCCTATTATTCTTCTCTTTCTGTATGTTCTTCATTTCTAGATTCATCTTTAGACCATTGGATATCCTCTCATACTCAACACTACTAGACTCTTTAGTTTCTTCATCATTGCCTAAAATTGGTTCTCTTGAAGGAAGATACATAGATGGACTAGGTGGTCCAAAGGTCATTCTCCTTGTGCTTTCAGGAATGTCTCAATCAAACTTATCATCTATAGTAGATACTTCATCTCTAGAAGGTTCATATTTTTCTTCTTCATCCTCATCATCAAAATATTCATATTCTTCATCTGGTCCTAAACCAGGATTATCTACATATCTTAGCCTTGATAGATGATCTATGAGATTAAACATTTCAAAAAATCTATTCTTATCTCCAACCCATTCCATCTTCTAAGGATTCCAATTAATCTTCATTATTTGTCATATTTCCATATTCAAAAAATTCCACTATAATTGGATAAATTATACTCATCTTCACTAAAACATCATTTCTTCTTTATCATGGTAGGAATCATACATGGATAGATAAAGGAATTTTTTTATAGTAGGTCTTTACCATCTCCCTAATGTGAACAATCAGGCATCTATAAAGATTCAACTTATTCTCTATCTTCAAAAAATATAACAAATATACATATTTATACTTAAAAGATGAAATGTCCCCATTCCCAGAACAAAGCTGGTGTTGGATGAACTTAAACAGTAATCTGCTCTCACCATCTAACTTTGTAGCTATTGGTCTTCTGTGCTATCCATTTCTAGTAATCTCTTTCATTGCTATCTCAAATAAAAAATATTTCATTTTCAAGAGGTATAATTCCCTGATTGTCACAAAATATTCCTTCGTGTGGAACCATGAGTCATTCATCCCAATTCCTAGAAGAAAAATAAACTATCCTTACTTTAACTACCGATTTTATCCAACATACCTCACTATCTCCCAAAATAAATTCATAATTTATTTAGAACTCGTGGACATGTTCTGAGTAATAAGGCCTCTCATTATCTGAAAACTATTTCAGCCAACCTTGGATTTATAGTACATTTAATAAGAGGTATTTAAACTCTAACATCCATTCATTAGAAACTAACCTGTCTAGTGTTACCACATGGTTCACAAGACCAGGATTGAGAGGATTATTTATATTAGATTCTACCTTATTCTTCTTAGTAGGTTGCGACTCATTTACAAATCATCTTTCAAGTGCGCCATTCATCCTGGCCATTTCTCTTGGTTCGGTTAAAGGTTAGAAGGTGAAAGGTTATGGGTAAAGCGTAACAACATAAGAGTGTAATGGTTAAAGAGAACTGGTTAATAATAGAGTGGATGAAGTAAAATTTATCAATTAGGGCATTGGAGATCATAAATTCACGATCTAGGTTCAATGAAATAAATTAAACATTTTCATTTTGGTTAAATCATAAAACAGATCAAAATAGGTTCTATCAGTGTCGGCATGACACCATCGGCATCGGCATGACAATATGAACATGACACTATCAGTGTTGGCATGACAGTATCGACATGACACTGTTAGTGTTGGCATGAAAGTATAAGTATGAAACTATCTGTGTCACCATGAAATTATCTTCCTGACACTATCAGTGTTGGCAGATGAAACTATCGGTGTCGGCAAGATAGTATCAAAATGACACTATCAGTGTTGGCATGACAGAGTCTGCATGACATTTTCAGTATCGGCATGAAATATAAAATTTTTTCCTAAGAGTTATCAATATAAGGTCATTATAAATTAATTATCCCAAATTCTAGTTTGAGGCAATTTATTCTTTTAGAGTTCAATATCTTTGGGAATATGTCGGCAAGATGATGTTCAGTTCCAATAAACTCTATTTTTATATAACCATTTTGATAATGATCCCTCAAAAAGTTTTGTCTTACATTAATATGATTTGTTATAGAATGAAAAATATTATTCTTAGAGATGTTAATAGAACTTTTATTATCACACTTTATAGGTACATGTATGAATTTATATCCATAGTCTAGAAAAGTGTGTTTCTTCCAAAAAATATGAGCAGAACAACTACCAATACCTCTATATTCAGCTTCTGCATTAGACAACGCAATATAATTTTTATTCATACTACACCATGAAACTATCAAATTACCAAAAAAGTGACATGTTCAAGTGGTGCTCTTTCTATGTAACATACATCCACCAAAATCAGCATCAGAATAACTCAACAAATCAAAAGGTTGTCATCTAGGGTAGAATAATCCTAAGTTGGTAGTATATTTGAGGTATTTGAAAATACTTTTAATAGAATTTAGATGATATTATTGAAAGTTATATTGAAAATGGGCACACATACACACACAATAAATAATGTTAGGCCTTCTAGCGGTTAAGTAGAATAAACTCCCATTCATTCCCCTGTAAGACACTTGATAAAAAAAATTTTAATTTTCATCAGGATCTCTCTTATAGGTGGTACTCACTGATGTGTCACTACATTGTATAATATAAAATCCAATCCTTTTTAAAATATTTTTAGTATATTTACTTGGATTTAAAATAATACTTATTTTCATTTTGAAATTTATGAAATCCAAGAATGAATTTGAGTTCCCCCTTCAAACATATTTAAAATTCATTCTTCATTTTATTTGAAAAATCAACATAAAAAGAATATTTTTAAGATCCAATAATAATACATTCAACATAAATTTAAACAGTGAAAACAACTTTATAGATTCTATTTATAAAGGGAGTTGGATCCGATATACCTTTTGTAAAACCATTTTAAATAAAAAAACCACTTAATCTATCATACCAAGATATTAGAGCTTATTTTAAACAATATAAATCCGTTTTTAATTTAAATACATGATTTTGAAAATGAGTGTTGGTAAAACTAGGGGTTGTTCAACAAAACATATTCAACTATATATTAATTTAATAATACACTCTTAACATACATTTGATATACCATGAAATATAGATGTGCTAAATATGCAAGAATGATTCTAACGGCCTCAAGTATAGATACTATTGAAAAAGTTTCCTAACAGTCAATCCCTTCTCCATTAATACAACCTTATCAAACCAATCTAGCTTTATTTCTTACAATATTACAATTTTCATCTACATTATATCTAAACACCTATTTTTTCCTATAGTCAACATGTATTTGGGGCCATCTACAAGCTTCCAGGCATTATTTCCTTCAAAAATATTTATTTCTTCTTGCATATCTACTACCCAAAATTAATCATTCAATGCCTCATTAATGATTTTAGGTTTAAGAAGTGATAAAAAGGCTTGATGTGAAACTACGTTTCTCAGATAAGATCAAGAATGTATCCATTTATCTAGTTCTCTAACTACATCATCTAAAGGATGGTTTTTAAGAGTTATCGTTGGACTAGAAAAATATGGGCTTGTTATTTCAGGTTCATCAGTAGGTTCCGGTTTATCATGAGTAGATTCTGGAAAATTTCCAGAACAAGATGATTTAATAGGTTTCTTAACAGTAGGGTCAAATGATTTTTTTTATTTCTAGATTGGACAGATCGTCCTTAATATTTTTTAGCATGGTCTCGGGTTCACGTGGGTCTATTTAATCAAATTTGACATGTACATATTATTCCACACACTTATTTCTTTTATTAAATAATATATAGGATCTACTAGAGATTTAATTGCCTAGAAATATTCTATTATCACTTTGGGATGAAAATTTATCAACATTTTCCTTTTTATTATGAATATATTCTTTAAAACCAAAGAATTGGAAGTAATTAGACTGGGGTTTTCTGTTGTTCAACAACTCATAGGGTGTTCTCTTAAAAATTTCATTTATTAATACTTTGTTAATTATATAACAATTTCTGGAAAAAAGTAAATATTTAAGTCATATTTATGAAGAATAGTTTGGGCTGCCCCTTGTAAGGTTTTATTCTTATTTCTAAAAAAATGTTCTATTAGGGTGTTATAGAAGCAAATAAGTTTGGACTATTTCTATTTTGTGAGAAAGAATATTCAAACTATTGGTTTTCATACTCATGTCCATGGTCACATCCTAAGTTTTTAATTCTAATATAACATAGATTTTCTACCATTCTAGCATACATAGTGAAATGAGAACAAGATTCACTTTTTTGAGTAAGAATGAATGTCCAATTATATCTGGAATAGTCATCTACTTGAACATAGACATATTTTTTCCCATTAAGACTAGAAAAATTATATGGTACAAAAAATCCTTATTAATAAAATCAAGAGGTTCAGAAGTTGAATCATATTTTTTGGTTTGAAATATATTTTATGATGTTTACCCTTTTGACAAGAATTATAGACTTTTTCATTTGGAAACTCAAGTTCGGGTAGATGCTTAACAAGTCATTTCATTGTAATATTTCTAAGATAATGAGTATTGAAATCTCCTAATATCGTATTCTAGAGACAAGAATCATTATGATTGGAACATAAGAATGAAACATTTTGAGAAAATAAAGAATACAGGTTTATAACATAAACATTTTCATTTCTAATGGTAGAAAATACTTATTCATTTTTAGAATTAAAAACATTGCATGAATAATTTTCAAATTTAAAATTTAAACCAGCATCACATAACTGAGATATAACAAGAATATTGTACTTTAAACCATAAAAAATTACTTTTCAATTAATACATAATTAGAGTTACCAATTTGGCCAAGGCCAATAATTTTTTCTTTAGCATTTTCACCAAAAGTCACATGACCACTATCAATGTTTATCAGATTATTGAAGCATATTTAATCTCCTGTCATGTGTCTTGAACATACACGATCCAAGAACTATAAAATTGTATAGGATCTCTTTAAATAGTTTTCCTCAAATGTGTTTGTCGTGAACCACATGTATTTCTAGTCACCTTTCACATCATTTGATGATTCTTACTCACTGGAGCTATCCTCTGAAGCACTCTAGGTGGCCTTCATTGAATTATTTTATCTTTTATTTTATCCCTCATATTCCTTCTTATATTTTAACTTAGGAAATTATGAATTTAAATTTCCCCTCCTCTTAAATTTATATCAAATTATTTCATTTGATTTATCTTTCATTTTTAAATCATTATCTAGTTTTCTTTATTATTATATTTACTTTTATAGTTGGGCCTCCTATAAATTTCATCCTTATATGAAACATATTAATCCTTCTGGATAATTGATCTATTTCCTCATCATAATATAATAGTGAATCTTCATCACATGAACTCTGAAAATGGGTTTGTATCGTTTCTATTTCTTTATTTTTGGATGTAGTGGTTTTTATAGCCACTAACATTCTCTTTGGTTCATCTTCATCCTCCTTACTGAACATTAATTCTGCCTCAAACATCATATTATTTTATATTAGTTCCTTAGCAGGAAACATACTAATATCACATGATTCTCTATTTGATATTGATGTTCCTATCCATATTTTGGGTAGACATCTAATTATTCACATGATTTGTTCTTTGGAATCCACTATCTTCCCAAGAGAGCCCATTGTATTGACTATCTCATTGACCCTAAAATACATATTAGAAATTGATTCATCATACTTCATCATAAATTTATCATATTTAATAGTATTGGTATTGAATCTCATTTTTTGAAACTAGTGCTTCCTTCATGTTAAAGAGCTAGGGTATCCCAAATTTCATAGGCTATTTTATATGAAAAAATTCAATTAAATTATTATCCTTCTAAATATCAATATAAATAATTAATTACTTTGTAGTTATTATTATAAGAAATATTTATTAGGTAATCCCATATATTTTATGTAGTAGAAGGAATCTTATATTCATTTACAAGGAAAGACCAAATTTCAAAACCCATACTTTCTATGTGCATTTTCATCTAAATTTTACACTAAGAATAATTAGTTCCATTGAAAAAAGGCATTATGTCAGTAGAAACACCTTCTAATATATTATCCATAATAAAGAATAACTAATAGGTTTAATAGATATTTTTTAGAACTAAATGAAATTTAGATATCATTAAAACACAACTAAAATCACAGTTGAAATGATTTAAAGAAGATTTTAAACACCCTCTGATACCAAATTTTGGTTGGAGTTGGTCATTCAATATGAGGGTGAATTGAGTTACTATAAAAATTTCTGTTAATTGTTCTGAAAAAATCCCCCAATTTAAAAACAAGACATGCCAATTAATCAAATTTGTAAATTTATAATAGTTTGACTGTTCAATTAATTTCTAAAAAGATTGATTATCTCTCAATTATAACAACATTAGATATTGATATAACTTTGGAAACTAATTTACTCAACCAAAATATTTATAAATACTATCCAAGACTAACTATCAATGTGAAACATAGTTTTATTATAAACAGTTAAAATAGAGTAAAATAAATTTGAAAACACAAAGGATTAAAACAAGAGGTTTAGTCTCAAGGAGAGACCCAATCCACTCCATTTGGTGATCACCTTCTACTAAGAAATATATATAAATCTTTGATCAACACCCTATATTGATGTTTACACAATAATATACAAACTTTCTAGGTCACATGACATCAAACATAGGTCTTCATGGGATTTAAAATAACCAGGTCACATAATACTTATACCACAGATCTACGTGGGAAATAACATGTGTAAAATGATGTTGGTGTGAGGATATCTTATATCATTCAATTTAGTGTATGTGACAATATTTTTTTAATAGAAATATGTACACATTTACTGAAATGTAGGACAAGTGCACAAAACAATGAAGTGAGATAAAGATATAGAGTTTAGAATGCTCTGTTTGTTGAGAAAATTCATCTATGGAATCTTAGGATTCTAAAGATGTGAAGATTGAGTCCTATTCTAGAAACAGACACTGGAAAAGAGTGTCGTTGGAGCTCTATGTTCTGGTTTCTTGGAATATGGGATTCTTATCCTTATTGTTTTTTTGTAAGGATAATTCAATATTTATTTCCCAACAATCCTCATTTAGTTCACATCTAGAAGGAATGAGTGTTCTTTGTATGTTTTTATTATTAGTCTAGTATCTCAGCTCATATGTTCTTTTTTGTATTATCTTCCTTTTTTTTCTCATGCGACAAGTTTTCATTTTATTTTAGGTGTCTTGTATTGGACGATAAGGAGCACGTGGAGGTACCTCATACCTCATACTTTCACTAACATAATCATTAATGTTATCTTCAAAATAGTTAATTTAATGAGTGTTATTAAAACACTCAAATATGACTATTAGAGATAAATTTAAATATAATATAATTTAGACAGGATGTTAGTGACTCCTTTTCCAGTGATTCATTCTGTTAATGACTCCTTCTATCAGTGAGTCCTTCTATTGGTAAGGATGAATCATTCTATTAGAGAGTCATTCTGTTAGTATCTCCATGCATCAGTTACTCCAAACATCACTGAGTAAATGCTTCAGTGATTCATTTAGTTCTATCAACAAGTCATTCTTTTTGTTAGTTACTAATTTGTATTGTCAGTGAGTCGTCTATTAGTGAGTTAGATTGTACTTTCAGAAAGACATTTCTTATATCGGAGTCTGAGTTGAACTGTTGGTGAGTCGTCTATCTATGAGTTAGTGTGTACTATCAGTGAGACATTTACTCTATCAGTGTGTCAAAGTGTTTTGTTAGTGTCAGTGAGTCATAGATAGCCAATTTTTATGTTTTAACTTTCTTACAATATGAATATACACAAAATGTGTTAAGTACATATTTGACCATAGATAATCATAATTAAATGTATTGAAACTTAAATAAACATGACTGAAATAATTGGACATGATTTTTGGTTATAAAAACCATTAAAACCAAAGAGGGAGAACAACAATGATTATAAAATTTTTATATTTCATTTCTTAATAAAAAAGATTAAACCATATTATATTTATTTCTAATATGAACACCATCATTTCATTACAATTAATATTATTTTGATATATGATATTTGATAAAACACAATCATTTAATATTTCAAATTTCTATTATGAATTTTTTTTACTTAATCTAAATATCACATATTAACATTATTCAAACCTTTGACTATATTATTTTTTCCAAACTATATTGATAGGGTTCAAATAATTTCCAAATAAGGCTTTCTAATCTGATCATTTCACATCAATCATTTGGAACATTTCATAATTTTTTCAAATATAAATACTTGATATTATGCCTTATTTCGAAATGTATATGCTCTTTTTAAATTACTCATATAATTTTTCATATAATAACTTTATAATTAAATTATGAGGTATTCCATATAAATTTATAAAATAAATAATAGTATTATCTTTTAATGTTATGTAATATTTATTAATAAATGTTTTGTAAAATTTATTTAATTTTTTATAAAATCATTAGAATTAATTAATTTATAAACCATTTATTAAATAATAAATACCCCAAAACAACTTTTATTCCCAATTTATAAACAATTTATAAATAATTAAATCCAAATCAAAAATTAATTTTTAATAAAAATGAAATTTTTTTCCCAATCACATTTAATGATCCTGAAAACTCATAGGTTAGGATTTATAACTATATTATACAATCTGGAGGAGTCAAAATACATGAGTAATAGGCTACGACTTATCATATTGTCATTCAGATTTTATGTTTTAAGGTTGTATCAATAAATATGGTAAAAATGATATATAAGGTTTTCCTATCTGTTGTACTCTATGATAGATTTCCCCCTCATAAAATATGTTATAACTTATTCATAAATACTTTTTGGAATCATATTTTATGATATATAAAGTAATAATATCTGTGATATGATACCCTATTTTTGAAAAATCACGTGTAGCTATCATATTCTATAATATCTAAATATCATATGACATAAAGAGTATAAATATATGGATTCAAAATTTATTGTGACTTACGATATCCTATATTATTATCCATGACACAAAACTTGTAGTGAAAAAGAACAAGTCATTCTTGATGAATACCATGTGATATGTAATACGATATGTAAAATATTCGATCAATATATGATTTCCTAAATCAAAATGTGTGGTATGAGGTAATACAACCATTAGGATTTAAAAGGATCTATTAATACTTAATAAAATATATATAATAAACCTAAATCCCATTAACAAGATATTTATGCAAAGAAATATGAAAGCATGCAAAACTATAAATGAAGAACCTGTAAACTAGTGTGTAGCTTACATGGAAGATACTTGGTATGATCTTAAACATCTTAAATTTTTTTTGATAATTATGTCAAGGTGGCTGTGACATTATTTCCTACCTTTAGAGGTATCCATGATTTAAGGATTCATTCGATCCTCAAACACGATTCTACACTATTTTTTATGCTAGAACCTTTTTTTGAAAAGGTGGAAAGGTAATGATATATTTAATAGTTTGGATCCATGTACAAGCATTGTTCAAAAACAACATACTTATATTTCATGGTAGTGTGGTTTATAAATACCTGAAAAGGATACTCCTCAACAATTCATGTATTAACTCATTATTTATAATTCATCAGTTAATACCACAAAAAACTCATGCATCACATGAATTCATTAAACCATTAACCTAAAGATTCATCTAAGGTAGTTGTCCTTAGATGAAAGTCTTCATGGAAGATCACACTTTAGTAGATTGATTCCATGGAAATTATACCCTATGAACACATGAAAAATTATTCTTATGAATAAAATAAATCATACATTATAATATCATATAATTATGAAGTTAGTAACAGGAAAACATTTTTCATGCCCCTTATGATACATCCTAGTAATAAGATATGATTTGGTAATGATACCAATGTAATAAAATATCAAACGACCTCTTATGAGTTTTTTCAGTCAACTAATATGATTTTTAAAGGTATACTATGAAAATATATTTCAGGCCTTTAAAATAATTACTAATTATAGGATAGGATATAACCTATTCATCACATGAAAAATTATTTAGGTCATATATCTCTTGAAATTTATTCTCAATGGTATAAACTATTTTGGACACACATTATGGTTGACTAAATACGGATTGATTTTGACTCACAGAGAAACTCTAAACATGATTTATAATCAATATAAAAGAGTTTTGGATGATTTTTCACAAGGCATTACATATGATGTGATATAAGGTAAAATTTGATGACAGATTCCTAAAAGGTTTTTGGAAGATACCTAAAATGATTTTTTGGATATGGTTTCCAAAGGTATCATTTATGATATAATATATTATGAAATGGAACATAATTATATGAGGATTTAGTGTTAGTGTGAGATTCATAAATATATATAACCTAAATATATTTTTTTCCAGAGATGTTATATGCCATATCGTATTATATGCCATGTCAAATTATATGACATTGGGGTGTTGGAAACCCAAACTAGCCTATTACTACCTGATATAGATGGTTGTATCATATCATATGGCATAATTGTTTTATAATCATTTCTTGTAAAGTGATATTAGAAGAATTGGTATGATTTTAGTGCCACGAATTGTAATTTAGGGTTTATTTGACACTACACTAATATAATTAAACTGGTTAAGTGTTCATATCTTAACACATTAAACCTCTTATGAAGTGGTTTTCAACAAAGATGTTTTAAAATTCATATAATGTCTGAGATTTTCATTTCATTTAATCATGTGATTCAATAATTATATGATTCATTTACTCATAAATTGTTAATGCATGAAGAAATGCTTGATATATCAAGGATAATCTTCATGTCTACATAATGTTGATTAGCATATGATGGTATAGGGTATGCCAACATAATTGTTATCCAAAGAAACCTAACACCAATTCCCAATAATCCTACCACATTTGCAGGATAAGTCACTATCATGTCATAGTGGGTTGAAGATATTATATATACGACATGTGATCCAATAGTCATATGGATACCTCTATAGGTGGGGGTCCTTTGAAACCACTTATAATATCATCACCAATCTCATTCAAAGGTTTTGAATGGTGTCATAGATGTGTTTTTAGATCTTCAGTGTAAGGAATACATATTTCTATATTATGTTCACCATTTATAGAATTCTTGATTTCATTTATTCTTGGAATGGATATTTTGTTATTTTTTATTTTTGATTATTTTTTCTAATTAATGTTCATTTTAGTAGATCCCTATGAACACATCACCAAGTAACTCCATGATATTTTCCATTGAGAAATGTTTTCTTATAAAATAATAAATATACTATATATTTTGTTATCTAAATGAATTTGGGTCCACTAATGTAAGATAAATGATTTTTTAGAACCCATATTTTATTTTTATGAGGGTATTTCATAGAAAGTTTAGAAGATAAATTGACCTTTTTTGGTCTATTATATTGAGAATTCTAAAAATTACATTTAAAAATAATATTACTTATTTTATGAATACAATTACCTTTTTATATTAACAAGTATCTTTTATATATTTTGTTTTTTGAGGAATTAGTTTTATTAATACCTCCATTTTTAAATCATTATTCCAATGACATTTGAAATCTATAATTTTATCAATGTACTCTTAAAATTTTGATAATTTTTATAGATCCACTCTGAGATATTAAATAGTGTAATTAATTGATCTACATTAGGGTAATTTTTTAATTTAAATTTCAATTACTCATTTTATTTAGATATTTTATCATTTTCATAATTAACTTGAATACATACTTATATATATATATATATATATGTTTTTAAATTCTTTCAATTTTTTTATTATTTTCAAAAAATTATTCCAAGAATTGATCTTTATTGGTTTTGAGGTCTTTATAAATTCAATATCATGGAGAACATAAATAAGATTTTGAATTTATATTGTCATTTACTTTAATTTAACCCATGACAAATTTGGGATTTCATCACATGATTCATTTGAGGAGAGGGAGTCATCACTTGCACTCCAAATTATAGAATAAATGATTTCTTACTCGTCTTATTATATTTTATCTTTTCCTTAAAAATCAGAAAATCCAGTTTTATGTTCACCTTCTTCTTGAATTCAGAAAAAGTAACTTCAGGTTCTCCACATTAGCCCTCCTTTTTTGTTCACCAAAATTATTTAATATTTCTCAAGAAAATAATCATATTATTTTTCCAAGTGATCAATTTTAGTTTAACCCTTAAAATATATTTCCTCAATTTATTTGAATGAACTTTTCTTCTATTCCTTGACCTTGATGGATACGTTTTCATTATTATATTTCATTTTATCTCATAACTAGTGACAAAACCTTTGAGATCTTCCACGAGCATGTTCTTGATGTATTTTTCTACTTGAATTACTATTATATTGGGTGAAAAAAATGTGAAAATACACAAATTATTTTATTCACATGTAATTCTATAAAAATTTCATCACAAAGAAAATCTATACCACTGAAAATATTAGTAAATATGGTAAGAATTTTAGTAATTTAATCCTTAGAATACGTGGTAACACATTAAAAATATCTCTTATACATGTCCAGTATAGAGTCCTTAACTTGTTTTTACTCCTTATTCGAAGTATTAAATAGGTTTTTATATTTCATGAGAATTTTTACATGTGGAAACACAATTAAACCCATTTTTATCTAAACCAGAATTAATATCATTCATGAATTCTAATAATGTTAAAAAGTAGTTATTTCATCAGGTGCCCATTTTCCACATTGTTATTTGGTGTGTACCTATCCATGTATATTTTAATATAATTATATAAAAAATATATTTGTGGTTTTTTAATAACTACAGTTCATTCCAGGAATGAGTTAAGAATAAACCATTGAGTGTCCTTTTGGAGAACCTTTGGTGTTAGATTTAGAGGTCATCCTTTAAAATCATTCCACAAAATTGGTTAATGTATAAAAATCAAGGGAGAATATGATACTAAATGTTAGTATGAGTGGATAGAAGGAGGGGGTGGTGAATAAAAATTATAAATATAAATAAAACAAATCTAAATAATATTTAAACAAAAATTTATAATTAAATCAGAGTTAAGAAAAATATGTTATATAAGTAATAGTAAATAAGAATTTGTTTTATATTTTAGGTTAAAAAATAAATTTAAACATGTTTATATGTCTCTTATCCTCAATACCTTAAGAGTTACTTTAATCTCCTATCATAAGTGGTAGGAAAACAACCCACCTCCACCACTTCAAAAAATATACACATTATTTTCATTGATTATAATAAGAAACACAAATCATTATTTTTAGTGTTAGTGAGCATAAAATGAATACAAAAGGAAACAAGATAAATCTTTTTAACATAATAACATTGAATATCGATCTTTAATATCGTAATTATTTGAGATTAATGTAGGATAAAAGTGAAAAACAGATGAATGATTAAGAATATGAATAATACAATTCAAGGAAATGAAAAGGTATGTAAACTTAGAAAAAATATAATATAGGTAACACATACTTGTAATATCTTTATTATGGAGTATTTATAGATTCTATTCCTTATTTTAGTACATTTGAGTCATTTTATCTTGAATAGAGACATTTAGGATCATATATAACCATTGAATTCAATAAAATCAAGATTGATGAATTTTCAAAAAATGTGATGTTATTATCCACTAGAGTTTCGATGGAATAACTTGGGAAACTTTGAACTACTTAAGCTCCACCATAATTTTTTTGTAGCTCCCTGATGTTTCAGTACTGGATCTAGTAACCAATTCCTCATCTACTATTCTTTTATTGGGAAGGAAAATAAGCAACATGATTTTTTTCCTTATGGGAAGATTCCTTGGAGATTGTGTTAACCAACGATACTTTTTTGATGTGTTATCTATATATATCATCATGAAACACATAAAAAATGTTATAAACATAAAAACCGACTAGGATCATTATAAAATGAGGGTACAAGATTCATTCAGAACATGAAAATCCAATCCACAACTCACCTCCTTTACAAATATGGGCTTCCAGACTGCTTCATAAAGAGTTACCCTCTATCCCTCTCTCCAATAATTGTGTTAGAAGGATTAAATATAGATTAAATTTAAAGTTAGAGAATGATATATAACTATATTATAATGAATTTTAATAATATATAAGGTTTTTATCTCTATTATAACAATACAATGAACATTATATTCAATGTTATTCAGATTCCTGAAGTCCAGATATGTTGAAAATGGTAGATCATCACTTTCTTCATTTATTAATAATTTTTCTCTCTTTATCCCCAATTCACTATTTACCCATTTTATAAAGTCTTTATTTTATTCAATTGAATATTTTCCAAGATATGGAAACAAAATATTATTAAAAAAAACTAGATTTTCTATTCGATATTGTCCTATATATGTCACAACATTGATCTACACATATTGAAAATAAATTTCTCTAGTCAAACTCCCAAATATCCCATTAAATATTCTCCTCCAATGTCCCAAAATTTTATCTATTATTTTATCATAAATATTGGAAAATAATTATTTGAATTAATTCCAAGTATTTTAAGAAAAACCCACTTACATAGATTTGTATTTTTGTTACACACTTCCAGATCTCACATGCATTAACTTTAGAAAATTCAGTTTAATACTGTATAATATTACATTGGTATCATTAATAATTAGGCAAATAGGTTGAAATATAAATATTACATATATAACTACACATTCACAATGATAAATATTACATAGAAAGATCAAGGTTATAATATTTCTTATGTTTCTCATTTAAGAACAAGATCTCCCATAAAAAACATTATTTTCATGCCCTTATACTTACACAAAGAGTTAGTTTTTGAAACGTCACTTATGCATCATCAAAAAAATTCTTATACAACTAATTCAGCTTTTAAAAAACAAAAATTCTTTAGAAACATCCTTGAATTTAAATAATAATTATATTCATCAAAATTCAATATTACAATTTAAATATCAATGTTGATAACAAATAAAACCAATATATTAACCATTGAATCATAAAATTCCAATAGTTCTCAATAATTTTTTTAGGGAAGACATTATCAATCACATATTAAAGTATTAACAATGTTCTTAATAAAAAAATATTATGAATCTGTATGATGTATATAATTCAATAAAATTAAACAGAAAAAATTTAAAGGTTTTTATTTATCTTGGAAATGAAATTTTTCTAAAACTAAGAGTAAATGATTTATAAATGATAAATGTAATACAAATTTATCGGGTATGTATAACATTAATAAATTTCAAATACAGAAATGATAAATCTAATGATATGTCTAGCTACATAATGAAATGATCATTTATTAGTCTAGTTAAATAAAGGACACCTAAATAAGATTTTTTATGTGAGGCTGGGAGAAGTAAATGAAACAATTATCTAAAAGATATTTATTTAATGTATATATATGTGTGTGTGTAAATAATTAGGGATACTAGTGAATACTCTTAAATGGGTTTCTGACACTATCTGGTCCAATTAAATTGAGTCCCTATATATTAAAACCAAGTTTTAAATAGGTTAGGATTGTGAAGATATTACATACTTCTAATTGAAAAAGCACCATAAACCCAAACCTATTAAAATTAGTAATTACTTTTCATTTTTTCTGAAAAAAAAAAAACAAATATGTGAGGAAGTGACATGTTGTGCATGTTCCCAATTAACATTGGTAGGTTATGGGTGGCATGATGCAGACAATTACATACCTACTAACCAGACTAAACCCCATCCAAAAAACCCTCCTAAAAATTTGACACCTAACCAACATGATAATATTAACCCATCTAAATCCCTTAAAAATCCACCATATTCCTCACAATCCAACAAGTTTTTTCAAATTAAAAAAATCATTAAAAAAAGTCATAAAATAATATTATAAAAAATTAAAATTTGAAAAATAATAAATTGGTTAAGATTTAAAATTCATAATAAATATTCCATTGGTGTTTGGGTTTGTTTCAAAACATTATTTTATTAAATGTGAAAAATAATAACTAAATTAAAATTAGTTTTGTCACCATACAAAAGAACTATTAATGATGAAATGAATTTCAAAATGTAGAAAAATACTTGAATACTAGTTGAAATTTCAAAAAGGTTTATAAATAATTGATTATGTGTCAGTATTTAAATTGAAAAACTGAGATCACCTACATAACTAATAATTATAAGTCCACTATAGTTCTTATGGGGTTTACAAAAAAGATCCATTTGTCAATACTTATGATATAATAAAAATAACAACTTCGGTTAAATCCCTCTCTAAGTATGTAGACACCCTGAAATGTTTTCCATGAATTTTTCTGTAGAGTGAAGATATGATTCTCACATAGACGACAACTATCATGTATGGGTAAAGATGTTTTACCCCTGATGGAAGAAGATGTAACCTAGATTTATATAGGCCAAAATACAACCCCATACTGATGAATATGTGGAATTACTACCCCATCCAAGAGTAGGTAATAGATTCCCATGATCAGTGATGAAAAGGCGTCGACACATTAAATTCAATTTCCTATTTTTTACAAGAAGACATGATGTATTTACGATATCAAGAAGTGTATATCTCTTCAGGACCATCGATTTGACTAGTTGAGGAACCCAAACAGACATAAAGATCAAATGTTATGGCACTCAGAAGATGGATAAATTTTCAAAAAGGGACCTACGCAAGAGAGATACGCGGAGGACCTACGCAGAGGACCTACCTGAACGACCTACATAGAAAACATACCTTCGATCAGGTCCCCTATTTGCCTATAAATAAGAACCTTGGGCTCCCCATTTCACAAACAGAAAAAGTTGGATGAAATCACAAAGCTCCCATTGCATAGCTATTTTTCCATGATCCACCAAATTTTTTTAGGTAGCTCTCTAAAACATGACAGAAGAGAGAATTAAAGGTAAAAAATTTGTTCAAATCCCCATCAGGGTCTTGAATATATAGAGCTACTTGGAGTACCTATGCAGAGCACCTGCGCGAGGCACCTGCGCGGCGCACCTATGGAAGAGATCCTGCAGGACGCACCCATGGCAGTGATCCTGCATGATGCACCCATGGAAGAGATCCTACATGACACACCTTGGTGGAGCATTTGCGCGACAAACCTTGGTGATCACTTGTGCGACACACCTTAGTGGAGCACCTGTGCGGACCTACTGGTCCATACCACTGGGGATGTTCCCTCACAGCCCTGCTCGGGGTCTGTGCCGGGATACGATCTTAGCCCTTCAGCCCGGTCCCTTCGCTTCTGTCACTGACCCCCATGAAAAATGGAGAGTCGCACCGCGAACTTTTTAGGTCCAATTGACGCAATTATCCATTACGCCCTTTATGCTTCCAAACTCAAAACCATGTAATACCATGTTCTGAGACACTCCATCACACTCAATGAAGTTACTTGAGTCGACTTAATCCTCTTGGTTCCTTTCGAATGTTATGATTTTGGACTCTCTTTATGGAATCCTTGAGAACCCTAAGTCGATTCAATCCTCAATAAAATCCTCAAAACTCATCACCTGGCTTCTTTGCCAGGTTAAACCTAAAATGGGTATCCTTCATAGAAGTAAGCCCCATAAAATTCCAAAATGGGCACCTTTCATAGGTGTAAGCCCTATGAAATCTCAAATGGGCATCCTCCTTAGGAGTAAGCCCCATCAAATCCTCTAATGGGCATCCTACACAAGAGTAATCACCAACCAATGTCAATAGGGAAACCATCCTGGTATAAGCCCCTCAGCTTCACCCTTTCTTCCTTCCATTTAGACCCTTGTCCAATGTGAAGTGAATAGAGGGAGGGATCATCGCCCTGCCTTTTCCACCAACACCTCACCATCTTCCACGGTCTATGTGCCCTCTTCCATTAGCATAGAGGAAAAATTTGAAAGTGTGAGGTGTCATTGTTGAATCTTTCACATCCTCTTACTTCTCATGTAGAGCATGAATCATGTGAGCCTAGATATACGTGATGGTTGAAACATGTTCAAAAACACTCACAAAAATGAACTATGAGAACTCTAATTCCTGTATAAATCAAGACACGTAGGAAGTCTACTCAAGGCCCAATATCACTGGATATCCCCCTCAAGAATCCAACCCTAATTACTTTAATTTGGGCATTATCCTTAGGAATAAGCCCCAAATTAAACCCCAAGTTATCAGGGAATCCTTTCCAAAAAGTAAGCCTAGACTCATCTCTCTAAAAAAACCATACTCTCCTACGAGACATATCGAACAATGCGGGCTTTTATTCCAATCCATACATGATATGCAGGAAGCCTTCTTTGAGGATCAAACCTAATACTTCAAATCAACCATATTCTCCATGGGCTATATTCCCAATAGGCTTTGATCATACATGGAAATCCATATACTTTCCATGTTACGTAGGCTGCCTCAGCATAATTCACACATTAAGTTTCAACTAAGCACCTTATGCTTAGAGGTCCTTATCACATGACCTTAAAAGGTATGATGTGTCCCAATCAGTGGAACCGAACTATGAGTGTTCTGATTCCTTTCACAAGGATAAGTATCTGGCCCATTTTATAGGCCCAATACTAAAATAAATCCAAAAATTTGTCTCCCTAGATTCAAATAAATTCCAGAGTGCCCCCCTGGGTGGTTTAAAAACAAGTATCATCATAATGCTGATTAAAAGAATCTTTAATCTGTATATTAGAGGATACTATTGATGGAAAACCTCGAATACATACAAATATTTCCATTAATGGAGAACCTTGAATTCATATTGATGATTCTAAAGTTTTAGACCTATTAATATGTGATTATAAATTCCAAGGGATACATATGATATACTTGGTGAATTAATAAGGATTCATGATTTTTTTTTAATTTTTCAAAGAGTGTCCCGGAGTAGACAATAATCCCCCCCAAAAGGGTGTGATGAGTCCTACCTCCCATCCTCTTAACCAATGAATGTTCTTAAGTATTGTAATGTTCAAACTTAATGAACGCCAACATTTGGAATGTAGGTACTCTCTGGATAAAGAACTATTGGATGTTTCCAGTTCTAGGAATAAATCCAATGGAAACAGCTTAGAAACAGTGATTCTTAAATCTAGAATACATATTTCAAGGAACTATGAAACAATGTAAGCTTCCATACATTATTTATAGAGATAATAAATTTATGTAAATGAAAATATTTTATATTGATGAATTATATGTGAAAATTTATATAGAGTAATATGATTGACATTTAGTGCATTAGAAGGTTGATAAAGTTGGTCAATAAGTGAAATTCCTATATAGTTTAAAACAAAATCCTTATCAAGAACATAATAATTTTCATAAACTACTAATAACACATGATATCATAATTCTTACCATTGATAAATGTGTAATGGAGATTAATGAGCATTGGGTTCATGGTCCTGAACTAGAAGGCTACATTTTGGTGGTGGGATAAAATAGAACAAAATAACAAATTTTAAATGGGTTTAGACCGATAAAGGATGAAAATACTAAGAGCATAAGTGGACAAATATCGATATATGAGGGATATCTCATGATACAATTTTATATTATATTTTAATTCTATATCAATTAAATGTATTTGATATAACATAAATTTTGGGATCCAAATAAGAAGAACCTTCATAACGACAATTCAAAATAACATCCTTCCGAATGTATACCTTCTAAAAGTCTTCACAACCCCCAGACTCTGTGTTTTAGTAATAATAAGTATAAAATATAATAACTACATGAAATCAAGCATAAACACACAAATTTACGATTAAAGGAAACACTAAGGAACACATAATAATTATATGGTTCAGAATAAAGTCATACATCAATGGTAGAACACTACAATAACTATGATAAAGGAAAGTATGAGAGATTAAAAAACATTCTATTATAACTCTCTATTTTTATATATATTTACTGGAAAATGAATTTATATTAACTCTACAATATTGGAAACATGTCCCACCTAAAATTTATAGAGGTCTCCAACCGATAAACTAGTTCCAACACCCTCCGAGTTACACAACTATCCTCACATTAGATGGGGAAACCTCAAATACATTGTTAAACCTTAAAATTAATTGATGAATGATGGTTAACATGTGTAATTCCCATGTATCAAAAATAATATTTTTGATATATTAAATAGATTATCAGAGAACCATGCATTATTCAAACTCTTTTTCCAAAAGTTTAGGTTCATATATTCTTCCATAAACCACATTTAGAAAAAATATATTTCTTAAGTCACCTATAAAAAACTAAAAATAATTTCAAATCCCATGAAAATCCCACTTAAATATTTCTTTAGAGGTTTTGACCTCTTTCAGCATACATCAGAGCTCATTTTTAGCTCGATAAAGATGAAATAAATAGACTAGAGGGGGGGGGGGAGTAATTTTAAAAAATTTAATGAATTATTAAATGAAATAATTAATCAATCACTATTAATAAAATATAATATAGTGTATTAAAATCATTCCAAATATAATTTTATAGAAATAAAATATGAACACGTGTTTTTTACTATAGTTCAGATCACCAAGATCTGACATCTATAGTTCAATATTCTCTATTAGATGATAAGATCAACACCCACTAAGAAACCCCACTGGAAAAATATTAATAAAATCTTTATATACTCTCTCTTTTAAGAAACCCAGCAGAAAAAGGAAACCTAAATTGTTATATGATTTAAAAACTATTCTAACCTAAATTTTGTTCAGAATTCAATACCTAAATACCTTTCTTTTTGGTTAGGTAGAATAAAAAAGAAACATTATTCTAATTTGGAATATAATAAATTCATAGTTAGAAACAAAAAAAGATAATATAAAACCAAGAAAACTAGAAATAAATGAATATCAATAATTAGAAAAAGATGTAAAATTTCAAGCAACTCGATGTTATTTGATCACTTAGGAATTAGAGAGTTGAATATTGAAACTCCTTCATGGTTACACTAGTTAAAAAATTGTTACAATAAGATCAAAACACATTAATAATGTCATATCTTGTATCTATTTCAAGAACCCCTTTTTGTTCCATTTTTATAGAAAAATCATCAGTGGTCATCTCGTACACCCATGATTAACCTTTCATGGATTTTTCCTAAAAACATATCACAAATGTTCAATGGTTATGTGAAATATTTAAAAATATATGGAAACACATAGTTACCTGGTTAAAAATCCATTTTTCCTGAATCAAATACTATCATACCACTTCATATGACATCATTATCATATATAATTAATTATTTAATGATAAAATAATTAAAATAGATATTGATGAACTTGAAGTAAATAAAAATAAGAAAGTGTCAGCAAAACATAGTATTATAAAATACAGACTGTATATAATGAATTCCACTATGTAACAAAACAACACTTCCAATAATATTTTTAATCAATTATAAATAATTTAAAAATCAAAATAACAATTACAATAATTTATATTATGTCAATGTAATTAAAAAAATTAAAAATATTGATAAAACATAGTATAGAATATAAACTATATCTTGAAAACATATATAAATAATAAAGAGAAATAATTATTCATGGGCTCCATATTTCCCCAAATAATTTGAAATCAAATTACATATAATAATAAATAATTATAAAAAAATTAAAAAATAAAAAAAATATCATGTTAAAGTCACATTAAAACAATTAAACATATCATATCACAATTATGGTCAATTACTTGATGTTTATTACTTGATATCACTTCAAGGCAACTTCATGGCATGTCTTATGTATTAATATGTGTACGGTATGCATCAAGTCATGAGTATTTTTTATGTTTTTTGAAAAAAAAATTAAAAATGTGTAGGTTACTTTTTTTTAAAGAAAAGCTGTGTACTAAAGGCTGTAGGGCCGCTACCACCTTTCCGAAAAAAATAATTTTTTTATATTTATTAATATATTGGTTTTTAAATTATTATTTATATGTAAATTGTTATAAATTACTTATATAATGTGTTATTATTAATTTATTTTAGTTAAATACATTTTTTTCATTTTTAGATACCTATAATATTATTATAATTTATAAATATATTCATTAGGATGACATGTATTATGTTTGTGTCACACATTATGATCTCTTATGTTTACCATGATCTTTTGATATTTGACTCTTACAGAATGTTTGTAAGTGATTTCCTATAATCATTCCATTTTCTCCATTATATTTCTCTAAGATATTCCATTTTGTATCAGTAAGGTGAGGTCTAGGAGAATGTTTGGAGATGGGAATAAAAGACTATGTTATTGTTTTTATCATGTAACCAATTACCACTGATGTTGGACTTCCAGATTTTTGGGAGTATTATATATGTGTTTATGATAAAGAATATGTAATTAAATGAGATATAGGTGATTAAAAAATATTTTAATACACATTAATTTTTATATTTATGAATTTAATTTTATTTTTAAATACTTTTAAGATGTTTATTATATGTTTTAAATTTTTTTAGATTGTTTTTATAGTGTATATATTATAATATTTTAAATTTAACTCCTTGAAATTTAATAAGTTGTCCTATGTTTCATGTAGTTGACGTTGAAACTTATAAAATATAAACTGTGACCAAAATATTAATTAAAATTGAAACATTGGTTAAATATGTAAAAACAATTGATAGTTATAACAATATATTATTTTTAATAGATATAAAACATATACATGAACATTTTAAATCAATATCTATGGGGATTTGATTCCATCACACATGGTGGTTTGTGAAGGGTATGCCCACATTGAGTTTATCAAACTCCGTGCTAAGGTGGATTCTGATGACCTGGAGAGGGGTAATCCTCAAGCAATGGAATGTTTACTGTCGCATGCTCCATCTATGTATTAGTGGCGGAGGTGTCAACTGAATGTCAAACTATGATCCTGATCCATCTCTTAATATAGTATTAGAAAAAATTTTCATCATCATAGTGGGGAACCAAGCATACGATGTATCTGGATCCCAAGCCTATGATGGATCTGTACCCCAAGCTAGAGAGAATTGTATATATATTATCAATAAAGAAAAATCTCATGACTGCTAATTCATATGAAGAACAAGCTGAGGCTGGACGACTAGAGGGTTGACCTATATTTATAGATTAGGTGAGGTATCACATGTAGGACAATGTGGTCAACATCATCACCATATTGGCTTCTCAGTCTCAGTTTCTGCTAGAGGAGGTGCTGCTGGAGGATGTTCCTGAGCAGGAACCTCCATTCTCTAGGGTGGCTGATCGAAGATTATCTCGTGAATCACCTCATAAGATGGCCTCCACCCTAGTTTTGTGGAATAGATAACAACCAAGATAGGGACTCTCTCCTCCATAGGTTCGATCATGTAAATAAGATAATCTGAATGGGAACATTAGAAATAGATTCAAAATGAATTAGAAAAGACCTTAACTAGAAAACAAATGGAAATTAAGTGACTTATGATATCATGAAGGGATTTGTCATGCTGGGTGAGATACTGTATAAACTTTAGTCTATAACATATATCATACTCAAAATACTATAAAATATGGATTCACATCATAGGTATACCCTATATATGACACACTTCTCATATTTCCCATAGGTTGAGAAATTCTGCATGTCGTTGGTACCAGTCCTCGTCATGACTCCCTGTTAACTTCAACTCACGAAGATTTCGTGGTCCTGGTGAAAAAAATGGAGTGGGATGAACAAAACCCAACTGGTTCATGACTCTATCAGGGTGGTTCCACTCAATAATATGAAAGTGAATGAGTAGCACTATAACCCTAGCATCATGAATTATAGCTGTGTATTATGATGGAAACTGATCCAATATTGCCTATTATAAAATCCATGCATTTTTAAATGACATGTCATATTTTTTTAAAAAATTCGTTACTAAAATCCAAAACTGATGCCATTATTAAATTTGTTATACAATGATATATTGTATATACTTAGTTGTTCGGGTAGTAGACTGTCCAACCTGAGATGCTATGCACTCAAATTGAGTGTCAGAATCTTGTTGAAGTTGTGTATATGAGTTCACCTATAAAATACAACAAAAAATGTGATAAATAATAAAAAATTAAATTCAATAACTCCTACAAGAATCAAAATACAATAGATATTATTGATCATACCTACACCCACATTGAGCATCATGTAGCACCTCTATAGGCACCTGATCTCTAGTAAGATCAGGGGAGACTATAGGGATGCGATCTCATGCCCACATTTGAAGAAGGATGATGCATCCCATGAGATCTGTGTGCTTTACACGACATGTCATGCATAATTCCTTTTATGTGTTGGTCAAGAAGGATTCTTATTAGCTATATTTCCTTACCCAATCAACATCTTCCAGTATGGATTGATACATCATATTCACATGCTTCCAAGAGTGATCAACACACAGGGTCCCTCCAATGATCCATAATTTGTATTCACGGTCATGACACAAGATAATGTGCTGGTCAGTATCATCGGGTAAATGTTAAAATTGCATCTCAAGCCCAGGAATAGATATCAACCATCCATCACTATCCCTAGGGTCGGCCAAAATGTCTACCACTTGAAATCTCAGAAGAAGGTCAGACCAGTATTCACGGGTGAGTCTAATGTCAGCTCCCCCCTGAATAGGAAGACCAAGAAGGACTATGACATCCTTGGGGGTGATGGTCATCTCTCCCTCAGGAATGTGGAATGTGTGTATCTTCAGTACCCACCTCTCTAGGAGATAAACGAGCTGGTGATGGTCAAAAAATGTAAAATTAGATACTGCAATGCCATATAATCCAACATAGTAGTGTTATGGTATTATCGTAGGTGGAGGGAGCCTTTGATGAAAATTGTGCACTCAATGCACCTTGATCAATCGAACCACACCACCCTATAGAACATCCTAGTAAATTTGCTCATCATGCTTAGTGAGTAGTACAATATCCTCCATCTATATGTAAAAAATGAAAATATTAATAAGTTTAAAATGTAAATATAATGTTTTGGTATGTATAATGTTATGAATTATATAATGTAATACATTTTATGTTTATTAAAAAAATTTGAGCAGTAAATTTTTATAAAAAGAAAATGGAATGTCTTCATGTTTATTAAATCATAGTAAATAGTTTATGAGCTATGTTTTTACCTATTAAAGGGTGTTTTGTAATATATGGTTTTATGTATTAATAAATAAAATAATTTTGTCTTTTTTAACTAAAAGTTTATTAGAAAATGGGGTAATTAATATTAAGAATGATGGTTGATTATATCGTCATTATTATACAGAAATTTTATAATTCATTTTAATACCCAAAACTATGATACTATTAATTTTTTATATATAAGTTTATTTGAATATTAATCTCAAAATGTTTTGGAAATGATGGTAAAAAAGAAGAGAAAACACCAAATTATTTCAATTATCATTGATAAAATAATCATTTTGACCATATGCAGTGAAATAGAGAAGAACAAACATATTAAATAACCCCATATAATTTACAATATAAGAATATCACAATGGATACAATACATCATTTTGGATGAGAGTGTGAACTCAATCCAGTAATGTTAGGGCCTCATTTATGGTTGTGAACTTCTTGGTGAATTATGATGCATCTCAAAATTTCCCCTTGTTCTTGAAGCCAGTCCATATTATTCCACATCTCATTGGCCATCAGTCTATCACAGTTGATTTCAAGGATCACTCTTAGTTGGTCTTTGAGAAATGTGAAATATATGAACATCCCAATCAGTGTCAATGGGACAACATAATAATTATCAATGGAAACCATATGGTACATTGGATCAACTTATGCTTCCCATGATATGCTTATAGGGGCACATGTTGTGATGGAATGTGCACATGGAAACCATAAAGCCCAAAAGTTCCCACATTGGGATTGCCTCACTTACAGTAAGACCTCCATTTTTTCACTGATGCTACTTGTGATGGGGTCTGAATGCAGTTAAACATCAAATTGAGTGTCGTCTTGGTAGAAAATACATACATGATAAACAAATTATTCTTCAATGTTCTTTTCAATATCTCGTTGAATGTTCCTTCCCTACCGTAGCCCCTACTGTATCTCGTATGAGGATAGTTTTTTCCTATCAATGATGTACTTCACATAACAATAAAATGTATCATGAACTCGGGATTTTACAGGTAACTTTTGAATCCCTAAGAATAAACCATTGATGCACTCCACAATGTTTATGGAATTGTGTTCCCCCCGTCATATTCCAATGTCCATTTTTCATTTGGAATCTTCACTATATAATCATACACTTCTTAATTAGCCATTCAGATTTGTTCGAACTTTTCCTCAAACCTCGATTGATCCGGATCATAGTCATCATATATGTTATTATATTTCATGAAAATTTATTTTATATTTATGTTCATAGAGTAAAATAATAACAAATACAATGCATACCAAGCCTCATTAATCCCTTATTTATAGGTTAATTATGGAATGGTTTTCGCATGTTTCTAGAAATGTGTATGATGAAATACCGATGATGTGAATTTGGGGCTGTCCATGTATTAGGGTTTTCATTGAATGAATCATTGATTGCTGGATGTTGTTCAGATTTAAAAAAGACACCCTAAATGCTGGTGAAATGGTTACCGATACATGCCAAAAGTCAACTCCATGAATCATAGTTTTCCTTCTCTACAATGGTAAAGGCAAGTAAAATAGGTGAATGGTTTCCATATTGGGTTGCAGCATTCAAAAATACACACATGTATTTTCCATATAAAAATGATCCACAAATCTATATGAATGGTTTGTTAAAATGAAATGCAGAGATGCAGGGGAGGAATAACTAAAAGAAACGATGAAATTGAACATGGGATGGATCACGTCAGTTATCTTGAGACACATGTTCATCCGTTTGAATATAAAAGGAAACTTGTTTTTTGTGTCTCGGTATTTCTAGAAATTGTGGCAACACCTGATACGAGTAATCCCAATCAACAGAGACCATCAAAAATGTCATCTATTATACCATCCATGCCATATTATAGGAAATTGGATAACCGAATGTTTGTTGTATAATATCTTTCATAAGGGCTTTAAGAACATCTTGGAATGTCCTAATCATCCCCACAACAATGGATAACAAAAATTGAGCATCCAATTAGGAATGATCTTATGTCAGGTTTGTATGAATGAATGTATGTGCTGCTTTAATATTTAAGATTCTCCAACCTCAAATGCAATGTACAGAATATCCCTCATGTGGAATCTACAATCATAACCATACTTTTCACGCCATATGAGGTATTTTTTCTGGCCTAATTATTGAACTATATATATAATATTCTTCTCAATGTGAAATCTCTTTTTCATATTTTTTAATGCATATTTAATTGGAAAATACCTTCCAACATATAATTTTTTTCCCAGCTCACTAAACCCATCGGTTAAAACTCCAAGAAACTCAACTGAGGTTGTGGGAAAATTTCACTCAAATTTAGGAACATGTGTCATTACTTCTGACAAAGATGAAAAGAGTGGCAGTTGATTTATTATGGGTTGAGGTTGTTGTACAAATAATTCATTTCTAGAAACATCACCCCAAATTCCGTCACTCCCCCCTCATCAGAACTGTTTTCACCATATATTCCTTCATTACGAAAATACTCATCAGATGTTGGATTGACATCTATATCCAGAAGATCATGTTGTCTGTCATATTCTGCATCATTTAGAATATGATCAATTTCATGGGGGAAAAAATTCAACCACTCTTACAAGTAGATGACTTCCTACAACTGTACATTGTTGGAATATAGTTGAAACATCAACATATAACTCAATCATGGTACCCTCAGACCATTTTTCATGAACCATGATGGGTCTCCATCTGACTCGACACTGAATCCAATCTGGGGAATGGCCCGAAGGGCGTTCTAGATCCCCAAAGGCTTGTACAAGTGCCCAGGTTTAAAATAGATGTATATGAATGATTTACCCGAATAAGTATTCATAAAATAACTAGAAATAAAGATAATCTAAAATTAAAATTATAAAACCATACAAGCCCTTAACAACTTTCATATTTATAGATTCACAACTTTAGACTAAACCACCAAAGTATTACGATATAAGGGAAACAAAAATCTATACCAAACATCCATACAATGTTAGTAACAAAATTCTCAATCCTCCCCCCAATATCCACACTAAAAACCACAAGAAACGCAAACTACCAACACTAAAACCATGCTTTAACCTAAAACAAAAGACAATAGGGTCTCCATACACACAAAGGTGTATGGAGGGTGTGATCTATAGCCCAGTAGGATGCCACCGGAGTAAAAATATTCCATGCCAAAGCATTTATAAGTTAATATAACATACTCATATACATTAATGAATTTAAAAAATTTCTATAAAACCATTTTTGTGTAATCATTTTATGAAAAGAAACTACATACAAAGAAATCCAATAAAATCTTTTTCTTGGAATAAAAAGGGGTTATAAAGGTACACACATACACTCACACACACACACACACACAAGAGGTCCACTATATATCGATGGATGTCAACACAACATATAAGGAAGAGAATTATAGGTAAATCCCCAGGGTCAAACTAGCTAATGTGGGATTCTATTAACCTCACATCTTAGTGAAAATGTGGTATATAAACCATGAAAACACGCATTCTTGTGCATGACCACAATTAGGGACATCACCTTAAACCTAGTGGTCTCTAATCATCATACAAATATTTATTTAGTGTCCTAGTAATCAATCCTTTTTAGTGAAACTAGGTTATAGCCACTTTTGTATCACTCTCTAGCTAATCCTAGTCCATCCACTTAGTTACCCAAGATTCCCTTTTTGTGCTCAAACAAGTTTCAAATTAACATTTCACACACAAAACCACTTCTATAAACCATTGTAAAGTATGTCAAATAAGTCACCAATTTCATGAACAAAACCACTATTCATCTAACACACGCCAAAATCCTTTTTCAATTTAATTTTCAATTCATAAAACTTTATTTCGTAAGACACAACAATTGAACACAATAATTCACTCAAAACCATGGTCTAAGACCCCGTATTTGAATCCACATATAAAACAAGTTCATTTCCAAAACATGATTCCCATTATTTAAAAAACAAATCGCTCATACTAAATGTACACAAAAGGATCTACATGCCAATACTAAACAATTGTTTCAATTTTAATCACAAAAAAATCCAATTCAATTTTTTTACCATCACCTAAAAATTCATACAATTCCTTTTTAACAAATACAAGAAAAGAACACAATAAAAACCAACCTATTTAATGTCCAAGCCCCTTTTTAAAACCACACCCAAAACCAAATTCAATTTCCAAACAATGATTTTCATCATTTTAATAAGGTATACTTCATACATAAGTGTGCACAACCTAACCATCACTCTATGGTAATCCATTTTAAAAATATAAGAACCAAAAAAATCTTTCCAAATATATGATATACCTCCCACATAGTTCAATAAATCATTTAAAAATTTTATAGGGAAACTCCAAGAAGAACCACTTGGTTTACACCACACATGCACTCAGAATCCTCTTTTAAAATTAAATGTGCACCAAAAAAATTTGACAACATGATTCGCATCACATGCGTAATTTAATAAATCACCTAAAAAATTTATAAAACATTTCTAAATACCAATTCAAGGGTTTTCACCAATAGCACCCTCAATTTCATGCAAAAATAGAATTTTAAAATTAAATGCACAAAAAATCCACATTAATACATGTTTTCCATTAATCAAAAAATATACCATTCAACTTTAAAGGTGTTAAAAAAGTCTAACACATCAAAGAATCCATTTTCCACTTGAATTCAGGAATAGACACTCCAAATGTATATCTCTCACAAAAAGAATAGATTATAGAACATATTACTATAATCAAATAAAATTTTTAAATTAAACAAATTATGCAAGGGAATGATACCGCCTATGTTTGGTGTTAAAACCCCAAATAATTTGTGTGAATATTAAACCATGCCTAATCCGAACTAAACAAAACTCAACTAAACCACAAATGAAACAACCGAACAAACATTATCAAGAATCAACCCTAAATCTAGAACTATATCTACTAGAAACCTAAAACCATAATAGAATTTATCCAAACCATAGTAAAATATGAGGGGTTTATATGAGGGGTGGCTGCTATAGGGGGAAGGTGTGGCTACCAGAAAAAGGGGATGGTGGGGCAATGTCTTTTGAGGAGGGTCAGCCAACGGGAGTTTTCTTGTCGGGGAGCTGTCAGATGGTGGTGGTGCGCCATTCAAGGGGGGAAGTCAGTCTGTAGAGTGTGTAAGCAAGGATTTGGGTGACTGAAGGGTGGTCATCTTAAGGAGATAGAATGGTGAAAGAAGTTTGCACACAAAAGTGTGGCGGTGCGGCATCGTGACCAAGCATGTGGGTGTGCATCGTGACCTGGAAGGGGGTGAATGTGTGGTAGGGGGAAGGGGTTAGGGAGAGAGGATCAACCCTAAAAAAGAATTAAATAAATAATAGTAATAATATTAGTACTAATATTAATAATTATAGTAATAATAATATCCAATACTAATCACTTAATAAAAATTATATTATCAACACTAATAATAATAGGATGATAATAATATAATAATAAAATAAAAATAATAATAAAAAAATCAATGATAATGATATACATAATAATCATAATAGAATTAGTAATAAACATAATAAACTATATATTAATAAAAATTATAATAATCAAATGAATAATAATAATAATATTTATAATAATATTTTTATCATTTTCATTTTTTTAAATCATTTTATTTTTATTTTATTCTCTTTTTAATTATATTTAAATATTTATTTTGAACATTTGGAAGGCCATACAACAACTTGGGAGAAGTTGTGTGGTTTCTTAGACCATGATATGCCCGTTCACTCGATATTTTCTTGCCCAAAATGTGCATTTATCAAGAAAAACTCAAAAATATGGAAATTAATTAAAAAAAATTAAAATGGTAGTGTGACAATTCTCCCCACCACAACACTTTCCGCTACTAAAAAGCCACAACAAGGCTGTTTGGAAAACAAGAAATGATACTCCTTCTCAGCTAAAGGAGAAAACCGATGAACAAAAAATGAGTGTGAGGTAGTAACACATTCAAAAAATATAAGGACCTACCAATTGAACTCCCAAACCCAAAACGAAATTCCCACTAAGTGAAAACCACCCCCAAAAAACCTAAGACACATATAATTGATAATCAAATATTAAGAACTCTCACAACACACCATTTTCACATCCTGAGGAAGAATGCCTTAAACATTCTCGAATAGGCTCACACACTTCATGAGAAACAAGTAATGAGTTCAAATGAGTCTACTAAATCCTTAATTCACAATAATGTTGGGCTCACTTCTACCCCAACATTTTACCCAAAAGAGGGGATTGGGGATACATTGATCTAAATGTGACTACTCATCACCCAGCTAACAAATAAAATATAATCGTATTACTAGCACGGGGAAGACCAAGTGGACTCCCCACCATAAGAAACATCTTAATCCCCAATAAAAAATCAGGACACCAACATGGGGAGGCCTGAACTGAACCCCGCCACAATGAATAGGTTGAAACAATTTCATTTCAGTAGGAATTTCTATGAGACCCATGTTGGGTATCCCACCATTAAAAATAACAAGATTTACCGACAAACAGACACACCAATACAAAAACCTCGCGAAGACCAAATCCCCTTTTCATGGAGACCAATGAAAGGAACTCAAAATCAAAACAAAAAACATTACACAGTCCAACACTCTTGTGGGTCATCACCATTAGCATATGAGCCCAAATCAAAACTGAAAACAAAATAGAATAAAAGGATGTTCATACAAAAACAACCACATAGAGATACACACCCATAAGGGTATAAGCAATAAGGTTCAAATAAATTAGAATATTGTGCCTCTCTATAACTAAGGAGGAACTTTTCTACCCACGTGTGTCCTGACACAGATATGAAGTATCCAAATCCCTTTTCACTAAGAGAAATAATTAAAATTGTGATTCCAAACCTAAACCTCAAACTTTATCCACCTCACAAACTATATATGGATGATAAACAAAAAATCTTCACACCCCTGGGGTTTCCTAACTACATGCCAACATCACTTCTGAACCTACGACTGGAGCAATGATGATCGAAGAATATCATTCCTTGTAGTCAGGTGCTGAAAACCCCTATAAGAAACTTATACTTCTGGTTCCATGCACAACC
This sequence comes from Viscum album, assembly GCA_963277665.1. Lineage (NCBI taxonomy): Eukaryota > Viridiplantae > Streptophyta > Magnoliopsida > Santalales > Viscaceae > Viscum > Viscum album. The sequence continues at coordinate 131,506,578 of OY728162.1, forward strand.
ACAACGTAATCAGAAGACCCCAATAGAACACACACGTCCCAAGGCTCACTTGGTTTCAAAATGATAATCCACTGTGATGAGATCTTAAAGGATCACCCCTTTCAATCCCGAACGAGAAACAATGAAAGAAGGGGAACCTGGAAATAACCTTCATATAGATTTATGAATTTTAGGAATTACTGAAAGATTAACATGCTTCTGTTAAATAAAATGCTCTCAAAAGGTTCTACAATATCCACACATACACCTAAAATAGAACATAACAATACAAGGCACCACCAGACATTACCCATGCAACTAACAGAGACATTACAAGGAGTGGGACCTTGAACCCAGTCCTAGAGAACATGAGATTCCCAAAAGCAACCATAACAGCCTCTTACATCAATATTTTCCACACTAGTGGCCTAACATGAACCTTGTATTAAATGAAAACAATGAATGATCCAAAGGCCCCTTTAAAATAGCATCCATAAAAAAACTCTTGACTACTTCCACCTCTCTTCACTGGTATTCCTTCCATCGCTTCTAGACTAGACCTTCAGAAAAACTAGTTTCATAAATTATCATCAATGACTTTCGAAACCCAATTTTTTTTGATTTCATTCAACTCCTTCTTCATTTAGTCTTCCTCTATGAGAGGATCTTCTTAATCTAAAAAAAAAGAGACAAAAATCGACCCTGAAACCTAAGAAGAGAGTCTGCACTTTTACCAACTATAGGAAAATCAATGGTGAATCACCCATGGATGAATTTTGATATGAATCAATTTCTTATGGGGGAGTTAACTAGCTAACAAAAGAACTGGAGGACCCAATCAAACCGATACATTGGAAAAAACATGACACAAACTGAAACCTAACACATTATTATGAAATATACAAAAAAACACTATATCAAACCAACATACTGACAGAACATAAATAAGAAATAACATTCAAACAAAGGGTTTTAAATATCAATACACCCCATAACAACATTCCTGATAATATAAGAAGACACATGCTAATGCAAGAGGATATTAGTGTTAGTGTGTGACTCATACATAGGGATGGTGGCCATATGCTAGTCACACCACTGTCATAGAGAGTGTTTTAGGACAAAGTCATAAGCTCTAAATGAATTTCCAATCCATTCAAGCTTATAGAGACTATTAACCCAAATCCCATTTTATTTCCCAAACAACAGTGATCACAAGGGAAAACGAACTCAAATTGCACCCAAATTCCCATGGTAAATTTATTCCCATCACAAGGTGTTCTAGTCATGCACCTCACTAGTGACAAGAACATCGAGTTATGAAAATCCATCCTATGGTATACCGAAATATTTCCCAAGGAACAAGACTCAAAAGAGAATACCTCCTATAATTCTATTTTTAACAAACCAACTCAGGTCTCTATATGACTTAGTGCCTGACCCTGTCGTGGGTAAGGGACGAAGGGTGTTCTGGATCCCCATAGGCTAGCACAAGTTCCCAGGTATAAAATTGACATTTGGGAATGATTTCCCCGAATAGATAGTTATGAAACATCTAGGAATAAAGATAAGACAAAACAAAAATTACACAACCAAATAATCCCTTAACAACTTTCATATTCACAAATTTACAACTCCAGACAAAACCAAAAAATAATTTTGATAGATGTGAAACAATATACTATAACAAACCTCCAGGAAAAGTGATGAACCACATCCTTAAGTCCCCCCACCATGATCCACACCGAAAGTAATAAGAAACTCAAACTACCAACACAAGCACCTTACCTTATCCTAATACAAAAGACAACAGGGTCTGCATACAACCACATTTGTATACAGGGGTTGAGCCAAACCTTTTTAGGATTCCATCCAGATAAAAATATTCCATGAATAGGAATTTATATGTATATATGACATGCGCATTTACATTAATGTTTTGAAAAAATTTCTAGAAAACAATTTCTGAAAAAACGTTTTATGAAAATAAACTACTTACAAAGAAATCCAATATAACCATTTACTTAGAATAAAAAGGGCTTCTAAAGGTACACACACACTCTCTCACACACACAAACACACCATCCCAGACACACAAGAGGTCCACATTATGCCGACAGATGGCAACCGACATATAAGGCAAAGCATCATATGTATATCCATAGGGTCAAACTTGCTCAAGTGGGATTCTAAGAACCTCATATATTGTTGAAAATGTGGTATAGAAACCACAAAAACCCATGATATCATGCATAATACACAAGTAGGGGACATCCTTGAACCATAGTGGTCTCTAATAATCATCCAAATATATTGTTAGTGTTGTATTCATCAATCCAGATAAGTGAAACTGGGCCATAACAACTTCTGAATCACTAGCTAGATATTCCAAGTCCATCCACCTAGTTACCCAGGATTCTCTTTTTTTCTCAAACAAGTTTCACATTCACATAAAACAGAAAACAACACTTACCTAAACCAATGTCAAGCTTGTCAAAAAAATCACCAATGTATAAAATGATACAACTTTTGTTCTTACGCACACAAAAAACTTTTTTCAATTATATTTTCAATTCATAAAATTCTTCATAGAAAGACACATCAATGGCATAAATTTTCATACTCAAAATGACATGCTAAGACCCCATATTTGAATTTACATGTAAAACAAGTTCATTTCCAAAACATGGTTCCCATTATTTAAATAACTCACAACATATACTAAATGTTCCCAAAAAGATCTACATGACAATAATAAACCATTTTTTATTTTACATACACCCAAAACCCATTTCAATTCTTTTACGACCACCTAAAAAATTTATAAAATTCTATTTTAACAAACACAATAGAAAAACTCAATTAAAACGAACTGATTTAATGGGAAACCCCATTTTTAAATCCACACCGAAAACCAAAGTCACTTTTCAGCCATGATTTTCATCATTTAAACTGTGTACACGTCATACATATGGGTGCACAATATAACCATAATGACAAGGTAATACATTTTAGAAACATACTCACACCAAAAAACTTTTCAAACATTATGGACACCTCCTATATAATTTAATAAATCGTTTAAAAAGTTTATAAATAAATTCTAAGAAGCACGAAAGGGATTTTCACCATACACACACTCAAAATTACTTTTTAAAATTAAACATGCACAAAAACCATTTCACAACAAGATTCACATCACATATATAACTTTATAAACCACCTAAACCATTTATAAAACAATTCTAAATGTAAATTCATGGAATTTCTCCAATAACACCCTAAACTCCACACAAAAATGTCATTTTAAAACAAAACACACATAAATCTACATTAAAACATTTTTTCATTGATTAAAAATGTGGCAGTTCATCTTTAAAGGTGAAAATCAAGATAACACACCAAAAAATCCATTTTCCACTTGAACTCATGCCAAAATAGTCAAAAAATATGTCTCTCACCACAAAAATGAATTATAAAACATATTAATGTAATAAAATAAACATATTAAATCAAAAAATAATAATTCTATGACATGGGACCACCAAAATGTGAGGTAAAAAACACTAGGGTTTTTTCAATCTTCAATTGTTCCTAATCTACACCACAAACAAACCCGATTGAAACCTAAATCAAACAAACGAACCAAAATTTCAATAATTAACCCTAAATCTGACTCCCTACCCACTGGAAACCTAATACCCCTTCAAATGTTACCAAAACCCAAAGATAATAGAATGGGATTACCTGGAGGGGCGGCCACTAGAGAGGGGATGGTGGTCCTACCAAAAAAAGGGGATAGTGGGGCGCAGTTTCTGAAGGAGGGTTGGCCGACGAGGGTTCGCATGTCAAGGAGGCACTGGATGGTGGTTCTGTGCTGCGCAAGGAGGTATGTTAGCTGATGGAGTGCAGGAGCAGTGATGTGGGGTGATTGGAGGGTGTTCTACGGAAGGAGGCTGACCGATGCAGGAAGGATGCACACAAGGGGGGGGGGGGTGACCATGCTGGGGGTGTGCCTCACGACTAAGTAGGGTGTGTGTGTGAATGTTAGGAGGAAGGGGGGATAGGGAGAGAAGCTAAACCCTAAAAATGAATTAATTAAATAAAAATATTAGTAGTAGAAGTGATAATAATATTTATAAGTACATTAATTACAATACCCAATAAAAATCACTTAATACCAATGTAATTTTAACACTAACAATAATAGGTTAATAATAAAAATAATAATAAGATAACAATAATAACAATAAGATAATGATAATAATTGGAAAATAATAAACATAATAAATATAATACACTATGTAATAAATGTAATAAACTATACAGTAATCAACCTAGTAATTATCAACTTAATAATAATAATATGATTATTTATAATTATATTATTATCATTATCATTACTTTTAAATAAATTTATTTTTACTTTATTCTCAATTTCGTTTTATTTAATTATTTATTTTGGACATTGGTTTGGCCGTACATAAACTTGGGTGAAGCCATGCGGTTTCCCAGATTGTGCTCTTCCCATGTGCCCAATGATGTCATTCCCAAAACATGTATTTAGTAAAAAAATAAAAACATTAAATCGGGCTTCAACCAAAACTATGTTAGGCAAAGAAAATTAATAAAATAATCAATTTAAAAAGGTTACGTGCAACACCATTGGAAAAATAAATTTATATACTAGACCCACTATGTATCATCAACTAATGGACAAGTTGGATGCCATAGTGTAGATGGGAATTGAAAATGTTTGTAGCTCATATACTTGATCTCTTGATCTATTCTTAGATTTAAGGAACAAAGAATTATGTCTTGAAGTTCACTTAGGGTTACAAAAGAAGTTTTACTAAAAAATTATTGGTTGTGTACTATAATAATATCCTTGATCATTTTCAATAACTTCCCCATAGTTTTACACACTAACAAACATGACTATCTACGTCAAAAATGTGTTTTGATCAAGATTCTGATAGTGTAAAAAATATTGACAAATGGTTAACCATATAATAATTAGTATACTAAAATTTTAGAACGTATTTCTATACCCTAATATGTGATACTAATGTTTCATTATATACTTTTTTATTAGAATATACATTTTAAAATGTTTTTGAAACAATGTTAACAAAAGATAAAACATCAAATGAGTTTAATTATCATTGATTAAATGACAATTATGATCATATAAAGTGAAATAGGGAAGAAAAAAGACATTAAATAACACATTAATGCGTATAAGATACATGAAAACCTTGGAATTATTCAATAAATTATTTTTTATATGAGATATTCCTCACTTCAGACATGAGGTAAAATCCAGATTCCTTTTTTACTTGGTAGATTAATAAAAATTTTGAAGGGTATGTACCTAACATTAGAATTTTGAAATTTTTTGGCCTTCTAAAAACATATCTTAGATGTTATTAGATGGAGAAAATATTTTCAACTTTATAATGTTATTTACATACACTTTGAAGAAGTTATTAAAAAACCAAGTTAAAATAAGCTGGATTTTAACTCATATCCGAAGTGAGGATCACCTCATCCAAACCACATTCTACTAAAAAATTTAAATGTATTTCTTGTATGTTGTAAATCATTCATGTGTTATTTAATTCATTTCTTATTCTAGAGTTTACTTTATATGATCATAGTTATCATTATATAATCATTATATGTATTCATTTTTTAATCATACGTTATTCATTAATTAATAATTAAATAATCATCACTAATAAAAAATAATATTTCTAAACTATATAATATTTATGAGACAATTTTATTTAAAAAAATCTCATATACTAAACTGTGAGACTAATGTTTCCTAGTACAGTTTTTTACATAGTTAATCATTATTTAATCAGTAGTTAATAATTACTATGTTATTTATTAGTTAATCATTCTTCAATCAATATATTATCATTCCTTATTCAATCATTAATCATTTGATATTCATTAGCTAATATTTATTAGCTAATCATAATATGAATTAATTTTTTAATCCAAATTTATTGATTCATTAATATGTACATAATCATTAGTAATAATATGTATTATTTATAAACTATATATAACTAATGAAACAATATAACAAATAGAATATTTAAAACTATATAAAAAGAATTCAATTACTAATAACAAAATTATGTCTCTAATGTATTTGTCCTTTTCCATTTCATTTAATATCATTATAATTATAATTTTATCAATGATAAATATAATGATTTAATTTTTATTTTCTTAGTAATTTTATTACTTTATAAAGAAAATATTAATTATCTAAATCGTATCCCCCAGGATTGTCACACTAGGAGTGCAGCAAGACCAATTTTTGGGTACCAGGTTACCCCGAGTCAAGAACGAAAAACCTTGTCAATGTTGTTTCTACTAGGTACATCTATGCTGTTCTCACATCCACATATTTGTATATAGAAAGGGATTTTATTTCATAGATAACCAAGTAAACTTTATGCATCCAAAATTTTATAACATTTAATCCTATTTCATTCATTAGTTAATATATACTAAATCATTACTAATTATAACTATTATTTCAAACTAAATAATTAAATAAATTATCTAAAAAGGAAAATATTTAGAAAAAATTAAAATACATAATAAATGACATAATTATAACTATCTAAATATAATATAATTAAATAAATAAATAAGATAAAATTAAAAAAATGTCTGTAAATTATGCTTCATAAATAACTGACACTACTTTTAGACCACCCGATACACCTCACAAAAAGGCACTTTTTTAGAGAGAGTGGTAGGGGAATGTAGTGAGATAAAGGAAAATTTGAAGTGAGGACAAGGGGGTTCTATTTATTAGGGTGTTATGGAAAAGGTGGAAGGAGGGTGCCACCTTTCACTTTTACGTTAGGCAAAAGGCGCACACCCTGCTACCACCTTTTTATTTACCTTTAGGAGAAAATTGGTAATCTGACCACCACATTTTCCATGTCATCAATCTGGGGTAGTGGTGGTGGGGGGGGGAGGCGGCATGCCCGCTTCCACCTTTCGACTGGACTGAATGGCAGCAATGACACTTCCACATTTAGTACACATTTTTAAACAAAAATTAACTTAGACATTTTAATTTTACTTTTATAAAATGATATAAAAAAATATTCCAGTCACACTACTTATGGTAGGTACATAAAGTAGTTTTAGAATAAAAAAAGTTTCACATTATTCTTTTCATGCATTAGGTTGTTCTCTTTACACAAATGTGATGTCTGCTATATTCAGTATGAAATGATCTCTCATAATGGCATATGTGAAACACTACACACCATCTTCAAACGAAATCCGTAAACAGAAACGTAAAACATATTTCACTCTGCATATGGGATTTTTTATTTTGTAGAACTTCATTGTATGATTTCATAATATTTAGCATCATATAATTCAATAGATTAATGAACACTGCTTGAGGACAAGGCATGACAACCAGATATTCAAGCACTGGACATGATATTTGAGTTGTTGTATGTGTAATTTTTAATTTCTTATAAAATGAAATATATAGGGGAAAGATGTCTAAATATGATGCTTCTATTAGGTTCAGTTCATGTAGTTGATATAAGGAGGGGTGTGTGTTTGATCTGAACTGAGGTAGTGTGGTTGGTGATGAATATGTGTTCCAAATGAGTGATGAAACATGCATATGGTAGGACGAAGTGGTGATCGACCATGAGTTAATAGAGTAGGAAGATACCGAGATTCTATTGAGGTTTATGACTAGATACAGGTAGAAATTTAAAACAATATTTAAAATAATGAATTTACATCTACCATAAAATATTTTACAGTATATGCATGGAAGAAATATACAAGCACAGAAATAGAAGATCAATTTCATGTATGGATGAAATATACATGGGTGTTAAGAGAGACGAACTGTATACCAACACAAAAGATTGATCTTATGGAATACTGAACATGGTAGTTAACAAAATGATCTGAAGAGACAGATAATTTTCACACAAAAGGTGGAAAAAATATCTCTAGAAGATTTAAAAAATATAAAACAATTTTTTTAAAACATTTATAAACTTATTAAAAAATTATAGTAAAGAATCATATTTAAAAAATAATAAATTTCTTGAGAAATAATAATCACAAAGATATAAAATTTTGAATAAAATTTTATTGAAAAAAATAATAAAAAATAATTCAGAGTAAATTTTATATAATAAAATATTAAACAAATAATCTCCACATTACTAAAAATCTCCCCCTTTTGTAAATTAAAAAAATAAAACATTTAATTGATATTATCCAAAAAAATATCCGCTATTTTAAATATATCAAATTTACCAAATTGAACATTTTTAAAATAGAACACCTCTAATTTTTTAATTAACACCCCCATATTAAATTTATCAAAATGAAAATTATAATTAAAAAAAACCCTTTTATCTAAAAATTCATATGACTTTATGTTAGATTGAAAATAATTTTTATTTAAATATATACATATATTGATGATCATTGAAATTTTATCATAAATGGTTTTATTAAAAAGGAAAATCATTTAAAATGTAATAGATTGTTCACATGAAAGACTTCAAATTAGTACTTAAAACTCAAAAAATCCTTATTAATTCATCCATGAAATCAAACATATATAAAAATAATGGTCAAATATTTTTAAAAAAATTCATAAGCATTAAATAAAGAGATTTAATATTATAGAAAAATTCTTATAATTAGAAAAATATAGTTTAAAAAGGATTAAAATAAAATTTACAACTAAAAATACCATTTACGGTATCTATAAAAATGGAATAGTTATAATCTGATTAGAATACACAAGTTTAAGAAAAGAAATAAAAATTCTTCTATAATTTAAAAAACAATATATTTTACTCTAAAATAGCATGTATAATAGTTATAAATATAAAGCAATGTCCATTTAGCTAAAAATTGATTCAGTGCACATCATATTCAATTAGAAATAACTACATTCTATATAACAGAAACATTAATTAAAACTAAGACTCCCTCTAATAAAAATGTTTCAAATTAATACATAAAAAAGGATTCATATAAATTTCAACAAACCATTAAAACAATTTGGCATAATATTTCAAAGAAACTTAATGCAGATTTTAAGAATTAAAATTATAGCACATGTTGAACAAAATTATAGCATATTTCGAATCTACACAATAATAATACATATTAAATCATACTATGAAAAGAATATACCCGAACTATATAAATTCATATAAGGATTTAATATAATAAATAATATCTATAATAATGACATTACCACTTATAATATTAAAATAGTTTACCCCAAATGTTTTTCTATAATTAGATTTCAATTGATTCTTAACAAAATGTTAAGAAATATTTAACAAACACAGACTATGTCTTAAAGTGAGATAAAAAATCTACCAAAATTACAATAATTATTATTAGTATATAAAATAATAGTCCAAATTTCTGTAAGACTATTATAAATTATTTAACATTAAATAGATTACATATGTTTTCACCAGTATTGATAGAAAGACACATCCGGTATTAATATATATATATATATATATAATAAAAAAGAACAACTAAATCAAAATAAATATCAACATGAAATAAAACATTTATATAATAGTTAATATTTCTTAATCACTAATAGAATAATCAGTTATTAATGTCTATTTAGCAGATAAATCAATATAGGTTTAGAAAGTTAGTAAAAAAGCATTGAAAGTTTCACTAACATTAATGCACAACAATCCCAATAATTAAAGGATAATTCTAAAAACAAATATATTTTTTAAATTTAAAACATTAATAAACCATAAAAACCTAATTTTTTAATAAATGATTTCTTTTAAATAAGTCAATGTATTTGATAGATTTCTACACATGTAATATAGAACATCAAGGAAACAGTAGTATATTTCGACAAAAACAAAAATATGAAGCATAAAATAAAACCATATAATAAATAAATAATATATGATAATAAATGGTCCTTATTAAATGAAATAAATGTTAATAAATTTATGAACAAGGTACCTAATAAACTTAATTTAATTATTCTTGATGTTAGGCGTGTACACAGAATGAATTTAGACCACAACAAATTTTTTTGTCATGTTTTCAACTCCATGGGACATACGTGATATTGTGCACTATATTTTATTTTATATAGTGTATTCACTTTCCTTTTTTATTAACAATTGAAAATTTATTCCATCTTGTGAGATTTTAGTTTTAATTTCACGATATTTTTATAATTCTCCATTGATTATTATGTCACCAATACTATAATGTTTGAATCTAATCAATTTCCAATTAATTAGGTCATAATATTTCTAACATGAATATAATTTTGAATATTTATATAGTCCTTCCATTCCTCTATTTTATATTTTTTTCTCTTGTTCTCTATTGAAATTAATTATACTAATCAATACCCATTTATTTAAAAAATAATCTTCCAAAATAAATGTATAATTTTGGTAGGAATACCTCACATTCATATTAATTAATCATCTATTACATGTCCCAAATTTTCATATAATGTTTTTATTATTTAATGAAATACAAGTATGTTTTTTATTTTATATTCATCATATTTTCATTTATTTATTTAATGAACTGAAATTATTTCAAATTTTCTCTAATGTGTTTTTTAAATGATGTAAAAAACACAATAAAGGAATTTTTTTCATTATCTACCACTCCATATTTATTGGCATGATATTTGTTTATTTTTAAGGATATATTATTTCTTGATTATGTATAATAAGGTTTTAATAAATCTTTTATTTTCCTTCTTAAAAGTTTATGTGAAACTAATTTTCACTTCATATTTTATAATAGGGTTTAAAAGGTTTTGTGAAATATTTTTTATTTTCACTTATATTTTTCCTTTATGATTTTTCTTTTGAAATGATGCTTGATCCACCTATTTATTTAATTAGGATATGATTAATTTTTGAAAACAATGTTTTCTATATCATATGATTTATTAGGTTCATATTAAGTGTTTTTTTTGGAAATTATATGATACCCATTATTTTTAAATGTGTTCTTTATGATATGTTGATGATTGATGTTAAATAGAACACATATGTATAAATTATGAATAGTGGTATCTTATATCATCCTGAAATGAATTTTTTTATTTTTATATCACATTATATATTTATACATGTACCTAATGAGTTTGTTCACACAAGTATGGGAATAATTGGGTTTGACACATTTTTAACCATAGACCAAAAGGTTCATTCACATAGGTGAGAGAACAATTAGTTTTATCAAAAATGTTTTCATATTATTATGATTGGACAAAATTTAAAAGTTTCTTTTATCAAGTTATGATTAATTTTTATAATGAATATAATTTCCATGAAATTATATGTTTTTAAGATTGCATTGTAATTTTAATGTATTCTGATCTTTTTTCATGCTTACATTTTTTATAATTATTGAGATTTATTTCAAGTCATGTTATAACTTCTAGGATTCCTTAAAACAATTTATGATATTATATTTATCTAAAATGTTTTTTGATTATCACTTATGGTATTATGATCTTATTATAAGATATTTTTCATCATCCTCATGTAATTTTTCATGTTTATGATCTAATCCATTATGATAGGTTTTTTACTTTATTGGGAATCTGATCTCAACCCTTTGTTATTTTTCCAATCCCATGGTTATGAAGATGAATATATCATTTTACATTTTCATAAAAGGTTCTATAGGGACATTATTATGGAGTTATGATTTCAAATATTTTATTATAAGATATTTATATTTATATTCACCATGAAACAAATCCTTTTGGTCCATGGGTGGTGTGAATGTTTTTAAGATTTATTATCTAAATCATGGGATTAATGTGTTATTCACGTTTTGTTTATCTTGTTATTATTTATTTGGTATCAGAGCAGTGTTTAGATATTTTTGGACATTGGTTTAAAAAACCATATTAAAAACCCCAGGGAAAATTCTAAGGGGAAATTATAAGTATAAGATAACAAACTAGAAAAATTGTGATGCAGATATTGTGTGTTTTTCATTGAAATTACATCCCAATTAAGATAATGAAATTAGATTCTGGCTATGAAACATATGTACCTAGTGGAAATCACCGTAAAAATGGAGGATTGGATATTAACTTGATCGTCACATAGTGAATGAAAAAAAAACCCTAATAGCACAGATGGATTGTTAGTCCTTAAGGATAGGATTTGGTTAAAAAAATTATTTTTACAAAAAATAATAAAGGATTTATTATGTTAAGGAATTATGATAAGAAGTTTGAGAGATCCTAACCAAAAAAACTAGAGTGAACCAAGAGTGATTCTTATTGAATGGGAAGATAATATCTAATAGTACAACATATTGAGTTTTAAATTATCATATAATAATTCTTTTATTATGTTAAATTTTAATTACCCATGATTAACTCCTTTTGGTTTTAAAAATGGCTAAAGCCTAAAGGAACCAAACTAACAATTAATTTCATGGACAATGCAGATTTGTTCTAAATAGAATACCTAATGGGATAATTGTAAGAGTTATAATCCTTGTGACTATGAAAAAATGCATATTAATAATTATGATTAACAATGTTAACATAGTTGAAATACTAAAAAAATAAATAATAGAAGGCTGAAGTCTCATGGATGTTTAGGTGATGAAGATGATGAATGATGGAATTAATCTTTTTCATGTCAAAATGTGGAAAGAATCACCAAGAGATACATATTCAATGAATTTATGGATGTTTTATATAAGAAAATGTGGTGAATTGAAAAAGAAATTATGAAGGAATAAATTATTGGTTTTGTTAACACAAGGGATTAAATATGCGTTTCATAGTCATACATAAGACATTAAAGTAAATAACTCATTAAAAAATATATCTAGTGTCATATATAAATTATAGATACCTTTAAATAATTTTTTAGTAAGTTGTAATTAAAATTATAATGACAAAAATTGATTAATTGGGGGAGGGGTAATATAAAACCTTGAGATTTAATATATTATTATTTTTAAATAAGTCAATGTTTTCAATTTATTTCTCCACACACAACACAAAACATAAATGAAGCCATGATATATTTAGATACAAATATAAATATTAATCATCACCATAAATTGTTTTTGGTTAAATTAGAGGGAATTAGTAATATTATCTAATTTATAAAATGTTTATATAATGTAATATACTGGTTACTCAACTGATATAAGTAAAACTTCTAATATGATTGTTTTGTTCTTGAAAATGTATTTTTCTTAATATTTTATTTTTATGTGATATAGATTTCTATTTCAAGACAATTATGACTAATGAAAGTAAGTTAAATTTTATATGAATAATTTATTAACACTAATTTAATTATTAAAATGAAGTAATTGTGAATCTCGATAATTATTTTTTTAGGATTTTTCTGAAATAATAGGATTTTAGGTGAATAGTGAAAAAATAATTATTTTGTTAAAAACTAAAACTTTTATGAAACTATATTAACATATGAATGAATTAAATGTCTATATTTATATATATATCATTTAAAATACTGTCCTGATGTTATTTAACCAGTATATAATACTTGGGAAACTTAAGTAATATTTTACTCTAAAACTGTTTTTATTCTCTTATAATGAAAATTATTTCCATAAATTATAGAAATTAAATATATCAAAATGGATTTCATATTTTATATCAACCAGATAATATTATGTAATAAATTAAATTATAATTTCGGGCATAAAAGTATTTTTACTAAGACCAAAGTTAATGACCATGATAATGGTAAAACATATTGTTTCAAAGGATTGTTTTAGTTATATTATGTAAATTTTATATAATAAATTAAGATAAACTAATTTAAATGTTGAATATAATATTATTTTCAAACACATAAATAACTATCTTATAGAAATTAATTTTTAACCCATGCTAAATAATATTGAGAACACATAATGTTTAAAACATAATTTTCTACAGAAGAACTACTATCTATATATATAATGTTTTAATATAAAAGATAAATTTTTATTATTTAAATTTATAATTGTATTAAATTAACTATAAATTTATTTTATTCAAATTCAATTTTTTAATGGGTTTATTTTATATTCTTTGTAAGACATAAATGTCTGTTAAAAATGAGTTAAAATGGTACAAAAATAGTAAATGTAAAAACATGCTAACAAATGTCATGAAAAATATTTAAAACATGAATGGAAATACTGGGTTGCGGGTTTATATACCCAAGGTCACCCAAAAATCCATTATTTCTATTTTGGGGTCTTTTACCATTAAATTGTATAGTGTTATCATAAAAAATTAAAGGGTATTCACAAAAGATCCCTTTTCTTCACATATAAAATGGGTCACTTATTATCCTTCATGAAAAAACCATCTCATAGAATTTACTGTGGAAAATGTTATTATATTCTATCCTAATATAATCCAATATCTTTTTCATTAGACTATTTTCACCATAATTTATTTGAATACCTTCATTCCCATGGAGACTTTGAAGAGAAAGTTTAAGCCCCGAAGTGAGTATTGCTTAATTCTGATCTTTTCATACATATTATTTACCTTTAAAACATATCCTAACCATATTTATATAATTAATTATTTATAATTAATATAATTATTTTTTATTATATTAATATAAAAACCATTTTTTATTCCTTCCCATCCATTTATAAAAAAATTAATATTCGTCATATATTGTTCAGACTACCGCGTCTACGAAGTACTGTTTTTCATTTTTTATCCTGATTTTAATTATATAAACCATGTAAATATTATTAAAAAACATTAAAATTTAAATAATCCCATTATGATTATTTTTTAATAGTATTATGAAAAAATAAACTATTTCTTAACTATACCCACCCGTCAAATTAGAGTACCTGCATGTTTGGGTAAGTCTAACCACTTACTTGAATAATTATTTAAAAATATATCAAAAATAAATATAATAACATAAATAATAACATTATTATAATTTAATAATTAAATAATTATTTTTTTAATGTTATGTAAATGTTACATTATTTTTTATCATAATATTTAAATATCATTTTCAATCACTTAAATTATTAAAATAATTCAAAACTAATCCCATTTTTATGTTAACATAAGAAAATACTATATAATAAATAAATAGAATATGACAATAAATAGTCTTTTCTATAGGAATTATATATGAATAATGTTCCAAATATGGTATCTAATAAAATTAATATAATTATTTAGGATGTTCTATGTTTTCCCAGATTTAATTAGGACCACGGTAAGAGTTTCATTATATCGTTTTCAATCCCATGGGACATGTTTGATACTGTTCACCATAATTTAGTTTATATGGGGTATTAAATACCCTATAAATTTAAAATAATATAATATCTTCCATTTAATGAGGTTTTAATTTCAATTTCATGATATTCATCTCAATATCCTTTGATTCTTATGTTACCAATACTCTTAGGGTTTCATTGACTCATTTTTAGATTAATTGATTAATAGTATTTTTTATATGAATATAATTTTATAGATTTATTTTATTCTATAAATACAATATTTTAAATATTATTTCAAATTATTATCTAATGGTATTAATTGTCATAATTAAAAACAAATTATTTTATAAAACTTATTCTAAAATATAAGTATAATGCTGGTAAGAGTAACTCTCATTCTTACTAATGAATCTCCTCTTCTGTGTTCATGTCTTTTCTGATTTAATGTTTTTCCTTTATGAAATACAATTATATTTTGTCTCTTATATTTTTCATATATATCCCTTTTCATATTTTATAAAATTAAATCCTTTTAATTATTATCTAATGTGGTTTTGTTTAAATGGACTAAAAGTCATAATAAAATCATTTGTTTTCATGACAAACTACTCCAGATTTATTAGCTAATTTTTTGTTTCTAAAGATATTTTAAACGTAACACTTTATAATAAGATTTTAAAATTTATTCTATTTCACTTATTAAATGTTTCATTGAAAATAATTTCACTTTACCTTTTACAGAAAGTTTTAAAAGGTTTTTTGAAATTTTTTTATTTTCAATATAATTTTTCTTCTGTTATTTACCTCTCATAAAATTGTGTTTTCATCCAACTCTATATTTTATTATGATATGATAAATTTTTTTAAAATTTTATTTTTCATATACTTTGATTTATTAATTTCATATTACGCGATGTTTTTTAAATGTTTAAGAAACTCATTATATTTTCATGGGTTATATAAGATACACTGATGATTGAAACTTAGTGTAACAAATATGTATGGATGATGAAAGGTGGGGGTATTATATCACTATATATTTTATTTGTTTAAGTTTATATATCATGATATATTTATGTGTGGAAAAAATAATTTTTTTCAAACAGGTGTGGTCATAATGGGTTTTCTTACATTTTCAGGCGTGGGCATAATGAGTTTGTTCACATAAGAGTTGGCATAGTGAGTTGTATCACAAAAGCTTTACTATGATTATGATTATGGAAGAATTGAAAATTATTTATCAAGTTTTTCCAATATTAATTTCATTTCCATGAAAAAACACATCTTTATTATAACAATTTATTTTTATAGTATACCATAGTTTTATTTCAGGCTCACATGATTCATGATTATTGAGATATATTATGACCCATGTAATAAATTTTATTCTTACTCAATAACCTTTCTGTCAAATTTTTTTATCTACATGTATTTTGATTATCTTATACATTCCTATGATATTTTAGATATCATTTCTTTTCTTTATGATCTCATTTATGTTTATGATTTAATATATTATAATATTTTTTACCTTATAGGATGACTGATCTCACCCTGTGTTTATGTTTTTATTACACATGTTGTTAGAAAAATTTTAAATTGTGATGTTTGTATAAAAGGTTCTAGTGGAGCATTATTATGGAGATTTTTTTTGCAACTTTTGTCAAATTATATGTTTATGTTTCTAATATTTAAGAGAGTAAAACTTTCAATCCATGGTTTGTGCAACTATTTGTGAGATTTTCTAAATTAGAAAATTGATGTATTATTTAAGGTATGTTTATTTTATTTCAGTTTATAAATAATCAGGATTTAAATGTAATAAAAGCATTTAAATTTACATATTAATTTTAAAATATTATTTTAAAAATATATATTTATGCATGTACATATGTTTTTCAAACATATGATAACTATCCCTTAAATTCATGATTTCCTAAAAAAATTAAAACATATTAAAACACATTTATAGAAAAAATAAAATAATTGTTTTCATACATGTATGAAAAATATATAATAATCTATAATATTTTTTTAAAGGATTTATAAAATAAATCAACATTATACAAAATTGTAAACTATCTATTCCCCCTGAATCAAAGAATAATATTAAAATATATTTTAGGAATTAAATTTTATTTTAAATTATTTGAAAAAAATAATATCAAGAAATTATAATTAATTAAAACACAAGTAGTTTATAACTTCATCACTAATAAAATCAAATCCGAACACTTTAGATATTAGACTAACATTCCATATATTTATAACATCAAAAAGTATGCATGTTGGTCGAATAAAAAATAAACATACTTGGTAATATAGAAATTTTTTTGTCCAATAGGATTTGAAAAAGATAATTTAGGTATATATGATTCATTATATTTAAAAAAATTAATAACCTAATATTTAGTCACACAAATAGATTTAAAATACATATTTGTGGGTTGTACAAAAAATAAACTTTTAGAGATAAATGTTTTAGTATGAATTAATGATTGAGTGGGTAATAAATAGCATCCATTGGAATATTTTCAATTAATTATTAATTTAATACATATAACACTAGATAAAATTCCATTTGAAATTTTAACAATGGTAGTCTTTTTAATTTATGGATGATGACTATTATAACCAAATCCATTTCTTTTTTTCGTAATTTTATTCAACATCATAAAATCATCTTAGAATTGGTTTAAAATGGTAAAATTTGATAAATAATCCATTAAGAATATAATTTATTCATTCAATTTATCATTTCACAGTTGAATACCTTCTGAATTTACAAAAACATTAACATTTAAACATGAGGTCTTATTTATTAATTTTTTTTATTGCATGATTTTCGTACATCCATAGATAATATTAATTCAACCATCACATAATATGATAAATATCATTTCCCTATCTCAATTATTTTTTAAAATAATGTCATTAATTATTTTATTTTCCACTTTCAGTTTTAATTTTTTAGATTTGTATTTTTTTTCTCTTATACCTCATTGGAAAAAATATATTAATTTTCAATTTACTTATAATTATTATTGGTTTTTAAATAAATATTTTATTTTTTACTTTTAACCCTATAAATATTTAATTATGTATTGTACCATCTATCATTAACTCTTTATTTTATTAATATAGTCTATTGACTTTAAAATTCAGAAAATCAAAATCATTGATGAAATATACATAAATTTATATTTTTATCTTTAGAACCATCATTATAGTCATAATAAGAAGGTGTTTTTAATTTATTGAATAATTAATCAGGAACCTCATAGTGTGTACCCACAAAATAAAGGCTCCCTATCTCTAGTTCACTTCTTGAATCCCTGCTGAAATTTAATGTGTCTAAAAAATTCCAAACACAAAATAATACCAAAATTTCCATTCTCCATTTTTCCTTGCTTTTCTTTAAATTATTGAGTTTAGAAAAGTATTCCTTATATGTCCTTTATTATTGTACACATAATAGATTAGTTTGGAAACATCATTGTTCTTATTATTTTTACTTCTACTAGAGAATTAAAATTTAGAAATGAAAAATTCATTATAGTATATTTTTAGAAGGAAATTTTTAATGAATTTTTTTTGAGCCATGTTCAAGATTATAAAATATTTTATTTTTACTACCACATTTTATTGGGGTTATATTAAAAATAAAAAATTATTTTTAATTCCAAGATTATTAAAATATTATCAAAAATTTTTATTTATAAATTTAGTCACATTTTAAATTCATAACTTCTAAATATTTACACAAAGTATATTTTCAATTATTATTTGATAAAGAATAACACATCTGTACACCTTAGTCATTGATGTTATATGAATAATCCATGTATTTTTGATGAAATAATAACCAAAAAACACAAAACACCTTACTCTATCCATTTATTTATGTGAGATCATTCCATAGACATCCACATGCACCAGCTCAAATAGTCTTAATGACTTCATCTTCTTTGTCATCAAATCTTCTAGATTATATTGTTCATTTTAAATGAATCTCATATGGGTTTCTTGTCAAAATCAATATGGGGGATATAATGGTATCCAATATTCTTTAACAAAACTCTTTTGTTATGTTTTGATCAAATGGAAAAGATTCCTATGTCATATCATGTTCACCTCCTCTTTGGATAACACAAATAAATTTTCTTATTCAACAAGATATGAGTTCACCTTGGCCTTTTGTACTTATAGGATAGTTAAAACATTTTGTTACTTTATAGAACATAAAATTTCATTGAATTACACCACATTTCCATGGTCACATTATTGGCTGACCTAAAAGATATTACAGATCAGCCCAGGAAATAAAAGAACATCAGTATACCTGAGATGTTTTCCTCTAATTTTTCTTCTATAGGCACTACAATCACTATATCCTTTTCATTATAAAAAATAATTAATCAATCATTATCATTATTGAGATTCACAATGAGGTATTTATTTTTGGTCATATTCAATGTGTGTATTCTATCTAATATCTAAGAGCTTGAATTGACTATTTCTCTTAATGAAATATCAGTAAAATTATGTTCCTATAAACATATTTTCATTACCCATGTGGGTGATTAATGTGGATATTACACAGTTGGATCCATTAAATATTCTTCTTTACACATAAATGAATAACTATTTGAAGTTTCTATTCTTTTGGACGAAGGTTCTAGCTTTTGTTTTTTTCCAATTGAGGGATTTTTTTATTACATTTGTTACATTTTAAATGTGTAATTGATATTATTATACCAAAATCCTTCACAATAAAAAAATATTCATTAAAAAAAATAATTATTAGAATATATACTTACCAATTAAGATTGGTATTTCTCCAGAAATGAATTTATAGTAATAGAGAACACATACTAATTTTGTCTAAAATTTCTATAGAAAAATAATTCAAGTATTGAGCCATTAAAGTTTTCCTTAGTTGCGTGATCAATTTCATTTATAGTGTTTTGAATGTATAACTTCTTTTATAGAATTAATGATTTTTTATTTAATAATACAAAAAAAAATCCTTTTTTTCAACAAATTAACTTATCGAATAATTATTTTTTATTCCTTATGAATTATTTTTGATTAACTTGGTGAAGATTCATATCCCTTTTAATTGGATTTTAACATAACAGGTGTCAATAATAATTCTTGATATTCACACATTTTATGAAAATTCAAAAATTCATCTCTCAAATACCCAATTCTCAGAATCATTTCATTGATAGTTTTTATCAAAACCATCAATGATTCAATATTGTTCTTCAATTTTTATTTTTAGTTCCACTTCCTTCCCAAAGTTTCCTGAATGTATATATTTGAGTTTTTCACTCTCATAATACATCTCAAAAATTTATTCTTGTTATTGTTTCATAAAAAGCATATAATTATGAATCACTTCTTTTTTATCCTTAGTATTTCCCCCAAACATCATGTTCTTCAAGGGATACCTCATGTTCTACCTGTAGATCAACCCTTCCAACAATACCTACATTCCCATCACCAATATCTACATTTCTCATATTATTTGAAAAATCCCTCAACACAGAATAATCATTTCTATTATAAACTTCTTCTAATTCACATACACAAAACAATCTTCTTCTTCTTAAAGAAAAATTTTACCATTTCAAATACATCTGATGGAAATTATTTACTCCATACCTTTTCACATTCCTATATTTTTTCTCTTTATCATCACTTTTTGGATAGTGCTTGGGAAATTTTGACAAAATATTTTTAACCATTCCACATTTAAGAAAGAAAGGAGAGGATCAAAATTAAGTATTCCACTTCCTCTATTTATGTTAGAGGATAAGAATTAAATATTCTCAAAATATTATCATCTTTTTAATTCTCCTTGATTGGGAGTTTATTTATCGAATTAAAGGACACTTCACGCATACTTTACTTTTTTATTATCTCACTATATTAGTTTCTCATTTTATAGTCCATAAAAGTAATATGATAACTATCAAGAGAAATGACATTCAAGATCTTTGTCTTCTAGAATAGTCAATTTTTTATTGAAATTAGGAGGGAGTCTTCTCATGATCCTATTTATAATATTTTTATCACTGAGATCTTTACCAAGGACTCCCTTATCATTAATAAGGACATTTAGATTATTTAAAAAGGTATCGACCGTCTCATTTGAGATCATTATAAAATATTATTATATCTTCCATCGAACATGAATATTTTCCTCTTGATCCTTAAAATATACTTCATAGATATTTAGATAATCCTCTAACCAAACATTATAGGTTTTATAGGAAATTATCTTTGTAAAACATTGATTCGAGAGAGAACAACCCAAGGAATTTATGGTTATGGAATCTATATCCAGTTATTGAAGAAAAATCTGTCTCAGGGTTCCGCTATCAATATTTGTAGTGATTATATATAATGTTGTTTTATAAATTTATATAACCATGTTTCTAGAGTAATATTCCATTTAACTTTTCAACAAATATAAATTACTGCCTTCGAATATAGAGATATAATTATGATTTGAAACCATTATTATGATTCTAGGAGAGTAGAAAAATCAGCTCCCATTTGATATCACTTGTTAGACCCTTAAATTATTACACATTATGGGAGGGGGTGTGAATCAAGGTATAGAAGTTAAGAAATTATTTCTTTTATGAGGAAATTTCTATCTCACCTTGAGGTACACTTAAAATTCAATATACCTTTTATCTCAATGAGAAATGAAAGAATAATATAACATGAGGTATTTTACTTGGTTCAACATAATAGGGACAGTTCAAGGACTATGCACGAGAATGATATTGTAGAAAAAATTAACTAAAGCCCACTATTTTTTGTGTAAAACATTTGAGTGGTTATACTAAACCTCATAAATAATTGTAATAAACAATTATAAAACCCACTTCTATGTATTCTATTTCCTTCTATATTCATATTAAGGTAGTGTGAATATACATCCAAGAACATGTTTCTCTTTTCTATAAATAATATTGAATTATAGGTAGAATTAAAATCCTAGAATAAAAACTTATTTGTTTTTTATATTTCTATATAAGACATAGATAAACCTCATTGAGTTCCTCATTGAACATATCCCTCCATATATCAATCTTCATTTATTCTTCTTTGCATGATATCATATAATGGAGAGCTTTCGATCATAAATAATCAGTACCAAGACTGATGAATATTCTAATTTAAGATATATAAAATAATCTTAAATTTGTCAACTTATATTGACTATAACTACTGAGATATTTATGACTAAAATAACTCCTTGAGAATATATCCATATTAAACAAGGAACATCCAAAAAATATAAAAGACATATCTTTACTTTTCCATGATCATGGTAAACTATTTTAAAATATTTTATGACCCATTAGAATAAAAACCTAAATAGAACATGGTTAACCATCTATTTTTATATAACCATATACATTCATGCATCTTTTCTTCATAAGAGATCTCAAAATTTCTTCCTGATTATAAATATTTTCAATTGTAGAGGATGATTACATAGCCACTTTCCTCACATAGCCAATGTTACTATATATCTAATTTGTTTAACTTTTCTAACCATGTACCTGATTCAAGTTGTCATTATGGCTACATACTCATTCTTCTCATGTAAATCTTTCACATAGTTGTTTTCTACACATAACTAGTTTAATCAAATATACATTCCAAATAGATTTTTTAGACACATACCATATTTTTTCATGTATCCATATCACATTGCCTTTGTGTCCAGGTATCCAATTTTTTTTGTACCCAATTAGCTCACATAACCATTTTGCTTTATCTATATTCCTTCATAAAATTCCAATCATCCACCAAAGAAATTCATATTGTAAATAAATATAATTATCAAAAAATAAACTTCAAAATTTATTCTATAGTCTAAATATATTCTCTTTCATTTTATAAAAATATACTTATGGATGAATATGGTTATTAATCCCATTAAAAACCAACTCCCAATTTATTTAATCACCTATACCTCTTAAAAAATTCTATTCCACAAAAATAGATTCATTTCTTTTTTTTCCAGATTTTATTTATATGAAAATGATGTAATATGACCCTATATCATAGAGTCACTCGAGAATCTAAATGCATGTCCATGTTGTTTTAATGGTCTCCAAGATATAGCTATAGGTGTCACTAGAGCAGAAAACATTTTTTACGTCGGTTATTTTTCTTTTTTTACGTCAGTTTCTAGCCGACGTTAATACATGCGACGTAATAAATAAGGTTTTTGACATCGGTTATTTAAAAACCGACGTCAAAAACATAAAATCGCGATGTTTATCATGTCGGTTCTAAAATAACTAACGTGATGAAGAAAATTAGAAGGGTTTATCACGTCAGTTATTTAACAATCGATGTGATAAAAGGCATGGAAAATGGTTTATCACGTCCGTTATTAAACAACCGACATGATAAACAAGGGTGAGGGGGATTTATCACGTCGGTTCTATAAGAACCGACGTGATAAACCGAGGTGAGCATTGTTTATCACGTCCGTTCTTATAAAACCGACATGAAAAACCGGGGGAGGGGGTTTATCACGTCGGTAATTATATAACCGCCGTGATAAACCGGCAGGAGGTGGTTTATCACATTGGTTATTGAATAACCGACGTGACAAACCATTGTCCAGGCCTTTTATCACGTCTGTTATTCAATAACCGACGTGATAAACCATTGTCCAGGCCTTTTATCATGTCGGTTATTAAACAACCGACGTGATAAACCATTCTCCAGGCCTTTTATCACATCGGTTATTAAATAACTGATGTGATAAACCATTCTCCAGGCCTTTTATCACATTGGTTATTAAATAACCGACGTGAGAAACTATTTCTAGGAATTTTATAATATCAGTTATTTAATAACCGACGTGATAAACCCATTTTTTTAAACAGAATGCAGTCATCTTCTCTCCACCAGAATCAACCAGAAAACAAATCAAGAAATCGTACCACAAAAATAGAAGTAGATCAAAATTAAGCATGTACATTGATAACATATAAAACATACCCCCTAGACAGCCCCCACCCTCATTTATACCCCATGGACAGCCCTCCCCCACCCCATTGGAGCCCTCACCCTCATGTATACCACCTAGACAGCCCTCCCCCACCCTGTTGGAGCTCCCATCCTCATGTATACCCCTTGGAAAAACCTCCCCCTCCCCATTGGATCCCCCACCACACTCCTGGACTACCCCGACCCCCGGACACCCCCAAACACCCCTCGACAACCCCCCACCTGCCTGAACAGCACCCCCTCACCCCCTCACCCCACTTGACAGCCCCCACCACACCCCTGGACAGCCCCAAACACCCCTAGACAACCCCCACCCCTGGAGAGAACTCCCACACCCCTGGACCACCTTCCCACACCCTTGTACATCCCTACCACCCCCAGGATTGTCCCCCCACCCCACTGGACAGCCCTCCAAGACCGCTTGACACCCCCAACCACACTGAACACACCCCCACACCCTTGGAACCCATCCCCCAGAGACCCAAATCCATACCATAAAAACCATCAAAAGTAGACCAAAACAAGAAGTAGAGCAAAATTAAACATTCACTTATATAACATTCAAAACATACACTGTCAACTTAAAAAAAACTAAATCCAAACTAAAAAACTACCAAATACACAATTAAAATTACAATATTTAAAATTACATTTTACATTACAATCAACTAAAATTCAATCAAACTAGTAAAATAAATTTGACCACTCTACTTGTACGTGTTTGATGTCTTCATCAGTATAGGGTTGAGGGTAATCAAAATGCTAAAAATGAAAAATAAGATAGTTAACATGTATAATGAATAAATCAAATTGAAATATTATGGCAAATTTTAAGAGGAAATCGTACCAGGTCGAAATTCACAACTGTCCCAGTTGTTATTATTTTATACATAAATCTTAACATATAATATCCACATTCGATGAAGCCTTGTTGTTAATGACAATTATGTTTGAATGAGTTTAAATTCAATATATTATTTTTATGTAATAAATCAAAAAGTACAAATTATAAATGTAAATTTACCTTCGCATTTACATATTTGATATTTTCATTTCTTTTCTTTGTGTTTTTTTCGAAAGTAGGCCCATGCACTGTTAGAAAATAATACGAATAGGGTAAATTTAAAATTCATTATAATATATAAAACTATTGAGAAATTGAAACATACTTTTCCAATATATTCTTAAAACTTTCCCGCACATCACCATGAACAGAGCATATCCAATAAAGAGATTTCTCCCTTGGGAAAAAATCCCTAACATCCAATGATCACTGATAAAAGGAAATTTAATGTTAGTGTTTTTTTATGTTAAAAGATAATTAACTCTTTGAGAGAAATGTGTTTCATACCTCTCACAAAAAGGCATCATCCAACATTGTGTGATTATATTCATTTCAAATCTTTCAGCAATATAAACCATTATTTGTTCCTCATTCAATGCACATGCTTCAGCGGAAATCAATTGTAGGTCCATGAATCCATATACTTCTGTCATCTCATTCCTCTCACAAATTTTTTAAAGATACCTAATACAAAACAAACAAAAGTATACATTTTTAATAAATATAACGCAGGGAAAAGGTGTTAAGACTTACATGGAAAAAATTTGCACCACGTTGATGCCCAACTTATCTCCAGTAACAAGCTCCATGATATCAGTTTTTGTAATCCCCAAACTTATTTCACGTCCATAAACATTAGATTCCATTGGAAACTCATAAAAACCCAACAAAAAATGTGAATATCTTGACAATCTGTCAAGACCACTGGAATCTGTATCTGATGTGAAGAATGTTGTCTTTGTTGTTGTCTATACAGTATTTCTTTACCTTTGAATTATTCCTATGAAAAAAATTGAAAAATATAGTAGTTTTCAAATGATAAAACAACTTTAATAAAAAAATAAATTAAAAGATATAACATTCATACCTCTATGGTAATGAGTCGAAGAAGTCTGGATGGCCAAACTAAAAAATGGCCGATACTCCGTCCAACTATCGCCACCTCATCTATAGGTATTGGTACCCTAGATAATCTATCTATAATATCCTGTACAGTGACCCTCTGATTCTCTACCTCTAATTGTTGATTATGAACTATATCTCCTATACAATATACCATCCCTTATGCTACTATATGATGTTGAGAATCATCAACATACAACTCACAATATGTAGAAAGATGCAGCGGAGGCGTAGGATAAAAAATGGGGTCTTCAGGCTGAGGTGGGGGAGTGGGAGCTACTGGCAGAGGTGGAGGATAAATAATGGGGTCTGCAGGGGGAGGTGGAGGAGTGGGAGCTGCAGTCTAAAATTGTCTTTGCATTTCTGCAAACATAGACTGCACTGACTCTCTAATATTGTTCTCCATCTTCTCATTAATATTTTGAACTTCAGCCTCCAAGGATTCTATTTTTATTATAAACCCCCTCATTGTTAGAAGTTGAAGAACGTGGAAACACTTTTCTTACTGATACACCTGCCAGATATCCTCTTACACGACCAGGATGTTCAAGCCTTCCCAATGCTACAAATAAAATATCTTCCCTCCCAGTAGCTGTAAATGTCCCCTCTGAACTCTTCTCCTCAAGAGAGTCCGATATTAATTAATTGAACATTTCTGTAATGATTTAAACTTATATGAAGAAAAAGGATAACTTAAATAAATTAAATAGATATCTTACAATCCTCTCAGCTACGATTCTCGATTCTTCCGAAAGATATTGCCCTTTTTTCCCTTCCGAGCTCTCTTCCATTTTTCATGTCTAGATGGATGGGATGGAGGGTCCACCTTTCCAGAGCTTGAAGACTCAGCTCTTAGTTGTTGAAATTTTTCCACCATCATTTTTTCTCCCAATAATGCATACCCTCCCCGAGATAAACTACGAGGGTATACATTTTTAGATTGTATCTCCTGATGATCTTTCCTTGTTTTCTGTAATTTAAGAATAAGAAATCATTAAAAAAACATTAATAAAATCATTTATATAAGAAATTTTATAAAAGTTTGCATTGCCCTTACCAGAAATGACTCTTTTTTTCTACTTTCAAAAAATTGTCTCCACGTGTCTTCATATATAAAAGGATATATACGACATGGATTGTCATGACTCCTATGACCATAAATGAAATCAGATGAGAGGGTTGATTTGAAATCCCTCCAACTCCTGGAAGCCAACGATAAGCATTTCTTCCTAACTCCTCCAGTGTCAGGAATATCAAATGTCATCTGATAAAGAAGAGGTTAAACATATTATATATACTAGAGACATTAAAATAATGGTCAAACAATGACAAAAGATCTTACCAAAATCGTCTCCCACAACTGAGAGATAATCGCTTTATCCACACCTCTCCAATCATCATACAGAATGCTTACTTTGGTCTTAGCCTGAGTTGCAACAGAACTCTTAAAATCTTTGGCATTTGGACCACTATGAATATCATCATCATCAAAATCAATGACTATCATCTGATCCTGCGTACGGGCAAGTTATAATTTTGGTAAACGTGTGCACCCATGTTTACCAACCTTTGAACTCTTTTTCATAATAGTATCATGTGAATGTTCATCCCCAGAGGTATGACCAGCAATATGCTCCTCTCTAGAATCATGTGGTTGATCATCTGAATGATCTGTCATTATCCTTCAAATAAAAAAAACAAACTTCAGTTCACAAATATAAAAATTCAAATATTTTAATACTATTGTAATCAGAAAATAGAAAAGTGTACTAAGTTACATAATAGTAAACATTGGTAATATGGTAAGCATGTTAAACAATGGTAAAGATGGAAAAGATGGTCAAGATGGTCAAGATGGTAAAAATGGTAAAAATGGTAAACCTGGTAAACATTGTAAACATGGTAAAGTAATTGTTAGTGAACAAAAATAAGCATTTTAAAATTCATGTAATGGTTATAAACATGATAAAGTAAACTAAACAAACTTAAAACAAACAAAAACATAAACTTATTTTATTTTAAAACATGTTTTAATAAATAAAAAACTTAAAATATCTAAAATTTATGGAAAAAATTAATGTAAACAAGAAATAAACATATGTTACCTGTAATTTTAGGAATGTAAAAATTTATTGTTTTCCCAAATTCCTTCGTTGTGATCGTTCTTTATGGCACAAACTGTGTCTTCAACATGATCATCATTATGTTCTGTTAATATTTCCATGGAAGTAGGGATCTCACATAAATCAGCATATTCATCAAGTTCATCCTCACTAACATATTGTTTTTTCTCTTTTAAAGAAATAGCCCACTGCATATCTGATTGATCTACTACATAGAAAATTTGTTTTGCATGTGTTTCAATTATAAACGAATCAGCTGTGTCTTCCAATCTATTCAGATTAAGAAGTGTCATTCCAAATTCATCATGTATGACACTGTTGTTACCGTTAAACCATTTACAGTTAAAAATGTGAACATTAATTTTAAAGTAATCAACCTCCCATATGTCTTCAACCACTCCATAATATGCACTTGATGCAGAAATTGGGTTTTTGTCCTTAGCACACGAAAAATTCCTTGCTTCTGCAAACACCAATACACCACTATTTTGAACTGCACTTCTGTTGTCCTGAGATTTTGTATGAAATGTATAACTATTAATGTCATAACTGGACCATGTTATCACATTTAAACATGGACCACCCACTATCCATTTTAATTTCTCTGATACATCTGATCTACTAAGAAAAGTATTTTTAATCCATGACAAAAAAGTTTTGTTGTGCTCATTCAAAATCCACATTTCTTTCTTCTTTGGATGACATTGTTTCAACTCATTAATATGAAGTTTGATATATGGTTGAGCATCAGATATGTTATTCAAGATTTATGATTCTAACTTCTTCATCTATTCAGCTGACAATGATTTGACTTTCAAGCCGCGAATCCCCTTTCCCTTATTATTAACTCGTTCATGGTGAGATGGAGGCAAACATATGTGTTGCGTCATAGCCAAGTAGCTCGTACAAAACTCTGCTACCTCCTCAGAAATATACTTTTCAATAATGGAGGCTTCAGGTCGATATAGATTTTTAACATACCCATTTAATATTTTCATATACCTTTCAAAAGGATACATCCAACGAAGATATACCGGTCCACAAAGCTTTATTTCTCCAACCAGATGAATCATTAAAAGCACTATTATATCAAAAAAAGTTGGAGGAAAATACATTTCCAATCGACAAAGTATAAAAATTGCATCCTTTTCCAAAATGTTCAAATCATTCACATCAATCGCCTTGTTACAAATTTAATTGAAAAAATAACACAACTTCATTATAGTCTTTCTGACACGAATGGGAAATATTCCACGCAATGCAACTGGTAGAATTTGTTGCATCATGACGTGACAATCATGTGATTTCATACCTATAAACTTCAATTCCTTCAATGAGACAAAAATTTTTACATTAGAAGAATAACCTTGAGGCACTTTGGTATCAACAAGACACTGACATAAGCTTATTTTCTCCCTCTTCGATAATGTATGTCAAGCCGGGGGGAGAAATGTTCTTCTTCCTTTAGGAGTGGGAGCTAACTCCAAACGCATTCCCATTGATAGTAAGTCTAATCTTGCATTCAACCCATCTTTAGTCTTTCCTTTAATATCTAACAATATTCCAATGAAAGAATCACAGATATTCTTCTCCATGTTCATGACATCAATATTATGTTTAACTTCATGATACCTCAAATATGGTAGCTCAAAAAAAATTGACATTTTCTTCCAAATATGTCTATGATTACCAGATTTCTGTGTCTTTCCAAATGTCACGTCATGGGTTTTCACCCTCTCAAAATACAGATCATGGGATAAAGGTTTTGGAGCAGTATAAAATTCTTTTGAGCCATTGAATTCCTTTTTTAGTCTTCTATAAGGGTGTTCCATAGGCAAAAACTTTCAATGAACCATGTACACTGTTTTCCTCCCATGATGCAATTGACAATATGACGTCTGTTGTTCGCAAATTGGACATGCTTTATGCCCTTTAACACTATATCCAGACAAATTTCCATATGATGGGAAGTCATTTATAGTGAACAGAAGCACTGCAGGTAGTTGAAAATATTCCATTTTATAAGAATCATACACCCTAATACCATCATCCCATAACAGTTTCAAATCATCAATCAACGATGACAAGTAAACATCAATATCATTACCGGGTTGCTTTGGACCAGAGATCATTGTACTCAACAAGACATATTTGCGCTTCATAAAAACTTCAGGAGCGAGGTTGTAAATTACCATTAAAATAGGCCATGAACTATGTGTGCTACTGAGTGTTCGGTATGGATTCATTACATCTGTGCACAACCCTAGTCTAAGATTTCTAATTTAATTTCCAAATGTAGAATACTGTGCATCAATTTCCTTCGATTGTGGACAATCAGCTGGATGGCGTATTTTTCCACCACATAGGCGCTCTTCATCATGCCATCTTAAACTTTTTGAATCATGTGAATTAGAAAATAAACGTTTGAAACGATTAATTATAGGAAGATACCAAAATACCATTGAAGGAATCTTTGTAATCTCTACATCAGCCTGTGATTTTTATTTCACCTTATACTGTGATGTACCACATTTAGGACACTCTGATAGAAATTCATATTCATTCTTATATATAATGAAGTCATTCGGATAGGCATGTATTTTATTGTATCCCAATCCCACCGGGCATAATATTTTCTTGGCTTTGTAATGTGAATCTGGAAGATCGTTATCTTTTGGAAGAATGTATTTCATCAATTGTAGCAGCTCTGTAAAACTTCTATCACTCCATCCATGCTTCGCCTTTAGGTTAATCAATCTTAACACCGCTGACAAAACTGTAAAATTTGTACAACCAGGATATAATGGTTTTTCAACATCACCATATAGACGTGGAACTGTCGGCTCTATCTCAATTTGTTCTGCTACAATATCCGAATCATTTCTTCAATTCCATCGGAGTTACCATCTTGCGAATCATAATCATCAGTGACATTCCGTCCAATTTCACCATGCCAAATCCAAGGGTTGTAACTCGGATTCAAACCATGACAAATTATATGATCTTTTATCTCTCTACTTTTCAACTTCTTTATATTCAAACATTTCAGGTATGGACAGAAAAAAATGTCACTACTTGGAACATTTCGTTTTGCAAATTCCAAAAAGCCATCGACACCTTCCTCAAATTCATTGCTCATTCGATGTGCCGTATTCCAACATCGACTCATTATTACCTATAACAAATATAAACAAAAAATATATATTTTTAAGATAAGACAGATATATGTTTATATGAAAAAAATCATAATTTGAATGTAAAAAAATTTAAAATATAAAACAAATCTATAGGTATTTAAAAAATATGCTTGAATATTATTTTTAAAACAAAATATAGTTAGATATAACAGTTTTAAATTTTATTGAATCAAAGAAAACCATGACGCCTACATAGTTTAATATTGATTGCGGTTTTTATGTTTTAATATATTAGATAAACTACCTATTAAACATGTTATTAATGGTTTCTGTAGACCCTAAATCCATTTGGTAAATATTTTCACACAATTATAAAAATAAATGGAATTGTTTTCGGGAGGAATATATTCAATCATTTTATTTTGATGTCCCGTATTCTATAACAAAATGAAATGTGGATACCAAAGCCCTTAGTTTGGTTTTTTATTCTCAAAGGGTTTGTGATGAAAAAGAAGAGTATAAGTTGATGTATATGGTAAATAAAATACAACTATATTATATTTATGATTATGATAGAATGAATTCATACCATATCATTTAGGATCTGCTCCCACCAAAAGTAACCCTCCTCAGTTCGAAATGAATAAATTTAGATAATTATGCATGAATTCATACATGTATTATTGTACATAAACCAAAAAAAAATTATTAGTACTAAAAGTAAAACTAGGAAGAAACAATAAACTCTATAAACTCATGAAATCTACTCCACAACACTTCCATGCTACTAACATCTATAAAAAACTAAAAATTGCTTTTAAAAACCAAAAAAATTGTTTATATTTATGTATGGTGGGCATAACATGTATACATAGTAAGATCCTCCCTAAAACATCTCATGAAAATGTTGAGGAAGCACACTAAAGCCCTATGAAAAAAGGAATCTAAATCATCACCTAAACAAGGAAAAATAGTTTCATATACTCGCTATGGATCACTCAAAAAATAATTCATATAAATAAACCTTTTCAGATAAAAAATTATATATATATATATATATTAAAATAAAGGTTCTTGGATACCACTTCTCCACTAGTTTTCCTCTCACACCCCAATGCACTACTCCACAACACTTCCATGCTACTAACATCTATAAAAAACTAAAAATTTATTTTAAAAACCAATTTTTTTATATTTATGTACGGTGGGCATAACATGTATACATAGTAAGATCCTCCCTAAAACATCTCATGAAAATGTTGAGGAAGCACACTAAAGCCCTATGAAAAAAGGAATCTAAATCATCACCTAAACATGGAAAAATAGTTTCATATACTCACTATGGATCACTCACAAAATAATTCATATAAATAAACCTTTTCGTATAAAAAATTATATATATGTATATAGATATATATATATATTAAAATTAAGGTTCTCTGATTCCACTTCTCCACTAGTTTTCCTCTCACACCCCAATGCTAATGTCATTGTCTAACCCCGCCCATAAATCATCCTAAACCATGTGAAATTGTATCACTTTCATCAATGAATCATATGTATCTTAGATTATCTCATCACCATCTTATCAAAAAAGTAATGTGGTTCATACATGGAAACCACTACATCTTGTTTACATTAAATGTACAAAAATCGCAAAACATAATTATAGAATATCCGTGAAAAAAACGAACGAAATAAATTCGTGGAAGGCTTACTTGAATGTTACAAGTTGAGATGATAGATCCGAGAGGAGTGAAGAAGATAAACAATGAATCCAAAATGAGTTTAACGCAGGTCGATCGACGAGCCGATTAGGGTTTACCGCGCGAGAGAGAGGAGCCGGCGGACTGTCAATCGAAAAATCGTAAATGACAGTCCATGGGGCTTTAATTTCTTTAAAAGTTTTATAATTTCGTTTATTATATAACCGACGTTATAAACTATATTTTAAATTTATAACTTTGGTTATTTTAAAACCGACATAAAAAAGCTCCCGCGCTTTGGTTTTTTATGTCAGTTCTTTGGAAACCGATGTAAAAAACCCGATATCTACGCGTTTTTTACGTCCGTTATCAAATAAATGACGTAAAAAACCAAAGCCCGGGGGGGTTTTTACGTCGGTTATAAAATAACTGATGTAAAAACCCCACGCTTTGGTTTTTTACGTTGGTTATTTGATAACCGACCTACAAAATACGTAGATATCGGGTTTTTTGTGTCGCTTTCCAAATAACCGACGTAAAAAAACCCACGCGCATTGGTTTTTTACGTCCGTTATAGGATAACCAACATAAAAACTGAACATGTGTGATTTGTAACGTCGGTTATTAAAATAACCGATATTAAAAATCTACTCACTGCATTTATTACGTCGGTTATATATAACCGACGTAAAAAATGGTGACGTAGAAAACGTTTTCTGCACTAGTGTGTAACAAAATAGTCTAGGATGTCCCTCCAAAGGACACCTGAACAATCCCACCACTGTCTTAAAGGGAACTCTCGATCACCATGGACTATAAAATTGTGTTTGGGAATCACCAAAAAAATACGGGAATGGATTTCCCTAATAATTAAATTATAATTGATAATAAGAAAACATTAAAAAAATTACGTGGAATTTATTTAATTTGTATTTCCATGTTTAAATAAATACAAAAAAATAACCTAGTAACAAACTATGATAGTGGTAAACAATAACAAGAACTAAAAAACTCCCTTTAATCCAAGGTTTCACTCTCCTACAATGCAAAAGACACCCACCAAAATTCCCACCATTAGAAAATAGAATATCACTACACTTTCAACCATAAAATGTAATAAATGACTAATAGGATAAGATAAATAAAATAAATGGAAAATGTTTTGGAATTAAAGTAAAATAAATGAAATTATTACTAAAACTAGATAAAAGGAACACAAGTTGAATGTATCTAGAATAAATAATAACCTCAAATAAATCAACACTCACCAAGATGTTTGAATAAAAAAATTAACATGTATCTCATATAATAATATAGATGTGAGAACATAAGAACTCAATAGGCCACCACTAAACACCAAAACTATGGAAATCCATTTTTAAGAGAGTTTACAAATTTCTAGATTGATCATAAAATATATAGTTATTTTTTACATGCTTTATAAAACCAAATATCAAGCACACTTTCAAATAAATACCCTTTTTATTAGATAAAAACTAAGATAGTTATGGCATATAAATGAAACTATTAAACCATGGGGAAAACCCAAAAATCATTCCCCCTATATAAAAATATCATGAAAATCTATTTTTTTAATAATTTCAAGGGAAATATTTTATTTAAAAATAATAAAGAAATAAAAACCATTTCATTTTCAAATTTTATTGAAAACTACTTTTAAAACAACCCATTTAAAAGTAATCCAAATCACACACAAGGTGATTCCATAAAATTCATAAAGAGAAATTTTACCATCATAAAAAGAACCACATAATGTCAATGATCAATCATAAAAGTTCCAACATGTAAACACGGGAAAAAAGAAAAACAAGTAAGAGAAAATAATGCTCAATATAAAATAATGAAGACATAATATACCATAAATATAATGAGGTAAGACTATAGGGACTAATGAGATAAATATAAGACATGAAAGGAAGAAAAAATTATTGTAGGATAACATCCACACATCCATCAACTAAATCACTCTAAGCTGTATCTCATCAATGAAACCCCACTAGCATGGTGTTACATACAACTAGGTCTAACTCTAGCTTTTATAATATCCACTAGCTTAGAAATATTCCATGACTTACCAACTAATATACTAGGTTTTCTCATTGAATAAATAATGGAGGTGGGTCACTTTAAAAATAAATTTCATCTCATGATAATAACAATTCCCAAAGGCTAAGAGCATAATATGGTCCTTTCATCATCACAATTCCCATAGAAATATCACCAAATCATAACCAAAACATTGACAAGTGTATTTAGTGCATACATTTTAGGGTGTTTTAATGTATTTATTTGTCTATTAAGTGATGAATCTTACCAATTTTAGTGAAAATTGAATTTTATATTTTATGACAGGAAATTATGAATATTTAAAAAAGAATGAAAATGGCTGATATTATGAGAAAAGAGATAGTTTGCACCACATAAATTTGCTCATGGTTAAAAAGGGATTTATTTATAAAGGTTAAGATCATAAAAGCTAGACAAAGAGAGATTACATGTCATGTAATAGAATTATACATCATTCCATTTTTAAAATAATTTTTCCATGTAGAAAAAGTTGTGAAAAAATTACAAACCGTGAAAGAGCATTTCATGTTTTGTAAAGACATTATACAATGTGACCTTATGAGGACATATGTTTGGAGAATAAATACACTAAGATTCATGGGATTTTAAGATTTAATGATTACTCATTTTTAGTCTTGATTACACATCATGAAAGAAGTTAATGTTCAAAATATATGAACTATATCCACACAAGAATAATGTGGGTTCAAATTCATGAAGGAAAACATGGATCCGGATTACATGACATGTAAACACATTACACATCATAAAAAAATTTGAGGAGATCCCAACCATAGACTATAAATAGAGGGGAAGATACTGCTATGAAGGCATTTTAGATCCAAACGAAGGACCCCTGACAGATTTCTATTGAGATATATATCCCCAAATTTTGTAGATTTTCATTCTTTTTTTTCCTCACCCACTCATAGTTAGCATGAAATGGTGACTTATTTGTTCCAGAGAATGCGTGATGAAATGGGACTGAATATATAAGGTATTTTATATTTTAATTCAAATAATTTTGGGATTTCATATTGATTTGTCAATTCTATATCATCCCAAATTATTCTTGCATGACCATTGTGAGCGGGGTTAATAAAATAGTGTAATTTCATTCTTTCAAGGAGAATGACCATTACTAGTGTAGATTGGATAAATTTTCTTGATGTGGGATCTAGATTTTAGACTTCCACCATGACCATTGGCTTTGTCCTTCTCTTTTGTTTAAATATGGTTTTGAGTTAACCATTCTTGGTAATTTGAAGTACGTGACCATGGGAAAAGGAGAACCTTGGGTGAAGAGGGTTTTTCATGACCAATGTGCTCACTAGGTTTGGATTTTTAGAACTGCATAATTGGTAATTAATTATTTATTACCTTTTCATCCCTTTAACTTAGATTCATTCCTTCCTACCACAATATTTTTACTTTATTCTCCCACCATCTTCACTAATTTAAGGTTTAGTAGTTTTGATTTATTTTATTGAAATAAAAATTATATTAAATTTATTTTATTTAATTAATATTTTATTTAACCAGGTCCTTATGGGTTCAACCTCAGACTTTTAATTCTTATAATACATTTTAGTTTAGCACTTTTTTTATTTTGTGTTTTAAATTTCTGAATTCCGTAACCCGAATGGAATTAATGATTCATCTTGGGCTATCAATAATGTGTCACAATTAAGAATCCATCACATGGATATACATAAATGTCATCAAAAATACCAAGAGGATCAAAGAGGGTAAAATAAACTATTTAATCACACATCAATTAACAAATGTCCAATCATGACATTCCTATATCACTTATATTAAATAAAATTTAAAATACATCTAAAAAATGTTTGGAATCCACATATAAACCCACAGTAAATCACAATCATCA
Organism: Viscum album; assembly: GCA_963277665.1. Lineage (NCBI taxonomy): Eukaryota > Viridiplantae > Streptophyta > Magnoliopsida > Santalales > Viscaceae > Viscum > Viscum album. Next base: position 131,543,843 of record OY728162.1, read on the forward strand.
CTAAACACAACACAAATAAAAAAAGAAATCCATATCTAATTTAAAAAATTGGAACCCCCTTTTTTTAAAATTTATTCTTTTAAAATTAATCTCACCCTTTTAAAAAAATAACTACCTTCATATACATTTTTGAAAAATTGAAACACCTTTAAAAATCTAAAGGATAATTTAATACAATAGTTTTCATGATTACAAGGTCTATTCCATGTATTTATACCATTTTTGAAAGAAAAAAAAACTAATATGGTTTTCAAGAACGATTAAAATCCATGAGAAAACATTTGAAATTTCATAAAATATTTTAAATGTTCTGGAAAAGAAATTTCACAATTACTTGGAATGCAGTAAATGTCCATGAAAAGTGATAAAACCCAATAAAAGATAGTTTAGGAATACTATGGAATATGATAGGTTTATAAATTAATTATAAAACCTTTAAAATGAACAATAAATTTATATTATGAACTATAAGGGGATTACATATAGAAAACTACATCAAATCAGTGGTGGGTAAGCCTAAATAGTCCAAAATGCTTCTCTTTCCATGGCGGATTCTGAAACACAGAAGAGGGTAGATCAGAAAAACCGTCGCTCCCCCTAAAAATTATTAAATCCAAAAAACCAGGTTAAAATCTATGACCTAGGGTTTGACCTAATGAACATGGTGATAGGGATAATATAAATCACTAAAATAGAGAGGGATAATAGAGGGGGTGTCCTATCCTAGAGGGATAGAAAAGAATCGAAAAAAATATTTGGGGGGAAACACCACCAAAGGAGGAGGCCATAAAGGGTAGAGGCACACACATGAAAAGGTAATATTCACGGGAGTCTATCATGATACATAAAGGGGGAGGGATAAGAAAGGGATTAAAACACAAAATACATTTGTGGGACAGAATAAGAAAATAATAATAATAATAAAATTTTAATATTATAGATAGGGGCATGCTTTACAATCTATGAACCAACCATACAGTCCCTAATGGAAAGCCTTGAGGAGTCCACATGGTTACCCCTTGAAGAGTAGAATTGATGAGATAACCATGCTCAAATCATGTGAATCAACTCTATCATGGATATAACTCTCATGCATGGTGAGCACACAATTACTCCAAACTATGTGCGCACCATGCACAACACCAAAACCCTTAATTGTTTTAAAACTTCGATCCAAAATATTCAGGAACAAATAAATGCTCAAAAATAATTAAATTAATTGAATTTTTAATACCCCCAAGACGTAGAGGGTGTAAAAAACTATCCACCATAACAGTTTACACACCCATAAATTATCAGGTCAAAGTAGAGGTCAAAAAGTGATGAAATTATAAAAAAATTCCCAATAAAATTAAGAATCCTCAAGAAACATATCTTCCTTAAATAGACCTGGTCATCATTCGATAAATAAAAGAAAAACTGTATGATAAGAAGATTGATCATTAATCTCCACACCATCTAAAAATAAACTAAAATTGGGGAATAAAAAGAAAATTCTTACAATCGAGCAAAATAATGTCACTGAGAAACCACATTTCATATAACAACCCAAGCTTCCATAGTACGTTTCCCTTTGAATAATAGAATACCTTGCATTGTATGCATCTTCGTGATTCTAACACACCACAACCAATCAATCTAGATATTATGAATAGTAATACCCAATTTTTAAAATTTTCTAAATTTTATCTTTCAAAATAGAATTCATTTTTGGATTCAGAATATCAAAACTAACTTAGGGTGATTTTTTGGTATTTTTCTGATAACATTCAAATTTTGATGAATAGTGAAAAACACTGCATTATTGGTTAAAACTGATTTTTTAAATAATTATTTATTTTATTTAAATTTATTTTAGTTCAAAATAGATACATAATACCCATATAATTTCAATGTAATTAATTGGATTTATTTTATAATAAGCTTAGATATATAAATATTATATTGAACTTTTTTCCATCTTTTACCCACCTCAAAGGAACATTTTTAAATTTACATAAAACATCATTTTACCGCTTCTGTGAGTTGAATTTCAAAAATCCAAGAGAAACAGTTAATATCAGTAAGTAAAATGTGGTTCAATAAGATGAAAATAATATTTGGTGAATAGTAACTTTTGACATTATTTTACCACTGTTAAAAGTAAATAGGGAAATTAAGGGTAAAAATGATATTATAATTATCCTAACACATGTCCTAATTCTATTGGATAAGTTTAATTCAACCAAAAAAATATTAGGAATAAAATATGATCCCTTTTGTTCCACTTGGATTAGATTAGGACATTAATTATTATTTTATTTAAAAAAGAGTTAAAAGAGTTAAATTCAAAGTTTAATAACTAAACCATTTATAATATAGGGTTATAAATAAGATAAATTCAACTATAAATATTCATTAAAAATATAATAATATTTCATACATAATGGTTTTTTATTTATAAATTTTTGACATTATATAATTTAATTTATTTATGACATAATGATGATGCAATAATTACCTTATTTATGAATGATTAAAATAATTGACATTATAAATATCCAAATAAATGTAATTTGAAACTTTTGATAAATTCCAATAATTTCATAGGTTAATATGTCATGTTATGGTTGATTAAATAATTTTTTTAGAAGTGATCATGTTGTTATGATTTTTACAAAAACCAAATACTAAATAGTGTCAAAATTGACATAATTGTGTTTTTAAAAAAATAATATATTACTAATTGATATAATATTATTAAAAATATAATGTTCACCCAAATTACTTAGATAAGGTTATATATTTTAATAATGAACCACTTGGGGTTTTATTGGCTTTTTATAATATTTTTATTAACCATATAATATAAAAATACAAAGAGACTTGGTAAATGTAAAACTATTTATCTAAGAGTTAAATCTAAAGAAAAAGGTTAATAAGGTGAACTAAACCTGTTTAAAACCAATTAGTTAAAATCTTTTCGACCCATCCCCACCTTATACTTGAAATAAATCATTTTGGATCTATTAGAAACCGAAAATGATTTTATTATAAAATAATGTTTCATGTTTTTCCTAAAGTGACCCTCACCTCTCTTATAAAAGTGAACTTCCCCTTATCTTAATTTCACACCTCCAAAGCCTTTTGGATCGGTAATAACCTCCCCAAATATCCTCCCAACTTTCCTCTCTTCATCCTTGAGGCCTTAATTTTTTCATAAAGCCAACCTACGGAGCCCTTTAGATCAAATAAAAATTAAGAACCCGAAGAAGAGGTAAATATTTCATCAACACTTTCAAGTTCTTTTCTTCTTCCACATCCTCTTTCTTTTTTGTTTCCATTATAAAATAATAACTTCAGTATCTTTTATAAACTGTGATGTTATTATAAAAATGGTACATGTATATTCATTTTTATTTCCAAATATTAATGACAAAGTCATCATACATGCGTATATATGGCTTACCGTCTCCACATCGTACTGTAGTTTGTTATTCAAACACTTAATTATTTGGATGGGTATAATAATGTATATAACTAATTTTAAAAATAAATATAACATTTTAATGATTCCATATATATGATATACCATCCAATTATATACGATTTCACCATCAAAATAATGATATTGTCGCTCGTGCGTACGTACGGATTACCATCCCCACAAACACAATGAGATTCATTCCCCATCATAATCATTCAAGAATATTTTTTATTTTATGATTAAAAATAATATTTATGACCTTAATATCATTCTGTATATGAATAAAATACATCATATCCTTAACAAAATGTCTTACAAAACCATGAATATAAAAGAAAATGAATCAGCTAACAACCGAAATGATGATATTAATGAAATATTATTAACAAAGCAATATTAGAGCGTCATATATGATATCATATTTGTGTATATAGTTATTTCATAATTTAATAAAAATAATTTAACGATTATACAGGAGGTTTATATACCCTCGACCATGTAAAAGTACAATGTAAGGGTTAATTTCACAATATCTTTATTATCCGAGGTTGTTTTTACATAAGTATCTACTAGAATATATTTATCATTCACAGCCGTGTTTTCTTAAAACATTAATTCAAATCATTTCTACTATTTACTATACTATGGGTTAATATAATTTTCACCCTTATTTTACAACATATGTTTTGAAAGGAATCTTTTTGTCGTTTTCCAAACAAGGTACTTTATGACCATTTCGACAAAATTAACGTATGAATGCCTTTTTTTACTTACACGGTGGGTGTGGCTATTTACCGCCATTATATAATCATCGAATCTTCTAATACAATCTTATTATAATATTTTCAAAATAAATTTTTTCTTTAATAATTATATGACTTTTAAATGATTTCAAAATAGAAAGATATATCTCTCGAAAAAAGTTTTGATTTCATCTATGTCAACATCCTTTAATGGATTTTAAGGTTGTTTGAAGTTGATTTGTTATGATAAAAAACCTATATATTGTATTGATGGTTATGTGATATGTTTTACTATAGATGTGTTATTTTTACACCATTCATGGTTTATAGATAATGTAAAGACATTTCATATGCTAGTTTTAATAAGAATGTTTATGTTATGTTTAAACCTTTTCATATGAGGAATGAATTGGACTTTGTAAGTGATGAGTGGAGCCCGCTATAGATTCTCTATGTATCAGTAGGTCTCATTAGACAAACTTGTGTCTTGTCACAAGGAATTTACAAAATCTTATTTGTAGTCTTGGCACAGGGTCTTGACTATGTGGTTATGAAGTTTGACATTATGCATTCCATCATTGTGAAATTGGTTATTGATATTTCATGTGATTATTCAACTAGTAGAATATCAATGTGAATAAGTAATTGGAATTATTTGATTTTATATTTTCTATATTTTGCTTCATTTCATGATTAAAAGGCTTTTGTTTTACACTTATACATTGCCTTAAATGCTTATGCTTATTTATATAATTTTCTGCTATATTGTTATCCTTATTGAGCATCTGAGCTCAACCCTTTCTATGTTTTATTTTTCTTAGGATGTGAAGAAGTATTTTATTGTTGAATTGCAGGGATATGATAAGGATATAAGTGTGTTAAAAAGGGGAAAAATGTTTTTGATGTTTTTATTTCATGATGTAATGTAAAACACATGAATGTATCTAGTACTTCCAAGGCTACTAAACTGATCGGTCTTTCGGGACTTGATCCCTTGTGCTTATACCAATGTTAGGTAATAATGCACTAAATCTGGGTAACTGGGGTTGGAGGGTTATAGTTAGTATCAGAGGAAGTTTAGTACAAACATTGAAACTATATTTAGAAAAACTCTAATTATAGAACATAACCCTAAGATATGCTTTGAGGATTAGTATATAAGAACTTCCTAGAATTTTGGTATTATAGGGATTTTTTGAGTCTTCCAATAAATAAATCCATGTCTGGAAATGAGTAGGTAAAGGTGGATCTGGAATAGATTTTCCTAGGGGTAAAACCTAAAAACATAGCTTTGAGCTAGACTCGAATGGGAACTGGTGCACAAAAACGGGCCTTGCTGCACTCTTGGTTACGACACTCCTGTGTGACATGATTAGTATAATTACCATTTTTTACAAATAATTATGAAGGGTTTATAAGTATATACTTGCTCAATGAAAACATTTTTATGATTATGGATTATAACCATAAACTGTTCAATTTATGTTAAGTGTTTTACATGTTCGGAATTATGTATTGAGATTGATAAACTAATCAAGTGTATAAATTTTTTTAGAAATGGAGCCTAGTGGAAGGAATATAATCCATATCAATGCACCTAATCTATTTATGGATTTCCCTCTTAATCAAGATAATTATAGTAGATTTGGTGATGTAACTGGTGCTGATCATCTTATCACCATACTGGGACAACTCACTTAGGCTATGAATAATAACCTTACCTGTATGGATGACCCTGATCCACAACACGGAGGATCAATGTTAGAATAATTCATGAGGAAACAACCACTAACATTAAATGGGAGTACAAATCCATTAGTATCTGAACAATGGATAAATTCCTTAGAGAAAATACTTCATCCTTTGGGGAGTAGCGAAAGGGAAAAAGTTGTCATGGCAGTTTATCGCCTCATCATAGATACAGATCAATGGTGCTCATTAATACAAAAGACAAAAGAGGATGAAAAAGTATCAAACATGGAATGAAGGTAGTTTAAATATATTTTCCTAGAAAAATAATTTCTTCATGACCATCGAGATGATATGGAAATACAATTTCTGAGTCTGAGGAAAAATGAGGATGATAATGTCACCAAGTATGAGGCTAACATTACAAAGATAGCAAGGAATGTTGTAGATTATACATGTAACACATGGATTAATATTGATTGATTCTTTTATGGGTTAAAACAATTTCTTCAGTGAGCATTAGTATGACAATCATTCTTATCATACGAAGATATTATCTCATGTGCTATCAAGATAGAAAAATAATTCTCTATGTCATACGACTTTAAAGCAAAGAAAGAGAAGAAGAGACCTGTTGAACACTCTAGAAATGTAAATAAGGGGAATAAGGGAAAAGTTGAATGTCCCTCCTATGGTAAATGTGGGAAGAAACGCCCTGAGAGTTTTGTTACAAGTGTGGTTAAAAAGGCCACTAAGATAATTATTGAAAGGGGAAGATATAGGATATCAATGTTGAATTCTATAATTGTTGAGAAAAGTGGATTTATGCAAATGAACGTCCTATGCTCTAGCAGAACTTACCTCAGAAAAGGCCAAGTGAGAAAGGCCAAGCTTATGTGATCTCTACGATAGAGAATGATGCTCCTAAAGACATGGTGGCAGATAAATTAATGGTTTCTACAAGTTTAGCCAATGCTTTACTTGATTCTGGATCATCACATTGTTTCATATCTTCCCAGTTTGATAAGAAAATTAGATATTTTAAATTTGACTTAAAAAGGTAGTTTTTTGTCAAAACACCTAAGGAAAGTATCATCGCAGCAAAGTTTTGTGAATCAGTTCCCATTAGGGCATATAAATGTTCTCTATATACAGACCTCATTATCATACCCATGATTGAATTCAATACAATCCTCAGAATGGATTGGAATTCTTTCCATGATGCGAAAATTTATTATAAGAAGAAAGAGGTTACAATTTTCGATGATGATAAGGAGTAGCTTATCTTTAGAGGAGAAACATCACCACCTGATTATTATCTAGATCCACCCTCAATAGCTCAACTAATATCAATTATTGGGGAGGAAGAGAATGAAATAACTATAGGTGAGGAAAGGAATGTTCAAATAGAGGATGTACCTATTGTGCAAGAATCTGTTGATGTGTTTCCATAGGATTTATAGGGACATCCTCTAGAATGATAAATTGAGTTTTCCATTGATTTAATTCCTGGTTCAAGTCCCATATTGATGATCCCTTATAGAATGGCCACTGTGAAATTAGTGGAACAAATGAAAAAACTAGAGGAATTGAGTAATAAGGTATTTATTTTCCCTAGTGTTCCTCCTTGGGGATCCCCTGTACTTTTTGCTAAGAATAAGTATGGATCTATGAGTTTGTACATTGACTATAGAGAGATCAATGCTATAAAAATATATAAAAAGTGTCCCCTACCTCACATTGATGATTTATTTGACCATCATCATGGAGTTCAATATTTTTTCAAAGATTGACCATCAATCTGGATATCATCACTTGTGTGTGAACATGGAAGACATTCCAAAAACAGCATTTTGAACCAGGTAAATGCATTATGAGTTTATAGTAATGCCTTTTTAATTGACTAATGCACCCTCTATCTTCATGGATATAATGAATAGAATTTTCAATGAATATCATGATGACTTTGTAGTGGTATTTATTGATGATATCTTGGAATAATCCAAAATCTAAGAATATCATGAAAATCACTTGTGTATTATTCTAAAGGCTCTTAGAAAAAATGATTTATAGGGAAGTTTAGAAATTGTGAATTCTAGATTCTAGAGATTTCTTTTGTTGCCCATATTGTCTCAAAGGATTGAAACCTTGATGACCTTTCAAAGACCATGACAATCCAATAATGGCCAGCACCAATGAGTAAAAATGATGTACTCAGTTTTATTGGTTTAACAGGTTATAATCGGCATTTTGTCTAGAATTTTTCCTGATTGGGTAACCCATTAATCATGCTCACTCATAAAGGGCATAAATTTGTATGGAAAAAAGAGTGTGAAGAATTTTGTAAATAACTAAAGAGAAGATTAAATAATTCTCTTATATTGACTCTATCATTAGGGAATGATGGGTTTGTTATTTACAATGATGCTTCAAATAATGGACATGGTTTTGTCTTTATGAAGAATGATAGAGTTATTGCATATGCATCATGACATCTAAAAATTAATGAGAAAAACTATCCTAGTCATGATATTGAGTTAGCATTTGTAATCTCTTCTCTGAAGATATGGATACACAATCTCTATGGTAAAAAATGTGAGATTTATACCGATCCCAAGAGTTTGAATTATATTTTCTCCCAAAAATAACTCAACATGAGGAAAAGAAGATGGCTTGAACTACTCAATGATTATGATTTCACTATACACTACCACTTGGGTTAGGCAAATAATGTGGTAGATTCTTTGAGTATAATGGATCATGGAGTTTTGAACAAGATGGGAGTTGAAAAAGAATCCTATATATATGGATCTAATAATGATTAATATGGGAATAACCATGGATGGTGAAACATCAATGCTTTTTTCAAATGGTTTCCGAACCATATTTACTAGAAAGTACAAAGAGTTCTCAGACTGATGATAAGGAGTTTCAAAATAAGATTAATGAATGATGGGAGATTGAGTGACTTCATATATGAAAATGAAAATTTGAAATTTGGGAAGGGACTTTGTATTCTCGGTATACCTGATCTAAAAAGGGAATTGTTTTATTATTCTCAAAGCTCAAATTTCTATATACACCTTGGTAGCACCAAGATGTATATAGAGATTTGAAGGAATATTTTTAGTGGTACAACATGAAGAGAGAGATTTTTTATTTTTTGTCAAGACGTATGGTTTTTCAATAAGTTAATACTAGAAGTCAATAAAATTGAGGATTAATTCAACCTCTTCCCATACCTGAGTAGAAATGGGATAAGATTACCATGGACTTTGTTATGGGGATACCAAATACTCCTAGAATGAATGATTCAATATGGGTCATTATTGATCGTCTTAAAAAGTCATTACATTTTGTTGATATAAGTAAATATTCACCACTTGAACGTCAGATAAGACTATATATTAATGAAATTGTAAGACTTCATGGAGTACCTCTATCGATTGTTTATTATCGTGATCCCCATTTTACATCACGATTCTGGAAAAGTATTTAGATAGCCTTGGATACTGAACTTCGTTTGAGCACTACCTTCCATCCTCAATTCGATGGACAATCAAAATGGACTATTCAAACCTTAGAAGACATGTTGTGATCTTCCTCCCTTGACTTTCAAGGTATATGGGATCAATATTTACCTCTAGTAGAATTTTTATATAATAATAGATTCCATTCAAGTATTCAGATAGCACCATATAAAGCGTTATATGGAAAGAGATATCCCACACCAACTTGTTAGAATGACGTCGGTGAAATAAAACTTGTAGGCCCAGAAAAAGATTATGAAACAATGTAAAAGATAAATATTATCCAAACCCACATCAAGGTAGCCTAAAGTAGGAAAAAGCTCTATGCCGATAACCGAAATAAGTATTTGGAATTTGAAGTAGGAGACTATGTTTTCTTGAAGGTATCTCTATGGGAGGGTGTCATACATTTTAGTAAGAATGGTAAATTGAGTCCTGGGTACATCAGAACTTTCGAAATTCTAGGACGAACTGGTGTTGTAGCTTATCATTTGGAAATTCCTCCAAGTATCTCCAAAGATCACGATGTGTTCTACGTATAACTATTGAGAAAATACATGCAAGAACCAACACATGTAATCACCTATGAGAAAATTGAACTGGAACCTGATCTTTCTTATTGTGAAGAGCTGGTCAAAATTCTTAATACTAGAGAACAAGTGCTGAGAAACTAGATGACTCATCTGGTAAAAGTTCTATAGAGAACCCATAAGATAGAAGAGGCAACTTCAGAACCTCAGGAACTTATGATGAAGAACCACCTGAATCTTTTTATGCAGTAATATTCTAGAAATTTTTAGGATGAAATTATTTTAATGAGGGGGGAATATAACACACCCAAGATTCTACAATACATTTCCCTTTGAATAAGGTAATAGATTTCATCGTACGCAACTTCGAGTATCTAACACACCGCAACCAATCAAACAAACCATTATGAATAGTAATACCCACTTTTTGAAATTTTATAAATTTTATCTTTCAAAATGAAATTTATTTTTGGATTCAGAATATCGAAATTATTTTATGGTGAATTTTAGGTATTTTTTGAAAAACATTCAATTTTTGATGAATAGTGAAAAACACTGCGTTATTGGTTAAAACCAACTTTTTTTTAAAAAAATATTTATTTTATTTAAACTTATTTTAGGTCAAAATAGATACATAGAACCTATATAAGTTCAATTTAATTCATTTGATTCATTTTATAATAATCTTAGATATATAAAAATTTTATTGAACTTTTTATAGTCTTTTACCCACCTCCTAGGTGCATTTACAAATTTGCATAAAACAAAATTTTATGGCTTCTGTGAGTTGAATTTCAAAAATCAGAGAGACCGAGTTAATATTAGTAAGTAAAATTTGGTTCAATAAGATGAAAATAATTTATGGTGAATAGTAACTTTTGACTTTTATTTTCCACAGTTAAAAGTAAATAGGGTAATTATGGGTAAAAATGATAACATAATTACCCTAACACATGTCCTAATTCTAATGAATATGTCTAATTCAACAAAAAAACTGCTAGGAATAAAATATGATCCCTTTTTGTCCACTTGTATTATATTGGGGTGTTAATTATTATTTTATTTAAAGAAGAGTTAAAAGAGTTAAATTCAAAGTTTAATAACTAAACCATTATTAATATAGGGTTATACATAAAATAAATTCATCTATAAATATTCATTAGAAAGATAAAAATATTTCATACATAATGTTATTTTATTTACAATTTTTAGACATTATATAACTTAATTTATTAATGACAGAATGATGATATGATAATTACCTTATTAATGAATGATTAAAATAATTGATATTATAAATATCCAAATAAATGTAATTTGAATCGTTTGATAAATTAAACTAATTTTATAGGTTAATATGACATGTTATGGTTGATTAAATAATGTTTTTGAAGTAATCATGTTGTAATGATTTTCATAAAAACCAAATAATAAATAGTGTCAAAATTGACATAATTGAGTTTTTAAAACAAATACTATATTATTAATTGATATAATATTACTAAAAATATAAGGTGCAGAAAAAGGAATTATATGAGGTTATATATATTAATAATGAACCACTTGGGGTTTTCTTGGATTGTTATAGAATGTTTATTAACCACATAATATAAAAATACAAAGAGACATGGTAAATGTCAAACTATTTAACTAAAAGTTAAATATAAAAGATAAGGTTAATATGGTGACCTAAACCTATCCAAAACCTATTGGATGAGACGTTTTCAACCCTTACCTACCTTATCCATTAAATAAATCATTTTGGAACCATTATTAACCTAAAATTATTTTATTATAAAATAATATTTCAATCCTTTTTCTAAAGTTACCCTGGCCTCTCTTATAAAAGGGAACATCCCCTTCTCTTAATTTCACACCTCCAATATCTTTTGGATCGGCAAAAACCTTACCAAATATACTCCCAATTTTCCTCTATTAATCCTAGATGCATTCCTTTGATCGTAAATCCAACCTATGGACCCCTTTTTATCAAATCAAAAGGAAGAACCTGAAGAAGAGGTAAATATTTCATCACCTCTTTCAAGTTATTTTCTTCTTCCACTTCTTCTTTCATTGTTGTTTCCATTGTAAAATAATAAATCCAGTATAATATATATATTTTGTTGTTATTATAAAAATGATACAACCATATTCATTATTCTATCCATCATATAAATGACAAAGTCACCATACATGTGTACCTATGGCTTACTGTCTCCACGTTGTGGTGTAGTTTGTTATTCAAACACTTCACTATTTGAATGGGTATAATAATGTATATAACTAATGTAAATAATAAATATAGAATTTTAATGATTCTTTATATATGATATACCATCCAATTACATACTATTTCACCATAAATATAATGATATTGTCGCTCGTGCGTACGTATGGATTACCCTCTCCACGAACGCAATGAGATTCATTCCCTATCGTAATCATTCAAGAATAATTTTCATTTTATGATTATATATAATGTTTAAGAACTTCATATCGATCTGGATATGAATAAAATAAATCCTATATATAACAAACATGGCTTATATAACCAATCATATAAAGGAAAACAAATCAGTTAACACCCGAAATGATAATATTACTGAATTATTATTAACAGAGCAATATTAGAGGGTGACATATGATATAAAATTTCTGTTTATAGTTCTTTTATAATTTAATAACAACTATTTAACTATTATATAAGAGGTTAACGTACCCTAGACCAAGGAAAAGTACTAGGTAAGGGTTAATTTCACAATACCTTTATTATCAGAGGTGGTTTTTACGTATGTATCTACTGGGACCTCTTTATCATCCACATCCGTGTTTCCTTAAAAATTTAATTCAAAACATTTTTACAATTGACTATAATATGGGTTAAATTCATTTATACCCTTATTTGACCAGAAATGTTTTGAAAGGAATCTTTCTGTCAGTTTCCAAACAAGGTACTTTATGACCTTTTCGACAAAATTAAGTTAAGAATGTATTTTTTTAACTTATACGGTGGGTGTGGCTATTTTAAACCATTATATCATTGTAAAAGCTTCCCATACAACCTTATACAAATATTTTCAAAATAAATTTTTTCTTTTAGAATTATATGACTTCTAAATGATTTCAAAATTGAAAGAGATATTTCTCTAAATTTTATTTGATTTAATCTATGTCAACATCCTTTGATGGTTTTTAAACTTGTTTGAAGTTGATATATTATGATAAAAAACTTCCATATTGTATTGATGGTTATGTGATATGTTTTACTGTGGATGTGTTATTTTTACACCATTCATGATTTATAGATAATGTATTGACATTTCGTATTCTAGTTTTAATACGAATGTTTATGTTACGTTTAAACCTTTTCATATGAGAAATGCATTGGACTTAGTAAGTGATGGGTGGAGCCCTATATAGCCCCTCGATGCATCGGTAGGTCTCATAAGACAAACTAGTGTCTTGGAACAAGGCCTCAACAAAATTTTATTTGTATTCTTGGAACATGGCCTTGACTATGTGGTTATGAAGTCTGACATTATGCATTCCATCATTATAAAAGTGGCAATTGGTATTGCTTGTCAATATTCAACTAGTAGAACATCCATGTGAATAAGTAAATGGAATTATATTATTTTATCTTTTCCATATTATAAGGAAGTTTACGTTTAAAAGGATTTTTTGAGTGTTACAAATTTCCTTATAAGTTTATACTTATTAATAAAACTTTAACCTATATTGTTATCCTTACTGATCATCTGAGCTCACCCCTGTATATGTTTTATTTTTCCCATGATGTGAAGAAGTATTTTATGGTTGACCTATAGGGATAGGATAAGGATATAAGTGTTTTCAAAAGGGGAAAAATGTTGTTGATGTTTTTAATTCATTATGAAATGTAAAACTTATGAATGTATCTAGTACTTCCAAAGCTACTAAACTGATTCGTCTTTTTGGATTTGTTCCCTTATGATCATGCCAATGTTATGTATTAATGTATCGACTCTGAGAATCTGGGGCCAAGGAATTACACTTCTAAAATAAATAAAGGTAATTGACAAGCTATATTGGCTAATTAAAACAACAAGAAACTAACCTGAAACCAAAAACTAGGAATTAATCCTAGAAACAACACAAGGGATCAAACAACTAGATCGCTAAACTAAGGAACCCAAATTTGGAACTCAAAAAATAGAACATTCCTCAATAAGAAGCTATAAGGCTCTATCCTAAGGGTCACATCTGACATATGATGGTGTCTAGATCCAACTCCTTAGAATATCACCCCAATGTAATCCTGATTGAAAATAAAACCTGGGGGAATCCTCAACCCAACCACTTATAAAAATACTCCCCAATCATCCATACATGCACCCTAGGTTCCTCCCCTGTCTATAGAATATGGGCTAAACAATCCCCAAAAGGGTACCAACCTATGTTCTACTCCACACAAGAGAATCCAAAAACATCAAGAAAAAAGCCATGAAAAAATTCCAAAAAATGGAATCCCTCTAATATATAAACCACCCAACATCCAAAAGATACACTGAACAATGTCCACCCATACATAAATCCTCAAACGCTTCTAAAAAGAACCAAGGAAGCATTGCCAACTCATGGGATTATAAGAGTTTGTAAAAAAATATGATCCTAAATAATCCATCCATCAACCAAAATTCAAATTTCTTAACCTACATACAAAAAATATCCAATGGAATCAATAAATAAGTACTGACTCAGATAAAACTAAATCACAACACTCTATGAAATAAATTATAACTTTCACTCCATTAGAAGCATGTATAGTTCTAAAAAAGGAATGATGGTACTCTAAAAAGACTCTACTTTTAAACTAGAACATTCTAGTGTGAGGTATCCCACCTCAACAAACATAATACATAGACTCTCATGTGGTTATGTCGCTAAAAAACACCAAGATTGCCAAAATCACACATGGGAAAATAAAAACCAAGATTTTCTAAAACAAAAAGGCTTTTCAAAAATCCAATTTTTAAAACCATGAAATAATAAAATTTGGCCTTCTTTTATTCAAAACAAAATGAAAAATATTTTACAACTCAAACCTTCAGCACATATATGACATGATAATATTAAAAGAATTTCCAAAATTAATTTAAAAAAACCATTTTTTTGAAAAACCAAAACACCTTAAAAAATATAGAAATTAAATAAACACTTTCCTTTTTGAAATAGTTTTCAAATCGCATGCCTTTTTAAAATACACCCACTAATGGTAAAATTGAAATAATACCACAAAATAAATTTTGAAATAACTAGTTTCTTTACAATATAAAACTAATCATTTAAAAAACCCTGTGTAATTGATAAAAAATCAACCACACAAAATTTGTTTTTTGAAATTCCATATTAAATTAAAAATTTAAAAAAATTTATGAAACCAATATCATTTATCAGAAAACTATACGGCCTTGTTTTAAAATTGAAATCCCATATCTCATGAAATCAATTTTTTATACATAGAAAATAAAATTTACATAACATGAACAAACATCATAACGACGACATAACAAAACATTAAAAAAAACATTATCCAATGATTCCAATATATCACATGACTGACCATGACTCTTATCTCATTTCCCATGAAAACTATAAATTCAATATTCATGCTGTCTAAATGTAAAATCAACTAGGACGTGGAACCATGCCTTACATCGAATTGGGGTTTACAAAAACATTCCAATCCTGAAATGGTTCCAAGAAGATGTTTGTAATCCAGAATTTGTTTTTTGGATATGTTTTTAAACCCTAACCACCAACCCCCTGTCTCAAATTCCTTCTTTGTGACTATTATAAAACATCACATGTGGACCCCATGGATACTCAACTATTCTAAATGAGGATCAAAACACCACTTCCACACACAAAAAACCATAATCCAATAATTCCATCAAATAGTAAACAAACAAAATTTAAAATCAAAATTTCACATCCAACATCCCATAGAATCTTCAGGATAAGGGATGGAAAGATCTTTCTAGAATCTTCTAGCACTTAACTCTCGAGTTCCAATGAAATTAAATAACTATATCTTACCAAGAAACCCCAAATAGAAAAGTGAATTCTAATGTTTTTGGTTTCTATGAAATGGAAAAACACAAAATCCTGATACCATTTATAATGAACTAGAAAAGGTCGTCCTTCTAATTGATACTCAAATCAGCATGTCACTATCCTAAAGGGAGTTCTTGATCCTCATGTTGAGTCAATAAGGTACCCTTATGACTTTACAATTCATTCTTGTTTTGAAAATCACAAAAACATTATCTCAAGGAAAATCTCATTTTATAATATGTTTTACTTCTATAAGGAAAATTTCCTTCCTCGAGGAAATTAATCCTTACCATGTTTTTCATTGTTCATTATTTTGTCTATGTATAAAATTTTGTTTCATATCTAAATGCCTTGGAATCATATAATACATAGATAAAGAGAAATCTATTTTTAGGATCTGAATGCAGGTTCCGAGTTCTTTGAATTTAGACTCCGAACACTTGTGTGTTCTGACTCTGAGTTCTCCAAATTAAAACTCCAAACCTTCTTGAGTTCTGACTCCGAGTTCTCTGAATTTAGACTACGAATTCTTATGAGTTATGACTCTGAGTTCACTGAATATAGACTCCAAACTTCTTTGAGTTCTGACTCTTAGTTATATGGATTCAGACTCCAAACTATTCTGAGTTCTAACTCTGAGCTCCCTGAATTAAGACTCCGAACTCTTCTATGTTATGACCCCGAATTCCAAAGAACTCAGACTCTGAACATTGTGAGTTCTGACTCTAAATTCGAATGAATTCTGACTCTGAACATTGTAAATATATATTCCTAATTTCCTTGAAATTTGGACTCTGAAAATATATAGAGTTCATGTTTCCAATTCCTTAGAAAACATAATATGAATATCCTTGTATTATAGACAATGAATGTGTTTTTCGTTAGACTCCAATCATTTATTTGATTAAATTTTGAATATTTGATTTTGGGTATGTAACCATATTTTTACCCTCACATATTTTTGTTATAAAACAATGTCGTGCTTTCAGTTACTAACAAACCGTTGTTTGAGTGACATGTGTATAGGTCCCTTCAAAATTTAAGGAAAAATATGACCGTTGGAGGAGGGAGCTGACCATTGGAGTTGTGCCTATAAATAAGAGCTCATTTGAACGAGCTTAGAACCTTTTGCAGACATTACTTTTCACAACTATGCTTACACGTTGTTGACGTGATTTTAGAGAGATAGGATCTTATAAAATCATTGGCTTCATGCAAAAAGTATTAATGGCTTGTTAAAACTTTTATTCATGCAGATTTGCTTTGTGCAGAGGTGCAATTTCCTTGAAATTAGAGACATCAGGTTGTGAAGTCCGAGGTGATGATTTCTTTACAAATCAAGCACTTGTGGGGATAGTAAGACAGATACCGATCGTTGGATTGAAAGCTTACCTAGGTTTTGGTAAGACAGAATTTCTTGAATGTATAAATCAAGGGACCTTTATCTATGGTTGTTGGATACCCTTCCCTTTGGGTTAGAAGAGTTACTACTTGTTTCTAGTAGTGTTTCACTTTTGTTTTCTACTATAATTTTGGTTGTTAAGGAATGTATAACTATCTTATACTTCCTTAAGCATGTAATCTGATTATATAGGATTCTATACACTTTAAGGTAGAATCTATGTTCTTGTAAACTTTTGTTATGTTTCATTTCTGGAATCAGTTTTCCAGAATCAAGCAAGTTCTTATAATTTATAGGTGTTGTGAATTTTGTTTATGCAAAATTTATTTAAGGATTTTTAGAGTATACAATTCACCCCCTCTAATATATTGAGTATCTGACTGATAGTTTGATACTATAATAATTATCACATATATCATACTATTGATCCCAAAATTGGTTTCAGAGGAGGTGACCTTGTACCCTGAACCAATCTAACAATTGGATTTAGAGTTTTGGTTCAATCTTAATTAATCTCATGATTAGATCCAGGAGAGAATTCATAATTTTCTTATTTTTTGAATCATCTTTTCAGATTCACAAGTTTGGATTCATTTTTTCTTAGAGATACTCTAGTTCTATATTTTTCTTGCTTAGGAATAATTTCCTTGTTTAGAAACTATTATTACTAACTAGTTTATGCCCCAATATTTTTATTTAAGATGGAAGGTTTAAATGTTTGTTCTATCAAACATCTAAATCCTAACAGACCTCTTATTTTTTATGGAAATGATTATGAGCACTAGAGAGATAGGATGAAGACTTTCTTTGTTAACATTGGAGTTGATAACTACCTGATGCAGATATGGGACTATAAAATTCCTGATAAGGAATTAATAACTTTTACTAATCAAGAGAAATTATAATATTAAGAAAATTTTAGAGTCAGAAATACGTTGTTATGTTCCATGAATAGGAAAATCTATATTCAAATATCTTCATGTGAATCTGCAAACAAAATCTAGAAGAAACATGAAGATACACATTTTGGTACTTCTATAGTTATAGAGACAAGAAGAGCTATTCTAAGAGCTAAATACCATGGCTTTATCTTTCATTACGGAGAACCTATAAGAAAAGTTCAGAAAATATTTATGACTATCGTGAATAGCTTACATTTTATGGAAGGAAATTATTTAGATGATGAGTCTCTTGTAGATAAAATCATGTATATCATGAAAAATTAGTGGGAGTCCAAGAGGACAAAAATTGATGAGAACAGGAAAGTTACCCAGATTTCCTTAGGTGAATTGTTTGGAACTCTTCTTCTGTATGAGACTAGAATGAAGAGAGATGCTAATAATGTTAAAAAGAAGAATGGGAATGGTGGATTTTCTTTTAAAACTACTTCTAAACATATGAAAGCCCAGACTCTAGAAAGAGTTACTTAATCAAAGTCAATGAAAGTTACTATTTAGTCAGAATATAGTGATACAGAAAAGTCTGTGAATGAATTAGCTAATCTTCCTCAGAGAATGAACAAGATAGTATCTCAAAAGAACTATCAGAATAAATTCAAGAAGAGAGACTACAAAGATAATAAATATGGGGAAGTAACTTGTTATGAATGTATAAGAACATTTCATATTATACCTGATTTCCCTCTATTGAAAAAGAATGAAAAGAAGGAATGGAATTCAGAAAAAAAACAAGAAGAAGTTCAATCACTCAAATCACAAGAAAAGTCTTAAAGAAAATGATACTTGGAGTTCTAGATATGGAGACTCTTAGGGATGCGAATTTTCTGAATATAAATCATCAGCACCGAAAAACATTAGATTCATGGCTACTACTTCTTTCCCAAATACAAGTTGTATGGCCAAGGTACGCCCTATTGAGGCTTTAACAAATTTATCTCTTGATAAGAATTACTATTCTGAATATATTACTTCTAATGAAGATACTTCATCTTTAGATATGAATAAATTACATTATATAAATAAGTATCTAGATTTTCCAAGTTTTTATAAGCAAAAAATTGTAAAATTTATAAGAAATTGGACAAGGAAAATACTAGAGAAGATGTTCATACAAAAGAGATTTCAGACCTATCTAGAGATCATGAAGATAAGGATGAGATTTCAGAAAAACTTTTTAAAGACCTTAAGGAATTATATTTTGAAAAGTAAAAACTTTCTAAAGATCATAAGAATGCTATTTTAAAATTAAATGTTTTTGAGGCAGAATCTAACTCTAATGAAATAATTTCTGAAGATAGGAATATAGTCATAATACTAAAATCGGAAATATATTCTCTTAGAAAACATCTTGCAACTTTACTTCTAGTAATTAAAATTTTGACAAGATGTATTCTCAAATCAAACCTCAAGGAAATAATATTGGAGTAGGTTACAATCACCAAAAACCTATTTTTAAAAACAATTATTTCATTCCCTCCAGAGCGCCTTTTTATACTAAATGTCAAAGTGGTGGGCATTGGAAGATAAATTTCTCATTGAATAATGTTCAATATCATGGGTTTCATAATGATTATTTCTCTAAACAAATGTGGATACCAAAAATTTTGTTGTCTAATAATTCTATATCCAAGGAAGATTTCCTTCCAAAAGACTAACTTTCTTATTTTCTGGAAAATAAAGAAGGTACCAACAGAAATACTTGATACATGGATAGTAGATGTTCCCAAAAAATGTAAAACATCTTTTAAAATTTTATCAATTTGAAAGTATGAAATGTAACATTCGGAGATAATACTAACAGGGAAATTATTGGTATAGGTAACATTGTTCTTCTTGGAAAAACATTGATTTCAAATTTTTTGTTTTTAAGGGTCTTAAGAACAATCTCATTAGCATATGTCAATTATGTGATGAAGGTTACCTTGTGAATTTTAGGAATGACAAGTGTTTAGTACACAATTCCACGGAAGAATTTATTCTTTCCTCCAATAGGCAAGAGAATGTTTACACCCTAAACATAGAATACCTTAAAAGCCAAGACTTACCTTTCCTTAGTGTAATGGATGATCATTCTTGGTTATGGCATATAAGGTTAGTTCATCATAACCATAAGAAACTATGAAAACTCTCCAAGAAAGGACTAGCTATGGACCTACCAGAGCTTATATTTGATTATTCAAAAGTTTGTGATTCTTGTCAATATGGAAAGTACTATAAATCAAGTTTTAAATCACTCGGTGATTTCTCAACTACTAATGCATTATAGTTGGTGCATATGGATCTTTTCGGTCCAATAGAAACTAGAAGCATTGGAGGTAAATATTAGGTATTTTTCATAGTTGATGATTACACTAGATTTACGTGGGTGTATTTTCTAGCAAAGAAATATGAATCATTTTATTATTTTAAAAGTTTTATAGCCCAAGTAAAAAAAACGAGAGAAACCATCATTTATTAACTATCCATAGTGATCATGGAGGATAATTTAAAAATTCAGATTTTGAATCTTTTTTTAGTATAATAGGAATTACTCATAACTTCTCAGCACCTAAAACACCTCAATAGAATGGTGTTTTAGAAAGAAGAAATAAATTTTTTCAAGAGATAATGAGAACCATGTTGAGTGAGTATTCTATATCCGATCATTTTTGGGCTGAAGCTATAAGTACTACTTTCTATACTATAAATCGAGTTATGATTAGACATTTTAATAAAAAAACTCTTTATAACTTATGGAATGGTAGAAAACCTAGGCTTTATTACTTTATGTTTTTTGGTTTCAAGGTATTCATTCTAAATACTAAAGATAATTTTCACAAATTCTCACCAAAATATGATGAAGGTATTTTCTTAGGTTACTCCACAACTTCTAAGGCTTATAGAGTTTTCAATAAAATCACTTGTTCTGTTGAAGAAATAGTACATGTCAAATTTGATGAAACTGATCCTTTTGTTTTTAAACAACCCTAACCTACATCATCATATGTGTTTTGAAAAACTGATTATCAACCTTTGTTAGAAGATCCTTCAAATAAGGAAAATTTCCAGGAAGATAATTCTAAAACATTTACCCCAGAATATTTCTTACCCTATGTTAATGAACAAGGTTTACAAAACCAAAATTAGTTGCTTCTAAAGAATCATCCCAGTGATAGTATAATTGCTGATGTAAATAAACCTATAAAAAATAGGTGTTCCTTAATAAATGAAGTAGAACATATAGCATTTCATTCCCAATTAGAACCAAAAAGCACTGATGAAGCATTAGGTGATGATGATTGGATAAAAGCTGTGGAAGATGAACTAAATGAATTCAAAAGGAATAAAGTCCGGACCTTGGTTAAAAGTCATACAGAAAATTCTTTTATTGGAGTATAATGGGTCTTCAGAAATAAGTGTGATGAAAATGGAATCATAGTGATAAATAAAGCATGATTGGTTGCTAAAGGATATAATCAACAAGAGGTAATATACTATAAAGAAACCTATGCTCCAGTATCTAGACTTGAATCTATTCGTATTTTACTTGCCTTTGCAACAATCTTCAATTTCAAACTTTTTCATATTTATATGAAATATTATTTCTTTAATGGTTATGTTCATGAGGAAGTTTTTGTAAAAAAAACCTCCTAGTTTTGAAGATATAAAACATCTTGATCATGTTTTTAGACTTACTAAATATTTTTATGGACTTAAGCAAGCCCCTCAAGCTTGTTATGATAGACTTACATGATTTTTGCTTAAAAATAATTGTGTTAAGGGAAATGAAGATCAAACCCTTTTTATAAATAAAGATAAGAAAAACGTTTTTATTGTTCAAATTTATATTGATGACATTATATTTGGTTCAACTCAGCAATCCTTAACTGATTCCTTTACATATCTATTGAAATCTGAGTTTGAAATGAGTATGATGGTTGAGTTAAAATTTTTCCTTGGTTTTAAAAATTATCAAAAACTAGAAGGAATCTATATATCCCAACATAATTATATTAAATATATTCTTAAAAATTATGGATATGACAACACTAAGAGTATTAGTACTCTTATTGGAACCACAACCACTCTTGATCTTAATAAAGACGGGAAACCAGTAGATCAAACAAATTTTAGAAGTATGATAGGAAGTTTACTTTACATGACAACTAGTCATCTAGAATTAATGTTTTCAGTTTTATTATGTTCAATATATCAATCCAATCCTAAGGAATATCATTTAAAGGTAGTGAAAAGAATTTTTCTCTACATAAAGGGAACTGTGGATTTAGGACTCTTTTATACTTCTGGAAATGATTTTATTCTAAAAAGTTTTTCGGATGCTGACTTTGGTGGATCTAAAATGGATAAAAAAGTAAATCAAGAACTTTTTATTTCTTAGTAAATTCATAAGTTTCTTGTTCATGCAAGAATCAACACTTAGTAGCACTTTCAACTGCTGAAGATGAATATGTAGCAGCTTAAAGTTGTTGTGCTCAAGTGTTGTTGATGCAACACACACTCACAGACTATGGTATGAGTTTTACCAAAACACAATTTTTTTGTGAAAATACTAGTGCCATTTCCCTATGTAAAAATGATGCACATCACTGTAGTGAAAAAAACATAGATATTAGTTATCAATTTCATAGAGATCACACACAAAAAGGATATATCATTATTGATTTTATCGGAACACAAGATCAACTTGCTGATAATATTAAAAAAAATTTACCCTTCGATAAATTTAAATACATTAAACAGAAGCTAGGAATGATAACCATAAAGGTATATTCATTATTAAATTTTTGTTGAAATAAATTTCCTTACAGTAATAAAGTCTTTTTCATAGGGGGAGTATATTTTCTTGTTAGTTAGATGAAATTTTTCGTAATGAAAATTTTATGTATTTGGTTTTTCAAAAAATTTCGTAATGAAATTTTTCGTAGGCAGTTTTTCAAAAAAAATATTTATTGAACATTTTTGTAATAAGTTTTTCAACATTTTCCTAATAATGATTTTTGAATTCAATATTTTCATAATGGAGTTTTCTGTACTCAATTTCTTTGTAATGGAGTTTTTTTTTGAATTCAAAATTTTCGTAATATAATTTTCGTACTCCAAAATTTTCATAATAATGTTTTTCTTTTCATAATCATTTTTTCGGAATCTAAAGTCCTTCAAGTAGAATATTAATCCTAGAAATCCAAAAGGTATGTTTCTTTTCTGGAGTTTTTGTAATAAATTTTTACTATCTAGTATTTTCTATTGTGTTTTAAAATTTTTCAGATTCTAGTTTCCTCAAATCCGAATGTTTTTATTTAGAACATCAAAAGATAATATTCTATCAAGTTTTCCTTGTGGTTATCATTTCAACCGTTAGATCTAATAAGAAGTTTTCTTAACCATTGGATTCACATTGAAAGTTCAACCGTCGCTTCAAACGCCTATATAAAGGACCCCCGAAGGGTTTTCCCACATCAGATTTCAAGCCTTTGCGTGCTGAAGCTCTGCCCCTCTTTCCAAAGACCATTCTAAACCTCTAAAATCTTTCTGAAATCCGAATGTATGGGGAAGTTCCTTCCCACGAGATGTCAACTTTCAAGTCAATTTCGAAGTGGAATATTTACAGATAGAGGTTGGTCCATCCGAATTTCTTTGTGAAGTACGATTCCATTATATTAAATAATATTATGTTAAATGGATGGGATAGAGTTTGCATATCAATGTCTGGAGCTCAAGATGTAGTTTATCCAGATTTTCTTATGGAATATTATGAATCTGTGAGATTTTTCAAAGAATAAGAGAGGAGTAAATTTTCTTTCAAAAGCTATTGAAAAACATATGTCCTTTCATAGACCAAGGCTGCTATCTTGTTGGGGTTATCTTATGAAGGGGAAGCTGAATTCTGCTCCCCTAAATTGCCGGATGTACAAGGATGTTTTGTCAAGGTGAAAGCTATGGAGTGTCTTGGAATTTCAGATGTCAAGACTCCGAAGATTGCTCATTTTCCAGTAAATAATCGGATCCTTGAACTCTGGGTTCAAGGGTTTATCATTCAATTAAAAGGTGACAGGGACACCTTGAAGAAGAGTGATATGTACATTTTATATTTTTTGGTGAATCTGAGGAAGGTAATCTTGATGAAACATATTCTGATCATGATTGAGAATATTAAGAATGGAAATTTTAAGGCTTAGAATATTATATATCCATCCATTCTATCAAAGTTAATAGTTCGGTGCCTTGAGTCTTTCTAGATTCCTTGTAGTTCGAAGCTGAGGAATTGAAAAGTCATGTTAGTAAATGATGATACTTTGAAGTGAATGAATATTGGTTTCTCTAAAGTTTTTAGAGAATTCTATGACTTACCAGAGGAAGAGGCTGAAGTTGATCCAAAGGAACAAGAAGTTCTTGAACCATTGAAAAAGGTGGAAAAAAGAGGAAGTTGAAAGAATTAGAATAAGAAGAGAAAACCCCAAAGGATAAACGAACCAAATCCACACACCCAAAGCCCAAGACACAAACATCCTATCCAGATGAGGTTGCAACAAAGAAGAGGGAAGAAAAGAAAAATCAGAAGGAAGGAGAGACACAGTTTGTCTTGGATACTACAAGAGCTAAGGCTTTAAAAGAAAAGACAGCTGATGAGATTGAAAAGAAAGGTAAGGAAAAGAAGAAAAACAAGAAGTTATCGGAGGCTGAGATTGTTCAATACCTTCTAAGGGATACTGAGAAAGAATATGAGAATATCCCTATACTAAAATGCTTCATTATAGAGGCCTTACATGAGATACCGGGGAAGAAATTTCTCAGTCCATAAAAAGTAAAAGAAAATATTTTTGATGAAAAGGAAGCTGTGGAAGAAGTACAAGAAGAAGAAAGTAGTTGTGATGTAGAAGACCCCATAAATCAAGTTAAATACATTCATGAGAATGAAAGTGCATCCAAGAAATTTTCAATCCGAACCTCTCAAGATGGATTTTTAATGCTTGATACTCCTGGGATAGATGAGAAGGGCAAAGAAGAAGTTAACACACTATCTGAGGAAGAAATTCTAGACCATGATTTCATACATCATGAGGCTAGAGCTGAAAAAGAGAATATGGATGAAGATATAATTTTTCAGTTGTCTGATAGTGAACAAAAATATACGGATGAGGAAGATTTTCCATGAACTAATAAGGGTTAACAAGTGGTTGTTGATACACCCACCAAAGCATTTGTGAAAAATAAATATGTTGTTGGAACATCAAAGAGGAAGCTGGTTGAGCTAGAGAAAGATCCTCCACCATAAAAAGTCTTGGATTTGGAATCATCTTCACTTGAATATGATTTCATTGTCTAATATTTGAAGAAGTTGGTTGGCACCATTCCAATCTTTCCAAGCATTGACTTGAGATGTCAGATGCTCCAACATAGCATGAATCAAAAATAAGATTCAGTGTCCATGGGGATGGAAAAGTGTGTAAAGCTAGAGGCAGACTTAAAATATTTCCTTATCAACTACGATGCCCACAAAAGGTCCTGCACGAAATTGGGTAGTTGGTCCAATAAGACAGTTGAATATTTGAGAGAACTTGATGAGTTTCAAGATGGTTTCAAGGAGGCTTTTGACATAGAAGACGGTAAAAAAAGGATCTCAGAAGTAGATTTGAGAAATAGATAACCCTTGAGCAGAATAACCAGATTCAAGAAGTAAAAGATCTGAATTGGAGGTTGTATTCTATTGCTCAAAGTTGGAAAATGGAAAGGGATCTCCGAATCGAGATCGAAGAGAAGCTAGTTAAGCAAGATGAGTTGTTGAAGGTTAAGGCAGAGGCTCTGAAGGCTTAGGAAGAAAATATCAAAGAATTAGAGAAGAAATTAGAGGATCAAGATCAACTCCTAAAGCAATTATAGGAAGACCACAAGGAACTCAAAAAGCTAAAAACCATAGTGATGAAATTGATACCCAAGGAGAAGGAAGGAAAATATATTCAATATGATATTTTGATGTATTCTTACCTTGTAAAAATTCTTCCTATCGTAATGAAATTTTTCATTGCTCATTTTTGATTCGATTCATTGTACTAATATTTCATGTACCATAATTTTTTTCCATTCCCTCAATTTTTTTTAAAATCACAAAGGGGGAGAAAGAAAAATGAATACTAAGAAAAGAAGAAATATCCCTAAGTAAGGGGGAGTTTATTTAAGGGGGAGTTTTCATTACAAATATTTCTATACTCAAGATAATAAAAAATCACATTACAGAAATTGAGAATATATTCCTTAGAGTTCCAAAGCCTAAGGGGGAGTTATTCGTATTCATCCTTTCCAATATGATAAGTGAGATAAGTTTTACTTTAAAAGTCTAGAAAAATATTGTTTACTACCTTTCATTTTTGTTCGTAAGGATGTTTGTGCTTTTAAAAAAGGGGGAGATTGCTGAGTCAATAAGGTCTCATTATTACTTTACCATTAATTCTAGTTTTGAAAATCACAAACACCTTATCTCAAGGAAAATCTCATTTTACCCTATGTTTTAATTCTATATGGAAAATTTCCTTCCCCAAGGAAAGTCATCCTTACAATGTTTTACAATTTTTATTATCTTATATAAGTATAAAATTCGGTGTCATATATAAAAAACTCGGAATTATATAATACTTAGATAAATAGAAATCTTTTTTTCATGATTCCGAATTCAGGTTCCGAGTTCTATGAATTCAGACACCAAACTCTTATGAGTTCTGACTACGAGTTCTTTGAATTCTGACTCCGAACATTTCTGAGTTCCGACTCTGAGTTCTCTGAATTCCTACTCCGAACTCTTATGATTTCTTACTCTGAGTTCTCTGAATTCACACTTTTACCTTTTCTGAGTTATGATTCCATGTTCTTTGGATTTTGACTCCAAACTCTCATGAGTTCTGACTCTGAGTTCTCTAAATTCATACTCCGAACTCTTTTGAGTTCTAACTCCGAATTCTAAAAACACAGACTCCAAACATTGTGAGTTCTACACTGAATTCGAATGAATCCTGACTCTGAACATTGTAAATCCAAGTTCCAAATTTCCTTGAAATTCAGACTCCAGAAATCTATAGAGTTCAGGTTCCAAATTCCATAGAAAACAGAATCTGAATAACTTTGTATTATAGGCACTGAATGTGTTTTTGGTTAGACTTCAAACTTTTATTTTCTTACATTCAGAATATTTGATTTTGGTTAAGTAACCATATTTTTTAACACTTGTTTTTGTTATAAAAAGATGTTGTGATTTCAGTTACTAACAAACCGTTGTTTGAGTGACACGTGTACAAGTCCCTCCAAAATTCAAGGAAAAATATGATCATTGGTGGAGGGAGTCGACCGTTGGAGTTGTGCCTATAAATAGGAGCTCATTTGAACGAGCACAAAACTTTTGGCAGAATTTACTTTTGAAAAATGTGCTTACATGTTGTTGAAGTGATTTTTAGAGAGAGAGGCTCTTGTAAACTCTCAGGCTTTGTGCAGAAAGTTTGAACAGCTTGTACAAACATTGCTTCGTGCAGATTTTCTTTGCGCAGAGGTGTGATTTCCTTGAAATCAGATACATTAGGTTGTGAAGTTAGAGGTTCCTATTTCCTTACAGATCGAGGGCTTGCGTGGATATCACGATAGATACAGATCATTGAATTTAGGGATTACCCGGGGTTGGGAAAGACAGACTTTCTTGAAAGTACAAATCGAGTGACCTTTATCCAGGGTTGTTAGATACCCTTCTCTTTGGGTTAAAAGATTTACTACTTGTTTCTTGTAGCATTTCAGTTTTTCTTTCTTCTATAATTTTGGTTGTTAAGGAAAGTATAACTATATTATACTTCCTTAAAAATGTACTTTGTTTATATAGGATTCTATATGCTTTAAGGTAGAATCTTAGTTGTTGTAATCTTTTGTTATGTTTAATTTCTAGAATCATTTTTCCAAAATCAAGCATGTTATTAGAATTTAAAGGTGTTGTGAATTTTTTTTATGCAAAATTTCCTTAAGGATTTTTAAAGTATACAATTCAACCCCCTCTTGTATATTGAGTATCTACATCATAGTTTGATACTAGAATCAGTATCATATCTATTGTACTATTGATCCAACACCCCAATGGTTTGAAACTAGTGTGAGGGAATCAATTGAACACACTTGGGAAAAAGTTCACCCAATAATCAGAGTAAAAGATAAAAAAGTAATTTAATAATAATATATAATGACATGTCCGAATATCGAATGTCCCCACTAAAAAAACCAAATAACAAACCATGAGAGTAGTAAAAAAACATTGACCACCAAAATATCCCCCAATACTCTGACCTCCCTCTATTATAAGCATAGACACCAACCAAAATTCCAATAATTAGCCACCATAATATCACTACACCTCCAACCATAGAAATAAGTGAAATCCTAATAAGCCAAGAAAAATCAAATATAGAGAAAATTGAATGTAATTAGAGGAAAATAAAGGTAGGTACTACTAAAACCAGGTAATATGAACAGTAGATTAAAGCAGGTAAAAAAAACGAATAATATCAAATAATCCAATGATCACTAAGCTATGTGAAGAAGTACTAAGAACATAAAACTGAGATAATAATAGAGGCATGAGGACATAAACACTCAGTTGGACAACACTACCCATCATAACTATGTAAAATCCTTAGTAAGGTCATTTATAAATATCTAGTTTGAACATAACATGTATAGTATGATTCCAAATTTCTTATAAAACCAAATCACAAGCACACTTTCTAACAACTACCCTTTTATAAAACCGTGACAAAGATATATAAGCCTTTTAAATGAAACCTTAAAACCACGAGAAACCAAATGAAAACCCTTTTTCCCATTTTCAAAATCCCATGAAAATATATTTTTTATAAATAATTTCAAGGAAAAAATTTTCTTTAAAACACATAAAGAAATTAAGACCATTATTGTTTTTAAATATTACTTCCAAAACAATATAAAAACCCCTATTTGAATTTAATCCAAAACAAGATAATGTAATGAAGTAAAAGTCATAAGAAGAAACCATAACATCATAAGGGAAACCATATAATTTCAAAGTTCAATCATAACAGAACCAACATGTCAACACATGCACAACATAATAAGTAAGAAACTCAAATGATGAATATATAATAAATAAAGAATAACATACCATACATATCATGAGGAAAAACCATATTGGCTAATAGTAAATGTTTAAGGCATGCAAGGTGGACAAACTACCAACAGGTTAACAGTCACACATCCGTTAACTCAATCATTATAAACCTAGTATCATTAGTGACACCCCACTAACAAGGTATTATATACAACTAAGGGTTACTAGATTTTTCATAATATCAAATACCCTTGAAACATCCCATTATGTCCCACTTTGTATCCTAGGGTTCCTTCTGGAATAAAAATAGTATGTGGGTAACTTTCAAAATAAATTTCATACAATGATAAAAAAAGCCCAAATTATAACACCAAAATCATGTATTTCCCACCTCACATTTCCCATATAAAGAGCCCAAAATCATAAAAAATAAAATGGGGATCATCAAGGGAAATAATAAATTATCAAACACACATCATATAAAAAATTCCAACTAGGCTTTTCCGATATCAGTTTTATTTTGTTCATTTTGAAATCACTTATAAAAACAATTTCTAATCAAAAAATAAACCAATTTGAAATCACAATAAACACCAAAAATGAACTAAGAAACACAAATAAATACCCATTTCATTTCAAAAATGGTAAACCCCTACTTTTTATCCAATTTTTGTTTTAAAACTAATAACAACCATTTCAAAAAGATAATTGAATTCAAATACATATTTAAAAATATTTATGTCGCATTAGAAAAGACAATAAGGCATTTAATCCAACACATAACATGAGACCAAGGTCCATGACAAGTATTTAATCCATTTTTAATGTCAATAAAAACTTATAGGGTTTTCCACACTAATTCAAATCCATGGGAAAAGTTTTTAAAACACATGAAATATTTTAAAAGTTTCATACAAGCAATTTTCTTAATATGAGGAATGCATCCTAGGCCCATTACATGTGCTAAAAAATATTCAAAAATTATTTCAAGAATACTATGATATATAATTCGTTTTTGATTTATTAAAAACCATTATAAATGAATAATTAATTTATATCATAAAATATTAGGGGGGTATATAGAGACTGTACCTCAAATTAGTGGCGAGGGAGATGAAACTACCAAAAATGCTTTGGATTTGGTGATGGATGACAAAAACACAAAAAGTGGCTTTTAAGACCCATATCTAACACTAAAAAAGAATAAATTAAAAAAATACTTAAACCCTTTTACCTAGGGTTTGGATGAATAAACAGGGTGACGAGGAGAAGAGAAACTAACAAAATATAGAGGGAGAAGGAATGTGGAGGCCAAACCTTAACTGATCAAACAACAATACCAATGAAATCAAGAGGAAACTCCATCACATGAGGTG
The DNA here is from genome assembly GCA_963277665.1 of Viscum album. NCBI lineage: Eukaryota > Viridiplantae > Streptophyta > Magnoliopsida > Santalales > Viscaceae > Viscum > Viscum album. Next base: position 131,574,738 of record OY728162.1, read on the forward strand.
GACACAAGGGGAATTGGGTGACATGCAGGGTGGGGGGTCACATCTAGGGGATGTTGTATGAAAAATAGATAGGGCATAGGAAAGGGATTAAATATCAAGAATCATTTTAGGGGAAAAATAGGTAAAAATTGAGAAAATTTAATTTTATTATTATGTAAAATACACACATTTTTGGCACATAGTTTACCAATCCATCCGCCAAAATTGTTGTCCCAACTGGTCAAGAACAAGGAACCCATTTGATTACCCTTAAAAATTCAAATAGTTAATCAAACCATGATCAAAATGTTAGAATTGGCTATTTCTAGGACAAACCCTTAATTCATTGTCAGCACACAAATTATTCATAACTATACGAAAACTATAATCAAAACCAAAACCCTTGATAATTTAAAAATTTCTCCCAAAATTCCCAAGAATTAATAAAAACATAAAATTAATTAAATTAATTAATTAATTTTTATCACCATGGAACAATTGGTGTCATAAGAAGCTACATATTAATATTATTATGTTTTTTTATCATTTTTTCTTTATCTTAAACTCTAATGAAAAACCAGTAACCTAAAGTGTAATAAGAATTATTGTACCATTTTAAAGAATTGACTACAATGCAAAGGCAAGCATTTAACATTTCAATGCTCAATTTTCAGTTATGTCATAAGCTATATGAGAACCATCAATGTATTTCCATGGAATAGTGGTCCGAAAATCAATTTACTAGGTGTGTTTGATGATGAAAATGATGATCTATACCTATACAGTTGAATTTCATTAAAATGAAATATACTAGAGTGTTCAGAATGCCACATCAAACTTTCTATCATCTGAACTCTCCTTTATATAATATTATTCCCTATATATCAACTTAATTAACACCTCTATAGAACAAAAATGTTCTATGGATCCTTAAACATGTTTCGAGACATAGACATTCCACACCTCCTCCTTCTATGAATTAGACCTCATTATGCTACTATGTGTACTCTTTTCTACTTGCTTTATGTCTAGTGTGCCAGTTTATTGTACAGCTCCTTGATTAAGTTGAAATATGGACCATTTTTTCCTATAAAAACATCGATTTTATCAAAATAAAAATCTTATTCATAATGAAAATAATTAATTTATTTTTATTTCTCTTTAAAAAATCACAATTAATATATTAATTCCCAAAAAATGTAGAATAAAATATCCATAGGAAACAAAATACTCTATTATGATAAAAAATTAATAGTGTTTGATTCAAAAAGAGTATGAATGATGTTCAATTATTAAAACTCTCCCTCTACGGATTATTATCATTGAGAATGATCATATGGGTATACAGAGATAATTATACGACCATTGGATCCAAAATATTTCTATAAACTATCCAGATATTTCTTCTTGAAATGAATGTGCATTTAATTTTTTTCCCCTATATCATTACTACCATAGACTCCATCATCATGAATAAATCATGATAAATATAAATGGAGAAGTTAAATAATTCTTCTGTCCTCCTTCAGTGAACTATTAACCATTAGATCCCTAATCTTTTTAGAAGGATTCATGTACACTAAAGTGGTTATAGTTCCTTCACTATGTAATGAAATATTCTATAAGAAGAAGAGATGTTCAACATTATTTTATGAATAAGAGTGATATCTAATTAATGTAATTCATCCCTTATATAGGATAACTTTTATACTCTTCAATAAATAACTGGATCATACGTATCATGTACCATCTCATGGAACCCATCTGATATAACCCTTTAGAGTAATATTCATTGAAATATTTAATAACTCAAACGATTTTATTCATTAAATAATAATCCCATGATTCACCATCAATGAAAACCATGTTAGAGACATGGTACCATGCTTTGACTCTGTCCCTATGTTATAAGCTAATTGGAGAATATGAATAAGGGTAATAAAAAAATCAATTTTCTTATTAAGACACAAATTTATCATAAATAACTATATACATCACATGAATATGTTTGTATATAAATTGGTTATATAATAAAATAATATATACCCTTATATTTATTGTATATCAATCAAACTCTCACTTGTACTAAAATATCATAAGGACTTTATAAAAAATATAGAACTCTTTATGAAATGATCTGAAATTATTTTGGATACAATTTATCAAAATATCTTTATTTTGGTACTATTTTTTCTAAAATCTAATCCTTATCCAACGTACATAATATGTGACCTAATAAACATTATAATATTTAAAACTAATATTAAACATCTGTTTTATAGATATAATAAAAGAACAACATGTAGGTAGAATTAGTACTACTAATTTTTCTATGGGGTCTGGTGTGTTTCCATCAAACATACTCATATATCATATTAATATATCCATCATAAGATTTTTTATATAGAAAATAATAATTCTAATATAATTCTTTTCCCATGAAATAGAGTGACTACTAGATATAGAGCAATTTTAATATATTAAAGTTTATCCCATAATTTTTTTAATCTATGAAAAATAATCATATTCAATGAAAACATCGGATTTCATTTATATAGTGTATGAGAACATTACATATCCATCATCCTTATAATTAAACACATCATATGTGACTCAACTAGGAACGAATATTAATTTTCATAGTATAATTTAATAACGGACTATATGTATTTTCTCATCATACAAGTAAAAAAATCCTATATTGGGTGATATCTAACTGATGACGTGATCAAAAACCTACCCAACCACCCACAAATTAGATATTACAAAATGTATTGTTTAAGAATGGTATCAATGTTTTATGGTGCTAATGAAATCTATCTCACCAAACTTAGTTAACAATGATTGATAATAAGTAGAAACCCCTAAGTATATCGATGAGTGTAAGAAATTACCTGGAATATACATAAAGAGTATGTTCGAATAATAAGTCTAAACTTATTATCTCATAAGTCCAATAATAATGGAAGTATTAACAAATCATCCCAACCTATACTACATAGTAATGATCATCAATTAATGAAAAAACAATTTTTTAATTTGAAGGGATATTGTCATTAAAAAGTTATAGTTAATCAAATTAAACCACACATTAATAAATGGTAAATTTATGTTCAATTTAATATAAAATTATTATAAATTTTGAAACCATTAAAACCATATCATATGTATCATATACCAAGAGGCTTAACATGAATGTCATGATTTTACTATGCTAATGGATTCATCAGTGGATCTCTTACATTATCATCTGTATCCACACAAAATATCCAAATATCACCACTCTCAATGATCTCTCATATAAGATAGTATTTGAGAAGGATTTATTTAGTCCTTTTGTGAGATATGGGTTCCATATTGCGAGAAATAAATCCAATGTGGTCCCAAAAAATATAGATTTCTCCCTCAATTTTAAAGACCACCTCTAGTATAAAAATAAACTTCCACATCCAAATATCTTTCTTCACATAATCTGATGCAACATTGTACATAGCCTAGTGTTTTTGTATATGATATGATAGCTTGTTTGGACCTCTCTTATCAAATATGTAACACCCCATCCTGGAAGCCACTAAACCTGTTTCTTGAGCTAATACACTACATGACATCAGGCACTCCTATTATAATCATGAGTCTTCTGACTAGTACCCTGGGATAAAGGTTATACAATGGGGAGACTATAACCATATATTTGAATAAATAAATACTATCAATAATTACATTATTATAAAATTACTAGATAAATATAGAACTAAATGAAAAATTATCTAGGTAAGGTACAACAATAAATAATAAAACCATTCCAAAATGAATGAACTATAAACCAATAATTCTAGATATTCATTGAATGAAAAGATACTAAAAGTAAACCATCCCAAAATGAAACCAAAATATAATATTTGAAGAAAACCATAAACAAAATCAAGTCCTAGATTGATTCAAATCTCCCATGATACATATTAGTAACCTAAATAAACACCAATAATTAGGCCACTTCCCATGTACATACCTATTAATAGGAAACTTTTTCTCAATTACCTAAGTGTCATAGAAACCTCAGAAGGGTATGAGTAAAACACAGTTGACCCCCACCAATGACATCCTTAAATATATAGTATGATAATAAAGTTCATTTTATTTATAGTAAAATAAAAAACATGATAATAAATAAATAAATAGACCGAATCATATGATGTCATGAGCTCTGTAGTGATTCTTAGGGTCGGTCCATCCAACTTCAGCCAGTGATGGGGTATCTATAAGCATTTCATGATGACCTCACCTAGATAATTCACCACATGGAATTTATGTGATCGTATTCTCATCACAAAATCTCATAAAATATCACATTAAATCCAAGAATTCATCATAGAATTAGCATGGAATTTTATTCCCATTAGAGAATTTAGAAGTATCATGTATCATGTGAAATCTAGGTACTCATCCCAACCATCCCAAAAATATGACATCATGTAGAATCCAAGGATCTCATCCTAGAATTCCAAATCACACATAGTAATAAATCTATACCCTCATCAGGAAAATCCCTATCAATAATCATCACATATAATCCATACACCCATCCTGACAGTCCCTATGATCAAGCATCACATAGAATCAAGCGCTAATCCAGAAATTCATAATTTAAAGTATAATTACCACCATAATGAATGTAAAATTTTCAACAATAATCTTTTATAAATGGCCATTTAAATTTATTAATTCATTGTAATATACCATTTCATAAGTTAACATTTACCTTTATCAGCTCACGTTATATTTTCAATTTTTTTAATAATACATAAATTAATATCATAACATTCATTTTCCATTTGACATACATGGCTTATCAATTTATCATTTCAATATAAACCATTAAATGACCTACAATTACATGGGATTAAAATTATTTTAAACTATTAATATTATCAATTTAAATTAACATTACAAATCTAATTAATTCTATTGAGATCTCCCTTTGTATTAGTTTGTTAAAACATAAGGAATATTAATACCAACCCACATTTAATTATTTATGAATTAATATAATAATTATGTTCCAAGACTATGACCTATTATACCATTTCCAAATCCATTATTTTAGTCATAATTATTTTGGGTTTCCACTTTTACATAATAATTTTATCGGGTCTAAGTCACAAATGAGGCATCACATGGGGTTCACCTCCAAAGAAACTATTTAGAATTATGCCTAATGGAATGGTTCAAGGTAATTTTATTTTTAAGGGTCCTAATTTTAATTCCAGTGTTATCGTGAAGTATTTTGGTGTGACTAAAAATACATGTATCTATTGTTTTAGAAAGACTATGGGATAAACATAGAGACAACCTATCTAGTATTAAAATCATTTCCCCCTTAACTCTAGAATAATAAATCACCATTTTAGATTTTCAGAGACCAATGATCACAACTTAAACCACCCTCATACAGATCTCACATAAAACTATCAAAATTAACTAATTATAATCAAATTATAATTTATTTAAATACATAAAACTAATTAACCAACATAAACCACTTAGGCATAAAAAGATATTCACTTATACTTTTCTCTTGACATATGAGAACCTATTTCATCCACTCTATGGATGTATATTCTGGGATATAGGCACTAAACTAGGCCAAATACCTATCAAATGTAACCAAAACTATAAGAGGCAATATTTTATATATGTAAAACCCTTGAAAATCTCATCTGTCCAATTACCTCCACTAAAATGACTCGTGATGCTGTGAAAATGTAGTCTTAGTATACCTTATCGATAGAAAATATGTAATCCAAATAATTAGAGTAAAATATAACCATCCTCTAGTGGTACCGAGTCCTAAATCCCTAATGAGAATAATAAGAAAATTATAGTAAGGGTAAGGATGAGAGAAAGGGGTCATAACATTATCGTAATCTCACCAACACCTTAGATGGAATGGAAATCAAAAAATAAAAGAGGGAGATTCAACAAGGAGGGGAGAGAGGATAATGAGGGAATATTGGTGGCTATAGGATATATAATATGGGGATATAGGTAGTTGAGTTAAAAAATCATATGGAAAAAATAAATAAAAAATTATCTTTTAAGGGGCGTACTGTTTAGTTGCACGGTTTCCCAAACCACACAGTCAGAACTACCCCATAACCTCCAAATCACATGATTTTATGCATGGTTTGTAAATACTATTCCATCCTTGAAATTCAACTGCATATCCCTCTATAATAAAGAACATGTTTTGTCTGCCATGATGTAAAATCCATGTGCAAGGTTCTAGATCCATTCCACATCACACAGTTTCCCCTTAATCTTACATGGTTTACTTTAAATCATGTGATAACCATGAATCTCATTATTATACTATAAAACTTGATCTAAAAAGTTTTCCATTATTAATGTTTCACATAGTTTCTTATAAACCATTCACACTAAAACATGCACCTTGGTGAAAAAATATCCAAAACCACTAAAAGTCATTTAGAAGCCCCCGAAAATCATCTTGACACCTAAACCTCCTTTGGGTCCCTACATCACATTAAAAAAACATCACATAAGATTTCAAAACATATGAAATTCTATTATGAACCCCGAATGAAAATATAACTCATCCATTAAATTAAAATTAATTTTTTTTTTGTATTTCAAACACCCATATGAAAAATTGAGTCTTACAATCCACCATATTATAATATATTTTACCCAAGATATACATTATATTATCAAAAACCTCCATCATTGAAATTTCATTGACCTATGATTCATGATTCCAATCCTATTAAACACTCTACCATGAGACCACAAGTCAGGTTACATTCATGAGTTCACAATACCAACAACATCATACCACACTAGTTGATGCCACTAGTTTTCACCATCACAAACTCCCATGATATCTTCTATAAAACTCATGATCTCAATAACGATACCTTTTTGGTATGAGTCCCCACCACAACATTCATTTCATTATACCACAACCAAATCTGACTGTCATAATTTTCACTGAACACAGATATGATGATCACTTGAATCCATGTACATAGAGATTAGTCCAAGGTAGCTATTTCCAATATAAGGTGCCTCCCTCCTCCAAAACAACCTTATTAACTAACCACCCATTCTCTTTAGATTATATTTTCATAGGCACTAACTAACCATAATAAATCCTTCATGAAAAAATAGTTATATATTTTATAACCCCCTTATTTTCAAATTTTTAACAAAAATGATGAGTTTTAGCCTTCAAGGACTTTGTTTTGAAAACACTACAAAAAATACCCAACAAATGTAAAATAAAATACATTAAAAATTTATCAACTCACCCTATCAAACATCAATAAGTATTCTAAAGAAACACTTGTGGTTGAATCCCCAATCATCCATCTGCACCACCGTATAATAAATAATGCACCGGGACACCACCAAAAAGAAGCACCTATAAATTCTCCAAAAACAACATGAGGTTGAAATCAGAGATTGGTCCCCTTCCAAAATCATGTATGAAAATATTAATCTTTTACTATAACCAAATATCCACATTATGGGTATCTTTATCAGCACATAACTAAACCATTCTTAATCAAAAATACTACACTATTACCATCAACAAACATGAGGTAATGATGGTGTTGACCTTACACACCCATGATTGTCACTATATAAGATAACTCATCACCCATTCCCGGTTCACCAAAATTCCACCCAATGAAATTTCTATAAACCCCATAGATAATGAGGGCTACCCATTAAATATATTATGTTGTATCCCACACCATCTGATTTATCCATTTTTGCAACTATATTGACAATTGATATTGGTATAATAAAAACTAAATGTGTGATACCCATCCCATGCCACACTATAGATTCTATCACACTATCCTAGTACATCCCCAATTTTTTATGGACTCTCAGATTCCATATAAGTTCAAAAATTTTCCACTCCTACGAAACCTGTTCAATTTTTCCTAACTCAACTCCATCAAGTCACATGTCACCAAAACATCACCTATAAATCTAGAAAATGGCTATAACTATCATGTATTAAATTTTCTAAAAACATAGAGAAACCTTAAAATTTTTAATGACCTGAGGTACCCCACCAATCCAAAACAATTCATATGACCACTCACAACTGAGTGTTATTATGAAGTTCTACTGAGGATAATTTGTACCCATACCACACTCTTGAAGGTGTGTCTCAAGTTGATAAGGCCAAGAACCTAACCTATATTTCCCTTGATAACCATATGTGTTACTGAATCACTAACACTATATGTTCTTCTCATTTCAGGAGAACCATAAATTTACAATTGGATAATGCCCATCCCTCTTTGAGGGTGTTCATATTTATATGAACCTCAATCCCAATTTATATTATATACAATAGGTCAAACCCACCTCTAATGATGTTCCTTGGGCTTAGAAAATAAACAAAATTTCCCTCCCAATACAAAATAAAAGATGAAAATCTCCCACAAAGGTGTTTTTATCCCTAAAACCTAAGGGAATCCAATGTTCCCAAAACCCATATTATGAAGCACCTAACATGGACTGATTTCATAAGATGACACATAAATGTATGACTCATGCAACAATACACACTCATGGTATAATTCCACACCTCTCACTAGTCACCTTTGAAGGTCACAATACACTGACTCCCTAACATGGATTCATAGAAAGAACGAAACTAAGATCTCCCTTTTAACCCACACATTAGTCGTCATATAAGACATGAATCCCAGAAATATATCCACCCCACCTCAAGGCCACATGAAAACCTCCAAGAAAAACACCAACCATAGGTTCTAACACACATGTTTATATCTAACCCACTCCTGGGCTAAGAAAAATCCATAAGGGCCTCATGTAATAATACCCATAAGCTCATTAAAACCACAAAAGTTATAGCTTAATGATATCTCACATAAATCGGGTTCTGTCGCATCCCCTAACCAAAAATACAAATATTCCACATCCATGAAACTCTAGTTTTATATCTCATATACATATATAGTTCATAAATATTATTCTCTTCCATTTTACATTAGCATGTACATATATATAAAGGACATGGTAAATAAAATATCTAGTAAAAGTTATAGTGGATAATGATATATAATTTTTTCATGGAAATTAATTTACTCAAAACCATTTAATAATATAGTAAAAACATCACATATTTTCTTTTTAAAATTTTACTTTATCCAAAATTTATCACACACAAGGATTGGTTAAGGAATCTTTGAATTACATGTTTTAGAGGAAAATAATATTTATGTTATAATTGGAATTTTAATTCACCATTAACTCATAAAAATAATATTAAAATAATCACACAACCTATCTTTCATTATTTGAGAGGATCATATAATTAAGATTCCACCTACACTTATACATAATAACACATACATGGTTTTGAGAATTTTAAATAACAGACCTAAGTCATGGTCCAGATAAACAATCACTTCAAATCACACACATGAACTCTATGTGTATGATCTGATGAATTTAGATCCATAAAACCTATTTCCATAACAAAAATGAAGTAAAATAACATAAATTGATAATATCATAAATTGGGTGATTTACTTGAGGTGGAATCACATCAACTGTAATAATGAAAAATTGAACAACTATCCCATCCCCAAAAAATGTACCTTTATCCTTTGTGGGGTATCCAATCCATGGAACATGCTTGATACCTTATCTAGAAAAATTATTATTTTATTATTTATAAATATCAAATATCAAATGAAAAGAGAAATCTATTATACCACTTTTTATTTCCTTGAACAATAAGCCACTACACTGATGCCTTGATCTTTTGAACAACATGACCTCAAGCATTCCTCCTGTAATTTAGCGGTTTCTGACTAGCTATGTGGCAATATAGTGGTAGGTTGGGGAGACTATACACACAAAACAATTTAAATCAATAGAAAAAATTAATGAAATACTATAAAATTACCATATAATGAAATAAATGAATTTAAAAATATCCATCAACGGGATGAAAGTAAACAACATAAGCATTCCTTAATTAAGGAACTATAAACTAAGAATTCCTGGTAGCCATATAGTGGAATCATAAAAAATTTTCACTATCCCAAAATGAAAAAAAATTAAATTCTAGATGAAATTAAAAAAAATCTTGAGTTCTTTAATGGATCTAAACTCCCATGATCCATCCCTCCATCTCTAAAAAACATTTTTCATTGGGCGGCTTCCCTAGGCCGGACTTGAAAACACGTAACATCTACTTAGGTACCCAAGTGGTATGGAGGCTCGAGTTGGGTTTGAGTACAATTTAGTATGGCACTACCAACAACATCCCTAAATATCCATTCTGATAGTAAAGTTCAAAATGGGTGTAGAAACATAAACATGACAAGAAATAATTAATAAAACAAATAAAAACTCATGATGTCACCTGATATGTGGTGATTTCTGATGTCGGTACTACCTACTTAATCCAATGATAGGATGTATCTAACCATGTCACAAAGATAACTTATCCCTAAGTAAACACCCATAATCTAGGAACTCATCCTTTCATTCCCCAGTCTCACAAATTATTTCATGGAATCCAAGACCTCATCTCCACATTCCCATAGAATCTGATTCCCATGATGATATTCCCAAAAATCATGTACCATGTGAAATTTAGGTACTCATCCCTACCATCCCAATAATCCTGTACCATGTTTAATATATAGATCTCATCATAGTATTTCATATAATGTACAATATGTAATTGAGGTGTTCATCCCAATATTCCCAATCAATACGCATTACATGGAATCTGGGTTCTCACTCAATCATTCCAAACCATTAATAGTAACATAGGATCTAGAAAATCATCCCAAAATTCCCAATTTCAAGTATAATTACATACCTTAGGAATTTAACTTTTTAAATAAGAAATTTTCATAAAACACCATTTCAATATATCATTTTACAAGAATTTAACATTTCAAAAGTTAATATTAACAAAATTGATCCCATTTTGGAATTTACCTTATCCAACTCACTTTATAATTTGAATTCATTTTAATATCCATAAATTCATATCATAACATTCAATTCTCATTCCACAGACACGATTTACCCACTTACCATGTTAATATCAATAATTAACTTGCCTAATATTACATGTAAGGACATTTATTTTAAATAATTACTATTATCCACTAAATATTTCACTTTTTAATAATGGCATTCTATTAAAATCACCATTTACATTGGTTTATTAAAACATAAGGAATAATGATCCCAAAACAATTAAAATTATTTGATGATACATATTATAATCAAGGTCCATGTCTATAACCTTTCAAAACATTTCTAAATCTATTACTTTAATCACAATTATATTGTTTTTTCACTTTTATATAACCATTTTATATATGTTAATCCTAAAATAAGCGATTCCATGGGGATCACCTTCAATTCAACTATTTAGAATTGTGACTAAGGGTAGTGTACAAGGAAACATCATATTTAAGGGTCCTAATTTTAATTCTAGGGTCAATGCTCACTACATCGGCACGACTAAAAACCAATGCAGTAGTATTTTTTAAAATACCATGGGACAAACATAGATACCTTACACCTAGTGCATTAATCCCATCCCATTTAACTATATCCTAATATCCCACCACTCAAGATCATTTGAGACCAATGACCAGTTCATAAAACACCTATAATACTATATCATATCAGAAAATTAAAAATTTAAAATTATAATAAAATTAAAAATAATTAATAACCTAAAAATAAATAACCAAAATAAACCACTTACATATAAGTGTCAATTCACTAATCATGTGCTTCTAATGCATTAAAACAATGTCCAACCACCCTCGTAGGTCGTGCCACACACTACTCACTAACCCATGATAATTCCAAATCATCCAAAATATGAATCATAAGAGATGATATTTTACATAGCTCTAAACCATAGAAAAGATCACCTAACCACGTACCTCCACCAAAACAATGGGTGACGTCATGCAGGAATAGTCTCATGAAACCCTCTCATTAGGAAACATGGAATCCCTAACTTTTAGTGACCATTATATCATCTTCTAATGGAATCATACCACAAATACCTAACCAAAATAACGAAGAAGAAAGAAAAAAGACAATGGAGAGAGAAAGGATGAAAATAATTACCATAATCTCTCTAATGCTTAATATGAAAGGAGGGCCAAAAAAGAAAAGAGGGAGATTAACAAAGGAGGAGAGAAAAATTGATAAGGGATTATGAGAAGATACTATTTAAAAAATTGGTAGATATAGGGGGAGTTTGAGAAAAAAAACTCATAAGGAAAAAGATATATAATTTTCAAGGGTTGTATTCTTTGGCTACATGGTTTGAAAAATAGTGCACCAACCATGATTTCAATACTATCTCAAAACCACCACATTTCATGGTTTTACCACATGGTTTGAAAACCACACTATAACCATGTAATTTAGCGATGAAACCCATTTAATTAAAAAAATTCAATTTGTGAGTAATCTTTTAAAAACAATGATTCACATCCAACACCCCTACCACCTCACATGGTTTCCCATTAAGCTCACATAGTTTACACTAAATCATTTTCCAAACATGAAACTCAATTGTGTATAATAAAACTTCAACTTAAAATCTTTCCATTCTTAATGTCGCACATACTTTCTCCTAAAAACAATACACCAAATAGTGCTACTTTTTTACAGAAGAACTCTAAAACCCTAGAAAACTAATCTTAATTCTCCTGAGACTTATTTGGAAACATGATGTACCTTTGGAACTCCACAAGATATTCAAAAATCATTACTAAAGACATCTAAACATAAAATTCAAATTCTCTTCCCTGATTAAAAATCAAGCCTACCCACTAGTTTGAAATGTAAAATTCCAATGTATTTATAAGTCCCATAAATATCATAGAGTGTTAAATAGTATCCCTAAAACATAGGAAAAAATGAAATCAGACTGAGATTTCATATCATCTCTTTTATTCTATTAACTAAAATCTATGAAACTCTTTTAACAAAGATAATCATATACTATAAAGATCAATAACATGTATTTAATGTTTCTTTTGTACATAAGGATACTCATAACAATAATCTATTAACATTCACCAGGATTGTATTGGTATTTATATATATTAATAAGATTACATGAAACATCATGTTGAATACACAACATGAAATGCCTGATTGACCATATGGTGGATATATAAGGAATTTTATCCATCGATTCAAAATTCACACAAGGATTATATGTATTTTTATGATTCTTGTCATGTAATAATGGTAAAGAAACATTTTTAGAGTTCTATATGAAAAAACTCTTTAGATATTTCCCTATGTATGTGTCTTGATGAAGTACAACAAACCTCTTAGATCAATCTCTGTACGTCTTCATACCCAGTATATAGAGTAATTTACCCATTTATTTCATATAGAATAATTTACTCAAACTAATATTCATATATTAATGTATTATTATTTTATTTATGATAATAAGTATGCCATATACATGTAATATGATGATAAACACTATACTCCAACCATTGAAATTGTATATAAAATTATTTTCTTTTTTTATGAAACCAACCTCTTTGATTTCATCATAAAACAAGATATTATAACTTTGAAAAGCCTACATAGATCTATAGATGGATAGTGAAGGCTTTCATACCCTAGCTGACACATTATGAACATTAATACCTTATGGAGATATCATATACACGTCCTATTCTAAATTATTTTTAAGAAATCAGTTTTGACACCCATGTGATATATCTCATAATCAAGATGATCTAACATGGTACGAAATATATGAATTTATTTTATCATCATTACACTTGAAAATATTTCTTATATCTGATACATTTAATATTTTTATAACTATCTCTCATAATTTATGTGTTATCAGTAGATACTCTACCATCCAAGCCAATTTTCTTATGGAAACCCCACTTTTACCCTATGAGTCTCACCCATTCGGTGTATCCCCCAAATTCAAAACATGTTTTTTATATGGACTACATCATATATTTTATAGATTTTAACCATTTCATAGAATTATAACCCTTAATGACCACCTGGTACGTTTTAGGTTAATCTCTATTAAACAATACCTCAACATAATTTTCCATGAGAAATCCATATCTTTTGAACTCTTGATGAATCATACAAGACCTTTGAGGTTATTGTGTAGCTTCATTTGATTCATATACCAAAAATATTTTTAGAAAAGTCTCAAACTATATCTGAGGATCTATTTTTTATTGGTCTCAAACTTCTCTATGTTCAAATTTTCTCCTTTTATGCCTCAATACATGTGTTTTCACTCAAGGAAAACACTATCATGAGCCAAAAAATATAACAAACCTAAGTCCAATAACCTATATCAAAAATTTACTTTATTACATATGAAAAATGAAAAAAAGATCACATCATATAGGATCTTACCATTTAGTCATCATAAGATACTATATACTTACATGATTCTCACATTACATTTGAAAAAATAAAACAAAACATAGAATCATAGAGATAAATTTAATATTTATTCTTGTATTAATTTTAAATCATTCACAATTCACATTTTGGAACACTGGTGATTGAAAAAAAAACAAAAGTTTGATGTTAGATGATTTTTAATAATACAATGGAAGCTACCATATATAAATAATTAATAAATAAGATGGGAGAGATAAATAATAATCAAATATTCCATTTAAATAATATCATGAATGAGGAATATATCCATGAATGATATAGAAAAATAAATAATCACGTGGAAAATAAAAATTGGTATCATAGTAGTAGAATACATAATATCATACATCTTAATCTTAACTTCAATGTGTCTTGTTAAGACATTATATGTCAATAGGTTACAAATAACACAAAATAACCAGGCCAGTTTCTCCCATGAGACATATCGATGTATCTAAGAGCTATATATTTCAAATCCACATCCATATATAAATAAGTCCAATTTATTCTTCACATGGAAGGAATGAATAAAAAATAAAATATATAACCAACTTTTATAGTAATCAATACACACATGTACTGAAAAACCAACATAAAAAATGTTAATATATTTGCTAGTCAACAAATGGAATCACCTGAACATAATTTATACAAAGAAAGAAGTTAGAAGGTATCATTATAGAATAAATCCAGTATATTTTATGAAAAGTTAATGTATTTTCTAATATATTAAAATAACCATTTCAAATACATTAGTATGTTTCTTTATAAATAATAACAAAAAATATTTTCATTTGGTAATTTTTTAAAATAAAAAATTTATAGAAAAATAGAAATATAATTTTATTTTAACAATGAAGGTAACATGGAAATTAATATTAATAATTAATATTAATAATAATAATGAATAATAGTCATAATTAAGGAAAAAGTGGTTCATTATTTAAATTTATAAATAACATTCTTTCCATACTTTTGTAGAGAAATTCAAAATTGACTCACATGAAAAATATAAAAGATTTATTTCTAAAATTTTGAAATTAAATTCATAGTTAATAAAAATTTAAAAATAACAGTCATTGAAGTGTAAATAAATAAATTCATGATAAAATATATTAAATATCAATATGAAGAAAAATATTCCCAATTGAAAAGAGAGATACTGAGAGTTCCACCATTGGGAATCCAATCAATTGAATCATGAACCAAAGGAAAGATAAATAGTAAAAAGAAAATAAAACCAATAATTAATCAGAGTATAATTTTATTTGGGGATTTAGATATAAATATCATACTATTACTTCCAATATTGTTTTATATATAATCAATCATAAATTTAAAGTTAGATTTGAAAAATTACACTTAACACAGACTTCCTCCAAGTCATGTGTAATTTAAATTCCCAGTATACTAACTTATTTTATAATTAATTTAAATAAAAACATTATTTATTGTTATTTTATTTCATTCCATGCATCTATATTTCTTTATTACCCATATATTAATTGATTTTCATTAAAAATACCTATATTGGTTTTAACTGTTTTGTTTTACTTACACACTTTAGTTTGGCATTTCAGGTCCTTGAGTCTTTTTCGTACCTTCATCATCTAAAAAAATTTCATTCTAGGGTAACCCAAGATTTTGGTAAATTTATAGATCCATATATTCATTTCACAACCCTTATTCTCATGGATTACATATAACACTAAAAAAATACCTTAAAAGTTATTATTGAATTAACAAACAATTTGTATTCATAGGTAAATAATTTTTTCTTATTACAACTATAGAATAATTAAAACATATTAAATAAATAATTATTAAATTTTATTATTACTATAATTTAATTATTATTACTCATTCATGAGATAATTATTATAAAACGTTTCATATAGGTGGTAAATCCAACCAAAGAAATAACGTGTTATAATGATTAAATGAGTTACAATATGTTATTGTATTGGGAATAATATACCTTTTTAATAATCCTAATGGTTTCCTGATTTTATTAAAGTGATAAATAATATTCAGGAATAGTTATATTAACATTATAAATTGAATATAATGATACAAAGTTATTACAAACCAAGTATCTCAATATTCTCATTTTAGAAGGTTAAATTTTACAATGACCATTTATTGTTAATATAATTAATATTATGAAAATATTACCTTTCTATAACCTTAATAAATTTATAAATATTATATTTATTCATCAAATAATATTTTATAACCATCAATGTAAGGTAGTGGTGAAAAATAAAATATATTATCCTTGGAGGCGGTAGTCCACACGTAACACATGTGAAGTTTTTATTTTACAATGGATGAGAAGAATTTAAAAAACATTTTTTCCAAAAATTTAATAAAAATTCATTACAATTGTTATATTTATTATTTCATATTAGTTTGGTGATAATATATTTGTGGGTGGTGTAATAATAAATAAACATGAAATAACTTATTTTAGACAATTACTTCTTCATTTGATTTCCTTCTTCAATCCACTCCATAAACCTTCATAGGTATAACATTTGGGTGTAGCAAAACGTATAGTGATTTATACAGGCAGCTGGGAAATTTTTTAATATTTTGGTTGATCTATAAATATTTTTTTATGATTATAATTTGAGTGGTGATGATTTCCTTCCATAGGTGATTTGGGTGATACCTTTGTAAATATGTGTAACTTTAAAATAAAATAAATATCATTTTAAAACAAAGAAGATACAATTATCCCAATTTAAAATATAAGATATGGTAGGTTTATAATACATTCATCCAATAATGTTGAGATAAAAGTTTTTGATTATTTTGGCCTTATATCATTGTTTAAGTTTCTTTTCAACCATTTTAACATTTACGATTGTGACCAACTTTTACTATGATAACATATTTTTATGATTTTTTTTTTATTTTTACCAAATTTTAATATAATTTTTTCAAACAATATTTTTTTATCATTTTTATTTTATAAAAATGTTGAATGTTTTTAATCTTAGCACACATACAACATAAAATTTATTTTTAGAAAAAACCATGTCTTTAGGAATAAAATTGAGTTTATATTCATTCGATGAACAGTAAAAAAACATTAGATAAATGATAATTTATTTGATTAAATATATTATAAATAAATTTATTAAAAATAATTTATTTGAAGAAATTAATTTAATTTATTAAAATACATTACTCCTATAATTTTTGTAAAAAATATATCTTTTCCATTATAAAATTTTTTCTTTATATTATAACAAATTGATAATAAATTATTGAATTAATATTCATTTTTATATGTATAAATATAAAATTACCTTAGATATGATAAATTTTTCCAAAAATATAATTTATGTTATTAATCAAAAAATCATTATTTTAGAAAAAATTCCAAAACCCACCCCAAGCTAATTGCAACTTTTTATACCCAAAAATGATATCCATTTTATAAAATTAAAACAGAGAAACTTATAATTGTGAATAATCACCACTATAATCAAAGAATGAGTATCAGGAAATAGTTTATGTATGTAGTTCTTAACTACTATAATATAATATTGGGTGTTACGTTCTCCCCCCATAAAAAAATATTCCTTGAAATTTTATATACATAATTTCATTTAAAATTTGGGTAATTATTTATAATTTTTTCTATACATTATTATATATCTTCCTCTATCTTATGACTTCTACAAAGTACTTTTACTAGATGATTTTTCTGATTCAAAAACACTTTCTCTCTAATGTCAAAATTTTGGATATTATTTTCATTAAAAAGAAAATTAGTTTCCAAATATATTTATTCAGTGGCGAGTACATGCATTGTTTAAGGAATGTACTTACTCAACAACAATACATGAATAAAATTATGAAATTCATAGATTTTGTGTCATATAGATAGATTATATAAAAAAACTCCAATTATTTCAAAAATATGAATGTTCTTGATTTAACCTAGACTTAGTGTTCCATTATTACCAAACAACATAACACATTTTGGTAGAGATAATTTTTTCATGACATGTCACCCCACATAAAAATATAAATTCTATCTTTCATTATCATTATAACTCTTTTATAAAATTTGATTTAACTTAATATAATTCTAAATATCTCACACCTTAAAAATTTTGTCCTCAATATTTTGTGGGCCTAATAGATTAGATTCTCTATCCACATATAAATATGTTGGAGTATGAAATATCTTCTTGTATAATGATTTATAATGATCTATATTAATACTTGAATACAAAATATTATTATTTGAAATTTCCACCAAATGAAGATACTGATATAATCTTCCCGAAAATTCAACCAAGAATGATCATAATATATATTCTAATGTTTGAATCATCATTTTATACTACACATTACTTTGATGATGATGGGAGGTGCTGAAGTGTATCTCTATATTGAGATCCTTTGAAATTCTTCTCTAAATATTTTATGTGAATTGAAGGTCATCATAAGATATGCCAGATAGATTATCATTGTAATGTATAACCACCTAATTAATATATAGGCATTCAAGGTGTTCAAGGGGTAGATAATGTCATAAAAAACTCATCCCACCCAGGAATTGGACACCTGTTCCAGTACAAAATAAGGCCTAAAGGGTGTTTTAGATCACCATGGTCTAGAAAATAGTGCATGGGCATTATAGAACTCCTTCAGGAATGATTTTTCCCATATAATCATCAAATAGGGTAAGACCATGAATATGGAATAACCTTTCCATAACATTGAATGCCATTCTTCAAAATATAAGAAGTCATAGAAAATTAAAAAAACAAAAGAACATAAATAAAACCTAAACTGTATGAAAACAATATATACATCAACCAAAAATAAGAGTAAAAAAGCGAGAGTCACTTCTATACAAGTATAAAAGATGGATATAATGTATTTTGAGTAGGTAATACAAAAAATATTTAAAAAAAAAACAAAAATATGAAAACTTCTCTCCATATCCATGTGACATGAGGTTCAAGTCCCCATCATATCAACATGACTATCCTAAAATCTACTAATAAGAGTATCAACCACCTTTGTGTGGGGCCTTACATTTATATGAACTATCCAAAAAGTGTTTTATGTACACCCATTGAGGGTATAAATGGGGTAAAAAACAATATACCTACATAATACCAAAAAATGTTTCATTTGTAACTCATTTTATAAAAATAAAATTATAGTAGTATGAAAATGAATTGTATAAAACATATCTTTCTATCTTTTTAAAAAAAAATGGAGATAATAAGAACAAAAAAATTTAATTAATTGAATCATATATTGTAAGAAAAAAATTATTCACCATTATTTATCAATTCATAATTAAAAATTTGTGACATAGAATAATGTATTCCTTACCCATGCACCATGGGAGATACATAAGTCATCTAAGGTTATGTCCACTCTAGGTCCTCATATTAACTTGTGAACTAATAGTCAATTGATGTGTATGCACAAACTATTAAGAAGATCATTCCTTTTCCCAGTGTATTTGTGTCTCAAAACCATGAAACAACATCCATTCATCCACTAAGGAGTACATGACTTGACCTAATGGTGTGGTGACTCCCTAAAATAATAAAATAACTTTCATCAATGTCTAATTTTTTTTTTCTGGAATAATCCAAAAATTTTACTTAATATTAGTCTTCACCCTTTAATACCCATTTCCCCATGTGATTACCCATTTCATGTTTTTCATGACCGTCTAAAAAAATTATTCATTTACCCATCACAGGAAAATAAAATTTATACAATTTACAGAATTATTTTGAAACCATTATTATTCTCAAACAAAATAAAAATATTTAAAACATTCATAATATATATAATCATCCTTAAAAATATCATAAATATGTTATATTTGATTATAACACCCATTTTAGTGAATTAAAATCATATTTATTTCATAAAATGTTAGTTCTACCTAAAACCACCAACATTTACCACTCAAAACCCTATAAATCGATGGAAACCACTTGTATATGATGGAAGTCCAATTAGGATATCATGAATGATACGAAAGGGGAATTGAAATACCATAAATATAAATAAAAAGATAAAAATTTCAACAAAATGGAAACCCTAGGTCTCTATGTCTTGAGGAGAGAGTAAAATCCATGTAAAATGAGTGAAAAGATCCAAATAAGGGGAGATGGATGAATTACCAAGTGATTCCATGATGATTTATAACAAAACCCCATAAGAAAACAAAACAAGATGAAAAATGGTTGTGTGTATCATGCGTGTGAAGGAGATCATGGTTGTGGGGGAGGAAAAGTGGGGGTTATAGTTATTATATCAGTCTATATCAAATATGGAATTTAATATTTTAATGATTTTAGATAAAATATATGGGTTTTCTATATAGTTCCCTAAACTATTTTCCAACCTTGAAGGATTCACTAATTTACCTAATCACTTTCATATTTAGACCATGAAGTTAGATAAACTATAAACCAATCATGAATATTTTATTTTTTATGTGTTACAAACTAGTGTCATGATTGCTACATGGTTACTACGAACTTGGTTCTATCAGTACGACAACAAAATTTTATCAAAATTTAAATAATATCAATTAAAACCTCATGGAACAAAATAAAATAATTAATTTCATTATATAATATAATATTAATGATAAATAAATATCTGAGTATGAAAATTCCCTCAACCACATACCTTTTTTCCCTATAATGTTAGCTTAAAAATTGAAGGCCAACAAAGAGGTGAGGACAAACCATCCCCAAAAACAAATATTACTCCAATTTATTATGATAATAACTCTCATGTTACAATAATAATTTGATAACTTATTATTGGGAGATAATAATTTATATTGGATTATTCGTTACTGAGAAATCAGATTCTAGATCGAGACCTTCTTAATTCATCACTTGTGAGGGGTTTGAATTATACTTTTTCTTCATGGAGACTAGTAATATGTTATAAATATATTTTTTTGAGGCTACTATGACTGACATGAAACCCTTAAAATTCCTTCAATATTATCTAATGATACCACTAACATTGGATATGGATTCCCTGACTTTCTCACATGATGGTTACCCGTCTGAGGTGAAACTTTATAGAGAACTCAATTACCCTTACATTTTTGTTTTTGATATTTAAATAAAACAGAATTTTGAGGTTGATTATAAACCAAAAGAATAATTTAAAAAGAAATCTATTTTCACAAAAGTTACAAACATAGAGAACTTAGATACCAACCAAAAAATTCTTATGGATGAAATAGATTATTAACACATGACTTATAGTGATTATGATCCATCGATAATCACTAGGGAATGGTCTGAATCTACAATATTATCTCTTAAATAATTATCATCCCCTTCAAGGAGGTATCACCCACCTCATTCTTGTAGAGGGTATCTTTTTTCACTTTCTAATAGTTGTATTCATTGTCAAAATAATCTCAACATGGTGTTAGTGAAGGAGATGAACATAGATGTTGTTAATAATTTTTTCCCATGTGTTCGAAGGTGTGGTATTTCAATCACTAAAGTGATTGCATGAAGCATCAATATATATCACATGAATGGTTTCCTCATATTGATTCATGTGAATTCATAAATAACCAATACCATATAGATTAAGGATATTTAGAATGTGACCACGTGATTAAATGAGAAATGATTGCATGATGAAATGCAAAGTGACCACATGAAGTGAAAAATCTGGGTTGATGTGCCAACCACATAAAGTATATGAGAATGTTACTACAATAATAAATGAACACTAAAAATATGAACATGTACATACATTCCCCGTTAAATAATTTGGTCCAACAACATGAATAAATGGTAACCTATCACATAATGAAATACAAAACTAGAGATTTAAATATTGTTTATCTCATTTATGGTAGGTCAAATGATCATGTTTTCACAATATAGATTGGGGTTATTGGGATCAAATTGAAAGTTGATCAACTACATTATCAACATGATGGAATATTATAAATTCAAGAACTGGTTAGTCTCAAAGACCAATATGAAGATAGTGACAATCACTTTTCATTGTACTATATAACTGAAGATAAAGAGAAGAAGATTTTTAAACTTTTTGATGCTTTGATTGAGAATTCTTGAATAAATCAAACATCAAAATTTTAGTCATCGTGAAACATTCTAAATGATATGTTTATAATGTTTAAAAGAAGGCGAAAAAATTAAAAGAGAATAAGATTACGTTTAAGATATTGTTAGAAGAAAAGAATAACCATGAATATGAATCTATATAGATGTCCCACCTAAGGAAATATTCATGTATGGGATTTATTATATATAAAAATATATATACTCTAATTATATTAAATATATAGGAATCATTGAAACATTTAATTTCAATATATTGGGGTAATTTATTCTAAGGGAATCCATTTAAATTGGGACGAATGCAGTTGGAGTGCCACATGTAGGAATTATTCATGTAGCCAAAAGCTGATAAAAATTAATAATATGGTTAGAAGAGAAAATTTTAGAATAATTAGATGAATAATATATCTTATTTATGATTATTCAATGTGATTCTCTTTTACTGATCATCATAAATTCAACATCACAATGAGATTGTAATTCAAGAAATGACCTTAAAGGAATATGGATTCCAAGTGAACAAAATCAAATCAGATATAATGATGTGAAGAAGACTAAGATACTGGTTTAATTTATTCATGTTGTAATACTATGAATATGATCATAAGACTCTAAACATATTATTTAAGCCTAATACTTTGAGAACAATACTCTGATCATATGAAACTTATGCTAAGTGTAATTATTTTTTTGATTTTAGGACTTCATGAGTGTATAACTTCATTGAGAATGCCGAAAATGATAAATTAGTTAGTATGAGTCTTTAGCTAAGTACATGTCTTTTATATAATCTTTATAAACACGGATACTTTTTATTCTTTTTGGGATTTTTTTTATTTAAAAAGAACAATGCCAAGATTTAATTATTCTTGATTGTATGCACAATTCATTAATTGTAAAGATGATTTCATGGGATTTAATTTAGAATAAATTTAGGATTAAACGATTATGAAGTGGTCACGATATTTTTATAGGTTTACATACAAATAAATTCAGTTATGGAAGAAGTTTATTTTGGATTTTATTATTAATAACATATTATAGAATTTTGTAAATTTGAATTAAAATGTATTTACATGGTTTCACAAATATTTGAATAAATAAAGAAGAGAATAAATGAAACTGATACTGTATGTTTTATATATTTATACATTTTATGCCACATAAGAAGGAGATAAAATAATATATATAAGTTTAACACTATTATATAATATTTATTATTTTGGTTTCAAGAAGAAAGTGGTCCAAATTTGGGATAATAATTTTCATATACATGCTGTGATTTGAAGCCAAGAAGAAGGGGAAAAGGGTAGACCATGTGAACTAAATAAGTATAAGAGAAGAAAATTGGAAATAATATAGAATAAGAGAAGAATAAAAAGAACAATATTGGGGAAGAGATGATTTTTGTTTAGATCTATTGCATATGAAGAATAATAAGAAGAATAATTAGATGAGTTAGATGTTATGTTTATAATATGGAGATGGTTGTGAAGATTGATTTTCACAGAAATAAAATAAGGATATAGAAACACATTTTCTTTCTTCTATGAATAGTGTGTTCACTATTGTTTATATAAAATAATAATAAGAGGTTCTTTTATGATGATTTGAATGTAATAGTGTGAGGAAAATACCTAGGATGTACACTAATAATCATCACTAGTTGTTGGAGGAACCTATGTACAAGGAGGAACCAAAGAATTGTTGAAGAGACTATAATATGAAATAGGCATCAAGGATATATCTTGTATGTTTGAAACTGACTGATTTTTATTGTATATTTTGTATTCATGAATTTTTTCTTGATCTCACCAATGACTATCCTTTATGATTGAAAGGTGAAACTTGTAAATATGTGATCCACTTTGTGTGTGTATAAAAGGATTAAGGTTGGTAAGGGAATAATAGAATTAAGATCATAAAAAGACAAAGTTATAAAGGGATAAAATATATAAATTTACCTAAAATGGAACAAACTATAATTCAACCCCTCTTAGTGTTGATTGTTACCCTAAGTGGTCCTTATAATTTTAATTAATGGTAAGATATCCATTTTTGGATTCTATACTTTGAGGCTTCTCTATTTTAAATATGTAGTTATTTTTCCTGATTTAAATATGAATTGAAGTAATAATGAAAATTATATTTTTCCTTGGTAAAAATTGACACTCTACCAAGACCATGCTGAAAAAGATAAAGAAATAATAGATTGAGTTGAATAAGATGTACCATTCAAGGGAAGAATGAGGGATGTACCAAAGGGTGTTGTTAAATCTATTGGGTAAACCAATTCAAAAATTTATAAACAGTAAGTTAAACTAACTAATTATAAATAGAGTAATGTTTAATTCAAGGCTGGTCCCATAGATAATGGCGTAAAATAACTTATAAAATTTTAGTAATGTTTGAAGAATAACATATTTTATAATGGTTTTGGTATTTAAATAATTTAGATCAGAGTACCAATCATAGTGTTTCTGAGTTTTTATATTAGTGAAGAGATATAAATTAAATATATCTATATTTCATTAGAATTGAATCTTAGTTAACATCCAATTAGAATGAACAATGTAGACTATGTTAACATCCATTTTTACTATTGTGTGTTTCATATAGTTAATATAATTTTTAATCAAATTTTTTTAAACATAACCAACAATATTTCTCTAATGATTATGGAATAAAAAAAAGCCAGTCAGTCACTATATTGATAGAATATTTATTCCCACACCCAATGGTTATGAAATTTGAAAATAAATAAGATTGATGTAATTATAAATGAATACCAAAACCCTTAATAAAATTAAGAAAAAACTATACTACACTAAATTTACTCCCTCATCCTTATATTTATTGCATGAAAATTACTTACACCCTCATGTTAATCATGAGAGGGAATGAATAAAATAAAAAGACATACATCAAACTATAGAAAAGTAATATAATAACCTTATTTTATTTGAACTCTAATGATTCATCCAATAGTCAATGGTACAATATCTCTATATAGATTCCTTCATATCAATTTATAGTAAGAAACACAAGAGATATCCAATAAAATATATGGTTTTAATTTTATTATCAATCGATTTCTGGATATTTCCTCAATTTAAATATACCACATCTACCATGCATGTAATTCTATGTGTGATGTCCCAAAAAATTCCCCTTAGAAAGATAATTATGAAAACATCTTCATAGGTCTCTATCACATGAATATATTTACATTTTTATAGTATCTTATCTAGAATTACATATATCAATCAGATCCTATATTAAATTTGAAACCATATTATCTACCCACTTTTTACCTAAAATCCATAGTTTTATGTGAGGTCCCACATTCGTATATCTTCTTTAAACCCCCTAGAATCTAGCATATAGAATGTTCACAGAGGGAAAAATTAGGTGTTCATATCAAAATTGATAAGGAATATATGATATGAGACTATTCCTTATGGTGTATTCAGTCATCTATATAAATGAACTCTATCTTGGTAAAACACTCATAGTAAAAATCCTCAATCATATTTTCATGTACTTTTTAATTTCAGCATAACCATTCGTTTACGTTTTAGCATCCTTCTCATATCATTCTTCATCACTACAAAATATGAGTTCTCAATGAAATTGAAAAAAAATATAGAATGATCCATATATTCTACAAACTAAGGAAACATGGTTTATGTCATAATGGAATGACCAAAATGTAGCCTTCTATCATAATTTAAATCTCCAAGGGTCACTATGATGCATAACCATGGATACAACATTTTAATTTTTATATTCCCATGGGACATGAGATTCTGATTTTTCAACCATAGTGGGTTTAAGGCATAGAAGGTCATCGATGGAAAAGAGGTCATTTCTAAGAGTGACGATGTTTTGATGGATCAAAATGGTACTACATAAGTATGTGTGAATAGTACCTAGGTGAAATCCATTCCACACCAAAAAATACAACAACCTCACTCTTCTTAATACAAGATCCCATATCATCTACTAGTTAGAAAAATTAAAATTGGACCCTTTGGACTCATCTTTTCTATCATTATCATACCCTCACTAGTGAGAATATCCCATCTCTTATACATGCACCTGAACCCCATGTGCTAGTGTAATTCTACCCCTACATGAAAAATTTTCTACTTATTCTCTCTCAACTACAGTGCCTATATAATGCCTTCCTTACTATTTGGTTGACATCTTTATAGGTTAAATAGGTGTTTTATGGTCTAGTTGAGGGGTATCCTACTTACTAGCCTATTTTCTTTAACTCCTCAATTCCATTTTTAATTCACCACCCTCTACAACATACAAAACACATATGATAAATATTCAAAAAATTTATAAATATTTAATCTTATATATTTTATTTTTGAAAACCAATCTCAAAAATATTAATAACCTAAATATAATAAAATTCAATATAAAATAGGAAATATTAATCAATTAAGTTCATAAATTATAAAACTGTAGTCAAAATTTTATATTTATTTAATGAACTCTTCAAATCCCCCACAAATAATCAATACTTTCCCACAAGAAAATATCTTCACTAAGAATGAAAATGCACCTCAATTCCACCGAAAGTAAAAATTAAAATTTAATGAATCTAAATAATTTACAATAGGGAATAAAGAATTTTCAAGTGAAACATATGAATCATCCACCAAGTACACACCAGTTAACAATGTATTTGATCTTTCATGATGTAAAATGATGGAAATTATGCTTTATACGTTTCAATCCTCTGAACATTTCTTTATTAAGCATTTAAAGTTCACATTTTCTACACCATTATTTCTAATCTATAATAACTCATGGTAAAAATTAAATGGAGTTGTGCTCATACTTTAGGTACATCTACCACTCTTATTAACATGTATATTACTTAAATTCTCCACTTTTTATAAACAAAAATCACAAAAAAGATGTGGTCATGTAAATTATGATTAATTTATTCAAAAACTAATAGGTAGATAGGTAATTGAAGAATAAACCAAATTTATTTTCAAAAAGGATGTTTGAATCTTATATATATTTCATGATAAGAAAATTTAAAGTACAATGACTGTATACAGTCTAAAAATTGACAACACCCACTTCCCCAATCTCAATGTAATTTTCTTGAATACACAATTCATAATGATGAATTACCCCTATTGATTTATTTTCATTTTAAATTTTTTTCAAAATAATTTTATTAATTTTTTATAATTGTGCTATGAAAAGTATCAAATCCACTACCCAACCCCACATGATATAATATTTTTTCAAAAAATGGTGATTTTTGACCATTCAAAGGCAAAAATCATGTTTATTTTATTTTCTAATAGGGGTATAAATGAAACACAATCAATAATATAACCATGGAACTTTTCAAAAAACCAATAAAAACCCTAAAATATTTTTTCTATAAAAAACACATATCTTTTATGATGAATTCCCTCCTTCCACACAAAAACATTAATAATCATGAAAAACACTAGAGTATGTGTAGTAATGGATAATATTGGATTATAATGTGGACCGTTACTATAAATGGTTATTCATGTTGTATATGGGATAATATTATGATAAATATTAAGTAAGGTATCATGGATAGTGGAAAAAATATATAAAAGATACCTCAATTATTTAAATTGTGAATTTATATAATCATATCTATGACAAGATCAATTATAAGTCTTATTAAATACATTGTCCCAAGATCATTAAGCATTTTTTCTCAAGAAAAAATGAAAAGTATATGGACTAGAATCATACTGGGAAATAGAACATATAAAAAAGAGTAATTCACTCCTAACATGGGTAATAATAACAAATTAATCCACATGAAATTATACAATTTATAGCATAAAATATGGTAAGGAAAATTTCATCTACCTATGGTAAAAAATCATAAATCATTGAATCCAAATTCCTATGATTTACTCTAATAATTTAATACCCCAACCATACTTATTCAATTCTATAATCCTGAAAATTAATTCACGTAATAACAGGGTTCATAAAATAACTTGTATAATACACCAAAAAATAGATAAATTCTATGTGTATGGTATGAATTTATTTCATCTAAGATAAAAACTGATTTTAAAAAAGGGGAGTATAATTGAATGATAAAATTTTATTTTTACTTCCCTTTAACATTAACTACTTATTTCATTCTTCTTTCTTTACTTCCTTCGGTATTTTTTCCTTGAACCGTCATGGCCGTGAAATTAAAAATAAAATAGTGAAATTGTATGGCGATTCTCATGAATGATTATAAATATAAAGAGATTACACTCCGAAATCCCAAACAAGTTCTAAAAAAATTATTAATACATTAACCCTAAATTCCTAAAGAATAAAATATTTGGGCTTCCTCCCATAAGTTTTTTGGTTATGGTGGATAATATATACCTTTCCAATTGATGTCCAGTGATTGAGGGTAGGAAAGAGGTTACCTAGTCTGGGTCTTTGAATGGTTGAAACTAGGATTCCAACTTATTGATGGAACCTATTCCTTTTTCAAAACTATGCTTCACAATTCATATCCACAATACCTTCTCCACCTATAATGGAACAAAACATCAATGTTTTTATAGTCTTAAAATATCAAATTTCATTTTAGGTACATCCTAAACCTACTTTCATTCCTTGAAATCTTTTGGGATAACAGTGCCTCCTCTATATTATATCATTCCCAACATTTCCCTATTCTCTTACACCACTTTGTCAATTCATTCTTAATTCCCATGAGTGACTCCATCACTTATTTTTTTAATGTACAACAATGTACTTGACTTTTTGAAATTGATATTATTTAAAATCACCCCATTTCTTGTCCTTATTTTTCATGGGATGGTGTATATTGAACATCAACTCTTTTCCACCAATTTTTAATCATAATTCCCCACATTAAAAATCAATCAATTCACTTAATATGACTAGGAATTATCTTAACATTATTATTGGATTCTTCTCTTCATCCATTTCCATCATAAGAAGATACACAAAGAAGTATAAACTTTCCACTTTGACAATAAAATATTTGAGTAATCCATAGGGATATTCCACAAGTGAATCTGAAATATGAAGCATAAATCATTATTCTTCATCTATTTCAATCAAATGTTTTGAAATTTTGAGTATGAAATTTAATTTACACTTACTAATAAATCAATAAATACTTTATATTTAAACTCGAAATTAATTTGAATTGAAAAACTACATGGCCCCCATTGTTTATTTTTTTAAAATACCTGATCTCAACAACAAAACATTCCCCAATTATTGGAATGTTTCCCAATTCCTATAACTTCCTATTTTTACACCAATTACTATAAACAAGTTTACTTTGTATGCATGTTATCTATAGATTTAGTGAATGGAATGTTGATATACAATTTCTTAAACATATCTATAAAATTTTCTAGTTTATCTTCCAACTTCACCTACCTTTCTCTACTAAAAAATGCTATATGTAGTTGATATGGGGTGGTTTATTCTCTAACAAACATTTCATCTTCATATTTTTTCATTTTTTATCTCATTGCTCGGTCTGTTTCATGATTTCTTCAGGTTGGATTTCCAACTAGTGTTTCTATATTCAGCACTAGCTATAGTTGTTTTTCAACCCCTTTATATAACAACACTGCTTTTCTTATTTCACACTTAATCAAAATTTATTACATAAAAATATTCACTTGAAACCATATATAAGATTGATATTTCTACTATATTTTGGGCTGATGAACATTTCATAACAACTTAGAATATAAAACACAACATCTTTATTGAAAACTCCCTTTACATGACCACAATAGACCTTCGTACATGGAATTGCATGGGTTAACCTGAGGACGTGAATAAGAATGTGGTGAGATATAAATACCTTTAATGGAGTAAACAAGGTATAATATTAATAATATAGTATATGTTTGGAAATATTTATATCAATGGAGAACAAGAGAAACATGAACATAAAGGCATGATATAGCATGATTGTCATAACATGGAAATGTGGAAACAACATTTAACATGATATTAGCATGAGATAGGGCTCATTGAACATGGAACATGAGTAAACACTCATTGAACTTGAATTACAATGAGTAAAAGCTCATTACATTTGACGTGTCATGATACTAATTTTTACACAATGTATTGGAGCACTATCAGGACACACCCTTCATAATCATTTCATTCCATGCATAAATGTTCCACATGGATCATATAAAATGGATTCATTAAACATCATATTTTATTCCACAATAAATGAATTTTTAATTTATACAAGAAGCTATATAATAAATATTTAAATGTTCAAAAATTTGAATACCCTTGATAGAGAAATGGGCATGGTATCCACTACACAATGACTTTTCCTTGGAAATTCATGGTGCAATTATGGCAGAAAAAAGACACGGAATAAGAATCCATGAAAATGGTTCAAGAGAAAGAAATTGGTGTTTCATAATATATGCATTAAATGGACATTAATTGGTTCATATAGATACATGACCCAACATATTTAATGGAATTTAGATTCATAAAATAAAAGAATTTCTTGAATGTAAAAGAGAACAGAGAAATATATTACGGAATTTCGACTTGGTAATAGATGTATTTTGGAGGAAATAATGAGAGATAAATGGGTATATAATCATTAAAACACAATTACAGAAGTATGGGGGAGGTGAGAAATCATACCCCATCATTTTTAATTGAAAACAATGTGGTATGAAAACATAATGAAATTGGGAAAAAATGAGAAATGAAGAAATCCATTACTTGGAAGTGTGATGCCAATGTCTTGGAAGAGGCTTTAGAGAGGAGTCTTGAGATAATGGGGTGCCTATGGACTATTATAGAGAGGGGATTTCAGAGGTTGGTCGATCTCCAAAGGTTTTGAGTGAAGAAGAAGTGGGAGTATGGGTGGGTTTATATAGGAAAATAGATGAAATTCATTATTATTTAGGTTTTGACCACCACACATTAAACTAATCAAAACAACAAACAATGCCATGGATTTTGCCCATGTTTTTTTTCCAAAGGGGAGTGGAAAAAATATTTTATAAGGAAAATGGCCGAAATTTTTAAATATTAGGCTTTCTTATGTGGAGTTGTGTCACACCATCGAGGTAATCAATTTCAAAAGTAAAAATGTTTTATAAGTCTTGGAGGGTCCACTAATGATTTGTAAAATAGATAAAAAAACATAAAATCACATTATTTTAAAGGTAAAAAATGTATTTTCTGAAAATACCATTTATAATGTTTTACTATATCACTATTGGGTCATTATGATGTCATAAAACACACTATACATTAAAACTCTATTTAATTTTTTCAAAAAAATCAATTGTATATGAAAACTATTAAAAATTTACCATTAGATAAATTTGACATCCTGATTTCAAAAATAATATTCATTTTATCAAAGTAATTCTCTAAATATGTGAATTTTTTACTTTTCAAATAAAAACTAGCATTTTTCGAAAATTCATGGGGCTTTTTAAAAACATCTTTCAAACCTAAATAAAAATTAAAATTTTATTCATAAAAAATATACGATAATTTATATTTCATGAAACGTAATTTAGTGGTAATATTTTGTTAAAATATTAGTTAATTCAAAAATCAATTAATTTATCAAAATATATTTCTTAATTGAATATTAAGTAAAAATACTATTTGTGATTTAAAATATATTTAAAAAGTAACAATAATAAAATGAACATATAAAAATAATTCACATAATCATAGTGAGAGGGGATTGTTACATAACCCCTTTTAACACCCGCATACGACCTAAGGGTAAGTTGTGTGACGCTGACAGTCACTTTGGGTGGCCCAGATAACATTACTCGGCTAGTAATATCTATCAACATCCAAACCTCCTGTGGGCGGTTCCATTCAAGCTTAACGTGTTGAAGATTGACTTGGGATTGGTCAAGAGTGAAGACCAATGACACTACCTCCTTTTTGAGCTCCAAAAATGGTCTTCATATGGAGCAATTCTACAAGATGAGGCCATCAATTTATTTTTCTGAGTAAATTGGATTTGTTAAATCCCCATATTTAAACTATTTATGTGATAACTGCTCAATGGAAATATTAGAAATGGTAACAATTCGTAATGGTATTTTGAAATAAAAAATTATAAAACCAAAGATGTTTACATGTTACATAAACATTTTACAAATAAGATATTTAATTAGATCAAGAGGAATTTTCATTGATAATATTTGGCGTCGTTACAATCTTTCCCCATTTAGAAAAATTTCCCTCGAAATTTCTTTTTCCCACCATAAAACAGATTTGGGTAACTCTGCCTCATCACTTCCTCTGGTTCCCACATTGCTTCTTCAAATTTTTGGTTTCTCTACAACACTTTCATGAGGGGCACTGTCTTATTTTAGAGAAATTTTTCTCTATGATATAAGATCTTCACCATATTCTCCTCATATGAGAGGATATTCTCTAATGGTACAAACTCTAGATTAAGTACATGCTATGGTTCAGGTATGTATTTCTTTAAGAGTGATACATGGAATACATCATGTACTTGAGATATTTTCGGTGGAAGTACTAGTCGATAGACTACTTCTTCTTTGCGATCAAGGATCTCAAAAGGGATAATGTACCATGGACTAAAATTTCCCATATTCCCAATCTCATAACTCTCTTCTACAATGATATTTAGAGGAATACCATGTATCTGACATAAAACTCTAGGTATTATCGATAATTATCAGCATAGCTCTTTTGTCGACTCTGAGCAGCTTTAATGTGCTGTTGGATGGTCTTAACCTTCTCCGCCATTTCTTCAACCATTTCTGGACCATGGATTTTTCTCTCCACAACCTCATCCCAACATATCGGTGTTATGAACTTCTTCCCACAAAGGGATTCATAAGGATCTATTAAGATTCTTGAGTGGAAACTGTTGTTGTACGATAACTCATCTAGAGTAAGATTTTGATCACATCATCCTTTTTTCCATTTAGAATGCTCACATACTGTCTTCATGTGTTTGGATAGTCTGCTCGGATTTTCCATCCTTTTGTTGATGATAAGCCAAACTAATGTTCAATGCAGTATTCAGAGCATGTGGAAGAATCTTCCATATCATAGAGGTGAATCTTGGTTCTCGAATGGATATAATCAAGAGTGATACTCCATGCTTTCATACAACATATATGATGTATATCTGTTCCTGTTGATCCAATGAGAAATCTTCCCAAATTTCAATTCAGTGTGTAGTATTTGTAAGGTGACCCACAAAATCCCAGCTAGCATTGTTTCTTTTGGATGTATTCAGATGTCCGGTAACAAATTATATGGTAATTTTCTTTCATTTCCATGATTATATGGGTAATGGTTGCATCATCCCCTTATACTTTTTCCTCTTAGCCTTCACTTGCTAACATACCAGGAACTTTTATGTATACTCAGTGATCTCCTTATTCATGTTATCCCACCAATAATGATCTTGGATATCTCAACACACCTTTGTGTTTCGTAGGTGAATGAAAAAAATTCTAACTATCTGAATCATCCAAAAGTTATTTCTTTAACCCCAGATTTTATGGGACACATAGTCATTCCCCAAATCTCACAATTACTTAATCATTAATACTGAACATGAGGATTACCCTATTCTGATACGTTCCACTGTCTTCTGAATTCCCACATCATTATTTTGAGCATCCATTATCCTTTCCAAAATAGATAGTTGAGAAATCAATTGTGAAATGATTTATAATGTTCACTACTTTATGGTTCTCATGTCCATCTTCATCAAATCTACAAATATTGGATCCTTTTCAATTATCATCAATGATGGAATCACTAGGTCCTTTCTGCTTTGATCATCTGCCACCTTGTTCGCTTCCCAGGGTAGTAATGGATTGAGTAGTCATAGTCTTGAACCAGCTCTAACCATCTTCACTGGTGCATGTTTAACTATTTATATGTGAATATATACTTGAGGATATTGTGATCTGTATGTATTTCACACTTCTACCCAAAGTGGTAATGTCGCCAAATTTTTAAAGTGAAGATTACTATATCCAACTCTAGATCATGTGTTGGATAGTTTTTCTCATGACATTTCTATTACCTTGAGTCATAAGCAATTACTCTGTCAATCATCCTCAACACCTAGACCATGCCTTTCTTGTAAGCATCACTTAATGACACAAAATTGTTCCCACTTGTGGGTAGTGTGAGCAAGGGTGCTGTGATAAGCCTCATTTTCAACTCCATGGGGCTCTCTTCGCATTCATCATTCCATGAAAACATTACCCCCTTTCGAGTTATCTTGGTAAAAGGGTTGACTATCAAGAGAAATTTCTCAAAAATCGGCAATAATATCCAGCTAACCCCTGTAAGCGATGGATATCCATCATCGATGATGGCCTCTTCCATCCCTAAATTGAAACTATCATGGAGGGATCAATAGACATCCCATTGGTTGTGGTGATATGACCCATGAATGATACCACCTTCAACCAGAACTCACACATGTTGTACTTTTCATAGAGCATATCCCTTCACAAGGTCTCTTGTGTAGTTCTTATATCTCTTCATGCTCATGCTTGGTTTTGGAGTATATTAGAATATAATCTATAACGACTGCCAATTTTTTTTCAAGGTAATATATAAAGACTCTATTCATCAATTCCAGGAATATTACTAGATAATTAGTGAGTCCAAAATCCATTACTATGAATTCATAGTGCATGTATCTACTACAAAAAGAAGCCGTGGGGAAATCCTCCTTCATCCCTCATACATGGTAATATCCCAACAACAAATACACATTGGAGAAGTATTTTTATCCATTTAGATAATGGAACAAGTCATCACTTCATTTTAGAGGTTACTAGTTCTTTATCCTGATTTTGTTGAGCTCACAATAATAAATGAAAAGGTGTATTGACCAATCCTTCTTCTTGATGAAGAGGACGGGTGAACCCCATGGTGAAGCCCTTGGGAGTATGAACCCTTTATCCGGATTCCCTTGTAGTTGTTTCTTCAAATCCTCAAGATCCACAAAATCCATTCTATATGGAGTATTGGATTTTGGAAATTCCCTAGGTATAAGATAAATTGAGAATTCAATATCTCTTCTAGGAGGAAGACTAGGCAATTCCTCGAGAAACACTTCACTGAATCCCTCACAATAGGCACATCTTAAAGGATTGTTGCTATTTAGACTCAATAATCTGATATAGATACACATTCTCATAGTGCATTAATATAAAATATTGAGATAATGTCGCTAAAAAAGATTCAACCTCCTCCTTGCACTTTTATAGAATCAGGGGGGTCGATTTTCCATATGGAGAGTGATTTCCCTCTCCTGGAATTTTTTTGGCTCTGTATAAGGAAAGGCCATCAATCCCATGAATTGCATCAAATTAGACTATAGGGAGTATGAAGAGGTTCTCTAGGATGTTCAACCCTTAAATTATGATAGGGGAGGAGTTATATTCATGGTATGCAATGATTTCCCCATTTGTCATTCTCACTTCCATCTTTACTTCCATGATTTAGGGTGGTTTTGGGATTGTTCTACTAATCTTTTGGGATACAAGATAATGTGTAGAACCATAATCCAAAAGTAAAATTGATATTATATAATGAATAACTAGTGTATCTATCACCACTTCATTTTCGGGGTTCACTTCGGAAATAGTGATGGAAGAAGCATTCCATTGTTGCTTGGGAGGTTGTTGGTTGCCTTTAAAAACCCTTGGTTTATGGCACTAGTTTGAAAAGTGACCTGCTTCTTTGTAGTTGAAGAAATGAAGATAATTTTGAGGGTATAATAGAGAATTACTCTACTTTTTTTCAACCAAGGGGTTTTCTTGTTGGCAGTTAATGTCCAAGTTCCATTCTTTTCCACACATATGTTTTTCCCCATCCCCTTTGAGAAATTTTTAGGGTGCCTCTTTCCGCACTTTTGGAAAGTGGGGTGACGTATTTTCTTAGCACCATTGTATTTACCCATCGGACCTCCAGAATTAAATTTCACCTTAGGAATATTATCCCCATGATACCTTTATGATTCGATGATATCCATTTAGACCTTGAGGGAACATCGGATAATTTCTTCATAGCTCTCGAAGTCACGAATCTCTAGAGATTTGTGAAGGCTAGGTTTTGTCCCACCAACGTAGCAGTCAAACATGAATTTGGGGGTAACAACAAATCCAAAGGTATATCGCACAATCCATGTGATTTTTTCCTCTTATGATTTGATGGATTCGTTGTCTTTTTTATGAAGGGAAAGGAAGTACCTTTACATTTTATGTCGGATAGTGCATGGAAAGTATTTATCAAAAAACATTTTCTAAAACTCATTCCATTCCAGTGCATCGATCTCCTAATCAGGCTTCATATTTTTGATCAATGTCCACCATTGATCAGCTTCACCCTCTTAATGATATACATACATAATAACCTTCTCTTTTTCAAGACAATGAAGTTTGGAGGAGATGTTTTCAATGGAGTTGATCCATTGTTTGGTGATTGGGGGATGCGAAGATTCATTAAAAGTAGGGGGCCTTTGTCTCATAAAGCTCTCAATTGCGACTTATTATTTCTTAGAGTGGGTTTGATGTTATTCTGTATAACGACCCATACTTTACATACATTTTTATTACTTCAGAATTGAAGAACACTTATTACAACATATAACAAAACCATGAAAGGACCGTATAGGTATAGTGTCTTTAGAAACTGCGAAACATAAACAACTAGTTCATAAAGCATCTACTTTGCCTCCCATTTATTTCATCATATCTAGAGTCCCTTTTTGGAATATTCTACTTAATAACCTTCTTCCTGACCTGGGGAAATATAACATACAAAAGGGTGAGCTCAAATGCTCAGTAAGTGCAAACAAAAGAAATATCAATCACATCATATTCATAAGAACATAACTTTTGGAAATCATAACATGCAAAAGAGATCATAATTTCATAACATGGGATAAATCATAGTAGTGAAATGTAATCCCAATAATCACAAATTAAAACATGAAACTTTGTGGCATACACACATAATCATAGAGAATAATTTCTTATTAGTCAAAAGTCATTGCCAACACTATCTTAGTGGACAAAGTCCATTTATGAACCGAGTTACCCTCGTTTCAGTCCTGCTTCCCTGAACCGGTATAACCTACCATTCCAGCCATGTCTATATCATGAGATATAAAATCTTTACCCAATGCATTAGAGGGAGATATCGGTCCCACCCATCTCATAATGATACCATTTTTATGCGTGCCACAAAATCATAAACCATACATCATTGCAAAACCCATGTAATAAAAATGTGAATCTTAAACATCATGACATCATAAAAAAATTCATTTATGAGAAAGGAATTCATAAAAATAATTCCATCACAACATAATCAAATAAATTTAATAATGTGGATAAAAATGGAACCCTTTATTATCTTAGATGGAAAATAATTTTCATAAAACACTTGAACTCCATTCTTGAGGAAAATATCCTTTCTGCTTCAAAAACACTTTTCCTTTCATAACATGTCGTACAATTATAAACTAAAAGAAGTTGATTAAAAATAAACTTGAAAACCTGTAAAGGAATCTTTTTGGAAATAATGTTTTAAAAATCCATTCAGCCCATATAAGTTAAAAAAACATTCTTTGTACTTTTGTTGGAAAAGCCAAAAAGTACCTCGTACGAAAAATGACAAAAGATTCCTTTCATATCCTTTACTAAAAACTCACCGAAGGGTAAAATTGGATTTAAAAAATTGTAGGTGGATGGAAATAATATTACATATTGAGGAAACATGGATGTGGATGATAAAATACACCCTAGTAAATGCTAAAGTATAAACAATCTCGGATAAAAATGAGATTGTGATATTTCTCTTACCTTAGGTCCGATTTGCCCTGTAAGTGTCCGAACCTCCTGTATAATGATTTAAATAATGTTATTGACTTATTACATAATCATAATTATTGTTATGATATCATATATGGTCATATTCTTAGTTTCTTGCTAGTAATATTTCATTGCTACTTGTTATTCGGGTGTTTATAACTTTTTGTTCTTATGCGTGTTTTGTAGAATAAATTCTTTTTTATTGTCTTTAGGTTATAGACACCTCATTTACAGAATGGTATTATTATGATATATATCATATTAATTCATTCAATTCATTTATATAATCATTATGAAATGAAGATCATGTAGAACGAGTCGCATCACATCGTTGAGACGGTATTCTGTACACACGCACGAGTGATGATATCGTTTCTATGATCGTGGAATTGTATTGGAGTGAATTTATACTATTTAAGAATTAGAATCACTTTATAATAGTCATATATAGTCATTATTTACACCATTATACCCATCCAAGGTGGTGGTGGAAAATAGATTACACCACGGCGTGGAGACGGTATTCCATACGTACGCACGCGCGGTGATTTCTTTTTCTGTAGGATGGATATATGGTGAAATAGGGTTGTTTCATACTTATAATAACATACCATTATATGAGTGATACTGATGTTATTACTTCATAATGAAACAACTAATGAAGAATAAGTGGAAGAAGAAATAATGATGAAAGAATCGGTAACAGACATTACCTCTTCTTTGAAGTGCTTCTTTGAGACCTTCATTTAGGGCACTAAAATTGGTCTTTGAAGAATACCAGGACGTCTAGGATATCTCTAGAGAAGTGTAGAGGGGAAAGTGGCAGGTGTTGGCCGAGCTTGAAGGCTCAAAGTGGTGTGAGGAAGAGAGGGAGGAGGTGTCGTTTTATAAGGGAGGAGAGGGGCACCTTTGGAATAACAAAAAATATTATTTTATTATAAAGTCAAGTTCAGTTTTAAATTGCTCCAAATTGATTTATTTCGAGGATAAGGTGGGGATGGGTGTAAATCCTCTCATCCAATATAATTTATACAAGTTTAGGTCATTATATTAACCTTATCTTTTAGTTTTAACTCTTCGTTAATTCGATTGACATTTACCATGTCACTTTGCATTTTTATATTATATAGTTAATAAACATATCATATACATCCAAGCGACCCACAAGTTGTGTTTTATTAATATATATAACCTTATATATGTAATTTGGCTGAACCATAGATTTTTAGTAATAAAATAACAATTAATAATATAATATTTGTTTTATAAACTATTTTATGTCAATTTTGACACTATTTAGTAATTAATTTTTGTGAAAATCATAACAGAATGATTAGTTCGAAAAAATTTATTTAAATCAATAATAACATTTCATATTAATCTAGAAAATTATTTGAATTCATAAAAAGTGTCAAATTACATTTATTTGGGTGTTTATGACATCAATTATGTCAATATTTCATTAATAAGATAATTACTGCATCATCTTTGTTTCATAAATAAAGTGAATTATTTAATGTCTAAAAATTACAAATAAAATACCATTATGTAGGAAATATTTTTATATTTCTAATGAATATTTATAGTCTAATTTATCTTATGTATAACCCCATATTAAAAATTATTTACTTATTAAACTTTGATTTTAACTATTTTAACCCTTCTTTAAATAAATTAATAATAAATGTCCTAATCTAATCCAAGTGGGCCTAAATGGTCATATTTTATTCCTAAGGTTGTTTTTGGTCTAATTACACTTGTCCAATAGTATTAGGACATGTGTTAGGGTAATAATAATATCATTTTTACCCTTAAATACCCTATTTACTTTTAACCGTGGTAAAAAAAGTAAAAAGTTACTATTCACCAAAAAATTATTTTCAACACATTGAACCTCATTTTACTTACTGACATCAACCGTATCTCTCGGATTTTTGAAATTCCACTCACAGAAGCGGTAAAATTATGTTTTATGAAAAATTCTGTTTTTTAACTACCACTTGGTGGTTTCACTATTCATCAAAAATTGAAAGTTTTCGGAAAAATACCAAAATTTCAACCTAGGCTAATTTCGATATTACGAATCCAAAAATGAAGTCCATTTTTAAATTTATAAAATTTCAAAAAGTGGTTATTACTATTCATAACGGCTAGTTTTAATAATATTTTAATAGTATATCATTTTTTAGTGAAACTCGGTATTTCGTATGACGCAAGCTATCGAAGAAGCTTGCGATTTCGTGTAAAGCAAGACAAGCAAGTGTTGTGTGTAGAAAAAGATTCCTTTGAGGATTTATATAACATAAAAGTCTCGGGTGTTACATTCTACCCCCCTTAAAATGAATTTCTCCCTCGAAATTCGTCACTTTGTAACAAATAGATGAGGATACCTCTCCCTCATCATATCCTCAAGCTCCCATGTAGCTTCTTCTAATTAGTAGTTCCTCCATAAAACATTCACCAACTGAGTGGTCTTGTTTCATTGGACTTTTTCACTATGATCCAGAATCTCTATCAGATTTTCTTCATAAGAAAGATCTTGCTCTAGCGGTACAACTTCGGAGCTGAGTACATGTGAAGGATCATGTATGTACTTTCTTAGGAGAGATACATGGAACACATCGTGAACTTGAGAGAGATTTGGTGGAAGCGCCAATCGGTAAGCTACCTTCCCAACACGATCCAGTATTTAGAAAGGACCGATATATCTAGGGCTCAACTTCCCCTTCTTTCCAAATCTCATAACCCTCTTCCAGGGAGATATTCGT
The DNA here is from genome assembly GCA_963277665.1 of Viscum album. Lineage (NCBI taxonomy): Eukaryota > Viridiplantae > Streptophyta > Magnoliopsida > Santalales > Viscaceae > Viscum > Viscum album. Next base: position 131,616,063 of record OY728162.1, read on the forward strand.
AAAAACACTTTATCCCCCACTTCAAACTCTAGGTCTTTTCTTCGGTTGTCGGCATAACTTTTCTGTCGACTCTAAGCTGCTCTTATGTGTTGTTGAATAGATCTGACCTTTTCTGCCATTTCATCAACGAGATCAGGTCCTAATAGCTTTCTTTCCCCAACTTCATCCCAGCAAGTTGGATTCCTGCATTTCTTTCCATAGAGAGCTTCATAAGGAGCCATCTGAATACTGGAGTGAAAGCTATTATTATATGAAAATTCCGCCAAAGGTAGGTGTTGATCCCAACCACCTTTGAAATCCATAGAGCAAGATCTCAACATATCTTCTAGATTTTGAATTGTTCTCTCAGACTGACCGTATTTCTGAGGATGATAAGCTGTGCTAAAACTCAACTCTGTATCCAAAGTATTCTGAAGACTTTTCCAGAACATTGAGGTAAATCTCAGATCCCGATCAGATATAATAGAATGTGGTACTCCATGCAATCTTACCAATTCCTTTACATATATCCTGGCAAGCTGATCTAGAGATAAATCCTCTATAATAGCAATGAAGTGTGCAGATTTTGTAAAACGATCAACTATGACCCAGATAGCATTATTTCCTTTGGATGTTTTATGAAGTCCTTTGACAAAGTCCATAGTGATATTTTCCCATTTCCATTCAGGTATGGGTAATGGTTGTAACACCCCCTTAGACTTCTGTCTCTCAGCTTTAACTTGTTGACAAACCAAGCATCAAGAGACATATTCAGCAACATCTCTTTTCATACCATCCCACCAGAAGTACTCTTTCAGGCCCCTATAAATGTTCGTGCTTCCAGGATGAATAGAGAATGAAGAACTATGAGCCTCATCCAGCAACTTCTTCTTTAATTTGGGGATGGGAGGAACACAAACCCGATTCCTGAACTTTATTATGCCATCACAATCAATGTTAAATTCAAGAACATTTATAACCTTCTTTTGTAACTCGACATCTTCTTTATGTGCCTCTTTAATCTTCACATGTATAGATGGTTGAACATTCATTTGAGAAAGATACAATTTTTCCCCTTTCATTATAATTCCAAGATCCATCCTTTGTAAATCCATAAATATTGGACCTTTTTTGGTCCTCATCATGGATAAACTAGCATGGTCTTGTCGACTTAATGCATCTGCCACCTTGTTTGCTTTCCCAGGGTGGTAATGAATTGAGCAGTCATAATCCTTAATCAGCTCCAACCATCTTCTTTGGCGCATATTCAGCTCCTTTTGTGTGAAAATATACTTTGAAATTTTATGATCAATATAAATATCACACCTTTCACCATAAAGGTAATGCCTCCAAATCTTTAATGCAAAGATTACCGTAGCTAACTCCAAATCATGAGTTGGGTAATTTTGCTCATGTATTTTCAACTGTCGTGAGGCATAAGCTATCACCATATCATTTTGCATAAGAACACACCCCAATCCCCTCTTGGATGCATCACTGTAGATCACAAACCTTTCTCCACTACAAGGAAGTGTGATCACAGGTGCACTAGATAACCTTCTTTTCAGCTCCTTAAAATTATCTTCACATTCCTCCGTCCCAACAAACCTAACTCCTTTCTGAGTCAACTTGGTGAGTGGATTAGATAATCATGAATAATCATTCACAAAACATCGATAATATCCAGCCAGACCAAGAAAAATTCGGATCTCGGTTACTGTTGTTGGTCTCGACCATCTTTTGATAACCTCTGTTTTTGCTGGATCCACAGATATCCCCTCTTTTGAGATTATGTGACCCAAAAATGCAACTTTTTGAAGCCAAAATTCACACTTGGTAAATTTGGCATAAAGCTTATCCTTTCTTAGGGTCTTCAATATAATTCTCAAGTGATCTTCATGTTCTTCCTTGCTCTTTGAATAGACAAGAATATCTTCTATAAAGACTACCACAAACTGATCAAGATAGTCTCTAAAGACTCTATTCATCAGATCCATGAAGATAGTAGGGGCATTAGTAAGACCAAATGACATCATTATAAATTCATAGTGTCCATACTTTGTACTGAAAGCCGTCTTTGGTATATCCTCCATTTTGACCCTTAATTGATGATACCCTGAACGAAGATCAATCTTGGAAAAGTATTGAGCTCCGCGTAGTTGGTCAAATAGGTCATCAATGCGCAGGAGAGGATATTTGTTCTTGATAGTGATCTTGTTAAGTTCTCGATAATCAATGCAGAGTCTCATTGATCCATCTTTCTTCTTAACAAACAGAACAGGTGCTCCCCAAGGTGACGCACTAGGGCGTATGAACCCCTTATCAAGATTCTCTTGGAGTTGCTTCTTCAATTCCTTCATCTCAATTGGGGCCATTCTGTAAGGTGTCTTTGAAATAGGAAAAGCACTCAGTACGAGTTCTATTGAAAACTCAACTTCATGATTCGGTGGAAGACCTGGTAATTCATCCGGAAAGACATCATCAAAATCCCATACAATGGGAATATTCTTAATTGTGAGTTTCTCACCAACCATTTGAGATAAATAACCTTCATTTAGTGGAATCAAGACCCATAAGATGGAAGTAATTTCTACTGGAAGGTTATGTTCATCCTTGCATCGATAGACGATCATAGATTGATCTGGAATATGAAATGTGACTTCCCTTATTTGGAAATTGATATGAGATCCATGTAGTGAAAGCCAATACATGCCAAGAATCACATCAAATTCCACTATAGGAAGGATAACAAGATTTGCAGGAATCACTTTCCCACAAACTTCAATCGGAGAAGAATTATAAACTTTTGATGCGACTGTTGTTCCATTAGGGGTTGTCACAGCTAACTCAACATCTAACTGTTGAGGTAATACAATGATATCCTTAGAAAATTCTTCAGAAATAAAAGAAGTGGGTGGATCCAGAATCAAATAAAACATTTTCTCCTTTAGAGTGTATGGTAAGTGTACCTTTCACCACATCGTTATCGTACTCCACATCGCTGATAGAAATTGCATGTGACTTTCCTTTATCTTTAGCCTTAAGAGATTGTTGACATCGACCATCATCATCAACCCTTAGATTAGGGCATTTATTGGCATAATGTCCCATCTCCTTGCACTTGAAGCATTGATGTGTAGTAGGTTCATTCTGTGTATCCCTTCCTTTGTTTGCATCATTAGACATATTCTTCCCATCATCGCGGCATTCAAATGACTGATGACCTTCCTTTCCACATTTGAAACATTTACCTGTCCCTTTAAGAAAACTGCCTCTATTTTTCTTTCCACACTCTGTGCATAAGTGAAAGCTCATCTTCTTTTCAATGTGCTCTTTAGATTTTCCTTTGAATTCCATTTTCCTCTTCTTATCAAACCCATATGACTGATGGGTTACTCCAATCTCCATATCAACTTTGAGAGCACATCTAACAATTTCCTCGTAGCTATTGAAGTCCCTTATGGCTAAGGCCCTTCGAAGACTTGGTTTTAAGAAACTAAAGAATCGATTGATCTTACTCTCAGGTTGGATAATAATTCCAGAAGCGTACCTTGAAAGTCCTGTAAAATTTGCTTCATAGGTACCAACAGATTCATCATCTTTTTACTTCAGTTCAAGAAACTCTTTCTCCATCTTTGTTCGTAGAATACGAGGGAAGTACTTATTGAAAAATAAGTTCTTGAACTCGTCCTATTCCATGGACTCAATTTCATCCCTTTTCCTCATATTCTTAATAAGATTCCACCATTGATCAGCATCACCCTCCAAACGATACACTAATATGATGACTTCATCATGCTCAGAACATTGAAGAACTGAAAATATCTTTTCAGTAGTACTAATCCATTGTTCAGCGACTAATGGATCAGTAGACCCACTGAATGAAGGTGGACGCTGTCTCATGAAGGATTCAACAGAATGTTGCTCCCTCCTTTGCTCATTTGGAAGTCCTGCATGATTCATAGCTTGAGAATGTTGTGTGAGCATAGCTAAAAGATTTTGCATTCCATCTCCCATAACGTTTGGTTGTTCAGGGGGAAAATCATTGCATTGCCCGTCGCATTCTGCATTAACACGGTTCCTTTGGGTTCCATCCATTGACTAAAACCAAGAATAATAGTGTGAGAAACACTAAATATAATAGGAAAACCACATAATCAAGAAAAAATTTTCACACATAAGGTCTTATCCTAGGTTATTCATGGCCATTTCTAAAAAACTAAGATTGTGTTCTATGCTTAGACTTATCCTTAGGGTTCTTACAAAGGATTTCGCATCCTAGTTTCCAAAGGTTGACTATACCTTTCCTCTGATACCAACTATAACGACCCATACATTACATACATTGTTATTACATCAAAATTGAAGCACACTTATTACAACATCTAACAAAACCAAGAAAGGACCGTATAGGTATAGTGTCTATAGAAACTGGGAAACATAATCAATTGGTTCATAAAGCATCTAATTTGCCTACCATTTATTTCATCATATCTAGAGTCCCTTTTTGGCATATTCTACTTAATAACCTTCTTCTTAACCTAGGGAAATAAAACATACAAAAGGGTGAGCTCAAATGCTCAGTAAGTGTAAACAAAAGAAATATCAATCACATCATATACATAAGAACATAACTTTTTGAAATCTTAACTTGCAAAAGAGATCATAATTTCATAACATGGGATAAATCATAGTAGTGAAATGTAATCCCAATAATCATAACATAAAACATTAAAACATTGTGGCATACACACAAAATCATAGAGAATCATTTCTTATTAGTCAATACTCATTTCCAAGACTATCTTAGTGGACAAAGTCCATTTCTGAACCGAGTTACCCTCGTTTCAGTCCTGCTTCATTGAATCGGTATAACCTACCATTCCAGCCATGTCTATATCATGAGATATAAAATCATTACCCAATGCATTGGAGGGATATATAGGTCCCACCCATCTCATAATTATACCATTCTTATGCATACCACAAAATCATAAACCATATATCATTGCATAGCCCATGTAATAAAAATGGGAATCTTAAACATCATGAAATCATAAAAAAATACATATATGATAAAGGAATTCATAAAAATAATTCCATCACAACATAATCAAATCAATGTAATAATAGGGATAAAAACAGAACCCTTTATTATGTTAGATGGAAAATAATTTTCATAAAACACTTGAACTCCATTCTTGAGGAAAATATCCTTTCTGATTTAAAAACACTTTTCCTTTCATAACATGTCGTACAATTATAAAATAAAATAAGTTGATTAATAATAAACATGAAAAATTTTAAAGGAATATTTTTTGAAATAATGTTTTAAAAATACATTCATGCCGTAAAAGTTAAAAAACATTCTTTGTACTTTTATCGTCAAAAAGTACCTCGTACGAAAAAGGACAAAAGATTCCTTTTATATCCTTTACTAAAAACTCACCGATGGGTAAAATTGGATTTATAAAATTGTAGGTGGATGGAAATAATATTACATATTGAAGAAACATGGATGTGTATGATAAAATACACCCCAGTAAATGCCAAAGTATAAACAATCTCGGATAAAAATGAGACTGTGATATTTCCCTTACCTTAGGTCCGATTTGCCCCGTAACTGTCCGAACCTCCTGTATATTGATTTAAATAATGTTATTGAATTATTAAAACATCATAATTATTATTATGATATCATATATGGTCATATTCTTAGTTTCTTGGTAGTAATATTACATTGCTACTTGTTATTCATGTGTTTATAACTTTTTGTTCTTATGCGTGTTTTGTCGAATAAATTATTATTCTTCACTTTAGGTTATAGATACATCATTTACAGAATGGTATTAGTGTGATATATATCATATTCATTCAATTAAATTCATTTATATAATCATTATGAAATGAATATCATGTAGAATGAGTCACATCACATCATGGAGACGGTATTCCGTACGTACGCACGAGTGATTATATCGTTCCTATGATTGTGGAATTGTATTGGAGTGTATGTATACTATTTCAGAATCATTATCACATTATAATAGTCATATATAGTCATTATATACACCATTATACCAATCCAAGTTAGGTGGTGGTGGAAAATAGATTACACCACGGCGTGGAGACGGTATTCCGTACGTACGCACGCGCGGTGATTTTTTTCCCGTAGGATGGATATATGGTAAAATAGGGTTTTTTCATACTTATAATAACATATCAGTATATTATTGATACTTTTGTTATTACTTCATAATGAAACAACTAAAGAAGAAGAAGTTGAAGAAGAAATAAAGATGAAAGAATAGGTAACGGACATTACCTCTTCTTTGAAGTGCTTCTTTGAGACCTTCTTTTAGGGCACTAAAATTGGTCTTTGAAGAAGACCAGGACCTCTAGGATGTCTCTAGGGAAGTGGATAGGATACATTGGTAGGGGTTGGCCGAGCTTGAAGGCTCAAAGTGGTGTGAGGAAGAGAGGGAGGAGGTGCCCTTTTATAAGGGAGGAGAGGGGCACCTTTGGAATAACTAAAAATATTATTTTATTATAAAGTCAAGTTCGGTTTCAAATAGCTCCAAATTGATTTATTTCTAGGCTAATGTGGGGATGGGTGGAAATTTTCTAATGCAATAGAATTTATACATTTTTAGGTTATTATATTAACCTTATCTTTTAGTTTTAACTCTTGGTTAATTAGATTGACATTTACCATGTCACTTTGTATTTTTATATTATATAGTTAATAAACATACCATATACATCAAAGAGACCCCCCAAGTTGTGTTTTATTAATATATATAACCTTATATAAGTAATTTGGCCGAAACTTTGATTTTTAAGAATAAAATAACAATTAATAATATAATATTTGTTTTAAAAACTATTTTATGTCAATTTTGACACTATTTAGTAATTAATTTTTGTGAAAATCATAACAGAATGATAAGTTCGAAAAAAGTTATTTAAATCAATAATAACATGTCATATTAATCTATAAAATTTGTGAAATTCATAAAAAGTGTTAAATTACATTTATTTTGGTGTTTATAACATCAATTATGTTAATATTTCATTAATAAGATAATTACTGCATCATCATTGTGTCATAAATAAATTAAATTATATAATTTCTAAAAATTAAAAATAAAATATCATTATGTATGAAATATTTTTAGCTATCTAATGAATATTTATAGTCGAATTTATCTTATGTATAACCCCATATTAAAAATGATATACTTATTAAACATTGATTTTAACTACTTTAACCCTTCTTTAAATAAATTAATAATAAATGTCCTAATCTAATCCAAGTGGGCCTAAATGGTCATATTTTAGTCCTAATATTGTTTTTGGCCGAATTACACTTGTCCAATAGAATTAGGACATGTGTTAGGGTAATAATAATATCATTTTTACCCTTAATTACCCTATTTACTTTTAACTATGGTAAAAAAAGTAAAAAGTTACTATTCACCAAAAAAATTATTTTCATCTCATTGAACCACATTTTACATACTGACATCAACCTTGTCTCTCGGATTTTCGAAATTCCACTCACAGAAGTGGTAAAATTATGTATTATGAAAAATTCAGTTTTTAACTACCACTTAGTGGTTTCACTATTCATCAAAAATTGAAAGTTTTCAGAAAAATACCAAAATTTCACCGTAGGCTAATTTGGATATTACGAATCCAAAAATGAAGTCCATTTTAAAATTTATAACATTTCAAAAAGTGGTTATTACTATTCATAATGGCTAGTTTTAATAATATTTTAATAGTATATCATTGTTTAGTGAATCTCGGTATTGCGTACGACGCAAGCTATCGAGGAAGCTCGCGATTTCATGTAAAGCAAGACAAGCAAGTGTTGTGTGTATAAAAAGATTCCTTTGATGATTTATATAACATAAAATTCTCGGGTGTTACATTCTGGACCCATCTATCTCTTCAAAACATGAGTTAATTGAGAGAGTATCATGACAATGTTTGTGATTCCCATTCCCATCAGATTGGGAACCTCATCAGAACAATCATCACATTGATCATCGCATCAGTTGTTATCCAGAGTCATCCTATTACTTTCCATTGGCTGGAATAAAAGGAAATTTAGGTTAAAACATAAAGTGTAATCACAAGACAAAACTGGTGACTTATAAATTACATTTTTTCCTTAACATATGAATTTAAAGGCTTTAATTTATGTTATCCATGATCTACTTACCAACATATATTCTTAGGGTAATTTTTTTATTCCCTTAATAATGATTCATACTATGCTTATAAATTTACCATAATATATCCCTCAGGAGTGTTGTAACCAATAGTGCAATATGGCCTATTTTTATGCACCAGTTCTCATTCTATTTTAGCTCAAAGAGGTGTTTTTGGGGTTTACCCCTAGATACATCTATGCCAGAGCTGTCTCAACATGCTTTTATCCTAAAATGGATGTATTTGTTTGAAAAAATACTTAAAAAATAATAACAAAACATTAGGGACGTTTTTATAATACATAGTCTTATCCATAAGTCTCTCACTAGGGTTTTCTAGTCCTAACCCCAATTATAAATAAACAAATCCACTGATACTACCTATAACAAACATTCTTTTTATTTCACACGTAAACATAATTTATTATATAAAGATATTCACTTGACACAACATAGAATATTGAGAGTTGTAGTGTCTTTGGGTTTATTAACATTACATATCAACTTAGAACATAAAACACAACATATTTATTGAAAACATCTATTACATGACCACATCATTCCTTCAATCTTAGCATTGCATATGATAAACCGAGGAGATGAATTAGAAAAGGGTGAGATATAAATCCCAGTAAGGGAGTAAAAAAGGAATAACATGAAGAATATAGTACATGTTAGGTAATAGGTGTATCAATGGATAATACGAGAAATTTTAATATAAAGGAATGATATAACATGATTATCATAACATGGAAATGTAACAACAACATTTAACACAATATTAGCATCATCCAAGGCTCATTTCACAGATTGAATGATTAAAAACTCATTGAAATTGAATTATAATTAGTAAACCCTCATTTCACTTGACATATCATGATACTAATCTTTACCCAATGCATTGGAGCACTATCAGGGCACGACCTTCTTAATCATTTCATTTCATGCATAAGTGTTCCACATGTATTATATAACATGGATTCATTAAACATAATAATTTAATTAACGATAAATGAATTTGGAACTCAGGAATGTAGCTCTATAATCAATAATTAAATGTGCATAAAGGTGGATACCGTTGATAGAAAAATGGTCATTTTAGTCACTACACAATGACTTTGGATTTGAAAATCATGGTACAATTTCAGTAGCATAACAGTGTGACATAAGAATTTATAAAAATGGTTGATTATCAAGAAAGGGGTGTCTCATCATATTTACATGAAATGGAAAGTAAGGGGGTAATATAGATATATGTCTGAACATATGTAATGAAATTTATATTCCTAAAACAAAATATTTACTTAAATAAAAATGAGGAGAGAGAAATCCCTCATAGAATTTCATCATGTTAACAAGTGTACTTGGGAGGTATTAATGAGAGGGAAAGGGGAATCTAATCATTAAAACATAAATAGGGAAGTATGAGGAGGTTCAAAATCATACCCCTGCATTTTTAATTTAAAACAAAGTGGTATAACAATATAATGAAAATTGGACAAAAATGAAAAATGAATAAATCCCTTACTTGGATGTGTGACCCAAAAGGATTTGGAGAGGATTAAGAGAGGATTATTGGGAGATTTGGGCAATCAGAGAGGATTCTAGAGCAAGGGGGGATTAGTTTGGTCAAGCTCCAAAGGCTTTTAGTGATGATGAAGTGGGATATTTGGTGGTTTTATATAGGAAAAGATAGGAAATACTTTATTATTTTGGATTTGGACACCAGACAATAAACTAATCAAAACTAGAAACCAACTGATTTTTTTGCCAATGGGTTTTTTTCCAAATGGGACTGAAAACATTTTTTTATATGTCCAATGTAAGAACTTATTAAAATATTATAATTTATTATGTGGAGGTGAGTAACATTCTAAATAAAATCAATTTAAAATGTTAAAACGTTTTTTAAGTCTTGGAGGGTCCACTAACGCTTTTTAAATTAAATCAAACAAACCTAAAATAACATTATTTTAAATTTAAGACATAAATTGGACAAAAATAACATTTATAGTATTTTATTAGATTACTATTGGTTCTTTATGATGTCATAAAACACATTATACATTAAAATGGTAATTAATTTTTATGCAAAAATTTAACTATCTTAAAAAATTTTGAAAAATTCACCATTGGATAATTTCGACATCGTGACTCCAAAAAATAATATTAATTTTATCTAAATAATTTTCTAAATATGTGATTTTTTTTAAAAAAAACCAACATTTATTAAAAACTCATGGGTTTTGACAAAAACAACTTTCAAACATTAATAAAAATTAAAATTATATTCCTAAAAATTATACAATCATTTATATTTAATAAAAATTAATTTTTTAATAATATTTTATTAAACTATTATTTAATTAAAAAATCCATTAATTCATCAAAAAAGTTTTCTTAATTGAATATTAACAAAATATACTATTTATTCATTAAAAAATATTTACAAAGTAACAATAATAAAATAAATGTATAAAAATAATGCACATAATCCATGTTCTAGGGTCATGTTACATAACCCCATATAACACGGACATATGACCTAAGGGTATGGTGTGAAATGCTAACAAACTCTTGGGATGGGCCAGATAACATTGATCAAGTGGTAATCTCTATCAACTTCTACTTCTCCCATAGGTCATTCCGTTCAAGCAGAATGTTTTGAAGATCGACTTGGGATTGGAAAAGATAAAAAAAAGTGACACTACCTTCTTTCCATTCTCCAAAAAAATAGGTTTCATATGGAGAAATTCTACTGGATGAGTCCATCAATTCCTTTTTCTAATTAAATTAGATTTTTTAAAGCCTTATATTTAAACTAATCATGTGATCACTTCTCAAAAACTATATTAGAAATATTAAAAATACTTAATGGTATTTTGAAATCTAAAATCATTAAACCAAAGATGTAAATATGTTATATAATCATTTTACATAATAAGACATTTAATTAGATCAAGAGTAATTTTCATTGATAAATGTTTGGGTCATTTCACATAAGGTGATGGATTCCATATCACCATGTCATAGATATTCACTATTTCATGGTAAAACAACACTCAATCCCTACTTGGGTTGGGTATAAATTTTCCCAATTCGATTTCCATATTAATCATGAAAACCCCATGATTTTTAGCGTCTTATTTTTGTTTTCTAATGGAAATTCCATGATACTTGGGATATTCTATAAATTTATTTAGATAATACCTTTTACTTTTAAAGAATGTTTCTAGGGTCTTCTGCAAATTTAACTTGTTATAGAACATCCTTATTGTTGAGGTTGAAATACTTGCGATCATTGTTGAAGCCTTTTTCCTTATTGAAATATATTCCCTTGACTTGGTAATTATTATGGTTGTAGACTCAATATTAGAACATAATATTGATGTATAAAATCAATATAAATGGAATATCTATGGTACATAACTTTTGGATATTGAGTGGACATTATGGAACAAAATTTCCTTAAAATAATATTAATTTTTTTAGCTGCTTAATTTTTTCCACCATGTGTTCTTTTTTGGTACCCTATAAGTTTTCATTTGAAAAATATTACTATTAATGTTTTACAAAAACATATAACTTTCTATTTTTTAATTTCTATAAAATGATCCTCTATTGGTATCATAAAAAATAAATCAATAAACCTTTGAAATATCATTATAAATTATCAGAATTAGTAACCATGTTTCAATCCTACGGTGAAGGAATATTATAATTAATATTTTAAAATTTTTCCATGCACTATGGAGGGATTCCTAGTGTATTATATCATAGATAAAAAATACTTTCATTTAAATTCATATAATTGGAAGGAGTAAAAAATCTAGTTAATAAATTCATTTCCAATACCTCCCATGTAGTGATTGCATGCCGAGGTAGAATTCAGATCCACCCCTAATATTTATATTTGAGTCTGAAGAATAGATATGTATCCTAACCACTCTGTTTTTCTTATTGATTAAATGGAACGTGTCCTATAGATCTATGAACCCCCCAAGGATATAATTAGGGTTCTTATGTGGTAACCTAACCAATTGAATGGAGTGTGATATAATTTGTGTAATCAATGTCTTTATTATGAACCATTGTGCAGTTACTAGTAGGACAATAATTCATGGATGAGCCCCCAAATTTTAGTGTATTCCATAATTTATTTGATTTTTCATCACCATATTTATTCCTTAGACATATTAGAGTTATCTTTTATCACATCCTTGTCAATGTTTTCTTCCATCCATGACTTTTTTTCTTTGACCTTATTTTCTATTTGAATGGTATTTTTTATTTGATAATTTAATTCATGTTCATATTTTTTATGTTTACCATGAGTTTAGTATTATTTTACTGATATTTTACATGTAACCATTTATTAACAAGAAAAAGATTAAAAATGGGAAAAATAAAAATAAAAAAATTGGGAATTCATAAATTTTATAATCATTCCTAATGATCGTTCACAAAAACAGTTCAAGTAAAATTTTCTCTAGAAAGGCATCATTAATTATAGTAGGTAAATTTTTTAAATATTTTTAAACACTATCTAATAGAAAAGACTTTTAAAAATAATAAATTGTAGTTTTAGGTCTATCCCTTAGAGAACAGTGTAAACTTTACTTAGATAATTTATAGAAAGGTTGAATAATAGGAGATTCGAGAATGGTTTTTTAATTAAATTAGACAAATATACTAAGAATACTATTTCAACGTTCCTAAATTAGTGATGTGGATTGATGAATCGTAGTTTATGTATCATCAAAATTGAATCAGAGTGGACCTAATCTCATAATGAACACTCTCTACTATATTCACACCCCTTTTAAACTCTCATGTAATTTAGTTAGTTAATATAATGGGTGATCGAATACCATGATTAAACATAAATACCCATGTTTACCTAGTGATAATTTAATGAACAATGGTATTTTTTTACTATATTCATATAATATTTCTTCCGACCCCAGTAGTCATGCATGGAATAAAAAAATAACATTTAATAAATTATAACCAAATACAAAAACCCCATATAATATTAATAAAAAACTCTTCTCCACTAAGTAAAATCCCTCGTCCATAAATTGCATGACACTAAATTACATACCCCTGATGATAATAAATAGAGTGAATAAAGATAACAATTAAAATATGATAGCCACACTCTATCATTGAATAAAAAAAATTCTTTTTTATTTGTCTTTTGACACCATAGTCTCCAGTCGAAAGTCCAATGTCTATGCCCAACAACCCTCCTCTCTATTTATAGTCATCGCACTAAGAGATATCCCATCATATATTTGGTATATATTTTCTTATCTCTTTCCATATTTTGATATTTCTTAAATTTCAATATTACACATCTACCATACATGTAATATCATCTATGAAGTCCCCATTAATCATCCTTAGAAAGATCATGGTGAAAATATTCAAAGAGATATCAACCACTTAGATAGTAAAGAACCCAACCCCAATATCCTAGAGCTAATTCCATAAAATATTAAATTTATACTATGTTAATTTGATCTTATCAGAAAGGACTGAATAGTTTTTTAACACTGGAAAACTATATACAAAAATAAGTATTACATTAAAACTTCAAATGGAATACAACAGATTAACTCAATTGGAAGCACCCCAATTCTCTTAGATTACCCAGTATGTCAATCATAATATACATCTTGGAATCATAGAGAAAAATAAATTAATAAAAGGAGTGAGATAAAATTATCGGTAAGGGAAAGAATACATAGGAATCTCTCAAAAATAAACATAAACAAAAAGGCATGGAGAATAACTAAAAACACATGACATTAAAATAGAATCATGAGCATAATATGACAGGAATAAAAGCTAATAAAATAATTCCATATAAACAAACACATGATAATGAAACTTGACCAAGGATATTATACTAGTTGAATAATCACATGTATTATCAATAAATAATCTTATAAGGAGTTAATTCATATTACAGGACAACATAAACATACTATCAAAGTATTGAACAAGAATTCTACAACAATGTGTAAGGCCTCCACAAAAACCAGTCTAGTTTGTATTATAAGACCATCCAATGCATTGAGTCATTGTAACAACACCCAAATGACAATTAATAAGTCAAATTAATTACTAATATTAACGAGGTAAACACAATCAACAAATTCATTAATATAAAAACTAGAATATTAAATATTACTAACATTACCCAAATAATAAACGTAACCATAGACCATCTTGTATAATACGATGAGTGGTTTCAAAATAGGACAACCATAGTCAAATTGATAATAATGAATTAAACAAAAATGGTTGATGGTATTATATTAGATCATTTTAAATTAATAAAAAGATCCCAAAAATAGTTTTCTCATAGTTGAAAATATTCTAATAAAATCATTGAAAAGTTCCTAAGTGAAATACCACTTTTACATTGAAATCATTTATATAAAAAGTCGTGTAATTATAAAAGAAAATTTTTTATTTAAAAATAATATTATAAAAACGTAAATTATTCCTAAAGGCATTAAGTAATAATTAAATATCTAAAATATAATCATGTCTTGTAACATAAAAAAACATTTCCTTTAAACATTGTAAAAAGAAACATTTAAAAAGGTAGTTTTAGGAGAAAGTGTGAGTGTTAACCAAATTAATAAATTACATATATTAGATATAAATTGACATAAAAAAAGTTTTCATACAACACAATATAATCAAAATTCTTTCCACATATAATCATATCATTACATAATCATTGGAATAGAATTTTAAACTAATGAGTGGAAATTGGGATAAGAATTCCTTTACCACTTTGTAATCAGTTGGACCGTATTCACCATAAAATAATAACTTTAAATTAAACACTAAATAACATGAAGATAAATGTATTCATGATATTATATATCAATGGTAAGTATAAGTACGCCACACAAAATGAATAAATGGTCAATAAAGCATATATCTTAGAAATAAATGTGAGAGGAGAAAACCCTTACCTTATCTCTGAAAGCATTCTACACTTATACTTAATATCATGGGTAATAAAATTAGATTCATTAATTACATAATTAAGAACCTGTTAAAAAATATGTTTTTATTATAATTTTATTATGTGTGTTTTGACAATTTTTATGAGTTATAATGTTTGATTTTGTTGTTCTAGAAACATTTGCTTTGGTTTTTTATGGTTAGTTACCTCGAGTAATAATATAGGAGTTCTCATCAATTGAGAAGAAAATATCCAAGAAGTAAAATTATATAGTATTAATGACCTTATATAAGTTTATATTATATCCTAATTCATTTTTTTATAATTTATTATGATGATTTATTGGATAAAATATTGAGGAAAATGTCTTAATTTAGTCTGGTGGTTTTTATGACTCTCATGAACATTAAACATTTTATTTAATATTATGATGATATATTTTGTACATATCATTATATAAGATGTAATATGTATATTATAATCGTATTTGACCATAATAATGGTTTTATGACCATCCTTGAAAGTCATAATGGAAAACAAAAACTCATCGTCAGATGGTGAAATGATACATCACAGATGATTTTTTCATTTTTAAAATAAAAAGAGAAGAAAAGATACATGGTTATGGATATTTCATTAACATAATAAAATAAAATTATATAAATTATACAAGATTTATCATACTATTTTAATGTGAATGTGATGAAAGTATAAAAAAAATTAAATAAGAAAGAAGGAGGATTTTACGTCTTGAATATCCTCCCCTTGGGAACCTCATAAAGACACTTGTATTTGGCATTTTGGTTAGACCTTTAGGTCATAGAAATATGGAAGAGGCTTGGAAAAGGAATTGGTATGAATTTAGGAAATACTCAAGGATTATAATTTACGAGGAGAAGGGTTGGTGGGGGAAGGTATTTGTAGGGCTGGAGAGGGATTCTTTTTTAATTATTTTATTCCAGTATTTTTTATTTTGGAACATGACTATAAATAGTATTGATTAAGGTGACTAAATATTTTAAGTAGAGAATGTGAGTTATAAATAAAGGATTATTACCTCTTCTATAGATCATCCATGGCTCAATAATTCATTTATTTTCTTTTATTGTTAAATATCGTAAATTACAGTATTTCACAATTTTAAAAAAATAAACAATTTTATAAAAAACAAAAAAATATACCCTAACCATTTATTGATGTATTGATTTAAAAAAATGGACACCCTTTTATATAAATAATTTTGTAAATATGATAATTTTTTTTAAATAATCATTTATTAAAAAAACAGATTTATATATTATAACTTATTTATGAATCTTTGAAACTTTACTTATGATCTCATAAAATTAATTTATAATAATAATGAAACATAATATTAATTTATAAATATATTTTATGAAATAAATAATCTTTTAAATCGTTATATTAATTATGAAATTATAATTAAACATTTACATTACACTAAAATACCAAAACCTAATTTATCATTTTTAGAAAATTTATTTACTTATTCCATGATATAAATATATCATATCTTAATTTATGAAATACCTAAATTTTATATATAATTTCAAAGGTTATGTTATTTCTCCAATGAGAATATTACTATTCATAATTGTCATATTCTTATTCCATCAGTCATGTTAACATTTAATAGTATTCCATGGTTCATTTAAGATTGTTGTTGAATGCAACGTAAGATATCAAAGAAATTATAATTTATTTAAGATAATATGTACCATAAAGTGTTGGGGTGTTAGATTTTTACGTATTTAAATAAATTTCATCCTCGAAATTTGATATTGTACTTTGAAATTCATGTTCGATACTTGAAAACTCATTTAAGGGAAACCCACATCACAAATATGGTTAATTAGACCTCCCCATTATAAAAGGGAAAGGGAAATGTGAATTTCACCACAAAATTAGGTTTTTTAATAGGATAAAATTTCTAGGATGTGAAAACCTAGACATATGAGATAATTATATCTATCTAGTTTAGATGGATAGTGATAGTGAGCATAATCATTAGAAAGTTAACCATCACAAAACAGTAAATTTGTGACTAGTTAAAAGAACTAAAATTTCAATGAATGAAATATAAATTGATAATGTATTTTTTATAAAATATTTTTCCTAGTGTTGAGTACTATTTTACTATATATATAGTTACTTTCTAAAACAAACTTACTTTTTTTCATTCCATGACAAATTTATAATCTCATAATTTGGTTTTATATCAATTCATCTCCACTAAAATAATTAAACAAAAAGTAGGATATTAAGGATATATTTTTATGCCTCAAGCACTTTTAATGAATCTTATATTCCTTATGTCATTAATTTCATCTTTAAAATTTTATTGAAACAAAAATGCAATCACATGTTATCAATAAATGATAATTTTAAAAGTTTAACTTAATCCATTCCTCAAGTATTTAATCTTATAACTCCTTGAAAACATGTCTGTCCAAATTCAACGACTAAATAAAATAGAATTCGGGTTAGTAAATTTAAAATATGAATATATCATTATATTATCCGAACAAAATAAGGTAACTATTAATATCACATAACAAATATACGATTACCTAGATCATATTAAAACATGAATGAAAACATGCATGCTTCGAAAAATAAAATCTCAGGTTGCTGAATATATTCCAAGTTCATGGTCATCAATATTATCCCATAAAATCCCTTTATCATTATTATCTCAACACGAGGAACATAATTAGGGTTATGTTCCCCAAATCACATGTCTTTAAAAAAGATCTACATGCCACAACATCCCTTCTATTTCTTACTGATATTAATCACCACATGTTTCCAAATACTTAAAGAAAATGTATTATATTAAAATCCTATTTTTAAATATTCTTATAACTATAATCTCATATCATAATTCCTGAATCCAAAACCTAAATACTTTAGTTATATGACTGCAAATGTTGGAACAACATAAGCTTGACCTTGATCATTTTTTTCTTCTAAGCTATATTTCCTTGAATCTTGGGACATTCATTTTCATATTTCCCCATCTACTTATAGTTAAAGTACTATAAAAATACTTTCATTCCTCTAAAATCTTGATCTTGGTGTCCTTTCTCTTCCCACTTGTCGAAAAATACCATTCCATTAATTCAAGTACTATGGCGTTTACATCCAAAATTATCAAATGTGGGGACTTACTTTTTCCCCTTCTTCCCTTTTTCCTTATTTTTCTATTTTGTCCTCTTCTTCTCTTTCTTCCTTTCAAAGATATAAGACTTATAGAATTCATTCTCCATATTGATGGCAGATAATAGTTTATCCTTAGATGATGAGAATGTTTAGGAGAATATTTCCCTTAGAAGAATTGGTTTAATCCCATAAAATAAATATTCAATCTACCTCGTTGGATTACGTATATAGTCTGTAGTGTGTCTGGAAAACCTTGTAAAGTTATCCTCATACATAAAAATATATTATTCTTAATTTTGTCTAGAATCAAGAATTGTCTCTCAATATCTGGGAATGTTCTCTAGGAAAATATTTTTCCAAGAAAAGTTCATTAAAATCATTCCATTCTAGGATTTCAATTTCATATTCCCCTATAGTGATTTGAATCAATGGCCACCATTGATCAACATGTCATGAGATGTGATAAACATTCATGATAACCTTCTACCTTTTACTTCTTACCAAAGTGAAATATCTTATCAATAGAACTTATCCATTGTTCACCTACAAATGGATTTGTATTCCCATTGAATAATAGATGTTGTTGTCGCATAAAGTAGTCTGACATTGTTACAACAAGTTTTGGATTATTATTTTCCAAATGCATAATTTTATCTCCCATATCCAGAGTCATTTTTCCTAGTATAGTTATAATTTGTTCATTTCTAGATATAGTTTTATCTTCAAAATCATTATATTTCATAAAAGGGAAATATATATATATATATATATGTATTATGTGCATCGATATGGCTTCCATTCCTTTATCTAGGAACCATTTCTAAAAAATAGAATACACTATATTGGATTATAACATTTTGAAACATAATGTACAATCTAAAACATGTGAAATAATTAACCTAAATTGATAATTTAGGTATAAAAAATATATAAAACATAATCTTGGTTACTTAGATAAAATTTTAAAATTTATAAATAAGTTTATATTTATATAATTATTATTTTCATAAATCTACTTTCTAATGTTTCTACTAATCTTACTATAGAAACAAATGTAAATAACTCGACCCCAATATCCCAGAGATGGTACCTTAATTTATTACATTGGTACTATGTACAAGAGGTCACATCCCAATTGATAGAATAGTTTAGTATAATTTTAAAACAAGATTAAAACATAATTTCAACATTACAACAAGAAATTTAATTCAACATAGTTACTCTACTGGAAACACACCTATTATCATAGATTACCCCAACATTTCAGTCATAATATACATCTTGGAATCGTAGGGAAAAAATAATTACAAAGGGGTGAGCTTAGATTCTCATTAAGTGTATGCATATAACAAAATCTATCATAAAAAAACAATAAGTCAAGGTGAGTAACTAAAATAACCTTCCATTAAAACATAATATTGACCTTTATATGGTAGGAATAAAGGATGATCAAATAATTCCATATATA
Source organism: Viscum album (assembly GCA_963277665.1). NCBI lineage: Eukaryota > Viridiplantae > Streptophyta > Magnoliopsida > Santalales > Viscaceae > Viscum > Viscum album. The sequence goes on from OY728162.1 coordinate 131,635,903, forward strand.
TAATCACATGAGAAATAAAAAAACCATAGATATTATAGTAGTTGAATAATCAAATGGATTATCAATAACTAATATCATAATGAAGGATTTAATAATTTGGGGAATCATAAATATAGAATCAAGTCCTCGACCAAGAATTATACATAAATGGGAATGTCCCAAGCCAAAACCCAGTCGAATTTGTATCATTCTACTTATTGATGCATCTATGGGATATATTGGGCCCCACATGACAATTAATAATTCCAATTAAGTCCTCATATGAAAGGGGTGAATCATAATCAACATAAACATTCATATTGAAAAAATCATATGAAATATTTGTAACATTCCAAAAACAATAAACCTAATCATAGACCGTAGAGTATAATATGATGAATGATATCAAAATAGAAAATCGACAGTAAAATTGATCACAAAAAATTAAATAAAAATGGTAGAGGGTATCATAAGATATATAACTCAAATAATAAAAATATCCAATAAATAGTTTTGACATATATGAAAATACTCTAATAAAATCATTGGATATTTCCAAATATAAATACAACTTTTACTTTGAAATCATTTATTTAAAAATATTCACAATTATAAATAAAAATATATTATTTGAAAATGTAATTGTAAAAATGTAATGGATTCCACAATTTATTAAGGCTTCATGAAAGTGGTAAAGTATACCCATTCTATATAAGTTTAAAATCATTTCCTTTAAATATTAAAAAAATAAACATTTAAAAGATTATTTGTTAATAGAAAGTGTGAGCATTAACCAAATGAATATATTTTGTATTATAACTAAAAAATCACATAAAACAAGTTTATATACAACATAAGATAATACAAAGTTGTTTCACAAATAATAATTGCATTAAATCGTCGTTGGAGAATATATTTATCCCAAATAATGGAAATCGGGCTATGAATTCTCATACCACATTAAAATCTGTAAGACCATACACAACATAAATGAAATAATTTTCAAATGAAATATTAAATAAAATTATGACAAAGGGATTTATGTTATATATATAAAATATAATTTTATGAACACCATTCAGAAGGAATAATTAGTGAATAATCCATATCTCACAAAAATAAAAGTGATGTGATAAAACCCTTACCTTATGTTCAAAAGCGTTCTATAGTTGTACATAATACCTCCGATAATAAAATTAGATTCATTGATTACTTAAATAAAAACCTATTAAACATATATTTTATTAATTATATTTTAATTTAGTTCACTTATTACTATTTAGATGTGTTATAATGTTTAATTTCATTGTTTTGGAGTGTTTGTTTCATAGTTTTATTGTTAGCTCCCCTGAGTAATAATAAAAGAATTATTTTCAAATGGGATAAAATTTTATAGAAGTAAAATTATTTAATATTACTGAAAATCTATCAGTTTAAATGTTCTCATATTTCGTTTTCTTATATGATATAAGGATGTTTCATTAGATAATATGTTGATGAAAATGTTATATTGTCTTTTTATATGTTTTACGACTATCACGAACATGTTTTATTTTATTTAATAGTATAATTATATATTGGTTTCATAACAATATATTGATTATAATATGTATATTAAAATCTTATTTTACAATAATAATGGTTTTATGAGCATTTATAAAGGCAGTAATGGAAAATGAAAAGTCATTGTCCGCAAAGGTGGTGAATCAACACGTGATGAACAATGTTTTCATTTTTAAAATAATAGGAGAAGGGAAGATATGTGATGATGGATATTCCATAAAACAATTACTGTATATATATCTAATTATTGAGTTATCAAGATTTTTTAAAGGTAATTTTAGGATAGGTTAATAAAAACAAGAGAAAGGACGACGATCTAACCTCTTGAATATCGTCTCCTTGCGAACCACCTTAAGACACATAGATTTTCTATTTTCATTAGACCAGAAGGTATTGGATGCAGGAAAGAGTCTTAATAATTTAATTGGTTATAATTTACAAAATCATTAAGTTTTTGAATGTGTGAGAAGAAGGGGTGGTATTTATAGGGGAAAGAAGAAGTGTTTTTTATAATTTTATTTATTTATTTTTTTTGGCTCAAGACTGTCATTAGTGTTGATTATTGTAACTAAGTTAAGTAAATATGTCATGTGAGTTCAAAAGATTTGGTGATTATCTCATCCCTACATCATCCATAACTCAATAACTAATTTTTCTACTTTAATTTCAAGCAACGTAAATTACCATATTTCACTTTTCACAAAAACATAATGTATTTTTAAAAAATCCAAAAAATTCACCCAAACCATTTTTTGATATATAGATTAAATAAATTGACTTTATTTTATGTAAATAATTTTATAAATTTGAAAATATTAATTTTTATATAAATTCATCTTTTATTTTCCAAAATAAAGATATTAAAATTATACCAAAATTTTAAGCACATTAAAAAATTTATTACTGCATCATAAAATTATTTTATAATTATAATGAAACAAAATTTAATTTTTTAATATATTTTATGAAAAAAAATATTATTTTTAATAATTATATTAATTATGAAATAGTAAACAACAATTTACGATTGAAAAAAATTCCGACTCATAAATTATCATTTTCTAAAAAAATATTTACTTATTCAATGATATAAATATATCATATTTTCATTTATGAGATACCTATATTTTCTTTATACTTTCATAGGTGATTATATTATTCCAATGTCCATATAACTATTTCTAATAGTCATATTACTATTCCAATGGTCATGTTAATATTTAATAGTATAACACGTTTTGATTAAGGTCGGTATTGAATAAAATGTAACCTATCCAATAAAATGAATTTATTTAAGCAAATAAATACTATAAAATATTAATGAGTTACATGGATATCTTTATATTTTTACTAGATCTCCTCATGAAGAGGATATCTCACATGCATCATATATTAAATTTAAACTCATCTTAACTCTCCTCTTTTGTAGTGTGTATAAGTTTTATAGTTTTAGTTAAGGCCCCTCATGAATATATCTTCTTTAAACTCCCACAAATCCATCCTATAACATATGAATTGTTGGAAAATTTGGTCATTCATATCAGTGTATATATAGAATTTTAAACAAAAAAAACTCCTTGAGGTGTGGCGAGTCATATATCTGAATAAATTATAGCATGGATAAATCCTCATGGTAAATAGAATCACTAACATTTTACATGAACTGCATAGATATAACAAAGAAATTCAATTGTGACATAACCTTATTCTCAGTTCATTCTTATACATTTCCAATTCCGGGTTCTCCACAATGTAACCAAAACATAATTACATTGCCTTTTTCTTCTCTAATTGTAGAATATATGGTCTACAACATAATGACAATGCCATAATTGATCTTTTTATTATATTTTGGAGCTCTAAGGGTTACTATGACACATAGACATAAAAAGGGTGTTGTGATGATTGAGTACCAGTGGTACCTAATCATCCCACATATTGACCATGGTGGGTGTGCAGTGTATGAGGTCATCAATAACATAGTGGGTGTATCGAAAAAAGATGATTAATTGATGTATCCAAATGATTCCAATTTAGTAATATGGAATAGTATCTTAGTGAATGTCATCCCAAATTAAAATTTTTGATGGACTTACTCCACTTAATGATCAATCACATGTTGAATACCCACCCGAACAAGATTGTCCTAAGAAAAGGGACTCTTTTCCATTATTTTTTGTCACCCCATGATGATGATAATTTCCCACTAATTACATACGGACCCAACCCATGTTTGTTAGTGTATCTTTTATCCTATATGTGAAATACATGCCCGATGGTCTCTCATCAAATACGAATATGAAAAGACTTATCATACACATTATTATCCACCCTATGGGGAAGTTATGTGGCTTTCATCCTGGTTGAGGGATAGCACAAGTACTTGACATTTTATTCGTTCAATCCTTAATTACTTTTCCATTTCATAACCCTACATTGCACACATAACAACCATGATAAATCTTTACTAAAAAATTATTTATTCTTTTTGTGTCTTTTGTAAAGAAATACATAAATGCTAATAAACTATATATAGGACAATCCCATTAAAGATGGGAAATATTGATCAAATTAGTTTATAATAAAATTTCATTAAACTCAAAAAATATATACATTTAATGAACTCATCAAGAATGAAATTATATTTATCCATTACATGAAAACGTAGAACAAAAATATGTGTTAGAAGGTAATGAAAAGGTGGGTCGTATTAACACCAAGGAAATGGAATGAATTTAGAAACCCCAAACATGATGTACATGGAAATTACAGTACTTTTGAAGAAAACATAATACATAACAAAAACCAACACTCAAGGACTGTAATATTTTAGTGTCTTTGGAAACTCAGAACATAATCTTCTAATCATGGTAAAAGATCTTCATCATCTCCCATAAAGATCTGCCCCTTTTTTTCTTACCTAAAACATTTCTTTATATCCTGGGGAAAAGAAAACATATAAAGGGTGAGCTCAAATTCTCAGTAAGGGTAAGCATGGATAAAATAAAACAAACCATATACATTTGAACTTAAAAACATGAATATAATGATTAAACATCAAAATCCAGAGCAATGAAATAAAACATGGCAGTACGTAAGGCATAGATCATAATGGAATATCAATAATGATAAAATAGCATTGGAATAAAGCATGTAATTGTGGAAAACCATTAATCACTTGATATGATTTCTATAGTAGCCAAGGCATTGCTTCCAAGACCATCTTAGTGGACAATGTGCCTTACTGAATCGAGTTCACTCCTTGTTCCAGTCCTGTATCACTAAATCGTAATAACTTTCCATTCCATCCATGTCTATCTCATGAGATATAAATCATTACACAATGCATTGGAGGGAGATATAGGTCCCACCCATCTCATATTTAAATCATTCTTATGTGTGCCATAACATAAACATAAATCATTAATCATAACCCAAAGAATAAAATGCGTTTCATAAACATCATCCCATCATAACATAATCCATATAAAACATATGGATATCACTTCATCATAAGAAAATTGGAACCATGTAAATCATAGAGACATTATACTTGAAACATATACATATGAAATAATTTCATTTTGGATGGAAAATGGTTTTGATAAAACAATTGCAATGAATTCTTGAGGAAAATATCCTTTCTTCTTCCAAATCATTTTCTTTTAACAAAATTCCATGCAATTTTGAAAGAAAAGGATTTTGTTGAAAACAGTATTGAAATCTAGTAGAATAATATTCATTAAAATTAGGCATTATGAAACCGTAAAAATCAATTTATGCATTATAAAAAAAACATTCTTCTCGTACTTTTCCGAGATCAGTAAAAAAGCACCTCGTATGGTAAACAAAATAAATATTCCTTACATACCATGTAGTAAAAGTAAAAATGAGTGAAAAGGACTTTAAACATACATGAAACCATTTTTTTAAAACAGGGATATTGATGATAAATATAACCCTAGTAAATACTTACGAATAAACAATCTCAGATAAAAACGTGATTGGAAAAGTTATCCCTTACCTTATTTTGGATATGATTTATATGTATCCGAACCTCCTGTATAATGATTTAAATAATGTTATTTAATTATTACAGAATCATATTCATTGTTATGATATCATATATGGATCACTTATTACTTTATATTACATGTTCTTTCGTAAATTCCATGTTAAAGCAGCATTTTGGGTAAAATAGTTTCATTTATCGTACATGTTTTGATTTGTTGTTCTGGATATTATTACTCATATTCGGATTTACATAATTCCAGAATGTAAAAATTATTTATATATAATATATACTCGTTATATAAATATATATGATTGATCGATAAATGGAATGAAATACACCGTTCCTGGAGATGGTAGGTCGTACATACGCATGAACACTGTTTTAGTTTTCTTATTGAATTGAATGGAATTAAGTAAATGAAACATATATGTACTTAAATCCAGTATTATTATTATGTAATATCTTTCATGATTATTTGTTATATATATACTTTATAATCATACTTGAATGGTTAATAATGGAAAATGAATCTCATCACGTTCGTGGAGACGGTAGTCCGTACGTACGCACGAGCGATGATATCATTCCCATAATTATTGAATATAATTGGAGTGAATGATATAATATCTCAGAATCTGTGTGATGTTATAATAACCATATGTAGTAATTATTTACACCATTATTCCCATCCAAGTAAGGTGGTGGTAGAAAAACTAATTACACCACGGCATGAAGATGATATTCCATACATACGCACGCGCGATGATTTCATTTTTTGTAAGATGGATAGAAGGTGAAATGGGGTTGTTTCATATATATAATATAATATCAGTATATTATTGATATATATTGTATTACTTTAAAATGAAACAACTAATTATGAGAAAGTTGAAGAAAAAATAAACTTGAAAGAATCGGTAGAAGAGATTACCTCTTCTTCGACGCACCTCTTTTAAGCGTCCTCTTAAGGGACTAGAGATGGTCTTTTGAGAATAAAAAAACCTCAATAATTTTTCTAGGGAAGTGGAGAAGATAAATGGGCAGGTTTTGGATGATCATGAAGGCACAATGTGTTGTGAAGAGAAGAGGGATGAGGTTCCCTTTTATAAGGCAGGAGAGGGGCACCTTTGGAAACCTCAAACATAATAATTTATAATAAATCAAACCCCACTTAAAAACCTCAAAAAATGATGCATATAAGATGATTAGATGATATAGGGTTGTAATCTCATCAACCAATAAAATTTATACATGTTATAAATTTATTTTAAACCTTATCATCTCGATTTATCTTTATTTAATTTATTTAATCTAATTTGTGGTAATAAGATTCTAAATTTTAAATTGTTATAAATAATTACTTATGTGTTGTGAATTGTACATAATTGGATAATTAATGACATTTTAGACCATTTAAAATTTAATTTATAATGTTTTAAATATTTTTGTGATTTTTAAACAATTTTAAATTATGTTATTTTCATAAAATAACAATAGTGTCAATTTTGACACTATTCATTTATTTGAATTTAAATAAAATCGACACATATTATATGTTCAAAATAAAATTTTTAATAGATTTATAACATGTCATACATATCTAGAAAATTCGTTTAGAATATTAAATAGTTCATAACATATTTATTCTAATATTTTTAAAACCATTTATTTGATATTTCAATAGATAAAATAATTTCAACATCAGTATTTTGTCACCTTTAAGGATAATTATTTAATCCCTAAAAATTTTAAATGAATTCACATGATGTATATGCATTTATTAGCTTTCTGGATACTATTCATGTTCAAATTTTCATGAAGGTTATCACTAATTTAAAATTATTATACTTATAAGATTTAAGAGAGTGACATGTTGTTAGTTTCTTTGGTTTTAATAATCATTAAATTATTTTCATGGTTAAAAGTCCATAAAATGAATGAATTTCAACCATTAGGTGATATGGTTGGAATTTTTTCATCCAATAAATTTTTTTCAGGTGTTAGTTTAATTTTATAATCATATTTTTACCCATAATTACCCGATTTACCTTTAACTACAGTAAATAAAAATTGTCGTAGTTACTATTCATAATATCAAAAAAATAAAATTAACCTATTAACATAAATTGCACCCACTGAATTCAAATATGGAATCAATTTTTTGAAATTCAAAACACATAAGTTGTAGTAATTAATTTAAAATTAACCCAATTGTTTAGAAAACTGGTTTTAAAAGTTAAAACATTGAAAAACATTGAAATGTTTTTATCTATGAATTCAATGTAAAATTAATGATAATGACATAAATTATAATAAATGGTAAAAATATATTTTATTTATAATTTAAAACCATTCAATATTATAATTTAACCATATAAATTATTGCGATGAAAATAGTTGTTTTTAATTAAAATATAGCATGTTTTTACTATTCATTAAAATGTGAAAGTTATCAGAATAATATGAAATTTTTTTCCAAAGTAAATTGTTACATCCTGATTCCAAATAAGAATTATATTTTTTCAAATTGAACTTATAAAAATGTCAAAAAAATATTTAATGTGGGTGCGCCATCAAAAGGCGACAAAACTATATTTTTTGAAAAATAATTATTTTACCCGAAAAATTTATTTTGTTCTCATACCATGTTCTAGAAAATGTGTAAGATGAATAATAATGTTATAAAATTAAAAATGTAGTTAATATTATTCATAATGTCTAGAAAAAAAAAATATTATAACAATATATTGTTGTTTAGTGAAACTCGACATTGCGTACAACACACGCTATCGAGGAAGGTCACGATTGCGTGTAATGCAAGCCAAGTTAGGGTTACGTGTAGTGAAAGACTCCTATGTTGTTGCATATAACAAAATCCAACCATATTCCAGTTATACATTAAATATATATATATATTTACACTCAATGTTGAGTATAATAACTACTATCAAACAAACTTGAAATTGTATGTAACACGATCCAAGAATAGTGTTGCATATACTACAAGCTAATACGGTGTGGCGTATAGCACAAGATAATCTTGGTGTACCATAAAACAAAAGACATCAAAGAAATTAAAAATAATAATTCTCATAAAATATCGGGCTGTTACATTCTACCCCCCTTAAAATGAATTTCACCCTCAAAATTTGTAAGGGTTATAAATGGTTTTCTACTTGAAAGATTTTTTAATATAAACCCACATCGTAAAAATGAATACCAAAACTTAACTTTTAAAACTAATGTATGAAACGTAACGGTTACCCAAATTAACTAATCACTGGGTTTCCACATAGGAGAACATAGGTGAAAATATGGATATGGAAGTGAAATATAACCATCAAGTTCTGATGGAGAGTGGTAGAGATATTGGCTATGAAAAAGAAAACAATCACAAATCCATAACTTTGTGATGATCTAAGGTACCATCTGATTCTTCATATGTAAGGGCAATAAGACAACATTTTTGGTTTTCAAGATCATTTCCCTATTGTTGAATAATTTTATGAATTAAAAAAAATACTTACTTGATTTTGTACAATATCACTATTGTTCGAGCCTTAAATAATTTCCACTTCATATCTTAATGAAATGAAGTTGAATTTCTTTTCCGTGAAGTGTTAGCAGATCATGCAATAGAATGATAGGTCATTCCGTCTATCTGAAACATAATGTTATCAATAGTTATATACATAAGTCCAGTTATGGTGAGATTAATCGCATATGGTTCCAAAAATGGACTTATACTTCATCTATCATACCACTTAATAAAATAAAACTAATTTATACAAACCTGGGACTTCTTATAGGCCAATGGTAGGTGATAAAGGCCTGTCACACTTCAGTTGTGGGTTCAATTCCCACATCCTTGTCCGATGAGATGGGTTGTTGCCCATCCATCAGGTTGTCCTTTTTCTAAAACTACATTATTATAACATCTCATAAATAATATCTAAAAATTTTTATCATTAAGAAATACTAACTTATGTCCAACATAATCCATTCCAATCTTTAGGCTTATCTAAAATACTTCTGTCCAAGCTCATAGTATAAAGAAAATAATTATTAGAAATGTCATATACCCAGCATGTGAATACCATCATTTATCCCCCATATATCATAGGATATATCTTGTTGGTCACATTCCAAACAGGTGAATACCTTAATCATGTATTCTCTTGAAAAATGAATACCCATTGAAATTTTGTGAAAACATTAATGCTATAAAAATTTAACTCTTTCCACATACCAAATTCCCAAAATTTCTTTATACTCAAACCATGATATCAGTTATGAGATCATTTCATTTTCTCTTTACCCCTTCATTATGTGTATATCATCATCATTACAAAAATATTTCAATCACTTTTCAGGGTTATCGTTATCATATAAGTATTGAAAACCAATACATAGGTATTCCAAAATTCCATGATACCATAAATGAGATTCAATGATACTATTTTGAAATCCCATTACATAAACACTTTATCATTCCACAACATCATTGTCGTACTCAATATCACAAATAGTGATCTAATGTTACTTCCCTTTTTCCTTTTCCTCAAGCAGTTGTTGATGTCGATCATCATTAACCCTTGGATTAGGGAATAGGTTAGCATAATTCCCCATTTCCCTGCACTTGAAGCATTGAAGTGTTGGTGGAGCGTTCTCTGTAGTCTTTTCTCTATCCACATAATTATCTACCTTTTTCCAATTACATCGAAACTCAACTGCTCTATAAGATTCTTTTCCACATTTAAAACATTTTCTAGTACCTTTTATGAAATATCCACTATGCTTATTTCCACACTTTGAGCATAATGTAACATTCATCTTGTTTTCACCATTTTTTTGAGATTTTTCCTAGAACCACATCTTTCGTTTCTTGTCAAAACCATGAGATGGATATTTAAAACCATCTCCCAGTTCTACCTTGATAGCACAATGCACAATTTCGTCATAGATACTAAAGTCACTTATAACTAATTCCCTTCAAAGACATGGTTTTAAGACACTGAAGAATATATCAACTTTACTTTTAGGTTGGATGATAAAGCCATATGCATACCTTGAAAGCCTTGTAAAATTCGCTTCATATATACCTACAGATTTATCATCCTTTTTCTTAAGCTCAATGAACTCATTTTCCATCTTTGGTTGAAGAATAAGAGGAAAGTACTTATTGAAAAATATGTTCTCGAACTCATCCCATTACACGGATTCAATTTCATATCAGGGCCTCGTATTCTTAATTAGAGTCCACTATTGGTCTACATCACCTTCTAAATGGTAAATAACCAGAATTACTTTTTTATGTTCCAAACCAAAAAGTATAGAAAATATCTTTTCAATGGTGCTTATCCATTGTTGAGAAACAAGCGTATTAGAAGACCCACTGAATGAAGGTGGACATTTCCACGTGAAGGACTCAATAGAATATTGTTCCCCTCTCTCCTCATTTGGATGTCTAGAATTATTCATAGTTTCTGTAAGTATAGTAATAATATTTTTCACTCTATCTCCCACAACATTGGTTTTTTCAAGAGTAAAATCTTTGAATCATCCATTACATTGGTCAACATGGTTTTTTTGGGATCTAGCCATCATTTAAAAACCAAAATGAATGGTGTGTGAGGCCAAAATCATGCTAGGTAAATAACATAATAAAGGGGGAGTACCATAAATATATAACATCTTAGGCTACTTCTATGATGGTAACTGTAATTCTTGGACTTTAAACTATACTTACACTTAACCTTAGGGAAATCCCAAGACACACCTTTAAAATATCTCTAGGGATCTCACTAAAGTTTTTGCATCCTAGTTTCAAACGGTTAATAAAACTTTTCCTCTGATACCAACTGTAGAGACCCCAAACATGACATACATGGACATTATAATAATTTTTTGGGAAACATAATACATAACAAAAACCAACACTCTAGGATCGTAATAGTTTAGTGTCTTCGGAAACTCAGAACATAATCTTCTAATCGTGGTGAAAGATCTTCAACATCTCCCATAAAGATCTTTCCCTTTTTTTATTACCTAAAACATTTATTTATATCCTGGGGAAAGGAAAACATATAAAGGGTGAGCTCAAATTCTCTGTAAGGATAATAATGGAGAAAATAAAACAAACCATATTCATTTTATCTTAAAAACATGAACATAACGATTAAACATCAAAATCATGAGCAATAAAATAAAACATGGAAGTACGTAAGGCATAGATCATAATGGAAAATCAATCATGATAAAATAGAATAGGAATAAAACATGTAATTGTGGAGAACCATTAAGAAGCCAATATGATTTCCATAGTATCCAAGGCATTGCTGCCAAGACCATCTTAGTGGACAAAGTCCCTTACTGAATTGAGTTCACTCCTCATTCCTGTACTGTATCACTGAACCGAATTAAATTGTTGTTCTATACATGTCTCTCTAATGAGATATAAATCATTACCCAATTCATTGGAGGGAGATATAGGTCCCACCCATCTTATATTGAAATCATTTTTAAGTGCGTCACAACATAAACATAAATCATTCATCATAACTCAAAGAATAAAATGGGTTTTTTAAAGAGAATCCCAGCATAACATAATCCATATAAAACAAATGGATATCATTTCATTATAAGATAATTGGAACTATGTAAATCATAGAGACATTATACTTGAAAAATACAAATATGAAATAATGTCATCCTAGATGGAAAATGGTTTTGATAAATCACTTAAAATGAATTCTTGAGGAAAATATCCTTTGTTCTTCAAAATAATTTTATTTTCACAAAATTTCAAGAAATTTTAAAAGAAAATGATTTTATTGAAAATAGTCATGAAATCTTGTAGAGTAATCTTCATGAAAATTAGGCGTTATGAAACTGTAAGAATATGTTCATGTCGTATAAAAAAACACTCTTCTCGTACTTTTGCCGAGAAAGTCAAAAAGTACATCGTATGGTAAAAAAAATGATTAATTACATACCATGTAGTAAAATTCAAAAATAGGTAAAAAGGACTTTAAACATACATGAAAATATTTTTAGAAAACAGGGACATGTATGATAAATATAACCCCAGTTAATTCTAACGAATAAACAATCTCAGATAAAAACGAGATTGGAAAAGTTATCCATTACCTTATGTCTGATATGCTTCGTATGTATCTAAAACTTATGTATAATGATTTAAATAATGTAATTGAATTATTAAATAATCATATTCATTGTTATGATATCATATATGGTTCAATTATGACTTTATATTACATGTTCTTTTGTAAATTCCATGTTAAAGCAGTGTTTTGGGTAAAATCGTTTCATTTATCGTACGTGTTTCGATTTGTTGTTCTTGATATTTTTACTCATATCCTGATTTACTTAATTCCATAATGTAAAACATGATTTATATATAATATATATTCAGTATATTAATATATATTATAGATTGATAAATGGAATGAAATACACCGTTCATGGAGATAGTAGGTCGTACGTACGGATTAACGCTGTTTTTGTTTCCTTATTGTATTGAATGTAATTAAGTAAATGAAACATATATGTAAATAAATATAGTATCATTATTATGTAATATCTTTCATGATTATGTATTATATATACACATTATAATCATAGTTTAATGTATAATCATGGAAAATGAATCTCATTGCATTCATGGAGACGGTAGTCCGTACGTACGCACGAGCGATGATACCGTTCCCATAATTATTGAATAGAATTGGAGTGAATGAAATAATATCTTAGAATAAGTATGATTTTATAATAACCATATAGAGTTATTATTTACACCATTATATCAATCCAAGTAAGGTGTTGGTGGAAAAACTAATTACACCACGGTGTGGAGACGGTATTCCGTATGTACGCATGCGCGGTGATTTCATTTTCTGTAAGATTGATAGAAGGTGAAATGGGGTTCTTTCATATTTACAATATCATATCAGTATATTAGTGATAATTATTGTATTACTTTACAATGAAAAAACTAATGAAGTGGAAGTTGAAGAAGAAAGATATTTGAAAGAATCGGTAGAAGAGATTACCTCTTTTTCGATGCACCTCTTTTATGCTTCCTCTTAAGGGGCGAGAGTTGGTATTTTGAGAAGAAAAAAACCTCCAGAATGTTTCTAGGGAAGTGTAGAAGATAAATGGTATGGTTTTTCCCGAGCTTTAAGGCTCAATGTTCTTTGAAGAGGAGATGGAGGAGGTGCTCTTTTGTAATAGAGGAGAGGGGCACCTCTGGAAACCTCAAAAATATTAATTTATAATAAATCAAACCCCACTTAAAAACCACAAAAAATGACTCATATTATAATATTAGATTATATAGGGTAGTAATATCATCAAACAATAAAATTTATACATGTTTGAAATTTATTTTAAACCTAATGAACTTGATTTATCCTTATTTAATTTATTTAATCTTATTTGTGGTAATAAGATTCTAAATTTTAAATTGTTATAAATAATTACTTATGTGTTGTTAAATGTACATAATTGGAAAATTTATGAAATTTTAGACCATATAAATTTTAAATTATAATTTTTTAATTTTTTTTGCTATTTTTAGAAATTTTATATTATGTTATTTTCATAAAATTACAATAGTTTCAATTTTGATACTATTCATTTATTTGAATTTAAATAAAATCCACACATATGATATGTTAAAAATAAAATTTTTAATAGATTTATAACATGTCATATTTATCTAGAAAATTTGTTGAGAATATTAAATAGTTCATACAATATTCATTTTAATATTTTTATAACCATTTATTTGATATTTCAATCGATAAAATAATTTCCACATCACTATTGTGTCACCATTAAGGACACTTATTTAATCCCTAAAAATTCTAAAAAAATTCACATGATTTAGATAATTTTATTATATTTCTGTATAATATTCATGTTTTATGTATCATGAAGTTTATCACTAAATTAAAATTATTATACATATAATATTTAAGAGAGTGACATGTTGTCACTTTCTTTGGTTTTAATAATAATTAAATTATTTTCATGGTAAAAAGTCCATAAAATGAATCTATTCATACCCTTAGGTTATATTTGTATACTTTTAGTCATCCAATATAATTTTTTCGGTTTTTAGGGTAATTTTATAATCTTATTTTTACCCATAATTATGCGATTTACCTTTAACTGTAGAAAATAAAAATTACCGTAGTTACTATTTATAATATAAAAAAAATAAAATTAACATATTAATGTAATTTGGACCCACTGAATTCAAATATTGAATCCATTTTTCAAATTTCAAAACACATAAGTTGCAGTCATCAATTTAAAATTAATCACATTGTTAAGAAAATAATTTTAAACGTTAAAACATTGCCAAAGATTGAAATGTTTTTACCTATGAATTAAATGTAAAATTAATGGTAATGACCTAAATTATATTAAATGGTAAAAAATTATTCTATTTATACTTTAAAACCATTCAATATTATAATTTAACCATATAAATTATTGCGATGAAAAAAGATGTTTTTAATTAAAATATAGCATGTCTTTAGTATTCATTAAAATGTGAAAATTATCCGAATAATATGAAAACTTTATCCAAAGTAAATTTTTATATCCTGATTTAAATGAAGAATTTTATTTTGTCTAATTGAAAGTATAAACATGTCAAAAATTATATTTAATGTGGGTGCTCCATCAAAAGGTGGGAAACCAGCATTTTTTTTAAAATACTCATTTTACCCAAAAAAAGATATTTTGTTATCATACCATGTTCTAGAAAACATGTAAGATGAATAATAATGTTATAAAATTCAAAATTTAGTTAATAATACTCATAAATGCTAGGATACGATAATATTATAACAATACATCATTGTTTAGTGAAACACGGTATTGCGTACAACACATGCTGTCGAGGAAGGTCGTGATTGCGTGTAATGCAAGCCAAGTCAGGGTTGCGTGTTGTGAAAGACTACTGTGTTGTTGTGTATTAAAAAATCCAACCATATTCCAGTTATACATTGAATATATATATATATATATATATATTTAATCTCAATGTTTCTTAGAATAACTACTATCAAACAAACTTGAAATTGTATGTAACACGATCCAAGAATAGTGTTGAATATACTAAAAGATAATACGGTGTTGTGTATAGCGCAAGATAATCTTGGTGTAGTGTACAATAAAAGACTTCAAAGAAAATAAAAATAATAATTCTCATAAAATATCGGGTTGTTACAATGAACGTCTACATTATATAGATACAAAGGTGATATTGAGGTATGTGTAAATTCTTAGGAAACTTTTCTTTAATATAATCCATGATTTAGTGAAAGTGATAACATGTCAGTTGTTTTTCATTTTATTTAATAAAAGTGATGATTTATGGATTCCCTGATGAACATGAATCTAGCCAAAATGTCTGAGAGACTGGGAGGAGCCTACTCCCAACATATTATTTAAAAAATGTAAACAGAACAATACTACTCAAAAAAGGGGATCCATACAAATACTTGTGTGAAAAACACCAACACTATCATTATGGACCAAACTACTACAATAACTGGGCAGAACGAAGGACCAAATGGAACAGACCCCCATAAGCGCTCTTTTGGAAAGATTATCCACAACCTGATTCGCTTCTCTATAGACATGAGAGACATCAAGGAATATCGACTCAGTAAGTCTGAGACAATTTATCGAGGTAGATAACATCCTCCATGGAACATTCCGGGATCGGTCTTTCAGGATATGCAGAGCAACAAACAAGTCTGACTATAGCCACAACTTTTGCCAACCATAATGAAATGAATACCTGATCTCCTTTATCATTTCTTATAGCTCTACCTCAATCGCATTCTCATTCCCTATATAGTGGAAGAAGAAGCCTTTAAGGAAGCCCTGATGAGTTCTGAATACTCCAATGCACCCAGCAGGGCCTGGTGCACCAGAGGCCTCCCCATCTACATTCACATTCATCCAATCATATATTGGTGGAATCCACCGAATATATTTCATCATTCTATGAATCTTCTCCTTACCACTTAATCCAAGAGTCCTCAAAAGAATAAAGTCAGAGATATCATTATTCATTGATCTAGTTTGATTTATTGAAGGAAGTTTAATGCTGCGATGGATCGCTAAAACACCCTCACTAAACGAGGGCATGCAATTGTAAAAAATGATGATATTTTGAGCCCTCTATATATATGAAAACACAGAAAAACTAAAGTAGCATTGAAAGGTTTCTTGCACATAAACCCATAACCGAGAAGAAAAGGAGCATTAAATGAAAAAATTAATGACAAATTCCTCA
The DNA here is from genome assembly GCA_963277665.1 of Viscum album. Lineage (NCBI taxonomy): Eukaryota > Viridiplantae > Streptophyta > Magnoliopsida > Santalales > Viscaceae > Viscum > Viscum album. The sequence goes on from OY728162.1 coordinate 131,652,801, forward strand.
TCATTCAAAAAAAAATGACATACCAATGAAATATTTAGGATTCTGCGCTAAAGGGAAGATTGGATTGGCAGGCGCTGCTTCCATATTCGCCATATCAGCAGAGCATCATTGGGGAAAATGAAGGGAATGCGTACACCTGCCACACATGATGGTGTTCCAGATGTTGTTCCATACTGTAGCTTGTAAAACCCTCGGTTGAAGAAAGACCCATTGAGAGCAGGTTTCTAGATAAGTACATCGTAATAAACATAATCATACTTAGCAGTCACCATACGAAGCTTACTAGGTATGATTTCAGAAGAACAAGTATTTACCTACATGTTAGAGATAAACATATTCCTCCAAGATGATGGGATAATAATGGAATACTTGATTGGAGAGGACAACCAAAAGGTGTTCTAGCAATTCAAATTAGAATTTGAACATACAAACTATTTGGATTGTGTCATGATCTTAGAATATGTGTTCCTGACCATGGTCCAAATAGAAGACTGCATGTACATAATTTGACTATTGTGCAGCCTATCTACAAATCTACTTACAAGAAATTCCAAAGAAAAGCCAGGTCTAGATAAGATCCTCCAAGTAAAATTCCGATGTATTGCATCACTAAAAATTATGATATCTTTTACTCTCATTCCCCCCATATCCATCGACTTTATGAAATCATTCCATGCCATAGTGACAAGTTTACTCTAATGAATTGAGCCAGTCTAAATGAAATAACATATCATTCCACCCAATTCTTTAAGAAGATCTCTGGGACATTTATACAGTGAGAAGGAGTACAAAAACATTTAACTGATGGCGGAGTTAACAAGACATAATCTACCAGCCTAAGACATGGTATTCCCTTTACAACTTTCAAACTGATTAGTAATTTTAAGAGAAATACCTTCCAAGTGGACACGTTTCACCCTACCCAAAAACAAAGGAATCCCAAGATAGTAAAAAGGTAATGTACCACTCTTTACACAAAGCATGTTAGCAACCCTATTTTTCTTCACGGTTAGAATTCCTTCTCCAAAGAAAACAAAGGATTTATTCCAACTAATAACCTAGCCTACCACTTCATCATAGTGTGAAAATCCATTCTTCATGCCAGAGATAGTCTTCCTATAATCATTAGAGAATAGAAGAATATCATCAAAATAGAACAAGTGAGAGGGGGAAAACAAATTCCTACCATCCCTCATTCATTGTTATAAACCTATTTTAACAAGATCATGAAGACACACACTCAGGTAATATTTAGCAATAGAGAACAAAAGACCAAATAAAGGATCACCATGCCTAACTCCTCTAGAGTAGTGAAAGAAACCCCTGGGGGATCCATTGACAAAAATAGATAAAATATCACTTCTCAAAATGGAACACACCATACCAATGAATTTACGTAAAAATACATGCATATTCAGAATTTTAAAAATAAAATCCCGCCTTATGGTGTCAAAGGCCTTTGAGATGTCAACCTTTAAGCCCATGTTACCATAATTGATCTTTCTTTTCATTACATTAACACACTCTGAAGCAGTGATGCGGCAGTTCTAAATGATCCTACCACGAACAAAACCAAACTGGTTAGAGGAAATAAGATTCCAAGAAATCTCACCTAACCGGATTTCCATGATTTTACTGATAACTTTTGGAATGGAATTTTCAATAAAAAGATGCCTAAAGTCTTTAATATCCAATGCATTTTCTTTATTTGGAATCAGAGCAGTGAAATTGGAGGTCATCCCATATGGCATATATGAGTGGTAAAATAATTCCTTTACATCATCAATCACCTCATTGTGGATGATATCCTAATAGAACATAAATAATTTGTTGGTAAAACCGTCAGGGCCAACAACACTATCCATATTTAATTAAAAGAGTGCATAATGGATTTCCATTGTGGTAGGGATATTAGTGAGATTTTTATTCTAAGAATCATTCAGAATTGGTTCTATGCATCTGATAATCTTATTTGAGTTCCCCTCCCCAAATTCAAAGTATAGTGTTTCAAAATAATATGTCACAACATATTCAATGTCATTTTTAGAAGTGAACATGGTGTCATCAATATTTAAATCATTAATATTCCTCTTTACATTTTTCCCCTTGTGCATGTAGTAAAAAAACATTGAATTTCTATCCCCTTACTTCAACCACCTCACATTGAACTGATTTTGAGTAATATTTTCATTGAGATTCAAGAGATTATCAAACCTCGAGGGAGCTTTTATCTCTTATTGTGATGAAATGTCTTGGTGCTTGTTGCTCTGCTGGGAGTTAAACAGATAACAATCAGCCTCTTTGATATCATTCTCAAGGTGGGAAGATGATTTTTTACTCAACACTTTGATTCCAACTTTCAAAATTTCCAGTTTTCTAGTAAGAATGTGCAAAGTACTACGTCAGATAACTACTTTCCAAGCCTCTTTTATTACTTCTCTACACCCTTCCATAACCAACCATGCATTATTGAACCTAAATGTTAATGGGCCTATCCTCAAACTAATAAAACCTAGGTCAATCAATATAGGATTGTGATCAGAATGAATTTTGAGGAGAATCATGCCAGAAAATTCCATTATATCACTTCGCTGATTCATCTGCACCAAGAACCTATCCAGTTTACTTGCCTGACTCTCATTTAGTGTGTACATACTCGAGGTGGAATCAGCACCTGAAATAGGGACTTCATTCAGTCTACAGTGATCAATATAGGAAGAGAAGACTTTGGCTGATGCTCTGCAAAAGTTACTCCCAGTTTTATCCTCTGGTCTAAAATAGTGTTAAAGTCACCAAGTAGGATCCACTGCATGGATATATGCTTAGAGGTGACTGATAAGTTCATCCATTGTGTCCTTATACATGTACATTGATTAAAATAATACACCAAGTTAACACACAAAGAGTTGGATTGAAAGCAGCAGGATAAAGATACTGACTGTTGATCATTCTGAAAGGATTCAACTATAACACTGTTGTGTTTTAACACCCATAAAGATTCAATCTCATTATCAGATTGATTGGTTGCAATAATAGAATACCCCAGGTAATTAAAATTTAAATCCATTCATCTAGAAAACTTCAGTCTTGGATTAGCATTTCCAAGTAGCATGGGATTGTTGGTCAAAATTATGTGCTTCCAGGATTTGACCGTGGGAGAATTCCCAAGCCCCTGGCAGTTCCAGAGGATTATTTTCATTGATTGGAAGACCGCTTCCTAGTACAGGGGCCAACATAGCTTGGTACTATGCATTCCACTAGGACTGATAGATTCTCCTCAACTGTTTAGCTGGGGGAGATTCAAACCTAACCAGGTCCAGATTCATCATCATAAAGATATGTAAACATGTTGTCCGAACTGATAGGCACTGTCAAGGTGGTAGGTAGATTCCTCCTTACAGCCTAAGATAAGGGAACATGAGTTATGTCTCCAACTGGCTTCTCTCTTTCCTGCAATGATTTAGCTCTTTCCATGGGTAAATCATTCCCCTTAAAGATATCCTGTTCTTCCTTATCATAGCTTGCTAACTCCTGTCTAATAATATCACTAGAGCCCTCAGCCATACTGAACAGTTCAATGCCCTCATGACTTGCTAAAATACCTTTGGTGGTAGCCTGTACTACTCTATCATGAATTTCATAGTACCGATCACCTGAGGTATCCCCATTGACCAGTTCAGTGATCTGCTCTTGCCTTCCATCATTCTGAGTATTCTCACCATCCACCTTATCATGTCCATCTTCAGTATTTCAACCCATATCGGTTGACAGCTGTAGAGACTCGAAGCTTGGCGTACATGGACATTACATTACTTTTGCGGAATACTTAGTACATAACAAAAACACACACACAAGGATCATAATAGTTTAGTGTCTTTGGAAACTCGGAATATAATCTTCTAATCGTGGTGAAAGATCTTAAACATCACCCATAAATATCTTCCTTTTTTTATACCTAAGACATTTCTTTACATCCTGGGGAAAAGAAAACATAAAAGAGTGAGATCAAATGCTCAGAAAGGGTAAACAAAAGAAATATCAATCACATCATTTTCATAATAAAATTACATTTTGGAAATCTTAACCTATAAAAGAGAGCATAATTTCATAACATGGGATAAATCATAGTAGTGAAATGAAATACCAATAATCATAACTTAAAACATGAAATTTAGTGGCATACACACATAATCATAGATAATCATATATTATTAGTCAAGACTCATTGCCAAGACTATCTTAGTGGACAAAGTCCATTTCTGAACCGAGTCACCCTCGTTTCAGTCCTCTTTCACTGAACTGGTATAACCTACCGTTCCAGCCATGTCTATCTAATGAGATATAAAATCTTTACGCAATGCATTGGAGGGAGATATAGGTCCCACCCATTTCTTAATGATACCATTCTTATGTGTTCCACAAAATCATAAACCAAACATCATAGAATAACCCATGTAATAAAAAATGGGAATCTTTAAACATCGTGACATCATAAAACAATTCATTTAAGATAAAAGAATTCATAAAAATATTTCCATCACAACATAATGAAATCCATTTAATAATAGGGATATAAACAGAACCCTTTATTATGTTAGATGGAAAATAATTTTGATAAAACACTTGAACTCAATTCTGGAGGAAAATATCCTTTCTACTTCAAAAACATTTTTCCTTTCTTAACATTTCATACAATTTTAAACTAAAAGAAGTTGATTAAAAATAAACTTGAAAACATGTAAAGGAAGCTTCTTGAAATAATGTTTTAAAAATCCATTCATGCGTTATAAGTTAAAAAAAACATTCTTCTCGTACTTTTGTCGGAAAAGTAAAAAAAGTACCTCGTACGAAAAACGACAAAATATTCCTTTCATATCTTTTACTAAAAACTCACCGAAGGGTAAAATAGGATTTAAAAAATTGTAGGTGAATGGAAATAATATTACATATTGAGGAAACATGGATGTGGATGATAAAATACACCCCAGTAAATTCCAAAGTATAAACAATCTCGGAAAAAATGAGATTTTGATATTTCCCTTACCATTGGTCCGATATGCTTTGTACGTGTCTGAACCTCCTGTATAATGATTTAAATAATGTTATTGACTTATTACAGAATCATAATTATTTTTATGATATCATATATGGTCATATTCTTAGCTTATTATTAGTAATATTCCATTACTACTTGTTATTCGGGTGTTTACTAGTTTTTGTTCTTATGCGTGTTTTGTCGAATAAATTCTTATTCTTCTATTTAGGGTATAGATACCTCATTTACAGAATGTTATTAGTGTAATATATATCATATTAATTAATTCAATTCATTTATATAATCATTGTGAAATGAAGATCATGTAGAACGAGTCGCATCACATCGTGGAGACGGTATTCCGTACGTACGCACGAGTGATGATATCGTTCCTATGATTGTGGAATTTAATTGGAGTGTATGTATACTATTTCAGAATCAATATCACTTTATAATAGTCATATATAGTCATTATTTACACCATTATACCCATCCAAGTAATGTGGTGGTGGAAAATAGATTACACCAGAGCGTGGAGACGGTATTCCGTACGTACGCACGCACGGTGATTTCTTTTTCCGTAGGATGGATAGATGGTGAAATAGGGTTGTTTCATAATTATAATAACATATCCGTATATTAGTGATGCTGATGTTATTACTTCATAATTAAACAACTAAAGAAGAAGAAGTGGAAGAAGAAATAAAGATGAAAGAATCGGTGACAGACATTACCTCTTCTTTGAAGTTCTTCTTTGAGACCTTCTTTTAGGGCCCTAAAATTGGTCTTTGTAGAATACCAGGACCTATAGAATGTCTCTAGGGAAGTGTAGAGGAGAAAGTGGCAGGGGTTAGCCGAGTTTGAAGGCTCAAAGAGGTGTGAGGAAGAGAGGGAGGAGGTGCCCTTTTATAACGGAGGGGAGGGGCACCTTTGGAATAACTAAAAATATTATTTTATTACAAAGTCAATTTCAGTTTTAAATAGCTCCAAATTGAGTTATTTAGAAGATAAGGTGGGGATGGGTCTATATCCTCTAATCCAATAGAATTTAGACAAGTTTAGGTCATTATATTAACCTTATCTTTTAGTTTTAACTCTTAGTTAATTAGATTGACATTTACCATGTCACATTGTATTTTTATATTATATAGTTAATAAGCTTACCATACACATCCAATCGACCCCCAAGTTTTGTTTTATTAATATATATAACCTTATCTAAGTCATGTGGTAGAACTGTAGATTTTTAGGAATAAAAGTACAATTAATAATATAATATTTGTTTTAAAAACTATTTGATGTCAATTTTGATACTATTCAATTGTTGATTTTTTTAAATCTCATAACAGAATGATTACTTCGACCAAAGTTAATTAAAGCAATTCTAACATGTCATATTAACCTATAGAATTATTTTAGTTCATAAAACATCTCAAATTATATTTATTTCGGTATTTATAACATCAATTATGTCAATATTTCATTAATAAGATAATTACTGCATCATCGTTGTGTTATAAATAAATTACATTATTTAATGTCTAAAAATTACAAATAAAATACCATTATGTAGGGAATATTTTTAGCTTTCTAATGAATATTTGTGGTCGAATTTATCTTATGTATAACCCCATATTAAAAATGATTTACTTATTAAACATTGATTTTAACTATTTTGACCCTTCTTTAAATAAATTAATAATATATGTCCTAATCTAATCCAAGTGGGCCTAAATGGTCATATTTTATTCCTAAGTTTGTTTTTGGTCGAATTACACTTGTCCAATAGAATTAGGACATGTGTTAGGGTAATAATAATATCATTTTTACCCTTAATTACCCTATTTTAATTTTAACCGTGGTTAAAAAAAGTTAAAAGTTACTATTCACCAAAAATTATTTTCATCTCATTGAACCACATTTTAGTCCTTGATATTAATCGTGTCTCTCAGATTTTCGAAATTCCACTCACAGAAGCGGTAAAATTAAGTTTTATGAAAAATTCAGTTTTTTAACTACCACTTAGTGGTTTCACTATTCATCAGAAAATGAAAGTTTCCAGAAAAATACCAAAAATTAGATCTAAGCTATATTTGATAATATGAATTCAAAAATGATGTCTATTTTATCAAATTCAAAACATATCAGTTGCATTAATTAATTTAAAAATTAATTCCTCTCGTCAAAACAAATAGCGTGTTCTTAAGAGATAATAACTATCAAAAGATTGACACTTGTTTATGAATGGTTTAAATGTGAAATTACATCCAATGACCAACATTGTATTAAATTGTAAAAATATATTCTAAATATACTTTAAAACCACTCAAATTAATAATTTATCACTATTAATTATTTCGACTAAAAAAGCTGTTTTTAATAATAATTTAGTAATTTTCACTATCCATTAGAATATGAAAGTTATCCGAAAAGTACCAAAATTTCACCTTAGGCTAAATTCGATACTCCGAATCCAAAAATGAAGTCCATTTTGAGAGCAAAAATTTCTAAAATTTTAAAAGGTGGTTATTACTATTCATAATGGCTAGTTTTAATAATATTTTAATAGCATATCGTCGTTTAGTGAAACTCGGTATTGTGTACTACACAGGCTATCGAGGAAGGTTGCGATTGCATGTAATGCAATTCAAGTCAAGGAAGTGTGTTGAGAAAGCTCCTTTTAGTGTAGCGTAGAACACAAGACAATAATGAAATTAAAAAGAATAATTTTTTATAAAATCTCGGGCTGTTACATTCAACCCCCCTTAAAATGAATTTCGCCCTTGAAATTCGTTGGGGTTATAAATGGTTTACTATTCGAAAGTCTCTTTGATAGAAACCCACATCGTAAAAAGGAATACCAAAACATGGCATTAAAAACTAAAGTATGAAATGTAACGATTACCCAAATAAACTAATCACTGGGTTTCCACATAGGTGAAAATATGGATATGGAAGAGAAATCTAACCATCATGTTCTGATGGAGAGTGGTAGAGTACATGACTATGGAAAAGCCAGCAATCACAAAGCCATAAATTTGTGACGATCTAAGGTACCATCTGATTCATCAGATATAAGAGCACTAGGACAACATTTTTTGGTTTTCAAGATCATTTCCCTAAAGTTGATGAAATTGGAATTAGAAGAAATACTTTGCTGATTTTGGTATATTCTCACCATTTGTCTTTCTTTGGAAAATTTCCACATTATATCTTAAATAAATGAAGTTGAATTTTTCATTCGTGATATGTTAGCAGTTCATGTGATAGAATGATGGGTCATTCCATCTGTCTCAAACAAAACGTTAGAAAATTTATCAAAAAATACATAAGTCCATATATAGTGAGATTAATCATATATAGTTACTAAAATGGACTTATACTTCTATATCATACTGCTTAATATAATAAAACTAGTTTCTACTAAACAGGGACTTCCTGTAGGCCAGTGGTAGGCGATAAAGGCCAGTCGCACTTCGGTTGTGGGTTCGATTCCCACAGCCTTGTCCGACGCGATGGGTTGTCGCCCGTCCTGCAGGTTGTCCTTTTTCTAAAACTACATTACTATAACATCATATAAATAATATCAAAAAAAAGTTCTATCCATAAATAATACTAACTTATGGTTAACATAATCCATTCCAATCTTTAGGATTATCTAAAATACTTCGGTCCAAGCTCATAGTATAAAGAAAATGATAACTTGAAATGTCATCAACCAAGCATGTGAATACCATCATTTATCCCACATATATCTTGTTGGTCACATTCCAATCATGTGAATAACTTAATGATGTATTCTCTTGAAAATTTAATACCCATTAAACCTTAGTGAAAACATGAATGCTATCAAAAGTTAACTATTTCCACATACCAAAATACAAAAATTCTATATACTCAAACCATGATATAACCTTCTCCTTATATCAGTCATTAGCTCATGAATACTATCAAACAATTAATTTTCTCTGTATCCCTTCATTATGCACATATCATCTACATTCAAAAAATATCTGAATAACCTTTCATGGATACTGGTAACATTAATCATACACTTTCAAAACTCAAGGAAAGACAACAGTGTAACAATCCTTAGATGTCTCTTTATTCCATAGTACCATGAGAATACTTATACAACATTACACATGATAAACATGTAATCATTCAACTACATTCTTAAACCATTGACCAAGCTTCAACAATTCTTTCATCTCACATATCATTTGTAGTCTCTTCATCATCATCCACATAAATACTACCCATACGACTACACTGATTCTCTTCATGAGACTTTACCTTAGGTAATTGGTTTACATAATTCCCGTACATTCCACATTTAAAACATTTAACCATTGTTGATGTCGTAGGAATACCATTATCCTCATCCCTGTTGTTAACTGAACCTTTTCCTTTGCACATATTGGCTTTGTGTCCTTCTTTTCCACACCTAATGCATCTTCCAGTTCCTTTGAAACATTCTCATTGATTCCTCTTCCCACATGATTTACATAGGGGAAATTGAACTTTCTTTCCTCTATGATCATCATGAAACTCTATCTTTCTCTTATTAGCCGAGTCAGGAAACTTACCAAATTTTAAGTTATTGATCATATTATGAGATTTCTGATTCGGCATAATTATGATGTTTGGACTTCCAAATCCCATTTCATTTGGTTGCTCATGAAGAATATCATTCCATTTTCCATCATATCTTCCATTATCATGAATCATCTTGTTTCCAGCCATTTTCTAAAACCCAAAAAGAATAGTCTGAGAGGCAAAAATCATAATAAAGGGGGAGTAACTTGAATATCTGACATCTTTGGTTTAATCTAATATCATTACTATAGTTATAGGACTATATCCTATATGTATACTTATCCTTAGGTACATCCCTAGACATACCTTAGAAAATATCTCTAGGGATCTCGCTAAGGTTTTCGCATCCTAGTTTCCAAAGGTTGACTAAACATTTCCTCTGATACCAACTGTAGAGACCCAAATCTTGACATACATGGACATTACATTACTTTTGCGGAATACTTAGTACATAACAAAAACACACACACAAGGATCGTAATAGTTTAGTGTCTTTGGAAACTCGGAATATAATCTTCTAATCGTGGTGAAAGATCTTCAACATCACCCATAAAGATCTTCCTTTTTTTACCTAAAACATTTATTTATATCTCGGGGAAAAGAAAACATAAAAGGGTGAGATCAAATGCTCAGTAAGGGTAAACAAAATAAATATCAATCACATCATTTTCATAAGAACATAACATTTTGGAAATCTTAACCTGCAAAAGAGAGCATAATTTCATAACATGGGATAAATCATAGTAGTGAAATGAAATCCCAGTAATCATATCTTAAAACATGAAACATTGTATCATACACACATAATAATAGAGAATAATATCTTATTATTCAAGACTCATTGCCAAGACTATCTTAGTAAACAAAGTCCATTTCTGAACCGAGTCACCCTCGTTTCAGTCCTGTTTCACTAAACCGGTATAACCTACTGTTCCATACATGTCTATCTAATGAGATATAAAATCTTTACCCAATTCATTGGAGGGAGATATATTTCCCACCCATCTCATAATGATACCATTATTATGTGTGCCACAAAATCATCAACCATACATCATACAATAACCCATGTAATAAAAATGGGAATCTTTAAACATCGTGGCATCATAAAACAATTCATATAAGATAAAAGAAATAATAAAAATATTTCCATCACAACATAATGAAATCCATGTAAAAATAGGGATAGAAACAGAACCCTTTATTATCTTATATGGAAAATAATTTTGATAAAACACTTGAACTCCATTCTTGGGGAAAATATCCTTTCTACTTCAAAAACATTTTTCCTTTCTTAACATGTCATACAATTTTAAACTAAAAGAAGTTGATTAAAAATAAACGTGAAAACTTGAAAAGGAAGCTTCTTGTAAATAATGTTTTAAAAATCCATTCATGCTGTATAAGTTAAAAAAACATTCTTCTCGTACTTTTGTCGGAAAAGTAAAAAAAGTACCTCGTACGAAAAACGACAAAAGATTCCTTTCATATCTTTTACTAAAAACTCATCTAAGGTTAAAATAAGATTTCGAATTTTTTAGGTGAATGGAAATAATATTACATATTGAGTAAACATGGATGTGGATAATAAAATACACCCTAGTAAATGCCAAAGTATAAACAATCTCGGATAAAAATGAGATTGTGATATTTCCCTTACCTTTGGTCTGATATGATTTGTACATGTCCGAACCTCCTATATAATGATTTAAATAATTTTATTGACTTATTACAGAATCATATTTTTTTATGATATCATAAATGGTCATATTATTAGCTTATTATTAGTAATATTTCATTACTACTTGTTATTCGGGTGTTTATTACTTTTTGTTCTTATGTGTGTTTTGTCGAATAAATTCTTATTCTTATCTTTAGGTTATAGATACCTCATTTACAGAATTTTATTAATGTAATATATATCATATTAATTCATTAAATTCATTTATATAATCATTATGAAATGGAGATCATGTATAACGAGTTGCATCACATCGTGGAGATGGTATTCCGTACGTACGCACGAGTGATGATATCGTTCCTATGATTGTGGAATTGTATTGGAGTGTTTGTATACTATTTCAATATCAATATCCCTTTATAATAGTCATATATAGTCATTATTTACACCATTATACCCATCCAAGTAAGAGGGTGGTGGAAAATAGATTACACCACAGCGTGGAGACGGTATTCCGTACGTACGCACGCGCGGTGATTTCTTTTTCCGTAGGATGGATAGATGGTGAAATAGGGTTGTTTCATACTTATAATAACATATCAGTATATGAGTGATACTGATGTTATTACTTCATAATGAAACAACTAAATAAGAAGAAGTGGAAGAAGAAATAATGATGAAAGAATCGGTAACAGACATTACCTCTTCTTGGAAGTTCTTCTTTGAGACCTTCTTTTAGGGCACTAAAATTTGTCTTTGTAGAAGACCAAGACCTCTAGGATGTCTCTAGGGAAGTGTAGAGGAGAAAGTGGCAGGGGTTGGCCAAGCTTGAAGGCTCAACATGGTGTGAGGAAGAGAGGGATGAGGTGCCCTTTTATAAGGGAGGGGAGGGAACCTTTGGAATAACTAAAAATATTATTTTATTATAAAGTCAATTTCGGTTTTAAATAGCTCCAAATTGAGTTATTTAGAAGATAAGGTGGGGATGGGTCGAAATCCTCTCATCCAATAGAATTTAGACAAGTTTAGGTCATTATATTAACCTTATCTTTTAGTTTTAACTCTTAGTTAATTAGATTGACATTTACCATGTCACTTTGTATTTTTATATTATATAGTTAATAAACTTACCATATACATCCAAGCGACCCCCAAGTTGTGTTTTATTAATATATATTACCTTATCTAAGTGATTTGCCTGAACCTTAGATTTTTAGGAATAATATAACAATTAATAATATAATATATTTTTTATAAACTATTATGTAGGCAATATTTTTAGCTTTCTAATGAATATTTATAGTCGAATTTATCTTATGTATAACCCCATATTAAAAATGATTTACTTATTAAACTTTGATTTTAACTATTTTGACCCTTCATTAAATAAATTAATAATAAATGTCCTAATATAATCCAAGTGCGCCTAAATGGTCATATTTTTTTCCTAAGGTTGTTTTTGGTCGAATTAAACTTTTCCAATAGAATTAGGACATGTGTTAGGGTAATAATAATATAATTTTTATCGTTAATTACCCTATTTTACTTTTAACTGCGGTAAACAAAAGTAAACAGTTACTATTCACCAAAAATTATTTTCATCTCATTGAACCACATTTTAGTCCTTTATTAACCGTGTCACTAGTATTTTCTAAATTCCACTCACAGAAGTGGGAAAATTATGTTTTATAAAAAATTCAGTTATTAACTACCACTTAGTAGTTTCACTATTCAACAAAAAATGAAAGTTTCCAGAAAAATACCAAAAATTAGATCTAAGCTATATTTGATAATATGAATTCAAAATGATGTCTATTTTATCAAATTCAAAACATATCAGTTGCATTAATTAATTTAAAAATTAATTCTCGTCATCAAAACAAATAGCGTGTTCTTAAGAGATAATAACTATCAAAAGATTGACAATTGTTTATGACTGGTTTAAATGTGAAATTACATCCAAATACCAACATTGTATTAAATTGTAAAAATATATTCTAAATATACTTTTAAACCACTCAAATTAATAATTTATCACTATTAATTATTTCGATTAAAAAAGTTGTTTTTAATTATTATTTAGTAATTTTCATTATTCATCAGAATATGAAAGTTATCCGAAAAGTACCAAAATTTCACCTTAGGCTAAATTCGATACTCCAAATCCAAAAATGAATTCCATTTTGAGAGCTAAAATTTATAAAATTTTAAAAGGTGGTTATTAATATTCATAACGGCTAGTTTTAATAATATTTTAATACAATATCATTGTTTAGTGAAACTCGGTATTGCGTACTACAAACGCTATCGAGGAAGGTCGCGATTGTGTGTAATGCAAGGCAGGTCAAGGATGCATGTTGAGGAAGCTCCTTTTGGTGTATCGTAGAAGATAATACATTAATGAAATTAAAAAGAATATTTTTTTATAAAATCTCGGGCTGTTACAACAGCTCATCCGGTTTAGAGGGGTCCTTTGAAGGGGTACCCAGACAAACAATGACAACATTAGAGATAGTCACACTATTATCATTGGCTTTTAAAGAATCTCCCTAAATATCCTCCTTATCAGTCCCAGCCAGATCATTGTTCACAAGTACGTCAGGAATAGAGGGACCCATATCATTTCTCCTCCTTCAACAGTGTCCAGCATCATGGCCTCTGATGTTGCAGAAGGAACAGACAATATTCCTGTTTCATTCAGAGAGTATATGCCCAAAAATATTACAATTAAATAAAAACATTGGTTTCCTTTCATATCCTACCTCAAGAGTGATGCTATCATCCATGGTGGTGAAGAAAACCTCTTCTACAAGAGTAGTGGACATGTCCACTTCCACCAGGATTTTAGAATAGTGTCCAAAACTGGGATTATCTATCTTCCTATCAAGCATAATAGGGTTACCTATATTAGAGGCAATATCACCCATGATTTTTGAGTGACAATAAATCCAACTCAATTTGTGAATGCGTATCCATACCTGGACAAAGGTGTTTTTTACAGAGATATGATCGAAATTTTGATCCAACTCATGAATCTGAAGGAAACCACAGTGCAGAGGGAAAGAGACCAAGATCCATGAATGTATTTTTCATTCATCAGAGGGAAAAATGAAATGATACAACCCCCTTCCCATAGTCGTCATCTTCGAGTCACTGAATCCCCTTATCTCCGCAATCCTACCAGAAAGATCATGTAACATCCAGGGCCTTACCCCATTTGGAGTAACAACTTGAGCAATAATTGAGAATATACAAAGTTGACCCTCTTTTCAACCGCAGATTGATTCGTAGAGACATGAACAATCCACCCCTTTCTTATGATCCTTCTTGAGTTAACTGAATCGCACTTAATGATAGAGAAGCTTACATCTTGCTTGGCCACATCTGTGAAGCTCTTTCCTTAACTGGGGGAATAATTTCCATCCAATTTCTCATATTTCCACTTCACATAGTGACTAAAAAGATAATGATGCCAAATCCAATATTCATCATTCACCTCAACATTATCCTTCCCCATGTGATTTCCATCAGAATCAACATTCTTGGGGTTAGGGTTTTCGCTGCTCAGACCTTCGTGAGTCGCCATCCTCCTCTCTTTTTTGTCTCTCATCCATTATAAACAAGATTATATTTTTTATGGGGTGTTTAAAGTCATACAAGATGAAATAAATCATATCAAGGATAATTCAAAAGTATTGGATAATGTTCTTAAAGACATGTTTTTAATATGTGATAATATATCAATGAATGATGGAGCCAAGTAATCCAAAAATTTAATCCTTGAAGAAAAATTCTCCAATTTTTAAGAAAAGTGGATCAATACAATCAGATAAAATTATGAGACCATTGAAGTGTTTGAAAATAATATCCATGCAATGGAATAAGATAAAATATCTTTCATTGAAGTAAAAAAAGTGTAATTGGATATTAAATCAAAGAGGATCATGTTTCTTGATAAATTATTACATTAGAAGATTATAATTCATGACTAAGAAGTTAAAATAACGAATGGGGAATAAAAATACATGGTAAAGGATATTTAAAATGGGAAATATATTCTCAACATGAAGTGTCATGAAATAAAAATTAATGTGAAACATCTAGTGGCTATTAAGTCCAAGACTTCATAGTTATAGGTGAAAGAGGATACTTCAATGGAATCATTAAATGGAGGATATTGATGTCAAAATACCTCTATAATATAGAAAAAATGACATTAAATCCTCAAACTAACTCTCACAAAAAGATATAAAAGAAGAGGTACCATCTATACCCATCTATAATAATTTATCTAAATATATTTCTATGAAAACTTTAGGATGGATTTTTTTTTGAATAAGTATAAATGAATACCAATTATGAAAATTCTAACACCATGTTCATGATAGATAAAACAATTATTCTAGAATCTTCATCTCTATAATAATCCTTACCACTATTGAAGGAATCTTGAAAATAAATTGTTCAAAAATATGGAAACTCTAGACACAATGTAATATGGATGATACAATTATGTTTTGTAGGGATTTTTTTGTGTTCGAATAGGTTATTTAATTATGTATAGGACTGTTGGAATAATCCACGCATTTAATAAGAACAAAATAAGTCCATGAAAAATGGGATTAAGGTAGAGATAAAATGTAGTATTCATAGATACATAATAACTTTTCTACCTCAAAAAAGTTTAAGAATAATAAATATGTCTGTGATATGTGAAATTTTTTGGATCATATAATTTTTTCATGAAAATATAATAATGTATTAAAATAATATGGGAAAAAAAGACTAAAAAATTTTGTAAAGAAAAAAGAATAATATTTGGGAAGACGAAAATAGATTATTTTTAGTCAAAACATCCCCATTAAGATATCAAGTAATTGAGACTAAAGTTACTGGGATAAGGTATCGAAGAAGTTTAAAAATTGTTCCACATCTTTTGTAACTAATGTGAAAAATACCACTCACAAGAAGCCATCAAGAGAACTCAATGAATATGAATGTGTAAACAAATATATTTTACTCTTTTTTTCAATAGATTTTGTGGGAACAAGAAATATAGAATAAAAATTAGAAAATGGTTTTGGTAATGTAAATGAGAAGATCCACTGTGAATGTTCAAAATTATGGGAGAGGTTTTCAAAAAATGAAAATCCTTGTGTTCTGTGTGAGAGATACAATATGGTTGGAAACACAATAAGAGGAATTTTAACAAGATTACCAGCACAAGAATAAGTTATTAAAATAGAGAAAAATGAACAGTGTAGTGAATATTATTTTATGTATGAAAAATAAAATCATTCACTCACAATGAAATGGATGCTTTGGAAAATTAATGCTTCTAAAAACAAAATCTTATGTGAATATCAGATGTGGAAGCACAAAAAATAGAGGAACTTGGTTGAGAAAATAATATTAACAACTATATTCATTCTGCGGTGAAGGAAGAACCTCTTTATTCCCTTAGAATATGTCTGATTGATTTGTTTTTACAGTGTATATACGTGGAGGAGAGTAAGATCTTAGGGGGAAAACCAGAGTTTGAGTGGTGGATGTCAATTCTAGAAAGGCCAGATAATTATGTCACCATATAATATTGATCTATCAACTAATATTATTAAAAATACAAGAAATGATCTTATTTGGGGAAGTTTAATGATGTGATTTATATCAACTCATAATAGAAAAGTCAGGAAGAAATCATCCTCGTTTGATCTTACATTTGGTATTATAGAAAATATAAAATTAAGAAAGGTCATCCTTCATTACTATGTGGAAGTAGTCAATATTTTAAAGCCAAATGAAAATGATCCATTTTACTATTTTCTCAACATAAATCATCATATGTTTTATATTTTTAAGAGATAATCTCTTAAGAAGATTGCGAGGAGGGTCTTTTCTTAAAAGGTTGGGGCTGAAGCCTCAATTAATTATTTAATGTAAAAACCTCTTTAGACTGGGTAGAGGGTGACCCTTTACATAGCTCGAAGTCCCAAGGCCAAGTGGCTAGAATACAAGGCTTGAAAGCCCATTGTTTTGGCCCAAAGGACCCCTCAGTGAATAGTACTACTACATTACCGCCGCCGCTACAGTACCTACTACAGTCCCTCCGCCTCTACAGTGTCGCCGCTACTACAGTCCTGCCACTACTACAGTACTGCTATAGTACCATACTATAGTACTGCTATAGTACCAAGAAAATTTACCCCTACCCGGATTTGATCTTGGTTCTTTTGGATGCCAAGCAGGAGCATGTACCACTAGGGTACATGCTCATTGGCAAGATTCTATTATAATTATTATTTCATACAATATTGACTATTTTGGATAGTTCGTGTAGGAATTTAATGGAAAATGTATGATTTATTAACTTACTCATCCTTGGTAATGAAAATAAAATACTAATATTTAAGGGTAGAGATTAATTTAATCAATTACATAAGAGGATTATATTTAAGAATCACTGAGGACATTATTTGTACAATTTTTACATGAAAAATTATGACCTATTTTTTGAAGTGTGTCCAGTAATTCTAGTTTTATCTATTATATAATTAATTATTTTTTTTAAAAAATGATGTAATCCTAGAAAATAATTGGATAGATTTTAATAAATATATATATATCTTATCTGATTTTTTATCATGTTCAA
Source organism: Viscum album (assembly GCA_963277665.1). Taxonomy (NCBI): domain Eukaryota; kingdom Viridiplantae; phylum Streptophyta; class Magnoliopsida; order Santalales; family Viscaceae; genus Viscum; species Viscum album. Next base: position 131,670,765 of record OY728162.1, read on the forward strand.
TTGAAAAAGGATAAATTTATTTCCTAGAACCAACCAACCTATTTTCAACATCGATTATTACTAAAATGGACCTATATTATAAGGTAAGTGGAAAATCACTTATGTATGAACCGATTCCACTTTCCCATTTGATTTTAATTTCTTGATAATAAGAGAGAGAGAGAGAGAGAGAGAGAGTGAAATTAATGAAAAATAAATAATAAATAGAGCAAATATTGACATCTAACATTGAAAGAATTTCAAAAAAATACAAGGGGGAGATTTTTGTTACCAATTTGAGATAATTATATATATTCATTTCAAAATAATGTTAATATTTTGGAGTTCAAGAAGGAGATTTTTTCAAGTTGTTTCCAATAGAATGAAAATTGAGTTATTATGGTCACTCTAGTGGTTGAATGGTGAACTCATACCACCCATATGAAAGGTGGTAACATGGTGATTCATGTGACACATGAAGGACCAATACCGATTACATAAGGAAATGAGATTGGGACCAAATAAAGAAATGTGATGTCAACATAATATGAAATTCAGAGTGACAATTTCTAGTGATAAAAGAAAAATGATTTAATAAACTAATGAAATATATGATAAACTGATCGCATAAAGAAATTTGAACTTAAACCATGAGAAAATATAGATTGAGAACATGAATAACTATGGACATACCACATAAAAAAATGTATATTGATCTTGTGTAGAAATGAGAACCTAACATATAAATGAATAAAATCCATCCATAGGATAGATTATTTATCATATACATTGGAGGGAATTTTTTTATGGATGCACAAGGTAGGTTGAGTGACCACGGGATCACTTGTTTGGTTGATTGACTACCTGATCAACTTGATGGATAATAGTCAATGGATGAACTATTTAGTATCAATGACATGAATTAAGTTATTGACATGATATTGTCACAATACTATATAAATATAGATAAAGAAAAGGGGATTGCTAAATCTATCAATGCATTGATTCATTTTTTTAAAAATAACTATACATTATCATATTGTGCATTTTGAAACTTGATAAATAAGGTTTATAATATTTTTTATAGAAATGGGATGGATGAAAAGAGAAGTTTATTTTTGGGATGTTTTTTTGGAAGTTAAGCACCATGTATATTAATCTAAATACATTATATGCAGAAGAAAATATATACAATTAGGATTTCATACTTAGATGAATTTTCATACCTAAATCCTCTACTTCATATGTGAATAGATCACATATGTTATATATTTTTGTTGGAGAATTTTTGGTGTAGGTGAATCTAAGGAAACCATGATTTTTTTATATGGATCTCCATGTATTATAATTTTTCACGTAGAACAAAGTATCTAAAAATTATTGATATAACGATATTGGGAAATTTTAAAAGACTGATATGAACAATCGAACTTAATTAGGTTTTTCTAGGTGATTATCTTGTGCTAATATTTATCAATGGAACAACACAATGAGATCATGATTCAAGAATGATTGTCGAAGAAAAATTGATGTAGAGTGAACAATATAAAATTAAAGATATTGTTGTAAATTCGACTGAGTTATTTATATAGATTAGTAAGAGCACAATACTCTAAATCATATTGTAAAACTATGAATAGAAGTCTTTGAGAATAAGAATCTGAGTGTATGACTCCGATCATACAACTCTCATACTGGTTGTAAGTCTTTATAATCACAAGATATCTTGAGCATATAACTTGACTACGGATTAAAAAATATAAATTCATAAGAATAAGACATGAGATTTCAATTATGAAGATGATCTCATAGGATTCAATGTTAATTTTTTTAAAGTAGGATAAAGAGACTATGAGATTTCTTCTAGTTTACATGCTATTACAATATGTTATTGAATATTTTTATTATTAATTTTATTATGAATATCATATTAAAAAATTATAGAGATTTTAATTTGAAAGTATTTATGAAATTTCTTAAATATTTCAATAAAAAATAGATAATAAAAGGAACTTATGATTAATATTTTACTTATATATATACATTATAGTTAAATGAGGAAGGAGAGTAAAAAATAAAGAATTTAGACACTATGTTCAAGAATAAAAATTAAAGAAGAATGATAGTTGACCCTATCATAATCATCCCCTTGTAAAAATAATTTGTTGAAGCCAATAATAAGGGAACTAGTAAAGATCATATCCATATAATAAGGAGAAGACATGAGAAGAGGAAAAAATAGAGATAAAGATAAGATTAGAAGAATAAGAGAGGTGAAGATAAGAGTACTATAAAGATATGTTTCACATGAATAAGAATAAGATGAATGGGTTGAGTTCCCATGATTCTCATAAGAAGATGAAGGTGGTGCATTTTGAATTGAATATAAATAACAGTAAGAAGAATTAGCACTCAGACTTTATTCTATAAAGAGTGAGTGCACTATTGGGGATACAAAATAAAAATAAGAGTAGCATGGATGGTACTATGAAATTAGGAGTGGAATGAGAAGAGAAAAATAACACACCAATAATCATTATTTGTTGTAAGAGTAACCTATGTGTAAGGAGTCACTGATGTACTATTGAATATAATATAATGTAATACAAGTTTCATGGATACTCTCTGCCTATTTGTAACACATTGATTGTTTCTAATGAGCTAAGAAGTCATTGATTGTTTTCTAATTACACCAGGGAATATCTACATGTTTTAATCTTTTAATGAGTTTTTAGGATCAAAGGTGGGGTAAGATAAAGTGAGAATTAATATCAAATTTTTTGAAATAGGTAAAAAGGATAAAAGGATAAATTGATCTAAAATAATGCCAACACTGAATCACCCCACTCTCATTGTAGAGTATATCCCAAATTTGTTCTCATTGGAGAGATAAAATTAGAGGGCCATAAGATATTCAAACATATCCATTATGATCAATGGCTAGTAAAAGTAATTATAAGTAAACTCAACCAATCCTAGCTAGAAATCAAAATAACCTCAAAAGTCCATGATGTTATAAAAAAACATATTATCTAGAATCCAGATCATTCACATTGTTTGAATAATGGTCTATGGATGTTATTTCATGCTTATAATCACTTGAGATTAGGTCAATTTTTATATTTCCATCTATAATTAGGAGGTAAATTATGATCCTTGATCTAAAGTGATTGCTGAAGGTACTCTGTGAAATCATAGAAATTATTTTACAGAAAACTCTACTCATAAATAAAGGGTATATATATATTTGAAAAACATATAACACCATATTGAGTTATTGAAAAGTCACCGGTGGTCTCTCAACCATATATAGAACTCATAATCCATTGTCACATTTCTTCTTCTTGCTATTATTGAGGAATACTATCTTGACTAATTGGTATAAAATGAATACTAATCAGAAAAATAATTTCTTTCTCCCATTCCAACAAAAATTTCATCTGACCAAGGAGCCCCATCCTAGCCTATTGGTGACTGTTATTCTACAATGCATGATAATACAATATTTTACTAAGAGATTCAGTGACTATGCTGCCTTTTTATTGGATTATAGTGAATATCAAGCTCAATACTTCGAGATATCAATCTCACCACTATTTCCTTAGGTTTAAGTCATTATATGATAAAGTAAAACATAATAGTTTATGATCATAATATACCATGAAACATTCCCTAGAGTGGTAAATCCACCAATAAATCATAAAATCCATAGCCTTTGTGAGATCAAGGTCATGGGTTGGGTTGGTTTTCTCATGTGGTTGAAGTTGGTGAGAAATATACACCACCAAAAAGATTCCATACATCTATAAAAAACCTAAAACTTATCTATATGCATCAAAAAAAACTATATATCCCTGGATAACATCTAGAAATATCAGTATAAGAGCTGATGATAACTTTCGATTCAACTTTTCAAAGGATTCATGGAATTTGGAGCTCCATACATACGAATTCCCTCAGTGGATAAGATAAATATATTGAAATGTGGTAATAGATAAATCCTTCATGAAGGATATCCATATTGGGAAGGAAATACTTGGTCCTTACAAAGACATAACAACCCCCACCTTTTAAGGATCGGCTGAAATTCCATGTTCAGAAACCACTTGTCCTAATAACTTCCCTCCTAAGATTTAGAAATTCCACATGAAAGCATGAAATAAAGGAAATTCTAATAAAGGGTTTCCATAACCACACTAAAATGATTCTCGAGATCCTCTTTAGGCTTATTATTTACCCAAAACATGAAAAGGACATACCTACTCTAGAACTCCATAATAGGAACAATAAATTTTTTCTCTCAAAGATGATGATGTCCTGATCGAAGATCGATTTTGGAGAACAAACTCACCCATTTTAACTATGCAAATAGATTGCTAACATGAAGCATGTGATACATGTTCATTATCATCAAATTACTAAAATTAGAAAAATGAGATCAGAGGAATCCATTTCGAGGATGGAGCAGTCCCATAATAGCTCAATTTATGAGATAAAGACAACTCAAGTCACAAACATTAATCCTTTACCATTATTCTACTCAAGGGGTTTTAAAATCCCTAAATCACATAGAATATTATCTGAGGAGTGTTTCATAAATTTCAAAACACAAGTGAAATTAAATGAGTGATAATTACTAACATCAAATAAAACAATCACCATAGATGATGGAATAAGTACGTTACCTCTCACTGTCAACTGATCTGTCTCAGACTCCATGTAGTCAGCCCCCTTCATTGATCTACCTAGTCCCATTATAAATCCAATGTATAATGTTATCCTCAGGTTCAACCCTTTGTTTACTCTAGTCATAATATATGTTTTTTCTTCCTTCACATACTGAATATTGGGGTCCTACAACCTTAGTGGCATTTACCAATATTGAATATCCAACATGTATGACTGCTCTTACTCTTTTTTATAAAGAGAAACTATATTTAAAAACCCCTAAAAATTGATTATATGTTTTTATGAATAGAAAAAATTATAGTAATATTGGCATAGAGATATTAGATTCCTTAACAACCATGAAAGATAATTAATATAACATCCTCCACATAAACATAATGTTACTATAGTCTATAATGAGTGTCATGGTCTGTATCTACTAACCCTTTTAGAATCATCACACATTCACCTATTCTATTAAATAATGTTTATACTCCCACCAAAAATAATTAGTCACACTATTCATCCCTTATATACCTTCGTAATCAATATCTATCATTAGGGATCAATCATTGACCTTAGAATAATTTAAGAGCTTTAAGAGAAAGTCATGAGATTAATTTTCATTTCAAATACCCATTTTAATCATTTGTTATTTTTATTCAAAACTAACTTCTGAGTGAATTGTAAAATCTAAAAAAAAACTAATTCCCATACTCCCAAATGATCTTTTCACCTTTTAGCAATGAAAAAATTATAGAGCCTTCTCAAGGTCCATCATGTCTGGTAAATATTAATATGCGAACGAAACATTAAAATCATTCCATTAATGGTTCTCAATCAGAATCTCCTAGATGATTACATTTCACCATCTCAAACTAGGGCCTTCATGTTCAATGTCATAAAGACTTATCTTGATGAAGGTCAAGGTCTCAAGGAACTTGAAAATTCGCTCAATCTTGTCTAGTAAATCCTCATCTTCTCAAAGATCATTTATTTCTATAAAATATGTTGTCTTATAAAAAAATAATTCCTAATATTGATATTTTTAGTTAAGGACCATCTTATTAAGGATGGGAAAGACCATTGTTTACCCCTTGATCCATAGTTCAAGTTTTTTGAATCATAAACCTAATGTGATTATAATACACTAAGGGATTTTCCCACACAATGTTATCCACCACTATCTCTAGAGGATTCACTAGAGGAATTCATTATGGAATAATAATAAAAAAATAAAATTAAATATATAAAAATGAAAAATTCAATAAAATATTAAATCATATATCAAAATGAAAAACGTCCAAAAACGGAAGGGTGACCCAAATTTGAAACCAAAATATCAATTACCAACAAACCCAAGTGACTCAAGATAGGTTACTAAAAGTGTTTTCCAGGCACTCTTTTATATGTCTTACATGATCCTCAAAAAAATATAATTATAACACTTGGATTCCCAAATATCATGATCCCAAATCCAAGTTTTTTATATCATTTGGTCATGAACCATCCCAAGACACCCTCAAACCGAACAACTGATCGAGCCCTTTAAAAGTACTAAACGACATTATCAATCACCATGGGCTAGAAAATAGTTTATATATATATCATATAATACCTTTGAGAATTATTTTCACAACGAAATCATAAAATTAGTTTGCACCATAAATCTAATATGACCTTTCCATGACATGGAAAGTCATTATCCAAAATATTATTGTCCTAGTAAACTTAAAATAAATTTTAGAACATAAGTAAAATTCTATAATATATTAAAAATATATATACATCAACTAAAAATGAGAGTAAAAAAGAGATTCACAAATATACATGTGAAAAATAAGAACATGATTCATGCTAAGTTGAAAAAAACAATCTCTAAAAACCAACCAAAAAATAGACAAAAATAATAATGATATCAATGTGATATGAGAATACAGTCCCCACCTTGTCAAAATCATCAACATTAACTCTAATAATAAGATTATCTTCTACCTTCATGTGGTTCCATAACATTACCCAAACCTCTCAAAATGAGATTTATATGCACCCATTGTTTTTATATAGGGTGTAAGAAACACATTATCAGTAGTATACCATCATTTTTTTTATATATAACTCCTGTTAGATAAATAAATGTTTGATAGTTTGAAAATAAAATCTATTAAATTATGATATTATCATTTTAAACCCAACACTACATAATAATATTTAGAAAAATCAATTGAATAAAACATACATTATATGAAAAAAGGAATTAGCATGATTTAAAAATTTATCAATAATATTATGTTCTATTTAATAAATCACACCATACACATGCACTATGGGAGTGACCTATGCCATCTATGTTTATGTGCACCATATGTCCTCTTATTAACTTGTGAACTAGTGGTTTATCCAAGTGCGCACACACACATCTAAGGATACCATGCATTGGCCTTGTGGTATAGACTCGCCCAACTATGAAACCCCATCCATTTAACCTCTAACGTGTATATGTCTTGGTTGTAGAGTGTAGAGACACTTACAAACAACAACCATGGCCTTTATCTAAGTCTAATATGTTTAGTAAGTGTGGAATAATCTATAAGTGATACATGACACTATTATTCCCCCATCGATAATCATGTTCTCCTGTTCTTCACCTAGTTAAAACATGTCACATTCCATTAAAAAAATTAATTTCATAAACCCCTCATAAAAAATTATAATTTATCAAATTCAAAGTATGCCGTTGAAACCATTTTTATTCTCAAACTAAGCGTAAAAATTTAAAATGTTCATATAATATATAATAAATAATCATAACTATTGTAAAAGTGTTTTTTAATTTATAAAGCCTTTTTTAAAAGAACAAAAAGGATATTCATTTTTAAAGAAAAGAGTACCACATGGAACCACATACCTTTACTTAATCAAACCCTTAGAAATTGGGGGCAACCACTAGCCTATGATGGAAACCCACTATGGATGTAAAGAGGGTTCTTAGAGGGGTAATAAAAAACAATAATATCATGACCCAAGATATAAAATCCAAAACAATGGAAACCCTTGGCCTTTATGGCTTGGATGGAGAGTATAATTCATTGAAAAATAGAGAAAATATACAAATAAATAGAGATTAATAACTTATGAAGTAATTCATTGATGATTCAGAAAAAATTATAAAATAAATCTAGTTAAGGGTGAATAAGAAGAGGTTTCAAAAGCATGGGAAGTAGCTAAGGGTCAATGTGGAGTAAAATAACATGTTAAATTATGAAAGGTAAAAGAGGAAATTTCACAATTTTTTTTGTTTTTGGGTTGACTGCATGGTTTGAACGATTGGTTTTACAAATCATGTGCCAATCATAAGGGTCACAATAATTCAATAATGAAATCAAATAGTTTTTTCATAAGGTTAACCACTATAAAATGTGAAAATATACTTTATATATAGTTATAGATGTTTTTCATGGATACCACATAGTTACTCCTATTCATGTCATAATTGTCCAAAACCCAGTTTTCTCAAAATTTCTAAAATTTCAATATAAACAAACGAGAATAAAATTTTATAATAAAAATGAAGAATTAATAGAATTTGTAATTCCTAAAATTTTAATATATGATTACTTGTAAATAAGTCAATGTTTTTGATAAAATTCTCCACAAGAAACACCGAACATAATAGAAGCTGTAATATATTTAGATAACAATGTAAATATTAAGTATGAACATTATAACATATATATTAAATTAAAATAATTGAAAACAAGTAAATGATTTATATATTATTTATAGAAAGGAATATAATGGATGCTCAATTTATGTATCTAAAACAACTAATACGATCCTGTTATACATTGAAATGTAATTTTCAAGATATTTTCTTTTTATGTGATACGGTTTTATATTCCAAGAAAACTGTGTCTAAAGATGATGAAATATATTTTCTTTTAATAATTGGATTATAATAATTTAATTATCAAATGATTATAAATATTAAAATGAGTGATTATTATCAAAAATATAATTTCCTATAAAACAAAATTTCATTATATTTTATGATTTTATAATAAATTTGAATTTATAATTTTTATAATGTTAATATTAATTAAAATAAAATCATTTTTTATTTATAATAAAAATATTATATAATGTTTTGTTTTTTCTATGTAATAAATTTTTTTAGGTGAATATTGAAAAAATATGGATTTTTCAAAAACCTACCACTTTTATGAAATATCTTAATATAATAATGAATTAAAAGTTTTTGAAAACTATTAAAGATATATATATATTAAATAAAATAATTAAAAAATACAATTCTTATGTTATTAAATCCTTGTGTAACGTTTTGGAAACCTAAAAGATATTTTACTCTAAATTTTTTTTAGTCTCTTATATTAAAAAATTATTTTAATCACATATAGTGTTTATATCCATGAGAATGGATTTCATATTTTAGATCACAATTATCATATTATATTATAATATCAATATCAAATTTGTTTTATAAAATCATGATTATTAAGGTAAATGTAAATGGTCATAAAAATGGATGAACTATTATTTTCAAACGATTATTTTAGTAATATTGTATAATTTTTACCTAATAATTTAATCTAATATATTTTAAATTATGATTCAATTATATGATTAAACAGATATATAATTATATTAACAAAAAATTAATTGGAAAACAAAGCAATATAATATTAATAAAACATAAAGGTTAAAACACTATGTCATTATACAAAAATATTTTTAATATATAAAATGTTTTAATTTAAAATATATTTTTTTATTATTTATTAATTTAATCATATTAAATAAAGATTTAATTTAGGTTCATCAAAAACAAATTTGGTAACAGGGGTTTCATAATTTTTTTAATAAATATAAATTATTTTCTGAAAAACAAGTTACTAAGGTAATCACCAAAATGGTAAAACATAAAAATATAATAGTTAAAATCATAAAAAATATTTAAAACATGTTGCAAAATGGGTGGTGGGGGATTTTTATTCCTTATCTCACCTAAAAATCAATTATTTCTCACTATTGAAATTTTCGACCCTTGAATAGAATGATTCCATTATTGAAAAATAATGGGTGATCACAAAAGTAACCTTTTCATCATATAAAAAATGGGAAACTTCCACTGCTTCATGCCACACACATGCCTTTAAAATTTACTCAACAAATGTGACAATTTATTTATTAATAGAAACCTCTCTTAATAAAAAATTTCCTCTATTCATAATAATTTGGATAAGCCCTTAATTTATCAGGATGATTTCAAGAGATAGTTTAATGTCCAAAATTTAGTATTATTTAATCTTTGTCATTTTTTTCACATTCATTACCGTCCAAACATATCCTAACACTTTTCATATAGTGAACATTGTAGAATTATTATGAATAATAATTATTTTATTAATATAAAAGCATTTATTTATTCATTTCTATTCACTTAGGAAGACAAAATAATGCTAATCGTGCATTTTGAGGGATACTTGCCACCACAAATATTGTTTTTTATTTTTCAACATCATTTTAATTATTTTTCCAAAAAACTAAAAATTTGATTCAAAATATTAATAACATCTAAATAATATGATTATTCTTATATTATAAAGAAATTATACAATTCATTAACCATACTCAGACATTAAATTGTATCTTGTTAATGTTTGGACAGTCTAACCACTTACATGAACAATGATATAAAATTAATTCATGGAAGACTATGGAAACCAAAATATTGACATTAATATTATCTAATAAGTAAAAATAATTTAGGGTTATATAAATTTTATAACAGTTATTTAATTTATTATTAGAATACTATCTTTGATCGTTAATATTTCTAAAATTAGTGACAACTATTGAATTTTCACACTATCATAAGAACAAAATATATAATGAAAACAGATTATGATATAAAATGGTCATTATTAAAAAAAATATAGGTAAATTATTTTCCTAATAAGATATTTTTTAGGCCCAAAGGGGATTAGATACCATGAGAGGGGGAGTGAATCAGGGTATAGATATTCTTTTTCAAAATTTTCCCCCAATGGATATTGACCTTATTTTTATAAGGGTAACTTCATTTTAACTTTAATGTTAATTTTGATAATATCCTCTATAAATTTATCTAATAACAATGCACAAAATGTAAAATAAAAAAGTAAGCATAAGGGTTTTAAAATTGAAATGAGGATTTATAAAATATTATAGAATAATGGTGATGTTTTTTCTTTTGATACCAATTTTGATATGGGATTTGTGTAATTTCATATTGATTTTAGAAGAGGGTTTTTTATGTTAATAATGGAGCCTTTGATATAAAATTAGAAATATGTTTGGAATTTTTAAAATTCACAAGTGTTTTAAATAAAGAACTTTAGTATTTTAAATTCTATTTTGGTATTATGATTTTTTGTTTGAAATTTGGGTGAATAATTTTAAGATGATCTAAATGTTGAAAGGGGGATTTTTCAATTTTTATTAATATAAAGAGTTATATTTTAGTCATATGTTTTATGTTATTTAAAATCGGCCTCAAGAAAATTTTAAGATGATATCTAAGAGTGTCATTTTTATAGTGTAGGATCTTTTTGTTTTCTAGGTGCATTTCTTTTGGTTTTGGTGATGTATTCCAGTTTTTGGAGTCTTTTCCATGATGAGAGTATAATAGTTAGTTCTTAAAATATTGGTCTCTTTGTGTCCTTCCATATTTATACTCAATGGAATTATTGATAGTTTTTCATATGTAATAGTTTTAATGATGTTATATACCTTTTACCATGGGAGAATGCAAGTCATTTTGTTGATCATGGTTCAAGTGGTTGGAAGAGTGAATGTCTAGTGTACATTCATGGGAAACTGGGATAGATTTTACCCATAGTGTAGGTAATACCATTGCAGGTTACATGATTATTCTGATGAGTTTTTTGGTGTATTAGTGTTCTGGGTGTGATACCCCATAATGATTCCTCTTCCAACTATTCCCGAAGGCTATCATTGGTTGTTATTGTTTGGGTTATTTGTTTTAGGTAACTCTACTCATGTATTTATTTCCCTTATTGGTTAATTATTTTTTATTGTTTGATATTTTTTAGTATCTTTACTTCTTGGTGAAAAGAGTGTCCTATTATAGTACATATATATCTTTTAAGTGTCCTTTTGGAATACTACTTCTCTTGTGATTACTTTTATAAATATTTTACTCTCACTTAAGTTTTTTTCTTCTTTATGATGATCATGATCCTTATTATCTCTTAGAGTATATTGTTACCTTGATGTGATAGTGTGTTAGCGAAATTATTTTGTAATGGGGAGACCGCCTTATTTTTTCCTTTATAAACGAAATTATTTTATGAAATTCTAGCTCCGTTTAAAATTTTGTGGAATTTGTTTTGAGTTTGAGTAGTCCCATGTGGTTTAGGACCCATTCTATGATTCTCATATAACTAAACCCACCCAATATTTAAATTTTTATTATGTATTATTATCTACTCTCCACCAGTAGTTTCTATCCTCTCCCTTTTAGTTGAGTAATTTCATGGGTTTTTAGTTTGTACGTTAGGAAATAAAATTTTTCACTTATTCGGGATACCCTTTGTATTTGGGGTTTTTTAAAGTTATTTTTTTATCAGTGAACTGGAAGGTTTTCATCTGTCCCATTTAAATGTTTAGGATAATATCATTGATTTTTTGTTGTGGTTCTAGTTAACCTTCATGTGTATTAGGTTGTGTCTTTAGTTTTATGGATATTACCCTAATCCCTTTGAACCAAAAATCTAATCCCATGCCTTTTATGGGAATAATGTTTCAAATTAAGGACAATTTTGAAACCCAAATTTATATTTTTGTTAATTATTATATTTATTATATTTATTTAATACATATCGTCTTTTTATTCAGTTTAGATTAAAACATGTTTTGAATTTTCACATTTTTCGTGTTATTACAGGGTGCACAGTTAGTCCACATGGTTAGTTTAAATGTGTGAAAATCATATGGGATACCTATGATTATTAATAGATCCTATTGTGCAGTATTTTCATAGTTAATATAACTTTTTAGATTACATATATGGGTTGATCTTTACCCTCTATTATTGTTTTCGTGGTTCATGTGTGGTTTTTTAACCACGTGAATAAACCAGTTTTAATTTTTTTTGATTTCCATAAATAATTATAAGGAAAATGAAACCACTAAAGGTGTTCTCTCTCATCCTCCATAAACTCATTATCTTCACCACTAAAAAACAAGATCCCCCTCACATGTTTTCCCTCATTACAGCTCCACTCCTTAGTAATTTTTATTACAAATTCCATTTATGATATCCTTAAGTTAGGCATTCTTCTCCTCCTCCACCTCTTTTTTTCTTTATTTTTGATCTCATTTCTACCTAACCATGGATTGTCCTAGGATTAACCCTAGGTGATTTTTTTATCATTATTTTTTATATATTTGGATTCATAGGGTATGTGAACTTCCTTTTAGGTCTCATTTAACCTATAGTCAATGTTTCCGACAATTTTCAATTTATTAAAGGTTGGTTTCCCATTTTATTTCTTTTTATGTTCTTAAAATCTATTTTTTTCACATTATATTAACATTTTTATGTTCATTGATGGAATTAAATATATACATATTGATTAATTTAATGAGAATTCATGTTTTACTTAAAATTCTTTTAAAATTTTTAAATCTATTAAATTGGAAATTTATAAAAATTCCATTTTATTAAATTATTCAGGCCTAATATTAATAATTTCATTGGATGGCGTTTATAAATGGATTTTAGAAATTCTATGAGATTTTTATATTTATTTTTATTTTTCATGAATGTTTTCTTTTATTTTAAAATGCATGAATGCTTTTAATTATATTATGTTGGCCAGAAATATTTTTAATTGATTTCAAAATTAGTTTAATAAATTATGATTTTCTAAATATTATTAGGAGGTGTGATTTGAAATTATAAAATAATATTAAAACCATTATAAAGAAATTCACTCTAAATCCTATAGTTTTTTGGATATTAATTCTCTTTATTAAAGTATTTTTGATAAGTGGTATGAAACGACCCTCGGGTTTTCATTGAATTGATATTGTTATATAATATTAAGAATTGGTTAGAAATGTTGTGATTATTTATTATTTTGTTGTCACTATTATTCAATCTTCATGGGAAGCTCAGGTTCTTCGGTTTGTGAAACATGATGGAAGGAGCTCACATTCCACAAGCTATACTAATGAAGACAGTGTGCTCAATATAGTAGCTAATGAAATGCTACTATCCTTTCCTCTAGATACTATGGAATTTTGTTATAACATTACACTAGTCCTTAGTGATCCTTTGGGTACTTCTATAATAATGGAAATTTTTACTTTTAATCATATTAATTTCTCATTCATTTACTTACATTGTATTGACCTATATTTATTGTCTCTTTATACATCCATAAAATTTAATACTCTTTTTTAAAGAGATTTATTTTTATGAGTATAATGAAAAATATTTCATTAAAATTTGGATTCAAAATTAATAGTTAAATTTTAGTTCTAAATAAAAAATACCTTGACCTTATTTTTTTAATGTTATCGTTTACATTTAATAAAAATTAATGGAAAATTACAAAAAAATATAAGTTGAAATTGTTTTTAATTTTATATATAAATGAAAAACACTATATTACTAATATTTTTTAAGCTAGAATAATGGTATCCTTTATTTAAAGATATTTCTTGGGGTTTGGTTTCACTTGGAATGCCTACTAATTTCTGTTTGTCAGAACTATCTATATATTTTAGTCTCACGTTTGAGATATTTTATTCTATCTCATACAATATTGAGGAATTAATAGTGAATGGTAACTTGTATAGTCATGTAGTATAATTCTTGTTTATTTCATTTCATTTCATTTTTAAAACCATACAAAAGTCTATTTTACATTGAAAAGGTAGTGCACTATAATATATGGTTTCCATAGCTATGGAATATAGAGGTTTATTTAAGTATTCATGTAGGGGAGGGATACTTTGGTGAGCAGAGGGATTAGTTGTGATTTTATTTCTTGTTGTGTTTAATTTATTTACAGCCATGGTATTGAAATTAATATTTGATTTTGGTATATATATCCAACATATGGATGGTATATGCCTTGTTTTATATTATTTATTTACCCTTTTTATTGGGTGTAACCTTTCTCATTGGTTATACTATGTTTCTCTAGTGCTTGAGTCCACCCTAAGGAGATCAAGAACACACCCTTATGATGTCGTGGGCCAGCTTGGGCGTTCGATGGAGGTATGCATTTGGATGGTTCATGATTGATTTTCTCAAATTTTCAAGCACATATATAATACATTTTTTCTTATAGTCAGGGTTGTAATGAGTTTTCAAAAAAAATTATTTCTTATTATTATAGTTATTCCCCATTTCCAATTTTTTATCATGTTATGCAACATTATTCAAATGCATTTCATTTTTATAAAATTCCATGTTTTCTTAATTATGAAATATTTTAAATCTATTCCAAACATTTATATCATGATAATATATTTTAAAATTATTGAGATGTATATTGAGCCATGTAATAACATTTATTCTTCTTTAATAAAATTTTTATGATTTTATGTTAATAAAAAATGTTTCATGATTATTGTATATGGTTTTGTGATATATTAAAATGATATTTTTCCCCTCTCTCTCATGTTCTCATTCATGTTTATGATATGATACATTATAATATTTTTCCCTTATTGTTTTTATAAGAACAATTATTTTTTTAATCCATTTTTTATAAACATAATTATATAATTTTAGATGTATAGAAATTGGTATATAGAAGCATGTTTAGGGAGTAATTCCTGAAACCGTTGTAAAATAATATTTTTATATATATATTCTTCAAGACACTAAAACAAACAGTCCTCGGGTTGTGCGACAATTTTTGAGATGCCATATCTAAATCACAGAATTAATATATTTTTTATGTTATCATTATCTTGGGTTGTATTATTTGTTATCAGTGTTTGTTTTAGTTATTTTTGTAGACAATTTTATTTTTTTGTGGATATTATTTTAGAGAATAGTAATGAAAAACATAGATAAAATAATAATGGATTAGTATATTTATAAGAAAAAATATTTAATTTTTAGTAATATAGATATTATATGGTTTTTATAGAAAATAAAAATCTATCTAGATACTAAAAGTTTATTCGGGATATGATAGATAATTGCATTGGTGTAGTAACCTCAAAAAGGGATTATTATTTATTAACTCGGTCTTCACCTAATAAATGATGAAGAGGTATAACATCATACTTGTTGTGACATGTCCAAGATATGTTCTTTGTTGAATGATATTGTATTTTCATTCAATTACAAAATAATGTTTTATGGTATGAAATTATGTTAATGATTATGAGATAACCAGACCAAAAGAAACCATTTAATATCTTACCCAACACCCATTGTCTTTGAAAGAGGTGTAGGTTCTTCTAATGTTAAGTGATATTTCTAAGGAGCCAAGGGTAGAAATAAATTCAAAGGGTTAAAAATTTATTAGGGGGAACTAATTTCCCTCTATATGATTTTTTTCAGAAATGTTTGAGGGACAATCCCCCTTTATTGAACCAAAAAAGAATGGAAAATGGAAATAAATAAACCAAACACATCCCAAAAAATTATTTATAAACTATCCCAACTATAATAAATTTTATAAATCCAATAAATTATGAGGAAAAAATACAACATTAAAGTAATAATGGAATATAGTAAAATACGAAAAAGAAACTCTAAACTAGTAAAATACCCTCAAACTAAGTTGGTACCACTGTAGACATAGAAATGAACACTCCAAGATCCACCACCGAAAATCCAGGAAACAACATTATGAACACCCACTAGTGATGTAAGAACTAATTCAATTTCATGTATCATGAAAAAACAACTATATTTGCATCATAGTGTATATATAGGTGTTGATTTTTATATCCAGTTGAAAAAAATATTTTTCCCACAATACACTAAGAAAAAAACCATCGTAGCTTAAATGATTATAAAAAATAAGGAATTATATCAAAAGTGGATAAAACCGTTTTTACAATATAAAATATAATAGATGAATAGGTTTTTAAATTTTTTTTACCAAGAGACATATACCATTTTCCAGATTTAAAAATAGTACATAATTTTTAATTAATTTTAATCATCCATACTCTCTCTCTCTCTCACTCTCTGAAAAATATACACCCATTAATTTAAAAGATATAAATATAATTTATAGTGGTGATACATCCTCCATAGAGTAATTTCTCCATGGATATTTTTCCTTGTACCTTTCAAATCTGCACCGTGCACCAAGTCTATCCAAAAAAGTCCTCATAAGATGATAATCATTAACACAACCCAACAGTATGAATTTACATTCTATACCCACTACAAATTTATTATCAGAATATATTTTAAAAATATATTCCATTTAAGAAAACCCTTAAATGGAAATTTTCAAAAACATTATGGGTGACACCAGTAACCCAATTCAAAAGGCCAAAAAGAAATAGAATCCTCATCTGAGTTTATTTAGGGTAAAAATTTGAAAAAGGGCTATCTTTAAAATAAACATAAGATCCATCATGTTTTAATAAATGTGGACAGATGGAAAAACTACATACCACAAGTTCATTGGAATGGTATATATTATAAAATTCGATAAATATGACATATTCCTTTCATTTATTCAATCAAATACCAAGAAAAATTAATAAAACCTCATCTAACCCCCTACATCTAAGTATAGTAACACTGATTTATTGTTTTGTTCATGATTAAACAGAGGAGGTCCAAGACAAGAAAGAATAATGAGGTCATAACCTTTTATTTACATGATCAAACACTCAATGTTTCATTAGAACCAAAGTAAGAACTTTGATGATAATAAGAAATCACCTAATGGAACCATTTAGGTTGAGATCAATATAATATAAAACAAATGAGGATTTAAATGTGTACAAAACATTAAAACAATATAGGGCCAACCATATTCATAGTGTGAAAATGGAGTTCACTTTTTTATCTTTGACATGTCTTTTTTGATGAAATTTACCACACCTCAACATAAAATTATACAAAAACTTTAATTTATTGAATATATATTATTTAATGAATAAATATTTCCAAGAAACTTATTAACCCCATTGAAGTAACTAAAATATTACTCATAGAAAACATTAACATCATGATCAACCATTCGTAGCATGAATTGTTCTTGTAGTTAGTTTCTTGATTTCATTCTCCTTAACCATCTAAAATCCTATAAAAATTTATCCAAATTAATCTAATACCAAAATTTTATGCATAAATGATGTTTTACTTTAAACTAGGGGTGATATAAACCCATATTGAACTGAGGGTGGTTTAGGTCGAATTGATAGATAATTTTTAAGAGTATTGAATTTTGAGGTTTTAATTTTCATAAAATGATTATCATATAGCCTTAATTATTCATCACTCATGATTAAATAATTTTTGTTTTGTTATGGCTTTAATACAGAAGGAACCAAATTAGTAAGTTTTCCATGTATAATTCATAGATTGTTCCAATAATAAACTTAATGAGATTAGATACTCAGTTAGAAACCTTTTTAATATGAAAACTCAGCCACCACTAATTATAATTAACAATTTGAACATAGTTTAAATCTAAAACTAATTAAACAAGTGCAGGTTGGAGTCTCATAGTTGATCATGTGATCAAGATGATGAAGTAAATAAGATTAAATACACTTTATGTTAATAATGTGGGTAAAATAACCAAGGGAAATTTCTTCAGTGAACTAAAAGATTCGTTATGTGTAGAGATGTAACAAAAATAAGAACCAATTATAGAAGAATAATTAAGAGTTTGATTATCAATATTGATTAAAAAGTTCTTTTTTATAGACATAAAAAAGATATTAAGTTAGAAACATCATTCAAAAATATATCTTGATTTATATCTATCTTCTAGCTAGCATTGAATAATTTTTGTAAGTAAGTGATAATTAAAATTTAATGTATGGAATTTAATTTGGGGGGGGGGGGGGAGAATGAATCAAAAAAAGATATTACTATATGATCAGATTTAAATTAATCAGTGTATTTAATAAATTTTTACACACACAATACTAAAAAATATAAAACTTTAATATATTTATAAAAAAATATAAATATAAAGTATAGTGATTACAAACAATCTATTAAATTAATGGGACTGAATAATAGTATATTGCTGATAAAATATGTATTTAAAGGAATACAATGGTTACTCAAGTTAAATATCCCAGACAACAAATATCATTATTTTATGATTATAATTGTATTTTTAAAAAAATATTGATTTTTTGGTGAATTCATTTAAATATAATGAAACTTTTCATTAATGATGATAAGATATATTTTTTATGAATAATTGATTGAAAATTTTTTAATTTGAAAATTATGGGAAATATTAATGAGTGTGGTAAATATTATAAAAATAGATATTTTTTAATAAAAATATGTTTTCATTTTATTTTACAATTTAAATATAAAATTGGTCTAATATATTTAGAATTATTGTTTAAAAAAATTACAATAATTTTTATATTTAGAATTAAAATATTATCTTTAGAATATGTTTTGGTTTATTTTGAAATAATTTGTTTTTAGGTAAATATTGAAAAAATAATAATTTTGTTAAAAACTATCACTTATATGAAATTTTCTCTAAACAAGAATAATATAAAAATAATTTAAATTGTTTTTATTGAAATATATATATTTCTTAAAGTGAAATAAATAATTTAAAAATTCTATATTGAATTTATTAAACCCATGGGTAATATGTTGGAAACATAAGTAACATTTTACTCTAAAAAATATTGTTATTAACATATATTAAAAACAACTATTCATCAATAGTGGATATTCAATATATAAAAATGGTTATCTTATTTTAGATCAACATGATCATATTATATAATAAGTTCAATTTTATGTCTTGGAATAAAATTATTAATACTGATATTAATGTTAATGACCATGATAATAGTGAAACTGTAATTTTTAAAGTATTTCTTTAGTAGTATTGTGTATTTTTTGTCTAATATGATAAAAAATAAATTATTTTAAATGTTGATCCTAATATTAGTTTTAATCATATATATAATTATATTAACACACATTTAATGGGTAACTATTTCTAAAAAAATTATGCACACATAATGGTCTAGAAAACATTTTTTCTACAATAACTTCTTTTCCTACATATAAAATGTTGTAATTTAAAAGTAAATATTATATTATTTATATATTTAATTAGATCAAATAGAGATTTAATTTAGGTTCAAAAAACCTAAAAATTATTTTTTTATCTTATAGTTTTAATAAAATATAAATTACTTGGTTAAAAACTTTTTACCAAGGAAAGAACCGAAATAAAAAACATAAGAATCAAGTAGTAAAAGGTTTGAAACATGTTAATAACATGTGGAAATTTTTTGGAGGCTTTATCAAATTTATCTCACACCATAAACTATTATTTTTTCACTTTTTAACAATTTTATATTTATTAGTGTACTTCCATTATTGTAAAATATTGGGTGCTCACAAAAGAACCATTTTCTTCACTTATAAAAGGGGACACTCCCCCCCCACGTGCCACACCCATCCCTTAAAATTTATTTTTGAAACTATACATATTTTAACCTCCTAGAAATATATATCATGTTAATTATCCCATGTTTACCACAATTTATGTTAATACCTTCATTTCCATGGATACTTTCTAGAAAATATTCAAGGCCATAATGTGAGTATTACTTAATCCTTATCTTTTTATTCATATTATTTCCTTTCTAAAACTATCATAAACATTTCTTTATAATTTCAATAGAATCATTAGTATACTTATGTGTTATTAAATTTATTAAAAAAACTTTATTTAATAATTTACATCTACTTATAAAAACAAAATAATATTAACCCTGTGTTTTTAGACAACAACCTCCATGAAGTAACATTTTTCATTTGCTCATCTTGACGTTCATTATTTATCAAAATCATAATGTTTTTTAATCAAACTATTTAAAACATATAAATTATATAAATATTATTTTTCTATAATTAGGTTATGAAATTATTTAACCAAACACACCCATATAATTACAACATGTTCATGTTTGGGTCAGTCTAACCACGTACATAAATAATGCTAATAAAAGTCTATAACAGTTTATTATAAGAACTTAAATAATAAAATTATTAAATTAAATAAAAAAATAATTATTGTTTTATGTTTTTTGAAAGGTCATGTATTTGATTTAACATATAATTAAATTATCATCTTTGGTCTCTAAAAATAACTAAATAAACCAGAACTAATTCCATTTTCATATAATAATAAGAATAAAATACTATAATAAATAAATATAATATGATTAGAAATTAATATACTTAAATAAAATATAGATGAATACATTTCATAATAAAGAATATAATAAATTTAATTTAATTATTTTCAAATTTATGAGTTTTTGTAGATTGAATTATTAACAAGGTAAGGGTTTCATTGTCTCATTTTAAACTCACTAGGACATGTTCGATATTGTGTTCCATGAATTATTTTATTTGGTTTATTAAATAACCTATTTAATTAAAATATGAAAATATATTCAATTTAATTATATTTTAATGTCTGCGTAACGATGTTCCTATAAAGATTTTTTTTGATTTGTATGTTTCCAATATAGCAAGGATTTCAACGACTCATTTTTTGATTCATTAGGTCATATTATTTCTTACATGAATAGAATTTTAGTGATTTATTTGATGATTATATTCCCCTATATTAAATGGTATTTCTTATTTTTCTCTCTGAAAATTATTTCTTATCATCAATACCATTTACTTTTTAATTTTTCTTACACCTATTCTTACCAATGGATATTTTCATCCATTTCTAGGTATTTCTTATCAAAATTATTTTTTAATATAAATAAAAATATGAATTTTCATTTATATTTTAAAAAATTTATGTACATTTTTATGAAATGAAAACCTTTCAATTTTTATCTTATCTAGTCTTCTTTAAAATGACTTAAAAACATATGAAGTTCATTTCTTTTAATTATTTACCACACAATATTTATTTATATGATTTTAATTGTTTCGAATAAACTATTATGTATTTGGAACTCTTTATAATAAGGTTTTAGAAATTATTCTATTTATATTTTTAAAAAATATTTTTAACGTAAATTACACTTCATCTTTTCTAATTATGATTAATAGGTTTTGTGAAAGATTTTTATATTTTCTCATATATTTTCCTCTAATGTTTATCTATCCTAAAGTCAATCTTGGATAACCGTATATATGTTATTTTAATATGATTCCTTTTGGAAAATTATATTTAAGATACTATATGATTTGTTATGTACATATTGTCTGGTGTTTTGGAAAATCATAATAATCTCATTCTTTTTTATGGGTTTGTTAAGATATGATGATGATCTATATTAAGTGAATCACATATATACAGATGATGAAAAGTGGGGTATTATATCACCCTCTAACTCATTGGTTTATTTTTATATCCCATGAAATATATATGAAGGGATATAATGAGTTTTTTCACACTAGTTTGGGAATTTTGGGTTTTCTCCCATTTGTTTCCATGGACATAATGGGTTAATTTACATTAGAGTGGGAATTGTGAGCTTTATCAAAAAAATCATATAATTAATGTTGTGATACATTTATAATATTCTTTATAATGTGAGGCTATAGTTTAGTTGTAGAGACCCAAAGCTTGACGTACATGGATATTTCATTACATTAGCGGAATACATAATACATAATAATAACATACACACAATGATCGTAATAGTTTATTGTATTTGGAAACTCAAAACGTAATCTTCTAATCATGGTGAATGATCTCCAACATCTCCCATAAAGGTCTTCCTACTTTTGTTTCCTTACCTAAAATCTTTCTTTTAATCCATGGGGAAAAGAAAACATAAAAAGGGTGAGCTCAAATGCTCATTAAGGGTAAGCATGGATAAAATAAAACATACCATATACATTTGAACATAAAAAAACATGAACATAAAAAATCTTGAACAACGACATAAAACATGGAAGTACATAAGGCATAGATCATAATGGAACATAAATCCTGAAAAAATATCATGGGAGTAAAACATGTAATTGTGGCATCCATTAATCACATGTAATGATTTCTATAGTAGCAAAGGCATTACTGCCAAGACCATCTTAGTGGACAATGTCCCTTTCTGAATCGAGTTCACTTCTCGTTTCAGTCCTGTTTTACTGAACCGGTTTAACCTGCCATTCTAGCCATGACTATCTCATGAGATATAAATCTTTACCCAATGCATTGGAGGAAAAAATAGGTCCCACCCATCTCATAATGAAATCATTCTTTCGTGTGCCACAAAATCATAAATCATATATCATAGCATAACCCAATAAATAAAATGGGTTTCATAAACATCATCCCATCATCACATAATCCATATAAAAGAAATGGATATCATTTCATAATAAGAAAATTGAAACCATGTAAATCATAGAGGCTTGATACATATATGAAATAATGTCATCTTAGATGGAAAATGGTTTTGATAAAACACTTGAAATGAATTCATGAGGAAAATATCCTTTCTTCTTCAAAATAAATTTCTTTTCACAAAAAGTCATGCAATTTTAAAAGAAAGAGATTTTGTTGAAAACAGTAATGAAATATTTTGTAGGAAGCTACATGAAAATAAGGCTTTATGAAACCGTAAAAATCCTTTCATGTCGTATACGTTAAAAAGACATTCTTCTCGTACTTTTGTCGAAAAAGATAAAAAAGTACCTCGTAACGTAAAAAAATGAAAGATTCCTTACATAACATGCAGTAAAAGTCAAAAAGTCAAAAATGGGTAAAAATGACATTAAACATACATGAAAACACTTTTATAAAACATGGACATGGATTATAGAAATAACCCCAGTAAATAATTACGAATTAGCAATCTCGGATAAAAATGAGATTTGAAAAATTTATCCCTTACCTTAGGTCCAATTTGATTCGTAAGTGTCCGAACCTCCTGTATAATGATTTAAATAATGTTATTTAATTATTACAGAATCATATTAATTGTTATGATATCATATATAGTTCACTTATGACTTTATAATACCCTTTCTTTTCTAAATTACATGTTAAAGAGTGTTTTGGGTAAAATCGTTTCATTTGTCATCCGTGTTTTGACTTGTAATTATTCATATGATTACATAGATCATGATTACTTACATCCAGAATGTAAAACATGATTTATATATAATATATATTCATAATATAAATATATATAATAGATTGATAAATGGAAATATATACACCATTCATGGAGACGGCAGACCGTACGTACACATGAACGTTGTTTTCGTTTCCTCATTGAATTGAATGGAATTAATTGGATGAAATACATATATATATATATATACATAAATCCAATATCATTATTATGTCATATATTTCATGATTACTCATTATATATACTTTATAATCATTTATGAATGGTTAATCATTGAGAATGAATCCCATCGCGTCGTGGAGACGGTATTCCGTACGTACGCACGAGCGATGATATCGTTTCCATGATGGTGGAATTTTATTGGAGTGTATGTATACTATTACAGAATCAATATCACTTTATAAAAATCATATATCGTTATTATTTACATCATTATACCCATCCAAGTAAGGTGGTGGTGGAAAATAGATTACACCACGGCGTGGAGACGGTATTCCGTACGTACGCACGCGCGGTGATTTCATTTTCCGTAGGATGGATAGATTGAGAAATATGGTTTCTTCATACTTATAATAACATATCAGTATATGAGTGATACTGATGTTATTACTTCATGATGAAAAAACTAATGAAGAAGAAGTGGAAGAAGAAATAAAGATGAAAGAATCGGTAATGGGCATTACCTCTTCTTTGAATCGCTTCTTGGAAACCTCCTTTTAGGGAACTAAAATTGGTCTTTGAAGAATACCAGGACCTCTAGGATGTCTCTAGGGAAGTGGAGAGAATAAATTGGAAGGGGTTGGCCGAGCTTGAAGGCTCAAAGTGGTGTGAGGAAGAGAGGGAGGAGGTTCCCTTTTATAAGGGAGGAGAGGGGCACCTTTGGAATAACAAAAAATATTATTTTATTATAAATCCAATTTTGGTTTTAAATAGCTCCAAATTGATTTATTTCGAATATAATGTGGGTATGAGTCGAATGACTCTCATCCAATAGAATTTAGACAAGTTTAGGTTCCTATTTTAACCTTATAATTTAGATTTAACATTAAGTTAAATAATTTTACTTTTACCGTGTCTTCTTGTGTTCTTACACTATAAGGTTAATAAACTTACTATAACAAGCCAATCTAAACCCAAGTTGTTTATTATTAATATATATAACCTTATTTAAGTCATTTGACTAAACCATATATTTTTAGGAATAAAATAACAATTAATAATATAATATTTGATTTAAAAACTATTTTATGTCAATTTTGACACTATTTAGTAATTGATTTTTGTGAAAATCATAACAGAATGATTAGTTCGAAAACAGTTAATTAAATCAATACTAACATGTCATATTAACATATAAAATTATTGTAATTTATAAAAAGTATCAAATTATATTTATTTGGGTATTTATAATATCTATTCTTCTAATATGTCACTATTATGGTAATAACTGCAGCATCATTATGTCATAAATAAATTAAATTATATAATGTCTAAAATTTATAAATAAAATATCATTATGTATGAAATCTTATTATATTTCTAATGAATATTTACAATCTAATTTATCTTATGTATAACCCTATATTAGAAATGTTTTAGTAAATAAACATTGATTTTAACTCTTTTAACTCTTCTTTGAATTAAATAATAATAAATGTCCTAATCTAATCCAAGTGGGCCTAAATGGTCATATTGTATTCCTAAGGTTGTTTTTGATCAAATTACACTTATCCAATAGAATTTGGACATGTGTTAGGGTAATAATAATATCATTTTTACCCTTAATTACCCTATTTACTTTTAACCGTGGTAAAAAAGTAAAAAGTTACTATTCACCAAAAATTATTTTCATCTCATTGAACCACATTTTACTTACTAAAATCAACCGTGTCTCTCGGATTTTTGAAATTCCACTCATAGAAGCGGTAAAATTAAGTTTTATGAAAAATTCATTTTTTTTAAACTACCACTTAGTGGTTTCACTATTCATCAAAAAATGAAAGTTTCCAGAAAAATACCAAAAATTAGGCCTAAGATATATTTGATATTATGAACTCAAAAATGATGTATATTTTACCAAATTCAAAACATATCAGTTGCATTAATTAATTTAAAAATTAATTTTCGTCGTCAGAACAAATATCGTGTTTTTAAAAGATAATAACTATCAAAAGATTGACACTTGTTTATGTCTGGTTTAAATTTGAAATTACATCCAATTAAAAACATTGTATTAAATTGTAAAAATATATTCTAAATATACTTTAAAACCACTAAAATTAATAATTTACCACTATTAATTATTTCGATTAAAAAAGTTGTTTTTAATTAAAATTTTGTAATTTTCACTATTCATCAAAATATGAAAGTTATCCGAAAAGTACCAAAATTTCATCTTAGGCTAAATATGATACTCCGAATCAAAAAATGAAGTACATTTTGAGAGATAAAATTTTTAAAATTTTAAAAGGTTGTTATTACTATTCATAACGGCTAGTTTTAATAAAATCTTAATAGTATATCGTTGTTTAGTGAAACTCGGTATTGTGTACTACACACGCTATCGAGGAAGGTCATGATTGCGTGTAATGTAAGGAAAGTCAAGGATGCGTGTTGTGCAAGCTCCTTTTGGTGTAGCGTACAAAACAAGAAATTAATGAAATTAAAAAGAATATTTTTCATAAAATCTCGGGGTGTTACATTCTACCCCCCTTAAAATGAATTTTGCCCTCAAAATTCACCGGGGATATAAATCGTTTACTATTCATAGAAACCCACATCGTAAAAAGGAATACTGAAACTTAATTTTAAAAACTAAAGTATGAAACGTAACGATTACCCAATGTAACTCATCACTGGGTTTCCACGTAGGAGAATATAGGTGAAAATATGGATATGGAAGATAATTCTAACCATTAAGTTACCATGGAGAGTGGTAGAGAACATGGCTATGAAAAAGATATCGATCACAAAGCCATAGATTTGTGATGATCTAAGGTACCATCTGATTTATCGGATATTAGGGCACTAGGACAACATTTTTGGTTTTCATGATCATTTCCATAAAGTTGATGAAATTAGAATTAGAATAAATACTTTCATGATTTTGGTATAGTCTCACCGTTGGTTGTTCTTTGGACAATTTCCACTTTATCTTTTAAAGAAATGATGCTGAATTTGTCATTCGTGAAGTGTTAGCAGATCACGTGATAGAATGATGGTTCATTGCATCTGTCTAAAAAAAGGTTATAAATATCATCAAAAATACATAAGTCCATCTATAGTGAGATTAATCATATATGGTTCCTCAAATGGACTTATACTTCATATATCATACTGCTTAATAAAATAAAATCTAGTTTCTACTAAACCGGGACTTCCTGTAGGCCAGTGGTAGGCAATAAAGGCCAGTCGCACTTCGGCTGTGGGTTTGATTCCCACAGCCTTGTCTGACGCAATGGGCTATCACCCATCCTGCAGGTTTTCCTTTTTCTAAAACTACATTACTATAACATTCGATAAATAATATCGAAAAAACTTCTATCCTTAAACAATACTAACTTATGTCCAACATAATCCATTCCAATCTTTAGGGTTATCCAAAATACTGCAGTCCACTCTCATAATATAGATAAAAGGATTTCCAGAGATTTCATATAACAAGCATGTTAATACCATCGTTGATCCCAATATATCATAAGATATGTATTGTTGGTCACATTCCAAATAGTCTAAGTCCTTAATCATGTATTCTCTTGAAAAATGAATACCCATTGAATCTTAGTAAAAACATGAGTGCTGTCAAAAGATAACTCATTCCACATACCAAAAACCCAAAATTCTATATACTCCAACCATGATATAACTATTTCCTTATATCAGTCATGATCTCATGAATACTATCAAACATTTAATTTTCTCCATATCCATTCATTATGCGCATATCATCTACATTCCAAAAATATCTGAATAACCTTTCATGGATACTGGTACCATTAATCATACACTTTCAAAACTCAAGGAAAGACAATAGTGTAACAATACTTAGATGTCTCTTTATTCCATAGTACCATTAGATTACTTATACAACATTACACATGATAAACATGTAATCATTTCACTACATTCTTAAACCATTGACCGAGCTTCAACAATTCTTTTATCTCACATATCATTTGTAGTCTCTTCATCATCATCAATATAAATACTACCCATACAACCATACTGATTCTCTTCATGAGACTTTCCATTAGGGAATTGGTTTGCATAATGCCCGTACATTCCACATTTAAAACATTTAACCATTGTTGATGTCGTAGAAATACCATTATCCTCATCCCTGGTGTTAACTGAACCTTTTCCTTTGAACTTACTGGAATTGTGTCCTTCTTTTCCACACCCAATGCATCTTCCAGTTCCTTTGAAACATTCTCCTTGATGCCTCTTCCCACATGTTTTACATAGAGGAAATTGAACTTTCTTTCCTCTATGACCATCATGAAACTCCATCTTTATCTTATTAGCCGAGTTAGGAAACTTACCAAATTTTACGTTATTGATCATATTATGAGATTGATGATTCAGCATAATAATGATGTTTGGACTTTAAAATCCCATTTCATTTGGTTTCTCATGAAGAATATCATTCCATTGTCCATCATATCCTCCATTATCATGAATCATCTTGTTTCCAGCCATTTCCTAAAACCTGAAAAGAATAGTGTGAGAGGAAAAAATCATAATAAAGGGGGATTAACTTCAATATCTAACATATTTGGTTTAATCTAATATCATTACCATAGTTCTAGGACTATATCCTATACGTATACTTATCTTTAGGGACATCCCTAGACATACCTTAGAAATATCTCTAGGGATCTCACTAATGTTTTTGCATCCTAGTTTCCAAAGGTTGACTAAAGTTTTCCTCTGATACCAACTGTAGAAAGCCAAAGCTTGACGTAAATGGATATTACATTACTTTAGCGGAATACATAATACATAACAATAATGGACACACAAAGATCGTAATAGTTTAGTGTCTTTGGAAAATCAGAACGTAATCTTCTAATCATGGTGAAAGATCTTCAACATCTCCCATAAAGGCCTTCCTACTTTTGTTTCCTTACCTAAAATCTTTCTTTTAATCCTAGGGGAAAAGAAAACATAAAAAGGGTGATCTCAAATGCTCATTATGGGTAAGCATAGATAAAATAAAACATACCATATACATTTGAACTTAAAAAAACATGAACATTAAAAATCTTAAACAACGACATAAAACATGGAAGTACATAAGGCATAGATCATAATGGAACATAAATCCTAATAAAATAGCATGGGAATAAAACATGTAATTGTGGCATACATTAAGCACATGTAATGATTTCCATAGTAGCCAAGGCATTGCTGCCAAGACCATCTTAGTGGAAAAAGTACCTTTCTGAATCGAGTTCACTCCTCGTTTCAGTCCTGTTTTACTGAACCAGTTTAACCTGCTGTTCCAGCCATGTCTATCTCATGAGATATAAATCTTTACCCAATGCATTGGAGTGAGATATAGGTCCCACCCATCTCGTAATGAAATCATTCTTTCGTGTGCCAAAAAATCATAAATCATACATCATAGCATAACACAATAAATAAAATAGGTTTCATAAACATCATCACATCAACACATAATCCATATAAAATAAATGGATATCATTTCATAATAAGAAAATTGAAACAATGTAAATCATAGAGACATCATACATATATGAAATAATGTCATCTTAGATGTAAAATGGTTTTGATAAAACACTTGAAATGAATTCTTGAGGAAAATATCCTTTCTTCTTCAAAATAAATTTCTTTTCACAAAAAGTCATGAAATTTAAAAAAAAAGAGATTTTGTTGAAAACAGTAATGAAATATTTTGGAGGAAGCTTCATGAAAATAAGGCTTTATGAAACCGTAAAAATCCTTTCATGTCGTATAATTTAAAAAAACATTCTTCTCATACTTTTGTAGAAAAAGTTAAAAAAGTACCTCGTAACGTAAACAAAAGAAAGATTCATTACATAACAAGTAGTAAAAGTTAAAAAAGTCAAAAACAGGTAAAAATGACTTTAAACATACATGAAAAAACTTTTATAAAACATGGACTTGGATGATAGAAATAACCCCATTAAATACTTACGAATAAGCAATCTCGGATAAAAATGAGATTTGCAAAATTTATCCCTTACCTTAAGTCCGATTTGATTCGTAAGTGTCCGAACCTCCTGTATAATGATTTAAATAATCTTATTGACTTATTAAAAAATCATATTAATTGTTATGATATCATATATGGTTCACTTATGAGTTTATATTACCTGTTCTTTTGTAAATTCCATGTTAAAGAGCTTTTTGGGTAAAATCGTTTCATTTTGTCGTCCGTGTTTTGACTTGTAATTATTCATATGATTAATTAGATCATGATTACATACATCCAGAATTTAAAACATGATTTATATATAATATTTATTCAGAATATACATATATATAATAGATTGAAAATGGAAATAAATACACCGTTCATGGAGACGGTAGGTCGTACGTACGCATGAACGTTGTTTTCGTTTCCTCAGTGAATTGAATGGAATTAATTGGATGACATAAGTACATATATATACATAAATCCAGTATCATTATTATGTCATATATTTCATGATTACTTATTATATATACTTTATAATCATTTATGAATGGTTAATCATTGAGAATGAATCTCATCACGTCGTGGAGACGGTATTCCGTACGTACGCACGAGTGATGATTTCGTTCCCATGATCGTGGAATTTTATTGGAGTGTATGTATACTATTACAAAATCAATATCACTTTTTTATAATCGTATATAGTTATTATTTACACCATTATACCCATCCAAGTAAGGTGGTGGTGGAAGATAGATTACACCACGGCGTGGAGACGGTATTCCGTACGTACGCATGCACGGATATTTCATTTTCCATAGGATGGATAGATAGTGAAATAGGGTTGTTTCGTAATTATAATAACATATCAGTATATGAGTGATACTGATGTTATTACTTCATGATGAAACAACTAATGAAGAAGAAGTGGAAGAAGAAATAAAGATGAAAGAATCATTAACGGGCATTACCTCTTCTTTGAAGCGCTTCTTTGAGACCTCCTTTTAGGGAACTAAAATTGGTCTTTGAAGAAGAACAAGACCTCTAGGATGTCTCTATTGAAGTGGAGAGAATAAATAGTCAGGGCTTGGCCGAGCTTGAAGGCTCAAAGTGGTGTGAGGAAGAGAGGGATGAGGTGCCCTTTTATATGGGAGGAGAGGGGAACCTTTGGAATAACTAAAAATATTATTTTATTATAAAGCCAAATTCGGTTTTAAATAGGTCCAAATTGATTTATTTAGAATCTAAGGTGGTGATGGGTCGAAATCCTCTCATAAAATAGAATTTAGACAAGTTTAGGTTCCTATTATTACCTTATCATGTAGATTTAACAATAAGTTAAATAATTTTACTTTTACCGTGTCTTCTTGTGTTCTTACACTATAAGGTTAATAAACTTACTATAACAAGCCAAACGAACCCGAAGTTGTTTTTTATAAATATGTATAACCATATATATGTCATTTGGCCGAACCTTAGATTCTTAGGAATAAAATAACAATTAATAATATAATATTTGTTTTAAAAACTATTTTATGTCAATTTTGATACTATTTAGTAATTGATTTTTGTAAAACTTATAACAGAATGATTAGTTCGATAAAAGTTAATTAAAATAATAATAACTTGTCATATTAACATATAAAATTAGTGTAATTCATAAAAAGTCTCAAATTATATTTATTTGGGTATTTATAATATCAATTATTCTAATTTTTCACTATTATGGTAATTACTGCATCATCATTGTGTCATAAATAAATTAAATTATTTAATGTCTACAAATTATAAATAAAATATCCTTATGTAGGAAATCTTATTATCTTTCTAATTAATATTTACAATCTAATTTATCTTATGTATAACCCTTTACTAAAAATGTTTTAGTAAATAGACATTGATTTTAACTCTTTTAACTCTTCTTTGAATTAAATAATAATAAATGTTCTAATCTAATCCAAGTGGGCCTAAATGGTCACATTTTATTCCTATGGTTGTTTTTGGTCTAATTAAACTTATTCAATAGAATTAGGACAAGTGTTAGGGTAATAATAATATCATTTTACCCTTAATTACCCTATTTACTTTTAACCATGGTAAAAAAAAGTAAAAAGTTACTATTCACCAAAAATTATTTTCATCTCATTGAACCACATGTTACTTATTGACATCAACCGTGTCTCTCGGATTTTTGAAATTCCACTCATAGAAGCGGTAAAATTATGTTTTATGAAAAATTCATTTTTTTAAACTACCACTTAGTGGTTTCACTATTCATCAAAAAACGAAGGTTTCCAGAAAAATACCAAAAATTAGGCCTAAGCTATATTTGATATTATAAACTCAAAAATGATGTCTATTTTACCATATTCAAAACATATCAGTTGCATTAATTAATTTAAAAATTAATTCCCGTCGTCAAAACAAATAGTAGGTTTTTAAAAGATAATAACTATCAAAAGATTGACACTTGTTTATGTCTGGTTTAAATGTGAAATCACATCCAATGAAAAACATTGTATTAAATTGTAAAAATATATTCTAAATATACTTTAAAACAACTCAAATTAATAATTTACCACTATTAATTATTTCGATTAAAAAAGTTGTTTTTAATTAAAATTTAGTAATTTTCACTATTCAGCAGACAATGAAAGTTATCCGAAAAGTACCAAAATTTCACCTTAGGCTAAATTTGATACTCCGAATCAAAAAATGAAGTCCATTTTGAGAGATAAAATTTCTAAAATTTTAAAAGGTTGTTATTACTATTCATAACGTCTAGTTTTAATAATATCTTAATAGCATATCGTTGTTTAGTGAAACTCGGTATTGCGTACTACAAACGCTATCAAGGAAGGTCACGATTGTGTGTAATGCAAGGCAAGTCAAGGATGTGTGTTTTGCAAGCTCCTTTTGGTGTTGTGTACAACACAAGACATTAATGAAATTAAAAAGAATATTTTTCATAAAATCTCGTGGTGTTACATTAGTGATTAATTTCATTTCTATGAAATCTTATGTTTTCATGATTATACCTTATTTTTAATGAATTCCACAATTTTATTCCATCTGGGAATGTTTTATGATTATTGAGATGTTTTTTGAGATATTTAATAAATTTTATGATCCCTTAATAACATTTTTTGGACCTTATATTTCCCTAACATGTTTTATGAATATCATACTAGGCCTTATAAACTTTTAATAATCTATTTGCCTTCTTCCATAAGTTATACATCATGTTTATGATCTAATAACGTATTACATGGTTTCCCCTTAATTATTTTCTTAGATAAAACCATTATTATATTTAATGTACACAGGTTATGAAAATGATTATACCATGCAATATTTATAGAAAAGGTTCTATAGGATCAAAATTATGGATAAATTTTTACATTTTTTGTAAAATAAGTCTTTAATGTAGCTATTCACTGTGAAACTAAACCTTTAAATAAATGGGATTATAATTATTTTAATGATTTAATATATATATTATGGAATTAATTTATTATTTATTTTATTTTTATCATGGGTTTATATATAATAAATTCTAAAAAATAGCACTATATGTGTGGAAAATCCTCTTTTGTTGGTATAAAATGTGCCTATTTGGTAAGGTGATCCCCAATGACCCATATAACAACATTATTCCTAATATTTTTCATAATTATAAGGATATTTACATTTTAACAATCTATAACATACACATTTTTATAGGGAGAATTTTAATGACACAAATAGGATGTTGACTTTCATCATATACTTGCTGGAACCCAAAGCATCTAGAAACATAGTCTATAATTCTCTGATTCATACCATCCCTCAAGAAATTTTATCCTAAATACTAATAAATCTATGGGTTACCATGGTTTATAATAATAATTTATCCATGTTCTTCATCTAGTAATTCCCTTGTCATCTCATGCATGGATGAAACATATAGTTTCCTTCCAAACATTACAACACCATCTAAATAGATGATGTATAAAATATCCTATCATTTATGGATTCAATAATTTCCTATAAACCCTTAACATCCAATTAAGACTTATTTATCTTCTTCAATAAATATGGTTTATAATTTTTTTGAGAAGAATTGATGTTTCCCTTCCCAAAAAAATACCATATCTTACCATACTAAATCAACAAATATAGGATACTTTTTTATCCTCATCATGGTTAAAATTAGGATCCCTTTCCTACTCAACGCATATATAATCTTGTTTTTATTAAAAGGGTGTTAGTTTATTAATAAATCATGATCAATGATAGATAAAATATATCATTTTCTTTATATTGAATTCATTTTCGGATAATTTATACATAAAACTATTATTCTTTGTTTATATTTCACATATTCACCATATATATAGTGGAACCATACCTTCATTGAAAATATTACATATTATATCTCAAGATCATACATTGGATAGTATTATACATGGATCTATAATTTCATTGATTCATAAGCAACCAAAATATCATTTTTATAAGGAAATAACTCATTCCTTTGTTCGATACATCACTATATATTAAAAATCCTTCCTTTACCAGTGCTAAAGTATATACAAGTTAATTATCTAATATCCCCTTAAAGACATTAAATTTTCTTCACATTCCTTTTACAAACTTGAATTTGACTCTTTTATGTGTCATCTTGGTTGATGGGTTTGCTAATCTTGTAAAAATTTGAATAAATAATTGATAGTAAACTACTAGGCCAAACAACTATATATCATAGTTATTTTATTCAATGTGAACAATTACATTGTGAAATGGTTCATTTAAATATCAATATACATTCTATCCATAGTGATAATATATCCATAAAAGGAAAAAAACTAGAGCAAAAATTCACCCATACATAATTTCCCATATATTTAATTTTCATTAAGAATCTTAATACTGATTCAAAAATGATTCCCATTTTCCTTATAGCTTTTAGAGTATATCAATATACCATTAATGAATACCACCATGATTTTATTAAGATGATATTAAAATACATTATTCATCATATCTATAAACACATAGGGTAGTTATTTAATTTAAATTGAGTTGAAATAAACACATAATGTACATAACTCATAAAAAATGTAATATTTTATATATAATCTTTATTCAACCTTAAAAAATGTTAACTGGGGTGAAGATTGATATTTAAAAATATAATGACCCTTGAATTATTTTCAAATAAGTTAGAAATTCATTATATTGGATACTTATTTTTAACAACAATGACATTGATTGCCTTTTAATTGATTTGAATCCTCAAAACCCATACTTACTTTTCACAAATAGGATAGTGGATACTAAAGGTGAAACACATGGGTGTATGAATTCCTTATTACTCAAATCCAATAGATTATTCTTCTAAACCACCAATTCTACTACTTCCATTATATAGGGAGACTTAAATATAGGTTTTCATCAGGGATGAGTTCAATGGAAAACTCAAAGTCATGATCAGGTGTATGATTGGGTAATTCTTATATAAATACATCATTGTGTTCATGAAAAATAAGAACATAAGCTATACTTAGGATGTCTTTAGAATACATAGATTGTGTTTTTTCATCATCCTATCCAAAATTTTCATTGAGGTAAGAAAATAGAGGTGGATACAAAAAATATTCATATAATGAAGTCTCCCTATAAAGATAATGGATTCTATAATTTCATCACAAGTTGTAATATCATTATATAAACTATAAATTCTTGTTTTATTCTTTGAGTGATAATACATAATAAGGGTTATGTCAAAGTCATTCATAGTTATATCAATCATGTTTGAAACTCCAGAATATATATTTAACGTAACAACGACTACTAAACATATATTTGTTGGAATAATATTTCTACTCGATTTCTTGATTGAAAACACTTTTCATAGAGTGTTATGTTAAATTAAATGTTATAAACATACATTAAAGACATAAAAGAGTTCATAGATATAGATTCAAAAAAATAATTATCTATCAGATACTTTATGATCAATGTACTTATAATTATGTCATTCAAAACATTGAACATAGTTTTATCAGTATCATAAGTTATACAACTCTCGTATAATATATTATATGTTAAATCTCTTTGACACTTAGTTAATTGGTTTGAATAGTTCCATATATCATTAAAATCGAACCATTATACATTAGAGGTTTGTACTTTAATATTTCTTTCAAGAGCATGATTCGTTTATCTCAAAAACGTTTTTAAAATATCCATTACATTCATAAATATAGATTTTTTTTTCTTTCTAAAAATATATATTATAAATTCCACTCTTCACTTTTACCACATTACCAAATTTCTATTTACAAAGTTATCAACCACCCTCTTCATTTATTAACTTCCATGGAAAATATAAGTCTTGGAGAATTATTTCTCTTTTCTGGAAGCACATAATACTATATCCTTGTATATTGAAAATGTTTAAGAGAATAATTACCTTTAAAGGATATGATTTATCTCATTAAATAAGTGATTAATCATAACAATATGAATATATATATAAAAAATAAGTGACAATATTTTATAAACATGTAAATTTATCTTCATATTTCGTAACATTTTCATCCAATTTTTTGCTTAAGTTGAGTAATTTATACTCTGTATCATCTTTTTATTATGTGGAAATAATTTTTTGACGAATGTAATCATAAAATTATTTTATTCCATACTCACTATATTCACCACCTCTTTAGTGTTTTTAATCAATGGTCATCAATGATAAACATATCCCATTAGATGATAGACCACCATGAAAATGTTTTCCACTTCACTACTTCATAGGGTGATAACTATCTTCTATATAGACTTGATCCACTACATGGATAATAATGGATTAGTGGATCCATTTAATTAAATATGTTATTGAATCATGAAGTGTTCAACATTGGTTTACCCTTTTTTGGATCAATAGGTAGCTCCATATCGGAACGGTTATTTATCATAAACTGAGTGACCTACCCTAATATAGTTAATATATTCTCATATCCTACATTATAATATTTTAAATTGTTAAATTTTTATTGATCGAAATCCCTATATAGGTTGATGGTGTTGATACAGGATCAATTCGTTATATAACATCCATTTCAAAACAATGTGACATAATTTATTAGCTCATAACATTATGAATATTGAATCATATAATACTTTTACTACATAAATAAAATATTATTGAAACGTTTCTTGAGTATCATAAAAGATTATGGGGACATTTGTGCTACCACACTATGTTTATTTATAAATCATGTTCGTAAGGTTTTTACTATGCTTGATCTGATACCAATTATAAAAATCCCAACTCATGTAAACTAGAGATAATGATTACTTTCTTACATTGGTACAGAATTAAAAATATCCCATTTGGTATGTTTAATCATCTTATTAGTCTTATGATTCTAGATACAGACATGAATCTCATATTAAATTTGAAAACATAAGATAAAACATAAAATTTTAGTGATAAGATTATTATTTCTTATAGTATAACATTGAATTCATTCAGATATCTCTTCTCGTACTCTAGTGAAATAATTTTTTTGAAATGTTAGATCATATGCTTAGAAAGGGTAAATTCATAATGGATGTAATCACATAATAAACAAGTAATGGATAGTAAACATAGATAAATAATAATAAAAATCCATATATATAATATCATGAATGAGGAATATATTATTGGATGAGAATAAGTATAAATAATGACATGGAAAATAATAACTAGTTTCATAGTGATAAAATCAAACATAATAGAAATCTTAGTATGTCCCTCATGGTCTTGCACCAAGACACAATGCATAAATAGGTATTTCATAGTCTATATACCCATGTTAGTTTGTCCCATGATATATACTGATGCATCAAGAGGATATATAATTCTAACCTCCACCCATCACTAGATAAGTCTACTTAAATCATCATATAATATGAATGAATAAAAAATACAATACATAATCAACATACCATAGAAATTAATAACAATCCATATTGATAAATTATCATACATAATTTAAATTATTTCCCCAGTATTAAAAAAATAACATGATCATGATCCATCTCTATAAATAATATAGGTGTTATCATTACATAGTTAACCTAGTGAAGCATAATAAACATTTATGTATCCTGAAAAAAATTAAAATTAACATTATAATGATATTATGATTTTTATTTTTAAAAACAAAAAGAAATATATTTTTATTTGGCTAACTTTTAAAACAAAAATTTCATAGAAAAATGAGAATTGGATTTTATTTGAAAACCCATGATAAATTTTAAAATAATCATAATAATTAATAAAATTTCATGATGATAGGAATATAAGATCCTATAGTAAACATTGAAAAACACATTTTCCATAGTATTGTAAGGAAATTAAAAATTGAATCACATGAAAACGTTAAAAAAATAATTTAAATAATATTGTAATAAAAGATAATTTAATATAGAATAAACTTCAACAATAAATTATGTCTTAAAAAACATTACTGAAATAATATAATGAATATATATTTAGGGGGAAAATATATCTGACTACAATG
Source organism: Viscum album (assembly GCA_963277665.1). NCBI lineage: Eukaryota > Viridiplantae > Streptophyta > Magnoliopsida > Santalales > Viscaceae > Viscum > Viscum album. Next base: position 131,709,513 of record OY728162.1, read on the forward strand.
CAAGATTAAGTCTGTTCCAATTTTGGTAATCTCTTAATCGGAATCTTAAACCAAATGGAATTAAAATGGTAATAAGATATATAAAACCACTTAATAATAATATCGGAATAAAATTGAATATTTTTTAGATAGAAATATTATATTATTCCATGAAAAAATATTTTTTACATAATCAATCCCAAATTCAATGTCTGATTGAAAAAATAAAAATTACCTCACACTCTATCTTAGTCCAAAGTGTCAAAAATATAGGTAAAATAAATTTTATTTTATTTTTTATTTGAGATAAAAAAATAATTCATAGTTATTTTACTTCATAACTTCTATTTTTAATTCCTTATTATACGTATATTAAATTTTTATCGTCAATAATTACTATTCAGTTGTTAACTGGTTTATTTCACTAAACTGCTTCACTTTACTGGTTCTTATCCTTGAGTATTTTCAATGGGTTCACTATATCCAAAATTTTAATGGTATGGTAATTAATTTTTTTGAAATGTTTTTGGAGTTCTATATCTTTTTAATGGAACTTATGAAGATACTTCACATGGAAAGCTAAAAAATTACATCTTCAGTAATTATTGAATTAACTCAATGTTCGGAATATAGGTCAATATACTTTTGAATATTAACACATATGATTTATTAAAACATCTTAAATTCATAATTATTACATATAATTAAAATTATTTATTATTTATTAGTAATTCATGAGTTAAATATAATAATGTTTATGTGGGTGGTAAAACCACCAAAAACCAGAACATGCTATAATAGTTGAATTAGTAAGAACATGTTATTTTATAGTGATTATATAACTTTTATAGAAACTTAATGTGATTAAAAACATTTAAAAAATTTTATAAATCATTTTTAAGAGTATTTAGATGAATGATATAAATTAAAGAGAATGGTAATAGGTAACAACTTACAAAATGTCTTAGCATGCTTGTTTTAGGCAGTAAAATATGATTCATAACATTTATTGTTAATATTTTTAACATAATGTTAATATCACCTTTATAAAACATTAATCACGTTATAAATATCATATTTCTTCTAAAAATATTTTTTTTAAGTAACCTTGTAAGGTGGTTATGAAAAAGGAAATACTTTGTTAATGGAGGCGGTTGTCTACACGTAACACAGGAGGCATTTTCATTTTCCAATGGAAGAGAGAAAGGTAGATAACAGTTGTTAAATAAATATAATGAAATTTTAATATACTGATGATATTAATTTAATTATATTATTATGGTCATAATATTTTTAGATGAAGTTAATCAAGAAATAATCTTGTAAGAACTCGGTTAATACTATCACCTTTTCATTTGATATCCTCATATAAACCACTGCTTAATCCGTATTAGATTAGTATTTTTGGGAGAATAAAACATATATGAAATGGTGAAGAGGTGTAGGGAGAAGTTTTTATATATTTTAGTCAAAATAGAAATATTTATATGTGAGTAGATGTGGGGTGGTGTATGCTTCCTTTCAAAGATGAGTGGAGTGAAACTTTTGTAAATAATTAAAAATTCAAAATAATATAAATGTAATTTTAATAGAAATTAGAAAACAAATCCCAAATTTGATTATAAAATACTTTATTATAAGATTCCTCTCATATAAAAATAATTAAGATAATATTTTGTTATATTTTTGGCCTTATCCATTATATTAACCCTGTTTCAATCCAATTAACATTTAGTATGGAAACAAATATTTATGAAACTTACTTTTTTTATAATGACAAATGAAAACAAATTATTATAATATTGGAATATTATATTTTCAAATATAATTTTTTTATTATATTCAATTTCTAAATGTGCTAAAAAAATTATTTTAATTTTAAAGCACATTGTATGGAAAATTTTTTTTTATAAAAAATGAATCTCTTAGCATAAAAATAAATTAATTTTCATTTATTGCAATAAAATAACATTTAGATAAATATAAATTTATTTTATAGAATAAACTACCATTAAATTTATTTAAAAATTATTATTATAAGTAATCAATTTAATTTATTAAAATAGATCGGGCATATAAAATTTGTTTTCTAAATAAAAAAAATTAAATTACAAATAAATGATAAAACATATGATTTTTTATTCATTTTTTTTATAAATGGTATAGTACAATAAATAATATAATTTTTTCTAAAAAATTAATTTCTAATATTCATAATAATAAAATTTTAATGAAAAAACAAAAAAAAACAACCATAAATTAATTTTGAACTTTTTAACCAAAAAAGGATATCAATTTTATTGAATTTAAATTAAAAACATAACATTGTGAGTAAAATAAATATAATGATATAATTTGTATTTAAAAATAGTTTATATATGCAATGATTAGATATTATAATAGAATCTTAGGTATTATTCAAACAATATGTGTTCAATAAGATTATAAAAATAATATCCATTTTTTTATTATGATTACCAAAAAATAACATTTTTATAACTTATGGTATAGATTTTATGAAGCCAAATTCAACATGTTTTATTTAAAACCCAACTTCCTCATAAAATATATAATTTGATGTTTCTAATTATATATCACATATGAAGTCCTTATGATTGTTTAGATGAAAAAAAAATTAATTAAGAATACAATAGTCTATAGAGCATGCCCCCAAAATGAAATAGGAAGTTCACATTGACTCATCATTGATCAAAACAAGTACAACGTGAAATAAGTTAGTCTCTCCGACACACTACATTACTTTGGTGTTTTAGGAGGATAAAATTTTAGAAAAGTTATATAATCTCTAATATTTATAGTGGTTTTTTGGATCAAGTATTAACCACCACGATCCAATTATAAAATTCTAATACTTTTTACCTGTTTATTTTGTACTTCATTATAAAACACATTAAACTTTACAAAAGTTTCATACTTATGTCTCAGAAATAACACATTACCATACCCAATAAATTTATTTGGAAATTAAACTGAGTACCTAAAAACTCTACTTTTTGGTGTACGTATAGGTCCATATAAGTCATTAAGTATGAGATCTAAGATTTAATTTTTTCCCACTCACCATTGTGATAAAATGATAATTTTTTATCTTAAATTATAAATAAGATTGAACATTTTCAATTTATTTATAATCAAATAGGTCCATCATGTTATCTCTATGGATTCTTTTTATTTTATACATTTACAATTTTAATATTAGAGGAGATAATTCCAAAGTTGTGTGGGATTAAAATAAACCATATCCATCTAATTTTTAAAGTTATAAATTGAATTATCCTTATCTATAATGTAAAAAATTGTAAAGTTATTTCCCAATTCCAAAAAAATCATTCATATATATAGAATAAATATTTTTCTTAAATGTGAAAGAAAATCCATTCTTTTCCAAACATGATAATGAAATCAAATATTTATATATAGTAGAATAAAAATAACATTAATCCAATTTTAAAACTAGTCCACTTGTAAAATTTAGGTCATAATATCCAACCTATAATGTATCAAAATTTTCTACATTGCCAATGTAAAGATCTATTTCATCATTTTTTATTTTCAACTTATCTTTGAGTTTTAGTTTACCATTTCAAATTTGTGATTCATGCTTGACTTCTAATACCCATGAAGCATAGTTCTTGAAATTGACCTCTATAACATTCACATTCATATGCATTGAGTTCTTCTCTTAGAGAACACTTATCAACCTCATATACCAACTAAAACAATCTTATATGTCATACATAAAAGAGGTCTCAAAATGATTATCATAGATTATGTTATTTTCTATAACAAATCCATATCTATGTGTGAGTATCATGTTTTATATCGTTTAATCATGTACTTTTAATGATAAAAATACCACTATAAATGATGATATCATACATTAGTGATATCTAGTGATCCGAGATCTATATTCAAATAAGAAATAACACCACATTGGTGTAAACATTATCATTTTAGTAATTTAGGTACGGAGTCATTCCAATCATATTAAATCTAATTCTTGGATAGTTGTGTGGGAATATCATTGTCCAAATCTATAATATAGATAACAATAAAATCTATTACTATAGAATCCAAACCCTAATTGTTTCCTAGATAAGTTTCACCTAAACATCACAATAAGATATGGTTACCTAAACCTTAGGATTAACCGCACCCACCATTCGTTATTGATAATAATTCATGGGCATCCGGATTTGTGTGAAACAACCTGGTTGGATGATGAAGGTCTTGAAATGTTCTAATTTGGTTTAAATAATATATATAGTATTAAAATTATTTTTTATTTTAAAAAAAAGTCTAGTTTAATAAACATCAAATACATATTAAACCAATTACATATCGAAAAATATTTATTATCTCATGTTTTGTTCATTTTAAATAAGTTATTATAATGTTTTAGTTTATAGATCTATATTCCATCTAGAAAATTAATTTTTTCATACCATATTAATGTTAAACTCTTTAAAAATACAACATTTTTTTCTAATAACATAAAAGTATAATCAAAACATACTCAAATATATTCAAATTAATCTCATACATAAGGTACATGAACTATTAACTTAAAGGATTAGAGTTATAAGAGATTAACAAATATCCACATGAGTAGTCCCATGTTGAAAGATTTCAAACACCACATCTTTATAGAACAAGGAATTTTCCTTTATGCAAATAAATAATCTAACTACCGTTCCCTCCCTCCTGAGACTTATTACTCAAGATATATTTGAATTCATTATATCCCTAAAACCGAATATTCACAAAAAATATATAAAAAACTATTTTTAAGATCATAATGTAAATTAAATACTAATTTCAAGGTAGGTGAAATCCTAATATTATGATATCACACCTAACATGTAATTTAGTATTCCATCTCCTAGAATAAATTAATCCCATAAGTAAAGAATACACAATATTCAAAATTCATAAACAATTTAATAGTCATGAACATTATAATGGAAAAAAATAATAAATAAATATGTTGTTTATTTTCAATACATGATAAATAAATAAGATCATTTCACATTTTATTTTGGAAAAAAATCCAATTTTATAATCCCTAAAATTTATAAATTGTAATATATTATAAAAAAATATTAATTAAAATGTTGACATTTTTTTAGCATTCCTTTTTTTTACCAACTAAAAATGGTAATTTTGATTTAAAATACGATGAAAAATGCAAAATGTCATAGAGGATGAAAATGGTGAATTTCTAGTGCAACCCCTCAGAAAATTACAATACATTAAAATGTAATAGAACCTTGATTCAAATAAAAAACCGATCTCTCAAACATATATCCCATTGAAAAAAGAGAATCAACCCCCCATATCCCACTCTCTCTATGTGTGAGTAAACCACTCAAAACCATGAAGGACTATTTTATATTATATCTTAATGTAAACAATCATCCATGGATATATGTGGATGCATAATAAGCCTCTGATCACCAAATAAGAACTAGACTCTACCAATGAAAGGGAAATGTTGTTGGGTCTGAAAAGATTAATATCATTGATAACATCATGGGACTTGGTGTGAAAATAATTTCCCACTATTCAAAAAAGACAAGAAGTCTAGGAGGACTGATCTATATGGGTCCCAAAGATTTTCACAACCACATGTTATGTTGTTGATGTAAGATCTATATGTGTTATGTTTCATACCCTATCTTGGTACCTTCCAAAAAATATAGTTACATATACCTCTACTCATAATGTTCCTCTATGATACAAAAATAAAAATTTCATAGATCTGGTCACGAATATGTTGAGGGAAAGATGCATCTTTACATAATGGGCTAATCTACATAGCATTCCATGATTCCTAGATCACCCATTAACCTACTAAAAATAAAATTCACCTCATATTAATATTAGATTTTTTAGTATAAACCAAGAAGTTTACTTTCTTAAAATCCTTACTAAAGTTTCAGTTACCATTGATCTATATATATTTTTATAGGGAAGACCACAAGAATAAATCCCAATAACTTTTGCAAAACAAATGTATCACTGATTCAATCTGGGCATTGGTAAAACATCTACATCTCGAAGCATGATGGATATGATTTATTTTGATATTCAGGTCAGTAGATATGTTCTGGTTCCTGGTCCTCCAAAATAAAAATTTGATCATTAATGGGATATAATTTCACAATAGTTTACTAGATAGGGTGTCCAAATTCTTGGAAGTGTGAATGATTTTGTGAAATCTAGAAGAACTAAACATTCTTAAGGGTGAATTAATGAGAAAAAATAATTCTTTTTCATTTTTTATTAGAATTATATAGAATTTTTTTTTCTTAATTTATGAATTCTTAAATGAATGTTGGGTGGGAAACTACTTGATTGAAGTTGATGTTAGGGGATTGACACCCAGGGAATAAGAGAGGTGTTCCAACCTAATTTATCTTCCCAAATAATATATCCACAAACCAAATAATCTAATTAGAGTTGTTAACTATAGGCTAATAAAATACCAAAAAGATATTCTATAACGGGAACATGTTTTTTGTTCTTCCCAGTTAAAAGGTGAGATTCCATTTTATTATTAGTCATAAGAAATGATAAATACAAGAGTGAAGTGGTGTTTTGTGTCAATAATATTCTAAAATATTGGAATTAATTTTAGTCTATGAATCATATTGAAACATATCACATGTGATATCATATGAAACCTATAATATTTAATGATATAACAGATATCACATTTACAAGGGAATCCTATGTTTTCCAAAAACATGGGCTCATTTTATATTTTTTTATATCATATATCATATTATATTACATTTTACAAATCCTCAAATTTTTTCTATATCACACTCTTTTATACATCTTAGTTGTATTCTAAAACTAATAAAAATTTAATATTTCTTCATATTATATTATATGATATGGTTGTAAACTATTAATGATATAATTGTTTGGAAAAAATATTACAGTCAACGTGGTTATTTGTTATAGAATAAGTATCTAATACCATTGATGGGTTTAGGGTGATCATATTATGACCATTACTAGTAGAAAGGTACCATAAACAAGCCTTATCTATCTTTTAGAAATCAACATGAATTTGAAAACTAAGAAAAACATACCTCTATAAAAAAAATATCCCAGACTCTATCTCTATGGAGAATGGTTGAAAACTATTAGTGGAGTAATAAAAAATTATTCCTCTATCCAAAGGTGATCTGCCAAAATTTGAAACCCTAATCATATCATGAGTATTTCTACAGAGAAAAGGGGTTTTAGCATCCTCATTATGTGATAAATGGTGCTAAAATAAGAAGATATGTTCATCTAGATTTCATGTATCAAGATGACCTCCAATGAAGGGAGTTATTCACTTATATTGGACAACCTCAACGCTCGTTATTAAATTAAGTGTGTCAGCCTTGTTAGGTCCCATCCCATGGAACCCAATCATTACTTCACATTGGACTAAATTTAATTGAACTCTTAAATGAATGAAATTGAGCTAATAGATGCCTAAATCACCCCATGATACATCAATAATGAAATTTGGGATGAAGATGTGGTGTTATGAATGAATTTGGGTCCCTATATTATAATCAAATCATACAATATGATTCAGGATAACATAAGAAACACATTTCCTTTAATGAAACATTAATATGATATAATATGATATGAATAATATTCATATTGTATTATATGACATGGTATATCATAAAATACAAAATAACTTTATATTTAGTGAATAACCATCAAAATAAATAGGTATTATCACTAAATATTTTTGGATACAATGATTGTATATTTGAATCCCACTATTAATTGACCTACTAAACATTACTTGTTACCCCAAAAAAATAAAATAGTGGTATTTTCATCCACCAAAATATCATGTTATCTTGGTCTATTATATACACTGAGTACTCCTCCAATGATTCATATTCCTCTAAACTGACATCATTACTATCAATCACGTGTTTCATATCCAATTTGTACTTCCAAAACATTGATATGTGAAACACATAATTTATATCTCAGTTGCCTAAAATATGTTACAAAAAGTAATCAGAACCCCAATACAATCCATTATATTTAATGGTTCAAAAGTCTATGTCAGGAGAATCCCTTTCATCCTAGAACATTTTTGTCTGAGGATAGGTATTACGCACAAGAATAAATAGTTACCTATGATGAACCCTAAGAGTCATCATCCCTAGTCGGATTATAAGAACTAACCACTTCGAGAAGTAAAGAACTAATTACAGAACATTTTCACCAGCTTGGTGGTCTACCGTAATAAGATCATCCCAATCACTACTAACAAACATGTCAATAATTATCAAAACAAAGAGAAAGGAAAAAACCATATAAAACCATGACAAGTGTTATATAGATTGAATCCTTACACATATTTCTATAATAAAACTCTAGCAGGAGAATATATTTTTTCCAATAACATTATAAATCAATCACACAATCCTTCAGAACATCCTCTAGTATCCAGATCGTCCGATAAATTTCTGGTTTCTCTATAGGTGGAACAGGATACTCATATTAAATAGAGAGACCATCATTTTTTTTGTCCCTGATAGAATTTTCATGTTAAATATTCATCTTTATGTGATAATTTTCTCATAGGTATCACATAAATCTTCTCTATCCGCCACATGTACAATGTTCCCAGACCATACACAAATTAGTCTTTTGAATTGGAAATAAGTGCATAATTTGCAACAAAAAGTTAACCACCACACTCAATGTATCATGAATATGATGGTCCACGGGTAGTCCCAGGGGAAAGACTATGTTCATTTCATCCTAATACCATATTGGCACTGGAATTTGTTGAAGTAACCCACATATTCACTAGTGCTCTATATTTATCCTTCGACATGTATGGTGATAAGAAATGAACCCTATAACATTATCCAACATAATCTAAAACTAGAAAAAATTCTTGATTTCATGTTAAAGCTTGGTCTAGGATGGATACACCACCTAACATGAGGTAATGGGTTCCCTAATCAATATCTCTCTCATGAATGTAGGGAAAACCACCCCACTATGGATGTAAAGCATATTACCCAAATCGTATGACCATTCTGTTACTAGATTATATCTCATGAACTACTTCTATATCATAAGACACTTTTAATCAAGCTTCAAGATAATTATTACCTACTCTAAAAATGAATAGTTAATAGCCAGATGGGAACCGATATTTACCTCTTGGAACTTTGACACTTCAACCCACCAATTATCGAGTATGTTCATCAACATCCACTACTCATCTGCTATTTAAATTCAACAATATTGATTTTTCTTTCCAAAATTGTTTGCTACAACATTCCCCTTCCATAGTGAACAGACAATCACAATGTTGACAGTATGAAGGTACTCTACCCAATTACTCTACTACAAGTTTAATTACAAATATGAAAATACATATTATCGGTTTTTTTGGTCTGTGTAGATGAAAATTTTCTCATCGAAGAGATTACAATACCAACACATTAAGGAATCAACTATAGTAGAAAACTCTATTTTTTGTGTTGGATTGTTCTTCTTCTATGTCCATAAATAGTGATACATAAAAGTATCCAACTGATCTCCTTATATCAAAATAAAACATATTCTAACCTATAATAATCATAATTGAATATATATTCATTCCTAGAGTCCATTCAAGTTATAATTAACAAAAAAATAAACACCACTTTTAACTCTTATAAATCCTATTCACACAGATTAGTATTCACAAAATTCACCCTATTCTTGGCTATCTATCTCAAGTGATTTGAAATTTGAGATAAATTTTTGGATGAATGATATTTAATACCGATTGAGGACAATATAAAACACGATCTTGAACATATTATTGTATTGATCCAAATACACCAATGCCAATAATTTAATAAAATTAATCGTGATCCCTATTAATAATATTATATGCCTAAGAATGAAAATTTTTTGAATCATGAAGTGATACATTGAATACTTTGTAGAAAGATAATGTGATTGAATATTCTCAATAAAAATTTCAAGTCATTGACATATAACTATTGGAACTATGATTATGCAAATATGTCCTATATAACACCACTCTGAATGAGTCTTTATAGAGATGGGAAATATTGTTCATGATAGCCATGAACACTAAAGTTAAATTCATAGGACCGAAAGGAATCATGGGACACTCAAATAAACCATACCATATCAGATCCATTATCGTCTATATATCCTCCTATTTAACTCATAATTTTTTGTAACTTGATCATTGTTATATATCAGGGAACCATTGGGCTCCCCTCAACTGATCAGAAGGGAATCCAATACTTTTAAAGAATTAAAAGTTATTTGCTTTAACCTGATTCAAATTATACAAATCCATGTTCAAAACAAGTCCACTAATATCATTTTTGAAAACTAAAACATGGCATACCAAGTTGAGGTACTAAGGTGAATAAATCCCTTTTCTTAAAATTCATCAATCTAAAACATCAATACTCTCAAATCAAATAGTTCCATATGATAAAAATGTATTGATATCGAATCATCAATCACTATGAGGTCCATCCTGAAATCAATCTCCCTCTTATGAAGAAATCCATTGAATTTATCATGTAAAACATCCTAGAAATAGTCTACTATTATAGGAAAAGTTATTCAAACCATCATCTAGTCTTATGTAAGATTGATACCTACCAATTATTTCATTATGAAACATATATAATTATGGTTAGGTCTTTTTCTAGCTTCCTTCACATACCAACCTACTATGAAAATTTATTCTTTCTCTTCCATAAAAGTAAGAGATGTCCCCTCCTCTAGATATAAATGGGATCCTAGAATTATATCATACAGATCATATAGATTATTATCTCAAGGCTAACATTATCTATAATTTGAGAATAACATAATTTTGTGTAGTTAGTTTTATGTTGAAATCCTCTATACATTATTGTAATGTGTCCAAGCACATTTAAATTCAATTTAATACAGTGTAGTAGAAAACCAGGGGGGAGGCGACTGCTGCTGGGGGGAACCCTTCATCGATATGTCCATTAGTTTACCCACACATTCAGATGCTCCAAGATCACTCTCGCTGGATTGTGGGTAAGGGAGATGTTTCTTTTTTGTTCCACAACTGGATGGGAGGGATTCCTGGCTTCCCTGGGTGTCCCGTTCCTGGGATTACCTTCATAGAGGCTAGTTTCTTTCGAGATTTTATTGATGTTATTATGACTCCCGATCAGAGACTTGTTTACAATATCATCATCTTCAGCCCAGACCCTGAAATGTGAATTTTTATCGGGTCTTCTTCTGGTTCTTTCTCGTCTAGAGAGTTTTACAGGTTGACGCAGCCAGAGGTGGACACAGATGAGTGGGGGGAGTTACTATGGAGGAAGGAAATTTCTGGCTAGATCAACTTCTTTATTTGGAGGATTAGGAACCGCGCACTGGCCACGAATGAAAATATTCAGCGCATGAGAATCCCTTCGGTTTCTAGGTGCTCCTGCTGTAGTTTTCATAAGGTCAAAACTACTAAAAATCTCTTATTTGAAAGTGAATGGGTATATTCGATCAATAACTCATTCGTTGATTTTATTGGATTTCACTTATATGAGACCCATTCTTGTTTTTTTTGATTTCTGGTTCCACGAAGCCCTTTCCAAGGGACTAGAGATAATTGTGAGAGTATTGGTCCTTCTTTCTGGATGCTGGTGCACTTGGAAAGTTCAGAATTCAGCTCTCTTTAAAGGGGTGGCCACCCGGAGTCACTCACTCATCATACGTACCAAACTCCTGCTCATGGATTTCATTGGAATTATCAATTTTGGGGAGGATTCCCCCACTTTAAAGCTCATAAATGTGGGGAACCCACCCCTCTCTTTCTGATCCAGAAAAGGGTTACAATTGCGCTGGACTCCTCATTCATCAGTTTTAAAACTCATCACTGATGATTCTTGTGTCTCTGGTAATATTCATGGAGGGGGGGGGGGGAGGGCGGGATCCCAGTGGCTCTGCTATTCTCGATTTCAGCATAGTTTTTGTCCAAGGACATTCTCTCAAAGCTAAGGCGAAGGCTCTTTTCACTGGTCTTCATCTTTGCCAGTAAAAGTAGATCTCCATTGAAGCAGTGGATATGGATTCCATAGTCCTCTATGATTCACTAAAGGGACTTGGAAATGTGATGTGGTCTATCATTTATACCATTAGATGTTGTAGGACTCATCTTAGTCTTGACATGGTGGTCCTTCACATTTGGAGGCAGGGAAATCAAGTTGCAGACTTTCTGGCCTCTACTGATACCAATGCTGCTGATATCACTTTGTTATACAGTCTTAATTCACTTCCTCCTGAGGGGGTGATTCTTGTTAGAGGGGATTCCCTCAGCATGTACTATTTTAGACCTCCTTGAGGAACTCTCCGTGTTTGTGGTTTCCAGCTTAATTATATTTCATAATTATTTTGATGATGAAAAGAATGGGATGGTGGTTGATCCATTGGTAGGAGTGATAAATATATTTCTATTACACATTATTAATTGAGGAATACCTCTACAAATTTATATCGTTTAAATATCCACAATCTGGCATTTATCACTCATAATTATTTGTTTTGGTTATTTTTAATATTGAAATATTATTGAATGCTAAGACTTATTCTTATGTGATTTAGGGAGAGAAGAGAAATCACTCATTCCTATAACATATATATCAACTTTAACTACAAATAACCTCTTGATTATGATATGTTCAAACTAATTAGATAATGTATAGATCCTTCCTTCCATGAATGTGATGATGGTTTATAGGAACTTCAACACTTGATTAGTATTGTTCCATCATATATAAGTTTAATTGAGTTGATGGAGAGATTGGATGAACAACCAAGGTAGAAAAAATGGAATTATATTGTTTGAAATTGAAAACAACCAATATTACCCATTTGAAACTGATCTTAGCACCATAAAAGGAATTATAAATGTACTAGAACTCAATGATATAGAAATCACACCCCCATTGTATCAACTACTGATGAGGGTTTTACCACCCCAACTGAGAGATCATAGCCTGGTACATCATACTTATATGAAAGGAGAATATTGTATAAATATACCAAATATAGGCCCAAAATGATAATATTGATAGTTCATTTACCATATTATCCTCCCTCATTTATCTTTATATATGTATCAAGATTTTTAGGATTAGATCAGTGTGGAATTTGTGTTTATTTCATAAATTCATGATTGAAGGCCAAGCACTGTGATCTCAAAATATTACTTTAAACCAAGGATCATATAACACATGTACATTTCATTTCCCATCTTGTTGATCTTTTTAGAATGGGTGAATAGAATATATCACTGGTCTTTACATCTTATTTATTTTCTCCACACAGAAACTGATATTCCCAAGACTCACACTCCTAGGCCCAGTGCTAAAAACAGATCATTTAAACATTATATTTGATACCAATTAAGATGATGAAAGATAAAATTTCATATATTTAACATTAATTAAACATTAAATCTCACCACAATCCCAAAATACCTAAACTAAACATTTAGTTTCTTTATAAACTTGTTGCAGAAAATTATTATTTCACATAATTGTGAAAATTTCACTACAATTAAACCATTATAGTCATTATTATAGACATATCATGTATTAAAATCATCTTCCTAACCTTGTGAAACGAAAACATAAGAAATGGGTGAGCTCAATTTCTCATTAAGGTAAATAAATATTATCATGTCTTCCAGTGTTATATCATATTCATTAAAAACATAAGCATGGGAGAAATAAATGATTAAATGAACCCTAACCAATAACTTTTGTCCATATAATATAAGAACTTGTTATCTCAAATGAATAAAAATATACCATGGAATAAGAGTGTGTAAAAATGATATAATAATCAAGAACCCTGGAGCATAATAAAGGTACAAAATAAAGAAATGTGGAATATCAATAAGCATAAAAATCAAAATATTGTGAAAAAAGAAAAACACAATTATCTCCATGATCAATTTTGTAAAATTAAAATAACAATATCAAGTCCATGTTCAATCTTTGGAACCTAGATAAAGACATAGAATACATACACAATCTTGTGTACACAACTAACTGGATCAATTAAATGCTCGAACTTTTGATCATAAATAACCTCATTGAGTCCATTTTCAATAAAATTAACTCGTGAGAAATAAACCCCTAACCAATGCATTAGAGGGAGATATATGACCCCAATAATCACATGGTAATTATTTATCCATGGTTATATGTCATAGGCATATGGACATAGCCTAGGGATATGGTTATTGAATGTTGCTACAGCTTTAAAAAAATACCTGTATGTTTTGATCTTTCATCTCTCCTGAGTAGCTATATATACACCACCACTCCAAAAAAATTATTTCTTTTCAATATAAATATATATAAACACATATAATAATTTATAAATATATTTATCTATTATTATTATATAATATTTCTATGGAAAACTGAGGCTATATGATTCTATAGCCATAGTCTTTCGAGATTGTGGCCATAGGCTTTCTCTCTCCAACATATAACCATTGCCATGGGTTGACTATTAATAGAGGTGTACTTATAGACATGATCCTACTTCTATAGTAGATATATGTCTTAATCAATACCTTTATCCATGAATTTTGTCTCCTCGTGAGTGCAGAGAACCCCTGTAACCACGGTCAAGGGTGATCCATATCTATAAGTGTCTTATTTCCTCTACCAAGTCTGATCGAGGAAATATGATCATGGTTGTTGGTTGATTTATAATATTGTGGGTTTTGAGACATTTCTAAATGGTATCATATATAATCACCTCAAGAATTATATGATTTGATACCAAAAATTCAATCAACCAGAAGAGGTATCCCGTAAAGAAATTTTGATATTATTTCATGAAACATAACTCTTAAATAGGCAGTTCTTTTATGTATAAAGAGGGAAATTAATGCTAAACCAAGAAAAATATATTTTTTGAAAACATTTAATAAAGATTTTATGTTATGAGACAATTTTAAAAACATTTTTTTTAATAGTAAAAATAGTTTTTTATAAACTATTTTTATATAAATCCCAAAAATGAATCCTTGAAAGGAAATATCTTTTATGAAAATAATTGTGGAGTATAAAATAAAAAATATGATTATGAAAGGAAAAAAATCATTAATACATGAAATTACCTTTATTGAAACCAGAATCATTAAAAATAATAATATATATATATATATATATAGTGGTAAGGGTAAGTATTAAGATAAAAATATTTATTACCTATTTGAATTTAAAAATAAAATATGATAAGAATTTTGGATAGAAACAATGCAGACAAGGAAGGTAAATATGAATTAGATATAATGAGAATTTTTCTTAATAATGATTTTTTTGAAAAATAATTCCTTAAAGAATAAGATTTAAATGTTTAGATTTTAGGGAAAAAATTGAATATAATCATAGAATATAATAAAATAATCTTCTAATATCACTGTTAAATTGGTATGATTATGACTCAGGTAAAATATTTGGTCTAGAAAACCCCTTATGAATATCAAAATATTTTATGCAACAATCCATTGAAATGGTGTATGTGATGAATAATTATACATCATTATAAAATAAATTGGATATGTAATACAATATAATCATAAGGTGGATGAAACCAATCATATAAAAACAATGCTAAATATTTAACATTATAACCGAATGAAAGGATATTCGAGTAAACAAAATCCCTCACCATTACTCTCAACTTCCATAGAAGTGGTTCGACCTCTATTATAATAATAATAATAATAATCTTAATAACTTATATCTGAATCGTATTAATGCATATTACCATTAAGTTCCATTAACTATAATAATTAATTATACTTTTATTAGATAGTTGTTTTTATTTCTATCATCGGATGTTAGTAATTTTGATTATCTTGAAAATGAATTATAATGTCGATGTCGATACCCTTAATTTGATATAAATTTAATAATAATTATTTCATTAAGGTAAAACTATTGAAGTTTCAAAATTATAAATAAATTTTAAACTTCATTACAATATATTTTTAGTTACTATTCGTAAAGTTATAATCAGTGAATAAATTATCTCAATAATTTTAACAAACAAAATCTAATATATTAAGAAAGAGATATACATTAATGGTATTAATAATTTATCATATAGAATATTTATAATTTCATAAATATATTTTTTATTCCTGAATTTAATACTAAGCACAATCCAAGTAAGGTGGTGATGAAAAATGGAATACATCATTTATGGTAGGGGTAATCCGCATATTACACTAGAGATATTTTCATTTTACGAAGGATGAGGGTTAAGTAATGGTTATTACATAAATATAAGAAACTTTTAATATAAAAATGTTATTATTTAATTATATCTGTATAACTAAAATAATTTTGTAAGAGATATCTTGAGAAAAAAATGTTCGGGAGTGGATATTTCTCAACTAGAGAACTTGAATCTTCTCTTGAAGGACCACTTGGAAATGTTGTATTTGGGTAAATTTCTTGTAAAAAAGGGATTAATATTTTTCAAGAGAATTATAAGAGATGTAAAATGATAAATTTTTTTTAAGGATAGGTGTGGCCTGAATTGGGTGCAATTAAGCACCTTTTATTATATAAAAACAGAATTTTCCTAGTAGACTAATGTTATGTAAGGGGTAAATATGAAATGACATTAATGTTGGGTGATTTTGGTAAATAAAGGTTGGTGATATATGTGGATATTACTTTACCAATGAAAAATTATATTCTATATGGTATAATAGGAAATTTAATTTTTCAAATTCGATCCACTTTATGTTAAACATTTTCCCTTTATTAATAGTGATTAAAATTTTACCCTAGTTATTATTTTTTTTCTAAAAAAATAATATGAGACACCTTAATAAATTTAGTCATGATGAATCATAATTTATAATCAATTTAATATAATTAAAATTATTAATATAAGATAATTAAAATTTAAATTAAAACAAAATCAATATGAAAAAATTGTTTATGTATAAATTTATTTTGTATATTAATTAGTTATATAATTATGTCACATAAATTAATAATTAAATAAGTGTTCAAATATATTTATATATACTTAAAAACACATTAGGGTCACAAATGTTTTCCAAATTAATTTAGTTAGATTAAAAATAAACAATATTTATAAATAAAAATATTTAAAAATTATTTTTTTACCGTTGTAGCTAATATTTACTTTACAATATTAATTTTAGGTTAACAATAAAAATAAAAATATTTAATTTTTGGATTTTCTATTTAAAATATTAAAACCATTTTATTAGTCTCAATATCAAGTTTAGATAAAAATGAAATTTAATATAAGGGTGCATAACACATAGAAAAGGTTTCTATGAATAATATATCTTCTAAGCATAAAAAATTATTATTATTACTTTTCTAGTAAAAACTTTCAGAATGATACTAATTTATTTTATTGTACATAAATTATAAATAAATTTTATTAAAATAATTCTTGATTATAGATTTATTAAATATAAAAAACACTTTAAAAAATGTTATTAAAAAAATATCAATTTTATATTAGATAATCTTTACCAAAAAATATTAAAATAAATTATTTATATTGAAAAAATAAATTTTTATTAATTAGTAGATATTAAAACATTTACTTAAATTTTATAAATACGCCAAATAATACTTTAAAAATAAGGAAATATAACACATTTAAATATTGTTACAAAAAAATATTTTAATTAAATACCAAATATTTGTTTCTTTATTTATTAATTTTTTATTAAATTATATTATGTTATTTACTAATAATTAAAAAAATTATTATGCCTATCAAATAATTTTATATATGAGGACAATTTTTCTATTTACCATATTTCCAACGACTACATTCCCAATGACCATATACTTCTTAAAAATGACTACATTTCCCCCATTATCTCATATAAATTATTTTCATTATTATCTCTTAAATATCATTTCTCATACCTATAATTTTTGTTTTATATTTGACAATATGATTTCTCATTTTATGATGTTTTTTATTACAAAAGATTTAGTTTTACTAAAAGTGATTCTCAAGGGTAAAGGTGATCTAGGTGATTTTTATGTTTTAATGGTATTATTTTTTTATGTTAGTTATAATATATTATTTAATATACTTATAGTAGATACAATATTATATGGTATATAATAGTTAGTTTCATGTGGTTTTATGAAATATTATACTATGATTTAATGTACTGTTATTGATTTAATTATTATCTTATATAACATATTTCTTAATTAATTTTAATTCTTTTAAAAGAAAAAAATCATATCAAATTATGTAAATATAATTTTTGTAAAATGGTTCCTAAATCCTAGGTTGTTACATCCCACATTAAATAAACTATGTCTTCTAAATTTTAATTATTAGTCACTAATGAAAATTCGATAAAGGTATAACTCAAGATATAATTTCCCACTCACCATCTAGGTCTGACTATAAAAATCATATTTTCATATATAATGGAAATATATATAAATTACCAGCCATTTGGTCTATATAATCATCTTTAACTGTCTATAATTCCTATGAGTTTCTAGTGAAATTCAAGTTAAAAAACATTTTTTTGATCCTATTTCCAACCAAATAGTAAACCCAAAATCATTATTATAATGTATAATAAAATAATCATAAATAATCAAATGAATACGAAAACTAAATCCTATAATGACATTGCTTATAAATTATTCATTTCATCCTTGATGCATTTAGTTCAGCTGTGATATAATTATTTTAACATATAACTCCTTCTGCTTAACCTAAGCTCCCATGATTGTTTTCATATTATGTTTTATAACATAAATAGTTATATATTACATCAAAAAATTCCCTTTAAATAAATAATAATTGTTTTTAAGTAGCATGTGAATCACCAAAGAAATTCCCCCAAGAATGTCAAACCAAGTTTTTAGTTAGGAACACATTTTAGGAACCAAGTGAATATGGAGTTAATACCCACCCAAACTTTATAAGGGATTATTACACCATGGTGAATGTTTAATAGGGACATTATCAACGTGTTTGTAATTTTATGGGGATTTAATTTCTAGGAAACCACACACTCTATAATTTATTAAAAAATTATTAATTTTTACTACACTTTGAATTTTCACTTAGGGATTTCATAATTTGTCTATATTCAAAATCATAATGAGAAACTAAACTAATCCCCTAAAATAACTAAAGCATATTAGGATACCAATTATGGTGCCCCGAGACCCACATTCTTAGGCCTGATGGAAATTTATATTCTTTACATATGTGATTCTATACCATGGGATATGATCTAAGATAAAATTTTATATATTTCATATTAATTAAATAATTCATCTCATAATAGTTTCACAAACCCATAACACAAAGGTTTAGCTTCTTTGGAGATTAGTGATATGAAAATATTATTTCACCTAATTGGAACCAGTTATATATAATATCACCATAATAGACCTACGTAAATAAATATCTTATGTTATATTAATATATATATAACCTAATGAAAGGAAAACATAAGAATGTGGTGGAATCAAACACACAACATGGTTAAATCTTATCAATATGCCATCAAGGGTTAAAATATTAGCCTGCGAAAACATGGTCATGGTAGAAATATATGATTAAAAGAATATATACCAATAATTTAATTATATATCATATATATCATATAATATTATGTGATCAAACATATACCCTATCATATGATTGAGAAAACATGAGTTAATAAACATGATCCATAGATCATAACTAAGGATTATAATATATATATGTGGCATTCTAATAATCATAGGAAATTATAATATTCTGAAAAAATAAAAAAAATTATTTTCATCATCAATCTAGTGAACATATCTGACCAAATCATGTAAACATAGCTAAGTTCATAGATTCCATGATCAATCTTTTTGGCGTAGCTGACCACATCATGTTAATGATAAATATTGTGAACATAGTTAGCCACATTGATTCCATGCCCATCATCATTATCTCATGATATATAAAACCTCAACCAAAACATTAAAGGGAGATATAGGACCATAAAAATCACATAGTAACCATCCATAAGTTTTCCTCATGAAATCATTCATCAAATCATAAAATCCCTGGCAATGAATGTTAGTTTAAAAGAATTTTCAAATGGTATCACAAAAAATAACATCAAGGGTTAGATTGGTTAATAAAAAAAATTAAATCATCCAAAAAAGAGTAACATATAATGGTATTTATAGGGTATTTCATGAAACATAACTCCAAAGGATATAGATATTCTGGATATAAAAAGGGAAATTTGCGCCAAACTATGAAAATGAGTTAGTTAAAAAAATTCAAAAGGAGACAAAATTATGACCTACATTCAAAAATAATTCGTGGGAAGGTAATATGAAATCCTATTTAAAAAACCACTTTAAAATAGATCATAGTAATGGATCATTAGAACTAAATAACGGTTAAGTCAAAAAAATTCGAGTGAAAGATAAAATAAATTATCATGAATGGAAAAAGTCATTAATATTCTAAAATACCTTTAATGAACCCCAGATCATTAAAAGGGATATAAAAATTTCTTTTAGAAAAAGGTAATAAAAATTAAAAATATCATAATTGATAAAATATATTTGGATTTTAAAATAATAATGTAAATTTTTTATGGAAATATAGAATACATACATGGAATAGAAATAACCATTAGAAATGATGTGAGTTATTCTTAACAGAATCATATTTTTTTGAAGAATGAATGAATTAATATGAAGACATTGATGATAATATAAAAATTCCCAATAATATATAGAATAAATATAATTTTAATTCTTCATAGTATAAAATTAAGAAATAATGTATGATCGTATTAAAAAGTGTAGGATTTTGACTCAAGGAAATGAGTTGAGCCTTTAAATTCCCCTATAAAGATCAAAATATTTGGAGAAACTGTAAGGGGCCAAATCCATGTGTATAGACCTTTGAACATTTCTAAATATTGAGGTTCTCATAGGAGGCTTTAAGAATTTCTAGAGGTGTTTGGTTGCTAAAATATAGAGGAAAGGATGTTTCACATCATGTAAACTTTTACACAACATGAAAGGGTGTTTTATAACTAGTGCTAATCAGAAAATGATGTGTAATAAATTCGAGTATAAAAATATAAATGTGACTGATTTTTAAGAGAAACCACATGAAAAGTAATACAGGATGTGAAATTTAATTACACATTTGGTAAATCCTTGATGTTGTATATCATTAAAAGATGATGCACCGAGGGTTTCACAAACCCTACTACCTGCAATACCTCCCTCTCATTCTAAGTGACTCTACATCAACCTCTTTGACATTTTAGGGATTCCTTTGTCAAGGACTAAACTTTATATTACCTTATTTGATCCATCTTTGATCTAAGGTATGTTATACCTATATTCTTTTGATTTCTTTGATCTATTTCCTCATGAACCTCTTTACCATGTGAAGGTGATTTTTCTCTATATATTTAATGGAGGTTTGTTGGTTGTTTGTTGGACCAATTGTGGAGAAACATCATTATGTGGATTTACTTATAAAGAGAGAGGTGATTAGGATCTGTAGCATTGTTTCACTCTTTTTCTAAGAACGTGGAATTCTTTTTGAGTCCCAATTGTTATGGTCATAGTCGTCATCTTTGGCTGAGGCCTGCATTTGGATGAGGTTGTGGGTGTCGAGGATGAAACCAGATATGATATAACGGGTTGAAGATGGGCTTACCAATTGATATGAAAGATGGAATCTTGTTTGAATTTATTGTATGGCTGATGGATAGGTTTTTTCTTTATCTTCTTTTCTTACCCTACTACTTAAGGAAGATGGATGTCTTAGTTGTATACCTTGTTTGGTAGCATAGAATTTTTTCCATGAGTACCTTGTAATATAAAATGTTATCATGTTAAAAAATTAATAAATGTCTAACCCATGGGGTGGTAGCTTGCTGGGATGCGATGTTGAGGTTATAACATGAGAATCCCTAGACTCAGTTTGCTTAGGCCTAGAGGAAATGGAACATTGTTGTGATGTTAATGTAATCTAACATGAAAAAATTTAATGTTTAATTAATTGTTAGTGAATTAATTATTGTAATTTGATACTGATGAAAATAAATATAATAATTTAGGGTAGATCTTTAAATGGTTGTGTGCTTATTGGATTTCTAGTGTTAGTAGTGGCTTTTGGGACTCTGAAAGATTTTATAAACAGTTGAGTCTGAGACTAGTTTATTCTGATAGTGTGGTTGTGATCTATATTATATCATGTCTATTTTGTGTTTTGATAGGCTACTCCACCCCATTAGTTAGGGAAATTAACTCACCTGGGATTTTGAGCCCTAGAGGGTGTTTTCCCCAACATCCTGGTGGGTGGATGGATGGCTAACTATCCCCTTTGGCTACACTCTATTCTATTGGAAGTTACTTTGTACTGGTTTGAACGACTTTTAGTTTCCCTATATATATGCGTGTAGAGATGTGTAATGTCTTGTGGTTATTTCACACATATATATTATGGATATGGTTTCTTAAGGGATGTTATAGGAATAATATGTACAATTTGTGATGGCTTGAGGATCCTTACTCGGGGTATGGACTATGATGGATTGAGGTATAATTCTCAATATATGATACATGTTATACAGGCTGTGGTGGGTCTCAAAAAGTACTTGTTTAATTTTGGTTATGTAAATATGGTAGTGTCTTGCATCTTGTGGTGCTTCACCAAGGTGTTTGTAGGGTATCACTCTCTGGAGAGAGATGATTAGTATTTGCGACATTGGGAAATAGAGGATAACAGGTGGGGAACCGGTAGTAGGATACCCTTAATATTATTTATTATATTATATTCTATTGTATGTGATACTTTGTGAGAATAACCATAGTGAGGATGGAAACTTAGTATACCTATTTAGGTGATGCGTTAGTTTTACATATTGTTCACTATTCTTTAACATGCTTTCATTATCTATTTCATGACAGGCTTAGGGGAGGATCCCGCAATCTATATTATTATACTCACTTTATGTATATATAAACAATTTTTTCAGGTCAATTGTAGGAGTTTCTAAATCATGCTTGTTACTACTAGACTAAGGATTACAAGAGCTGTTTAGTCTTTGTCATCATTTTTGTCTTTATATATTATATTGGTACTATTAGTTTTTCCTTTCAGTTGTAGTAGTTCTTGAATATCATTAGATATCTGTACATTGGATATTCCTTTTTATTGGTGTATAAGATGGATTTGGATGATGTCTATCTTATCTCTCTAGTTTTCATGTTTTTACAGAGATGGTATTGTCTACCATTTGTGTGTTTATTATACCCTTAGTGCTAGTTTTCAGCAAGGGGCCTACTGAAGGCCGGAATCAGGTGTTAATATCTATCTTCTCCCATTTTTGGCCTAGTAGGGGTAAACCTTGTGGGGATGGGATCATGGCAGGGTGGTATCAATGGTATTGTTGAGGGATAGGATGGAGTTTGGAGTTAGTCATAGGTGAGGTTTCATGGGCTAGTAGGCGAAAAATGTCAGCTAGGGTTAGAAACTGTTGTAAACATTGGATAATTTCGTAGAAATATGTATTTAGGGACATTGTGATATGTTTGATGGACCTTTAAGCTCACAGGGGCTACTAAATGAGGTGATACTGGTTTTAGGGTAGAGTCTTAGGAGTGGATCAGGAATCATTATTCTTTTCAACATTGTTTGAATGGGTAGAACTTGGGATTGGATTATATAAAATGAATAAAAGAAAACAATTAACTAATGTAAAATTATTCCTTATTCCATGTTCAAAATATCTAGCTATTGTTTTTTTACATGCATGGGTATAGGTCAGCATCCTCATCAGGTTCACGTAGAAGATGTTCAGTATGTTGTGCCAAAAGATCACCGTAGAGTGGAGGATAAAAACAAAGACAATTAGGGGATGCCACTTTGAGAGTTTAAGCGGTAATTTTTTTAATGATATTAGGGATTCATGTTAGATGTAAGAAAAGAATACTAGTTGGAGTAGGTTTAGATAGCCTTCATTTTGATCCGTGCTCAGATGTATTACTATGTTTTATTGGTTGTGATGATGCTTCATGGGGTAGTGAGGAAGTGGTGGTTCTTATTCCTTAGAGATAATGAGGAGATTGATGTCCCATGTGAGGAGTTCAGATACCAGTTTAGATCCAAGTTTCTTTCCTTGACAAAGAAGGTGGCGGTCACTAAGAGCTTCTTACCTTTCAGTTAGAGAGCTCCAATATGCGATATTTCAGAATATATTTCAGGAATGTTTTCTAATATTCTTAATACATAAATACAGATGAGGAGAATAGTGAAAGGAATTTCTAGGAGGCTTTGGATCCATAGATCCAATGCCAAGTCACCCCATTTAGAATGAAGATGTATCTTGAGATGCTGGAGAGTGCAGAGGCCATCGAGAGGATGTTATTCAGAATCTGATCATCACCAAAGGGGATTCATTAGGATTCATCACGAAGTAGAGCGGTGGTCTATGGTTCCCATGTTTCAAGACAGAAGTGATTAGGATCAATCAGGGATAGGTCTTAACACTGAATGACTCATTTCTCTATGGTAAGTGGATCTCATGACTATTATATGGGATTGGATGTTTCTTTATTATTATGGAGGTTGAGTTCATTAGTGGTGAGATTTACCGACCTTTATTATTAGTCAGAATTTTCCAGTTGTTCCACATCATGATCTTCTCATGAGGTAGTTTTAGCCAAGGCAGCAACAATATGTTGCTCTAGTTTGGGATCAATAGGGAGTAGATGTAGAAGGTAGAGGAAAACCTCAAGATTCTCATCATTGTTAGAGACTAGAGAGTGTCCATGGGGGTGGATGTCATCATGGTCAGAGAGGTCATGGAGTAGGTCACAGTCAGCCTCATGCTTTAGCGTTTCCCGCATAATAAAAACAAACATCTATCGAGGAACCATATTCTCATTTTCTTCATGGGTCTATGCCTTTTTTATATGATATTAGGGAAATCTTTCATATTACCTAAACATTTCCTTGATTTGGGACCCTATGTAGAGAGGATCCCTGTGCCTTTGGCATTGACTATGTCAGTTGGAGTTCGATCTGACATATTTGAAGTATGTAGAGACTCTGACCCAGTGCTACGGAAGCACCACTCATGGGGAGATATCCTAGGTTTATTGATACAACCATATGAAATTATCCTCAACATGGATTTGTTGTATTCGGTGCAGGCTATCATGGATTTCTTCAAAATTAATGTTGTGTTCTTTGGTGCTAATGGAGAGAAAACAATGTTTGTTGGGTAGTGAGACCCTCGTATTGGTGAGAGACGTGTTCTATCCTTGTCATCATTGACAGCTGATTTGATTATATGTTCATTAATGGTTTTTCCATCATTATTTTCTATGGTCATAGAAGAGTACACAAATTTATTTACAGACGAAGTTGTAGTGTTACCCCTATATCAGAGATTGAGTTCATGATCGATCAACATCTAGTAGTGTTTCCAATATCAATGTCTTTATATAGGATACAACCCTTTGTGTTAAGAGAGCTTGATATAAAAGTTTATGGTCTTTTGTAGTGTGGTCTTGTTTTTCTGAGTGTGTCTCCATGGGGTGCACTAGTTTTGTTCGTAATGAAGGTTGATGTAAGTTTGTGTTTTTATATCGTTTATTATCACTTAAACCTATTTAAAATGAATATCCTCTATCATATTCCACATATTGATGATTTATTCAATCAACTGAAGGGTTTATGTTAATTATTGAAGATATCTCTACAGTCAATATATCATCAGATTCTTATAAAGGATAAGGATATCCCAAAGACTTATTTTGGTTTTTTCATTGGCATTATGAGTTTTTTGTGATGTTGTTTGGCATGATGAGTGCTCTAGTTGTGTTCATGTGGTTGATGAGAACTATGTTCCGTGAGATCCAAGACAGTTTTATTGTGGTTTTCATCGATGAAATCCTTGAGTACTCCATGTATGAGGAGGATCATGCAAATCATCTACCAGCCATTTTGGGAGTTCATCATCATGAATAGTTTTTTGGGATGTTTCTAAAGTGTGTGTTTTGGGCTTGAGAAGTCTTTTTCATGGGGCATGTTGTATCCCAAAAGGTAATAGTTGTGGATCTGTCAAAGATAGAAGTTTTTGTGTATTGGGAATCCCCAAAGAGAATGAAATAGTTGTGAAGCTTTCTTGGACTTTCAACCATTTATAGGATGTTCATATCCAATTTCTATAATGTTTCGACTTCTATGAAAACATTTACTTGAATGAATCAAGAATTCTTGTGGCATGATCAGTGCCAATTATCTTTTGAGTATCTGAAGGAGAAGTTGGTTAGTGTTGTATTTATTTTTCATCTAACAGAAGGAGTTCATTTTGAGGTTTCATGTTATTCTTTTCATCTTGGTTTAGAATGTTTTTGAATGCCTAAAATATTGATCATTTCTTATGGGCCTCATCAGTTATGTACCCACTAGAGTAACTATTCCACCCCTGATCTCATGTTGGAGGTGATAGTGTTTTCCTTGAAGGTGTGGGGACATTACCTCATCAGTGATTATTTTTGGGTCCACACTGATCTTAAGAGCCAGAGGTATGTTTTAAACTGACATGACATACACTTTAAAAATCATTGGTGGATGGAGTTCTTACAAGGCTATGAATTTGAGATTTCATATTCATTTGGAATGTGCAATATTTTAATAGATGCACTAAGTAGGAAGTCAAAGACCGATGCAGTTCCTGAATGTAGTGATTCTTGGAGGGTGGTGGAATTAATTTCTATATTGCATCTAGATTTTTCGAATTCAAGGGAATAGGTTGTCTTTAATAGATGACGGTGTATTCATATTTGGTGAATCATATGGAGGAAAAATAGTTATGGGATATTGAGGTGGAGGTATGGAGAGACAAAGTTGGTTGTAGTGAAACCCCTAATGGTTTGTTTGACGATTGAATGAACTGAGTATTGTTGTATGGAAGTCTTTTCATTCATTTGGAAATGCATGAGATGGTTCTTAGATAGATCCATATTTTTCATTTGGGAGTACATCATAGTATGAAAAATATGTACTGAACTTTTAGAGGTATGTTTTGTTGGTTTGGGTTGAAGTGTGTAGTTTCAAGGTTTGTGTCTCGATGTTTAGTCTTCAATAAAGTGAAGGTTGAGCACTATGTTCCTTTTGGTTTTCTCTAGCCATTAGTTGTTCGTTAGTGGTAGTGGGAGGAAATATTGGTAGACATTATTTTAAATTTACCTTGATCGTAGAGAGGCTATAGTGCTATATAGGATTTATTGGATCACTTGAAAAAAATCACCCCACTATATAGCAATCAATGAGTCGAGATCAGTGCAGGATTTATCAAGAATGTATCTGGAGGAGGTGGAAAGACTCCATGGAGTCCTAAGGAAAATCATTTCCGATCGAGAAATTATTTTACCTTCAGGGTTTGGAGACGTCTCAATAATGATTTTGGATCTATGTTATTTTTCAGCACATATTTTCATCTATAAATGGATGTTCATACAGAGCAGACCATCCATGCTCTTTGAATACATGTTTCTCTCGGGTTTATTGGATTTCTGATGTTTGTAGATGAGGAAACTTCCCTAGGTATAGTTCATATAGAAAAGTTTTTTTCTCACTCCACCATCAATAAGGTACCATTTGAATAAATATATGTTCTACGATTTTGTTATCTATTGTGCTAGACCGGGGTTGGAGAGCCAACAATTCTTGGGCCGGAACTGATATAGAATACAACAAAGATGGTACAATTGATTAATTAGAGGATGAAAGTTGCATAATTCGACAAAAATACTATACCAATCATAGTAGGAGACCAGAAGAGTTCAAAATTGTAGATCATCTGCTACTAAAGGTGTCTCCCCATTATGGGTAGTGGAGGTTTGGTCGTAGGAGTAATTTCTCTCCTCAGTTTTTCTGGGCCTTTTGAGGTGTTATCTCATGTTAGGGTCAAGGCATATTGGATAGAACTTCTCCCACAGATGAGTCAGATACATGATGTTTTTTCACATGTCGAATCTTCATCGTTATCTCAAAGGAGACCCTCACATAATATATTCAGGAGAGATCTATGTTGATAATGATCCAACCTCTGAGGAGATTCCAATAGAAATCTTGGTCCTATATGAGAAGGTGTTCCACGTTAATGATATCCCCTTGGTTAGTGTGTCATGAATGTAGGGTGGAACAGAGGAGAGTACCTGGGAACATGAGTCGCAGATACATGCTCAATACCTTGATCTACTTGATGTTTATGTTTTATCTTGTAAGGTTTCTTTTTTGGTGGTTGTAGAACTTTTTTTGGTTTATGTATATTCTTTCTCATGTTTCTTATTTTCATTTACTTTCTTTTGAGAGGTATCTCCCTTGGGAGAGTGTTTGGGAGCCACTTGTGGTTATTTCATAATTTCATGTTCTTCCATTTATGAGGTGTTTTAGCTCATGTGGTGGTGAGATACTTGGGAGAAATCTCACAAGGTGGATGTTTGGAAAACATTTTCTAGTTTTCCTCTTCCAAATGTTTTTATATTCTCAATGAAAAGACTTTTTTGAAAGGAATATAATGTAAGGTAACAAATCTACATGGACCAACCCTTTTCACATTTCTGAAGAAATAGGTTCTCGAAGGAGGCTCAGAGGGAGTCTTGGGGTGTTTGGAAACTAAAAGCTGGAATTTATGAGATTACACAACATGTAAACAATTACACAATGTAAAACTAGGTTTAATGGGTTATACTAATTAGATCACGACATGAAATAAATATGGGATTACAAATAATAAGGTGATGCATATTTTGACCAAAAATCATACCCTTAGTATTACATGACATGAAATTGGATTACAGTTCTTATAAATTCCCATTTTTGTATATTCTTAAAATATGCGACATCAAGGGTTTCCCAAACCGTATGGATTAAATAACCTCCCTTAAATTACAAGTCACCCAGAATCCCCCTATTGGATATTTTGTGCATTCATTTTTCAATGATCAGACTATATCTTACCTCCTTTTATCTTTCTTAGATACAAGGTATTTTATACCTCTATTATTTCATTTTATTTAAAATGTTTCCTCCCATTAATTTTTTCCATTTTATGGGGCTTGATATCCGTGTTTATTAATAATAATTTTTGGTTTTTTTGCACGATTATTGTGTGACATCCTATAGTGGATGCAATTCTTGTGGGAGAGGAAATCTGGATCCCTAATGATGGCCCACTCTCAGGCGATAAATTTTGACACACTTTTGAGGAAAGGGATTAATTTCTTCTCTTTTATTAATGTGTGGTAATAAATTCAGCATGATTGATCCCCTTGGATGCCAATAAAATTAACATAATAATTACTTGAACATAATTAGTGAATTTGTATCGATCGCATAAAAATGATTATATTTTGTACCATGATATCATGTAGCCTATTGATTTTAATGATAGTGTGGTATCTATGCTATGATTTTTAATCTTGTATTAGCATGTGAAATTGTCAAATAATGTAAGGATAGAATTAAGTGATAATTAATTGGATAAAATAGTTATAGAGTCATATTTAATTAATCTAGTGTGTTGAAATATTAATGATTATATCATTTATAAATTATTTGACCATACATGTGTTAATTTAACTGAATAAATATGTGAATCATGTTGATACATATTGATAAAATAGTTAAATCATGTCAGATTAATTGTTTAATTAATTTTTGATATTTTATGCTAACTTAATTCATTGGTTACTTCTATTGAAACCTATAAATAATAATTCAATTAAATCATTGTGGAATAAGAATCAATTTTTTGATCCAAGATAAAGCCTCTGTATGGTCTGAATTTCCTAGTTTCATGTAAATTGCTACTTTCTTATATTTTAAATTCATGAGGACTCATTATGTGGGAAGGATGAATGCCTTTTTGGGGGTAAGATCCTAGTTTCTATACGTGTTTCATGATTCTTATGTTGTGATATAGATACGAGACTTTTTTTGTTCTGCGAGGAGGCCCGTATGTAACATGAGCCTTGGATGGATGATCATAGAAGGTTGATTTGGTATGTAGGATAAGGTTGGTAGGTTGTTGTGGTAGAAGTCAACACATGTGGTGGTGGGATGCATCCAGATATGAATATGGGTGTTGGGGAGGACACTGGAGATGACATAACTAGTTGAAGCTAGTCATACCAATTGAAATAAAAGTTGGATTGTTGTTTGAATCTATTTTTCAGCTGACACTTATTTTTTTGTTTATTCATTTTCCTTTCCCCACTAATTAAGGCAGGTCATGTGATCAGTTGTATGTATTTTTTGGTATTATAGGATGTTTTCCATTATTAACTATTAATTCATAATTTAAAGATGATTATAATTGAATAAATATTTAACCCATGGGGTTAGAGATTTCTAGGACCCAATGTTAAGGTTATAATTCTGAGATATTAGGGACTCGGTTCACTTATTCCTCAAGGGAACAAAACTTTTTTGTGATACTAATTTAATGTAATGTGAAAACTGAAAATGGATAATTAATGGTTAATGAATTAATTAAAATTATAGTCACCTAAATAAAAGGAATAATATAATTTAATATATATATTTAAATGGTTGTGTGATTATATGATATTGGGTTTTAGCAGTGGGAGTCAAGATTTTATGTGACACAAGCTCCAGTTGAGTTTTAGAATAGGTTATCCACATTTTTGTAAGCTATATTATATCATGTACATTTTTTTCATATGCTATTACACCCTATAAATTTGGGAAAATAACACCTCGGGGATTCTGATCTCTGAGGGGTGTCTTTCACAACATCATAGTGGGAGGATAGATGGTTTATTACACCCTTTGACCCTTTTGTCTTCTCTTTGTAGTTACCTATCAAGGTACGTATAGAGATTATTTTTTCTCCAAATATATATTTGTGTATAGGGTAGTAAAGGATTTCATTTATTTCACACACATGTATTCCATATATAGTTTCATAAGGATTTCTATATCTATAAAGTGTATAGTTTGTGAAGGCTTGTGGATCCTCACTCGGTGTATGGGTTGATATGGATTGTCATATAATACCTATTGTATGATACACATCATACGATCTATGGTACTTCTCAAAAACTTCATGGTTACTTCTGGTTACATGGATGTGGTGGTGTGTTTCATGTGGTGCACGTTGTGGGACTTCAAAATGGTATGTGTGGGCTTGCCCATTTTGGTGAGAGATACTCGGGATGTGCGATGTTGCGGCAGAACGATAAACCAGTAAAGAAGTGATAGTGGGTCACCATTTTTATTCTTTATTATATTATATGATCTTGTATGTGATAAAGGGTGAGAGTATAAATGGTATGCCTGTGATCTTATTATACATGTTTAGGTGATTAGTAAGTTTTACTTGTTATTCAACGTACTTTTTCATGCTTTCTTTATCTTTTTTATGTGAGGATCTGGGGTTGATTCTAATTAGTATACTATTTTACTCTCCCTATTTATATATAAACTATTTTTACGATAGTTGGATCAGGTTGGAGACCAGGTTATTTACTACAAGCATGTGGTTTGTAGGATATTTTTGGGCTTCATGGTCATCGTTTCTTACCTTTTCGTTTCGTACTTCATTTTTTTCCTTTCAGTTGTAGTAGTTCTTTCAAGTTATTACATATGTGTACTTCAGATTATCTTCTATATTGGATTCTAAGATAGTGTTGGATGGTTTCTATCTTATCTCTCTTTTTTTCATGTGTAATAGGGTAATACCACCCATATTTGTGTTTATTATACCCTTGGTAAAAGTCACCACCCCAAGGCGAACTGGAGGTGGGACTTGGGTTTCACTATCTATCTTCTCCCATTATCAGCCTAGAAGGGGTACACCTTATAAGGAGGGGGTCATGATAGTAACCATCCATTGGATATGTGTTTGTGAGGAGGAATAGTAAATATATAGAAACTATTATGGAAATAAAATATAAATTCATTATTTGACATATGAAGTCAATCATAGAATAATGAATCTAATTAAGATATATTTTTACTCAAAGGGATGAAATTTCAGTCAAAAAAATTACATACCTTTACCATTAATTTCCATAAAATCTCTTTAAACATATGTATAATAAAAATAACCATATTTTTAACTTATTTTATGACCTTATTCACATCAATTACTTAATACACATTAACTATAATCATTCATTATATGATTAGTAGTTAGTTATTGATAATTTTCATCATCATGTGTTAGTAATTTTGATTGTTTCACACATGCTTTGTAGAGCCAATGTTTATACCAATAATTCGATTCCATGTTCATCATTACTAGGTTATATATGGTACTATAATTGATGTTCCATAATGATTAAAAAAGAAAAATATCACTCCATGATATTTTTACTTTTGATTTGTGATGATGAAATCTATTATTACCTTATTTATATAATTTTAATGTAAAAAAGTGTTATATTAATAATGGGTTATATATTAATAGAATTCTATATTTATATTTATAGATTATTAATTATATAATAAATAAAATTTTATTCGTTAAATAAATTATTATAACCTTCCAATTATGGATGTGGAGAAAAATTGAAATAAAATATTCACAAAGGCATTTTTCAGCATATAACACTAACAATATTTTCTTTTCCAAATGATGGGCGAGATAGAAATTGGATGTTACGTTAACATAATAACATTTTAATATAATAATGATACAGATTTAATTATATTGTTATTGTTATAATTTTTTTAGAGGAAAAATATATATAAGAAAGGGCTTGGTAGTGGATAATACAAAAATTCAGGACTTGAATCTTTTTTTAAAGGATCTCTTGGTAATGGAAAACCCGAGGCACCTTATTATAAATAATTTAAAACATAGAAGTGGATTTTAGGAGAGGTAAAATTTATAGGTTTTAAATTAAATTTCTAGGTAGATGTGTGCCATGAAATGGGTATAAGTTTGATCCCCTTAAAGGTTAAAACAAGGGAATTTTCCTTAGTTACTAATGTTAGGTAGGGGGTATAGATGGAATCACATGTGAGTTAGGTGAGTTAAGTAAATAAATAACGATGGAATTATTTTATGGCTTGTGAATGTAATAATATTATTCTATAGGTCTTTTGTGTCATGTTACGTTAGATAAATTTGATCCACATTATGTTAATTTATCGACCATTTTATATCTCCCCATCATTTGGAAAAGAAAATATAGTTAGTGTTATATTCTGGAGAATTCCTTTAAATGATAATACATTATTTTCCACATTTCATTTATGAAATTTTAAGAGATGTAATATTCTTTGTTATATAATAATTTGTTTCTTGTGGTTTGTTGTAATGTCCCACTATTATTGAATAATTTTTTTAGTTTCATTAAAATCTTGTATGAATTATTCCCTAATAAATAGTTATTATTTTGAGAGAATAAAATAATCATTTAGAATTATAAACATATAATTTAAGGAAGGAAAATGGGACCTATAAAATAGGGTGTTAAATCCAAAATCTCGAATAATGTCTCAACTACTTTAATCCACTTCCCTTAATCATAAAACAAACTTTAAGAGTATTTATGGGCTACAAAAGTAGTAGCTAATTAATTCAATTGATGGTATAGTTGAACAATAGAAATTTGGGAAACTGGGACAGGAGGATACATTGGTTATGACATATCCTGTGTTGGATCCTGAAATCTTATTAGGTTGGAAACATAATCCAAGTCTGACTATCAATGGAGTACAATGGAGTACCGAAAAATCATGAGTTTTTCTGATATAGTGTTGTGGTGTGAATTTATCCTCGATATGTAACATGTTTTGTGTTGTATCAAATACAGCCTTGGTATCATACATGTGTCACATATATTAATAATGTATCCTCCATTAACTTATATTTTTGAATTATATAAAACATGGGAATGAAATACTAAAAATATAACATTCATCCTGTAATTTGAAGTGGATATTGAACATAAATTGAGTAAAAAATAAGAAATGTTGGCTTCGATGAGGCAACATTAGTGTAAGATGGTATCTAGAGCGTTTAAACTATTTTATGACAAATATGGTGTAGTCCAAGTAAGTTGATGACGTGTCCTACGAGATGTATATGTAACTTAATGATAGAGAATACATGACTACTTTTCGGTGCTAAAATATTATTGGGATTATACATGGTTATATATTGGATTTTTCATATCACAAACTTGATAAGTGAGGAATCATTAGCCTTCAGACATGAGGTGTGGTACATACATGAGATTTGATCTATTCAGTTGATGTATCTGTAGGCCTTATTATGAGGTTATTTTTTCTTATTAATATATTCTTAGTCACTAGCATAGGAATCATTTTAATCTTTTATAGACCATATCCTTCATGTATTATTCTTATATAGCTTCATTGCATGTTTTATTATTTATTCAACTAATTTATCTCCATCTTAAAAATTAACAAATCAAATCACTATATGTAATTGTTCATTTAAAATATTCCAAAAATAAGGATTAATAAATAATTTTCATAAATTTTATGATTTATAATATGTTACAAAAATCCCATGAAATGAGGGTTGACACTAAAAATATCACAAAAACATTTTGTATTATAATGTTTATGGGAATAAAATAAATATGTAACGAATGAAATGTTCTGAATAATTCATATGAATTAGTATCCCCCAACCACTATAAAATAAGATGATAATTTATAAATATGATGAAGTATTTTAGAAATAGTTGTATCAAGTGAAAATATCCCATGGGATAAACCAACAATCAACCCAAATCTAGGCTCATAGTGAAATGATATAAAAATATGAGTTTTCATTGTATCAAATAAATAAATAGAATGAACCGAAAAACTAAAGAATCATACTTTTAATTATGTAAGGGCCCTATGATCAATTAACTTGATCATTTTATCAAGCATACACCCTACTAGATTGAATACTAAACATAGTCTCCATGATCTCTATATATCCTGATGAATAAATCCTTATGATGTGTAAAATAACTCTTATCCTTGGGAACCTCGACATGCTCCATGAATGACCTCTCACGTAATTAATTAAAACCTGGTTTAGGCCCACATGAACAAACATGACATGAATTCATTTTACCATAACCTCTACCTAAACATATTTGAGGCATACCAATAAAAAATTTCTCCACGTGATCCATCATACAATAAGAAATGCACTATTGACTAGTATATGCACAATGAAAATTCAATATTTTCCCCCATTGATAGAATGAAAATGGAAATCCTCATATGGGAGGAAGTGTAAAAACCTATCCCTTCCCAAACTACATCATTTTCCTCTAGAATATATCATTAGACGTTATTTTTTTACCTTTTGATAACGAGTGTTTTTGAGTTTTTATTGAACTAAAAAAGAAGAAAATTCCTAAAAATAAGGATTCATGGTGTTTCCTTTTGTTTTAAAATCATAAATCAGTTGAAGAAGATGATCCTAATATATTATGTTTCTATATGTAGTTTTCAAAAAATAGACATATAAGTCTAGTTTATTGATATGTTCAGATGGAATATGAAGAAAATTGATTATTTGAAAGTGTCTTTAGGGAAAGTAGAATGAGTTTTTCAGAAAAAGTAAATCCTGTGATTCTTTTTTATTCCTTAATATACTGGTAATCATTATTATTCAATTTTATTCATGAATATAGTTTAATTTTATTAAATTAAATATTTTTTGGAAATTTATTTTTCTAGATAGTATATTTTGGAAATAGTTTAAAAAAAGAGTTCTTTTTGATACATCTTTAATGTTGAATTTTACCAGTCCTAGTTTTCTTAGTGTATTGGAAGGTTGTGATATTTTTGAATGGTGAATTTTGTGTACATTAAATAAAGGAAAAGTGAAATGAAGGATTTAATGATTGGTTTTATAAAAATTTTAAAATATGTGATCCAT
Source organism: Viscum album (assembly GCA_963277665.1). Classification (NCBI taxonomy): domain Eukaryota; kingdom Viridiplantae; phylum Streptophyta; class Magnoliopsida; order Santalales; family Viscaceae; genus Viscum; species Viscum album. The sequence continues at coordinate 131,745,574 of OY728162.1, forward strand.
AACCAAGTGAATCTTTTGAATACTTTGGAGATTTAAATTCAATAAAAGATTTTTTATGAGTTCATTGAACAAAGAAATTATGTTTACTATATACCAATACATCATATACTGGTTAATAGATGGATAATTACAGTATAAAAGAGTTTTTTTAATGGAATAAATAAATAGAGGTTTTAGGATAGTCATAGGGTGTTTGTAATGTTTAACCATGTGACAATAATGATTTGGATATTCAAGGCCATAATAATCACAATGGAAGGATCATGATTCTATCCAAGATTTTGGAATATTTAATTTCATTGAAAATGAGATTATAGGGATGTTTTTAAGATTCATTTGGATGCAAATTTATTTTGAGGCTTTTAAAGAGGTCAAGTGATGAATTATTTGACCGGGAAATTTAAATTTATAATTCAAGGTCCTCCCATATTTTTTAGAGAAACTGTGAGTGTATAAAGGGTATAAGGTGAATAATAAAGAGTTATTGAAGAATTAATGTGTCAACCAATAATTTTGAGATATCGTTTTACCACCAAATCATACAAAGGGTACCATATATGGAGGTACAAGATTAAAAATTCACCAGACAAATAAGAGAGGAAGAAAAAATGATGTTTTTTACTAGATAAATAAGAGAGGATCCATATGATGTAGTCTTGGATAGATATGCATTAAAAAGATAATTATATGAATTCTTTAAGACAAATATGTTATGAATGGAGTATTTGAAGATATTTTTTCAGAAATAGAATTAGAATAACTTTAAATAGTATAAGTGTGAAGAAACATCAATAGAAAAGAGAAAACATGTTGAAACCCTTTGTTGAAGGTATATTATATTATTTAAATATCTATTTTATCATATTATCCATGACAGAATAATATAAACTTTCATTGTAAAATTGCTCTATAAAAGTGACAGATATACCCTATAAGCTATTAACCGTAAGGGATTTTATTATAGTGGCTTCATGATATATAATTATTTCCATATTATTCCATGGACTAGATACTCTAACTGAGTAGTGAGACTTGTAACTTTTTGTGTCCCCATGATTTTTCTTTTATATTTTTTTAGCATATTCAATTACAATTATAATTAAGAAAATAATGTTTTAAAGATGAAAATATAAAAATATAATATCACTTATTTACCCTATCCCTCACTCCGTGATCACAACAATCCTAAGTAGACCATTCAATTTTTGGTAGAGGGATGGTCCCTTTATTGACTCTTTTTTATGTATTTAATAAAGAATATGGTTTCCAAGGATGTTAAAAAAATCAATTAGCAGGAAAATGACTCTTATTTTTATGGGAATAATTGTCTTTTCTTAAAGGACTTCATGATATCTTGTATTTTCCATTTAATATGTAGTTTTTTAAGCCTCCTCCGGTGGAATCACTCCTCTTTCTGATGGTTACCCCTTAATAATAATTGGTATGAAGAATATATATAATGAAAGAAGATATATTAATTATATACTTTACTCTATCTCCTAAATTCTATTTCTTAAGTGTTAAATGAATTGAAACTACTAAAGGCATTTGGGACATGTTAAAAAATATTTATGAATGAATTTAAATTGAATAAATTCATGTTACATATCTAGATATTGAATTTTGATGATTGTTAAATGGGAGATGATGATTCTATTGGTGAGTTTTTTACAAGGTTCAATGATATTTTAATCAGCATAAGATGTTTTGGTGAGAATGTAGATGATTTGATAATTTTGTAAAACATTATAAGAATTATTCACAATAAATTTGATATCAAGGTTTTATATTTAAAAGATATAGATATTTTAATTATAGTTATTGAATATTTATATTGTTTTATCAGAACATATAAAGTCAGAGAAGAAAACATATATCAAGAAAAAGTAAAAGGTTGATCAATTAATATCTCTAAATACTATCAATAAAGGAATGTAAAAGATAGTTTCTAAGGAAGAAGAAAATAAATCAAAGAACCATGATTAAGTGAGTAAAAAAATTTATGACTTCAGTTATTCATTTTAAGGAAAGGTAAAAATAGGTATATGGAAGAAAAAGGAAAACTATCGTTGAAGTGATTTAACTGTTGAAATATTGTAATAGTTATAGTAAACATTCCAATGATAAAGAACTATAAAGATAGTGATGAATAAGATATAAATTCAAGAAGACCACTAAAGGAGGAGATAGAAAAATCACAGTCATATTCCAAAGGAATGGAAAAGAAGTTCTATAAATATAAAAATATATATTTTCTAATTGTGATAAATCTGATGATAGAGGAGTGGATGGTGAAAATTTATTTGATAATGGTGTTGAGAAGTTTCTTATTGAAATTTAAAATCATGTAATTTTCACTTGTTATTAAGGTAAAAACACTAAATAATAAGAATTATAAACTCCAATGGAGTTTATTGTCAAAATATTATTAAAATAACCTCTTTAATAAACATCGAAATATGAGAGATAAGATAATAAGTTAAATAATTATTGTTAACTTATTAAAAATCAATAAATAGTTTATGAAGGAGGAATATATATTATTAAAAATATATTTAAAACCTAAAAGAGTAACTTGATGAATATAAAAACCTCAACATCAATCCGGAATATAACACCCAAAGTGTTGTTGGTGTGAATATTTTTCAATAAATTTAATTTATTTGATAGCTTACATTGCATGAAACACCAAGATCAAATGAACCATGATACAGTATTAAAAATTAACATGACCATTGGATTATTAATTTGATAGTAAGGAATATAAAACTGGTCATCATAAAAATAACATCACCTATAAAAGTATAAATAAAATTTAGGCATCTAATTTATAAAAATATGATATATTAATATACTGTAATAACTAAATAAATGTTCTAAAAATGATAAATGAAGTATTGAATTTTTTTTGAGAAATGTATATTTTTATTTAAAATTTTATAATTAATATAATAATTTAAAAGAAAAATTATTTTCTTAAAATAGATTAAAAAATTATTATTTTTATCATATAATTATAAGATAATTTTATCACACCTTAATTAATATTTCAAAGTGTCACAAAATCTGTTATAATTATAAAATCCGAATTCTTTGAATAAATGTTGATTTTAATTAGAAAATAAATTTCTCATATTTATAAATATATTTTCATAAAATGGAATACAATATTTATATCTTGACATTAAAAAAAATTTAGTGATTTTTTTAGTTTTCTTAAATAGTTAAATTTTTGTTGAATAGTGAAATTTGGGAATTTACAATATTTAACATTTTAATCCAAATACGTGAATTTTTTAGTCATTATTGATGTAATAATCCATTATATTAAAATCACATACACTAGATACTATTTTTAGTCACAATAATATATAGTCCTGATAGTCTTGATCTAAAATTAAAAAAATGAATAAAATAATCAAAAACACCCATCCCCTCCTACTATAAACATGACCCCTCACGACCACTTCTCATAAAAGATTCTAATACATGAAGATTTTGAAAATTATTCCCAACTAAATTATGAATACTCCCAACATACATGACCTTCTGTTCATACCAAAATATTATTGTCAAGTGTCTTAAAGAGGTTCCTAAGGAGATGATATTCGAGACGTAAAATCCTCCATCTTTCTCTTTTAATTTCTTTGATATTATTACCCTCTTCTCACCTACCATATACAAAGTGGGATGGTAATTGTATTATGAAATATATATATATATATATCTATTATATTTTTAAGGTAATATTCATTATCAAATATCTTATCCTATCCTTTTAATCCTAAAATATAAAAACCTCTTCTATGAGGTGTTCATTCACCGCCTTTGTGGATGATGAGTTTTCTTTTTTCATTACTCCCTTCAAGGATGGTTATAAAACCTTATTATGGATAAAAAAGATTAAAATATATGTATTAAAATTTATTTAATGTTCTAGAACCATTATATAAAAAAATTAAATGGCACAATACTTGTTGGTTATAATTGTAAAAACCACCAAAATAGTCTAATGAATTTTCATTATCATTTTATCCAATAAATAAACCTAATGCCAAAAAAACAAAATTATATATGGGAACATTTAAATTATTTGAATTAAATTAATAAAATTTCAATGTACTTCCATATATTTCGTTTTATTTCATAAAAACATCCAAAATCATACATAAGGGAACAAACCATAAAAACATGAAATGAACACTCCCATGACAACAACATTAAACATTAAAAATCATATAAATTGAAAAAAGGAAAATAATAAAATAATAAAAAATAAAATATATGTTTAAGATTTTCTTAATTAACTAACTAATTAACCTAACTTGATTATCTAGGACATTAAGTACAAGTTTTTAATGGATCCCCACATAAGGTAAGGATTTATCATCTCACTTTTACTGATGTTAGATTTATTACTTATTCAACTGATAATTTATTTTATGATTTATATTCATTCATTCGATATATCATATCATGAGTTTAATTATCTTCATTGTATTTGTAATAACCCAATTCTTTTTATTTATGTATGGGTTTCTTTTTTTCCCATTTCCTTATGTGTTTTTTAGAAAATAAGGAAAAAGGGGGAAATCCCAAATTTGTTTGGGTACACGCCATGTACTTTTCCACAATCCTTGTACTTTGGCCGTGTGGAATGAGTACATGGGGCGTGTAGGCATGTCGGCGATGAAGGGCGTAAAAAACATACTATGTGTCATGTACATAATATATAAATGCCATGTAATCAGTCAACATGTGAACAGTAATGTGGTGGGAGTAGCCACCAGAAGAGCAACGGAACACGCCATGTATTCAGAAATACATGTCGTGTAATGATGTCGACAAATGAACACTTAGGCAGTGGAATGTGGCCACCGAAGGAGCAGCTAAAAAAATGGAAAGTACACAACGTGTACTTGAGAGCACATGTCATGTAGTTTGTTTTTTCTCTTAAAATGGGTAGTAGCCACCTCTTTCAATAGAGGAAGATTAGAATGTTAGAAGAGTGCGAGAGAGCGCTCCAAACCTTAGAGGAGCACCCGACCGCACACCAGAACTCATATTCCTTCGCTAATGGTGTCTATTGAACTGCGCGGGTGAGTTCTTCACTCTTCTAGAACCCTTTCTTCTAATTCTTTTCCATGTGTAAGTTATTTGGGTTTGAAATAATTTTTTTTTATCCTAGATCTACATCATTACCAGACATTTCAGAAGGCACCGTTCACGTATATTGATCAGAGGAGATCAAGGTAGGTGGTCTGGTGTTTAATTCCAACTGTTGAGTGTTTTTGGGTACTGTTGTGCTACGTGCCCATGTTTGGGGTGTCGTATAGTTGAGTCCTTGACTGATTAAATACCTATAATTTCATTGGTAATTTATTCAATATGTGTAACTACTGTTTGGGATCATTGGTTGGATCTAGAGCCACCCTGTGGGTGCGTTTCCCTTGTTTAGCTGTTTGGCCAGGTTACCTGAGCGTATGCCGAGATAGCATGTTTTGGGATTTCTTATGAGGAAACATATTTATTACATGCTTTTCCTGAGTGAAATGTTTTTCTTAGCCTTAGGGCAGTGTTTTTTTATCCTGAGGGAAACTATTCTTATTCTTGTGGGCAGTAGCTTCCATGCCTGGGGGAAATATCTCATATTCATAAGGGCGATATTCATTATGTCGGAGGGTAATCACCTGAGGGTTTCGATTCTAATTACCTAAGGGTATGGTTTTGAATGTTTGAAGACTTTCTTTACTTTGAATATTAACTATGGTGATTTCTTATGGTTTACCTGCTAAGCTAAAGCACAAGCTTGGTATTGTTTTACCTTCTATTTGTTAGATAACCTCTTGTGGTTTTTGTTGCGGCACTGTATAGTATATTTTCAGCTGAGTCTGAGTCTCAGGAACATATAATTTAATTATATTGAATTTATAAATAATAATAATAAAGGAAATATAACTGGTAGGAATGTTTACTTTTTATTGTTTCATAGTTTACATCATTGCATTACTACACACTGTTGTTGCGCATTTTCATTGACAGTTGGGATCGAGCCTTTTGTGGTTTCCTACTGGGATTCATTTCTCACACCCTATTTGTGTCATGTATTGGGCCCAAATAGAATATATTTTTGTAGGTGTGGTTAAGATCAAGGGTCCCTATATAGGTACTTGATTATTATAGAGGAGTAGGAGAGCATGGGACCATGCTTAGGCTTGTGATGCTGCTGAGTTCCTATTTCACTATTTTAGTTTTTTTCTGTACTCGGTACTTTGTACTATATTATATTTGATTTTAGTGTATCCTATTTTGACTTATTTCTTAGGAATATGACATATTGAATCATCAAATATGTGCGATTGTTTGTTATCTTTTACTGAAGTTCCAGTTCTATATTGTCAAAGGTTCTTCTTTTGTGTATGTTTATACTTTTCCACTGCGCTACACTTTGAATGATGAGGGAATAGTTTCTCCACTATCAGACCTAGGCCCTCACTGCTAGTTAGAAACCTCTAATGTTTTGGGAAATGCACTAGAGGTCATGTGACAAACCAGGTTCAGGGGCACCCGTTGTGTGGCACCCGGATCTGGGATGTTACAAAGTGCTATCTGAAGAATTTCTTTTATTTGACATTCTATTAGGAGCCTATATCCAGGGATAAGACATAATTGGTATTTGGTAATAATCTATGCTCTGGAGTAGCTAACTCGTGTACAAGTAAAATCCAATCTACCTCATTTAATTGGGATTTATCTGGTTTTCAATTTTACAGTTGATTTGATTTTCAATGTTGGGTGAGACAATTGTTGTGTGATTTCTTTATTTTATACATGGGGTCTATTTAGTTGCAACACGATGAGATGAGGGTATTCCATCTCACGCATCATTTTTGCACATTTTGGATCACATACCATGCATAGTTTCCATTCCATGTAGGGGAATTAAAAATTGCATGCTTTTGTGATAGATGTTGTGCTAAAAAATGCATATTGTTGTGATAGGTACCTTGATAGATATGCCTACTGTTTATGGGGTAATGGTACATGTTACGGTTGGGTTTATGGATGCTAACAATTGGTTCCTGATAAGTATGGGATCTCTTGGACAGGAATTTAGTGAATCAAAATCTGAATTTTTGTTCTGTTTTGTACTATAATGTGAAATGTCGGCTGCTAAACTTTTTTTTCAGGGGAGTATGGTTCCCCACGAATTAAAATTTTGCATACCGACGCTTGAGATGTAAGGTAAAAGGGGCTCCGGAGTAGTTTCTAAGGTCTACTATCCGGAAACCCACACAACATGGTGTTTGGTTCTACAAATACACGCTATGTACTCTTCTGTTCAAGAAGAAGTGAAAATATTTTGAGTACATTCTGTGTACCCTATGTACATGTTGTGTAGTTTATAACCGTATTAGAGGCCGTGTAGGCAGAAACACGGTAGGGGAAACTCTTGAGGGAACACACCGTGTACCGCTTGTACATGTCGTGTAATTTAATATGGGGATCTGGCTGTGTCACTAACAACATGGGTTGGTGTTACCTCTTCTTATTCATGTTGTGTACCTATGGTACACGCAGTGTGGTCTTCACCAGCGAGAGACAAAGTAGACATGGCCATGTGGCTGTGGAAATGGGTGGTGTACATGCCATGTGTGGGTGTAACATGCCATATAGTGTTAGCCGAGAATCCATCGGTGCCACTAAAAACACGGGAAATTAGAATTTAAGTCGTACACACCATTTCTATATGGAACATGTCGTGTGGTTTGAGCAGTGTACCTAGCCATGTCTCGAACGACACGGGTCTGTGAATCTCGTCTAGTACATGCCGTGTAGGCCTTATACACATCATGTAGTCTCGTTCAAAAGAGATCTGTGTGGCTATGTCGTGTAGAAGGAATCATGCATGGGAAGAAAATTCAAGTACACACAGTGTGTGTGGACAACACGCCTTGTTTTTGGGGTGTTACAGGACCAATGCTGGTAGAGTACATGCCAATGTAAAAGAATTAATGGAACAAACTATGTAGTTATGATACACACCGTGTAGTCTTGTTTTGTAAATCTGGAGTGCATTCTTTCTCTTGTTCCCTTCTTACACTCCTTGTTTTCAGTTCATGATGATCTTAATCTAAGGCGTGTGTTTGACCTTGTATATTCATGCTACTGAGACAACCATAAGTTGTTTTCCAAGAGAGAATAAATGATTATAATCTAGAGATGATAGGCCATGGGCTATCGATGGATACTCTAGAAATATCGGATGTGGTGCCCGCCGTTATACCAGACACAGGTGCAGATGCGCAGTTCCATGAAGGTTTTTTGCAATTCATTCAGACATTCCAGGGAGCACTGTTGGCTGCCACATATATGGAAGAGCTAAAACATATATTCCAGCAGCAGCATCCACCTATGTTTTCCAGGGATGGTGGACCACAGGTTGCGGAGTCATAGCTGGATTCATTGCAGACTATCTTTGAGCATCATGAGACGCCTCCAGAGAGGAGGGCCAAGCTCGCTACTTATATTCTTCACGATTCTGAAAAGAGATGGTGGAATGTTACCACCCAGACCATGCATCGCCAATACAAGGCATGGGAAGATTTTTAGGAAGTCTTCTATGTCATTTTATTTCCGGAGACTCTAAGGGAAGATCGAGGTCGAGAGTTCATAAATCTGCAGTAGGGGGCCATGTCAGGGATGGACTATTCTACCCGCTTCACTGAGCTACAACATTTTTCACCTATTCTGGTGGGTGATGAGATGTTGAGGGCTAGACGCTTGGCAGATGGCCTTCAATATGACATCCAAGCACTGGTGAATGTTTTCAGGTTGCCTATAGTGCATGCTATTGTGAATCAGGCACTGATGACTGAGAAAAACCTACGGGAAGCTAGTGGTGCAGGCCAGGGTGGTTTGACACCGATTTCTGGTAATATTTCTACCCGCAAGAGGAAGAGGTAGATGGATTTCTCTAATGGTGGAAGTACTATCCAGAATAATTCTTTGAGTGTCTAGGTAATATTCTACTAGTGTGGTAAATAAGGGCATAAGAGACCTATGTTTCCACGTGACCTAGTGGAGTGACGATCTTGCGGAAAGGTGGGACATATCGAGCATTTTTGTAGGGCATTTGCACCAGCGATTAGTGAGAGGGGTTCTATGCATACCTCGCGTGCAGGAGCTGAGCCAACAGCTTCTTACCGGTCAGGGAATTGGAACACGTCAGGACGTACAAGTCGAGGTGGTGGTTGTGTCCATGGTATCCAGACACCAAGATCTCAGAGATAGGAGGGTGGGTCAGCTCAGGGTAGCCAGGATATGTCACAGTGCTGAGGAACTGGTCATCCATATGCAGTGTTACATACCCAGCAATAGCAGGATCCCATAACTTCCACTGTTAGAGGTTTAATTCTAGTTGCTTCTATTCTGTCTTCAATACTTTTCAATTCTGGCGCTATGCATAGGTTTATATTTGTGATCATTTTGGAGAGCCTTGGGATCTGTGTTTCTTCTTATTCTTCTGATATTATGATTCTAGACACTCTATTGGGAATTAGAATGGCTGGTGTGCTTCAGTGCAAGGAGTGCCCCCAAAATATTGGTGGGTTTCACATTCTGTGGGACCTCTATGTCTTGGAGATGATGAGCTATGATGTCATTCTTGGTATGGACTAGTTGGCACCCTTTCAAGCCTTTTTAGATTGCTACCATCGCGGGGTGAGTTTTATGTCACCATAGGGTGGAGAGTTTCTATGCAAGGGAGAGTGGGATGTCCAGGTGAGTCAAGCTAGACCTGAGTATCATGGGTGAGGTGGAGTGACAACCCATATTGCGAGTTTATACTGGATGACCAGGGAACTTGTCTGAAGGATTTTTCTCCAGTTGTTGATCATTTCAGGGATGTCTTCCTGGATGACTTTTCAGGTCTCCCTCCTAAGCGAGAGGTGGATTTCTCTATTGAGCTTGTTCCAGGAGCAACACCGGTGTCCATTCCTCCTTACATGTTGGATACACCAAAGTTACAGGAGCTCAAGAGGCAGTTAGAGGAGATACAAGCAAAGGGTTTCATCTTACCCAGTACTTCTCCTTACGGTTCTCCTATCCTATTTGCGAAGAAGTTAGATGGTACCGTCAGACTCTACATGGATTATCGGAAGATGAAGTAGTTGACGGTTAAGAACCAATATCCCTTGCAAAGGATTCCTGATCTGTTTGATCAACTTCAAGGAGTATGAGTGTTCTTGAAGATTTACTTGAGATCTATATGTCATCGGTTGTGTGTTAGACCATAAGACATACCACTTACAGTTTTTTAGAGCAGATATGGTCTATACGAGTAATTGGTTAGGTTTTTCGGTCTCACAAACGTGCTATATGTTTTCATGGCTCTGATGAATCGTGTGTTCCACCCTTATCTATATTCTTTTGTTGTGGTCTTCCTGGATGATATCCTAGTGTACTCTTACACACGTCATGATCATGCCATCTATCTTGAAATAATACTGAGTACACTGAGAGAGAATCAATTATATGTTAATCTCTCAAAGTGACAATTTTGGATGGACTATATACACTTCCTGGGTCATAATATCTCAGAGGCAGGAGTTGCAGTAGACCTAGAGAAACTGAGAGCAATAGTTTACTAGGAGAATCCTAAGAATATGTTGGAAATACGGAGTTTATTGGGGATTCCTGGTTACTAAAGGAATTTTATACAAGATTTCTCCTGCTTATCAGCACTGTTGATGGGTTTGACTAAGAATGGTACAATGTTCGTTTGGTCAAGAAGCTTGCGAGATAGATTTTCAGGAGCTGAAAGGAAGGTTGACATCAGTACCTGTCCTGATACTTATTGAGCATGGGAATAACTATACAATTTACTATGATGCATCGGGTATTGGGATGGGAGTAGTGTTGATGCAGGGGGGTCAAGTAGTTGTGTACGGGTCCCCGTAGTTGAGGCCCCATGAGAGGAGTTACCCGACACATGATATCGAGTTGGATGCATTTGTTCATGTGTTACACTATTTGAGACATTATCTCTTGGGAGAGCATTTTTTGGTGTTTATGGACCACAAAAGTGTTAAATACATATTTTCCCAACATTAATAGAATATGAGACAGTGAAGGTGGGTTCAATATCTTCAGTCCTTCGACTTTGAGCTTTCCTATACCCCAGGTAAGGCTAATGTAGTAGCTAATGCACTGAATAAGAGGACTCTGATATAGGCAGTGTAGAAGGCCAGTGGTGAGTGGAAGCTTATGGATTTGTCCTCTAAGATGAATTTGGATGTGCATGATAGTTAAGGGTGAGCCTATCTTTTATCCTTAGCTATGACTTATTCCATTATGGATAGATTGAGTATGAGACCACTATCAGATTCTGAAGGCCTAGTTCTACGAGAGTCGGTGGCAAGTGAGGACCCTCCTCTTGGTTGGATGATAGGAGATGATGAGGTACTATGTATCCATGGATGAGTGTGGGTTATAGGGGATATACGTGAGGTGTTGATGTGGGAATTTTATGCTTCGGCTTGGGCAGTGCATCCTGGAGTTACCAAAATGTACCATGACTTGAGATGTCAGTATTGGTGGCCGAGTATGAAAAAGAGGTAGCAGGTTTTGATACGAGGAGTTCGACCAGCTAGTTGGTGAAGGAGGAGCATCATAGGCTAGCCATATTATTACAAAAGTTACCCATTCCAGAGTGGAAATGGGATGATGTCACGATGGATTTCATGACCGGTTTGTCGAGGTCACATCGAGGAAATGATGTCATGTGGGTGTTTGTGGAAAAACTTACTAAGGTGGATCACTTTTTTCTGATGATGGAGACCTTTAGTGTTGATGATCTCAGGAAGTATTATATCCGAGAAATAGTATGTCTTCATGGGTTCCCACATTCTATCATTTTAGATAGTGACACTCGTTTTACTACTCATTTCTGGCAGATTTTTCAGACGGAAATGGGTACACAGGTGCTTCTAACCACAACTTAACACCCTCAAACCAATAGCCAGTCAGAGTGTACAATACAGCTGCTAGAGGACATGCTGTGTGCATGAATCTTAGACTTTGGGGGATTTTGGGATAAACACATATCCCAGGATAAGTTTTCTAACAAGAATAGTTTTTAGGTAACTATTGAGATGGCACCTCATGAGGCTTTATATGGTAAGCCATGATGATCAACTTTGTGCTGATTGGAGGTAGGTGAGGCAGCTTTACTAGGACCATGCCTCGTGCATGAGACTTCAGAGCAGGTCCAGTTGATTTAGAAGCAGATTTCTACTGCACAGTCTCATCAGAAATCTTATGCTGATCGTCATAGATGACCCTTGGATTTCATGGTCTGGGATTAGGTTTTCTTGCATGTTTTACTGATGTTACGACACATGGGGATCATGATAAATGGTAAACTTTCACCAAGGTATGTGGGGTGATTTGAGATTCTAGATAGAGTCGGGCTGGTTTCCTATCGGTTGTAGTTACCACATAGGTATCTTTCCATGCACGACATCTTCCACGTATCTCAGCTACGTCGTTATCACTTAAACCTGTTGAATGTTTTTTACCCAGAGGAGGTTGAACTTCAGGTTGATACATCCTTTGAGGAGAATCTAATTCGTATTGTCGATAGGATCATGAAGGTTCTCAGAGGCCAGTCAGTTCTTCTTGTACAGGCAGTAGCCTCCTCTTTCAACAAAAGAAGCTTAGAATGTCTTAAGAGAATGGGAGAGAGGGCTGAACCTTGGAGGATCTCCTGACTGCACACCGGAACTCGGATTCCTTCAATGATGGTCTCGATTGAACGGTGCGGGTGAGTTATTCTGTCTTTTAGAACCCTTCCTTCCTATTCTTTCTCAAGGTGAAGTTAATTGGGTTTGAGCCAATTTTTGTTTTTCCCAGATCTACGTCATTCCCGAATGTTTTGGAAGGCGCCATTCAAGTATTTTGATCAGAGGAGATCAAGGTAGGTGGTCTGGTTTTTAATTCCAAATTTTGAGTGTTTTTGTGTACCGTTGTGCTACGTGGCCATGAATGGGGTGTCGTATGGCTGAGTCCATGACTGATTAACTACCTATAATTACATAGGTAATTTATTGAATATGTGTAACTTCTTCTTGGGATCATTTCTAGGATCCAAGGCCACCCTGTGTGTATGTTTCCCTTGTTTAGCTGTTTGGCCAGGTTACCTAAGGGTTTGCCGAGATAGCATGTCTTGGGTTTTCTTGAGAGGAAACATATGACTATCATTCTTAGCCCGAGGGAAGTGTTTTTTTAGCCAGAGGGCAGTGTTTTGTTTAGCCTGAGGGAAATTTTTTTTCTGCCTATTGGTAGTAGCTTCCATGCCTGAGGGCAATATCTCGTATGCCTGAGGGTGATATTCGTTATTCCTGAGGGCAATCACCTAAGGGTTTCAATTCTGATTACTTGAAGGTAAGATTTTTCATGTCTAAGGACTTTGTTTACATTGAATATTCACTATGGTGATTTCATATATTATACCTACCACTATAAAGCACAAGCTTTGTATTGTTTTACCTTCTACTTGTTAGATAACCTCTTGTGGTTTTTTCTGGGGCACTTTATGGGAGATTGTTGGCTAAGGCTGAGTCTTAGGAACGTATGATTTAATTATATTTAATTTTTAAATAATAATTACAATGGAAATATAACTGGTAGGAATTTTTACATTTGAGTACTTCATAGTTTACATCATTGCATTAATACACACTATTGTTGCACATTTTCACTAATAGTTTGGATCGAGCCTTTGGTGGTTGCCTACTGGGATTCATTTCTCACACTCTATTTGTGTCATGTCTTGGGCCCAAACAGATTATATTGATGTGGGTGTGGATAAGGCCCTGGGTGTAACAACCTGCTATTTTATGATAATTATTCTTTTTAATTGATGTCATGTGTTTTATGCTACAAAAAGATTATCTTGTGCTATACGCAACACCGTATTAGCTTGTAGAATACGCAAGACTATTCTTAGATTGTGTTACACCCAATTTCATGTTTATTTTATAATAGTAATTCTACGCAACATTGAGTATATATATATATATATATTCAATGTATAAATGAAATATGGTTGGATTCTGTTATACGAAACAACGAAGGATTCTTGCAAAACACGCAACTCTGACTTGGCTTTCATTACATGCAATCGCGACTTTCCTCGATAGCGTGTGTTGTATGCAATATCAGGATTCACTAAATAATGATATATGGTTATAATATTATTATGAACTAGCCGTTATGAATATTATTAACAAAATTTTTAATGTTATAACATTATTATTTCATCTTAAACATTTTCTAGAACATGGTATTTGAACAAAATAAATTTTTCGGGTAGAATAAGTATTTTTTCAAAAAATGCAGTTTTGCCACCTTTTAATGGTGCACCCACATTTAATCTAGTTTTTGACATGTTTATAAGTTCAAATTATCAAAATAAACTTCTTCTTTTGAATCAAGATATAAAAATTTACCTTGGATAAAGTTTTGATATTTTTCTGATAAATTTCATATTTTAATGAATAATAAAAACACGCTATATTTTAATTAAAAATAACTTTTTTCATCGTAAAAATTTATATGGTTAAAATATAATATTGAATGGTTTTAAAGTATAAATAGAATATATTTTTACCATTTAATATAATGTATTTAATTATCATTAATTTTACCTTGAATTCGTAGTTTAAATCAATTAAATCTTTTGCAATGTTTTAAACAAAAACCCATTTTCTTTCGACAACGGTATTAATTTTAATTTAATTTCTGTAACTTTTGTGTATTGAATATGGAAAAATGGCTTCCATATTTGGAATCAGTGGGTCCAAATTATGTTAATAAGCTACTTTTAATTTTTGGGCTTTATGAATAGTAACTAAGGTAAATTTTATTTACCATAATTAAAGGTAAATCGTGTAATTAAGGGTAAATATAAGATTATAAAATTACACTAAAACCTGCCAAAATCCTATTGGATGACTAAAAGTCGACCCATATAACCTAAGGGTTGGATTATATTCATTTAATTGACTTTTTCCAATGAAAATAATTTAATTATTATTAAAACCAAAGAAAGTGGCAACATGTCACTTTGTTAAATCTTATAAGTATAATAATTTTAATTCAGTGATAAACGTAAAGAAACATCAAAAATTAATATTCTAAAGAAAGATAATACAATTATATAAATTATCTGATATTTGTTATAATTTTTAGGGATTAAATAATTATCATTAATTAGGAAACAATAGTGATGTTGAAATTTATTTATTGATTGAAATATCAAATAAATGATTTTAAAAATATTAAAATAAATATTATATGAACTATTTAATGTGCTCCACTAATTTTATAGATACATATGTTCTTTTATAAATCTATTAAATATTTTACTTTAAATATATCCTCTATTTAGATTTTATTTAAATTCAAATAAATGAATAGTTTCAAAATTGACACTAGTGTTATTTTATAAAGATAACATATTATTAAATTTCTTAAAAATCACAAAAATATTTAAAAATTATAAATTGACATTTATATTGTCTAAAATGTCATAAAGTATTCAATTATAGAAAATTAACAACACATAAGTGATTATTTATAACCATTTAATATTTAGAATTTTATTACCACAAATAAACTTAAATAGATTAAATAAGGATAAATCAAAATGATAAGGTTTAAAATAAGATCATAACATGTTTAAATTATATTGTTTTATGATATTACAACCCTATATCATCTAATCTTTGAATGGAGTCATTTTTTGAGCTTTTTATGTGGGGTTTGAATTTATATTAAACTAATACATTTGAGGATTCCAAAGGTGCCCCTCTCATCCCTTATAAAAGGGCACCTCCTCCCTCTCTTCCACACACCATTTTGAGCCTTTAATCTAGGCCAACCTCTGCCCATTTAACTTCCCCACTTCCCTAGAAACCTTATAGAGGTACTGGTCTTCACAAAAGACCAACCCTAGTGCCCTAAGAAGAAGTTTAAAGGAGGTTCGTCGAAGAAGAGGTAATCTCTTCTACCGATTATTTCAAGCTTATTTCTTCTTCATCTTCTTCTTATTTAGTTGTTAAATTATAACGTAATAACATCAGTATCACTAATAAACTGATATGTTATTATAAATATGAAAAAACCATATTTCACCTTCTATCCATCCTACAGAAAGTGAAATCACCACACCTGAGTACGTACGGAAAACCGTCTTCACGCTGTGGTGTAATCTGTTTTTCCAAAACCACCTTACTTGGATGGGTATAATGGTGTAAATAATAACTATACATAGTTAATATAAAATCATACTGATTCTCTTATATTGTGTAATCCACTCCAATTCAATTCAATAATTATGGGAACGATATCATCGCTCGTGTGTACGTACTGACTACCATCTCCACGACGCGATGAGATTCATTCTCAATGATTAACCATTCATGAATGATTACAAAGTATATATAATAAGTAATCATGAAATATATGAAATAATAATGATACTGGATTTATTTATATATATATGTATGTCATCCAATTAATTTCATTCAATTCAACGAGGAAACAAAAACAACGTTCATGTGTACGTACGGCCTACCATCTCCATGAACGGTGTATTTCTTTCCATTTATTGATCTATTATATATATGTATATTCTGAATATATATTATATATAAATCATGTTTTATATTCTGAAATTAAGTAATCATGATCTAAGTAATCATATGAATAATTACAAGTCAAAACACGGATGACAAATGAAACGATTTTACCCAAAACGCTCTATAACATGGAATTTACAAAAGAACGGGTAATATAAAGTCATAAGTGAACCATATATGATATAATAACAACGAATATGATTATGTAATAATACAATGACATTATTTAAATCATTATACAGGAGGTTCGAATAATGCGAAGCATATCAAACATAAGGTAAGGGATAACTTTTCCAATCTCATTCTTATCCGAGATTGTTTATTCGTAATTATTTACGGGGGTTATTGTTCCCATCCCTGTCCATGTTTGCTAAATGTGGTTTCATTTATATTTAAAGTAATTAGTACCCATTTTTGACTTTTACTACATGGTATGTATAGAATCTTTCTTTTACGAGGTACTTTTTGACTTTTCAGAAAAAAGTACGAGAAGAATGTTTTTTTTAATTTATACAGAATGAACAGATTTTTATAGTTTTATAAAGCTTTATTTTCATGAAGCTTCCTCCAATATATTTCATCACTATTTTCAAAAAAATCCTTTTTCTTTTAAAATTGAATTACATTTTTGGAAAAGAAAACTATTTTGAAGAAGAAAGGATATTCTCCTCAAGAATTCATTTCATGTGTTTTATCAAAACCATTTTTCATATAAGATGAGATTATTTCATATGTGTATGTTTCAAGTATCATGTCTCTATTATTTACATGGTTTCAATTTCCTTATTATGAAATGATATTCATTTCCTTTATATGGATTATGTGATGATGGGGTGATGTTTATGAAACCCATTTTATTCGTTTGGTTATTATGAATGATGTATGTTTATTTTGTGGCACAAGTAAGAATGATTTCATTATGAGATTGGTAGGACCTATATCTCCCTCCAATTCATTGGGTAAAGATTTATATCTCATGATATAGACATGGCTGGAACAGTATGTTAATCCCGTTCAGTGTTATAGGACTGAAACGAGGATGGAACTCGATTCAGAAAGGGACTTTTTCCACTAAGATGGTCTTGGCTGTAATTCCTTGGCTACTATAGAAATCATGACATGTGCTGAATGGTTTCAACAATTACATGTTTTATTCCAATTATATTTTATCATTATTGATGTTCCATTATGATATATGGCTTACGTACTTCCACGATTTATGTCTTTACTCAATATTTTGATGTTTAAATTTCATGTTCATGTTGTTTCATTCAAATGTTTATGGATTGTTTTATGTTATCTATGTTTGTCCTTACTGAGCATTTGAGATAACCCTTTTTTTGTTTTATTTTCCCCAAGATATAAATAAAGGTTTTAGGCAAGGAAACAAAAAGGGGAAGACCATTATGGGAGTTGTTGAAGATATTTCAACATGATTAGAAGTTTATATTCCATGTTTCCAAAGACACTAAACTATTATGATCCTTGTGGGTCTATTTTTGTTATGTATTAAGTATTCCGGAAGAGTAATGAAATTTCCATGTACGTAAAGCTTTGGGTCTCTACAGTTGGTATCATAGGAAATGTTTAGTCAACCTTTGGAAACTAGGATGTGAAAACTATAGTGAGATCCCTAGATATATTTC
Organism: Viscum album; assembly: GCA_963277665.1. Taxonomy (NCBI): domain Eukaryota; kingdom Viridiplantae; phylum Streptophyta; class Magnoliopsida; order Santalales; family Viscaceae; genus Viscum; species Viscum album. Next base: position 131,763,926 of record OY728162.1, read on the forward strand.
TATGGTATGTCTAGGTATGTCCCTAAGGTTATGTATAATTATAGGATATAGTCCTAGAACTATGGTAATGATCATAGAATTTAACCTAAGATGTTAGATATTGAGGGTAATCCCCCTTTACTATGTTCTTTTTCATATCATGATTTTTTCCTCTCACACTATTCTTTTTGGGTTTTAAAAAATGGCAGGAAACAAAAAGATTCACGATAATGGAGGATATAACAGAAAATGGAATCATATTCTTCATGAGCAACCAAATGAAATGGGATTTGGAAGTCCAAACATCGTTATTATGCCTAATATGTAATCTCATATTATTATCAATAATCTCAGCTTTGGTAAGTTTCTCAACACAGATAATAAGAGAAATATGGAGTTTGATGATGATCATAGAGGATGAAAGTTCAATTTACCTCATGTAAATCATGTTGGAAGAGGAATCAGGGAGATTGTTTCAAAAGAACGGGAAGATTATTTGGGTGTGGTAAATAAGGACACCAAGCCAGTAAGTGCAAAGGAAAAGGTTCAGTTAACACCATGGATAAGGATAATGGAATTTCTACGACATCAATAATTATTAGTTGTTTTAAATGTGGAATGTATGGGAAATATGCAAACCAATGCCCTAAGGGAAAATCTCATGATGAAAATCAGCATGGTCATATGATTAGTATTTATGTGGATGATGATGAAGAGACTACAAATGAAATATGAGATGAAAGAAATGATTAATCTCAGTCAGTGGTTTAAGAAGTTAGTGGAATTATTGTATGTTTATAAAGAATAATGTATAGTACTATGGAATAAAGAATCATCTAAGGATTGTTACACTATTGTTTTTCCTAAAGTATTTGAAAGTATATGTTGAATGGTACCGGTAACCATGGATGGTTGTTCAGATATTTTTGGAAAGTAGATGATATGCACATAATGAATGGATAAGAAGATAATGAGATGATTGATTGCATTCATGAGCTCATGAATAATATAAGGACTAAGTAAAATTATGGTTTGAGTATATAGAATTTTTGGGATTTTGGTATGTGGAAAGAGTTACATTTTGACAGTATTCATGTTTTCACTAAGGTTATATTGTAATTTATGTTTCAATAGAATATATGAATAAATAATTCATGTGTTTGGAATACAACCAACAAGATATATCTTATGATATATGTGGGATAAATTCTTGTATTCACGTTCACGGTAGATATCCTATCTAGTAATTGTTTTCATTATACTATGAGCATGGACCTAATTATTTTAGAAAATCCAAAAGATTGAAATGGATTATGTTGGACATAAGTTAGTATTGTTTAAGGATAAAACTTTTTTCGATATTATTGATGGGATGTTATAGTAATGTAATTTTAGAATAAGGACAACCTGCAGGATGGGCGACAACACATCGCGTCGGACAAGGCTGTGGGAATATAACCCACAACCGACGTGCGACTGGCCTTTATCACCTACCAATGGCCTACATGAAGTCCTTGTTTAGTAGAAAATAGTTTTATTTTATTAAGTGGAATGATATACGAAGTATAAGTTCCTTTTTAAAATTTTATATGATTATCCTCACCATAGATGGACTTATGTATATTTTACAAATTTTGCTAACATTTTGATTGAAGTAGATGGAATGGCCCATCATTCTATCACATGATATTTTAACACCTCATGAATAACAAATTCAACATCATTTCTTTAAGAGATGAAGTGGAAATTGTTCAAAGCACGAATAACAGTGAGATTGTACCAAAATCAAGCAAATATTTCTTCTAATTCAAAATTTTCAACTTTAGGGAAATGATATTGAAAACCAAAAATGTTGTCCTAGTGCTCTTATATCCGATGAATCATATGGTTCCTTAGATCATTACAAATTTATGGCTGCGTGATTGTTGGATTTTTCATAGCCATGTCCTCTACCACTCTCCATCAAAACATGATGGTTATATTTTTCTTCCATATCCATATTTTCACCTATGTTTTCCTATATGGAAACCCAATGATGAGTTACTTTTGGTAATCGTTATGTTTCATACTTTAGTTTTTAAAATTATGTTTTAGTATTCCTTTTTATGATGTGTGTTTCTATGAATAGTAAACGATTTATAACCCCGACGAATTTCGTGGGAGAAATTAATTTTAAGGGGGGTAGAATGTAACAACCTGATATTTTATGATAAGTATTATTTTTAATTGATGTCATGCATTTTATGATACAACAATATTATCTTGTGCCATACGCAACACTGTATTAGCTTGTAGTATATGCAACACTATTCTTAGATTCTGTTACACACAATTTCATGTTCATTTTATAATAGTCATTCTACGCAAAATTGAGTGTATATATATATATATTCAATGTAAAAATGAAATATGTTTGTAATCTGTTATACGAAACAACGAAATATTCTTTCCCAACACGCAACCCTGACATGGCTTGCATTACACTCAATTGCGATTTTCCTCGATAGCGTGTGTTGTACACAATATCAGGTTTCACTAAACAATGATATATGGTTATAATATTATTATTAACTAGCTGTTATGAATATTATTAACTAAATTTTGAATTTTATAACATTATTATTTAATCTTACATATTTTCTAGAACATTGTATGTGAACAAAATAAATTTTTCCGGTAAAATAATTATTTTTCAAAAAAATCAGTTTTGCTGCCTTTTAATGGTGCACACACATTAAATATAGTTTTGAAATGTTTATAATTTCAATTTTACAAAAGAAACTTCTTCTTTTGAATCAGGATATAAAAATTTACCTTGGAAAAAGTTTTGATATTTTTCTGATAACTTTCACATTTTAATGAATAGTAAAAACACGCTATATTTTAATTAAAAACAACTTTTTTCATCTTAATAATTTATATGGTTAAATTATAATATTGAATGGTTTTAAAGTATAAATATAATATATTTTCACCATTTAATATAATGTATGTCATTATAATTTATTTTTACATTGAATTCGTAGGTTAAATCAATTCAATCTTTTGCAATGTTTTAAACAAAAAACACGTTTTCATTTGACAACGAGATTAATTTTAATTTAATTTCTGAAACATCTATGTATTTAATTTGGAAAAATTGATTCCATATTTGAAATCAGTGGGTATAAATTATGTTAATAAACTACTTTTAATTTTTGGGCTTTATGAATATTAACTACGGTAAATTTTATTTACCATAGTTAAAGGTAAATCGGGTAATTAAGGGTAAATATAATTTTATAAAATTACTCTAACACCTTCCAATATCTTATTGGATGACTAAAAGTCGACCCATATCACCTAAGGGTCGGATTATATTCTTTAATTGACTTCGTTCATTGAAAATAATTTAATTATTATTAAAACCAATGAAAGTGACAGCATGTCACTTTCTTAAATCTTATAAGTATAATAATTTTAATTTAGTGATAAACTTAGTGAAACTTCATAAATAAATAGTATCCAGAAATCTAATACAATTATATAAATCATATGAATTTATTTATAATCTTTACGTACTAAATAATTATCATTAATTATGACACAATAGTGATGTTGAAATTATTTTATTGATTGAAATATCATATAAATGATCATAAAAATAGTAAGATAAATATTATATGAACTATTTAATGTGCTACACTAATTTTATAGATACATATGACATTTTATGAATGTATTAAATATTATAGTTCTAATATATAATCTATTTATATTTTATTTAAATTCAAATAAATTAATAGTATCAAAATTGACACTATTGTTATTTTATAAAAATAACATATTATTAAATTGTTTAAAAATCCCAAAAATATTTAAAAATTATAAGTTGAAATTTATATAATCTAAAATGTCATAAAGAATAAAATTATGGAAAATTAACAACACATAAGTGATTATTTATTACAATTTAATATTTAGAATTTTATTACCACAAATATAATTAAATACATTAAATAGGGATAAATCAAAATGATAAGGCTTAAAATAAGATCAAAACATGTATAAATTTTATTAGTTGATGATAATACAATCCTATCTCATAAAATCTTCGAATTTAGTAATTTTTGGATGTTTTTATGTGGGGTTTGAATTTATATTAAACTAATACTTTTGAGGATTCCAAAGGTGCCCCTCTCCTCCATTATAAAAGGGAACCTCCTCCCTCTCTTCCTCACACAATTTTGAGCCTTGAAGATCGGCCAAACTCTGACCATTTAACTTTACCACTTCCCTAGAAACCTTATATATGTACTGGTATTCTCAAAAGGCCGACCCTAATGCCCTAAGAAGAAGTTTAAAGGAGGTGTGTCGAAGAAAAGGTAATCTCTTCTACCGATTATTTAAAGCTTATTTATTCTTCATCTTCTTCTTATTTAGTTGTTTAATTATAAATTAATAACATTAGTATCACTAATAAACTGATATGTTATTATAAATATGAAAAAAAAACCGTATTTCACCTTCAATCCATCCTACGGAAAACGAAATCACCACGCGCGAGTACGTACGGAAAACCGTCTCCACGCTATGGTGTAATCTGTTCTTCCAAAACCACCTTACATGGATGGGTATAATGGTGTAAAGAATAACTATAAATAGTTAATATATCATCATACTGATTCTTATATATTTTGTAATCCACTCCAATTCAATTCATTAATTATGGGAACGATATCATAGCTCGTGCGTACGTACTGACTACCATCTCCATGACGCGATCAGATTCATTCTCAATGATTAACCATTCATGAATGATTATAAAGTATATATAATAATTAATCATGAAATATATGAAATAATAATGATACTGGATTTATTTATATATATATGTATGTCATCCAATTAATTCAATTCAATTCAATGAGGAAACTAAAACAACGTTCATGCGTACGTACGGCCTACCGTCACCATGAACCGTGTATTTCTTTCCATTTATAGATCTATTATATATATGTATATTCTGAATATATATTATATATATATCATGTTTTATATTCTGTAAATAATTAATCATGATCTATGTAATCATATGAATAATTACAAGTCAAAACACGGAGGAAAAATGAAATGATTTTACCCAACACGCACTTTAACATGGAATTTACAAAAGAACGGGTAATATAATGTCATAATTGAACCATATATGATATCATAAAAATGAATATGATTCTGTAATAAGTCAATGAAATTATTTAAATCATTATACACGAGGTTCGAATACATACGAATCATATCAAACAGAAGTTAAGGGATAACTTTTCCAATTTCGTTCTTATCCGAGATTGTTTATTCCTAAGTATTTACTGGGGTTATTGTTCTCATCCATGTCCATGTTTCCTAAAAATGGTTTCATTTATGTTTAAAGTCCTTTTTACCCATTTTTAACTTTTACTATATGGTATGTATGGAATCTTTCTTTTACGAGGTACTTTTGACTTTTCCGACAAATGTATGTGAAGAATGTTTTTTATCTTATACGGAATGAACGGATTATTACGATTTTATAAAGCCTTATTTTCATGAAGATTCCTCCAAAATATTTCATGAATATTTTCTACAAAATAATTTTCTTTACAAATTTCATGACATTTTGTGAAAAGAAAATGATTTTTAAGAAGAAAGGATATTTTCCTCAAGAATTCATTTCAAGTGTTTTATCAAAACCATTTTTCATCTAAGATGACATTATTTCATATGTGTATGTTTCATGTATCATGTCTCTATGATTTACATGGTTTCACTTTCCTTATTATAAAATGATATTCATTTCTTTTATATGGATTATGTGATGATGGGATGATGTTTATGAAACCCATTTTTTTCATTAGGTTATTATGAATGATGTATGTTTATTTTGTGACACAAGTAAGAATGATTACATTATGAGATGGGTGGGACCTATATCTCCCTCCAATGCATTGGGTAATGATTTATATCTCATGAGATAGAAATGGATGGAATGGTAAGTTAATCTGGTTCAGTGTAACAGGACTAAAATTAAGAGTGAACTTGATTCGGAAATGGACTTTGTCCATTAAGATGGTCTTGGAAGCAATACCTTGGATACTATGGAAATCATGACATTTTATGAATGGTTTCCACAACTATATGTTTTATTCCCATTATATTTTATCATGACTAATGTTCCATTATGATATATTCCTTATGTACTTCCATGATTTATGTCTTTTCTCAAGATTTTGATGTTTAAATTTCATGTTCATGTTTTTTCTTTCAAATCTTTATGGATTGTTTTATGTTCTATATATTTTCCCTTACTGAGCATTTGAGTTCACCCTTTTTATGTTTTGTTTCCCCTAGAAATAAAGAAAGGTTTTAGGTAAGGAAACAAAAAGGGTAAGATCGTTATGGGAGTTGTTGAATATCATTCAACATGATTAGAAGTTTATATTCCATGTTTCCAAAGACACTAATCTATTACGATCCTTGTGTGTATGTTTTTTTATGTATTAAGTATTCCATAAATGTAATGAAATGTCCATGTACGTCAAGCTTCGGGTCTCTACAATGGGTACCTATATAGGTACTTTATTATTGTAGAGGTTTAGGAAAGAATGGGACCAAGGGTCCCTATATAGGCTTGGTATTGTTTAGGATTGCGATGCTTCTATGTTCCCGTTGCACTGTTCTAGTTTGTTTTGCTGTACATGATACTTTGTACTGTATTGTATTTGATTGTAGTGTATCTTGTTTTGACTGATTTCTTAGGAATATGACATATTGAATCATTATATATGTATGACTATTTGTTATATTTTACTATAGTTCCATTTTTTATTTTAGTTCTATTTTGTCATAGCTTCCGCTTTTGGGTATGTTTATACTTTTCCGCTGCGCTACACTTTCACAAATGAGGGCATAGTGTCCCCACTATCAGACCTAGGCCCTCGCTGTAAGTCGGTAGCCTCTAGCGTTTGTAGAAATGCGCTTGCGATCATGTGACAACCCCGGTTCAGGGCCCCCGTTGTGTGGCACCCAGATCTAGGACGTTACAATATTAAATGTTTAATTTTATGATTATTAATTTATGGGGCATAGAATTTCAATGATTACAACTTTAGAGGGTTCTATTGTCTCACATTTACTTCTATGTGATATATGACATAGTAAATTCTTATTTCATATGTGTGGTGTACATAAATATCTCTGATATATCATATCATGAATTTAATTACATTCTTGTTATTAAATGTTTTATTTGATAATTATTACATTAATGGGTCATATGGTTCAACTGATTACAATGTGGTAAGGTATTTCTTAACACAATTTTTATTCATTGGGTTAAAATTCAATTTAATTGATTATTTCATGCTAAGGTTTCCTGTCAAATGAATTTTGATTATATTATATTTCATTTAAAATTTTAATGTGTATTTACTATAAATACATATAATCTGTTCATTTGATTAATCATATTATTTTTTAAAGGAACTTTGTCCCAATTTTTAACCATTGAGGAATATTTTTGATGTTATGCAACTATTTTCTTTTATATGTTATATATACTATCCTTTTTTGTTATTATTATCATTAATTGAATTTATTTATTTAATATCCATATTAATTATATCATGGATATGATTATTTCCAAATCTATATAAAAATTATTCGTATGGTGTTTAATTTTAAAGTTATTTGATTAATTGGGGAAATAAATTTGAATCTGTATCATTCAATCTATAGAAATATTTGTTGATATGGAATCATTTTTATATTTGAGGAATTATTTGGATATGGAGACCAATGTGGGTCTTGGGTATAGATACTCTTTAGATTCATCAGTATTATCATGAGATGAAAAAGTTGGCCAAATTAAATGGGTTTTACTAATAATGATTGAATAATCCTGTGAAAGGTTTTTATGGTAGAGATACCATGATTCCAGAGATAATGGAATCCAAATTATTAAGCATTACCATTATTAATATTTCATTCATTATTATCTATGTTTTTTTCTCTATGATATTATCCGAGAATTTATATTTTTCTCAAGTTATTGATTAAATGACATTTATTTCCAATCTTTTTCATTTCTATTATGATATACCTTATTCCCTTATGATTGAAAATAAATTTATTAAATGGAATGTATTTAAGATATTTATATACCTTTCCATATTATTTTTATTCAGTTATTATTTATTTTTGAATACTTCAACTGTATTGAACCCTTCCTTGGAAATTGATATCACCCTTTTATTTTTTCACATTTTCCCAAGTTATAAAAATGAATTGATTGAATGTGTTAAAGGATAAATTTTATTTCCTTATTTAGGTTTTATGTTTTACTACTAATGTAATTAGAGTACCATGTATGTTTCTTGTTCTTCAAAACTACTAAACAAATTATTCCTTTTATATTTGAATATTTTATATATGACAATGTAATATATTAATTCTCTGGCTTCTCGCTAGGATGCTCTAGGTCTTTACACATGGTATTAGAGATATATTAATAAAAAATGTGGGAGAATGATTTTTGGATAAAAATAAAAAATGATAGAACTATGATTATTAATTATAGTATTTAAAAATGTTCACTTTTAGAATATTTTTTTTCTGGTTCAAATCTCGTGATAATAATTGGTGAACTCAGTGCATGCCATTATTTTGTGATGGATCCTAATAGAAGGAAATGAATTAATACTCATAGATAATGGTGGGGTTTATCCAATGATCAAGTCAACAATTTTAATATTTAAGAGGAGGAGATCATGACCATATTAGGGAAACATACATAGGTTATGAATAATAACCACACTAAACCAATTTGGGATAATTTCATGCCACATAAGCCCTAATATTTTAGTAAGAATACTAATCTATTTATATCTATAAAATGGATCTTGTCCATAGAAAAGATATTTAGGGCATTCAGATGTAATGAAATAGAAAAGGTGTTACTAGTGGTATATCTCTCCAATGGTTATGCTTATCAATGGTGTTCATTAATCTAGAATACAAAGGGGGAAGAAGAAATTAATGTCATAGAATGGATAACATTTAAAGAAAATTCATTCAAAAAAAATTCCCTTGTGAGTAACGCACTAAAATTAATAGAAAATTACTTACTATAAAGAAAAAAAATGTAAGTAGAGAGTGTTGTAGATTATGGGGATACCTTCACAAGACTATATAGGAATGATATAGATTACATACATGATTTAGAAGACAATATTGATTATTTCATTGATGGTGTTAATCCAGGTCTATGAAGGGAACTAGATTCTAAAACATTTTTATTGTATAATGAAATAAAATTAAGATCCAATAAAATAGAAAAATAATATTCTAGGTCTATATATTCAAGGGAACTCAATATAAGAATAGGGAATATGAGAATGTTGAGAATAATAAATCACCAAATAAGTAAAACAGAACGAAACATTTTTAATATTGTTAAAATTATAGGGAGAGCAACTGAGGAAATGTTTGAAGGGAACTGGAGTGTGTTACAAGTGCATAGACATGGGTAATATATCCCCTGAGTTCATGGTGAAACATAATAATGATATAAAAAACATCAATTGAAAATAACTGGTGAATTATTCAAACCAATGTCCTGAACACAATGGAAATCCACCATAGAAGAGGCCACGAAGAGATGGCTAAGCTTATGAGATCACTACAACTAAGGTATAATTACCCAATGATGTGGTACCATGTACATTAATAATATATTTAAATTTATAAAATGATTTATTTGATTATGGGTCATCAAAATCATATATCAACATATTTTTCAATGAAAATTAGATATTTTCCTTTTGATTTAATAAGGGAGTTGTTGGTCAAATTTCATAATGGAAGTATAATTGAAACAATGATGTGTCGGGAAGTCCACATTATGGAATATAAAAATATTTTATTTTCTAACGCTATCATCATAAATATGGTTTAATTTGACATAATCCTTAGTATATACTAGAATTCATGACATGAGATGAATTTTTTTCCAAGAAGAAGGAATTTACGATTTGTGAAGATGATGTAGAATTCCTTATCATTATATCAGAAACATCATCATTTGATTATTATCTAGATCAACCCCATAAGAGCATGAAGTTGAATTTTACATTTATTTAATTCATGATTTTATACCAATATCAAAGACTACCTATAGAATGAACACTATGTAATTTGTAGAGTCGATGAAATGATTAGAGAAATTGAGTAATAAATGATTTATTCACCCTAGTGTTTCTCCAAGGGGAGACCTTATTCTCTTGTTTAATAATAATGATGGATCCATGAGGGTGTTCATTGATTATTGGTAAATCAATGAAATTATGATAAATAAAAAGTATACAATTCCTTTAATTAATTATTCATCTAATCCAATTCATGGATCCCAATATTTTTTGAATATCGACCTTCATTATAGATATCATCAACTGTGAGTGAATAAAGAAGACATTTCGAAGAAAAATTTTCAAATGAGGTATGTACATTATGTTATTATCATAATTTAATTTTGATTACCTAATTCATCCTTAGATATTATGGATCTAATGAATATAATATTTATGGAATATCTTTATTATTTTGTTTTGGAAGTCATTGATGATATTCTAGTATAAATTAAAAACTATAAATATCATGATATTAACCTTCATATCATTATTGAGACTCTCATAAAAAATTCCTTATATAGTAAATTTAGAAAGTGTCAATTCAGGCCTCAAAATGTTTTATTTCTTGAATATATTGTCTCTAAGGATAATATTTCAGTTGATCATGAAAAAATAAAGGCAGTTTATGAATGGCATGAGCAAACAAACATAACTGAGGAACATGGTTTCATTGGTTTAACAGGTTACTATCAAAATTTGCTTCATAAAATTTCCTAATTGGATAACCTGTTAACCAAGACCGCACATAAAGGTTTTAAGTTCATATACCCATAAAGAATGTGGAGAATATTTTTAATAATTGATGATAGGATACATCAATGCTCCAATTTTTACTTTACTATCAAGAAATTATGGTTTTGTGACATAACATGATGCATCAAAGAATTTAATGGGTTGATGATATATGAAAAATTACAAATTTAATACATATACTTCAACGCAGATTAAGACCCATAAACAAAATTATCCTATCAGGATCATGAGTTAGTATCCCTAATCGTTTCTCTGATGATATGAAGTAACAATTTCTACGATTTAATATTTGTGATATATATAGATCACAAGTGTTTTAAATACATATTCACATAGAAAGAACATAACATGAGGAAATGATTATGGATTATGTTACTCAAATAGTATGATTTCGTAGTACACTACCACCTAGGTTAATCAAATATGGAAGTAGATGCCTTAAGAAGGAATTATCATGTACTTTTGATATAAATTAGGATAGAGAAGGATCATAAATTCAATGATTATGTAAATATGGATATGGTAATTGTAATGGAAGGGTAAAAATCACTCTTTTTTCAAATTATTGTCAATACAACTTTACTAGAGATGATAAAAAGTTCTTAATATGATGGTGAAAATTTTCAAAAGACAATTAAATCTATTATGGATTAAAAATTGGAATAATTATTCTATAAGGATCTAACTATGAAATTCTAAAAGTTGTTATGTGTTCCATAAATATCTAGGATAAAATGTGAACTTCTAGATGATGATCATAACTCAAATTTTTCTATACACACTAGTAGTATCAATATGTATAGAGATATGAAGGAACAATTTTCATGGGATAATTTGAAGTGGGAAATTTCTGACTATGAGGTGGGAAATATTTGACTATAAGAGAAGATTTACATCTATATCAACTAGAAAGACTCAATATTACTAATATTTTAATAATTCTTGGTGATCCTCTTTCTATTTTGTCTGATCAAGATCCCTATTTTACATCACAAGTTTAGAAGAGTCTTTAAAAGGATTTGGATACTGAGCTTCATTTGAGTACTTCTTATCACCCTCAAACAGGTGGAAATTCTAAATATACTATTAAATCATTAGTCAAAATGGAGATATCATGATCACTAGACGTTCTTGTTATGTGAAATCATTATTTACCTTCGGTAGAGTTTTTATGTAATAATTGTATACATTCTAGTATTCAAATGGTTCAAAATGAAGAATTATCTGGAATGTGATGTTATAATCCAACTTGTTGGGAGGATTTTTATTAGAGGAAAGTTATAGTCCATAAATTATTGAAGATACAATGAAAATGTAACGTTTATTAAATCTCAAATTAGAGAATATCAAATTAGGAAAAAGAGATATGCTGACAACAAAAGAACGGATTTGAAATTTCTAGTGGGAGATCATGTACTTCTAAAAATATCTCCATGGAAGGGTGTCATAAGGTTGAGTAGAGAATATAAACTGAGCCCCAGGTACATCAGACCATTTGAAATTATGGAAATAATTTGATCTGTAGCATATCGATTAGTAACGCCACCATGTATCTATAAATTTCATGATGTATTTCATATGTCATTGTTAAAGAAGTACATGCTAGACCCAAAACATGTACTCACCAATGAATAAAATTGAACATGAACATAATTTTTCTTACTGTGAAGAGACTATCGATATTCATAATAGTATAAAGAAATTATTATGAAATTAAACAACATGACATGAAAAATTTCATTATAGAAACCATAAAATGGGAGGAACAATGTCAGAACTTGATGATGTTATTATGAAAAACCAAACTCATCTGTTTAGAAGGAATTATTCATGAAACAGTTTGGGGGAGAAAAATATGAAGGATGGAAAAATAATAATCCTTGATTTTTCTATATTAATATTCTTTAAAAAATACAATTTATTTGATAGCTTATATTGCACAAAACCCTGAGGATAAACAGGCTGTGATATTCTATTAAATATTTACATGACAATAATAACAGTATTGTGAGAGTTAGGAATAGTAAAGCAGCCATTTTAATAAAACCCTCTCATATAAATTTATTTCTAAAATTTATGTATATTATAAATGAAAATATTATATATTTATATCATAATTGAAAATATGATAAGTTTATATCATGTAATACATAAGAAATGTTTAAAAATGATAAATTAAGTCTATTTGTTTTTTTGAAAGTAAATGTTTACTCATTATTTTATAACTAATATAATAATTTAAATATAATTTATTTTCCTAAAATATTTTTATAAATTAATATTTCGTTTCATTATAATTATAATATACTATTATGAGACCTGAATTAAATTTTCTAGTGTAATAAAATCAGTTATAATTTTAAAATTGGCATTTTTTTTATTAAATGATGATTTTAATTTGAAATTATATTTCTTATATTTAGAAAATAATTTTTTATTAAATGGATTATATTATTTTAATTTCAAAATATAAAAATGGATATGGATAATTTTTGGGAGTCTTCTAAAATAGATGAATTTTGGTGAATAATGAAATAACATAATTTATGATATTTAATTTTTTAGCAATAAACAAATTTTTTTGATTCATTGATAATGTAATAAACCAATAGATTGGAGTTACAAGAACTATTTACAGTACGCATTCACAAGAATAATCAAAAATGATATTCTTGAGACAAAATAATAAATAAATGAATAAAATAATCAAAAACACCCCTCTCCTCACACTATAAATTCCACCCCCACAAACCTTTATCACACCTTATAAGAATTTAATATTGAATAAATAATTCCCAAATCCTTTACCAATACTCTCCCTCATGTCCAATTCCATTTTTTATTACCAAAAGACCAAATCAAAGTGTTTTTAAGAGGTTCTCATGGAGACGACATTTGAGCGGTAAAATCCTTCTTTATCTTTTATTTTATTTTATTTTCTAATACTCTTCTAACCACCCATATCAAAAGTTAAATGGTAAATAAAATATGTTATTTATAATATAATTTTATTTTTTAATTGGAATATCCATGATCTAATCTCTTATCGTCTCATAGTAATTTTGAAAAATGAAAATTTCATCTGTGTGGTGTTAATTCACCACATTCATAGAACATGAGTGTTTTTCCATTACCGCATTAAATACTAGTTATTAAAATATTTTTATGGATAAAAGGATTATAATATAGGTATTAAAACTTATTTAATGTTTTTTAGCATGTATGTAATCATAATATTAAATAAAATGTTACTAGTTCCTGATGGTCATAAAAACATCCAAAAAAAAACTACTCATTTTTACTAACATTTTATCTAATAAATCATCCTCATGTAAAAAATAACATTATATGGGTCCATTGAAAATACTATTTGTAAATTAATACCACTTAATTAAACTTCAGGTGTTTTTATTCCATTTTATAATAACTCTCATAACCATACACATGGGAACCTTCCATAAATCCCTTAAATGAATACTCTGGGAACAATGAAATTAATCATTATAACTCATAGAAATGGCCATAAATGAACATAATAAAATTATAATAAATAAAATATATGTTTAATAGTTTTTTAATATTTTAATTAATGGATCTAATTTGATTATCTAGTACATTAGTACAAGTAAAAAACACATTCAAAAATAGGGTAACGATATCACATCTCACTTTTACTTCTGTGAGATATATTCCTTATTCAAATAATAATTTATTTTTGTGGTGTATATATTTCTCTTCGATATATCATATAACTAATTTCATTATCATTATGGAATTAAATGTTTTATTTGAATGTTTAATAATTTTATGGGGAATACAATTTTATTAATTACAAGTGATAAGGGTTTTCTCATCTCACTTTTACTTCTATAAGGTATATTCATTATCCAACCCTTATTTATTGTGTGTGGTGTACATGTTTCCCTTTAATATATCATATCATGAATTTCAATAAATTCAAGTTATTAAACGTTTCATTTTATAATTACTAAATTTATGGGGTATATTGATTCAAAAATTACGAAGTGGTAATGAATTTCTTAACTCAAATTTTTTTTCATTGGGTTAAATGTCAATTTTATTGATTATTTCATGATAAGGTTATGTTTAAAATGAATTCTGATTATCAGGTGTTTTATTTCAAATTTTTTATGTGTACATATAGTTAATTCACAAAACCTATTCATTTTATTAATGATATTATCCTTGTAAGGTACTTTGTCTCAGTTATTTTCATTAAAGTGTATTTTTTTGTTATGCACCTATGTTCTTTTATATGTTGTACATACTAACCCATTTATTTATGGTCATATTTCATTAAATATTTCATTAAATACACATAATTTTAATATCATGGATATGATTATTTCATAAGATATATACCAATTTTTTAAAATCTATTTACTTTGAATGTTATTTTATTAAATGGGGAATTTATGTTAAATATGTTTCTTTTACCCAATAAATATATTTGATGATAAGTAAAATTGATTCATGAATTAAATAAATCATTTTGATATTTTAGTATTTCTTTGGATAGGAAAACATAGGTGGTGCTTTGTTATATAAGGTGCATCGATGCATCGTTAGTCTCATGAGACAATAAAGATGGCTAAATTAAATGGGGTTTTACCCATAATGATTAAATAATATTTTGAAAGGTCTTGACGGTAGATGTACCATGATTCTTGTGATCATGACATCCGAATTACTAATCATTTCCTTTATTAAGATCTTAGTCATTATTTTCCATGTGATATTCACACTGATATTGTCAATATATTATGATTGTGCTCAAGTAATTGATGAAATGGAATTTATTTCCAATGTTTTACATTTATATAATTATTATGCCTTATCCTTGGATGATTGAATTTTTTTTGTTTAAATGGCATGAATTTCAGTTATTTATATACCTTTCAATCTTGATTATGCTTCATTTAGAATGGATTAATGAAAGATTCCAATGTATTTAAATCATACTAGGAAGATAAGATCTCCCATTTATTTGTTCTCGTTTTCCTAGACTATGAAGATGGTATGATTGAATCAGTTCAATTATACATTTAATATCCACAGTTATGTTTTATATTTGATTACCAATTTAATAAGGGTACTATATATGTATCTAGTATTTAAAAAATTCTAAAATGATTGGTACTTTTAAATTTATTCCTGTATATATGAAATTCTTATAAATAAAGTCTTTGGATCTAAGCTACTATGGTATGGGTCTTTAAATTGAAGAAAATATATAGGTGAAGGAGAAATAATTTTACATTTTGTAATAGAAATTTACAAGTAATATAAAACATTCACAACTCAATTCTAGAAGTTGTTGAAAAATCGTAGAAGTGAAAATAATTAAAGTATCAATAAAGATCATCCTCAGAATTTAAAAAATATTGAATATGTTTAGAATAAGATTCAAGTAAAAAAGAACCATATATGTAGCTAAAACAATCAATTTCCAAAATTCTTGAATTTATAAGCAGTAAACTTTTAATGAAAATAATTCTAAAATTGGTGACTCTATTAATGTTGGGATGAAGTATAATTTGATGAAGAATATATCAGAATTATAGTAACATTTTTTTCAATAACAATATATGGTTGATGATCATATATATATTAGGATACATATACACAATTCTGAAAAAAAACAAATTGTAAAGAAAAATTATCTTTTTATGGATATTGTTGATATTGTGGAATATATGGGAAAATAGTGAAAATGAACTATTTTAGTTTTCAATACATCAAATAATATAAAAGGTATTAGAAGTAGTGTTTGAGTGGGGGTGAACCCAGTTAAAAACAAAACATGAAAAATGGAGTTTGAAAATATAAATTAGATTTCCATAACTAGAAACTATTTGTGAAGAATATGATCTGCCCGAACATCTTTCTAAAAGATGGATTTTAATGATACCATATCAAATAATATTATATGAAAAATATAAAAACCTCATTCAAATGAGTAAAATGGAAAAAAAAAATCCATATTTTTTGAAACTACTCTGAAGGTCATAATGGAAAACAAACTTGGATATCAGATAGTTGGTGATCTTAACATATGACCTTAGGCTTGAAATTGTTAAAAAAATGAATGAATTCAAAGAAGGGACTATATCATTTGGAAATGATGACTCACACATAATAATAACATTCAGATCTTCTTTCAATATAAAATAAAAATTGAAATATCAAATTATATTAGTTATTAATTAAATCAAACACAACTTTTTGAGTGTTTCAAAAACATTTAATTGAAAATAGATGTAGTTTTTAGAAGATATGGATTTATTGTTAAAATTATTAATGATGATATTTTTTTAATAAGTGGACAAAAAATCATGGGAAATTTCTTTTATATTGGATATTCACATGGTTTTTGTTTTTTGATCGTAATGAAAGATAATTGGTTATTCTATAAAAGGCTTAGATATATATTCTATAGGAATATAAAAATGGTCAAAAATATTAGAGGTATTTGTGATTTTATTATCTAGATATCATGTAGATATTTGTTTTGATTGATATAGAAGTAAAGGAATATTTATAATTATGTATATTAGAGGGTTGAGATATATAAAAATTCAACCTTAGTACTTACTCATTATAACATATATAAGTTCCATAGAATGTTGGTAACAAGTCTAGAAAAGTATATTATTTTATTTATTAATGATTTATCTATTATTACATGTATTTAATTTTTTATATAATAATTAGATTCTCTGAAATTGTTTATGAAATTTGGGATTATTTTCAAAAAATTATATGGATACTCCAGGTAAAATATTGGAAATGATAATAGTGATGAATACCTATATAATAATTTTAAATGTTATCTTTTAAAAACATGTTATTATTCATGAACTTATTTCACCAAACACACCAAAATAGAAGGGTGAATATAAGAAATAATAGAAAACTCGTTTATATTTAATGAACCATGCTATTTGTACATAGTAATTCTCAAATCCATTGGAGACAAGAAATTATAACAATAATTCAAATTTATAATCATTAGTTTTATAATTAAATATTTTATATTACTCCATATGAGTTTTATTACAATGAGACTCATGTTTGAAATACATAAGGGTGTTTTAATACCACTGAATTATAATAGTCAAATGTGATAATCTTTTAAATTTAGTTCAAATTGGTGTTAATTATATATTCATTGGTTAACCTCCAAATGGTGCTGATATACGTGTCATAATAAGGAAACAAAAATTATTTTTGACTTTATAGATGAAAAATTAATTGAATATTTAAATAGAATGGTTTTATAGTTAGTTAATGATATAATTGGATGTGATGAGGATGTTATTTATGTTAAAAAATGATACAATTTTCTGATAATAATTTTGAAATACAAGTTTTAAAGGGTGATGATATTTATTTTTCAATTTCAAGTGATGAGGGGAAATCGTTTTCATCTTATCTGAGGATTAGGAAGAAATTATAGGTGTGAAATATCATTAGATATCAAGGATAATAGTTTCAAACTATAAGAAAATTTTGGAATTTTTCACTCACCTCTTGGTTTTCCCAGTTTGTGTCATGATATGTTAAAAATCTTATGGGAATTAAGAGTGGATAGATTTCATGAATGAATAATTGGAACAGATTTTAAAAAATGAGTAATGGGAAATTGAACACAAACCTGAAGATAAAAATGTTATTGGAACAAAGCGGGGTTTTCAAAATTTTTTGAATTAAAAATGTGAAGTTACGATAAACTGGGAAAGTTAGGCTTATAAGGGTAAATCACATGTTTAAGGAATGGATTTTGATTAATCCTTTTAACCAGTTTCAATACTTAAAACCCATACAAGTTTTCCTGCCATTTCAACACATGTGAGATTTAAGATACTATAAATGGATGTGAAGTCTTATTTTCTCAGTTAATAGCTGGAAAAAGACGTATATATGAAGAAACAATATGAATTCAACTATGTTCTAGATGAAAACTATGTTTTTATGTAGAATAAGGAGTTGTTTAGATTGTAGAAATCACTAAGAGACTGGTATTATAAGTTAGATACTTTGTTCTTTAAGTTAAATCATTTAAATGGTAGAGTTTCAAATAATATCAGCTTTAAAATTAACAAAGTGAAAATCCTACTTATTATTGTTTATTTATATGACATCATATTTTCTATAAATGTTGATAAAATGTCTAAAATATTTTCTGAGGAGATGATAGAATTATTTAAAATGTCTATGTTATGAGAGATGAAATACTTTTGTGGGAATACAAATATCTCAAAAAGCAAAAAAAAATTATTTCTCAATATAACTATAATAAAGAATTATTGAAAATACTGGGAATGGAATATTTAAATCTTTTTTCTAGACCCATTTTACTTTAAACAATGTTATTAAAATATTATCATGGATCGGATATTCATCCAAAATAATTAAGGTAGTAAATTGTAAGACTATAATATCTAAAAAATTCAATGAAAAATTTAGTATATGTTGTTACACTATGGTTTTTGTATAAATGTTCACTAAAATAGTAAACAAATATGGAATGAAAAATAATTTTTCGATATATTAATGTCACAAATTATTTCTTGTTGAAATGGGATGGAATATGAAATATTGATCTATTTTGATGTACTGATGCAAATTGGGAAGGATGTGTTGATGAAGAAGATCCACTTCAAGTGGAGTTATCTTCTTGGGTGAAAGTTTAGTGTTTGTGTGTTAGAGAACTCCTCAGTAGCATATATTGAATTTAAGAAGTATAGAGGAAAAATATGTTGCTACAACTCATTCAACAAATTAGTTGATATGGATGAAGATGTTGTTAGAAGACTTGAATGTTGGAATGAAGTCACCACATATTTTCGGATGTGATAATCAGTGTGTTATAAATTTATCAAATAAAAATGTTCAAAATTCTAAGAGGAAGCGAATTGTTATTAAATATTAATTTATCAATGAACATGTTGAAAAAAATGTAATAAATAAGTTGTTTATACCTTCAAAGGATAATTTAGCTAATATATTTACTAAACCATTCCCAAAGGAAACATTTAATAATTATAGGTTGATTGTGGGTCTTTATCCTCACTATCTTTAAGGATAAGTTCTATGATCATTATCCCAACTCAATTCTTGAATTTGAATATTTTTTCAAAGGAGTATAAAAATCAAAAGATAAATGTAACCATTGATACATTCTTTGCCTATTTAGGGAAAGCATATATGTTGATTGAGATTTTTTTGGAAAATCAAGGATTCCATCTTGTGTGAACCGTTTAAATAGTTTATTTTATTTAATGTAGAAAATTTTTATTTATAGGATGAAGTCTATTTTATTGTGCTGATGATGTTTTTCAGTTCAAAAAAAAGTTCAGAAGGATTTATAATCACTTTATTATGGGAAAATTGGTATTAGTTTTCAATTATTATTGTTTCCTACATTGAGTTCACTAAATTAGGCTACATATATTTCGATAGTAATCTATACCATGGGTTTAAAATCATAAATGATTCATGTTCCTTAGTTGAAATGAAATCCAAAGATTAACATTTTTTAGACCAATAGGTTTTGAGTTATTTTTGAACTAAAAAATAAAATTATTAAAAGAAATAAGGTTTTCGGGGTGTTTACTTTTGTAATCAATTCATAAATCACATGAAACTTTTGATCCTTATTTATGAAAATTTCAGATATACTGTTCTAAGTAGATAAATATGAGTCTAGAATAATGATATTATCAGATAGAAGGTATGACAAATTGTTTTTTCTGAAAGTGTTCACAAGGAAATAAAAATGAGTTTATCAAATAATGTAAATTAAGAGATTATTTAATTTTCATAAATGTACCAAACATTATTATTATTTTATGATATTCATGATAGTAGATATGTTTGATCAAATGGAGGATTTGTAGGGCCTTGATTTTTTCAAATCGATTTTTCAAGGTAGAGTTTTCTAGAAATAGTTTAACAGACATAGGTTTCCAAATAAAGTTTACTAGATAGTGTATTATTGGATTATATAAAATATGTGATATTTCAGGATATAAAAGTTGTAGTAGAATAAGAAAAAGGATATATCAAATGGAGGATTGATTTTTTGACTTCATACATTGTGTAAAATCTGTGAAGTAGAATCATGTGAATATTTTGAAAACATCATATATATATTTTTTAGAGGGCGTTATGTGAGTTCATAGAATAGAGAAATCATGTTTACTTTTATATAGGAAATGTTTAAATTATATATGATGGACCATTACCATATAAATGATTTTATATTAAGAGGAACCTAAAATAGGTTTCAATATCTTTACATAGTCTCTATAAATTCAAACCTTGTGAAGATGTCAACATGGACATTAAAATCCTCAATAATCATGAATAAAAGATCACGATTCTAGTTGAGATTTTAGGAAGATTTTAAGATTATTTATTATGAGATTTAAAAAAGGTTATTATAATGTGTTTTGTCTCATGTTTTTAGAGGATTTCAATGTAGTCTTCCAAAGAATGATTTGTGTAAGAAATTTAAATTTTGAATTCACAGTCCTCCATTATTTGTTATACAAACAATGAGTATATAAAGGGGAGAGGGTTCATTTAGAAAAATTCTTGTAGAAGTAATGTACTAACCAAGGTTCTTGAGATATACGTTTTTCCAATAATCAAGCATTGTTTACTAGATATGGAGGTTCCTAATGAAGAAAGCACTAGGTGGTGAAGTGAGGTACCAGATGAATAACTGAGGCACTAGACCAATAAAGTACCAATTGATTGAGTGGGGTTTCAAATGAAGTAATTTTATATAAATATGTGTCATTTAGAGAATTTTCAGATAAAAATTTTCAAACCAAGAATTTTTTAACAAAGTCTTTAAAGCTACATTTCAAGAAATAATCGAAGACCTTATTGGAGTGTAAGTTTTAGTAAACTATAGAAGAAGACATATGACATGTAGAAACCTATTGGTGATGGTCTATTATTTTGTTTCAAATTATATTTTATCATATTATCAATTTAGGAAGAAAATTCACTATCAAAATACTATAGTTCCATGAATGTTATGTATATACACTATTTGTTATATACCAAATGGGATTATATTCTAGTAGATGTGTGATATCAAATTGTTTCTAAATTATTAAAAGGTAAAAATACTCTTATTGAGTAAAGAATTTTTTTAACTATTATATTCCCAATGGTGTCATTGTGTGTTGTGTTTTAGTCGATTAAATTCTCTCAAACTGGATGAAAGATTTGTTTTTAAAGAAGAAAACATAAAAAAAGCATTGACTCAAACATCCCACTCTAAATGATCATTCTAATCTGGACTGGTGCTTTCACTACCATTTATGGCGGTAATTCTAGATCCACCTAAAAGGTCATTGAATGCCAATTTGAATATAGGGAGAAATAATTTTTTATTATCCTCCACCCAAACATTATCAATATTACGATTCTTATAAGGGAAATTTCAGTAATAATTTTAGTTCATCACATTTACCCTATTCCTCGCATATGGATAGTGTTAAGACCCAAATTTTCTATGTAATTTTTTAATTATATAGAATTATTAAGAGTGTGTGAAAATTTATGACGTGTGATTCCAAGTCATAGTGTACCTGGAATAAATTTTTGATCATTTTTAAAGGTACGTTCAGTAAACACGCAAGCAGCATTTTTTATCTTTTGAACGAGTGAAAGGATTAAAAATCTGAGGGCACCATTGAATTCGTAGTTTTAGGATTCACCAAAGGAAGGATTAACTTTGATATCATTAGGTTGGGGGGAAAAGTTAGATTTTTGAAATTTAAAAGAATAATAACATAACTTTGTTATTTTATTTTTCTTTTTTCATTTTCCTCTAACAGACAAGTGGCGGTGGTGGGACCAACGGTGTGTCAAGCCATTAAAAGGCTTGAATTCTAAAACCCTCTATAATAGGGCTGTTGGAATTAAGAAGGTTCCTATTAAATAAACCCCCATTAATACCATGTGTGTTACTCCCACTCCCCCTCCCATTTATTTAGATCTGATGAGGATTGTTGGAAAGGATTCACCAAGGGACAAAGTTCTAATAAAGTGTCGTGACACCAATCACTTGGAGGATGGGACAAGTTCAAGTGGGTGGTGATGAGTGCCACCAAATGAAGAACACCAACTACTCCTCAAATTTGATGTTCTCCAATGATCTTGAGGTAGGGATTTATCTTGTTTTAATTTCAATATATTGTTAAATCATACACCCTTTCCCCACATTTAAGACATTAACCTGGAGGGAACGAGCCAAAACAAACATGGCTTGGACCCTCTGCTAATTTTTTAATCCCTGCATTCTTCACAGTCCATTTTATTTTGATTGGACAGAACCCATAATAGAGGGTCGATAAGCAAAGAGCGCATCCCAGGGAGGCCAATAGTACCAATGGAAGGAAAAACAGGCCACTGGAGCTCACCCGGTGACCTGAGGAAGATATCCAGTGTGGCACTCACATGGTAGCACTGACGAATGATGATGAATGGTGATAGTGATGGAGAAAAATGATGAACTGTGGAAGGGATGGGGGTGCGCTATCATGCGCTGCCAGTGGATGAGGCCGCAACCATGGTGGGTGAAGACGACGACCGGCTCAGGCCAGGCATAGAAGGTGATGGAGGAGCAGCGCGCCATCACGCGCTCCTGGAGATGGTTGTGGCATGAAGCCACGATAGTGGAGGAGGGACACGCCCCTGCAAGGGCTGCAGCTACTAGGTGGCGCTAAGTGTCATCACTACTCCATTACTAGAACAACATATCCATACATGAGTAATGGGGGGAGCGCTCCCCCCCCCCCCCCCAATGCTAGAAAGGGCTAGACCTGCACCAGTGGGAAACACCTATAGAAGGCCACGCCCCACCGTGGTCCATGCCACGCATTCAGTAGGCCGCTACCCACTAGTGGTCGAGCAAAGAGATCCTAGCAGGCTATGACCTTCCATGATTTGGGCCACGCTAGCCAAGCGGGATGCGCTGCTCAGTTAAACTGAGTTGATTTGGCCCAGACCGGGTTAGTCCGACTCGGTTGGACTAGGCCCATCCCTTCGAGGCCCAATTTATCTATATGATCCGTAACATGAAATTCATGCATCTATTTAATGAACCGTCTACAGAACTGGGACCCTTAGATTTAGAAGGATCTTTGGATATACTCCACATATGTTATAGAGAATGTTGGAGTATGTCTGGGTTGGATTTAACTCGAATCCAACCAGTCCCTCAGAACTAAAATGCTTAAAAGTCACAGACCAGGTGTCAAATTGATGCACTATCTAACATGTTAGAACCAATACGACATGGAGGCCATATGAGATAGTTCTTCATAGATATTTATGTTGGTTGATGTATGACATATGGTTGAGGTGTGATTCCTCCTAGAATCAAGCATTCTTTGAGCAGGAATCCAGTGGTTGGCAGTGAGGTGGAGGTTGAAAAGAAGTCCTACAAAGGTTAGTACCGAGTGATCCAACGCAAGTCAGCACTTACCAATCATGTGTGGGTTATATCATTTGTGGGTCAGCGCTCAACGATCCCGTGTGGGTCAGTGAATACCGATCCTATGTGGATCAGCGGGGGTTAGTACCTATCGATCTTGTGTGGTTCAGACTTTGTATGGACAATAGCAGTCCCTCTCGATAAAATAAGATGATATAGCTTCTTGACTAATCATCCATACTTATGTGCTTTACTAATACCAGGTGTAATCTGAGTATTTACCTTTTTGGTACTCTCACCTTCGTTGTGTTACCTTCATGGTGTAACCTTGGTTGAAATTTCACCTTCATGGTGCTTCATTCGTAGTGTTACCTTCACGGTGTTACCTTTGTTGTATTCTTCCTTCATGGATCTGTTGTGCAAATATCATAAAAGTTGGATCCTTATGTTTTCATCATTTATTAGATGAGTATATTTTGATAACGTAGATATAGGTATGGGCATATACCTAAGTAGATTTGATGACTGCTTCGTGCTTTGTGATTGAGGTATTGCTTTGTGGTTTTTACTTTGTGAAACTATTGGAGACATTCAATGTCTTGGTTTCCCTACTGAGTATCATTATACTCACCCCTGCACGGGCTACACATGCACCTTTTTGTGTCTTGTGCATATGACAGATAATGTTGATCAAGACTGAGGGAGCCAGGACTGGATGGTTCTTAGAGGTGGACCATTTGATGTGATATTCTATAGTGACTACTGATCTCGAGTTGTACCTACCCTTCATATAGCGACCCAGACTTTAAATACATGGTTAATACTTAAAAATTTAAGCAAACTTATTACAACATATAACAAAACCATGAAAAGGCCGTATAGGTATAGTGTCTTTAGAAACTAGGAAACATAAACAACTGGTTCATAAAGCATCTACATTGTCTCCCATTTATTTCATCATATCAATAGTCCCTTTTTGGCATATCATAATTAATAACCTTTTTCCTGACCTAGGGAAAGAAAACATACAAAAGGGTGAGCTCAAATGCTCAGTAAGGGTAAACAAAAGAAATATCAATCACATCAAATTCATAAGAACATAACATTTTGGAAATCTTACCCTGCAAAAGAGATCATAATTTCATAACATTGGATAAATCATAGTAGTGAAATGTAATACCAATAATCATAACATAAAACATGAAACATTGTGGCATATATACATAATAATAGATAATCATTTCTTATTATTCAAGACTCATTGCCAAGACTATCTTAGTGGACAAAGTCCATTTCTGAACTGAGTTCACTCCTCGTTTCAGTCCTGTTTCACTGAACCGGTTTAACCTGCCGTTCCAGCCATGTCTATCTCATGAGATATAAAATCTTTAACCAATGCATTGGAGGGAGATATAGGTCCCACCCATCTCATAATTATACCATTCTTATGTGTTCCACAAAATCATAAACCACAAATCATATCATAACCCATGTAATAAAAATGTGAATCTTAAACATCGTGACATCATAAAACAATTCATATAAGATAAGGGAATTCATAAAAATATTTACATCACAACAAAATCAAATAAATTTAATAATAGGGATATAAATAGAACCCTATATTATCTTAGATGGAAAATAATTTTGATAAACTCTTGAACTCCATTCTTGAGGAAAATATCCTTTCTACTTAAAAAACATTTTTCCTTTATTAACATGTCATACAATTTTAAACTAAAAGAATTTGATTAAAAATAAACTTGAAAACATGTTAAGGAATATTCTTGGAAATAATGTTTTAAAAATCCATTCATTCCGTATAAGTTAAAAAACATTGTTCTCGTACTTTTATAGGAAAAGTCAAAAAGTACCTCGTACGAAAAACGACATAAGATTCCTTTCATATATTTTACTAAAAACTCACCGAAGGTTAAAATTGGATTTAATTAATTGTATGATTATATAAATAATATTACATATTGAGGAAACGTGGATGTGGATGATTAATATTCCCCAGTAAATTCTGAAGTATAAACAATCTCGGATAAAAATTGAGATTGTGAGATTATCCCTTACCTTAGGTACGATTTTCTTTGTAAGTGTCTGAACCTCCTGTATAATGATTTAATTAATGTTTTTGACTTATTCCATAATAATACTTATTGTTATGATATCATATATGGTCATATTATTAGCTTCTTATTAGTAATATTTCATTGCTACTTGTTATTCGGGTGTTTAGTACTTTTTGTTCTTATGCGTGTTTTGTCAAATAAAATCTTATTATTATCTTTAGGTTATAGATACCTCATTTCCATAATGGTATCAGTGTACTATATATCATATTTATTCATTCAATTCATTTATATAATCATTATTCAATGAAATTATGTAGAACGAATCGCATCACATTGTGGAGACGGTATTCTGTACGCACGCACGAGCGATGATATCGTTCCCATGATCGTGGAATTGTATTAGAGTGTATTTATACAATTTCAGAATCAATAAAATATTAAAATAATAATATATAGTAATTTATTTTCACCATTATACTCGTCCAAGTAAGGTGGTGATGGAAAATATATTACACCACGGCGTGGAGACGATATTCCGTACGTACGCACGCGCGGAGATTTTGTTTTCCGTAGGATGGATAGATGGTGAAATAGGGTTGTTTAATACTTATAATAACATATCCATATATTTGTGATACTGATGTTATTAATTTATAATGAAACAACTAAATAAGAAGAATTGGAAGAAGAGATAAAGGTGAAAGAATCTGAAACAGACATTACATCTTCTTTGAAGCGCCTCTTTGAGACCTCCTCTTAGGGCACTAAAATTGGTCTTTGAATATGAATGGGACCTCTAGGATGTTTCTAGGGAAGTGGGGAAGTGAAATGGGAAGGGAGTTTCCGATCTTGAAGGCTGAAATTGGTGTGACGAAGATAGGGAGGAGGTTCCCTTTTATAAGGGAGGAGAGGGGCACCTTTGGAAATATAAGAAATATTAGTTTATATTAAATCCCAACCCCACATAAAAACTTCCAAAATGAATCATATATGATTATTAGATGTGATAGGGTTGTAATATCATCAAACAATAAAATTTATACATGTTAGGAATTTATTTTAAACATTATCAACTTGATTTATCCTTATTTATCAATTTAATTTTATTTGTAGTAATAATATTCTAAATTTTAAATTATTATAAATAATTACATATGTGTTGTGAATTTTCAATAATTTGACACTTTATGACATTTGAGACCATATAAATTTTAATTTTTAATTTTTAAATATTTTTGTGATTTTTAATCAATTTTATAATATGTTATTTTTATAAAATAACAATAATGTCAATTTTGACACTAATCATTTATTTGAATTTAAATAAAATATATACAGAATATATGTTCGAAATATAAGATTTAATAGATTCATAAAATATCATATGTCTCTAGAAAATTAGTGTAGAACATTAAATAGTTCATATAATATTTATTTTAATATTTTTAAAACCATTTATTTGATATTTTAATTATTAAAATAATTTCAACATCACTATTGTGTCATAATTAATGATAATTATTTAATCCCTAAAAATTATAAATAAATTCCTATTATGTTTATAATTGTATTAGATTTCTAGAGACTATTCATGTTTGAAGTTTCATTAATTTTATCACTAATGTAAAATTATTATACTTATAAGATTTAAGAAAGTGACATGTTGTCACATTCTTTGGTTTTAATAATAATTAAATTATTTTCATTGAAAAAAGTCCATTAAATGAATCTAATCCGACCCTTAGGTTATATGGGTAGACTTTTAGTCATCCAATAATATTTTGGTAGGTGTTACGTTAATTTTATAATCTTATATTTACCCTTAATTACCCGATTTACCTTTAACTATGGTAAATAAAATTTACTGTAGTTACTATTCATATTGCCCAAAAATAGAAAGTATCCTATTAACATAATTTTGACCCACTGATTCCAAATATGGAATCCATTTTTCAAAATTCAAAAAATTTATGTTTCAGCAATTAATTTAAAATAAATCCCGTTGTTATGAAAATGGGTTTTAGAAGTAAAAACATTGCCAAAGAGTGAAATGTTCTTACCTATGAATTCAATGTGAAATTAATGATAATGACATAAATTATATTAAATGATAAAAATATGATCTATTTATACTTTAAAACTATTAAATATTATAATTCATCCATATAAATTATCTCAATGAAAAAAGATGTTTTTAATTAAAAATTAGCGTATTTTTACTATTCATCAAAATATGAAAGTTATCAGAAAAATATCAAAAATTTATCCAAAGTAAATTTTTATATCCTGATTAAAAAGAAGAATTTTATTTTTTCAAATTTAACTTATAAACATTTCAAAAAATAGATTTAATATGGGTGTGCCATCAAAAGGCGGCAAAACTGCATTTTTTTGAAAAATACGGATTTTACATCACAAAAATTATTTTGTTCTCTTACCATGTTCTAGAAAATGTGTAAGATGAATAATAAATTTTAAAATGTAGTTATTACTATTCATAAATACTAGTTCATAATAATATATCATTGTTTAGTGAAACCTTGTATTACGTACTACACACGCTGTCGAGGAAGGTCGTGATTGTGTGTAATGAAAGCCAAGTCCATATTGTGTGCTATGAAAGATACCTTTGGTGTTGCGTATATCATAAGACATAAAAAAATATTTCTCATAAAATCTCAGGTCGTTACATTCTACCCCCTTTAAAATGAATTTCTCCCTTGAAATTCGTCACTTCATTACAAACAGATGAGGATACTCCACCCTCATCATATCCTCAGGTTCCCATGTAGCTTCTTCTAATTGGTGGTTCCTCCATAAAACTTTCACCAAGCAAGTGGTCTTGTTCCGTAGGACATTTTTGCTACGATACAGAATCTCTATCGGTTGTTCTTCATAAGAAAGATCTTGCTCCAGCAGTACAACTTCTGAGCTGAGTACATGTGAAGGATCAGGTATGTACCTTCTCAGGAGAGATACATGGAACACATCGTGAAATTGAGAGAGATTCGGTGGAAGCGCCAATCGGTAATCTACCTTCCCAAAACGATCCAGAATTTCAAAAGGACCAATATATATAGGGCTCAACTTTCCCTTCTTTCCAAATCTCATGACCCTCTTCCAGGGAGATATTAGTAAGAACACTTTATCACCCACTTCAAACAATAGGTATTTTCATCGATTGTCGGCATAACTTTTCTGTCAACTCTGAGCTGCTTTTATGTGTTGTTGAACAGATCTGACCTTTTCTGCCATCTCATCAACAAGATCAGGTCCTAATAGCTTTCTTTCCCCAACTTCATCCCAGCAAGTTGGAGCCCTGCATTTCTTTCCATAGAGAGCTTCATAAGGAGCCATCTGAATACTAGAGTGAAAGATATTATTATAAGAAAATTCTAGCAAAGGTATGTGTTGATCCCAACCACATTTGAAATCTATAGAGAAATATCTCAACATATCTTCTAGAGTTTGAATTGTCCTCTCAGACTAATCGTCTGTCTTAGGATGATAAGCAGTGATGAAACTCAACTCTGTATCCAGAGTATGCTGAAAAAATTTGCCAGAACATTGAGGTAAACCTCGGATCCCGATCAGATATAATAGAAAGTGGTACTCCATCCAATCTTACCACTTCCATTACATATATTCAGGAAAACCGATCTAGAGAGAAATCCTCTCTAATAGCAATTAAGTGTGCAGACTTTGTACGACGATCAACTATGACCCAGATAGCATTATTGACTTTGGATGTTTTAGGAAGTCCAGTGACAAAGTCCATAGTGATGTTTTCCAATTTCCATTTTAGTATAGGTAATGGTTGTAACATCCCCTTAGACTTATGTCTCTCAACTTTAACATGCTGAAAAACCAAGAATCGAGAGACATATTCAGCAACATCTCTTTTCATGCCATCCCACCAGAAGTACTCTTTTAGGTCCCTATACATCTTCATGATTCCAGGATAAATAGAGAATGAAGAACTATGAGCCTCATACAGCAACTCCTTCTTTAATTCGGGGATGGGAGAACACAAACCTGATTCCTGAACTTTATTATCCCATCACAATCAAGGATGAATTCAAGAACATTTCTCACCTTCTTTTGCAACTCGACATCTTCTTTCTGCGCCTCTTTAAGCTTCACATGTATATATGGTTGAACATTCATTTGAGAAAGATAATATTTCTCCCCTTCCACAAAAATTCCAAGATCCATCCTTTTTAAATCCATAAATATTGGATCTTTTGTGATCCTCATCATGGATAAGCTAGCATGGTCTTCTCGACTTAATGCGTCTGCTACCTTGTTTGCTTTCCCAGGGTGGTAATGAATTGAGCAGTCATAATCCTTAATCAGCTCCAACCTTATTCTTTAATACATATTCAGAACCTTTTGTGTGAAAAAATACTTTAAACTTTTATGATCAGTATAAATATCACACCTTTCACCATAAAGGTAATGCCTTCAAATCCTTTATACAAAGATAACCACAGCTAACTCCAAATCATGAGTTGGGTAATTTTTCTCATGGATTTTCAACTGTCGTGAGGCATAAGCTATCACCATATCATTTTTCATGAGAACCCACCCCAGTCCCTTCTTGGATGCAAGACTTTTGATCACAAACCTTTCTCAACTGCAAGGTAGTGTGAGCACAGGTGCACTGGCTAAACTTCTTTTTAGCTCTTTCATATTCTCTTCACATTCCTCCGTCCAAAAAAACATAACTCCTTTTCGAGTCAACTTGGTGATTGGGTTAGATAACCTTGAAAAATAATTCACAAAATGTCGGTAATATCCAGCCAAACCATGAAAACATCAGATCTCAGTTACTGTTGTTGGTCTCGAACATCTTCCAATAACCTCTATTTTTGATGGATCCATAGATATCCCCTCTTTTGATATTATGTGACCTAAAAAAGAAACTTTTTTGAAGCCAAAATTCAAAATTGGTAAATTTGGCATAATGCTTCTCCTTTCTTAGGGACATTTATACAATTCTCAAGTGATCTTCATGTTCTTCATTGATCTTTGAATAGACAAGAAAATAATCTATAAAGGCTACCACAAACTGATAATGATAGTCTCTAAAGACTCTATTCATCAGATCCATGAAGATAACATTGGAATTAGTAAGACCAAATGGAATCACTATAAATTCATAGTGTTCATACCTTGTACAGAAAGCCATATTTGGTATATCCTCCCTTTTGACCCTTAATTGATGATACTCTAAACAGAGATCAATCTTTGAAATGTATTGACATCCGCTTAGTTGGTCAAATTGGTCATCAATGTGTGGGAGAGGATATTTTTTCTTAATAGTGATCTTGCCAAGTTCTCGATAATCAATGCAGAGTCTCATTGATCCATATTTCTTCTTAACAAACAGAACAAGTGCTCCCCAAGGTGACGCACTAGGGCGTATGAATCCTTTATCAATATTCTCTTGGAGTTTCTTCTTCAATTCATGCAACTCCATTGGGGCCATTCTATAAGTTGTCTTTGAAATAGAAAAAGCACCCGGTATGAGTTCTATTGAAAACTCAACTTCATGATTTGGTGGAAGACCTGGAAATTCCTCCATAAAGGCATCATCAAATTCCTGTACAATGGGAATATTATTAATCATGAGTTTCTCTCCAATAATTTGAGATAAATAACCTTCATTTAGTGGAATCAATACCCATAAGATAGAAGAAATTTCCACTGGAAGGTTATGATCATCCTTGCATCGATAGATGATCATAGATTGATCTGGAATATGAAATGTGACTTCCCTTATTTGAAAATATATATGAGATCCATATAATGAAATCCAATCCATTCCAAGAATCAAATCAAATTCTACTATAGTAAGGATCACAAGATTTGGAGGAAGCAATTTCCCACAAACTTCAATCGGAGAAGAATTATAAACTTTTGATGCGACTATTGTGACATTAGGAGTGGTCACAGCCAACTCAACATCTAATTGTTGAGGTAATACGGCGATACCCTTAGAAAATTATTCAAAAATAAAAGAGTGGGTGGATCGAGAATCAAATAAAACATTTTATACTTTAGAGTGGATGATAATTGTGCCTCTCACCCCTTAGTTGTCGTACTCCACATTGTCGATAGTAATTGCATGTGAATTTCCTTTGTCTTTGGCCTTAGGAGTTTGTTGATGTCGATCATCATCATCAACCCTTGGATTTGGGCATTGATTGGCATAATTCCCCATCTCCTTGCACTTGAAACATTGAAGTGTAGTAGGTTAATTATGTGTATCCCTTCCTTTTTTGCATCATTAGACATCTTCTTCCCATTATTTCGACATTCAATTTCCTGATGACCTTCTTTTCCACACTTATAACATTTGCTGGTCCCCTTAAGACAATTTACTCCATGATTCTTTCCACACATTGAGCATATGGGAAAACTCATCTTCTTTTCAGTGTGGTCTTTAGATTTTCCTTTGAATTCCATTTTCCCCTTATTATCAAACCCATGTTCCTGATGGGTTACACCAATCTCCATCTCAACCTTGAGAGCACATCGAACAATTTCCTCGTAGCTATTGATGTCCCTTATGTCTAACGCCCTTTGAGGACTTGGTTTTATGCCAATAAAGAATGGATCAATCCTACTCTCAGGTTAGATAATAATTCCGGAAGCGTACCTTGCAAGTCTTGTAAAATTTGCTTCGTAGGTACCAACAGATTCATCATCCTTTTGCTTCAGTTCAAGAAACTCCTTCTCCAAATTTGTTCGAAGAATAAGAGGGAAATACTTATTGAAAAATAAGTTCTTGAACTCATCCCATTCCATGGACTCAATTTCACACCTTTGCCTCGTTTTCTTAATAATAGTCCACCATTTATCAGCATCACCTTACAAAAAATACACTGCTAAGATGACTTTATCGTGTTCAGAACATTGGAGAACTGAAAATATCTTTTTAGTGGTACTTATCCATTGTTCAACCACTAATGGATCAGAAGACCCGCTGAATGAAGGTGGACACTACCTCATGGAGGATTCAACAGAATGTTCCTCCTTCCATTACTCATTTGGAAGTCCTGCATGATTCATATCTTGAGAAAGTTATGTGAGCATGGATATAGGATTTTTCATTCCACCTCCAATAATGTTTGGTTTCTCAGGGGGACAATCATTGCATTGCCCGTCGCATTCCGCATTAACATGGTTCCTTCGGGTTCAATCCATTGAATAAAACAAAGAAGAATAGTGTGAGCAACACTAATTATAATAGGAAAACCACATAATCAAGAATAAAATTTCACACTTAATGTCTTATCATAGGTTGTTCATGGCCATTTCTAAAACATTGAGATTGTGTTCTATGCTTAGACATATCCTTATATTTCTTACTAAGGATTTCACATCCTAGTTTCCAAAGGTTGACTATACCTTTCCTCTGATGCCAACTATAGCGACCCATACATTACAAACATGGTTAATACTTAAAATGTGAAGAATACTTATTACAACATATAACAAAACCATGAAAGGACCGTATATAAATAGTGTCTTTAGAAACTGCGAAACATGAACAATTGGTTTATAATGCATCTACATTGTCTCCCATTTATTTCACCATATCAATAGTCCCTTTTTGGAATATCTTACTTAATAACCTTCTTCCTGACCTTGGGAAAGAAAACATACAAAAGGGTGAGCTCAAATGCTTAGTAAGGGTAAACAAACGAAATATTAATCACATCAAATTCATAAGAACATTTTGGATATCTTACCCTGCAAAAGGGATCATAATTTCATAACATGGGATAAATCATGGTAGTGAAATGTAATCCCAATAATAATAACGTAAAACATTAAACTTTTTGGAATACACACATAATCATAGATAATCATTTCTTATTAGTCAACACTCATTTCCAAGAATATCTTAGTGGACAATATCCATTTCTGAACTGAGTTCACTCCTCGTTTCATTATTGTGTCACTGAATCGGTTTAACCTGCCGTTCTAGCCATGTCTATCTCATGTGATATAAAATCTTTACCCAATTCACTGTAGAGAGATATATGTCCCACCCATCTCGTAATGATACCATTCTTATGTGTGCCACAAAATCATAAACCATACCTCATAGCATAACCCATGTAATAAAAATGGGAATCTTAAACATCGTGACATCATAAAACAATTCATATAAGATAAAGGAATTCATAAAAATATTTCCATCACAACATAATCAAATCAATGTAATAATAGGGATAGAAACAGAACCCTATATTATCTTAGATGGAAAATAATTTTGATAAAACTCTTGAACTCCATTCTTGAGGAAAATATCATTTCTTCTTCAAAAACATTTTTCCTTTCATAACATGTCATACAATTTTAAACTACAAAAAGTTGATTAATAATAAACATGAAAACTTATAAACTATGATTCATGGAAATAATGTTTTAAAAATCCATTCATGCTGTATAAGTTAAAAAAACATTCTTCTCATACTTTTGTCGGAAAAGTCAAAAAGTACCTCGTACGAAAAACGACAAAATATTCCTTTCATATATTTTACTAAAAACTCACCGAAGGGTAAAATTGGATATAAACAATTTTTGGAGTATATAAATAATATTACTTATTGAGGAAACATTGATGTGGATGATAAATATTCCCCAGTAAATTCTGAAGTATAAACAATCTCGGATAAAAATTGAGATTGCGAGATTGTCCCTTACCATAGGTACGATTTCCTTCGTAAGTGTCTAAACATCATATATAATGATTTAAATAATGTTATTGACTTATTACTGAATTATACATATTTTTATGATATGATATATGGTCATATTCTTAGTTTCTTATTAGTAATATTTCATTGCTACTTGTTATTTGGGTGTTTATTACTTTTTGTTCTTATGCGTTTTTTGTCGAATAAATTCTAATTATTCTCTTTAGGTTATAGATACCTCATTTATAGAATGGTATTAGTGTACTACATATCATATTTATTCATTAAATTCATTTATATAATCATTATTCAATGAAGATTATGTAGAACGAATCACATCACATCGTGGAGATGGTATTCCGTACGTACGCACGAGCGATGATATCGTTCCCATGATCATGGAATTGTATTGGAGTGTATGTATATTATTTCAGAATCAATAAAACATTACAATAATCATACATAGTTATTTATTTTCACCATTATACCCATCCAAGTAAGGTGGTGATGGAAAATAGATTACACCACGGCGTGGAGACGGTATTCCGTACGTACGCACGCGTGATGATTTCATTTTCCGTAGGATGGATAGATGGTGAAATTGGGTTGTTTCATACATATTATAACATATCAGTATATGAGTGATAATAATGTTTTTAATTCATAATGAAAAAACTAAATAATAATATGTTGAAGAAGAAATAAAGTTGAAACAATCGGTAACGGACAATACCTCTTCTTTGAAGCGCCTCTTTGAGACCTCCTCTTTGGGCACTACAATTGGTCTTTGAAGAAGACCAGGACCTCTAGGATGTTTCTAGGGAAGTGGGGAAGTGAAATGGGTAGGTATTTACCAATAATGAAGGCTCAAATTGGTGTGAGGAGGATAGGGAGGAGGTTCCCTTTTATAAGGGAGGAGAGGGGCACCTTTGGAAATATAAGAAATATTAATTTATATTAAATCCCAACCCTACATAAAAACTTCCAAAATGACTCATATCCGAAAATTAGATGATATAGGGTCCTATTCTCATCAAAAAATAAAATTTAGACATGTTAGAAATTTATTTGAAACATTATCATCTTTATTTATCCTTATTTATCAATTTAATTTTATTTGTGGTAATAATATTCTAAATTTTAAATTATTATAAATAATTACAAATGTGTTGTGAATTTTACATAATTTGAAACTTTATGACATTGTAGACCATATAAATTTTAATTCATAATTTTTAAATATTTTTGTGATTTTTAAACAATTTTATAATATGTTATTTTTATAAAATAACAATAGTGTCAATTTAAACACTATTCATTTATTTGAATTTAAATAAAATATATATAGAATATATTTTCGAAATAAATGCTTTAATATATTTATAAAATGTCATATGTATCTATAAAGTTAGTGGAGAACATTAAATAGTTCATATAATATTTTATTTAATATATTTAAAACCATTTATTTGATATTTTAATTAATAAAATAATTTCAACATCACTATTGTGTCATAATTAATGAAAATTATTTAATCCTTAAAAATTATATATAAATTCCTATGATGTAGATAATTTTATTTAATTTCTGGAGACTATTCATGTTCGATGTTTCATTAAGTTTACCACTAAATTAAAATTATTATACATATAAAATTTAAGAAAGTGACATGTGGTCACATTCATTGGTTTTAATAATAATTAAATTATTTTCATGGAACAAAAGTCCATTATATGAATATAATCCGAACCGTAGGTGACATGAGACTACTTTTAGTCACCCAATAGGATTTCTTCATGTGTTAGGGTAATTTTATAATTTTATATTTACCCTTAATTACCGGATTTACCTTTAACTATGGTAAACAAAATTTACTATAGTTACTATTCATATTGCCAAAAAATAAAAAGTATCCTATTAAAATAATTTGGACCCACTGAATCTAAATATGGAATCCATTTTTCAGAATTCAAAATATATAAGTTGCAGTAATTAATTTAAAATAAATCTCGTTGTTAAGAAAACGGGTTTCAGAAGTTAAAACATTGCCAAAGATTGAAATGTTTATACCTATGAATTCAATGTGAAATTAATGATAATGACATAAATTATATTAAATGGTAAAAATATGTTCTATTTATACTTTAAAACCATTAAAAATTATAATTTTACCATATAAATTATCTCAATGAAAAAAGTTGTTTTTAATTAAAAATTAGCTGTTTTTACTATTCATCAAAATATGAAAGTTATCAGAAAAATTTCAAAAATTTATCGAAAGTAAATTTTTATATCCTGAGTATAAAAATTTAATTTCATTTTGTCAAATTGAACTTATAAACATGTCAAAAACTGGATTAAATGTTGATACGCCATCAAAAGGCAGCAAAACTGCATTTTTTTAAAAATACTTATTTTACCCGAAAAATTTATTTTATTCTCTTACCATGTTCTAGAAAATGTGTAAGATGAATAATAAAATTCAAAATTTAGTTAATACTATTTATAATGGCTAGTTTATAATAATATATCATTGTTCAGTGAAACCTTGTATTGCGTACTACACACACTATCGAGGAAGGTCACGATTGTGTGTAATGCAAGCCAAGTCCGTATTGTGTGCTGTGAAAGATTCCATTGGTGTTGCGTATAACAGAAGACATAAAAAAATATTTCACATAAAATATCTAGGTGTTACACTTCAGGTAGGATCCTCGGTGGATGATCTAGGATTTTTTTCTCTTTTTAGTAAAACTTTTACTTTTCATTTGGGCTTGTATTTCGGCCCCTTTACTTTCATTACACTTTTTACTATATCATTTTACTTCATGGTTGCTTCTTGTTGAGTTGTTAGATTGTGTGTTTCTATAGGTTCGAAGGAAATTCCTTCCCGTTATAGGGATACACCTTTTCGGTGCTAGTCCCCAACCCCTGGCCAATGGAAGGCGGGCATGGGGTAGTGACAACAAGGGCCCCAGGGGACGAGTTGTGAAAAAGTTGTATCAGAGGAGTTGGTTTTATCGAAAAACTAAATCTTTGATCTTTTCATAGTGGCAATAGTGTTAAGTGTTTTGAGTGTGGTTTTATGTTTGGGGAATCCAGTGTTGATGTAGCAGTCGACGTATCCATTCACTGGGACACTGAATTTTGATTTCCTACTAAGTGTACGAAAACAACGATTGTGTGTGTTTTTGAAAAGATTCTCTTTGATTCAGCTCACCATGTATAAATATTGACTGTGCAGAGCCTGTTTTATTTTAGTATGCCACCATGCAAAATGCTAGTCAGTATTCCTAAGAGAGCACACGATGATGGCCCACTAAACGATGAGGCCTCAGTTCAAGGCCCACTTATGGTGTTAGAACATTTGGGTGGTAGACGAGCAGCACCACTACACATTGGGAATTGTTCCAACCATACCCATTAGTAGATGGTGCACATCGACTAAACACGTTGCACATGTTTCAGCGAAAGAGGTGTCCTAGGTTTCGAGGTGAGAGGGACATGCATGCGGCTGAGGACTTGCTAGAGGCTTTGGCTAGAGTTTTTTTTGCTTAGTTGGGACACCAACTGACCCGATGGTGATCCTAGATGGAAGTCTCTTCTAGGGAGAAACTGGGGGATGGTGGAGTTTGACACTATAATTATACGATGAGGCGACCCTCACCTGGGTGGATTTTTAAGGCATTTTCAGGGCAGATTTTACCCATGAAACTCTACACTCAGTGTTTATACAGGACCTACTAAACTTACCGAAAGGCACTATGATCATGGCCCAGTACATAGAAAGATTCACTAATCTCCCCCACCACTCCACCGACATGGTATGAGACCCTTTATAAAGGGATCAAACCTTTGATCAGGGTCTCCGACGGGAGATCACAGCATCAATGATATCACTTAGTATTTAGACAGATGCTGGGGTGCTAGAGTACTCGCTTTTGGTGGAGAGAATCCAAGCTGAGAAAAAACCGACAACGAGAGCCACCACTGGATGTTATATAGTAGAGTCATCTGCAGAAGGTAGTAGATGGATAACACAGGGGCCCAAGCAAGCCATACCATATGGTGGATGGCCTCAAGATATAATTTTGGTGGGGAGGGGCTCATGGGACAGAGGACATAAGGGGATCATATAGTGTTACTTGTGAGGATGGTAGGGCCAGTTGGCTTGGAATAGCTTGACCCACTGTATGGACGACTAACAGATAGTCAAGGGACCGCCAAACCAAAGTAAGAGGTTCGAGAGAGGAGGTCTGCATGCTGGGGGACATGGCCGAGGAGCTTGTCGTGTAGTAGGCGGTGGGAAGCGATGCGAGGTTCTACAGCCACCACCTCTAGGTGGTCCACCTTGACTAGAGGGAGAAGGGGGATATGGATAAGATTAGCTCCAGGCAGCTAAGGCCTACGACCAAGGCACTCTAGATGTGATTAGAGGTACGATCTATGTCTACACCACCTTTGATGTAGTACTTATAGACATAGGTGTCAGTCACTATTTTATTTCTGTGGCCCTCGTTTAGAGCTCGAAGATTACAGTGTAGTCTTTGGCTCAATTATTATGGATAGAGACTCCTACAGGGGGGATTCGACAATTAAAAATTGGTGCAGGAAGTTTGAGATTACTCTAGGAGGTGAGAGCTTTGGATGGGATCTTCTAGTAGCGGCGTTGAGACTTTATGACTCCATCTTTGGAATGGACTAGTTATCCACGGTCTTTGCTCAGATGGACTGTATTAGGCGCAAAGTGCAGTGTGTCCACGAGGATGGTACTAGGTTTTCCTTCACAGTCAAGAAGGGAACCATTGCAGAACATGATAGACTTACCTAGAGGAGGGTGTAGTTGATTCCCCATCAGTTGGATATCCTTACACTCAGAGAAGTTGTTGTTGAGAGTCTGGTCTATCCTGTAGTGGTGGACCAGTATACCAATGTCTTCCCTGATGATGTTCTGGGACTACCACCTCATAGAGAGGTATACTTTTACATCTACCAGGACCCTGAGACAAAACTGATATCTACCCAAGCATATCGGATGGCTCCTGCAGAGCTTCGTGAGTCATAGGTATATTTGTAGGGCTTTCATAGGAAGGGGTTCATAAGGCCCAGTGTTTCTCCATGGGAAGCCTTTATTTTGTTGTCCAAGCAGTAAAATGAACGTTTGAGACTCACAATGGACTATCAGTGTTTGAACCAGGTCACCATGAAGAAAAAATATCCACTTTAGAGGATTTAAGACCTTTTCGATCAGATGAAGGGATCTCAGTGGTTATTGAAGAATGACCTCAGATCATTCTATCATCAGCTCTGGGTACGAGATGATGATGTGTAGAAGACAACCTTCAGATGTCTGTATGACCACTATGAGTTCTTGGTTATGCTATTTGGCATGACCAACCCCCTAATAGTGTTCATGGGACTCATGAACAAGATCATTTATCCATACCTCGATCGCGTTGTGGTGGTCTTCATTGACGATATCTTGATATACTTAGTGTCAGAGGAGGAGCATGTCTATAATCTACATATTGTTCTAGATACATTCACAGAGCACTAAATTTAGGGTAAGCTCTCTAAGTGCTAGTTCTAAAAATGGGAGGTCCACATTCTAGGACATGTTATCTTAGAGGCTGGAGTTGTAGTGTATTTTTTGAAGATAGAGGTTGTGCTATCTAGGGAGCAACCCAAAAGTGTGACTGAGCTGTGGAGTTTCCTAGGGTTTTCTGGGAACTAATAGAGATTCAAAGTTGACTTTTCTAGAGATGAAGAACACTTTTCAGCTTTGAAAAAGAAGGGAAAACCCTTCATATGGATGTAGAGATGCCATCATAGTTTTCCAAAACTGGTATTGAGGCTGACGAGTTCCCCCATCTCGAGGATACCCAAAGAGGTTGTTGGGTATGTAGTATATTGTGACACATCAGGAACCAAACATGGTTGTGTCTTGATGCAAGAGTGAGAAATGATTTCTT
The DNA here is from genome assembly GCA_963277665.1 of Viscum album. NCBI lineage: Eukaryota > Viridiplantae > Streptophyta > Magnoliopsida > Santalales > Viscaceae > Viscum > Viscum album. The sequence continues at coordinate 131,805,111 of OY728162.1, forward strand.
ATTTTTCATTATAGTTGATTTATCCTTAGTAGAACTATGCCTCTCAATAACTAGATTTAGAAGCAGTGGTCTTCACCATGATGATTTGGTGACATTACTTCATGGGAAAAATTCTACAGTCTACTCTAATCACAAGACCTTAAGGTATATCTTCTCAGGGAAGGACCTGAACCTAAGACAATGGAGATGGCTAGGGTTCCTCCAAGACTATAACTTATAGATTTTATACACTCATGGGAAGGGAAATGTAGTGGTAGATTCACTTAGTAAGAGGTCTAGTTTATAGCTTCTGGATGAGGCAATAGAGAAGCTAGCCTTGTTGCAGATATCCTTTGTGGATAGAGATGGAGCAGCTTAACTCCAGTCTATGACTACCACACCCCACTTATTCAGCAATTTCGGGAGTCACATCTTTGGGACATTGACTGCGAGGCTAGAGCTGCTCAGATATCCATAGGACAAGCACCTGATGGATTTTATGATGGTGGGGAGCATGTCATCCTCTTTAGAGGACGCACCTTGGTCACATGGCACTACATGAGTAGGTTTTGAGGGAGTTCCATACTTCCCCTCACACAGTACATCCTTGTGTGGTGAAGATAAACCAGGATCTCTGGCATCTACCCTCATGGTCATGGATGAAGAATACTACGGTGGAGTTTGTTTCACGATGCCTCACTTTTTTGCATGTGAAGGCTAAGCCTCAAGTAACACTAGGATTATTACATCCCCTAGAGGATCCAGAGTGGAAGTGGGATGGAATATTAATGGATTTCATGATAGGACTGCCACATATATCCAAGGTACATGATTCATTCTGGGTGATCATTGAGAAACTCACCATCTCAGCACACCTACTACCCATCCGATAGAAGGGATCAATAGAGGGCTTGGGGAACCTTTATGTATAGAAGATTATATGACTTCATGGGGTGCCATCAATGACAGTTTTTGACCATGAAACACGTTTTACGTCCCAGTTGTGGAATGGATTACTAGGGGTGTTCAAAACTCATCTATGTTTTCGCACTGCCTTTCATCCTCATATGGATGGTTAGATAGAGTGGAATATTCAGAAACATGAGGACATGCTTAGTGCTTACATTCTAGATTTTTTCCATAGTTTGGAGGATCATTTTCCCTTGGTGGAGTTTGTATACAAAAACAGCTATCACTCCACCATTAGTATGGTACCATATGAGTCCTTGTATGATCTACAATGCCAATCAACTCCTTTTAGGATGAACCCATGGGAGTTAGCACATATGGGTCCAGAGTAGGTATGAGATTTCACTGAGGTGCAGATCATCCAGGAGCGAATGAAGAATGCACAGAGTAGGAAGAGGTATTATAATGACAGGAGATAGAGACCTCTAGAGTTTCAGGAGGGGGACCATGTAATCGTGTGAGTATCCCCTCAACAGAGACTATGTAGATTTGGTCGAGGTGGATGCATTCACTGAGGTTTGTCAAAGCATTTCTGATACTTCGAAAGATTGGCGAGGTGGCATACTGCATGTCACTACCAACGCAGTTGGAGAGGGTGCACAATGTCTTACACGTATCCAAAATGAGGAGATATGTGCATGAACCATCTCATATCATCGACCTTGGTGAGCTGGACTTTGAGTAGGGTACGACATTTACAGAGGATCTAGTGGAGATTGAGGATCGACAAGAGAAGGACCTTCACAGACGATCGATACTGCTATTGCGCATTTTATGGAAACAAAGGAACCTCCTTGAGAGAACATGGAAGTGGGAGGCTTAGATTCATGATCAGTATCCCCATTTTTTTATTTAGTCCATGTTGTCTATTTCGGGGATGAAAAGCCCTAAGTTGGGGAGAATGTAAAGACCTGGATTTTCCATGTATTTATTTAAAATATATGGAATTTTTACGAGTCTGTGAAAATTGACGATGTGTGATTCCAAGGCCTAGTGTGCTCGGAATAAATTTCTCAACATTTTTAACGTTTGTTCAGTAAACATGAAGGCGGAATTTTCTATCTTTTGAAATGGTGGTTGGATTAATAATCCAAGTCCACCATTGAATATGCAGCACCCAAGTTCACTTATGTAAGGCCTCACATTGACCATAATAGGTTAGGAAAAAAATTTATATTTCAGACATTTAAGTGAATAATAAATTAAATTTTTTATTTTCTTTTTCTTTTTATTTTTTCCTCCAGAGGACAAGCGGATATAGTAGGACCAATAACTTGTCAATAAATTAAAGGGATTCAATACTCAAATCCTTTGTAACAATGTCGTTGGAATTAAGAAGGTTCCTATTAAATAAACTCCCATTAATTACACATGAATTACTCACCACTCCCTCTATTATTTATATGGAGCCTGGTGAGGAGTGTTAGCATGGCTTCACTAGGTGGTGATGTTGGGATAATGTGCCATGGAACCAATAACTTGGTGGATGGGACCAGTTCTGGCAGGAGGTGACGAGGGCCACCGAACGACCAACACCAACTCCTCCTCCTACACAATTTTCTCCACCGATCTTGAGGTAGGGATTTATATTGTTATAATTTCATGAGATTGATAAATCATGTGCCCTTTCCCCCTTGCTACAACATTATCACAGAGGGCATAGGAAAAACCAAAAAATCCCTGACCCTCAACTACTTTGTTAATCTTTGAGTTCTTCACGGTCCTTTTTTATATGGATTGGATGGAACCTAGAATGGATGGTCATGAAACAAATAGGTTGTCCCAGGGAGGCGGATGGAACCAATAGCGGAGGAAAGTGGCCCTCAAATCTCACTCGGTGACCCATGGAAGACTGTCGGTGTGGCAGCACCAGCAATCAGTAGTGATTGGCAATGGTTTGCCATGTAAGGGATGGCAGTGCGCCATCACACACCGCCTATGGAGGAGGTCACGACCATAGCCACAACATGTGATGATGGTGGCTAACTCAGGCCATTTTTGGAAGGTGGAGGTGGATCGACGCACTGTTGTGTTTTGCTGGATATGGTTGTGGAACGAAGCCATAGTGGTGGAGGAGGCACCTGCCTCTATGGGTCCCCCAGTGACCTCGCAGTGCCACATGGGGCCGCCACTCCATTTTACAAATGACTTAGCCATTTGGGAGTAAATGAGGGACTCCTACCCCCCTGTCAGCTTGGGCGGGACCCTCACCCTCAAAACGTGCCTCCAGTAGGCTGCGCCCCTCCGCGTGTGAGGCCATGAGAGCCCCAGCGGGCCGCCCCTCAAATAGGCCGCTCCCCTCCTTGGGTCGGGTCGTGGGAGCCCCCGCGGGCTGCGCCTCCAACGGGCCACGCCCTTCGAGGGCTGGGATACACCACCAGTAGGTCACACCCCTCCCCGAGCCGGGCCGCACGTACCCCAGCGGGGTCGTGCCCTTAGTTGGTCGGGCCATGTGAGCCTAGTGGGCCATGCCATGTTGAGTCAATAAGGGTTTCCTTATGAATTTTCAATTCCTTCTTATTTTGAAAATCAGAAACACCTTATCTTTAAGGAAAATTTCTTTTATAAGGAAAATTTATTTTATAAGGAAAATTGCTTTTATAAGGAAAATTATCCTTATCATATTTTCATTATCTATATCCATATTTACATTAAGTATAAGAATCAGATTCATTTCTATATTCTCGGAATCATTTGAAACTTTGATATAAAGAATTCTGTTTTAGGCTCCAAATTATGGATACGAACTCTGATAAAGTTCTACTCTGAATTATGGATACGAACTCTGATAAAGTTCTACTCCGAATTATGGATACGCACTATGATAAAGTTCTACTCCAAATTCTGGATACGAATTCTCATGATTTTCGACATAGAAATCTAATGATGAATCCTGATTACGAATTCTTATTACGAATTCTAATGATGAATTCTCATTCCGAATTCTCATTCTGAATTCACTTACTAAACAGAATCTGATCATCTTTTCTTTATACACTCCAAATTTATTTAGACTCCGAATATTATTTTTGGTTAGACTCCGAACATTCATTTTCCTTACACTTTTATAATTTGTCTACTCTTTGACATTTTGTTTACACTTTGAATCTTCACTCCGAACTTTTGTGTTAGACTTAAAACGATGTCGTATATTCTGTTATACTTGTTTTGTTATAAAATGATGTCGTCTATTCCGTTATAAACTATCTATTGGTAAAGTGACACGTGTACAGGTCCCTCTGATTTTTAAGGAAGATATGACCGTTGGAGAGGAGGTCGACCGAGCCTATAAATAAGAGCTCATTTGAAAGAGCTCGAGACTGATCAAAAACTGATCTTCGACTCATGTGATTACATGATTGAAGTGATTTCTTGAGATAGAGTCTCTTATTAACTCTCAAAGCTTCGTGCGAATCCGAATGTTGGTGATTACATTTGAGGACTTCCGGGGATAGGAAGACAGAGGTGCCGACTACCTTAAAGTTCGAGGGCTTCCTTACTGAGGAAGATAGAGGTTCCACCTACTTTGAAGTTGAGGGCTTGCGGGGATAGAAAGATAGAGATTCCGATCTTCGTATCATGGGCTTACCCTTGTGTGGGTAAGACAGACTTGTTTGAAAATATAAATCAAGGGACCTTTATTCAAGGTTGTTGGATACCCTTATCTTTGGGTTAAAAGACTTATATCTTATTACTTGTAGTTTTACTTCATGTTTGTTTCCGCTGCCTATTGTATTGTAAGGAAATTATAAATTTCTTATACTTCCTTACTTTTACTATGTTTCATTTAGATTCTATACGTTTTATGGTAGAATCTCATATTGTAATCTTTAGTTAAGTTTCTATTTCCGGATCCATATTTTCGGAATCTACTTTTAGAATCTCTTTCCAGTTTTAAGCAATTACATAGAACTTGAAGTTTATAACTTCATTCCTTATTCCAAGTTTTCAATTGGTTTTATAGGTGTTGTGAATTATCTTAGTTTAACTTTGTTAAACTTAGAACATTTCTTATCTAAGGAAAACTTAGTTATCCATAACCAACTTTAAAGGTTCCAAAGGAATTTTTAAAGTATACAATTCACCCCTATTATATATTGAGCATCTACATCATTATTTCGATTCTAAAATTGGTATTAGAGCAGGACTCAGAAATAATTATACTCACGTATATGTTTTTCTTGCTCACATTGTCATTCCAAACTTTGTCATTCCGAAATTTGTGATTACGAACTTTTTCTACTAACAAGTTTGTGTGCCGAAGGTTGTTTTAAGTATGGCTGGAATTAATGTTGGTTCCATTGATAATCAAAATCCTACAAGACCACAAATCATTAATGGTAATGACTATGAGTATTATAGAGATCGAATGAAGACTTTTGTTATCAATACTGGAGTGGAAAACTTTGTTATGCTTACTGGTGATTATAAAATTCCTGATAAGGAAGTTAGAACTTTCTCTAACTAGGAAAAGAAAGAGTATCAACTCAATTATAAGGTACACAATACCTTACTTTTTCAATGAATAGAAATATATATAGCCAAATTTCTTCTTATGAAGTAGCTAATTGTATCTGGAAGAAGATAGAGGTTACACACTTTGGAACTTCTAAAGTTATTGAGACTAGGAGAGCTATGCTTAGAGCTGAATACCATGGCTTCAATTTATCTTGTGGTGAACCAATTTGTAAAGTTCAACATAGGTTTATGACTATAGTCAATAGCTTATAGTCTATGAGAGAAAAAGGTTTAGATGATGAAGCACTTGTGGATAAGATAATTGATATTATGCCCAATGAGTGGGAATCCAAAAGAACTGCTATAGATGAGAACATGAAGTTCACTCAAATTTCTTTTGATGAGTTATTCGGAACTCTTCTCCAACATGAAACTAGAATGAAGAGAGATGTTGACAACATAAAAAAGAATAATGGTAATGGTATTGTTGCTTTTACAACAACATCAAATCATATGAAAGCTAAGACTCCTGAGAGAGTAACCAGATCCAAGTCTAAGAAGATGGTTATCCAATCAGATTCTAGTGAAAGTGGAGTATCAAAAATGAGTTAGCAAATCTTACTCGAAGGATGAACAAGATAGACGGTCAGAGAAATTTCCAATCCAAGTATTATAAAAAGTTGAGGAAAGATACGAAAGATGGAGGAGTTACTTGTTACGAATGCAAGAAAGCTGGACATATTAGACTGGATTTCCCTTTTCTCAAAAAGAAAGAATGGAAAGAAAGGCATTCAGACAGGATCAGAAAGAAGTATTATAAATCCAAACCTAAGAAGGTTCTAAAAGCTAGTGATACCTGGAGTGCCAGTGGTGGTGACTCTTCAGATGAATCTTCTGATTATGAATCTTCAGGACAGAAGAATCTTGGTCTTATAGCCAGAATACCTATTGACAATCATTTCTTTATGGATAAGGTACGAAATACTGAATCATTAACCAATGTTTCTTTAAATTCTAATGATGGTAAGTATTATAACTCTTCTGATGAAGAATCCTCTTCTGATGAAGAAAATACTTCACCTACCTATGAAGAAGTCTCTAGGTTTGCTGAACTTTTTGAGATTGAGAACTCTGAACTCAATAAGAAACTTGATAAGACAAACTCTAGGAACTCTATTCTTACGAAAGAAATATCAGATCTTTCTAAAGATCTTGATAAGAAAAATGCTGATTTTGAAAGTATTTCAAAAAATCTTGAGGAAGTATGTTCTGAGAAGAACAAACGTTCTAAAGAGTTAGAAAAAGTAATTTCTAAGAAAAGTATTTTTGAGTCTAGCTCTAGTTCTAAATCAAATGATTTTGAAGATAAAAACTTGGTTATAAAACTCCAGTCTGAATTTTTTTCCTTAAAGAAGTGTTTATCAAAATTTACCCATGGTAAAGAATATTTTGATAAAATGTATTCCCAAATACGAACTTTAAGAAATAAATCCGGATTTGGTTATACCCATGAAAAATGAATTTTTAGTAACAATTATTTTGTTCCTCAAAGTGCCCCATTTTGTACTAAGTGTCAATATGGTGGTCACTGGGTAAATAATTATTCCTTAAACAAAACCCAATCTCTATGATTTCATAAAGCATATTTCTCTAAGAAGATGTGGGTTCCTAAAATTTTGTTGTCTGGAAATTTCGGATCCAAACAAGTCTGGATTCCGAAAGTCTAATTCTATTCTTAATTTTAAGAAAATAAAGAGAGTACCAACAGCAACACATGGTACATGGATAGTGGATGTTCCCGGAACATGACTAGTAAAAAAAGCTATTTTAAAAAGATTATCAAAACAAAAGGAGATATCATTGTTCAGTTTATTGGAACCCAAGATCAACTTGTAATATTTTCACAAAATCTTTGCCGTCTGATAGATTTGAATATATTAAACAAAAGTTAGGAATGATAACCGTTAGGTAATCATTCTTAATTAACTTCTTGTTGAACAATTCTCCTAACAGTAATAAACTCCTTTTCATATGGGGAGTACATTTGACTGTTAGAGTAACTAAATTTTTCAAAGTTAGTTTTTCAAACTTTTCGGAACAAAATTTCCGGAATTGGAATTTCCAAAACTAAAATTTTCCAGAATGGATATTTTTGTATAGAAAACTTCTGGAATGGAAATTCTCATATTGAAAACTTCCGAAATGGGAAATTGTTTACTGGTGTTTCCGTAAAGCGATTTTCGTACCGAGACATTCATAATGATCTTTTTGTTTTCAAACTTTTGTAATGAAATTTACGTGCTGAAAATCTTGTAATGATTTTTCATTTTCTTTGTTATGTTTTTCATAAAGAATTTTGTGGACTATGTCTTTTTGTAATAAAGATTTTTTTTAGTCAATTTTTTTTGAAGAACGTTACCCATTACGAATAATCCTCCTAAGCCAATCCGAAAGGTATGATTTCCCTACTCGTGTTTTCGTAATCATATTTTACTAGATGGTACTTTCTTATATTTTTTATTCGTATTATAGTTTTCTTAAATCATTGTTTTAACAAAAACCTCAAAATATCGGATTCATGTTTACTTATGGGATTGTTCTCAACCGTCAGATCAGATCAATGATTTTTCAACCATTAGATGGCTTTTGGAAGACCAATGGTCAAATTCATTACCTATATAAAGGGGAACCCAAATGGTCATCCCAAATCGGTTTTTCAAGCTCCAGCATCCCGAATCTCTTCCTCTCTATTTTAAGGTCGTTCCGATCTTCAACAGTCTCCGTTCCGAACTTCTCAGAAGTCTTCAGATCCGAATGTCTGTGGAAGCAGCATCTCAAGGCATGTCAACCACTAATCCTTTTTCCAAGTTGCTAGTATATAGGGAAAGGTTGTTTCATCATGAGTTTTTCAATAAATATGATTCTATTATATCTAAGAACATAATACTTAACGGATGGGAAGATGTTTTTGTGTCTAATACTGGGAATCAAGATGAACTATTTTCAGAATTGCTTTTTGAGTTCTATGAGATAGTTTCCTTCTTTAAGGAAAATCATAGGGAGAAATTTTCGTTTAAGACTTATGGAAAGACTTATAAGCTTTCTTATTTCAAGGTAGCCAGTTTGGTAGGGATGAACTATGAAAGAGAAGCCGAGTTCATCTCTCAATTTTTGCCAGATTCAAAAGGAAGTTTCAACAAGTAAAAGGCTTTGGAGACTCTCGGACTTGAAGATGACAAGTCTCTGATGATTGCTACTCTGTCTACAAATTTTTAGATTCTAGAATTATGGGTACAAGGATTTATCATACCGAGAAAAGGTGACAAAAACAGTTTGAAGAAAAGAGAGATCTATATTCTAGATTTTCTGATAAATCTAAGGAAGTTTAATCTGATGAACCACATTCTTATTACCATTGAGAATGTTAAGAAAGGGAATCTGAGAGCTCAGATCATAATGTATCCAGCAATCTTCTTGAAGTTAATAGTTCGCTGCCTTGAGTCTTTCAAGGAGTCTTGCAAGTCTAAGCCTAGAGTTTTCAAAATTATGTTGGTGAGTGATGGTACCCTCAAAAGGATGGAAGTTGTCTTCGACAAAAAGACTGCTGAGTTATTTGATTTACCAGTTCCAGAAGAAGTGGTTCCGAAAGTTAGAGAACCTGAATCTTCTAAGCCAGTAAAGAAAATAAAGTTGAAAGAAGTTGAAGTTGAAGCAGATAATACCAAATCTAAGGAAGTTCATTCCGCACCTCCAAAACCGAAGAAAAATAAAGATTAGCCTGATGAGGTAGTTTCTAAGTGGAGGGAAATCAAAGAGAATAGAGTGCGAGGGGAGCCTCAGTTTGTCTAGGACACTGCGGAGGCTAAGGCCTTGAAGGAAAAAACAGTGGATGAGCTAGAAAAACAAGTCAAAGAAAATAAACATAAGAAGAAGATGTTTGAAGCTGAGGTGGGTCAGACTTTATTAAAGATTAATGAAATGGACTCCGGAAACATTCCAGTTCCGAGATCTTTTTCTTTGGAATCTCTACCTGAGACTCTAGGAAGAAATTATGTTACTCTGGAGAAGGCAAAATCTAAGCATGTTGAGGATGTTGAGCAGTTTGAGCAAGTGGGAGAGGAAGATGCATTTGCTGAAGGTAGTGGTGAGACCGGAAATCAATTGAAGCAAGTAGACAATTATAAGGGGACACCTTCAGAACATTTTTTCGCTCCGAACTTCAGAATCGGAGTCCTCTATGTTAGTCACTCCAGGGAAGGATGAGGAGAAAGGAGAACAAGAAGTAGCTTATCATGCAGAGGAAGAACAACTTATACATGATATTTCTCAAATGGAGAATGTAGAGGATGATGCTCAAAATTTTTTTGATGATGAAGAAAATATTGTTCAAGTATCTGATAGTGAACAGAAAACCCTGGAACAAGAATCCATTCTGAAAAAGGATAAGGGAAAGCAAATTTTTGTCGATACCCTGAGCTCAATGTTTGTAAAGATAATGGAAGTTGGTGATTCTTCTAAGAAGAGGGATGAGCAATTTGAAGAAGAAAATTCTCCAAGAATTGTCTCAGATTCGGAGTCATCTTTGTTGGGGCATGACTTTGTTGTTCAGTCATTAAAGAAGTTGGTGGGTACTATTACGACTTTCTCAAGTATTGACTCAAGATGCCATATGCTCCAACATACTTTGAATCAGAAAACAGACTCTCTATCCATGGTTATGGACAAATGTGTTGAGATAGAGGATCAGTTCAGAACTTTTTTTGTCGGCTATGAAGCCCACAAATGGTCTTACAAGAGAATTACTAGTTGGTTGAAGAAAAATGTAGAATAGATGAGTCTCTTTGATGAATTCCAAGATAATGGTAAGGATGCTTTTGAGACAGAAGACATGAAGATAAATGAACTTACTTCTTACTTTGAAGAAAAGTTGACAGCTGAGAAGAATTCCCAGATGCAAGAAGATAGAGATCTTTATGGGAAGCTGAATTCTGTTGCTCAAAACGAGAGGAATGAAAGGGATTGTCGGATTGAGATTGAAGAGAAGTTGTTAAAACAAGAACTAGTTTTAAAAGCTCAGGAAGAAAAGCTTCAAGCCCATGAAGAAAATATTGAAGCTCAAAGTGAAAGAATAGTTGTGTTAGAGAAGCAAGCCGAGGAAGATCATAAAGACATGAAGAATATAAACACTATTCTCAAGGGTCTCATGGAGAAGGAAAAAGATCAAAAATAGACAAATATGATCTTTTATTGTATCTTAGAATCTTTGTTTTTGAACTTTCAAACATAATGAAAATTTTTCTTGCTTGTCTCTTTTGTTGTTGTTACTAATTTTTTCAGGTACATTGTTATATTTTCCATTCCCTAAAATTCTTTTTGAAAATCACAAATGGGGAGAAGTAAAATTAATCCTACTAAAGAAACGAAAATGAACCCTAACAAAGGGGAAAATGGAAAAGAACCCTAACAAAGGGGGAGTTTTTCATTAAAGAATACATTCTTATTCTTAATAGAATACCATTCGGGAAATATAGAATATGATCCTTAGAGTTTCAAAGCCTAAGGGGGAGTTAGTTGTATTCATCAACATCCATAAGCAATGGGAGAAAAGATTTAATGTGTTCATTTTTTCCTTCTTTCTACTTAGTCTTTCTTTTTCGAATGGATGTTTGTGCATTCCAAAAAGGGGGAGATTATTGATTTAATAAGGTTTTCCTTATGACTTTTTCATTCCTTCTTGTTTTGAAAATCAAAAACACCTTATCTGTAAGGAAAATTCCTTTTTTAAAGAAAATTTCTTTTATAAAGAAAATCGCTTTTATAAGGAAAATCGCTTTTATAAGGAAAATTGCTTTTATAAGGAAAATTGATTTTATAAGGAAAATTTATTTTATAATGAAAATTATTCTTATCATATTTTCATTATATATATCCATATTTTCCTTAAGTATAAGATTCAGATTCATTTCTATATTCTCGGAATCTTTTGAATCTTTGATATAAAGCATTCTGTTTTAGGCTCTGAATTCTGGATAAGAACTCTGATAAAGTTCTACTCTAAATTCTGGATACGAACTCTGATAAAGTTCTACTCAGAATTCTGGATACGAACTCTGATATAGTTCTACTCCGAATTTTGTATACGAATTCTCATGAAGTTCGACATTGAAATCTAATGACGTATCCGGATTACGAATTATCATTACGAATTCTGATGATGAATTCTCATTCCGAATTCACTTACTAAATAGAATCTGATCATCTTTTCTTTATACACTTTGAATTTCTTTAGACTCTGAATATTATTTTTTGTTAGACTCTGAACATTCATTTTGCTTACACTTTTATAATTTGTCTACTCTTTGACATTTTGTTTACACTCTGAATCTTCACTCCGAACATTTGAGTTAGACTTAAAACAATTTCGTACATTCTGCTACACTTGTTTTGTTATAAAACGATGTTGTCTATTCCTTTATAAACTAACTATTGGTAAAGTGAAACGTTTACGGGTCCCTCCGATTTTTAAGGAAGATATGACCGTTGGAAAGGAGGTCGACCGAGCCTATAAATAGGAGCTCATTTGAAAGAGCTCGAGACTGATCAAAAATTGATCTTCGACTCATGTGATTACATGATTGAAGTGATTTCTAGAGAGAGAGGATCTTATTAACTCTCAATGCTTCGTGTGACTCCGAATGTTGGTGATTACATTCGAGGACTTCCAGGGATTGGAAGACAGAGGTGCCGACTACCTTAAAGTTACAGGGCTTCCTTGCTGAGGAAGACAGAAGTTCCAACTACCTTGAAGTTGAGGGCTTGCGGGGATAACAAGACAGATATTCTGATCTTCGTATCGAGGGCTTACCCTGGTGTGGGTAAGACAGACTTTCTTGAAAATATAAATCAAGGGACCTTTATCCAAGGTTGTTGGATACCCTTCTCTTTACGTTAAAAGACTTATATCTTGTTACTTGTAGTTTTACTTCCTGCTTGTTTCTGATGCATATTGTATTGTAAGGAAAGTATAACTTTCTTATACTTCCATACTTGTAGTATTTTTCATCTAGATTCTATATTCTTTAAGGTAGAATCTCATATCTTAATCTTTAGTTAAGTTTCAATTTCCGGATCCCTATTTCCGGAACCTACTGTTGGAATCTCTTTCCAGTTTTAAGAAAGTAGATAGAACATGAAGTTTATAACTTCATTCCTTATTCCAAGTTTTCAATTGGTGTTATAGGTGTTGTGAATTATCTTAGTTTAACATTGTTAAACTTAGAACTTTCCTTATCTAAGGAAAACATAGTTATCCGTAACCAACATTAAAGGTTCCAGAGAAATTTTTAAAGTATACAATTCAACCCCCCACTTGTATATTGAGCATCCACATAATTATTTCAATCCTACATGCCAACCCAGTGGGTTGCACTGACCAGGAGAACCAGGATGGTTCATCCTAGATCTGGTCGGCCCAGACTGGGTTGATCCGACCGGGTCGGACCATAATCAGAACCTTCTAGGCCCAGTATCTCTAAAGGATTCATTATTTTTAAATCCAGGAATCCGTTTGACCAACCATATAGAGAGTTGGGACCTTTGGAGTGAGATAGACATTTTGGTATACTGTAATTGAGTTTTGAATAAAGTTGGAGTATGACCGGATTGGATTGAACCCGAATCCAACCAGGCCCTTAGAACTAAAATGCCTATAAGTCACAGACTGGGTGTCTGATTGACGTGTCATCTGTTTCTTTGGAACCCTTACAACATGGAGGCCCTTTGGGATACATATTCGTGGAGCTTCATGGTAGTTGAGGTAGGAAAAATATATTGAAGATTGGATCCTCCCGGAATCAATAATTCTTTGAGTGGGAATCCAGTGGCTAGTAGTGAGGTGGAGGTTGGAGAAAGATCATACAGAGGTTAATATCGAGCGATCCTATGTGGGTCTGCACTTAAAAATCCTGTTTGGGTCAGATCTTAATTGGGTCAGTGCTCAGTGATCCTGTTTGGGTCAGTGCATACTGATCCTTTGTGGGTCAGATATTGTGTGGGTCAGTGGGGGTTAGTACTTATCGATCCTGTGTGGGTCAGACTACATATGGACAGTTGTAGTGCCTCTCGATAGAATAATATGATCTATCTTCTTGAATAATCATATGTACTTCTGTGCTTTACGTATACCTGGTGTGAGCTGAATCTTTACCTTCGTGTTACTCTCACCTTCGTGGTGTTAAGTTTGTGGCGTTACCTTAGTGGTAGTTTCAACATCATGGTGCAACCTTCGCGGTGTTACCTTTGTGGTACATTCACCTTCGTCATGTTGCCTATTTGGTGTTACCTTTGTAGAAATTTTACCTTCATGGTGTTACCATTGTGGTACTTTTACATTCATTGTGTTACCTTCGTGGTGTTACCTTTGTGGTTTTCTTTTTCATGGATCAGTTGTGATAATGTCTTAAAAGTTGTATCCTTATGTTCTCCTCATGAATTAGATGATTATCTTTTTATAACATTGGTGTATGTATGGGCATATACCTAAGTAGTGTTTATGACTGCTTTGTGATTTGTTATTGAGGTCATGCATTTTTTTCATTTGTGGAACTCTAGGAGACTTTTGGGGTCTCAGGGTCACTAATGAGTATGTTATACTCATCCATTCATGGGTTATGCCAGCACCATGCGGGGTCTTGTGTAGACGACATAACGTGTTGATCGAGGCTGAGGGTTCCAGGACTAGACGGTGCTCAGAGGTGGACCATTTGACCTTATGTGCTGCAGTGACTACTAATCGTGAGATGTACCTACCCTTAAGGTAGAATCCTATGTGGACGGTCTAGGAGTTTTTTTTATTTTTTCAGTTGTACTTGTACTTTTCAATTGGGCTTCAATTCTAGCCCCTTTACTTTTAGTTCACTTTTTACTGTAGTAGTTTACTTCATGGTTTCTTCTTGTTGTGTTATTGGATTGTGTGTGTGTATAGGTTTAAAGGAAATTCATTCACTTTATATGGATACACCTTTTAGGTGCTAGTCGCCAGCCCGTGGCGTATGGAAGGCGGGCTCAGGGTAGTCACGACACGGGCCCCGTGGGACGGGTCATGACAGATAGAAGAAAATATTAATCATATGTGCCTTCTCAACCTCATTAACTTTTTTTAAGGAGGAATAATTTATTACCTCTATTAAATGAGTAATGTAGTCTCTCAAGAACATCATCACCTGCTACAATTTGATAAACATATTCACCCTATCCAGATTCCATGAATCAATGTCAATATTCTCAATAATGTATCTTGAAAGTCCTCTCATGAAAATACCCTTCTAATTCTTATCCTATAAAATATACCCCACCATACCTTGGTGGGTTCCTAAATCTTATTGGCCACTAGTTTCACTCACTCATCATCAAGTGTATTTATTAGGTAAAATACAACCTCGATAACCTCGACCAGGTACTTGATATCTTATAAACTTTCCATACCATATAAATCTAGAGGATGTTGTATCAGAATGCCCAAAATGAAATCGACCATGTTAGATCTACCACAATGTGAACCACTTCCTTTAGAAAAACCTCAGAGGTATTCTCATATCCACCCTCCTAATCATATATAGGTATAACTTGAGCATCACTTACCATATGAATATTCTCAATTTGATACCTGGGTGGCACCATGGGATATCATTAGGGTGAAATTTTTTATAATTCCAAAACATAAAGTCAAAAATAACTTTTAATATGTTAAATATAAATAAAATTTAATCATTTAACTAGATCATATTCAAAAAAACAACCCTATGTGACACACCCTAAATGTCTACCCACAACTACTGGGAATAGCCATCCACTTCTAAACTAAGGCATATGCCCGTACCACAAGTATCTTGATGTCTATAATAATCATCTATAAAAACATATCAATATACTTAGGTTAAATTAATTATATACCACTAATAATATATTTTGTAAAATTGATAATTTAATATAGTTATCATTTAGTTAATTTAAACCATTAAAAACGAGACACAAGAAGTAACATTAATTTTGAACCTATGTACCAAATTATAGAATAGGAACCCACACACACTCACTACCATGTAAAAGAGGAAAATACATTAAAACCATAACTCATAATATCACATAAATAAATTCTTAAAACCATATCATCAAGAAAAAAAGTATTCCAAATTTCTTGGGAACATGGACATCCACTATATAGGTGATAGATTGATAGAAGCGTAAATTCCAACCTCTGTCCCAAAAATCCTATTTCTATTCAACCATGTATTAGATAATTAATCAATGTATAAGTGGATATAATTATATATTTTAATTCACTTGTATATATCAATGGATTCGATCTAAATTGGTACATACCATCATGAGTGCCTCTCCTTACAGAAGAGGATTCTAGCAAGTGGTGATTGGTTAAGTAATATAATGCAGAGACTGCACCCTCAATATCAGTTAAACATCATTTATATACATAGTAGAAGTGTAAATAATAAAAAATAGAAATATAAAATAGTGGAAGATATCATTAAAAACACAAAACGCTATTATAAAATGGAATATGAGTTATCCATCAAATAAAAATAGAAAAGATCTCCACATGTGGTGGATCTATACTTGTAGTGAATGAAAAGAATAAAACAATAATAGGATCAACTAGAAAATACATTGGAATATGATATGGTCCCTTTACCAAGGAAATATACATAATAATAAAGTATATATGTTAACTAGGGTTTATGTGAAGGGTGAAACTAATAAACCTAGTAGAACACAACTAATTCATCCTAAACACAAGTGCATGAGATATATGAGATTATATACATTGATTGAAAAAAATAATAAGAAATCAAACATCATTTTTGGGTCATTGTGCACAAAATAAGTAAATCCTAAACCCAAAAAGTACCTACATCAAATCCATATAAAAAGGATAAGTTATCTTAAAATTGGTTTTGTAAGACTTTCTAATGTCCAGAAAATGAAATAAACCTAATCAATATCATGATCTATCATTATTGAATCACCATGTGAATGAGGACCATAATAAAAACTTGTGTACATACTTTCTAGTGTGATTTATTTCTAATGATGAGAATATAGTATATTTTATTAATATAACCTAGTTACTAATAAAGGATTTCAACCTATAATAGTAGTACATTGGCCACTAGAATCCTCTAACACTAAAAAGGGATCCCTAGAACTCCAAAGGTGTGATAGCTAATTATCATGATAGATAATTGGAGAAAATTGAAAAAATAGAGATTAAACTTGTCTTAATGGTTTTTATAATAAAAAATAAGAATATTGAATCCCAATTTATGCTCACCTCATTCAACGATAGAAGATCGAAATCAACTGTCAATGTTTAGAAACTGGCATGTGATTCCATTAAAACATTCCAATTGGGAATAAATTTTTTGAACGTTTAAAATGGTTATAAACTTTTTTCATTCCATAAAAGAAAAAATAATTTTGATTCAAATCAAAATAAAACCCATTTTGAATATGTATCAATTATCTATACAGCTGATTACCCATAGCATAATACATTCTTACTATATAATGACGACATCTCCATGGCTTGTATGATACGAGTAAATCAAAGTATATGATATACATCACATGAATAAAATGAATTCTATTGATTATAAATCACAAATTATGATTAATATTGTTTTATTACACAACCAATAATCTCCCACTAACACTATAATACTGTATGGACTTTATACAAAACATCAAAACTATTTATGAATCTATCTTAACTCTTTTGGATATAGTCTTATCAAACCCTATTTATTTTGAAACAATCAAATTATCTATAATATTATTCATACACTATGGTAAAACTATCTGAACTTATAGGCTTTTATTTAATTGAAAACAAATATGAATTCCCTAATTTATAGATGTTAGAAAAGAGAAACCATTAGAAAAATTTCTGTACTACTCATAATACAAATGTGTTTCTGGCAATCTTAATTAAACACACTCATATATCTATATAACCATGTATTCTACAAGATGATTGATATAAATCATATGTACACTTATATAATACCTTTTTTCCATGAAATAGAGAGACCACTAGTCATCGAACACATTAATATTGTGTATGATATCTCATACATTCATTATTCTTTAAAATAAACTGACTAGTTTGAATGAATACATCATATGTTATTAATCCAAATAGACGATAACATCACATGTCACCTAACTAATATGGGAATTAATATCATTATTATAATTTAGTAATGTGCCCATATGTATTTTCATTTCATATATTTGGATAAATCTCGACATGATTAAACTCAATTAATGAAATCATCGGAAACATACCCAACTTATTCTTTGATAGTTCATACACATAGTTGGAATAAGAAACTTGTCAATGCATGAAGGCTCTAATGTTAAGTATATTTTGCACCTTAGAAAATTCATATTAATAATAAGCATACACACCTATGTATATCAGTGAATGTATAGAATTTGAAGTCATTTAATTTAGTAGGTTGTTCCAAATAAAATGTCTAGATTTATTATCCCTTGAATCTATTATATTTATCTTATAAAAGGTTTTATATATACTAATATTAACCTATCATTAAAACCCATTATATTATAGTATGATAATTAATTAGTGACAACTCAAATTCATACCTTGAGGAGATATTATCATTACACTATTTATGTAATAAAAATGAAACACACCCAAATGAATGATAAATGAATATTTATTTTATTATAAAATCTGTTAACATTTTAAAACCTTAACATCTGATCTCTCTTGAATCTAATACCACGATATTAAATAGTTTTATATTTTTTTGTATTAATGGTTTTTAAAGAAATCTACAACATTTTCATTTGTATCCACCTAATAGATCTTTACATCTACCCTCCCAATGATCTATTAAATGTGATTGTAATTATGAAAGTTGTTTCTAACCCTATGGTGAGACCAAGGTTTCTTGGCCTAATAATTATATCCATTTTCATAAGAGTAATGATTAATGTATCCCACAATTATAATTACCACCCCTTGTTCACTAATGAATTTATTGATCCAAACATATTCTATAACAACACTTAATGTATTGATGTACTCTTACAATATTATCAAGTTTACCATAGTTTATTGTTTAGAACACTTTTAACTCAATGCTCTACCATTTGATAAAAATAAAAAAAATATTGATATCTCATATAGTCTCATTCAGATTAAAAACAAGAATCAGTTAAATATTGAAACATGCTATCATCATCTTCTCCATATACCAATAATATATTCATAGTTTTTAAGGGCTTTCATGACAACAATCTAGCGACTTACACTAGGATTGAATTGGTATCTACTTATTTTTTTCAAATAATAAGATAAATAATTTCAATTAGATAACGTAGAATACATGATAGATCCAATGGAATATATATGAGAGATTTTATACATCCTTTATAATTATTTAGAAATATCTTGACTCTTTCAAATATTTATGTCATAGAATAATGGTAAAGACCCATTTTAGAGTTTTTAAAGATAAAATTCGATATAAATTTTCCAATATAGGTGTTTTGAATTAGTCTAAGAACCCCTTTGACCTATCCCTATATATATTTATACATTCCCATTATGTAATTTTTTAAATTCTATATTTATTCAAGAATCACATTCCAAACCTCATATTTATAGAATGTAAATACTAGATATAATTTTTTATATGTATTATGCCATTAACATACTATACCTGTTTTTTAGAACAGTCCCAATAAAACACTAATATAAAAATGAATAATATTTATTCTTAATGAAACTAAACCCTTTGATTGCATCATAAAACATTATCTTCAATCTCTAATAATCTCACTTCAATATATAAATTGAGGATTATAACTTTCAAACAACATAAAACTCATTTAGTAATTCAAAACATTTGGGTTGTATCATATAAATATCCTTGACTAAATTTCTATTATGTAGTGAATTTTTCACATGTATATGATATATCTCATAATTATAATGAGCTGATGTGGAGAGAAATATCTGAATGAACTTTATTATCATAATTAGTGAAATTGTATCATCATTTTCAATACCATGATTTAGTTTTTTACCCATTTCCACCATGTGATTTTAAGAGGTTTACCCTCTACCTTCCATGTTAATTTTTTAAAAAATTATACTTGCATCTTATTGGTATCACCCAATCATGTTCATCCACCTCATTATAAACATGGATATTGTACCTGAAATCCATTTCATATTTAATGAATTTTATCCATTTTATAGAATCAAAAATATTAATGCAATCTTGATAGGTAGTAGCTTTTTTATCTATGATAATTAATACATTATAATACTCTAGAATATATCCATATCTAATTAGAATATGATGAAACCTACTAGACCATAATGGTTCTTGTGTATCCTATCATATATTTTCATGTAAAACACTTAATGAAACTGGAAAAAATCAAAATTAATGAAATCTATTTTTTATTGGTTTCAAAATTATCTATTTTTAAAATCTCTACCATTGATTTCTTGAAAAAATATATCCTTATAAAGGAAAACCCCCTATCATGCCATAAAATATTTATGTTCAATAGGACTATAGAAGTAATATCCCACATTGTCTTTGGGATAAAAAATAAAAATGCATTTTTTGATTTTGGGAAATGTTATTGAGAATATAGGCTCTATATATATATTATTTAATACCCCAAGTCTTCATAAAAGAAAAAATATATTCTTCCTTGTCAATATATCTTATGGTGTCTTTATGACTACCATAGATATAATGAAATTATGAAAGAATGTGAAAGTTTATAAAGCATGTCTCTAGAATGATATAGGAAGGATACGCTGACTCCAATAATGTATTTGTTGTGCTATTAAATTAGGGACATTCTAGCTTATTATATCCCTTTAATCATAAGACATAATCTTCTCGAGATTTATATCATGGATTACAGTTATATTAAGTTGTATGATAGAATATAATGCCAGGATTAACCAATCATATCATATAATTATAAATATGATATATGTTTCATGGGATTTGATTTTATATATCTTCCAATATTTTCCCATATTGTTTCTTCAGCTTTGAATTTATGAATATTGAATAATTAATGGATACTCTATTTTTTCAAATGTTCAAAATAAGTTTAATCAATTTCCATGCATTTTGAGTAACAAACATCGGTTTCCCTAAGATGGTAGGTGACACTACATCATCTTTATTGTATGAATGTGGTTAGGGATAGATTATGAAATGGAAGAGTTTAATTTTTTGATTATTACTAGACACTTAAAATTCATAGAAAAAATTATAAATATATATTCCTACTTAAAATTTCATTCATCTTCAGAAGAATGGCCTAAAACCCCCTTTGGTAAGATCAGGTTCTCCTCATTGTGAACGAGGATCCATGGATGTTGTCACAAACCAACCCAGGTAACCTTGTATCCTAATAACCAGCTGACCGTGACATAGGCCTAATGTAATTCCCAATACTTATGGTATAGTGGCTAGAACCTAGAAATATACAAACTGATTGTGGGAAAAAAAATTCTAATAATATTGTGTAAGTGAAAGAAACAAGAATGTATGCATATCAAATGAAACTCCACTAAAAGAAATGTACCAGAAGTCAAACCAGAATTAATTCCCAATGTGATCCAACCCAAGTAAAAAAATAGGGAAACACATCCCAAATCCCTAAGAACACAATTCACTAAATCAAAGGTTCAATTGTGGGATCCATATCCAAGATATCATTTCCCCTTGTTAGAACCTATATGGAGATAATAAACAAACACCTAAACACACAAGTTGGGTGTGAGATAATGTCCAGTAGGATTTCACCAAAGATTCCATAACAAGATTCCAATAGAAAATTAACCAATAATGATATTGAAATTTCAATATAAGTATCTTTTTCATTTAAAAAAATTATAATTAAACAAATCATGTATTACAATTTATAAGATAGAAATACATTATAAATTCAAGATTCAAATTTCAAATCATGAAAATACATTTCCAAATATGGTATTTACCTGTATTCAAGGGTTAATTACCCAGAGTGTAAAATTATAAAAATGTATTAAATTAAAATTTTTATATAGAACAACTTATATAAATTTTTAAGGCATTTAAAATAGTTTATAATAATGGCATATATATTTTAAATACAAACAAGTGAGAAACATGGTCATGTGTCAAATATATATGATAGTTCCATGATATAGTGACACAACACTGTGAAACGTCATGTATGTACATACACCACTTTAGTCTTACAGAAAAGGGGACTCATCACCATCGCCTAAGGAAAGATGATGTGATGGTATGAGGTTTTAGAATGTTATAAGTCATAAAATGTATTCCAATATAACACACTAAATACCTAAGGATTTCATGTACTCAAGTAGAAACAATGATGGGAAATTTATTTAAAGACTATATAAAATTCAATATATTCCCATTTCTCTACTTAAAATATGACAATTTTATCTTTAAAATCAATAACTATTTGTATTCAAAACATTCCTTTTTATGAATAATCCACTAGGTTTTAATCAAAACCGTTTTCTAATCCATATTCACAAAAATTGTGATTTCAGATGAATTCAAGCAATTTCACAATCCAATATTAAAAATAAATTAAAAAGTTCAATTTTCATAAAAAATCCATCAATTTTATAAAAAAACTCCAATTCCCTGGAATTGGGATTTTTCAAAATATTTCATCAAACCATTTTCACATATTAAATTCAATAATTTTATTTTTCAAAAAAAAATTATATATTTCAGAAACACACACCAATTTATGAAATTGGGGGTTTCCCCATTTTCATTGAAAATTAAACCAAACCCCCAATTCACAAGATTTAGGTTTTTAATAAAATGGATTAAAGTAAATTATTCAATTTATGGATCATAATTTTAAATGAAACTAAATTTAAATCAATCAATTAATGGTTAATTAAATTGGAAACCAAATATGGACCCATGTACCTTCCTCACTGAAGCACAACAACCGAAATGAAACTCTTCAATAAGAATGAAGGCACATAAGATTTAGGAACTCAACCTAGAAATGAGATTCAACAACACATGGATTAGATCTATCAATCTCATGTTGATCAATCAAACTCCAAGGAAGTAATAGAGAATGATACCAAGTATCATGAAGAACAGTTACTCAGAAAGAGACACTGCGATTGTAAAAATGTTCAATCATTAAAGGAAAGGTCTTGAAGGGTTGGAGGCTCCCAAAATCACATGGACAAGTCTCTAGGTTGAGAGAAAATAAATATAGAGGATGAAAAAATTAAAAATCTAATGGGATTCCTATTTAAATACAATTATCGAGATTTTACAAGACCTGTAACCTCATTACACATCATTTAATTAAAAAGTCTCATAATCACTGAAAAACTGAATGGTGTTTTGAAAAAAAAATTATTATTGATATAATTTACATGCTATGTAACCCCTTATAAAATGTGTAAATCCCTATCATAATGCTGCACAAGAAGATTTTTTTGTTGGAAATTTCAACCAAATATGTGACTTCCCCATCACAGGTGACTTCCCAATTCATTATCAACCCACCCAATAAAGAAAAATAGTAAAAAAAAACTTTTTATAATGTACTTGTTAGAAAGGTAACAAGATGATACAACCCCCCCATCATAAAACATTTCTATCCCCAAAAAGCCTATGAAAATCTTCCATACAAAAACGATGAAACCATTTCTCTCTCATATGTTCCTCCCTCTCTCATGACTCATTAGAATCAGAACTCTACCATAGCACACGAACTAAAGGTATCAATCTTCTATAAAATACAGTAGTTTTAGAATAAAATATCCTGATTATCTATTCAATCACGAATAAATTAGTTTCAACTTCAACATCACACCATCTCTAATCCTGAGACAGACCAAATAGTTATTTTCATAGCTGAGTTATGTGAAATATATTATGTATCGACGTTAGATACAGTGTAAGTGTTAAATGATATGAAAATTTCCCCACCATCTCAATAATTTCATAAGGTCCAACAAAAAGAGGATCATTATTACATTTCCTCCCATTCCATTGATGACCCAACTGAGGTGAAACCTTCATAAACACCTGGTCACTCGCTGAGAAATCCAAATATCTATGAGGACTATCATCATAAGACTTATATAAGATATATTCCATAAACATTCTATAACTAATCTAATGAATCTTTTTTTCATCTCTTGAACCAGACATAGTTCAACAATGTATTCTTCACCAATATCCAACCAGAACAACGAATATTTAAAAGGTCGACTATAATGACTCAAAAGGATCCATCTTGATCGCAAACTAGTAACTAATATTATACAAAAAATAAACTAGATCTAAATTATCATACCATTCTCTACAATGTAGAGAACACATGCTCAAAGAATAACCTCAATAATCTATAAATCTCTTTATGTCTGGACATCCGACTACGGATGGTATGACATACTCCAACGGAGGTGAGATCCTAATTCCTCTTTAATGAATCTCTAAAAATGATAATTGAACAAAGGATCCCTATTAGAGACTATAACATATAGAACTCAATGAAATCAAAAACACTATTTCAAATAGATATTTACAAACTCCTAAACTTTCGATGTATCATGAATGGGTAATAAGTGACACAATTTCACTAAGATATCGATCTCAAACCCTGTCACATTCTTCTTTCTATTTGTATATGAATACCCAACCATAATGTCCATTGAGATCTCATCCCACTTCCATATAGGGACTAAAAGTGGTTGAAGTAAACCTGAAGGTTTTTTGTGCTCAACCTTCACCTTCCATCATGTATAACAATGAGAAACAGACTCAAGAATACCCCATCTCATACCTGGACACTAGAATTTCCATTGCATGTCATAGAACATCTTTGTTGTTCCTGGATACATTTCCCACTGGGAACTATAGAAATCCCGCATCACCACATTCCATACCAATGACTGTAACACAAAATGATTCTAAAAGCATATAATTCCCTCTTTTGGAGAAAGACCACTGGGTAACTATCTAACCCCCATTAAGGGAGTCCCTAATCCCATGGCATTTATCATCAAGGTATTGTTCCTAATGAATCAATTCTAGAATATCGGAGGTCAAATGAACACTAGACAATGAAACATTGCCCTCTTTATACTGAATTCCAATATGAAACTATGAAAAAAGGGCCATAATGTTGGAATCTTTAAAATATTCTTTCACTACTTGGGTCTGATGTTTCTTACTCAAAGCATCGAAAATTACATTCACTTTCTTTGGGGTATAGTCAATGTCAAAATTAGGAGAATGTTGGTTTTCCTACAATCCTCTCTTAAAGAGATTCAAATATTTTTATGATAATATATAACTAAAGCTCTTGTTGTCCTATAATAAGGCAAAACATTATCGATAAAGTTAATGATTCCAAATTTTAAGAGAATTCATCATAGATGAAAGTTAAATTTCATTGGTTGGATATTTTATCTCAAGTGGAATAAGCTGAAGAGTGTCATAAGAAATGAAATGATCAACTTCCATAGTAATGCAAGCCAATACTAAACATGATGCATCACAAAAGACCACATAGCCCTACATGTCCTCTAGAAGAGTTAGCACAGGTGCAATATTCAAAAAATGTTTCAACTTAAAAAAATGAATTATACCATTTATTAGCATAAGAAAACATTACTACATTGTGAGTGAGAGTAGTCATCATAGAAGCCTACCTCAACAAGTCCTTCTTGAACAAGTGAGAATATCTAGATAATGCCAAGAAACTCTGAATCTTGATAAAATTTTGTTGTTTCTCCCAAGTTATCAAATACATCACCTTCTAATAATCGACTAATATTTCTTGTTATGACACCATGTATCCCTAAAAATTCACTTATTGGATACATAAATCACATATTTAATGTTTTCATAAATTTGGTGATTTCTCAGAAAACACATAACTATTATTAGATGATGCAAATGATCCTCATCAGTCTTAGAGTAAATAATGTTGTTTTCCACAAATAATACCACAATGGTATCTAGATAATCATGTAAAATACTATTCATTAATTCCCTGATTATTGACAGATAATTAGTTATACCCAAGGGCATGATATGGAACTCAAAATGGTAATACCTTCTCTAAAAGTTGATTTTCTGAATTTCAGGTTCTTTTATCCTCAGTAGATGGTAACTAGATCCAAGGTAGATCGTTAAGAACCACGCCACCCTTTTCAACTGATCAAATAGATCATCAATCCATGGAAAAATATAATTTTTCTTCACCTTCACTTTATTGAGCTTTCGGAAATGAATTCATATGCTAAGTGAACCATTATCTTTCTTAGAAAAAATGACTAGCACCATACAGGGTGACACACTCGGGCATATAAAGCCATTCTCAATAATATTTTCTATATGGTAATTCAAATCCTTAATTTAAATAGGATCCATGAGGTAAAAGGGAATATAAACTGGTTGAGTACCAGTGATTAATTCAATAGAAATATCAACTTCCATTATCAGTGGCATAATAGATAAGTCAGAAGGAAACCTATTGGGAAACTTGACAATAACTAAAGGGAGATCACCGCTCAAATATTCCCACTCCAAATTAAATGAAAACACCTATATAAATTTCCCTAAATCAAGATAAGATGGTCAAGATATTCTTGACCTTGGGTTCCACCATCCTTGGAAGACTTGACACACAACAACGGTTGTATTAAATGAGACTCGTCGAAGATGACAACAAATTTATAATTTTTGGGAAATGAGACAATCCATTCTGAATCTGATGACAAGAATTTTTTTTATCAAGGATTAGAAATATCCAAGAAATATCAATGTCAAATAGAGAGAATACACAAGAGGGACTATGGAGGACCTTCTTTCTCATTAAAGAAAGTGGTGTTTTAATATCTATTTCAAAAGATAAAAGCTCTATTAAAAAACATATATGATTAAAAATACATGTTGAAATAAACTAATGAGATGCACTAGTGTCAAATATGGAAGTCACTAAGGACCAAGTTATAACAATGGTACTTCTCATGATTGCAATACCCATATTCACTTCTTCCGAAAACACTTCCATTGTGAGAAGAAGTTTCATTCGGGTGACTGTGGTTAGAACCCTATTTGAATTAATGCGTCCGATTTCAATACTATTTTAAGAGGATATGATGATTCTTTTCTACTAGGAGGAGTGGAAGAAATATGGTTGAATAACTGAAATTTACCTAAATGTTTATAGGAGGCACAGTTCTTCGGTGCCTCACTGAAAACCCTATTTGAATTCACTTCCTTTCCACGCTGTTGAAAAACAAAATGACATATTCCATGAACTACAGGTGGTTTAGAAAAAACCCAACCATTTAGAATTACTATGAGAATATTCAGGATTCATCTTTCCCTTAGATTAATTCACGCTGTCACTGGGAGAGAAACTCCTGATAACCATGTCTTGCTATCCATATCCATCTCGAGCATCAATGATCTATCTAGTATATTAGAACAGTAAGTAAATTTAAAAAAGAAAACCTGAAAATGAATATCATGAAGAATCCCCAACTCAAACATTTGAACCTTGATCCACTCATTCGATACTATATCGAGTGTGATGTAATACCCCATACTCCCACGCTATGCTTCTCTTTGAATAATACAGTAGCGTGTTTTGTACGCAACATTGAGTTCAAACACACACCACAACCAATCAAACTAGCCGTTATGAATAGTAATACCCACTATTTAAAATTTTATAAATTTTATCTTTCAAAATGGACATCATTTTTGGATTCAGAATATTGAAATTATATTGGGACGAATTTTTTGTATTTTTATGAAAACATTCAATTTGTTGATGAATAGTAAAAAACACTGAGTTATAGTTTAAAAAAGAATTTTTATTTAAATAATAATTAATTTTATTTAAATTTAATTTAGGTAAAAATAGATATATATTACCTATATATGTTCAATGTAATTCATAGGAGTTAGTTTAGAATAATTTTATATATAATAAAATTTTATTGAACTTTTCACCGCCTTTTACCCACCTGCTTGGAGAATTTTCAAATTCATATAACACTTAATTTTACCTCTTCTATGAGTGGAATTTCAAAAATCCAAGAGACACGGTTAATATCAAGGAGTAAAATTTGGTTTAATAAGATAAAAATAATTTTTGGTGAATAGTGGCTTTTTACTTTTAATTACCACAGTTAAAATTAAATAAGGTAATTAACGGTAAAAATGATATTATTATTACCCTAACACATGTACTAATTCTATTGGATATTGATAATTTGACCAAAAAACCTTAGGAATAAAATATTAACCTCTTCGGTTCACTTTGATTAGATTAGGACATTTATTATTATATAATTCAAAGAAGTGTTAAAAGAGTTAAAATCAATGTTTAATAACTGAAACATTTTTAATATAGGGTTATACATAAGATATATTTGATTATAAATATTCATTAGAAATATAAAATTATTTCCTACATAATGGTATTTTATTTATAATTTTTACACGTTAAATAATTTAATTTATTTATGACACAATGTTGATGCAGTAATTAAGTAATTAATGAAATATTAAAATAATTGTTATTATAAATACCCAAATAAATATAATTTGATAATTTTAAAGAATTCCAAAAAATTTATTGGTTAAAATAACATGTTATTATTGATTAAATGAATTTGGTTTGAATTAATAAAGTCATTAAGACTTTATCAAAAATCAATTATTAAATAGTGTCAAAATTGACATAAAGGAGTATTTAAAACAAATATTATATTATTAATTGATATAATATTAATAAAAATATAAGGTTCAGCTCAAAAAATTATATGATGATATTTATGTCAAAAATGAACCACTTGGGGTTCTCTTGGCAGTTTGTAGTAAGTTTATTAACCAAATAATATAAAAATAAAAAGAGACATGGTGAATGTTAAACTATTTAACTAACAGTTAAATATAAATGATAAAGTTAATATAGTGACCCAAACCTGTCTAAAATATATTTGCTGAAAGTATTTATACCCATCCCCACCTTATCCTTGTAATAAGTCACTTTAGAGCCATTATAAACTGAATATTAATTTATTATAAAATAATATTTTATGTTTTTCCTAAGGTTCCCCTCACCCCTCTTATAAAAGGGGACCCCCTTCTCTCAAATACATACCTTCGATGCCTTTTGGTTCAGCCAAACCCAGCCAAAATATTTTCTCAACTTACCTCAATTCATCCTATATGCCTTAGTTTGATCATAATGCCATCCTACGGAGCCCTTTTGATCAAATCAATAGGAACAACCCGAAGAAGAGGAAATGTTTTCACCACCTCTTTTCAAGTTCCTTTCTTCTTCCACTTCTTAATTATTTTTTATTTACATTATAAAATAATAACACCAGTATCATATATATACTATAATGTTATTATAAATATGGTACAACCATATTTAGTGTTCTATCCATCCTTTGAATGACATGTCACCATACGTGCATACATACGGCTTACCGTCTCCACGTCGTGGTTTAATTGTTATTCAAAACATTATTATTTGGAAGGTTATTATAATGATGTGTAATTGAAGTAAATAATAAATATAATATTATAATAATTATTTATATATGATATACCATCCAATTAAATACTATTTTAATATCAAAAGAATGATATTGTTGCTCGTGTGTATGTATGGACTACCGTCTCCATGAACCCGATGAGATTCATTCCACATCGTATCTATTCAGGACTAATTCTCATTTGTTGATTAAAAGTAATGTTTAAGGACATGATATAATTTTAGATATGAATAAGATACAACATATTGATAAAAAACACGTCATATGTAACAAAACATATAAAATAAAAATAGTAACTGAACACCTGAAATGACGATAATACTAAAATATTATTAACAAAGCAATATTAAAAGATTATATATGATATCATATTTACGTATATGATTCTTTTATAATTCAATAACAATTATTTAACTATTATACAGGAGTTTAACCTACCCTCGATCAAGGTAAAGTGCAAGGTAAGGGTTTATTTCACAATCTCTTCATTATCCGAGATTTTTTATATGTAATTATTTACTAGGGCCTCTTTATTATCCACATCCATTTTTCTTAAAAATGTATTTCAAATCATTATTACTATATTACAGACTATGTATTAAATTCATTTATACCTTTTTTTTATTTTTTATAATAAATTTATAAAGGAATCTTTCCATCGTTTTCCAAACATGGTCCTTTTTAACCTTTTCGGAAAAATTAAGGTAAGAATGCCTTTTTTTAACTTATACGGTGGGTGAGGCTATTTTATGTTGTTATAAAATCATAAAAAAATCCCTTAAAATATTATAAGAATATTTTCAAAGTATATGTTTTCATTTATAATTATTTTTCTTTTAAATGATTTTGGAAAATAGAGATATTTCTCTCAAATAGTTTTGATTTCATCTATGTCAACATCCTTTCATGGATTTTAATATTATTTGAAGTTCATTTATTATGATACCTACTTTAATATTGTATTGAAGTTTTTGTGATATGCTTGACTATGGATATGTTATTTTTATAACATTCATGGTTTATGGAGAATGTATTGACATTTCGTATGCTAGTTTTAATACGAATTTTTATGTTTTGTTTAAACATATTCACATGAGGAATGCATTGGACTTAGTAAGTGATGGGTGGATCCCGCTATAGCTCCTCGATGTATCAGTAGGTATCATGAGACAAACTAGTGTCTTGGTATAAGGCCTTGAAAAAATAGTTTTTTAGTAGTGACACAAGGCCTTGACTATGTGGTTATGATAGTCTGGCATTATGCATTTCATCATTATGAATGTGGTTATTGATATTGCAAGTGATTATTCGACTTGTAGAATATCCATGTGAATAAGTAAATGGAAATATTTAATTTTATATTTTCCATATTATGATAAATTTCAATTTTAGAAGGCTTTTGTTTTAGTTATACATTTCCTTAAATGATTATGTTTATTTATGAAAGTTTCCACTATATTGTTATCCTTACCGAGCATTTGTGCTCACCCCTTTCAATGTTTTGATTTTTTCCCAGATGTGAAGAATTATTTTATGAATGGCCTGCAGGGAATGTATGAGGGGATATGAAGAAAATATGTTGTTGTATTTTTTCACTTTATGATGTAATTTATGACTTTTGAATATATCTACTATTTCCAAGGATGCTAAACTAATCGGTCTTTTGAGACATGGTCTTTTGTGATCATGTCAATATTATTTAATAATGTATCGAATCTGGGTAACTGGGGTCAGGGCGTTGTTGAGTCAATAAGGTTTTCCTTATGACTTTCCCATTCCTTTTTATTTTGAAAATTACAAACACCTTATACTAAAGCAAAACTATAATTTACTTCTATAAGGAAAATTTCCATCCTTAAGGAAATTCACCCTAACCTAGATTTTCATATAGATATCAATATTTTTCTTAAGGATAAAAATCAGATTCATACCTAAAACCTCATAATCATATAATAATTAGATATGAAGAATTGTGTTTTAGGATCCGAATTCTCGATACAAACTCCAATGAAGTTCCACTCCAAATTCTATATACGAACTCTAATGAAGTTCCACTCCGAATTCTGGATACGAACTCTAATGAAATTCCATTCTGAATTCTAGATACGAACTCTAATGAAGTTACATTCTGAATTTTGGATACGAACTCTAATGGAGTACCATTCCAAATTCTGGATACGAACTCTCATGTAGTTCAACTCCAAATTCTGGATACAATGTAACAACCCGAGATTTTATAAAAAAAAATTCTTTTTAATTTCATTTATATCTTGTGTTCTACGCTACACCAAAAGGAGCTTGCTCAAAACGCATCCTTGACTTGACTTTCATTACACGCAATTGCGACCTTCCTCGATATCGTGTGTAGTACGCAATACCGAGTTTCACTAAACAACGATATGCTATTAAAATAGTATTAAAACTAGCCGTTATGAATAGTAATAACCACCTTTTAAAATTTTATAAATTTTATCTCTCAAAATGGAATTCATTATTGGATTCGGAGTATCGAGTTTAGCCTAAGGTGAAATTTTGGTACTTTTCGGATAACTTTCATATTCGGATGAATAGTGAAAATTACTAAATTATAATTAAAAACAACTTTTTAATTGAAATAATTAAAAGTGATAAATTATTAATTTGAGTGGTTTTAAAGTATATTTAGAATTTATTTTTACAATTTAATACAATTATGGTCATTGGGTGTAATTTCACATTTAATTCAGTCATAAACAAGTGTCAATCTTTTGATAGTTATTATCTCTTAAGAACACGCTATTTGTTTGGAAGACGGGAATTAATTTTTAAATTAATTTATGCAACTAAAATGTTTTGAATTTGATAAAATAGACATCATTTTTTAATTCATATTATCAAATATAGCTTAGATCTAATTTTTGGTATTTTTCTTGAAACTTTCATTTTTTGATGAATAGTGAAACCACTAAGTGGTAGTTAAAAAACTGAATTTTTCATAAAACATAATTTTACCACTTCTGTGAGTGGAATTTCGAAAATCCAAGAGACACGGTTAATATCAAGGACTAAAATGTGGTTCAATGAGATGAAAATAATTTTTGGTGAATAGTAACTTGTTACTTTTTTTTACCACGGTTAAAAGTAAAATAGGGTAATTAAGGGTAAAAATCATAATATTATTACCCTAACACATGTCCTAATTATATTGGACAAGTGTAATTCGACCAAAAACAACCTTAGGAATAAAATATGACCATTTAGGCCCACATGGATTAGATTAGGACATTTATTATTAATTTAGTTAAAGAAGGGTTAAAATAGTTAAAATCAAAGTTTAATAAGTATATCATTTTTAATATGGGGTTATACATAAGATAAATTCGACTATAAATATTCATTAGAAATGTAAAACTATTTCCTACATAATGGTATTTTATTTGTAATTTTTAGACATTAAATAATTTAATTTATTTATGACACAACGATGATGCAATAATTATCTTATTAATGAAATATTGACATAATTGATGTTATAAATACCCAAATAAATATAATTTGAGACATTTTATGAACTAAACTAATTTTATAGGTTAATATGACATGTTATTATTGATTTAATTAACTTT
The DNA here is from genome assembly GCA_963277665.1 of Viscum album. Lineage (NCBI taxonomy): Eukaryota > Viridiplantae > Streptophyta > Magnoliopsida > Santalales > Viscaceae > Viscum > Viscum album. The sequence goes on from OY728162.1 coordinate 131,837,802, forward strand.
TTTCGAAGTAATAATTCTATTATGATTTTTAAAAAAATCAACTATTGAATAGTGTCAAAATTGACATAAAATAGTTTTTAAAACAAATATTATATTATTAATTGTTATTTTATTTCTAAAAATCTAAGGTTCGGCCAAATGACTTAGATAAGGTTATATATATTAATAAAACACAACTTGGGGGGTCTCATGGATTTACATGGTAAGTTTATTAACTATATAAAATAAAAATACAAAGTGACATGGTAAATGTCAATCTAATTAACTAAGAGTTAAAAATAAAAGATAAGGTTAATATAATGACCTAAACTTGTCTAAATTCTATTGGATTAGAGGATTTAGACCCATCCCCACCTTATCTTCGAAATAACTCAATTTGGAGCTATTTAAAACCGAACTTGACTTTATAATAAAATAATATTTTTAGTTATTCCAAAGGTGCCCCTCCCCTCCCTTATAAAAGGGCACCTCCTCCCTCTCTTCCTCACACCACTTTGAGCCTCCAAGCTCAGCCAAACCCTGCCACTTTCTCCTATACATTTCCCTAGAGACATCCTAGAGGTCCTGGTCTTCTACAAAGACCAATTTTAGTGCCCTAAAAGAAGGTGTCAAAGAAGCACTTCAAAGAAGAGGAGGTTCGGACACGTACAAAGCATATCGGACCAAAGGTAAAGGAAATATCAAAATCTCATTTTTATCCGAGATTGTTTATACTATGGTATTTATTGGGGTGTATCTTATCATCAACATCCATGTTTCCTCAATATGGAATATTATTTCCATCCACCTACAATTGTTTAAATCCAATTTTACCCTTCGGTGAGTTTTTTCTAAAGTATATGAAAGGAATATTTTGTCGTTTTTTGTACGAGGTACTTTTTGACTTTTCCGACAAAAGTACGAGGAATGTTTTTTTAACTTATATGGCATGAATGGATTTTTAAAACATTATTTCCAAGAAGCTACTTTTTCAAGTTTTCATGTTTATTTTTAATCAACTTCTTTTAGTTTAGAATTTTATGACATGTTAAGAAAGGAAATGTGTTTTTGAAGTAGAAAGGATATTTTCCTAAAAAATAGAGTTCAAGTGTTTTATCAAAATTATTTTCCATATAAGATAATATATGGTTCAGTTTCTATCCCTATTATTACATTTACTTGATTATGTTGTGATGGAAATATTTTTATGAATTCCTTTATCTTATATGAATTGTTTTATGATGTCATGATGTTTAAGATTCCCATTTTTATTACATGGGTTATGCAATGATGTATGATTTATGATTTTGTGGCACACATAAGAATGGTATCATTATGAGATGGGTGGGACCTATATCTCCCTCCAATTCATTGGGTAAAGATTTCATATCTCATGTGATAGACATGGATGGAATGGTAGGTTATTCCGGTTCAGTGAAACCGGACTGAAACGAGGGTGACTCGGTTTAGAAATGGACTTTGTCCAATAAGATAGTCTTGGCAATGAGTCTTGACTAAAAAGATATTATTCTCTATGATTATGTGTGTATTACACAAAGTTTCATGTTTTAAGTTATGATTATTGGGATTTAATTTCACTACTATGATTTATCCCATGTTATGAAATTATGCTCTCTTTTGCAGGTTAAGATTTCTAAAATGTTATGTTCTTATGAAAATGATGTGATTGATATTTATTTTTTTTACCCTGACTGAGCATTTGAGCTCACCCTTTTATGTTTTCTTTTCCCCAGGATATAAAGAAATGTTTTAGGTAAAAAAAGAAGATCTTTATGGGTGATGTTGAAGATCTTTCACCACGATTAGAAGATTATATTACGAGTTTCCAAAGACACTAAACTATTACGATCCTTGTGTGTGTGTTTTTGTTATGTACTAAGTATTCCGCAAAAGTAATGTAATGTCCATGTACGTCAAGATTCGGGTCTCTACAGTTGGTATTAGAGGAAAATTTTAGTCAACCTTTGGAAACTAGGATGCGGATAAGTTAGTGAGATCCCTAGAGATATTTTCTAAGGTATGTCTAGGGATGTCCCTAAGGATAAGTATACATATAGGATATAGTCTGAGAACTATGGTATTGATATTAGATTAAACAAAAGATTATAGATATTAAAGTTAATCCCCCTTTATTACGATTTTTTCCTCCCACACTATTCTTTTTGGGTTTTAGAAAATGGCTGGAAACAAGATGATTCACGATAATGGAGGATATGATGGACAATAAAATGATATTCTTCATAAGAAACCAAATGAAATTGGATTTGGAAGTCCAAACATCATTATTATTCCGAATCAGCAATCTCATAATATGATCAATAAAGTAAAATTTGGTAAGTTTCCTGACTTGACTAATAAGAGAAAGATGGAGTTTCATGATGATCATAGAGGAAAGAAAGTTCAATTTCCCCTATACAAATCATGTGGGAAGAGGCATCAAGGAGAATGTTTCAAAGGAACTGGAAGATGCTTTGGGTGTGGAAAATAAGGACAGAAAGTCAGTAAGTGAAAAGGAAAATGTTTAGTTAATACCAGGGATGAGGATAATGGTATTTCTATAACATAAACAATGGTTAAATGTTTTAAATGTGGAATGTACGGGCATTATGCAAACCAATTCTCTAAGGGAAAGCCTCATGAAGAGAATCAGTATGGTCGTATGGGTAGTATTTATGTGGATGATGATGAAGAGACTACAAATGATATGTGTGATGAAAGAATTTTTGAAGCTCAGTCAATGGTTTAAGAATGTAGTGGAATGATTACATGTTTATCATGTGTAATGTTGTATAAGTAATCTCATGGTACTATGGAATAAAGAGACATCTAAGGATTGTTACACTATTGTATTTCCTTGAGTTTTGAAAGTGTATGATTAATGTTACCATTATCCATGAAAGGTTATTCAGATATTTTTGGAATGTAGATGATATGTGCATAATGAAGGGATAAGGAGAAAATTAAATGTTTTATAGTATTCATGAGCTCATGACTGATATAAGGAGAAGGTTATATTATGGTTTGAGTATATTGAATTTTTCGATTTTGGTATGTGGAAAGAGTTATCTTTTGACATCATTCATGTTTTCACTAAGGTTTAATGGGTATTCATTTTTGAATAGAATACATCATTAAGGTATTCACATGATTGGAATGTGACCAACAAGATATATGGGGGATAAATAATTGTATTCACATGCTTGGTTGATGACATTTCAAGTTATCGATTTCTTTATACTATGAGCTTGGAACGAAGTATTTTAGATAATCCTAAAGATTGGAATGGATTATGTTAACCATAAGTTAGTATTGTTTAAGGATAGAACTTTTTTTTGATATTATTTATGTGATTTTATAGTAATGTAGTTTTAGAAAAAGGACAACCTGCCGGACGGGCGACAACCCATCGCGTCGGACAAGGCTGTGGGAATCGAACCCACAACCATAGTGCGACTGGCCTTTATCGCCTACCACTGGCCTACAGGAAGTCCCTGTTTAGTAGAAACTTGTTATTAAGCAGTATGATATATGAAGTATAAGTCCATTTTAGGAACTATATATGATTAATCTCACTATAGATGGACTTATGTATTTTTTGATAACTTTTCTAACCTTTTGTTTGAGACAGATGGAATGACCCATCATTCTATCACATGAACTTCTAACACATCACGAATGTCAAATTAAACTTCATTTCTTTAAGAGATGAAGTGGAAATTGTCCAATTAACGACAAATGGTGAGACTATACCAAAATCACGAAAGTATTTCTTCTAATTCCAATTTCATCATATTTAGGGAAATGATCTTGAAAACCAAAAATGTTGTCCTAGTGTTCTTATAGCTGATGAATCAGATGGTACTTTAGATCATCACAAATTTATGGCTTTGTGATTGCTTGATTTTCTATAGCCATGTTCTCTACCACTCTCCATCAGAACATGATGGTTAGATTTTTCTTCCATATCCATATTTTCACCTATGTGGAAACCTAGTGATTAGTTTATTTGGGTAATCATTACATTTCATACATTAGTTTTTAAAGCCATGTTTTGGTATTCCTTTTTACGATGTGGGTTTCTATCAAAGAAAATTTCGACTAGTAAACCATTTATAACCCCGACGAATTTCGAGGGCGAAATTCATTTTAGGGGGGTAGAATGTAACAGCCCGAGATTTTATAAAAAAATATTCTTTTTAATTTCATTAATGTCTTGTGTTCTACGCTACACCAAAAGGAGCTTGCTCAACATGCATCCTTGACTTTCCTTGCATTACACGCAATCGCGACCTTCCTCGATAGCATGTGTAGTACGCAATACCGAGTTTACTAAACAACGATATGATATTAAAATATTATTAAAACTAGCCATTATGAATAGTAATAACCACCTTTTAAAATTTTAGAAATTTTATCTCTCAAAATGGAATTCATTTTTGGATTCGGAGTATCGAATTTATCCTAAGGTGAAATTTTGTAACTTTTCAGATAACTTTCATATTCTGATGAATAGTGAAAATTACTAAATTATAATTAAAAACAACTTTTTTAATCGAAATAATTAATAGTAATAAAATATTAATTTGAGTGGTTTTAAATTATATTTAGAATATATTTTTACAATTTAATACAATTTTGGTCATTGGATGTAATTTCACATTTAATACAGTCATAAACAAGTGTCAATCTTTTGATAATTATTATCTCTTAAGAACATGCTATTTGTTTTGACAACAGGAATTAATTTTTGAATTAATTAATGCAACTCATATGTTTTGAATTTGTTAAAATAGACATCATTTTTGAATTCATATTATCAAATATATCTTAGATCTAATTTTTGGTAGTTTTCTGGAAACTTTCATTTTTCGATGAATAGTGAAACCACTAAGTGGTAGTTAAAAAACTGAATTTTTCATAAAACTTAATTTTACGGCTTCTGTGAGTGGAATTTCGAAAATCCGAGAGACACGGTTAATATCAAGGAATAAAATGTGGTTCAATGAGATGAAAATAATTTTTGGTCAATAGTAACTTTTTACTTTTTTTACCACTGTTAAAAGTAAAATAGGGTAATTAAGGGTAAAAATGATATTATTATTACCCTGACACATGTTCTAATTCTATTGGACAAGTTTAATTCGACCAAAAAAAACCTTAGGAATAAAATATGACCATTTAGGCCCACTTGTATTAGATTAGGACATTTATTATTAATTTATTTAAAGAAGGGTTAAAATAGTTAAAATCAATGTTTAATTAGTAAATCATTTTTATTATGGGGTTATACATAAGATAAATTCGACTATAAATATTCATTAGAAAGATAAAAATATTTCCTACATAATGGTATTTTATTTATAATTTGTAGACATTAAATAATTTAATTTATTTATGACACAACGATGATGTAGTAATTATCTTAATAATGAAATATTGACATAATTGATGTTATAAATACCCAAATAAATATAATTTGAGACTTTTTATGAAATAAACTAATTTTCTACGTTAATATGACATGTTAGGATTGATTTAATTAAATTTGGTAGAAGTAATCATTCTGTAATGAGTTTAAAAAAATCAACTAGTGAATATTGTCAAAATTGATATAAAATAGTTTTTAAAACAAATATTATATTATTAATTGTTATTTTATTCCTAAAAATCTAAGGTTTGGACAAATAACTTAGATAAAGTTATATATATTAATAAAACACAACTTGGGGGTCGCTTGGATGTATATGGTAAGTTTATTTACTATATAATATAAAAATACAAAGTGACATGGTAAATGTCAATATAATTAACTAAGAGTTAAAACTAAAAGATAAGGTTAATATAATGACATAAACTTGTCTAAATTATATTGGATTATAGTATTTCGACCCATCCCCACCTTATCTTAAAAATAACTCAATTTTGAGCTATTTAAAACCGAACTTGACTTTATAATAAGATAATATTTTTAGTTATTCCAAAGGTTCCCCTCCCCTCCCTTATAAAAGGGCACCTCCTCTCTCTCTTCCTCACACCACTTTGAGCCTTCAAGCTCGTCCAACCCCTACCACTTTCCCCTCTACACTTCCCTAGAGACAACCTATAGGTCCTGGTCTTCTACAAAGACCAATTTTAGTGCCCTAAAAGAAGGTCTCAAAGAAGCACATCAAAGAAGAGGAGGTTCGGTCACATACAAAGCATATCAGACCAAAGGTAAAGGAAATATCACAATCTCATTTTTATTCGAGATTGTTTATACTTTGGTATTTACTGGAGTTTATTTTATCATCCACATCCATGTTTCCTCAATATTTAATATTATTTCCATCCACCTACAATTGTTTAAATCCAATTTTACCCTTCGGTGAGTTTTTAGTAAAGGATATTAAAGGAATATTTTGTCGTTTTTTGTACGAGGTACTTTTTGACTTTTCCGAAAAAAGTATGAAGAATGTTTTTTTAACATATACAACATGAATGGATTTTTAAAACATTATTTCAAAGAATCTTCCTTTACATGTTTTCACGTTTATTTTTAATCAACTTCTTTTAGTTTAGAATTTTATGACATGTTAAGAAAGGAAAAGTGTTTTTGAAGTAGAAAGGATATTTTCCTAAAAAATAGAGTTCAAGTGTTTTATCAAAATTATTTTCCATCTATGATAATATAGGGTTCTGTTTCTATCCCTATTGTTACATTTACTTGATTATGTTGTGATGGAAATATTTTTATGAATTTCTTTATCTTGTATGAATTTTTTTATGATGTCATGATGTTTAAGATTCCCATTTTTATTACATGGGTTATTCAATGAGGTATGATTTATGATTTTGTGGCACACATAATAATGGTATCATTATGAGATGGGTGGGACCTATATCTACCACCAATGCATTGGGTAAAGATTTTATATCTCATGAGATAGACATGGCTGGAACGGTAGGTTATACCGGTTCAGTGAAACAGGACTGAAAGGAGGGTGACTCGGTTCAGAAATGGACTTTGTCCACTAAGATAGTCTTGGCAATGAGTCTTGACTAATAAGATATGATTCTCTATGATTATGTGTGTATTCCACAAAGTTTCATGTTTTCTGTTATGATTATTGGTATTTCATTTCACAACTATGATTTATCCCATGTTATAAAATTATTCTCCCTTTTGCAGGTTATGATTTCCAAAATGTTATGTTCTTTTGAAAATGATGTGATTGATATTTCTTTTGTTTACCCTTACTGAGCATTTGAGCTCACCCTTTTATGTTTTCTTTTCCCCAAGATATAAATAAATGTGTTAGGTAAAAAAAGGAAGATCTTTATTTGTGATGTTGAAGATATTTCACCACGATTAGAAGATTAAATTTCGAGTTTCCAAAGACACTAAACTATTATGATCCTTGTGTGTGTGTTTTTATTATGTACTAAGTATTCCGCAAAAGTATTGTAATGTCCATGTACATCAAGCTTCGGGTCTCTACATACAAACTCTCATTTAGTTCGACTCAGAACTTTTATGAGTTTGACTCCGAACTTATATTAGTTCGACTCCGAACATCTACTAGTTAGACTCTGAACTCTGTAAGTTGAGGTTCTGAATTCTAGTTAACCCAGACTCTAAATTTCCTTAGAAATTAAGACCCCCGATTTCTACAGAATTCAGGTTCTGAATTCCAACAAAAAAGAATCTGAATATCTTTTTATTACAAACCTTGAATTCCATTTTGGTTAGACTTCGAACTATTATTTTCATACATTCCGAACATCAATTTTTCTTATACATATACATTTTTCATTACAAAATGATGTCATTCTTTTTGTTATTAACTAACCATTAGTTGAGTGACATGTGTATAGGTCCCTCCAAAATTCAATGAAAAATATGACCGTTGGAGGAGGGAGTCGACCATTGGAGCTTCTCCTATAAATAGGAGATCATTTGAATGAGCTTGATACTGAACTTTGACAGAACATGTGCTTACATGCTGTTAAAGTGATTTCTAGAGAGATGGGCTTTTATCAACTATCAATGGTTCATGCAGAAAGTTTGAATGGCTTGTTCAAACATTTCCATTTTTAGACTTGATTTGTGAGACTCCAATTATTGGTGATTATAATCGAGGGATTTCAGGGATAGGAAGACAGAGGTTCCAACACCTTGAAGTTGAGGGCTTCCTTGCTGAGGAAGATAGAGGTGCCGAATACCTGTTAGTTGAGGGCATTGAGGGGATAGCAAGACAGACTCTGATCTTCATATCGAGGGCTTACCCTAGTGTGGGTAAGACATACTTGCTTGAAAGTATAAATCCGGGGACCTTTATCCAAGGTTGTTGTATACCCTTATCTTTGGGTTAAAAGAGTTATTGTTTGTACTTGAAGTTTTACTACTTGTTTTTCCACTGAATTTTGTATTACTAAGGAAATTCTAACAATATTATACTTCCTTACTTGTACTCTGATTTAGTTAGATTATATACACATTAAGGTAGAATCTTAATCTTTTTAACTTTTGTTAAGTTCCATTTTTAGAATCACTATTCTGAAATCCAGCAAGTCTTTTGTACTCATAGAGGTCTTGTGAATTTTCATAGGTTAACTTTGTTTAACATAGATCATTCCTTGTTTAAGGAACTTTAAAAAGGTAAAATTCACCCCCTCTTGTATCTGAGAATATCATTCGTATTTCGACCCTACATTTGGTATCATAGAGTATATAATACTCAAAGTTATACCATCCTAACAATTGGTATTAGAGCATTTGGTTAAAACTGAATTAATCTCAAGATTAGATTCAGAAGAGAATTCTCAGATTTACTTTTCCGGATTCATATATCCAGATTCATATTTTTTAGAATCTATTTTTTGGACTCATAGTTTGAATTCTATTTTTATTAGAATATTTTCTCTTGTTAACATACTTCTATTGTGCAAAAGATTTTATTAAAGATGGCATGTTTGAATGTTGGTACTATCGACAACATAAATCCTACCAGACCACCTATTTTTTATGGCAATGATTATGAATACTGGAGAGATCGTATGAGTAATTTCATTGTCAATACTGGTGTAGATAACTTTGTTATTCTTATTGGTGGATACAAAATTCCTGACAAGTAAGTAAGTGCTCTTACCAATCAAGAAAATAATGAATACCAACTCAATTATAAGGTATGCAATACTCTAATTTGTTCAATGACTTGGAACATATTGAGAAACATTTCTTCTTGTGAAACAACTAACTGTATATGGAAGAAACTTGATGTTACTCATTTTGGTACATCCAAAGTCATAAAGACAAGAAGAGAGATATTGAGAGCTGAATATCATGGCTTTAATTTTTCTTTATGGAGAACCAAATTTTAAGGTGCAACAATGATTTATGACTATCGTGAATAGATTACAATCTATGGGAGAAAAAGGTCTAGATGATGAATCTATTGTTTACAAGACCATTGATATTATGCCCAATGAGTGGGAATCAAAGAGAACAGATATTGATGAGAACAAGAAGGTTACTCAAATTTCCAAAGATGAGATGTTTGGAACTCTTCTCCAACATGAAACTAGGATGAAGAGTGATGATGACCACATAAAAAAGAAAAATGGGAATGGTACTGTTTATTTTACTACAACTTCAAAACATATGAAATCTAAGACTCCTGAGAGAGTTACTAATTCCATATCTAAGAAGGTTGTTATTCAATCTGAATCTAGTGAGAATGAAGTCTCAGAAAACAAGTTAGCTAATCTTGCTCAAAGATTGAACAAGATAGCAGGACAGAAAAATTTCCAATCCAAGTATAAGATGAAGTAAAGGAAAGATAAGAATGATTTAGAGGTCATGTGCTATGAATGAAAGTGATGTGGACACATAATACCTGATTGTCACTTTCTCAAAAAGAAAGAAAGAAAAGAGAGGCATTCTGAAAGGAATAGGAAGAAGTTTTACAAAGCTAAAGCGGAGAAAAGTCTGAAAGCTAACACTACTTAGAGTACTAGCTGTGGAGACTCTTCAGAAAGTGAATCTTCAGAATATGATTCACCAGCTCATAATAATATGGGTTTCAGTTATACTACTTATTTTCAACATACATGTCTTATGGCCAAGGTACGCTCTTCTGAGGCTTTAACAAATTTATCTCTTGATAAGTATTAGTATTCCGAAAATAGTACTTCAAATGAAGATAATTCATCCTATGAAAATGAAGAACTTTCATATTAATAAGTATCTAGATTTTCCAAGTTACTTGTAGCAAAAAATTGTAAAATTTCTAAAAAAATAAAGAAGGAAAATTCTAGGGAAGAAGTTCTTACAGAAGAGATTTCAAATCTTTCTACAGATCTTAAAGATAAAGAAGAGTTTTTGAAAAACGTTCTAAAGACCTTGAGATAGAAAATTATGATAAGGAAGAACTTTCTAAATATCTCAAGAATGCTATTTCAAAGATGAATGTTTTTGAGGAAAAATATAACTCTAAGGATATGATTCTTGAGGATAGGAATTTAGTCATCAGACTGAAATATGAAATATTTTCTCTTAATAAGCTTCTTGAAAAATTAGCCTCTAGGAAGGATAATTTTGAAAAGATGTATTTTCAAATTAATCCTCAAGGAAACACAACTGGAGTAGGTTATACTCACCAAAAACCGGTTTTCAAAAACAACTATTTTATTCCTTCTAGAGCCCCTTTTTGCACTAATTGTCAATGTGTTGGCATTGGAAGAAAAACTGTTCTTTGAATAGAGTTCAATCTCTTGGGTTTCATAAAGAATATTTTTCTAAACAAATGTGGATACCTAAAATTTTATTGTCTAATAATTCCGGATCCAAGAAAGTCTGGATTCTGAAAAACTATCTTGTTTCTTGTTGACAGGAAAATAGAGAAAGTACCGAAAAAAATACATGGTTCATGGGTAGTGGATATTCCTGAAATATGACTGGTATCAAAAGCTATTTAGAAAAGATTATCATGATGAAAGGATGAAAAGTAACTTTCGGAGATAATTCTCATGGAGAAATTATTGGTATAGGTAACATTTTTCTTCTTGGAAAAACATTGATTTCAAATGTATTGTTTTTCAAAGGTCTTAATCACAACCTCATCATCATAAGTCAATTTTGTGATGAAGGATACATTTTGATGATTTGGAATGATAAGTGCTTAGTACACAACTCCATGGAATAGTTTATTCTTTCAGCCCAAAGGCAAGATAATGTTTACACACATAACTTAAAAGACCTTAGGAGCCAAGACTTACCTTGCCTTAGTGCAATGGAAGATCATTCGTGGTTATGGAATAGAAGGTTAGGAAACTGTAACCTTATGAATTTATGTAAACATTATAAGAAAGGTTTAGTCATGGATCTACCGAATCTTAGATTTGATTCTTTAAATGTTTGTGACCCTTTTCAATATGGCATAAAACATAAATCATGTTTTAAATTAATCGGTGAGGTTTCAACTACTGATGCATTACAGCTAGTCAACATGGATCTTTTTGGCCCAACACAAACTGGAAGCATTGGGGGAATGTATTATGTATTTGTCTTGGTTGATGATTACAATAGGTTTACATGGGTTTATTTTCTAGGAAATAAGTATGAATCTTTTATTTATTTCAAAAAAATTTAGATCACAAGTTCAAAATGAGAAAAAACTACCATTGAAAACTATTCATAGTGATCATGGAGGAGAATTTCAAAATTATGATTTTGAAACCTTTTGTTGTAAAAAGGTATTACTCACAACTTTTCATCACCCAAAACACCTCAAAAAATGGTGTTGTTGAAAGAAGAAATATAATTCTTCAAGAGATGACTAGAACCATGTTGAGTGTGTATTTTTTAGCCAAACATTTTTGGGCTGAAGCTGTAAGTACTTCTTGTTATACTAAAAATCGAATTTTTATTAGACATTTTCATAATAAAACTCCTTATGAGTAATGGAATGGTAAAAAACCTAAACTTTCCTACTTTATGTTTTTTGGTTGAAATCTATTCATTCTAAATACTAAAGATAAATTACACATATTCGCACCAAAATCTGATGAAGGAATTTTCTTAGGATACTCCACAACTTCTAAGGATTATAGAGTTTTTAACAAAAACACTTCCACTATTGAGGAGACAATACATGTCAAATTTGATGAAACTGATCCTTTTTTTTTAAACAACCCCAACCTACATCCACAGATGTGTTTTCAAAAACTGATTATCAACCTTTGATAGAAAATCCTTCTGATAGGGAAAATTTTATAGAAGATACTTTTGAAACATTTACCCCAGAATATTTCCTACCCTATACTGATGAATAGGTTTTACAAAACCTAAACCAGTCATTTCTAAAGAATCATCCCAGTGATAGTATCATTGGTGATGTAAATAAACCTTTAAGGACTAGAAGTTCCTTAAGAAATGAAGTAGAGCATCTAGCATTCCATTCCCAATTAGAACCAAAAATCCCTGATGAAGCTTTAGGTGATGATGATTGGATTTAAACCATTCAAGATGAAATAAATGAATTCGAATGGAATAAAGTCTTGACCTTGGTTGAAATACCTAAGGAAACATCTGTTATTGGAGTAAAATGGGTCTTCAGAAATAAATGTGATGAAAATGGAATCATCATAATAAATAAATCTAGATTATTTGATAAAGTCTATAATCAACATGAAGGAATAGACAATGAAGAAACCTATGCTCCAGCATCTGGACTTGAATCTATTCATATTCTACTTGCCTTTGCAGCATTCTTCAATTTTGAGCTTTTTCAAATGGATGTGAAATGTGCTTTCCTTAATGGTTATGTTCATGAGGATGTTTTTTATAAACATACTCCTGGCTTTGAAGATACAAAATATCCCGATAATGTTTTAGACATACCAAAGCTTTGTATGGTCTTAAACATGCCCCATGATCTTGGTATGGTAGACTTACATGATTTTTGCTTAAAAATAACTATGTTAAGGGAAATGCAGATCCAACCCTTTTTATAAATAAAGATAAGAGAAATGTTTTTATTGTTCAAATTTATGTTGATGATATTATATTTGGTTATACTCAGCAATCATTAACTGATTTCTTTTGCGGATATAATGAAATCTGAGTTTGAAATGAGTATGATGGGTGAGTTAACATTTTTCTTTGGTTTTCAAGTTTCTGAAAAAACAGAAGGTGTCTACATATACCAACATAAGTATGTTAAATATATTCTTAAAAATTATGGATATAACAATACTAAGAGTATAAGTACTCCCATCGGTACCTCAAACACACTTGATCTTGATGAAACTGGGAAACCAGTAGATCAAACATCTTTTAGAGGTATGATAGGAAGTCTACTTTACTTGATAGCTAGTCGACCAGACTTGATGTTTTTAGTGTGATTATGTGCAAGATATCAATACAATCCTAAGGAATATCATTTAAAGGAAGTGAAAATAATTGTTTGCTAACTAAAGGGAACCATAGATTTAGGACGCTTTTATACTTCTGTAAAAGATTTTGTTTTAAAATGCTTTTCAGATGCTGAATTTGGTGGATGTATAATGGATAAAAAGAGTACATCCAGAACTTTTCATTTACTAAGAGATTCATTAGTTTATTGGTCTTGTAAGAAGCATCATTCTGTAGAACTCTCCACTACTGAAGCTAAATATATATCATCTAGAAGTTGCTGTGCTCAAGTGGTGTGGATGCAACACACACTCACATATTATGGATTGAGTTTTAATAAGACTCAAATTTTTTGTGATAACACAAGTTCCATTGCTCTAGTAAAAACGCTGCACATCATTCCTGTGAAAAGTACATAGATATTAGGCATCACTTTATTAGGGATTATACACTAAAAGGAGATATCATTCTTTATTTTATCAGAATTCAAGATCAACTTGATGACATTTTTACAAAATCTTTACCCTCCAATAGATTTGAATACATTAAATAGAAGAAAGGAAAGATAATTGTGAGGTAATATTCCCTCATTAACTTTTTGTTGAACCATTATCCTTATAGTAATAAACTCAATTTCATAAGGGGAGTACATCTGTTATGAGTCTTTCAAAATTTTTCGTAATGTGTATTTCAATTTTTTTTTGTTATGAGTCTTTAGAAATTTTTATAATGAAGTTTTCGAACTGGAAATTTTTTAATGAAATTTTCATACTGAGAAATTTTGTACTGAGAATTTTCATACTGGGAATTTTCAAACTGAAAATTTTCATAATGAGAATTTTTGTAATATGAATTTTCATAATGGAAATTTTCGTACTCATTTTCTTCATAGTATGTTTTTCATAATGAGTTTTTTCGTAATGAAATTTTCTTCAAGAAAAATATTACCTATTACGAATAAACTTCATATACAATCCAAAAGGTATGACTTCCTTACTTAAGTTTTTGTAGTCATTTTAGTTGATGGTAGTTTATTTTTCATATAAAATTTCTTGGATTCATTTCTTCTTAAATCTGAATGTTTTTAAAACATCAAAAGATCAGATTCATGTTTTCCTTGAATAAATATTTTCATCGATCAGATCAGATCAGAGATGTTTTCAACCGTTAGATTTGTTTTGGAAGTTCAAATGTCAGCTCCATCGCCTATATAAAGGGCACCCCCATTTGTGTCCCACATCGATTTCAAGCTCTAGTGTCTCGAAGCTCTTCATCAGTTGTTAAATTCCATTCTGAATCCTTCAAATCTCCTCCATTTTGAATGTCTGTAGAAGCTACTTCCCAAGATATGACTACCTCGAAGCCAATTTCAAAATGGCTGGTGTACATAGAAAGGTTAGTCCATCAGAGATTTTATCAGTATGATTCTATCATCACTAAGAACATTAAGATGAATGGTTGGGATGATGTATGTGTATCCAAGAAAAGTTTTAAAGATGCAGTCTATCTGGAGTTACCTATTGAATTCTATGAATCAGCAAGATTCTATGAGGAAGAGGGAAGAGAAACGCTTTCTTTCAAGTCTTATGGGAAGACTTACTAACTTACTTACACCAAGGCATCAAGCTTGTTGGGGCTTGAATATGATAGAGAAGCTGAATTTTGCTGACATAAACTTCCGGATGTATAAGGCAACTTTTTTAAGGTGAAGGCCTTGGAGTTTCTTGGGATTCATGATGTAAAGACAACCAAGATTGCTCACCTATCTCCTAATAATCAGATTCTTCAACTTTGGGTACAAGGTTTCTTGGTTCCGAGAAAGGGTGAAAAAGACATCCTAAAGAAAAGTGATATATATTTATTATACTTCTTGGTGAATCTAAGAAAAATCAATATGATGAGGAATGTTCTTGTGACAATCATGAATATCAAGGAAGAAAATTTGAGAGCTCAAATCATCATGTACCCTGCCTTACTATCAAAGCTGATCTGGATTCATTAAAGATTACATGTAAGTCTAAGATTCGTATTTTCAAGGTTATTATTGTAAGTGATGATACCTTGAAAAGGATGAATATGGATTATTTCAATGAAATAGGAGAGTTTTTTAATTTCCCAGAGGAAGAGGCTAAAACCATTCTAGAAAATGTGGAGAAGGCTAAACCAATGAAGAATATTGGTAAGAAGAGGAAATTAAAAGAAGTAGTTGTTGAAGACAAACCCCCAAAATATAAGGAAACCAAATCCGCACCTCCCATGCCGAAAAAAAAGAAATCATATCCATATGAGGTGGCTGATAAATGGATGGAAGATAAGGAAAAAAGGAAAGATGGGGATCCACAGTTCTGATTATACCCTGCTAAGGCTAATTCCTTAAGAGAAAAAGTTGTGAATGAGTAAGAAAAACAAGACAAGGAAATGGAGATGAAGAAGAAGATGTCTGAGGATGATGTTTTTCAATATCTGTTGAAATCCAAAAAAATAGATTCAGAGAAAATTCCTGTTCTGGAAACCTTTGCTATTCAACCTTTACTAGAGACCCATACGAAAAATTACTCCACTCCGGAAAAGTCTAAAGAGGTTGTTGAAGAAGTACAAAAAGGAGATAGTGGAAAAGAAGTGGATGAAGCTGGTGAAGAAATAGAGGAAGAAGAAGAAGTTGTAGAAGAAGAAGAAGTTGAAGAAGGAAGTGGTGATATTGATGACCTGATTAAACAGGTGGAGGATTATTAAAAGAAGCCAAGCCTATCAAAAAAACTACCACTCCGAACTTCTGAGGTCGAGACCTCAAAGCCTATCACTCTGGGAAAGGGAGCTGTGAAAGATGCTAAGGCAGATGATGTTCAAGAAGAAGAAAATAAATTTTCTGAGGAGGAAAGATATAAGAATCATTATCTTGAATAAGGAGTAGAGAAGGAGAAACCAGATGAAGACAATATTGTTCAAGTATCTGAAAGGGAGGATGAATCTCCTGATAAGGAAATTCTGAAAGTTGATAAGGGGAAGCAAGTGCTTATGGACACCCCAACAAAAGATGTTATAAGAAAGAAGTAGGTTGGTGGTTCTTCTAGAAATAAGCTGGTGGAAATTAAAGCACAATCCCCAAGCAAAGTGTATAACTACGAATTATCAGCACTGGGTCATGACTTTGTTGTTGATTCTTTGAAAAAGTTGGTGGACACCATTCCGATGTTTCCAACCATAGACTCCACATGCCATATGATGCAACACAGTCTAAATCAGAAGTCTTAATCCTTATGTATGGTGATGGAAAAGTGTGTGAATATTGAAGCAAATCATATAAATTTCCTTTTCAATCTTGATGTCTATAGTAAATCATGCAGCAAAATCACTTTGTGGTCTAAGAAATTTGATGATTACTTGGATGAGTTTGATCATTTTCAGAATTATGTTAAAGATGATTTTGACACCGAGGATTCCAAAGTGAAGGATCTTCAGGAGAAGTTGAACCTTGAGAAAAAATATCGGAATCAACAAGTGAAGGACTTGAATGGGAAGGTTAACTCTCTTGCTCAAAATTATAAAAGGGATAGAGATCTCCGGATTGAGCACGAAGAAAAGACTGTAATGTATGATGAAGTGCTTTAGGTACAATCTGAGTCCCTGAAAGCTCAACATGAAAGGATTAATTTTTTGGAGAAGAAAGACAAGGAGAACTAGAAAGACTTTAAGATGCTGAAAACCTTGTTAAAAACATTAATCCCCAAGGAAAAGTAGGTCAAATAGAAAAAACCAATTTTTTGTTGTAATTCCTTTACTTGTAAAAAATCATTCAACTCAAATGAAATCTTTGGTTGGTTGTATCTTTTCATGTTATGTACTAATGTTTCAGGTACATTATTTTTTTCCAATCCCTTAAATTATTTTTGAAAATCACAAAGGGGGAGAAGAAAAAATAACTTCTCAAAGGGGGAGAAAGAAAATTTTAAAATAGAGAAGAAAAATTTCTAAGTGAAGAACTATCCTTAATTAAGGGGGAGTTTCACATTATGATGCTTTTCATTCCCATGATAATGAAAACTCCATTCCTAAAATCTTGAATACAATCCTTAGAGTTCCAATGCCAATGGGGGATTTAGTTGTATTCATCATCATCTATGAACAAAGGGAGATAATTTTTAATTTCAATGTCTAAAGAAATTTTTTTCTAAGACCTCATGTTATTTTTTGAAAGGTTGTTTGTGCTTTCCAAAAAGGGGGATATTGTTGAGTCAATAAGGTTTTCCTTATGAATTTTCCATTCCTTTTTGTTTTGAAAATCACAAACACCTTATAATTACGCAAAACTATATTTTACTTCTATAAGGAAAATTTCCCTATTTATGGAAATTCACCCAAACCTAGATCTCCTTATATATATCATTATTTTTCTTAAGGATAGAAATCGGATTCATACCTAAAACCTCGGAATCATATAATACATAGATATGAATCATTCTGTTTTAGGATCTGAATTATGGATATGAACTCTAATGAAGTTCCACTCCGAATTCTGGATAAGAGCTCTAATGAAGTTTCACTCCGAATTTTGGATACACACTCTAATGAAGTTCTATTCTGAATTCTAGATACGAACTCTAATGAAGTTCCATTCTGAATTCTGGATACGAACTATAATGAAGTTCTATTCTGAATTCTGGATACGAACTCTCATGTAGTTCGACTATGAAATCTGGATACGAACTCACATTTAGTTCAACTCCGAATTCTGAATACAAACTCTCATATAGTTCGAATCCGAATTCTGGATACGAACTCTCATATAGTTCAACTCTGAAATTCTATGAGTTCGACTCTGAACATATATTAGTTCAACTATGAACATCTATGAGTTCGACTCATAACTTCTACTAGTTTGACTCCAAACTTCTACTAGTTCGACTCTGAACTCTGTAAGTTCAGGTTCTGAATTCCAGTGAAACGAGACTCCGAATTTCCTTATAAATTCAGACTTCAGATTTATATAGAATTCAGGTTCCGAATTCCTGCAAAATATAATCCGAATATCTTTTTATGACAAACTCCGAATTCCATTTTGGTTAGACTCTGAACTATTATTTTCTTACATTCCGAACATCATTTTTTCTTATAATTATACTTGTGTCATTACAAAACGATGTCATGCTTTCAGTTATTAACTAACCATTGATTGAGTGATATGTGTACTGGTCCCACCGAAATTCTAGGAAAAATATGACTATTAGAGGAGGGAGCCGACTATTGGAGCTTCACCTATAAATAGGATCTCATATGAACGAGCTCGATACTGATCTTTGATACTGCTTGTGCTTACATGATGTTGAAGTCATTTTTAGAGAGAGAGACTCTTATCAACTCTCAAAGCATCGTGCAGAATGTTTGAATGACTTATTCAAACATTTCCTTGTGTAGACTTTCTTCGTGTAACTCTGATTGTTGGTGATTACAATCAAGGGCTTTTGGGGATTATAAGACAGAGGTTCCAACACCTTGATGTTGAGGGCTTCCTTGCTAAGGATGGTAGAGGTGCTGACTACCTGATAGTTGAGGGCATGTGAGGATAGAAAGACAGACTCCAATATTCGTATCAAGGGCTTACCCACGTGTGGGTAAGACATACTTTCATGAAATTATAAATCAAGGGACCTTTATCCAAGGTTGTTGGATACTCTTCCCTTTGGGTTAAAAGAGTTATTATTTGTTACTTGTAGTTTTACTACTTTTTTTCAGAAACATTTTGTATTACTAAGGAAAGTATAACTATCTTATACTTCCTTACTTTTAATCCGATATAGTTAGATTCTATACTCTTTAAGGTAGAATCTTAATCTTTGTAACTTTTGTTAAGTTCCATTTCCATAATAACTATTCTGAAATCCATAAAGACTTTTGTACTCAGAGAGGTCTTGTGAATTTTTTTATTTATCATTGTTAAACATAGATCTTTCCTTGTTTAAGGAATTTTAAAAAGGTACAATTCATCCCCCTCTTGTATATGAGAATCTCATTTGTATTTTGATCCTACGTTTGGTATCACAGAGTATATAATAATCAGAGTTATACCATACTAACAGGCGTTACAGTTTGTATCAAAGGAAGTTTATCAAAATCCTTGGAAGCTAGATTTAGATAAACTCTGATTAGAGCACATAGATATAAGATGGAATTTGAGGATTAATATTGAAGAAATTCCTAGAATTTGGGAATTGTAGAGATTTTGTGAGTTTTACAAGAAATACATCCATATCTAGATATGAGCGGGTATAGGTGGATCTGGCACATATGTACCTAGGGGTAAAACTTGAAAACACCGCTTTTAGCTGGACTTGAACGGAAACTAGTGCACGAAAATGGGCCAAGTTTCACTATTGGTTATGACACTCTTGTGGGATATGCTTTGGGTAATTCTCATTTTCATTACAAACCATTATGTAGAGTTTATGAGAAAACAATTCCTCAAAGAAAACATTTTTATGATTATGGATTATATCCGAAAATTGTTTAGTTTATGTTAAATTTTTTACATGTTGGGATTTCTGTATTTCAATTCATAAAGTAATCTAGTTTATACTATTTTTTATAAATGGAACCTAGTAGAAGGAATGGAAACTGTATCAATGCAAGAACTCCATGTAGGGATTTCCCTCCTGTTCAAGACAATTATAGTGGATCTGGTGATGCAACTGGTGGTGATCGACTTATCACCATACTGGGGCAACTCACTCAGGTTATGAATAATAAACTTACCCATATAGATCACCATGATCCGCAGTGTGGAGGATCAATGTTAGATCGCTTCATGGGGAAACAAACTCTAACATTCAATGGGGGTACAAATCCACTATTAGTTGAGAAATGGATAAATTCCTTAGAGAAAATATTCCATGTCTTGCGGAGTAGTGAAAGGGAATAAGTTATCATGGAATTTTATTGACTCGCTGGAGATGTTGATCAATGGTGGTCATTGATTAAAAACACCAAGAAAGATGATGAAGTATCAAATATGGAATGGAGGGAGTTTAATGATCTTTTATTATAAAAATACTTTCCTCGTGACCATCACGCGGATATGGAAAGACAATTTCTGAGTCTGAGGCAAAAGGAGGAGGAGAATGTTGCAAAGTATGAGGCTATCTTTTCAAGGTTATCAAGGAATTCTAAAGATTATATATGTAACCCCAGAAGTAAGATTGGTTGTTTAATTGATGGGTTAAAACCATTTCTCCGTCGAGCATTAGTCTCATAATTATTCTCATCATATGAAGATATTTTCTCATTTGCTATCAAGACAGAAAAGAAATTCTCTATGTGTTGTGACTTTAAAGCAAAGCAAGAGAATAAGAGGTATGGTGATCAATATGTAAATGGAAATAAAGGGAAGAAGACAAAATTTGAATATCCATCCGATAGTAAATATAGAAAGAATCGCCCAGTACTTGCTTGAAGGGAATGAGAGTCTATTACAAGTGTGGTGAAAAAGACCACCAAGCTCGTGATTGTAAGGGGAAGAAAGAAGCTACCGATGTTCAATGCTACAACTGTAGGGAGATGGGACATTATGAAAATGAATTTCCTAAGTGTTAGGGTAACCTACCTCAGAAAATGCCAAGGAATAAAGGCCAAGCTTATGCAATCACTTCTACTAAGTTAGAAGCTCTGAAAGACATGTTGGTAGGTAATTTAATGGTTTCCTCCAGTTTAGAAAATTCGTTATTTGATTTGGGATCATCGCATTATTTTATATCATCCCGGTTTGCTACGAAAATTAGATATTTCCAATTTGATTAAACAAGGGAGTAGTCAGTTAAAACTCCTAAAGGAATTATCATTGCTACAAATTTTTCTGAATCAGTCCCCATTAGAGCAAATAAATGTTATTTATTTGCAGATCTCATCGTCATACCTATTATTGAGTTTGATATAGTCCTTGGCAGGGATTGGAATCCGGACCATGATACTACGATTTATTGAAAAAAGAAGGAGGTTATGATTTTTGATGATAATGATAAGGAACTCCTTGTCTTTAGAGCAGAATCATCACCACATAATTCTTATCTAGATCCACCCATAGTAGCTCAACTAAATTCAATTATTGGGGAGGAAGAGAATGAAATATCTATGGGTGGGGAATGGAATGTACAAATAGAGGATGTACCTATTGTGAAATTATATGTAGATGTGATTCCAGAATATTTTCTCGGACATCCTCTAGAATGAGAAATTGAGTTTTCCATTGATTTAATTCCTGGTTCAAGGCCCATATCAAAGACCCCTTATAGAATGGCCACTGTGGAATTAGTTGAACTAAATAAACAACTAGAGTAATTGAGTAATATGGGATTTATTCACCCTAGTGTTTCTCCTTGGGGAGCCCCTGTCCTTTTAGTTAA
Source organism: Viscum album (assembly GCA_963277665.1). Classification (NCBI taxonomy): domain Eukaryota; kingdom Viridiplantae; phylum Streptophyta; class Magnoliopsida; order Santalales; family Viscaceae; genus Viscum; species Viscum album. The sequence goes on from OY728162.1 coordinate 131,859,585, forward strand.
GAAGAAAGATGGATCTATGATGTTATGTCTAGACTATAGTTAAATCAATGCTATAACAATAAAGAAAAAGTATCCCCTACCTCACATTGATGATTTATTTGACCAACTGCATGGAGCTCTATAAATTTCAAAGATTTACCTTCGATCTGGTTACCATCAGTTGTGTGTGAAGAAGGATGACATTATGAAGAAAACATTTCGAACCAGGCATGGGCATTACGAGTTTATAGTAATGCCTTTTGGATTGACTAATGAACCCTCTATATTCATGGATCTAATGAATAGCGTTTTCAAGGAATATCTCGATGATATTGTGGTGGTATTTATTGATGATATCTTGGTATACTCCAAAAGATACGAAGATAAGGAAAATAACGTGCGCATTATACTGAAGACTCTGAGAAGACATGAATTATATGGGAAGTTTAACAAGTGTGAATTCTAGCTTCAGGAGATTTATTTTCTTGGAAATATTGTCTATAAGGATGGAATTTATATTTATCCTTCTGAGACCAAGGCAATCTAAGACTAGCCAACACCGATGAGTATAACTAAGGTATGTAGTTTTATTGGTTTAGCAGGTTATTATCAGCGTTTCGTCTAGAATTTTTCCCAATTGGCTAACCAATTAATGAAGCTCACACGTAAAGGGGTTAAATTTTTTTGGACAAAAGAGTGTGAATAATTCTTTGAAGAACATAAGAGAATATTAGTCAGTGCTCCAATATTGGCATTACCATCGTGGAATGATGGGTTAGTTATTTTTAGTGATGCTTCAATGAAAGGACTTGGTTGTGTCCTTATGCATATTGATAGGGTTATTGCCTATGTAGCACGACAACTGAAAATTCAAGAGCAAAACTATACTACTCATGATCTTGATTTAATAGCTGTGATATTTTCTTTGAACATATGAAGACATTACCTCTATGGGAAAAATGTGAGATATATACTGATCACAAGAGTTTGAAGTATATTTTCTCATAGAAGGAACTCAACATGATGCAAAGGCGATGGCTTGAACTACTCAAGTATTATGATTGCACGATACACTACCACCCGGGGAAGGAAAATAAGGTGAAAGATGCTTTGAGCAGAATGGATCATGGATTATTGAACAAAATGAGAGTTTAAAGGGATCTAATTTTCATGGATCTAGTAAAGTTGGATATGGGAATAACCAAGGAAGGTGAAACATCAATACATTTTCAAGTGGTTTTCAAACCATATTTACTAGAAATGATTAATAGTTCTCAGACCGATGATGAATAATTTAAAAATAACATTAAAGTTATGAATGATGGGAGATTGAGTGACTTTGTGTATGAAGATGGAATTTTGAAATTTGGGAAGAGACTTTGTGTTCCTGATATACCTGATCTAAAAAGGGAATTTTGGGATTATTCTCATAGTTCCAATTTCTCTATACACCCTGGGAGAACCAAAATGTATAGAGATTTGAAATAACATTTATGGACGGACAACATGAAGAGGGAGATTTCTGATTTTGTGTCACGATGTATGGATTGTCAATAAGTGAAAGCTAGAAGGCAATAGCCTGGAGGACTCATGAAACCTCTTTCCACAACTGAGTGGAAAATGGATAATATCACGATGAACTTTTTCATGGGACTACCAAAGACTCCTAGAAGGAATGATGAAATATGGGTCATTGTTGACCGTCTTACCAAGTCAGCACATTTTCTAGCTATAAGGGATGATATACCACTTGAATGTTTAGCAAGACTATATATTAATGTAGTTCTGAAACTTCATGGAGTACCCCTATCGGTTGTTTTTTTATCGTGATCCCTGATTTACTTCAATATTCTGGAAGAGTCTTCAGAAGGCCTTGGATACTAAACTTCGTTTGAGAAATGCTTACCACCCTCAAACAGATGGACAATAAGAACAGACTATTTAAACCTTAGAAGACATGTTGAGATCTTCTTCATTTAAATTTTAGGGTATGTGGGATCAATATTTACCACCTGTAGAATTTTTCTACAAAAATAGCTTCCATTCAAGTATTCGGATGGCATCATATGAAGAGTTATATAGAAAGAGATGTCGCACACCAACCTGTTGGGGTGACATTGGTGAAATAAAACTCGTAGGCCCAGTACTGGTGGAGGAAACGATGGAAAAGGTGAAGGAAATCCAAAACCACATCAAAGTAGCTTAAAATAGGTAGAAGAGCAATGCCGATAACCGAAGGAAGGATTCAGAATTTCAGGTAGGAGATCATGTTTTCTTGAAGGTATATCCATGGAAGGGAGTTATAAGTTTCAGTAATAAAGTTAAATTGAGTCCCAGGTACATCAGAACTTTCTAAATTCTAGAACAAATTGGGGTTGTAGCTTACCATTTGGTAATACCGCCAAATATCTCCAAAGTTCACGATGTGTTCCACGTATCACTGTTGAGAAAATACATGCCTGACTCAATTCTTGTACTCACCTATGAAGAATTAGAAGTAGAACCCAATCTGTCTTAGTGCAGAGAGCCCACCAAGATTCTTGATACGAGAGTACAAGTGATGAGAAACCATATGACTCATCTGATAAATGTTCTACGGAGAAAACATAAGATGGAAGAGGGAATGTGGGAACCCGAGTAACTTATGATGAAGAACCACCCATGTCATTTCATGCAGTATTATTCTAGAAATTTCTAGGATGAAATTATTTAAAGGAGGGGAGAATGTAACACCCCAAGCATCTGTGGTACACTTCTCATTGAATAATACAATAGTGTGTGTTGTACGCAACTTCGAGTTCTAACACACACCCCAAAAAATCAAACTAGACGTTATGAATAGTAATACCCACTATTTAAAATTTTACAAATTTTATCATTCAAAATGGACTTCATTTTTTGATTCGGAATATCAAAATTAGCTTAGGGTGAATTTTTTGTATTTTTCCGAAAACATTAAATTTTTTATGAATATTTAAAAAACACTGAGTTATAGTTTAAAACCGAATTTTTATTTAAATAGTTATTTATTTTATTTAAATAGTTATTTATTTTATTTAGATTTAATTAAGTTCAAAATAGATACATAATACTTATATATGTTCAATGTAATTCATTTTAGTCAGTTTAGAATAATTTTAGATATATAAAAATTTTATTGAACTTTTCACCGCCTTTTACCCACCTCCTAGGAGAATTTGCAAATTCAAATAAAACATAATTTTACCACTTATGTGATTGTAATTTCAAAAAACCGAGTGAAATGGTTAATATCAAGGAGGAAAATTTTGTTCAATAAGAAAAAAACAATTTTTCGTGAATAGTAACGTTTTACTTTTATTTACCACGGTTAAATGTAAATAGGGTAATTAAGGGTAAAAATGATATTATTATTACCCTAACACATGTCCTAATTCTATTGGATAAGTATAATTCTACCAAAAAAATTCTTAGGAATAAAATATGAACCTCTTTGGAACACTTGGATTAGATTAGGAGATTTATTGTTATTTAATTCAATGATGAGTTAAAAGAGTTAAAATAAAAGTTTAATAACTAAAACATTTTTAATATAGGGTTATAAATAAGATAAATTCGATTATAAATATTCATTATAAATATAAAAGGATTTCATACATAATGGTATATTACTTATAATTTTTAGACAGTAAATAATTTAATTAATTTATGACAGAATGAGTATGCAGTAATTACCATATTAATGAAATATTAAAATAATTGATATTATAAATACCCAAATAAATATAATTTGAGACTTTTAATGAATTCCAAAAATTTTATTAGTCAATATGAAATGTTAGGATTGATTAAATGAGTTTTTTTCTAATTAATAAAGTTATTATGACTGTACCAAAAATAAATTATTAAATAGTGTCAAAATTGATAGAAAGGAGTTTTTAAAACAAATACTATATTATTAATTGATATAATATTTATAAATATATAAGGATCGTCAAAAGGACTTATATGATGATACGTATGTCATTAATGATCCAATTGGGGGTTTTTTCACAGTTTATAGTATGTTTATTAACCAAATAATACAAAATACAAAGAGACATGGTAAAAGTTAAACTATTGAACTAAGAGTAAAATATAAATGATATGGTTATTATAGTGACAAAAACATGTCTAAAATCTATTGGTTGAAATTATTTCGACCCATCCCTACCTTATCCCTGAAATAAGTCACTTTTAATACATTATAAACTGAATATGTTTTTATTATAAAATTATATTTTAAGTTTTTCCTAAGGTGCCTCTCACCCCTCTTATAAAAGGGCACTCCCCCTTCTCTCAAATTAATACCTTAAAAGCTTTTTGGTTCCTCCAAACCTTGCCAAAATATTCTCTAAACTTCCCTCACTTCAAACTAGAGGTCTTATATTGATCATAAAGCCAACCTATGTAGCCCTTTTCATCAAATCAAAAAGAAGAACCCGAAGAAGTGGTAATGTTTTCACCACCCTCTTTCATGTTCCTTTCTTCTTCCACTTCCTCTTTCTTTGTTATTTCCATTCTAAAATAATAACTCCAGAATATTTTATGTAATTTGATGTTATTATAAATATGGTACAACCATATTCAGTATTTTATCCATCCTTTGAATGACATGTCACCATACGTGGGTACGTACGACTTATCGTCTCAACATCATGGTGTAATTGTTATTCAAAACATTATTATTTGGATGGGTATGATAATGATGTGAAATTGAATAAAATAATATATATAAAATTATAATAATTATATATATATATATATATTATATACTATCCAAGTAAATACGATTTTAATATCAAAATAATGATATTGTCTCTCGTGCATACGTACGTACTACCATCTCCACGAACGTGATGAGATTCATTCCTCATCATATCCATTCAAGAATAATTCTCATTTTATGGTTAAAATTTATGTTTAAGGACCTGATATAAATCTATATATGAATATGATACAACCTATGGATAAAAAACACGGCTTATGTAACAAAACATATGAAATAAAATGAGTAAGTGAACACCCGAAACGACGATAATACTAAATTATTATTAACAAAGCAATATTAAAATGTCATATATGATATCATATTTATGTATATGATTCTTGTATAATTTAATAAAAATGATTTAACTATTATATAAGAGGTTAAAATACCCTCGATCAAGGAAAAGTTCAAGGTAAGAGTTTATTTCACAATCTCTTCATTATCCGAGATTGTTTATACGTTATTATCTACTGGGACCTCTTTATCATACACATCCATGTTTCTTAAAAATATATTTCAAATTATTCTTACTATTTTACAGACTATGGGTGAAAGTCATTTATACCATTGTTTGACTTTTTATAAGATGTTTATAAAGGAATCTCTCCGTCATTTTCCAAACAAGGTCCTTTTTATCCTTTTCGATAAAATTACGGTAAGAATGCCTTTTTTTAACATATACGGCGGGGCGGCTATTTTCCACCGTTATAAAATCGTCGAAAATTCCCTTACAATATTATAAGAATATTTTAAAATTAAATGTTTTCTTTTATAATTATGTGAAATTTATATGATTTCAAAAAAAAGAGATATTTCTCTCAAATGGTTTTGATTTCATCTATGTCAATATGCTTTGATGGATTTTATGCTTATTTGATGTTCTTTTATTATGTTACAAAACATTCATATTAAATTTAAGGTTTTGTGATTTGTTTTATTATGGATGTGTTATTCTTATACCATTCATGGTTTATGGAGAAAGTATTGACATTTTTTATACTAGTTTAAATACGAATGTTTATGTTATGTTTAAACCAATTCATATGAGGAATGCATATGACATAGTAAGTTACGAGTGGCGCACGCTATAGCTCCTCGATGCATAGGTAGGTCTCATGAGACAAACTAGTGTCTTGGCACAAGGCCTTGACAAAATCTTACTTGTTGGATTGGAACAAGGCCTTGACTATGTGGTTATGATAGTCTGGCATTATTCATTCCATCATTATGAAAGTGGTTATTGATATTGCATGTGACTATTCAACTAGTATAATACCCAGATGAGTAAGTAAATGGAATTATTTCATTTTATCTTTTCCATATTATGATGAATTTAAATTTTAGAAGAATTTTGTTTTATTTATTCATTGCCTTAAATGTTTATGTTTATTTATGAATGTTGCTTCTATATTGTTATCCTTACTGAGTATCTAAGCTCACCCCTTTAAATGTTTTAGTTTTTTCACATGATGTGAAGAATGATTTTATGAATGACCTATGGGGAATGCATGAGGGGATATAAAGATAAGATATTGTTGTAGTTTTTTTTCACTTTATGATGTAATGTAAGATTTATGAATATATCTTGTGTTTCTAAGGCTACTAATCTTGTCGATCTTTCGAGACTTGGCCTTTTGTGATCATGCCAATATTATGTAATAATGCACCAAATCTTGGATGCTAGATTTAGATAAACTATGATTAGAGAACATAGACCTAAGATGGACTTTGAGGATTATTATAAAATAACTTCTTAGAATTTTGGTATTGTAGAGATTTTGTGAGTTTTCCAAGAAATACATCCCTATATGGATACAAGCAGGTAGAGGTGGATCTGGAACAGATATACCTAAGGGTAGAACACAAAAACACCGCTTTGAGATAGACTCGAACGGGAACTGGTGCATGACAATTGGCCTTGCTGCACTCTTGGTTACGACACACCTGGGGGATATGCTTAGGATAATTCTCATTTTCCTTAAAAACCATTATAAAGGGTTAATGAGTATATAATTCCTCAAAGAAAATATTTTTATGATTATGGATTATATACATAAATATTTTAGTTTATGTTAAGTGTTTTAAAAATTGGGATTTAGGTATTTCGATTCATTAACTATTCTTGTTTATGAAATTGTTTATAAATGACTCCTAGTGGAAGGAATGGAAACCATATCAATGTACGAACTCCATGTATGGATTTACCTCCTGCTCAAGATAATTATAGTGGATCTGGTGATGCAACTGGTGCTGATCAGCTTATCACCATACTGGGACAACTCACTCAGGTTATAAATAATAACCTTACCCGTATGGAGCACCATGATCGTCAATGAGGAGGTTCAATGTTAGATCACTTCCTGAGGCAATAACCACCAACATTCAATGGGGGTAAAAATCCACTAGTATATTAGAAATGGATAAATTCCATAGAGAAAATATTCCATGCCTTGGGGAGTAGTGAAATGGAAAAAGTTATCAAAGAAGTTTACTGCCTCACTGGAGATGCAGATCAATGGTGGTCATTGATTGAAAACACAAAGGAAGATGATGATGTAAAAAATATTGAATTGAGGGAGTTTAAAGATATTTTCTTTGAAAAATACTTTCCTATGACCATCGAGTAGATATGGAAAGGCAATTTCTGAGTCTGAGGTAAAAGGAGGTGAGAATGTTGCAAAGTATGAGGCTAAATTTACAAGGTTAGCAAGGTATGATACAGATTATATACGTAAACCATTAATTAAGATTGATCATTTCATTGATTGGTTAAAACCATTTCTCCATTGAGCATTAGTTTCATAATCCTTCTAGTTATATGAAGATATTGTCTCATGTGCTATCAAGACAGAAAATGAATTCTCTATGTCTTATGAATTTAAATTAAAGAAAGAGAAGAATGGATATGTTGATCACTCTGGAAATGGAAATAAAGGGATGAATTGAAAAGATGAATATCCATTCTGCATTAAATGTGGGAAGAAACAGCCCGGTGCTTGCTTGAAGGGAATGGGAGTCTGTTACAAGTTTGGTAAAAAAGGCCACCAAGTATGTGATTATAAGGGGAAGAAAAAAGCTACAGATGCTCAATGCTACAACTGCAAAGAGATGGGACATTATGAAAATAAATGTCCTAAGCATCAGAGGAACATACCTTAGAAAAGGACAAGGGATTATGGCCAAGATTATGCTATCACTACGGCTGAGGTAGAAGCTCCGAAAGACATGGTTGCAGGTAATTTAATGGTTTACTAACATTTAGAAAATTATTTATTTGATTCTAGATCATCACATTGTTTCATTTATTCCCAGTTTGTTAAGAAAATTAGATATTTCCAGTTAGATTTAACAAGGGTGTTTTCAGTTAAATCTCCTAAAGGAAGTATCATTGCTACAAAGTTTTATGAATCAGTCCTCATTAGAGCATATAAATGTTCATTATCTTATGATTTCATCGTCATACCTATGATTGAGTATGATATAATCCTTAGTATGGGTTGGCTTTCGGACCATGATGTGAAGATTTATTGTAAGAAGAAGTAGGTTATTATTTTTGATAACGATGATAAGGAACACCTTATCTCTAGAGAAGAATCGTCGCCACCTAATTATTATCAAGATCTACCCCCAGTAGCTCAACTAAAATAAATTATTAGGGAGGAAGAGAATGAAATAACCATGGGTGAGGAAAGGAATGTTTAAATAGAGGATGTACCTATTGTTAAAGAATATGTAGATTTGTTTCTGGAAGATTTATCATGACATCCTCCAGAATGTGAAATTGATTTTTCCATTGATTTAATTCCTGGTTCAAGGCCCATATCGATGACCCCTTATAGAATGGACATTGTGGAATTAGTTGAACATAATAGATAACAAGAGAAATTTAGTAATAAGGGATTTATTTTCCCTAGTGCTTCTCCATGGGGAGCCCCTATACTTTTTATTAAGAAGAAAGATGGATCTATGAGGATATGTATCGACTATAGGGAAATGAATGAAATAACAATAAATAACAAGAATCCCCTACCTCGCATTGATGATTTATTTGACCAACTTCATGGAGCTCAATACTTTTCAAATATTGAACCTCAATCTGGATACCATCAGTTGTGTGTGAAGAAGGAAGACATTCCAAAGACAGCATTTCAAACTAGGTATGGGCATTACGAGTTTATAATAATTGTTTTTGGATTGACTAATGCACCATCTATATTCATGGATCTAATGAATAGAGTTTTCAAGGAATATCTCAATGATTTTGTGGTGGTATTTATTGATGATATATTTTTATACTCTAAAAGCTACGAAGATCATGAAAATCACTTGCGCATTTTCCTGAAGACTTTGAGAAGAAATGAATTATATGGGATGTTTTGAAGGTGTGAATTCTAGATCAAGAGATTTCTTTTCATGGTCATATTTTATCTAAGGATAGAATTCCTTTTGATCCTTCTAAGACCAAGGTAATCCAATAATGGCCAGCACCAACGAGTATAACTGAGGTATGCAATTTTATTGGTTTAGCAGGTTATTATCGGAGTTTTGTCCAGAATTTTTCCCGATTGTCTAACCCATTAACGAAGTTCACACGTAAAGGCGTTAAATTTTTTTGGAAAAAAGACTGTGAATAATGTTTTGAATAACTGAAGAGAAGATCATTTAATGCTCCTAAATTGAATTTACCATCTAGGAATGATGGGTTTGTTATTTATAATGATTCTTAAAAGAAAAGACTTGGTTCTATCCTTATGTAGAATGATAGGGTTATTGCCTATGCATCACGACAACTGAAACTTCATGAGAAAAACTATCCTACTCATGATCTTGAGTTAGAAGCTGTAATATTTTCTTTAAAGATATGGAGACATTATCTCTATGGTGAAAAATGTGTGATATATACAGATCACAAGAGCTTGATGTATATTTTATCATAGAAGGAACTCAACATGAGGCAAAGGCGATGGCTTGAACTACTCAAGGATTATGATTGCACGATACACTACCACCCAGGGAAGGCTAATAAGGTGGCAGATGCTTCGACCAGAAAGGATCATGGAGTTTTGAACAAAATGAGAGTTTAAAGGGGTCCAATTTTCATGGATCTAGTAAAGTTGGATATGGGAATAACCATGGAAGGTGAAACATCAATACTTTTTCAAATGGTTGTCAAACCATCTTTACTAGAAAAAAATATGAGTTCTCAGACCGATGATGAAGAATTTCAAAAGAAGATTAAAGATATGAATGATTGGAGATTGAGGGACGTTTTGTATGAAGATGGAATTCTGAAATTTGGGAAGAGACTTTGTGTTCCCGATATACCTAATCTAAAAAGTGAATGGTTGGATGATTCTCATAGCTCCAATTTCTTTATACACCTTGGGACCACCAAAATATATAAAGATTTGAAGGAACAATTTTGGTCGGACAACATGAAGAGGGAGACTTATGATCTTGTGTCAAGATGTATAGTTTTTCAAAAAGTGAAAGCTTGATGGAAACAGCTTGGATAAGTCATGAAACCTCTTCCCATACCTAAGTCGAAATGGGATAATATCATGATGGACTTTGTCATGGGACTACCAAAGACTCCTAGAATGAATGATGCAATATGGGTCATTATTGATCTTCTTACCAATTCATCACATTTTCTTACTATAAGGGAAGACTTACAACTTGAATGTTTAGCAAGACTATCTATTAATGATGTTGTGTGACTTCATGGAGTTACCCTATCGATTGATTCTATTCGTGATCCCCTTTTTACTTCATGATTCTGGAAGAGTCTTAATAAGGCCTTGGATACTGACTTCGTTTGAGAATTGCCTACCCCCCTCAAACAGATGGACAATCAGAATAGACTATTCAAATGTTAGAAGACATGTTGAGATATTTCCCACTTGACTTTCAGGGTATGTGGGATCAATATTTACCATTGGTAGAATTTTCCTATAACAATAGCTTCCATTCAAATATTCAGATGTAACCATTGGAAGTGTTATACGGAAAGAGATGTCGCACACCAACCTGTTGGGATGAATTTGGTGAAAGAAAACTTGTAGGCCCCCAACTAGTGGAGGAAATTATGGAAAAGGTGAAGGTAATCAAAAACCAACTCAAAGCAACTCAAAGTAGGTAGAAGTGCTATGCCGATAACCGAAGGAAGTATTTAGAATTTCCGGTAGGAGATCATGTTTTCTTGAAGGTATATCCATGGAAGGGAGTTATACATTTCAGTTAGAAAGGTAAATTGAGTCCTAGGTACATCGGACCTTTTTAAATTCTAGAACGAATTGGGGCTTTAGTATACCATTTGGGAATGCCGCCAAATCTATCCAAAGTTCATGATGTGTTCCACGTATCACTATTGAGAAAATACATGCCTGACCCAACACATGTACTCACCTATGAGGAATTAAAACTGGAACCCAATCTATCTTATTAGAAATATCCTGTTAGGTTTCTTGATTCCAGAAAACAAGTGCTGAGAAACAATACGACTCATCTGGTAAAATTTATATGGAGAAAACATAAGATGTAAGAGGAAATGTGGGAACACGAGGAACTTATGATGAAGAAACAGCGGAGTCTTTTCATGTTGTATTAATCTAGAAAATTTTAGGATGATATTATGTGAAGGAGGTGAGAATGTAACACCCCAAGCTTCCACGGTACGCTTCTCTTTGAATAATACAGTAACGTGTGTTGTATGAAACTTCGAGTTCTAACACACAACACAACCAATCAAACTAGCCGTTATGAATAGTAATACCCAATTTTTGTAATTTTATAAATTTTATCGTTCAAAATGGACTTCATTTTTTGATTCGGAATATCAAAATTTTCTTAGGGTTAATTTTTGGTAGTTTTCTGAAAAAATCAATTTTCGATGAATAGTTAAAACACTAAGTTATAATTTAAACCTGAATTTTTATTTAAATAATTATTTATTTTATTTAAATTTAATTATGGTAAAAATAGATACATAATACCTATATAATTTCAATGTAATTAATTGGAGTTATTTTATAATAATTTTAGATATATAAAACTTTTATTAAACTTCGCACTGCCTTTTACCGACCTCATAGGAGAATTTCCAAATTCACATAAAACATAATTTTATGATATCTATTAGTGGAATTTCAATAATCTGAGAGACACATATATTATCAAGGCATAAAATGTAGTTCAATAAAATAAATATAATTTTTGGTGAATAGTAACTTTTTACTTTTATTTACCACGGTTAAAAGTTAATAGGGTAATTAAAGTTAAAAATGATATTATTATTACCCTAACACATGTACTAATTCTATTGGATAAGTATAATTCGACCAAAAACAACATTAGGAATAAAATATGAACATCTTTGGTCCACTTGGATTAGATTAGGACATTTAATATTATTTAATTCAAAGAAGAGTTAAAATAGTTATAATCAAAGTTTAATAAATAAAACATTTGTAATATAGAGTTATAAATAAGATAAATTAGATTATAAATATTCATTAGAAAGATAAAATGATTTCATACATAATGGTATATTATTTATAATTTTTACACATTAAATAATTTTATTTTATTTATGACACAATGTTGATGCATTAATTACCGTATTAATGAAATATTAAAATAGTTGACATTATAAATATCCAAATAAATATAATCTGAGACTATTAATGAATTCCACGAATTTAATTGGTCACTATGACATGTTAGTATTGATTATATGAATTTTGTTTCAATTAATAAAGTAACTAATACTTTAAAAATAATTAATTGTTAAATAGTGTCAAAATTGACAAAAAGGTGTTTATAAATCAAATATTATATTATTAATTGATATAATATTCTTAAAAATATAAGATTGAGACAAAGTACTTATATGATGATAGGTATTTAAGTAATAAACCACTTGGGGTTCTGTTGGTAGTTTATAGTAAGTTTATTAACCAAATAATATAAAAATACAAAGAGACATAGTAAATGTTAAACTATTTAACTAAGAGTTAAATAGAAATGATAAGTATAATATAGTTACCCAAACCTATCTAAAATCTATTGGTTGAATGTATTTGGACCCATACCTTCCTTATCCACGAAATATGTCACTTTGGAGCCTTTATAAACCGAATATGAATTTATTATATAATAATATTTTAAGTATTTCCTAATGTTCCCCTCACCCCTCTTATAAAAGGGAACTCCCCCTTCTCTCAAATTCACACCATAAAATCCTTTTTGTTCAGACAAACCCTACCCAAATATTCTCTGAACTTCCCTCAATTAAACATATATGCCTTAGTTTGATCATAAAGCGAACCTAAGCATCCCTTTTGATCAAATCAAAAAAAAAAAGAACCCGAAGGAGAGGTAATGTTTTCACCACCCTCTTTCAAGTTATATTCTTCTTCCACATCTTCTTTCTTTGTTATTTCAATTCTCAAACAATAACTCCAGTATCTTCTATATACTGTGATGTTATTATAAATATGTTACAACCATATTCAGTATTCTGTCCATCTTTTGAATGACATGTCACCATACATGCGTACGTACGGCTTACGGTCTCCACGTCATGGTGTAAATGTTATTCAAAACCTTATTATTTTGATGGGTATGAATATGATGTGTAATTTAAGTAAATAGTAAATATAAAATTATAATAATTCTTTATATAATATATACCATCCAATTAAATAATATTTTAATATCAAAATAATGATATTGTCACTCTTGCATACGTACGGACTACCGTCTCCAAAAACGCGATGAGATTCATTCCTCATCATATCCATTAAAGACTAATTCTCATTTGATGATTAAAATTAATGTTCAATGATATGATATAATTATGGATATGAATAATATACAACCTATGGATAAAAAAAGATGTATGTAACAAAACATATAAAAGAAAACAAGTAATTGAACACCCGAAACGACGATAATACTAAAATATTATTAACAAAGCAATATTAAAAGTTCAACATTATATCATATTTACTTATATGATTATTTTATAACATAATGCAAATGATTTAACTATTATACAGGAGGTTAACCTACCCTCGATCAAGGAAAATTGTAAGGTAAGGGTTTATTTCACAATCTCTTCATTATCTGAGATTGTTTATACATAATTATCTACTGGGACCTCTTTATCATCCACATCCATGTTTCTTAAAAATTTATTTCAAATCATTCTTACTTTTTTACAGACTATGGGTTAAAGCCATTTATACCCTTGTTTATTTTTTATAAGATTTTTATAAATGAATCTTTTCGTTATTTTCCAAACAATGTCCTTTTTAACCTTTTCGAAAAAATTAAGGTAACAATGTCTTTTTTTATCTTATACAATGGGTGCGGCTATTTTACACTATTACAAAAATTGTCGAAGCTTCCCTTACAAGATAATAAGAATATTTTCAAAGTAAATGTTTTTTTATAATTATGTGACTTTTAAATGATTTTAAAAAAGAGATATTTCTCTCAAATAGTTTTGATTCCATCTATGTAAACATCCTTTGATGGATTTTAAGCATATTTGAAGTTTATTTGTTATGATAAAAAATACTTTTATATTGTATTGAAGGTTTTGTGATATGTTTGATTGTGGATGTGATATTGTTATAACATTCATGGTTTATAGAGTAAGTATTAACATTTCGTATGCTAGTTTTATTACAAATGTTTATGTTATGTTTAAACCTGTTCATATGATGAATGCATTGGACATAATAAGTGATGGGTGGAGCCTGCTATAGCTCCTTCAGGCATCGGTAGGTCTCATGTGACAAACTAGTGTCTTGGCACAAGGCCTTGAAAAAATATTATTTGTAGTCTTGCCACAAGGCCCTGACTATGAGGTTATGATCGTCTGGCATTATGCATTCCATCATTATGAAAGTGGTTATTGAAATTGCATGTGATTATTCTACTAGTAGAATATCCATATGAATAATTAAATGGAATTATTTCATTTTATCTTTTCCATATTATGCTGATGATAAATTTTAGAAGGCTTTTGTTTTAGTTATACATTTCCTTAAATGTTTATGTTTATTTATGAATGTTTCCACTATATTGTTATCCTTATTGGGTATCTGAGCTCACCCCTTTCAATGTGTTCGTTTTTCCAAGGATGTGAAGAAGTATTTTATGAATGAATTGCAAGGAATGTATGAGGGGATATGAAGACAAGATTTTTTTTAATTTTTTTTCACTTTATTATGTAATGTAAGACTTATGTATATATCTAGTGATTCCAAGGATACTAAAATAATCGGTCATTCGGGACTTGGAATTTTGTGATCATGCCATTATTGTGTAATATTGCACAGACTCTAGGTAACTGGGGTCGGGACATTACATGTGAAATGAATGAACTTAGCATAATGGTTTTCATATTCTATCATTATACTATCTGGCTTATTATGTTTGAAAAACTCTATAGACTTGGCCAATAGAATCGACTTTTGATAGAACGGGTTAATGACAATAAAATTGAATTATTTCAACAATAATACCTCATTCTTCTTATTTTTCACCATAGTGTGCCATCAAATTCTATTGGATCCTTCTGAAATGAAGGTGTAGAACTTCACTTTGATCTCATCCGTTGTGTACAAAAACCAAAAAAAATCTCCATTTTTCTCAGCCACTCCTCAGCCTATTGAGGATCCTTGGAGTATTTAAATAGTTTGGGATTCTAGGAAGGAACTATTGACAACAAAATTTTAGGACATCACTCTAAGGATTCATATTTGGAGCCAAAAATTGGAATACGAGTTGGTTCCCATCCTAGAGCTCAAATAGTTCACACAATCACCTCATCAAGATTTTGGTCCACAATAAGATTCACTCCCCAATTTTTAATAAAATATTCCTCTGGGATCAGATTCACACATCTTCTCATAGTCATGATGTTACAAAACATCAGCAGAAAACATGGAAGACATCTTATTTACACCAAAACAATTCCTTTAGGGAAATTAATCCTAAAAGGTAGAACCAAAAATATTTCGATTTCAATCAATCAGAATCAAAATATAAAAAAGACTACAAGTAATCTAGAAGACATATTTCCCTAACCACCCGAGGTGAATTAAGGTTTATTGCGGTGAGAGCTATCCAGAAACTCAATTGAACTACCTCTTATGCACAATGAGTATTCAAAAAATGTATACTAACGTCAAAAAAATCTGAAACTAGTGCTCTAGTACCAATTATCCACAAACCATCCTAGGTACCCTATAACCTGATAGTTGAGCTGGCCCTAACATATCTCAAAGCGAATTTATAATCCCCATGGGTTAGTGAATAGCACCCAGTATCATACAAACTGAAAGTGGGAATGATTTTTCCACTATCAATTACGAAGTAATATAACCAAGACCATATGTGTACTAAAAGAAACTCCACTGGGAGTAATATAACATAAGTAAAACATGTATTAAAGATCAATGTTCGATAACCCAAATTCAATTACTGAGAAAAATATCCCAGGTTCTTAAGGAAACAACTCCCCAATTCTAAAGTTCAGCCGCTAGATCCACCTCCAAGAGATCCATTCCCTTGCTCGATCCTAAAAGGATATAATATGAAAACACCCAAATGAATAAGAAGGATGTGAGTCAAAGCCCATCAATATTTCACCAAATATTCGATTATAAGATTCTGATATCAAATTAAATATGAATTTGATTTCAATTTTCCAATAAATAGGTTTCCATTAAAAAAATAATATTTAAACAAATCATTATTTACAAATTATAATATTTAAATACATTTCCAGTTCAAGATTCAAATTTCAGATGATGAAAATACAATTCAAGTGATGTAATTTACCATTATTCAATGGTGATTTACACAAATATGACTTTTCAAAAAGTTTATTAATCAAAAAAATTAATATAAAATAGTTTATATAAATTCTCATGGGATGTATATTAGTTTATGATAATAGAATATAAATTTGAAATACAAATAAGTGAGAAACATGGTCATGTGAAAAATATGTACGACAGTTCATGGATAAAGGGACCCAACACTATAAAATAGAAAGTATCTACAAACACCCCTTTGGGCATAATGAAAAATGGATTCATAACCATCTCTTAAAGAATTATTATGTGATGATATGAGTTTTTATAATGTTGTAAGTTTTAAAGTGTTTTCCAATATAATACACTAACTACCTAAGGATAGATTGTCCTTAATAAACAAAATATTAGGAAATTTATTTTAAGACTATTTTAAATAAAATTAAATCTCATTTCACCATATAAAATATTAGAAGTTTCCCTTTAAAACCTATAATGAGTTTTTAATAAAAAACAAGACTTTTTACGATGAAACCACTTGGTTTCAATCAGAAGCAATTTTAATCCATTTTCATAAAAACTGATATTTGAAACCAATTAATGCAATTTCACAATCCAATTTCACAATTAAATTTAAAAAAATTTATTCTAAAACACATTAAATAAATTTCATAACAAATCCACAATCCATATAATTAGTGGTTTTCATTAGTTTCCATCAATCTATCTTTACAATTCAAATTCAATAAATTAATTTTAAATAAAAATTATATCCCTTCCACACAACTCCTAAATTAATTGGAATTATGGGTTTTCCTAATGTCATGTCAAAACACACCAAAACCCCAAATCATTGGAATTGGGTTCTTAAGAAAACTTATGAAAACAACTTATTCAATTTTATACAGTTTCATTTTAAATCGAACTGAGTTTTAATCAGGAAATGAAAGGTTAATTAAATTTGCAACCAAATAAAAAACCACATACCTTCCTCATGGAAGCAGAACACCAGCAACAGACCCCTCCAATAAGAATGAAGGTGCATAAGATATAGGAAATCAACATAGAAATGATATGAAACAACACGTGGAATAGATCCATCTATCACAATATGATCCATGAAACTCTAAATAAGTAATATGGAAAGGGACTGAGAGGGATGAAGAATGTTTATCCCGAAAGACACACTATGATCTTCACAATATTCAATTTCCAAACAAAAAGGTCGGGAGGGGTTGGAGGCTCCCAATATCACTTGGGGAAGGCTTTGGATTAGGAGAAATGATGTATGATGGAAGAATAATGTAGAAATCAGGTGGGCTTCCTTTTTAATATCATTCACCAAGACATTACATGATGTGTAACCCAATTACAAGTTTTGTAATTGATAAATCTCTTAATAATCAAAAAACCCATCACCACATTGATTAAAATATATTTTATTATTATTAGAATTTACAAGATGTTTAACCCTCTTAGATGATGTGTAAATCCCCAATAGTCTACTGAATATGTATATTTTGGTGCTAGAAATTTCCAAAAAATCCATGACATAACCATGATAGGTATCCTATCAATTTCTTCTCTACCAACCCTTGACATTGGAAAAGGAAAAACAAAATAAGGTTTAGAATGTACCTATCAGAAAGGTAATGGGATATTAAAAATGTTGTATCACATTTGGAGGAAATATTGTTTTGTCACTATATTTATATCGATCAACATTTATGAATACAAGATGGAGAATGTTAGGTTTTATATACACCATGCTCATTACATTCTTTTTTTCACTACATTTTTTGAACTGTTGAAGATATATTTGGTTATTTATGGGTTTTTTCACTTCAATTTATCCTATTAAGAACCCTTAATATTAATCATTAATTCTAAGAGGGTATGATTTTTCCTATAAGACACACCATTCCACTATGGGGTTCTTGGAGGATTGTTTTTGAATGGGTTCTATAATATATTGTAATATTGGTTAATTTTAACTTTAGTATTTACCACCCAAACAAATCGAATGATATTAATACTTTTTCTGAGTTGATTATGTAATTTGTTTATAATCTCATTAAATTTTTAAAATGTACAAAAATTATGGATGATGAGAAACACATAACCATAACAACTGAAGTCATTAGTAATTATTACAATGTATGTATAACCTCCACATTATTCAGAAATCAATGGTCCACATACATCACTGTTTACAAGATCAAGTTATACTTTACATTTAATATTTTCCTTGAAAAGGTTCTTTAATCATTTTTATTATTAAAAATATTCACATGTATCTATTGATTCAAAATCAAATTAATCCAATAATCCATCTCTATATATTATTTGAATATATTTCACATTTATAAATCTAAGGTGACAATGCCAATTGTATGTTTTATTAGAATCATCCTTGAACTTATTATTATGAATATTATATATTTGAATATAGTTTCCATAATCTATAAACACTTCACCATATTACCATTTACATTAAATATTTCCTTCATGTATATGGAAAAACACTTTTTCTAAATATTAAATGAAATAATCATCTTGTATAGAAAATATACATAATTCAAATTTCTATTTATGGAGGTAATATAATATCAGTTTATTAATTCTAGAACAAATAAACAAGGTAGTCATAGATTTTAAGTTCCACAATTTAATGTATAAACTCTTCTCATATTTACAATATGTATATATACTCCACCTTTATTAAATTATCTCTTATTTCCATGTTTTTCTTAATCAACAATAATTTGTGATGCACACCTGATATCTAATACCATATTTTTTATTTAGATAAATTTATTTCTATGACATTCACTTCCATATGCTTAAAATGCTTATATTTTAGAATAATTTAAAAGTTTATATACCAATATATAATTATTTTATTATTCAAACCAATATGATATTTCAAAATGATAATCATGATGCATTTCATACTCTATAATAATGAAATATGTACTGGTGAGTATGATGTTTTATATCATTTTATTATGATATTTTAATGAATGCAGACCCACTAAAAGTGATCACATATTAAATTATATTCATTTGGAGAGCCATGATCCATATTACATATTAACATTTCCCAACTAAAAACATAACTTATACAATGTCTATTTGGTAGACCATAATACCAATCATAACATATAATACTATAGGATAGTTAAGTATACAAATCTTTATCCTAACACATCATATAGATACATTCAGCTGTATACTTATAATATTCTTAATGTTAGTGTTTCCATGTGTAGTGTTACCAAAATATTACATCAATTATTGGAACATAAGGGTTATATTAATGTATAATATTCATTATTTACATAAGATAATTCATAGAAACATAACAGTTATGTTCACCTATTTTGAATTATTGAGGTATTAATAAGTGATAAATTTGGGAGAAATCTCACACTTTGTATTTGAGGGGTTTTCTTAGTCTGGACATTTTAATATACATCACATGAATATTGTCCCAAACCATCCGAGATACAATAGTAAACTAAAAACTAAGCTAACACTGATATATAATGAAGGTAAATCTTGATCCTTATAACATAGTGACTAGCACGTGGAATCATACATTATAAATTTGGGAACAAATTTACCACAAACACAATGGAAGAAAGAGATAAATGTCATTATGTATACAAGAAAAACACTATATGGAGAAGTGTACCATAAAAAAGTCAGAAATAGCCTAATTTAAAACCATAAAGTACCCAAAATAGGATAAAAACCGAAGTCCCAATGAACAAAACTCTTCAATACTAAAGATCAACAACTATAAGAAACTTCAAGAGGCGCTCTACCCTTGCTCCAACCTAGAAGGAGATAATATACAAACACTTGAAGGTAGAGGTAATGGATGAGATAAAATCCTAGTAGGGTCTTAAAAAGTATTCTATAATAATATTCAATTATTAAATTCACCAAAAAATGCTTTCAATTTTAAATAAACATGCATGGGAGTTAAAAACAATATATAAAAAATCATGATTTATATTCCAAAGAATGGAAATACCAAAAAAATGGATTACTAAATATTTTATATAAATAGTTAATATAAATTTAGAATGCATGTATAAAATAGTTTACAATCAATGGAATGTATTTCAATTATAAACAATGAGAAACATGGTCATCTTCTAAGAGGTTGGGTAGATCCATGTTATGAGATCCTTATTAACTTATATAGTGATAATGTAAACGAGAAAACACGTTCCTTTGTAAATAGACAAAGTGGACTCATCGTCATCCTATCAAGGAATAAAATGGGCCAAATATTTTATGTTATAATTTTAAAGCATCAATCCTTTGCTAGGGAATTCCAATCCTATCGTGTTTGTCACATGTAACTCACTGAATATAAATGATTTCATGTGCTCTAATAATAATAATAATGGTAATCTTATTTCAAAACTATTCAAAATAATATTCAAACCATTCACCATTTTAATATTAGAATTTTTTTTTAAAAACCAAAGTGGTATTTTATTCAAAACATTCATTCTCCAAGATAAAAACAATGGATTTCTATCAAAACAATTTATGTTATTTTTCTAAGAAAACAATTTCAAATAAATTTCACATATCAGTTTCATAATTTAATTCCAGAATTAAATTCTAGTATTTAAATTTTACAATTTTTTATACATTTTCACTATACACCCCAATTCAATGGAATGGACTGTTTTCCCAATTTCATGCCAAATCAAATCCAAATCCCCAATCCACTGGAATTTGTTTTTTTTTTCAATAAACCAATCGATATAAATTACATTTAAATCAAGAAATTGAATGTAAATTAAAAATTTGAATTTAAATCATGAAATTTAGGGTTAATCATATTATCCATCATAAAAAGAACCACCAACCTCATGATCATGGGATCACAAATCACAAATCCCAATGTCTGAATCTTTAATAAACTATCATCATCAATGTGGATTCGAGAATCAAACCTAGATTCATGATCTAAAACAATAATGATTATATCCCCTAAAAATAGTGATTTCTGAAACCCTAGGGAGGAAAGAGGAGATATCAAGAGAATGCCAACGTGTATTGGAATCCTATGGGGAAGGGATTGAACATGATTTATCTAGAATTGATTCTACTCTAGAAGGGTGTAGAAGGGATAAAATAACATATTGTGAGACTTTATAGAGGAAGAAAATCAAATGGGGTTGTATCATCCAATAGAGTAACTAAAAAAGGGTTTTAGAATTTTAGAAATTAAATTTAGGAATAAAAATTATTGTATGCGTCGTTAGCTAGGTAGACCCAAAAGGCTTTTAAAAATTGTGATCCATTATAATGTTCCCCCTCTGGGAAAGGTTCATGGTTTCAATGAATTGGGAACACAGTTTGTCAAATTATGTGCAATATATTAAAATCCCTACAATTTTGGGTTGCATGGATTCTACTGAGAGGGCACATAGTTTTAGAATAACCTGCATCAACTATACAGATCCCTGAAACATTCAAAATTTCTAAAACACCATCCCAAACACCCCCAAATGAAACCCAACCAAATAAGGATCAATAGTGGGGTTTAGGAATACCTGATAATAATAATTGGATGTTAGAACATCTCCACTATATAAATTTTTCCCCATAAATCCTTTTTAGAAGCTTTTATATCAAAATGACAAGTCCACTGCTCTCTCATTAGTGCCTCCCTATCCCACATCTTATGAGAATTATAACCATTATACCATAGCACTCGATGAAAATTTATCTTCCTCTAATAATGTACCTTGGTTTTACAATGAACCATCCTAACAGAATTCTCAATCACGGATAAATCAGGCTCAACCTCAACATCCCTCTAGCATAGAATATGAGATGGATTAGATAAATACTTTTGTAGCTCTGACACATGGAACATGTTATGTATTGATGTCAGTTATAGAAGATGTTGTAAATGGTGATCCTCTTTCCCTAATTTCTCAACAACATCAAAAGGTCCAAAAAAATGGGGAGATATTTTCCCTTTCCTCCTACGGTATCAATGACCCAAAAAAGGTTAAACACCCAATAACACCATATCATCAATTGATAATTCCAATATTTGTTGGTGATGATAAATAAAATATTTATAGTGTCTCTATGGTGTCAATATTCCTTAATGATCAGTTGAATATTTTTAGTCATATATTGAACCAATCTTGGTCCAACCAAGTAACTTTCACCGATATCTGACCAAGAAAACTGATATTTACATGGCTGACCATACAAGGATTCCAAAGGAGCCATTATAATTAGAGATCAGAAACAATTGTCGTCGGAATACTCAACCAACACCAGAGGGTCAACCCAAGCCCCACAAAATATGAGAGCATAGGTGTGAAGCATATACTCAAGAATATATATAGATATTTATATCGAGTCATCTGACTATGGATGGTATGCCATGATTAAATGGACATGAGATCTCAATTCCTCAAGAAGGCCTCTCCAAAATGGATAAGTGAATCAAGGATCCTTATCAAATACTATATAAGATTGAACTTTCTAAAAAATAATAATCTCTTTCAAGTATATATTTCCCAACTCATCAATATTGGTTGTATCACAAATGTGTATAAATTGAGATTATTTGGTCTTACTATCAATCACAAACAATATTCAATTTTTTATTCTCTAGGTATGAGGAAAAACAACCACAATGTCCACAGAGTTCTCATCCTACATCTGTGTTGGAACTGAAAGTTTTTGAAGAAAACTTGAAGGTGTTTAGTGCTTGAACATAGCTTTTTGGAAGGTATAATAATGAGAGACAAACATAGTAATGCCCCATATCATACCTAGACCCCAAAATCATCTTTTCATGTCGTGGAACATCTTTGTGGTTACTAGGTGCACAACAAAGTAAAATTTATGAAAATCTGCCATCACAAATCTCTTTACTACTAATGACACAAAAAAGTGATTCTAATAGAATAGATTTCCATCAGTGGATAATGACCTGTCAAGAATGATCTCCCCAAAATAAAGAGAGTGTCTAATGATATGGATTTTATCATGAATCTATTCTTCGGGAATAATTATATCAATTTGAGAGAATATAAACCAAACACTGGCCAAGGTCACCTTGGTCCCTAATTCTTAGACTCTTATATGTAACTGTTGAAATAGGGCCATCAAGTTAAAATCATCCAATTATTTTTTCATAGCTTGGGTCAGAATCATCCTTCTTAAAAATTCTGTGATGAGAATCTCATTCCACAAGGTATAATAGAAGTCAAATTCTAAATATTTTAGGTATTCCATCCAATAAATCTGTAAGAGTTTTAGATCATTTTGAGATAATATATAACTCAACCTATTGTTGACTGAATACACAGTGAACCTTTCTATAAAATTGTATTTCCACAAATTATGAATCACATGAATCACAATTATGTGTTCAAGTTCATGGGTTGGATAATTCTTCTCTTATTTACTAAGATGACAAGAGCTATATGCCTCAACCTGATCACCCTACCCACAATAAATGGATTCGAATAAATATGTTATAACTTATACAAGTTACCTAACTGTCCATAGGCACCTCATATCTTCAGTGCCTCAGTGGAAACCAACTTAGAATGCACATTATTTCCACACTTCTAACAAATTAGAGGGACTCTTCCAAACACTATAGGAGGTATAGAAAAACCATGTTGTCAAGAACAAAAATTATAATTATCACTCTTACTGTTTAATTTATAATAATTCACACTGCCAATGATATAAAAAGTAACTATCATCAATCATGACTTTCCAGATAGGTCAATTTGGACCATTATCTCTCTATCTATCATATCAGTATAAGAAGGAAGATTAAAAGATAAAACCTAAGAATTTATATCAAATAGAATAATTTTCTCTTACCATAGAGTATTCATTGTTTCATTTGATACAATTTCATGTGTGAATAACATGAGATTATCAAATAAATTTTCAAATTCTGTCATGGTCCTATCAGCCAACTCAAGTTTGAAAAACTCAATAGCCTTGGACAACACCACTGACCCAAGATAGATTTTTTTTGTGATAATTACATTAAATTCATTCAAATATGATCCCACATGCTTCTTTCCATTTTATATTAAGTTCCACCATCTCTTTCTTGGTCTCTCAAACACTATGGTGGCACACTTCACCTTGATTTCATCAGGTGTGTACATGAACTCAAAAAAATGTTCAATCATACTCAACCATTACTCATCCGATTAATGATCACTGGAGCCACTGATCATTGGTGTATTCTGGAAAAATAAATCATGTGAATGATTCAAGAAAACATCTCTCTGAGGGTTCCATATATGGATCCAGAACGAGAACTAGTGGGGGTTACAATCCAAGATTTTTGAATGTACGTAAAATCACCCAAACCAATCTTGATTCTACAAGAGGATTTTTCACCGTGGTTCATCAGAAGCATATGTATAGACCCAATTCACATGTATTCTTAGAGGCATGATACTACACAACATCAGTATATAACACTAAAGATGTAAAATTTATATGGAAATAAAGAAACATGTGAAATTAATTCTAATAGATACAAACACAAGACTTGGATTTCAATTCATCATAATAAAAAGTAGGGAAAAACTTGAACTGATCTTTGAGTAATATTTATAAAACCACCCTTAGTGACATAAGTCTCACTACCATGAGATCTGAACAAGCACTCAATTGTAAATACCTCATAAGTCCCAATAAGATTAAACAACTATATATTGAAATTAAGAAAAGATGATCAACCTATAGCTCTAATACTACTTTGTGAGAAACCATCTCAGATACCCTAGTAACATGATACCAGATCCGACACATTCAAAGTCCGATGGGTATTGCTGATCCCCATGGTTTGGTGACTAGACCCTAGAATCATAGAATACAAAGGTGGGAATGAATTTTCCACAAACATAACGAAAGTATGAGAATCAAGACAGTATGCATGCATGAAACAATACATAGGGAGAATTGTATCAAAAGTCAAACATACATAAACAATCCAAATTACAACCCCTAATCACTATAAAATAAGAAGAAAACCCCATTTCCTGGCTGATGCAACTCTCCAAGACCAAGTATCAACAACTAGAACAACCTCTAAGAGTCACTTTTCCATTATTCGAACCTGGAAGGAGTTAATATACAAACAATTTAAGGCACATATAGGGTGTGATCTAAAATCCTAGTAGGGAATCACTACGGATTACATAATATTATTTCAACCATTAATTAAAAAATAATTATTTTAATTATAAATAAACTGGAATAGAGGTTAAAAAGAATATTTAAAACAAATCATGATTTACATTTAAAAGGATGGAAATTATTTAAAAATGTCTTAATAAATATTTTATATAAAATGGTTTATATTAATTCAGAAGGTATGTGTAAAACCATTTAAAAATAGTGGTATATATTTCAAATATAAAAAATGATAAAAAAAATCATCATCTAAGAGGTACGATAGTCCCATGTTATAGGATCCTCACACACTTATATAATGATAACAAAAATGTGCATAGACATCCGTTTTACGCTAGTCATAGAGGAATAATCAATATGATACTGAGGAATAAAATGTTCCAAAACTTTTATTTTATAGTTGTAATGTATCAATCAATTTCTAGGGAATTCCCATCTAATCGGGTTTGTCCTAAATAACTCATTAACTAAATAGGCTTTCCTATGTTATAATAACAATAAATAATTGGAAATTTATTTCGAAACTATTCAAATTACAATTCAACCCATTAACCATTTTAATATTCCAATTTCCATTTAAAAACCAAAGTAGTTTTTGAATCAAATGAAACCTTTTCCAAGACAAACTCAACGGGTTTCTATCAAAATAATTTAATCCATTTTTTCCAAATATTATTTTCAAATTATTTTCAAATATCAATTTCACAACACAACCTAATTCAATGGAATTGTGGGTTTCCCTAATTTCATTAAAAATCTAATCCAAATCCTTGATCCACCTGAATATGTATTTTCAATAAACAAATCATATGAAAATACTTATAAATTGAGAAATTTAATTTAAATAAAAAAACTGAATTTAAATCAATAACTTTTATAGTTAATAAAATTTTCTATCATAAATAGAACCACCTAAATTAGGATCATGGGATCAAAAATCACAAATCCTTAAGTGAGAACTCCAAAAATACGATCGGAAATAAAGATCCATTAATCAATCCAAGATTCAAGATCTAAAACACAATTATTAGATCCTCTGAAAAAACATAGATATAAGAAACCCTAGGTATAGATGGGGAGAGACTGGGAGAAAGAAAATAGGAAGATGAAACCTACCATCAAGAGATCTAATTTCATTCTCCTACCATTGATCCTCCATTTAAAGGGTTTATAGGGTCAAAAATAACCTCTTTGGAGCCTCTAATAAAGAATAGAATTCAATTGGATCATATCGGCCCATCAATAACATAAAAAAGAAGGTTTCTGGATTCTAATAATTAAATTTCTGATTAAAAAATCATGTGTGCATGTTTAGAAAGGTATGGACACATGGTTAGAAAAAGCATGCACCCTAACCATGCACCCCTTTATGGAATGGTGTATGGTTTAAAGTAGGTGGGTGCATAGTTTTTAAAATAATGTACTAGTCATGAAAACCCCCATTTTTTGTGTTTTCATGGTTTCCAGTGAGAGGGAACACGGTTTGGGAAAACCGTGTTGAAACTGTGCACAACATAAGAACTTTTCAAATTTTGTAAAAATCACAGGAAACACCCGCACTCAAAGGAGAACCAAAAAATTATTAAAAGAGGGGTTTTGGAATAACTAAAAACCATAAAATAATATTACAAGTATTAAACCTAAAACAACTAAATCGAATGAACTCTATATTATCTCGTGTTTTATTTCATTATGTACTCATTATTATAATAGTTATGTTTTTAAATCTCTATTATAGACACAAAATTAATTTTTTTAAACTATAATAATATTTAACATATTACACAACCCACATTTTGTGTTACATACCCAAAAAAACTAAAGCCAACCATATTTACACATATCCAAATCCATCCCATGAAAGGTTTATATGAAACCATATCATATAATGGTTTATAGTTATAGGAAAATAATAATATCCACATGATTAGTCTTGGATGGATTGATGGAAATCCCCCTATTTTCTATGAGTGGAATTAATATCTAGATCATCAATAAATATGACTTAATGTACCCCTACCCAATGATAGATTATAAAAGAGAAAATTTAATTACATTATAACTCTAAAAACTAATATTAAAAATCATATCAACCTATAAATTCAATCATAAAATTTCATTAAAAACTAATTTCAAGGTAGATGGTAACTAAATATTATGTTGTCATACCATGAATATAATGTAAGAAATGAAAATTTTATTAGAAACAATATATCACATAAATTTAAGCATACATTGTATTCACATTATATAAACATTATATATATATTTATATTATAAGGGTAAAATAAATAAATTAATATTTTGTTTATTTTTAAACATGGAAAATAAATATGAACATTTTATATTATATTTAAGAATTAAACTTTTCCATTTTTATTGCTCAATAGTTGTCTTTTATTAACAATTTGTAAACCATAATCATTTTTAAATAATATTAAAATTATCCTGTTTTTATCCTATATCATATTTTTTATCAATAAATCCATTGTGTATAACATGATTTGATTAAATTTCAACCTATTATAGGTGATACCATGGAGGGTCTTTCATAGTTGATGATATCTATTATATTTCCAATATGATATAACTCACATTTTGTGTACCCTAGAACACCAATCATAGCCAATTATAACGCTTTAAAGGAGATATTCACTAAAGTTTTATTATGTTATGTGTTTAGGCCTATATCAAAGGCTACAATATCATTATTTCTTATGGTAAGACATCTATAAATATAGGGTATGTGATATCACATGGTTTTGGGTAAATCATCTTTTATGATTGAGAATTTCATAAAATAATTAAATGAGATTTAATTCTTCATCAAATATAATCATATTACATGATCAATAGTCATATCATAAGGCATATGACCGTCTATTATCTTTGATATTTTTGTTATCCATGTGGTAAATGTTATAATTTGATTAATCTAAAACAAATTTATCAATCATTAAATGAACTGTTTCACATGATGAAATGTTCAGGAGTAAATTCATTCATGAATGTGATTTTCAAAGTGGGTAAATAATTTACTCATGTGTTATAATGAATTAATAAATGATTGAGATATTTAGGGGAATAATTAATGGATTTATAAAGTCTACTTCCACGTGATGATGGTTTGGTGTCCTTGAAAAAGTCTTAGCTGAATCTCCTCATCCCATATATCTTTTCTAATACCATCTTTATGCCTGAGGCACTAACATTCCATAGAGCGTGGAAGGATCCTATTTTTATGGTGTGTGATTCAAATTATCCAATAGATACCACTTAGAGTGAGGATTCTTGTGACATCTCCATGGTGATCTTCTTCAAACCCATCTGAATATGAATGGATAATGATGCTTCAAGGAAATCAATGTAAGGTATAGAATTAAAAATTTATTCATTTAAAAGTTACACACATCTAATAATTATAATAATGGTGATATTCGAATTTGTGATTTCAAATAAATATACTTGATTTAGTAATTTTTGTTAAACCTTTTTACTTATCATCAATGGTATCAATGCCTACCATTTTTTTATATTTGTGAAATCATACAACCAAATGTATAAATTCAAATCATATTGAACATCATATTAATAGTCATTAAACACAACTGTTTATTTTTATGTGGGTTTGTATCCCAAACTATGATATAAGATATCATAATCTGTGACATGATTTAAATCCATAGATTTAAATGAGTCATAGTATAAGACATCCATATAACATAAAATAAGATATTTGTGACTTGTTCTTCAAAAATTAATTATCATATCGGAAATATATTATATGTTCATGTTTTTAAATATGATATATGATATCATCAGTGGTAAGAAAAAATTCATAATATACCACTGAAAATTTGTCATTGGTCTAGAGTAATTTATAATATGACTATTAGTCCAAAAGTGTGACTACTAGTGCATAAAAAAGGCCTACTATTCACATAATATAATTCACCATGGATTGTAAAATATGCTTTAGTATGATACCCTATGATTGGAAAGGATTATAGTATACGACATAGAAGAGAATGTTATTTTTCTAATAATTCAATTATAAATACTATTTAGTTATTTATAAATTGTTAAAAATAATGATTAAAAGGTGTTTTGGGGATAATTATTAATTTATAGAGATTTTATAAATTAATTTATTATAAACTATTTTTAATTAAATAATAATTTTTTTAAAAATATACTATTAATTATTTATTAATATTAAATGTTACTATTAAAAATAACTTTTATAATATTATATGGAATTCCATTTAAATTAAAGGCTTATGAATAAAATAAAATATTTATTTTGAAGTCACACGAAAAAATTAAAAAGTGTTATAAATTGAAAAATATGGAAGAATATAATGATATTATATTTAAATTATGATTTTTTCATAATTAATTTATCTGGTTTATTGAAATTAATAATTTATTTTGTAATTTTTTTTAAAATATAATCTAAATAGTTTTGATGGTTTATCTGATCACAGATTTAGTAATTTAAAATATTTACAATTTAGATTATTTATGAAGTATACATAATATAAATTGAATTATATAATTTTTAGAATTCATAAAATACCATATCAATTATGTAAAATTACTTATAATGGTTAATATGAAATCATTGTTTTCTAAAATGAATATAATGTGTTTATTTCCAAGATTATGAAATATCTATATTATAAAACATAATTATAGAATTTTTATAGTTGGGTTTTATAAATTAATTATTCATAATAGGTTATTTGGGGTTTAAATATTTGAAATGTTAATTTATTTATATGTTATTCCCTACATTATTCATAGTTATATGTTATTTTTATTGTGAATATTTGATTTCCTTAGTTTAATTTTCTAACACATTCCATAAAAATTCTCAATCCCTGAATTATATTTAACGAATGATTATATAAGATATAAGTTTCATCTATAGTGGAATCAATTTTTTATTGATGTTTTGAGATTGAATTTAGTTATTTGATAGACATGTGTATATTAGGTTTTATAGTTATGATAAATTGTATTATCTCTTGAGTAATGTAACCCCATGTAGAGGGATATTGAGTGAGATAGACGTACCACTTTCTTGGAGGCTTATTCCATGTTCATGAAATGTGGGGGTTTTCTATATATGGTTTTGGGCCTATCCATATGAATATTTAAAATGTCATATTTCTGTAAACCTTCACATAATGAGTTAATAAACCTTATTAAATATTTACATTTGATTATGTGTAAATATTTATAAAAAACTATTTTTATATGTGTAACATATACTTTGGGTTGTGTAAATAGTTGCACATTAATATTGTATTAAAATGTTGTTTTGTCAATGAATATAATATTTGGAAAACAATATTAGAAAAATTCCTAGATTAAGGGAATAATATGATATAATTTTCCAAGCTTAAATCTCATTTAAAATAACAAGTGTTAGATTATATCCAAAGAAATTTTTTGTTAAGAACTCAATTATCTAAACTAGTAGTTTTGTGGATTAATTATGTGCCCATAGATTATCTTTTATTAGTCAAGGTGGAAATATCTTATTTCTAATGGTTAGGTAACCCAACCCCACTATGAGATTTGGGTGAAACATAGCTTAGAATCCCTATAAGTTACGATATTAAAGAAACATAGTTAGGTTTATCTACAAGATAAATTAGACAAAGAGTTTTATGGTCAACTATCCAATAGTCATTTTTGATATGGTTTGGATGATTCCATTCCTAAAATGATAAGTCATAATATTATCAAAAAATGGGATCATTTATTAAGAAAATATCTTTATTATTACGCTAATAGATATGATAAATTTAAAATAGTTCAACTGTTTAGTGGTAGGTCATTTAATATATTTCCTTATCAAATGGTAATTAAATATTTATACATCTGGTAAAATATTTTGTTATTGATAACAAAATCATCCCCATTAAACATTTATATGAGATCAATCCTATTGGAAGAGGAATATTAGTATAATCCAATCTATATACTATTAACTTATGCAGGGTTTATAATTATTAGATTCTATGTGTTAGATAAACTCTTTACCGAGTAAACAAGATTTTATGTTATTAAATTGACGAATCTAGATAATTATGAGAATCATATAATGATTCACATAATATTTTAAAGGTCTTCGATACAAATGACCACTTGTATTTTGTTGTATTACTCTCAATATTATTTTATATGTCAATGATAATAAATATGATTGAATTTGATAATAAATTTTTGAGACTAAAGGTTACGATTAATCTAGTTAAGGAATATAAGTTATTTTAATTCATTGAAATATCCAAAAAAATTGAATGAGTTTGAGAAATATTTAACCAATATGCTAATTTTATTAATTTTTGAGCGAGGAACTTGATGTCTAGGTTTGGGTGTGATATCAATAGTATAAGTGGGTAAAATTTCAAATTTATATAATAAAAGTTATTTTTGTATTCCTATAATTCTTCCTCAAGTATCCATTCATGTTCATTGAAACCCAAAGTTAAAATCGGGAAGGAAAGAGAAATGAATCAATAGGATTGAATTTTGAATGAACCTAAAGTGGTTTTGGAGACTCCATGGAATGTCCATGTTAGATATAGTTTTTATCGTAATAAATCCATCATTTTTGAAGGTTATATAATACAAAATTTATATTTGAAGAATGATATAAATATAAAAGAGTTAAAAATAAAAATTAGAATTGAAGGATATTATAGTTTTCATTGTAGTGATGAAGTAATTTGTTATTACATCAAAGAATAAAATATAAAGGAATAAATCAAGATCATATAGTTATAACCAATGTATGTGTTTCTTTATATCATTTCTTTTACATGATAAGAGATTATTTTCATAAAAAATGTGTTTTTTTGATCAAAATGACAAGATTGGTTATACATACTAGTCTTCTGATTCTTCAGATTATATAATATGTTTTAAAAAGAAAACAAAGACAAAATTATTTTATCCAGGATAAAGATTTTATCTATAGATTTTTTAAAATATGAATGAATGTGTTCCTACTACTCATCAATAGAATATTTTAAGAAAATAAACATTAGTTTTAGAGAATAATGATTCAAACACATGGAATACCATATATGATATATAAACAATAATTCATTTGTTAATGATTCATACTAAAAGCAAATAAGAGTTCTATTCTAAATAAAAAATATTTTTTTATATTAGATTTTTATTATTTAATGAATGTAATTTATATGGGGCTAGTGAGAGTATGTTTTAATTTTTATAAGTTGAAAGTTAACAAATGAAATATTAAATTAGTAAAAAATTACACTGTTTTTCACTTTATATCCAGAAGATTTTATGAAATATGGTCAGGAAGAAATATGTAAATTCTACATTAAAAGAAAATGAAAATGTTAAAAACACTATTTGATAAAATATCATTCTATATATAAAATCATTTGATTATTTACATAATATCCTAAAAGGGTTTTAGGATATTTCTATAAAGTAAAATGTAAAGAGATGAATTTAGTTCCTATAACAATGTGAATTTCACCTTACCCTGAAAGAGTTTAGAATGTTTTGGTAAATAATAATGTAAATAATTGCATTATTTTTTCTAGTGAAGTTATTTAAATAAATGGTTCTAATGATGATGATGTTAAATTTAATAATCCTTTAAATATTAAATATAATTTGATGTCATAACATTTGATATCTTAACATTTTATTTTTTAGAGTCAAAGAGTCTGAATATGTTCAAGGAGTTGACTATTTGGTATATTATGTCGAAATATTACCCTCTTTCAAAACTTATTTCTTCATAGATGTTACTCACTAAAGATTTCATTGGGAAGGTCTTATCAGATAGAACAATAGAGACATTGTAGGAAATATGTATAGATATAATGAGTAAACCTAACCCGAAAAATTGTATAAAATATAAGTATGATCTTATAGTCTATCATATATTATATGTTACATGGGTTATTTTGTTGGGTTTTTTAAAATATTAATAAAATAACTTTTCGAGTATAAAATGTCTCATATAAAATGGAATGTATAATTTATCATTCCTTCACATTTTCTATAAATATATTAATAGAATTTCATTAAATAAAATGAAATGAAAAGATACCTACCAATGAAGGACTTTTATTTATCTCTAATTGATGTTCATCACATCGTATTACAATTTAGAGAAAATAATTATTGTTAAGATGTGTAGAATTCTTGTCTGAGATAGAAAATTTTCTCATGAGGCACAAAAATGAGGTTTTATACAAAGTATTTCCCATGAAGTATACTATATTGAATTTCACGCAATATCATAGGAATAATGGGTGTGGATGGATCATATAGGATTCCTTATTACCAGATATTGGAAATATACCTAGCATGATGATCCTAATACATTGATACCTTTCTTATTCAATCCATGAGGTTTAACTAACAATTGGATAGTTGAGTATATTATTGATAAGGTTATTGGTTGGATGTCAAACAAGATATATTTTTTACTATTGAATGAAAATTTTGGAATATGTGTACTTGATTGAGATAGACTGGGGAGTGTGTTCCCATGAATAGATAGTACATAAGGTTTTCTTATGATTTTGGATGTGGGGAATGTGATGTAATCTTCCATAAAGGTGAATAACACATGATGCATTCATCAATCAGGTTTATCTATTCTTAGAGGGTAAAGAATGTATGAGTTGGATATATGGGATAGATATTCTCTATGTACCATGGTCAACTTATGTCTTCAATAAAGATACTATATGTAAATTCATCCAAAGATGAGATGTATCTTCTAGAAATAGGTATGTGGATACATGTGTTTTACGGAGATCACACTAGACCAATTTGTCTCTTGAGTAGCATTGATTTTTTACTAGAGCAGACTGTATTCATACATTTATGGATCCATAGGATCATATTTTTCATCAATAATTTAAAGGAACTTTGGTTAACACATTTTAGTTCACTAAATAGGGATTGAGTCTGATTTAGATAGTTACTCTAAATTTTTTTAATAGTTAATCCAAAATATCTTTTGTTTGGTATTCCCAAGGTTTTGTAAATAATGTGATACAAGGTGAATATTTATGATATTTATTTTAAAATTATTTTTGGAGATATCCAAAGGATTTTGGGACATGGTTCAATAAGTTATTATATATGATATATTATAAGTTGAAGTGCCACAAGGTCATTTTGATTTATTGAAATTGGAATATTGAAAGATATATTCCATAAATACTCGAACATGTGATGTGATTAGGAATATATCATAAGGTATTATATCAACATATCCTAAAGAATGAAATATAGGAAAACAGTTACGTGATATCACTAGTTTTTGGGGATATAATATTTTAAGATTGGGTATATTTGAAAATCATGAAAGGATGTTTCATGCTGCTTACCATGTAATCATATCGTATTATTGTATATCATATAAAAAAGAATATAAAATTCCACTGAATTTGAGATTTCGGGTAGATAATAGTTTACTATTATAATTTGAGTAATCTCTAACATGTTTGGAATTCATTAAATGAACCATTTATGTGATGAAATTATCAAAAGTATATGAATTCATGTGTGAGATGCACGAGGTTACCGATACATTTTCCCTTGTGTTATAAATCATGTGTATAGTATTGAGCATTCATGTAGAATCCTAAAAGGCTTAATACATCTCACCTCCATGTGGTGGTGGTTAGGTGCACTAGAAAAAAGTATCAACAAAAAATATCAATTCCATTACTCTATTCTTCTACCACATTTATGTTTGAGGCACTAACATGGATTGGAGGTTGTATTGATCCCACACATATGATGTGTGATTCGTCAAATCATATCAATACAACATGGATGAAGGATTACTATTATTGATCCTTTATTATCTTCTTCAATGTCACACACATATTGATAGAGAACAATGTATTAGTTGATTTATTGTATGGTATGATATTATAGTGTACTTGATTTTTAGTTTACACATTTTTCATATTCGTAAGACTGAGGATCTTGAAATTTGGGATTTTAACATCTTATTCGTGATCTAATAAGTGTTATTAGACCCCATTAAATCTCAACACTCTTCTCCATACATATGACACTATATAAAAACATTATTTTTGAGGAATCATACAATAAAAATCAATTATTGGTACCTTAATTAGAAGTAAAATTATGGTTAACATATTATAATATCCCATGACATAAACAATGGTATAGTTATCCGACAATCAACTATTGCCCATGTCATTCCATACCTTATGATGTCACCTTAAATATAACATGATAGACATGTTCATTATAAAATATGTATAAAAACATGTTTAATTGATGGTGACTGTGTCTTTGATTCTACAAATGGGTCTTGTAGGACCATCTCATTTCAAATATAGTGTAAGAACCCTAATAATATCTTAATAAATTATCACTAAATCAACACGGGAATTAAAAACATAATATAAAATAAGAATACATCCTTTCATGTATTTTCCTTCTCAGATGAAAGGACTTTCATATCCACATGTAGTACACCTTCCACAAGAAACCTTATATGCAATGATAGGATCACTCATACTCCAAAGGTGTTCTAGAAAATTAACCTCGAATATAAATTGAGAAAAAATATGGGATAGAGATTCGACCTATATTGGTAGTGCATCTACCACCAACATGTGGTCCCAATCCTTTTGTTTCCTTACCGAATTCAATGAATGACTTTTAGTATTGGATTCCAATGTTTTACAACTGACATGAATTACCTATAACACATTCCTGATGAAGATATAATAATTTTAAGGTTTTAAGTGATCTTAATATGTTTTTAGTTATTCAAATGAATCCTAATTATAAATAATAATCGAAGAAAAAATGTTTTAAAGTTATAAGAGTTTCCTATGTACATGATTTCTCAAATCATAATCTATTTTTTCTATGTAATATAGGAAAATCCCTGAATTATAAAATATGGAAAAGTTATTGAAAACAATATAAATCACATAAATGAAATGTATTATGATATGGATGAATTTTTTTATATAAATCATCTTTTTTTAGAGAATATAAAAAATCTCATGAAACAGTTACATCAATGAACATGGCCAACAATATCTCACTCAAAGAACAACCCCACATTGAGTCCCATATCAGACCCCACATCTAGTCATAGACCACACCCTCACAACTAAAGTACGTCGTACATAATTTAGCAGATCAAATACCACTTTTCACCCTCTCACTCAAAGAAGGTTACAAGTCAAGGATTATGTAAATTCCCTGTTTACCTCATTTAAATTAGTGTAGGTTTAATATTATCATCATCTTAGTGACCATCCCTCTCACCCATGGAATCCCTAAAATCAATAATCCCATTCTAGGAAATGAATATTAAACATCCTCTAATTCAACATGTGGTCACTAAATCATCATTCATAATATATAATATGAAATAAGATAAAAATATCAAGATGTCATGATAGTGTCAATGACCACACACTAGTCTCACCAAAATGCCACAAACATAATGAAGTCTCAATGATAACCTATTGGTGACCCCTAATTTGAACCCTCTATGTTACCTAAACTAACCATGTCTATCCAACCAAAAACATCTCAATTAAATGAATTCATCAACCAAACACTTTTTGTAAACTACCTAGTCACCCATGCCTTAGTAGAGCTCAAAAAGTTCATATTAGACAAAATTTACCCAAGTGGATAGTCTTGCCTCTATCATTATAACACTGTGATATTTAACCATAACTGATCCATATTTCACATAACTACCCTCTAATGGGAAAAATATATCAATTTTGACCCCCCATACACTTTCATACCAATAGAAGAATGTATTAAGCCAACACATACACCTACATGAATAATAGTCTGTACGACCACATATAATCATTATAAAATAAAAAGGACTTACTACCTCATGTGTAATGGAGATAACCCATTGAAATATTCCATATGATTCAGTACCAATCCTTTAAATCCCCAAAATATCCCCAAAAAAATAAAAATAAGGATTTGATATGGGAAAGAATGAAATGAAAATCAAAATGAATAGCTTTGGAATAAGAGAGTTAGACTCATCATGAGGGAACCCCAAAAATGATAGACACATTCAATGGGAAAGATAAGAGGAATGAAGTTGAAGCCAAACATAGCTCAAAATAAATGTAATATTGACTGGGGGTTGGAGGGATAAGAATTCTAAAATCAGCTCTAGATAGTGAATTTTTAAGACTACCTATAAAATAATGGCAGTCATAACACACCCCTTACCATGTTAGCCAAAACTAATAATCTAGTTATCTATTAACCACCAGCATTATAATAACCTGGTATTTAGTGGTGATTTTGACCACTTCAAATTCATGCATGATGATTTCTACAAAACATCAGGGATTTCTATGCTGGTAATAATTTAGTGGTTGTTTTTTACAGTGTTTTTTACATAATTATTTTTTAGAAATTATTAACTTTTATAAATTTTATATGATAAATAAATATAATAATTTCAATAGTATTTAATAATTTAAAATAAATATTTGAGTTTATTTACTTTTTAGATATAATATACATTTTGACATGGTACAACAACTTTCTAGATGGTCACTCAACTTTACACTACTTTAATTCATTCTCCATTAACAATATTTAATTAATTTTTTTTTTAAAAAATAAGAATAATTTATTTAATTTATATTATTAATAAAAAAATAAATCCATAAAGTTTATAATTATTAAAATAATATTTTTATATAGCTTCCATTTATTATATAGTTTTTAATTGTTTTAATTTTTTTTTATAAATGTCATTATAACTTCATAGAAGGCCACTCATCTTTACCCTACTAATCATTTACTTTTAACTCTCTAAATACTGACCACTCAACAAAATGAATTAAAATATATTAATATATCGATATATTTCATATAACCTTCTTGTTTCAATATTATTTATATATTCTACAACAACATCCTAAGAGGTCACTCATCCTGGCACTACGCTCTCTCCCATTCTCGTTGAAATCACTAAGTACAAATCACTACACCAAATTAATTTATATGTACAAATATGTCAATAAACATTATTCAACGTATTTGGAAAAAATATATATCCTATAAACATGTAATAAAAAATTCAAATTCACAATTAATTAATAATTATTAACAATTATTGATTATTATTATTTTATAATTATAATTTAATTAATTAATTATCAATAATATATTCATTAATAAATAGTAAGTATTAATTAAAAATTTATAAATAATAATTAATTATTTAAATATATTTAATAATTAAAAATTAAATGAATTCCAAAAAAACATATAATCAATAAATATAAATATTTGATAATAAACAATTAATTAATGATAAATAATATTTAATAATTAATAATTAATCAATAATAATTAATAATTTATTATAGAGGATATTATAAGACATGAACAAACATACACACCAAGGTACCCCGGTGGGTAAGCATCATTCCTCCTCCACTAGGATTGTAAAGCATCCACTTGACTTGTTTTATTACAATACATGGCCTGAAGGCCATAGGTAGCCAATGGGTACTTTGTAGTGCATGAAACCTACACTACATCTTCATCCATTATAGGTTCACCGTAGCACATGATGTTTCCAACAACTCTTTTCCATTCTGATTTATGTGGAAATTTATCCATATCTGTGTCATAGTGTCATGGAAACCTCACCTCTTACTTCACGATGCACCTTCTTGCACTGTAATGCCATGAATGCTATGCCTTCTATATTGTGACCCACAACTTCAAACCTCCCCATGGAACTCTCTAACTTATAGCCTACCCATCTATGTCACATCTCCCTACATGCCATGTTTCAACGCTTGTTATGTGATACATCCCATTGCAAAAATCCCCTAAATATTCTAGGTTGTTAAGGTTTGAACCCTAATTGATCCAGGATTTTTTGTAAGACTATACCACTTTTCTAGGACACCAAAATATAATTTAGAATTAAAAAAATAACATATAACAATTAAATATTAATAATTAATAATGAATAATGAATTAATAATTAATTATTCTAATTATTGAATAACAAATAATTATCATTAATCTATTATTAAAAACTAAATATACATTAAAATAATAAATACTAAATATTTATTAAGAAGTAATTATAATTTTAATAATAAAAAAATTATAATTAATTATAATTAATTTTGTTATATTTTTTTTAAAATAACACTAAATTTTTTTAAAAATAAAAACAAACTCATTTAGCAATGTTTTCAATTTTCTCTAAATGACATTTGATAAATATTTGTGATTTTTAATAAAATATAATGAATTAGTGAATTATTTATAAAACCATTAATCAAAAAATATAAACCAAACATTTAACTGGTATTTTAAAAGCCATCACAAAAAAATTCCCCTAAATGCACTTTTTAATGTATGGCCAGTGCACTCCAACTGGTTAGCTGGTGGGGCTCTATACCCTACTTCTCTACTTCCTAGGCCATAGAGTACCTAATGAACATCCAATGGGTATGTGGTACCAATAAGGGAAAAATTATATAGGGATGAATCCAGATCCCCTCCCCAAATCAATCTTGAGACCCAAAACCCTCAATCCATACCCCATCTCAACCAAAAATAAAAAATTAAATTACAAAAAAGTTCCTAAAATTAGTACATGAAATTATAGGGTTGTTAAAACCTTCTCACATGTTTTATTAGTTCTAAAAAATAAGAACCATAGAATAGAGAAATAGTGTGACAATTTAAAATGAGTAAAAATGAAGCAATTAAAAGTGGAATAATAGAATCATATGAAAAAATAGTACTTAAAAACTAATTATCATTACTATATATTAGTTCTTTCATTCATAGTAGCTTCCAAGCAATTATGGTTCAGGATTCAAAGGTTCTAATAATCCTTGTATAAAAATAAAATATAGATCTCATCATAAGGTTCTAGAAACGATTCCCCATTGTAATCCTTGACCATAGTCATTTCTACAGAAAAAAAGAATGAGAAAAAATAAATGATCCTCTAATAAAAGAGTTTCTCTTATATTTTAGCTCTAAAATGTAGTGGAGATATCTCCATATCATTCTATTTTAATATTTTATATAATATGAAAAAATGGTGATTGATCAAATCAATCATAGATCAAATCACCCTAGGGTAATGATGGTGACTCAAGGATCATGGGTTAAACATAATGACTTTCAAATGATGTGACAGAAGTGGATGGATTTGATGAAATGTGGCTTAACAACTATAATATGATGGACAACCAAAATAAACATAGGAAAGTGAATGGATGGGTAGTAGAGGTTGGGAAGTGAACCATGAAAGAGAAAAAAATTATTAGTTCCAGACCCTCATAATCAAAGGTAATCAATAACTCATAAATTAATCCATTGGTGGACCACATTGAGGGTGGTATGACATGTCAAATCCCACCATGTGTTCCCTAATTAAAGATTAGCCTAAGTATCATAGAATATAAGTAAAAATATCAATATGATTATTAATGTAATATGAAGAAATTTTTCAATGAATAATTAAATTAAAAATTCATGAAAAATATGAAATTATGATTTAATTATTAATCAAAACATAAAATGAAAATTAACACACTATATACATACTACACCCCAATAATAGCAATCCAAAATGTATAAAAACAATATTAAATGAATAGTTTTCATGTAACAGAATTACTGAGAATGGAATCCACATAAATAGTATAATCATTCCATTTTTTTTATATAATCACATGAAGGTCAGTCTATTCACATTATCATAATTTGTTCATATTCTTGGGGAATCTAAATTTCCATTATAGGAAGAAAAAAAGTAACATTCTATTAGTTATTCATGTGCCCAAAATGTATTTTCTTAATTCACATACCACCATTTGTTGACTCAAAACCACAACCAAGGATTATCAATATCCATAATATTTAATAACATCCTAATTATCTCATGTATTTCTAAATAATAATTTGATACATATATTATATTTTATCTATGATCATATCCCAAACTAGATGTTTCTTGTGTATTTAGATTTGAACCATAATAACTGGACCACCCATGTACACCCTTTTGTCATCATTTTATTTTAGAAATATTATAAAATAAGCTACATAACATTTATGAAGTAAGTTAATCAGTGTGATTTAATTGTAAAATGAGTAGAATATGAAATTTTTATAATTTCAAGATCTATGACGCAAAAAATCTCATTGTCAATTATTTTAATATACAAATAATGTCCCAAAAATAAATTTTGAAATTATCAAAATATTTTCCTATTTATATACATGGAAAATTAATCAATATTGAATCTCCACTTATCATAATTGGTGACTAGAAAAAATGTACTTATTAATCATATAAAATACATATATA
The DNA here is from genome assembly GCA_963277665.1 of Viscum album. Lineage (NCBI taxonomy): Eukaryota > Viridiplantae > Streptophyta > Magnoliopsida > Santalales > Viscaceae > Viscum > Viscum album. Next base: position 131,901,847 of record OY728162.1, read on the forward strand.
TGAAAATAATCATATTAAGTTATACAGGGTGATTAAAAACAAACAATTAGCTAACTCTATGGAGAAAGGATCATAAAAACCTCCCACAAATGAGTTGAAATTATTCCCATGGGGATCCAATTATTAATTTTATTCCATGTAATCCTATAATATTTTTATATAACCCAACATTGGTTTCTTTTAATCATAGTGAAACACCAATTTGTTTTTTTGAATCTTTAATAGACAACCTATTATATGTTGGGCTATGATATCACAATGATATATCATGTTTTTCACCCTTATAAATGGGAATTAAATTATTTATTTGTTTATGTATCCAATTATTACAACCCTTTTAACCAAATATATATATTAAATTCATTTGATGAAAGGAAGCCAAAAAAGATGAAATTACACTATGACCTAGTTATCCATCATTTTTTTATTTTTATCATATCATTATATACACTATTATAATTGTGAAATTACATTAGTTATGATAAATTATACATTGGGATATAATTTATTCAATAACTCAGAGATGGATCTAATCACAAGAGACTGAGTAGGGCACACAAAGAGAAGAAAATGCAGAACTTGGTGATTGAACCGACCTTATGTATTTGAGTAATACCATAGGCTAATTTCCACCTTTTGGATAATTACAAATAATGGTAAATTTGACTAATATTCCCACCTAACCACCAAATTTAATGTCCAAATTTTAAAAAGTGGTCAGTATTATATAAAGATCAATTGGATATAAAATTATTCCATGGACATCTCTCATATATTCATGTCCTCCTTGATATCTATTGGATTTATCTTGTGTAAATTTATAATAAAAATCATCTTATCTATAAATAAAAAAGGCTGATAGACTATATAGAGTGTTTAGGGTGCTTGGAACATTATTCTTCTACATTTATAGCTTCCTCCACTTTTATAAATCACTACGGTCCTTATCTCTACCCATAGAGAAACATTATGTAATTCCCAATATTCATGTTTATATAATTTGATAGATATTTTCAATTATATCTATGTATGTTGATTTTCTACATCCTATATTCTTATAAAATTATTTTGCGTAATTTTATGTGACACTCACTCCTACGTGATAATGTTTGGCGGTACACATTCGTATGATAGTATATACATTACCCAACATTTCTTCCCATCTAAAAATGCTGTGATTATGTGGTTCATATTGGTATACTCAACTCACATATGAAATTACAAGGCCCTGAACATTTATGTGATTATATCATTATAAATTAAAATAAAATCCTCCTTATCAAATTAATTTCTTCGTGTGTTTCCTTAGTGAGTTTTAGTTATAAATTTGGGAATAAATCACCCAACCATTGGCTGAGGATGGTGAATCATTTTAGATTTTCGATCAAACCATATAAGGCATCATATTATGAAATTAGTGAAATTCAAGTTTTATTTATTAAAAAATAAGGATTAAAATATCTTAACCATTACTCTTGAGGTGATAAGGATGAGCATTAAGGGATTTACCTGAATTGGCCACTTTCAATATCATAAGTCGATCTTCATTTTCTATTAATATTAATTTACATTCAACTAATTCTTAATCCTCATAATTAAAATAAAATAAAAACCCCATATCCATTTATATATCTAAAATATGTTTTAATGTTTTTTATATATGTCTCCATCGAGAGATGACCCAAGGTTCATACAATACTATATAAATTGTAGTAAAAATAGTCATTTAATTTTATGTGCAACACAATTATATATTGGAACTGTTATTGGTGATCTAAGGTCATTTTATCATTTTATTAACTCATTTTCCATTTATTTACTTCTTATCCTTTAATTATATCACTTTAAATTCTCCCTTCCCATTCTTGAATTTTTTTTGTTTTCATTGCCATATTTGTCTCGCTATTACTTCATCAAACATCTATCTAGTTCATAATATATTATTTTTAATGTTTTCTCTATTTTTAATGTACATCATATCATTTCCTGAAATATAAAATAAAATAAAAAAAATTAATTTCTAATTACATTTATTTTCATGATTGGATCCATAAAAAAAATGCTTGAAATAGACCCAAAAATAAAAAATACATCCCACACACCTTCTATCATATAGGGTAGATAAATAAAAAATTATGGGGGAACCAATTGCAAAAACAAAGGAGTTATCAAACCCAGTAAATTTAGAAGCTAATAACGTAGATAAAAACATGGCTAAAAATAATCAAACGTTATTAGAATTTATCACCCTTTATGTGGAGTACCAACCTGCATATATCCAATACCCTAAGAAAGTATCCAATGTTGAGATGTGATCTAGACTTATCCAACATCTTCATAAATTCTATAGTCTTATTGATTAGCACTCTCACAAACATGTAAACGAATAAAATATAGTGTTCCCCACAATGAAACATCAAAATTTTCTAAGGAACTCAAAAAGCCCATAGTGTTCTGGTTCTCCATTGATGTTTAGCTAAATATTTGTTATACTACCTTCATATAATAATTACAATATATAATGAACACAAGTTCTTTTACTAGATAAGTTTTTACATTCGTCTTGAACTAAAAATATTGGAAAATAAATATATTTAATTAGTGAAGTTGAAGTATACCCTTTATGAATATAAGAAGACATTTAAAAGGATTTTCTCCAGTTGTAGTTAGGGCGGTGACTGAGTACTAAACCCTGTATTCTTGCATCCAAAAGACTAGAGTTGGAATCTAGGAATCACCTTTGACGTATTTATGATGTAAGGGGTGATTTCGTAATAATATGGCCAAGTAGGGATGTATAAAGGATGATGGATGCAAGATGCTGCACTTGGACTTTAGTCCTTGTTCTTGGGCCACTTGGACTTTGGCCTATGGGCTATGTAATGGGTTTACCTACCCCCAAATAGAATAAGGTCTTTTCTTTCATAATATATGAAGAATTTAATGCCAACATAAATAAAAGTCTTTTGTCTAGTTCTCGCCACCAAATTTGTAAACAATTTATAATTAAATACATCAAAAAATAATTATTTACATGGATTGTGGAATGATAGATATTTTAGTTCGTGTTTCTCTAGTAGATAAAACTATTATATATTCCCATATGTTCTTATCAAATACAACAAAAAATGCACAACAATTCATTACATGAACAATATCACCCAATTGAGGAGAACATGAGGTAAACCATACCTCTATAAAGTATAATAAGTATAATAAAATTGATGAAATTTGTACACTTTTAAGATATTATCTTAGGAAAATGTTAAATCACAATATCCAGTTATTCCAATATCTTGTAGGTTTTTTGTATATACCACTCATTTGAATGATCGATGACTATAACATCAAGATTCATCTCTGTCATGTGAAATAGTATTTTTTGGTCATCTATCTCAGAAAGAGCCCCCCTTCAAGAAAGAATATTTTATATAAAACTATAATCTAATGTGAAAAGAACAATTTTACTATTTATTAAGATGTAACTTAGGATAACTCAACAATTATAATGTACAAATATTTCTTTTTATTCACCTACTCAATATAACCCTCTTCTTCTCAAATATTAACCAGACCTCTAGGACATGGTGAAAAAATGGAATCCCATAATTTCCAGTTCTATAAAATCACTCAATCAGTTATTTAATACAAGTGGACTCAAATTGTACAATTATAAAATACCATCAGTGAGATAAATATTCCATGTTCTTCATAACTACCACTGCAACCTGCTATCAGTCTCGATGAAAATAGTAATGTATATGTGTAGGGTTTTGAAAATTATGCCATGGGGAGAAAACACCCCCACAATCACTTTGCAGAAGGAGTCAAGAACTTCTAAAAGTCTATCAAGGTTAAAGGACTCAAATTGAGTTGTAAATTTAAGACGAAGCTTGATGGAATTCTTGTTTTCATGAAATTATAAGTGGCACACATACCATCACCAAGAAATGTTCGCAGAGTAGATGGATCATGAAATGAAAGGTACATGGAATAATCCACAAACTACTAGCCCACCAGGTGATGGCTAGTGAACAAGCCAGTAGCGAATCATGTCACCGAAGGAGTTGTGCATGAGAAGACAGTTCACATACTGTACAACGAACCCATCAGTTCGAGGACAATGAAAATGGGCAGGGAATCCTCTGCAATCCACGGTTGACCATGTATTCTGTGGGTCAGGATATTTCTTCAATGGGCCTTCACAAATGGTTTCTCATGCCAAATAAATATGATTGTAATGATGGTCTATAAAACGAGCGTAATATAAGTACGAAAGACACAAAAAGAGGGAGACAGACAGGTAGATGGATGGATGATGAAATCTTGAGGGAGACTTAGGGGTTTCACTCCTGCTTCCTTCTTGTTTAATTGACGAAGCACGAACTACGAACCAATCCCTCCGCAGGTACAACTGTGCGTGAAAAATAAAATATGGGAATTGAAAATAAAAATAGAACCGTGAACGTAACTAGGTAATCGAGAATAAAACACTTCTCACAGATGAACTCACGGTGAATGATGATCCACCAAACCCTCCTCAAGAATGGTTCTATGTGTAGAATAAATCTATTCAGACTGAACCCAACATCACATACAAAATTAGTACATTAATATAAACTAATGTGGAACAATGAGTATCATACCACTTTGATATGCGGTGGACGATACCCATGCCCATGTACCACATCGGTATGTGGACGGACTCTCTTCCCATATACCGCAACAGTATTCTGTTCCATCCCCATCCTGCATGAAAAACTTGTACGAGGAAGGGGGGGATATCTTGTATTGTTCCTTCAGGTTCCAACATCACCCTTCCATTACTGTCTAGTCCTCCAAGATCCCTACACAAACCAATCATAAGACATTAGGTGAAAGCTTCATCCAAACCCACCAGACTCATTTGATCAGGCCATCGGGTGCATCAGCATGCCCCATTGAGTCTACATACCCACGGTAAGCGGAGTCACGAAGGCCTTCCCCACAGAGGTGCAAGATTTGGGAATGCCTGTGAGGATACATTACCACAGTAACCCAGATCCCAACCAAGGGATGATGACATGAACCTATCTATTCTAGATAATAATGGTGATCAATTTCTTTTCCATTCAATGAGGAATAGTGATCTGTCAAAGGGGTTATATTTACTCCCCCATTTGATGAGGAAGAAACTCATCCCCTTCCCAGAACATTCTATGGGGCCCTTCCACTGAGGTAAGTCCCCAATTTTCCATGGATGGGTCATGTGAAGTTGATTTCTATTTCAAATTTAATGGATCATTGCTCTGCATCCTCACCCATGGTCGCCCAGCCTCTTCCACCTCGGGCTCTCCCTCCCTCCTCAACAGGGGAGAAGGAATGTGCATTGTTGAATATTTCAAATCCTCTTTTTTCTCTAATTGAGAAAGACTCATGTGGTCATAGAGGATTGTATGGAATATAACATCCACACGTTATGAACTATGAGAAATCTGATTATTGATCAAACTAGGATATATAGGATGACTATCAGAAGGACCAATTTCAAAAGTGTTCACATCTAAAAGGGTTCACCCAATCATGTCCCATCAAATGGGAAGATTCTATACGTAAGCCCCTCACATTCAGAATTACAAGAACTCTAATTCTTCATCAAACCAGGATATGTAGGATACCTACCAAGAGACCCAAGATTAAAAAGGGTTCCCATCCGAAAGGGTCCACCCAATCATGTTTCCTCAAATGGGAAACTCCCATGCATAAGACCCACACAATCTGAACTATGTGGTTTCTAATTCCACTCCCAAGGATATGTAAGAATACCTCCTTATAGGCCTTATCCAAACATCATGTCACTTTCTATCCCCATGGAATTATGATCAACTCTAGAGTTCATTATAATATGGGTGAAGTCAGCCTCACCTCTGTAGCATCAAATATATGCATGCCTACAACGATCCTACATACTATGTGTAGCCCATGGACACACTCTTCAGGAATAATACAAGGATTCTAGAACCTATGAACATGACATAAATATATAATTGATACGATGAACAAGAAACAATCCTCCCCTAGATGGGTTTAGTGAGCCTGGCCTCCCATCCCCTTGACCAGGGGAGTCCTTAAGTGTCGTTGGCCAAATCGTAAGCCAACAAGCGCCTGCTTATAGAAATCAGGTCCAGGAATCATGGATACCAGTGCTGTTGGGAATTCTTAGCTCCACGAATTAACCCATTGGAGACCATCTGAGGAAACTATATCTGAGATGGACTGATTTCATGAGTTCTTGACACCCATGCAATCGCCCGCTGGGAACAACAGTCTCGACATGGTTAATTCAACCTTCTTTATAGGACGATGACATAAAACTAATCAAAACAAAGGAATGGTTAATTCCATGAGAACCCTCCTCTATATAAAAATGTATGGGTGATGATCATCTTCCATATATTTCCACACTTCCCAAAAATGCACCCCCTCGGAGGAAGAACAAAAATAGTGAACCCATCGTGAATCCTTAACAAAGGTGGCGGTTCTAGCCATATGATAGAAGAAAAAAGGATACTACACGTCCATAAATTTTTTTCAACCTAGTATTCACAAAACATACCACCTCAGAGGCGGAACAAAAATGGTGAACCCAACATGAATACTTAACCAAAGTGGCGATCTCACCCTGCTCAGGCCCCTTCGCCCTGCAACAAAAGGAAAAGGCGTAGGGGGCCATGTTAAATCGACAAATACGAATATGTTTATAGGAATGATACATTGACTATGTTTTTTGGTCTTTATGTCATATATGAAAATTTTAGGTTCCAAAAGAGGGACCTTCGATCCAAATGGCATCCCAACTACCCATAAAGACATGCAAATTAGTGATACCGCAGGTGGTCGGGGCCCCAATAAAGACCAAGAAGCCCCATGCCTACCTAGCATCATCACCGATGGGTATCCAACATGCTGATCAAAGAGTACCACCAAAATGGTACTCTCCCAACATTGGAGGATTCATGACAAGCCCTCCAGTCTGCAAAGGTCCGCTAGCCACCTATTTAGCTTTAGCCGCTGTCGGTACACCGGCGTAATGCGGCCCCAGTAGTCATCTAAATTTTTTTCAGGAGTTTTTCCCCAGAACGTGTGACTGAGTACCTCACTTATCGCAGGGATGCATATGAAATCATTTCTATGAACTACATATCAATTGCACAGTGGGGGAATACTCAGAAGCCCCCAACATAGAGCGTTGTTTCTAACACCGGATGTCCATGCCTCCTCTCGCTGAGGAGGACCATATGCAGAGGGCACCTGCCAAAGTCCTGGAGTTCTAGGGCCCTCTGGCTGCCCACCAAGGGGGGAAATATATAACCAGGAACAAACTATCACCCTAGTTCCTAAATAGATGATTATCCATGCTAATGCGGCATCGTCAATGGCTGGACAAACAATTATTATTTCTCCACTAAATCCCACCATAGAAATAGGGTGGAACAATATGAGCACATGGATGTTTCTACTAGAGCTGGCCAGTACCGCCATGCATACAAAGTAGCATACTATAAGAAGATGCATATATCTTCTTATGAACAACAAGCCAACCATCCAAATAGGGTTCCACTCAGCTATACATTGGCACAAACACCTACTAATTCATTTCAATCTCGCCATCCAAATAGGGTGGCAGTCAGCTATACGCATGCACAAACACCTGCTGATGCATTTCAAGCCTAAAATCTAAATAGGGAAGCAACATGATATATTCAAGAATAATCATCTACAGATGCATTTAATTCCTTCCATCTATATACGGTTGCAACCAAATACGAGCAGAGTCAAATTCATATAGATTCATACAATGCCTGTGAGATAAATAATGCGGCAAGTGAGTAGAGGAAAATCCCCTCTCATAAATATAAAGGCCACTAGTCAAACAATGTGGCGTCTATTGAAGATTACCGATGACAGACTCATTCCTATATCCCTGCACAGGAGAACTTCTAGTATATACTGGAAACTCGTGGAGGATCAAAGCTGGAAAAAACTCTTGCTTCAATATTGGAATGGGCCTTCATACCTGTTCTAGCTAGAGATGTATCTCATAACATCCAAGATATGATGAAATATTAGATGCCAGTTCCAGAACATATCCTCCAAACATGCCGAGATATCATTTCATCGGTGTAAAATGCCAAAAATTGGGCTCCTGTCCCTATTTCCTCGAACATAATGACTCACTCCCAAAATGAGTTAGTCTCTTTGGAGAAGTTATGAATCCCTACTCTAGTTCAGTAGAGTCTATGGCAATATACTATGACATAAAAATAACCAGATCAGGAGAAAATACCCGTTCTAAATGGGGAACTTTGGTCCAACGTGGTGTCCACTCCATGGCAGGCATATATCACTGCCAACACTCATGATGTTCGTCGGCATGTCCCTACAACATAACAGCTTCCAATAAGATAGGGACCCGTATATGAATGCCATTACCAATAGCATATGGCCTCAGTTACCCGCAAGAGTGCACCCAAAATTGATAGGTACCAATGGAAACCAAAAAATGAAGAGCACATACATGATCTTTCTCTACTAGATGTTGGGGTTCATGAATCCCTCAAACATATATCAACAAATGATCATAACACTATCATTCCATTACCAAATTATGGAAGTGGAAGTAGCTTCTATGAAGGTCCTCCCAGCAATATCGCTACCAGCTGCTCTAAAGGTCCTTTATAAAGCACCCACATGGTCTAAATATATGGGTCATGAATCATCGATCATGAGAGCTTATCTCCTAATGTGATTCTGGGTATCCCTCTCCTCAACATAAATATCAGACAGAAAGAAGGTCCTCCCCTTGTCGTTGTCTACCATGATGGTCCTCCCTAGGGTATAAACTGTAGATATGATTCTCCCTGTAGTCAGACATCAAGTCATAATGTTAGTCATCACCATGATGATAGTCATTGCGAAGGCCCTCCCTGCAATTACAGTTGTTGTGAAGGTCCTCCCCATATAAACACCTTGTAACGAGAAGGCCCTCCTCAGATTTCAGTATATTCTGAAGGCCCTCCCCATCATTTGCACTGCAAAAATTCTCCTTGCAGCTAGATATCAATTCATGATGGAAGTCTTTGACATAATGATATTCATCGCACTGACCCTCCCAAAAATGATAGATGATGTGAAGGTACTCCCCTCAGTTACATGAGGTAGCAAGATGGTCCTCCCCTTTCTATAGACCGCCCTGATGGTCCTCCTCAAGGAATATGCTAAAGGGAAAATTCTTAAGCTCGGGTATCATGTTGCAATAGTTTTCCTCACCATTGCAACACCAATTGAGAAATTATTCCTCTCAATGAAAATTCATACTAGAAATAAGGCCCTAACCTCATTTGAACAAATATTAGAAATACATAAATTGCTGAGGTGATCATAAAGGATCCAGACACATTAGGAACTCCGTCTATAATGGGTGATATAATTTCTCAAATAGAGGATGGCCCGGGGCCATGCTCATCTTTTGATCCACCCTCGTGGCATTGGAAAATCAATAAGTCTCCCACCATCCCAGTTTCATAGAACTAAATTATTAATAAGTAGTTTATTTGGGAATTTCATTTAGGGGAGCCTCTGAATGAACAACAACATGATATGTTGCTTGTGATAAAACAACTAGATAGGGATAATATACCAGTAATGTATTTTCCTATGGCCAATTCTCACATTGAAATACAAGGAGTATTGTATGGGGAATGCACACATGAAATTCTTCCCAATATATGGAAAACTCTTCATAATAAAAAAAGAAAAATTCCCACAATACCAAGGGTACATGGACCATGCCAGCACGATAGGGGATCTTCTCCATCAAATCAACCCAGAATCCCTTCTCTCCGCAAGGCATCCACAATCAGAAATGTGATAGAAAATCAATGAACTGTCTTGCTTCCATGCACTACATATGCCTAATTAGAAATTCCCCAACAGGAGTTCATGTTCAGGGATGTGGATAACATGGAGCACTACACTTCTCCCCACGTCCTATCTAGTGGGTACCATTGGAAATGAAATCCTGCGATGTCATCACCAAGAGGAAGCAATCAATTGAATCCCATACTTAGAAAAGATGAGATACTCAATCAAAACTGTGCTGATGTAAGTCTCAAAATTTTCAAGGTCAAAGTTATCAACCCATCAAAAAGATTATAAGTTAGGTGACTAGGAACATCAATAGGATTCCCGCCTTTGGGATGCCAACCGGAAAGTAGTTCCACTATCTTCAAAAGACCATAGACTTCATGCAGGCCCAATTCCATACTTGGATCACACACACGCAAGAGCACATGAAATTGAAAGGGTGGAAATAATGGTGTCTACCACCATAATATGAGAATAGCGCTAGCCCATAGGGATCTGGGAATTTGTAAATCAAAATTCCCTCATAAGAGCAAAAAATCTAGGTTGTAGCGCATTGATAGGAGAATCATAATAACCCCAACCCATAGGGATGGAGGAATTTTAACCTCAAATCCTCGCACATTGGAGCTGTATAGGAAGAATAATGGATAGAGGAGTTACCTGTTCCAACCAGTCTCATTGTTTGCACCCTTTAAGACAAAAAAGTGTTACAATGACATACTAGGGCTACCTTTGGGTCAATATTCACCAAGAAACCTAAAGAATACCACAGAATATTTAGAGAGAGTCCAATACAGGGCTTATGAAGCCTTTATACCATTTGGCACTGGGTACACCACCCCTAATGCGGTATGACCCAGTAAACATGGTCAATGTTAACCCCACATATCTCATAGGAAACGACGCAGGGGGAGAGGACACGAAGAAGATTGTCCCCTCCCAGAGGCATCCCACACTGAACCTTATAGTGTGCATACCTAAAACAAGGGGGTGGTCATAAATCTGGGTGCCCCCTCATTCAACCCGACATTAACTCTCACGCAGAACACCACCAAGGTGAAGAATAAATCAAATATCATCTATGACCTGCCTTATCATACAACTTAGAGTCCGTCCCTCACCCTCGAGGACTGGTTTGCCATGTCGGAGTAATAAATGAACGAGATCAGGTGAATTATTACTAAGCAACATCGAGGGAGCTATCTCGCTGGATGTGTTCCCCGCACAGAACGTTAGTAGGTTCTCCAATAAGAGGTTCCCAGGACAAAAGAACTCATTTCGGTGAATGAAGCCAATCTCGGGGGACTAGTCAACCCGGACAAGTAAGGACATCAAGACATCCCCCTATTGGTAAGGTTGTATGAATATATCCAGGTAACCCACTAATGATACCACTGACTGGGTATCAACCCCAAATTCCCGTAGTGCCAGTACGCCCAATCATGGCCCCTGCCACGCCAGCCCAAACTCTGGCCTGATAGGATATTCATCATGGGATCTTAAACACCTTCGAGAAAATAAAAGCTCGAATAGATTCCATGGAGGGGCGGTGTGCTCTGATACAACTAGAGTGAAAATTGTACCCTATGTGGGTGAGCAATATTCCACCATCGTAAAACTTCTGGAACCCTGTATTCCCAATATTAAATGAATTAGGGGACCCGAAACAACATTTTATGCACTATGCATCTTACTGTGACCTCATGATCGATACTCCAGAGTAGAAAGAAGCCATAAAATCAAGGTTATGCATAAAAACCTTGTAAGTATCATCTTTCGTATGTTATACTGTCCTGCTCGCCAATTCAATTATAGGATGAGAGGACCTCTAACGTAAGTTTCTCTTCCAGTTAAGTTTGACACTGCCCAAGATGACGGTTAGTGATCTCATGAACTACAAGTAGAGAGAGAACAAAAGAGTCTAAGACCTCATTTCTAGATGGAAGGTCCTAACTTATTCCCTGAATCGGCCACTCCCCTAGGATTAGATGCACCCCATGTGCATCGATAACAATCAGTATGATTTTTGAATGCCGCTCATCCCAGTGATCTATACGAGTGGGTTTAGATATTTTTCTATCATTACTAAAAGTATATAAGACTCCTTACAATGGAACAACCCTGAGACTTGAGTATCCCCATCATCCCTAGGGAAAAGAACTGGAAAAGATCAAGTGTCTTATGTCATGCTTAAGCCACCCTTGGCAGCAGCTCCAGTTGTGAGGCCCCCATTGAATTTTGTTTGACCCCTTGGATGCCAACATACACCCCCACGTTGGCCGGATGAGTGATGAGGTGCTAAAAGAAATTAGTTCAAAGAATGAAGAAATAAATTTTATTCGTTCCAAGACGACCAGGTCCATAACCATTTCATAGTCCCCATGAATTGAAATTTTCTTTAGCTGCTAGAGCCAAAGCTAGCTGATGATGTGGGTCTCGATGACCATCCAAATTATTTTTTGTATCACCGAATACTAGGACAAAACATCTAATTATTTTTTTTCAAGGATCTCTTGAAAAAGATAGTGGATTCTGAGAAAGTAAAGTTGGTCCCACCAACACCACAAGAGGTGTATGTCTCCACCTCTGACTCAAGAGAGAAAAATGAATGGTAGACTGTTTCCAGTATGAAGGAGAAGAAGTTGGATAGCTGGATGACTTGGTAGACGATCAACCGAGTGCATGGCATCCTCCATGGGTAGTTGAAACAACCAACAATGCCCACAAAATCTTCTAATATAGCACAACCATCCCCCTCAACCCCTTGGTCATCCAAAGTCTAGAAGGGAAGACAGACAGAGCAAGAAGATGAGCTGACACCAAAGATGATGTTAGTGTTGACTCTTTTAGACATCATGCCAATAGACTTGGTACAATGGGAACCACCTTGCAAAATGGTTCAATGGGCACCACCCCACCAAACGGAACCATCAGAAGGAGACAACCACACAAAAACAATGCCAAATAAAGAGCTGATCTTAAACTCCATTAATGTCATTAACATTATTTAAATCTTCTCTGCTGAAGACTATGTCCACACACCCAAATTACCGGCATGAAATTGGAGACTTAGAGGAAGAGTTCACAGAAGCTGGAGGTTTCTTACAAGGCATTATTATGGAAGGATTAAAATTCTTGACCACACCACAAGTCAAACCGTTAACATTGCGAAAACTCATGGAAATACCCTCCAATAGACAAAATGAGAACCAGAATGCTCCATAACCTTTATTCGAAAATATCCAAGCCTAGTTTTCTTGGAGTAACCATGAAGGGAAGAACAAGTACCGAACCAACCAAGGTATACTGGCGGACTAGTCCAGCCAATCATGGAATGGTTGTAGCAACACCAGCCCCCATGAAAAAGGCTGAACCATCTACATCCAAAGTTCAATCCCCTAATGTGTATGTGAAAGAGCAACCCAAAGCTAGAAAGCACTGGATTTTAGAGAAAATGTATGATTTTTTAAAGCAGTTTTCTTCAGTACCAGAAAAGCTTTAAATCCTAGATGTGTTGAGCCTATCCGTAGATCTTAGGGAGGCACTAATCGAAGCCTTAAAGTTTCCCCATTAGTTCAAGGCTGATGTAATAACTGTCAAAGTCTACCTATTGAAGATTAGTCCAGAATATTGTCACAATTTCATCTCCTTCACATATTTGGATTAAGATGCCTTCATGAAAGGGCACACCAAACACTTATATGTGCTCAGAAAGATAAATGGAATTGATTTTCAGACGATCCTCATAGACCATAGCTCTGTAGTTAACATCCTCCCATTGAGAACGCTTCGTCTGTTGGGATATGTGGAATAATGTTTGACACATTGTACTGAAACTCTGCTGGGATACGATAAAAGTGAGAAGAAACCATTGGAAAAAAATCAAGATTAAAACATGTCTCAGAGATCTCATATTAGATTCTGGGTTCCTGTGGTGCAGAAAATTATGACCTTTAACATCCTGTTAGGAAGGCCTTGGCTGCATCAGCACACTAAAATTGCATCATTGTACCATCAATGAATCAAATATTTCACTAATAGAAAAAAGTGAGATGTTTTCCATCGATAAATCAATTTTTGAGTTCTGGGATTCACACAATATCGATGTTGGGTTCTATGAGTCATACGAAAAACATCGTTTGGCCAATGATGTTGATTGTAGAAATTCCCCGAATGGGTTGGGGATGGCTCCCACTGACCCCCTCTAGAAACTTTGGGAAAATTATGTACTCACCATTATCCAAGTTGAATGTGTAAGTTCATATCTGGATGCATACTCAGTTGTGTGTGTGGTCTCTATTATGAACATTATGTCTAAGGACCTAGAAAAGCAGGATGACTCTCATGATTCTAGGAAACGCCCTATCAAATATTCTCATGGCCCATCCTTGGGACATCAAGCTTCCCTTTCCACACACACTATGGAAAAAGTTGATTTCACTTCCAACATTGGAGAGTTCATCTAAAAATCTTTCCTCCATCAAAAGAGGAAGATGATGAAGATGATGATGATGAAGAAGAAGAAGAGGAATAATGCCTCAAATATTTCCCTCTTACATTCTAATAAGGTGTCTTGATGACAATCAATGAACATAAAGAGTTAAATCTAGGCACCAAAAAATGACCTGCATCCCACTCTAATCAATGTGACCATGCCTGTCAAGGAACAAGAGGTATATACCTCTTCCTTGAAGAATAATCATGATTTTTTCCTATAATTAAACAAAAATTCTAGGCCATGATCTTTTGGTCACCACTCATCATCTAGGCTTACTAGAAAATCATTGGGAATATAAGTAGGTAGCGAGAAGGACCCACCCAACACATGCTCCCAAAATAGAGGTTGAAGTTGACAAGATGATAAAATCATACTTTATGAGGGGGGTCCAATATACGATCTAGCTGGCAGACATATTTCATATCAAAAATATCAATGAGAAGATTATAATCTACATTGACTTCAAAGGCCTTAATCGTAATTTACCAAAAGAGGACTTCCCAATCCCGATCAAAGAATTGTTGATTGATGCAACAACCGGATATGAAGCCCTCTCATTTAAGAATTTCTATTTTAGATACAATCATATTTGGATGGACTAAGGAGATGAATAAGCTACTAATTTTGGGGCCCCTTAGAGATTGTTCTGTTATAAAGTGATTCCCTTTGGTATAAGGAATGTTGACACCACATATCAGGGCACCATACATTGCATCATCAATCCATTCTTGGGGAAATTCATCGAGTGATATGTCAACGACCTGGTGGTTAAATCATGATAGAGCATGAGCCAGAAAGCTAACCATGAAACTATCTTCATAAAATTGTGACAACATAGTTTAATAATGAATCCCCTTAAATGCACATTTGGAATTTCCTCATGATTATTCCTCAACATTCCTATATTCCATTATGACACTGAAGTAAACCCTGAGAAGACAACATCCATACTTGTCTTGTCCACACATCGTAACCTCAGCAAGTTGAGGGGTCTCCAGGGGACCCTCGCCTATATTTGGAGCATCATAGCCAACCTAGAATGTAAATGTTTACCTTTCACCAGGATCATGTAGAAAGGAGTTACATATGAATGAGATAATTATTACCAAGAAGAATTTTAAAATCTTAAAAGATATATCCTAAGCCTGCTGGATCTCATGCCAAAAATTGAGGGGAAGCTTCTCATTTTATATGTAACTACCATGGAATAGTCATTATGCACCTACCTCGTATAGAATAATGATGTCGACAGTGAGAAAAACCTCTACTATATCAGTCATACAATGATCGATGTCAAAACTTGGTATTTGAAGATTGAAAAGAACTACCAAGCCTTAATCTATTCAGTTTAGAAGCTCAGACATTACATGAAAGATAATGAGGTCCACTAGGTCTCTCGCTGCAACCTGCACAAATATATCCCAACTGTCGCATGCTAAATGGGTGCCTACCATGATGGGTGGTCTTCTTAAAATAGTTCAACATACATAACATACCCCAGAAGGCCATCAATGGTATGGATTTTGCAGATATCCTGGCTGATCACCCGTCAAAATAAACAACAATATTGGTTGTCGAACATCAAAATGAAGATGTGTTTTTTTCAGTTTGAACCCCAGATTTGGGAAATATTATTTTATGGTGCTTCCCAAAGACACATAGGGAAAAGTATGGAGAATCAAAAGCTTAACAACTTAGGGATAGTAGTTATACTTGTATCTCCCAAAAAGGCCATCTTTTTTTGCTCTTTTTTACTTTTTGAAGGGTGTACAAACATTGAAGTAGAGTATTCGGCAATAATTTTAAGCCCAGAATTGGCACTCTAGGTGCAAGACAAAAACATAAAGATAATGGGTGATTTAGATCTGGTCATCAAATAGATCAATAGTGACTACGCTATCATGAAATAAGTGTTAGTTCCCATTATGAACCATGTTTGAGCACTGATGGAAGAATTCTTATTAGAACCAATATTGACTCATGTCCCTTGGTCATATAATGATCAAGATGAATCTTTGGAAAATGAAGCCACAAACTTGGTCGATCCCGACCGGGATGAAACAGTTATTAGCATTTCTCATCGCCGGATGGTCATTCCATTTACCTAGATCATTTCGGAGGAAATAATTGGACTCATTTGTGTTCTAGAGACTTACGGGAATACCACTGATTGGATGATGCCAATTAAGTGTTACCTTCGGAATGGCGAACTCCAACCAGATAGGGTTGAAAGGGAGCAGTTCCGAAGACAGAAAATTAATTTTGTTCTATACAATGGATAAAAATAGTAAAAGGTTATCTACAAATAAGGCCTTGACATAGTATTTCTTAGGTTCATTTACGGAGATGAAACAACTACCATCATCAAAGAAGTGGATGTCAGATCTTGTGGAGTGTACCAATTAGCAACCAATCTCACTCACCAAATTCAAAGGCTTGGGTATTAATGTCCCGCTACGATGCATGATTTTTTCATATTAACAAAAAGTTACATTCTTTCAAAGTTCATGTTAATTTCATCCATAGAACCATGGAGTTACTTCATGCAGCCATGTACTCTTGGCCATTCATCACCTAGGGGATGAATGTTCTAGGACCATATCCTCCTGCTACATCCAGACAATTCATGTTCATACTCATAGTGACCAACTTAATTTCCAAATGGGCAAAATCCTTGCCCCTGAAGGATGTCTGGAAGAAAATCATCATCAACTTTGTGAAGTCAAACATCATTACCATATTTGTTGTCCCTTATACATTACTAATAGACAACGACAATAATTTCCTCTTTGCTGAGATGGAAAAGGTGTACCGGGAGTATGGAATAAAATCCAACTATTTGTCCCTCTACCACAAGGATGCCAATGGGGAGATATAGGCCTTCAACATGACTCTTTCCAACATAATCCAAAATATTGTCAACCCGGATAAAAAATAGTGGAAAGAAAATATCTTTAATGCTTTTTGGGCTTACTAGATCACGACCTGCACTGCCACCCAGGAAACCTCGTACTGACTAGTATACAGGGAATAGGTAGTCTTAGCTATCAAAATCTATGTTCCATCACTTTGTGTGTCAATTTTTGATCAAGTGTCCACGGACAAGAAATTAAAAAATGGATTGATGAATTAGAGAAGCTTGATGAGAAAAGGATGAACACTTTACAGCACTTAGAAATCTACCAAAACCAGATTGCATGAGTATTCAACAAAAGGTTCACCTTCAATAATTCCTCGATGAAGAAACGATGTTAATACGTAGAAACCCTATGATAATCCGGAAGAATCCCCCAATGCATGAACCAATGTTGGAAAGAACATAAATCCTACACAAAGACTATTCTAATGGAGCATACGCCTTGATATAAATGGACGACCAACTCATCACGGTTACTACAAATGAGAAGTTCATGAAGAAATACCTTGTGTAACCCCAATTCCAATGGTCCAAGCTCTATAACCCTAAACTATGAGTCATAAAAATAGCCCCCTTGTTAATACCCAAGCTCTATGATACTAAAATATGAGTCAAAAAAAATAACCCCTATGTTAATGTACAAGATCTATTAACCTCAAATATGAGTCATAAAAATAGACCCCATGTTGAGGTCCAAGCTCTATAACCATAAATGATGAGTCCTAAAAATATCCCCATGTTAAGGTCCAAGCTTGATGAACCTAAACTATGGATCATAAAAATATCCCCCACGTTAAGGTCCAATCTCATTGACCCTAAACTATGAGTCATAAAAACAGCCCCCATTTTAAGGTCAGTGCTCTATGACCCTAAACTACGAGTCAAACAAAAAGTACCATGTTAAGGTATAAGCACTATTACCCAAAACTATGAGTCATGAAACCCCAATGTCATGGTCCAAACACTATGACCTTAAACCATGAGTCATAATCCTGACCACATGACATTTTACTATATGGTATTAGTCCATGCAAAACAATAGTAGAAAAATTCCCTAAATGTTATGGTCCAAACTCTAAGACCTTAAACTATGAGTTATAATATGCCTCCAAGCCATGGTCCGAACTCAATGGCCTTAAACTATGAGTCAAAAGTTCCCCTATATCATGGTCAAAACACTATGAACATAATCTATGTGTCATTTTCCATTCCACATGTCATTAAAATATAAGGAACATGTACCTAAAACATGGAATTAAACTATGACTCATGTCCTCATCATAAGATGATTAACTTCCAAGCATAAATTTTTATAATAACATAATGATAAACTGCATGATCTCTCACAAAACTATGTGCGACTTGATTCATTCCCTCGTAGGATACACAGTGACTCCATGATCCTCGATCTTGGCCTAGCCTCCAGAAAAAATTACCTCCATCATACCCTTATATACACTTCTTCATAAATGAAACCCTTATCACTCCTTGTTTCTCACATCGAGTATAACTCCTATGAGCTTAGAATTAGTGGTAGAGATTAACTAATGAAATAAATCATTAGGGTAACATGATAGACATAGCCACCCTGATAGGAAGAATGAAAATTCCCCCACCCTTTAGACCAATCCAAATCAGTTCAGGGTACATAAAAAACTATGTACGGATTTATTCCTTCCCTCTCTGGATACATAGTGATTCCTCAACCCTCGATATTGTCACAACCCCACCAAGAAAGAAAAATAAAAAAACCCATCATATTTTCTACCTCCCCGCACTTGCGAAGGAGAATCTGTGACCATTCCTTATTTCTCACATCATGTATAACTCACGCACTACGGGAAAAAACAATTATTGCGACGAGATATTTGCGACGAGATATTTGCGACGGGCCTTATTGCTGTCGAAACAACACCGATGAAAAGGGTTTTTGCGGCAGGAATATATTCCCGTTGCAAATGGTCAGTTATTTGAGATGGAAATACAGGGCCCATCGCAATTGCAATGGCACGGTTTGCGAGCCAAAACAAGGGAAGGATATTTGCGATGGGGAAATTTCCCCATCGCAAACAAATATTCACCCGGTATTATTTGCAACGGGCCCTGTCACCAATATCGGCCGCTGTAAAGCCTATTTGCGACGGTCACCTAGAACCCGTTGCAAAATACCATGTGGTCGTAAATATGTTTTTACGATGGGACTATTTACCATCGCAACAGATAATCCAACGGGAGGTATTTTCGACGGGACCCGTCGAAAATACCGGCGGCGATAAATAGGAATTTGCGACGTTGATATCCTCCCATCGCAAATATCGACGGAGGTAAATAGTAATTTGCGGTCGGGATATCTTCCCGTCACTAATGGTGTGGAATTTGGGATAGTCCCATCGCAACAACCCTTTTACCCCCCTCCTGTAATTAATGTGGGAGAATGTATTTGTGACGGGCCCCGTTGCGAATACTGGCGGCGGTAAAAAGAAATTTGCGATGGGGATATCCGCCCGTCTCTAATGGTGGCTATTTGCGACGGTCCTGTCGCAAAAGTCCTTTTATCCTCCACCTGTATTTAATGTGGGCAAAGGCATTTGTGATGGTATCCCATCGTAATACCTCGTATTTGCAATGGTCACCCATCACAAATACGACCGTCACAAATAATCTAACCTATATATACACCCCATCCGTTTTATTCCATTACAATCAGATATCTCTTCTTCTCTCTCTCTAATTTTCAGTTCTGAGTAGATTTTTTTTTAATTTTTTTTTGAGAAGAGGAAGTAATGAGTTAGAAGGCGCATATTACTAAAGGTATTTATATTTTTTAAAATTTTTAAGTTATTTTTAATTGTTAATTGTTAATTTTATTTTTAATTGTTAATTTTATTTTTTTAATAGAATGTTTAGCTATATAGTATAATTAGTTTATGTGATTGTACCAAATAATCCTTGTCTGGGTACGAACAAGTAGAGGAGGCTCTGGAAAAAATTTACCTTGGAGTGAAAACTCTGACAAGGTGTTTCGAGCTTGACTCGGGGTATCCTGGTACACGACAATGGGCCTTGCTGCACTCTTGGTTCGACACTCCCGGGGGATGTTTTGGTAATAATTAGAAATAAATGTATAATTATCAAATAATTAAGAAATAATTAGATTTAATTAAAATAATTAGAAAATAATTAGATTTAATTGATTAGAAATAATTAGGAAACAATTAAAATAGTTAGGAAACAATTATATTTAATTAGGAAAGAATTATATTTAATTATGAAACAATTATATTTAAATAGGAAATAATTAGATTTAATTAGGAAACAATTAGATTTAATTAGGAAAAAATTAGTATAATTAGGAAAAAATTAGATTTAATTAGGAAAAAATAATATTTATTTAGGAAACAATTAGATTTAATTATAAAACAATTAGTATAATTAGGAAATGTGATTGACCGCTCATCTACTACAATTTTCTTTTCATTTGTGTGTTGAGGCTTGATAGGAAACTTCTGCCTCTACATGTAATATCTGGTTTTACTATCAAAATTTTCAACCTCCTCACCAATATAGAGGTGAGGAGGTTTATAATTTTGATAGTAAAAGCACATATTAGATGTGGAGGCAGATGTTTCTTGTCAACCTCAACACAGAAATGAATAGAAAATTAAGGTAGATGAGTGGTCAATTACATTTGTTTTTTTATTCATTGATTGATTAACCACCCAACGTATATGCATATCTTCGCATTCCTAATTAATAACATAATTAGTAACATAATTAGTAACATAATTAGTAATATAATTAGTAACATAAATAGTAACATAATATAAAATATTATATTACTCTAATATTAATAGTTAAATAATACTTATAATATAATTATTTTATTATTATATGTTTAATATTTATAAAAAAATATTAATATTATTAAAATTATAAAAAAAATTATAAAATATTACAATTATCAATATTTTCAACAAGTTTTTCTTTATTCTTAACAGTTAAAATCTTAAAGGGTCTCCAATTTTCAGGTCATGCCCAATAAAAAATTTGCGTCAACCATGTCCAATGTAAACTCTATAATTGTTCTTGCTTGGTTGATCACCTCGCAAGTAGCGTTGCAATAGGACAACCGAAGTCATGCCTTTCTCATTACTTGTGTCATCCTATTGAAACACTACTTGCGAGATGATCAACCATGTAAGGATAGTTATAGAGTTTAAATTAGACAGGGTTGACCCAAAATTTTTATTGGGCATGACCTGAAAATTGGCGACCCTTTAATATTTGAACATGTTAAGAATAAAGAAAAATCTGTTGTAAATATTGAGATTTTCAATAATTAGTAATATTTACTAATAAAATTAATCAAACATAAAATAAATTCAAGTACATGGTTATAAATTGGAACAATTTCCAGCGGATTGACGGCTACCTTTTGTTCAACGTCTCATATCTTTGCTACTTTATCCCAAAAAAATCAGTATGAAAAATGTGCTCTAACGTATGTCAGAGAATGTTTTTCATACTGATTTCTGTCGAGAGAAAGTTAAAAAGTGATGAGCCATCGGAAAAATCAGAATAATTAGTAAAATAATCATCACAATGATGATTACAATATTAAATTTCATTATTCAAGAATATTTCATTTTTCCAAGTATTGCTATGTATTGAAAAATTAATAATAATTAGTTGGGATGATTACAAACTAACTGTGTCGCCTATAATTATTGGTAATTACTAATAAATAATTGTAATTACGTATCATCTTTTTCTAGGATATTGTTTCTTATATCAAATTATTTAATAATAGTAATGGTTTTAAATTTTTTTGAAACATATATATGAATATGGAACAAGGAAATCGACATCAATCATTATTAGATGATTGTGCTTGGATAAATCAGCGCAGAAATCCCAACGGTTCTAGTTTAAATCCAGTATATGTTGATGGTGTTGAATCTTTCTTATCAATTTCATCATCAAACCTGGAATTTTTTTCAGAAGGGACAATTAAGTGTCCTTGTAAAAAATTTGCTCTGAGAATGTTTGAGACATTTGACATCGTTGGGCAACATCTCTTGCGTTATGGTTTTCAATCAGATTATATTTTTTGGTATCAACACGGTGAACGTAGTTCCAGAGAAGAAACTAATAATTTGATTTCGAATCCATCACGATTTCAGAATTTAGTACATGATGTTGTAGGTTCATCCGTTCACAAACAAAAATTGAGGATTATGTTGATTTACCTCCCAAGTTGGCACCATATTATTTTGCTGAGTTGTTCAGGTCTGTTGAGGATGCATCATATCCGGGTTGCAAGATAAGCAAATTAGAAGCAGTTGCAAAATTTATGGCTATTAAATCAGATAATGGAATGTCAAATAACTATTTTGATCAGATATTTTCTTTGGTTAAAGCACTGTTACCTGAAGGAAATGTGCTGCCTTCTAATTCTTATGAGAGAAAAAAACTCATTCGTAATCTAGGACTTAGTTATCAGTAGATCCATGCATGTTCAAACGATTGCATCTTATATTCTGGTGAAAATGAGTCGTTGGATAGTTCTCCCACATGTGGACAATCGAGGTATAAAGAATCTCAATCAGGGAAGTCTGGATTGATTCCTAAAACGCAGTTGAGATATTTCCCACTTACACCCAGGTTGCAACATTTATTTATGTCTCAAAACATAGCGATAATGATGTCATGGCACAAAACCAATATTTCAAATGGTAAAAGAATGATTCATCCATCTGATGGAAATTCATGGAAACATTTTGATCAAGTGCATCCGTCTTTTGCTTTAGAATCCCGAAACGTGCGATTGGGACTTTCTACTAATGGTTTTTTCCATTTGGACCTTTTGGTAGTCGGTATTCATGTTGGCCTGTCTTTATAACTCCGTACAATTTGCCTCCATGGATGTTGATGAAAGATCCTTATATATTTTTGACATTATTAGTCCCAGGAAAACTGAAAAAGAATATTGATGTTTATTTGAAACCACTGATTGATTAGTTAAATTTATTATGGAGTCATGGTGTTGGTACATATGATGCTGCTACGAAACATAATTTTGTAATGAAAGCTGCTTTGATATGGACAATTAGCGACTTCCCGACATATGGTATGTTATCCGGCTGGAGTACACATGGTCCAAAATCATGTCCTTACTGTATGGGAGAGAACAAAGAATTTATGCTTGTGAATGGAATAAAACCTTTCTATTTTGACTGTCATCTCAGATTTCTTCCAATCGATCATCCTTTTCAGAGGAATAAATCTCATTTCAGAAAAGGCAGAATTGAAAGAGATGAACCTCCAAAAAATGATCTCAAGTACAGAGTTACAATTAGTTGTATTTTCATTACCTTCCATCACTTTTGGACCGACAATAAACCAACAGAAAATTCATGGTTTTGGGAAAGAACACAATTGAAAAAAAAGAACATTTTTTGGAATCTTCCATATTGGTCTGATTTGTTGGTCCGACACATGTTGGGTGTCATGAATATTGAGAAGAACTGTTTTGATAATTTATTTCATAGAGTTTTGGATACACCAGGTAAAACCAAAGATAATGTAAAGGCATGATTAGATCTTGCCCAAATTTGCAGGCGACCAGAACTTGAATTGTTTGAAAATGTCAGATCACAGAGATTAATGAAGCCAAAAGCAGCTTATACACTGAACAAAGAGAGTCTTTTATTATTTTGTCAGTGGATTGCAGATTTGAGACTTCCAGATGGCTATGCTTCCATCTTGGTCAGATGTGTTAAAAATATTCATATTACCGGATTAAAAAGTCGTGACTGTCATGTTATAATGGAAAGACTTATGCCTATTGGATTAATAGGTTTGTTGAATTCTAATATTTGGGATTCGTTAACAGATATATCATATTTTTTCCGAGACATGTGTGCGGCGACAACAGACTACGATACACTGAGAAAACTGGAAGAAGCTGTTATTGTAATTATACACAAATTGGAAAAAATCTTCCTACCAGCTTTCTTTGACTCGATGGAACATTTGATATTACATTTTCCACATGAAGAAAAATGTGTAGGTCTAGTTCAGTTTCAATGGATGTACCCATTTGAGAGATGCATGCAGAAATTGAAGAAAAAAGTCTATAACAAAGCATCAGTTGAAGGCTCAATTGCTGAAGCTTATTTGCATGAAGAAATTTCTTTATTCCGCTCTGATTATTTTGAATCAGAATATCCCTCAAAATTTAACGGCATGGGCTAGAATGAGGGGAATGTTGTTGATGATATGAACAATCAATTATCAGTTTTCAATCAGCCAAATCTTGGCTTTAGTGGAGTTCATGATAGATGGCTTTCAGATGATGAACATCATAGAGCTCATACATATGTTCTACTCAACTGTGAAGAAATGTCACCAATTGTATAGTGAGTGATCTTATCCCTTATTTTATAGATTCTGTTACATTAAATTAATCATATTGTATTTTTAGGTTATATGATGATCATATCAAGAAAAAATTTCCACAAATTACAGCAGCTGGCATAGAAGAACGTCGGCAAAAAAAATTTGCCTACTGGTTTCAAAGACTGGTAACATACATTCTTTTTTGGTTTTACATATAAAATAAATTTATTACATGTAATAGTGATAAATGTTTTACAAATTTTCAGGTATCTGTACATGCTGATAATATTGATAGTCGATTGCGTATTTTGAGTATCCCACCATCCAAAAATGGTTAAATCTTATAATACATATTTGGTGACTAGTTATCGCTTTCATACACGTGCATATGGGGAATCAAAGAAAACAATTAATAGTGGCATTTGTTTGAAGGGATCACATCATAGATATATTGAATTTTACTTTTACGACATGCTTAGAGAAATTATTGAACTGTATTATTTGGGACAGAATTATGTAACAATGTTTAAATTTCGATGACTGGATACTGAGAGAGGCTGGCGTATTCATCCATCTCATGGATTTGTTGATATTAAACATAAAAGTTTTCTTGCAGTAAATGAACCATTTTTCTTGGCTCATCAGGCACATGAAATTTATTATGAAAAATATTGTGCTACTGCAAAAGAGTTGGATGATTGGTGGAGTATAATAAAAGTTAAATCTCGAGAAAATCAGTTTACTCAAACTGGATGTGGTTCTACTGAAATGCATGGAAATGAAATTTTTCAGAAAACTCTTCAAAACACATCTTTTTCACAAAGAGACATGAATATTGAGGATGACACCCCAGAGTTAAGGGTCGATGGTGATGATGTTGTCAATGATGTTACAACAGAATTTGAAATGAAAAGAGATGATGACAGTGAAACTAATATGGAAATTGATGATGTTGATGAGGAAGATGAAGACATTGACATTGAAAACTATGAATACGATGATGAAGATGAACATTGACACAGTAAAATGATGGTTTGAATCATAACAAATATATATCTATACATAATAGTTATTTTCAACTGTTTTCTAATAACGATCATTTCATGTTTCAGATGGACTCGGAAATGTTTCGTCAGTTGCTGGAGGCTGATCTACCTATGGATGATGAGGTTCTTGAGTCATCTAACCCTCAGGCTGTAGGCACTACAGGTAGCACTCAGAGGGGGCGTGTCCTTGCTAGACTGATGATTCCAGATCCTATCCCGGAGCGACATCCACCTCTTGGATTCGATACGCACACGTGGTGGTATGATAACATGTGTATTTTACTTATCATTCGTTATAATTTATTAATATTATAATTGTTTGATTATTTTTTCTTTTTACACAGTTTTACACATATAGCTATTGGACATGGGAGCGCTATCTTGCACAATTTTTTTTCTTATCCCTGGCTCAATGGGATCAGATTCCCGCTGATGTGTAGGCCGCAATGTTCGATCATTGGATGGTACATAATTAACTTTTATTTATTTTGAAATTTATTTCATTAATAACTTTATATTAGGGTTTATGGTATCCCATCGACGAGAGCATGTGTGCCACTATCCACACAGCATGGGTGGTGTCTATGCGTGACCATTTCCATCAGTTTTTGCATAATTTGAGAAAGACAGTTGTGAATAAAGCCAGAGTGATAGAATTTGATGAGTCTTATAGATCCCACAGACCAAAGTACATTTCATCTCACATTTGGGGTGGATTATGTACACACTGGTTGGGTGGTGGGTTTTAGAGGAGGTCTGCATTAGGGCGACAGAATCGGGGGAGACAAGAGGTGATGCATCGAGCCAGTAGTCGTAAATTCAGTGCGCATAGAGAGCGTCTATTAAGTACTTTTTTTAAAATTTTATTCAACTTTAAATATAAACAGTTTATATAATATTCATATAGGAAGCCGAGTAGCCCGGTATTTCAGCGTACGACGTTTATCAGAGGATGTACACTGACCGGGCTACTGGAGAGATTAGAGGTGACTGCCAACATCAGATTGTTGTCAGTATTAATTTCTTTTCAGTTTAAAAATTAAATGCATATAATTTTTTCATTATTTTAATTTCTAATTGAATCATAAGGAGTCATATGAGGTTGCGACCTCTCAGACATAGGCTGAGAGTCAAGATGAGAAGGGTGATCAGACTAGTGCCCACAATTTTGATGCGACAACTTGGATGCAGGTGACCCAATATGGCTTCAAAAAGGACCGAGTAGTTGGTATCGACTCTTAGTTGACTCTTGCAGATTATTATGGTACTGCTGCGATGTCGGCGTCCAGCTCGAGAGGGGATTATGGAGAGACATCATCTTCTTCCTCACATTATCAGGAGAAACTGTGTGCTCAGAGTCAGCATATAGAGGATTTGCGTCAGGGGCAGGAGCAGATGCATCAGTAGCATGATGTGGAGATGCGTCGATGGCATGAGCAGATGCGTTAGCAGCAGTATGAGGATGAAGGACCCCGGGACACCCTGAGAGGGGAGGGGTGAATCAGGGTGACCACTTTTTCTTTTTAAAGTGATGGATCTTGTTCCCACGTTGGTAGGAACTTGTTGAACCAGTATGAAGATAAAGATTAGAAAGCAAACATTCACATGCATAGAGAAGACACGACCCTTCTTACTTGGTTCACCACTAAGGACTACATCCAAGGAGCATACGCCGACAGGTTGTCGGTCGTACCAAAAACCACTATGCTTCACTAGCTGTAGATTACACAAGTTCGGGTACAGACACTCTGTCCCAGGCTCACTGCCTTGACAATTGATCAGGGATAGCTCACTACGTCCCTCGGGTCACTCCCGTTGACTCCCCCTGGCTCACTGCCGTTGGTGAAGTCCCACTCAGTTTATAGACGTGATTGTCTCTTCAATTGAAAGTCATGAAGTTAATTGTCTCCTATTCAGCATGAGACATTGCTTGCATCAGTGTCCTGAGTTTAATGCTCTGTTAAGATCCAAATTCCAACCACTGAGGAGAAACCCCTTTTGCCCTTGTTCACAGGGCAAACAACCTTTGGAAAAAGGCCTTCGCAAAGTACCCTACTTCGCGAGGCTCCCAATTTTGAAAAGCTCAAACAAGACTTCACAAGGCCCCTGCCATTTCGCAAAACTCAATCGCGAAGCTCAATCGCGAAGCACTCTCGCGATGATCCAGCCTTCGCAATGCTTGGCTATCGTGAAGCTCCTGCCACTTCGCGATTCTCACTGAACCAACAGGGGGCGCACGTCTTTCGCGGAGCCAGAATAGCCGCTGCGAAGCTCCTCTTTCGCGAAGCACGCTGCCTTCACGAGAGACCTTTGCGAACCGAGAGCAAAGGATTTCTCTAAAATTCTCTCTACTTATCTTGAGGGGGTCGGCCTATATTTATAGGTGATTCCGCCGACCCTCGTCCCTTCCACGCGAAGTCAACGCCACGTCATCTCTAATCACGAAGCTCCAAAGTTTCTGCCAGAAAACTGTCTGAATCGCGAAGCTCCACGCCAATCTTCTATTCGCGGATTTTGACGTAGTCGCGAAGAATCACCGTCAACAAACCTTCGCGACAGCGCCGCGAATCTCCCTTCGCGAAGCCCTTCATCGCTGCGATGCTTTTCAACTCTGCTGTTCGCGAAGCTTTGACGTAATCGCGAAGACTCACCGCCTCCATTCTTCTGGTCCTCGCGATTTCCAAACCATGCATCCTCTCTTCGGGAAATTCATGCCTTTGCCATATAAAAACATGATCTTCATGGAAATCCTTTTTTCGCGATGCTCACCAATTTCCAGATTTTGGACCCCAAAAATTTGGCAAACACTGGGAAACGACGCCACCTTCAATACTATTGTCTGCTATAAAGGTATGATCTCTTTGCTGGTACACGAGCCGAGCTTCCATTGAGGATTGATAACAAACACAAACCACACTCCAAATCATGCATAGAAGACCATGGTTCCAACAATCTCCCCCTTTGGGTTTGTTGGCAATCAAAAGAAAAATTTCATAGATCCCCATTGATGTGAAAACCAAAAACCGCAGGAATCAACCCAGCCAACACTCTAAGTCTACGTGAGCAATGCTCGATGTAGAAAACAAGAGAGGAGGCTTGAATTGGGTTCCACTGTTTTTCCTTCTCATTCTTCTCATCACAGAAGTTTTCCTGAATGTTTTCTTCTCCTTTCTCCCCCATTGACAATAAATCCAAAGACCAGTAAAATTTTTCACGTGCAGCTCTAACCATACTCCCCCTGGATAGTATCTCCCCCATAACCCTACATCATATCCATAAACAGATTAAAACATTTAGAACAAATGGGGAGAGGGGTACTCTGTATCCTCCTTATGCACTGGGAGGTTGTCGAACACCGAGGTTCAACCGATGCTTCCCAAACACAGCCGCTGACAGTGGCTTTGTCAGGATATCAGCCACTTGTTCATCTGTTCCCACATGATCCAATCTAATCACGCTTTGCTCAACTTTCTCTTTTATTAAGTGATACTGGATTTCAATGTTTTTTGTACGAGAATGTTGAATAGGATTCTTCGTAAGATCAATTGCGCTCTTATTGTCACAGTAAATCACTATTGGTTGCGTTACCTCATCGCCAATGTCAGTTAATTGCTGCTTCATCCATAGCAGTTGAGTGCATGCCTTTGTGGCGGAGATGTACTCGGCTTCAGCAGTACTAAGAGAAGTACTTTCTTGTTTCTTGCTCAACCAGCCAACACATTTCTGCCCAATATAGAATGCTCCACCACTAGTGGACTTCCTGTCTACTACATCACCAGCCCAGTCAGCATCAAAAAACGCTGATAATTCACTGTCCATGCCTGCAGCAAAAAATAACCTGAAGTTATGTGTACCTTGAATGTACCTCATGATTCTTTTTACTGCTGCCAGATGTTCCTCCTTTGGATTACTCTGAAAGCGGGCCGCAAGGCATGTTGCAAAGACAATATTTGGCCTTGTCGCTGTCAGGTACAGCAGGCTTCCAATGATCCTCCTTTATATGGTGGGATCAACAGAGTTCCCATCCTAATGCTTTCCAAGTTTAGTTCCAACTGCAATCGGAGTTGACATTGGTTTGGAGTCTGGCATATTGAAATTCTTCAGCAACTCTCTTGCATATTTTTCTTGAGAAATGAAAGTGTATTCCTTCTTTTGAATCACTTGCAGC
Source organism: Viscum album (assembly GCA_963277665.1). Lineage (NCBI taxonomy): Eukaryota > Viridiplantae > Streptophyta > Magnoliopsida > Santalales > Viscaceae > Viscum > Viscum album. The sequence goes on from OY728162.1 coordinate 131,931,783, forward strand.
CCCAAGAAATATGTGAGCTCCCCAATCATAGACATTTCAAATTCTGATTTCATGTGGTTGGCAAATTCATCCACTGATTTCTGCCTGCTGCCACCAAATATGATATCATCAAAGTAGACAAGAACCATGAATTGATCTTTTGGAGAATTCTTCACATAGAGATTGTGATCAACTCCGCCTATTTTGAATTCCAACTTCTTCAGATATGAGTCCAGCCTTGAGTACCATGCCCGTGGTGCCTGCTTCAAAGCATATAGAGCTTTCTTCAGTTTACAGACCTTTGTTTCATCAGGACCCAAAACAAAGCCCACTGGTTGTTCAATGTAGACTTCTTCTTCGAGTACACCATTCAAGAATGCTGTCTTGACATCCATTTGATATACTTTATATCCTCTTTGGAGTGCCATGGCAAGGAAAAGCCTGATTGACTCCAGTCTAGCCATTGGAGCAAAGGTTTCTTCAACATCAATGCCTTCAATCTGGGAGTATCCTTTACATACCAGTTGTGCCTTGTTTCTGATGACACTTCCATGCTCATCAAACTTATTTTTGAAGATCCATTTGGTACCAATAACATTGTGACCTTCGGGTCTCTGGACAAGATCCCATGTCTGATTCTTGTCAATCTGATCTAATTCATCATTCATGGATTTCACCCAAGACTTATCTTTTGCAGCTTCTTCGAATGAGGATGGCTCTACAACTGATAGAAGTGTAGATTGCGTGGTATTCCTCATCCTTCTTGTTTGAGTGGGTGCACTCCTGTCCCCAATTATGTTGGATGGATCAATCTCATCTCTTAGATTTCTCCTGTGAGGTTCAGTAGTATTCTCTTCAGCCATTATTTCTTCTTCAGACTCTTCTTCTAGGTGAACATCTTGATGTGACTGCTGAGTGTTTTAAACAGCTTCCTCTATTTCTGCATTTGTATTTTCTTCACGTTCACATTCTTCCTGACTTTCTATCACATCGGCATATGGAATCCTTGAAGCATTTGTGGTTTTCTCTTCAATTATATTAACATCACTGCTTTCCACAATCCTTCCCAAGCGCTTGTTGAAACATTTGTAGGCTTTGCTGTTAATTGAATAACCGAGGAAAATTACTTCATCTGCATTGTCACCGTACTTCCCTTGATTTCATTCTTTGTTCCTGATGAAGAATTTACTTCCAAAGACACGAAAGTATTTTAGATAAGGCTTCCGTCCATGCCACAATTCATATGGTGTCTTCGTCTCACCCATATAAAGTCCTGTTCGATTCTGAATGTACACTACAGCTTGAAAAGCCTCTTTCCAGTAATGTCGTGGAATACAACTCTCAATCAGCATTGTTCGTGCCATGTTGTTCACCTGTCGATTCCTGCGTTCAACAACTCCATTTTGTTGTGGAGTTCTCATAGCAGCAACCTCATGCTGTATCCCATGCTTCTCCAGATTATTCTCAAATTCAATGGATGTGTATTCTCCTCCATTGTCAGATCAAGACACTTTGATTGTTTGTCCAGTATCATTCTCGGCGATTCGCCAATATGTTTTCATGCAGTCAAGGACTTGTCATTTCCTGTGAATGACCATCACACATGCCATTATACTGTAATCATCTATGAAAAGGACAAAGTACCTTTCTCCAAGAGTTCCGGAAACATTTATTGGCCCACAAACATCTGTATGAATCAGATCAAGAAGGTGAGACTCTCTTTTCTTCTTTGGTCGATATGAACTGCAGACCAGCTTCCCACACATACAAGCATCACAAAATTTTTCACGCTCACGCATCAGGTTGGGAATGTCCATGAAAATTCTCAATTTTGATATCTTCTCCATGTCTTGTTGATTGATGTGTCCCAGTCTCCGATGCCACAAATTGTTTTCTTCTTCAATAGTCATGTAACATACATTTTATTCACTATCAACTTCATACAAGTTGCCTTCTGTTCTGCATCCCTTCATAAGAGAATTTCCAGTCTTTCCCTTGATAGTGCAACCTTTCTGATTAAACGTGACTATAAGTCCTGATTCACAGAGTTGACTCACGCTGAGGAGATTATGACGTAGGCCATCTACGTAAAGGACTTAAGTCTTCTTTAGCTCTCCATTAGCTAATTCGGTACTTCCACTCCCTTTGATTTTCAGAGCCCCATCATTACCAAATCTTACTTTACCATCGACATTCCTTATGATATTTGTTAGTAGGCCGGTATTACCTGTCATATGAGATGAACAACCGCTATCCAGAATCCAGGTACTGTTGTTCTTTGTAGCTTTGAGGGCTAGCTCTGCAAGGTTGGATTTCTCAATATTCTTCCTTTCCTTCCATGAGACATTAGACCGAGTATAAAGAACTGATGGTCTTTCAATTATCTCTTCTGCATACCCAGGTTCTTCATAGTCAAAGTCTTCTTTGAGAGGCGAAAACCTGTTTGAAAGAGTAACACTATCTTGCTGACGAGACTTGACTTGTCTTGACCTTCGGTATGAGGTGTCCATGTCCCTTCTCTTCCTGCAATTAGCGGCCTTATGGCCAAAATTAGAACAACAAAAAAAATATCCATAGAAATTATTTCTTCTATAAGAATTAGGATATGAAATTGTTCTCCTTTGTTGAGCTTCTATATCTTCTCCATTCAGATAGCTTCTTGCCTTTTCACAATATGACATGGTATGGCCCAGATAGCCACAGAACTGACACTTCATGAGAGGAAATGTCTTCTCACTTGAATTTCTCCTCATACCTTCTTCCTTGGGAGAGTAATAAGACTGTCTGTCATTTCTGAATGTTTGAGGATAATTTGTGGGTCCCCTTTTAGTTTGGAATGAGGGTTCCTTTTTCGGAATTCTAGGCAACGTTTCAACATGGTCAACTTTCATCTTATCTTTCATTTGGGTCTTTTCACTTCTAGCAGTTGATGTCTTAGCCTCACAGCCAATTCCACTCTTTCCCATGCAATCGGGTCTTTGATTACTCAAGATTTTTTCAACCCCATCTGAACCACACTTGGCTCTTGCTAGTAATTCTTCACCTGAGAATCTTCCAAACTGCATTTTCTTCCTCGATTCTTTTGGAACTAATTCAGTCTCCAGTTTTCTCCTTAGAGTGACTACTTCCTCCTCAAGACCATCAGTAGTCTTGGATTTTTCATCCAGTCTGGAGGTGAGGTCATTGATGACCTTAGCCTGCTCTTCAATTCTCAGCTTCAGATCTACTACATCATCATTACTTTCAATTATTTTAGACTGTACCTTAACAAATTCTTCCAGTCGCTCAATGTTAGCTTCATGTTGATCAATATATTCAGTTGATTCTTCTACAATTGATTTCCACTTATTGCAACTCTTACATTTAATCTTGAGATTACTAACCGCATCCTTAAGTTGCATCTCAGGATCTACACAAGTTCGCAGTTGTTTTTCTCATTCAGTATCTTCTGGCTTTTCAACAGTGGCCATCATAGAAGCATGGTTCCCAGTTTTGAATTCTGGTTCTTCTTCATCACAGAATTCATTATCATTTTCTTCCTCTTCACAGACAAAACTCTTCCTTTGCATTTTCTTACCAGACTTGAAGTCCCCCTTTTTGAATAACCTTCTCTGAGGCTTCTTGAAGTTTTCATCCTCACTATCTTCATCATTGATCATTTTTAAACACTGAGAGGCAATGTGCCCAACTTTTCCACAATGGAAACACGCGATAGGTAACTTCCCTTTGAATTTCCCTTTCCCCTTCTGGAACTTCTTTGCAATGAGAGAAAGAATTTATTTTTCTTCGTCATCTTCACCGCTACTATCCTTTGAGATTTTCAGTTTATCCATGTCCTTGAATTCCATTTCCTTGCTCACTCGAGTCGTAGCATCTTCCGGTTTGAATCTCATTTCATATGCTACCAAACTGCTGAGTAGATCATCTAGAGAAAGTTTGGAAAGATCTCTTTCCTCAAGGGATGACACCTTCGCATTATAAAGAGGTGGAAGTCTTCTCAGTATTTTCTTTACAATATCAATGTATTTGATTTCTTCACCTAGACCCCGAATATCTCCAACCACTTTAGTAATTCGATTGAAGAAAGAGTCTGCATTCTCATCTGGATGCATCTTCAGATCATCAAACCGATTGTGCAGCACTTGTAGTTTCACCTCCTTCACTTTTCTATCACCTTCATAAATATTCTCAAGTTTATCCCACATGGATTTTTCTGAGGTGCAGTTCATCACCTTTAGGTAGATCTGATAAGAAAGGGCTGCAGTGAGTGCATTCTGTGCTTTTGCATCTGCATCAAGAAGTTTCCTGTCTATTTCAGTCATAGAAATGCCTGTTGGATCATTGACTTGTATTCCTTGCACAGTAGAAAAGAGGACTTCCATTATAAGAGATCTCAGATGATATCTCATTCTGTTCATCCAGATCTGGAAATTTCTTCCATCGAAGGGAGGGACTCCCCTAACATTGACCGCGTTTTCCATAATGAAAAACAAAGGTCTGATTCAACACCAGCAACCTTTACCCTCTGATACCACTTGAAGGACCCCGGGACACCCTGAGAGGGGAGGGGTGAATCAGGGTGAGCACTTTTTCTTTTTAAAGTGATGGATCTTGTTTCCACGATGGTAGGAACTTGTTGAACCTGTATGAAGATAAAGATTAGAAAGCAAACATTCACATTCACAGAGAAGACACAGCCCTTTTTACTTGGTTCACCACTAAGGGCTATATCCAAGGAGCATACGCCGACAGGTTTTCGGTCGTACCAAAAACCAGTATGCTTCACTAGCTGTAGATTACACAAGTTCGGGTACAGACACTCTGTCCCAGGCTCACTGCCTTTATAATTGTTCAGGGATAGCTCACTGCGTCCCTCGGGTCACTCCCATTGACTCCTCCTGGCTCACTGCCGTTGGTGAAGTCCCACTCAGTTTATAGACGTGATGGTCTCTTCAATTGAAAGTCATGAAGTTAATTGTCTCCTATTCAGCATGAGACTTTGCTTGCATCAGTGTCCTGAGTTTAATGCTCTGTTAAGATCCAAATTCCAACCACTGAAGAAAACCCCCTTTTTCCCTTGTTCACAGGGTAAACAACCTTTGGAAAAAGGCCTTCGCAAAGTACCCTACTTCGCGAGGCTACCAATTTTGAAAAGCTCAAACAAGACTTCACAAGGCCCCTGCCATTTCGCGAAGCTCAATCGCGAAGCTCAATCGCGAAGCACTCCCGCGATGCTCCAGCCTTCACAATGCTTGGCTATCACGAAGCTCCTGCCTCTTCGTGATGCTCACTGAACCAACGCGGGGCGCACGTCTTTCGCGGAGCCAGAATAGCCGTCGCGAAGCTCCTGTTTCGCGAAGCACGCTGCCTTCGCGAGAGACCTTTGCGAACCGAGAGCAAAGGACTTTCTCTAAAATTCTCTCTACTTCTCTTGAGGGGGTCGGCCTCTATTTATAGGTGATTCCACCGACCCTCATCCCTTCCATGCGAAGTCAACGCCACGTTATCTCAAATCACGAAGCTCCAAATTTTCTTCCAGAAAACTGTTCAAATCGCGAAGCTCCACGCCAATCTTCCGTTCGCGGAGTTTGACGTAGTCGCAAAGAATCACCGTCAACATACCTTCGCGATAGCGCCGCAAAGCTCCCTTCGCGAAGCCCTTCATCACCACGAAGCTCTTCAACTCTGCCGTTCGCGAAGCTTTGACGTAATCGCGAAGACTCACCGCCTCCATTCTTCTGGTCTTCGGGATTTCCAAACCATGCATCCTCTCTTAGTGAAATTCATGCCTTTGCCATATAAACTCATGATCTTCATGGAAATCCTTTTTTCGCGATGCTCACCAATATCCAGATTTTGGACCCCAAAAATTTGGCAAACACTGGGAAACGACGCCACCTTCAATACTGTTGTCTGCTTGAAAGGTATGATCTCTTTGCTGGTACACGAGCCGAGCTTCCATTGAGGATTGACAACAAACACAAACAAAACTCCAAATCATGCATAGAAGACCATGGTTCCAACAGAGGAGAGACGTCGATATGAGGAGCAACATCAGGAGTATATAGAGTAAAAGAATCGTCTGAATCATAGTTTAGGGATGGATTTTCCTCCACCACCTCCTCCAGGTGCTCCAGGTCCTCCTGATTATCCACCCCCAGTGATTTTTTAGATGTAATAAACATTTGAGTTCATAGTTAATTTTCATTTTAACTATTTACAATTCCTCTTTCATATTGGTACGAATATTACATGATTTTATTTGTTTTTATTTTATTTAATATATTATTACTTATTAGTATTATTTTTAATGACTTCTTATTTTAGTAATATTAGTTTTAATATTTTATATTTATTGTTAATATTGAGAAGTTTATAATATTATAATTTTATTAATATTAATAATATTAATATTATTTTTTCATAAATATGTATGTTTATTTTAATAATAATATAATTATATTAATTTTTAATATTAATAATATTAGAACTATTATTATTATTTATTGATATTAATATTTCATAATATATAATATTATATTATTTATATTCATATTATTATTATTATTTGATATTAATATTTTATAATTATATTATATATATATTTTATTATTAATATTATAATAATATAATTTATTTATATTATTAATATTATTATTATTATTATATAGATAGTTTAATAATAATAATATTATATTAATTTTTTATATTATTAATATTAGTATTATTATATTATATTATATTATATTATTTATATTCATATTATTATTATTTTATATTAATATTTCATAATTATATTTTATATATTTTTTTATTGATATTATAATAAAATATTTTTTTATATTATTAATATTATTATTATTTTTATATAATATTATACGATTTGAATTAATTATTTTATTTTATATTTTATTTTTTTTAATATTTGCGACGGGTACATTTGTGATGGGAATTCCCGTCGTAAATGTTTTTTATAGTACCATTTGTGACGGGATGAATACCCGTCGGGAAAACCTTTCTGTGACAGTCCATTGCAAATACCTTCGTCGCAAGTATTTTTTTAAATTTCACATTTGCAACGGGATTCTGACACGTCGCAACTAATATATCTGCGACGACCCGTCGAAAATACATTTTTCATATATAAATGAAAACTTATTTGCGATGGGGGACAAATACCGTCTCAAATAATTTTTTTGTGACGGGACCGCCCCAAAAACACCTATTTACGATGCCGTATTCGGCGATAGAGCCCCGTCACAAAAGTCCTTTTGTGACGGGATCCCGTCAAAAATAGCCCGTCGCAGATATTCAGTTTTCCTATAGTGATGTGAGATTAGGATCAGTGGTGAGTATTCTCTTATGAAAATAAATCATAGGTGAATATTGTTTTCAAGGAACCTGTGTCAACTAAAACAAAAAATGACCTCTTGTGTCCCTAAAACATCGAGAAAAAGTTTGTAGGGAACATTCATAACTACATGTGTCTTGATTCCTTCCATCGTAGGATAAGTAGTGATGCTCAGATTCATTATCCCAGACCAACCACCAGCAAAATACCCCTTTCACCATGCGTAGGACATACTTTTACGGGGAGTCCCTGAAAGGTCCTATTGCATGATAATAAAATTGCGAAATTCATCGAGAGTGATTCATGGATAAGTCCTCATTATCATGAGATTACGCAAATGCCACTCGGTCATGAGAAGTAAAAAGATCCTGCATCCCCCAATACATATGGGTCAGACCTATGTGGAACCTCCAAGTTGTTCACCGTTAGTCACGATCCAGGTATTTTACATTCCCTGGGACACCTTTCCCATATGTCACACTCCATACCTCAGGAAAACATGGATCCTCATAATCATTCAAGGTCATAAAGGGTGGAAGGCTAGTGTGTTGTGGAAAAATTTTCTTGACTATACACATCATGCCCTAGTGGCTCTTCATATGTTTCCCACAAAAAAGTCCATTAATCAAAGGAAAATTTTTCTCAGGAGAGTCCTCTCTTATCCCAGTACGCTCAATGGCTACCAAGCCCCATGTCATCCCTCCTAATTAAATCCACCACTGAGACAATGATATACACCTTCTTTAATCACTCACATCTAAGGAACATCAGATCATCCTGATTGTGATTACCTAAAACCATTGAGGATCTTTATAACAGAAATTCATTTTCACTGCATGACGTTAAACTATAGAGCCAAAATCATCATTGTTGTAAAATTTTATACTGAATAACAAAGGTTTAATCCCAAAAGTGTCCCCTAATGGTGATTTTTCTATTCCTAATAAATTACATAGAATACCTGTAATAGTTTTTTTATCAAACTGATCAGTGCTCACATGATCTTAGGGATTTTGGTGAGAGATCCACCATGGAATTATAGAAAACCAATCTAGGAATTTGGTCCTAGAAGCACGAACCTAAAAGGCATGTCACGATCCAATCCCCTGAGAGGAACCCCATTTACTAGCCATGTGATGTTAAATAACTAGGGATTTCAAAGATCGAATGAATACCTCACCCTGCCTATGAGTCATATATATGTTAGGCACACCAGATTCTATGAGTATGTCACAGCCGAAATGTCCCCAATATGTCTGGTTACACTCCTCCCATACTTCAAACTTTGTGCTATGAGTGATCATGAATCTACACAACTATCCAAGACCATATAAGATAGAAGGCAAGTGTCATATGGAAAACATTGATTTACTATTCACATCTTGCCCTGGTGGCTCTGCATATGTTTCCCACAAAAATGACCGTCAATAAATGGAATATTCAACCTCAGGAGAGTCCTCTCCAAATTATGTATAACCAATATCATCCAATACTCTATGTATCCAACCTGATTAAGGGGATCTCTATGTAATGGTTTACACACCCCTCCTTACACATATCCTGTATATATTGGAACATATGGGCCTGATTGATCTCTGGTTTCTTTTGATGTTTCTATAGACATCTCATTTATATGCGTGAAGATGATCCACATACAAAAGAAGAGTTCCCCCACTAGTTTCTGAGTTTCCCTGATGAAGCATATTTAAAATTCTTCCTATTGTGTTTTGGAGAACCCCTCGTCGAAGGTCAAACACCGTATCCAGAAAGTTCCCTATCTCCATAACCATCACATGCCATCAAAGAAAGAAGGCCAATTTCCAATAGACACATGTTCTAGGATATGAATATCATGCCCCGATGGCTCTGCATATATCACCCACAAAAAACCATCACTAATCAAAGGAAAATTTGTCCCTTGGAGAGTCTTGTCCAGCTTCTGTACTCTCAAATGAAATTCATGTCTTGTCACACCCTTATATTTTAAAAAATCTTGGATAAAAACTTATGTACCTCTTTTATTCCAAGTCTCCATGACGAAAAAAGAAAAGGACCCTTAATTGAGTTCACCATTCACCATCTCTCCCTCACGGAAGTATGATCTGTGTGGGAATAGTTACCTACTCAAAGCTGATATGAATGTCCCTAATGTGTTCAGACACCACTACTAGTGATAGCCACCCACTATGGATCCCGATTTCTAAATAATGTCAAAATGTTGGAAATCCTTCCTGGCCATTAGAGACGGTTGGCCAGTGTCCTACGAACACCTTTTCTTGGCTATGCATATCATGCCCTTGTGTATATGCATTTGTCACCGATAAAATATGGCTGTCAATCAAAGGAAAATTCATCCCTAGGATATTCATTTCCTACCTCTATACGCCAGAAGCGGTTCCCGAGCCTCATGCATGTCTAGGATTCACAATCCAAGGGTAGAGAAAATACATAATCCATGTCTGAAGGATATTAGAACATTTATGGCTAATGGTCCCAAATCGAGGTTCTTGTCCCATTATGTTTGGTCAAATCTGTTCAACTAAAAACATCATTAGAAACTTTTATTTTAAAGGAAATAAAATGCTATAAAAAAATATACCATACATGGCAGAGGAGAAACCTGCAAAGGGAACATCAGGTAAAAATTCATGTATCAGTTCGTTAAAAAAACAATGATCCATCAGAAAAGGGGTAAATCTTGTTAGGTCGAAATCCCACAATGGGAGGCCAAATAAAATGTCAAGTCATACTCACTAAGCACATGTCACATAGTCTTCGGAAAAAATTTGGGTTTTGATAAAAATGGCATAAACATTAATGAGTTATTTCATAAAACCTCAACATGTGGCAAACTATGCTCTTTGAGTCCTATGGCTCATACCAAACATTAGTGCTAGATTAGAATATTTTTGTTTTCTGATTTCAATTCATTTTTTAAAATTAATATTTGGTTGAAATTGTATTGATTGGAAAATGTGGAGAAGAGATGTTTAAAATCCAAATCAATTCTATTGAGTTTAGCAAAAACAGAGGGACATCCCCAATTTGAAGTCTCTCTAGATTATTTAAAAAGAGAGAGTCCATATAATGATTTGAGATAGAACTATAAAAAGGCTCAGTTCTCCCTTCCTAGAAGAATAGAAATTGATTTGTACAGGCTGTCCATAGTCTCCTCTAAAGAGTTTCTCTCCTCTATTTCAGATTTGAATATTGGACGCACCAACTTTATAAGAGCTTTAAGGTCCCACCCATTCTTCTGGATGACTTCTAAGTTGGCGGATGCGGAGGCTAGTTGTTCCCTCAACAAGAATGTGTAGGCCTCAAACTCCCCCAACACTCCCTCCTGTGTTGCCACCAAATCACATGCCTTTACCTCGTAATCCTTCAGATAATAAAATTCATCAAGAATATATTGGAAGGTTTCAACATAGTGATGAGAAGAATTGTAATTGGCTATCTTGTCCTCACCGGAGGTGGGGTCTTTTCGGGAAATGAAGATTTCGAAAATAAGGAGGTGAATGTGCTAATAATCAAATCCTCTGGAACCTATTATAGTAAATAATAGCTGGAATTTGTCACCCCTGTAAGCAAAATTGGCCATGGGTGTCTTCGTGGTGAGAGCACACAACTAGCGCCATGCCTCTTTTTTGCATTGTCTAGTGTCTTTCCATAGCACTAGCACATCAATCCTCTCATGCTGCCACATTTTAGTAAGCAGGAAGTGTCTACATAGGAGTGGGTAGGTACCTAAGTTATGTCCCCCAAGATGAGAGACTCTCTTCGGAATCATATGTCCCAGCCACTAGAGCTGGATGAAGAAGAAAAACAGTGGCCTATGGGATTATTGGCTATACTCGGCTGGTGCCAGTCTCATTAAAATATTAGTAAATATCTACAGGATGTGAGTAGTATGAATCACTTCCATTGAAATGTGTTGTACGGATAAAACCCCTCCCAAAATCATTTAATGATGGACCGAATTCCTACTTACCACAAGAGCAGGAGAAGGAGGTGTATTCATATTGGATACTGTATGAACGAAAGTAGGAGTAGATATTTCACTTTTTGATGTAGAAGGAAAGTGTGATGTTTTCATTGGCGTATGAATGGGGATGGGAATGATCAAGGGTTTCTACACCTACCAAACATGTTCTTTCAACTTCCCGCCAGGGTAACAATCTACCTATAGTTGGGAATACATGAGTGATAGAAATTTGGGCCCTATCATTGTAGGAATGATAATATATCTAGTTGCACCTTCATGCATCATCAACAACCACAATTGGCGGAGAACCATGGGATGAGATTCTCCCTTTAGTTGAAAAACTGAAAGCAATGTTGTCCGTAGAAGGCATCTAAATTACCTGGAAAACTAGTATGGGAGGTATGGATCACAAATAACTACTCGGTCTACACGAGCAGTGAACATCCCATATTGAAGATTGATGAGGTATAAAAATTCCTCCATGGAACTTCCCCTATCACCTCTTAATGATACATGAGGGGTCAGATATGGTGCAGACGAGAAATGAGGGGCATCATTCAACATCTTGACTGAATAGGTAACACTCAGAGTCCTAGGATGACCAACATAAATTCTGAGAAGAGCAGGATGAAATTCTGAATGGGGAACCCATGTGGTTTGCCGATATTCATAAAAGGGGAAGTGTTCCACTATCCTCCCATATAGAAAATGGAACAAATCACTGAAACGATGCAGATACCTGCCTTCCTAAATCTATCTTAATAATTCATAATGTCGAGAGAGGGTAGGAAGGGACAAATTAATTGGCCAACCCTCCACCATCATGGAATCCATCATCAGGTTATAGGCCTGAAACCCTATGTATACGTCATAGGATGAGAAGATCAATCGAATTAAAAACCTGGAAAAGAAACTGGCTTTCCAAATCATGGGAGGAAAGTCTATCTGAATCTTATATTCCTATGTATAATATCACCATGATTAGGGGGTAGTAGAGTATGACCTTAGATTTTGGATGGACTGATGGGTTGGGTGAGTTCGACAGCGGTGAGCCTTCAGCATGGATTCGTTCGTTTGCAAGAATAACCATATCCATGATTTGAATAAGACGAGAGAATGAGCCTTGAGGGGATGATCTAGTGTTACCACAAACAGGACTAACAAGATCACTATCAAAGGAGACACATGATTGGTATCATTCCATGTGGTGGCTACTGGGAGAAACTCATCATACATTTCACCAAATATAGGGAGACCTCCAAGATGATAGATATCACATAGACTAAATCCTACCACTCTATGGAGTAGGTGGAAGGTGTTGGTGCTTGAACACTGGAGTTTCAACAAATTTGGAAGGATTAAGACTGGATAAAATATTATAAACTAAGAAACCTAGAATGTTTGGTATAATCCCACCAACTCCATCTGGTCAGGGGACTCCAAACAGGTCTGATGAAACAAGAACAACCAGGCCCACTCTTCGGAGATACATCATCTAGCCCAAAAATCCCACTTGTTGCTCCACCTGCTGCATGGATTTTCCTGGGAGACGCTGAAAATGGATGGGTATTCTCGAGCGTTTAGGCTCAAGACACCGTAGAAACACCTGCGGTTTCCCTGAGTCCATACAGAACCTTACAGTATGAAGATGTTTTCTTGAATAGGAGTGGCGATGACTTATCTGATTGAGGAAATGTTCCACAAAAATGATCTTGTGGTTCCTCTATGGGGATGAAAGAGATGTTAGGATCATGCAACAATAGAGGAGTGTCAGTAAGAAGACCAAAGTTTGTAAAGTGGAAACTTTATGGAAAAAGGGTAATCTATGAGATCTGGCATCATGAAGTCCATCAAGAAGCTATCATGGGGAATGATGTGGGTTCCAGGATGATCATATCTATTCCTCACCATGGATTCCCTTTTCTTAATTGACTTTGCAACAACCTATGAATCATCCCTTGTATCCTTCACATGATGATCCAGAAGACGATGAGAATTCAGTCCAATAAAAATCATTGGGAAAAGGATATGAAAAAATTTCTAAAGTACTCGAAACATGTCCGCAAAAGGCTCTGAAAATTGTTCCTAGAAACAGTACTCGGAAGGAGAAATATGAATACAGCATAACTCATAGAAGATACTCTTCCTATAGATATGGTATGCAGATTCAATTGACTATGTATAGAAATGATACATAAAAGAATCCTGAGGAGCAGTCCCAGAAACTTTTGGTCATCGAACAGAAAGGTTTGTGAAAGGAAGAAACTAGAAACCTCATCCTTGGTTAAGTTTTCATTTAGAAGTTATGGATTAAAATTCATGTCCTCATTAATAATTTTTAAGCCTGGTTTTCCATTCTAAGTGCAGTATGCAGACAAGCTATCTGCATAGTATTATCTTACATGAAATCTAGATTTTAAGTCTAAAAATACCATAGTTCTATTTGAGGAATCCAAAATACGGTACTCGGATGGAGATATGGTGATGAAATTGATTCATGGATTGTACAGATTAGTTCGCGAACATGATTTTAACAAGTAGCATGGTACGTGAGAGAAGAGGAAGCTAGAAAAATCATGAGCCCTTTTTTTTTGAGAAAATGTTAAAAACAAATGACATGGGCCCCTATATATATAAGTGTGGTCCCCCTATAGGGTCCATCTATTCTAACATAATCCATTTATGTTTTGGACCGCTTCTACACCAAAATAGTTCCCTTTTCATTCCGATTAGACACTATTCTGATGGGGGCATTTTTAGGGTCCTAAAAATTCCACTATGAGGAGAAAACACCCCCACAATCACTTTAACGAAGGAATCAAGCACTAATTCAAGTCTTTCATGTTGATAGAACTCAAATCTAGTTTTAAATATCAGAAAAATGTTGTAGGAATTCATATTTTCAAGAAATTTTATATGGCCAATGTACCATCCTTGAGAAATGTACACGGAGCAGATGAATTGAGAACTGCCAGGTCCATGGAACATTACGCAAAACACTGGCCCGTGGGGAGATGGCTAGCGAAATAGGCCGGCTATGAAACATGTCTCCAAAAGAGTTGTGCACGTGAATAAAGTCTACATTCTATACCACGAACCAATGAGTTCATGGATGAAGTAAATGAGAAGGTATCCATGAACTATTATCGCGAACTGAATCCTTCGTAAGCCCTGATTAACAGAGTATTCCACAGGATTGGATATGGCTTTAATGGGCCTCTAAAAATGGTGCCTCACGCCTAATATATATGACTACTCTGATGCTCTATAAAAAGAGAACAATATAAGTATGGAAGACACACAGACAGTGAGACAAATATATATAAGGAAGGACGGTGAAATCTTAAGGGAGTATTAGAGGTTGCACTCTGGATTCTGTCTTGTTTCATTGGAGCAACAAGAACTAGGAACCACTCCCTTTGAAGGTACAACCAGTCACAAACTATATAATGAGGGAATTGAATAATAATAATATAATATTAAACCTAACTGGTGAATCAAGAACCAATGAATTATTGTGGATGAACTCCCTATGAATGATGATCCAACAGACCCTCCTCCAGTATGGTCCTATGTGTAGCTTACCGCTACATAGACTGAAATCGGTGCCGCATACCAAATCAGTATGAGGATAAAACCCGAATTGGCATGGTGATCTACATACCACTTTGGTACATGTTGGAAAATACCCATGCCTATGTACCACATTGGTATAAAGATGGACCCTCTTCTTGCAAATTTCTACGGTATACATGGCCTTCCCCATCCAACATCAAAAACCATTACCCATAATGGGGGGTTTTTGGGTATTGTTCCTTCTAGTTCCAACCTCACCCCTCCATTAGCGTCTTGTCCTCCAGGTTCCCTCTGCTAACCAGTCATCCAAAATTAGGAAAATGCCACCTCCAAAGCCACCAAACCTATAATATCAGGCCATCGGGTGCATCAACGCACCCCATTGACTCTACATACCCACGGTAAGAGGAGTCAAGAAGGCCCACCCCATAGTGGTACGGGATTCACAAATTCCTGTGAAGATACATTCCCATAGTATCCCAGAGACCAACCCAGGGATACCGACTTGAACCTCTCTATTATCTGGAATAAGGGTGATCAATTTCTATTCCATTCAATGTGGAATAATGACCATTCAGAGGGGTTATGTTCTCTCCCCCCTTTGACAAGGAACAAACTCCCCCTTCCCAGAACGTGCTCCAGGTCCCTCCCACTGAGGTATGTACCAAATTTTATAAGGTAGGGCTGCATGAACAATAATTATTTTTTACATGAAAAGGTTCATTGCTCTGAGCCCTTGCCCATGGTCGCCCCGAACGTTTCCGTTGCGGGCTATCCCTCCGACACCAATGGGGGAGGAGGCATGTGCATTGTTGAATCATTAAAAACATCTTGATTCTCACATTGATCATGACTTATGTGGGATAGATGTTTGTAATTATTACAACATCCACACATTTTGAACTATGAGAACTTCAATTCCTGATCAAACTAGGATACGTAGGAGGCCAACCAGAGGTCCCGAGCTCGAATGGGTGCCCCTCTAAAAAGGTTCAACCAGTCATGTCCCATGAAATGGGAAGCTGCTATGCGTAAGCCCCATACATTATAAACTATGGGAACTCTGATTCCTGAACAAAACAGGATACGTAGGATGCTTACTATAAGGCATGAGCTCAAAAAGGGTGGCTATCCAAAAGGGTATACCCAATCATGTTTCCTCGAATGGAAATCTCCCATGAATAATCATCACACAATACAAACTGTGTGCGTTCTAATTCCTCTCTCGATGATATATAGGATGACCTCCTTATGGGGTAGATCCCACCATCAAGTAACCTTCCGTACCCACTAGATGATAATAAACTCTACAGTGACTTATAATATGGATTAAGTCAGCATCACCTCCATAGAATAAAATATATACATGCCCACGATGACCCTTCAGACAATGGTTATCACATAGAAAGACTCTTTTATAATGAATAAAGGATTCACGAACCTATTAACAATACATAAATCTATAAATGAGTCCCAAAACTGGAAAGAATCCCCCTAGAGGGGTGAGGTGAGCCTGAACTCTCATCCCCTCATCCAATGGAGCCCTTATGTGTGGTTTGAAAAATCGTCAGCCAACAAGTGCATACCATTGGAAAGAATGTCCATGAATCATGGATACAAGGACATTTGGGCATTTTAGCTCAATGAATCAACCCGCTGGAAACCATCTGAGTAAATTTTATCAGAGAAGGGACGATTTCTTGAGGGTTTAACCCCAACACAATCTCCCATTTGGACCTGCTGTCCCCACAATGTAAATTTAACCTTGTTTAATAGATAATGATTCTGAACGAGTCGAAACAAAGGAATGGTAAATTCATTGAGAACCCAACTCTATAGAAAAAGGGATGGGTGATGATCATTATCAAACCATTTTCGCACCACCCAAAAACTAGCCACCTCGGAGGTGGAACAATATGACATAACACATTATTATGGAAAATAAATATCTAGTTATAATAGATATACAAATATTTTATGCCAACTTATTAAAAAATATCATTCATGGTTAAACAAAATTTAAGTGAAGATAAACCAAAGAAAAAAAAGGAAAAATGTTTTCATTGGGGATTCCCCAAATGAATAGATTCCTTTTACCTTCCCCATAGACTCTCTATCTAATAAAACCTTTGATAATGAAAATTTTAATATATCATGGATACTTTAAAACATTTATGTGTTTCATTTTTATCTGGATGAAATTAAACAGATTCCTCACTACACTTAATTCATTAAAGATCTTTATACTCATGGACTGAGCCAAAAGGGGAGTGAGAGACTCAACCCTGGGAGGAATGTTTCTAACTTAATAAAAGTATTAATTCTAGACAGATTCAATTATCTGGATACAATTATAAAATTGTTTACCTTAAGAGAGATATTAGTTTTTTATGTAGAACTTTGTTTTGGTGATTCAATTAATGTGAATCCTTGATAAATGTATACTTATTTATAAGTCAAATATCAAAAAACAAATAGGCATTGTGGTTTAATTTGTACCCCAATACACTACATTATGAACTAGAATAATAGAGAATTAACTCATGTGATTAATGAATTTTTTCATCCTTATAGAATTCAAAATTGTCTAGATGGATAATACGCAAAGATGAGGACATTATCCTCTAATACTCGTAATAAAATTTATTAAAATCATAAATACAGGAATCAATAATTAGAATAGAAATTTTAGTTATATATTCCAAGAAAGAAATGATAATTTTTAATATTATTTTTATATTAAAACACATAGATAATGAGAACTCTACTATGTCAATTTATTTGATATAATTTCTCCACATTGAGACACACACAAAAATAGTATTTCCTTGACCAACATTGTAATTATTATTCATATTCTTAAAAAATTTATGATATGGGATTTAATTTATGTTTATATTGTTTTCTATGTTTCGAAAAGTTTGATTTTTTTTGTTTTAATTGATGAGTGTACTCATTCATAGGTATCCATGAATATCATTGATTATGAAAATAACATTTCAATTGATTCTCTATTTCTAGAGGACAAAGATGAGTAGATAGATCATTTCACTAACACATCTCCCCCAAATAACATCACTCAATCTAAAAATCACTATTCTTATAATTAAACAAATTATATGTAATTTAATATATTTAAATATTTGGTTACTAACAAATATCCGATCATTGTTTCAAATGACCTGTCTAAAAAATAGAAATTGAAAATTCTAAACCTTTTGAGAGAGTGTAAAAATGCTATAGGATGGACATTGCCTAATAATATACATATTATCCCTTCTATTTTAATTCATGTTATAAATTTATAGTATATGGTGAAAACAATAATGTAAGATCAAATCATGTTAAATCCCACCATACATGAAGTGGTAAAAATAAAACATAGAAAATTATTTACTAATGAAATCATCTATCCTATTTTCAATAGTAAATTTGTTTAGCCTATTAAAAATTGTGCCTAAGATAATATGAATAGTTGTAGTTTCAAATGAAAGGAATAAATTAGTTATAACAAATGAATAAAATAGTGGGTCGATTTGTATTGACTATTGTGAGATATATCGTCCTATGTGAAATGATCAATTTAATCTATATTTTTTAACCAAATGAAATAATGATTGGATTGTAAATCTCATTATTGTCTCCCCTATAGATCTATGGTTAATTTTAAAATCCATATAGCCCTCATGTATAAAGAAAAAAATATATACATTTGGTATAATAAAATATAAGAATATTCTATTTGATATTTTTAACTATATTGGTACTTTTTAGAATTTTATATTGATTATTTTTCACGAGTACCTTGATATTTTCATGAATGTTTTCATGGATTTATTTAAAGATTATGGATCTTCCTATGAAGATTTTTTGGATAAATTAGGTTATATTGTAATTCCCCTACCCATTTAGAATGAATTCGGTGCATACTTGTTATATTGGCATGGTTAGAAGGAATGAAAATCCCAAAGGAGCGATCAGTTTAGTAGTATTGAAGAAACTAGATACACAAATGTTACTCAAATTACATTGAAGAAGTTTACAAAATGAAATAAATGACAAAAACTAAAAACTGAATCCACAAGAAATTAATAGTTGATCTCTTCATTGTCATCTGTTGAAATTAAAAAATGAAAGGGGTGAGCTTAAATGCTCAGTAAGGGTTACAAATAGTGGAATCATAAATAAAATAATAATTAAATCATAATCAATCTGACATAATCAATATGGCATGGTGAATATATGAAAAACACAAGCCATTAATAAAATGAGAATGAAACTGCATCAATATATTTTGTTATAGTGAAATACACATGGATATTAATCACTGATAATGAATAGAGAAACTTATTATTATTTGGACGTAATGTATCTAGAACATGAAACCATAATACTGTAAAAATGGTTTAGTTCTATGGGTAGAAACCCATATGATTTTTGGAAACAAACTCGAAGGATTTCTCCCCAACTGATTTGTCTCATGAGACCTTGAAACGCACGGCCGATTGTCTCCTATCGACCGGTCAAAGTTCCGGTGCTCTGCTAATGTGTATAGCAGCACTCGGGTCGAATCCTCGGCGATGGTACTTCGTAATAGTCGATTGTTTTTAGTTGATTGTATTCTGATTGGGGGGTTTTGTTTGCAGAGCTTATGAAATAATTTATGTATGATGTTTGATTTAACAAATTTATGAAGATTGGGATGAGTTCATCATTATGTTAGTTAATCTTGTGATATCCTCGAGCTTTGCTTTATATTGCATTTAAATTAACACCCATGTCACAAGATGATGTTGATTAGAATTCCTAAGTGTTAAGGCTTTAAACCAAGACTTAACTTAACTTAAGGTTATAATCTCAATCAGATCTTATTTATGGTTTTGTATTTATGGTTCCAATAATCCATGGAAACCACATGTTAAACAAAACAAGTCATTAATCCATGACATGTTAAGTCCAACATACACAATGTTAATTCAAAGAATATTCATCGAGCAGAAGCTCTCAATCACTTAACATACCTAAATTATAACTCACCCCAATGAGAGATTTATTCAGCCATTTGGGTGATTAATAATCTGGTTATAATGATTATGATTATAAATTAATAAGATAAGGAAAATAAAGGGATAAGAAAAGAGTGGTACGTCGACACCCACACACGAACAATGATGATAATTAAAAACAAACTTTAGATTGAATGAGGAAGCTAAAGAAGGGTATGGGATTGAACTGAATTTAACTATTTTAAGAACATTAATATTAAAATATAGAAGGTGTAAGAGAATAAGAGATATTGAAGAAGTAACTTGCATTAAAACAGAATTACAAAGAAAGAGAATTACAAGATTACCAAAATGAAGAACACAAAAGTAAGTGAAAACAAAGAGAGGAGGAAAGGTCTCTCAAGTGAAAACTTGAGTATGGCAGGTCCTCCCAAGCCTTTTTCAAGTCTTTGGTCGTGCCAATATGATATCATCTCTTCTGAAATGCCAACCCCTCTCATGGAGAGAAGGGGAGAGTATTTATAGCCCAAGGAGTGGACTGTTTGCATTCCCAATCTGTCCCTCCAATTGCATCACCAATTTGTCTATTCAGAAAGCCGAATATTCAAATATCTCCTTCTTCAAAGTTGTATACAATAATGTTGGCCGACTACTGTAAACATATGGATGCATTTGGACAAGTGGAGCCAAAGTTATGGCGGTTTTATTAAACAAAGGTAAACTGTCCATTTCTATCCATGCTTTTTCGATGGCCAAAATGTGAATGGATTTTTGAACAGGAATATCCTTCAAATACAAATGATTTCTTCAACAAAGTAGGCCACCTATATCTCCTCTTCCACACTGAAAAAACTCAGCTCTATTGGATGCTTACATCAGGAGATATGTCATGCATACGATACTGATTTTAATTCTCGTCCAGAATGGTGGGCTGGACTTCAAAGATTTATTTGGGCCCCTTGTACTTGGAGTTGGACCTTGAAATTTTTATCCAATCTGAAATGTAGTGTCCCCCGAATTATGGTGGATAGTTAATGTTTTTGGACTTCTGGATTGAGCCCAGAAAATCAATCTTCAAGGATGGTCCAGTTTGTTCACAGATTCTTTGGTCTTGTTTGTGAGGACCATATGACCCTTCAAATGGAAGAATTGGATCATGGTTCCTTCTAATGAAATGTTGTATATTGAAAGGAGAATCCTAAAAAACAAGAACCAAATAAGTTGGATCAGTATAGTGACAGTTCTTATTAAAACATAAAACTGACTCAATTGGACTACTTCTAAAAATGCACAAATATTATACTTAATATTAAAACATTAATATTTCACACAAATTATGCACATTTCATATAAAATAAGTAAAGGGGGAATATAATAAGTCATGAAAATATTAATAACATCAACTCCCTCACATTTATATTTGCGCGTGTCCTCATGTGCAACAAATATAAAAACATGACAAAATCATTTTCACTCACCAAAAAATATTAAAAATTTGTTTTCTCCAATCAGGGGAGGTTTAGAATATTTCACTCATCCATATTGAATTCCATCACAAATTTGGTTCACAATAATGCATCAGAAACAATTCATTTTTTCATGTTCAAGTTTTGAATTGGAAAATTTAGTCACTCAAAACATACTCCTCTCAAGATGATAAAAATGTATTTTAGGAGGTTAACTCATTCACCAACAAAAAGTGAAAATCAAGAGTTTGTAAGAGCTCTCAGCTTCCATTCTCAAATCTAATGTGTACAAGAATCAAGAGGTCTTTTAAGGGGTTTTTCAGTGGCTATGGGACGGTAGGTATATAATGTCCAAAGGAAAAGAGGGGTTAAAAACACCAACATGGAAAAATCAATGCACATTTTTTTGAAATTTGATTTGAAAGGAAATAGAAACACATATTTACAAGGGCATGAATGTGTGATGAATGAAAAGTGAGGGAGATAGAAAATGAAATAGGGTGACATGATGGAATATGTACAACATGGAAGACTTCCAATAATGACAAAATATAAGATGATTCAAGTGTTCTTTTTTTCTTCTTTTGCTTTTTTTTAAAGTGGTGCTTGAAACAAGTCTCACAGTCATCTCCCAACCCATGCTTGATCTCCACATGGAACTAATTTATAACACGAACAATGGTTGATGATGAATGATTTTTGACGCACCCAAGACACAACCCATTCCTTTTTTTTTATTTTTTCATTTTTTTATATAATTGTTTTCATTTTTTTTTGAACACTTTTCAATGACTTTTGTACAAATGAAAATTACACATATACACCCCAAAGCTCACAGAATTACAACCTCTCCCCCACACTTGAATGGATGCTTTCCCTCAAGCATATGATGACACATTGGAAATAAATAAAAGTACGCCCAAAAATGAAGTCCATTCCCCCCACACTTAAATTTCAATAAATTGTACAATGAAAATCCAAGAAGATGTTGGGTGGGACAAGGTATTAGGATTGTAATGTGGCTATCAAAAGAATGGTTTTCATAGGCTCAAAGGGGCTTTCAAAAGTAGGATCAATGTAAGGGTAACGGGAGGCTATTTGGCTATTCTGATTCTCATGTGGCTTAGAAAATGCCTCTATCATATTAATGCACACAAAAGATGGAAATTCAGCTCTAAGGTCCACAAACTCAAGACTCACAATCAGTGGTGAAGACACACAATGAAAAAGATGGCCATAGATGACCTTGGCAGGAAGGCTAATGTTATTCCTCACGGTAGGGGAGAATCATTTTCCACCAAAAATTGTTCATTCAAAATGTGTGTTATTGACACAAAATTGTTTACCCAAGTTTGAGATAAAAATTCAATATATTTGAGTTTAAAACAAGCATTTTGACTCCCCAAAATGGTTGGACAGAATTTCAATATTGGATGATGAGTAATTATGACACCCCCTTTTTTTGTTAATTTTCATTTTTTTAATTAAATTTTTTTAAATTTTTTTATTTTTAATGACACATCCACACAAAAGAGAAAATAGAAAAAAGGTTTTGGAAGAATGTTGTAAAAAAATGAGATGGAGAGAGGAAGAAGAAGAAATAGATAGAAGAAGAGAGGGAAGAGAGTTTGAGGAAAGAGAGAGTTAAAGGGAAAGAGGTGCCCCCTAGTTTGGATTTGGCGGGTCTCCATCTAGTGGTGGTTCTATTGAAGTGGATGGGGTTTTGATGGAAGTCGACGTGGTTCCTGGATTGTGAGACCTCTCATGGTGATACTTTAACCGATGTCTGTTAACCGTGAATGTTCTTTTTGAAGAAGGGTCTTGGACTTGCACTGCACCAAATGGGTAAACATTAGTAATAATAAAAGGTCCATCCCAACGAGAATTGAGCTTACCTGGGTGAAGTCGAAATCAAGAATTGAAGAGCATTACCTTTTGACCTTCATGAAATACCTTTCGAAGAATTTGTTTGTCATGGAGTGACTTTGACTTTTCTTTGTAGAGAATGGAGTTCTCATACGAATCGAGTCGAAGCTCCTCCAATTCAGTCAACTGCAACAATCTTTCTTCACCAGATTTTTCACAATCAAAATTACAAGTTTTGACAGCCCAAAATGACTTATGTTGGATTTCAACTGGTAAATGACAGGCTTTACCAAAAACTAGCCTAAATGGAGACATCCCAATGGGTGTCTTATAGGCTGTTCGATAGGCCCAAAGTGCTTCATCAAGTCTATCAGGACAGTCATTTCTTGTGGGCTTAACAATTCTTTCAAGCACTCTTTTCACTTCTCTGTTAGAAAGTTCAGCCATTCCATTCATTTGAGGGTGATATGCAGTGGATGTTTTATGTACAACCCCATTCTTTTTCAAAAGTGACTCCATGTTTCTATTACAGAAATGAGTTCCTAAGTCACTTATCAAAGCACGTGGTCTTCCGAATCGATGGAAGATATGGGTTTTGAGGAACTCACTCACAGTTTGAGCATCGTCTTTCCTAGTGGGTTTGGCCGCGACCCACCTAGAAACATAGTCAACATCAAGGAGAATGTAGGATAATCCATTATAAGGGGGAAAAGGTCCCATGAAATCGATGCCCCAAACATCGAAAAGCTCACAGAAGATTAATGGATTTTGAGGCATTTCGTTTCTTTTGGAAATTGTGCCAAACTTTTGGCAAGTGGGACATGATTGACAGAACTCGTGTGAGTCTTTGAAGAGTGAAGGCCAAAAGAATCCAGAATCTATGACCTTTCAAGAAGTTCTGTGTGGTCCAAAGTGGCCACCTCCAGGCATTGAGTGGCAGAATTCCAAGATGGGGGATTGTTCAGTTTCATCAACACATCTCCTAAGTACCATGTTAGCCCCAGTTTTCCAAAGTTTATTATCTTCCCAAAAATAATTCTTTGAATCACTTTTCATCTTTTCTTTTTTTTCTTTTGAAAAATATTCAGGTAAAACACCAGAAACCAAGTAATTGACAATTGGGGCATACCATGGTAACTTTGGAGTGAGAGATGAGAGGTGTTCAGTTGGAAATTCAGGATCAATTATTTCAGAATGAGAAGAATTAGAAATTATACTCAGGTGGTCAGCCACAGGGTTTTCTTTTCCAGGTTTATCTTTTATCACGAGGTCAAACTCTTGGAGCATTAAAATCCATATTATTAGCCTTGGTTTGGAATCACTTTTCTTATGTAAGAACTTTAATGCTGAGTGGTCCGTGAAGATGATGATTTTGGCACCTAAGAGATAGGGCCGGAATTTATCCAAGGCAAAAACCACAGCTAAAAGTTCTTTTTCAGTCACAGTGTAGTGTGATTGAGTTTCATCCAATGTTTTTGAGGCATAAAAGATGACATGAGGAATCTTTTCTCTTCTTTGACCAAAAACAACCCCAATGGCCCTATCAGAAGCATCACACATCAATTCAAATGGTAAGGACCAATCTGGGTGTTGGATTATTGGAGCAGATGTGAGAGCAGATTTGAGTTCAATGAAGGATCTCTTGCAAGCCTCATCAAAATTGAATGTGACATCATTTTGAAGTAAACGAGTGAGTGGGAGGGAAATCTTGCTGAAGTTCTGAATGAATCGCCGATAGAAACTGGCATGACCAAGGAAGGACCGAATGTCTCGAACTGATTTGGGTTCAGGAAGTGATTGGATAACCTCAATTTTGGCTGGATCAACTTGGATACCCTCTTGAGAAATTATGTGCCCTAGAACAATCCCATTTGAAACCATGAAGTGACATTTTTCAAAATTCAGCACAAGGTTACACTTGACACACTTTTGAAGGACCAAAGAGAGTGAATGTAAGCAAGATTCAAATGACTCTCCATAAATGGTAAAGTCATCCATGAAGACCTCCATGCAATTCTCAATGAATTCAGAAAAGATACTCATCATACACCTCTGGAATGTTGCAGGAGCATTACAAAGGCCAAAAGGCATTCGCCTATAGGCATAGGTTCCAAAGGGGCAAGTGAATGTGGTCTTTTCTTGGTCTTGAGGGGCGATTGGAATTTGGAAGTAGCCAATGTAACCATCACGAAAGCAATAGTGTGACTTTCCGGCCAATCTCTCAAGCATTTGGTGAAGGAAAAGAAGTGGGTAGTGATCTTTTCGTGTTTCAGCATTCAATTTTCGATAATCGATGCACACCCGCCATTTGTTTTTCACCCGAGTTGTGACCACTTCTCCATGTTCATTTGTGACAACTGTTATCCCGCCCTTCTTAGGAACGACATGAATTGGACTAACCCATTCACTATCAGAAATTGGGTAGATAATACCAGCTTGAAGAAGCTTTGTAATCTCTTCCCTAACTACCTCAAGTATGAGTGGATTGAGTCTTCTTTGAGGTTGCCTAATTGGTTTGGATGATTCCTCTAGATGGATGTGATGCATGCAAAGGGCAGGGTTGATTCTTGGAATATCCTCTAGGGTCCAACCTAAGTCATTTTTGTTTTCCTCTAACACTTGAACAAGTTGGGACTCCTCAGTTTCAGAAAGTGAAGCAGAGATAATGACAGGGTAGGAGGGATCAAGGAAAAGGAATGCATACTTGAGGTGTGAAGGAAGTGGTTTTAGATCAGTTTCAGCCTTGATTTGAGAGCTAGAAAAGTTAGGAGCAGGAGAAGGGATTCCAGATGGGTTTGGATCATTTTCCTCAACACTGTCCAAGGTGGAGCAGTAGAGATCAGAGTTGATGTGGGATTCAAGAGAGTTTTCAAGTTCCTCTAGATTGATGGAGTCTATGAATGAGAGGTCCACATCATCTTCACCATTTATGACTTTGTTAATCATGGTGCAGATTTCACAAGATCCTTTATCATTATAACATGAAGAACATGGTGGATTGGGGTTCAATTGAATCTTATAAGTGTCCTCAAAAGCATGGATTGAGAATGCAGAGTGATCCTCAGATGGGTATCGCATGGCTTGGAAAATGTTGAACTTGACCAGTTTGTCACCGAATTCCATGGATAAGATGCCTGAATGGACATCAATCTTGGTTCTCGCAGTCATGAAGAATGGTCTTCCTAGAATTAGGGGAGATCGAGAAGAGGTCGTCTCACCTTCCTTGTCAAGGACGTAGAAATCAGCTGGGAAGATAAGATCATTGACCCGAACAAGAACATCCTCAATTATCCCCTCAGGACTGGTAGTACTTTGATTGGATAATTGAATGACAACACCCGTTGGGTGCAAGGGACCTAGACCAAGGTTGGAGAAAATGTATTTGGGCATGACATTTATTGAGGCTCCAAGGTCTATGAGTGCATCATCAAAGTTGGAACTCCCTATTTGACATGGAACCGTGAAGGTCCCTAGATCTTTGCACTTCATGGGAATGGATTGTTGGGTTGAAACATTTTCAATGTTCCTAAGTTGCCTCTTATGGGTGCACAATTCCTTAAGAAACATGGTATACTTAGGGATTTGTTTGATGGCATCTAAGAGGGGGATTTTCACTTCAACACGTCTAAACATGTCAAGCATTTCAGGATCAGGTTCAAAGGACTTCTTAGGCTTGGAGATGGCTTGAGGAAAAGGAATTGGGTTCCTTAGAGGAATGGAAGGAGGTGCAGGAGTGGATTCAAGTTCCTTTTCCAGCTTTTTGTTCTTTTCATTTTCTAGATCAACATCGAAAGGGGAGGTAGAGAAATCAGCATGGGGCATAGCAATTTTCTTTCCCGATCTAAGTGCAATTGCACTTACATTACCCTTAGGGTTGGGTAATGGTTGAGCTGGGAGTTGGGAAGAATTTTATTGTTGTTGCTGGCTCAGGTGGGATGCAAGTTGACCTATTTGAGTTTCAATGTTTTTGAGGCTAGAACGGGTGAAGGAAGCAAGATCCTCTACAGCACTTTCCCATGGTTGTTTAGAAGAAGAGGCTTGTCCCAAATTGGGTTGGCCTTGATTTTGGTTCTTGGGAAAGCGATTGTATTGGGTGGGGAATTGGGAAGGCTCATTAGGATAGTGGAATCCAGGAGGAGGATTGTTCCTTTGGGGTTGAGGAACAAAAGTATAAGGTTGATGGATGTTACCACCACTTTGACCATATTCGAACTGGTTTGGATTTTGATGAGGGAACTGAGGAGGATGAGAAATGGGATTACCATACCTCATAGGTGGGTTAAAGGTAGAAGAGAAGGGCTCAGAGTGGGGTTGGTTGAAGTTTCTAACAAACTGACCTGATTGTTGAGGGTTGAAGTTTCGCTGAGCATATGCCGCATTGAGCTCCATTGGACTAGATGAATCAGATGGATCATCTTGAAGTTGTGGACATGTGTCAGTCGGATGAGATGGAGATTTGAAGATTCCACAATTCTTGATAGGTCCAGGGAATAGTGACTGTGGAGAAGATGAGGTTGGGTCTTTGGTAGCCACCGCTAGTTGACGCACAAGACCTGTAAGTTCACTCATCCACTCAGTCATCTTGTTGGGCTCTATGGATTGATTATCTTGGGCCTGTTTCACTTGAGAATGTGCTCGAGTATGGAATTGCTGCATGTTTGCAGCCATGTTGCTTATGAGTTCTCGTGCAGCTGCAGGAGTTTTGTCAACAAGAGCACCACCACTTGCGGCATCAATGAGAGTTCGCTCCATAGCCAATAACCCCTCATAGAAGTATTGGATCAGGAGTTGGTCAGGGATTTGATGGTGTGGACAAGTTTCCACAAGCTTTTTGAACCTCTCCCAATACTCATGGAGTGATTCATTAGGGAATTGACGGATACCGCTTATTTCCTTTCGGATAGAAGCTGTTCGGGAAGCGGGAAAGAACTTCTCAAGGAAAAGTCTCTTCATGTCAACCCATGATTTTATGGAACCAGGTGGGAGGTAGTAGAGCCAAGACTTGGAAGAATCCGCTAGGGAAAAGGGGAAATCTCTAAGCTTGATTTTTTCTTCAGAAACCCCTTGTGGCTTCATGGTTGAGCAGACCACTTGGAACTCTTTGAGGTGAAGATAAGGATCCTCGCGGGCTAGCCCGTGAAAATGAGGAAGAAGATGAATCAAACCCGACTTGAGTTCGAAGTCATCCTCTATGTTTGGATATTGAATACCAAGAGGTTGGTAATTCATATCAGGGGCAGCGAGTTCTTTTAGGGTTTGTTCCCTAGGATTGGCCATCTCAATTTCAATTGGTAGGGCAATGATTGGTTCTTGGGTGATTTGGTTATCCCTAATGGTCTTCCTAAGTTGACGAAGAGTTCTATCAATTTCAGGGTCAAACAAATCCGAGGGATTGTTTGGAAGGCTACGGGGCATGCAGAGAGATTTTGGAAGAAAGAGGAAGACGGGTTTTTCTTTGTATTTTTTTCAGTTTATGATTTTTAAGAGGAAGACGGGTTTTTCTTTGTGTTTTTTTTCAATTTTTTTTAAAATATTGTATTTTTTTGGGTTTTTTTACAATAACCAGAAACGAATGACTACTTAAAGAACCATCCCCGGCAACGACGCCATTTGAAACGTACGGCCGATTGTCACCTATCAACCGGTCAAAGTTCCGGTGCTCTGCTAATGTGTATAGCAGCACTCGGGTCGAATCCTCGGCGATGGTACTTCGTAATAGTCGATTGTTTTTAGTTGATTGTATTCTGATTGGGGGGTTTTTTTTGCAGATCTTATGAAATAATTTATGGATGATGTTTGATTTAACAAATTGATGAAGATTGGGGTGAGTTCATCATTAAGTTAGTTAAGCTTGTGATATCCTCGAGCTTTGCTTTATATTGCATTTAAATTAACACCCATGTCACAAGATGATGTTGATTAGAATTATTAAGTGTTAAGGCTTTAAACCAAGAATTAACTTAACTTAAGGTTATAATCTCAATCAGATATTATTTATGGTTGTGTATTTATGGTTCCAATAATCCATGGAAACCACATGTTAAACAAAACAAGTCATTAATCCATGACATGTTAAGTCCAACATACACAATGTTAATTCAAAGAATATTCATCGAGAAGAAGCTCTCAATCACTTAACATACCTAAATTATAACTCACCCCAATGAGAGATTTATTCATCCATTTGGGTGATTAATAATCTGGTTATAATGATTATGATTATAAATTAATAAGAGAAGGAAAAGAAAGGGATAAGAAAAGAGTGGTACGTTGAGACACACACACGAACAATGATGATAATTAAAAACGAACTTTCGATTGAATGAGGAAGCTAAAGAAGGGAAGGGGATTGAACTGAATTTAAACTATTTTAAGAACATTAATATTAAAATATATAAGGTGGAAGAGAATAAGAGATATTGATGAAGTAATTTTCATTAAAACAGAATTACAAAGAAAGAGAATTACAAGATTACCAAAATGAAGAACACAAAAGTAAGTGAAACAAAAGAGAGGAGGAAAGATCTCTCAAGTGAAAACTTGAGTATGGAAGGTCCTCCCAAGCCTTTGGCAACGCTTTGGTCGTGCCAATATGATATCCTCTCTTCTGAAATGCCAACCCCTCTCAAGGAGAGAAGGGGAGAGTAGTTATAGCCCAAGGAGTGGACTGTTTGCATTCCCAATCTGTCCCTCCACGTTCATCACCAATTTGTCTATTCAGAAAGCCGAATCTTCACATATATCCTTCTTCAAAGTTGTAGAAAATAATGTTTTCCGACTAATTTCAAAATATGGAGGCATTTGGACAAGTGGAGCCAATGTTATGGCGGTTTTATTAAACAAAGGTAAACTGTCCATTTCTATCCATGCTTTTTCGATGGCCAAAATGTGAATGGATTTTTGAACAGGAAGATGCCTTCAAATCAGAATTATTTCTTCAAAAACGTCGGCCACCTATATCTCCCCTTCTACACTGAAAAATATCAGCTCGATTGGATGCTTACATCAGGAGATATGTCATGCATACTATACTGATTTTAATTCTCGGCCAGAATGGTGGGCTGGACTACAATGATTTATTTGGGCCCCTTGTACTCGGATTTGGGCCTTGAAATTTTTATCCAAGCTGACATGTAGTGTCCCCTGAATTATGGTGGAGAGTTAATGTTTTTGGACTTCTGGATTGATCCCAGTAAATCAATCTTCAAGGATGGTCCAGTTTGTTCACAGATTCTTTCGTCTTGTTTGTGAGGACCATATGACCCTTCAAATGGCAGAATTGGATCATGGTTCCTTCTAATGAAATGTTGTATATTGAAAGGAGAATCCTAAAAAACAAGAACCACATAAGTTGGATCAGTATAGTGACAGTTCTTATTAAAACATTAAACTGACTCAATTGGACTACTTCTAAAAATGCTCAAATATTATACTTAATATTAAAACATTAATATTTCACACAAATTATGCATATTTCATATAAAATAAGTAAAGGGGGAATATAATAAGTCATGAAAATATTAATAACATCAGACCTACCGATGCATCGAGGGGCTATAGCGGGCCCCATACTCCACAACATGTCAAAATAATTCTTTATACATTGATTAAATACAAGATAAATATGCCTTTTCAATATCTGTATAGAGTAGAGTATATAGATTCATCAATATTTCCATAATTAAAATATCATTCCTAATAAACACATTATGTAAAATGGTATACAGTTTAGACAACAGACATATCCATGATATGAGATTACATATATTTAATATAAATATAATTTCAAATGAAATATGATCTCAAATGGTCAGTAGGTACACCACAAATGAATTATTAGGTGCCCAATACAAAGTAAGTCACAACAAAATAGTACACGAGACAAAGTCTCTTACCACAATGTAATCGGTCGAATCATATGACCAGATCTTAATAACCATCAAATGTATCATTGAATAAGAGGAATATAAATAATAATCATGTTATTATATATCAAATGGTAGTACACATATACCCCGTACAAGAAATAAGTGGTGAACAATGAAAATCTCACATAAATGAATGTGAGATGAGATACCCCTAACAAACATTTCGGCATGGTAACAAGTATTTTTGCGAGGGCTTAAAGAGATGTAAAGGGGTAATAAATTATTTATATGTTATAAGGGAAGTACGGGGGAGGGGTGAAAACATACCCCATTATTAGGAATTAAAAATAAAAGGGCACAACATAGGGGATATTCTTGAACAAAAGTGAGAGAGAGGATCCCTCACCTTACACTCGATGGTGTTCTTGTTTGTTATTAAAGACCTAAATAATGAAATTTAGCTTCAATAATTAATATTTCCAGAACCTCATAATCATTTAATTGAAATTTTATAACCTTATTAAGTTCATTAAAGGAATTTATTATGGGTTTAAGAGATTGAATTTTATTGTTTTGGAAGCATTTTCTTACATTGTTTCATGATTTGATTACTTGTATTCATTAATGGAAGTTCATTTGAATTGTGGATAAACATCCTGAATTGTAAATATACAGTATTTGGGACTTAAAAGAAATTTAAATTATTTTATAATTATTCTTGTTATATACCATGAGGATGACTCATTCGATGAGTTAAAAATAAACGCTTGGATTTGGCTTGGCGGTTTTGTTCACAATAAACTTGTTTTGTCTTATTATTCCATATTATGTACGTGTAAATATTACAGAACATTAATCATGATAAGATACATATATGATGACTTGGTTTAACCATTGAAAAGTTTTCATGAATAGTATTGGGCATAGTAATGGAAATTGAAAACCCGTGTTCCTTGAGTATGATAAATTTACACATCTCGGACATTGATTGGATTTACTGTATAAAGGGAGGGGGAAAAGAGATTATGATGAAATATTACATTATCATAATGAAAATATATTACATTTATGGTGCGGTAATTATCATGTAATTTTGATTATGGGAGGTGATAATGGATAACAAAAGAATGGATCCTTTTCAAAGAAATTGAAAAATAATAGAAAGAAGGCTCACCACTTGAGTACTCCTTGAGAATCTCCTAAAGGCCTTTGTTTTTGGAATTTTGGTTTGAAAAAAAGGCCTTGGACGTGGGGAGAGGGATTTGGTCGAGTATTTGGCAGAATTTAGGCAATTCTTGAAGCTTGAGTGGTGTAGGAGGAAGAGGGTGTGAGGGGCGGTTTATATAGTGGAGGGTAGAGGAATTTTCTTAATATTGTAACCATTAATTTATTATTTCCTCTAAAGACAACCAATAGTGAGTATTTAATGACCAATAATAGTAATATATGCATGTGAATTTGAACCAATTGGGCATACATCAGCAAAACATCATCAATGACTCAATAAATTTCTTATTTTTCATTTTTGTAAATTATCGGATTTTACTATTCATAAAAAATTTATGTATTTCAGAAAAATCCAAAAAATTCACCCTAACCATTTTTTTGACATGTAGAATCCAAAAATGAAGTGCATTTTTCAAAAATAATTTTTTTAAATATGATGAATTAAATATTTAGTAAAAATAATTATTTAACCGAAAAATATAAACACTTAAAATATTCATCTTCATTTTCATGGTGCCTAAATTCATTTATACATTCAAGGGAATGTATACCATTCATAAGAGTAATATTAATATTCATAAGGGTATGTTACTATTCATAAGGGTAGGTTACTATTCATAAGGGTAGGTTAATATTAACTGAAAATTATGTTAATTCTAGCAGACTCTAATTATCATCTTGATCACAACCGTGTATGTTAGATTTTTAAAATTCAAATCATAGAGCTGAAAAATATAAGTTTTATGGCTAGGTTATCACTATATCTTATAAGTAACCATGTTTTGTTCCATAGAGGCTAAGTGATTCATAAAATATTGTCTATAATTAGAATGTATTTAAGAGAAGTGTGCAATAAAATTTTTGGTGTGCTACATTATTCCCTCCTTCAGAAATTTCGTCCTTGAAATTTTTCATTTATAAAGCCCACCAAAAATATGTTGGTGGTTATTCTTCATAACATCCTCAAGTTCCCATGATGCTTTCTCTATATTCTGGTTTTTCTATAGAACCTTTACTATAGGAGTTTATTCATTATTCAATACCTGCTCTGTTGTGCCAAGAATCCCGATAGGCTCTTCAACGTATGATAAATTAGGTTCGAGTTATATTTCTTCATATGTGAGTACATGCATTGCTTCTGGTATGTATTTATTGAACAATGACACATGGAACATAGATTGAAATATGGAGATACTTGGTGGCATTTCTAAATGGTAAACTACATCTCCGATTTTTTCTAAAAGTTCAAATGGTCTGATGTACCCAGGGCTCAGTTTCCCCTTCTAACCGAACCTTAAGACACCCTTCCATGGAGATACTATCAGAATGACATGATCTCCCACATGTAATTCCAAATACATTCTCTGGTTGTTAGCATAACTCTTCTTCCTACTTTGGGATACTTTTATATGGGCTTGGATTGACATCACTTTTTCCATGGACTCTTTAATAAGTTCTGAGCCTATTTTTTTCTCACCAACTTCATCTCAACAAGTTAGAGTACGACATATCTTTCCAAATAATTCTTCATATAGTTCCATTTGAATACTACAATGGAAACTATTGTTGAATTAAAATTCTACCATAGTAATGTATTAATCCCATATATCTTGAAAGTCGAGAGAGCATGATCTCAACATGTCTTCTTGAGTTTGAATAGTACTTTCAGACTGTTCGTCAGTATTAGGGTGATAAGCAGTACTCATACGAAGCTCAGTATTCAAATCCTTCTAGATACTTTTACAAACATTTGATGTAAACTAGGGATCACAATCAGACACAATCGAGAGAGGTGTACCACGAAGTCTTACAACTTCATTAATATAAAGTCATTCTTGGAGCTCATGTGGTAAATCCTCTCTTATTGGAATGAAATGTGATGATTTTGTGAGATGATCAACAATTACCCATATTTCATCATTTCTTCTCGGTGTCCTCGGTAGTCTGGTGACTAAATCCATCGTAATGTTATCCCACATCCAAATATGAATAGGTAGAGGTTGAATATCTCCTTTCGGACATTGTCTCTCTGCCTTCACTAGTTGACAATCAAGAAAACTTGAAACATTGTCAGTAATTTCCACCTTCATATTATCCCACAAAAAATGTTCCTTCAGATCATCATACATCTTTGTGCTACATGTGTGTATAGATAAATTTGAGCCATGTTCATCGTCTAATAATTTCCTAGATAGCTCAGGTACTAATCGAACACATAACCACTTCCCAAATATTAGAACTCCTTCATCATACACAAAGTCTTCCAATCTCCCTTCTTTGACAGCATTAATTTTCTTCTGTAGATTCTCATCATTAGATTGAGAGATTTTTATCATCTCTAGTAAATATGGTTTAACAATCATTTAAAAGAGGAAAGATGTTTCCCTTTCTTTAACAATTCCCATATCCATCTTCAGTAGATCTAGGAATTTAGGGTCTCTCTCAATCCTCATTTGAGTTAGAAGTACATGATATTTAATGCTTAACGCATCTCCCAACTTATTTTCCTTTATTGGGTTGTATTTTATTGAACAATCATAATATTCGAGTAACTCGAGCCATATTCATTGTCTCATGTTGAGTTTTTTTGTGTGAAAATGTATTTAAAACTTTTGGGGTCCATATAAATCTCACACCATTCACCATAGTGATAATGTCTCTAAATATTTAGAGCAAAGATCATAACTGCTAACTCAAGATCATGTGTTGGATAATTTTTCTATTGATTCTTCAACTGTCTTGATGCATAAGTAATAAATCTATCACTTTGCATAATGATGCAACCCAATCCATTCTATGATGCATCATCGTATATTAGAAATCCATCACTTCCAGATGGATGTGTCAAAATTGGAGTATTGAGTGATTTTCTTTTCAATTTCATTGAAGCAATATATATATTCCTTTGTCCACAAAAAATAACTCTTTTATGTGTGAGCTTGGTTAGTGAGTTAGCCAGTTGAGAAATATTCTTAATGAAATGCCGATAGTAACATGATAAACCAATAAAACTGCATACCTCAGTTATGTTTGTTGGAATGGTCCATTATTGGATTACCATTGTCTTTGCAGGATCAAATTAGATTCCATCCGTAGAGATAATATGGCCTAAGAAAGAAACTTATTGAAATTAGAGTTCAAACTTCCTAAACTTCCCATATAATTTGTTTCTTCTAAGTGTTTTTAGAATAATCTACAAGTGATTCTAATGGTCTTTATCTCTTTATGAGTATACCAGGATATCATCGATGAATTCCATAAAAAGGTATCAAGATATTCCTTGAAAACTCTATTCATTAAATCCATGAAAATAGAGGGTGCATTTGTCAGTCCAAAAGGCATCATTGTAAACTCGTAATGCCCATACCTGGTTCGAAATGCCATCTTAGGAATATATTCCTTCTTCACATATAGCTGATGATATCTGGAAAGATGGTCGATCTCCAAAAAGTGTTGAGCTCCATAAAGTTTTTCAAATAAATCTTCAATCTATGATTGATGATACTTATTCTTTATAGTAATATCATTGATTCCCCTGTAATCAAAGCACAGCCTCATGAGTCTATCTTTCTTCTTGACAAAGAGGACAAGGGATCCCCATGGAGAAATACTAGGTCAAATAAATCCCTTTTCACTCAATTCTTCTAGTTTTTTCTTTAGTTCCACTAATTCCACAGTGGTAATTCAACATGGAGTCTTTGATATATGTCTTGAACTAGGAATTAAATCAATAGATAACTCAAATTCCTGCTCTGGAGGATTTCTAGGTTAATCCTTTGGAAATACATCAATGTATTCTTTCACTATGTGCACCTCTTCAATTTGAATATTTCCTTCCTCACCCACAGATATTGGGTTCTCTTCCTCTCTAAGAATTTAATTTAATTGATCTACTAGGGTGGATCTAGAGAAGATTCAGATGGCGAGGTCTCTTCTCTAAAGATAAGAGACTCTACACAATTTTTAAAAAATTGTAAAGTCCTTTTTCTTAAAATATATATTCACATCATAATTTGATAGCCAATTCATACTGAGAATTATATCAAATTGAATCATTGGTATGACTTTTAGGTTAACAACTAAAGCACGTTTTTGTGTCACGACGGGGTCAAGTCGACATGCTTTTTTTGTAATGATCCATACCCTATGAATTTTTATTGATAACTCCTTTATTAAATCTAATTGCACATGTAAAATTTTCGTGGAAAAATACAAACATATAAATGAATGCGATGATCCAGAATCGAATAATGTGTTGGCTAAGTTTGAGGGAAAAAATAAAATCACCTGCTACAACATCATTAGGAACATCAAATTCCATGGTTGTAATAACATAAGCTCTCCCTTGATCTCTCGACTTTTTCTGAGGCATGTTTCTTTGGCTCTTTGGACACTCATTTATATAGTGTCCCCTCTCCCTATAGTTGTACCATTTAACATCTTCAAAGTTTTTCTTCCCCTTGCATTCATAAGATAGATTACACTTTTTTCCGCACTCATAGTAGACTCCCATGCCCTTCAAGAATTTCATGAGATGATTCCTTCCACAGTTCTCACATAATGGAAATATATTCATTCACTTATTCTTCTTTGGCACTTAGCCTTTCCTTTTGTTATCAAAGTACCACCAATTATCTAGGTTTCCCTTGAACAAATTTGATCTAGAAAATTCCATCTCTGTGTTGATGGCACTTTATACAATTTCATGATATGATGAAAATGTTTGAGAAGCTAGTGCCCATAAAATACATGGCTTAAGTACATCAAATAAATGACCAATCTTGTCTACCAAGTGACGTACGTAATCTACTACATACCTGGATAGCCTTGTGATGGCGAACTCATACACAACAACACAATCTTTTTACCTTTTCCTTAAGACACAAAATTTCTTCTTTATTTTGGTTCGTTGCTCACGAGGGAAATATTTTTCAAAGAATATTTCTATTAATGTAATCCATTTAATAAATTCTATTTCTTCTTCCTCCACGGTATTCTGAATCAAGGACAACCATTGATCAACATCTCCCTTGAGACAATACACTGTCAGTACTACCTTTTCATTTTCATTACATCTTAATGTCATTAATATCTATTCAAGGGACTTGATCCATTTCTTAGAAACCACTAGATTAGTAGTCCCACTAAAATATGGGGGCTTCGGCCACATGAAAAAATCCAACACAGGTGTGTAATAATTATTTGTTACAACCTGAGTATGTTCTCCCATTATGGTCATGATTTGGTCTGCTAGAACATTGACTGTGTTGACTTTCTCAAAGGGGAGATCCCTACATTTCCCATTATTATAGATTCCCCTTCTTCTATTAGATGCCACATCTAAATAATGGCACATACTAGATTAATATCTGATTCATAATTTATAATCGTAACATAAAAAAATACTTAGTAAAAATAGAGATTCTATGCATGGCTAATCCCATAATCAGAAAAATGGTTTTTTTGAAGAATAATTTACAATTCAATCTTTCATAATGGATTGTAAATAAAACAATAATTATCCTAATCATATCCCATGGGAGTGTCATAACCAAGAGTGGATAAAGTACCATTGTCGTGTACTAGGATACCCTGGGTCAGGCCCGAAACTCCTTATCCGAGCATTCACTCCTAGGTACGTCTGTGTCAGAGCCACATCTACCTGCTCGTATCCAGAAATGGATGTTTTTTCTATAAATATTCACATAATATATTCCTTTAAAAAATTCTAGGATGTTCTTGCACTTTAATCCTCAAATACTACCTTAGGTCTTTATTCCTAATATATATTTTCTATTCTAGTTTCCAAGATTTCTACTAAACCTCCTATAATACCAACTGTAATTCCCTGACCCCTCTAGACTGAAGCTGGTGCACTAATTGTTATATTGGAATGGTTAGAAAGAATAAAAATCCTGAAGGAATGATCATTTTAGTAGTCTTAAAGAAACTAGATACATTGATGTTACTCAAATTACATTGGAAAGGTTTACCAAATACAATATATAACGAAAACTAAAATCTGTATCTAGAAGCACTCGATAAATGATATCCTCTTTGTCACTTGTTGAAAGTAAACAATTAAAGGGGTGAGCTCAAATGCTCATTAAGGGTTAAAAATTTTATAATCATGAATACAATAAAATTTAATCATAATTAATGTGATATAATCAATATTGTATGGTGGATAGATGAAAAATTAATGCCATTAATAAACTAAGAATGGAAATGCATCCATAGATTTCGTCATAGTGAAAACATCATGGACAATAATAAATAATAATGAATTCAAAAAATTCTTATTATTCGGACATCATTTATCTGGAACAAGAAACCACAATACCATAAAAACGGTTTAGTTCTATCGGTAGAAGCCTGTCTGATTTTTTGAAACAAACACAAAGGGTTTGTTGCCAACTGATTTGTATCATGATACCTACTGATGAATCACGGGGATATAGCGGGCCCCACCCGACACTTAATGTCCAAATAATTCTTTATACATTTATTTGACACAAGAGAAATTTTCATTTTCAATATCCATATAGTGTAGAGTATACAGATTCATCAATATTTCCACAATTAAAATAACATTCCAAATAAACAATGTATGAAAAATGGTATACGATT
Organism: Viscum album; assembly: GCA_963277665.1. Taxonomy (NCBI): domain Eukaryota; kingdom Viridiplantae; phylum Streptophyta; class Magnoliopsida; order Santalales; family Viscaceae; genus Viscum; species Viscum album. The sequence goes on from OY728162.1 coordinate 131,970,737, forward strand.
TAGTAAAAAAATATATCCATGATAAGAGATTATGGATTTTAAAAATAAATATAATTTCAAATTAAAATTAATTTCAAATGGTTAGTAGGGACACAACATATGGATTATTAGGTTCACAATACAATGTTAGTCACCACAATATATTAATTGAGACAAAGTCTCTTACCACAATGTAATCGGTCGAATTATATGATCAAAACATAATAAACCTAAAATTAATCATTAAATAACAATAATATATATATATAATCTTGTTATTATATATCAAATGGAAGTACACATATAACACACACATGAAATAAGTGGAGAACAAATAAAATCTCACATAAAGGAAAGTGAGATGAGAAACCCCTTACAAACATTTTGGCATGGTAACGAGTGTCGTTGCGAGGGATTAATGAGAGGTAAAGGGGTATTAAATTATTTATATCTCACAAGGGAAGTATGGGGGAGGTGAAAAAACATAATCCATCATTAGGAATTAAAAATAAAGGGTACAACAAAGGGGATATTCTTGAACAAAAGTGAGAGAGAGGATCCCATACCTTAAGCTCGAAGGTGTTCTTATTTGTTCTTAACGACCTGAATAATCAAATTTTGCGAAATTATTTAATAATTCCAGAACCACATAAACATTTAATTTATATGTTAATACCTTATTAATTTCATTACTAACATTTTTTATGGGTTTAAGAGATTCAATTTTATCATTTTTAAGAATTTTCATACTTGGTTTCAAGATTTATTTACTGGTAGTCATGAATGGAAGTTCATTTGAAATGTTGGTAAACATCCAAAATTTTTAATATAAATTATTAGTGACATTAAATAAATATAAATGATCTTATGATGATTCTGGTTATATACGATGAGGATAACACATTCAATGAGTTAATAATAAATGCTTGGATTTGGCTTGTCGGTTTTGTGCACAATAGACTTGTTTTGTATTATTATTACATATTATGAACGTGTAAATATTTCAGAACATTAATAAAGAATAGATACATATATTATGAACTGGTTCAACCATTGAAAATGTTTCATGACCATTATTGAAGATATTAATGAAAATTGAAAACCTGTCTTCTTTGAGTGTGATAAATTTACACATCTCGAACAATGTTTTCATTTATTGTATAAAATGATTGGAAAATGAGTTTATGATAAAATAATACTCTAGTACAATTAAAATATAGTACATGTAAGGTAATTTAATTATCATGGAATTTGGATTAGGAGAGGTAAGAAGGGAGAAAAAAGGAATGGAAATTTGTAAACTAAATTGAAAGAGAAGAGAAAGTAGGTTCCCCTCTTAAGTAATCCTCCTAGAGAATCTCCTTAAGACCTTTTTTTATTGTCCTTTTGGTGAGACAACCAGGTAATGGACGTGGGGAGAGGGATTTGGGAGTTTATTTTCCAGAATTTAGGTAAGGCATGAAGCTTGAGTGGTGTGGTAGGAAGAGGGGGTGAGGGGTGGTTTTTATAATGGAGTGGAGAAGATTTTTCTTAATATTTTTACCATTAATTTATTAGTTCCTCTCAAGACAACCAATAATGATTATTCCATTACCAAGAATAGTAATATATGCATGTGAATTAGAACCAATTGGGCTTACATCACCAGATCATCATTAATGACTTAATAAATTCTTTGTTTAGCATTTATCGTAAATTATCGCATTTAACCATTCATAAAAAATTTAAGTATTTCACAAAAATACCAAAATTTCACCCAAACCATATTTCGACGAATATAATCCAAAAAAAGACCATTTGTCAAAAATATTTTTTAAAATATGCTAAATTAAATATTTAGATAAAATAAATTTTTAATTGAAAAAAATAAACACTTAGAATATTCATCATCATTTTTAAGGTGCCTAAATTCATTAATACATTCAAGGGCATGGATACCATTAATAAGAGTCATATTAATATTCATAAGGGTATGTTACTAATCATAAGGGTAGATTACTATTTATAAGTTAGGTTACTATTCCATGAAAATAATTCTAATTTTATCAGTCTCTAATTATCATCTTGATCACAACTGTGTATGTTAGATTTTTAAAATTCAAATCACAGACCTAAAAAATATGTGTTTTATGCCTAGGTTATGGATATATCCTATAAGTAACCATGTTTTGTTCCATAAATCCTCAGTGATTAATGAAATATAGGCTATAACTAGAATGTATTTAAAACAAACATACAACAAAATGTATGGTGTGCTATAAATATCATCCATCGTTTCATTGAAAAATATGTTATATTAAATTATAAGAAATTAAATTTCATGGTAGTTATGGATATTTCTAGGGAATTTTATTTTTAGGGAAATAATACATGTTGATAAACCAAAAAATGAAATATTTTCCTCCCATCCATAACCAAAATGTGTTCACAATGTGTGATCTTTTTTGTTCATGATTGTTTTTACTATTAATTCATTAAATTTTAGTAATATCACAATTCTTTTTTCTTCATTATTCCTAAAAGATGTTGTGTTACTGTTTTATAATAAATTCATGTATTATTTTAATTCACTAATAATAAGGATTACTTACCCACCAATTATCGAATAGACCAAGTGAGATATAGACTTTAAACATATGTGTGATGCCTCCAACTGTATAGTTGGGTAATTTTTATCACAAAATGTTGATAGGGATTCTTATGTCATTGTGTATGATTTACATACCCTTGAAAATTATAGTGAAAACTAAAACACCATAGAAAAATAGATTATATCTATTAGTTTTAACTTGTAAAAATTTAGTTCTTATATTCTTTGGTAAAAATTCATTTTGTTTTCTGATCATGTTGCAATTCAGTTTGTCCTTTAGAAGATAGATTTGAAGTAATTCCTTTTATGGTAGATGGTCTATTATGACACATAATTTTAATACATATATATAATAACTTAATATATATGAATTTTTCTTAAATAATATAATGATATATGATAAAATTGTCTAGTTATCCTTTCTTTGGGAGCTTGGATGCATAAAAAACTATTCCGTAAGTGAACTAAATCATTATGCACAAGGTTCTTACAAACTATAAACCTTATTATAAGTATGAAAAATAATAAAATTAATCATAAATTAGGGAATGTAAACATAATAAAGGGTGAGCTCTAATTACAATTAAGGGTAAAAAGGGAGATATCATTGATCACATAATCATAACTTGACCGAAAGGGTACGAGAATATAATAATAACATTTAGAAACCATACCCTGAATAGCATAGATCATAATATTGAGACATGGAATAAATATTGGAATGTCATAAGACATGAATCATTAATAAATCATGAATCATGAGCTATGAAATCATAACATGGGAATAAGATATAAGGTTAAAACAAATTAATAAGTATCAAAAACCATTTCCTTGGTAGTCAAGTTCCATTTCCAAAACTATCATTGTGGAATGGTTTCACTACCCAAACCATTATAGTATTTACGATTCCCCTCCAAGACTATCATATTAGATAAGTTCCCTTACTAAATTGTATTCACTCCCTAACATATCCTTTTTTATCTCAGGAGATACCTGTTATTACCCTATGTATTGGAGGGATGTATAACTCTGGCCCCACAAATAACATAATGAAAATAAAATATTTGTGTTCTAAGATATCATAAAATACTTATCACATCATAACCCCTAAATAGTAAATGGGTTTCATAAACATTTTATCCAAGTATAACCTATATATAAATTGGTTTCATAATCATAATCGATGGAAAAGAAATTGGGATCATAAATATATTGTCATTATAATCATAAAAACTCTATATAAAGAATATTAATAGTATAATTGGATCATATCCCCATCATAATATAATTACAATCAAGGGGGTTTTTCATGGGTAAATAAAACTACTATTAAAAAATCATTACCACCATTTTTGACGAAAATATCTTTAAAACATTTAAAATAACTGTTTTAAAATCAAATAATCTTCCACATAAAAAAGAAAAATATATATTATAAATTGACATTGGTAATTGGTAATTGGTAACATATTCATTAAATTAAGTAGTGTTAACTATGGTGGATAATATTGTTAATTATGTTCATATAGAAACAAATATTCCTTTCACATTTTTGATAAAATGATGAAAATTGAATCGCATGAAAAAAGACAAGAAGGTTCCTTTTAAACAATTTTTATAACTAAAAAATTGTAAAAAATAATTTAAAAAATCATAATAGATTAGAAAAAATATTATTAAAAACATATTTATAAAACTTGGACATGGAAGAGAAATTAATTTCAACCAAAGGGAGAGATAAAGTCAATTTTCCATAAATATGTTCTTTTAAATTATTAAGTGTATAAAAAGAAGAAAATTAATGGAAAATATTTTATTTCCAAAAATTAATAAAGTATAGTTAAATTCATGAGTTTATTGAGAGATAGATCATAATATTTCTTCGTGCTAAACATAATCATAATGACCTTGATAATAATGAGATTGTTACATAAAACCCTTAACACTTTGGTAAATTATGAATTATAATACTTGTGATATAAAGAAACTTATATATGTTTGTATATACCATAATAATTGTAATAATAATCATGAAAAAATTTCTTGGGAAGTATATGCATCTCATAAAATAAATAAGTGGTGAATATGGCATGTGACCCACATAAATAAAAGTGAGATGAAAATAACTTATATCAAGTCTAAAATTTCATCATACACATTTTAACCTCATGCATAATAAACATATTTATACTATAATTACATTAAAAAATAATATTAATATATATTATACCATATATTATTTATAAAAAACCTTTTATCACCCATTTATTAATAATTCATTATTAAAATCATTGTTCTGGATGATAACTGCTTCATTTTTCATTTATAGTTTGATTCAATACTTTTAGTCTTTATAATTTAATTATGGTTCCATAATCTATATAATTTTATTCATGATATAAATATAGTATATATTCATTATATACCTATTTATACACTTCTATTAATGTTATATATACAAAAATGAAATAAACCATTCAAGGAGACGGTAGTTTGTACGTATGCATGAACACTGTTTCCATTTTTTTAATGTAAAGAAAAAACTAATGGTATATAGTCAATCTAAAATGCAGAAAAAAATTTATATCTTATACATAATATATATTCATTAAGTATTTCTTTATTTATATCCCATTAAAAATAAAATAAGAAACATGTCACATCATTCAATAGAGGTGGTAGTCCACATGTATGCATGAGCGACGCTATCATTTTTCTACAGATTGGATCTTAAGAATATAAATGTTATATTATAATAATAAATGATTAATTTTCTTATTAATATCATATATATATTTTAAATACATCATTATATCTATCCTTTATAAGAGTTTAAAGAAAATGAATTACATCGGTTCGGTAGGTGGTAGTCCACCGTACACGAGATCAATAGTTTCATTTCCTATTAGATGGAGGGGGAGATAGATATAGGATATTACATTAACATAATAATATATAAGTATATGGAATATTATGGTTTTATTATTTTATAGTATTTTGATAATATATTAAATAGGTTTATAAATAAATGAAATGAAAACACATGTTTATGAACTATACCACTTCAATAGATAACCTCTTTATGTTTGAACCTAAATCATTCCTAACATAGTTTTATTATCAAAAAAGGACTCTAGATTTTGGGGGATATATTTAATGAATTTATTTGGGAAATAATTTTCTAAACCTAATGTATCCTGAATTTTCATTGGAGAGGAGATGATGTTCCATTATTTATGTGGGGGAAGGAACCCACATGGAAATCTCATAAAAGAATAACAAATGATAAAGTCATTCCTAAGAAATATTTTTGAAAATTTCCATATATTAGAATTTATGATAATATAAAGTGAAAATATTTCTCAAAAATAGTATTTTTATATGATTAATGAGGAAAATTTCCCTTGTATTTTGTTTTAACCCTCAGTAAACATGTCTTAACATTAACCACTATAATTAATTTTTATTGATTTTACTATTCCTTATGATCGAATATTATAATGATATTATTATATAATGTTAATTATGATTATTATTAATGTTAAAACCACTTTATTAAATTAATCTCACATATTCTATAGAATTTAATTTAAAATTAATCCCACCAACGGGACAAAGGAGAGGTTTTACAAAGAAAAACATTTAATATGTTTAAAACGCATTAATATCAAAATTCAATTACAAATTTATTATAATGACATAAATTATATTTTTTTAAAAACAATTAAACTAATTTTACTTTTCAAAATTTTGTGAAAGCAAAAGTAAACAATTTAAATTCTTTAAATGAAAAGGAAATGTTCAATAAGAAAATTTTTTCACTATTCATTGAAAAATAAATATTTTTAGGATATTATCAAAACATTACAATAAGATAATTATGAAATGATGATTTAGAAAATTAATTTCATTTTTTCAAATATATTTTATATAATTATAAAAAATGACTTTATAATATGTGTTAAAAAATAGGGTGAAACAATTTTTTAGAAAAATATAGTTTTTAAGCGTAAAACATGATTTATTCTTGTCACCTACAATGAAAAAATATCAGAGGAATGAAAAACAATTTTTGGATATATAATATATAAATTTAATTAAAATAATCCACTAATAGTGATAATTTTAATTTATTAAGATAAAAATTAATTCCAAGTATAAAAATAGTTTTCCAGAAAAAAATTCATTTACTTTTAAATGATTTTTATTTTAATTTACAATACATTCATAACCGATGAAATTTAATTTATACATTTATTAAACATAAAATTTATATAATTTAATTATATATATTCATACAAATTAATTTACCATCACGGTTTTAATGATATACCATATTATGATTTTTTTAAACTCGATTTTGTAAGTAATAATAATTGTCAATGAAATTAGATAAATATGAAAAAATATTTCATAAAACATATGGGTGCTACATTAAGCCCCACTTAAAATGAATTTTATCTTGAAATTATGTAACTCATATTCAAAAACTAAGAATAATTTTACCTCATTATTTCCATTGTTTCCCATATGGATTCTTTAAAATAGTGTTTTGGCCACAAAACATTGACCAAGTGAGGGTTCTTGTTCCATACTAATTTATATATAAGATACAAAGTATCCAATTTTTTTCAAAAAATCGAAAACCTAATACAATTTCATTATAATTAAATTCATTATATGTGACAGGTTATATATGTACTTCCTTAGGAGAGATACATAGAACACATCATGAAATTGAGTGAATTTTGGTGGAATTAACAAGCAATAAACTATCATCCCCACTACATCATGAATCTAAAAAGGAACTATATAACTTGTAATTAGCCTTCATTTATTTCCAAATTTTATAACCTTCTACTATATAAATGTTTTCATAAAAACTGTCTCACTATCTTCAAATACAAGATCACGCCTATGATTGTTGGCATAAATTTTCTATCAATATTGAGATGATTTGATGTGTTACTGAATGGTTTTAAATATATCTACCAATTCATTAGCTAGCTCAGGTCCAAATAGATTTCATTATAAATCTTCATTCTAATAAGTTAGAGTTATATACTTATATCTATAGAGGGGTTCATAATGATCCATCTAAATGCTCGAGTGAAAGTGGTTGTTATAAGAAAGATTGACTAGAGGAAGGTGTTTCTCCCAAAAACCATTGATGTCCATAGAATATGATCTTAACACATCCTCTACAGTTTTAATGATTCTATCTAACTAACCATTTGTTTAAGGTTTTTATGTTGTTCCAAAACATAACATTATACCAAGAGATTGCTGAATACTTCTCCATAACAAGAAGTTGTACCTCAGATCCTTATCAAATATAGTAGAATGTGGTACTCTATGAAATTTTATGAATTTATTATTTTATATTATGGTAGTATAATATAGAAAAAACCCTTATCTGATAGTAATGAACTATTATAAATGTTTAAGTTTATTAAAAACAACCAAAATATCATTATAGAATTAATAAATTTTTAGGATGCTGATGACATAATCCATAGTGATGATTTCCCATTTCCATTCAAGTATGGGTAATGGTTATAACATCCCATTAAATTTTTTTCTCTTAGACTTAAATTTATAACATACCATCAACCGAGATACTAAATCTGCAATATCTCTCTTTATTTTTTCCTATTAAAAAATAATATTCAAAATATATATACCTATTAAATAATTCAAGATGAATAGAGAGTTTTGAACTATGAGCCTCCCCTAATGGGTTAGTTTTTAAATCTGGTATGGATAGAACACATACATAGCTCAAGATACTTATCATTCCATTGTAATCAAGGATTATGTCATGGATATTTTTGAACTTATTCTACAACAATACATCTTCCTTAAATGCATATTTAGTCTCCACTTGGATAGATATTTGATAAATTATTACTCAAAGAAAATATTTCTCCCATTAGGTCAATATTTCAGATCTATCCTTTGAAAACCCATAAATATTGGATATCTTTTTAATCTTGACATTGGTAAGATAGAATGATCCTTTCAACTCAATAAAGCACCAAGCTTGTTCCCTTTCCTAGGGTGGTAATATGCTAATCAGTTATAACATTAAATTTTTCTAACCATATTCTTTTGTTCATATGTAAATAATATTGTGTGAATATATATTTTAGAACTTTATAATAAATATGTATATACATATCACACCATTATTTATAAAGATAATTCATTTGTATATTTATTGAAAATGTTTCCAAAACATACTCGAAATTAATATTTGTGTATTTTTTCTCATGAAACATCATTTTATATGAGACATAAGCTATAACTATATTATTATTAATGGGAGATTGTCTTAATACTTCCTTGAATTCATCAGTATAGGTTAAAAAACATTTTCCACTAAGGGTATTGTAAGTATAGTTGTACTGAAAACCATTCTTTTTAGTTTCATAAAATTCTCCTCTCATTTATTTATCCAAAGAAAGGTGGATCCCTTCATAGTTATCTTGGTGAGTATATTTGACATTCATGATAAATTTTCCACAATTCATCGATAATATCCATCCAAACCATGAAATTTAAATTTTTTTCAATGTGGTTGGAATGGGCCAACATTAAATAAATTTAATCTTTGATGGATTCCAAGATATAAAATATATTGTGACTATATGACTAAAAAATGAAACCATTTTTTGAAAAAAAAATCCCACATGGTAAAATTCTCATTCAAATACTTCATCAGAAGGTTCCCTAGTCCAACTATCAGGTGATCTTTATCATCTTCCTTAATCACTAAATGAATATGAATATCATTTATAAATAATACTAAAAATTGATCTAGGTAATCACTAAAGTCTATATTCATTAAATTCAAAAAGATATTAGGGGATTAGTAAGTATAGAATCACTATATAATCATAGTTTCTATTACTTGTATGGATTGATATCTTGGTAATATCCACCTTTATTACCGTTAATTGATGATATCCAAAATGAAGGTCCATCTTGGAAACGTATTGATCTCTACAGAGTTGATCAAACCAGTCTTCAATATAGGGTATATGATAAGTTCTATTCATTTTGATCTCATTTATTTCCTGATAATCAATGCAGATTCAAATTGATCCATTTTTCATCCAAAGATAAAGAATACGTACACCCAAAAGTGACAGACTTGCCCAACTAAATCCATTTTGAAGATATTCCTACTATTTCTTCTTCAATCCCTATAACTCAATTAGGGAAAAGCAATATAGAGTCTCTAAAATTGGTGTAGCAACAAGTATAAATTATATTAAAAACACCACTTCATGATTTTATATAAGACTATTAAACTCTACCAAAAAATCTACAAGATATCACAAAATAAGTATTTCTTCGATGTTGAGTTTCTCCCCAACCATCCGATATAGACGCCCATTTTCAGCATAAATCAACACCCATAAAATGAATTATATTTACATAATAGGTTTATATTTATCAAAACACTAATATAAAAACATATTTTGGTTCATAATATCAAATTTTATATCCCTTCTTTGATATTTTATATTCACATTATACTAAGGGAACTAATCCAATCCTTCAAAAAAAAACTATAGACAGAATAATAATATTTTCATGAAGCACATTCCTATAATATTTAACTAGAGAATAATCATAGACATGAGTTGTGATCATCATACCATCAGGGGTTTTTATTTCTAATTCAAAATCTAATCACTGGGGATAGGAATAAATATTCCTTGATACATTTCATTATATAAGTAAATTTATACATATTATTCTAAAATACGATACTTCAATATTTGAGAATACATGTTTCTACCCCAACTTCATTCCTCTATTTTTAATACTTAGAAAAAACCATGATGGTTAGCATAAAAATATTGTTTCATTAATCAGTGTGATAAATCATGTAAAATCTATTATAGTATTTCTAAATCATAACACCTTTTTTTAATCTATGACACCTTGATTTGAACCTTGGTCATCCAGGATCAACATTTTTTAAAATCATACATAATGGTCCATAAAGAAAATCTGATTTATCTAGGAATATACCCAAGAGTGTCAAACTAGGTTCACAACAAGGAAACACACCTAGTGCACCATAATAGTAGACAAAATATACTTGAATAAATATTTTTAGGGTAATTAATCCAAGAATAATTTATGAAAAAACTACATTCACTTATAGATTTAATACATGGATTTTTCAATAAGAAAAACCATACTCCTTTACTTACCATAACATAAAAAATTATCATATACATTGGATTATACCTATGGTTCTAACTAAAGTTTTCTCAGCTTAGTTTCTAAAGGTAACCTAAACCTTAATCTCATACTAATTAATGTGGTTTGGAAAAATTACTATTGGTTTATAATTTCTACATAACAGATCACTCTATAAAAAGATACACAGCCTAGGTGGGACTTTTACCAATATCCCTAGTGGTATCCCATTCCACATGAAGCCCTAGGGTGGAGATACATGCATCATCTAATGCTCACATGTAAAAGTTAAAATGGATTGGATTCATTGCATTGTTCTAATTACAAAATAAGTGACTGATAATTTTCATACGTAGATATCACATCTTAATAAATATATATTATTTACATAACATAATTAGTTATGCTATATTTGAATTAGTATAGTGAATTTAAAAACATTAATACATAAACAAATAGTTCATAAGTGAACTATATCATCCCTTATTAAGTTCTTTTTAACTATAATCCTTCTTAGGTATATCATATAAAATAAATTTCTTCATAACCTAAGAAAGGATCCATAAGAAAGGTTGATCCCTAATGCTTATTAAGGTTAAAAAAAAGATATCAATGATCACTTAAACATGACAGGACCATAATGGTATGAGAGTATGAGAATGAAAATTTAAAACCATACCCTAAATATACTATCTCATAATCTTGATACACGAAATAATTTTTTTGTAATTCATAATACATGAATCACAAAGTAATCGTGGAACATGGTCTATGAAAGAATAATGTTAGCATAAGACATAAGTTTGTGTCATGAAAAAAATAATAGAAAATAATTTTTTTATTAGCCAAGGCTCATTTCAAAAACTATCATACTACAATGGGTTTACTCCTCAAACCATTATAGTAGTCATGTTTTACTCCCACAACTATCATATTGAATAGATTCACTTTATTAAGTGGGTTCACTCCCCATTCAATTCTTGTTTATCTCATGAGATATCCATCATTACCCAATGCCATGGCGGGATATATAATTATAGTACCACCCATAACATAATGAAAATCATACATATGTGTCCGATAATATAATAAAAAATTTATCATAGAAGTACCCTTTGAATGGAGATGGGTTTTATAAATATATCATAATACTATAACCCCTGAAAAAATATCTTTCACTAGTATATCATCTTCAAAATAAAAATGTTTAATAAATATATTTTCATGATAATCATTAAAAATATAGAGATACATGAGGTAGGGTATCATTGGATCATATCCCCAATAGAAAATTATTATATTCAATAGTTTTTTCCATTGATGAATATAAATATGATTACAAAATCATTGAAAATATTCTTGAAAAAAATACCCCTTCCACTTTAGAAATAACTTTTTAAAATATAAAAATTCTCCATATATTAAAGAAATATTTTAATTTTAAAATATCATTTTTAATATTTAATGTAATAATTAAATCCCTAAGCAGTTATGAAAGTGTGAAATTCTATTCATGTCGTGCATATTAAAATAAATATTCTTTTCAAATATTTGGTAAAAATACAGAAGTTGTTTCTTCATAAAACAATTCAAAGATTCTTTTAAAACATTTTTTAAAAAGTAAAAAGGGTAAAATGAATTTAATAAATTATTATATAAATGTAAAAGAGTATTTAAAAATAATTTTGAAATCATGTACATGAAAGTGAAAAAAAATTTATCAGAGAGAGAGATAAAGTTAGTTTTCATAAAAATAATTATTTTGGGATCTTGATTACCCAATGAAAGGAAAATTAAAGGAAAACTTTTAATTTATATGAATAACCATAGGATAGATAAATTACAGATTTTTCTGAGAGATATATCATATTAATTTATCATCATAAACATAATTATAATCAATCTTGTAAAAATTGAGATTGTAAGACAAATCCTTACCACATTGATGACTTTTGAATTATTAGAACTATAGAATAAATAAAATAAGAAGATAATTTATATCCTGTAAAATTTATAATAAAAAACATAACATACATACATGGGAGTTATACAAACCACAAAAAATAAATAATATGTGAATATGGCATGTGTCCCATGAAAATAAAATTGAGGCAAAAATCCTTTTTCTCAAGCCTTTAATTAATTCATACACATTATAAAATACTGTATAATAAATTTTGGTTTATTATATATATATATATTATAGAACCATATTGATATATATTATATTGTATATTTTTTTTGTTACAACCTTTTATTGCTTTATTATTGATTTTTTTAATTAAAATAACTATTTTAAGTGATAACAACTTCATTTTAAATGTATGTTTTGTTTTAGTAGTTTTGGTAATATTACATTGATTATGGTTAAATAATATAATTTTTTTTAATAATTATATAAATATCATATATATTCATTATATATATATATACATCTAAAAATATTAGCGATGGGAAAATAAATTACACATTTTATCAAGACAGTAGGTCATACGGACGCCGTAGCACTGTTTCCACTTCTACAATAGATGAAAAAAATAATGTTATATAAAAATTATACTGTAATTAATAAATTTTGTAGCATGTGTACATATATATTGATTAAATTATTCATTTTTACCATCCATATCAAAATAAAATGAAACAATAATCGCATATCTTCATGGAGGTGGTAGTCCATAGGTACATAGGAGTGATGTTATTGTATTTAAAAGGAGTAGATGATAATAAGGTAGATGTGATATTATAATTATATAAGTATTAATATGAACTAAATATCAAATATATAACTTTAAATCCATCATTATATCTGTCTATGAGAGGTGGTGATGGAAAATGAATTTCAAAATATCATATATATATATATATATAAATTTAAATCTTTCATTATATCCATCTTTGAGAAGTTGTGATGGAAAATAAATTTCATCGCTTCACGAGGTGGTAGTCCATCATACATATGATCGACTATTTCTTTTCCCATTTGATGGGGGAGGAGATGGATTTAAGTTATGAAATTAATATAATAAAATACAAGTCAATTAAATATATTAGTGATATAATTTCAAATCATTTTGATAATATTTGAAGGAGGTTGATGAATAAGTAAAAAGAAAATGCATATTTAAGAACTATACCTCTTATTTGGAGAACATTAATAAACTTATACCTAAATCATTCATAGAATTGTTTTATGATCCAAAAAGGGACTCTTATTCATGGTGAGGGAATTAATTAATGTATTTAGGAAGGAATTTACTATACGAAAAGAAACTTTACACATCGAGAGGAGAAGATAAGATGTGTCCTTTTATAAATGGGGGAAATAACCCACAAGGAAATTTCTTATAAGAATCCATACTTATAAAGTCGTTGAAAAGAAATATTAATAAAAATAGATAATTTATTTTGATTTGGGATAATATAATGTCTAAATATTTCCATCCAATAGTATTTTTATACATTTGATTTTGAAAATTACCCTTATCTTTTGGCTTAACCCCTACTAAACCCATTCAAACCATATCTGCAGTAATTAGTTGTTAATATTTTTATAATTAATTATGTGAAAAATAAGTAGAAATTAGTATATAATATTAATTATTATAAATATAATTGTGGAATAAATTTTTTAAATTTAAATTCAAATTATTAAAATTTTTAATTTAATGGTACACCTACAGACGCAATAAAAACACAGTTTTTGAAATAAATTTTTTTCATAATAATAAAAGGTTTTTAGATCAAAATTAAAAATAAAATTTATTAAAATAATTTTAATATTATTTTTAATAAATTTATTGAAAAATATTTACTTTTAAAACCATTAAAAAAATAAAACATTTTAGATTCATTAAACTTAAAAGATTTTTTTTTAAAAAAAATGTAATTTTTCACTATTTAATAAATAACAAATCATTTTAGAAAATTAAAAAAAATAATATATAAGATTATTTTTAATTTTTAATTTCAGAAATAAATTTATTTTTTTCAAATCAATTTTTTAAAATTGGAAGAAAATCATTTTAAAATAATTGTGAAAAGAGAAACGAAACTGTTTTTTATTTAAATATGGTTTTAAGCATAAAACTAGAGGTATTCATTCCCAATGACTAGAAAAAATATAAGATGAATTAAAAACATATTTTATAAGTTATATAAATATTTCCTTAAAATAATCCAATAATATTTTCAAATATCATTTTTTAAGATAAAAACAATTTTCACATATACAAAAATTTTATCAAAAAAACATTTCTTTTAATTTTAAAGAAATTATTTTCATTTCTAATATGTTGATAACCAATGAATTCATTTTATAATTTTTGAAACCATATAATTTTTATAATATATTTATTCCAATTTATAGGCACCAATTTTACAACTGGTTTTTAATGATTTATTATTTACACTTAGTTAAAACTTGATATTGTGTATAATGAAAGATACTGAAGAAATTAAATTTATTTTTAAAACATATTCCAAAAAATCCCAAGCTGTTTCATGGTCCTTATCAAAGTCATTGAAATAGATATTTATGATATGTTAGATGTTTAAAAGTAGTTTTCTAATAACATTAATAAGATTTATCCATCATTAGACCATTGTGTTGATATATCCCTCCCAATTTTGAAGTTCTATCTTGATGACCGCCATTGTGGTGTAGTAGAACATACTTATTAGTATATGAATATTCTAAATTTTTTATTAGAATATAGAGTTATAAATTTTTTTATCACTACACAATCCTAGATTTTAATTCTTGATTCACAATGTCACATTTGGGATGACTTATACCTATAGAGGTTTTGTAGTAGCCATGTTGTTCATTAGTACGTTCATGACTCTGAGTTCACATCTGTTTTAAGTTTCATCCACAGTCTAGTTTGTGGAAGATAATTTGGATCCCTAAATCATTAATGTTACATAACTCTATACATCATTGGATAAAAATGTGTAGTGATTCTCATCAGTATTTTAAGTCATCCACATGACTTCAATTAAAAGGGAATATATTTAATATGAATTAAAATACCAAATAAAACTTTTTATTTTATGAGATGCATGATCCATAAATAATTTAATTCATAAGACCCTTCCAAATTTCATTTTCATTTTTCTATATAATGTTGGCTATTAATTATTTATAAAAATTATAGGATTTATAGGAAACTAGAAATAATGACTCTGAAGTGGTTGTTAAATTTATGACATATTATATTTTTATTAAGGTTAGTTATCCAAGGATTATCAATAGTGATTAGGTTTCTTATTTCTATAATCAGAATATGAAAACATTTATCTATATGTCTAGGTTTTTTATAAACTCTCTATTACATTTCACCTATAAACTATTGTAAATGTAAAAATTTCAAATTGTGAAGTTAATCAGATCAAAAAAAAATTGTACAATATATTAGGAAATATTGGGGTTTATGCTTACATGATGTAAATTGGGATTACTGTAAAACATTTAAAATTACATTGAAATTAAAACTTACAGGATTGACATTGGAATGGGTTTCCACCACGTTATGGTGGTCGAGCATTGTGTTTTTTGATCTACTAAATATCATAATGTGAATCTATCGAATGTCAATGAAAATAGGATGTTATAGATGTAGGAGTATGAATGCATTCAGTGTGTTGTATATGTGTGCACATATATCAATAGTTATAGGATTAAGTCTATCCATTTTGATATCCTTCAATTGTAGATGTTTCATATTGTTGAGAACATCTTCATGTAAAATTATAGGCTAATGCTCCACCCAGTTAAGCTTCACTGTAGATGGAATGGTATGTATACCGTTACTGGCATTAATTCTTTGGTGAAATGTTGGATTTTCATGAATTGAGTTGATAAATTTTTATTATTTATGGCTAGTGACTTAAGCACTTAAATAATTATTATATAAAACATTTTATGTAGGAACTATAACTGATGGATTCTATATAAGGAACCACTTAGTCTTTTGTCCCTTCCTACAAAATTTATTTAATTGTCGATATTTATAAATTTAATACAATGGAGACAATTTAATTTTAATATGTCGGAGAGGGAGAGAAAATTATTATAATATTTTTAAAAAAAATATCTCAATAAAATACTAAAAATGAAAGTAATAATTTTTTAAAAGAATCATTATTGTGTTTCAATTTTTCATTATTTTTATGTGTCTTTAATTTGGAGAATAATGTTTAGGTTAAATGAAGTATTAAAAATAACTTTTATTGCTCAAGCCAATTGTAAATTAAGATCCATATTTTTTGAAAAAATGGATTCGTATGAATGTTGATATTAAATATTTTTATTGACTTTGAGTTTTTGAATCATTATATTGAGTTTAAAGGATTTTTCAAGCCCATGCCTCATTATAAATAGATGATATTAATTTTCACTAACATGAGTTGTATACTAAATTAATTTTTTCATAATAATCCTAGTAACGTCCATTCTATAGTGAACTCAAAGTCTGTTCATAATATAGAAATCATTTTTTCATTTATCAAATATTTTTAGAATGATTAGATGTAAAAATGTGATTGAGGTGTTTATTTTATATCGACCCCCCTTTTTAAACACTATAGAGTCCTTCCCATGAAATATTACTTTATAAGACCATGTTTTCCTGAAATAATTTATATGATATCCATATTACATGACAATTTCCAAATCTATATTCCCTTTTGTACACATTTCATTGTCATGGTTCATTATGAGTTTGTGTGAATATGTATATTTTCTAAATTATCAAGGAATTAGATACATTATATATAAATATTGGGTTGGTTTCCATTTTAGGTAAATTCTAAAATTTATGAATATATATTTTTAATTAATTTGATACCACATGAAAAAAGAAAAAAAATAAAAAGAGAATGGGATTGAATTAGTCATTGGTCTCATTTATATAATTAATTACCCTACAAAAGAATTGGAATTATTCTTATCCTTTTATAATATATTATTTTCATCCCATTTTATCAAAAAAGTAAATAATATTTAAAAAATAATATGAGAAAGCTTTATTTCTACAGTATTTGATATGACTCAAGGACATATATTTTTATATTTTAATGGAGATAAATGATTTTTATTTGTGTTCTTTGAGCGAAGAATATTACCTTTTAATGAAGGATCATGCATTGTATACTATAAAAAAACACTTTTATTTATTTCCTTATGTTTTTTACATGAAAACCACCAACATATATCATTGACATAATTCCTATATAATTTTCATGATTGTAAAAAACATCTTTGAATTTTGTACAATGATTTAGTATTAAAAAAATAATATTATATGACTTGGATAATTTTGATATAAGATTAAGTTTTTATATATTTAAAACTTTAGAGATGAGTAATTCCGTATGAGGAAGGTTGAGAAATGTTACATTGGTGGGTAAATGAAGTTGAAAGAAAAATGAATGTGGGAAAATTTATTTCATAAAAGAGGCATAATAGATTCCATTTTTAAAAGAAATCTTAGATATTTTATGACTTTTGATATTTATGTGGATTTAGATTCAGATATGTGACCTCACCCAAGTGTGTAATAAATTAGTTTTGGGGGTGTGATCATATAATGATATGTCTTATATTCTCTCTATTATACTTTCATATTACATTATTTTTGTCTTATTATTCCATTCAAATTTCCTCTTACACTCAATATATATTTAGAATTTATTTGATGGAAACATGATAAAAAATAAAATTACACATTGACCCAATTGAGGAATTTTTTTGTATTTTTATCATAACATTATATACACTGATCCAAATTGAAAAAATATATTTTCAAAGGAAAAATGATACATTGGGATATAATTTCTTCTACAACATCTATTGTGGGATCCAATCAAAAGATCCCCAATACTGTCCAAAAAGAGAAGAAAATATGGGATAGGTAATTATACCTATATTTGGGTGATATCATTGGCTACATAACTCTATTTGGGTTGATTCCACCTATATTAGAAAAATTATTCCATGGAGAACCTATACACAAATTTTGAAGTCATGTTTCAATATTTAATTCTATATTCTATGGAAATAAAGGTGATGTAATTTTTTTTTAGAGAAAAGTCGCCTATAGTCATAGGATCTTTTACTACACTTTGCTCTATATTATGTGAAATGTTAATAATAAGGACCCATTCATTATTTCTTAAAGGGTAATCAACAAAATTTAGAGTGTATAGTTTTTAGATATCCTTCTTCATCATATATGGATTCCTCTGCTTCTATGGAGTTCTATGCTCCTTGTGGTCAATCAAGGAGGAACATGAGGTATTTATCAAAAAAATGATTCTATTATTTGAATTATATCTTCAATTACTAGTGTGTATGTTGTTTTTCTCTATAATATATTATTATTTACTTGATATTTGTTTTTTTGTTACAATCACACTCACACTAACAAGATAATGTTTGGCGTACCATTCATGTGATTCTTCACGCATCATTCACCACTCCTTCCCCATTGAGATCATAGTGCTTATATTGTTTACATTAGTAGATTGAACTCCCAGAATTATGTCCATTTCCATGAAAATTTATTTAATGTAATCAAATTAAAATAACATAAATTCCAAAAAAAACTCATGATCTTCATGTGTTTCCTTGGTAGGTTTTGGTTATGAAGTCATATAAATATCTCCTAATCATCTACAGTAACAGATGAATAATTTTGTGTTTCTGATTAAACCCTATGTTTTATCTTTTCATGAAATCAATTAAGTTCTAGTTATATGTGTTATATGAAAATAATTAAAATATTTATACCGGGTCTCTAAGGAAATAAATGATGAGTATCAAGGGACTTCCCCATGTCAATTACTTTCAATATTATAAGAATATCTTCATTTTTTTATAATATTAATTTTCTTTTAAGTGATGTTTTATCCATGAACTACTACTTCAGTCAAAACCTCTTACCATTTAATATAATTTTATGACCTTATAATGATTTTTATCTAAGTATTTGTCGATAGATTACTTACAGTTCCTAATATACTATATAAATTATTTTAATAGAACATATCATTTTAGGTATTCAAAAACATGATTAGGATGCCTTTAATATAGTTCAAAGGAACATTTTTATCATAAAATCCAATTTATTGGTCATTTACTACAATTTTTATTCAGTTTATTTATCCCATCACTTGTCTGGAATGATCAATACATTAGTGTTCCCATCCACTTGAAACACCTACTATTCCCCATGATTTAATATAAAATCTCCCTTCATCAATCAATGAATGACATATCTTTCAGATACAAATACCCATGATTAACACCTCTAACAAAATTAATTTTTTCATTCAATAGTAAATCTATATGCACTAGAACATCATTATAACTAGACCAAAATATCTTCTTCATGGATATTCATTCTTTTGACACTAGATATATGTACAACCTTAATCAGTAATTACATCACCAATCCATATGTTAGTGAATTTAGAGTGCACCCAGCTTCCGTAGTCTATGATTCAACCCACAACTACACAAGAAACATTTTTACTAGAATAATTTTTACAAAAGTTAGTAAAATATAATAATATTATTAATAATTTGATATTCGTATGACCATTGTTACAAAATAAATTTTTCATTTTTAATTTTATATTCCTTATGTTAATTAAATACATTTCATGTGTTGTGTTGTTTTAATGAAAAAATATATTAATTCGGTAACTATAAATATATATATATACTATTATATGAATGTGTTTTTATTTATATGGTATTTTTCTATGTTTCATCTCTTATTCTGTATAATTATATATTATTTTGTCATTATGATCATTTCCCATTAAATATTGAAGAACTCATTTGGGGTTGATGTAAGTATATTTTTATGAAAATACAATAACACTAAAGGAATCCCAATGCGTTGATTAAAATTTGTTAATTAATCCTTATTAATTCTCTCTAACTTATAAACATTATATGATTCCAACAAATAGGTTTCATTTATTTAAATGACCATTTTGTTTTGTTTCACTCGTTGAGCTTATTGATTATTCCATGCACATCTTACTATACACATGTCCCACATCTCTTGTAATGAAATCTTTCCATGTATCTTTTTATGGTCAAGATGATTACTCCATTTTACATAATGAATTTATACATAGTTTTTATTGTACATGAAAAAGAGAACATGGGAGAGAAAAAATGTAATATTGGTTATAGAGATCTACCCTATTATTCAATGGTGGTATGCCTAGTGGATGTCTATTCATATTGAGAGATCTAAACACCTGTGATATTAGAGGATGGTATTAATGACATCCATTAGAGATATAGTGAATTGTGTAACAATAATATTACTTTTTTTAAGATAAACTAGTTTTTTGGTGTAATAATAAATCATGTTCTTCTTCTGGTTTTTTCATTCCATCTCATATTTCATGTATTGTTTATCCCTTATGTGGGGGTGTGAGTCCATCCTTTTTGGGGTTAGATGTTACCTCCCTCGATCATAGGTTGACTATAGGCTCTTGGAATGATAATGAATCTCTCATTGTAATGTTTTCTCTATTCCAAGTTATTTTTTAAATGTATCTTTCCTAATTATTATTTATTTTCATATTAATGATTATTGGGGTGGTTTTCTTTCCCCTCACATAGGTAAAACATGGACCAAATCATGTTATATGCATGTTTTTTAGAAAAACATCCTTTATTTATTGTGAATTTTATTCTATTACATTCACTATTTACCTCTTCTACCATTCTTTTCTTTTTTGAATACCTAAGAAAAAATATATAAATAGAAATCAGGATGATTCTATTGAGTGGATAAACAGTTATTCATGATCTCACACCCTAATACTTTGTATCAGTTCTTGATATCATATTTTATAATATCTACATCCATGATTAAATTTGAGATTTTTTATGGAGAGAATGGTTTTAATTTTTGTAATTTTAAATCTCATGCTCTTCTTGTCTACAATGGTTGGTCAAGTCTAGAAATTCATTATTATAATGTTATAAAATCTTATTTATTTTATAATTAATCAATTGGGGTTTTATGTTAGAAAAATGTATTTTATGGATAAATATAAAAATATTATTACGTTTCAGAGTTACTATAAGTATTTTTATTTACCCCATGGTGAATCTCAACTGACCGTGTGAACATACTATCAAATTTCTATAAAATTACTAAAATTTATGTAATTATTGGATTGAATATAAAAATAACGCATGAACTAAAAAAATTATTTTTTATAATTCATAAAGAAATATAGAATCAATAAAAAGTTTCCAAGTTTCAATGTGACCACAAAACCAAGTGGATCGACATTGTAACTAATCAATCGACTAAGGTGGAAATTTTGAAAAAACTCATCATGTTATCACAAGACTATCAAAGTGTTCGTATAAAAAAATGAAGATGCCAGATGTTGTTCCCAATCAACCGCATTATAGGGTTGGAATTTTAGAAAAGTATTGATGTGACCATTCTAGGAGAATTAGTTTGAACAACATTATGGAATGATTCACAAAAGTGAATTAGTCAGAACCACATAGATAAACGATTTATATAGGAGAAATAGATAGAACTAGTGACTTCATGATTATTGATTTCTTCCAAGTATTTAATTGAACATGAGGTAACATGGTGATATGTAAGATTTCAATTGACCATGTATAAATGAAACTATATTTGAATAATATATTCAAACTGCCATCTCTGAAAAATTATATAAAAAACAAAGAATTTAATACTTCCCGGCTTCATGCTAAGTTCTCATATCATAAATAATTATTCTTCAATATTTATTTTGAGGAATTATTTTTCTATTTTAAAGTGATTAAAATATAAAATAATAAATTTTAAGGTGAGATCATGAAAAAATAACACTCATAATAAAACTCTATTTTAAAAAATATGGTGCTCTTGTTTATATTATGCTTCACAGAAACATTTAAGAGAACATTTCTAAACATTTCATATTATCACTAAACAAAAGGAACAAATTAGAATGAGATGAAAATCTTACTAAAAAATAAAGAATTGTTCTTTTTCATGTCTACATAAAACTTCATATCTATCCCTCTCCTATCTCTTTCTTACTATTTTTTATTACTCATGAGTTGTGATTAGTTTATTTTGTATATCTAATTTGTATATACTCTTATAAAACACTGAATATTAATTTAATACTATTTTATTTATATCATCCACTCTTATATTCCAATGAAAATTGTGGAAGAGGATTTTTGATAGCCTGAGCAACCATGTGTAATTTTGTAACCTGTATACTAGACCCAAGTTGTGGATCATCTTATTTATTTTAATATACCTGATTAATAATGAGTTATTTTCATGTGAAGAGGAGTAAAACTATTCTTTATTATGAAACTATTGATTTTATGTTTCCCCTATGTCAGTATTTAATTTTTTTTATTATATTTAAAAAATTATATTTTTTATTAAAAAATACATTGATATCTAATTATCACCAGTGATATTTCAATAGTTTTACATGAGTAGAGTAATATAAAAACATTATGATAATATTTTGTTTTTATAAATAATTTTTTTCCAACACATGATATGTTATTTAAAACCTAAATTGAGTTATACATATTATATTAGATAAATAGATATTTTCAAATATTGGGGATTTAGTTATAAAAGGGTTTTAATTGAATTTTTAATGGATATATGATTCAACCTTTTTGAGTAATCTGCTCATTCCAATATTTAGTATTAATGTTTTTTTCTTTATTGTCGTATGTGATTATGGTATTAGCCATTGATTATATCACTAGGATATGATCTCTATTTTATTTTATTATTAAGATTATATAATTATAGATATATTAATATCTAAAGGTCATGATTCAAATAAAAAAATGTATTAATGAAAAAAACTCTTCTCAGTGTAAAAATAAAAAGGAAATTCATCTTGTGAGTATGTGATTTGAAAATTTTATTATAATATAAGGTCAATATGAAAAACCAGAAGATCCTAGATTTAATTGGTGTGATTCCACAAAGTTTTCTTTTAAATGTAACTGTAAATTTCTCAATGATTTATACTATGAATTAATAAAGGATGAATTTACATCCACGGAATTTTTTTGGAAACTATAGATGTGTCTCATAAAGGGACATATAATTTAAAATAAATATCGTTAAATACATAAAAAATTATATATGATACATTTAATATGGAGTCTGATGAGTCAATTTCAAATATGAATACTAGGATTAATGAAATAATAAACATGATTTAGGAACTATAAATTAGAATTGATGATAAATAAAAAGTGATGGAGATTTTAAGATTCTTACTAATATATGGAGAGGCACTTCTATATCCATTCATGAATCATGTGATGTGAGAAACTACTAATATAAGAGATGTCTAAAAAATAACAATGTGATAAGAAGGGAATAAAGTGAATGATGAATATTTTTTAACCTGAAAATTCAATTACAACCAAATTATCTAAGTAAAAATCAATGTAAGTTGTTAAAATTGATATCACTAGAGGCAGTGAAGATGATTAAGATAGTGATGAGGAGATGTCTCCTCTAGTGTGAAATTTTAACATGTTTTTTTGGTAGACAACGTTGTACATAAAATTGAATTTTAGTCGTAAATATGAAAATAAAGTATAAAAACTCAATATTTTTTTATCTATCATCTTAAATAAATTCAATTTATTTGATATATTACATTTCACACAACTTAACACTTAATCCAATAGTGATATACAATTAAATATTAACAAGACTGTTAAAATAGTAATGTGACCATTAGGAATAGGTAATGTGAACATTAGAATAATAAACTTACCTATGAATGTATAACTAAATTTTTAGTATCTCATAAATGATAATATGTTATATTTATATCATCTAATAAGTAAATAAATGATTAAAAATGATAAATTAATTGTTGGTATTTTTATGAAAGTAATTTATTTATAATATTATAAGTAATATAATTATTTAAAAGAAAATTTATTTTTATTAAATAGATTAATAAATTATTATTTAGTTGTATTATACTTATAATTTGTTTTTATGAGACCATAATTAAATTTTAAACATGTCGTAAAATTATTTATAGTATTAAAATCGACATTTTATTTGAATAAATGATAATTTTAATTTAAAAATAGATTTATAATATTTATAAAATAATTTCCATAAAATATATTCTTTTTTGAAATCTACTCATCTAAATATTTTATTGGTGATTTTTTGGTATTTTGTTTTCTGAAATAGTTGTTTTTTTGTGAATAGTGAAATACATTAGTTTATAGTATTTTATATTTTAAAAAAAATACATGAATTTTTGGGTCATTAATGATTTAATAACCCATTATTTATACCTCACATGAACTAGTTACTGTATTTAATCATGGTAAGTAACAGTATTGTCAGTATTTAGCTAAAATATAAACAAATGAATAAAATAATCAAAAAACACCCCTCTCCTCTCCCTATAAATTCCAACCATCACCACTATTTCTCTTCACACCTTATTATCCATTAAGCTTGTATAATTTCTAAACAATTAATTTTCCAAGACTCTTACACATCCTCTTGGCCTTACCAAAACACCAAATCCAAGTGTCTTAATGAGGCTCCCAAGGATACAACATTAAAGAGGTAAAATTCTTTTTTCATTCCATTTTATTTTATTTTCTTTTCATATTATCTACTCACATAACATTATAAAAAGTGGGATGAGATCTAAAATATCGTATATATATATATATATAAATTTAAATATGTTAATGAAATATCAATAATCAAATCATTTCTCTTCTCCTTTTATTTATAAAATGAAACCTTTATCCTTGATGTGTCGATTTACCGCCTTTATGGACGACGAGTTTTCATTTCCCATTACTACCTTCAAGGATGGTAAAAAAACAATTAATATGGTTAAAAAATATTTTAATATAAAACTCATATTCTATATTATGTTCTATATCTATTATATAAACATAATATTAAATAAATTGACACAAGTTTTTGATAGTTGTAAAAACCGAAAAAATAAATTAAAACATTTCCATCAACATTTTATTTAATTAATTTTACTAATAACATATTACCAAAGGATATATTATACCACATAATATATTTTGTGTTCAATAATAATAAATAATTTCAATTATAGATAATTTTTTCATAATTCACAATAACTGCAATAATTATACTCAAGGGAACCGACCATAGAACCATGAAAGAACAATCTCAAAACAAAAATATTGAACATTATAACACATCGTAACATCCATAACTGAACATAATTAAATTATAATAAAGAAAATATATTTTTAATAAGTTCTTAATTAAGTAATTAATGAATATAATGTGATTATCTTAGTTATTATGTAGAAGTAAAAAACGCTTTCAGCCCTAAGGTATGGGGTTTCTCATCTAGTTAATATTTCTATGAGATATGACTTATTCACCACTTATATATGTTTTATGTATACTACACATCCATATATAATATAATGAATATATTTTTATTTATTTTATTAATTTTTTCACTTGATGATCATTAATTTTATAGGGCATATGAGTTGATTTATTACAATGTGGGAAGGGATTTCTTAACTCAATATTTATTCATTATGTTAAACTCATATTTAATTGATTATATAATTCTAAGGATAGGTGTAAAATAAATTTCAATTATACATTTTATTATTTTCACTTGTTTTATGTTGATTTATAGTGAATACATATAATCTATTCATTTGATTAATGATATGATCCTTGTATAGAAGTTTATCTCAGTTTTATTTAATTAGGGCCTATTTTTGATGTTAGGAACCTTTTTTCTTTTCTATAGTAGTTGAATTGATCATATAATTTATGATCATAAATCCTTTAAGATTTCATTAAATATATTTTTTTATTTTATCATGGATGTGATTATTTTCTAAGTCATATAACATATTTACATATGGTATTTACATTGAATGTTGTTTTAACTTGGTAAATATTGATAAATCCTTTAATATTTAATTAAATATATATGAATAATTATATTTTATTATAGTGATTGGTAGGGCCCAACATTATATTTCCCTCGATGCATCGATAGGTCTCGTGAGACAAAAACTTCAGCGACAAACCCATCATGCTTGTTTCAATGAAAAATGATATGGGTTTATACCCACAAAATTAAACCATGTTTTGAATGTTATTGATGATAGTGGTTCATGTTCCAGACATATGAGGTATAATAATTAATATTTTCTTTTATTTGGTATTCAATTATTTTTATCCATGATATTTTCACTCTGAAAAAATATGTAGATGCATTATCATTCAATGTTTGTTGATTAAATGGAATCTAGTTATTAGTTATTTGACTTATCATATTTATTATACATAATTTAATATACTTTATTTATTATTGATGTATTTTTATTCAATTTTTAACCCTTACTGAGAATTTTATTTCACCCTTTCATTTTTTTCCTTCCCCGGGTTATGAAGATGAAATCTTTGAATAAGTTTCATTGAAGTGATTTACTTTCCGTTATTATGTGATATGTTTAGTTACCAATATAATAAGGGAACCATATATGTATATTCTTCATTACTAACAATCTAATTGATCATTGGTTATATTATCAGTTGTATCTATACCATTGTAATAAAATAAATAAAGACATTGTGCTACTGGGGTTTGGGTTATTATAGTTAGTATTCGAGAAGGATTAGTAGAAACATTAGAAACTAGATGATAAATTAACATGAGAGTTATAATAATTCATTATAGTGAATTTATGGCTCAATAAGGATGGTAATTATGACCTAAATCAGTGTGTAACATTATATAAGGAAGAATTCAAGTTGAAGAAAGGGAATCGATACCCACAGAAGATGTATGTATTTCAACACTGATTAAGTCAACAAGGTTCTTGTTCGAGATGAGAAGATCATGAAAATATTAGTAAAACATTCTCAGGTTATTTTTAATAACCATACTAAACCTATGTTAGGTATTCTTATATAGAAGAATCACCCTTCATTTAGTAGGACTAATAATTTAATAGTAGCTGAGAAATGAGTCATGTCCTTTGAATAGATATTTTGATAATTGGATTTGATAAAATGGAAAAAGTAGTTCTAGTGATATATTTCCTCAATGAATATGTTGATCAATAGTGATCTCTGGTCCATAATACTAAGGAGGAATATAGAATATGAGTCTCTTATTGAGGAATTTTAAAGGAACATTATTCGATAAATATTTCCTTCATGATAAATGAAGTGAAATGAAGAAAAAATTCCTTAGATTAATATAGATGGAATAAGGTATTGTTTTAGATTATAAGGATACCTTCAATAGACTAGATAGGTATGCTACTTATTACATACGTGATACAAAAATGGATAGACCATCCATTTGAAGGTCTTAAACAATGATTCTAATGGTAAATGGATTCTCAATAATGTTAATCATATGATGAAATGGTATTAAGTACCATAAAAATAGGGAAATATTTTTTTAGATCATGTATGTTCAAGAGAAATCAATATAAGAATATTCATTCTGATAACCATGAAAATGCTAAAGCATAAATGAAGAATAGGAGAAAAAATAAATTCCAATTATGAGAAAATTAGGGAAAGAATCATCCTGGGAAATGCTTGAAATTCATGGTAGTTTTTTATAATTTTATAGAAACGGGTCATTGAGATAATGAGTGCAAGGGGAATAAATAAATAAATTATGTTCAATGCTTCAACTGTAAATAAATAAGTCAAGCTTATGATAATATACCACAGAATAGGCCAAAGGGATATAAATAAGCTTATGAAATCACAACAAATGAGGTAGAATTTTCGAATGATGTGGTTTTAGGTGCATTAATCCTATATTTACGTTTATAAAATTATTTATTTGATTCCAGATCATTATAATCTTTAATATCTACCAACGTTTCAACAAAAATTATATATTTCCCTTTCGATTTAATAAGGTAGTTATTATTCAAAATATTTAAGGTAATTTTCAGTGCAACAAATATGTTTCTAGCAGTCCCTATTATGGAATATAAAATTTCTTTATTTACTAAACATGTCATCATACCTATTGTTTATTTTTAATTAATCATAAATATTGAATATATTTCAAAATATTACGTGAAAAATTATTCCAAGAAGAAGAAAATTATGATTTGTAAGAATGAGGTAGAATTCCTTATCATTAGAGAAGAATATTCATCATTTGATTCTTATCATGATCCACCCTTAATACCTCTATTTAATGAAATTCCAATAGAAGAAGTCAAAAAATGTTTATGTATGAGGAAATTAATCCTCAAATTGAGGATGTACCACTTATATAAAAATATATTGATGTTTTTCCGTAGGAATTAATTAGACACCCCCATAACACGAAGTTGAGTTCATCATTGATTTAATCCCAATTGAAAGACTAATATTATAAGGCCCCAACCTTAAACCTTACCTAATCTTGAGTTATTACAAGATTACACATTAAGGATCTTTTCAGGTTTAGAGTTTTAGAGAATTAGATCATGAAACATGCATTACATTCCACATTTAAACAAAGTGGTTACATAAAAGACAGTATTTATTCTTCCCATCAACGGAAACATATTTAAAATGAAACATGGATTCTTTCTTGACACATCCTCGACACTATCATCACATCATGTACCTTTCCCTTGACCTGTGAAAAACATTTCAAAAACATGGGATGATCATAAAAGGCTCAGTAAGGGTTATAAAAAATATGGAAAGGAAACATGAGTTCATATATACATAAGAATGAAATCATACTTTACCCATAAAACATAGGCATATCAAATCATGAATAAATCATAGAAAACATAAGACATAAAGGTAACTTGAGGCATTCATAACATTCTTACGTAGGGAGTAACCCTCTTGGTTACGTTTGGAATACCCATCACAGTATATTCCCTAAATCTCTTCGGAGAAACCTTAACGTTTCACTCCTTCGCGTTACCCAATGCATTGGAGAGAAATAACGGGCTCACCCGCCCTTAGTTTATCACGGAACCACCCGTCTTCATAATAATTCCCAAGAACCATAACATAATCATATCACATAAAACATGCATAAAGGAAACATAACATTTCCACATTTCAATCACGAGATATCAATACAACACATTGATATAATAAAAACATTATGAAAACCATTTTCAATTCCAAAGTAAAACATGGTATTTATTTTTCTTTTAAAAAAAGAAGGTATGGTTTGTAGAGGAATCCGAAACTCAAATAACGGTTACGACGGCGGAGAAGTCGTTGTCGCCGCATACGTACGACAAAAACATTCCCTTTTGTCATTTAGTAAACGCTTCGTATAAAAAAGATTCCTTTTGAATAAACGTAAAAGTCAAAGGGGTTTATACACCGTATAAAAGAAAGTTGTGTATTAAATAAAATATGCCTCAATGAAAGGAGATTGAGACGAAGTCCCATACCACCTTGAAGCTTTTAACATTTTAAACCATTAATATCCATATAAATAAATCCTTAAAACCCATTTTGAAATCATGGATATTAATAAGAACAAATAATTAAATCATTTAAAATGATATTTTGGTTAAAGGGGTTTTACCAAAATTAGAGACACTTGAATAAAATAATCGAGGAATAATATTTAGTCATAACTTTATAATATCATGAGAATAAAATGATTCATGATATAATACTCCAAAGGACAGTATATAAACCATATAAGAGTGAATTGGTGCATAACAACAATGAACCCTCAATAGAAATGTCAAATGTGATGAAATCCCTTATAAAGAAGGTATCCTTAAATTAAGGACAAATCAATCTCAAAAATATGTGTGACAAAAATAAATACACCCAATATAAGTGGATATTAAGTTTAAAACAATAAAAGTTCATTCACACATATTCAATGGATGACATATTCAATGACTACATGTTGAACCCAAAGAAATCGAAATTGGGTTAAAAAGTTCCCTTGACAGCCTAACGACATCACATCAAAATGAGTTGATGAGAGATAAAAAGAGTATCTCATCACTTGGACACAAAATTTACATCAATAAGGATATATTAGAACATATCCCAACATAAAAATATGTAAATTAAATGACCCAACAAAAGAAGTCTTTTAAAAAAGAGGAGGGTGAAAGGTTCTCTTACCGACTTGGGTATCTTTCAAAACATACACCCCATGAAAGAAGGACAATAGATCATTGATGTAAATACTCATAAATGAAAGTATATTACACAAATAGTAGAATAATGGGCAGTACATACACCACTCAATGGAATTTGTGGCAAATGTATCATAAATCTCACGGGAATAAAAGTGAGATGAAAAATCCCTTACGAAAACTCGGCAGCCTAACAGCGCCACATAAAACTTCCGAATATGGATTGATGAGATAAAATAGGGTATCCCATCACATTAAAATAAAATTTACAGAAAGAGGAATATAAAAGAACATCCCCAACATTACAAAGAGTATCTTAAAAGAAGTGACATAAAGGAGAGTACTTAAAAAGAAAGAGAGAGGTTAGATCTCTTAGGAAAGTTCGGCAGCCTAACGGCGCCACTCAAAACATCCAAAATGGATTGATGAGAGATAATAGGGTCTCTCATCACATGAACATAAAAATTACAGTAAGATTGATATAAAATAACATCCCAATAATAAGAAAGATGAGCTTAAAAGAAATGACATAAAAGAGTGTACTTTAAAAGAAAGAGAGTTGTAGGATCCCTTACCTCGGGTCCGACTTGACTCGATCGTTCTTTAATCTCCTGAATAATAAACTTGAGTTAATTTTTACTTCCTTAAGAACCTTTTTCAAGTTCATTATTCCTTTTATACCACTTATTACCATGTCATAAACATTATGTAATCATTTAAGTTAATAATATTTGTTTTGCCGATATTTGGTTCTTAAGTCGAAAGTGGACTTCTTACAAATACATGTTGTTCGTGTGGCCAAATGTTTATTATATCCAGAATTGTATTCATGATGTAGATATAATATATGTCATATATATCCAGTACATGCATGCATTTATAACATTACATAATCATTTAGAGGTAAGAAATGAAATGCACCGTTCATGGAGACGGTAAGCCGTACGTACGCATGAACGCTACTTTCATTTCTATTTCGTATTTTATAGAATGGAATAATAATGACATAAAGGTATATTATGATTCAAGTATAATATAATATATAATATCATATTTACATCCTTTATACATCCCACATATGGTATTTAACGAATCAAATCACTTTGAGGGGGCGGTAGTCCGCACTTCCTTAAATGAAGATATCGCGTATACCAATAATGGAAGCCATAAAGGTAAGACAAAAATGAAAAATACAGAAGCATAAGAAAAACATAAACATATTATATATCATATATAAAAATAGTGACATCATAATGGCCACCTTTGAAGGTGTTAAATGAGTATTGAACAATCATCGTTTCGGGAGGCAGAATTTCACCATCCACGGAAACCGTATGTTCTTTAACCATTTGATGTAGTTGTGTGAGAGTGTAGCACGAATAAATCTTATACCAACATCCTAGTATATTGAAGATACTTGTGTTGTTACAAAAGAAATAAGTAAAAATAGTTTAGGGGGTTGGAGAAGCAAAATAAAACAAATGAACATGAGAGAATGAATTACCTTTAAAAGTGTAACTCCTTTTGATTTGAGCCTAAAGGCTTCCTTTGAAAGGATTCTGCCCAAAGGGAATCCTCTAGGATGAGTATATGGATGTGGAGAGTGTAAATGGGCAGGGTTTGGCCGAGCCAAAGGCTTGATGAGTGTGTGAAAATAGGTAGAGGTGGGGGCCTTTTATAAGAGGAGAGGAGGGGCACTTTTGGAAAGTAAGGCAATATTACTTTATTTGAAAATGTTTTTCGGTTTTAAAAGGTCCCACATTGAAATAATTAGTGGATAAGGTTATAAGGGTTCGAAATCCACCCATCCAATAAGTTTTGGACATGTTTAGTTCATAGATATTACATTATATTTCCATTTTATTTTAATCGTTAAATAATGATGTCATCACTGCATCATTATGATGTCATAAATAATTTAATATATTTAATGTCTAAAAATTATAGAAAAATTACTATGATGTATGAAATCTTTTTAGCTTTCCAATTACTATTTATAATCAAAAATATGACTTGTATAACCCTATTTAAAAATTGTTTTAGTAAAACATATCATGTTTGTGTCAATTTTACTTTTCCATTAAATAAAAATATATTATTGTCATTTTCCAACTAAAGTGGCACCATGGGGTCCCCAAGTTGGCCCATGGATTTTCTTGGTCGGCCATGACTCACCCAATAGGTGTAGGACAAGTGTCATGGTGTTTTAACATTCTTATAATATCATTTTTACCTTAAACTACACTAATTACCACTAATCGCGATTAAAAACTTAATAAGTTACTATTCACCAAAAAATTATTTTTATCCCATTGAACCACATTTTACTTATTAATGACAACCATGTATGTCGGATTTTCAAATTTCAATACACATTAGTGGGAAACATTCATTTAACTGAAAAATTAGTTTGCTTGATTACCACTTAGTGGTTTCACTATTCATCAAAAATTGGAGTTTTTCAGAAAAATACCAAAACTTCACCCTAAGCTATATTTGATATTCCGAATTCAAAAATGAAGTCCGTTTTACAAAATTCAAAACATATTAGTCACATTAATTAATTTAATAATTAATTACCGCTGTCAGAGCAAATAGCGTGTTTTTATAAAACAATAAGTATCAAAAGATTGACACTTGTTTAAGTATGATTTCAAAGTGAAATTAATTCCAACGACCACTATTGGATTTAATGGTAAAAATATTTTCTAATTTCACTTTAAAAACAATTCAAAATATTATCTAATCATATAAATAAATTAGTTTAAAAAGAGGTTTTGAATTAAAACACAACATTTTACACTATTCATTAAAAAAATGAACTTTCTCGGAAAAATACCAAAAAATTACACAAAGTAAAATTTGATGTCCCGATTCTTAATAAGAGTTTTATTTGGTCCAAAAGAATTTATAAGAGTGATCAAAACTATATTTAATGACAGTTCTCCATTAAAAGGCGATAAGTGAACCTTTAGTGAAAACTAGGGCATATACGCCTAAAATTGAATTCTTTCCGTATTTTAAGCCTTTAGCTTTTATTGGATAAATGTAAAAACATTAAAAAACATATATAATCATATTTTAGTTATTTCTATCCATTCCCGCCAATACAACGACTACATGTTAACTACCATTTGAAATAATATTATTTTATTATTAGAGTGCAACGTAAGATTCCCAAGAAACTCATTGTTGCGTGTTGGGTATGCCATCGAGCATAGCGTCCCCTTTAAAGTCATATTAAAATTTCATTCACAAATATGGATAAATATGAAAATTTCATATTCTTTATTTACCTGGGGTGTTACATCCTTCCCCCCTTTTGGGAATTGCGTCCTCGCAATTTTTAAAATTGAGCTTGGAAACATCCTTGAAAGTCCCACATCGGAACAAAAGTCGGTAAAAAAACACTTTAAAATAAAGAAAGATAAGTACAAAGGTCACCCGAGTTAACCCATACTAGGACTCCATGTAGGAAAACATGGACATGGAGGAGAAAACATAGGGTCATGTTCTGATGGAGAGTGATAGAAAACATGTTTAGGAGAAAGTTAACAATGAGAAAATCACAAACTTGTGATGGGTTAAACGGTGTTGGGTTCCCCAGTAGGAAAAGTTAATAGACAACATTTTTGTTTAAAGTTACTTTTTATTGAGGAATTTATTCATAAGGAAACATAATGACTTATCATGTTGACTTTCAACTTTTACTAGATTCCTTAATCAAACTCATATTTTTTCCAAAAGACGAGTATTTAGGGAGACTTGTTCGCATTAAGAGTACTATAATCAACTTCTAGAGAATCACCTAATCCACAAAAGAGAACTATATACTTCCCATTTATTTAGGCTTTAACCAAAACCAAAACCAAAAGGTTAGTACAAGATCAGATAATCCAGAAAAGGATAACCCTTTATAAAAAGAAAATCTATTCTTATCCTCCAAAATTTGTCCAACAAAACCCAAAGTTCAACGAAGACCATTCTATAATCAATTTGACCATAAAATTCTTCAAAGTAAACCAAACTAAGATTGAAACCCAAATATTTGAAGGATTTAGTCACATAGTCTTCTAAGTTAAATCGTAACATTTATCTCCAAACAACATCAGTTTCTCCTAAAGTATCGTATTGAAAAGTAATTAACCTAATCACATATCCTCTATGATAGGTTAATCATTTTCATAAATAACCCAAAATCAACTTACTCTTAATTAATAAAATCATATAACTAAAAAGAATCGGTCAAACTAACCAGGGACTTCACGTAGTCCAGTGGTAGGCGATAAATACCAGCCGCACTTTGGTTGTGGGTTCGATTCCCGCAGCATTGTCCGACGCGACGGGTTGTCACACGGTCTGCGTGTTGTCCTTTTTCCAAAACTATATAATTCTCAAATCATTACCCAAAAGGGATAAATTCATCAAAAATAACCATAACATAATTTAACCTTAATTTTATCTCATGCCTTTCACTTCAATCATAACATATAGTAACCCATAATTACCTCAAAAGTAAGGATCATATAAACCCAAATGGTTCTTTATAACTATGTCCACAAAAGAAAAGATAACTGTTACTTGAATAAAATTTGCCTATATTAAACATCAGGGTTACACATAATATAAAAAGTCTTCTAATGTAACCCCATCATCAAAAGAGACTTAATACTCTTAAGAATTTCACCATAACTCTTGAAGCCCTTATATGTTGACATCTTACTCATTCAACATTCTTTATGATCCATTATCCATTCCTTTCCAACTTATTCCGAAATACCTCTTTCCTACAAACAAAATCATGAATCATATCCTAAGATTCCAAAATAGGAAAACAATAGTCATGAAATAGTACATACCTTTGATTGGTCATTGTCAGTTTCTTCATCCTCAATCGGAATTGCATTAGGTATTGGTAAACGAATATTGGTACGCTCATGGTGACCCCATTCACGAAACTTCTTCATAGGACATGTGTTTTCATAATGACCATGCACACCACATTTAAAACATTCAATTGATCCCTCAGAAAGAACTTCTTTCCCTTTCCTCGAGTCAACTAGATGCTTCCTTTTTCCATGGCAGGTTCTTTCTTTATGACCTTCATTTCCACATCTATAGCATATTTCTGTCCCTTCGAAACATTTTCCTAGGTTTTTCTTTCCACATCTTTGACACATAGGTTTTTGAACACACTTACCTTTATGATTATTACCTGTACTTCCGTAGGGATTTGTTTCTTGCATATATGATGTCTTAGAGAAATCCTCAAGGTTTAGGTGGTCAATCATGACTCCAGATAGTTGGTTCAGGATAATCACAAGAGTTCTCATTGCAGCTCCCATATCATTCAGTTGCTTGCTCAAAACACTGTCACAGTTTCCTTCACATCCACTGTTACTTTGGTGCCTTCTTGATCCATCCATTTACTAAAACCAAAAAGGTCAGTGTGAGTATATCAAAAAAACCATCATGTACTAATGAGTAAGATAAACAATAAGATATACTTACTCATTCAATTTATCTAAAACTAAGACTCTTTTCTGAAATCCTAACCATTATGGTAATGCCAGTTATGCTTAAAGAATACCCTAACCTCTAAAGTTATCTAAACCGACCTTTGATACCAACTATAAGGCCCTAGCCTTAAACCTTACCTAATCTTGAGTTATTACAAGATTACACATTGATGATCTTTTCAGGTTTAGAGTTTTATAGAATTAGATCATGAAACATGCATTACATTCCACATTTAAACAAAGTGGTTACATAAAAGACAGTATTTATTCTTCCCATCAACGGAAACATATTTAAAATGAAACATGGATTCTTTCTTGACACATCCTCGACACTATCATCACATCATGTACCTTTCCCTTGACCTGTGAAAAACATTTCAAAAACATGGGATGAGCATAAAAGGCTCAGAAAGGGTTATAAAAAATATGGAAAGGAAACATGAGTTCATATATACATAAGAATGAAATCATACTTTACCCATAAAACGTAGGCATATCAAATCTTGAATAAATCATAGAAAACATAAGACATAAAGGTAACTTGAGGCATTCATAACATTCTTACGTAGGGAGTAACCCTCTTGGTTACGTTTGGAATACCCATCACAGTATATTCCCTAAATCTCTTCGGAGAAACCTTAATGTTTCACTCCTTCGCGTTACCCAATGCATTGGAGAGCTATAACGGGCTCACCCGCCCTTAGTTTATCACGGAACCACCCGTCTTCATAATAATGCCCAAGAACCATAACATAATCATATCACATAAAACATGCATAAAGGAAACATAACATTTCCACATTTCAATCACGAGATATCAATACAACACATTGATATAATAAAAACATTATGAAAACCATTTTCAATACCAATGTAAAACATGGTATTTATTTTTCTTTTAAAAAAAGAAGGTATGGCTTGTAGAGGAAGCCAAAACTCAAATAACGGTTACGACGGCGGAGAAGTCGTTGTCGCCGCATACGTACAACAAAAACATTCCCTTTTGTCGTTTAGTAAACGCTTCGTATAAAAAAGATTCCTTTTGAATAAACGTAAAAGTCAAAGGGGTTTATACACCGTATAAAAGAAAGTTGTGTATAAAATAAAATATGCCTCAATGAAAGGAGATTGAGACGAAGTCCCATACCACCTTGAAGCTTTTAACATTTTAAACCATTAATATCCATATAAATAAATCCTAAAAAACCATTTTTAAATCATGGATATTAATAAGAACAAATAATTAAAACATTTAAAACGATATTTTGGTTAAAGGGGTTTTACCAAAATTAGAGACACTTGAATACAATAATCGAGGAATAATATTTAGTCAGAACTTTATAATGTCATGAGAATAAAAGGATTCATGATATAATACTCCAAAGGACAGTATATACACTATATAAGAGTGAATTGGTGCATAACAACAATGAACCCTCAATAGAAATGTCAAATGTGATGAAATCCCTTATAAAGAAGGTATCCTTAAATTAAGGACAAATCAATCTCAAAAATAGGTGTGAAAAATATAAATACACCCAATATAAGTGGATATTAAGTGTAAAACAATTAAAGGTCATTCACACATATTCAATGGATGACATATTCAATGACTACATGTTGAACCCAAAGAAATCGAAATTGGGTTAAAAAGTTCCCTTGACAGCCTAACGGCATCACATCAAAATGAGTTGATGAGAGATAAAAAGAGTATCTCATCACTTGGACATAAAATTTACATCAATAAGGATATATGAGAACATATCCCAACATAACAATATGTAAATTAAAAGACCCAACAAAAGAAGTCTTTTAAAAAAGTGGAGGGTGAAAGGTTCCCTTACCGACTTGGGTATCTTTCAAAACATACACCCCATGAAAGAAGGACAATAGATCATTGATGTAAATACTCATAAATGAAAGTATATTACAAAAATAGTAGAATAATGGGCAGTACATACACCACTCAATGGAATTTGTGGAAAATGTATCATAAATCTCACGGGAATAAAAGTGAGATGAAAAATCCCTTACGAAAACTCGGCAGCCTAACAACGCCACATAAAACTTCCGAATATGGATTGATGAGATCAAATAGGGTATCCCATCACATTACAATAAAATTTACAGAAAGAGGAATATAAAATAACATCCCCCAACATTACAAAGAGGAGCTTAAAAGAAGTGACATAAAGGAGAGTACTTAAAAAGAAAGAGAGAGGTTAGATCTCTTACGAAAGTTCGGCAGCCTAACGGCGCCACTCAAAACATCCAAAATGGATTGATGAGAGAGAATAGGGTATCTCATAAAATGAACATAAAAATTACAGTAAGATTAATATAAAATAACATCCCAATAATAAGAAAGATGAGCTTAAAAGAAATGACATAAACGAGTGTACTTTAAAAGAAAGAGAGTTGTAGGATCCCTTACCTCGGGTCCGACTTGACTCGATCGTTCTTTAATCTCCTGAATAATAAACTTGAGTTAATTTTTACTTCCTTAAGAACCTTTTTCAAGTTCATTATTCCTTTTATACCACTTATTACCATGTCATAAACATTATGTAATCATTTAAGTTAATAATATTTGTTTTGCCGATATTTGGTTCTTAAGTCGAAAGTGGACTTCTTACAAATACATGTTGTTCGTGTGGCCAAATGTTTATTATATCCAGAATTGTATTCATGATGTAGATATAATATATGTCATATATATCCAGTACATGCATGAATTTATAACATTACATAATCATTTAGAGGTAAGAAATGAAATGCACCGTTCATGGAGACGGTAAGCCGTACGTACGCATGAACGCTACTTTCATTTCTATTTCGTATTTTATAGAATGGAATAATAATGACATAAAGGTATATTATGATTCAAGTATAATATAATATATAATATCATATTTACATCCTTTATACATCCCACATATGGTATTTAACGAATCAAATCACTTTGAGGGGGCGGTAGTCCGCACTTCCTTAAATGAAGATATCGTGTATACCAATAATGGAAGCCATAAAGGTAAGACAAAAATGAAAAATACAGAAGCATAAGAAAAACATAAACATATTATATATCATATATAAAAATAGTGACATCATAATGGCCACCTTTGAAGGTGTTAAATGAGTATTGAACAATCATCGTTTCGGGAGGCAGAATTTCACCATCCACGGAAACCGTATGTTCTTTAACCATTTGATGTAGTTGTGTGAGAGTGTAGCTCGAATAATTCTTATAACAACATCCTAGTTTATTTAAGATACTGGTGTTGTTACAAAAGAAATAAATAAAAAGAGTTTAGGGGGTTGGAGAAGCAAAATAAAACAAATGAACATGAGAGAATGAATTACCTTTAAAAGTGTAACTCCTTTTGATTTGAGCCTAAAGGCTTCCTTTGAAAGGATTATGCCCAAAGGAAATCCTCTAGGATGAGGAGAGGGATGTGGATAGAGTAAATGGGCAGGGGTTGGCCGATCCAAATGCTTGATGAGTGTGTGAAAAGAGGTAGAGGTGGGGGCCTTTTATAAGAGGAGAGGAGGGGCACTTTTGGAAAGTAAGGCAATATTACTTTATTTGAAAATGTGTTTCGGTTTTAAAAGGTCCCACATTGATATAATTAGTGTATAAGGTTATAAGAGTTATAAATCCACCCATCCAATAAGTTTTGGACATGTGTAGTTCATAGATATTACATTATATTTCCATTTTATTTTAATCGTTAAATAATGATGTCATCACTGCATCATTATGATGTCATAAATAATTTAATTTATTTAATGTCTAAAAATTATAAAAAAATTTCTATGATGTAGGAAATATTTTTAGCTTTACAATGACTATTTATAATCAAAAATATGACTTGTATTACCCTACTTAAAAATTGTTTTAGTAAAACATATCATGTTTGTGTCAATTTTACTTTTCCATTAAATAAAAATATATTATTGTCATTTTCCAACTAAAGTGGCACCATGGGGTACCCAAGTTGGCCCATGGCTTTTATTGGTCGGCCATGACTCACCCAATAGGTGTAGGACAAGTGTCATGGTGTTTTCACATTCTTATAATATCATTTTTACCTTAAACTACACTAATTACCACTAATCGCGATTAAAAACTTATTAAGTTACTATTCACCAAAAAAATAATTTTTATCGCATTGAACCACATTTTACTTCTTAATGACAACCATGTATGTCGGATTTTCAAAATTCCATACACATTAGTGGGAAACTTTCATTTAACTGAAAAATCAGTTTGCTTGATTACCACTTAGTGGTTTCACTATTCATCAAAAATTGGAGTTTTTCAGAAAAATACCAAAACTTCACCCTAAGCTATATTTGATATTCCGAATTAAAAAATGAAGTCCGTTTTACAAAATTCAAAACATATTAGTCACATTAATTAATTTAATAATTAATTCCCGCTGTCAGAGCAAATACGTGTTTTTATAAAACAATAAGTATCAAAAGATTGACACTTGTTTAAGTATGATTTCAATGTGAAATTAATTCCAACGACCACTATTGGATTTAATGGTAAAAATATTTTCTAATTTCACTTTAAAACCAATTCAAAATATTATCTAATCATATAAATAAATTAGATTAAAAAGAGGTTTTGAATTAAAACACAACATTTTACACTATTCATTAAAAAAATGAACTTTATCGGAAAAATACCAAAAAATTACACAAAGTAAAATTTGATGTCCCGATTCTTAATAAGAGTTTTATTTGGTCCAAAATAATTTATAAGAGTGATCAAAACTATATTTAATGACAGTTCTCCATTAAAAGGCGATAAGTGAACCTTTAGTGAAAACTAGGGCATATACGCCTAAAATTGAATTCTTTCCGTATTTTAAGCCTTTAGATTTTATTGGATAAATGTAAAAACATTAAAAAACATATATAATCATATTTTATTTATTTCTATCCATTCCCGCCAATACAACGGCTACATGTTAACTACCATTTGAAATAATATTATTTTATTATTAGAGTGCAACGTAAGATTCCCAAGAAACTCGTTGTTGCGTGTTGGGTATGCCATCGAGCATAGAGTCCCCTTTAAAGTCATATTAATATTTCATTCAAAAATATGGATAAATATGAAAATTTCATATTCTTTATTTACCTGGGGTGTTACAAATATCAAAGACTCTTTATAAAATGGATATTATATATTTATTGGAGAAAAAGAAATAATTGTTGGATTTGAGTAATAAGGGGATTATTTTCCATAATTCTTCTCTATGGGGAGACCATGTTCTATTTGTTAAGAAGAAATATTTATCCATGATGTTTTGTATTTTCTATAGATAAATCAATTCTACTACAATAAAGAATAATTTTTTTCCCCACATTGATGATTTATTTGATAAAATTCATATAGCTAAATATTTTTTGCATATTGGAATTCATTTTGGGTATCATAAATTATGTGTAAAGAATGGATATATTCTGAAGATGGCTTTTAAAATGAGGTATGTACATTGTGAGTTTATAGTTATTCTATATGGATTCCCTAATAAACCCTCTATTTTTCTGGATATAATTAATTGAACAA
Organism: Viscum album; assembly: GCA_963277665.1. Classification (NCBI taxonomy): domain Eukaryota; kingdom Viridiplantae; phylum Streptophyta; class Magnoliopsida; order Santalales; family Viscaceae; genus Viscum; species Viscum album. The sequence continues at coordinate 132,012,854 of OY728162.1, forward strand.
TCAACGAATATATTGATGCTTGTATTACTGTATCCTTAAATGATATTCTATTATATTCTGAATACATATGATGACCATGAGAATCACTTGAGGATCATTCTTGATTATTTCAAAAGGAAAGAGTTATATGATAAATTTAGAAAGTGTGAATTCAGGATTCAGGAAATTTCTTTTCTTTGATATATTTTCTCTAATGATGGTATCATAGTTGATCCTGTAATGACAAAGTTAATACACCAATGGCCTATTCAAATGAACGTAACAGAATTACATAGTTTCATTGGTTTAGCAGTTTAGTATTGTTGTTTTGTTCTTATTTTTTTTTCAGATTGTCTAACCTACTAACTAAGCTCACACATATAGTAGTTAGTTCATATCGAAAGAAAAATGTACAATATGTTTTGAATAATTTAATATAAGATTTTCCAGTGGTCTTATTTTGAAGCTACCATAAATAAATGATGGGTTTTTGGTATAGAATGATACATCATTGAAAGGATTTGGTTGTGTCCTTGTGCAAAATTATATACTTATTGAATATGCATCAAGGTAGTTGAAGATTCTTAAGAAAATTTATCCTACTCATGATCCTTATTTATGATCCATAATATATTATTTGAAGAAATAGATACTTGATCACTATGGTGAATGATGTGATATATATATATATATATATATATATATATATATTACAAGGGTTTAGAATACATATCTAAAAAGAAAGAACTCAACATTAGGTAATGATAGTGGCTCGAGTTACTTAAAGATTATTATTTATCAATACACTACCACCTAGGAAAAGAAAATAAGGTAGTATATGCATTAAGAATGAAGGATCATAGACTTATGATCTAAATGAGGATTAAGAAGGATCTTATTTTTTTTATTTAGTAAATATGAATATGGGAATTGTTAAAGGAGGGGAAACATCACACATTTTTCAGATAATTGCTTAACCATATTTAATGAAAATGATAAAATGAACCTAATCTAGTTATGGAAATTTTCAAAATAAAATAAAATTTAATAAGGATGGAATATTGGATGTATTTGTGTTTAAGGATGGAATTCAGGAATTATGAAAGAGGTTATGTGTTCAATCAGTACAAAAAATAAAAAATGGAACTATTATATGATGTTCATAGGTCAAATTCCACTATAAAAATTTGTATTAAGAAGATATATATATATATATATATATATATAAAGGAACATATTTGGTGGGATAATATGAAGAAATAATTTTTTTACTCTGTTCCATGATTTATAGTTTTTCAATAATTGAAGGTGAGAATACAATATCTTATAGGGGTCATGCAATCTCGACCATTTCCTATGTGGAAGTGGGATGAAATTACTTTTCAATTCATCACTATATTACCGATTATTCCCCTAGAAAGAATGAAACAATGTGGGTTATTATTGATCACTTTATAAAATCAACACATTTTCTTTCTATAAGAGAAGATTTACCTCTTGAACGCCTAGAAAGAATCTATATTAATGAAGATTCAAGTCATCATGGTGAACCTGTATTGATTGTTTTTGATTGAGATCCCCATTTGCCATCAAAATCATGGAAGAGTATTCAGAAGTACTTGGATATAAAGCTTCATTTGTGTACTTCTTATAACCCACAAACCAATAAATAGTTTATAAGAACTATTCAAACATTTGAAGACATTTTGATAATTTTCTCACTTGACTTTCAAGGTATGTGGGATCATTATTTACTTTTGGTAGTGATTTCCTACAATAATAGTTTTCATTAGAGTATTCAAATATAGTCATATGAAGCATTAAATGGAAAGAGATATCATACTCTAGCTTTTGGGGATGAAGTTGGTGAATGGAAACTTGTAGGTATAGAACATATTAAAGAGACAATGAAAAAGGTAAATATTATTCTGGATCATATTAAAGAATCTCAAATTAATAAAAAGAGTTATTTTTACAACCTTAGAAAAATTTTCAATTCCAAGTGGGAGATCAGGTCTTTCTAAAAGTATCTTTATGGAAGGGTGTCATAATGTATAGTAAGAAAGGGAAACGAAGCCCCATGTACAAAAAACTATTTGAAATTATGGAGATAATTGGAGTTTTATCATACAAATTATAAGTGAATCTAATTATATTAAAAGTATATGACTTGTTCCACATATCATTGTTAAAGAAGTACGTCGTAGACCCAATACAAGTACTCAACTTTTAATAAATATAAATGGACCCAAATGTTTCATACTATGAAGATATAATCAAGATTCTTGACACTAGATAACATGTATTGAGAAATCACAGAACTCGACCGTTAAAAGTTCATTAAAGAAACGATAAAAATGACGAATCGTCGTGGGAACATGAGGATGTTATTAATAAGAACCACCCTCATCTGTTTAGAAGGAAATATTCATGAAAATGTTTTTGGATGGAATTTTTGAAGGATATAATAATATAACCCCCAATATTTTTTGGTATGTATCTTTTTAAATTAATTGAATTCATTTGATATCTTATGATACACATAACCCCAAACTTAAACGAACAGTGATGTACAATTAAATTTTAACATAATGGTTTGAATGGTAATGTGACAATTAGGAATACTAATATGGGAATTAAAATTATTATCTCACCCATGAAATTATATATAAATTTTAGGTATCTCATTAATGAAAATATAATATATTTATATCATGGAGTAAGAGAATAATTTTTTTAACAAGATAAATTTAGTGTTGGTATTGTGTGAAAATAAAATGTTTGTTTATAAATTTAAAATCAATATAATGATTTAAAAAGAAAAATTATTTTCATAATATAGATTCATAAATTAATATTTTGATGTATTATAATTATAATTTATTTTTATGAGACCATAATTAATTTTTAAAAGTGTCCTAAAATCAGTTATAATTGAAAAATTGGTATTTTTTTAATAAATGATGATTTTAATTAAAAAATAAATTTATTATAATTAGAAATATATTTTTATTAAATGGAGTTAATTTTTGAAATCTATGTTTTGAAAAATAATTAGGGTGATTTTTTGAGATTTTTCTAAAATAGTTGAATTTTTTTCAAATAGTGAAATATGATAATTTACAGTATTTAACATTTTAATAGAAATATATAAATTTTTGGGTCATGGATGTTTTAAGAAAAAAATTTATAAAAATTACATGTACGAGTTACTATATTTAGTCATGGGTATCAACACTATTGTTTGTCTTGATCCCAAATAATAAACAAATAAATAAACAAATAAAAAACACCCCCTCCTCTCTTTATAAATACCACCCCTCACCACCAATTATCCTAACACCTTAAAATCCTTGAAGCATTTCTAAATTATAACCATGTACCATCCCAATCATCTTCCCCATATCCAATACAATATGGTCTTACCAAAATACAAAATCTAGGTTCATTAAGGAGGCTTCCACAAAGATGATATTTAAGAGGTAAAATCATCCTTCCTTTTTATTTTTTTCTTTTCATATTCTCTACTCTTATACCCTTATACAAAGTGGAATGATAACTCTAGTATCATATAAATACTATAATATTTTTTAATGTAATATTCATCATCAAATATCTTTTATTCTCCTTTTATTTTAAATATAAATAAATCATCTGTGATGTATCGATTCACTACCTTCGTGGATGATGAGTTTTCATTTTCCATTACGTCCTTAAAGGATGGTAATAATTATATCATTATGGTTAAATTGAATTTTAATATAGATATTTTATGTTATTTCATGTTCAGAAACCAATATATAAACATAATATTAAATAAAATGACACATTTTCATGATGGTCGTAATAACCTCCAAAATAAACTAAAACATTTGCATCAACATTTTATCTATTGAATCATACTCATACCATGTAACCAAATGATATATGAGACCATTTAAACATCTATAATATAATTAATACTAATTAATTTCACATCTGGATAAGTTATTCATATTTTACATGAACTCCCATAATTATACTTTGGGGAAACTGACCATAAAATCCTGAAATAAATGATCCTAGACCAACGAAATTAAACACTATAACTCATCATATTGAAAATAAATGAAATTTATAAAATTATAACAAATAAAATATATATTTAATAATTTCATAATTAATTAATTAATTCATATTATTTGATTATCACAGACATTAAGTATAAGTAAAAAATCTTTCAAACATAATGTAATGGGTTTTTCATCTCAGTTTTATTTCTATGAGATATGCCTTATTCACCACTTATTTCTTGTGTGTAGAGTAGTCATAATTCCATTTTATATATTATATCATGTATCTATTTATATTCATGGTATTAAATTCTTCATTTCATGATCATTAACTTTATGGGCCATATTGATCAACTGATTACAATGTGATAAGGTATTTTTTAACTCAATTTTCATCCAATGGGTTAAACATCTGTTTCGTTGATTATGTCTTGATAAGGTTATGTGTAAAATAAATTTTGATTATATAATGTCTTATTTCCAAAATTTTAGGGGTATTTATAGTGAATACGCACAATATACTAATTTTATTAATGGAATGACCCTTGTATGGGATTTCATCTCAATTTTCTTTCATTCGAAAATATTTATGTGGTTATGCACCTATTTTATTTTCTATGGTGTATATAATAACCCTTTTATTTATGATACACAATAATATATTATTTCATTAAATATATATATTTCATGTATCATGGATATTATTATTTTCCAATATGCATACCATTTTTACATACATTTTTTACCTTGAATATTGTTTTAACTGTGGAAATATTAATGAATCTATATCCTATACTCCATATGGATATTTTGATAAAGTATATGGATCATGAATTAAATATATATAATTATTATTATTTTTTTACTTGATGTGATGTTTGAGGACTGACAGTAAAAGACCTCTTGATCCATCAAATGGTCTCCTCAGACAAAATAGTTGGCTTCAAACCATTGAAATTTGTTTCCAAGTAGAATTGGATGGGTTTCTACCCACAAAATTAAACTATATTCTAGTTGTTCTTTTTAGTAGTGGTTCATGTTTCATATAAATGACATCCAATAATTTAGTAATTCCTTCATTTAGTATTCAGTGATACCTATCTATGATATTTTTGCAATGCTAAAATGTGTAGATTCATTTTCATTCTCAAATTATTGATTAAATGTCATGTGTTTTTCATTTATTTACCTTTACTTATTTATTATTGAAAATTGAATTTTCTTCACTTATTATTGATTCTGTTTCTACTTTATGCAATCCATGATGATCATTTGAGCTCAGTCTTTTATTTTTATCCCTCACCACGTTATAAAAATGAAATCTCTAAATAAGTGTGAAGGAATAATTTTATTTTTACTTGTTATGTTATATGTTTAGTTACCAATGTAATAAGGGAAACATGAAAGTATGTAATTATTAAAGAATAAAAATATTTTTGATCATTGGTGATGTGATCTATTTTATCCATTCCACTGTAATAAAATAACCACCGAATATAGGATACAATGGTTGGGGTTGTTATAGAAAGAAAATTGGAATAAGGGGGATAAATTTGGAGAAGTTACTTATTATGAGTGAAAATGGATGAGAACCATCAAATTTGATTGCCTAATTTTTATGTATTAGAGGACATATAAAGATAAAGTTAAGAAACATAATGAAATAATAAAGTTAACTTTTAGTGCTTTATGGTATAGATCAATTGATTCAGAGTCATCTTGGAATACTTCTATTGAGAAGAGATGTTTTTTATTGGAATAACAATTATGTTATAAAATACTATTTTTCATCCTTTTTAAAATAAAAATCATGATGAATATCATATTTTTAGTGGAAGTTCATTTTGATACTATAATATTTTGTACAAAACTTTAATGAATTAAAGAAAAAATATAAAAATATAAAAAACACAATTATTTTTCTAAAACTATAAAATTAGATCTCTATATAGGAAAAAATATTGTGTTATTAAAAATAATAATAAATTTCAACTATATAATGGATATCCCAAGATAGACCTTGAAACTTTTACCAAAGGAAGATAGAATTTTACTATGAATAATGTTTTAAAAACAACCCCATTATATACATTTGGGATTTGTTCTCAGCATGGTCAAAGTGAAATTGTAAAAATAATATTGTTCCATGTTTGAAATAATTTTTTTCAATAAAAAATCTTGTACTTTTTTTCCAAAAATATTTTCATATCTAGAAGTATTAATTTTTATATTAATATATCTATTAATAAATTATGAATTACCAAATACAACTATACTAACATTTGTTGACAAAATAATAAATCGTTAATAAAATATTTTCTTAAATAATTTTCTGTAAGTAAAATGAATGAAGAGTAATAAAAATAATTTATGGTATCTGGACAATGGATATTCCAAAAATATGTCCAATATCAGCTCCTGTTTTTAGAATCTAATAAAATTTGTATCTGGGCATGCCACATTTGCTGAAAATGCTAAAGGAAATATTATTGCCCTTGTAAAAATTACAACAATTGAATATGTTTTAGTTTCTTTTGTTTTATATGTTTATTGATTATAATATTTTTTATTAGTATTTCTTAATTATGTGTTGATGGGCTTCATGTAAATTTTGAAAAAAAACCTCTAGGATTTATGATTCTATGCACAATTTATTATTTAAATTCTTGAGAAATTATAATGTATATATTGTCAAGATAGAATATTTTATATATCAAAATTTTTATTTCTTATGTTACTAACATAATGAATATAGGTTGTGGAATATGATACGATACCACTAAAATAATCACTTTCGTAGAAAGATTTCTAAGAAATATTTAACTAGGGATTTTCTAAAATCTAATTTCTAAATGATAACATATTTAGTTGTTGTCAAAAAATGGATTCAATATAATATTTATTTAAAAAAATATATTTCTACCTTCGAACCCCAAAAACTAGTTCAAATGGCCTTTCTTGGACCATATCAATTTTATAGTTTATAAAAAAATTATTATGATTATGTGATTATTAATGATTAATCTTGATTCACATAGGTCTGTTTTCTGGATCATAAAAGTGAAGGCTATATATGTTTTTCAAAATATCCTATGTCTATAGAAAAACATACTGGACTAACCATTATGACATTATGAATTTATCATGGTCATGATTTTGAGTATCAAAACCCTATGACCTTATTCTCAAAAAATTTATATAATAAAACATTCTCTCATCATAGAACTGCTCATAAATATAGACTAATTTAAATGAGAAATAAAAACCATTATTAAATTAACCACCCTATTCTTGATGAGTATGACTTACCTAACTAATTTTAGACTGAATCTGTCAACACATCCTTCTATATTATCAATAGGGTTCCTATGATATTTATATTAATGAAGACACCCTTTTTATTATAGAATGGGATAAAACCTAAATATTTATACTTTAAAGGCTTTATGTGTAAATTAAATATTTTTAATATGAAAGTGAATAAAGAGAAATTTTCTCTAATGACTGATAGAAATATCATTGGAGGTTATTAAACCTATAGAAAATCATATTAAATATTCAATAAAAGAAAAAAGTATTATTGATGAATTCTTACATATAACATTTCATTAATCTAATCCACCTAGTCCCAAAAATTTTCATGAAGACCTTGATAATGATATAAAAAATTTTAAAATCAATTAATCGTAAAATAATGTTGACTAATCATTAGATTCACAAGTTGAATCTCCCAATGATGACCAATTTGACGAAAATTATTTTGTGGAATAATTTTAATGACCAATAACTTATATTTATAAAACTATAATAACTTATAGAGACAATCCTTTGGATGCTATTGTTGGAGAAATAGATAACGTATTTTAGACTAAGATTCTTTTAAAAACTAGAATGAACATCACGATATGTTTTCCAGAAAAACATATAAACTTTACTAAATCCATCAACAATGAAATCTGTGTCACAGATATACAAAATGAGTTAAATATGATTTAAATAAATATATTTTTGAAAATAGTGAAAATATTAAAACACTATTTAACTATTAATACTAAATTGGTGTTTATAAACAAGGTTGATGATTCGTGCATAAGAGTCAAAAATAAAACTAGATTAGTTGTATAATTTTATAGTCATGCATAAGGAATTGTTTATATATAAACCTTTCCACTTGTATCTAGATGTGAATCCATTGGAATAGTTCTTTCTTATTAATCACATCAAATTTTGAAACTGTTTCAAATGTATATCAAGAGTGAATTCCCTAATTGTCACATTATATTAATTTTTTTGAAAAAAAAATCCCCAAATTTTGAAATCCTCATTTTTCAATTTCTATTTTTATACATTCTAATGATATATATGGTTTAAAATATAATCTTCAAACACATAATGATAGGCTTAGTTCATTATTAATTTCAAAATGTTTTTCAAAAGTAATTATTGTTCTTATTCTATTAATAAGAACGAATTCAGATGTTTTTTACTAGATCATATCATATAGATTATTTTATTTCTTGAATGTCCAACACTATTTATATAGGGAATTTTCTAAAATGATGAAAAATTAATTACAAATGATTTTAATGGATGAGTTAAATTTCTTTTTTGACATTATTTTTTTCCAAAATAGCGATGGAATTATTTTAAACAAAATAAAGTACGAAAATGATCATTTAAAATTCATTGATATGGATAACACAAAAAAATGTTCGGACACTCTAGTGAGTAAAGACCATAAAATGTATTTGGATAAAACTATAATACTAGTTGACCAAATAGTTTATAGAGGCATTATTAGGTTTTTTCAATAATTAATAAATATCTAGCCTTAAATTATACATTATATTTCTGTGTATGCTATTTTCAACAAATCCACTATATGATGTTTAACCACATATAGATGATATTACTTTTGTTTAATATTTAAATTAATATAGTTTATCTTTTTTCATTTTTTCATACGGTAATATTAAATTTTTTTGTTTAATCCTTCTTAAAATAATTCCATACAATTGATCAAGTTGAACATATAGTCAATTAGATTGTATGCATTTTTTTGTAAATTTTATAAAATTTTCAATTATTAATTACTTAAATCTATGCTAAATATTTTTAATACATTCCTATGATTTAATATTTAAAAATCCATATATGGTTTTTTAATATCCCTATATAAAATATCAATCATCTCTATTCTCTAAAAAAACCCTAACCCAATTTGGAAATATCCTACTAACAAAATTTTCAATATTATCCTTCATATCATGGTAGAGAATAGTTAGGATAATGTCCCTTAATAATGTTGTAGTTTTATAATCTTTTAGAACTTCTAAAAGATTGAAATATAGCTCCAGTGGAACAAAAACCCATTAAATACACACTTGTTGTCTCATAGAGTCATTGCATAAAAGGAAATTTATTTAATATGGTTTAGATAAATTAAATCATTTTTAAGATGTGTTTTGTGATAGTTAGGATGGAGTGACAGGTTCATGGGTAGTGAAAGACCCTTCCATACAAGGATATTAAAATAGTTCTATATTTATATGCTTCTCAATGTTGCTGAAAGATGAGATAAAATTCAAAGGATTATTAATTGACAAAAGAATAAAGTTTTTTTGGACAATTTTGGTTGTATTTTTAGATGTACCACACCAATGTGAGTATGAGGACATTCAAATTTATTATCCTATTAATGATCCTAATTCTAGTTTGAGATATGCTTTTAAGAATAGTCTTGAAAGATAATCCCAAAAGGCCAATTTTTTTTGATTTCATTGGTGGGTGTAGGTTGTTGCTTTTTTTTATTCAGTGTGACACCCCTGGATCACACTCCTATACCATAATCCATTACCACATACTTTACCTAGTATCTTCGATACCAACTATATATTATCAGACATAACAATCTCAAAAATATGTGGTATAAAGAAAAAGAATTTATTACATACCTTCCAATGACCTTTTAGGTTTATAGATATATAAGATTAAGATAAAACATAAACCAATAATTTACATGTCCTTATAGAATCATGGAAATTATTTCCACTCTACGAAACTACTTAATCCATAACAAGTCCTCAACATATACCATAAATTCTAAAGACAAAATATCATATTAGACTTATCATATGAGATACCTTTAATTGCAACATGGGGGAAATATAAACATCAAAAGAGGTGGTATCAAACTCTTATAAAAAAATACATGTTAGTAAATCCTAGAATAAACATGTCATAAATATTATGGGAATAATAAGTAATAATTATAATTCCATAAAAAATTGAAATTTAGAAAATTGTATACCCACGGAATAAAATTAAAATAAAAAAGAATATATGGATAACAGTAATTAGTTTCATAGTTGTGAAATTAAGAATGGTAGATATTTAATTCCATACCATAATCCAAGAAAACATGGCCATAGGGATCATGATATTTTTTAAAGGTAATATCTTTTTCTTTGTGAGCCTATACAAAAAATATTGAAAAATTTTAGTCTCATGAGACCTACTAATGTTATGAGGATATATATAATAATGATCCCTTCCTATCACATTTTTAAGTGAAATAAATTCATAATATGAGAATATCAATAATTAATTCATAACCAACATTTCCTATAATTGTCATTGTTTAAATAAGAACATACATAATACCAATACTTTTCCCCCTGTCTATAAAGAGAAAACATGATCATAAACCATAGAGAGAAATAATGTGGATGAATAAATAATACATAGTATACTTGTAACACCCCAGGAACTTATAAAAAAATTTAATATAGAATTCATACAACATTGAGTCTCTAGGAAACAAAATCTTTATTATTATAGAAGACAGCTATAACCTAGCAGTTATACATAATTTTTTCTCTTATATGCTTTGAATTTTGAAAAACATATATACACGGTTTTGATCAATATGATATTTAGAGTCTGATAGGATCAGGAAACATTTATTTTTAATACTAAATTACCCTTATTAATAGTAATGTATCCTTATGAATATTAACCTCACCGATGTAAGTATAAATAAAATTTAATGACTATATAAAATAGAGTGAATATTTTAAACATTAATAATTAAGTGTTTGTATTTTTTGTTAGTAAAAAATAATTAATTAAACTTTTAAATTAATATATTAATAAAATTATTTTTCAAAAAATTATTTCCTAAAAAATATGTCATTTTACTTTGATTTTTGGATAATTTTATGAGACCAGAGCAATTTTTTGAAAGGATAATAATATCTGTTTTAAACTTAAAATATTTATTTTTCATGTAAATAATGATTTTATTTAAAAATTAAATTTCTCTTATTTAGAAATCTATTTTGATAAAATGGAGTTTATTTTATAATTTTAAATCACAACAAATGGTCATGGTAATTTTATGGGATTTGAAGTACATAAATTTTTAATGAATAGTAAAATTCGATAATTTATGAAATATTATAAATAAATGAATTCTTGCATCATGCTTCAGTCACGTGTGATTTAAATAGACATTTTTTTTACTCACATGAACTTATTACTCTTTTCTAATGGAATTAAATAAGACTATTCATTGTCTTGAGCCAAAATAATAAAATAATGATTAAAATATTTGGAAAACCATCCTCTCCTCCACTATAAAAACCACCCCTCACTCCCTCTTATTGTCACTCATCTATGCCTTAAAAATTCTCAATTCTCATCCAAAATAATCTTCCCTAGTCCATCCCCACGGCCAAGAGCCTTTTTTTCCAAAATACTAAAACCATTTCCCTTAAGAAGGCTATTTCAAGATGTAAACCTTCTTCCTTTTTCATTTAATTATATTTTTATTTATATTATTTTATTATTATCTCCAAACCTAATATTCCAAATTTATCTTGATAACTATAGTATCATCTATATACTGAAATTATATCATTTTTATGTAATAAAAATTATCAAACTCCTTAGTCTCATTCTTTTATTTTATAAAGTTAATCATCATTTGGGAGGTGCCAATTAACTACCTTTGTGGACGAAGAAGTTTCATTCTTCAATTTCTTCTTCAAATATATTCATGAATCCATTTTAAAATTATATAAAGATTGTATTTTTTATCCTATAACCCTTTTTATGTCATGGAATTAACATATTTACATAATAGTAAATGATAAAAAATGGTTTCGTTATGATCAATAACCGTAGTCATAATCTAGACGATTATCACTAAATGTTTTATTAAATGATTAATCCTCATAATATGTAAAAAATGATATACATAACCATTTAAACATACGGACTATCATTAACAAAGTTAAATTCCTAATCTAGATAATTATACCAATTTTAAATGAACTACATTACTTATAATCGAGCGAACCGATCATCGATATCAAGAAATGAACACTCCAGAATGACAGAATTCAACATTATAAATGATCAAAAGTCCACAAAGAAACTTAATACAATTTTAATAAATTATTTAAATTTATAATAGGTTTTGAATTAAATTATTAATGGTTCTATTTTCATATTCCTGGATTATAAGATCATGTGATGAATAAATTCAGACATAAGGTAAGGATTTTCTTCCATAACCTCTATTTTATTTCAGGTTATTCTTAATCTCTACTGACCTGAAATAAATTATTAAATATTATTATTTACTACTCATAAATTCTTTTTAATGTTATATATATGTTTACCAATTAAAATACTAATTTATTTTATAGGGAGTTATATGTTTCAAATGGATCATTCAAAAATTATTCTCGATAAATAGTATCATTTTAATGGAACATCTCGAATTCATACAAATTTTCAAATGCACTAAATATTTTATTTTTATCATCAATTGTTTTTATAAAATCACTCATTTTATAATGAAAAAAATGAATTTATTGACATCTAGTTTTATGAAAATATTTTTCTAAAATAGTTCTTATTTTAAATAAAAGAGTATTTATCTTAATAATTATTCGATGTTTTTATAAGTGTATTTTCAACTATATAAATACTCTTGCTAGTTATTATTTGTAATTGGGGTAAAATTTTTAGGACATCATCTACCATATTTTATTTAATAGTTTATTATTATTTTGGTTGTGGATGTTATATCTTGATATCATTCAACATATTATTATGTATGGTTAGTGTTTATATTTAATGATTGGGGAAAGTTATTGACATTTCATATATTATGTAAAATATGGAAGTATATATTATTTATGTTTATTACCATTCATACAAGGAATTAATTTGACTTATTATATGAAGGATGGGGCCAGGTATAACCCCTCGATATATTTATAGGTCTCAAGAGACAAACTTGTTTGAGTTTTTACCTATTTCTGTATAGTCTTGGAATGAGGCCTTGACAGAATGGTTATGATGTCCCACATAATGAATTCCCTCATAATGAAACAATTAAGTGTTAGTACGTGTGATTATCTGACTATTATAGTTTTTATGGTTATGTTTTATTATGTCATTATTCATTCAACTTTTATTTTTTTATTATCATGTTCAAGTATATGTTTAAAGGAATGTGTTTTTAGTTTCTCACCATGCCAAGTAGTTATGATTATGATTAATTCCACTGTATTACTCACCCTTACTGAGCATCTAATATCACGCCTTTTTTATGTTTTATTTTTCTCTAGGATGAAATGAAGTATATTATTAATGAATTGCAGGGAAAATTTAGGTGTTATGGATCATTATAATAGAATTTATATGTTTTATTTCATTTCATGTTGTAATGTTGAACTTATATAAGTATCTTTTTTTCCAAAACTACTAAACTATTTGGTTCTTTGGGATGTGTATTCCTTTTTTGTATTCCAATGTAATAAAATATGGCACCGACATTCGAAAACAAGGGTCAGTTCTTTACAGTGGTATCAAAAAAATTTTATTAGAAAACATGGAAACTAAATGTAGAAAATGTAGATTAGTGACAAAATACCTAAGGTAGAATTTGAGGATAAACGTACAATAAAATCCTATAATTTTAGTAAAGATGATATTATGTGGTTCTAAATATAAAATACACCCCTTTCACGATACTACAAGTGGGCATGGCTCTGGAACAGATATACCTATGAGTAAAAACTATGACATGGTTTTTTAAGATTGACCCAATATAACAAGGTACACGACAACATGTCTTACTATGAACCTAGTTTGACACTCTCATGGTATATTATAACGACCCATACTTTACATACATTGTTATTAATTCAGAATTGAAGAACACTTATTACAACATATAACAAAACCAACAAAGGACCATATAGGTATAGTGTCTTTAGAAGCTGGGAAACATAAACAACTGGTTCATAAAGCATCTACTTTGCCTCCCATTTATTTCATCATATCTAGAGTCCCTTTTTGGCATATTCTACTTAATAACCTTCTTCCTGACCTGGGGAAATAAAACATACAAAAGGGTGAGCTCAAATTCTCAGTAAGTGTAAACAAAAGAAATATCAATCACATCATATACATAAGAATATAACTTTTGGAAATCTTAACCTGCAAAAGAGATCATAATTTCATAACATGTGATAAATCATAGTAGTGAAATGTAATCCCAATAATCATAACTTAAAACATGAAACTTTGTGGCGTACACACAAAATCATAAAGAATCATTTATTATTAGTCAAGACTCATTTCCAAGACTATCTTAGTGGAAAAAGTCCATTTCTGAACTGAGTTACCCTCATTTCAGTCCTGCTTAACTGAATCGGTATAACCTACTGTTCCAGCCATGTCTATATCATGAGATAAAAAATCTTTATCCAATTCATTGGAGGGAGATTTAGGTCCCACCCATCTCATATTGATACCATTCTTATGCGTGCCACAAAATCATAAACCATACATCATTGCATAACCCATGTAATAAAAATCGGAATCTTAAACATCATGACATCATAAAATAATTCATATAAGATAAATGAATTCATAAAAATAATTCCATCACCACATAATCAAATCAATGTAATAATAGGGATAAAAA
This sequence comes from Viscum album, assembly GCA_963277665.1. NCBI lineage: Eukaryota > Viridiplantae > Streptophyta > Magnoliopsida > Santalales > Viscaceae > Viscum > Viscum album. The sequence continues at coordinate 132,027,893 of OY728162.1, forward strand.
CATAACCCTTTATTATCTTAGATGGAAAATAATTTTCATAAAACACTTGAACTCCATTCATGAGGAAAATATCATTTCTACTTCAAAAATACTTTTCCTTTCTTAACATGTCATAAAATTCAAAACTAAAAGAAGTTGATTAAAAATAAACTTGAAAAAATTTTAAAGGAATCTTCTTGGAAATAATGTTTTAAAATCCATTCATGCCATATAAGTTAAAAAAACATTCTTTGTACTTTTGTCGGAAAAGTCAAAAAGTACCTCGTACGAAAAATGAAAAAAGATTCCTTTCATATCCTTTACTAAAAACTCATCGAAGGGTAAAATTGGATTTAAAAAATATTATGTGGATGGAAATAATATTACATATTGAGGAAACATGGATGTGGATGATAAAATACACCCCAGTAAATGCCAAAGTATAAAAAATCTCGGATAAAAATGAGATTGTGATATTTCCCTTACCTTAGGTCCAATTTGCACCATTATACTCAGTATCACTTCATAATAGTCATATATAGTCATAATTTACACCATTATACTCATCCAAGTAAGGTGGTTGTGGAAAATAGATTACACCACGACGTGGAGACGGTATTCCGTACGTACGCACGCGCGGTGATTTCTTTTTTCCGTAGGATGGATATATGGTGAAATAGGGTTGTTTCATACTTATAATAACATATCACTATATTAGTGATACTGATTTTATTACTTCATAATGAAACAACTAAAGAAGAAGAAGTGGAAGAAGAAATAAAGATGAAAGAATCGGTAACCGACATTACCTTTTCTTTGAAGTGCTTCATTGAGACCTTCTTTTAGGGCACTACAATTGGTCTTTGAAGAATTCCAGGACCTCTAGGATGTCTCTAGGGAAGTGGAGAGGAGAAAGTGGAAGGGGTTGGCCGAGCATGAAGGCTCAAAGTGGTGTGAGGAAGAGAGGGAGGAGGTGCCATTTTATAAGGGAGGAGAGGGGCACCTTTGGAATAACAAACAATATTATTTTATTATAAAGTCAAGTTAGGTTTTAAATAGCTCAAAATTGAATTATTTCGAGGTTAAGGTGGGTATGGGTGGAAAAACTCTCATCCAATATAATTTAGACAAGTTTAGGTCATTATATTAACCTTATCTTTTAGTTTTAACTCTTGGTCAATTAGATTGACATTTACCATGTCACTGTGTATTTTTATATTATATATTTAATAAACTTACTATATACATCCAAGATACCCCCAAGTTGTGTTTGATTAATATATATAACCTTATATAAGTCATTTGACCGAACTGTAGATTTTTATGAATAAAATAACAATTAATAATATAATATTTTTTTAAAAAACTATTTTATGTCAATTTTGACACTATTTGGTAATTAATTTTTTTGAAAATCATAACAGAATTATTAGTTCGAAAAAAGTTAATTAAATCAATACTAACATGTCATATTAATCTAAAAAATTAGTTTAATTCAAAAAAGTGTCAAATTACATTTATTTTGGTGTTTATAACATCAATTATGTCAATATTTCATTAATAAGATAATTACTGCATCATCTTTGTGTCATAAATAAATTAAATTATTTAATGTCTAAAAATTAAAAATAAAATACCATTATGTAGGGAATATTTTTAGCTTTCTAATGAATATTTATAGTCGAATTTATCTTATGTATAATCCCATATTAAGAATGATTTACTTATTAAACTGTGATTTTAACTATTTTAACCCTTCTTTAAATAAATTAATAATAAATGTCCTAATCTAATCCAAGTGGGCCTAAATGGTCATATGTTATTCCTAAGGTTGTTTTTGGTCGAATTACATTTTTCCAATAGAATTAGGACATGTTTTAGGGTAATAATAATATCATTTTTACCCTTAATTACCCTATTTACTTTTAACCGTGGTAAAAAAAAGTAAAAAGTTACTATTCACCAAAAAATAATTTTCATCTCATTGAACCACATTTTACTTACTGACATCAACCACGTCTCTCGGATTTTCTAAATTACACTCACAGAAGCGGTAAAATTAAGTTTTATGAAAAATTAAGTTTTTTAACTACCACTTAGTGGTTTCACTATTCATAAAAAATTGAATGTTTTCAGAAAAATACCAAAATTTCACCCTAGACTAATTTCGATATTACGAATCAAAAAATGAAGTCCATTTTCAAAAATAAAATTTATAAAATTTTAAAAAGTTGATATTACTATTCATAACGGCTAGTTTTAATAATATTTTAATAGTATATCGTTGTTTAGTGAAACTCGGTATTGCGTATGATGCAAGCTATCGAGGAAGCTCGCGATTTCGTGTAAAGAAAGACAAGCAAGTGTTGTGTATAGAAAAAGATTCCTTTGATGATTTATATAACATAAAAGTCTCGGGTGTTACATTCTACCCCCTTAAAATGAATTTCGCCCTCGAAATTCGTCACTTTGTAACAAACAGATGAGGATACCTCTCCCTCATCATATCCTCAAGATCCCATGTAGCTTCTTCTACTTGGTGGTTCCTCCATAAAACTTTAACCAATCGAGTGGTCTTGTTTCGTAGGAATTTTTCACTACGATCCAGAATCTCTATCGGATGTTCTTCATAAGAAAGATCTTTCTCCAGTGGTACAACTTCTGAGCTGAGTACATGTGAAGGATCAGGTATGTACTTTCTCAGGAGAGATACATGGAACACATTGTGAACTTGAGAGAGATTCGGTGGAAGCACCAATCGGTATGCTACCTTCCCAACACGATCCAGTATTTCGAAAGGACCGATATATCTAGGGCTCAACTTCCACTTCTTTCCAAATCTCATAACCCTCTTCTAGGGAGATATTTGTAAGAAAACTTTATCACCCACTTCAAACTCTAGGTCTTTTCTTCGGTTTTCGACATAACTTTTCTGTCGACTCTGAGCTACTCTTATGTGTTGTTGAATAGATCTGACCTTTTCTGCCATTTCATCAACGAGATCAGGTCCTAATAGCTTTCTTTCCCCAACTTCATCCCAGCAAGTTGGATTCCTACATTTCTTTCCATGGATAGCTTCATAAGGATCCGTCTGAATACTGGAGTGAAAGATATTATTATAAGAAAATTCCACCAAATGTAGGTGTTGATCCCAACCACTTTTGAAATCCATAGAGCAAGCTCTCAACATATCTTCTAGAGTTTGAATTGTTCTCTCAGACTGACCGTCTGTCTGAGGATGATAAGAAGTGCTGAAACTCAACTCTGTATCCAGAGTATGCTGAAGACTTCTCCAGAACTTCGAGATAAATCTCGGATCCTGATCAAATATAATAGAAAGTGGTACTCCATGCAATCTTACCACTTCCTTTATATATATCCTGGCAAGCTGATCCAGAGATAAATCCTCTCTAATAGCAATGAAGTGTGCAGATTTTGTAAGACGATCAACTATGACCCAGATAACATTATTGCCTTTGGATGTTTTAGGAAGTCCTGTGACAAAGTCCATAGTGATGTCTTCCCATTTCCATTTGGGTATGGGTAATGGTTGTAACATCCCCTTAGACTTCTGTCTCTCAACATTAACTTGTTGACAAACCAAGCATCAAGAGACATATTCAGCAACAACTCTTTTCTTACCATCCCACCAGAAGTAGTCTTTCAGGTCCCTATACATCTTCATGCTTCTAGGATGAATAGAGAATGAAGAACTATGATCCTCATCCAGTAGCTCCTTCTTTAATTCGAGGATGGGAGGAACACAAACCCAATTCCTAAACTTTATTATCCCATCACAATCAAGGTTGAATTCAGGAACATTTCTAACCTTCTTTTGTAACTTGAAATCTTCTTCCTGTGCCTCTTTAATCTTCACATGTATAGATGGTTGAACATTCAATTGAGAAAGATACAATTTTTCCCCTTTCATTATAATTCCAATATCCATCCTTTGTAAATCCATAAATATTGGATCTTTTGTGATCCTCATCATGGATAAACTAGCATGGTCTTGTCGATTTAATGCATCTGCCGCCTTGTTTGCTTTCCCAGGGTGGTAATGAATTGAGCAGTCATAATCCTTAATCATCTCCAACCATCTTCTTTGGCACATATTCAGCTCCTTTTATGTGAAAATATACATTAAACTTTTATGATCCGTATAAATATCACACCTTTCACCATAAAGGTAATGCCTCCAAATCTTTATTGTAATGATTACCGCAGCTAACTCCATATCATGAGTTGGGTAATTTTGCTCATGTATTTTCAACTATCGTGAGGCATAAGCTATCACCAAATCATTTTTCATAAGAACAGACCCCAATCCCTTCTTGGATTCATCACTGTAGATCACAAACCTTTCTCCACTACAAGGCAGTGTGAGCACAGGTGCACTAGATATCCTTCTTTTCAACTCCTTGAAATTCTATTCACATTCCTCCGTCCAAACAAACTTAACTCCTTTCCGAGTCAACATGGTGAGTGGACTAGATAATCGTGAAAAATCTTTCACAAAACGTCGATAATATCCAGCCAGGCCAAGAAAAATTCGGATCTCGGTTACTATTGTTGGTCTCGACCATCTTTCAATAACATCTGTTTTTGCTGGATCCAATGATATCCCATCTTTTGAGATTATGTGACCAAAAAATGCAACTTTTTGAAGCCAAAATTCACACTTTGTAAATTTCTAATAAAGCTTCTCCTTTCTTAGGGTCTTCAATATAATTCGCAAGTGATCTTCATGTTCTTCCTTTCTCTTTGAATAAACAAGAATATCGTCTCTAAAGACTACCACAAAAGGATCAAGATAGTCTCTAAAGACTCCATTCATCAGATCCATGAAGATAGAAGGGGAATTAGTAAGACCAAATGGCATCACTATATATTCATAGTGTCCATACCTTGTATGGAAAGACATCTTTGGTATATCCTCCCTTTTGACCCTTAATTGATGATACCTTGAACGAAGATCAATCTTGGAAATGTATTGAGCTCCTCGTAGTTGGTCAAATAGGTCATCAATGCGCGGGAGAGGATATTTGTTCTTGATAGTGATCTTGTTAAGTTCTCGATAATCAATGCAGAGTCTCATTGATCCATCTTTATTCTTAACAAACAGAACAGGTGCTCCCCAAGGTGACGCACTAGGGCGTATGAACCCCTTATCAAGATTCTCTTGGAGTTGCTTCTTCAATTCCTGCTACTCAATTGGGGCCATTCTGTAAGGTGTCTTTGAAATAGGCAAATCACCCGTTACGAGTTCTGTTGAAAACTCAACTTCACGATTCGGTGGAAGACCCAGTAATTCATCTGGAAATACATCATCAAAATCCCGTACAATGGGAATATTCTTAATTGTGAGTTTCTCACCAACCATTTGAGAGAAATAACCTTCATTTAGTGGAATCAAGACCCATAAGATGGAAGGAATTTCTACTGGAAGGTTATCTTCATCCTTGCATCTATAGACGATCATAGATTGATCTGGAATATGAAATGTGACTTCCCTTCTTTGGCAATTGATATGAGCTCCATGTAGAGAAAGCCACTCCATGCCAATAATCACATATAATTCAACTATAGGAAGGATCACAAGATTTGCAGGAATCACTTTCCCACAAACTTAAATCGGAGAAGAATTATAAACTTTTGATGTGACTGTTGTGCCATTAGGGGTTGTCACAGCTAACTCAAAGTCTAACTGTTGAGGTAATACAGTGATATCCTTAGAAAATTCTTCAGAAATAAAGGAGTGGGTGGATCCAGAATCAAATAAAACATTTTCTCCTTTAGAGTGGATGATAAGTGTACCTTTCACCACATCATTATCGTACTCCACATCACTGTTAGAAATTTCATGTGACTTTCCCTTTTCTTTAGCCTTAAGAGTTTGTTGATGTAGACCATCATCATCAACCCTTGTATTAGGTCATTTATTGGCATAATGTCCCATCTCCTTGCACTTGAAGCATTGAAGTGTAGTAGGTTTGTTATGTGTATCCCTTCCTTTGTTTGCATTATTAGACATCTTCTTCCCATCATCGCAGCATTCACATGCCCAATGACCTTCCTTTCCACATTTGAAACATTTACTTGTCCCTTTATGACAACTCCCTCCATGTTTCTTTCCACACTTTTTGCATAAGGGAAAGATAATCATCTTTTCAGTGTGCTCTTTAGATTTTCCTTTGAATTCCATTTTCCTCTTCTTATCAAACCCATATGACTGATGGGTTACTCCAATCTCCATCTCAACTTTGAGAGCACATCGAACAATTTCCTCATAGCTATTGAAGTCCCTTATGGCTAAGGCCCTTCGAAGACTTGGTTTTAAGCCACTAAAGAATCGATCGATCTTACTCTCAGGTTGGATAATAATACCAGAAGCGTACCTTGGAAGTCTTGTAAAATTTGGTTCATAGGTACCAACAGATTCATCATCCTTTTGCTTCTGTTCAAGAAACTCTTTCTCCATCTTTGTTCGGAGAATACGAGGGAAGTACTTATTGAAAAATAAGTTCTTGAACTCGTCCCATTCCATGGATTCAATGTCATCCCTTTGCCTCGTATTCTTAATAAGTTTCCACCATTGATCAGCATCACCATCTAAACGATACACTGCTAAGATGACTTTATCATGATCAGAACATTGAAGAACTGAAAATACGTTTTCAGTAATACTAATCCATTGTTTAGTAACTAATGGATCAGTAGACCCGCTGAATGAAGGTGGACGTTGTCTCATGAAGGATTCAACAGAATGTTGCTCCCTCCTTTGCTCGTTTGGAAGTCCTGCATGATTCATAGCTTGAGAAAGTTGTGTGAGCATAGCTACAAGATTTTTCATTCCAGCTCCCATAACGTTTGGTTGTTCAGGGGGACAATCATTGCATTGCCCGTCGCATTCCGCATTAACACGGTTCCTTCAGGTTCCAGCCATTGACTAAAACCAAGAAGAATAGTTTGAGAAACACTAAATATAATAGGAAAACCACATAATCAAGAATAAAATTTCACACTTAAGGTCTTATCCTAGGTTATTCATGGCCATTTCTAAAACACTATGATTCTGTTCTATGCTTAGACATTCCTTAGGGTTCCTACTAAGGCTTTCGCATCCTAGTTTCCAAAGGATGACTATACATTTCCTCTGATACCAACTATAACGACCCATACTTTACATACATTGTTACTACTTCAGAATTGAAGCACACTTATTACAGCATATAACAAAACCAGGAAAGGACCGTATAGGTATAGTGTCTTTAGAAACTGGGAAACATAAACAACTGGTTCATAAAGAATCTACTTTGCCTCCCATTTATTTCATCATATCTAGAGTCCCTTTTTGGCATATTATACTTAATAACCTTCTTCCTGACCTGGGGAAATAAAACATACAAAAGTGTGAGCTAAAATGCTCAGTAAGTGTAAAAAAAAGAAATATCAATCACATCATATACATAAGAACATATCTTTTGGAAATATTAACCTGAAAAAGAGATCATAATTTCATAACATCGTATATATCATAGTAGTGAAATGTAATCCCAATAATAATAACATAAAACATGAAACTTTGTGGCATACACACATAATCATAGATAATCATTTCTTATTAGTCAAGACACATTTCCAAGACTATCTTAGTGGAAAAAGTCCATTTCTGAACTGAGTTACCCTCGTTTCAGTCCTGCTTCACTGAATCGGTATAACCTACCGTTCCAGCCATGTCTATCTCATGAGATATAAAATCTTTACCCAATGCATTGGAGGGAGATATAGGTCCCACCCATCTCATAATGATACCATTCTTATGTGTGCCACAAAATCAGAAACCATACATCATTGCATAACCCATGTAATAAAAATGGGAATCTTAAACATCATGACATCATAAAACAATTCATATACGATAAAGGAATTCATAAAAATAATTCCATAACAACATAATCAAATCTATGTAATAATAGGGATAAAAACAGAACCCTTTATTATGTTATATGGAAAATAATTTTCATAAAACACTTGAACTCCATTCTTGAGGAAAATATCCTTTCTGCTTCAAAAACACTTTTCCTTTCTTAACATGTCATAAAATTCTAAACTAAAAGAAGTTGATTAAAAATAAACTTGAAAACATTTAAAGGAAGCTTCTTGGAGATAATGTTTTAAAAATCCATTCATGCCGTATAAGTTAAAAAACATTCTTTGTACTTTTGTCGGAAAAGTCAAAAAGTACCTCGTACGAAAAACGACAAAAGATTCCTTTCATATCCTTTAATAAAAACTCACCGAAGGGTAAATTTGGATTTAAACAATTGTAGGTGGATGGATAAAATATTACATATTGAGGAAACATGTATGTGGATGATAAAATACACCCCATTAAATGCCAACGTATAAATAATCTCGGATAAAATTGAGATTGTGATATTTCTCTTACCTTAGGTCCGATTTGCCCTGAAAGTGTCCGAACCTCCTGTATAATGATTTAAATAATGTTATTGACTTATTAAATAATCATAATTATTTTTATGATATCATATATGGTCATATTCTTAGTTTCTTGGTAGTAATATTTCATTGCTACTTGTTATTCGGGTGTTTATAACTTTTTGTTCTTATGCGTGTTTTGTCGAATAAATTCTTATTCTTCTCTTTAGGTTTTAGATACCTAATTTCCAGAATGGTATTAGTGTGATATATATCATATTGATTCATCAAATTCATTTATATAATCATTATGAAATGAAGATCATGTAGAACGAGTCGCATCACATCGTGGAGACGGTATTCCGTACGTACGCACGAGTGATGATATCGTTCCTATGATCGTGGAATTGTATTGGAGTGTATGTATACTATTTAAGAGTCATTATCACTTTATAATAGTCATATATAGTCATTATTTACACCATTATACCCATCCATGTAAGGTGGTGGTGGAAAGTGGTGTGAGGAATATAGGGAGGAGGTTCCCTTTTATAAGGGAGGAGAGGGGTATCTTTGGAATAACTAAAAATATTATTTTATTATAAAGTGAAGTTCGATTTTAAATAGCTCCAAATTTATTTATTTCTAGGATAAGGTGGGGATGGGTGGAAATCCTCTCATCCAATAGAATTTATACAAGTTTAGGTCATTATATTAACCTTATCTTTTAGTTTTAACTCTTGGTTAATTAGATTGACATTTACCATGTCAGTTTGTATTTTTATATTATATAGTTAATAAACATACCATATACATCCAAGAGACCCCAAAGTTGTGTTTTATTAATATATATAACCTTATCTATGTCATTTGACCGTTCCTTAGATATTTTGGAATAAAATAACAATTAATAATATAATATTTGTTTTAAAAACTATTTTATGTCTATTTTGACACTATTTAGTAATTAATTTTTTTGAAACTCATAACAGAATGATTAGTTAGAAAAAAGTTAATTAAATCAATACTAACATGTCATATTAATCTATAAAATTAGTTTAATTCATAAAAAGTGTCAAATTACATTTATTTTGGTGTTTATAACATCAATTATGTCAATATTTCAATAATAAGATAATTACTACATCATCTTTGTATCATAAATAAATTAAATTATTTAATGTCTAAAAATTACAAATAAAATACCATTATGTAGGAAATATTTTTAGATTTCTAATTAATATTTATAGTCAAGTTTATCTTATGTATAACCCCATATTAAAAATTATTTACTTATTAAACTTTGATTTTAACTATTTAACCCTTCTTTAAATAAATTAATAACAAATGTTCTAATCTATTCCAAGTGGGCCTAAATGGTCAACGTTTATTCCTAAGGTTGTTTTTGGTCGAATTAAACTTGTCCAATAGAATTAGGACAAGTGTTAGGGTAATAATAATATCATTTTTACCCTTAATTACCCTATTTACTTTTAACCGTGGTAAAAAAAGTAAAAAGTTACTATTCACCAAAAAATTATTTTCATCTCATTGAACCACATTTTACTTAATGACATCAACTGTGTCTCTCGGATTTTTGAAATTCCACTCACAGATGTGGTAAAATTATGTTTTATGAAAAATTCAGTTTTTTAACTACTACTTAGTGGTTTCACTATTCATCAAAAATTGAAAGTTTTCAGAAAAATACCAAAATTTCACCCTAGGCTAATTTCGATATTACGAATCCAAAAATGAAGTCCATTTTGAAAAATAAAATTTATAAAATTTCAAAAAGTGGTTATTACTATTCATAGCGGCTAGTTTTAATAATATTTTAATAGTATATCATTGTTTAGTGACACTCGGTATTGCGTACGACGCAAGCTATTGAGGAAGCTTGCGATTTCATGTAGAGCAAGACAAGCAAGTGTTGTGTGTAGAAAAAGATTACTTTGATGATTTATATAAAATAAAAGTCTCGGTTGTTACATATATGCTTAGGATAATTTATATATTTTTTACAAGCTATTATGAATGATTTGAAAGTATTTTTTACTAAAAGAATCCATTTTATATTATGGTGTTATCTATGAATAAAATTTCAATTTATGTTAAGTGTTATGCAAGTTAATATTATGCAATATTATTCATAGCCTAATCTAGTTTATTCCATCATTTAGAAATTGTGCATAGTGGAAGGAATAGAAACCACATGAATGTTCATATATCATGTAGGTATTTTTCCTTATGCAAGCTAATGTTGTTGGTTTTTGAGATACGACTGGTGTTTAGAAACTTATAACTATACTTGGATAGTTACCTTATGTTATGAACAATAACCATTATCATATAAAGCACCTTGAACCACAACATGGGGGAGAAATGTTAGAAAAATTTATGTGACAACAACCTATATCATTTAATGGGACTACAAAACCATTAAGAGAATAAGAGTGGAAAAGTTCCTTAGAGAATATATTTCACTCTTTGGGATGTAATGAAAGGGAGATGGTTTTCATCGTTGTTTATCATTTCTCAAGAGATATTGATTAATGGTGGTCACTAATTCAAAACAAAATTGAGTAATAAGTGATTGGAAATATGTAATGGAGTGATTTAATGTAAATCTTCTAAGAAAAATATATTCCTAATGAATAATGAGTAGATATGGAATGGATGTTTTTGAATCTAAAGAAAAAAGATGATGAGAATGTTGAAATGTATGAAGCTAACATCACAAGGTTATCAATGATTTTTTCACAATACATACATAATGCAAGGAGTAATATTGATAGGTTATTTGATGGTTTTAAATAATTCCTCTAAATGGAACTAGTCTTCCAAAGATTCTCATTAAATGATGATATATTCTCACATCCTATGAAGATATAAAAAAACTATGTATGTCTTATGAAATTAAGGGAATAAAATAGAAAAATATATTTGTTGAATAGCCTGTAAAAGTAAATAAAGAACATGGTAATAAGGGAAGAATTTATTTTACATCCGGTTATAATTGTGGGAAGAAACACCCAAGTACTTCCTGAAGGGTATAGGCATTTGTTAAAAATGTTGAGGAAAATGGCACGAATCGTGTGATTTTAAGGGAAAGAATGAATCAAAAAATGTTCTATGGTACAATTCAAATGAGAAAATAAATTATGAAAATGTTTAACCTATGAATCAAGGAAACATTCCCCAGAGAAGTATAATGGAAAAAAGAAAAGCTTATGCAATAAAAACTGTAGAGGTTGGAGTCTTTAACAATGTGTTGGTAGGTACATTAATCATTTCTTCAAATCTAACCAATGATTTATTTGATTCTAGGCCATCACATTATTTTATATCTTCTCATTTTTCATGAAAATTATAAATTATCAATATAATTTAATAAATGAGTTTTCAGTCAAAACTCTTAATGTAAGTATCATTGCAACAAAGATGTGTCAATAATCCCCCCTTATGACAAACAAACGTGATTTATTTGATGACCTTATCATCATAACCATGATTTTTCTTTATATAATTATTGGTACGAATTTTATTTAAAATTATTATGTGAAGATATATTTCAACAAGAATGATGTTTTGATTTTTGAGAATTATATAGAATCCCTTATCTTTAGAGCAGAAACCTCACCATCTGATTTTTATCTAGATCCACCCCAAGGTGGATCTACTGAATTCAATTCTTATGGATGAATATAATGAAATATATATTGGTAAGGAAATAAATATCAAAATTTAAGATGTATATATTATTTTATAATACATTGATGTATTTCTAGAGCATTTACGTGGACCCATCTAGAGCGGGAAATTATGATCTCTAATGATTTAATTCACGGTTAAAGACCTATATCAATGATTCCATATAGTATGGTCATAGTGGAATTAGTAGATCTGAAGAAACAACTAGTGAAAATGATTGATAATTTATTTATCCTCCCTAGTGTTTCTCTATGGGTATCCCAGTTTCTATTCTCTAAGGATAAAGATGGATCTTTGAGGCTGTGCATTGACTATAGGGAGATCAATGCAACTATAGTAAAGAAAAATTATTCTCTTACTCACATTTTATGAAGATAAATATTTTTATATTATTGGACTTAGATATGGATATCACTAGTTACGTGTGACGAAAGAATATATTCTAAAGACAAAATTTTGAACTAGGTACAAGCATTATGAGTTTACAGTACTACCTTTTGGACAAACTAATGCACCCTATTTTTCCATATATCTAATGAATATAGTTTTCAAGGAGTATCATGATTACTTTTTTTGTGGAATTTATTGATGATGTCTTGGTATACTCCAAAATCTATGAAGATCATTAGAATCACTTGTGCATTATTCTTAAGACTCATAAAATAAATGAATTACATGGGATGTTTAGAAAATGTGAATTCTGGATTCAAGTGATTTCTTTTCTGGGTCATATTATCTCTAAGGATGGAATTTTAATGGATCATAGAAAGACAAAGGCAGTTCGTGAATGACCTACACCAACGAACATAACTAAGGTATGTAGTTTTATTGTTTTAGAATGTTGTTATTGATGTTTTGTTCAAAGCATCAACTATTTATCCAACCCATTGATCAATCTTACACATAAAGGATTTATGTTTATATGGTCAAAATAATATGAATAATATTTTGAATAATTGAAGAGGATATTAGTGATTTCTCCGCTCCCAACTCTACAATCGAGAATTAGTGGATTTTTTATCTACAGTGATGCATCAATGAAAGGACGTGGATGTGTCCTCATGAAGAATGATGGGGTTATTTCTTATGAATCCAGTGCTTTAAAAATTTATGAACAGATCTATCCAACTCTTTATCTTGAGTATGCAACTATATTATTTTCTCTACAGATATAGAGACACTATCTCTATGGTGAAATATGGGAGATATATATGGATCACAAGAGTATAAAATATATCTTATCACATAAATTACTCAATATAAGGAAATTTAGATGTCTCGATCTACTCAAGGATTATGATTGTTTCATACACAACAACCTCTGAATGTAAAATAAGTTAGTTGATAAATTAAGCATAATATATCATAGAGTTTTTAAACAAAATGAGGATTGAAATGGTTATTTTATTCATGGATCTAGTAATGATATATATGGGAATTAGAAAAGAATGTGAAACATCATTAATATTTTAATTATTTTACCATCCATTTTCATTGGAAATAATTAAAACTTATTATTCTTATGATGAGAATCATCAAAATAAAATTAGAGGCTTGAATGAATGGAAGTTGACTAACTTTGTCTGGTATGATGAAATTCTAAAATTAGGGAAAAGTCTATGTATTTATTCTATACCTAAGCTAATAATGGAGTTATTGGATTATTCCCATTGTTTGAATTTCTCTATACACCCAGGTATCAGTAAGATGTATAGAAATTTAAAATAACAAATCTTGTGGGATAACATAATGATGGAAATTGTTGATTATGTGTCAATCTGATTATTCTGTAAACAGGTAAAGGGAAAAATAAAGATATCCTTTGGGAGTCATGAAACATATTCGAATTCCAACATGGAAATTGGATGACATAAAATGTATTTTGACACTAGATTACCAAAAACCCAAAGAAAGAATGATGCAATATTGGGGATTATTGACTGACTTACCAAATCTACACATTTCCTTGCTATAAGGGAGGATTTTACACTGGAGTGACTTAAATGACTCTATATTAATAAAATTTTTTGAATTAGAGGATTACCTATCTCAATAGTATCTAATCTTGATCCCTATTTTACATTGAAATGATAGAAAATTCTTCATAAATATTTTCATACTGAGCTTCGATTTAGTACTCTTTTTCTCCCAAAAATTGTAGGGAAGTCAGAAAGAATGATCAAATCATAGAAGACTTCTTCAGATCACAATACCTTAACATTATAGGTATGTTGTATCATTAATTACCTTTGGGGTAGTTTTCCTACGCAAATATTTTACATTATAGTATTAAATTGAAAACATATGAAGGATTATATAGAAATAGATGTCATACACCAACATATTGGGCTGAAGTTGGTGAAAGGAATCTTACTGTCCAAAAGAATATAGAGGAAAAAACAAAAAAGGTAAATACTATTGAAACCCATATCAAAAAATGTCAAAAATGTAAAAAGAGATTTGTAGATAATCTAAGGAATGATTTAAAATTTCAAGTGGGAGATTACGTTTTCTTGAAAGTGTCTCCATGGAAGGGTGTTATAATATTTGGGAAGAAAGGGAAACTGATCCCCATATACATTGGCATAGTTGAAATTCTAGAGAGAATTGGAGTTGTGGCTTATTGTTTGGTAATTCCATATAGCCTTTCTATGATATACAATGTGTTCCTTGTATAATTATTGAGAATATACATGCCAGGCCCAATGCATGTCCTGACATATGAAAGTATGGAATTGGAATCTGAAATATCTTACTGTGAAGAGCCTATCCAAATTCTGGACACTATAGAACACATGTCGAGGGATCAGAATAAATTCCATTGTAAAGGAACTGTAGAAAAAATTCATAAAATTAAAGAGGCGATGTTGGATCTCGAGGAACTTATGATGAAGAACTGTCCAAGTCTATTAATGAGGTAACATTTTGGTAATTTTGAGGATTAATTTTTTGTAAGGCAGAAGAATGAAAAACCCAAAGAATTTACAAATAAATTTAATATATAATGTATGAAGAACTGAGTCTGTACAAAACAAAAAAATTGTTGTCAAAGAAGATAGTTATAACCCATCTATTAGACATAATTTTGCCACTTTTATGTCTTGAATTTTAAGAAATGGATATATATAGTTTTGATAAGTAAGATATTTTGATTTTGGTATTATCAACTTACATTTTTGGTGAATAGTAACATGCACTTTGGAATAGTGACATACACTTATGAATAGTAATGTACCCTTATTAATAGAAACCTCACCCATGTTAGTATAAATAAAATGTAGGCACCATATAAATGAGTGTGAAAATTTAAATCATTACAAATCATATTTTAGTAATTTTGTGAGTAATAGATATGTAATAATTATTTTAATTTAATAAATTAATAAAAAATAATTTTATTATAATTATTCCTAAATAATTTTGTTTCTCCCATTATTTTAGAATAATTCTACGAGACCTCAGTTAATTTGTAAAAGTATAATAAAATTAGTTTTAAATTTAAAATCTATATTTTTCAAGTAAATAATGAGTTTATTTAAAACTTTAGTTTGTTTTTTATAAAATTATTTTGATAAAAATTATGTTCATTTTTTTCTAAAGGTCAAAAAATGGTTATGGTGAATTTTTAGTATTTTTCTAAAATACATGAGATTTGTGTGAATCGAAAATATGAAAATTTACAAAATATTCTAAACAAATGAATTCATGCATCATGCTTGAGTCATGGATGTTGTAAATGGCCATTGTTTAAAACTCACATTCACTTATTACACTATTTTAGTCATAATAATAATAAAAATATTCATAGTCTTGATCCAATATAATAAAATAGTGATTAATATAATGGAACCCCCCTCTCCTCCAATATAAATACCACCCTCACTCTCTATTCTCCTCACTCCTCTATGCCTTGAATATTCTCAAAGTTAAACCCAAATACTGTTCCATAGTCCCTCCCCACATCCAGGAGACAAAGGTCTTTCAAAAATACCAAAACCCTTTCCCATTAAGGAGGTTCTCATATAGGTTATTTCAAGTGGTAAATATGCTTTGTTTTTCATTTATTTTAATTTAAATTTATCTTATTTTCTTATTCTCTCCAAATCTATTCTTTCCAATTGATCATGATAACTATATTATTATTTACATACTATAATTATATGTTTCTAATGTAATAAACATTATCAATATTCATACTCTTCTTATTTTATATTAAAAATGAAAGCAATATCTCGTAGGTGGCAATTTACAACCTTCGTGGATAAAGAGGTTTTGTTCATCAAAATATTTTTCAAATCAACTCAAGAAAACATTTTAATTGAAGTGATATATTGAATAAATTATAATATAATGATATTTATATTATTTATGTAACATATTTACAAAATAATAAATGATTAAAAAAATATTTCATTATGATCAATAACCGTCATAATAATCTAAACGATTATCACTAAATGTATTATCAAATTATTCAACCTCATAATATGTAACTGAATGATATATATAACCATTTAAACTTTTTGATTCTCATTTACAAAATTCAATTAAAATTATGAATAATTATACAATTATTAAATGAACTCCTTTACTTATAATCATGTGAACCGATCATGAATATCAGGAAATGAACACACATGAATGACAGAATTCAATATTATGACATATCAAAAGTCTATAAATGAACATAATACAATTATTATAAATTATATAAATGTATAATAGGTTTTGAAATAATTTATTAAGGGGTATAATTTCATATTTCATGAAATTAAGCTCATGTGTTGTACACATTGAGATAAAAGGTAAGGGTTTTCTACAAGAACCTCCATTTTCTCCAGGTTACTCTTATTCTATAATTACCTCAATTAAGATATTAATAATTCTTATTTAATCCAAATAAATTCTATTTGAATTTTCTATATATTTATACCAATAACAAGAAAAATTAATTTTATGGGGAGTTATATGTTTTAAAAGTATCTTTTAAAAATTCTTCCCGATAAACAAGCCCGTTTCAAAGGAACATCTTGAATTATTACCTATTTTACAATGCAATCTATATTATGTTTTTAGCCTATATTATTTTTTATAAAAACACTAATTTAATTATTAAAAAAACTATATTAATTCACTTCTAGTTTTATAAATATATTTTTCCAAAAGAACACTTCTTTTCAAAGTAAAATAGTATTTATCTTAAGAATTAGACAATGATTTTATATGACTGTTTTCATATATTACAACACTCTTGTTGATTATTATGTTAAAGTCAGATAAATATTTTATGATATCATCTACCATATGTTATTTAATGTTTTAGGAATATTTTGAATAAGGTTGTTCTATATTGATACCATTCACTATATTACACTGAAGGGTTAGTGTTCATTTTTAATGACTCGAGAATGTAATTTATAATTCATAAGTTAGTTTTAATAAGAATGTATATGTTTTTTATGATTATACCAATTTATATAAGGAATGAATTTGTATAATTATTTAATGGGTGAGTCCCATTATAGCCCCTCATTGCATTGGTATGTATCATTAGACAAACATTTTGGGGTTTTTACCTATTTATGTATGGTCTTGAAACAAGGCCTTGATAAAATTGTTATAATGTACCACATTATTCATTCCCTCATTATGAAACAAGTAAGTGTTATTCCATGTGATTATTCGACTAGTAGAATATTCATTATTATTTTTTCTTATGGAATTATTCATTACGATTTTAATTCTTCATTATTATGCAGAATTATATGTTTGAATGTATGTGTTTTTAGTTTTTCACCAAGCCTAGTTTTTATATTTATGATAAATTTCACTACATTACTTACCCTTACTAATCATCTGAGATCATCACTATATTATTTTTTATTTTTCCATATGATTCAATGAAGTATATTATGAATGACTTTTAGGGATAATCTTGGAGTTGTGGATGATTCCCATGATAGTTATCAGTTGAGTTTCAGTTAAATTAGTAATATTGAACTTATGTATATATCTTGTATTCCAAAAGTAATAAACTATTCAGTCCTTTAGTATGTGTCTTCATATTTCATATTTCAAGGTATTAAAATAAGGCACCAACCCTGGGAAACTGGGGCCAAGTCTTTTCTAAACATTCTTATGTAATCAATAAATATTTATATCAAAATAATAAAATATTCATATTTTGTAATAGTTTTATAATAAATATATGTAATATCTTTCTATGTAAGGATCCTTCAAGAAAAAACCGTATAGAGTAATGATATATGGATAAGTCAGTAATTTACTAAATCAACCAATGTATAGAATTTAGAAAAACCCCATTTTTTGAAATGATAGACAATAGGGAATTCATAATGGAAATGAATTGGAAGAAAAAGTTTCATGATAAAACATTATAACTCATAGAAAAGAGACTTGAGCTATCAATATCCCTTACAGGAATCATACTACAAATGGTAGGAAATATTCAAAAAATATTTATGTCATAAAAATGTAAGTTCATATAAACAACCATAAAATACCTTATAACATAATCAATGGTTCAATGAACCGAACTAATATGAAAAAATTTGAAGAGAACAATAATAAAGTATTGAATGGATAATTAGTTACAAGAAAATTCATACATATTGGGAAATAATTGAATCAATATCCATTTAAAGAAGAGAATTTGATTTGGAATATTATTTCCCATGAAATATTATAATATATGATTAAAATAAATCAATGGGTTGTAAATACACTATCAAAATAAATGATGGAACAAAAAAATAATACGGGTAAAAGAATTAGAACTGAGATAAAAAACAATTAAAAATTTGGAATTTTTTCAGAAAAAACACCATGAGAGAATAAATATTGAAATGAAGAGTGAAAATAAATAAAAATAATGTAATAATTATACAAAATTATTATTTTTAATTATTTTCACCATTTAATAAAAACATGGTTCAAAAAATAAACATGCCTCAAGGAGTTAAAATTTGAGAAAAAGAACTCTTGCAACTTATCCTGAATTCCATGAATGTACTTTGAACTCGAGTAAGAAAAACATAGATTTATTAGTTATTTAATTCATAAAATAAGTCATATAAATACACAATTAGACTATTCATATGGAGGAAATAACTATATTAATTTTAGTAGTTATTACATATTTTTAATGCCAGGTGAAAGTAATCTTGATTGTTTTGAACTAGTTTTGTAGAAATGGTGTGGGTATTCATTATTACTACAATTTATATCATTATAATATCAATAACAGTACTATAATAGATAATAAATTATGTTTATAAAGGTATAATTTCACTCTATGAATGTTTTGGTTATAAACCATGAAGACGATATTGATGATGATCTTGTTTTGGTGATTCTTAACGAACGAACTGTCTTCTATTAATTAATAAGTAATGTGAAAATTTTACCTTTACATAAATAAATACATATTTAAAAATTTATATCTACTTTTACAATTAATTGAGCTACAATATAAATCCATGAATTAATTTCATTTTATTTCTCAAGTTGGTTGTCAGACCAACCCAAATAGTAACATACACTGTTTAGTAGATGATTATGTGATAGTTTAGTTGTAGTATTATTATACTAAAAGCATAATGATATTATATAGTGTTTATTAGTTGGATATTTTAAAATTGTGATGAATTTTTAGAATTATTATTGGATTTGAAATATTTTATAATATGAATAATAATATTTTCAACATAATACACTTTTTTTAAACAATTGAATTAACGATGATTGTCTATTGATCCTATAAATAAAATGTTCCCTAATTTATTATAATCTAACATTACTGATATATTAAAAATAATATTTATTAATTAAATCCATTCTTATTACCATCGATGAATGGTAGTAATGAAAATAAAACTACAAATCAATTTTTCCTTTAGGTGGAAGTCCATACGTACACATGAATAATGAATTTATTTTCCCTAGAATAGAGAATATGGAAAATATGATTTATCATTTGATAAAATAATATATTTTTTAAATATAATAATTATATAATTAAATTCTGATTAGGACTATCCTTATATAAAAGTAAATTTAAACAAAACATTTTGTGTTGTGGTGGCTGTAGTCTTCACAACACATGATTTACATATTAATTTTTCTTAATAAAAAATGGTAAGGTGGTGAATGATGTTAACATACTAAAAATAAGATAATAGTTCAATAATTATAAAATTTTTATCAATTTTAGAAAAAGAACTAAAATTTTAGCAAGAATAAATGCACTAAAAGAAATCAAAAAGAGAGTGGAGTGGTAAGAAATATATACCTTAATACTTTTATTATCGTATTTGTTAAAGGGGTAAAAACATTGAGGTATGGCCTTTTAGGAGAAAAATAATAATTAATGTTCATATTAGTGTTTAGGAAAGGTTTTAAAAGAGTTTGGGTTGATCTTATAGGTTTTTTTGTGAGGGAAAGTAAAGAGGGATTTGTTCCTTTTATATGTGAAATCAATGACATTTTTGTAAATAAACAAATGATTTCAACAATTTGAATTCAATATCATGTATAATGGATCCAAAATTGGTAATTAATTCGTCTTATAGTGGATAATTTATTTCCATATCTCAATCACTCAATTAAAAACATTTTTTAAACATGTTTGGCCTTTTACCTCTTAGGTTACTCATTTGTATCATTTTAGTTTTCACAACGAAAACTAGTTTTTACCTAGGTGAATTATCAATATTCCCAAAAATAAAATGGTACATATAATATTATTCATAGATATCGATTTAAAATTTTAAATTCATTTCTATTTTTCAATTTATAAAAGTGATAAAAAATTATTTTAAAACATAAATGAATAATCTATTAAAAAAACTTTTGTGAAAATGTTGGCTATGTTATAAAATATGAAATAAATTTTTTAAATAAATTTTTTAAAAAATTATGAAGTAATATATAAAATTAATATTTTGTGTTTGAATTTTTTTTGAGAATTTCCAATTCTTACTTATATACTAACAATCTTATAAACATCATATTTCTGGTAAAAATGACATTTTATGTGTTTCACCTAAACATACTTTTTTTTGAAAAATAATAAAATTTCATCTTAAGAAAATATTACTATAGAGAATATAAAATTAATACTTATTTTCTAAAAATAAAATTATATATTTTATAAAATTATCTTATAAATAAAAATATGATATACAAAAAAACCCATGTCTATAACATAATATCTTTTTATAATATTAACCATTCTAATATATATTTCATACGATTTATTAATAAAATTAGTATTAACCAATTATTCATATCAAATATATTTTATCATCATTAATCGCATGTTTTATGAAATATAAATGACAATCTAATAAAAATGAAATATTTAGAAAATTGTAATTTTAATTATAAAATGATCATATTGGTAATTTTAGTTATACTAGTTGAATTTCACTCATAATAAAAGTAACCTTTGTTTTATTTGAATAAATAAATAATATGTTTATTACTTATATTAAATTCCACTAATTTAATTCTTAGGTTATAAAAATTAAACACAAATATTTATATTTTACACAAATAAAACACAATTTTGTAAATATTCTATGTTGCTAATAGATCATTATATAGACTACATTGATTTTATTAAAGGAGATAATATTTTATAATCTCAGGGTGTTACATTATACCCCCTTAAATAAATTATTTCTTCATATTTTTCATTTCTACATAATAAAAAATATCTACTGGTGTTCAAAAAGAAGAATTGGATTGGGGTAAAATCATTACAAACATAGAGAAGGCTTGGAAAGTCAGCTATTTTCATATATCTATATTTAGTCTCTTCCCCAAAAGTTTAGATAAATATCATATTAATTTTTTAAGTGATACCTAAAATGGTTTTTATGAAATATTATTCCCTATGTTGTTAATTAGTATGGATAAAAATGCATAAAAATGGACATACAACAAAAATACTTCTCTCATCCCCCCCGCATCAACTTTGTGGTGCCAATGGGAGGTTGTGGTTGAATGATGAAGTTGTTGAATAATGAACCTCATCATCATAAGGATCAGTGTGATCCTAATTTATTCCCCTTATAAACCTTTCTAAATTATCCACCTCTATAGTTTCGACCAGTGCTATTTTGAACAACTCCCCCACCTACATTACAATGCCCAATAGATAAGCACCCATCTCTTTCCTTGAATATTGAAAAAACTACTATATTTACTTATCCATGATGATATATTGGATGAAGGTTGGAAGGGGATGTAACAAGATCTACATCCACTCTATGTGGAACTTCATATTCCCAAAAAATCATTCCAAGACCAAAACTATTTCCCAGAAATGTTGTACAATATCGCATGCTCTGGGTAATTGAACCACATTATCAAAATTCTCCCTGAATTAGGGATATTTGAAAACCTACACATTTTATACATCACTATCATATCTTATTAAAATATCAATTTATGTAGGTATTTTTATTCTACTCCCACCATTTCCATGATTCTTTTAACTTTTCTAGATACATCGGGTAATATACATGGAGGTGGGGAATTTGTGGATAATTATGAACATGATATATTATCATCTTATACCCTTGAAATAATATTAAGATATATATGTAGAAGTTAAAGGTTTTTTATTCCCCCAAAAACATTTTTTAGTCATAAATATGATATGAGTAAACTGATAATGATTCAATGAGTAGGGAGTCTATATTGAAATTGATAATCCTTTACTAGAATCACTACAATTCCATCTAATAAAAGAACAAAAAGCTAATATTTCTCTATAAATAAACATCGGATACAATAATCTTGATACTATATGTTTCATTTTATAATAAATTCATTTGGGTACTAATTTTATACTCATCAAAAAATTCTTGGATACACTGGGGTGGCTAGAATAAGAATCCATTAAGACATCTACAACTCTTAAGCGGAGGATTTGTATACCTTCGTCGCTTCATTTTCATAATAAACTATGATTATCGAGGTAATAATATATATACATCTATAATATGATTTATATTAATTCATTTTATGTGTTTATATTCATCATTATTTAATAAATGTTTTTATGAATGTTTTTAGTCAAAAAATGTATAGGTTTATTTAACTAAATTATTTTTCCATAAATTATATGTTTTTAATTAAAACATAAATTTATTGATTTTAAAAATTAAATTTTATAAAATTTTATTCATTTTTTGAATAAATATAACAAATATATCTTGGTACGAATATATCATATTTTTTTAAAAAAGACTGATTTTAATGAATAGTGACACATGTTGCCTTCTGAAAAATTGTCATTTCAATTGATTAAATAAATTAATTTTAAAGAACCATTATATTTTTGATATATTAATAATGTAAAATAATATATATTCTATTAAAAATAATCTGAATAATTCTATAGTAATTAATATTATATTTTATTTTGGTATGAGTTAATTTTTATGCTTTAAAATTAAATTTTATTAAAATGAGTTTTCATTCTATTTTATACATTTATATTAAAATTAAATTATTCTACTTATAAAAATCGAATAAATAAAATTTTATTCCATACTTGTAATATGGAGGTTCATAATTAATAATTAATTCAATTACATTTTTTTCATTATGAATAGTGGCCATGGTAAGAATGTGTCACTATGGTAAAGGGTAAATGAGATTAATTAAGGTATAGAATATGTGATAAAGTGGGACAATCATATCTAAATTCTTATTAGATGATTTAATTTTTACTATTATAACATTATCTTTTAAATTTTACTGTTTTAGGGACACTTTCCCATGATTAATATTTTATTATATATAAAATTTTAGAAATCATTCAAATATATCACTCCCCTCACTTATAAAAGAGAACCCCCCATTATCCATTACTCAGAAAATTTTAGAATTCTATTTCAAAAAATACATACCCAAACCACTCTAAAAATCCATATCCAAATCCTATATTTATTTAATTTTTCAAAACAACAATCCAAGAAGGCTTAATATGTAGTCTAAAAAGAGATATATTAGAAGAAGTTATAAGTCATGACCGACCGATTTCATGTCTGTTTCATAATACTCCTCTTTTAAATATTCTTACAGCATGATAAAATAATAAAATAATCATCATAAATATAAAAAAATGGGTTTTTTGTTATGGTAAAACTATTTTCATCTCATTTTCCATCACATGAGAAATGAAAACACTGCTCGTGCGGACGTGTGGAATACCCCCCCAACAGTCTGATGAGTGTTGTGTTTCATCACTTGATCATAGGGATAGTTATAACTATTGTAAAATAGAATATATATGATATTAATGAAATATCTATGATTCTATAAAGATAATATATTACCTACCAAATAAATTTTTCAATCCATTGTAAACTGATACTTTCACTCGTGAGTACGTGTCAAATACCACCTCCACAAAGCGATATGAATTATTTTTCTTTTTTTGACTTATAAGGAGGGATTTAACGATTAAACTAATCAATAAATATTGAATTTATAACATATTTATGATTATATATTATTAAATTTTTATCAACATTATTTATTTTTTACACATTATATAAATAATAAAATTGACATTCAAGAGTACGTAAGAACTACCATCTCAATGAAACATAATTTCTAATTTTCTATAACCAGCTTAAATGTTTGGTTTTCAATGTTTATGTAATGTATAAATATTAAAATGTAAATTTTATAATATTTTGGATATAATGTAACAATAAATACTTTTACCATGGTAATCACTAGTGCGGTTTTGATGTTAAAAATCAAACAACCCCAAAATTGCCTACATTAACTTAATATTTTTAATAAATAAAAAACATAGTCATGAATGAAATAAAATGAATATCTATAGTGAAATAAATATGATAATTTTTATTTTTAAAGTAAAAAAATTAATATTATTTTATTATTCATGATTTAAATATTGTACGAAGCTTGAGGGATCATAATATAAGTAACTTTTGTTTAAAACCATATTTTTATGTATTCCTTCTAAATCAATTTCTTCTATAACCATATTATTTATTTTTATTTGACGAATATTTCTATTTATATGTAAACTGATGTTAAATTTAATTTTAATCTACTTTTGACATTTTTTTGAATATTTAAAAAGAAAAATTTTAAAATTTTACAGTATTGGTCATTTTGATGTTTATTTACTATAGTAAAAAAGAATGTTTTACGAATATATGGATTAATAGACTTTAACCATAATCCTGACCATTATTAATTATAAAAATTAATTTATAGTATTCCATGGTAATATTAAAATAAAATATTCCTCTCCATAGTCTATGAATTTTTAGTTTTTCTGTGGAAATAAAAACATTTTCTCATCTCTATGGGATAACTGAAAGTGTTATTGATTATGATATTGAATACTAACTAAAAAGGGTTTGATAAAAAATTGGAATATTTTTTTTTTAATTCAGGGTATAGTTATTTTAAATTTTATATGAATGATGGGAGATCCTGATATATATTTGATAACAAATGATCTTATTAGTCCTCTAAAATGTATTTGATAAACTTGTAGATCATACCGAGTATTGGTTTCTCCTTAGGGTTATGCTAATTATCCTGTTAATTTATTCCATTATAAACATTATTGTAATGATTAAGGTAAGGATAATGTATGAATGTACCTACATGATATTATTTAAATCATTTACAAAGGAAATTTTTATATTTCAAAAGGATAGAAAATGAGTTTTTTAAGAAAACATTATTTCCTTTTTTTATAAAGGTTATTTATTTTCAAGTAAATGCATTCAAAAGTTTTCATGGTTTATAAGAAACCCTTATGATTATTATTTTTCCATTATGATTACATATGTATGTTTTTGGAACTATATTAGAAAATTTAGTTGTTTTTATAGAAATGTAAATGATTTTTTGGGATAAAATGGTTATATTAAAGAATGAAAACTTCTTTTATATGAGAGATGGTTTCACAGTGTTGGTTCACAACATCCAGAGTTGATGGATCATTCCTTGGTCCTTTCATTAGGCTGCTGGTGCATTTGGACTACTTAGAACAAATCCATCTTTGAGGGGGATCTCTTCCCAACAGGTAGTGGTTGAAAGGGTTAAATTTTTGCTGCCAGATATGGTTCAGCTAGGGAAAGGATGTCATGATTCCCCCATAAGGAGCCAAATTTAAAGCCATAATTAGTCATTAACACCTATCGACTAGTTCAAGAAGGGGCAGTGGGTTCGAGGAAACCCATATCTATTGGGCCGCAAACTGAACAATGACAGTTCATGCACATTGGACATCATTGGGGAGGTGATTCATGACAAGAATGATGTGGTTATGGAATTTTTTCTTCACACAATGACATGGTCCAGTCCTTGCAGGATGAAGCAATGAAGATGTTCTATGACCTTAAATTATCTAGGCAAAGGAACCATACCTTAGTGTAGTGGAAACAAACTCCATCATTATCTATAACTTCATATTTGGTAATTTCCCCACCCAATGGTCCATATATTAAATCATAGAAAACTTTGCTTGGTCTCAGGGATACCAACATCAAAATACTTTATAGAAGGCATGACAGGAACAAGGTCATTGACTATCATTCCACTTTTTCAGCCCATGTGAAGAGAACCATTTCTATCCGAATACAGTTTTAATGTTTTCAAAGAGGGAGCACCTAATTAAAGGGGATTCTCTAGGGATAAAAAATTTTAGACCCCCATAGTTCCTTTATTTCATACTACTCTATGTGTTTTGTGTTGTATAAATAAAAACATATCGATGTATTGATATGGGTGTTACCTTGAATGAATAATGTGTGTCTTTATAAAGAACTTATTTTGTTGAAAATGGATACCTTGTAAAATTTTCCTCATTTTATTGTAATGTTTTACTTAATTATCTAAAAGAATATTCCTAAAAGAATCTATAAATATATGAAAGTGTAATCCTTGTTGTAAATCATCGGTTTATGGGGTGTTTAAGGTAGATTGTATTATAGTTAGTATCCTAGAAATGGTTTAGATAACTTATGATGTTTGGGTGGTGTTAAAAGTCTCATTATAAATACTCTTATTTATGGTTACATTATTATAATATATATTTTTATGATTTCCATGTTGCTTCATCTAATCCATGTATTTTAAGAATGATTTATTTATAGAGGGAACATGGAATTTGAAATTATAATACATAAAAGGGATAATAAAAATCTGAATAATAAACCTGGTATGGTTGGAATATATAATTTTGTGGTAGTTTTGAATTAGTTTATGAATGATATTAATGGTGGAACCCATTAAAGAGAATGATTGAATCTTTTATCGAGGAATATGTCTAGAGTAATGAATTTCATAAAATATCACTCCCTAACATTCAATGTGTCTTTATACCCTGTAATAGATAAAGGATGGATCAATGCACTAGATAAGATATTTTAAATTCTAGGATGCTCAAAAAATCAGAAGATGACCCTTTATATTTATCATTTTGAAGGGGAAGTCTCTTAATGAGGATCTTTGATTTAGAACAATAATTAAAATAAGAACTTTCTTCCATATGATGGATGAGATTTAAAGATCTCTAATTTGAAAATTATTTTCCAAAATTTAATCAACATTTAATGTAATGATAATTACTTGAATTAAAGAAAAATATGAGGACTCTACTACCACCTAAGATGGTAATTTTAATAGATTTGATAAGTATGCACGAAATTTTGTTTTGTGCTATGGTATTAAAATTTATCAATTTTACTTAGGATTGAAGTCAATTTGTCAAAGTGCTATAGCTGATCAGGCGTTCATAAGTTACCAAGAATTTTGTATTAATTTGTGAAAATTGTGATGAATTTTGAAAACTTTTTCAAAAATATAGATAAGAAGATCTCCATATGGAATTAAATGGAAAATAATTTATCAATGAAACCTGAAGATAAGAAAACACAATTACACTCTTGTGATAATTGGGGATTGAATAATTATCTAGAATGTATGATTAAATATAGGAAGTTTTGTAGATGTAAAAATTATAGACACATGGCTTGTGATTATAAAGAAATGAGCAATACAAATGGTAAAATTTTTAATTAAAAGAAGGATTTGAAATTTTATAATTGTAATGGGTTGGGTAATTATGATAATTCACATCCAAAGTTAGCTACTCAAGGTAAGAATAATAATTTTCTGAAAAAAACAAAATTCTTAATAATATTTTGATACTACTACAGTAGATTTCATATCCTTAAATGATGTGGTAGTTGGAACATTACTTGTTTTTTAGACAATACTAATTTTATTATATGAAATATAAACATTCCCTTATATTTGGGTGATTTCCAAGTAAAATGAATATAAAAACTCCTGAAATAAAGTCAAAACTCATCGTTAAATATCTTAAGGGTAGTGTAATGGAAACAAGAATTTATAAATAATTTCCTATTACCATGTATGGTATAGTTTTTCTTGAAAACCTTATTTTCTTTCCTATTATATAGTTTTATGTTATTCTGTGTATGGATAGGATTTTATTTATTTATTCTAAGACAGATTGTAGAGACAAAGAGGTAATTTTTTAATGAATTTATATTTGTATATAATAATGAATTCATATAGTTTATAACATTTAATGAATTTAATATTGTAAAAATATGGAAATTTTAAGAACCTGGATCTTCTTTCCAGGTATGTTTTCCTTTTCTGGTCGGTTTTGAGAAAACGTTGAATTTTTGGAATTTTCTAAAGTACACATTGGGTACTTTATGAGTACACGCCGTGTGATGGCCATGTAATGGCCACACACACGACCATGTGGGGTGACCTGGAGGCTTCCTAAAGTGGAGTACTGAAAAGGAAAGTACACATCATGTACTTCAAAAGTACATGCAATGTAATTTATTTTTTTTAATTAAACATATCGGGGTTACATCTAATCGCCAGAAATCACTCCTTCTAGGTCTCGTTGGACTGAGAGCGTCGTACGGTTGCAGATATTTGATGATCCCCCGAGAGAGCGTCTATCCTCCGAATAAAACAATATCAGTTTCGTTAGAATCACATCAGTGAGTTATATTTTATCCTAGAGAACCATCTCTTGTTTTCTCCTCTCTTGTGAGATATCGTGGGTTGAATGTTTTAGAGGTTTTGTAGATATAATGCATTCTAGGTCGATCCTAGGGACGATGCCGGAGTATATCGATCTCCCAATGCCGAGGTAGGCAGTTTGTGCCTTTCCATTGAAATTATTTGAGAAATATGTGAAATTTTGTTGTGTGTTTACCATTTTACCCTTGTTGATTTTCTTTCCATGAAAGTATTCATAAGTAGAGGTTATTCAGATATGAATAGGGTTGATTTCTATGCTTTGAATGTGTTGGCCATGCTTGTCCTATTTACGACCGTTTGGTCATGTTGGCCTGTTTTTCTTTCCTCGATGTTCATCCCATTCCTAGTATTGTAGGATGGAGTTTTTATTGTTATTTGATATTCTTGATATGCCAAAAACTGATTATCCAAGTAGTTCTTGAGGTTTACCTTGGCCATTTTTCCATTGTTATGCTCGTTGACCTAAAGAGAGCCGTAAGAACCAAGTGTAGTAGTCTATAAGGGGAATTGACTATGTGAGCTTTCTCAGAGAGTCTTGGAACGACAATAGACTATATGAGGAATTGACTGAGTGAGATTCCTCAGTGAGCCTAGGACCACTTGGGGATATAAGAGGAATTTACTATGTGACCTTCCTTAGAGAGTCGTTGAATTACTTTAGACTATTAGGGGAATTAACTGTGTGATCTTCCTCAGAGAGTCATTGAATTACTTTTGACTATAAGAGGAATTTATTGTGACTGATTCCGCAGAGAGTCTTTATTTATTCTTAAATAGTAACCAGAGGGGATAGGTTGCGTGTACTTCCCAGAGAGTTACCATGCTTTATTAGATTCTTATTTGAGATGTGGAATTGTTTAATTCTGAATACATCTTGTTTACTACACCTTTTTGAATTATCTACCATATTTACTCACTAACTATTAGGCACAGATCTTTGGGTGGTTACCTACTAGGATTTAGTCTCAAACCCTATTTGGGCCATGTTTTTTTCCCAAACAGATTAAATTTATAGAGTTATAGATATGGGAAATCACCCTTCTACTTCAGGTACCTGAATAGCTATGGAGCTA
This sequence comes from Viscum album, assembly GCA_963277665.1. Classification (NCBI taxonomy): domain Eukaryota; kingdom Viridiplantae; phylum Streptophyta; class Magnoliopsida; order Santalales; family Viscaceae; genus Viscum; species Viscum album. Next base: position 132,058,228 of record OY728162.1, read on the forward strand.
GAGCGTGGGACCAATCATAGGTTTGCAATGCTAAGGAGATGTTATATTTTTCTCTTTTTAATTTGGTTTAGTACTGTTTGTTTTCTAGCACTGTGATTTTTTTGGATGATTTCCTAGACATATGTATCATACATCATTTATATATGATCTCTAGTTGTTTCTTACTTTCAGTCTTCTATTGTTTACTCTTGTACGGATTATTACTGCTTCCGCTATTGCATGATGATTACTTCCGCTGTGTTACTCTGATAATGAGGCCCTTTCCTGGGGATTTCCTGAGGGCCAGAACCCAGGGAAAAACAAAACCATGTGGGCTTGTAACAAATCGAACAATATCATGATATTAGTGGTTTCCATTTGATGTGACAACGAGGATGATGAGACCTTCTAGGGGGTGAGTTATGGAAATCCCACATCGTAGGAGGAGGATCATGAAACACCCCTTTGTAAGGTAGTGTGGATACCTCTCCCATCATGAGGCCTTTTAAGGGGGTGCATGAGGGCCAAAACCAATGGAAAAAACAAAACCGTGCGGGCGAGGCACAAGGAAGACAATATCATGATCGTGGGCTATACCGGGCCATTACAAATGGTATCAGAGCTGCAATGCTTCATGCCTATTCTAGGAGGTGATGAGTTGATCCTTGCATGGAAGTTTGAGGGTGGTCTAAGGCATGACATCCGATCTCAAGTGAACATATTCAGGTTGATGTTGATATCTTCTATCGTCAACTAGGCACTAATCACGAAGAATAATCTTAGGGATTTTGGATCTGTGAGCCTGGGTGTTTCGACATATAGAGTTAGTATTCCTCTTACTGATAGATAGAATTGTCATAGGGATACTGCACGAGGAGACCAGAGTAGGCGGGATGCATCTTTTGGAAGCCAGGTGGTCTGATATCAATGCAGGAGGAGTGGGAATACAAGGCCACATTTCCCGAGAGACCCAGTGGAGTGCCGATCTTGTTGCATGATGGGTCAACTTCAGCAATTTTGTCAGATATTTTCACCAGTAGTTGGTTACAGGAGCTCTTCTATGACTCCTCATTCAGGTCAAGCACCACCAGTTTCTCACTAGTCTAGGAACTGGAGTTCTTCTGGCTGTTTAGGACGAGGTGGAGGTCGTGGCCATGGTGTTCAGTCGCTGGTCTATCTACGACAGTAGTGTAGATCAGCTCAGAGTTGTTGGACATTGTCCCAGGGTCACTACACAGGTCAAAATTTTGCAGCGGAGCAGACCCAGCATAAACAGGATCCCAGACCCTCTATCGTTTGAGGTACGATCTCAGTAGCCTCAGTTTTATCTTCTTCAATTTTTGATACAGGAGCATCTCATAGCATTATATCTGTTGCTGTTGTGGAGAGCCTTGGTCTCTGTATCTTTTCTTCTGCTGATATCTTGACACTAGACACTCCGTTGGGGACCAGAACGACTACTGTATGTCACTATATGGAGTACCATCTAGACATTGGTGGATGTCACTTTTTATGGACTTCTATGTCCTATAAATGATATTCTATGATGTCATTATCGGAATGGACTATCTAGTTCCCTTCCAGGAAGTCATTGACTATTATCTCCACGGGGTGATTTTCATATCACTAGAGGGTGTATCCTTTCTTTATAAGGGTGAATGGTATGTCCAGGAGAGAAGAGCGAGACTAGAGTATCATGGGTTGGGAGGAGTTATAACATTGATTTCTAGTCTATATCTAGATGACCCGCATGAATTTTACATCATTTACCCATTCCTAAGTGAACATGGAATGACATCGCAATGGACTTCATGACCAGTTTTCCGAGGTCACATCGAGGGAATGATGCAGTTTGGGTTTTCACTGATAGACTTATGTGGGTTTCTCACGTCATGATGATCAAGGAGACCATAAGTGATAATGAGATGGGACAGTTGTATATATAAGAGATTTTACATCTACATTGATTTCCACATTCTGTTGTCTCAGGAAAGGATGCACATTTTACTTCTCGGGTCTGTAAGGGGTTTCATAAGGCTTTGGGTATAGAGGTACATTTGAGTATAGCATACCATCCCTAGATAGATGATCAGTCTGAGCGTACGATATAGGTGCTTGAGTACATTATTTGGGCATGAATTCTAGATTTTGGAGGCTCTTGGGAGAAGCATATACGTCTTGTGGAGTTCTCCTACAACAATATTTTTCATGAAACTACTCAGATGGAACCTTATGAGGCATTGTACGGTAGGCCATGCCTATCACCCTTATGTTGACTAGAGGTAGGAGAGACAACTTTTCTAGGACTTCGTCTTGTTCAGGAGACCACATAGCAGATAGAGTTGATTCGGAATAGGATGGATACTGTGCAGTCTCGATAGAATTCTTAAGCTAGTTAGTAGAGACGACCTCTGGAGTTCGAGGCTGGGGATCAAGTTTTCCTGCGTGTTACACCTAGGATAGGACATAGGAGTATTAGGAGACTGGGTATAATTTTTCCATGGTATGCCGGGCCGTTTGAGGTGTTGGAGAGAGTTGGGATGGTTTCCTATTGGTTGTATTTACCTCAGAGGTACAGGGATGTGCACGATTTTTTTTCACGTTTATCTTCTCTAACTTTACTTTTCAGACCCTTCTCATATCTTTCAACCTGAGGAGGTTGAGCTCGAAGTGTATGGGTCATTCGAGGAGCATCATATCCGGATTTTTTATCGTAGTAAAAATGATATTCGTGGATGGTCTTTTCCCCCTGGTATGAGTACTATGATAGAACGGATAGGTATAGGACGAGACTTGGGAGAAGGAGGCCAATGTTTAAGCACAGTGGCCAGAACTATTTAGGGTTTGTTCTTCTACGCCATGCTAGGGAAATTTGGGGACAAATTTCTTTAAGGGGGGAAGTTTTTAAGAACTCAAATCTTCTTTCCATGTATTTTTTCCTTTTCTGGTTATTTTTTAGAAAAAGAGGAATTTCAATAATATTCTAATGTACACGCCGTGTACATTATGAGTACACTCCATGTACTGCATTTCCGAAGAAGTCCATGTGCTGGTCATGTAATGGCCACACACACAACCGTGTGGGGTGACCTGGATCCCTCCTAAAGAAAAAGTATAGAAAAAGAAAGTACACACCATGTACTTCAAAAGTACACACCGTGTATTTTCTTTTTTGTTCCTTAAACGTATCAGGGTCATGTATAATCACCAAAAATCTCTCTTTCTAGGTCTCATTTGACCGAGAGTTCCGTATGGACACGAATCTTCGATGAACCCCTGAATGAGTGTCTGTATTCTGAATTCAACACCATTGGTTGTGTTGGAATCACATCAGTGAGTATGCTTTTATACGATAGCACCATATTCTATTTTCTCCTCTCTCGTGAGATATCTTGGGATGATCATTCTAGATGTTTTTATTGTTTTACCCCATTCTAGGTCGATCCAAGGTACGATGCCATATTATATCAATTTCACAATGATGAGGTAGGTGGTTTGTGCTTTTCCGTTGAATGTCTTTTAGAAATATGATCAATTTTGACCAATACCCTTGAATGGGTTATTTCTTGTTTATAGTTTTACCATTTTTGATTACCTTCCAAGATAGTATGCCTCGGTAGAGGTTATTAAGATATGAATAGGGTTGATTGTTATGATTTGGATGTGTTTATCATGCTTGTTTTGTGTATAACCATTTGGTCATATTGGCCTATAAGGCTTTCCTTGATGTACTTCCCATTCCTAGTTCTATAGGATGGATTGTTTATTGTTATCTGAAATGCTTGATATGCTGAAGACTATTAAGCCAAGTAGTTCTTGAGATTTACCTTGGCCATTTTTTTTGTTATGCTCGTTGACCTACACAGGGTTGTGAGAACCTGGTGTAGTAGACTATAATGGGAATTGACTATGTGAGCATCCTCAGAGAGTCTTCGAACCACTTTGGGCTATATTGGTAAATGACCGAATGAGATTCATCATAGAGCCTAGAACCATTTGGGGCTGTAAGGGGAGTTTACCATGTGAGATTCCCCAGAGTGTCTCTGAATTACATTAGACTATAAAGGGAATTGACTGTGTGAGCTTCCTTATAGAATCATTGAATTGATTTTTATTAGCAGGGTAATTGACTATGATTGAATTCTCAGAGAGTCTTTATATATTCTTCAATTTGAAACAGAGGTTATAGGCTACATGTATTTTCTAGAGAATTACCACGCTTCATTAGATTCTTATATGATATGTGTAATTGTTTACTGCTGATTACTTTTTGTTTACTCAAACTTTGATTATTACTTACCATATTTACTCACTGACTATTTGGTATAGATCTTTGGGTGGTTTCCTACTAGTATTTTGTCTCACACCCTATTTGGGCAATGCTTTTGGGCCCAAACAGATTATATTTTTACAGGTATAGATAAGGTAAAGTACCCTTCTACTTTAGGTACGTGACCTACTGTTGATCTGGAGAGCATAGGACCAAGTTTACTCTTGCGATGATGAAGATCTGTTATCTATTTCTTTTGTACTTTGGTTTAGTACTGTTTGTTTTCCAGAATTGTGATTTCGTTGGTTTATTTGCTAGACATATTTATCAATTATAATTTTTATATGTTCTCTAGTTTTTTCTTACTTTTAGTCTTCCACTTATTACTCTTGTATGGATTGTTACTACTTCTGCTATTTCCTGATGATTACTTGCACTGTGTTACTCTTCCAATGGGAGAATAGTTTTCCCATTATCACTCCCAAGGCCCTTACTACTAGTCAGTAGCCTCTGGCATTCGGGAAAATGCACTTGAGGCCATGTGACCAACCGAGTACAGGGCACCTCTGGGTGGATTCCAGAACCGAGATGTTACTAAAATAAATGTTATTATGAACATATTATTGAGAAAAAAAGGAATTTTTCAAATTTATGATGTTCTAGTATTAAATGAACATTTGGATGTATTTCATGATGAAATGTCTAGTGTTAATTTGGATTTAGAGGTTGTGTTTATTATTGAATTTGTTCATGATGCTAAGAAAATTTCAAAATACTCCCTATATATTAGCCACTTTTAATTTTTATAATTGAAAAAAAAAATATATGAGTTTGTTTTATAATGGTTATAACTTCCCTATAAATTTTCCTTGGGTTGATACATTTCTATTTGTTAAAAACAATAATGGTTCATTTAAAATTTTCATTGATTATTGCGCACTCAATAACATCACGTTTAAGAACAATTATTCAATTCCACATATTGATGACTTATTTGATCAGTTCTATAGTTAAAATTTTTCTTTAATGATTGATCTCCGGTTAGAGTATCAAAAGATGAAGGTTTTAGAGGAATACATTTTTAGGATGAGGTTTTGTTGGGAAAAAATCTATCAAGGCATCATTGAAGTATTTTTTAGGTGATTGTGTTTGTTGAAAAAGTGGACAACTGTGTTGTGATTTTTGAAAAAGGGGATTTCATGGTGGAATGTCGAGTTCACGAGTTGTGGTCAACAATCCATTTTTGATTCAAGAACATTGAAAAAGGAATGGATGATCTAGAGGCGGCATAAAAAAGAACAGATACAATGTGGTGCTATGTACTTGAAGGCTTGGAAACATGCGCACCATATGTTTTTCAAGATAAGATCATCAAAATATGGAAAAGGGATCAGTGTCGTGCATCTATTGGTGGTGTCATGCAAGTGACTTGCGCACTGTGAAAGAGACTTTCACGCCGATATCTTGGATGCTTGAGAACATGCGCCCCTATGGTTTTTGAAGATCAGAAGATCAAAATATAGGAAAAAAAGAGGTTCACGCAAGTTTTGAAGTGTGTCACTCAAGTGACATGCAGGGGAAGAGACCTACGCGCCGAGACATGCGTGCCGGTGGTTGACCTGTGCGTCGTCTCCCAAGGTTTTCAAATTAACTATAAATACTGGACCACCTCTCCTCATTTCTTACTAGATTTCAACACTTTGAAGATTCAGAGCTCTCGTCACGCAGGTGTGGTGGTCGTAGAGGTGGTGGTGTGTTCCACAAGTGGGACTTGCGTTCTAGTGTTGGATGTTGCGCAACAAGTGTTAGTTGCACGCCTATGGTGGTTGATGTGGGGATGGAAGTGAGTCGCGCAGGTTTGGAGTTGCAGAAGCTTATGTCGCTCAAGTGGTTAGAAGACTTGTGCGCCAGTTGTGACTTGTGTGCCGATACTTGTGTGCCATATTTGACTTGCGCGCAAAGTAAGGTTGATTTCTCGGCCGTACTTTCAGGACATGTGGAAGCTGGAAGTTCGCCTGATACCTTCGGTGCAAAGAGATATTCATCTATGGGTGAATGTTGGACTTCAACAGAGCATCTACATATAGATAAAGATGCATTCCTTCATGAAAATTAAGAGACCTACAGGTCTATAAACTGTGATTCGATTCCTTCCAATAGCAGCGAGCAACGGAAGAGAAGGAAGGTAATCCTCTCCACCGACAGTGAGCTAGAGTGAGAGAAACAGGGTGTGACCCTTGGGAAAGTGGTGATCTGACCCAAAACATTGTAAAGGCAGTGATCCTGGGCATAGAAGTGATCTATCCCGAACCTTGTAATCCACATCTAGTGTAGTTTAGTGGAATTTGGTACGACCAACAATCTGTCAGCGTATGCTCCTTGGATATAGCCCTTAGCGGTGAACCATGTAAAATTGATGTGTCCTATGCATGATTTACTTTCTGTTTATATTGTGCAACAGGAAAGAGAGAGAATAGTGTTTTTCTTAACAATAAAACAAGATCATAACAGGATTTAATTTTAAATTAGTCTTACCCTGATTCACCCCCCCTCTCAGGGTATTTATCCTTGTGGGCCTAACAGGTTTCATACTAGGTATACACATTATGAGTTTTTATTTATTCATTTTAGGTTACCAAACTCACCTGTTGTATTTTGTGATCTAATGAATATTGTATTCCTTGGGGGTTTTATAATTTATTAGTTTTTTTATCGATGATATTATATAATACTCTGAATGATATGAAAATCATTAGAAATTCCAAATTATTTTTTTGATTTAAAGGAAAATGAGTTGTTTGGAAAACCTAAAAAGTATGAATTTGTGATGTAAATTGTTTTCAGGGAGCATTGTTTCTCAATATGGCATTTTTATTGATCCTACTAAAACCAAATTTTTTTAATAATAGACTATTCATACAAATGTCACTGAGATATGAATTTTTCTTGGATTAGGGGGTTACTATTGACAGTTTTTTGAAATAATTTCTCGATTATCTATCCCACTATGTATGTTAACTTGAAAATGAGTAAAATTAACATGGATAAAGGAATGTGATGAGTGATTTTGGGGATAAAAAATATGAATGGTTAATTCCACCATGTCAACCATTCTAATAATAAAGGGTGAACTTTTTATTTATCGTGATTCTTATTTGAATGGATTTTTTTGTGTATTCTTTCAGAATAATCATGTTATCATGTGTGTATAATTTAAATTGAAACCCCATGATAATAATTATCTTATATAATTCCATGATTTATATAGAGTTTTTTAATTTAGAAATCTAGAGGCATCATTTATATGGTAATAAATGTGATATTTATAATAATTATAAAAGTATAAATTATATATTCACTCAAAACTAACTAAGGATGAGGACGATAATATGATTAGAACTAAGTAAGGATTATGATTGTATAATTCACTATAATCAAGGTAATTAAGACAAGGTTAATACTTCATTTAGTCTTAAATAAAATTCATCATTAACTATGTTACGTATGTAACATTAGCATTTAATCAATGATTTAATTAATTTTTTCCTAGAAATTATATATGTAGAAACTTATTCTATTCATAGATTGGGAATATGTGTTGTAATATTTGTCATAAATAAATAAGTAGGCCCAAAAGAATGTTATTGGTTTGAATGAAAAATTATAATTGTTCAATAAATGTAAGCTTCTTATGTTTAATGTTTATTAAAATTGAGTGATTAGATTTTGAAAGATGTTGTGTGTGATAATTGATTCTAAATTAAAGAAATAATTATTAACTAAATCTCATAGATGTTAATTTTCTATTTATCCAGGAAACAATAACATTTATAGAGATATTTAGTATTTTTTTTAATGGATGTTATGAAGATATATATAGTTTATTTTATTATGAAGTGTTTAACATTTCAACATGTTAAAGCTGAGAGATAACTACTGAAGGGGTCATTAAGTTTTTTTAGTGATTGAAGGAAAATAACTGAATATTTCCATGGATTTTTGGGTGGTATTACCAAATACATATTTATGTGATAAATTTATTTGTATGATTGTTTATTTTTTTACTAAATCTGCACATTTTATACCTATACAAGATAGCATTCAAGTGGTTCGGATTTCTAGAAATTATCTTAAAAATATATTTTTGGTTACTTGGAGTTCCCCTATCTATTTTATCAAAACATAATCCCATGAATACAAAATTTATTTTAATAAATTTTGAATTTTATGGGTACAAAAATAAATTATTGTAAAAACTTTCATCCCCAATCTAATTGAGAATCGTAGTATACCACTCAAGAATTTAAAAGATTTTCATTAATATCATTCATTAGATTAATAGAGAAGTTGGAATCAAAATTTTTCTTTATTTTAATTTTTTTATAATCTTAGATTTCATTCAAGCATAATTATTACACTTTTTAAGTAATTATATGGAAAATTGCGTTAGACTCTGGCATGTTGGGACAATGCGAGTTAGAGGAAGTTATTTTGACCAAAATGGGTTAGGGAGATGGTTGAGAAGGTAAAGAAGATGCATTGTCACACACAGAAAACATATAGTAGGCAAAAAACGTTTGTATATTTATAGAAGAAAATGTATTATTTGAGGTAAGAGATCACATTTTTTAATGTATATCCATGTAAAATTGATATACATTTTGGATGAAAGTGAAAATTAAGGACAAAGATTAGTATTCCATATGAAAATATTTAAAATTAGAATAATTAGATTATGTATTAGATTTACCACTGAGTTTTTTTGAGGTATACAATGTGATTTATGTGTCATTTATAAGAAATTAGGTACCTAATACATCTCAAATTTTGATCCTTGAAGTGGTATAGTTTTAGGAGAATATCTATTATAATGGAAAGCTATTTAATATTTTAGACCATATAGAGTAGGTACTATGAATTAAAGTGATTATCGATGTAATGGTTTGATATATGAATTACATGATTGAGGAATATACATAGAAATCAAAAAAAATACAAAGAGAAAAAACACTTTAACCTGTTAAAGTAAAGAATAAAATTGAGATGAAGTAATTTACTAGAGGAATAATGTAAAAAGATAGGTAATTTTCAAAATAAATCAATATTATGATTTATTATTATCCATTTTATGGTTTTATATTTGTTGGGAAAAAATCCATCAATCCATCATTGAAGAATTTTTGAGGTGATTGTGTTTTTTGACAAAGTGGATATCTGAGTGGTGATTGTTGACAAAGTAAAACAATGACATACAAATTTGTTGACAAAGAGGATTTCATGATGTAATGTTGAGTTCAAGAGTTGAGATCAACGATCCATGTTTGATTCAAGAATTTCGACAAAAGGAATGGATGATCTGGAGGCGGTACAAAAGAACAGATACAAGGTGGCGCTGTTTTCTAGTGTTTGACAACTTTTTGCGCCTGAAAATCGACAAATGTAGAAAAGTGGTTTTTGGAAAAGGGACTTGCGCACCATGTACATGAAAGCTTGGAAACTTGCACGCCATATGTCTTTCAAGATCATATCATCATAATATGGAAAAGGAATAATGTTCGCGCAATTTTTTGTGAGGTCGCGTAGATGACTTGCGCACCGAGAAAGATACTTGCGCGCTGATGCCTTGGAATCTTGAGAACTTCTGCGCCTATGGTTTTCCAAGATCTTAAGATCGAAATATGGCAATGGGAAGAGGTTCGCGCATGTTTGGATGTGGGTCGCGCAAGTTACTTTCATGGGAAGAGACTTGTGCCCCGAGGGTTGACGTGCGCGCCGTCGCGCAGGGTGGTCAATTTGCCGATAAATACTGGACCACCCGTCTTCATTAGTGACCGGAGTTCAACAATTTGAGAAATCAGGGCTCCCGTCACGCAGGTGTGGTGGTCGCGCAAGTGGTGTGTGGGACGCACAAGCGAAGTTGTGTGCCTGTGTGAGAAGTTGCGCGCCGGTTGGCAGTTTCATGCCAATGCTGGTTTGGGCGTAAAAGGAAGAGAGTCGTGCAAGTTTGGAGTTGGGGAAGATTGTGACGTGCAAGTGTATGAGGTGGACTTGCGTGCCCATTGTGACTTGCACGCCGATACTTGCGCGCAGAGATAGACTTTCGCTCCATGTAAGGTTTATTTCAAGCAGTGATTTTTGGGCTGCGTGGAAGCTGGATGTTTTCATGATACCTTCGGTGCAAAGAGATATTCATCTACGGGTGAAAGTTGTACTTCAATAGAGCATCTACATATAGAGGAAGATGAATTCTTTCATGCAAATGAAGAGACCTACATGTCTATAAACTGTGAGTGGATTCCTTTCCGATGTAGTGAGAAAAGGAAGAGGAAGAAGGTGATCCTCTCCACCGGCAGTGAGCCATAGAGAGAGAAACATGGATTGACCCTTATGAAAGGAGTGAGTTGGCCCTAAACATTGTAAAGGCAGTGATCCTAGGCATAACAGTGATCTATCCGAAACTTTGTATCCACATCAAGTGAAGATTAGTGGAATTTGGTATGACCGGAAACTTGTAGGTGTATGCTCCTTGGACGTAGCCCAATGAGGGTGAACCAAGTAAAAATCTCTGCGTCTGCCAACTTATTTTCCAGTATTGCATTTAAAGCATCATCATCATATAAAGAAGAATGTATGTGATCATAATATACACAAAAGTGAAAACAAAGTGACCCTTGTAAAAAAGATGTCAATATCCAGTGGGGTAAGAAGAATTTTGAAAAATAATATCCATACCCAGATTCACCCCTTCTCTCAGGGTATATAGGACCCTATTGGTCCTAACGATTGGTATCAGAGGGAAGGTTGCTTTTATCAGATTTGTTTTCTTCGACTTGGTGTAGTCGATCTGTGTGTTTAATAAATCAGTCTTCTCTTATCTCTGTGAGCCATGGCTAAGGGAAAAACATCAAAGAAGAATCAGAAGTCAGGTGGTATTCTTTAGTGTGGAAGTGTGTATAGAAAAAGTGTGATTCAGTTAAATGAATCAAACAGCTTACTGAAGGACGACCTGGATGAATAAGACAGGGAAAATATTGATTCACTCAATCATGATGTAGGAATGAGTGATGTACTCAATCATCATAGTGATACCAATACAACTAATGATGAAGAAGTAGCAAGAAGGAGGCCAGTAGTAGATGTTGTCAACATGACAAAGATATTGGATCAGAAGTTGGATGAAGAAGTAAAATCTAAAGATATTCTGATCAAAGTATTGGAGATCGAGGTAAACAAACTAAGAGGCTTAAATCAAAGTCTTATTGATGTGGTTACTAACCTAGAGGAGAAGAATGATTCTCAAGGTGATAAACCATAAGAAATGGAAAGAATGAAAGGAAAACAAAAGGCTGGTGGTTGTGAATAAAATCAAAATTCTAATGAAGTTCAAAAATATGAAAGCCATAATTGATGATCTAGCTACACAGCTGTCTGAGGTAGTTCAGAAGAATCAAATGCTACCACAAGAAAATGTATGTTGTTCAGATTCTGCTGAAGAAGAAAAATTGAAAGTGAAGGAGAAAAGTGACATGGTGGAAAATATCACACAGGAACTAGAAGATGCGATGAATAGAGGAAATAATCTCATAAGAGAAATCAATGACCAAATTGAATCAAGGGATATGAAGATTAAAAAGTTTGAATAAGAGATAGAATCAGTAAAGAAGGAAGTGGAGAAATCCAATGCTAATGGAAATCCCAAAATGAAGGATTCCTTACACTTTCTATTTGATTATCCTTCGATAGGTGATGGCGAAATGAAAAGAAAATTTGCTATTTCTAAAAAGAGGCAGGAACAAATTATCTCAGCTCAAAGAACATATAGTCTGGGAACAACTTATATCAGATTTGATGAATCTCATCATGTGCAAGATAGAAGGAGAACTGTGAACAGTTCAAATGTGAAAGAAATCCTATAGGTGCTGGAGATAGGCCTAATAGGATAGTTACAAAAAGTAGTGATGACATGTTCTATTTCTGCGGGATTCACGACCACACATCAAGCTTCTATTTAGAGGTTCATGAATTCATATCAGGCTATGAAAATAAAATCTATTCTGAATATGAGAATAAGAAGAAGCGTCCTGAGAAATCAGAGAGTAGAGTCTCTCAAAGGAAAGCATTCATAAAATTCTATTATTGTGGAAAAATGGGACACACCATGAATATGTGTCAAGAAGCTTAGAAGCTGAATGTCAGAGGAAGAACTGTAGCTACATCAACATCTCGACATAGAAATTATGAAATGAGTTATGTCTTTGAGGGAAGACGTTTCATATGTTTTGATCATGGGCATTTTTCCAGACAGTGTATCAAGAAGAAAGCAGGGAAGGAAAAGGAACCCAGGAAGAGAATTTCAACTTCAGTGATTCATAATGAAAAATTATACACTGTAAGACAAAGTGGTAAGGTGAAGAATAGGATTATAGTCTCAGGGTAATCACATTGAGCTGAATTAAAGGTGTATCTGTCACCTCCTCTATCACACTCACAACTGCCCTCTAAGAAAGAACATGAACATATATGGAAGAAAAAGGGAGGAAACACAATAGTTGTGAGTAAGGATAATATACATTTATTAGAGGACCCACCACCAATGAAAAATAGGGTGGAAACTCATAAATCTCATAAAAGGAAGATAAATAAAAAATGCGTTGAAAAATTCACAAGTCAGGTGCCACAGAGAGGACTGGAAGAAAAAGGAATATCCATGCACTGGTGGAAGAAGCAAGGGAAGATGACAAGAAAATAGATTTCTGCTCAGAGAAACAATCAAGGAAAATGGAATTTTGGAAGAACCTCAAAGAAGGAAATGTGTACTAGTCGGTCTATACTCCAAGTGATGAGAAAGGTTGGGCCTACAGAATCTACATATCAGAAAAAGGCTCAGCATGTGGGTAATGAATGCTTAGTCATATGGAAAGAGCAGTTGAATTTGGCCAGGCAGCTGGAAGAAGAAAGAAAGGACTATGATGCACTAGAAGAAAGAATCAAAGGGTTGACCCATCAGGATTAACCAATACTCTCGTCTTGAGGATTCGAGAAACTCCACTCTCCCTATGAATATAAATGCAATTAACTGATGATTCATGTGTTTCAGGATTTAGGGAGATACAATCCAAGGGGAAGTGGCATCTAAAGATGTAATGTGGAGAAGTGATGTGCTCTAGATTTTTAATTGGCTCAAATCAGGTACAACAGTTGATGAAGAACGAGAGAAACATAGCACAATAGAAAGTGATTGTGTTATTAACTTTATCTCTTATTTCCTAAACCGTGTTTCAACTCAGTAGGCTTATAGATTTTGATAATGGATCAAATATGAGTGGAAGATGAGAACAAATGATTTAGGAGGAAAAGATTAGTTATGGGTCTAAACTATTGGGCCTAACAACTGGAAGAGTTACATAACACAGTGGGAGCATTATATATCCTAATCTGATGCATGATCTCAATATGATATGAAGGATGAATGTCTATGCTCATGAAGAATGATTGGTGGAAAAGTAGCAACACACAGGTTTTCATGATTATCAATTTTTTTCTAACAATGTGGTATCAGCTGACTACTTTCAGGATACCAAGAAGCTGCGAGAGAAAATCAAAGGTGTGTCAACAAAAATCTGAGAGAAGATTCTCAATGAAATGACGTCATTGAACAATGACACAGAGAAAAGTAGTTGAAATAAATGAAGCAACTGAAGAATGATTCAGTGAACAATTTTTTTTGATGAATGTGTTGAGGAAGAAAGAAACACATGGGAAGTAGATGTGGGTTATTCTGATTTAGAAGAATACACCGATGGTGAAAAAGAAAGCATCTAGGACTTGCCTACAATGAATCCAAATAGCTGAGCTGAAATTGATAGACAGAATATCATTGGTGATCAGGAATCTCCTATTCAAACAAGAATAATGAAGTCACTACAGCAGACATCTTTCATATCATAGGTAGAGATGATATTCTTTGTTGATGCAGCTGAAGTTGAAAACTGGTTCAGGCTATGAATAAAGTGCTTGATCAGACTGCGAAGAACCAGATGTGGGAGATTTTTTCGAGGCTAGCTCATAAGAACATCATCGAAACTAAATGGGTCTTTTGAAACAATATGAATGAAGATGATGTAGTGGTTCGAAACAAAGCATGACTAGTGTGAAAAGGATACTCCCAGATAGAGGGAATCGATGGTGATGAGGCATTTTCACCAACCGCAAGGTAGAAGACAATCAGATTATTCCTAGCCATTGTAGTGCAACGAATGTTCAAAGTATTCCAGATGGACATCAAATCAGAATTCTTGAATGGGATTCTAGAGGAAGAAGGGCATATCGAGCAACCAAATGGTTTTCTTATTCATGAAGGTTAGAATAAGGTTTGTCAGCTGAAAAAGGCATTATATGGGCTGAAACAAGAACTAAGTGTATAGAACTCAAGGCTACATCAGTATTTGAAGAAACTTGGTTTCCAGCATGGTTTAGATTCTTACAATATCTATCTCAACCACAACAATAATCAAAGGATGATGGTGCTGGTTTATTTTGATGAAATAATATGTGGTGGATCAGATGAAGCTCTGTGCAGAAAGTTTTCCGAATTCATGAAACATGAGTTTGAAATGTCAATGATTGGAGATCTAATGTTTTTCTTTGGTCTACAGGTGACACAATGTAGGAATGGAACATTCATTTCTCAATCCCAATATGACAAGGAGGTGTTAAAAATGTTTGTCATGGATAATTACAAGGAAATGAAAACTTTGGTTTCTACCCGGATGAAATTATAAAAAGATGAGGATGGAAAGGCAGTTAATATCAGAGAATATAGGAAAATTATTGGAAGTTTGTTTTACTTGACCGCGAAAAGGCCTGATATTGTTTTCACCAAATGACAAGCAGCGAGATATCAGAGTAATCCCAAGGAAATACACATGATTGCAGTGAAAATAATACATCGGTATATCCAGGGAATAATGGATTTCGTCTTGACATATACTGATAAATCTCAAATAGAGTTATTGGGATATACTGATGCAGACTGGGCCGGTTCAGCGGATGATATAAAATCAACGTCAGGTGGTGCATTCTATCTTGGTGGACTATGTGTTTCCTGGTTATGAAAGAAGCAGGATTGTATTTCATTGAGCACCGCGAAAGCTGAATATATTGCGGCCACTCAAGAATGCACACAATTATTATGGATGAAACAACAGCTTGAAGATATGGGAGTTAAAGTGAAGTCTCCGATCGGAATCCAGTTTGACAACTCAAGTGCTATTAATCTTAGCAAAAATCCCATCTATCATTCAAGGAAAAATCACATTGAGATTAAGTATCATTTCATCAAGGAGAAGGTGGAACAAGGGCTTGTGAAGTTGGAGTATGTGCCTACAGAGCTACAGGTTGCAGACATTATGACAAAGGCCTTACCCAAGGAAGTTTTTGAGAGGCATCAACTAGAATTGGGAGTTCAGTAGATTCCATTCACTTGAAATAGTGTGGATATGGAACACCCCCTCTCCCCATGGTATGATGTGTTTTTCCCTAATGTGCTGATATGTGTTCTCTACTCTGTTACAGAATTCAAAGGAGTGACCTTTGGGTTCGTTGACAAAGGGGGAGAAAATAGTGATTGTTCAAGGGGGAGACAATGTGGCTATTTGCGGAATCATGATAGATACAGGGAGAAGCTGACCAGTGGAGCATCCTGATAGGGGGAGAAATGAGAAAGGGTGAGATTTTTGAAATCTAACGATGCTAGAAGTGATCGATCAAAGATTAGATATCACGACAGCTGTGGATCGTGATAAAAACAAAATAGTAGTGTTGGAGTGTGGTAAAAATATTTCTAAACAAAAATTGGTCTTCCAACAAGTCCTTAAACAATTGGTATCAGTTTAGTACAAATTGGTATCATTTTGGTGTCAACAGTGGATGTCAGAGATGTAGTGATTCATTGATGAACTTTTAATTTACTCTTGTTTCTCACGTCGATCATTACTCATGTGGGATTAGAGTATGTGTTGAGTAAATTCTTGATCGCTATCAAAATCGCAAAAGGCGAATGGTGGCTGAAAAATCAATGATGTATCATTTTATGGAAGAGTTGTCAACAAACCCAAAGGGGGAGATTGTTGTGAAAAAATCCATCAAGGCATCATTGAATCATTTTTGAGGTGATTGTGCTTGTTGACAAAGTGGAAATCTGAGTGGTGATTGCTGAAAAAGAAAAACAATGACATACAAATTTGTTGACAAAGAGGATATCATGATGGAATGTCAAGTACAAGAGTTTAGGTCAACTATCCATGTTTGATTCAAGAACTTCGTCAAAAATAATGGATGATCTGGAGGCGGTACAAAAGAACAGATACAATGTGGCGCTGTTTTCCAGTGTTTGACAACTTTTTGCGCCTGAAAATCGACAAATGAAGAAAAGTGGTTTTTGGCAAAGGGACTTGCGCACCGTGTACATGATGGCTTGGAAACTTGCATGCCATATGTTTTTCAAGATCAGATCATCAAAATATGGCAAAGGAATAAGGTTTGCGCATGTTTTATTGAGGTTGCGCAGGTGACTTGCGCGCCGAGAAAGATACTTGCACGCCGATGCCTTGGAAGCTTGAGAACATGTGTACCTATGGTTTTCCAAGATCTGAAGATCGAAATATGGCAAAGGGTAGAGGTTCACGCATGTTTGGATGTGGGTCGCGCAAGTGTCTTGCAGGGGAAGAGACTTGCGTGCCGAGGGTTGACTTGCACGCCGTCGTGTAGGGTGGTCAATTTGCCTATAAATACTGGACCCCCCCTCTTCATTATTGACCGGAGTTCAAAACATTGAGAAATCAGAGCTCCCATCATGAAGGTGTGGTGGTCTCACAAGTAGTGTGTGGGTCATGCAAGTGAAGTTGCGTGCCAGTGTGAGAAGTTGTGCGCCGGTTGGTAGTTGCACGCCAATGCTGGTTTGGGCGTAAAAGGAAAAGAGTCGCGCAAGTTTGGAGTTGGGAAATATTGTTTCATGCAAGTGTCTTAGGTGGACTTTCATGTGCATTGTGACTTTTGCGCCGATACTTGCGTTGCGAGATAGACTTGCGCGCCAAGTAAGTTTTATTTCCATCAATGATTTTCGGGCTACGTGAAAGCTGGAAGTTTTCCCGATACCTTCGGTGCAAAGAGATAATCATCTATGGGTGAAAGTTGTACTTCAATATAGAATCTACATACATAGTAAGATGCATTATTTCATGAAAATGAAGAGACCTATAGGTTTATAAACTATTAGTGGAATTCTTTCCGAAGTAGTGAGCAAAGGATGTGGAAAAGGTGATCCTCTCCACCGGTAGTGATCCCTAGAGAGAGAAACAGGGAGTGACCCTTGGGAAAGCAATGAGTTGACCCTAAACATTGTAATGGCAGTGAGCCTGGGCATAGAAGTGATCTAGCCCAAACTTTGTATCCACATCTAGTGAAGACTATTGGAATTTGGTATGACCGGAAACTTGTCGGCGTACGCTCCTTGGACGTAGCCCAGTGAGGGTGAACCAAGTAAACATCTTTGCGTCTGTCTTGTTATTTTCCTATATTGCATTTAAATAATCATCATCAGATAAAGAAGAAAGTATGTGATCATAATATACACACAAGTGCAAACAAAGTGACCCTTGTTACAAAGAGGTCATGATCCAGTGGGGCAGGACGAATTTTGAAAAAGAATATCCATACCCGGATTCACCCCCCCTCTTAGGTAATATAGGCCACTATTGGTCCTAAAAATATTCAACATAGTTTTATAAATAATTTTATAAAAGCTTTCAGCTGATAAAGGAAACGTTTTATTTAACTAAATTATTTTTTCATGAATTATATATATTTATTTAAAAAGAAATTTTAAAAATTGAATTCGATATAACCTAATTCAGTTTTACAATAATTGTATCAAATGATTCTTTTTATTATTCATTGGGATTTTTTTGAAACAATTAATTTTTTAGTGAATATTGAAAATTTCAATTTTTGAAAAAAAAACATTTGAATTAAATAAATCATGTAATTTAAGTAAATTTATATTTTTGATTTTTTTATAAAGTTACATAATATAAATATATTAAACACAATCTAAATAGTTCAATTAGAATCAAAATTCTATTTTAATTTAGTATATGATAGTTTTTAAAGCTAGAAATACAATATTAAAAAAACTATTAATCACTGTGTTCTAAGTATTTTTGTTAAAAGTATTGTAGACTACTTATATAAATTTAATCATGAAAAAATAGAATCTTTATCTATAAAAAATGATAAGGATAAAAAATATTTTCTTAATATTTATTTGATGGAGAAATTTTTACCCTTAACACCATATATTAAATATTTTATATTTTTGAGCCACTTTCTGATTATTAAGATTTTATAATATTTAATATTTCAGAAAAAGTACAAGTGTTCCATGCCCCTCACTTATAAAAGGGAACCTCCACTATTTTGTTCCACACCTATTGACCCCTCTAGTTTAGAAAATATTTGTTTAAAACTCTCCCCAAAATACCTACCCACATCCTAGAGGAACATATATTCTCAAAATACTAATCCTAGAATTCTAAAGGTGTTTGACAAAGAGAGATATATGAGAAGAAGTTATAAGTCATAACATCACTATGTCATGTTTATTTCTAATCGTACATATCTCAAATAATATTAAACCATAATGAAATAATACCTTAATTATCTAACATATACTTATTTTTTATTATGATTATGTTACAACACTTTTTCATCTCCTTTTCCATCTTATTAGAAATGAAAATAACACTTTTTGAAATGTCTGGGACACCACCTCCACGAAGCGATGTGTTTTTCATCACTAGAACATATGAATGGTTATAATGATTTTAAAAAATAAATATATATGATAATTATTATATAATTATGGATTTTTAAAGATAATATATTTTTTACCTTCTTACTCATTTTATTTGAGGGAAATTAATATTGATGACCATGTATACGTGGGGAATACCAGATCTATGAAGAAATGTGGTCAATATGTAATGTTTTTCTTATAATGAGGGAACTATTGAATAAATAAATCAATTATAATATATTTTATAAATTAAAAATAAAATTTTAACTCATTTATTTCTATTCCACCCATTTGAAATAATTAAAACAATGTTTAGCGTACACCTTGACCACTATTTCCATGAAATAATGTGGTTAATTTTATATAACCACCATACATGGTTAGATTTAAAATTATTAATATTTTATAAATAGAGTAAATATTAAATTTATAATATTTTTAATAAAATTTTTCCATAACACCTCTGACCAAGGTCAACACACCAATGTGGTTTTGAGGTTATAAATCAAATTACCCCAAAACATGCAATATGAACATCAGTATTTTTGTAACTAAATAAAACAAGATTAAAATCAAATAAATAGAGTAATTATAATAAAAAACATGATTTTTTTTATAAATTATAAACTTATATAATTTTATTATTTAGGATTTAGATAATGTATGATGTTAGATGAGACATCATGTAAGGGGTTATTCTTAAAAACCTTGTTTTAATGTGTTCCTTCAAAATACTTTTATCCCATTTACATGGTCATTAAAATAATTCAATAATATTATTATCTATAAATAAATCAATGTTAATATTTTTTTAATATTCCTTTGAATTATGTTTTAATCGTTAAAATATGTAACTTTTTTACGTTTACATTATAGGCCATTTTGGCATTTTTACCAAAGTACCAAATGAATTCTTTTAATATATACGGTTTTTACAATTTTTTTACACCATCAAATATGTTATGAATTATCATTATTCAATTATAATATTACATGTTTATTTTATAATAAAATATTTCTCTCAATATTCTAGGAAACAATTTTATTTTTATTTTTATGTTATAACAAAAAGTTTTTTTGATTTCGTGATTGAATGCCATGGCAAATGGATTTTATTATTCATGTTAAAGATATATGTGTTTTATTCATGATGTGGTTCTTGGATAGTTTTTATGAATTATGGGTGATCCTAAACTAGCTCTGATGATGGTTAATCATAATATATCTCTCTAATTCAATTGGTAAATTGATGAAGTTTACCTATTTTAGGTTACTCATAAGAGATATTGCCATTATCCATTTTGGTGATTCCATTATATAGGTTTATATAAGGGTAAATTTAAGCATTATTTCATAAGGTAACTATTTTATATTATTTCAATTGTTTATAATGTAAATAGTTTTACTTCAAAAGGTATGAAAATGAGCTTAGATTTTTTAGAAATTTTAGGACTTTTTTTAATGAATATAAAAGAATTGTTTTTCTATGAAAGGTAACAATGAGTTTTTACAAATTCTAAAAAAATATTATGATTATTATTTTCAATTTATGAGTACATATGAAATTTATTATGAGATATATTATAAAATTAATTTTCATTCATAAATACGTAAACTCTTTTTTGATGTAATATGATTATTTTGAAGAAGGAAAAAAATTCTAATGTATTTTTAGGTATACAAATATATTAATGAATTTATTTTATTTTAAATCACCTACATATATATTCGTTACTCATCACACATTTTCAAATAGTTTTTAATCTTCTTAGGTTGATTATAATAATTAATAAATTCAAAATTCCAGATATGATATTCACCTTGGATGAAACAAGTGTGTCATTATGAAAACTTGTTTTGTGGAAAAAATTGAAACTGTGTGAAGTTTTACACATAATTTATGTCATGTTTATCATAATTACATTAAAATATAAACCAAAAAAATCTTATAAATATAATAATGTGATAACCTTTTATAATTCATTCAATTATTGGTTGTTTATTATACCAGGTGTTATACCAACTCCCAATTGTAGGTGTAGGATGTGATTTACCTTTTTCCATTATATTAGAGGAGAGTAATTTGTATCGTACTTGTTAAAATATAGTTATTTTATTTCAAAATATATCACTCAAATATAAATATATATCATACATACATTAACCTATATCATTCAATGTTAAACTTATGTTACTTTGAGTTGGGTTCTCTCAATATTATTAACATATTTTTCAAAATAGATGTCCAAAAGTTGTATAAAATTTCTTAAATTTCTATAAACCAAAAAATAATTGAATATATTCTCTAAATATCAAACATATATATTATTTAGTAAATAACACATCAATTAATATATACTTTAACTTATTAATCTCAATGTTTTAATACAAGTTTTCAATTATCACTTTCCTATAAGGTTATCAAACCTAAACATAATAAAATACAGTATAATGGTTCTTAAATAAAATGTGATTTAATAATAACATCTCCCTTGGGATTGTAAATCAAGGTTTTTAGTTATTCCTCATTGTCATGAACCAGGTGATGGTAGAGTTAATACCCAGTTTGCCTCTTTCATGGTTATTACACCTAGGTATATATTTTCTAAAAACTACATCAACATTATATTCCCAAAAAGGGATGTAATTTCTAGGGAAACCACACATTCTCTACTTTACCAAGGAATAAATATGTTATCATACAATTAAATATTTTCATTAAACTCATCCCTAGAGTATTCACCATTGATCCCTTATCCTAATCACTAAATAAAATGTATTTTATTACAATAATGATAAATAATATACTTCCCCAAAGGGTTATCTACACCTATGAAATTGTAATTAAACCTAAATTATCAATCCTTACATTATACTCAACAAACATCCTTGTCTCCAAATTTATCTAAACCCATATCTAATACCAAATGTGATGGCACCGACTCACACTTAAAAATATGATTCCAAAAATATATACATTACACAGTAGCTTCAATTGCGATAGTAGTTTCTCAGACATAAGTATCCAATAATTAACACTCTTTTAATAGTACTAGGTCAAAAGGGTACTAGGTCATTTGTAATAAGGATTCAATCAACCAAATGAAGAAATTCAGAACTCAGTTGAATTTCATAAAGGATTAAGTGACAACATTAGAAAATGGATTGAATTTTTAAAAGATTGACCAACCATGGTATAAATTTTCACATACTTCTCTAGATACCATATGAGTTACCAATAAACAACAAAAATAACTGAATTAGCTATATATTGGGCCTAATTGACCACATAACATAGATGAAATTTTAGAAAAGGATTGAATTTTATGTTCCAAAAGAATTTTTAAAAATTTTATTGCTGAATGATTCACATAGGTGAATGGGTCAAAACCACATAGAAAAATGATTCACATAAGAAAAATAGATATAACTAGTGACCACACAATAAGAACTTATTCATATGTTTTGAATTGACTATGAGGTATCCAAATGATGTGGAAGACTTTAAGTGACCATGTATAACTAGAAGTATATTTTAATAATATATTCTAGAAGACATATTTAATAGATTATATTCCATGTTAGTGAATTTAATACTCTAGGATTTAATACAGACTTCAAGAATCTTTAATTATTATTAATAAAGGTATATCTTGAGGAATAATATCTATATTTGAAAAGGATTAATAGGATATATAAGAAATAGAATGGTGATATCTTGAAAATAGGAACACACATTCCAGTTTAACCTTTCATAAACTAAAACAGTATATTTTCTTCTGTTATTTAATAAATTATCTAATAAAATATTTCAAATCAATGAATCTAGTATCTAAATAGAAGGGATATATTACTGATAGAGGATAACCATATTGAAAAATTGAAAATTGATGTGTGTTAACGCTACATCAAACACCATATCTCTCTCTCTCTCTTTGTATCTTTTTTTTAAATTTCTTTTGAGTTGTTATTTTATTATTTTAAATATCATTTAAACATATACTCATGCAATAAATCTAATAGTACTTCGATACTCTATTCTTCTTTTTCTTCCCACTTTTACTCTCATGGAAACTATGGAAGAGGCTTTGTGATATCTCACAAAACCTTGTGTGCTTTTGAAACATGTATAATGTTGGGCAAAAATCCCTCAAGGTATCATTGAAGCTTTTTTTGAGGTGATTGTGTTTGTTGAAAAAGTGGACATCTTCGTAGTGATTGTTGACAAAGCAAAATAATGACATACAAACTTATTGACAAAGAGGATTTCATGGTGGAATGTCGAGTTCAAGAGCTGAAGTCAACGATACATGTTTGATTCAAGAACATCGATAAAAGGAATGAATGATCTGGAGGCGGTTCAAAAGAACAGATACAAGGTGGCGCCGTTTTCCAGTGTTTGACAACATTTTGCGCCTGAAAATCGACAAATGAAGAAAAGTGGTTTTTGGAAAAGGGACTTGCGTGCCGAGGATGTGGAATATAGGAAACTTGCGTGCCATATGTTTTTCAAGATCAGAAGATCAAAATATGGCTAAAGAAATAGGTTCTAGAAAGTTTGGGAGTTTGTCGCGCAAGTATCTAAAAGAAGAGAAGAATTGCATGCCGAGACTGGGTCGCGCAGGTGACTTGCGCACCGTCGCGCAGGGTGGTAAATTTGCCTATAAATACTGGACCACCCTCCTCATTCTTCAACGGATTTCAACACTTTGAGAAATCAGATCTCCCGTCGCGCAAGTGTGGTGGTCGCGCCAGTGGTGAGTGTGGGTCGTGTAGGTGGATTTGCGCGCCAGTAGTAGAATTTGTGTGCCGGTGTTAGAACTTGCACTCCAGTGTGGATTTGAGTGCCAATATTGGTTTGGGAATAAAAGGAAGTGATTTGCGCAAGTTTGGAGTTGAGGAAGCTTGTGTCGCGCAAGTGTCAGAGGAGGACTTGCGCGCCCGTTGTGACTTGTGCGCCGATACTTGCGCGCCGAGGTAGACTTGCGCGCCAAGTAAGGTTTGTTCCAGCGGTGCTTCTCGGACTGCGTGGAAGCTGGTACGTTGCCCGATACCTTCGGTGCAAAGAGATATTCATCTACGGGTGAAAGTTGAACTTCAACAGAGCATCTACACACAGAGGAAGATGCATTCATTCATGCAAATGAAGAGACCTACAAGTCTATAAACTGTGAGTGGATTCCCTTATGGAGCAGTGAGCTTAGGAAGAGGAAGAAGGTGATCCTCTCCACCAGTAGTGAGCCAGAGAGAGAGAAATAGGGAGTAACCCTTGGGAAGCAGTGAGCTGAACCTAAACTTTGTAAAGGCAGTGAGCCTGGGCATAAAAGTGATCTAGCCCAAACATTGTAATCCACAGCTAGTGAAGTCTAGTGGAATTTGGTACGAACTGGAAACTTGTCAGTGTATGCTCCTTGGACGTAGCCCTTAGCGGAGAACCAAGTAAAAATCTCTGTGTCTGCCTGCTTACTTCCCTGCATTGCATTCAAAGCATCATCATCAGATAAAGGAGAAAGTAAGTGATCATAACATACACACAAGTACAAACAAAGTGACCCTTGTAACAAAGAGGTCAAGATCCAGCGAGGCAAGAAGAACTTTGAAAAAGAATATCCATACCCTGATTCACCCCCCCCCCCTCTCAGGGTATATAGTCCACTATTGGTCTTAACAATTGGTATCAGAGGAATATGTTTCTTTTATCAGATTTGTTTTCCTTGACTTGTTGTAGTCGATCTGTGTGGTTGAAGATTCAGTTTTCTCTTATCAGAATCTTCCATGGGAAAAGGAAAAGCATCAAAGAAGAATCAGAATTCTGGTAACTTCCCTCGGTGTGGAAGTGTTTTTGGAAAAAGTGTGATTCAACTAAAATAATCAAACAGCTTACTGAAGGAAGGTCTGGATGAATATGACAGGGAAAAGATTGATTCACTCAAGCATGAGGTGGGAATGAGTGAAGTACATGAACTTCAAAGTGATATTGAAACAAGTGGTGATGAAGAAGAAAGAATTGAAGGAAGAATAGATATGAAAGCTGAGTTAGAGGCTGCTCTTGAAGAGATAGATGTTTGGAGAGCCAAAACCAAGAAAGCTAACAAAGTTGTTAATGATGCCAAACTCTATATGCAGCAGCAGGAAGAAGAGAAGTATGAGTTGATGGATAAAATTGAGGAACTCAAGTTATCAGCACCAGAGAACTCAGAAATTGTTGGCGAGTATAAGCATAAGATTGAAGAATAGAAAAGGGAGATCGATGGCTTGAATAGAAAACTGAAAGATCAAGTCAAGTGAATCGAAGAACCTGATATTCCAAGTGACGTTGGAAACACCGAAGAAGTTAAATCTAAAGATATTCTGATTCAAGCACTTAGAACTGAGATCAACAAGATAAGAGGCTTGAATCAAAGGCTTATTGATGTAGCTACTGATCTGAGGGAGAAAAATGATTCTCACGATGAAGAATTGAGAAAGAGATCTGAAATGGTGGAAAAATCAGATGTTGGTGACAAAGAGAAGAATCTGAACTCATATGAGATTCAGAATTTGAAATCTAAAAATGCGGATCTAACGACAGAGCTATCCGAACTACCTCAGAAGAATAAAATTATACAACAAGAGAATGCATTTGATTCTGATTCTGTTTCTCAAGAAAAAATGAATGTAAAGGAGCAGAGTGACATGGTGGATAAGCTAACACGTAAATTGGAAGATGAGATGAGTAGAGGGAAGCTTCTCAAGGGAGAACTTGATGTCCAACTTGAATCAAAGGATATGAAGATTCAAAAGTTGGAAGAGGATCTAGAATCTGTAAAGAAGGAAGTGGAGAAATCCAATGCTAATAGAATGCCAAAAAGGAAGGATGCCTTATACTTGATATTTGATCATCCTTCGACAAGTGATGATAAAATGAAGAACAGATTTGCTATTTCTGAAGAGAAAAAACAGAATATTTTCTCAGCTCAAAGACCAGCATGTTTTGGAAAATCTGGTATCAGATTTGATGAATCTCCTCCCATGCAAGATAGAAAGAGAGATGTGAACAGTTCAAGATGTGAAAGAAATCCTATAGGTGCTGGAGATAGACCTAAAAGGGATTTTATAGGAAGAAATGATAGCATGTGCTATTTCTGTGGGATTCATGGCCACACATCAAGCTTTTGTCTAGATGCTCTGGAATACATTTCAGGCTGTGAAAATATAAACTTTGATAAACCTAATGATAAGAAGAAGCATCATGAGAAATCAGAGAGAAGATTTTCTCAGAGGAGAACATTCATCAGATGCTATTACTGTAGAAGGATGGGACACACCATGCGTATGTGTCAGGATGCTCAGGAGATTGATTCCAGAAGAAGAAAACAATTTGCATCAACATCTCAGCAAAGAAGTGATGAAATGAGGTATGCCTTTAATATAAAATGTTTCATATGTTCTGATCATGGGCATTTGGCCAGACAGTGCAGCAAGAAGAAAGCGGGGAAGGAAAAAGACCCGAGAACGAGATTACCAACTCTAGTGGTACATAATGAGAAATTATACACTGGGAGACAAAGTGGTAAGGTGAAAAATAGGCTTAGAACCTCAGGGGAATAACATGGAGCTGAACGAAAGGTGTATCAATCACCTCCTCTATCGTACTCACAACCACTCTCAAGGAGAGAATATGAACAAACCAGGAAGATCAAGGGGAGATCTACTCTAGCTGTGATGTAGAAGAATGAATGTTCAATGGAGGAATCACCACCAGCGAAAAAGAGTGTGGTGACTCAGACATCTGATAAATGAAAGATGAACGAAGAATGCATCGAGAAATCCACATGTCGTGTTTCTCAGTGAGAAGTGAAGGAAAGAGGAAGACCCCTAAGATGTGAGAAGAAGAAAGGGAAGATGCCAAATAGAGAGGTTCATACTCAGAGAAATAATCAAGGAAAATGAAATTTTGGTAGAACGTCAAAGAAGGAAATGTGTACTAGCAGGTTTATACCCCAAGCGGTGAGAATGGCCGAGCCTACCAAATCTACATATCAGAAAAAGGCTCAGAATGTAGGCAATGAATGCCTAGTCATATGGCCAGAACAGTTGAAGTTGGCCAGGCAGTTGGAGGAAGCATGAAAGGACTGTGATTCCCTCCAAGAAAGAATCAAAGGGTTGACCCATCAGGATCAACCACAATCCTCATCTTCAGGAGTCCAGAAGAATCCCCTCTCCCTATGTATAAAAATGATATTAACTGATGATGCATGTGTTTCAGGTTCTAGGGAGATACGATCCAAGGGGAAGTGGCATCTAAGGATGCAAAGTGGATATGTGATATGCTCTACAGTTTCAATTGATTCAAATCAGGTACCAGAGTTGAAGAAGAAAGGGAGCAATAGAGCACAATAGAATGTGATTGTGTGGTTAACTTTGTCTCTTGTTTCCTACACCGAGTTCCAACTCAGTAGGCTTAGAGATTTGGTTAATGGCTCGATGCTGAGTGCCAGATTATTATAAATGGTGCACGTGGAGAAGAATGGTTATGGGTCTCTACCGTTGGGCCTACCAGATAGAAGTGTTGTGTAACACATGGAGATCATTTAATAACAAAATCAGATGCCAGATCCGTCAAGGAAATAATTGGATGACCCAGCTCAGGTGTTGTCTATTGATATAAGACATACTATTGGACAAGAAGCAATGATCAAGCATTTCATGATTATTTATTTTGATCTAACATTATTGTATCAACTGACTGTTTTAAGGATACCAAGAAGATGTGAGAAGTAGTTGAAAGGAATGATTCCACTGAACAATGAAAAAGTGAGAAATTTTCTGATAAACATGATGAGGAGGAAAGCAAAAAAGGGGGAGCATAAGTGACTAATGCTGATTTAGAAAAGAAAAATCCTCATCTGCACAACAGTCAAAGAGATGAGCTGAAATTGACATGCAGAATATCATTGATGATTTTTTAGCTCTAGCTCAGACAAAGAGAATGGAATCACTGCAGAAAACATCTTTTATATCCCAGGTTGAGATGAAATGCTTTTCTGATGCAGCTGGAAATGAAAACTGGGTTCAGGCTATGAATGAAGAGCTTGATCAGATTGAGAAGAACCAGATGTGAGAGATTGTTTCGAGGCCATCAGACAATAATATCATCAGGACTAAATGGGGCTATTAATACAAGATGAATGAATATGGCACAATGATTCAGAACAAAGCATGACTGATGTGCAAAGGAGACTCCTAGATAGAGGGAATAGATGGTGATGAGACATTTTCATCGATTGCAAGGTAGGATACAATCAGATTATTCCTAGCTATTGCAGGGAAAAGAAAGTTCAAAGTGTTCCAGATGGATGTAAAGACTGCATTTCTAAATGGGTTTCTGGAAGAAGAGGTGTATATTGAGCATCCATATGGTTTTCTCATTCATGAGGATGAGAACAAAGTTTTTAGGCTGAAGACGGCGTTATATGGGATGAGACAAGCACCAAGATCATTGTACTGAAGGCTATATCAGTATTTCAAGAAGCTTGGTTTTCAGCGTTACACAAGGCCGGAATGACACATTAATTTCTCAATCCAAATATGCCAAGGATTCTTTGGAATGATATGGAATGGAAAATTACAAGGAGATTAAGACTCTGGTTTCTACCTAGATAAAATCATCAAAAGATGACAGTGGCAGGGCAGTTAATCTCACTGAAAACAGGCAGATTATCAGCAGTTTGTTGTACATGACTGCACCAAAGCCTGATATTTTTTTTGCCACATGCCAAGCAGCGAGATATCAAAGCAATCCTAAGGAAATCCACATGCTTGTAGTGAAAAGAATACTTCGGTATATCCAGGGCACAGTGGATTTAGGCTTGACATATACTGATAAATCTCAGATAGAGTTATTGGGATATACTGATGCAGACTGGGCCGGTTTAGCAGATGATAGAAATTCAACATCAGGTGGTGCATTCTATCTTGGTGGATTGTGTATTTCTTGGCTAAGAAAGAAGAAATATTTCATTTCATTGAGCACCGCAGAAAATGAGTATATTGCGGCCACTCAAGCATGCACACAATTATTGTGGATGAAGAAGCAGCTTGAAGATATGGGAGTTGAAGTGAAGTCTCCGATAGGAATCCAGTGCGATAACTCAAGTGCTATAAATCTTAGAAAAAATATCATCCATCACTCAAGGACAAATCACATTGAGATTAAGTATCATTTTTTTCAAGGAGCAGGTTGAGCAGAGACTCGTGAAGTTGGAGTACGTGCCTACAGAGCTACAGGTTGCAGACATTCTGACAAAGGCCTTATCCAAGGAATCTTTTGAGTGGCATCGACTGGCTCTGGGAGTTTATTTGATTCCCCGCACTTTAAATTGTGTGGATGTGGGACCCCCCCCCTCTCCCCGAGGTATGATGTCTTTTTCCCTAATGTGCTGATTTGTGTTCTCTACTCTATTACAGCCTACAAAGGAGTGACCTTTGGGTTTGTTGACAAATGGGGAGATAAGAGTGTTTTTTAAAGGGGGAGAAAACTAGGATTGGGAGACAGTGTGGCTATTTGAGAAATCATGAAAGATACGGGGAGAAGCTGACAGGTGGAGCAGCCAGAAAGGGGGAGCAATGAGAAAGGGGGAGTGTATTAAATCTGACGATGCTAGAAGTGATAGATCAAAGAATAGATATCATGACAGCTGAGGATCGTGATAAAAGCAGAAGAGTGGTGTTGGAAAGTGGTAAGACTATTTCAAAACCAGACCTTGGTCTTCCAACAAATCCATCAACAATTGGTATCAGTTTAGTACAAATTGGTATCAGTTTTTTGTGAACAGTGGATGTCAGAGAAAAAGTGATTCATTGATGAACTTTGCATTTACTCTTGTTTCTCATGCCGAGCATTGCTCATGTGGGCTTAGAGTATGTGTTGAGTAAATCCTTGTTCGCTATCAGAATCGCAATGAGGCGAATGGAGGCTGAAGAATCAACGACGTATCTTTGTTTTAGAAGAGTTGTCAACAAACCCAAAGGGGGAGATTGTTGGGAAAAAATCCCTTAAGGTATCATTGAAGCTTTTTTGGAGGTGATTGTGTTTGTTGACAAAGTGGACATCTGAGTAGTGATTGTTGACAAAGCAAAATAATGACATACAAACTTGTTGACAAAGAGGATTTCGTGGTGGAATGTCCAGTTCAAGAGCTGAGGTCAACAATCAATGTTTGATTCAAGAATGTCGATAAAATGAATGAATGATCTGGAGGCAGTTCAAAAGAACAGATACAAGGTGGCACCGTTTTCCAGTGTTTGCCAAATTTTGGGGCCTGAAAATCGGCAAATGAAGAAAAGTGTTTTTGGAAAAGGGACTTGCACGCCGAGGACATGGAATATAGGAAACTTGCGCGCCATATTTTTTTTCAAGATCATAATATCAAAATATGGCTAAGGAAATAGGTTCGCGCAAGTTTGGGAGTTGGTCACGCAAGTGTCTAAAAGGAGAGAAGACTTTCGCGCCGAGACTGGGTCGCGTAGGTGACTTGCGCGCCGTCGCACAGGGTGGTTAATTTGGATATAAATACTGGACCACCCCTCCTCATTCTTCAACGGAGTTCAACACTTTGAGAAATCAGAGCTCCCGTCGCGCAGGTGTGGTGGTCGCGCAAGTGGTGAGTGTGGGTCGTGCAGGTGGAGTTACGCGCCAGTAGTAGAAGTTGTGCGCTGGTGTTAGAACATGCGCGCCAGTGTGGAGTTGCGCGCCAATATTGGGTTGGGCGTAAAAGGAAGTGAGTCGCGCAAGTTTGGAGTTGAGGAAGCTTGTGTCGCGCAAGTGTCAGAGGAGGACTTGCACGCCCGTTGTAACTTGCGCGCCAATACTTGCGCGCCGAGGTATACTTGCGCGCCAAGTAAGGTTTGTTCCAGCGGTGCTTCTCGGACTGCGTGGAAGCTGGTATGTTGCCCGATACCTTCGGTGCAAATAGATATTCATCTACGGGTGAAAGTTGAACTTCAACAGATCATCTACACACAGAGGAAGATTCATTCATTCATGCAAATGAAGAGACCTACAGGTCTATAAACTGTGAGTGGATTCCCTTCTGGAGCAGTGAGCTTAGGAAGAGGAAGAAGGTGATCCTCTCCACCGGCAGTGAGCCAGAGAGAGAGAAACAGGGAGTGACCCTTGGGAAAGCAGTGAGCTGACCCTAAACTTTGTAAAGGGAGTGAGCCTGGGCATAAAAGTGATCTAGCCCAAACATTGTAATCCACAGCTAGTGAATTCTAGTGGAATTTGGTACGAACCGACAACTTTTCGGCGTATGCTCCTTGGACGTAGCCCTTAGCGGTGAACCAAGTAAAAATCTATGTGTCTGCCTGCTTACTTCCCTGCATTGCATTCAAAGCATCATCATCAGATAAAGGAGAAAGTAAGTGATCATAACATACACACAAGTGAAAACAAAGTGACCCTTGTAACAAAGAGTTCAAGATCCAGCGGGGCAAGAAGAACTTTGAAAAAGAATATCCATACCCTGATTCACCCCCCCCCTCTCAGGGTATATAGGCCCCTATTTGTCCTAACATATACTCAATCTATGTTCTAGATAATCATATTTATTTTAATAATAAATCATGATAGTTGATTTACATCAACTGGAGAGGAATAAGTATGTTCATGATACTGGAACTTTTATTTTTATATTTCTTATATGTTATTATTTATTCTTTTCGTATAATTTTTAAAATAAATGGTTTTTATTTTTTTATAAAAACTATTATTGTATAACTATCTTTTACCAGGGATATATATATTATTTTATGTGAGTATAAGAATCTCAAGATACTAGGATAATATCATTTTATTCTAATGATTTTTTTACAAATCCCTAGAGGGGTTATTTCAAAACATCAAATTAGTTATACCTACTCTGTTAATTACATAAAAAAATTTTAAATTATGTGATTCTATTATAAAATAGTTTAAACCAAAAATTTTTATTAAGTTTAAAATTCACCTATATCTTAAGCACTCCAATTTGACTTATATTTAACATGTAAAGGCCCTGTGTAGTACTAAGAATCACTTCATTACTATGTACATGAACTAATAGGCTACAACTAAAGTTGATTTTGACCCTAACATACATAAAGATACCATTACATTTTGATTATTACCATATAATATATGGTCTTGCATGACGTTTCCTATGAGTTCATTTCTAAATCCATATGGTTGATATTATAAAATTTATTTATGTCTAAATCTATTATTAATTGATTGTATAACAATATCAAGGTTTATAATTTTAATATGATTCTAGAAACTTATGTCTCGGTATATATAGATGAATTTAATAAAGTATTGATTGATTTAGCTATAATAGGTATTCAAATTGGAGACAAGGACCAATACAATATATTATCGAGTATCCTAGATGATTCATATAACTGTCTAATTGATTTATTATCATAATTTAGGTATTTAATAACTTTTTATGAATTGATAGAAAATCTATTAATTGTTATTTTGGAAGGATAATTATAACATTTTAAATTTTTAGTCATTAATTTGTAGATTCCATGTGTTAATTATCTACACTGTAATTGTTGGACAGTTTTCATCAAAAATTATTATAATTATTTTCATGGGAATATATATCTTTTTTTGTTTCAGTTATTTTTTGTTTGGGAATTAATTTGGTTACTTTCCCTAAGCCTGATTACATTACTGTTTGTTTTTCCTTGTGCTCATTTTCCCATGCGATCATGAATCAAATTTTTAAGGTTGACCTAAACCATTTATTATTATTATCCAATATTTCTTTTGGCATATTAGTTCATTTCTTTAGGCATGTTTATTCACCTTCATTAATTCATATAAAAAGAAGTAGTTTATAGTATTTAATTGAGAGACTCTATATGTCTACATGGATGTTTAGTTTTGATTCTCTTATAAATATTCAAAAAATTATTATGTTCCTTTATCCACACACATGGACCACCAATCATTCCATGATACTTTACCACTTTTATTTGGTTTTATGGTATGATTACTAAAACAATATTGGTTCCCAATGTTTTATTCCTCAATTTCAGTTGATAAATGGTTTTCCTATTTTCATTATAGATATAGTAGAGAACTCAGGATGGAATAGAATGAATATTTATATTTAATATCATCATCTTGTTCCATGTTTATAGAATTATTGGGGTTTTGTTTTAATTGATATTTCATAGTAATTTATAAAAAATAGAGGATTTTAATTACATCAAGATAAGAGCTTTTGATGTGGACATCACCAATCATACAATTCTGAGGGAGCAACCGAGATCTTGGTATAAGACCAATGTTATTAGTATTTGTGTTCTTATTATTTATTTTGTTGGTTATTTCTTGTATTTATTAAATTTTTTATCTTCTATATGCATGAGTTTTTCCATTTAGTTAATGAGTGGATGTCAATATCTTTGAACTATGATTAATCACAGGATAATATAGTAATAAAGAATACATTCATTGATAGTTTTCTATATTCCTTTGAGTCATTATTTTCTATTATATCATGCATATATATTATTTATTTTAATTTCAAAGAGTTTTTAATTGGTTTTATTTCCCAGAACATAAGCCCAAGTGCGTTAAAACATCTAATATCCTAGTGTTATTTACTGAATTCTTTTACCAATAACTTATTTTATTCTCCTGTCTTTTTCGCTTATCTATTATTCATTTTATCAATTACCACCTAAGACATATTATTAAAATAAACCTTATAATAGGTCATTGAGTAAATAACAATGATCCATGGTCTCTATATCCTAATAAATATCACAATGATTGTTACTATTATTGATATGGCTCTTAGTATTATTATTTGTTTTGTTCTTATTGTTGTTTTTATAGTTTTTTAATTTTTATTAAATTAATCATTATTATAATCATTAATAATCCTGAACATCTATCACTAGATTTATATGGGTACTAGGTATTTGATTCAATGAATTCCCATCCTAAATGATTTTTCAATCTCCATGAGTTTTTTAACAGAGTTTTGAAGATGGTTGAAGGCATTGATGCTTTGAATAATGCTTCTTTGGTTAATTTAAGTTTAGATATTGATGTTTTCATGAAGGTGTATCAAGATGAAATGAAGAAAAGAATTAATTTTTCCTTTGATGAAAAATTTTGTATTACTAGGAAATTCTCATATTTGATGTTTGGATCAACCATCTTGATTAATAAAATTATTAAGAATAGATCCCATTCTTTTGTCAAGATAGATCAGTGAATTCTTATGGAATGACTTGAAAAGTGAAACCATTCAATCATCATAGGTCTAAAAATTTAATAAAAGGGAAATCCCATAAAAATTAATTATTTTTAGAGATTATTGAGAATTCATATAATCAATCATGGATTTATATTCATTTATTTATTTTATTTTTTCACCCTCAAATCCTTTGGGTTATTTCCTCAATAATAGAGGTTCCCATAAAGATAGAAAGGGATATAGAGAATGCTAGATATGGGTATTTTGATAGAATATTAGATTAAATTACTCTTATTTATTCACTTCTTAAGCATTTTTTTATTTTATCCAAATAATCATCTTGAATAAAATATTGGGTTTGAGATACTACAACCATCTTTGTAACAAATATAAAAATATTAGACAATTTATTAGTGTATGTTGTAGAAATTTATAGGTTATTAATTGCATGATTTT
Source organism: Viscum album (assembly GCA_963277665.1). NCBI lineage: Eukaryota > Viridiplantae > Streptophyta > Magnoliopsida > Santalales > Viscaceae > Viscum > Viscum album. Next base: position 132,093,032 of record OY728162.1, read on the forward strand.
TGGAAACATTTTTGATGGATGTAAATTTCTATTGTTTATCAAAGGGGGTCTAAAAGAAAATAATAGTATCTAAACTTCACAACATAATGTAAATTTGGGATCTATGAACACTGGTATGAAGATGAAGGATCATTTGATGGATTCATCTATTCTAGGTTCTCCAACAATGATATGAGGTATGCCCCAAGTTGTGTTAAATGAATTGAAAGGTAAATAACCAAGATATTCTTATATTATTTGGGAAATGTACAATGTAGTCATGTTATGGTACAAATTAAACCACACAGTGAATAATTATAGGGATAGGTTTATTTGGTATCCTCAAAGAGTGAAACATAAGTTAATTGTGTTGATTTTCAGGAAAAAGGATACATGAAATTCAATATATGTAATGATAATAAACTAAATTGTTTTGTCAAATTATACTAAAATATCTGGTTGAAATGAAATATCAACCCATATCCCTATCTTCTCTGTAACATTACATACACTAACTTAGGTTAAACTATGATCTCTACCAAGGTTATGAATCCTTCCAATCTTTTAGAAAATTAAAACCCTAATATGATTCACTTAATGTTCCATGATCCCTATGATCATATTGGTAATTAATCCATTTCTATAAGGTTTTTCTTTTTTCAACTATTAGGGGTGATGGTAAAGGTATTGGTTCCTAGGAGATCACTCTGAAGCTTCTATAGGTGGTCAATAGGTTTGATACTACTAACAATTAGGTAAGTGTTTCAATCAATAATGAGAAGTGTTTGGCTTCATCAAGTGATCCTCATAATAAGGATAATGAATATGTAGACTCTATAATGGGCATATCAAATATAGAAAAAATGAGGTGTATGGTGTAAATTAAGGTTTTACACCTAGCTTCTAGATCATACTTGATTCACTTTAAGATTCTGCAAATTGAAAAAAAGAGGAATCCATGAAATCCTGTGATAAAATGGGGGTGAATTTTGGCCAATCAATTTTGTGGATATAATATCTATTTATAATAATAAAAAAATTGATAATTTTTATTCACAGGAAACAAACACTATGATTATAATGGCTCATAGATATTATTTTTGATGAGTTGAGTACACTACTTGAAAATCAAGCTATCTTTAGTGGACATGACCATTTTAACAGCATTTCTACCCTGGATTTATGTTATATAAATGGTTAGGAAACTGATTGAGTATATTAGAGAGGCAATATCCCTTAGGTTTATCTCCACAATCATTTCCCATGGAAATAACCTCTCTATAAATACTTTTATTTGAGATCAGGTACACATATATACTTTATATCCATTAGAAAAAGCCAGGTAGATATAGTATATTCCATGTGGAAGGGATATAGTCATTTCATATATTCCTATGATAATAATTTTATTTTAAAAAATAATATTCCTTGGATTTGTACTCCACTCACTCACGTATAATGTAGTATACTCCCCCACTTTGATTGCTTCCATTTATATATATATAAATATATTACTTTATAAATGTATTTAATTATAATATTTAAAAAATATATCCATAGTTTATGTGGTTGAAAGGGTAGGGTGATAATATTTTACATAGATGTATATATATGACTATGGTTATATGGTATATTTTACAAGACCTATATCCCTGATCAAACTTGAACATGGCCATAGAGAGAGGGTGGGAGTCCTATAGTCACAGTCCACTATGATTATATATATGTGGTCCATTTTATGGTCTATATCCATGATCATATATAACCATTACGGTAGGATCCTTCTCATGAAAATGTCATCGTAATTAACCTTTCTTGAAATATTCAAATGAAAAAATTTATCATATAGAAACATTCTTATATAAACATTTATATAGGTCCATGGAAGTTGGATAATTATATGGTTTTGAAGGAGGGTTGGTTTTCACATCATTCGGAGGATTGGTGAAGTTGTGTTTTTGGATTCAGATGAGGATTCTGAGAGTTAGAACATCTCCAAGATCCATCTTCATATAATATGAAATGATCCGAAGTTGATAATGTTAATTGAATGTGATTTGAGGATCCTAGATATTGTATATAGAAAATTTGGGTTTCATAGTCTTTGGGTATTATTTTTTGTATCATAGAATATAATAAATTAAATCATGTGGTTTTTTATACTTAAAGCTATCATATAGATGATATCCTAATATTTGATTGAAATACATGGAAAAAATAGATAAGTACCACGTCAAATATTTATATATAAATTTTACTCAGTAATTAATTAAGATTTATATCCCCATATGTAAGACTCATTGCATATAAGCGTATATAATTCATTCAAGAAATTGGGTATGTTTTGGAATCCAATATGATGTGTAAGGGTACATCTTGGGATATATAAGGTCTGATTGTGATGCATAAGGATTAAACATGTGATATGTAAGTGTTCATTCGATACCAAAAGGTTATCACAATATAGAAAATTTTAACTAAGTAACAATGTTCCCAATGATTCATAAGGGCAAACTCTGTGATATTTAAGGGTTACCATGTGACAAAATGATTTAGTAAGGGATGAGAAAATTCAGAAAATATGGATGGCCTGTAAGGGTTTCTAATGACTGATAGGCCCATATTATCATAGTTAACCCTATGATTCATAAGGTATGATGGGAATCACTATTGTATATATGGTTACATTATAGAAGATGGTAAATGTTATATACGTTTTTATAAGACATTCTTAATGATATTTATGTGTTGGATATATGAGATTTCATATGAAAGGATCCAATGAGGTGATATACGAGTGTTAGCTAGATTTTATAAAGTGAAAAAAATTTAAACAACGGGCATGATGACCTTTTTGAATTTTAAATTGAAAACACCCTTTGGGAGTCTTCATTTATCGGATGTCTGAATAGGGGGAGGTCAATCTCCTCTTCCCCTAGACTTATCTACTTAAACCCCATACTTCATGGTGGTTCAACCATGGATTTTTCATTGGCTTCATTTTAGATTATATCTATTTTCAACTCTCTCATCATTCTCATTGTTAGTCCACAATTATTGTATTTCTGTCTAGGGTTATAGATAGACGATGCCACTAAATCATTATGGAATCATCCAAATGTATGTGGACTTGGGGTGTATATTGTATAGACTGTATTGGGAAGAGGTGTTCATGATTCTGCCCATTTTCTATCTCTATCTATGATTCCACATGAATTAATATATGGTGTTTGGTTAAATTTGGTTTAATTGGACCCTGGTTTAGGTTTATAAATGGGGTCTTCCTTTATGCTTAATTCTGTGTGCATATCCGGAGTGGACTGTACCTCGTTGCACATGGTTTTGGTACTATTATTCAACCCACCGAGTTTAGAGTGGGGTATGAAATTATGGTTTTTTAGTTTTAATAATTAATTTAATTAATTTGAGGGTGTCTGTAATGATATATGTACTAGTGTAGTTGATGTTGGTCAGAAAAATATTGGGATTGATTTATATATTTTTGTTCGAGGTAAGTGGCCATTACATTCTCAAGTAACTTCCACATTTGGTGATTATGTTTATCCATAAGAATTAATTTTTTCCTATGGGAAATTTGATATGAATTGTGTGATTTAACCAGATGAATTAGGATGAGCTCATGTCAGCCTAATAGTAAGTAAGGACTATATAAATTTTTAAATGGTTTATTGGTGAAACATTAGTTGAATGATTTAATATTCTAATTATTATGGATTATTTTTTTGAATGAGTTGGTTTCTTAAGGTAAATGTGGTTTTCTTTTTAAAGGAGGGATCAAAGTGGCTTTTACAAGAATACTATTTCTAAATGAATAGTTTAAATGAAATTTCAATGTGGAAATGTGATTTCAAGTAAGTGTTTTAAAATGGAATCCAAAATAAATTTGGGGTTCTCAAAAGAATGTTTAATTTTGATTTTATCCAATTAAATTGAGTGAGTAAAGAAGGCATGTGATTCTTTTTCTAAATGGTGTATAAATAAGGTATTTAATTTGTTTTTAATGTAATCTTAGAATGGATTAGTATGATATTTTTCTTGGATGATTTGACTACATGTGGGAAACACCTTATTTTATAAAGAAATAATTCTTGTTGTGTGTCCTAAATAATACTTTAGAAAACAATTCAAATTTTATGATTCTAAATTATTGTATTAGGATATATTTCTACGTTATGGTATTTTTATATTGTTTTATTGACTGATCTGGATGTAGTATCATGAGTTGGAAGGACCATGTATTGTTTTAGTATAAAAGTGGTCAATTTTGTGTGAATGGATTTAATTGACCACTTAGAGGGTACAGATGGGTATTATATCGTGGGTATGGTGGAACCACACATGACTACTTGAAGAGTATCGAGGCTATTGAATTCGGTAAATTGGGCCTAGAATGGGTGGTTTGTTCTTTATTAAGGGTTGGGTCACCTAGTATATTATAATTAAGAGATAGTTACTTATTCATTCAATTTTGGTGGGGTTGAGTGAATGCATATGATTAATATAGATAACCTAGAGGGTCTTGTTTAGGATAATCATATGGGATATCCTTGTTTTGATTTTCTTCCAGGAATGTGACGTTGGTCTAATGCTTGCTTGTTTTCACTATTTTATTAATATTTCTCACTGTATAATATGTGACATATTTCAACTGGTGGTTGTGACAATGTTCTAAGTGAGAGGTTAATGTATTGTAATATGATGGAATTCAATAATAGATGCATGGGTAACCTTGAGTGAGAGGCTTGGGTTCATCAATTATGATGTGTGTCCTCCCTAGAGTAAGATAGGATGATCTAAGATAATGATGTGAGACCTCACCTTGAGTGAGAAGATTAAGGTATGTGACATTGACATGGGATCATAATGTGAGGGGGTTGTTCAACCAATCCGAGATAGTCACTACTGATATTCCCTCATTAGGTTACTTATTCCCCATATTCTAGATTTGGGATTAGCCATGGGATCTACCTCATGTTGCAGTGGTTCGAGATATGTGAGAGGTTAGATATTGATATTCCCTCCTTAAACCACATTTGATAATATATAATTTATAATAATAGCAATGGGAACATTGATGTCCAAAAATCCATTATTTTATTATGATCTCTTATTTTATAATGATTTATTTATAATGATCACATTGAACTAAAATTACATTCCATAATAAATATAAATTTTATGAATTTATATTGATTATAACTTTTGTAAAAAAATATGACGATATATCAAAAAAATGGACATGCTAATGTAAAATCCATATTATTGAATTCACAATTAAATATTGCTCAAGATATAAATTTTTTAAAAGAAATAAAATAACTAAGAATATGACACACATTATCTGGGGATGTGTATCCATTTTTTTTATAAAAACTAATGACTGTTGAGGTATGGGAATGTTTGAGTATATATAGAGTATGAAGAAAAAATTACAATTATGATTTGACCATTACCTGTTCATTGGTCAATATTATGATTGGGGATTTTGACTATTGGTTATAATGTTACCATCAGAATTATTGATTGAAAATATTTATGAATAAATATAATTGTTGCAAAATAGAGAGATGATGGTCTCAAATATTAGGATATTACCTTTTGATGTCACCTCATAACCATAGTCATGGTTCAAGTAGTGACTAACCCTGGCCAACCACCATAGGTTAGGGGCTGGGGACAAGTGCCAAAGGCATAACTAACCCAGGGAGGCATTTTTCTATGTATGTGTATGAATTAACATATCCAACTAAATGAAAAAATATCGGAGGGAAATAAGAAAAGTTTGTATACTAGTATAAATTAACCCAAAGATGCATGAACTTCTAGACAATACAAAATGGACGGTAGTGTAGGATGAAAGTATATTGGAAAAACTTATTGACAAACAAGAAATACGTCCTAACCTGAAAAAACATGAAATGTAAGTAGCTGATGATATACCCTCGCCTAAATACCAAGCTATGAACACAATACACATTCCAATAAACCAGTATCCTTAAACTCCTCTGAAGGAATGATTGAATTTTTTTTCATCTTCCAAAGTCATGATGCGGGTGGGAAAATTTGATGTAGGGTGAGTATATAAATACAAAGTATAATAATCTGAAATGGGTTAAAGGGGGATCATTAAGAGATATAGTGGAATAGAAAGACATTAGATAGGACAAGGTACAATGAAGGAGTATAGTTTATCCCAAAAAAGAATGAAATTAAACTCCTCAAACACAAGTGGGTAAAAACAATGAGTATATGAACTGCCTATCATGTCTTCTCCATATATAGCTCGAGAGTAGACTCATCCCACCTCAAGAAGATAGAAACGGAAAGAACATGTCATACCTTTTGAGTCTTCACCTCTCCAAGAAGAAGAGTAACTGAACCCAAAAGTGGGTATATAAGAATATATATATATATATATATATATTCTCATCCAAAAAAAATCTCAACATAATGATTAAGGGGATCTCTATCTCATTGCTCATCCCAAGAATAAGAGTATCTAATAGTATCAAGAGAATCCATCAATGATTCCGAGAATCCCATGAATCTTCCTTGAATGTAAAATTTTAAGGAACTCATTCACCTCACACATTGATACTATCTGCATTGGGTGGCACTGAATCACCCAAATATTTTTAGGTCATGTCACAAAGACAGATATCAATCATGAAATCCTACCTCTTCCTTGTGATTCCAAATCTATATCAAATCAAATCACGTCATTGTGTTGAAAAATAGAGTGGTAAAACACATGATAAGAATCCCATGCCTCGTTAGGATAAGAGGGTCCTACTCTGATGGTCACTAACGAACTTCACTTCCTAGCCCTGCTGGAGGGTAATTCTCATGAACATAATCAGGGGATTCCACTACCCATCCCTACTGGAGGGTAATTCCTAGAAAGGTCATCAAGGAACACTAATACACAACCCCAATAGATAGTAACACTCTTGAATGCCATTGGGGGAATCCACTGCCCAAACCCACAGGATGGTAATGCCCAAAAAGTTTGCTGGAGAACTCCGCTACCCAGCCTTGCTAGAGGGTAACACCCAGACAAGGTGCTAGGGGAACTCCACTACCGATCCCTAGTAGAGGGTAACATCGAGAAAGGTTCATTAGGTAACTCCATTTTCTAACCATGATGGAGGGTAATACCCAAAATTCTCTGGTGATCCAACGTGATCGCTACCGTCAGTATCTGTTTCCTCGGTATATTATGACCAGAACATTCCACATTTTATCCCAAAACCAACAAAAAATGGTGTTGTCTCATTTTATGTGAAACAACACTCAGTATAGGCTACTCGTGCACCAATATCCAAGATCAAATGAAGGAGATACATAACATTGATGTTTCCTCGAAAATAGGTACATGACATGTCGAAGACCCACATGGTGTGTGGCCTCACTCTGATGTTTGGAAATTTCCTCTCTAGAACATGTCTTACGGGTCATATAGCACTAAACAACATTTAAGCGTACTATACAATGTGTCTCAACTGAAGTCTTGATGAACACATGAGGCTGGTCACTAATCCGAGGGAAAAAACAAAAATTCACCAATATACCTCTTCAAATGGACATATATAGCCAAATGTATCACATTATTGTGATCCTCATGAATATTTTTGGTATAGAATATTTAGTTAAATCAATTTGATACCCAGTGAAAAAGCCACATATCACTACATCACGCAGCAACGGTGCTTCGTGGCCCCAAGCCACGAGTCCAAAATAAATACTCAAAATTATTCTTGAAACATCCACCAAGATTTAATGGTCACTTATTTGTATATGGTTCATCATTTATATATAATATGTGGGAGGTTTTTTAGATAAAAAATTACACATTAATAATAATTTTTATTAATATTGAATTTTTCATTGACCTGAGGCAAGAGTCCAAAAAAACAGTATCCAACTTCTATAATAAAATCAACCCTCAATTATATTTTCACGATGTTGTTAATGGTTCATTAATTAGAGATCATACAAATTAGATAAGGTCAGATTGATGTTTTCCCAACAAAGATAATATTAATAATATTTTTTTAACCATTAAAAAACTAGAGGGTGGTTCTTTCTCATTCACAATTTTCTCTAGGATTGTGGCACATCCCAATTTCTGGTTTCCCCATTTTTTATTTAATTATTATTATCATTAATAATAATAAATAAATACATGTGATAATTGGGACACACATCCAATTTTCCTCCCCCTATAATAATCATCTCACACAGAGGATGATCTCCAACCATTTTTATCACCATACAATTTATTCACCCCATTTATCATCAAATAACAATATTTAATATTACAACTACCATTAAATTAAACCCAATTAGTTTAATTGACCACACAAAGTTATGCCACTATTATTATTAATTAATATAATAATAATAAAAAATCCAACTTTAATATTATTAATGAATCAACATTATTATTATTATTATTGTTAATTATTTAATGCCCACCATGTTGACTACATCCAAACACCTCTTAAATTGATCTGAGCCTGAAAATCATGATGTTCACACTGAGTAGCCTCTAACATGAGACTATATGCATGACATGCACTCAGAATCAATCATATCACACAGAAGATCTTTTCCACAGACTAATCATGGAAATGGGGGTCACTGATCCAATCTTGAACCACCTCCAATCACAAATCTCACACCCACATTACCAAACTGACACGTTCAGCAGACATCATCCACTTGTTTATCAAGTCTCTCTTGTTTCATTGAGCCATCATGAATCTGGGGGTCCAATTAGGCTGAGTACTACCCATTAAAGTCAATCCAGGACTGCATGGATCCTATCGGTGATGAACTCAAAGAAATACATGGATAAAGGCATAAGAACAATGGTTTAAATATCAATGTAGAACATTCTTGGATAGTCAATCAAAAATGGGAATCCCAGGGTTAGAAAACAATTAACAACTAATTAATTTTTACACATGGGAATATGAAAAGGTACAAAAAAGTCACAGATCGATGAAAAATGATTGATATTATCAATCAATTAATAAAAGGGTGTAAAACACCAAATATATGAGTACTACCTCAATTAAAAAAAAATGTCGAAGAACACATTAACCAATGTTTTGGAAAGATCTGTTGTGTTCAATGAAACCTAATCATATTAAATATAATGTTTTGTGGTAATACTCCACTTTTGGATGATGTAAGAGCTATGTATTTCTCCCGGGGATTATCTAACTGACAATTGAAAAATATCTGGGGAGAAATCTTATAGAAATATCCATTTAGTAGAATAAAAATTAATAAATTATATAAATCTTTCATTAAATGCACAACCAATAGTTTTCATTACCAGATGTATCACGCCAACCAACTTTAGGTTACACCTTGGGTAAAAAACACTCTAAACACAAAATTGGTTCAGATTTCTCTTCACAGTCTCCATCTATGATTTATTTGAGTTTGGGTTATTAAATAAATTAATTTTATTAATTGATTTATATAATGAAAAAATCAATAACTACCTCATACGAATGACCTGGACCGACTAACCTTAGGTCACACCTAGGGTAAACTCTATGTTTTTGATTCAATCACATTTGTAGATTTTTTATGAAATACCCTATTTAAGAGATATTCCACTTTTTATAGAAATCTGTGCACGTATAACAAAAATATATTTAATTTTTAAAAAAATTAAATTTGCAATCAACGGGCCTTACAATCATGAATTCTCTCAGCACCTAGCTTCGTAAATATTCCTCGGAATGTTCCAAAGTCTAACACAGAATACAAGAGTCTCGATATTATTCCCTTCTTCAAAGCATTTTATCCTTATAAATCACAACTAACCATAAAGGTGGGGATACTGAGTCTGAATCCAAATGATCCATACATCTTCCCTACACTGGGATGTATAACAAATGGGGATGTGTGAAACTCCCTTATCACCTCATATCATATTGTGACCAGAATAACCTTTTATCTCTGAAAAATTATGATTTGATTCCATTATTTAGAAAAATATATCAGGTGAAACTCTTATGGATATCTGGTCATGAAATATCTCAAAGTTTATGTCCAACATAATGTACTACCTCCACATATAAGAGGTGAAGACTACCACTACCAGCTCTAGGAAGTGAGTCTAATAGTTCTGTTTATGGGGTCTCAATTGCCTTGACTCGTATTTGATAAAATTATGACACTGCATCAAGGTTGACATCGATCATGAAAGGGTACCAAGAAACAAAGTAGGTAAGTAGACTCATCCAACTATTTGAAGATATAAACAGAAATCGTGTGGCATTCCCTTCTCATTTTTCCTTTCTTGTATGGAGATAAAACCAAAACTAGAAACTCCTCAACATCAACTTGTGGAATCACCATAAAAAAGGGTCAACTATAAAGACTCCACCAGAAATTTCAGGACCTTCTTTGACACTCTATTTCACAACCTCTCCATGAATTCAGATGTAATAGGGACTCCTCTTCCACACCTCTATAATATATGCTTTGGGAAACACTGACTTACCCTTTTTATTTTTCTCGAATTTAAAAAATGTTTCTCAGTAGGTTAGGAACCCATCTACCACATGCATTCTATTCCATGACATAAAACACTGATATAGGGTTACACTGATGCCCACACATCACTCTGTTTTATACCACAAGAAAGAAGTGGGAATAAAAGAGTACCTCACATAGCATATAACAATTACTACTGTAGAAATTAATAATTACACATGTCATACCTTTTATCATCTCATGAACTATGGAATAATAGATATCCAAAGTGTTAAACCTGTTAGTGGCCATAAACGCTTGCTCCCTCAGCCTGATGTGGGTCATCTAGTTGTGGTGGAAGGATCTCATAGAAACGTCCACCACCCATTGATAATCTTGCTCTTATTACAGATCTTCCTCTATAGGGACCACCTTACCCACTCTTGGTAGATCCCTGATCATGGAATTTCCTCAATCATGGCTGTCCATCAGCTATCTTCTGCTACTGCTCAGCATTTCTGGTCAAGCATTTATGTTCCATGAGACCTCACCCATCAAAATTAAAACAACTCCCCTCTCTAGGATTCCCTATTTCTCATCACTCCCTCTGATCACATGCTTGGGTATGATCATCAATGGATAACATTTGCTATGATACCGATGTCTGGTGTTTGCTAGCTGTTACAGATGACTCATCTCTTAGGAACCCACTATCAGCTTCAGCTATCTACAATCTCCTTGACAAAACTATATCTATGACAAGTGCCTGCTCTGACAGCCTGACATTGGTTGGAATCTACATGGTCAAAACACTTTCTTGGATCTCTCTGCAGAGTCCTTTCTAAAACATTATTTCTTGGTAAAAATCATCTTAGATCATGTTAAGGGTCTAACATGTAAGATATGTGGACCCCATTGTGTAATTAACCACTATCAACTCTCTCTATTGCAGCTCCAAAAGATCATGGATTTGAATTGAGAATAAGAAAGATAGACATTAATCCTCAAGGAATAGTTTCTAGAATTCAGGCAATGAGAGTGTCATATCGTTGTGAATTTGTGTAAAAAGGCTCCACCAACACCTAGATACTCTATAAAAGTGTTTATATTCAATTAAATCTATTAGATCTATTGGGTTCCAAACAATCCTAATTACATGGACCACTGAAAATAGTCAATACTTCATTTCCGTAGGATCTAGATTACTCTGGATCCTTAGTGGTCATTGATGCTAGACCTCATGGAGAATGCTACTTCTACTTATGTCCTAAACATTCTCTACTAGAATGATCTTCTAATCGATATGGGGAGGTGGTACTACCTGCCCACCTAGAATAAAGGGGTAATGGGATGGACCCTAAAGTGATTCCTCATCTCTCATAGGATCATAGTCAGGAACCAGATATGTTATCCTTGTTGGATATATCACAGAGGCATCCAAAAAGTTATCAAGGAGTATCGTAGTCAGATAACCATATATATATATATATATATCAAGAAAAATGGTGAGTTGATTCAAGAATTATAGTCAAAGACTCAATCCTATATAATATATGCACCATTAGTCCCCGCAACAAATTCCTCCACATCCTGAGTCAAAATGAAAGTATTCAAGGTCCTAGTTATTGGAAACATCCATCGCCATAAAATCACTGGATACTATAGCGCAGGATCCACACTCAAGAAACATTGAAACTATTTAGAGAAAGCTAAACATATCCCCCTAAGGGGATAATTCTAAAAAATGTAGCATTGAAAAAATTGCTCTAATATCAATCCTTCATGACCGGACACAAGTTGGCGATTGAGTTGTGATTTCCCCAAGGCGACCTCCATGGGCTAGGGAGTAGCGAAAATCCTTAATGTCTGAACTAACTCAGGGATGCCTTTGTATAACTACCTATAGAGATACACATAACCAACTGAATGTAAAAGTATAGAGGGAAAGAAGAAAATATGCAAAACTTTTATAAAGCAAACCAAACATTCATGAACATCTATATATCGGAAAATGTATGATAGTATAAGATGAAACTAGAAGGGTATAAATACACACCCATTCAGAAATATGTCCTAACAAGAACAAATTGGAAAAGTAAACAACTAAAGATAACTCTGCTCCTGAAACCTAATCTATGACTATCATATGTGGTCCAAGCACCCAATATCCCTAATATCCTCTAATGTCTCTGTCAACATGTCCATTATCTAAAAAAGATAGGAAAAATGTGGAAAAATACGATGAAGTGGGTAGTATATATATACCTTGCAGAATTCCCTAAAATGGATGAAAGGGGAAGCAGTAAGAGAAGAAAAGGAAAAGAAACATATTATATAGCACAAGATGTAGTGAAAGTGTACAGCTCAACTCAACAAATAAGGAAAGTAAACTCGTCCAAGCACAATGGTTAATCATAATGACAATATGATCTACCAATCGAATCTTCACCACAAATTGATTGATTATAGAATCATCAAATCTTGATAATCTTGATATAGAAATAACATGGAATACCCCACGCGTCTTCATCTCTCCTGAATGGAGAGTAACTAACCCCAATGAGTGGGTAAAAAATAAGGATATATATATATATATTCATAGTCAATTAAGCTCAATGGAAAGAGTAAAGAGATCTCCATATCAAAACTCAACCAAAGAAGAGGAGTAACCAACAAATCCAAAAGATTCAATCAATGATATCTAGCAACCCAAATGTCTTCCCTAAATACACAATTATAAGGATCACATTCACCACACCTTGATGCTATCCGTTTTGGGTGGCACAGACTCACCTGTATAGTTTTATGTCATGTCAAAAAAACATGTCTTTGTGGGGAAAGCATGCCTCTTCCGTGTGAGTCTAAAGATACATCAAACCATATCTCATCATTATACCGCATAGTCAAGGGAAAAAACTATAATAAGGGATTTTAAACACTTTTATGAAAAGAGGGACCTAGTCTGATAGTCATTGAGGAGCACCACTATGCAACCCTGGTGAATGGTAATGCTCAGGATTGTCATCAGAGAACTCCACTACCAAGCCCTATTATATAGTAATTCTTGAAAAGGTCATCCTGGAACTCTACTACCTAGCCCCACTAGGGGGTAACACCCAGAATGGTTGTCGGGGAACTACATTACCCAGCCTTTCTGGTGGGTAATGCCAGGAAAGGTTTGTTGGGGGACACCAAATTCCAACACAGCTAGTGGGTAATTCCCAGAAGGGGTCCTCAAGGAACTCCACTACCCAACCCCTACTTATGGTTAATTCTAGGAATGAGTACTTGGGGAACTCCACTTCCCAGCCTCGCTGGTGGATAATTCCCAGAAAGGGTCCTCAGGGATCTCAACAACCAAGTCTTGCTAGAGGGTAATGCCTGGAATGGTCTGGTGATCTTGCATAATAACTGTTATCATCGAGTATCACCTTAGTGTATCATGCCGAGAAAATTCCACAACATATCAAAAAATAAAAAACTAAGGTCATCATCACTTTCTAAATTGAAAAAACTAATGATATGCTACTCATGGGCCAAAACATGAGTTCAAACAAAAGAGATATGGAACCTTGATGTTTCCTCAAAAGATGGTACATGCCATGTTGGGGACCCACAAGGTGTGTGGTCCCACACTACTATCTGGTCATGTCATCCCAAGAACATTAATTACTATCCATGTATCACTACACTGTGTGTAATTGTACAATAAAGCATGTCTCATCCGATTTTCTAACGAAAGCATGAGGCGGGTCTCCGATACGAGGGTAGAAATATAATTTCACATATATGCTTCTTTAAAAAGCACTAGATGGAAAAACAGATCACACTATTGCAATGTTAATGGAACAAAGACCGGTATAGAGTATTCACATGCCTCAATCAAGCACCCTGGGAAAAAGTCTCATTTCACCACATCACACATGAATGACACATTAGGGGCCCATGTTACAAGTCCAAAATAAGTATCAGAAATTTGTATGGAAATTTCTGCCATAATTTAATGGTCGCAATATCATAGATATTTCACCATTACAACACCGTATGAGGGATATACGCTGTTTAAAAAGCCCCATAATAATACTATTTTTATTATTATTGGGTTTTTGACCCATGTCACGATTCGGAAAAAGGTATCTAACATGAGTCTTCAAATCACCATCTAAATTCCAAATTCACTCTCCCGTGATGGTTTTTGACTCTATGATCGTATGATAAATATATAGTCGGATTAATGTTTTCCCAACAGAAAATATTAATAATTTTTTTTAATACAATTTTAAACCTTAAACAAAATGAGAGGGTAACTCCTATCCTTCCCCATTTTCTCCAGGCGGGTGGCTCCTCCCTATTTCAGGATTTCCCTTTTTATATTTTATCATTATTAATATAAATAATAATAAATAAAAACATGTTGGAATTAGGGTCCACAACCAATTTTCCTCCCCCTCTAACAGGATGTACACACACAGGAGGTGCCCTAATAATGTTTCTCACCATACAATTTATTCACCACACTAAACATCTGATAAAAATTTATAATATTACAAATATAATTAAATTAAACAAAATTAAGATAAATATCCAGAGAAATTGTATGCCTCTATTATTATTATTATTTAATGTTCATTGTGTTTACTATATCCAAACACCTCATTGGAGATCCGAGCCGTGCCATTGTCTTGTTCACTTTGAGTAGAATCCACCATGAGACTCTGAGCATGATCTCTACATGGAATAAATCTTTTCACAATGCACATCATCACCACATGCTAATCATGGAGTCAAGGGTCATTAATCCAATTAAAATGCACCCATGATCACAAATATTTCAACCATAGTTCCAAACCAATTCATACACCCAACACCATCCCACTCGTTTATCAATCCTTTCTTAGTTTATTGATCTTGCACAAATCTAGGGTTCTGATCAAAATTGGTACCTCCTAGAAAAGGTGAACCGGGACCACAAGGATATTCTCGGTGATAAATGAGAAGAAAAATAGGAAGAAAAGAAGATAAATTTTTTTTTACAGATCATAGTCGAGTGTTCATGGCCAGTTGATCAAGAATGGGGATCCCCAGACTAAAAAAATGAAAACAAATTAATATCTATACATGGTCACATGAAAAGCCAAAAAAGGGTGCAGGTCAATGAAAAATGATCGATATACTCAATCCTTTAATAAAAATGGTTTAAACCACAAAATATATGAGTCCTAACTTGATAATGAATTGTTCATTAGTGAAGAATGCGTTCCCCAAGGATTTTGGAGGAGCTGTTGTGTTCACTGCATCTTTATCTTCAATGATCTAAAGATTCATCATAATATGCCATGGGTGGAGGGTGTCAGAGATTTTTATTTCTCCAATGAAAGTTTCAAATAACCATGCATAAATTTACTAGGAGGAAATCATATAAGATAATATTTTGAGCAGAATGCTAACTAATTCATTCATTCATTAAAGACACTGCTAATAGCTTCATTTACCAGATATCCTGTGCTAACCAACATTAGGTTATTACATGGTTAATCACCACATTTAAAAATCAACAGTGTTTTAGATTTATCATCTCTGTCTTCTTTTGTTAGTTATTTAACTTAGGGTTATTAAATAAATAAATTAAATTTATTAATTTATCAAATACACCCACTAATGGCTTCCCCATATGAACGTCCCACGCCGAATAATCTTATGTTGCACCTAGGGTAAACTCCACATTCATTATTCCATCATGGACATAGATTTATGATGAGAGACTCCATTTAAGAGATAATAATTTTTTTTAGGAAACTATGAGCTCTTAAAAAAAAAATTTAATAATTTTATAAAATTAATTCTATACTCACCGGACCTCTAAATCGTCTGTTGTCTTAGTGGATAGATCTAAAAATATTCCTAGGAATATTCCAATGTCTTATACATCAAATAAAATGTCTCTATATTTTAGGACTATTTATTAGAACATGGGAGGGAGGTAACATCACTTGGTTTCTCCCTTGACCTAAACTATGAAAATATTCAAAAAGTAATGGCTCAAGAGTAATTGACTATAATAGAATTTCAAGTTAGTATCTATCAATACTAGGACAATATAAGCAGAGTCACCCTATTAAAATATATCCATCATAGACATTAACCTTTGGGAGGATACTAATTTAATAATGGTCTTTGTACATCAAACATTGTATTATTAATGTTCAATTTTATTTTTAGAAATGAAATTGTTTTTTCTCCAATTCCATTTTTGTTATACACATGAATAAAAGATTAATATGATAAATACATTCTTGGAGAAAAGAAAATGTAATAGTATTTTTCGAGAAAATATAAAATTAAAATTCAATTTAGGTTACTTAATATATTATAAATAAAATATATTTTCCTAAAATAATCTTATTGAAGACTACTTATTTAAATATAAATGATAATGTAATTTTATAATGGCTTAGGGTATTTCTTTAACAATAATAAATGAACTATATCATAAAAAATATTATTTTTCAATAAAGAATGACATTTATTTAAAATTTAAAATTAATATATTTAAAAATTAATTTTATTCAAATAAAAATATATTTTAAATAATATTTTTGATAATATTTCATGGTGTTGTTTTTATTATTTTTAAAAATACTTTATTTTTTAGTGAATTGTAAAATTATAGTTTTGTGTTTTTGGATTGTTTTATGTCTTAATATATCTGTAATAATGATTTAATTGTTAATAAAACTAATCTCATGACAAAAAATAAGCTATTTAATTGATATATTATATTTTTAATGAATTAAAATGAAATTCCCAACTTATAGATAACTTTCAAAAGTATGAAATAAAAATTACGTTTTCAAAAAAAATATTTTTTTGTAAAAAAAATTCTCATTCTAAAGGTAATATAGAATCTTGAATTTTGTTTTTGAAACACAAATATTTCAAAAATATCTTCTTTATGTTCCAAACCTAGATCCAAAACCATAGGTAATATAGTGGATTTCCAATTTCCACAACCTATTATTTCTTATGACATATTTAAAAATTAATAAACAATCCCCCCCCCCCACATTTCTTGTCAATACCCACCTCTGTATCCCATTCCATTCACTCTAAAGACATTAATCAGCAATTTACCCACATTTTTCCTCTAAATATTTTATCTGGTGAGTTTATAAGGTTCAAAGGAACTCTCCTCATGATTTAAGAAGCTATCCTGCAAGCTATATAATTATCTTCCTATTATTTTTGTCCAAGTACTTTGTATAATCAATCTAATTTCCAAGTTAATTTTTTTTCCTGAACTTATGATTATTACACCAATTTAAAATAAATAATATCAATGATTGAGTTCAATTCTATCTCATAAATTACGTTCCACAAACCACTTAGTATTCCTATTTTTCTACAAAATTCATCCTTCAGTTTTTTGTGCCTATTTTTTTACGTTATGAATACCCAAACATAATTTCTTTAAATACCATTCATATATATTTAATTATACTTAATTTACAAGGGATATATATTTATGAAACCAACATTCACTTCTTGTGGGTTAAAATTGAAGAAAACTTCCTATAATGAAATACTTATGCACTCAATGATTTTATATGAAACCCTTAATCTATTTCCCATGGGTTATTAATCGAATATTTTTATTATGACCTATATGGGTCACATGAATAAATATATACATCAGTTTTTAATGATAGTTCTCTAATGAAGTTGGTAAAACATTTATCTCAAAGGGGGATATGTTTTATAATACCTTGGTGAATAACCTTTGTAATATGTGTTATGAATCCTTGGTATTGAACATTGGTGATATACTTGTGAATATCTATATTTTATATTATATCTATATTAAAATGTTATAAATCATTAACTTATTATTATACTATAATTTTATTCCAAATTGTTTATCTTTGATTATCATTCATGTTTTGTTTCATTGTTTATCCATTTATAGGCTTTACGATCACCATTTTTTATTTATTTATGTACCTAGTAAATATCTTATAGTGAGGATGATTATGATGTGATAATAAAATGGGCTTGATATATGATTAAATTATTGGTTTTGGGCGTAGTAGAAGCATTACAGTTGAGGGAAATACATTATAACTTATTTTAATAATCATTTCCAAAGACCATGATTATAGATATTGTTTGTTTAATTTATAATTAACTTACTTAATATCACAAGAAATAAACACATAGACTTAGGAACATTCTTTGTTGATGATTTCTGATCATTTGAAAAGGACCTTTCAGATTTCCTTTGTTGTGTTTGTGAAGATCCAAGGTTATAATCCCTCTAGTGGTTATCCAAACATACTCTAACGGTCTCGAAGCAATGCCACTCATTCTTCAGGTTATAGTGTGGTTAATATAATGTCTTGTGTTGTTCATTCATGGTCAATCGTTGTTTGGTATTGAGGAAATTATATCTTTGGTTTCTCATTCATTAGATAGATAGGAGGAGGAGTCGAGAGAAAATTCTTTTTTCACAACAAATGGTTATTCCAAAACATGGATTTTGATTTGAATGAATTCCACAATAGACATAGTCATCTATTTATAGATATGGTCTTTTGGTTACAAATTTTTATTTCATGATAGTCATTAAATATAATTATAACCATTAATGAAATCCCATGCCACGTTATAATAATAATAACAATTTTGTTTTTTTGGTACGCCAACATGTTCAAAATGTTTAAATAATATTTACCTTCTCATAAATAATTATTTTATTACCAGATATGGTATTGGTTCATTAGAACTACTGGTTCATTTATTGTAGACCTGAATAAATATTTTCGTCTCATAAATAAATATTTTATTCAGAAACTAGTAGATATATATGTATTAAATATTCAATAAAATAAGTAAATATATTTTATTCACAATACGTTGAATAAATATTTATTTAATTAATGTGATCAATATAACATGAATAAAATAATTACTTAGTCTTGAGAATAATATATATTTCATTAATTAAATTAAAATTGAATAGAATCAAGTCCAACAGAAACACATAGTGTGTGATCCTGTATTATTATTTCTCATTACCAATAGGCGGGTTTTCCTAAAGACCATGATTTATGTCTAGTAATGGTTCAATGCACCCATGAGAAAGAACATAATGTCACAATTAAGGAAACCACATGTAAATACTCAAAGTGTAATATATTCTCCTTATCATGATATCTCACCAACCAGGTTTCATGACAGTTTCATCAACCTATATGCTCGATACAACATTCATTAACTATCAAAATTAAACTCATTTTTACACCATGGCTTTTGTATTTAGGGTTATGAATCCATTTAATCCAAAATTACATGATATCAAAATTTATACGGATAGAAGGAACAAATCCTTATCTGACTTGTCAATTAATAACATGTTATTCATGATGCACCCAGTAACCCTACTTCCCACTAACATATGGCCTGATGGTTTTTTTTAGAAAATATATGCATGTGAATCAGGACATACATTAATGATAATCATAATGTCTATGTATGATTATACATGACCACATATATGAATATTTGATGACAACAAAACATTCCGAATTATGACTCGTGGGTATGTTCTCATAATTTCCTATCTTAGATATTACCATGTGCAAGCTTCATTAGAAGACATCTCACATTCTTTCAAATACTCAAACATGATGTAATATATATTATGACTCCCATAATAGTATGTTATCCAAATACAAAAATATATTATGAATATTTTTTTAGAACAACATGGTTCTCATAATAGTGTGGAACTATTATGATCTTATCAACAAGAAAAATACTATAAGAAATTATTACATTAAATTCATGAAAAAAACAAAAAATATTTACTATGTTTTTAATTTAATATTAAATTGATAAAACATTCATGTTATAAAATTAAAAATTCATGGTTATAGGATAGAAACTCTAAGATAATCCAACCTGGACTAGAGCCAAATTCCTATGACGTTCAGTCTGCTAGACCTCACATGATAATAATTTTTCTCTCGAGTCAAGGATTCAGTCAAGGGTTCATCCACATTGTCTTCCATGGAAATATAGAACATTGTAACCTCAATTCTATTTGAAAAATCCATCAATATATGATACTTATGAATTGTGTGTTTTTTCCGCTAATGTGACCATAGATATTTTTTGAGAGCCACCGCTGTAGTATTATCACAATAGTGTGTGATAAGGTCTTTATCGCTACGTACCACATCAAGATCTTGTTTGAAACTGTGCATCTAAACATCTTCCATATATACCTCAGAATCCACAATATACAAAGACTTTGTTATAGAATATGAAACCACATCATTCTTTGAGCTCCTCATTCAGAATGAATCATTATTCAAAGACAAGATGTATCCCTTTGGTGACATCATGTCTTCTTGATCAGTTTGGAAACTAGCATCTATATATCCCATATTGACAAGTTCCAAATATTCTCCCTAAACTACGAATATATATTTAGTATGACTCAAATACTTAAAGATAGTATTGACTTTCATCCAATGGTGGTTACCAAGATTAGCTTGATATCTACTAACCACACTTAATGCATAGGATATTTCTAGACTGGTTCACAAAATATCATACATGACTAACCCAATAACTGAAAAATTTAGAATCCTTTCTATTCTATTTCATTCTTTATGGGTTTGAGGAAAAAATTTCTGGGAAATATGAATTCTATGTGACATTAGGTACAATCCCCAATTCGATTTTTCAATAATAAATATCTTATATATCTTGCGGATGTATGTTCATTTACTTATGTAAATTAACATCTTGGATCAATCACGATGGATATTGATCACAAAAATATATTTTACCTCACCCAATTCTTTCCTAAAAATATATTTATTTAACTAGGCCATAATAGACTATAAGATTTATAACGACCCATACTTTACATACATTATTAATACTTCAAAATTGAAGCACACTTATTACAACATATGACAAAACCACAAAGGACCGTATAGGTATAGTGTCTTTAGAAACTGGGAAACATAAACAACTGGTTCATAAATCTTCTACAGTGTCTCCCATTTATTTCATCATATCTAGGGTCCCTTTTATCATATTCTACTTAATATCCATCTTCCTGACCTGGGGAAAAGAAAACATAAAAGGGTGAGCTCAAATGCTCAGCAAGGGAAAATAAAGGAAATAAAAATCATATCATATCTTTTTGAAAATCATAACCTGCAAAAGAGATCATAAAATCTTAACATGGAATAAATCATAGAAGTGAAAATGAGATCCCCATAATCATAACATGAAACTTGTAACTTTGTGTCATGTACACATAATCATGGAAAATCATTTCTTGTTAGTCATGACTCATTGCCAAGACTATCTTAGCAGACAAAGTCCATTTCTAAACCGAGTTCACTCCTCGTTTCAGTCCTGTATCACTAAACCGAAATAACCTTCCGTTCCATCCATGTCTATATCATGAGATATAAAACCTTTACCCAATGCATTGGAGGGAGATATATGTCCCACCCATCTTATAATGAATCCTTTCTTATGTGTGCCACATAATCATAAACCTTACATCATAGCGTAATCCACGTAATAAAAATGGGATTCTTAAACAACATGACATCATAAAACAATTCATATAAGATAAAGGAATTCATAAAAATGTTTCCATCACAACATAATCAAATCCATGTAATAATAGGGATAAAAACAGAACCCTTTTATTATCTTAGATGGAAAATAATTTTGATAAACTACTTGAACTCCATTCTTGAGGAAAATATCCTTTCTACTTCAAAAACATTTTTTCTTTCATAAAATGTCATACGAATTTAAAATAAAAGAAGTTGATTAAAAATAAAATTGAAAACTTGTAAAGGAAGCTTCTTGGAAATAATGTTTTAAAAATCAATTCATGCCGTATAAGTTAAAAAAAACATTCTTCGTACTTTTGTCGGAAAAGTCAAAAAGTACCTCGTACAAAAAACGACAAAAGATTCCATTCATTTATTTTACTAAAAACTCACTGAAGGGTAAAAATGTATTTAAAAAATTGTAGGTGGATGGAAATAATATTACATATTTATGAAACATGGATGTGGATGATAAAATACACCCCAGTAAATACTTATGAATAAACAATCTCGGATAAAAATGAGATTGCGATATTTCCCTTACCTTAGGTCCGATTTGCTTTGTACGTGTCCGAAGCTCCTGTATAATGGTTTAAATAATGTTATTGACTTATTCTAGATTCATAAATATTGATATGATATCATATATGGTCATATTCTTAGCTTCTTGTTAGTAATATTTCATTGTTACTTGTTACTCGGGTCTTTATTGCCTTTTTTTCTTATGCGTGTTTTGCCGAATACATTCTTATTCTTATTTTAAGGCTATAGATACCTTATATCCATAATGGTATTAGTGGAACATATATCATATTTATTCATTCAATTCATTTATATAATTACTATGTAATGATGATCATGTAGAACGAGTCACATCACATCGTGGAGACGGTATTCCGTACGTACGTACGAGTGATGATATCGTTCCTATGATCGTGGAACTGTATTGGAGTATATATATATTATTTCAGTATCAATATTACTTTATAATAATAATAAATAGTTACTCATTACACCATTATACCCATCCTTGTAAAGTGATGGTGGAAAAATATATTACACCACGGCGTGGAGACAGTATTCCGTACGTACGCACGCGCGGTGATTTCATTTTTCCGTGGGATGGATAGAAGGTGAATTAGGGTTGTTTCATATTTATAATAACATATCAGTATGTAAGTAATACTTATGTTATTACTTTATCATGAAACAACTAAAGAATAAGAAGTTGAAGAAGAAAGAAATTGAAAAGATCGGTAATGGATATTACCTCTTCTTTGGAACGCCTCTTTGAATCATCCACTTAGAGAACTAAGATTGGTCTTTGAAGAAGACCAGGACCTATAGGATTATTCTAGGGAAGTGTAGAGGAGAAAATGTCAGGGTTTGGCCGAGCTTGAGTGCTCAAATTGGTGTGATGAGGAGGGGGAGGAGGTGCCCTTTTATAAGGGAGGAGAGGGGCACCTTAGGAATATCTCAAAATATTATTTTATATTAAAGTCAAAATCGGTTTATAATGGTTCCAAAGGGTCTTATTTCGAAGCTAAAGTGGGGATTGGTCGAAATCCTATCATACAATAGGATTTAGACAAGTTTAGGGTATTATTTTAACCTTATCAATTAGATTTAACTCTTAGTTAAATAATTTAACTTTTACCGTGTCTTTTTGTTTCCTTTCACTATATGGTTAATACAATTACTATAACATGCCAAACGAACCCCAAATTGTTTATTATTAATATATATATCCTTATCTAAGTCATTTGGCCGAACCTTAGATTTTTAGGAATAAAATAACAATTATTAATATAATATTTGATTTAAAAACTATTTTGTGTCAATTTTGACACTATTTGATATATGATTTTTGTGAAAGTCATAACAGATTTATATGTTATAACCAAGTTGATTAAATCAACATTAATATATCATAGTAACCTAGAAAATTATTGTAATTCATAAAAAGTCTCAAATTACATTTATTTTGGTGTTTATAACATCAATTATGTCAATATTTCATTAATAAGATAATTACTGCATCATCGTTGTGTCATAAATAAATTAACTTATTTAATTTCTAAAAATTACAAATAAAATACCATTATGTAGGAAATCATTTTATCTTTCTAATGAATATTTATAGTCGAATTTATCGTTTGTATAACCCCATATTAAAAATGATTTACATATTAAACTTTGATTTTAACTATTTTAACCCTTCTTTAAATAAATTATTAATAAATGTCCTAATCTAATCCAAGTGGGCCTAAATGGTCATATTTTTATTCCTAAGTTTGTTTTTGGTCGAATTACACTTGTCCAATAGAATTAGGATATGTGTTAGGGTAATATTAATATCATATTTACCCTTAGTTTCCCTATTTACTATTAACCGTGGTAAAAAAGTAAAAAGTTACTATTCACCAAAAAATTATTTCTATCTCATTGAACCACATTTTACTTACTGATATCAACCGTGTCTGTCGAATTTTTGAAATTCCATTCACAGAAGCGGTAAAATTAAGTTTTATGCAAAATTCAGTTTTTAACCTACCACTTAGTGGTTTCACTATTCATCAAAAATTGAAAGTTTTCAGAAAAATACCAAAATTTCACCCTAGGCTAATTTCGATATTCTGAGTCCAAAAATGAAGTCCATTTTGAAAAATAAAATTTATAAAATTTCAAAAAGTGGTTATTACTATTCATAACGGCTAGTTTTAATAGCATATTGTTGTTTAGTGAAACTCGGTATTGCGTACGACCCAAGCTATCGAGGAAGGTCACGATTGCGTGTAAAGTAAGCCAAGCAAGTGTGTAGTGAAAGATTCCTTTGATGATATATAAAAACAAAATATTACTCATAAAAATCTCGGGTGTTAAATTCTACCCCCCTTAAAAAGAATTTCGCCCTCGAAATTTGTCACTTTGTAACAAACAGATGAGGATACTTCTCCCTCATCATATCCTCAAGCTCACATGTAGCTTCTTCTAATTGGTGGTTCCTCTATAAAACTTTCACCAAGAGAGTGGTCTTGTTTCGTAGGACTTTTTCACTACGATCCAGAATCTCTATCGGCTGTTCTTCATAAGAAAGATCTTGCTCCAGTAGTACAACTTCTGAGCTGAGTACATGGGAAGGATCTGGAATGTACTTTCTCAGGAGAGATACATAGAACACATCGTGAACTTGAGAGAGATTCGGTGGAAGCGCCAATCAGTAAGCTACCTTTCCAACACGATCCAGTATTTCGAAATGACCGATATATCTAGGGCTCAACTTCCCCTTCTTTCCAAATCTCATAACCCTCTTCCAGGGAGATATTCATAAGAACACTTTATCGCCCACTTCAAACTCTAGGTCTTTTCTTCGGTTGTCGGCATAACTTTTCTGTCGACTCTGAGCTGCTCTTATGAGTTGTTGAATAGATCTGACCTTTTCTGCCATTTCATCAATGAGATCAGGTCCTAATAGCTTTCTTTCCCCAACTTCATCCCATCAAGTTGGAGTCCTACATTTCTTTCCATAGAGAGCTTCATAAGGATCTATATGAACACTGGAGTGAAAGCTATTATTATAAAAAAATTCCACCAAAGGTAGGTGTTGATCCCAACCTCCTTTGGAATCCATAGAGAAAGCTCTCAACATATCTTCTAGGGTTTGAATTGTTCTTTCAGACTGACCATCTGTCTGGGGATGATAAACAGTGCTGAAACTCAACTCTGTATCTAGAGTATGCTGAAGACTTCGCCAGAACTTCGAGGTAAATCTCGGATCCCGATCAGATATATTAGAAAGTGGTACTCCATGTAATCTTACCACTTCCTTTACATATATCCTGGCAAGCTGATCTATAGAGAAATCATCTCTAATAGCAATGAAGTGTGTAGACTTTGTAAGACGATCAACTATGACCCAGATAGCATTATTGCCTTTGGATGTTTTAGGAAGTCCTGTGACAAAGTCCATAGTTATGTTTTCCCATTTCCATTCGGGTATGGGTAATGGTTGCAACATCCCCTTAGACTTTTGTCTCTCAGCATTAACTTGTTGACAAACCAAGCATCGAGAGACATATTCAGCAACATCTCTTTTCATGACATCCCACCAGAAGTACTCTTTCAGGTATCTATACATCTTCGTGCTTCCAGGATGAATAGAGAATGATGAACTATGAGCCTCATCCAGCAGCTCCTTCTTTAATTCGAGGATGGGAGGAACACAAACCCGATTCCTGATCTTTATTATCCCATCACAATCAAGGTTGAATTCAGGAACATTTCTCACCTTCTTTTGTAACTTGTCATCTTCTTTCTGTGCCTCATTAATCTTCACATGTATAGATGGTTGAACATTCATTTGAGAAAGATAAGATTTTTCCCCTTCCATTATAATTCCAAGATCCATCCTTTGTAAATCCATAAATATTGGATCTTTTGTGATCCTCATCATGGATAAACTAGCATGGTCTTGTCGACTTAATGCATCTGCCACCTTGTTTGCTTTCCCAGGGTGGTAATGGATTGAGCAGTCATAATCCTTAATCAGCTCCAACCGTCTTCATTGGCGCATATTCAGCTCCTTTTGTGTGAAAATATACTTTAAACTTTTATGATCAGTATAAATATCACACCTTTCACCATAAAGGTAATGCCTCCAAATCTTTAATGCAAAGATTACCGCAGCCAACTCCAAATCATGTGTTGGTAATTTTGCTCATTGATTTTCAACTGTCGTGAGGCATAAGCTATCACCATATCATTTTGAATAATAACACACCCCAATCCCTTCTTGGATGCATCACTGTAGATCACAAACCTTTCTCCACTACAAGGCAGTGTGAGCACAGGCGCACTAGATAACCTTTTTTTCAACTCCTTGAAATTCTCTTCACATTCCTCTGTCCAGACAAACCTAACTCCTTTCCAAGTCAACTTGGTGAGTGGATTAGATAATCGTGAAAAATCATTTACAAAACGTAGATAATATCCAGCCAAACCAAGAAAACTTTGAATCTCAGTTACTGTTGTTGGTCTCGACCATCTTTCGATAACCTCTGTTTTTGCTGGATCCACAGATATCCCCTCTTTTGAGATTATGTGACCCAAAAATGCAACTTTTTGAAGCCAAAATTCACACTTGGTAAATTTGGCATAAAGCCACTCCTTTCTCAGGGTCTTCAATATAATTCTCAAGTCATCTTCATGCTCTTACTTTCTCTTTGAATAGACAAGAATATCGTCTATAAAGACTACCACAAATTGATCAAGATAGTCTCTAAAGACTCTATTCATTAGATCCATGAAGATATCAGGGGCATTAGTAAGACCAAATGGCATCACTATAAATTCATAGTGTCCATACCTTGTACACAAATCCGTCTTTGGTATATCCTCCCTTTTGACCCTTAATTGATGATACCCTAAATGAAGATCAATCTTGGAAAAGTATTGAGCTCCGCGTAGTTGGTCAAATAAGTCATCAATGTGTGGGAGAGGATATTTGTTCTTGATAGTGATCTTGTTAAGTTCTCGATAATCAATGTAGAGTCTCATTGATCCATCTTTCTTCTTAACAAATAGAACAGGTGATCCCCAAGGTGACGCACTAGGGTGTATGAATCCCTTATCAAGATTCTCTTGGAGTTGCTTCTTCAATTCCTGCAACTCAATTGGGGCCATTCTATAAGGTGTCTTTGAAATAGGCAATGCACCCGGTATGAGTTCTATTGAAAACTCAACTTCACGATTTGGTGGAAGACCCGGTAATTCCTCCGGAAAGACATCATCAAACTCCCGTACAATGGGAATATTCTTAATCGTGAGTTTCTCACCAACCATTTGAGATAAATGACTTTCATTTAGTGGAATCAAGACCCATAAGATGGAAGGAATTTCCACTGGAAGGTTATGTTCATCCTTGCATTGATAGACGATCGTAGATTGATCTGGAATATGAAATGTGACTTCCCTTCTTTGGAAATTGATATGATCTCTATGTAGAGAAATCCAATCCATGCCACGAATCACATCAAATTCCACTAAAGTAAGGATCACAAGATTTTCAAGAAGCACTTTCCCACAAACTTCGATCGGAGAAGAATTATAAACTTTTGATGCGACTGTTGTGCCATTAGGTGTTGTCACAGCTAACTCAACATCTAATTGTTGAGGTAATACGCTGATACCCTTATAAAATTCTTTAGAAATAAAAGAGTGGGTGGATCCAGAATCAAATAAAACATTTGCTTCTTTAGAGTGGATGGTAAGTGTACCATTCACCACTTCGTTATCGTACTCCACATCGCTGATAGAAATTGCATGTGACTTTCCTTTGTCTTTAGTCTTAAGATTTTGTTGATGTCGACCATCATCATCAACCCTTGGATTTGGGCATTGATTGGCATAATGCCCCATCTCCTTGCACTTGAAACATTGAAGTGTAGTAGGTTCATTCTGTGTATCCCTTCCTTTGTTTGCATCATTAGACATCTTCTTCCCATTATCGCGGCATTCAAATGCCCGATGACCTTCCTTTCCACATTTAAAACATTTACTTGTCCCTTTAAGACAACTCCCTCCATGTTTCTTTCCACACTTTGAGCATAAGGGAAAGTTCATCTTCTTTTCAGTGTGCTCTTTAGATTTTCCTTTGAATTCCATCTTCCTCTTCTTATCAAACCCATGTGACTAATGGGTTACTCCAATCTCCATCTCGACTTTGAGAGCACATCAAATGATTTCCTCGTAGCTATTGAAGTCCCTTATGGCTAACACCCATCAAAGACTTGGTTTTAAGCCACTAAAGAATCGATCGATCTTACTCTCAGGTTGGATAATAATACCAGAAGCGTACCTTTCAAGTCTTGTAAAATTTGATTCATAGGTACCAACAGATTCATCATCCCTTTGCTTCAGTTCAAGGAACTCTTTCTCCATCTTTGTTCAGAGAATATGAGAGAAGTACTTATTGAAAAATAAGTTCTTGAACTCGTCCCATTCCATAGACTCAATTTCATCCCTTTTCCTCGTATTCTTAATAAGATTCCACCATTGATCAGCATCTCCTTCCAAACGATACACTGTGAGGATGACTTTATCATGCTCAGAACATTGAAGAACTGAAAATATCTTTTTAGTAGTACTAATCCATCTTTCAGCAACTAATGGATCAGTAGACCCTTTGAAAGAAGGTGGACGCTGCCTCATGAAGGATTCAACAGAATGTTGCTCCTTCCTTTGCTCGTTTGGAAGTCCTGCATGATTCATAGCTTGAGAAATTTGTGTTAGCATGGCTACAAGATTTTGCATTCCAGCTCCCATATCGTTTGGTTGCTCAGGGGGACAATCATTGCATTGCCCATCGCATTCCGCATTAACACGGTTCCTTCGGGTTCCAACCATTGACTAAAACCAAGAAGAATAGTGTGAGCAACACTAATTATAATAGGAAAACCCCATAATTCAAGAATAAAATTTTCATGCTTAAGGTCTTATCCTAGGTTATTCAAGGCCATTTCTAAAACACTAAGATTGTGTTCTATTCTTAGACTTATCCTTAGGGTTCTTACTAAGGCTTTCACATCCTAGTTTCCAAAGGTTGACTATACCTTTCCTCTGATACCAACTATAACGACCCATACTTTACATACATTGTTAATACTTCAAAATTGAAGCACACTTATTACAACATATGACAAAACCACAAAGGACCGTATAGGTATAGTGTCTTTAGAAACTGGGAAACATAAACAACTGGTTCATAAATCTTCTACAATGTCTCCCATTTATTTCATCATATCTAGGGTCCCTTTTAGCATATTCTACTTAATATCCATCTTCTTGACCTGGGGAAAAGAAAACATAAAAGGGTGAGCTCAAATGCTCAGCAAGGGCAAATAAAGGAAATAAAAATCATATCATATCTTTTTGAAAATCATAACCTGCAAAAGAGATCATAAAATCTTAACATGGAATAAATCATAGAAGTGAAAATGAGATCCCCATAATAATAACATGAAACATGAAACTTTGTGTCATGTACACATAATTATGGAAAATCATTTCTTGTTAGTCATGACTCATTGCCAAGACTATCTTAGCGGACAAAGTCCATTTCTGAACCGAGTTCACTCCTCGTTTCAGTCCTGTATCACTGAACCGAAATAACCTTCCGTTCCATCCATGTCTATCTCATGTGATATAAAACCTTTACCCAATGCATTGGACAGAGATATAGGTCTCACCCATCTTATAATGAATCCTTTCTTATGTGTGCCACATAATCATAAACCATACATCATAGCGTAATCCACGTAATAAAAATGGGATTCTTAAACAACATGACATCATAAAACAATTCATATAAGATAACGGAAATCATAAAAATGTTTCCATCACAACATAATCAAATCCATGTAATAATAGGGATAAAAACAGAACCCTTTTATTGTCATAGATGGAAAATAATTTTGATAAAATACTTGAACTCCATTCTTGAGGAAAATATCCTTTCTACTTCAAAAACATTTTTCCTTTCATAACATGTCATACGACTTTAAAATAAAAGAAGTTGATTAAAAATAAACTTGAAAACTTGTAAAGGAAGCTTCTTGGAAATAATGTTTTAAAAATCCATTCATGCCGTATAAGTTAAAAAAACATTCTTCGTACTTTTGTCGGAAAAGTCAAAAAGTACCTCGTATGAAAAACGACAAAAGATTCCTTTCATTTCTTTTACTAAAACCTCAGTGAAGGGTAAAAATGGATTTAATCAATTGTAGGTGTATGGAAATAGTATTACATATTTATGAAACATGGATGTGGATGATAAAATACACCCCAGTAAATACTTACGAATAAACAATCTCGGATAAAAATGAGATTGGGATATTTCCCTTACCTTAGGTCTGATTTGCTTTGTACGTGTCTGAAGCTCCTGTATAATGGTTTAAATAATGTTATTGACTTATTCCAGAATCATACATATTGATATGATATCATATATGGTCATATTCTTAGCTTCTTGTTAGTAATATTTCATTGTTACTTGTTACTCGGGTCTTTATTGCCTTTTGTTCTTATGCGTGTTTTGCCGAATACATTCTTATTCTTATTTTAAGGTTATAGATACCTTATATCCAGAATGGTATTAGTGTAACATATATCATATTTATTCCTTCAATTCATTTATATAATTACTATGTAATGATGATCATGTAGAACGAGTTGCATCACATCATGGAGACGGTATTCTGTACGTACGCACGAGTGATGATATCGTTCCTATGATCGTGGAACTGTATTGGAGTATATATATATTATTTCAGTATCAATATTAATTTATAATAATCATAAATAGTTACTCATTACACCATTATACCCATCCTTGTAAAGTGATGGTGTAAAAATAGATTACACCACGGCGTGGAGACGGTATTCCGTACGTACGCACGCGCGGTGATTTCATTTTTCCGTGGGATGGATAGAAGGTGAATTAGGGTTGTTTCATATTTATAATAAAATATCAGTATGTAAGTAATACTGATGTTATTACTTTATCATGAAACAACTAAAGAAGAAGAAGTTGAAGAAGAAAGAAATTGAAAAGATCGGTAATGGATATTACCTCTTCTTTGGAACGCCTCTTTGAATCCTCCACTTAGGGAACTAAGGTTGGTCTTTGAAGAAGACCAGGACCTCTAGGATTATTCTAGGTAAGTGGAGAGGAGAAAATGGCAGGGTTTGTCCGAGCATGAGTGCTCAAATTGGTGTGAGGAGGAGGGGGAGGAGGTGCCCTTTTATAAGGGAGGAGAGGGGCACCTTAGGAATATCTCAAAATATTATTTTATATTAAAGTCAAAATCGGTTTATAATGGTTACAAAGGGTCTTATTTCGAAGCTAAAGTGGGGATGGGTCGAAATCCTATCATCCAATATGATTTAGACAAGTTTAGGGTATTATTTTAACCTTATCAATTAGATTTAACTCTAAGTTAAATAATTTAACTTTTACCGTATCTTTTTGTTTTCTTTCACTATATGGTTAATACACTTACTATAACATGCCAAACGAACCCCAAATTGTTTATTATTAATATATATATCCTTATCTAAGTCATTTGGACGAACCTTAGATTTTTAGGAATAAAATAACAATTAATAATATTTTATTTTATTTAAAAACTATTTTGTGTCAATTTTGACACTATTTGATATATGATTTTTGTGAAAGTCATAACAGAATTATATGTTTGAACCAAGTTGATTAAATCAACATTAATATATTATAGTAACCTATAAAATTAGTGTAATTCATAAAAAGTCTCAAATTATATTTATTTTGGTGTTTATAACATCAATTATGTCAATATTTCATTAAAAAGATAATTACTGCATCATCATTGTGTCATACATAAATTAAATTATATAATGTCTAGAAATTACAAATAAAATACCATTATTTAGGAAATATTTTTAGCTTTCTAATTAATATTTATAGTCGAATTTATCTTATGTATAACCCCATATTAAAAATGATTTACTTATTAAACTTTGATTTTAACTATTTTAACCCTTCTTTAAATAAATTAATAATAAATGTCCTAATCAAATCCAAGTGGGCCTAAATGGTCATATTTTTATTCCTAAGTTTGTTTTTGGACGAATTACACTTGTCCAATAGAATTAGGACATGTTTTAGGGTAATATTAATATCATATTTACCCTTAGTTACCCTATTTACTATTAACCGCGGTAAAAAAGTAAAAAGTTACTATTCACCAAAAAATTATTTTTATCTCATTGAACCACATTTTACTTACTGATATCAACCGTGTCTATCGAATTTTTGAAATTCCATTTACAGAAGCGGTAAAATTATGTTTTATGCAAAATTCAGTTTTTAACCTACCACTTAGTGGTTTCACTATTCATCAAAAATTGAAAGTTTTCAGAAAAATACCAAAATTTCACCCTAGGATAATTTCGATATTCTGAGTCCAAAAATGAAGTCCATTTTGAAAAATAAAATTTATAAAATTTCAAAAAGTGGTTATTTCTATTCATAATGGCTAGTTTTAATAGCATATTGTTGTTTAGTGAAACTCGGTATTGCGTACGACGCAAGCTATCGAGGAATGTCGCGATTGCGTGTAAAGTAAGCCAAGAAAGTGTGTAGTAAAAGATTCCTTTGATGATATATAAAATCAAAATATTACTCATAAAAAATCTCGGGTGTTACAAGATTGGTATTTCAGTTCCAATAAGTAATGAGTCGTCATCATATACTATTTAGAAAACTACTGCACTACCACTAAACATTTTATAGACACAATGATAACATTATTTCTTTATAAAACCAAACTCAATTATATATTCATCAAAATGAATGTTCTATGACATAGATGATTTCATTAATATCTAAATTGGTTCTCAAAACTTTCATATCTTATTGGCATCCTTTTGAGTCACAAAACCTTCATGCTGAGTCATGTAGAAATCATCCAGGAGATTCCCATTAAGGAAATATATTTCGATATCCATTTTGAAAATATCAATGTCATGGTAATAAATAATGATACGTATAATTCTGATGGATTTTAACTTTTTAAACTATTGAAAATGTTTCATCATAATCAATGACTAAATGATGTTTAAACCCTTTTACAACCTGTCACATCATTTATGTACTGACTTGTCCTTCCATGTCTATTTTCATCCTGGATACCCATCTACGACCAATGATCTTTACATCCATTGGAGTATCTACCAAAATATAAACATTGTTTTGGTATATGAAATCCATTTTACAATTCAAGTATTCTTTACATGTGTCAACATTTATGAATCTTACAACTTCTTCGTATGTAAGAGAATAATTATTATCCACAAATATGGATTCACCATCATCAATAACTATAAAACTGTAACCTTTTTTCTAAGGGGTTTTATAGGTATTATCCCCATGTTTCCTTGTTTTATATTATAAAGGTACACTTTTGTGCCTCATGGTGCAATTTTTTTAACTAAAGAGGCCTTCCCAAATGATTCTCTTTCCCATGCATTTAAATTAGATAAAATGTCTTTTCTTCAGATACAAAATTTATATGAAATATCATTTATCGATTTAGTTAGTACTTGGTTTAGTGTGTGGGTCAGTTTTTTTCAATGCATATCCCCAAAAGGATAATCCAGACTCACACAACTTGTCATTGATCTCAATATGCCTAACAAGGTGTGGTTCCTCTTTCTCTTAAACCATTATAATGAGGAATGTAAAGAGGGGTGAGTTGGGATAGGATCTCGAACTCCCATTAGTAATCAATAATGTCTTGATTACAATATTCTCCGCCGGGGTTTTATTACAGTTTTTTTAATATTTCAAACAAGATGGTTCTCAAATTTATTCTTGTATTCCATGAATTTTTCAAAATAATACAACTTATACCTCATTAAGTAAATATATCCATATCTACTAAAATCTACATTAAAAGTTATGAAGTAAGATTACCCACCCCCTTCTTTAATAAGAAATGGTCCACACACATTGGTATAAACTAATTCAAGAATCTCTTTAGCTCTTTAACCTTTCCCACTAAATGATTTTTTTTTCATTTTTCCTAGTAAAAATTTGTGACATATGCCATGTTGTTTTAGTTCGAAAGAATCTATATAGAGATCTTTATGTAATTTTGTCACGAATATTTGACTTACATGACCTAGATTATGATGCCAAATTTGGGTGTGGTTTGAGTCTTATAATGTAACATCATTATCGATTTACATTAAATTGTTCATGTAATCCTAAATGTAATGGTTTTTATGTAAATGTGATTTACAATGAAAATTGTTATATTTGTAAATGAAGCTACACTTTTTCCAAATTTGAAAATAAATCCATCTATATCTTGTATGGATACATAAATACTTTTTTTTGGTAATTGAAGGAACATAATAATAACCTTGTAAAACCAAGATCATTCCAGATGGCAATCTATGGTGGTAGTTCCCAATATCTACAATAGATAGTTTAGCTTGGTTGGATACTCATATATCTACCTCCCCTCATTCAATTTTTCAAAATATACATGGTTTCTATATTTTAATACACATGTGAGTAGCCAAAAGATATATCAAATACCAAATTTTTAGAAATAGATAAATTACACAAGATAACAAACTCACGTAAAGATTACCTTAACTTCTTTATCTAGGTTCAATTTTTCTTCCAGTGGTCCTCATTTCCACATGAGAACCTAGAGAATCATATTCCCTTTGTATTCCCTTTGATCATATTATTCTTGGAAAGGCTTGAAGAAGATTTTGGATTAATTCTCTTCCATTTGGCTTTCCATTTATTCACCATAAAGAAATAATAACTTAGCACGTCTTATATTTTTTTACTTGGCGAAGGAGGATAAGAAGATCTGGAAGAGAATTATCAATGTTTTCCATATTAAAAATCACAAAAAATATATAGAGAAGCTCTGAGAGAGGGATGACAGAATGATATAAATACCCAATTTTTCTGGGCATTTAAACCCTAGAACCTATAGTCATTCAATTTATCTAATGATATTGACTACATGAGGTCCATCTGGGGAACCCACGCCAAGATTAATTTGAAAGATCACCATAGAAATCAGAAAATGTTCATGTCCATATCTCTCCTATTAATGATCTTGAAGGTGATCAATCGGGCTATACATGTCGATGTTTTCTTGAGACTTCATGAGTTCACCAGACATATATGAATGAATAAAACATTGAACATTGACCACATAATTTTTTGTAGATTAGGAACTTTTCAACACTCCCCTCTTAAGCAGGCAGATCAGGAAGTTGTGATCCTAGTACATAATATTTCCATTCATGGTGTAGAACAACCCGAAGGCATCTAAATCCCTCCTAGACATTAATTCTTGTGACGAGATTATATTTATCCAATATTTATGATAGGGATAATTTGGATGATGATACTTTTCATTTTATTCTTAAATTAAGATAATAGATTATTATTATATTTTTTGATTAAAAATTTTGTGATAAATAATAAATTAACCATTTGTATTTAATCTCCCACTATTTTATCAAGTCTTAATATCCCTCACCATTAAAATCATAATTTCCAGTTACTATGAAAATTATATTGAAGGGATCCATATTCCCCTTCAAATAACCCCAAAAAGGATTGGTCATGATATTTTGAAGGTATTTAGGTAGGAATGTCTTTTCCAACTATGGGCTTGCAACTCCTTATTCCACTGAGTGGACTCCCCAATCATGAAATCCTAACTTGTATTTTCACAACACTTGCCTCTATATTACTCAATGTCCAAAAAGGTCTACTATACTTGATGTAAAATGGTTAAGTAAACCCAAAACCATCACAATAACTCTCCTTATAAAAGTAAGTGTCCCAACTAGGGTTGTTCAAACACATAGTTCTATTGAGTATTATTTCATATCATGTAACGTAAGGATTAGTATGACATAATATTTTATTTAGGGATTTTATTTTATTATGAAATTTTTTCATCTTATTTTATCCTTTACATGTATTGCTAACTGTTTACTTAATTTATTAACCAATTTTTTATAAAACATTTACACAAAATTAATTTTATTTAAAATTCATCTTTTCAAATTAATTGATTCATTTATGTGGTATCAATATTTCTTCAATAAATATAATTTTAATGAATTAGGCTAAAAATAAGTAAATAATTAAATTAACCAATAATGAGCATAAATAATGGTTGATTTAATGAATCATATAATAAATCAATCTACAGAATAGGGGAAATAAATCCTTGTATTAGACGTTTAATGAGATATATCATTCCACATGTCCACTAATGTATCTCCAAGTGGGCATTATTATGGTTCCATCGTGAACTATCTCCACGTGCCTCAGACTACTCCATTAATTACATATAATTATAAATCACATGAAAGTTAGGGGAATTAATGGTTTGGTTAAAGGTAATTACAAAAATATCCTTAGAAACATAGGTCCAATACAATAATTGTGAGAGGTATGGCTTTCATTCCATATTTTAATTAAATATTAAATAATTGAAAAAAATGAAATAGATTTAATTAAAAAAATTGCTCAAACTCATGATTGGTCTTATATGCAATGAATATGAAAAACATAACATGCTAGCATTCATTTCATTATTCATTATTTATTATTAAGATAAATGTGCTTCTATTAATTATTTAATTCCCTTTCTTCTTAATGATCATCCAAACATAATTGGAGATACCCATCAATTTAGAATTCATGGAAAATAATAGGTAGAACCATTAATTACATGGTGTGTACATCCAACTACACACCATGTACCTCAGTTGTCGTATATTTAAGTCACATATCTTGGGCATTGGCATGTTAACATAGCCAGACTACACGATGTGTACATGATAGCTACACACCCTGTATCCACTTTTCATGTGCCGGGTTGGCCTGGTCAACACGTGGTGTGCATTAAAATAACAACATGTTTTTAATTTCACATCACATCTATATATAATGCACATAGCTATACATTGTGTGATTTAGCCGCACGTCATGTATCCCAACTTTACCGAACAACAATTTGGCACTTCCTGGTACAATCTCCAATCATTCTTCATTCTCTATTACATCTCTATTGAAATTAAACATAGAATCAACAGGATTAATATGTCAATATCATGTAAATTCAAATCATATTAATGAATGAATAACATAAAATGAAAAATCTAACCACAATTGTGCATACACCAGCAATAATATAAATAATTATAAATTAAAATGTACTTGGATATGATACCACGTGTGGGTTATGAGAATAGTAGAAGTATTGTTGTGGATGGAAGTATATTAAAATTTATTTTAATAATCATTTCCTAAAACTAAAAGAGGGGATCTTTCACGAAGAATTTATAATTTATTTATTTAATATTTAAAGAAATAAATACCTAGGATTAGTAACTTTATTCATTAATTATTATTAATCATTTGAAGAATCCCTTATGGATTTCCTTCATTTCACTTTTGAGGATCCAAGGGTAGAATCCCTCTAGCACTGATCCACATGTGCTCCAATGGTCTCTGAGTATTGCCACTTATTCTCTGGGGGATAACTCCCGGAATTGAATGTCTTCCGTTGTTCGTTCTTGATCACTTATTATTTGGTCTTGAAGAAATTATTTCTTGGGTTTCATGTTCTTGAGACTGAGTGACGAGGATGGTTTTAGAGGAATTTTTTTTTTACACAACAATTCTCTATTCCCTAAAGGTGAATTGGTTTTGAATGAAGGACTCAATAGGCATAACTGTCTATTTATAAAGCCAGGATTTAAATTAAAAATTTTAATTTCATAACAACCTCTAAATATATTTATAACCATTAATTAAATATCATTCCACATAATAATATTATTATTATTAATTTGGGGTGTGCTAACATGTGAAAAAAGGGATAAATAATATTTATCGGCTCATAAATAATTATTTTGTCACCGAACGTAGTGGTGTCCCATTAGAACTCTTGTTGCATTAATTGAACACCAAAATAAATATTTTATACCCTTAATTAAATATTTTATTCACAAACTAATAAATAAATATTTATTAAATATTCAATAAAATAAATTAATACATTTTATTCACAATTCTGTGAATAAATAATTATTTAATTTTTGAGATCAATATTAATTGTATAAAATTACTCCTTATTCTTGAGAATGATATTTATTCCATTAATTACATTCAAATAGAATTTAATCAAGATGAAAATAAAAACTTAGTGTGTGAGCCTCTATGATTTTTTCTCTTTTTCATTAGGTGAGATTTATTAAAGTCAAAGACTACTATCTAAGAATGTGTCAAGGAACCCAAGATAAATAACTTAAAGTCACAACAACAACATCATCATACAAATTCTCTTTGTGTAATATAATCCTTTTTTCCAAATACCACATCAAGAAGGATTCATGACAGTGTCATAAACCTATATCCTCAATACATCATTCTTTGACTATCTGAAATGAACTTATCATTACACCATGGCCATTAAATTTATGGAGAAGTTTCAATTTTAATCAAAAGGATGAGATATCAACTTCTATAAAGATGAATTTGAAATATACTTCCTTGACTTATCCATTAATTATATGTTATTCAGGATGCACCCAAGGTACCCTACTTGCCACCAACATATATTGTAACTATTTTCATCAAAAAATCAAAGTGGGTGAGTCATGACATGCATTAATAATAGTCTTATAGTCTAAAGAAAATTATGCATGCTCAAAGATAGAAATATCTAATGAAACCAAAACCGTTGGAATTTTTACTAGTGGGTATGTTCACATAATCATCCATATTGAAGATTACTAAGTGTTTACATCATGAAAATAAGTCTCATCTTCTTATGAGTACTCACACATGGTGATCTATATGTTATGTGTCCCATCATAGTATGTTATTAAACCACATAACTATATTATGATTATTTTCAATTCACTTGAAGGTCTCATCATATTGGGGATCTATTATGACCTTATCAAAGAATAAAAATACTACAGGACATTAATACAATAAATTCATGAATAAAAATGATCAATATGTAATAAAGTCTTTAATTTAAAAATTAATACATCTAATATTCATGTAATATATGTACAAATTGTTTCTTCTTGGACACAAACTCTAATGTAAATAATTTTTATGTTTATTATTTATTTATTACTCTATGTATTATGTATCTAGTTTCCAAGACACTAAAACTCAAAAGGTCCTTCCATGTTATTAGTGTTATATTTTATTAAGGATTTTTATTAAAAATCATGTATTAAAAATCTGGTTCACCATAGTTGGTATCAAATGAATGGTTTAGTTATTTAGAGAAACTAGGACTATAAAACATAGAATAAACCCTACAGATAAGTCTATATATAGGAAAACATATATACATTTTTATGATGTATGAAGTGATTGATTTTCAAGTAATACAATATTGGATATGATACTACAAGTAGATGTCACTCTGACACATCTATAACTAAGGGTAATAACCCTAAAAAGTGCACATTGGATATTAACACATTCATTACCTAGTTCATGAAAAACTGGCCTCTGTTAGCATCAAGTTTGACACTCTCATAGGATAATCATTTGTAAATTGCATGTTTTTTACAATCCATTATGAAGGAACTAAAGGTATTATAGATAAATTTTTGTGGATTGTGTATATCATCATAGAATATAAATTATTATAAAAATAATTTATTATGATTCCAATTATAAATATTATAATATTTATAATAATAACAATTTTTTTCACATAGGTTTTCTTCTTCTGGAAAAAATTTGAAAACAGAAGGACTTTTGTAAATAACATATGAAATAGAAAATGCAACGATGATATTCATAATGTGACATAAAATATAGTTGATAAAATATTTATGATAATTAATAAAATAAATTAGGTTTAGAATAAGATGTTAAACCAGGTGAATCATCAATCTTCTCCAAGGATGGAACAACTAGAATTTTAATTTTTCATGCTATAATGAACAACAAATTTTAGTGCAACCTATGATCAACTAATTCCAAAAAAATGGATAAATACTATATAAAATATAGTTCTAATAATACATTATTTTTAGTAAGATAATTTTAAATTAGTAGTATATCACATTGAGGGAGAATCTTATCATTATTGGACACTAATAAAGAACATGAACGGTGGATGTCATGGAATTAGAAGACTTCAAAAAGTTATTTTTCAATATGTATTTTCCTCATACCCTTGAAACCAAGATTGGAAAAGAATTTCTTGTGTTTAAAAAAATATAAAATGAATTAATGGGGAATTATGTGATGAAAATTACAAATCCTATGTAATAATCTTTTAACTTTTTTATTGATTATAGTGGGAATATTGATTGATTTTTTTTTGGAAAACTAAGACCCCATCTATAAAAATAATTGGAAATCCAAGAATTTGGGTTTTATGAAGAGATTAAAAGATGTGATATAAATTTTGAAATGGATTTTTAAGATTCCCAGTAGAATTATGGGAATAATTATAAGATAAGGGTAAAAAATGTCCAAAATAATCGAGATAGAAAGAAATTACAACATCCCATGTGTAATAAATTGGGGAAGAAACATTTGGGGAATTTTTTAAAAGGTAATTTGAATTAATAAAGTATAGAAGAGATGTCCATATAGCATGAAACTTTTGTAGGGATGTTAATCCTCATCATCTAAACAATAATGAAAAAGGGAAAATCGTACAA
Source organism: Viscum album (assembly GCA_963277665.1). Taxonomy (NCBI): domain Eukaryota; kingdom Viridiplantae; phylum Streptophyta; class Magnoliopsida; order Santalales; family Viscaceae; genus Viscum; species Viscum album. The sequence continues at coordinate 132,134,476 of OY728162.1, forward strand.
GAAAAACCTTTTGTGTATTGCTTCAATTGTAGAGGGCATGGAAATATTTCAAATCATTGTTCCAATCAAAAAATAATAATATACGTAAACTTCTAATAACTACTGAAGAGGCCATAAGAGAATGTTGTTTCCTTTTAAATCATAAATGTTGAATTCGAGACCCCAAATCATATTGTGGTAGGTACACCCATCCCACACTCTAATATAGTAATTAAATTATCTTATTCAACATTTACACATTTTATTATTTCATACAAATAATCAATGAACATAAGTTAAACACTAAACATCTAGTGGTATAGATTTTTTTTAAGTTCTCGAGGAAATATTAATGTATAAAACATATATGCGGATTACCCTATTATATTTAGTGAGTAAAATTTCTCATCAAACCTGGTGTTTATTATAATGGAGAAATTTGACATAATATATTTCATTGATTCGTTTTCAATGTATAATGCTAATATATACTGTAGAAGAAAGTTAATTTCATTTTTCTTGATGCGATAAACAATAGTTACTTTTAAATGATAGATATTCCAACCCGATTCATACTAAGAAACACCTCTAATTTATTTATTTATATAAATGATTATTCCATAAAGAGAATAAATAGAATCTATAATTATAGGTGAAGTACACATTTTTTGGAATATATTGACGTATTTTATTATGAGTTATATGAACCACCCATAGAATGATATATAGAGTCCATAATTGAACTCATACATAGATCTATGATAATATTAGATACCCCATATAGAATGGAATATACAGAGTTATATGAATTAATGAAGGAACATAAACATCTTTTGGACAAGGGTTTTATTAGACCAAGTGTGTCTCCATTGGGAGAACATGTTATCTGTGTGAATAATAAGGATATAGAATTTTTTATTAATATATTATAGATAATATAGTGGAATAATAGTGAATAAAAAATACCATCATTCCTGGATTGATGATTTATTTAACCATGTTCATGAGGATAAATACCTCTACAAGACTAACCTTTGATCTGGGTATTGTTTGTTGAAAATGATGAAATAAGATATCCCAAAGAATTCCCTATAAAAAATATAGACATTATAATTTCTTTATGCCTTTTGGATTGATTAATTGCCCTACTATATTTTTTGAATCAATGAATTGTGTATTTAGGGACAACCTTAATAAATTTGTTTTGGTATTTATTGAAGATATGCTAATATATTACAAAATTCCTGGAGAGTATTATGATTATCTAAGGGACTTATTACAAACTTTGAGGAATGATATTATTTTTGACATATTTAGGAAATTTTATATTTGGCTATACTAATTCTCATTATTATGAAACATTGTGGCTAGTGATGGAATATCAGTGGGTCCATCAAATAAAACGTCCATAGAGGAGTGGCTATGTCCTATAACACTGACAATGATCAATTATTTACTTTTTTCCACTAGGATACTGTAGAATATTTTTGAATTTTTTTTCCTAACTTTATAATCCAAGAAAAATTTTAACTATAAATGGAGTTATGTTTATCTAGACAATGGAATTTGATGGATATTTCCAAGAATTGAAGAAGAGACTATTTAGTGCACTTATGATAAATTTACTCACTAATAGGGAAATATTTATCATTTATTGTGATGCATACTCATCCAATATAAAGTCATTATTTACTAAACATCATGAATGTTAATGCATAATGAATAGAATTATCACACCCACTGTCTATATTTAGCTACAATTATCTTTTAATTAAGAATATATAGACATTATCTTTATGGGGAGAAGTACAATATATACACCAAACACTAGAGTATGAAGTATATATTCAAATGAAATGAACTCAACATAGAAAAAAGGAGATGTTTTGAACATTTTAAGGAATGTTATTGTTCTATCTTCTATCACCATAGAAAATCTAACAAAGTCGACGAAGCATTGATTAGGAAAGACACCAAGGTTTTTGAAATGATGAGGATTGAAGCAGGTACTTTGATCAAAGACATTTAAATGAAATTATAGGAATTCATAAGGGATGTGACATCATTTATACTATCCCAAATGTTTTCCCAACTATCATTAATGAATAATATAAAGGGAAAAAATGAGATTCTCTTGTGTTAAAAAATAATATAAAATGTGTGAAAATAGAATGATTTATGTGGTTAATATTGATCAAGAGGGATTGTTTAGTTTTGGCATAAGGAAATGTTCCCCATTTGATATATAATTAAATAATGAACTGATTGATGAAGATCGCAACTTTTAATTATATATAAATCTGATAATAACCATAATGTATATAGATCTGTGAGAACATTATTAATCAGAAAAGTTGAAAATATATATTTTTTATTATAAATTTAAGATGTTTAGTTTTAAAAAAATTGAAGGATAAGAGAAAACTAACCAAAGGAGTGCTAAAACCTCAACCTATACCTATATCAAAGATGTGAAAAATCTCCATGTGTTGTATACAATGATATATGAGTAATCATTGAATGACTGAAAATGTATTCCCATTATATCACCATATTATGAAATTCCCCCTAAAGATCCTTGATCATCTGTATATTAAGAAATTATTGAAAATTCATGGGGTTCTACTATCAGTTGTTTTAGATTTTGATCCAAAATTTACTTATATGTTTTGGAGGATCCTTCAAAATACTATTATTATCAGGGTGGATATTATAAAACATATCGTACTAAAATTTATGGAAAGATTATGAGGAAAATTAAAATAGTAGAAGACATGTTACATGCAATCTCACATGATTTTCAAGGGAGCTAGGGTCTATATCTTCATCTTTTTAAATTCGACCATAATAATAGTTTTAAATATAGAATTCAAATGGATCCTTATAAAGAAAATTATTTGAAGAGGTGTATAAATCCAACATATTGGGATGGTGTTGGAGAGGGATAAAATTTGTTCTAGACATGATGAAATGAACTATTGAGAAGAGAAATGATTTCCAAAAACATATTAAGGCTACACAAAGTTGAAAAATGTGTATGCTAAATAATAAAGAACATATATTTTCATGTCGAAGATCTTGATTCTACAATATATCTCCCTTGAAAGGGGTCATGAGGCTAAAAACTAAAGGGAAACTAAGTCCAAGGTGTATAAGAACATATGACATTCTAGGGCTTGTTATAGGAGTTTCTTATCAGGTAGTACAACCTATAAAACATTGTAATGTCCAAAAATCATCTTTATGTCCCTGTTAAGAATGTATATCTGAGACCTAACACATACACTAAAAAAATGTTATGGGTTGTAACATGAAATTTCAATTGAAGAAGAACCAAACCATATTCTTAATGAAAGGAATTGGGTGTCAAAGAACAATACAACCTATATAATGAATTTCTTGTGAATAAAATTACAACTTTCAGAATAAAATTGGGATCCTAGAGAAGCGTCGAAGCTGAAATAGTATATTTTCTTATAGGAAAGAAATTATGTGGATGAAATTTATTTGGGGGTGATGCAACGTCATAAAAATTTACATTAGGTTTTGAGAGATATTATTATAAAATGATTATTTTTTTTAATCACATAGTAATATTATTACCATTTACAATAACAGTAAATACTTTTAATCAAATATTCATTATAAAAACTAGAAAAAATAGTGGGAGATAAATAAAAATAACTATTCACACACTAATGTAAAATCTAGAGTATTGAAATCTCCAATGAAGATTTCCCCTGCAATAAATACAATAAAAAAGATATATAAGGGTTAAAAATATGATAAACACCATCATGGGACATATAAAACCTTTATAATAAAAGTAATTAATATTAATGAATGATAATTGAGGAGTATATATAGGCTATAAAGGAAATGAGACTATTAGGATTGGACCATTACCCGACCATTGGTCAATATGATCATTAGTCAATATAGATATTTTTCAATATGTCCACTGGTCAATATATCCATTGTTCTGTATGACCATCTACAATTCTAACTATTGGTAATAATGATACCATTATTATTAGTATTTATAAAGGGTATTAACAAAATATAATTGTTACATAAGGGAGAAATGAATTCCTCAACAAATTGGATCATGCAATTTGATTCCCATTTATCAAAAAATGGGAAGGAGTTAGCGTCACTAGGTTTCAACCATGACCAATGCCAAGAAAAACATTAACAAGTAATGGATCGATTATAATCGAGTACATGAGAAGATCAAGTTAGTGGAGATCACAAATAATTCTTTGTTAGAGGATCCACCCTATGAGATCATCATCACTTTAAAATGTTCCCTTAATGAATAGGTTAGTGTAATAAGGGGTAATGAATCTATGACATTTTAGTATGAAGAAAAATATTTGTATTCACATTTGAAATAGTGGTTTCCCCAATTCCATTTTTATTATTATAAACATTCGTATGAGATATATTTTATAAATACACGTTTATAAATGAGGAAAACATAATTGTACTTTTTGGGAAAAAAAATATAATTTAATACATGTTCATGATAAATTTTAGAATATTAAAGAAATTATTTTCATGAAATTATCTTATAAGGGATTGTTTATTTTATATATAATTATAATATAATTTTATTATGCCCATGAAAATTTTTTATGGGTCAAATAGTTGACTATTTCATAAAAACTAATCTTTTTTAGTCACTAAAGATTTTATTTAAAAGATAAAATTATCATATGTTAGAATTATTTTGATAAAATAAACATTATATTTATAAAAATTATTTTATGTAAAAATTAATTTCACAAGACAAAACTAATATACTATTTTAATATTTTTTGTGAAACTAAAATAAAATATAATACATTCATTATATTATAAAACATGGTCCCAAACCATGGGTAATCTAATGGTTTTCCATTTTCCACAACCTTGTATTCAAAGGCCTTTATTTATAAATTAATAAACAATAAAATAAAATTTCATATGAATACCAACCCCTCCACCTGGTTTAATTCACTCCAAATCCATTAATAAGGAAATTTACCTCATTTTCCATCTCTATATACATTCATAAGAGTTTATTTGGTTCTAATGAACTCAGAATGATATTTATGAATCCATATCAAAAGTTAAAGGATTCTTCCCCTTGTCATTTTATAAAAGTACTTCCTTTATAGTAAACCTTTTAATTTAAATTTTTTGTAACACCCCAAGCTTCCACGGTATGCTTCTCTTTGATTAATACAGTAGCGTGTGTTGTACTCAACTTTGAGTTCTAACACACCTCGACCAATCAAAGTACACGTTATGAATAGTAATACACACTTTTTTAAATTTTATAAATTTTATCTCTCAAAATAGACTTCATTTTTGGATTTTGAATATCGAATATAGGCTAGGGTGAAAGTTTGGTACTTTTCGGATAACTTTTATATTTTGATGAATAGTGAAAATTACTAAATTTTAATTAAAAACATATTTTTTAATAAAAATAATTAATAGTGATAAATTATCAATTTGAATGGTTTTAAAGTATATTTAGAATATATTTTTACCATTTAATACAATATTGGTCATTGGACATAATTTCTCAATTAAACCGGACAAAAATAATTATAAATCTTTTGATATTTATTATATCTTAAAAACACGGTTTTTGTTTTGATAGCGGGAATTAATTTTACATTAAATTTTTCCACTTCTGTGTTTTTAATTTGGAAAAATGGATTCCATATTTGGAATCATGATGTAAAAATTTTGTAAATAGGTAACTTTTATTTCTAGAAATTTTGAATAATTACTTCGGTAAATATTTTATTTACCATGGTTAAAGGGAAAATCTGGTAAATAAGGGTTAAAAAATAATATTATAATAATACTAAATTACCATAAAACGTGTCCTAACCTTATTGGTGGATACATGTCTGACCATGGGTATCATTGAGTCGATTTTGGGACCCCATGGAGCCACTTGAAGGTGATAGGGACACTCTTTTTTAATTAAGTTTAAATAAATACAAAAATGCCATAAGAATATATCTTTTAGAAAAAAAAATTTTACATAAGGTTATATATGTTGTATTTTCTAATATAAATATTAATTAGAAAGATAAAATGATATCCTATATAATATTATTTTATTTATAATATTTAGAAATTAAATAATTTAATTTATTTAAGACAAATGGTGATGTAGTAATTACATAATTAATGAAAAATTAGAAAAATTGATTATATAAATACCCAAATAAATGTAATTTGGAACTTTTTATAAATACCAATAATTTTTTGGTTTATATGAAATGTTAGGATTGATTGAGTTATCTTTTTTCTAAGTAATCATTCTATTATTATTTTTACAAAAATCAATTATTGAATAGTGACAAAATTGACATAAAAGAGTTTTTAAAACAAATATTATATTATTAATTGATATTAAATTCGTAAAAATCTAAGGTTCGACAAAGATACTTATATCATGATATATGTACCATTAATGGACCACATGGGTGTCTCTTGGATGTATATAGTATGTTTATTAACCATATAATATAAAAATACAAAGAGACATTGTATAAGTGAAACTAATTAACTAAGAGTTAATACTTAAAGATATGGTTGATATAGTAACCAAAACCTATCTAAATCCTAATGGTTTAGTTGTTTTCGACCTATACCCACCTTAAACTATAAATACTCCACTTTTGAGCCATTAGAAACCGAATATAAATTTATTATAAAAAAATATTTCTAGCTTTTCCAAAGGTGCCCCTCACCCCTCTTATAAATGGGCACTCCCCCTTCTCATTAATTCACATCTTTAAAGCCCTTTGGTTATGCCAATCCCTGCCTAAATACTCTATAAACTTCCCTCACACCATCCTAGAGGCCTTAGTTTTATCATAAATCCAACCTATGGAGCCCTTTTGATCAAATTAAAAGCAATAACACGAAGAAGAGGTAATGTTTTCACCACCATTTTTCAAGTTCCTTTCTTCTTCAACTTCTTTTTATTTGTTATTACATTTCTAAAATAATAATTACAGTATCTCCTATATATTTTGATGTTATTATAAATATAGAACAATGAAATTCATTATTATATCCATCGTTTGAATGACATGTCACCATACATGCGTACATATGGCCTACCGTCTCCACGTCATGGTGTGATTGTTATTAAATATATTATTATTTATATGTGCATAATAATGATGTATAATTCATGTAAATAATATATATAACATGATAATTATTCTGTCTATATTATATACCATCCAATTATATATTATTTTAATATCAAAATTATGATATTGTCGCTCGTGTGTGTGTACAGACTAATGTCTCCACGAACGCGATGAGATTCATTCCCCATCGTATCCATTCAAGACTAAATTTCATTTGATGAATAAAAATAATTTTTAGAGACATGATATCATTTTGTATATTAATAAGATACATCCCATCCATAAAAAATATGGCTCGAATAACAAATAGAATAAAGGAAAACGAATATGTTAACACCCAAAAAGACGATAATACTAAGATATTATTAACAAATCAATGTTAAAGGGTCATATATGATATCATATTAATGTAAATGATTCTAGTGTAATTAAATACTAATTATTTCACCATTATACGGGAGGTTAACCTACCCTCGACCAAGGAAAAAGTACAATGTAAGGGGTTTCTTATCTCACTTCTAATTCCGTGAGATTTCCATTGTTCACCACTTATTTATTGCATGTGGTGTGTGTACTGCCCATGATTGTATTAATTGTGTAATATAATTTAATTTTTGGATATTTAAATCATCATTGTATTATCCTTCTTTCATGGGTGTATGTTTCTTAAGTTACCAAATCGATAAGGAAATTTGAAATTTCAATTTCCCCTCATTCAGCTTTACGCATACTTGATTGATTATTTTACTCCAAGATTATGTGTGGAATCACTATTCATTTTATTGTGTAATAATTTCCACCCCCTTTCTGTGGATATAATTATGATACACATAATCACTCCATTGATAAATTCTCAAGTCATCAGTATGAACTTGATAAGAGTAATTTTTTATCAATCTTGATTTGTTGAGTTAAGCATCCAATCCATTGGTGTTGTTTTTACAAGAATATGTGTGGATGTCCTTTGATTGTTTTACACTGAATATCCAATAATATTGAGTGTATTTATATTTTTCACACATAATTATGTCGTTGATTTATCCTTAACCTATGGATATTGCCTTTATTAGAGATTTCATCTCAATTTACATTCCATTTAGACTCCTTTGTTGTTAAAAACCACATCATTTTTATATGGTGTATATAATGTACTTTGACATAGTATATCTTGAATCCCTTTATTCTCATGATATTAAAAGGTATTTATTATCTCAATTATTTGTATTCAAGTGCCTCTCTTTTGGTTAGGAACTCTAACTAAAATATCATTTTAAAATGTTTTAAGGATTTATTATCCCCATTAATGTACATGTTTTAGAAATGGTTTTAAGGATTTATTTATATGGACATTAATGTTTTCAAATAAAAATTCATTTAAAAAGTTTCAAATTGGTATGTGATACTTTGATTCAAAAATCAATTTTAAATGGATTCTTGACAAATAGTGTGACTTTTAAAAGTTTTCATGAAAATAGGGGATATTTCTCTCAATAGTTTGATGATGATTTTAATCTATGTCAATATCCTTCATTATTATCGATTGAGATTAATATGATACAATAAAATATTTCATATTGTATCGAATGAGTTATGTTTGATTGTGGATGTGCTATTTTTATACCATTCATATTTTGTGGTTAAAGTATTGACATTTCGTGTCCTAGTTTTAATACGAATGTTTATGTTATGTTTCAAACCTTTCATATTAGGATTTCATTGGACTTAGTCAGTGGCAGGTGTAGCCCGATATAGCTCCTTGATGCATTGGTAGGTGTCAGGAGACAAACTAGTGTCTTAGCATGAGGCCTTGACAAAATCTTATTTGTAGTCTTGCCACGAGGCCTTGGCTATGTGGTTATGATAGTCTGGAATTATGCATTCCTTCATCATGAAAGTGGTTACTGATATTGCATGTGATTATTAGACTAGTAGAATATCCATGTGAATAAGTAAATGGAATTATTTCATTTTATATCTGCCATATTATGCTGAAGTACATGTTTAAAAGGATTTTTTTAGTTATACAATTCCTTAAGTGTTTATGCTTATCTATGAAAGATTTTTCTATATTGTAATCCTTAATGAGAATCTGAGATCACCCCTTTAAATGTCTTATTTTTTCTAGGTTATAAAGAAGTAATATTTGAATGACCTGTAAGGATAGTATGAGGGGATATGAAGACAAGATATTGTTGTAGTTTTTTTACCTTATGATGTAATGCAAACATTATGAATGTATCTAGTACCTCCAAGGCTACTAAACTAATTGGTCTTTCGAGACATGATCCTTTGTTATCATGCCAATGTTATGTAATAATGCACCTAATCTGGGTAACTGGGGTCGGGGTTTTACAGTTGGTATCAAATGAAATTTAGTACAAAACTTGGAAGCTAGATTTAGATTAACTCTGATTAGAGCACATAGAACTAATATAGACTTTGAGGATTAGTATAGAAGAAATTCCTTGAATTGTGGTATTGTAGAGATTTTTTGAGTTTTCCCTGAAATACATCCCTGTCTGGATACGAGCAAGTAGAGGAGGCTCTGGCACTGATTTACCTAGGGGTAAAACCCAAAAACACTGCTTTGAGCTAGACTCAAATGGGTACTAGTGCACGACAATGGACGTTGCTGCAATCTTGGTTACAACACTCCTGGGGGATATGTTTCGGTAAATTCACAAGATTAGTATGAACCATTAAAAAGAGAATAAAAAAATTCCCCTAAGAATATATTTCAGGAAATAGATAGTTGATAACCTAGATTTTAACATAGGGTACCCCAAGTTAGGATATATTGTGCAATTACAAGATTATCCTATTATGTCTTTTTTTACATTATTATTAGATATGTATTCAAAACCCTAATTGTATTTTATTTTTGTTAGTTAAATCATGGAGGGAGCAAGATCACGAACAACTCTTCTCCCTCTTACTGATGAACTACATACAATTATTACTCAGAAGTATTGTGCAGATGATGTTGAAACATTTTCAAATGTCCGAGTTACATGAAAACAACTTTATGAGACATCCAATACCTCTAGAATTGCACGATTCTTTCAAGGATCAAGTACCGACTATGGGATAATATTGTGCTCTCAACTTTCTTTCCACGCTAAGCGTGGGAAGTAACATCAGGGTCTTTTCAAATTGTTCACATTATCTCAAAATTACGATGCACTAAATGATTTTCTAGATGCTGTAGAAGAGGGAGACTTTAGAGCAGCCTATATGTATCAAATTATATATTTATGTCTTTTGGGGCATAAGGAAACTGATTTACCAAAGCTATATTTTGAAATATTTGAAGATGAATCAGTAATAATTTTTCTATATAAACATGTTAAAGATGATGTCTCAAAATTATATATAAGAAAGACCTATTTTTTTATGATTCATCGATGCTTCCATTGATATAATCCAAGATGGATGAGGAGTTTTTGGGTAAAGGAAGTAGATGATTTGAAATATTCATCAGGTACCATTGTGACACATGAATGCATTCTACCAAAAAGAAATTCTTCCTAGTCTTTCCAGAGTTCATGATGTGTTCAACATATCACTAGTGAAAAAATAAATGTCTGACCCAACGCATGTACTTACCTATGATGAATTAGAACTGGAACCCGATCTATCTTATTGTGAAGAGCCTATCAGAATTATTCATACCAAGGATCAATTATTGAGAAACCAGATGACTCGTCTGGTAAAAGTTCTATGGAGAAATTATACGGTGGAAGAGGCAATGTGGGAACCCGAGGAACATATGAAAAAGAATCTATGTGGAAATAAATAGATTGTGAAATGTTTAAAAGTGTTTGTGCTCTTTGTTGATGGGATTACTTTGGATGAATTTTCTCTTATATGTGTAAACCTTAAATTTATCATGTGAAATTTATATTTGAGGAAGAAATATCTTCTCTGTTGAGGATATAGTTATAAATAACCATTTGGTCTTATAGGATCATAGGGTTTTAGGAATGTACAAGATATTATATTTTGGGATGAAAATGCAATGTATGAGAAAACGTTTGAGGTTAAATTATGTTATGGTTATTTTGAGGAATTTATCTAATTTTGGTAATATTATAAAATATATTTTTTGAAGAAGGACAACACGTTGACCGTGTGAAAACTCGTCGCGCCAGAAAAAGCTATGGGAATCGAACCAACAACCAAAGTGCGATTGGGACTTATCACTTACCACTGGACTACGTGAAGTCCCTAGTTAGTGTGACTAGTTATTTTTAGTTTAATGATTTTATTGATCAATAATAAGTTTTTTTTGGATCTTTTGTCTTATCAAATGAATACCCTTAGTATAAGAAAATGATTTGGTGATTAATTGATGAATGTTATTTTGGAAGAAGATTGCAATGTGGGGAACACTATATTCTCAAGGAAAATATAATTCTATGGGATTTCATTTGAGGAGTAATGGTGGATTTTTATCTATGTTTTTATTGTGGATTTATAGTAATTTGGGTTATTTATGGAAATGATTAACCTGTAATATAGAATATGTGATTCGGTTAATCACTTTTATATATGTGACTTTAAGAGTAGTTAATGTTATTTAGAGATACAATTTAACGTGGAAGACTACATAACCAAATTCTTCTATGTTTTGGGATTCAATATTATTTTGGATTATATTCAAGGATTTTAAGGACAATTTTTTATTGAATAGTATTTATTTAACGTTGGGGTATTGAATTTAGAAATTAAGATTAGTGTTTATTTTTCTCATGGAATATCATTTTGGGGGATCATTAGATCTTGTACTAACCATTTTGGTTTTGAATAATCTCTAAAGACAATGTAAATATATAGTTTATCATGTGTGGATCATGTGATTCTATATAATTTTATTCTACCTCTTCTAGAGTGACCAAGTCTTCTTGAATACTCATCGTTTAAAAAAATGAGTTTGTGGTGGATATTTATTAAAGAATGAAACTTTACATAAAAATTAAATATATATCTTTATTTTATTAGTCAATCTCAGAAATTAATTCCTCATCTTTATGTGATGTAACATAAAAAATAAATAAAAATGTTGTTCGTTTACTTTTCCTACTGGGAAACTAATGACCGTTTGTCCTATCATAAGTTTGTTGTTTTATTGTTATTAACTTTCTCCTGATCATGTTTTCTATCCCTCTCCATCGAAACATGAAACATATTTTATAATCCATATCCATGTTTTTCTACATGGAATCCTAGTTTAGGATACCTATGGTGACCTTTTTACTTCTCTTTCATTCTTTTAAAGTGATGGTTTTATTGACTCTTTTTCCGATGTAGGACTTTCCATTATATTCCCAAGACAAATTTTAAAAATTTCGAGGATGAAATTTATTGAAGCAGTGGAGAATATAACACCCCAAGCTTCAATGGTACGCTTCTCTTTGATTAATACAGTAGCGTGTGTTGTACGCAACTTTGAGTTCTAACACAACTCGACCAATCAAAGTATCCATTATGAAAGGTAATACCCACTTTTTGAAATTTTATAAATTTTATCTCTCAAAAGGGACTTCATTTTTGGATTCTTAATAACGAATTTATCCTAGGGTAAAATTTTGGTACTTTTTGGATAACTTTTATATTTTGATGAATAGTGAAAATTACTAAATTTTAATTAAAAACAATATTTTTAATAAAAAAATTATTAGTGATAAATTATGAATTTGAGTGGTTTAAAAGTATATTTAGAATATATTTTTACCATTTAATACAATGTTGGTCATTGGACATAATTTCACAAATAAACAGGACAAAAACTAGTATCAATCTTTTGATAGTTATTATATCTTAAAAACACGCTTATTGTTTTGACAATGAGAATTATTTTTAAAATAATTTATAACACTTCTGTGTTTTTAATTTGATAAAATTGATTCCATATTTGGAATCATGATGTCCAAATTATGCAAATAGGTAACTTTTATTTCTATACATTTTGAATAATTACATCGGTAAATATTTTATTTACCATGGTTAAAGGGTAAATCCGGTAAATAAGGGTTAAAAATAATATTATAATAATACTAAATTACCCTAAAACGTGTCCTAACCTTATTGGGGGATACATGTCTGACCATGGAAATATTGTGGCCGATTTTGGGACCCCATGGATCCACTTGTAGGTGATAGGGACACTTTTTTTAATTAAGTTAAAATAAATACAAAAATTACATAAGCAAATATCTTTTAGAAATATTTATTTTCATTAAGGCTATATATGTTGAATTTTCTACTATAAATATTAATTAGAAATAAAAAACTATTTCATACATAATTTTATTTTATTTATAATTTTTAGACATTAAATAATTTAATTGATTTATGACACAATGGTGATGTAGTAATTACCTAATTAATGAAAAATTAGAAAAAATGATATTATAAATACCCAAATAAATGTAATTTGAGGATTTTTATAAATAAAAATAATTTTATTGGTTAATATGACATGTTAGTATTTATTTATTTAACTTTTTTTGAAGTAATCATTATATTATTATTTTTACAAAAATGAATTATTGAATAGTGACAAAATTGACATAAAATAGTTTTTAAAATAAATATTATATTATTAATTTATATTAAGTTCCTAAAAATCTAAGGTTCATCCAATAGACATATATCCTGCTATTTGTATCATTAATAGACCACTTGGGGGTCTCTTGGATGTATATAGTATGTTTATTAACCATATAATATAAAAATACAAAGAGACGTTGTAAAAGTGACACTAATTAACTAAGACTTAATACTTAATGATATGGTAAATATAGTAACCAAAACCTATGTAATTCCCATTGGTTTAGTGGATTTATACCTATCCCAACCTTAACCATTAAATAATCCACTTTGGATCCATTAGAAACCTAATATGAATTTATTATAAAACAATATTTCTAGCTTTTCCAAAGGTGCCCCTCACCCCTCTTATAAAAGGGCACTCACACTTCTCATTAATTAACACCTTCAAAGCCTTTTTGATCGGCCAAAACCGGCCCAAATACTCTCTCAACTTACCTAAATTATTCGTAGAGGACTTATTTTGATCATAAAGCCAATATAAAGATCCCTTTTGATCAAATCAAATGGAAGAACTCGAAGAAGAGGTAATATTTTCACTACCCTTTTTCAAATTCCTTTCTTCTTCAACTTATTCTTCTTTTTTATTCCCTTTATAAAATAATAACTCTAATATCTTCTATATAATATGATGTTATTATAAATATATAACAACAAAATTCATTATTCTATCCATCCCTTGAATGACATGTGACCATACGTGCATACGTACGGCCTACCGTCTCCATGTCGTGGTGTAATATTTATTCAATATATTATTATTTAGATGGGTATAATAATGATGTATAATTCATGTAAATAATAAATATTACATGATAATTAATCTGTCTATATGATATACCATCAAATTATATATTATTTTAATATCAAAATAATGATATTGTCGCCCGTGTGTACGTATGGACTACCGTCTCCACGAACATGATGAGATGCATTCCCCATCGTATCCATTCAAGAATAAATTTCATTTAATGAATAAAAATAATTTTTAGAGACATGATATCATTCTGGATATGAATTTGATACATCCTATCCATAACAAATACGGCTCCCATAACAAATAGTATAATGGAAAACGAATCTGTTAACACTTGAAACGACGATAATACTAAGATATTATTTACACATCAATATTAAAAGATCATATATGATATCATATTAATGTAAATGATTCTTGTGTAATTCAATAACAATTATTTCACCATTATACAAGACTTTAACCTACCCTCAACCACAGAAAAAGTACAATGTAAGGGGTTTTTTATCTCACTTTTAATTCCGTGATATTTCCATTGTTCACCACTTATTTATTGCATGTGGTGTGTGTACTTCCCATGATGGTATTCATTGTGTAATATAATTTAATTTATGGATATTTACATAATCATTGTATGATCCTTCTTTCATGGGTGTATGTTTCGTACGTTACCAAATCGATAAGGGAATTTGAAATTTCAATTTCCACTCATTCATCTTTACGCATACTTCATTGATTATTTTACTCCAAGATTATGTGTGGAATCACTATTCATTTTATTATGTCATAATTTCCACTCCCCTTTCTGTGGATATAATTTTGATACACATAATAACTCTATTAATAAATTCTCAAGTCATCGGTATGAACTTGATAAGAGTAATTTTTACACAATCATGATTTGTTAAGGTAACCATCCAATCC
This sequence comes from Viscum album, assembly GCA_963277665.1. Lineage (NCBI taxonomy): Eukaryota > Viridiplantae > Streptophyta > Magnoliopsida > Santalales > Viscaceae > Viscum > Viscum album. The sequence continues at coordinate 132,149,920 of OY728162.1, forward strand.
ATTGGTGTTGTTTTTACAAGAATATGTGTGAATGTCCTTTGATTATTTTACACTGAATATCTAATCATATTGAGTGTATTTATATTTGTCACACATAATTATGTCGTTGATTTATCATTAACCTAAGGATATGGCCATTATTAGAAATTTCATTTCAATTTATATTCCATTTAGACTCCATTGTTGTTATACACCAAATAATTTTTATATGGTGTATATAATGTACTTTTACATAGTATATCATGAATCCATTTATTATCATGATATTAAAAGGTATTTATTATCACAATTATTTGTATTCAGGTGTCTCTCTTTTGGTTAGGAACTCTAACTAAAATATCATTTCAAAATGTTTTAATGATTTATTATTCTCATTAATGTCAATGTTTTAAAAATGGTTATAAGGATTTATTTATATGGACATTAATGTTTTCAAATCAAAATTAATTTTAAAAGGTTCAAAGTGGTATGTGACACATTGATTCAAAAATCTATTTTAAATGGCTTCTTGATAAATAGTGTGACTTATAAATGTGTTCAAGAAAATGGTGGATATTTCTCTCAATAGTTTGATGACGATTTTAATCTATGCCAATATCATTCATTATTCTTGATTGAGGTTAATATGATATAATAAAATCATACATATTGTATCGAATGAGTTACGATTGACTGTGGATGTGCTATTTTTATACCATTCATGGTTTGTGGAAGTATTGACATTTCATATTCTAGTTTTCATACGAATGTTTATGATATGTTTCAAACTTTCATACGAGGAATGCATTGGACTTAGTTAGTGACGGGTGGAGCCTGCTATAGCTTCTCGATGAATCGGTAGGTCTCATGAGACAAACTAGTTTCTTGTCATGAGGCCTTGAAAAAATCATATTTGTAGTATTGGCATGAGGCCTTGGCAATGTGGTTATGATAGTCTGGCATTATGAATTCCATCATCATGAAAGTGGTTATTGATATTGTATGTGATTATTCGACTAGTAGAATATCCATGTGAATAAGAAAATGGCATTATTTCATTTATATCTTCCATATTATGCTGAAGTTCAAGTTTAAAAGGATTTTGTTTTAGTTATACATTTCATTATGAGTTTATGATTATCTATAAAATCTTCTGCTATATTGTTATCCTTATTGAGCATCTGAGATCACCACTTTTAATGTTTTATTTTTCCCAGGATGTGAAGAAATAATTTTTGAATGACCTATAGGGATCGTGTGAGGGGATATTAAGACAAGATGTTTTTGTAGTTTCTTTAACTTTTGATGTAATGTAAACCTTATGAATGTATCTAGTAATTCCAAGGCTACTAAACTAATCGGTCTTTCGAGACTTGATCCTTTGTGATCATGCCAATGTTATGTAATAATGCATCGACTCTGGGTAACTGGGGTCAGGGTGTTACAATTTTTATGTTCCAATTAATGTATGATCATTAAATTAATTTTATAATGTTGTTCTATCATTTAGATACTTCCATTTTATCTCAATAATATCATTCCTTAAACCACTTTGTATACTTGTTATGATGCCAAATTCAATCATCAATTATCCATGCCTATCCTTTTTATGTTATGATTACACAAACCTACTTTCATTAATTAAAATTAATATATATGTAATTATACTTAATTTCATAGTTATTTAAGTGTATTAATCACACATTCTCTTCTTGTGTGTTAAAATTATCCAAAAGTTCAATTCTGTAAGAATCTATGTACTCAATGATTTTATATGAAGTGTAATCTTTATTTTCAAAGGGTTGTCGATAAAATATTATGTTACAAACTATGTGGCACAAAATAATTAAGACACATAATGGGTGTTCCTTGAGAGTGGTAAAATGCATTGGGTAAATAATTAATCTATAGGGATGAAATGTTTTACAATACCATGATGAATAACCATGGTAATATGTTATATGAATCCTTGATATTGAACCATGGTGATATGATTATTAAGGTATCATATTTATAGAGTATAAAACATTCCATGTTATATATCATGTACTTATGATTATTCTCTCTTGTTATGCCTCAAGATTTATCCTTGAGGATCTCTCATGTTCTACTCATATTCTGATCACTTACTTGGTTGAATTCTCAGCCTTTTCTATTGATGTTTGTCCCCTAGAAATAACTTGCAGGTAGGTGAACTGTGATGGAATGATAAATAATTCCTTATATAGGATTATCTATATTTTATAATAATTCTTTTCTTATATAATTCATATATTATGAACCAAATTTACAAGACAATTAGAATCAAAAGGCCCTTCAAAATTATTAATGTAATATTTTGGTAAAGATTTATATTAAAATCTTGTACTAAAATGGTGGGTCACCAAAAGAACTACCATATATTGGTGTGGTTTAGATCATGTATGAGTTTGAATATTGGGATTCCCTCCTCAGAACACTTTTGATAATTCTTGATAAATACAAGACTATCCATAGATTTTTCCCCAGTGTGGATAGTTCAGCTTGTATAGGTGGTTATCTATTGTAATGAACTCAAATTTCATGTTTTACATGATGAGTTTTCAAGATTTATATGACCCTATATTTTGATTTCATTACATGATGATGTTTTATATGTTTTTTTAATATATATTGAGAGTCTTTTTCCTAATGGGAATATTTTTTATCTGACTGTGAAATACATATTATCAGCATTGCCTAAAGGATGTGGGGATAGGTGTCATGGTTGCTTAGTGAGCTCCTGATAACTAGAAATATTTTCTTACATGAGAAGTTTTTGTTATATTTCTTTGTGGGTATGCTATAATAGATTTAATTTCACCCTTATATATTGTTCATGAACATCCTTTTAATAACAGCAACACTCTGTGTCTCGATGTGAGAAGTGGAATCATATTAGGTCATTAAAATCTCCATAGACCAATGCGCATGACATGAGTTTTGATATATGTGTGTTACAATAATGATTTATTTAAGGAATGGGTGTCATTAAGAAATGGAATTTAGGCATAGGTGTAGCGGTTTATGGGAGACAATGACTCACTAGGTATCATTATGTGATTTGGGTCGATGGGTTTGTATTCTTATTTTGAATAATTTTTTATCCACATATACCGACCTATTGGAAACTGTTTTATTTATGTTATGATTATTATATAACATGATATCTACTATTATTACTCTATTTTATTTATTTAATCATATATATTATTTTACTACATTATATTTTAGATCGTAGATCCTCTCTTGGATACTTTTTAATTCCTGAAATAGTTTTTGGTTGTCTATTATATGAAAAGATCTTCTTTACTTTTTACTAGATTTAGGAATGAACATCATGTATTAATCTCAAGGGAATAGTTTCTCCATGAAAAATTTAGGCCCAAATCACCATCTGGAATACTTTAGTGTATGGCGAGTTTCTTCTAATGTCTTGTAACTTCCATCTTAGGTTTCATTTGAAATATTAAGTCTATGGTTCTATAAAATTATATGAAACCATGTTTTGGGAAGTGAAGCTATCATATGATCTGGATAGAGGTTTTCAATAATTGAAAGGTAGACCAAGTTAATTCTTAACCGATATAGATTTTTTGGAAACCCAAGTTATCCAATGAAATTAAATATTCAAAACCAAATACTATAGTGTGAGTGAGGTGTTGGACTGAAAATCACAATGTGTGGTACTTGAGACTCTCGAGGAGTGATATGTCTTGACTGGGATCTAATGACAATGTTCATGTATCACAGTAGTGGAATTATTTGGACATGATATATTTATATATGGGGATGTTTTTTAATATATTATCCCATTGGGACCCAATATTATTTTAAGAAACTTATAATATATTTGATGCTTTCTTAAATACATTATTAGGGGTTAATAGATAAATATGGATATAAGGTGAATATTTTTTTATTTTTTATTTTTATTATCTGAACACAATATAGAAATGATTTTTTAGATGTTTAATTTTATTGAAAAAACTTATTTTAAAACTAAAAAACACATTATAGTATGAGACATTGTAATGTGATTTTATGAATTGGTTTTACACAAAATTTCTCAGGATTCCATTCAATTTGGGATATTTTGGTATTTTATAGTTTTGAAGAAAATATAAATATATTTTTTAAAATAAGTTTTGAAGGGAAGGATTTTTTGGTAAATACTCCATCTAAGATGGGGGTTTAGGTTTCTATATTAAATAAAATACACGTGGATGTGAAATAGTTTTTTGAAAACTTGGGTGAATTTTGGTGTATGAAATATGTTTTGGGTTGATGGTTGAAAAACCGGTGCATATATAGGATAGATTTTTCTTTATTTTCAACATTTTAATTATATTTAATTTGGTGGTTATGCAATATATGTGGAGGGTAATACATATATGCTTTATGAGATCCACATGTATTGGGATTTATAATTTTATTACGATGTTGGGATCAAGTACCCTACTATTATTTTTGAGTGGTTTAGTGGTTTAAACCACTTAAAATATTAATTTAAAAAAGGAAATTATTATAGTGGGAAGTATCATTACAAAAAAAAACAGGATTTATGAGTGGAGTTGTGTGGACATGATCATTCTAAGCCCATGATTTAATCATATTTTATAATATCAGTATCTTGGGATTGATGGGTGTGATAGATCCCTATATCAGTGTTTGGTGATTCCGATTAGAGGGGTTTTTAAGAGATTGGTTTTAGGGATCTAATATCATTTATTTTTTTTCTCTTGGTGAAACATATATAGTGATATGATTGATATTAGAGTTTGATTAGTAGAAATTGTTTGGTTGTGTTGTGCAGACTTTGTTAAAGAGTATGCATTTGTGGTTCGAGTAGCATGATAGAAGTGTGTTCTTCGCTGAGAGATTAAATGTGGTGAGTTAGTGGTAAATTAAAGACTACAATTAGATGATAATTATAAAAAAACTGCCTCCATAAGTTCACAAATAAGATAATTTATATGGTTGGTAGCTTGTAGAAACCCTTATCTTTTAGTGTTAATAATTTTGGTGGAGGTTCTATCTTTCCATCATTTGGTGAATGGGTGAACTTGAATTTTTGGATTTGTATTGAGATTTTTAGAGTTGGAATATATCTATGTGGTATTTTTTGATATTTTAAAATATTTGGTTGTTGTTGAGATTAATTGAATTCTAGTTGAAGAGGTGATGATAAGATCTAGAAATTTTCATTTTCTTAGTCATATTTTATAACTTGTGTGTATCATAGACTATGATACATTAAATAATGTTGTTTTATGTTTGTCATAAACTATAATATATATGATCACATAGGCTATGGATGAAATTTTATAGTTTTATTTTTTTGGGAAAATTTTTATGAACCCTATGTAAGGTCCATATATAAAGGTTATGCTGCACATAATTAATTTTTAATTCCACATACTCATGGGTCCTAAAGCATAAGGGTATATAATTCATTTTGGAAATTTTCTATGTGTCAGATTCCAGGGTGACACACAAGGGTAGTCATTGGGATATGTGTGGGTGAACTATCATGTGTACGTGTTAACCATGGGCTATGTAAGGGTTCCTCGAGTACATAAGGGTTCTCAGATGAAAGTATAATTTACCAAAGTACATGGGTCCCTTATGTTGTCTAAGGGTAAACTCTCTAATATGTAAGAGATACCCAATGGAAATGGTAATAAATATAGATGTTTAATTATGATTCATAATGGTTCTAGAAATTTCATAACTAGATTATTCTTAAGGTTTTTATATTTATGATATTTAAATATTATCAGGGTTAAGCCTTTAATTTATAAGTGTTGATGGTTTACCGTGTGGTGTGTAAGGGAACTCTTAAAAATGTGATAATTGATATTAAATATATTTTATTTCAATTCCAATGATATGTAAGGGTTTAATATTGTTGGATTTATATGCTTGAGTCCAAATTAATGATATTTAAGGACATACATAATTTTATAAATATTTAAAAAAACCAAGGTAAGGATTGTATTTTAACCTTATAAATGGAAAACCCACCTCAGAATTCTTTAATTATGGAATTTATGAATAGGGGGAAGGTGGTATTTTATTTACCTTAATTATTTTTCATGAGCCTAGTGTAACAAGGTTTCTTGGTGAGTTTATTTTATTGATTTTAGGAAATATTTTCTCTATTATCAACCGTCTTATCAATCACATTGTTAGACACTTTTTTGTACCACCGAATGGGGTTTTAAAATGATGATTTCACTGAAGCATTGTAGACTTGTCTCACTACATTTGTCTTTGGTGTGAAGATTAAAAAATAAGTCTCAAAAGGAGGTGTTGAGGTCATTTTTATTAATTTTTCTTGAGGTTTATTTCCCCATTAATTTATATGGATTATGGGAAAAAATAATTTTAGTTGTATCTAAGTTAAATTATATAAATTGGAAATTTTTTGTATCCTAGGATTATGTAAATTTATGGAGTGGACCAGACCCCTTAACTCGTGGTTTAAGTGCTATTATTGTAACACCCCTCTAATTTATCAAATATTTCTCAAAATATAATATGATTTATTTTATATCTTATATTTCATGCAACACTTTGTTTAAAAAAATCATGATATGGTATTAAAATAATAGTATTTTAACATGTCTATTATAACCAAGTTGTTGAATTGGAAGGTTATAATAGGAATATCTATATTATTAAATATATGTGAATTTTATATTCAATACACAATTATTTATTAATTCTTTGGAAAATAAACACTTCTTCATTAGTAAAAGTCATTTTATTCATCCAAAATATGTTTTCTAAAAAAATTCTATTAATATATATGAGAAAATAAATATAATTAGTTTTTAAAACATTTAGGAATTATGTTTACAAAAATATTCTTTTTAGACCTATCATCTAAATATTATCTTAAGGTGAATTTTTGAGAACGTTTTTAAAAAAATTGAAATTTTTTGAATTAGAAAAAAATATTTCCATTGAAAACTGTATTTTATTTTAAGGAATTTAAAAAGTAAAATATATATTTACATTACTTTTGAAATTTTTTTATTTTTATTTAATATAATTTTTTCATTGATGTAAATTTCATAAATAAATGTATTTTAAAAAACTTTATACTTAAAAATGATATTTTTAGAAAAATTATTCTTCATTGCATTTTGATTATTTAATATTAAATTGAATTCTACCACTCATGTGTTTTTAATTTAGAAAAATGGATTCCATATTTGGAACCTATAGATTCAAATTTAGTAAATATATCTCTTAATAAAAAAGTAAATCTGAAATATCATGCGATCACCACTTCTGATGTGGGTTACGATAATGATTTTGAAAAAGGTACAATTATCAATTACATTAGAATATCTAATGTCTTATTTTATTTTAGATCCACTATATATTTAATTTATAAATAATTTTCTATGTTTATCATCATATAACAAAAAAATTAGATGTTTTTTAGCTATGAAAACTTCTAGTAGAACAACAATCACTTCTCATGTTTATAGTTTTTCTCTAAATGATGTTCGAGGGAAAAAGTGCTTCCTAAAATTCTTCTGATTACCCATTATGTTTAATTCAAAGTGATTATTGGAATGGTTTTTCTTTATCTATTTGGGCCTCATATTAATTTCCATTAATATGAAGTCACATTTCATATTTGTAATGAAATCATAATCAATTATCTTTATAAGGATCAATATGAACTTCTAATGGAAATTAGTTTCATATGGTTGGACTTAATCCCTTTAAATATAGGTTATATATAATAGATGGTTTTGGAGAAAGTCAATAGTAAGGATACACCTAGTTTACAGATGTTTGCTGATTTCCTTCAATAATAATTACCTAGTCTTCTATCGAATAATGAAGTTTACATTTCAAAAGAACTCATACCTTGTTCTCTGTATAATTTAAAGAAACCTTATATAATGGCTTTAATTGGGTTGTCAAAATTGAAGAATGAACTCCAAGAGAATATTGATAAGGGCTTTATATTACCTTGTGTGTAACCTTGGTGTTTATGAGATCCGTTAAGATAAAATATCGATCAATTCGACTCTACATTGATTATTAAGAGCTTGACAAGATCACCCTGAAGAACAAGTATCATGTTCCCTATATTGATAACTTATTAGATCAACTACATGGAGTTCAATACTGTTCCAAGATTAAACTTTATTCTAGATATCATCATCTGATAGTTAATAATGTTGAATACCAATGGTGTTATTCTGTAAAAGTTATGGGAACTATGAATTTATTGTGATTCCTTTTGGTCTTACTAATTGGCCTTCTATATTAATGGATTTAATTAATAGTATATTTCGATAATATCATGATATGTTTATGGTATTCTATATAGATGATGTTATTTTATGAACCAAGGCTAAGAAATAACATTAAGATCACCTGAGGATTGTTCTAAAGACCCTAAAGAAAAAGAATCTTTATATAAAATATAACAATGAAAATTTTGGCTTCATAATGTTTCACTTTTGGGTAATATAATCTCAAGTGAGGATATATCAATATATCCTTTAAAGATATAAGCTATTGATAAATGGCCTATACTAACCACAGTAACAAAAATCTATAGTTTTCATAGGTTGGATTGATATTATTGATGTTTTTGAAATATTTATCACTATTATATAATAAAATCACCAAGTTTACTGGAAATGCAGGTAAGTTCATATATAAAGAGGAATGTGAATAAAATTTCAAAGAGATGAAAATAATGTTGGTCAGTGCAACTATCCTCACACAATCCTATAATGGAGAAAGGATTTTCATCTATATTGATTCAACAAATAATATATGAGATATGTTTTCATGAAAAATGATATGATTATAGCTTATTATTCATTCCAATTAAAGGTCCCTAAGAAAAATAATGGAGGAAGATATGGTAATTTTTTCATTAAAGATATTGAGGGATTATCTATATAGAGAAAAAGTGGTACATTTACACTGATCACAAAAGTATAGATTATATATTCACTCAAAAAGTCATAAACATGTGCAAAGTATGTTGGTTGATGCTGATTAAATATTATGTCTGCTCTATAAATTTCCATGGATGGAAAGTGAAAATGGAAGAAGACAATTTTAGGTGAAAGGATCATGCAAACTTATCTATGATAAGGATAAAAAAGATCCAATATTTATATATATAAAAAACATAGACCCTGAAATATTAAAATAATGGGGGAAATATTATCTAAATCAAATAAATGTTCACCCATCTATCCAAGAAATTATTAATGAGACCCAGAAATAAGATATAGATATATAAAAGAATGTGAGAAATGTTCATGAGTTCAACCTTGATTGTGATGTAATATTAAGGTTCATAAACCACATATCTATCATTTCCATATTTGATTTGGAGGATCTATTGGAGGATGCTCATAGTTCATCATTTTCTATCAATCCTTGAAGTACAAATATATTTTGATATTTGAACAATTATTTCTGATGGGTTGTCATGAAGAGAGGTATTGAAGAGTATGTTTCTCAGTGCTTGGCTTTTCATCATGTTAAGTTAAAGTGATAAAAGTATAAGGGGATGTTACAACCAAAAACCATAACTGAATGGAAATGGAAAAAAACACATGGATTTTATTATTAGACTCCCCAAAACATGTAAAGTTTATAATGCTATAAAGGGTATATTTCTTCACCTTAAAAATTTGGAACACTTCTTTTTTATCAGAGAAGATTTATATCTTGATCATATTTCCATAATATATATTAAATAAGTGGTAATATTGCATGAAATAACACTTTCTAGTGTATCTGATCAGGATACTAGGTTTACCTAAACGTTTTGGTGATGTTTTTATCAGGCTCTGCATGCAAAGTTATATTTCAATAGTATATACCATCCCCAGGTAGATTTTCAATATAAGAGGACCAATCAAACTCTATAGTACACATTGAGATATTTCTCTATGGATTTCAATGGTGGTTTAAATCAACACCATATATTGGTATAATTTTCAAACAATCATAGCCTTCATTCAAGTGTTCTAAAAGATCCCTATGAATTCCATTATGTTAAGAAGTGAAGAACACCAACATGTTGGAATGATGTTGTGGAAAGAATGATATTAGGACCACTTCTAGTTGGGGAAATTGTATAGAAGTTTACATTCATTCATCAACATATAATAGTATTTCAATGTTGACATAAATGTTATGCATAAAACCGTTAGAAATGTCTATAGTTTTAAGTTAGTGATAAGGCATTTATATCGATATCTCCCTAAAAGAGAGTGGTATGATATAGAAAGAAGTAAAGATAATACCTTAATATATTATTCCTTTAAAAATTATCATTAATATAAGGATGGTATCTTATTAATTAACACTTCTACTGAATCACTCTCAAGTTCATGACATCTTCCATGTATCCCTCCTAAGGAAGTACATACATGATTTGTCACATGTACTAAACTCAAAGGTCATACCATTGTAGAAAGATATTTCTTATAAAGAAAAACATGTAGATATTTTGGATTGTAGAGATAATTCTCTACAAAACAATACCACACTCTTGGAATCGTTTTTTCTGTGGAACCACCAATTTTTTGGAAACTAAATGGGAACATGAGGATGTGATGAGGCACATGTAACCTCATCTTCTTGTATCAGGGTGATGAATTTAATGGAAAATATTCATTTTATAAGGGGAATAGAATGTAATTACCAGATATTTAAATGAAATATTCAGCCTTAAGTAATTTTATTTCTTTCATATATTGTGTTTCATGCAACATTGAGTTTAAAAGAATCAATATATACAATTAAAATGTTATTATTTTGACATAACTATTAAAACATATCTACTGAATCAAAAATTATGAATATGAATAAAAATATTTGGATATATCAATAAATTATATATTAAATACCAAATTATTTTTTAATTCTTTTGAAAATAAACACATAATGTTCAGTAAAAGTCATTTTATTCTTCAAAAATATGTTTTCTTCTAAAAAATGTTTTATATTGTTTTCTAAGAGAAACTAAATATAACTAATTTTAAAAATTTGAGGAAATTTGTTTTATAAATTAAAATTCATTTCCATATTTATAAATTTAATATTATCTTAGGATTGTTTTTTGAGATTAATCTAAAAATTTTGAATTTTTAATGAATAATGAAAAATATTGATTTCAATTGAAGAGTGTATTTTATTTTAAATAATTAAGATTGTAAATTTTTTTTTGATTAGTTTTAAAATTAAATTAGATTATTTTTTACCAAATTTTGTTTTTTAAAACTACTTTTACACAATAATTTAGTGAAAAATAATTTTATACATAAAAAAGCATTTTTCCAAAAAAAATTGTTTCTGTGCATTTTTTCTTTTGAATATTAAATTATATTCTTCCAATTATATGTTTTGAATTTATAAAAATAGATTCTATATTTGAAAATTTTATTTCCTAATTTATTAAATATACCTATTTCTATTTTTTTTTTCAATATGAATAGAAATATTTCTAGTTTTTGTTACCATAGTTAATGGTATATCGAGTAATTAAGGGTAAGAATAATATGATAAGGATTTTAAAATAATCCTAAAACCTACCCTAATTCATTTTTATGAGTACTTTTATAGAATAATTATACATTGGTCCAATTTAAAACTTTTTACGGCCACTTTATTGGCATTAATTCCTTTACAGTTTTTTATTTAATGAAAATAAAAAATGTCACACTTTTGTTTTTAATAACTATATAATTTTTTATATGTGTTTATTCAAAAGATAAGTTAGACCACAAAGAGTATTTTGAAATATAAAATATTTATTTTCACCATGATAAATGTTTTTAATTTTTATGGAATAAATAATTACCATAAATTCTCACACAACCATGATAGAGTAATTATTAAATTAATTAAAATACAAATATATGATATTAAAAATATTTAAAAAAATTGGGATATTAAATGTGTTGAAAAAATTATATAGATGGAATTTACATTTTATAATATAATAAAATAATTTTAATGTTTTAAATTATTTTCATGATGTTTTTAAATTCAATGTAATGAATAGTATCAAAATTGTATATGAAGAAATTTTATGGAATTAATATTTTATAAAATTATTTAAAAATCATGAAAATATTAAATAAGAACAAAAGAGATAATATATGGTTTAAAATGTCATCCCCTCCTCATTTATAGGGTATTTTGAAAAATTTCTCTCTTGAATAATCTTAATATATTTTAATCTTTTAAGAGATTACAAAGGTACCCTTCACCCCCATTATAAATGGACATCTACTCAATTACATCGTTTCCAAACATTGGGGCTTCATGATTGACCATAATCTACTAAATTAACCTCTACACTTTCCTATACACATTATAGAGGTGATTTCATTTTAAAAATACAATACCTAGATCCCTTTAATGAAGATCTAAAGGATTTGTTTTGAAGAATATGAGGTTTGAACATGAAAAAGAAAGGCAAGACTTTTGGTAAGGTTTTATTTCAAAATATCATTATAATTTGGGACTTTTTATGTTTAATCCTATGTTTTTTATTAATTATCTTTCATTCCCTTGTTTTCTAAAAATGGTTTTAGGGATTTTATTACTATTCCTCTATAATTATTTAAAATCATTTTTAACCATGTTTAATTTTTGTGAGCATAATTTTTTTTCATATTCAAAATTAGGTTCTTTATGACCTTTCTGAAAAAATTTGAAATGAATTTTTTAAAACATATACTGCATGAGATAATTTTACCCTATCATGATGTTTCAATTATTTAAAGCTTTATTTAAAATTTTACAAGTTTATTTTCAAAGAAAATGTTTTCATTAATAATTTCACATTTTTATAAAAAATTAAAAGTGATTTTAAAATGGAATAGTTAATATTCCCAATAATTATTCCAAGTGATCTCTCAAAAAAAATTCATCTAAGATGACATTACCTGATGTTATTTATGATTTACCGGGGATATTTTCCAAGAATATAATCCTTATTATTTTTCTATATGGTTTATGTTTATGAATAAATGATAAAATATTTATGAAATACATTGATTTTACATGGGTTATGTTTTGATAAAATGTTTATTAAAACCATTTTTTCTATGGGTTATGTTATTATATAATGAAACCATTTATTTTTATTGATTAAGATATGATAAATTATTTTTGTTCTTAGGTCACACATAAGTATGGTTTTCATTATGTGATATGGGGATATTTCTCCATACAATTCGTTAGGTAATGATTTATATGTCATGATTTATATAGGAATGGAATGGTGAGTGAACTTGGTTCAGTATGAGACTTTGTATACTAGGATAGTACTGTGAGTGAACCTTGACTACTATGAATGTCTGGGAAGTGAACCCATTCCACTATGATAGTATTGGTAATGATCCTTGACTACCATGTAAATGATTTTCTATACTTATATATATTCCATAATTCCATTTATTATGTTATTATCTCATGGGTTATGTTATTTTATGATTCATGTCTTATAAACTGCCATGATTTATTTCATGACTCAAGATTGTGTTCTTTGATAAGAAGGGTATACTTTCAAATTGGTATGATTATGTTCCTACACATTAATTCCCATGTTATGATTGATATTTACCTTGTTTACCCATACTGAGCATCTAAGATCACCATTTAATTATGTTTCTTTTCACTGGGATATAAAGAAGGGTATTGAGTATGATATTTCAAAAAGGAATCTACTAATAATAGAAGAATTGTGATACAATGTAGATATTATATAAACTAGTTGTTTATGATTCTATGTTTCCAAAGAAACTATAATTATACCATTCTAACATGGTTTATTATTTTTTGTAATGAATATTCATTAAAAAAAGATGAAATATTGATGTACGAAAATCTTAGGCTGTTATAGTTATACTTCCTGGTGAATTTGGAATTGATTATTCCATCATAGTTTATTTAGATTTTTAGTTTAATAATTTGGGATATTTATGATATTATAGGGGATCATGGACTCATGGTAGATCAATAGATGCTTGGGATCAATTCACAGATTACTAGTTGAGGTAGGTGGGCATTACATAATTGAGTCTCATTCTAATTTAGTGATTTTTTGTTCATGTTTGAATTTTATTATGCCTAGTATGTGATATGACTTGGTGATTTCATCACATAAATTATAATATGTTTTTGTCATCCTTATTGCCGGTAAGGAGTGCATAGGTCAATAAATTGTTCATTGGTGGTGTCTTTGCAAAATTAGTGCCAACAACCCATTTTTTGCATTGTTTTTAATGGAATGAGTTTTATTCTCAAGGTAAACGAGTGTTTTTCTTAAGGTGTAATTAGAAGGCGGTTTTTGAGAGAAATTGATTTTTAAATGAATATATTAAAATAGAATTTAAAGTTGAAAATGATGATTTTATTTGAGGGTTTTGAAAAGGAATATCAAACAAACATGATGGTATCCAAGGAATGTTTCATTGGGATTTTGGCTATGGACTAAACGTGAATAATGATAACATGTGATTACTTTTATAAATTTTTTATAATGGGGATTTTTTTTTGTTTTCTATGGGAATTTAAAAAGGGAATGGTTTGATATTTTTATTTTCCTATTTGACCTCGTGTGGGAAATACACTATTTTTAAAAGATATTATTCTTATTATGATTCAGGATTTTTATTATCTGATATATTAATACTATAAAATGATAATTCATCAATTCAAGAGAATCATTTATCATCTAACAATATTTTTATGTGGTTGTATGGACTGTCATGCATGCAGTTGCATCAGTTGTCTTGGTCATGTGTTTTTTTAGAATTAAACTAGTTGGGTGTGTTTGAATTGATATGATTGACAAATTAAAAGGTAGATATGGGTAAGATGGATTGGGTTTGTTAGAACCACACCTAATTTAGTGAATTGAGTTAGGGATGTCTTCTTGGGTAAAATGAGACTATAGTGAGTTGTTTATGATTGTTTGAGACAAGGGTGGCTTAGTAAGTTGACATTTAGATTTGGGTGAAGATTCCCGTAGTTTTAATGGTGTCATGTTCCAAACTATGATTAGTGTGGCTAACCAATAATGGTTGGTTAATGTAAAAACTATGGGTTATCCCCGTGGTGTTTTTTTGGAATGTTCCATTGAGCTAGTGCTGGATTATTTTCACTGTTTTTGTAATTATTATTATTAGATACTCAGTGATATTTTTAGGGTAGTGCACTACAACAAAGTAGGCATTTATTAGTGGTTTAAAAGGCAGCTAAATCATTTTCACTACAATTTTGAAAAACCACCACTAAATAATGTTCCCATAATCATTTAACATCGGCTTTTCAAAACCACTGCGAAATGATTTAAAGGTAGTTTTTTAAAATATTGAGAATAATTTAGTGACGAGTTTTATAATATTTACAATTTTAATTTTTTTTATTTTTGTAATTATTATTTTTAATTATTATTTATTATTTATTATTTATTATTAATCTATTTATTTATAATTATTATTTACCACACAATTTCACTTGCACATGCATAAATTCTACATTGGATGAGATTTAAACCCCATACGTTTTGGTTATCTTACAGAAACATTACCACTCTAGTAAGATCTTGATGTCGTAAGTAGATATATTTAATCACACACACACACAAATAGATATATATATATATATATGTATATGTATATCGATAGCAAAAAAATTAATACATAATAAATGAATACAAACTAAATAATTAATATTTAATACATAATAATTAACAACTAATAATGAAAAAATAAATATTTATAATTAATCCTTAATAATTAATATTTACTAATTAATAATTAATAACTAACAAATAATAATTACTAATTATTAATTATTAATTATTAATTAGAATTTTCTATATAAAATATATATGAATAAGAAATATATATAATATGGTAGTAAATAAAAAATAAAAAATAATAAATTTAAATAATAATTAATAAATAATAAATTAATTTAAAAATAAATTATTATATGATAAATAAATAAATAAATAATGAATAATGAATACATAATCAATAAAGAATCAATAACTAATAATAAATAAATTAATAATAAATTAATTAATTAGACACAAAAATTAATAATTAATGTATAAATAATAAATTAATAATAACTAAACAAATAAACAAGTAAATAAGGTACATATAACAAAATACTAATAAAAAATAAATAACTATTAAATAAAACAGTAATATTAAATTATTAATAAAATTTTAATAAAATATTAATAAAGTAATAATAAAGTAATAATTAATGAATAAATATTAAATACATAATAAATAATAAATGAAAAATAAATAATAAAAAATTGATAATATAATAATAATAAAATCATTCGGAAAAAATAAATAAATAATAAATAATATCTATAAATATATATGTAATGAAATTTTGATTATTATATATGAACACACATTTATGTTGTATAAATATATATAAACACACTTAGATATATAATTTTATACAAATATAAAAATATATATAAACATAACTAAATTAAATATCCCCCTATATATTTACACATATATGATAAAAAATTATTTAAACATAAATATTTATAAATATATAAAAATATATCTAAATATAAACAAATATTCATAAATACATATAAGCATATATATATATTTAAAATAAATAATAAATCACCAAAAGAGTGGAATACAACACCATCAAATAAATAGGAATGTAAATCAATAGGAAAAAACATATACAACGTAAAAAGCATATAAAGACACTATTCAATGAAGATTAAAACTCATCAAATGTGTATGATATATATATACTTAAATTTATATAAATAAATTATATTTTAATATTAATTTACATATATTAGAATATAAATATAAATGTGTATCTATTTTTCAATACACAAGCATATGTATATATAAAAATTATTTATATATGTGTATATATATATTTATATAGTTTTACTGTAAATTCATCTATATAATATATTTAATGATAATGATATATTTATATAAAAATAAATTTATATATTATGTACAGACACACACAATATTATTGATATACAAACACACATACACCCACACATAAACATATATTTACACATATTTATACGCATAAGTATACATTTATATTTCTCAAATACACACAAAAATATTTACATATATAAGTATTTTTTTACATATATATGTATTTATTGACATGTATTACAACATACATATAAATATATTTTCATTATTAACACACACATATTTATAAATAAACATTACTTCTATAGTTATATATATACATATTAATGCATATTTATAAGGTAAAAAAATAAATAATTATTTATTTTAAATGAAATGAATAATAAATACCTATTACTATATGGATTATATGTTTTAAAATATATTTATATGTAAATATGTACATATAAAATTGATTAATTATAAGTAAATATAAGAAAATAAGTGTATATTTAATTAAAATTGAAACTACATTACGAAAAATGATAAAATTTCAAGACCATAATTTCTATATGAGTGCAATCCCTTGAAATAAATTTGTTCCCCATCAAAAAAAACATAAAAAATCCACTTAAACAAGGTTCAAATTCCATTGTATGTTGAAATATATGGATACCAATACTAAAAACTCATTTTTAGGCCTTTTGGCCTTTTTTTGCCTCTAAATATTTGACCAATACTCCCCAATCAACAGTTTTTAGAATTCTTGGTACGCTTCAAT
Source organism: Viscum album (assembly GCA_963277665.1). Taxonomy (NCBI): domain Eukaryota; kingdom Viridiplantae; phylum Streptophyta; class Magnoliopsida; order Santalales; family Viscaceae; genus Viscum; species Viscum album. The sequence goes on from OY728162.1 coordinate 132,167,659, forward strand.
TTGATATTTTGTAGAGTCAAAATAGAAACATGGATCATAAGTTATGATCGTTTGAAGGTGAAGTTTGATTTCCATCTTTTCATAAAACTATAATAAATTTTATTCATTTAATTTTTATAAAAAAAATTTCAAATTTAGTTTTAGTTAATTTCATAAAAATCGATTTGATAGGTTTTTGGAGATAATATGGACACTCAGATCAAAATTTATGGTTAGTGGGTGTCAAAGACTAAATTTCAACAAATAGAAGAATTATTTTATCTTTTAAATTATTATTAACTAATAAATATAATTTTTCAATAATTAATATATTATAATTAATTAAAATTATAAATATTTAAAACTATATAATTGTAAATCATAAATAGTAAATTATAAATCATAAATCACAATTAAATATTTTATATTTTAAATTTATTGCCATTAATTTAGCTACAGTTTTTTCGAAACTGTCACTTTTTTGTGGTGTTTTCTAGAAAATCATCGCAAAAAATAAATTTAATAAATTTTAACAATTGAAAATCATAAAAAAAAGTAAAAAAGTAAATATACATTTAACATTAGTTTTTAAAACTACCCCAAAAATAAAGCCACTAAATTTTTTCTTGAAAAATATTTTATGACGGAATTTAAAATTTCTCCTAAAAACCCATAGTGGAATCTGTTTTTCTCTTATAGTTGTGGTTGTAACCATGTACATTATGAGAGGATAGCGAGTTGTTATATTATGTCATGTGATTATATATATGGGGTGTGCCCTGAGTGAGAGTCTTGAGTTCAAAGATGAAGATGTGTAACCTAACCTATGTAAGAATTGATGGTATGAGATTCTGTTAGGGAAACCTCAGCTCAAGTGAGAAGAAAAAGATATGAGTTGTAACCATGATACCTTTCCCCTAGCATATGGTGCAGCATACATTAGTGGTTTCTTATCAAGATTCCTTCCTTAGATTGCATGTTTCTCAAGTTGTAAAAAATATTCACCATTGAACACACCAAATGTTGGTGTGGTTTGACTCATATTATAAGTGATAAATCGGGAATAGTACTTTAGAATTATTTAAATAATGTCCAATATGTATGTAACTAGACATGTGAACTAACTTGTGTGGGTGTGTTTTATTTCATGTCAGAGGTTTTCAATTTTTATTTACTCATTCAACTACTTTTGATAAGGTCTGATATGTGTGAGACATGCCATGGAATCTTTCACTGAGTGTATGGTTTCTCTTGTATAAGAAGTTGGTTATTAAGATGCATCATCAAATAAATTATTTCTTAAGATATGTTTTCTATATTCATGAAAATGGCTATTTTTATACCTTTCTCTAATGGGGTTTTATATTCCTTGGACTTTCTATTATGAAACCATTCCATAATGATCATTTTATATGAAAAAGACTGAATATTGAGAGGTATTTTCCCTGGTATATTCTTTTTCATAAAACTATGATATATTTATTACCATCATTGGTTGAAGAAGGCAGTTTCTGGGGGCATGGTTTCATAGTAGTCACATGATAATCTTATGTATTTTCATGGTTTTGTATTTCAGTTTTTTTAGGTGAGAGAGGAAATCCTTCCAATCCATTTTACCCACTTATTACTACTATTTCTAAAAAAACTACTACTAATATAACTATGACCTCCACCAACACTACTACTAATACCACTACTAAGATAACATCTACTACTAGTAGTAGTATTTATTATTGTTTTTTATTGCAGTGGTAGTTATAGTAATTGTGATAGTGGTGTAAATAGTAGTGGTGGTAGTAGTAGTGGTGGTGGTATTCATAGTGGTAGTAATGTTAGTAATATCAGTGGTAGTACTGACGGTTTTGGTGGAGTTGGTAGCGGTGATTGTGATTGTGGTATTAGTAATAGTTGTAGTATTAGTACTTGTAATAGTAGTAGTATATATAGTGTTAGTTATAGTAGTAGTGGTTGTAGTAGTAGTGTTGGTTGTGGTATTAGTATTAGTAGTAGTAGTAGTAGTAGTAGTCACCGTATTAGTAATAGTAGTAGTATTAGGTGTAGGGGTGGTGATGTTGGTAGTGGTAATATTTATAGTGGTAGTCGTAGTAGTCACTACTGGAAATACAGTCTTCCCCAATGGTTCTGAACCGTTGAAAAAGATTGCAGAACCGTTGGTATATGTTATACCAACGGTTCTTCAAACCGTAGGAAAGTAAGCCGTTAGGAAAGCTTTTCCCAATAGTTTACTGTGAACCATTGGTATAGGGTGGAGAAAGCCTAAACAATCTTAATGGTTTTGCCAAACTATTGGGATTGTTTTTTCCAACGGTTTGGCTTGAACCATTTGGAAATCCCAAGGATTATCCTCTTTCCCAATGGTTCATTCAACCATTGGTAAAAAATGCATCAGAGATGCTATACCAACGGTTTGAAATAGTTGGTATAGCCTATGCTATGCAAATTGCATAGCAGCCTACAATATGCACACCAGCTCTGCAATTTGGACAGCAGGCCTCATTTTGTTCATTCTCGACCATTTTCAATCCAATTATTGTACCTATAATAAACCAATACTTACATATACAATTATTGTACCTGAAATAACCAACTAACACATAAATATAGAAAAAAAATCATACACATTTAACATATAATGCATCCTAGAACTATACACATCCATAATTAAATTATAATTCATTACATAATTATAAACATACATAATTCATTTAGAATTAAATTTAAAATTTAGATGACAATTATATGTGGAATCCGGAATTCAATTCATTATTTGATCGGTTTTTTGTATACCAAATATTTTAACCAGAAATGATGTCCATTTTAAACAAAATACATACACCTGGAGTGATACCGGCCATACCATGCCTTGGATTGAGGCGAGGTAAACTCGTATACAACACAAATGACCTTTCGATCGTGGTCCTAAAGTATCAATATATTCTGAAAGCGTTTTCTTGGGTTTCCGTATGTTAGTTGATGTTTTTCACTTACAATGATGTCCTTTTGAAACAAAAGACAGACACATTGAGTGGTGCCGGCCACACCACATCTCAGATTCAGGCGGGGTTGATTCGTACACGTCACATATGACCCCTGGATCCTTCTCCTAATGTTTCTACAGAAACCGAATGCGTTTGGTCGGTTTTCCGTATGTACTAAAAATGTTGTCGATTTTAAACAAAAGAGAGACAGTTAAACCGATCCCTGCCACACTACAACTCAGATTGAGTTCGGGTTGGCTCATACAGGTCACATATGACCCATGAATCGTTGTGATAAATTATCAACAGATTCCGAATGCATTTGGTCGGCTTTCTGTATTCCATTTGTTCTTTTCACTTATAATCTTGTACATTTTAAACAAGAGACACAGTTATAGTGGTGTCAGCCACACGACACCTAAGATTGAGGTGGGGCTGACTTGTACAAGTCACATATGACCCATGGATCATTTTACTAATGTATTGACACAATCCTAATGTGTTTGGTCGGTTTTCCGTATGGAAGTTGATGATTTTCACTTAAATTAACATCCTTTTGAAACAAAAGACAGACACTTTGAGTGGTGGTGGCCACACCACACCACGGATTGAGGCAGAGTTGACTCTTACACATCACATATGACCCATGGATCATTCTCTTAATGTTTCAACGGAAACCTAATGCGTTTGGTCGGTTTTCCGTATGTACTTAAAATGTTGTCCATTTTAAACAAAAGGGAGCCACATAGAGTGATATCAGCCACACATGCCTCTAATTGGGCCCGAGTTGACTCATACACGTCACATATGACCCATGGTTCGTTGACCTAAAGCATCAACACAATCTGAATGCGTTTGGTCGGTTTTTCGTATGTTAGTTGTTCATTTCACTTATAATCCTGTCCATTTTAAACAAGAGAGACACTGTGAATGGTTTCGGCCACACCATGCCTCAGATTGAGGCGGGGTTGACTCGTACATGTCATATATGACCCATGGATCATTTTCCTGAATCATCAACACATTTCTAATGTGTTTGGTCAGTTTTTCATATGCCAGTTGATCTTCATACTTATATTTCTATCCTTTTTAAACAAAAGAGAAACTCTATGAATGGTGGCGGCCACACAGCACCTCGGATTGAGGCGAGGTTGACTCGTACATGTCACATATGACCCATGGATCATTATGCTAATGTATCAACACAATCAGAATCTATTTGGTTGGTTTTCCATATATACTTAAAATGTTGTCCATTTTAAACAAAAGAGAGCCACTTAGAGTGATTCAGGACACTCCATGGCTCAGATTAAGGTGGGGTTGACTCGTACACGTCAAATATGACCCATGGATTGTTTTCCTAAATAATAAACACATTTCGAATGTTTTTGGTCGGTATTCTATATGTCAGTTGTTCTTTTCACTTATAATCATGTCCATTTTAAACAAAATACATACACAAAGAGTGATCCCGTCACATCGTACCTCATATTGAGGTGAGGTTAACTTGTACACATCACAAATGACCCATTGATCGTTGTCCTATAGTATCAACATATTCCGAAAGTGTTTTCTCTGTTTTCTGTATTCCAGTTGATGTTTTTCAATTAAAATGACATCCTTTTGGAACAAAAGACAGACACTTTGAGTGGTGTCGGCCACACCACATCTTAGATTGTGGCGGGGTTGATTCATACACGTCACATATGTCCCATGGATCATTCTCCTAATGTTTCAACAGAAACCGAATGCCTTTGGTCGGTTTTCCATATGTAATTAAAATGGTGTCCATTATAAACAAAAGAGAGACACTTAGACTAATCTCGGCCACACCGCGAATCATATTGAGAACGGGTTGGCTCATACAGGTCACATATGACCCATGGATCATTCTCTTAAAGTTTCAATGGAAACCAAATGTGTATGGGCAGTTTTTCATATTTACATAAAATGTTCACCAATTTAAACTGAAGAGAGACACATAGAGTGACTCCGACCACACCGTGCCTCAGATTAAGGTGGGGTTGAACATACATGTCACATATGACCCATGGATCATTTTCCTAAAGCATCAACACATTTCAAATATGTTCGGTCGGTTTTTCGTATGTCAGTTGTTCTTTTCACTTATAATCCTGTCAATTTGAAACAAAAGGGAGATTGTGAATGGTGTCGGCCACATCATGCCTCGGATTGAGGCAGGGTTGACTCGTACACATCACATATGACCCATGGATCGTTGTTCTAAACTATCACGACAATCCGAATGCGTTTGGTCGGTTTTCTGTATGCCAGTTGATGTTTTTCAATTAAAATCACGTCCTTTTGAAACAAAAGACAGACACTTTGAGTGGTTCCAGCGACATCGCATCTTATATTGAGGTGGGGTTGATTCATACACATCACATATGACCCATGAATCATTATCCTAAAGTTTTAATGGAAACATAATGCATTTGGTTGGTTTCCGTATGTACATAAAATGTTGTCATTTTAAACAAAAGAGAGACACTTAGAGTGATTACGGCGACATCGTGCCTTAGATTAAGGTGGGGTTGACTCGTACATGTCACATATGACCCATGCATCGTTGTGCTAAATTATCGACACAATATGAATGCGTTTGGTCAGTTTTTCTTATACTAGTTAATGTTTTTCACTTAAAATGATTTCGTTTTGAAACAAAAGACAGAAACTTTGAGTGGTGGCAGCCACACCGCACCTTGGATTGAGACGAGGTTGACTCATACACATCAAATATGACCCATGGATCATTGTGATAATGTATCTACATAATCAGAATGTGTTTGTTTGGTTTTCTCTATGCCAGTTGATGTTTTTCAATTAAAATGACATCCTTTTGAAACATAAGACATACATGTTGAGTGGTTTCGGCCACACCGCATCTCAGATTGAAGTGGGGTCAATTCATACACATCACATATGACCCATGAATCGTTCTCCTAATGTTTCAATGGAAAACGAATGCGTTTGGTCGGTTTTCCGTTTGTACTTAAAATGTTGTCCATTTTAAACAAAAGAGAGGAACTTAGTGTGATTCTGGAAACACCATGCCTCATATTAAGGCGGGGTTGACTTTTACACAGCACATATGACCCATGGATCATTGTTCTAAAGTATCGACACAATCTGAATGTGTTTGGTCGGTTTTCCGTATATCGGTTGATGTTTTTCACTTAAAATCACATCCTTTTCAAACAAAAGACAGACACATTGAGTGGTGGCAGTCACACTGCGCCTTGGATTGTGGCGGGGTTGACTCATACACGTCACATATGACCCACGGATCATTGTGATAAATTATCGACACAATATGAATGCGTTTGGTTTGTTTCCCTATGCCAGTTGATGTGTTTCAATTAAAATGTTGTCCTTTTGAAACAAAAGACAGACACTTTGAGTGGTTCCGACCACACCACATCTCAGATTGAGGCGGGGTTGATCCGTACACGTCACATACGACCCATGAATCATTATCCTAATGTTTCAATGGAAACTAAATTTGTTTGGTTGGTTTTCAGTATGTACATAAAATGTTGTCCATTTTAAACAAAGGAGAGCCACTTAGAGTGATTCCAGCCACACTATGCCTTAGATTAAGGCAGGGTTAACTTGTATACGTCACATATGACCCATGGATCGTTGTGATAAAGTATTGACACAATCCTAATGCGTTTGGTTAGTTTCCCATATACCAGATTATATTTATCACTTAAAATGATGTCCTTTTCAAACAAAAGATAGACACTTTGAGTGGTGGTGGCCACATCATGCCTCGGATTGAGGTAGGGTTGACTCGTACACATCACATATGACCCATGGACCATTGTGCTAAATTATCGACACAATCCGAATGAGTTTGGTCGGTTTTCCGTATGCCAGTTGATGTTTTCAATTAAAATGACGTCTTTTTGAAACAGAAGACAGACACTTTGAGTGGTTCCTGCCACACCACGTCTCAAATTGAGGCGGGGTTGATTTTTACATGTCACATATGACCCAAGAATTGTTCTCCTAAAGATTCAATGGAAACTGAATGTGTTTGGTCGGTTTTCCGTATGTACTTAAAATGTAGTCCATTTAAAACAAAATAGAGCCACTTAGATTGATTTCGGCAACACCATTCCATAGATTAAAGAGGGGTTGACTCGTACAGGTCACATATGACCCATGGATCGTTGTGATAAAGTATCAACACAATCTGAATGCGTTTGGTCAGTTTTCCGTATGCCAGTTGATGTTTTTCAATTAAAATGACGTCCTTTTGAACCAAAATACAGACACTTTGATTGGTGCCATCCACACCGCGTCTTTGATTGAGGTGGGGTTGAGTCATACTCGTCACATATGACCCATGAATAGTTCTCCTAAAGTTTAAATGGAAATCGAAAGCTTCTGGTTGGTTTTCTGTATGTTCTTTAAATGTTGTCTATTTTAAACTAAATAGAGCCACTTAGAGTGATTCCGGTCACACTGTGCCTCAGATTAAATAGGGGTTGACTCATACCCATCACATATGACCCATGGATCTTTGTGCTAAAGTAAAGACACAATCCGAATGCATGTGGTTGGTTTTCAGTATGCCAATTGATGTTTTTCACTTAAAATGACGTCCTTTTGAACAAAAGACAGACACTTTGAGTGGTGGTGGCCACATTGCACCTCTAATTGAGGCGGGGTTGACTCTTACATGTCACATATGACCCATGGATCATTGTTCTAATGTATCGACACAATCCGAATGCGTTTGGTCTGTTTTCCGTATGCCAGTTGATGATTTTCAATTAAAATGGCGTCCTTTTGAAACAGAAGACAAACACTTTGAGTGGGGCCAGCCACACCGCATATCATATTGAAGCGGGGTGGATTCGTACACATCACATATGAACCATGAATCATTCTCCTAATGTTTTAACAGAAACCGAATGCATTTGGTTGGTTTTCTATTTGTACTTAAAATGTTGTCCATTTTAAACAAAAGAGAGACACTTAGAGTGATTCCGGCCACACCATGCCTTAGATTAAGGCAGGGTTGACTCATACACGTCACATATGACCCATGGATCGTTGTAATAAATTATGGATACAATCCGAATGCGTTTGGTCAGTTTTCCAAATACCAGTTGATGTTTTTCACTTAAAATGACGTCCTTTTGAAACAAAAGACAGATACTTTGAGTGGTTACAGACACACCGTGTCTCAGATTGAGGCGGGGTTGACTCGTACATGTCACATATGACCCATGAATAGTTCTCATAAAGTTTCAACAGAAACTGAATGCGTTTGGTCGGTTTTCCGTATGCCAGTTGGTGTTTTAAATTAAAATGATGTCCTTTTGAAACAGAAGACAGACACTTTGAGTGCTACCAGCCAAACCTCGCCTCAGATTGAGGTGGGGTTGATTCGTACACATCACATATGACCCATGGATCATTCTCCTAATGTTTCAACAGAAACCAAATGCGTTTGGTCATTTTTCTGTATGTACTTAAAATGTTGTCCATTTTAAACAAAAGGGATCCACTTAGAGTGGTTCCGGCCACACCGTGCCTCATATTAAGGAAGGGTTGACTCATACATGTCACAGATGACCCATGTATCGTTGTGATAAAGTATCGACACAATACGAATGCGTTTGGTTGGTTTTCCGTATGCAAGTTGATGTTTTTCACTTAAAATGACGTCCTTTTGAAATAAAAGATAGACACTTTGAGTGGTACTAGCCACACCGCATCTCAGATTGAGGTGGGGTTGACTCGTACATGTCACATATGACCCATGAATCGTTCTCCTAAAGTTTCAACCGAAACCAAATTCATTTGGTCGGTTTTCCGTATGTACATTAAATGTTGTCAATTTTAAACAAAAGAGAGTCACTTAGAGTGATTCAGGCCCCACCATGCCTCATATTAAGGCAGGGTTGACTCTTACACGTCACATATGACCCATGGATCGTTGTTATAAAGTATAAACACAATTAAAATGTGTTTGGTAGGTTTTATATATTCCAGTTGATGTTTTTGACTTAAAATGATGTCCTTTTGAAATAAAAGATAGACACATTGAGCGGTGGCAGCCACATTGTGCCTCCTATTGAGGCGGGGTTGACTCGTATATGTCACATATGACTCATTGATAGTTGTGTTAAATTATCGACACAATCCAAATGTGTTTGGTCGGTTTTACGTGTGCCAGTTGATGTTTTTCAATTAAAATGATGTCCTTTAGAAACAGAAGACAAACACTTTGAGTGGGGTCGGCCACACTGCGTCTCAGATTGAGGCGGGTTTGATTCGTAAATGTCACATATGACCCATGAATCGTTCTCCTAATGTTTCAATGAAAACTGAATGCGTTTGGTCTGTTTTCTGTATGTACTTAAAATGTTGTCCATTTTAAACAAAATAGAGCCACTTAGAGTGATTCCAACCACACCATGCATCAGATTAAGGCGGGGATGACTCGTACACGTCACATATGACCAATGGATTTTTTCTCTAAAGTATCGACACAATCTGAATGTGTTTGGTCGGTTTTCCGTATGCTAGTTGATGTTTTTCACTTAAAATGACGTCCTTTTGAAACAAAAGAGAGACACTTTGAGTGGTTCCGGCCACCACACATCTTAGATTAAGGTGGGGTTGCCTCGTAAATGTAACATATGACCCATGAATCGTTCTCCTAATGTTTCAATGGAAACCGAATGCATTTGGTCGGTTTTATGTGTGCCAGTTGATGTTTTTCAATTAAAATGACGGTGTTTTGAAAGAGAAGATAGAATCTTTGAGTGGTTCTGGCCACACCGCGTCTCAGATTGAGGCGGGGTTGATTCGTACACGTCACATATAACTCATGGATCGTTCTCCTAAAGTTTTAACGGAAAACCAATGCATTTGGTCAGTTTTCTGTGTGTGTTTAAAATGTTGTCCATTTTATGAGAATCCTCATGTGTCTATTAGTGGAATAGTATTTACATAAAATCTTGTGTACATTCATATAAAATATTTTTATATCAATCTTAGTATGGATTAGATTTTAGTTTATCATGATATGAAAATTTTCAGAGCTAACAATGTCATGCCCAATGAATACATCTCTTTTATAACATACAAAGAATATATGATATTGATTAGATGTGTAAATGTGATTTAAATTGATTATCATGATGAAAATAAATAAAATATATATTATAGATTTTCTAGTATTAAATGAAATCAAGGATGGTGGGGGGGGGGCTGTCCGGCGGGGCTGTCCGGGGGGCTGTCTGTTGGGTGTTCGGGGGGCTGTCTGGGGACCAAGGGGGAGGGTGAGGGGGGCTGTCTGGGGGGGCTGTTTGGGGAGTGTTTGGGGGGTTGTCCAGGCTCCATCAAGGAGGGTGGGGGATATCTGGGGGGCTGTCCGGGGTCCAGGGAGGAGGGTGGGGGGGCTGTCTGGGGAGCTGTTCGGGGGGCTGTCTGGGGGTGTTTGGGGGGTTGTCCGGGGTCCAATGAAGAGGGTGGGGCTGTCTGGGGGGTTGTCTAGGGTCCAAGGAGGAGGGGGGATATCCCGGGGGTGTTTAGGGGGTTGTCAGGGGTCCAAGGAAGAGGGGGGGGGACTGTCTGGGGGGCTGTCTGGGGTCAAGGGAGGAGGGTGGGGGGCTGTCCATGGGGCTGTTCGGGGGGCTGTTCGGGGGGCTGACTGGGGGCTGTCTGGGGGGTGTTTGGGGGGTTGTCTGGGGCCCAAGGTAGAGGGTGGGGGGCTATCCGGGGGGGGGGGGGCTATCTGGGGGGCTGTACAGGGTCCTGCGAGGAGAGTGGGGTGATGTCCAGGGGCTGTTCGGGGGGCTGTTCGGGGGGTGTCTGGGGTCAAGGGAGGATGGTGGGGGTTGTAGATGGTCCAGGGAGGTGGGGGGTTCCCAAACACACAACCACTAAAAGGCAACATCATCCATAAAAATAGATAATATATAAAAATAAATCAACTCCAATACTATACTATGAGTCTAGATAAAACCAACAACTATAATAGTTTAAATATCAAATCTTTGTAATATTAGTCAAAAATGTAATGGATCACTTTTTCTCACATCACTATAACCATCTTCACCATCATCATCACCATATTCCTCGTCCCCATCATCATCCTCGCCCTCCTCCTCTCCCTCACCCTCCTCCTCGCCCTCGCCACCTACCTCGCCCTCCTCCTCTCCCTACTATTCCGCATCAAACTCCTCGCCATCATCATCATCAAGCTGGAAATCATCCTGACCACCACTAGAACTGTCACCCTTTTCCCCATATATAGAACATATTGACGACATATATTAATCAAAAGCTGGGCTGGCCTCTGCTTGAAGTGTTGGATATAGAACTTCAATAAAATTCATAAACGCACTGTTTGCCCTAGAAGACAGTTCTGCCATCTCTGTGGCCCTTTTCTCAGCCTGTTCTGCCTATGCCCTAACATTCTATAGCTCAGTGGGACTACATCTCGTACCTGTGGAGGGCCAATACCTCTTCGGGGCTATCCTAGGTCGGCAGTGTACTCTGCCAGAATTCTCCTCTCCCAACACCTGAGGTACGTTATCTGTTGGCCCAAAAGTTTCTTGTTCTTGGGCATCGAGGGCCTCAAAAGCATCCTGTTACAAATATAAATATATCATTAAGTTACAGAATATATATTAAAATGTAAATTCAATAGATTTAAACATACAATCTGTTGCCGAGTCACTTAGTTGACGGAACTTCCATCCTTTTTCGGTCTACTCAAGAAAACAGTTTTTCCCGAGGCACACGTCCTTCAATATTGTGTATTTTCCTCTATAATGACATTGAAAACAAAAGTTATATGAAAACATTATCAATCTATTAAATAATTTATGAAACAAAAGAAAGTGTAAGTCGTAAATAATACTTATAAACAATTGTCATACCTGCTTCCTCTCATGATCAGGCATCGTAGTGCGTCCCAGTGTGTGGAGGTATTTTTTGCATCAATGTTCTTTTTATTTTTTCTAGATGATTCCAAAGTAAAAATTGAAAATTAAACAAATATTATTAATTCAAAACATGAATTTTATTATTTAAATACGTCAAATTTTATTAATACCTTAAACTGGGTACTCATCTAATGAGTAATCATCTGAAAATACTGATCTATAAGACAATCATCCACCACTGGTATTGCCTATAACTCAGTGCCAACTCTAGAAACCCAGCCAATATACAACTCATGTGTGTAGGCTCTCCAATGCTCGCCTAAATCCTTTAGATGTTCCGGTCATGCACCCTCACCATCGAGAAAATTAAATCGAAGATGAAATCAAAATATTAATTCATATAAATACAAAAATAATTCATGTAATTAAATAGAACATATTTTTTTTACCCATATCTCTTCCCAAGCTCTATCCTTGACCTCATGTGGAAAATTTCTCCACAATAGCGGGCTGATGGGAATGATGTCGGCGTATTTGGAAAGCGTCACCAAAAAACTATGACATTGCTGCCCTGTTTTCTCAAACATTTGGTTGTCTTCATTATAATCCACCATAACATGTGTGCGGTGGTTCCACACCGAACGCATGCGTGTACGCCCCCGCCCACACCTCCTGTCAGTAGATGTATCTGTTATGAATGAAAAAAAAAATATTTTATCAAAACATGTTATAATTAAAATAAATATTACTATAAAAATTTGTTAGGGTTCTATAAATATAACAATGCTGGTCTGATCGCTGAGCGCCGCTAGATCCACAGAAACTGATGGAACACCCTATGGTGGAACAGGAGATGAAGACGATGGAATATAGAATCTCAAAGAGGCAGAAGTATAAGGGAAAGAAGATAGGACGGCTGTCTGCCCAGATGTTGACTGGGAAGTGGGAATCGTCATGGGATGTGAAAATGATGGGCCAGAAGATGCAGAAGGTAGAAAAACATGGGAGGCCTAAATGTCCCGTGTGTCCCTAACGACACACTAGGATCAGAATTTGGGAAGGTTGACATGTCATTGGGAGGGGCAGGGTCTAGTCGGGTACGTGAAGCTGCTCGTCCACCTCTGGTACGAACCCTCCTCGTACCACTGACCTGAGTACTAGGACCAGTCCTAGGCTCCTCATCGAATAACAGTCGACGTATAGGTGGATCCTACAAAAACGATTACAAAAAAATTAATCAGATGACATTATATATTCTTTAAATATATCAATTTGAAATAAAGTACTCACTATGGGCACTAATGATGGAATTCCCATCTCCGTTTTTCAACGATTGTTCTCTATCATTTTTTTCCTTCATCTCTCTTAAATTGGATTCATTTCCTACTTTTGAAAACAAATATGTAATTAATTATAAAAAGGAAACTAATGTGTAACCCAAAAAAATAAATATACGAGGGAATAGGGGGATTCATTGGTAATTTATCTATCAATTATTTTAGAAGATCTTGAATGGATTTAATAAATCATACAAGTTGTAATGTTCACCATGTTAGAAATATTGATTGACTATGTTTGAATACATTTCAATTCCAAATTAGAAAATGCAATTCAAATAAAACTGCAACCAATAAACATTGAAAATTCACATAACTGTCAAGTCAACTATTAATTGTTTTAGAAGAACTTGAATGGATTTAATAAATCATAAAAGTTGTAATTTTCACCAAGTTAGAAATATTATTTGAATATTTTTTAATACAGTTCAATTCCAAATTAGAAAATGAAATTCAAATAAAACTGCAACCAATAAAAATTGAAAATTCACATTATAGTCAAGTCAGCTATCAATTATTTTAAAAGAGTATGAATGTATTTAATAAATCATACATGTTGTAATGTTCACCATGTTAGAAATATTTTTTACTATGTTTGAATAAAATTCAATTCCAAATTAGAAAATGCAATTCAAATAAAACTTCAACCAATAAACATTGAAAATTCACATAACGGTCAAGTCATCTAAAACATATTTGTGATCAATACTAAATCAATTTGAATATTATCAACCTTAACCACCCAAACCAAGGTAAACCAAAATAATTGAGAACATGGATGAATGATTCTATATATTTTCAACCACAACTTCAGGTTCACAATAAACTCTGACAATTGAGCTATTGGAGTCTTCAAAAGAAATAAATGGATTGGTTTCGATAGCACTAGGGACAGTGTTAATTCCATCATCACCATCATAAAAAATATATCTTGGAATTACTTCAATTATGATGCCAAATTCAGGTTGAAGTTGGTATTTGACATAAAAAACTTGTTTAGCGATTGATGCCATCACATATGGTTCTTCAATAGTAAGAGTGAAAGTCATATTAATTACTTGAAATCCACAATCATCAATAAATGTTCCATGTATCGTCATTGAATCAAACCAATAAAATTTAATCGTTGTGACTCGTCCATGAGAGTAATAATCCAATATTATTATTTTCACAACAACTCCATAATAACCCACATTTTCAAATCGCGGTCTATTATCTGATGCACTGGCATAACAATCTTTGTGGCAGTAACCATAACACCATCATATTGTGTTCTCATGTTCATTTATCATTCAGTGACAATAAATTTGTACCCATTGATAACAATTGATTTACAGTCACGAACCATGGTATTAGGACCAAAAGCCAAAGCACTTATTTCCTCAGAGACAGAAGCAGCAGACAAACTCAATACCTACAATATAAATGACTATTAAACTTAATTAAATATTGATATAATTATTTTAATCATTAATTTTACTACCTTCAATTTTAACAAAGCAGAAAACTCTTTTCTATGAAAAGTCTCTCTCCTTCTCAAAGATAATTAATGATGCTTCTTATCTATCATTGTTTTATGTTCCCTGCAGATAAAAAGTATGAATAGTTTAACAGATATATATGAATGATATACATAATCAATTAAGTTACCTGATATAGTAATTGAACAAACCAGAATTGAAAAAAACTGTGCGATGTGCCATCTCCCGCTCTTCATGGCTTAATGTCTTCAATGTATATGATCCAGGAATTCCTTCTGTTTGAGGAAGTGATGGAAAACTGGGTTGAAATTTCTCATATTGTTCTTCTTTATTTCTCATTGGTTTGTTCAATATTGTATTAATATCAGACAAATACATAGAGTTGATATCCATACATTCTTGAGACAAGTAACCTTTCACGATAGAACCTTCAGGATGATTTCTGTTACGGACATAAGACTTTAATGTGAACATATTTCTTTCAGTTGGATACATCCAAAGAAAAGCAAAAGGTCCTTCGAGAAGTATTTTAGTGGGAATATGGACAGTCAGATGCATCATGCATGTGAAAAATGATGAAGGAAATATTTTCTCCAACTCACAAAATTAATGGGGAATCTGTCAACATTTTTTGCAAGAAAGACTTGGACAACTTCTTAGCACAAAAATCCCTAAAAATTGAACAATCGAATAATAGCCACCCTTACATTATTAGAAAAAAGATGACAGATTGCTATTGGAAGCAACTCATGTAGTAGAACGTGATAATCATCAGTCTTCAAAGATTTTATCTTCAACTCTCTTCTATTGAAATGTTTAGATATGTTGCTTGAATAGCCATCAGGAACTCTAATAGTCTCTAATACTTCCAGAAATTGTTTTTTTCCTTAGGTTTCATCACATAAGAAGGACATAGAAGTGTCCATTTACTTTCACTGATAAGCACAAGATGTAATTATGGTCTGATGCCCCAATCCAACAAGTCACGCCGAGATCGTAAATCATCTTTTGTCTTCCACTTGACATTTAGAATAATAGAAAGAAACATTTCGCATATAATATTTTCAATATAAATTACATCTAAGAAATTTCGTAACAAATTGGTTGACCAATAAATCAAATCAAAAAAGATACTTCTCATCCTCTAATTGTAACAGGTTTCTATGGAAACATTCTTTCTCTTTCCGGATTTCATTTGACCCTTCCCGAACGAAAAACTGAAATCTTTCAATTCATTAAGAATGTCAGTTCCATACAAACGCTGAGGTGGTTCATCGATCCTTATGGTATTATAAATTCTTTGACGATTCATTCAATATGGATGATCCTTAGGAAAGAATCATCGATGTCCCATAAAACTGAAACTACATCGATGTTTCAGTATTCTAGATCGTGTATTGTTCATACAAACTGTACATGACAATTTTCCCTTCGTGCTCCATCCAGACATCATTGAATAAGCTAGAAAATCATTGATTGTCCACATAAGTGCAGCAAGAATTTGAAATATTTCTTTCGAACATGCATTGTATGTGCGGACACCCACATCCCAAAGAAGTTTCAACTCTTTTTTTAAAGGTTGTATATATACATAAATATCAATGCCAGGATCAAAAGTACCAGATATGAGTATACTCATGAAAGTGAAATGTTTTTTCATACAAAACCATGGGGGAAGATTATAAATTAGTATAAAAACTGGCCATGTGCTGTGCGATGTAAGAATCTGCCCAAACGGATAAAACCGTCGCATAAAAGACCTTGCCTCACATTACGCATGTCAGCAGCAAAATCTGGATGTCGAGCATCAAATATCTTCCATGAAAATCCATCTGTATGATGAACCAACTCATTATTAGTCTTATTTCTCTCAATATCACTCCATATCATTTTTATTGATATGTCATCAGACATAAAAAGATTCTAGAGTCTGGGGATCAATGGAAAGTGCCACATAAATATCTGTGGAACACAGGATGGTGTTCCATCAGATTTTGACATCCAATGGGATGTGCCACATTTTATACAATCATTTCGTTCAGTGGTTTCCTCCCATAATAAAATGTAATCTTTCGAGCAAGAATGAATTTTGTTTCTTGAAAATCCATGTTCCTAAACTAACTTCCATGCCATATAGTGGTTTGAGGGAATATCTGCATCATCTGGAAGTAAAACCTTCAAGAGGGTAAGAATGTAATCAATTTCTGTATTAGAAATCCAATATATAGTTTTCCCATTAAACAATCGGATTAAAAATTATAGCTTTTTCATTTTATTGCATTGTCAATATACTAGAGTCATTGTAGCGTCATTATATTTTTTCAGCCTATCAATATAATCATTTTCACTAGATGCATCAGTTCCCTCATATCGAAGTCTTCTTGAGTCGAAATCCTTTCTTTTTCATGATGACGAATAAACAGAAACTAACCATCTAACAAATTATCCATTCCATTCCTTTCATTTCGATCATCATCAATTTGAGATTTCATTTTTGCCCCATTGTGATACCACACAAAGACGTTTTCTGGAAAACCATTTTTGGTTATGTGGTAGATGACTTATTCACAGCTCAACCAAGTTCTACCAACACAATTGGAACATGGGATGTGTATACGACCACTATATGAAGCATTGTGAAAGGAAAAATCTATAAATCTCTTAAAATTGTTTTGAAAATAGCTTGAGATATGATCCGTTTAATACATCCAACTTCTTTCTATTCTGTAAAAAGAATTTATATAAGTCATTTTGTCGTAAACAATTCAATAGGATAGAACTTTTCAAGAAAATATATTTTGAAATCAATTTTAAATTATAAAATCCCTTTGATCATTTTTAACAAATATTTGGTGTATTATCAAGGCACCCCCATATGGAAAAGTCACAATAAATGCCAAATTTACAGGCAAAACCACTGAAAAAAATTAACATGAGACAATCATCGACCACAAAAATCTTAACTAGAAATTAAAAAAACAAAAACCAAATGTGATGTAGAATTTAATGTTAAGTTAGGGGAAATGAGATTAAATAGAGACAAAAACATCATAAATGGTTCCAACATTATAAATTTTGATTTAAACCACCCATAATAGGAATGGTAATGCCTCACCCACCTAATCCCTAATAAAAAAACCAAATCTCCAATTAAAACATTCAATTTATGGTTTCCACCCCACTTCAGCAGCACTACCCCCACCCCACCCACCCCATTTGGACATCCATACCCCCACCCCACTTGGACAACCCAGCACCCCCCACCCCACATGGAAAACCCTACCCCCACCCCACTTGGAAAACCCAGCCCCCCACCATACCTGGACACCCCTACCCCCCACAACCCACTTGGAAAACCCAACCACCCCCACCCCACCTGGACAGCCCACTCGTCACCCCACTTGGACAACCCATCCCCCACCCTAACTAGACAGCCCCTCCCCTACCCCACCTGCACACCCTCTCCACCCCACTTGGACAACCCTGCCTGGACACCCTCCCCCACCCAAACTGCATACCCTCCCCCACCCCAAACTGCCCTACCCTAACCCCATTTGGACAACCCAGACCCTCCCCCACCCTACCTAGACAGCCCCCTCCCCCACCCTACCTAGAAATCCCCTCCCCCACCTACAATAGCCCTACCCCAACCCCATTTTGACAACCTAGCCCCCTCCCCCACACTATCTAGATAGCCCCCTCCCACACCCTACATAGACAGCTCCTCCCCCACCCCAAACAGCCCTACCCCCACCCCATTTGGACAACCAAGCCCCCTACCCACCCAACCTAGACAGGCCCCTCTCCCACCCTACCTAGACATCCCCTCCCCCACCCCAAACAGACCTACACCCACCCAATTTGGTCAACCCAACCCCCTCCCCACCCTACCTAGACAACCCCTCCCCAACCCCACTTGGATAACCCTCGACATCCTCCCCCACCCCATCTGCACACACCCCCCCACCCCACTTGGATAGCCCTCGAAGTCCTCCCCCACCCCGTCTTCACACCCTCCCCCACCTCAAATTAAACATAAATTCATCCAAATGAAAATCCAATTTTCAAATAAAATAAATTCCACCAAAAGTACCATATCACCCCACTAAACAAACCCTTTACCATGATTGAAGTGTAGAAAAAAAACCTAAAACAAATCCAAGGGTTCCGAAGACACCAACCCGAATTTAGCCTAAATCAAAATATCAAAAACCAAAAAATAGAGAAATAACGCTAAATTTTTTGTAAAATTAACTAATTTGAAGTGTGAAATAATATTTTGTTTGATTGAAGAGGGATCTTGGGTATATAGAGTGTCACAGTCGAGAGGAATTCAAGAGCTCGATTAGGTTCTGCCTGCAATGGGTCTGCAATCGGGTTGGGTGGGGGTTCGGTTGGTCGGTATTTGGGTAAAATCGTTCCCAAGTGTTTTTAAAAACCGTTGGGAAAGATAGATTTTTTCCCAATGGTTTCATCAAACCATTGGGAAAACTAATTTTCTCCCCATCTTTCCCAACGGTTTGATGAAACCGTTAAGAAAACTAATTTTCTTCCAATCATTCCCAATGGATTCATCAAACCGTTGGGAAAAATCAATTTTTATAGATCAATACCATCGGTTTATGAAATCCATTGGTAAAGATTACTTATACTAATGGTTCAAAAGAACCATTAGTATACAACTATTGGGAAAACCATGATTTCTAGTAGTGAGTGGTGGTGGCGGTGGTGGTCGTGGTAGAAGTAGTCGTATAATACCACTACCACCACATATACCACCACTACCACTACCACTACCACCACCATCACCACCAATATTGTGACCACTACTACCATTATTTCTACTATTATTATGAATAGTATTTTTTCTTTTTTGTTGTTGCTGTTGTTACTACTATTTCTACGACGGTGGGTGCTCCTACGTCTTCAACACCTCCTCATCCTTCTACTACTACTGATGCTGTTATTTCTACTTGTTTTTCTACTACTACTATTTCTATTATTGTAGCTGCCACCAACACCACCACCAACACCACAATTATGACTAAAACTACCACTACTACTACTAACTCCACCCCCACCACCACCCTTATCATTAGTTCTATTACCACTATTATCGTCACCTCCACAACAAATACTACTACCACTACCATAACTATTACCACCACCACCACCACCACCACTACTATAACTACAACTATTACTTCTACAACAACAACCACTACAACAACCACTCCACTACTACCACTACTACAACTACTATTCCATCCATCGTTATTGCTATTACTAGTATAACTACAAAAACAACAACAACTACTTCTATGATGATGAGCACCACCACAACCACCACCACCCCTCATCCTCTACCTACTAATATTACTAATTTTCCTCCTCCCCCTCCTACTATGACCACTAAAACAAATAAACCGAAATATTTAACATAAATTTAATTTAATAATTAATTTTATATCACCATGATTGTATATTAAATA
The DNA here is from genome assembly GCA_963277665.1 of Viscum album. Classification (NCBI taxonomy): domain Eukaryota; kingdom Viridiplantae; phylum Streptophyta; class Magnoliopsida; order Santalales; family Viscaceae; genus Viscum; species Viscum album. Next base: position 132,187,886 of record OY728162.1, read on the forward strand.
TTTAATGACATTCATAATAATTATTCCTTTAAAATAATTATCATCTAGTTTAACTTTGTAAAATTTTCCAAACATAAATATTCATCAATTTAAAATCATATATATTTTAAAAATTATAATATTGTTTTATTTTTAAATTTATTAATTTAAAATTATTATCATTATAAATATAAAATTTAATAATTGTATAAATGTACTTCGAAAATTTATTATAATATATAATTGTTTTAAAAAGGATATGATTAATTTTTTAAATTATTTATTTTATTAATAATAACATATTATTGCATTATACATGATTATATAACAGAAACGTGTACTGAAAAATTATACAGATAAAATGCACAACATAAAATTGAAAATTTATTTTGAGAATCCTTGAAAAAGAAAAAAATTTCCACTAAAATTTTTCAATGGAAAGATTCAAAGAAATATTTCAATGGATACTTATAACGAATAAATCTAGTGAAACCTTTAATAAGAAAAATCAATAGGAAACATTCATTGGAAAAAATTTAGTGGAAAATTACAATAAAACATTACATTAGAAATTTACACTAAAAAATTCAAATGGAATGTATCACTGAAAAATTAAAGTGGAAACTTCCATTAAAATTTTTTATTAGAATAATAAATTTGAATATTACACTATAAATATTCATTATAATAATAAAGTAGATACTTTCATAGGAAACTTTAAAATAAATATTTTACTAAAATATTATATTATAAACATAACCTCGAAATTTCCATTGGATAATTTCATTAAAAATTTAATTTATATCTAAATGATATTTTTATGAATGTAAATAAAAATTAAATAATTAAATAATTTAGTAGAATATAAGATTACAACAAAAATGTAAAGAAAATAAAATTCAATTTTAAAATTATAGTGGAAGATATAATTATAAAATTCTAGTAGAAAACACAAATGATAAATTTTATGAAATTTTTTTGTTATTGAACTCAAAAATTAAAATGAAAAAATACGTTGACAATTTTATATAGATAATTAAAATGGAAACTTACACTAAAAAATCATGGTGGAAACATACATTAGATATTTGAAATAGGATCTTTCACTAGAATATATTAGTAGAAATGTTAATTGAGAAATTAAAATGGAAAAAATCACTAGAAAATTCTAGATGAATGATTAACTAAAAAATTTTAGTGGAAATTTTAGTTTCAAATCCCTTTAGATACATTTAGTATAAAATGATGTTGTAATTTTACATTGTAAAATTCAAGAAGAATGTTTCAAAATAATATTCTCTAAAAACATTAACATGAAAGTTCTAGTTGAAACATTCACACGAAATTATAGTGGAATATAAAATTAAAATATTATTCTGTAAAATTTTAATGAAAATTTATAAGGGTAACAACCATTGGAATATTTTTTATAAAACACTCAATAGAAAATGCTAGTAGTATATTTCATTAAAAAAATCTATTGAAAAAATCTAAAGAATGTTTGAACTATAAATTCATTAATTCCACTAAAACAATTAATATGAAAATTATAAATGAAAAATCTAATTTAATTTCAAAATTATAGTATAATATTTTAATAGAAAATAAAAGTGTTAAACTGCAATGAAAATTTTAACAAAATAAATTTATGGATTAAAATCAGCACATATAATGAAATTTTGTTTAAAATTTTATATGTAAAATTCTAGTTTAAAACTAAAATATAATTTTTACCAATTAGAATGGAAAATTATAGAGAAAAAATAATTGATTTTTTTTCTAAATAAACAATAAATTTAGCTCAGAATATAAAATTGAAAGCTGCAATTAATTTTTTTTTTAAAAATTCCATATTTAACATGAATCTTACATTAAAAATATAAAAATGAAAATTGAAATAAAGAAATTAAAATAGCAATCATTTATTCTAATTATTCATTAACTAGGAAATTCAAGTGGAAACACCTACTAATAATTTATAATAAAAAATATTTTTAGTTAAAATTTATATTAAGAAAATACTCTAAATTTTTTTTGGAAATTTTCCATTTAAAAATTGAATGAATTTTTTTTCTAAATATCACTTGAAATACTTAATTAAAAATAAGAATAAAAAATTACAATGTAAATTTAAAATGAGACATTCTAATTGATGTTTTTAATTAATTTATTCTGTATAATTTCTTTAAGTTGAATAAGTGAAATTTTACAATTGAGCTTTTTAGTTAAATTTTTTGTTTGATTTTATAATGTAAGTGTCCGATAAAAATCATCAATCAATATATTTAATAATGTATTCAGTTATTATTTTTGTGCAATTTATATATGGAATTTAACATTTATGTTCTTCATTTAAAATTTTTAGTAATATTCTAATCACTTGTAATTTTTTCTTCAAAAAAATAAATGTAATCCTATTGAAAAATTTATAATTCTTACTTATCCAAACAAAAGATATTTATTTATTATATTTAAAGATATACTTTTATAACTTAAAAAATATTATTTTTTTGAATAAAATATATAATTTTTTCTTCAAATTTTTATATTGTAAAAACATATTACTATTTTAAAAATTAAATAATATTTTAATTAATTTTTTAAATTTTACTAATTTGTTTGAAATAAAAAAAATAGTTAGTTGGTTCCTTTAACTAATTAAAAAATCTAGTTTACATGAAACATCGATATCATTTTTAGTTGTATTTTTATTATTTTCAATAAAAAATAACTTTATATTATCATAAAAAATGATACATTTATATATTTTTTAAAATAAATTAAATTACCCAAAATTAAAATTGTTGAATCATTTCAAAACTAACTCAATTAAAAAAGTAAAAGAATTTTTATATATTTAAATAAATATTTTTTCAACCTTTTATAAATAAAAAACATTAAATTAATAATACTTTTCTTCTAAAATATAAATTATTTTTTTATATTTTAAAAATCAATAATAATTCCTTGCGAAGAAAAATGCATTTTTATACATGATAAAATTACTATTTTTATTTTAAAAAATGAAATAAAAATTATATTTTTTAATCCCTTAAAATCATTTAATAAATGATGTAACTCTGTTTTTTATTGGTACAATGTTTTATAATGATAAAAAATCCACGCACAAAGATGAGTGATAACTGTGTAACACAATGCATGGTATAATCTTACTTTTGAACCATAGTATCAAGTAGTTTTTGATGCAAAAGTGGATAATCCTTATGAAGTCTTATATTAACACCCCCATATTTGACACCTTTGACTTCCTTCGTGAAATAATTATAGAATTTAAGAGTATCATAGTAATTTACAAAAGGGGAAAAAATTAACATATATTGAAATTTCACTAAATTTAATAATTTGTTCACAAAAGGATTAAATGTTATCAATCCTGAAGGTGTCAAAATAATACAACTTAAAATTATATAAATTATATAGGTCTTATTTTGAAAATAATTTATTTAATTTATGTGTATTATCTTTTCCCTTATAGAATCCAAAGGGATCCTATATAAATACAACCAAACAGAGAGGATGAGTATGTGATTCAATATTTCTAACATCGAAGACCTCATTTTTCTCTTTATCTTTTAATGTAAGGTACTATAATAATGTGATTCATTTGAAAGGTCCATACATATAGTTTTTAGATTTATTTATATGTATATTAATACAAAGGCATGAGCGTTTTCGGTAATATTTATAGATCATTATTAAGAATTTATTAAAGAAGAATATTCATCACCATATAATGATACATTCTTTGAATTAACATCATTCTTATTAAACCTCTCACAATATCAATCTCTTTACAATGGGTTTTATATCTATTTAAAATTTTTAGGGGAAATATTTTCTCATTCAAAACTAAAAAGGGGTATTAGATTCACCAACATAGTGTTTAAAAAAATTATAGTTATGTTAAAATGCAATTTTTTGAAGAAAGATTATATGATAGGTAGTTGTATATTCAGATTTCCATTAGGGATATGTTCTTGGTAGATAATGTATTATACCAGGAAAAGGTAGTTATAATTCTAATTTTGGAGCTCATGTGGTTTTCAAGGACCTGCTGGTAATGTTCCATGAAAGAGAATATAGATAATATTATTCAATAAAATAACCCCAAAAAATTATGATGGTTCCTTTGATCAATGAATTTTCTATTTACATTGGGATAAATGTTAAGTGTGAATAAGAGTTATTTTTTTAACACATTATATAAATTAATTAAATATTGTGTGCATTATTTTTTATGTTTTCAATTAATATGAGGATATTTTGAAAATGTGACATGATATTTAAATTCTGTTAGTGTATATTTTCTTGGGATATGATATTTTATTTATCGTAAATATAAAATTTAAAAAGGAACCAATTTCATCAGGAGACTAATTGTCAATAAATAGTTAATTCTTATTATAATCATTCATTGACACATAAAATAGGATAATAGAATCTAGATGATTTGTAATAATTTTTTAATGGCCCCCCTTATGTATGATCTTGAATAATTGTTCTCTAATTAATTCATAATTTGAATAATTGGTGTGATTTTATATAAATAGCAGTGATATATTAAATACATAACCATTAATATGTAAATTAAAAGTAATTACTAGTAATATATAAAATATTTATTACCTATTACTCGTAATTTTTAACTAGAAACTATTGTTATTTGATAATATTTAATGGTGGTTTTCAAGTAAAACAAGTTATTTTAATAGTAATACTAGTAAGAATTATAATATAAACGTCATATCCATAGATTTTAGAGAAATAAAAAGGGAATAGTGGCCCACTAACATTTAAAATGGAACACAAACACACACATACATATATGGTAGACAAACATGTTTATGGAGGACCCATTTTGGTAGAAAAAATATTTATTTTTTTGAGAGTTACAAACTAATGGTCGCTGAATCGATAAAATAATCGATCTTGGATATAAGGGCAATAGTGACCTAAGGTTTTATGATTTGAAGTAGGTCTTAGGTATTGTGGTGGATAAGTATATAATAAAAGGATGTAAAGTTCATAATGTATTTTGTAATATGTAGCATCACCATCTAATCAAGTGATATAAAATGACTGATAGAGGCCTACAATTAGAAAAAAGAAGACATAGTTGAAGATAGGATGAAATTTTTTAACATGTGATTCCTTGACATGGATAGCTTTGTCACATAGTTATGAAAATATGAATCATAAAATACTTTCCACATTTTATAAATATTAAATAACATTAGTAAAAATTTATCTATTATGAGGTAACTATATATTTATTTGTATAAGTTATGGAAATATGTGTTGGTGATATTGGTGAGTAATGTTATGGACTATACATGGATGGATATTAATAGTGGTTGGAATTAGAATTTATAACTCCACTATCAATAAGAGTGTATTCACTACCATAAATTTAATTATACATTGGGTTTCATGCGAATTGTATTTGGGTTTAAAAAATTTCACATTCCATTACACTAGTACTTAATGGAGAGTGACCCATAAGGAGGCTTCCGAAACTGGAGAGCACAAGAGGACTCTTTATTTTGGGAAATAATAATGGTTCTATTATTCCCATGGTATAAATGAGAGGAATAAAAATTTGTGAGAGGTAATTTTAAATTCTATTAAGTGATTGAATTTCTTGAAATTATTTTTGCAGCCCATGGATCATCCTATTATAAGAATTAGAGTACCCCTTTGGATAAAGTAAACTATTAATGCTCACCATTATGTGATCATATATGTGCACACATGGATGGTGTGGTTCACTATCCCTTATTGTATTAGTCCCTTACCTTAACAACTTTTAATAGTGATAATGTGTCTCTCATTATAAAAGGGAGCTCAGTCTAACTACTTTTCAATATAATATTCTAACAAATCTTCATCTTTAAAAACAAAAAATATATACAATTTTTTAAATACATTAAAACCCATGAAAATCTATCAATACTTTGTATTATTGAAATATTAAAATTAATATTGGAATTATCTTTATAAATAATCGTTAAAATAATGTTACAATTATTATGATCATTATTATTAATATGTAAGAGTATATGCTAGAGTTAATAAATTGTTTATTTATTTTCCTATTGAGAACATGAATTGTAAAAATTATGGTTTATTACTAAGGAAATTTGAAATGTTTATAATGACCATGGTAAAAAAATAATGTGATAAATAACAAAAAATTGTTGAGAAAATTTGAAGTATAAGTACCAAGAATATAAATGGACTAGTAAAAAACTGGTTATCAATTTTAGAGACAAATACAAACCATGATAAGGAAAAAATAATAATTAATAAGGAAGAGGTATTATATTGGCCAGTTTAGAAGATATTTTCATTCATTAAAGGATAAATAAAATAACATTGGTATTTAACGAAGTGATGTTTTCCAATTTTGTCAGTTGACCAACCCATGACTCATTAAATCCTACAGTTTTTCAACTATAAAACCATCTCATTCAAAAAATTGGTGAAATATATTTGTAGAAAATATAAATTATCATTTGATCCAAGTGTGTCAATCTCAATATCAGATCACCAATTAGTTGTATTTTCAAATGATTAAGTAGTTTAAGTAGAATTCATTCAAATTCATCTATCACTATCACGCGACGTTTTTTAAATATAATAGATAAGGATTATTATTACTTTGTTTTTCATGTGTATTATAATTATTTAATCCTAATTGATTGATCAATTTGAGATTAATTGAATTATTTTTTTGTTTTTTATGAATTTTGAGTTTAATTATTAAAAATTATTAACTCTTAAAATTTAACTATTTTCATCTATTTGATGTATCGGCTATAAATTTTTCACTATTTATCAAAATTGAGAAATTTAATTTTTTTTGTTCATTTTTTTTCGATTAATTTCTTTCAAACATCCCAGGATCTAAATTAAACTATATAAGCACCAAAATAATCATATAAGTTGCAAAATTTTCTGGGGGAATATAAGTTATATCCCTTAAATAGTGGAATAATAACATGGATATAAAACTTCATGTGATATTATTACACTTGGAATGTAAATAATAATATGTGAATAATATCCTTTTAAAATATCAGATCCATATTCATCGATTATTGAATCCTATGGGCACACTCAAAAGGAGGAATATAAATAGTCCGTCCATCCATAAAAAAGAAATATTCAGTAATTCAGGTATAAATTTTAATAAACATATACAATGGATTTAAATATCCAGATAAGAAAGAAAACTCAAAGTAGAATAAATCATAAGGATACATCTAGTGGATATTAGGTCTTCTTGTTGCACTATATAATTCAAAATGTATATAGAGAAATTTTTTAGAATAATATTTTTGTTATTCATTTTATATATTCTTAGATTTTTAATGCCTTATTCTTCCTTGTTCTTCTCATATACCCTTCACAAAGAGGGGTAAAATACAAAGTGGTCAGGTAATGATATTGTTTTGTCTAAGTCTTCATACATTCAAGAATAAAACTCTTATTATTTTGTTAATTAGTTTCAATACTATTGCTGTTCTTATTAAAATATACGATTATATTTGGATTTAACTATTCATATAATTTATTTACATAGTTAAAGATACTTCATCTCCGCCATCTAGGATCTGGTTTTTTATGATGGAATATTCCATGGATTAGTTGTGATGTACATGGTGATTCTCAGTACATGTGGGAGGGGTAGTGGAAACTCAGGATTGTTTATGAATCAAAAAATGACTAAGTATTGGATAATTTTAATTGAGGTATTATCTATTACTCTATAGAACAATGGAAGGAGTTTATACATTAAAATAATATTTTAGTAAGGAATATCCTTAGCCACAACATTGATACAAGTGTGATAGGTAAATAGATTGGGGATCCTCTCACATATTTGTTAATAAAAGGATTTGATTTAATTGAGACTAAGATAAAATTTCAATTGGAAAACCAAACCTGAACTTATCACCCTTTTTTATCTCTATTTTAAATATATTATTTTAGTAATTTTTTTAGTTTTCATAATATAACTATTTATAAAACTCTAATTTATCTTATTTAATTTTTGAAATAGGATAATTGTGCACCCCTCTCAAGATAAAATCAATTGTAACCAATGTATTATATTATAAATTATGTAATAATTTTTTCCCATGCCCCAAGAAATTATATTTTCAAAACATATAATTTTGTTCTTTGATGCATAACACACAACAAAATTAGGACATTACATGACTAGAAACATTAACACCAGTTTCTAATTATTATATACTAAAATTAAAGAGACCTTGTTGACTATATTTAAAAACATAAATATGAAATCAAATTTTAGGAAATTTCTTACATAATATAGTGAAACATAAAGTGTTTAATCTAATACTACCAATATAGCTATTAATCCAAACCAGACCCTTAGAAACCTTGGTACACTAGAATTACTTAATAGAAAAATTAACTTTTCATACCTGTATTGAAAAAATATTTTGAGATAAAATAACTTATATTCTAATTTCATCCTAAATATAATGTATTGGTTGGAAAATATAAAAACAAACATGTTAAAGAGTTAAAATATGTATTATCCACTTTCAGACCGTAAAGAGTAGCTGAGGAATAGGTAAAGTGGAGGGAATTACCCTTTTAAATTTAAGGATAAACCAAAAAATGGTTTTATAACCTATAACTTGTTAATTTCATGAATGGGATAACTTATAAATATTCTTCATTAAATGATTCATCCTCACTACTAGAATCATATCTAATAAAAAAATATCTAAGGCATTAAACAATCATCTTGAGATAACCTCTACAAGTACTAGGAGAGGTTCATGATGCTATGTTCCATTTGCACACATCAAAAAATATTGAATCATCAATAAAATGTTTCATTTTACCATGGTTTGTTTGGATCATGATAGAAAACTACTGGGTTCATAACCTAGAAGAACTATTATTGAAATTTCACAAAATGATGCTAAAAACTCATAAAAATTGATCACAATATATACTAGTACAAGAGGAATATTGTTAGTAAGGTATTATCATCTATCTCACTTATTTGAAAAAAATATTGAATAGATAAATGTTTTATTAGGTTAGATGACCTTGAAATAAGTGTGTGAACAATAGATAACAACTATGGCATGTAGTTTATTCTCATTGTCTATTAATTCCAATTACCAGTGTTCTAATGCGTCGGGAAAATAATGTTTTCGATAAAAAAATTCTTGAAAATTACATGAAACCCATGGATGAAGAGTGCCTACCCAAGTCCAATATGGATTAGGAAATTATAAAAATAAGGCTAGACCCCAATAAAATTTAATACCGAAATCACCCCTACTATAGCATCAATTCCAAAAATCCACCACCCTTTAAAAAAAATAAATCATACAATCCACTTTTTTACTTACAATAGAAATCCCCATTTATATAAAAAGATACCCTATGAATAGGTATCCATAGTTGCACATTCTTTTTTGGGGAAACAATAAGGATAAGAGGTTGAATAACTAGATAATATATTTGATAAGTTAGAAAACCTAATCGGCAGTCTTGTAGAATATATTTCTAAAATATTAGGAAAAGTATGAGAATAAATATTTTAAAATCCAAAGGATATATTCAACATGGTAATAATAATAATTGGAAGATAACTTCCACCACCATTCATCCATGAACATAGTACATGTCAACTCGAGTTGGAGGAGAATAAATTTTAGAATACAAAAAATTATATGAAAATTACCCAGGAAAAAGAAAATAAATATGAAATGTCAAGTATAAAAAATGAGGAAGATACACAAAATACATTTTCAGAGAAAATATATCTATAATAAAATAATTCTGATAAAGGTTCCATAAATGATGATGAAAACAAATAAAATATAGTAGGAATAACTTTAAAAATAAATCCTGGACACTTTTTGGAATGTGGAAGTTAATATCCCTTATTAGATGTAATTAAAAATCCCATGGTATGATTAATATTTGAAGTATATTTGAACAAAGAAGAGGATACTTTAAGTTAATAAAAAAATCAAAATGTAATGATGTGTTTAAACCTTTATCACACCATAGTTTCAAAAAAAAATATTATGATCCGAATATATTTTCTATTCCACAAATCACTAGATATATAACATTATCAAATTCAATATGTGATATTGGTAATTAAATTAAAAATTTATATCATTTATTAAAAAATTATTTACAAATTTAAGGCTTTATTCCCATAAGGGTGGTGGTACATCTTCAAAACAAAACTATAGTTTTCCCACCATGTGTTTTAAAAGATAGCCTTGTGAATGTCCAAGATATACTTTTCCCAACTGATTTCTATGTTTTGAATATGGAAGAATATATGATCCCATTAAACTCACCCAAAATTTTCAGGATAAAAATATCCAAGGTGACAAGGACTATTATCAATTTCCATAAAGGAAGAACAATCGTGGATTTTTGGATAACACACAATACACATTAATATTTCCAACTCTATAAGGCACCCCTTGGATGATCACTCAATCAATATACTTTATCACCTTGTGTAGGATGAGATATTTGAATATTCAGGTTTATTTCATGAATTTATAAAATTAGTGAAGAATTTTATTATTGAAAATTTACTATAATAAGTGCTGGTATTGAATTTGATAAATTCTGGAAATTTGACTTTTGAATTAAAGTGATAATTTCTAACTTTTATTATGAATATGATGATTTATCTTCAGAATAAGAATGTTCTATATCCAATTTTTTTTAGAATGTTAAATAATTGGGAGTGGTGGCATCAAATTAATTTTATATCCTAAATAACCCCAAAATATGGAATTTGAACTTCATACCACTGACATGAAATATGACTACCTCATGCATAGAGACAAATTATCAATGAGAATTTTTATTAATTTAATTAGAACCAAATTAAAAAAATTATTTATCTTTTTATATGTAATGAAAAAATAATATTATGGATATTAGGATATATCCCATGAATTAACTAAATAATATACTTATAATAATTCTTCTTGAGGTTGATTCCAAACTAGTAAGGAAACCCCAAAGGAGGATAAATCCCACCTAGATGGATGTAGTGAATAAAGAGATATAAAACAACTCAAATGGAGGGATAATATATCATATTTTGGATTCATAATGAGTTATCCCCATCCATGTAGTTTTCAATAAAATTGGCATAACCACTATGTGGAAGAAAAATAATGAATTGTTCTCTTTGAGACTTTAGAATAGCTGGAGAGTGTGTATAGATTTTTAGAATTTGAACCAGGTATATCGAAAATATCATATCATAGTCTCCTCCATTGATCAAATGATAATGGAAATTGTAAGGACAATGCATTATTGCATTTTTATTGATTTTTAGTATATTATCAGGTATCCATTCCTCACGAGGATCAAGAGAGGGCTACATTTTCTTGTCCCTTTATCTCTTTTACATAAAAATGATTACATTTGAATTATATAATCATCTCGGTAAATTTTTTAGGTGCATTTTAAGTAAATTTTATAATCACTATGGGAGTTACATAGAGGTATTATTTAATTATTTCAAATTTTTTGTAAATTATTTTTCTCATCGTTTTTAAATTGTAGAAAAACTCTAAAAAATTCCTCTAAAAGTTATCTTATTTTAAATTTTCAAAATATTCATTTCATGGTTAAGGGAGGACTATTTAGTGGGTATTTCATTTCATAAAAATTCATTGAAGTGGATAAATTAATAATTCAACTGCTAAATTCATTACCTTATGAAAAACGTGTAAAAAATGATATATTTTTTATAGAACATACAAGGACCTATATTGGGTTTATCAAATTCTTTAGTAAGACTTATCTCCCTCTCTATTGATTAATTTTGAAATATTACAAGTTTAATTTTAATTATGAGTTTATGGAAGCCTCTAATGAGTTAAAGAAGATATTGATAACTACACCACAAAGGTAGCAAACAAATAGTGAAGAGACATTCAAGAAATTTTGTGATGTTTTCAACCATGTAGTTGGAGAATGTATTTCTCAGAGAATTAGGGGCTCTACAAAAGGAATTTATATACATCAATAAACATAAAAACATAAACATTAAACTACATAGCCATAAAAAATATCTTTTCTGTATTTTTCTACTATTTGAAAATATTTAGATCATATCTTCTTAGAATGAAAGTTATTTTTTATGATCATGAAAATATAAGATATTTGATAAAGAAAACATATTCTATGCTTATGATCATGATATGGGTGCATGGGTGCTAATTTTTTATCAGTTCAACTTTGAAATCAATTTCAATAAATGAGTTGACAGGCAAGCGTCTGATCACATTAGTAGACTACCCAACACTGTTGAAGTTGAAATCCCATATAAAGAACCACTGAATGATCACATTTTTGGAGATTAGTTATGGTTTATTGTTATAGAAGTGTCTTATTATGATGAAATATACAATTATAAAATAATAGATCAGGTACCATCCACTTAAATTCACACTAAAATAAAAAATTCAAATCTATATTTTAGTATTAAATTTTAGAGTATCCATTTCTTTAGAAAATATAAAATGACCAAGTTATAGTAAGATTCACTCCTTCAAGTAAAATTAAATATGTTTTTTAGTTTTTCCACACAGTTGATCATGTTTGACACTTTACACCATAATGGACTACAATCACAGTTCATGAATATAGAATTTATTATCCCACCATGTTTAATAATTCCTATTTAATTTATAAATGATTATAAATATGTTAGTTCATTGGTAATATTTTAAAAATAATTCAAATTACACAAAGTCCCATTTTCATTTTTTAAAATATTTAAATTTGCGAAAAAGATATTATGTGACCTTTCACAATTTCATTTAGAAATTGTTATATAATTCTTATAGTATAATATGGTTATTGAAATGGGTAGAATCCAAATCCAATTAAACTGATGATGCTAATATTGTTTGTGATTTTATTGGATGAAAATATCATTTGAGTTTAATGTTCCTAGAGAAATCACAATTGATCAAGTCACTCAATTTTTTTTAATATTTTAATGAAGATATTATTGAGAAAATTCAGGGTGCATCATAAAACATCAACTCGCAATCATACACAGTCTTATAACCGAGATGATGTGTCTAACATGTAAGTAAAAGTAATTCAAGAGATGATCGTTGAACCTAATATGAAGTATTAAATCCATATTTTAGAAGATACCATATTATATTTTATGAAAACCCACAAAAATATGATATTAATTATCCCATATAGGTTAATTTATGGGAAAATATATCACCTATCGATGAAATTTAAACTCAATTAATACAAGGCTACGTGAGAGAGAATATAGAACTTGAAAAAAATAAAAAATATAAGATTTTTTAGCCATAATAGATGGGTGAAATTAAAAGAGAATAATTATTTAAATTACCAAATTAAAAAAGAGATAATAATGGTGTCCCGTGAAATGATAATCTAGCTACATTAATTCCATCCTAAATACATAATTTTATTATAAAACTCAAGACTCATGTTGATTATATAAAACATTAAATCTTGATGGGAAGGTCTATTTATAGTTACTATTTCATATCATTTTGGTGATATAAATATTAATAATGAAAGTGATAAAGAACCATTCTATTCCTCTGGTCACTGAGTAATGAAATTCCATAGGAACTTTCCATCAAAGTAATTGGAGGGCGTCAACCTCCCCAAGAATGTTTTTTAATAAAATACATTAGGACATATCTCTCCCTAACAATTAATTACTCTCTTTGATTTAATTAAAAATCGTCATAAATTTTAAATATAATTTAACACATCCATGAAAATGTATAATTTAAGTATTGGTAAGAGAACCTTGGTTGATTGTGATTTTCAAATTTCTATTCTTCAAGAAAATTCATTTCTTTATCAAATTTTTGTTTGTTTATTTTTTTAATTTTAGTATATTTTTGAATCTTTTGAGCTTAACTAATTAGAATATTTTTTAAACCTTTTTTATTGATTGGAATAATTAATCCCATGAACCTAAAAATAAATAAATATTAAAAATGACATTGTTTCATGTAAAAACATTGAATATTTGAAAACAATACCTCTAGTTCCTGAATCTCAATCCTCATACCACTACATTTATCATAAAAATATTCATTATATAAGGGTTTTGAACATTTTTTGAAATTTTATTGACAGTAACCTCATTTCCTGTGAATGAAAAATCCATGATTCCTTTGACCATAATTTAATTTATTTTTTTCAAAACCAGAGATCATTAAGAACATGTGTTAAAAATGATTAAATAATTTCTATGATTTTAAAATCCCTCTTTTCCAAATAATCATTTTTATTGTATTATTTGCCTTATATTTAATCATTGTATCCTTTAATATCTATGAACAACCTGTAAGGTTAGCTATATTAAAAGACAATTTTCCATACTTGACCTAGTATAAATGTGAAATTGAATTATGTAGTTAAATTTATGTGTGTGGGTGTTGTCTTGTGGTTTTATAAATCATTTATTTTGTATTATTTTCATGGAAATTTAAATCCTTGATACTTTTTTGTTATTAAATTTTGTTCCCCGAGAGAGTTTTCAAGAAGAATTCAAAAAATTACAGATCTCTAACTCCTGAAAAATATAGTAAAAATACTTATTTAAGAATATGAGATGATATATTATCATTCAATAGAATGTAAGGGAAGTCACATTTACAACGTAAAATTAATAGAACCCAAAATACCATAAAAAATCAAGATATGCATAATTTTAAAATTTTAAAGAAAAATTCATTTCTATTGAAGGAATTTGAGGAGATATCATTTTTATTACATTCATGTAGATATATTGGGATTGATAAAAAAATTTCATGATTAATAGAGTGTATATTCTACTAAGGGTAGTGAAGAGGAGACCATACATGTGTGCAAATTAGAATCATGCAATCTTTATTCAAAAATACTTAAACCCTCAATATTCTATCTCATTATTTTAAACATATAAAGCCTACCAACTGAAATCCACTGAATAACTCTGAAAATTCTTCATGATTAACATATGTTTTTGAATCATATTGTGTGGATATGTTGGAATTTATCAATCCTTGGTTGAATCTTGCATGTTTTTAGACGATAAAGGTTTTATTGAATATATACATTTGTTTGACGAGGGAAAATTTAACTGAGGTAAGTGTTTTGTGTGAATAATCAGATAAAGGAAGTTAAAATAGATTGAATTATATAAATGGATAACATGAAATAATTTTTCTTGAGGATGCATGATATATTTTTTTAGTAGTGTTAAATTGGAGGATCTCAAAGGGAATTTTTTTTAAATGTTTTATTTAATTTATTTTGATGCATACATGTCCAAGAGTCGATGTTCTATGGGTGTGGGAATTTATAAAGATGATATTTATATTATTATTTATGTGAATTTAAAAGATTTAATCAATATTAATTGATTAATTGGAAAATAATTTTTTTTATTTTTTTGATGAATTTTAATTATTTATTTTCTTTTGATGTTTCAACCATAAAATTCTCTGTATTGATCCAAATTGTGAAAATATTGTCTTAGGATTTCATTTATAATGGGATTCATTTTTTTCAACTGGACCATGTAAAAAATAAAAATATAGATGGTAAAAATTAATCATATAATTTGGAAAATGATTTAGGTGGATAAAATTTTTCTAACTTCAATAAATGAAGAATAATAATGATATATAAATCCAAAATATTTGATTATAGATTTAAATTATATATAAATCTATGTTTCATCAAAAACACAAATATAATGCTCATATTAATTCATTATATTTTTCATTATTAATGTGAAATATGAGGAATCTGAACATTTTGTTCTTCTAGAAAAATAGAGCTATATTAATTTGGGATTAATTTTTTTTGACATGTCCAAATGGATTGAATGTTTTATAGAATAAATGAAACTCAATGATGAAAAACTATTAAGAAGACATATTTGGGATATTAATCCTTCTAGTGGGACTAAATAAAGATAACTTGTTGTTGGACATATTTTGGAGAAGAAATTTTTTCCAGTTAATTTTATGTTGTATTAAATATATAATGACATACTCTTTCCCATTATTCTTAGTTACCCATCACATGGAGTATTATACTACTTAGTGGTTATAGAAGGTGGGGTTTTCCTTTTTTATTTATTGAGTATTCATACATTCATGAATAGAGTTATCTTAGTTTGGTTTTTTGGTTTCGATGCTCTATACTGGTTCTTATTATAAAATATGACCATGTTGTATTTTAATTATATATACCATTTATTAATTTGGTTAATTATCTATTAGTTACTTCTACTAGGTTATAATTTATATGTGATGGAAAATACTATGTTTTAGTAGTGAAGTACTCAATGATAGTTAGTATGTTTGAAAGGGGTATTGAACACTATTAAATTTTTATGAAGAACATGACTTGATCTTATATTGTCTATGTCAATTAAGGGAATTCAATGAAAATATAAAAAACATTAGAAGGATGGTAGACAAAGATGATATTTTAGTATGTAAAATCCCCACCTACACCATTAAACCATGGGTGAAAGATGAATAAACCATGTATCCTCTCACTTATTTGTTGATAAGATTAATTGTTAGCTATGCTTAGACAATGAAAACATTTAAATTATAAATCCAACCTGGATATGATCACCCTTCTTATGTCACTATTTTTAACCACTTATTTTATAACATTATTTTTTTAGAATCATTTTTCTTTAAAAAATAACCCTTTCTCTAATTTTATCTGAAAAACATGATTATTGATCACTCCTCTCAAGAGATAACCAAGCATAACCACTATATTGTATTTAATATATTGAAATAATTTCTTTTCTACCCCCAATGACATTATTGTGTTAGAAACTATTAATAAATGGGGAAGGGGGTAACATCCAGTTGAAATAGTATAAATTAATTTAATGTTACACTGGATTCAATATCATTACCCAAGTAATTTTAACCAATGATAATACTTGAATTAACAATATCAATAGATTTTGTTACTATTAGAAATCAAAAGGTATAAATAAAGGAAATGGTATCTTTTATATTAAAGAGCTCTACTTCCACCTCAAGCTACTATATTACCACCCATTTCATGAAAAATTGTACATGAAGTCAAGGTATATGACCTCCCTAGTCATTATTAATCTATTCCCTTATGTATTGGGTTTCCCCACCAAATAAAAGTGCACAGTATCTCTTAGAATCAAGCTCACAATCATCTTCACCAAACTCATCTCCTCAACTACCATGTGGTGTGTATGTGACTATTAATCATCTTCATCTAGTTAGTCAAGAAAATATCCTCCATAGAACTCATGTACCCCACGTTAATTCTATGAAAGACAATAAAAGTCTACATCTGGATGATAGTTAGAAATGGTTCATCCATTACAGGCTTCCTCGACAAACATTAATAGATCATTTCTTCATGACCCGAGCTCCCCTTATCTCTGATTTGTCCTTATATAAATTCTCCCCTCATGTATATTATGAACTATATATCACCATCTGAAAATCAATAATGGATTGATTTCATATTATAAATAGATATAGTATATTATAAATGGTTGATTTCATATAGAACTGTAATACTAACGGTTTGAGAAAGGCATAAGAATAAAAAAGACATTCAATTATTTCAAGAAAAAATATAAAAAATTGAAAATCGATTATAATGAAAATTATTTGATGTTTTTCTATAAGTCTACAAAATTCATAGATCAAACCCATTATTTTATCTAATTGAATATTTCTAAAATTAATTCATGAAATTTAATCTTTTAAATTCTTAAAAAATTTAAAATAATTGTTTGAAAATATAAATCATAATAACGATTCCACAAAAATAAATAAAAAATCATGATCCAAAAATAATGATAAAATTAACTCTAGAATCATTTAACAAAATAACCCCAAAAATTCATAATTTTATCCATAAAATTAAAATAATAATAATCACAACTAAGAAAATAATTTATCCAGAAATTCAATAATTAAAAATCATTTTGTGATTGAAAATAATGTTAATTATAAATATTAATGTGAAAAAATATATTTAAAATAGGCCACATCGAATTTCACAACAATTAACAAAATGGAATTCCTCAAGCAGTCAATTTAATAGACCTAGTGTAAGAAAATATAAATGGGTGGAAAGGATGAAGTTATATGATGAATTATTTTTTAAAATTATTTTCCAACATAGACTCTCTCTAGTAGAAAATGTGGTTTCCCTTTTAATAACAATTTGTTAAGAAAAATTTTAGTTTACTTTTCTATAAATTATTTTCATGGGAAACATTTATGTCATTGAAATATAATAAAATTTATATTTAACTAAAAACTATAAAAATATCTTCTTATCTATGTTAACAGACTCTCATAAATAGAAAATAATTAATATAAAAAACCAATGGATATGTCAGCTTAATAAAAAAATAATTACTAATTAAAAGAACCTCTATTTTCTTCATAAATAAATAAAAATTTCACTTATATCTGGAGTTTACATCATATATAATTTAAATTCAAGGATTGAATGTATAAAATCATTTCAGAAGATAATAATAAAAAAATATTTTAAATCCAAAACTTAAATTTTGACAAAAAAAAATTTCAATATTATAATTCAAATTAAAAAAATAATTAAACTAATGGGGAATATAAAAATATTAACCATCTAAAATTGAAAAAATATACTTCACACATTATAAAAATAAACATGCTTTACACCAAACCATAGATTACAAAATCAACATTATCGATTAAAAAATGCATTTAGTGATCTTATCATATATATATAGTTCCCTCTCAATATATTTAGTACAATATCAATGTGTTTAGAATAGTTATTTCAATTATGTGAATATTCTAGTATTTATTCTTTATCGACTACCAAAAATGAATGTGGATACATGTGAAAGACCCAAAAAAATATCATGTGCATTTGTAAAACCAAATTACAAAACTATATACTCATACAATCCATATCTACTCTAGAACTCTATACAATGTCTATTTGATGACCTCACACACCCCACATGTATCCTTCTATCAAATCGATCTGATTAAAAAATTGCTCCTCTGAGTAGGTTAAAGATGTCATTTTTTCAGGCTAATGGATACCAATTCTTATGCATAAGATGTTTCAACTGGTGGTAATCCAAAAAACGGATGAGGGTTCCATCCACCTTCTTAGAGAAGATCATGTGTGAAACCAATGGAGATGTGTTTGGTGTATGAACCCCAAAGCATCCAAGTCTTCTAGTTACCTCGTGATTACCCCCCATCTCAGTAGTTGTGATATGATACAAACGAATGGATATTTTTTCTTCTCTAGGAACTAGATTATTTTTGAATTTTACCTCTCTCATAAGAGATAGTATAGGGAAATAATTAGGAAAAACATTCCTAAAATACACCACTACTATAGGGAAATCTGTCATACATGTTTCTTACTCATCTAGATAGAGACTTGTAATTTGAGAAATTACTCTTCCAATTCATGATTCTCAAGTCTATCTCAACAAGACTATATATACCATTATCCATTATGAATATAGGAACCACCCTTTGGTGGTGTGAAATACGCACTCTGAAATGTGTAATCAATGAGAGCCTGATAGGGTACTTACCAGTCCCTCCTAAGCATGATGTCAAAACCAATCATCTCAAAGATGAAGAGGTTACGTAAAAATCAAAAGCCACCAACCATTATAGTATATTACTTGCATTGTCATATACTTCCCAATAACGATCCTAACGGTGTATTTAGATTCATTATCCCATAGTTGTATTCAATTTCAAGACCCAAAATATCTATAATTAGAGTGTAGATAAAATAATATGAAGAATCTATATCTAATAAAAAAGAAACTAAAGTAGAGGCTACAAGAATAGTACCTCTAACTATAGAAGTCATAATGATCTACTTCTCCGATATAGGTTGTACTTCATGAAGCTAACAAGTACCACAAACCTATGTTGTACCCTGTATATCCATAGTAGGCCATCTATGCTAGTACTTCCTATCATAAGACTGGATCCCATGACCATGTCCACCTCCTCATCTTGATCAGTTGGTGGTAGTCCATCTTCCTTATAATTAAATGTAGCTTGTCCCACTCCCAAACATGGAGTCGGTGAAAGCCCTATATTACTAGAGAATAGGGGAATGGTTATACAAAAAGATTATAAATATACCATTTTCCCATAATATCTAAATTCAATTAGATATTGGCTGCATTGGGGATTTATATGACTAGCCTTCCCACAATGGTATCATATCACATAACTGTTAGAATGTGTTTTCTAACTAGAACTATCCCCATAGTAAACTCAAGGTGCTGCTTCTGGTCACTAAATGAGTCGTTACCCCATCTCAATGTTTAACCACATTGGACCACAAGATCAACCTCCCTCAAATTCCAATCATTAACAAGGGATAGGTTCACTATATTTGAAATGGAAATCAAATGGTTGATGTTTACCTATGATCAGATTGCATATCATAAACCATTATAAAACCATATCATTGTCATAATATCATCCTCTGTTATTGTAGGTGGAAAATGATGGAGATATGTGAAGAGAGACGAGTAATCTGTCTCTGACATAGCACCCACATGAAGGTGTATAAATTCACTGGCCCCATAGATCATTATTTCCATGGGAATAAGTAATAGAAATCCATATGTAAATCCTTCCAAACAATATGTCTCAATTGAATAGACTGGGGGACAGTGATGCACAGTCACTTGGTGGAATCATGCAGCATGTAGTATATGAGCTTGAACCCTTTTTCTGAGACACATACAAGTTCTCAAATATTGAGAACATGGAATCCATCCATAACTCAGCATCATAGGGGTCATCATCCCATGTGAACATGGTGGTTGTAGTTCGTGGAACACTCAATTCAAATCTTCCATAGAAGTGTTAGTTCATGGATCTCCCAAAATAGACTACATAAACCATATCTAACTCTCTCGAAACTTAGAATCAGTTCTAATTCGGTTATAGGTGGTGGCTCTATAAGTTCTACTACAAAATAAATTTGTTTAGATTATTTCCCACCATCTTTGGATCAAGTTCATTATCATCCACTCGGTGGTTGAGTCGACATCATCATGGTGATGTATTTCAAAATTTTCAAACATATGTTTCAGAATTGTATTTTATAACCGATCAAATCATAGATATAGAAATTGGATAGGCACAATTCCTTCATATGAAATATTCAAAACCAATCTAACTACTCATGAAGATCGGTCTAGGTAAATCAAGAAGATCATTTATGTCTTAAGTAAATTTTTTTACTACCCAATACTATGGTATAGTCAGAAAAATGGTCCCATACCCCATAATAGTGGTCCCAACATGTGGATTTTCAATTGAAAGGTATATAGAAAATAACCCTTAATGCTTCAATTGTAATCCCATTTTAAATGTAACCATTATTTAATTTACAAGGATCAATAAGATATTATGTTATATACAAATCAATTTTCATCATGGTTCAGTTAGGTATATTATCATTCCCAATTTATAGAGAACTTTATAAATTGATATTGGGGTTTCATGTAACTACATCCAACATCTTGGATTTTTCAATTAAATTATTTATCATTCCCAATTTATAGAGTCACATACTCTCTATAAATTAAAATTGACATCCATTTAATTTTAACCACTAACATTACAACCCATGTGACCAATGCCTTATTGATCGAACATTCTGTAATTATTTTTTAATGTGATACAATCAATATATATATGAAAAAATATTTTGGTTTATTTATACACTTTAATAAAACATTTATGTTTCTCCATTCATGAAATGTTCGTGAAATTTAATCTTAACAATCTAGAAAATCACAAAAATGATAAGAAATTAAGAAGTGAATGAAATGATGTACACATATATGGAATGGTATAATTCATAACATTTTAATACATGAATAGATATGAGGATCCATTTATAATAATTCCTTTCCTTATCAGCCCAAAAAAAGTAAACCATAAATTTTACATAATAAAAAAAGTGTGTCACTTAATGGTGAAATAAATATAATTATAGGGATATAAATATAGAACATATATATTACATCCTTGATAATTTGGATTTTCTCCATACATGGGTTAGCTTCACCCACACACAAGTTTATTTCCAAATACCAGAACATCCTAATCTCATATCTAACCATTCCCAAATATCCAGACAAAAAGAAAATATTTAGAATTCATACCCTTTTTGTAGAATCCTGAATTGGGATCCTCTAAACTGATCCCTAAAACATTTTTCAACATGGAATGAATTGTTCCTCCTCACATGATAGAGACTTTCGAATAGTATCAAGGTCATGTGTCATGTTTGTGGGAAGACTATGATCTCTAGTCAGAGTGGTTACAATGTTATAAAGCAATAGGTAACCAATGGAAAAAAATTTGTTGAATAAATGAAAGGAATACATCTAGATAATACTTAAAAAAAGTATAAATAACACCAATTCTTACAAAAGGATGATCAGGACATGATACTCTACAAAAAGGAAATTCACAGGATACATAGAAACTTGAAAATTTAATATGGTATACAATAAAATAATAAAAGGACTAAAATAACTCAAATATAATCATGAATAAAAGATAAGTATTATGCTCTCACACACCATTCTAGGAAGATAATCAAGCATCCATATCTAGATACGTTCCTTTTCCCTACCCTACAACCAAGAAGTCTTTTTGGGTACTGATCGGTGGCCCATATAGGGTGTGTATTATACTCAATAGTCCACCACCAACGACATCTAGAAATATCTTTATAATATATATATATATATATAATGGTTGTGTGAAAATATATTAATTTTTAAGTAGTATTTAATCGTAAATGATTCATCTCTGGTTTCTAATGGACACTGTGCTAATATTACCTACATCGATATAGGCTTGGATCCATATAAAAATGTCAAAATATGTATATATATATAGATATGTATGTAAATATATGAACTATATATGTAGGGAAGGTCCAAAGGATTGAATAACAATTGAGAAGGGGGGTTGAATCAGTTGTTCCCTTTTTATGAGATTTAAAACTTTTAGAAATGTAACCCCTACAACCTATTATGAATTATTTTCTTATCAAAATTTAGAAAATTATAATGCCTTTAATAGTAGGAAAGTAATAAAGGAGACAATATTTATAAGGTTCTTCCTTAGTGTGAGAACCTACATCCTTACCATAGATACTCTTATAGGCCTATGAAAATCAACTGTTATAATGAAATGAATACTACTTGTGCCAACTCCCATTATACACCTTTTATATCATGGTAGGAAATGTTTTTATAATTCATGTTAGTTTAATTTTTTTCATATACAATAATTAAGCCATACTGAATAATAAATACTTTTTTGAAACTCCTATAGAATTGCCCAGTCAGAATCCTCCAACTGATTTGGCTGGATCTAATTTCCCAATTTTAGGAGTCTGGATTTGATTCTCCCAATAGAATATTTATGGATCTAATTATCTCAATACGACGAGTCTAGATACAAATCTAATAATAAAATCATTTTGGATTCGATTCTCTCAATACAATGGACCCATTATAACTCTTCAGATCTAAAACTCTATTCAAATTATTAATATGATCTTGTTAGTCCCATTGACTCAATCTGATAGAATGAATAAGATATTCTCAATATAATAGACTCAATACGATCTTCTAAAACTAGAAAACAAACATTCATCATTCTGATCCTCCTTAAAAGATATTTGGATGGCAATGAATGTCACTTTACTTATTTAGCACTCCATATTTTCTTCTAATATGAATGTTTGACAATGAATAAATGATTTCAGTAAGTATTTATAGGCGACTCAACCTAAAAAATTATAAACTTGAAAAATATACACGCTTACTCAAATCTCCAAATCTCTAAAAATCCCTCACATTTGAAATTCAACTTTGACTTCATCACACCACAATATATTTCCCCCATATTTATGAATAATATATTTTGAAGTTTGACCTACTCAACTAATAAAAAAAATTATAGAATATTCTTTTTAGTCTTCATAATTAGCTCAATATGATTTTGGTATCATTCACAATAAATAAAAATTATATATTATTCACAAAGAATTCAAATTCTTCTTCTTTTTTAATGAATCTAATTTATTTTTTTTCTTACCGAATCTAAATATTATTTCATTTTCTATGAATCATAACTATGTATCCTTATTATTGAATCTGATTGAATTATCATGACAGTGAAATTAACATTATGATTGAATAACCATAATGTAACTTTGAAATTCATCAAACCTTTCCACCATTTGTTCATGATCATTTATAATGAATTTGTTCATGATTTGTGATAAATTTATGATTATAAAAGAATCATCTAACATGCTTTAGAATGTATAAAAACTTTATAACTCTTAAATTTATAATATTATTTCCAAACTCTTCACCAATAAAATAAATTATTCCCCAAATAACTTCTTTATTTCTATGATTACAAGAAAATACACACTTATAACAAACAAAAATTTATGACTCTGATTGTTTTGGATATGATCATATGAATTTTATATATATGAATACGATTCTCCTTGCCTCATGAATCTTAATTATGATGAATATGTGCCCGATTCCTGAACAGAAATATTATTCCTTTTCAAAAAGGATAGTTGTAAAAAAATAAAAGAAAACTTCATTAAAACATTTAATTAAAAAGGTTCTTCAATCTAACCCTTTGGATTTATTGAAAACCCTTATTGTCAACTTTTCCAACTATTATAATTTTTTTACAACTCAACTTTTGTAAACCTCACAATTTTTACACTTTTATAAAAATATTTACTTTTATCAAGTGTGAGTGTCCTAGAACCACACTACTGGATAAAGTAATTTTGAAATTAATTCCATCCCTCATAGACTAGTAATTTTTTCGGCCGGGAAAAAAATTATCCCCACTTTAATTTTTTCACATTCTTTTTATCTCCACTATTATCACTTTTCTTTTCTCACTTTTCTTTTCTCACGTTATATTTATATCCCCCATTATAAATTTTCATTTCACTCTTTATTTTTCACTCCCATATTTTATGATAACCACAAATTTATAAAAAAAAATAAAGAGAAGTAAAATTTCTTACAAAGTAATAAATTTGTAACTTTATCTGCCTAGTTATAAATATAATCCAAAGAATATTTGGGGTTACTCTTTATAATTTTTATGAAGATATGGGAGGAGGATGAAATTGAAGTTACATCATCAATTCCACAAACCCCTTTTGGTATTTCTTTCATAAAGATATCAGTAATATGATACTTTTTTGAAATTTACCCCCATCAAAACACCTCCAGTAGAAAATTTCTCTTTTATAAAGTGAAACATTATATCAATGTGTTTTTATAAAGAATTTTGAAAAGGATTATTAAAAATACCCACTCCACTCTGATTATCTCAATGTATATTCAATGGTTTAAAATCATTTACATTCAAATCATTAAATTTAAGTTTAATCCAAAACATTTTGATTACAAGCTTCAGTAGCTAAAACATATATGGATTCGACTGTACTCAAAGATACTAAACCTATTTTCTTACTATTACAACTCACACAAAATTAAACTAATAAAAATATTCCTTATGGGGTTGCTTTGATATAATTAAAATCTCTCTCTCAATTGGTATCAATATAACCATGAAATTTAATCTAGCTATTTATTTTGTATAACAAATCATGTGAATTTTTTCCATTAAAATATCACAAAATCCAATTTTCGACAAATATATGTGAGTATTTTATTATACATTGATACGTGGAAGATAAATTCCTAGCATAAAAAAATCAGGACACAAGGATATAGGATAAATAAAACATTCTATCATCTTTCCAAATTATTTCGGATACACACTTATTCAAAATTAATCTTTACTCAACATTGTGCTCACTAAAATGGGAGTTGAAACTTATTTGGATTATGTCGTCCCAAAAATCATTAAATATTACCTGAAATACTTTTCAGGAGATATTTAGATATATTTTTCATTTTTTTGAACATGTATGATAAAGAAAAAAAATAATTGTCTCAAAATTGAAATATCATGATTTATCTTCATTTCCTTAGAAAATTATTTACAAACATCTTCTATGTCCCTAGAAAAAATTATATAATCTACATAAAAAATAAAAATTTGAGCTTCGTAGTCAACATGTTTCACATATAAGTTACTATCATGTTTTCCTTTATAAAAGTTCAATGTTATCAAACAATTTTTATGTTTATAATACCATGCACATGGATATTGTTTTTCCCATACAAAGATTTATTCAATTTACATACATTTTTTCATCCTCATCAAGTAGAAAGATATAAGGTTTTTTAATGTAAAATTATTCCTCAATTTCACCACATAAGAATGATGAATTTATATCCATCTGATAAACTTTGTAATTCATATGTTCGGCCCCAAAAATTAACATTATAATAGTTTATTATCATGAAAATGGGGAAAAATTTCTTCAAAATGTACTCATTCAACCTATGCATAGCCATTAGAAACATGCCATGATTTATTTCATGAAAATTCTCCATGTTAATTTAACTTGTTTATGTAAACCTACTATGTTACAATAAATTTTTTATTTTCCATATGTGAAATGAGTTCCCATATTTATTTCTTTTCAATGTGATCCAACTCATCATTAATAGATTCAACTCATTCTTTATGTTGAATAGCTTCTAAACCAATTTTTATTTTAACTTTTGTGATATGTGATGTCTGATTATCAAATATCAACATTCTTCTTGTATAAACTAGATCCTTATGATTCCCAATATTTTTTTTGATTCAACATGCTTTTGTAAGGTTGGAAATATCTAAGTGTCTTTCATATTTTAAATTTCTTCATCACACAATTATTTAGAATCTTGATAATGATATTTTAATTACTTTCATTATTTTTGGAATTATCTAGTTTATCATCCTAGGTATTCTTAAAAAATATTTTTAAGGATATTTTATTATCAATTACCTTCACGTTATATGAGTCCACCATCTTTAGTTAACATTTTTAAAACATTGATAACTTCTTCAATTTAGTGAATAACATATAAAATTTCCATCCTCATCTTTCTCATCTAACATTCCCAAATCCAAAATTTTTATTTTGAGAAAATGTAGAATTCAAAAACATTGAACAATTTCAATGAAGGTTTTTGGTTATAACACATTTCATAAAGATTAATGTTTGTTTCTAGTTTCAACACGCATCTATATTCAATATGTATAATATTACTAACAGCTTTTCTCCAATAAAATTTTGAATTGTTGTATTCTGCAAACATACTTCTTCCCATTTACACCAAAATTCTATTCATTCTATATGTTAACTATATTTTGTGGATTATAGGGATTATTATACTAATGTTTGATACCATGATTTCTTAGATAAGGTTAAAAATAAGTACTTCTAAATTTTGATCCATTATCTATTCACAAACATTTTAATGAAACCCCTATTTCTTTCTCAATGTATTTTCTGAAGAATTTGAACATTTAAACAGCCTTTGACTAGTTTTTCATACAAATGATGTTTCTAATCTGAGTTAAATAATCCATAAAAGTTAGAAATATTATTTTTCTTATTGATATCTCATCCTCCCACTTAAATCAGATTGAATAATCTGAATTGGTATGGTAGGATGGATATCAATTATCTTACGATGTTGGTTATTCATTTTTACTTTCTAGAAAGTAATAAAAAAATCTTTATCTCTAATTTTAAATTCTATAAAATTTAAAATATCATCAACTTTAGAATGTTTATTCATGTTTTTTGTGTACATGGCTTCCAAGTCTTCAGTGCAACACTTTTTTTATCTTCATCACTCGTGTAAAATGATTTATTGAATTCTCTTATTTTGAAGAGATTCTCATTGGTTCTTTCTCCTTTAGTAATAACTTTTTCATCTTTCAAACTTTTGTTGATACAAAAATATTTTCTAAAATAAACTTTTTCTTTATAATCAAAATGTTGACTTACACTAAGTGAGTTTTATTTTTTCCCACCAACAAATTAAATTTCCTTATATTTCAACTTTTCGGCTTTAATATCACGTCTTCTTATTCCATTGATTTATAGAGAACTATCATTACAAAAGGTAACTACTCCTCCATCATGACATTCAACTTGTTTTATGATTTTTATATCCCCAACGATATGTGAAGAAAAACCAATATCAATTATCCATGGTTATTTCATTTTACGTGATTTCAAAGCTGTATCAACAATAAAAATTCTTTCACCACTATTCTTTTTTTCATATTTTTTTTATATCATAAATAACTTGTTTTTGGAAAGAGTTTCATACGTATTTATAAATGATGACTAGAATAATCAAATTATTCAAAAACTTATTCGAAAAATTGAAATTGATTTTTTTGGAAAGTTTATAACTTCGTGGAAATTAATTTTTTCAATGTTACTTAAGATTGGAAAATTTTTCATTATACCTTCACTATTTATTCCACTTTTCATAGACCTTATTCTAGATTAGGGTATCTTTTTCCAAAAATTATAAGCCTTGTGCCCATAGATTCTACAAAATCAATAATAACCCTCAAATATTTATTTTCTATTTGAATAAAATATTTATATATTGAATTGTTGTTGAGGATGGAAACTTAATTAATATCTAAAATACTCATGTCATAGACCATAATTTATTTTGTGTGAGTTATATAATTTTTTAGACTTGATAGGTTTATCACATTCTTTCTCCACCCAAGATTTCCCAATAATTTTTTTAAATCTGAAATGTAAAAACAATCAGATGAAACATTTTTTTTGGTAAGAGAATATTTCACATGATTCTCATATTTAGACTTCTCAGCAACATTAGATGTTTTAACCTTTACTTATGAAGCTTTTTTAAAATCTGCATTCCTCTTCCTCAAGGTACGTTGGGATTCAATAAGTTTTTATTAAAACCTATTACCTTCTTCTTCCATATTTTTCATCTTCTTACTAAGATCTTGAATCATCTTTCCCTATTCAACAATTCTACATTTGTAACATAAAATCACTTACTTGTATTCATCATCCTATGTGATGAAATCATTTATTCCATTATAAACATATACACAATCTTTCGTTAATACTCTAATTTCTTTATTTAGAGATTTATTGTTTTTCAAGACATGCATCGAGTTTTGTTCTGTGTTGATACTCTCTATAAAATTATTCACCACCTTTTTCACTCTTTGAGGAATATTTATTCGTCACGTTTCCAATAAATGTTTTGAATTTTACTAAATATTCATATTCAAAAGAATTGTTGTCATTTGATTTAAATTAAACATTCTTAAACTACTTCATTATTTTGTTTCCAGTAAACATCTTCATATATCTCATGGAAGACCATTCTTCTTTATCATTTTTGTTCCACATATTCCATCGAGGGTTTTCATGGTAATTAACTCTATATTATCCAACATTTTTCATGGGGGAATTAATAGAAAAGCTCTTGATTCTACTACACTCAAAACATTCATGTGTAATTTTACCTCCATAATTTCTTCTAGCTGTTAGATAGCTCTTTAATATAAGAGACATGATTTTATCATTCAATTCATTATTATCATTACCTTCAGAGTCACAAGGATCAATATCTTCAATATTGTGAATTTTTATCTTTATCAAAGATTCAAATTACATTTAGTATTTCATTTTATTTTTAATCCTTTTATATTTCCTCATTTAATAAGAAATAATAATGCTATTAAATTTATCAACAAATAAATTATCTTTATATTCTAAAGAATAAATATTAAAATCAAACCCATGTAGAAAGTTTCTCATAAGTTTTTCACAATTCTAGAATCTTCTAACACATCTCTAAATCCTCTAATGTCAAAAAAAATTCATTTACTCTGGTGAAGTATTCATCAATTATTTATTCATATATCATATGTATTTCTTTATACTTACTATACCATATTTGTAGGTTTTCATTATTAACTTTAGTATTCCCTTCAAACACACGTTCAATCTTGTCCTACATACTTTTTTAGGTATTGGGACCCATCACATTCTTCTAAATATTTTATCATATAGAAATGAGAATTTTGTGTCTATAATTTACATAAATGTCTGTATTTTCTTTAATAGAAAAGTTCATTAGAGTATCTATCTCAATAAGTGGAAACCCATTATTAGCATCATCAACAACTTTCAGGCCAAGAGATAAGAGATAAAAAATTTCTTATTTTTCCATCAATAATAATTTTTTCTACAACAATATGTTATTAATTTAACATTGATAGACTTGATATTATTCATGATAAGGATTAAACATGGGAACCTTCAACCTGATTCTAATTGAAGTTCCAAATGATCAAATAACAACAGATTAGGGGGGTAAATTAGTTATTCATTTTTTATAAGTTTCAATACTTTTTGAAAATTAACCCATGAAACTTGTTAAGAATTACTTCTTTATCAACTTTTTGTAAATAATCATTAATGAAAAATTATAAATGTAAGAAAGGAAAACCAGATTTAGAAGGTTCAAACTCTGTGTGGGAACCGAAATCCTCTCCATAATCACGCCTATGGGTCTTTGAAAATACACTATTATGATGAAGGTAATACATCTTGTGAGAACTCCCATTAAACACATTTTATATATTGATCATAAATATTGCACTATCTCATGTATGTTTACAATGTTTTCCTATAAAAAATTGATCCAAAAATAATAATAAAGACTCTGTTGAAACTACTCCACAATTGGTCAGTCTGAATCTTCAGTCCAATTTAGATAGATCTGATTTTCTCAATCCAATTATTCTGGATTCGATTATCTCAATTCAAATTTCTATATATCTTATTCTCTTAATATGATGATTTAAAATCAGATTTTATCAAAAAAACATTGGATCTGATTCTCTCAATAATATGGAACCATTTTCAATCTAAAAAACTCACACTCTGGCCAAATTCTCAATACGATATTATTCAGTGTGATTAACTGAATTTGATTGACTGAATATGATCTTTTCAATCCAACCGACATAATATGATATTCTAAAATTAATAAATTAACATTTAGTCGTCTGATGCTCCTCATGAAATCTCTAGCAGGTAATGACTCTCACTTGATATCTTTTGTGACTTACCTTTTCTACATACATTAAAGTTCAACAATGAATGAGTAATTTGATGAGGTATTTATAGGTGTCATAGAGAGTAAAATAGGAAATCATGAATGCTTTCTCCAATTCCTCAGCATTCAAAATCTATGAAAATAAATCACATTTAGACCTCAAATTTGACTTCTTTAAACCACCATTAATTTCGTTGAGATTTATGCAAAATTCAACTTCATGTATGAAATCCTCAACTATTCATAAATCATATATAATTTTTTTTCATTCTTCTTCGTAAATTGCATAATATTATTTCTATTTCATTCTTAGTGAATCTAAATTCTATTTTCTTCTCAATGAATCTGAATTCTGTTTCATCCTTAGTGAATCCGCGTTTTATTTATTTCTCAGTGAATCTTAATTTTGTTTAATTCTTAGTGAATCTAAACATAATATCCTTCTCATTGAATCCATTTTAATTCACATTATGGTGGAATTAACATTATGATTGATATCCCAATATCATGGAATATCCTAAATACAATATTAAAATTATTCAAACCTCACCACCAATTCCTCAAAATCTTTTATGATGATTGTTTTGATGATTTGTGAAGACTTTATGATCAGAAAATCCGCATATGACTTTGTTTATAAAGTATGAAAATTTTCTATCTCCTCACTTTATAATCTTCATTCAAAACACTTCAGCAAAAAAACCACTTATTTAATCAAAATCATATTTATTTCTCTGATTACAAATAATATAAGCCTCTAGAAAACAATAATTTCTACCTCTGGTTCTTTTGGTTTTGATGATCTTAATATAATGAAGATGAATATGATACTCTGAGTCCAATTAATCTTCATTACAATGGTATTGGTCTGATTCCTAAATAAAAAAAGATTATTTTACAAGAAAAGATTATTTTTCAACAAATAAAAAAAATTGTTAAAAAACTTCAACACAAATGATTATCACATAGTGATATATAAAGCAATATAAATATATTTTAATAATATCAAATACATAAGGCATAAATCAAGGGTATATGAATAGTCATAAAAGTATCATGTTGTAAATTGGGTATTAGACCAAGCATTTGATAAGGGATATAAATCTCATCATATTTTTCATACCAATGAGTGATGTGAAACATCATGCCCGACAACCTCTAGAGGAATGTGAATCATCATTTCCACTGTTCAATAAACAATGAGAGACTTCATTCCAACATCACATGTCAAGGGACCATAGAGATTCATGTCCAACAATATCCTTAACTATGTCTTAGTATACATTTTAAATGAGTTAGTAATAATAATAAGAACAGTTCATCATGTATTTAGTTATTTATAATAAACTAATGAGTGTATTCCACCCATTTAGCATTTTATTATCCATGTGAATAATAAATATTTTTTATAAGGGAAACATGACATAGTCGTTCCATTCAATTTAATTTAATCACAGAGTACCAATTTAATTTTTAATCCAACCCAACTAATAATGTAAGTTGGACACATTATCATTTAAAAAGGAATGTAAATTCAATAAGCAGGCCCAAGGTGTAGAATTTTTCAAAAGTAATGTCTTCTAAAAATAATAAGGGTGAAAAAAAGAATTTATAGCATGGCTAAGAACATAACTAATATAAATTTGTTTTTCCAATGAAATGCACGGATTTTCTATTGTTACAACATCACATCACATGATATAATGTGTGATTACTTTATAGATAAATACTAGACCACCTGCCTTATGTTCATAGATGACTCCCAATCCATTATGGGCTTATAATTTGGTCTACAAAAGAAGAAATAAGGGAAATATAAAAATTACCTAAAATAGGGAATATATGCTCACCTTGAATTAGAATTCATGAGGGTGAGATAAAAAATAAAGGAATGAAGAGGATCGGGACCATAACATATAATCATCCAATGAGACCAATGGAAAAAATATCAGACTCTAGATGAAGATCCTAGATCAAACCCTATTTTTGAACCATTTGAGAGATCTCAAAATTTGAGGGAGCATGTAGATCATGGAGTGGATGAAAAAAGTGGGTTAAAAATTTAAAGGAGGTTTGGGAATAAATATAATTTAAAAAAATTTAAGACATGTGGGGTTGGGTTGTATGGTTTGAAAACCATGTGAAGAAACCATGTGGTACCACTAGTTTAGTGGTAGTAAGTGTTTTGGTTTGTCACATGATTTTGGTAAAATATGTGACCCCCTTTAGTTCATGGTAGCTCCTTTAAAAACTATGTGGCCTAATGTTCATGGATTAAACAAACTCTCAACCCTTCTATTGTACACATTATCACCTTGCATGATTGAGTCACTCAGTTAGAACTAACAATTTTCTAAACTTGCATCTTATCCTTCCTTTCTAAAAATTTGGGATGCAAGCTCCCTATAATCGTCAATAACTCTAAAAATCTCCCGTAAAATCATAATAACATTCCTATGTATAAAAATAAATGTTTAGGATGAAATTTAAGAGACCCATATCTAATTGGAAAAGATGATATGTTACATATATTTTAATTTATTTTCAATTATCCTCTCTTACTCTTGAACTACTCCCCCAATTAAGAGGAAGGTATCTGATTTGTGATCTCAACAAACACAAACACATGTAATGAAGATAGTAAAAGAGTGAATTGAATATAGTGAGTTTACAAAGTTCAACCATAATGGGAAATATGAGACTTTTTCTAGACAAATATATGATTGTTTCACATATTTTATTATTATTAATATTGTAGTGATTACAAGTGAAGAAAAAAGCATACACAAGTTTAGATAAGTCAAAACCACTTCCTATAAAGAATTAATGGAATTTTGTATAATACTATGAAATTGTTTAATCTATCACCACAATTTCTTTAAATAAGTATTCTAATAACATTCTAACAATGATCGCTCAGTCATGTCCAGGATGCCACTGCATCAAATTTAATATGATATTCTACCTCAATACATAGATCTTCAACAACCAAAGTGATAACAAAGGTATTGAATTCTTTTCAATCCAACTAAATCTAGACACTATCAGAATTATCATCACTTTTTTAATGTACATAATTTCATGATTCAATCATTATCAATTGTAAAATGATGAGGTAAATATTCTTATTAGTGATGTTATCAGCCTCAAACTAATGTGATAAAGAGATGAAAATAACTCATACTATAATATTTTTTGAAAGAATCAACTTGTATAACTCAATATAATTCATCTTAAAATTATCAACTATAGTAATTTATATTTCCTTCTTGTATCCATGATGAAATTAGTGGTTCATATTAAAAACTCAAACACACGTAATTTATGGGAATTATTATTTTATGTTATTTTATTCGGTTTTTTTATTATCTTTTCTTTCTGAAAACTATGCCTTAATGTAGTAATAGTCACCAGATATATTTTTTAAGAACATTTACCTCATATAAGAGTTAGGGGTTTCTCAATCCCTTATCCAAAGGGAAAAAAATGTATCAACCCACATTATTTAAGTATAAAAACCTTTAAATTAGGGTAATCACCATAACATAAGGTTGAGAACCTTAAATCAACTTCATGCATGTGATGATCTTATGTGCATTAGTTCTTCTTCAAGAAATATGGCATGCTACATATAATCTCAAGGTCATTTCATAACTCATGAGTGTTATTCGAATAGGTTCAAGGCATATATAAATTCTATTCTACATGTAAAATTGTTTATATGTGGATAACCTCTTCACATGATAGTGGAAAATATGAGTTTAAACTATTAAAAATAGAAGATTCATTATTCTATGTTTCTGAAAAATGGTGGCCTTCATTAAAAATCAGAAAACCTCTCAATCTCAAACGATCAGTATTTATAAGAAAATTTCTCTAGCTTCTCCCCGTATTATGATAAGTTTGGGATTGATTTAAAACCACTCAAAATATTCTATTAAAGGATTTAATAAATCACAAAATATTCTACAACTATGAATACCCAATGTCAACAATTTTGTTTGGAAATTTCCATGTAAATTTCATTATATTCCCTAGATCTAAATGAAATTGAAAATAATGGAATCATTATGAAATTATTTCACTTTCATGTGATTCACATCACTTGTATGTCATACTCCCACAATTTCCATAAAAATTATCATTCAATAACTTTATTAAGAATTTGATTTCTGATGATGTGTCTCATAAAAGTGATGATAAATGCATGCACCTTTAAATATTGATTTAATCTTCTAAAAAACACTTCTATTCAACCATAGAATAGAAAATGATGTTTTCCATGAAAAATCCTAACACACTTCAATTTTAACCTCACTACTTTTGATAATAGAACATAAAACTCACTTCAGTTTAATAATATAATGAATCACTGAATATCAATCAATCATATTAATCAAAACCATGAGATTGGTCTGATCATGAAGGGTTATTCCATGAACACCAGTTTCATGTAGATCCCATAGACGTGTGGAGGTAAAAGATGACAATGGAGTCTTAACCAAATGACGTATATCAAATTAATTGTATGGATGAACATATTTTAGTTAATTTTTATGATGTTTGACCATTAACACAAATCCCCATCCTAGATAATTTTTCCTCTTCGCTGAGAACATATATTTCTAACTATTATTCTATATATAGTGTAGATGTGAGTATCCCAAGGTCTGATCACAGATCAACACCACAGAAACTTCTTTATACCATTTTCCTGCCCACATAATGATTCTGGAACCTCCATATGCACACCAATGTACTCATGTGCACCTCCTTTGACACACATCCTACTTATGTGGGTTCTCCCTCACATGAATCCATGTTAACTGAGTGAATTGGCTCTCCCATATTATTGAGGCCTCCACCAATAATGTGGTCAATCAATATGGAAAAACAATAAAATATAGTTGACCATTTTTAAGATAACACTTATAAAAATATCTACTTAAAATGGCATTCTATAAATATAAAATCCAAACCATAATCTAAATATAAATATATTCTATCTCTATTATTAATATTCCTTATGAATGAATATGAATTTATTTTTTCTTGTCCTTTTAAATTTTTATGGCCAAAACCATTATAAATCCACATAAAATAATTAAATATTTTATTTGTATGTCCTTTAAAATTAAAACTAATATTGAAATAATTAAATATTTCATGGTCATATTCAATTCTTCTTGAATATAAATTTCTTCATGGTCTTTACTTTTTATAGATCTTGTTCAAACTCCGGAAACAATTATCATATGTTTTTTAATCTTAATACCAGTTCAACATTCATAATAAATATAAGGGGAATTTCTCAATAATGTTATTTAATGAAATTAAATGATTCCCTAACAAATATATTTGAATAACCACTTGATACTCACTCATATATTGATTAAATTAAAATAAATACAATGTTTTGGAAAAATAATCTCCCCTTTTGAATATTATTTCCCAAATATATCTCCACTTATTTTTAAAGTATATATAGAAGATCAAAATATATTCTCCTTCATTATATGATGATTAATTGAATAATTCATACATAGGGATGATATCACACGGTTTTCTTATGAAATCCCTATTAGTTAATAAACTCTATATCTATGTGTTCTAACAAAATATTAAAATAATGAGAGGTATGAACATGGTTTTCTAATGTGTACATAATATATTCACATTTTATAAAAATTTTAGAAATTATTAATTATCATTTTAAGGTCTATTAAGATAATAAATTAATAATCATTCACAAACATTAACACATACATTAGAATGTTCAGGTACACTATAATAACTCCCCCTTTGTCTAATATTTTCATCAACCAATCACACCCAAAGAAATATGATAATATACAATTAAAAATTATGGGTGAGAGAGTGATTAGAATTCCTAAAACACCATTATTGTCATGAATTCAATAAAATTACATATATATATATATATATATGAAAAACATTTGGAATCCTCCTTTCTCAATTTTCCTCCGCTTAAGGGATTCACTCTCCTTTTCCAATTATATCTTAGTTATAAGACTCAATGAAAGATAATTTCTTCATGATGTCCATAATAAAAAATATAAAACCTCTCTATAAATTCCATACATAAAAACTAATAAAAAATAAAATAATAGGGAATAAATAGGAACTATTGTGAGCATTATAATATGTGAAACTAGGATGAGTATTTACTCTTAATGTAGATACTATTTTGTTTGTATGTAAAAAGTTTCTGGAATTCTTCATGATTTTATATACCTTAAATTTCAAATTATAATATTTATTTTAGTGCATGGAAACATTACTTTCATTCATGTTTATATTTTTTGGATTATTTACCTTTACATATATCCATAGTGAAATATATTTCCATAGAGTTTTCCCTATCTTCATCATATCTACATAAGTAGGTTAAAGATTCATACAATTTATTTAACTATTTATAGTATAATTTCACCATACAAAGTTTTTTTGTAACACTTGAGTTATCATTTGTTAGAAACCTATCATGAAATTCACATTCTAGTTCATGTGGAACATTCTTTTTTTACATGTTTTCCTTTTCTTTATCTAGTTATTTTTTTCATCATTTTTCATTTATCAAGTATCATGAACATGATAAGGAAAAATTAAATTGGAATACTTTCATAGAACATTTCACTTTATATCTCCCAAATATATTTAAAATTGTTTTTGAGTTACCTCTCTTTGGTAAATTATCAAAACCCAGTTTATAAATTTCTTCAAAAAATAATATCTTCTTGTTTCACTCCAAGAATGATTCTATTATTTATATCTACTTTATTAATTGTATTTTAAATTACATGTAATGTTTGTAGTGGTCCATGGTATAACCTCTATCTCCAAATTAGAAGCATCTTTTTTGTTTTACATGAAATCCCTAGAATCCATCTTCCTAATCTTTTCAAGAGTGTATTATTTTGTTATTTTCATCTATTAAACATCTTCCTTTAAATGTTTATCTCACAAGATACCTAGTTATATACTATTTTTGACCTAATTAAATCTAGGCTGTGGTATTATATTCATATAAGAATAGGAGTTATATATTGTTGGTGCATACCAATAATTATTTTTTATGTCACCACATATATTACATTACTCACATAAATCTTAAGAAAATTTGAATCTATTTCTAGTGTACATATTATTTTTTCCTATTGAATCTACTTATATTTAGTAGGTTTACTAATTTCATCACATATAGTCCCCCTAAATATAGGACATTTTTACACATCCTACATTTTCATGTTGTACCAACACAAAATAGTATGATGTCCAAAATTCTAGAAACACCAATAATTGGCAATAAATGCCCTTCTTTTTCTTGCAGTACCAATATGACCAAATTTAGTGCTTGTAAATTATAGACATTCCTTTCCATATTAAGATAATCATTTTGGGAGTTATTTTTGTTTATATTACCAGTATCAACATATAGTGTTTTGTTGGATTTATTTTCATTTTTATATAGCCATATCTTAAAACCATTGGGATTTTAACATACGCTAGCATATGAAACTTCATTATCATTAAACAAAATTTATTATGATATGAATTAACTTCTTCTATTAGATTGTATAAGGTTGATCAAGAAAATTTTTTGGGGTGTTTTTGAAACTAATATGATTATTTATGACTATCATAAATATTTTGCAAAAAAAAATAACTTTTTGGGCTTCTATGACATCATATGTTTGGGTGGATGAATTCTTCTCAGTGGCTTGGTATGTTCCAAAATATGTCTCTTTAAAAAAAATTCAATTTAACCTAGAGTCCATGAAATTTATTGGTGAGGAAAAAAATATCATTCTAAAATGATTTCCTATTTATTTCCCATCCACTTTTTATTTTAATATTCTGATATTTAATATCTCTACTACCATAATTCAAAGTGTTGTCAATGTATTTGATTATTCTAGATTTAAATTCCAATTGGGATTCATTAACAATAATAACATCTTTATGAGATTCTTCGAGAGAATAGATTTTCTGAAGATTATTTTCATGAATCATGGTTTATTATTCCACTAAAATATCATGATCCTTTTCCTTACAGTTTTTTATTAAATTTGATCATTTCCTATATTCATGGAAACATTGAAAAATTATTCATGTTCATGGATTACTTCAATAAATAAAATTATTATGACTCTATCATAAACCTAAAATTTTAATTGTTAATTATTTATTTAAATATTCTCATTGTAAATAATCACATATTATTCTTTTTCTTCATATAAGACATTGAAATCATTTTATGTTTTTAATTTCTTACTCAATGCATCCTCTATATTATTAATTATTTATTCAGGTTTTGATTTTACATGAATAATATATTTGAAAATAATGTATATATGGATCCAATTATTCATTAACATTATGAATAAATCCTTTAAATTGATATTATAACTATTAAATAGTTTGGATAGACTCATATTCATCATACTACCTACACCATGAGCTACTTTTTCAAAATAATAATCATCAACTAATTTGACAAAATAGTAATGATCCTTCTCTTACTTATTTGATATTTTAGAAAATATAATTTCTTCCATATTATACCTAATTTTTATAGTCTTAGTAGAGACCTTAATGTCCTGTTAAGGATGTTTGTGTACTATATCTTTCACTAAAATTACATTATAATCAAATTCAATACTAAACTTCATAAAAACCATATAGAAACAAATGGGAATAAATTTTTTTATCCAATCATAGGTATAACTATGTTCTTATTTCGCATATAGAGTCTAGATTGATCAAATATGGAAACTGATCAAGGAGGTTGAATCTGTGTGCCTATCTTTTACTCAGATTACACTTTATTTTCAATTAGACCCCCTTACTGAAAAACCTCTACCATTATTAATGGGAATGGATCTGATATACACTCTCAACGATCACATACACAAGTAATGCATATGAGAATAAAATAAAGGAACACATAGATTTTAAGAAGGTTTAACCTCAATCAAAAGCCTATTTATTTCCAGGATCAACCATTGGTTGTTTCATTGATTTTATTAACACAAGGAATGTAGTGATTACATGTGTAGTGAAATTATCACAATAGTTTTTATGGGATAAATAAAATTCTTGTAATGGATTAATCGAGTTATTTATATTGGTTCCACTAGTTATTAAATAGAGTTATTTATATTTTCACTAATAGTTCCTTAGAGATAAATTCCTGTAGCTTTTTAAACAAGAATTATAATTCATCTCAATGAGGTCATGACATTAAATTAAATAATATTTTATTACTAAATTAATATATCTTAAATAAAAAATGTTATGTAGCATTTCTTGGATCATTTTTAGTCGTTCGAAATTATATCACTATATGAATGATTAGTGATTTTGGAATAAAAATTACTCTAGATTACGTTATTCTTAATTTTTTCAAATGCTTGTTAAGATATGAATTTAATTAATGATGTAGTTATCCTCAATATAATGCATTAAATAGATTAACATATCTTATTTAGTAATATTTTATGCAATAATAATCTTGTACAATGTGGAATAATTCTTCTTCTAATTCTCACGACAAGTCATTCAAATGTTATTCATGCATGCATGATGTAATTCGTAGTGAATATTGTAAACCCTAGAAAAAATTTTATTTATATATTTATTTTAGGTGATTTAATTGGGTTACATATATTATCCTTGTTTCATGCATAGTCCTCCAACACACAACAATAGACACCCAATATATCCTTCCCAGCTCACTACCATAATACATGAGTAAGTTATGTCTCAATAAATTATTATAAGGGTAACCATTGTCTCAACCCACAATATGTAACTATAAGCACCTTCCCCTAAGGGTAATAACTTTCAAATGTGGTTAATAACCTTTATTCCACTTCGTGCAAGTGATAAATTTAAGTTCAAAAGTTCTTATACACCAAAATATGGTGTGTTTCACATAATATGAAGGCTATTATGTTACACTCAAGTGTTATATGAATAGGTCATGTTTACATTAAAATTACATTCTTTGTGAAACACAATTTTTATTTGGGATCACCTCTTCATGTGGCTATTTCATGTGATATTTGCCTCATTGCAAAAAAATGTTTGTGGTTATCTATTTCTAGAAACTAATAGCCCTCTTGTAAAATTTATATCCCTCTATTTCTTAGATGATAAATATTTATAAGAATGGTTTTACCACTTATCCTCATCATAGTATATTGAGTCAATGATCGATTTAAAACCACAAAAAATATGTCATAACAGGAATTGAATAAACCAACTGAGATTATGAAACCTTGAATACATGAGGATCTCATCATTTTTAGAATATTTCCACCGAATATTCCATCATTTCCACAACTCCACATGTCTTGAAAAATAGTGGTGTATTCATGAAAAGACGTCACAGGTATGTGATTCACATCACATACGTATCATAGTCCCATACATTTCTCAAGTGATAATCATGAATTAACATCATTCGACTGTGTATTTTTGATGATGCCTCATGTGTATGTAATGATAATGAATTTTCCCATTAAATATAGAGTAGATAATCTAAATAACTAATCTATTCAATATTATCTTGAAGATAGAATTTGAGAGATTAAAAATTTCAATACACTTCCTTTTTCTATTATCATTTTTTAGCAAATAAAACACAAATAAATTTTGTTTAATGATTTGAATCATATATTGATATCATTTAATTCTCTTCATAACAACCATTATCATAGTTTGGTTATGAAGGATTTCTCCATGAACATCAATTGTATATAGATACAATAGACATTTGGAGAAATAAGAAGATAATGGTTCCTTGACCAGATGATGCAAATCAAAAGAATTAGATAGAAAAAACATATTTATATATCTTTCTAAGATTCATGAATAGTAAAAAACATACCCATACATCATAGGTTTTCCACATAGTTGTGTTCTTCTACTTATAAATCTATGTTCCATATACCAGGTAGATATAAGAGGCTCGAAGTCCACTCGTGTAACCACACCACACACACTAATACATGCTACTTTTTTTTCCACATGGTTGCTCAAAAAACTTATTCCACACACCCATTTGAACATATATATATAATTGAAATCATAGAATTATTATGATGGTGGCCCCTGACATGAATTTATTCCATCTAAGTGAGATGGCTCGGACATGTGGTTGAGGATTCCTCCCATAATGTGGTGGATAAAGATAACATAGAAAAACTCGTGTGGTTGGACATAGTTTTTTGTAACACATAGGAAAATATTAATGTGTAGATTCTACCATATATATACTAAATCCGAACAATAATATCAATATAAATATTAACTATATACTTTCTAAATATTTCATATACAAAAGAATGAATGTAGTTTTTCATGGCCTTCACCATTTTAATTTATCATTCAACAATTTACTATATTATTTTCATGGCCTTTAATTTTTCCATTGACAGAAAAATAAAAATTAATCATCAAATAATTGAATATTTAGTGGTCATATTCAATTATTCATGAAAATAAATATTTTTATCATTTTCACTTATTGTAAAAAAATTCCAAACTCCAAACACAATTATAACTGCCTTGTAACATAATACTAGTTCAACAGTCATCACAAAAATTTGGATAATTGATCATGAATGAAAACTAAATCCCTTAAATGAATCCAGAAAAAATATTCAAGAATTAAAACTTGTTCATCACTCAAATATTGATTCAATGAAAAAAACTGAACATGTTGGGAAAAAGTAAAAGAAATAAAATTATGAATAGATTTACTGAAAATAATGTAATATTATGATAGAGGAAAGAAAATCAATATAGTAAAGAAAACCAGTAAATGATGTAGGGGAATTTGATATTCAGATTTTGAATATATGTTCTTTCATTCATGCATAATTAATAGTGTGTTGGAATTTAAAGAAACAAATATACCCAAAATTTTTAGTTGTTCAATCTGTGCTTAATTAAATCCTATAGTTTTTAACTGTAGAACAAAATCATTCAATAAATTGATGAAATTACTTTTCATCAGATTTGAATTATTATTTGACCATGGTGTGTTACCATCAATAGAAGATATCCTATAAAATTTATTCTCAAATTATTAAGTAGTTTTATTGAATAAAAATAATGTTTAATTACTATTGGATCCTAATGAATTAAAAAATTAACTACCAAATAATAAAGAAGAGACTAACATAAATCATTAAAATAATAAATTAATTAAATTAGAAAAATAGCTTAATATCATTCTATAAAGAAGTTTAGATAATGACAATACCTGAATTAGAAATATCATAGGATTCCATTACATATAGAAATAAAATAAAGGAATAAAGGAAGAGGAATATTAATTATCAAGGAGATTAATTTTGTTTTGGGAATATGATATTCATTTGAATATTTATTTTTTATTCTGGAAATCATTCCCATGTTGTTAATCCATGGAAATTTCATTGATTATGTATTCTCGAATTTTTAAAATTAATCTTGAAACATTCTACAAACACTACATTTGAAAGTGGAACATATGGTTTGGGAACCCATTGTTTGGAATAAAACATATAGATCATGAACCCCATGTTGTTTGAAAAGTACGAATCAACAACCCTATATTTAGAAGAAACAATTTGTTTGAGGAATAGAAGTATGGTTCATCAACCCTTCTTTTGTAAACAACTATACATTTTCAAATGTACTTTTGATGTTTTTTACTATATAAAGAAAACATAAATTAGACATGATTAATGATAGAGTCTAAAATTCAATAAATATTTCTCTTTTTCTATAATGGTCTCACCAAAAGTGAATATTTCATTAAATCCATATTACATCAAAATCAAAAGCTTGTACTCAAGGGTTTAAATCTTCCCTATTTCTAAAGTGAAGTTAAGATACTCTTGTAATGATTTTAATTCAAATATTTATGATTTTATATGTGGTATTTTTGGAATTATATGACCTAGAGATGTTCAACCGATGGATAAATACTGAAGTTTCCATCTTCTTAATATAAGAGATAATAATTTAAAGATATAGTTTTTAACTAGTAAATATATATATTTTCGTTTGTTTCTGAAATACACTTTGGATATATACATATTTTATTGTGGTTGATCAACTCACTGATACTAGTTTTTAATGCGGCAATATCCTATTATTAAATATTCTTCTGTAGTTCAAAAAATCATTTTTCTGA
This sequence comes from Viscum album, assembly GCA_963277665.1. Classification (NCBI taxonomy): domain Eukaryota; kingdom Viridiplantae; phylum Streptophyta; class Magnoliopsida; order Santalales; family Viscaceae; genus Viscum; species Viscum album. The sequence goes on from OY728162.1 coordinate 132,232,345, forward strand.
GTTACACATTAGATATACACATGTTTATTAATTTTTATGATGATTTATAAATCACTGTTTAAATGAATATTGTGTGAATTTGATGATAATTATGTTTCTGCTTCTATGCATTATTGAAGATCTTATACAACTATTAGTTCATGATTCAACTATAAGAAAAATTTTCCTTCCCAATAAAATCAAACTCTACGAATTTATTGGTGTATTGGCTAGTTAGACTCAGTCATGATATGGTGGAGGGTCATGTTCTCAGACTAAGTTGTGGATATTTTGAGTCCCTTTAAAATATCTAGAAGGCCTAATAAAATCCTTGTTAGGAGTAAAATACATATATTTTATTGTCTAGGTCTATATATTAGTAGACCTACTAGTGAAAATCACCAAGATTTTAATGTAGATCATTGGTGGAGTGGACTCGAGTATTTCTATCCCTGAAACAGTATACAATATCATGTTATTCTTTTAATTTATTTCCACTACTCACTCATCTCTACTAGGGAAGTAATGGATCATATCATTTCATAAGGGATGGTTTTTTTATATTTTTTAAAAGGACATAATTTAACCCCTCTTGTGTATAAGTCAATGCCTTTCCTATGTAACATTTCATTCCTAATCATTATAATAAATTGAAATCTATTCACTCTTATATAATTAATCCTCTAGGTGTGTATTTTCAATTTATTCCAAATAATTATAATCATTCACCAACTTTGAGCCTCAAGTTCACAACAGGATTCTCGAAACTCTACCCCCATGTCGTCATGTGGAATACTTGTGACTATTCATCGTCTTCCTCCATTTACTCATGAAAATATCATCTGTCGAATTCACAACCCCCATGTCAATTATATAGTATCCTATTTAATTAAGCATCTGAATAGAATTTGGGAATCTTTAATCTATACTTATATTCTTTACTAAGATTCAATTGATCATAATATCATGGCTTGAGCTCACCTTGTCTTCAGTTCCTATTTTTGGAATTTTATGCCTCGCATATATTTTTATGTTGAGTTCACCTTCTAAAAATTAACAAAGGCTTAAATTCATAAAAAAATATGGGTAATTTATTATGAAGAATAAAATTTATATGGAACTAAAGAATATATTTTTTGTAAAATACGTATGAAAATTAAAAGATTATTGAAATTTCAAAAATGATAATGAATATTAAAAATTAGATTATGATGGTAAAATTTTTGCTTCTTTTAAAGAAATATAAAAACTGAAAAAGTAAAAATAGTACTTCATTTTCCATATATTTCTAATATAAATTTGTGTATATTTAGGCATTCAAATTTATACCAAAAAAATATGAAAGAATTGTGTAAAAATATATATCTGAATAATTACTCCACCAAAATCTAAAAAAAATTATAAAACATTATTATAAAATTAACCCAAGTATTATTTAATCAATCCAAGTGATAAAATAATCTTTTATATTATGATATTCAATGTATAAAAATCACATCTTAGAAAAGATATTTCCCATAAATTCATGAATTAAATAACAATTTGATATTTATAATAGAGTTAATACTCATTTTATATGTGAAAAATGTATTCAAAATAGGCCAGATCAATTTTTTCTATAAGCACATTTAGTTGTATTTTTGTATATAAATAGGGAATACAATATATTTTTTCTCTCTAATCTACAGTCATAAAATATATAATTAACTTCACATTCCTCTATATATTTATCATAAATATATTTATTTTAACTTATACTATTCATTTATAATTTCATATCACTCATTTATTAATATTTCTTTGAAAAAATAATTATTCATGTTTTAATTATTCTATTTGTTCTCAACTAGCCTTAGTATATCTATTTTATTCCTTACTCCTTGATCATGGGATCAGCAAATACAAAATTATTTTGAAAATGTTCAATATGTTTTAAATATATTCTTAAAATATAATGTCCATTTCATATATTATGGTGATAGTTCACATTAATTTCTTAAAAATGTCTGTTTAAATTATTATTGAATAAATAAAATAATTAAATTTATTGGAGAATACTCTATGGAATATTACATCACGAAATTTATGGAAACAACTTATATTAATAATTAGTAATATATATTTCCAATATTTAGGTTTTCATGGTTATTAATTATGTAAATGTTATAAAATAATTTATGAAGGTGGTAAAATTGACCTACACTAGAACATGTCATACCGAATGAATAAGTACTCTAATTTCATTAAATAGTAATAATATCACTTTTATATAAGATTAATTATTTCAAAAACATGTCATTACCATGGTAAATCAAATTTTAAAGGGATATATGAATGACATATAGAATAATTATTAAGGAAATTATGACACCTAATTTGATGAAATGAATCTGAAATTTACTTTTTACTTAGAATTGATGTATTTTAGACTCCATTGTATCAATATATATATATATAATATACCTCTTTTTCAGTATCATTTATCCTTAATATAAATTTACTATGATTTGATATCTTGTTTCACATGAAAGAATAAAATTAAATTAATTAAAATTAATTTTAATAAGATAAATTATTATATTGAAAGATAAACATTAATTAATTTTTAGAATATAATATGAAAAAATTATAATAAACATATCAGTGGAATAAACATAGAAGTAATTAAAATGAAAAAAACATGTAATATTTACCATTATAGTTTTCCATGAAGATCATCACTCCAATTATGACTATGTTAACAATGAAAAAACATTAAAAATGGAATATACAAGTTTAGAGAGAATTAAATAGGATGAATGATTCTAGTGATGTTTGTAAAGAAATATATTATAATGAATTATGACTATGGTATATAAATACATTCTCATTGTATAACCATAAAAAATATGATCATTGGATATACAATGATTTTATATGGACCAAAACATAAACCATACATAATATTTAGTTTTATGTCTGAAATTTATAGCCTTAAAATTGAGGATCATTTCAGGTTTCTATTTTTAAAGAATTATTTGATTACTCTTACATAAAAAAACATATATCAGAAAGTGGAAATTTTTAATTGGTGTAAATTTTTTCAACATATTAAACCTTTAAAATAAAACATGTAATAATTTCATGAAAAATAATCTTGACTTTAAAATTGATATCGTATTTATTCTTATACATCCTTAAAAACATGTAATTTTTAAAACAATATGTGGTAATGCCACAAAAAGATCATTAATAAACATAAATAGAATAAATCTTTTAGTCTATTGAAAATCTAGTATTCCCATGAAATGTTTTCATTTATATCAATGATATTTGAGAATATGAAATAAATCATTTCCAAATGAAAATCACAAAAACTTTTTACTCAATGAAAACTATTAAAGATATTAGAAATAATATAAAAAGCCTTTGGAAAAACATAGAGCATCACATTCATAAACCATTTTAAACCCATGTTAGAAAAAATGAAGGATAGTTACATCTATTAAGGAAACACTTCAATAACTACATTATTCTTTCCTCAAAATACATGGTACATTACCCAATGAATTGGAGTGATATCAAGGAGCACCCAAATCTATAATGGGATCTCTTTGCGATATATGGGCGCACCCAAAACATATGTTCTATGAAGCTCACCTTTTAGCTATAATGGGGTTCAAGCCTTCATATAAGCTATATCATGATCTATAGATTCACATATAATGCTCAATTAAATTATAAAAAATTACTATTTCAAATTTTCATCATAAAAACATTTAAATTTTCATTTTTAAACCCATGTGAAAAACTCATTTTGAAATAAAAATTATATTTTTCTTTAAAAACCCTCTTTAAATAAAAAAATACCCAGAAAAAGTGAAATATTTTTATTCCTTATTAAAGATATCATTAAAAATAATCATAAGGAAAATAATTTTTTTCACTTTGAGAGACATAAAATTATTCTACATTATGTGGAAACTGATTTTAAAAGATCACTAGAAACATTTCTTGATGAAAATACGCTTTTCATTTTGAAAAAACTTATTTTGAAAAACATTTATATTATGAAAGAAAAAATATTCTCTAAATAAAATGTTGTAAGATGGAAAAGGAATATTATAATAAAAATTTAGTCATGATGGGAGGAAAATCAACTCATTCTGTATAATTTAAAAAAACATTCCTTTTACAACTCCGGTTAATGTCAAAAAGTATCTTGTTCATAAAATTACATGAAGATTCATTTCAAACCATTTTGTTAAATGTAAAACAAAGGTAAAAATTAATTTAAAAATTATTATAATAATAGTAAAAAATATTTTTTTATAAAATATCAATACAGGAGAAATAAAGTGTTTTATGGGAAAATTAAAAAGAGTATTTTTTTTAAAAAGGTCCCTTACCATGAGTCTAACATGTAAGGTAACATATTTTTATTTATTAATAAAAATTAATTAATTTTTATAAATTGTTATGAAAAATTATCATGTTCATTACGCCTTTAATTTATTTAATTATTTTTTGTATATAATATAATAATTAAAAAAAATCATGTTATGAATTTTTTATGATATTAATATCATTTATCAGAAATGAATTTTCTTTGTCGATTATGGTTAAAGTAGTCCTTAATAGATCATCTCCATAATAATAATCATGAATTAGTTACCATTTTATAAATAAATTATAATTTTAAAATCAACTATAAAATATCGTAATTAAAAATGAACTATGATATAATCATAGAGACAATAGTTCATATCTACGCATGAGTAATGTTTCTATTTTACAGTGATAATTGCGAAAGGATGGTAATAATTATTTTATATTTATAGAATCATAATAACAACATAAATATTATATTAATCCTTTAAATAAACTTTTACATATCATCTATGTGATGTGGTGGGGAAAATATAATCGCGTCGCTTCATGGAGGTGGTAGTCAACACGCATGCACGAATGACATTACAATTATTCATTGAATGGAAAGATAAAACATAAAATAATATATTATATTCTAATAATGATAATTTTTCATTAATATCATATATAAACATTAATTCCATCATTATATTCCACCCATGAGATATGGTGATGGAAAAATAATTACATCAATTCATGAGGAGGTAGTCCACCGTAGACACAAACAATGATTTTGATTCCTATTTGATGTAAGAGGTGATGGATATATGTTTTGATATTAAAATAATAAAATATAAGTATATGTAAGATTATATTATTATTATTTTATCATATTTTATGAATATTTAATGGAGTTGTAAGAATAAATAAAATAGAAACACTCGATTAAAAATGATACCTCATTTAATAAAAACCTCCATTTCGTAGCACCTTTAGATTACCAGAGTTTGTGTTATACAAAATATAATACCTATATAAAGAGGGTATGGATTCGATGATGGGATTTTGTAAGGTATTGGATGATCCCAATTAAAGTTTATGTGTGAATAAAACAGAATAATTCATTCCATTTAATAAGAGAAGGGAGCGATACTCTTCAAATTATTCAAAATATTAAATTAATTTTAATCAATTTTATATCCCAAATTTCTCAAAATTTATATATTTAGATTATAGGATGAGCATGGGTCAAAATAATTCCATAAAAGTAAAATTATGCATCTTTGTAATATATATATACTCTTATATTTTGATTTTAACCCCTTATTAACCCCTTTCACAATTACCATTACAACTTGGATTTTTACTCTTTGGGGGTTAAGATATTTAATATAAATGGAAAAATATATCAAAAATTCATCATGAATTATTCTATCGACCATATAATTATCACCTATATGAATATTTATTTTTATTAAATTTATATCATTTAATAAAATATTATTTACTATCAAATATCATTAATGTCAATATTTAGAACTATTTATTACATTTATTTTAATAAAATCTAGAAAACAAGTAAAAAATTGATTATATCACTAAACTTTGATGATCTTTAGGAATTTTTTATTACAGTATTTATCTCATATTATATTAATTTAATATTTTTAATTTCATTTATTTTATTTTTCGATTAATTAAATAATTACTGTGTCAACGTTGTGTAATTAATTAGTTTATTTATTTCATCATTAAAAAATTAATATAAATCACAATGACATAGATAAATAAATTATATTTCAGAAAAATATTTATTTTGAAGTATATCTCTTTTATGTACACAAGTTAAAAAATATTAAAATTTTTAAAAATAAGAGTGTGAAATTTAGTAATTTTCTTTATATTAAATATTTTAAAGGTCATAATAATAGAAAATGGGGACACAGGTAATATATTCAAAATTTACATGATTTTAGATGATATATAATCTTCAAATGAAATTTTGTTATGTACCTAGGTAATTATATAATACTTATCATATCATTTTTAAAACTTAATTACCCAATCTAGTTTTAATCATAGAAATAAAAATTACTAATGTCACTATTCATATTGATAAAAAAAAGAATCATAATTTATTAAATTTGGAAACATTGATTACAAATATGGAATCTATATTTTAAATATTTAAACATGAAATAAGATGAATTCAAATTAAAATAAAACTTGCAAAATACATTGTATAAATTTTTTCCAGAAAAAAACCATTTTAAGTATATAATGTTATTATATTAAATTACAGTATAAAAATAATTTTAAAAACATTAAATGTGTAATTTTAAACTAAATTATGAAATTAAATTATAAAAAATAAAAAATTTAATTGTTAATTTATAAATACTTTTAAATAAAATATTTTCTTTTCATTAAAAATCAATATTTTTCTCTATTCATTGAAATATAAATATTTTCAAGAAATTATCAAAAATGTAACATTTGATAATTTTGAAATAATCATTTCAAAAATTTATTTCATTTTGGAAATAAATTTTTAAAAATTTCTATAAATTAATTATTGTATTCACATAGGGAAAAATAGTAAAACAATTTTTCAAGAAAACATATTTTTGAAGAATAAAATATCATTACATAAAATTATGTGAATAATTTATAATAATTTTCCTATATATTTATATTGAGGAGGACCATTATATTTATATCATAAATTTTTTATTCATATTCATACCCACCAACATAATAGTTAGTATAAGGCCCTAGCCTTAAATATTACTTAATGTTGAGTTATTTCAAGAATACACGTTTAGGATCTTTTCAGGTTTAGAGTTTTAGATAATTAGATCACAAAACATGAATTACATTACACATTTTAACAAAGTGGTTACATAAAAGATAGAACTCATTTTTTCCATCAACGGAATCATATTTAAAATAAAACATTGATTCCTTCTTGACACTTCCTTGGCACTATCATCATATCATGTTACTTTCCTTGACCTGTGAAAAACATTTCAAAAACTTGGGATGTGCATAACAATCTCAGTAAGGGATATAAAAGTACAAAATAAAAAAAATAGTCCATGTATGAAATCATACTTCACTCAAAAAACATAATCATTTTAACATACCTCATCAAATCATGAATAAATCATAGAAATCATAAGACATAATGGTAACTTGAGGCATTCATAACATTCTTGTGTAGGGAGTAACCCTCTTGGTTATGTTTGGAATACCCATCACAGTATATTTCCTAAAATATCTTCGGAGAAACCATAACGTTTAACTCATTCACATCAACCAATGCATTGGAGTGCTATATCGGGCTCACCCGCCCTTAGTTTATCACGGAACCACCCATCTTCATACCAATGCCCAAGAACCATAACATAATTGTATCACATAAAACATGAATAAATGAAACATAACATTTCCACATTTCAATCACAAGATATCAATAAACACATCGATATAATAAAAACATTATGAAAACCAATTTCAATACCTAAATAAAAGAAAAGTAAAACATGGTATTTATTTTTCATTTAAAAAACGTATGGCTTGTAGAGGAAGCCTAAACACAAATAATGGTAACGGCGGCGGAGAAGTCATTATCGCCATATAGGAACGACAAAAACATTCCCTTTTTCATTTAGTAAAACTCTTCATATAAAAAAAGATTCATTTTGAATAAGAATAAAAGTCAATGGGGCTTATACACCGTATAAAAGAAAGTTGTGTATAAAAAAAATATGCCTCAATGAATGGAGATTTAGATGAAGTCCCATACCTTAGGTATGACTTGACTCAATCATTATTTATCCTCCTGAACAATAAACACGAGTTAATTTATAATTTCTTAAGAACATTTTTCAATTTCATTATTCCTTTTATATCACTTATTTCCATGTTATAAACAATATGTAACTATTTATGTTAATAACGGTTGTTTTTTCGATCATTGGTACTTGAGTCAAAAATAAACTCCTTATAATTACAAGTTGTTCATGTGGTAAAATATCCGTTATTTATAGAATTATATTCATGATGTAGATATCATATATATCATATATATCCATTATGTACATGCATTTATAGTATTACATAACATTTAGAGGTAAGAAATGAAATGCACCATTCATGGAGAGGGTAAGCTGTACGTACTCATGAACGCTACTTCCATATCAATTTCATATTTAATTTGATTAAAACATAATGATACATAATAGTATTATAATTCCAGTATGTTATCATATATAATATCATTAAATCTATCCTTTATACGTACCACATATGGTATTATCAAATCAAATCACTTTGAGGGGCGATAGTCCGCATTTCCTAAAATGATGATATCGCGTTTACCCATAATGGAAACCATAAAGGTATTCCATAAATAATAAATAAATAAGTATAAGGAAAACATAAAGATATTATATATCATATATAAATATAGTGACATATTAATGTCCACCTTTGAAGGTGTTAAAATAATATTGGACAATCATCGTTTCATGTGGCAGAAATTCACCATCCACAAGAACAGTATGTTCTTTAACCATTAGATGTAGGTGTGTGTAAGTGTAGCTCAAATACATATTATAACAACATCCTAGTATATTGAAGATACTGTATTTGTTACAAAATAAATTAATAAAAAGAGTTTATGGGGTTGTATAAGCAAAATAAATCAAAGAAACACAAGTGAATACATTACCTTAAAATCGAGTAACTCCCTTTGCTTTGAACCAAAAGGGTGTCTTGAAGAGCTTAATGCCTAAGGTAAGGCTTCTAGGATGAGTATAAGGATGTTTAGAGACAAAATTATCAGAGAATGGCTGATCCAAAGGCTTGAGAGGTGTGGGTAAGGAGGTACAGTTGGGGGCCTTTTATAAGAGGAGAGGAGGGGCCCTCTTGGAAAGGTATAAAATGTTACTTTATTTTCAAATGAGTTTCGGATTTTAAAGGTCTCAAATTGATTTATTTTGAGGATAAGGTGATAAGGGTTATAAATATACTCATTCAACAGGTTTTTGACTTGTGTAGGGCTTAGATTTTACATTATCTTTTCATTTTATTTAAATTGTTAAATAATGAGGTAATCGCTACATTATCATGATGTCATAAATAATTTAATTTATTTAATGTCTAAAAATTATTAAACAAATTCAATGATGTAGGAAATCTTTTTATCTTTCCAATTACTATTTACAGTCAAAAATATGACTTGTATGACCCCATGTAAAAATTGTTTTAGTTAAACAGTACATGTTTGTGTCATTTTTACTTTTACTTTAAATAAAAGGCATTAATGTCATTATCTTACCCAAGTGGCTCCATGGGGTCCCAAAACTCGATCCATGGGTTTTCTTGGTCGTCCATGACACATCCAATAAGGTTAGTACATGTGTTAAGGACATTTCATATTATTAGAACATTATTTTTACCTTAAACTACACTAATTACCTCTAATCGCGATTAAAAACATAAAATTTACTATTCACCAAAAAATTATCTTAATCCCATTAAACCACATTTTACTTCCTAATTACAACCATTTATGTAGGATTTTTGAACTTCAAAACACAAAGGTGGTAAAATATTATTTAAACGAAAAATCAGTTTTTTATGTACCACTTAGTGGTTTCACTATTCATCAAAAATTGATGTTTTTCAGAAAAATACCAAAACATCACCCTAAGCTATATTTGATATTCCAAATTAAAAAATGATGTCTATTTTAAAAAATCCAAAACATATAAGTTAAAATAATTAATTTAATAATTAATTCCCACTGTCAGAACCAGTAGCGTGTTTTTATGAAACAATATATATCAAAAGATTGACACTAGTGTAAGTCCAATTTCAAAGTGAAATTAATTACAACAACCACTATTGTATTAAATGGTAAAAATGTATTCTAATTTCACTTTAAAAACAAATCAAAAGATAATTTAATCATATAAATAAATTAGATTAAAAAGTGGTTTTTAAATAAAATACAACATTTTTCACTATTCATTTAAAAAATGAACATTATCAGAAAAATACCAAAAATTTATCCAAAGTAAATTTCAATGTCCCAATCATATAAAATAAGTCTATTTTTACAAATATATCTTATAAAATTGTCAAAATATAGATTTAAAAATGGTTCACCATCAAAAGGCGGTAAAACAATCTTTTAAAAATATTATAGTATTCCATGCATTAGGTTGGATTTATTCTCACTTTAAGCCTCTAAAACACTATCTAATTCATAAATAGACATAGATAACTATATCTATTATTCATTACTTAATTGGGATGTTACATCCTTCCCCCCTTTAGAAAATTGTGTCCCCACAATTTATTTACTTATCGAATAAGTTGGGGTATTTATCCCTCATAGCATTTTCAGATTCCCACATTGCCTCTTCAACCATATAGTTTTTCCACAAAACTGTTACCTGATGAATCACATTATTCTGCCACACTTTCTCCCTGTGGTCAAGAATCTGGACTGGTTATTCCTAATAAGTTAGATTCTCTTCCAACTGAACTACCTCTGGGCTCAAAACATGAGATGGATCTGGCATGTACTTCCTTAAAATTGAAACATGAAAAACATTGTGTACCTGAGATAAACTCGGAGGTAAAGCCAATCGGTAAGCAACTGATCCAACTTTTTCCATAATTTCATATGGTCCAATGAACCATGGACTCAGCTTTCCTTTCTTAAAAAATCGCATCACACTTTTCCATGGTGAGACTTTGAGAAAAACATGATCACCTACCTCGAAAGATAGATCCTTCCTCCGGTTATCCGCATAACTCTTCTGCCTGCTCTGAGCTATTCTCATGTGTTTCTAAATCATTTGAACTTTTTATACCATCTCTTATACCAATTCTGGTCCCATCAACTTCCTTTCACCCACTTCATCCCAAAAAGCTGATGTTCAACACCATTTACTATATAATGCCTCAAATGGATCCATCTGTATACTTGAATGAAAACTGTTATTATAAGAAAAATCAACCAAAGAAATATGTTGGTCCAAACTTCCCTGATAATCCATCGAACAAGCACGTAGCATATCTTCCAAAGTCTGAATTGTTCGTTCTGACTGCCCATCTGATTGAGAATGAAAAGTTGTACTAAAATTTAATTCAGTACCCAACGACTTCTGAAGGCCTTTCCAAAAGTGATAAGTAAACCTAGTATCAAGATCAGATACAATAGAGAGAGGAACTCCATGTAACCTGGCTATCTCTTTGAGATACAAACAAGAATGTTGATCTGGGGAAAAATTATCTCGTATAGCAAGGAAACGAGCAGATTTAGTCAAGCGATCAACAATAAACCATATTTCATTATTACCTATAGGTGTCTTCGACAATCCCACAACGAAGTCCATGGATATATTCTCCAATTTCCACTCTAGAACTGATAATGGCTGAAGCATCCCTTTCAGTAACTGCCACTCTAATTTAACCTATTGACATTTCAAACACTTCACAGTAAAATCAGCAATATCCCTTTTCATTCCATCCCACCAGTAATACTCTCGAAGATCTCTACACATCTTTGTACTTCCTGGATGAACTGAAAACTGAGAACTATGAGCTTCAAATAAAAGATCTCTCTTCAACTATGAATCACAAGGAACACATAGTCTCCTACCAAATATCAATACACAATCATTATCAAAGTTGAATTCTGGAAACTTACCCTTCTGAACCAGCTCTACCTTTTTCTACAACTCACTGTCTTGCTTTTATGCTTGCTTGATTCTATCTGATAGAGAAGATTTCACTGATACCTAAAATAAAACAGAAGGACATCATGCACCAACAACTTTTATGCCAATGTTCTTTAAACCCTTAACCAAAGGATCACATTCCAAACACAACATTGTTAATGAATCATTACTTTTTCGACTCAAAGCATCAACCACTTTATTTGATTTTCCAGGATGGTAATGATTTGAAAAATCATAATCCTTGATTAATTCTAGCCATCTCCTCTGTCCCATGTTCAATTCTTTCTAAGTGAATATATAATTTAAAATTTTTTTATCGGTATATATTTCACACTTTACGCCATACAAATGATGCCTCCAAATTTTTAAAGTGAAAACAACAACAGTTAATTCCAAATAATGTGTAGGATAAGTTACCTCATGAGTTTTCAATTTTCATGAAGCATAATAAATTACCTGATCATTCATCATTAAGACACATCAAAGTCCTATCAATGAAGCATCACTGTAGAAAACAAACTCACCATTACTGGAAGGTAGTTCCAAAACTGGAGCATTCACCAATCTTTTTTTCAGTTCCTGAAAAAAATCATCACATTATTTTGTCCAGATAAACATAACACCCTTCCGAGTTAGCGTAGTCATTGGACTAGATAACCGTGAAAAATTTCTAACAAACATTCGGTAATAGCCTACCAAACCAAGGAAGCTACGAATCTCAGTTACATTTGTGGGTCTTGGAAATTCTTCAAAAACCTTTGTTTTTACAAGATCAATAGTTATCCCATCTTTAGAAACAATGTGACCAAGGAAAGAAATTTGTTGCAACCAATACTCACACTTTCTGAATTTCCCATACAATTTCATTTATTTTATTTTTGAAAAATAACCCTTAAATGTCTTTCATGCTCCTCTTTACTTTTAGAAAACACCAAAATATCATCAATGAAAACCACCAAAAACTTATCCAAGAACTCATGGAAAATTCTATTTATTAAGTCCATGAATATAGAAGGTGCATTGGATAGCCCAAAAGCCATTACTACAAATTCATAATGGCTATATCTTGTACGAAACACGATCTTTGGAACATCTGCTTCCATTACCTTCAGCTGATGGTACCCCAATCTTAGGTCAATCGTTGAAAAATACAGAGCTCCCTGGAGCTGATCAATCAAATCATCGATATGAGGCAAAGGATATTTCTTCTTAACAGTGATGTTATTCAAGGCTCTATAATCAATGAAAAGTCTCATAGAACCATCTTTCTTTTTAACAAATAAAACAAGATCACCCCATGGTGATGTGCTAGGTCGAATGAAACCTTTCTCCAATAAATCGTGAAATTGCTCCTTCAACAATAAAAGTTCAGTTTGAGCCATTCAATAAGGGGGTTTTGAAATTGGCTTAGCATCAGGAACTAAGTCAACAGTATATTCAACTTCCTGATCCGGTATTATTCCAGGAAACTCATGAAGAAGAATATCAGGATACTCATTTACCACTAGCACATCAATAATCTGAACAGTTCCTTTGTTTTTAATGATGTGTGCAAGGTAACATTCATTTCCATCTTTTACAATTATCACAGCCTCTTGATAAGTTATCAACAGTAAGGGTTCATTCTTGTACAGAAATTGAATCTATTTCTGAAAAGAAACTTCTTTAGATCTACAATCAATCATAACATGGTAAATAGAGAGCCAATCCATACCTAGGATAACATCATACTCTACTAGAGGTAAAACAATAAGGTTTTCAAGTAGGTTCTTTCCACGGATAAGGATAAGAAGATTCTTATAAATTATTTTTTCATCAACATTTCCCCCAGGTGTTTTTAACACATGTTTTGGAGTAATTTCTTGAGATGGTATTCCCATTTTACTGGAAATGTTTTCAAAGATGACAGAATGTGTAGACCCCAAATCAAACAACACACTTGAATAATCTGAGAAAACAAACAAAGTACCTGATACAACTTCATTTGATGACCCAACATCTACTGAAGTAGTTGCAAAGGATTTCACTACCCCTTTCTGCTTGTAGTCTAACTACTTCCCATCACTCGAGCTCTTTGTCAGACACTCATTTGCATAGTGACCCATCCCATTGCACATAAAACATTTCACTAACTGTAAATCAAATTTGGTCTTGCCATCACCATGATCTTTTTCAGTGCAATAATGAGGCTTATGTCCCATCATACCACATCGGTAGCACATTCTAGAATTCAGAAGACATTCCCCAGCATGCCTTTTACCGCATTTATCACAAACTGGAAACTTAGTTTTCTTACCATCATACTTTTTTGAAGAATTCTTCCCTTTCTCCTGCCACCTCGGTCTCTTCTTCTGTTGGTTCTTATAGAACACTTGATCATTGGAAAACTCCATTTCCACCTTCTCAGCACATTGAACCAGCTTTTCATAACATTTGAACTCATGATAAGATAAAGCCCTTCGATATTTTGGCTTTAATCCTGAGTAAACAATGATTGATTTTACTATCAAGATCTCAGATAAAATTTGGAGCATACCTTGCCAATCAAGTTAACCATTCTTCATAGGTAGCCATTGATTCTTCCTCTTGCCTCAATTCCAGGAATTGTTTTTCCATCCTAAGTCGAACAGCCATTTGAAAATACTTCTCAAGAAACATAACATTGAATTCATCCCAGTCGAGAGCATCAATCTCATCAGCGTCCCTTATATTTTTAACCATTGACAACCACTGATCTGCTTCACCCTCCAAATGGTAAATAGCAGGACTAACCTTTTGATTGTATGAACACCCCATGACATCGAAAATCTTCTCCAGTGCTTTAATCCACCCTTCAGCTAGCACATGGTTAGATGATCCTCTGAATGATGGGGGATGTTTCTTCATGAAATGTTCCACCACTGACATGTTCCTCTGTGGTTGATCTGGCTGATCTTATGCATGGATACCATCACCATTTATCTCTTGAGTCAACTGCGCCATTACTGCAACAAAATATTCAGTTCAAATTCTTTCCATCTCAAGATTCTGATTCGGAAGGTCATTTCCTTCTGTATTCCTTCCTTGCACTGCTGCCCTATTTCCTATACGAAAAACCATTCTGAACAATCATGTCTTAAATGAAGCAACATGGTAATCTTCAAATTCTATATCATTTCAATTTGACCATAAAAAAATATGTTTGGATAATAATTTAATAGAATTCTAACTCCTAAAGTTATCTAAACCGACCTCTGATACCAAATATAAGGCCCCAGCCTTAAACATTACTTAATATTGAGTTATTTCAAGAATACACGTTGAGGATCTTTTCAGGTTTATAGTTTTAGAGAATTAGATAATAAAAAATGCATTACATTCCACATTTAAACAAAGTGGTTAAATGAAATATAGAACTCATTTTCCCATCAACGGAATCATATTTAAAATAAAACATGAATTCTTTCTTGACACTTCCTTGACACTATCATCATATCATGTACCTTTCCCTTGACCTGTGAAAAACATTTCAAAATCTTGGGATGAGCATAAAGTGCTCAGTAAGGGATATAAAAGTATGAAATGAAAACATTAGTCCATGTATGAAATCAAACTTTACTCATAAAACATAAGCATTTTAACTTACCTCATCAAATAATGAATAAATCATAGAAATCATAAGACATAAAGGTAACTTGAGGCATTCATAACATTGTGGTGTAGGGAGTAACCCTCTTTCTTACGTTTGGAATAACCATCATAGTATATTCCCTAAAATCTCTTCGGAGAAATCTTAATGTTTAACTCCTTTGCATTACCCAATTCATTGGAGATCTATATCGGGCTCACCAGCCATTAGTTTATCACGGAACCACCCGTCTTCATAAAAATTCCCAAGAACCATAACATAATCTTATCACATAAAATATGCATAAAGGAAACATAACATTTCCACATTTCAATCACAAGATATCTATAAACAATTTGATATAATAAAAACATTATGAAAACCATTTTCAATACCAAAATAAAAGAAATGTAAAACATGGTATTTATTTTTCATTTCAAAAAAAGTATGGCTGGTAGAGGAAGTCGAAACTCAAATAATGGTCAAGGCAGCGGAGAAGTAATTGTCACCACATACGTACGACAATAATATTCCCTTTGTCGTTTAGTAAAACGCATCGTATAAAAATAGATTCCTTTTGAATAAGTGTAAAATTCAATGGGTTTTATACATCGTATAAAATAAACTTGTGTATAAAACAAAATATTCCTTAATGAATAGAGATTGAGACAAAGTCCCATACCTCGGGTCCGAATTAACTCGATCGTTCTTTAAACTCATGAATAATAAACTTGAGTTAATTTCTACTTTATTAAGAACCTTTTTCAAGTTCATTATTCCTTTCATATCACTTATTACCATGTTATGAACAATATGTAATTATTTAAGTTAATAACGGTCGTTTTGTCAATCATTGGTACTTGAGTCAAAAATAAACTCCTTATAATTACAAGTTGTTCATGTGGTAAAATATCCATTATATACAGAATTGTATTCATGATGTAGATATCATATATATATATAATATATATCCAGTATATACATTCATTTATAATATTACATAACATTTAGAGGTAAGAAATGAAATGCACCGTTCAGGGAGACGATAAGCCGTACGTACGCATGTATGCTACTTCAATTAATATTTCGTATTTAATGGAATTAAAACATAATGATACATTATAGTATTATAATTCCAGTATGGTATCATATATAATATCATTAAATATATCCTTTATACATACCACATATGGTATTAACGAATCAAATCACTTTGAGGGGGAGGTAGTCTGCACTTCCTAAAATGAAGATATCGTGTTTACCCATAATAGAAACCATAAAGGTATGCCATAAATGAAAAATTCAGAAGATTACAGAAAAAAATAAACATATTATATATCATATATAAATATACTGACATCTTAATGGCCACCTTTGAAGGTTTTAAAATAATATTGAACAATCATCATTTCGTGAGGCAGAAATTCACCATCCACAGAAACAGTATGTTCTTTAACCCTTAGATGTAGGTGTGTGTAATTGTAGCTCTGATACGTATTATTAAAACATCCTAGTATATTTAAGATACTAGATTTGTTACAAAACAATTGAATAAAAATAGTTTAGGGGGTTGGAGAAGTAAAATAAAACAAAAGAACACAAGTGAAGACATTACCTTAAAATCAGGTAACTCCCTTTGGTTTGAACCAAAATGGATTCTAGAAGAGCTTTTTGTCTAATGTAAGGATTCTAGAATGAGGAGAGGGATTTTTAGAGACAAAATTATCAGATAATGGCCGATCCAAATGCTTTAGAGGTGTTGGTAAGGAGGTATAGGTGGGGGGATTTTATAAGAGGAGAGGAGGGGCACTCTTGGAAAGGTATAGAATGTTACTTTATTTTCAAATGATTTTCGATTTTTAAAGGTCCCGAATTGATGTATTGTGAGGATAAGGTGATAAGGGTTCGAAATATACTCATCAAATAAGATTTTGACATGTGTAGGTCTTATATTTTACATTATCTTTTCATTTTATTTAAATCGTTAAATAATGAGGTAATCGGTCCATCATAATGAAGTCATAATTAATTTAATTTATTTAATATTTAAAAATTATAACAAAAAATACAATGATTTAGGAAAGCTTTTTATCTTTCCAATGACTATTTATAGTCAAAAATCTGACTTCTATAACACCATGTAAAAATTGTCTTAGTAAAACTATACATGTTTGTGTAATTTTTACTTTTACTTTAAATAAAAGGCATTATTGTCATTATCTTACCCAAGTGGCTCCATGGGGTCCCAAAAATATACCCATGGGTTGTCTTGGTAGGCCATGACACATAAAATAATGGTAGGAAAAGTTTCAAGGTAATTTCATATTATTAAAACATTGTTTTACCTTAAAATACACTAATAACCTCTAATCGCGATTAAACATTTAAAAGTTATTATTCACCAAAAAAAATTATTTGAATCCCATTGAACCCCATTTTACTTTATAATGAAACCCATGTATATTGTATTTTTTAAATTTAAAACACAGAGGTGGTAAAATTTTATTTAAACGAAAAATCAGTTTTTTAAGTAGCACTTAGTGGTTTCACTATTCATAAAAAATTGATGTTTTTCAAAAAAAATACCAAAACTTCACCCTAAGATATATTTGATATTATGAATTAAAGAATGATGTCTATTTTACAAAATACAAAACATATAAGTTAAAATAATTAATTTAATAATTAATTCCCACAGTCAGAACAAATAGAGTGTTTTTGTGAAACAGTATATATCAAAAGATTGACACTAGCTTAAGTCCAATATCAAAGTGAAATTAATTCGAAAGGACACTATTGGATTAAATGGTAAAAATATATTATATTTTCACTTTAAAACCAAATCAAAAGATAATTTAATCCTATAAATAAATTATATTAAAAAGTGGTTTTGAATTAAAATACAACATTTTACACTATTCATTTAAAAAAATGAACATTATCAGAAAAATAACATAAATTTATCCAAAGTAAATTTCAATGTCCCAATAATAAATAATAATTTTATTTTAAAAAATATAGCTTATAAAATTGGAAAAAGATAGATTTAAAAATGGTTCACCATTAAAAGGCTGTAAAACAATCTTTTAAAAATATTAGAGTGTTTCCTGCTTTAGGTTGGATTTATTCTCATTTTAAGCCTATAAAACACTATCTAATTCATAAATAGACATAGATAACTATATCTATTGTTCATTACTTGGGATTTTATATAAAGGTTATAACGGTCACATTAAAATAATAATATTTTATCATTTGTTTGAACTTGATGTTGTATATCTGGTATTCTATAGAACATATTTGTTCCTTTTAAAATATCATGATATTTTGTTATCCCCAATTTAGGAAATTTTTCACATAATTGTAATTCATGAATGGTAAATAGGGTTTGAATTTTCAAAATACCATTGTTCAAAACCTGCATCATAAAAAGGGATAATAAAACATCCCTCTAAAATGAGAGAAAGATAATTATAAAGATCATATGGAATAACACGCTATAGGATTGAATATAGTTGAACATAAGTGGGAATTTAAAACGTGTATATAGAAGAAAACCCTAACTTCCAAGAAATTTTACAGAGTGATAGGGAACATGGTCATGAGAAATATAACCATAACTAAATCATAAATCTATGATGGGTTAAAAGACATTGATTTCATTGTAATAAAAGTAAATGGATAACATTTTTTTCAAAATACATTTTCCAAAATTTGAGGAATTGTTGGAGAATTAACATATGGAAATATACTTACTTTTTATGAATAATTTCATCATTTTATCAATTTACACCATAAACTCATCTTTTTTCTCTAAATGATGGGTAATCAAGATAAATATTTTCTGTCAGAATAATTAAAATCAACATATAATGGGTCACATAATCATCAAAATGTTAACTAGATATTCTTCTTATATTTTTAAATTACCAAAAACAAGTAGTTAATATAAGATAATATAATCTCAAAAATAATAAACCTCCATATGAATAAAAAATAGTTTAATTTCAAAAATTTAACAATAATAATGAATGTTTAATATAGATCATTCAACAAATAACTATCCCTAAAATTGCTCAAAAATATCCCAAACTAAGATCGAAACCCAAAAATAAAGAATATACTATCATGTCAAAATCAATGTCAAATTTATTATGAATATTTAAATAAAATCAATCTCTCTTAATATTCAATACAAAATATTTAATTTCCAAAATCCAATTATCTAAAAGATTTTATATTAATTTCCAAAAATAACCTGAATGACCATAATCCATAATAATATCATATATTATTCCAAAAGTTTATTCAAACTTTATTCCTTAAATAAAATCCTATTGTTTTTTACATAACATAATCTTATAATGCAGCCCAAAATAATAGTTATCTTATTCTAAAATATAATTATTCATATAATCACCAAATCACTTTTTCACATCATGGTTATCTATAAGACAAAACATATGTACCCAAATTTTACTTAACATTTAACAATAATGTGTTTTAAATAATTTAAAACAATTTTAGAAAAACTAGGACTTCATGTAGGCTAGTGGAAATCGAAGTGCCCTTCTCAACCTTAGTTTGTGGGTTCATGCCTCACAGTATTTCTAGATGTGATGTTTTTGACCCTACGTGTATGTTGTCATTTTTCTGAAAATATATTAATATAATCCTAATAACATTACCAAAAATGGGATAAAAATACTAAAAAATAACCTTAATATATTCAACATTAAATAAATGTTCCTCAATGGTTATATCATACTATACATTTTCTATCCCAAAAGTGTAATAACCCATAATTTCCACCAAATTAAATATTATATAAACCCTAAAGGTTATAAATTCATTTAAACATATTTTAATGAAAGTAAAATTTCATTATTCATCAAATTAAATTCTCACATAATAAACTTAAGGGTTACATATACTTTAAATATCTATCAAAACTAAATAAAATTCTACCAGAGTACTCTAATCATCAAAAATTACTAATGAATTTAAACATATGATCATCCTTATATCTACCACTATATCATAAATCTTTAACTATGAAACTATAATCATTTAATGGTCTTTATAATACCTTATCCTTTATATTCCATATTCTAACTTAATTTTTATTTGAAATAAAAAATATAAATCATTCCCTATTATTCAACAATGTAAAAACATAAGCCCAGAAATAAAACAAAACATTCACATGTCAGTTTTAGTTTCCACACCTTTAAATATAATGGAATTAGGTATTTCTAAAAATACATGTGTGCAACATTTTTGATCCCATTAATGGTAATTTCCTATAAAATATCTATTTTCGTAATATCTATTCTACCAACATTTAAAACATTCATTTGATACCACTAGAATAACGTCTTTTCCCTTTATTGAGTTAACTAAACACTATATTTTCCCTTAGAAGATTATATTCTTTGTAACCTCTTTTACCAAATATAAAGTATCTTTAAATTATTTTAATACATTTTATAAGGTGAATATTTCTTCATTTTTTTCACATTGGTCATTGAATATGTTCAACTATATTTGTCATTATCACCTAAATGTCTATAGGGAATCATTTACCTTATATTTGATTCATTATAAAACTCACATAGGTTCTTGTTATTAATAATTACTCGTAATATATGGTTAATAATAACTACATGATTTTTCTCTATAACTTTGATTTTGTTTTGTTTATTATTTAGACAAACACCACATTTTCTATTAAATCCATTATTCTATACTTTCCTGCAAGATCTAGCTATTTAGTAAAACCAAAAATTCTAGTATGAGCATATCAATAATATCAAAATATAACTGCATATGAGGAGGATAAACACTAATACAAAGTTGTTCATGTTATCTCAAACACTTTCAATTTATCCAAAATAAATATGATTCTCCCTAACATATAAACCATTTTAGTTATAAAAGTCATGTAACTAATACCAAAATAACATCCAATATTATAATTTTTTCTAAACCCTCATCTGGTACCAACAATATTGAACCAGCCTTAAAAATTAAATAATATCTATTATTAAGTTAATAATTCATTCCCTTACTTGTGATGATATTTTTATGTTTATAGTTTTATAGAATTAAGTCATAAGTCATACATAACAAAACCATATAATAAAAATTATAATCTTCTAATATGTGTCTATTTCTTTAAAATATAAGACCATTAAAATAAAAAATGAAATATTTTCTAGAAAAATAATCAATAATTTTGAGTTGAACTATTTTTTTTCTTACACATCCTTAAAACCATGTGGAAAACATTTTAATAACATGTGATGTGCCATGAAGTCTTAGTAAGGGACATAAAAAGAAGAAGATATCCATTATTTGAGTGAAAAAAATATAAAACCCATTAAATTTTTCCATTTATTTCAATGAACTTCGATCTAGTGAAATAATTAATTTCCACTTGAAAATCACACACAATTTTTTTCACAAGATAATATTTAAACTCATTTACCTTTTTTAAACCCATGTTAGAAATAACTATTGATCAATTAAATCATTTGAAAGAACCCGTCTTTAACCCTGTCATTCTTTCCTAAAAATAAAATTTACATTACCCAATTCATTGGAACACTATTTTCGAACACCGAGAGCTATAATGGGATCGTCTGATGCTATATGAGACACCCAACACATAAGATTCATATTGATCTCTCATGAGTTATAATGAGGCTCAACCCTTTATATAAGCTATATAATTCTCTCATGTTTCAAATATACAGATCAATTACAAAATAAAACATTTTATTCTTACAATTTTTCATCATAAAACCATTGAAAAAATATTTTTAAAACACATTTTTTCTTTTGGGTTTTTGGGGATAAAGAACCACACATGTGATGGGAACTTCAATTATCTAATGGGAAATCGGTAGTATATCCTTTTTATATTATAAAATATATTTCATGGCTAAGTTATTTCTCCTTTGGTTTTCAATTATTTTTTCTTCTGGAATACATGGGTGGCCTAACCCAAAGAGTGGATTGTAGTGGGGGTCAATATATTTGTACAATTATTTAAGTCGATCCCACCATTTTTTCCCTATAAAAACTCCCAATGGCTCCCAAAACCATAAATGGGTACAAAATTTATTTCAAAATGCATGTGGTCCTTTGGGGTTTCATATGGAATAAAGCTTATGAGATCACATTGGTTGAGAGGATGTGAGGTTGGGCTCGTCACACTTTTTTAGGGAGTTGTTTCTTACATATAGACTCTCTTTTATATTTAAGATATATTAGAAAATAACTTCTTAATCCCAATATTTGATCAGTTATCCTAACAAAATTATCATAGGTTATCTTTCTTTATATGAAAAAGATAAGGGAATATTTTTTCTGAATCCATATATATGTATCTGAGGTTCGTTATTCATTACCTTTAGTGGGTTTCTTCTTTTATGATGAATCCATACACCAAGCACTCTAGAGTTTATTTTTATCCAGGGAGGATGTTAATATTTTGAGTATGGGATTGAACCATTATGAGGCATCCTACTTATCAATTTTTATAACAGGAATCTAAACCAACATAGTTTGTTAAACCCGTGTAGTTTAATATCACAAAGAAATGACATATTTGTGGTAACTTGTAAAATATGTTTTGAGCATGAGCCTCTGAAAGGTTTCCAATGTATTCTAGTAATAGAAAGAATCAAAATAATGGAAGTTCACTTTTTCCATTAGGAATAGACCCAATGTAGATACCCAAGTGTGATGGGAAATTGTATCATACCACCAATCAGGTCTTATGCACTGTGGTTTCCCTTACTAGTGATGATTCATGATGCTAATAAAGTGATTGTTGTGACTCCCTGAGACCATGTGAGTTTTTACCGATGTGGGAAACATGGTCCAGAATGTAATCATCCTCACTTCATATAGATGTTATTATTACAAGGTGGGATAACCCATTAGATGCTCAATATCAGGCTTATGTTGTTGTGAGGCATCATACATATCCAGGTTATGGATGGGTTAAATTCATCGTAGTTTAGTTATTTTCTAATCTTTTGGTGTATGAGGAAGGATCATTAAACCATTAAATATATTGGGTCTCAATGGTCGAAATGTTAGAGACATAGAAGTGATTAAACCAAAGTGGATTCCCATTTCTGCTCGGGCCATCATAAGGTGTACTATGTATACTAGTTATGGAAGGAATCAGAGTCATTTTAGTTCAATATGTCAAAGATTACACACTGAGGCTTCCCTTATATACATGATATATAAAATTATACCACTAATGGAGGATTACACTTTGAGGTTTCCCTTGTCTTGATATAGGCTTATAACGTGAATGATGTGATCACTGTAACTCCATTTGAGCTCATGAGCTGTTCTCGGTGTGAGAAACAAGGTATAGAAAATAACCATCCCCACCAGTTATGGATGCATGAATTATGCGCTAGGATAGCCATTTGGAGTTTTGATATGGATCTCATGACTTAATAAGGATCCCTATATATATTGGTTATGGTAGGAATCGAAGTTATTGTAGTTTTCTAAGTTGGGGCTAACACACTAAGGCATCCCTTATATGTAGGTTGGAAAATTTAATCATGTCTTGGGACACCTACTTATCATGGTCTACTTCTCTTCATGAAATGCATTGGTTTTCTATCTAACAATCCCCGATTTTTTGTTTGACATGTTAGATAATGACTTCCTAAAAAAGTCAAAATAAAATTGCATGACCTATTTTACATATCCACACGATGTCACATAATCCGGATGGCATGTTATGACCAAGGGTGACTTTTATAGAGGACACTGAAAGACCCGGTTGTCTAATTTTGGAGGCCATCATGTGGTCTCGGTTGACATTCACAGAGGGCATCACATGATCCATCTTGCTTTCCCATGTGTCATTCTGAATGATGATTGAAATTATTAGAGGCTGTGTTTAGAGTCTATGTGAAATTTATGGAGGGTGTTTCTTGTCATGGATGATTTTTCTACGTTTCATCAAGAAAGTTGGTTGACATGTCTGGTGGACATCTCAAGATATGGATGGTTGGTTCATAGGATAACACATGATCTAGTTGACATGTCTGGAATATTTCACAGGATCTGGGTGGCTTGTTCGGAGGACGTTGCAAGAACCAATTGACATGTCCGAAGAAAGTCATAGGATCTAGGTAGCTTCTCCGGAGGACCTCGCGAGAGCCAATTGACATGTCCAGAGGGTTTTACATGATCTGGATTTCTTGTACAGAGGATGTCGTAGGATCTAATTGACATATCCTATGGCCATCATGAGACTTATCTAACATTCACTAATATCTCCATATGATTTGGTTGGCATGTCTAGATGTCATCAGAAGGTATGGATAGTGAGCTCAGATGGTTTTTTCAGACCTTGGTTTCATGGAAGGAGGGTTTCATATGAAATTATCTAAATCATCTAGGAACTTTTCATGATCCAAATACTATACCAAATGAGCATCATGTCATCCGAGAGACATGCCCTGCTGTTTTCTCATGAACTAGGTGTTTTAGGCGATGTGCATGAGGATCAACTTCAATGTTATTCGCATAATTATCCCATATTTTAAGTCATTGTTCTAGATTTTTATTTCATATTCCTTATATTTTTTCAGTGTTGATTTATTTTAAATCATGTGTGATTGATCAGGGATGTGGGATATCCTTATATTAACCTACCTAATGTCTTTTCTCTGACTTATGAGTGATCATGAGAAGAGCCTATGCATGTCGCAAAATCTTCGTAGATGATTCTCTAAATTTTACCAACAAGAAAAACATTCATATCATGAGATCAATTGCTCCAAGAAATTCTCTCAGATGCCCAAGTGTGTCAGTGTGAGGATCTAAGGATGAATTTTTGTAGGTTGGGGTGGGGGATTTAAGGGCCTCCCTGCCTCAATTATTATCTACATTAAGAGACATGTATCATGAAAATATAGTCTGGAGTAATTATAGGGATTTATTATCCTGTTTTTCATTAGATCTTGTTATAATTCATTACAAAAAAATAACATTACATTCAGGGACTATGATATCATCTTTTCAACACCCCTTTTATCAGAATATAGCTAATTAATTGGGTATTTCTTAATCATGTGAGACGAAAATGGGACTTTTACATTTTTAGGATTATATATCATTAGAATTTAATGATACAATGATGCCTCTTTAAAGGATTTCATGTAATCTAAATAAATTTTCTAGGACCATTTTCAAGAAAAGGATAGCCTTTTATGGGTCTTTAGTGAGATCTAGTCGTCACACTGAAGGGGTTTTGCAAGGTCCTAGGGAGATCATGAACATGTCACATGATATTTATGACTACAGTAGGCTTATTCATTTTCTATTTTACATCCTTATTTTATTTTTCAAAGGACTGGGGATCCTACAATCTTCAACAATTATTATATAATATAATTACTCTCCTCACCAATGATGTGTCACATAACCGACAAAGGGTAAAGTGGTGATGCTTATCATTTCATGGAAGAAACCTCTTGTTTGCCTTATATAACTAAATGGGGTCTCTAGACTACATGGAAATATATAATTCCCTTCATGTGGTGAGGGTGACATGTCTCCATGGGATTATAATGTCTCTCAAAATATATAAATCCCATCTCATGATTTTTACGACCACAAGAGGTTCCCCCCATTTCTTTTTTTATTTCCTTTTTTATTTTACAAGGATTAGGGATCTCACAGGTTTTCTTGATTTTTGTAAGGGAAAATAATTCTTCCAATTTGTGATGCATCACATGACCAAAAAACTTTCAAATAGTTATGTGATGGTATTATCATATAAAAACCATTTCTTGTTTTTTGTGCTAATGGGGGAGCACGAGACTGCTTGGACATGTCTGAAACCCTTCATGTGATGGGGGTGAAAAGTTAGTGGGATCTTATGAAACCTAAAAAACATGTATTTGGGGATTCCAAGATGTCTCACAAGCTATATGGGTGAATTATGTGTGTTTTTGGACCGCAAGTAACTCCTTCCTTTTATATATTTTTCTCCCAATTTTATAATGATTTTTGGATGGCTTGTCAGGCTTCTGTCACCTGACAATTCATGTAACCCGGGGGTTCTCGTTTGGAAGTCATCACATAATCATTTATTGGTTGGGACACCTTCAAATGAGTAGATATACTTTTAAAAGGGTATCTATGAGATCTACTATAGGTTATTATATACCCATGGCTACTTTGTGTGACCTTTTGAAGGTCTTGTGATCATGTGTCCCTTGGTGGATAATGAGATTCAAGAGTTCTGACCAACTTTTCATCCTTTTATTTGTGGGGAAAATAAAACTCAAATTCATGTATTTATTGCCTTTTGATTTATATGATTATTATTTGATGGTAATGGACAAATTCCCAACTCTATAGAGACACCTACGTGGATAGGGGATCGCTTATGAGGAATGTAAATTCTTGCCTGAGGCTTTTCAGTTGTCACCAATCAGTGTCTTTGGGTGATGCTTTCTCGGCCAAATGATGTTTTTTATTCCTTGGAATTCCCAATAAATAGGGTAGAGGATATTAGTTCATTCACCAATACTCAATACTCAGAGCTCTTATTCCATACTTCTGACATGTAACCCTTTCACAACATCGCTTCCCAAGAACCAATCATGATATCTGTTCGCCAGACCTTCCTACAAGATGTGCCTTTCTAGATCTAATTTTTCTGGGTTCTTGGTTGAGTCAACCTGAAAATAAATTTTTATAATTGGGTAAACTTAATCCATGTGGATGCACTACTGTATTTGAATTATTTTTAGGATATACTGTCTCGACCATGTGATCCTCTTTGACTATTTTGTGAATTTTGTAACCATGTCAAGGTCACCAGACAACTAGTCTTCTAATGAGTCATGTGGTTTCATGATTTTCTTAATGTTTATGTGGTCTAAAATATATTCATGATACAATAAAATCTTTGAATACTTTATGAAATAAGGAATTCCTTTCTGGTTCATACAATATGTATGAAACAATTGGAATTTTTTGTATTTCCATTGACAGAATTTTATTTTATCTTCATGGATTATTCCACATACTTTTCTTCATATGGCTTCTTATTCTCATCATACTTATTCTATTTTGGATAATCAAAGGTCCATGATTTATAAAAACCACAATGATGACCCTCTATACCATAGTAATTCTAATAATAAGTTTATGAAATAGCTTATTCTATTCGAGATCCAGAATTATCATTTTTACAACATATTACTCTATATAGGTGTAGCTTCAGAGAAAATGTTGTCATTGATTATTTGGACTACAATATTACATCATTTTGGGTGTCAACTTCTCTGGAATTTATTTGTATGAATGTTTTTGAGGATGAACAATGTGTCACAGAGAAATCCTAGGGATTGTCTTATATGCAGAAATCTATCCCTTGGGTCTATATGGTTTTGATTTCACTCACCAATCCATCACTCAGAGTTATTAGAGTAAATTTATATCTTCTCTAAATAGCTCGAGTAGTTGATGGAGCTTGAAATGGGATATTTTCCTTGGGGTATCTTTTTTGATGAATAGACATGGACAATATGGGTTAGGAAATGTTTCTTAATGTTTTCTGATCGGTTATATGATTTCCATTATTCAAAAGTAGTATAGATTTTTTTAATTTAATATGTATCGTCAATATAATCTTCTTAAGAAATGTTCATGTCCTTGGTTCTCTAAAACCAACTCATTTTATCTGTGCCATGGTGATATTGGAAATGGTGTCTAGGATATCTATCTACTAGGTGGGATACCCCCTCTTTGAGAGATGTGTGATGAATTATTTACTAAAGAAGATGTTTGGGATGATCCATTGAAAAATTTGGTCATTGTGAGGTATGTACTGATCATTATGAGGGAAATTTAAAGGAAGGATTTGACTATGTACTCTCTTATTTCATTCAAATATCAGATCAATATTTTCAATTGTAATAGAGCTAGGATGAATACAATATTCACCCCATCAGTGCCCTTCCCGGTAGGTTCATGACTCTGCTTAGTCATATTGGGCCATTATGGAAGCCATGTATCATACATCAGGGGATATTTAGTAAATCCTGATATCTTTCCAAGCTTAGGTTGGTGGGCTTTATTTCCATGTTGTTGAAAGGGTTTTTATATTGGATGGGGGAACATATTTAGGAATCTGGCTTAGTAGACTTGGGTTTAAAGCACAACTATTGAAGGGACATCAACTTAATCTGGTGCTGTCTACCCTTTCAGACCTTTACCGACTCTAGGATAACATTTAGTAGGGCAGTGTCCATTATAGGATCAGTGGTCCTTTCTATTTTTTATTTTTCTAGTTAGGAGAGTATTTCCATTTCTATGAGTACTAAAATACCACCATGATCCTTGGTGTCTTATCTTATCCTAGGTTTCTAAACATATTCTGGATTGGTGCTATGTCACAAGGATATGAGGAGGTTATTGATGTGTTGATTCAACCTGATAGCTTTGATTTCACCCCTTATCCATTACTAACTAGTCCAATCATTGAAAATGGAGGCTTCTATCATGACCAAGGTCATATAATATCTCCCATGGGGATGGGGCCTTGCATGTAGAATGGATGAGTTGATTGTATACATGCCATATACACCTTATCAGGTTAATCTTCAGTTCATCTACACCTAATGGGTATCCCCTCCTACTTAGGCTGGCATGTGAGGGGAGCAACACCTTATGATCATCCTCTAGTTTTGGATGATTTTGGCATGTGAAGATACTGATATTGATAACATTCTTCAATATATTTTTTCTTCTACCTTTCATTCTCTGAATTATTCCCAAGCTTGGGCAGTAGCCTACCCTGGTGGTGTGATAATCCAACTAATTATTCATGTGGAAAAACTTTTTCCCTCACTAACACCTCTATCTTTAGTAATGATAGAGTTGAATCAATACACTAGTGAAATGTCATGGAATGGTTATTTTTTCATTTATTCATAAATTTTTCTATACTCCATTTAGTAAATTTCTTGTAAAAGTGCATAATTGTTGTAAGATACTCTTTTTTCGTACTAAATATAATTTATGAGCACTATTTCAAGTATTCCAATTGAGTTAGTTTACTATTTTAATTATAAATCTCACCATACTATCTAAATTTAATGGTTATTAATTTTAAGGATTATTTATTCAATTTGAAAAATATCATTATAAGTAATCATAGGACAATTATTCCATTTTAATGGTCATACAGACCACGCCATAAGGCCCAAAGAATTTGTGAATGAACTAGACCATCCATGAAGATTAAATTACTGGGCTCAATCCATTAGTCCAAAATCGTTTACTCTCCACCAAAAATTGATGTAAAATACCATACATATTGGAAAAAAAATCCCAAGACCATTCTCCACTAAAAAGGAAAAAATGATTCCATGAAGTCTATCCCACCATTCAGTCTAGGAATTAAAACCATCACACAGATATTAATTTTTCTCCTGATATATACATCTAAGAAAGATAATATTTTACATTTAGAAATGAGAAATATAGGAAGCCAAATTTTTTGAATAAGGTGTCCAAATTTTAGGGAATCTTCCAATTCAAAAACCCATTCACATTATGGACTTTAAAAAAGTGTTGATAAAAATGGACAGGTGAAAACTTTTTAGTTAAATAGAAATATATTTTGGTAAAAGTCCAATGGATGCAAAATTTTGATGGGTAATAGTTAAAATCAGCATATACAACTTTTAAAAAAGATAATATCTCAATAAATAGCATTATGGATGGAAAAATTGGTGATCCAAATGGAAGTGTATATTTGGAATGCAAATTGTCCACCACCTTGGAATATAAATTCATCTCCCTCTACTCCATGCATTGAGTTTTCAATTAATAATACAGAGGCTTACATTTTCATGAGAAAATCATTTTCTAAGGCTTGGGAGGACCTTACATACTTAATTTTTTACTAGATAGACACTTCCTCCTCTCATTTTTTTCATTTACTTTTGTCTTATTCTTTGTTTGAAATCTCATAAGTGTTTGGGGAGTAAATATGTTTTGATGCATATTTATTTAACATTTTTTTTATCACCCACCCTTCATTTTTTAATATTAATTCCATTAAAATAGTTTAAATCAATTTTTACCCATTCCCTTCTTTTCTTCCTCATTCAATTGAAATTCTGTTTAAAATTATCAACACCGTTTTTGTGTGTGTTTAGCACACTAATCTTATCTTATCCCTTTATTTTTGTTTTATTTATAAATATTCATCATAAATATTATAACCATGTTATTAAACAAACCAATGGTGAGTAATTCTACAACTAGGGTGAGTAATTATTTGGGGATGATAAGTTATTGAGATCTTTCCCTCGATGAATATTATTTGAATTAACATTTTGCATTTTAAGTTAAATTTTCATAGATTAATGACATGTTTTTCTTAAGGTGTAGATTCCAAGGATTATTAGAATAATAAATACACTATCATAAATATGAAATGATCGAGATTAGAACCTTAAGTTATGTTATTTCTTGTATTAAATCCTTAACACTTAGGAATTCCAATCAACATAATCTAGTAAAGTGGGTGTTGATTTATTTAAATATAAAGAAATGCTCAAGGATATCGCAAGATTAACTCTCTAATGATGAACCCACCCTAATATTTATTAAATTGTTAAATATATATATAAATAAATCAATCAATTCAGTTATGCTCTACAAAAAACACCCCAATTAAAATATAACCAACCAAAAAAAATTGTATTTTAAAATATATCATCAATGAGGATTCGACCTGAGTGATACAATACACATTAGCAGAGCATCAGAACCTTGAACGGTTGATTTTTGAAAACTAGAAATTCTAAAATTGGAACCATTTCTAGGTATGTTTCATTAAATATTCAGGTTTTTTATATTTTTTGTAAAACAAAAATAATAAAACCAAAAAATAATTAACAAAAAACAAAAAGTAAATCCTGTTTTCTCATAAAAATCATATACAAAATAAACCAAAACAAATTTTCTTCCTCGCCCTTCCCAAACATCCAAAATTACTTTAATCCTACCAAACAATGCCTCATATTTTTTTGACCCTGTAATTGAGTGAACTCTTCTCCAACTAAGGGGGAATTTTAGAGATAATCAAATCACTCACGGTCCTGTCATTGTCGAACCAATTGAACTAGAAATGGAAAATCCTAGGGAAGAAACCCTAAAATAACACCCTACCCCTGATATTAATTACCAACCCATTTGTATTGAATATCCAAACATTGAGGCTTAATTTGAACTCAAACTAGGTTTGATTCAACTTCTACCTCGTTTCCACGGGCTAGTCAGCGAGGATACAAATATTCATCTCAATGAATTCCAAGTGTTGTGCTCTACCATGAAACCTCATGTGGTTTCTGAAGAAAAAATAAAACATAGAGAATTTTTTTTCTCCCCAGATGAATCTTGTATATTTTGGCTCTACTGCCTCAATCCTAGTTCCATAACCACATGGAATTATATGTAGTCTCTTTTGTTAGAAATTTTTTTCCTACTTCTCGTACTGCTTCTATCTGAATGAAAATAAGTGGTATCTATCAATTACCTAATGAATCAATCAATGAGTATTGGGATCTGTTCAAAAATCATGTGTAAACCTTACCACACCACTTAATCCCTTAAAAACTCTTGATCCAATACTTCTATGAGGGGTTATTGTCTATGGATAGAACACTCATTAATGTTGCAAGTGGAGGTTCCCTTGTTGAAAAAAAATCCTTCAACTGAATAATATCTCATGATAAATATGGCTAAAAAATATAGAAATTCCATACTCGAGAATATTCTCATGTCAAATATTTCCAATAGAATCAATCTATTGATCAAAAAATGGTGATAGAGTGGATGAGAGAACATACATATCTTGTGAGAAAACTAACAATGGTTTCCAAATCTCTAACATCATCTTCTCTACAATCTCTATTCAAAGGTCCTCTCAAGAATTTTGGAATCAGTAGCTCACCATCTCATCCAACTAACACACATCCACAAATCCATGATGATCCATCTCATTCAATTGAAAAATTGGAGCTCAATGCAACATGTGCTCAGAGGAACCCCAACCCTCAACAATTACGTCAGTTCAATAGAATCTTCATCCAACCCCAATTTGAGCCCTTATCTTCTACCATTAACCATGTATTGTGGTATGGAAATCCCATTTCTTATACCCCTTAATTCCCACATCAAAATATAACGATTCCAATATAGTCAAGGTGTTGGTAACTTCCAATTACCTTACCTTTCTGTTTCTCAACCGCAAAGGATAAATCCTCCTCTTGGTCCTCCAGGATTACGCTATCCTAATGACCCTTTTTAATTACCAAAAAAAATACAAGAACTTTCCCAAGAACCAAAATCTAGGTAATCTTAATGCAGGACATGACACTTATTCCATGAAACTAGGCGAAATAATTGTGGATAAGCTTGCCTCATTCACCCATTCCAGCCTCAAAATCATTGAAACCCAAATTTTTTAACATGCATCCACCTAAGCCAGTTGAAACAATCGAATTAATCCATATTTCTATCTCAAAAACTACTCAACCCGAAGGGTAATGTAAGTGCAATTTCACATATATTTGGAAATCAAGTCACTATGACTCATGATGAATCCCCTAAATCCCCTTTTAATGGTGAGATTGAATATGAGAAGACCATGAATCCTGAAAACAAACCTAATGCCACTACATCACCTCCTTATATTCCTTTAAAAAACCTAATTCATTTTTAAGCAATCACTAAGACATATAATTCATTTTAACCTTATCATAAAATTCTCGACATGTTTAGATGTCTTGAAGTCAACATTACCCTCTTAGATTTCATTAAACAAATCCTTAAGTTTGAAAAGTTTCTTATCGAGTTTTGAACCCAAAGAGACAACTTTAGACCGTGGAGAATGTTTCAACGCAATAGTCCATACCCATGAAGTGCAATGATCTTAGGACCATTAAAGTTCAATTCTATATAGGAAGTTAAAACTTAAATGATTAACTAATAGACATAGGAAGATCGATAAATGTCATTCCTAAATACATATTCTCAAACATTAGTCTAAGTCCCTTACATCTAACGGGTGTTGTCAGCCAGTTATCCAATCAAAGAACTATCAGTCATAAGAGAATAATTGAGGATGTCCTTGTCCTATTCAATGATTTTATCATCCCATATGACTTTTATTTACTTGAAATGTAAGGTGAGACAACTTCTTTCTAGTCTACTCTAATACTAGTAAGACAATTCCTTGTGAAATGTAAAACCAAAATTGATGTCCATGATATCATCTTATCCATGGAATTTTGTGACCAACACATTAAGTTCAATATTTATCAATCCATGTGATACCCATCAGAGAATAAATATTTATTCTCTATCCATGCTTATAAATGTATATAAATGAGTGTGCATAATACCAGTCCATCATGTTATTCATGTTTTACTGATAGTGGGGTTTCTGAATATTTCATCCTCATTAACCAAGTCATAAATGGAGATATTGATGTTGAAATTAAAAATGAAAACTCAAATGATCTATTATATTTTGAAAACACTTTGGAATCCCATGTCACCTTTGACCTCCACTACTACAAATTAGAAAATAATTAGAAAAATGAACAAGCATGTTCATTTTTGAATTCAAATTAGATTATCCATCATTCAATATTTTCTATCCATCATTCTGAAAATTCTATTATATGTGAGGTGAACCTTGAACCAGTGTGTTTATATTTTCCCGATGGTCGTGATGTTTGTGATATTTGTTCCCTAAGTAATATAGTGATCACTAGTGAGGTTTAAATTGACGATTATTTGGAAAATAAAATTAATATAAATGATATCTAAAAATTTATTCAGTATTTTGACTCCTCAGATCCCTATTACTATACTTTAGTAAGTCATGAAATAATTGGTTTAAAAACAACAAGGATCTCATACTCTGATTTCATATTATTTTAACCGTACACAAATACACCTTCAAAATTAAAACATCTTCCTGAACTATCACTTATAGAAAAGAAACACTCACTAAGCTACATAATCCCACAAGTTGGAGAGCCAAGAGATGATGTCCATATTATCTTTCAAAGCCATTGAATTACAATCACAAAATCAAGGAAAAGGATAAATTATCCAATGAATAATCAAACATATCAAAGGAGAAGTTTTTATAGAATCACACAAGAGTTTAGTAAATATGGTGGTCACCATAGAACTATGTGTAGTCAACAGCAACTTTCCAGATATTGATAAAAAAAAATCAGCACTACGTGGGAGGAAATCCATCTTTTCATTAACTTTTATTAAATTTTAATTTCTTTTTAGTTTTTTATTAAATTAATAATATTTCTTATTTATATTCTCTTTTAGGTAATGGAAATTTTGTAAATAATCCCAAGATAGGACACACATCCTGAGAACTCCATCGAATTCAATCGGATCCCAAACTACTATATTTGACCCACCACTTGATGGAGATGGAGTCCCCCTAAATCCAAATCAGGGGTCACCACATTCCATTTAACTCATCTTCTTTCTCCCTCTCTCTATCTCTCTTTACCCTTTTATCTTCCCTATCTCTCTATTTTATGTGGGTGTATCTTTTTAAAAAAACTAAAAAAACTAAATGATTTATATTTATTCACCATCCACTATTTAAATTTTGTCTAACCATTTTGGGGACTCAAAGAGGCATGTTTCATCTCAATTTTTTTATTTTCACCAAGAATTTGGATAACGAATATTGTGTCAAAACAAACAATTTATAAATTATAAGATTTATATTTGTAAAATGATTCTTCCAAAAACATGAGTAATATAATTATCTTTCATTCCATGGTCACTTTTGAACATCTTTTAATTTTGTGCATTTTCACCCCCTTTTGCGAGTCTTGTGTTTGTGTACCTTCAAGTAGAATTTCCTAATTTTATGTGCTTGAATATGATAGAGGAATTTTTTGAACAACATGAGAATTAAAATATCCAAATATCCTACCATTAACCTAGAATTAATCCTCTTTTTTGAAATCCTCTTTGATCCTATGAAAACTTTTTCATTGATAGACACATTGCAATCCCAATACCTTATCCCACCCAATATCTACAAGGATTTAAATAGCATAATTTATTAAAATTTAAGTGTGGGGAGCATTGATTTAATTTTTGGTTCCACTTCCTTAATTTTTAATGTGTTGTCATGTGCTTCAGGTCACACATCCATTTTAGTGTGGGTAGAGGTTTTCATTCAATGATTTTTGGGGAACAGATTTTCATTTAGCTAATTTTGTAAATTTTATTGACAAGTGTTCAAATAATGATAAAAAAACAAAAAAATTGGGTTGTGTGTTGGGAAGTTCAAAAATAAATCTTCTTGTACCTTTTATTTTGTTATACCTATTAAAATTAGTGTATTAAAGAGATCAAACATGGGCTGAGAGATGAGTGTGAGGTCTATTTCAAGTTTAACATTCAAAAAAGTGAAAAAAATAATAATAAAAATAACACTTATTTCATTGGGATAAGTTTGGTGTGTTTTAAATATGTCATCTTCTCATCACCTTTTTTTACTCCTTTATTTATTTATTCACAGAATCATTCCCTTGTAAATATGTGTTTACAATTCCTTTCTTGTTTCATTTAAAAAAAATTGTGCATTGTTTTTCCCATGATGATGATTAACCCTCTTCTCCTCTCTCTTGGAAATTAAATTCCTACCATGCCATAGCCATTGAAAAACACCTTCAGAGGACCACTTAATTCTTGTGCACTTTTGGGTAGTGAATGGATGTTGATAGCTCCTTCAAACTCTAATATTTTTACTTTTTGTTGGTGAATGAGTGAACCTCCAGAAATTTTCTTTATCATCTTGAGTGGAGTGATTTTTGAGTGTCCACATTTTCTATAAATAAATTTGAGAATGAAAATTAAATTATTTTTTAACATATTTTGTGAAATAATTTGTGTTTTACTTCATTATGGATGATTGAAATGGTTTAAACCTCCCATTTTTGTGGAAAAAATTTTTTTTGTCAGTGAGAATGAGATTGGTATGTTTTTATATTTGTTGAACATGAAGAAATGAACAAGAATAACTGTCAGGGAGTTGATTTTAATCGTTTTTTGATAACGTTTTCTATACTATCTTTAATAAATTTCATATAAAAGTGCGTAATTGGTGTGAGATACTCCCAATTTCATACTAAATATAATTTTGAGAATTATTTGATGTAGTCCAATTGAGTCAGTTTACTATTTTAATTATAACTCTAAACCTATTTATCTAAATTTAATTTTTCTTTTTTTAGGTATTACTTATTTAATTTCTAACATATCATTAGAAGGAATCATTGGACAATTAATCCATTTGAATGGTCATACAGATAAGAAAATAAGGCCTAAATAATCAATGAAGAAACTAGACCAGACATAAAGATTGAAATACTGGGATCAATCCAAAAGTAAAAAAATCCTTTATTATCCCCTAAAAATATTGGTACAATACCATTCATATTGGATAAAACTTTCAAGGCCAAACTATATTAAAAAGTGACCCAAATGAATCTATGAATTCATGCCCTCCATTTTTTAGGGAATTAAAACCATCACAAATTTATTAATTTATCTCCGGATATAGAAATCCATGAATTATTATATTTTCATTTTAAAAGGGAAGATATATTTTGGAATCCTTTAATGAAGAATGTTTTCAAATTTTAAGGAATCTTCCTGTTCAAAAACCCATTCAAATTATGGCCTTCAAAAACGTGTTGATAAAAATGGATATGTGAAAACTGCATAGTAAAATAGCCATATATTTGGGCCCAAACGTATAATGGACCTAAAATGTTAATGGATGATAGAATACATCAATATCTACAAACTTTATGAATAAAATATCTCTATATTCAGTAGTCTGGATTTCCAAATTGGTGATCGAAGTAGAGGGGGAGATTTAGAATGTTAACATTCCACCACCTTGGGCTATAAATTCATCCTCCTCTTCTCCTTGCATGGATATGGAATTTAAGAAGAGGTAAGAATACATTTTCATGAAAAAACCCATTAAAATGGCTTGGGAGGACCTTACATAGTCATGTTTTCACTTTATATACTCTTCATCCTCTCTCTTTTTTCATTTAATTGTGTGCTCATCTTTGTTTATAATCATAGAAGTGGTTGTGTAGTAATTCTATTTTAATGCACGCTTCATTATAATTTTCTATTTTGATAATCCACCCTCTATTTTTAAATATGAATGCTCTTAAAATATGTTAAATCAGTTTGAAGCCCCTTCCCTTTTTTTTCTTCCTCATTCAATCGAAACTCCGTTTTTAATTCTCGTCATTGTATTTTTGTGTGTTCGGCACACTACTCTTATCATGTCCCTTTCTTTTTCTTCACTTTATAATTCATCATCATAAAAATTAAGCCCATAATATTAACCAAACTAAAGTATAATTAAATATACCATTGGGGTGAGTTATAATTTTGTTGTTTCAAGTGATTGAGATCTTTTTCCCGATGAATATTCTTGGAATTAACATTCTATATGTTAAACATAAATGGTCATGGATTAACAACATATTCTGCATAATTTATGGATTCCATGGATTATTGGAACAAAAAATACACAACCATAACCTTGTATTTATTGATATTATAACCGTAGGTTATGTTACAGCTTGTATTAAAGCCTTAACACATTCTAATTCTAATCAACATCATCTTGTAATGTGGGTGTTTATTTATTGAAATATAAATAAATGCTCAAGGATATCACAATCATAACTCTCAAATGATTAACTCACCCAAATATTAATTAAATTGTTGAATTAGTATAAATAAATCACTAATTTTAATTAATATTTTTAAAAAAATCCAAATAAAAATACAATCAACTAATAAAATTCGACCATTAAAAAGTATCATGGCTGAGGATTATACCCGAGTGCTGCTATACACATTAGCATATCACAAGAACCTTGAATGGTTGATATGAAACAATCAGCCATGCTTCAAAGGTCCCCCATCCTAGAAAAAATTTAAACCAATATCAGGATATAATCTATAGAGTAAATTATCCCTCTAGAATAAGAAACAGATGATTCCTCTATTGAGGGAAGAATATACAGACCTTCCACCCCTACCTCTTTGGTAGTCAAAAAATCACAAACACGACATAGGCTAATCTAGTAGTAGATTCATTCCTTGATTACTAAGACTCCCCTGAAAAGGTTTTTTGACCAATATGAATGCCTTCTTCATCTATGTTTTGAATTGGGGGTGGATGTATTTGATCATCATCCACTATTTTAAATCATGTGACAAGTTAGCCTGAATTTGTAAGAATTGACCACCAATGACTGGGGCTTGCATGATCTTGAAGATGAGGTCCCACTTCTGAAACATATGAAGTAGTCATTAGGGGTATCAGAGTAGATTCTATAGTTTATATATGATTTTCAAGCCCATATGGATGTCTGAAACATGAATATATGGATATATGATGAAATTATATCTCACCTAAGGTCTGACCTCTCATCATCATCATCATCCTCATTGAAATACTCTAAAAAAAATTGTGGAGTTGACTACAATAATCGATACTCTATATTCTTTGGCAGTAGCATAAGAGGTAGAGTAAGAATCACTTCAATGTTAAATTGATGCTTCTCTCCAGACTCTTTCCAACATTGCAAGCTTAGTAATCAAATCCTATTGTAGTTAAATTATTGAAATTCATTATTATTTTGATGAAACTCTTATAGATGCTCTAAAATTTAGTGATTACTCCTATTTTACTCTATTAATGAATGTATTTTATAAACCCTTTATTTTTTTCTGTATTTTATTTCATTCATGATGTGAATAAAATTTCACTTATCCGATGTTTTATAAATCACCAATAATACCCATAATTTTCATAATATCAAGGAAACCTAAATTTCTAGATATGGATATATAAATCATAACAGATTATTATTGTAAAAATATCATGAATGCCCACCAATATTGAGGTTCCACATTGATTTATCATTTCTAGTTTTCTTGATATTACCAATTTTTCAAAAGGATATTTGGGTAGAATATATGTTACAGAGGGGGAGTTACCAATCTTTTTTTGACTCCAATGGGCTTGGAGAGGGAATATTGAATTTTCCAATTCTATATAGTAGGCCTTCTAATCTTTTCTATTATTTCATACTAAATTGATGATGTGTTGTAGTTTAGGGTCCTCTAGCTCAAACATTTTATCAATTTTGTTTAGGGGCCTTTGGATCAGACCTTTTATCGCAATAGTTTAGGGTCTTTTATCTTGGACCTTCTATCGCTATAGTTTAGGACCTTCTAGCTTGTCGATTCTATTACTGTAGTTTAGGATCTTTTATCTCACACCTTTGTATTCCATGAAGTTTCATGTCTATATTTCAAGACCCGATCGATGATCATGTAATATGGTGAAAATATACCATAAATGAACCAAAACACCCTAGGGTGTTGATTTATTCCATGGTATGGGTGAGGCTCATGAGGATTAGAGATCCTTTTCTTTAAGGAATAGATGCCTCTAGTTGGTGTGTCAAAGCCCTTATACATCGTTAGCATTGTTAAACATAGGTTTATAAACCTTTTTCCAAGGGTAATAGAATATTTATGGGGGTAATATTAGAAAAAGTAGAAATAATAGGGATGTGAGGACCACTTAGATAGTTGGAATATGGTTGATGACCCAAAAGTGGAAGTCAGTTAATATGGAATGGGGAAAACATGTTGGGGATGACCTAGAACACCCTAAGGTTCTAGATTCCAACATGGAGTTTCTAGGGCTTGCTAGTTTCAATGTTATTTTTTAAAATGGGGATATTCCTTTAGTGGGTAGTTTAAAGAACTTTTATATGGAAAACATGTTAAAGAAAATATGATATACACTGTATTCTGAGGGTAATGAAATATTCTTAATGAAACAAGCGTCCAAATCATAATTTTGGGTATGGAGGAAGTCTATCCTAGAGGGGTTCTGGTACCATATGGGAGTTCAAATATTAATTTTGAAGCTTCATCACTATTCCATTTGGATTTGAATAATGAGGTTTGGGCCATTAAAGGTTCAAGAATGGAGTATTGCATTCCTATTTTGTGAATGGGTGAAAAATACGGTGACATGGTGTTGAGGATATCGAATCCATTTGGATTATATAGTATATGGATTGTAAATCATGGTCCAAAGTGCTTGGGTTACAAAGATTATATGGGACAATCATACTAGTAATGACCTGTAACACCCAGAGGTGATAAGCATTTCCAAACTAATGTGAGGACTCACAAGTATCAGAAATCTCTTTTATAGAGTGATGTATTTGGTTGATGTCCACAGGCATATATAAAGAAGCCATATGAAAGCATGGATATTCAAACAAAGGGTCCGTTGAATCAAAGTATCCTTTTCCAAGGGTCATAGAAGGATTACTATGATCCTAGGTGGTCAAATAATGATGTTTGATTTATAGAATGTGTAATATCATAGAATGTTTTTTGCACAATAAAAGTTGTTTAACCACTTATTGAACATATTCTCACAACGAGGATATTTAAAAAATCATTACTCTAAATTTTCCCAAATAGCGGGGGTGTAGTGAGCATCACATGGATTTTACTAGGGATATAATGTATACCCTGTTTAGTTTATGAATTATTTATTTGTGCCCTATTTTTTACCTAAACTCTTGAGATGAAAAGTTTATTATATGAATAGTTGACTTTTTGTCAGTATTCCCTTTTGTTGTTTTTCAACATAACGCGTTTTGTATCTCTTTCACTAGCATTTTATATTCTTGAGATTTAGACCATTATATTCTATAGTTTATGTTTGTATAGTTATGACCAAAGTTAAATAAGTTTAAGGCCATGATCAACATGATCCTAATATGGGGGATGTCACATAAGAGACCAATTAGGATACCCAGGGTTAAGAGCACTCCAACAGCCTTTTGAGTGGGAGACAAAAAATTTTTAAATTAAAGATTGAGGTTCTCAAGTCATGAGAAATGATAGAGGAAATCATATCAATGATGGACTAGAACAGCCTTGTCTTATGAGTTTTTTTATAGTTACAGTAGGATCTAAAGGATTAGTAATCCCTCCTTACAAAGCCATGATTTCTCTGGATGGTAGATTTGAGTCCTTATGCATTGATAGCATGGTCAAGTTGACAGATCCATTTTCCATTACAAAGAACATGGATGGTTTATGAATACATGGGGAGCTTGATACATAATGTGTGATTTATGAACTAAGGTTCTTAAAATATGGAAGAAACGCTCACTACACAAGAAGAGGGGGTAATGCTCTTTTGGTCCTTTGATAAGAGATGATAATGGATGATGGTCTAGACATTTTAGCATCATATGTAGGTATTTACTTTTAGGCAGTTTAACATCATGTTGTAAGTAAATTTTCTTTTTAAGGATGTAAGGCCATAGGAAGTGACATGAAAAATTGTGCATTATATATTATTGGAATAAGAATGATTCATTTTGATCTGACTTTATTGTAAGAAAAATAGTCTTGAATAGATCAACCCCTATGAATTTGAGGTTCATTTTTATAGGTTTTTGTATTTAGGATGATGATAAGGGATTCATGCATCACTACATATCATTTGATTATTGGAATCAAGACACATGTAGGTTTTGAGATATAAACTCTCTATGCATGTATAACATGTACACAAAGGTGGGAATTGTTTCTATTGACTATTATAGTTGGGAATAATATTATAGATCTTAGCTGCACTATGTATCCTATGATGACAGGAATCATTCTTAATGCAGTTCATGAGGAACTATGTAACATTATGTGGTAAGGATGTAGGATTCCTGACCGGAAAAGAGTTATTTTGGTAGGACCCAAGGATAGAAATATGGGAATCACAATTTATTATATGTTAATATGAATCAAAAGGCATGTAGTTCATGAGTAAGGAGATTCCTATTCATGTTTAACCTATACAAAAAGAAGGATCATTTTTCTGCATATTTTTGGTGACTGGACCCAGGGTTGAAGATTCGTTAGTCACTATATATCCTATGATGTCAGGAATAATGTTACACATAGTTCTAGACTAAATATACTATGAGAGATATATCATAAAAAATAGTGATCCTCTATGGAAAAGTTAATAGGAATGATCAATTTTATGTTATGTTAGGTACATCAACCATGTAGGTTAATGTCATATAGTGAAAACTCAAGGTAATCCATTTAATGTCTTGTATTTAGGACCATGATGAAATATAATGATATTTTATGCCTTGTTTATGCAGGGAATCTCTTACTGAAATTCCTAAGCTCAGGTGAGCTATGATTAGTGTGAGAAAAAATTAGTGGAAGGGGTTTTTCTCACCATGTAGAGGTGATTAAGGATGTGAGAAGATAATTTTTCATCATGTACTGATAGAACAAGATACTGGATCAAGGAATCCCT
Source organism: Viscum album (assembly GCA_963277665.1). Lineage (NCBI taxonomy): Eukaryota > Viridiplantae > Streptophyta > Magnoliopsida > Santalales > Viscaceae > Viscum > Viscum album. The sequence continues at coordinate 132,275,594 of OY728162.1, forward strand.
ACATATCATATTGATATGGAAATCAATCCATATGTAGTTCTAGAAACATATGAAATTTAATGCCATGTGGTAAGTACATCGGTCTAGTAGTTTAATGTCTTATGGAAAGGATGTGGGTTAATTGACATAAAAAAGGATTAGTGTCATGGATGAACCATAGAATAATTTTTTGGTTGTCACCACATATCTGGTGATGGAACGAATCAGGCCACACATTATTCTTAGGAAACATGTAGTTTTGCGTCATGTAGAGAGGATATTAGTTGTGAATTTTTATATCATATAGTGAGGATGAATTTTACCAGACATGAAAGGGATGTAACACTATGAATGAGACCAAAAATTAAGGTTTGGGTGACACTATATATCATGTGATGGTAGGAATCAAACTATGTGTAGTTATTCAAAGGACATACATCTTATGTGGAGATGACTCTCACATAGGGATTGGGAAATTTTATCTCCCTATTGTATAGATCTAGATAGTGTGTGGTGATTCAATAGTGATATAGTTCTTCCTATTCAGTTTAACATCATGTAGTGAAGAGATCCTATGAACAGTTTAACATCATATGGAAAGTACTTGTTCCATAAATTTTAACATCATGTGGTTGGGCTGTGACACATTGCGCATTTTAACGTCTTTATGGTAGGACATGGGTTTCTTGATATGAATGTTGTTGAACCATTATGGGATCTATTCATTTTAAGATCATGTGGTGAATATTTACTCTGTAGAGTTTAGAGTCTTATGGCCAAGATGTTCCCGTGTAATTTAATGTTATATGACTAAGATTTCTTTCTTCAGTTTTATGTCATACAACTTGGATGATTCCATACAGTTCAACATCATGTGGTCAGATAATGAGACATTTTGTAGTTTAATGTCTTTATTTTACAACTTTACACATGATGACATCTATGAAAATTATTTCATGAGAAACATCACATTGGTGGGGGTGTGAAATGTTCCCCCATCCATTATGGAAAATTATTAGGATCTATTTTGAATGACCTTATGTATGATATAAGTACTTTCCCATTTGGTTCACACTGTTGGGGGATTATCCACTAGAATCATTAGAGTTTTGAGATCCAACACCAATTCTCCTTGAAGGAATGAATAGGAGGTGACCTTTTTATTAATTTCCCATGATATATGGTACTTATGGGCATTAAGGTTGGGAAATGAACACAACCTATTCTAATCAATCCATTCTAGTTCATCCAACTAATTTTTTGATTTCACATCATTTGATATCATTCCACAAATATCTATTTTCAGTAAAGGAAACTAGATTTATATTGGTTATAATAACTCGATCTCATATACTAATTAGTATAGAGTTTCTTGTGTAGAAGTACTTTTGGTGGTACTATAATACTATAAATCATGGAGTATTTTATCCAGCCTTGAATTTTTGTCTTTATTAACCATTTCTAGAGTATGCTTGACAATGACTTGTTTAAGTCCTCTATTTTTTTGATTTTCCTTTTCATGATATCGATATGAGTGATTGGACTCGATGTTGTAATTATTGTATAATTTCTTCAATTCCATAAAGAAAAATTTGGTTCCATTGTACATAAATATTGTGTGAGGGACCCCAAACATGGTGATGATATGTTAATTTATGAAAATGATGATATTCATTATCCTAACTTCTTTGATGGGTTTTTACTCATCCCATTTGAAGAAAATGTTGGTAGGATAAATGATGTACTTAAACAACTTAACTGTGGATAGGGGATATGGCCCCACAACATCCATTCCCCAAATGTAATATATATAGGAATAGATTGTTGAATTTGATAAATATTGTGGGCTGATGGACGAAGTTTTCATGGATATAAATGTCATGACATTTCTTGTTGAATTACACAGAGTCTTGTATTGTGGTTTTATAGTAATAACCCACCCTATTAATTTGGTGTGAGAGCCTAGTCCAAGACTAATGAGAACTGTAGGAGTCTACATATACTTATTCTATAATAGTATCAATATATCTTTTTGATATGCATATTGGGGTCATTTCATCTAAGTCTTGATTTTAGAGAGCTTATTTCTCATTTGGATCACCCATAAGGTAAAATTTGTTGCATAGTTCTGAATATGTTCACATTCATCATGGCAGGTTAGGAGAGTCCTGTTTTGGAGATAACCAATTATATGATCCATCCATCCAGTGGTGAATATTGCTTCATCATGCTCTATTATAGTGTTAAACTAATAGCTTCCTTCCATATCATAGACAATGATTGATGAGCCAATTTCTCTGTGTGTGATGGGAATGATTTCTCCCTCCTTAACAAGGTCATACAGTACATTGGCTGCATTATCCAATGCATCGGCACAAGAATTCTATGATTGGAAAATATGATGCAATATGATATCTAGGGGGAATTATTCTATTAATACCATGATGTAACCAGTGATAATGGACAATTTTTCATTTTTGGATAGAATATTCTCTATTGATCTGGATTATCACTAGTTTTGAATCCACCTTGACATTTAGGTAGGAAATCAACATATGTAGTTCTAGTTATAAGCTAATGATGAGGGGTTGGTGTTCTGCCTCATTATTTGTGAAGCCTTCATATAGTGAGAAAGTGTTGGGAAAATGGATTTTTCTAGTGAAACAAATACTATCACAAATCCAACCTGACTAAGTTATACTTTTTCCATCCTTTTACCGTTATGTCTTTTGGAGGAGCCATAAAAATACATATATCATGTTTGGGGAGTGATATGGTCATAGAAACCCTCCTAATCTAGGAGTTAAATGTATACTGATGTACTTTCTAGGGTGGTATGTATTATGAGGAAATCATCCATGTCTTTCCCTTTAACAACTTTATATGTTAGGAACTGGATGCCATATTGTTTTAAAATGACAGCCCATTGGGACAAACACCCAATTAGTATAGTCTAGAAAATTATTTACATTAGTGGATCAATGTCGGACACTATATAGACATTATGGTGTGGAATGTAATGTGTTTGCTTATGCACTGCAATGATGAGTGTGATGTAGTTCTTCTTGAGACACGAGTATCAAGTCTCAGTACCAAGCATTGTTTGGCTGACGTAACAGAGAGTTTTCTCACTCCCCACATCATTCTACTATATGAGGAGGGGTCCATTCTAGTGTTACATAGAGGAAACATATAAGATTATTTGATTTCCTTATATTAAAGGCATCATGATAGGTTTTTATAGTAGATATTTCTTGAAATTTTCGAAGGATTAGGGGAAGTCCCCATTCTGTAGGTAAGTGATTCCCTTCATCATTATCCTAGTGAAATGAATGTATTTTTTATTGAAAAGTAAAATATGAAACACAAAATATAGGTTCGTTTACCTTGGACTCCCCTCATATTTTCGAGATTTATAGGGGTAAAATTACTAAAATATCACTAGTATTGTTTGGGTCGACCTCAATATCATGGAGATGTACCAAAAAGCAAATGAAATTCTTTGATGTTACCCCAAAAGTGCATTTTAGTGGATTCATCTTAAGACTGTGCTTACACTACTTGTTAAAAACTATTTGATGATTCATAATGCGATCACAGAATTGCTTGTATTTTACTACCAGGTCTTCAACATAACCTTAATATATTCTTCCAAAAATGGCATTAATGATATGATACATTAAACATTGATGTGTAGTGATCTCATTCTATAATCCAAAGAGAAAGAAATGATAGAAAATATCCATTGTGATTCTCTGAAGGAGTTCAACTATTCAAATTCAGTGGTCATATTTATCTGATTATACTTTGAATACCTATCCCTGAAAGAATGGTCTTAGAAGCTAACAGTTTCATCGATCAAGAGTTATGTGATCAGTAATGGAAATTCTTGTTTTGGTTAATGTCGATTATGGTATCAGAAATTGATGATGATCCTAATATTTGCATTATTTCTCAAGATGTAGAAAATATTGGTAATCCATACTAGGTATTTCACTTCTTGAACAATGTTGTCATTTATCAAATTTTCTTCCTCTACTTCTATATAGCTAGCTTGATATGGTTGTATCCTCCTAGCTTACATCATGAAGCCTCGATGATTATATAATAAATAAAAGATGATGTTTATCCATATTAGGATTCAATTCTGGAATTTCTGTATAGTTCCATGTGAACACATATTTGTGGTTCTAAAAAAATGTGATGTAAACCTCTTTCACTTCGATGGTCATGGTGGCACTAATCAATATAGGTTGTGGGACTTCTTCAGATCCCATATTTACCATTATGATCTAACTTATGGTTGTGGAGCCTCCTCCATTGAATGGGGGATTTTATCCTATAAATCATCCACCTCTGAGTCTATGGAGTCATTTTGAGATGAGTATTAAAATTTGGGGGTATCTCTATCACTATCAGGGTGAGAGAGTCCTTGAGAAGCGACATTATCAACCCCTACTTCCATAGTCATTTAAAATAGTTTCATGAGTTGATTTTATTTTGTTTTTTCACTAAGGAAATAACGGGCTTTGACAACTAGGATCAGGTTTGTTACCTCAACTCCATTTATGGGGAGCACATAGTCACTATCGAGCATCCTCTAGATATTTTCAGGGGAGGTCCCCAAGATATTGGGGGCTGAAACCTATATATAATAATCCACCATTTTTTATTTTCATCCCCAATCCTATTTTAGTATATGTGGCTAAACAAGTCTCAAAGGGGTAATTTTCACCATGTAATATGCTGAATTTTTCATCTATGGTATATTTCATGCATTGATGAAAATTTTAAAATACCACCATATAGCTAGGAAGCTAGGATATTCTAAGTAAGAAATTATATGCGGTGTCTTGTTAGATAACCATAAATTTAGTTTCATATGTGAGAAATGCAAACATATATTTGAGTTCTATCTTAATAAGAGGTTTTTTATGCTTATTGTACCCATGTATATTCGTCTTTGTGGGATATAAATCCCTTTCCTTATATCCCAAACATTGGAGGGTTTGAATGGGGTGAAACTAATCTTGAAACCATTTTCATTCAATACTAATCAAATATTGACATTATCGAGTCAACCCAAAACTTATAGGGGTTTGATGTATCCCTGGGTCACCTCTTTTTTATCTTGTTTATAGAATAATATAGAGACATGAAATTCTCTTGCATGGTCACCATTCAATAGACCTCAGTTGTAGCAACTTATTTCTAAAATTCATGTGGTCTCTAGAAGGATTCAATGAGTAACTCTCTATGTAATTAGAAAATATGGACTACATTAGGGTTTGAGAACCTATTTGGGACTACCTCCCATTGTTTCATAATACCATACCATTATTCCAAAGGTCAGTTCTTCCCATGAATTGGATGTTCCATGACATGTCGCACATGAACCGAGGCATCTGAGGTATATAGGATTGGTTCTTTTAAAGAGGTTGAGGGAGAATTTGATTCCAATGGTGTGAGAAATTACGAAATTCCTCATTTTTAGTGAGGATTAGGTAATCGAACCCACGATAGGCACTCATGCATGAAAGCTAGGCGTGGACGATCGTAGGAGGGTTCTGAGACACCACCATGTCTCTATTGGGATTTTTTGGAGGTATTTCTCATGGGTCTTAGCTTCATATATGTCTTATTTGTCAATGTGACTTAAATATTGGGACAAACCACACCTTTTTTTGTCCCTTGTATCTTTGGTTCTTCAATAAGTGGCCTCTTGTTCCCTGATTTGGTGAAGGGAGCTCATACTCGGAGTCATATTTATCATCGGAGAAGGGGTGTTCCAAGTTAATCATGTTTTCATAACCAATTATAAGATCTTCATCTAATAGGGGTTCTATTTTGTGGAGTGGGGACCCTTTATTTGATGTTGAAGGGAATAATTCTATAAGATTCATAACTTTTTGGAGAAGAATATGAATCTTCTGTTATTATCTCTTCCTATTTCCAAGGGTCACATCCACGGTTTCGAGACATATCTGGTGTCACCGTATTAAGTGTTGAAGATATTGTGGGTATAAATGGATGTTCTTTAATGGGGGTATGAGCTCGATCATTTTTTCTATGTCATCAAGTTATTAAACTTATGTACACACCTAGCCAAATCATTATTCCAATCACACCCTTCTTTTGACTAGGTAATATTTTTGTTAGACACCAATTATAAATAGTTATCTAACACCACCTATATGGAATTGGCTATGCATTGAAGGACATATTTGAAGATGAATCAGTCCTAGAAATTAACAGCCAACCATCTACGTAAAGGGAAGTAGTATAGATTGTTAAAGAGGTTGACCTCATTTGGCTACCTGGGCTATGGTATCTTGAGTAGGTTATAGGCTATGGATCCAAGGAAATTACTGAGGAATTTTTCATTTCAAAGTGAGTATGATTTATTCATACGTTCATCAAATATCAGATAACCCTAATTTAATTTTTCTTTTGGTTGAGGGTTATGTTTTGGTCTTTTACACTTGACATGAGTTGCAGGGTGGTTTGGGACCAGCTTAGGTGCTTGAATGGGAATTGCTGCAAGTTTGAGGGTAATAGTTGAAGCATTTTCCTTGTTGATCCATTTCCCCATACTAAAGGCATGAGATAAGATTTATCTTGGTTTTGTTGGATTGTGTATTCCAAACATTAAGTTGTTTTTTCAAACTCACAGAACCAACATGGATACTTCCTTGTGATTATAGGTGTCTGGAACTCATTCAGAAGATTTTCATCATAGTGTTCTAGAAATTCTTCTTGTGATAGAGGGATGCTAATTGAATAGGTTATGCCATTATATCAATTAATTTTTTATTGAAGGATGGGTGAAACCCCCATCAAAAGAACATCTGAACATTCACAATGGTTTGATGTGATGAAGTCCGAGGAAATCCCCCCGAACCACAACTTTACAATCCTAAGGAAGTGATCCTAATATGGAATATATAATAAGAGGCTCCTCTTCACTTCCTGCTCAAGCAAGGGAATCTATATCAAAATTGGCTTCTCTCCACACATGATGAAATAATTGATGATGGAGGTCTTCCCATCATGCAACGAATCATTCTAGAAGGATTTTGTTTCAAAAAACGGCTATCCCAACAAAATTCTTTACAAAAAACTAATATTTAGTCACCTCATATTGATCACAAGGTCCCATTTTCAGTCAAAATTGATATATGAATTGTGTGATATGTTTTCCAAGGTTTCTTGTGGTGTCAAAGGTTGAGGAAGTAGGATTTCATATTTTTGGAGGAGGAAAAGTGTCATCAACACATTCGAGATATGGATTATCCTCAGGTTGCATAGGTTCAGTTTTCCCCTCCATGGATTCTATTTGTGTAGCTAGGGGATCAATGACATTGTGAAATTCTGGAGGTACTACTGTTTGTGATTCCTCACAGCCATAGGGAGTGGGAGGGACCTAATGAGGTGGCCATGTTTTCATCTCCTGCTGATTCTTAATTCATGAAAATAAAAAATGGTTTCCTTATCAAGGGAGATTCATTCTTTGTAATACAGGGAAGTGAAGACCATTTTCATCCTCCACATTTTTATAGGTTGATTACATAGATCTAGAGCCAGTATGACACTTAGTTTCCTCCCTTTCTAGATGATTGAATCTTATAGGAGGACATATATTATCCCCAACCTATAGATGACACCCAGTTGGAATATTACCATTGACTAGCTCCACGTTGAGTCATATGAAATTTTTTATACCATTCACAAATTATAAAAAATCATCAACATTTGATGAAAATTTGACATGTCTAGGAATTCATTTGGATGTATACATGACATTACATTTAACTTTGGAAATGTTTTTTTGGAGATATAGAAACTAAACCTTTGGATGTGCCAGTTTTTAGAGCCTTCTCTGGTTCTGAGTGCATAAAGCCTTGATTGGTGCATCCAAACAACTATACTCTCATTGAATGTTTTCCATGTTGTGACTCTCTACATCTTCATCTTGATCTATTGTATTTATTGTGTTGATAGTGATGACACTTACATAGGTATATTGGGTGATGATTTTTCCCATTACTTTTAATGCAACATAAGGATTCAACACTACATTAATTAGTAATTTTTTAATGCTTGGCCATATTTTTCCATTTTGTATTGCGACCTTATTGGGGTCTGATTTCCACCTCCATACACTTCTTTTGTCTCATCCTATGATCGATGACTTTGAGTGATTTTCTAGTCATTATTTTCAAACTAGCCCTAAATAGTAGAGTTTTGTCTTGCGGTTGGAGGAGAAAATGGGATTCCAACCAGTGATTTTTACCTCCCAACCAGGAGAAGAATGATTATCTTTATGGTGATGATGATGATGAAGATTTCCTTATCACTATGAGATAGGGATTATTTGGGGCCATAATTTTCATTTATTGATCCTATTATTGAGTCCCAGATGCTTCTAGCTAAGTATTTTATGATTCCTAGGATGATCATTGAGATATAAATGCCCCCATACCATAGGTATAGGGTTGATCTGGATTCACCATTGATTTCCATAGGACCCTCTCTGGGGATAATGAACCTAGTGATAGTGATTCAGATATAAATTCCCCTAGTAGAGTGGAATGGGGTCTATTTACAACTATTGATGATATATTTTGAATCCTCTTGGAAATTTATGATCAAATAGGTGGAGGAAGTGGTAGATATTCCCTCAATCTAGAGAGCTAGGTCCACTCCAAGATAACTACTATGGCAGCTAGTACTACAACTTATTTGATGTGGTGTAGTTTTACTCACGAAGAAGCTAGGTGTGATGAAAGCCCCTGACAAGAGTCAGTCTCTATAATATTTTTTCAAGATGATTGAAACTTTGGATTGTGTATCTAAAATTATCTCTCATTGTATCAAGGAGCCCAGTTCAATGAATGTTTGGATAACCTCTTCCACAATTTGTTATGTATGATAACTATTGAAGTTGGAGTGTTTCATTGTAGCGACCAACTAAAGCATGTTTTACTCAGTCTCTTGATTTCACCAAAGTCTATGACATTACAATAAACAATATATGAGTGGTTCTTATGTTCTAGGGGTACCACTAATTGTAACACTCCATACATTCCTTTCCCTCAAATCAGATCATGTGATGTGGCTTCATCTATCAATTGTCCAAGAGATGTGATGCAATGGCAGAATGCATGTTACATATTTACATTGTGATTTTATGGTATTAGGTCATTGGATATGGAGATGGAAGATAGGACTAGCTAAAAATAGGGTATCTTGATGGTCTGAAGGTAACCCTTGTATCATGGATAATGGAGGTGTATTATCTTCATTAAATAATGTGTTCCCACATATTTTGGAATAGATAAGTCTTGCACTTCATCTATAGCTTGTATGGGATCTCATATTAAAAAATTGGAAAGAGGACAGAGCGTGATGGATAGGTTGTTTCTAAATAACTCTCTCCATGTATCACTATCGGCTTCCTCTTTATCAAACATACAGGACTCCATCCGATCAGACCATAGAAGTTGTTTCTTGCGGTCACCAGCAAACCAAATTGTAGTGTTGCTGAATGTTGAGGGGGAAATAAATACAGTTGAACCTGATGTTTTGATAACCTATATATACGAAGGCATATATGTTTTGAACACCACTTTATAAGGTGGTTTCTGTGAAAGAAGATGATTTCCTTTTCCTTGGGAGATATCACCGTAGGGAGGTTGATCACTTAGGATGTTAGGTGTAGAGTCACTATGATCCATCTCCACATTACCATTCGGATGACTATCATATTAATGATCATATTTTTCTCTAGTTAATGAGTTAGCGAACCCTTTGGGTGTTGATAATGTGTCTTGAACAACCTTGTGGACACATGTAAGGAGAGGATTGGGTATATGAGCCTCGTTTTGCATCGCTCTCATAATATGTCAAACTAACATTGGAATTGTGTAGGGATATGAGCCTACTATATGATGGTCATTGGACCTTCATTATAACCATATATTATTGTTGGAGTAAGATCCAATTACTATTAATATACTAGAATATTCCAATGACATTCCTCATTATTGAAAGGAATATGAGCCAACCCTAATGAATGTTTCATTATCACTTGGTTAGCCTCATTCAGGATGGAAGTATGAGCCTAATTCTGATCCTCTAAAATAATCTTGTAGTCTTATGTGGTTGGTATATGAACCTGGCTGAGGCATGTACTGGTCTGACTTGGTTAGTCTGGGTAGGAATATTAATATAAGCCTGGTATGAATATTCATTTCTCATTAAAATGTGATGATGGACCTCTAGAATGGGATAAGGGATGTGAGCCTCCTCTTTTATTTCCTTGAAATGATGCACGTGAAATCCTTCATCTATAGAAGTATGAATAAACATATAGATTATATGATCTAATAGAATATACTAGGTAGATTAAATAATAGTAATTTGAGATTATCCTGAAGAATGTTTCATTCTCACTTGGTGATCCATAGCTGGAATGGGGATATAAGACTGATCTTCGGACTTTGGAGTATTCTTCTATTCTTCTTTGACAGGAATATAAGCCTATCCAGAGGCATGTTCCCCTATCACTTGGTGATCCCTTTCTAGAACGAGGATATGAGCCCAATCCGAGGCTTTTGGAATATGCCTTTGGACTTTTTTGATATGCATGTGCCCCTATCCTAAGGCTTGTTCCACTCTCACCTGGTGAGCCCAAGTTGGAATGAGAAAATGAGCCCCGATCTATGCATCATCCTTTACAAGAATATTATGATAATATTTTTAGATGGGAGAAATAATGTGCACTTTCCCTAGAGAAACAACTTGTTAAATATGATCATAGTGTTAGCTTCCATAGCTACAGAGATGGGAATATTCACAAATCCCAAAATTTATACCAGTTTTGGAATATTTCAATAGAGTTATTCAAATATTTATAATATGTAATGAAATTTTAAAAATGTTTATGTAGGGATATAGGCCTTCATATTTTCCATATTCACTATATACTAGTAGATATCCTTGATTGATGTAGGGATATGAGCCATATTTTTTCACCTTATACCAAAGGAATATTATTATGGACTTCATGCATGGGGATATTCATATACACCTCCCCCATGCTTGCTATTGGAATATACCCCCAAAATTTTTCTATGTGAGTATGGATATCAACATATTTGCATGAAATTGATGGAATATGCTAGTAAGAAACGTTGGGGAGAAAGGGATATGATCCCACTCACAATTATCTACGCACTTCCACACCCATTGTGTGACATCTCAGGTAAATAAATAATTTGAAATTTTCATATTTAATAATATTTGTGAATAAAATATTAATATTACTTTAATGGGGATTCTATGTTCGATTCTGTAGCCAATACGCACCAATGAGTTTCTTTGAAATATTACGTCACACACTAATGATATAATAAAATTATTTTAAATGGTAGTAAAAACCTTGATGTTGTAATAGTGGGAATGAACATAACTAACTAAAAAATGATTATATATGTTTCTTAAATATTTTTACATTTATCCAATAAATTATATAGGGTTAAAATGTGAGTGAATCCAAATTTAAGCACAAATATTCTAATATTCTTTAGAAGGTCGATTAACTGCCTTTTGAGGGTTAACCTTTTTTAAAAATACTTTTTCACTTTTATATGTTATATTTGACAAAATAAAATCCTTCTTTAGAATCGGGACATCAAAATTTACTTTGTGTAAATTTTTTTTATTTTTCTGATAAAGATCATTTTTTAATTAATAGTGAAAAATGATGTATTTTAAGTTAAAACCTCATTTTAATATAATTTATTTATATGGTTAGATTATATTTTAAATTGTTTTTAAAGTTTAATTAGAATATATTTTTACCATTTAATTCAATGGTGGTCATTGGAATTAATTTCACCTTGAAATTGGACACAAAAAAGTGTCAATCATTTGATAGGTATAGTTTCTTAAAAACATGTTATTTGTTTTGACAACGGAAATTAATTATAAAAATAATTAATGAAACTTATATGTTATGATTTTTTTAAAATATACATCTTTTTTGAATTTGGAATATCAAATATAGATTGGGGTGAATTTTTGGTATTTTTCTGAAAAACATAAATTTTTGATGAATAGTGAAACCACTAAGTGGTAGTTAAAAAATTGATTTTTCGTTTAAATGAAATTTTACCACTTCTGAGAATTGGGTTTCAAAAATCCGACATAAATGGTTGTCATTAGTAAGTAAAATTTGGTTCAATGGGATGAAAATAATTTTTGGTGAATAGTAACATTTCAGTTTTATTAGTCACGATTACAAGAAATTAGTGTAATTTAAAGTAAAAATAATGTTATAATAATATAAAATTACCTTTAAACTTTTCTTATTCTTATTGGATGAGTAATGGCCAACTAAGACAATCCATGGGTCAATTTGGGGACCCCATAAAGACACTTGGTTAAGATAATGCCATTAAAAACGTTTTATTTAAAGTTAAAATAAAAATGTCACAAGCATGTATTGTTTTACTAAAACATTTTTACATGGGGTTATTTAAGTTAAATTTTTTACTATAAATATTGACTAAAAATCTAAAAATATGTCTTACATCATTTTAATTTTATTTATAATTATTATACAATAACTAAATAAATTTATTTATGACACTATGATGATGAAATGATTACCTCATTAATGAACGATTTAAATAAAATGAAACAATAAGGTAAAATATAAGACATAGACTTGTCCAAACCATATTTAATGGGTGTATATAGAACCCTTATCACCTTATCCTAAAAATATATCATTTTGGGAACTTTAAAATCCTAAAATCATTTTATAATAATGTTACATTTAAAGACTTTCCAAATGTGACCCTCCTCCCTCTTATAAAAATCCCCCACCTCTACCTCCTTACCCACACCTCTCAAGCCCTTGGATCGTCCAACATATTCTCATATTATCTCTCCACATCCCTCTATCACTCCTAGAAGATTCACTTTGGGCATAAGTATTCCCAAGGAATCCTTTTTCTCAAATCAAAAAGAGTTACCCGATTTACAGGTAATGTCTTCTCTCCAGTTCCTTCCTTTTATTTTCCTTCATCACTCACCATAATCTTTTTAATATTTGATCCCATAATAACACCACAATCCTTAATATACTAGGATGTAGTTAGGATAAATATTATACCTACACTCACACAGACCAACGTCTAATGGTTAAAAAATATACTGTTTCTGTGGGTGGTGAATTACTGCCCCACGAAATGATGATTGTTCAATCTTTTTTTAACAAATTTCATGGTAGCCATTATTATGGAAATATATTTATATATTATATATATTATATATATTTCCTCTCTATTCTTCTGTATTTTATATTTAAAACATACCATTATGCTTTTCATGTTGTGCAAATGCGATAATGTTATATGAGGAAGTGTGGAATACAGCCCCCTCAAGTGATGTGACTCATTCATGAAAAACATTGAATTTATAAATAATGTTATTAATGAACATATGTTACCTATATAACATATATATTATAATTTAATAATAATATATCTATGTTTAATTTTGTTTTAAATTCCATTAATATGACATAAAAATGAATGTAGCGTTCATGCGTACGTACGCCCTACCGTCTCCATGAATGGTGCATTTAATTTTTTATCTCAAAATTTTATGTAATAGTATAATATGAATATATAATGGATATATAGGATATTTAAATCATTAATACTATTCTATAGATGATTTACTTATAACTACATGGGAAATGTTTTTCAAACAAGTTCATTTTTGACTCATGTACCGAACATCGACAAAACCTATGATATGAACACATATAATTTACTAATTATTACAACATGATAATATGTGATTTAAATTTAATAATAAAATTTAAAGGATTTACTTAAGAAATTATAATTTACCAATGTTTATTCTTCAAGAATATAAATAAACGAACAAGACATGTCAGACTTGAGGTAAGGGGATTTCTTATCTCACTTTTAATTCTGTGAGATTTCCATTGTTCGCAACCTATTTATTGCATGTGGTTTATTATGTACTGAAATTTTACATATATTATCATTATTATATTTATCTCCATGGTATTCTGAGATTCATTTGTTGTTTATTATCTTTTGGTTATATGACTCAATTTATTACAACGAGGAATGGGGTTTTACCTCACTTTTTATTCCCGCGAGATTCATGCTACATTTTCCACTATTTCCTTTTGTGTGGTGTATATACCCCAATTATTCTACTCATTGGGAAATATGATTTTGGTCATGGGTATTTACATCAACGTTGTATAGTCCTTCCATCATGGGGTGTACGTTTCGAAAGTTACCCAAATCGGTAATGGGACTTTTCACCCTCCTCTTTTTAAAAGACTTCTTTTTGTTAGGTCTTTTAATTTACATCTTAATATGTTGGTATATGTTCTTATATATCCTTATTGCTGTAAATTTTATGTCCAAGTGATGAGATAACCTTTTTATCTCTCATCAACTCATTTTTATAATTTTAGTGTGACGTCTTTAGGCTCTTGAATTTCTGTAAGGGAACTTCTTAACCCAATTTCAATTCTTTGGGTTAAACCTCTACATCTTGTTTATGTCATGCTATGAATTTGTGGGGATGAACTCTGATTTATTTACATTGAATATCCACTTATATTGAGTGTATTTATATTTTTCACACATAATTATGTAATTGATTTATCCTTAATCTAAGGATACCATCTTTATAAGGGACTTAGTCGTAATCTCCTTTTATTGAGGCATCCTTTGATTTATACATGGATTTCTTTTATATGGTGTATAAAAACTTTTATACTTTTCATTTCATTCAAAGGGAATATTTTCTCAATGAAGGGTTTTACTACAAAACAAAAAGAAATGTTTCTTTTTTTACATAAGCGGTGACAATGACCTTTTTCGCCACCGCGAGTATTATATGATCTTTGGCTTCCTTAACAAGACGTACTGTTTTTAAAAGAGAAATAAATACCATATACTCTTTTAACGTATTTTGGTATTGATAATGGTTTTTAGGATGGATTTATTATTTCAATATATTAAAATGCTATATTGTTATTGCAATGTTGGGATGTTATCATTCCTTTATGCTTAATTTATTTGTTATGTTATGGTTCTTGGGCATTGTTTTTGAGGTCGGGTGCTTCCATGATAAAATAAGGGTGGGTGAGCCCGAGATAGCTCTCCAATGCATTGGGTAATGAGAAGGAGTTAAACGCTATGGTTTCTCCGAAGAGATTTTGGGAATATATTGTGATGGGTATTCCAAACGTAACCATGAGGGTTTCTCCCAATGTAAGAATTTTATTAATGCCTCTAGTTACCTTTATGTTTTATGATTTCTTTTTGTATTTTACAAATCTTATGATTTCATGAGACATGTTAAAAATCTTATGTTATGTATATATTGATGATGTAATGATTTCATTCTTTGTGTATTCCTTATTAAGATTTTTATGATCATCCCAGGTTTTTTAAATGTTTTTCACAGGATATAAAGTGGAATAGGGTCAAGGATGAGATCAAGGAAATGTCAAGTTGTCTAAAACATTGATCAAGACTTGACTATTTTGTTCAAGAGTTTTTATTTTGTGAAAAAAATAGAAACTAAGTAGATTTGTCTGCTTTTTAATCATTTATATGTAGTAGTTATGTCCTAATTTACTAAAACTCTAAACCTAAAATGATACTCAATGTGAATTATTCATTAAATTCATGATTATGTAATGTTTTAAGGCCAGTTCTTTATAGTTGGTATTAGAGGTCGGTTTTGACATCTTTAGGGATTAATAGTTATTATTAGACACATGGTTAGTCCCTATGTCTATTATATCAGTTAAATCCTTGTTTTATAACCTTTTCAGATCAAGTAAAGGAAGTTACAAATAGAATGAGTAGGATCATACGACATTACTATCTCTTAATGAGGACACGCTTACAATAATTATTGTAAAGTCATGTATAGATGACTGTGAAAATTTTTCTAGCATAAAACTCACTTGAAAGCAGTTATTTGAGATATCAAACACCTCTACTATAAATCGTTATCATCGTGTATCATGGGTTGTATTTAGAAAAATCATATTTTCACAATATTCTCATATTTTCAAGAAAGGTAAACATTATCAAGGAATTTTAAAATATTATACATTATCATAAGATTTTGAAGCATATAGTGATTTTAAAAAAGGGGTTGAAGAAGGAGACCCTTTCACAACCTATTAATATTAATTTTACAATATAGTCTCTCAGCACATACCTGTGGTATTTTAAAAGGACCATTAATTAAAAGTTTCAACTCAAATTTGGTCTGACTATTTTATAGAAATCATGTTTTATCAGATGATTTGAAATTATATGTAATACATGATTATTTTCTAAAACTGTTTTTCTTTGAACACCAATATGACCCATGTTGTGCAAGTTATATTTGGATGGATGAATCAAATGAATTTAAAGGATCTCTAAATCATTTTTGCAATGTGTGGACCGTCTACCTATGTAAACATGATGATAATGAAACCAAATGGACACCATGATCAAGGTATGATGTTCTTCATTTTGGAGATTATTTTATTTTATCTTATGGTTGTTAAATAATACTTCATGAATTAAGATGTTGATATCATAATGAATTTGGATGAAAATGAGAGGTATTAGGAAACAAATGAGGTTAAAACATTTTAGGGTTATTTTTGAGTTTTATAAAAAGGACAACCTGTAGGATGGGTGACAACCCGTCACATTTGTTAAGGCCGCAGGAATTGAACCCACAACTGAAGGGAGACAAGGGCGCATCGCCTACCACTGCCTACTTGAATTCCCTGGTTAGTATAACATATTATTTTAGTAAAATGATTTTATGGAACAAGAATAAGTTTATTTGGAGAATTTAGGTTTTATCAAATAGATATAATTAGTATAGGAAAATGATTTGTTGATTAAGTGATAAAGGTTGTTGTGAAAGATGTTCTCTCTTTTGAAAAAACAGTATATCCCTAAGGAAGATAGAATACTACAGGATTTAAATTGTGGAATAATGGTTGAAATTTTAGTTTGGAAGAATATATGTTTTTATTGTGGACATATGATGAATTGGTTTATTTATGAAAATGATTAACCTGTGATGGAGAATATGTGATTTGGTTAATTACTTTTCAATATGAGACTATGTGAGTAACTGATGTTATTTGGAGATAAATGTTATGATTTATCTTGGAAACCTATGTAATTAAATCCATATGAGATTTGGTTTTCAATCTTAGTTAGGATTACTTTTGAATAATTTTATGGATAGTTGTTTATTGAATGGTCTTTGTTGAACTTTGGGTTTTCTTTGATTTTTTTGGAGATTATGAGTAGTATTTCTTTTTAAAAAAGATTATCCATTTTGGGTATTATTTGATCTCATACTAACCATTTTGTTTTTTGTTAAGTTATAAAGACATGAGAAATATATATTTCTCTTTTGTGGATTAGGTGATTCTCTAGAAGTTGATTATAGCGCTCTTAATGTCAATAAGTCATCATAAATACTCATCATTTGGAGAAAATATGAGTTTTTGTAAGAAATCTAGTAAGAGATGAAAGCCTACAAGAAATGTAAGTATGTTTACTTATGTTTTAGTTATGCTCATAAATGAATTCCTAAATGTAAAGTAACTTAAAACAAAAACGTGTTCTGGTAACTTTTCCTGCTGGGGAATCAAATACCACTTAACCCATCACAAGTTTGTGGATTTTAGATTGTTCACTTTCTCCTGATCATGTTTTCTATCACTCTCCATCAGAAAATGAAACATAGTTTCTCCTCAATATCCAATGTTCATGGTATCCTAGTATATGTTAGCCTAGGTGACCATTTTACTTCTCTTTCATTCTTTAAAAGTGATAGTTTTATTGACTCATTTTCCAATGTGGGGCTTTCAAGGATGTTTCTGAGCCCAATTTTAAAATTGTGAGGACAAAATTCCCAAAAGGGGGGAAGGATGTACATCCTAGGTAAATAAAGAATATGAAACTTTAAAATTTTATAATATTTGTGAATAAAATATTAATATTACATTAAATGGGATTATTTGTTCGATGGACTACCCAATACGCAACAATAAGTTTTTTTGAAATCTTATGTCGCACACTAATAATATAATAATATTATTTTAAATATTAGTTTATTCCTTGTTTTTTAATGGTGGGAATGAATAGAACTACCTAAAAATGATTATATATGTTTGTTAAATATTTTTACATTTATCCAATAAATGTTAGAGGCTTAAAATGCAAATGAATCCAATTTTAAGCATAAATATTCTAATATTTTTTTAAAGGTCGATTAAATGCCTTTTGATGGTGAAACATTTTTAAATATACTTTATTTCACTTTTATATGTTATATTTGACAATGTAAAATCATTCTTTAGAATCAATACATCAAAATTTTCTTTTTGTAAATTATTTTTAATTTTCTGTTAATGTTCATTTTTTTAATGAAAAGTGAAAAATGATGTATTTTAATTGAAAACCTCATTTTAATATAATTTATTTATATGGATATATTATCTTATTAATTGGTGTTATAATGAAATTATAATATATTTTTACAATTAAATTCAATTGTGGTTAGAGTAATTAATTTCACTTTGAAATTGGACACAAACAACTGTTAATATTTTGATAGATATTGTTTCTTAAAAACACACTATTTGTTTTGACAACAGGAATTAATTATAAAATAAATTAATGGAACGTATATGTTTTTAATTTTTTAGAATAGAAATAATTTTTTAATTCAGAATATCAAATATATCTTAGGGTGAATTTTTTGTAATTTTCTGAAAAACTTCAATTTTTGATGAATAGTGAAACCACTAAGTGGTAGTTAAAAAACTGAATTTTTGTTTACATGAAATTTTACCACTTTTTTGAATTGGATTTCAAAAATCCAACAAACATTGATGTCATTAGTTTTTAAAATGTTGTTCAATGGGATGAAAATAATTTTTGTGGAATAGTAACTTTTGAGTTTTATTAACAGTGATTAAAGGTAATTACTGTAATTTAAGGTACAAATAATGTTATAATAATACACAATTACCTTTAAACATGTCCTACAATTATTTGATGAGTCATGGATGAACAAAAAAAATCCATGGGTCTATTTGGGGACCCTATGGAGGCACTGGGGTAAGATAATGACATAAGAAACTTTTTATTTTAAAGTTAAATAAAAAATGTCACAAACATGATTTGTTTTACTAAAAAAACTTACATGGGGTTATATAAGATATATTTTTGACTATAAATATTAATTAGAAATATAAATATATTTCCCAAATCATAGTAATTTTTTTATAATTTTTAGATATTAAATAAATAAATTTATCTATGACACTGTGATGATGTAGTGATTACCTCATTAATGAACAATTTAAATAAAATGAAAAGACAAGGTAAAATCTAAGACATAAATTTGTCGAAAGCCTATTAGATGGGTGTATTTCAAACCATTATCACCTTATCCTCAAATTATATCATTTTTGGACGTTTAATTATCCTAAAATCAGTTTATAATAAAATAACATTTCAAGACTTTCAAAAATGTGACCCTCCTCCCTCTTATAAAAGGGCCCCACCTATACCCCCTTAACCACAACTCTAAAACCATAGGATCTTCCAACCTCTGCTCATATTATCTCTCCACATACATCCCTCACTATTATAAGCCACGCTTTGGGAATATGTCTTTCCAAGGAAGCCTTTGGCTCAAATCAAAAAGAGTTAACCGATTTAGAGGTAATGTCTTCCCTCAAGTTCCATAGTTTTATTTTCCTTCTTTACTCACCAGTATCTTTTTATTATTTGATCCTATAATAACACCATTATCCTCAATATACTAGGATGTTGTTCAGATATTCTACCTACCCTCACAGACACCTCCGTCTAATGGTTGTAGAACATACTGTTTTGTGGGTGGTGAATTACTGCCTCACGAAATGATGATTGTTCAATATTCTTTTAACACCTTTCATGGTGGCCATTATGATGGAAATATATTTATATATGATATATATTATATTTATTTCCTCTTTATTATTATGAATTTTATATTTAAAACATACCTCTATGCTTTGCATGTTGTGAAAATGTGATAATGTCAAATGAGGAAGTGTGGACTATCGCCACCTCATGTGATGTGACTCGTTCATTCCAAACATAGAATTTATAAATAATGTATTTAATGAAATTATGTTATCTATATAACATATATATTATACTGGTATTATAATATATATATTTTTAATTTAGTTTTAAAGTCCATTAATATAATAAAAAATCAAAGTAGTGTTCATGCGTACGAACGGCCAACTGTCTCCATGAACGTTGAATTTCATTTTTTTATCTCCAAATGTTATGGAATAGTATTAAATGAATATATACTGGATATATATGATATTTAAATAATCAATACTATTCTGGAGATTATATACTTATAACAACAAGGGAAATTCATTTCAAACAAGTTCTTTTTTGACTCATGTACCGAACATCGACAAAACATATGATTTGAACTCACGTAATTAAATAATTATTAGAACATGATAATATTTGATATGAATTGAATAATAAACTTAAATAAAGTCCTTAATCAATTATAATTTACCAAAGTTTATTATTCAGGAATATAAAGAAACGAACAAGACAAGTCGGACTTGAGGTAAGGGGATTTCTTATCTCAGTTTTAATTCTGTGAGATATCCATTGTTTGCCACTTATTTATTGCATGTGGTTTATTTTGTACTTCCATTTGATATATATTATCATGATTCTATTTATCTTATTGGTATTCTGAGATTCATTTAGTGTTTATTATCTTTTAGTCATGTGACTCGATGTATTATAACGGGGAAAAGGGTTTTTATCTCACTTTTTATTCCCGTGAGATTCATGCTGCATTTTCCCCTATATCCTTTTTTGTGGTGTATGTAGTTCCCATTATTATACTCTTTGTGTAAAATAATTTTTTCCATGGGTATTTACATCAACAATGTATAGTCCTTCTATCATGGGGTGTACGTTTGGAAAGTTACCCAAATCAGTATGGGGACATTTCACCCTCCTCTTTTTAAAAGACTTATTTTTGTTAGGTCTTTTAATTTACATCTTCTTATGTTGGGATATATTTTTATATATCCGTATTGCTGTAAATTTTATGTCCAAGTGATGGGATACCCTTTTTATCTCTCACCAACTCATTTTCAGAATTTTAGAGTGACACTGTTAGGTTGTCGAAATTCTATAAGGTAACATCTTAACCCAATTTCAATTATTTGGGTTAAACCTCTACATCATGATTATGTCATGCTATGAATATGTGTGGATGACCTCTGATTGTTTTACACTTAATATCCACTTATATTGAGTGTATTTATATTTTTCACACATAATTAAGTAATTGTTTTATCCTTAATCTTAAGATACCGTCTTTATAAGGGACTTCGTCTCAATCTCCTTTTATTGAGTCATCCTTTGATTTATACACATCTTTCATTTATATGGTGTATAAAACCCTTTTGAATTTCCATTTCATCCAAAGGGAATGTTTTCTTTATGAATCGTTTTACTAAATGACAAAAAGGAATGTTTCTTTTTTTATGCAATCGGTGACAATGACCTTTTCCACCACCTCGAGTATTATTTGATCTTTGTCTTCCATAACAAGTCGTAATGTTTTTAAAAGGAAAATAAATACCATATTACATTTTTATGTATTTTGGGATTGAAAATGGTTTTTATAATGGATTTATTATATCAATATATTAAAAAGTTATATTGTTATTACAATGTGGGAATGTTATCATTCCTTTATTCTTAAGTTATGTGTTATGTTATGGTTCTTGGGAATTGTTTATGAAGTCAGGTGGTTCTATGATAAAATAAGGGCTGGTGATCCCATTATAGCTCTCCAATGCAATGGGTAACTTGAAGGAGTTAAATGATAGGGTTTATCTGAAGAGATTTAGGGAATATATTTTGATGGGTATTCCAAACAAAACCATGAGGGTTACTCCCTATGTAAGAATGTTATGAATGCCTCAAGTTACCTTTTTGTTTTATGATTTCTATGTGTAATTCAAAAATCTTATGATTTCATGAGATATGTTAAAAAGTTTATGTTATGTATATATTGATGATATAATGTTTTCATTCTTTATGTATCCCTTATTAAGCTTTTTATTCTCATCCCATGTTTTTGAAATGTTATTCACAGGATATAAAGTGGAATAGGGTCAAGGATGGGATCAAGGAATTATCATGCTGTCTAAAACATGGAACTAGACATGACCCTTTTTTTCAAAAGTTCTTATTTTGTGAAAAAATGGAAAATGAGTAGATGTGTCTTCTTTGTAATCATGGAGATGTAGTAGTAATATCCTAATTCTATAAAACTCTATTCATGAAAAGATCCTCAGTGTGAATTATGTATTTAATTAATGATTATGTAATTTGTTAATGTCGAGTCCCTATACGGTGTGCCATCCATGTTTCCCATTAATGGGTTTCAAATATAGAAGTGTGTCGGGTGATACCTTAAGCATGTGATTGATGGGTATAGGTGGGATGGGACTTGTGAAGGTAGTTGACAAGAGCCCTCCTCATTATCCCCTGAACCAAAATGTGTCCGTAGTTGTCTCCATGATCTACCTTCATCAGATACTGATGGTGGTGATTATCGTGCTCTGGGGATAAAATTATGAAGTAGTTGGATATTGTAATGAGGGCAACTAACTTTATTGTATCTTTATTTGTATGCTTCATATTTTTTGGTTTTAGTGATTAATGTTCCTCGGGGGTAGCCTCGATGGTCAAGATTTTACCACATTTACTTTATTCTCATACCATTTCATTTTCCACCCTATGATAAAGATGTTGGGTGGGTGAGGTCATTCGGAGGACATCATGGGTTGGGATAGAAAATAATTTTCTAGAACGGTTATTTGATGATGGAAATATCTTAGATCAGGGTGTTTTTTATGATATCTGTATCCACAATCATGTTGAAAACAAGGAACAAGGTCACTGATTGGTTAACAATTTGAGGCAAGATATATGCTCAATCTAGTGTAAATGGGTAACATAATCCTTTGATTCCCAATCTTACTATTCTTCTCACGTGGAATTATAAAAGCGGGGATGGACTAATTTTATGAGAACCTTGGCTACAAATTATATGTCATGTGATCCATGTCATGATCAACCAATCATCTTTCTATTTGAGAGTTTCACATGAGTTTCACCATTTTTTTCCATAAGAAATGCAAACAAAATAGTATGATGGATAACAATGATTCATTTTTTTATTTAATATATTCAAATCGGGTTCACCATTTTTTTGTTTCTCATGGGTTTTTAGGGATAAGTAACCACTCATGTAATAGGAACTTCAACGGTATGATAAGAAATAGGTAGTATATATTTTTATCTTACGAAGTAGATATTTTAGTTAAATGATTTATTATATGGTTCTCTATTTTTTGGTATGGAAATACATGATTAGCCTAATTCTATTGGTTGGTTATAATGGGGTTTCAATGTATTTGTTCAATCATTCAAGTCGGGTATACCATTTTTTATCCCTAGAAGAAACTCCCAACAGGTATCAAATCCAAAACTGGGTATGGACCTGATTTCCAAAGGTTTGTGGTCCATTGGGGTTTTAGACCCAATTACTCATAAGAGATCACATTGGATGAGAGGATGAGAGGTCGGTATCATCACACCCTTTTGGGGGGAATTGTTTCCTACTCTAGGAATATCTTATAGATTTATGGTATTTTAAAAATATTCTTCATAATCCCAATACAAGTATGGTTACCTTCAAAATGATTATAGGTTACGTCACTTTATATAGAAAGAGAGGGGGGAATTGTTGTTGAATCCTTCTGAGTGTTTCTGAGGTTCTTCGAACATTTACCTTTGGGGGGTAGCTGCTTATATAATGATGATCTATAACCAGAAACTCTAGTGCTTGCTTCTATCTAGGGAGGTATCTAATATGTTGATGATGGTATTGATCCCTTATGAGGAATCCTAAATATCCTATTTAATAATAGAAATAAAAACCCACATAATTGTTTAAAACAATGCAGTTTAACATCTTTCAAAAAGGACATATATGTGGGAATAGGGGGATTAGGTGTTGAGCTCAATCCTCTGTGAGGAATCCTACGGATCATGGTTATAGCATAAATCAAGGTTATTTTAGATCATTCATGACCTTATGATTGACCCTATAGTAGATACCCATTTGTGATGGGTAATTGTATCATACCACCGATTGGGTCTTACAAAAGGAGGTTAACCTAGTAAGTGAAGATTCATGATGCAAATGAGGTGATCATTGTGACTCCTCAATATCATGAGATCTATGAAATGTGTGGAAAACAAAGGGATAGAAAGTAATAAACCTCATAGCACATCGATGTGAGTCTTATTTGCTAGTACATACTATTGGAGGCTTAATATAGGGCTCAATCCTTTGGAAGGTTTCATACATATCTGGGTTTTTTTAGGAATCAATGTTATCATTGTCTATTGATTTATCAATCCATTGGTGGATGAGGAAGGGTCTTCAATCCATGGGAGGGATTGGGTCTCGATGGTTGTAATTTTGGATACAAGGAAGGGATTACACTAAAGTGGATGACCATTTGACCTCAGTCCTTCTGAAGGTATCATACGTATCCTGATTATGGTAGTGATCAGATTCTTTATAGTTCATTAAGTCTAGTCTTACCCAATGAGGATTCCTTTATATGTGGGATATATCATAATATTTCCTTGGTTAGGGAATAAACTATATTTATTATCATTTCACGATAGAGGCTTATGGTGTGAATGATATGATCATTGTAACTCTATAATCCCACGTGAGCTGTACTTGGTGTGAGAAAATATAGATAAAAAAATCAGTCTCACTACTTATGGATGTGAGACATATGTACAAATACAACCCTTTAGAGCTTTAATATGGTCCTTAGTCATTATAAAAGAACCATATGTATCCTGGTTATGCTAGGAATCTGATTTCTCATAGTTTGTAATGTAGGGGCTTACAAACTGAGGCTTCCCTTATATATAGGTTGGACAAGGCTATCTTGTCCTGGGATACCTACTTCTCCTGGTCTACTTTTCTTCCTAACAAACATTTATTTTCTTTCTGACATTCCTTGATTTTCAATTTGACATGTTAGAGAATATCTAATTGACATGTCCAAAGACAATCACATTACCTAGTTTACATTTCCTAGGGATTTCGTAAAATCTAGATGGCATGTCATCAAAAGGATAACTTGTCCGAAAAACACCGAAAGTCCTGGATAGATCATCCAGGAGGCCATCACATGATCATGGATTAAATTCTTGTAGGAAGGCATATATTTCAGGGGACTTGACTTGCTGTCCTCTCAGTAGACGGATGAAAAACATAAGGGGTGTCGTGAGAGTCAGTGTGACATGTCTAGAGGTTGTAGCATTTCCAGAATGACTTTTTAAAATTATCCTCAGGAAAGCGGACAAACATGTCCACATGATGTCACAAGATCTTCCTAGCTTATTAAGAGGATGTCTCAATAGTTGGCTAACATGTTTGGAAGACATTTCAGGATTTGGTTGGCTTGTCTGGAGGATGTCGTGAGATCCAATTGATATGCTTGGAGGATGTTGTAGGATATGGATGGCTTGTCTGTAGGACATCATGAAAGCTAATTGAAATGTTTGGAGGACATCAAATGATCTAGATGGCTTTTCTGTGGGATTTCATGAGATCCAATATACATTTCAGGATGCCATCATGATACATATAATGGTGTCTTCATATAATTTGGGAGACATATCTAGAGTTCATCATGATGTATGGATAGCGAGCACATAGGGTTTCACAAGACATGGGTTGCATGCCCAAAGGTCACCATATTAGCTTCTCTAACATTTGGATGGGACATAACATTATCCAAATAGTATACCAAAGGAATTTCACATGATTTGGGAGATATTTACTGGTGTGTTTTTAGGACCTAGTTGGTTCACACGAAGCACATATGGATCAGTGTATATGTTCTTTGCATACGTCTCCCATATATTTAGTCTTTGTTCTTTCTTTTTATTTCATATGAATTATATTTTTTAGTGTTAATTATTCTAAGTATCAAATGATTGATCAGGTATGTGGGATGTCATTAACATACCCTACCTTATGTCCTTCGTGTGATATATAAGTGATCTCACAATGATCATATGCATGTCGCATGATCTTATGAGGTGGTTCTCTAGATTTTACCTACCAAAAAACTTTTCGAATCATGATATCAGATGATTTGAGAAGTACACTATAAAACATGTGTTCTTCAATCTGAGGATCCAATGATGGATTTTCTGATGATGGGGTGAGGTATTCATAGTCCTCGGCAGCCCTATTATTCACTACTTTTGACAATGTGTATCATGCAAATCCAAGATGGATTTATTAGAGGAATTTTATTTCATATGTTTCATTAGATCATATTATAAGTAAATAGTAGGAATAACATGATTTCTAGTGATTACAAGACCATGCCTTAAATTCCCCATTAATTGGATAATAACCAACTAATGGGGCCTATCCTAATCACGTGGTCATGCCAAGGGATTTCAACATTATCAGGATGATATGTCCAAGGAATTTAATGAGATCCAAATGCATACTAAAAGGCTTATACATGATTTCTGAAAACATTTCTACGTCCATTCACAAGACCATAATGGATTTCCAAGGGGCCTTTACAAGATCATGTCAATATACTAAAGGTTTTTTTTGAGGTCTTGTAGAGCGTACGATCATGTCGCATGATGTTTACAACCGAAAGAGGCTCCAATATTTTCTCTTTTATTTAATAATTTTATTTTTCAAAGGATTTGGTATCTTGAGAGCTTGAACGAGTGTTATCTAAGAGAATCACTCTACCCACTGGTGATTCATAATCATTTCATGGGAAATCCCTTTATTTTGTCTTATAATACCGAAGGGGGATATTGTACCACTTGGAAATGTCTGAAGCCCTTCACATGAAAAGAGTGACATGCCACCATGGGATTGTGGTGTCTCGTGAATTATATAGGGTTTGTCACTTGATGTTTATGACTGCAAGAGGCTCCCACATTTCCCCCTTTTATTTCATTTTTTATTTTACTAGAGCTTGGGGTCTCACTCAGTTTCTTGAGTGTTATCGAGGAAAATAATTCTACATATCGGTGATGCACCGTGTAACCAAAAAAAGGAATTGTTGTGAGGCGTGATAATTATCATCTAAAACCCCTTCTTCTTGTTTTTGAGCTAAAGGGGGAACGTGAGACTACCTGAACATGTCGGAAGCCCTTCGTGTGACGGGGGTGACTTGTCAGTGGGCTCTCTTATGACAAGGAAGACATGTCATCAGGGCTTATATGGTGTCGCATGAGCTGTATGGGTGAATTTCATGAGTTTTAAGACCACAACAAACTCCAACATTTTGTATATTTCTCTCCATATTTTCCAAGGATTTATGGATGACTTATCAGGCGCTTGCCTCCAGGCAATTTTCATGACTTGGGGATGCTCGTCTGGTAGCCGCCACCTAATCACTGATTATATAGGATGGAATCAAAAGAGAAAAAGAAGATTTCAAAGGGACTCTTTGGGATCTAAAAATATTTATTCATCGTTCATTTCTCATTCTCATGAGCTTATTAAGGTCTTATGGTCACATGTATCTTGGAGGCTCATTTGATTCGTAAGTTCTGGAAACCATTTCTTCTATTGATTTATGGAGATTATAGTACCCATATTATAGTATTTATTCCCCATATATTTTTCTGATAGATAATTGGTGGGAATCAACAACCATATAGAAAAATGAATTTGGATATAAAAATACACTTTTTATTTAGAAACCCATTTTTAAAACCAATATAACCAAAAAATAGAAAGAGTGTTTTTCTTTGAAGAAAATATTATTATATGAATTATTAAAGAAAATAATAAATTTTCATTTAGTAACATCATTGGATGTCATATTATATGGAAAACTATTTTGTACTATCACCTGAACCATTTCTTGAAGAAAATATACTTTCCATTATGAAAACCTTTATTTCTAAAAATTGAACATTTATAAAGGGAATATTTTTTATTTGAAATGAACCTAATAATGTGTAAAGTAAGATTCAAGGAAAATATTATCCATGAATATAATAAAATATACTCATGTTTAATAAGTTAGAAAACATTCCTTTTACATTTTTAGTAAAATTAAAAAAGTACCACCTTCAGAAAATGACATGAATATTCCTCTCAAAATAATTTTTTAAAACTCAAATATTTTTTAATTGTCATTAAATTGTTTTAGAATAATACTAAAAACATAATCCATTTTTTTAGAAATTATTGATATGGAAGAAAATTATTTTTCTAAGAGAAAAATTAAAATATGAATTAATAAAAAATCACTTACCATGAGTCCAACTCGTTACATATGTTCTTTGTATTCATGAATCACAAAACATGTGTTATTTTTGTTGTATTTTAATGTATATATAAATGGATAAATACTATAGGTGGGAATTTTAAGATTAAAAACATTCATTTTTAACCTTAAAAGAAACATAGTTAAATAGGATTAAAATAATTATATTCACAATAACTCTTTAGTATTTAAAAGATGATCAGACATGGACCATGATTTTGATAAAAAAATAATTGAAATAAAGTAGATTCTGATTATATTCAACATTTCATAATTATAATTTAATTATATTCATATTAGAAGACAATTTAATCGGTGTAAACATTGTATGAATTTTAATCACGGTGGTTATGATAAATTCGTGTAATACAAAATGGTGATTATATCCTAAAGTTTATAATATCATATTCCTTGTAATAATGTATTTAAAAAGATATAATGGGTAAAAAATTGTATTTTAATTAAATCTATTTTGATAAATAGGATACAAATAGAACTATTAATATAAAAGTATTCACTTTCTATTACAATAGCAGTAGAAATAAATGAACTTTTTATAAAACAAGTAAATTAATATAATTGTTTTAACACAAAGAAAAATAGTATCAAATCCCATAGGATAATGTTCAATTGTTTTATACTTAGAAAAAAGTATGTATTTCTCATACCAGGGTAATCCTTCAATGCAATGATCGGTATGTCTGGCTATCTATGCAAGCACTCGATACAACGATTAGATTACTTTGTCTACCTATCAACGGAAGCCCTCAATATGAAGATTGGATTTTGTCTTTTTATCCCCGCAAGGCCACGATTAATAAATTTTTCATATCATTTATCTTCCTAGCCCCATAAACCGTCAAATAATAATCACACAATCAGACACACAAAGCAATTACCATCATAAAAAATTTATAAATACAAGGAACAAGAAGTTCACTCTTGTATGCGTCAGAGCTCTTTCACAATAGAAAAATCAGAATTGTGTCTCTACATCATTCTACATCTACTTGTGAGCTCTTAAAATCACCGGGTATTTATAATAAATCCTTCTAATAGTCATCTTAATCTCCCAAAATCAAATTTTCCCCATGATTTTTTCATGGAGCTAGACATATGGTACATCAAGAGTCATATTATATCAAAATTCATGACATTATTCTGTTTACCATATTTATAGTAAAAGTTGTATTATATTACTATAGAATATTATTATCTATATATATAATTTATCCTTTTCGTCAATCAAATGGATTTTTGTATAAGATGTCAATATGATTTTCTATATGAGAATGATTCTGATGTTATCGGATCCAATTTCAAGTTTGAATATAAAACCATTATTTACTAAAATTGTAAGATAGAATTTTTTTTAAATCTGATTTGATAAAGTTGAAACTAGTCATTATTGGATCTATGACCAATACGATATTTATAGTGACTAAAGTAATTTTATATTCACAAACACTTTAAGACTAAATAAAGGTATGGTAACACATATATTTTCTCTATAAAATACTCCTAAAATACATAAGACATAAAATATTTAATAATTATTTATTTAAGAAAGAGTTTGTGATTTTCAAAACAAAAGGAATAAAAAATTCATAAAGGATCTTTTGACTCAACAATCTCCTCATTTTTTGAAAGTGCAATCCACCAGACTTAAATATAAAATACCATTGAAAATTTTATGTGCAATTTTCTTTTTAAGAATTTCATATTCAGAATAAAACATATATACTAATCTACCCCTGAGTTTATAACTCATATATATACAATAGTGAATAAGAAAAACTTTACCTTTGGATAAGAAACCCATAAAGAACATATTCTCTTATTTAAATGTTTTTCCCTCCTTTATTAAAGAATATGTCCCTTTCTATAGAATACTCCTAGTTTGTCTAAATTTCTCCCCCTTTGTGATTTAATAAATAGGATGGGGATGATTTTTGTAATACCTAAAATGGATAGATAAAATATTATATGAAACATAATAATAAATTACTTGATCATCTAAAATAAATGAAACAACATTCAACCGAAATAATTTGAAGAAATTTAAAAAAATTATACATGAAAAAGAGTTTCATTGATATTCAAAATAACAAAAATAAAACAAGAGTATTACGAAATAAATATTTCTTCGGAATTAATGATATGGTGATTGAATAAATCCTATTTAACTTCTTTATATTAACTTCAACCTTTCCAACAACTCCTCTTGAGATTTTATTTTCATTTCAATCTCATGAATCCTATCATTCTGGATCCAAATTATTTCATCTTTCTACTTTAACATTAATTCATGATATTGAAAGTTTTATTCAAAATCATCACAGGCATTGATTATTTATTAGAAAAAATAACTATGATTATCCATATAAATAATTTCATCTTTTATACATTTAATCATTAAATATCATTGAGCATAAATTTCATGCTTTCTTATAAATCTGTTATATCTTTATTATGTTTCTTGAAAGTTCTTCTAAATGTTTAAATCCTATTAAACCTTGGGGTGATAAAAATTTTAAGACCATTAAATGGAACTCTAGTATCAGTAAAAAAATTAAAACTTCTAAAAATTAAGATCATGAATCTCGATTTCATCATCAATTTATCGAGACCATTTCACAAAAATATGAAAACTCTTTCTATGAGATTAAACATTTTCTTTAAACAATTTAAAATATGGTTCCAACTTGATCAAACTATTTGTAAGACATTTTACTAAATATGAATATTTATATTTGTTCCCAAAAACCGAGTAGACTTTTCTTTCCATCCTAGGAAAATAATGAATAGTTTTCTCCAATTTTTATAAAATATGATAAATGTAATCAAGACCTTATGTAGTTGTCATATTCAAATATTATAATTCAGATTGAATGTTTCTTTTTTTGTTTTTGATCACTTATTTTTACATTTTTTTTAACTTTCTCTGGATCTTATTTTTTCCCATATGAAATTTCAATTTCTTCCACAAAAATCGTTTTACATTCTTCAGCCTTTTTATTTTATTTTTTTTGTCCTCCTTGGATGAATATAAAATTTCCTAAAATGAAGGAGTCATTAATTTTTTCATAGTATATTGACTTATTTTTCAAATTTCCAAAAGAATACAATTTCATATAAGAGCCTTGAGATGTCCTTATAGATAGATTATCATATTTTTTTTTCATTTTCCATTTCAACTTCTTCTTCTTATTTTTATTTTTCATCTTATTCTCTTTCATTTCATTCTTCTTATCTTTCATTTCCTTCTTCTTCTTCTTTACCATCTTGATATTCTTCTATTTTATTGAAAAAATTAACTCCTTCTTGAATTCCTTTATTAAATTTAGCAAGTACATCCAATCCCACTGTCTCTTATTCAATATCTTTTTTAATCATATCAGGATGACAAAACTCTGATAAAAGATCACCTTTTCTAGCTAGAACCAATTTCTTTTCAACAACAATAACTTTTCCATTAGCAATAGAGTAAGTAAAATCAGTACTAACAATTTCAAATTTTTGAAATTCCAAATATACACTAATAGTTAAAAAAATTATCATAAGTATCCTGAAATATTTTTAGTAATTTATCACACAATTTTTCTTCTGAAATTTTTCTTATTTATTTATTTTCTTTTTACTCTTCTTCTAAAACATCAAATACTTGATTTAAAATTGATAAAACTTATACTTTTCATGTTATAACTATATATCTCCTTCATTTTGTTCATATTTAATCATTCTCCATTCTTGAGAAATCACATCAGATATATTATTTTGCTTTATTTATTTCTTTTTAGGAAGAGAAGTTATCTTTCTCTTATTTTCAACATCTCAATCTTCTTTGTTTTTTTATAGTTATACCTCTAATAAATAATCTTTGTCACTATTGATAAAAAAATTTATTCTAAATCAAAAATATATTTCATTCCTATGATTATATATTCATTGATAAACATTATACATTCTATTAAAAGTAAGGACATGATTGAAACTTTGAAATTTATCAGGATCCTTTCAATCATATTATTAATAAATATGGGAATCATTATAATATGATACATAATATACTTAGACTTGATATTATTTATTGAAAAAAAATTAAAATATCATAAGATTAATCTTCCTCACATTGATGAGTTAATCTAAAATGATATATAAGATACATTGAGAGTATCTCTGTCACCCAATATCAGAATGAGAAAGCATTGCATCTAAATAACTAACAGTATATGATCTGTAATAATGAGAGATAATTTTCTTGGATATTTATCAGGGGTATTCATAAACATCATCTTCTCATCTCTTCCTCTTACTGAAGCTCCTTTTTAATTTGGTAACATGTGAGATGGGAATAAGGAATCCCCTTCATCTAAAATACCATGAAAAATAGAAGCATCTTCATTAGTAATATTATAATATTTACCATATATATTAAAAGAAAACATTTTCTTTCGATCACCATTAATGAAAATTATAGAGTCATAAAATTTTCTAACCAAATCCAATTAAATCAAATCATAATTAGGATCTAACTATTTAACAAATAAAGATTACCATACTTAAAAATGGGTCATTATTCTCAAATATAAATCCTATATATCATAAAAGGATATGGAAACTAACATTTCATAGAATAAATTTTTTTTAATTATTTCACAAGAGCCATTGAACTTGGTGTTGATACAAAAGTTTCAATCATGAAGAAATAAATTGGATTTTGGGATTTAAGGGATGAAACACTTCATGGATAAAATTGATGAAATATGATGTGGGAAACGAGTGGGATCCCCATTTTATAGATGATTTTTGGTGATATTTTAACTTCTAAACATATCTAATAGAAAATATTTAATCACTCTGATCAGACGGTTGTGATATTTCCTAAAAAATATTCTTTAAAAAATAAACCCTTTAGGTTTTGATTAAAAATATCATATTGAGTGAATTTTATGAATTTTATTTTTTTTATAATATTAGTTTAATACAATTGAAAAATGAAAAAATGAAAAAAAAACATTAAAATAACAACAAATAGGAGAGACTCAAATCATACTGAAATATTGTAAAAAATTTAAAAAAAAAAGAATACCTTCAGATTGGAATCATTGATGTAATAATTCATTCTTCGTTGTTTTATGATATTAAAAAAATTAAAATACAAAATTTTAAATTTACTAAAATAGTTTAAATATTATAGTTTAAGAAAACTGATTACAGAAAATTTAAAAGAGAAACCTGAATCCAAAATAAACATTATGAAAAAGAATCTAATTTAAAAAATAAATTTGAATTAATCTCGAGTCATGAAAATGTAATTCTAAATTACAAAAATTTTGTTCTCTAAACAGATATATTGTGATTCCAAATAACTCATTTCAAGTTTTTTTTGAAAATTATTAAAAATTGAAAAATTGAATTTTTTAAAGCAGCAATCATATGAACTCCTCTTATGAAAAGGGGTAACATAATATAAAGATATTGTTTATACAATAAGTAGATATGAATGATTAATTTATAGTGATCATTCCTATATTATGTTGAATGTATTAAAATATATCAAAATGTAAATGTTTTGTAAAATATCAGCATATTGTTCTTTTGTTCCGGTTAATTGTAAATTGACATCTATTTTTTGTGTGGTTCCTAAGAAAGTGATACCTAATATCTATTTGTTTTTTCAGAAAGTGATGTGAAGGGTTTTATCATAAATCCATAGAATTTTTTTATAAAAATTATTTTACTTGTAGTTAAAATAATTCCATAATGCATGAGCATGTGTTGCATCCACAACACTTGAGCAAAAAAAACTACAAGTTACCACATATTAATCTTTAGTAGTGGGAAGTGATACTGAGTGTTATATATTATAATACAAGAAAAACATTGAATCCCCTAATAAATTAAATATCCTATAGGTACTTTTTTTATCCATTCTATATCCACCAATTTCAGTATCAGAAAAATGTTTTAATTCAAAAACATTTTCAGAAGAATGTAATGGTCTTAAATCCATAGTTCCCTTAAAATAATTAAAAAAGGCTATATATATTTTAAATGGGATTCCTTTAAATTTTCATGATATCGTTCAAATAAACATATGGAAACCCTTAATATTTCATGACTATATTTTATGTATATTAAACATCTTATCATACCTCTAAAAGTAGTTTGATCAACTGGTTTCATAGCTTCCTCAAGATTAAGTGTATTTGAGGTACTGATTGGAGTACAAATAATTTTAGTATTTTTTATCCATAGTTATTTAGAAGATCATTTGTATACTTATGTTGAGACATATAAGTACATTCAGGTTTTTGATTCATTTAAAAACCAAGTAAATTTGTTAAATCACCCATCATCATTATTTCATACACTAATTTAATAAGATTCAAAAAATAATCTATTAATTATTTTTGAGTTCATCTAAAATAATGTCATCAATATATATTTGAATAGTCATATTTTTTTTACATTATTTATAAAAAAATTTGATCAACTATTCTCTTAACATAATTATTTTTGTAACAAAAAACATGTTAATCTATTATACCAGGATCTATGACATTTGTTAAGTCCATATAAGGATATTGTAAGATTAAAAATGTATTTACGATGTTTTTTATCTTCTAAACCTGGATTTTGTTTAACAAAAACTTCCTCTTATATAAAAATATTAGGTAAATAACACTTCAAATCCATTTGAAAAATATTAAAATTGAATATTTATGTAAAGTCTAATAGAATACAAAAAGATTCAATTCTATCTACCAGAGCATAGATCCATTCATAATCTATTCCCACTTTTTGATTATAACCTTTATCAAAAATTAATTATTTATTTCTAATGATTATACCATTCTCATCACAATGGTTTTTTAATACCCCTTTTAATCAAATTACTAATCTTTCATTAAGACTTTAAAATAAATTCCATAAATTATTTATTTCAAATTAATTAATTTAATCATGAATTTCTTTAGTCAAATCCTTATCACCTAAATCCTAATTAAAATTTTTCAGTTAAAATTGAGATTGAAAATCAAGAAGTTATACCTCATCTATTATGGAAATTCTAGTACTGGCTAGTGGATTTACAACACTAATGATACTATCACTTTGATGATTCCTAAGAAACAACAGACTTGGGGTTTTTTTTTAAAACATTCGTCAACATAACATAGAAATTATTATTATGTAAATACCTTTGAAAAAATTTCATTAGTAATTACATTATTAAAAAGAATCTTCTGTCAAATATTTGGAATTGGTATTGGAATACACTTATGAGGATGTTGGTTCGGTTTGTTTAAAAACAAAAGGATCGATTTCATCAAATTTAACATTTACTATTTCCTCTATAGTATGATAATTTTTGTTAAAAACATTTTCTACCTTATAAGTAGTGGAGTAACTTAAAAATATTCCATTTTTGGAATTGGGTGATAATTTCTGAAAGTTATCTTTCGTATTCTGAATGATTAATTTGCATCCAAAAGCTCTACATTAAGATACTTTTGTTTTTTAGTCATTCAAAAAATCATAAGATGTTTTGTTAATAAAAGGTTGAATTAAACACTATTTATTTTATTACTAGAAGTACTAACCCATTTACCCCAATAAAATTATAAAATGAGTATCCACTAAACATGGTTCTTGTTATTTGGTGAAGAATATGATTTCTTCTTTCAACAACACCATTTTGTTCAGTTCTAGGTGTTGAGAAATTATGTGTAATTACTTTCTCACTAAAAAATGATTCATAATAAGAATTTAAAATTTATCCACCATGATTACTATAAATAGTTATCAAGGTAATAATTTTCTCATTCTTCACTTTTGCCACAAATATTTTGAAATAACAAAATGCTTCAGATTTTTTTTCAAAAAAATAATACCATGTGTATCTACTGTTATCATCAACTAAAAAATACATAATACCTTCATTCAAAACATCTAGTTTATATAGGACCAAAAAATCCATGTGCACTAACTTTAAAAGAACATAAGTTGATAATCCACTAATATATTTAAAAGTAGACTTGTATTGGTTACTTTATTATCAAGGGTCACAAAATTTTTAAGAATTAAATCTATGTTGTGTTTAGTCATGACATGTCATTTCCCATTCAAATTACATATGTTTATATGGTTACAGTGTCCTATCCGTCTATTCCATAATCAATATGGATCTTCTATTTCAATAAGGCATGGTATATCATTGCTTCTAAGGTATTCTATGTTTAGTTTGTATACATTCACTTGCCGATGGGTAGAAAGAATTATCGTTGGAATTTAATACTATAAAATTATCATTCTTAAAATTCACAAGGTAACCTCTGTCACATAATTTAATTATACTTATATGATTTTTCATAATACCTTTAACAAAAAAATTAAATTAATGTGTTTCCATGAAGAATAATAATACATATCCAAATAATATCCCCTTGATAATTATATCTAATGGTAACGTTTTCACCTTTCATCCTAATAATCCCTTGAAAAAAATCATTGTGTGAAGTCATTTTTCTATAACACCCACTATTAATGTACCATATATTCTGGTTGTTGTTACTACCTTTGTTTTCTTAAAATAAAAACAATTGGACTTTTGGAACACAAGCCTTCATGGGTCTGGAAATTATAGAAAATAAAATCATAAGAATCCACATTTGTTTTGAGAAATCGGTTATATGAAAACATAAGTATTAAATTTAATTTGAAGAAAAATTCATTACCCATTGACCTCTAGTTTTAAATTTAGTATAAGAGGGTTAATTTTAAGGAACAAAGTAATTAGTATTGAAAATAGGATTTCTATTAGTATAAATTATTCCTAAAATCATACCATCTGGACAGATTTGTTTATACATATTATCAATACCATAATTACTAATATTAAAGTTTGATAAAAGTTTCTTCTGTGTGGAAATTTTATAATCTAGTTTTAAAACTAAATTCTTTTCCACATTTATATTTGTTTTGGAATTGAATTTCTCAAAACTTGTTTTCAATATATCCTTTTCAGAAATTATTGTTTTTAAATAATAAAAAACAATATCTTTTCCAAATTTGATTTATCAAGATATTTTGATATATTTTATATTTCATTTGTTGAAATATTAGTTCATGAGTAATATTTTGAATGTTTTTCATTATCCTTATAATGTTTTTTAGACATTTTACAATTTTGATTTTCTAAATGTTTTACAAGGCCAAAAACATGTTCATAAGAAAGTAAATTATTATCAATAATATTTTATAAGTGTTAATAATCCATATATAGAGAATAATTTTCATTAGGATAATTATCATTTATTGGAATTTTGGTTAAATAATTGATAGTGTCTACCTTCTCCATAAAACATTGATTTGTAATAAGTATTATAGTAAGAAGACCAATATTCCTTTAATCTATACATTCATTATATATGTAATTATAAGAATAATCACATACACTTTAACTCCATGTGTTATTAGATTTATTAAATTTAAAATTTTTATAATTATAATACTTATTCTAATTTATATCAACCTTTTTATCTTTTTTATCTTTTCTTTTTATCCTTGGACAATCCAGTTGAATGTATCCATCTCTTTTGAATTCATAACAAGTAACATTGGAATTTTTTATTCCATTCATGTCCTTCTATATTTATTGTAATGGTACAAGAAATCATTTTTTTACTACTATATTGTTCATTATTTGAGTAATATTGGTTAATTAATTCTCAAACTATTCAGAATCACATGAATCGGACTGAACAACAACTTCCTATTTCTTTTTCAACTGATCATCTTTATCTAAAGTCTAATATTTTATCATATTCAAAGTGGTAGTAAAAAAATACACCATTATTTTTCATTACGTAATCTAAAACTATTTTTAATCTACCATTATACTGTAAAAGAGTTCCAAATAAAACATCATGTGTGTGATTTTTTAGGTTTTTTGATTTATCAATAGCTATTCTCTTATATTACAACTCATTATGTATGATTTAAATAAACTTTTCAATAAGTATTTTATCCTCTAGTAATTTATCTCCCATGGATTGTAAACTAATTACTATTTTTATAAATCATTGTTGTACCTTTGCAACATGTTATCTATAAGGAAATTCAAATGATTGATAATAACCTCTAATTATTTGTATTCTTATTTCAATAAATTTTTATGTTCAAAAATGAGTAATCTATATCTTTTTCAAATACTATTAGCAGCTCCAAAGGAATAAATATGGCTATAAATTCTCCTAGTCATGAAACATAATAAATTTTTTCTATCTCATTTATTGAATTGATTATATTTCATTTCCTAATTTGTAAAAGTAGTCACCTACTTAACCGTAATCTTGGAATATCCCGTTAACATGAAACAAATTGTCAACTCCTGTATTTTTATTGAATGACTTCATTCTATCTCTCCAATACTCATAATCATATCCATCAAAAATAGGGGGTCTATTTGGATTTAGGTTATCTATTTGAACAAACATTGAGTCCTCCCATTTTCTAATTGAATAAAAAAATTATACTCCACAATGCACATTAATGTATAAATTATTTATAAACAAAAATTTTATAATAAAATTATAACTACATAACAATAGTAAAGGGAAGATAAATTTGAGCAAGTAATTGAATAATGGGAACTCCACTGATACCAAATGTTAGTATTATTATTATAGAGATGTCGATATGATACCAAATAATGAATCATAATTTATATGTAGTTGGTTAAATATACTAAAAGTGAATTGTATGTTTAATAACATTCATTTTAACAATAAAAATAACTTAATTTAATAGGATTAAACTAATCATATTCACAATACTTATTTAGTATTTAAAATATGATCAAACATGGACCTTGGGTCCAATAAAAAAATAATCAAAATCTAGTAGATTCTGATTTGTATTCCACATGTTTTAATTAGAATTTAATTATTTTTATAATAGAAGACGATTTAATTAGAGTAATTCCAGTAAGAATTGTAATCACAGTGGTTACAATAAATCAGTGTAATATAAAAGAGTGATTCTGTCAAAAATCATATATATTCTTATTCATAGTAATAAAGTATTCCGAAAGTAATACAGAGTAAACCAAATTATATTTTAATTAAATATATTATGATAAATCATATACAAATAGAAATATGTATATAAAAGGATTCAATTTCTATTACAATAGTTTTTAAAATAAAAGAACATGAAATAAAACAAGAAAATGAAAATTATTCTTTTAACCCAAAGAAAAAAGATTTCCAATCACCAAGGATAAGGGTCCCTTGTTTTATAATTATATGAAACTTCATATCTCCCTTACCATGGTAAACCCTCAATATGATGATTGCTCTATCTTGTTATCTACGCATTCCCTCGATACGATGATCATAATTCTCTATCTGTCTATACCTTAAATTCCACGATATGATGATTAGATTATATCTTGTTATCCCTATATGTCGTACATCAACATAGTGAGTGATTCCTATTTATTCATATCATTGTAAGACCTTGATTGTTACCACACAATCATATACATGGAGTAGTTACAAAATCAAAAAGATTACAAATACTCGGAACAATAAGTTCACTCTTGTAATCTTTAGAGATCTTACACTATAGAAAAATTAGAAGACTGTATCTACGTGATTCGGCGTCTACTTGAAAAATCTTCAAATTACTTGGTACTTATAGGAAATCCATCCAACGGTCATCTTGATATCCAATGGCCATAATTTGTTAATGCTTTATTCAAGAATATTGACACTGGGATATTTAATGGCCATATTATATCATAATACAAAATATATTTTTTTAACAAATTTATAGATATAAGGTATTCTATTATAATAAAATATGATTTTCCATATTAATAATTTTACCTTTTTGTCAATCCAATGTATTTCCATTCCTGATGTCATTACAATGATCTATATGAGTATGATTCTGATGTTATCGGCTCCAATTTCAAGTCTAATTATAAAACCATTTTTCATTATGATTTTAAGACAATAATTATTTTAAATCTAATTTTATAAAGGTTGTTAATTCAAATGTCTTCTTTTTGACTTCTATATCATATTTTGGAAATCACAAATGCATTCTATCATGTTTTGGAAATTACATTTGTCTTCTATCATGTTTATCGTATCGTACAATATTGATCGTACTGACTCTGTCAATCGTATCGCACTGACTCTGTCAATCGTATCATACTGACTCTGTCAATCGTATCGTACTGACTCTGTCAATCATACCATACTGACTCTTTCAATCATATCGTACTGACTCTACTATTTAGATGTTCATTATTTGTTTTGGTACTTAGTCAAAAACACTCACTACATATGAATCGTACTCATGTTTTTCATTTCTATATATCTCTTGTCCTAACAAAACGATGTCGTTGAGTTAGTTACAAACTAATCAAAACGATGTTGTGATTTCTGTTTCAATATGACCGTTTGAGGAAATATGACCGTTGGAACCCAAGGCCTATAAATAGGGTGTCATTTGAAGCTGAGACAACAACGATGAACGAAGAGAACGAATGAAGAGACTCTTTGAACTACCAAGATTCTAGAGAGAGACACTGTGACTTCTCTCATCTGCCTTGTGCGTCCGATCATCGTATCGAGGGCTTTCAAGTAATTGAAAGACAGAGGTGCCGATTACCTACAAAATCGAGGGTTGCCGGGGATAGGCAGACAGACGTGCCGATCATCGTATCAAGGGCTGCCGGGGATAGGCAGACAGACGTGCCGATCATCGTATCGAGGGCTCACCAAGGTGTTGGTGAGACAGACCTTTTATCCTAGGTGAAAGGATAACCCTTCTCTTTGGGTTAAAAGAATTGTAATACTTTTACATTTCCGTTGTTACTTGTATTAGAAAGGGATTTGAATTGTTTCCTTTCTTCTTCACATATTCAATTGTAATTGTTTAAATTACAATCATTCTATTACATTTTGTATTGATTGATTCTATACGCTTTAAGGTAGAATCATTCATCTTTATATTACTCTGATCATTGTGTTCACCTTGAATACAATTTTTTTACATTACATTAGTATTACAATACATCATACCTTTTATATTCAATACAATTGTGGGTGTTTGTATTTGTATTAGTTTAAGATCATTTAAACTAATCTCTTTGTTGCTAAAACTCAAAGGTTTATAAACCTACAATTCACCCCCCCCCCTCTTGTATTGTTCCATCTAATAGACTTATATCTACATTTTCGATCCAAAAATTGGTATCAAAGGAGGTTTTTCACTGATTTGTATTACTAGCTTTATTTCTTATTACTATCTTGAATATTTACTACACTAACGTGTGAAGTGGAAAAGTTGTTTTTGTTGTATTAGATGGAAGGAATGAATATTGGATCAATAGACAATATGAATCCATCTAGACCACCAATCTTTGATGGGAATGATTATGAGTATTGGAGAGATCGTATGAAGACTTTTGTTATCAATGCTGGTGTAGACAATTTTATTATGCTTACTGGGGGTTACAAAATTCCTGACAAAGAAGTCAGTACTTTCACCAACCAAGAGAAGCAAGAATATCAACTGAATTACAAGGTACGCAATACTTTATTATGATCTATGACCAGGAATATATATAGTCAGATATCTTCATGTGAAGCAGCCAACTGTATTTGGAAGAAGTTAGAAGTTACTCATTTTGGTACATCCAAGGTTATAGAACCAAGGAGAGCAATGCTTCGAGCAGAGTATCATGGGTTTGTTTTTCCTCATGGAGAGCCAGTATGTAAAGTGCAACAAAGGTTTATGACAATTGTAAACAGCATACAATCTATGGGAGAAAAAGGTCTTGATGATGAAGCTATTATTGATAAGATTATAGATATTATGCCAAATGAATGGGAGTCAAAAAGGACAGCTATTGATGAAAATAGAAAAGTCTCCCAAATTACTCTTGATGAACTCTTTGGAACTCTTCTACAGCATGAGAAAAGAATGAAGAGAGATGCTGATTTCAATAAGAAGAAGAATGGGAATGGAAGTGTAGCTTTTGCATCTAAAGCTAAAACACATTAAAGGCTTACAAGGTCTAAATCCGAGAAAGTTGTTATATCTGATTCAAGTGATTGTAATCTTTCGGATAATGAGTTAGCCAATCTTGCTCGAAGAATGAAAAAGATTGTGGGAAAGAAAGATTTTCAATATAGATTCAAAAAGAAAGACATGAAAGATAGGAAAGATTCAGAGGTAACTTGTTATGAATGCAAGAAAGCAGGACATATAAGGCCTGATTGTCCTTTACTGAAGAGGAAAGATAGAAAAGAGAAGCACTCTGAAAGAAACAAGAAAAGGTTTTATAAGACAAAGAAAGTCTTGAAAGAAAACGATACGTGGAGTGCAAGTGGTAGTGGTTCCTCAAGTGATTCTTCAGAATATGAGACATCAGGACATAGAAATATTGGACTTCTAGCCAAACTGCCAATTGAAGATCATTGTCTCATGGCTAAGGTACATAATGCTGAAGCTATTACAAATGTCTCTTTAAATGCAAATTATATTGATAATAGATATTATGAATCTTCAAATGATGAATCCTCATCATCAGAGGATGATACATTACCTTCTTCGGAAGAGGTCTCTAGATTTGCTAAGTTACTTGAAAATGAAAATTCTAAACTCAAAAAGAGATTTGAAAAAGAAAATTCTAGAATTTCTATTTTAACTAAAGAAGTATCAGATATTTCTAAAGATCTTGATGTGAAAACTTCTGATTTTGAAAGTATTTTAAAAACCCTTGAGAAAGTTAAATCTGATAAGGATGAACTTTCTAAGGATCTTGAAACTGTAAATTCAAAGAAAAATATTTTAGAGTCTAACTATAGTTCAAATTCAAATGTTTTGGAAAATAAGAATTTGGTTTTAAAACTAAAGTCAGAGATTTTAACTTTGAAAAAGTGTTTGTAAAACTTTACTCATGGAAAAGAAAACTTTGACAGGATGTATTCTCAAATTAGACCTTTGAGAAATCGTTCTGGTCTTGGTTATACTTATTCCAAACCTGTTTTTAGCAATAACTATTTTGTTCCACAAAAAACCATTTTCTGTTCTAAGTGTCAATGTGGTGGACACAGGAGAAGATATTTTTCTCTTAACAAAACTCAATCTTTAGGATTTCATAAAGCTCATTTTGAAAAACAAATGTGGATTCCTAAAATTCTTTTATCTAACCCTTCTGGATCCAAACAAGTTTGGATTCCAAAAATCTAATTGCTTCTTTTTCAGGAAAACGAGAAGTGTACCAATAAGAACATTTGGTACATGGATAGTGGTTGTTCTCGACATATGACTGGAAAC
Source organism: Viscum album (assembly GCA_963277665.1). Lineage (NCBI taxonomy): Eukaryota > Viridiplantae > Streptophyta > Magnoliopsida > Santalales > Viscaceae > Viscum > Viscum album. The sequence goes on from OY728162.1 coordinate 132,319,518, forward strand.
AAAAATCTTTTTGAAAAGGTTATCAAAACAAAAGGTGGAAAAGTTACCTTCGGAGATAATGCTCAAGGAAAGATTGTTGGTATAGGTAATATTGTTTTTCTTAGAAATGTTCTTATTTCAAATGTTTTGTTTGTTAAAGGTCTTAGGCACAATCTCATCAGCATAAGTCAATTATGTGATGAAGGTTACCTTGTGAATTTTAGAAATGATAAGTGTCTAGTTCACAATTCCAAGGATGAGTTCATTCTATCTACCCATAGGCAAGAGAATGTTTACACTATTAACTTAGAAGACCTTAGGAACCAAAACATGCCTTGTTTAAGTGTAATAGAAGACCAATCGTGGCTATGGCATAGGAGACTAGGACACTGTAATATGAGAAACCTAAGAAAACTCTCAAATAAAGGACTTGTAAAAGGGATACCAGACCTTAGATATGATTCTTCAAAAGTATGTGATCCTTGTAAATTTGGCAAGCAACATAAACTTGCTTTAAACCAATTAATGAAGTTTCAACTTCTAATGCATTATAGCTTGTGCATATGGATCTGTTTGGTCCTTCACAATCTGGAAGCATTAGAGGCAAATACTATGTATTTGTATTAGTTGAAGACTTTACTAGATTTACATGGGTCTATTTTCTCACAAAGAAATCTGAAGCCTTTTCCTATTTCAAAACATTTAGAGCCCAAGTTAAAAATGAGAAAAACCTACCATTGATAACTATTCATAGTGATCATGGTGGTGAATTTCAAAACACAGATTTTGAAACTTTTTGTAGTAAGAAAGGTATTACTCACAATTTCTCAGCTCCAAGAACTCCTCAGAAAAATGGTGTTGTTGAAAGAAGAAATCGTATTCTTCAGGAAATGACTCGAACCATGTTGAGTGAATACTCAATTGCTAAGCACTTTTGGGCTGAAGCTGTTAGTACTTCCTGTTATACTATAAATCGTGTTTTAACTAGACCATTTCTTAATAAAACCCCTTATGAGTTATGGACTGGCCGAAAACCTAAATTTTCATACTTCAATGTTTTTGGATGCAAAGTATTCATTCTGAATACAAAAGATAATCTCCACAAATTTGCACCAAAATATGATGAAGGAATCTTTCTAGGCTATTCTACAACCTCTAAGGCTTATAGAGTTTTCAATAAAAATACTTGTACTGCTGAGGAAATAGTACATGTAAAATTCGATGAAACTGATCCTTTTGTTTTCAACCAACCCAATCCTACAGCTTCGGATGTGTTTTCTAAAAATGTTTATCAATATTTATTAGAAGAGCATTATGATAAGGAAAATGTTCCAGAAAGTATTCCTGAAACATTTACCACAGAATATTTTCTACCATATGTTGATGAACAGGTTTTACAAAACCCAAATCAATTGTTTCTTAGGAATCATCCCAGTGATAACATCATTGGTGATATAAATCAACCTGTAAGGACCAGAAATTCCTTAAGAAATGAAATAGAACATCTTGCTTTTCTTTCCCAATTTGAACCTAAAAGTCCAAGTGAGGCCTTAGGTGATGATGATTGGATCAAAGCAATGCAAGATGAACTAAATGAATTTGAAAGGAATCAAGTCTGGACTTTAGTTGAAAGACCTAAAGAAACAACTATGATTGGTGTAAAATGGGTTTTCAGAAACAAGTGTGATGAAAATTGAATCATTGTAAGAAATAAATCAAGACTTGTTGGTAAAGGCTATAATCAACAAGAGGGAATAGACTATGAAGAAACATATGCTCCTATAGCTAGACTTGAATCTATTCGTATTCTATTATCCTTCGCAGCATATTTCAATTTCAAACTATTTCAAATGGATGTCAAATGTGATTTTCTAAATGGTTTTGTTCAAGAAGAAGTTTTTGTAGAACAACCTTCTGGTTTTAAAGATCCAAAACATCCTGATCATGTTTTTAAACTTACCAAGGCTCTATATGGTCTTAAACAAGCCCCTAGAGCATGGTATGATAGACTTACAGGATTTCTTTTACAAAACAATTATACAAAAGGGACAGCAGATCCAACTCTTTTTATCAAAATGGAAAACAAAAATGTTTTGATTGTTCAAATCTATGTTGATGACATCATATTTGGATCAACTCAGAAATCTTTAACTGATTCTTTTGCAAACTTAATGAAATCAGAGTTTTAAATGAGTATGATGGGTGAGTTAACATTCTTTCTAGGTTTTCAAATTTCTCAAAAACCAGAAGGAACTTATATATCTCAACATAAGTATATTAAAGACTTACTCAAAAAGTATGGATTTGACAAAACTAAAAGTATTAGAACCCCAATTGGTACCTCAAATACTCTTGATCTTGATGAAACTGGGAAACCAGTAGATCAAACAAATTTTAGAGGTATGATAGGGATTTTTCTATACTTGACAGCTAGTCGACCCGACTTGATTTTTTCTGTATGCTTATGTGCAAGATATCAATCTAATCCAAAAGAGTCTCACTTAAAAGTCGTAAAGAGAATCTTTCGGTATTTAAAAGACACTATGGATTTAGGTCTTTTCTACTCTTCTGGAAATGATTTTGTTTTAAAAACTTTCTCAGATGCTGAATTTAGTGGTTGTAGAATGGATAGAAAAAGTACATCTGGAACATGTCATTTCTTAGGAGATTCTTTGGTTTCTTGGTCCTGCAAGAAACAACACTCAGTAGCACTCTCCACTGCTGAAGCTGAATATGTAGCAGCTGGAAGTTGTTGTGCTCAAGTCTTGTGGATGCAGCACACACTCACTGACTATGGTTTGAGTTTCTCCAAAACTCAAATTCTTTGTGATAATACAAGTGCCATAGCTCTTAGTAAAAACCCAACACATCACTCTCGTGCAAAACACATAGATGTTAGGCATCACTTTCTTAGGGATCACACACAAAAAGGAGATATTATTTTACAATTCATCGGAACACAAGAACAACTTGCTGACATTTTTACAAAACCTTTACCTTCCGATAGATTTGAATATATAAAATAGAATCTAGGAATGATTACGTTAAAATAATCATTCATATCTACTTCCTGTTTTACATTTCTCCTAATAGTAAGAAACTCCTCGTAGAAAGGGGGAGGAAATTTCTTTCTATGTCTTTATGCTTCAATTTTATCTTATGTTCTTTAACTATTTACTCTCTCAATATGTGTATCTTTTTCTATTTATCGTATTGACAGTTTTATTGTTTCATTCATTTTTTTCTATTCTGTTTATCGTATTGACAGTTTTATTGTTTCATTCATTTTTTCCATTCTGTTTATCGTATTGACAGTTTTATCGTTTCGTTCATTTTTCCTGTTTATCGTATTGACAGTTTTATAGTATCATTTACAATCGACCGATGATGGTATTGAATTTCTTTTCCATCGTATCAATCAATAAATAGTATTGAATCGACCGATGATGGTATTGAATTTCTTTTCCATCGTATCAATCAATCATGGTATTGAATCGACCGATGATGGTATGGAATTTCTTTTCCATCGTATCAATCAATCATGGTATTGAATCGACCAATGATGTTATTGAATTTCTTTTCCATCGTACCAATCAATCAATATTATTGAATCGACCGATGATGGTATTGAATTTCTTTTCCATCGTACCAATAAATCAATAGTATTGAATCGACCGATGATGGTATTGAATTTCTTTTCCATCGTATCAATAGTTTTGTATCGACCGATGATGGTAATGATTTTCATTTCTATTGAATCGACCGATGATGGTATTGAGATTGTTTTCCATCGTATTTTCAGTTCATGGTAACAAGATTGTTTTCCATCGTATTGTCAGTTCATGGTAACAAGATTGTTTTCTATCGTACGGTCAGTTCATAGTAATGACTTTGTTTTCCATCGGCGTGATGTTTTTTTTGTTTCCTTACGATTGTATTTTCTTTTGATTTTTATCAAAACCAACAATTACCTTACATTCTCCGACAGTTTTTTTTCATTTTTTTTAAATTTTTTTTCATTGTTTTAATCCTAACCATTGATCTGGTTTTCTCTAATCTTGACCGTAGAAGATCAATGGTCACCCTTTTTCGACCGTAGAAGATCAACGGTCACCTCTTTATCGCCTATAAATAGCCCCCTCCCCTCCCCAAACCCACATTGGTGTTTCAGGATTTCAGGCGAAGATCTGCTCCACCAGCTATAAATCATCGTACGATCTTCTCATCGGTAGAATCATTATGTCTCAATCCTCTGCTAATACTCCCGCCGAAATGTCTTCAAAGACTTTTACAGAAAAAGACTTTAACAGAGAAAGGATATTATCTCGAGATTTTTTCGATACGTACGATTCTACAATCAGGGGGATCATTTTGTTTCAAGGATGGGAACATATGTGTGTTGAGAATCCTGATTCTCAAGATCCGGTTCTTTTTGATGAAGTTTGTCAGTTTTACAAAACCGTTTCTTTCGACAAAGACATGACTATAAACTTTGCTGTGTACGATAGAAAATTGTCTTTGTCTGTGAAACAAGCGGCACATTTTCTGAATGTTTCTATAGAAGGAGATTCTTTCTGTCCATCGCACAAACTACCAGAGGAAGTTGGTACGTTTAATAGAGAATGTGCTGAAAAGTCTTTGTTTGTTATTAATGAAGAAAAGAGAAAAGTATCTCATCTTTCTCCGGACAATCGTTTTGTAACATTATGGATGCAAGGTTTTCTTATCCCAAGGAAAGGGGATAGAGAAACTCTGAATGTTTCTGATATCTTTATGCTCGACTATCTTGTGAATATGGGAAAAGTAAATCTCATGGGATATGTTTTTGAAACAATTAAGAATGTCAAGACAGGAGGGATTAAGTCCCAGATGATTATGTATCCAGCTATCCTTACGAAATTCATTCTTGAGAGTATGATGTTTTGTAACATTCCTTTTAAAGGAAAACCCATGGATTTGAGGCCGTCATGGATTAGTAAGAGTACGATGAAAAAGATGAATGTTTGTTTTGATCCGAATTCAAAACTTTTTGTCAGAGATGTAGAAGCTGAATTGGCTCAGAATCAATCGGCACCTATGCCAGCCAAAGACATTAAATCTACCGGTGTTACTCAAAAGTCTGATCTGCAAACCAGTTCAAAGCCGAAGAAGAAGCCAAGATACAGTAAGGAAGTTGTAGCAAAATGGAGAAAGGATAAGGAACAGAGAAAAGAAGGTGATCCGAAGTTTGGTCTTGACCCTGCTGAGGCCTTTGCAGAAAGAGTAAGGGTAGAAGAAACCCTTCAGGCTGAAAAGAAGAAGAAGGCTCTTTTAAAAAGAAAAGCTCAAGACTTTTATGTCTCTAAAGTCTTGAAAGCGGTTGAGGATGCTAGTGCCCAACTTACAGAAGAAGTACACCAAGAGCCCATCGTACAGAGTCTCCCTGAGGAAGGAAAACAAAAACAAGTGATGAAAGAGATAGAAGAAGTGGAAGAAGAAGAAGGAGACTTTCTTTTAGAATTTCTTCAAAGTTCAAATAAGAGTAGAGAGGAATCGTTTCAAAAGCTGAGTGAAGGTGTTCAACAAAATCCTCATGCCGATCAAGTACGATCTCCGGACAGAATGTCATCTCAAGAAAAGAAAGGTGCTCAATCTTCTCATTCTGATAAAGTTGTTGTCATTAGTGACAAAGTGGAAGAAGAAAGAAAGCAGAAAGAAAAAGCAAAAGGGAAACAACCAGTTGTTGATTCAAGAAGATCGTATAAACTAGCATCGTATGATGAAGATACTGATTCAGAGCATACAATCTCTCTCAAGAAGAGTGATTACATTGTTCATGTTTTAAGAAGGGTTGAGAAGACTATTCCTTATTTCCCGAGGCTGGAAGGAAATATTGATTTTATTACTGACAATCAAAAGAAGAAGTTTGTCTCTGTAAATGAATTGAGGAAGAAAGTTTTGTCAGTAGAAGCCGATTAGAATGTTCTTTTAGAAAGCTCAGTTGCTCATAAGAAGGCTTGCAATAAAATGACCAAGTGTTCGTACAAAATAGAGAGCTCAATCAATGATCATGAAATTGCTATTGAAGATATAAGAAGGTTATCAAATGAGCTTGCAATTGCTTTCAACAAGCTTGACATAGAAACGGTTGAAAGGTTGAATCTTTTGTCTTCTCAAAGAGCCGATGTTCCTTCAGTGAAAGATTTTCAAGAGAGAATGAATGCTTTTCAATCAGAATTCTCGAAGGTTTCATCCTTCAAAGATGAAATGGTTTTGCTGAAGAATCAAAATTCTGTGTTATCTAAAGATAACAAGAATTTGAAAAACAGAATTGATACACTTGAAGAAGTAATCAGAGTCCAGGAGGAGACTATCAGAAATCAAGATCAGATTTTTACGGACCAACAAGAGATTCTCAAAACTCAGGGAGAATCAATTTCTGAAGACAAGAAAGAGATCAAGAAGATGAAATTTGTTCTTCATGAGCTTATAAAGAAGGAGAAGGAAAGAGAAAACAAATGATTGTTGTATTTTTTTTCTTTTTCAACTTGTCTTTGTTTTGTAATGACTCTTTTGATACTTTTATTTTATCCATTGTCTTGTATTGCTTTACTAACTCTTTCAGACAATTCAAGATTACTCCTTTCTTTTTGTAAATCACAAAGGGGGAGAATGTTTACAAAGGGGAGAGTGTTTTATAAAGGGTATGAATGCTTTACAAGGAAAATCTACGAATACAATCCTTAGGAAAGTCCATACCTAAGGGGGAGTTAGTTGTATTCAATTTCTTATTCAGAAGAGTTTTCAATAACTCAGGGGGAGATAAGTATTTCTTGTTACATTTACTTTGTGTGTTGTGCTTTCCAAAAAGGAGGATATTGTTAAGTCAAAAGTCTTCCTTTTGACTTCTATATCATGTTTTGGAAATCAAAAATGCATTCTATCATGTTTTGGAAATTACATTTGTCTTTTATCATGTTTATCGTATCGTACAATACTGATCGTACTGACTCTGTCAATTGTATCGCACTGACTCTGTCAATCGTATCGTACTGACTCTGTTAATCGTATCGTACTGACTCTGTCAATCGTACCATACTGACTCTTTCAATCGTATCGTACTGACTCTGCTATTCAGATGTTCATTATTTGTTTTGGTACTTAGTCAAAAACACTCACTACATATGAATCGTACTCATGTTTTTCATTTCTATATATCTCTTGTCCTAACAAAACGATGTCGTTGAGTTAGTTACAAACTAATAAAAACGATGTCATGCTTTCTGTTTCAATATGACCGTTGGAGGAAATATGACCATTGGAACCCAAGGCCTATAAATAGGATTTCATTTGAAGCTGAGACAACAACGATGAACGAAGAGAACGAATGAAGAGACTCTGTGAACTACCAAAATTCTAGAGAGAGACACTTTGACTTCTCTCATCTGCCTTGTGCGTCCGATCATCGTATCGAGGGCTTTCAAGTAATTGAAAGACAGAGGTGTCGGTTACCTACAAAATCGAGGGCTTCCGGGGATAGGCAGACAGACGTGCCGATCATCGTATCGAGGGCTGCCGGGGATAGGCAAAAAGACGTGCCGATCATCGTATCGAGGGCTCACCAAGGTGTTGGTGAGACAGACCTTTTATCCTAGGTGAAAGAATAACCCTTCTCTTTGGGTTAAAATAATTGTAATACTTTTACATTTCCGTTGTTACTTGTATTAGAAAGGGATTTTAATTTTTTCCTTTCTTCTTCACATATTCAATTGTAATTGTTTCAATTACAATCATTCTATTACATTTTGTATTGATTGATTCTATACGCTTTAAGGTAGAATCATTCTTCTTTAAATTACTCTGATCATTGTGTTCACCTTGAATACAATTGTTTTACATTACATTAGTATTACAATACATCATACCTTTTATATTCAATACAATTGTGGGTGTTTGTATTTGTATTAGTTTAAGATCATTTAAACTAATCTCTTTGTTGCTAAAACTCAAAGGTTTATAAACCTACAATTCACCCCCCCCCTCTTGTATTGTTCCATCTAATAGACTTATATCTACATGTTCGATCCAACAAAGGTGAATCTGATTATTATCATATATATGATCAAAATGATAATTGTAATCAATAAAGTATGTTCATATTCCTGAAAACATTAATACAAAATCTAGGCATGGTAAGTCATATATGTTTTCTATAAAAACATTCTTAAAATATTGAGGACACAAAAGAGTTTGTAATTGAGTATTTAAGAAAGACATTATGACATCCAAAACAAAAGGAATGGAAAATTAATAAAGAAACTTTTGACTAAATTTTAGTTATACTTATATAAGAACAATTTTCATGTTCATTATTGATTAATTTCATTTAATACCATGTTATATATAGTTAGTTAATCAATTGAGTTCACGTCAAGCATGTTTTACGGTATTCGGCTCGTATGTCTGAAATGGCTTTGGTAAGTCAACTATGGTCAAGTTGGTCATTAATAAAAAAAATATATATTAATAATAATGAAATAATTATCATTTTTTATACAAAAATTATACATTTTTATCCAACCATAATACATGGTTATGAAAAATGAACTACGTTATAATAATGAAGATGGTAGACCATACATATAAAAGAGTAACATTTCCATTTTTAAACTATCATTATATAGATTGATGGTAAGTATTATTTTATATTTAAATAATTACAACAATATCTTAAATATAATTTTTTCCTATAAATATACTTATATATATCTTCTATATGACATGGTGATGAAAATCAAATCACGTCGCATTGTTGAGCTGGTAGACCACACGTAATAACAAACTACATTATATTTTTTATAGATTGAAATTGTAAGTATATAAATGAAATATTTTATTTTAATAATTATAAATATGAAATTTATATAATATATGAATTTTAATTACATCATTATAATCCATCGAAGAGATATGTTGATGGAAAATGAATTATATCGGTTCGCTTGGTGAAAGTGTGATGTACAGACAAATGATGGTTTCCTTTCCCACATGATTGAATAAGAGATGGATATAGGTTATGTTTTTAACATAATAAAAAATTATTATATTATGTATATTGGTGTCATAATTATATAATATATGGATAATATTTTAAGGTGGTGGAAGATAAAATAAAACCGAAACGATCGATTAAAAATGATATCTCTTCTTTGAACAACCACCTTTTATAAACACCTTAAGAGCACTTTGGTTAATGATATGACTTAAACCGGACCCCTATAATGATGGGAGGAATTATAGGATGGTATTCGAGTATCTATTAGACATAAATGGGTTTTATGTGTCATGAAATGAGATAAATTTGTGGCCTTTAATAAGAGAGTGGAGGGGTACTCTTGGTATTTTTCAAAACATTAAATTAATTTTCAATTAAAAATATCTAAAAACCAATTTTTTTAAAATATAAGATGATTATATATTTAAATCATATTATCCAATAAAAATAATACATGTCTAAAATATAAATTTAAACTTATATATTTTTTGACCCGTTATTAACCCCATTCACACATACCATGACAATAAATATTTTTACACTTTGAGAGTCAATATAATTACTATAAATTGAAAAAAAAAATTAGAAATATAACATGTTTGATATTATAAACTATATCCAAAAATATTAGATTAATCTAACATTTTTATTATTTTATATCATTTAATAAGATATTATTTACAATAAAATTATGTTAATGTCAACTTTTATAATAATTCATTAAGTTTATTTTAATAACAGCAAGACAATAAGTAAAATTAGAAATAAATATTTTATTATATCACAATAATATCATGGTCATATATATAATTATTTTCACTTTAGTTATCTAAAATATTTTTACAGTTAATATTTTTAATGTCATTTATTTTATTTTTACATTAATTGAATTATTACAGCATCACCATTCTGTAATTATTAATGATATATATTTCTTCCCTAAAAGTTAAATATAAATTACCATGATGAATATAAATAGTTTTTATTTAAAAATAATATTTATAAGTAAACATATCTCTTGTTTTCAAACATGTTAAAAATTATTGTAATTACTAAAAACAAGAGAGTGTGTTTTTTTTACAATCCTTCAAATTAAATATTATAAATGTAATAATCACATAAAAAATGATAGAATTTTTATATATTAGAATTATGGATTATTTTGGATGATATATAATCAGGAAATTTAATTGAAGCAATTTTTATGGTAATTTTATAGTCTTTATCATATCATTATTAACTCTTAATTACCTGATTTAGTTTTAAGCATGGTAACAAGAATTATTATGATTAATATTCATAATGACAAAAAACAAAAGGGGAAAATTTCACAAATTTAGAATTTCTAATTTAAAAAACGGAATCCATTTTTCAAAATTAAAAATGCACAAGTGGAATGATTGAAATGAAATTTAAATCAAAAAATAGAATGAAAAATAATTTTCTAGAAAAATGCACCTTTTATTTATAAATTGTATATATACTAAATGAATGTCTAAATTTCATAATAAAAAAAATAATTTGATTATTTTTAATAAAATAGATCTAATTAAACTTTAAAAAGAAACCGAAATGTAATTTTTAATTTATTAATACTTAAAAATAATCTTTATAATTAAAAATATGTATTTTTCACTACTCATTGAAAATTAAATATTTTCAAATATTTTTTTTAAAAATAACTATAAGATAATTTTAAATTGATAAATTCTAAATTTAAATTCATTTTTTAAATAAATTTTCCAAAATATCTATAAATTAACTATAATATTCACTCATAAGAAGCAAGAAAAACCATTTTTGGGGAAAATATATTTTTGACGAACAAAATGACTTTATGAAAAATTATGTGATTATTTGAAAATAATTTACCAATAAATTCATATTCAGCAGGACCATAATATTTCTTTCGTAAATTATTTCTCTTTATTCATACCTTTTAAATTAATGGATAGTGTATAAAAATCACATTTAAATAATGATATTTCATTGTTCATTTAAGCTTAGTGTTACGTGTCTTTTACGATATCCAGAAAAGTCATTAATGTTAAAATCATAACATATTATACATTGGCTACGCATGTGTCCAATAAGAATTTTAAATATGCGTAGATGTATATAACAATGTGAAAAAAATGTAATTTATAAAGGATAAATAATGAAATAAAAATATTAAATTTAATTATAACATATTTTTATAAAATAATTTTATATATATTTTTATTATTAAAAGTGATTTCAGTAAAATGGGATAATTAATTTATATTAATGATTAGTAAAACTAGTGTGTAACATTAATTAAATAATAATGGAATTATAAGGAATAAAATTATAATAATTAATATTCAATGAAAATTGATTTCTATTGAAAACATTAATTTATTTTATATGTTTTATTTGAAAACTAAATTTCTTATATTTAGAGTATTTCATTTTATGACATGTATTTATTATAAATATAAAAAATTAATAACCATTCATATATTGATTATATATTGGGTTGAAATGAAGAAAATTTCATTTAATGTTGAAAATATTTATTTTTCAACAAAATTGTTTTTATATTCCATGTATTTTTTATTGGATCATAATATAGATGTGTATATATATTAGAGAGCACAATACAAGATGGGGAGAATTGTAGGTTTGAAATCACTGTATATAAACACATTATAAATATCATAGTTTAATAGTTCATAAACTAATACAATTATCAATCAAAACAATAGATCATCTATGTCTTGGATCTAATGGTAATGATATGATGTAATACTAAAAGTAATGTAAAACAATTGAATTTAAATGGAATACAAAGATCAGAGTAATAAAAAAATTATTTATTCTAATATGTAGCATATAAAATCTATTAATAAAACATGAATCGTAATTGAAACAATTACAATTGAATTAAATATGAAAAGTAAGAGTAAATAGTACAATTCCGTTTCTAATACTGATAGGAGTGGAAATATAAAAGTATTAAAATTTCATTATCCCAAATAGTAGGGTATCCTTTCACTTAGGATAATGGTCTATCTTACCACCACCTCGGTAAGTCCTCAATAGGATTATTGGTATGACTGTCTTCCTATCCCCACAAGCCCTTGATTAAGAAGGTAATCAACACATCTTTCTTTCAAGAAATTGAAATCCCTCGATATGATGATCAGCAGCACATCTTCCCATTCTCAGAATCCCACAATCGTTATCATAGTGATCGGTATCACAAAGAAAAAATAAATCACTTATATAAATAAAAGAACATGGAACAAGCAATTCACTTCTTGTATCATCAAGGCTTTCACACGAAGCAATAGTGAAGTCAAAATATCTCTCTCTGGAATTTGATAAAATCAAAAGTAGTGTATTATGGTTTGAATGACCTCCTATTTATAGGCTTTAGGTTCCAATGATCATATTACCAACAATGTTCATATTTATCTGAAAAACATAGAGGGAATTGGACACCTATCATTACTAAGGTCAAAACAAATAGAATACACAACATTGTTTAGATTAGTAAATAACTAACTCAATGACATCATATTAGTTAGAATGTAGTAAGTGGGAATATTTGAAACAATGATTATGAGTAGCATGTAATCATAATTGATGTTATGGTAATAGTTTAAACCATGTAAAAATTACAAAACATAATTTTATTACAAGATTTATCATAGTAACAAGGCACATTGATTAAAATTTATTAACTGGTTGTGATTCTGAACATGGTTATGATGCACGATATTTAATCTGATTACGATGCATGGATACAATTTATAATAATAGTATGATACATAAAATTGTTACGATTCATTATTATGATTTGGAACATAACCTAGTTATGATACATAGTTATGATGTGGTACATAACCTGGTTACGTTGCATATTTATGATGTGGTACTTAACATGGTTATGATGTATAACCTGGATCTAATACATGTGATTACAATGCATGTGGATATAATACATGTGAATTATATGTAGTATATAATCTGGTTATGAATCCTAATTATGATGCAATATATAGTCTGGTTATGATTCTTAATTATGATGCAACACATTGTCAAGCTACAATTCTTGATTACGATGTAATACATAGTTTGGTTATGATTTTTAATTATGATAAAATACATAGACTGGTTACAATTCTTGATTATGATGCAATAAATAGTAGGGTGACAACTTTGAAACAATATATAAATCAATGTGAGTGAACAACATACAAGATTATGTTAAGAATGCAACATATAATAAATACAATGTGAGTGATTACGATTGTGAATCAATACACATGATAAGCAATATATATGATTTCGATACGTTTGGTTTGTGATTTCCAAAACAAATGATATATGGAAAATTCGAAACAAAATTTGACTCAACTATCTCCCCCATTTGGTAAAGCACAAAACAAAACACACAATAAATAACATATCTCCCCTTGAGTTTAATAACTCATCTGAAATTAGTAGTGAATAAGACTAATTACACACATAGTTTAAAAAAATCACAATGGATCATACTCTATTTACTTATAAATAATATTTCTCCCCCTTAATAAAGAATTCATAAAAATTTCTTTTCATAACTATTCCTATCCTTTTTTATTTTCAAAAAAAATAAGATTACAAATTAATATCCCAGAAAATGTTAGAGAAACAGAGTACAAAATAATAATTGTTTCTTGAAAAAAAAGTTTATTATAACAAGAGTTTAACCATAATTCTATTCCCTTTTGTTTTTTCAAAATAATATGAATGGGAGTTTAATATTCTTGAACACCTTTCTATCCTCCATGATCTTGTCAAGAGCTTCTTGCTAAGCCTTAAGCTTCTCATCCTATTCAGTAATAATCTTTTCTTGCTTCTAGATCCGATCTTCATAAAGCCGATTAATTTCTTATTGGTCTTTAAGCATTACTTCTTGATTTTTAATCCTTTCTTATTGGTTATTGAAGTCATCTAACATGATATTGTAGGAATTCTCAAGGATAAAAACACTATTTGAGAGTGAAAAGATATCATTACTCTCATCTTTCAACTTTTCTCTTAAAGTATCAAGATCTTATAAGGATACTCTTTTTAAATAATCGGGTCATTGAAATTCTTTATGCTTTTATTTCAAATCATCAATCCACATTAGATAAAGATAATTGTGTTTTTTTACCCTATGTACCGATTCTTCTTACTTGTCTAAATGTTTCTTGATGATTTCATAATTTTTGTAATACCATTTCATAACCTTATATCAAGCCTTACTATGCTCTGCATCACATACATTGAAAATCACGAACTCGGCTTCAAGACTTAGAAATAATTCCATCAAAATGTTGACAAAATCTATTTTATCATTATGGGCATTAGAAATAATTTCTAACCTGGAATTGACTTTTAGTTTAAAAGGTAACAAATTATATAATCCATTAATGGCTTGTTCAATGTACTAAAACCCTTTCACAGAGATTGTTCATTAAAAATATGTGTCTTCAGTATATTATTGGAGATCAACGAAATAAGTCTCGGTGATGATCACTTGATCAGGACAGTTCCGATTATTATCAGATTCTTCTTCTTTATCTTCTTCATTATAAGAAATCTGAATGAATCTCTTGGAAGAAAACATTTTTGATAATCTCTTAGAGGGATGAGGATCTAGATATGGATAAACAATAGATGGTAATTTGGATGACTCTGTAGTATGGAATCTCTTGTTTGTATCATCATTTTCATATTTTTCTATTTCCTTATATCTCTATTCTTCTTGATCACGTTCCTATTTGCCTTATTCTTCTTGTTATTCTTCTTCTTCTTCATTTTCTTTAACAAGAGATTGTGTCACGGATTTTTCAAAAAAAATGTTCTCTTTGCCTTTCTCTAATAGAATCGATTGTGTTTTACCAGATGGATCCCTTATTTCAATTATGGTTTTTTATTTTCTAAACTATTCTGAGAAGAATATAAATGTCAATAGCCTCAAACTTTCTTTTTTTTTTGGTCTCTTATTTATCTCTTCTTATTTTAAAATTTCTTCAAACCATACATTCAAAGACAAGGCTTCAGCATGATCCAATATAAACTAATAATTCCTTTATTTCCATTATTGTTTTTTGTTTCTCCATTAGAGTAACAACCTCATCAGATAAAACCTTTTGATATTTTGAAGTATTTGGAGTAGTAGTCTTAGCTACATTTCCATTATTCTATGTAGTCATTGATGACTTAAATGTATTCTCACTACCTTCAACAACTTCCTTTTCTTTATCATTATACAGATATTTTAAAAAAAAATTCGATTTAGGATTGAATCATAACTTGAGCCTCTTTATAGTATCCTAACTTATTAAGGGATCCTTCAAAGAAGTTGGATCTGACTTGATTTAAATATTAATCAATCCCAATAATTCTTTTAGAAACATAATAATAATGGTGGGAAACATTATCAGCTATAATTTTATACCACTGTATTTGAGCTTCTTAATTGTTTGTAATATAAATCCCAAATGGTTAATCTTCCACATATTCCACATGTAGCCAAGAACATACACATATGAAACTTTTAATGTCTCCTTATCACCCATTCTCAGCACCAAAACCCTTGCATCTAGAGGGCTATGAGACTATTAACTCATGATAAATGACTTATTCTTCTTTTGTTGTCATAAATCACAAAATATTTTTTTATCATTAGTCATATCAAATGTTACATCAGGTTATAGTATCTTATCAGAAGGACATAATGCATCTCCCTCGAATAGAACACTTAAAAACATACCTTCTTGTTTATAAGAGTTTGTATATGTCTTTTCATATATCATAAAATAAATCTTATGATCCTTTTCTATCTATACTAATTCATAATATTTTAACAGCTCATCATTATATACCTAATATTGATCAGAACCCGTTATTTCTACAAAAATTGATTCCCAGCCTTGAAAACTTATAATCCTTTTTAAAGACAAATAAAAAGACAAATAAAATTATCAAGAGAGTAACCATTCACAAAGAAAGGTCATGGAAGAAAATTCTTTTGGATCCATTTCATTCAAAGAAGAATCAGTAGACTCAGTCATGAAAGACCAACTCGCACCCTAATGATCATACTGATTATGAATGAAAATTGGATCTATAATTTCAAAACTGAGGTAGGAACTGATTTCAAACCATGCTTTCCACTTATAAATAAACTTATTTTGAGATAGAAACAGATGAGTTTGATGTGGGATAGATTATTCTAAAAAGAAATTAGTAGAAAATATTATATCATAGATATCCAATTGTTAAGAATGATTTATAAATATTGAGGTTTTCCTTAAAATAAATATATATTCAGAATGAAATTATTAGAAATTGAAAGAGAAAACTACCATTGAAACAACCAAAATACGGTTTTAGAAATTGTACATGTTATAATACCCGTATGGATGTATTGGTTTTAATATATTGTTCTTCTAAAAACATTAATAAAAATGATTAAAATTATAAAACCGATAACATCAAATATTCTGGTACCAATTAATTAGAATCGATAGAATAATCCACAATCGATAGTTCAGTACTGGCATGGTAATCCAATACTGATACTTTTGTACTGATAATGTTTTTTAATACTAATAGTATAGTATAGTACAGATAATCATGAAACTAATAAAAATGTGAAACTGATAAGATCATGAAAACAATAAAATTAAGAAATCAATATTGTGAAAAACTATAGAGAAAAATCTATTAAGTGAAACTGAAAAACTGTAAAACAAAAAGTAAAACTGATAAACTCTAAAACAAAAAGTGATATTGATAAACTATAAAACAAAAAGTTAAAACAATAAACTATGAAACAAAAAAGTGAAACTAATAATCTGTGAAACAAAAAGTGAAACTAATAAATGCTAATTCTAAAGAGTAAAATCAATAAAATATAAAACATAAAGGTTAAAACCAAAAAAATATAAAACATAAAGGTTGAAACCGATAAAATATAAAACATAAGGAAACAAAATGTATACTTCCCCTATGGAAACAAGTATATTAATATAAAGATATGTGTTAAACAAGAAATAGATGTGAATTATCACATTACGGTGATCAATCCTCGTTTCGGATTAATATATTCAAATATATAAGATGTTAATGATTTTGTGAAAATGTTAGCATGTTTCCCTTGCATTCCAATATATTTTAAAAAAATATCATCTTTCTTGTGTGATCCCTAAGAATGTGATGCCTAATATCTATGTGTTTTGAATGTGAGTGTTGTGTAGGGTTTTTACTTAGTGCCATGGCACTAGTATTGTAACATTGTATTTGACTTTTGAAAAAACTCACACCATAGTCAGTGAGTGTGCATTGAATCCACAATACATGAGCGCAAAAAATTCCAACTACTACATATCTAGATTCAGCAGTTGAAAGTGCTAATGAGTGTTGTTTCTAACATGACCAAGAATCTAAATAACCTCCTAATACATTTCATGTTTCAGATGTACTCTTTTGATCCATTCTACATCCACCAAATTATGAATTTTAAAAACTTTTCAAATCAAAATAATTTTCAGATGAATAGAATGGTCCTAAATCCATAGTTCCCTTTATATAGTAAAACATTCATTTCAATGATTTTAAATGATATTATATTAGATTTTATTAGCATTCTTCACAGAAGCATATATAAAATATTATGTTCTGACGACCAGGTGTCATGTATAACAGGCTTCCTATCATTCCTTTAAAAGTTGTTTGATCCATAGGTTTCCCAGATTCATCAAGATCAACTATATTTGAGGTAAAAATTAGAGTTCTAATAGTTTTAGTGTTGTCATATCCATACTTTTCGAGTAAGTATTTGATTTAATTATGTTGAGATATATAGGTTCCTTCTAGTGTTGAGATATTTGAAAACCTAAAAATAATGTTAACTCACCCATCGTACTCATTTCAAACTCAGATTTCATTATATTTTCAAAAGAATCAGTTATGTCTTGCTGAGTTAAATCGAATATAATGTCATCCGCATATATTTGGATAATAGAAACATTTTTTTATTTCCATTAAAAAAAGATTTTGGTCCGTAGTACCTTTTTCATAATTATTTTGTAAAATAAATCTTATGAGTCTATAATACCATGCTCATGGGGCTTGTTCAAGGCCATAAAAATATTTGGTAAGTGTGAAAACATGATCAGGATGTTTTGAATATATAAAACCTAGAGGTTTTTCTTTAAAAACTTTGTCTTGTATAAAAGAATTAAGAAAGTCACATTTTACATCCATTTGAAAATGATTGAAGTTGAAGTATGCTGCAAAATCTAATATAATTAGAATAGATTCAAGTCTATCTACTCGAGAATAGGTTTATTCATAGTATATTCCCACTTTTTGATTATATCCCTTATCATCAAGTCTTTCTTTATATCTTATGATTGCTAAATTTTCATCACTCTTATTTCTAAAAACCCATTTTACACAAATTACAGTTGTTTCTTTAGATCTTTCAACCAATGTCTAGATTTAATTCCTTTAAATTTTATTTACTATATATTTTATTTATTTAATCCAATCTTCATCACCTAAGTCCTCATTATAAGTTTTAGGTTCAAATTAAGATTTAAAATAAATTTGTTTAATTTCATTTTCTAAGGAATTTAAGGTCCTTATAGGTTGATTTACATCACCAATGATATTTTCACTTGGATAATTCTTACGAAACAATTGATTTGGGTTTTGTAAATAATTTTCATGAATATACGGAAAAAATATTATATGGTAAATGTTTTAGAAACATTTTCTTCAGTATTCCCCTTATCAAAAAAAAAATCAATCAAAGCATGATAATGAGTTTGTGAAAATACATCAGTTGATGTATGTAAGGATTGTTTAAAAAAAGGGGTTAGTTTTATAAAACATAACATGCACGTTTTCTTCAATTGTACAAGAGTTTTTTATAAAAATAGTATAATCCTTCGAATTTGTGGAATAACCTAGAAATGTTCCTTCTTTGGATTTGGGTGAAAATTTATGTAAATTCTCTTTTGTATTCAATATGATTACATCGCATCTAAACATTCTAAAGAAAGAAACATTAGGTTTTCAGACAGTCCATAATTTGTATGGAGTTTTATTAAGAAATGATATAGATAAAACATGATTTGTAGTATAACATGCTATATTAATAGCTTCAGCTCATAAATTCTTAGCAATTGAGTATTCACTCAACATGGTTCTTGTCCCTTCTGGAATAATATGATTTTATCTCTCAACAACAGCATTTTTCTGAGGGGTTCGTGGATCTTAAAAGTTGTGAGTAATATCATTCTTACTAGAAATGGTTTCACAATCAAAATTTTGAAATTCTCAACCATGATCACTATATATACTTATCAATGGTGGGTGTTTATCATTTTTAACCTGGGCTCTAAAATTTTTGAAAAAGAGAAATGCTTTATATTTTATTTCTAGAAAATAGACCCATGTAAATCTAGTATAGTCATCAACTAAAAAATATATATAGTACTTAACTCAAATTCTTTTAGTTTTTGTAAGAACGAAATGATCCATGTGCACTAAATATAATGAATTATAATTTGAGACTTCATTTATTGGTTTAAATATAGTTTTATGTTGCTTTCTATATTGATAAGGGTTACAAACCATTGAAAAATCATACCTTAGATCTGATAGATCCTTAAAAATATTTTTTTAGAGTCTAAAAAGGTTCCTTAGGTTACAATGTCCTAAAAATCTATGCTATAAGCAATATTGGTCTTCTGTTGAACTTAAGCAAGGAAACCCTTGGATCTTAGGATCTTCTAAGTTGATTGTGTATACATTCTCATGCCCATGGGCAGAAAAAATGAATTCATTATTGGATTTTTGAACTAAAAAATTCTCATTTAGAAAAGTAAAAAGGTATCCTCCATCACAGAATTGACATGTACTAATAAGGTTGTGCTTAAGACCTTTGACAAAAAAAATTGAAATTAAAACTTTCCATCAAAGAACATATTAACTACACCAATGATCATTCCCTGAGAATTGTCTCCGAAGTTCACCCTTCCACCTTTAATTTAAATAATATTTTCAAGGAAATATTTGTTTCTTGTCCTCTGCCAAGAACAACCACTATCTAAGTTCTAAATGTTCTTGTTATTGGTACACTTGTTGTTTTCTTGAAAAATAAATAATTAGTTTTTTGTAACCCAAACATGTTTGGATCCAAAAATGTTAGATAAACTAATTTTAGGAATCCAAATTTGTTTTACAAAATAAGATTTTATGAAATATTAATGATTTAATTCTATGAATAGATCAATTTATTTCCAATTTTCCCCCACATTAACATTTAGTGCATAATGGGGCACTATGAGGAACAAAATATTTAGGAAAAATACTATTTTGAGTGACTGTAACCAATTCGAGAACTATTACTTAGTGGAACAAATAAAGATTACATTTTGTTAAATTATATTCCTCCCAATGTGAAATATGATAAATGTTTCTTAAGAGAATATATTTCATTTTTTAGTAAAATGATTAAATTATCATTCTCACAAGATATTGTTTTGGAATTATTTTTCCTTTAGAAAACATTTTCCTTTTTTGAAAAGTTGTTCAACATCCTTAGAAATTTTATCTTTCTCAAAAATTTCTTTCTTAAGGGTTTTTGAAATATTTTCAAAATCAAGAATTTTCATATCAAGCTCTTTTGAAGGATCTAAAACTTCTTTTGCGAGAATAGATATTAAAAATGTGCTAAATCAATATTTTTCTTGAGTTTAGAAGTTTCATTATCATGTAACATGGATAATCTAGAAACTTCTTCAAAAGAAGGTAAATTGTCCTCTGGTGAGGATGATTCTTCATCTGAATAGTAAAAATGATTATAATCATGGTAATTGATATTTAATGATATATTTTTAATTGATTCATAATTGTTTACCTTATCCATGAAATAATTATTTACAATTGGTAGTCTGGCTATACGTCATATATTCCTTTAACCAGAAGATTCATATTCAAATGATTCATTTGACGAATAACCACCACATTCAGTCCAAGTATCATTTTATTTCAATACATTTTTGTCTTTTATTTTTAATACATTTAATCGTTTCTTTCAGAATGATTATCCATTATGTATTTTCCTTTTAGTGGAGGAAAACATGGTCTAATTTGACCTATTTTTTTACATTAATAACATGTTGGTTATGAGTCTTTCTGGTATTTCCTATATTTCTTTTTTAATCTTTATTAAAATTATTCTTTCCATCAATATTGTCCATCATTTGAGAAATATTGGTTAACTCATTGTCTAAGTGATCAATATCACTTGATTATGATATGACAATGTATTTTATAGATTTGGATATAGTTATCCTTTATGGTGTCTTAACTTTGGTTGTATTTTTAAAATCTATACTTCAATTACCATTATTATTCTTATTTAAATAATCAAATCTTTTCATTCTTGTATCATGCTAAACAAGAGTACCAAAAAACTCATCAAGAGTAATTTGAATAAAATTTATGTTCTCATCAATAGTTTTATTTTTTTATTCCCATTCATTGGGCATTATATAAACTATCTTTTCCACAAGTGATTCATCATCCAGACCATTTTCACCCATTGATTTTAGACTATTTAAGATTGTCAAAATCTTTGTTTCACATTTCATACTTGTTCTCCATAAGGAAAAATAAACCCATGCTATTCTGCTCGAAGTATTTCTCTTCTTGTTTCTATAACTTTGGATGTACAAAAATGTGTGACATCAAATTTTTTCCAGATACAAATGGGTTATTCAGAGGAGGATATCATACAATATATATTCCAACTCATGGAAAACAACAAAGTATTATGTACCTTGTAGTCTAATTGATATTCTTGTTTATCTTGATTGGTGAAGGTACTGACTTACTTGTATGGGATTTTGTAACCTCATGTATGAATGATAATGTTTTCTACTCCTGTATTAGTAACAAAAGTCTTCATTTGATATCTTCAAAACTCATAATCATTTCCATCAAAAATAGGCAGTCACGTTGGATTCAGATTGTCAATTGATCTAATATTCATTCCGGCCATCATATAAAACAGTACATTTACACTCCACATGTTATTGTTGAAAGTAGTTTCAAAAAATGTTTACAAAAGAAATAAAATTATATTGCCAAAATAAATAAAGAATGAAATAGAAAATAGTGGAAACCTCCTTTGATACCAATTTTTTGATTCTAATATAGATGTATATGTATATTCGATGGCACAATACAAGAGGGGATGAATTTTCGATTTAAAAACATTTTATATAAACATTTAATAAAGAACATAGTTTAATAGGTCTTAAACTAATACAATTCTAGATCAACACAATAGATCTTGTTGGTCATGGATCGGATGGTAATGATATGATGTAATACTACAAGTAATGTAAAACAATTGTATTTGAGTTGAATACAACAATCAGAGTAATAAAAATGTTATTGATTATACCATATAGGGTATAGAATCTCTTAATACAATATGAATCGTAATTGAACAATTACAATTTAATTGAATATGAAATGCAATAGGAAACAATACAATTCACTTTATAATATAGATAGAAGCAGAAATGTAAAAGTATTACAATTCATTTAACCCAAAGAGTTGGGTATCCTTTCACCTAGGATAAAGGTGTAACTTAACACCACCTTGGTATGTCCTCAATACAATGATCAGTATGACTGTCTTCCAATCCCTGGAAGCCTTCAATTACAAATGTAACCATCACCTCTATCTTTCAAGAAATTAAAAGCCTTTGATACGATGACCGGTAACCCATATTCCTATCCTAGGAAGACCTCGATCATTATTACAAGGATCGGTCGCACAAAGAAGAAACAAAGAACATATAGAAATAAAAGAACATAGAACAATCGACACATATTTTGTATCCACAAGGCTTTCGCATGAATCAAGAGATAAGTCAAAACATATATCTCTAGAACATGATAAAAGCAAAAGTTGTGTTTTCATGTTCAAATGAACTTCTATTTATAGGATTTGGGTTCCAATGGTCATATCTATTCCAATAGTCAAATATCACAAAAAAACATAGAGGGGCTTGGAAACCTCTCATTACTACGATCAAAACAAACAGAATACATGAAATCATTTTGATTTGTAAATAACCAACTCAATGACATCATTTAATTAGAAATTTGTCAGAACAAAAGTATGAAACAATGAGTATGAGTAACATTTAATCGGAAATTATTGTATGATAAGAGTGTAATCCATTTAAAAAGTACATTACATAATTTTATTAGTATACTTATCATGATAAAAATGCATATCTATTACAATTTATGACCTGGTTGTGATTCTGAACATGGTTACAATGCTAGATATTTAATCTGATTATGATCCATGGATACAATGCATAATAAGAGTATGATACATAACCTTGTTATGATACATAACCAAGTTACAATTCATGATTATAATATGGTACTTAACCTAGTTACGATACTTAATTATGATGTAGTACTTAACCTGGTTACAATTCATATTTTGGATACGTCACTTAACCTGGTTATGATGAATGACATGGTTATGATACATGTTATTACAATGCACGTGGATATAATATATGTGAATTATGTGTAGTATATAATATCATTATGAATCCTTATTATGATGAAATACATAGTCTGGTTACGATTCGTGATTATGATGTAATACAAAGTCTGGTTAAGTTTTTTGATTACGAGGCAATACATAGTCTGGTTATGATTCCATATTATGATCCAATACATAGTATGATTACGATTCCTGATTACGATGAAATAAATAGTCTGGTAACAATTGTGAAACAACATATAAAACAATGAGAGTGAACAAAATACATGATTATGTTAAGAATTAAATATATAATAATGACTATGTGAGTGATTATAATTTTGAATCATCACACATGATAAATAAAATATATTAATACAATATGTGTGGTTTATGTATCTAAAACAAATGACTATTGGGAAATTTGAAACACATTTTGACTCAAAATTCTTACCATAATAAAATAAATTTATAACCACTAATTTTTTTTAATAATATATATTGATGAGATATTAAATAAAATGTTCATATTTTTTTAAATGGAATGGAAGAATAATAAATTAATTTTTATGCTTAAAATAAATTCTCATAAAAACTAATTTTATTCAGCATGAACATTTTTAAAAAACATTATATATATTTTTAAAAGAATTATATTTTTAAAAAATAAATTTTACTTTAATAAAAATATTAGTAAGTATTACAATTTGTAGTCGATATAAAATATAATTAAGAATATTTAATGTTTTTTAATATATCCTTTCTATAAATTTTATAAATATAAATAAATTTTTTTAATAAAAGATAAATTTTTAATATTTTTAAAATTATTTTTTATAAATTGGATTATTTTTTGGAATGGTCACTTAATTTTTTAATTCATGATAAATTCGTTTTTAGGCATAATAATTTTAAATGAGGTTACAAAATTAATTACACAATTGAAGATAATAAAATTTAAAAGGGGTAAAAAAGTAAAAAAACAAAATATATCACAAAACCCTACCACTAAATGGTTGGATGAGGGATTTAGGAACCATAATCTTATTTTCCCATCTAATTATAAATTTTGGATCCACTTTACTTGAATAATGCATTGATTTTTAAATTAAGTCTTATATAAAAAAAATACATCTCATATACCTTAAGCCTCTTAATTTGACCAAACTATTCCTAAACATCTACCCAACACAACTAGTTATATAGTAGAGGTTCTTCATTAATAATTAACTCCCCTAAAATGATTGATTCAATTTTTGAAGGATTTTTTCACAAAAATAAATAAAATAATTCCTAAATCACTCCATTTCATTTATATTACATTAACTCTTTTTCATCAACAAAGAACTATATTATAACCATCCAAATATAATTTAATATGTATCATAAATATACTAATTTTTTTTAATTTTGTTGTAATATCCATCACATAATTTTAACCCATTAAACTGAAAATGCAAATGCTGCATGGTTTACGTGTGAACTACTACCACTAGGGAGGAAAATTTTAATTTTTCATTAGCAAAATACATGGATCGTAATACATAATCATTTAATTAATTAATATTATATTTATGATATTTTTATATATAAAAATAAAATATCCACTCTATTAATAATATTAAGAATAAATAGTCATTTTAAATTTTAACCCCTTGGAATGAGTATACCAAGACTCTTTTCATAATTTGAATCTATTTTTGAAACCTAATAATCTGTATATAGTTTTTACTATTCGAATGATAAATAATGTATATTTTATATTTAGGGAGATTGAGAAGCTATTTTTTAACTTATTTATCCATGGTTATCATATGAATTAGTTTTGTAAAAAAATATTAAACAACCCCAGGTGGCCAATGAGGGAAAAACAATAAAATAAATGAAATTGAGAGGAAGAAAAATAAATAAAAATGAAATATATATGGAAAAATTTTGACTCAGAAATTTCATTATGATAAATTAATAATATAGAAATTTATTTAATTACCAACTAAGAATTAATCCACTATAGGGGTTTTCTTCTATATTAAACCTCATTAAAGAATATTCTCATGTTAGAAACCTATCCTTATTTTACATATTGTAACTAATACCCATTAAATAATATTATCATAAATCACTTTTATTCAAGTTATTTACATTCCCATTTCAAAATCTCTCATTCATGGTTCATTTAATTCATATACCAACAAAGTTGAAAGGTTTTTTTTAAATCAATTATGTTTTGTTTGGGTCATAATGATTTTTCCTTAACTATAAACTTTTTCCATTCTTATATTCTTCCATTTAATTATTACATATGGAATTTTCTCTATATATGGTCAATTTAAATTTTCACAACATAATATTCTTATATGATTTATTCCTTATTTATAAAAAAATTGCTGTTAAGAGTAATTCTCATTATTTATAATATATTATTATCATACATTTCCATATTTTTATTACCATATATTTTAATGAAATATATGTATATTGAATATTTTAAAGAAATTATATATCATATTAACATTTTATAAAAGGTATATTTTTTAATTCTTTATTTTATTTGGGTTTATATTTAGAAATTCATAGAACCCACAAAAAAGAAAATTACATTTATTATTGATAATTTTTTTCATTCAATATAAAATTACTAAATCAATGACTAATTATCTTATATGTTCTATTGTATGTCCTCTTTATATGGTATACTTTAAAATGTTTTCCATCCAACTTATTTCTAAAATCATCTTATATAATTTTAGGTATTTCATTACCATTTTTTATGTACATTTAGTTGTCTCTTATTTTGGAGTGTTTTGAGAGAAATTAAAAAAAATGGATGTCCAAGGGGCTATGCAGGGGTGGCACATGGTAAGGGAGAATTGTTTAGCACAATGTAGAAAATCATCCAATATTTTGTGAGCCATAAAAAGGGGTGGATTGTTAGTTATAAGTGTTTGGTAATACCCTCCAATATGTGAACTCTTAAATAGTTAGGGGTTTTGAGTTAGTTCATAGTTTTATAAACTCTGCGCCCTCCTAATAGAAAACATACACCCTACCACCAGGGGTTCATGGTTAGGCCATGTGGCTTTTCTAACCATATGATCATACTGTCAAAACCATTCTCTTTGGTTCAAATTCAGGAAAACATTTTATTAAAATTTAAAAAACCTATCGTTTAACCAATAATCTCCCAATTTCGACCCTAACATGAATCCTAGGTCTTTGAAAGAGTCCTAAAACGTGATTTTGACACCTCCAAATTTTTTTATGGAGGATTGAAGTGTCATTGATCTCATTCTATATTATCTAGGTAAGTATTCTTCATATCATGTTTTTTATTTTGATCACTTTTTCTATTCTCCTTATAGAGTGATTGATAATCATGTTACTGATGTATCTAAATTATTTTTATTGGAATTTGATTCTATTTTTTGTTTCTTGATCTTGTTTTCCTTGTTTATCATTGGCGATTCCATTTTGGGTGATTTCATTAACTGTGTGACAAAATATATGTTATTAAATGATTCTTTTATCTATTATTGAAACCATATAATGAATTGTTGAATTTAAATGATGTATTAATGTATTTAAAAAACTAATTTTAATGTATTTGATGTTTTATTTGAAATGGAATGGAAATTGTTGAATGTAAACACCAATTTTAATCTAATTGAAATGTGGAGTGTATTTTTGAAAAATTATAGATTGATATTGATATTTATTTGATAAATTATTTTGTTTTCGAATTTTTAGAAAAATATATTATGTTTAAAAATGTTTGGAAATGTCAAGAATCGATAAAAATATCTATTTTGGTTTTAAAATTATATAGTCTTGTTGAAAAATAAAATTTAGGATATTTTAGTTTGAATTGATTTGAAATGTTTGATTTATTGATTTTTTAAGTACATGTAAGCAAGTATAGTTAGTGGTCAATGGGACAAGCACCCTTGGTCCTTGACTCCCTATAAATGGATTGGTAATTATAACTATTACTAAAAAATTATGGCATGAATGCCTGAGAGTGTTTCCCTTTGGGGGTGTAGATTCAATGTGAGGGTTCCCAACTAGGGCGTTGATTGGTTTGTGGGGGCACACCTCTCTTGAGAATAGATCATTATGAGATGTGTAGGGATTTTATAACCTAAACTAATATACATTGGGGATTTTTTACACGGTTATATGAATTTTTAACCTAAGAATACATGACTATGATTATTGAATTATTTATTTAATACCAACTACTTTGTATATGTTTTTTATATAAAATGTTATTTTAATCCAATTTTGACATATCTTCCATATCCTTGAATGAGATGTATTTTTTTAAAACTTATGTGAATGAAATACCATGCCTTGTTTAGTTCCGTTTAAATGAATGAATAATTGGATTAATTATTATAGAATTGATTATGGAATAATTCATAAGACCCTACTAGGATTTATAGCACAGAAACTACCTTTTCCTTTGGGAGTTTGTATATTTTCTTATTCTAAGTCCAATAAAAAGCGAAACACCACTTGGAGGTGGTGGGTGTTATCGATCATTAGGACCATGGAGTGATGATAGTGACCAGTAGATATTTTCTTCACTTGTTAGATAGGGTTTTATGAAAATTTTATAGGGTTTGAATTATTGTTTCCCTAGGATTGTTTAATTTTCTACTTGGACACTATTTTACCTATTTGTTTCTGTAACCATCTCCCATTGGGATTGTTGAGAATGAATACTTGTATCTTTCATCCTCCACTGTGTTGTGTAAAAAAAATTTCCCCCTTGTTTTTTGTATAATGTTAGGTGCTAATCAGAAACTTGTGGTGATCAATAACCCCTATCAAGACATGTTAGAAATGACTCTGGTAGTAGGGTACCAGGGTATCGAGGTAAGTTCATGAAAAAATTATTATAGGTGTCATTTGAGAATAATTTATTTTTTTTAGTATGTTCCTTGAGATGTCTAAATGATAATTTGAATGTAGTTTCAAGAAGGTGTCCTAGATATATCTCAATTTAATGAGACTCAAGTCACCATGAGTTGTTAGAAAAAGGTGCCTTCGAGGAATGTTAGGATCTTATTCTAGTTTTTTTTCACTTTTGATCTAATTTTTTTGAAATACGAATATTAAATTTCTACTCAATGAAATTTATATTTATATCCCTTTTATCAGTGTATCTTTTATGATGTCTTCATTGTTTTCTAGTGATGGTGTATAGTATTATACCTCTCAAAATAACTGTGACTATATCTCAAGAGGAAGATATTGGTGAACCACAAAAAGAAAATCCTTCAGTGGACCAGAATCTTGTTGAGGTAGAGATGTGGGTTGTCTAAGATCTAGGAAAACTAAATTCACTCATTCATGTTCAGATACAGTAGTGGAACCTCAATGGGATGAATCTCATGATCATACCCAAGAGTCTCTTCACTATAAACCATCTATTTTCCCAAGTTTTAAGTATCCTCAAGAATCTAATGACTAGTTGATAATGATATACATGATTTTTGAGTTCTTGGAAACTGTTGAAGCTATTAAGGTGAAATATGATACCTTTAAGATGGAAGGTCAAAGTAAAAAATTATGGGATTAGATGGTGATGCTAAAAAATAATGATGAAATTTAATGGAAAGAATTTCATGTTTCTTTCCCAACCCAGTTTAATCTAGAATCTATGATCTTGGAAAAATTGATGGATTTTCTCAATCTATAGCAAGCTGACATAACCATGACATAGTATGTAAACCAATTTTCTGTGATTGTTCAGTTTTATCATGAGGTTATGACTAATTAAAATACAAAGGTCTGAATATTTGAGATGTATCTTCTGTCTGACATCTAATATCTAGTTTTCTTATTGAATTTAGATTATTATGTAGATATGAGGGATAGGGATTTGATGGTTGATTTTGAAATATATAGTATGTCATGGTTTAAGGGAGTTCCTCTTTCACCTAGTGGTAGTTTTGTGAGTTCCTATAAAGTAAAGATGAATCATGATGAATCATATGGTTGTTCTAGATAGAATAGATTTTCTGGAACTCTTGTGGTTTTTGGAATTGGCCCATTTTATTTCATTGAGGATGGAATGATTAGGAATTAAATATGTGTGTCTACTGAGACCCCAAATATCTTCAGTTCCTATGGAAAAACAAAAAATTTATATAAGTTATTTGATTTATTTTCTACTCTATGTAGTGGCACGAGCTCATCATATCCAAAATTTACTATGGTGAAATAAAATTTGTTAATATCTAAGGTGTTTCTACAACACGCGTCTGTAATGAAGCTTATTCACATATTAGAAGTGTCTCTAGTGGAATTTGATATAGTTCTGATGACTGTTAGAGGTTACATAATTATCTCTCCATCATTACTGATTGCTTTGTTTTATTTTAATGCATCTCACTAATTTATATTGAATCATATTTTAAACAAACTAAATTTTCCTACATTGTTTTTATCTTATTTGATGGATATGTTACACACATCAGAACAAAGAGAGAGAAGGGTCTCTACTGCCCTACTTCTATTTTCTCTTTATCAAAAATTGAGTTTATGTTAAATTTTCATATTTATTACATGAAACCTCTATAAATCATCCTCAAGATGGATTGGTTGATTGAAAATAATTCCTGAATTTACTATTTTCATTGATGGGTCTCCTTTACATCAATTAATGGGGTGTTGCAATCCTTTTATTGATAATGAGACCTGAGTTCAAGTTGATTAAGACCATCGTTCCCAAAGTTGGGTAGAGTAATATTAATGTTATCGTATAACTTGGAGTAAGAATATTTGAGTGATGATCTCCCTCAAATTTTCATTGAGTTTCCCAATGTGTTTCTTTATGATTTCTCTTGTCTTATACAAGTAAAATAGGTATAGTTATCTATCGATTTAGTAACTACTATTGGGAAAGTATCTATGCCTTTATACTATATAGCACTAACAGATTCAAACAAGATAATGTATTCATTAGAATATTTATTATAGATAGGCTTTAAACACTCGATAATGTCACCTTGGGTGGTACTTTTTCTCTTTCTGAAGAATGTTGATAGATCAATTAACATTTTCAATGATTACTGAACACTTAATCAAGTTATAGTAAATAAAAAGTATCTATTAATATATATTTATGATCTATTTGTCCAATTAAAAGGGGATAAGTGGTTATCAAAGATTGATCTTCTATATATTTATCACTAGTTAAGAATAAATAAAATGACATTCATAATACTACTTTCATGAGAAGATATGATCACTTTGAGTGTATTTTTATACCCTTTGGACTGACCAATTCTCATGTAGTCCATATGCATTTGTTGAATATAATATTCCATGAGTACCTTGATTAATTCATGGTGGTATCTAGGGATGATATTTTGGTTTACTTCAAAAGTGAGTAAGAACATAGGCATCATCTCATTGCAATCCTATAAATCTTGATAAATCACCTACATTATACTAAACTTTCAAAATTTCATTTTTGGAATCGAGAAGTGAATGTTTTTGGAAACATGGTGTCATAACATGGTTTCTTAGTTTATCCTAAGAATTTGAAATATGTTATGACATGGAAGAAAACACATAATGTCATTGAGATATGAATTTCTTGGTTTTTGTGGAATATTATCACAGTTGTGTGAAATAATTCTCAATGTTGGATTCTTTTATGAGTGGTATCACTCATTAGAGAGTGAATTTCATATATAAAGAAAAATGTCAGAGTTATTTTTTTGAGATGAAATGTATTTTAAATTCTGATCCAATGTTTAATCTTCTAGATGATTGGTAGGGCTATGTGGTCTAATGTGGCACATCATTTTCAGGTTTTGGATGTTCCCCTATGTAAAGAAATTACATTGTAGACTACGGATTAATAAATATTTTTCCACATGAGAAATATTATCCAACTAATGATATCAAACTCACAGCTATAGTGAAATCCACTAAGATTTGGCAACATCACTTTTTTAGATAAATGTTTACCATTTATTTTTACCATAAAATATTGTGTTATACCAACTTTGAAAAATATTTTATCCATTGTCAGATGAATTTGGTAGAGTACATACAGACCTTTGACATCAAAAATTCCTACAACCTAAGGAAGGGAAATGAAATTTCTAATGATTTGAGAAAGAAACATTTGACCCAAGTCATGATGTAATCATTAGAATAGTGGAACTTGATGTATCATTTTTCTAAGTGGAATTTAGGAGTCTGAGAATAGGGGAATGAGGTCGTATTGAATGGTGTTTTGTTGATCCTTGATCGTCTATGGATTATTCTTTAGGAGAAACAAGTTTATGATGAAATCTATATCATTATAGACTCTCCTTATAGTGGGGATATCATTATCAGGTGGACATTCTCTTCTGGTGACATCCTACTTTTTCAAAATTGGTTTGATATGCCTTTTTTAATAAAGAAGTCACTAATATGGGATTTCCATAATTACCAGTTGGAAGTGAACAATGGTACCACAATGATTTTTTATGATATATGATAATGATTATATTTTCCAGGTATGGGGTGATACATTTATGCCTTTGTTTCTCATTTTTATACTTTTCAACAGTTCAAAGTCAAAAACCATGGAGATTTGAGTTTTCTTCATGATCTTCCATTAATGACTTGGAACTGGTACTAGATCTCTATAGGCTTCTTAGTTCAATTTCCATATACCACCCATTGATAAAATATTATATGGGTTGTGATTTAATAGCTGACAAAATTGTCTCACTTTTTATACATTCATGACACAACCAAAATTGAGGAATTTTGATGTCTCCAGGTTTAAGATATTTTAATATTTCATGATGTACCATTTTCTATTGTCTCATATAGTGATCCCTATTTTAATTTTTTCTTTTTGAGAGGACTCTAAGAGGTACTGGGATCTCATGTATGTTTGATCATGTAATATTATCCACAAAAAGATGATCATATAGAATAAACTATACATATTATTCACAACATGATTCATACATGTTTTCTTTACATTGACGGAGATTATGATGTAAATTCTGGAATATGTGAGTTTTCATATAATAAAAATTATAGGTTTTCAATTTGGATGTCCATTTTTGAGACACTATATTTCTGGCCTTGTTAATATCCATTGTGTTGGTCATAGATTGGTGAAAGATATATGGTTGGCCTATGTTTGGTCCAAGTCATAATGGTGATGTTTCATTTTATTCATAAAATAATGGTTATGATATATATCTAGAAAAAATCATAAGTTTACCATCATAAATGACCTTCTGAGTTTTCTATTTGCGACAACGTGTTTTTGACAGTTTCTCCTCATATGGATCATCATTGGTTTGGGAAGAAAGAGAAGTCATATCCATGGATTGTGATACCTTTTAAGGTTGTTGAGATACTGGGAGAATATTATTACTATTTCACACATCCATCATAATTGAAGATTATGTTTAGTGTGTTTCATGTATCACAACTTCATAAGTATCTTTCTAAAACATCTCATGTCTTGTGCTGGGATGATCATGATATTGTGTTTTATTTATCCTAGACTAAGAATCCAATTACGATAGTTTATTATAATAAAATGGATCTTCATGGGAGGATAATTCCATTGTTTTTTTTCTATGTAATAAAGGTTATTATTCTCAGGAGACATGGGAATGTAATTCATTTATGATTGACCATTCACCTCATCTATTTGATATATACTCTTCTTGATAAGATTTATGGGGACAAAACATGTTTATATTGGGGTGGTTTTAACATATCATTACCTTATTTCAGGTATTCATTGACCCTTATATTTATCTAATTTTATATGTGCCTTATTTTGGGGTTATTATTACAGAATTTTAAAAAAAATTGAAGCCCATGAGTTATGCATGGTTAGCACATGTCTAGAGAAAACTCTTCGATTTTGCCCTGAAAAATATGTTCCTATTGGGAGTGATGATAAGGGGGTTCATGATTTGTTCAAACCATGCATAAAACCACTCCAAATCATGAAACCTGAAATAGGTAGGGTTTTCCTAGTTATCCCAAGGTTTTATAAATTATGTTCCCTCCTAAGAATAATAGTTCACCGTACTAGTAGAGGCTCTTCGTTATGGTACACGGTCTATCTAACCATGAATCTCTACAAGGAAACAATTCATGTGGGTTTCAATTCCCTTTAAAATTTTATTGAAATCCTTAAACCCTTCATGTTATCCCCTAATCACCATATTTTGACCCTAACGTGAATCCTTGGACTTTGAAGGGTCCCAAAAGGATATTTTGTCTCACCTAAACCCTTCCCTTTTTAGATCAAAGTGGCATTGATCTCGTTAGATCTCCTCCAGTTAAGTGGATCTCATCTCATGTGGTTTGTTTTGAAATATATTTATATTCTACTTAGGTAGTTATGGATCATCTTATTATCAATGGATATAAAATCCATTTATTATATTTTTATTCTTGGTTATGTTTCTTAATCTCTTTCACCTCATTCTTCAACAGTGGTCTCGTTATGGGTATTATTGTTGGATATATGATAAATGATAGGTTTATATAGTATAATTTACCAAATATTGAAATGATATAATTCTTTGTTGAATTTAAAATTTTCTAATGGATTTAAAAAGATTAATTTTAAATTATTTGATGATTGATTTGAAATTGAATTGAGATTGTGGAATGAAACACCCAATTTTAATTGAATTACAATGTGGGAAGGATTATGGGAAAATGAAGTCATTATTTTGAAAATGAATTGATAAATTGATTTTATGTTGAATGATGACAAAAACATAATAAATTTAATGATTATTTAAAATAGAATTAATCGATGAAAACATCCATTTCGGGTTTTGAAATAAGAAATGCATGTTAAAATCTAAAAACTGGGAAATTGAAAGTTGAATTGGTTTGAAATGTTTAAATTTATGATGTCTTATTGATTTATTTATTGAAGCACATGTTAGACTAGTGATTAGGTGGTAACTGGGACAATAACACTAGGACTATGACTCCTTTGAAGTTGATTTATGACAATTGTTACTAAAAAATATGGTAGTAACGTCTTCGATGGTTCCCCTTTGTTGGTGTATATATCACATGATGGTTCTCCAATTAGGGTGTAGATTGATTTTATGGTGGATGCCTTTCTTGATATATGATCATTGTAATATGTGTGAGCATATTATTACCTAAACTAACATATAGTTAGGATTTTGTATGTGGTTCTATTATTTTTTTACATGATATACATGTCATTGATTATTGGACTATTTATGTCATGATAACTATTTTTTATATATTTTTTTTATAAATTGTTCTTTTATTCTAGTTTGTATATATCTTCCATCTATGTTAGAGAGAAAAATGTTTTGTTTAAAATATGTTGATGAGATTCCATTCATTATTTAGTTCATTTTAAATGAAATGATAATTTGATTAATTATTTTGGTAGTGATTATAGAATACTTGTTGTAACCATATTAGGCATCAAAACTCATATACTAACTTATCAATTAGGAACTTTTAGATTTTCTTAATCCAGTTCCTATAAAATAGAATTTATCCCATGGAGGTGGTGGATTTTTTGATCTTTGGGTCCATGAATTAATTATGGTGACCAATGGAGTTGATTTCAACTGGTTACACAAGAGTTTATATGACTATTGACTAGTTCAAATTATTGTTTCCTTTGGGATGTTTATCTATATTCTTGGGTACTATATCACCGATTTATATATGGAATTTTCTCCCTTCGGGAGTATTGAGAAATCGGACTTGTATCTTGTATCTTTTTTTCTTTTATCGAAAATACATTCCCTCTTGTTTCTTTTATGATTTTAGGTCCTAGATTCCAACCCAGGAAGATAAAAATTCACTTTGGTCCATGTCAGAGTTGGATCAAGTATTAGGTTACCAGGGTATCTGGGCTGGTTTGTTGCATTATTGGTAACATTTTTTCAATGTGACCTTAAAAATTTATATTGATGATAATGCTAAAAAATTTTCTTAAATATGATTTTGTTAGTTACTCATCTGTATTTATCCATATCTTCGAGTTCTATCTCTTACTAATTATCAGTTATGTTCATCCTCCAATTTCTTTTATGATGTAATTATTATGGGATATTATATTTTTTTTATTAATCTATCTACTTATGATTTCATTTAATGTGATTATTTTTTAAACCCATTCTCCATTCATACAATTTTCATGATATGATGAATGATTTATTTCATGTTGCAAATATATGGATGATAAATCATTATTTTAGTGTTGGGGTCCTATATAGCACTACAATAAGTTTTTTAATCTCTTTTATTCTATAAATCTCCCATAGTTTTCTTTTTTATTTTATTTAACTCTTGGTTCTTATTCTTCTTCTCAGTGATTCAGTTGAGTTCTAAGAGTTTTTCTTAGGAACTGGGTGTTTTTTGAAAGGAAATATTAGTGGAAATAGTTCACACATGTTTAGGAGAAACCATGCACAAAATTAGGTAAAATCATGTGGCTTGGATATAATCACCCATTTCCTCACACTGTTTGGTGCATAGGCATTTACCCCTCCCCATAATCTCATGTGGTCCCCAATTTCACCGTATTTCAATCCTTTATTTCACCATTACACCACTATATTAAACTGATTTCTAATTGTAAATTACAATTATTATAACAAATATCACCCTATGATTGATCCAATTACTTAATATTTATCACATTTTAGATGTTAAATTTCACTTTTTTTTATGTTGTCATTGTATTTGGAGTTGATTTGGAGGGCCTAGGATGAAGTTGAAGATAAATGAACCAAACTGCATAGAAATCCAATCACACATGTTGACACAAAATCACACATCAACTAATAGGTGAGTCCAATTGGGATGAATATTTATTTTTAAATCCAAAATTCGTTTGTCTATAACTCTCCTGAAGACACCTAATCCCAATTCATATACTATGGGGGACCAACTGAACTAATATTTCCAGAAAAAAGGAATACGCCTGATGTCAAAAGTTGTGTTCTGTATTTCATCTATATATCTAGAATATGCCTCCAAATGAATCCAAATTTTCATTAGATATATTCCGGATTATGGGAAATATCATTTAATTTATGTAAAAAATTATATAATACTTTATGAATTTCAAAAACTGTGGGCCAAGTGGTTTTAAAAAATCTGGGTTCCCAAAACCACCTCCCACATTGCCCATAAATTGGCACCTTTGAAAACCCATTTATATGTTTGGATAAGAGGAAAATATCTAGCATTTGGGAGACCTAAATAATTACTCTTTATAGCGACCCATGCTTTACATACATGGTTAATACTTAAAAATTGAAGCATACTTATTACAATATATAACCAAACCATGAAAGGAACGTATAGGTATAGTGTCTTTAGAAACTGGGAAACATAAACAACTGGTTCATAAAGTATCTACACTATCTCCCATTAATTTCATCATATCAATAGTCCCTTTTTGGCATATCTTACTTTATAACCTTTTTCCTGACCTGGTGAAAGAATACATACAAAAGGGTGATCTAAAATGCTCGGTGAGGGTAAAAAAAAGAAATATCAATCACATCAAATTCATAAGAACATAACATTTTGGAAATCATTACCTACAAAAGATATCATAATTTCATAACATGGGATAAATCATGGTAGTAAAATGTAATCCTAATAATCATAACATAAAACATGAAACGTTGTGGCATACACACATAATCATAGAGAGTCTTTTTTTATTAGTCAAGACTCATTGCCAAGACTATCTTAGTGGACAAAGTCCATTTCTGAACCGAGTTCACTCCTCGTTTCAGTCCTGTTTCACTGAACCGGTTTAACCAGTCATTCTAGTCATTTCTATCTCATGAGATATAAAATCTTTACCCAATGCATTGGAGGGAGATATAGGTCCCACCCATCTCAAAATGATACCATTCTTATGTGTGCCAGAAAATCATAAATCATACATCATAGCATATCCCATGTAATAAAAATGGGAATCTTAAAAATCGTGACATCATAAAACAATTCATATAAGATAAAGGAATTAATAAAAATATTTCCATCACAACATAATCAAATCAATGCAATAATAGGTATAAAAACAGAAACCTATATTATCTTAGATGAAAAATACTCTTGAACTCCATTCATGAAGAAAATATCATTTCTACTTCAAAAGCATTTTTCCTTTCTTAACATGTCATAAAATTTTAAACTAAAAGAATTTGATTAAAAATAAACTTGAAAACTTGTAAAAGAAGATTCTTGGAAATAATGTTTTAAAAATCCATTCATTCCGTATAAGTTAAAAAAAGATTCTTCTCCTACTTTTGTCGGAAAAGTCAAAAAGTACCTCGTACGAAAAACGACAACATATTCCTTGCATATATTTTACTAAAAACTCACTGAAGGGTAAAATTGGATTTAAACAATTGTATGGGGATTTAAATAATATTACATATTGAGGAAACATGGATGTGGATGATAAATATTCCCCAGAAAATTCTGAAGTATAAACAATCTTGGATAAAAATTGAGATTGCGAGATTGTCCCTTACCTTAGGTCTGATTTGCTTCGTATGTCTCCGAACCTCCGGTATAATGACTTAAATAGTGTTATTTACATATTCCAGAATCATACTTATTTTTATGATATCATATATGGTCATATTCTTAGCTTCTTATTAGTAATATTTCATTGCTACTTGTTATTCGGGTGTTCATTGCTTTTTGTTCTTATGTGTGTTTTGTCGAATAAATTATTATTCTTCTATTTAGGTAATAGATACCTAAATTCCAGAATTTTATTAGTGTATTATATATCATATTTATTCATTCAATTCATTTATATAATCAATATTCAATGATGATTATGTAGAACAAATCTCATCTCATTGTGGAGGCGGTATTCCGTACGTACGCACGAGTGATGATATCATTCCCATGATCGTGGAATTGTATTGGAGTGTATGTATAATATTTCAGAATCAATACCACTTTAAAATAATTATATATAGTTATTTATTTGAACCATTATACCCATCCAAGTAAGTGGTGATGAAAAATAGATTACACCACGATGTGGAGACGGTATTCCGTACGTACGTACGCACGCGCGGTGATTTCGTTTTTCGTAGGATGGATAGATGAGGAAATAGGGTTGTTTCATACTTATAATAAAATATCAGTATATGAGTGATACTGATGTTGTTAATTCATAATGAAACAACTAAAGAAGAAGAAGTGGAAGAAGAAATAAATTTTAAAGAATCGGTAATGGACATTACCTCATCTTTGAAACGCCTCTTTGAGACCTCCACTTAGGGCACTAAAATTGGTCTTTGAAGAAGACCAGGACCTCTAGAATGTTTTTAGGGAAGTGGGGAAGTGAAATGGGCAGGGATTTTCCGAGCTTGAAGGCTCAAATTGGTGTGAGGAGGAGAGCGAGGTGGTTCCCTTTTATAAGGGAGGAGAGGGGCACCTTTGGAAATATAAGAAATATTAGTTTATATTATATCCAAACCCCACATAAAAACGTCCAAAATGACTCATATCTTAAGCTTAGATGAGATAGGGTTGTAATATAATCAACCAATAAAATTTAGACTTGTTTTGAATTTATTTTAAACATTATCAACTTGATTTATCGTTATTTATCAATTTAATTTTATTTGTGGTAATAATATTCTAAATTTTAAATTACTATAAATAATTACACATGTGTTTTGAATTTTCCATAATTTGACACTTTATGACATTGTCGACCATATAAATTTTAATTCATAATTTTTAAATATTTTTTTATTTTTAAACAATTTTATAATATGTTATTTCTATAAAATAACAATAGTGTCAATTTTAACATTATTAATTTATTTGAATTTAAATAAAATATATACAGAAGATATGTTCAAACTAAAAGCTTTAATAGATTAATAAAATGACATATGTATCTAGAAAATTAGTGTAGCACATTAAATAGTTTATATAATATTTATTTAAATATTTTTAATACCATTTATTTGATATTTTAATTAATTCAAAAATTTCAACATCACTATTGTGTCATAATTAATGATTATTATTTAATCCCTAAAAATTATAAATAAATTCCTATTATGTAGATAATGGTATTAGATTTTTGGAGACTATTCATGTTATAAGTTTCATTAAGTTTATCACTAAATTAAAATTAGTATACTTATAAGATTTAAGAAAGTGACATATTGTCATATTCTTTGGTTTTAATAATAATTAAATTATTTTCATGGAAAAAAGTCCATTAAATGAATATAATCCGACCCTTAGGTGATATGGGTCGACTCTTAGATACCCAATAAGATTTTGGTAGGTGTTAGGGTAATTTTATAATCTTATATTTACCCTTAATTACCCGATTTACCTTTAACTATGGTAAATAAAATTTACCGTTGTTACTATTCATAATGCCCAAAAATAAAAAGTAGCCTATTAACATAATTTGGACCCACTGATTCCAATTATGGAATCCATTTTTTTGAATTCAAAACATATAAGTTGCAGTAATTAATTTAAAATAAATCACATTGTTAAGAAAACGGGTTTTAGAAGTAAAAACATTGTCAAAGATTGAAATGTTTTTACCTATGAATTCAATGTGAAATTAATGCTAATGACATAAATTAAATTAAATGGTAAAAATATGTTCTATTTATACATTAAAACCATTCAATATTATAATTTAACCATATAAATTATCTCAATGAAAAAATATGTTTTTAATTAAAAAATTAGTGTATTTTTACTATTCATCAAAATATTAAAGTTATCAGGAAAATATAAAAAATTTATCCAAAGTAAATTTTTATATCCAGATTCAAAGGAAGAATTTTATTTTTTCAAATTTAACTTATAAACATTTGAAAACTAGATTTAATGTGTGTGCGCCATCAAAAGGCGGCAAAACTAAATTTTATAAAAAATAATTTTTTTCCCCGAAAAATTTATTTTGTTCTCTTACCATGTTCTAGAAAATTTGTATGATGAATAATAAAATTCAAAATGTAGTTAATACTATTCATAACGACTAGTTCATAATAATATATCTTTTTTTAGTGAAACCCGGTATTGCGTACTACACATGCTATCGAGGAAGGTCTTGATTGCGTGTAATGCAAGCCAAGTCCGTATTGTGTGCTCTGAAAGATTCCTTTGGTGTTGCGTATAACATAAGACATAAAAAAATATTTATCATAAAATCTTAGGGTGTTACATTCTACCCCCCATAAAATGAATTTTTCCATCAAAATTCGTCACTTCATTACAAACAGATGAGGATACCTCTCCCTCATCATATCCTCAAGTTCCCATGTAGCTTTTTCTAATAGGTGGTTCCTCCATAAAACTTTCACCAAGCGAGTGGTATTGTTCCGTAAGACTTTTTCTCTACGATCCAGAATCTCTATCGGCTATTCTTCATAAGAAAGATCTTGCTCCAGCGGTACAACTTCTGAGTTGAGTACATGTGAAAGATTAGGTTTGTACTTTCTCAGGAGAGATACATGGAACACATCGTGAAATTGATAGAGATTCGGTGGAAGAGCCATTCAGTAAGATACCTTCCCAACACGACCCAAAATTTCAAAAGGACTGATATATATAGGGCTCAACATTCCCTTCTTTCCAAATCTCATGACCCTATTCCAGGGAGATATTAGTAAGAACACTTTATCACCCACTTGAAACACTGGGTCTTTTCTTCGGTTGTCAGCATAACTTTTCTGTCAACTCTGAGCTACTCTTATGTGTTGTTGAATAGATCTGACCTTTTCTCCCATCTCATAAACAAGATCAGGTCCTAATAGCTTTCGTTCCCCAACTTCATCCCAACAAGTTGGAGTCCTGCATTTCTTTCCATAGAGAGCTTCATAAGGAGACATCTGAATACTGGAGTGAAAGATATTATTATAATAAAATTCCACCAAAGGTAGGTGTTGATCCCAACCACCTTTGGAATCTATAGAGAAAGCTCTGAACATATCTTTTAGAGTTTGAATTGTCCTCTCAGACTGACTGTCTGTCTGAGGATGATAAGCAGTTCTGAAACTCAACTCTGTATCCAGAGTATGCTGAAGACTTCTCCAAAACTTTTAGGTAAACCTTGGATCCCGATCAAGTATAATAGAAAGTGGTAATCCATGCAATCTTACCACTTCATATCCTGGCAAGCTGATCTAGAGAGAAATCCTCTCAAATAGAATTGAAGTGTGCAAACTTTGTAAGACGATAAACTATGACCCAGATAGCATTATTGCCATTGGATGTTTTAGGAAGTCAATTGACAAAGTCCATAGTGATGTTTTCCCATTTCCATTCTGGTATGGGTAATGGTTGTAACATCCCCTTAGACTTCTGTCTCTCACCTTTAACTTGATAACAAAACAAGTATCGAGAGACATATTCAGAAACATCTCTTTTCATGCCATCCCACCAAAAGTACTCTTTCAGTTCCCTATACATCTTCGTGCTTCCAGGATGAATAGAGAATAAAGAACTATGAGCCTCATCCAGTAGCTCCTTCTTTAATTCGGGGTTGGGAGGAACACAATCCCGATTCCTGAACTTTATTATCCCATCACAATGAAGGTTGAATTTAGGAACACTTATCACCTTCTTTTGTAACTCGACATCTTCTTTCTATGCCTCTTTAATATTCACTTGTATAGATGGTTGAACATTAATTTGAGAAAGATAAGATTTCTCCCCTTCCATTAAAATTCCAAGATCCAACCTTTGTAAATCCAGAAATATTGGATCTTTTGAGATCCTCATCATGGATAAGCTAGCAAGGTCTTATCAACTTAATGCGTCTGCTACCTTGTTTGCTTTCCCGGGGTGGTAATGAATTGAGTAGTCGTAATCCTTAATCAGCTCCAACCATCTTCTTTGACACATATTCATCTCCTTTTGTGTGAAAATATACTTTAAACCTTTATGATCAGTATAAATATCACACCTTTCACCATAAAGGTAATGCCTCCAAATCTTTAATGCAAAAATTACCGCAGCTAACTCCAAATCATGAGTTGGGTAATTTTGATCATGGATTTTCAACTGTCGTGAGGAATAAGCTATCACCATATCATTTTTCATGAGAACACACCCCAGTCCCTTCTTAGATGAATCACTGTAGATCACAAACCTTTCTCCACTGCAAGGTAGTGTGAGCACAGGGGCACTGGATAACCTTCTTTTTAACTCTTTTAAATTCTCTTCACATTCCTCTGTAAAAAAACATAACTCCTTTTCAAGTCAAGTTGGTGAGTGGGTTAGATAACCTTGAAAAATCTTTCAAAAAACGTCAGTAATATCCAGCCAAACCAAGAAAACTTCGGA
This sequence comes from Viscum album, assembly GCA_963277665.1. Lineage (NCBI taxonomy): Eukaryota > Viridiplantae > Streptophyta > Magnoliopsida > Santalales > Viscaceae > Viscum > Viscum album. Next base: position 132,362,510 of record OY728162.1, read on the forward strand.
TCTCAGTTACTGTTGTTGGTCTCGACCATCTTTCGATAAACTTTGTTTTTGCTGGATCCACAGATATCCCCTCTTTTGAGATTATGTGACCCAAAAAAGCAACTTTTTGAACCCAAAATTCACACTTGGTAAATTTGGCATAAAGATTCTCCTTTCTTAGGGTCTTTAATACAATTCTCAAGTGATCTTCATGTTCTTCCTTGCTCTTTGAATAGACAAGAATATCATCTATAAAGACTACCATAAACTGATCAAGATAGTCTTTAATGACTCTATTCATCAGATCCATGAAGATAGCAGGGGTATTAGTAAGTCCAAATGGCATCACTACAAATTCAAAGTGTCCATACCTTTTACGGAAATTCGTCATTGGTATATCCTCCCTTTTTACCCCTAATTGATGATACCCTAAATGAAGATCAATCTTGGAAAAGTATTGAGCTCTGCGTAGTTGGTCAAATAGGCCAGCAATGCGTGGTAGAGGATATTTTTTCTTGATAGTGATCTTGTTAAGTTATCGATAATCAATGCAGAGACTCATTGATCCATCATTCTTCTTAACAAACAGAACAGGTGCTCTCCAAGGTGACTCACTAAGGCATATGAATCCTTTATCAAGATTCTCTTGGAGTTACTTCTTCAATTCATGCAACTCAATTGGGGCCATTCTATAAGGTGTATTTGAAATAGGAAAAGCACATGGTACGAGGTCTATTGAAAACTCAACGTCAAGATTTGGGGGAAGACCTGGAAATTCCTCCAAAAAGACATCATCAAATTCCCGTACAATGGGCATATTATTAATTGTGAGTTTCTCTCCAACCATTTTAGATAAATAACCTTCATTTAGTGGAATCAAGACCCATAAGATAGAAGAAATTTCAACAGGAAGGTTATGTTCATCCTTGCATCTATAGACAATCATATATTGATCTAGAATATGAAATGTAACTTCCCTTATTTGGATATTGATATGAGATTCATATAATGAAATCCAATCCATTCCATGAATCACATCAAATTCCACTATAGGAAGGATCACAAGATTTTCAGGAATCACTTTCCCACAAACTTCAATCAGAGAAGAATTGTAAACTTTTGATGCGACTGTTGTGCCCTTAGGATTTGTCACAGCCAACTCAACATCTAATTATTGAGGTAATACAGTGATCCTCTCAGAAAATTCTTCAGAAATAAAAGAGTGGGTGGATCCAGAATCAAATAAAACATTTTCTACTTTAGAGTGGATGGTAAATGTACCTCTCACCACTTTGTTGTCATACTCCACATCACTGATAGTAATTTCATGTGACATTACTTTGTTTTTGTCCTTAAGAGTTTGTTGATGTTGATCATCATCAACTACCCTTGGATTTGGGCATTGATTGGCATAATTCCCCTTCTCCTTTCACTTGAAACATTGAAGTGAATTAAGTTCATTCTGTGTATCCCTTACTTTGTTTCATCATTAGATGTCTTCTTCCCATTATTTCGACATTCAATTTCCCGATGACCTTCTTTTTCACAGTTATAACAATTTCTTATCCCCTTAATACAATTTCCTTCATGTTTCTTTCCACACATTGTGCATAAGGGAAAACTCATATTCTTTTCAATATGGTCTTTAGATTTTTTTTAAATTCCATTTTCCTCTTCTTATCAAACCCATGTGAATGATGGGTTACACCAATATCCATCTCAACCTTGAGAACACATCAAACAATTTCCTTGTAGCTATTGAAGTCTATTATGTCTAGCGCCCTTCGAAGACTTGGTTTTAAGCCACTAATGAATTGGTCTATCTTACTCTCACGTTGGATAATAATTCCAGAAGTGTACCTTGTAAGTCTTGTAAAATTTTCTTCGTAGGTACCAACAGATTCATCATCCTTCTGCTTCAGTTCAAGAAACTCCTTCTCCATCTTTATTCAAAGAATATGAGGGAAATACTTATGGAAAAATAAGTTGTTGAACTCATCCCATTCCATGGACTCAATTTCATCCCTTTCCCTCATATTCTTAATATGATTCCACCATTGATTAGAATCACTTTCCAAATGATACACTGCTAAGATGACATTATAATGTTCAGAACATTGGAGAACTAAAAATATATTTTCAGTGGTACTGATCCATTGTTCAGGCACTAATGGATCAGAAGACCCACTGAATGAAGGTGGATGCTGCCTCATGAAGGATTCAACAGAATGTTTCTCCTTCCTTTGCTCATTTGGAAGTCCGGAATGATTAATAGCTTGAGAATGTTGTGTGAGAATGGCTACATGGTTTTGATTTCTAGCTCCCATAACGTTTGGTTGCTCAGGGGGACAATCATAGCATTGCCCGTCGCATTCCGCATTAAGAGGGTTCCTTCGGGTTCCATCAATTGACTAAAGCCAAGAAGTATCGTGTGATCAACACTAATTATAATAGGAAAACTACATAATCAAGAATAAAATTTCACACTTAAAGTCTTATCATAGGTTGTACATGGCCATTTCTAAAACACTAAGATTGTGTTCTATGCTTAGACATATCCTTATATTTCCTACTAAGGCTTTCACATCCTAGTTTCTAAAGGTTGACTATACATTTCCCCTGATACCAACTATAGCGACCCATACTTTACATACATGATTAGTACTTAAAAATTAATGCATACTTATTAAAACATATAACAAAACCATGAAAGGACCGTATAGGTATAGTGTCTTTAGAAACTGGGAAACATAAACAACTGGTTCATAAAGCATCTACACTGTCTCCCATTTATTTTAGTCATATCAATAGTCCCTTTTTGGAATTTCTTACTTAATAACCTTCTTCCGGGCCTGGGGAAAGAAAACATACAAAAGGATGAGCTCAAATTCTCAGTAAGGGTAATCAAAATAAATATCAATCACATCAAATTCATAAGAACATAAAATTTTGGAAATCTTACCCTACAAAAGAGATCATAATTTCATAACATGGGATAAATCATGGTAGTGAAATGTAATCCCAATAATCAAAACATAAAACATGAAACATTTTGTTATACACAGATAATCATAGAAAATCATTTCTTATTAGTCACGACTCATTGCCAAGACTATCTTAGTGGACAAAGTCCATTTCTGAACTGAGTTCACTCCTCGTTTTAGTCATGTTTCATTGAACCGGTTTAACCTGCCGTTCCAGCCATGTCTATCTCATGAGATATAAAATAATTACCCAATGCATTGGAGGGAGATATAGGTCCCACCCATATCATAATTATACCATTCTTATGTGTGCCACAAAATCATAAACCATACATCATAGCATAACCCATGTAATAAAAATGGGAATCTTAAACATTGTGACATCATAAAACAATTCATATAAGATAGATAAATTCATAAAAATATTTCCATCACAACATGATCAAATAAATGTAATAATAGGGATAGAAACATAACCCTATATTATCTTATATTGAAAATACTCTTGAACTCCATTGTTGAGGAAAATATCCTTTCTACTTCAAAAATATTTTTCCTTTATTAAAATGCCATACAATTTTAAACTAAAAGAAGTTGATTAAAAATAAACATGAAAACTTGTAAAGGAAGATTTTTGGAAATAATGTTTTAAAAATCCATTCATGCCGTATAAGTTAAAAAAACATTCTTCTCGTACTTTTTTCGGAAAAGTCAAAAATTACCTCGTACGAAAAACGATAAAACATTCCTTTCATATCTTTTACTAAAAACTCACCGAAGGGTAAAATTGGATTTAAAAAATTGTAGGAGGATATAAATAATATTAAATATTGTGGAAACATGGATGCGGATGATAAAAATTCCCCAGAAAATTCTGAAGTATAAACAATCTCGGATAAAAATTGAGATTGCGAGATTGTCCCTTATCTTAGGTCTGATTTGCTTCGTAAGTGTCTAAACCTCCTTTATAATGATTTAAATAATGTTATTGAATTATTACAGAATCATAATTATTGTTATGATATCATATGTGGTCATATTCTTATCTTCTTATTAGTAATATTTCATTGCTACTTGTTATTCGGGTGTTTATTACTTTTTGTTCTTACGCGTGTTTTGTCGAATAAATTCTTATTATTCTATTTAGTATATAGATACCTCATTTAAATAATGGTATTAGTGTAATATATATAATATTTATTCATTCAATTCATTTATATAATCATTATGCAGTGAAGATTATGTAGAACGAATCGCATCACATCGTGGAGACGGTATTCCGTACGTACGCACGAGGGATGATATCGTTCCCATGATCGGGGAATTGTATTGGAGTGTATGTATACTATTTCAGAATCAATAAAAATTTACAATAATAATATATAGTTATTTATTTTCACCATTATACCCATCCAAGTAAGGTGGTGATGGAAAATAGATTACACCACGGTGTGGAGACGGTATTCCGTACGTACGCATGCGCGGCGATTTCATTTTCTGTAGGATGGATAGATGGTTAAATGGGATTGTTTCATACTTATAATGACATATCAGTATATTAGTGATACTGATGTTATTAATTCATAATTAAACAACTAAAGGAGAATAAGTAGAAGAAAAAATAAAGTTGAAAGAATCAGTAACGGACATTACCTCTTCTTTGAAGCGCCTCTTTGAGACCTCCTCTTATGGCACTAAAATTGGTCTTTGAAGAATACCAGGACCTCTAGGATGTTTCTAGGGAAGTGGGGAAGTGAAATGGTTAGGGAATGGATGAGATTGAAGGCTCAAATTGTTGTGAGGAGGAGAGGTAGGAGGTTCCCTTTTATAAGTAAGGAGAGGGGCACCTTTGGAAATATAAGAAATATTAGTGTATATTAAATCCCAGCCCCACAAAAAAAACTTCCAAAATGACTCATATCCTAATATTAGATTATATAAAATTTTAATCTCATCAAAAAATAAAATTTATACATGTTAGGAATTTATTTTTAACATTATCAACTTGATTTATCTTTATTTATCAATTTTATTTTATGTGTGTTAATAATATTCTAAATTTTTAATTATAATAAATAATTACATATTTTTCGTGAATATTCCATAATTTTACAATTTATGAAATTGTAGACCATATAAATTTTTATTTATAATTTTTAAATATTTTTGTGATTTTTAAAAAAATTTATTATATTTTATTTTTATAAAATAAAAATAGTGTCAATTTTGACACTATTCGTTTACTTGAATTTAAAATAAAATATATACAGAAGATATATTCGAAATACAAGCTTTAATTGATTCATAAAATGTCATATGTATCAATAAAATTAGTGGAAAAAAATTAAATAGTTTATATAATATTTATTTTAATATTTTTAAAACCATTTATTTGATATTTTAGTTAATGAAATAATATCAACATCACTATTGTGTCATAATTAATGATAATTATTTAATACCTAAAAATTTTAAATAAATTTCTATGATGTAGGTAATTGTATTAGGGTTCTTGATACTATTCATGTACGAAGTTTCATTAAGTTTGTCACTAAATTAAAATTATTATACTTATATGATTTAAGAAAGTGACATGTTGTCACATTCTTTGGTTTTAATAATAATTAAATTTTTTCATTGACAAAAGTCCATTAAATGAATCTAATCCGACCCTTAGGTGATATGGGTCGACTTTTAGTCACCCAATAGGATTTTGGAAGGTGTTATGGTAACTTTATAATCTTATATTTACCCTTAACTACCCGATTTACCTTTAACTTTGGTAAATAAAATTTATGGTAGCTACTATTCATAATGGCCAAAAATAAAAAGTAGCATATAACCATAATATGGACCCACTGATTCCAAATATGGAATCCATTTTTAAAAATTCAAAATATATAAGTTGCAGTAATTAATTTATAATAAATATCGTTGTTATGAAAACGTGTTTTAGAAGTTAAAACTTTTCCAAAGATTGAAATATTTTTACATATGAATTCAATGTGAAATTAATGCTAATGAGATACATTATATTAAATGGTAAAAATATTTTCTATTTATAATTTAAAAGAATTCAATATTATAATTTAACAATATAAATTATCTCAATGAAAAAAGTTGTTTTCAATTAAAAATTAACTTATTTTTACTATTCATCAAAATATGAAATTTATCAGAAAAATATCAAAAATTTATCCAAAGTAAATTTTTATATCCTGATTCAAAAGAAGGATTTTATTTTATCAAATTTAACTTATAAAAATGTCAAAACTAGATTTAATGTGGGTGCTCCATCAAAAGGCGGTAAAACTGCATTTTTTTAAAAATACTTATTTTACCCGAAAAATTTATTTTGTTCTCTTACCATGTTCTAGAAAATGTGTAAGATGAATAATAAATTTCAAAAGATAGTTAATACTATTCATAATGGTAAGTTCATAATAATATATCGATTTTTAGTGAAATCCGGTATTGCGTACTACACAAGCTATTGAGGAAGGTCGCGATTGCGTGTAATACAACCAAGTCTGTATTGTGTGCTGTGAAAGATTCCTTTGGTGTTTTGTATAATATAAGACATAAGAAAAATATTTCTCATAAAATCTCAGGTTGTTACACTGTTTTTACCCAAGAATCTCTATAATCCTCTATCCCTATAAGGAGACCATGGATGATGGAAAAGTTCAACCTGTGCCTCATCCTTCTCTCAATGGAGAGCTAAACAGTGGGAGGTCAATTCAAGGGAGCTACACACTCCTAGGAGGGAGTTCCAACACTTTTTATTATATTGGTTTTTTGTAATTTTTTATGAAACATTTCTTTTAAATTTTACCTTAAAATTATTATTCAATAATTCTTTGTTTTGGTTTAATCAAGTGAAACACTTTTTATTTCAACACCAATTGGGTTGATATTTCAAGTGGGAATCTTGGATTATTCTGATTGAACAACATAAGAATCCTATTTATCTCAAACATACTTGATATTTCAGTATGATTTTGTATCCCTTGTTCTTTTTTTGAGGGCATACCTTGACAACATGATTTGTGTACCTTGGATTGCTTCTTTATGCATCGTTTTAAGAGGCCAAATGGGAATCAATATCTTGATAACCCTAAACCAAATAATTTAATTAAACAATATAAAACATTAATAGTAATTAAATATCCATGATGTGTGATGAAATTGTTATGATAATACATTATGTCATAATTATACAAACACCACCTTTCTTCTCAACTATTAAACAAATAATTAATTCATTTTATTATTAAAAATGTGTTCACAACCACCCAATATTCTAGTCCTTTTTTTAAAATACACACAATAAACTCTAATTTATCTTTGATATATATCATAGGTTAATCCATATATTATAAAGAAAATATAATAATAATGTAAATTTGATATGGTCTGACAATACGGTCAAATTATGGCACCTTTCTCGAGGAGAGTTTTTGTTTTTAGTGTTCATTTTTCATAAAAACATTATGTATTTTTTAAATATTTGTGTGATTATTTTCATTAATTTTCATTTTCTTACTTTTTTATACTATATTCCTTTTATAGGTCTTGTGCATGGTGCGGTCTTCATTGGGAAAACTAATTCCATTCAAACAGTAACTAGAGAGAATCTGTCATCATTGACCCTAAGAATCAGCAATCAAAAACTCAAAAAGGGAACGCTCAAAACTTCAAAATTTTATTGATCCTTATTCTTATACTAAAACCGAAATCAATAAAAAAACAAACTTACAGTATATGGCTGAAAATAAATAGACATTAAAATAACAAACCTTGCCTGATGTAGCGATTCGTCATGCGTATATTCAGATACAGGGTGAAGCACCTGATTTTGAGCTAAAATCCAGATTATTTGACTTATTACCAAGAATCCATGGACACTCTAGAGAAGCCCCAAATAAGAATTTAATATTATTTTATGTCATGTTTTCAATATTAAAACATGATAATGTGGATGAATAAAAAATAATGCTTTGGGCCTTCCCATTTTCATTAGAAGTCACTAAAAAATATTGGTTGTAGTATGATAACTCTCCTATTAGAGGTTGGGCAGATTTGATATGTATTTTTATTGAAAAATTATTCCTTGAATATCATGATAAAACTTTACAAAAATAATTTTATGAAATAAGGAAATCATAAGGGGAAACACTAAATTAATATTCTTAATTATCTAAAAGTTTGTCTTCAAGTTATCCACACCACCAAATTAGTGATCAAAATTTAATAAAATATTTGAATATAGTTTTAATTCCAATTGATCGAAACAAGATTGATGATGATAGATGTTGGTGAAATAGTGTATAAGACATCAATTGATGAAATTTCCCTAATTTAATATATAGAGTAGAACATTCAAGAATTTTGTTCAAGGTTCAGTTTATCAATTCGAGGTGTCCATGAGGTGTAGAGTTTGGAGATTTTGAAGAAGGTGTACATGAATTTTTAAGAGGGATGTACCCTTCTCTTAAAATTTACTATTTCCCAATGGAAATCACAATATCCTCTACTCATCCATTGTGGTGTTTTTTCTACCATCACCCACTATTCTAACCAATTTTCTCAACTGAGAGAACAATATGAGAGATTTGAGTAAATATTTTTAGTCTTCCCCTATAATCATGCCATTAAAAGAGAACTATACTATCCATAAAACACTGAGTGGAAATAGAAACAAGCCAATATGAAGGGGGGTATTCAAACCAACCTGAACAACCATCGAACCAATCAATGCCAAGTATTAATCCACCACCGCCACCCATAAATCCCCAACCTCCATTAATGACTTTCTGACAACCCCCTCAAAAACCCAAGCCTATCCTAGAATACATGATGAATCAAATGGCTAAAAATAATCTCCAATTCCATCAACCCACCCATGTATCCATATAATACCTAAAACCACAATTCGACCAACCCGCCCACTCTTTGGGGGAAATAAAAAGACATGGTTTGGGTAAACTAAATTCTTAACCACTAGTCAACCCTGAAGATGAGGTAAATGTAAGTTCCATCACCCATTATAGTTCAAACCAATATAAATCAAACATAACCCTCAATCGGAGTCATACCGTCTTGAGGAAACCACCATCCCATCCACTGAAAATGGTCCAAGATAATAAAATTCACGTACTGAGAAAAATTCGACCAAAGGAAAGAGTGTCTATTGAAATGTCACCTATACCAACAATTACTCTTTAATTTCCCCATATGGGCACCGATCCAAAAAATAAAAATAAATTGAACTTGATAAATAAATATTTGAATCATTCAAAATGGTTTAGGTTAACATCCACTTGATTAAAGATGTGAAGAAAGTTTCACGATATGACATGTTTTTTAGGGATGTGTGTACTCAATGAAAGAAACATCAAGGTGATGAGAAGGTGAGATTATGGAGGAATGTCTCCACATGGATTGAGCCATCACTTCCCACTAAATGATAAATTCCTTAAACATTCTCAATTAAAAACACCATGGGGGAGTATTTCATTTATGATGACATTATTGATTTGTGTGTCTCAATAAATGTGATGACTCTCTCTATTTTACACTCATTTAAGTTTGGTGAACTAAATAACACTAGAATTTTTGTTCAAATAGAAAAAAAAGTACAAAAAACTTATCTGGTGTGTTACAGTATGTTATTGTGAGGGTGAAAAATTAAAATTTTCTTTCTGATTTTATGTGCTTAGAATGGAAGATGATAGGATCAATGGAAAATCCCCATTTATATTTGTGAGGCCTTTCATAAAAACTTCCAAAACCATAATTAGCATCTATAATTTTACATTATGTATGGATTTTGGCGGTGAAATTTTCCACTTCATCATCCTTGATTCCATGAATCACCCCTCAAAAGAACATTCATCACTTTCAGTTAATTCTACTGATGTACTTTCTTCCCCTAGAAAACATAATTTCCTTCCCCTGATCCATTTTACGAGTTTCCATCATTGATATACATTATTTGTAATGATTTATGAATATAATGTTGCACTAGTTGAGAAAAATGTCATGCATGTTTGTTAATTGGTGATTTCATGAGAACTATTGATCCAATAACCATCAGTGATATTGCTATGATTTTAAAAGATTATTCCTCATCTAAGGATATTATGATTGAGTAGTTAGATAAGACGTGGAACCTCTAATATTCACATTAAATCCCATCAATCCAAAATCCCCATGAATTGGAAACTAAACAATAACCTCAAAATCTAAAATATTAATATATTGAGAAGAGAAGCAAGATACATGTCATCATTACTAGTTCACTCCCTCCAAGAATGATTTGAAACTACTTGACCTTTTGAGGGATTATAAACAAGCATTAGGATGGAAATTTTTTGACATTCACAATATTTTATTGTGAATTTTTACATATCATATATTTTTAAGAGGCTAAACTTGTGATGTAATAACATTATCAACTGAACCCAAACCACCTAGATATTGTTAAAAACGATTCCACAAAACTATTGGCTACTGGAATCATTTAACATATCTCTAACTTTGAATGGGTCAGTCTAGTTTGTTAGTTCCAAAAAAACTAGTCTTATAATAATTAAGATTTAAAAAAGTGTATTGGTTATAACCTGTGTGTAGAATAGTTAGTGTGTCTGTATATACTATCACTGACTAAATCAAACCACTCGAAAGAACCATTTCCCATTATCATGCATTGAACAGATGCAAGAGATTCTAGATGAAAAGTCCTAATACTATTTTCTTGATGGGTATTATAGATAATTTTAAATTTATATTTCCCCTGAATATCAGGAAATAACAACAGTTACAAGACTCATTAAGAAATTTTCATGTATGAGGATTCGATTTGGTCTGTGTAATACTCCAGATACTTTCTAGTGATGCATGGTTAGTATTTTTTGGATTACCTAGAGAATTTCATGGAGTATTCATGGATGATTTCACTGTATATGGATCCACTTTTGATCAATTTCTATGTTTTCTTGATTTTTTCTAAATTCGTTGTATTGAAATGAATCTTGTATTAAATTTTGAGAAATTTCATTTCATGGTGACACAATGTATAGTATAGGGATGTCATTTATTCCCTACCATTGCTAAAATATGTGCAGGGTGTGAAATATTTCTTCAATAATGTGGGATTTTTCTATCATTTCATTTATGAATTTAGTAAGACTCCACTCCCCCTATCCATATTACACCAAAAAGAAGAAAAATTATTTTAATAAAGAAGTTATGGATGATTTTAAAAAATTGAAATAGAGTCTCACATCACCCCTGATAATCCAACCACCTTCATGGAAATTGTCAGTTGATCTCATGTGTGACACCTTTAACTATTTAGTTGAGGAATTCTTAACACAAAGGGTCAATTAAGCTCTACATGTCATAGCCTATTCCTCACGCACATTATACCCTTCCCAAGAAAACTACAGAACAACTAAAAAATAAATCATTACCATTATTTTTTCCTTGGATAAATTTAGTTCATTTCTTTTAGGGTCCAAATTCATTGGGTTCTCAGATCATGTGGACCTTTGGTGTCTTCTAAAAACTAGTATCCAAACCACACCTCATTTATTGGATGTCCCTACTTCAGTATTTTAATTCAGAAATTACGGAAAAAAAGAGAATATATTATGGTGGATGAACATATCATTAGGATCCTTACATCCATCAAAATCGACTCATCACCCTATATTCCCATAAAAAACGTTTTTCCTAATAAAAAATTGTACCGAGTGTAATATTTTATTCCATAGTATATTGAAATTTTAAATAATTTTGTAGTATCTTTCAATCCTATGTATTTCAACAAAAACCAAGCTGATATTCTAAAACATGAGTCTCATTAGTAGATTTGAGATGACACATACCTTTGGTGTACATGTAGTGCTCATGTACTTAGGAATTGTTTTATTTATAGTGATTTACAGTCTTCACATAGTTTATGACACACTCTTTATTATGGGTGAAACATTATTCCCTAACAGACTACTCGTAAGGTAATTGATTTAGGTTTCCTTTGGACAAAACTATTTTTAGATACCCATGATTTCTACAAACCTTCTTCTCACTATCAAATAATAAAGAATTTCTCCAAAAGAAAAGAAATTCCATCACAATCCTTGATTTTCCATGAAATTTTTTATGTTTAGGTTATTGAATTTATGGAACCATTTCCCAATTCATTTGGAAACATGTACATTCTTCTATAAATTTATTATGTGTCAAAATGTGTATAGACAGAAGCCACAAAGGCTAAGGATTCTAAGAAAATTGTGTAATTTTTTAGAACCCAAATGTTTTGTAGGTTTGTACTAACTAGTTTCATCATCAATGACTAGGGTTATCATTTCTACAACAAAATAATGAAATCACCTTTACACTGGTATGTGGTCAGGAATTCAGTGTCTATAGAAGATCACCCACAAACCAATGGCCAACCTAATGTGTCAAATAGATAGGTAAAAAAATTCTTGAAAAAAAGGTTCAACCCAACAAAAAAGTATGACGTCTTTAACTTGGTGAGTCATTATGGGATTAACATACTGTCTTTAAGAATCCCATTATAATATCATCATATCAGCTTATTTTTTTGATATATTTTTCACTTGTGTATCAAAAATGAGAACCAGGCCAATTGGTCCATTAAGTAATGAAATTATAGTCTTATTTGTGTAGGTTCTCAAAGGATGTTTGAGATTATAGATCTTTAGGAAACTATAATAGAATCATATGATTACTATTGGATTTATAAGGAGAGCACTAAGGCTTCCCATGACTACCTTATCCTTCATTAACACTTCAAAATTGGGAATAAGGTCCTCATATTCAATGAATAGATAATGTCGCATCAATGTAAGAATCATTTCTTACTGATTTTGTCCATAAATTATTACTAATGCTTATCAATTTGGTATTTTTTAGGTTCAAAATGATGATAACAAAAACATTCACTATCAATGGGTAGCGATTGATGCCCTTTCACGAATCCATTCTTGAGTCCCCGATGGAGGAACTCTACATTCTAGAAGTAAACAACCAATGTCACCCAGTAGGTTTTATCCTTCCTTACCACATTCTCTTTTATTGTAGTGAGGACTGTATATACTCTAGGTGTTGGAGATGGTTACATTCATATGTAAGTTAGTAATTTTCATCATAGTTCTTCTTTTTCTCTTTTTCTCATGCTGAATTGTATTTTCAACCCTAATCAGTCATGGGTACATTCCTGGGTAAGTTGATAATGTTCACCATATTTCTTATCTTTCTTTTTTTCTTTCTAAATTGTATTGTTATTTCCACCCCCACTTGTCTTCCCATTAACATTTGTGTTAGAATATTCTTTTTTAAAGGCCGCATAATAATAGAAATTATTGAAAATGTCTGATGTTTTTTTTATTTCACGTTGTTTTAAAATTAAAAAAAATCAAAGATAGAATGTGTGTTTTGTCCTGAATATAACATTCAGTTGTTCCTTTTTCTTAAAAATTTGTTTTTTTGTCAATTGTATAAATGGTTGTATCTTTTTGGAATCTTTTTTAAGAATGGTACCCTTATTTTGAGTAGTTTATTGGAAACATTTCACTTAATGTCCCTACACATCTTTTGCACCCAATCATGATGTGTAAATTTTTATTACTCAATAGAAGGTAAATATTAGTTAGGTTAATATTTTTCAGCATTCCAAAATGTTTTTTCTATATGTTCATTTCTTATCTGATATTTTTCATTACTGATCCAGATTGACCAATACATGTGTATAGGTTATCTGACTATTGTATGAACTCAAACAAAATTAAATAAAAAAATAAAAAAACAAAAATATGGGTTTTGTATTGGGTATGTCAAAAACCACACATCTTCAACCTTTTACCTTGTTATTAATGTTACAATTAGTGTTATAAAGAGATCAAATAATGGTTGAGTGACAGGATTGAGATTTGTTCTGAGTTCAAATAAAAAAACAAAAAATAAAAATAAATGATGGGAGTGATGAAATATACAACATATGGGTATATATATTTTGGGATCATACAGTTTGAATTCAATGAATTCTTAAGTGAATGGGTCTTGAAATTGTATTGCAAAGGATACATGTCCTGTTCAGTGGAAAAAATCATTTAACCAGATTTTTTTTAAAATAAACAATAAGTACTATATAGAATGTTAAATGAATATATTTAAATGGGGTTCCCACACACATGTGAAGAGTTAGTGATATTATTTAATTTTGATTTATTTTCTCAAATTGGTATCATTTACCTCCTTTAATTTATTTTTCATACAATTTATGAGACATAATTTTCCATGATCATTGAGCTTAACTCCTTGGTGTGATTTTTTATCACATTTCTATTTGGAATTAAATTTTTATTAACTATTAAATGTTAATTAATTTGAGAATATCTCTATTAATGATTTTTAAAAATGTGACATTTCCCAGGAGTGTAATTGTTATGTGTCGAGGTGAGATTGAATTGTAATTCACTATTTTATTTCACCCTTACACCACTACATTAAACTGATTTTGTATAGTTAATTACAATTGTTATAGAAAATTGAAATAAGTTTTGATTCAAAAATTTAAATATTATCACTATTAAAAAGTTATATTTCATTTTTTTCTGTTTTCATTATCGTTGGATGTGATTTGGAGGGAAGAAGTTGAAGTTGATGAAAAATTGGCCAAACTGCCCCAGAATCCAAGCACACATGCGAACTCAAACGCATTGTATAACTAATCATTATAGCCAATTCAATTGAATTTTTTAGGCATATTCAAAATTAAGTGGGATAAATATATTAATAATACACCGAATCCCAATTCATATATTAAGGGGGAAAACTTAACCGATCTATTCAATAAATGGAATATACAGGAATCCAAAATTGTGTTATGTATTTCATCCATATATCGATATGTAAACCTCAAAATCATGCCAACATTTTTGTGTAGATATCCAGCTGGAGTGTAAAAAAGATATTAATTTTTTAAAAATAATTATAAGATATTAATGATGTCCAAAACCATGGTCCATGTGGTTTCAAAAAAATCTAGGTTCTCAAAACCACCTAGACTTGATATAAATTGGAACTTTGGGAATCCCATTTGTAAGTTTTATTAAGAGGTAAATATCTATAATTTAGTAGAACCAATTGAGTCCTCTATTCATAATATATTCTCTTAATCCCCCTATACTCATAGGGAGATCATGGATGAAGTAAAATTCCACCTAAGCCTACTCTTATGTACATTGGAGAGATAAATGGTGGATGGTCATTTTGAGGGAGCTACACACAGTTGTGAAGGATTTCCGAAACATTTTATTATACGGGTTTTGTGTAATTTTTTTGTGAGTCGTTTACTTTAAATTTAATATTAACATTTTTGTTCCTTGAATGCATAGTTATGGTTTAATATAGTGAAACACTTTTTATTTCAACACCAATTGGGTTGAGAATTAAAGTATGGATCTTGGGTTATTCATATTAGACAACATAATAATCCATTTTCTCTCACACATACATGATATTTAATCATGCTTTGGTATATCCTTATCTATTCATGATGTTCAAACCATTACAACATGATTTTTGTGTCAAGACATGCTTCTTTATGCATTGTTTTAAAAGTAAAAGGAGGAATTTAGATCATGACAACCCTCAATCAAATAATTCAACTAAACCATATGAAATTTCCAGAATTATAAGATTTACAAGATGTGTAGTGAAGTTGAGAAGACCTCCTTCTATAATAATTCAAAAAACACCACCATTATTTGTCATTTATTAAACTCTTTAACTAATTTGTTGTATTTTTAAATTAGTTTTTGAAACTAGCCTAATATTTAATTCCTCTTTATTAAAAATACACACATTAAACCCCCAATTTTCCATGAGTGAAAGACTGTGTTCTTCCCTATACATTTTATAAACTTTCAAAATATAATAAATTTAATGTATCATTAAAATGTTGTATGTCCCTTCGTTTTGGGATAGGGGGAACCACACGATCTAATAGATCATCCAACAAAACCATGTGGTCTTATTAGGCTTAAGAAAACAAACAATAGTTATTATTATTATTATTATTATTATTATTATTATTGTTATTAGTTTTTATTAAAACCATAAAATGGGTTTCCCATTGTCATTCCCCACACCTCCCTCTAACTCATCAAATGACTAGAAGAGGCTTCCCGGAATGTTCCACTACCTCCTATCATCTCCCTCTAACTTCTTATTTTTAATAGTTTACTTGTGTGATATCTCTAGGTGGGGTATTCATATTCTCCTCTTACCACTTTTTCTTCCTATTTCTTTTTATTGTATTTTATATCTTGTAGTTTTCATTCACTAACCAATCCCTATCACATTTTTGGGTGTCTCCTTGTTTGATTATTAGTTATTGGGGTTCATGGGGTTTGATTGAGGTTTTTCCTTACTTTGTCCTTTTAAGGTAGAAAGTTCCCATGTGGTTTTAGGTGAGTTTTCACCTATTTTAATTTCTGGCCCAATTTTAATTCATGTTTTAATAATTCTAAGCTTCTTAATATTTGTCTAGTGTTCCTTATATCTCCATGGGATATATTTGGACCACCGTTGTTGAAGGCAACTTGCATAGATATACACAAGTGAGTATATATATATATATATATATCCTCCTTGAATAGGTTCCTTCATAGTGGGGGGAATATATACATTGGGTCAATGTGTATATATATATATATGTGTGTGTGTGTGTGTGTGTGTGTGTGTTAAGGTGTATATGCATATAAGTATGATGTGGTTTTGGATTTCCATTATAAAAAGTAGCGGGTTGTGAGGTATGTTCCCAATGTCTGAGCCTTTAATATGAATTTATTAGATTCATCAATGATTTTAATATATGATTTTAATATTAATTAGTATGTATATGATAAGAAAAATTGATTTGGTTCTTAAAAATAGTATTTTCATATGTTTTAAATAATTTACCTCAGAATCAAGAATGGTATTCTTTATCAATCATGTTTTCCAAATCACTGTGTAACATAAAATATTTTAAAAATCCTGTTGGTTTTCTAAAAGGTTTTTAATTTGTAATGGTGATATTAAATTTTTTAGGGTGTGTGAAATTGTTATGAAGGATAAACCCTAAGGATTTATTAGAGGTTATTTCATTGACATGTGAGAGTTAGTATTGAATGATAATGAATTTTAATGTGGTTTAAAATGGGGAAAAACCCCTGATTTGTAAAGATAAGGAACATGTGAATCTTTAAAATCAAGATGGGATGACTATTTATAGTAAGCTATGTGAGCTGGTAGGGACGAGGTATGGTCACCCTCACAGGATTATGTTCTAAAAGTGGCTAAAATTTTATGATGGGGCTTAGTTGGCTCAAGCATGAGATATATCTTAATGACTAATATTTGATCGTAGGGGGTATGAGGATTATAAGAAACAAGTAACCCAAGATACATATGGATTTAAAATGGTTCTTGATTACTTTTACTCATGTTTTTTATAGAAATGGTTTTAAAATCCACTTTATTTTTATATTTTTATATTGTGGCATCTATTTTAGTGTTAATTATATTTTTCAATGATTTTTTTGAAATATATTCCCTACTTTGAAAACAATTTTTGAAAAATATGATGAAAATTATTTTTTTATGAATTTAATTTTTTGAATTTTTTTTATTAAGGACTGTAAAACCCTACTTTTATATGTATTATTTTCAAACTTGCATGATTGGATTTATTTTTACTGGTAAGGCATAAGGAATTTTTTTCTTTTGAAATTCCCACTACGAATTTTAATACTACGCATATATTCCTCATCATCATTCAGTTCATGTTTTGCATAGATCTAGTTTTCCCATAGATTGATCATTATTTTATGGTCTTTGGTGACCCATGAGGTCATGTAGAGGTATGTCTAGTTTATTTCTTTTTTAATGAAAGTTAATTTTTTTTTATATTTATTCATATTGTTTTTGGGCTAAACCATTCCCAATAGAGTTATGCATGATGCCCGAAACTAATTTCTAACATGGGAGTATCAGGAATGCCTCTTGGGACTTGTTCTGAGCAGGATTAGTTTATTGGTTTAGGTTCAAATTAGGTTCGTTTGTGAAATAATTGTATTAGAGCATGATCCCTTTGGATTTGGGTATGTCTCGTAGTTCAGATCTATGATTTTCAGAATTCAGTTTGTCAGTCATGGGTATGTTCATGATCACCACCTATTCTGAAGGATGCTTGAATTTCAAATATGGTTCGGGATGAGTGTGCCTCAAAATAAAGTCGTGTATCATGGATGAATGTGAGGTTTTTGGTATTTTTGTGTTTTTTTAATTGAATTCAAAATTTCATGGGTTATTTTGAGAAACCCCATGTCTTGGAGTGGTTGTTTTGGAGGAATCTAAAGTGGTGCTTGGTTTTTGGGAACAATAACAAACCAAGACGGGTCTCTATCCATCCCAATGCATGACAAGGTCCGTAGAAAAAAGGAGTGGTGCTCCCGATCCCCACATGCTAGCACAAGTTCCTGGATATCCATAAAATAATGTTGGAATGATATCACTCAAAGATACAAACACAAAACAACAAACAATATAAAATAAAAAAATATTGAAAACATCACCAAACAAGACGATACATGGTTTCAATGTTAAGTTCACAAGTTTTTATACAAACTCCAAAAATAGGGAGACAATGAAATTGAACCAAAACCTAATATCCAAAATCCACCATAAGAAAGGGGGAGAATATCCCTCAATCCATCTCCACAACACTGCCCAATAATCTCACTAGCATCTCGATCCACCTTCACTAAATACTTTACCGTTACCTATATCAAACATAACCAAGTCTACTTTCACCAAAGTTGTAAGAAGGGAGGGAGAAATTTCCCAGCAGGATTCCATCCAAAAGATATTCCATGCTCTGAATGTTAGAATGACAAATAAATTTTCAATCTTAAATTAAAAAAATAATACCAAAATAATTTCAAGAAAAAATGTGTTGATAAATAGTATTTTAATGAAATAAAATTTCTACTAGATAAACCATTGTATTCAGAGTAACACAATTCCCCACCGTATGCTGACAGTGAGAATGTGGTGATCAAGGAGAAACATACATGGGAGAGGCCCTATGGGTGATAGATAGATAAAGGGTCCCTAGAACCTCATGTCTCAATGTAAGTTGGTATAGGAACCACAAAAATCCACCTTCTCATGCATGATACACTAGATTGGAGAAGCTTCCAATGTTCTAGTGGTCTCCATCAATCAATATGATTATTTATTGTTTTCAATGTTGATACCGCTATGTGAAACCGAGACGTTGATGCTTATGAATCACTAGACCACTAGTCTTATTCTACCCTTCCAGCTACCTGGGCATCACATTGAGTGCTCATACAAGTTTCCATATAATACACATGCCACATAATTTATGTTTCAAAATCCAAACAAGTCCTAACACACACCAATTTTACCATTTAACCCAAAAATACTCTTTCACAAATCAATGCACACTAATTCCTTCAAAAAATATTGTTTTTTACTCATACACAATTTGTTAAAACTTGTACTTAATTTATAAATCATTTCAAATGTACAAAAAAATAAACAGTCTAAGAATTTACTGGGTTGGCATATAAAACCTATTTGAGAAACCAATTTCACATCCAAAATCATTAAGAACCACATTATCACAACATTAATAATTTATAAAACTCGGAAAGTAACTCAAACATGAAAAATAAATTGTCCAAGAAACGTTTATGAATAGAACCCCATACTCTTTGGGAAGAAACCCCAAGAACTAGTGTGAAACCCTCACCACACCATAATTGCACCATAGTGAAGGAATATTTGTCCCTAAATCAAGATATTGGTCCATCAATGTCTAGGGAGAACCCTAAAATCACAACCCTTGGGATGGAGATGATAAATGACCAAAAAATAAAAAAAACCACATAGAATAGAGGGGGAATCGAAAGAAGGAAACACTTAAGTGAAGATTAGTGGAGGATCAACATCCAAACAGAAAAGAAAAAATTGAGCCTCAGGCGAGGTGGAATAAGGGATAGGCATACATAAGGTGAGGTAGCTTTAATGGGGATTCAAAATGGGGAGAATGTGAGTTAAACCCGAGAGGAGGGGGAAAGAAAACAAAATTTTAATGTATTGGTAGATCTTCACAGTTAGTCCGCATATTTTAGGAAATAGTGATGTAGACATGTGGAACATTATGTATGACTAGAGGACTTCGTACAATTACCAAGGAAATGTGGCATGGTCATTCAGAATTCATGCGGTAGGTGTTTTTTATAACAAATGGTGTCATGGACTTGAGAATGGTAACTGATAAATATTCACAGACCGTGTGCATGGGCCCGCCTTCCCAAATTTCTCCATTTTCTTCCAAAATTTCAAAATAAATCCCAATAAAAAATATAGACAAAAATAAAATAAAATAATACTTAAAAAATAAAAACATAGTTGCGAAATTTCTCCCCACCACGTAAACTTTCTTCCCTCAAAAAATAAACTGGAAACTTGATCAGAAAATAGAAATGACTAGTTTTTCTCGACCTAAGTCTTTCTCTCTCACATATCATGTGTATCATATCTGTGCTTCCAATTGTAATGGACAAATGAAACATATTTCCCAAAAAGAACCTTCTCTTGGGATTCTACTATCCACACTATCTATTAAATCACTAACAGGTAAGGTTCCATCTCCAATTAATCCCAATTCGGCACATGAGACTGGTCTGGGTTGCATTCTTCAGTTGTGAAAAGTGGAACACAACCTGAATTGACACCAACTGAGATGGAAAAACCAATATATATGACACAATTCCAATATTCTTAGTGATTTCAGTGGGTCTAACATATCATGGTGTCAGATTACCCTATTTCCCAAATCGATGATGAACCAACCAATGTACCACCACCATGAACACTAGGTCTCCCACAACAAAATCTAGGTCCCAATACCTCTAATATTCATAAGACATGTGGTGACTCTAAGCTATCAAAAACCACTGCCTAATTATCATGACCTTATCAAATGTATCTTGCACAATGCTCAGTCCTAGAAGTGAGTTCTCACCCACCTAAGCCCAACATAGTGGAGACCGACAAGGCCGACCAAATAGTGCCTCTAAGGGTGTCATTTGAATAGATTATTGGTAGTTATTATAATATGAAAATTCAATCAATCCCAAATGGTTATCCCATGAACCTCCAAATTCCAACACACAAGATCAGTACATTTATTAAAGCATCTGATTTTCTCGCTCTTTTTGGCCATCTGATTGAGAATGATATGCCATGGCCATTTTAATCTGTGGACCCAAAGCCCGAAAAAGTCCTTCCCAAAACATAGAGGAGAAGTGGCAGTCTCTGTCAGAAACTATAGTAGACGACACACCATAAAGCCTGACCACTTTCTGAACATATATATGTCCTAGATCATCCACCTTTTCCATATCCTTAACTAGAATGAAATGTTTTGATTCAGTAAAATGGTCAATAACTACCCAAATAGCATTGCTCAGTCGAGGTGTATGAGTTATTCTAATAATAAATTCCATAGAATCCTCACACCACTTCCATGTATGAATGGTTAATGGTTTAAGTATGCTAGAGGGACTTTGTTTCTCTACTATCACCTGCTGAAAAGTATAGAATCTTGATATGGTGTCTCCTATGTCAGTCTCATGCATGTCTACCGGAACTGTCGATGAACGTCGTAAAACGTATTGGTAGTACTAGGATGAATGCACCAATGAGACTGGTGGATATTTTGCATCAACACCTTTCTCATAGTTGATGTCACCATGAACTGGCCCATGAAATAAAGAATTAACTTATAATACCACAGCCTATAATAGGAAATCTCCCACTATAAATAAACTACATATATTGTTGGCATAGTTAATCTATATGATGATCTTACTACACTAGCTACAAAATAGATGAAACCAACTATAAACTTCAAAGAAAAGTACCTCCATTTTTATCCTTGGTCTCCACATGAATCTGGAAAAAAATCCCTATCAAAATCCAATCATATCCAGACTAGGTCGGAGCTTGGACATGCACTTTAATACATAAGGAATCAGCCACCACAATACCCTTTTCTGGGGTATAAAAAATATCAATGTCGAACCCCTTAAGTTATTCGATCAAATTATGTTGCCTTAAATTGACATCCTTCTAAGAGAATATGGAGGATGATGATTCCTTCTCACGATTAGGAGGTGTCTGGGCTAAGTGTGGAGGCAGATCACCTGTACGATTGCCTGGAAATGGGTTTGGATGACAATCTATTTTCTATTCTGAGGACTAAAAAGGATAAATTAGTAGATATCCTTATGAATCAGGAAAGGATTTCCAGGGAAGTAGCTTGGGTGAAATGGCTATGTGAGGGGGATCGAAACATGGGGCACTTCCATGCCTGCATCAGATAATTCCATCATGTTCGAAGGCCTAATTTCCCAAGGGATTATGGATCCTTCTCCTTTGATATTGATGAGGTGGGAGCCATGGTCAATAGAGTTCTTTAGGCTCTTATGGTAGATCGCAACCCTGTGTTGGCAGGGGGTTATTCGAGAGATGGTGCTGTGATCTTTGAGGGTATTCCAAGCACAGTTACTGAGGTCATTTATGATGGCCTGAGGAGATCACCGGAGGAGGCTGAGGTCCAAGAGGTTGTTTTGTCTTTGAAACTAGACTGTGCATCAGGGCCTGATGGTTTTACTAGATCCTTTTACAGGGCGTTCTGAGACATTATTAAGTGGGATCTGGTTAGTGTTTTCCAGGATTTCTTTCAAGGAGGGGACTTACTGAGTATTGCCCATTCAAAAAAAAATGGTTCTTATTTCCATAGTGAGTAATCCCCAGTACATTGATTAGTACCATCCCATTAGTATGTGAAATCTTCCATACAAGGTTTTGGATAGCATTCTTATCAAGCATATGGCTTAACATCTGGATTCTTGGATGAACCTTGAGCACCATGGTTTCATCAGAGGGAGTTCGATTTAGCGAGCGATTGGAGTGGTTCAAGAAATGATTAGTGGCATAAATAACAAATCCTTTGGGGGGTAATTTTGTGTTCAAATTAGACTTGAATAAATCCTAGGACAGGATGGAGTGGGATTTTTCCTAAGAGTCATGAATAGCATGTGGTTCTCTAATTGGACCAATGATCTCCTCTTTCGTTGTTTTAGTTCAGCATGGATCTCTATTTCCTTCATGGGTAAATAGTTTGGTTTCTTTAAGTCCTGTCGAGGCCTCAGGTAGGGTGATCCTTTATCCCCTACATTATTCATTCTAGAAAAAAATGCTTACAGTCTGTAAATTAATTAGGGTCTTAGTAGGGGTACAATTCAGCCTTATCATAATAGGCATGGCATAAGGGGAGTCACTCACTTTATGTTCATGGATTACACTCTTATTTTTTCCAATGGTAGTAGGCGGTCAGTGTAGGGGTTGAATGGAATCATAGGGGAATATTTTAAGTGGAGTGGTCATGAGGTGAATAAAGAGAGGAGTCTCTTCTTTATTTCTAGGAAAACCTCTAAGATAAGGGAGAGGGCCATGGCCGCCAGTTTGAGTATGTGCAGGGGATATTTTCCAATGGAGTATCTTGGAGAACCGGTCACCCCCTTGTTATTAGGTTGAACCATTTTGATAAACACATAGTCAAAATCACGGGGCACATTTATAAATGTAAAATAGGTTCTTATCCTTTATAGGTCACATTACTCGGGTGAACAGTGTTTTAGTTTCCATCACTATTCATATCTGCTCCACTCTTAATGTCTCAAATATTGTGGTAGTCAAACTTGAAAATATTATGGTGTCCTTCATATGGGATGGGAAATTGGAAGGTAGACACATTGGGCCTCATGAAAATGGTTGGTCAGACCTCTATCGGAAGGGGAATTAATATGAGAAGTGTCTCCTCAACCATTCAAGGGTTACATGTGAAGCTGGCATGGGAATCACTAGAGGGAAGGTCTTTTGGGGCATAACAATGCAGGGTGTATATGGTTTGAATGTGAATGCTCAATGGAGATGGCCCTCTAGAATCTAGAACCTGATCCATCCATACCTTGAGGATATACATCAACATTGTCGATGAATCGTGGGAAAGAGAAATATCAATTTTGGAAACTAGAGTGCGGGGTGGGTAAGCTGTGGTTTCCGGGCTACCCCACCACAGACATATCCATTAGGGAGGCAAGTAGTCACCCCAAGTTTTTTCAAGCTATTCTGGATGAGGGACAATTAGTGTTTTCAGCAATATTGTTTCTAATGATGAGGATGATAAACTTGTCATCACTGGCTCTGCGACAGGTGCTTTCTCCATCAAGGACTATGTTCGGGTAGCTAGGGTCACCTCAGGTAATGATCTTTGGGGAAACGTTTTGTGGTTCAAGGAAATACCTTCCAAATTTAACTTTCTGTTATGGATATTGAGGTACAGGGCCTTACTTATGGATGATAACCTTCAATTAATGTTAGTTAACATGTCCTCAAGGTGCTGGTGTTGCAGGTCCTCCAATCAAGAGTCTGTGGGGAATCTCTTTTATGATAGTGATTGGGAAATTAGTGTTTGGAAGACTTTCAGGTCCTTCTTCGGGAGGACCGGATTTGATGGGTTGAATGATGATTATTTCAGTGCCTATTTTAGGGGAGCTAGGAATCATGGAGCTGAAATAAAATCCAGGACTATCATTTTACTTGCAGGGTGATAGACGATATGGAAAACTAGGAATGATAGACATCACATCAACTCATTTAGATTTTTGGTTAGAATTCTGTTAAATATGAATAATACATCTCTAGATTTGATTAGGCATTTTCCCGAGTGTTGTGATGTGTCATCATTGCATGTCATCACCTCCAACCTCCCTATTGTGTTTTGGGATGGCTCTTCAGGGCAGGGTCGTTGGGTTCGCTGGAGTCCTCTGAGCATGGGGCTCAAGCTCAACACAGATGGGTCGGTGATACAAGGGGAGATGCGTGGTGGCAGTGTCATCCACGACCAGTCAGGGCCTGTTATTACTGTTTTCACTGGGTGTCTCTGGAGAGGACATGCGCTATAGGTAGAAGCCTTGGCTTTTGCTGCTGGTTTGAAAATGTGCATGCCCAGGTAGTTTCACCTGGGTCAGGCAGAGAAAGACTCCAAGGTGATGTACAATGCACTATAGGGAAAGTGAAGGATTACGTGGGCTATTACTTACATGGTTAGGTGGTGAAATCTGTTAATGGGGGCTCACACAGAGGTCTCTCATACCTGGCGGGAGGGTAATAGGGTGGCTGACTTTCTGGCATCTATGGAAACTTCAGATAAAAGTATGTATTCTTTCTCTAACTTGGGATCCTTTCTTAGTGATGGGTTAAGATTTTTTGTCAATGATTTGTTGGTATTATAGTAATTTAGACCACCATAATGTGGTTTGTTGTTTGTGTTTTCTGTTTTCATATTAATAAAAATGGTAATTTTCAGTCAGGCAATTATGATGGAGTAGAGGTACTAGTTGAACAACCCATTCATGAGTTCCATAAACACTGTTGGAGCATTCGTCAATCTGTAGGTCCTAACCATGTACTAAATGTGTCCATACCTACATTGGAAATCTTTCAATGGGATATCAACTTCTTTTTCCCTGACTTGGTGGTAACTCGAACACATGTCGATCTTGGAAAACAACTCTTCCCCTTTTAGCTAGTCAATGAAATATTCGATATAGGGAAAAGGGTATTTTTTTATTGTAATGTTTTTTTGCTTCTGGTAGTCAATGCACAACCAAAGAGATCCTTCAACCTTCATTGCAAAAAAATTAGGAGCAGTCCCAGGAGATATGATCAGGAAAATGAATCATTTGGATTTCAAATCATCCAGTTGTATATTTAATTCCCTCAATTCAGAAGAGTCCATGTGATATGTGGAAAGATATATTGGTTGTGTTCCATGTTCCAAATCCATTGTGAACTCCAGATACCACTCTGGGCGTATCCCTAAAAAAATAATCTAGAAAATCCTCTAGGAATCCTCCACCACATGTTGTAACCCATACCCATGAGAATTTATATCGTCATTTATCATGGGCGATGATAAAAGAAAATAAAGACTAAAAAACCATGGGGGTAGAGGTCCTACTCAACCTGACTGATTATCCCATTATCCGATGAAAACCCAAGCACTTCCTTCAGGTTCTATATAACTAACCCTCCAATGATAACAATCAATTTGCTCTTGGAAGCACAAAATCCAATCCACGCCAAGGATCATGTGAAATAAGTCCATATACGGGACCAATAAATCATAATCCATTTTCACCCCTGACATAGAAAGTGCATACGATGGACACCTGAGGCCCTGCTCCTTCCTCTTTCCCAATGGTGTCACCAACTCCACTGCAAATGATAAAATGTCAATTAGAATATTTAACAGGTTATCAAGATGAGCATATATAAAAAACATGTATGCATCAGTATCAAAATGAACATACTATTTAAAGGATGCAATTATAATGGTATCTAAAATAGTTAAGGGCCTTGCATCCGGTCCCACTAGTGCCTACTCCATAGCATGATGGTTCTCAGTATCTGTCTGAGTTTCACCATGACCATTGGTTTGAGGCTCTACTCTAAGAGGACTCTAACCAGAATGAGATCCATTCCTGTTTCCCTGACCACCAAACAGATACCCCACTTTCATAGATAGTTCCAACCGAGATGTCATACCCATATAAGACATTGATCCTACACCACATGGATAAGAATGTGTAGTCCTACAAAATAACTCTATGTGCCCCAACGTTCCACACTGATGACAGGTTCAATATTCTAGATCTCCCTTAAGGTATTTTTCAGTTTACATTCCTATTTAAGTTCCTTATTTTGGTAAAATAGTGTTTTCCCATGTTTATGTGAATAATTGGGGGTGTTTTGTGAGTTTGCGACATGATAGTGGAATAAAAAAGTGGTTTATGGGCATGATTCATAGTTTTCACACGAGTAGTGAAAACCATGAATAAATCTCAAGTAATCTTGCGAGGGGGATATTTTTTGATAGTATAAACTACACGATTTATGCATGTTATGTAAAACTGTAACACCCCATGATTTCATAATATGTTATTTCTTCAAAGTAATTCAATAACTTTCACTACATGCAACACCGAGTTCTAGCGCACCATGACTTTCCAAACAAGTTGTTCAAAAGCCATTATGAATAGTATTAATTGAATTTTGAACATTATATAATCCTTATAATTTTAGAATCCATATTATGAGTGTCATGACCCATTCTAGTAGGGCCCACACCGTGACTCCCCAAGCCCGCCTCCAATAGGCCAGGGGCTGGTGACTAGCACCGAGTAGGCATATCACTAACATGGGAGACATTGCCTAAGTACCTGTACACACGCACACATCTCCAAGCCCAAAAATGGAGAAATTTAAAACACCAAGGAACAAAATGCATGCATACAACTAAACCCAGCAAACAGAGTATGATAAAAGTTAGAGTGATAAAAAGTAAACTGGTCCAAAAATACAAGCCCACCAAAAAGCAAACGAACAAGAGTATGAAAACTGCAAAGTCCATCCTATAAGCACAAAAGGTTCTGGGACTGCTGATCGTAGCCATAGGAATGCCTCGGGATGTAGGGAACTCCAAAAGCTTGGTCCTGCCTTGGTCCGCCCTGGACTCTATCAAAAGACTGCTCGTCTGCACAGGACACCAGACATGCAGGCAAAGCCCGTGCAGGGGTGAGTATAACAATACTCAGTAGAGGACACCGAAAACCACAAAGTAGTACACAAAGTAAAGGTACAGTCAGATATGCATAGTATTTGTCTATGGAACATATAGAACAAACCAGATATACTCAAAACCTAGACCTGTGGTCTGGAGGCAAGTCACACAATTGCATACCCCCGTTAGGGATTCTGTTCGAAGATTCTGAGATGCACTCGTTCTGGGAGAACACACTCCACGAGTCTTATAGCTCTACTGACGTCCATACGAGATGTTTTGTTCATCGAGAACTTTCACGATAGTATCTGCACTCATTAAGGGAGACACACTCCTGAGTGGAAAGGTTACGGCAAATAGAAGCACTCATTACAGGAGACACACTCCTGAGTGGGAAAGATCACTCTACATAGATGAGGATCACTGTTAGTTCCATGGCATATACCGCGACTCATCCGGATTCACCAGTCAGGTGATACACCAGCTAGGTAGAAGATAAATGCCCATTAGAGTTGGTCACGTCATTGCCAGACTCTACCTAGGGTCAGGAATGGATAGAGGATGTCAATCAGGGCCCCTCGGATGGATGCCTAATTCTATCACAGAAAGTCCGGCTGAAGGGATCAAAATCCTGCATGAGGGAATGATGTCTGACCTTCAAGGGAACAAGAAGAAGTGGCACTAACCCAATCAAATGATGTCCAGGGCACGGTGAACAATAGGACCAAGCCGTCTTCCAAAAATTACACGGCGTGTAGAAATTATACACGCCGTGTTGTCTGACCCCAGGTACTTCCCATGTACAACGAACCATGTCCTAAAGCTGGTCGTGTAGGAAAAACTATGTACATGGAGTTTAATATGGTGTACACACCGTGTCTGGGAAACTGGGGTTGGCTCCGTGTACTCTGTCCATGTGCCCGTACATGGTCATAAACCCATGTACACCAACCCGTGTAATCGACACATGGGGTGACCCACGTTACTGGCCTTGCCTGTCCGTGTGATGGATTAAACGGTCACGTACTCCATCCCGTGTTCAAGTATTCACGAGATACACGCCAAGCTCCACATATCCACTTCTGTCGTGTTGTACACACTGTGTCGCCTGAAGAAGTGTATCTCATCCCGTGTCCGTGTACTACCCAATGTACACGCCAAACATCGGGGAAAGTCCAACACGCATTGTGACCGGGGTCACATGCTGTGTTATTCCTCTCTGACCCCGAAACCCTAGTCAACTCCAGTACTACACGGTGTGTTCTTCGGAAGTACACAATGTGTAGTCTGGAAATTTCCAGAAACGGTGCTCTTCGCCAGCGCGCCTCCTGTGCTGCTCCAATTGTTGATTCACCTGTCTGATCGCCATGAAACCTTCAGTTTTTGGTCTTCCGACACCATGAAGCCACTTCGGGTGTTTTTGGACTTTTGATCGACTCTGAATGTGTGATTTGATCTTCCCACATGAAGAACACTTAAAGAACTCCTTTTTCAGTATGGTCTGATTCGTCGTCCGCCATCACCGCCTCACCTCCATAAGGTCATTGTGGTGTCAAACCTTCGATTTGGGATCGTTGCATCACAGAACAGATGCACAACAATCCGTTTTTCATCACCCTGTGAAGAACGCGAAGAACGTGCGAGGAAAGAAGGGGGAAGAAATCCAAATAAAAAAATTGGGGAACGAACCTCCATCCTCGTTCATCATGGAATTGATCTGATCCCGTTAATAGGTTTAAACGGAGCAAGAATTGACAACAACATAAAGCATGTATCAATTCCCCATAATCTTCCCAAAGAAAAATCCCTCCCGTAAGAACGTACGAATCCGCGGATCAACTTGTTCATGGTTAATCTGTGTTCATCGTTTAAACTCAAATACGAGGAAAAGAAATCGAAATAAGAACCCCTACCATTTGAAAGGATCGATCGTTGACGAAGGCTCCACGCTTCCGTTGACATCGAGATCCTTCAACATTGTTGGCGTAGAAAATATTGACTTCGATATGTCACCGTTCATCACTGATGGTGTGACACCCCGACCCTAGATACCCAGAGTCGGTGCATTATTACATAAAATTATCATGATCACAAAGGATAAAGTCTCGAAAGACCAATTAGTTTATTAGTCTGGGAAACACTAGATATATTCATAAGTCTTACATTTCATCATAGGGTAAAAAAAATAAAACAACATCTTGTCTTCATATCCCCTCATACTATCCTTGCAGGTCATTCATAAATTACTTCTTCTCATCCTGGGAAAAATAAAACACTGAAAGGGGTGAGATCAGATGCTCAGTAAGGATAACAATATAGAAGAAGCTTTCATATATATGCATAAACACATAAAGCAATTTATAACTAAAACAAATGCCTTTTAAACTTGAAGTTCAGCATAATATGGCAATGATAAAATGAAATAATTTCATTTACTTATTCACATGGATATTCTACTAGTCGAAAAATCACATGAAATATCAATAACCACTTTCATAATGATGGAATGCATAATGCTAGACTATCATAACCACATATCCAAGGCCTCGTGCCAAGACTACAAATAAGATTTTTTTCAAAGCCTTGTGCCAAGAAACTATTTTGTCTCATGAGACCTACTGATGCATTGAGGAGCTATAGCGGGCTCCACCCGTCACATATTAAGTCCAATTCATTCCCATATAAAAAGGATTAAACATAACATACACATTTGTATTAAAACTAGCATACGAAATGTCAATACATTAACCACAAACCATGCATGGTATAAAAATAGCACATCCACAGTCAAAAATAAATCATTCGATACAATATGGAAGATTTTATTGTATCATATTAACCTCAATAGATAAAAATGAATGATATTTATATAGATGAAAATAACCATCAAAACTATTTGAGAGAAATATCCCCCATTTCTTGAAAAAATTTAAAGGTCACACCATTTGTCAAGAAGCCATTTAAAAATAGATTTTTGAATCAAAGTGACCCATACCACTTTGAAACTTTTAAAAGGAGTTTTTATTTTAAAACTTTAATGTCCATATAAATAAATCCTTAAAACCATTATTAAAACATTGACATTAATTAGCAAGATTTAGAAGAAAAATATTTAAAATATTTAAAAATGGTATTTTAGTTAGAGTTTCTAACCAAAAGAGAGACACATGAATACAAATAATTGAGGTAATCAAAACATTTTAATATCATGAGAATAAAGAAATTCTTGATATAATATGTCAAAGTACATTATATACACTACATAAAAGTGATTTGGTGTATAACAACAAAGAAGTCTCAATGGAATGTAAATTGAGATGAAATCTTTCATAATGGTCGTATCCTTAGGTTAAGGATAAATCAACAAAATAATTATGTGTGACAAATATAAATACACTAAATATTATTGGATATTCAGTGTAAAACAATCAAAGGACATTCACAAATATTCTTGTAAAAACATCACCAACGAATAGGATGTTTAACTCAACAAATGGAGAATGAGTTAAAATTACTCTTATCAAATTCATATAAATGACTTGAGAAACTATCAATGGAGTGTTTATGTGTATCAAAAGTATATCCACAGGAAGGGGAGTGGAAATTATGACATAATCAAATTAATAGTGATTCCACACATAATCTTGGGGTAATATAATCAATGAAATATGGGTAAAGCCAAATGAGTGGAAATTGCAATTTCAAATTCCCTTATCGATTAGGTAACTTAAGAAACATACACCAATGAAAGAAGGATAATACCATGATGATGTCAATATCCATAAATTAACGTATATTACACAATGGATACAATCATGGGCAGTACACATACCACATGCAATAAATAAGTGGTGAACAATGGAATCCTCACGGAATTAAAAGTGAGATAAGAAACCCCTTACCTTGTACTTTCCTTGGTTGGGGGTAGGTTAACCTCCTGTATAATGTTGAAATAATTGTTATTAAATTATTCATGAATCATATACATTAATATGATATCATATATGATCTTTTAATATTTCTTTGTTAATAATATCTTAGAATTATCGTCATTTCGGGTGTTAACTTACTCGTTTTCTTTTATATGTTTTGTTATGTAATCCATGTTTTTCATGGATAGGTTGTATATTATTCATATCCAGAATGATATAAAGTTATTAAACATTATTTTTAAATCATTAAATGATAATTATACTTGAATGGATATGATGGAGAATGAATCTCATCGTGTTCGTGGAGATGGTAGTCCGTACGTACGCACGAGTGACAATATAATTCTTTTGATATTAAAATAATATATAATTAGATGGTATATCATATATAAAGAATCATTATCATGTTATATTTATTATTTAAATGAGTTACCCATCATTATTATACCCATCCAAATAATAATTTATTTAATAACAATTACACCACGACGTGGAGACGGTAAGCCGTACGTATGCACGTATGATGACATGTTATTAAAAGGATGGATAGAATACATAATATGATTGTACCATATTTATAATAACATCACATTATATATAACATATTTTAGTTATTATTTTATAATGGTAATAACAAAGAAATAAGAATTGGAAGAAGAAAAGAACTTGAAAAAGGGTGGTGAAATCATTACCTCTTTTTCGGGTTCTTCCTTTTTATTTGATCAAAAGGGATCTTTAGGTTGGCTTTATGATCAAACTATTGCCTCTAGGTTGTAGTGAGGGAAGTTGAGAGAGTATTTGGGTAGGGTTTGGCCGAACCAAAAGGCTTTGAAGGTGTGATGTAATGAGAAGGGGGAGTTCCCTTTTATAAGAATGGTGAGGGCACCTTTGGAAAAGCTAGATATATTATTTTATAATAAATTCTTATTCGGTTTATAATGGCTCCAAAGTGGATTATTTAAATTTGAAGGTTGGTATGGGTAGAAAACCACTCATCCAATGTAATTTAGACAATTTTGGGTCGTTATATTGACCCTATCATTAAGTATTAACTCTTATTTAATTAGTTTCACATTTACAATGTCTCTATGTATTTTTATATTATATGGTTAATAAACATACTATATACATCCAAGAGACTCCATATTGGTCCATTAATGATACACATATAATGATATAAGTCTCATGGCCGAACCTTATATTTTTATGAATTTAATATCAATTAAGAATATAATATTTGTTTTAAAAACTCTTTTATGTCAATTTTGACACTATTCAATAATTGATTTATTAAAACTCATAAAAGAATTATTACTTCGAAAAAAGTTAATTAAATCAGTCCTAACATGTCATAGTAACCTATAAAATTATTGTAATTAATAAAAAGTCTCAAATTATATTT
The DNA here is from genome assembly GCA_963277665.1 of Viscum album. Lineage (NCBI taxonomy): Eukaryota > Viridiplantae > Streptophyta > Magnoliopsida > Santalales > Viscaceae > Viscum > Viscum album. The sequence continues at coordinate 132,395,615 of OY728162.1, forward strand.
AGTTGGGTATTTATAATATCAATTATTTTAATTTTTCACTATTATGGTAATTACTGCATCACCATTGTGTCATAAATAAATTAAATTATTTAATGTATAAAAATTATAAATAAAATATAATTATGTATTAAATCATCTTATCTTTCTAATGAATATTTTTAGTCTAAAATCCAACATATATAACCCTATGTAACAATTGTTTTTCTAAAAGATATATGCTTGTGTCATTTTTGTATTCATTTTAACTTAATTAAAATAATGTGTCCCTATCACTTACAAGTGGATCCATGGGGTCTTAAAATAGACCCAAATATTCCCATGGTCGGCCATGTATAAACCAATAGGTTTAAGACACGTTTTAGGGTAATTTAGTATTATTATAATATTATTTTTTAACCCTTATTTACCGGATTTACCCTTTAACCATGGTAAATAAAATATTTAACAAAGTAATTATTCAAAATGTCTAAAAATCAAAGTTACCTATTTACACAATTTAAACATCCTAATTCCAAATATGGAATCCATTTTTCCAAATTCAAAACACATAATTGGTAGAAATTAATTTAAAATTAGTTCCCATTGTTAAAACAAAAAGCGTGTTTTTATGAGATAATAACTATCAAAAGATTGGCACTTGTTTATGTCTGGTTTAATTGTGAAATTATTTCCAATGACAAAAATTTAATTAAATGGTAAAACTATATTCTAAATATACTTTAAAACCACTCAAATTCATAATTTATCAATATTAATTATTTCGTTTAAAAAAAATTTAATTAAAATTTAGTAATTTTCACTATTCATCAAAATATGAAAGTTATCCGAAAAGTACCAAAATTTCACCCTAGGATAATTTTGATATTCTGAATCCAAAAATGAAGTCCATTTTGAGATATAGAATTTATAAAATTTCAATATTTAGGTATTACTATTCATAACAGCTAGTTTGATTGGTTGTGGTGTGTTAGAATCTCGAAGTTGCGTACAATGCACGCCATTGAATTATTCAAAGGGAAACATACCGTGGAAGATTGGGGTGTTACATTCTCTCCTCCTTCAATAAATTGCGCCCTAGCAATTTTTTTTCAAATTGCGCTTGACAATATAATGGAAAGTCCTACATCGGAAAAAGAGTCAATAAAACTATCACTTCAAACGAAAGGAAGATAGGTATAAAGGTCACCCAAGATAACCCATACTAAGATTCCATGTAGGAAAACATGGATATGGACGATAAACTAAGTGTTTAGTTCTGATGGAGAGGGATAGAAAACATGATCAGGAGAAATTTAACAATAAGAAAATCACAAAATTGTTTTGGGACAAACGGTCCTTAATCTCCCAGTAGGAAAAGTAAAAGAACAAAATTTTTTGTTTTAAGTTACATTACATAAGGACGAGGAATTAATTTATGATATTGACTAATAACATAAAGAGATATACTTAATTTTTAAGTACAGTTTCATTATTTAATAACTTTTTACAACTACCTCATATTTTTTGAACAATGAGTATACAAGAAGACTTGGTCACAATGGAAGAGCTAGAATAAACTTCTATAGAAATACATGATCTACGTAGGTTAAACTATATATTTACCTTGTCCTTAGAGATTAATAAAAACAAAAATGGTTAGTATAATATATGATGACCCCCCAAATGGATATTCCATTAGATAAAAAAACACTAATCTTAATTTCTAAAATTAAACCATCAATACCCCAAAGTTAAATAAATACCATTCAATAATCAATTTTCCTTAAAATCATTCAATATAATCCAAACTAATATTGAAACTCAAAACATATACGAATGTAGTCATCCATGTTAAATTGTATCTCCAAATGACATTAATTACTCTTAAAGTCGCATAATTAAAATTAATTAACCTAATCATTTCCATAAACAACCCAAATGACTATAAATCCACAATAAAAACATAGATAAAAATCCACCATTATTCCTCAAATAAAATCTCATACTATTCTATTTTCCATACAACAAAGTGAACAACTTCTAAAATAACATTTATCACTTAATTACCAAATCATTTTAATATACTTAGGGTATTCATTTGATAAGACATAAATCCCAAATCATGTTATTAATGATCAATAAAATCATTTAACTAAAAATAATAGTCACACTAACCAGGAACTTCACGTAGTCCAGTGGTAGACGATAAATCTCAATCGCACTTTGGTTGTGGGTTTGATTCCCACAGCTTTGTCTGACCCGACGGTTTGTCACACGGTCTGCGTGTTGTCCCTTTTCAAAAACTATATTTTATAACATTATCAAAATGAGATAAATTCCTCAAAATAACCATAGCATAATTTAACCCCAAATGTTATGTCATAACTTGCATTTTCATCCCAAATTATAATAACTTATAATTTCCTCAAACCCAATGATCATATAAAACCAAATGGTTATTCAAAACTATATCCACAATAGAAAAGATAATTATTCCTCAAATATCATTCTCACATGGAAAACTACAGGGTTACAAATACAAGAGAAAATTATTCCAAAGTAAACCCATAAACAAGGACCACTAACACTTTTTAAACATTTCTCCAACCATTTATTTCCAAATAGCTTCTTCTTTGACCACGAAAATATCTTATAGAAGAGGGCATTCACTCGGGTAATGGTCAGGTCCCCTACATTTACAGCAAATGACTCCAAATGGATTCTTGGGACCATTTTTATCTTTTTCCATATTACTCTTCATTTTTATTTGGCAATTCTTCACTTTATGTCCTTCCTTCCTGCACATAAAGAATTTACTTGTCCCATTGAGACACTTTCATGGGTGTCTCCTTCCACATTTCCTGCATGATGGAAATTGGGGATTCCTTTCTCCCTGGTTTCCACTACTGGAGCTATTATCATTCATCACCTTTCTTTTCTTTGTTGAGTCCGGGAATTTGTTAATATATATATTGTTGATCATATTTTTGGAAAATTGATTTGGCATAAAGATTATATCTTTTATGCCTATCAACATTCCATTTGGTTGCTCATTTCCACCACCATTCCCACCTTGTACATCATTCTCAAAGTCACTATGACTTCCTTGGAATCCATCCATTGACTAAAACCATAAAGCATTGTGTGAGTAACAGTAGTCATAAAATCATTTAGAGATTAACGTGTCACCATATTCTCAATTTGAAACACATTAGGATTAACCGAGGTCATTTACTTTCATCTTATATATATAATACCTCAAATTGGTTTGTAATGAAAATGTAAATTATCATAAGAATATCCCACGAGATTGTCGTAACCAAGAGTGAAGCAAGGCCCGTTGTCATGCACCAGTTCCTGTTCGAGTCTAGCTCAAAGCGGTGTTTTTAGGTTTTACCCCTAGGTACATCTGTGCCAGAGCCGCCTCTACCTGCTCATATCTAGCCAGGGATGTATTGCTCGGAAAACTCACAAAATCTCTACAATACAAAAATTCTAGGAAGTTATTCTATACTAATCCTCAAAGATCATCTTAGGTCTACGTGCTCTAATCAGAGTTTATCTAAATCTAGCTTCCAAGGTTTATACTAAACTTCCTCTAATACCAACTGTAACACCCCGAACCTAGATACCCAGAGTCGGTGAATTATTACATAACATTGGCATGATCACAAAGGATCAAGTCTCGAAAGACCGATTAGTTTAGTAGTCTTGGAAACACTAGATATATTCATAAGTCTTACATTTCATCATAAGGTAACAAAAACAAAAACATCATCTTGTCTTCATATCCCCTCATAGTATCCTTACAGGTCATTCATAAATTACTTCTTTCTCATCTCGGGAAAAATAAAACACTGAAAGGGGTGATCTCAGATGCTCAGTAAGGATTACAATATAGCATAAGCATTCATAGATAAGCATATACACTTAAAGCAATTTATAACTAAAACAAATTTCTTTTAAACTTGAACTTCAGCATAATATGGCAAAGATAAAATGAAATAATTCCATTTACTTATTCACATGGATATTCTACTAGTCAAACAATCACATGCAATATCAATAACCACTTTCATAATGATGGAATGCATAATTCCAGAATATCATAACCACATCACTAAGGCCTCGTGCCAAGACTACAAAAAAGATTTTGTCAAGGCCTTGTGCCAAGACACTATTTTGTCTTATGAGACCTACTGATGCATCGAGGAGCTATAGCGGGCTCCACCCGTCACATATTATGTCCAATGAATTCCCATATGAAAAGTTTTAAACATAACATACAGATTCATATTAAAACTAGCATACAAAATGTCAATACATTAACCACAAACCATGAATGGTATAAAAATAGCACATCCACAGTCAAACATAACTCATTCGATGCAATATGAAAGATTTTATTGTATCAGATTAACCTCAATCGATAATAATGAATGATATTGATATAGATGAAAATAACCATCAAAACTATTTGAGAGAAATATCCCCCATTTCTTGAAAACATTTAAAAGTCACACATTTGTCAAGAAGCCATTTAAAAATAGATTTTTGAATCAAAGTGTCCCATAACACTTTGAAAAATTTAAAAGGAGTTTTAATTTTAAAACATTAATTTCCATATAAATAAATCCTTAAAACCATTATTAAAACATGGACATTAATGAGCAAGATTTAGATGAAAAATCTTTAAAACATTTAAAAATGGTATTTTAGTTAGAGTTTCTAACCAAAAGAGAGACACTTGAATACAAATAATTGAGGTTATCAAAACATTGTAATATCATGAGAATAAAAGAATTCATGATATACTATGTCAAAGTACATTATATACACCACATAAAAGTGATTTGGTGTATAACAACAAATAAGTATCAATGGAATGTAAATTGAGATGAAATCTCTCATAAAGGTTGTATCCTTAAGTTAAGGATAAATCAAGAAAATAATTATGTGTGAAAAATATAAATACACTAAATATGATTGGATATTCAGTGTAAAATAATCAAAGGACATTCACACATATTCTTGTAAAAACAACACTAATGAATTGGATGTTTAACTCAACAAATAGAGAATGAGTTAAAGTTACTCTTATCAAATTCATATCAATGACCTGAGAAATTATCAATGGAGTGATTATGTGTATCAAAATTATATCCACAGGAAGGGGAGTAGAAATTATGACATAATCAAATGAATAGTGATTCCAGACATAATCATGGGGTAATATAATCAATGAAATATACGTAAAGCCAAATGAGTGGAAATTGAAATTTAAAATTCCCTTATCGATTAGGTAACTTACGAAACATACACCCATGAAAGAAGGATAATACCATGATGTTTTCAATATCCATAAATTAATGTATATTACACAATGGATACAATCATGGGCAGTACACACACCACATGCAATAAATAAGTGGTGAACAATGGAATTCTCACGGAATTAATAGTGAGATAAGAAACCCCTTACCTTGTACTTTTCCTTGGTTGGGGGTAGGTTAACCTCCTGTATAATGTTGAAATAATTGTTATTAAATTATTCATGAATCATATATATTAATATTATATCATATATGATCTTTTAACATTGATTTGATAATAATATCTTAGAATTATCATCATTTCGGGTGTTAACTTACTTGTTTTCTTTTATATGTTTTATTATGTAAGCCATGTTTTTCATGGGTAGGTTTTATCTTTTTCATATCCATAATGATATAAAGTTCTTAAACATTATTTTTAAATCATCAAATGATAATTATACTTGAATGGATATGATGGAGAATGAATCTCATCGCGTTTGTGGAGACGGTAGTCCGTACGTACGCACGAGCGACAATATAATTCTTTTGATATTAAAATAATATATAATTGGATGGTATATCATATATAAAAAATAATTATCATGTTATATTTACTATTTAAATGAGTTACACGTCATTATTATACTCATCCAAATAATAATTTATTAAATAACAATTACACCACGACGTGGAGACGGTAAGCCGTGCGTACGCACATATGGTGACATGTTATTCAAAGGATAGATAGAATACTGAATATGTTTGTACCATATTTATAATAACATAATAGTATATATAACATACTAGAGTTATTATTTTATAATGGTAATAACAAAGAAAGAAGAAGTGGAAGAAGAAAGGAACTTGAAATAGGGTGGTGAAATAAATACCTCTTCTTCGGGTTCTTCCTTTTGATTTGATCAAAAGGGATCCTTAGGTTGGCTTTATGATCAAAATAAGTCCTCTAGGTTGTAGTGAGGGAAGTTTAGAGGGTATTTGGTCAGGGTTTTGCCGAACCAAAAAGCTTTGAAGGTGTGAAGTTATGAGAAGGGGGAGTTCCCTTTTATAAGAGGGGTGAGGGGCACCTTTGGAAAAGCTAGAAATATTATTTTATAATAAATTCATATTCGGTTTATAATGGATCCAAAGTGGATTATTTAAATTTTAACGTGAGTATGTGTCGCAAACCACTCAACCAATGGAATTTAGACAGGTTTGGGTCATTATATTAACCTTATCTTTAAGTATCAACTCTTTGTTAATTAGTTTCACTTTTACAATGTCTCTTTGTATTTTTATATTATATGGTTAATAAACATACTATATACATCAAAGAGACCCCAAAGTGGTCCATTAATGATAAAACTATCCTTATATAAGTCTCTTGGCCGAACCTTAGATTTTTAGGAATTTAATATCAATTAATAATATAATATTTGTTTTAAAAACTCTTTTATGTCAATTTTGACACTATTCAATAATTGATTTTTTTAAAAATCATAACAGAATTATTACTTCTAAAAACGTTAATTAACTCTATCCTAACATGTCATTTTAACATATAAAATTAGTATAATTAATAAAAAGTCTCAAATTATATTTATTTGGGTATTTATAATATCAATTATTGTAATTGTTCATTATTATGGTAATTACTTTATCCCCATTTCTTCATAAATAAATTAAATTATTTAATGTGTAAAAATTATAAATAAAATATAATTATGTAGGAAATAGTATTATCTTTCTAATGAATATATATAGTCTAAAATCCAATATATATAACCCTATTTAACAATTGTTTTTCTAAATGATATATGCTTGTGTCATTTTTGTATTCATTTTAACTTAATTAAAATAAAGTGTCCCTATCACTTACAAGTGGATCCATGGGGTCAAAAAATAAACCCAAATATGCCCATGGTCGGACATGTATCAACCAATATGGTCAAGACACGTTTTAGGGTAATTTAGTATTATTATAATATTATTTTTTAACCCTTATTTACCAGATTTACCCTCTAACCATGGTAAATAAAATAATTACCGAAGTAATTATTCAAAATGTCTAAAAATAACAGTTACCTGTTTACAAAATTTGAACATACTGATTCCAAATATGGAACCATTTTTCCAAATTCAAAACATAGAAGTGGCAGAAATTAATTTAAAATTAATTCCCGTTGTTAAAACAAAAAGCGTGTTTTTAAGAGATAATAAATATCAAAAGATTGGCACTTGTTTATGTCTGGTTTAATTGTGAAATTATGTCCAATGACAAACATTGAATTAAATGGTAAAAATATATTCTAAATATACTTTAAAACCACTCAAATTAATAATTTATCAATATAAATTATTTCAATTAAAAAAGTTGTTTTAAATTAAAATTTAGTAATTTTCACTATTCATCAAAATATGAAAGTTATCAAAAAAGTACCAAAATTTAACCCTAGGCTAATTTCGATACTCTGAATCCAAAAATGAAGTCCATTTTGAGATATAGAATTTATAAAATTTCAAAAATTAGGTATTACTATTCATAACGGCTAGTTTGATTTGTTGTGGTGTATTAGAATCTCGAAGTTGCGTATAATGCACGCCATTGAATTATTAAAAGGGAAACGTACCGTGGAAGCTTGGGGTATTGTGGAGGGTTTTCTCCAATGCGTCGCGTATTCGACAGATGTTCCTCTCAAACTTCTCCAAAGGTCAACAATTGCTTAACCCATTAAAAAGGGAAACATGTCGTCATTTAATTAAGCAGTAGCATTAATGACGTTGACTCGCCATTTTGAAGCTATTATGACGCGCCGTTTAATTTAGGAAACAGCTACGTAGTTGCTGCGCTGCAGTTGATGTTTCCTTAAATGAAATAAAATAAACTTGTTAATTTATTTTATTTTAGTTTTACTTAAAATTCCAAAATTTAAATTTTTCCCTCGACCCGCACCGGTCGAGGTTAGCCTCATTCGTAGGTATTGTCGTTTTTTCGGATGAAAAGGTGTGATAAGATTTTTAATTTGGGCATCCGTTCGGAAACATCCACAACCGCGCACAAGTGCTGACTTACTTAACTTAAAAAAAAATTCAAACCACCATTCCAGACTCACTGGACCTCGGAATGATGTGCCTTCTTCACGCCTGGTCTCAAAATAATTCCATAAAATATTTAAAAATAATAAATGAAAAAATATGAGACATTACATTCTCCCAACCTTGGGGCTTTACGTCCCCGAAAAGCCAAAATGAAGTCTACTAAAAAATATGAGGGTACTGGGAATTGATCTAGGCCTCCCACTCCCACGTGCTCTCCTAAAGATTCTCATGTTGCTACCAGACGTGCAGCAAGGGAATCGATCACCCACGAAGGATCCTCTCATGCTGATCCTCGATCTCTACCGGGTACTCAACAAAGTCCATACATCCTTGATGTCTAGCTCGCCCCAGTCGATGGCGTGCGATGGGTCATGCACGTACCTCCTCAGCTGTGACATGTGGAAGACATCATGTACCCGATGAAACTGTGGCGGTAGAGCTAGGTGGTACGCCACCTCGCCAACTCTGCACAGATTCTGGAAATGTCTGATGAACCTTGGAGATAGCTTGCCACCTCGGCCAAATCTCTGCAACCCTCATCGAGGTGAGACCCTAAGAAAGACGTGGTCTCCCTCTTCGAACTGCAGAGGTCTCTAACGTCTGTCATCATAATACTTCTGCCAGCTCTAGGTAGTCTTCATCTGCTCCTGGATGATCTACACCTTCTCTGTTGTAGCTCACACTAACTCTGGACCCATGAGTGCTGACTCTCTGGGGTTGGTCCAGCAAAGCGGTGACCAGCAGGGTCTCCCATACAAAGCCTCGAATGGTGCCATACCAATGATGGAGTGGTAGATGTTTTTGTATGAAAACTCCACCAGTTGTAGGTGGTCCTCCCAACTGTGACCAAAGTCCAAGATACAGGCTTGCAACATATCCTCCAGAACCTGAATGGCCCTCTCCGTCTGACCATCTGTCTGGGGATGAAATATTGTACTCAAGCGTAGCTGATTCCCAAAATCCTCCTATAATCCATTACACAACCGGGATGTGTACTGGGCATCTCGTTCAGATACAATAGTCGAGGGGACTCCATGAATCCAAACTATCTCTGGCACATAGAGGCATCCCAAGCTCTCTACAGAACTCTACTCCCTAATAGCTTGGAAGTGGGCCGACGGCCAACGATCACCCAGATGGAATCATTCCCTTTGGACATATGTGGTAAGCCCATCATTAATTTCATTGATATTACATCCCACATCCACTCTAGGACTTCCTGGGTGAGCTAATCCCACTAGAACCTGGTGCTCAGCCTTCACCTTTAGGCATGTGAGGCATCGAGAAACAAACTCTGCTACTTCCTTCTTCATGCCTTACCACCAGAACTGTCATCAGAGATCCTGGTACATCTTTTCCACTCTAGGATGTACCTCCAAAGGGGATGTAAAAAAACTACCTCAGGACCTCCTCCTAGAAAGCCACTGGTATTACAGTGCATCCTCTGAAAAGAAGTACGTGCTCCCCGCCTTGTGAATATACATCAGGCTCATGTCCTATTGATAACTGATCACGTAAAGACATATAGTTGGCATCCCCAATCATTTCCTCTCTATCTCTCTGTAAGAGTGGAGGGGTTACAACCACTGACTGTAGGTAAGTTGTATCCACTCCATCCACAAAGGATAACTGTAACGCGGCTAACTATTGTGCCACCTCACTCATCAGATGTGAGCTCGACATTCTGTTGAGGGCATCTGCCACCTTGTTCCCCTTTCCATGAGTATAGAAAATCTCAAAATCATAGCCCTGGAGGAACTCTATCCAATTCCTCTGCCTTAGATTTAGATCATTCTGTGAGAAGATGTACATGAGGCTCTTGGGGTCAGAGTAGACAATAAACTGCTCGCCCCTGAGGTAGTGTCGCCACATCTTCAATGGGAAGACTACCACTGCCGACTCGAGATAATGGGTCACATAGTTCTACTCATTTTTCCTAAGCTGGCGTGAACCCTAAGAAATCACTACATGTCGCTGCATCAGGACATAGCCATGCCCGGTCCCTGACACGTCGCTGAAAACTGCATACTCGAGACCCTCCTCCAGCAATCTCAAGAATGGGGCGCTCGTCAAACTCTGCCTCAACTGCTCAAAATCCTGTTAGCACTTCTCCATCCACATTAAGTGTTTCTCACTTCTGGTCAAGGCCATAATTGGTGCTGATATCCAGGAGAAATTAGGGATGAATCTCTGGTAATATGCTGCCAACCCAAGGAAGCTCCGCACCTCCATTGTGCTCCGAGGTGGCTCCCAGGCTAACACAGCCTCCACCTTGGCTGGGTCCCCAGCTACTCCATCTACTGAGATGACATATCCCAGAAAGTGGACCTCCTGAATCCAGAACTGACACTTCGAGAGCTTCCCATAAAGTTGGTTCTCCCGATGTACGTTCAAAACCATCCGCAGGTGTCTCGTGTGCTCCACCTATAACGCCGAGTACTCAAGGATGTCGTCGTTGAAGACCACTACGAAACGGTACAAGTATGACTGGAATATCTGGTTCATAAGTCCCATGAACACTTCAAGGGAATTCATCATGCCGAAAGGCATCACCAAGTACTCATAGTGATCATTGCGACATCTAAACGTCGTCTACAATATATCCTCATCCCGCACTCGTAGCTTGTGATATCCTGATCGAAGGTAAACCATCGAGAACCATTGTGCCCCTATTAGATGATTAAAGATGTCATATATCCTTAGCAGTGAATATTTATTCTTCACTGTCATCGGGTTCAGGAATCGGTAATCCATGCACAACCTTAGACTTCCATCTGCCTTCTTGGCAAACAAGACTGGGGCCGCCCAGGGTGAAACGTTCAGTCTCACGAAACCCTTACTCTGCAAATCCTCCAACTGTACCCTCAACTCATGCAGCTCTGCGGGATCCATCTGATATTCCGATGAATAAATTGGTGTCATCTCGGGTTGTAAGTCAATGCATAAGTCAATTTCCCAGTGGGGAGGTAATCCTGGAACATCTTCGGGAAAGACGTCCTCATACTCTGCGACCACTGCTGGGAACTAAGAGCTCACAATATCTACTACTCCGAGGGTAAGGCTAGCCAACTCATGAGTGATCGGCTGCACCCTCCTATGAAGGAGTCCAATTTGTGATGCATGGGTATCCTTTTCACTAAAAAAAGTAAAACCTCATTCCATCACAGTGGACACACCACACTCTTCGCCTAAAACAGTTAATCTAGGCATGGACTGAAGATAAACAATCCATACCGAGAATGACGTCGTAAGGCATCAACGCAACCACAATGAGGTTCCAACCTAAACACTCACCTCCAAGGGTAAGATCACATAGTCTGTAAAGGTGTGTGATCATCGAGTCTCCTCCCATCGGTGTCTCGAAGCATAAGGATCGAGTCAACAGTTCTACCAGAATCTCGAGATTTTGTACAAGACATGTGGATTTAAGGGAATGACTGGATCCTTTGTCTATGAGTATGGAAGCTAAGTTAGAAAAGACATAGATCTTATCTTGAATCATCCCTGGAGCCCCTGGGTCGTATGCCTCGACCGCATGCAGTTGTCCCCGTCCTTGTCCCCCATCTCCCTGAGCCTGGTGCGGACCTCCTAGGGGTGGTGGTGGAAGTAAGTCGAAGCGTCTCCCACCACCCACAGCTCTCCCTACTCCTCTGCCACATCTTCCACCTGGTGGGTCTTCCTGTTCCATTTTTTGCCTCTACCTCGGTGGTCCATCCACCACTTCCCTGTCAGCGGCTCGACGGGTCGGGCAATCTCTAGCGAGATGTCCCCTACCATCGCATGTGTTGAATCCCTTCTCCCTAGGCTAACTGGATCCATCCTGAGAGCCCTAGACTGTCGATCCCTTGTCTTGGGTCCTCCTATGACGTTTGCCACGTCCTGATCCCTGTTCGTGACGCCCGATCCATGCTGTCGGTGTCACCGCACCTGTCTGGCTGCTGCTGATTTCTAGAGGCTATCTCTGCTACGCCAAGAAACTCTTGATCACCAAGGCTCGCTCGAGCACACCAGCATAAGTGGAAATGCATAGAGGCACGAGACTATCTCATATTTCATGTCGTATACCTCTTTCAATGGTCTGAGCTCTGAAGTACAGATCCCTATCCATATCCATCGATTACCTGGCGAGGTTGGTGAACCTCGAGGAATAGTCAGCCACTGTCATACTGCCCCGCTGGAGCTGAAGAAGCTCTTGGATGCGTACAGCTCTCAGCGTAACCAGAGATAAATCCTCCCTGATGACTCGCTCAAACTCTATACATGAAAGAGTCTCCTAATCATGAGTCTACATGGTCAGACTCCACCATCGTCCCGCCGAGCCCTGAAAAAGGCTCACTCCTAGGATCACCATCTGGTCTACTGGTGTCCCCACTAGACGGAAAACTCTGGTAATCGCCTCAAGCCAGTCTTCAGTCGCCTGAGGGTCGGGCTCGAATCGGATCCTGAGGGGCCTTTGTCTCTGAAACTCATGGAGTGCGCTGAGCCTATGCTCCTCGTCGGTCGGTACCGTGGGTACCACTAGCTGCTCCACTGGTGGTGGTATAGCATGTGCACCAGCTGGTGGAAATGCCTGGGGAGCTGGTCCCTGTATCGAAGCCTCATCACTGAGGGGGTCATCCTCGTGATCGTGCTGCTGAATCCTAGTGGGTATGCATCATGGAGGCATCATGTAAACAAACATGATGTACTATGGTCAATGAGTATATCTAGATAGATGACAAAAAATGGCATGGAAAACACAACCCATTCCTATATGATGCATGTACCTTTTATTTCCCCGTAACCAGTGCTTTCATGAACCGAGTTGAAAAGCAGGTTATCAAAGTCCAGGTGTATGGATACATCGTCCGCCGCACCAACACTAGAGTCTCTGGCCTAAAAGTAGAACTCGAAGCACTTAACAATGTTTCCCCAAACCAAACTCACAGACTCATGGTCCTAAGGTAGAACCGACCGCCTTTGATACAACTATGTCATGACCTGTCCCAGTGGGGCCCACTCCGTGACTCCCCAATCCCGCCTCAAGTAGCTCAGGGGCTGGTGACTAGCACTGAGTAGGCATATCACTAACATGAGAGGCACTTCCTATGTACCTATACACACGCACACATTTCCAAGCCCATAAATGATGAAATGTAAAACAACAAGGAACAAAATGAATGCATACAACTAAACCCAACCAACAGAGTACGACGAAAGGTAGATTACTAAAAAGTAAACAGGGCCAAAAATAAAATCCCACCAAAAAGAAAACAAAAAAGAGTCTGAAAACTAAAAATTCCAACCTGTAAGCACAAAAGGTACTGCGGATGCTGCTCGTAGCCATAGAAATGCATCGGCCTGTAGGGAACTAAGAAATCTAGGTCATGTCCTGGTCCACCCTGGACTCTGTCAAAAGGTTTCCCGTCTGCACAAGACACCAGACATGCGGGAAAAGCCCGTGCAGGGGTGAGTATAACAATACTCAGTAGAGGACCCCAAAAACCACAAAGAAGTACACAAAGTAAAGATATAGTCATCTATGCACAATATATGTCTACGGAACATATAGAACAAACTAGATATACTCAAAACCCAGACCCGTGGTCTGGAGACATGTCGCACAATCGTATACCCCCGTTAGGGATTCTGTTCGAAGATTCCGAGATGCACTCATTCTGGGAGAACACACTCCATGAGTCTTATAGCTCTGGTGATGTCCATCTGAGAAGTGTTGTTTGTTGGAAACCATCACAATAGGTAGCTTCACTTATTATGGAAGATACACTCTTGAGTGTAAAGGTTATGGCAGATAGAAGCACTCATTACGGGAGACACACTCATGAGTGGGAAATATCACGATACACAGATGAAGATCACTGTTAGGGACATGGAGGATACTGTGACTCATCTGGATTCACCAGTTAGGTGATACAACATCTAGGTAAATGATCAACGCCCTATAGAGTTGGTCACATTGATTCCTGACTCTACCTAGGGTTAGGAATGGATAGAGGATCTCGATCCGGGCATCTCGGATGGATGCCTGACTCTATCACAGAAAGTCCTGCTGAAGGGATCATAATACTGCATGATGGAATGATGCATGACCTTTAGGGGAACAAGAATAAGGGGCACTAACCCAAACGAAATATGTCCAAGTCACGGTGAACAAGAGGACCAATCTGTCTTTTATAAAGTACACGGCGTGTAGAAATTATACACACTGTGTTGTCTGACCCCAGCTACTGACCGTGTACAATGGCTCGTGTTGTGAGGATTTTAATGTAGGAAAATCTATGTACACGTCATGGAATATGGTGTACATGCCATGTCTGGGTAACTAGGGTTGGCTTCGTGTACTCTGTCCATGTGCACGTACACAGTCATCAACCCGTGTACAAAAACCCGTGTAATCACCACACGGGGGGGGGGGACCCGTGTTATTGGCCTCGTCTGGCCATGTGATCAAGTACACGGTCGGGTACTCCATCCCGTGTCCATGATTCCATGAGATACACGCTGAGATCCGCGTATCCTCTTCCGTCGCGTTGTACACGTCCTGTCGCCTGAAGCCGTGTAGCTCATCCCATGTCCGTGTACTACCCAATTTACACGCCGAGCATCAAGGAAAGTCCAACATTCCATGTGACCGGGGTCACACGCCGTGTTATTCCTCTATGACACCAAAACCCTAGCCACATCCAGTACTACACGGTGTGTTCTTTGGAAGTACACGCCGTGTATTCTGGAAATTTCCTGAAACGATGCTCTTCACCGGTGCGTCTCCGTGCTACTCCGATCATTGATTCAGTCATCTGATCGCCACAAAACCTTCATGTTCTGGTCTCCCCGACACCATGAAGCTGCTTTCGGTGTTTTCAGAACTTCAATCGGCTCTGAAAACGTGATTTGATCTTCCCGCATGAAGAACGCTCGAAGAACGCCCTTTTCGGTCTTGTCTGATTCGTCGTCCTCCATCGTCGTCGCACCTCCACAAGGTCTTTGCGATGTCTAACCTTATATTTGGGATCGTTGCATCATGAAACAGATGCGAAATGATATGTTGTTCATCACCCATCGAAGAACGCGAAGAACGCGTGAGGAAAGAAGGGGGAAGAAATCCAAATAAACAAATTGATGAACAAACCTCCGTCATTGTTCGTCACTGTGTTGATACTGTCCCGTTAATATGTTTAAACGGAGAAATAATCAACAACAACATAAAGCATGGATCAATTCCCCATAATCTTGATAAAGAAAAATACCTCCCGTAAGAATGTACGAATCCGCGGATCAACTTGTTTGTGGTTGATCTGCGTTCATCGTTTAAACTCAAATACGGGGAAAAGAAATTGAAATAAAAGCCCTGCCTTTTGAAAGGATCGATCATTGACGAAGGTGTCGCGCTGTTGTTTTCATCGAGATCCTTCAACGTTGTTGGCATAACGATTCTCGACATCGATCTGTCGTTGTTCGTCGCCGAGGTTTTGCTCCAATGCACCGCGGATTCAGCAGAGGTTCCTCTCAAACGTCACCAACGATCAACAATTGCTTAACCCATTAAAAAGGGAAATATGTTGTCATTTAATTACGTAGCAGCATTAATGACAATGACTCAACATTTTAAAGATATTATGATGCACTATTTAATTTATGAAACAACTGCGCCATTGTCGTGCTGCAGTAGATGTTTACTTAAATGAAATAAAATAAAATTGTTAATTTAATTTATTTTATTTTACTTAAAATGTCCGAAAATAAACTTTTTCCCTCAACCCGTGTCGGTCAAGGTTAGCCTAATTCTTAGGTAAATTCACTGTCCCGAACGCAATGGTGTGCTCTGATTTTTAATCTGAGCATCCTTTTGTAAACTGTCACAACCGTGCACAAGTGCTGACTAACTTAACTTAAAAAAGTTCAAACCACCATTCCGGACTTACTAGACCTCGGAATGATGTGCCATCGTCGCACCCGGTCTCGAAATAATTCCATAAAATATTTAAAAATAAAAAACGGAAAAATTTAAGACATTACAATGAGTTTCATAGATGCAATGTAAGAAAAAATACATATTTCTGACAAATGAAGTATTTTTCAAAAAATGCAATTTTACCGCCTTTTAATGGTGAAGCCTTTTTAAATACAATATTTGAAACTTTTATATATTAAATTTGAAAATATAAACTTCTTCTTTAGAATCGGGGATTAATAATTTTGTTTCAATATTGTTTTGGTGTTTTTTTCTGATAACTTTCATATTTAGGTGAATAGTGAAAACTACTATATTTTAACTGAAAACATCTTTTTTAATCAAAATAATTTATATTGTTAAATTATATATTATAATGGTTTTGGAGTATAAATAGATTATAATTTTACCATTTAATCCAATGAAGATCATTGTATTTAATTTTAGTTTGAAATTTGAGATAAACAAGTGTCAAACTTTTGATAGTTATTATTTCTAAAAAATACGCCTTTTTGTTTTGACAGCGGGAATTAATTTTAAAATAATAAATGAAACTTTTTTTTTTTGAATTTGGTAAAATAGAATTCATTTATGTATTTGTAATATCAAAATTATATTAGGGTGAATTTTTGGTACTTTTTTGATAACTATCATATTTTGATGAATAGTGAAATCACTAAATTTTAATTAAAAATAACTTTTTTAATCGAAATACTTAATAATGATAAATTATGAATTTTAGTTATTTTAAAGTATAATTAGATTATAATTTTACCATTTAATTAAATTTTGGTCATTGGACACAATTTCATATTTAAACTAGACATAAAAAATTGTCAATCTTATGACAATTATTATTTTTTAAAAACACGCTTTTTTGTTTCGACAATGGGAATTAATTTTAAATTAATTTTTTCCACCTATATGTTTTGAATTTAGAAAAATGGATTCCATATTTATAATCATGAGGTCCAAATTGTATAAATAGGTATCTTTTATTTTTAGACGTTTTGAATAATTACTTCGGTAAATATTTTATTTACCATGGTTAAAGGGTAATTCCGGTAAATAAGGGTAAAAAATAATATTATAATAATACTAAATTACTCTAAAACGTTTCCTAACCCTATTGGTTGATACATGTCATACCATGGGAATCTTTTGGTCGATTTTGGGACCCCATGGATCCACTTGTAAGTGATAATGACACTTTGTATTAATTAAGATAATGTAAATACAAAAATGACATAAGCATATATGTTTTAGAAAAACAATGTTTACAAAAAATTATATATTTTATATTTTAGAATATAAATATTAATTAGATTGATAATAATATTTACTACATCATTGTATTTTTTTATAATTTTTAGACATCTAATAGACAAAATTATTTATGACACAATAATGATGTAGTGTTTACCTCATTAATAAATGAGTTAAATAAATAAGATTATAAACACTAAAATAATACCCAAACCAGTCCAATTATTATTTGATTAATTAGTTTCTATCATGAGTCAAATTATATTCAACAATAATGAGTTTTGGACCTTTAGAAACCGAATATCATTATATAATAAAATAATATTTTTAATCCTTCCAAAAGAGTCCATCCTCCACCTTATAAAAGGTCACCACTTATAACCAATTCTTTACACCTCTAAAGCCTTTTTCCTCATAAAAACTCTGCCCAATTAAGCTCCCTAAATCTCTCTCCTCCTTCTAGAAGCCTTAACTTAGGAATAATTAACTTCAAGAGTCCTTTTGGTTCAAACCAAAGGGAGTTACCCAAATTGAAGGTAATGATTTCTCTTAACTTCTTTTCTTTTATTTTACTTCTCCAACCCCTAACCTCCTTTACTTATTTTCTTTTGTAACAACACCAGTATCCTCAATATATTAGGATGTTTTTATTATAAAGATTCTAACTACACTTACACACACCCCCATCTAATAGGTGAAAAACATAATGTTTCCATGGATGGCAACCAAACGCCTAACGAAACGATGATTGTTCAATTATCTCCCACCACCTCTCATGGTGTTCATTTTGATGGAAAAATAATAAAATATGGTATTAATGATATTTCAATCATATAATCTTCTGTAATTCCATTTTATATCATACCATTATTTGTTTCATGTTGTATATATATACGATAATTTCATTTGAGGAAGTGCGGACTACCGCCCCCTTAATGTGATATGACTCGTTCATACCATACATGGAACGTATAATGGATGGTGTAAATGAATTTAAGTAACATATATAAGATATTATATTATACTATAATAATAATATACCTATGTATCATTTTGTTTTTATTCAATTTAAAATGAAAAATGAAATGGAGGTAGCGTTCGTGCGTACGTACAGATTACTGTCTCCATGAATGCGATGAGACTCATTTCCCCATCATATCCATTAAAGGATAATTTTTATTTGGTGGTTAAAAATAATTTTTAATGACATAATATCATTCTGTATATAAATAAAATATATCCTATTCATAACAAACATGACTTACCTAACCAAGCATATAAAGAAGAACGAATCAATTAACACTGAAACAATAATAATAGTAAAAGGGAATATTAGAAGATCATATATGATATCATATTAATGAATATGATTCTTGAATAATTTAATAATAATTATTTCACCATTATATAGTAGTTTAACCTACCCTCAACCAAGGAAATGTACAAGGTAAGGGGTTTTCGTCTCACTCCTTATTCCCGTGAGATTCGTACCATATTGCCACTATTACATTTTGTGTGGTTTATGTACTGCCTATAATTTTATTCTTTTTGTAAAAAACATTAATTTATGTTTATATACATATTCATTATATGATACCTCTTTCATGGGGTGTATGTTTCGTAAGTTTCCAAATTGGTAAGGGTTTATTTCATAATATCTTCATTATCTGGGGTTGTATATACGTAATTATCTATTGGGACCTCTTTATCATCCACATCCATGTTTCTTAAAAATGTATTTCAAAACATTCTTACTATTTTATAGAATATGGGTTAAAGTCATTTATACCCTTTTTTGACTTTTTATAAGATGTTTATAAAGGAATCTTTTGGTCGTTTTCCAAACAAGGTCCTTTTTAACCTTTTCGACAGAATTAAGGTAAGAATGTATTTTTTTAACTTATACGGCTGGTGCACCTATTTTCCGCCTTTATAAAATATTTGAATCTTCCCTTAAAATCTTATAAGAATATTTTCAAAGTAAATGTTTTCTTTTATAATTATGTGATATTTAAATGATTTCAAAAAAATAGATATTTCTTTCAAATAGTTTTGATTTCATCTATCTCAACATCCTTTGAAAAATTTTACACTTGTTTGAAGTTGATTTATTATGATAGAAATCTTCCATATTGTATTTAAGGTTTTGTGATATGTTTGACTATAGATTAGTAATTTTTATGCCATAAATGGCTTATGATTAATGTTTTGTAATTTCGTATGCTAGTTTTAATACGAATATTTATGTTATATTTCTTCCTCCTCTTAAGATGAATGTGTTGGACTAGTATGCTCCAGGTTGGGGACCGGTGAATGTAAGCCCTTCGGGTTGGGGTCCGGTTACAGCAGACCCTTTGGTTTGGTGTCCGGTTATTATAGGCACTCTGGGTTGGTGTCCGGTTATTAGAGGCACTCCGGGTTGGTGTCCGGTTATTAGAGGCACTCCGGGTTGGTTTTCGGTTTTTAGAGGCACTCTGGGTTGGAGTCCGGTTACAGAGGCTCTCCGGGTTGGGTTCTGGTTACAGTTATCCCTTACTCCTTTGCACGAGGTCGTGACACAGAAATTAAAGTTCGGAATTATGAATTCCAATATTATGAAAGTGGTTATTGATATTGCATGTGATTATTCGACAAGTAGAATATCCATCTAATTAAGTAAATGGCATTATTTCATTTTATTTCTTCCATATTATGCAGATGTTCATGTTTAAAAGGATTTTGTTTTTGTTATACGTTGCCTTAAATGTTTATGCTTATTTATGAAAGTCTCTGCTATGTTGTTATCCTTACTGGGCATCTGAGCTCACCCCTTTCAATGTTCTATTTTTCCCAGGATGTGAAGAAGTAATCTATGAATGACCTGTAGGGATAGTATGAGGTGTTATGAGTGTGGTCTATAGATACAAGATTTTGTTTTAGTTTTTCACTTTATGATGTAATGTAAAATTTATGAATGTATCTAGTGATTCCAAGGCTACTAAACTAATCGGCCTTTCTAGACTTGATCTTTAGTGATCATGCTAATGTTATGTAATAATGCACCAACACTGGGTAACTGGGTTCAGGGTGTTATAGTTGGTATCATAGGAAGTTTAGTACAAACCTTGGAAGCTAGATTTAGATAAACTTTGATAAGAGCACTTAGAACTAAGATGTAATTTTAGGATTAGTATATAAGAACTTCCTAAAATTTTGGTATTGTAGAGATTTTGTGAGTTTTCCGAGCAATAAATCCTTGTCTGGATACGAGCAGGTAGAGGCGGCTCTGGAACAGATGTACCTAGGGGTAAAACCCAAAAACACCGCTTTGATCTAGGCTCGAACGGGAACTAGTGCATGAAAATGGGCCTTGTTTCACTCTTGGTTACGACACTCTCACGAGATATAATTAGGATAATTATCATTTTCATTACAACCCATTATGAATGGTTTATGAGTATATACTTCCTCAAAGAAAACATATTTATGATTATTGATTATATCCATAAACTGTTCAAATTATATTAAGTGTTTTAAATGTTTGGAGTTATGTATTTTGATTCATAAACTGACCTAGTGTATTCCATTGCATAGAAATGGAACCTAGAATAAGGAATGTGAACTCTAGCAATACGTATGATCCAAAGAGTAAGAAAGATCATATATTTCATGGAATTAATCCAATATTTAGAAGGGAAATAGTCTCTCATGTATTCTCAACATTTGAAGAAATAGTATCATGTGTTAATAAAATATGTAAAGAATTCTCTGAGTCCTATGGCTTTGAAGGGAAGCAAGCGAAGAAAAGGATGGGAGAGAGAAATATGGATAATGGGAAGAGGGAAAAGAATAATTTTCCCCTATGTGATAATTGTGGGAAGAAACACCCTGGAACTTTCCTAAAGTGAATGGGAGATTGTTATAAGTGTGGAGAAAAAGGACACCATGTACGTGACTGTAAGGGTAAGAAAAAGGTTTCAAATGTACAATGCTTAATTTGTAATGAGTTGGGACACTATGTGAACCAATGTCCAAATCATCAGAGTATTCCCTAAATGATGCTATTGGATAATAATCAAGTTAAGATACTACCACAGATTATGAGGAATGATAATGGTTCTTATGTTGTTATTAAAGAATTATGTCATTTGAGTGTGGTATCAACTATGTACTGGTTATAATAATTATGGAGTATATAAGGATTGTACTGAAGTACTATTTCATTAATGACTTGAGATTGTGTGGATCAAGAAAAGTGACTCAATAACATGTTAAATTGTTGGAAAATATATGGTTGAGATAAAGAAAAACCATAATATGGTTCGGATATTGAGGTAGTGATTTTGGAATAATACATGATTGATTTGGATAAATTATATTGGATATTCTTGACTACCTTGAAACTGATTAATGATTTTTATATTCCATCATTGTTGGAGTTTACAAATTTTTTTGATAGAAGGAGTATATCCAGTATTCTATAAGTAATAAGGGATCATTAATGTAATCAATAAGGTTTTATAATAATTCAGGATGTTGCAGTGTTTTAAATGAATACATTATTATGGTGTTCACATACTATTACGGGGAAAAAAGGATCTTGATTGTTTTTACCTTCCTTATAATTTTTGTACTGTGAGTTTGGATAGAAGTATTTTGGATAATTCTAGTTTGAGATAATTTTTGGATTCCCATGAAAGGACAACCCGGAGGTCGGGCAGCAACCCGTCACGTCCGGAAAGGCCGTGAGACTTGAACCCACAACCAAAGGGCGACAAGCGTGTATCACCTACCACTGTCCCACGTGATGTCCTAGATTGAATAATGTAGTTTTTTTAAAAAATTCTAGTAGATGAACTATAAATTCATTTTTTTGAACCCTATACGAATAGGATAAATAGAATATTATTTTTAAATTATATTATCTTTTAGAGTGAAACATGAGTTTGTGGTAGAAATTAGTTAAAGATGGGACTCTACATGTCAAGTATATATTTTTTTCTTCTCTTATTCTATGAACAAATTAATTCTTATACTTTAGTGAGGGGATCTTAAAACAAAAAAATGTGTTATCCAAATACCATATGTTTTGTTGAACCGATGGTATTTTAAATAATCATAGATTGAAGAATTTAAGGCCCCCAAATTTACACTTTTTTGTGATTGATGTCCTCAATCACTACCTATAAATGTTTATGTTTTTCCTCTAATTATATGTCTCTAATTTCTACCAATGTTCTCTTAATTGAGATCAAAATTTGGTGGTGACCCTTTTATTTCCCTTTTCCTTTTATTAAGACTAAATTTTTTTAACCTAATTTATGATGTGGGTTTTCCCAAAGATATTTTCTATTTTCAACCCTTTATTTTTGAAAAATAATTTCAAATTGTGAGGACACAATTTATTTAAGGAGGGAAGAATGTAACACCCCAAGATTTCATAGTACATTTATTTCTTCAAAGTAATTCAATAACTTTCAATACACGCAACACCGAGTTCTAGCACAGCACGACTTACCAAAAAAGTCATTCAAAAGAGGTTATGAATAGTATTAAATAAATTTTGAACTTTATATAATCCTTATAATTTTATAATCCATATTATGAGTTTCTTAGACACAATGTAAGAACAAATACATTTTTTCAGATAAATGAAGTAGTTTTTAAAAAATGTAATTTTACCGCCTTTTAATGGAGAAGCTTTTTTAAATCCAATATTTGAAACTTTTTTATATTAAATTTGAAAAAATAAACTTCTTTTTTAGAATAGGGAAATAAGAATTTAGTTTCAATAAATTTTTGTTTTTTTTTCTGATAACTTTCATATTTGGGTGAATAGTGAAAAATACTATATTTTAACTGAAAACAACTTTTTAATCAAAATAATTTATATTGTTAAATTATACATTTTAATGGTTTGGAAGTATAAATAGATTATATTTTTACCATTTAATCCAATGATGGTCATTTTAAGTAATTCCACTTTGAAATTAGAGATAAACAAGTGTTAAACATTTGATAGTTATTATTTCTTAATAATACGACTTTTGGTTTTGACAGCAGGAATTAATATTAAATTAATAAATGAAAATTATATGTTTGGAATTTGGTAAAATAGAATTAATTTTTGGATTGTTAATATAAAAATTATATTAGGGTGAAATTTTGGTACTTTTTTGATAACTTTCATATTTTGATGAATAGTGAAAATTACTAAATTTTAATTAAAAATAAATTTTTTAATAGAAATAATTAATAATAATAAATTATACATTTGAGTGATTTTAATGTATAATTAGATTATAATTTTACCATTTAATCCAATGTTGGTCATTGGACACAATTTCATTTTTAAACTGGACATAAGAAAGTGTCAATCTTTTGATAGTTATTATTTGTTAAAAACACGCTTTTTGTTTTAACAAAGAGAATTAATTTTAAAATAATTACTTCCACCTCTGTGTTTTGAATTTATAAAAATTGATTCCATATTTAGAATTAGGATTTCCAAATTGTATAAATAGGTATCTTTTAATTTTATACATTTTGAATAATTACTTCGGTAAATATTTTATTTACCATGGTTAAAGGGTAAATCCATTAAATAAGGGTAAAAAATAAAATTATAATAAAACTAAATTACCCTAAAACGTGTCCTAAACCTTTTATTTGATACATTTCTGACCATGTGCATCTTTGGTTCGATTTTGGGGCCCCATGGAGCCACTTGTAAATGATAATGTCACTTTGTATTAATTATGTTAAAGTAAATACAAAAATGACATAAGCATATATCTTTTAGAAAAACAATTTTTACATAGGGTTATATATGTTATATTTTAGACTATAAATATTAATTATAAAGATAATAATATTTCTTACATCATAGAATTTTTTTTATAATTTATATACATCTAATAAACTAAATTATTTAGGACTCAATAATGATGTAGTGTTTACCTCATTAATAAATGATTTAAATAAATAAGATTATAAATACTAAAATAATACCCAAAACCTGTCCAATTATTATTGCATGATTTCATTTCGATCATGAGTCATCTTAGCTTCAACGTTAATGAGTTTTGGACCTTTAAAACCGAATATCATTATATAATAAAATAATATTTTCAATCTTTCCTAATGAGCCCCTCCTCCCCGTTATAACCAATTCTTCACACATCTCAAGACTTTTTCCTTGCCCAACCTCTTCCCAATTAAGCTCCCTACATCTATCTCCTCCTTCTATAAGCCTTACCTTAGGCATAATACAATTCAATAGTCCTTTTAGTTCAAACCAAATTGAGCTACCCAAATTAATGGTAACGATTTCTCTTAACTTCTTTTCTTTTATTTTACTTCTCCAACCCCTAAAATCCTTTTATTCATTTCTTTCGTTATAACAAGAGTATCCCCAATATACTTGGATGTTTTCATTATAAGTACTATAACTAAACTTACACACACCTCCATATAATGGGTGAATAACATAATGTTTCTGTGGGTGGCAACCAAACGCCTCACGAAACGATGATTGTTCAATTATCTCCTACCGCCTCTCATGATGTTCATTTTGATGGTATCATAATTAAATATGCTATTAATGATATTTATATATATATTCTTCTGTAATTACATTTTATATCATACCATTATTCATTTCATGTTTTATATATATATGATAAATTCATTTCAGGAAGGGCGGACTACCGCCCCCTTAAAGTGATATAACTCATCCATACCATACATGGAATGTTTAAAGGATGGTGTTAATGAATTTAAGTAAAATATATAAGATATTATATTATACTGGAATAATAATATACCTATGTATCTTAGGGTTTTAATTTCTTTAAAAATGAAAAATGACATGGAAGTAGTGTTCATGCGTACGTACGGATTACCGTCTCCACGAATGCGATGCGATTCATTTCCCCATCATATCCATTAAAGACTAATTTTCATTTGATGGTTAAAAATAATGTTTTAGTGACATAATATCATTCTATATATAAATAAAATATATCCTATTCATAACAAACATGACTTACGTAACCAAGCATATAAATAATAATGAATCAGTTAACACTGAAACAACGATAATACTAAAAGGCAATAATAGAAGATCATATATGATATCATATTAATGAATATGATTCTTGAATAATTTAATAACAATTATTTTACCATTATACATGTTTTTAACCTACCCTCGACCAAGGAAAAGTACAAGGTAAGGGGTTTTCATCTCACTCCTTATTCCCGTGAGATTCGTACCATATTGCCACTATTACCTTTTGTGTGGTGTATGTACTACCCATAATTGTATTCTTTATGTAATACACTTTAATTTATGTGTATCTACATATTCATTATATGATACTTCTTTCATGGGGTGTATGTTTTGTAAGTTACCAAATTGGTAAGGGTTTACTTCACAATCTCTTCATTATCTGAGGTTGTTTATATGTAATTATCTCCTGGGACCACTTTATCATCCACATCCATGTTTCTTAATAATGTATTTCAAAACATTCTTACTATTTTATAGAATATAAGTTAATGTTATTTATACCCTTGTTTGAATTTTTATAAGAATTTTATAAATAAATCATTCCATCGTTTTCCAAACAAGGTCCTTTTTAACCTTTTTGACATAATTATGGTAAAAATGTATTTTTTTAACTTATACAGAGGGTGAGGCTATTTTCCACCTTTATAAAATCTTTGAAGCCTCCCTTAAAATCTTATAAGAATATTTTCAAAGTAAATGTTTTCTTTTATAATTATGTGACTTTTAAATGATTTCAAAAAAAGATATATTTCTCTCAAAAAGTTTTGATTTCATCTATGTCAACATCCGTTGATAAATTTTACACTTGTTTGAAGTTGATTTATTATGATACAAATCTTTCATATTGTTTTTAAGGTTTTTTGATATGATTGACTATGGATGAGTCATTTTTATGCCATTAATGGCATATGATTAATGTTTTGGAATTCCGTATGCTAGTTTTAATATGAATGTTTATGTTATATTTCATCCTCTTCTTAAGATGAATGTGTTGGACTAGTATGTTCCGGGTTGGGGATCGGTAAAAGTAAGCCCTCCGGGTTGGGGTCCGGTTATATAAGACCCTCTGGGTTGGTGTCCAGTTATTAGAGGCACTCCGGGTTGGTGTCCGGATATTAGAGGCACCCCCGGTTGGTGTCTGGTTATTAGAGGCACTTCGGGTTGGTGCCTGGTTATTAGAGGCACTCCGGGTTGGAGTCTGGTTACAGAGGCTCTCCGGGTTGGGTTCTGGTTATAGTTATCACTTAGGTCTTGGCACGAGACCTTGACATAGAAATTAAAGTTCGTCATTATGCACTCTAATATTATGAAAGTGGTTCTTGATATTGCATGTGATTAATCGACTAGTAGAATATCCATGTGAGTAATTAAACAAAATTATTTAATTTTATATCTACTATATTATGCTGCAGTTCAAGTATAAAAGAATTTTGTTTTAGTTATACATTGCCTTAAATGTTTATGCTTATTTATGAAAGTTTCTTCTATATTTTTATCCTTACTAGGCATATGAGCTCACCCATTTCTATGTTTTATTCTTCCCAGGATGTGAAGAAGTAATTTATGAATGACTTGTAGGGATAGTATGAGGTGTTATGAGTGTGGTCTATGGAGACAAGATGTTGTTGTAGTTTTTCACTTTAGGATGTAATGTAAACTTTATGAATGTATCTAGTGATTCTAAGGCTACTAAACTAATAAGTCTTTATAGACATGATCTTTTGTGATCATGACAATGTTATGTAATAATGCACCGAATCTGGGTAACAAGGGTTGGGGTGTTACAAATACTGTGTGGGTAAATAGTGTAGCTGAGTATTTTTGAGAAAATTAAAAAAATTCCATTACATGATTTATAATACAAACTCGGGATTTCTCCCCTTCTTCCTCCTTCAACCCTAGTGATGATCCAAGGTTTCCAAGGACTCCCAATGGTGTTTCCCCCTCATCCAAAGTCCATTTAGATTTCCTCTAATTGAAGATCAAAGATCGGAGTGAGTCTGATATCCCTCATTCTTCCCTTTTTTGGGTCAGGGTTCACATCACTCCGTTCTCTCCATCTGAAAGTCTAAAACCTTTCTTCTCTAGTGAGTTATAGGTTAAGGATTTAAAGGGTGGTAAAAATCAGGATATGAGGCCACAATTGGGAGTTCCTACTCCAATATATTCAAGGTAGTTGGTCTACAAGTTATATACCTTTTTTTTATTAAAAAATTTAACATGTAGGGTTATGTTCATGAAATTACCTTGTTGGGTTTTTGGTTTCTTTTGAAAGTATTAACATAGTGGGTGTATAATCAACCAATTAAACCTGTCATGATCTCTAAGTGTTTCATAGAGGATGACTTTACCAAATTAGGTCCACCATGGGGTCTGTCGTCCCTCCTGATTAGGCTAACAGTATTGTACTAGGTGAAATTGAACACATGAAAAAGGTAGATTAAACCATGGGTTACTATTGTAGTATACCTGGATTCAATGGTAGTATAACTTAATGGAGCATAATTTTTAATGTCTTATTTAATTTTTAACTTTAATTTACATTATTTATCACTTACATGTACAATCTACTTTTACTAGATATTTTGTAGACTCTATTTTTTGGTGGCCTATTGAGTTATATGCACACCCTACTTGGTCCAATGTTGGGTATCAGAGTAGATTTCATTGTTATGGGTCAAGAAAAGGGAAAGGGCCCAATTCTTGGGAAGTGAGTCAGGTTAGGTATGTGCATAGATGAGGTATGGGACATATTCCCTGAACAATTTTGGGGATTCCACTATTTGTCTTTTTTTGGTTTTGTTTTCTTGGAATTATAGAATGGAATGAAAACATTGCTATTGGATATGGTTTGTACCTAGTGTGGGAGTGGGTTATTTATGCTTGTTGTTGATTGTTTCCTATAG
This sequence comes from Viscum album, assembly GCA_963277665.1. NCBI lineage: Eukaryota > Viridiplantae > Streptophyta > Magnoliopsida > Santalales > Viscaceae > Viscum > Viscum album. The sequence goes on from OY728162.1 coordinate 132,424,184, forward strand.
TTGACACTATTTTAATTGTTTTTTTCTGTGGATTTATCTGGTAAAGAGGGTATAGTCTCCCCATATATCTTATTAGACTCTTTCTGCTAGTCAGCAACCTCTGTCATATAAAGAGGCATACATGAGGTGATTTGGAGACCCAACTGGGGGGGACAGGTTTAGTAGAACCTAGGTTGGGGACATTACAAAGTGGTATCATAGGAGTACATTTATCTTTATTACTATTTAGGCATATTAGATAAAAGGTTCCTAAAGTTTTCATCCTTAGTAATGAGCTCATTCTTGGGATTAGATATCCCATGTAAAAGTAAAAACCCATGTCACCCAAGGAGGGGGTTGTTGTTCTTATATTATGTTGTTATATTTGATTATATTTCACCATCAGTCTATGAACATGTAGTGTGATTTGACATTTTTGTGATATTTATCTCGTGGATAGAAGAGTATGTGTTTTTTCATTCAAACATCATTCATGTATCCTATTTAGGTAAGTGACATACATTATTTTAGGCACACACACATTATGGGATAGCAAGATATAATGGTTTGGATGTATTTATTTCTTAAAAGTAATGAAATTTTTCCTAATGAAATGGTATGCATGGGTTAAAAGGGGTGTGAAAATGTCATGTAGTAATTATAAAATGGTTCTTAATAAAGAAGTAAGAGTGGATTAACATGTTGAATGATAATATGGGGATATATAAATTACAATGAATTGGTGAAAAAGATAAGGCTTTTAACCATGTGAATGAGATACCCATGTTATCCATGGGCTTAGGAGAGATGTCCAAGGTTAGTGTTCTGGTTGTTAGTAGGATCATTTGGGTAGTGTATGAAAACTAGTTTGTTTATGAAAAGTGATCAGAATACCTATATCTTTTAATTCTTGTAAAAATTCAAATTGTCTCATTATAAAGAGAATTTTTTACATTATAGATAAATTGCACCTTGAAGATGTGTGCATGTTGGGAGACATGAGGACATTGTTGATAATTCTACTCTGGTTTTTGAGAAAGAGAACATGGTTATCCAAGAGGACAGGGAAGAACAGTTCTATGAGATGTTTTCTCATTTTATGTAAATTATGGGACATGACCCAGGGTCGGTTGCACCGAGTATGATTTAGCATACCAAGGAGTTTTAGCTGCAGCACCCTCCAACCATTACAAGAGATGTTGAGCCATTGGAATTAAACTTTTTGATAGAGTCCATCCAAACTTTTCTTGACCATCTAGATATTCCTCTCGATAAGTGACTCAAGTTAGCGGCCTATATGATGAGAGTTCAAAGAAATCATTGGTTGGACATCATTGTTCATATGGAGTAGGCTGAACGAATTATGTGGAATGATTTCCATGAGAAATTTATTGAACACTTTTACCCAAAAACCATGATTCATGAGAAGAGTGTAGATTTTTTATGGTTTACCCTACAAATAATGTCGGTAATGTAATATACTAGTCATTTCAATGATTTTCAACGCTTCATTCTGACATTTATTGGAGATGAGTCAGTTGTGGAAAATGCTTCCAGGACAGGTTAAGACACAAGATCAGGTGTCAAGTGAATATGTTCCATCTAAAAAGGTATTCGGAAGAAGTAGACCCAGACCATATCTTATAGGGGAACCTAAAGGGAGCTTCGGGTAGTGATCTTGTTGTGCTATATGGTTGGATATCTGGTTCACATTCCAAGAGTAGGAATCATTTTTTTTGAAATATTCAGCAAGGTGCAAATTCATAGGGAAATCGGAAGAAGTGGTTAATTTCGAAAGGTGGTGACCAGGAATTCTGTAATTAGTGTTGTGTGTCGGGGAACATGTGTGTCCAGTGAACTCATCCACTGGTCGAGTTTTGAGAATGTGGATGGTTAGGCCATGTGCAAAGGTTCTATAAGAACCCAAGACAATCAGGGAATGATGAAGGTCATAGGAAAATGTTGAGTGTAGACAGGGAGTCAGTTTTGTTGTATCAGATAGGAATTCGGTGCTCTATGGTTTGTACTGGTTGGGTATGTGGATGTAGAATATTAGGGTATGATCATCCTTATCAACTGGGTAGTGCAGTGTGGGGTACATAGGTTGTAGCCCAGTGTAAAGGGGCAGGTCATCCCATATAGTTCATACTACACCTGAATGTGGTGAGGTGGGACTGTTTATTATTCGAGGTACAATTTTTATAGATTTCATTATCACAAGTGCTTTATTTGATACAGGTGCTACATATTCTTTTATTTCTGCTCATCTTGTATTTTTTTGGGTTTAACTATGGAGAGTGCATGTTGAGTAATGTCACATGATACTCTATTAGGGGTTTGACTTCAGGACATCAAGCAGTGTATGGTTTGTGCTCTAAAGGTTGGTGGATATCATTTACTATGGGATCTTTTTGTCCTAGAGATTTCAGGTTTTGACCTAATATTTTGGATGTATTTGTTGGTGTAACATCAAGCCTATATCGATTGTTATCAACATCAGGTAACATTCACGTCTCTTGATTGACGAACATTTGTCTTTCGTGGTGAGTGGATGCTATAACAAGCCGCAAATGGCTGTTACACCAAAAGATAGGAGAGCACATAGCCCATGTAGCATGCCTTATGATAGGTGATGGATGGAAAGAGTACTCATTCATCCCTCTTGTTGTGTACTAGATTTACGTTGTGTTTCTTATGTAATTCTCAGGGTTACCACACATGAGAGATGTTGATTTTACGATTGAATTTTTTTCGAGGGTGGATCTATTTTCCATTCTTCCAGGCCATATGGGACCGACATAGATCTATAAACTCAAAGTATAACTTGAGGAGTTGGTTCATAATGGGTTTATCAATCCCTGTACATCACCTTGGGGATTTCCTATGATGTTTTCTAAGAAGTCTAATGGATCACTTAGTATATGTGTTGATTATAGGAAACTGAACTTGATGAGTGTCAAGAACTAATTCCCTCTTCCTAGAATCGATGACTTGTTTGGTCATCTTAGAGGTGGCTTAGTGTTTTCTAAGATCTATTTGAGATCAGGATATCATTTATTGATGGTGAGACCTTCTGACATACCTCGAACAGCTTTCCGAAGCAGGTACGAGTTGTATGAATTTTTTGTGATTCCATTTGGATTTACTAATGAACCGTCTGTGTTCATGGCCTTGATGAATGAGATATTCCACCCATACCTGGATCATTTTGTTGTTTTCTTTAATGATGATATCGTGGTGTATACCAGAACTTAATATGATCATGCCGAATATCTTGACATCATCTTGAGTACATAAAAGAGCATAGGATTTATGCCAATCTATCAAAATTTTATTTTTGGATTGATGAGGTGTAATTTATGGGACACATAAAATCTAAGTTAGATGTGTCGATGGATCTAGAGAAAGGGCAGGATGTGGTGTATTGGCAGCATCCCAAGAATGTTTCTAATGTTTGGGGTTTTCTAAGTTTGACTAGTTAATACCAAATGTTCATTAGTTATTTCTCTCATTTAGAAGATCCACTCTCATGTTAGAACAAGAAGTGGGTAAAATTTGAAAGGTTAAGGTCTTGTGAGAATTCCTTTTAGGAGCTGAAGAAGAGATTTACTAACAAACCAATTTTGATCTTTTTTGAACCAGTTTATATGTACACCATATTTTTCGATGCATCTGGTGTTGGACTTGGGAAAGTTTTTTTGTAGGATGATATGATTATAGCTTATGGTCCGAGGAGGTTGAGACCACATGAAATAAATTACCCAACTCTTGAACTCATGTTATCCACTATTGTTTATCCCTTGAAGAGTTGTAAGAATTACTAGTTTGGATAACCTTTCTCGGTGTTTACTGACCATAAAAGTATCAAATAATTCACATCTGAGGGGGATAAGAATATTATAATGCAAATCTAGGTCGAGCACCTACAATCATTCAATTTTGAGTTAGTCTACACACAAATGAAGGGGAATAGTTTCACTAATACTCTGGTCCAGAGGACTCAAAATCAGGTGGTTTAGGAATCTAGTTTAGAGTGTATTTTGATGGCCTTGTTTGCCGAGATAGATTTTGAGGTACAGGATGAGCATGGGTATATGACCTTTGCATCAATAGTTGGGGAATGCACAATTTTTATCAAATTTAAGGAGAGTTAGTTTTTTTCTCTGGAGTGTTTGTCTATGAAAGATAGTCTTAATGGTTGGGTGTCAACTTTTGGGTGGACTTTTTGTGCTTATGGATTTTCTTATGTTTATGGTCGTGTTGTGGTGCCGATAGGTGTGTGGGAGGAGTTGATGCATGATTTTCCCATATAAAAGTGGGTTGTGAATCCTTTATTGACTAAGATTTACCATGATCTTCATAGGCAATTTTGGAGGCTGGTAATGAAGAAAGAAGTTGTAGGATTTGTGGCATGGTGCCTTACCTATCAATAGGTGAAGGATGAACATCATCATCCAAGTGGGTTGTTGTAATTATTTCTTATTCCAAAGATGAAGTTGATTATATAACAATGGACATCGTGGTGGTTCTTCTGAGTAATCCTTGGATGAATGGTTCAATTTGGGTGGTGCTAGATTGGCTGGCCAAGGTGTCTCATTTATTATAGATCTGGGAAACCAATATATTTGACCATTTGGGAGAATTTTATGTTAGAGAAATAGTATGATTACATGTTGTGATGAAACCCATAGTTTCATATTGTAACTCACATTTCAACTCATGCTTTTTGAAGGGAATACAGAAGGTTCTTGTAACCCATATGTATTTTAGTATGGAGTATCACCCACATAATGATTGGAAATTGGAATGAACAATTCAGGTATTATAAGACATGTTGAGAGCTTGTATTCCATATTTTGGTGGTTTGTGGGAAAGGCACTTGTCACTTGTTGAGTTTTCCTAAAATAATAGTTTTCAAGCTACAATTTATATGGATCCATTTGAGGAACTCTAGGGGAGACCATATAGATAACACTTTTTTTGTTAGAGTTTGGGGAGTTTGAGCTATTAGGACTGAGTCTCGTGAATGAGACATCAGAGAAGGTTTGAATGATTCAAAATCTTATGAAAATAGCTCAGAGTAGAAAAAAAATCATATTTTGATCAGTTTCAAAGACCTCTTGAGTTTATGGTGGGTGATAGTGTGTCTATTTAGGTGTTTCTAAGGTTAGGTCACCACTATATCTGGAAATTAGGAATCTTGGTGCCTAGGTGTGTGGATAAATTTGAGATTGTGGAGAAGATAAAACATGTGGCATAACAGTATGTGGGTGATACTCCATACTAAATTATGAATGGAACATAATTTAGAATGGAATATTGAACTATTTAAATTTATGTTCCATCATTTATTAGTTTCATGAGCTATCTACTTCTACTTGATATTTTTAGATACTGTTGGTGGTGGCCTACTGAGTTATACACCCTCCATGCTCAGGTCATCGTTGGGTACTTGAGAAAATTTCATAGTTGTATGTCACGAAAAGGGCAAGGTCCCCATGCTTGGGAAGTGAGTCGGGTTTGTTATGTGCATGGATGAGATCTAGGACATAGATCCATGACATTTTTTGGGATTCCACTATTCTTATTTATTTTGGGTTTTTTTACTTGGAACTATATCAAAAATGACACATTTACTGGTGGATATGGCTTGTAAAATGTTTGGGAGTGGGAATTTTATGCATGTTTTTAATTATATCCTATTTTATACACTATTTAAATTGATTTCTAATGTGAATTAATCTATTAAAAAGCATATTGAATTTTGACTTATCATATTATACATTCACTACTAGTCAGCAAACTCTGGAATACGGGAAGGAACACATGAGGTCATGTGGAAATATGGATTCGGGAACTAGTTTACTGGCTCGTGGGTCAGGGATGTTTGAAAAGGCTTTGGGTGGGGAAATACAAATAGGTCTAGTGTGTCCCTATTTCTGACATTAGTGGAACACAATGGATCCCGCATCAGAATCAATATAGGAAGTATTCAAGGAAGGTTGACCTCAGATTTAACCTCCCTTATTCCCTTACTCCTCACGCTTCCTTTTCTATTATAAATCACCACTACTTCCTAATGCTGACATAACCATAAATCCACATGACCTTCCCTTTCAGCCAATTGTCACCATGTAATCCTGATCAACCACTTTAGCATTAGTCTTCTATTTAAATGTGAAGACCAGAGAATAAATCTCTGGCTGCAAGACCTTCTCAAACCCCTATGCTCTCATTTTATCATTAGAGATTATATTATGAGCATACCAGGCCTGCTCAGTGAAATAGTTTTCATACTCCATCATCATCATGTCCCCCTGGACTAGGTCTATGAATTCTTATGAACTAGAATATTCCAAGACCTAAAGGAAATTTTGATCTTTAAATACCACTTTGATATCCTTCCAGGTCATCTTATCATGATTCTGGGCCTGAAAAACTGAGTCCCACAACCTCCAATTGGGACCATCCAGCAGAAATAAGGCACACATCAACCTAACATCTTTAGGGGTATCCAGTAAATCAAATACGATCTATATCTTCTCAATATATTCCTCTAATTCTTGAGGTTCTGAGATAACATGGAATATATGAGGATTATTCTTAAGGAATTCCTCGGCCTTATCCTTTTGCAATCCTAGCTCATCTTCCCTGACTAGAGTAGGAATAAAAATTTATCCCTATCCCAGGGCCAGAATCACTCAAACCATAGAATCTTCCAGCCTCTGGTTAGGTTGTGGTGATAACTCTCTCCATATCCTTCCCTCAGTTGCGAGGTAACATTCCATGGATTCATTTTTCCAAAAAAGTAACAATCTCAAAATTAAATCATCAATGTATCAAGTATGGGAGAATTATAGCAACATCATAAATAAACTAACTCAAACTTTCCATGAAAACACAATGACCAAACCAATACAACCCCATATAGTGTCAACATATAGTCCACAGCCTGCACATCCCACCTAGAGTAGATTCCAAGAAAGCATCCCAATATCCCATGGATGCTCTAGGTCTTCCATGAGGTGCACTAACGAGGAACCATACTCACAACCCAAACCCTAAGCCTTAATATCTATAGTTATAGTCTAACAAGACTCATCCCAGATAACATGACCTAAGAGCTAAAACTTAATCTTATTCCTTTTTTTCATGAACAAATTCAGGTCTCCATCTGATACGGCACCTGATCCGGTCTGTGGAAGAACTCGAGGGGAATTCCCAATCCCCACAGGCTGTCACAAGTGCCAAGGTGTCCATATAAGAAAGTAGGAACAATTTCACCCGAATATACCAACACAACACAACTAAAATTTTAACATAAAAAAATTTATTAAACATCACCAAACAATACCTTACATGGTTTCAAAGTTATGTTCGCAAATTTTTATACAAAAATACAAAATTAGGGATACCAAAAAAGGGAACCAAAACCCAAGAGCCAAAAACTGCCACAAGAAAGTGGGATCATCTCCCTCAAGCCATCTCTACAATACCACTTGAGAATATAACTACCATCCCAATCCACCTTCACCAAAGACTTTAACATTATATGTATCAAACATAACATAGTCTTCTTACACCTAATGGTGTAAGTAGGGAATAAGCTATTACTTATTAGGATTCCACCCAATAGATATTCCATTTCCTAATTGTTAGAATGGAAAATAAATATGAAATCATAAATAAAATATATAATACCAAATAAATTTAAAGAAAACACATTTTGATAATGAAGATTTTAATGAAATACAATTTATACTAAAATCACCTTTTCCTCTGGAGTAACTCAAATCCCCACCGTATGTTGATAGTGAGAACATGATGAGCAAGGAGCACCATCATAGAAGTGGAACTACAGGTGAATACGAGCTAAAGGGACCCTAAATCCTCACATCTCGGTGTAAGGTGGTATAGGAACCACAACAATCTAAATCCCCATGCACAATCCACTAGAGAGGAGAAGAATCCAAGGATCTAGTGGTCTCCATCCATCAATATGTTTAGTTAGTGTTGTCTACATCAATCCTGTTATGTGAAACTAGGCTATAGAAACTTTTGAATCACTAGAAATCTAGTGTCAGTCCTCTCTCTTAGATAATTAGGATTCTCGTTGACTGCTCATACATGTTTATATACAATAAACATGTCATCACATTTATGTTTCACAAGCCAAACAAGGACCAACATGCACCAAAGTTACCATTTCACACAAAAATTATCGTTACAAATTAAATCCACACTAAATAATTTCAAAAATATTGTTTTCACCTCATACCAAACTTGTTAAAACAATAACAAAATTTATAAATAATTTCAAATGAACCCAGCAATGTAATACTTCATGAATTTACCAGTTTTTCATGTAAAAACCATTTGAAAAAATCAATAGCACATACAAAATCCTCAAAAACTATATTCACATGACATTATTAATATATATAACATAAAAAAGAACTCAAAAATGGTAAAAAAAATTCTACAAATTTTTTAACCATGTACCAACCTATAATTTGTGTCAAAACCCCAAGAACCGGTGAGAAACCGTTACTGCACCTCAACAGCACCACGAGGGAGGATGATTGGGCCCGAAATCAAGATATCAAAACATAAATGTTAAGGAAGAACTAAAAAACACAACCCTAGGGCTGGAGAAGATGAAACCATAAATATAAAAGAAGAAACCCCAGATTAGTGTGGGTATCGAGAGAAGAAAAAACATACTAGATGATTAGTAGAAGAGTCACACCAAAAACAGCAAAAAAAATTGACCCCTAAGGGAGGTGGAAGAAGGGAAAGACATTCTTAGGTTGAGGTAGCCCGAGTGGGGTTCCCAAAGGGGGAGAAAGTGGATTAAACCAACAAAAAGATAGAAAGAAAGAAAAAATTTAATGTGATGCAAGATCTTCACGGTTAGTCTACACGTTTTTGGAAATCATGAAGTAACCATACAGTCCATTCTCTCTAACCATAGGACTTCTCCTGATTCCCTAGGAAATGGGGAATGGCCTTATAGAAGTCATGAAGAAGGTATTTCCTCCTACTACAGAATGTCCTGGACTTGTGCACGATTACTAGTAACCATATTCATGGGCCTGCCTTGCCAAATTCCACTATTTTCATCCAAACTTTCAAACAAAAACCAAAGAAAAAATATAGAAAAAATAGAAAAATAGCTGATAAATTAAATCACATATGTGATAGGAACAATCTAGAGAAATATGTAAAAAACCATGAATCATCCCTTAATGACCTCAAATGTGATCACCTAGTTGGAGAAAAAATTAAAAATTGTGCATCCCAAGAAAGTGTATTAGTGGATCTTTTGAAATGTTGAGATTTTGATTCATTGAGTAATTTGGCTGCTCTTATTTTTTCATTGTATTTTTTAGATTAATTTCTATTGTTTACCTTGTATTTTAAAATGGTGTTTGGATTATCAAAATTAGATTTAAACAATGAAGAGAATATATAATTTTAAGATTAAATGGTTGTTCTAAAAATGGATGGTGGTTTGGATTTTTTTTTGAATTTTCAATGGTTTTGTAAAAATAGAACGAGACATGGTTTGGAAAAAAAAATTCGCTATTTTTTTAAAAAAAAATTGAAATGTGAAATGGAAATTTATTGAAGACTATAAATTTGAGAAATGTTTTTTTGGAAGATAGGGGTGTATTCTATTACATCCTAGACTCGGATTCTAGAAAACAGTTTCCCTAAGCCTGGTGGGCCATATGGCCTCAAGCGTATTTTCTTAAATTCCAGAGGTTTCCAACTAGAAGTGAGGGTCTAGTGTGTGTTTGTTAGGATACTATACCCTCATTACCAGACTAATGCATATTGGATAAATATAAACAGAGGTAAGTAGTGGATTAAATAGTAGTAAGTAGAAGAAACAACTAAAATAGACAAGGATCATAATAACTAAAATAACAGATACAACAAACAAGCATTCAAAAACTGATGATGATATCTCATGTCACTAGAAATATAGAAAACATGGATACAAGTATAAGGCATACATGAAAAAACCAATGTTGAAATAATAAAATACATATAAAATCCCATGAATATCAGGCTGTGTCTTGTTCATCTACTACCATCTCCATCCTAAAAAAGGAAAGTAAATATGTTTTTGAAGCATTATGCTTCCATTTATCAACACCATCATACATGTGATCTTTCTCATGTGACAAATGGAGCTTAGAGAGGGTGTGAGATAAATCTCAATGGGCCACCACTAATGTTGTCTATAAAATCTGGCTCGTGTAAGGTAAATGTAATAGTGTGTAATCATAAATATGTGAAGTAAAGAAATACAATGTAACTAAATAACTGAGTACGTAATTAATCCATGGGCTTATATCTGAACATGAAATTAGTTCAATATATGAATGTTACCATTTTATAAACATGTCACATGTTAAAAATGTTGATAGTTCCAAGAAGTAACAAATCAACCTATAATGATATTTAATAATGAAGTTCCATTGTAATAATCAAGGAAACTTAGACCTCAAGGGTATCAAACTCAGTAAAAACTATAGCCTGGTTATGTATAATAGTGTAATGCAAGGATCATAGTCCATGACATTCCATAATAGGATTCCCACCAAGTCTATGGAGTTTATCTAAGGTAAAATGGGACTAATAAGTTATTGGGCCGGATGGGCATTAACAATGGAACCTACTTATCAATTCTCAGTCCAAGGAGTGTATCCAAGACATCATATAGTTCTATATAATGTATCTTATGGTGTCATACTAGACATCCAGAGATATAAAAGGATCTAGTTTTAGTTGGGTCTCAACCTATGAAATCCATATCATTGATTTCTAAATGGGGTCATTGAGCACTCAAGGAATTCCCTCAAGAATCCAAATGTGATATTGAGTCATGAAATTATTATTTTGATAATGAACTAATATAATATTTAATTTGGTTCATGACATTCCATTAATTTGTGTGATAATGCTAATTGAACATGAAAACATTTATTCAAGTCATAATTAATCATTAAATTCATTTGGTTCAATCCTTTCCATTCATTAGTCTAACAAGTTCAAGTATCATGAATCTATTAATTTAATCCATTTGAGTAATTTTCGAAATCAAGCTCCACTCTACTACTTTCCATTAACATAGTAATAGTTGATATAGGCATTCATCCAATTACTCTATTACATTTAGAAATTCCAAGTCATATACTTAGTATACATTCCAATTTGAATTTTGTATTTAATTATCAAATTGAAGTACCTAACATAGGTGGGTCATGTGGAGAGCATACACAATACTTTACATTATGAAATTCAAAATTTAAATCAATCCATTTAATATAGAAATATTTCCATTAGAATGGTCAATCCAATGAAAACACAAACGACAGCTCAAATGTGTCAACAGACTAAAAAGGTAATTATGGAAAAATATTCTACATGGGATAGATAGAGTTGTGGTCATAGCCACTAACAACTAATAAAATATTTGAAAATATCAAAATCATACATTTAAAATTATTATAATAATGAAATATAAATTTAATAAACAGTCCCCGATGAAATCGGAAATCCCCACACATCAATTTCAAAATCATTGATCTTGTTGGATGAGTTATTGACCACCCACCATATGCTGGTACAACTCTCCTCCTCTGATATTATCCTCTAATTCAACTTTGAAAAAATTAAATATGTGAAAAAGGTAAAAACTCTCACATATTTATAACTAGGTCGAGAGCAAATGAGATGAAGACGTGCTTAAACAAACTTGATTACACACCGTTATGCATCCAATGTGACACACATAAACTTGAATGGATCCCTAATGAAGGATATTTCTTTATTAGAAGGTTATTCCTTAGAAAAGATCTGAAACTAGTGAAAATTAATGTTATTTATAATGGAAATTGTATTATGGTAAAAGGAAGTCTAAATACGATCATTAAGGGTAAAAATGAAAAAATAACATAAAATTACAATGTGCACGGTTTGTACAAATTGTTTTCCAAAATTTGTGAAAACCATCCATGGGTACCTAGAGAATTGGGAGAACTCTTATGGTAAGGTCACAAGTTTAGGGAAATCATGCACCAACTGTGCGAGATGGATTTTTCCAAAAATTAAAAACATCTCCATGGTTTACTACAAACCATGTGACATTCCATGTTCTCAAAAAATGATGGGTTTTGGGCTTCGAACAATCCTCAGACACCATTGAGACCTTTTTAACCCATTATAAAACCATGTTAGGTCCAAAATAAAGATTTATTCTTAAATTTGAAGGATCCATACTTATTAGAAAACCCAGGTTTCTAAAGTCTTCACACCTTAAAAGAACTTTTCCCCATGTTCACCTTCCAAGGGTAGCCAAACACTATCTGAGAAAAAATATGGCCAATGGGTATATACATTGGCCTTCATCTCCCAATTCTCCATGCAGTCATTCTACCATAGAACCCATACTAGATAGACAGACCAACCTTAGTGATCCTTTGTGCTCTGGTCAACGATGCATATTGGATACACTTTAATGATTTCATCGGAATCTAACTCAACATAATTAGGATCAAAGGTAAGAGATGAGTTGGCATGGTATTGGAGAAGCTATGAAACATAGAAGACATTGTCAATTTCATAGTACCTATGATGTTGTAAAAACCGATAGGATACCATCCTGACTCTCTAGAATCTCAAACTGCCCTACGTAACAAGAAGATAGATTCCTTTACCTATGTAACCATATATTCCTTATCTTGGGTGATACCCAAAGAAAAAAATGATCCCTGGCCTAAAAATCTCGAGATTATTGATGGAGATCAGTATAATATTTCCCTTTAGAATGAGCTGTATTCATACATTCTTTGATCAACTAAACCTTCTCTAAAGTCTTAGAAAATAGAGGAAGACCTAGTTGGGTTGTCTCACATGCCTCTCACCAGCATAGGGGTGAATAGAACAATCTACCATTTAAGGCATCAAAATGATCTATTTTAATTTTCACCTAAATGATGTTATTATAGGAAAAATCAATGAGAGGGATATGATTCTCCCATAAACCGCTAAAATCAAGGAAACATTCTGAGATCATATCCTCTAAAACCTGTATCATCCATTCAAACTATCCATTGGTGAGAGGGTGGGTGGTTGTTCTTAAAACCACCTGTTTACCAATAGATTTTTTCATTCTCTTCCATAACCATGAAGTGGAATATGAGTCTCTATAAAAAATTATAGTATGAGTAACTCTGTGTAGTCGTATGATCTCATGGACATATAATCTACCTAGCTCATAAACTGAGAAAGTATCTTGAATAATAATGATGTGGGATTCTTTCATTATTAAATCAATAAATACCAATAAAGAATCGATACCTCTTAGTGACCTAGGTAAACTGACTATGGAATCCATAGATTTATCTTCCCATTTCCATTTTGGTACTGGAAGTGGCTGTAAAAAACCCGGAGGTCTCTGGTACTCCACCATCACCTACTAACAGGTGGAACACCTAGTGATAAATCCAATTATCTAATTATTCACCCCATTCCACCAAAACTGGTGTCGCATATCTCAATACATATTGGAGAAACCTAGATAAACTTCCCACTGAGTTGAGTGGGACTCGCACATCAAATCCTCTCTCATATCCGTAGGAACCTATACACCTCTATGAATAAGAAAAATGTCATCTCTATCCACAAACAAATCAAAAGTCAGGTTATCTCCTAATATACCCTCATAGATAACCAAGACCTCATGATCTGAAAATTGTATACCCTTCACATTCTCAATGAGGTAATAGGATACTATCAAATATGATAGGTAAAAATACTCATGAATATAATGAAACATCAGATGAAGATTATAATGGAAGACCATTAACTTCTATTCATCATTGGATTCATGTACGGGCTATGCCTGAGTTTTCTATCTCAGTGCATCAACGACTAAATTCCCCTTTCATGGTGTATAGGAAAGATGAGATTCAATGGAATATAGATATTTGACCCATATTTCTTGTATGAGGATATAATCAAACTATTAAAAGATATATTTGAGTCTGTAGTGGTCCGTTTACACCAGAAAGTGTTAAACTAATATATAATGTTCCAACAATGTCAGGCATGACAACTGTTTCTAGCCCATGGTTGTGTTTTGGGTAATTCCTTTCATGAGGCCTCAGCTATTGATATTTGAATGCAACAAATCCATCCACCTGCATTAGCACTTCTCCTAGGTTGATGCCTGATGCATCCCATAAGATGATATACCTTCTTACAAGATTTGGTAGGATAAGAATAGGTGCTGGTACAAGCCCCCCTTTTATATTTTGAAAGGATTTATTATAGGAACATAACACCTTTCTTTATAAGGCTCGTAATAGGTGTAGTAATTCTTGATAAGTCTTTTATGAAAAACTTGTAATATCAATCCATCCCAATGTAACTCCGTATATCAAAACATTCGTGGGATGCTCCTTGGAAACCACCACACTCACCTTCTCTGGGTCAACAATGACTAATGATTATGAGATAATATATCCCAATAAGTGAACATGGTTGATTTAGATGTTGTAATTAGAAATTTTCTCCTAAATATGATTCTATGTTAGTGTACTCAGAATGATATCAAGGTGTTTTTAATAGTTGATGTGACTGTGAGAATACCCCAAGAAACATATTATATCAAACATGTTCTTGAGATTCTACCATGAAACCACCACACTCTCCTTCTATGGGTCAAACAATAATTCTAATTGTGAGATAATATGACCCAAGAAGTGAACATTGTTGATCTAAAAGTGGAAATTAGCAATACTGGAATAATGAAGGCATAAAGATGATTCTCTCTTAGTGTACTCAGAATGATCTAAATGCCTTTTTAATGATCTCTATGACTATGAGAATAGCCCATGATGTCATCCACAAAGACCAAAACAATAATCTACAGAGGTATGGAAAACACTATTCATTAGAGTCATGAAAATAGTGGATGCATTTGTAAGACCAAATCGAATAAGAATGTACTCATACAGACCATACCTGATACAGAGGGTTGTACGAGGTTTGTTCGATGGCTTGACTCACACCTAATAATAACAAGATATTGGTTCTATCATAGATAAGATCTTACCTCATGGTATCTAGTGGAATATATCATATATTTCAGCTTGTAGATTCTGGTTCTTGATCGTAAGGTTGTCCAACGATCTATAATCTACACATAGACGTAGGTTTCCATCCACCATCTAGGTGAAAAGCATGGGTAAAACCCAAGAGGATATACATGGATATATAAATCCTTTGGCCTATAAATCCTTTAAATACCTCTTGAGATCCTAAAATAATGTAGGTTCCATCTTTCATGGTCGAATGGACACAAGATCTACTCCTGGAAGAAGAACGATTATAAACTATACCTCTTTCTCAAAAGGAAATCTAGAAAATTCATCTAGAAATACATCCTTGAAACAATCTACTGCTCAAGGGAAATCAACCTAATGTAAACCTGAAATCTCCATGAAGGGTTTTCCAATATGTTTGGTCACTCCACATATCCCATGATGCTCTAGTACATCTCTACCATAATAGAAAACCCCTTCACCCTTATGTAGATAACATATTCCCTCTAGTGATGTAATCAACACCATGTGATGATTGCATTATACAAAAATCAAGATACCGAACCAAGAAATCCATCCAAAGAATGACATTGAATCATAACATCTCGAGAAATAAGAGGTTATATAAAAAACATTACCTCATATATCAAGGGGATTGTCCCTACAATGGCATATTCCCTCTAATCGTACCCTTAATGGTGTAACTATGGTCATAAAATCCTAGTAAAAATATATTTCTATCCCAAGAGTTTCCATGATAGATAAAAATATAAAATAGTTTGAAGAACCTCTATCAAATAAAGCAGATACTATAGTAAATTCCACTAGAATAGTACATCATAATGTAGATGGTCATGCAACTGGATCCTCGGGTATCATCTCTAGTGCATGAAACTAGCCTAATCCACAGGCTTGTACAAAAGATGTACTACCATGATCTTAAATTCTATAATGGTGCTACTGGTTATCATGATTCTGATTACTGCACCCATGAATTCATTTTTATCTAGTCCTATCGATGCAATTCCAACTCCCATCCTGACACAGTGCAAAAAAACTCACTCCTGAAGGTGGCGCTGGTATGGATTTATTTCCACAAGAGGTTGGTGGAAAGGTCCTGCAGAATCAATTAAGATTACCCATATAGATGCAGTCCCAACACTACGTTGGGTCCCTATCACAATGAGGCTCTAGGTTTACATGTATTCCACACTGAAGTCAGATGATGGAAATAGCAAAAAAGGTATTATGGTTGTCACTTCCCAAATGAGAAACATAGAGGGAACATTTCCTACCACTAGGAGAACTAATGGTCTTCCAAAAAATTGATCCTCTATACCTGATGTTATTACTGTTCCTTAGGTTTTTCACAGTCATAATATCTTGATTGACAATTTCAGAAAAAGTAGGTACGTGAAAGACATTCACCAGCATACGAATGTGAAACATAATCCCATCCTCGAAGCATCTAGCACGCAGAATTGAATTACTGACTAGATGAAGTGAAAAGTGTTGAAACACTGTAAAACACTCATAATATGACATAAATAGCATAGAACCCTGCTCAAAAAAAATAAACTCTATGTCTCTATCATCTCTCAGCATTTTAGGAAAGAACTTATCATAAACGGTAGTATGGAAATCAGCTCATACCACACCCTGATGATGAATAGCCTGGGTAATCACATCCCACCATCACTTGGACAAATCACATAGAATATATTTAGAATGTTTGATCCTCTACTCTTGAAGAATATCCATATTCCCAAATATAGATAGGGTTTTCTCTATCCAAGACTCAGTAGCCTATAGACTTCCATCCCCTGAAAAGGTACGAAGATACTACAGCTGGAACTCAGGAGTGAGATCAACCATCATTGATAGAGCTCACATAGCACCATTCAAGAACAGAATTAGTTATAGGAAACTATTATGAACTTCTACATCATTCCTTAGATCAGTTACATTAGGATTTTCTTCATGTGGAACTCCTAGCGGTAAGACTAGTGGATCGGGGCCCACCACTCCTAGAGCATGGTCTTCACTGCCTTATTAAAATATAACAGAAGAACAATGTTGTAATATTGGTCTACAATTTCCTTGCACATGCCTCATAAAAAAATTTAAGTAGATAGATAGAAATGATTATGGAATCTAAACAAGGAAGGGCTCACTACATAAGGTACACAGCCCCAACTACCCGCTTAGATAGCAATGTACAGGTAAGTGATCATGTATAAGTTTCATTTAATTTTATATATAATTACATGGTTTACTCCTTTATCTTTTATAAACATGAAAATGTGCGACAAGGATGTAAAACCATTTCATTTTGGATGTCATATTTCATTTTATAATGGATATCCATTCCCATTGAATTAATTCCAATACACCTTATCAATGTAAACAACTCACATTTATTTATATCATAATGGTTTGACTCGGAAAATTTTTCATCCAAACCAATAAGGGCCCATACACCTCTTGAATTAAGATAAGTTATCACTCAATCTCAACTAAGATTAATAAAATCATAAACTAATGATCACAACATCACTCAACAATGACAGGCATATCAGGAAATTCAAAGCAGTGAAATACACCTATATGGAATGGAAATATTCATAACATGTAAATTATTTGTTCTAACTATGATGCAAATAACAATAATCATTTCCCTCATTTCATCAAGGAAAGGATAAAATAGAGTCTCAATAAATAGAATAATCACTAACACCACACATCATGTGTGTCCCCAAAGATGAAATGATATCAACTATAATAGGAAAAAACAGAAAATAAATTATAATAAAGGAAACTCATCCTTTACCCTGATCATGGGTTTGATACACCCAAGAAAGTCTTCTAACCAAGTCCAAATAATTTCTAATATCCTAACTATTTTATCCAAATATTAAATCAAGAACAAAAAAATCATTTGATACCACGTTGTGAAGTCCTAAACCCAGAATCCAATTAATAGATGCCCGGAGCCCAGTGGGCCACATGGCCTCAAGCGCAATTCCCCAAATTCCATAAGATTTTGAGTAGTAGTGAAGTACTAGGGTGTCTCCATGGGGATACTATACCCTCATTACCAGAGTAGAGCAGAGTAAATAAATATAAATAGAGGTAAATAGTATACAAAATATATGTAAGTAGAAGGCACAACAAAAATAGACATAGATCACAATAACTGAAATAATAGGAATATCATACAAGCATTCAACAACAAATGATGACATGTCATGTCACTAGTAATCTATAAAAAAGATATAATTAGTAGGAATGCAAGATAACCCCATTGTAGAAAATCCGAAATACATAAACTATCCCAAGATTCTCAAGGCTATGTTCAGTCATATTATATAAGCTCCATCTTAGCTCAATAAGTACTCAAGTGTATGAACCATTATTCTTCCCTTTATCAATACCTACATATATGTAATCTACCCCAGGTACTAAATGGGGTAGGTAGTGGGTATGAGATAAATGTTTGTGGGGCATGAGTACCTTCTTCATCCCTCTCCTAGTGGGTGTGAGATAAAAAGTTTGAAAGCATGAATATGTAAAGCAGTAAAACATAATAAAATACTCAAGTATCTTCTTCATCCCTCTTCTAGTGTCTGAACATGTCACCAGTTCAATATTTGTTTGTTACTAGTTTATAAATATTTCAAATGATAAAAAAGTTAAGGTTCCAAGACATAACAAGGAAACCTGTAATGATATTTAATAATGAAGTTCCAAGGTTATAACTGATTCAATGTAGACCTTAAAGGTAGAAAAATAAGTAATAAATGTAGTCTGTACAAGGGTAAGATTCTAATACATGGAGCATAGTTCAAGTCAATACACAATAAGACACTTACCGAGTCCATGGAGTTTAGCCAATGTAAAACAGGGCTAACCAATGACTTTGCCTGATGGGATTTAACCATGGCACCTTCTATTAAATGCTGGATCTAAAGAGTTTATCCAATACATCCGGTAGTACTACATAAGGGATCCTACGGTGTCATACTAGGCATCCAATGTTATACAATGATCAGGTTCTAGGTGGGTCTCAACCTAATAAAGTTGTATCCTTGAATTCAGATTGGTGTCCTTTAGCGTTCAAGGAATTCGCTCAGGATTCCAAGGAGATGTTGAATCAAGCCCCATCTATTTTGATAATAAAGTCATATAATATTACATTGTCATTAATCATTTCATTTAATTATTCTGGAAAGGATAATTCATCCTGAAATCATTTATTCAAGTCATAATTAATCAATACAATCATTTGGTTCAGGCCTTTCCATCCCTTAATGTGGCAAGGCCAAGTAGCATGAAACCATTCATTTAATTTATTTAAGGAATTGTCCAAAATAAGGTCCACTACAATACCTTCCATTGACATGGAAAGGGGTGATACAAACAAGAAACCAATTATTAAATTTCATTAAAAATTCCAAGTCATATATTTAGTATAGATTCCAACTTCCATTTCACATTTAATTGCCAAATTGAAGTTCATACCTTTGGCCGGTCAATTGGTGGGAATACATGGTACTTTACATTTTAAATTCACAATTTAAATCAATAAATTTAATATATAAAAATTACTCTTATGATTTTTAAGTCAAGGCTGACTTTAATGGTGGATCAAACATATCAAAACACAAATACACCAATTATAGAAAAACATCATACATGGGATGGATGGAGTTGTGGGTGTAACCACTAAAAACTAACCATATATTTGGAAAGAAAATAATTTAATTAGTATAATTATTATAAGAATAGAATATATATTCAATAAATAACACTCGATGAATTCGGTGGGCCCCACATGTCAATTCATAAAACAACGAACATGGTGGATGAGTTATAGACCAACCACCTTTGGATTGTATGACTCTTATTATCCTGTATTAGCCACTAATTTAGCTTTGAATATAGTAGATATGATAAAAGGTTAAAAATTATCAGACCATGATAACTAGGTTGGGAGTAAGAGAGACGAAGAACAGCTCAATGATACTTGAGTACTTACAGTTGTGCATCCATCATGATAAACAAAAGCTCAAAAAAATCCCAAATGTAGGAGATCTCTAGATTACTAGGTTATGCCTTTAAAATTTACAAAATGAGAGAAAATTGAGGTTCTTTTTGTAGGAAATAATTTTATGGAAGAAGGAAGGGTTAATTAGATCATTAAGGGTAAAAATTTAAAATTATAAAAAAATTAGCCTCTGCACAAATTGTCTGCACGATTTTCCAAACCATGCACAAACCATGCACATGTACCTGGAGAAGAGGTGGTACTCACACGATTAGGCTACACAGTTATGGAAACAATACACAAATCGTGAGAGATGATTCCACCTAGAAATGAAAACCATCAGCATGGTTAGTTATAATTATGCAACCTCCACAAAAGATTTACTAAAAACTATACTCCAGGCCTAGTTCTCCAAAGAAGATAGGTTCCTAAATTCAAACACCCTTGGTAAAAATTCTAACTCATTAAGCATCCATTTTAGGTAAAAAATATTGAATTAGAAAAAATATATAAAGGATCAATACCTTAGTGAAAAATTGGGTTATTATAGCTTCAAATTGGTCGGGAATTCGAATTTGGGTTGAATGTATTTATTGGAAATAGAAAATTTCTCATTATGACTTTTAGTATTCTTATGAAGTCTCACACATATGGAATTTTTTAGGAATTGTATGGTTTATTTTTTGTGTGTATGGGTGCATGAGCTTTCACAAGAATGTATACTTGTGAGTATTCATGGAATACCATTAATATGTGACCAACTTATTAATATTGTTTTATTTTATGATTATTTAAAAAAAAGAAATTGTAATGTTTCGATAAGTGGGTGTTTTGTGAGGGTTTTTTTGTGATTTGGGGATTTCCTTTTTGAAACTTTTTGGTTAATGATATATTAGAAATGTTTTTAATTAGTTTTTTGAGTTTGGTTTCTTGATTTACAATTGAGATGTGGAATTTTGGCTTATAACATGTTTTTATTTTG
Source organism: Viscum album (assembly GCA_963277665.1). Classification (NCBI taxonomy): domain Eukaryota; kingdom Viridiplantae; phylum Streptophyta; class Magnoliopsida; order Santalales; family Viscaceae; genus Viscum; species Viscum album. The sequence goes on from OY728162.1 coordinate 132,445,314, forward strand.
TCTCATGCTTCCAATTTTCATAGTATAAACCCGATGATTTGTAATGGATTTTTAAAAGAATCTATGGGTCGTTATTTTATCACGTGTATTTTAGATGATCAAGTCATTCATTGGATGTTTGGTGGTCCTTGGTATCAAGATTTCATTAAGAAGTTTTGAGAGCCGAACCATCATCAATTTATTAGGTAACCCAAATCAAGGAAATTTGAGGAATATCTATGAAACATAGAGGAGATCTTTGTTTGTCATTAGTCTCCAGAACCTCTCATGCTTGGGCTTTCCACCTTCATGTTGGAAGTCTCAATCCAAGAATGGTGGATCTATGTTCTTTTGACCAAACCACCGAAGAATTAATCATGGGATTTCTTCAAACCATTACTTGTCCAATTGTACTTTTTTATGAAAAGAGGATACCAAGGGGTTTGGCATTGTACAGTCTCGAGTAGGGTGATTCAGTAGTATTGGTGTATGCTAATAGATTATTTGAACTAGTGTTGTATCCCACAAATCATGCCAGATATTAATTGTTGAATGTATGATTATTTGAAAGGGTCCTCCACACATAATTTCACCAGGTAGTGACTTCATTCCCTGATAATTATGAAGAAGTTTTCAGGAAGGATATTAAGATAAAATTTAGTTTAGTTGTGTCTAGCCAGTTTAGAAGTGGTAAAAAAAAGACTATTGTGTTCCATCTCACCAGATTCATCTGAGAGTATGATCCTGATTTATTATCAGTATGGGAAGCCCAGGCATAATAATTTTTCATGCCAAAAAGCACCACTGGTTTTTCATCCCTGTGTATGTCTAGCACATTTTCAAAGGTTATTCCAAGGTTGTTCCAAGAAGTGACATGGAGATAAATACACTCCCTTATAGATCAATTCATTCCAGATAGATGAATGAAGCACTAGAACAAGCTCAATCAAAAGATTATTTTTTTTGTAAATTCAATTTTATTTAAAATAATGTATTTCATAGGGTATTCTTCTTAATGGTTATGGAGAATGATTTTTTAGATATATTGGGAAGACCTTTTTATTGGTTATGTAATTTGAATTTTATAAATATTATTAATGTGGAATGATAATGTTTGTTGTCATAGGATTCTTTTTTTTTTGGTTTTTGGTTTTAATTAGGAATTGTGAGAATGTTATGGTTTATGGAGCCAATGTCTAAATATGGCTCAAAAATTGTGTTGAGACTACCCTCAATGAGCTCATGGAGATCCTAGTTCTTTAGTAATTTCTCTTTTCTTATTAGTATCTTTGATTTTTTTTTGTAAGTGAATTTCATTGATTCTGCCCCGCCTGACTCTGAAAATTGTAATTCAACTAAAAATGATAATAATTCCTGTGGAAATAAACCTGTGAAGATCCCAAAAAAATCATGAGTGGTTATTTGGTGAATTTTATGTTAGGGGTCGGGGTGTTCTATATTTTGAGGTTATGTTTGGAAATGTGAGTTCATTACTATTTGGTATTTCATTTGGTGGTTCAAGTATTTGGATCTCGTTAATTGTTATTTGTATGTTGAAATTTTTTTCATTAAGATTGTCTTACTTGTTTCTTGAGGTCTTAAAGTTTCAGGTTTTGGATGGAAAGTGTGTTTTTGGTTCTCGATATTCCAGTGGTTGTGGTTTTTATTTGGGTTTTATCATGTTTATTTCTCAGTTAGCCGTGTCTTTTGAGACATTATGGTGAAGGAAATTGTTAATAGTGGAATGGATTGTCACACCCCAACCATAGTTTTGTTTTTATTTAATTTCTTCCCAATTTTTTTCTTTTCCTTAGTGGTTGGGTTGGGTTCCATGATTTTTTCCCTAGAACCCAGTGTTTTTTGAATGAAAAAAGGAGTAGTGGATTGTTGGCGCATGGTTAGGGGAAACTGTGTGCCATCCTTGGGAAAACCATATATCTTGGATAAAAGTACCCAAATCAATTAATGTTTTGGTTCATGGGAATACACCCCACCCTAAAATTACATGCAGTCTCTTCTCCTTCAAATAAAGGTAACAACATAGTTAGTGCATGGTCTAACAGACTATGCAGCAAAACCATGAGGTATTTCCAAATATAAAAAAATTATTGTTATTATTATTATTATTATTATTATTATTATTATTATTATTATGTTTTATTAAAACCCACAAATGGTTTTCCCCTCTCCCCCTCCTTGTACACCACCCCATCCCTCTTCTCAACCCATGACTTGTGGGGAATTCCCTGTGTGTGCCACTTCATCCTCCCGTCTCCCTTTAACGTTTGATTTCCATGAAATTTCCTTGTGTGGTCTTTCCAGGTAGGTATTTATTCTTCTCCCCATCTTTATTTTCTTCTTATTTTATGGTTTATCTTATCACTCATGTTGTGTACACTGCCCGGATGAACCCCAACCCAATTTTGGGTGTTTTTCCAGTTGATTATTTGTTATTAGGGTCTTTAGGGATTGATTAAGGACCAAACTATCAGTGGCCATTGAAGGTAGTGAGTTCACATTTGGTTTCAGATCTTTTTTTAACCCATTTTAATTTTTGACCCAATTTTAATATGGTATTTTTTAATTTTCAATTTCCAAATATTTTTATAGCATACCTTGGACCTAAATGGGATGGATTTGGATCAACATTGTGGAAGTTAACATTCACAGATATACAAATATAAGAATATATATATATATATCTTCCGTGTATATATTTTCTCACGATGAGGGAAATATAAATATTTGGTCAAAGGGTATCAATATATGTGAAAGTTTATATGCATATAAGTGTGAAGCAGTTTTCTATTATTATCATCAAAAGCTATAGGTTTTGAGATATTTTTCCTATGTTTGAGCCTTTAATTTTGTTTTATTAACTTCTTGAATGTTTTTTTAAAAATTAATTAGCCTGTATATATTATTTAAAATGGTTTTGGTTCTTAAAAATTCAATTTTCATCTATTTTATATAATTTACTAAATCTTCTAACATGGGACTTCTTTGTCAAGTATGTTTTCCAACTCTGAGTGTAATGTAAGTTATTTAAATTGTCCCATTGGTTTTATAAATGGTTTTTAATGTGTACCGGGTGATTTCAAAGGTGTTTTGGTGTATTTGAAATGGGTTTTAATTGGATTTCCCCAAAGTATTTATTTAAAGTTAGTGCATTGACATGTGAGAGTTAGATTTGAATAATAGTGAAATTTTCCATGTTTTAAAAAGGGGGAAACTCCCATGATTTTTCAAGTTATAGAACATGGGAATCGTGGGCATCGAGGTTAGAAGAAATGGTCTGATATACTAGGTGAGCTGGTAGGGCAAAGGTATGGTCTCCCTAGTAGAATTACATTAGAAAACACTAATTAAACATTTATGATAGGGATTTGTTGTCTTGATAAGAAGATAGAACATAATGTATAGGATTTGAACATTAATAGTATGATGACCCTAGGACCCCACTAACCATAGTTTCTTAAGGATTTACTATGGTTTTCATGGTAATGGATTTAAAATTCACTTTGTAATTATATTTACATACCATGGAATCTGTTTTTATATTAATTATATTTTATAAATAATTTTTTGAATTTTTTTAGAGGATTTTAAAACTGTTTTGATTTTATTTTAATAAAAGTATTTTTTGTAAAAATGGAAGATTGATACTTTTTTTCTTATAGTATAAACCCCCAATTTTTAATGTATTTATTTAAACCTATCATGATTGGTATAATTTTTATTAGTAAGGAAGAGGGTTTTGTTCTCTTTTTGTATTCCTACAATGCATTTTAATTCTCACACATATATTCCTTACCATATTTCAATTTAGGTTCAACCTATCTCTGGTTCAACCATTGTGTGAGAATAGTCCTATGATTTATGGTGAATGATGAGTTCACATTTATCTTTGACTACTATATTTATTTTTTATTTCCAATTATAGTTTTGTTTTAATTTTTTTTATTTCCCTATTGTTATTAGGATAAATCATTTGCAATAAAGTTAGGCTTGATGTCCAACACTAGTTTCAAGCTTGGGATGATTATGAATTCATCTCCGGCCTTGTTGAATCCAAGTTCAGGTGACTCATTTGGGGTCAACATAGATTGGTCTTTGACATTATATCTCATGATATAATGATGATAATTTTAGGGTGTGATGGGGTTTTCTCACATCATAATGAATGGACATGATTGGGATTATTTTGAACTTTTTATGTGATCATTATTGGGTTTTCTAATAATATTTTAATTTCATATGTTTATGTTTATGCCATGTTTCATTATTTTTTCCCATTTATATGTTTTATTTCCATGTTTATGATTATTTCCCCTTGATTATAATCCATTGTAAATTTATTATGCTTCTTGGATTATCCTTTTATAGTCCTATGATCTCATACTATGATCTATAATGTTCTATAATTACATATGATTAATTACATTGATTCTATTGTCTATATAATAAAATATTTCCCCAATATTATGATTTTTTCTCATGATTATGATCTAACTTGATATGTCTTCAATATATCTTTCTATTACTAAGAATTTGAAGTCACACCTTCATTGGTTCCACATTTCCTGAGGAATTATTATATGAATTATGTTTATAAGGATGTATTATGTATTTAATTTTTAGGATATTATTAAGGAAAAATTAGTAATAATATTTTAATATAGCTAGTATTCAGGGACACTAAACCATTATGTTCTTGGGTTGTGACATTTTTTTGTAAACTTTAATGTTTAAATTATGAAAATGATTATGAATATATGTATTTTTAACTTGGTTATCCCAACCATAGGTCCCCCAACATTATATAGGTTTTTATGGAGATAATAAATTTAGTTACTATTTAGGAAATTGACATAATTGTTTGATTTGAGGTGTGAAGATGAGGAGTCCTTCTATATGTTAGATTTTGTTGTATTCTTGAATATATCAATTCCTTAATAAAAAATGTAACATCTCTTGGAAAGGGGATTCAAAGTGGAGATATAAGTGAAATTAAATAACTGTATGTCTATTTTCCCTCATCCACTCATTTAGAGATAATTATTTAAGATATTTTAGGAACTTACCTCTTAATTAAACCCATTTACAACATTTTACCTTTACCATGGTAACTCAATTTTTTAGGTAACTTTTTTATGCCTAAAAATGAAATCTCATCTATTTACTAATATGTAAATGCTAATTAAAAATATGAAACTCATTTTTATTCTATTTAAAAAAGTTATAAAAACTCATTTTGATTTAATAATCCACAACACATAAAAACATTTTTAGAAAATTGCATTTTTAAGCATAAAATGAATTTATTATTATTTATTACAGAGTAAACATCACTAGAAAATTGTTACCCGACTGAAGATAATTATATAATTAAATTCATTAATATAATTATATATTAATGATCTATTCAATTTATAAATTAAAATATACACAATAATTTAAAATTCATATCTTTTAAACATTATATTATTTTAATCACATTCGATTCATTATTTAGTATTTATCCATTAAATTTATCAATCCATTAGTGGTGGAATATTTCTATGAACTCTAAAAAAATATAATCATTATTTAACAGGAACAATAATAATAAAAATAAAAATTAAATCAATTATTTTTAATGATTAAGGAATATATTTTTATAATAAATAAATTTAATTATTTATCATATTTTTGTTTCATTATTGGATTTATTATTATATTTTAGTTATATACTTTTTAATATATTACTATAAACTATAAAACATTAATCTTCCTATTATAAATAGGTGTACTTTATGGTTGTATATCCAATGACCATATTTCAATGAAAATTTGGCTCACACCCATATCTCTGATAACCATATTTCTAAAAACCATATATCCAACAAATATAAATATAACGGTCATATTACATTCTTATATATTTGCTTAAATATAGCTATAAAATCATTTATGATTTTCATTTAATTTTTTATCAAAATGTTAATTATATTGATACGGTTTTTATATCAATCCACAGTTATAATTACTAGGATGTTCTTCATAGATACCCACATTGATAAATATTTTCTATTCATGGGATCTTTATTTTCATAATATTATATTTATCTTATCATTTTCATAATAACAGTTCCTATTTTATTTTCATATTTATTTATTTTTTTATTTAATTATAAAATTTTTTATCATTAAAATATATCATGGTTTACTTTAGTTTTTTGTTTCATATATTACAAATTATCAAAAAAAAGTACTGTTTGAAAGGGAAATAATTATAAAAATTGTGGGATGCAACATTCAACCCCACATAAATTAACCTATCCATCAAAATTTATATAATTGGATGAAAATATTAAGGGTAAATTTCTATCATTACATATTTAGGTTCATAGGTTTTTTCTTCAAATACAATATTCTTCTTGATAAAATTAATATGGTGAGTTGGATTTTCATATTAAATTATAACCAAGATCCTTGATTTCTACTAGATGGTCCTTATAATAGAAATCATGATATAGTGGTGCTATATTGTTTATTAATTTTGATGGTTTAGATATATGATTACTGAAATTATATATATGGAATACAGTATACACTTAAGGGTGGTTTAGAGGAAGTGATATGTGATTGACTATTATCCCCAAATAGTCAATGATTTTAAAAAGGAACAATACATTTTGGGATATACTATTATAATGAACAAAACATTTTTTGAATTAAATTTCCCATCAATATATTAGTTTTTATTATATATAATTATACAAAAAACATAAATATTCTTAGAAACATTTCATTATAACATTATAAAATAAATATCTCTATTATCACCATTTGGAATTATGATCATTTTTAATATAGTCGTTATAGGGTAAATGATTGAATTAATGTTCATTAAGGGTTATGATGAGATAATATTGATGTAAAAGGGAGTAAAAATGGCCTCATTGTAACAGCCCGAGATTTTATGAAAAATATTCTTTCTTATTTTACAAATGTCTTGTGTTATACGCTACACCAAAAGGAGCTTGCACAACACGCATCCTTGACTTGCCTTGCATTACACGCAATCGCAACCTTTCTCGATAGCGTGTGTGGTACGTAATCCTGAGTTTCACGAAACAATGATATGCTATTAAAATATTATTAAAACTAGCCGTTATGAATAGTAATAACCACTTTTTAAATTTTAGAAATTTTAACTCTCAAAATGGACTTCATTTTTGGATTCGGAGTATCGAATTTAGCCTAAGGTGAAATTTTGGTACTTTTCGGATAACTTTCATATTCTGATGAATAGTGAAAATTACTAAATTATAATTAAAAACAACATTTTTAATCGAAAAAATTAATAGTGATAAATCATTAATTTGAGTGGTTTTAAAGTATATTTAGAATATATTTTTACAATTTAATACAATGTTGGTCATTGGATGTAGTTTCACATTTAAACTAGACATAAACAAGTGTCAATCTTTTGATAGATATTGTTTCTTAAAAACACGCTATTTGTTTTAACAGCGGGATTTAATTATAAAATTAATTAATGCAACTTTTATGTTATGAATTTGGTAAAATAGACTTCATTTTTGAATTCGGAATATGAAATATAGCTTGGGATGAAATTTTGGCATTGTTCTGAAAAACATCAATTTTTGATGAATAGTGAAACTACTAAGTGGTAGGTTAAAAACTGAATTTTGCATAAAACTTAATTTTACCGCTTCTGTGAATGGAATTTCGAAAATCCGAGAGACACGGTTAATATCAAGGACTAAAATGTGGTTCAATGAGATGAAAATAATTTTTTGGTGAATAGTAACTTTTTACTTTTTTTACCACGGTTAATGGTAAAAAAGGTAACTAAGGGTAAATATGATATTAATATTACCCTAACACATGTCCTAATTCTATTGGACAAGTGTAATTCGACCAAAAACAAACATAGGAATAAAATATGACCATTTAGGCCCACTTGGATTAGATTAGGACATTTATTATTAATTTATTTAAAGAAGGGTTAAAATAGTTAAAATCAAAGTTTAATAAGTAAATAATTTTTAATATGGGGTTATACATAAGATAAATTCGACTATAAATATTCATTAGAAATCTAAAAAGATTTCCTACATGATGGTATTTTATTTGTAATTTATAGACATCAAATAATATAATTTATTTATGACACAAAAATGATGCAGTAATTATCTTATTAATGAAATATTGACATAATTGATAATATAAATACCAAAATAAATGTAATTTAAGACTTTTTATGAATTACACTAATTTTATAGGTTACTATGATATATTAGTGTTGATTTAATCAACTTGGTTTGAACATGTAATTCTTTTATGACTTTCACAAAAATCCTATATCAAATAGTGTCAAAATTGAAACAAAATAGTTTTTAAATCAAATATTATATTATTAATTGTTATTTTATTCCTAAAAATCTAAGGTTAGGCCAAATGACTTAGATAAGGATATATATATTAATAATAAACAATTTGGGGTTCGTTTGGCATGTTATAGTAAGTGTATTAACCATATAGTGAAAGAAAACAAAAAGACACGGTAAAAGTTAAATTAATTAACTTAGAGTTAAATCTAATCGATAAGGTTAAAATAAAATCTTAAACTTGTCTAAATTCTATTGGTTGATAGGATTTCGACCCATCCTTACTTTAGCTTCGAAATAAGACCCTTTGGAACCATTATAAACCGATTTTGACTTTAATATAAAATAATATTTTGAGATATTCCTAAGGTGCCCCTCTCCTCCCCTATAAAAGGACACCTCCTCCCCCTCCTCCTCACACCAATTTGAGCACTCAAGCTCGGCCAACCCCTGCCAATTTCTCCTCTCCACTTCCCTAGCAACATCCTAGAGGTTCTGGTCTTCCTCAAAGACCAATTTTAGTGCCCTAAGAGGAGGTCTCAAAGAGGCACTTCAAAGAAGAGGTAATTACCGTTACCAATTCTTTCATCTTTATTTCTTCTTCCACTTATTCTTCTTAGGTTGTTTCATTATGAAGTAATAACATCAGTATCACTCATATACTGATATGTTATTATAAGTATGAAACAACCCTATTTCACCATCTATCCATCCTACGGAAAAAGAAATCACCGCGCGTGCGTACGTACGGAATACCGTCTCCACGCCGTGGTGTAATCTATTTTCCACCACCACCTTACATGGATGGGTATAATGGTGTAAAGAATAACTATACATAGTTATTACAACATCATATTGATTCTGATATATTGTATAATCCACTCCAATTCAATTCAATATTTATAGAAATGATATCATCGCTCGTGCGTACGTACGGACTACCGTCTCCACGACGCGATGAGATTCATTCTCCATGTTAACCATTTAAGAATGATTATAATGTATATATAAGAAATAATAATGAAATATATGACATTATAAAGCTACTGGATTTATGTATATATATACATATGTATGTAATCTACTTACTTCCATTTCAAGACAATAAGGAAAGGAAAACAGCGTCCATGCGTACGTACGGACTACCGTCTCCATGAACGGTGTTTTTCATTTTATTTATCTACCTATTATATATATATATACTGAATATATATGATATATAAATCATATTTTATATTCTGGAAGTAAGTAAATCATGATATAAGTAATAATGATGTCAAGAACAACAATTCAAAACACCTACGATAAATGAAACGATTTTACCCAAAACGCTTCTTTAACATGGAGTTTACAAAAGAACGGGTAAAATAATGTCATAAGTGAACCATATATGATATCATAAAAATGAATATGATTCTGTAATAAGTCAATAACATGATTTAAATCATTATACAGGAGGTTCTAACACTTACAAAGCAAGTCGGACCTAAGGTAAGGGAAATATCACAATCTCATTTTTATCCGAGATTGTTTATTCGTAAGTATTTACTGGGGTGTATTTTATCATCCACATCCATGATCCCTCAACATGTAATATTGTTTCCATCCACTTGAAATAGTTTAAATCCAATTTTAACCTTAGGAGAGTTTTTAGTAAAGAATATAAAAGGAATCTTTTGTCGTTTTTCCGTACGAGGTACTTTTTGACTTTTCCGACAAAAGTACGAAGAATGTTTTTTTTAACTTATACGGCATGAATGGATTTTTAAAACATTACTTCAAAGAAGCTTCCTTTACAAGTTTTCAAGTTTATTTTTAATTAACTTCTTTTATTTTAATGTTGTATGACATGTTATGAAAGGAAAAATGTTTTTGAAGAAGAAAGGATATTTTCCTCAAGAATTCAATTCAAGTGTTTTATCAAAATTATTTTCCATCTAAGATAATAAAGGGTTCTGTTTCTATCCATATTTTTACATTGGTTTGACTATGTTGTGATGGAATTATGTTTATGAATTCCTTTATCATATATGAATTGATTTATGATGTCATGATGTTTCAAGAATCCCATTTTTGTTACATGTGTTATGCGATGATGCATGTTTTATGATTATGTGGCACACATAAGAAAGGATTCATTATAAGATGGGTGGGACCTATATCTCCCTCCAATGCATTGGGTAATGATTTTATATCTCATGAGATAGACATGGCTGGAATGGTAGGTTATACCGGTTCAGTGAAACAGGACTGAAACGAGGATTACTCGATTCAGAAAGGGACTTTGTCCACTAAGATAGTCTTGGCAATGAGTCTTGACTAACAAGAAATGATTCTCTATGATTATGTGTGTATGCCACAAAGTTCCATGTTTTATGTTATGATTATTGTGATTATATTTCACTGCCATGATTTATCCCATGTTATGAAATTATGCTCTCTTTTGCAGGTTATGATTTCCAAAATGTTATGTTTTTATGAATATGATGTGATTGATATTTCTTTTGTTTACCCTTACTGAGCATTTGAGCTCACCCTTTTATGTTTTCTTTTCCCCAGGATATAAAGAAAGGTTTTAGGTAAAAAAAAGGAAGATCTTTATGGGAGATGTTGAAGATCTTTCACCACGATTAGAAGATTATAGTCCGAGTTTCCAAAGACACTAAACTATTACGGTCCTTGTGTGTGTGTTTTTGTAATGTACTAAGTATTCCGCAAAAGTAATGTGAAGTCCATGTACGTCAGGCTTCGGGTCTCTACAGTTGGTATCAGAGGAAAGGTTTAGTCAACCTTTGGAAACTAGGATGCGAAAACGTTAGTGAGATCCCTAGAGATATTTCTAAGGTATGTCTAGGGATGTCTCTAAGGTTAAGTATACGTATAGGTTATAGTAATAGAATTACGCTAACAATCATAGAATTAAACCTAAGATGTTGGATATTGAAGGTACTCCCCCTTTATTTTGTTTTTTTCCCTAGCATGATTTTTGCCTCTCACACTATTCTTTATGGGTTTTAGACGATGGCTGGAACCCGAAGGAACCGTGTTGATCAATGCAATGGACAATGTAATGATTGCCCTCCTGAAAAAACAAATGTTATGGGAGATGGAGTGCAAAATCTTATTGCTATACTTACACAAGCTATGAATCATTCTGGACTTCCAAATGAGCAGAGAAGGGAACAATATTCTATTGAGTCCTTCATGAGGCAACGTCCACCTTCTTTCAGTGGGTCTACTGATCCATTAGTTGCTGAACAATGGATTAGTACTACTGAAAAGATATTTTCAGTTCTTCAATGTTCTGAACATGATAAAGTCATCTTAGCAGTATATCGTTTGGAAGGTGATGCTGATCAATGGTGGAATCTTATCAAGAATACGAGGCCAAGAGATGAAATTGAGTCCATGGAATGGGACGAGTTCAAGAACTTGTTTTTCAGTAAGTACTTCCCTCGTATTCTTCGAACAAAGATGGAGAAAGAGTTTCTTGAACTGAAGCAAAGGGACGATGAATCTGTTGGTACCTATGAAGCAAATTTTACAAGACTTGCAAGGTATTCTTCTGGAATTATCATCCAACCTGAAAGTAAAGTTGATCGATTTTTCAGTGGCTTAAAACCAAGTCTTCGAAGGGCATTATCTATAAGAGACTTCAGTAGCTATGAAGAAATTGTGCGTTGTGCTATCAAGGTAGAAATGGAAGTTGGTGTTACATATCCATCTCATGGTTTTGACAAGAAACGAAAGATGGAGTTCAAGGAGAAATCTTAGAATAATGGTGAAAAGAAGATGAATGTTTCCTTATGCACAAAGTGTGGAAAGAAGCATGGTGGAGATTGTCTTAAAGGGACTAGAAAATGTTTTAAGTGTGGAAAAGAAGGTCATCGAGCAGCTGAGTGTCGAAGTAATGGAAAAAGGGTTTCTAATGATGTGAATAAAGCAAACACTGCAGAGAACGCACCGCCAACACTTCAATGCTTCAAGTGCAAGGAAATGGGGCATTATGCTAATAATTTCCCTAATCCAAGGGTTAGTGATGATCAACATGAGCAACCACTAAAGGCAAAGGACAAAGGGAAATCACATGCGATCACTATTGACAATGTTGAATATGACAACGATGTGGTGGAATGATTAAGTGTTTATGTAATGGGATTCCAAAATAATGTTGTATCATTGAGTATTGCAATATTTATTGATGTGGTATTCAAAGTGATTGAGATATTTTTTTGGAAATAAGATGATATGCACATAATGAAGACGAGAAAATGAAATGTTTAATAGTATTCATGAGCTCATGATTGATATAAGGACTAAGTGATATCATGGTTTGAGTATATAGAATTTTGAGGATTTTGGTATGTGGAAAGTGTTAACTTTTAACTGCACTCATGTTTTCACTAAGGTATTCAAGAGAATACACGATTAAGGACTTTGAATGTTTGGAATGTGACCAACAAGACATATCTTATGATATGTGGGGATCAACGACAGTATTAAATCTCTGGTAATCGTTGTCACTATATTATGAGAGTGGACTGCAGTATTATGTATAAGCCTAAAGATTAGACTGGATTATGTTGGACATAAGTTAGTATTGTTTAAGGATAGAAGATTTTCGATATTATTGATGGGATGTTATAGTAACGTAGTTTTAGAAAAAGGGACAACCTACAGGACGGGCGACAACCCATCGCTTCGGACAAGGCTGTAGGAATCGAACCCACAACCGAAGTGCGACTGGCCTTTATCGCCTACCACTGACCTACAGGAAGTCCCTGTTTAGTAGAAGCTAGTTTTATTATATTAAGCAGTATGATATATGAAGTATAAGTCCATTTTAGGAACTATATATGATTAATCTGACTATAGAATGACTTATGTATATTTAATAACTTTTGCTTACCTTTTGTTTGAGACAGATGGAATGACCCGTCATTCTATCACATGATCTGATAACACTTCACAAATAACAAATTCAACTTCATTTATTTAAGAGATGAAGTGGAAATTGTTCAAGGCACGAACAACAGTGATATTGTATCAAAATAAAGTAAGTATTTATTCTAATTCAAATTTTCAACTTTAGGGAAATGATCTTGAAAACCAAAAATGTTGTCCTAGTGATCTTATACCTGATGAATCAGATGGTACCTTAGATCGTCACAAATTTATGGATTTGTGATTACTGGCTTTTCCATAGCCATGTTCTCTACCACTCTCCATCAGAACATGATGGTTAGATTTCTCTTCCATATCCATATTTTCACCTATGTGGAAACCCAGTGATTAGTTTATTTGGGTAATCGTTACATTTCATACTTTAGTTTTTAAAGCCATGTTTTGGTATTCTCTTTTACGATGTGGGTTTCTATTAAAGAAACTTTCGAATATTAAACCATTTATAACCCCGACGAATTTCGAGGGCGAAATTCATTTTAAGGGGGGTAGAATGTAACAGCCCGAGATTTTATGAAAAATATTCTTTCTTATTTTACTAATGTCTTGTGTTATACGCTACACCAAAAGGAGCTTGCACAACACGCATCCTTGACTTGCCTTGCATTACACGCAATCGTAACCTTCCTCGATAGCGTGTGTGGTACGTAATCCTGAGTTTCACGAAACAATGATATGCTATTAAAATATTATTAAAACTAGCCGTTATGAATAGTAATAACCACTTTTTAAATTTTAGAAATTTTAACTCTCAAAATGGACTTCATTTTTGGAATCGGAGTATCGAATTTAGCCTAAGGTGAAATTTTGGTACTTTTCGGATAACTTTCATATTCTGATGAATAGTGAAAATTACTAAATTATAATTAAAAACAACTTTTTTAATCGAAAAAATTAATAGTGATAAATCATTAATTTGAGTGGTTTTAAAGTATATTTAGAATATATTTTTACAATTTAATACAATGTTGGTCATTGGATGTAGTTTCACATTTAAACTAGACATAAACAAGTGTCAATCTTTTGATAGATATTGTTTCTTAAAAACACGCTATTTGTTTTAACAGCGGGATTTAATTATAAAATTAATTAATGCAACTTTTATGTTATGAATTTGGTAAAATAGACTTCATTTTTGAATTCGGAATATGAAATATAGCTTGGGATAATATTTTGGCATTGTTCTGAAAAACATCAATTTTTGATGAATAGTGAAACTACTAAGTGGTAGGTTAAAAACTGAATTTTGCATAAAACATAATTTTACCGCTTCTGTGAATGGAATTTCGAAAATCCGAGAGACACGGTTAATATCAAGGACTAAAATGTGGTTCAATGAGATGAAAATAATTTTTTGGTGAATAGTAACTTTTTACTTTTTTTACCACGGTTAATGGTAAAAAAGGTAACTAAGGGTAAATATGATATTAATATTACCCTAACACATGTCCTAATTCTATTGGACAAGTGTAATTCGACCAAAAACAAACTTAGGAATAAAATATGACCATTTAGGCCCACTTGGATTAGATTAGGACATTTATTATTAATTTATTTAAAGAAGGGTTAAAATAGTTAAAATCAAAGTTTAATAAGTAAATCATTTTTAATATGGGGTTATACATAAGATAAATTCGACTATAAATATTCATTAGAAAGCTAAAAAGATTTCCTACATGATGGTATTTTATTTGTAATTTTTAGACATCATATAATATAATTTATTTATGACACAAAAATGATGCAGCAATTATCTTATTAATGAAATATTGACATAATTGATAATATAAATACCAAAATAAATGTAATTTCAGACTTTTTATGAATTCCACTAATTTTATAGGTTACTATGATATATTATTGTTGATTTAATCAACTTGGTTAGAACATGTAATTCTGTTATGACTTTCACAAAAATCACATATCAAATAGTGTCAAAATTGACACAAAATAGTTTTTAAATCAAATATTATATTATTAATTGTTATTTTATTCCTAAAAATCTAAGGTTCGGCCTAATGACTTAGATAGGGATATATATATTAATAATAAACAATTTGGGGTTCGTTTGGCATGTTATAGTAAGTGTATTAACCATATAGTGAAAGAAAACAAAAAGACACGGTAAAAGTTAAATTAATTAACTTAGAGTTAAATCTAATTGATAAGGTTAAAATAAAATCTTAAACTTGTCTAAATTCTATTGGTTGATAGGATTTCGACCCATCCTTACTTTAGCTTCGAAATAAGACCCTTTGGAACCATTATAAACCGATTTTGACTTTAATATAAAATAATATTTTGAGATATTCCTAAGGTGCCCCTCTCCTCCCCTATAAAAGGACACCTCCTCCCCCTCCTCCTCACACCAATTTGAGCACTCAAGCTCGGCCAAACCCTGCCAATTTCTCCTCTCAACTTCCCTAGCAACATCCTAGAGGTTCTGGTCTTCCTCAAAGACCAATTTTAGTGCCCTAAGAGGAGGTCTCAAAGAGGCACTTCAAAGAAGAGGTAATTACCGTTACCAATTCTTTCATCTTTATTTCTTCTTCCACTTCTTCTTCTTAGGTTGTTTAATTATGAAGTAATAACATCAGTATCACTCATATACTGATATGTTATTATAAGTATGAAACAACCCTATTTCACCATCTATCCATCCTACGGAAAAAGAAATCACCGCGCGTGCGTACGTACGGAATACCGTCTCCACGCCGTGGTGTAATCTATTTTCCACCACCACCTTAAATGGATGGGTATAATGGTGTAAAGAATAACTATACATAGTTATTACAACATCATATTGATTCTTATATATTGTATAATCCACTCCAATTCAATTCAATATTTATAGAAATGATATCATCGCTCGTGCGTACGTACAGACTACCGTCTCCACGACGCGATGAGATTCATTCTTCATGTTAACCATTTAAGAATGATTATAATGTATATATAAGAAATAATAATGAAATATATGACATTATAAAGCTACTGGATTTATGTATATATATACATATGTATGTAATCTACTTACTTCCATTTCAAGACAATAAGGAAAGGAAAACAGCGTCCATGCGTACGTACGGACTACCGTCTCCATGAACGGTGTTTTTCATTTTATTTATCTACATATTATATATATATATACTGAATATATATGATATATAAATCATATTTTATATTCTGGAAGTAAGTAAATCATGATATAAGTAATAATGATGTCAAGAACAACAAGTCAAAACACCTACGATAAATGAAACGATTTTACCCAAAACGCTTCTTTAACATGGAGTTTACAAAAGAACGGGTAATATAATGTCATAAGTGAACCATATATGATATCATAACAATGAATATGATTCTGTAATAAGTCAATAACATTATTTAAATCATTATACAGGAGGTTCGGACACTTATAAAGCAAGTCGGACCTAAGGTAAGGGAAATATCACAATCTCATTTTTATCCGAGATTGTTTATTCGTAAGTATTTACTGGGGTGTATTTTATCATCCACATCCATGATCCCTCAACATGTAATATTGTTTCCATCCACTTGAAATAGTTTAAATCCAATTTTACCCTTAGGAGAGTTTTTAGTAAAGAATATAAAAGGAATCTTTTGTCGTTTTTCCGTACGAGGTACTTTTTGACTTTTTCGACAAAAGTACGAAGAATGTTTTTTTTAACTTATACGGCATGAATGGATTTTTAAAACATTACTTCAAAGAAGCTTCCTTTACAAGTTTTCAAGTTTATTTTTAATTAAATTCTTTTATTTTAAAGTTGTATGACATGTTATGAAAGGAAAAATGTTTTTGAAGAAGAAAGGATATTTTCCTCAAGAATTCAATTCAAGTGTTTTATCAAAATTATTTTCCATCTAAGATAATAAAGGGTTCTATTTCTATCCATATTTTTACATTGGTTTGACTATGTTGTGATGGAATTATGTTTATGAATTCCTTTATCATATATGAATTGATTTATGATGTCATGATGTTTCAAGAATCCCATTTTTGTTACATGTGTTATGCGATGATGCATGTTTTATGATTATGTGGCACACATAAGAAAGGATTCATTATAAGATGGGTGGGACCTATATCTCCCTCCAATGCATTGGGTAATGATTTTATATCTCATGAGATAGACATGGCTGGAATGGTAGGTTATACCGGTTCGGTGAAACAGGACTGAAACGAGGATTACTCGATTCAGAAAGGGACTTTGTCCACTAAGATAGTCTTAGCAATGAGTCTTGACTAACAAGAAATGATTCTCTATGATTATGTGTGGATGCCACAAAGTTCCATGTTTTATGTTATGATTATTGTGATTACATTTCACTGCCATGATTTATCCCATGTTATGAAATTATGCTCTCTTTTGCAGGTTATGATTTCCAAAATGTTATGTTCTTATGAATATGATGTGATTGATATTTCTTTTGTTTACCCTTACTGAGCATTTGAGCTCACCCTTTTATGTTTTCTTTTCCCCAGGATATAAAGAAAGGTTTTAGGTAAAAAAAAAGGAAGATCTTTATGGGAGATGTTGAAGATCTTTCACCACGATTAGAAGATTATAGTCCGAGTTTCCAAAGACACTAAACTATTACGGTCCTTGTGTGTGTGTTTTTGTAATGTACTAAGTATTCCGCAAAAGTAATGTAAAGTCCATGTACGTCAGGCTTCGGGTCTCTACACTCATCAAGTATGATTATTCCTTAATAATCTCAATTATCTATTATTTTAATGTAGTTAACCTCAATGGTGTTCCTCCTTGACCATGTTTATGAACTTCTATAAGTGAGGCTCAAGTGGAATCATCTATGGGAGTTGATCATGTTATGAGAGATCACCATAAGATCAATTATTTCCAAACTACCCTATGAAGGTACCACCGTTGAAAACCATTCGCTAAGGTCTTTTGTTGGTGTAATAAGTGGTTATGTATCTATTATTTGAAACCCTACTATATTAATTAATATCTAAGGTTTGGTCTCAGAGAACAATGAGGAAAGTTAAACTATTTTATAGGTGGAACTAGATTCCATTACATGGTTCACATTATGCATCCTAGAGTGCGTGGTTATGATTTGGTTAAGCAATTGTGGAGTAACAATAATATTTAGTGGTTCCACAAATTTTGGAATAGTTGTGGTGTGGAGTGTAGACTGCAGAGTGCAAGCTTGGGTGGTAGGTTTGGGCAGTCCTATAATTTTTTTTTCTATATCATAGAGAATTGTCTATGAAATGTGTACTTCTGATGTCTATGGGGCTACATCATAGTGGTGTAAATTATGTTTGGGTTATTGTTCTTGATTTATAGGATCTCTATATTGTACATGGCATGGATTATAACCATAATTTTGAATAGGAACCATTGCGTAATAGCCATTTTCCTTTGGTTGTAGTTCTTATCAATTTGGAACCCATTGTGTTATAGTAATAATTTATGTTACATGATGACTATTTTCCTAAATTACTGATAAATTCCCATGCACACTCAAAACCTATTTATTTCAATCCTTCCATCTTTAACATTGATCACCTCTATGGCTTCTTCAAGATCCTGTTCTACCCCCAAAAACTATGTTTTACCCTTGAGGTTGGAGGATCAACTATTGAAAATTCTAGGTGAGTTCACCCATATATTATAATTGTTTTTCCTCCATTACCTTTATATGAATCCCATATATAATCATATTAAACCATATACTTCTTTAATATTATTCTATAATATATTTTTTGAGGATTTGGGATTTGTTATAGGGATCACTAGAATATGATATTGATCGTGTTAGTACACAGACATGATTTGGGTACCAGATCTTGAATATATTGGGGTTAATCATCAATTATCTTGAGATTAGAAGTTATATACCATATAAAGACCTTTTATAAGGTTCATTCCGTGAGTTAGATCACATGTGTGTGTAGCCGATAAGACCCATGTTTGATATTGATCACATGTGTATGCGTTTATATCCCATGAGACCCATGTTTCATATGGATTTCATGTGTGTGTCTATGGATGCTAAGACTCCTGATTAATATTCTATGTTTGGTCATATATGTTATATTCTAGGTTTTGTGTGAATATATGGTTAGTGGAGGATTTTACCCTACTTCTACATGATATGAGGACCACTGTAACATGGTTATACCTTATAGGGGGTCACATGTGACATTCCATGATAATGATGCTGGTATAGGACACATGTAAGGGATGTAATATACTAGATTCAGGACCAATGGAAGTGTCATGATATGAAATCATTTTTTACCGACCTATAGAATAGATAGGTAAAGATGGTCGTGAGGGCTGATCCATGTCATAGATCGGATAAGAAGTCCTTATGGCATAAACTAGGGCTTATTTTCTAGGTGGGTTCTAAAAGATATAAGTATTGACATTGGGACAGACCCATGATATCATCTTTAATTATGATTATTCTTCTAGTATAGAGACAAATTAGGTACATCCGAGGTTTGTGTCTATTTTCCTAGCATACAACATCTTAACACATGATTAGTTGATGCATAAATACACAATGACTTTTCTCCATTTCATAAACTTCTTATGAATGTGAACATATGTTAACGATGAAATGGTGGTATAAATTTGTTTTTATACTCATACCTTATATGGAAATCATAAGGAATGTGCTGAATGCATGATCAGGGGTTCGGGAAAGTGTAGAGGCCCAGTGAAAGGGAGCAAAAGGATATGAAGATTGATAATCATATGCGATATTGGTATGGAAATCAGGGTGATTTTTTTGTGTCTTTATTTAGTCCTATTTAATTATTATACTATAGTATTAAAAACCATAATAAGAATCCTTATTTATTAATTTTTATGATTTTATAAAACCTATTATTTCATGTGTTATAGAATATTTATTATTCAGTTTTGATGGTCCCCTTTCAATTAGTATTATTTTATTTATATGATTTTGATTTACTTATTTTAATTATAATGGTAACATTCCCCAATATTCCCTTAAGACCCTCACATCTATTTGAAAACCTCTTGTATACGGTTAGGTGCACATGAGGTCATGTAGTACTCTGGACCAAACTGAGTAATTTGGGTCAGGGTGTTAAAAATTGGAATCAGTGGAATGGTCTTCTAATTTTATTTACCTATCAGATGTGTTTGGAGAAAGGTAAAAAGAAGCTAGGTTATGTGGAACTCAGTTAGGGGAGCTGTAAGTGTGCCTAAATATCTCATGTATCATGGACCATTGAGTTACCGATGACAGGATTTCTATTAATGATTGTGAATTTATGATTTATGTTGATCTTGAGTATTTTTTATTGCTATATTTTATTGTATTTTGGTGTTCTAATGCATAAAAACTATGAATGTATAATCACAAGTCATATATAAATGTTTCTTTCCATATATTATAGTTCATTTAAATGAATTTAATAATTTTTAGTATTACATATATGAAATATTGCGATTTAAATTAGATTATTTTAAACATGATCATGAATTTTATATGTATAAGACTCAGACAAACTTGTAGGTTTGGATGATTAAGAAAATACATTAGGTAGTAATCAGAGAGTTGTACATTATTGATATGAGTAGCCTCCAAGGTTAGATCATCCTATATAATTCCCTCATCTCTACCTATAAAATGATTTGGTTGTTATCTTATGTAATCTTATATAGATGTTATAATCGTAAACATTGATTTAAATAAAATTCCTTATTGAAGGATACTAATTAAACTGCTAGTAGAATCTTTTCATAATTCCCTCACTATATTGGATTATATATTTCCACCAAAGGGATAGGAGGATATAACTAATCATTTTCCAATGCCTACTCTAGTGTTTTAAGTAGTGAAACCACATGATCTAGGTATCTTCCTCGTAGTGTATGTTCATGGAAGAGGTGTTCCTAGGACACTATTTAATTATTCCTATGTCTTCCATCACCAATGTCCTATATCATTTTAGGGAACAAGAGGCCCTAGGGATTTTTAGTACTAGATCACATCATCGTGCAGATCATCGATCTAGTAGAGACATTAGAGGATTAAAGATTATTTTTGGTGTCTTTCATGCTTGAAGGAACCACTATATGATAGTGGGTTTCATGAACTAGGAATGAAGACATGATGGTATTACATGGCTAACCATCATGAATTTCTTCTTTGAGGGGTTCTTCTGAGATATGATGAAGATAGATCATGCATAGTATTTTATATAGCTTCATCAATGATAAATTTCAGTGTCTAATTATTCATCTAATTTCATTTATTTTCTTTAAATTTCTCCTCTCATAGTTGGAAATATGGAAAAGAAGGCTTGGGTATTCAATATTGTCCTCCGATGAGAGTCAAGGTGTCAGTTCAGAAAAATTGACATGACAACAAATGTTGAGGGATTTCACAAGGCCTTAATGATAGAGAAGGTTTTAGAGGAGGGAAAATATGTATGTATTCTTCTATATAATTGTTGATTTACTAGCATAATTCAAAATTTTATTATGAGTTTCACTATTGGTAGAATAAGAGGATGGGTGATGAGTTACAATAGGGTGGTAGCTAGAATATAGAGAAGATTAGGGTTTCTTCCACACCCTCTATGGTAGGTGGATGTCCTAAATGTTTTACCAATGTAAAGAGTGGTAAAAATAAAAATAAAAGGATCCTAGAAATGTTTCATTAGAGAATAAATATTTAAAATCTCTTTCAGTTTTGTTCTAGGGAATTACTGACTAGTTATAATATGAGTGTTTTGTAGTGACACATAACTATCATACATGAATATTCCATCATTTAATATGAATATTAAATATATCAACTTACAATACATCCTATAACCATAATTGGGTTTTTCTTTTGGATTTTAGATATATAATCCCCTTATTTCAAGAAAGATATTCATTTTTGATATATAGAATGCCTTTTAGGTATTCCATACTTCAAACCATTCTTCATAACCTGGGGAAATAAAACATAAAACAGGGTTAGATAATATTCTCAGTAAGGGTGAACATAGAATATACCAATCAATGATCATACATGGTCATAGGATAAGAATAAGGGTATGATATCATGATCATAAATTAAGATGTTTAAACCCAATCTATCAATGATTATAAACATGAATCTTGATATAAAAAATTACAATAATAATAAATAGTATTCATAGGAGTATAGAATCATCAATAATATTACATGATCCATGATAGGATAACATAAACATATAAATGTGAAAAAATGCATGATTATAACATTGTGAATATGTTTAAATAGAAACAAAATCACTCATTAAGTTAAGGTCATGAAATTATGACCTCAAATAAACTTATGGACCCGAAACCACATCAACACATAATCATTCGAACATGAAAACTAGCTCTATACATAATCATATGGACATGAAAACCAGGTCTACACATAATCCTATGGACATGAGAACCAGATTCATATATAAAATTGTGAACCTAAAATTAGATTGACCCATAACTTATCGTTATACTGAGTTATCAAAATTTACCCAATTCATTGGAGGGATATAATGGACCCACCCATCACATTATCATAATACCTTTATATGTAAACTCTATGTTCATTAAAAAACTTAACATTTCATTATATCATAACTTATGGATAAAAAAATGGTTTTATAAACATTTTATAATAATAACAATAAAATATACATATAAAGAATATGGATTGTATTGTAAGATTATATCATCAATAAACCATAAGTAATAATAAATTATGTTATTATAGTTGAAATATTTCTTTATAATATATTAATAATATTTCATGGAGAAAATAATATTTTTATTTTTAAGTCACATATTTAAAATTTAAAAAATTCTTAAATATTAAAAGAAAACATTTATTTTAAAATTACCCTAAAAACATACAAATAAATATTTAAATAATTTAAGATTATTGATTATGGTAAATTACTTTCATAATATATATGTTAAAAAACTTTCTTACACATTGTTTGTAAAAAGTAAAAAGTATATTCATTAGAAAATAACATGAAGATTCCTTTCAAACCATTTTGTAAAAAGTAAAAGATGGGTAAAAATTGCTATAAAACAATATTATAATTATAAAAATATTTTTTAAAATATTTTTATAAAATATAGATACATAATAAAAAGTATTTTTGACCAAAAAGATAAATAAGGTCACTTTTCCTCAAAAATATTATTTTGAACTCTCGAGTACCTAAAAAGTGGAAAATAAAAGTAAAAAATTAAATATATTTAAGTAAATATATGAAAATAAATTTTCATATATTATTTAGAGGTAAATAATTAAATTTCATAATTAATAAATTAATCATAAACAATATCGGTAAACAATGAGATTGTAACATAAAACCCTTACCACATTGGTAACTTTTCAATCAAACCATATTTAAAAAGAGATCCTTAAATGGATATTTATATACCCATAATGTTCATGAGAAGAATATTTCAAGGCATTCATGGATTGTTTATACTCCATATAAAATATAAAAGTGTTGAATATAGTGTGGATCCCATGAAAATAAAAGTGTGTTGAGAATCCCATACCCTGAGTTTGAATTTATTTTAAAGTGATTTAACATATTATATAATAAATATAAATTCTTTATGTTTCTATAATAAATTAATTTTCATAATTTTTATATCACATATAATACACTTATAACATTTTAACCCCAATTTATTATTAACTCGTTATTAAAATCATTATATATGAGAGTTCACAATTTTTTTCTCATGAGAATTTCATTTTTGTAGTTCTAGTATTTGTACTTGGATCATAGTTAATCATCTAAATAATATTAACCATTATATAAATATCATATTATATATATATATATATATATTCATATGTAAAAGGTATATATTAATAATGAATTACATTGTTAATGGAGATGGTAGGTCATACGTACACAGGAATGATGTTTTCACTTTTCATCAGATAAAAAAAATGTTAAATAATAACTAACCTTTATAGAATAATTTTATATAATATATATCTTATTTATTAATTAAATATATCTTCATTACCATCAATATATATTATAAATGAAAAATGAACCACATTGGTTCAAGGATTTTATAGTCCATATGTACACACACACAATATTATTATTTTCCATGATATTAAAAGTTAAGATGGCAGATATTATATTATAATTATAGAAAAATAAGTATTTCATAAATATCATATATTAAATTTAAACACACCATAATAAACAACTATTAATGATAGTAATAAAAAATTAATTTTTCGCTATGTGGATGTGGTAGTCCACACAAACACACGAGCGATACTTTCCCTTCTCGTTTGATGGGAGTAGAGGGAGGATATTTTTGGTCAATTAACCCTAATAAAATTTAATTATATTAATTATACCGAATGTATTATTTTATTATGAATACCATATATTTATAAAAGGTAGAAGTATAAAGAAATTGGAAGTGGTCGGGTATGACGATTACCTCATCATCGATAGGACTCCTTTATTAGATAAATTATTAAGGACCTGTGGAATAGTATTTTAAGAATATCATAAACTCTAGTTTAGGTATATAGTTGTTTATAAGTTAATTGGGTAGGATTTGGTTTATTTATATGGCTAATAGTGGTGTAAATAAAAGATAAAATGGATGCCCCTTTATAAGGGAGGGAAAGCATGCACTTCCAATTACAAAAACAAAAGAAATATAAACAATTCATACACAAGAATAATGATTTCAGATAAATAGATATTTGAAGAAAAATATATAGTCGAAATATCCTCATAAATAGAAATGTATATAGGTTTTTATGTTATTTTAACCTTATCTTTTGAAATAAACACTTTATGAACTAATTTTAACATTAATGACGGTAACAACATTTTCTATCATAAAGGGTACTATTTTAATTATAATTTAATAATAAGATAATTACTTTAAAATGGTTAAAATTTTAAACCATTTATCATCATAATTCTTCTCATTAATTTTTTTATTTTTTTACAAATAATTTATATAAATATTAATTTTCATAAAATATCATAAATTACATTTTTTAAACTATTTTTTTACTTTGACATTAAAGTCATCATGATAATTATAGAAATTGGAATATAAAAAATTAAAAATCTATAAAATCTTTCATTTATCTAAAAAATTTATCGAACACAATAATTCAGAAAAATTATTTTTCATTTAATATTTTTAAAATCATTTATTTTATTTTTTTCATAATTGAATAATTTTTTTGTCGGTGATACATAAGGATTTAATATAATTAATCAATCACTAAAAAATTATAAATAAATTACCATAATAAAATAATTAATTATCATTTAAAATAAATATTTATGAATAAAAATATCCTCTTTTACACTTATGATAATGTTTTAGAGTCATTAAATTCAATAGAGGGACATTTTAAAATTTACATAACTTAATATAATTTAAATTTCATTATCTATGAAAAATGGCACAAAAATTTCATATATTTAAATTTGGTATGACTATGTTTTAATTTGATATATCCAAATATATATCGAGAAGTTTTGGGTTGTTTTATAGACCACGTCTCATTGTTTTAACCATGTTTTACCCATTTTACCTTTATTGAAGTGATGAATATTTATCACAATTACTATTCATGATGACTAAAAATAAAGAGGTACTATTAACCAAATTTGAATGAACTAATCCCAAATATGTAATCAATTTTCAATATTCAATCTTCTTAGGTTTCATAAATTTATTTTAATATAAATGTGTAAAATGAAATAACAAACTGTTTTTAGAGAAATGTTTTTTTAATAATAAAAATTAACTTTTATTAAAATAATAAATATTTATGATTAAAGTTGAATTAATTAGATTAATATGAAAAAATTGTATAATATTTCACTTTAATAAAAAATCCAAAATATAATGGTAATTTTAAATTAATTTATTTTGTGAAATAAAATGACAGTATTAGAAAATTTTGTAGTTTTCACTGTTCACTGAAAGACCAATTATTTCAGAAAAATAAAATTTAAACATAATGTTAAATAAGGTTTAAAGAATTAAAAAACAATTTTTATTTAATAAAATACAATTTATAAACGTCTTAGAAAATAATTATAATTTCCACACACAAAATAAAATAAAAATTGTTTGGAATAAAATTCCCTTTTAAAGCGTAAAATGACTTTACTGAAAATTGAGTTCTTACTTCCTAATAATTAATCAATAAATTTTGATTTATTAGGACCACTATAAATATATTTTATTATTCCTTTACTCATATTCATTCACACCAATTTAATTTCATTT
Organism: Viscum album; assembly: GCA_963277665.1. Lineage (NCBI taxonomy): Eukaryota > Viridiplantae > Streptophyta > Magnoliopsida > Santalales > Viscaceae > Viscum > Viscum album. The sequence continues at coordinate 132,471,976 of OY728162.1, forward strand.
TTATTATAGTGACATTTAAATAATACTATTTTGAAAATATATCTCAATTTTCTAAAAGCTCGATATTGTTTTCTAAGAAAGTTATAAATAATATTATTATTTTGAACAAAAAATTTTGGATATTATATTATTCCTCATAACTAAATTCTATCTTACTAAATTTATCATAGTCGGAAAATGTTCAATATTTCAAAATACCTTTATTGAAAACAAACATCATATAGAAGGATAATGAAACTTCTTTTAAAACAAGAAAGTGGAAAACATAAAGGTATCCTAAAATAAAACATAAACATTTTTACAGAAAAAGCGAAAATTGATGGGATGATATATTATTGAAATGGAGGAGAAAAATATCATCTAAGGACTAATAGGGAGCGATATAAAACATGACCATGATAATGTTAAAGACCACAAAATCCAAAACATGTGATTCTTGAAATTATTTACCATTCATCAAAAATAATGATAAAGGGATAACATTTTTATCTGAAGATGATTTTACTAAATATGAGGGATTATTTTACTATCAATAGAGAGCATACATGAAAATGTAATTATATTTTTTTTCTTTTTTACACGCATAATATCATCCCTTGGTTATTATTCAACGATTTTCTACTTCTTCTCTTACTCCATGAAATGAATATTCAAGATGAGTTTTCCTCCTTAAATCACTAAAACAATATTTTAATTAATCATAATACCTATAAATAAATAATAATTAATTCCTTATATATCTTGTTATCATCAAAACTAAAATTGTTAGAAAAAAATTTCCAATATTTTTAAATACAAAACATTAATCTCTAAAACCTCAACAATTAAATTTTAACATAATATTTTATATAAATAGTTATCTATAAGAACCCTCCATAATAACTCTTGGTAAATTAAAAACCCATATATCTAAAATATTTTATCACATAATTTTATTTTCATGGTCAACTATAATATTTATCCCCAGAAAACATGATATATCTTATAATGTTACATACCAAACATGGGATTACCTTGATTATCTTAAAATAAGATAATAAATTGAATCTTTATAAGACCCGAATTAAAACAAAAAAAACAAAAAAACACTATCTTTATTCCTGAAATAAAATTATCATCTATTGAATATATTCCACAAATCAAAAAATGGAATAAGCATAATCGAAGATGTTTTAAAAAACATTATCATCATATAACTAACCAATATCATGTTTACAAATACTATCCCTTTTAATTCATCAATTTCAATCATATTTTTATCCCAAAAAACATTATTATCTCAACATCTAAACCATGTAAAGGGTAATCTTTCCCTAAATTAGTGGTTCCTCCAAAATTATCACCTAACCACTATATCATTTTTCATATTTTTCTATACCATTCAATATATGTTTCCAAATACATAATTAAATACTATTTTAGAAGAATACATAGATGTTTCCTGATTCTTATAACTATAATATAATTGATATAACACTTATAAAACATAATTCACAAAATCAAACACATACACACTTTAATCCTTTCACTTCATTAATTGGAATAACATAGATCCTTCCATGGTCTAGGATTTAACCATTGTATTATGGCATTGAATCGGAAAGAAATGTTTCACATCTATAACACATTGAATTACTCAAAAATGTATTTATTTATAATATTTATTTTAATATAGAAAACATATTCCCCTTCCATTGAGATATTATTTTGGGTTCTATATCCCATAGTCTTGACATTAATAAAATTGACTTTTCTTTCCTCTATCACCATTATCACACCAATGATTATAAAATTTCATCTTACACATATTTTGTGTTTTAGGAAACTCACATAAATTTACATTTTTATTTGTATATTGTTATCATTTATTGGGAATATTCATAAGGAGTCACCTTCTAGATGATATTGTAGTTAATTTCTATGAGTAAAATCATTTCTGTATCTATAAAATTCTCAATTAACATGAATTCTCCTAGTTCAAGACACTGTATAAAAACCAAAAAAAATAGTGTGATAAGAATAATCATTGTGAGATATCATGAAAATTCATTTATATAATCTCTAAATTAGGAGATGTTATTTTTAATCAATGACACCTTATATTTAACCTAGGTCATCCATTATCATAATCTATTCAAATACTTCCTTAATTTTCATAATGAACATATAAATTATCTTAAGAACATCTTCTTATAGTGTTAATATAGTTTATTAGTAAGGTCACACTCACTATGCACCAAAATTATGGTTGAGATATACTCAACTAACTCATTTAGAGGTTATTTCCTGTATATGCATATATTTCAAAAATGAAATCCACATATATTATTTAGAAAGGTATTTTTTTCTTGTAAAACAACACTATTTTATTTTCCATTACATGTTAGGTTCTTATATAATGTGGATTATCATATGGGTTCACATAAAATTGTTATCATCCCAGTTTCTAAAGGTAACTAAAACTTTATCTGATACCAACTATATCATAAAAGAATATTCATAAATAAATATTACACCATATTAGATAAATATTGAATACATAACATTATGATACAATATAGAATAATAAATATTTAATATCATTTTATAATAGATTCATAATCATGTTATTTAATAAAAAACCTTAAATTTTTCCCATGTAGAATGATTCTTAGGTATACCCTACATAAAATTTTTATTCAAATCCTAGGGAACATAAATATAGGAAAGGGTGATCTTAGATACTCAGTAAGGGTAAACATAGTAGATATCAATAATTGATCATACATGAGCATAATATATGTATAAGGGCATGATATCATAATCATATATAAAAAAGTTCATACCCTATCTTTCATAGATCATAAACATGTTTCATAGCCTAAAACATAATCATAAAAATAAACAATATTTATAAGAGCATGTAATCATCAATAATAATCCATGAACCTTGGGAGAATATTATATACATATTATTGTAGAAAAACATGGTTTTATAACATTTTGAACATGTATTAATTGAAATAGGCCCACTCATATGGTTAAGGACATGAAATCAGGCTCTCACATAAACTTATGATCATCAAACCTTGTCTACGCATAATCCTATGGACATGAAAACTAGGTCAAATCATAATATGATTAACATGAAAACGGATTCCATGCATAATATTATAAACACTAATCCAGTTCCATGCATACAATTGTGAACATGAAATAGGGTTTAAGTATAAAATATTTATCTCCTGAGTTATCCGTATTAACCCAATATATTAGAAGTATATAACAGTCCCACCCATAACATTATTATTATCCATTCATATGTCTTCCAAACGATCATAAAAATAGTTAACATTTAATCATAAATTATCCCTAGAAAAAGAAAATGGGTTTTGTAAACATTTCATAATAATAAAAATATACCATCTAGAGACAGAATAAAGATTGAATAATTTGATTATATCTCAATTAAATCCTAACTAACATCATAGGATGTTATGATAGATGAAAATTTCCTTTAAAATGTCATTAAATTATTTATTGAGGAAAACTATGATTTTATTTTTAATTAATTAATTTAAAATAAAAAATTTTAAAAATTAATAAGGTATTTTTAAAAAAAATAGACAAACAAAATTTTACAGTAACCTTCAAATCATTGAGTGGTCAGGTTATTGCAAAAATTCCATTCATGACGTGTATGTTAAAACAAATATTCCTTTCACATTTTTTTTAAAAGTAAAAGGTGAATCATTTATATATCAACTAAAGAATACTTTTATACAATTTTTTAACAATTAAATCATGGTTAAAGATAAATTCTAAAAAAAATCAGAGAATATTAAAATCATTCTTGAAAACATTTTTAGAAAACACTGAAATAGAAGAAAAATAATTTTCCACCAATGAGAGAAATAAAATCAATTTTCCTTAAATATATTATTTCAATCCCTTTAGTAGTTAAAGAGAGTAAAATGAGGGGAAAATATGAAATCTATAGAAATAAATAGAATACATGAAATGTTATGTGATTCCTAGGATGTATATCATGATATTTTATCATAAATACATAATCAAAACCAATCCTAGTGGATAATCAGATTGTAACATAAAATCCATTAAAATTTTGCAAATTTTTAATCCAAACTTCATGAAAGACAGAATCATATATGGATATATATATGTCCCCATAATTTTCCTGAGAATGATAATAAAATATTTTTATGGTATTTATATACACCACATAGAAGAAACATGTGGTGAATATGGAATGTGTACCAAAAAAATAAAAGTTAGACGAGAATCCATTACCACAAGTTTGAATTTATTTAAAATAATTTTAAACACTTTTATAACAAATATAAATTTGTTAAAAATATATAACAAATTAATTTACATAATTATATATTTTATATGATCCAATTATAGTATTTTAACACCCATTTCATAAAAACTGTATAACAAAATCATAATTTTATAGTGATCATTGTTTCATTTTTCATGAGAATTTCAGTTTGGTAGATCTAATACTTATACTTAGATCATGGTTACATAATATTAATAATGTTAAACATGATATTCATATTATATATATTACTTATATATAGTAATATATTCATCTATAAAATTAAGATATAGAAAAAATTATTACATCGTTAATGGAGACAATAGTTCGTACGTAAGCATGGATATTGTTTACAATTTCCAATAGACGAGAATAAATAATGTTATATATTAATTAATTTTTATTGAAAAAAATATTATATATTATTTATAATATTTATTCATAAAATATATCTTTATTATCATCCATGAAAATAGGAAATTAAAAATGAATCACGTCGCTTAATGGAGATGGTAGTCCACACATGCTCAAGAGAAGCATTATCATTTCTCAATGGATTGGAAGGTATAAATTTTGATATTATATTATAATTAAAAAATAATAATTACATTATAAATATAACGTATGAACATTAAACCCATTTTAATAATCATTCATGAAATATGGTGATGGAAAATGAATTGTATATATATGTTGATGCGGTAGTCCACACGTACACATGAGCAATGCTTTCACATCCCATTTAATTGAATACAAGGTTGATATTGGTTTTTATATTGTCATAATAAAATTTTATTATATTTATGATACTTAATTTTCTATTTTATAGTGAATACCATATATTTATATTATTTTAATGAAGAAATAAATTGAATGAGGTTGGGTAAGATGATTACCACTTATTCGATATGCCTTTTTTAGACCCTTTCTTAATGACCCGTGGAATGATATTTTAAGAAAAAAAAACCCAATAAATCATGGATAGGATTTTTTTTTAAGAGAATTGGGTAGGTTTTTGATGAGTTAGTTCCCTCAAAATGGTGTAAAGATGATAATGAAGACATTACCTTAGATAATGGAGGGAAATACACACATGGAATCACTAAAATGATTACAATATAATTAAGGAATTCCAATAAAATATGATAAAAAATATAAATAAGTTAAAATAAAAAGTGTCCCTATACAAAATATCCTAATCCAGTATAATTTTTATACGTTTTTGTGTCATTTTAAACCACATAATATTGTTTTGACCCCATCAGTAATATATTTTAACCTTAAACATTGTAAAAAACTTTTAAATATTAAGAGGTTATAATTTTAAATATAATTTAAAATTTAGCTCATTAATGTATAAGATAAGACATTTTTGACCATTTCTCATCATATCTGTCATATTTCAAGATTTTTATTTTTAAAAAAATTAATAGAAAATTTCATAAAATGTTACAAATGTCATTTTTGACAATATATATTTAATTTCACTTTAAATTCATCAATATAGTTATGTAAATTGAATAAAACCCTTTAACAAAACCCTATAATGTTATATTTATCTGAAAAATATATGGGACACAATAATTCACCAAAATTGTATTAATTTTAATATTTTATAAACAATTTATTTATTTTCTACCAATTGAATATATTCTGTATCAGTGATACATAAGCATTTAAGATAATTATTCAATAACTAAAAGATTGTAAATTAATTACCATTATAAAAAATAATATATTTTCTAATAAAAAATTTTAATTAGACATAATATTTTTTTATAATTATGAAAAAAATAGAGACATTAAAGTCAAGAAAGTTTTATTTTGTGATTTTCTGTTCTTATAATAATATAAAATTATTAATCAATGGAAAATAGAACCAAAATGATGAATATTCAGATTTTGGATGTTTATGGTTATTTTTATTCCATAATACTAAATAAATGAAAGTTTTTCATTGATTTGGAGATCTTATCTCATTGATTTAACCATGTTTAACCCATTTCACCCTTACTTGGGCAATAAATATTTTTAATTGTTTCAATTAATAATTAATAATAGAAATAAATGGGTAATAATAATCACATTCAAACCCCAATATTCAAAATAAATTACCCATTTCTCCATATTATGTCTCTGAAACTGGTGAAATAAATTTTAATTTAAATTAGTATAACACAAGGAAAAACAGTTTTTAGAGAAATTTTTTTAAAGCATAAAAATTAACCTATTTCAAAATCATGAATATTGATAATTCAAATGGAATTAATTTAATTTTTATAAATCAAATGGATTATATATTAATTTTTTACTGAATTATAAATATATTGGTACTTTAATATTACATTATTTAATTAATTTAAATTAAAATATTTGAAAGATTGGTACATTTAACTATTTATTGAAAATTCAATAATTTTAAAAAAATCAAAAAAAATCGCACTATGTTATGGTACCACAATTCACTATTTTTTCACCATAATACCACTTTATTTAACTGGTTTTGTATACGATATTTGAAATATAATAACAAATATCACTTCATGATTAATTCAGAAATTAATTTTTTTACAGTTAAAAAGGGATATTTCACTTGTTTTGATGTTTTCGTTATAGGTGGAGGTATTTGGAGATCCCAAACAAAGATGAAGAAAAATTGGCCAAATTGCACAGGAATCCAAGAACATATGTTGAGGTAAATACAAACTTCTATAGATCTGTGTGTTCAATTGGGATTAAATTTTGTGATCTGATTTAAAATTTAATGGACTATAACTCTTCTGAAAAAATCGATGATAAATTCTTCCATTAAAAGGCCCAAAGGGAACAATCTTTCCATAAAAATGAATCTACAAGGAGTCAATAGTATGACTCTGAATTTTAGAAATATTTCTTATTATAATCCAAATCTTTCTGCAATCATTTAGAAAGATATATAAAAGAGGTCATACATTTTTTTTATTATTTTTGTAAAGAGTGATAAAAATTTATAGTGATATAAAGTCATGGGTCAAGTGGTTTCTCCAAAGCAGTGTTCCCAAAACCACATCCCATTTTGGATATAAAAGAACACCATAGTGACCTCATTTATTAGTTCAAACTAAAAGATAACCCCTACCATTTAAGAGTCCCAAAAGAGTCCTATCATCATCCATGATGTTCTGTAGGCCCCAATCCTCATAGGAAGACCAGTAATGAAGGAGAAGTTCCACCTGAGTCTTCTCCACATATCGATGGCGAGCTAAACGGAATATGGTCATTTCAAAGGAGCTACACATAATTGTGAGGTATGTATGACACCTTATACTATATTGTTATTGTGTAATTTTTGATTGAATAATTTCACTGCCTTTTATCTTAACAGTCATGTCATTTAAATTCATTTCTTGGGTTTAATTAAGTAAAAACACTTTTCATTTCTACATCAACTGGGTTGACATTTCAAGTTGTAATATTGGGTTGTTCTAATTAGTAAACACAATCATCCTCTTAATCTCACACATATATAATATATTTGTATTCTTTGTAATAAGTCACTCTAAGATAGAGGTTCATACCTTTATCAAATGATTTTTGTGAAAGGGTTCGTGCATTGGGAAACATTTTAAGAGGCAAGAGGGAAATCATGATCTTGAAAACCCTCAACCAATGAATTCTATTAAACTATATGCACATTTCAGAAAAATGAAATATCCAAGATTTATATTGAACATGAAATTATGTCCTTCTCACATAATTCATAAAACACCACCATAATTTATCAACTATTAAACTCTTTAATTAATTTATTTTGTTATTAATTGTATTTTCAAAACCACACCCTATTTTAGTAATCATTATAATAAAAACACACTTTAAACATCCAACACTCCATTATAGTCGACTTTGGGTGTTCCCTTGACTATAAATCAACTTTAAACACCAAATTAACTTGACTTATCCTGATAGTGCAGTAAACTTTTGGCATTGTTTCCTGAAATATCATTGGTTTTTAGTGTCATTTTTTTTACTTCATATTTTTTTGTAATTATTTGTTTATTTATCTCATATAATTTTTTATATAAGTGGTGTTATAATGTCTTATTATTTTTAGGTGTTGTGTATGGTGCATTCTACTCAGAGAGAACTACATCCTTTCGAACCTGAACCAAAGATGATAGTAGGTCAATGACGTTGAGACACAATGATCAGTCCTTTAAAAGAGGATTCACATTGCCTTGAGACTCATCTATACCTCATTTATTCTAAAACTAACATAGAAACTAAAATTAACATGTGTAATATGGAAGATAACAACTAATCCTTAAAATAAATAACCACCCCTGATGTGGAGTACCAACATGAATACATCAAATACCCTAAAGAAGCAACCAACTTTGTGCTGAGATCGAGCGCCATCCACCTCTTACCTAAATTTCTTGGTCTTCCTAGTGAGGGCCCCCACTAACATCTAAAAAAATTTCATATAGTGTGCTCTACCATTAATCCCCAAAATATAATTGATGACCTCATTAATTTTAGGGCCTTCCATTTCTCCCTTGATGGTATAGCCAAAGAATATATATACACTATACCTACCACAATTGGGGTTGGATGAACTGAAACGTCTCTTTCTAGATATGTTTTTCCTACCTCCCAAACTCCATCTGTTATAAAATAAATATACAACATTAGGAAATCATAGGTAGGTACCATTCTTGAATACTGGGAGAGATCCTAAATAATTTTTTTATGTTATCCCCACCACCATATTAGTGAACAATTACAAAATAAATACACCTATGCGGAACATATCCCCATGGATCATGACATGATAGATGATGCAACAAGTACTTCCATTGTTGACAAAACTCTGGATATCTGTCATGATTTAGTAGCCAATATTGATCATAATTCCCATTAATTTGGTACACAAAAAATTACCCCATCCTGAGGAGTTCAAGAGGAAATCCATTCACCCTTTTAAAAAAGCTATATAATAAAGTTGATGAGATGGATACCCTTGTAAGGAAATTATAAAAAGAACAAGACAACTCACACTCTCCTTTATTTATATTACATTGTGGTATTTATTCGGATAAAACCCATTTTTTGACCAATTCCCACAACTTCAGGATCCATTTGAGTCTTGTGCAGAAGTATTCTCGAGGTTTACATTATAATAAGAACCCCCATTCATGCAAGAACCATCCGAGACAAATACAAACCTTGGGTGGAAAAGCACCACCACAATTCAAATTAGGAGGAAACTCAAGCCACCCAATGCATAAATAGTATCAAAAATGCCAAGGTATGCAATGTTATTATCCTTTAATATCTCAAAATAATCCTCCTCTCATGTTTGAACTAATGCACAAGGAAATGGTGAAGAAAATGGATACCCAGAACCTTATCTTCCAAAAGACCGCACATAAGTCTATTCAAGACCTACGAACATAAGTGGGAAATCTGGAAAACACCATTAGTTAGATAAATATGTATAGTTCTAGAAATATACCATCCCTTCATATTGATAATCCAAAATACAAAGTTAATATTTTTACAATCAAACTTTGTTATGGTAAACAAGATTCTTCTTCCACTAATTCTACAAAATAGGTATGTCCCCAACTTGAAAAAATTATTTACCCATAAAAGAGTATAATGAAGAGAAACATAAATAGAAGGGTAAACAATTTATTATTGAGGATTCCCCTAAATATTCCATTCCTCTTCCTTTCCCCAAAGAATATCTAAACCTATGAAAAAATTTGATAATGAAATTGATAAAGAAATAATGGATGTATTTAAAAATGTTCAAGTTATCATTTATTTATAGTAAACTACTAATAAAATCTCTTGTTAGTCAAAATTTCATAAATAGAATTTTACCCATAGAGGAAGACTAAAGGGTAATGATAATTTCAACCTAGGAATGAATGTCTTATCCTTGATACATCCATCAATGCCACCCAAATTCAAGGATCAAGACACATACATCTTACCTTTCACCATAGGGGATACATTATTGTTAGATTCAATGCTAGAATTAGGTGCTTCAATTAATATATTACCTTACACTGTGTATACATTTTTATAGCTTAGAGATATTTAAGCGATGGGAACTATTGTGAAACATTCCAACTGAAGTAGAATACACACATCATGGGTGATCAAGGATGTCGTTGTAAACTGAATAATCTCATCTTCCCAACATATTTCTATATTCTAAAGATGGAAGATACTTGAGCCTAAGGAAATTCTCCTATCATACAAGGGATTCCATTCCTTAAAACAGAAAAGCTGATCATAAACATCCAGAATGGTATGTTTTCTATGTTGTTTGGTGGAGAAAAGTTATGTTTTAATATATTTTATTCCATGAAACATTGTAAGAGAACTCCACTAAACCTATCTATTCAATGAATGTTCTCTCAAACAATATAAATACAAAAATACTATACTCCACCCATACTCTAATTCCCTTTCCTCTTCTTAAACATTATATGATTTACATTTTGTTTAATGTTTTGAGTACATTGTGGGTTCATACAAGTAAACATTATGTCCTTTAATTGAAGAGTGTGTTTATTTTGAGGTTCCCATGACCATCGATGATTCTGTATATATAATTTCCATTGATTCTCTTCCCTTAGATAGTAAACCTGATAAGATAGAAAATTTCATGGGTCTCATTCCAAATAAATTCCCTCCCTAAATCTATAAAACTCTAGTTTTAGAATTAAAACCACTTCCATATAATTTAAAATATGCCTATCTTGAGGGTATTGACCAATTTCCTATCATTATTGCTAATAACATCTCTTAAAAGTATAAATAAAAACTTCTCAACCTTTTTAAGAGTGAGTAAAAAGGGAATTGGAAAGACATTAGATAATATTCTTGGGATTGACCAATCTATTTTTATACACCATATAATTTATTAAAATTAGCTTAAGACCTCAAGAAATGATAAACTCTTGTTGAATCCCACCATACTTCATGCTTTAAAATTGAAAGTTAGTAAAATGCTTGATGATGGGATCATCTTTCCCATATCTAATAGTAAAGGGTTTAGCCCACTGCTAATTGTGCCTAAAAAACTAGAATATCCATAATGTCAAATGGTAGGAATGAATTGGTTCTAACACGTGTGAAAAAACAGTTGGTGAGTCTGTATTGATGATTGTCGACTAGATCAAGCCATGTAAATAGACCATATTCCTCTAACTTTCATTGAAAAAATGTTAGAAAGACTAGATAGTATGTCCAATTATTCATTCCTGTATGGGTTTTAGGGTTATTTACATATAAATATATATATAGAACCTAAGGATCATGAAAATAAAATGTGTACCAATCAATTCATCACATTTTCATTCTGAAGGATTCCTTTTGGTCTCACAAATTCTCATGATACTTTTCAGTGTTTTATGATAAGTATATATTCCGAGTACCTTCAGAATTTCGTGGAAGTTCTTATGGAAGGATTCTTAGTTTATGGAACTTATTTTGTTGGCTGTTTGACTTTCCTAGGGTCTATCCTCTATCATTGCATAGAAAATGATCTAGTATTAAATTATGATAAATTATATTTCATGGTTGAGAGGGGGGATAATTGTTGCATTTTTTATTTCAAATAATGTAATTCAAGTGTATAAATCAGAAAATGAATTGATTTCAATACATCTATATCCAAAATGTGTTTGTGAGGTGTGGTATTTTTTTATGCTGGTTTTTTTCTGCCAATTCATTAAATACAATAGTATGATAACACTTCATTTATCCTAGTTATTAGATAAAGGATTTGATTTTGTGATTTATTAAAATTGTGAGCATGAATTAGATTTAATAAAAAGGAGTATCACATAACCTCCCATCAACCAACTAATATGGTGGGATCTCCCCATACAACTTATGTGTAACACTACTAACATTGTAGTTGTGGTAGTTTAATCACAAAGGGTTGATAAGGCTCCTCATGTTATTATGTATGCCTCTCATACCCATGACCCTACCCAGGAAAACTACATGTCCATTGAAAAATAATTTCTTTCAATTGTTTAACCTTGGAAAAATTCCTTTCATTTCTTATTGGGTAAAAAATCATTGTGTTTTATGGTAAAGATTTCATTCAATTTCTCATAATGAAACCTGAAGCTAAGCCCCATCTCATTCCTTAGATTCTCCTTCTCCAAGAGTTTAACATTGATATTATAGATAATAGAGGAGTGGAAAATATAGTAACTAACCACATTAGTAGGATTTACCCACCATTGGACCACCATATCAAATCATCCATTCCCCTTGGATAATTCATTCCTCATGAGAACCTTTGTGATATAGTCAATCTTACCCCTTGGTATGTAGAAATTATTAACTTTTTGGTAGCATCTAAGGTCTCAATGATTTTATAACTTTACAATCCAAATGAATTAATCATGATTCATGATGATGAATTTGGGATGTTCCATACATGTGGGGAATTTTTAGTGATCAGGTTGTTCAAAGGTGTGTCCCTGACCATGAGTTTTAATCAGTCTTTAGGTTCTATCACACTTTGGAAGGTGGAGGCCAATTTGGATAAAAATTTATAGATAAAAAGGTCATTTACTCTAGAATTTATTTTCCAACATTGTTTATAGATCATCATCTATTTTTATACCATGAAAAAAGATTTCAATATAGAGGAAATATCTTAAATAGGAAGGAAATACCCCAACAACCCATGTTATTTCATGAGATCTTTGATGCATGTGGCATTGAATTCATAGTACCTTTTACAAATTAATTTTTATTTTTTATATAATATTAGCTGTTGACTATCATTCTAAATGGGTGGAAGAAAAATCCATAAAGGCTAATGAATCTTCAGTGGTTTTTGATTTTGTGAGGTCCCAGATTGTCAGTAGGATCAGATTTCTTAGATTTATCATTAGTGATCTGGGTTAACATTTTTGAAATCGTAACATTAAAAATGTTCTCCATTAGTATGGGGTTGTTCATAAAATATTCACAACATATCACCCCTAAAATAGAAGACAATCATAAATCTAAAATCGGTAAGTTAATCGAATCATGTAAAAAACAATACAACTCAATATGAAAGATTGGAGTTTACAGTTGGATGATATACTTTGGGCATACCTTACAGATTTTGAAACACCTATCAGTATGTAACCATATTCTATTATGTTTGGAAAGGCATGTGACCTCTCAGTATAGGTATAAAACCATTCATATTGGGCTATCATATAGTGTAATATGAATATCCCAGAAGGAGTTAATCATAAGAAGTTATTGATTCAAGAGTTGGAAGAAATATAGCATGATACAAATGAGAACTCCTACATCTATATAGAGAAAACCAAGGTTTCCCATTACTACCTCATCCTTTATAGTTAAATAAATATTGGGAAGACGTTCCCCCATTACAATACATGACTAAACCTACATCTAGGTAATCCTCATTCTTGCTGGTTTGCCCCATATAATATTAAAAATTTTTATCCAATTGAAATTTTTCTGGTGAACAATAAAGAAACAAATCAAAACATAACTGTTAATTAGAATCTAATTAAGATATTTCATGATTCCTTTCCAGAGTCCCCTATAGAGGAACTCCAAATTCAATAAGTTGCCAATGAATAACACAACTCAGGTTCTATCCCTCCTTCCCACATTCACATTTATTACAATGAGTACATTACATACTCTATGTGTGGGTGATGGGTATATTCATGGTACCATTATGAATTTTCATCATATTTTTTTCTCTCTTTTTGGATTTATTGATAGTATTATTGGCTTCCACCCTTTCCCATCCGTCACTTTTGTGCCAAAAGGTTTATTTTTGATGCTCACTTTATCCTGGAAATGGAAGTATTCTTAATTTTGGAAGTTATAAAAATGTATGAGAAATTTTCATATATAATGTGGTTTCCTCATTTTTAATTTTATATTTCAATGAAAAAATGTGTGTTTTAGCATGAATTTAATATTTAGGTGTGCCTTTGTCTAGATAATTGATTGTCTGTCGATGATATAAATGGTTATATCACATTGAATCCTTTGAGAAGTGTGGTACCCTTTGTGTGAGTAGTTTATGGGTAAATTGTATCACTTAATTTCTCCACACATATTTTCATGCAACAATGAAGGGAGAATTTTTCCTTCTCAAAATATAGAAATATATGTTAGTTTAATATTTCTCACAATCCCAACATGATTTTTCCATATGTTCATCCCATATCCCATCTTTCTCATTATTCTACTAGATTAACCTATGTGTGTATATCTATTATATGATTGTTGTACACCCTCAAAAAAAGAAAAAATATGTTTTGTTTCTTAGGTAGGTAAAAAAAATTATTTCTTGGCCTTTGATGTTGTTGTAAATGTTACAATTAGTATATTGAGGAGATCAAGCAAGGGTTGAGTGTTGAGTGTGATATTTGTTCCAAGATAAACATAAAAAGGTAAAACAAAATGGGGGGTGTGATGAAATGTGAAACATATGGATATATCAAGTTCATGAGCTAACATTTTGACTTCTGAAAAATAATTAAGTGAGTGGGTCATTAAATTTGATTTCAAAGTATGCCGGTAATGTTTAGTGGACACAATAATTTAAGAGACAAAAACATATATTTACTAGATAAAAAGAGGAAATAATTTCATGGAAGGATTTTTTCACACACACATGGAGAATTGGTTAAATTTTTTTCTTTTTAATTACTTTCACAAAATTTTACCATCCATATATTTTAATTTCATTCTGATACAATTTATGAGACATCAATTTCCATGATTACTATAAATAACACATTGGGGTGGTTTTTTATTTAATAACATTACTTTAATGAATTAAAGATTCATTTAATGTTAAATCTTTATGAAGTTGAGAATATTTACATGCATCATCTTTTGGATGTGTGAATTTTCCCAGGAGTGAAAATGTTCAGGTCTGGTGGTGTTATAGTACAATGATTCATTGTTTTATTTCATCCTCGTACCACTATATTAATGTTGTTTAGTAATGAAAAATAATAATATAATAACAAAATTCACTTCATGTTTGACTGAAAAATTTAATTTTTTCACTTTTAAAAAGGTATATTTAACATTTTTTCCATTTTTGTTATAGGTGGAGGTGATTTGGAGGGCCTAGACGAAGATGATGAAAAAATGGACCAATTTGCACATGAAGCCAGGAACATATGTGGAATCAACAACATACTGATACTAATATGTGGGTCCAATTAGAATTCATTTTTGTGATATACTATAAAAATCATTGGACTACAACTCTTTTGAAGAATCTCAATACCAAGTCTTCCATTAAAAGGCCCAAACGAATCAATTTTCCAAATAAATGAATCTCCATGGACTCAACAGTAAGCCTTTATATTTTATAAATATCTCTTATTATAAAAAATATATGGACGAATAATTTTATTGGAAGACACAAAATATGTCTTTTAAAAAGTTTTTGTTTTGTGTAAACCAAAATAAGATTTTATTGTGGCTGAAAACAATGGCACATGTGGTTTCTCAAAACAGGGTGCCCAAAACTACTTCCCATTTTGTCCATAAAAGAACGCCTTTAAAACCTCATTTATTAGTTCAAACCCAAATAAATTCTCTTCTATTTTGTAATCCCAGAGGATTCCTAACCTCATCCAATAATTTCTGGAGTCCCCTAATCCCATTGGGGGATCATGGATGGAGTAAAAGTTCCAACTGAGTCTTCTCCTCCTTTCGATGGTGAGATAAAAGTTGGATGATAATTTTAAGGGAGCTACAAATACTTGGGAGGGATTTATGGCATGTGATACTCTTCTGGTTTTGTGTATTTTTGTGTGAATTATTTCATTCATGTTTTATCTTATTATGCCTCTCCTATAAATTCATTTATTGGATTTAATTAACTAAAACACGGTTCATTTCAACAACAATTGGGTTGAAATTTCAAGTGGGAATCTAGAGTTGTTCTGAGTGGGCAACACAAGCATCTTTTTTCTGAAAAACATAATAATATATTAGTATTATTTGGTATCCTTCAATCAAAAATTTATTTCCAAACCTTGAAAACACAATTTTTGTTTCAAGGGTAGGTACTTTGTGCACCGTTTAAGATGTAAGAGGTCAATCGAGATCATGGCAACCCTCAACCAAATAATTCCATTATACCATGCATAAATTTCTTAACAATAAACTCTCCCTGATGTGTATTGAACATTAAATGACCTCCTTATATCACAATTCAAAAAACAAAATGGTTATTAATCAATTAATAAACTATTTAATTAATTTATAATGTTTTTAAAACTGTTCTCAAAATTACCCCCACTTTTAGTTATTTTTATTAATAATACACACATTAAACATTAAACACTCCTTGAAATAATACTTTGGATATTCCATAAACTTTAAATAATCATTAAAAAACAAATTAATTTTACATGTAATGACAACGTGGTCAAATTTTGGCACTGTTTTTTGGTAGCGCTTTGGTTTTTAGTGTGTGTATTTTAACTTTGTGTATTTTCAAGTTGTTTTTAGTTCTCTTTTATACATTTGTATATACATGGTTTCATAATGTATTATTGTTTTCAGGTGTTGTGTATGACTTGTTCTACTCTGATTGAATTACCTCCTTTTGAACCTGAATTGGAGAGGATACTACGTCGATGACACCAAGACACACTGATTCATATATTGAAAGAGGAAACACCACACCTAAATACTCCTCTAGACACCTCTTCTTCTATAAATAAATAGATACTATAATTAACATGTATAATATTGATGAAAACATAAATACATTAATATAACTAACCACCCAAGACATGAAGTACCAATATTCATACATCCAATACCCTGAGGAAGTAGCCAAATTGGAGCTGAGATCGGGCCCCATACACCACCTTCCTAATTTCCATGGTTTTCCCGGTGAGGACCCCCACAAATATCTCAATGAATTTCATATAGTGTGCTCCACCATGAAATTTAAAAATGTAACTAGGGACCTCATTAAGTTTAGGACCTTCCATTCTCCCTTGATGGTGTAGCCAAATATTGGATATACTCTATGCCTACCACAATTGGGGGCTGGAATGACCATAAATGTCTCTTTCTAGATACATTTCCCCCTCTTCATGAAATTCATCAATCAGAAACGAAATATGCATCATTAGGTAATCATAGTAAGGGATCCTTCTTGAATACTGGAAGTGACTCAAAAATTTGTTTCTCATGTTTTTCCCACCACCATATTAATGAAAAATTTATAAATCACTACTACTATGAAAGGCTTATCCCCATAGATGGTGTCATGAAAGATGTTGTAGCTGGTGGTTCCCTTATTGAAAAAAATCATGCTGTCACTCATGACTTAATAGCTAACATGGATCAAAATGTAAAAAAATTTGATACATGAGTAGTTTCCCAAACTCAATGAGTTCATGAGGTAAATAATTTATCCTTATAATAAAAGGTAGATAATAAACATTATGGGATGCATACCCTTCTGAGGAAATTAGCTCACCCCCATGGTAACTCAGACACTTCTTTTGTTTAATTACATTGTGGTATTTGTTATGATAAAACTATTCTTTCTAACCAGTGCCCAAAACATCAAGATTCATTTGAGTCTTGTGAAGTAGTATTCTCTAGCCATCCATTAAAATAGGAACCACCCTTTTATAAAGAACCATTTAGGCCAAATCCAAACCCCTAGTGGAAATCACAACCACAATACCGACATGTAGGAAACTCAAGCTACCTCACGAAAAAATGATATCAACAAGGCCATGGAAAAACCATTCTATCATTAAACATCTCAAAACAATACTCATCCTCCAAATTCTAAACCAAGCCTCATATATATGGTGATGCAAATGCAATCCTAGAATCTATAGTTCCAATACACAACACAATCAACTATTCAAGACCTACGAACTAAAGTGGGACAAAAAGACAACACCATCGTTGATATAAAGATGGATGGCTATGGAAATATACCATCCAATTATATTTCTAATTCTATTTCATGATGTAATGTTTTCATAATCACACTTCATAGTGGGAAAAAAGTTTTTTCTTCCACTGATCCTACACAACAGGTAAGTTTCCCACTTGAAAACACTAAACCAATAAAATATTATAATGAAAAAAATTGAAAAAAAAGTGTATTGAATTTATCATTGAGGATTACCCTGAATAGTCCATTACTCTTCTTTCCCCTCAAAAACTCATTAAAACTATGAAAATTTTTTAAAATGCTTTTTATAAAGAAAAAATATATACATTTAATAATTTTAATGTTAACATTACATTATTTCATGAAATAAAACAAATCACTCATCATGCCAAATTTATTAAAGATATTGGAAATAATTGATGAAGAATATAGGGGAATGAGAGATTCAACTTCGGAATGAATGCCTCGACCTTAATACAACTAAAAATTCCAATGAAATTCAAGGATCTGGGAACATTCATGATAACATGAACCATATGGGAGAATATATTGTCTAATGAAATTATAAACATGGGGCTTCAATTAAAGTAATTCCTAACTCTGTGTATACTTCTTTGAAGGTTGGATAACATCAATCGACAGGAATTATTGAGAAATTTTCTAACTGATGCACAACACTCCCATGAGGAGTGATCAATGACATCCTTGTAAAAGTGAATAATCTAATATTCCACATAGACATCAATATTCTCATGATGGAAGATACCCAAACTCAAGGAAATTCTCCTATCATATTTTGGATGGAATTTCTTAAAGCAACAAAGATGAACATCAACGACCACAAAAGTATGTTGTCCATGGATTTCTATGTAGAATAGGTATGTTTTAGTATATATTTTTCTAAGAAACACTCCTTTTATGATCACTCCACTCTTCATGTCTATTCATTGGAATTGCTCTCAAAAGATATAAACACACAAAATTCTCTCCTACACTGATAATATGGTTTACATTCCACTTATTCACCATTTTATTATTTGAGTTTTGATTCATGTTTTTAGATTTGTGTGGGTTCGGAAAAGATTAAATTTTTTTCTTTAATTTAATTGTGTGTTCAGTCTAAGCTACCCATGGCCATAAATGATTCTTCAAATATCATTTCCATTTATTCTCTTCCCTTAGTGAATAATCATGTTCATATAGATAGTTTCATCGACCTCACTCCACCTAAATCCCCTCCTTCAATCCAAAACCACAAGTGTTGGAATTAAAACCACATAAATCTATTTTAAAATATTTCTATCTTAAGGGTATTTACTATTTTCCCATCATTATTTCCAATAATCACTCTCTATATTAGTAATCAAAACTGATCATCATTTTGAGAGATTACTAAAAGGAAATTATATGGACATTGGATTATATTCCAGGGATTATCTCATCTATTTTTATGCACCATATAAATTTAAAAGAATAAAATAAGCTTGTAAGAAAAGATCATCATTAGTTGAATCCCACCATACGTAACATAATAAAACTATAAGTTAGTAAAAAACTTGTTCTGGGGATCATTTATCCCATATTTGATAGTAAATAGGTTAGCCTATTTAAATGTTTCCTAAAAAACTTGAATAATTATAGTGTCAAATGATAGAAGTGAATTGGTTTCCTTGATGCATTCTAAGTCCCATTATTGTTTCCTTGATGTCTATTTGTGTTATTTTCAAATAAATATATCCCATATTGATCAATAAAAGTCAACATTCACTTATCCATTAAACACATTTTCATACATAAGGATTCCTTTTGGTCTCTAATATTATAATTGTACTTTTTATCATTGTATGTTGAGTATATTTTAAGAGTACCTTAAAAATTTAGGGGATGTTTTTTATAGATGATTTCATAGTTTATGTCACTTACAATAACGATTGTTTTACACATCCATGACATATCATCTCTTGTTGAATAGAAAAATATTTTTTAGAAAAATTATGAGAAATTTCATTTCATGGTTTAGCAGGGGATAGTTCATGGGAATTTTACTTCAAATGATATAATTTAAGTTGATAAAAAAAATTGAATTAATTTTATCAATTCCACATCCAAAATTAGTTTCTGAGGTGCGATAATTCTTAGGTCATGCTGTTTTTTTATCGTTGATTCATTATAGACTATAATAAGATCGCACTCCCTTATCATGGTTATTAAAAAACACTCTGAGATTTTTTTTGATAAAAATTATGAGGATGAATTATTTTTTCTAAAAAGGAGTCTCACATCACCACCCTTCATAATACCACCAATTCGGGATATCCATTTCTAACATATTTGTAACGCCTATAACATTTTAGTTGGGGAGGTATTATCACAATGGGTTTAGAATTCTCCCCATTTCATGGTATATGCCTTACATAAACTTGACCATGCCCTAAAAAAATACACAACCACTAAAAAATAAGATATTTTATTTTTATTTTCCTTGAAAAAATTACATTCATATCTTATTTGGAAAAAAATAATTGTGTTTTATAATCATGTTTCACTTCAATTTCTCCTAAAAAAACATGATGTTGTGCCCCACCTCATTCGGTGGATGAACATCTTCTTGAAGTTTTACAATGATATTCAATAAAATAGATGTGTCTAATGTTTGTTATCTAACCACATTGTTAGTATTTACCCACCATTGGACCACCATATGGATTCATCCCTCCATATTAGAGGATTATTTCCTCATGATAACCTTGGTGATGTATTCAAATTGTCACCTTTTTATGCTGACATTGTGAATTTTTTGTAAAATATAGGGTTCCCACATATTTTAGCACTTAAAAATCCCAAATATGTAATCATGAGTTGTGATTGTACATTTATGATGATCCATACCTATTGATAATTTATAGGGATCAGGCTATTCGATGTTTTGTCCCTGATAATGATTTGTTTTTCTCTATAGGCGCTTTCACACTTTGGCATGTGGGGGCCACTTTGGATCTCAACGTATAGCTCGAAAGGTCCTTTACTCTGGACTTTATCAATCAAAATTTTTTATAGATTCTCATGGATTTTTTATGTCCTGAAAAAGTTTTCAATACACAATAAATATCAAAAATATAAATGAAATTCCCCAACAACCCATGTTATTTCTTCAGATCTTTGATGCATGAGGAATTTAATTCATGGGGCCTTTTCCGAATTCATTTGGATTTGTTTACATCTTATTGGTTGTTTAATATCTATATAAATAGGTGGAATAAAAATCTATAAGTATTTATGACTCTTGAGTAGCTGTTGATTTGGTGTGGTCTCAGATCTTTAGTAGGTTCAATTTTCCAAGATTCATCATTAGTGATTAGGGTTCACAGTTTTGCAATCTAAACATAAAAAACATGTCCATATGTATGGTATTTTTCATAAAATATCCATTTAATATCACCCCCAAACTATCATATAAGAAAAAATCTCAAATTGGAAAGTTATGATGATATCATAAAAAACAATATGGCCCTAGTGTAAATATTGCGGGTTTCACTTGAATGGTGCACTTTGGGCATATTATACAACTTTTAAAATCCTGACTAGAACATCACCACTTATGATTTTTTTTGGAAAGGAAACTCATGTCCCATTGAATGTAGAGCACCATGTATATTAGGATTTAAAACAATGTAATAAGAATACCTCATATTCAAGTGAGCATAGGATGTTATAGATTCAAGTTTTAGAATAAATTTTGTGTGATGAATATGAGAACTCTATGATCAATAATGAGTAAACCAGGGCTTCCCATGACCACCTCATCCTTCGTCATCAATTCCACATTTAGTAGATGGTCCTCCTTTACAATGCATGACTAAAGTCGCATCCATGTAAGCATTATTCCCAATGGTTTTTCCCATACAATGTTACTAATGTTTATCCGCATAGATTTGTTCAGGTAAAAAATGAAGAAATAATAAAAACCATTACTATTAGTGGTAAGCGGCTTAATCAATTTCATGATTCACTTATGAAGTCCACTATATAGGAACTCTGAGTTCAATATGCAACCTACTAATGACACCCATCAGGTTTTATCCTTCTTATTACATTCCCTTTTACTATAGTGAGTAAACTGCATACAATATGTATGGGGGTGTGGGTATATTCCGGGGATAGTTAAAAAATTATAATATTTTTTCTATATTTATATCCTTATGGATAGTATAGTTAACTCCCCCCCAAATCACATTTGTGCCAGAATTTTAATTATTTATTCCCAATCTATCATGGAAAATGATGCCGACTTAATCATGGATGTTATTGAATGTTTATGAGAAATTTCCATATTTTATGTGGTTGTATCATTTAATTTGTTTGTTTCAATTAATAAATTTGTGTTTCAATAAGATATTAACATTGAGGTGTTATTTTTTCAAGAAAATTTGTTGTTTTATAATGATATAAATGGTTGTATCACTTTGAAACCATTCGAGATGTGTGGTACCCTTTATGTGAGTAGTTTATGGTAAAATTGGGTTACTTAATTTCTGTATAAAACTTTTCACCATACCATGAAGTGAGAATTTTTCTTGTTCAATAGATGTTAATATAAGTTATTTTAATATTTCTCATCTTCCCAAAATGATTTTTCCATATGTTCATTCCATATCTAATCTTTTTCATCACTATATCAGATTGACCTATGATTGTGTACCTGTTATCCGACTATTGTACACCCTCAAAAAAAAAATTGGTTTTTTCTTGGGTAGTTAACAAACCATTCCTCCATGATCCTTGATCTTGTACTAAATATTAAAATTGTTGTTGCAAGGAGATTAAGAAAGGGTTGAGTGTGGAGTGTGAGATTTTTTTGAAGATAAACTTAAAAAAACAAAATAAATAATAATAAATGAGGGGAGTGATGAAATGTGAATAATATAGGGATATCTAGTTCAAGAGATTATGGTTTTACTTCAAGGAATTCTTATGTGAGTGGGTTTGAAATTTTATTTCAAAGTATGTAGTGAAGGATCACTCGAAAAAATCATTTAAGAATAAAAAATTTAAAATGACCTATATTTACTAGATAGAATGTTGTATGAATTTCATGGAATGATTTTCACACAAACACTTGGATAATTAGTGACAATTTTAAATTATTAATTACATTCCCAAATTAGTATCATTCAGATATATGAATTTCATTCTGATATAATTTATTATTAATTTATTCCTATGATCAATAGGAATAACTACTTATCGTTTTTTTTGCTTTTATCATGTTGCCTTAATAAATTATAGTTTAATTGAGTGATAAATCTTCATGAAGTTGAGAATATTTACATGAAACATCATTTTGGATGTTTTACTTTTCCTATGATTAAAAATTATTAGGTGTGGGGGAGTGATCGTACTGATATTTGCTATTTTATTTCACTTTTTTTTGATGTTTTCATTATTGGTGGTGGATATTTTGATGGCCGATATGAAGATTAAAAAAATGGACCAAATTGCATAAGAATCCAAAAGAATTTTTTGAATTGACTATATAATACTAATAATTCATGCATCCAATTGTGATTAAATTCTATGATCTGATCCTAAATTCATTTGTATAATACTATTATCAATAAAATGAAGACCAATTAATCTATTAATATTACCAAAAAAATAAATTTATCTAATGAAATTAATCTACATGGAGTCAATATTATGCCTCTATATTTTAGAAATATCTCTTATTAAATACAATACATGGCCAAAAAATTTGATAGGGAGATATAAAATAGGTCTTAAATTATGTTTTTGGTTTTTTAAGAAAGATATGAGTTCCTAGTGGCCAAAAACTATTGTCCAATTTGTTTCTAAAAATAAAGGTGCCCAAAACATCCTCCCATTTTGTCTATAAAAGACCACCTTGGGAGCCAAATTTAGTAGTTTGAACCAGAGGTAATGATCTGAAATTTTTTGAGTCCCAAAGAAATCCTCTCATTATCCAAGATGTTATGGAGGCCACTTTCCTCATAGGTGGTTCAATGATGAAGGTGAAGTTATCTCTTAGTCTTCCCCTCTTAATGAAGATCTTAATAGAGGATAGTATGTTTGTGGGAGATAAACATACTTGGGAGGGAGTTCTGACACTTGATACTCTATTGGTTTTGTGTAATTTGTGTGTTAATTATTCAATTGTATTTTATCTTAACATTATTCTCCTCTGAATTCATTTCTCAGGTTTAATTTTAGTGAAACACTTTTCATTTCAACACCAATTGGGTTCGAATTTCAAGTAAAAATATTGGGTTATTCTGATTGGGAAACAAAATAATCATCTTTCTCTCTCACATACATATGATATTAGTATTATTTGGTATCCTTTACTCTATTCTTGAGTTCCAAACCATTACAACATGATTTTTGTGTCAAGGGATGTTACATTGAGCAATGTCCTAAGAGACAAGAGGGGAATCAAGATCTGGACAACCCTCAACCAAAAATTTCTATTAAAACATGTGAACATTTTAGAACAATTAACATTCCAACATATGTATTGAACATGAAATTACCTCCTTCTCTAATAATTATTAAAACACCCTGTTTATTTATCAACTATTAATCTCCTTAATTATGTCGTTTTTTATACTGTTTTCAAAACCACTCCACTATTTAAGTAATCATTATTATAAATATACGCCTTAAACATTAAACACTCCTTAAGGGATGACGTTGGGTCTACTATAGACTCTATATAAACTTTTAAAACATAATCAATTTGATGTCTCATGATAACATGGTCAATAAGTGAATTTTGATCTTATGATTTAATTTTTTTAACTAAAATAAATGATATTTCTTATAGTGGTAGAAATTAAATATAATTTCCACACACAAAATTCAACAAAAATCATTTTTGAATAAAAATATTTTTTAAGCATAAAAGGACTATACAAAGACCTATTAATTAATAAATTACTTTGTATATATTATGGCCATTGTAATTATATTTTATAATTATAATACTCATATTCATGCCTCCTAGTTCAGTGACTCTATTGTAACATTCACATTAAAATTTTAATATTTTAATAATATATCAAAATCCTATTAAATATCTATGTTGTTTATTATAAAATCTATCAAAATTATTATCTTTTTAACCAAATATTCAACATTTTACATGTGTTTGGATCTTGAATATGACAAAGTTATTTGGTCAAGGTCCTAAAAAATAATATATGCCCCCATAAAACTCAGTGACCTTGATGAGTTATATGCCTTGGTGGCATGCTTATAAAGCTAAGAAAGGAAGTGTTTAAGAATTATACCATATCATAGCTGGAAGTAGAGAGGGATCATCAAGAGGTCAAGGTATGGTCTTGATCACATATTCGACATCATCATCCATATTTGATATAGTATCTTCTCACTTGTTTATATCTGCTTATGTTGTGGTTGGGATTGACTTAATGGTCATGTTATCTTCTATGTTTTTATCTCTTAAAAAATAATTAGGAAAAAAGAATGATTATCCCCAGATATGTTCATAATATCCTTAGTATTTTATTATTATTAAAATTTGAGGAATTTTTTGATTCTTGTGTTGACTAATTTTGATATGATTTTAAGGATTGGTGGGTTGAACAGTTTTTGGGTGCGTGACAACTGATATAAGAGTTGATTATCCTTCAATGTTCCTAAGGGGTAGGGGAATGTTATTTCTTCTGGTGAATGGGATTTTGGAGTAGGTAGAATGGGTCTATACTTGATTCATTTTAAAATAATTATATTTCATGTAGTGGGCATAGTTATTATAGAAAATTCGTCAAAAACTTCTTCCAATTTTCCTCCAATAGATGATCTTTATTGTGATTTCATTTCAGATTATTTATCAAGACTTCCTCCTAATAAATAATTTGAATTTATATTTCATTTTGTTATAAGATTTCAACCAGTATCAATTCATCAATATTGTATTATATTTTATAAGTTAAATGAAATTGTTGTGAAATATCAATATTTTCAGGTGAAGTGTTTTATCATACCATGAATATATCTCTTGGTTGATATGGTGTTGTTCACTAAAAATGTAGAGATTAGTATTTAGTTGTGTGTAGACAATGGGAAGCTAGACCGAGTGACCATAAAGAATATAATCCTATTTTCAATGACCGATGAATTGTTGGACTAGCTGTGGGTAGACTATAGGTTCATTATGATTAATATATGGTCAATGTACCATCGAATCCATGTATGTTTGGGGATATTCCTAAAACATTGTTTAGGAGTAGATATAAATTTTAGGTGTATAATTTTATGCCTTTTAGGTTGAAAAATACACTAGTGGTATTCATAGTTCTCGTGAATAAAATCTTTCATCCATAGCTCAACTCATTCATTGTGGGGTTTCTTTATGATATCCTCATATACTCACACACCTAAAAGATTCATGATAAACATCTGGAGATTGTGTTGAAAACACTTTGAGCACATCATATCTATGTAAATATCTCAAATTTCCACCTATAGATCCTAGTGGAATGCTTTCTTGGGAATGTAATATTTGAGTATGAAATTTATATGGCCTCATAGAATATAGATGAAGGGATATATTAGACACGACCTAGAAATGTATTTGATATTAAAATATTCCTTGGTCTATTTGGGTACTAAATGTGGTTCATCCAGGACTTCTTCCATCTAGAAATAACTATTATTTGGAATAATGAGAATGGATTATTTTTGAGTGAACATACCAGTGTGTAGACGTCATAATATGTGATTTATTAGGATTCTACATGTGTTTGGATAATATTTATACTGATGTAGGGAGATTATTTAGTATATTATGGGTTTCTGTAACTATTACCCAATTAGTGGAACTACCCTAAACGTGATTAGGAGTTGGAAGTTATGGTCTATCCTCTAAAGTGTTAGCACTATTATGTATTTGGTGAAAAAAGTCAGATATAAAGTCTACATGAACTTGCTTTAAATATTCTATCATCAATACATGAATATCTCATGGAGGCATTTCATAGTGTATCTACGAAAAAATGACATTGGGACGGAATATTCACCTACTAATTGGACTGTTATTTCATATCCTCTTTGCATGAATGAAAAAGATCTTAGAGAGAGACATTCAAAATAGGAATGGTATCTTATGAGCTGGTTGTCTAAATGCTTAGTGTAAGTATATATAGACTAAGGGGTGATGACATGTTCTTTCTTTGTTCTTATATATACGATGGTGGATCAGTTGAATACAATCCAATAGTCTAATGATAAATTCTTTGTCATAAGGGAATAATTTGTAGGAATTCACCTAGTTACGGGATGTATATAGACATTCATAATGTGATATTTTTACGAAAAAGAGTTGTGATTCTTACATTCATGGGAGAGTAGCTAATAACTGACTCTTATTCCTCTCAATAGATAGTTTACCCAGTTTCAATTCGGTTCCATCAATATATCTATATATTCTTCTAGTGGTTAAGAATTAAGTAATATGTCACATGATTTGTCTCTCATTACCTGGAAAGTCAAAGAATCTAAGCATAGAATTTTTG
Organism: Viscum album; assembly: GCA_963277665.1. NCBI lineage: Eukaryota > Viridiplantae > Streptophyta > Magnoliopsida > Santalales > Viscaceae > Viscum > Viscum album. Next base: position 132,499,817 of record OY728162.1, read on the forward strand.
ACTAGTATTGTTTGTTCATATACATATCGTGCCTGTTTTTTGAAGTGGAATGAAGTTGAATGAAGTGGAAATGGGCATCAGGATAGGGTTTCCCCAGACCCTGAGCACTCGAGATTCTATTTGGATGACTATTAATTGACTAAAAATTGAAGGATATTTCATGTTGATATAATAGACTCACTCTATGGATGAGTTTGGAATGAGTTATGTCTGGGATATTTTATAAAAACAAAGAGTACCTTCTAGTAGCCTATCATATAGGGAAACACATTTTATGTTTCAACATTGGGTTTTAATATTGAAGGAATTATATAATAAATTAAAAATGAGGTCAACATATAATCTGTAGATTAATGGAATGTTTGAGAGAATAGTCTAAATCTTGGGGGATATTCTTTGAACATGAATCATGGTCTTCAGTGGATAACTGAATGATCATATGAACTTGGTGAAGTTTAGGAATAAAAATTGTTTCTAGGATTCAATTTAGATGGAACATTTTGAACCACATTAGGGTCATCCATGTCACTCATCATTGTGTTATAATGAGGTAAATGGGGTATTTTTTTGGGATGAGTACAGTGTAAGAGACTTATAAAAGGGTGTAGATTATTTTAACGTGGTTGGTTACTACTTAGAGTAGAAAGATATATCATTCCAACTATTTGATGTGGCAATTGGAGATCACTATGGGGACCATGTTTCATGCAGGTGTCACCTCGGCTTGGGTATCATTGTTTTCAAAGTCCTGGGAATTTATCATCATGGTTTATGGGAAAATTTGATATCATAAAGATTATTAGTATATTTTCATACCATCTTTACCTTCCTATTCAATATTAAGGTATGAATAATATGTTCTATTTTTCTCATCTTTGAAGGTATGATCCTAATGATGCACGTGTGATTGGCGGTAAGAATTTTTTTGGGAACCCAATGCATAAATTGTGGAGTGATCTATGTGAAATATTGACCATATTGACATGGTGTTTAAGGGGTGGAAAATACCAATTTTTCAAGTGTTATGGTTTGACTGGAAAATCCAAGAAGAATATAGAAGAGTGTGAGTCTAATTTTTGGGACCAATGTCTTGAGTTTCTTTTGTGGGACTATTACAGGAACCACTTGAGGGTAATGTGTCAGTAGAGGGGATGATTTGTGACATGTGGTGATTTTATAGAATGAAATGGATTTGATTTTTTAGGATAAATATGAATTTTTACATATTATTTTAGATATAAATAGGTTCAATAGAGTCTTTAATATTATTTACCATGGAGAGTGCGGTTGTAATTTGGTTAGAGAACTGTGGAGTAGCAGTGATGGTAGGTGGATATATATAATTTGGAATATTAACAATGTGGACTGTGGGTTATAGTGTAAATTCCTAGATTCTAGGTTCAGTAAGTCCTTCCAAATATTGTAAAATTATGCAGTAGAGGGATGATTATAGTGTGATGTTCTTGTGAGGGATTAAAGGCTATAGAATAGTTATGGTAATTTCATAATGGTCACTTTTTGTTGTTTTTAGGACCCATACATTTACCAAAATATTGGTTTTATATACTATTTTTATTAGGAACCTTTATGGAAAGGACATTTTCCTTGTATCACAGTTAATGTCAATTTTTGACCCCTTATGGTATATTCATAAGTGTTATTACATGGCACCTATTTTCCTTATTTTCCAATAATTTCCCACAGCCACTCAAACTCTAAATATTCCTAATTATTCCTCTAAAACATTGGATGACACTAAGCCTTCTTTAAAGGATCATTCATCTAAAAAACTATTCAATTTATCCTTAGTGTTAGAGGATAAACTCTTGAATATTCTAGGAGAGTTTCTATTCTATTTTACTTGGGTTTACTCACTTATCTTGGGATTCATCACATATATTATCCTATATCCCCATATCCTTCCTGAATCATATTCTACAATCCCATCTATGAGGATTTGGGATTGGTTATAAATATCCTCGATATGTGGGTTTGATCTAGTTGGTTCACTGGTTTGATTTAGTTATTAAATCATGACAATAATAGTGTTTGGCATCAATGTGCATGATGTATCATGTTATTTACAATATATAGAAATTATATAAGGTTTTTTACATGATTTTGGTCACATATATGTGCATGTGTAGACTATGAGATCCATGTTTGATATTGATCAAATATGTATTCACGTATAGCCTATGAGACACATGTTTTACGTTGATCACTTGTGTGTAAGTATGGATATTGAGACACTTTCTTGATATTATATGCTTTTGCCTAAACATTCAAGCCCCTACTGTGTGTGAATATATGGATTGTGGAGGTTTTTCATCTACTTTCATGGGACAAGTGGACCATAATGGCTTGGATAACCCTTAAATGGGGGGAATGTGCGACATGCACTGATGGAGATGTTGGACCGAGGCATAGGCCATGGGTACCCCAATCCTTAGGATAGATTTATGGTAGTTCTAGGATATGGAAGCTTCATGTCTTGACCCATGGAATATATAGAGAGAAATTTCCTTGAATTTTTACCCATGTTTGATCTAGGAAACTAGGTCCTTACGGCCTAACCTATGCCACATTGGTAATATGGATTTCTAGATATATATGTGGTGACATTGTTTTCAACCCATGATAATGAAATATATTTTGATTCTTCTTCCAGAATAGAACATATGTGGGTAAGGTCATGGTTTATGACATCTATTATGATTTCTATTTAGTTGTGATGTTTCCTTTTACATTTCTTATTCTTCCTATGGAATGATTCTAATGTATGAATTTTGATACCGAGGGTGTAGTCTCCCCAATGTACTGATCAACCCCTCGCTACTAGTCGAAAACCTCTTGCATATAAGGTGGTGAATATGATATCATGTTACACTGTAGCCTATATTGGGTGGTTTGGGTTGGGGCTATACATATGGGATATATATTATTTTAAGTATAAATAATTTTATAATTGAAATGGTATTTACTCCGATACAATATTTTTTCATAATTTTAATGAAATTAAATAAGGGTGAAATTTAGTATTTTTGGGTATCTTTATGAATAATAAAATTTAATAACATAAAACAATGAAAAAAAGTCTTAAATAAAATAAAATAAATTTTTGACACAAATGATGAATAAATAAATTTTTGGAAAATTATATATGATTTACTTTTGTTAAAAGGAAATTTTATAATAAATTTATGAATAGAAATAATGCTTTATTTTTATTAAAATGTTTCCTCAAATAATATATTTTTTTATAATAATGATTACATAAATTTATGAAACCATAAAAAATTTTAATATATAAAAAAATATATTTTTTCATGAAAAGTAGTATTTTACAATATATAAGGATTTTATATGAAAATTAAATTTATTACATTGAAAACATTATTTTGATAAAATCGTTTTAATTTTTCAGAAATATCAGGATTATAATTGGTTATATTGATATTTAGTTTTATTTAATAAAAAATGAAATACAGACGTGAAGTAGTAAAATACAACAGAATATATAAATGAATGTATGAGTTTTACATAATTTAAATTAATATTTTATTGGTCCCATTACTATATAATAATCACCCATTAATATTGAGTCTTAATAGGTGTTCACATTTTGATGAAATAATACATTATTCAAGAATATTATTCAAGTACACAGCACTCAACCCTTATAAATACAACCATACTCCCCCAATTTATCTTCATATTCAAAACACCATAGCTTTCATCAAATCTAAATAAATATATCCCCAACTATCTCCCCCTAACTTAGATGTGTAGAAATCAATAAAATCAAAAACAAATAGCTTTAAGGTGAATCATAAAAGTGAGCATCCAATGGATGAGGTAATATTCTCAATCTATTTATCCTAAACTCTTTTTTTGTACACCTCATCAAAAATATTCAATCCATACTGGTTTTATATAATATATATTGTTAATAAATTATAATTTTATTATATTATTTTAATATCCATTAACTTACCCCATCTCATTCTATTCTAAAATGAAAATGTTTTTCATATTGTGGTCGGTTCACTATCTACAGGAAAAATGTATTTCATTATACATCACCACCATCATGGATTGTTATAAGACATTTATTATGGTTTTAAAATTGAGAAATAATTAAATTAATTTTTCAATATTTTGGAATGTATAAGTAGTCATAATGATTATTAGAACTAAATAAGTTCATTGTGGATGGAAAAACTTCTTAAATGCATTACCCATGTAACGATATAATTAATACCAAATGAATCATATATACAAAACAATTTTCTATATGGGACCATATAAATGTATTGAATAAAATGAAAATAATTCCTTTACATTTCTTCTGTTATGATCTCATTAAATGTAAACTTTTATAAGAATCGATAAAACAATGTGTCCTTAGAACCATGTACCAAATATACATGGGAAGGAGAAAATAAACAAAATATCATAATAAAAAAATAAATTAACATAAAGGAATAATGAGACATAAAAATACGTGAAAATATTACTTTAATAATGTATTTAGTAAAAATAATTTTATTATTAATGATGTTATATGATCACACTGAACGTGTTATGGACCCAAGTTAAGAGATATTCTGAACCACAATCATTTCTTTTGGGTTATAAATTATATTTATTTTTCTATCTTTATATATATCCTCATATAATGAAATTATTACATATTATCTATATAATTCTGTTACATATATACCTAGTTTACTTTATTTTTCTTTTTTGGGGATAATTCATGTTCTCCATGTTCCCTTCTCAATTCCTACATTTAAAAAAACCCATTAAAAAAAATTATTATATATTTTATTAAAGTGCTAATTCAAAAAAAAATGTAATATTATCTTTTTTCTAGAAACACTCATTTTTTCTAGAAAAGGTTTTTGGTTTTATTTTTTTTATTATAGAAATTATTATGCCTATACACTCTATAAAGTCTCTTTGCCTTTTTTTATTAAAACCCCTCTTAAGAGGTTCACATCCACACTTACCCCTACTCTTATTTTTATAGCATGAAATCAATTGAAGTTAGTGTTAAGGAATTATTATTCTTTATTATTTTATAAATATCCATGAATTATTTAAATTCTTTAATGAGAATAATTCTGATATTCCATTTAGTTAAGCTCTTAGATAATATTTTTGAAACCAATTAATTTTCATGGGTTTTTCTTATAATTATTCCTTATGTATTATTGTATTATTTGGAAAAAAATTCATGTAAATAATTTCAATGTTATGGTTATTCATGTAATTATATAACCCTCAATGTATTCGGTAACTTTTTTAACTAATGAGATACTATTTATGGTGCAAGAGCAGTGAGCCTAGCACACTATGTTTGTTTTCTTGGAAAGGAACAATACATTTGGTTATGAGGTCTTGTTTTATTTTTTTTATAAATTTAAGTATTAAATAATACTATGATTTTATATTATTCTTTTCATACTTTTATGTGATAATATTTTACCATTCTATTTTATTTTATCATGATATTCCACTTGTAACACATGTATTAATTATCATCATTCATAAAGTTGATTTTTCTCTTAAATGGATCTATATATCAATAATTTCCTCACTATATTTCTATAGAGTATCCAATTCATCAATACAATTCAATTAAGATTTATTATCACATTTTGAAGTATTATCAAAATATGTTTTGGTCAATTATTTAGTTGATATTTTATCTGTCTAATCACACAATTAAATAAGGCCTCGAGATTTTGGGGATTTATTTTAACAAAAATTATGTTATGAAATTCATGAAATATATTTTATAATTGAATCAAGTTTTTGTGTTAATATTTTATAAAGGTGTAGTAATTTTTTGTAATTATGACTATAAAACATTAGTGAAATCCTCAATGATAACATTAAGTATATAGAAAAATATAAAAAATTTGGTATTGTACGGAGATTAATTTTTCCTATAAATGATATCCCAGTGTTGATATAAACATGTATAATAATACTATGGAAGTTATGCACCTTTGAGTAATAAACATAAAATATGATGGTTGGTTGTTAACACAAGCATCACACGGTATAGAGCAATTAGATTGTGAAACTGGTTTGGAACTCCATGGGGTATTATTTGGTTAATAAAAATTATCTTAATGAACCATTATGAATGATTTAATATACTATAAAGGAATATGGTAATGTAATATATAACATGTCATGTTAAAGAACCTAAAAATAAAATATTCATAGATAACAGATAATGACACCTATAAATTCATATATTATTTTATACGTTTTATTTATTATATATTTCATATATTATTTATATTATTACTTCTATAGGTTCATTGATTTAATGATTTTCATTCTAAACATTATTATTTTTCATTTAATATATTGAAATAGAAGGAATTATTCTAACAACTTATGGAATGAAAAATTTAATTATTTCCCTAATAAAATGACAAATATAATGGGAGTTGGAGTATATAACATCATGAAATTACTTTCTCAACTAACTCAAGATTTGAATAGTATCTTGAATAATGTGGATCACCCCTTCTTATAATAGATAACATGTTTCAGTTGAGTCCTTTTTGGGAAAAAGTCAATTTACCTTTACTTGATCATCCAATAACCATATCAATGAACAATGAACTAATTCTATTGATAGTAAACTCTTTATCCCCTAGTGATACGAATAGGATAATGTCACATTTCAATTTTATTTCTTATAAGGATAATCTAATTATTGTGACATAGTAATTAATAATATGAATACTTATAATGAAATCTAATCAATGGAGTTGGAAAATTAAAGATATAATTTTTCACCAAATAATTTTAGCATACCCTCTTTTATAAAATGCAGATGAAATTACATTGACTCGTGAAAAATAAGGGTAGATATATTGGTTCTTATGATGAATCATTACTATGTATTGTATGGTATTCCCCGATCTTTGTAATCTAACCCTAAATTAGAAATGGCTATTTCGATATTGAGATAAAATAGAGTCTTTGAGGAGACATAGAGATTTGAGACTTTGATGTCTATGAGAAAATTATCCAAGTATCCCCTTAAATTTAATAAATATATTGGTGATTCTAAATGGATTCATTGGTATAGATATAATAAGTGGGTAATATAGTTTAATTCAAGAGGATTATTGGATAAATCTTATAGAGGAAAGAAAATACGACATCCCAATTTTCATATTTGTAGAAAGAAACATCCTGTAAATTATCCTGAGAGAAAAAAGAGAGGCATCAAGTGTAATAAAAGGTGTACAATGTTACAAAATTCTAAATGTAGATGATGAAATCTGCTAATGTGATGAATGAAAAGATGTTTCAATTCAATCCTTATCTAATGTTATAATGTTTAATCTTTAAGGAACACATGCACTATAACAGTCACTTCCCTAATCCATGGGTTTTTAAAAATAACTAATGAGAATAGTTTCCATATACATGAAAGAAGTTATGGGATTAGTTTATCACAACATTTAAAGTGGATCTTGATAATGAAGTGTTGATAGTCACAGTAGTTATTCATCCCAATTTTTACAACCCTTTTCTGTAGTGATATTAAAATAAATGCTCTATTTCCAAGTTCAACCTCGAAATCATAGTAATGACTTTTAGTACAGTTCTTCTATTGAGATTATGTAGTTTTAATCTATTTTAGAATTGTTTGAATCATCTCTGACATCTCTTATAGAAAATCTAGTCCAAATATTTTATTCTCTATATATTCATCCTATCTTATTAGAGTCATATATCACTTTCCATATAAAAACTCATATTGTTCTATTGAAATAAGATAATAGAAACTATTTTTGTTAGGTGAGATATACTAAGGGTATGTGATGATCTAAACCTCATTAAAAGTTTATTTAAAACAATATGATCATATCTTCTAGGGATTTATGGTTTTTTAAATTTATAATTAGTTTAAGGTGGATATTTTATATGAAATTTTAGTTTTGTATTCAATTCGTGTGGATTAATTCTCTAAAACATAGAGGAAAACCTCATATATAAATTTGATAAAATTAACAATGGTACTATATTAACCCTTATAACCTTTATTATACATATCATTCATGTTTATTGTGAAATTAATGTTTTTAATAGTAATTAATTGCACTAATGTTTTTATAAAATTAACTAAAACCCAAATAGGTTATTTTCATCAGATATATAGAGAAATATTATGATGAAATCTATGGTGATGTTCTCCAATTCCAATACACGTATAAGAAATGGGTGCATCATCCCCTTATAGAGATTCCATTTAATGTCAACTTATTAGAAAACCAAGCATTAGGATACATACTAATTAATATTTATCTTCATCTTTTTCCACAAGAAATGATCTATGAGATATATATAAATCTATCTGCATAATGTATGGATGAATAATGAAGGGATATGTGCATCATCCAACAACTAAATCATCAATTATTGTATTTAATGGACACATATTCATTTCCATAATCATATAATTATATCACTATCATTGTCAAATTCTAAAATTTTTCGCACCGAGTTTTTTATCTATAAGAATTACATCTACACCTTTATAATCATCACTTTCAAGTGAGCAGTCATTTGGTAATTATATGATTTATTCCATTCCTTTCCATTCAAAGCTCTGTCTTTTTTAAATATATGAGTATTATCTCCCTTTCAAACTTCATCATCGATAAGGTAGCATGATCCTTCCTAGTATGAGCATCATTCAACATTTTTTCATTTTTATGGAGGTATTGTATTGAGAAATCATAACCCTTGATCAACTCTAAACATATCTATTAACAAAAGTTAAACTCATTATTTATGAATACACACATTATTTTATTGTGATTGATATATATATATATATAACTTTTTTCCATAGAAATAATTTATTCATATATATAAATAAAATATTTAAACTACTAGCTCTAAATCAAGCATTGGGGTATTTTTTTCAAGATCAATACATATACATGTGGAAAAAGCTACCACCATATGTTTTTTTACTAGGAAACACCCCAATACCTTCATCACTACATCATTGTATAACAGAAAGCCTTATCCACTCTAGGGTAGTGTTATTAATGGTGTAATGACTAATCGTTTCTTGAGATCCTTGAAATCATCTTCAGAATCATTTTTCAAGAGGAACATGAATCCATTATATTTTATCATTGTTAAAATATTTGATAGTTGTGAGAAAGTTCACACATATCATTTATTATATCAAAAAATACAAGATAACTATGCGTCTATTATTTAGTGGTTGATGTGTTTCATTCTCAAATTATCTCTATCTTTGAATGATATAAATACATACCCTCACATGTGACTACATGACCTAAGAATGATTATTTTTTAGTAATAATTTAAACTTGCTAAAATATTCATATGGTTTATTCTTTCCCAAGATTTTTTGTATTTTCCTCTAATGTGTTGGAACCAAGGTTGTTGTTTTCCAGAAATGGAGTAATGTTTGTGTTTATTGTCAATCCACATTGGGTTGAAGGATTATTCAATACAAGTGATCTTATAGTACATGTTGAAGTATGAGTTTATGTTGGTGTAGTTTTCCAGTGTTTGCCAATTTTTGGGCCCAAAATAGAAAATTTGATTTTGTCAAAGGAAGACTTTGAGAAATGGAAGAAAATTGTGAACATTGTATTGGGAATATTTCACATTTCATGAAATATAGTATACATAATGTCAAACCATGAACCACGTAGCGAGAATGGTTCACAGAATGGAAAATGGTTCTCAGTGAATACTTGTGGTTCGTGGGAATGATCGTAGTACGTGGAAGGCATGGCAGTTAATGATATGGCTTGTTGTTTATGGAAACGAGGTGGTAATTTTAGAATCCAATAAGGGAATCATTGAAGAAAACGTGATATTTATTGGATCCATAGTAAAAGAATAAAGGCAATATGTGGACAACATAGGGAAATTATTCATGGAAGGAGATGCATAGTACATAGTGAAGGTCACACTATATTGATGATTTGGGACTTCTCATATTTCCAGAGTTTGCAAATATACTTTCCTATATAAGGATCAGCAATCCCTTCATTATAGATAGTCTTTTTAATTAGAAATCTGGTAGAAATTTTTTGAATTTCGGAAGTGGTTCATGGGTAGAAAACCCTGCGAATAAGAATAGGACTGTGAGGAGTATTCTGCGAAAGAATAAGTGGTCTACAGAGGCAATCCACGGAATGGGTTTTGCAGTGCAATGATGTCGGAAAAGGAAAAAGGATCCCATAAGGTAGATCATATAAGACAGTTAGGGGATGAGGAATTGGTATGTGGAGAAGAAGCGGTACACAAGAGTGATACATAGAGGAGATTTTTGGAGGTAGTATATGGAGGTAATTCATGGAGAAACATAGTTCACAAAGGAAGCATGCTAGTTCTTAGAGGAACAGTTCAAGAACTATAAGTGCCCAAAAAATGGATTATATCTACCAGTAAAAACATGACTTCAAAAGAGAATATTTGTATAGTTGATGATGTAATATTTAATGTCAACCCATGGATGTAACCTTCATGTCGATAAACTGAGTTTGGATTCTTCCAAACGTATTGAGAAATGGGGAGTCAACAGATGTGATCCATGAGATGTAGTGTTCTATCCTAGAAACCATGTAAATGAAGTGCATTAGGCACAGAGTGGATATGATAAACATTTTTCATCCACAAATATTAAATATTAGTGGACTTTATTAGGACATGAAACTTATTAGTGTATGCTCCTTCAATTATCCCTTAGTGGTGAACCAATTAAAATTGTTATGTATTACCTATGTGTGTGATTGTTTAAATTACGACACATTACCAAAAAATAGATTTTACAAGTTTCTACCAATGTGGGAACAAGAACCATCGCATTAAATTAAAATGTTGACACCCTAATTCATCCGTCCACTCTCAAGGTTTTCTGGGCACCTTCAAAATGATCCTGACACTCCCTCTTAATATTGGATCATTTAAGAAAATAATTTATAATAACTACCTCAAATAAATCATGGTAATATCAAGAGACTCAATTCATTATATATATGAAGATAACTAGGAATATTATAAGTAAAAATGGAAACAATACAAATTTATAGTGTACTTATCTTGTATGGATGGACTCTTTAGGTACATCGACTCACTTCATTCTTAATTGATGATATCTAGATCAAATATTTGTCATTGATATGTATTGTGATCCTCATATTTTTTCTAAAGATTTATCATTTTGGGGTACAAAAAAAGCAGTTCATGAATAAATATGGTCATGTTTATGATAAAAAATGTAAGGATGTATTGATCTATCATTATTTTTAATGAAAAGTATAGGTTCACCCCAGAGTGAAGCATTGGGTTATATAAAAACCTTATCTAGATTCTATATTATTTGTTTCTTCTCTTCCTCTAATTAATTTTGATATTTTCTATAATGGGTCATCAATATTTGTATAGAACTAAGTGAATGTTTTTTGGTAAAGCCAACCTCACGTTCTGGGGGAAGAGAAAAAAAACTCTTAAAACATCAATGTACTCATTCACAACCAGTATACACTCTAAATTGAGTTTCTTCCTACCCATTTGAGATAAACACCCCCATAATTGGTTATTAACACCATATAATTGATGTAATTTTTATAGGGACTCCACATCTATCCCGGTGATGTGTCTTCATGGATCACATTTGTTTAGATGTATTTTTCTAATTACAAAATATCATAATATGATTAATTATTATTTTTTCAAATCCTTACCAAGTGATGTGGACTTTGTTCATGTGCTTTTCCCATATCTTTTGATGTATTATTTTTTAACCTATGAACACTAATGTGGATTGAGTATCTTCAATGAGTCGACCACAGTGTCGATCAAGAGAGCTCAGTATCTACCGTGATCATCTGACTCAAATGTTCTTGAAGGAGACTACACCAAGAGGAGAATTTGTAGTGCGATATTGTGACAAGATCATTTGATGATGACAGAATGAGGGTCAACATCTATTTATAATGACATATCTTAAGGCTCGCCAAATCATTTTGAACATGGATCTGGGGGATTAGACTCTTGTATTTGGGTTCCCTAGACCCATCATGTATTTTACATTGATTAAAAATACTTGTATGTAATTTATTATAATACATGTGTTTATCTTTCCATAATAGTGTAGATAATTCTATATCCACATTGATTATGGAATTTTCCTTAGATTACATGTCATATCCATGGGTTATAGCATGTCCCATGCTATAATGAGAACCCCAAGATACCATAAAAGGAAGCTTAATGTGATTTCATATGGTCCTATTTCATTGTTCTGAAAGTAAAAGAATGATGTGGGACCATCTAGTTCTAGGGGAACATAAGCATTGAGACTTTTTCTCATGAAGTTCACACATGATGATCTATAGTAGTTGAGTTCATGAGGACTTACCTATATAATTGAAACACTACATGTTATAGGTGTCATTGATATATCCTATCTATATACATGTGTAATGGTCTCTAGAATTGAGATCATTATTAATGAATGTCATTTAATTTCATACATTGATGCAAGGATAAAACCATGGCGATAAAGTCGTGGAGAGGTAGTTTGTGTTGGGTACGTCATTAATGACATGGAATTTATTGAATGATTAAGATATGATTTTTTTCTTCCATGTTCATGAAGAGATATCTCAGGCCTGGTTGATAGGGATGGCTACACCATCATTAAATACATTCCATGGTAGTGCAAGGTAAGACTGATCGGAAAAATCAACAAATAAAATAAAGTGTGATAAAGGATGATGACACTAGTGTGCATTACAGTTTATTGAGATATCATTGAAGAAGTGATTATATTACACAGACCTTGTTTGTTTGAAGGTAGTCATTTCTTTCACATTACCTTATCTCTACAGGGGCCTCGATGGGTTGCTAGACCCCACTCTTAGTCGGTGGATATTATTCACTACTATTGATATATGGGCCTAGAGGGTCACACACAATAACACTTTGAGAATATGCCATATTCTAGGAATAGGAATATAAAACATGGTGTCCCCACCAAAGCGTCTAAGCACTATACAAGTTCTATAGATCACCAAGGAATAAATAAATTCTTTAATTATTCATGCTTGGAATAATATGTTGAATTTATTTATAACATGTATTTAAAAGTGATCAGTAAATACAAAAATAAAATATTATTCCAACATATTTAAATATCCAGGGTTCATTTAATATTTTTAGGAGAATTGAGTCGAGTTATATACTGATGTCTATCAAACAATATATATATTTAATATATATTACAGTTAGTTATAAAATTATAAATATTATTTATGGAAAAATTTTAATTGACATAAATAAATATTTATAATAATTATATTGAGGATATTTATTTCACGGGGGTTGGGAACCCATACTGGGTATTTTAGATGTTCCCTATATATGTAATAGAGAGGCTCTCCCCTTGTTACTATTCATATAGAAAAATTTGAGTGATTATTTATCCACCGAGATTCTATAGAGGGATCCTCTCAAGCAAGGAATAACATTAAGATCATCCTTTGAGGATTGAAAATCTTTGACTTTCACTTATCATTGCTACATCAAAGAGATCATTGGTGTGCCGTGCTAGCACCCAAATTCCAACATATGACATGCATACAGATTCTAAAGGCATGTGTGGATGATCAAGAGGTCTTCAACATCGAAGGCTTCGAGCAAAAGTGACTTAAGACCTGCGATGCACTTTCACACATTAGTTACGAACAAGGTACCTGTTCATTTTATTTTTGTGCTCTATCAAATCCATGCATGGTCCTTGGACAGTACTAGGATAGATCACCAGAGGCGACATCCTAACATTACTTTGGTGGTGTGAAATTTTTTAATTTTCTGTCCTGTTAGATTCCACCGCCCTTCCTGGGACCTTATAGTAGTATCCGAGGTACGCATGATTTATCAAAGCCAAAGGAAAAATTAAATTGTATAAAATTTAACTACAATGGTTTAAATCAATTCCAACACAACTAACTGCACATCAATGAATTTTAAAATGGCCAAGTTTTTCCCACTTGAAAAATTTAATTTGATTGAATCGTCAGTTTTAATTTTCATTGAATTAAAATTTTGAGAAGAACAATTTTTAATTTTTATTAATGTGTTCTTCAAAAATACTGAAATACGACCATGCATTAACTAGAATTCGGTGGCCATAAATTTTTCATGTAATTTTATTTTAAAAAGATATATATAATATATATTTCTTTAATAATATTTTATTTTTATGAAATAAAATATTAATTAATGGGTTCATTTATTTATACATTAATTTATAAAAATAAAAAAATGAAGGCCAAGACCCCTAAGTGGGTCTTCTTCTTTTTATTTAGTTTTTAAAATAAAAATAAAAAAGTAATGGAGGTCTATTTTGTCTGAAGAAAAATTAATAAAATAAATTAAAAAAAGAGAGAATACCCAAGTGGGTCTTCTTCCTCATACAGCTCCCCCCCCCACTTGAGGAAACCCTACCAGGTGTGCCGCCGAATGTAGGCCGCGTATCACCTCCCTTTTTATTTGTGCTTGAATCAGTCCAGACAGATCTCATCCTCCCTATATGCCTCCTAGCATTGAGCTGCTGGACCTCCTCCCAATTGCTACCAGACAGTGCTGCCTCGAGCTCACCGTTGCAGCTCCCTACTACTGGGCTTCCCCGTCCCACTCACCCCGCATCTGGCTTGCAGTGCCAGACTAGGCCTTTTCCTGTTTAGGCAGCGCAATACTAGGTTACGTCAGAGTAGTCAGCACCGGACCAGGCGGCATCGGACCATGTCGCGTCGAACCAGGCCGCGCCGGACCATGCCGCACCGGACCAGGCCGCACCAGACCATACGAGGCCAAACCAGGCCGCACCAGACCAGGAAGCGCCGGAGCAGGCCACACCGGACTGGGCCACGCCAGAACTAGCGGCGCCAGACTAGGTTGTGCCAGAATAGGCCAATGCCAGTCCCGGTCACTGCTGGTCATGACCATTCCAGACCGCGACTCCGTCGGACCTAGACCCGCCGAACTGGGCCACTGCCCCTGTGGTGGGCCGGAGCAGTGGGCTTCCACCCTTGTAGATGGATGAAGCGGTACCCCACCAACTCCCTCTACCTTAGCACATCACCAGAAGTCACTACCACCACGAGAGTAGCTGGACTGAGAGGTTATGTCGTTTTCACGCTTAGGATACGTCACGGTCACATCATGGTAACACCATGGTCATGCCACAGTTATACCAAGAATCTTCTCCAATAACAGTCCCTTGTGGTGGTTCATGGTCAAGTTGGAGTCCCAACCTAGCTATATGTAATGTCATTTATTTAATTTTAATTAATTAATTTATTGAAATTAAAATAATTATAATTAGAATGGGGTTTAAATTTAATTAAATCTGAAACATTAATTAAATTTGAATTAAATTTTATTAATTGTTTAATTTAATATTAGAATTAAAATTAAATTAATATTTTAATTTAATTTTATAGTTAAATTTAAATTTATGGTTTAATTTAATTTTTTTAATGAAAACAATTAAATAATTGGAATTGGTAAAAATAAATTAATTGAATTTATTTAAATTCATTTAATTTCTAAGAGAACCTCGTACAATATAAATTTCATTGCAATTTAAATTTAATCTCACATCAATAATACTGACTGGTCTTGAGAAAATGACCGAACCATGTATGTATGGAGTTTATATTTATTTATTTATTTATTTAATCAATTCGTGCAAAGATTGTAATAATTAATTTGATATATAACGGCCTGAAAATTTTATTTTTAATTCATATATGTATAAGGGATTGTGTGTCCATTTCATGAGATATATTTTGTACCCCAAGACACCCTAAATTATATGCGAGTATATTTGTAATTAAACAATGATGATCTGAGATGCAGACCCTGCCAAGTCGAGGAGAGAAACCAAATGGGAGCCGAATGCATGGCATTGGGGATGGCCGCAACACGAGTCAGGTGTCGACTTAGGTATGGAAGACCCTAGGTCATGATTGATCTATTATTGATTGATCTTTATTGAATCCTAAAGACAAGTTGAATTTCTTGATTTAACTTTGTGCATAGTTTATTATTTTATGCGAGTGCATAATTGTTGTGTCATCCCATAGATTCTTTAACAATATAATAAATTCATAAAGAAGTGAAAATTATATATCTATTGCATGTTCAATTGTGAGAATGACAATATAGTTTGAACATGTAGATAGAATTGGATTATTCTTCAACAAATATTAAATTTCCTCAAAGATATATTAAGTCCAAATTCTTTTTATTTCTCACATATAATGAAAACGGGCAATTTGTGGTTCTCATCAGACAATTATTAGAGTGAGACTTACTACTAGGGAATTTTTCATGAGAGAATTGGGTCAACTTAACTAATTTGACTAGTTAGGGATTAGTCATATCTAACTTTATATCCCATTAGAGGCAAGATGTTGAGGAAATCACATTCAAATTCCAAAAGCCGGGACTTTACTCAATAACACAAGGAACCACATGTGAAGTGGTTGGCCATCCTAGTGACTGCCTAGAAACCCTCTAAGTAGTGTCATAGCCATAGCTTGTAGTCTATGAGGGAGGCTTCATGGACCCTTACCACTAGAATACTCATGCAACAGAGTATTCTGAATATACTAGTGAGGGATATTAAGGGTCTATAAAATACTTGGATACATTTAAATGATATAATAATTTATTATTCATAAATGTCAAAAAGGTAATCAAGAAAAAGTACTAACTGATAAATGTTTATCTGATGTATATTTAATATTAAAATCCCCAACATCACAAGTACATTATCACTATGATTGATTTTGGATAAAGAGAATATCCTGACCAACAATAACTTCTAGGAGTGGTACATGGGCTTACACATTTTACTACACCAATAAAGGAAGTTTTATGTGTTGGAATTTTCAATTCCTACTGAACCTCCTTAGGGAGAAATCTAGGTGGAAAAATATAAATTGATAAAGAAGGTAGATGATTTACTGGATGTACAATGCATCATGTTGTCATGTATCTCCATACAATTTCAAAAAATGCATGAGGATGAGGACGCCTACAAGATGCATTCACATCTCCAAAAATTATATCAGCAGAGGGCTAGGGTAGAAAGGTATGAGATATCAAGTGATCTTTATATGTGTAGGCTAGGATAAGGGAATGAATATGGTCCTCAAGTACTCCATATTATTAGGTATATTGAGAGGCTTGAAGCCCTTGGGTTCAATATGAATTGAGAACCAGCAGTGGATATCATTTTTTCAACTTTACCATCACATTTCTTCACTTTTATTGTTAATTATAACATGAATGGCATGAAAAAATCTCTCTTGGATATTTTGGATTTAGTTCTCCATGATGATAAAGATATGAAAAAAAACAATTCATCTGTCCTTATGGTGAATAGTAAAACCAAGGGCTAGGAGAATGGGTCTAACGCCAAGTCAAGGGAAATGGCACCAATGACTAATCCTCCAAAGAAGACAACAGTTCAGAGGCCAAGTAATGAGCAGGAAGCTTTCTGCTTTGGATGTGGCAAGAAAGGCCACTAAAATGAGAATTGCAGATCTAGGAAGAAGAAGAAAATTGATGTGCCTACTTCAAGCATTTTTTTCATTGAATTAAATCTATCTTTATCGAAAAGTTGGGTATTGGATACATAATTTGTCTCACACATTTTTATTTATATACAGAAACCATGTAGGTTCAAGAAGATTGAAAACGGCCAAGTGGATCTCTGAGCTGCAAATTGTGCAGGTCTGGAAGCCCTGGTAGTGGAAGACTATCACTAAACCTTACCAAATAGGTTGGTTATAGTTTCAAAAAAATTCTATTATGTACCTTCTATTACGAGAAACATTATCTCTATGTCCAGTTTTGACACTATGGGTTGTTATTTCATGTTTGGAAGTAAATTTTATCTCTTTTATAGGGATAACATATGTTATAGTGTGGCACATCATAACAATGGTTTATATATGCTGGAACTAGAGAACCTCGTAATATAATTCAAAGAAAAAACAACCAACATGAATCATATATCAACCGCCTATGGAACTTCAGGATTCGTCATGTAAACGAGAAGTGATTACAATGATAACATCAAGAAGGGTATATAGACTTGGTACAGTTAGAACCCTTGGATGTATTTCAATCTTGTTTACAAGGAAAGATAACCAAAGTACCTTTCTCAGGAAAGGGAGAAAGAGAAAATGAATTACTAGAATTAATTCATACTAATGTTTTTGGTCCATTTCTAGTAGAGGAAAGGGGTGGTTTTTCATACTCAATTACTTTTACCAATGACTATTGTTGGTGTGGTTATATCTACATTATATGGTATAAGACTGATTCCTTTCGGGTTTTAAGGAATACCAAAATGAAATAGAAATCCAACTTGGTAAAATGATAAAATCACTCTGATCAGACCAAGGTAGAGAATATCTTAACCAAGATTTCATTGATCACATAAAGAAGTGTGGGATAGTATCCCAACTCACTCCTCCTTATACACCACAATGGAATAGTGTTAGTGAAAGGAGGAATAGAACCTTGCTTTACATGGTCTGATCAATAATGATTCATGCAACTATTGCATCATTTTTTTGGAGATACACATTGCAAACAACATCATATAACCTTAACTGAGTTCCAACTAAAGCTATAGATAGGATTCCATATGAGTTAGGGTATTAAAGAAACCTAGTCTGACACAAATACTATTTTGGGGTTCGAGGCATTTGTCAAGACATTACCAAGTGAAAAATTGGCATCCAGAAGCACCAACTACATCTTTATAGGTTATCCTAAATGAAACTAGAGGATATTACCTAAATAACCAATTAAATAGAAAAATTATTGTGGAAATATATTCCATATATCAAGAAATGGAACACATTTCTATAGGATATAGTCGGAGAATGATTGAATTTGATGAAGTTAATTCTCCAGATGCATAGGAGTTGGTATAGGAATAATCTCCATAAGAAAAAGTGGAAGAACAAGTTGTTCCTAAGACACAAATACTGCATAGGTCTATGTGAGAGATTAGATAACCAGAGCATTAGGGGTTTCATGTCACCAATTCAGGTGACACATTATTCTTTGAGAATGTTGAACCTCTAACCTCAAAGGAATAAATAGAAGACAAAGAAGCTGCTAAATGGGAAGATTCCATGAATTTGAAGATGGAGTCCAGGAACAAAAATCAAGTTTTTATTTTGGTAGACCCAACAGCTGATGTAAAGACCAATGGATGCAAATGGGTATTCAACAAAAAGTTGGACATGGATGGTGAGGTTAATACCTTTAATGAAAGACTGGTTCAAAGGGTTTTAGGAAACTTCAAGGCATCGATGATGATGAAACCATTTCACTAGTATCAATGCTTATATCTATCAGAATTATGCTTCAAATAGAATCCATTCATGATTATGAAATTTGGAAAAGTGATGACAAAACTACTTTTGTAAATGTAAAGTTGGTGAAAGAAATTTATATGATACAACCCAATGGGTTTTTCAAGTCAAACAATGACAATAAAGAATGAAAGTTGTAGAGATCCATTTTTGGGTTGAAGTAGGCATCATGATCATGGAATGTTTGTTTTGATGAGGCCATAAGAGATTTTGGTTTTTTCAAAAATGAAAGCGAGCATTATGTATATAAAATGGTTGAAGGGAATGCCATCGTTTTCCTAGTGTTATATATTGATGACATATTAATTATGGGAAATGAGGTACAAGCCTTATTGTATGTTAAGAATTGGTTAAATGAATGCTTCTCCCTGAAGGACTTAAGCGAAGCAACCTACATTCTAGGGATCAAGATCTATCGAGATAAATCCAAAAGGATACATGGGTTATATCAAAGTACATATATTGACAAGGTACATAAATGGTACAATATGGAATGATCCAAGAGAGGATTGTTACATATGTCATAAGGTATAAATACCTCCAAGAAAATGTGTCCACAAACATAGGAGGAGATTGAAAAAATGAGAAGAATCCATTAGGACATCGAAGTGGGTTCTATCATGTATTCCATGATATGTACTGGGTTTGATGCTGCTTTTTCTTTAATCATGGTGGGTAGATATCAAGCCAATCAAGGAGAGATACAATGGAAATGTGTAAAGACATTCGTAAAGTAAACAGGGCATATTAAATATATGTTCCTAGTGTATAGAGGAGATGAGGAACCGGTAGTGAGGGGATAAACTAAGGAGACTTTCTAAATAGATTATAACGATATGAAATAGAATTTAGGCTACATCTTTTGCCTGAATGGTGGTGTAGTGAGCTGAAGAATTTAGAAGAAATTTGTGGTTTCCAATTCTACAATAGAGTCAAAATATATTCCATCTTCTAATGAAAAAAAGGAAGCAGTACAGATACACAAATTTAGCTCAAACATTGGTGTTGTGCCTATCAGTGCAGACCCTATTTCAGTATATTGTGATAATACTTCTACAGTGGTTCTTTCCAAGGAACCCCCATCTCACTAGTGGTAAAAGCATATTATTCAAAAGTTTTATCTCTTGAGGGTGTTTAGTCAAAGAGGTGAAGTCACGGTTAGTAGAGTAGCCATAGAGGAAAATCTGGTATACCCCCTGACAAAATCCATTTCTCAGTAAAAGCATGATTCTCATGTGATAGCTAGTAGATTGAAATAAGTTATCAGTTTCATATAATGAATGTGGGAGTGTTTCAAGTGGGTTCCTTAGACCCAACATGTATTGTACATTGATTACCACTACATGTATGCAGTTTATTATAATACATGTGTTTATTTTGCCATAATATTGTAGATACTTCTGCATCCACTTTGATGATGAAAATGTATTTAGATTACATGTCATATCAATGGGCTATAGTAGATCACATGCTATAATGAAAACCCCAAGATACAAGGACAGTAATATTAATGTAATTTCCTATGGTCAAGCTACATCATTCTGAAAGGACACATATGATGTGTGACCATCAGGTGTAGGGGGAACACAAGCATTGAGACTTCATCTCATGAAGTTCGCACTTTATGATCTCTAGTATTTGACTTCATGTGGACAGACCTATATAATAATAACACCACATGTTTTAGGTATCATTGGTAATTCCAATCTACATATATGTGTAATGGTCTGTAGTCTTGAGATCATTATCTATGAATTTAATTTAATTTCATACTTTGATGTAAGGAAAAACCATGGCGATAAAGTCGGGGAGAGGTAGTTTGTGTTGTGTACATTATAAATGACATGGAATTAATTGAATGATTATGATAAGATTTTTTGCTACAATGTTCAAGGAGATATATCTCAAGAATGGTTCATTAGGATGGTTGCAACATCATTAAATACATGGCCATGGTAGTGGATGGTATGACCGTCCAAAAAAAATCAACAACTAAAATAAAGTAAGATAAAGGATGATGACACTAGTGTGCATTCTTCTTTATAAGGATATCTCTAATGAAGATATTCTATTACACAAGCCATGTTTGTAGGAAGGTAGTTATTACTCTGAATTTACCTTATTTCTATAGGGGTCGTGATGGGTTTCTAGGCCCCTCTCATAGTTGGTGGATATTATTCACTACTATTGAGATAAGGGCCTAGAGGGTCACACACAATAGTGCTTTGAGAATCTAGAATATTCTATGAATAGGAATACAAAAATTGGTGGGCCCCACTGAAGGGTTTTTGTACTATAAAATTTCTATAAAACACCAATGAATAAATAAATTCTTTAATTATTCATTCTTAGAATAATATGTTGAATTTATTTATAACATGTATTTACAAGTGAATAGTAAACACAAAACAAATATTATTCAAATGGATTTAAATATCCAGGTTTTGTTTAATATTTTCAGGGGAACTAAGTCAAGTTATAGAATCAAATTTATCACGTAATATATATATATATTTAATATATAATGCAGTTAGTGATATAATTATAAATATTATTTATGGAATAATTTTATTTGACATAAATAAATATTTATAATATATATATATATAATATATTTATTACATGGGGGTTGGGAACCCATACCGAGTATTTTAGGTATCCCCTATATAATTAAGAGATATGATATCCCCTTATAACAGTTCATGTGTGAAATTTGAGAGCCTTTATCTCCTCCTAGATTCTAGAGAGAGATCCTCTCAAGTAAGGATGAACTTCAATATCTTCCTTTGTGGATCAATGTTCCTTGCCTTGTGGTGATCACCACTGCATCGATGAGATCATTGGTGTGCCACGCTAGAAACTAGATTACAATGAATGGCACGCGTGCATATTCAAAAGTTGTATATGAATGATCTAGAGGACATCGACGTTAGAGTCTTCAAGCAATGGTCACTGGAAACCTATGACGCACTTGCACATGTTAGTTCTGAAAAAGGTTCTTGTTCTTTTTATTTTGGTGCTCTGTAAAATCCCTGTGTGGTCCTCATACCGTCTCGAGATTCCTCACCAGAGTCAATATCCTAATGTTGCCACAGAGATGAGAGAAAATTTAATTTCACATTCCATCAGATTCTGCTAACTGTCACGGTACCTTACACTAATGCTCTCGCAACTCGTACTAAATCAATGAAGGTGGGTTTTTCTGATCGATGGAGCTTAGAGTGTTTTCATAGAAGCTCATGGTTCCCTTTTTGAGTTTTTTGTTGATGATTTCATGTTCCAATAAGGATTTTTGATGTTGAATGCAGAAAAATGAGTCGGCTAATACTCCAATGATGAAGATGATTCTACGACACGCTTTAATTTATGCACCACTGAGTGACACAATCCAAGTCTGATTCTGAAGAAATCCGAACTATATTGCAATCAAGAATTATCAATGAAGTCATCTAATGATTGAAATTGGGGTTTTGGAGCCTTATTGCAAAAAAAGTGATTTCCACATCACATCCATTTTTGTTCATTCGTGATCGTATGAAGCTTCCAAATGGGAATCAGTTCGGCTTGTTCAAAGATAAATTTTCTACTAGTTTTGACCTATTTTCACGGTCGAATGAGGATAGTGGGGTTTGAGTTTCCATTTCTATGGCTATGACTATGGAGACTATGGGACACTATGTATTCAATTGAATGTGCTTGACAATCTCACATCACATTTGGAGTTACTAGGTGTGATACTAAGATGTAGTGTAGCCTCAAAAATTATATTCTTAGGATCATTTTGAAATGATGTTCAGACACAGTTGGATGATTTTCACCTGGTAACAACCTGATGTAGTGGTAAATCTTGTTTTTGAATTACATTTATTTTAATATTCAGACCATTTCAAGATAATATCCACCATTTTGTAAAAATATTTATTAAAAAATTGTAAAATATAAAAATGAAAATTTTTATTATAAAATATTAAAAATATTTATAAATAAACATTTTATAATAATAATAATAATAAATATAATATAATATATATATATATATATCTAATATATTTTAGATTTTTTTAGAAGAATTAAAGTGAAAATTAATAGTATAAAATTTGAATGAAAATTTAAAATTCATATATGTTTTATATACATTGTTTATTTATATTGTTTCATTGTTTACAAATAAAATAAACAGGGTTTCGAGATATTAATATTTATATCTAATTTTTCATTATTTTACAAGAAAACTAATAACGTCATTTTTTAATGGAAAATGTAATTATGTCTTCAATTTTTTTAATTATACAGATAGAAAATATTATAATGATCATTAAATTATTTTTCCACTAAGATTTATATTTTATTTATATATTAATATATATTCAATTTAATTTATTGTGAAAACCAGAACTGCAAATTTCATATTGAAATTGGAATTGGAAATTTCTAACAGAAATTTACATTGAAAATTTTTACTATAATTTTAATTATTCATGTGTTAATATAGTTACAATAAAAATATAAACATGTATGTATTTTAGAATTTATTTATTCAGAATTCTAGTATAATTATTGTAATAATTAATGGAAAATTTTAACTAGAATCTTATTTGGGAATGTTAACTACAATTTTCCATTGTAAATTTTGACTAAAAGTTTCTTGTGCAAGAATTACAATGAAAATTTAGAGTGAAAATTTACAAATTTTATTTCTCTAAAAATATATTTTCATTTTTATTTCAAGTAAAAATTTAAAATGTAAAATTTCAGTAGAAATTTCAACTAAAAGTTTTATTTTTTTGTGTATTGATGTACTCTCAATTATAATTTAAGTTGGAATCCCAACATGAAATTTAATATGAAATTTTTTATTCAATTTTTCACTATAATTTTCTAGTGTAAACATGCAATTTATATTTATGAATTAATCTATTTTTAATTGAAATTTAAGTGGAAATTTAAATTGAAAATTTATGGTGAAAATTTCCATCATATTTCCCAAGGTAGTGAAATCAAACTAAAATACTTGTAAAAACTATCAATAAGATAATCAACATGAATGAAATAAGTTACCCCAAAAACATATCAAACTAGGGATGCACTTACAAAAATTATCGTTGATTCCACTGATAAATTTTGACATTAACTATGAGTTTTCATTGGAAATTTTCAAAGGGATTGAGTGACATTCCATTGTAAATTTTTACTTAAAATTAATTATTATATTTATATTGGTATGTATACGTATATATGTATGTATATATACATGCAACTAAAATTTGAACTATAAATTTAAACTAAAAATTTTAATATGTATTTACATTACTAGGGATTTACGATGTAAATGTAAAACACAAAATTTTAATTCAAATTTACATTGATGTTTGAATAAAAATACTGAAACTTTACACAGTAAATTTTCACTTGAAGTTTATAATTTAATATTATAATGTTTATTTTTATTTGTATGGTTTTCTTTTTTTTTGAACTTTCATTGAAATTTTTCATTATACATAGAAATTTTATTCAAAATATTCAGTCGTAGATTTAACTATGAAATTTAAAATATAATGTATAGTGAAAAAATATACATTGGAAATTTCTACTGGAATGTTGAATGGAAACTGACCATAAAAGTTACCAATGAAAATTTGTACTAAATGTGTCCAATGGGAATTTTCACTAATGAATTTTACTATAAATCTATAATGATAATATATATTTTTTATTTATCTATCAATATATCTTCATTGTAATTTAACGTATAAATTTTAACTGGTAGTTGAATTTTTCACCAGAAACGTACTATGAAAGTATCCATTAAAATATTCAAGGAAAGTTTGTTTTAGAAATTTCCTTAGGAAATTTCACGTTAATGGTTTCTATAAAAAATTACATTGTTTTATTACATGTTAATATATTTGTATTACAAAATTAAATATGAGTTTATTTTAGAATTTTTATCTACAATTTATTAGTTTAACTACAATGAAATCTAAGATAAAATCTACACCCAAAATTAAATCTCATGTATAAATTTTCAATAATGACTGGTAAATTTAAATTGGATAATGTCATTTTTTAGTTTAAATTTTCATTTAAAATTATATTGGTACACACATTCGTAGTTTGTACTATAAATTTAGATTAAAATTTACTAGTATACATTTATTTAAGTGGGGATTTATAGTGTAAATGTAAAACACAAAATTCCAATGAAAATTTACAAGGATCTTCTTATTTACATACTAGAAATTTTGACTATACTATTCACGTATAATTTATAATTTAATATTACCATACATATTTTTATTTTTATTTTTATTTTTGATTTTTTTCATTGATAATTTTCATCATACATAGAAATTTTATGGGAAAATTTTTGTCCAAACTTACACTCTAAATTTCAAATAGAAATATCGAGTGAAAAATATAAATTTTTTCACTCGAGAATTGCATAAAATTTTACACTAAACATTTTATGGGGAAATTGGGAGTAATTTTTATTACGGTGATAGTTAAACACATTACAATACTCTTCATTTCAAGATTTTATATATGAGGATCTTGGGAAGATATTATTTTACATACAGAAGATTTTTAAAGTATTTATTTACTCATGGGAATAACAAACATTTCCACAAGAAGTTTTTAATAAAAATTATAAAAGAAAATATACAAAAAAAATTGTATTTTTTATTTATGTATTAATATATTTTCATTTTAATTTGAAGTGTGAATTTAAAATATAAATTTCATGTGGAAAGTTAGAGTGATATTTTTCACTATAAATTTATTTTGGAAATTTTCAATGGAAATTTTCCTATGTAATTTTTAGTTTAATTAATAATTTTTATGTCACATATATAAATTTTAAATATTATATATAATAAATATCATAATAATTAATATATATAAATGTTTGGAATAATAATTATACATATATTTGTATAATTATTTTACTTGAAAAATAAACAATATATACTAATTTAATTATAATAAAATTTGAACTATACATAATAATTTCAATAGTAATATTTATCTTATTATGTATATTTATATTATTAATATATATAAATTTATTAAACGATATTATAATTATTATAGAAAATATATTTTATATATTTGTAATATATATAGAAAATATTGGATTATATATATATATATATATATATATAGAATAAGAAGCAACAGAAGTATAAAAAAAGGACAACAGGGGTAATTTCATTCCAAAAACCCAAAATGTGGGTCAGGTTCAGGTGGGGATCATGAGACAATTTAAATACAGGTAACCCATGCTATTTTTGGAATGTTCATTTAGTCATCAACAATAATTAACTATTTTTAATAGTAGAGTCATCATTAATTATAGGGGAATTCTTTGAATTAAAATATTAATTAAGAAGATATTTAGTGACATGATGGGATATTATGAGCTTTATGAGAAACTTCTACGAGGTTCCACTAGACATTACAGAGAAATTTTTTTCCAGATTCAGATAGTGATTTTTAGGGTATTTTATTCATGTCACACAAGAGCACATCTGGAGGATGTAGTGTAGTGAAGAAGTTGGGTGGATAATTTCCTCTTAACTATCCCCTTTGAATTTTTCATTAATTTTCTTTTCATTATATAGTTCTGGGGGAGGGAATCATGATTGATTCTATCTCAAGAAGAGAACCTCCCTCTTTAGTTTATATTGGAGATCAATAAAAATAAATTGTTTCCAAGTATGATCAAATTAAATTTTATGTTTTGGGGAAAACAGATCTGTTTTCTCTTTGGTGTGCACACAATAAGCTTGATTTGGGTTAAACAGACTTGAAAATTGGTGGAATTAGCCACTCAAAATCCATCATCTCTGGGGTTATCAAAACCATTTTGATGTGGCTGGGCACAAAGATATATTTTGTCTCTATATTTTTTATATGAAAAATATGTCTATAGAACCTTGGTGCATGAGTTTCTCTTTTTTGAAGGTCGATGAGTGATCCCGACGATGATGCAATTGGGATAATGGAACCTCGGTTTGTGGGAAACGACCTTTGAATGGACCCTACATCGATATTCCTTCAAAAAACTTGGGATATGGGTCCAACCATGAAATGCATGGTCATTGGTGGTTTATTCACTACATGATATATGATTGTCAGAGTCTTTTTTAAGTTGTAGGAGGACATGGTGTTTTAATGGAATTTTTTGGGTTGTTAAAACTAGGATTTTTGTTATTTTTACGTGTTTCTATTATTTTCAAATGGTCAAAAGTGGGTATTCTATCTTTTATTAGGGTTGATTTAGGTGCATTGACATGCATTCAATTTTTGGGGTCTTCGAGACCATGATTCAGTTTGTGTATGAGAATATTGCTTTCGGTGGTGTTAGGATGCCGCTTTTGTGTTTGGTGGTGATTCCTGTACCACATGACTTATTACTATTTGTATGAACTTTTTTTGTTAATAAATTTTTCAACCAAGAATGCTCAGATCCTGAACATTCATGGTAGTTTTTGGGGACAAAATGGATTTCAGAACCCCATTATTATACTTTTTTTCTACCTATTCTCTCTCATTCTACTCTATCTGTTGTAATATTATTTTCCTTGAACAAAATTTTTTGATTGTTACACATTCTCTGTTTTTGTGTGATCTTATATACCTAAACAGAGTGAGATAATTTTAAAATTCAGCTACAAAATGAATGCTCAATGCTTCCTGCTGATCAAATATCGGCAATACAACTATTAATTTCCTCACTCTTAGAATATTGTGAATGTGAAGTGAGAATATAAACCACAACATCATTTGAAGGAATGGTTTGATAAATTATTCTTCTATATTATTATTTTGACTCTTATTCATCAATAAAATCAATATATAATATAGAGATAGGTTTTGTGATTTTTTGGTCTCGTGATGATCACTTTGTTATGAAAGGCATTATGCAAGAGTGTGATTTTAACTAGTGATTCATCTCACATTTAGGGGAGAATTTGTGTACTAGAAGACATTTCATTCATGATAATTATTTTTTTGTAAGGGAGAGGTGACTGTGTTCAATGATAGAGTGTGTGCTAAGTGATTTTGAATTTTGATAGATTAATTCTTATTAGATATGTCATAGGTTATAGAGAGGGTATCTAACCAAGAACTATTTTTGTTCATACAAACATTTTTTCTACTATTATTATTAGGGTTTCTATTCTCTTTTAATATTTCAAAAATTTCCATTTTATTTTCATCCTTTTCCAACAACTATTTCATGTATTCATTTACAATATTTGAAATATATAAAAATAGAAAAATATTTTAGAAGAGTCTTTGAGATAAACACAGTGCCTCTTTGAGACCGACCCAGAGTTTAGCCATTGCATTACATCTATAGAGTATTTTAATGTATCTTTGATAGATCAAGTGATAAGCTATCAAAAATTATCATTTTTTTTCCAGGGATACATGTTTTTTAGAGACTCTTCATTTTAAATTTCAAAAATTAATAAAACCCGAAAATAATAAAAAATTAAAAAATGAATCTTCCTCATTGATCAGAATATATGGATTGTTTTCTTGATTATAATGTCAGGAGAAAATATTATATTTTAAATGACAATGATTTACAATAAATTATTCATGATATAAAAGAGTTCATGAAACCTACCATGGAATCCATAACTTAAGAGATTAAAAAATTATCACTTCGTTTCCTCATGTTTTATGACGAACTGATTCACAATGAATAATTCATGATACCATTAGTTTATGATGAGATCAAAGAGGTAGATGCATCCCTAAAAATGTAAAATCCTTTTGCTAAAAATAATTTTTATGGATGGTAAGAAAAGGGTT
This sequence comes from Viscum album, assembly GCA_963277665.1. NCBI lineage: Eukaryota > Viridiplantae > Streptophyta > Magnoliopsida > Santalales > Viscaceae > Viscum > Viscum album. The sequence continues at coordinate 132,529,156 of OY728162.1, forward strand.
AATAATAATTAAATGAAGTTGGACACAATTTGGATGAATAACATTATTTAAGTTTCCATTTTGATTATTTCGACTACACTAAGTTGCATGTTAAATCGTCCAAGATTGAATTGTAGGTTTCAACTCAAGGTACCCTCTCGCATTCCATGGATGATACCATAGATGAGATATTTCATTTTGAATTGATCCTTGTGGATGTTTACTACCACAACCCCACCTCAGACATACTCTCTGGTGCCCTAGATACTTTATAAGGGAAACATGCTGAAGAGTATCATGAAGTTGCCTAATTTTTTGAAGAATCTATGTTAATTTTTCATATTTATTATTTTCAAACAGTATTTATTTCTACTGATCCATTCATATATTTTAAGGCATCAAATAAAATTTATAAGATCCTGGTGGGTCAAATTGAATTTGAACCTTCCCTATTTGAGGAATTGTGAAAGCTCCTAGAATTCCCTAAAAATATGAACATGGGTGTTGTTAAAGATAATGTTTTCTAGGAAACAACTATGGTGGCCATAATTTAAGAATAACTTTTATAACCTACTTGTTTGTCTTTTTCTTTACCCTGTTATTTTATTAATAAATTAAATTTCAAAATGGGTGAAGATGATTTAATTATTAAGGCTAATTTTGATTTTTTTTGAGGTTGGTGATCTTCAACTATTTATCTCAACTTATTTTATATTCAATAATAAAATTGAATAAAAATAAAAGGTGGTTTCATTATTTTATATTATTAATGAGGTCCTTGACCAAAAATTAATTTTACATAGTTTTGAGAACCAGTTTCTAGGAAAAAAACACTAGGAGGAGGCGTATTTGGTGGATTCTAAGCAATAAAAATTACCCACCAAGTGATAGGGGATACACCAAAGTGTGTCCATCTATGGAGAGTCTAAATTAAATACCACTATTGGGTTAAAACATAGGATATACTATTAATTTGTTTTTCTTTTTAGTCTTTTTTTCATTATTTAAGAAAAATTAGTACTTTTCTTGTAGGAAAATAATATGACAATTATAAATTACACCATGAGACAACCTTTATTGGGTAACATATTTAATTTCAACTGGTCTCCAAGGTTTTTTCCTTCCACCCTAAATTGTTTAAGAGTTTAATTTTCTATTACATCGTATAAATCAAGTGTGGGGGAGTGGTTTATTTCAATTTTATTATTTCACCACTTTTAGGATTATAGGTGTTAAATCTTGCTAAATTAAATGTCAAATATGTTATAAATCATTTTTTATTGATTTTTTCTCTAAAAATAATTAATTTATACACTTTTTAATTTATGTTTTGTTAGTGGTGTGGTGAATATAATTTTACTTCATTTTTAGTAGAAACATTTGGGATTTCAGGTATCAGAAGGAGTTACAAAGTTGAGCTACATGAAGTAAAATCTCATACTCAGACTATGGATTTTTCGTATTTTTAACTTTACATTCTGGAATTTAAAACTTTACTTTTTCAAATTTTAAGAGCATTAATATTCATACAGGTGAATCATAATCAAGTTAAAAAGGAGGTGTCTCATGTTTATTCATAAATGATTAATAATATAATAAGGGGGTAAATGTTCAAATTCTTCATTCTGATTATTCTCTCTTTAATGAATGATTTTAAAAACATTTTTTTGTTTTTGACGGTTTATTATTCATTCAAAACTTGTTATTTAAGTTTTTTTATCCAAAATTTTCCATTCTAAATCTAGAGGTTGTTACTACCCTTTTTACTGCATGCGTGTGATTAAAATTTACTATGGTTTCCTATTTTATTTTTGTACTAATAATTATCTACGAACATCAATTTTTAATATGAATATACATTGAAAACCATTAATGGCTTTTTATGAATTAATCAGTGGGCGTAACTTGTGCTCGGGGTTCTAGTTTGTTGTGTGGAAAAATGAATTTTAATTGCTCTTGTGACCCTTGAAATTTTATTTCAGTACTGATTTTTAAAATATTTTAGAACTTATACTTTCTTTAATTGATTTCTCATACTTTTAAGTTTAATAATACATATATATTTGGGTTTTATGTGTGGGGGAGGGGCCTTTAATTATTCTATAATTTTCTTCAAATGAGATACCATAAAAACCCTTAAATTTTTTTAAAACTCAATGTTTTTGTTAATTACCTTTAAATTTTCACTGGACAGAAATTCTTATAAAACATAAGGGATTTCATGGTACATTGGAGAGAAAAATTATTAATACCTCTTTTATTTACTTGGGAGAATAATTTTTCTTTTCCCCTTGGAAAAAATGGTTTTGGATATAATCTTGGGAAAATGATATAAATTTATTATTTACTTTTAACTATTTCACTTAAATATACCTCATATGATATGAATCCAAATGGATTATGAAATAAAAATCCTATTCCCTATTGAACATATTCCTCTATTCTTTCTATACTTTATTCATCAAACGGTTGGATGAGTTATTTATTCCACTGATAAATTTTCATTCCACCACATCTAATGATGTGTTTAGTTATTATGTAGTCTTAAATTATGTGAGTCTATTCACCGAGAGTTAAAGGAATGTTTTCAATTTAAATTGAGTTCAAATTGAGGTTTTTTAAATTCACATTATCATTTTCAATTTAAATCTATTTTCTAAATCAGTAACCATTTTTTATGGAAGTACATCAATTCAATAGAGCATTAATTTTTAATAAATGAGATAATCCATGGAGAAATTTTTTTTTAAAATAAATTCTTAGTGGAATTTTATCTTTTCCATTTTGAGACATATTTTTTATCATTGAACATGATTAAATATTTCTTTAGGATGGAAAACTACTTATGTGTGAGAGGATTTGATATGGCCTTTATTCACGTATTTTACAACATCAATTTTGGAAAATTATTTGGGTATTTAATACATAATTGGGTATTGTTTTGATTAATTATGGTTTTCTATTCATTTGTTTTTTGAATTGATAAATATATGAAATTTATAATAAATTAATTCTTTTATGCTTAAAAAATTATTAGCGTCAAATTTTTTGTTCATTGTTTAATGTTGAAGTTTTTTAAATAATAATATTTATTGTCATTGTTTTTTTGTTTTTGTCAATTAATTATAATTTTAATTTAAGTTTAATTTAATTTATAATATAACAACATTAATTAATTATTTATTAGTTAATTTAATTTTGTGTGTAATTATTTTTTATATTTTTTCATTATTTTTTTAATTAATTAAATAATCATTTATGTATGTTAAATTTATTCGTTTTATTCATTTTTTTATTTTTTTATTTTTTTCTTTAGGTTTATGAATTTTTTATTTAATTATAATTATTTAATTAAATTTTTTTCCAACAGTTCCACAGATAAATTTCTAAATATGCTCGCATATCCAATTATACATTTTTCTATGTATATGAATGTCACGATGTAAAACATACACAAATTAAAAAAGTACAGTGATATTGGAAAATTAATAAAGGAAGTATGTATCCAATTTACTGAATTAATGATGTATCCCATTACCATGTATAAAAATGGGAATTCAATCACATAGACGAATCTTCGAATTATGTATCAGAAATAAAATGAACCAAAAGTTGAACCCAGAATAGCATTATCTACTAAAGAACCCAATCTAAGTGGATAATTTCAAATGGGATTCGGCTATGCCCTATGGATAAATAGACACTGATAGAAACTGATATTAGGATCAAGCTTCTTCAACGAGCCAACCATAGTGAATATTGACGGAGTTCAAGATCATCCATCAATATCTGACTCCATGAATTTTAACGGTGAAGAGCTCATGAGGAATTGTAGCATGGTGGTGGCCCGAGCTTGTTTGATGATGACATACCGTGGTTCCAACTCTATTGAATACAACCTGACATGGGGATCATTGATGATTTTTGAACATGTGTTTGGGGGTTTTAAGGATACTTACACTCATTTTTGACCGAGGAAGGTGGGTTTTCATGATCATTGGAGGTGTGAGTATTTTCATCGAATTTCACAATGCCTATTTTCATGATAGCTGGAAGTCTACATCAGGAAACATTTTTACTCTTTCAAGATAAGCCACATCATGGTAGTCAAGGTTGAAAGAGTGTGTTTCTTTATCCGTGATAGAAAAATAGTATATTTCTACTTGAGAAGCTAGCAGAAAGATATTGTATCTAATGTGTTTTCTCTAGGAGGCTGGATTCAGCTAAATAGAGTAGTGGGTTTATTCTAATAGTCAATGTTTTTTGGATTTCAGAAAAACATCCATGTACAATTCCCAAAAGAAGCACGTCGACATTCACTATCATTGGATACATGATGTAATGGATGAACATATGACGTGACATGCGAAGAACCACAGAGAGGATAACATGAAAGATATTTTGAAAAAGAATGTTTCTGGGGATAAGCTAGACCTTACAAGATGATTTAGCTATTTTTTGTTGGAGGGGGATAACTTATGGAGATATCAAGGTGCTTCCCACCTCTTTTTTCAAAGGTGGTTCACCTACCATACCTCCCATGGACTTCCAACCTTTTTGCACACATTCTGAGTGTTCAAAAACTATTCCTTTGGATGTCATGTGATTTTTCAAAGGAGTAGGTGGACACCTTTTTTATGTTCAATGGTTGGTGGGGGACTGGTGGGATTTTGTTTCAAACATTACACCTCCCACGATGGAAATTTAAGGAGGCCTTATAGATCTCCCTTTATCATTCAATTGAGTGATGAGATCTTCTATATCTAGTTCGAGAGCCAAGAGAGCTCCATGATTGTTAAAGATAAGTGTAGTTAGGAGTTCTGTAATCTTTATTCTTTGTGTAATAAAGACTAGATTCATCTTCCATTATTCTCTATTCGTGGTCAACGAATCACACAAGTGGTATCAAATGAGGTTTTGGTGAAACGTCTGTGAGAACTGATGATTTTCCAATGACTGGAAAAATAAAATTTATCGTAATGGTGTTTTGAAGGAAAATTTTAAAATTTCCTGGGGAGCTAATTCCATCAGCACACACGGTGTCCCAAACTGAGCTAAAACGAGCTTCATTGGGCTGGTCAATGTTTGGTCAAACATCAAGTGCTACAATACTTCATTTCTAGAGAAGAAGTTATTATTACGGCATGGGAAACTTTTTCAGTGAGATTCTAGAAACTACTCTATCACCCCACATTCGTGCCACATCATCGTCACTTAATCACCATTTCATTAGATGATATCGAGGGCTGATACTATTTTGATCATATATTGATCAATAAATGTCCTATTTCGACAATCCAATAGTCGATTCCACCCTTTTCGACCAATATAAACACAAAGGTTAACTCTATTATTAATAATTTTCAGAAATTTTAAAATAATTGAATTTCAATGGAGGGGCCATCCACATGAGGTGGTCGAGTAGCCGGAAATGGATGCCATGCTAGAGCAGGTCTATAGATATAAGGAGACCATCATAAAAATAATATCATTATTAAAAAGAAGGACACATAGAGAAGAATTTTAAAAGTATGATATATGAAAATATTCAATGTAGAAACCATCAAAAAGGAAATAGAGATGCACACATGAGAGTCTTCTGTGAAATCACTTTTTTCTCCAAAGACGAAGAAGAGACATGCCTTCATACATCAGCCCAAGACATAGACTGGGTGGTCAATACTGAAAAATCGTACCACATAACTCCACATCATTAGTATTTCTTGAATTATCTATATAGTGACTTTGGTATAGATAATATTTGAAATACCAGTTTGGAAGAAATTTTTTGTATTCGGGATATCCCAGTGAAGATGAACTTTGGATAAAAAATCACCCCCAAGGATATCTAGAAAGTTCCAAACTGCTAACTCAACCTGTTATCAGGTATAACTTTTGATCAGCAAGGCTATGAAAAAATATTCAACAATGGATCAGATAATATGACAAAATTATCCATCACCATAGACTGAAGACACATACGTAGTATGTTGTACAAAATTCCTATGAAGATGTGTGTCGACAACCTCAACAAGGTGGAAGGAGAGACGTCATCCAATATGTGGAATAGAAGACTCAACCACATGAGTGAATGAGGGTTGTCTACACTGAGAATGAATAAGTAAATCCTTTTTGACAAGGATACGTCACTTGATCCTTGAAAATTATTCATGTAAGGCAAGCAACATAGAGTCTCATTCAATAATACTTCATCGTGGAGATCATAGTTGCTGGATGTGGTGCACTCTGATATATGCAGACCCATAGAGGTGGATTCAATGTGAGGTGAGAAATATTTTGATTTCCTTTATTGATTATTCATATTGAAGGGTGTGGGTATTCTTCTTGAAGAAAAACAACCAAGTATTGTACTAATTCAAGATGTTTCATGCCAAGGTGGAGTGTGAAACTGGATGGAGGATGAAGTGTCTTCATTCAGATGATTGAAGAATAGTACATTACTACTTTGACAGCTGATAAAAATATGTTTCAGCTAAATCATTTTTTCTAGGAGCTTGGATTCATCAAGAAGGAGTACAATGTTCCTTGCGATAGTCAAAGTGATTTGGACTTGAGTAAGAACTCCATGTACCATTCCAATATGAAGAACATCGACATATGTTATTAGTGGATACATGAAGTGATGGATAAAAAACGGATGAGACTTGTGAAGATCCACACAAGGGATAACCTGGGGGATATGTTGACAATGTTATTTCCTCAGGAGAAGATAGACCTTTGCAGATGTTCCGATGGATTATAGCTAGAGGAGGAGAACTAATGGAGATATCTACTTTTTGTCCATCACTCTTTTTAAATGTGGTGTACCTACCTCACCCCCATGGACTTCCAAAAATTATGCACACATTCTCTAAGTGTATAACCTATTCATTTATAATCCATGTGAGTTATCAAAGGAGTAAGTGGACACTATGTATGAAGTTCAATGTTTGGTGGGGGGATTGGTTGTAGTTGTGCCAAACATGACACATCCCACCATAGCTATTTAAAGATTCCTTTGGGTGGTTCTATGAACATCCAATTGAGGAAAGAGAGCATCTATATCCTATGAGAGACCGAAGAGACATCTATGTTTTTAAAACATAGGGGTAGTGAGGATTTTGGTAATCTTTATTCATTATCAAAAAAATACCAATTTCTTCCACCATTATTCACCATTTGTGATCAGTTAATCACAAAAAGTTCTGCCATAAGAGGTTTCATTGAAATAGTTTGAGCAATGAATATTTTCTAATGAATAGAAAATTAATGTTTCTTGGAAATTCACAATGAACACAGATTTTGAAATATCGTGGAAATTCGATTACAAAGACACAAACAATATCACAAATGGAGATAAAATGAGCATTCTAAGGCCAGTCAATGTTTTGTCAGAATTATTTTTCTTTAGTACTCCCATGTAAGAGGAGAATGTACTATTCGGGTGTCGGAGAATTTTCTGGTGACATTATAGTATATTTTCTCGTGTACCACACCAACACCACTTTATCACCAAATCATCACCATGTCATTAAACAATTTTGGCTATTGATACTATTTTGATTATATCTTGATCAATCGACGTATGATTCTGATGATCTAGGATTCGATTCCACCATTTTAGACCTCTATGGACACAATACTGAATTCAATTTTTCAAAATCCTACACCAATTTTTAAATAATGAAAATTCAATAGAGGAACCATCCACAGGAGGTGGTCTAGGGGATAGAAACAGACACCAAAGCCAGAGTAAGTATACAGATTGAAGGAGACCTTTATAAAAATGATATTACTATGTAATGGAGGGACACATAGAGAAATAGTTTCAAATGTTTATATAAAATAGGTCAATGTAGAAACCATAAAACAATAAATGGATATGTACATGTGATAGTCTCCAGATAAATCACACTTCTCTCTAGAGATGAAGAACATACACAACTTCATACATCATGCCAAGAAACATAATGAGTGGTTGATACTACAACATCGTACCACACAACTCCACATCATGAAAATTTCATGACTTATCAAGTTGGTAACATTGGTATAGTTAATATTTGAAATACCAGTTTAGAAGAGATTGTTGGCAAGGCTGACATCCATATCAAGATGAATGTTAGACACAAAAGCACCATGAAGGATGTTCGACATGTACAAAGCCCCCAAATCAACATGTTATCTAGTATACCATTTGAACTTCAAGGATATGACAACATATTTAGAAAGGGGGCTTGTAATAAGTTGGTCGGAGTGGACACTCAAGATGGGTGAATTGAGTTCCAATTAAAATTTTTGTTTAAAAACTTTGTCTTAAAATCCCCCAAATAAAACACAGAATTAAACTGTAGTGAATTTATATTAAAATAAAGGTTCTGTTAGGTTCTCAAAGGATTGATTATTTCTCAGTTAATAAAATAAGAAGAATTTATTAACTTTTGAAACTAAATTACTGATTTACAACTAATATAAACACTTGCGAGTTTAATTATCAAAGTGACTTTAAAACAGTTTTGGTTTTAAATTAGTTTGCAGCGGAATAAAAAATAACATTGAAAATAAGTAAGCACAGCAGGTTTAACCAAGAGGTTCAGTCTCAATATGAGACATAGTTCTCTCAAAACTTTATATAAAAGTGATCCACACCCTAGATCGGGGTTTACAACAGTATATAACTGTCCAGGTCCAAGACCTCTACCACTGTTATCTGTGGGAACAAAAAAAAAAGCAAACCCATTGTCCAGGTCACGCACGACCTCTTCCACTATCCCAGTGGGAAATAAAAGATGTAATAGTTTGACTGAGGATTTAAAGAGCCTCCAGTTAAATTACAGGAGATAGTTTGTGTGTTAAATATAGAAGATAACACACACTACTTAAAATGTAAAAAGTAAATCATACAGGCAAAGATTTAGAGTATAGAAATGGCTCTAGTGATTGTGGTGCAGCTCTGGACTCCTTTGGATTGATCAGAATTGGTTCTAAGTCCTCTTCTGGTTTTTGTCTGGAAAACAGAGTGTCGTCTGCTTCCTTGACATCCAGGTGTAGAGACAGAGACAAAGGTAGTCAATGAAGTTCTTGTGTTATGTTCTCATTCTCAGCTCTTTACTGGTATGTAATAATGAATGATTTCTTCATGTATGTTCAGTCACCTCTTTGCATTCACACTCGGTTGTTCTTTCATCACACCTCGTGGTATGTATGTCTCTGTGTTCATTCCCTTTTTTCAGTAGCACATCCTTCATTCATTTAAATCAAGAGTTCCGGAAAAAGAAATTATTTCTTTTTGCAGGTAAGAGGTACGGTTCCCTGCCATCCAAAAACACACATTAAATAAATGTCAGTGTATTAAAATATACCTGATATGACAGTTGGTTAGATTAAATAATGATAAAGAAATTAATGCAGTGTCGGGTTCTGTCTCTAGAACGGTAGCTTTGGATATCGATAGGTAGATGCCATGGTAGGCCTGAGTAACAGTAGCTTCTTGTATAACGGTAGACTTGAGTAATGGTATCCTTTCTATCGGTAACCTTTTTATATCGGTAGGCTTAGTATATTGGTAACCTTCCACATATAGGTAGACTTGCATATCGGTGACCTTCGAGTATCGGTAGGCTTTGATGTAATGGTAACCTTCTTATATCGGTAGCGGTAGCTCTGTCTTGTATCGGTAGACTTTGATGTATCGGTAGACTTCCTTTGATAACCATAGCTTCAACATATCGGTGGACTTGTGAGTATCGGTAGCTCTGTTCTGTAACAGTAGCTCTCACATAACGGTAGACTTAACTGTATCGGTTGCTCTATTCTGTTTAAGCATTCTATTGGAAGAATAGGTTAAGTCAGAGTGTACAAACATCCAGTAACCGAAATACTAGTATTTAAACATAAAATAATAGAACAATACTTAAAGAAAATAAGTAGCTATATTACCAAATAAGTATTTAACCATTGATCAAATAGGGATTATAAAAATAAAAATAATCATAATTGGGATTATCAAAATATAATAAAACAACTAGATTCCCAGAGGGTTCAACAATCTCCCCCTTTTTGATAATCACAACTTATGCTAAAAAATGAAATAGTATCAGAGGAAAAAGTGGAAAAGAAATTAGGTCTCATTTCTTATTTGCTCTCATTTCCCCTTTGTTAATTCTTAGGAATCATTTCTTATTTTCTCTCATTCCCCCTTTGTTAACTCTTAGGTCTCATTTCTTATTTTCTCTCAGTGGCTCATTTGCTTATTTTCTCCCCCTTTGTGATTAACAAAAAGAAGGGTAGCAGAGAAAAGATAAATACTAGCACAGAATAAATGACAAAGTAATAGAAACTTAGTAAAGCAAAGAATGAAGAGGAATTTCATTAATATACAAAAGATACACTGATAAAATCAGAACAAAAAAATACAATTGAATCCAATCAAAAAGATCTAGAAACACTCAATCCTCCTTTGGAATAGGTGTATTTCCCTTAGGATCAGCAGAGGGTTTCAGAATAGCTAACGGCAGAACTGGTGGTTCAGCTATAGAAACTGTACCAGATCTGAAATTTGTACTCCTTTGAGTGATCATTGGTGTCAAGATCCTGAGGGCCTGAGCTGGAGTCAATTGAGGGGTACTCCTAGAGGCAGAAGTAGGAAGGGCAGGAGGTACACTTACAGGCCTAGAATCCACATGTAGGAAGGGCAGCAACAAGTTCCTGAAATCCATTATAATGCTTTCTCCTCTCTCCATTGCAGACACAAAATCATCTCTATTTTCAATGAATTTATCCAAAGCAGGAGTAAGCACCCTGAGCTTACTAACCTATTCTCTGAAGGCTTGGGTAACTGGAGGCAACTTCATATTTTCCAGTAAGATCTTGAAGTGGTTGGTCAGTTGATGCTTGGTATAAACTTTTTCAAAATAAGCATCCACCTTTTTCTTTATTGCCTCTTGAGAAGCAGTAGCTGCCCGTAGGTGATCACGAACAAAACTACTAACTTCCATAGTGGTAGCAAGAATCTGAGTATCTGATGCACCACTAGGACTGGCCTTATCCAATTATTCCTGAATAATTGTGCGGATCTGGTCAAGGTTCACACTAGAGGTAGATGAGGGAAGAGGTTTCATTGAGAAGGACACTGTCTCCTTGAAGGATTGAGTCAGACTACTCACCACCTTATGAACAAGTGTATCCTAACTATTCAGATGTTCTTTGACTGACTTCTTAAAGGACTCAAAAACATCCACAAATTGCTTGACCACTTCTTTGGTATATCGAATGTCAGAGTTTACTTGAGTTTGAGAACTATGCATGGTAGTCAGAGAAGCAATTGATTGTCTCAAAGAAACTACAGCTCCTGTCCAACTCTCAATCTGAGTGTGGAACACTTTAATTTCATCCATAATTTCTTTCACAGTACCGGATACACCATATCCAATGGATAACTCAAGGGATTGCTCCATTCTTTTCATCTCTTCAACCATACTTTTCTTCATATCTGCCACTGATTCCCTTAATTATTCTTTCAATTCATCTTTTAAGGACTCAAGGTCCTCCTTCGTTTCCACATTTTCAGCAACAGCAGGTAGGTTAACTGATTCCTTTTGGGGCTGGTCTTCCTCATCCGAATCTCCATAAGAAAGTCCAAGAACCATATATCCTAGATCTAATGTCCAACCTTCAATTTCATATAGCACTGATACTATACCAAGATTCTCCCCCTCACCTGGAACATTCTCTTGAGGTATCTCCTACAATGGTTCTTCCTGAGGTAATTCTGCAACTTCTTCTACAACTTCAAAAGATTCAATAGCCATTTTTTCTAAGTCATCAATGACTCTCTCATCAACATATGCAGCTTTTCCTTCCTGATCAGGCATTGTCCTGAATATACTGTCTATCAAAGGGCTCAAACTAAGATCTTCTTCTTCATTTTCCTTATCATCTGCTTCACCAAAAGCCTCCTTTTATTCATTAAAAACATGATCGGATTCGGTTGCCGCATCCTCTTCAGAGGTGTCCTTAACAACAAACTGACATTCTTCTTCTCCTTCTTCTGTAGTTTCAGTGTCATAGTCCTTCAAAACAACTTCTCTTCTTGGTAGTTCTTTTTGATGGCTAGCTACTCCATAAGAGATATTTTGAGGCAAAGGACAAGGTGGTAAATCAGAGTCTCCTCCTTCCTCGACTGATGTCTCTTCCACCTCAGCTTCATTATCACTGTAGACCGGCTCTGGCTCATCTGGTCTAAGACCAGGATCCCTCACATCCTTTGGTCTAGAAGGATGATCCACAGAAGTATACATTTCATAGATTTTTCCATTATCATTAACCCATGATTTCTTCCAAGGATTCCAACTGACATTCATGTATTTACAGACAGTCCTGGTGATGCAAAAGTTATATTTAACTACTATCATTTCATCCTGAGGTCCAGCCACCTCCTTTTCTTTCATCAAAATAGAAATAAACTTTGAGAAGAACAGGGCATTTGACTTAGACTTCGGTCTAGTCATATCCTCAATCTGAATCATAATCAATCTACAAAGATTTACCTTAACTCCATGCTTTAACAGATACAAAAACTTAATGTCTTGAAATTTGAGGGTAGAAAAATATCCTCTCCTTGGACTAATAAAATTCTGAATGAACGTGAAAAGTAGTTTATCCTCCCCTGTCATCTCTGCAGCGATGACCTTTCTAGGAGTTCCATCTCCTATCAGCTCAAACACACATCTTCATAATTGAACACATCACTGGTTGAGGGAACAGATTTTGAATAGAAAGCACAATCTCTTTCATGTGGAACTCTTATGTTCCCAGCCCATTCCACTGATGTAAAAGAAACTTCATGTCCATTCACATAAGAAATCATTCGGATTTCTTCTTCAGTCTTCCCAAAATTAACGAATTCATAGAACTGTTTCACCAGTCCTGCATAATAAGGTCCATTGTTGTTTGCGAAGTACTTGGTCCAGCATTGTTCTTCTAAAACCTTAAGAACCAAGGACTTGCTCTCCATGAGCCATTCTGCAACTACCTCTTTCACAGCGACAATCTCTCGCTTTGAGAGATGCGGGTTTTCTGGATTCTTTCGAGCTACACTTGCACTTCCATTGGTACTAGCATTCATTTCTTTCTGTCTTTTGGCTTTCGGCTCATCACTCCCATATGTAACATGGGGTCTCTTGACGCGGGCCATTACAGATTCAAGGTTTAGGGTTTTGTAGATTGAGAGGTTTAGTTTGGAGGGATTCGAACAGACGATTTCACAGTGAGATTGAGTGATGTCTAATATCGAGTTTTAATATCATTTAGGATTCACAAATAAAATAAATCATAAAAAAACGGTTCGATGTCTCGACTTTACAGAAGTTTAAAATAGCGTGAGATGTACCAGTAAAGTCTCCTAACGATGAGGTCTTCTAATGGTGAGGTCTACTAATGGTGAGGTCTTCTAATGGTGAGGTATCATAACGGTGAGGTTTCTATAATAGTGAGGATTTTCTAACGTTGAGGATTCTCTAACGGTGAGGTCTCCTAACGGTGAGGTTTCTCTAACAGTGAGGATTCTCTGATGGTGAGGATTCTCTAATAGTGAGGACTCCTAACGGTGAGGTTTCTAATGATGAGCCTTCTAACGGTGAGGTTTCTAATGGTTAGGTTTCTAACGGTGAGGTTTCTGACGGTGAGGTTTCTAATAGTGAGGTTTCTAATGGTGATGTTTCTAACACTTAGGTTTCTAACGGTGAGGTTTCTAACGGTGAGGTTTCTAATGGTAAGGTTTCTAACGGTGAGGTTTCTGACGGTGAGGTTTCTAACGGTGAGGTTTCTAATGGTTTAAGGGTAAGTTATCATTCCTAATTCGTGTCTAATGAAACTTAATCTTTCTAAACATAAAGGTTTAGTGAAAATATCAGCTAATTGAAGTTCAGTGCTTATAAATTCAAGTGTTATATCACCTCTTTGATAATGATCTCTTAAAAAGTGGTGTTTAACATCAATGTTTTTCATTTTAGAGTGAGACACAGGGTTCTTAGAGATGTTGATCGCACTAGTGTTTTCACGGTTAATTGAAACATGCTTAAAATTAAATCCATAGTCCAGTAAAGTTTGTTTCATCCACATAATCTGTGCACTGCAACTACCAGCAGCTATATACTCTGCTTCAGCAGTAGATAATGCAACTGAGTTATGTTTCTTACTACACCATGATACTAGTGATTTTCCATGTAAATAAAATGTTCCAGATGTGCTCTTTCTGTCTAACTTGCTTCTAGAAAAGTCATCATCTGAATAACTTATTAAATCAAATGATTGTTCTTTTGTATAGAACAGTCTCAAATTAGCAGTACTTTTAAGATATTTGAAAATATTTTTAACAGCAAGTAAGTGTGACTCTTTAGGGTTAGCTTGAAATCTATCCCACATACATACACTAAAGATAATATCAGGTCGACTAGCAGTAAGATAAAGTAGACTCCCAATCATACCTCTGTACTTAGTTTGATCTATTGGTTTACCAGTTTCATCAATATCCAATTTACAGGTGGTACTCATAGGTGTAACACTTCCCAAAATACTATCCAAACCAAAACGTTTCAATAAATCCTTAGTATATTTACTTTTATTTAAGATAATTACATCTTTAGTTTGAAATATTTGAAATCCAAGAAAATACTTAAGCTCTCCCATTATGCTCATTTCAAATTCATTTTTCATAACCTTTGAAAAATCAGTACATAAATAATTTTTCGAAGATCCAAAAATAATATCATCAACATAGATTTGTACTATTAAAACATCTTCTGAAATTCTTTTTATAAAAAGAGTGGGATCAGCAATTCCTATTGTAAATCCTTTTGAAATAAGAAAATTTTAAGTCTTTCATACCAAGCTCTTTGATCTTGTTTTAAACCATATAAAGCTTTATAAAGTTTAAAAACATGATTTTGAAAGTGAGGATTTGAAAAACTAGGTGGCTGTTCTACAGAAGCATCTTCAACAATAAAACCATTTAGAAAAGCACTTTTCACATCCATTTGATATAACTTGAAATTCAGATGTGATGAAAAAGCAAGTAAGATCCAAATAGACTCTAATCTAGCTACAGGAGCAAAGGTTTCTTCATATTCAATTCCTTCTTCTTGATTGTAACCTTGTGAAACTAGCCTAGATTTGTTTCTAATGATGTTTCTAGATTCATATACTTTGTTTCTAAATACCCACATTGTGCCTATGGTTAAAGTGTCCTTAGGTCTTTCTACTAATTCCATGAATTTATTTCTTTCAAATTGATTTAGATCTTCTTGCATAGTCATTACCCAAAATTCATCATTGATAGCATCATTGATACTTTTAGGTTCTAACTTTGAAAGAAAAGATTTATGTTCAACCTGATTTCTTAGAGAAGCTCTAGTCTATGTTCCTCTATCTAAATTACCTAAAACAACATCTAAAGGATGGTTCCTTAGAGTCCTATTTGGTCTAGAAAAGGTAGGACTAGAGATTTCAGGTTAATCTACAAGTTGGGGTTCAACAGAAGCAGGTTCTGGAAAATTTCCAGAACTGGATGTTTTAACTATAGGTCCACTGTCCTTATCATTAAGGTTCAAAACAGAGAGATCATCTTCAATATTTTCAAGAGAGGTCTTAGGTTCATGTGGATCAGTTTCATCAAATTTGATGTGAATAGATTCCTCCACACATTTGGTACTCTTATTGAAAACTCTATAGGCTTTACTAAAAATAGAGTAACCTAAGAAAATTCATTCATCACTCTTGGATGAAAACTTTTCAAGATTATCTTTAGTATTAAGAATAAAGACTTTGCAACCAAAAACTCTGAAATAGTTAACCTTAGGTTTCCTGTGGTTCCACAACTCATAAGGGGTCTTCTTAAGAACAAGTCTGATCTAGACTCCATTAATAACATAACAAACTGTATTTAAAGCTTCAGCCCAAAAATAAACAGGTAGGTCATACTCATTGAGCATGGTTCTAGCAATTTTTTGCAGGGTTCTATTCCTTTTTTCCACTACACCATTCTGCTGGGGTGTCCTAGGGGCAGAGAAATTGTGACTATAGCCATTGTGTGAGCAGTAGGATTCAAAATAATGATTTTCAAACTCACGACCATGATCACTTCTCAAGGTTCTGATCTTAAGTCCACTAAGATTTTCTACAGACTTGAAATATTTAACAAAGTAAGAATAGGCTTCACTTTTGTGAGCTAGAAAATATACCCAAGTATATCTATAATCGTCATCTACTAGAACATATACATAGTGCTTCCCATTTAAACTAGAAACTCTAGAAGGTCCAAACAAATCCATGTGAACCAACTCGAGAGGTTGAGAAGTTGACACTTCTTTCTTTTATTTGAAATAATCTTTATGTTGCTTTCCATTTTGATAGGGATTAAAAACTTTATCAGCTGGGAATTCAAGTTTTGGTAGGTCTCTAACTAAGTTCTTCCTAGTGATTTTTCTAAGTGAATGTACATTGTAGTGTCCTAATCTTCTGTGCCAAAGCCATGACTCTTTATGAAAGGTATTTAAACAAGTAATATTTTGCATAGCTAAATAATTTAAATCAACAACATAAACATTTTCATTTCTTAAGGAAGAAAATACTAAATCATTTTTAGAATTAAAAACATTGCAAGAATCATTTTTAAATTTAACATAAAAACCATCATCACATAACTGAGAAATACTTAACAGATTATATTTTAGTCCATCAACAAATAAAAATTTAGAAATTAATACTGAGTCAGTGTTTCCAATCTGGCCTAAGCCGATGATTTTCCCTTTAGAGTTATCACCCAAAGTGACAAACCCTAAATAAACTTTTACTAAACTCATGAAGCATGATAAGTCTCCTGACATATGTCTTGAACATCCACTATCCAAATACCAAGTATTTCTACAGGAGCTCTTTAAGCAGGTTCCCCACAAAACAGATTTAGACAGGAAATGATTTTGGTACCCAGATTTTCTTGGGTCCAGACAGGTTAGCCAACAAAACTTTAGGTACCCAGATTTGTCTAATGGGTCTCATAAATTTTTTAGAATCAACGGATTTTGAAAGATAAACTTTCTTGGGTCTGTAACTATGAATATAACTAGTTGAATCATATGAACTTCCAGAACTAGAACTAGCAACATTCTGTACAGATTTAGGAATAAATCTAGTTTTGGTAATTTTCCTTTGTCCAGGTTGGTATCCAATACAAGTAGTGTATCTAGGTGTTGTTTTCTTACCTATCATCTGAGTAACAGTATCTTTACCATTTGTGAACTTTTATAAGTCTTTATTATGTTTCTCATTGGATAATTTTAGTTCATTATTCTCTTTATGCAACTGAGCATTCTTTTCTATTTCAATATCAAGATCATATTTATGTTTAACAGTAAAAGCATATTGTTTCTTTAAACCGTTGTATTTTTCTTTCAGCTCATTACAAGTGTCTTCTAATATATCAGCAATATTCAAACAGTTCATTTTTTGACATGTTTTCTGAGTCAGAATCATCTACAGAATAATATAAATTTAAAGTAGGAGTTTCAGATGTTACCTCAGAAGTGTTTGTCATAAAACACATGTTTGCCTTATTTCAGATCTCAGTTTCAAAAACTTCAGACTCACTGGAGCAATCCTCAGAAGATATCCAGGTAGCCATCATGTCTTTCTTATACATATTGTCCTTGTATTTATACTTCTTCTGGTACTTCAGTTTTGGATAGTCTGTTTTTATATGTCCTTTTCTTTTGAACTCATTGCAGACAACTTCATCACTTTTATCTGTATTTTTCCAATCCTTCTTCCAATGAACCTTGTTGTCATATTTACCTTTTTAATTTTATTTTCTAAAGAACTTCTTCTTCCTATAAAACTTCTTAAACCTTCTGGAAATGTGAGCCATCTCAGAATCACTATCAGAAGCACTTTCACTGTTTTCATAGCTTGAACTCTCATTTATAGCTTGAAGCTTCTTCTTATCCTTGTTCTTTGAAGTTAAAGTCTTGAAAGCAAATGACTTCCTTCTAGGTTCATCTCCTTCTTCTTTATTTACCTTATGTTCTTCTTCATACATCATTATATTGCCAATTAGTTCTTTGACTGGCAGTTCACCAATATCACATGATTCTCTAATTGAGACAGAAGTCCCTCTCCATCTTTCAGGTAGACATCTCAGAATTCTCATGATTTGTTCCTTGGATGGAACATCCTTTCCCAGTTAGGTCATTGTGTTGAAAATTTTGTTGAACCTAAGATACATGTTAGAAATGGGTTCCTCAGTCATAATCTTAATATTATCATACTTAATAGTATAATTGTTCAATCTCATTTCCTTAAAAATAGTTGTTCCTTCATGAGAAACAGCTAAGGTATCCCAAATTACATAAGAAGTTTTACAAGAAGATATTCTATTAAATTCCTCATCTCCTAAAGCACAGTACAGATCATTCATAGATTTACAATTATTATTGTAGGCTATCTTAGTAGCTTCATTCTAAGTAGATCTAATAGTAGTAGGTATTTTATATTCTAATTCTATAGCAGTCCAAATATCAAAACTCATGATCTCTAAATGAATTTTCATCTTGATTTTCCACTGAGCATAGTTAGTGCCATTGAAAAGGGGTGTTCTATTGGTAGCAACACCTTCAAGTATGTTATCCATGGTAACTTACTTAAATAAAAGATTTTAAAGAGAAAAAAATTTAGAAATAACAGAAATTTTAAGAACTTTAAAATACAACTAAAATCACAATTGAAAAACGGAGTACTTTAGAAAATATTTAAACAGCCTATGATACCAATTGTTTGTTGGAGTGGACACTCAAGAGGGGGGAGAATTGAGTTCCAATTAAAATTTATGTTTAAAAACGTTGTCTTAAAATCCCCCAAATAAAACACAGAATTAAACTGGAGTGAATTTATATCAAAATAAAGTTTATGTTAGGTTCTAAAAGGATTGATTATTTCCCAGTTAATCAAATCAGAAGAATTGATTAACTTGTGAAACTAACTTACTGATTTACAAATAATATAAACACTTGCGAGTTTAATTATCAAAGTGACTTTAAACAGTTTTGGTTTTAAAGTAGTTTGCAGCGGAATGAAAAATAACTTTGAAAATTAGTAAGCACAGAAGGTTTAACCAAGAGGTTCAGTCTCAAGATGAGACTTAGTCCTCTAAAAACTTTATATAAAATTTATCCACACCCTGGATCGGGGTTTACAATAGTATATAACTGTCCAGGTCCAAGACCTCTACCACTATTATCCGTGGGAACAAAATCAACAGCAAACCCGCTGTCCAGGTCACGCACGACCTCTGCCACTATCCCAGTGGGAAATAAAATATGTAAGATTTTGAGTGAGGATTTACATATCCTCCAGTTAAAGTACATGAGACATTGTGTGTGTTAAATACAGCAGATAACACACACTGCTCAAAATGTAAAATGTAAATCACAGAGGCAAAGATTTAGAGTTTAGAAATGGCTCTAGTGATTGCAGTGCGGCTTTGGACTCCTTTGGATTGATCAGAATTGGTTCTGAGTCCTCTTATGGTTTTTGTATGGAAAACAGAGTGTCGTCTGCTTCCTTCACTTCCAGGTGTAGAGACATAGAGAATGGTAGTCGATGAAGTTCTTGTGTTGTGTTCTCGTTCTCAGCTCTTCACAGGTATGTATTAATGAATCTGTTCTTCGTGTAAGTTCAGTCGCCTCTTTGCATTCACACTTAGTTGTTCTTTCAGCACACCTCATGGTATGTAATTCTCTATGTTCATTCCCCCTTTTTTGTAGCAGCACATCCTTCATTAATTTAAAGCACGAGATCCAGCAAAAGAACTGATTTCTTTTTGCAGGTACGAGGTATGGTTCCCTGACATCCAACAACACACATTAAATAAATGTCAGTGTATTAAAATATACCTGATATGACCATTGGTTAGATTAAATAATGATAATGAAATTAAAGCAGTGTCAGGTTCTATCTCTGGAACGGTAGCTTTGGATATCAGTAGGTAGATGTCACGGTAGGCCTGAGTAATGGTAGATTCTTTTGTAACGGAAGACTTGAGTAACGATAGCTTTTCTATTGGTAACCTTTTTATATCGGTAGGCTTAGTATATAAGTAACCTTCCCTGTATCAGTATACTTGCATATCGGTGACCTTCGAGTATCGGTAGGCTTTGATGTAACGGTAACCTTCTTATATCGGTAGCGGTAGCTCTGTCTTGTATCAGTAGACATTGATGTATTGGTACACTTCCTTTGATAACAATAGCTTCAACATATCGATGGACTTGTGTGTATCAGTAGCTCTGTTCTATAACGGTAGCTCTCACATAGTGGTAGACATAACTATATCGGTAGCTCTATACTATTTAAGCATTCTATTAGAAGAATAGGTTAATACAGAGTGTACAAACATCCAGTAACCGAAAGACTAGTATTTAAACATAAAATAATAGAACAATACTTAAAGCAAATAAGTAGATAGATTCCCAAATAAGTATTTAACCATTGATCAAATAGGGATTATCAAAATACAAATAATCATAATTGGGATTATCAAAATATAATAAAACAACTAGATTCCCATAGGGTTCAACATAAAGTGAAGAATGGATATGTTATCCTCACTCTATAAAACATATATTGTATGTTGTAAAAAACTCATGTGAAGATATGTGTTGAAAACCTCAACACAGTTGAAGGAGAGACATTATCCAATATGTGACATAGGACACTCAACAACATGAGTAATAGAGGGCTATCTACCTTGAAAAATAATAAGTACATCAGCATTTACTAGGATGCATCCCTTGATCCTTGCAAATACTTCTAGTATCAGAAGAAACATAGAGTATCATTCAATACTTCTTCATCAAGGAGATCAGAGTTACTAGATCTGGTGTACTCTGATGTATGAGGACCAATGTGGGAGGGTTCAGTAGGAGGTAATAAATATTTCCAATTCTTTATTAATGATGCATCTCGAAGGGTGAGGGTGTTCATCTTGCGGATGAAGGAAAAAGTACCAAACTACTTCAATATGTTTCATGCCATGGTGGAGTGTGAAACTATAAGGAAACTGAAATTTATTCATTTAGATGATAGAAGCATAGTACATTGCTACTTCAAAAGATAAAATGGAGATGTTGTGGCTAATGTATTTTCTCCAAGAGGTCAGATTCAGCTAGAAGGATTACATGGTTCATTATGATAGTGAAAGTGCATTATACATGAGTAATAACTCGATGTACCATTCCTAGATGAACTACATAAACATTATATTTCAATGGAAAAATGAATTGATGGATCTACAACTGATGTGACTTGTGATGGTCCACAGAAAGGAGAACCCAATGGATATTTTGACAAATGTGGATGATCGGGAGAATCTATACCTTTGTAGATTCTCCAACCGATTACAGCTAGAGGGGTATAATTGATATAGATATCTAGCTACTTCCTTCCTATTTTTTTCAAGGTGGTGCACCAACCTCACATCTCATGGACTTCAAAACTTGATTACACATTCTTAATGTGTACGAACTACTCCTTTGGTTTCCATGATAGATTTAAAAATAGCATATTTCAACCATTTTTTTGTTAAATTTTTGTTTAGGGGGATTACTAAGAGTTGAGTCAAACTTGACACCTCCCACCATGGCTATTTAAGGAGGCCTTGGGGAGATTCCTTCATCATTCCGATGAGCGAAGAGAGATTCTTTATCTTGTGAGAGAGCAAATAAAGAACTATATTTATGAAAGATTGGGGTAGTGAGATGTTTTTTATTCTTTAATCATTGTGAAATAAAGACTATTTACCTCTTCTATTATTCTCTATTTTTGATAAGTGTATCAAAATATTTGCATGTTCAAATGAGTAAAATAGTGGATCAAGTCTATATTCTTATGGCTATGAATTTTGAGACAAGAGTATACATTGTGTTTGGTTGAATGTGTATGAGAAACTCATATCGTTTTTGTAATTTCTTGGTTTGATAACAAAAGGTAGTGTTTCCCATGTTATCTCTGGAATGTCCAACTAGTTGACAAAAATAATTAACTTTCTACAATACTAGAGGCATCATTAATGATAGGGGTATTTTTAGAATTAAAAAATGAATCATGTTTAGGGGGATTCTATTGAGGATATGGAGTAGTGTAAACTCTCTATGAAGATTCTATAGGGTTCCACTAGACTGAAATGCTCCAAAAAATTATCCAGATTTTGAAAGTAATTTTTCTTAGGAGAGATTCTACTTGAATTACAAGAGGAGGAAGTAGCGTAGTGAAAATGTCACATGGATGAGTTTTTCTCATTTTCTATCATTTATGTTTTATTTTATTTTATTTTCATTAAATAGTTTTTGTAGGTTGAAAAATTATTCATACCCCCATCAGAATATTTTTTTATATTTGTCTCTATTCTGTATTCTTCATCTCTATCTAATAAATTTATATTTTATTTTAAATAATATTTATTATTTTTCACATATTATTTTTACATTTTTTACATCTTACCTTCTAACATTAAGAAATAATTTTTAGATCTAGTTCCATATAGAAATTTATATTCTTTCTAGAGATTGATCATCTTCAAATCCACTATTGATTTCTTCACTCTTAGCAGATTATTAATGTGAAGTGGGAAGATGTGACCACAGAATCATTTGAAGGAAATATTTCTACATTATTTTAATCTATTATTGTTTTTTCTATTATAATCATAAACAATTGATAAATAATCTAAAGGGAGATGTGTGATGTTTTTTTATTTTGTGATGATCAATTTTTTCATAAAGGAAAACGTGTGAGAGTGGGATTTGAACTTGTGATTCAGCTAATATTTAATAGAGCGCTCGTGTATATGAGAACCTTCCTTTCATCATTGTTCACTATTTTAGAATATAGAGGTGAATTTTTGATATATAAAGCATGCGATAAGTGATTTTTAATTTTTATTGTTTTATTATTTTTAAATCTGTGATAGGTATTAGAGATGACATCCATCTTGGAACTTGTTTTTTTCACCCTGACATTTATTCTTCACATCATGTTTCTATTTTTCTTCTCCTTTACATCATCTAATGTTCTCATTTTATTTTCATTTGTTTCCAACAAATGTTTAATATTTAATTTTAGAATTTTTAAAATAGAGAAAAACACAAAAATATTTTAAAAGAGTCATTGAGGTAAACAAATTACCACCATGAGACCATTACTAAGGTTATCCAATTTACTATATCTAGGGAGAATTATAAATGTATCATTGGATGTTCAAACAATAGGATATCACTAATTATTGTCTTTAGTTTATTATTTTATATATTATCTAAAGGTATTAATACTTTATATCATGAAACTATAATTTTTATGTATGTATTTATCAAATTATGCCTAAACATGAATATATCAAAATATTTATTTTTATAAAATATATTTTGATTTCATTTTTGGATTGTTCATAACATGTTCGAAATATTTTATGACATGTTCTGTTGACAAATACATTATTCGGGAACATTAAATATCATTTAGATATGATTTTTACTATTCCCACACAACCAATTTATCATTAATCATGTATCCAATTAATTTCCTATGTATCCAATTATAAATCCATGTTTTGAATTGTAAATCAATTTAGCCAATTTCAAATCCACATAGGCAATTTTTTTAAAAAAAATTTATCCTCTATATTTCAATAATAACCTGGGATATAGAACTCAAAATCATGTGATTAGTTTTTTAATGTAAGGTTAAAATAATTATTTACATTTCATTATAATACATAATATTATCAATCATTATTTATCATGTTTGAAATTATTTTATTAATAACTACATGTTTTTTGTTTGAAATTTTCAATTTTGAAAAACGATTTTTATACTGTATATTAATGATTACATATGCTATAAAATTCATATTATGTTGATTTTAATTTTTTTTTTGAAGATAATAAAATTTTATAAATTTAGTTCAACTGAACCCAATTTGGATTCAATCATTTTGAAGAAATTATTTTTGTCTAAAATTTGTTAAGGAATGTTGCTTGCAGATTTCCAAAATCAGGGATGTGAATTATTTTACTTTAATCACTTATGGGAATTCAACAATGTCAATTCACTAATGTGAATCACCTATTTAAATTATCTTATTATAATTAGTCTACATCAATTTTCATTTGTGGTTTTATTTTCCTATATTCATAAAATTGACTACGTGAATTTTATTATGTGGTTATATAAGATTCTATAGGTTATCCTTAAAACTAAAAATATGTTATGTATTTTAGAATATTTTATATCTACATTTATTATAAGTTCATTATGAATATAATTAGTGTATTATTTTTTTATAAAATTAGTTTTTAAATCTTTTTAACTCATGATAACAAGTTTTGATTTATTTCATGATGTATTAAATTTTATTTACAAGGTATTAAACATAAATTTATATTCACACTAAAAAATATGGTTGATGAAATATTCAAATTCAAACTATATTAAATACGAATTACCATTATTGAATATTATTAGGGAGTTCTCCAAATATATTTTTACTTTTTATTTACAAATTTATTAGTTTTTCTAATGTGTTCCACTATGTAGTTTGATTTTATTTTACATGTTATAAATGAGGGATAACACAAATATTGCTTTTCATTTATAAAAGATTTACATGTGGAATATTATCTTTGAATCATAGATGGGAACATATGATGTAATTCATTATAAAATAAAAGACACATAATATTTAAAATTTTAATGTTGATGTGTAATAAGAAACTCAATAAAAATATAGATGACATAACCAGTAGTGGTGGCAGAGATAATGAGGTTGAGAATTCTCTTGAAATGTAAAAGTGAAACATTTTTTGTGATCAACTAATTCTCATAGATAGAATGAAATAATTTGATCCATTTGTGTTGGATTATTAATTACTCTTTATACTCTTAGAATATGAATCACTCATCTAGTTATTTAGTTTTTCTTTTTTCCTATTCTATTTTTGAGTGCATAATTATAATGGGTATTATTACACATTAAAATGTATGATTATGGGTTGTGACACCCAAATAGATGATAGAAAATAGGTTGTTCTTACAGGTCAGAAAATGTATATTTTTAAGGTTGCACCTCTAGAAAGGGGAATGAAGGTATATTTTGTGTTTAATACTCATGGTGGAAAAATGTATTTGTAGTTGGGTAGAGACTCTAGGTGGGAAATATTCACTGTAATATTCCATTAGAGTTGATATAGTGTTTTCCAACTCTCAAAGTTCATGAGAGGGAAAAATAATTTAATATGATCACATAAATCCAAATCATTATAAAAAATACCTTTTTATTTCCTTTTATTATTCCACTAAATTAAAATATAATTAGTAACTCTGATATAAGAATAAATATAAAATTAATATTGAATAAGCCAAATCATTCCTTATTGGACATCTTCCATCTTCACTCCGGGTCTAAAAATTTGTAGCTGATCTTGAAACCATTATATACATATATTATCTTTATTTGTGTGACACCCCAAGCTTTCATGGTACACTAATCTTTGAATAATATAGTTGCGCGTGTTGTACGCAACCTCAAGTTCTAACACACCGCGACCAATGAAAGTCGTCATTATGAATAGTAATACCCACATTATGAATTATATAAATTTTATATTTAAAATGGACTTAACTTTTTGGATTCGGAATATAGAAATTAGCCTAAGTTGAATTTTTGGTATTTTTCTGAGAACATCCAATTTTTTGATGAATAGTGAAAAATACATAAAAAAACTTTTTTTAATAAAAAGAATTTATAGTGATAAATTATACTATTTAGTGGTTTTAAATTATAATTATAATATAATTTTACCATTTTATCCAATGGTGGTTATTAAAATTAATTTCACTTTGAAATTGGACATAAACAATTGTGAGTCTTTTGATTGATATTGTTTCTTGAAAACATTCTATTTGTTTTGACAATGGGAATTAATTATAAAATTAATTAATGAAACTTATATGTTTTGAATTTTGTATAATAGAGATGATTTTTGAATTTGGAATTTCAATTATTGCCTTGGGTGAATTGTTGGTATTGTTCTGAAAAACATCAATTTTTGATGAATATCGAAACCACTAAGTGGTAGTTAAAAAAACGGATTTTTCACTTAAATGAAACTTTACAACTTCTATGAATTGAATTTCAAAAATACTACATACATTGTTGTCATTAGTAAGTAAAATATGGTTCAAATGTGTCAAAATATTTTTTTTGTGAATAGTAACTTTTGAGTTTTATTAACTGCGAATAGAGGTAATTAGGGTAATTTAAGGTAAAAATGATATTATAAAAATATAAAAATATCTTCACACTTTTTCTACTCTTATTGGATGAGCCATGTCCGACCAAGAAAACCCATGAGATGATTTTTGGGACCCCATACAGCCACTTGGGTAAGATAATGACATTAATACCTTTTATTTAAAGTAAAAATAAAAATGTCACAAATATGTATTGTTTTAATAAAACAATTTTTAAAAGGGGTTATACAAGTTATCATGTAACATACCAAGTAAGTAATGAATAGTAGATATTTTTATCTATGTCTATTAATGATTAATATAGTGTTTTAGAGGCTTAAAATGAAAATAAATACAATCTTAAGCATGGAATACACTAATATTTTT
The DNA here is from genome assembly GCA_963277665.1 of Viscum album. Classification (NCBI taxonomy): domain Eukaryota; kingdom Viridiplantae; phylum Streptophyta; class Magnoliopsida; order Santalales; family Viscaceae; genus Viscum; species Viscum album. The sequence goes on from OY728162.1 coordinate 132,555,856, forward strand.
TAAAAGATTTTTTTATTGCCTTTTGATGGAAAACCATTTTTAAATCTATATTTTGACAATTTTATAATCTATTTTTGTCAAAATAAACATATTATTTATGATTGGGACATCAAAATTTACTTTGTGTGAATTTTTGGTATTTTTCAGACAATGTTCATTTTTTAAAGAATAGTGAAAAATACTGCATTTTACATTAAAAATGTTTTTTAATCTAATTTATTTATATGATTAGATTATCTTTTGAATTGGTTTTGAAGTGAAATTAGAATATATTTTTACCATTTAATCCAATGGTGGTCATTGGAATCAATGTAACTTTGAAATTGGACTTAAACTGGTGTCAATCTTTTGATACTTATTGTTTCATAAAAACACGCTATTTGTGATGACAGCGGGAATTAATTATTAAATTAATTAATGAAACTTACATGTTTTTAATTTTTTAAAATACACATCATTTTTGAATTCGGAGTGTCAAATATATCTTATGGTGAATTTTTGGTAATTTTCTGAAAAACGTCAATTTTTTATGAATAGTGAAACCACTAAGTGGTACTTATAAAAACTGATTTTTCGTTTAAATGAAATTTTTCCATATTTGTGTTTTGAATTTCAAAAATCCAACATACATGGTTTTCATTAAGAAGTAAAATATGGTTCAATGAGATTATAATAATTTTTTTGGTGAATAGTAACTTATTAAGTTTTTAATCGCGATTAGAGGTAATTAGTGTTGTTTAAGGTAAGAATAATGTTTTAATAAAATGAAATGACCTATACACATGTCCTACCCTTATTTTATGTGTCATGGTAAACCAATACAAGCCATGGGTCAACTTGGGGACCCCATGGAGTCACTTTGGTTGGGAAATGACATAAATAACCTTTTATATAATGTTAAAGTAAAAATGACACAAACATGAGATGTTTTACTAAAACAATTTTTACATGAGGTTATAAAGATCATATTTTTTATTATAAATAGTAATTTTAAAGATAAAAATATTTCCTACATCATAGTATTTTTTTTATAATTTTTATACATTAAATAATTTAAATTATTTATGACATCATGATGATGCAGCGATGACCTCATTATTTAACGATTTAAATAAAATGGAAGGATAATGTAAACTCTAAGACCTACACATGTAAAAAACCTATTGGATGGGTGGATTTAGAACCCTTATCACCTTACCCTCGAATTATATCAATGTGGGACCTTTTGAATCCGAAACTCATTTTAAAATAAAGTAACTTATCTTTACTTTCCAAGAGTGCCCCTCCTCTCCACTTATAAAAGGCCCCCACCTCTACCTCCTTACCCACACTTCCAAAGCCTTTGTCTCGGCCAACCCCTGCCCATTTTGCCTCTCCACTTCCCTATATTACTCCTTGAAGCCTCACTTTGGGCATAAGTCTTCCCAAGGAATCCTTTGAGCTCAAACCAAAGGGAGTTACCCGATTTTAAGGTAATGTCTTCTTTTGAGTCCTTTTGTTTTATTTTGATTCTCCCACCCCCTAAAATCTTTTTATTCTTTTCTTTTGTAACAAATAAAGTATCCTAAATATACTAGGATGTTTTTATAATAAGGATTAGAGCTACACTTACACACACCTTCATCTAATGGTTAACGAACATACTGTTTCCGTGGATGGCGAATTTATGCCTCCCGAAACGATGATTGTTCAACATTATTTTAACACCTTAAAAGGTGGACATTAATATGTCACTATATTTATATATGATATATACTATGTTTATGTTTTCCTTAAGCTTCTTTATTTTTCATTTTGGGTATACCTTTATGGTTTCCATTATGGGTAAACGCGATATCATCATTTAAGGAAGTGCGGACTACCACCCCTCAAAGTGATTTGATTCGTTAAATACCATATGTGGGATGTATAAAGGATGGAGTTATGATATTATATATGATATTACACTGAAATTATAATATACCTTTATATAATTATGATTTCATTCTATAAAATACGAAATAGAAATGAAAGTAGCGTTCACGCGTACGTACGGCTTACCGTCTCCATGAACGATGCATTTCATTTCTTACCTCTAAATGATTATGTAATATTATAAATGCATGCATGTACTGGATATATATGACATATATGATATCTACATCATGAATACCATTCTGGATATAATGGATACATGAACAACTTGTAATTATAAAGGGTTTATTTTTGACTCAAGTACCAATGATCGTCAAAATGACCGTTATTAACTTAAATAATTACATAGTGTTCATGACATGGTAATAAGTGATATAAAAGGAATAATTAACTTGAAAAAGGTTATTAAGCAAGTATAAATTAACTCAAGTTTATTATTCAGGATATTAAAGAATGATCGAGTCAAGTCGGACCCGAGGTATGGGACTTCGTCTCAATCTCCTTTCATTGAGGCATATTTTATTTTATACACAACTTTCTTTTATACGGTGTATAAACCCCTTTGACTTTTACATTTATCCAAAAGGAATCTTTTTTATATGAAGCATTTTAATAAATGACAAAAGGGAATGTTTTTGTCGTACCTATGCGGCGACAACGACTTCTCCGTCGTCGTGACCATTATTTGAGTTTCGGCTTCCTCTACAAGCCATGCCTTCTTTTTAAAAGAAAAATAAATACCATGTTTTACTTTTCTTTTATTTTGGTATTGAAAATGGTTTTCATAATGTTTTTATATCAATGTGTTGTATTTATATCTTGTGATTGAAAGGTGGAAATGTTATGTTTCCTATATGCATGTTTTATATGATACGATTATGTTGAGGTTCTTGGGAATTATTATGAAAACGGGTGGTTCCGTGATAAACTATGGGCGGGTGAGCCTGATATAACTCTCCAATGCATTGGGTAACGTGAAGGAGTGAAACGTTAAGGTTTCTTCGAAGATATTTAGGGAATATACTATGATGGGTATTCCAAACATAACCAAGAGGGTTACTCCCTACGTAAGAATGTTATGAATGCCTCAAGTTACCTTTATGTCTTATGATTTCTATGATTTATTCATGATTTGAGGAGGTATGTTAAAGTGCATATGTTTTATGGGTAAAGTATGATTTCATTCTTATTTATATATGTCCCCATGTTTCCTTTCCATATTTTTATATCCCTTACTAAGCTTTTTATGCTCATCCCATGTTTTTTTGAAATGTTTTTCACAGGTCAAGGGAAAGGTACATGATATGATGATAGTGTCAAGGAAGTGTCAAGAATGAATCCATGTTTTATTTTAAATATGTTTCCATTGATGGGAAAGAAGAATACTATCTTTATGTAACAACTTTTTTTAAGTGGAATGTAATGTCAAGGAAGTGTGAGTTTTGGTTGCAACAAATTTCTTTCCTTGGTCACATTGTTTCTAAAGATGGAATAACTGTTGATCCTGCAAAAACAAAAGTTGTAGAAGACTGGCCAAGACCCACAAATGTAACTGAGATTGGTAGATTCCTTGGTTTTGAAGGCTATTACCGAAGTTTTGTTATAAATTTTTCACGGTTATCTATTCCAATGACTCGGAAGGGTGTTAATTTTATCTGGTCAAAAGAATGTGATGATTGTTTTCAGGAATTGAAAAGAAGATTGGTGAATGATCCAGTTTTGGCACTACCTTCCAGGAATGGTGAGTTTGTTATATACAGTGATACTTCATTGAAAGGACTTGGTTGTGTCCTAATGCAGAATGATCAGGTAATTTCTTATTCTTCACGACAGTTGAAAACTCATGAGGTAAATTACCCTACACATGATTTGTAATTAGCTGCTGTTGTTTTCGCTTTAAAAATTTGGAGGCATCATTTGTATGGAGTAAAGTGTGAAATATATACTGATCACAAAATTTTAAAGTATATATTCACTCAGAAAGAGTTAAACATGAGACAGAGGAGATGGATAGAATTAATCAAGGATTATTATTGTACAATTCATTACTATCCGAGAAAAGCAAATAAAGTGGCTGATGCTTTGAGTTGAAAAAGTAATGCTTCATTTGTAATGTTGCGTTGGAACGTGATCCTTTGATTAAGGATTTGATGAACTTTGGCATAGAAGTTTTTGGTGCAGAATGTTCTTCTGTTTTGTTTCAGGTATCAGTGAGATCATCTCTATCAGATATAATCAAGTAAGCACAGATGCAAGAGAGTGAGTTACAGAAAAAGGTAGAGCTGGTTCAGAAAGATAAGTTGCCAGAATTCAACATTCATAATGATTGCGTTTTGAGATTTGGGAAGAGATTGTGTGTGCCTTGTGATTCATAGTTGAAGAGAGAGTTGTTATGTGAAGCTCATAGTTCTCCGTTTTCAGTTCATCCTGGCGGTACTAAGATGTATAGAGATCTGCGGGAGTATTACTGGTGGGATGGAATGAAAAGAGATATTGCTGATTTTACTGTGAAGTGTTTCACTTGTAAATATGTTAAAGTAGAGAAAGAGTTACCAAAATGGATGCTTCAGCCTTTACCATTTCCAGAGTGGAAATGGGAGAATATATCCATGGACTTTGTTGGGGGATTACCGAAGACATCTCGAGGTAATAATGCAATCTGGGTTATTGTTGATCGCTTGGCCAAATCTGCTAATTTACTTGCTATACGAGATACTTTTCCCTGGATCAACTTTCCCATTTGTATCTTAAAGAGATAGTCAGGTTACATGGAGTTCCTCTCTCCATTGTATCTTATCGTGATCCCAGGTTCGCTTCTAACTTTTGGAAAGGCCTTCAGAAGTCGTTGGGTACTGAATTAAATTTTAGTACAGCTTTTCATCCGCAATCAGATGGGCAGTCAGAACGAACAATTCAGAACTTGGAGGATATGCTACGAGCTTGTTCGATGGATAATTAGGGAAGTTGGGACCAACATCTTTCTTTGGTTGAGTTTTCATATAATAATAGTTTTCATTCTAGTATACAGATGGCACCATTTCAGGCATTATATGTAAGGCGGTGTCGAACTCCAGCTTTCTGGGATGAAGTGGGTGAAAGGAAGTTGATGGGACCAGAATTGGTAGAAGAGATGGAAGAAAAATTTCAGCTAATTCAGAAGCACATGAGAACATCTCAGAGCAGGAAGAAGAGTTATGCGGATAACCGGAGGAAGGATCTATCTTTCGAGGTAGGTGATCATGTTTTTCTCAAGGTTTCTCCTTGGAAAAGTGTGATGAGATTTGGTAAGAAAGGAAAGCTGAGTCCAAGGTTTATTAGACCATATGAAATTCTGGAGAGAGTTGGATCAGTTTCATACAGAGTGGCTTTAACTCTGAGTTTATCTCAGGTACACAATGTTTTTCACGTTTCGATGTTGAGAAAGTATAAGCCAGATCCATCTCATGTTTTGAGTCCAGAGGTAGTTCAGCTGGAAGAGAACCTATCTTATGAGGAACAACCAGTCCAGATTTTTGACCATAGGGAGCAAGTGTTACGAAATAAGGTGATTAACCAGGTAAAGGTTTTGTGGAAAAACCACATGATGGAAGAGGCAACATGGGAATCTGAAAATGCAATGAGGGATAAGTACCCCCATTTATTCGATAAGTAAATAAATTGCGGGGACGCAATTTTCTAAAGGGGGGAAGGATGTAACATCCCATGTAAGTAATGAATAATAGACATTTTTATCTATGTCTATTAATGATTAAGATAGTGTTTTAGAGGCTTAAAATGAAAATAAATACAATCTTAAGCATGGAATACACTAATATTTTTTAAAAGATTGTTTTACTGCCTTTTGATGGAAAACCATTTTTAAATCTATCTTTTGACAATTTTATAAGCTATGTTTGTCAAAATAAACATATTATTTATGATTGGGAAATCAAAATTTACATTGTGTGAATTTTTGGTATTTTTCAGACAATGTTCATTTTTTAATGAATAGTGAAAAATACTGCATTTTACATCAAAACTCAATTTTTAATCTAATTTATTAATATGATTATATTATCTTTTGAATTGGTTTTGAACATAAATTATAATATATTTTTACCATTTAATCCAATGGTGGTCATTGGAATCAATTTCACTTTGAAATTGGACTTAAATTGGTGTCAATCTTTTGATACTTATTGTTTCATAAAAACACGCTATTTGTCATGACAGCGGGAATTAATTATTAAATTAATTAATGAAACTTACATGTTTTTAATTTTGTAATATAGACATCATTTTTTAATTCGGAGTATCAAATATATCTTAGGGTGAATTTTTTGTAATTTTCTGAAAAACGTCAATTTTTGATGAATAGTGAAACCACTAAGTGGTACTTATAAAAACTAATTTTTCGTTTAAATGAAATTTTGCCATCTTTGTGTTTTGAATTTCAAAAATCCGACATACATGGTTTTCATTAAGAAGTAAAATATGGTTCAATGAGATTATAATAATTTTTTGGTGAATAGTAACTTATTAAGTTTTTAATCGCGATTAGAGGTAATTAGTGTAGTTTAAGGTAAGAATAATGTTTTAATAAAATGAAATGACCTATACACATGTCCTACCCTTATTTGATGTGTCATGGCCAACCAATAAAATCCATGGGTCAACTAGGGGACCCCATGGAGCCACTTTGGTTGGGAAATGACATAAATAACTTTTTATTTAATGTTAAAGTAAAAATGACACAAACATGAGATGTTTTACTAAAACAATTTTTACATGGGGTTATAAAGATCAGATTTTTTATTATAAATAGTAATTGGAAAGATAAAAATATTTCATTCATCATAGTATTTTTTTATCATTTTTAGACATTAAATAAATTAAACTATTTATGACATCATGATTATGCAGCGATGACCTCATTATTTAACGATTTAAATAAAATGGAAGGATAATGTAAAATATAAGACCTAAACATGTCCAAAACCTATTGGATGGGTGGATTTCGAACCCTTATTACCTTATCCTAGAATTATATCAATGTGGGACCTTTTGAATCCGAAACTCAATTTAAAATAAAGTAACCTATCTTTACTTTCCAAGAGTGCCCCTCCTCTCCTCTTATAAAAGGCCCCCACCTCTACCTCCATACCCACACTTCCAAAGCCTTTGGATCGGCCAAACCCTACCCATTTTGTCTCTCCACATCCCTCTCTTACTCCTTGAAGTCTCACTTTGGGCAGAAGTCTTCTCAAGGAAGCCTTTGAGCTCAAACCAAAGGGAGTTACCCAATTTTAAGGTAATGTCTTCTTTTGAGTCCTTTTGTTTTATTTTTCTTCTCCAACCCCATAAACTCTTTTTAATCGTTTATTTTATAACAACTCCAGTATCCTCAATATACTAGGATGTTTTTATAATAAGGATTCGAGCTAAACTTACACACACCTTCATCTAATGGTTAACAAACATACTGTTTCTGTGGATGGTGAATTTCTGCCTCCTGAAACGATGATCGTTCAACATTCTTTTAACACCTTCAAAGGTGGCCATTAATATGTCACTATATTTATATATGATATATACTATGTTTATGTTTTCCTTAAGCTTCTGTATTTTTAATTTTGGTTATACCTTTATGGTTTCCATTTTGGGTAAATGCGATATCTTCATTTAAGGAAGTGCGGACTACCGCCCCCTCAAAGTGATTTGATTCGTTAAATACCATATGTGGGACGTATAAAGGATGGAGTTATGATATTATATATGATATTACACTGAAATTATAATATACCTTTATATAACTATGATTCCATTCTATAAAATACGAAATATAAATAAAAGTAGCGTTCATGCGTACGTACGGCTTACTGTCTCCATGAACGGTGCATTTCATTTATTACCTCTGAATGATTATGTAATATTATAAATGCATGAATGTTCTGGATATATATTACATATATGATATCTACAGCATGAATACCATTCTGGATATAATGGATACATGAACAACTTGTAATTATAAGGGGTTTATTTTTGACTCAAGTACCAATGATCGTCAAAATGACCGTTATTAACTTAAATAATTACATAGTGTTCATGACATGGTAATAAGTGATATAAAATGAATAATTAACTTGAAACAGGCTATTAAGCAAGTAAAAATTAACTCAAGTTTATTATTCAGGACATTAAAGAACGATCGAGTCAAGTCGGACCCGAGGTATGTGACTTCGTCTCAATCTCCTTTCATTGAGGCATATTTTATTTTATACACAACTTTCTTTTATACAGTGTATAAACCCCTTTGACTTTTACGTTTATCCAAAAGGAATCTTTTTATACGAATCATTTTACTAGACGACAAAAGGGAATGTTTTTGTCGTACGTATGCAGCGACAACGACTTCTCTGCCGCTGTGACTATTATTTGAGTTTCAGCTTCCTCTACAAGCCATGCCTCCTTTTTAAAAGAAAAATAAATACCATGTTTTACTTTTCTTTTATTTTGGTATTGAAAATGGTTTTCATAATGTTTTTATATCAATGTGTTGTATTTATATCTTGTGATTGAAAGGTGGAAATGTTATGTTTCCCATATTCATGTTTTATGTGATATGATTATGTTGAGGTTCTTGGTCATTATTATGAAGACGGGTGGTTCCGTGATAAACTAAGGGCGGGTGAGCCCGATATAGCTCTCCAATGCATTGGGTAACGCGAAGGAGTGAAACGTTAAGGTTTCTCCAAATAGATTTAGGGAATATACTGTGATGGGTATTCCAAACGTAACCAAGAGGGTTACTCTCTATGTAAGAATGTTATGAATGCCTCAAGTTACCTTTATGTCTTATGATTTCTATTATTTATTCATGATTTGATGAGGTATGTTAAAGTGCATATGTTTTATGGGTAAAGTATGATTTTATTCTTATGTATATATGTACCCATGTTTCCTTTCCTTATTTTTTTATCCCTTACTGAGCTTTTTATGCTCATCCCAAATTTTTTTGAAATGTTTTTCACAGGTCAAGGGAAAGGTACATGATATGATGATAGTGTCAAGGAAGTGTCAAGAATGAATCCATGTTTTATTTTAAATATGTTTCCATTTATGGGAAAGAAGAATACTATCTTTATGTAACCACTTTGTTTTTATGTGGAATGTAATGCAAGTTTTATGATCTAATTCTCTAAAACTCTAAACCCGAAAAGATCCTCAATGTGTAATCTTGTAATCACGCAAGATTAAGTAAGGTTTAAGGCTGGGGCCTTATATATCATTTGGAATATAAATATTCATTGGAAATATAAAGATATTTCCTACATCATGGTAATTTTTTATAATTTTTAGACATTAAATAAATAAAATTATTTTGGACCCCATGATGATGCAGTGATTACCTCATTAATAAACTATTAAAATAAAAAGAAAATATAATGTAAAATATAGGACTTACACTTTTCAAAAACCTATTGGATGGGTGGATTTCGAACCCTTATCACCTTATCATCGAAATATATCATTGGAGGACCTTTATAATCTGAAAATCATTTCATAATAAAGTGACATTTCAATCTTTCCAAAAGAGCCCCTCCTCTCCTCTTATAAAAGCCCCCCACCTCTACCACCTTATTCACACCTTCAAAGCCATTTGGCTCTTCCAAACTCTGCCCAAATACACTATCAACATTCCTCCATTAATCCTAGAAGCCTTACCTTAGGTAGAAATATCTTCAAGAAAACTTTTTGGTTCAAACCATGGTGAGTTACCTGATTTAAAGGTAATGTATTCTCTTATGGTCTTTTGTTTTATTTTGCTTCTCTAACCCCCTAAACTCTATTTATTCTTTTCTTTTGTAAAAACAAAACTATCCTCAATATAATTGGATGTTTTTATGATATGTATTCTAACTACACTTACACACACATCTATCTAATGGTTAAATAACACACTGTTTCTGTGGGTGGTGAATTACCGCCTCATGAAACGATGATTGTTCAATATTCTTTAAACACCTCTCATGGTGGACATTAATATGTCACAATAATTATTTATGATATATATTATGTTTATGTTTTCATTATGCTTCTGTATTTTTCATTTATGGAATACCTTTATGATTTCCATTATGGGTAAACGCGATAATTGCATTTTAGGAAGTGCGGACTACTGCCCCCTCAAAGTGATTTGAATCATTAATGCCATATGTGGGACATATAAAGGATAGAGTTAATGATATTAAATATGATATTATACTATAATTATAATATACCTTTATATCATTATGTTTTAATTCCATTAAATATGAAATAGAAATGAATGTAGCGTTCATGTGTACATACGGCTTACCGTCTACATGAACAATGCATTTCATTTCTTACCTCTAAATGTTATGTGATATTATAAATTAATGTATATACTGGATATATATGATATATATGATATATAAATCATTAATATAATTCTTGAGATAATGGATATTTAACCACATAAACAACTTGTAATTATAAGAAGTTTATTTTTGACTCAAGTACCAAGGATCGACAAAAGAATCGTTATTATATTAAATGGTACATAATGCTCATAACACGGTAATACGTGATAATGAACATGAAAAAGGTTCATAAGAAAATAGAAATTAACTATAGTTTATTATTCAGGAGATTAAAGAATGATCGAGTCAAGTCGGACACGAGGTAAGGGGCTTCGTCACAATCTCCTTTCATTGAGGCATATTTTGTTTTATACACAACTTTCTTTTATAAGGTGTATATACCCCTTTGAATTTTAATTTTATTCAAAATGAATTCTTTTATATGAAGAATTTTACTAAAATACAAAAGGGAATGTTTTTTTCTTACGTACGCGGTGACAACGACTTCTCTGCCGTCGTGATCATTATTTGAGTTTCGGCTTCCGCTACAAGCCATAACATTTTTTTAAATGAAAAATAAATACCATGTTTTACTTTTCTTTTATTTTGGTATTGAAAAATGGTTTTGATAATGTTTTTATTATATAAATGTGTTTTATTGATATCTTGTGATTGAAATGTGGAAAAGGTATGTTTCCTTTATTAATGTTTTATGTGATACAATTATGTTATGGTTCTTGGGAATTGTTTATGATATGTTTAATCCTTTTGATATAAGGAATACATTGGACTTAGTATGTGATGGGTGGAGCCTGATATAGCTCCTCGATGCATCGGTAGGTCTCATGATACAAACTAGTTTCTTGGCATAGACCTTGAAAAAATCTTATTCGTAGTCTTGGCACAAGGCCTTGACTATGTGGTTATGATAGTCTGGCATTATGAATTCCATCATTATGAATGTGGTTATTGATATTGCATGTGAATATTTTAATAGTAGAATATCCATGTGAATAAGTAAATGGAAATATTTCATTTCATTTTTTCCATGTTATTCTGAAGATTATGTTTAAAAGGATTTTGTTTTAGTTATACAATTGCCTTAAATTTTTATGCTTGTTTATGAAAGTTTACTCTATATTGTAATCCTTACTGAGCATCTGATCTCACCCCTTTCTATGTTTTATTTTTTCTAGGATGTGAATAAGTTTATTATGATTGATCTGCAGTGATCGTCTAAGGAATAAGTGTGTTCAAAAGGGACAATATGTTGTTTTTGTTTTTATTTCATGATGTAATGTAGAACTTATCAATGTATCTAGTGGTTCAAGGATACTAAACTAATCGGTCTTTTGAAACTTCATATTATGTGATCATTACATTGTTATATAATATGGCACCGACTCTAGGTAACTATGGTCGGGGCATTACAGTTGGTATCAGGGGCAGTTTAGTACTAACAATGGAAACTATATTGAGTTAACTCTTATTAGATCACATAACCCTAAGATTGTCTTTGGGGATTAGTATAAAAGAACATCCTATAATTTAGGTAAAGTATAGATTTTTTGTATTTTCCAAGCAATAAATCCCTGTTTGGATACGAGTAGGTAGAGGCGGCTCTGGCACAGATGTACCAAGGAGTGAAAACTCCGACAAGGAGTTTCAGGCTTGACCTAGGGTATCCTGGTACACGACAATAATCCTTGTTGCACTCTTGGTTATGACACTCCCAGGGGATATGCTTATGATAATTCATGATTTATTTACAATACATTATAAAGGGTTTATGAGTATATAATTCCTCAAAGAAATAATTTTTATGATTATGGATTATATCCATAAACTGTTCAATTTATGCTAAGTGTTTTGAAAGATTGTTATTTTGTATTTCGATTCATAAACTAATGTAGTTTATGACATTGTTTAGAAATGGCACCTAGTTGAAGGAATGGAAACCCTATCAATGCACAAACTCCATGTAAGTATTTCCCTCCTACTCAAGATAATTATAGTGGAGATGGTGATACAACTGGTGCTGATCAGCTTATCACCATACTGGGATAACTCACCTAGGATATGAATAATAATCTTACTTGTATGGAGCACCTTGATCTGAAATGTGGAGGATCAATGTTATAATTCTTCATGAGGCAATAACAACGAACATTTAATGGGGGTAAAAATCCATTAGTATCTGAGTAATGGATAAATTCCCTAGAGAAAATATTTCAGGATTTAGGGAGTAGTGAAAGGGAAAAAGTTTTCATGGTAGTTTACCGCCTCACTGGAGATGCTGATCAATGGTGGTCATTGATTCAAAATACAAAGGAAGATGAAGAAGTATCAAGTATGGAATGGAGAGGGTTTAAGTTTATTTTCATAGAAAAATACTTTCCCCATGACCATCGAGCAGATATGGAAAGATAATTTCTATGTCTGAGGCAAAAGGATGACGAGAATGTTGCAAAGTATGAGTCTACCTATACAAGGTTAGCAACGCATACTACAGATTATATATGTAACATAAGAATTAAGATTGATCGTTTCTTTTATGGGTTAAAACCATTTCTTCATCTAGCTTTAGTATCACAATCCTTCTCATCTTACGAAGATATTTTCTCGTGTGCTATCAAGACAGAAAAGGAATTCTCTAAGTCTTATGACAACAAAGTAAATCAAGAGAAGATGATAACGGTGGAGAAAGAGACAGAAAAAGGGAAAAAGGGAAAGAATGATTTTTTATTATGTGATAATTTTGGTAAGAAACACCCTGGTACTTGCCTAAAAGGAATGGGAGTTTGTTACAAATGTACAGAAAATGGTCACCAGACTCATGATTGTAAGGGAAAGAAAGAGGATGTCAATGTTGAATGCTACTATTGTAGAGAAATGGGGCATTATGCAAATGAATTCCCTAAGCGTCAAGGAATCTTACCTCAGAAAAGTCCAAGGGAGAAAGGCCAAGCTTATGTTGTTACTACAGATGAAGTTGAATAATTATTGTATTTGTGTTTTTGGACTCAAGAACTATATTATGGTTATAAAAATAATGTAATATATATAAGGATTTTACTGCAGTACTTTTTTATTTCATTATGGTTTTAATATGATGAAGGTAATCATATTTTTAGTATGTGAGAATAAGTGAAACTTTACTTTGTTTGGGAAATCTGATGTTACAAATGATTTTGAAATTTAGAGACCTTTTAGAGAGAGTCTGGACAGAGGTATTTTGGATAACTATAAAGGTTAGAAAGGATTAAGTTAAACTTTTGATATCATTGTTTAAGGTTAAAACATTTCTGAAGATTATTTTTGGAATAATATAATACTATAGTTTTAGGAAAAGGACAACCTGTAGGTCGGGGGATAACTCATCGCGTTGGACAAAGCTGTAGGAATCGAACCTACAACCATAGTGCGACTGGCCTTTATTACCTACCACTAGCCTACAGGAAGTCCCTGGTTATTACAAAATATTTTTCTCCATGGTATGTGTTAATATTTGGAACCTTATACGATTAGGATAAATATAATATTTTTGTGTTCTATTATCTTTTTTAGTGAAAGATGATTTTTTGGTATAAATTAGTTGAAGGATGAAATTATACATGTCAAGTATATATATATATATATATATATATATCTTATTATATGTAGAAATTAATTCATAAACTTTAGGGAAGTGATATTAAAACAATAATGTGTTATCCTAATACTGTATGTTTTGTTAAACTGATGATATTTTCATCATAGATTGATGGCTTTGAAGCCCTCAATTTAACACTTGTTTGTGATTGATGACCTCAATCAATCTCTATAAATATTTATGCTTTTCCTCTAATTATGTGTCCATAATTTCCAACAATGTTCTCTTATTAGAAACACTAATTTGGTGGTGACTTTCTCATTTCCCTTTACCTCTTTTTAAGATTAAAATTTATTAACCCTATTTCCAATATGGGTTTTCCACAAAGGTATTTTCTATTTTCCACCTTTTATTTTTGAATAACAGTTTCAAATTTTGAGGATGATATTTATTAAAGGAGGGGAGAATGTAACACCCCAAGCATTCATGGTACGCTTCTCTTTGAATAATACAATAGCGTGTGTTGTACGCAACCTCGAGTTCTAACACACCGCGACCAATCAAAGTAGCTGATATGAATAGTAATACCCTTTTTATGAATTATATAAATTTTATATTTCAAAATGGACTTAATTTTTGGATTCAGAATATCGAAATTATCCTAAGTTGAATTTTTGGTATTTTTCTGAGAACATCCAATTTTCGATGAATAGTGAATATACTTAAAAAACAAATTTTGTAATAAAAATAATTTATAGTGATAAATTATACTATTGAGTGGTTTTAAAGTATAATTAGAATATTATTTTACCATTTTATCTAACGGTGTGCATTAGAATTAATTTCACTTTAAAATTGGACATAATTAATTGTCAATCTTTTGATTGATATTGTTTCTTAAAAACACGCTATTTGTTTTGACAAAGAGAATTAATTATAAAATTAATTAATGCAACTTATATGTTTTTAATTTTTTATAATAGACATCATTTTTGAATTTGGAATATCAATTATAGCTTAGGGTGAATTTTTGGTATTGTTCTGAAAAACATCAATTTTTGATGAATAATGAAACCACTAAGTGGTAGTTAAAAAAACTGATTTTTCATTTAAATTAAACTTTAACACTTCTATGAATTTAATTTAAAAAATCTGAAATACATTGTTGTCATTAGTAAGTAAAATGGGGTTCAATGGGATGAAAATAATTTTTGCTGAATAGTAAATTTTGAGTTTTATTAACCACGATTAGAGGTAATTTGGGTAATTTAAGGTAAAAATGATATTATAAAAATATAAATATATCTCTACACATGTCCTACTCTTATTGTATGAGTCTTGGCCGACCAAGACAAACCATGGGACGATTTTTGGGACCCCATGGAGCCACTTGGGTATGATAATGACATTAATACATTTTATTTAATGTAAAAATAAAAATTTTAAAAACATGTATTGTTTTACTAAAAAAATTTACAAGGGGTTATAAAAGATATCATTTCAACTATAAAAATTCATTGTAAATCTATAAAGTTTTCATACATCATGGTAATTTATATAATTTTTTTGAAATTAAATAAATTTATTTATTTATGATACCATGATGATGCAACGATTACCTCATTAATAAACGATTTAAATAAAATGAAAATATAAGGTAAAATATAAGACTTACACTTGTCAAAAACCTATTGTATAGGTGGATTTCGAACCCTTATCACCTTATCTTCTAAATATATCTTTTTGGGACCTCTATAATCCAAAAATCATTTCATAATAAAGAAACATTTTAATATTTCCAAAAGAGCCCCTCCACTCCTCTTATAAAAGGCCCCCACCTATACCACTTTATTCACACCTTAAAATCCATTTGGCATGGCTAGACTCTATTCAAATACCCTCTCAACATTCCTCCCTTCATCCTAGATGCATTACCTTAGGCATAAAGCTCTTAAAAAAAACTTTTGGTTCAAACCACGGGAAGTTACCCAATTTAAAGGTAATGTCTTCTCTTATGTTATTTTGTTTTATTTTTCTTCTCTAACCCCCTAAACTCTTTTTATTCTCCTAGTTTTTAACAATAAAAAGTATCCTCAATATTCAAGGATGTTTTTATTAGATTTATTATAACTACACTTTCACACACCTCCATCTAATGGTTAAAGAACATACTATTTCTGTGGTTGGTGAATTACCGCCTCATGAAACGATGATTGTTCAATGTTCTTTTAACACCTCTCATGGTGTCCATTAAGAAGTCACTATATTTATATATGATATATATTATGTTTATGTTTTCATTATTCATCTGTATTTTTCATTTATGGCATACCTTTATGATTTCCATTATGTTAAACGTGATAATTTCATTTTAGGATGTGTGAATTACCGCCCCTTCAAAGGGATTTGAATCATTAATTCCATATGTGGGACATATAAACGATAGAGTTAATGATATTATACTAGAATTATAATATTCCTTTATATCATTATGATTTCATTCCATTAAATAAGAAATAGAAATGAAAGTAGCGTTCATGCGTACGTACGGCTTACCGTCTCCATGAACGGTGTATTTCATTTCTTACCTTTAAATGTTATGTGATATTATAAATGCATGTATATACTGGATATATTTGATATATATGATATCTATACCATGAATATAATTCTGGATATAATGGATATTGTACCACATAAAAAACTTGTAATTATAAGAAGTTTATTTTTGACTCAAGTACTAAGGATCAACAAAACGACCGTTATTAAATTAAATGGTTACATATTGTTCATAACATGGTAATAAGTGATAATGAACTTGAAAAATATTCTTAAGAAAATATAAATTAACTATATTTTATTATTCAGGAGATTAAAGAATTATCGAGTCAATTCGGACACAAGGTAAGGGACATCGTATCAATCTTCTTTCATTAAGGAATATTTTGTTTTATACACAACATTCTTTTATATGTTGTATAATCCCATTTGAATTTTACTTTTATTAAAAAGGAATCTTTTTTTAAAAATCATTATAATAAATGTCAAAAGGTAATGTTTTTGTCTTACGTACATGGTAACAACAACTTCTCCGCCACCGTGACCATTATTTGAGTTTCGGCTTCCTCTACAAGCCATAACTTTTTTTAAAATTAAAAAAATACCACATTTTACTTTTATTTTATTTTGGTATTGAAAAATGGTTTTGATAATGTTTTTATTTTATAAATGTGTTGTATTGATATCTTATGATTTAAATGAGTAAATTTTATGTTTCCTTTATGCATGTTTTATGTGATACGATTATGTTATGGTTCTTGGGAATTGTTTATGATATGTTTAAACCTTTTCATATAAGGAATTCATTGGACTTAGTATATGACTAGTGGAGCCTGCTATATCTCCTCTATGCATCAGTAGGTCTAATGAGACAAACTAGTGTCTTGGCACAAGGCCTTGATAAAATCTTATTTGTAGTCTTGGCACAATTTTTTGAGTATGTGGTTATAATAGTCTGGAATTATGCATTCCATCATTATGAAAGTGGTTATTGATATTTCATGTGAATATTCGAATAGTAGAATATCCATGTGAATAAATAAATGGAATTATTTCATTTCATTTTTACCATGTTATTCTGAAGTTCAAGTTTAAAACAATTTTGTTTTAGTTATACAATTTCCTTAAATGTTTATGCTTGTTTATGAAAGTTTCCACTATATTTTAATCCTTACTGAGCATATAAGCTAACCCCTTTCAATGTTTTATTTTTCCTATGATATGAAGAAGTGTTTTATAATTGACATGCAGTGATATTTTAAGGGATAAGTTTGTTCAAAGGGGAGAATATGTTGTTGTTGTGTTTATTTCATGATGTAATGTAAAACTTATGAATGTATCTAGTGTTTCAAGGCTACTAAACTAATTGGTCGTTCGAGACTTGATCTTTTGTGATCCTGCAAATGTTATGCAAAAATGCACCGACTCGGGGTAACTAGGTTTGGGGAATTACAATTTACGATATCAAATTTTTGAAACAATAATCTAGGTTATATGCTCTATACAATATGGAAGGATTTAGTTCAAACGATGTATGGATACATCAAAAACCACTATATTTTTATTGTACTGATTATGGATATTTTAAATCTTGGATGGATGTTTTCATAAAGAAACATAGCATTGATCACTAAATAATCACGGAAAACCCATAAAATATTCTAGATAGTGAACCTGAATCATTATATGGAAATTATAAATTAAATTATTGTGGAATTACAAGGTGATGATAATTTTATATTGTGAAATAAATAGAGATGTGTATAGTCATGTATATTTATGTAAAACTACACATGACATAAGTAATATTCTATAAGTTACACATATTTTCAAAAATTATCTAATTAGAACTATGTTAGGCATGATAAGATATGAATATAATGAATTTTATAATGATTAAAGAAGAAAATATTTATCTAATGTTGCATATATTTACATGTATTGTAAATGGTATGAGTTCATTAAGAGAAACTATTAAAAAATTATTTTACAAAGAGTATATAAGTATCATCCAAAGTAGTGGCATGCCAAAGAGGCATATATAGATGATATATGAACTTTAATAAATATAAAATTTGTGATCTTATTGTATCATTATTAAAATATGAGTTGGAACATAAAAATATTACTGAAGAAGATAATTCAAAGAATAAGGGAATTGATTTTAAATCAAATATTTCTATGTACTCTTATGATTCCCAGTTATATGGTAGTTAAAGTATTTAAACAAAATATTTAATAAAAGTTGTATATAGAATAGAAAATTCTACTCAAATATATCTATAAAATATTATCCAAAAGATGATCACAAGGAGAAGAAGATATATAAATTAATTTCTAATGATGTTCAAGATGTAATATGATATATGTGTATGAAAAATGGAAAATGAAGATTTATTTTCCAATTTTAAATAATTATAAAAATAAAATAAATATATAAATGAAATAAATTAATGGAATTATATATGGATTGAGTTATACTTATGATTCTAGTACTGTTATAGAATCTGATTTTGAGAAATGTGTACCAAATTTCTACTCAATGGCTTCATCAAATCATGAAGAGATTCTACTTATTATTTATATTCTTATTTCGATTCATAAAAATAAACTATGAAAGAATTTATTAAATATATCGATATAATTGTACATAATCTTTAAAAAATCATTGTAATATATTAAAACATTAAGAAACAACATATATTTATTATTAAGGCGAATGAAAATCTAAAAATATTTATCCAGGATGAAAATTTTTCTATAAATAAAAAAAATAGAGATAATTAATAAAAACTAAATTATTATCATTCTAAAAATGAAAACATAGAAATATAAGTTTATTTTAATTCCATGTGTCAGGAAGATAAAATAATTAGTTTTTATAATGTTCATAAATAAAATGAATAGAACAAAGTTAAAGTTGAATGTTTGAATTCAAATCTGTAAAATTTAGTTTATGGTTCAATAAAAATGATAAAATTATGTGTTTTTATAAAATGAACAAAAATTTATCCAATCATGATTACTATAAAAATTTAACTTAACATTATAAGTCCTTTTTTGTAAACATCACTAATGGAAGTACATCACATTCTATATCTATTAGATAAAAAATGAAAGGTCATTATAAAAATGAGTGTTCTTTGAGTTTTCCAAAATCTCTTAGAATAACTATAGATTCAATTTTTAAATATTTTTCTTCTTTATTACCTATAAATAGGTTTATGGGATACATTTTGAGTCCAATGAATTAATATTCTAATCCCATTGTACCCAAAAATTTCATGGTTATAATAACACTATTACATATTTTTTTTGTTGGAAATCAGTGCTAGGAGCATAAATACCATTTAGTACATAGACCATCAATATTTAAGACACTGTAATGGTGATATATAAAACATTCTATAATTTAGTAAGTTTGATGGATGAAATTTTTATTTTGGTGATAATTTAAAAGAAAATATAATATGTTTTGGTGAGGATTTAAATTCAAATTCCATTACTGTTTATAAAATTATAGATGTCGAAAGTTATAAAAATAGTTCAAGAATAATTTGATGACTATGTGATAGTAGATTGTTTTATAAATATAAAAATTATAAATTAAGTTTATTTAAGGTATTTTTTTTGTTTTATAAAAATTTTAATCACAATATTTACTAAATTAATTTTTTGAATAAACAAATGGAATTGTAAAATGTTTAAATGTTGTAAAATCTGATAAAATTTTGTAAAACAAGGGGGAATGTATATTTTCACATTGATGCACAAGCTTTACATGAATCAAACAATTCTACAATTACATGATCATAAAGTGGAAAACACCATTGTTTTTTAATCTTTATTGAATGGTAAACATCATAGAAATAGTTTCATGTAATTAAAATAAGAGAAAAAAATAAGGCCACATGATTTTATTTATTAGGATATATTTGGACCCATAAAACCTATAATTTTGGGAGGTAAGAGTTATTGTTTTTTATTTATAATTTTACTAGATACACATGGGTATATTTTCTTATACATATGAAACTTTAACTATGTTTCTCACATTTTTTAAATTAGTTCAAAATTATAAAAGGGTAGTTAATTAATTTAATTATATGTGATTACATTGGTGTATTCTAGAATATATAATTTATACATGTTTTAGAATACAATGTGTATTTTCATAACCCCTACAACACAACAAAAAATAGTGTAGTTGAAATAAAAAAATAGAACACTTAATAAAAGGTCTACAACTATGATAAACGATTTTATCTACAAAAATATTTTTAGAAAGAATTTATGATTACTTATTATTATGTTACCAATAGTATTGTTTTAAATACATAGTTGAAAATGTCACCTTATATTCATTGGAATGGTAGAAAACCTAAAACTGGGTATTTTATAGTCCCTTTATATAGAGTTTTTATTCTCAACACTAATGAAACTATGGTTAAATTTCATGAAAAATACAATAAAAGATTATGCATAGTATATTAAAATATTATTAAGGCTTATGAAGTATAAAATAAAATAACCACGTTTGTTGAAGAGTCAATTTTTTTTATGTTTGATGAAAAATATTTGAATAAAAAATATAATAATATTAATCAACATTAGGATGAATTTATCGATTTTAATTTTTATGAATAATTACCTTGGGATAAAAATAATGATGTAGGGGGATGCAATTTCTTCTCAATATAAAAATATTCATTAAAATCATGTAAAACTCATCGAGTTAATCCTATAGATAATGTTATTTGTAATGATAAATAAAATTCTCAATCTATAAAATCGATTATTATATTTGTTTTATCATGATTTAATTTTTGAATTTATACTTAAGAATAATTATGAGGTGATAGATGATTCTATCTAGATCATGTAAATAAAAGATGAGTTAAATTATTTTTCTACAAATAATGTGTGGACTTCAATTGCTCTATCAAATGATGCTCATGTTATTGGGACAAAATGGATTTTTAGAAATAAACTTGATAAAAAATGAAATATTGTTATTAATTATGATATATTAGTAACTCAATTAAATTTAAAATAAGTTGGAATTGATTCTGAAGAAACTTTTTTCACATGTTTCTATGTTATAATTAATTAGAATATTATTAGCTTATGCTACCTTTCATGGTATTGAAAAATTTCAAATGGATTTTACAAAAAAATTATAAATAGATATATTTTTGAATATTTATATATTATCTTTCTCTTGGATTTTAAATTGAAAAAATTCATGATCATGTTTTTAAATTAAATAATGAGTTATATAGTTTGAAACAAGATCTTCATATGTGGTACGAAAGATTGACTAGTTGTATTTTGAAAAAAAAATTGAGAAAGGAATGGTTGATTTTACATTTTTTATTAATAAAAAATTAAATTGAATCTTAATTATGAATAATTATGCTGATGATATAATTTATAGATCGTCATGTGAAATTATTTTTAATTAATTTTTAGTTTTTTTGACTTTTAGGATTTTTATGAGAATGATGGGGGTTTTTAAATTCATCCTTTGTTTGAAAATATTTTAATAAAATAATGTTATTTTCCTATAAAATCAAATATGATATAGATTTATTTAATATATTTGGTTCTTATTCTTCTAAAATGTAAAATAACATCATAAGTACTTTTTACATATTATATTTAGATAAAACTAAAAAAAATTGATGTTAAAAGATATAGAAGAATGATTGGAATATTATTATATTTAAATTCTTATCGTAAAAATTTAATTTATCAGTTTTCATGTATGATATATATCAAAGACACACTATGTAAAGTCTTATTAAATCTATTAAAATTATAATTCAATATGTTAAATGATATTTATATTTTTTATATTTAATCATGCTCTTCTGTTTCTCATTTAATAAGTTATTTTGATTCTTGATTTTAGATTATGCATGATATAAATAAAAAAATCTCTAGGTATGATTCAATTAGTGAAAAATATTTAGATTTTTGGGATTTAAATAATAAATCTATTTCGTTTTCAACTGTTTAATATGATATATAGCTTCTACATCTTGTTGTTCTCAATATTTATGTTAAAAAAACTTTTTGATTTTGGTTTTTATTTTCACAAGATCCTTATTTTTAAATAATTATTCTATTTATTTTTATATTAATCCCTTAAATAAATCTTGAACTAATCACATTGATAAGAATTTTCATTTTTAGATATATCATGTTAAAAAAGGATTTATAAGTCTGTAATTTTTTTCTACTGAAAATTAATTAGTTGATATCATTAATAAGATCACAAAATTTAACAAATTTGATAAATTAAATTTGATCTTGGTATTATGGATATTTAAATTTAAATTTTTCTTGTATCAATTTAAAGGGAGTTTGAGTATGTTTATTTGTAGAAATTATTAGACATATAGAAAATCCATGAAATAAGGAATTGGTTTTCCAGATTACTTTTGTTTAGTATGTCTACATATTTTTTAATACCTTATTTTATCATGTCTTATCATGCATACTATATGATGTTAAATTTCGTTTCATACATTACATTTTAACAAAAAGAAGTTATATGGAAGGATTTTCATTGTTTTTCAAAAACAACTTCTAAAATAACGATCACTATAAAAAACTCATGTATTAATAATAAAATGTTTTACAGTGGCTCCATGACCTTTGTTTTGTAATATGAATATTTAAGAATTTTTTATATACTATTAAAATTAATTTTTATTAAAAAGGTGTCTTTTTAAAGTATTTTTAAATTTCAGGGAAGTCAATTTTCTGATTACTAATAAGAGGAATTGAAATATAATTATTTTAAAAAAAATATTTCTTTTATTACAAACATTATATTTTTGGTAATTTAAAAAAATTAGAGAGTTATTGAAACTATATTTTTTTTAATTATCAAAATAGGGTTAATGTTGAAGTGTATCCTTATATCACATTTGTTTATTTATACTTTGATAACTAAAAAAATTTCATATTTTGAGTAATTGGATTTATCTCGCAACATTTCTAAGTACTATCTTTAGTTTGTAATTATAAATTTTTTCAAAGTCATAAAACATTATAATTTGTAACTATAATAGTTCTATTATGTATTTATTAAGATATTCTTAACCATGAATATATCATAATTTGTCCATTTATAAAATATAATTTTATTTGATGTATTGATTTTTCATAACATTTTCTACAACTTCCATGAATTTTTCCTTGGAGAAATAATTCATTTGGGACCTTTAAATATCATTGATATATGGGTTTTATAATTCCATTGTATAAAATTGATTATTAACCATGTATCCAATTCATTTTACATGTATCCAATTGTAAATCCACATACCCAATTGTAAATTCATGTAACCAATTTCAAATCCACATATCCAAATTTCCCAAATTTGGTGTCCTACTTATTTTGAACATAATGTGGGATAATGAAATCAGAATTCAATGATTATTTTTTTGGAAATATAAAACAATTATATATAATTTATAAGAATACATATAATACTGAATCAATATTTATCCTATTTTAAATTAGGTCAGAAGCCACTACCTATTTTTAGTCTAAAATATGAAGTTTTTTTGATCCATTTTGATACTATATTTAAATGAAAAATAGAGATATTTAATTCTTATTAAGGTTATTATAGATCAATTGGAGTGGTAATTAAATTTTATAAATATAATTCATGTGTACCCAAAGATTATTCAATTATTTAGAAGGAATTATTTAGGTCTTAAATTGGATGATCCATATTATTTACATGTTTCCAAAAATTTCTACATGAATTTGAATATTTGAGTCACCTATAATAATTATACTACATTGATTCACATACATGGATCACCAATGTAAATTCATTTACATTAATTTTCCTATATCAGTTCAATTACATGGTGAGATTTTCCTATATAGTGGGAAAAAATTATATGAAATTCACCTATATAAATTTTCCTATGTGTTTATGAAATATTTTATAGGTTTCTATAAAAACATTAAATATGATATGTATTTTATAATATTTCCAATTTATATGTTCTATATGTTTATTATGAATATAATTAGTGTACTATTTATTTGAAATTTACTTATTAATTATTTATAAATATCATAAACATGATTCAATTTATTTCATGATATATTAAATGTTATTTACATGGGATTTATCGTAAATTTATATTCACACTAATTTTAGAACACGGAATATTAAAATTCAAATACGACTAAATATGAAGGTGCATTCCTCAATATTATAAGGTTGTTTACCAATGCAATTAAAAAATATTATATAGTACTATAATAATTCATCTAATGACATAAACTATTTAGGTTTTTATTTATTTTACAAGATATCCAAGAGTAATGAAATAAATATTGTTTTATATTTAAAAAAGATTTACATGTGGAATATTATTTTGGAAAAAAACATGGTAAACATTGAAGTTTCTCATTGGAAAAGGAAATAATGAAACATATTTCAAATTTGAATTCTCCTATGATAAAATAAAATCTATAAAATATATTGTTGACAATAACCATTATGATTGTGGATGAAATGAGTTTTAAAATTTGATTGGACTATAATAGTGATTATTTTTTCCTTCAACTATAGCTCCTATCTAGTATAAAATAATTTTAACCATTTCTGATGGATAATTTTTTTTACCACAACTCTTAGAATGTGAATAATCCATTTGGTTTGGTGGTTTTAATATTTTAAATTATTTTATATGTGTGCATTATTGTAATAGTTTAATCTGTGCATTAAAAGGTAGGATTGTGGAATGTGAATCCCAAACAAAATTCAGGCATATAGAGATTCTTATAGGTGGGAAAAAGGAAGAATGTTTCGGTTGTTCCTTTATGTATAAAATGGAAGGTCTTCTTTGGGTTTATGACCCCAAGGGATAAATTTTTCTTTATTGGGTTATGACTCAAGGTGGGAAAAAATCCTTGTAATATTCCATTATAGTGGATATAATGGGTTTTATCTCTCTTTGTTCATGATAGGGGTGAAGAGTAGATTTAGATTGTTTATATTTTAACCACTATAAAAATCATTACATCTATTTAATTTTATTATTCTGTGACATTGACTTAACTTTAATAACTTTTATATAACCTTATATTTGAAATTAATATTGAAAAATGAAAATTCACCCAATGTTTTATATCTTCAATGGTCACTTTGGGACCAACAAATCATCACATTAATAAAAGATAAGAAGATGATTTGGGATATGAAAAGAGATTTACCTAAACTAAAAAGTAATATCAGATAATGTAGAGAGATCCAATCCATGCCTATAATCAAATCAAATTTGAATGAGTGAAAAATAATAATATTTTTATGAAGTAAAATCTCATAAACTTCTCTAATAAACAGTATATTGACATGGGATTTAATAATCATACCAGTTATAATTTCCACTAATAATTCAATATCATGTTATTGATGATACTTATAAATAGTCTTATAGATAATTTTATTTATGATTAAATTCATTTATCTAGGCTCACATAATTTTTTTCTTATTGAGAAAATATTTTAACACCAAAATATCATGATTATATCTTCAATCTATTTCTAAGAAAACAAATATCATGTGTTTCATGAATTAATATCCTGAGTAATAAATAAAATTATAATACAAATATTTCTTAATACGGTCTCAATTATTACACCTTCATTTCAAAAAATAATAATTTTGGTTAATTTTTAATCACATTTTGTTTAATATAGGATGTTTTATGTTCTACCTTCTTATGATTCATATAAAACCCAACAAAATATAATTAAACTATACATAGATACCAACTTATATGACCCAAAAATGACATAATATTATATAAAAATATGTTTTATGAATATTTATTACATTTCATAATAAATCACACCCATAACCTGTAAGTTTACTATCTTTCGAGACTGGATACAGAAAATTATTATTTTCTAAGAATCATTGAAATCCTTCCACAAATAATTATCACACATGACACAATTATTGACATATAAAACATAATTCACCATTTCATTTTCTCAGTAATTGAAACATAGGAAGGGGTATGCTCAGATTCTTTGATTGGTTTAACACAAGATATATCAATCAATAACAATAATAGAGTATAATATGTACATGTTGGTATGATAAAATAATCATGTTACATGATCATAAAAGACAAATAAATCACACCTAATAAATCATGTATTTTAAAAAATGAATCATGATATAGGTACTTTGGCATATCATAAGAAATGATTCCTTTGAGTATTGTAACATGATTCGATGGTTTTTTGATATAGAAGCACAACATAGAAATTTTCCATACCATAGTATTGTGGAAGAATAATTTAGAAAATGAATAAAAATATAAAATCAATTCCAATGTCAAGACTCACCACCAAAACTATCATCGCATAGTGTACAAATT
The DNA here is from genome assembly GCA_963277665.1 of Viscum album. Classification (NCBI taxonomy): domain Eukaryota; kingdom Viridiplantae; phylum Streptophyta; class Magnoliopsida; order Santalales; family Viscaceae; genus Viscum; species Viscum album. Next base: position 132,582,719 of record OY728162.1, read on the forward strand.
CCCACAGTGTATTGAGCTTACTCCCCATCCCCTAATAAGTCTACTCATGAGTTATAAATATTTACATCATGTATTGAAGATAATTCTCATCTAAATAGTCCCACGTAGGGTTAGTTTTAATCATTATCATATGTCATATAATGATATATAAATCATTATACAATGGATTTTATGACAATATAATTCGGGATCTAGCCCTCACATATTGATAAACCACACACATTGGTTTCACATGATCCTAAAAACATTCATCATTAAATCAAAGCTTTATTAACCTATCAGAATTAACTTTTTTTCATAAAAACATATATAACACAAGATAATAAAGAATCCAGATAAACATGGTTGATGGTATCATTAAATAATATACTTAGTAATGAATAAGAATCATTATAGAATGTTGATATAGATAAAAACCACTTTTTATGAGCAATATATTTTTTTTAAAAGAAGAAATATCATTTACTCTTTGATAAAATTTATTTTCAAAAGGAAATATTTTTCAATTAATGTGAATAAAAATCACATTAAAATCCATGAAAAATTTTAGAGGAAGAACCTTAAATAAAATTGAGGAAGGTTTTGGGGAAATGGAATCTAGAGGTAATTGTAAAAATATGATATTTCTTTCACATCATTGTTATAATAGTTGACGACAATATAAAAGGAAATGTGCAGAAAACATTAAAAATGATTCCTTTAATTATTTTTTTAATAATTACAATGACAGTACAATGTGATATTATGAAATAATATATTTAAAGATAAGATAAATTATAAATAATAAATTAATATAAATATCATACATGAGAATAAATACACCCAAAAAGGTGAGATAAAGTTGAATCTACATGTAGGACACCTTTTAATTTTATTTTTGAACCAAATGGATATATTTTGGTATTAAAACATGTAAATTTCTGAATTAAATATAATAAAAGAAAATATATCGGTTATTAAAGGTAAAAATATATAATTTCCACTAATGGAAATTTTATTATCAACACTATTGATTTCAAAGTGAGATAGGAAAAAAACAAATATATCAATTGTAAGGACCCTTCCTTAAAAATTACATATTATTGTGACATTAAATGAGGATTAAAATTCTTTAATTGTCAAATATAATTTTGTTTTAGAGTTTTAGAGAGTTATGTCACAACTATTACATAATAATCTCATGTATTTCAAAGAATACATTTCTACTTAGTAACCATTTTTTCCAAACCATAATCTTTTATAATAAAACATTATTTTGTATGAAAAATCAGCATACATTTCAACTTGACTTATTATTTACCCTTACACATCCTTAATCACTATTAGAAACATTTTAAAATGTAAGATGAGTTCAAAAGTCTCAATAAATAAAATAAGGAAATTAAATATACTAGTACATTGAAAGACATGAAAATCCATAAAAACATTTTTTTAAACATACCATTTTTTCCAATAATAGTATTGTTTTTTCCATTAAATAAATCATTATATTAGATATTTAAATCAAATTATTTTCATTAAAACTCATTACCAATAATATAATAGTCATGTTGGTTCCTCAAGATATCATCAACTTAAAACCCTTATATATCCATCACAATTAGAATAACTATTTGACCATAATGCAATATAATTCTTCATAAAACATAATCATTATCCATTACATCATAGGGATATATTGGGGATCAACCTTCTTATATGCTATATCGGGATCACCTATAAGCTATAACGGGTCTCAACCATTCATAATTAATGTCTAAGGATGTAACATCCTTAACAAGGAATCCACTAAACTGGTGCTTCGATCAGGGTGGTTACTTGTCCTTAAGCATGCCTCCTCATATTCCATAGGTTGTCGACAAGTAGCAGGATATAAATAGTCAATTGGGGTGACTATACACCCTTTTTATCAGAGTAAGACACGCCATAAGATAAACAAATAGAGTAATAATAACCAATAATACAAGAGCATGTATAAACAATCATTCCCCAAATTGGGGTACAACCATATCCAAAAGTAACTATGTCATGTCATGCTATAAGTGTAAAAGTGAAAAAAACCCAAAATGAAGACCAAATGAAAAAAAAAATCTCCCAAATGGTCCTAACTCAAAGTTTGGGTCCTTCTCTACAAACACCCATGCAAAACCAAATCCCTAAAAAGATCATTTTCCCTTATCCTCACTAGCAAGCATGAAGTATTCTCAGGTACACAAGGGAATCCAAATTAAGGTGTGAGTACAACTCATTAGGCCACCACCAACAATGTATACAAAATATCCAGTATAAATAATCTTGAATGAAAAAAGGTAAATGAATAATAAATATCAAGGAAGGATTAAGTGCCCTTATACTTTTTAGGTCCATTACCAGTATTTATTTATATTTCCATATCTTACCTTTTCAACAAATTTATTTGGGGTTTATCAAACATAACATGTTACAAGACATAATGTAAAAAATTACATACATGAGAAAACACACAGTTACCCTATCTGACTAGGACCGACATCCACATGCCAACCATATCCTCACCTCGAAGCATCAGTTCAAGTGGATGTCAAACATATCCTCACCTCAAATAATCAGTCCAGGTGGATGAAAATGATAGGGAAACAGAGCATCAGTTCTATCCCTACCCTGGGATTAGGGGTAGTTTTTAGGGCCTCATTCCAACTCAACCCATGGGCATAGAACCTCAGTCAATGCCCCACACTACCAAGCTTTATGGACATTCTATACATATATGTAACCATTATCCACTTTAAAAACATCACAACCATTGGCCGAGGAAAATATAGAATATAACAATAACATGAGGGTTAACACCACTCCTTAACCCATTTTCACATTTACCACATTCCACATCATTTATCCATTTAACCCAATTCCCTTTTATTAGGCTTATCTCACTAAGCATTCATTCATTGTGCCTATCTCACAAGGCTTCATTACCATGTTCATAATAGATTTCATTATGGTATTTAATCATTCCCACTTATAAACCCAATAACCCTTAGGTTATTATCAAGAATAGGTGCATCACATAGCTTGTACCCCAACACCCTCAATAACATCAACATTTTTATCACGGGATCATTATAAACACACAAAAATGACACTTGTTCTTCGCAATCCCTAGGTGCGGAAGAGCTAACTAACCCCATGGGTGGCCCTAGTTTAGTCTCATCGCCTCATAGTGATTGTGTGGGTTCCAATTTACCATTTTAATAACCATGTAACCAAAACATGTCATGGGTAATAAAAACATGGGGGGAGACACCCAAGAACAAACCCACATTGCACAAATCCACAAATAAACCATGGGATATAATTTGTAGACCACCTACCTCAATTCTATTGGAGAATGAACTCTTAATTGTTACCTTATATTCAACTTCAACCGACCATTAGATCTTCAAACTATATCTCACCCAAATAGTTGGGTTTTAGAGCTTTAGAAGGAGGGGAAAAGATGATACATATCCTAAACTAAATAAGGAATTCAGTATTGTATTAGACATACCCGGAACATCGATCTGTAACCAAAGACACAAAAAAATTCCTTAGAAACGAGGAAGATTTATCTCTTGGAGATATTAAGAGATTTGGTTCATCCCTAGGGTGAAGAGGTGTGAAATGGGAGGAAATATCGTGTTGGGTGTTAAAATCTCAAAGTGGGAAAACTGTAATTTTATTAAAAGATGTTGGGCTGCACTTTTTACCCACATGGTTTTCCAAACAGTGTGGAAGCCACTTTCCAAACCACCTCATCTTGAATGGTTTTCTGTTCAGTTCTCCTGGTTAGAACTAACTGTGCGCAGACTATGCGACCAACCCAAGAAATTCCCCTCTTCTCCATTTTTCATGTCTGGAATCCTCAGAACACCCCTGATCCTCCTTAAAAACATGGGTAAGAACTTAACCAACCCCAAAAGAGATTCAAATAAAAACATCAACGAGAATATACCATTCCATGATTCAGGATCTTACAAAATCCTCAACATATAACGACTCATACCTGAACTGAGCTCCCTAGATTTATTGTACTTCCAAGGGAAAGAGATCAGGCCACTGAGCCCACATATCTGATTCCCTCTCCCATGTTTAATTTGTAAAATCCACTTACTGCCATAGTACTCACACTAATGGCACAAACTTTACCCACAAGACATTCCGACTATGATCCATGACATGAACTGGATGATCCTCAAAAGAGGCATCAACCTCAGACTCAACATCCTAAACATCCACCATGTGAGTTGGGTCAGGGTGATACCGCTGAAGCGATGACACATGAAAGACATCGTGCATCCCACTATAATGTTGTGGAAGATCCAATCGGTATACCACCAGTCCGATCCTCTCTACAATCTCAAATGGCCCCACATACTTGGGCGCCAACTTTCACTACTTTTGAATCCATCGTTGACCCGACCTTGGAGACACCCAAAAGAACACACTATCACCCACCCTGAACTTGAGGGGTGTACACCTCAGATATTCATATGAATTCTACCTACTATGAGTCATTTCCATCCATTTCTGAATCATGTCAACTTTCAATGATGTCTCATGCACAAGACTCGGTCCCAATTTCTCAGATTCACTAGACTCCATCAAACACAATAGAGATCCACATGGCCTCCCATAGAGAGCCTCAAATGGTCCCATCTGAATTATAGCTTAAAACTGTTGTTGTAGGAAAATTCAATAAGAAACAGGTGCATTACTGATGAATCACTGAAATCCAAGACAAAATCCTTCAACATTTCTTCCAACACTTGGATTATACGCTCTAAATTCCCATCATTCTGTGGGTGGAAATCCATATTCAATATCACCTTCATACCAAGAGCCTTCTGTAACGCTTTCTAGAAGCGCGATGTGAAATGAGGATCATGATATAAATTTATTGTCCATGGTACACCATGAAACTATAATATTTCATGAACATACAACTCACCCAACTAGTCATCTTTTAAGTCTCCTATACTGGTAAGAAATGAGCCACTTTAATTAGCCAATATACAACCACCTGGATTGCATCATTCCTACAAGCTATCCTAAGAAGAACCACCACAAAATCCATTATCAAATCATCCCACTTATTTTATAGAATGGGAAATGGATGTAACAAATAACATGGGCGTGATGATCGGCCTTCACGTGTTGATAGGTAAGACACCATGCCACAATGCTCAAACCATTTTCTTTTCATTCCCAGCCACAATGAATGCCTGTGGAGAACACGATACATCTTGGTTAAACCAGGATGAACTTCCAATTTTGATTCATGGAACTCTCACATCAATTCCCCCCGCATTCAAACCAATACAACCACATGACCATGAACACACACAACCTCATCCATACTGACGGACCAACCAGAGGGTCTCTTCCCACCTTTATGTCCTTCCATCATGGCAAAACATTTAGCATTGTCAAGTCGAATTTCCCTAAATGACTCAGAAGCATCGACTCAACCACCACAGAATCAATAGTCACCTGACCATTTTCATCCTGTACCTTTAGGTGCATCTCCATGATCAAAGCCATCAACTTCCATTAATGATGGATTCTTGAACCAAATGGTTCTGAGCCTTCATGCTCAGAGAATCAAAACCACTATTCCCTTTTCCTAGTTTATATACCATCTCAATATAAAAAGACTAGATATACTCAACCCGCCATCGTTGTTGAAGATTCCAATCCCGCTGCAAAAAGATATTCTTTAGACTCTTGTGATAGGCATATATAGTGAACCATTCACCCAACATGTAGTGCCTCCCGCACTTTAAGGAATATAATACTACAACTAACTCAAGATCATGAGTGGGATAATTCCACTCATGGGGTCTTCATTTCCTCAACCCATAAGACACCACTCTCTCAACTTGCATCAACACAACCCCAAACCTGATACCGTATTTTTCACGTAACAATACATACATCCTACCTGGCTCGAGTAAGATCAAGATCAGTGTAGTGTCCAATTGCATTTTCAACTCTGGGAAGGAATTATTTGAAGCCTCAGACCACTCAAACCTGATTCCCTTCTTTGTCAAGCCCGCCATTTGTGCTACCAAGCAAGAGAAATCCTGGATAAACCTTCAGTAATAACAGGCCAATCCTAGAAAAATCTGAACATCTGATACAATCTTAGGGTAATCTTAAGACAAAAAAACCTATAGTTTATATTGATCCATCAACACACCTACCTCATAGATGATGTGGCCTAGATAATGCACTTCTCCAATAAAAAACCGACACTTTGATAGCTTGGATTATAGCTGATGCTCTATTAGTGTACTCAAAATGATTCCAAGAGGTTGGGAATGATCTTCAGGAGTTTCTGAGTACATCAATATGTCATCAAAAAAGGAAAACAAAAACTAATATAGATAATAAATAATCATTCAATTCATCAAATTCATGAACACCAATAGCACTTTAGTCAAATCAAAAGGCATCACCACAAACTCAAACAACCCGTAACGTCTACTGAATGCTTTCAGTAGTACATCATAATACCTCACCCTCAACTGGTGATAAACTGATCTCAGTTCAATCTTAGATAACACAGATGCACCACTCTGCAGATCAAATATGTCATCAATTCAACGGAGAGGGTACTTATTTTTCATAGTCATATAATATAAAATTAGATAATCAATACACATCATCAATGACAATTCAACCTTCTTATAAAAAAGAACAAAATATCCCCTAGGAGATGTACTAGGATGCACAAACCCCTTATGTAAAAATCCTCAATCTGATCCTTCAACTTCTGGAGTTCTGCTGGTGCCATTCGGTATGGCAGAATTGAAATTGGATCTGCACCCAGTACGAACTCAATCATGAACACAACATCCCTCTCGGGTGAATCCCCCTAGAAATACATAGGGAATACATCCTAAATTTGGTCCACTACTTGAGGGAAGATAGATTGGTCCCGTATTTCACTATTGATCACAAGACAAGCTACTTGAACTATGAGCCTACACAACTACTGACAAAATGGGCCTGCATGACCTGCTCGATCATCCCACTCTCTAGGATGGACATAAGCGTCACCCTCAAGTGACTTGAACGATACCCTACGATGGATACAATTTATGTTCACCCGATACAACACCAACCATTTTATACCCAAAATTAGGTCAAAACCCGGAATCTTGAGAACAAACAACTCCTATAGAAAACTATACCTAGTGACTTCTAGAGCACATCCCTTACACTACCTGATGTCTTCATTTTTCACACCCAACAGAGTTTCAATCGATATCACTCTACACAAACTCTATATAATAAGACCTAAAGCTACCACAAGCTGAATAGAAATAAAAGAGTGTGTGGAACGAGTGTCAAATAATGAACTAGAAATGAGAGAATCTATAAGGATTGTACCTCAAACAGTTGATGGGCTAGCCTCACCAGGACCTAGTGTAGATTGAACATCATGTTGCCGACCTAGCCCTCTACCCTCAGCTGCAACTTGTGTGCCCTACACAACACTACATTTCTAACATGGGATATCCCACCCTAGAGTTCCAAATCCACTACCCCTACCAGTATAGACTATGGAGCTCCAACTGTCGGCCTGATACAATGAAACTAATCCCTTTCCTCTACTTGGCATCATTCTATCACCAACATTCATACTCTCATTCCAAGGGTTCCAAAAAAACCACTGCACATGTCCCAATATTTCACATGACCAACAATCAACAAGAGTTCGAGGACACTGGCCACAAATGTGCCTTGGCCTGCCACACTGATAGCAGAACACCTGATCAACAACCTAAGAGGCTGACCCCCTCTTATGACCAACTTGCAATCATCTGCCTTACTGAATATTTCCAAAACGATTTTTTCAGCCCTCAGAAGCTGCCCCAATTGTCTGCCCAGCCGGCATGAAAATCCCACAACCTGATGTTCCTTAAAGGTCCACTTATGAGATCAGTGCTTGATCCACTACCTCTATAAACCTTTTCAATAAAAATATATTCACTTGGGAGATGATCTTGTGTATCATCCCATCCTATAAATTCCTCGTGATTACTGCATCATCCCCCGACAACGTTGGAACAAAGTATCGAAGGTTAGTGAAGTGGCCAATATATTCCATCAGTGACATTGCTGCCTAAGTTGGGGTCATGAACAATTCATCCTACTCTTGACTCAATGTCTCAGGATAAGAATGGTCCAAAAACGTTTCTAGAAATCTTTCCACGACATCCCCTCAGCGTGCTTAGTCTGAACCAGGATGTCCCACCAACGCTTTTCCTGGACCTGCAACATAAAAAGTGACAACTTGACTCGCTTCTCAACTGGATTCTCTAGATGATCAATTATTGTCTGGACAGACTCTATACAGAACTCTACTACCTCTGGCCCACCATCTCTAGTAAAGGTCAGAGGGACCTGCAGCTAAAACACTCTAGTCAGCTCAAACATACTCGGTGCGACTCACCCAAGGTCCTGATCCATCATCTACATAAAATGATCCATGTTCTCTTATATCTTCTCATCAACACTTTTCTGGATCACCACATTCTCTTACTCCTTTAATGAAGGAGTGTTCTAAGAAAAATCTTCTTATTTCCCAACTGGTGCTTGATGTTGTGGTGGCATTTCACTATATTTCCAAACACAAGGTTTAGAATTCATACCATATAACATTTATAACCTCATAACAAGAAGACTCTTAACCAACCAAGACAACACTAAAAATACTAAATACAACACCCCGACCATCCAGACCGTGAGCCATGGTCCATAATGGTAAACAACCATGCACCGCCACAAGGATCACTCAATATTTAAAACAACATTTAAATTCAATAGAAACACTTAATTACACATATTTCATTTACTATCACATATCATTCATTTATCTTCATCCCATTTCATTGTTTCGTTTATATCATTTTCCATTTTCAATCATCTAGATGCATGGTGCATTCTATCTTTCATTCTTCACACACCCAAACTGTGTGTGGCTACTAAGATGCATGTCAATTATCTCTCTAGGTGCCTACAATGATGAATGAATGCACAACCTCGTTCCATTTAGTCCACGTGCCAGAAATCATAAAATAGTCACATCACACAACATGTAAATAACCTAATGCTGAAATACCATCTACTATAACATCACATAATCATGAACAACAACAATCACCATGGGTTACTTGGGGTTTCCCCCATACATGGGTTAGCTACTCCAAAGCACAAGCTAATTACCAAAACCCAAAACATTATAACTCCCTTCTACCATCTGAAACAACAATATTTTAGAGAAGGAGAAGAAATAATTCCTCTGATACCACTTTTTAGAATCTCTAACCAAAAATCCACTAGATCAGTGCTACAAACTAGGTTGTTACATGATCTTAAGTGTGCCTCCTCCTACTCCAAAGGTTACTAACTAGTAGTGTAGGACTGAATAGTCAATTGGGGAGACTATACCCACTTTTTATTAGATTAAGCCACAACAGAAGATAAACAATATATTTGGATAATAACCAACAATACAAGAGCATGAATAAACAACCATTCCCAAAAATGGGGTATAACCATGTCCAACTGTAAATATCCCATGTCATGCTTCAAGTGAAAAAGTGAAAAAAACCCAAAATTAAGACAAAATTCAAAAAATCCCAAAAACAATCACTAATCCCAGTCTGGGTCCTTCTCTACAAACACCCATACCAAAAACACTCCTTATAAAGAGCCTTTTACCTTACCCTAACCTGCAAACCCAATGTCTGCTCAGGTAACCAATGGAAGCCCGAGTAGGGTGTGACTACAACTCATTAGGCCACCACCAACGGTGTCTATAAAATATCTGGTATAAAAAATCATGCATGAAAAAAGGGAAATGAATAATAAAATACTAGGAAGTATTAAGTAACCTTATCTAGTTTAGGTCCATTACCAACATTTATTACCATTTCCACATCTTACCTTTTCAACACATTTATTAGGGGTTCATAAAACTCAAAAAGTCACACGGCTTAAAGTACACAATTACATACATGAGGAAAACACATATTTCTCCTATCTCACTAGGATCAATTTCCCCATTCAAACTATATCCTCACATCAAAGAAACATTTCGGGTGTATGTCAACAATATCCTCACCATGAAGCATTATTCCAGCTAGATGCAACCCATTGGGTGATAGAGAATCAGTCCAATCACTACCCCATTCATTGGGGGAGGAGTTTGGAGCCTCATCCCAGATCGACCCATGGGCGTTGATCCCTATTCAATACCACACACTAACAAGCTATCTGCACATTCTATACATATTCTTAACCATTAACCATTTAAATAACATCAAAACCATTTCCCAAGGTAGACATAGACCATGAAAAAACATGAGGGTTAACACTGTTCCACAACCCATTTAAAAATTTACCAAATCTCACATCATTTATCAAATTAACCCAATTCTATTTTGTTATGTTTATCATACTAAGCAGTCATTTATTGTACCTATCTCACAAGACGTCATTACCATCATCGTAATCCATTCCATTATAGTCTTTAATCATTCCAACATATTAACCCAATAACACATAGGTTATTATAAAGCCGAGGTGCATCACTTATCTTCTACCCCAAAATTATCAATCACATCAACATGATTTTCAAGTGCTCCTCATATATATACAACAATCTCACTTGTTCTTCATAATCTCTAGGCACAAAAGATTCAATTCACCCCATGGGCGGGCCTAGTTTAGTCTCTTCACCCTCAACCCATCACATGGGGATCAAAAGGGATCCCATTTATATTTTTAATAAAAATTTTACCAAAACATGTCACGAGTAATCAAAACATGGAAAGTGAATCCCAAGAAAAAAACCACACATATACAAATCCAAAAAAAACCATGGGATATAACTTATAGGCCACCTACATCGATTCTATTGGTGAACTCACTCATAGTAATATCATTAGATTCCACTTAAACCAACCCTTGAAGTTTCAACCTATATATCACCCAACGAGTAGGGTTCTAGGGCTTCCAAAAGAGAGGAGAAGAAGATACAAACCCTAAACTAAAAAGAGAAGAAATGATGGGATTAGCCTTACCTGGAGCTTCGATCCACCACCAACGGCTCCATAAAACCATTTAAATGAGGGAGATCGTTATATTGGAGCTTTTGGGAGATTTGGTTAATCCTTAGGGTGAAGAGGGGTGAAATGAGAGGAATTCACGAGAAGGGTATTAAAATACCAGAGTAGAAAAAGTGTATATTTTTTAAAAGATTCTGGGCTGCACGGTTTACCCGTACTATTTTCCAAACCATGAAAAAACCGTACGGAAGCCACTTTCCAAAGTCCCACCTCTCGCATGGTTTCATGGGATGTCTACAGGGTTAGCAGTATTCATTCACAGATCATGCAACCTACCCAAAAAACCCCCTCTTTTCTATTTTTCATGTCCCAAACCATCAGAACACCCCTGACCCTCCTTAAAAACATGGTTAAGAACTTAACCATCCATAACAAGAGATTAAAACCAAAACATCAACGATAATATAATTTTACAAGATCTGGGATCTTAAAAATGACCACATCAAGAATAAACACCCTGAAATACTCTTTTAAACCCATGAAAAACACATTTAGATATGAAAATACCATTAAAAAAATTCACTACCAAAATACCCAAAAAAAAGTAAAACAGGGTTTCCTTCATTAAAAAAATGTGAAAGATTTCAAAGAAATCCAAAAATAAAATAACAGCCACAATGGAATGAAATGTACTTATCACAGTATATGTTTATTTAGAACATTCATTTTTTCATAAGGAAAATAAAAAATTGCATAAAAATATGACTTTTTGAAAATATTTGAAAAAGTAAAAAAGAGACAAAATTTCCCTTTTCTTTTAAAAAAATATTTATTAAAAATATAAAAATAGTTCACATAATAAAGAAACTATTTTATTTGAGAATATCATTGGAAACTTATACAAAAACATCAAATTATTGAGGAATCATGGTAGTAATAGATTATGTTCATGATGTATAAGTTAAAAAATATATATTTCTTTTGACATTGGTAGAAAGAGTTGAAAGGGTATCAATTAAAGAATACTTTTTGAAAAAAATTACTTTACCTCAAGTCCAAAATATCACATGTTTTCCTTTCCAACCTAAATAAAGAAAAAGTTTAATTTTATATGTTATTAAGAAAATTTTTCATTTTCATCATTCATTTATTTCATTTAATAACATGGTATATAATGTTATTTAATAAATTAAATTCACATCGAGAGTTTTGATGATATTTAATTCATATGTAAGAAATGACTTTAGTGGGTTGATTATGGTCTAAGTGGTCATTATTCTATAATATAAAAAATAATAACCATGAAATATTATCAATTTTATACATTATTTATAATTTTTAATATAATTATTAAACATGGTTAAGTGAAATGAACTACATTTAAATCATGGAGAGGGTATTCCATACTTATGCATGAGTAATGTTTCCATTTTTCAATAATCATTATCAAAATAAGGTAAGTATTATATTGTCTTTATATAATGATCATAATGATCATAAATATCATATTAATTTGGTAAATAAAATTAAATATAGATCATATATGTGATGTGGTGATGAAAAATGAATCACATCATTTGATGGAGGTGGCAGTCCACATTTACATATGAACAACGTTATTGTTTTCTGGTGAATAAAAAGGTTACAATATAAAAGATATATTATATTTTCAGAATGACAATTATTTCATAAATATTATATATAAGCACTAATTTCTTCATTATAATCCATCCATGAAAGAGGGTGATGGAAAACGAATTATATCAGTTTGAAACATGGTAGTCTACCGTGCACATGAATGATTGTTTAGTTTCCCATGTGATACAAGATGAGAGAGATATAGGTTGTAACATTAACATAATGAACCATATGTATATGTAACATACTGTTGTTATTATCATGTCATGATTAGGTAATATTTTATGGTAGTGGAGAAAAAAATAAAATAGAAATGATCGATTAAAAATGATACCTCTCCATCAGACAACCACCTTTTCTTTACACCTTAATACCACTAATGTTGGTTTTCTTCAGTATATATAAACTCTAGAATGTGTTGAGGGCTTTTATTATGGTATTTGGTTATATATTGGCCAAAAAATAGTTTTTATTTGTAAATAAAAGGTAAGTATAGGAGCCCTCTTATAAGAGAGGGGAGAGGGTACTCTTTGAATTTATCAAAATATAAAATTAATATAAATTAATTATCAATGTGAAATGTTTGAAAATTATTTATTTCTAGAATAGGATTATTATGGGTCTAAATAAACTCATCCAATAATTTTTTAAAATGTATAGTTGACTTATTTAACCTAATCATTTTTAACCACTCTTTAACCCATTTCACAGTTATCGTGAAAAAAATATTTTTACACTTTTTGGTTTAATATAGTTACTATAAATGAATAAATGGAATATAAAAGGAACATGGGTTTTTTAAATGGTTGGGGTTGAAGCCTCATTTTATTTTTTAAACAAAGATTTATTTAGATTGGGTAGAGGGGGCCCATTACAAAGCCTGAAGTCCCAAGGCCAAGTGGCCTGAAACTAGGCTTGAAAGCCCTTTTTGGCCCAAAGGGCCCCTTGGTGAATTGTACTACTACAGTAACTGGGCTGCTACAGTTCCAGCTATAGTACCGCCACCTCTACAATTTCTGCTATAGTTCCTCTGCCGCTACAGTGTCACCATCACTATAGTTCCGCCATAAATAGAACATGGTTGATATTATCATACATATTAAAATAAATTATCTGAGTATATGTTTTTTATTACTTTTATAGAATATAATAAAATCCTATTTTCTATATGATATCATTTATGTAAATTTAATAATAATTCATTAGATTGAATTTCATAACATCAAGAATAAAAATAAATTAAAATAAAATTTTTATTATATCTATAACATGTTATTTTATTCTATAAAATTTTTACATCATATATATTCTCACAAAATATATTTTCTTTAAGATTTTTATTAGTATTTATTTAATTTTTCCATTAATTAAATAGCTTCTTTTTCAGTGTTGTGGATATTTTTATGGTAATTAATTATTCCTTAGAATATAAAATCAAATTTTCATGATTAATATAAATCATTTTTATTTCCAAATAACATTTATAAATGAACATAGACACAGGTTAGAATTTTGTTAAATGTATTATTATTAATAATTATAAATCTGTAAAAATTTTAACATTTATTTAAAAAAAATATTATAAAATTAATAATCTCATCCAAATGATAAAACATACCACATAACTGAATATTCAATAAGTTAAGATGAAATGGAATAACCCAAAAAAAATTGGGCAAGTGTTAGAGTCATTTTATGCTCTTTATCATTTTTTTATCTTTAACTATATGATTCACCCTTTACCATGGTAACAAAGATTTATAGGGTTAATATTCATATTAAAAAAATAAAAGTGGTTTATTTCTTGAATTTAGACCCAATGATTTTGAATGAGGAAGAAATTTAAAAAAATTCATAACACTTAAGTTGTATAATTTAATTTAATATTTAACTGGCTGGATGTAATGAAAAAAAATTTCTATACAAATTCCATTTTTAAATATACCTTTTTAAACTAAATTCTAGAATAAAATTAATTTTAAAAATAATAATTTTGTCATTTTAAATAAATAAGGAAAAAATAAACTTTAGAACTAATTAAAAATAAAAATTATATTTGTAAATAATATAAAATATAACACATTTTTTAATTAAAAATCAACATTTCTCACTATGAATTGAAAAATACATCTATTAAAAAATCTCATAATTTCATCCTATGAAAATTTAGAAATGATGAATTACAAACTAAAAATCATTTCATCATTGAAAATTTTCAAAATTTCAAAGAAAAAATATAACATTCACTTATAATATGGTCAATACTATTCATTCCCTCAGACATAATGGTTTGGTTATAACAATCACATTTAAATAATAATAATTCCTTGTTTAAGATCAGTGCTTCATGTCGTGTACACTATTAAAAATAGTATTTTTTTTAAAATATTACGATATTAAAGTCTCCAACCCTTTAGAAAATATCATCATCAAAATTAGATCTTAGAATCAAAAACAAGGGGTTTGAATATAAAAAATATATATGTTGAAACCCTACATTGTAAATTGGGTTAAAAAAATATCTACTTGAAAAGTGATAAAAGGTAGGGATAATGGTAATTTTGAATAACACATAACAAGGATTTCATATAGGATAACATAAGTGGGAATTGAAAACATGGTTATGGAATAAAAACCTAGGCCTTAATGACTAATAATGAGTGAAATAGAACATGGTCATAAGAAATTTAACCATCAGAAAACCATAAATCTATGACGGCTTAAAAGGAAATGGACTTCTTGATAAAAAAGTACATAGATAATTTTTTTCATTGAAGATCATTTTCATAGAGTTATGGAATTATTTTATCATCTATACTAAAAGTATAAAGAATTGTAATTACTTGACAATTATAGTTTCATACTTTAATCAATTTCAATTAAAATAACATATCGCTATCCAAAAGATAAGTATCCAATATGATTTTTTCATGCCTAAAAACTATAATCCAATTTAGACAGATCACATAATCCTCAAATAGGATAAGAATATTTTCCTCATATCTTTAGACATCACAGAAAACAAATTTTCTAATAAAATGGGAGCATAATTTCAAAAATTAATAATTAATCATATGAATAAATACCACATTAATCACTAAATAATCAATAATAACACACATAGATTAACCAAGATCATTTAATAAATAGTTATCATTAAAATTCATCAAAATATTTAAGTCTAGGATTGAAATAAAAAGATTACAAATATTTTTCCACACATTATTCCAAGATAACATCAATAATTCCTAGTGACTTATATAAAAAATGCATATAACCCAATCATAGAATCTCGATGATATAAAAATATTTTTTATAAATAACCTAAATCACCATAAAGAAAAATTAAAATCATATTTACCTCCAAAATATAAATCAACTATTATTCCTCAACCAAAATCCCACAATTTTATATATTCCTTAATCATATATGGTTCTCACACCTCTCTCTATGTGGGAATGTTCCTTGGCTCAAGTCCCACGAGGCTCGTACACTGGGCATATTATGCATAGGGAAATTCAATGCAATTTTCTATGATAGGGAACATGTGGCGTACTATGGGCACGTTGGGGGCCACCAGTGGGAGGTGAGCATTACCCATACACACCATTTTTAGTTCGGGCCTTACCAAAGTGGTAAATTCTTCCTGTAATCATGCATTAGACCCAAGTTCAAATCGGGGTGGGAGAGAATATCCATAGGTAGGTAGTGATGTGGGGGATGAGACAAGCATGATGCAGGCATGGTAACACAGGTAGTATGATGTAGGAATGATGCTGCACTAGGCCTTTGGGCTATGTAATGGGAATCATGACCCATGTGTCTTTGGGCCATATAAGGAATAAAAATGGCTTAATGGGTGGTCTATCCTTAAGGGGGCTATGACATGCCTTTCTGGACTGTGTGTGGTGTGTGTGTGTTTAATGTAATTATGCCCCCAAGAACCTAATATATATAATGTTATGTAAAATAGTGGACATATTTCCAAATAAAATTAAAATAAAAATAACCAAATAAATTCTCAATATCATGGTCATCACCATGATAAATAATATATTCCTAATAATATAATGAACACCCTAAAAATATCACTTTTTAACCTCTTGGGTTTTCTATAAAACTTATTTTCAACAAAATAAAATATTCTATCAAGAAGAACACATTTACCGAAACTATTATTTTTCTCATTATCATATATCCTTAAATTAGTTTCACTAAAATTTTCATATATTTTTCTAAACCACTTTTCAATGTTATATATATCATTTAATTATGATTAAATTTTTTTTCAAAAACATTTCTATACAATATTTACATATCATAATTTCATTGATAAATAATTCATTCAGCCTATTTTTTGAACACTTTACCAATCATTCTGATAATATTAAATGATATTAAATATTTCCTTATTATTAGTAAATATCATTCATTCATGATTCAAAATTATATAATAATTAAGTATTTCATACCATAAATTTTGACATCAAGGTATAAATTTTTTATTTTAGTGAATCCTTTATCTTCTAACATGTAGTCCATATCTCAAGAAAATAAATATTCATTTCCTTGGTCGTATATTTCTTGTTCAATTAGGTGGATGAGTGGATAGTTTTAAATAAAATTACATAAATATAATGATACAATTAAATTTTGGAGAAATGAGAAACTGTTGGATAGATAAAATAGTTTCCTTCCTCTGATTTGGATGCTCAAAATCTATAATGATAATTTGCAAATGTTTTCCATGATAATAGTGATTAAATCATATTTAAGGGATAAGAAGGTTGTGTGAGGTCCATTTCCAAAAATATGGATCAATGATCATTAATTTTTTTGAGAAGAATAATATTAAAATATAAAATTCACCTTAAAATAAAAATGTCTCTTGTGATGAAAATACCCATAGAAATTATATAATATTTTTACCGAAAAATAGAAATAATAATTTTACAATTAAATAATGTTTTATCCTAAAATTATTTCCATTTACATACCCCAAAAGTAACAACATTCTCTTAAAATAATTCCTCACATTAAACTCAAGGGCTACACAGACTTCAACCTAATAAAATATGTACCAAAATCTCATTAATAACCTTAAAATATCACCACTTAAATCCTCAAAGGCAGGTTTCTATGCCTTTGAACATAAATTCATCCTTAAACTTATTAACTGCTAATAGAATTCATAACAATTAATATAACCACTTATAAAAATATGATATTCTCAAATGTTTTCTAAACCGTGATCTGATACCAATAGTATGGACTTAGAAATAAGAAATACATATTCTAGTGAATTTAAACTAGAATTCACTTTCTTTCCTTACAAAACATGTTTTAGGTTTATAGTTTTATAAATCAAGGTCTTTACTATTACATTATTATCCAATATATTACAAAGATGAAACTTTTACTATGTGTCTATTTTTTCACAATATTAACATTTTAAAATGAAACTAAATTTCATATTATTAAAAATATTCATGAGAATCAATTTTAAATATTACATTCCATTACCCATCATTAAAATCCTTTAAAAAAATTTATAATATTGGATGTTCACAAAAATTTTAGTAAGGGGAATAAATAAAAGTGATCTATTAGGCAAATTAAAAACATAAAACCCCATGAAAAACTATTTTAAAAACATACATTTTTATTCAAAAAGTTTAAAATTTGTTGTTTAAATATATCATTAACTTAACATTAAAATTCAAAATATTTCCATGAAAACTCATTAGGTAGAAAATAAGTGTTATGTAGGTTCTTTAAAACATCATCATCATAAAACCCTTAAAAACATCTACCATTGGAATAAATAAATGATATAATTCCAATATAATTCCATAGAGAACATAATAATTACACAGTTTCTTGGAGAGATATAATGCGGATAAATATTATTATAAGCCATATATGGCCCGCCTGTGTGATATAATGGGGTTCAACCCTTCATAAAAAATGTTCAAAAGACTATATAATGAATAAAAATTGTGAAATTATTTTTAAAATCATGTGAAAAACATTAAAATAACAAAATATACTTATTTTAAAATCATTTTCAATTTAAAAATACATAGAAATAGGTAAATAGAGTTTCTTCATTGAATAAAACATAAATTCTTTCAAAGAGAGAAAAAAATCATGTAACGTTTATGTCAAAGGAAAATTTCATTTTTCAGAGTATATGTTATAATAGAACATTTATTTTTTTTGAAAATAAAGTTTAACATTTAGTAAAAATATTCAAAAAATTTCAAAAGAGGCAAAAATTAAATTTTCTTTAAAAAATAATTTATTAAAATCAAAAAATTGTACACATAATAAAAAAACATTTCTTTGACAATAGCATTTAAAATATATAAATGAAACATACAATCATTGAGGAATAATGAAGGTAATAAATTTTGTAAATTTTTTATTTGTTAAAAAAATATATTCCATCTAACTTTGGTTAAAAGAGTTGAAGGGGGAGCTTTTGATTATTATTTTTTAAAAAGAATATCCCTTACCTCGAGTCTGACACGTCACACATGTTCTTTATCTTCCAGAAAAATAAATTATTAATTGTATGATTTTTCAAAAACCATTTTCATTTTATTTGTTCCTTTATATCATTTAATACACTATTATATATAATTATTTAATCAATTAAATTCATGATGGTCTTTATGATTATATTCATCTCTTTTGTTAGAAATTACTTTTGTAGGTTAAATTGGTCAATGTGATCACTATTGTGTAATATCAAAAATAATAATCGTTACATAATTATAATATTTATACGTAAATTTTATTTTTAAATATAATCATTAAATATGTTTATGAAAAAATGAACTATGTTACAATCATAGTAAATGTATGTCGTAGGTATGCATAAACAACGTTTCCATTTTTCAACAATCATTATTAAGAGAAGATAAGTATTATGTTATCTTTCCATAATGACCATAATATTATAAATATAATATTACTTATTTAAATATATAAATATATATATATATATTTATTTATTTATATCATCCATGTGTTTTGGAGATGAAAAATGAACCACATCACTTTGTGTAGGTGGTAGTCCACATATACGCACGAACGTCGTTATCATTTTTCGATGAATGGCATGGTAAGTATATAAAAAATATATTATTTTTTAATAATGATAAATATATCATGAATATAATATATATACACTAATTACATAATTATAATCCATTCACGTGATATGGTGATGAAAATTAATAACATCGGTTTGCAAGGCGGTAGTCTGCCGTAAAAACAAAAGATGATCTCATTTCCCATGTGATGGAAGAGGAGATTGATATGGGTTGTTAAATATACATAAAACATCTAAATATATGTTTATATATAGGTATTATTATATAATAATGGTTTATGAATATTTTATGGAGGTGGAAGAAGAGATAAAACAAAATCGCACGATTAAAAATGATACTTCTTATTTGGAAAACCTTCTTTTTGTAACAGTTTTATATTACTAAGGTTGATGTTATAAACTCTATAAGCACTCAAAAAATTGGTGAGGTATGATTTTAAGGTATTTTGGATGATCATTTCTGAAGAAAAATTGTTTTTATGTGTGATTTAAAGTGAATTAAATGCGCCCCTCTATAAGAGAACAGAGGGGCCCTCTTGAAATTTTTAAAAATATTAAATGAATATAAAATAATTTTCAATTAAATGTGAAAAAATGATCTATTTTTAAAATATTATGATTATTGGTTGAAACCCTCTCATAAAATAATTTTTATTAATGTTATGATCACACTTTTGTCTTTATCATTTGTGTTTGACCCCTTGTTAACCCCTTTTAAACTTACCGTTACTATAGGGATTTTTACTCATTGAGGGAAAATATATGTACTGTAAATGAAAAAATGGATCATAATTTAACAACTGATGATATAATAAACAATCTTATAAAAAAATTAATTAATTAATTAATTTTAGCAATTTTATATCATTTAATACAATATTATTAATATAATATATCATTAATGACAATTTTTAGAATGTTTCATTACTTTGGTTCAAATAAATTCATTATGACAAGTAAAATTTTAAATAATACTTTATTATATTTCAAAAATTTCATGTCAATATAGAAAATTATTGTATAATATTAATTATCTGAAATAATATTTATTTTAATATTCTTATTATCTTTAATTTGATTTTTTCAAAATTCAATAATTTCTATGTCAGTGTTGTGTAATTTTTTCATAAGTTATTAGTTAACTAAAAATTAAAAATAAATTTAAGTGATTATTTAAAAGAAAATAATTGGTCAAATACCAAGATATAATTTATTAAAAAAACAATCAAGGAACTTCAAAAAAATAAAGGATGGGGTTTTATTACAATTGCATTCATAGAGAGGATGATGATCAACTGACAGATCATTGCTCCACATAATGCTCTGGTTGATTCCTTTATTAGAAAGAACATCATACTCCATGTTCATTTCATGATAAGAATTAGTGTAAATGTATCTGACATCCTGAAGTGAATCCAGGCAGTTCATCCATTAGGAAGTAAGCAGCCATGCAAGGTGGGAAACCCCATTCCAAATAGCTTGGACAATGGTGGTTGAGTCACATTGAATCCAAATGTCATTCTAGACTTTGATTTTAACAATGTCAGTAGCCTGGATCACAATAATTTTTTCTGTTTCTAGAGAAGATTCATTACCATAGTTTCCAAAAAAACTACCATGCCAATGTCCCATAAAATCTCTAAAAACTGCTTCAAACCCCGCTTGACTTGGATTTCCTTTGGAAAGTCTGTCCAAATTGATATTTAATAAATTTATGTTATTAATATAAGTCATTTATCCTTAATATAAATATTTATAACAAAAAATAACTTCTGGTAAACTTTTTATTGAAAATTTTATAGTTAATAAAAAACAAGTGTGTAACATTTTTTACTTCACATTAAATGAAATATATAAAAAGTTATTATCTCATCCAAATGGTCAAAAAAAGAAAAATAACAAAATTATAGATGATTATAGAAAAAATGGACTCTTATAATGAAATTAAGGCATGTTTTAGAGACATTTTTAAAGTCTTTATCATTTTTTTACTTTAATTACCTAATTTACCCTTTACCATGGTGGAAAACATTTCTAAGGTTACTATTAATTTTGAAAAAATATAAAAGGTATATATTTACCAAATATTAAACCATATATTTAAATATTATATAAATATTCCAAAATTTAAAACATAGATGTTTTAAGTTTTAATTTAGAATTAAACCGAAAAAACACAATGAGAAAATATTTTTTTTGTAATTTTTTTAAAAATATATGATGTTTTATACTAAATTTAAGTTTAAAATTCATTAAAAATCTTAATTAGTTCATTTTAAATATAAATGTAATGAAATTAAATTTTGAAATTAATTCAAAATAATATTTAGCATTATAAATAGATTAAAATAAAATACCAGTTTTAGTAAATATTCTGTATTTTCAGTATACTCTTAAAAATCAATATTTTTATAATGTTCTTAAAAATTCATCCTAAGATAATTATATATTATTAATTAAAAATTAAATATAATTTTTTAAAATAAATTATATAACATTAAAAAAAAAATTCATTCATAAAGATCATGAAAAACCCATTTTAAGGAAGAACTAATTTGAAAGAATAAAATGCATTTACTAATAATAAAGTGATTATTTAAAATTCCTTAATTTATAAATTGGGAATATATAGGAGAATTATATATTTCATAATATGGTCAATTATATTAATTTCAATAAATTTAATGGCTAGTTCATAGTGATCACATTTAAATAATAATAATTCATTGTCCATTAAAGATCTTTGTTACATATCTTGTATGTTATCGAACATAGTCATTATTTTTAAAAAACTCTCATGATATTTTAGAATTGTAAAATTTTGAATCAGATTAAATTTAATAAATTAATATTAAATTCGTTTTTTATAAATCAATATAACGAAAATGTATGAAAATATAAATCCATGGGTATTATATACCCCATATAAAATATAAAAAGTGGTGAATATGGAACATATATCAATGGCTAATAATTGAGATGAGAAACCCTTACAATGAACATATGTATTGTGAAACACAGTCTAAATCCCAATACATTTAAATTAAAATTCATATTAATATATATCAGAACCATATTTATAATTAATTTACTAGACACAATTAATTTACAATTTCATATTTCCCATATATTAATCAATAATTATCATTCTTAATATTCAGATATAAATTCTCTCATTTATTATCTACTAGACTCATTATAGTTATTCTAGTACATAATATTTGATCATGGTTTCATCAACTACATAATTTTTAAAAATATATATTACATGTTATTTAATTTTTTTGGATTCCCATGGTAATTTAATGAATCAATTTGTTACTATACACATGGAATGATTAAAAATATCATTTACAATGATTATTAATTTAATAAAAGAACTAAATATATTGGTAAATATGCATTGTAATATCACAAGTAATGTTATACTAAAACATAATATAATTATTAATAGTTATTTAATACTAAAAATATGTAATTTTTCTTATACATTCCTCATATAATTTTTTAATAACATCATTTAAGTAGGCAGTTGATCCGAATTAAACAAAAACACTACTTAATGATTGAATGAGAAACATAATATTATTATATAGTAATAATATAACTTTTATAAAATATAATTAATTTAAAAAACATTTCATAAATATTATTTAAGAAAAATAAGGTGAATAAGATAATGAATAATGATTAAGGATAAGAAAACATTTAAGATGATGACATATATATCCTCTTAGAGAGAATCTTGGAAATGAGGGAATTATAACTCCTTGTCACTAGATATTCCGAAAATCCAATGAGTATTTTAAATGGTATCTTTTAAGAAGGTATTGGAGAAGAAAATAATGTAATGGTGTGAGTTGAGGTTGGGGGCTCTTTTTATAACTGTGATTGAGTGATATGTTCTCTGACATATATTCAATAATGTATTTGGAAGGGAATTTTCCATGTAAACAGAATCTGATGTGGAAAAAGAAATTATAATGGGATAAGGGGAGATTGATCATGCTATCATCCCTTCATTTATAGATAATGGTTTATGATAATTTTTTTCTTTATTTCATACTTAAACAATTTTACCTAATTTTACATTTACTCGTGTAAATCAAATTTTTTCCATGGTAAAATAATTTTATGACTAAAAATGGAATTTACCTAACTATCTAATTTTTAAATGAATAATTAAAATATTAAAATATTTATTTTTGATTCAATTTCTCAAAGGGGTAAAAATTATTTTGAATATTATAATTCATAAGGTATAAATCATTATTAAGAAGATGGTATTTTTATTCTTAAAATGCATTTATACTTATTTTATAACAACTAAAAACGAATTAGATAAATTTTACAAATATTGAATATATTTAAAAGAAATTAATTTAATTTAATTGATTATTTAATATATATATATATATATATTTAATTTATTAATAAAAATATAGAACAAATTTAAAAATATCATTTAAAAAAATTAAAAAATTATGTTAGTATTAAGTGATTTTAATCGAATTCCATTAATGATTTAACTTCAAACTAATAAACATTACCTAAAATTGACATTATAATATATCATTAAATTTTTCAAACACATAAAATCATTATTTAAAAGAAAAAGAATAATTATAATGGATATAAATACATATTTATATAATAAATACTTTTAAATAATTCTTATATTTTAATTTTATTCAAGGATAATTTTTCTCAGTGAATTGTATATTTTTAAAATTTATACTAACAGTTTCAAAACATTAATATACCTACTTTATAAATGTATATTATATGAACATATATTTAATGACAATATATCTTATGAAAATATGTATATTGTCCATATTCTAATGACTATATATATAATGATCATTTTACATTTATATATATAACCCTACATAAATCTTTAAAATAAATCATTACAATCATTTCCATCTCACCAAAAAATTCAGTTATGTTTACAATGTTATATCCTTGTTTGGTATTTATAATCTGAGTCATTACCTTCATGTAAGACAACAAGGATAATGATTTAATGTCTATTGAATTTTTATTTACTTATGGTTTTATACGAATTTTTTTTAAATGACATTTCATATTTCCATCTCATAATTTATTAAAATTTCTCTTTTATTGTAATATTTTATCTCAATAAACTATTTCATTGTTCATATAAGTTCTTAATTTTGTTCATTACATGAAATATAACAAATGTTATTTATTTAAAAGAAAATATAAACTAATATTTTGTGGTGTTACATGAATTGAAGGAGGTGGATGTTGAGTTGGTATAATATACAATAGTGTATGGTTGAATATTAAAACCCTTAACAAGAGACAAAAAAACATACAAAAACATTTTTATGTCTTTGAAAACCTCATTCCTCTATCCCTTACTTTCATGTCCATTTTACAATTTGTTTTTTAATATTTTTTTAAAAAATATCATATTCTATTAAAAATGTTTTATAGGATAAAAATATCTTTAAAAAAGTATGATCATAATACTAATATAAAAAATGAATCTTTAAATAAACATTATATTTGAGAACCAGCAACCTAATGTATCATTTGGTGATTCATATATACCAAGTATTCAATAATATATTTATAGGAAAACATTATTTATTTATTATTTTCATTTCAATTAATATTTCCACTCAAGAGATTATAATAATATTTAAAAAATAGAATATCACATGAATTTCCGGGTCACCCTACCTAATCTTACTTACTGACACATATCATGATGCATGAGATTCAATGATAATGAACTTACTCAGAGGATATAAGATAAAAAATCAGAATAACCCTGTTGACTCATACTTCTACCCAAATTTTGGTAGTCAGATATATTTACGGGTTACTTCTTTAATCTTGATTGCCATGTCTCTAGGTTGTATGTAAGCCTCAAACACTTGATCCCTTAGTGTTGCCTTTGATACAGGTTTGAAATGACTATATCTTAAATACCATTACGACACCTAAAATCGGCCACCACCTCACCCCAAGAATGCCTCCATATTATCATAAGTTTTTGTATATGACATGGGATGAATGATACACATGTGAAAGGTTTTTTCCCAATATTAAAAAAAATAAAACATATCAGGTCACCATATGATTTTTAGTACTTTTTTAGAGGTTTAGTCTACTTATGGTCTTCTGGGTAACATGATAAAATGGGACGAATCATGAAACAATGTTACAAAAATATAATATAATAAAAGAATTTATATAATTTATATAAGACCCAAAATAATCCTTATATCTAAAAAGTATATGAGTATTGAAAAAACCAGAATATTTATAATTTAATAGCTATATAAGGCCTTATGCACCCATGAAATTTAATGCCGCAGTAGAAGAACCTGCATCAAAACATATAAGGATAACCTCTTCAAGGCCTCTCCTAGTTCTCAAAAAATACACTAAAAGAAACCACACTATCTCCAAATAATATATGAGCCTAGATTCAAATATTGGGTTCTTTTCCTATACATGGATAGAATATATAAATGTCTCCATGTTCACTATATGGTCCCATTTACTATTTGAGTAAGACATACCAAGTTGATGATCACCAACCCCTAAAAATCATTCATAAATAAGAGTGTGTATGGAAATAATATAATGATAAAGAGAATAAGAATTGAATTTTAAATCATGCTTGAATAATCAATTGTAAATGTATAAAGAATAAAGATATAAAATAATAGGATCCATAGATAAGGCATATACATCAATCCTTAACATAAATTATGTTATGTAGCATCATGACCATCCATAGAATAATACAACATGTACAAATATAATAATAAACTATTGTATATATATTCACCCACAAATATACATTGATATTTGAAAACTAATTTAGGCCCCAAATAATATTCTTAGGGAAAGGGGATCATGTATTCTAATTATAGAGGATATCATAGAAAATATATTTAGAAATAAATGGAAGGAGTATAATATGTTGGGGCATTGTGAGCCCATCATCCAATATCCACCTATTGAGTAGCACATGCACACCTATATGTATCTAAAGATTGAAATATTTTCAACTAATAATATTCCCATCCATGTTAGCATATCAAGAAAAACACTATGAAACATGATTATATTTAAAATCATGAATTATAAGTAGAATGTATACATTATATGATGATGGAAAAAATAATAAAAATGTATATAACCATTTGAATGACTCTTCAGACATGGTTCAAATAGAATAATGATAAAACCAAATGAATTAAATAGTATCATATGTAAAATTTAAAAAATTAAATACTAACAAATAAATTATAAGTTATATAAGATAAATGTATATATATATAGTACCATAATAATCATTAAATGAAAATATATAATGAAAATAATGAATTAAGGTTGAGTTAACCTAGCCCCTAACCACTGTTAGGTAAATTTTTTTGAGTTTGAGAGGATACATGGGTCCACCAACCAAAATATATTCATATTATCTCCTTGAGGTCCTATAAGAATAGAATATATCATCAGTAAATTATCTATACTTATATAAGACAAGAGTATATGAGTTATTAATCTACTAATAACAATGAAAATATATGTCTCAACCCGAACCACTGAGGCCTGATCTAAAACTCCCCAACCCCTCCTCTAATAGGACAAGGGAAATAATCCAGTGTCGAGTAGCCATATCCCACACATGGGAGGCAATAGACTATGGTAATTATACACACACACCAACTAACATCTCCATGCAATACTGTAGTGATAATAATAACTAAAACAAAAAATTCATGCATACATCTATCCAATAATCAAAGTTAAAAATTACTAAAATTATAAAAATTGAAAAATACAAGCCCACCAAAAAATAAAAAAGAGTCCAACCAACTCAAAAGGATAGGAATAATGTCAAATGAAACCATAGAAACACAACTCAAAAAATCCCAGATACCCACCTTAGTCTGCCTAGCTCACTATGATCCACCAAATTTGGGTCAACCTAGGACTTCGTCGAAAGGCATTTCATCTGTACAATATATATCATGTGGGAAAAAATACAACATACGGGTGCATAAAACAATACCTAGTAGGCACCCCAAAACCCAAAAAAAATGTAGAAACTAAAATGAAATATTCTTCTCTACCCAGTTAGAGGAGGAAACCCAAACGTGGGAGAAACTCCATCTTGACCAGTCCTCGACTATAAACGGCTAGTCAGCTATAAGCACATGGTGCTTAAATCATGATATCTGAAAAAACTTCATGGTATCCAAGAATCACCTAGATATAATCCTCTCAAACATTACATATCATGAGGTCCAAACCTCATATGAAAATAAAGTATTCTAATAGAGGATCAATAGTAACACTCATTTAGGAGCATGCACTCCATAAGCCCTACCACCCCAGATGTCACTCATCCAATAGATATGCTCCATCAGGAAAATATATCAAGGTACAACTCTTATACCCAACACCATTGGTCCTATCATTGCTATTTTTTACCATGCATATGTTTATATGAATACAAGTGGAGAGTCATAACCCTTACCACTGTACAATGTTTATGGATATTTTACTTCTGATCATGAACCTCATGCATCCTCTCAAAATAGAGATAATGGAGGGACCCATACCTCACCATTTCCCTGCATCATAAGGAGTACTAAATCATAACCATCCCATGATACCTTTATAGTACCTTTATGTAGTGGCTAGAATGTCACCACATCGAGTGAGAAAAAACTCATAACTAGGTACAATACATAATAATTGGATGGGTCCACTCATTGAAACTATGCCCCATAGCTGGGGAAGCTCTAACTCCCATGGAGGGCCCAATCTCTGACATCCCTTGAAGGTGAGGGAGTACCACTTCATAGGAACCACACCATATGTATAGGAGAGCTATGTATCTACCAGTCTAATTGAAGTAGGGGACTCGCACCCTTTTCAAAAGGGGAGTACTTACCCTAGATTAGAGGACTCACACCTTAGTACAACAGGGGATTATCACATCTATCTAAACATTTTATTTCGAGAACCCATGACCTGGTATGACAAGGGAGTACTGAATACATTGATATATAATATAATACCTCACATCTTAGAGGAGTGATACTCTATATGTACCATGATAATGGATTTCCCATACACTGATATGATAAATTAGCTTTGTTTCTATCTACATGAACTATATGGGGGACCTACACCCTAGTCAGAAAGGGGGGTACCTACCTCAGGAGAACTACTCCATGGGTAAAGGACCTGTACATACTGTGGGGGAGTTCCATATCAATCTGAAATGAGAGGTATTGGATACCAATTCCTTGATAAAACAAGGGTGTAGTGGAATAAATGTCTCTCAAATAAAGAAATACGACCTCTATAATTGGCCCACAATCCCTGGAAAGAGTGTCAAACTCTTCAATGACTCACATCAAAACACTGCCACAGGTAGGTGAACCTTACCCAAAGAGAAGGATAACACCACTCTCCCATCCTAAAGAGTCTAGTAGGCCCACATTCTGAGACAACAGGGAATGGTACTGACATAAACATCTCTCTAGAGAACAACCTAGGATACTACCCCTGATTAAGAAATGCTAACACATCTTCATGCTATAATTCCACCACGTCATATCTCAAAATCCAATATAAAGTATACTATTGTGTTCTATGCATATTAGTGCCCAGTATAGGCTACTATATTACCTAAATTGAGACTGAAGTAGTAGAAATTCCTATAAGATTTTCCAAAGAATAATACATGACATGTACTAGGGTCTACAAATTCTAAAACCCTTCCTAAACACCTAAATGTTTCATCTTATATATGGATTGTCTTACAATGTGAGATTACATGGTGTGTACATGGTTTTCATTACATGTCTTTCCTCTCTCATGCCCTTGTCTATATTCTTCTCCACATGACTAGACTTTTCATGACTTTATAGGGCATGAACCTCCAATAAATGATGTGTTATGTGCAATTTGAATCATTGAATCGTTATTAGCCATTCCCATGTCCGAAACATCTTATTCTTTCCTCAGTATGTGTACTTTCACATGAAAATGTCCCTTGACAAGACATTTCGGGTCATGACGCTCATCCATACAACCAGGGATCACAACATGGTGTGTTCCCGTGGTACACAACATATAGTCCCCAAATTTTCTTCTTCCTCAAATGAGATGAACATATGGAATGTTCTCCTAAACTACATTCCATGTGATCGAGGATTCCAAACAAGAATTCCCAATAATTCACCCAAACAACCAAGTTTCAATAAGAACCCATAGATATACCCCAATAAGATTATAAGATGATGTAAAGGGGCACTAAAACCCTACAAATAGATAAAAAAGTGGATCAACACATAAAACTCAAATATTTTTACCTTGTGGAGAAATTCTAGAGCATAGAGTTAAAAATAATTCTCGGGAGATACTGTAGGTCAATCCAGTGATGATAAACATCATAAATATGGATTAACATCAACTCCTCTCTTCGATTTGGCCTCGAGTCATATTTTTCACAAAGGGGGGGGGGGTCTTTCTCTCTTTCCATGAGTGAGACCCAATTGGGGGGGTAGAGTTATTAATTTATTATCATTGAATTATTATCATTTCATTTAACACCCCAAAGACCCGCCCTCAATGGATCACCCAACACTAACAAATTTTATGTCATTAATAGGCTAAACACTATATTTAAAACTCACCAGAGGTCTTGAATTTTTTATCTGAGGATATGATCATGATTTATTCCATGTTCAAAAAGAAATTGTGCATTCATGATATAGTATATTTAATATTTTTAGTATCACCGAACTGAGACTACCCAGGCCCCGTAATCCCAAGATGACCTAGTTCATATCTTTGGAAATATTTCTATAAACATTTCAAGGTCTTACATGGAAAACCTGAGTCAAAAAATTCTCCACACCTTAATATTTTCATCCCCAAAAATTATAATTCAACAACAAAGGGGGAAACTGAGATCTCAACTAGACCCCTCACACTTGTGAGATCACTAGAGGATTATCATGTAGGCTACAGAAAAACACACAGGGGAAACTATAAATAAAAACAACACTAAAAGTTTAGATCAACTAGGATGACATGGTGTAATGAAATGTTCCATTTTCTTCTCAAATGTAATAGGTGAAAGTTACCAAGAACCCAGTAAATCTATAGTTATAGGGTCTATAAGTACACCAAATTTCTTACCAGATGAAGATACTAATTTATCCTAACAGTTTCCATCCTCTCTTGAATGAACATTAGCATGCCAACCTCAAGCATTTCACATTTAACTATGATATCTACAACATGAGGGTACCAATAGACAATATAGACGTACCCAATCATAGACACTAGGTCTTACAAAGAACTCTATATACAACCCTCCAACTACACATCATCTCACAATGATTCATGGGAGTCAATCAATATTATGATGCAAATATTGGGATAGTCCCTAGGTGTTGTTCAAAGTAGTTGAAAAATCTAAGTAGGGAGGAAAACTCAGAACATCCTTGAGAAGACAACCTTAACCCCACCACCATCACACAAAGCCTAAATCTCATAAAATTACTTCTCCCAAGTTCATACCATTCATTTGATAAAAGTAAACTCTATCTAGACACATATGAGTTCTTCCTCCTCAAGCAGGGATCACTCTTCTAAAAAGTTGGAACATTGTTCAATAATATGATACCACCACTACACCCATCGGTGGAGACCAACTATGTATGGATGGTAGGAAACCCAACTGCACTGGGGAAACATCATAAGTCCTCACTTTCCCACTAATGAAGGGTTTTATCTATGGTACTCACTTCTCAATGATAGGTCACATTATCGATTGAAGAGTGTAGCCCCTGATCGAATCTGTAGGAGCCTCAAGTGTAAGGGTGGAGCATAAAGGTTATAATAGTAATGATCGGGACTTCTCCAACTCTCTAACATGAAACCACACCCTGATAACATGGGTAAAAGGAACCCATCCACAACTCATCAATGTTATATGATTTTTGAGGCACTAAATCACCTTCAAAATTTAATATCTCACTAAAAGAATGAATCTCGATGGGGAAATCATCTCTATTCCTCATGTTTCTGAAGATATATCAAACAACAATATCATAGGTTTATACCAATGCCTCATGTAACCCTATATAAATATCATGCATGAAGTGGAATGAATAATGTGTCTCATAACAGTGTATAATAGTAATATTGAAAAATTATAAAGGACACAATGAAGACCTCTAATCATCCTCAAAGCCTATAGGTCTTATGAACCTGCAAACTATAGCTATCCTCGCCCCATACTAAATCAGACTATTCCTTGAATGGACCACCCAAGGGTAGTGGTGGAAACATCTCGAATCATATGCCACCTCTTTCTTCTCTCCCCACTCATCTTAGAAGACCATCATCATACAGAACTCCATGCTCCAAACACTTCCCCTTCTAGGGAAATTCCAATGACTGTCTCCATCTTAACTGCACAATGGGTCAAGAAATATTGGGCAAGATGTACCCATATGTAAAAATCATAACACCACATCTTATGTGGATTAATAAATCACCAGTACAAATGATACACTATACAACCATGTGTTTGAGTCTAGGTATGGGTATACCTTATACACGATGATCCTTTCGAAAATCAACTTCCACTTATGTATATTCTTCATGATATCCACTTCTAGATAAATCCTCCTAACCCTCTGCCTAGAATCTCTCTATCAATTGATCTCACACCAGCACCCCTCATAAGAGGGAAGGCACATGGATTCCAAAACTACTTAGATGTATCTATGGTGGAAATTATCAATATTATGAGCTAGAAATAATGGATATCGAACAAAATACATTGAGTATACCAAAAGGTCTATGAACCTCACTGAGTACTCTACCATTGACATGATGCCCTACTAATTCCGAAGATGATACTGGATGCACAATAATTTAAACATGTCTAGATAAAAGAATTCCTGAAAGAGTATCTCAATCATTTTCTAAGTGAGTGTCATCATATCAAGGTATTGTATCACCAGACTCCACCATCGTCTAGATGAGACCTGTAG
Organism: Viscum album; assembly: GCA_963277665.1. NCBI lineage: Eukaryota > Viridiplantae > Streptophyta > Magnoliopsida > Santalales > Viscaceae > Viscum > Viscum album. The sequence goes on from OY728162.1 coordinate 132,615,662, forward strand.
AAGACTCTCCACAAGGACCACCATCTGATCAGGGGGTTTCCTCACATGGAAAAAAACACACATGATTGCCTAAATCTAGTCATCAAGTTCCTAGGGTTCTAGATAACCCTGATACCTAGTAGGTCTCTGCTTATGGAACTCATATAGTGCAGTAAGCTAATGCCCATCCTTCTCCCGTAATGTTGCAATAATCTGATAGTCAATGGGTGGTGGCTCAACTGGAGGAACACCTAGAGTTACTACCTCAGGAACTATTACCTTCATTGAATTATAAACACCCAGTGGATCATCTCCATGATCCAACCACAAATCCTACATAGCTATCATCATGGTGGCATCCAAATATAGAATCAACATGAACCATGGAAAAAGATTATATATAGGGAGATGACTCTAGATGTACATGGAACCCAAATCCCATTACTATATAATTCATCTGCTAATGTTTCTCTCTAACTAGTGTATTAATATAATAATTTAAGAAGCGGGTTATCAGAGTCAAAGTTAATGGATTCGTTAGCCACCACTCCAACACTAGATTCCCTTGCCTGAAATCCCAACTTGAGATAATTAAACACTATCACCAAAACTTCCAAACCAAGAACACTAATATAAAACCTCTATATAATATACCAAATTTGGAACCCCCTTTGATACCACTTTGGAATGAATGACCCACTAAGGCCTGATCTGTAGCTCCCCAAGCCTGCCTCCAATAGGATAGAGGCAAGGGCCCATCACTGGGTAGGTATATCACACACAAGGAAGGACATAGCCTATGTACCTTGTACAAAGGACCCCAAAACATCTCCATGAAAAAGTTAAAATATAAAAATACCTGAAAAAATAAATTCAACTGTACTTATATCCCTCAATAAGAGAACAAAAAAAGTATTTTAAATATAAAAAAGGAAAAATAAAAAACCCCCAAAAACTGTAAAAGAGTATAACGTGATTAGAATGATAGGAGTTCGGTCAAATGAAATTACCATAATACACCCCATAAAATCCTCAATATAAAAAAGGTTCATCCTAACTCACTATTCTCCACATGCTCTAGGTCCTTCTTATACTCTGTGGAGAGTTCTGTCATCTACATAAAACCTGACATTTGTGGTAAAATCCCATGCTTGGGTGAGCATAATTATACCCAGTAGGATCTCTAAATGTCCTAAATAAAAGGTTGAAACTGAAAGGAAACTATCTTATTGACCCTAACAGAGGAGGAAACCCAAATAATAGAGAAACTCAATCTCAAATGATCCTCTAATATACATGGATAGTCGGAACTGACCACATTATGTGTCTATTAAGATATATAAATACAGCAAAAGGTATCACAGAATCACATAGATATAATCGTCTCTGACTCCACATGTCATGAGTTCCCAACCTCATAGCCAGAGACAATATTCTATTCGAAGCTCAATGGTACCACTAATCCAAGAGCATACTCTCCATGAGCCCAACCAATAATGAAGACACTTACTTAAGAGAAATACTCTATTAGAAACAAGTCTCTTAGTCTAACAATACTATCCAATACTAGGGGTCACATCATTTTTATGTTTCAAACCACACAAGCTTATAAGAAAGAAAGTAGAGAGGACTTCCCCTCACTACTATAGACAATCGACGGAGCACTATCTCGATATCATGAAACCTATGCATCCTCTCACTAGAAAGGGAAAGGAGGGACACATACCTCACCATTTCCCTATACCTGAGGGAGTAATAAATCATAACTATCTCTTTGAAACTATTTAGTACCCACATGGAGAGGCTTTCACCTCAACATATCATGGATGAACTAACTCATTACCTACTAGAATTCATAAATAGTAGAGGAGCCTGCTCCTCACAAATGTGATCCATAACTGAGGGAGCTCCAACTCCGATGGAGGACCCACTCCCCACCGCAGCCTGATGGTGGGGGAGTACCACTCAATTGATAGTGGAATCACACCCTATGTATATAGAAGTTCCATGTATACCAATTTGATCACAATGGGGGACCCATACCCCATATCGATAGCTGATTACAAACCCTATAATAGAGGACTCATGCCTAGGTAAAATAGGGAATTACAAACTCTATCTCAACATCACATATATAGGAATATCCATAGCATGATAGTGGAGTGCCAACTATATGGATAGAGTACCTATACCTTTACACCATAGGGGAGTAACGACACTATCTTCACCAAAAATATGGAGGGTCTGCACAATAATATGATATGGGAGCTCTATATCCATCTAAATGAAAGTTATAGGGAACCCACACTATGGTCCTATAGAGGAGTACCGACTTAGGTAGAACTACTACATGGGTAGAGAAAATTCACCCACATTGTGGGAGTTCTATGCCTACCAAACCAAAAGGTAAGAGAAAAATGTGACATGGTACAAGAAAGGAGTACTAGTCCAAACATCTCTCTGGAAAAAAAATCACCTCTAGTATCATCCATGAATAAAAAGAAAGAGCATCATTCTCATCATTCCATACATCACAACACTGCCATGGGTAGGGGACCGATGCCCTGAAAGCATTAGAGCACCACTCTATTAGCTTAAATAGTCTAGGGGTACCCACATATTGAGATGATAAGGAAGATAATAACCTCGACATATTTACAGTGATCCAACCTTACTACTACACATGATTAAGAACCACTAATCCAGAGTTGACAAGAATCACACCACATCATTTATCAAAATCCCCCATGAAATATTCCATTGTTTTCTACAGGAAAAAAACGCTCAGGATAGGATACTTGTTGGCCTGTACATGGTGTAAACAACATGTCTCCCCTCACTTATTCCCCTAACCATGTCTTTCCCTACAAAGATTAGCTAACCATTTCATTAACATGACATCTACCTCTAGTACATGGATTGTTCTTTATAATCAGCCTTTTGGACATTTCCTCTACTCATTTCTGTGTACCTCAACCCATGTCTATGTCTATGACCACATACTTTTACACAACCATGTCCCTTGATAGGGAATGTCTGGTCATCAAAATGAACAACATGAATTGGGATCACTAAACAACATTTACAATTGGTATATGTTATGAAGTCCCCAAAAGTTCATCTTACCTGATAGGAAGAAAAAATGACATGTTATCATGAAATAAATACTATTTGATCATAAATTATAAATGGGATTTATTTTAAATCTGTGAAAAACATCATAGTTTCTACTCAAAACCACTGATCTGACCCCATGGGACCACTAGTAGTCATATAAGAGATATAAAACCATAAAACAATGCATCAAAAAAGGGATCATGAAATAAAACCCAAATCCTAATACGTAATTGTAATATGATAAGGATTTGGGTTCAAAACAATGATTGGGATCCATTGACGGATGATTTGGTGACAATCAATGTCATAAATAATGATCAATGGAACCTCCTCACTTCAGTTCGGCCCTAATTCATCCAGTATGCAATGGGGGGATGTTTTTATCCTTTCCCCTATGAGACCCAATTGGGGGGGTGAAGGGTTATTATATTAATATTGATAAATTAATATCTCTCTATTTTACACCCCGTTATCTTTTCCTCAACCGAACACCAGACAATGAATTTTTTTTCATGCCTAGGGTAAACACCAAATTTTAAACTCAACAAAAATCTCAAATTTTATATCTAAGACTCCGATTAAGAGTAACATCTTATTTACAAAGAAACCTTTCACACATGAGAAAATATATTTAATATTTTTAATATCACCACACTAAGGCTCTCTAGGCCCTAGAATAGAATTTCTACTCAATTCATGACTTTATTAATATTTCTAGAAATATTAAAAAGTCATATATGAAAAAACAGAGTCATCACAATAAATAATAGTAAGAAATAACACAAAAAACCCTTATTTTCCATTGAATAAATTTATATAAAAGATAAACTATGAGAATAAATTTAATCCCTGATATTCTATAATAGTAAACACACAATTCATTGTAAGATTATTTCATAAGGAAAACCTTATTTCATCAAAATATGACAAAATATATTGATACAATAGAAACAAAAAAATAATTAAATTTATCAAATAAGATAAAACAAGTACCATAATAAATGTAAAAAATTGAAAAAATATCATAAAATAGTAATATGGTGAATCATACTCAAAATAATAATAAAAAGTATATAAGATACAGTTTTATTAAAAAGGAAACTACAAAAATTTAAATTGAAATGGTGTAAGAACATAGAGAATAATATTAGGGGATTTTGATATTAGTGTGAATGTATAATGATTAATATAACCATCAGAAAATATGATCATTGAGAATATGACCATCGATCAATATGACCATTGGGAATTATGATCATTGTTCAATATAACCATTGGACATTAGGAACATTGGATATATAGTGATTAAGAACAGACCATTTGGATTTTCTATATTAATGGTAATGATGAATGTTAATTATCACATAATTTTATATATATCACTTAAAACAGAATTAATATCCATTATGAAATTCATTTATGAGAGAATGTGAAGAATGCTCCATCACTAGGGTTTCCCCTTTAACCAATCCCATGAATTACTCCAACAGTTTTAGTTGGAGTGGAACCATCAATGTGAGAAGTTCAATTTTGGGGTGATCACAACCTATTAAAGGATGTTTGTACCTATAATATCCTAAAAATTATTAATTAAATATTTTCATATAAAATTAGTTTTATATTATATATTATTATACACATAAAATACTGTGAGAATGAAACAAAATATTATTTAATTTTTAGATATCATTACATTACACAACAACTAGACCCATGAAAACGAGGAATACTATAATGGAGAAAATAATAATGGGAAAAGTTGGATCCATTTAATCTTTTAGAATCATGTCATCCATGAAAAAAACATATAAAAGAAACAAAATATTTATAAACTAATGAAAATCATAAAAATGAAAATAATGAACATTGAGAAAAATTGTTGTAAATAATATATGATGGAATGAATATGTATTTATAAAATGTAATATTGATCATTAGAATAATAATATTAATATATAAATAGTAATTTGACTACAGGAATTTTATCTTGACCATGGAAAAATAGTAACTAGACCATTGGAATAGTAATTTTACCCAAAAATTATAAAATTCAATATATTTAATATTTAAAATGAGTAATTTGTGAAAATATAAATATTATAATTCCATTAATTGAATATCATCATTGAAATTTTAAATAAATTATCACCTCTTTTTAATAAATTTTACGTAAATTTATTTCATAAAAACCTATAAATTTTATATTAAAAATTCAAATTATCTATGCTAGGAAACCATTTTTGATAAAACGTACTTCATTTTTATAAATTTTCATATAAAAAATTATTTAATTGTGATTTTTGGTAAATTTTTTTAAAATTATTCAATTATATATGAATTGAAAAAATACCATTTATCAAATTCCTAATGTTTTTTTAAACAATTATAATGAAATAATTACTTAAAAATGATAATTTTATTTTTTTCACCAAAAAATAAGATAAATTAGTTATCTAAAAAAGTAAAATTTATTTCTAAAGAATAAATACACTTTTTCAATGTCTAAAGTAAAAATAATTACATTAAAATTACATTATTTTATTTTTTTTCCCACTTTACTTTTGAATAAACAAGTTAATTAATTTAATAAACGATTTTAAAGTCCTAAATCTATTTTTTATTGATACATGATTTATAATCTCAAAAATATCACTATTTAAAATTTTACCCTATAAATATATAACTAAATACCCACTCCCAATACCCTTATCATATTTAGGGGTATTTTGGAGTAATCAGAACCTATGATTTCAATTTATATGGGCTATATAAAATTACCAACTTCAAAAAAGTGGTAATGTAAATTCTTCTATTATTTTGTTTTTGTTTTCTAATCTCCATATACTCCATTTTTTCTTCTAATAAAAAACTTATTAATATAATTAATTAATTAATTTAAATTATATTAATAATTTTATATCCTAGTTTTTTCAATATAGTAATAAAAAATATATATCTTGGACCTCCCCTTTTGATAATGTCCATTTAACAGCCAGTTAACCACCGACAACGAAGTTTCCACTTATTTTATTATTACATACCTTACGAATGATTATGATAATTTATTTATAATATTTAAATGAATAAATATAATTATTTATATAAAATTGTAGATAATATCAATAATTTAATTAATTAAATTTGTTAAATTAAAGAGAGATGTGATATTTTAAGGAAAATATGATATAAAAAATTCCACCTTTGTTAAAGGGAAGTAAGGTATAAAAACTATTGATTGTATTTTCTATAGGGAGAAACAATAAATATAAGTCACTTTTGGTAACATGTATTAATAAACTCATGGTTATTATTTAGAAAACAAAAAGTGATGAAATAAAGAAGAATTCAAGTTAAGAATATTCTCAAACCCAAACTCCTTTTTTTGGTCACCTCCTCTTTAACATTATTTTCTATATGGATGTTTTTATATTGTCCTTAAAATGTAAAAACACTATTATTTACAATTTATTTTTAGGGATACAAATATTTCATTCCTTTCAAAATGTTTTCTATGATAGTTATAATGATTTACCAAAAAGACTATAATTTCCAACACATTGTGTAGACTATTCTTAATAAGTGTTTTATCTACTCAATAATGATGAGTTTTCATGAAAAATTATGATCTACATAATTCATTTAGGAACCAAAAAAATTATTCATGAATTTATTTTTAAAAACCCTTTATGAAACCCATTACTTTCAATGGGTATATTTCATTATTATGATTGTTTTATATTCTACATGGCATGCATGATTATTATCCTTTTATGATGTGAAGGGTGAGCACAGAATTATATATTCAACCAATGAATCAGGAAATATTATGTAAATCATGATATTATGTGTATTAACTATGAAAAAGATTCTATATTTGTTCACAATTATGATGTTACTATTTATTCATATATGTTTATGCATGAACATGATTTTATCATTGTTCATAACAATGTGTGGTGTTTGACCAATTTGTTATGGTGTTTCATTATTATACATATTCCACTTTCCATGAATCAGTCAAAAATTTCACTCATGATTATGTCGATGATTCTATTATTATGATACAACTATGTTGATTATGCTCACCCATATACCACTAATTTATATATTTTATTCCTCCACTTACTGGTTTTTTATCTCAAAGAATTTTTTGATGTAAATCCTCACATGATTACATGTACTATGTGGAATGTGAGATTTTTTTAGAGAATAAATAATTATTATTTAAATAAATTTTATTTTTTATTTTGTACATGTGATGTGTGAGGCTAATTTTCCCAAGATACTAAATATTTAGATCCTAGATAGTATCACTATTATGTCATCTTAAAAATTAGGTAATAGTCAGGAAAGAAAATGTTGGGTCCCAATAGTTGGTATCAAAACATTGTTTAGATAAATTTGGAACTAGGATTAGAATACCATAGTGAAAATAATATTGAAAATTAAAAGTATAGGTAAACATATTATGATTTGTTAATGTATAAGAGTGTTTGGTTTCATATCAATGAAATACTTTTTTGAATAATACAAGTGGACATGGATATGGAATAGTTGTACCATGGGGTAACAACCCCAAAACAGATAGATTGGTTATTAACTTGATCTTCAACTAGTGAATGATATAGATGAATTATTTCACTCATGGTTCTAAACTCCTTATTGATATAATTAAGTTAATAAAAAATATATATATATAGCATTTTTAATGATATATAATTAAAGTAATTATTCATTTTAATGAAATAGAAATGTAAAAGTATATAATCATAAAAAAATTTAAGAAAATGGTAAACATAGGGGTCCTTTAAGATTTGAATTTATAATTATTTTGAGTATAATAATTAATTATTCATTCTTTATTTATTTACATATTTTTTTCTGAAAACCTTTTCTTTGTTATAAATTCATTAGATATAAGAGAAACCATACCAATAACCCATGTGATTCATAATACAATGATTGTGTGAATAAAATCCGCAATTCCATGGGAGGTGGAGTTAAAAACATAATGGAAATTGTTATCTATCTATCACATGTTATTAATTTTTTGAATCTTGTGTAATATACACCTTAACACAATATAGTGAAATGATATATCAGGTCATTTATATATAAATGACAATCGAATTTCAATGGGTTTTCAAATCCACTTTTTTGGAATAGAGGGATAACTCAATGGAGAAGATATTTTTAGTGATAGAATGTTATAAGATGGAGATATTTAGTTTATAATTATATCATTTAGATGGAGTGTCTAATCAATGGAGGTAATTGATAATGAATACCAAGATGAAGTATGTAATGGAATAAATTCTATAGGAAGAATTTATGAAGTAATTTTATAACACATTTTCAAATGAACTCTTAAAACAAAGAAAGGGTTATAATTCCTAACGATTTAGAAAATTGAGGGTGAATATTTCATTACATATGTAGAAATATTACTAGGTATTTAAATAAACACTTATGGTTTTTTTATAAAAAAAAGATATAAATATTGGTAGTTACTTTAGTTTTTTTAAACCACATATCTAAAAAGCTCTATCCATTAGAGACATTAGGAGTTATGAAGAAGTATTTTGATGTGATCTTAAAGTAGATGTGATTTTTGTATAATGGTAACTTTTCTATGGATATAAGAAAGTAAAGACGGAGTTTTTTATTGAGGGAATAAATGAAAAGTGATGAAATAAGATCCAACCACCCAAATGTCAAAAATTTGGGAAGAAGAATAATTGGAATTTCATTAAATGGATAGAGAAGTTATTCAAGTGTAAGAGTAAAGTCCACCAATCTAATGAAGGTTGAAAATAAATTAATAATTCAACTAACATGATGGAGGAAATGAGGGTACCCATTAATGCACCACCCATGGTTTAATTCCTCAACTGCAGGGATCATGAGAACTATGTACTATAGAGCACAAAACATTGAGCCTTTGAGGGTAATAAATTTTAGCAACCAACAAAGATAAAGGAGAAAATAAAATATTATTCTAACTCCACTAATATGGTAGAACATGAAAATTAAGTCATAAAAGGTACACTTATTATCATCACAATGATGAAAATGTTTTTATTTGATTCTAGTTCTACACATTTATTTCTATCTTGATTGATCTCTGGTACTGTTGAATCAAAATCGAGATACCATAGAGTGGATTTATTGATAAAAACAAATAGTGTTATGATTAATGAAACTAAAATGATGAACTCCTCTCTTATTATCAAATTTGGATATATTCTTACAATGAATCACGTAGTCCATCCCTTGGTGGAAATTGATGCTATACAAGGCATGGATTTGCTCAAAATATATAGTTCTCACAATAAATGTCGAAAAAAGGAAATATATTTATATATTCTAAACTATACCATGAACCAATGTAAAATAAAGGATTATTATTAATCTCTTTTTTAAAATTCCTAAATTGTGTGGGTGTTAATACCCAATAAAGAAGCATAATAAGCCCAAATATTCCTGCTAATATAAACACCAAACATATGGGAATTGCCATTTTATGTGAGTATACTTATGTATTTCATAAAGATTTACAAATATTCCCCCCTAATTTTGAGTCAGATTTTTCAATATCTTATACCCACAGACACTTCTATCACCAAATTCCTCTATAAGAGGGCCCTGATCAAACAAAAGGAGTTAAAGAAGCAATTATAATTCATTTTGAAAAAAGGTCCTTACTCTATAGTGCATCGCATTATAAAAAATTGGTGGTTTTTTTCAATAAAAAAGATATATCAATGTGTCTATTTATTTAATATCTAGATCTCAACAAGATCACCAAAAAAAGTATTGCATCACCTAGAGTTTTTATGAATTATTATTTTTCAAATAAATTTAAATTATGTGATGTCTTTCATTTCAAATTACACCAAGTAATTATTTCTAAAAACACAACCCCAATATATGATTTCAATATAAGATACAAAGATCTTATATTTTGATACACACAAAAATATGATTGTCTCGTATTACACACAACACCAAGTTCCTTTGTCAGATTTTGTTACACACAAGACTGAGTATTACTGAACTAAAATATAATATTAATATTATTACTAAAATATTATTATTGTTATAACATAGAAATTTGAAAGTAATTTATGAATAATATTATATAAATTATGAAAACATGGTTCACACATGTATATAAAATGAATTGTTACTAATTAAATTGTAATGGGATTAAGAACCACTTTTAAAGAATGAAATTCCTTTTATGAAAAACTATTTTTCTATGCACAAATTTTTTATCTGAATAAATTAAAAAAAATTGATGGATTATTTTGTTGAAAATTATATATTATATATTCATTAAACTATTTTATATTTATATTATGTTTTTTCTAGTTAAGAGATAATAATAAATCAAACTTTATTAAAACCAATATGTATTTTTCTAAAAGGTAAATTTACCACCATTTAATAGAGAACTTGTATTAAAACTACATTTTTAAACATTTATAAAATTTATTTTACAGAATAAACATAATATTTGAAATAATAAAGTCCAAATTATATTAGGGTGAATTTTTTTTATTTTTTTGAGAAGTTTCATTTTTTGTTGAATATTGAAATATACTTAATTTTATTGAAAAATGTAATTTCATATAAATTATTTATATAGTGAAGTTATATTTTAATTTGGTTTTAAATTATAATTAGTATAATTATACATTATTAAATCCAATTTATGTCATTTTAATTAATTTCACATTATAATTTGATAAAAAAACTTTTCAAACTTATGAACATTTCTACTTCAAAAGACTGTTGCTTCATCCCGTTTGTGGAATTATTTTTAATTTTTTTTCAACCACTTCTATTATTTGAATTTTTGAAAAAAAATTCCATATTTATAATTAGTATAATTTAATTTTTATATTAATTTAAACTTGTTCTTTCAAAAAATTTTGTGAAAATAGTTAAAAATTCTTATAGCGATTAAGAGAAAAATGAATTTTCAAATGGGCTAAACATTAACATAAGGGGAAAAATGATTTATCAAAATATACAAAACCCATTTATGGAAATATTTATACCATATAACATATTTTCATTAAAAAATTTCTTTATTTTAGGCACATAATGTAAGGGATATCTCCCATTAGTGTTTACCTTTTGTAATTAATAAAATCCCACTCTCCTCCACTATAAAAGGGAACCCACCGCCTCACTTATTTAGAGCTATAATCAAATTTCGATCAGAAAAAAAATTATCTTCCCAAATTCGATTCTTTTAACTTATAATAATCACTTTTTATTGATTCTAACCAAGGAATCAGTTGGTGAATACCAAAAAGAGATACCCAAAAAGAGGTAATATTCATCCACATACATTTTTGTTTTTCCATTCTCCAACCCCTTAAATTATTCATACATAATTATTATACAATATCCTATGCATCTTAAATATACTAATATGTTGTTATTTTAATGTAATTACCTACAACATCACACTCTTCTGTCTAATGGGATACGCAATCATCGTTCGTGTGTATGGAAAAGTACCGCCTCACGAACCGAAGTCATTCATTCTTCAATACCTCCATTCAAGGTTAATATTAATTATGGACTTATAGTATATATATGATATTTTTTATGTTTATTAAGTTATTATAATTTTTTAATTTCTATATAACACATACCGTCATGCTTTCCATTTTGTGGGAACATGGTAACATCTTCCGTGTGTACACCGAACTACCTCCTTACGAACAGACGTGATTCATTCACACATTACATAGAATGTATTGAAGATGGGTTTAGTAAAAATATGTTTTATATATGAAATAATAATTCTAATTTACATATTATATATATATATATAACTTTTCTTTCATTCAACATGACATGAAAATGGAAACAACGTTCATGCATACGTACGACCTACCATCACCATGAATTGTGGGTTTAATTTCCTATTTACATATTTTATACATAATTATAAATACATAAATACTGAATATATATTATATTTATATCATGGTTTACATTCTTTATATAATGAAAATATGATATAACAAAGAGGACCAAGAAAAACATGTCAAAAAAATTATGAAAAACAACGTGGTTATTACATAAAATGCAACATTAACATGAAATTATTAATAAACGGTGAATTTAAGGTCATAATAAAGTAATATATAGAATTATATAAATGATTTTGGTTATTTAATATTTTTATAATAAAATTATATTTATTTAACAAGATTATTGAATGAGTACTCTAAAAATCAAGACTTAAGGTAAAGGGATTTCTTGTCTTACTATTATTTCTATGAGACATATGCAATATTCACCACTTGTTTTTTTGTGTCATATATATACTTCCCTACCTAATTTTATATCATAAATTACCTTTATTTCATGATATTAAATGTTTCAATTATATTATTATTTCTTGGGGCTTATGATTTAAATATTCTTTACGTAGTAAGATATTTCCCTCTCAGTGTTTAACTTTTATGAGACACATGTTATATATTCAACACCTATTTATTATATGTGGTGTATATAGTACCCATGAATGTATTTTATGATTATTTAAATAAAATTTATTTGTATTTAAAAATCCATTTTAGGATCTCTCTTTCATGTGTTTTATGATTAAATTTTTTTAAAATCGGTCAGGGATTTTTATCTCAATTTCCATTCTATGAGAATCATGTTATGTTATGAAAATATATATTTTTTGGAGGTTTATTAAATACACCTTTGACATATTGTATCGTTAATATTATTCTTTTATTGATATTTCAAGAATCTTGTAATGTTATTTTTTGAGGGTGGATTCTATTCCATGTTACAAAAGTGGTAGGAGTTTATTGATACAATCTCAACATTTAATAAGATTATTTATGATTATGCTTTTATTTATGGAATATTATGATCCATATCTCAATAATACTAATAAATATTATTCTACACTTTTAATTAATGATATATTAATGTAATCATACCATTTTTTTCATTCCTTTTTAATTAAGATAATTATGAAAATGTTTTGAATAAAATATTAATTTATTTCTCTTTTCTGTCAGAAATCTTTTTTATTTGAAGATAATGTTCCTTAAAATATATTAAAAAAAATATTCTATTATCCTATTATTTTTAAATTAATTTTTACCCATGTTTTACATTTTAAAAAAATGGGTTTAAAAGGAATATTCTTTTCATTTTCCAATTAAGAAACTTTTCTAAAAAATTTACATTGAAAAAATTAATGTACGACATTTTTGTATTTATCCACCCTTAATAATGTCAGTTCATTGAATATTCCCTTGAATGTTTAAAGGTAAAATTTTAAATAATTTTTTCCATAATATTATAGATTTTTTTTAAAAAAATATTTTTCAAATGAAAATGTTCTAAAAAATGTTTTACTAGTTTTCTAAAGCGGAAAGGATATTTTCCTCAAGAAATGTTTAATATGATATTTTAAAATTATTTTCTATATGGAATAAAAAATATTGGTGTTAGTAATGCCTTAATATGAATATTATTTAGGGACATGATTTTTAATCTTTCTACAAATATCTTAAGTTTAAGATGGAATTTTGTTTATGATTCTTATTTCTTTTCCACAGGTAATTCCACAATGAAACCCACTTATTTTATTGGTTATCCTATGAGTAAATTATTATGAAAAATATATATTTTCTAAATGTTATAATATTATGAATTGATTATAATAATGATTTTAATTCATGTGTTATGATATGATGAATGTTTAATGATCTTCTAGAACTCATAAATATGGTATTCATTATGTGACATGTGGGACCATTATCTCATTACAATGAATTGGAAAATGATAAATGGTATATGAGATTAAAGGTTATGTGTGTTATGGACCAATCCCAAAAAAAGACGGTAAATGGGTTGTAGTCCAATCTTGAATGAATGTGGGTACATGGGTTGTATCCTATGATTGAAAATATAAGGGTTCATGGGTTGTAGCATTGTACCAAAAAAAGAGGGCACATCAGTTGTATCCCAAGCCCAAAAACAAAATGGTACATGATTTTATCCCACGGTCGAAGCAGGTACATGGTTCATTATCACATTCCTAACATGTTATTAAGCTCTTGATATGCAGCCGTGAAAAAATATTTACTATGCTTATGGGTATTCCATAATTCTATGTCTTATTACAATGATATTATCTCATGGATGATTCTCTTTATTTCATTATGATTCGTATCTTATGAACTGTTAATATTTATTCCATGACTCATGATTATGATCTATGATACTCAAGTTATGGTTTTAAAATAATATTCTCATGTTATCAAACCCTTATGGTCATGCTATGCTTATGTATCTCCCTTTTTTACACATACTGAGCATTTGAGATCACTCATTTATTTTGTTTTATTTCCCCAGGTTATAAAGAATGGTTTCATATATGATTACTACAGGGGAGGATCATTGTGTAAAAAATAAAATATCTTCAACTAGACAAGAATATTATGTTTTAGTTTTCCAAATTTACTTAAATATTATAGTCATATGGAATTTATTTATGTTATGTAATGAATATTCAGATAAAATGATATAATATCCATATATGTAATGCCTCAGTCTCTATAATTATTATCAAATTAAAGGTTTTGTCCATATATGGAAAATGAGATAGGCAAACGTTAGTAAGACCCCAAGGGATATTTTTAAGGATATATCTAGGGATATATCCAATGATAAGTTTAATAATGAGTCAAATTTTAGTAAAATGTCCTCGAATTTTAGGAGAGGATTGATAGAGTGGTTTTAAGAAATTAAATCTATTTTTGGATATTATAAGTTGTGTCTCTATCATAGATGTATATAGAGGTAATAACCCCAAATACATTGTATTGAGCTGCATTCAATCTGGAACTGGTGCATGATAATAGGTCATGATTCAAACATTATTTGACACTCTTGGGGGATGTGATTTGGAAATTCAATAACTCTTTACTCACCATCATGAAGGATTTAAATGTATGGTGACTATGAATGACCAAGGATAAACCTAAGGTGAAATAGATTAATGAAAAAGGTGCCATGATTTAGAAAATCTATGTGATTGTCATGATTATTTGGTCTCCCAAAATTTTAAGTGTTAGCCACACTATTATTTATTATTCTATACATTGGTGGGAACTAGAAGAAATTAGGATTACAATGAATGTGAAAGATAATTTTCTAATGTTCATCCAAATGGAATGATGAATAATGTGATATACATTGTTCAAATTGTGTCATCAAAAAACATTATTAACAACATGAAACTTAACTATCTATTAGAGTCACAATAGAATATAAGAATTGAATTCATCAAGATTTTGTTTAATGGATACCATGGATGCAAGAAGATTTATTTTCTTATATTCCCAAAACATTCATAGAAGCATCAATGAAATTTCATAAATGGAACTGAGGGGTTCTTTAAATGTGAAATTTTAGGTCATAAATCATTAGAGTATTAAAATGTGATTAATGGAATAGTAAATTTAGTAAAGGTGAAAATAAAAAAAATTATGGAACCACCTAAACTCTAGTGTTTCATGTTAAATGAGTTTAGAAAATATCAAAAAAAATCTAGTGGGGAAACTCTAGAAGAGAATCAACATTATATTATGAGTATTGGGTTTTTATTAGACAATGAAGACACTAAAATGACATATGAATAGAAAAATTTATTATGAAATATAATGAAGAATCCCAATTAATAGTTCGATAAAGAAGTTGTCTAATTGAAATATTTTCATATTAGGAATCAATAATTATGAAATATATAAGTACTGTTCAGTTTATGTTTTTCATTAAAAACCTATAAGAATATGATGAATGATAATGATGAACTATAAACATCTATACGAGAAAAACCCAATTATTACGACGGGGTATTTGCGACGGGCTTTATTCCCATCGCAAAAACTCCGACGAAAAGTGTATTTGTGATGGGAATATATTCCCATTGCAAATGGTCAGTTATTTTTTATGGTAATACAGGACCCGTCGCAATAAATATGGTGGGTTTTCGAGCCAAAACGCGGGAAACCTATTTACAACGGTCGCCTTCTACCCGTCGCCACTACCCGGTGGTGGAAAATACTATTTGCGATGAGTAATTGTCTCATTGCAAAAAACTTTCAGCATGTTTTATTTGTGATGGGTCCCGTCGCCAATACCGGCGGAAGTAAATAGGATTATACAATGGGAATATATGCCCGTAACTAATGGTATGTCAGCCAGAAACTATTTGCGACAGGCCCGTCTCAAAAATCCATTTAAATGACACCCTTAATGAATGCGGGTGAAGGTATTTGCGACGGGGCACGTCCCCAATACCGGTGACAGTAAATAGGAATTTACGACGGGGATATCCGCTCGTCACTAATATTATGTCAGCAATCAGCTATTTGCGACAGGGCCATCGCAAAAACCCTTTTAACTGCCACCTGTAATTAATGCGGATGAACGTATTTGCGACGGGATACCATCATAAATAAGACCGTCACAAATAATCTTACCTATATATACCCCCACCTGTTTTTTTCCCAAATCAGTCAGACCTCTCTTCCTCTCTATCTTTAACTTCCAGTTCTAAGTAGAAAATTTCTTTCGTTTTAATTTTTTTTACGAGAAGAGTCGAGAAGGAGTTAGGAGGTGCAAATTGCTTCAAAATATCGAAGGTATTTATATTTTTTTATTTTTAAAATTATTTTTAATTGTTAAATTATTTTTAATTGTTAGTTTTATTTTTTATTATTAATTTTAATTTTTTTAATAGAATGTTTAGTAGCGATATAGTATTATTAGATTAAGTGGTTGTACCAAATAATCCTTGTCTAGATATGAACATGTAGAGGTGGCTCTGTCACAGATGTACATAGGAGTGAAAACTATGACAAGGTGTTTTGAGCTTGACTCGAGGTAACCTGTTACACGACAACGGGTCTTGCTCCACTCTTGGTTTGACACTCTCGGAGGATGTTTTGGTAATAATTAGAAATAAATATATTTAATTAAAAATAATTAGAAATAGTTATATTTAATTAGAAATAATTATATAATTATCAAATAATTAAGAAATAATTAGATTTAATTAGATTTAATTAAAATAATTATCAAATAATTAAAAAATAATTAGATTTAATTGATTTGAAATAATTAGAATAATTAAAATAATTAGGAAATAATTAAAATAATTAGGAAACAATTAAAATAATTAGGAAACAATTAGAAATAATTAGAAAACAATTAAAAATAATTAAGAAACAATTAAAAATAATTAGGAAACAACTTAAAATAATTAGGAAACAATTAAAAATAAATAATTAAAAATAATTAGGAAACAATTAAAAATTAGAAATTAAAAATAAAATAATTAGGAAACAATTAAAAATAATAAGGAAAGAACTAAAAATAATTAAGAAACAATTAAAATAATTATGAAACAATTAAAAATAATTAAGAAACAATTAAAAATAATTAGGAAACAATAAAAACTAAATCATAAACAATTAAAAATATTTAGAAAACAATTAAAAATTAATAATAAAAAATTAAAAATAATTAGGAAACAATTAAAAATAATTAGGAAACAATTAAAAATAAAATAATTAAGAAACAATGAAAAATAAAATAATTAGGAAACAATTAAAAATGATTATGAAACAATTAAAAATAATAATTAGAAAACAATTAAAAATAATTAGGAAACAATTAAAAATAATTAGTAAACAATTAAAAATATTTAAGAAACAATTAAAAATAATTAGGAAACAATTAAAAATATTTATGAAACAATTAAAAATAATTAGGAAACAATTAAAAATGATTATAAAACAATTAAAATGAATTAGGAAACAATTAAAATTAATTAGGAAAAAATTAAAAAGGATATGGAAAAAACTAAAAAGAATTAGGAAACAATTAAACAGAATTAGGAAAAAACTAAAAAGAATTAGGTAACAACTAAAAATAATTAATAAACAACTAAAAAGAATTATGAAACAACTAAAAAGAATTAGGAAACAACTAAAAAGAATTTGGAAACAACTAAAAAGAATTAGGAAACAACTAAAACGAATTAGGAAACAACTAAAAAGAATTAGGAAACAACTAAAATGAATTAGGAAACAACTAAAATGAATTAGGAAAAATATAAAATGAATTAAGAAACAACTAAAAATAATTAGGAAACAACTAAAAAGAATTAGAAAACAACTAAAAAGAATTAAGAAACAACTAGAAAAAATTAAGAAACAACTAAAAACAATTAGGAAAATTAGCAAGTGGGATTGACTGCTCATCTACCTCAATTTTCTTTTCATTTGTGTGTCGAGTCTCGACAGGAAACTTCTGCCTCCACATGTAATATTTTTTATACTATCAAAATTATCAACCTCCTCGCCAGCATAGAGGTGAGGAGGTTTATAATTTTGATAGTAAAATATAATATTAAATGTGGAGGTAGAAGTTTCCTATCAACCTCAACACACAAATGAAAAGAAAATTGAGGTAGATGAGTGGTCAATCACGTTTGTTTTTCTATTCAATGATTGATTAACCACCTGACCTATATGCATATCTTTTCATTAATAATTAGTAAAATAATTTGTAATATAATTAGTAATATAAATAGTAACATAATATAAAATATTATATTACTCTAATATTAATAATTAAATAATACTAATAATATAATCCTATAATTAAAATATGTTTAATATTTATTAAAAAAATATTAATATTATTAAAATTTTGAAAAATTTATAATATATTAAAATTATCAATATTTTCAACAAGTTTTGCTCTATTCTTAACATGTTCAAATCTTAAAGGGTTGTTAATTTTCAATTCATTCCCAATAAAAAAGTTTGTGTCAACCATGTCCAATGTAAACTCTATAATTGTTCTTGCTTGGTTGATCACTTCGCAAGTAGCATTGTAATAGGATAGGGTAGCGCTATTTTGTGCAATTATTTTTCTCAGCCCTGGCTCACATGGGATCAGATTCCTGCTGATGTGCAGGCCGCCATGTTCAATCATTGGTTCGTACATAATTAAATATTATTTATTTTGAAATTTAATTCCTTAATAATTTTATATTAGGGTTTATGGTATCCCATCGACGAGAGCATGTTCGCCATTATCCACGTGGCATGGGTGGTGTCTATGGGTGACTATTTCCGTCATTTTTTACATAATTTGAGAAAGGCGGCTGTGAGGAAAGCCGGAGTGACAGAATTTGATGAGTCCTGTAGAGCCCACCGACCAGAGTACATTTCATCTCATGTTTGGGATGGATTATGTATACACTGGTTGGGTGGTGGGTTTCAGAGGACATCTGCATTGGGTCACCAGAATCTGGCAGACAAGAGGGGATGCACTGAGTCGGTAGTCGTACATTCACTGCACATAGAAAGCATCTGGTAAGTACTTTTTTTAAAATTTTATACAACTTTAAATATAAACAGTTTATTTTATATTTATATAGGAATCTGAGTAGCTTGGTATTACAATGTACGGTGTTTATCGGAGGATATACACTGATCCGGCTAGTGGAGAGATTAGAGGTGACCGCCAGCATCAGATTGTGGTCAGTATTATTTTCTTTTTAGTTTGAAAGTTAAATGCATATAATATTTTCATTATTTTAATTTCTAATTGAAATATAAGGAGTCATATGAAGTCGTGACCTCTCAGACATAGGCTGAGAGTCATGACGGGACGAGTGATCATACTAGTGCCCACCATTTTGATGAGATGGCATGGATGCAGGTGACCCCGTATAGCTTTGAAAAGGGTCGAGTAGTTGGTATCAGCTCTCATTTGACTCATGAATCTTATTATGGTACTACTTCAATGTCGGCGTCCGGCTCGAGAGGAACTCATGGAGAGACATCATCTTTTGCCTCACAGTATCAGGAGCAGCTGCGTGCTCAGAGTTAGCTTATAGAGGATTTGCATCAGGGATAGTAGCAAATGTGTCAGCAGCATGATGAGGAGATGCTTCGATGGTAGGATCAGATGCGTTAGTAGTCGTGTGAGGAGTGGTGTCTCTATGAGGAGCAACATGAGTAGCAGATAGAGTATATATGACATCTGACACAAAGTTTAGTGATGGAGTTTCCTCCACCACCTCCTCCAGGTCATCTAGATTATCCACCCCCAGTGATTTTTTACATGTAATAAAAATTTGAGTTCGTAGTTTATTGTCATATTAACTATTTACAATTCCTCTTTAATATTTGTACGAATATTGCATGATTTAATTTGTTTTTATTTTTTTTTATATTTTATTACTTATTAGTATTATTTTTAATGTCTGTTTATTTTACTAATATTACTTTTAATATTTTATATTTTTTTTAATATTGAGAAGTTCATAATTTTATAATTTTATTAATATTAATATTATTAATATTATTTTTTCATATATATGTATGTTTATTTTAATAATATTATTATTATATTAGTTTTTTATATTATTAATATTAGTATTATTATTATATAATATTATATTATTTATATTCATATTATTACTATTTTTTATATTAATATTTCATAATTATATTATATATAATTTTTATTATTAATATTATAATAATATAATTTATTTATATTATTAATATTAATATTATTATCATATACATAATTTAATAATAATAATATTATATTAATTTTTTATATTATTAATATTAGTATTATTATATAATATTATAATATTTATATTCATATTATTATTATTTTATATTAAAATTTCATAATTGTATTTTATATATTTTTTTATTTATATTATAATAATAGAATTTTTTATATTATTAATAATATTATAATTTTTATATAATATTATACGATTTGTATTAATTTTTTTGATTTTTAATTTTTTTTGGTATTTGAGACGGGTGTATTTGTGATGGGGTGTCCCGTCATTTATTTTTTTTACTTTGCCATTTGCGATGGGACGAATACACGTCGTAAAAACTATTTCTGCAACAATCTGTCGCAAATACCTACGTTGCAAATATTTTTTAAATTTTCCATTTGCGACGGGTCAGAAACCCATCGCAACTAATATATCTGTGACAGCCCATCACAAATACCTTTTTAAAATATATACTAAAACCAATTTGTGATGGGAAAAAAATACCATCGCAAATACTATTTTTGCTACAGGAACACCACAAAACACCTATTTGCGACGCCATTTTCGGCAACCGGCGATTTGTGACCGAGCCCCGTCGCAAAAGGTCTTTTGCGATGGGATCCCATCACAAATCGCCCATCACCCATATTCTGTTTTTCTGTAGTGCATGATTTAATAATGGAGAAATATTTTATGATTAATATGTTCCTTAGGATGAGACAATAATGTTTAATTTGGAGAAAGTGATGATTGAATAGATAATGTAAATGGTATAATATTTCTAACATCTGAACTGATAAAGTATTTTTTGATCAAGTGGTTACTAAAATCGTTTATAATGTTTGCATATTTTTTATATTTACAGAAAATATCCAATAATATTTTGGAATAAAAAAGAATTCTTGTTTTCAATATGGATCTATGGTAATTCAAAATTTTACCATGTTTCAAGAGAGTACATGATGAATGTATTCACAGTTTTGGTATGAAACACACAAGAGATACCATATGATATATAGGGGATCAATGTTGAGATATTTTTGACAAATTTAGAGACATTATTGATAATGTTTTAGATTTTTATATTTTGGAAGGGTTACAAGGATAACCGTTTGTTGAATGGTTTTAGTTAAACTTTGGATGAGGTTATAGAGATTAATTACTATCTCACTACATTAGGATTTATGCATATTGGGTAACCTATTCTACCCATTTTATTGTGATGTTAAATAAAGAAAAATGGGTTGAATTATTGATCTATCTATAAATCATATGATTTATTAGTGCATTAAGGATAAAAAAATTTACATAATTGTTTTTGAGTAAGAGAAAATGTGTAAATTGAGTAAGTCATAATAAATAGGTGATATTGTACTTATAGAATGGGATGAAATCAAATAACTATAAATTCTTGTGAAAATTATTTAACTTTAGGTAGATAGGCCTAAAATAAAATGGTGTCCTATTGTAATCGATTTTTTTGATATAAACGACCTCTTCCATCCTTATATGGTTACAGTTTTAGGGACACTAACCTTTTTTGTATCACCCAATTTTTTAGGATTAGTGATATTTATGACTCTATATAATTATTTACACTTTTCTTCCATGTCCAAATCTTCACCATCCACCTATTTTCTAATATGTGTAAACCTGGTTATGTGTTATATTGGGTAACTATTATATATCAATATTATTTTAAGGTAAGGTTTATTATTAATTTTTATGATGTGGGTTTATATGAGATTAAATTTCAAGAGTTAAAACAATGATTACCAAGATTAATTTTGATGGAAATATATATTTTAATGGGGGTAGAATTTCACACACTGAGTTTTTATTAATTTTCATTCAAAGAAATTAAAATTCATTAATAAATAGAATTAAACGCTATAAAAAGATATGCTTGCTTTATAAAAAACACCATGTTAATATTTTACTATTAAAACACATATGTCATCATGAATTGCACTCAAAACTATGTTTGGTTTGGTTTACACAAAAAAACTACTTTCCTTCGATAGATTGTGTTACATGAATGATTGAGTTTTACCGAACTATAATGTACTATTAATATTATTTTTAAAATATTTTTATTGTTTCCACATATCTATTAGAATTTATGTTATAAATAATAATATATAAATTATGAAAATTTGGTTTACACATGTATAAAAAATGAATCCTTTCCAATTAATTACAAATAGGTGCAATAAATATTTTAAAATAAAGAAATTTCTTTTCTAAAAAATTATTCTTTTATGCACAAAGACATTTTATCTCAATAAATTTTACAAATATATGTTAATTTATGATTTTAATAGATTTAATATAGTATATATTAAATAAAATTTTAAACATTCATCTAATGTGTTTTCTAGATAAAATATAATAATAAATCCAGTATTAGCGAAAAAATATATTTCTAAAAGACAGTATACCACCTTTTAATAGAGAACATTTTTTAAAACTAAACATTGAATATATTATAAATTTAAAAATATAAACTTAATAATTGAATGAGGAATATAAAAATTATCTTATGGTTATTTTTTATATTTTTATGAGAAGATTAATATTTTGATGAATAGTGAAAAATACAAAATTTTAATTAAAAATGACTTTTCGTCTAATTTATTTATATAGTATTATTATATTTTAATTTTGTTTTAAAGTATAATTAGTAAAATTATACATCAATTAATACAATTTAGGTCATTTTAATCAATTTAAATATGAATTTGGATCTAAAATCATTTCAATAATTTGAGCATTTTCACTTTAAAACCTACTATTTCGTCCAATTTTCAGGATTATTTTTAAATTAATTTTTTACTCTTTTTTTATTTTTATTTTTCAAAAGGGATTAAATATTTGGAATAAATATAATTTAAAATTTATAATAAGATCAACGTAATTTTTTTACAAAAATTATTAGTCAAAGCAGTTAAAAAATTAATTACATCAATTTAGAGAAAAACAATTTTACCAAGGGACTAAACATTATCTTAAGTCGACAAATGACATATAAAAATATACAAACACTATTTTTATGAAAATATTTTCACCAAATAATATATTTACATGAATATGATTCATTATTATACACACATTATGTAAGGGAGACATCCCAATAGTGTTTAGGTTTTGGTATATTGAAGAATGCCACTCCTCCACTATAAAAGGGCATTCACCCCCAATATATTCATACCTCTAAAGCCATTTTGATCAATAAATACATATAAAAATATAATAAAATATTAATTACTCTCAAATTATAATCCTCAAAATGGGTATAAATCTAACTAAGGAATTCATTTGGTGCAAACCATTAGGGACAAAACATTATCTTAAGTAGCCAAATGACATAGAAAAATATACAAACCTTATTTTTAGGATAATATTTTAACCAAATAAACTATTTACCTAAATATGATTCATTATTATACACATATTATGTAAGGGATACCTCCCAATAGTGTTTTGGTTTTGGTATATAGAAGAATGAAACTCCTCCTCCACTATAAAAGGGCATTCACCCCAACATATTCATTCCTTTAAATCCATTTCGATCAATAAATACATCTAAAAATAACATCAAATATTAATTACTCTCAAATTATAATCCTCAAAATGAGTATAATTCTAACTAAGGAATTCATTTGGTGTAAACCATTAGGAATTACCTGAAAAAGAGGTAACACTCATCAACATACATTTTTTTTATTTGTTTTCATCTCTAACACATTCAATTATTATCATATCATGATTATATAATATAATAAGTATATTAAATAAACTGATATGTCTAATGTAATAGGTATGTCCTTAATCTTTACACACATCCATCAAAATAGATAGCTGATCATCGTTCGTGTGTACGGTGGACTACCACCTAGCAAAGCAATGTAGTTCATTTTTACATTATCATCTTTAAGGATGAAAATATTGATGTATTTATAGATTTTATATTATATTAATTATTTTTATTATGTTATTATTATTATTATTTAATTATTATAGAACAAATATCTTCATTCTTTCTATTGTGTGGGAATATAATAACATCATTCATGTGTTTGGTGGATTGCAGCCTCGTGAAGCGATGTGATTCGTTCACACTTTACATGGAATTTATAAAATATGGGTTTAATATAAATATGGGTTATATATGAATTAAATTATACTATAATTATAAAATATGTTCATATATATAATTTTCATCTTTTTTCATTCAATGCAATCAGAAAATGGAAACATTGTTCATGCATATGTACGACCTACCGTCGTCATGAACAATGTATTTTTTTTCTATTTAAATATTTTATAGATTGTTATAAATAAATATATACTGAGTATATATGATATTTATGTAATGCTTCATGATCTAGAAAAAATAAAACCATGATCTAATAAATAAGATCTAGAATAAAAATTCAAAACATATATGAAACTCAATGTTATTATTACCCAAAATTTAACATTAACATGGAATTGTTAATAAGTGGGTAATAAAAGGTCATGAGAAATTGATATATGTTATGATATTCATGAATTTTTTTATATAATACATGTATAATAAACATATAATTATTATTCAATTTTATTTAATGAGTATAATAAAAATCAAGACTTAAAGTAACGGGATTTCTAGCCTCACTTTAATTTCTACAAGACATATTCTATTATCACCACTGATTTATTTTTAGTGGTGAATATAATAAAAAATTACTTTTTATATTATTAATTAACATTATTTTTTAACATTAAATTTTTCAACTGATTTTATTATTTCATGGGGCTCACGATTCAGAAGTTACTCAACTATTAAGGGGTTTCCATCTCACTTTTTATCTTTTGTGAGACACATGATATATTCAGCACCTATTTCGTCAGTGAAATATAGTAACCACCATTGAATGTATTTTATGATGATTTTAATTTTTTTAGTATTTGAAAATCAATTTGAGAATATATCTCTTAAGAGGATTATGGTTCAAATGTTACTAAATCGGTAAGGGAATTGTGTCACTATTTTTCTTCTTTGAGACACATGTTATATAACGCACCTATATTATTTTACAATGTGTATTAACTACCCATTTTAAATTTTATATCATTAATATATTGATTATAATTATTTTTAAGCATCTTTTATTGATATTATTTCATGGGAATTTTTATTTGATGTACCTAATATGGAAAAAGATTAGTGATACAGTCTAATTGTTTATCTAGATTGTTTATGATTATGCTTACATTGATGAATTATTAGGGTCTATATCTCAATAATTATCATTAATTTTATTATCTTATCGTTATTAATGATATATTAAAGTAATTATACTATTCTACCACTCTTTGGTACTTAAGAAATTTAGAAAACCCTTTTTTAATAAAATCCGACATTATTTATCTTTTCAGTCAAAAATACTTTTTCCTTAAAAACATTGGTTTTGGAAAATTTTCTAAAACTTTTATACTATTATCCTATAACATTTAAAATATTTATTTACCCATGGTTTACTATTTTTAAAAATATTTTAAAAGTAATATTATTGTCGTTTTCTGATCAAGTAACTTTTATAAACTTTTTACTATGCAGAACAAATATTTGGTAAGTAAAAATTTATCTCCCATCATGACCATAATTTATTTTAATATTCCTTTTAATGTTTAAAAGAATATTTTGAAGAATATATTTTTTATTAAAATTTTCGAAATACGTTGTTTTTTCATAAGGTTTTTATATTTAATGCTATTTAAAAAAAAATTAAGAAGACTTTTTCCAAGAGAAAAATAATTTTTCCTTAAGAAATTTTTTAAATTATAGTTCAGGATTATTTTCCATATAAGATTAAATATGTCGGTGTTACCCATAAATTATTTGGAATAATATCCATGGATTCCATTCTTATTCATTCTTTGAATGGTTTTTGTTTAAGATGATAAGTTGTCCATGAAACACGTTTCTTTTCCACGGGTGATACCATGATGAAACCATCTTATTTTAATGGGTTTTAATATACATAAATGATTGTGAAAGCTATCTATTTTCCATATGTTATGATATTGTAAAATATTTAAAATACCCATTTCGTTTCATTGGTTATGATATGATGAATGTTTTATGATCTTGTGGAATACATAAATGTGGTTTTCATTATGTAAAGGGTTGGACATATATATACCTACAATGCTTTAGGTAATGATAAATGGTATATGAGATTAGAGGGTACACATATTTTATCACCATAACAAATAAAGAGGTTTCACATGTTGTATCCAAATCTAAAAAACATGAGGGTGCATGATTTATATCCCACGCACTAAAAAAGATGGTACATGGATTGTAGGAAAAGCCTGAAAACAAGAGGGTAAAAGGGTTATAGCCTTATACTGAAATGAAGAGTGTACACATGTTTTATCCCAAGATTAAAGTTGGTACATAGGTTATTATCCTTTTCCTAACATGTTATGATGGTATTTTCAGGTATCTTTGACATGATATTTTATATTAGTATGTGTATTACACAATTATATGTCCTATTCTTAGACTATACTCTCAAGGAATATTCTCTTGATTACCTTAAGATTAATGTCATATAAATTTACAATAAAAATTCCATGACCCATTATTATAATATATGATTTGCAGGGTACGGTTTCTAAATGTTTTTCTCATGTTATCATACCCTTATAATCATGTTATGCTTATATATCTCCCTTTTTTACCCTTACTAAGCTTTAAAGATCACCCATTAGTTATGTTTCCTTACCCTAGGTTATGAGGAATGGTTTTTAGTTGGAGTACCAATGGGGAAAATATTTTTTGGAAACATAGAATATATTTTACTAGACTAGAAGATTGTGTTGCAAGTATCTAAAGGAACTAAACTATTACAATCCTCGAGCATGTATTTTTATAATGTAATGAACATTCATCTAAAAATATTTAATATCTTTGTATGTTATGTCTATGTCTCTATAAGTATCCCATACTAAGGATTTATGACTTTTTCAATCAACAATGATGAGATGCATACGTATCATAGCCGGATTTTCATTCTAGATATCATCAAATGCATGTAAAGAAGTAAAATATTTAAAGGAAATATTTTTTTACAATATATATAGAATAGGAGTTCGTATTAATTTCCTTCAAACATACTAATTCCCCAAAAATATATATATATTTTATTTATAGGTTCTTTATATACTACCTTGAATTTTTTAATATTTTTTATTAATGATATTCTCATTTACTCTATGAGAAATGAGGAACATGAAGTGGACCTAAGAACTGTTCTCGCATCATTAAGAAATGATATAATGTATGAAAAGATAAAAATTGTATATTTTGGATGAATTAAGTCACATTTTAGGGAATGTGATCACAAGTGAAGAAATTACTAAAGACCCTTCAATGATAATGAAAATTAAAGGATATCCCTAAACCATAACTGCTATGGAAGTACTTTGTTTTCTTAACATAGTTGGGTAGTATAAACATGTTTTGAGAAATAACTCATGTTATTATTTCCCACAAACAAAATGTACACAGAAA
This sequence comes from Viscum album, assembly GCA_963277665.1. NCBI lineage: Eukaryota > Viridiplantae > Streptophyta > Magnoliopsida > Santalales > Viscaceae > Viscum > Viscum album. Next base: position 132,643,993 of record OY728162.1, read on the forward strand.
ATGGTAAAGTATTTTTGGAAATAAAAATGTTTAGAAAACATTATAGAACTCATAAGAGGTTAATAACAACATCTTTAATCACACTAACATCATGTGGAGAAGGTTTTGTGATATAAACTGTGGATTTAGAGAATGAATTGTCTTGTATACTCATGAGAAATGATAATGTGATATCCCATGGATCATGATAGTTTAATATCCATGAGAAAAAATATAAAAAACGTGATCTGGAGTTTTTAGTTGTGATGTTTGCTTTAAAATTTTGGTAGTACCACCTCTATGCTGAGAAGTGTGACATATATACATATCAAAAGAGTCTGAAATATATATTCACATTGAAAGAGTTGAACATTCATCAATTAATATGGTTAGATATGATCATGTAATATTATTTCATTATTCACTACCATCCTTGAAATGTGAACAATGAAAATGATGCTCTTACAATAAAATAACCCACTACTCTATCAACAAAAACAATGAGAATGACCATGTCTTTATGGATGTAAAAAGGATAGATATATAAATAACAAAGGCATGAAATATATATAACCTGGCCATAAATATTTCACAACCATATATCCAGGATAATATTAAGGAGGCACAAAGTGGTTAATTATAACTTAAAAATTGGTGAAAATAGTAATGGAATGTAAACTACAATAATTTTACATCAGTGAATATGGTGTCATTCGGTTTGAAACTAGACATTATGTTCCTTCATCACATGATATAAAGAAATATATATTATATAATTTACATATCTCATCATTCAATATTCATAATAGAATTACCAATATATAAAATCATTTTTTGGATCAATTCAAGTGGGAAAACATGGAGAAGGAGATTGTTAGGAAACATAAAATTTATAGGAATGTTAGCAAGTTATAGATGAGTTACCAAATTCCAAGGTGTTTAATGAATCCCTTCATATACCCACATAGAAATGAGTGAACATAATTATGGGAATTGTCACTGGTCTCCCAAATACATCCAATGGATGCAATGTGATATGGGTTGTAGTGGATCAACTCACCTACACTACCCACATCATTGATATTAAAGAATATTTGTTACTTGAAAAACAATTATATAAAATACATAAATTAAGTGACCTGGCATCATGGGGAACCAATTTCAATTTTATTCACTTGTAATCCAATGATCTCATCAAAATTCAAGTGAATTTTTCAATACTCCATGAATATTGAATTTAATTTTAGTATGACCAATATCTACAAACAAATGGAAAATATGAAAGATCCATTTTAAAACATGAATAAATTATAAGGTATTGTTAAATAGCATTTAAGAGTGAATGTGATCAATATATCCCATTAGATGAGCTCTCATACAACAATAGTTTCAACTCATGTATTCAAATGGATCCATATAAAGCTATATATGGGAAGTGATGTAGAAATTATAAATGTTGGGATAAAGTAGGTGAAAAATGATACTTTGACATAAACTTATGAATAAGATAATAATAAATTTTAAATTTACTCAAAATCATATAATAGATGCTCAGGATCAGATGAAGACCTATTCTAACAACTTTCAAAGAGGTAATGAGTTTATAGTTGGAGAAGTGGTTTTCCTTCGAATATCATCATATAAGAAAGTATTATGGATTGTAAATAAATTGAATCTTATTCCCAGGTTCATTCATCCCTTTGAGAAACATAATTGTATAGGAGAAGTGTTCTATAAGATAGCATTTGCACCAAATATGGTCATATTCATGATGTTTTCTGTGAATCTCGACTACGAAAGTGCATACATAATCTCTAGCAAGCATGGAAAATAGAGGCCCAAAAATTAGGTAATGATGTATCTTATGAAGAGAATATAATGATGATCTTAGAACATAGTCACAAATCTGTTTAAAAAAAAGACAAATAACCTTGTTAATGTGTTATGGAAGAAGTATACATATATAGTGGCCATGTGGGAACCGAAGGAAACTATGAAATTGAAGTACCCTCATATATTCCCAATTGAGAATATGAGTTCAAATTATGGGGATAAAATATATAAATGGGTTAAGAATATAATGAACCAAACCTTAATAATAATAATTATCTCATGAATAAATGTGTGTTATATTGTATATTATTAAACACAGAAAACATATATATAAACCAAAATCACATTATTTATTTTATATAGATTGCTATGATTGTAAGAAAATAAACCCATGAAATTGAAAATCATTAAAATGGGGGAAACATAAAAAATAAAAAAGAATGATGAGAAAATTTGGATCCCTCCAATCGACTGGAATCATCTTCCCATGAAAAACACTTTGAAAAAGAAACGAGATATTTGTAATCTAATGAAAATCTTTAAAATATATAAAATAGAACCCTGGGTGGAATTATAGTGAATAATGTATAAAATAATGAATATATATTTAAAAAAGGTAATATGACTATTGGAATATTAATATTACCATTTTAATAGGAATGGGATTGTTAGAATAGTAAATTGACCATTTTGAATAGTAACATGGCCGTCAGAATAGTAATTTCACCTATAAATAATAAAATGTAATAAAAATAATATTTATAATGGGTAATTTATGAATATATTAATATTATAATGACATATAATAAATATTAATATTATAAAAAAAAGAAATTATAAAAATGTTTTCAATAAATTTTATTTTAATTTATTTCATAAAAATAAGTTTTTTATATTAAAAATTAAAATTACCAATGGTAGAATATTATTTTCTTAAAATGAATGTCATTTTTAGATTTATTGCATCACGATTTTAAAATGGTGACGTTTTTATGTAATTTTATTAAATAATTCAACTTTTATGTGAATATTAAATATTCTAATTTCCAAACAGAGCATATTTTATAATATAATAATGATGAAATAATGATTCAAATATTATAAATTTTTTATTTCAGAGATAAATAAATTTTAATAGAAAAATGGACCATTTAAAAACATTAAACATACTTTCCATACTTGAAAAGGTTTCTCCAATTCCTAATGTTAAAATCTTTTCACAAAAATAATAATTTTCAAATTGTTTACATATTACTTTTTAATAAGCTAGTGAATTCTGTTTTTAAAAAAATTAATATCCTAAGACCAATTTATTTTATTTATAAATTATTCATAATGTCAAAAATATCACAGTTTTAAAGAATACCTTGGATATAATTATTTATTCAATATTTTATCCATAGAATACCTCTCTCCTCAGGTATAAATAACCCCTCTCCCATCCCTTGTAAAAACACTTAAATTTGGATTTATAAATCCAAATTTCTACACAAATACCATTTATAAATACCCTTATAATACATAGGGACATTATAGAGTAATAAAACTCCTTAATATCCTGAAGATAAGGGACATATAAAAGAAACAGCTTTAATAAATATATATAGTCCTATCATCTTTTATTGTGTTTTACTTTTTCTAAAATCGTTATCCACCAATTATTTTCTAATGAAATTAGACTGAAAAAAATTTATGTTAACATGATAATTCTACCTGCAAATCATTTTTTTTCCATTTTTGAAAGCCGTTTTAAAGGGGGACCAGTACCCCAACTTAAAACCTGTATACAATAAAACGAACCTTAAAGGATACAGAACATCACAACATTACACATCATAATAGAACCTTCTTTTAAGAATATGTCCCGTTAACAGTCGGTTAATTTCCAAAGAGGACATTTCCAATTCTTTTCTTATCACAACCCTTCTAGATAATTATATTTAGTTTTCAATAACATATAAATTGAAAAATATAATCATTTTTAAAATTCAATATCCAATCATACCAATATATATATATATAAATAATAAAATATTTTCAAATAAAATGATGGTGAGATATTTTTGGGGAAACATGATATCAAAAAATTTCATCTTTATCAAAGTGAATTATGGAATAGAAAAATGTGATTATAATATGTCAAAAGTGAAAAAATGAACATAATTCACTCAAGGAACCATGTTTTAAAAAATCTTTTATTATTTTTAAATAGTGTTAAGGAGATGTTAAAAAGTAGGATTTAATGTAAATAGATTTTCGATTCAGAAATCCTTTCGAGGATATCTCATATTTTATATTATTTTATATATGTATGTTGTTTTAATTTCATTAATATTTAATCCCAAAATTATTTCCATTTTATTTTCAGGGGTATAAATTTTTTAATCATTCTGAATTTTTCAATGACATCTATAAATATTTTCCAACAAGAGCCAAATTTCCAAAACATCACACATACTCCTCATGTTATGTTTCTTATCAATATAAGAATGATGATTTTTCATTCAAAATTATGATTCACCAATTAATTTTTGAAACACAAAGTTTATTCATGAAAGTATAATTTTTGAATCCTTTTTAAAACACCGTCATTTCCGAGGGTTTATTTCATTATTATTTTTTTTTGTTGTTTGATGCGGAATACAAGATTATGATATTTTTTTATTTGAAAGGAGGGAAACAAATTATATCTATAAAATTCATTTAGTAATGTGATAAATCTAATGAGATTATGTATTTTATTCGTGCAAATTATTCTATATTTTTTAAACAATTGACAATATGATTTTTGAAAATACATTACACATGAACACGATACTATCATTATTCACAACTTTGTGTGGTGTTTGACAACTATGTTATAGTGGTTTATTATTATGCATATGACACATTCCAGGACTCTATCAAATGATTCCATCAAGATTATGAGGATAATCCTTTGATTATAATTTGATGATTATCCTTATTCTCACCCATGCACAATTGATTCATTTCCCTCTTTTCTACCCTTACAATGATTTTATCTCATTCCTTTCTTTGATTTATATCCTCAGGTGACTAATAACACTATGGATAGTGTGAGATAATCTAGGATTATAAATAAAAAGGATTTAAATAATGGTGATTTTCTATTATGTATTAGTGATGTTTGATGAAAAATTCCACTAGATATTAAACCTTATATTCTATGATTATATCACTATTTTATTTTTTATGTAACATCCTGAGTTTTTTAAAAGAAACACTATGTTCAATTGTATACATGACGTGCCACATCAAGCATAAATGAACTAAATATTATTATTTAAATGATATAATTATAACATTGCCATTAGAATAAAGGTAATGCTCAGGATAAATTGAAATATGAAATATTTTTTACACATTTAAAAAATAATAATTATTTGGTGATCAATTATTTTTAAATTAAAAATAATACTCTTTTTAAAATAAAAGGCTTTTTTTTAAAAAAACTATTTAAATGCGCACAAGTGTGTTTTATACTAATAAAATAAAAAAACAACAATTTTTCGATTATATTAGTAAAATATATAAATATTATATTTAATATAATTATTAAAAGTAATCCTCTGTGTTTTATAGACATTATATAAGAACAAATCTAATTTTTTTAATAAAATATGTTTTTTTCTAAAAATGTATTTTTCCGCCTTTTAGTGGAGATCTTGTTTTAAATATGGTTTTTGAAACCTTTATAAAATTAAGTTCAAAAATATATACTTATTATTTGAAATATTAATATCAAAAATTTAATTTTTTTTCTTTTGAGGTGTATTTCTTGTATGTTTCATATTTTGTTGAATAACAATAAATACTTGATTTTAATTGAAAAAATCTTTTTTCGTGTAATTAATTTATTATGTTATATTATATTTTTAATTTGATTTAAAGTATAATTAAATCCATTTTATATCATTTAATAATATTTAGTTCATTTATTTATATTTCTCATTGATTTTTGGTATAAAAACATTTCAAACATATGCATGTTTTTACTTTAAAAACTCAATTCTCACCTTATCTACAACATTAAATTTAAAATAATTTTATCCAAATTATTGTTTCAAATTTTTAACATTAGATTAAATATTTTTAATCATAACACCAAAATAATTAAAATAGGTACCATTTATTTTTTTCCAATATTAATAGGATCTTTAGTAATTTAAATTACTATGTTTAATGTTAAATCATGTAATTAAAGGTAAAACTAATATTATAAATATTATAAAATTACTCTAATACTTTTTAAAATTTAATTTTAAAATAATTTCAACTAAAATATAAATTTGGATGATTTTATGGCCTTTTGGAGTCATGTGTGTGACTTTAGTAATTTTATAGTATTTGTTTTATGAAAAGTCATATATGTCATACTCATATTTTTGATAAGTATTACATTTTAAATATGTTTTTATTCAGAAAAAATATTTAACAATAAATATGAATATGAATGATAAAATTAATATCTTCATCATGATAATTTATTTTTAATTTTTATGATAGAGATAACTACCTTAATGGCTTACACAATGATGATGGATTAATTATTTTATTAATGAAAATATCAAATAAATAATTATAAAAATATTAAAATAAATTTAATTTCAAATAATTAATTTCATAAAATGATTTTATATATTAATTTGACATGTTAGAAATGTTTTATAACAATTATTTAAAATTTATCTTGGTTTTATGATATTTTTAGAAAGTCAGGTATTGAATTGTGTCCAAATTAACATTAATGATATTTTCAAATATATAATATTTTATTTAATGGTATAAAATTATTAAAAGTATAAAATTTAGAAAATTAACATAATGAGGCTTAAATTATCATCCATGATTAATTTATGGTTAGATTGGTATTTTATAGAAAATATATGAACCCATAATATGTAAAAATACATGTTGTCATGCTAAGAGTTAAAGGGATTAAATAAGGATTAAAGACAAAACACTACTGGAAAACTAACCTTTAGCAACGGTTTGGAACTGTTGGTATAGGCCTCTAAACTGTTGGTATAGCCTATACCAACGGTTTGGAGAACCGTATCCATGTAAGCCATTGGGATAGGTCTATACCAACGGTTTTCCAAAAACCGTTGGTATAGACCTATACCAACGGTTTTGGAAACCATTGGTATAGGTAATATGAAATCTATACCAACGGCAATGGAACCGTTGGTATATAAATTCCAAAAATAAAACATCCACTGGGATTTGATCCCAAGACCCCTCGTTTATCATTGAACGACTCAACCACTAACCTAACATGACTTTTGTGATCATAATTACATAAATATATATATGTATTCTCATAAGTATTTTAAATTTTGATTTATATAATGTTCTCGGTTAGTAGTTCTGGAAAATAAATAAAGAACCTATCCCAACGGTTTTGAAAACCGTTGGGATAGCCCTATCCCAAAGGTTTTCAAAAATGTTGGGATAGGTTATGGTGGGTTGAGTTTATTTAGGTCGAAGGTTGAAATTTTGGGTGTTTTTTCCCAACGGTTTTGGTGAACCGTTGGGAAAGGTCACTCTTTCCCAACGGTTTTGGTGAACCATTGGGAAAGAGGCTCAAAACACACCCTTTCCCAATGGTTTTGTAAAACCGTTGGGAAAGGTCACTCTTTCCCAAAGGTTTTGGTGAACCGTTGGGAAAGAGGCTCAAAACACACCCTTTCCCAACGGTTTTGTTGAACCGTTGGGAAAGGTCACTCTTCCCAACTGTTTTGGTGAACTGTTGGGAAAGAGGCTCAAAACACACCCTTTCCCAACGGTTTAGCATAAATCGTTGGGAAAGAGTGACCCTTTCCCAACGGTTTACCAAACCGTTGGGAAAGGGTACATATACCAACGGTTTTTACAAACTGTTGGTATAGAAGTGTTGGGAAAGATCATGTTTCTAGTAGTGAAACATAATGATAATAATGTGAACTAAACATGCCTAAAAAATATTTTTTTGATATCGTTTTGACCCATACACATCATATATTATTAAGAACTCACATTGAATACATTTGAACTTGAAATATAATTTATATTAATTTAATATTTTTAGATTTTCCAAAAGTTCAAGTCGCCTCAATTATAAAAGGAACCAACTACCTCACTTATTCACAACACATTGAGACTTATATATTGACAAAACATACTCATTTATCTTCCAAATATCATGTATATATTTTTGGATATCCTGGTCTTCCAAAAACACCATATTTATATCCTTTAATAAGTGAACTAAATGAAATCTTCCGAAGAAGAAGTAATCATTTTTACCAACTCATCCAAGTTCATTTTTTCTTATAATTACTTATATTGCAGTTTTTCCATGATAAAATAATAAATCCTATATCATATATATTTTTATTTGTTATTATGATTTTGTAACAACCATATTTTATCTTTTATACATCCTATAAAAAATTAATGTATTATACGTGCGTACATACAGATTAGCACTTTTATGCAATGGTGTAATCTAATTTTAATCACTTCTTTACATGGATGGGTATAATGGTAATATATATATATATATATACGATATTTTTTACATGATATTTATTAAATAAAAATAAATATACCATACACTTCCTTGCCTTTTGACCAATATGGTAATGATACCATCGGTCACGGGTATGTATGACTTACAGTCTCTATAGTGCGATTTAATTAATTTTCCATGTTCACCATTCTAGACTGATTATAAAAATTTTTATAATGAATAAATATGATATATATAACATTAATATTATTATTTAGTTGATGGAACTTTTTCATTTCTATAAGAATTTTGACATATATTACGAAATGTCCATAGGAAAATAAACTAGTTAATACTCAAAGAAAGGGTAATAATGAAATATTATTAATAAAATGGTGATAAGATGATATTAGAGGATAAAATATGATATCATAAATATGAATATGGTTATTTTTTAAATTAATAACATTCATTAAAAAATTATACAAGAGGTTCAGATACGTAAGAACAAAATCAGACCCAAGGTAAGGTATTATCCTCTTACTTTTATTTATGTGGGATACATGCCTTATTAACCACTTATCTATTTTTTGTTGTGTATATACCACCACATTATTATAATACCATGAATATCTCTTCTTCATAATATATATCATTTTATTTTATGATATGGGGACAATTATTCAACTTACAAATCAGTAAAGGATATTTTCTGATCTCATTATTATTTAAGATAGTTTATATTTACATCTCCACAGGGTAACATTTTTCTTCCATGCCCATGTTTTATAAAAATGTTTTAAAAATGTTTTTTACAATTATCCTAAAAAAATTTATGTCTTTTTTACCATGTTTTAATTTTTATAAAATGTTTTAAAAATAAACTTTTTCTCATTTTTCAAATGAGGTACTTTTTTCCGTTTATTATAAAAATATAGAAAGAATGATTTTTATACGACATGATTGAATTTTTTTTCTATCATGACATCATAATATTTTTAAGATTCCTTTAAATGTTTAAAATGTTCTTTTTAAAATAAAATTTTTTATTTTATAAATAAAATACTTTTAAAATAAATGATTTCAAATTAAAAAATATGGTATTTCTATCAAGAATATTCAGTGATTTAATTAGTGTATTTTAATCTAATTAAAAATATGTTTTTTAATCTTATATTTCAATGAAATTGATCTATTATGATATAATATGACATATTTTATTAAGTTTTTTAGGATCAGTTTGACTGTAGATGTGATATTTTGATACCATTAAGTAGATTACTCAAAATAGTTGCAGATTATGTTTACTGATTGGGGAAATCTATTTAAATTTCATATGTGTTGATCCGAGTGAGTATCTCAATTTAGGGGTGACTTGAGTACCCCATAGAAATTTCTTTTAAAAAATATTAATTTGAAATCCCCCATTTAATTTAAAATGGCCCAGTTAATCAATATATAAGATCATTGTAATTTATAATCATTCAAAAAGTTTCTTAACGATTTATTTGTTCAAGGATAAGTAATATAAAATATTACATAGTCCATTGAAATAAATTTACATAATTAAAATATTATAAAAAACTAGTAATGATTAACTATAAAATTATTAGTTTTTTATAGTTCAAAACAATTTCAGTTTTCAAATAAGAGATATAGTAAAAAACACACAAAGAAAATTTCAAAAAAGAGGTTCCGCCTCAAGTTGAGACTTAGTCCTCTCCACTTGGTTATCACCTTCCCTTAGGAAGTTTATATAAAATAACCATTTTCATCTATAACCTGGATCAGGTTTTACAATAGTTTACAAACATTTTAGGTCACACGTGACCTCTTCTATTATTATACGTGGGAGTATAAACGAAATAGGCCACACAAGACCTATACCACTATTCTCTATGGTAAAATAATAACATGTCATCCAATACCTATTCCAATATAATCCATGGGTGTACATGTGTAAGAATGGTTAAAATATATCATGTATCTTCTGGTTTATCGCATGATACAATGTGCATGTGATAAAATAGTGTAGCACACACACTGCTTAATATGTAAAAATAAATATATAGTACTAAGAAATCTAAATTTATAGGGATAAAAATTCCTAGTTTCTTGTAGTGCATCACATTAATCATGGAATGCATTTGGTAATAGAATTTTAGTTGAGTTCTGTTGAAATAATTTAAAGAATAGATTGTCACAGACTCTTGAACTTACTGTAAGAAGTCTTGAGATGTAATGATGTGATTTTTATTCCCAATCAAGTATAAGATCTTTGTATTCTTTCAATAATTATCATATCTATGAGTTTGTTCATTAATCATGCTCTCTCAACCTTTTTTGATTACATGGAATGAGGGAGTCGGCGTCATTTCATAACAGCAGTATCATGAAGAGTATCCACATGAATATATATATATATATTCTTCTTCCTCATACAACATGTCTTAAATCAATTTCAAAGAAATTTTTGAAGATTTTAATATACAATCATTAAAATAAAATTGTAATTAGTTTAAATAATATTTCCATGAGAAACTATTTAGATCAAAAATATAATTAAAATAATAGTGATGGTGAGTCCTGGAATGGTGTTTAAAAACTGGATGTGTCTCCAAGTCTTGCAATGTCTCAATCAAGCAGTATCTCATGTTGATGGCGTCTTAGGCTAACTATGTCTCATCATAGTAGTGTGACACTGGTAGTGCCTTATTTTGGTAGTGTATTTTACTTATAAAAACATCATGTCTAGTGATGTATGGATGATGGTGACTCCTTCTAACAGTAGGTCAATCAAGAAGTGAGTTGTAATTTACCTATTTTATTCCTGGAGGTGTGTCATCTAAAAGGGTATCAGGCATAAAAATTTCTCTATACTTATGGTGAGTCATGGAAAATGCTTACTCATATGCGATGATGAGATATTATGGTGGTGCGTCATTTTCTGGTGGTGAGTTAGGTTGACATTTTCTTAACTTTAACGGTGACTCATCCTCAGTAATGATTGGTAGCGACTCATACATAGTCAATTTCATCACCTGTCTCAGAACCTGAAATTATTATAGAAAACATTATGTTCATTAATATCATTTGAATCATGATGTTGTTTTCATATAAATAAAGAGATCAACAATCTCCCCCTTTTTTATAATCACAAATCATGGAACAAAAGGTACCACAAATATAAAACATGACATCAAAGGTAATATCAAAATATAAATGATGACTTATCAATCATAGTATGTGTAGATGGTTTCAAAGATAAATAATGATAAAGAATGATAATTGTTATGTATCAAAAGAAAAAGGTTAAAAACAAAAGGGTTCAAATGAAACAATATTGGAATAAGAAAAAAGATATCTGAAATAAATGGAATACATGTATTTTTTACACCTTTTATAATTATCAAAAAGGTATATATTTGTAGAAAAATACTATAAAAGAAGTAAAAACAAAGTTTAATAACATAATAATAGTTATCAAATTAATTCAAATGCATTATCAAAATGTTATTAAAAATCAAGTTACATCAAATACATATTGTATAAGACAAAAAAATGATCAATATTTTGTAGTGGGGTCCATTGGATCATTTCCATTATGATTTTCTTTATCATGATTAGAGGAAGGTGCAACATATAAAATATTGTGGAGAAGCTTCAAGAAAGGTAGATGAAATACCAATGGGAGTTCCAGCTATATCTCTAGGAGGTCATTTCATCGGAAAAATAAAAGGACATATTTTCCTCATAGTCTGGGTCTGATGAATAGGGAAAGGCTGAAATTTCATAGGGATAGTTGTGTAATGATCGATAAAACCCCTTGGTCGAAGAGAGGACTCTAGGGTAATTGGAATGGCTTCTTGAGAAAAAACTAAACTGCCTTGTACATGATAAAATTATGTCATCAGGTTAATAAATTCCATAATAATCTTGCCAAAAAAATTTATAAAACTAAAGAAATTACCATTCTCTTCCTTAAACAGACCCAACACATGATCCATCTCCTTCAAATGTCTCACTTGTTCATTAAAATTTTGATTAATAGGTGGAATCCACCCTATTTTAGATAATAATTTTAAATGTACATCTATGGAATTATTTTTTTAGATACTTGATAGGTAATACTTGATATCATTGGTTATAGTATGTCTACATGATTTAATATATTGAGCATATGAGGTAACCAACATAAGCACGTGGTTACTGTTATATTATATTCGACTCAATGTTTTTTTGGGATGATCAGGAAGAACACTTAAAGTATTGGTTGAGGAAGTAATCAACTATTCTCTGACAGAAAATCTAACTCATCAGATTTAAACAATGGAGTATGAGGAGTAATATAAATAAATATATCAGAGGATACATCTTCAAGACACTTAATAATCACATCCGGATAAACATTAAAAGTAAAATAAATATCTTTAATTTAATACTTGATATAATCAATATCAATGATTATTATTTTATTTTAAAAATAAAATTACTAAATGTGATGTACCATATTAGGTTATACGTATTGAATAACTAATTCAAACAAATATCATGCATCATTCTCACTAATATTTGTTATATGTGGAGATTTATTCTTCAATCACCAATAAAAATATGAATGAAACTTTTCACTAAAAGTATCTTACTCACTCTGTGTGACAACATCAACTGTCATAGAAAGAGGATCTAGAGAAGCATGTTCCGGTGTAAGAGGTCTCATAGAGGAAAACATTTCCAATAAACCTCAAATGTCTACTTGATCAATCATAGACCCCTTAGGATCTTTTTCATTTCAAACCTTGTGTCCACCAGCCTTTGGTTGAATCTTACTGAATTTCTCTAATTTTTCTATCATGGGATCAACTCGTCTATTTTAAGGACTAAAAGTTGAATATTATAAAAAAATATTATTAAAGAAATGAATAAATAATAGCATTTGGTACCAAAATAGGTGCAGGTACAATGGTATAAGGGGTACTATCACCTATCTCAACACTCTAGGAATCAAAATAATATTCACTAACTCGAAATTCATCCATCTAGGCATTATATTTCTAAACACATGAGCTATGTAAATCATCTTTCTGGCCTAAAATAGGTTCAAATTCTATACAGATGACAATTATATGCTCATCATTAGCCAAAAATACCAAACTATTCACCACTACCATGTATAACAGAATGTATGTCCATTATATCATACTCAACCATAGTTATTCCACAACACTAATAACACTCATCTTCTCGACCATAGTAGAATCAGATAATGTCTGGCTATCACAAACAGATCTCACATCAGTTACATCTACATCCTCACCCATGTTAAGTAATTCCCAATATGGTGATTTCCCCCGCTTAATATGTGCATCATTTCATTTAAGAATTGGGTCTACTTCTTAAGTTAAATTTGGCTTATGAATAGAAAAAATTGGTGAAGCAATAAGATTTGGAGGAATATCTACATCTCTCCTTCTAATTCATATATATGAGCAATAAATGAAAATGTTTTCATAATTATAATCATCACTTCCATTACCATTTCCTTTTTCCTGTTCTTGTTCTAATCCTCATCATCATCCTCTTCATCACCATATTTTGAACTACTTTTAAATTCATCATCACCTGAAACTTATTATTCTTCTTCATCACATTTAACAAACTTTTCTCTCTTTATAATTCTCTTAATTGGTTTAGGAGCTTTATAATTATTCTTTGGTGATTGAGGTGTCCATTCTGGGTAAATAAATTCGTCAATAGATAGTTATTTTTCAAGTTATTATTTTGAAAAAACGGTTATTTCTCATTGGAGTATTATACAACCTCATCATGCTCTAGAACAGGATAAATAACATACCTCGGTATGGTAGGATGATTTAACAATTTAAATTATACATATATCATAACACTATCTCCAACCCATAATCTTTTTTAGTGTGTTCGACTAATTCTCATCCTTGAACAGCTAGGTCTTGATATAAGGAAACCACCACAGTATGTAATTGTTTCTTGATTCTCATCAACTATAAAAATGGACTTTAACATTACTGAAATGTTATTTTGATAGATCAAAGAGATATATATCCCAATTATATATATCATAGCAGACATATTCCCCGTAATATAACTATACAAATTTATTATATGACCTAATTTCATAAGATAATGAAGATACACATCTTGGTATATCAAGGTGGAAAAATCACCTTTCTTGGGGCATAAAATGTGTTGTGTGAAATTATGTAACAAACTACACTCCATGTCCAACTCTGAGGTAATAGGTATCCTAGTTAACTCAAAACCAGTAAGTTCTCCCAGTGCATATTCATATAAAAAAATCAACCTTCCCTAGGATATAATCCTTTTTAATCCTCAAAAATTCTTTCTTGGGGTACACCCAAACACTTTGACCAATATTTTGAAGAAAAATAAACTTTTCAGCCATTTATTTTGTCTCTCATGTAATAATATTTTTTTTATTAAATCAAAACTCAATATACTAGTATAAGATATGAACCAACCTATTATAGAATGGTATTTTATTCTAGGAAAACCAATTTATCCTTCCTTGGTTTTAATTCACTTTCAATACAAGATACTTACTAGGTAATATAATCTTTTCTTTAACTTCCCTTTCAACTACTACAACTATGTTTCCATGCTCGAAGATAACTAGTTCAACTAGAGCAAGAACACTTGGTTACCCTTTTCACTTATTAGAAAATATTGAATCATATAAAAAATTCTTAGATGGGCAATTCAGCCATTAACTGTAGGCTAGTTAAATCTTTTAAGCTTGGTTAAAGCTAAAGGACCGAGATGTTTAGGAGAAGAGTGTTCACTTGAGGATAAAGTGTATCAGGATGTGATCATGATGAGATGGAAATAGACACGGTGTTTTTCTTCTATAATTTGGAATTTATTTATTCAAAAAAAATTGAAATAGTACTTGAAATAGAATTTAGAATCTGAGAAAATATATTTATCATGTTATATAAATAAACCCAAAATGGAAGAAAACAAGCTAATGATTAAAAATAAGTATAAGTATAAATATTCTTAAAGGAATGAAAAACCAAAGGTGTGTAGATATCAATAGTGTGTCGACCACAATAGCGAGACAACCCAATAGTGAGACAACTACAATAGTGAGTTAACCATAATTGTGTGTCATAAAAAATTAAACTTAACAAAAATTAATCATTCAGAATTTTTGTTTGATATAGTTATTTCTCTAAGAATTTAATAGATTAGTAAATATATCAGATAACTGATATTTTGGGCTGATAAAATCAAGAGTGATATCACTTTTTGAAAGTGGTCCTCAAATAGTTGTGTCTTATATCAGCGTGCTTTATTATAGAATATGATACTGGATTCTCAGAAATGTCTATTTCACTTGTGTTGTCACTATTTATGGGGACATGACGGAATAAATATATATAGTCTAATAAAGTGTTTTCCATTTAGAAAATTTGTTCACAATAACTAAATATAGCCATTTATTCATCTTCAGTGGTAGATAATGAAAAAAAATTGATTCCTACTTCACCATGAAACATGATTCTTGCATAAAAAGCGACATATTCTAGAGGTGTTTTTTTTACTTACTTCCACCAAAATAATCATCAGATTAACTCGCTAAATAAAATGTATGTCCTATATGGTTAAATAATAAAAAATTTGTTGTATACATGAGTTATTTAAAAATTATTGTAACATCATTAATGTGTGACTCTTTTGTATTATCTTGGAAGAGAGAATAGATACACACTCTAAAAAATATCTAATCATCTAGCAGTCATGTAATGAAGACTAATAATAATACATTTTTAACTAGTTTTATCAACAAGTTTCCTAGCTTCATTAGGATCCAACTTATAGGTGGAACTCATAGGAAAATCACTACACTTATTTATATCCATGTTAAATTATTTTAAAAGATACTTTCTATATCTACTTCTATTCAAAATAATTCCTTTTTTTATTTTTAAAAATGTAAAATACAACATAGATTTTAATTTCACCCATCAAACTCGTTCCAAAATCATTTTTCATCATTTTAGAAAAAAATTTACAAAGATGATATTTGATGATCCAAAAATAATACCGTCTACACATATTTTTACTAGTAAATGAACTTTGTAAATTTGTTTTATGAAAATTTTAAGACCAGTTATACCTTTTTAAAATCTTTTTTAAATAAGATATTTGTTATTCCTTTTATGCCATGATCTATTAGCATGTTTTAGATTATATAATGATTTTTTCAATTTCAAAACATGATTGGGAAATTGGGGATTTTTAAAATAATTGGGTTTTATAAAAAAATCATCAACTATAATACAATTAATAAATTTTCTATTGATATCCATTTGATAAAATATGGAAATTTAAATGAACTACATAAGAAAGTAGGATACATATTTTCTAATGTGTGGGTATTAGTGAAAGAGTCTCTTCATAATAAATTTATTCTTCTTGATTATAAATATGTGCATCAAAGCTATCAATGTTTCTTAATGTTGTACCTAACTCATCAATTTTTTTCCTAAACACCTATTTAGTGCCAAAATTAATGGTTTCCTTTATTCAATCTATATTTTCCAACATTTTTTTTATTCAAACTAATTTAATTATTCATTCATAGCTATTATACATAATTCATCATTAATAACATCATTGATGTTCTTAGATTCTTTATGAGACAAGAATGATTAAGGGTAAACATAATTTATTATAGAATATTACATTATGTTCATATATATAGGTCTCCTAAAATAGCATCTAAATAATGATACTTATGGGTTCTAATAAATTTTAAAAAATATGGATTGATCACTTATGGATTTTCATGTTTGAGTTCTGAAAGTTCTGGAAATTAATCAAAACAAGTCAATTTTATTACTATTTGATTACATAGTATAATGTTTTATAATTTATATTCATGAATATAAATAATTCTTAATGTTTTATAAGGATTTATTAGGAAAATATGGATCTATATCATTAAATTTTATATGAAATAATTCTTCCACAATTTTTGTTTTCTTATTAAAAACTCCATAATATTTTCTAGAGATTGAATAACCCAATAAAATTCCTTAATCATATTTAGAGGACAATTTTCACAAATTTTCCTTAATTTTAAGAGTAAATAATTTGAAACCAAAAACATTAATGTAATTAACCTATGGTTTCCTGTTGTTCCAAAGATCATAAGGGTACTTCTTAAGGATAGGTCTGATTAAGGCTCTATTTATGATGTGACAAGTTGTATTGACATCTTTTATACAAAAATATATAATTAGGTCATACACATTCAACATGTTTTTAAACTATCTCATTTTAATTTCTAGTTTCACTTTAAACAAATCAATTTTGATGAGGGGTCTTTGGAAAAAATAACTAATGAGTGTAGCCATTTTGTGAGAAAAAAATTTACTGTTTTGATTTTCAAACTTATTGTCAGGGTCCCTCCATAAAGTGGTAATTCTAATATACATTATAGGATTTCTCTACTAGTGTTACTTGAGTAAAATAATAAGATGTGGGACTTATTTTATATGGGTTCACTTTTATAGGTGTTCCAATATTCGGAGAAGCAATGTTGTTTTCAAATAAGAAGAATTTGATAATGATATTATGAATTAATTATAAAGAAATAAATGGAATTTATATAATGAAAATGTATAAATTACCTCATATTTATGACTTATTTGATCAAGTTCATGGGTCTCATTTCTTTTTTAATATTGATATTTTTTTGTACCATTATCGAGAAGTCAAGTAGGATATTCCAAAACCAATATTACATAAATTGTATGGTTATTATGAGGTCATATTAATTATATTTGTGTTATAAATGATCCCGTTACGATTAAAAATTTTATGAATATATTATTCAAAGACTACCATGATAATTGTAGTGTAGTTTTTCTGTGACATTATATGATACACTACAAGTAATGAAAGGTATGACAATATTTTATGAATTGTTCTTGAGGTTTTGAGGAAAAAATGATATATGGTAAATTTAGTAAATTTAAATTTTGGATTAAAAAATACATATTTCTTATCATACGGTGTCCATCGAATGTATATATGCAAAACCATAAAAAATAAATGTTATCAAGGAATGACCATGATACACAAAACAAACAAAAATATAATGTTTTTTTATTTTAGTATGATACTGCTAAAATTTTGTTGAAATTTATTTCAATTTGATAATACACTAACAAATATAAAACATAAGGTGGTTTAGTTGACATGGAAATAGGAGTGTGAAGATAGTTTTGAATAATTAATGAATATATTGGTGAATGATTTTATGTTAACTATTCCATTTCATAAAGAAGGTTTTATTATTTATAATGATGCATAAATGAATGGTATTGGATTTATTTTATTGAAAAATTATAGTTTTGTGGAATAAGTATTAATAAAATTGGAAACCTGTGATATTAATTATCTAAATCATGAATTGGAATTGGTAGTAGTGACCTTTTTTGGCTAATATGAATATAATTCTTCTAAAGAGAGAGATATGGAATATACACAACCCAAAATATTTTGAAATATATATTTATATAGAAATATCTAAATATAAGTAAAATAATTTGTTTAGAACCACTCAAGTAATATGAATACGTTATCTATTATCATTTGGGGAAAAGAAAATAAGGTGGATGATACTCTGAGTAGAAAATGGTATCTTAACCATGTTAAGGGTAAGGAATGATCCAATTATCAAAGGCCAAAAAAATATAGACTTTTTTATTAAAATATATGAGGAATAATAATTATTATTATATATAATCACCTAACCATTTTTATTATATAAGAATAATAATGCTTAATGAGATGATAAATCCTAAAAAATGAAGATGAAATATGTGATTAATGGGAAATTATTATCCCTATACCCTGGGTATGGTAGTGTTTTAATGTTTGGAAAGAGGTTATGTGTTCCATTTGTAGTAGATTTAATGATAATATGATTCTTGAAGCTCATATATAAAATTTATTTATACATATAACTAGTACCATGATATATAGGGATACCTAAGATCTCTTTTGGTTGGAAAATTTGAAGATAAAAAATCTAAATTATATTAAAAGATGTTTAGTATGCTTAGAGGTTAATGATGAAAGAAAATTTCCTAAAAGAGTAATGCAACCTTTTATTATATCATAATAAGTGTTGGACAATAATAATATGAATTTAATCATTGGACTTATTAGTATGTCATAGTGTAATAATGATATTTGGGTCATTATTGACCATCTTACAAAGGATTCTCATTTCCTTGAAATTCCATAGTATTTTTCAATGGAATGTATTTGAAGGATGTATGTAAATGATGTTGTGAGACATCATGGAACTCCTCTATCAATAGTCTCTGATTATGAACCATGGTACACATCAAAATTTTATAGTATTCACAACAATTAATTAAATACAAATATTAACTAATCACGACATATCTCCCACAAACATATGGGTATCCTAAGTAAAAATTTTAGAAATTGGAGTGTATTCACTCTATACTTCCATGGAATTTAAAATAATCAATTTTACCTCTTCTGAAGTTTTCCGACAATAACACTTACCTCCAAATAATTATGATGGAACAACATGATTCATTCTATGGAATGATATTTCAAACATCGTTGTGCTAGGATGATGTCAAAGAATGGAAGTTTCTAGGTCCATTATGGGTGAAATAAATTGTTATAATGTATGATCCATCAAAAATAATATCAAGAATGGCCAATGTTGATAAAAAATTTATATTGACAATCGAAGGAAGGATATTGAGTTCCAAGTAGAAGAATGAATATTCTTGAAGGTATCTCCAAGTAAAGTTGTTATGATGAGTATAAATATTGGAATATTGAGTCTAAGATATATTATAATGATTGTAATATTTGAGTACATAGTAGTAGTGGAAAATTTCTTGGCCATGTAACAAAACCAATCCAAATTCCATTATGTCTTCTATATATCACATCTATGGAATTTTATATTAGTCCATAATTATTTCCTAAATGTAGGTCACATTCAGTTGGAGATAGACATATCATATGAATAAGAATCAATTAATATTCTTTATACAACCAAAAAAGTGTTATGAAAAAGAATAATTTGGTTGGTAAATATTCTTTGGAGGAATCATCTTCTCGAAGAGGTAACATGGGACCTATATGATTCTAGGAGGAAGTATTATTCATGTGTATTTATATATATATATTTACAATTTTGTTGAACAATATATTAATGTGGGGATGTGATGTAATACCAGAGTTGTTTAATAGTAAATAAAACATTCATCTTAATATTGTTTGAAAATTCATACTTTATTGGACCATAATAGCATAACACATATTGATACACTAGAATCATTAAGTAATTAAATTAATAATATTAGATAAATCATGCACCATAAATCATGTATATTTTTTGAAAACACTATAATCTTGTACTACATCAGATCATAATATAAAAATAATAACAAGAATCGATCATACAATGATATTAAGAAGAAAAAAACAAATATTTAAATGTATATAGTGTAAGAACATTCATAGTTAGGTGAAATAATTTAGATATAGGAATGAGTATATAAGGATTAATATAAAAAATGGTCAATATAATCATTTGTAATTGTGTTTGTTGGCCAATATGACCACTGTTATATATGACCTTTAAAAAATATGGCGATTGGGAATTATTATCGTATGTGGTATAATGATAAGAACAAAACATTAGTTTTTTTAAAATAAGGGAAATAATAAAAGTAAATTATCACATAAGGGAGTAAATATGGATTTGAAAATTAGGAAAACAATTCATGAAGTTCATTTATAAGGTCTTATAAATAAGGTGGCATAATTATGGTTTTCCCCTGAGTAATCCCATATAGAACTCCAACCAAGGATGTTGGAGCGGAACTATAGGTGCGAAAAGTTCAAGTTAGTGGATATCACCACCTGATCAATGTTGTAAGAACCACCCAATTAAATAAAAACCATTTCAAAACATAACTATATGGAACCATAATGTTTTATTATAGGTTATTTATCAAGGGGATGAGTAGTGTTGTAATGTAGATTCATTATGAAATTTTATGGGTGTTTAATCTTACACTTAAATTTGATGCATGTTTTAATCTAACTTAAAAGGTATAATGTAGGAGCATAGAGAATGAATTTTACAAAATAGATTTAATATTTGGAATCAAGATATCAAAATTATAAATTTAGTGAAATATTGTTTTTTTATTGAAATAGTAAAATATAATAAAAATGGTGGAATACTTTAAAATATGGTATTTATGACATCATATTTATGTAATCATGAATAATTTTACAAAATTAAGTTCCATTCCACTATTTTAGACCTAAAAATTATTTTGGGTCATTATTTTTTGTAGTGGAGCACAATGGTTATAGTGAGACCCTAAAGGAATGCGGAAAAATAATATAATTAATAAATTATTCCATGAAATTCCCATAACCACACATAAAAATACAAACACCTCCTTTCATTATTACAAACAAAATCCAAATTTACCACTTCATGTTTCTCTAAATAAATATATACACTAGCTCTATGTTTATTTGTGAAAAGTTTGGTTGGATATATGGTCATGTTCCAATATAAGAAACATAAGATAGGTTCCCATATAAGAAGAAAAATATAGACAATGGTTTGTAATTATATCTCTTTATTTACTATTTTTATTTCTTTAATTGAAATATAATTTAAATTTTCAGTTTATATGTCATCATGATATTTATATATGTTCTTATTTAATCATTAAACTACTATAATGAATACATTAACCAAAACCCTTACTTTTTTCGATTATTATATGTTGTTACTATGCCGATGTAAGGGTTGAATTTCTATCTCACTACAATTTCTATTTAAAATACCATTTTCATGTCATTTATAAACCATGAGTTATTATCCCATAATTTGGTTTATTTATTTATTTTCTATTCTTATGAAAATACCACCCATGTGATCATTCTATTCGCTCACATTATGTCCAATTCAAAATTTATTATTATTCTTAAACCTCATTGGAGCCAAAAAAATTATATAATATGGTTATAAAAATATTGTGTGATTTTTTAAATAAATGCATCTATTTTTATGCTAAAATTTTAAATGGTTCTAAATCCATGTAATCTAGGGGTAATAACATTGACAATAGTTAGTCAAGTATTTCCTGGTTATCATCCTAGATCATAGTGAGTGGACCCTTACTCTACCCATAGTTTGTCACTCCTAGTAGATATGGTGTTCAAAATTATCAAAAAATATTTGAATCAAAAAACATAGTATTAATATTTGATAATATGATTATGATGTTTGAGAATATAAAATTCCATAATCTAGATTGTTTTTGTGATCTATGTGATTATTCATTCCAATTTCTTTAATAAATTACACTTATTTATTCATTATTATAGATTCAATTGTACTCATGATATTTTCCAGGAAATATTTATCTTTTATTTGCTTCCGCTATATGTTTTTCACTTATTGAGTATTTACACTCACCACCATTACTATATTTTCCATGTAATAATAAATCCAAAATCTCTAGGAAACATGGGTTGAGTTAATTATATTAAATAAGAAATGGAAATATTTTAAAAGTGTTGATTAATAGAAAGAGGTATTTACACCTACAACTAAAATTAATTGGAAGTGAGATGGATAGAATACGGATATAGCCTCTCCTTGTTAATGATTATAACTTAGAACTAATTAATACTACCCAAATCAAGGATTAATGATGGAGTTGATAGCTATGAGAGAGAGAGGTGGGAGAGATGAAGGGAGAGAAAAATTTTGTTAATTTGGGTGAATAATCATAATGTTATATATTTTAGGGGATAAAAATAAGTTTTAATAATAGAATATATCCCTTTTAGAAGGTCTTTTTCTTAGGTGTGTACTAGGTACCCAGTATAAGATCACTATGTCATAAGTAGATCAAATAGAACAACATTCATCCCATACGTAAAAAATATTAGACCATAGAGTACAAAGTGACTACTAAACCTTTTCCCATTGTGCTTCGTCATCCTACCGCTTATTGAAATAACTTTAATCATTTCCAAGTGATAATTACACTAAATTTAACGTTAAAAATAACAATTAATAGGATTCTATAAACTTTCCAAGTTAGTTTCTTTATAGTCCTTTCTCATACATTGAATGTTTTTTCATTTTTCAGCAATTTATTTTTCTTCCTTATTAAGGTAATCCATATTCCCCATTTTATCTTCATTATTCTCTTGTTTTCTTGTAATCCCCAGCACAATTTTCATAGTGTCCATAAATTTGGAGGGATCATGATTGAATACCTTATAGATATTGATGTTAGTGTGTATGGAATAGGTCTATGGGTTTTCTCCTACTGTATTTGATAGTTTCATCACATACACACTCTATTAGGGATGTTGTTTTTGTGTTTTTCCCATTTTCCTAGAATTTTAGGTATTCTTGAGATTTTTTAAAAATATTTTCCCTTTAAAATTATTCATGTTATCGATCTATGAATGGGATTAGTGGACCTTATTATGTCGATAGTAATTTCATGTAGGTTTTAATACATAATTGATTACCCATGGTGAAATCATTGGGTTTCAAGAGGGTTTTCATGGGATTGTATATTTTTTAGATTTTGTTGGGTGTTTAAATGTCAAATATAATGTCTGTGTGTTTTATGTGTTTACAATGTTTCTGTGAGTATTTAATAATTTTATTATTTTATTATTTTAATGCTTTATTGGATTTTGTAGTTTAAAAGTGGGGGTTATCCCTTTTTTAATTTTTAAAAAATCTATAGAATATATATTTTTAAATATGGTTTTAAATGGGAATTTGAAAAGGGGATACCAGTTATAAAAATTAATTTCAATTTGGAACGTTTGGATATTTTAATAAACAAGTTAATCTACCATTTTATTCCATAGATTCTTATTTGATAATGATGTTTCTATATTTATAGAGGGGTTCAATCAGTGGGGGTATATATGTGGGGTGAATAGTTGCACTTTATTTATGATTAATGTATTATTGATAATTGATTTATGTACCTCATATCCTTCACTATTAATCATGGGGATCATCACCATATTATAGAGTGATTGAGATAGTACTACTATATAGTCATAAAATGATTTACTAGATCGATCATGGTACTGGAAGCTATTTGAGAGTAGCATAGTTTAGGAAAGGTTACAACAACCAATTGGTTATAAACTAAGAATTAATTAATATGATTGAATATATTTATACCCATTTACATCTAGGATCATCTCACATGGTTTCCAAGACTTGTCAATTATTATATACATTTGTTGTTTTCAATTTTCTATAAAAAAAATCATTATTTCTTAATTTTATTTCCACTACTTCCTTTATTCTTTTCATTTCCTTTTCACATCGTATGATTCAAAATTCTGTTTATGTATCTAATTTATTATGTTAGTTTATTTTTTTCATGTTTTGGATACATTGATTACATTCATTATATATTTTCAAAGGGAATTTAGTAAAAGAAGATCAAAATAGATTATTTAGAGGGATTCTATTACATGTTTCTTCACATGATTAAGGGTTTGGGAACAGAGTTTTGACAATAACTGATGAAATTATTTATTTAAAAACATAGGATAACATATTCTAATATTTTATTTCAAATTGGAATGTCTATAATTTTTTGGAAAATTGATAACAAGTAGTTTGTATGTTTACCTAGTTAGATATTATGCTCACACACTATATGTGAAACAACTTATTAGTATAACTGAGCGTGTTTTTCAATTTTATGCTCATTCATAGGATTTATCTTAGAGTGATTTGTTGTAGAGAATAGAAAATGGTATTTGAAGTCATGTATAGATTGTGTCAAGATTTTTGGTTTTCGTTTTCTATCATAAATTTATTTTCCACGTGAGCCTTCCTAATTCTCTATATTATTTTTTCTATTTTTGTAGTATATTTTATAATATGGTGTAGATTTATTCTAGTTTTGATTCATTTTTATTTTAGTTTTTCCGTATATGTTTATTTTTTTCTTACAGTCCTCTAATACAAAAATGGTTATAATGAAATTTTGGGTGGAATCTTGGTGTCTCAATTTTTTCATTGATTGAAATATTTTCTACCAGATATCACATTATGCCTTTGTACTTGAATCTAGCCCAAGGTAATTAGTAAGAATCTCAATCTATTTCATAAGCAAACATGTGAACCTGATTTTTTAGCTTTTCATATTAGGTTCATGAAAAATATTATGGAAAATATAACTAAAAGGAAAACTAAAAACATGTGTGGATAACTCCTTTCACGTGACTCTAAAAGCACTTAAACATATATCCAATATGTCTCTATAAATTATCACCAGTATGTAGAGGCATATTAGAATTATCTAATGCATATTTCATATAATCAATATGTACATATATTATAGACATATATGGAGTGATTATATAATCCATAGAAAAACAACTACAACCGTAGAACCCATAAGAGTAACATATGATCATATATGAAAATTGATCATTATCCAATGACCATTATTTTTACCATGGAAATAAATATTATGTGTAAAACTAGACACCCAAATAAACTGAATGATATAATAAAAATGATGTAAACTATAGAACATGGGGTTCAAACACATTTTTTTCATCATCTCAAATGAAATACTAGTGGAATTACATCATATCATATTCAAAATACATATAAAACATAATTCTTTGAGACAAATTCTCGGTTCATCCAATCACACGAACCTAAAATCAGTATCTAATTTCACAAACATACCAAATTATCCATATGTGATACCATCTTAAAATAATCATTAAGAATACAAATAGTTTGTGAAATGATATCAAAACCACAATATTTTTAGTATTGTATATTATTATTCATCCACCTGGTTAGTCCACTAGAGAAAACCAAATTCTTTTCAAGTTCATATACACACATTTTTAAACCCCAAACATCCCTTTTCAGCACAATTTCTACATAGTTAGTTTTACCAAAACTCCCAAATAAATCATAAAATACATATATAGTTTTTATAATGCAATAAAATTAAAATTTCATTTATTTACATGAATTTATTTGTATATATTTCAACAACCAAAAATATAACATCATGTATGTATAATATATCATTGAAGCATAATGATAATTAATAAAGTAGTGAATAAAACATAAACAAAAAACAGTTCAACAATATTTTTATCGCTCCTTTCCCCACCAATAATTAATCTATTTATTTTTATAGTAATTTAAATTCTTAATTATCTATTATCTTATTTATATTATCACACTACGGCAAAATGAAGATTTAATGGCGTTTTTTACCCGTTTTGCGGTGGTTTAAACCACCGCTAAATCGATTTGCGGTAGTTTTGAAAAACTGCCGCTAAATTGTGCATCGGGAAACTATTCGCGGCGGTTTTCAAAACCATCGTAGAACGTTTCGTGGTGGTTTTTTAGTGGCGGTTTAAACAACCGTTAAATGATTTAGCTGTGGTTTTTGAATTTTTTTTATTTTATTTTTATTTTATTTTATTTTCTTTATTTTTTAAATTTTATTTATTTATTTATTTATTTATTTATTTTATTTATTTGTTTTATTTTATTTATTTTATTTATTTTATTTAATTTATTGAATTATTTATTTTATTATTTTATTTATTTTATTTCATATTTAATATATTTAATATATTTTTTTTATTTATTTCATATTTTATTTATTTATTTCATATTTATTTTATTTATTTCATTTAATTCGCATTACTTTATTTACTTTATCAATGCATGCATTCTCATGCCCATGCACATGCCAATGCACATGCCCATGCACATGCCAATGCACATGCCCATGCACATGCCCATCCACATGCCCATGCACATTCCCATGCACATTCTCATGCAATATAAAGAAATATTGCGTTTGTTGAGATTTGAACCCCTAACTTCTTGCATATTTTCCAGACATTACCTCTCCAGCAAGCTCGTCATGTAGTTAATAAACAGAATTTAATATACTTATATATACTAATTGAAAAAACAAATAATACAAAACTAATAAATATAAACTCAATAATAATTAAACAATAAGAAATAATCAATAATTAATAACCAATAATTAATAATTAATAATTATTGATTTGTTAGTTATTTATTGAGATATTTATTATTATTTACTTTTTATTATAATAAACAATAAATAAATTATAATAATATTTACATAAATTATAAAATTATGAAAATAAAATAATAAAATAATAAAATTACGAAATTAAAATAATAAATAATAAATTATAAATTATAAATTATAAATAATAAATTATAAATAATAAATAATAAATAATAAATAATATATAATACAAAACAATAAATAACTAACAAAAAACAATAAACAATAAATAATAAATAATAATCAACAAATAATAAAGAATAACGAATAAATAATAAATAATAAATAATAATAAATAATAAATAATAAACTATATATAATAATAAATAACAAATAATAATAAATAATAAATAATATATAATAAATAAAATATAACAAATAATAATAAATATTAAATATTAAATAATATATAAAAAATAATAATAAATAATAAATAATAAATAATAATAAATAATAAAAATTAAATAATAAAAAAAATTAAAAATAAATAATAATAAATAATAAATAATAAATAACAAATAACAAATATCAAATAATAAATAAATAATAACAAATAATAATAAACAAATAATCAATAATCAATATTCAATAATCAATAATAAATAATCAATAATATATAATAAATAACAAATAACAAATAACAATTAGAAAATAATAATAAATATTAAATAACAAATAGTAAATAATAATAAATAACAAATAAAAAATAAAAAATAATAAATAATAAATAATAAATAATAAATAATAAACAATAAACAATAAACAATAAATCATAAATCATAAATCATAAATCATAAATCATAAATCATAAATCATAAATCATAAATCATAAATCATAAATAATAAATAATAAATAATACATAATACATAATAATACATAATAAATAATAAATAATAAATAATAATAATAAATAATAATAAATAATAATTAATAATTAATAATTAATAATTAATAAATAATAAATAATAAATAATAAAAACAATTTACAAATAATAAATAATAAATAACAAATAATAAATAATAATAAACAAATAATAAATATTAAATAATAAATAATAAATAATAAATAATAAATACTAATAAATAATAAATAACAAACATTAAATAATAATAAATCACAAATAATAATAAATAATAAATAATAAACAATAAATAATAAATAATAAACAATAAATATTAAATATTAAATAATAAATAATAAATAATAACTAAAAATAATAATAAATAACACATAATTAATAATTATAATTAAATAAATAATAAATAATAAATAATAAACATTAATTAATAATATATAATAATATTAAATAATAAATAATAAATAATAAATATAAATAATAAATAATAAATAACCAGTAACAAATAATAGTTAACAAATAAATTGTTTTATATTATAAATAATAAATGAAACACATAAAAATGTACAAAAATGCGTGATAAGGGATGAAAAAATATGAAAACGCATGAAAACAGATGGAGAAGTATGATGAAGGAAGCATTAGAAAGCATTAGAACACATGAGAACTCTAGAAAACCCCTTAATAATTCAATATAATCATCATAATAACCCAAAAAAAACCAGTGATAAAGATAACAAGTCATGGAAACCCAAATAAACAGTAATAAATGGAGCAACCATTAAAATCCGTCAAAACGGTCAAAAAGTGACAAAAACATTGGACTCACATTAACGAAGATAACTTATGATCTGAGAGTCCTTTCCAGATTTACGACTAGTCAAATCAAAGATCCTAAAAGGGTCTTCGAGCTGATAGGTGAAAGAGACCAAATAGATCGGCGGATCGGAAGTTTCGACCATTTAAAAAAATTGACGGGGAACGGGTCTAAGAAACGAGGCATCGAAAAACATAACAAACTCGATACACACTAAAAATGTCATAACATATGATCCAAGTGTCCATGTGGGTGCCGCAACTAGTCAAACTGAAGCTCATGGAACAAACTATGATCCAGCTAGCGGAGGAGTCCGAACTGACACACGGATCGAAAGTTAGGTCTGTTTAAAGACAAGTTCGACGGGACACCGGTGACTGAAAGGGGGTTTGATAGGCCTTTTGAGGGGTTTTTGGGGTCTAAAAACAAAACAAAACATTCCTTCTGTCGAAATGGTGCGTAGCTCTCTTCGCTGGCTTCGATTTGATATGTGGTAGAGCCCAAACGGACACCGGGAGTGAAAGTTATAGCCATTTGATTCTGGGGAACTTTTTTCAACTTTCTTATAACTCGCATATCATTCAAAACATAGACCGTCTCACGGTTTTGATTAAGCGTCGTCCAGATCTCTTCATGAGCTTCGATTTGACGGGTCGTGGTGCTCCAACGGAAACCTGGAACAAAAGTTGTCATCATTTTAGTTATTTCGGGTTTTCTCATGTTTTTTTCTTTTCTTCCTTTCATTTCTTGGTGGTTTACCCGAACCGCCACTATTTCATGGTGGTTTTTTTTAAAAACCGCAGCTAATCCTTGAAAAAAATTTCAAAAAAAAAATTAAAAAAAATTAAGACGTTTCACGGCGGTTTTTTAAACCGCCGTGAAATGACTGTTTTCTTTTAGTGTCACATTTTTTTATGTCTCTAAGAATACACCTAAAATATATTATTTGAAAACGAAAAAAAATTAAATATTTTATAAAAAAGCATTTTCAGTAATTAAACAACAATTTTGTGTAAAAAAAACTAATAAATCATTACTAAATCACAAAAAAATATTAAAAATCTTATTATAAACACTAAAATAAAAAAAGTGTTCAACTTTCTCAAATAAGAATAACAATATTCATACGAAACAATATCTTTTCACCTTTAATAATTGATGTAACTAAGGGAATCAATGAACTAGAAGAAAATTGATTCCATTAGAACATGAAAAAGTCTATACAAAATTACATATAAATGAAACTTATACTAATCAATGAGAATACTAACACAGAGATAACACCATTAATGGATTTAAAATTTTATTTCCATCATTAACTAAATAAATCCTCTATGTTAAAAGATGAATTGAAGATTATAAGACCTCAAAGATCCTAAAAATACATCTTAATATGGGGAATCGTGCATTAAAGGTAAAATCTCCCCAACACAAGAAGACATGTATTCCCCATGTTAACATAAATGGTTTATAAGGCTTGAGTACCCATTCACTAACCACTAGGCACCTCATGTTATTCATGGTGGTCCACTCTATATACACCACTACTAGGTTCTCGATACCCTACACCAGGTAACCGATGGTACCCGATGGGAAAATTCCAAGTAGGCTCACTTTGGTACAACATTTACTTATCTTACCTTCACCTTTATCCCCAAAATCCAACACATAATTTTTATCAAAATAAATAAAAAAGAATTAAAAATTAAATAAATTTATAACAAAATAACTATTGTTTTTACAATTTTTACCATCAAATAAATTCCAAAAAATTCCAAAAAAATATGATTATATTCAATCATAATATTGACATACATTTATAATTAAATCATTTTAAATTAGTATTTAATTATATAACCATTATCTAAATATAATCAATCTAATTTCACATTGTTTAAAATGAAATAGTGTTTAATATTATATACCAAAATTCATTAATGATTCATCATTAAAACATTTTCATTATATATTAATCTCTCCACATTTAACAATTTCTGTTTACTGTATAATGATAAACTTGATGAAACATTACCAATAAAATAAGAGAATATAATGATTGTGTAAAAAATTAGATTGCAAATTCGACCCTTTGTAGATGATAAATCATACTCAATAATCAATACCTCAATTTTTAACAGGCTTGTAAATAATGTAAAATTCTTAAAATTTAACTATTAGCCTCCCAAATTCTAAACTTTCATTAAAGTCACTGACTATACCACACCTCATTATGTTTTTCCACATAACCATTCTATACTATTTCCATATTTTTACAATGTAAACCATCACAATTAATGAAGATATAATGTATTTATTGAATTAATTATATAAGAAAAAAAATTACACAATTTCTGACACTATTAAAATTAAAAAAACTATATATCATTTTAAAAATTATAATAAAGGGTAAACAACCTAATTAGAAACTTATTTTAATAGTATTTTTTACCTAAGAAGATTGTATTAAATATACACAAGACATGATTCAAATTTATTCATTGTTGAATTTATATGCACAATTATCAATTAAATGAGGTGATCTAGGGGTTTAGTAAATAGTCCCATGAATTCTCCGAAGGCCTTATTTTATTATTTTATTATGGAAAATACTATTTTTACGGGATGAAGGGGAACCCTTACATGACCCATTTTCCCATGGAAGAAGGCTCGACACAACTCAAAGGGCTATATTCATAGTATACCAATTACATAACCCCTTGGATCATCCCACTAGAACACCCCACACCAGCTTCTACATCATTGATCACCTAGCTCCCCACCATGATTTACTGATCATCTAGTATTACCCTATGCAAATCTACATGGTACTTGGTCCTGATGGTGGTCTTCATACACTCTCATTCTTCAAATCTGGTTAGCTCTAGTTATGGTGATTTCTACACTTTCCTCTGATCCTCTAATAGGGAATGCTCTTTCTGAACTGGGCTACCCTAGGGTCTCTATGACCTAAAGGCCCAGAGGCCTAAAGGTATTTGATGACCCAAATTCCTTAAGAACCATAAGACCAAATCGATGGCCTGAAGACCCTAATCCGATGGATATTTCTATTGGCTATAGTACCAACAAATACCCTCTACAGTACTGCTATGGTGACTGCTATAGTCCATACTATAGAAATGATATTGTAACCCAGAAATCCGCCTCCACCCAATTTCAATCCTGGGTCTCATGGATGCCAAGTAAGAGCCTTTACGACTAGGGTGCGAGCTCATTGGAATTAGTAGATATTCATAGAATCTTTTAAATAAGAATTTTCAATTTTATATGAATGGATAGAATAATAATTTTCACCTAAATATAATACAAGATTCAAAAATAGATACTTTCACTTATGTTGGCATTCGGATTTTCCAAATGGATAATATTTTTACCATTTTTGGTGATTTTTAAATTTATGAAATGAATGGAAATATTTTTGTAATAAATAATATTTTTTACAATATTATTTGAACTTAAAATCTAATATTTATTAATTATTTATAATATTAATCATGAAGAAATAGGGTGTGAGAATTTTATCATCATGGAGGATGCTAATGGATGGAGAGGAATTATCATAGAGTGGGGAATTTTCATGGCTACTTCAGGGTTCCCAAATTATGATTCTGCTTTTAAAAAAATATATTTTTATTAAAATCACTCATTTTATATTATTCATAAATCACTGAATAATTAAATGAAATTAGAACATGTTATTTTATAAATAATGATTACTATAATGGAGTTATAATGGTCTAATTAGTTGAATATATTTTGGCTAACAATATAATGAATTTATATACACCAAATATATTTCAATAATTTGAGGGCTCAAAACTTCAATAAACAATGTATGATTTATTAATAAGAAATTAGACAAAAGGATAAAGAGATATTTTATATATAATTTCAAATATCTAAAACTATAATTGAAATATATAATACTGAGATGTTATATTATATAAAAATATCTTGATATAACTCAATGATCCAAATGACTGAATTGGGTCAAATAATTATATATATATATATATATATGTTTTAATAGTTTTCTAAAATATAATGGATTTGTAATTTTTAAAATCAATTAAAATATGGTAAGAGATAATAAATTAAATGTTCAAGGCTTTTTTCAATAAAATTAGGATATTTTATTTATAAATTTAAATCATTCTATCAATAAAATATTATTAGAAATATCTTTATGAAATGAATAAAATGATTTTGGAATAATATTTCTTGGATTTATAATTTAAGAAAAATTATTAATTGAATATTCAAAGTAATCCCTATTCTCTCTTCAAGTTTAAATATCCATTGAATGATTTTTTTTTTTGAAAATGGAGGCTATATTCGGGATCCATGGACTATAAGGTTTATATGATTGAAATAATTTGGTCATAAATGTATTTTTCAATATATAAATCATTTGAATAGGTATTGATATGTATCATAATGATTATGTCATCAAAAAATTTGTAAACTTGAATGATTTGTTTTATAAAATGGAACATATCATTCCATTTCATCATGAGTTAATGTAGTGTAGTGTGATTGTCTCAAACTGTATGAACTATTTGATCATGATTTAATCAATATATTTTTTATATTCTAATGAAACTTTTAAGGTTAAAGTGTGAAAGTGATAGGTGGAATCCAATTAAATCTCAATGTTCTAATCATATGACTAAATGGATACTAAAAATGATGATATCATAGTTAAGAGTAGAGACATAGGCTATGTGGGCCATATAATAATGAATTATAATTCCCAATGAGTATGTGTGGTGTATGAAAATATTATCTTATGTTTAGAGTGTTTGAGAGATGCACATGTATAACCATGTTATCATAGAGGGTGTGTATAATTAGGGGGATTAGGTGATATCATATTTGTTTTATAGTTAATGTTTCATTGGTAATTTATCTACCCCACCTACATAATAAATCACTATATAAATCAATTTTAAATTTTTTTAAAAGTTTAATTAAAAAAATAAGGGAATATAATTATGGTGTTAATTGTTTTTAGAATAATAAAAATTTAGTTATGGTAAACTAAATTAGAAGATGAATAAATTACTCCCAATCATATTGAATAAATTAAACGGTGGGAATGAGTATAAATTGTAGGTGTGAATCTCTAAAATTATGGTATTACACTATATTTATTAATTTATATATAATAATATTATTATTTAATAAAAACATCATATAATGGGTTGAATATTTATATTTGATATTAATATTTTAATACTTTATTATAGACAATAAATGAGGTGTTTGGGTTAAATATTTTAATTTTATTATTCAAGGATTAATGTGAATAAAACTATGTTGATGATTTGAAGACTGTGTTATCATGTTTAATAAGAGTAATATAAATAATCCAATAAAGTATATAATGATTTAAATTGTAATATTTTAGCATCATTAAGAGTTCTATAAACTGAAATTCTAAATAATTTAATTTTTTGTGATGATTTATATATAAATTGAAATGGAATAATTAATAAAAAAATGTAAAGAGTTTATGTAATGAGAAATATTTATGATGTTTATCATGAGACTTATGATAATTAAATATGATTGATGTTAGATAATTACAAAAAAGATATGTAATTTTTAAAGAAAAAAATGGGATTATATATTTTTATTTTTATACATGAAATCTAGTTGTGTTAACAATATTATATACATATTAGTATGAAATTAATTTAATCCAATAAATGGGGACAATTTTAATGATTTAGGGGATTTTTTTGAATATTATTTATATTTAAATCCATTAAAGGGTATGAAAAAAATTATACTCTTAATAATTAATGTAATAAAAAAAATGATAAAACACCAAATTTATGGAGTTATTAGTATTTAATAAATTATAATAAATTCATAAAAAGTAACAGAGAATGATGACATTCTATTTTTAACCAAATTTTATGTAATCCTTTTAATATAACATTATTTTAAATATTACAATGATGAAAATATTTTTTGGTAGCTTATAACCATTTTGAGTGGATAGATAATATGATGAGATGAATAACTCAGTACCTATAATATAATTTTCAGGTTATTCCAATTGGATAATATTACATTGATCATGTAAAAATTATGAAATTATATTATGGATTTTTTAGGAGGTATTTTATATTTCATATGTGGGAATTCCTAATCCAATTATCCTCCTAATATGTTTACAATGTATTAGTTATAAAATATCAATTAAAATAATGTAATAATATGGAATAATTTACACACACACACACAATCACAATAATAATGGTTAGAGTTAGATGATAATGAAATTTAACATTCTTATATATTGTTCTTTTTAAAGACTTGGGATGACTATTTCATGCATAATTTCCTACTCACATATTTTCTTTAGATATAGGCTATCAAAAATATATAAGAAATCAGATATGTGATGAATAACCTATGTTTTAATGCTCTATATCTCTAATATCTCATGGATTGTGGTGAATGATGGTGCAAATTATCACTCTAGTATATCACCAATAGGATTAGTGCAAATGAATACTCGATTTCTAGTTGAAATATCACTCAAAGCTCTAGGTAGAAGTAGACTGAATATTTAACTATGACTCTAAAATGAAATAGGTTTAGAATAATTACTCTAATATATCAAGATAGTTAATTTATGGTGAATCATTGGTTGGAAAGCTATGCAGGGTTGTGTGATGATATTATTTAATTGGATATGTTATTTTATACATGACTATCATCCTTATATATGGTGGATAAGTCACCAAATTTCAAGGGATTTGGGTATTTATTCGTTGGATATCTTGATAATTATAAACATTACTCCACTTAAGAGAATTAGATTATTGAATTTTTGGACTTGGAGACATGGTATTATTATTCCATTCCAAGATCCTATGTTTAGATAAAAACATAGTTGTTCCAAAAGCCTAGATATTTGGTAACCCCAAGTTCATCTTATTTTGCAAGGTCACCACTTGTTATTAGGATATTATGAATATAGAAAAACAATATATGTCTAATTATGTAATATTATTATTTATTGAGAGTGATGATCCTGAGATATAGTAATTTGATAGAGATCAACAACGACTATTATTATGGTTGATGATGATCTCTTATGAAATTAACATCATTATTATTGTGGCACATAGATAATAGTTATTCATGGGGTTGGATTACCATTAGGGATAACCATATTTAGTATTATTTCTCACCCTTAGATGAGAAATCATTTGATATTCAATGTTTTTTTCTATACATTTCCATGTATGAAGATGATGTATGATCTCAGAGGTATGAGCACGATAGTAAGTGGGATAGTTTTAGGAGTGAATCTTCTTTATAATAATATCATTACTGTCATAAATTGTACTTTTACATTTTTTGTATGAGTAATTTGTATTTAATAACACATTTTATTAGTTGAAAATATATTTTAGAGAAATTTTATATGTATTATTGTTTTATATTGAATATTTGATTGTTCATTTATATCATTAGATAATGTTGGATGATAAAAGGTCATATGTTTAATTTGGAGATAATGTCCCTGAAGTTTTTTATAGCTACCTCAGCACTTTTAACTAGCACCTGACCTATTAAAAGAATTTTTTAGGAGTTAACATAATGTTATGTCATTGTGTATGACAATTGGTGCACACAGTATTTATTAGGTACCACAAAAATTCCCATATTACCATTTACAATATAAATAATTAAAAAAACTCTATTAAATCCCAAATAAGGACTTCTATTTCGTCAATTAACTTAACATGTTTTGAATTTCAAAATATTAAACAGTCACATAACAATGAATAAAAATAATAATTAAATAATCAATTATCATCACTTAAATCTCAATCAATAATACATAATTCCCTATCAACATAATTTGTCCTAAATAAAATATAATTCTTTAATGATTTATTATATGTTATTCTATAAACGAAGTACTTTCCTATATTTCACTATGAATCCATAAAATATATTATCATAGAATAATTTAACATTAAAAAAATTTGTCTCAATGATCTTGAATTTCCCAAAAATGATCTAAAAAATATATATGTTTCTTAAAATAAAATTTAATCCAATATAACATATGAGATATATAATTATATTACATCCAAATCTAGGATATAGGTAAAATATCAGAGAATCTATTTTCTTCTATATATAGAACTATATGATAAGATACTTCTTGAATACACTCTAACATCATTGGGTGTAATATTGTTATGTGAGATGTTACTAATTATCACAATCCTCTACTACACATGTTATAGAAAAACACACAAAAATATATGATCACCAACTAGAAAAACTGTTGGTATTCCCCATTAATTTTTTTGAGTATTATAGTCAATATTTATCATTCATCAAGTATGATCGTATAATCTATACATAATCTTAATTTTCTTATACCAGTTTTTATGTAATAATAGTTAAGTCACTCGTGTAATCTCTATTTAACAGTAATCAATATAGTTATCCATTAATTAATACATAAGTATAAAATTAAATTTTTTAATGATAATTTTTATTATAAAAATATCACCTAATAGTAAATTATAAGCCTATAATAAAAAAATAGACCATTATCTTAGTATATTATTTCATGTCTAGATTGATACCATTTTTTTCAATCTATTTTTGGGAGAAATGATGTAATCAATTTAAACTAGGTTCCAAAATATTATTATAATAATTTCCACAAATGATAAATATATTAATAATTTTGATTTGATTTTATCAAATGAGGAAATCTATGTTACCTTATAAATTTTGAATCATAATTTTTATCATCTTTCTGAACAAAATTTAACTCTTTATTAGTGTTAAAAAAAATTATTTTAGAATCACATCCACAATTATTGAAATAATACCAAAACAAATAAGAGTTAGTGTTTATTTTTTCACAATAATCCAGGTAAATATATTCTTATTTAAACTAGATAACACACATTGGTGAAAAAAATAACAATTACATTATATTCAACCTTTATCTACTAAAAAAGACACCATTGAATGTATACTCTGCATATATAAGAAAGAAAACGTTATAATTTAAAAATGTTTATTTTTTTTATTCATAAGTGTATAGTCTACTGATGATTTATAAGTAAATGAGAAAAAATACCACATACATAATTTATATAATATTTCACATTCCATGTAAAATAACTTATGACACTGAAATGTATGAATAGCTATGTGAACAATTCATAAAAATGAGAAAACCATCCCTTAAATTAGTATAATTATTAACTATTTAATACTTAACCTTCTTATAATGGAATAATCAATCATTATCTTGATTAACCAAGGTACATAGTCCACCTCTTCAATGTTGAGTTGAAAAATTATTGAACAATAAAATTTCATGATATATCAATTTTAATTAACTAACTTTCTCAACTACATTAGTTTATGAATATTTACATCATCTAATTTTTCCCTAAATAATATATATACACTTCCTATAATGAAGAATATATATCCATAAACAAAAAAATCATTAGAT
The DNA here is from genome assembly GCA_963277665.1 of Viscum album. Lineage (NCBI taxonomy): Eukaryota > Viridiplantae > Streptophyta > Magnoliopsida > Santalales > Viscaceae > Viscum > Viscum album. The sequence continues at coordinate 132,682,779 of OY728162.1, forward strand.
CCTAAATAATTCTTTACATTTAAAATAAATAAAAAAATTATGATTTAAACATCATTAATTGCGATAAAATATGATTATAAGATATAATTTTTTCATAAACATCTAAAACTATTGTTACCAAAAAACGTTTCTTCCAAAATATGGAAAAAAATTTAACCACCACATTTCTAACATACAATATTAATAACAGTCTATAACCATAAACTATAATGAATTGAATGAAAATAAAACCATATAAATTAATATAAATCACTATACTCAATTGATTTTTTTTAATTGCAATATGAATTATTATCCAATCTAACTAAATTAAGAAAAAAATGAATTTATAACTCAATGGAAAAATATAACAATTATTCACATCCACCAAACTCAAACTTTCCAATAACTACTATGAAATTAACAATCAATTTTAATAAGAATCTATTATCTCTTATTCTTTTCTGAGAAAAAAATCCATCAATGGATAATTTTTTTGAGACATCTACCATCAAAAATATATTCAAAACAAAATAAAAATTTCAATATAATAAGTTAAAAAAAAGATAATGTGAATGAATTTCATGATTTAAATATAATAATAAAATGTTAGAACGTTTTAGATTTTATTTAACAACTCGATATATATATATATAGCTTCTTAAGATATAAATGTTTCGTATGAGGTAACATAAATGATTATAACTAACATTACCTTATCATTAATTTATAACATAATATGTCTATAAAACTACCTTCAGCCTAAAAAATCTAACATGTGATACATTAATAATAATTATATATTTCAGGTTATAAAATGCATTTTGAAAAAAATATTAGGTTTCAAAGACATATATATAAATTTTTTAGCACATATATATGTTTAAGAAAATAAAATGTATTTCATTTTTTTATTAATCATGTGAAAATACTATTTTGATTAATTTTCTGGTATTTTTTTGAAATATCTATTTTTACGAAACAATGGATTTTATTACTTTATTAGTATATAAGAGAGTCTAGAATTTTATAAATAATTTTAATTGACGAAGTTTCTATTTTTGGAATAATAATATTCCTTTTAAATTTGTTTTTTAAATTTATAATTTTTTTTAAAAATAGAAAACAAAATTAATATTTTAATTGTAAAAAAAATAATTTTTATTTTTTTAGTATAATTAAGCAGTACTTGCATACAATTTGGGTTTCAATTCATTTTAAATCCAAATAAATTTTATTTTATTTATAATAAATAAAGTTTTTTTATTTATAATAAATATATTTATTTCTGAAAAATCATTAACAATGATAACCATATCTCACACATAAATTTTACGCTTAAAATTAACTTATTATATGAAACAATTTTTATGCATTATATGTGCTAATAATAACATTAATTTTCCTCACTTCTGGAAAATTAATTGTGTACTTTTTTCCATATATTATATATTTATCTTAAAATTAAAAAATTATTTTTATTTTAAATTTTTTACATTATAATTAGTCATAAACGGTGAAAGTGAATTTATGAAGGTAAGGGTACATTCCGGTCAATGTAATTTAACATAGTGAAAATGGTTAAAATATGTGGAAAACATGTGTGATATTGGAAGGTGGATGGATTATATACTATATCTCTTTCCCCAAACCATTATTGTATATTTTTGAGCCTTAAGGACTGAATAATGGAGATTCATTACTTCAATGTAAAGAGATTCTCCAAAAGTGCCAATATATTAACATATAGATAGTGATCACCTCTTTCACATTTCACCACCATTTAAAAATATTTTTGTAAACCAAAACACATTAATAGTATGTCCTAAAAACACTTACTATTCCCTTAAATACTATTTTTCTCATTAATTCCATTCTAGGGGTCCTTAAATAGTTTCCCTAGGGAGAACATCTAAAGGAAAATTATTGTTGGAAACCCAAATTTTCTAAAATCTATTCTTAGTGTACACTGATAAATTATAATATATCCATGAAGTTATAATAAATAAATTATTTTTAATATTATAAAATATCATTATATTATGGAATATTCATTTTACATATTTTTCTAAAATCATTGATAAAAACAAAAAAAAAATCATGCCCATGTACGGACTACAGCCTCAACAAAAAACATGTTTTGTTTTCCATAAACACCTAAAATGAAAAATTTAAAAATGTATTTAGTATGTAAAAATTATATTATTTTAACTATTAATATTTTAAATTATAATATATATTTAATAAAAATAATAAACGACTATAGAAACATTAACCACCTTAAATGGTCATATAAAGGAATATTAATTAATTTGGAACCATTTAAAGACAATATTTGAAAAAATATATGTATTGATACAATGGAATAATAAAATAAATAAACATAAAAGGTAATATATATCATTATGTTATTTTATAACCCATTTCTCTATGATCAACAAACAAAATTTGATGCGACGAAATTAACAGGATAATCCCGAATAATTTATGGAAGCAGAAACTATAAAAAAATAACAAAATTTAATAAAATAAATATATAAAAATAAATATATATGAATTATTTTTTTAGTTTATATTTTATGAACATATATTAATTATTCAAGAAGTTATGTTTAAGTGAATTGTACATTTAAATACATGGAAATGGATATTCTTTACCTCATTCGTTACCTTTGAGTTATACCTTATCATTATTTTCCCCCCATTTATGAAATATTTTTATCATAATTTTTTTTTCTATTTTTGTATATATGTATTTTACATATGTTTATATATATATATATACTTTTCATTACAGTAGTTATACATTTTTTAATTTCCTTTGAACTTTCCATTTTAAAGTAAACTCTATTTAAGGATACTTTTCTATTTGTTGTCCCATGTAAAGAGTCAACCCTATAAATTTTTTAAAAAAATTAATAGATTATAAAAAATCTTATTATTTTATATATAACCCTCATGATTCAATAATATTTTTATACAAAATTATAATCACATTCTTTATTTAAAAATAACCTTTAGTTATCTATTAAAGTGTGCCTCAAGTAGTTCATTTTTATTCTTTCTTCTCTAGATCCATCACATTAATTTTCTACATTACAATTACTTGTTAAATTTTATTTCTATTTTTAATTTTTAAAGTCCAAAGGAATTTAATTACCAATCCACTTGGTAATACATATGATTTTATCTTCATTTATTCTGTTAATAATAATTATTAACCCCACTTCTTTCTCATGGGAATGATAATGCTTATAGTTTATGTATGGTTTATTTTCTTCAAGTGACATGAATAGATATTATTTCCATTATGTGATTGGTTTTCCTAGAATTATATATCCTTCCATTTAATTGGTTAAAAATTTATATCTTATTATATTTTTTGTACGTCATTAAAGAGTGTACCTAATTCTTGATGGGAATTTGTCTCCTATATATGGTTCATGAGAGGTTTTCTGATGATAAATTTGTTATGTGAAGGGTGGGTGATGAATTATATATAACTTTAATGAATTGGTTAAATCATTATATCTCATGGGATACAATGCAAGAGATTAGTTCTTGAACATAATCCACCTTGGGTCCTTGTCAACTTTATTATTACGGTATTTTTAGTGACCCTTCATGTAACATCCCAAGTAAGTAATGAATAATAGAAATTTTTATCTATCTCTATTTATGAATTAGATAGTGTTTTAGAGGCTTAAAATTAGAATAAATCCAATCTTAAGCATGGAATACACTAATATTTTTAAAAGGTTGTTTTACTGCCTTTTGATGGAAAACATTTTTTAAATCAAAATTTTGACAATTTTATAAGCACTATTTCTCAAGATAAACATACTATTTATGATTGGGACATTTAAATTTACATTGGGTTAATTTTTGGAATTTTTCTGACAATGTTCATTTTTTAATGAATAGTGAAAAATACTGCATTTTACATCAAAACTAATTTTTCATCTAATTTAATTATATGGATAGATTATCTTTTTAATTGGTATTAGAGTGTAATTAGAATATTTTTTTACAATTTAATCCAATGGTGGTCATTAGGATTAATTTCACTTGGGAATTGGGCATAAACAAGTGCCAAACTTTTCATAGATATTGTTTCTAAAAAAACCCACTATTTGTTTTGACAACAGAAATTATTTTTAAATTAATTATTTCAATTTCTCTGTTTGTAATTTGGTAAAATGTATTACATATTTGGAATCATAAGGTAAAAATTATGTAATCAATACTCTTTTGTTTTTTGGACATTATGAAGAGTAATGACGGTAATTATCGTTAATTATCTTGATTAATTAGTAATCGGGTAGTTAAGGATAATAAAATAATATCATAATAATAAAAAATGACCCCAACATGTGTCTTAATTCTACTTGGTGTGTCATGGTAGACCATGGTATGCTTTGTTTCAAACTTGGGGACCCTATGGAATCACATTTGTGTGATAATGACTTTTTCTCTTTTTATTTTTAAAGAAAGTTAAATATAACAAAGAATGTATCACCTGAGTAAAAATATTTATTCTGTCTACATATATGATCTATTGGACTATAAATAGTCATTGGAAATATAAAAATATTTCCTACATCATATTATTTTTTTATAATTTTTAAACAATAAATAAATTAAATTATTTATGACATCATGATGATGCAGCGATTACGTCATTGATGAACGATTTAAATAAAATGAAAAGATAATGTAAAATCTAAGACTTACACTTGTCAAAGACATATTGGATTAGTATATTTCGAATCCTTATCACCTTATCCTCGAAATATATCAATGTGGGACCTTTTAAATCTAAAACACATTTCAATATAAAGTTACATTTTGTAACTTTCCAAGAGTGCCCCTCCTCTCTTCTTATAAAAGGCCCACACCTCTACCTCCTTACCCACACTTCTCAAGCCATTGGCTCGGCCAAGATCTTCTAATTTTATCTCTCCACATCCTTCTATTCATCCTAGAACCTTACCTTAGGAATAAATCTCTTCAAGAAACCCTTTTGGTTCTAACCAAGAAGAGTTACACGATTTAAAGGTAAAGACTTCTCTAATGTTCTTTTGTTTTATTTTGCTTCTAAAAACCCCTAAAATATTTTTAATAATTTATTTTGTAACAACACCAGTATTTTCAATATAATATAATTTTTTTATAAGAATTTTTCGAGCTACACTTACAGACACATACATCATAATGGTTAAAGAACATACTATTTCCGTGGATGGAGAATTTCTACCTCACGAAACAATGATTGTTCAATATTCTTTTAACACCTTCAAATGTGGCCATTAAGATGTCACTATATTTATATATGATATATAATCTTTTTATTTTTTCCTTAATCTTCTGTATTTTTCATATATGGAATACCTTTATGGCTTCTATTATGGGTATACGTGATATCTTTATTTTAGGAAATGCGGACTACCGCCCCCTCAAAGTGATTTGATTCGTTAATGCCATATTTGGGATGTATAAAGGATGTAATTAATGATATTATATGTGATATTATACTGGAATTATAATATACCTTTATATCATTATGATTCCATTCCATAAAATATGAAATAGAAATGAAAGTAGCGTTCATGCGTACGTACGGCTTACCGTCTCCATGAATGGTGCATTTCATTTCATACCTCTAAATGTTATGTAATATTGTAAATGCATGTATATACTGGATATATATGAAATATATGATATCTAAATCATGAATATAATTCTGGATATAATGGATATTTTACCACATGAATAACTTGTAATTATAAAGAGTTTATTTTTTACTAAAGTTCCAATGGTCGACAAAATGACCATTATTAACTTAAATAATTACATATTGTTCATAACATGGTAATAAGTGATATAAAAGGAATAATGAACTTGAAAAAGGTTCTTAGGAATGTATAAATTAACTCACGTTTATTATTCCGTATGTTAAAGAACAATCGAGTCAAGTTAGACCTGAGGTAAGGGACTTCGTCTCAATCTCCTTTCATTGAGGAATATTTTGTTTTATACACAACTTTATTTTATATGGTGTATAAACCCCTTTTACTTTTATGTTTATTAAAAAGAAATCTTTTTTATACGAAGGTTTTACTAAACAACAAACGGGATTGTTTTTTCGTCGTACGTATGCAGCGACAACGACTTCTCCGCCACTGTGACCATTATTTGAGATTTGGATTCCTCTACAAGCCATAACTTCTTTTAAAATGAAAAATAAATACCATGTTTTACTTTTATTTTATTATGGAATTGAAAATGGTTTTCATAATGTTTTTATATCAATGTGTTGTATTGATATCTTGTGATTGAAAAGTGGAAATGTTATGTTGCCTTAAGGCATGTTTTATGTTATACAATTATGTTATGGTTCTTGGGAATTGTTATAAAGACGGGTGGTTACATGATAAACTAAGGGCGGGTGAGCCCATTATAGCTCTCTAATGCATTAGATAATGCGAAAGAGTTAAACATTATGGTTTCTCCGACGATATTTAGGGAATATACTGTGATGGGTATTCCAAACGTAACCATGAAGGTTACTCACTGCATATGAATGTTATGAATGCCTCAAGTTACCTTTATGTCTTATGATTTCTATGATTTATTCATGATTTGATGAGGTATGTTAAAATTCTTATGTTTTATGAGTAAAGTATGACTTCATACATGGACTAATGTTTTCATTTCGTACTTTTATATCCCTTACTGAGCTTTTTATGCTCATCCCATGTTTTTGAAATGTTTTTCACAGGTCAAGGTAAAGGTACATGATGTGATGATAGGGTCAAGGAAGTGTCATGAATGAATACAATTTTTGTTTTAAATATGTTTCTGTTGATGGGAAAAAATGAATACTATATTTTATGTAACCACTTTTTTTAAATGTGGAATGTAATGCATGATTTATGATCTAATTATCTAAAACTCTAAACCTGAAAAGATCCTCAATGTGCAATCTTGTAATAACTCAAGATTAAGTAATGTTTAATGCTGGGGACTTATATTTGGTATCAGAGGTCAGTTTAGATAACTTTAGGAGTTAGAATTCTATTAAATGATTATCCAAAATTATTTTTTTATGGTCAAATTGAAATGATATAGAATTTTAAGATTACCATGTTTCTTCATCTAAGACATGTTTGTTCAGAATGGTTTTCCGTAGAGGAAACAGGGAAGCAATTCTAGGAAGGCATACAGATGGAAATAACCTTCCGAATCCGCATCCTGAGATGGTCAGAATTGGAACTGAATAGTTTGTTGCAGTAATGGCACAGTTGAATCATGCGATAAATGGTGGTGGTATCCATGCACGAGATCAGCCAGATCAACCGCACAGGAACATGTCTGTGTGGGAACATTCCATGAGGCAACATCCCCCATCATTCAGAGGATCATCTAACCCTGTGCTAGTTGAAGGGTGGATTAAAGCACTGGATATGATTTTCAATTTCATGGGGTGTCCAGACAATTAAAAGGTTAGTCTTACTATTTACTGTTTGGATGCTGAAGCAGATCAGTGGTGGTTGATGGTTAAAAATATCAGTGATGCTGATGAGATTGATGCTCTCGATTGGGATGAATTCAAATGTATGTTTCTTGAGAAGTATTTTCCTAAGGATGTTCGACTTAAGATGGAAAAAAAATTCCTAGAATTGAGGCAAGCGGAAGACTCAGTGGCTTCCTGTGAAGAAAGGTTCACTCGATTGGCATGGTATGCTCTAAATTTTATCTGAGACATTGATAGTAAAATCAATAGTTTTTACTCAATATTAAAGCCAAAATATCGAAGTGCTTTATCTTCTCGCGAGTTCAAGAGTTATGAAAAACTTGTTCATTGTGCTGAGAAGGTGGAAATGGTGTTTGCCGATGATCAAGTGTTCTATAACAACCAGCAGAAGAAGAGACCGAGGTGGCAGGAGAAAGGAAAGAATTCTTCAAATAGGTCTGACGATAAGTAAACTATGTTTCCAGTTTGTGATAAATATGGTCAAAGGCATGCTGGGTAATGTCTTCTGAATTTTGGAATGTGCTACCGATTTAGTAAGATGGGACATAAGGCTCGTGATTGCACTGAAAAAGATCCAGGTGGTGGCAAGACCAAATTTGATTTACAATTAGTGAAATGTTTTATGTTTAATGAGATGGTCACTATGCAAACGAGTGTCTGAAAAAGAGCTCGAGTGATGGGAAGAAATTAGACTACAAGAAGAAAGGGGTGGTGAAATCCTTTGCAACTACTTCAATAGATGTCGGGAAATCAAATGATGTTGTATCAGGTACTTTTTTGGTTTTTTCATATTATGCCAGTGTGTTGTTTGATTCGGGGTCAACACATTCTTTCATCAATGAAAAATTTTCTAGTAAAATGGGAATACCATCTCAAGAAATGACTTCGGAACTTGTGGTAAAAACACCGGGGGTAAATGTAGAGGCAAAAATAATTTATAAGAATCTTCATATCCTTATCCGTGGAAAGAACCTACTTGAAAACCTTATTGTTTTACCTATAGTATAGTTTTATGTTATCCTGGGTATGGATTGGCTCTCTATTTACCATGTAATGATTGACTGTAGAGCTAAAGAAGTTTCTTTTCAAAAAGGCATTCAGTTTGCATACATGAATGAACCCTTACTGTTTATAACATATCAAGAGGCCATGAAACTTGTAAAAGATGGAAATGAATGTTACCTTGCACATATTGTTGAAAACAAGGGAACTGTTCAGATTAATGATGTACCAGTGGTAAATAAGTATCCTGATGTTTTTCCTGATGATTTTCTTGGAATAATACCATATCGGGAAGTTGAGTTTACCATTGACATAGTTCCTGATGCTAATCCAATTTCAAAACCCCCTTATCGAATGGCTCAAATTGAACTTTTAGAGTTGAAGGAGCAATTGCAGGATTTATTAGAGAGCGGTTTCATTTGACATAGCAAATCACCATGGGGTGCTTCTGTTTTATTTGTTAAAAAGAAATATGGTTCATTGAGACTTTTCATTGATTATAGAGCCTTGAATAACATTACTATTAAGAACAAATATCCTTTTCCTCATATCGATGATTTGTTTGATCAGCTCTAGGGAGCTCAGTTTTTTTTCAAAGATTGGCCTGAGATCGGGTTATCATCAGTTGAAGGTAAAGGAAGCAAATATTCCGAAGACCACGTTTCATACAAGATATGGCCATTATGAATTTGTAGTAATGCGTTTTGGGCTAACCAATGCACCTTCTGTATGCATGGACCATATTAATAGAATTTTCCATGAGTTCTTGGATATGTTTGTGGTTGTTTTCATTAATGATATTTTGGTGTTTTCTAAAAGTAAAGAGGATAATGAAATACATTTAAGGGTTATTTTTCAAACCATAAAAGAAAAGAAATTGTATGGGAAATTCAGAAAGTGTGAGTTTTGGTTGCAAAGAATTTCTTTCCTTGGTCACATTGTTTCTAAAGATGGGATATCTGTTGATCATGCAAAAACAAAGGTTGTTGAAGAATGGCCAATACCAACAAATGTAACTGAGATTCGTAGCTTCCTTGGTTTGTAAAGCTATTACCGAAGGTTTGTTAAAAAATTTCACGGTTATCTCGTCCAATGACTAAGCTAACTCGGAAGGGTGTTAAGCTTATCTAGACAAAAGAATGTGATGATTTTTTTCAAGAATTGATAAGAAGATTGGTGAATGAACCAGTTTTGGAAATACCTTCTAGGAATGGTGAGTTTGTTATCTACAGTGATGCTTCATTGAAAGGACATGGTTTTGTCTTAATTTAGAATGATCAGGTAATTGCTTATGCCTCATGACAGTTGAAAACTCATGAGGTAAATTACCCTACACATGATTTGGAATTAGCTGCTTTTGTTTTCACCTTAAAAATTTGGAGGCATCATTTGTATGGAGTAAAGTGTGAAATATATACCGATCACAAAAGTTTAAAGTATATATTAACTCAAAAAGAATTGAAAATGAGACAAAGGAGATGGCTAGAATTAATTAAGGATTAGGATTTTACAATTCATTTCCATCCGGGAAAAGAAAATAAAGTGGTTGATGCTTTGAGTCAAAAAAGTAATGCTTCATTAACAATGTTATGTTTGGAACGTGATCCTTTGGTTAAGAATTTGATAAAATTTGGAATAGAAGTTGTTCATGTAGGATGCCCTTCTATTTTGTTTCAGGTATCAGTGAAATCGTCTCTATCAGACAGAATTAATCAAGCACAGAAGCAAGACAGTGAGATTCAGAAAAAGGTAGAGCTGGTTCAGAAAGGTAAGTTTCCTGAATTCAACATTGATAATGATTGTGTTTTGAGATTCGAGAAGAGATTGTGTGTTCCATGTGATTCACAGTTGAAGAGAGAGTTGTTATGTGAAGCTCATAGTTCTCCTTTTTCAGTTCATCCAGGCAGTACTAAGATCTATAGAGATCTTCGATAGTATTACTAGTGGGAAGGAATGAAAAGAGACATTACTGATTTAACTGTGAAGTGTTTGACTTGTCAACAGGTTAAATTAGAGCAGCAGTTAAAGAAAGAAATGCTTCAGCCTTTACCTGTTTCAGAGTGTAAATGGTAGAATATATCCATAGACTTCGTTGTGGTATTGCCGAAGACACCTCGAGGTAATAATGCAACCTGGGTTATTGTTGATCTCTTGACCAAATCTTCTCATTTCCTTTCTATACGAGATACTTTTTCCCTAGATCAACTTTCTCATTTGTATCTTAAATATATAGATAGGTTACATGTAGTTCCTCTCTCCATTGTATCTGACTGTGATCCCAAGTTAACTTCTAACTTTTGGAAAGGCCTTCAGAAGTCATTGCGTACTGAATTAGATTTTTGTACAGCTTTTCATCCTCAATCATATGGGCAGTCAGAACAAACGATTCAGACATTGGAGGATATACTACATGCTTTTTCGATGGATTATCAGGGATGTTGGGACCAACATCTTTCATTGGTTGACTTTTCTTATAAATAGAGTTTTCATTCCTGTATACAGATGGCACCATTTGAGGCATATTACAAGAAGTGGTGTCGAACTCTACCTTTTTGGGATGAAGTAGGTGAATGGAAGTTGATGGGACAAGAATTGGTAAAAGAGTTGGCAGAAAAGTTTTAGCTGATACAAAAACACATGAGAACAGCTTAGAGAAGGAAGAAGAGTTATGCGGACAATAGGAGGAAGGATCTCTTTTTTGAAGTAGGTGATCATATTTTTATCAATGTTTCACCATGGAAAAGTGTGATGCGATTTTGTAAGAAAGGAAAACTGAGTCAAAGGTTCATTGGACCATATGAATTTCTGGGGAGAGTTGGATCAGTTTCATACTGAGTGGATTTACCTCCGAGTTTATCTCAGGTACACAATGTTTTTCATGTTTCAATGTTAAGGAAGTACATTCCAGATCCATCTCATGTTTTGAGTCCAGTGGTAGTTCAGCTAGAAGAGAATCTATATTATGAGGAACAACCGGTCCAGATTCTTGACCACAGGGAGAAAGTGTTGCGGAATAATGTGATTCATCAAGTAAAGGTTTTTTGGAAAACTCACATGAGTGAAGAGGCAACATGGGAATTTGAAAATGCAATGAGGGATAAATACCCCCACTTATTCGATAAGTAAATAAATTGCGGGGACACAATTCTATAAAGGGGGAAGGATGTAACATCCTAAGTAAGTAATAAATAATAGAAATTCTTATCTATGTTTATTTATGAATTAGATAGTGTTTTAGAGGCCTAAAATGAGAGTAAGTCCAATCTTAAGCATGGAATACACTAATATTTTTAAAAGATTGTTTTACTGCCTTTTGATGGCAAACCTTTTTTAAATCAAAATTCTGATAATTTTATAATATATATTGGTCAAAATAAACATATTCTTTATGATTGGGAAATTGAAATTTACCTTGGGTTAATTATTGGAATTTTTCTGACAATGTTAATTTTTTAATGAATAGTGAAAAATACTGCATTTTACATCAAAACTATTTTTTCATATAATTTAATTATATGGTTAGATTATCTTATTAATTGATCATAATGTGTAATTTGAATATTTTTTTACCATTTAATCCAATGGTGGTCAATAGTATTAACTTCACTTTGGAATTGGGCATAAACAAGTGCCAAACTTTTCATAGATATTGTTTCTAAAAACCCCGTTATTTGTTTTGACAACGAGAATTATTTTAAAATTAATTATTTCAATTTCTGTGTCTGTAATTTGGTAAAATGGATTACATATTTGGAATCTGAAGTTCTAAATTATGTAATCAATACTCTTTTGTTTTTGGACATTATGAATAGCAACGACGGTAATTATCTTTAATTATCTTGATTAATTAGTAATCGGGTAGTTAAGGATAATAATATAATATCATAATAATAAAAAATGACCCCAAACCATGTCCTCAAGCTACTGTTTGTGTCATTTCTGACCATGGGATGCATTTTTCCAAACTTGGGGACCCCATGGAATCAATTATGTGTGATAATTACTTTTTATCTTTTTATTTTTAAAGAAAGTTAAATATAACAAAGAATGTATCACCTGAGTAAAACATTTTTAATTTTGTATACATAATTGATATATTAAACAATAAATAGTAATTTTTAAGATAAAAAGATTTCCTAAATCATAGAATTTTTTTAATAATTTTTGGACATTATATAAATTAAATTATTTATGACATCATGATGATGCAGCGATTACCTCATTGATGAACGATTTAAATAAAATGAAAAGATAATGTAAAATCTAAGACATAAACTTGTAAAAGACCTATTGGATGAGTATATTTATAACTCTTATCACCTTATCCTAGAAATATATCAATGTGGGACCTTTTAAATCCGAAACACATTTCAATATAAAGTAACATTTTGTATCTTTCCAAGAGTGCCCCTCCTCTCCTCTTATAAAAGGCCCTCATTTATACCTTTTTACCCACACTTCACAAGCCATTGTCTTGGAAAATATCTGCTCATTTTACCTCTCCACATCCCTCTATTAATTCTAGAAGCCTTAACTTAGGTAGAAATCTCTTAAACAAACCCTTTTGGTTCTAACTAAGATGAGTTACCCGATTTAAAGGTAAAGACTTCTCTAATGTTATTTTGTTTTATCTTTCTTCTCCAACCCCCTAAACTCTTTTTATTCATTTCTTTTGTAACAAAAACAGTATTTTAAATATACTAGGATTTTTTTATAAGAATTATTCTCACTACACTTACACACACCTACATCTAATGGTTAAGGAACATACTGTTTCTGTGGATGGAAAATTTCTGCCTCACGAAACGATGATTGTTCAATATTCTTATAACACCTTCAATGGTGGCCATTAATATGTCACTATATTTATATATGATATATAACATGTTTATGTTTTCCTTAAGCTTCTGTATTTTTCATTTATGTCATACCTTTATGGCTTCCATTATGGGTATACGCGATATCTTCATTTTAGGAGGTGCATAGTACTGCCCCCTCAAAGTGATTTGATTCGTTAATGCCATATGTGGGACGTATAAATGATGGAATTAATGATATTATATATGATATTATACTGTAATTATAATATACCTTTATATCATTATTATTCCATTCCATAAAATATGAAATAGAAATGAATGTAGCGTTCATGCGTATGTACGACTTACCATCTCCCTGAACGGTGCATTTCATTTCTTACCTCTAAATGTTATATAATATTGTAAATTCATGTATATACTGGATATATATGACATATATGATATCTAAATCATGAATATAATTATGTATATAATGGATATTTTACCACATGAACAACCTGTAATTATAAAGTGTTTATTTTTTACTCAAGTACCATTGATCAACAAAACGACCATTATTAAGTTAAATAATTACATAGTGTTCATAACATGGTAGTAAGTGATATAAAAGGATTAATTAACTTGAAAAAGTTTCTTAAGCAAGTAGAAATTAACTGAAGTTTATTATTCAGGATGTTAATGACCGATCAAGTCAAGTCGGACCCAAGGTAAGGGACTTCATCTCAATCTCCTTTCGTTGAGGCATATTTTGTTTTATACACATCTTTATTTTATACGGTGTATAAACCCCTTTTACTTTTATGTTTATTGAAAATGAATATTTTTTATACGAATAATTTACTAAACGACAAAAGGGAATGTTTTTTCTTGTCATACGTATGTGGCGACAGTGACTTCTCTGCCACCGTGACCATTATTTGAGTTTTGGCTTCCTCTACAAGCCATAACTTCTTTTAAAATGAAAAATAAATCCCATGTTTTATGTTTGTTTTATTTTGTTATTGAAAATGGTTTTCATAATGTTTTTATATCAATGTGTTGTATTGATATCTTGTGATTGAAAAGTGGAAATGTTATGTTTCCTTTATGCATGTTTTATGTGATACAATTATGTTATGGTTCTTGGGCATTGTTATGAAGACGGGTGGTTCTGTGATAAACTAACGGTGGGTGAGCCTGATATAGCTCTCCAAAGCATTGGGTAATGTGAAAGAGTTAAACGTTAAGGTTTCTCCGAATAGATTTAGGGAATATACTAGGATGGGTATTCCAAACATAACCATGAGGGTTACTCCCTACGTAAGAATGTTATGAATGCCTCAAGTTACCTTTATGTCTTATGATTTCTATGAGTTTTTCAATATTTCATGAGGTATGTTAAAATGATTTTGTTTTATGAGTAAAGTATGATTTCATTCATGGAATAATGTTTTCATTTAGTACTATTATATCTTTTTCTGAGCTTTTTATTCTCATCCCAAGTTTTTGAAATGTTTTTCACAGGTTACAGGATGGTACATGATGTGATGATATGGTCAAGTAAGTGTCATGAAAGAATCCACGTTTTTTTAAATATGTGTCTGTTGATGGTAAAAAAATGAATACTATCATTTATGTAACCTTTTTGTTTAAATGTGGAATGTAATGCATGATTTATGATCTAATTCTCTAAAACTCTAAACCTGAAAAGATCCTCAATGTGTAATCTTGTAATAACTCAAGATTAATTAATATTTAAGGCTGGGGACTTATACTTCACCTATGTTTATGATGTATTATCTTATATTGTTACTAAATATTACATAATTACATGATTTTATGATATCATTTACTTATTCCAATTATCCATTATTTTGATCACTGTATTTATGATATCATGTTATTCATATTGACTATCATGTTATTCTTTATTTTTATTATTATTTCCTTACTGAACTATCTAGATCACCCTTTTCATAATGTATTTTCCCCAATTAATCCAATTTAGTTTTTTATTATCTAAGGTAATTATGATAACTATGTAGAGTTTTATATAGAGATAATGTTTTTTAAATGATGTATTAGTGTGTCTAATCATTGGAAGAAACTTGAAATCTAAATCAATGGAATGTATTTATTGGAAAACTGTTTTAAGATTCATGAAAAAATATGATTTTGATGATTTGGTCACTATATTTAGTAATAATGGAAATTTGTATTTATTTTTGGAGATAAATATGATATAAACTGAGTGAAAACTATAGTGAGAATTATAATGGAAAAAATATGTATAAAATAACACCCTAAAATATTGGGGTATGAAAAATAAGCCGAAATGTACACGTCAATTGACACTTATATATGATAAACATTAGTTAATAATATTTCTTTTTCAATGTGTTATGAAGGTTTCAAACATTTTTCTTCATTGAACATAATTAAGTTGGTGAACCTAATATGAAATGACCCTGGATAATGTAGAGTGAAATTTACATATTTATATGTTATGTTCTATACATAATATATGTGTTACTTTTTTTCAATTTATGGATTTCATCTTACACATGAATTAATCAATATATTCCCACCCCCAAACTATTCTTTATTTTATATCATTGAAATAGGTATTAGGATTTTTGTTGATGATATATGAAATGGGAAATGTGATGACCACCATAACTATATTACTAACATGATGAAAGTAAGACATGATAACTTTATCGCATTACTGGCACAGCTATCTAAAGATAAGAATGATAACATTAAATTCATGTAATTACATTTTAGAGTTAAAATTGTAGTTGAGTCAAAATTTTAGTGGATAATTTAATCCTATAATTAATGAATAGTACATTAATATCACATAGAATATATTCAATATCCTTCAATGCCATGAGCTAATGAATAATTACTAAATTTTGGGAGAATTTAACCAGTGGTTAAAATGATCAAGAATGTGTGGTTCATGGAAGAGATAGAATCCGTGGAGTATAATGAAGTCACGAACATAATTATCAATAAATATTACCCAAAAACGTTAAATCCTAAAATATATAGGGAGTTACTTTAAATAAAGGAAAATAAAAATGAATAAATTATAAATTATGAGAAAAATATTCCACAATTTAATAACGATCCTCTTGATTTATAAATGAAACTAAATGTTCAATCAAATGATTGTTTTTTGGTGTAAAACCAGGTATACAAGGGGATTTGGAAATTAAATAATTTAAAATTTATGAATAATATTTTTTAATGTGTCCTAAAATTTGAGATAAAGACAGTTGAGTATTAGTTGTATCAGGGAACTAATGTTAAGAAGTGTGGAATGATGTTTAAATATGGGGTATCAGCAAATAAAAAACAAACAGGCACTAAAATCTAACATTGCACATGTTAGATTTGTGGAAAATAGAATCCTTGAAACTCTCTCAATGGGACTATGAAATGTAATATATTTAGAGAGGGACATTAAGCTAATCCATGTAGAAGGGAAAAAAATTATTTCTACTAATGAGATCAAAGATATGAATTTTTAGATCAATACATATCATGTTCTACAATTTTTCAAATACAATGAAAATGGATAGTATTAAAACCAATTCTCAAATCCATGGGTTGTCAATGATAAACAAATACAACCATTCCCATGTCTAAGAGACCAAGCGGTGGCTTATAATATTACTACTATCACGGTGTATCAATACAATGATTTGGAGATAGGTATACTAGTTATTCCATCAAGAATAGTGAGAATACTATTTGATTAGTTTTCTATACACTCATTTTTATCACATTGGTTTAGTATAACTATAAAAACACTAATAAAAAATATAAAGGTTAATTTATTAGTGAAAACTGATAAGGGGTGGATTGTTGTATCATAATTACATTAATCTTCACTAATTGATCTATGTTGTATGAATCTTCATTCATCCCTGTCATAATTCCTTTTGTATAATTTAATGTAATTCTGGGAATATAGTGATTGTCCATATCTATATCCCACACCAACTTTTGGGAGAATGAAATCACATTCAATATAACAAGTTACCCTCAGATTGAATAAAATTGTAAGGTAAAGGATGAATCTCATTTGGAAACTTCTTAAGAAGAAGAAAATGTTATTTCTTAATGAGAAATATAATTTATCGCAAATGGTAGAAATAATGTAGAATATCACTCTTGAATCCATTCCTATTATAAAGGTTTATTCAAAAGTGTTCCTCAATGAATGAAATTCTATTTTTATTGATAGAGAGGTTGATTATCAATGAATTATATACCTAGATTTCTATTTATATCAAAAAAATCATATAGAATGACCCCCCATTAAACTATATGATATGATGAAACAGTTATAAGAAATGTTTTACTTGCGTTTAATACTCCCAATTTTATAACCATGGGGTTCCCTAATTCAAATTATCAAGAATATGGATGGGTCGATGAATGCATGTATTAATTATCATTAATTAGACAAGATCATGATAAGGAACAAGTATACCCTACATGGGTTGATGAATATTTCAATCAGTAACAAAAATTTGGATATTTTTTTAATTTGTACCTACAATCAAGATATAATCTATTAAAAGTGATGAAGGAGTATATTCATATGACTACATTTCACAAAATATAAAGAAACATCATGTTTATAGCTATGCTATTTAGACTAACTAATTCTCTTGTTCTCTTCATGAATATATGGAATATAGGCTATTGGATTCAGGCATACAATGGAAGCCCCAAACATGTAGGTTTTTAGAAATTTTCCACCAACGATTGACGTAAACTTTTCTATGTCAGTGCATAGCATGTAACGCCACAAGCTTCCATGGTACGCTTCTCTATGAATAATAGACCAGTGTGTGTTGTACGCAACCTCGAGTTCTAACACACCGCGACCAATAAAGTAGCCGTTATGAATAGAAATACCCACTTTTTGAAATTATATATATTTTATATTTCAAAATGGACTTCATTTTTGGAATCGGAATATCGAAATTATCCTATGTTGAATTTTTTGTATTTTTCTGAGAACTTCCAATTTTTTATGAATAGTGAAAAATACTTAAAAACAACCTTTTTAATAAAAATAATTTGTAGTGATAAATTATACTATTGAGTGGTTTTAAATTATAATTAGAATATATTTTTACCATTTTATCCAATGGTGGTCATTAGAATTAATTTCACTTTGAAATTGGACATAAACATTTGTCAATCTTTTGATATATGTTGTTTCTTAAAAACACGCTATTTGTTATGACAACGGGAATTAATTATATAATTAATTAATGAAACTTATATGTTTGGAATTTTGAAAAATATACATCATTTTTGAATTCAGAATATCAATTATAGCTTAGGGTGAAATTTTGGCATTGTTCTGAAAAACTTCAATTTTTGATGAATAGTGAAACCACTAAGTGGTAGTTAAAAAACTGATTTTTCATTTAAATGAAACATTACCACTTCTGTGATTTGATTTTCAAAATTTCATTATACATGGTTGTCATTATAATTTAAAATTTGGTTCAATGAGATTAAAATAATTTTTTGGTGAAGAGTAACTTTTAAGTTTAATTAATCGTGATTAAAGGTAATTAGTGAAATTTAAGGTAAAAATGATATTATAAAAATATGAAAATACCTTTACACTTGTCCTACCTCAATTGTATGAGTCATTTCCGACCAAGAAAATCCATGGGTCAACTTGGGGACCCCATGGACCCACTTGGGTAAGAAAATGACAATAATAACTTTTTTATTTAAAGTAAAAATAAAATTGTCACAAACATGAGTTGTTTTACTAAAACAATTATTACATGGGGTTATATAAGGTAATGTTTCTACTAAAAATATTCATTGGAAAGCCAGAAATATTTCCTACATCATGATATTTGTTTTATAATTTTTAGACATTACATAAATTAAATTATATATGACACCATGATGATGCTGCGATTACCTCATTAATTAACGATTTTAATAAAATGGAAGGATAATGTAAAATATAAAAATAAAACTTGTCCAAATCCTATTGGATGAGTCTATTTAGAACCATTATAACCTTATCCCCGAAATATATAAGTGTGGGACATTTAAAATCCGAAACTCATAATATAATAAAGTAACATTTCATTACATTCCAAGAGTGCCCCTCCTCTCCTCTTATAAAAGGCCCCCACCACTACCACCTTATTTACACCTTCAAAGACATTTGGCTCATCCAAACTCTACCCAAATACTCTATAAACTTCCCTCTCTTACTCCTAGAAGCCTCAATTTTGGCAGAATTCTTCCCAAAGGTAGCCTTTGGCTCAAATCAAAAACGAGTTACCCGATTTTAAGGTAATGTCTTCTCTTATGCTATTTTGTTTTATTTTGCTTCTCCAACCCCCTAAACTCTTGTTATTAAATTATTTTGTACCAAAACCAGTATCCTAAATATACTAGCATGTTGTTATAAAAATTATTCGAGCTACACTTACACACACCTACATCTAATGGTTAAAGAACATACTATTTCTGTGGATGGTGAATTTCTGCCTCACGAAACGATGATTGTTCAACACTCATATAAAACCTTCAAAGGTGGCCATTAAGATGTCACTATATTTATATATGATATATAATATGTTTATGTTTTACTTAACATTCTTCATTTTTCATTTATTTCATACCTTTATAGTTTCCATTATGGGTAAACACGATATCATCATTTTAGGAACTGCGAACTACCGCCCCCTCAAAGTGATTTGAATCGTTAATGCCATGTGTGGGATTTATAAAGGATGGAGTAAATGGTATTATACATTATATTATACTGGAATTATATTATACCTTTATAAATTATAACTTCATTCCATTAAATATGAAATAGAAATGAAAGTAGCGTTCATGCGTACGTACGACTTACCGTCTCTATGAACGGTGCATTTCATTTCTTACCTCTAAATATTATGTAATATTATAAATTAATGTATATACTGGATATATATGATTTATATGATATCTTCATCATGAATATAATTATGGATATAATGGATATTTTACCACATGAACAATGTGTAATTATAAGAAGTTTATTTTTGACTCAATTACCTAAGATCGACAAAACGACCGTTATTAACTTAAATAATTACATAATGTTCATAACATGGTAATAAGTGATATAAATGGAATAATGAACTTGAAAAAAGTTCTTAAGCAGGTAGATATTAACTCTAGTTTATTATTCAGGAGGTTAAAGAGCGGTCGAGTCAAGTCGGACATGAGGTAAGGGAACTTCTTAACCCACTTTCCATTCTTTGGGTTAATCTCCTACTTTAAAATTATGTCATTATATTATTATGTCATATCTTGTATTTGTAATTTATTTATGTGTACCTATAGTGAATACACAAAATAGATCTATTTTATTTAAAAAAATGATCTTTGTAAGGGACTTTGTCTCAATCTCCTTTCATTGAGGCATATTTGGTTTTATACACAACTTTCCTTTATACGGTATATAAACCCCTTTGACTTTTAATTTTATTCAAAAGGAATCTTTTTATACGAAGCATTTTTACTAAACTAAAAAAGGAATTTTTTTCTTACGTATGTAGCGACAATGACTTCTTCGCCACCGTGACTATTATTTGAGCTTCGTCTTCCTCTATAAGCCATAACTTTTTTTAAATGAAAAATAAATACCAAGATTTAATTTTCTTTTATTTTGGTATTGAAAATGGTATTGAAATTTTTTTTATTATATCAATGTCTTGTATTGATATCTTGTGATTGAAATGTGGAAATGTTATGTTTCCTTTATGCATGTTTTAGGTTATACGACTATGTTATGGTTTATGATATGTTTAAACCTGTTCATATGAGGAATGCATTGAACTTAATAATTAACAGGCAGAGCCCGCTATAGCTCCTCGATGCATCGGTAGGCCTCATGAGACAAACTAGTGTCTTGGCATGAGGCCTTGACAAAATATTATTTGTAGTCTTGGCACAAGGCCTTGGCTACATGGTTATTATAGTCTGGCATTATGCATTCCATCATTATGAAAGTGGTTATTGATATTGAATGTGATTATTCGACTAGTAGAATATCCATGTGAATAAGTAAATGGAATTATTTCATTTTATTTTTTCCATATTATGCTGATGTTCAAGTTTAAAAGGCTTTTGTTTTAGTTATATATTGCCTTAAATGTTAATGTTTATTTATGAAAGCTTTTGCTATATTGTTATCCTTACTGAGCATCTGAGCTCACCCCTTTAAATGTTTTAATTTTTCCAGGATGTGAGGAAGTATTTTTGGAATGACCTGCAGGGATAGTCTGAATGGGATATGAGTGTGGAAAATAGAGACTATGTTATTATAGTTTTTCACTTTATGATGTAATGTAACATTTATTAATGTATCTAGTGTTTCCAAGGCTACTAAACTAATCGGTATTTTGAGACATGATATTTTTTGATCACGCCAATGTTACGCAATAATGCACCGACTCTGGGTAACTGGGGTCAGGGCGTTATATTTGGTATCAGAGGCAGTTTAGTACTAACCTTGGAAGCTAGATTTAGATAAACTATGATTAGAGCACACAGCCCGAAGATAGACTTTGCGGATTAGTATAGAAGAACTTCCTAGAATTTTGGTATTATAAAGATTTTGTGAGTTTTATGAGCAATACATCCCTTTCTGTATATGAGAAGGTAGAGGCGGATCTGGCACAAATGTACCTAGGGGTAAAACCCGAAAACACCGATTTGAGCTAGACTCGAACGAGAACTGGTTCACGACAATGGGCATTGTTGCACTTTTGGCTACGACAATCCCGGGGGATATTCTTTGGATAATTCTCATTTTCTTTACAAACCATTTTGAAGGGTTTATGAGTATATATTTCATCAAAGAAAACATTTTTATGATTATAGTTCAATTTATGTTAAGTGTTTTACAAGTATGGAATTATGTATTTTGATTCATAAACTAAACTAGTTTATGCCATTATTTAGAAATGACGCCTAGTGGGAGAAATGGAAACTGTATCAATGCAAGAACTCCATGTAAGGATTTCCCTCCTACTCAAGATAATTATAATGGAGTTGGTGATACAAATGGTGCTGATCAACTTATCACCATACTGGGACAACTCACTCAGGTTATGAATAATAACCTTACTCGTATGGAGCACCCTGATCCGCAACATGGAGGATCATTGTTAGACCGCTTCATGAGGTAGCAACCGCCAACATTTAATGGGGTTAAAAATCCATTAGTAGCTAAGCAATGGATAAACTCCTTAGAGAAAATATTCCACGCCTTGGGGAGTATTGAAAGGGAGAAGGTTGTCATGGCAGTTTACCGCCTCACTAGAGATTCTGATCAATGCTGGTCGCTGATTCAAAACACAAAGGAAGATGAAGAAATATAAAGTATGGAATGGAGGGAGTTTAAGGAAATTTTCTTAGAAAAAGACTTTCCACATGACCATCGACCAGATATGGAAAGGCAATTTCTGAGTCTGAGGCAGAATGAGGATGAGCATGTCGCAAAGTATGAGGCTAACATTACAAGGTTAGAAAGGCATGGTTCAGATTATATACGTAACCGAAGAAGTAAGATTGATAATTTCTTTGATGGGTTAAAACCATTTCTCCGTCGAGCATTAGTCTCACAAACCTTCTCATCGTACGAAAATATTGTCTCATGTGCTATCAAGACATAAAAGGAATTCTATAAATCTTATGACAACAAAGTAAAGTAAAAGAAGAAGAGAACGGTGGAACAAGAGACATATAATGGGAAAAAGGAAAAGAAGGATTTTCTATTATTCGATAATTGTTGGAAGAATCACCCCAGTACTTGCCTAAAAGGAATGAGAGTTTGTTATAAATGTTGAGAAAAAGGACACCAGGCTCGTGATTGCAAGGGAAATAAAGAGGCTATAAATGTTGAATGCTAAAATTGTAAAGAAATGGGTCATTATGAAAATGAATGTCCTAATAGTTATAGAAACATACCTCAGAAAAGGACAAGGGATCAAGGACAATCTTATGTTGTTACTACAGTTGAAGTAGAATAATTAATGTATTAGCGCTTTTGGACTCATGGATTATATTATGGTTATAAGAATAATGTGATATATATAAGGATTGTACTACAGTACTTGTTGTTTTCATTAAGGTTTTAATATGATGAAGGTAATCATATTTTTATATGTGAAAATAAGAGAAACATTACTTTGTTTGAGGAATCTAATGATACAATTGATTTTGGAATTTAGAGACCTTTTAGAAAAAGTCTGGACTGAGGTATTTGGGATACATATAAAGGTTGGAATTGATTAAGTTGAACTTTGGATAGTATTTTTTAAGGTTAAAAATTTATGAATATTATTTTTGGAATATTATAATACTATAGTTTTAGGAAAAGGACAACCTGCAGGTTGGGGGATAACCCATCGCGTTGGAAAAAGCTGTAGGAATCAAACCCACAACCATAGTGCGACAGGCCTTTATTACCTACCACTAGCCTACAGGAAGTCCCTAGTTATTACAAAATAGTTTTCCTAATCTAAATGATATGTGTTAATATTTGAAACCTTGTACAATTATGATAAATAGAGTATTTTTGAGTTCTATTACCTTTTAGAGTGAAAGATGGGTTTGTGGTACAAATTTTTGACAAGTAAGTATATTTCTTTAAATTCTTAGTAAATCTCCTAAATAAATTCCTCAAATTTATGAAAGGTAACTTAAAACAAAAAAAAAATTTGGTTAACTTTTCCAATTGGGGAATCAATGATCATTTAACCAATCACAAGTTTGTGATTTTCTTATAGATAACTTTCTCCTAATCCTATTTTCTACAACTCTCCATCAGACCTTGATGGTTTGTTTATCCTCCATATCCATATTTTCATAGAATCCTAGTATGGGCTATCTCACTAACCTTTGTACTTATCTTTCATTATTTTAATGTTATATTTTTATTAACCCTATTTCCGATGTGGGTTTTCCACAAAGGTATTTTTTATTTTCAACCATTTATTTTCAAAGAAAAATATCAAATTGCGAGGATTCAATTTATTAAAGGAGGGGAGAATTTAACAACCCAAGCTTCCATGGTACGCTTCTTTTTGAATAATAGAGCTGTGTGTGTTGTACGCAACCTCGAGTTCTAACACACCACGACCAATAAAGTAGTCATTATGAATAGTAATACCAATTTTTTGAAAATATATATATTTTATATTTCAAAATGGACTTCATTTTTGGATTCGGAATATTGAAATTAGCCTATGTTGAATTTTTGGTATTTTTCTGAGAACATCCAATTTTTTATGAATAGTGAAAAATACATAAAAACAACTTTTTTAAGCGAAAGAATTTATAGTGATAAATTACACTATTGAGTGGTTTTAAAGTATAATTAGAATATATTTTTACCATTTTATCCAATGGTGGTCATTAGAATTAATTTCACTTTGAAAGTGGACATAAACTTTTGTCAATCTTTTGATATATGTTGTTTCTTAAAAACACGCTATTTGTTATAATAGCGGGAATTAATTATAAAATTAATTAATGAAACTTATATGTTTTTAATTTTGTAAAATTGACCTCATTTTTGAATTCGGAATATCAATTATAGCTTAGGGTGAAATTTTGGCATTGTTCAGAAAAACTTCAATTTTTGATGAATAGTGAAACCACTAAGTGGTAGTTAAAAAACTGATTTTTCGTTTAAATTAAACATTACCAATTCTGTGATTTGATTTTCAAAAATATGATATACATGGTTTTCATTAGGAAGTAAAATTTGTTTCAATGAGATTAAAATAATTTTTTGTTGAATAGTAACTTTTAAGGTTAATTAATCGCGATTAAAGGTAATTAGTGAAATTTAAGGTAAAATGATATTATAAAAATGTGAAAATACCTTTACACTTGTCCTACCCCTATTGGATGAGTCATGGACGACAAAAAAAATCCATGGGTCAACTTGGGGACCCCATGGAGCCACTTGGGTATGAAAATGACAATAAAAATTTTTTATTTAAAGTAAAAATAAAATTGTCACAAACATGAGTTGTTTTACTAAAACAATTATTACATGGGGTTATATAAGGTAACGTTTCTACTAAAAAGATTCATTGGAAATCCAAAACTATTTCCTACATCATGATAGTTTTTTTATAATTTTTATACATTAAATAAATTAAATTATTTATGACACCATGATGATGCAGTGATTACCTCATTAATTAACGATTTTAATAAAATGGAAGGATAATGTAAACTCTAAGAATTAAAATTGTCCAAATCCTATTGGATGAGTATATTTCTAACCCTTATCACTTTAGAATCAAAATATATAAGTTTGGGACCTTTAAAATCCAAAACTCATTATATAATAAAGTAACATTTCATTACTTTCCAAGAGTGCCCCTCCTCTCCTCTTATAAAAGGCCCCCACCACTACCACCTTATTTACACCTTCCAAGACATTTGGCTCAGCCAACCTATACCCAAATACTCTCTCAACATCCCTCTATTACTCCTAGAAGCCTCAATTTGGGCAGAATTCTTCCCAAGGAAGCCTTTAGCTCAAATTAAAAAAGAGTTGTCTGATTTTAAGGTAATGTCATATCTTATGCTATTTTGGTTTATTTTGCTTCTCCAACCCCCTAAACTCTTGTTATTAATTTCTTTTGTAACAACACCAGTATCCTAAATATACTAGGATGTTGTTATAAGAATTATTCTAGCTACACTTACACACACCTACATATAATGGTTAAAGAACATACTGTTTCTGTGGATGGCGAATTTCTGGCTCACGAAACGATGATTGTTCAACACTCATATAACACATTCAAAGGTGTCCATTAAGATGCCACTATATTTATATATGATATATGATATGTTTATTTTTTACTTGAGCTTTTTTATTTTTCATTTATGGCATACCTTTATGATTTCCATTATGGGTAAACGCGATATCTTCATTTTAGGAAGTGCGGACTACCGCCCCCTCAAAGTGATTTGAATCGTTAATGCCATATGTGGGATTTATAGAGGATGGATTAAATGGTATTATACATTATATTATACTAGAATTATATTATACCTTTATAAATTATAACTTCATTCCATTAAATACGAAATATAAACGAAAGTAGCGTTCATGCGTGCGTACAGATTACCGTCTCCATGAACGGTGCATTTCTTTTCTTACCTCTAAATGTTATATAATATTATAAATGAATGTATATAATGGATATATATGATGTATATGATATCTAAATCATGAATATAATTATGGATATAATGGATATTTTACCACATGAACAAAGTTTAATTATAAGAAGTTTATTTTTGACTCAAGTACCTAAGATCGACAAAACGACAGTTATTAACTTAAATAATTACATAATGTTCATAACATGGTAATAAGTGATATAAAAGGAATAATGAACTTGAAAAATTTTCTTAATCATGTATAGATTAACTCTAGTTTATTATTCAGGAGGTTAAAGAGTGGTCCAGTCAAGTCGGACACAAGGTAAGGGAACTTCTTAACCCAGTTTCCATTCTTTGGGTTAATCTCCAACTTTAAAATTATTTCATTATATTATTATGTCCTATCTTGTATTTGTACTTTCTTTATGTGTACCTATAGTGAATATACATAATAGATCTATTTTATTTAAAAACCGATCTTTTTAAGGGACTTTGTCTCAATCTCCTTTCATTGAGGCATATTTGGTTTTATACACAACTTTCCTTTATACGGTGTATAAACCCCTTTGACTTTTAATTTTATTCAAAAGGAATCTTTTTATACGAAGCATTTTTACTAAACGTCAAAAGGAATGTTTTTTCTTACGTATGCGGCGACAACGACTTCTCCGCCGCCGTGACTATTATTTGAGTTTTGGCTACCTCTATAAGCCATAACATTTTTTAAATGAAAAATAAATACCAAGATTTAATTTTCTTTTATTTTGGTATTGAAAATGGTTTTAAAAGTGTTTTTTATTATATCAATGTGTTGTATTGATATCTTGTGATTGAAATGTGGAAATGTTATGTTTCCTTTATGCATATTTTATGTTATACGACTATGTTATGGTTTACGATATGTTTAAACCTGTTCATATGAGGAATTAATTGGACTTAATAAGTGACGGGTGGAGCCCACTATAGATCCTCGATGCATCGGTAGATCTCATGAGACAAACTAGTGTCTTGGCACGAGGCCTTGACAAAATCTTATTTGTAGTCTTGGCACGAGGCCTTGGCTACGTGGTTATGATAGTCTGGCATTATGCATTCCATCATTATGAAAGTTGTTATTGATTTTTCATGTGATTATTCGACTAGTAGAATATCTATGTGAATAAGTAAATGGAATTATTTAATTTTATTTTTTCCATATTATGCTGATGTTCATGTTTAAATGGATTTTTGTTTTAGTTATACATTTCCTTAAATGTTAATTTTTATTTATGAAATCTTCCACTATATTTTTATCCTTGCTGAGCATCTGAGCTCACCCCTTTCAATGCTTTAATTTTTCCAGGATGTGAAGAAGTATTTTAGGAATGACCTGCAGGGATAGTCTGAAGGGGATATGAGTGGGGATAATGGAGACTATGTTATTGTAGTTTTTCACTTTATGATGTAATGTATCATTTATAAATGTATCTAGTGTTTCCAAAGCTACTAAACTAATCGGTCTTTCATGACTTGATCTTTTGTGATCATGCTAATGTTACGCAATAATGCACCAACTCTGCGGAACTGGGGTCGGGGCATTACACAGCAGCCCGATCTTAGCCGAGAACCACGCATAAAGAATTTTAAGTACAAAAAATAAATGGTAAAATATGTAACGACCCCGAAATTTCAAGGAAAATTTTTTTATTAATTTTCTTTGAAATTTTACAAGAATGCGGTTTCTGACGACGCCTGATTCCGAGGCTCGGTGTGCCCAGAATCAATTTCCGAAGTTTAGCTCGGGTACGTTCAGTGAACGTACGAGCGGGAATTTCTAACTTTTGAACCGATACTCGGAATCAAATTCTGAGGGCACCGATGGAACTGCAGCGCCTGTATTTGCTTAGGAATGCCTATTCCGGAGTTGCGTTTACATGAGGGAAGTTGTTAAAAAATTGTGAAAGTTAAAATAAAAATTTAACTTCAATTTTTATATTCCATAAGTGTTTTTATCCATTCGATGGAAGTTGGGTAACTACCCAACTTCCCTTGGGAGGTTAAGAGGGTGGTGGGGCCCACACGAACCTCACCCCTTCATATCCTCTAACCCCCTCAACTCACCATTAATTTTGTGAATTTAAGTTTTAAATTATGACATTAATGTAGTGAGTTTAATGTGAGTTTTTGAAATTCAAACTCTTGAATTTCAAAGGATTATGTTGTGTTAATAAATAAAGTGTGGGCTTAATTTATTTTTTTTGGTTAGTTTCTTTGTTGCTTGAGAGGTTTGGGAGAATCGTTGAGAAACTTGAAGATCTTCTTCGTCTTCGACGAAGAATGTGAAGAACGGTTCTTCTCCAACGAAGAACATCGACCCCGCAACCTAGAAGACTCGGTGTCCCGGATTCTTCCATCTTCATCTTCCTCCATGACAAGGGAGAAGTCGCCGACCGTGGTGATCATCGCCAACGATAACGTACCTCAATTCTTCATCATAACAACAAGTGAGGAGACGTCGTTTCCTCCTCAGACGCACCCCAACGTCCATGGAATCTATGTCCGACACCGCGATGCCTTTCTCCGCAATACCCGACGTGCGATGTCAAATATGAAGGTAGGGAATTTAAATTGTGATTGTTGGTGAACCCTCATTTACTCCCTTCTAAATCTAAGAACGCGGTTCAACTAAATATTAAGTTGATCCGCGAAGATTATTTTGCGGGTTGGGATTATTGTTATGATTCTTTTTATTTAGGAGGTTGTAGGGGATTGTCTTTACTTTAATTTGTTCGATATTACTCCCTTGATTTTTATTCTTCGTGAATATGTCCAACTGCAATCGTTTAACGAGAGGGGGCCGGTCCGCACAAACACGGCCGACCCACCTCCTTTTTCCATGTTGGATTTCTTTGTGGTTTGGTACGGGAAGGCGTGGTGTCGTCGCACCACGCGGAATCATGCGACAAGGAAATGCGCGACGTCGTAGTGCCGCGTCATGAAAAACAAACAATGGCGCGACACCGTCGCGCCGCATCAGAGAAACCCGAAGACTTCTGCGGACAGAGTCGGGCCACGGCGAAGGGGCGTGGTGCCAACGCGTCACACCGGAGAACCACGAAGACGGCGCATTTTGTTAAATGACGTGCGGATTGACGAGCGACGACATAATGGGGCCGCAAAGTAATTTTGAAGCTTGCACAGTAAAGTACGGGACCCGAGATGAACACCGGCTCAGACGGTTTTGAAAACGGACCACCGAAGCAACTCCGGTGGCCCGTGGAAACACCCGGAGGCGCGGGTCGTCGGCAACCGGAGGCGGCGGTCGGAGCCGTCCGGCAGCTAGGCGGCGGCGGCGCTCGAGCGCGCTGCCGGAAGAATTGGCGGCGGCGGTTGCGCCACCGCCCTCAAGTAACGGCGAGGGGCGGGTCGCGCGCACCCCCCGCTCCCTGACTTCTGCTTGGCCACGCTGAGCCGCGGCGGGCCGATCGGACTGGACCGAGCCTGCCGGGTCGGGCCGCGCTGGCCGGGCCGGGCCGGGTCCAGTCAGGTCGTACCCGGTTCGGGCCAACCCAGGCGGGGTCGGGCCGGGTCGGTCCGGGCCCAGACCCCCCGTTTTCGGACCACTTTCAGTCAAATGCCCATATCTTGGGCTACGCACCTCCGATAGACGCACCGTCAGTTGAATAGCGATACTTGGAACGAGACGGTCGTTTTGGTATATTACACTCAAGGTTTCGGAGAACTTTGTGTCCGA
The DNA here is from genome assembly GCA_963277665.1 of Viscum album. Classification (NCBI taxonomy): domain Eukaryota; kingdom Viridiplantae; phylum Streptophyta; class Magnoliopsida; order Santalales; family Viscaceae; genus Viscum; species Viscum album. Next base: position 132,713,086 of record OY728162.1, read on the forward strand.
CCGGGTTGGTTCTTACACAAAACCAACCGGGCCCTCGGAGCGGAAACGCTTACATCTTGAGCTCCGGACGTCCGATTGACGTGCCGTCGACTTTGATGGATTCCTCTAAGTGAGACGGATATTTTGGTTTTCTAAGCTCGAGGTTTGGATGTCTTCGAAGTGTGGTCGGGTTGGTTCACTCACAAAATCCAACCGGGCCCCTGGAACGAAAAAGCCAGTAACTCACAGACCGGGCGTCCGATTGACGCGCCGTCTCTCTCGTTGAATTCCTATATATTTGACGGAACTTTTGGCATACTTCTCCTGAGTTTTGGTTGCTGTTGGATAGTGTCCGGGTTGGATTGTACCCGAAATCCAACCGGGCCCCTGGATCGGGAAAGCTAATATCTTTCAGACATGACGTCTGTTTGACGAACTGTCAGCGGCGTTGATGATCACGTTGAGAAACGGTCCCTATGAGTATACCCTATGAGAGTTTGGGGTACAGTTGAGATACGGCTGGGATTGGTTTGCTCACGAAACCAACCGGGCCCCTGGGACGAAAAGGCTAGTAACTCACTGACCGAGCGTCCGATTGACGCGCTGTCTATTGCGTTGAGACCCCTATGACGAGGCGGTCCTTTGAGATACTTCTTCGTGGGACTTTGAGATACTTGGAGTATCGACTTGTAGCTCGTGGAGTGGACCCTCCCAGAGACGAGCGTGCAGAGTACGGAGACTGTGTAGCCGACTGAGACCTGACGACTGCTTGACCGACTCGACTTGGAGTGAGTCGACTAGCCCAGTGGACGGAGCACTACTTTGTGAGGTACAGACCCATGGCGGACGGAGCACTACCTGTGTGACAGTGCAGACCCACGGTACTCATCCGGAGAGTACCTCAGCAGGATACTAGGGGGTGTGCACTACTGTATTTGGGTGGCATACCCCGGCGGGAACCACTACTGTGTTTGGGTTGCTGGCCCACGGTACTCGAAAGGAGGAGTACCTCAGCAGTCGTAGGTTAGTGAGCAGTACCTCGGAGTCGCGACAGGACCACTGTACACTCCAGAGACGGAGCTCTTCAGCAGTTACGGTTTCGATAATGAAAATCCTGGTTTGAGCTGAGACTTTTGACCTTGTGTTTACCTCATGATTGAGATGGGTCACTTGATAACTTAGTTATATGTATGGGAATATACCTGGGTAGTGGTTATCCGTTGATTTAAAAATCTTTGTGTTTCCTCAAGATTGATATGGGTTACTTGATAACTTAGATATATGTAAGGGAATATACCTAAGTAGAGGTTATCTGTTGAGATCTTCTTTGTGGATATCCATGTTGGTTTTAGTGAGACCTTGAGGGTCTCGGGGTCCCTACTAAGTATCGTTATACTCACCCCTGAACAGGCTATGCCCGCACCTCGTTGTGTTGGTTGCAGACAACGGGAAGTGCTGACGGAGGCCGAGTGTTCGAGGACTGAACGGTACCCGGAGGTGTACTACACGATGAGTCAGTACTCGGAGGTGGACTACACGATGAGTCAGTATCTGGAGGCGGACTTCACAGTGAGACGACACTCAGAGGAGGTTGATGGGCGAGAGCGTTGAGGAGGATATATGTACCTACCCTTCAGGTAGGATCCGTGGTGGACGATCCAAGAGTTGTGCCATCTGTACCTACCCTTCAGGTAAGATCTATGGTGGACTATCTAGGAGCTGCGCCATCTGTACCTACCCTTAAGGTAGGATCCGAGGAGGACGACCCAGGAGCTGCTTCCTTTCTTCCAACTGTTGTCTTTTCCTATTGTACTTTGTTCAGTTGTAGTTGTACTTTCTTTTGGGTTTGTATTCTGGTCCATTTACCTTTTAGAACTTCTCTTTGTACTTAGTGTTTTACTTCCTCTTGTACTCTGTGGTGTTTTGTTACTTTTAGAAATGCAATGCCTTCCCAGTTATCGGGATTTACGCCTTTGGTGCTAGTCTCCAGCCCCTGGCCTATGGAAGGTGGGCTTGGGGTAGTCATGGCACGGTTCTCAAGGACGGGTCGTGACAAATTGGTATCAAAGGAGTTCAGTTCTACCATAGAACTCGGGACTTTGATCATTCTCTATGTGAAGAAATAGTGTTAAGGGTACCGAGTGTGGTCTTCAGTTCAGGGAGTCCGGTGTTGGTGTGGCGGCCAACGTATCCGTACACCATGACCCTGACTACTGATTTCTGACTTTCTACATGAAAACACTTATTGTGAGTGTGTTTCCAAAGTATTAAAGTCAGCTCAAACCAGGTCATCTCACATGGTATAAACGTTGACTGTGTCACATCTGTTCAGGATGTCTCCACGCAGACATTCAGTTGGAGTTCCGAGAGAGTACTCGATGACGGCTCACCGAGCGACGAGGCTCTGGTGCAGGGCCCTTTTTACTATGTTGTCACCCTCGGGTGGTGTACCAGCAGCCCCACCACCTATTGGGTAGCAGATGCCAACAGCTTTACTAGAAAACTGTGCACGTTGGCAGAGCACGTTGCACGACTTTCAGCAGCAGCAGCCTCTGAGGTTACGAGGCGAGATAGATTCCCAGACAACAGAGCAGTAGCTGGAGGAGATTGCTAGAGTATTTCGCCTAGCTGAGACATCAGTAGAGTGGATGGTGGACATGGCCACTAGTGTTTTCCAGTGAATGACCATGAGGATGGTCCGCATAGTGATGAGGCTTCGGTACGTGGACCGATGCCTGAGATAGTACCTTTGGGTAGTGTTTTAGCTATACATCACTACATGTTGGTCAGCAGTAACAACCGGCAGTACCGGTAGGTGACACATGTAAGCTTACTGCCTTACATGTGTTCTAACATCAGATACTCTTCAGTTCTGAGGTGAACCTGACTCACAGGTGGCTGAGGACTGGCTTGAGGGGGTGGCAGAGAGTTTTCTAGAGCTTTTATAGTTTTGGCGGAACGATGTGTTGATAGCTGAGAATTCATCTAGGCGTACCGAACATACCGGCTACTCGATGGATGCGTTTCGATCAGTGCAATAGAGGTCAGACCTCTTAGAATGGTATGTTTAAGGGCTTCCGAGCCAGCACGTTTTCTCTATGCATTCCTACGTTGGCTAGGGTGATAGAAGGAACCTTTGTGGTTGAGAATTCTTTGCTGAACAAATACAGCCAGAGAATGATCGATGTTTAGAAAGCAGGAAACTGGCACCAGTCTCGGGGACTTGGGCGTGTAAAATGTTTCAAGAAGAGGAAATGTTAAGGACAGATGAATCTACAGAGCAGCAGACATGGAGGAAGAGCTAGGAGAGTAGCTTGTGGTGGTGTACATTTCAACATGTTACCATCACTCTCCTTTGTAGTCCCCACTAGACTTAGGGAGTTGGAGAGTAGGGGAAGATATTAGCTTCTTGTGGTCATGGAGTGCGACCAAAAAGGGCTCTAAGGATGATTCGAAGTGCGGACTTTGTCTTCTACTAGCTACCATAGCCACAGAGATCGATACGAATCATCCCTTCCTTCCATGAATCTATTACCAGACCTAGAGTTTCTGGTTAAGCCATTGACTTGACCCTCATGTCTAGAGATACCTTTGGGAGGAGACTCGATAGTCACACTTACGCCAACGGTGTGATCTGACCCTTGAGGTGAGAGTCTCGGATGGGACCTCTTGGTGGCAGGGTTGAGGCCTTACGATGTTAGTTTGAGTATGGATTTGGGAATCACTATTCATACTCAAATTGACGGTATTAGGCAAACGCCGGGATGGGTTTTCCTTGGTCGGCGAAAAGGAAACCCTAGGCAGCACAAGTTAAACTCATGCATGGGAGGGTGCGACCGATCACTCTTGAGTCGGACAACCTTACCCTCGTGGAAGTAGTCGTTTAAGTTCCAGTTCTAACAGGAATTGGAAACCTCTAGAGTTCAAGGATGATGATCACGTCCTTATACGGGTCTCACCTCGACGAGGTTTACAGAGATGTGGCCAAGGCGGCAAGTTATCTCCGAGGTTCAACGGACCATTCTAGGTCCTCAGCTGGGTAGGTGAGGTGGTTTACCGCTTGACCCATCCACCTCAGTTGCACTAGGTAAAAGACGTCTTCCACGTATCTCAACTGAGGAGATACGTGATTGATCCTTCACACATCATTGACCTCAAGGAGTTGGACGTCGATGACAAGGCATCATGCACGGAGGTTCCAGTGGGGATTGAGGATCGACGGGAGTAGGTCCTACGAGGACGGTCTATTCCTCTTGTGTGTTTTTGTAGGTATCACGGAAACCTCCAGGTGATCACATGGTTGCGGAAGGCTCAAGATGCGTGCTCTGTACCGCTTTTGTGACCCTGGTTTGTGTTGAAGCTTTACGGGGATGTAAATCCCTGAGGTGGGAGTAATGTAAAGAACCGGAAATTTCAAGGAAATTTTTTTTCTTAATTTTCTTTGAAATTTTAAAAGAACGCAGTTTCTGACGGCGCCTGATTCCGAGGCCCGGTGTGCCTGGAATCAATTTCCGAAGTTTAGCTCGGGTACGTTCAGTGAACGAATGAGCGGGAATTTCTAAATTTTTAACCTATACTCAGAATCAAATTCTGAGGGCACCGATGGAACCACATCACCAGTATTTTCTTAGGAACGCCTATTCCGGAGTTGCGTTTACACGAGGGAAGTTGTTAAAAAAATGTGAAAGTTAAAATAAAAATTTAACTTCAATTATTATTTTCCTTAAGTGTTTTTATCCATTGGATGGAAGTTGGGTAACTACCCAACATCCATTGGGAGGTTAAGAGGGTGGTGGGGCCCACACGAACCCCACCCCTTCATATCCTCTAACCCCCTCAACTCACCATTAATGTTGTGAACTTAAGTTTTAACTTATGACATTAATGTAGTGAGTTTAATGTGAGTTTTTGAAATTCAAACTCTTGAATTTCAAAGGATTATGTTGTGTTAATAAATTAAGTGTGGAATTAATTTATTTTTTTGTTTAGTTTCTTTGTTACTTGAGAGGTTTGGGAGAATCGTTGAGAAACTTGAAGATCTTCTTCGTCTTCGACGAAGAACATGAAGAACGGTTCTTCTCTGACAAAGAACATCGACCCCACGACCTAGAAGACTCGGCGTCCCGAATTCTTCCATCTTCATCTTCCTCCATGACAAGGGAGAAGTCTCCGACCGTGGTGATCATCGCCAAACCAATGTACCTCCCTTCTTCACCATAACAACAAGTGAGGAGACGTCGTTTCCTCCTCGGATGCACCCCGACGTCCACAGAATCTACGTCCGACGTCGCGACGCCTTTCTCCGCAATACCCGACGTGCGACGTCAAATATCAAGGTAGGGAATTTAAATTGTGATTATTGGTGAACCCTCGTTTACAACCTTCTAAATATAATAATGTGGTTCAACTAAATATTAAGTTGATCCGTGAAGATTATTTTGCGGGTTGGGATTATTGTTATTATTCTTTTTATTTAAGTGGTTGTAGGGTATTATCTTTACTTTAATTTGTTCAAAATTACTCCCTTGATTTTTATTCTTCGTGAATATGTCCAACTGTTATCGTTTAACGAGAGGGGGCCGGTCCACACAAACACGGCCGACCCACCTCCTTTTTCCATGTTGGATTTCTTTGTGGTTTGGTATGGGAAGGCGTGGTGTCATCGCACCACGTGGAATCATGCGACAAGGAAATGCGCGATGCCGTCGCGCCGCGTCGTGAAAAAAAACAAGGGCGCGACACCGTTACGCCATGTCGGAGAAACCCAAAGAAATCCGCGGACGGAGTCGGGCCACGGCGAAGGGGCGCGGCGCCAACGCGTTGTGCCGGAGAACCACGAAGACGGTGCATTTTGTTAATTGACGTGCGGATTGATGAGCGACAACATAACGGGGCCGCAAAGTATTTTTGAAGCTTGCGCAGTAAAGTACGAGACCCGAGATGAACATCGGCTCAGACGGTTTTGAAAACGGACCACCGGAGCAACTCCGATGGCCCGAGGAAACACCCGAAAGCATGGGTCGTCGGCGCGGTGCTGCCGGCGACCGGAGGCGGCGGCGGTGCCCGAGCGCGCCGCCGGAAGAATTGGCAGCGGCGGTTGCACCGCCGCCCTCAATTAACAGCGAGGGGCGGGCCGCGCGCACCCCCCACTCCCCGACTTCGGGTCGGCCCTGCCGAGCCGCGGCGGGCCGGTCGGGCTGGACCGAGCCACCCGGGCCTGGCCGCGTCGGCCAGGCCGGGCCGGGTCTGGTCGAGTCGGACCTAGTTCGGGCCGACCCAGGGAGGGTCGGGCCGGGTCGGTCCGGGCCCAGACCCCCCGTTTTCGGACCACTTTCAGTCAAATGCCCATATCCTGGGCTACGGACCTCCGATCGATGCACCGTTAGTTTCGTAGCCATCATTAGAACGAGACGGTCGTTTCGGTATATTACACTCAATGTTTCGGAGAACTTTGGGTTCGGCCGGGTTGGTTCGTACACGAAACCAACCGGGCCCTCAGAGCGGAAACACTCATATCTTGATCTCCGGATGTCCGATTGACGTGCCGTCGACTTTGATGGATTCATCTAAGTGAGACGGATCTTTTGGTTTACTCCACTCGAGGTTTGGATGCTGTCGGAGTGAGGTCGGGTTGGTTCGCTCACGAAATCCAACCGGGCCCCTAGAACGAAAAATCCAGTACCTCATAGACCAGGCGTCTGATTGACGCACCATCTGTCTCGTTTAATTCCTCTAGATTTGACGGAACTTTTGGAATACTTCACCTGAGTTTTGGTTGCTGTTGGATAGTGGCCGGGTTGGATTGTACCCGAAATCCAACCGGGCCCCTGGATCGGGAAAGCTGATATCCTTCAGACAGGACGTCCGTTTGATGAACCGTCAGCGGCGTTGATGATCAAGTTGAGAAAAGGTCCCTATGAGTATACCCTATGAGAGTTCGGGGTACAGTTGAGATACGGTCGGGATTGGTTCGCTCAGGAAACCAACCGGGCCCCTCGGATGAAAAGGCTAGTAACTCACAGACCGGGCATCCGATTGACGCGCCGTCTGTTGCGTTGATACCCCTATGACGAGGCGGTCCATTTAGATACTTCTTCGTGGGACTTTGAGATACTTGGAGTATCGACTTGTAGCTCGTGGAGCGGACCCTCCTAGAGACGAGCGTGCGGAGTACGGAGACCGTGTAGCTGACTGAGACCTGACGACTGCTTGACCGACTTGACATAGAGTGAGTCGACTATCCCAGTGGACAGATCACTACTTTGTGAGGTGCATACCCATGGAGGATGGAGCACTACCTGTGTGACAGTGAAGACCCGCGGTACTCGTCCGGAGAGTACCTCAGCAGGCTACCAGGGGGTGTGCACTACTGTGTTTGGGTGGTATACCCCGGCGGGAAGCACTACTGTGTTTGGGTGGCTGGCCCGTGGTACTCGACAGGAGGAGTACCTCATCAGTCTTAGGTTAGTGAGCAGTACCTCGGAGTCGTGACAGGACCATTGTACACTCTAGAGACGGAGCTCTTCAGCCGTTACGGTTTCGATAATGAAAATACTGGTTTGAGCTGAGACTTTTGACCTTGTGTTTACCTCATGATTGAGATGGGTCACTTGATAACTTAGGTATATGTATGGGAATATACCTAGGTAGTGGTTATCCATTGATTTCATAATATTTGTGTTTCCTCAAGATTTATATGGGTTACTTGATAACTTAGATATATGTATGGATATATACCTAAGTAGAGGTTATCTATTGATATCTTCTTTGTGGATATCCATGTTGGTTTTAGTGAGACCTTGAGGATCTCGGGGTCCCTACTGAGTATCGTTATACTCACCCCTACACGGGCTATGCCCGCACCTCGTTGTGTTGGTTGCAGACGACGGGCAGTGCTGACGGAGGCCGATTGTTCGAGGACTGGATGGTACCCGGAGGTGGACTACACGATGAGTCAGTACCCGTAGGTGGAATACACGACGAGTCAGTATCTGGAGGTGGACTTCACAATGAGACGACACTCGGAGGAGGTTGACGGGAGAGAGCGTTGAGGAGGCAATCTGTACCTACCCTTCAGGTAGGATCTATGGTGGACGATCCAGGAGTTGCGCTATCTGTACCTACCCTTCAGGTAGGATCTGTGGTGGACGATCTAGGAGTTGCGCCATCTGTACCTACCCTTCAGGTAGGATCTGAGGAGGACGACCCAGGAGCTGCTTCCTTTCTTCCAGCTGTTGTCATTTCCTGTTGTACTTTGTTCAGTTGTAGTTGTACTTTCTTTTGGGTTTGTATTCTGGCCCATTTACCTTTCAGCACTTCTCTTTGTACTTATTGTTTTACTTCCGCTTGTACTCTGTGGTATTTTGTTACTTTTATAAAGGCAATTCCTTCCCAGTTATCGGGATTTACGCCTTTGGTTCTAGTCTCCAGCCCCTGGCCTATGGAAGGCGGGCTTGGGGTAGTCACGGCACGGTTCCCGAGGACGGGTCGTGAAAAAATACCTTGTTTAATTCTAAAGTCTCTCATGATGTCTTCTCATCATTGGGGATCGCTGATCAAATACTTCGATATCGAACTCTTCTAGATCATCCACACGTGCATCATGAAATCTACAGAAGCACCATTCATGGTAATCTGGGTGCTAGCACGAAATTGCGATGATTCCTTCGACGCTCAAACGATCACCGCATTTCTTTGGAAGTGATGCCTAAGAGAGTTCTAGATCCATGATCCTTGGATCTATATCCTCCCTCTAGATCATGTATGAGAAGAGAATAGAGAGAAGATCCCGGAATAGTTCTTGAAAAAATGCCCTCCTCTTTTATTTATAATGGTTAATTAAAATATTTGGTATCGCCTCATTGGCCCTAAATACTTTACACACTATCAGAAACATTTTATGACTACTAATATGAGTGATAAATATTTTTATCATTTACTTGTAATATATAAAAATATATTACATGGTAATAATTGAGTCATTAACTCGACTCATCATTTCCATAAATATTAATTAAACCTTCAATAATTTAATATTAATCAATTAATATTTTTTCATGTATTTACTTAAAATACATGAATAAGTTTAATAAATAAATCCAATACTCATTATTCTAAACTCGAATAATATGAATTTATTTATTGCATCAGTGATCATTCTTCGTTGGAAAAATCTAAGACCCTAGTGGTGGGGCCCACCATGTCCAAAACTCATATTCCACTGAATAAGGAAGATTATTTCATACGCTATTGTGTGTGACCCTCTAGGCCCTTATCTCAATAGCAGTGAATAGTATTCATAGACAAAGAGTGGGATATAGAAACCTGTAATGGCCCTCTGAAGAGATAAGGATTGTCAAAATACTGACAACCGACCTAAAACACATTCTATGTAATATAATCTATTTGTCTATAATATCTCATAAAGCAAAATTCACTCCCGTTTCATCACCCTTTCCTTGCTTAATTGTTTGTTGATTTAACTAGATGTATTTACCCCCGACTTCTATGGTCGTGGTCTTATAAAGGTACTTCCATCCTAATCAACATGTCATGAGATATTTCACATCCATAACTCGGAAGAGACAAATCCATTTCTTGACCATTTAACTAATTCCATGCCACCAATGATGCACCTAACACAAACTACCAGGCCACGATTTCATTTCCATGGTTTTTTACTAACATCAAAGTACGTAATAAAATGACACACATTGGTATTGACCTCAAGTCAGGAGACCATTACACAGGAATGTAGATATGAACATCGAACGACACCTGAAACATGTGGTGTTTCTATTGGAATGTTAGTCTTCAAGATTACACTATTAGACATCACCAAATGTGAATATCACGAGAAGAAGTATCGATACTTATAATCACCCTACACCTGGTAGTCAAATATCTACTATGTCTACTATATAAGATGTATTTAGACCATAGAACATATATTTAACATTAATGTCATATTATCTTGAGGTTCCCATTATAGCCTGGGAATTTCTAAAACTTCTTGATACGAAAATTAACCTTTGGATATTACCGTTTAAATAGTGGATACAGAAATGTCTGCACTATAATGGTAAGATAAAATCATGTATATCGGACTATATATAATATATGGTAATCCAAAGAACTGAATAGTTTGGTCTAGGGCACTCACTACTTCAACATTTCGACTTACACTAGAGCCAAAATGCTAACTGAACTTGTTATCTACTCACATGATGAAATCATGTTTCTATTAAGTAACAACTTTAGCTACTAGGTCTTCCATTATTGTGCCACGTGGCTATTCTGCTATAGCGAACTCATATCTTAGAGTAAAACTTCTCAAGAGATAGTCTCAAGATTATATCCCTTTTTTTCACTATCATAACATGACATCTTAGATAGAAAAAATATTTTAATTTACATTATGATAATACTTTTCTCACCAGGTGCGATTCCAAGAATTGGTACAAATCGTTGTGTTTTCTTCTTCTTAGCTGCCTTAGAAGTTTAAACACACTCAGTCTTTGTAGGTATGGCTACCACTGGATGATATGATATTGACTCACAGATTTACTTTAGCTTAACTGTAATACAAGATCACATTTTTCTATAGAAGAATAGATTATATCCCCAGGAAACTAGTACCCTTCATCTCTATTAAAGAGGTACATATCTTTTGTACTTGCCGAAGTACAATTAGATACTTCTGACTACATCCCATACAGTGCTCTCGAATATAACTCATCTTTTCCTATTTTAATATATACCTTTTAAATATTGGTTATTTTACATATCATGGAATACGTGATTGATCCATCGCTTCGACGTATGGATTTCAACTCACCACATTTATCTCTTCACATGTCATGTACATGTCAACCTGAAGGGATTATTCCATATGATATAGGAAATAATTCATCTCTTGAATTGTTCCAACTTGTATTTTTCAATACAATGTCACTATATGTACGATTGACAAGGACCATGTAACCAAAATATCTACCTTAGTTAGTCTTATTCCCTAAAAAATATTTTTCTACTTTACATCAACCAGTAGAGAATAAATTTTCTCTTGGACTTAACTAACTATAAGACCCTCAGTTTTCCATTTGTTTCCAAACACACTATTCATGGAAAACCATTGCGCTTCCCCTAACCTCAGGTTGCCACATTTCAATCATTTGATGAAAATGTATATTCTATGATCATGTTTCACACTTTAATCCTAAACTGGATTTCAGTAATGTGCAACCATTATTAGCATTCTGTGACATGAGAATCCCTTTCTGGTTGCATCACAGAGACCCCATCCATGATTGGTGGTCATGACATAGAATTTTATATAATTTGATCATAGATATTAGCTATGCCAAGAAAAAATTCTGATGAATTTAGGAATAATGACTTGGTGAAACCAATAGAGACTTATTGGTAATACATTTCTACCATTTATATATCAACTCACTTGAATACCCACCGTAGTATTAAAAATAATAATCCCCTTTGCACTTCGATACATGGAATCCATTAACTAAATTTTTGTTGGTCCTATAAATTTTAGCTAATTTCCATATACTTTTTACTTGTAGGAAATATTATTCACATTGACAAATATATCACCGACCGTGATGAATATAATTACATCACCATGTTTTTATCCATCCTATGTAGTATGTGTCTCTGGAACATACTTTGTTTTATATTCACTTGTGGAACTAGTTCATATTAAAACTATTGGTTCATTTTGAGAATTAACTAAACAAAAGTCTATATAGCTCCAACTATCTATAATAGAGATGTGCACCACGTTATTAAATGTAGTCTATCAATTGACTATAACATCTCTATCTTATAGATTTCTGTAATATCCTATGTAATTTTTAGGATAAGTAATTTAGATGCACAATGTGTTTATCTTGATTCATGTTTGTTTGTATCTGAACAAACTATTTGCATCTAAACATACGTCCTTATGACATAATGGATTTACATCATTCTACGACTCGTATGAAATCAATTTTAATTATAGTTACATTATGGTTGTAAGATATCAACATTATTTGCAAAGCAATTAATGAAATATAATAGAAGTTTCTGAAAGTCGTAATATTGAAACTACATGAATCAAAATTTTGATGTATAATATATGAATTTAGGAATGGATCCATCCTACATTTATATTGATCAATGTTGATATTTAAGACTTCATCATCAGTCCTCCTCATTAACATCAATGTCGTACATTTATATTCATCACTCATTTCCCATGATTCATGTATCACTAATCTAGTGATTGGGTTTACTAATGACAAAATTTCTTCCAAAACTTGAAAGAATGTCTCCTTGCATCCAATGACACATGAGATTAACATTTGTGGTTATACTAAATAATATTTCTAGATGAATCTCATACATGGAAATTAAAGAAGTTTTGTACTACTCACCAATGGCATATGTATCACCCTTTCATAGCCACTTGGAAAATACACCTAACTTATAGTAATATTTCTATACATACTTGGTAACTGTAACTAAATACACATATGTGGAAATCATATAGTATTAAATACCCATGTATTAAAAGGAAACATTATAATTGATGAATTTACCTGATATAGAAGTGGAAAATTTCTCATTTAAATCATGTTATTTATTTTAAACTTCCATTGTTTTATTTTATAATATTCCATGAAAATAACCTTTGTTAACACCTTTTTAATTAACGAACGTCATGAATGTTTCATTGGCATTAAATTCTGTTGACATTTTCACATTGTCTTTCAATTCATTCTCCACAAGATTTAAAAATTATCTCTCTTTTATTCTTATTCACTTGGCGTACCTTACATTGATAGGTAATGGAGCGTTTACTCGATACATGTCTTGTAACTTAAAACAAGACGTGAGTAGTGTGTTGAAAATGATATGAGAAATGGATCTATTTAAAGATCTTGATCAATATTTCAATTTACACATTTCAATGTAAACTTCACCTCATTCATATAATTTCTTCTATTTATACTTTTAATCTTATCAATGATGAGACTTTTTGTTATATCATCCTTGTCTTGGTGTAGCAACTGCAACTTACACAAGACATTAATGGATTCATAATGATATAACTATCATATGATTTGTAGATTAGTCTCTTGTAAGTAGTTTCACAGTCACTTATTAAGGTAGTTTAACAGTGCTAGGGACACTGGAACCTTGAGTTTCCAATATCACAGTACCATGAGAAAGTGCCTATACTACTCATGGGTACTCATGTTAGTGTGGACATTTACTTTGTCCAATATAATATCGTAAATTTTAATCTTGTGGTATAAATTTACATTTTTCTACAAGAAATTAATTTTAGAATATGAGTGCCTTTTATTGAGATTACCGGTTTAGACATTTTGATTAATTAATTATATCATTTAATATCTCCCGCTATTTTATCAGACTCTAGGAACCCAGTGTACTAGAATCAAAATACCCTATCTATTGAGTATTCTAGTGGAAAGGATTCCAGAACCACCCCTCGTAGTATACAAGATATGGCTACGCCACTACATAGTGGGTTCAAGGTTGGCTTCTGGATGGACAACCGCTTTAACATGTGGTTCTTTTCAACTGTTGAGTGAAGTCCAGACTTTTAAAATTAGAACATGATTTAATCAATGATAGCCTCTAAAATTACATCATGATAGCTATGGATATTTATTTGTAGTTGTTTTAGTTAGGTCAACCCATCATTCTTATAAGGACACCTCGATAGTAAGTGTCACCCTCAGCTATGGCATGGACAACACCTCAAACAGTCAGTTTTGTCCAAATTTGAATGACAGAAGGTTGTTTAGACATAATATATCATTGATGGTTTTATTATTATTAGTGTGATGAAAAAAATAATTTTATATTATATAAGAATGTACTATGTGATTGAACTCACAACTAACCACACATGAAATAGAAAAATCATCACGTCACATGTTCATTTTATCTTGCATGCTAGTTTATTATACTATGTGACCGTGCATTAAACAACACATATAGAAAATAATAAACCATGAAAAACAAAATGATCACCAGATCATGATATGGTATTATTGGTAGATCCGTTGAGTGAATAATGGACCAACCGAAATCCTAGGGGTAAGTACCTTTAGTCGCGTGGCTTGAAACATGAATAACAAATTTTGCTTATCCAATGCATCCAACTCATATATGGTGCGTCGATGTCACTTGGTGCAAAGAGTGTCATTGGTCATCTTGTCATTATAAAATTGTACTAGCACACAGGTGAGGGGTCTCGGGGTATAAAATTACAACTCTGGGAATGGGAATGCAGACCCTTATACATGTAATGATATTTGAGAGGACAAGTAGATCGCCTTTTATTTAATTAAACTAATTATTAAAAATCCATTACAATAAATAATTAATTAAATAAAATAATTAAATAGTCGACATACATTTTTCTATCTAAGCCTCATGATCAGTCATATATGCATTAAACTCACACATATTAAATAAATACAGAATAAAATTAAACATCTATTAAATAAATTTTGAGGGAAAACAATCGATTTAAAAACATGACTCATATTTTTAATTCAATTTAACATCATTCAATCTTGATTAATTAATATAATTTTAAAAACTAAAAAATGAATTAATTAATAAATTTAATTAATATCACAATTAAAATACTTACTTATCATTAAATTTAAATAAAAAAATTAATGTTTAATTGATTTAATTTTCTCAAAAGAAATTACATTAATACTTTTAATTAATTTTTAATTAAAATAAATCACCAGGGCCCATAAAATGTTGGGCAGGGCCTATTCAATCTTGGGAGAACCTACATAGGCCTATTCAAGGTGATAAATCCCTTTTTTAGGGGTGTTCTGTGATGAGAATGTCTCCCAAAGTCTGTTTCAAGAGTTATTTTGTTTTTACATTTTTTCAAAAAAAAAATTTAAAAATACATCGAGGTTTAAAATATATTTTTTTTACATCCTAAAGGCGGCACATGGTGTGCCGCCTTCGGTTCGGTTTCCGCCGGGCCAAAGGCGGTTCTCCAGGAACCGCCTTCCACCATTGGGGAAACGAAAGGCGGCACACCAGTGTCTGCCTTTCGATATTCTTTCTGCGAAAGGCGGCTCCGGAAGAGCCGCCTTTCGTGTTTTAAATGGCCGAAGGCGGCTTCCCAGTTGCCGCCTTCGCCAAAAATATCCCTATAAAAGGGAGCCGCCCCTCCCACCCTTCCTCACTCAAAAATCCCTCTTCTCTCTAAAAATTTGAGAGCTCCTCTCTCTAAGTTGATTTTTCCTTCGTGGTGCTTCCGGAGAAGCAAAGAGTACAAGATTTTTGTGTCAAGCTTCATTTAGAGGTATTTTTTTATTTTAAAGTTATTTATTTATTTAATTGTAATTAGTTAATTTTAAATATTTAAGTATGTAGTAGTAGTTATTTAAATCATATTTAAGTATGTAGTCGAATCATTTCTCATCCCTCAAAGCATTTTGTATTTTTGAGGCGGGGGTTGAAAGTGGTGGTTTAATAGTGCATCATTCACTTTGGTAAAAATGGGGGCTGTCCACATTTAATGAAACTAAATTGGGGGGTTAATATGGATGTAGGAAGCTGTGGTGGGGTGACATTTCATTTTTTTTTTTGAAAAGCTACTTCTATAGGAGTTACCGAAGTTGGTTGAATGGGTGGAAGGGGTGGGCGTGGGGGTTGATGTTTCCTTGTCATCCCCATTATCCTTCAATTCCAGGGTCTAACAGTTTTCCCCCTCACCAGAATTAACTAATTACTTTTCTACTACTTCTTATATGTTTAATCTATGTTCTAAGTTTCATTTATATGAGTCATTAAGTTTATATTTTATAGGCTTTCAAAGTCTCATATCTGAAATATTTTTGAGTTGAAAGAAGTATTTTTGAAAGCTTATAATTGTATTTCATCAGCAATTTTTAAGAAATGGTTTTTATTTTCAATTACTTATTATATGTTTAATCCATGTTTTAAGTTTCATTTCAATAGATCTTATGGTTTATATTTTATAGGCTTTCAAAGTCACTTACTTGAAACATTTTTGAGATTTAGAAAGGTGGTTTTGAAACCTTTTAAATTATTAATCAGATGAAAACACCAATGATTCCACATAGCCCAGTCAAAATGGATTGGAATCTTGCTATTGGGTACTTACACTATTTGTATCATTCTTACGTTAAGGGGTATTTCAGTGAACATGAGATTAGTAGTTTTTCTTGCAAAATGATGATCTTATATGTTCATGGTAATGTGCATATTCAAAGGAATGAGGTTTTACTTCCCCATAAAGTAAACAAATTGGTTGAAGTGTTTGACATTAATACATGGAAGACATAAGACTATGTGAAACTTAAGGTGGATTATCTCCAGCCTGAAAATTTTGAAGGAACATGCACATCTAGTGGGGAAATGACACATTTCATTTAAAGGTTTGTCATAGCATTGCACATTTCTAGAATCTCTCTTCCTGATGGTATAATACCTCCTTTCTCATCTCACCTTACCAAGAGAAAATATCTAGAGCTTTTGAGGTTGATTTATACTCAGGGGCATGACAAAATTGCAAAGATGTTTCTATTGTGTGTAAAGCACATAAGCTGGTTGAGGTTTTCATTGTTGGAATGCATCTGAATGCTACGACAAAGTTAGAAGGACTAAGTTAAAATTAAAAAATTTATTAATTTCTTATATATTTAATCAATGTTTAAAGTTTCATTTATATTGGTCTTATAGTTTATGTTTTATAGTCTTTCAAATTCGTGTACTTGAATCATTTTTAAGTTTCAAGTAGAATGTTTTGAAAGATTATAAATTAATTTTTATGGACATTTTTTAGGAAGTTTTTGTTGTTTTCAACTATTTCTTATATGTTTAATCAATGTTTAATGTTTCATTTCTATTGGTCTTATAGTTTATGTTTTACAGTCTTTCAAAGTTGGAAACTTGAAACATTTTTAAGTTTCATGTTGATGGTTTTGAAAGCTTATAAATTGTTTTTGGTGAACATTTTTTATGAAATTACTTTTGTTTTCAACTATTTATTATATGTTTAATCAATGTTTAAAGTTTCATTTGTATTGATCTTATAATTTATCTTTTATAAGCTTTCAAAGTCACGTACTTGAAATATGTTTAAGTTTCAAGTGGGTGGTTTTGAAAGCTTATAAATTAATCTGTATCAACATTTTTTATGAAATTATTTTTGTTTTCAACTATTTCTTATATGTTTAATCAGTGTTTAAAATTTTATTTGTATTGGTCTTATAGTTTATCTTTTATAGTCTTTCGAAGTCGCGTACTTGAAACAGAATCACACATCGGAAACGCAGAATGTACTGTGCAGGAAAAGGAGAACCAGAATCCCACATCGGAAATGCAGTATTGTTTTCAGGGCAAACCCCCTTATAAAAGGGAGTCCTGGGTGAGGGTATCAGTTAGAATCCAGACTGCTGTAATGGCAGAACCGCTGGATAATAAATAGCAGAAAAATTCTGCTGAAAAGTTTTGTTATATATATATATATATATAAAACAAAACAAAACAAAAAATAAAAATAAAAATTTAAAAAAAAAAAATTAACCAAAGGAGGCACCTGGTGTGCCGCCTTTGTGGTTATTTTTTGGGCAAAGGCGGCACATGGTGTGCCGCCTTTCCCTGGGCGGAAAATTCCCCAAAGGCGGCACACCAGGTGCCGCCTTTGGGGGGTAGAAAAATAATTTTTTTTAACGTAGATGTATTTTCAAAATTTTTTTTTTGAAAAAATGTATATAAAAAAAAACCCCTGTTTCAAACTAGGCAGACCATCTCAGGCCTGTTTCGAGGTGGGGAATGTTACTTGCCCTCTAGGGGGACCGAGCGGTGGCCAGAACAAGACAGGTCTAGTCCAGTACAACGCTACTACATGTTCAATAGATCCTCAGAAAAGGAGGGCTACGTGGTAGTGGGGAATCTCACAGTAGCGAACGAGGGTGATAGACCACGATTCTGGGACAGTTGCGGCACACTGCCACTACACAGCGGGGAGGAGGCAGGAGGTCACCTAGGGTTTCCTGTGCGATGCGGTTTCCGAGTAGAGAAAGTATAGGGGGTGGATGGGGTTTGATCCTGAAAGGGATCTTCCCGGTGCCTGCACCTACAGCAGGGAGGTGACGGCTGGCCTACGATGCGTCACCGGCCTAGTGGCCTTCTGGGATAGAGGAGGGAAACTAGGAGGTGGCTTGGCCAGAGCGGGGAGCAGCCGCACCAATAGCTGGAGGAGGCAGCCATGTGTGGTGCATTTCTATAGTAGAGGGAGTCCGTGCATGGCCCTGGTGAGAAATGGGGTGGAGGCATCTGAGGTCGCTGGTGGGTGAGGTGTCCAGCGGGTTGTCGACCTGGTGCGACTGGTCCATGGAGGGCAGCGCATGGCGGAAGACATTGCGCCTAGAGCGGGAATAAGCGCATGCGCCTGCTGCATGGGGAGATGGTAAACTGGTGTGATGCAAGAAAAGATCCATAGGGCAGCATCAGGTTAGCATGAATCCTTGTGCGGATGGCTTGTGGAGAGGCAACAAGAGGTACGAGGTGGATCACTTTGTATTCCAGCCTGGTTCACGAAGAAATAGTGTGGGGAAGCTTTCCTAATATATGTGGCCTTGGTGCCCTATGTCTGGGATTTTCCACGGCTGGGTGCCACTTCGGGAAGGGAGGAGGCGACCCCTAGGTCTATCATGCACTGTTACTGAACAAGGGGACTAATCAGGCCCCCACCCGCTCACCATTTTTTTTCTTGACTTGCACATGCAGGTCACCCCCCTTTTTTCCTATTTTTTATTCATTACTGGATAAGAGACCTACTTTATAGGTCTCCCAACGCCCATTTTTTTCAAAAAAAATTCTTAAAAATAAGGATTTTTTTAAAAAATCATAATTAATCATGACTCATAAAATTGGGGCATCCCATCCCTTTTGATTTCTAAGGTCTATATTTAGAGTAAAAATATAAAAACATATAATAATAAAATATTAGTATATTAGAATATAATAATAATAAAATTATTATTATAATGAACTTATTATTATTAAAATTAAATTATTATAAAAATAATCATTAAACATCACCAAAAAGCATTATTCCGGTAATCGGGTGTCCACTCAGGGATCATAAAACAATCGATTTAATTACGATTTAAAACTTCGGATGACCGCATATGGGCTAATAAGATATCATATTCAAATGTGATCGGTGGCATTGGTACTACAATGATATCCTATTTGACAATTAATGAAAATTTAATTTATTTGGATTAAAATCGACATGCGTCCTACTGATACCACTTTTTGGAACTGGACATGCAGCGGAAGCCCCAAATATGTGGGTTTTTATAATTTATCCACCGATGATTGATGTAAACTTGTTGACGTCCGTCCATAGCTGCCCGGTCTTAGCCGATGACCACACATGAAGAATTTTAATCACAAAAAATAATCCATAAAATACCTGGTTTAATTATAAAAATGTGAAAACCATTTGATCATTGTTGGCAATCGCTGCTTGAAGAATCTAACATCAAACTCCTCTAGATCATCCACACGTGCTTCATGAAATCTACGGGATCACCATTTGTCATAATGTAGGTGCTAGAATAGAATTATGATGACGCCTTCAATGCTCCAATGACCACTAAATCGCTTTGCAAGCGATGCCTAAGAGAGTGCTTGATCCATACTCTATAGATCTAGAGCCTCTCCCACTAGATCATGGGTGATAAGAGAAGAGAGAAAAGTGTCAAGAATAGGGCTTCAAAAAATCCCCTCCTATTCTATTTATAGTTGTTAATTAAAATACTTGTTATCGCCTCACTGGCCCCAAAATACATAACCCACTATCAACTACATTTTATGACTACTAAACTGATTCCAAAATATTACTATCATTTACATGTAATATATTAAAATATATTAGATGATAATAATTGGGACATTTACTCGAATCATATTTACCATAAATATTAATTGAACCTTGAATAATTTAATATTCGTCAATTAATATTTTTTTATGTATTTACTTAAAACCTGTAAATACATTTAATGAATAAATTCAATACTCATTATTCTAAACATGAATAATATGAAATTTTTAATTGAATTGGTGATTTTTCTTCTTTGAAAAAATCTCGGACTGCAGTGGTGGGGCCCACACTGTCCAAAACTCCTATTTAACAGAATAGAGAAGATTCATGAATACACTATTGTGTGTAACCCTCTAGGCCCTTATCTCGACATCAATGAATAGTATTCACCGACCAAGAGTAGGATCTTGAAACCCATCATAGCCCATATAGAGATAAGGATTGTCATAGCAGCAACAACCACCCTACAAAAATGCTCTGTGAAATATAATCTCTTTTTCGGTAATATCTCATAAACATGATGCACTCACATGCCATCACCATTTTCTTACTTCATTGTTTATTGATTGAACTGGTCAGATTTACCCTCGACTACCATGGCCATGGTGTTATAAAGGCATTGACATCCTAATCATCATTTCCACAGATATATTACTTCTATAACTTGAAAGCGACAAATCCTTTATTTACCATTCAACCAATTCCCTACAACCAATGATGAAACCAACACAAACTACCTCACCACGACTTCATTTCCATGGTTTTTATCTTTCATCAAATAACATAATCAAATTAAATGCATTAGTAATGACCTCAACTCAAAAGACCATTACACATGATCGTAGATAGGAAAATCCAATGACACCAGAAACATTTGGTATTCTTATTGAGGGTTAGTCCTTGTGATTTAACAACTACAGATCACCATGTGCAAGCATCCTGAGATGAAGTCTCAATTCTTATGAGCCCCCAAAACCTGATAGTCAATCATATAATGTGTCCAATTAGTAAGATGTATCAAGACTATTGATCATATGATTAATGTTATAGTATCTCGAGGTTCTCATTATATCCTGGGAACTGCTACCACCTCTTGATACAAAAATTAACCATTGGACATTAATATTTAAATAGTGGATTCAGAAAACTACACACTATAATGGTAAGATGAAATCATGTATAACTAACTATATACGCAATATGGTAATAAAAATCACTAAATAGTTGGGTCTAGGGAACCCACTATTTCTACATACTCCATAGAGATTACCTCATCAAATTTGATGTAGTATTTATAGAGAATTTTCGTATAAACTCTAAAATAAAAGTGGAAGAAGAGAATTGTATTATTATGATGAATTAATTTAGAAATAAAATGTTAGATAAAAAAAAGTAAATTCTAGTTATGAATGGTGGATATATCATTCTTGGGGAATATTATTATAAGTAAAGGGATATTTGTGGGCCATTCAAACACTATAGAGAATAAAAAATGTTCTTGACCAACATGTACAATGGAGATCTATTGTTTTTTATAAAATTTTGGTACTATTAGTAATATTAAACCAAAAATTCACAATTGTAGAACCTGATGACCAAGACAACTCATAAGGGAGAATAGTGTGTGTAACACCCCAGGTAAATAAAGAATATGACATTTTCATATTTATCCATATTTGTGAATAAAATATTAATATGTCTTTAAAGGGGACGCTATGCTCGATGACGTACCCAACACGCAACAACGTGTTTCTTGGGAATCTTACGTTGCACTCTAATAATAAAATAATATTATTTTAAATGGTAGTTAACATGTAGCCGTTGTATTGGCAGAAATGGATAGAAATAACTAAAATATGATTATATATGTTTTTAAATGTTTTTACCTTTATCCAATAAAAGATAAAGGCTTAAAATACAGAAAGATTTCAATTTTAGGCGTATATGACCTAGTTTCACTAATGGTTCACTTATCTCTTTTTGATGGCGAACCGTCATTAAATATAGTTTTGTTCACTCTTATACATTCTATTGGACCAAATAAAACTCTTCTTGAGAATCGGGACATCAAAATTTACTTTGTGTAAATATTTGGTATCTTTCTGATAAAGTTCATTTTTTTAATGAATAGTGTAAAATGCTGTATTTTAAATTCAAAACCTCTTTTTAATCTAATTTATTTATATGATTAGATTATCTTTTGAATTGGTATTAATGTGTAATCTGAATATATTTTTACCATTTAATCCAATGGTGGTCATTGGAATCAATTTCACTTTGAAATTAGACTTAAACTGGTGCCAATCTTTTGATACTTATTGTTTTATAAAAACACGCTATTTGCTCTGATAGCGGGAATTAATTATTAAATTAATTAATGTGACTTATATGTTATGAATATTGAAAAATAGACTTCATTTTTGAATTCGTAATATCAAATATAGCTTAGGGTGAATTTTTGGTAATTTTCTGAAAAACTCCAATTTTTGATGAATAGTGAAACCACTAAGTGGTAATCAAGCAAACTGATTTTTCAATTAAATGAAAGTTTACCACTAATGTGTATTGAATTTTAAAAATCCGACATACATGGTTGTCATTAGTATGTAAAATGTGGTTCAATGGGATGAAAATAATTTTTTGGTGAATAGTAACTTTTTTTCATTAATCGCGATTAGAGGTAATTAGTGTAATTTAAGGTAAAAATGATATTATAAAAATGTGAAAACACCATGACACTGGTCCTACCCCTATTGGATGAGTCATGCCCGACCAAGACAACCCATGGGTCGATTTAGGGGACCCTATGGAGCCTCTTGGGTGAGATAATGACTTTAATGCATTTTTTTTAAAATAAAGGTGAAAATGACACTAACAGAAATTGTGTTACTAAAAATTTTTAAAAGGGGTTATACTAATCATAATTTTGTCTATAAATACTCTTTGGAAAGATAAAAAGATTTCCTACATCAGGATATTTTTTTTATAATTTTTAGACATTAAATAAATTAATTTAATTATGACATCATGATGATGCAACGATGACCTCATTAATGAACAGTTTAAATAAAATGAAACGATAATATAAAATCTAAGACCTACACTTGTCCAAAAACTATTGGATGGGAATATTTTGAAGCCTTATCATCTTATCTTCGAATTATATTAATGTGGGACCTTATAAATTCGAAACACTTTTAAAAATAAAATAATAGTTTCATGATTTCCAAAAGTGCCCCTCCTCTCCTCTTATAAAAGGCCCCCACCTCTACCTCATTTCACACACTCCTCAAGCCTTTGGCTCGGCCATACCCTGCCCATTTACTCTCTCCACATCCCTCTCCTCATCCTAGAGGATTCCATTTGGGAAGAATCCTTTCAAAGGAAGCCTTTAGGCTCAAATCAAAAGGAGTTACACTTTTAAAGGTAATTCATTCTCTCATGTTCATTTGTTTTATTTTGCTTCTCCAACCCCCTAAAATCTTTTTATTTACTTCTTTTATAACAACAACAGTATCTTCAATATACTAGTATGTTGTTATAAGATTTATTCGAGCTACACTCTCACACAACTACATCAAATGGTTAAAGAACATACAGTTTCCATGGATGGCGAAATTCTGCCTCCCGAAACGATGATTGTTCAATACTCATTTAACACCTTCAAAGGTGGCCATTATGATGTCACTATTTTTATATATGATATATAATATGTTTATTCTTTCCTTAAGCTTCTGTATTTTTCATTTATGGCATACCATTATTGTTTCCATTATTGGTAAACACGATATCTTCATTTTAGGAAGTGCGGACTACCGCCCCCTGAAAGTGATTTGATTCGTTAATACCATATGTGGGATGTGTAAAGGATAAAGTTAATGATATTATATATGTTATTATACTGGAATTATAATATACTCTTATATCATTATGATTCTATTCCAGAAAATATGAAATAGAAATGGAAGTAGCGTTCATGCGTACGTACGACTTACCGTCTCCATGAACGGTGTATTTCATTTCATACTTCTAAATGTTATGTAATATTATAAATACATGTATATGATGAATATATATGATATATATGTTATCCAAATCATTAATATCATTCTGGATATAACGAACCTTTGACCAAATTAACAACATGTAAGTGTAAGAAGTCTATTTTTGACTTAAGAACCAAATACCGACAAAATGAACATTATTAACTTAAATGATTACATGATGTTCATAACATGGTATAAAAGGAATAATGAAATTGAAAAAGGTTCTTAAGCAAGTATATATTAACTCAAGTTTATTATTCAGGATGTTAAAGAATGATCGAGTCAAGTCGGACCCGAGGTAAGGGATCCAACTCCTCTCTTTCTTTTTAAGTACGCTCTTTTATGTCATTCCTTTTAAAGCTCAACTTCATTGTTATTGGGATGTTCTTTTATATTACTCTTAATGTAATTTTTATATGATGAGAGACCCTATTCTCTCTCATCAATCCATTTTGGAAGTTTTAAGTGGCGCCGTTAGGCTGTCGAGTTTTCGTAAGAGATTTTTCATCTCACTTTTATGCCCGTGAGATTTATGCTACATTTGCCACAATTTCCTTTGACTAGTTTATGTACTGCCCATTATTACACTACTTTTTTAATATAATTCCATTTATGGGTATTTACATATTCATTTTATGACACTTCTTCAATGGGGTGTACTTTTCGAAAGTTACCCAAGTCGGTAAGGGAACCTTTCACCCTCCTCTTTTTAAAAGACTTCGTTTGTTATGTCTTTTAATTCACATACTATTATGTTGGGATATGTTCTTCTATATCCTTATTGATGTAAATTTTATTTCCAGGTTATGAGATTCCCTTTTTTATCTCTCATCAAATCGTTTTCTGAATTTTTGATGTGACGCCGTTAGGCTGTCGAATTTTACCAAGGGAACTTTTTAACCCAATTTCGATTTTTTTGGGTTCAACATGTTGTTATTGAATATGTCATCCTTTGAATATGTGTGAATGAACTTTTATTGTTTTACACTTAATATCCAATTATATTGGGTGTATTTATATTTGTCACACATAATTTTGAGATTGATTTATCCTTAATTTAAGGATACCTTCTTTATAAGGGATTTCATCACATTTTACATCTCTATTGAGACTTCATTGTTGATATGCACCAATTCACTCTTATATGGTGTGTATAATGTCCTTTGGAATATTATATCATGAATCCATTTATTCTCATGATATTATAAAGTTCTGATTAAATGTTATTCCTGAATTGTTGTATTCAAGTGTCTCTAATTTTGGTAAAAACCCTTTAACCAAAATATCACTTTAAATGTTTTAATGATTTGTTCTTATTAATATCCATGTTTTCAAAATGGTTTTAAGTATTTATTTATATGGATATTAATGGTTTAAAATGTTAAAATCTTCAAGGTGGTATGGGACACTTTGATTCAAAAAATCTCTTTATTAAATGTTTTAAATGGTTTTGAAAATGGTTTTTTTTATGGATTCATTATTTCAATATCCAAAAATGTTATATTGTGATTGAAATGTGGAAATGTTATATTTCCTTTATGAATGTTTTATGTGATAAATTTATGTTATGGTTCTTGGGCATTGTTATGAAAATGGGTGGTTCCATGATAAACTAAGGGCGGGTGAGCCCGATATAGCTCTCCAATGCATTGGGTAACGCAAAGGAGTGAAACGTTAAGGTTTCTCCGAAGAGATTTATGGAATATACTGTGATGGGTATTCCAAACATAACCAAGAGGGTTACTCCCTACGTAAGAATGTTATGAATGCCTCAAGATACTTT
Source organism: Viscum album (assembly GCA_963277665.1). NCBI lineage: Eukaryota > Viridiplantae > Streptophyta > Magnoliopsida > Santalales > Viscaceae > Viscum > Viscum album. Next base: position 132,738,831 of record OY728162.1, read on the forward strand.
TATGTCTTATGAATTCTATGATTTATTCATGATTTGATGAAGTATTTTAAAGTGCTTATGTTTTATGGGTAAAGTATGATCTCATCCTTATGTATATATGTACCCATGTTTCCTTTCCATATTTTTATAACCCTTACTGAGCTTTTTATGCTCATCCCAAATTTTTGAAATGTTTTCACAGGTCAAGGGAAAGGTACAAGATGTGATGATAGTGTCAAGGATGTGTCAAGAAAGAATCCATGTTTTATTTTAAATATATTTCCTTTGATGGGAAGAATGAATATTGTCTTTTATGTAACCACTTTGTTTAAATGTGGAATGTAATGCAAGTTTCATGATCTAATTCTCTAATACCCTAAACCTGAAAAGATCCTGAATGTGTAATCTTGTAATAACTCAAGATTAAGTAAGGTTTAAGGCTGGGGCCTTATAGTTAGTATCAAAGGTCGGTTTAGATAACTTTAGAGGTTAGGGTATTCTTTAAGCATAAGTGGCATTACCATAATGGTTAGGATTTCAGAAAAGAGTCCTAGTTTTAGATAAAGTGAATGAGTAAGTATATCTTAGTGTTTATCTTTCTCATTAGTACATGATGGTTTTTTTTTATATACTCACACTGAACTTTTTGGTTTTAGTAAATGGCTGGATCTAGCAGGCACCAAAGTAACAGTGGATGTGAAGGAAACTGTGACAGTTTTTTGAGAAAGCAACTGAATGATATGGGAGCTGCAATGAGAACTCTTGTGATTATCCTCAACCAACTATCTGGAGTCATGATTGACCACCTAAACCTTGGTGATTTCTCTAAGGCATCATATATGCGAGAAACAAATCCCTACGGAAGTACAGGTAATAATCATAAAGGTAAGTGTGTTCAAAAACCTATGTGTCAAAGATGTGGAAAGAAACACCTAGGAAAATGTTTCGAAGGGACAGAAATATGCTATAGATGTGGAAATGAAGGTCATAAAGCAAGAACCTGCCATGGAAAAAGGAAGCATCCAGTTGACTCGAGGAAAGGGAAAGAAGTTCTTTCTGAGGGATCAATTGAATGTTTTAAATGTGGTGTGCATGGTCATTATGCAAACAAATGTCCTATGAAGAAGTTTCGTGAATGGGGTCACCAAGAGCGTACAAATGTTCGTTTACCAATACCTAATGCCATTCCGATTGAGGATGAAGAAACTGACAATGACCAATCAAAGGTATGTATTATTTCATGACTATTGTTTTCCTATTTTAGAATCTTAGGATATGATTCATGATTTTGTTTGTAGGAAAGAGGTATTTCGGAATAAGTTGGAAAGGAATGGTTAATGGATCATGAAGAATGTTGAATGAGTAAGATGTCAACATATAAGGGCTTCAAGAGTTATGGTGAAATTCTTAAGAGTATTAAGTCTCTTTTGATGATGGGGTTACATTAGGAGACTTTTCATATTATGTGTAACCCTGATGTTTTATATAGGCAAATTTTATTCAAGGAATAGTTATATTTTCTTTTGTGGACATAGTTATAAAGAACCATTTGGGTTTATATGTTCCTTACTTTTGAGGTAATTATGGGTTACTATATGTTATGATTGAAGTGAAAGGCATGAGATAAAATTGAGGTTAAATTATGTTATTGTTATTTTTGATGATTTTATCCCTTTTTGGGGAATGATTTTAGAATTATATAGTTTTGGAAAAAGGACAACACGTAGACAGTGTGACAACCCGTCGGGTCGGGAAAAGCTGCGGGAATCGAACCCACAACCAAAGTGCGACTGGTATTTATCGCCTACCACTGGACTACGTGAAGTCCCTGGTTAGTTTGACTGATTATTTTTAGTTATATGATTTTATGAATTAAGAGTAAGTTTATTTTGGGTTATTTATGAAAATGATTAACCTATCATAGAGGATATGTGATTAGGTTAATTACTTTTCAATACGAGACTTTAGAAGCAACTGATGTTGTTTGGAGATAAATGTTACGATTTAACTTGGAAGACTATGGGACTAAAAACCTTCAAATATTTGGGTTTCAATATTAGTTTGGTTTACTTTGAAGGATTTTATGGCCAAATTGTTTATCGGATGGTCCTTATTGAACTTTGGGTTTTGTTGGACAAATTTTGGAGATTAAGCATAGATTTTCTTTTTAAAGGGTTATCCTTTTCTGGATTATCTGACCTTGTACTATCCTTTTTGGTTTTGGTTTTGGTTAAAGCCTAATTACATGGGAATTATATAGTTCTCTTTGGTGGATTAGTTTATTCTCTATAAGTTGATTATAGTACTCTTAATGCGAACAAGTCTCCCTAAAAACTCGTCTTTTGGAAAAAAAATATATGAGTTTGATTAAGGAATCTAGTAAAAGTTTAAAGTAAACATGATAAGTGATTATGTTTCCTTATGAATAAATTCCTCAATAAAAAGTAACTTAAAACAAAAATGTTGTCTATTAACTTTTCCTACTGGGGAATCGAATACCGTTTAACCCATTACAAGTTTGTGATTTTCTCATGGTTAACTTTCTCCTAGACATGTTTACTATCACTCTCCCTCAAGAACATGACCCTTTTCTTTTTCTTCCATGTCCATGTTTTTATACATATGGGTTAACTCGGGTGACATTTTCACTTCTCTCCCATTCTTTTAAAGTGATTTTTTTACCGACTCTTGTTCCGATGTGGGACTATCAAGGATGTTTCCAAGCTCAATTTTAAAAATTACGAGGACGCAATTCCCAAAAGGGGGGAAGGATGTAACACCCCAGGTAAATAAAGAATATGAAATTTTCATATTTATCCATATTTGTGAATAAAATATTAATATGTCTTTAAAGGGGACGCTATACTCGATGTCATACCCAACACGCAACAACGAGTTTCTTGAGAATCTTACGTTGCACTCTAATAATAAAATAATATTATTTTAAATGGTAGTTAACATGTAGCCGTTGTATTGGCAGGAATGGATAGAAATAACTAAAATATGATTATATATGTTTTTAAATGTTTTTACATTTATCCAATAAAAGATAAAGGCTTAAAATATAGAAAGAATTCAATTTTAGGTTTATATGACCTAGTTTTCACTAATGCTTCACTTATCTCCTTTTGATGGAGAACCCTCATTAAATATAGTTTTGTTCAATCTTATACATTCTATTGGACCAAATAAAACTCTTCTTGAGAATCGTGACATAAAAATTTACTTTGTGTAAATTTTTGGTATCTTTCTGATAAAGTTCATTTTTTTAATGAATAGTGTAAAATGTTGTATTTTAAATTCAAAACCTCTTTTTAATCTAATTTATTTATATGATTAGATTATCTTTTGAATTGGTATTAATGTGTAATCGGAATATATTTTTACCATTTAATCCAATGGTGGTCATTGGAATCAATTTTACTTTGAAATTAGACTTAAACTGGTGCCAATCTTTTGATACTTATTGTTTTATAAAAACACGCTATTTGCTCTGACTGCGGGAATTAATTATTAAATTAATTAATGTGACTTATATGTTTTGAATTTTGTAAAATATAATTCTTTTTTGAATTCGGAATATCAAATATAGCTTAGGGTGAATTTTTGGTAATTTTCTGAAAAACTCCAATTTTTGATGAATAGTGAAACCACTAAGTGGTAATCAAGCAAACTGATTTTTCAGTTAAATTAAAGTTTACCACTAATGTGTATTGAATTTTGAAAATCCGACATACATGGTTGTCATTAGTATGTAAAATGTGGTTCAATGGGATGAAAATAATTTTTTGGTGAATAGTAACTTTTTTTCATTAATCGCGATTAGAGGTAATTAGTGTAATTTAAGGTAAAAATGATATTATAAAAATGTGAAAACACCATGACACTTGTCCTACCCTTATTGGATGAGTCATGGACGACCAAGACAACCCATGGGTCTATTTAGGGGACCCTATGGAGCCTCTTGGGTGAGATAATGACTTTAATGCCTTTTTTTAAAATAAAGGTGAAAATGACACTAACATAAATTGTGTTACTAAAACAATTTTTAGAAGGTGTCATACTAATCATAATTTTGTCTATAAATACTATTTGGAAAGATAAAAAGATTTCCTACATTAGGATATTTTTTTTATAATTTTTAGACATTAAATAATTTAATTTAATTATGACATCATGATGATGCAACGATGACCTCATTAATGAACAATTTAAATAAAATGAAACGATAATATAAAATATAAGACCTACACTTGTCCAAAAACTATTGGATGGAAATATTTCGAAGCCTTATCATCTTATCTTAGAATTATATCAATGTGGGACCTTATAAATTCGAAACACTTTTGAAAATAAAATAATAGTTTCATGATTTCCAAAAGTGCCCCTCCTCTCCTATTATAAAAGGCCCCCACCTCTACCTCATTTCACACACTCCTCAAGCCTTTGTCTTGGCCATACCCTGCCCATTTACTCTCTACAAATCCCTCTCCTCATCCTAGAGGATTCCCTTTGGGCAGAATCCTTTCAAAGGAAGCCTTTAGGCTCAAATCAAAAGGAGTTACACTTTTAAAGGTAATTCATTCTCTCATGTTCATTTGTTTTATTTTTCTTCTCCAACCCCCTAAACTCATTTTATTTACTTCTTTTGTAACAAAACCAGTATCTTCAATATACTAGGATGTTGTTATAAGATTTATTCGAGCTACACTCTCACACAACTACATCAAATGGTTAAAGAACATACGGTTTCTGTGGATGGCGAAATTCTGCCTCCCGAAACGATGATTGTTCAATACTCATTTAGCACCTTCAAAGTTGGCCATTATGATGTAAATATTTTTATATATGATATATAATATGTTTATTATTTCCTTAAGATTCTGTATTTTTCATTTATGGCATACCATTATTGTTTCCATTATGGGTAAACACGATATCTTCATTTTAGGAAGTGCGGACTACCGCCCCCTGAAAGTGATTTGATTCGTTAATACCATATGTGGGATGTGTAAAGGATAAAGTTAATGATATTATATATGTTATTATACTGAAATTATAATATACGCTTATATCATTATGATTCCATTCTAGAAAATACGAAATAGAAATGGAAGTAGCGTTCATGCGTACGTACGGCTTACCGTCTCCATGAACGGTGCATTTCATTTCTTACCTCTAAATGTGATGTAATATTTTAAATACATGTATATGATGAATATATATGATATATATGTTATCCTAATCATTAATATCATTCTGTATATAATGAACCTTTGACCAAATTAACAACATGTAAGTGTAAGAAGTCTATTTTTGACTTAAGAACCAATTACTGACAAAATGAACATTATTAACTTAAATGATTACATGATGTTCATAACATGGTATAAAAGGAATAATTAACTTGAAAAAGGTTCTTAATCAAGTATATATTAACTCAATTTTATTATTTAGGACGTTAAAGAATGATCGAGTCAAGTCGGACCCGAGGTAAGGGATCCAACTCCTCTCTTTCTTTTTAAGTACGCTCTTTTATGTTATTCCTTTTAAAGCTAAACTTTATTGTTATTGGGATGTTCTTTTATATTACTATTAATGTAATTTTTATATGATGAGAGACCCTATTCTCTCTCATCAATCCATTTTGGATGTTTTAAGTGGCGCCGTTAGGCTGCCGAGTTTTCGTAAGAGATTTTTCATCTCACTTTTATGCCCGTGAGATTTATGCTACATTTGCCACAATTTCCTTTGAGTGGTTTATATACTGCCCATTATTACACTCCTTTTGTAATATAATTCCATTTATGGGTATTTACATATTAATTTTATGACACTTCTTCAATGGGGTGTACTTTTCAAAAGTTACCCAAGTCGGTAAGGGAACCTTTCACCCTCCTCTTTTTAAAAGACTTCATTTGTTATGTCTTTTAATCCACATACTATTATGTTGGGATATGTTATTCTATATCTTGATTGATGTAAATTTTATGTCCAAGTTATGAGATTCCATTTTTATCTCTCATCAACTCATTTTCTGAATTTTTGATGTGACGCCGTTAGGCTGTCGAATTTTACCAAGGGAACTTTTTAACCCAATTTCGATTTCGTTGGGTTCAACATGTTGTTATTGAATATGTAATCCTTTGAATATGTGTGAATGAAATTTTATTGTTTTAAACTTAATATCCAATTATATTGGGTGTATTTATATTTTTCACACATAATTTTGAGATTGATTTATCCTAAATTTAAGGATACCTTCTTTATAAGGGATTTCATCACATTTTACATCTCTATTGAGACTTCATTGTTGATATGCACCAATTCACTCTTATATGGTGTGTATACTGTCCTTTGGAATATTATATTATGAATCCATTTATTCTCATGATATTATAAAGTTCTGATTAAATGTTATTCCTCAATTGTTGTATTCAAGTGTCTCTAATTTTGGTAAAAACCCTTTAACCAAAATATCGCTTTAAATGTTTTAATGATTTGTTCTTATTAATATCCATGTTTTCAAAATTGTTTTAAGGATTTATTTATATGGATATTAATGGTTTAAAATGTTAAAATCTTCAAGGTGGTATGGGACACTTTGATTCGAAAAATCTCTTTATTAAATGTTTTAAATGGTTTTGAAAATGGTTTTTTTATGGATTCATTATTTCAATATCCTAAAATGTTATATTGTGATTGAAATGTGGAAATGTTATATTTCCTTCATGCATGTTTTATGTGATACATTTATGTTATGGTTCTTGGGCATTGTTATGAAAAAGGGTGGTTCCGTGATAAACTAAGGGCGGGTGAGCCCGATATAGCTCTCCAATGCATTGGGTAACGCGAAGGAGTGAAACGTTAAGGTTTCTCCGAAGAGATTTATAGAATATACTGTGATGGGTATTCCAAAGATAACCAAGATGGTTACTCCCTACGTAAGAATATTATGAATGCCTCAAGATACTTTTATGACTTATGAATTCTATGATTTATTCATGATTTGATGAGGTATTTTAAAGTGCTTATGTTTTATGGGTAAAGTATGATCTCATCCTTATGTATATATGTACCCATGTTTCCTTTCCATATTTTTATAACCCTTACTGAGCTTTTTATGCTCATCCCAAGTTTTTGAAATGTTTTCACAGGTCAAGGGAAAGGTACAAGATGTGATGATAGTGTCAAGGATGTGTGAAAAAAGAATCCATGTTTTATTTTAAATATATTTCCGTTAATGGGAAGAATGAATATTGTCTTTTATGTAACCACTTTGTTTAAATGTGGAATGTAATGAAAGTTTCATGATCTAATTCTCTAAAACTCTAAACCTGAAAAGATCCTGAATGTGTAATCTTGTAATAACTCAAGATTAAGTAAGGTTTAAGGCTGGGGCCATATAGTGTGCCTAGACAAATGAATGTAAAGATTACTTCATGGAGCTAAAGAAGAGGACAACTACTGCACCTTTACTTGACCTGCCCACAAGTGGGTAAGAATTTTTAATTTATATTAATGAATCAATGAAAGTTTTATATTTTTTATTCATGTAGGATGGTAATGTGATAGAATACATATTAAGATAGTTGAAGGTTCATGATAAAAATTATATGACACATGATCTAGTTTTGGATTTGGTAACCATTGTGTTGAAAATATAGAGGCATTATCTCTATATGATGGAGTGTGATATATATTATGAACATAAGAGCCTAAACTCTATATTCATTGAGAAATAACTCAATATGAAAAAATGAAGATGGTTAGAGATAATCAAGGATTAAAACCGATCTATCAAATACCATCATATGTGGGTGAATAAATTAGAAGATGTATTGAGTAGAAAATAGTCTTTAACTTTTTATATAATGAGGATTGATAAGGATGTAGTTTTTGTGGTCACTTAAAGTATGGAAATAATAGTAATAAATAATGTAAAACAAACATTTATTTTTGAAATTATTTCTCAATAATCTCTTATAGGGAAAATTATGAAATACCAAGGGAGTGATGTAGAGATACAAAAGAAGGTGGATTCTATGAAGAATGGAAAATACATTGATTTCGAAATTGATTATGAAAGATTTTTGATACTTGGAATTTACTATGTGTTCCATTAGAGAAAGAGATAATAAAAGATCTACTACGTGGTGCTCATAACTCAAAATTTTCCATCCACATAGGAATTATGAAGGTGTATTGATATCATAAAAAACACAACTACTAGTAAAATATGAAGATGAAGATTGTAGAATGTAAATCAATGTGCCTTTTATGCCATCAAGTGAAGGTTAAGAGGCATAATTCAAATGGGGTGATGCAATAATTTCACATAACTATAATGAAATTAGAATACATAACTATAGACGTTTTCATGGGTTTTATAAATAAATTATAAGGTATGAATTCAATATAGGGTGTGGTGTAACTTCTTATAAAGACTAATAAATTCATTGAAATTTTAGAGGAATTATCACTCAATCAAATTCCAAGGATATACATTAAATAAGTTGTAATGAAATATGGAACCCCACTATCAATTTTATCTAATTGAGATACATGGTTCACCTAAATATTCTAGAATAGAATTCAGAAAACTCAATACATAGAGTTAAACTCATGTTTGATTTATCCCTCCTATACTAAAATCCAATGTGAATATTCTAATTAGAAACATGAGGATATGTTTAGAGGTTTCAATATAGACTCCATTGGATGTTGTGACTAACATATTCTATTGGTTGATTTTTCATGCAAAAATATTTTACACCTGACCTTTCAAACATCCATAAATAAATCCCTATAAGAGATTATTTTTAGTACACTTTTGTGCAGAGGTGAAGTGGGTCAAAAGAGTTTTTAAGACTATAGATAATTGTTGAAATGGTAAAAAGGTAAAAAACTACTCATTAACCCATCATAATAAATTGATGTATATAGAATATTTATGTGAATAACCATCATAGATAATTTGAGTTTGATGTTTGTGAAAAAGTGTTCCTTTTTATATATACATAGAAGAGATTCATGTGGTTTGGTATGAAGGGGATGTCAAATCCTAAATATATTGGAACCTTTTATATTCTTGAATGTTTTTTATCTAATTTATATGGAATAATTCTCCCTCCAAGACTATCAAAATAATATGATGTGTAAAGTAACGACCTGAGTTCTACACACCAGTGCCATGAGTTAGTCGGTCACATGACATTAGGTGTGCCTCCACATATGCTAGAGTAAGCCAACTAGTAGCGAGGGTCTAATATCGATCATGGGGACACGATATTTTCTTTGTTAGAGTAATAAAAATTCACATATATAACTGACCAAAATAACCAAAAGATATATATAACCAATAACCATGCCAAACTGATATCTCATAATGACCAAAACTGTAAATACAATACCCAAAACTAAACAATATATATTTCATGACAAATATATGGCCAGTGATAATATTCCAGACCCAAAATAAATAAAGATACTGAAAACTACAATAGGTTCTAAAATTAGGTCTGGTTCTCTCATCCATTCTCCAACCCAACTCATCTATCTAACATAGGCATCTATCCCTTATCCAAACCTCCAAACACAATGTTTATTTGGTTACCAATTAGGAAACCTGAGTAGAATGTGAGTACAACTCATCAGTCCCCCACCAACAGTTTCAAAAAAATATCTAGTCGATAATATTGTATGTAGTTGTATAAAGAATAATCTAAAATTAATATGTAAATGTGTATTGCATTTTCGTATTCGTTAATTACCAGTATAAACCCTCTAGTTTCTGAGGACACCTGAACCCTCAATACCAACTTCATCCCATTCTAGAGTCTAAACTATCCCTAAGGGACATCACATATAATAATAAATAGGTTATCATTTATCATATCAATTCAATTCATATCATGACCAATTGGAACCATGGTTTAATGCCAACATTATGGGTCTATAATTTCTTTTGTAGCACCCCATGGGTATTTAAAGCAGTAGTCTGTGTCCCACAACTCATTTATCAAAAAAATCACCCAAGTGGGATTTTGAAGTAATTATCCACATCCCACACTCATTTATCACTATGGGATTTTGAAGCAACATTCCATGTCCCACACTCATTTATCACTATGGGATTTTTAAGCAGTAGTCTATTTCTCACACATGTAAATTAGTCAATCACGTGTATCAAATTATAACATGTATTAAAAAAGATTAAAGTTTGATAATTATTAATCATCTTTTCCAAAATTCTCATGATGTGGTACCCATATAATTATTAATTCAATCTTGTTTAATCTCATTAATGACATGGATTAATATAACCAATTCACCGTCAACCCATTTATCAACATTTAATCATTTAACCCATAAACACATTTAGGTTAAGCTAAATATTTCAACATCCACATTGTCAATTAGTTTATAAAAAAATTCATGGACAAATATCACAATCTTAATATCCCATCAATTTCACTAACAAAATATTCCATTAATTAATTATCGAATTAATTAATAAAACTCCACTAATGTCTATTTCCCCAATTTAACTGTAATCACATCACATGGAAATTAAATTAGATCAATTTAGTTATCAATAAAATTTCTCAATCTTGAAAATTGATAATTTCATACTTACATACACATAATTAAATCAGTATTATGAGATTTGGAATGTAGACCACATACCAAAAAATTGATAATGAAAACTCACCAATAGATATTCCAAATAGAAGTAGAACAACCAAGATCACATTGAAGAACGAAATCTATATCTGAAACCTAGATCCAAGATGAAAGGAATTATATCCATAAAGACCTATATCTATTTACATTACCAATAGATTAAAACATATCTTTTAAGGATGAGGGAAATATGGGAGAGAGGGGGGAAACCACACGAGAATACATTCTCTTACCTGGAGAGGTGTGTATCTTCAATCCAGGATTCAAATAATCAATAACAGAGGTTAGAAGGCCTTGAAATCCATTTTAATACCATCAATAAATAAGATAAATATTTTTAGGGTTGATATTGGGTATTTAGGGTATTAAAACAAGGGTTTTTGAATTTTCAATATAAATTTTGAGGGTTTAAAACTCTATATTCATGATTTCATACTCGGGGTGGATCGTTTCCCCTAACCATATGCCTAACCATGTACATAAAACCAGGTCCAAAAAATGTTTCTTCTAAGTGGGAAACCCATTTTTCAAATCATAAACAAACTGTGTAATTCCCCTCTTCCCAAATTTACATTTTTTTTGGGAAAGGAACCTGATTCAGGATATTTGTGTGCCAACCATGAAGCGCTAAAAACCCTTAGAACATTTTCCAATTATCACCCAAAAACACAAGATAAAACCCCAAAATAATATACTCAAATATAAAATTAGTACCTAAAATCAAGATCGAGACATCTCTAAAAATTGTCGATATCTTACAATATCCCCACTTTATTGCATCTTATCCTCAAGATGTACTCCCAAGACTCTCTATGATTTTAAGATAAAAAGGTTAGTCCACTAAGCCTGAATAAACACTTATCTCTCCCATGTTTCTTCCTGAATACAACCATGTATCCAAAATAAAAAAACTATTATTATGGTATTTTCCCATAACACATTCTCATTGTTAGACAACACATGTATCAGATACTCCTAAATGGATACATAATTCACAAGCTCAACATCATCCACATAAATCACTTGAGAAGGGTTGGGGTGATACCTCCAATGTTGTGACACATGAAAAATGTCATGCATAGCACTGTACCACTATATAAGAATTAATAAGTATTCCACTAGAATGATTCTCTTTCCAATCTCAACTGGCCTAATAAACTTGGTTTCTAACATTCCCTATCTACGAATCCTATAATCACCCAATCTAGGTGACAACTGAATGAAAACATGATCACCAAATATAAACTATATGGGCCATTAACATCTATCAACATATGAAATATGTCTACTCAACTCCATAACCACAAGATTATGAAGCAACTTAACCTTATAAAACGTATTTTGCAGGAGAATAATTCTAAAAAAAATTCTCACCTACCTTCATACAAGATAGAGCTGATCTTCATGGCCTTCCATAAAGAGATGAAAAACATTGTTAGAGATGAAATCCACTAACATTAGGTTCTTCTTCCAAGACCCACAGAAGTCTTGGAAACATGCCCAAAGCATATCCTCATGAACATGTTTAGTAAATTTTAAATTCCCATCTTTTTATGGGTGGAATGTAGTACTTAGTAAAACCTATGTTCCAAGTGCCTTCAATAAGACCTACTTGAAATAAGTAAAAAATGAGTAATGTTCTAAAAAATTCTCTATGGAACCCTGTATAGATGGACTATCCCGGGAGCATACAAATCGGCCAACTGATCCATTAATAATTTCTCTCATATAATAAATAAATACACTAATTTATTCTGTTGGTCCATTATCACCCAAATAGAATCCTTCTTCAGAGGCATCCTTGGGAGACCCACAACAAAGTCCATAGTGATATCATCCCACTTCCATTATAGAATGTGAAAAGGATGTATAAAAATATCCATTCATTGATGCTCAAACTTCATCTATTGATAGTCGTTGAATCCTATCACGAACCCTACTATCTACATTTTCATTATCGGCTACTGAAACTATCATCTTAGGGTATGGTACAATTTGGTCACACCTAGATTCTCCACCCACTTTGAGGCATGAAAATAAAGCATCATCTCCTCTTACATACTAATATGTACAACAACATGAATCCTGAAATATATGATTCCATCCTCATCTATTGGCTTATCATATGGTGACTTCATAATATAATGGCTTTCCCTCAAAGAATTTTTTTTGATTCATGATACTACCTTTTCGTCATCCAAATAAAAAGTGCAGAATCAAATGAAACTGATATGAGATTTATCTACTCTTGACCCTATGGAACCACACCATGCATATCATCTAGAAAATTCATCATCTTTCACTATAAAGTAGACTTCTGAACTACCATAGTCTATGTTTTACTGCTTAATGTGTCAGCAAAATTGTTTTCCTTCTTGGGCATATAGGCTAGCTTAAAATAAAATGACTATATATACTAAAGACATATCCACTATAGGATTTTAAAATCTCACTAAAAAAGATATATTTTATTATCTTATGATTATTATACATAATGAACTTTTCACCCAACAAATAATTCCATAAAAAAATTAAAGCATAAACCATTGTATCCAATTTTTGAGACCAGTACACCATAACTCAATCTCCCCGAATCAAATTTTCTCCAAGACTGACCCCAGAAGCGTCAAAAACACCATGTATTACTCACCTATATCACGTAGGATAATGATATGTTCCATTTTAAAGTGCTTATTTAAATCATATAAATAATTATCAAAAGCTCTAGACCATTCATACTTTATTAGCTCTATGGAAAATACCAAAATGTGTTATTCCATATAGGAAAATTCTTTGATGAAACTCCGATAAAATAACAGTAACCTCAAAATGCTATGGATATAGAAATTTTTTTGGGCATCTCCCAAGAAACAACAACCATAACCTTATTTGGGTCCACTATTACACCATCATCCAAGATGAAGTGTGCCAATAAATATACATGATTGATCCATAATTGAAACATTAATTGCTTGGAGTATAGTCGATAGTCTCTTAGTGTAATCAGGATGATGTCAAGATGTTGGGAATGATCATAATGAGTCTTAGAGTACACCAAGATGTCATCAACAAACACTATAAAAATACAACACAAGTACATATGGAAGATTCAGTTCATCAAGTCCATAAAAACTACTGGTGCTTTCATCGACCCAAAAAGCATCACAAAAAACTCATATAGGTCATAACTAGTTCTAAAATAATTCCTTGGTATATCACATGATAGAAATCTTATATAATGATACCCTGATCTCAGGTAAATCTTTGAGAAGACACAATATCACCACAATTAGTCAAATAGATTATTGATACATAGAAGAGGATACTAGTACTTTAATATCATTCATTTCAACTTCTAGTAATCAATATATAAGCACAAATTCCCTATCAGCCTTATTTTAAAATAAATACGGAGAACAACAAGGTGACGTACATGGATGTAGAAACCAATTATCCATCAACTATCCCAGTTTAGTTTTATAATCTTGAAGCTCTATTGGTTCCATTATTTAAGGCAGAATAAAACCCGGATCATCCCCTCGCATGATCTCAATTGTAAATTCCTTTTCTCTCTCTGGTGGCAGGCCTGAGAATTATTTAGGAAGAAAATACTAAAACCTACCACTACCAATTGAAAGACATCACACTTTTCGCCTTCATAATCAAACAGTATAAAAGAAACCTTGGTGACGAGCTCCCCCATTTGATGATGAACTGGCTTGTATGACCTGATTAGATATCCAACCCTCCATGATGGATGTAATTTTCAACATTAGGAGACATAAAATTCACTCTCCTAAGGTTGTAATCTATGTGGGATTAGTATTCTGTTAACTAGTCCATACACAAAATTATGTCAAAGATGGGCGTGTTCAAAATGTAGAGATCCCAAAGAAAATGATACTCCCCAAATTAAATAGTACATCCATCAAACAAGTATATATTTTTTGATCATACTCCCAGAGGTGTATCTATTTTCATATCACCACTCATAAACTCCACCATCAGTTTCAACCCATTCACATGTTCTGTAGATATAAATGAATAAGAAGCACTCGTATCAAATAAGTCATTAGAAAGTGTATAACCTACAAGAATAGTACTTATATCTGTCAATTGTCTAACCTAGTTATCCACCATTGTAGTATGAATAGTATAAAACTATCATGACTCTATTCTATGTTCGCTACACTACTCTGTTGATACAGGTTCTCTTCCCTAGAAGTATCACATCGACTGCCTCTACTACCATGAAAATTAGAACACCAACTGCCAGATTGGTATAGTGTGGAAGACCCCCTTCCTATAGTCATGTTATTTATAGATACTATATCATAATTCATTTATCTCGGGTTTTTATAGAACATCAATAGATGTCCCATCCTATCATAGGCTCGATACTCTACCAGTGGTCAATGGAACAATGTACGGTAGTGGCATAGCCTACCACACCGGTGATAGGACACCTGAGTATGGTCCTATGTATCCATTCTCCCCCCTAGACACTCTTCTTTCCAATGCTCTAGTCATCATTCTCATAATGATGCTTCATGATCTCGGATGTCATACCTCTTGACCTATCTAATAGAAACATACTACCCTCCATTTGAATCCTCCTATAGGTTCCCCTCAGTTATGGTATCTTGATTTACAACAACTAAAAACCTCTTCAGTCTGGAGATATTCACGTGGGACTTAATTTCACAATTAGGCTCATCCAGAAACATCTTTTCCATTATAGTCTCATCCACTGTAAATGATGGAATGAGGCATCGAAAATTTGTAATGAATCTAACATAGTATATAATAGACATACTCTCCTGAGTAAATCTCATGAACTTGGTTTCCCTCTTCTTCCTCAAAGTATATATATATAAGTTATCAAACAATATCTATTGAAATACATCTCACTCCATGTTTTATATATTTCCATCCATAGTATGGATGTCCCACCAACACTTCTTTTGTCCAAATAGCATTTTAGAATCCTATTTAACTCTATACTAAATAAGATTCTCTACGTGTTCAAGTATATTCTGGATAGAATAGTTCTAGAACTCATCTACCTCATGCCCACCCTTTATGGTAAAAATCAGAGGGTGCTGCAACTGATAATACCATGGTTGGTAAGACATACACTTCACAACCCATCATAGGTCTCTTTCCATAATCTACATGAAGCGATAAATGTTCTCCCGAAACTAATCTCTGACTTCCTCACCCCTCACTATCGATGTATCATGTTCCACAACTAAAGGATGATTTCTAGACATAACCTCATGTTGTCCCCTCATCAAGAATCATCATGGAGGTATATATCTATAATTATAAACACATGTCTTATGACACATAACATAACTTTAACACATCCAACTAGAGGGTTTTACAAAATCCAGAACAAGTCATTCCCCTAAACCCCTTTACATAGTCAAACCTGAGGTGCTAAAGACTACCCTTAACCATCATACATTTAGTTCATGGTTAAAAAGGGTAAACAAAATCTCATAATCAAGATTAATATTAGAAACTCATTTTCCACACATTAGATCATTTTAATTGTTTTTTAAACATAAAACTAGGAACCTATTTTATTTAATACATAAAATAAAATAAAATCATGTTTTGTTTTGAAAACATACCCAAACCAGGATTTTCCAATGCATGCCTAAAAATGATGCATGTCACAATAATTCATGAGTTCCAAGAATGATTCATGTATACTCAACTCTCATACCATACAGGGCCATGATCCAATTCTCATTGAATCACAAAAAGAAATAAAATCACAAAAGAATTGCATCACCCATGGTGAAATAACATTCAATTAAAACAAAAAAACATCAGCATAAATAATCCATCCAGGTTACATGGGTTTTCGCCATGAATTGGTTAGCAATTCCCATGAACAATCTCATGCCCAAGGCCAAACACTTCATAGTATCTTCTTTACCTATCACAAATAGAAATACAATAGAAGTGAAAAGAAAATTCTCTAATATCACTTTTAATGTCCCGAAATGGGTTCCACACACTAGTGCCGCGAGCTGGTTGGTCACATAACCTCAAGAACACGTCCCCATATGCCAGAGGTTTCCAAACTGTCGCAAGGGTCAAATATTTATCACTGGGAAAATATACCTTCTTTATTAGAATAACACAATAATGTAAATAGAACTTAAAATAATATCCAAATGATATATATAACCAATAATAAAACTAAACTGGTATCTCATGATGAAAAAATGGGATAAACAATACCCAAAACTAAACAGTAGACATTTCATATATGTCCAATGTTAATATGAAAAGTCCAAAATTAATAAAGTCATCGACAACTACCATGTGGGACCTAAATCATGATCAGCTTCATCATCCATGCTCTAACCCATCTCAATAATCTGTTATAGGTCTCTTTCAATTATCATATCATGTAAATAAGAATTCTAATCTAGTACCGATCAGGAAGCCCGAGTATGGTGTAATCAAAACTTATTATGCCATCACTAAAAATATCAAAAAATAGTCAATAATAATGTATAAAGTTGTATAAATAATAAATTACAATTTATAATTAAATAGTTATCACATTTCAGTATTCTTTAATTAACCACTTAAACACTCAGGTTCTCGAGGACACTTGTTCCCTCAAATATTACTTTATCCCATGCCAGAGTCTGAACTACATCCATGGGATATAAAATATCACAATACCAAGGTTATAATTTATCATATAAATTAAATTCCTATAAAATCCAATTGGAACCAGGGTCCAATGCAAATATTTTGTGTATATAATTCTATTTCTATTACCCTTTTGGTATTTGAAGTAGTAGTCAATGTCCAACAACTCATTTATAAAACAATCACACAAGTGGGATCTCAAAGAAAAATTCCTTTTCTCACACACATTTATCACTATTTCCTTTTGAATCAGTAGTCCATTTTCCATAATCATTTATCAATATGGGATTTTGATTTATCAGTCCATATCTTGCACAAGTATATCATTCAATCACATGTATCACTATATCACTTGTATCACAATATCACATGTATCACAATATCACATGTATCAGAAAAAAATCATGGGTAAGAATCATTAACCTTATTTCAAAAAATTCTCATCATGGGGTACCAATCCAATTATCAATTCCATATTGGTTAATTACATTATTCATAAGTATTAATATAACCAATTCACCATCACCCCATTTATCAACATTTAATCATTATACCCATCAAGATGTTTAGGTTAATCCAACCATTTCAAAACATCCATTTCCAATTACTTCCTAAGAACACAGATATATCAATATTATAATCCCAATATACTATAAATTTCAAAAAACAAATATTCTAATAATTAATTAAACAAATAATTAATCCAATTCTACCAATTTCAACTGCCACAATTTAACACCATTCATCATCACATGGATATTAAATAAATTCAATTCAATTATCAGTATAATTACCCATTCATTTAAATTAATATTTTCATAATAAAATACATGTAATTAAATCATGATGATGCTATTTTCAATGTATACCACCCACCTGGATATTGATGACAAACACTCACAAAAAAAATCCATAATTAAAGGAGAAAAAAAATCATGAAGATGAATGAGATCATTACCTGAAACCATGATCCATGATCAAACATATTAGATCCATGGAAACATAGATCAATATAGTTTACAAATAGAAGAAAACCCCTTTAAAGGATTAGGTAAAGACTGAAGAAAGAGTAAAAACCACATGTGATGATATTCTCTAACTAGGAGAGGTTAATATATTTAATCTGAGCTTCGAATCATCAAGAAAAAAAGTTAAAAGGACCTGGAATTTATCTAGGAACCTCCAAAAACAATATAAAGTGTTTTAGAGATAGTATATAGTGTTTATTGATATAAAATGGGTTCAGTTATTTTTAAAAGAATTTTCAGGGTACCTTCTCTTATGGGATAGAAGGTTACTTCTAAGAGGGTGTACTATTTTTCAAATAGTTCACCAATAATACAATTCTCCTATGCCGTCGGTTTCATGGTTTGATGGGGTGTGGTTCATGGTTTAGTAAAACCATGCACTAACCATGAACTTCCCAAAACCATTCCAACATTTTCCAATTTTCACCCAAATTAAACAATGATAAAACCCAAAAAAATATACTAAAATCAAAGAAACATATTTCTTAACAAAAAGTTCGAGAAATCTTAAATAATTGTTAGGATTTGACATGATGCGCTTCATGTGTACCGCTTGAGGAAGTACATGCTAGACCACTCACATGTATTGAATCCAAATGTGGTAAAGTTGTTGGATTCTATCCTTTATGAGGAGCAACCAACAATGATCATGGACTATAGAGAAAATGTTTGATATAATATGACAACACACCAAGTCGACGTGCATTGAAAAAATGATAAGTATGAGTATACAATGTGAGAACCATAAGAGAAAATAAAAAATAATTATGCACATTTTTTTCAACATAGAGTATGGAATGAAATTGTTAGGTTGATATTTATTATGGTGGAATAATTTAATTACCTAGAATTTATAAATAGAAATTTACCTTTGGAATATATACATGTTTTATATAAGGCAATATAGATGATATAAACTAACCTCACCTTATCATTAGTATTTAAAATGATATTTTTAAAATATTAACTTTTGGTTAAAAATATAACATATGAAATTATAATAATATTGATATACTTCAAGCATGAAAATGGTTTTTTTAATTATTTATTGTGTTTCAATAATTTAAATCTAAAAAAACTTATATCACTTATATAAGTTGAATATAATAAAATTACATTATTTCATGGATTTGCCTTGTCAAAATAAGATTAGGATATATTTTTGGATTGTTTATAAAATATTGTTTTAAAAAATGGGTTACTTTTATAAATTGATTAGTTTATAAGTGATATTTCTAATTTTAAAAATCATATTAAATACTCAAATATGTATTTATGAAATAATCTTATGCATTTTAAAGATATTTTTTTGAAATATATAAAACGTATGTTCGAACTCATAAAACAAAAGTAATATTTTAAATCTAATTATAAAATTTTTTTATATGTTAAATAAATTAAAGATTATTTTGGTAAAATTTGGTCATGATTTGATTCCAAATCCACACAATTTTATTTATTTTATACAATACCAATTTATTTCGTAAAAAACTATTGAATTTATTAACCAAAACATATATTTTAATGAGAAAAAGAACATTTCATTAAAATTATTTTTAAATGTTATACATGCTAATATTAACATTAATTTATATATCTCATGAAAATTATATTTTATAAAATTTTTACCATATTTGATATCATAATTTTCAAAATATTAAATAAATACAATTTTATTTTTTCTAATTATAATTATTTACTATGGGTGAAATTGAAGTTACCATGATAAGGGATAATTAAGTAAAAAATGGATTAACGTAGTACAAAAGGTTAAAGAATATAGAAAACATATGTGATATTAATTGGTGTAGTTTTTATAATCATTATATCTTTAAAAACACTATTATTTTCTATTTCTTATTCCTTTTATCTTGAATAATGGAGGGATGTTATTGAAATGTAATTAGACTTTACAAAATTAAAATCCTCTTTTCTTATAAAAGTATATCTCCTCCTCCCCATTTCACCACCAATTACAATGATTTCTATTAACCAAAACAAAAAATTCTATCTCCTTACCAACTTCCTCATTTTTTTGAAGCCTTGGTCTTAAAAAAATACAAAACTAGACAACCTTTGTGTGTTACCCAAGGGAGAACACTAAAGGGGGAGGTAATACATTTAACCTAACTTTTCTATATTCTTTAATTATTCTACACCCCTAAAGTACATTATATCTATGAAATGTATTATTACATAATCATTTTTAATATTATGAAATTTTATTATACTAATAGAATATAAATTTTATACTTTCCTTCTAAATCATTAAAAAAATGAAAATGTTGTCATGAAAATTTGTGGTCTTTGACGTCCATGAATGGCATGTTTTGTTTTCCATGTATACATAACATGGAAAAATATAAAATTTTATCTAGCATGTAAAAAATTATCAACATTATATATCTCAAAATTTCATCCATAACATGTAAATAGAGTCATTATATTCATAAAAAATTCAAAAAAATGTAAATTACACTTTAAATTGAATTACATAAAAATATACATGAAAATCAAGTCTAATAAATTAATGAAAGTAAAATATCTTTATTTCAATCATATATTTTCTATCTCATTTGAAAACCGTAAGTGAAATAATGGTTTACCATTTTTTATAATAAAAATATTGATTCATTATATCTATTATGATATTCTAAAACATTAATGTCAATTCTTTGACCAACCATATCGTGTGGATTTTGGAACATATTATCAAGAGAAATCTACAATAAATTATTCATTTACGTATCTATAAATATAAAGTAAAATTTAATGTAATGATAAATGATTATTTTTAGTAATATTTTCTCTTATTTCCTTCTATATTGATCATTATCATAGTCTCATTAAAATAGTCATCATAACCTAAAACTATAAGATGTATAAACCCAAACCTTTGTTAATAACCTAGTGTGATCACACTCATCAATAATGATACAATATTTGAAATCTGAATTATTTCCTATAATTATTGGACCCTTGTATTTCTATAGAATATTTATCTACCAAAATTTACATACTATTTTAATGAAAAATACTACCCAATCATACTAGTATAATCATAAGTTATTTTAGAATAAAAATATATCCAAACCCTAACGCTAATGCCACATAATAATGACATGGACCGCCTGATACCCTATTTATGAAATCATGAGATAAAATATCACACCCTAAGACCACCTTCAATAGTTTAGGGGTTGATTACATTCTTAACTACTATAAAACACTAATAGGGAAGCGATAAATCTCAAGTTATATTCTAAAAAACCAAATCTAATAATTTCAAAATATGAATAATTTGATAATTTTTAAAAAAATATTTATTATATTTTGTAATGAATTTATTAAATTTTATAAAATAATATAAAATCACAAAGAGAATAGTTGTATAACTACTAAAAACCTCATTCAATAGTATAAATAAAATGAAAAAAATATATATAATGAATACTCCAAAAAATGATCTACTCATTTTTAGGGTAATTTTCTCCTAAAAAATTATATATCCTGATAATGTAAATAAATATAATAATATACAAAATGAAAATTGGAGAAAATAAATATTCATATAGTTTTCCTCCCATAAAACATGAGCTATTATTTAAAATATGGAATACTAATGCATCTTGGAATGAAGTATATAAAATTAAAAGAATAACCAATCATCCAAGGGAATGTATAAATTTATTGATTTATCTTACATCTAAAAATAATAATTATCCCATTTTTCTTTATATTACATTAAAAACGCCTTTCCATGGATAAAAAAGCACAAGAATGGAACCCTAACCCCAACTAAAATTAGGAATAGGTTTAAGATAAGACTCAATGTATAAACACTGATATAGAAGGTAATGTGTGTATGTTTGATTTTAAACAAACATATATTAAATCCCAAAAAGAATAAAGAGATATACCTCTGATTATAACTAATCATAATTTATATCCAATGTATTAAATTTATTAAAATACTACCTAATTCTTAAGTAAATATTAATAGAAATCCCAAAACTAGAATGTATAGGTAATATAAAAAAATTTCTAGAGTTATTTTGAGTCAAAGCTACTGATGGATTATATGTCAACCTATGTTTTCTAGATATTTCTAGAAATTTTATTTTTATATGATGCCACTCCCTCGAATGTTTGATTTTATAAAATATATATATACCATCTTGTATATATAGCTTGTAAATAAAACATAATGTAAGATACTAGCACCATATAATCACCACATCCTATCTGTAATGTTTCTTTAAACCATCTATGAATTTTAAATTTTAAATTAATTATATATATATATATATTTATATATTAAATAGGTGTAAGAAAAAAATATAATCAATGGTGTCATCTCCTAAAACTTTATGTGTCTGTGAAGATAGATTATTCTAATGCATCTCTTTATAAAGTAGATAAGATAAAATAACCAAATAACCATAGAAAAGTAAGTTCACATCACTATATATGTTCCACATCTCATAATAATCTCACTCCTTAAATTACATACTATATATATATATATTATACAACCAAAAATAAAATATTCAAATATTCAGCACCACTAAACATTCACCATGAAATTTTTCACCAATAATCTTAGTGTTTAAAACCATTATTATCTCATCCCTTAAACCAGTGCATATCATAATCTATAAAACTTTTATTATCCAAACCACATAATCATGAATATAAGGTATAATAAATACCCTAAATTTTAGGGAAGGATATGAAAAAAATTTAATTTAATATAAAATATATCTTAGTATTTGGATATCTGATGAAACATTCCCTGTATTTGATGAAAAATTCATTTGCGTTCACAAATTACTAGAATATAATAAACTAAAAAACTCAACCTTCTATCATATATTCCAATTTTCATATCTTAATTATTTCATTCTATAATCTAATGAAATAAACATGATTTATAATAGGTTTAAACCATTTACATCCATCTTGTTCATTGATCAATGAGTCCAAATAGATATTATTTATCATCAATACTACAAAAATCACATTTTCATCCCACTAATTCCTTCAAAAACAAATTTATTAAGGATCTAAAACAAACCATAACTAGAGTATGAACCCGTACTCATATATAGAAACATTATTTAACGGTAATGACTATATATGTAAGTAATTTTTTACACATACACTTCTACATACACCTCAATCATTATATAATATTCTAAACGAATTATTAGAGTAGATACAGATGGTGTAAATTGATTTTTAGAGACCAATATATCTATTTTCCCCCTTTATATATTAAAATTCAATTTTTTCAATATGAGAGAAAGAGGTGAAAAATATATCATTGACATGTCACACCTACTATTATAGAACTACGCCATTATAACTCTACATAACCCTAATGTAACACTTGGGGAAGAAATATAATTTTAAAATAAATGAATTAAGTGCCATTTTAGTCACTATATCACTGCCTAAGAGAGTATAAACTATAAAATGTATATAAGACCCAATACTAAAATTTGAAGTAATAGAATTAAGTATTTTTAATAAAAAACCTGATATGTTTAGTGTTTTCTATTTACCACTGCATTTAAAATGATATTAAGGATGAAAATAAAGTTTATTTTGGTAAAATATATCCATTTTCAACATTAAATTCTATACACATAAAATATATCTAGATTTATATCATTTAAATTAATATAAACGAACTCTAAATCACCCATATATTTTTTGAAAACCCCACAACAAATTTTTCATTATAATATATTATGTTAACTTTAATTTTCATTATATTACATAAAAAAGATAAATTCTTCATGGTTAAAAACAAGAAAAAAATGGAATACCTCTATTCTATAATGATTCATGATTCATTGTTCACAATTAATAGTTTTTTAATACATTTTCACCACTATTGATTAAAAAAACTATGAAGGAATCTTAGAAACTCCCCAAATTAGGTAAGTGTATATCATGAATGTGTATTAATTAATATATCCAAGTATCCCTTTTTATAAATTAGAAACCATTAATAATTAAAAATTCCACTTTTCATAATGGTACTATAAATATTATAAATTTCTTTTAATTAAACCGCAAACATCCTTATTCAAACCCCGCATTTAACATAATGATTATACAATAGATTATTAGTTTTAAAAATGAAACCATGTATTACTATTTATCGATTTATCACATGTCAAATATAACTATAAAATATGATATTTTTTATTTATAAAAAATAATTTCATATATTTTGTAGATAAACAAATGAATTCTCCAATTACCAACAATATGAATATTTTTACCATAACATATATATACCACAATCCTACCCTTCAGTAATTATATTAATATAAAACGAATATTTTACTTAATATTATATTCATAGACCATCAAAATTCTCATTATATCCTACACATAAAAAATAACCAAATTAACCACAATAATGTAATACAATCAAGTAACTCCAAAAAATAATCTCTATATTGAAGAGTCAAAAACAATTAAAATGGTGGTATAAAAAATAAATTTAAATTAGATTTTATCAGGGATGAGATTTATTTTTAGATTTATTGGTTTAATATGGAAGTGTTTCTATTTGATATGGAATATTTTGTTTCAATTAGAACTAGGAAGGAATTTATAAGTATAATGAAGAAGTTAGAGGATATAAAATTATATAATATTAAAATTTATCCAATATAAGATCAATGTGGGGGAAAAGTCTAGAATTATTATAAGTCTATCATATACATTGATATATAGAAGAAAATGTTTTATAGAGATGAAGATAAAGTAATTGAGTTAAATTTATGATAAATAAATTTAAAAAATAATTTTTTTTTTATCACTATAATAAAATATATAAAATTTATGAGTATGTCTACTGAGAAAATAATAGAGAAGATCTATGAAGTTTCAAACAATTTACTATAATTGCATGGAAAACAATGTAAATATTTTTTTTGGAAATTAAGGCATTGGGTGAAATTAATATCAAGATATCATTATGAATAAAGTGGGAAAACATGTTTATAAACCCATAAAATAAAATGATTTGAGAAAATCCAAAAAGTTTTTTTCACAAGTTAATAATGAAAATAATAAAATTAAAATAATGTTGTATGGATTTCAGAAGGTCGTTTACTCAATGAATATTTTATCTATTTCAAAACGGATAAGATCGATTGAAAAAATATAAATAAAAAATGTTTATATTATAATAACATATATTTTAATAAAAGGAAATTTATTATTCAATTTTATTGTTTGATTTTAATGGTATGATTTATAATAATTCATTACACACCATGGTGGTTTAAACTTTTACCCATGAGTAGTGTAACAACTCAATAGTGGTTTTAAAAATATGAATCATGGACTAAATCATTAATTATAATTTTTATTTCATAGAATAAGAAGGTTATCTTTATTTTAATGAAGAATAAGGGAAAACAAGGTTATTTGACCATGAAATATATCACATGTAAGGGATGAAATTAAACCTTCATAAATAAATTCTAATGAATTTTATATTAATTATAATGATGGAGATAGATAATGGATAATAATTAATTACATTTCCTATAATATTATATGAAATAATAATATTATAAATATAAAAAATAAGGATTGTGGACTTATGGGTTTTAAGTAAAGTAAGAGTACTCAAAATCACAACATTTTAAAATTAAATAATTATTTGAAGAGACATGAAAGGGGATGAGATGTTTTTTAAAAGAGATTATATAACCTTATCAGTTAAAGATAACATTAGTAATATATTTTCACATTTAATTTGAAATAAATATAGTTCATAATTAGTGGTTGAGATTTTTTTTGTTCTGATAAATGGTATAATAATTTTTAGAAACACATATATATTAAAAATAAAGAAATAAACTTGTTTTGACTTATATGAATAAAGAAACCATTATTACATTAAAATTGTAGGGACAATAATTATTAATATATATACAATTTTATGAATTACGATGCATCAAAGGATATTCCTACACTGAAGAGAGATTGTAAACACCCAAATTATGCATCTTACTGTACAATATTCTTTTGGTAGTAAATCAGTTTTTTCATTGAGAATTATTGTGTTCTAGTCAACTATAGATTTCCATAGGGTTTTCTATATCTCAAAATTTATTATAGACTAATATTTGTTTATTTCCATTGAATTTCTTTGGCATGACATGTAGATTTTCATCACCAGTAGTGATATTTGTTTATAACCATATATCAATCAATATTTACCTTTTAACTATAGAGGATTTTGTTTTAGCCCATGATATAGATATTAAGACCAACGAGACCATGTTATTTCTATTGTACCGATTATCTATGGATATTATTAAAAGGAATTTTAATAATCCTTCGTTGGGCCATGACAACATTATAATACCGGCCATGCCCAAGCCCAACACTAGTACATAATAGGACCTTGGGACCCTGCTAAATGTCATCCCACGTAACACGTGGTAAGAACTATCCCCCACCTATAAAGGTTTTTAATTCTCCACCCCCCACAACACCAACCTGTGACCATAGACCTAACAACCAACATGGAAGTGTTACGAGTACTACTAAGTCGTTCAACCAGTGGTACTCATAACCCTTCCTGGTCGGCTATTAAGTATGTCCATAGGGGTTCAAGTTGCATGGTAGGTGAATTAAATACCCTATCAGGTAAAGGGACAGTTCTTTCCATGTGTTATCTGAGCCAAAATGCATTGGGGAACTGAGGCCTTTCTATTTAGTAGTGTTGGGATTAGGAATGGAAGATCTTCCGGTGTAGGCTTGGCCTAATTGGGGATCATTACGTAAAAACAAAATTGTCACATCATGTCCTTGGAAATTTTTTAATTTAATTTTTACTTGATATTGTACCCGTTGGTTAATGTTTGGGTTGAGTCCCGATTTGAATTTTTGAGTATTGGAAGACTTTTAGTGAGTTTTTGTTGAAAAGTAGAGCTTTTGGGAATTATAGCAAGTGCCACGCCATTAGGGGAAACCGTGTACCCTTACCATGTTTACCATATACCTTGTTTTTCTATCTTGGGGTAAGGCGCAATCGTTTCACATTGTTTTGGAAACCATATAACAACTGTGGAAGAGGTTATAGATTTTGGGCAGTAGTGTTTAGCATGATTGGTGCACTGTTTGGGAAACAGTGAAACGAAACTCCGAGGGGTGCCCATTTATTTAGCAGAGGGCACAAAATTGATGTACGATTTACCAAACCATGCATCCAAACCATGCGAGTTTCCTGGATCTTAATTTTTTTTTGAAATTACAAGTTTTACCCTATGATATTTTATCCTAATTTCATGTTTTCTATCCCTTTCTCAACCTAGGAACACTATGGGACTCCATAAAACTATCATCCCCTACTTACCTTCCACCATTATGGTTTGTTGAAGGTTCCTAGGTGAGTTTACTTTGGTTTGTTGAAAATTTTCATTTCTCCTCTCCATTCTCTATTTATTTCATGTTTTCTCTTGGTGGGTTTTCCTTGTTTCCCAAACACAAAGGGTGAGATTTATTATGTTGTTAAAATTAATAGATGGTAGGATGTATGGATTGTCTCCCTGTCTTGGTTATCTCTTCTTCAGAACATTCAATGCATTCAGACGACATTAAGGTAGTTGTTTCTGTCTATTTTCTTTTTGGTATATTCTATTTGATACATTATATTTACTTGAATTATTAAAAATGTTAAATTCTTTCTTCTGATGTGATATCATAATTTTTTTTGTTCTAATGAGAAACAACTAATGAGAAATGATTTAAAAATGGATTCTTTAATCATTTTTAAATGCACAAAAAGCATTCTTGAAATTCCAATTGAGTTTCTAAGGTGAAGTTGAGTGCTTTGGGTGCTAGTTTCCCTTGGTTATATGTTGATAATGTTGTTATATTGTGATTAGGGTATTATATGTGAAATGTGTTGGATTTTATAGTGTGATTATTTTAAGTGACTGATTTTTGTTAATTGAAAGAAATTGATGCTTGTTTAAAAATATATTTTCAAATTGGTGTGATGTGTGAATGTGCCGAATGTTTGTTTTCCAAAAGAAATGTGTTTTTGTTTCAAATGATCTTCTTTTTTATGTTCCTTAAATATGTTCCATGAATTGCATTAGTTGGGAGAAGAACGTTTTAAAATGGTTTGGTGTACGTGTGGATTTTAATAAGGATTTTCCTTTGTTAATGCTTGCGAGTTATGTGTGTTTTCATTGCATATTTCTAAATAGGATTTATGATTTTTTTCAAGTGGGGTGATTTTTTTAAATTTCATTGGTAATTTGAGTTATTTTAATGTAGTTTCATGTGTGTTCTCCAAAGCTTCTATAGTTTTTAATTTTGAGATATTGCTTGGATTATAAAATGGTTAAAGGCCTGTTTGGAATCACACATGTGAAAGTGATGTTTTATATAGAATTTGGAATTGTAATAGAAATGGATTTGTAAATTTAATTGTAATTGGAAATTTTTTGATCGATTGGCACATGTGATATATTTGCGGCTTTGATTTAAATCTCATATGATGTGAAATACCATTTTACATTTTAGGTTTCCATGAAGAGTTTGTTTTTATGTGATATACTGTGATGTCCCAATTAGTCATTATTATATTTTAGAAATTTAATTTGTAAGTTATGTGATGTGAAAACACTTCTGTAACCTTGACATGTTTTAGAAAAATATTTAAACATTGGAAAACTTGAAGGCTCGGTCGATATTTTATCATTTTGGGGAAGTGGTTTTGATTATTGAAATATACATTTTTTATATAATCATTTTGTTGAATTAAACAAATAAATGGATTTTATTGTGTTTTTAGAAGATTATATTATATTTTGAAACAATTATAACTTTGTATTAACTCCTCTCATGTGGATCGTGCATGGGAAGATTGTTGATATTGATTCCATTAGAACATGGGATTAATTTCTCCTCTCATGGATTGTGCATGATAATGCGGTTGGTTATGATAACTATACTTCCTTTTTCTAAGTGATGTTATTATTAGTATCATTATGGGATTCATGGGCATCATCTAGAGGGTGGAGTGATGGATACTTGTCAACCTCAATTAGACGGGTTGGTAGCCCCTTGACTTGAGGGCACTAGGTGAGACATGCCACTACATTGGATAGTTTAGAGTTGCCATGTGATTAATGAATATGGAATTGAGGAAGATGCAGGAAGGTGAGTTTTAACTTAGTACGTATGGTGATAAATCTAGATATATTCATGAATTGATCCTAATTCACTATCTATGTGTTCTGTTTATATCTATTGCATTACTAGATACTGCTTCTTCTAGTTGTTCCCATTTTTTATCTCCTTTCCTTTCTACACAACCCCTTTTTTGTTATCAGATTTGGTCTGTATTTTGGTTTTATTTAAAAATGTGTTGTGGAATGTGAAATCATTCTTCAAAATGAATGTTGTGTGTGTTGTTTTCATAATAAATTTTTTGAAATGCGTTGTTTTTTTTATAAAATGAATAGAATCCTCTTTTCTAAATGTTTTCCAAACTTGTGTTTGTGGACTGTTTCAAGAATGGAAATGAAAGGATTCTATGATGACTACCTATTAAGTTGTTTAAGATTGTACCATACTTGTACAATTCAGTGTTGATAGACCTAAGCTTTCTTTCCATTTCTGGTTTTAGGTTTTGGTTTCTTGTTTAGTGGCTCTTGGATCAAGTTTGTCTTGTGGATGGTGGTGAACAATAGGTCATATGAAATTTTGTTAGCATGGTCCAGTTTTATCTTTTTATTTTATTTTTTTTATTTTTTAGTTGTTGTATCTGGATCCATTTTGTATATTTATTGATATTTAGTTATTATTGATCTATTATTATGAGCATCTTTTGGTTTACTTGATCCTAGTTTTTTTGGGAAAAAACTTTTCCCATTTTAATTACATTTATACTCGAAACTACTTTCCAGCCCATGGGGATGGGGAGTTCCCTTTGGGCCTTGTTTCAAACCGGGTCATATGTTGGGTTCGATGGAATCGCATATTGGTTCTTACAAAAATAGTAGCATAGAAACCCCTTTTAGTTTGGGTCTCAAGTAGTTGGATATTAGGATTGTGAAGACTTGAGAAGTCGGTATGGGAAGGACTTCATGAACCCTTTCTTGTTCTGATATATGAGTTTCCAAGGGTAGTCTGGGATTTGAGTCATTTGTTTTAGAATTTTTATGTGTGGATGAGGAAGCACAATGGAGGCAATCCAGTGTCATGGTGTGATCTCACATGAAGTAGTGACCCATGTAGAGACTATGTTCATGGTTCAAGGTCTTCTTAGTTTTTATTTATTACTTGGAGAATGGACCACTAATAATATATTTAGGTTTGATATGGTCACTAGTTACTCATCTTGGTAATTTGGCATGGGTTGTGTTTTATTTGGGTTATAGTGGATATAATTGGGATTTTCAAATGAAAATGGATTTTAAAATTGAAATTATTTATTTAAAATGATTTCAGATTGGAAAATAGATTTTTAAAATAGAAATGGATTCTGAATATTTATAATGTTTAGGAAATGCGGAGGATAGGTAAGTTGAGAAATTGTTGAATGCTAGGATTTTATAATGAAATGATACATTTTACCCTTGGTATTCCTTATGTATGTTCACATATGTGTGGGTATGTATAGAAGCTTCATGTGTCATGTGTTCATGGATGATGTAAATGGAAGTGGATAGACACATATGTGATGGTTCATAGGATTCCATGGGTGACTGTTTGAAAATAATAGGTTTTTTGGGTTTTACTTAAATTCATTTTGAAAGGGGAGATGATTTTAGAAAAAATGGATTTTAATTGAAATTTTAGTATTTTTGTGTGTGGAGAGTGGCCTTAGAAGAAGACATTTTTGGAAATTGAAGCAAAAGGCATTGTTTTTGAAAAGATATTTTTTTGGTTGTTTTTGTAAT
This sequence comes from Viscum album, assembly GCA_963277665.1. Lineage (NCBI taxonomy): Eukaryota > Viridiplantae > Streptophyta > Magnoliopsida > Santalales > Viscaceae > Viscum > Viscum album. The sequence continues at coordinate 132,770,164 of OY728162.1, forward strand.
GTTAGATCTATGAGACTATTGTTTTGGATTGAGATTTTATTTTTTATTGTGTTATTGGTTGATGTTGATTTTGGGTTTCTATTCTTTATGTTGTTCAAAATATTCCCCCCAAAAGGCCCCGTGGCTTTCTAGTGGGTCTCATTTTTTTATGGTTCTATTCGGTTGTTTCCTATATTCTGTGGTGATCGTCGACTATTAGAGGCTATGTAATGGCTTCGTAATGTTTAGATTGTATTTATATTGTTAGAAACTCCCATTGTTGTGAGAGTGTGTACTATCTTGGGTTTGATTGAGAGTTTGTATTGGGACTAGTGTAATGTGATTTCTCTATCATCAATGAAATCTGGGATGATGTAGGAAGTGTTAAATCAATTTTTTTATGGTTTATACAAATTGAGGTAAAGAAAAAGAATACGGAAGAGATCATGAGTATTCATCATGTCCATTGAACAATGAAGGTCTATGTTAACTTTTTCAATGAGTTAGTTTCTTAAACATGGGAGATAACATCATATGATATGTTGAATTATTTTCAATTCATTTGTGGTCTTCTTCCAGATATCAAGGAATGTTCCCTTTTATATGGGGAAGTTCAATTCATGATGTTGGTTGTTGAAGTGTTTGTATATTAGTTAGTTCTCATAGAGAAATCTGTTAGAAATCTTGTGTCTCTTATTCCTCATGACGGTTCCCCATATGGAGGGGAGTGTGCACCATATGAACCTATTCATGAGGAGTCTCCTTTATTGGTTTTAGCATCTCTCTTGTTGGACCATTCATTAGTGTGTCTCCATGTTACTTATTCAGGAATTTGATGTTGTCTTTTTGTAATCTTCCGAAGACTTGTCATCATTATAGATGTTTGGGTCATTTATAGAAAATTTGTAATAAGAATTTATTAAATAAGAAGATTTTCATAGAGGATGATAGTTCATAGAAATGGGAAAATACTCAGTTCAGACATTAGGGATCAACCTATTGTCCCTAGAGTGATGATTTTCATGCAGTTTGGAATGATTAGGGATATATGAATCCTTGACACAACTTTTGACTCTTGTGTTAGTGTGAAGATGTTTGAAGTTACAATATTTTAGATCTACTGCTATTGTATGTTCATCCTTTTATTATAAAATTGAAACAAACTTGTTCATTCATAGTTAAAGTGGTTGAGTTTATCTAAATTTAATCCATTAAATGGATTGTTCCCATTTGGGGTGTTCTCAGTCCTTGGGTGGTTTAATTATGGTTTTAGTCTGTGTTCATTTTGAGATTCTTAATTTTTGTGGAAAATTTGAATTGTTTTTTTGTTCACATTTTGGTCTGAGTACTTCCCATGTGTTAACCCTGGTGTAGTGGGTTTTTGAGTTTCTATTGGAGTTCCTATTTTTTAGGTTTTTTCGTAGCGTGTTTCCCATGTCAGTGCTATCATGTTTGTGTTTCAATATGGGTGGTGTTAGTTAGGTTATTATGGTGTGGATAACCCTATCATGCTCTCTTATTTATTTTCATGTTGTGGTTTCCTCTATAATTCATTAGGTGTGACTTGTGAGGTTAATGTTCACCCCGGGGTTCATATTTTTTTGGCTTAATTAGGATTTGCGACCATGTTTTGATTATCATTCACTTAGGTTAATTTTTGAGGGAAGAAAGTGTTTGTGGTGGATAAAATTTTCACACCCCAACATTGTAAATTATATTATTTTATTATTTTCTTTATATTTTATCATTCTTTGACGTTTGGGTTGAGTCCCAGTTTTATTTTTTGACTTTTGGAAGACATCAGGTGAGTTTGTGTTTAAAATGAAGTTTTTGGAATTCATAGTAGGTGGCACATGGTTTCTGCATGGTTAGGAGAAACCATACATCCTTTTCTAGTTAACCGTGCATCTTGTTTTGGTGTCCATGTGTATGGTGCACAGGTTGTGCATGGTCTGGGAAACCATGCAGAGACTGTTTGAGAGGTTCTAGATTTTAGGTAGTGGTGTTAGGCACAATTGGCACAGGGTTTGGGAAACCGTGCGAGGTTCCCCTTTTGTCTTGTAGAGGGTTAATAGTTTGTTCACAGATTACCAAACCGTGTGTCCAAAATTGTTGAGTTTTGTAGATCTTTAAAAGTATGAAATTCCATGTTTTCCACTCTAATATTTTAAAATCATTTTGGGTTTTCTACCCCTTTCTTGACCTAAGCACACTAGGGGATCTAAAAAAACCATCCTCCATTACTTACCTTCCACCACTTATTCTCCATGAATTTTTCTAATTAATTTTCCTTTGGTTTTTGGTTTATTTCCTTTTCTCTTATCCCCCCACTCTTGATATCTTGGTTCATCTTGGTAGGTTTTCCTTGTTGGATGAATCATAAAGGTGATGGTTGATGTGTGGTTCTAATACTATTATTTTAGAATGTGTATATTGTCTCATGGGATTAGTTATTAATTATCCATATGTTTAATTTCATTCACACATCATTAAAGTATGAGTTTCCATCCATTTAATTTCAAGAACATTCCATTTGATGCTTGATTATTCATTGAATGCTTAATATTGTTATATTCTCACTTGTGATGTTCTTGCACAAACTGTTTTGATGATTAAATGATTAAAAATGGATGTGGAATTATATCAAAGGGTTTCATTAATAATTAATTAGTTTTAATGAATACAAAGTGTTTGATAAAATGTAAATGGATTTTTTAATGTTAAATTGGGTTCTTTTGGTGGTTATTTCCCTTCTTTATATTTTTATATGTTTTTGGATTGCAATTTGGGTGTTATATATTGAAAGTGGTGTATTTTATGGTGTGATTATCATGAGTTACATGTTGATTTGATTTGAAATCATGTTTTTCTTCATTAAAAATATATTTTCAAAGTGGTGTGATGAGTAATTATGATAAAAGTTTTGCTTCCAAAATAAATTCGTTTTTTTTTCATGTGGGATTCATTTTTATGTATCCTAAATATGATTTATTAATTGTGTATGTGGGGAGAAGAACGTTTGAAAATTTTTTAGTGTGAGTTTGGATTTGAATGAGGATTTACATATGCAAATGGTTTGGTATTAAGTAAATCATTCTGGTGCATTCCAAATGAGATTTATGACTTATTGAAGTGGTGTGAAATGTCATTTCAAATGGACTTGGTTCCTTGAGTGAATATAAATGTGGTTTTCTTTGTGTTCTCTAAATCATGACTGTTTGGAATTTTGAGATATGTTTTGGTTTCTAAAATGGTTAATCTACCATTTAGTATCATGCATGTGAAAGTGATGTTTTATATTGACTTTAGAATTGGAATTGAAAAAACATTTTAATTGTAATTTCTTTTGGAAATGGGTTTCTTGGTTGGAGATTGTGATATTTTTTGGGAATTCATTTAAAACTCATATGATGTGAAATACCGTTGGAAATTTTATAGTATATTGATGATTTGGTTTATTATTATATAATATGAAGCCTTGATTGGCTGTTATGATGTTTTGGAAAATTAATTTTCATGTAATGTGATGTAAAACCCTGGTTGGAACCATGACATGTTTTGGAAAATGATTGAATGTTTGGTAGGATTGAAGGCATGGTTGGTATTTTATAAAGTTGGGTAAGTTATTTTTTTAATTGAAATAATGGTTTTTCATATGAACCTTTTTTTGAATGAAAGAGATAAATTTATTTATTTTGTGTTTTAGATGCTTGGTTTATATTTTGAATCCACTAGAACTTTGGATTGATTACTCTCTAGTGGCTAATGCATAAGAACATTTTTTTATTTTTAGTCCATTGTAACATGGTGTATGTTTCCCCTCTAATGTATCATGCATGAGAATATAGTTGGTTGTTGTTTTCTATACTATGTTTCTCCAAGTAATATTATTGTTATTATTATTATAATGGGATTCTCGAGATTCCTCTAGTGGGTCGACTGAAGGATTCTTATCAACCATGATAAGATGGGTTGGTATGCCCATGACATAATGGGGATAGGTGGGATGCGCCACTGGATTTTCTAGTTTTGAGAGGCTATTTGGTTATTGACAATAGAGCTGGACCATATGATGGTAGGTGGGTCTAAAACAAGTTCCTACTGGTATCAAACTAGGAATGTTTAGAGATTTTTCCCGAGTCACTATTTATATGTTAGTTAATGTCTGTTTCATGATTGGATATTGGTTTTTTCTAGTTGTTCATATTGCTGATATACATTTATATCTACACAGTAACTTTTAGATTATCTATTTTGGTTTGTATTTGGGTTTTGGTTTGAAATGTGTTGTGGAAATTGAAACCTTATATGAAATGGAAAGTTGCATGTGGTGTTTTAATAGGGTAATTTCTCAAAAAAAAATTGGTTTATCAAAATAATTAAAATCCTATTTTTTGAATGTTTTCAAACTAGTGTTTTTAGACTATTTTCTGAAATTAAATGCATTGATTCTATGGTTATTACCTATGGAACTAGTTATTCTCACAGCATACTTTTACCATTTGGTGTTTGTAGACCCGATTTGTTATTCATGTTCAGGTTTCAGTTTCTGGTTTCTGGATCAATTTCTCTTGAAGTAGGTTGGTTTAATGGATAGTGGTGACCAAGAGGTCACATGTAGATCTTATTTGTGTTGTACATTTTCAGGTTTGTATTCACATCTATTTTATTTAGTATTTTTTTTATGTGGATCAATTTTTTATATCTATTGATATCCTATTATTATTGGTCTATTGATGCAATCTTCTTTCGGTTTACATGAACATGGATTATTGGGTAAAATAATTCCCATGGGGATTACCTGATTCTCGAAACTAGTTTCCAACCCAAAATGATCCATAATGACCATAGGGTCATGTTTCAGAACGCATCATATGTTAGGTGGGATGTAATCCTGTCTTGGTTATTGATAGGTATGGCCCCAAGAGAGTAATTAATTGGGTGTGGCTCTGTGGTTTTAACATCCCCTTTAATTACATGGAACGTGTGAATGGAATCATGGAGTATTTTATTTATTTTATCTATATGGATTTGGTTACTCTAACAATGAAGAACATAATGGATTATGTCTTATGTATAGAAATAGACCACAATTCTTCCATCCCACAATAATTTTTTCATTCCTAAGATTACATTATCTCTATTTAGCATACCTTCCATAGTGTTAATTTTTTTGTTCTTAATGTCATATCTAATTCCATTCAATGAATGCAAGTAAAATAATCATGAATACATAGCTCCCTCATAATTCGGGGAACCAACATATAGTTAAGGGGGTGGAAGTGTTGAGTCATCCTCTTGAATGCCAAATCCTAGTTCCCTCTCATGTGTTAGAGAAGATTATATAGGTTTCTAACAATTTTCTCTAAGGATTTAATTAATAAATATCTATAGTATGAAAATAAAACTAGTTATATAGACTACCTCATACTCCTAGGGATTATCTAGAATAATAAATTAGATTCTTTTCCTCTCTAATATGTAGTGTCACTATTATTTATCTCTAGGTAATAGAATAGTTATTGATTAGATATATGGTCTTGAGAAAGATCACATAAATCCATAGTATGTGTCTAATGGGGTATTTACTATTCACTATATTGGTGATTTTCCTCTTGAACCAAACCAACATTTTTGATAAATCATGTATGAATTTACTGATAACACCATCAGTTCCATAAGATTTATATAGTATGATCCAATGATGTTAAAATCTCAAATAATTGATGAATGAAAATTAATAAAGTTTCTATCCTTGAATTTGGCGGGATGTGAGCCATTTAATAATCAAAATCTCATTCAAAATGTGTTCCATTAATCATGGGTTCATCGATCTTAGGGAAATTATTTGTAAATAACTATGTTCTCCATTTTCATCTAGAATTTTATTGGAAAATAATCACTAGGTAAATGTTAATACATTTATTTTAAATTGAGTTGTCCATAGATCACAATATTGGTTATATTAGAACATAGACATAGTTTGAAAACCATCAATGAGTATAAATCAATCGTATATATAAGGAATTTCATTCATTTAATCCATTACAAGGAACAAGTTTCGATCTTTTTAAGGAGTTTATAATAGTGTAACCTATCATCTCCTCCCTTAAAAATATTACCATATTAGTATCTAAAAAATCTAAGATAATATATATTTTATTTTTTAGGAAAAATGTGATTTAGTGGAAGTAGAAACAAATTTTCATGTACTCCCCTCCTTTAATATGGGTTCTAAATATTTATTTGTAAGATAATATTTCAATACCATCCTTAATTAATCTTAGATGAGAAGAGGATAGATTCAAATTAGGAAAAAAATGAATTAAATAATTTTTTTTTATACTAACACACACCTCGATCTTGAATACATGGAGTTATATTTTACCAAGAGAAACTATAATAAAATTATCCAAAGTAGTTGGAATTTTCTATAAAGGTGGCTAATAAATCATCAAGGGTTTTCTAGACATTGAAACACCTCTATCTCTCACCTTCTCAAATTAATGTCTAATCACTAACCCATTCTACTTAAGCTTGAATATACTAGTGCACTCACATAAAAGAAATTTAATTCCCTAAACATCATATTTAATCATATCCATTTGTGAACTTTTTGAAAAAATTCTATGAATTCCCCATTCATAATAAAAAATAGTAATTTATTTATGAAACACTCATATTTATGACAAATGATCTTTGAGTATGCATGAAAAATCTTGTTAATTCTAAATAGAGTCTTCATTTACTATAAAATAAAATAAAAAATATATATGATAGGTTACAAGAATCCTAGATTGAGAGTATAACTTTTAGTATTTCATCATTTTATGATGAAATATCCAGTATGTTTCTTGAGGTGAAAATATATGAATGGGAATGGTCAAGGAAATAGTCGATCAAAGATAGTGACAAAAATAAAGAATAATTTCACACCTATGGTTGGGAGATGAAGTTAATGGGGAACATTATCCTTTAGTTGGAAGATGGATCTCTATGAAGTGATATTTTTATTAATATCCCATTAGGTAAAAAATGTAACATTCCAGATTTGGGTGCCACCCCAAAGTTCCCCCAACCAGGTTGGTCATATGACGTCAAGCACATTTCCAAACAAACCAGAGGATTATGACTAGAAGTGGGGTCCAATGACTAATAAATGGGAAACTATGCCCACATTAGAAAAGTATACACCTCATAAAACAAATAGAAAATTGTATCTAAAGCAGTAATACCATACAAGAGAAGTAAAATTAGAAGAATGACAGTAATATAACAACATGAGTATATATAAATGATGTAGGTCACAAGTGTCTAGGAAAATTTCTAAACAAGTAAAAATTATATAAATATAATACTAAAACCATAGTACATAAAAATAGTAATATCCAATATCATCACATGCCATATCTTGGTCCCATGATCTCTAGCTCCAACAGAAATCAAGTACCTTTTGATGAAGGGCACTTGCCCTTATCTATACCTGAAACCATATAATCTGCTTGGGGCCAAAATAATGACCCAAATAGGGTTTGAGACAAATACCAATAGGAAACCACCAAAATATCTGTGCCTAATAGTTAGTGAATAAATATAGTAGGTATTATGAAAAACAAAATAAATAAACTAAGGATTACTCAAAGTAAAAAATCTTACAGTTTTAAATTTCATTTCATTACATTTATTAATTATTCAATAATTGAATAATGTAATCTCGGGATCTATCATAACCTCTATCTCAAATGTGTAATAGAAAAACTGATGTCTCAAAATACCATCTTACAAACAAATAATATTGAGTACAAGATTGTGATTTGGCATGGTAGGATCGTCAAATTCATCAATCATTCAAAAAAACCCTCTGGGAAAGTTCTCACAGTCTAACCCATTTGGTTTAACATTTCATCAATTCACAGAAAATATAATGTAATGACCCTATGGGAAAGCTCACATAGTCTAACCCCATTGGTCCCACATACCACAAACCATTTTCAAATGACCAACTAGGAAGCTCTCATGGTCTACACCCCTTTGGTATGCATAATAGAAAATAACTTTAATGACCACCATAAAGATCTCACATGCAATGAACTTGGGTCAATGTTTATTTAATTACCATTTTATGGGTATCTCTCACAGTCAATACCTCTTGGAAAACATAAAAATAAATTATACATCAATGAAACTACCTTGGGAAGATCTCATAGTCAATTCCCCTTGGTCATACTTTCATAATACGAATCACATGCATCTCAAATAAATAGTAACATCATCCTTGCAATACTAGGAATGAAAAAAAATCAAGAATAACATGATTTATAAAACCAAGATCCATAATCAATCAATCATGTGAAACACACCGCTAATCAAGTAAATAAACCTTATGCATAATAAATAACCCTCTCTCAAACAAACACACCATTACAGATCTTAAACATGGTTAAATTTCAAAACAAGCAATACCCAAAATAGGGGTATTCAGAACTTTTTACATATATAATCTAAATAAAAACAAATAATGGCCCAAAACACCTACCATGATTCTATATGATTTACACTCATGAACGCGGTCCCTTGAATCGGCCTATAAATATGTAGATCTACAAAAATGTTAAAAAATTTCAACCATGGATAACATAAGAGATAAGAGAAATTAGGAAGAGAGGATCAAGGGGAAGAGATAACTCACTGGTGGGAATCTAATGAACCTAAAGGATTTTCAATCGGAGCTCATATGGAGGAACGTGAGGACCTTGAAGTGCACATCTATACATCACTCTCCTTTATGAATCATGGGGAGAAGAAGGTATTTCTAGATAAGAGACGCGGCCCTGCACCGATTAATAAAATAAAAAGAAAAGTATATAGAGTGTTGACTTAATGTACACATAGTGTACAATCCTCAATCATCCACCTCTTTATGTGGTCCACCAAGTCACCCACATGACCATGTACTCAGCTTTTACATGGCCGGTACATGGCTACACGCAGAAACTGGGTACACGACGTGTACTCAAAAGTAAATGGTGTATATTTAGAAAATTTCCCATTTCTCCCATTTTCCTCAAAAAAATAAAATAATGATCCATTCCTGAAATAAAGATCCAGGGTTCTTACAAACATCCCCCATTATTGCAATTCGTCCCTGAATTTCCCTGCCATGGGTGGTGAATAATAATCTTCCAAAAACTATTTCCAATCTGATCGTACGTCGGCCTCCCTCTCCCATGTCTTGTCCTATATTCGCCCATGCTTCCATATCACCCATACAAGAGGAACATACCGACCCCTTAAAACCTTTGTGATGTGATCCAAATTCCCTAGAGAGCACTCCTTGAATGATGTATCCACATCTAACTCGACCTCATCGGGTTGGAAAACATGACACATGTCTGAAAAGTAACGTTGTAGCTAAGAAAGGTGAAAGATGTCATGCATATCCCGGAACCTCTGAAGTAACTGAAACTGATAGGTAACCAACATGACACTTTCCAAAATCTCAAACAGCCTGATGTATCTCGATGAAAGCTTCGCATGTCTCATAATCATCATGTGTCCCAACGTCAATGTGACACATAAGAAAATATGTTCTTTGACCATGAATTACATAGGTCATCTCCACCGATCAGCATAAGATTTTTTCTAAGACTGTGTAGTAGCCATCCTCTTTTGAATCAACTCCACTTACTCAGTAGTCTCCTATACAAGATGAGGTACCATCATAGCTACCTCTCCTCCCTCCATCGAACATAGGGGTGATCGACATGGCCTACTGTTCCAAACCTCATAAGGTGTCATCTGAATCATTATCTGAATATAGTTATCATAGGAAAAAATCCACTAGGTGTATGTTTATCTCCCAACATCCTTCTAAATTTAGGACACATACTCGACGAATGTCCTCAAAAACCAAAATAGTATGCTCGAATTGGCCATCTGTATAGGGATGGTAAGCTGTACTCATTTTTACCTGTGTACCCAAAGCCCTATATTGTCCCTACCAAACACAAGAAGTATATCGAGCATCCCTTTATAAAATTATAGTGTTAATAACCCCATTAAAATATAAAATACCTCAGATGTAAAACCTTCTAATCTCATCAACACTAAAGGTTACCTTGATTGGTAAGAAGTGTGAAACCTTCTTGAGTCTTTAAAAAAAAGACAAAAACAACATCATTTTCTCAAGGAGACCTTGGTAAAACCATAATGAAATCCATCACGACATCATTCCACTTTTAGTCGGGAATGAGTAACAGCTGTAAAATTCCTACCAGTCCCTGATGATCTACCTTAAACAGCTGATAGATGGAACATCTAATAAAAAACCCAGCAACATCCCTATTTATACCTGGACACCAATACTGATGGTGTAGATATAGATACATCTTGGTGACAGTAGAATGAACTATCCATATAAAGGAATGAAAATCTAGCAGGAAATCCTCACGTATGTCTACTAAAACCCATACATGTCCATGGAGACAAAAGACCTTATCAATTCCTATGGTCTACCCAGGATTAGGGTCCTCACCTGACACACTCTTCTGTAGGACTAGTCCTTCAAAATCTGATAGATGCTTCATTCTCGCTCGATCCAGTATATTAGAGGTAACAACTATAGAAGAAAACAATGTCTGCCCCAGTCTGTCATGCACCTCCAAATGCATCTCAAAGAATAGATCCATAAGCTGCCACTCACTGTTGTCCTGATGAACTGACCGTATCTGATTCCGCCTTCTAAACGCATCATCCATTATGTTTACATTTCCTGGAATATAGGCAAGATGAAATTCAAAATACTGAAGGTACTCAAAACACCATTTCTATATCAAATTTAGATCACCCTAATTAAAAATATACTTGATACTTTTTTGGTCATAGTATACCACAAAATTCTCTCCCAAAAGATAATGCCTCCAACAATATAAAGCATGCACAACTACAACTAACTCTAGATCAGGCATCGAGTAATTACTCTCATGTGGCTTCAATTTCCAAGACCTATACACAACGACTCCTCCCCCTAGATAAGTATTACTCCCATTCCGATACCCGATGTGTGTCAGTAAATAGTGTAACTCTTTAGTAGATCTAGAAAAATTAGTATCAGTGCTGAAGTCAATCTCCCTTTTATCTCTTAAAAGGATGGATCACACGAATTTGTCAACAAGTACATTACACCTTTCATAGTCAGGCCTATCAGTGGCACTGCTAAGCATGTAAACACTTGTATAAAGTTCCTATATTAACCATCCAGCTCAAAAATACATCATAGCTCAATGATGTTATTTGGATGCTCCCAAAAAACTACTGCACTCACATTCTCTGGGTCTACTGATACTCCTATATCTGAGATAACATGACCCAAGAAGTAAATCTGGTCTATCCGAAAGTGGTATTTTGAGATAATATAATATAAATAATTATATCTCAGTGTACTTAATACTATATCAAGATGGTTGGCATGGTTGTTTAGACTGTGAGAGTACACCAAGATATTTCCCACACAAACTACCAAAAAAGAACCCATGTAAGGATGGAATAATCGGTTCTTTAGTGTCATGAAAATTTCCAGCGCGTTCATGAGACTGAACGACATAACTAAATACTCGTATAAACCATACCTACCCCGAAAATATGTAATAGGTAAATCTGATGGTCTAACATACAACTGATGATAAAAAAATCTCAAGTTAATCTTTGAGAACTCCCATGATCCTCAAAGCTGATCAAAGATATCATCAATCCTCATCAAGGGATATATGTTCTTAATCATCAACTAGTTCAAATTCTGATAATCCACACAATTTCTGATGGTAACATCCGACTTCATTGAAAAAAGAATAGGAGAACCCCAAGTATAAGTACTAGGTCACATGAAACCATTCACCTATAACTCTTATAATAGTTTCTTGAGCCCCTATAACTCTGGTGTAGCCATCCTATAAGGAGGAATAGAAACTGGGTCCACTCCTAACACAATAAAAATAGAGAAATATACCTCTAAATTTAGAGGTAATCTTCAAAATTCATCCAGAAAGACATCCTTGAAATGATCCACTATCAGAGGAAAGTCCATCTAGGAAGTCCCCTTGTCATCCAGAAAGAAACTAGAAATCTGGGATGTAACTCCTCCCAACCCATGATACATGGGTCAAACTCTGCTCGTTTAGACATCCCATTATCCCATGTGTAGAAAAGACCCACCTTTGGTGATGTGAAACCCACCTGGAGGTGATAATAGTTAAAAAAGGATTGAAAGGATACCAACAAGTCCATTTAGAGAATGTCATCGAAGTATGTCATCTCTAATACATAGAGGTCACATAATATGTGACACTAACTAGCCTCAAGTGGGAATTCATTTCTCTGATGTACACTAGCCATCCTAATCCCCAATGTAGTGTCACGCATCATAACATCTTCAGATTTTAAGATACATACCCCAAGGCTCTACACAATAGAAACCGATATGAAACTATGGTAAACACTTATATCAAACACAGATGAAGCTAAAATAGAGGCAACCAGAATCTTATCTCTAACTGTAGATGGTCTAGGATCCTGGTCCTACTGGGTATGTTCCATTGAAAATGTTTGAACTGTACCGCGAACCTACGACCCTTTATAAATACCCTGATCTGATCCACCCTATTTTCATTGAAAACCTATAGCCTGGATACAATGGACATGAACACCTCCTCAACATTAATGACATTACGAATTCTAGTTCCATTACTAATGAGAATCTGGTGGTCCTGCTCCTGAATATGGAGTCATAACTATTATCATATCACCCACTTCAAGTGAGAGAATCCCAAAAAAATGATTAAGATGACCCATATTACCTCAAGATTGGCACTCTACTAGCTCCTTCCAGATATGTGGTCTTGTATTTCCACTTTTCCCGCACTGGTAGCATACCACATGGCTACCTGAAGAAATGTCATGTGAAAGATCTTTGTGGTGCTTCCCGATATTTGTCAAATGAGTACCAACCCTGGATGCTGAACCACACTACCTTGCATCTCCTAACTCCCTCAGAATGTGTTCGGTAATTAGTTCTTGGTTCACTATAGAAGTCACCAAAGTCAAATTGAATACATTCACCATTGACCATATTTCATACCTGATACCACCCTCAAATCTCCTAGCAAAAGATAACTCTTCACCTCCTCAAACAGGTGTGCAACACTAAATCTATATAAAACATGATGAGTTATCCATCACTAAAAGAGATCCCTACTCCAAATTCATGAACTCTCAGGCTCGATTGGCCCTCCATGTCTCGGGGTAGAAGTAATAATTGATGATCCTCTGATACTCCTCCCATGAAACCTCCCGATGAAGTCTAGCTCAGGAGATACAATCACACCATCTAATGGAGGAATCACTTTTAATGTAGGTCATGAGATTCACCCTCCTCTAAGGAGGCGTCACCTGATGCTCGACGATAGTTGAATGATCTTCAACCATTTCTCTATAGTTTTGGTCCTCTATCACATGAAAAATTGGGAGGATGATGCTACTGGATCACCCTTTCAGACTCTACCATAGTCGAGGTAGGATACAGTTCTCCCTAGAAAGTCTGTAACATCCTCAAAATGTCTTTATAGAACAATGCATCACCACCTATGTCCATCATAATAGCTGGGCCAAAACAGGAACGATTTGAGGATCTACTGGTAGTCCCTGATCTACCATTTTTGATGTCTAATCATTGCCCTGTATTTGGTGTACAGCCATAGGAAATCTTGTTGGCATGAATATACAAGTTCAAGCACACACCTCAGTTCATGATTATCAAGGAAAACAATGTAAAAGTGAATAAAATAAATAGGAGAAACATTCATGTTTTACAAGATAGTGTTACAAGACATGTATAAAGCCTACACGGTGTGTTCCCTTATTCTTTTTAACTTGGTGTGTACCTATTCCAAACCTAGTCCTGTAACACCCATACCCACAATGTGTTCCTCCTATGTCATGGTGTGTATATAAATTTTCCATAAATCCCAGGTTCCATTACATGGATTGAACTACATAGTTCTCTCTTGGGTAACACTACACGACATGCTCACCCAAAACACAGTGTGTACTAGTCAAGTTTCATCGACCTATTTCATTGGTTACATATCCAGATACACAGTTGATAACTATAAAATGTGTAGAATCAAGACATGGTGTGTACAAATTAGGTTTAATCCACATGTGTCGTTGTCACACAGCCAGATACATGGTCTTTTATAATACAGTTTGTATAATCCCTACACAACATGTTCTACCTTAAGTTTCCAAACTCCGTTTCTCTTCTCAGATATTCATTCACACTTTCAGGCACTACACATTGTGTACATACATTACGTAATGTGTACATTAGAAATTTTTTTCCTTATATAATAGAAGAACGCATGGAATGTGTTCATAACATCACATGTCGTGTTGTGTGGGTTTACGAACATTAGGCCTTTGAAACTCCTATAGAACCCATAAAAACATGTAGTTTTGTCCATATCATAACAAATTCCTACTTTTGAGAGCCCATACACCCACAAATCAATGTTTGGAATCCTTATTCATATCATAACATGACGAAATTCAATTTATAGTTCAAACATTAACAACCAAATTTTTATCCAAGAGGGCCCATAACACGTCAAAGACCAATGTTTGGCATTCATCCAAATAAAATATTATAATTTCTAATACCCTGTTAGAATAACATGTATTATATCACATTATCTATTTCAACAACATTCATATCTAGCACAACATCTATCACAACAACATGCAATCAGTAATTCACCCTAAATGTTATGAAAAAAATGCATTTCATGAGATCTTTATCAAGTGCCTATATGATGCATGAGACGGAACGCCCTCATATCATCGGTATGGAACAAAAATAGAACAACAACGATATAAATCATAACATTATAAAAAAAGTGTGTCACCCAACGGTGAATTCAAATCAACTGTAAAAGTTGCAAAACCATAGATATTTGAATATTTCTGGGAATTTAGATTTTCCCTATACACGGGTTAGCTAGTCCGGGGTACAACTTATTAACAACTACATATTCCTTCATATAATTGACTATAAGATCCAAATAATAGGAAAAATCAGAAAAGTAACACCTTTGATTCCACTTCATAGCATCTTGGATTTGGGTGCCACCCTAAAGTGCCCAGAACCAAGTTGGTCACATGACCTCAAGAGAATTTCCCCAAACACTAGAGGCTACTGATTAGTAGCGAGGGCCACAGTCTGATAAATGGGAATTTATGCCCTCATTGGATATGTATGCATAGTATAAAACAAAAACTAAACAAAAGCTAAAGTAGTAATATCATACAATAGAAGTAAACAACTGAATACTGATAGTAATATAACAACTAGAGCATATAGAAATGATTCATTTCACATGTGTCTAGGAATACAGAGAAAAAATTCACAATACTGGAAATACAATATTGAAACCATATTATACAAAACAATAAACTACAATGGAATTTTAAGACTCATCTTGGTCCCATGCTCTCCAACTCCAACAGAAATCATGTACCTGATGAAGAAGGGCACTTTCCCTAATCTATACTGCAACTATGTAATTTTTTTGGGGCCAAAACCATGACCCAGGGCATGAGATGATTCTATGTAGGCAACCACCATAAGATCTGTACCTAACAGTCAGTGAATATATATATATTAGGTAATAAGTAGAAATGAAGAAATTAACTAAGGTTTATTAAAAATTAAACAATCCTATAGTTTTTAATTTCATTCATTTACATTAGTTTATTATTAAATCATGGAATAATGTAATATTGGGATCTAGCATAATCTCTGCATCCCCTGTGTAATAGAAGAATATATGTATCAAAAGGCCATCTAAAAAACAAGTAATACCGAGTCCAATTTTGTGCTTTGGCATGGAAGGCTTGTCACATTAATCAAAAATTAAAAATAAACCCTCTGGGAAAGTTCTCACAGTCTAAACCACCTGGTATAACATATCATCAATTCACATAAAATATAATGCACTAACCCTCTGGGAAAGCTCACATAGTCTAACCTATTCGGTCCTACATAGCACTAATAATTTACAAATAACCACTAGGGAAGCAGTCATGGTCAATACCCCTTTGGTCAGCATAATAGAAAATAACTGTAATGACTACCTGGAAGCTCTCATAGTCAATTCCCCAAGGTCAGTGTTCATTTAATAAGAACCCTCTTGGTAGATCTCATAGTCAATACCTCCTGGTCAACATAATAATAAATTAAACTTAAATGACCCTACCTTGGGAAGCTCTCATAGTCAATTCCCCCTGGTCATGATTTCATAATGCGAATAACAGGAATATCAAATAAACAATAACTCCATCAAAACAACACTAGGTATGAAAAACAATGAAATCCTATCATGCTTTATATACCCAAAGACCATAATAATAAAACATGGGAAACACACCCATAATCAATGAAATAAACTTTATCGATAATCAATAACCCTTTCTCAAACAAAAACACCATAACAAGCCCTAAAGAGGGTTAAATTCCAAAACATAGAATACCCTAAACACAGGTATTCATCTCTTTTAGCATATATAAACAAAAAAATATAAGAAATGTAATAAACCACCTACTTTAATGTTGTATGATGAAAACCCTTGAACATCGGCCCTTGAATCAGCCTTTAATGACATATACCTACAATTTTTTTTAAAATTGTTCAATTTTGGATAACATAATAGAGAAAAGAAATCAGGAAGAGAGGCTCTAGAGGAATAGAGAACGCACCAGTGGGTATCCAATGCACCCAGAGGCATATCAATCAAATCTCAGACGGAGGAATGAGAGGATTTTAAACATCTCAGCTATACATCACTCTCTTATATAACACACGGGGAGAATAAGGTATTCCTAGAGATGAGACGTTACCCTGAACCGATTAATAATACAAAAAGAAAAGTACATGGAATGTTCATTTAATCTACACGATATGTACTAGCCTCATCTAGCCCCCACATTAGGCAGTCTGTCAGGACACCCACATGACCATGAACTCAACTATTATGGGACTAGTACGTGGCTACCTATAGCAACCGCGTACATGGAGTGTACTCAAAAGAACATGATGTGTACATAGAAATTTTCCCATTTCATCCTTTTTCCTAAAAAACTCGGAATAAATATCCACACCTAAAATGAATATTCGGGTACTTACAGAATAGTTCCCAAATTGTTTTTACTGAATGATGGAACTATTGTCAGAGGACTATCCAAGTGAGTGTGAAAGAAAATATTTTTTTGAGATTGCCTTTTTCATTAAAAATTTAAGTAATATCATGATTGAATTTATTCCTAATAAGTAGATGATTCAGGAAGGGAAAAAAATAATCAGGATAATACCCCAAGTCTAGATAGATTTATATAAGATTTATATATAACAAATTTTGAACTAATTGAAAATGATATCACTATTGATTTATAGAAAATGTCAATGTAATCTCCATACCAAATCTACATGTGTGAATTCCCTTATTTTGACTTGTAATGTTAAAAAACCATTATCCTATAACAAATTCTAGATTTTATTATGTACAAATTCTATTATTAATATCCTTTACAAAATGACCAATGAAATAATCTCTCCACTCATTTTTATGTTCCCTTTAGAAGATCATCACGGTATAATCAAGAATACATATTCTTAGTGATCCATTAGGTTTTCTCATGAGATTATGTAGGACACCAATAGAATTTTATTTATCACTAATAAAATTGTGAAAATTGTTATGGATATTTTTTATAAAGATTATAATAGGTCTTTATTCACAAGAACATGCACCAATGTGACTCACTAAATGGTTTTGTGACTTATTTCATTATTCTCTTCCCCAAAATACTGGAATACACATATTTTATATGGACAAGGTTTTTTCAGACCCCCATGAGAAAATTTTCAATGATATTTTTATTTAAATGATGAATTGGATTTTGGATTTTGTATTTGATTTCAATATGATAAAAATACCTTTACAAGATCGTGTTGTTAATATTGTCTAAATGTACAAGATATAGTTGGATTTCATAGGATATATATGTATTGTGTCTACTATAGTATATTTTAATGAAGATCCTTTCATATGTTGTAATAAAAGATATGAAATTGAGATACTTCCTCAAAAAATTAGAAGAGAATATTGAAATATTTTTTTCTCTTTTTCGAAGTAGGATGAAAATATAATTATTATTAAGTTATAAATTATAATAAATAATGAAATGTGATTATTGTTAGTGAGTAAAATATATTAACCATGATAAATATTTGGTTTTAGATATATTAAAGGATTGGAGTTTTTTGAAGAAAACCATATCTAGCTCGTATCATGAGTGCCCATGCATGTGTTTTGAGAATGATATTATTGTTAATTTTTCAGATAGATAATTGTAATAGAATACTGTGTTTGAAGATGAGAAACATGAAACATTTACAGGAAATTATTTTACCACTATTTATTATAATAATTTTTTGGAAGAGAAATGAAATTAATCAAGGTGGTAGAGCATTATTAATATAACCAAGACGAGTTTATATGAACTATAGTGATACATGAACTATAATATGGTGTCTAATAAGGGTTTGATAATTTCATAGTGTCATATTAGTTGTTTTATGTCTAATTGGAGTGATTGAAGATACCCCTTGAAATTTTGAAGAGATTAATTATTACCTATATAAATTCTTGATTTTTGTATTGAATATGAATTAATTAGTTATGTTATATATATGATTTTCTGAAAAGTTGAACATTGGAAATATATTGGAGATTATTATAAAAAATGAAATTCTTTATATGATATTTTATAAATTTAGGGATGTTTAATGTGATATGTAACATATTTTAAAAGGGTACATACCATTTTATTACTAAAACATAATACATCCTAATTCGTACATAATCTATCTATTAAGACACATCCAATAATTTGGGAATATAATTAGAACATTATGATACATATAATATTTTGAGCATACTAATGTTCTTAAGGATATTTAACACATAACTAATGGTATCCAGAATATTTTCATGTTATATTCCCGAAATTATTAGTTCTTCTATGATATATAAGATCTTCATTATTATTTGAATGGTTTAAAAAGTAATGTCTAAGATTCAATTTTCAATATAAAAATATTCCCAATATAATATGGAATATTTCCTTGCATATTGAGAATACAGATTGGATATTTAATAATATATATGAGCTTATTAAATTATATGTAAGATGTTCCATTTCTTATATAAATATTTTAAGTTTGAAAATAAGATAAATATTTAAAATTTAATAAGGGAACGGTAAGCTGTTTTTTATGGAATAAATATCAAGATGCTAGTGTTTGAGTCGTGATTCAAGATGAGTTATATAGTACAATGAATGATAATAAATTTAGAATTCATCGATCGATTATTTTGGGTTATCAAATATAAATATTTTCAAATAATAAATAGTGATAAATGTTAAATAAATTACTAGATGAATTATTTGACCCATTTGAATGATACGATTAGATTTGAGGAATATCTAATGACATATGTTTTAAGAATTATAAGAATGTTCAATGAATAATGGGAGTTGTCCCATTTGACATTATTGAGATATTAAATATTAATATTATGAAAATAATGGTCCTGAATGAAATATATTTTCCATATAAAAAATATAGAAAAAATATTCATGTGATTCATTGAATATAAAATTAAAGAATACTATAAGGTAATTTTTTTGGAGAAATTTATATATTGTTCTACTGAGATCCAGTTAATTGGTAATAAAGAAGAATAATAGAAGTAGAAATATATTATTTAGGGGAAAATATTTCATAACCTATTATCCTTAATGTAGAGTAGGATGAAGAATAAAATTAGAAAATAACAATCCTCAAATATCATTATATTATATAATGTAAATTAATGGAGAGAAGTAGTGAGTTGTGATAAATTGACACAACTATAATTTTCATTTCCTGATTTTTGTGTCAATTGTATCATCCTGACCTTGTGGCCACCAAATGGTGCCCTAAGACGATTAGTCACATGGACTCAAAAGTAACGAGGATATAATGATTGTATAGTGGAGAGACTATACCCTCATGATTAGCGTAGAACAATGGTATACTAATGATAATAATTATAAATTAGTGGAATAATTTTAAATAAAGGACACATTATAAGAATATAATAATAAATAATAAAATGTAAAACATCAAAAATACAATCATGCATGCACATCCAGATGGGGATAGATAAAATATTAAATAATCTTGAATCATATGATACAACACAGTTCATAAAGAAATCCCTAGAGGATAACTCCAAGAGAATCCTAACCTCTGACCCAGTCCAATGCTCTTATTCTCCCTAGTACAAAATAAAATACCAAGGATAATCCATATACTGGAACCTAAACCACTTTTTGGTCACCCTAGTATAATGGAGGCCTAAAAAGGGTGCGAGATATACTCAATAGGCCACCACCAATGCTGTATAATTCAATCCATATTGTGAATATAAAATTCAGTAGTGTGTAGGTGTAATAAATAAATAGTGAATATATTAATTTAAACTAGTCAGACTCAAGCTTTAGAAAGATACCTGGCTGATAATTCCTACTTTGACATAAGATAAATACCTCTGAATGTGATTCATAGTTTATGTTTATTAGTATGTATGCATATGCACTATATATGTAATGATATATATATATATATCCATTTATATAGATACATAGTTCTATAGAGGACTCGGGACATATCCCCATTTTCCACACATTTTCACAAGAGTTATCAGGTGAAAAGGTTTTCATGATTGAGTATCGTAATCAATATTGGACACCATGCTAAGTATCATAATCAATAATAAGGAAGGTTATACCAACCTCTTATTATAGGGTTCATGGAACATCATTTCCAAAAACCCAATTAATGTGAATTTCATAAAAAAAACTCACCTAAGGGGGTATGAACTTTCGTGGACAATGAAACTACTCGAGTTCCCTCAATAATTACGTAGAATTAGGAAATTCTACATCATATATGAGCCATTTTCCTGAAATTCCGTAAATAGGCAATGAAAATCGCTCAAGTAATAATTGATAATTTTTAATACAATTCATTTATCATTTATTATAATTCCATCTCTTAATACCATCAATTAATACAATTTAGCTATAATTAATAAAGAAGGCCATGACCATTATAATTTTATTTACCATTTAATTAACACACTTTGATTTCCCCATTTCATTATAGAATCCAGCACACCTCAAAGGTGTTTTTATTATAAATGGGGGATAGGATATCATATTATTTTTATCTAATTATATTTCATTAATCTTTATAATAGGATTCATTCATCACATATAAAATGATAACCAAGAGTGAGAAAGATAAAAAATTATTAACTAGGAAATTAAGAAATATCCCTAAGGGTGATTTAATTTCGTAAGAAAAACATAGTCTATATGAATATAGATTATTCACCAAAATAAGTGGTTATTATTGTGGTAAATGACCACAAAAATTTCAATTGTTCACATTATATCTATTTAATTTAAGGCTATAGATTATACATATTTAATTTCAAATTTATAATGTGACACACAGAAAGTCCGACATGAAGAACAATGAAATAATTTATAAATAAGAGAGACACTAGAGAAAAATAATGAGACCACCTACCACAGGCTTATGGTGGTCCAATACACCAATATTGATATTTTTTTGATACTATATTAGGAAATAAAAAAAATGAAAAACAACCTAAAAATAGGGCTTATTAGCTCACATGAATATAACAATGGAGATGGTGAAGGAAACCCAGAAAGGTGGAAATACGAATCATATACACACTGATATGATACCAATGTGCTAAATAGAAATGAAACAATGTCTACTTAGAGTATATATCACCATGGAATGAGGAGAAGAGGATGATCTCCATGGTGGGGCTGTTGCATGTGGAAGGGAGGAGAAAAAAGGGGAAACACTTTAAAGAAGGTAGGGGGAAAACATTAAACTTACCATTTTCAAGAGGATCATAGTTTGGATTAATTTTTTAGATAACCATTCCACAAACATGCATGATTCAATTCCGAAAACCATATTTCTTTTCAAAGGGTTTGATGTTTGGGCCACATAGTTTGAAAACCCATATGTCTAGTTATTCATGGTTATTGGTTATGTGGAACTAAGGGTGCACATAGGTGCATGATTTTGGAAAACCATTCCCAAGCCATATGGGCCACTAATACACACCATCAACACCTCACACAGATAACCCTATGTGGTTTAATGGTTAAGAAACTCATTTCCCTTTAGAAAATGGGGCCACATGATTGAGAAACATGTTAAACTAACCATGTGACAATAATGTGCCTCGCTGTATTTCTAAAAAAACCAGTGTTTTCAGAGTCTTATGCTTCTGAAACATAGTAGAAACCCTCAGACACCACTCAATATTTAAAACATAACTAAAAATAACAAATTAATATTTTCAAAGGTCCCAATTTACACTTTTATGCTCAAAATAATAATTGACCCATCCAGATCAGCGGAAATTCAAATTCCTTGGGAAAATCCACATGGTACTAAACATGGGAAACTAGAAGTTTCTCACCTTATAACTTTTCATACCTATGAATAATGGTTGGAAAAAAATATTAGAACACATGACCTACTTGGGTCGGGAAGTTTCATCCAAACGGTCACATTAAATTTTTAGATGCCCAATGCGTCGACAATCATCACATTAAGTAAGTGGTGCATAATCCATTAAAAATAAATACAATTCTTGTATTCTGCACTGAAGCACTGATTCAAAGAATACCCAATTCCATTAAAATAGATATATGATCAAGTCAACATCTCTTATGTATAATTCCTATGTTTCTCCCCCAAATATCTTTTTTATTTAAAGGAAAATTTTGAGTTATGATATCTTCCACATCATAATTTTCAATTTTAACATTAACTTATTGTTATAATTATTCCCATGGATTTGTTTAAATGGAAATATAAATAACATATGAGGACTTAACATGACTATAATGTGATTAAAATAGTTGAATTCCAATCGACAATTTAAATTGGTTGTGTGAGCTTTCCTGGAAAGGCTCTGCCGAACTTCAAAGTGAATTATTCTGAACCTCATAGTGTACATGAAATAGTTCCTCTCTTACCATATTATTTTAACCAAGAGGATGGAAGTGTATCCAATATCATCATACTATCTACAAGAAAAAAACTTTCTATGATTGTAGTTGTACCACTACCCAAAATACAATTCCTTCTCCCAAGGCACCTTGTGTATACTTCAACCATGTATACCGAAACATGTAACTAACTTCGGGTGACATATTAATCCAAAACACCCATTGATGTTGTTGTGCTATATCATAAACATGGATGTACAGGTGATCCAAAAAACATGGAATTTATCCCACAAAACACTTCATCATTTCTGGAATGAAGTTTATGTAACTTCAAAATTATCAAATAGTGTATAAGGGACTCATCCAAGGCAATACATACTATATCATTCATAAGTGACACATCGATACATAGCTTAAATTCCTGCTTATAAAGAATACTAACTGACCCCAATGACAATCAAGTCCATGAGCCAGGTGATGTCCATGATTTCATATGAGGCATTCCTACTCAAGAATCTATGTATTACATGGGACTAAACATGCCCCTATATGCAACCATGATTCATAAGAATGACTACGTTGAAAATTATTTATCTAGAACAGGGAAATATTATTGTAGAGTGGTGTATAACCAATGCTATATTAGCGTATCTGTGATGATATCAAGATACAGAACATGATCATCAATAATAAAAGTGTACACAAAGAGGATATCAATAATTTCCAAGAAGACCTAAGACACTTCCATCATATCCAAGATGAAGTTCTCAGTAATGATTTGAACTAGCTGTATCAAACCATGTAAAGAAGGGTCAATCGAACATCTCAGGGACAATTTTTTTGGAAGATATTGGATTCAGCTGTAAACAAATACCCATACCAAGAACGATGCATTTACTAGTCAAAACATCTCATGATCACTCAATAATAACCACCAATGTCCATCCCAGTGTGATGGTGTTTTCAAGGGTTGCGTACACAACCAATCATTTCAGAATCTTCATTCCTTACAAGAATAAAAGCATTCACAGCTTACATGACTCATGGTAATCATAAGAAACACCAACAATTTCAAATAGGCCATCCTCAATTGGGCTCCTTTCTATATGGAAGTACATTCCTTAAAAAAGTTAACCTGATTCTCCCCACATTATAAGTGTCATAGTCATTGAAATGAGAGATAGACTAGCTAATCACAGGTTCTCTAGACCAGTTTTACTCTAGAAGTACATGTGAAACTCCTCTCGAGATACATCCATGCATTCCATAACATCATACATAAAATCAAAACCAACTTGAATATAATATCTAACAGCTGATCTATATTGGAAAGTCATACCTAGCATTGGTATGAGTCATATTTCTTTTAATTCTTGAAGTCACTCTGCCTCACAGATGATTGAAAATCAAACCAAAACAACTCAAGGATCAAATAATCTTCATAGAACTCATCCATATAACTTCCCCATTTCATCATTTGATGGAACCACAAGAATCAATGGATACAACCCCATGGTTTACTCAACAAAAAACACATCACTAGATACTACCCATATGCTTATCATCTCTATAAATCCTAATATATAATGTACTCAAAAGGCACTATACTAGAGTTGTACTATCTTATATTACTGAAATATAGGCTGATGGTCTCCGGAGTTGTTTATTACTAATGACTAAATGGAGGGGTCTCACCACCCACTAGAAAGCTGACCATGCCCTAGGCAGGTCTAAACCACTTGAACGAAGAATTTATAGATATTCACCCCTATAATAAGGGTAAACTAATCGAGCATACATCAGTCAATACAAATGTGTCATTTTAGAATCTATGATTCTTACATGGGACAAATGACACCTGAATAGTACCACAAATCCATATTCATATCAGATCCAAATTTATTGCTTTAATAATCTTAGGGTGATACCAACATCAGTTTATGCACATAAAAAATTATAAAGTGTTAATCCTACCATGAGTTCACTCTTAAAAATTTCAATAGGTTGTACTTCTTATCATATAGGTTAAAATAAGCCTATATGAAACATTTACGACCACATTCCAAATGTTCAATAAGGAATATGGTAAGGCTAACCCTTACATGGGGTCTCAAACCACAAAACCTCTACAGTTTATGTTTAATCCATTCTATTTTTTTCTTAATATAAGGGTCAGTTTTAAAACATCAATTTTAAATTATATTGAAAAAATTATTTGGAACTTTGTTTTGGAAATGAAATAAAAAAATATAGGAATTTAATATCATAAATCATTTCAACATATATTTTCTTAACTGATATCTAATCCAAATCACAACATATTATCCTATAATTTGATATTATGTATATATTAATCCATAATATTCTAAAATTTTGGGATTAGTTAATGAAAATTTCAATTCCAATCTATATAGGAAAATTCCCTTCAGGTTTTAATTGTAAATTTAATTAACTAAAACCACACATAGACACATATATATAAATAAGATAACTAGTTTTTTATAAATTATGGAGGAGAATGGTCAATTAAAATTCCACTATATGTCTATATCTGAACCCATAAATGTGGATGTAGATATGATAAATTACCATTAGTGTATAACATCATAATACCATCATGTGATTAAATGGTAATAAATATCAAAATAAAGGTGACCTATAAGGATCTCATAAATTATTCCAAGATTCATTTACACCCTTGGTGGGTTTATATCATAATCATAAAATACTATTACTAACCTAAATGGTTTGAGTCAAGTCTATATTATAATAAACCTTCCCTAACAGACCTACTTAGGTCCAGTTATTGATTTATGAATTTAGTAATATGGGTCGTCATGCATAAGTGATAGATTTTAAAAACCTTATATAAGAAACTATTTTTTCTAAAATATGAACTCGAATATTTTATATTTATAAAATGGAATCAACGTATATAAATCTCATATACAATGATTTTATTATATGGGTAATAAATTTTCCAAATTATAATGTGGCCATAAAGTTTCAAAATAGAAAATAGTATCCCATTTATTCACAACCAATATGTTTTATCCCATGAAACCAATAGTTCATGGTCTAACTTCATCATGATTGGTTTGTTCAAGAATCATAATATATATTTATTAGAAAAACCCAATTATTTTGATTCTAAACCTTTAATAAACAAATATATATCAAAATTATAACTATGTATCCTACCCACATAGTAAATAAAGGTAACACATAAAATTAATTACCTGGTCATGATAAGGAACTACCTAAGAAAGAAATCACAGAAACATGGTATAAATGGAGATCATGATAAAAAATCACCTTACATGTTATACTAACAAAGATTATAAAAAATGACAGTAATAAAAAAAATCTTGTACAGGTAATAATTTTAGATAAATCATATAAGCATGGAATATCATTTAAGGCTAATATCACAACATCAAGTAGTATAATAATACAACCAACATGGCATGAAATATTCATGGAATGAGAATATATACTTTCCCATAATGAAGAATGTAATGATACTTATTTTCTATATCAGAAAAAGAATAAAAATAATTCCAATCCCATAAATCATTAATTGATTAAAGTGAATAATTCTCCCAAGGAGAATTTGTTATAAATAGTTATAGCACATAGTATAAACAACAATCACACCGCTGGCTATTTATACTTTCCCCCATGCATGGTGAGATCAATCCAAGTCCTGAATATTTACCAATTCTAAAAAATTACATGCCTCCTTTCTACTCTATGAAAATATTATGAAAAATTAAAAGAAAACTCCTTTGATACAAACTTGTAATGTACCAATCAATAAGACACTAAAATGGTGCACTGATCTAGTTAGTCACACGACCTCAATCACAACTCCTCATACACCAGAGGCATCTGACAAGAAGCGAGGGTCTAATGATGGTGTGGTAGGGGGATTATAACCTCATGAATAGAGTAGAAAATTTTTATAATAATGATAGTAATATTAAAATTTCCGAAGTTGTTAAAATAAAGGACACAACATTAGAAGATAATACTAATTGATAATTTGGATAATAATAAAAATACAATCATTCTTACATATGCAATTAGGGATAAAAAACCATTGAAATAATCATATAACAGGAGATACAATACAATGAATATAGAAAAAATAAATCCCTAAGGGACAACTATATGAGAATCCTGAGATCCATCTCAATCATGTGCTCTTAACCTCCCATGGATAAAATAACATCATAATCATAATCTATAGGCATGAACCTACAACCATGAGGTCTATTCGGGTACCCCAATTCAATGGAAGGCTAAACATGGTGTGCGATATACTCAATAGGCCAACACCAATGGTTCCGAGTGTTATATAGTACGTGAATATAAAATACATTAATATGAAGGTATACCAAATAAATTGTGATTAAATATATGAATTTTTGTCAGACTAAAGGTCCATAAGGATACATAGCTAATAATACCTACAGCATCCTAATCCATAATTCCTTTGAATATGATTCATAGTATAGAAATATATGTAGGAATGTATATTCACTATATATATAAGGAAATATATATCCATTTTTTTAGATACATAATGCTAGAAAGTACCCACAATATAGCACCAACATCAGTGCACAATCACAAGAGTCATTATGTGAAATGGATAACATGATAGAGTAACATAATCAATATAGGATGCCACACTAAGTATTATAATCAATTATATGGATGTTCATACCCAAGTCATAATAAAGGGGGTGTTGAATGTCATTCCCAATAACCCATTTGATGTGAACTTCATGCCAACATCCTCAACCAAGGGGGTGTGACACAACATGGACAACAAAACTACTCAAGGTCCCTGTATAATGTTGTATAATAAGGTAATCATTATTACCATATGAGTCGTTAACTCGATGTTCCATGAAGAGGAAGTTGATATCACTCAAGGTGTAGTTGATAATTTTAATACAATTTATATAACATCAATTAGCTATCAATGTGTTCATCCAAGCCATTATTTTTGTTAAATTATAAATAATAAATTATTCCATGACCATACACAGTCCATTTACAATTTAATTAACTCTATTTCATTTCCAAATTTCATTAGAGAAGATAACACATCTCAAAGGTGGTTTTATTATAAAAGAGGGTGTGTCTACCATATTAAGATCATCTAATTTGATTTCATTCATCCTTATAAGAGGATTCATTAATCACATATAAATAAATAACCAAAAGTGTGAAAGAAATGGAATTATAAAATAAGTAATTAAACAATATTTATAAGGGTGAATTAATTTCCTTTGAAAAACATCGGCCACATGTATATAGATGACGCACCCAAAGGGGTGGTTTGTATTATGGTAAATAATGAACAATAGTTCAATTTAGAACCCAATAGGTATTTAATTTAAAGAATTAGGTTCTAAATATTTAATCTCACTTTAATAATGTGAAACATGAAAATTATGATGTGTGACATAAAGAAATAATTTTAAAATAAGTGAGTCATTAAAGGAGAATCACAAGACCACTGAACACATGATTAGGATGGTCTAATTGTGAAACATCGAGCATTGATTTGAGTTGGTTAAAAAAAAGAAAAAAATTATTAAGATCCTTAAAATAAGGTGAATTATCATACATAAGGCTGTCATAATAGATGATGAAATAAACAATGAAAATAGGGAGGAAGAGAGGAAGACTAACCGATATGTTGACAACATGTTGATGAAACTAAAAATAGAGTCTGAATGAAGGAGTTCTCTTTATGGAAGGAGGATAGGAGGATGATCCTCATGGGGGAGATTTTGTGAGTAGATGGTTGGAGAATATAATTAGAAAAAATTATAAATATGGCCTGGGAAAATCATAAAATTACCCGTTTTTAAAAGAAACAGAGTTTGGACAACTTCATTCTAATAATGCAGACTTCAACCCCCAAACCCAAACACCCTTTCCAAGGGGCGCATGGTTAAGCCACATAGTTAGATGAAACCTACACCTAACAATGAATTTCTACTGATTAAATGGAATTATGGGAGTGCCTCTATGCATGGTTTTGTAAAACTGTGCATAGGCCAAGCAGATCACCCCTACATACCTTCACCACATCACAAGGAAAATCCTAGGTGGCTGAACAGTTTAAAAAATCATTCTCCATATGAAATTGGGTCTACATGGTTGAGTGATGTGATTAAACTAGTAGTGCAGTAATTTTAGATATAACAACATAAGAAATTTAAATATTAATTTTGTTTTTTTAAATTTTTTTCTAATTAAAAACTAATCTAGAATGGTTTTAATAAAAGATGTTATAAAACTAAGATATCTTTATTCAAGATTATAAAATACAACTTTTCATGTAATATTATTTTCATTAAATAATTGTATTTTATTACTAATTAAAAATACATTATTTATTTGTAAGTATGTTTTAATATTTACTGTTTTGAATATATTATTATTTTGTAAGAAAAAAATTATTTAAAATTATAAACAAATAGAATATATCTATATATATACACATGTAATGAAAATATTATATCTAATATAATTATCTTATCAATTTTTTTACAATGTTAATTATCATTTATTTAAAAAATAATTATAATTTTCTAAAGTGAATTATTATTATTTTTATTTTATTAAATTGATATAATTTATCTGAAATTAAAAAATTTTAAAGTTCATATTATAATATAATGTTTTATAATAAAATAAATATATGAATTATAATGTTTTTTAAATTATAAATATATATAATAAAAAAATTATAAATGTATAAAATGTTATACTTTTTGTTCTAATTTAAATATAATTACATTAATATAAAATACAAATTTAATGAAAAAAATACAAATGTGATATTTTTTGTAAATATATATATGACATGAAAATATATGTTATATTTTTATAAATATATATAATTATTTTATGAATATAGAAAAAAGCATTTATTATATATATATAATGAAATGTATAACTATCATTTTTATTATATATATATGTGTTTTATTTATTTTTTATTTTTTAAAAAACATGAATTGTTTTGTTATTATGGAAAACATTGGTTTTTTATTTGTTAAAAAATCATTAAATCCTAAAGAAAAATAAAAAAACGATTATAATGTGTAATAACTATTATATCACACTTTCAAAAGGGAAAATTGATGGAACGAGACTCACACAAAAAGAAAAAAAATAAAAATCAAGTAAAGGATAAAAATGTGAAATATCTATAAAAAATGAATAAAAAATTATTAAATGAATAGATGATGTAACTATTCATCCTTTTCATTTACTCTTTCTCACACTAGTAGAACTGCTCACCCCAGACCTGCACTCCATCGATGTTGCCTTCGACCCATGTCCACCTATCAGTTTCATCTTCCCCAAACGACATTGATGCATAAAATTTTTAAATTAAACCAATTTCATGACATGTGGTATGTCTATCCTCCCTTAATACTTTCTCCAAATCCATATATATTAATATATATTGTCAATAAACCCAAATATATTATAATTTATCACAAATTATCATTTTATCTTATTATAGCTTTGGTCAATATTTGATTTGATTTAATGTATTTGCAGATTGAAACATGGGATTATATATATATATATATCTTTATTTGCACACAATAACATCTGATCCTCATCCTCACAAGTCCTCCATTTTATTCTGCGAGATTTCCGAAAACCTCAGTCCCTTGTTTCATCAAAAAACAAGTAAGGGTTTGATTAATTTTCAATAAATGTTTAAAAGATATATACATATGTTTGTACATATACATATTTAAGTACGTATATCTAAAATTCTATAATTATTTTCAGAATATATAATTTAATGGAATTGTTATTTTTATTTATCCAATTATTGTTTATGTATTTTAAAAGATTCAATTTGATTTATGTTTGATTTCGTCAAAACATACACACACATAAGTATATATATATATATGTATATAAGATAATATAGATACACATATTTCATCACATAATGATTTTTTTGGGTGATAAATATTTGTTTTAAATTTATGTTTCTTATAAATCCCTCATATCCAATGCATTTATATATGGGTTTAATTTTTATTAAATCATATTTTCTTATTTTAAAAAGATATACATACATATATATATATATATATATATATATGTTTGTATAACTATCTATTTTCAATATATATATAAGATAAGTTTTTTTCCTTTAAATTTTTATTTTCAAATCCTACGGTTTGAAAGGGTTATAATTTTACCAATTTATGTTTTTTATAAGTATATATATATGTATATACATATATAACCATAATAAATGATATCAATCTATTTAACTACATATTATTCAGAATTCATATGATAAATTTTATCACTAAGCCTAGGTTTGGTAAAGGGATTGTTTAAATTTATCAAATGGATATGATTATGTTTTAAAAACATCATTTTATGTTTAAGGTATAATAATTTTTATTTATTTATATAAATATTTTTACATCAGTTATTTATTAATAGGGAATATTGTTTTCTTTACCAAATATATTTACAAATGTCAGAAATTTATTCTTAATCTAACATTTTCTGATTTATTTTTATGTGTTAGAAGTTATCATTTTATCTTCCAAACCTAAAAAAGTTATTATTTCAGGTGATAAATTGTATCTGCATCCCCAGTTATGTCATCAATAATTAGGTATGGCCATTATCAAACTTATAATAGGAATACCATGCATTTTAATTAGGTGTGCACATATTTTATGATACATTTAATTTAAAATATTTAAATATTTGAAGAAATTTTAATATATGCGATTCTCTTAAAAATTGTATTAGAAATACTCATGAATATTTTGATGGCATGCTATAAAAAAGGTTATAATTTTTTAAAGAAAATAATAATTATATATTTATTTTTTTTAAATGATTTGGGTTATGATAGAGATGGACATCTCTATTAAAAGTGTTTTCTATAATTTTCACTAGTATAATGAATCTTATACTATGGGGAGTGAACCTATATGTCATATGGGGTCTTTTATTTATATGAGTTTTGATGAGCAGCCTTATAGTTTTGTTATGGTCTGTCGAGTACTGTAAATAAACCATAAAAAATTATTATTTTCAATAGAAGAGTCTAAATGATATTTCCAAATATATTTTTTTAGAAATTAATGTATTTTTAAAATATATTTATTAAGATTCCAATGTACTGGGAAAATCTTCTTTTAATTATATACATTTATTTAATGAAAATATTTTAAAAATTTTAATTAACATTTTCAAAACCCTTTACTGGGCATACTAAATTCTCACCCTATGTTTTAAAATCTTTTATACAAGTTTTGTATAATTATTAGTGATGTAATGTTTTTGAGGGGGCAACACAATGAAGACTCTTTTGTTTTTAAATTTCATTTTGTTTATTTTTGTTGAAATGTAATATTTAAATCCAATTCACCAAAACCTACACCGGTAAAATGTTCTCGATTTTGTAATGTGTTGTGTAATTATTCAGTTTCTTTGAAAAAACTATTACACAGTATGTTTTTGGATTGATTACGAAAAAAAAGTTCAAGCTATTATAGTTGGCATCATAGGAATGTTGTAGATATATTAATAGATTATATTTTATCGATTATAGAAGTTTAAAAATTCCACTTTTATTTTTAATTTTAATGATGAAAAATAATATTTTTTTAAATTAGTTGAATGAATCCCGAAAGAAATTTTTTTATTATGGGATGAATGTAACACCTCCAAAAAATTTAAATATTAATTAATTATTTATTTAATAGTATTTTTATAATTTATAACTAATCTATAAAAGTTTTTAAAAAATATTTTATAAGACTATGATTTTTTTATTCAATATTATAAAATACTAATTTTCTAGAAATATTATTTTCCTTAAATATATGTATTTTTTAAGAAAGATAATATATATTTTCTATTTCTATGTATTTTTTAATATTTAATGTTTTGAATATAAATTTATTTTGATAGAAATTTTAGATAAAAAAATTATAAACAAATAATATATATACACACACAAGTAATGAAATGTTTATATCTAATATACTAATTTAATCATTTTTAAAAAATAAAAATTATCATTTATTTAATAAATAATAATAATATTCTATTGTGATTTATTTATATATAAATTTTATTAATATGATATAATTCTTTTTTGAAATTAATAAATTTTGAATGTTCATATTATAGTAATTTTTTTTTTGAAAATTAAATATTTGAAATATGACGTTTTTGAAATTATAAATATATGTAATAAAAAATTATACATGTATAAAAAGTTACACTTTTTTTAATATGAATATATATATAAATGAATTTAAAGAATTAAAAAAAGAAAAATTAGATATGTTTATTAATATATATATGACTTGAAAATATAATTTATATGTTTTATAAATAAATATAATTATTTTATATATATATAAAAACATGATTAAATATATATGTATATTTATTTGTATAACTATCATTTTTATTATTATATACATTTGTTTTATTTTATTATTTTATTATAATCCTGAATTTATTTATTTTTAATGAAAAAATGGTTTGTGATTTAAAAAAAACTTTAATAAAATAAATAAAAAATGATATTGATAAAAAAGGTTAATAAAATAAACGTGACACTCTTCCAAAATGTACAAATGATGGAACTATACACACAAAAAAGATAACGAAATTAAAAACAAAATAAAGGATAAAAATGTGAAATCACTATAAAAAATGAATAAATAATTATTAAATGGAAATATGATATAACTGTTGAACTTACCCATTTCTTATTTCTCACACAAGTGGAACCGACCGCCCATGCCATCCCATCCGTTGAAGTCACCTTCGACCCACAACCCCCTTTTGGTTTCATATACCTCAAAAAACATTGACAGATAATATATTTTAAATTAAACCGAATTAATGACTTGGGGTATTTCTATCCTCTCATAGTGCTTTTTCTGGAAGCCATTTATATAAATATCTATATTGTCAATAAAACCAAATTTATTATAATTTTTTACTAATTATCATTTTTTATAATATAGATTTAGTATATTTCAGATTTCATTTAACCACATTTCTTAATGAAAATTGAAATAATATATATATCCATATTTTCAAACCAAATCATCTGATCGTCATCCTCCCAAGTCCTTTATTTCATTTTACATGAATTTCAGAAGCCTCGATCCCTCATTTCTTAAAAAAATATGTAATTATTATTATTATTTTTCTATATATGTTTAAAATATATATACATATATAAGTACATATAAATATTTATGCATGTCTATCTAGATATCCATAATTGTTTTCAGAACATATAATGTAAGAGAATTATTATTTTTATATATCAAATTATTGATTAAGGATTTGTAATGATTCAATTTGATTTATGTTTGATTTCATCAAAGAATATATATATTTATATACATATAAGTATATATTAATATATAAATATATATACATATTTCATTTCATTAAGAATTTTTTGATGACAAATATTAGTTTTATGTTTATGTTCCTTATAAATACCTCATATTCTACGTATTTATACAAGGGTTTAATTTTTATTCAATCAAATTGTCTTGTTTTACAAATATATATACACGCATAGATATATATATATATATATATCTATGTGTGTGTGTGTATTTTTTTATAATTATATATTTTTAGAATATATATATATATATGATATGTGTTTTTATTTTAAATTTTTTATTTTAAAGCATACGATTTGAAAGGGTTTCAATTTTACTAATTTTTCTTGTTTGTAATGATAAGAATATATATATATATATAAATATATGACAATATGTAATGATAACTATCCATATACCTACATTTTTTTCAAAATTCATATGATAAATTTTATCTCTAAGCCAATGTTTTATGAAGGGGTTGTTTATATTTATCAAATGGACTTGATTATGTTTTCAAAACATCATTCTTTTTCTATAAGGTATAATGATGTATATTTATGGATATAAATATATGTATATCAATTATTTATAAATAGTGATTGATTTTTTTTATTTATACTTAAAAAGGTTTGGAATTTGTTCTTAATCAATCATTTTATGATTTATATTTATGTTTTAAAAGTAATAATTTTATGCACCAATTCTAAAAAAGATATTATTTATGGAAAAAAGTTGTATCTTTATCCTTGGTATATCATGAATAATTAGGTAAGAACATTATCTAACTTTTAAGTGGAATTCCATTCATTTAAGTCAATAATGTACATATTTTTATATGAATTTTATTTATTATGTTTAAATATGTGTATCACTTTTTATGTACGGATTATCCTCCAAATGGTTTTAGAAACAAACCTGAATATGTTGATGGCATGCTATAAGAATTTTTTTTTATTTAATGAAAATAATTTTATCTATGTATTTTTTTAAATGTTTTTGTCTTTACTAGATAAATGTAGGTCATTTAAAAGGGTTTTATAAAAAATTAGAACTAGTAAAATTAATGTTATGTTATGGGGAGTGAACCCATAAGTCTTAAGGGGACTTTGTTCTATATGATTTATGACTAGTGGCATTACGATCTTATTATCTTCTAGAGAGTACAATAAAAATCCAATAAGAAACTATTATCTTCAATAGCTGAATAACAATAATAATTTAAAATATCTTTTTGATAAATTAATTCTTTATTAAAATATATTTATTTATATTTTAAGGTTTTGAAAAACTTTAGTTTATGTATCAAAATTTATTCAAAGAAAATATTTTAAAAAACATTACTAAGCATGATAAATGGCCACCATAAAATTTAAAAAAATTTATACAGGTATAACATAATTACTGGTGATGTAATTTTCTTAATAGGAGAGCTCACTAGGGACCCTTTTGTTATCTAGTTCCATTTTGTTCAGTTTTGGTGAAATGTAATATTTTTATCTAATTATAAAAAACCAAGACCGGTAAAAGGCCTTTTATATTGTAATGTGTTCTGTAATTATTCATTTTCGTTTATAAAAAAATTCCACAATATGTTTTAGTATTGACTTCAAAAGTGTGAGTTCAGGATGTTATAAAAGACCTCACTTTGTTTCTCAAAAAACAGGTGTTTTTGGAGTCTGATGCTTCTAAACCTCAATCACCCCCCAAGAAACCAAATATGTTGTAAAAATTAAATAATAAAACTCAAAGGGTTCAATGTTTCTAATTTACATTCTGAAGAAAAAATTATGAATTAACCCATCCCTACAAGGGAAATTTCAAATTCCTTCAAAAAATCCACCCAATCCAAAACACGAGTTGTTAAATCGAGGCTCTTGAGGAATTAGAATATTTATAAGGTAATATTTAATTATCTAATAATTTTCAATTATATTCATTGTAATATAAATCTTATATGAATGTGGAATATGGAAATGTGAGGAAACATAGTATCTATATGTATTGATCATTTGAAATTGAGTTGAATAGAGGAGGAAAATGTGCTTGAAACTATAATAGATTATCTTTTGTTTATTAAATACTCTAATTTAGGAAGATGTTATTGGTAGTTTATGTAGTGAAATATTATATAATACTGAATATATATTTCATGAGTGAGTTTAGAGGACTCATTTTAAACATCAAAGTACCAAAATAATGAAATATGGAGATTATTTTAAAATATTTGAGAGATTTTACAAGATAATAAAGAGATATATTTGAGGTTAAATACAATATCTTCCCAAGATCTATTATCTTGATTAAAATAGTGGGTATCTTGGTCTTATTATCAATCATAAAACATAAAGGAAATTGTCTCCCATATCATGTGATAAACCTCGTAAAACTATTTTCTGTTGGTGTTCATTGTTATTTACAAAATTGTATATGGTTTAGTTGTTTTGGAAATTAATATAATAATAATACAACCCTAACATGTTTTATGTTTTAAATATTTAGTGGAGTGATTAAAAAATAAATTTTATTTTTGAATTTTGTCACAACAATTCACCCCCAATCAGTGTGGCAGTATAGATCTCTGAGAAGTTCATCTGGTATCAGAGAAAATATAGGTTCTACATATTATTGAATATATATCTTCCTTATTTTATTTCATCTATCATATATTATGTTTCATTTTTAATATTTTTTTAGTATCATGATAATGAAAATATTGTTTTGTAAACAAAACATTAAATAAAATTCTTATGAAATGTGATTAGAAGCTGATAAAGGTCTCAAAGGGGAAGTAGGTAACCACTTAAATTAAAGGAAACTGAAGTATTGTTTTATCTAATAATTTTATTGAAGATCCTCAACATAAAAAAAGAATCACTATATATGATGAGTATTTGGATAATGAATCATTTACAAAAGATAATTTTCCATACTAATTATTTGGAAGATAACGAATGACTATTATGGTTATGATGGAAAAATATTACCCAGAGGAAGAATAGTTTATAAAATCTGATGATGAAAAAGCTAAAATAAGAATAAAATGAGAAGAGAGGGATATTGTATTAAAATATGTACAATGATATGTCTTGGATTTCAATTATTGTAAAATGGAAATCAATGCTAAAAGGAGAAAAGAACATGAATATTTGATGCATGAATTAGATAAGTTTCACAAATATCAATAATATAATATGATAATGAAATTTTAATACAGTTGTAAGTCTCTAAAATATCATAAAACATCTCTAATTTTCATTACCCCGAGGTCAATCTTTTAAATATAGACATCGCCCAGGATGAATCTTCACATGAAGTTGAGAAGATATATTCGACCATAGAGGTTTTTAATATGAACCATGACACTAAAAAGTCTCTCATTTGTTAAAATAAGGTATTTTCATCATATAAATTTATATATACTACAAGCTCAATGAATTATATATCCCTTACTCTAAAATATTTTTTTCACTAAAACAACTTACATGAAAAGTGAATGTAGAAAAACAAGATATTGAAAGTTATATGTGGAAAAAAATATTGAAAACCCACCACAGAATCAAAGGTGGATGTGAGAATGTTAAAGTGGAGTCATTTCCAATTTTTTCCCTAAATAATATTTTTTTAACTAAACTATTATAGAATTTATATTTTCAAAATAACAACTAATGGATATAGAATAGGCTGTATTGGCTATTTCTAGTCTTTTGGAATGTTTTAAAATAAGATCATTAATGTTTAAAATATTGTTTCATCCATTTTTAGAAAATTATATAATATGTTATGGGATATTAGAACTAATGTAAGAAAGTATACTACTAAGGTGGGGAAATGTACAGAGAAAAGGGACAATCTATCCTTCATTAGTTGATTTAAAATCATGTAAAATTATAATATACAATGAAATAAGAATGGTCACTAAAATGATGAATGATGTTATAATCATAATAATATTTAATTTTGCGATATAGTTGTAAGAATAAAACATAATATAAATAATAAAAAAATGGATCTAATTAGATGATATATTTTTAAAAAATTATAATTTTGAATAAAGAATAATTATGAGATAAATTATACATCAATGAATATATGATTCAATTCTAGAAGAAATGTTTAAATCACGTATCATTGAAAATTGTCCATGAATTTAAATTTTATGTAAGAATGTTAATGCAGCAAATAGATTTAATCCATGAAATAAATAAGAAGAATTTTTTTGTGGATAACATCCATAAAGAAGAATATTAAGGATTTAAAAGAATATTAGCCAAATAGCTGGGGATATGTCGTATGAAATATTCATGAATGAAATGTGTGACCATAAATAATTCATGAATGTTCATTTAACTTAACTGAAAATGGAATATAATCCATCCAAAGTTTCTTTTTTTATATTAAAAATAAAGATTCCAGTACCCCAAACCAACACCCATCAGCCCACAAACACCAACATGAAAACAAAAGGCCTAGGGAGGCCTAAAATGATGAAGGCTGAGGGCATCCCCTCGGATCAGATTAACCCCTTCTGCCTTCAGAGAAGCGATATCATGCACCTAAACTTGGGCATTACCTGGAACCTCAATCACATCCAGATGGTCCTCCACTTGATTCCCCTCCCTACAGGTATGTAGGATATTGATTCCATCAGTGATCATTACCTTTCACTTTCTGATAGTATAGATAATCGTCCAAGGATGGGGGATATAATCATTCCGCACCTCGTGAAGGATCTTCAAGTCCGTTTCCACCTATGATAAGAAGAAACCCCTCTGATGGAAGAGGCTGATACCCATAACCAATGCCTTGTCTTCGGCCTGTAAAGAGGAACCATGTCCCAAGCTGGAGGAGAAGGCCATGAGGACCGACCCCTGAGAGTCCCAGACCACCCCTCCCCTGTGAAGAGCCCACATCCTACAAGACCCGTCTGTATTGAGCATCATCCCTCTAGAGGGGGGATTCCACCTCATCCATTGACC
Source organism: Viscum album (assembly GCA_963277665.1). Classification (NCBI taxonomy): domain Eukaryota; kingdom Viridiplantae; phylum Streptophyta; class Magnoliopsida; order Santalales; family Viscaceae; genus Viscum; species Viscum album. Next base: position 132,809,799 of record OY728162.1, read on the forward strand.
ACTATTCATGCAATCGACCTCCTAACCACCATAACCGTGGGGAAGCATCCACCAGAAGGAGGGATCATTCCTACAGCCACCAATGAGATGAGAAAAGTTGAGGAGACTTCTCTTGATTCTAAAAATAATGTAATATAAGATTGATAATACATAACAAAATATATGTTACTTTATAGTAGATATAAAAAATCCATTTCCACATGATAAGGAATAATAATAATAATATCATTTTTCTATCAATTCCCAATTATATAAAATAAAATGTGAATCAAGAATAAATAATTCTCACATTGTTGGAGTAGAAAAGAAAAGATTTTTGGAGTTCAAAAGAAAATTGATTCCTTATATCTATCATTAAAAATAAATGGATGATCCACCACATTTATATATATTTGTGTCTATTCTTATATGTAGGTAATTGATGGTTACACTTGTAGGTGGAGAACTACAATCTAGTGAGAGTGATATATCATGGTGTATATTACATTATGGTGTTATTTAATTAGTATTAGGATGCAACCTTGTAAAAATTCAATAGGTATTAGAAAGATATGAAGGTATTTTATTGAAGAGACCAATAACTATAAAAATTGATGGAGTGTATCCCTTAGGATATATTTTGTGATATTATTAAGAATATTTTCTATTTTCGCGAATCTATAGTTTTTGATAAATTATGAAGTATATCAAACTTTATTATTATTATTTTGATTGAAGCATATCTTTTATTAAAGGGGTGATATGTGTTCAGTTGTTTATGAAGACAAATAACTAGAAATCATATAAACCAACATTAAAATGATTTATTCTAATCTATTTTTGTGTGAAGAATATGTTATTATTTATAACATCTTTTTGAAAATACCTTGAAAAGGAGACTATTTTATTTTTATTATATATCGACTAATTTATGGAGAGATTCTATATATGAGTTTATCACCCATTTTTGTTTACGCTGAGAAAGATCACATAGACACTAAATATATAAATTATGGATCAATTGTTAATAAAAATGTGTTGTCTATATTTTCTAAAGTAAATTATGTTTTAATTTCAATAAGGGTGAGAAGATAAGGATTTTATCATCATTAAAGTATGCGATGGGTGTGAATTTTTCCATACTCTAGAAACATTATATAAATTATCACTAAGATAGAGATGTATGATATGGAGAATATTTAATTGATCTTGATTAGAAATTAAATTTAGTATTGAAAAGAAAAACAATTGGCGACATTGGAATCCCCAAATGGATTATAACTGTTGTATTTTTCTCTAATAAAATATTAAGAGCATTAGAAATTGGAAAAGCCAATACATGCTAGATAGTTTAGGAATAACTAGATTTACTTTGAGTTATATATATATATATTATTATCTTCTGTATTATATATTTTTTATAGTTAATTAATATCTTAGATTATAATAAAAAAACGAAGAATAAAACATACATTAATAAGGAAGAAATAATGATATATTTCACTTTATTTTATATGCATCCCTAATATCTGATGATTGATAAGATATAATTTATAAGAATCAATTTAAAAAGATAATGGTTAGAACAAATACTACTAATAACTTGATAAATGACGTATTCAATAAGTTAGATGTGATTAAAAATTACTACAGAAAACTAAATGTTTTTGGAAGAGTGGTTAATCATTCATGGGTTTTACTTATGATAATATTATAAAATATTCACTATGATGACGGATGTAGAATACTGATTTTGAATTTGGGGTTATTAAAATAACTTATACTAATTATTTAATCAATATTTCTCACAATTTTTCATAGAATATCTTTGAAATGATTTTGGGATATGGAGAATTTTTTAAAAACTCAATAAGATTCTATAAAATGAAATTTACATTAATATGTATGATGAAGATTCATGTGATGCTTAGATAAATTTATAATGTCATTTAATTTATTTATGGTTAACATTTGTGACTATATATTTCTTTTTATTGTTCTAATAGTTATCAAGATTTCAAGATATTTTTAATATATACATTAGAATTGAATGATTTGAAAAATTGATCAGTATGTTTTCATTAAAAGTAAAATATTTTAAATTCACTCATTCTCATTATAGAATGTTAAATTTTTTGATGGAATATAAGAAATTCATGGAGGTATATTGTTATATGTATCATCATTTAGATGGTATGTATTTTCATCTTATGGAAACAAAAGATATCCTAGTGCACATAGAATATAAAACTTGAAAATCCTGTTGAAATTTATGAAATAAAAAGATGACACTATATAATATAAGAAATTTATAGAATACTAAAGGTTATAAGATCATTCATACTATATAATAGATAATAATTAAGACGTTTTAGTTTAAAATTTTGAAAATTATTTTTGTAGTTGTGTTACAATTTTATATTCCATCTGATATTGATAATATGCTAAGGAATATGTATGATTATTTTGAGAATAAGTAAGATTATCAGGAGCATTCAGAAGATATTATATAGAATACTAATGATATACTAAATAATTAAAATTATATATGAATTTTATTAAGTGATATGTATTAAATTAACATTTTTATAGAAATATTATCACTTTTGAAAATTTTAGAATTCTAGAGAATGAAATCAAATGATAATGAGCTATTCTTTATGAAATAAATTTCACAATGTCACTGATTGATCTGTGATTTGAGTCAAGTTATAAGGAAGTAAAAAATGATAATTAATTGGTGGGATCACTAATTTATTATATATGAATTCCATATATGATGATATGAAAATTATTTAGGTCAATCCATGATGGGAGAAATTAATGGAATAATTTATTGACATGTTTAAATGAGAAGGTGGGTATATATAGAATATTAGTTGGGACATGTTGATAGAAGTAAAAGAATATTTTGAGACCATGAAGTATAGTAGCACCTAATTTAATTGATAGATTCAATGAGAATATTGCAAAATCCAAGTGTAGAATATAATTGAGTTTTCATTTTCAAAATACATATATAATGTTCAGTATGATTACGAGAATATTAAAGTGAGGAAGAAGATATAAGAATATTGTGAGAAAAAAAATTCTATATTTTACTAATAATTCTTTGTATCATGGAAAATTATGTAGAAGGGATGAGGAATTATGTTATTTAGTATTAACTATATTATACCATATTTTCATTCAATTGGAAGAGGTGGAAGAAGTTTGATAAAAGGAATTTACTCTTATATCCCTACATCATAGCAATTTTATTATAGGGAAGGCTAAATTAGTGATTAATGGATTAAACTACAACTACTTCATGATCATGACATGGGTATCAGTGATCTCATATAAGATGAAAAATATTTTTGTAAAATTCAGTATCATACAACTTGTTAATTATAGTCGATCCATCGAATAACTTAGTTGAATGAGAAAAAACACAACATGAAGGAACCTCTGAACTCTATGCATTGATCATTAATAATTTGAGTTAAGATATAGAATAACATTAACTCTAACTTATAACAAAATTTTAGGGTTTTCTAACACTCATATTGAGGAATAATATAATTCTAACAGATGATGTAACCTCATCGTGAAAATATAAAATCTACATTATGATTGAGTTTGGAGGGTATTTTATAAACCAGTGGGAGAATGTATATCGAAACAATAGGGAGATTGTATCAAAATTTTAGAAGATAAATATATGTTTAAAGATAATACCTTCCACATATTTATTCACTTGATTATAATAATGGACATATGTCTTTAATACTATACACTATCAAAACCAGGATGTCATTAAATACATTAGGGGAGAACCATGTAATTATACTGGGTGAAATGGTTAATTATTATTTACTTATTTCTAGGTGGTGTGGTTTTTTGAGAATTCATATTAATATATAATTAACATAACATTTATTTAAGTTCAAATATGAAAATTACATGAAAAAAATTACTATTTCGTTAAATTGGTTCACACTGATTCAACCCACCCCCTTAATAGGACTACAAATATCACCAAGATCATTATTTATGTCCTATATTATTATTCCTTCCTCAAGATACACTCATATGAATTTCTAAAAAATTAGCTCAACTGTTCATTTTATTCTATTTAATGGTAGTTATGAATCACAAGGAATATCCAAGTTATTTGTTTCAAATGATTTTTAATTTTTTCTGATGTGAGATATAATTAAATATTTGTTATCAAGTAGTTATTAAATTGTTATAGGAAGTGGATTGGGAAACTATTGATCTTACAAAATATTATTGATTAAATTTTTATGTAACCCCCAAGCATCGACAGTACGCTTCACTTTCAATAATGCAATAGATTGCATTGTATGCAAATTCGAGGTTCTAACACACCGTGACCAATCAATGTAGCTGTTATGAATAGTATTACCCACTTTTTGAATTATATATATTTCATATTTTAAAATGGACTTCATTTTTGGATTCGGAATATCAAAATCAGCTTAAGTTTAATTTTTGGTATTATTCTGAGAACATCCAATTTTTGATGAACAGTGAAAAATAGTTAAAAACAACTTTTTTAATCAAAAAAATTTATAGTGATAAATTATACTATTGAGTGTTTATAATGTATAATTAGAATATAATTTTACCATTTTATCTAATGGTGGTCATTAGAATTAATTTAACTTTGAAATTCGACATAAACAATTATCAATCTTTATATTGATATTGTTTCATAAAAACACGCTATTTGTTTTGACAAAGGGAATTAATTATAAAATTAATTAATGCAACTTATATGTTTTGAATTTGGTAAAATAGAAATCATTTTTGAATTCGGAATATCAATTATAGCTTAGGGTGAATTTTTGGTAATGTTCTGAAAAACATCAATTTTTGATGAATAGTGAAACCACTAAGTGGTAGTTAAAAAAACCGATTTTTCATTTAAAATTAATTTTACCGCTTCTGTGAATTTAATTTAACAAATCTTACATACATGGTTTTCATTAGACTGAAAAATTTTGTTCAATGGGATGAAAATAATTTTTTGTGAATAGTAACTTTTGGGTTTTATTAACCACAATTAGAGGTAATTAGAGTAATGTAAAGTAAAAATATAGTTATGATAATATGAAATTACCTTGAAACATGTCCTAATCATATTGGATGACTCATGGTCGACCAATACAATCCATGGTTCAATTTTTTGGAGCCCATGGAGCCACTTGGGTATGGTAATGACATTAATAACTTTTATTTAAAGTAAAAATAAAAATATCACAAACAAGTTTTGTTTTACTAAAACAATTTTTAAAAGGGGTTATACAAGTTATAATATTGACTATAAATATTCATTTGAAAGATAAAAAAAATTTCTACATCATGGTAATTGTTTTATAATTTTTAGACATTAAATAAATAAATTTATTTATGACATCATGATGATGCAACGATTACCTCATTAATAAACGATTCAAATAAAATGAAAAGATTAGGTAAAATATAAGACTTAAACTTACAAAAACATATTGGATTGGTGGATTTAGAACCCTTATCACCTTATCTTCTAAATATGTCATTGTGGGACCTTTATATTCCAAAAACCATTTTATAATAAAATAGTATTTACAATTTTTCCAAAAGAGACCCTCCTCTCCTCTTATAAAAGCCCCCCACCTCTACCACCTTATTCACACCTTAAAAACCATTTGGATCCGCCAACCTCTGCCCAAATACCCTCTCAACATTCCTCCCTTCATTTTATAAGCATTACCTTAGGTATAAGGAACTTCAAGAGTCCTTTTAGTTCAAACCAATGGTAGTTACCCAAACTAAAGGTAACGATTTCTCTTAACTTATTTTCTTTTACTTCTACAACCCCTAAAAACTTTTATTTCTTTATTTTGTAACAACAACAGTATCCTAAATATAATTGGATGTTGTTATGAGAAGGAATGTAACTACACTTACACACATCCCCATCTAATGGTTAAATAACATACTGTTTCTATGGGTGGCGAATTACTGCCTCATTAAACGATGATTGTTCAATATTATTTTAACACCTCTCATGGCAGCCATTAAGATGTCACTATATTTATATATGATATATTTTATGTTTATGTTTTTCTTATGCTTCTTTATTTTTCATTCATGGAAAAACATTATGATTTCCATTATGGGTAAACGTGATAATTTAATTTTATGAAGTACAGACTACCGCCCCCTCAAAGTGATTTGAATCATTAATGCCATATGTAGGAAGTATAAAGGATGGATTTAATGATATTATATATGATATTACACTAGAAATATTATATACATTTATATAATTATGATTTCATTCCATTAAATACGAAATAGAAATGAAAGTAGCATTCATGGGTACGTACGGATTTCCGTATCCATGAACGGTGCATTTCATTTATTATATTTAAATGTTATGTAATATTATAAATGCATGTATGTACTGGATATATATTATATATATGATATATACATCAGGAATATAATTCTGTAGATAATGGATATTTTACCACATAAACAACTAGTAATTATAAGAAGTTTATTTTTGACTCAAGTACCAAGGATCGACAAAACGGCCGTTATTAAATTAAATGATTACATAATATTCATAACATGGTAATAAGTGATGTAAAAGGAATAATGAACTTGAAAAAGGATCTTAAGAAAATATAATTTAACTATTGTTTATTATTCAGAATATTATAGAATGATCGAGTCAAGTCGGACACAAGGTAAGGGACTTCGTCTCAATCTCCTTTCATTGAGGAATATTTTGTTTTATACACAACATTATTTTATATGGTGTATAAACCCATTTTAATTTTACTTTTATTCAAAATGAATCTTTTTATATGAAGTGTTTTTTCTAAACGAGAAAAGGAATGTTTTGTCTTACGTATGTGGCGACAACGAATTCTCCGCCACTGTGACCATTATTTGAGTTTCGTCTTCCTCTACAAGCCATAAATTTTTTTAAATGAAAAATAAATAACATGTTTTAGTTTTCTTTTATATTGATATTGAAAATGGTTTTGATAATGTTTTTCTTATATCAATGTGTTGTATTGATATCTTGTGATTGAGATGTGGAAATGTTATGTTTTTATGCATGTTTTATGTGATACGATTATGTTATAGTTCTTGGGAATTGTTTATGATATGTTTAAACCATTTCATATAAGGAATTCATTAGACATATAAAGTGACGGGTGGAGCCCTCTATAGCTCATCGATTAATTGGTAGGTTTCATGAGTCAAACTAGTGTCTTGGCACAAGGCCTTGAAAAAATCTTATTTGTAGTCTTGGCACAAGGCCTTGACTATGTGATTATGATAGTCTAGCATTATGCATTCCATCAATATGAATGTGGTTATTGATATTGCATGTGATTATTTGACTAGTAGAATATCCATCTTAATAAGTAAATTGCATTATTTCATTTTATCTTTGCCATATTATGCTGGAGTTTATGTTTAAAAGGCTTTTGTTTTAGTTATACATTGCCTTAAATGTTTATGTTTATTTATGAAAGTTTCTGCTATATTGTTATCTTTACTGAGCATCTGAGCTCACCCTTTCAATTTTTTTTATTTTTTCTAGGGTGTGAAGATGTGTATTATGATTGACCTACAGGGATAGTATAAGGGATAAGTGTGTTCAAAGGGGACAAGATGTTGTTGTTGTTTTTATTTCATGATGTAATTTAAAACTTATTAATCTATCTAATGATTCAAGGCTACTAAAATACTTGGTATTTCGAGACATTATCTTTTGTGATCATGACAATGTTATGTAATAATGCACCGACTCAGGGTAACTAGGGTCAGGGCATTACATTTGGTATTAGAGGAAGTTTAGTACTAACCATGGAAGGTAGATTTAGATAAACTCTAATTAGAGAACATAGCCCAAAGATAGACTTTGAGGATTAGTATAGAAGAACTTCATAGAATTTTAGTATTGTATAGATTTTGTGAGTTTTCCAAGCAATACATCACTGTCTGGATACAAGTAGGTAGAGGTGGCTCTGGCACATATGTACCTAGGGGTAAAACCCGAAAACACTGTTTTGAGCTAGACTCGAACGAGAACTGCTGCACGACAACGAGCCTTGCTGCAATCATGGTTACGACACTCCCAGGGGATATGGGATAATTTTCATTTCCTTTAAAAACCATTATGAAGTTTCTTGATTATATACATCCTCAAAGAAAACATTTTTATTGATTATAGATTATTTCCATTAATATTTTAATTTATGTAAAGTGTTTTACAAGTATGGAATTATGTATTTTGATTCATGAACTGATCTAGTTTATGACATTTTTTAGAAATGGATCCTAGTGGATAGAATGGAAACCGTATTAATGCATGCACTCCATATAGGGATTTCCCTCCTGCTCATGAAAAATATAGTGGAGTTGGTGATACAACTGGTGCTGATCAGCTTATCACCATACTGGGACAACTCACCCAGGTTATGAATAAAAACCTTACTCATATGGATCACCCTGATCCGCAACATGGAGGATCAATGTTAGACCGCTTCATGAGGAAAAAACCACCAACATTTAATGGGGGTACAAATCCATTAGTAGTTGACCAATGGATAAATTCCCTAGAGAAAATATTTCAGGCTTTAGGGAGTACTGAAAGGGAAAAGGTTGTCATGGCAGTTTACCGCCTCACTAGAGATACTGATCAATGGAGGTCATTGATTCTAAATACAAAGGAAGATGAAGATGTATCAAGTATGTAATGGAGAGAGTTTAAAGAGATTTTTTTTAGAAAAATACATTCCTCATGACCATCGAGTGGACATGGAAAGACAATTTCTGAGTCTGAGGCAAAAGGAGGACGAGAATGTAGCAAAGTATGAGTCCAACCTTACAAGGTTACCGAGGCATGCTGCATATTATATATGTAACCCAAGAAGTAAGATTGATAGTTTTTTTAATGGGTTAAAACCATTTCTTCGTCGAGCATTAGTATCACAATCCTTCTCATCGTATGAAGATATTGTCTCATGTGCTATCAAGACAGAAAAGCAATTCTCTAAGTCTTATGACAACAAATTAAAGAAAGATAAGAAGATAACGGTGGAGCAAGAGACCGATAAAAGGAAAAAGGGAAAGAAGTATATTCCATTATGTGATAATTGTGGTAAGAAACACCCCGATACTTGATTAAAATGAATTACAGTTTGTTACAAATGTGGAGAAAAAGGTCACTAGACTCATGATTGTAAGCGAAAGAAAGAGGATGTCAACATTGAATGACACTATTGTAGAGAAATGGGGCATTATGAAAATAAATTCCCTAAGTGCCAAGGAAACATACCTTAGAAAATTCCAAGAGAGAAAGGACAAGATTATGTTGTTAGTACAAATGAAGTTGAATAATTGTTGTATTTGTGTGTTTGGACTCAAGAACTATATTATGGTTATAAGAATAATGTGATATATATAAGTATTTTACTACAGTACTTTTTGTTTTCAATAAGGTTTTAATATTGTGAAGGTAATCAAGTTTTTTTGTATGTGACAATAAGAGAAACATTACTTTGTTTTGGAAATCTATTGTTACAATTGATTTCGGAATTTAGAGACCTTTTAGACAGAGTCTGGATAGATGTATTTAGGATAACTATAAAGGTTGGAATTGATTAAGTTTAACTTTGGATAGTATTGTTTAAGGTTAAAAAATTTCTAGAGATTATTTTTGGAATATTATAATACTATAGTTTTAGGAAAAGTATAACCTATAGGTCGAGGGATAACCCGTCGTGTCGGAAAAATATATAGGAATCGAACCCACAACCATAGTGCAAGAGGAATTTATTACCTACCACTAGCCTACAGGAAGTCCCTGGTTATTACAAAATAGTTTTCCTAATCTAAATGGTATGTGTTAATATTTGGAACCTTGTACGATTAGGATAAATATAATATTTTTGAGTTCTATTAACTTTTGGAGTGAAAGATGGGTTTGTGGTAAAAATTTATGAAGTAATGAATGTCTACATGACATGTAAGTATATTTCCATATGTTCTTAGTAAATCTCATAAATAAATTCTTCAACTTTATGAAAGGTAACTTAAAACAAAAAAAATTTGGTTAACTTTTCCTACTCGGGAATCAAAGAACGTTTAACCAATCATGAGTTTGTGATTTTATTGTAGTTAACATCCTCTTAATCATGTTTTATATAACTCTCCATCAGACCCTGATGGTTTATTTCTCCTACATATCCATGTTTTCATAGAATCCTAGTATTTCCTATCTCGGTTGAACTTTTTACTTCTCTTTCCTTCTTTTAAAGTTATATTTTTATTAACCCTATTTCTGTGTGGGTTTTCAACAATGGTATTTTCTACTTTCAACATTTTATTTTCGAAGAAAAATTTTAAATTGCGGGGACAAAATTTATTGAAGGAGGGGATAATGTAACACCCCAAGCTTTCATGGTACACTTCTCTTTCAATAATGCAATAGCATGCATTGTAGGCATGTTCGGGATTCTAACACACCACGACCAATCAAAGTAGTAGTTATGAATAGTAATACCCACTTCTTGGATTATATAAATTTTATATTTAAAAATGGACTTCATTTTTGGATTCGGAATATCGAAATTATCCGATGTTTAATTTTTGGTATTTTTTGGAGAACATCCAATTTTCGATTAATAGTGAAAAATAGTTACAAAAAACTTTTTTAATGAAAATAATTTCAAGTGATAAATTATACTATTGATTGGTTATAAAGTATAATTAGAATATAAATTTACCATTTTATCCAATGGTGGTCATTATAATTAATTTCACTTTGAAATTGGACATAAACAATTGTCAATCTTTTGATTGATATTGTTTATTAAAAACACGCTATTTGTTTTGACAATGAGAATTAATTATAAAATTAATTAGTGCAACTTATATGTTTTGAATTTTGTAAAATAGAAATCATTTTTGAATTTATAATATCAATTATAGCTTAGAGTGATTTTTGGTATTGTTCTGAAAAACTTCAATTTTTAATGAATAGTGAAACACCTAAGTGGTAGTTAAAAAAACCAATTTTTCCTTTAAATGAAATTTTACTGCTTCTGGGAATTTACTTTCAAAAATCTGACAAACATGGTTTTTATTAGAAAGTAAAATGTGGTTTAATGGGATGAAAATAATTTTAGGTGAATAGTAACTTTTGGGTTTTATTAACCGCGATTAGAGGTAATTAGAGTAATTAAGGTAAAAATAATGCTATAATAATATGAAATTACCTTGACACATGTTATACTATTATTGGATAACTCATGGCTGACCAAGACAATCCATGGGTCAATTTTTGGACCCCATGGAGCCACTTGGGTAAGTTAATGACATTAATTCCTTTTATTCAAAGTAAAAAATAAAAATAAAAATATCACAAACATGTTCTGTTTTACTAAAATAATTTTTATAAGGGGTTATACAAGTTATCATTTTAACTATAAATATTCTTTGGAAATATAAAATGAATTCCTACATCATGGTAATTTTTTTTATAATTTCTAGACATTAAATAAATAAATTTATTTATGACACCATGATGATGCAGCAATTACCTCATTAATAAACGATTTAAATTAAATGAAACGATAAAGAAAAAATCTTAGACATATACTTGTCAAAAACCTATTTTATGGGAGGATTTCGAACCCTTATCACCTTATCTTTGAAATATATCGTTGTGGGACCTTTATAATCCGAATACCATTTTATAATAAAATAATATTTTCAATCTTTCCAAAAGAGCCCCACCTCTCCTCTTATAAAAGGCCACCATGCCTACCACCTTATTCACACCTTCAAAGCCATTTGGATCAGACAAACTCTGCCCAAATACCCTATGAACTTTCCTCCCTTCATCCTAGAATCCTTACATTAGATAGATGTCACTTCATGAGTCCTTTTGGTTCAAAAAAAAGGAGTTACCCAAACTAATGGTAACAATTTCTCTTAAATTCTTTTATTTTACTTATAAAACCCCAAAAATATTATTATTCTTTTGTTTTGTAACAAAACCCGTATCCTCAATATACTTGGATGTTGTAATGAGAAGGATTCTAACTTCACTTACACACACCTTCATCTAATGGTTAATGAACATACTGTTTTTGTGGGTGGCGAATTACTGCCTCATGAAATGATGGTTGTTCAATCTTATTTTTAACACCTCTCATGGTGGCCATTAAGATGTAAATATATTTATATAGGATATATATTTTGTTTATATTTTCCGTATGCTTCTGTATTTTTTATTCATGGCATAAATTTATGATTCCCATTACGGGTAAACGCGATAATTTAATTTTAGGAAGTGTGGACTACCACCCCCTCAAAGTGATTTGAATAGTTAATGCATTATGTGGGATGTATAAAGGATTAAGTTAATGATATTATACTGGAATTATAATATACCTTTATATAATTATTATTTCATTCCATTATATATGAAATATAAATTAATGTAGCGTTCATGCGTCAGTACGACTTACCGTCTCCATGGATGGTGCATTTCATTTCTTACCATTAAATGTTATGTAATATAATAAATTCTTGTATATACTGGATATATATGATATATATGATACCTACATCATGAATATAATTCTAGAAAAAATGTATATTTTTCCACATAAACAACTTCTAATTATAAGAAGTTTATTTTTGACTCTAGTACCAAGGATCGACAAAATGACCGTTATTAAATTAAATGATTACATAATGTTCATAACATGGTAATAAGTGATGTAAAAGGAATAATGAACTTGAAAAATTTTCTTAAACAAATAAAAATTAACTATAGTTTATTATCATGGAGATTAAAGAATGATCGAGTCAAGTGGGACATGAGGTAAGGGACTTCGTCTCAATCTCCTTTCATTGAGGCATATTTTGTTTTATTCACAACTTTATTTTATATGGTGTATAAACCACTTTGATTTTTACTTTTATTCAAAAATAATATTTTTATACGAATTGTTTTTACTAAACGTCAGATGGAATGTTTTGTCTTACGTATACGGCGACAACGACTTCTCCACCACCGTGACCATTATTTATGTTTTGACTTCCTCAACATGCCATATGTTTTTTAAATGAAAAATAAATACCATCTTTTTCTTTTATTTTATTTTGATATTGAAAATGGTTTTGATAATTTTTTGCTTATATCAATGTGTTGTATTGATATCTTGTGATTGAAATGTGGAAATGTTATGTTTCCTTTATGCATGTTTTATGTGATACAATTATGTTATTGTTCTTTGGAATTGTTTATGATATGTTTAAACCTTTTCATATAAGAAATGCATTGGACTTAGTAAGTGATGGTTGGAGCCCGCTATATCTCCTTGATGCATCAGTAGGTCTCATGAGGCAAACTAGTGTCTTCGCAGAAGGCCTTGACAAAATCTTATTTGAAGTCTTGGAAAAAGGCCTTGATTATGTGGTTATGATAGTCTGGATTTATGAATTCCATCAATATGAAAGTGGTTATTGAAATTTCATGTGATTATTCAACTAGTAGAATATCCATGTGAATAAGTAAATAGAATTATTTCATTTTATCTTTGCAATATTATGCTGGAGTAAATATTTATAAGGATTTTGTTTAAGTTATACATTGCCTTAAATGTTTATGTTTATTTATGAAAGTTTCCACTATATTGTTATCCTTACTGAGCATCTGAGCTCACCCCTTTCAATGTTTTTATCTTCTCCAAGATGTGAAGATGTGTATTATGATTGACCTACATGGATAGTCTAAGGGATAAGTGTGTTCAAAGGGGACAAGATGTTGTTGTTGTTTTTATTTCATTATGTAATGTAAAACATGTGTATCTATCTAGTGTTTCAATTATACTAAACTAATTGGTCTTTAAAGACATGATCTTTTGTGATCATAACAATTTTATGTAATAATGCACCGACTCTGGGTAACTTGGGTCGGGGCGTTACATTTTAATAGTTATTTTATCTTATGATCTAAATTTATTTAGGGATTTCTCATATTCCATAGAATTTGATTCCCCATAGAGTGATATGTTACCCCTTTAACTATAAGTAGAATAAAGAATTTTCACATTTATAGTCGAGTAAGAAAGAACAAATTTCTTGTTATCTACTAGAAAAGTCATTTATTATCATTCAGTGGTAATATGACACTAGTTAACTCCATATTATCCAAAATCCCAATGCATATTATATTTTCCATATGATTTTTCAAATAATTTATAATAAGAGTTTGAAATATTATTAAGTTATATTGAGCTCGCATCCTGAAGAAATGTTAAATTAAGAAAGAAAAATAAACTTAGTGAAGTAGTTTTAATAAAATGGAATCATATTCAAGAGCCTTGACGAGTCTATTGACATTGTATGATTAAAAATTCATCATGGCCAATAGATCAAAAAATAAGAATATAGCTGTATATTGGAACTCCAATATAATATCATATTCTATACCATAAGGCTAAACTGAAACATCAACAAGCGATGTCTCAAATTTCTATAACTACACTAACAAAAATGTATAGTTATAGAAACAAATGAGATTTCATCACTACTAACATGTATAAAATCAAGAAAACATATGAGACATATTGAAATAAACTTAGTATAATGGGATAACATAAGCTATTAACTCTAGAAAATTCAATCCACAATGTGATACTATGATTCAAGAAATCTAAAATAATGGGTAGTTGAGGTTATATTTCCAAGAAATTGTAACTGTCATCCCATACTAAGGATTTTTGAGCACCAATACAACTAAAATCTTTTCATGAGGATATTCTCACACCCTAAATACAATAAACATCCACATGGTAGGATATTCCAGTAATACAACATATCCCAAATCACACCAATGTAATACTATGTTACTAATACAATGCTATATCGGGCCTCAATATAGGCTAAAATGACTCCACTATATTCTTATTTCTTTCATTAAAATAGTTTATGCGGATTTTATATATATGTATCAGAACTATGAGACATGTTTTCTTATATCATCAAATAATTATGAAACTATAGTAATATTTTAAATATGATGTAAGTGGCATAGTTAAAGCATTGGGGTTCATTGAATAATTGATATTCCTTGTTGATCAATAGATAATATTTTTTAGAAGAGAGAAAAATATCCATGATAGTTTTCAGGAGCTAAAATAAAGAGAATATATGTTTTTGGGACATGTGGAAGGAATTCATCACTCACTATCCACATAGATTTATAATTTAAATTTGATGAAAAATAAATAATAGAAATCAAATACATTGTGTAGGTAGTTGGAATTAGAGTTTAAAAGGGAGAGTATTTGCCTACAATTTGACGTTCATTTGGAAGGAGGTAACCCAAAACATTTTACTAAATAACCCTATCACTCACCATTAGATAAGTACCTTATTCCCATTCTGTTTGGAATATATACAATGATTCATTTTGGAAAACATCTAGTGGGGTTTTTGTGAGGTGTAATTTTGCACTGTGGAATAGTCTTGCATGAATTGAATAATACATATCTACTTCTTCTATACAAAATGATCTTCTGGAATAATCAAATAATATATGTTATTTAGGAAAATGGGTGAAGGAATGATATTTTAAATCAAAATCTTTGCACTTGGAGGTGTTACTTAGACCACAATAGCGTGAGTCTATCCTAAGAATCTAATTCAAGCACTAATAAATTACAAATGGATTTTAATTATCTTTGTGCAATTATCACAACCTACCTTACATGGACTAGTTATTACACAATGAAGATGAAGAGTAACATGACAGATAAGTTGGAATGAACGAGTGACTATTTAATATAATAAACAAATAATGTATACCTAAGAAATATAAATCAATGAAATATGTTCTAATTTTACACTCTTGAAAAAAATATAATCAGTACTCTATCTATAGCTCAAAAGGCATATAGTAGTCCTCCTCATATTACCTAGAATATTTACTAGAAGTGAGGGGTTAAATCATATGATGGGTAGAATATTCCATTAATATCAATACTATCAATGTTGAATATACATACAAGCATCATCCATTATTTATAATTAGATTATGAAAAAGACAATAACATATCAATGACAAAATAAGTAATATGTAGCTATACAGATATATATATATATATATATATCAATTGATTAACCATTGATATGATGTTATAAAAAAATAAAAAATATATGATTTCATGAATATATCACTAAGCCCCATTAATTACTATCTCTAATCCCCATCATGCTCTATCTTAATTGACTGTACAAGCCATCACTAGAATGTAAATCTTAAGGGTTACATGTGTATCGGGATTCCCATATTGAGTATGATAAATATATCTTAATTGGATCTCATCATTTGGTAGTATTAATTAAAATACATACATGTATATTCATATAGAATGTAAAAATTATAAATAAATCATATAAGTATGTGCATCAGGTCATCATGTGATAAATAGGATCCCATGGCACTCGAACCAACATGGATCAACAAATGTTTCAAGATGAAGCTTCCTCATTCTGTAAATCATAAACTATACACAAATACTATGGGTAGGGTATCATACTATGACTATATTACTCTTAAATAGTTTAAATCCCATCATGGGAATGGATATATAGTTCCAAACATATATATTCATAGTTCCTAGAGTCTAATAAGTTGATGGAAGTATTTATAGTACTCAGGAATGAAAAAAACTCAATTTGTGCAATCTAGACACTGTGATCCCAAAAACATATAAAATGCATATAGAAAAACTTTTACATATCTACACATCGAATAGTGTGTGGATATTTATGAGGAAATCAATAGATCATTCCTCTCATGCATGTCAAGCCATACCCCTCTGGTAGGTCCCATGTATGGTTAGGTATCTTAATATAATAGTAGTTGATCTAAGGAGGGAATCAAAATAACAATCCATTCACACAAGATTTACCAAACATTTACTATATATTACCCATGGTGGATCATGCAAGTCAACATAATAATATGTTATCTAAATAAGGAATGTAAATATCAAACCACTCACATTAATCCAACCATATGATAACAAGGTACTTCCCATAGATAGACACATATATCAGACATCAAACTAATTATTTGTGGAAGGAATTGTAATATCCAAACTCTCTAATTTTTTGAAGCAAACCATTAATAGTTAAAAACTACAAATAGGAAAATTCCCCCTAGAAAACCTACGACTAGGTGAAAAAACCCAACATGGAAATACCACCATTAAATCTAGCCCTAAACTAGTAGCCACAATGTATTATACATATCATCCAAGTCACAATTTGGGTACTAATTACTCGTGATCCAAACTCATATATCAGTACACATATCATCATTTATCTACCATCATAGAAAAATCTATACAAACCAAAATCTATCAAGAAAGGTAAAATAAACCAATCTGATTGGTGTCCCTACCTCACTCATGAAGCTATCCACTAATGTATTTATACACTTATCAGTCTCCATGAAATAGTACCAACTCATACATAAAACCCCATAATGATATCACTATCCATTGAACCCACCTAACCCTAGAATCATGAGTTCATGTACAAATACCCTTTCAAATCATGAATCAAAACATGGTCCCAATATCTAAAGACAAATCCGAGGAACTCAAACTAATCCCCTTGGAAAATCAATGCCAAGTTGTTAAGGAAATTCACACTTCCCATTCCTAGATCTAAACTCTCATCTCCGTTAAGAGAACTCTCAAACCCATCATAGTGAAAAAACTCTCCCTACTACACGATGTATGTCCCTAAGAAATTATCTTGGTCATAAAACATACTAAGGCACCAACCCAACCTATACTGGTATTCTAAATCATGTGTGAGACATACGATAATTTCAAAAAAATTCCCTAGTAATAAAGAAATTATATTTTTTCAACAATCCCTAAAAACCCAATCTAGAATATTTTAAACTCATATATTCCCTAGGAATAACCCAATCCCTTAGTGAACTCACTTGGTAACTTCTACACACTGGGAACCGTTACAACAGGAAATTTCACTCACCCAGTGTGATTGAAACACATGATACAACTCTAGGAGACTCAAATCCAAAACATTTATATTCTATGGAACTCATGAACCCTGTAAGGACCTGGACCTTCTTTTCAGGTTTGTTTTCCATTTTTTGAGTTTTTGAGAAAAGCATAGTTTTTGGAAATTTTTGAAGTACACGCCAAGTACTTTCTGAGTACACGCTGTGTACTTCGTTGTCGCTCGAGGTCATGTGCTGGCCGTGTCATAGACACATGCATGACCATGTAGGGGTGATGTGGAGGCCACCTAAAGTATAGTACGAAAAAGCCTACTACACGTTGTGCACTCCAAAATTACATGTCGTGTACTTTCTTTTTTTCACTATACGCATAGGGGTTGCGTCTTAACCCCAGAACTATCTTCTTCTCTAGTTTCCTCGACTGAGAGCATTCTGTACGGCCGTGGATCTTCGATGAACCTCCCGTGCCTCCATCCATTCTCCTAATTGGCCATCCTCGATTGCGTTGGAACCGCAGTGGTAATCTCTCCCTTCTCCTAGATCTTTGTTTCCCAATTCCTACTCTTTCTCAAGTTATCTTTCTTTGAGAATTTTGGACATTTTCTTAGATCTAGGACGTTCCATGGATATTCAAGCTTCGAGGTTCAACTATATCAACCTCTTAATGTCGAGGTAGGTGGTTTGTGCCTTTCTATAGGAAGTATTTGAGTATTTATACAAATTCCACCAATACCTTGAACACGGTATTGCATGTTTCCTATTTTCCCTTGTTGTTTTCCTTCTTTGCTTATATGATTGAGTAGAGGTTATTGATTGTGAATAGAGTAATTTACTGTGCTTTGGATTCTTTACCATGTAAGTTTTCATGTTTATGACCATTTGGTCTAGTTTTCATTGTTATGATTTTTCCAGTTCCATGCCTAGATTGTAGGATGATATGACTATTCTTCCATGCAGAGATGTTGTAGATGTTAGCCAAGTAGTGCTTTAGGTAACTTTGGGAGTTACAAAATGAGATACTTGCTGATTTAACACAGGTCTATAAGAACCTTGTGTAATACACCATATAGAAAATGGACGTAAGGGCTTCTCCAGAGTGTCTTTATAATACGATGCGAGACCAAATGGGAAATTAACGTTGAGTGCTTTCTTAGAGAGTCTGTAGTTCCTCAACGCGGGCCACAAGGAGAATTGACATTGGCTGCTTCCCCAGAGCACCTTTAGTAAGATACGAGTCTATAAGGGGAATTTACGGTTAGTGCTTCCCTAGAGAGTCTATTATTTATCTGAACCAGAATGGTGAGACTGTGTGTGCCTCCCAGTGGGTTTCTCTTTCTTGTAGGTTGAACCATAGGGTTTAGGGTCTGAGAACTGTCCAGAGGGTTACCTGCTCGTTCTACTTGCTTGTCTGGCTTCTTATTTATTTGTAAATTATATGCTAGGAACTGTGGATTGTTTGATGCTAAGTACCTTCCTGTTTATTGTTTCTATACTTTTACCTGCCATATATTCACTGACTGTTAGGTACAGATCTTCGGGTGGTTGCCTACTGGGATTTTTATCTCACACCCTATTTGGATCATGCTGTTGGGCCAAACAGATTATATTGTTCTAGTTATAGATAAGGTCAAGCGCCCTTCAACTTCAGGTACTTGATTTCACTGGAGCTGGACAACATGGGACCAAGCCGAGGCTTGCAATGATGAGGAGTTGCTCATCAGTTTTTATTTTGTACATTGGTTTAATACTATATTCAGCATTGTGACTTGTTTGGCTGTTTTCCTAGACATATATGTATCATGCATCATTTACATTTAATTCTTCTCAAGTTGTTTATTTATCAATCTTTCATTGTTATTTTTATTTGATATTTACTGCTTCCACTGTTGTATTTGTCGTTACATCCACTGTCTACTCTGCTAATGAGGGCATAGTTTCCCCACTATTATACCCAAGGCTCTCACAGCTAGTCGGCAGCCTCTGGAATTCGGGGAAATGCTCTTGAGGTCATGTGACCAACCGGGTCCAGGGCACCTCGTGGTGGCTTCCAGAACTAGGATCTTACAAAGTTGTATTAGAGGGATTTCTTTTCCCTTGACTTAATGTTTGGAGCCTATAGCCAGGGATAGAACAGAATAGGTACTTGGTAATAATCTATTCCTAGGAGTAGCTAACTCGTGGACAGGGAAAATCCATACTACATCATTTATTGTAATTTTTCTGGTTTTCAACTTTACAGTTGATTTGATTTCACTGTTGGGTTATTAACATGATTTGTGTTGTTAACGTTTTTTTCATTATAGTTCTATTTCTGTTGCAACCCGATGAGATGAGGGTATGTCATCTCATGAATCATCTAGGAACTTACTAGAAATCACATTCCATGCATTCTTTCCTTTTCATCTAGGATGAATTAGCAATTGCATGTTGTTTTGATAGATGTTGTGTATAATATGCAACCTGTTGTAATAGATACTTGATAAAAATATCTTCTTCTTGTTAGAGCTTTGATTGAGTAAGGTTTTACCTGAATGAATACCAAATTTTGGTTCTTGAGGTGTTATGGGCCCTCATGGACCAGAATTTGGTGGATCATTGACCTGATTACCTTGTTTGTAACTTGCATATTATGCCAAACCATGATTCGTGGGGTGTATGGCCCCTCACGGATCGGAATATGGCACCTTAAATTTTGTTTTCTGTGTTTTCTGGGATCTGGAGCAGTTTCTAAGGCAACTGTTTGGAGAATCCCGGAATACATGACGTGTAATTTATGGTTACACTTTGTATAGTCTGTAGTTGTGTTTCTATACTTTTGCAAGTAGGGACACTGGGTTGTGAAAAATAATGTAGCAACACACCGTGTACTAGTTTAGCATTCCATGTAGTATGAAATAGGTACCCCGACCATGTCACAAACAACACAGTCTGTGTTATCTTTTCACATACACGACGTGTAGTATGATCTAGGTACCCAGCCATGTCACGAACAACACGGGTCGGTTTTACCCTTTTTCATACACATCGTGCCTGTCTGGAACACACCATGTAGTGTTAGCCGTGTGTCAGGCCGTGTCGCTAACAACATGGGCCATGTAATTCTTGTCTAGTACATGTCGTGTCTTCCTTAAACACATCATGTGGTTTTGTGTTAGAGGATCTGTGTGGCTTAACCATGTAGAAGGACTCAGGTAGGGGAGATGATTCATGTTCACACCGTGTGTTTGGACAACACGTCATGTATTTGGCGTGTTACACGACCATTTTAGGTAGAAGTACATTCCCATGTAAATAACATAAGATAAAATGTCGTGTAGTCTTTATACATGACGTGTAGTCAGGTTTTGTAAATATTTAATTCTTTCATTCCCATGTTCTCTTATAATGCTCCTAGTTCTCAGTCCCTGGTAATGTGATCTAAATTGTTCTTTTGACCTTGGAGAGTCATGGAACCGAGATGTCCTCCAGTTGCATGCCAGTTTCCAGGCAGTGATCAGACATCAGATATGGCTGATCAGAGACTTCCCGAAGATCCACATGTTGTACCATCCATGGCACCAGCAGTGATACCATTTACATCCACTGATGCGCATTTTATAGAAGGATTTTTGAGGATGATGCAGTACTTATAGTGAGCTCTGCCTTCTTCCACATCTATGGTAGAATTGACGCGGGTTTTTCATTAGCAGCATCATCCCACCTTTTTAGTGGAAAGAGGACCTCATGCTGAAGAGTCATGGTTATAAGTCATGATAACGATATTCGAGCATCTGGAGATACCCCCAGAAAGGCTAGTCAAGATCACTACCTACATGATGTGAGACTCTACCAAGTGGTGGTGGGACGTGATCTCATAGGCGTGTCATCAGCAGGTTATGGCATGGTAGGAGCTTCCACCCATCTTTTACGACTACTTCTATCTGGAGACCCTGAGGGCCAACTGAGCCTGGGAGTTCATGAGCCTAGAGCAGATTACTCTTTCTGTGATGGAGTATTCCTCTCATTTCACCGATATTCAGTGTTTCAAGCCCCTCTAGAGAACAGATGGGTTGTTCTTGGCAATGATGTTTGAGGATGGCCTCAGATGGGAGATCCACTCACAGGTGAATATCATCAAGCTGACTTCCATCACATGCATTGTCAACCAGGCACTAATTATAGAGAAAAATCTGAGAGATTCTGGAGTTTTGAGCAAGGGTAGTTCTGCTTCTAGGGTTAGTTCCTCACCAGCTGACAGTAGGATATGCCGTAGAGAGTCTACGCGTGGTGATTCGAGGAAGCGAGACACATCTTCAGGTAGCCATGTGGTATGTTACCAGTATGGAAGGGTTGGTCATACAAGGCCGCAGTTCAAGAGATACCTAGTGGAGTGCTGAGCTTTTGGAAATATGGGTCACCTTCATCTTTTCTCTCAGGTTTTCTCACCAGCAGTTGGTGACATGGGTTCTTCCATGTCTCCTCGTTCAGAATCAGTGCCACCAGTTTCTCACCAGAATGGGAACTGGAGTTCTTCTTAGACATTCAGGCCAAGGTGGAGGTTGAGGCCGTGGTCATAATTCACCAATAATTCAGTGACTGCAGGGTGGATCAGCTCAGAGTGGTCAGGCAGTGTCACAGGTCCGTGGTACAGGTCATGTCTTTATAGTAGAGCAGACCCAACAAGAGCAGGATCCTGGACCCTCTATAGTTCACGGTACGATCTTAGTGGCCTCAGTTTTATCTTCGTCTCTTTTCAATACAGGGCCTTCCCATAGCTTTATATCTGTTTCTATTGTGGAGAGCCTTGGGCTCTACATCTTTTCCTCTACCAATACATTGACTCTAGACACACTGTTGGGAACTAGAGCGGTTGGTGTATGTCAGTGCAGAGAGTGCTCTCTTGAGGATGTGGGGTTTCACTTCTTATAGGTCCTCTATGTATTAGAGATGATAGGTTATGATGTCATTCTCAGAATGTACTGGATAGTTCCCTTAGTAGTTTTCAACTGTTATCGCAGCAGGGTGAGTTTCATATCACCAAGGGGTGGATATTTTCTTCATCGGGGCGAGTGGGATGTCTAGGCGAGTTGAGAAGGACCCGGACATCATGGACTAGGAGGAGTTACAGCCCAGACAGCTAGTCTATATCTGGATGACCAGGGGACATCACAGTTATACTTTCCTCGAGTGGTGGACCGTTTCATAGATGTCTTCCTAGAGGATTTTTCAGGTTTTCCTCCAGAGCGTGAAGTCGACTTCTCGATTGAGCTCGTTCCAGGAGGGGCACTGGTATCCATTACTCCGTATAGGATGGCTATGCATGAGTTGCAAGAGCTCAAGAAGCAGTTGGAGGAGTTGTCGGAAAAGGGTTTCATCTGACCCAGTACTTCTCCTTGGGGTTCACATGTATTGTTTGCAAAGAAGGCATATGACACCCTTAGGCTTTGTGTGGATTATCTGAAGTTGAACCAGTTGCCTATCAAGAACCGATATACCTTGTCTTGGATTGATGAACCCTTTGATCAGCTTCGAGGAGCCCGAGTGTTCCTGACGATCGATTTGATGTCTGATTATCATCATTTTCATGTTATACCATCATATATACCTCTTACAGCCTTTAGGAGTAGGTATGGACTATATGAGTATATGGATATGTAGTTCGGGCTCATGAACGCACCTGCAGTTTTCATGGCAGTGATGAACCGAGTGTCCCATCCATACTTAGACTCTTTTGTGGTGGTCTTTGTGGATGATATCTTGGTTTACTCCCACACTCGACATGACCATTCCATACATCTTGATATCATTCTGAGTACACTGAGAGAGCATCAGTTATATTCTATTCTCTCGAAATGCCACTTTTGGATAGATCAGATTCACATTTTGTGTCATGTTATCTCAAAGTCAGGAGTATCAGTAGACCCAGAGAAAGTGAGAGTAGTAGTTTCCTGGGAGTAGCCGATGAACGTCTTTGAGGTGCTGAGTTTTCTAGGGTTGGATAGATACTATAGAATATTCATACGAGACTTTTCACATTTAGCAACACCGTTGACAGTTCTAACCAAGAAAGGGGTAATGTTCTTATGGTCCAATTGATGTTAGTCAACCTTTCAGGAGGTAAAAGGGAGGTGGACTTCAGTACTGATACTATTCTTTCTAGAGACGGGCAAGAGATACACTATTTTTTGTGATGCTTCAAGTATTGGGATGGGAGCTATACTTTTGCAGGGAGATGGATTTGTTGCGTATGGGTCTCGTCAGTTAAGGCCACATGATAGGAACTACCCGATGCATGATCTCGAGCTGGAGGCAGTTGTTCATGCCTTATGTTGTTAGAGAAATTATCTTCTGGGAGAGGACTTTGTGGTTTTCACTGACCACAAGAGTCTCAATTATATCTTTACCCATGTGATCTGAATCTGATGAAACGTAGGTGTGTTGATTATCTTCAGTATTTTGACATTGAGCTTCCCTATACGGTGGGAAAGGGCAACACAATGGCTGATGTGTTGAGCAGGAGGACTAAGATACAAGCATATCAGAAGGAGAACAGTGAGTGGCATCTTATGTATCTATTCTATGAGATGCATTTGGAGTTGCACGATAGACAGGAGAAGACTCTTTTATCTTATGTAGCCGTTACATCTAAATTTCTTGATCAGATACAGATGAGGCAGCTATCAGACTCAGAAGGCCTAGTCCTCTGGGAGAGTGTGTCAAGAGAGGACCCTCTTCCTGGATGGAAAGTGGGTGAGGATGAGATTTGTATTTCTAGGGACGCGTATGGATGCCAGTAGACATACGCTAGGAGCTGATGCAAGACATTTATTCCTTAGTTTGGGCAGTTCATCCTCACTTCACAAAGATGTATCGTGATCTACACCGCTAGTATTGGAGGCCATGTATGAAAAGAGATGTTGCTGGTTTTTTCAATAGGTGTTCTACTTTTCAGCAGGTGAAGGCGGAACATCAGCGACTAGTAAGTATTTTACAATATTTACCCATTCCTGAGTGGAAGTGGAATGTTGTCGCGATGGACTTTGTGACCAGTTTACCGAGATCGTCTCGAGATAATGACATAGTATGTGTTGTCATTGACAGACTAATGAAGGTTTCTCACATCTTGCCGATCAAGGATACCTTTAGTGTTGATGAGCTAGGACTATTGTACATCCGATAGATTATACTTCTGCATAGAGTTACTCACTCCATCGTTTTAGGCACAGATGCACGTTTTACTTCTCAGTTCTTACAGGGACTTCATATGTCTTTGGTTACATAGGTTCTTTTGAGTATGACATACCATCCCCAAACAGATGGCCAGTCCGAGTGTACTATTCAGGGGCTTGAGGATATGCTCTGATCTTGCATTATAGACTTTGGAGGTTCTTGGGAGAAGCATATACCTCTTGTAATTTTTTCCTTGAACAATAGTTTTCAGGAGACTATTCAGATGGAACCTTACGAGGCTCTGTACGGTAGGCCATTATGATCACCTTTATGCTAGCTGGAGGTGAGAGAGGCAGTATTTCTGGGACCTCGTCTTGTTCTAGAGACCTCTAAGCAGATAGAGTAGATTCAGAAAACGATGGCTACAACGCAGTATCGACAGAAGTCTTATGCTGATTAGCGGAGACGACCTCTGGAGTTCGAGGTCGAGGATCAGGTTTTCCTACATGTCGCACTGAGGTTGGGACACAAGAGGATTCAGAGACAAGGTAATATTTCACCATGGTTTGTCAGTCCATTTGAGGTGTTGGAGAGAGTTGGGATGATTGACTATCGGCTGCAGTTACCTTAGAGGTACTGAGCTATGCATGACGTCTTCCATGTTTCTCAGCTCTGAAGTTACTTTTCAGACCCGTCTCAAGTCCTTCAACCTGATGAGGTTGAGCTCGAAGCAGATACATCATTTGAGGAGCATCCTAACTAGATTGTCGATCACAATATGAAGGTTCTCCAAAGTTAATCTATTCCTTTGGTAAGGTTGCTATGGAATCATGGGCGAGTACAGGACGAGACTTGGGAGAGGGAGGTCGATGTACTATCGGAGTGGCCAGATCTATTTAGGGTTTGTTCTTCTACTCCTCTCTAGGGAAATTTGGAGATGAATTTCACTAAGGGGGAAGTATGTATGAACTAGAGCCTTATTTTCATGTATGTTTTTCCTTTTTGATGTATTTGAGAAAAGAGGAGTTTCTAGAAATTTTTTAAGTACACACCATGTACTTCCGCTCGAGGCCATGTGCTGGACGTGTCATGGCCACGCACACGACCATGTAGGGGTGATGTAGAGGCCGCTTGAATCAGAGTACGAAAAATCCTAGTACACGCCGTGTAGTCCAAAACTACACGCAATGTAATTTATTTATTTATTTACTAAATGCACTGGGTTCGTGTCTTAACCCCATAACTTTCTTCTTATCTAGCTTCTTCGACCAAGAGCATTCCGTATGACCGTAAATCTTCGACTAACCCCCGAGCCTCTATCTGTACTCTGAATCGACCACCGTCGATTGTGTTGTAACCATAGAGGTAATCTCTTCCTTCTCGTAGAGCTTCATTTCCCAATTCCTCTTATTTCTCATGTTATCATGGGTTGAGTGTTTTTGACATTTTCTTAGATCTATGATGTCCAAGGAGTTTCAAGCTTTGAGGTTCGAGTATATCAACCTCCTAACATCGAGGTAGGTGGATTGTGCCTTTTTATCAGCATTCTTTGAGTATTTGTTCAAATTCCACCAATACCCTTGAACGGGGTATTGCGTGTTTCCTGTTTTTCCCTTTTTGTTTTCCATTTTTTCTTATATGCTTAAGTAGAGGTTATTATTTGTGAATAGGGTAATTTACTGTGGTTTGGATGCTTGCCCATGCATGTTTGCCTGTTTATGGCCATTTGGTATAGTTTTTCCTGTTAGTCATTTTCTAGTTCCATGCCTTGTTTGTAGGACGGTATGACTATTCTTCCATGAAGAGATGTTGTAGATGTTATCCAAGTAGTTATTTAGGTTACTTTGGCCGTTACACGATGTGATACTTGCTGATTTTACATAGGGATGTGAGAACCTAGTGTAATAGACCATAGAGAGAATGGATGTAAGGGATTCTCTAGTGTGTCTTTATAATACGATGTGAGACAACATGGGGAATTGACATTGAGTGCTTCCTCAAAGAGTATGTAGTTCTTCAAAGTGGGCCACATGGGGAATTAACGTTGCGTGCTTCCCGAGAGCGCCTTTTGTACGATATGGGACTATAGGGGGGAATTGATGGAGAGTGCTTCCCCAGAGAGTCTTTTCATTAGCTGAACTAGAGGGGTGGGACTGTGTGTGCCTCCCAGAGGGTTGCTCATGCTTGTAGGTTGAACCATAGGGGTTAGTATGTGAGAACTACCCATAGGGTTTCCTGTTTTTTCTACTTGCTTGTGTGGCTGCTTATCTTTTTTTAAATTATAAGCTTCGAAATGTGGATTGTTTCATGGTGAGTACCTTCTGGTTTACTGTTTCTATACTTTTACCTGCCATATATTCACTAACTGTTAGGCACAGATCTCCATGTGGTTTATGACTAGGATTTTTATCTCACACCCTGTTTGGGTCATGATTTTGGGCCCAAACAGATTATATTGTTGCAGGTATAGATAAGGGCACACTCCCTTCCACTTTAGGTTCTTTATTGAACTGGAGCATGAGAGAATGGGACCAAGCCAAGGCTTGAGATGCTGAGGAGTTTCTCATCTATTTTATGTTGGTTTAGTGCTGTATTCAACATTGTGACTTGATTGGATATTTTTCTAGACATATATGTATCATTCATCATTTACATTTACTTCTGGTCTAGTTGTTTATTTATCAGTCTTCCACTGTTATTGTTATTGGATATTTACTACTTATGATATTTTATGTGTTGTTACATCTGCTGTGTACTCTGCCAATGAGGGCATAGTTTTCCCACTATCACACCCAAGGCCCTCGCTGCTAGTCAGCAGCCTCTGGTGTTCGGGGAAATGTTCTTGAGGCCATGAGACCAACCGGGTGCGGGGCACCTCTAGGTGGCTTCCGGAACAGGGACGTTAACCGAACGGGTCATATGAATAATGAATGTCTCCATAGGCCTACCCTTGTACTTTTTAGTGTGTTTTATCCTCACTCACACACACCCTAGGAAACATCCCAGAAGTTCACCCATCTTGATCACTACTCCAGGCCAAGTACGCTTAACTGTGGAGTTCTTACCAGGTAGGCTCCCGAAAAGGAATGTTCACCTTGTTGAGATGAGTGCTATCATTTAGTAATTTAACCCTTTATCATTTTGGAATGTTACAATCACCCCCTTTAGAGCACAATGTCCTCGTTGTGAGCCCTATATCTCATCCTAGGCAGTGCACCACACTAATAGCAGGGTACCACCTCTGATACCAAATGTTACAACTGGGCCACGATGATAGCACATACAACCCACCTTAACATGGGCGTCAGGTCCTAGCCCACCTGGTACCACCAGTTGCCCCTCAGACATGTGGTCTCCACCCTGGGGCCCACCCATGTGCCCGAACCTGTCACATGACTAATGAATGTCCCCACAGGCCAACACTTTCCCTTTTTAGTGTGTTTTATCCTCACTCACACACACCCTGTGAAACATACCAGAAGGTCACCCATCTTGATCACTAATCCAGGCCAAGAATGCTTAACTATGGAGTTCTAATCAAGTATACTTCCGATAAGGAAGGTGCACCTTGTTGAAATGAGTCGTATCATTTAGTCCTTTAACCCATTATCATTTTGGGATGTTACAATCCCTATCTGATCACACCTAGAAAAATATTATTGTGAAGGAATGAGTAATAATTTATTAATATGCTTGTATTATAGTGTAATGGGGAACATATATTGCAATATATTTTTTCCCGCATGAAAAAATTATTTTCAACCTCACCTAACCTCATTTATGCCTCAACCAAAAATCATTGGGCTCCTAATACCTATTCTCATGAAAACGTATCCATTTACTTTTTAAAAAAAATATAATTAATTAAATTATTTTAACATGATGTTTATAATAATCAAAAACTATGAAAAAAAATCATATAGTCATTAAAACCAGGATAAATGGGTGTGGTTTCCTCCCAATATGCTCACAAACCTAAGAAAAAAAACAATAAATTCACATATGGAAATAAATTTCCATTTAGAATTAAATTCATTTAACACACTAAATAAATTCATCTGAGAATAAGAATCAATAAAAATGAACACAACCATGTGTTTTCATCACATCGATCCACCTCCATCCATTAAATATAAAATCCAAATGTTTGTGATTATTTTTGTTGTTAAATTGTGGAATCACCATCCAAAACACCTATCAAGATTAAGATATACATATATTAAATCATGAAGAGGAAAAATATATGAATATGAGTACAATAAAACCTTAAATTTAAGGGGAAAATAAATTTATTTTCTATATCACATAGAGGTTTAATGGAAAACTGGAAACAAATAAGGTTTCATCCTCTCATTCTCCCCATATGTCAAAAAACAGAGGAAACACAAATGAAGTTTCATATTTCAAAATCCATATAATTATTTATACCATTGGGAAAATTATTTTATAATATATGGATTTCATTTAAACCATAAATGTCACCCCATGGAACCCTAACAAATATCTTTTACAATAGGTTATCCTTTACAGATAAGAAGGTAATTGTCCTCCATTATCACGTATTTTCATAAAAATTGTAACCCTGGAATTTAATTTCAAGACAAGCCTTACATCCCACATGGTTTCTCATATATAATTATTATTTAGACCAAGAGTCTCTATTAGATTCACTGTGCACTTTGGTAATCATTACTTATTTCCATTAGAATTTTTAAACCCTTACACATATGAGATGACCCCTACACGTAAGAGATGACCCCTATATTCCAATAAATTACTATATTTCCAAACCAATACCAATAACCCAAATATATAGTCACAGTCATGTTTGTTAGTGTGACATAGTTAATTAACTATTTTCTCAACCTAGAATATCACAATACCAATTGTAGATAATTTTATTTTAACATCCCAAATATGATTAAGTTTATAAGTAATTGATGAAAAAAATGTTTCCAGAATTTTTTTTGGCATTAGGTTTGTGTAAAACCGATGCCAAAAAAGAGATAGGTATATTTTTTCCTATCTAGTTTTTACAAAAATGATGTCTAAAATTATCATTTGGGAATAATTGATTTTAAAAAATGACCCAATATTTAAAAAATAAATTTTTTTGGAGTCTGTTTCTTTAAAAAATTGTGAAAATATTTTTTAAACATATTAGAATCAATTTCTGTAAGAAATTATTCCAAAAACGTTTAAAATAATCTTTTTATCACAAAACCCTTATTATTAAATTTTAAAAAAATGATCACTCTTGACTCATGAGGACTCTGACGACAATATAAGGATCCTAAATAATTATTTTTATTGAGTTTCTTCAATTTTAATCATCATTTAATGATCCCAAGACCTTATTATTTTTTCCTATTTCTCTGGTTGACCATACTCATATGTACTTTCTTTTGGAAACCATTTTACTCGATTTGTTGGTATTTTCTTTCTTATTATTCTTTTTAACAAACATTTTTGTTAAATCTAATAGTGTTTAGTAATCAAATGAATTAGAGGGATACAATTCATAGTACATATACATTTTTCATATTGAACTCCTAATTTTGTAAGTTACTTTTTAAAATTTAAAGAGAAATTTTTTATCATTTAGTTGTAATTTTGATTTATTGAGTCACTTATTTGTATGTAGTTAATTATTAATTATAAATGTTTTTTTAATGTTTGATTGTTTTGATAAATTTTTTATTTGATCCAATTATCATTTTTTCCCCAAAATGACATATAAATATTTATATGTGTATATGTGTGTGTGTGTGTGAGTTAGTTCAAATTATTACCTATGATATTTATTTCAAAAAAATTATATACTTTTTTTAGTATGACACACCTAATGAAAAATAAAAACCTCTAGTATATTAGTTTTTTATTCCTAATAATCATTAATATTTTTATCATATTAACAATCATTTTTATTTTATATGTTTATGTTTAATATTTTTATATTTCTATATATTTTTAAAAGTTTATATAATTTAAAATATTCACTGATTATATTGCGATATTAGGTATTAAATGGATTATAATTGGATAAATATAAATAATTCACTAGTGAACATAAAAATGAGTTGATGATTTTTTAGAATTTCACAAATGAAATATTCAAAATAAAAATTTATTTTTCTTGCCATGTGTGAATTGTTTGAATATGATAATGTTAAATTCAAGATAAATCAAAGATCATATCATTAGCAAAGGTTTTATCTGTAATTATGCATGTTTGATCTCACATTGTGAAGGAACTAAAAATCAAACATCTAATATTGATGAACATATGGATAAAGAGGAATAAGATCATATTGAAAAATTAATTCATGATTTAGGTGTTGAAACCATATAAAAAATTACAACTATAGAAATATTGTATGATGTTTCTGAGAAACCACTATTCCTTGGTTATAGTAAATATATAGTGTTATTGGTAGTTTTTTGATTTATAAAATTGAAAGTACAAAATGGGAAGAGTTATAAAAGGTTATCTATTTCACTTGAGGATTTAAAAGAGATACACACATAAGGGAACTAACAAAAAGATTTCAATTATGAGGTGAAAAAATATTATGCCCAGTGTGATTGAGGTATAAAAAAATACATGCTTCTTCAAATGATTGGGTGATTTATAAGAAATAATATGAATATTTATCAAATATTCTTACATGTCAGACATCATGTTATAATATGGATGAAAAATTAAACTTATATTCATTCTTAGGTACTGGAATCTAACCTCATGCTAAATAATATAATTCCATTTAATATTCCCTTATTTTAATTATAATAAATCAACTTTAATTAATTCTCAGGTACCAAAATCAATGATTCTTATAAATAAATTTGGTACCTTCCAATAATTGATTATTTTAAAAATATATTTGAAAATTAAATTGATGCAAATAGGTTAAGAAGGAATTCAGATGAGAACATCTATGATGGTAACATACGTCACCTTGCTGATTCGTCATAGTGGAACATTTTTGATAAACAATTTTAATTTTGGAAGTGAAGTTAGAAATCTCATAATGACAGTGTGTACAAATGGAATGAATCCATATCAGAACATATGTAGCCAACATAGTTCCTGGATTATTATTTTGGAATTTTAAAACAATTCCCTATAGATATGTATGAAGAAAAAGTATTTTATAATGATATTGATGATTTCATGAGAAAAACAGTCGAAAAATGATATTTATGTGTATCTTTCACTATTGATTGATGATTTGAAACTTTTATGGGAGATATGTTTTATAGTTTTCAATTAATACAAGAAAGAGTATTTTATTTTGTGTCCTAGCATAGTGTTTAGTTTAAAATACATTCAAAAATATCGAAACATATATGGATACAGTTTTAAGGGACATAAATCATGTCCATGTTCTGAAGAAGATAATTCATATTTTCAATTTCATAATGGAAGAATGACACTGTACATGGGACATCAATGATTTTTTTGAATTTATCATCATTATCGTTGATTGAGAAAAACATTTAACAGTTTACAGGAATAAAATCTCCACCTATGAACATTTTTATTTGAAAAATATTATAATAGGGTAAAATAATATGGGTTTACCATTTGGAAAGAATATATTTTTTGTTATTCAAAAAAATATCTGGGAGAAATAGTGTAGCATTTTTGACCTACTTTATTGAATATTTTTAGAGAGAAACATAACATCAATGTTGTGCATATTGAAAAAAACAATAATGAGAGTTTGATTATAACTTTGTTAGACATAAAAAGAAAGAAAAAAAAGATGAATTTAATGCTTGATTGGACTTGATATTAATGGGAATACATTTGGTGTTAGCTCCAATTATAAAAGGAAATAAAAAATATTTACCTCTATTTTGTCACACATTAAGAGAGTCTGAGAAGATGAATTATTTTCAGTGTGTTAATGAAATTAATGTACCCAGTGGAAATTCTTAAAATGGGAATTGTTTTCATTAAATGAATGTAAATCAATGGGTATAAAATCTCATGATTTTTATGTATTGATGGAAAAACTTCTACTCATCTCTATACGTGGTATATTTTCAACAGCTTTTAGAAAGAATATCATGAGTTTATAAATTTTTTTCAAGTCCATTTTTAGAAAATATATTCATTCAAATTTTTTAGATATGTTGGAGAATGTAGATTCTATTATACATTGTCGACTATAAATGAATTTCCCAACAACATTTTTTGATATAATGGTTCATCTATTGATTCATTTAGTGTGTCAGATAAGAGTATGTGGGTCTATTTATTTACAATAGATGTATCCTTTTGAAAGAAATGTGAAAATGTTATATGGATATCATAAAAATAATTATCGACCAGAGGTACCTATTGTTCATAAATATGTTTCCAATGAGGTGATTGAGTTTTTTATTCATTATTTGTATGATGTGGAACATAATAGTTTCCCTATATCTTGAAATATGATATTTGATAGTGAAGGTAGAGGGATTTGAGGATTAAAGGTAATGTTTATTTAACATTTTAATGTTACACATGAACATGTATACATTTTTAATAACAAAATGAGGTTAAATAAAATATATCATCACATATTTTTGAATTAATGGCATGATATCTAAAAATAAATGAAAAATGGATAATTATTGAGCATAAAAAGATATTTTTTCCACACTTTAAAGAGAAATTCATCATAGATATATCTACATTTGGAAACATTGAATTGGTTTCTAAGGGTATGATCTCATAAATTTTATCCCATGATCTTTTTTATATTAATTGGTATAAATTTTACAAAAAAAGAAAGATTAAAAGACTACCTTTCAAAATAGTGGTATAATGGTCATCCTTAAAGCACTTCATTTTTAAAGTGAAAAAGATAAAACCCAATTTATGAATCAATTATAGGGTTTGGATTTCTTTAATACAAATGAGAAATTTATTATACCAAATTTCAAGTCATCGTGTTTATGTGTAATTAGGTTTCTAGAAATAGTGGTGTGAAATGTTAAAACCCAAACTGTTATGAATAAAATTCCACTTTTTGATTTAATTAAATATATTATGGATATAGAAGACACCTGAACAAAAATTATTAATATATCTATATGTATTTAAATGAATGTTAAGTTTAATTATATTTGATAATATATTCTTTTAATAATGATCACAGAACTAGTTTAAATACTAGGTTTTTAAAAAATTGGCACAAGAAAAAGGATGTGGTGGACTCAAATAAAGGGATAATTACCTTATGAAGCCCATTTATTATAGATTCTAGGGGAAATCTCATTTCTGGGCTTTTTTCCTTGACCAATTGTAGTCCAAGATCTAGAAACATTATCATGAGTGAAACTGTTTATGAGAGAAGTTCAGGCTCATCGAGATCATGACCCAAATCATATTCACCGAACGACCCCATGAAAGCTCCACCATCAAACACAATACTAAGAGGGATTATTAATTTTTAATAAATAGATATGTAAAAATACCATATCATTATCATTATGTGTATTATTTTTTAATATAATAATGAATATACTTCCATTCAATTATTGTTACCTTGTAAATTATTATAAATCACAAATAGTATTGTTCTATTAATACTAAAATTAAATTAAGAAGTTTATTATGACGAATTAATGTTATTTTTAAATGAATAATATTTTAATAAAAAAAATTTAATTAATTTTACAAAATATAAATTATCATATAATTTCTATGAAGTCAAATGTAATTTTTATTATGGTTTGAAAACAATTTTTGTCAAAACCCGTTAATATTCAATAAATGTCATTTTTTTATTTGAAAAGTAAAAATTAACATATTTAAAAACATATTTATTTAAGATTAATATTATTTTTGGAATCAAGATGTCTTACTTACCCGACCATGAATTTTTCTTAATTTATGAGACAGTCAAATTTTTGGGTAAAAATTAAATACCGTAGAAATATATGGTGTGTTTTAGATATCATAATGCCCCAATGATGAAGTAATAAATACTATAAAAGGAATATTAAGAAAATTATATATTTTTAATTTAATTTAATTTAATTTAATTTAATTTTATTTTTATTTTATTAATTTTATAAATAAATAGTGAATCCTCTAAAACATATAATATTTTTTTCATTTTATATTCATTTCCTTGAAAGTATGACTCAACTCCACATAATAAAGTAAAATATTTTAATATATTCGGTCATTATAATTATAAAATAATTCACACCACTACACATTTCTAGAAATCCTGGGAAATACCACTGTATAGTTTTTGGTTTTGAATAATTTATTGTGTAGTGTCTAAAACCAAAATAATAAACAAAATCCCCCACCTTTCCTATATAAACCCACCCATGATCCCATTTCTATTCAATAAAACTCTTTGACGATCAACCAAACTCTACCCATTACTCCCTAGAGTCCTCCAAATGTGCCCCAAGCTCCCATTAATCCCCTCCCAGGCCTTTGGATTCACACAAAAAAGTTAGGGAACATCCCCTCCTCTCTACCTTTCAATTCAAGAATCTTGTTT
Source organism: Viscum album (assembly GCA_963277665.1). Classification (NCBI taxonomy): domain Eukaryota; kingdom Viridiplantae; phylum Streptophyta; class Magnoliopsida; order Santalales; family Viscaceae; genus Viscum; species Viscum album. Next base: position 132,845,544 of record OY728162.1, read on the forward strand.
GAAATTTGTTTTTTTTTTAATTTCAATTGATTTTATTATAATCATTTTATAATAAATTCAGTACTATTAATATTATGATATGTGAATAATGGATCATTCATCCCCCCACATTTGGTCCCTTACCTAAGCTATTACCATGATGAAATTCCATAAGGGATTTCTCTCTCAACATTTCTAGTATATGACTATCATTATTTATCATGTCTTTATATTCATTTATATGAATATTATATAACATTTATTATTTTACTCATGTTATTCCCTTGAATTCCCATACTAGGCTTCATATCTCGCAATATTCATATATGCGTGCTCAAGTTATCCCATGGAGTATTAGATACGATGCAATGTTATAGTCATGTTAAAGATGTTTTAAATAAAGATGTTGTATTTTATATCTTAAGGTGTAATGTAACATTCATAATCCCAAAATAAACTAAACATCACGATCCTCTGGGTTATAATTAAGTGAAAATCCATGTAATAAATCATGTTTAAATTTCTAATAAATAGAAAGCCTAATATATTTGGTATCATAGGATATTTTTAGTTTTTTTTAGAATAGGATTAGAAAACCCAAGTGAAAACCATTATGGATAAGACTAAGTATAATAACAACATCCCTAGATTTTGGGTTAGTATATAGTGACTGGTTTATCAATAAAATACATCCATGGTTGTATATGAACAAGTGGATGTGGCTCTGGCATAGATGTATCTAAGTGTTAAACCCGAAAACACCACTTTTAGATTTACTCGAATATGAATTGGGGCATGAAAATGTTTCTTAATGCACCCTTGATTTGACACTCCCAGGGGACCTGATTTGGTAAATTCATTAGCTTAATAAAATTCCTTATTAAGGGAACGAAAAATTTCAATAATAATATATGTTAGGAAGTAGATCATAAATTACTTATACAGAAGCCTATATACTCATAAGTTAAGGATATTAATGTAATTTTCAATTTATACATTCAATTTCATTGGACTCCCTTTATGTGTTTAATATTATAATATAATCATATCTAATTTTCTTTTTCTTCTATCCAATGGATGGTAATAGGATGAATCATATTAAAAATTTATGTTAAGGGAAGTGTGAGGATTTCCCCAATGAGCTTCCCAACCCGATGGGAGTGGGAATCAAAAAAATTGTTATGAATATATCTCAATAAACTCATGTTATTAATAAAAAATTAGGAAAAGAAAATCCCCACCCCAAAGAGAGACCAACCCATAGTCCATAGTTTCATGCGACAAAGGCCTTCCACTTTTACTGGATCATATGATCCCTTAATCGTGAAAAAATGGATCAATTCCAAGGAAAATATCTTCCCTATCATTCAATGTTTCGATCAAGAGAAGGTTATGATGTATATTTAACATATGAAGGGTGAAGAAAATCTGTGGTGTAAATTGATCAAGAATAAAAACTTGAGAAAGAGATTGAAACAATGGAGTGGAAGGAATTACAAAAAAATGTTTGTTTGAGAATTATTTTTCAAGGACCCTCTGTATTAAGATGCAAATATATTTCCTTACAGTCATGAAAATTGGATGAAATTTTTTTAGGGTTAATGATGAAAACATAAAAAGGATTTCATGATACTCCTCGAATCTTTTCGTTACCCAATAATGCAAGGTTGACCAATTATTTGGTGGGATAAATCCTATCATATGAAAAGCCTTGTAAATCCGTGTCTTCAAAAGCTATGAATAAATTGTCGGATGTTCCCTCAAAGTAAATATGTAGATTGGTGAATCTCAGATGTATGATGGGGATAAGAAGTGGAATGTGTACTTTAATTCTGGTGGTCTGATTGATAAATCCTACGGTGCTATAGAATTTTATCACCCCACTATCTAAATGTGTGGAAGGGAAAACCCCAAAAATTGCCTAAGGGGAACAAGAAAATGCTTTATGTGTAGAAGGGAAGGGCACTCAAACAATGATTGCAGATAGGAGAAACCAACCAATGTGATAGAGTAAAGTAATGTTCTAGTCAATTCTCAATGCAGTTTTAGTAGCTACCACTACAAGGAACCAGTGAAATTTGTGAACCAGTTCCCCATGACAAGGGTTTTAATAGGTAACCAACAATTTCAAAGGCAGGAAGGTAGATCCTTTTCCATCAATAATTCCGAAGTGAGTACTAATAATGAATTGGTGATAGGTATTACAGTTATTCATTCAAGAATATCGAATATAATTTTTGATTCTTGTTTTACACATTCTTTTATATCATGAAATTTTAATAGAACTATTTAAAAATCACCATCAATTATAGAAGTAGAAATTTTTGGGAAGATGAAAAATGGGGACATTATTGCATCCCATGAATATAATTCCTCCCATGCCGCCATTTTTGGATTGAACATCCCAAAAAACAAAGTTATACATCCCTTGGTGGAATTTTATGAAATTATGGGCTTGAATTAGCTTTCCATATATAGAGAGAACATAAATCTCAATGAGAGGGAAATAAAACTCTATATGGATAATCAACCCATGATTCAATACAAGTGAAAGGAGGAGGATGAATATTATTTATCTCCACAATATCAATAATGGATTTTATTTCTATCAAAGAAATGGTATCTAGCTGAAATGATTGATTATGAGGAATGAACCATTCTCGAAGACATTCCTATTGTGAGGGAATTAACTGAATTGTTTCTGAAGGAATATACTGGTCGTCCTCCTATGCGAGAGGTCAAATTTTCTATCAAGATTATTCCTAGTACTTCTCTAATATCCAAGGCTCCTTATAAAATGTATATTTTATAACATGGGGAACTTAAGAATGAACTACATGAGAATCAGGTTAAAGGGTTTATATGCCCAAGTACATCACCATGGGGTGCAGCAGTCAGCTTCATCAAGAATAATGATAGGTAAATTCACATTTTAATTGATCACTGTGAGCTCATAAAATCACAATAAAGATCATGTATCGTTTACCATGAATTGATGACTTGTTCTATCAATTATATAGAGAACAATACTACTTCAAGGTGACTCTATGGTTGGGATATTACCATGTAATAGTGAAGAAGGAATATATCCCCAAGCTTGCTTTTCATACAAGGTACATTCATTATGAGTTCATAGAAATACTATTCATACTAACTAATGATCCAAAAATCATCATGGAATTGATGAATAGTGGCTTTATATCTTACCTAAAAAATTTATTTGTCGTCTTTATAGATGATATTTTAATATAATAAAAAACCAAGGAGGGGAATGAGGAGCATCTAAATATTGTGAAAAAGACCTTATGAAAGAAGAAGATATTTGAAAAGTATAGAATTTGTGTGTTCTCATTAATGTAAGTATCATTCTTATGGAATACCATCATGATTAATGGTATATATATGGATCCTTATAAGAAAAATGAAATTGAGGGATGACTAAAGCCAAAATTGGTGTGAAATATTTTTAGTTTCCTTTCGATAGATAGATATTATCTGTGATTTCTGAGAAATTTCTCTGAATGGTCAAACCATCTTACCAATCATAATTGGAAAGGATTTATGTTTTATAGTAATGAAAAATTTGATGAAATCTTCAAATATTTGAAAAAGAGGCTTACAATGCCCTTATGCTCACACTACCTATATGTGGGGAGCATTTCGTAATCTTCAATGATGCTTAAAAGAAGGTATTGAGATGTGTGTTGATAAAAAATTATAAATACATTACTTATGCCTCAAAAGAGTTGAAAATTAATGAGAAAAACTATCGCATGTGTGATCTAGAGGTATTAGCTGCGATCTTTTAATTGAAAATCCGACAGAATTATCTCTTTGGGGAGAAATGTGAATATATATAGATCAGAAATATATCAAATATATATTCAAATAAAAAGTGTTGAATATGTACCAGAAAATATGTTTAGAGATGAACAAGTATTACAAATTCATAATCCAAAACTATCATTTGAAATTGAAAAAGGTGTAAGTTTCTCAATGTTAAAAAGACCGAACAATTCTATAATTGATGAGAACTGAAAATGATCCAATATTAATAGATTTGATGGAGATGAACATGAGAATCATAATGAAATTAACATCATCAATCATTTCATAAACTATTTCATAATAGTCTCTTGGGAAAGGATAAAGGAAGGTCAAAAATATGATGATGGAATTTAGAAGAAAGGGGAAACTATCATAAAAGGGAAATACTTAGAGTTTAGTTTTAATAAAGATGGAATTTGTGAGATTTTGTTGAGGCAATGTGTTCCATAAATTCTTGAGTTGAATAAAGATCTTTTGGATAATGGACACAGTTTAAATTTCTTCAGTCACCCAGGATACCCAAAGATGTATTAATATCTCTAGGATCACTATTTGTGGGATAACATGAAGAATGATATTTCTAAATATACATAAATGTTCTTGTTACGTCAGCCAGTGATGGCTTAAAGGCATAAGTCTAAGGGGATGATGAAACCATTACCAATAACTATGTGGAAATGGGAAAATATCACCATGGAATTGGTCATCGATCTTCTAAATACATCCAAAGGAACCAATTATATTATTATTTTTATGGTTGATCTTACAAAGAATGCACAAAACATTTTGATTTGAGAGGATTTATAACTGGATCAACTAGAATGGATATACATCATAGAAGTGGTATTTCTACATTGAGTACCACTATCTATTGAGTACGATGAAGATCCAAGATTCACCTATATGTTTTTGAAAAGTCTGCATCATACTCTAAAAACTGAGCTGAATTTTAGTATGGATTAACACCCATAAAAAATGATAAATCTAATTGAACTATCCAAATACATGAGAAAATATTGAGATCTTTCTAAATAGACTTCATTGGATCATAGTTCCAATATCTTCTTTTGGTGGAGTTCTCTTACAAAAACAGTTTTCATTCAAGAATCCAAATGGACCCTTATAAAACCCTTTATGGTAAGAAGTGAATAACACCATCATGTTGTGTTGATTTTGGGGAATAAAAATTTCTAGGTTTGGAAATGGTTGAAGAAATGGTGGAGATTTTTAAGACCATCCAACAACACAACAAAACTATTTAGAGTCGAAAAAAGAGCTATGTTGAAAATAATCAATGTGGCCTAGAGTTTGATTTTAGAGACATGGTATTCCACCCTATATCTCCATGGAAGTGAGTGATGCGATTTGTGAATAATGAAAAGCTTATTCTAATGGACAATGAACCTTTTTAGATCTTTGATCGTATCAGAGAAGTTTCTTATCAACTATCACTCCCACCGAACATGTCTCAAGTACATGTTATATTCTATGTATCATTCTTAAGAACGTTTTTACCGAAACCATCACTTATATTATATCCATTGGTGTTACCATTGAAAAATGACCTTTTCTATGAGGATAAATCAATTATGATCATATATCATATTGAAAAATTTCTACAAACTAATATAATTCCACATATCAAAGTGTTTTCGAGAAACCAAAAGTTTGAAGAAGAAATGTGGGAACCAGTGGAGGTGATTAAATAGAGTTACCCCCATATGTTTTAGTGATGCAAAAGAATATTTTGAGGGTGAAATTTCATATAGGGGGAAGGTTGTCACGACCCAAATTATTATAAATGAAATTTCCATTTTTGATTTAATTAAATATCATATGGAAATAGAAGACACATGAACTTATTTTTTTATTATATCCAGTTGGATTTAAATAAATATTAAGTGTATTTACCATTCAGAATATATCTGTTGAAATTTTTTCATATTACTAATATAAATATAGGGTTTAAAAAAATAATTTTGAAAAAAACAATGGATTTGATGGCATAAACTACTATGCTCATTCCCTATGAAGCCCATTTATTAGAGCTTACAAGGGAGATATAATTTCCATAAATTTACCTAGATCTATCCTAAGCCATTATGCAACAACTTAGGCATGCTCAAAACTATTTACAAGAGAAGATCAAGCTCATCAAGATCATGACCCTAACCATGTTTATTAAATTACACCAAGAAAACCCCACTATCACACACCTTTATCTTAGGGTGAATGCTGGTGTAATAAATGGAAATGTAACATGAACTAAACATTTTTATTATGGACATTATTTTTTTATTGAATAATGAATATACTTTCATTCTATTATTGTTATTTTATTAATTATTTTAAAGCATAAACTATATTTTCGGTTTTTATGAAAATTCAATTAGGAAATATATATTGATTAATTAATTTATTTTTGAAATAAATATTATTCTAAAAAATATTATTATTAAATTAATTTTATTTAATATAAATGATCATTAAATTTTTATGAATTAAAATGTAATTTTTATTATGGTTTGAAAACTATTTTTGTCAAAACTCATCAATTTTCAATAAATGTTGGTTTTTTGTTTGGAAATTAAAAATTAACTTATGTAAAAAATTATATAGAAAATATTTATATTATTTTTGGAAACAGTATGTTGAAAATATCCAACACTGATTTTTTCATAATTTTCGAAGTTATTTTTTTCGATAAAAATTTAATACCGTAGAAATAGATAGTGTGTTTGAGGACATCACAATAATGTAATAATTATATAATAAGTACTATAAAAGGTATAATTTGAAAAATAAATGTTTTTATTTTAAATCATGTAATTTTAATTTTATTTGATTTATTTTATAAATCCTTAGTGAGTCCTTTATAATATATAATTTATTTTATGATTTTATAATTATTTATTTTGAAGTACGACTCAAATCCACATAAGTGAGGGAAATGTATTAATATCATAACCCTTATCCTTATAAAATAATTTATACCACTCCACTTTTCTAGAAACCATTGGAAAATCCATGGGATTTTTTATGGTTTTGAATATTTTTTTGTGTAGTGTCCAAAACCAAAAATTAATGAAACCCCCCTCCATTCCTATATAAACCCAACCAACATCCCATTTCTCTTCACTAAAGATCTTTAAAACTCAACCATCATCCACCCATTAATCCATATAGTCCTCCCATATTTCTCAAAGCTCCCAAGAATCCCCTCCCATTCCTTTCATGTCACACATCCACATAAGGGATCCTCACCTCCTCTCTTCATTGCAATTCAAGAACCATGTTTCAAATTTTCATTTTTATTAATTTCAATTGGATATATTTTCATCCTTTAATAATCATTTCAATATTTTCCATTTTATATTATGTGAATGTGAGAACATTTAACCCCCCCAATTTGGTCCCTTACCTAATCCATTATTATGCTGAATTTCCATAAGGGATTTCTCTCTCCACATTTCCATGTTATGAATATCATGATTTATCATGTCTTTATATTCATTGATATTCCTATTATATAAAATGTATTTTATTCCTCATTTTATTCCATTATTATTCTTTTATTCGGTTTTATATCTATCATTTTTCTTATGTATGTCCTCAGGTCATCCCGTGTAGTGTTTTGTATGAAGGAATGATGTGGTCATATAAAAGAAGTTTTTAATAAAGATTTTGTTTTTTATGTCTTCAGTTGTCATGTAATGTTCCTATGACCCAAATACACTAAAACTTTCAATCATCGGGGTTGTATTAAGTAAAAATAAATGTTATAAATCATAACTAAATATGTAATAAATAGTAGGGTTGTTATATGATACATGATGAATATGGGTTTAAACTAGTTCATTTGAAATTATTTAGTTGCAATGAGGAACCATTAATCAAGGAAACTGATGAAAAGAAAATATTACTTTTCATTGATCCATTTAATAATCTATGGTATAACATATTTAAAAGGAAAATAATCTATTTAGACGATGATCATGATGAAAATTTTATTTATTTATATGAGGTTTCTTTATCTATTACTAGATTTCTATATAATGACAACTACAATATAGACATAGTTCATGCAATATGAAATGTTCATGCCAAAGGGATGTGGGAAAACACTATATTATAATCCTAATTAATGTGGTAAATATTTACATAATATTTATTTTTAGAAATTTACCTGTGTAAAAGATATATTTTTTAATAACTATTGTATGTTTGATTATAAATATTTGATTATTTATATGATTTTTGTGTGTTAAATTTTATATTCCACAATTATAGGTAAATATTTTTCATTGAAATACCAGACATATGTTATTATATTTCATTTAAATTTACACATTGGAAAATAATTTTTTAAAGATTAATATTAAAATTTGTAAATGTTCTTATCATTTTAGATATAATATTTATATTAAATTATTCACCTTGAATATTTTGTTTAGTTATGAAGGATAACGTCATATTTTTAAACATACACATGTGTGACACTTTTTTTACTTACATATTTTTGTTTTCTTACTTTCTATTTATTCAATTGTCTTATAATATGAAGGTACACAAAGATTTCATTACAGTTCTCTTTTTCAATGAAATATATAGATACAAAGACAAAATAATATATACCATGGTATATTGATTTTTTCATATGATTAAGTATTCAATAATATAATTATCTAATGAAAGAAAACTTTTAATTTAGAAAAAATATTTTCTAGACTACTGATGGGATTTTAGCGGTGGAATCTTATAATTTTACTATACAGAAATCATCATTTCAAGTAGGTTAGTGTGTAATTACATGTTTACCAAAACTGTCACATTCTTATAGAGACGAGTGATTACATATTAGCCTTGATGATAATAATAATGAATCTTGAATAAATGAAACATGTTTAATCATCTATATCCCTATGTAGAGTCATTACAGGAATTATATTTCTATCTTGATTGGATGTCCATAAATAAGATAATGATAAATTAGATTTTGGGAGGTCGTAATGTTAAAATATTTCCATTGATTTATTTGATATCATTTTTCAAATAATATATATTTTAAATAACTAGTGTTTAATTTCTGTAATTACAGATAATATTCAATTTTAAATAAATTAAATCCATTAAATAAAGATGTACTTATTAGTTGATGGTTCAATGGAGAGTGTTAAAAAAAAATTGAAAAAAAATTATGTTTTTGGAAAGAAACAAAATGTACACCAATTCCTCACACATCAGTTTTTAGATGCAAATACACAGAAGAAATTAGTTTCCAGTAGACATGATGAAGCATTTTTTATAAGATAATTATTTTATATTGTAAAATTTATTATATATTTACCCAATTAATTAGTAGTTTATTTTTATATAACGTGCCTCCATGATTTATCATCAAGATATCTAGTCATAGTATTTATACCCCCATAATTCAGCATGTGAATGGTCTCATTTCTTGGAGAACAAATGGTTGAAGAAAATTTTCATGTATGAAGAGATAAGTATACAAGTTGTTCAAATGAGGTATGGTTTGGCTCTCTCTCTCCCGTCACCCATCATGAAAAATGTAAAAGATAGGGGAGAAGAATGAATTAAAATTATCTAATAGAATAAGAAAAATAAGTTGCTAAAATAATTGTCTGTAAATAATTTTTATTTTTCATAAATTTTTTAATAAATTAAAAACACTAATATTGAATTTTTATTTTTCAATTGAGGAAAACCTTCAGGTGAAACCAACACAGAAAATTTTTTTTCCAAATGGAAGGATGAACATCTTGGCCACTACTTTAAGAAAGAAATAACACCCCGACAACATAAGAGGATATGAGGTGGGTATTAGTTTTCAAAAAGTTTTTGGTCATCAATGTATGAAATCAGGAGACCCTAAAATAGAATCCTTAAATTCTAACCTAAAATATATTAAATATTCCACGTAAAATCAAATTGAATTATCTTTTTTAGGATATGTTAGAACTACATATGAGGTAGTAACATTCTTCACATCCTTCTTAGTATGTCCATCCTTCCCAGTCAGCTGCGCAGCCTATACAGCCAGAGAAGCTTGTCCATCCATACCAGCCTCCCCAGCCTACATACTCTGATCCTCCACCTCCTCAATCAGAAAATACCTTATAATGTGTGTTGTATTCTAGAGATCTATATTTATGTATTGTAGTGTATAGAGTTGTACATATTTTTAGTTATTTTATACATCACCAGCCTATGTATATGTTTTAGGTCAAAGAATCAGTACACGATATTATTTATCCTAATTCTCTACAACCATTTCCTACCCAGGTGGTTACCCAAGTTTGAGATTGTATGAGTCAATTTTTTTACTTTTTACATATATCATTCTTAGTTATCATTAATATGAGGTATGTATTTCTAAAAAATAATAAATACATATGATTGAAAATTAATTATAATGATTTCTAAAATTTAATTTAACATGAGTATCTAAAATCAAAATTAATGGCACAATGGAAACAAAAGGATCATGAATAAAAAACTATAGATACATTTGATATTTCTGATGGGATGAAAACATTGTCTTAGGATTATTCTTCCATTGATAATCTATATATGTTTCTAATTATATATGATATATGTGGAAGATTATATCCATTGAGAATATTCAGAAAAGATATCGTGGATTTGATTGATATTCAAGAGCTTAACTTTCCCGCGTTTCAGTCATTTTTCCATGTTATTAAATTGATGATTTAGTTTATATTTCATTAATAAATTATTGTTTTAATTGACCTACAATATTACTTATTTAGGTACAAATTCTTATTATTCAAAATGAGTCCACTGATGTTTATGATTTTATAGATCTAGAATTTATTTTAATGGTTGTGAAATACTTGAAGGCTACTGATAGAGTTACATATATCTATGAAAGATTATCAAAGATATAGATTGGGTGTTGATTCTTTCAATTTATTGATGGGTATGAACAATAAGATGATTATTTACTAATATTTAATATAATTACATTAATTGTAAAAAAAATAATTGTGGGGGTCATTCGTTGTTAGGCGTATTTCTCTCGATTGAATTTACATTATATTGGGTTTTTTAATTTTTAGGTGGGGTTCATAAAAAATTTAGAACCTTGTTAGACAAGTAAGTTTTATTCTTTTTTATAGGTTCATTATATTTAATTGTTATTGTTTATACATGTTTTATTAGTTGATATATATGAAAATTCTTATCATGGATATTTTTTTAGAAAGGTCACTCGTTGATAAAGAACCCAAATGCAATCCAATATGTCAAAGTAATGGTAATATTTTTATAATAGATATTATTCATATTTTTGATATATATATATATATATTGCTTCTTATTAGAGTGTTTATGTTTTATAACAATAGTTTCATTGTCAACAATGAAGTGTGGAAGGTGGTTATTAGGTTTTAAGATTCACGCATTAGATAATATCGACTAGTCAGACAACTGACTTTGATATGTTTGATTATATTTATTATTTTATGTTTAATGTCATAGTATTATATATTTTAATCATATAACATTTAATGTAATTATTGATGTTTAGTGATGTTTATTCATAAATAAATGATGAAATTACCCATCTTTGATCTTTGTTTACAAACTATTTGGTATGTATGATTGTGATTTAAATTATTAGGTGGGAATATTTAAATGTTTATGAGTAACCTTACATTTTCCTCATAAAGTGTTCAAAAACAAATTCTTTTGTTATAACTAGTGTTTGAACATAATGATCTCAATATAATGAATCAATAAAAATCATGGATGAATATTTTATAAATTATCAGGTATGTTACTTTTAGTTGTAGTTTAAAATATAATTATATAGATAATGATTTTTTTATTATGTTTTTAATTTTTTTTATTTTTATTGATTTTTATTCTGTGAGAAATGTTGTTTGATTGTTCTATATTTTGTTTTCTATTACAGTAATGTTGATACTTTTGAGGGTGTAATATATCCATTTGTATAGATTTTTTATATTTTTGCATCTATTTTATTAAAAACCAACATTGAAATTATTTAAAAAAATTATAATTGAACTTCAGTGTCATATTTTAAAATAAAATGATAATGATGATTCATTTTTCTATCCGTTTCTATTAAAAATTAGTGCTAATGGTTTTCTTTAATTGTTAGTTTCTAATATATTCATATGTAAAAAATTTGACCAAAATTGAAAAGTTGAATCTCAGAATTGGTTTCAAAAAAATTTGCACCAGAACCCTTATTTTTTTCATCTCATTTAGAAATTTCAATTAAAAACCGTTGTCAATATTAACAAAAAACGGACTTTAAAAACCTGTTTTTGCTCAAGTGTACCCTCATGCACGAGTGCCCATACAAATGAAGGGTGAATACGATATATTTAAATTTTATATCCCTTATACATTGGGTATACCATTCCTATATAGTGGATTCCAAAACATTATAGATTTCCTAAAAGAGTCATATACCCTTATACATTATTTCCTATATAAGTTAGGTTCTTAATATTATGTATGTGCCTATTTTTCATTTTTTCATCCTAGTTATTTTACTTCATAAAACCCCATGGGATTCATCTTGAGCCTTTATCTGGCCACATTAGAAAACACACCGACCTATAAGAACACATTAATATACCTAGTAGAGATGTTCCAACCCTCAAACTCATAATCCAACTCCTAATTACCAATACATCATCTACTATAGTTCCAGTATTTAGTTTCCCTGGGAATGAAAAACCCATAAATTTATAATTAATTAGAAATATCACCACCACCATTTTCCCAATTTATTTTAAAATCCATGAAATGATTACTCCTATAACCATCCTCTCGTAAACCATATTTTCTGGTGACATTTATTTCAGTGCTATATGATAAGTGGTTGTCTCTCTACTCACTCACATACACATCTCTAAACATTATCACACTATTACATTTAATTAGTGAATTAATTTTTTCATTCTTCTGAATATGATTTTCGGTGACATTGAGTTAGTGTATTACAAAAACCTATGTAAATGTATAGATATTTTTTTATTTTCTACTACACAATTAATCATTAAACACCGTTGGCGTAATTTCTATGAACAGTGTAGGGAATAAAGTTTATATATTTATAATAAAAATTTAAATCCAAAAAATATGTCTCAAACTATATATAAAATTATTAATAAATGTTAAATATCCATTGATTCTACATTACAGTGTGTTCATGGATTCATTTTTTTTATTTAATAGGTATAGGCACATATGTAGTTCTAATACAGACCTAGTTCCCCTTAAGCCTAAATTTGAAAAACACCTCCACATGAGAAAGGATATGAGAATATAGGACATGGATGAAAATATATATTTTCTATTAGTGGAATATTTGTAGATGAACCATGATTTTATGATGAAATTATTTATATTGATCATAAAATCTTAAGGATTATAGATTTCTATATTCATAGATATTTTCGAAGTACCACATGAATCACATTGACACACAATGCATGAAATTATTAACTCAAGAACTACCAAATGAAATATTCACCGTACTTTAATAGATTACCACCATAGAAATCTTTGTAATTAAAATAGTTTTTTTACACTAGCTAGGGTTTCTAGTGCAATAATTCGGCCGCGAGCGCTCCTACTTATGCAGACGCCCACTTCCTTTCTCTTAACACTATTCATGCGGCAACACCCCTTTCCTCTCCAGACTTTACAGTATCTAGGGTTTCGATATCTCTGGTTATCAGCTCCAGCAATGATAGGGCGACGACCACATCAGTGTTTCCTTTTGGAAGTTTTGATGAAGATGGTTAATAGATTGATGGTGACATGGTGCATGGGACGAGGCGTACTAGATTCATGATGATGGTGGGCGATGTGATAGGTTGTTGTGGATTCTCATGGCTCGAGGTCTCCTCAGGTTCTGTGGTTTTTTTATTTTTTAATTTTCGGTTTTGAATCATTGAAATCGGATCCCGCATTTGGTGTAAGGGCTTTTTGGGTATGGTGGTGTCATGGATACCGCTCACCCATTAACCGGGTATTTAGAAAATCAAAACAAAAGATAATTTTCTGTCATTCATCACACCAATGTGAGTTAATTTGAGATAACAATAATATGACTCCCACATTATTATAAGGGGAAATAGAAAACCTGTTTTTTTACAATAATAAAGGGATTCATTCCACAATTTTTATGAGATTTATTATTCAATTATATATATTCACTATTAAATAAATTTAACCAAGGAATTATATACCTTGATATCAATATTTTTCTAGAAAGATCAAGAATCATTTCTTATGGCATGGAAGAAATCAATGAATTGCAAAAAATAGAACCCCCATAACAAATTTCCACTCTATCAATTAATGAAATTATATTATATGGATAAATGTTATGGTAAAAAAATTATTTAAAACTATAGTGTTGGTCCACTATAGTGAATATACCATATGTGAAAAAATAATAATATTAACATATAATCTATCAGTTCTCCACTAAATAAAATTCAAGAAGAAGAGTTAGAGTCAACAATGTGATAGAAATAAATTATTTGAATGCAAAAATAGATAATTCATGAAAAAATTCATAGTTTTATATTTAAGAACTATAATGAAAAGAAAATAATTAAATTAATGTGGTATGTATGGATATAGTTCTTTCCACTTGTGATTTCATATTCCATTAAATGAAACATCGTCCACTCAATTTTTGGAAGTAGGTTATATAAGAAACTATGGGATCTTATACATGAAGAATGACCCCTTTTAATAAATATACAATACTTGAGGAAATAATCACCCTAATTTATATTTGAATGATTAAGATTAATTAAAAAATAGAGGTATGGTTGAATTTAAATTAAAATTTAATCTAATTATTGATACATAAAAAACAAAAAAGAAACATTTTGCAATCAAGTTTTAATAACAATGAATTTTTATTCTGGTAATTTTTTTTACTAGAAGTACAGAAGGAAAACAAGGGTGATTAATTGAATATTACTGAATTTATTCAATTTAAGAATTCAATTTTCTAAAGAATTGAATAGTTGATATAAGGAAATCATGCTGTTATTCATAACATGTAAATACATGGTGGGAAAGTTGTAATGAAAAATATAATTTGAGATAATGGAAATTTTTTTAAGAGCACTAAGACAATCCAAAAAATAGTTTTATAGGAATTACAACAAAGAGTAACAATATAATTAAGGGAATATATCAAGGGAATACTTTTAAAACTGATGTACAAGTTTAGTTAGAGAAATAAGTTGATAAGCATGGGTGGAAACATTATAATGTAAAATATAATGAGAACTATAAGATTGATTTGATGAAAAAGGTATAAATTAAGGGATATAGATTATGGGAGAGTTTTCCTCTAGCTAAATAATAATGATATCATGGATTATGATCCACTACACATATTACATGATCTTTTAGTCACATGTTATAATTAAATGCACATAGAATAATAAATTAGAATACAACTCATACATGATACGTAGAATTTAGCATTAAACAGATATTAATTAAACACACACACACACACACATATATATACTAAATCATATCTCATGGCGTGTCTTATATTAAGAACCACACACAAGTACATTCCTCAAGGATTACATAGTAAAATAAATAAATTTTAAATATGAATAATCCTGTAAAAGTACATGGTGTGTAGATCCTATCTACATGGAAGGTAATCACATCACTATTTATCTAAAGGAAATGCCTAGGGACTCGACGTGTGAGGTGTAATTTGGAAATCATGGAGTACATATCATGTCAAGTGGGCCAAAAATTGTGTTGACTCCATGTTGCATAGTCACAAGTTTGGTATGTCTTGTATGGAAGACATGGCCTTTCCCTAACCCAACGGGACTGCACAAAATACAACATGGTCCACATGGAATGTTTTCAGGCTAACCGTGTGCCAGTTAATCTCGGTCAACCAGTAGTGAATTCGTTGAGTAATTAATTGCTTCTTCAATGCAAAATATCGAATAGATTTCTAAATCAATCTTGATTCCTTGAACATGACTATGTGGACTGTAATAATGATTACATGACATGTAGTTTGGTGTTCTACAACCAGGATCGTTGTCACCTTACATTGAGTTCCTTAGTTTTATTTTAATTATAAAATTTATCATTTCTGTAAGATCTGTGTGAAATGATAGGGGAAGAAACAAATATCATAATTTAAATTAAAAGAATGATTAATATTTAATTGAAAAATACAATTATGAATCTGTAAATAACCAATGAATCTACATGATTATAGAAAATTATGTACCCACTCTAATACCAATTATAGGTTCTAGGTTCAATGAAATCATGAGATTAGGAATCGCCAACTTTTGAATTTTTTCAATAATCAATGATCAATCTGTGATTTATATGATGATGAATGTCACGATCCATAGAATGTAGTCAATGAAATAGACATAGAAGAACTGCACCAGAACAAAGAGAGATGGATCAATACATATTAATTATAATTAATTAAATTTGATAAATAATTATCAATAAGTAAATATTTATTCATTGATGTGTCTGGAGAATGATCGATAGTGCAACGTCGTTGCGTTGTAGAAACAATGAGTAGATTTCCTCTAGAATTGATACACCCATGATTCACGAATCTCCAAATGTTACTGATGGAGTATCTAGGTGCTTTCATAGAATATCCATTCACTTCCATCATCCACCTTTGAATCCTTGAGAACTGCATCCAAAGTATTCTCCTTGATCTAATGGAGGAGGATTACTCTATATTCTTCAGTGTGTTCTTGGATAATAGGTATCACTATTCTAGAGAGGTTTTATCCAAATCAATTATGAAAAATCAAATATGATTATGATAAAATAACATAATTAGGTATTTATATTTCTAGGGTTAAAATATAATAATTTCACAAGTTACCTTATTATTATTTAATCATAGAAAAACACCATGTAAATTATTAATAGTATTGTTATTATTTCTTGAAAGACACTTAACATCTGAATTATAAATAAATATTATTTAATTAAATGATATTTAATATTATAATTTCTCACCAGACCATTAAACTAATTCCCCAATCCTATACAATATTTATCATGCCTTGAATATTACATATTTATTTATTAAATAAATATCACTTCATTATTCCGTAATAAATAAATAAATATTATATTTACTTAAAAAATACTTATATGTGATCAATCAAACATGAATAATTAAAAAAACTTGTATTAAAATAATAATCATTAATCATTTTAAATAATAAATAATAAATATTAATTAACTACGATTCTCGAGACACTTACTGTGTGACTCTAAAGGTCTCTTTATCAGTGGCATTAGGCAAATAATCCTAATGTCCATGTTTAGTGTCTAGCAACACGCAAATGCACCCATAGAGAAAAAATTTAATGCCACGATGACATGTCACCTCATTAGAATGATTACCTTGTATTATAGTACCATTATCATAATATCTAAAATTGAGTAGGTTGCACACCAGTGCCATTAACCTATATGCTCGATATATCGTTCATTAAATTTCCTTATATAGAACATTCTAATAGAACAACATGGCCATTGACTTATTTAGGCTATATCATTTCCATCAATTGGCTTGAGATATTTTCTTTTGTAAAAGAACATAAGGGATAAATCCTTTCTCACATTTTTCATTAATGCAATACTACTCTTGTCACTTCCATCAAATCCTACTTTTCCACAAACATCTGTCATCATAGTTTTCATCAACACCTATAATCACATGACTCATAATAATAATTAATAATAGTTATAAAATATAAATACCAATACACACATCAGTATATATGAAAATCCAATGACATGTATGAATATGGATTTCACACTGACAGATCTCATTCTCATAATATCATACTAGATATTACCAAGGGAATAGTCCATGATAAATTGTCTCAAAGTGATATGAGTCTCCACCACTGATTGGTTGTATCATTTGTGTCCATAAAATGATATCATCTTAATATATAACATATATTCATGCATAGTGTCATAGCACTTCCAAGTTCTCATCATGGTAGGGTACTCGTATGACCTTTTGGTGGAATAACTAATCTTAAGACAATATAACATAATATGTCACACTAAAGAACAAATATTATGTGATATGTAGTTTAAAAATATTCTGAAAATTAATTCAAATTTATCATAAATTATTATGAAGTTGGTTGTAGGGCACCAAATACAAAAACTTTTGCATCATTCCCATTTATAATATATCCATTTAATAGTGACCATATAATTAATATAAAAATAGGGTTTTAAAAAATCCAATTGACACAAAAAAAGGAAATTATGACCTCGAACAGTAGAAGTTTACCCTATGAAGAATATTTAATAAAGATTAAGAAGGAGATAAAAATAATAGGATTTCCCATTGATAATGAACAAGCTGAGAGCTTATATCTTAAGTAAGAGAAAACCTATTTATTGGATAAGTTCAAGCTTATCGATATTACATTCCATACCATGTTAACCATACAATCCCATGAAAGTATCATTGTTGTGCACTTTACCCCTATAGAGTTTTCTTATATAATATTGGTATATGTACCAAGACAATATAAATATGACTAGGTAAATTTGTTTTTATATAATAATGGATATATTTGTATCCTATTATTATTAGATTATAAATGATTTTAATTTTGATACAATATAACCCATAAAATATTTTTCAATAATATAAAAAATCAATTAAAAAATTTATTTTGATGAATTAATGAATTAACGAAATAAATAATATTATGATAAAATATTATTATTATATAATTTTTGTTAAATATAAATGATAAAATAATTTTTATAATGTAAAATGCAATCTTTATAATGATTCAAAACCGTTATTGTCAAAAACCCCAACATTTATCAATAAATAATGATAATTATATTAAACGTGAAAATTCACATATTTAGAAAATTATTTTGATAAAATAAATATTATTTTTGGAATCTGAATGTCAAAATTATCAAATATGAATTTTTCATTACGTTCTGAGACAATATAATTTTTGGGTAAAAATTAAATAACTTATAAATATTTTCTGTGTTTTATGACATCATAATTACCCAAAAGTGATGTAATAAATACTATAAAGTGTATACATGAGAAAACCAATGGTTTAAATTTAAAATAAGTTTATTATATTTTTTTTATTAATTTTAGAAAGCCTTCGTGTATCCTCTAAATCCATTAATATATTTTAAGGTTTTAAAATCATTTCATTAATAGTATGAATCAAATCCACATAAGAAAGGGTATTATTTTAATAATATGGACCCTTAGCCTTAAAAAATAATTAAATACACTCCCATTTTATTGAAACCATGGGAAAAACAATGGTTTGGTTTGTGGATTTTATTATTTTATTATATAAAGTCTACAACCTATGTTTGTGAAGTAATAAATAAATACCTATGAATTTCCTATATAAATCCACCTATGATCCCATCTATCATCACTCAAAATCCATGTTTTATATCATTACTCTTCCCTCCTCTATATATTTTCCTTAAAAGGTTCCTCCATGTTCCAAGGATATCCTCCCAAACATTTGGTTTCATAAACTCATGTAACAGTTCGTTTCTTTCAAATCATTATTAATGTGTCAGTATTATTATTGCCTTCAATTTATAATTTATAATTTTCAGAGATTTCTTTTGAGACCCATATTACTAAAAAATATATGCCAAAATTATGAGAGACCCCACTTTTTTTGTCAGTAACCATTTTTATGAATTTTTATCTGACACCATTATTTTGTCCAAACTTCCCCACGATTTTCCATCCCAAAACAATTGTCTAGTGAATAAAAAACCAATTTCATATCAATTATGTTCGACATTATACACTTATAAATATTTTAATTGGGAGTTAAATTTATTTATTCGGAACTTTTTTAACATGGAATAAAATATGATTATATATGAATCAATGTTGTGTGATCTATGTGGAAAACATAAGAATAAAATGGAAGTGATGGGTGCACCCAAAATTACGCAGCATTCAACGCATTGGATAATTTTTATTCTCATGAGACATAATTTTGGGACACATAGAGAACCTCATTACATAATGGGACTTTCTACATCCCTATTTCTTGGCAGTTAGACTTGAACTATGTTTATGATGTAATGTTTTATGTCGTTTCCATATTTCCCATGTTATGATTATCATTCTATATCATGCCTCATTATTCATGTTTCTTTTATTCCCCATTGATATTAATATTGTCTAACATGTATTACCTTATTAAATTATTATTTCATTATCGATAGTTATAGCTCACCTCTTTCTTATATATGTCCCCAGGTTATCCCATTATGTTTTAAATGCGAGTATGTTACTGAAGTTTGTTAATAAAAATAATGTTTTCATGGGGTTTAAATTATTCTTTAATGTACCTAATTACCAAATAATCTAGAAATATTAATATTTCAATATATATTAACTATAATATTATGTAATAAGTCATGTATTAATGATTAAAAAATATTTGGTTTGTTGTACTAACACATCCAATATCACACCAAAACACAAATTTATTACCATTATAATGTAATGATGGAACTCAAAGTAGAATTAATTAGAAAAAATATATTATTTGATGAAAAATTTCATAATTTTTTTTTAAAATTATAAATTAGATGTATCAAAATAGTATAAAAAGTTTTTTTGCATCGTAAAATTACTATAAAACCACTCTAAAATGTAACATAAATTGGAAGGGATGTTGTTCAAGAATTAGAGTGCGTTGATAAATAGATATTCCTTGTGGATAAAATGAATAGATTATAGAGACTAGTATATTATGATTTAAAATGGTTGATCAAATTAATGGAATGTAATTAACACTTAGACATATACCTGCCAATTCTGTAGAGAGAGATGAGGATCTATGTGGGAAAGATAATGTAGCTTAACAAAAGATATTACAATTTTTATACCACATGAAAATATCTCAACATTTTTCATCCACATGGACTGATCATACCAAGTCCAATGAAAATAAATAATGGAAATTTCATTCATAAATGGGGGAAATTTAGTTTGAATTGAAAGCAGATATGTTCTACATTGAGTTTCCAGATCATTTAGTTGGAAGAGATACAAGACATTAGAGTAAGATTCTTTATCACTAACAATTGGAGATTCTTCCCCTCCTCATTCTATTTTTAGTTTATATCATAATTATGTGTTGAAAAAAATATAGTGGGGTTTTAGTAAGGCTTATAAGTGTATTTTTATTATGTTTGAATAAAAAGAATTTTTTTATCCTCTACTTCTTAGTTAATGTTTTATTATCCTCACACACTATTAAGTGATGTTAGGGGAAAGGTTGAAGGAATGGGAGTTTATATAAAATCATTTTCACTTGAATATGGAAAATAATTTATTAAATCATGACAGTGTCCCATGATATAAAGGTAAACATTAATAATAATAAAAGGTTACCTAAAAATCTAAATGATGTTATCTTAAGAAACATTATCGGGGATTGTGATTAAACTAAGAGAATGGATAATGAGTTGAGAGAGAGTTTGACATGATAGAGAGAGTGTTCAAGATCATAATATAGGAATTCATTAATATTAAATATGAATAAATTAAAACAATTCAAATAACCCATGTTTTTCAATTGATTCATATACCATTAAAATCATTACTTATATTCACATCTACTTATAAATCATTTTCTCTTAATACATTATATATCTGTCCAATATGATAGTTTGTTACACTCTTTACTCCCACATAATTAATTCTCATTCCAAGATAAAACCATTAGGTTTATTTACTATATTGATCATTCCATCCATTTAGACACAACTAAGGTAAACTACCTACTAATGTTCTCAATAAAACTATATACATTAATGCAGATGTTGTTTCTTTCAATATAAAATTAATAATTAATACGGAAATATAAGGCTTTACTACAAATTAATCAAACTCATAGAACATTGAAATCAAAATTTTATATTTCAAAATATCATATGTCTCTTTATAAAACACATACCATCAACCAAATCCTGAAAATTCACAATATTAGTTGAAAATCATCGAACAACAGTATTTAAAATTAAACACATTAATTTTAAACATAAAATCATGTTATAATTAAGTAACATAATATTCTTTTCAAAAAGATATCAATAAATTATTCCATATTTTTTAACCAAAAAGTTATTGATTCCCTTTTAAATTTTCTATTCATTTAATAAATTTACATCCACTATTATTTTCTTATAAACTCAAATTTTCTACTGTAAATTGACCCTTTAAGAATAAACTGACACATAAAAACTCATACATTGTTTAATTAACCACAAGGATATAATTTATTATACTCCATCCTTTTATTTTTTTTAAAAACCTTTAATTTCATAATGAATATCTATATTACCAGAAGATATTAACGAGTCATACAATATAATTTAGATATAATTAATTTTTTAGAAGACAAAAAAATTTATTCAAAAACAATGTGAATTTTTAAATCTTAAATGAATCATTATAATATAATTAAACACTAAAATTACCTTTTCTCATAAGAAAAACCATGTTATTAATATCTAGAATAATAATAATATTTTCCCCTTGATTATCATTTCCTAAAATAAAATGGAAGGAATTTTTTTTAAAAAATAATATAAAATTCTTGTTGTATATTACATGTAAATCAAATAAATATTCCAAATTATGAATTTATTTTTATCTTTTTTCAAATAAATTATATTTCCTCTTTAAATTTGGACCACACATTTTAAATATCAAAATATCAATTCATAAATCACATATCATCATTCAACTAAACACAGTTAAAATGATGCAGGAATCCTACCTATAATTATACTACTACTATACACAAAAATATATATTTGATTCTTTCTTAAAGACATGAAATCCAAAAAAATTTCATACAAATAGTTGTATGATAAATTGAAAAATAGTATCATCCAATCCTTGAATCCTTCTAGAAAATTAATTTGGAGAAAAACCTTCTTTCCCTAATTGTTTCAAAAGAAGTCAATAATCTCAAATACATTAATAATTGGTAAAAATAACACATTAAGAATATTATTAGATAATGCAGAAGAATGGGAAAAAAATTTATTGAGAAAAATAATTCTAGTGGGATAAAAGCCACACTAAATTGCCAAATCCCAGACATAAAAATTATAAAAATTAAAATAATTAAAAATGTGTTACGGAAATTTATTTGGTAAAAAATATATAATCACCATAAAACTATTAAATATTTACTAAACACTAATAATATAATTTTATTATGATGGTATTTATGTGGATATCAAACTTTTAGGTTCAATAATTATGTGTTCGGAGAAATTATGAACCCCTGATGTTATGAATGTTTCCATTCGAAATTATGAATGGAAAAATATATATAACATCCTATGACTAGAGGGAACTCCCCTAACATTAAGGTTCCAAAAAATAGGATATGATAATCACCCAAAATCACAATACAAAGTTTTCTATCTCTCAAAAACTCAAACAATGAAAAATCATTCATGTAGAAACTAAAATAACATAAAGGACACAATGAATTAATTGTTTATACAATATGTCCTATGTATATAGAAGAAAACTACTTCATTTTTATTTAATATAATTTTAAAATTATTGTAATAAATTTGTTTAATCCACTAATTAGATCATAAATAATAAATAATTTCAAGATGATGTGAGTGAATGTGGTCCCAAACAGCTTTCAAAATTGAATGAGCTAGTCAAATAGTTAAACAAAATATAAATTTTATTGATGATACTCTATTTATTATTGTAACCTCAAATTTAATTTTTGAAATATACATTATGATAAATAATTTGTGTTAGCTTTCAGTCAATTTAACATTCCGTTATGATGATTCTTATATTTATTCTTTTTCCATAAATTTTTCTTCGAAGTCATCTATGTAACAATCAGAATAAATATTATAAAATAATAAAGAAATGTTTCTAACATATTCTTTTGGTAAACATAATATTTCAAAATATATCTTGATCATGATCATTTGGATACCTTGTAAATGCATCTATAATATATACTACCTTGATATACTTAATTTTTCTTGTTTTTACCTGATCATGCTATATTGGGTCTTCTGTTAAACTAATTACAACATGAATAGGTTTTATATTTCAAATAATATACCACATAAATACATATTTAAGTAATCCATGGATTCCTCTATCACCAATTCACAAAACCAAATATATATCATCTATAGAAAGAATGTTTCTTCATTTATATTATCACCCTCCAGCCTCAAAAGAACATTTTAGCCTTAGTCTTTTTGGGACAAGAATCATCGTGAACATGGAAAATATGTATTTTAATTTAGCTATCTTTTAATCCTCTAACTCCATATCCCCAAATATCTTCTAGTTGAAATGATATTTCAGATTACTATGTTTCCTCCATGAATACAACATCTGGTTTCAAGCCAAATGGAGTACACTCTGACTACCATGAAATAAAAAACCACTTTACTGACTACTCTAGACCCCTTATAACATATGACTCAACCATGTTATTTATTTACCTAGTTTTATTATGGACACATATTAATATTTCATTGTGGATAGTGATACCACCAACAATGACAGTGACATCCATATTTTTAATATTCCTCTAATTATGAACACATAACATCTCATACTCTTCTATGTATAATATTTTCCCCCAAAGCCTATTTCTGTATACCCCAACAATGGATCATCTACCAAAAATCATAAGGATTTATATTATGAACCTTTATGATACCACATAATCCATTTTATAGAATCCCAAAATTAATTTCCTAAAATATACATGAAATGTATAATGACACCATCTTCATATGCTAAGTCTAGTTGAGTACATGTAATGGTGTTTATCATACATAAAAATTCTAATACAAATAGAAATTCATATATGCACTTGAACTCAATTATCATTTTTGGAAATATCCCCGGAGAAAATGGGATGTTACTTGTGAGTATATTTTAGACTATCTTAAATTTTGACTTTTAAAATGTCTTGATTAAATTCCATATGTATTCTATTGGAGATATAACCAGGAATTTAGTTTTCATGTCTCTCTCAATCATTAAACCGAATATTTTTCTAGACTCCATTAAGGTTTTCATCCCCTATAATCAATAAAAATAATCCTTTAACTCATAAATACTTTTGATTCTTATACCTAATAGGAGAATTTATTTAACAAAAAATAACAAGATAATAATGCCATAATGTTCAAACATCTTTTTATTCCATCAGTGACCCATGATTCTTGTAAATAATCCTTTCTCATCCATGAATGCATCAAATTTCTATTTCCATTATCTTTATTCTTATTCCATGTTGTATAGAATTCTATTTATGTTACACTAAAATTGCATTTCTTGAATATCCTCAAAATAATTTGAGTTATATATGTACACTTTATTCTCTAATTTTCCACAAAATTATACTGTTTTTACATCTATATAATCTAGATTCAATTTATTGAAATAAAAAAGGATAATAAATGTCTAGATAGTATTGTTCATAACTAGTAATAAAATTATCTATGTGAATTCCGTTATTTTATTCTTTTTCATTCCTTTAACAATAAACATGAAATCTTACCTTTTATTAATATCATCCAATTATTTTAACTATATGGACAACTTTTCTTATAATATTTATGTTCCTTTTTTTTTCATTCTGTTACTTCTTAGTTACTGTTTTTACAAAATGAATCCAACTCTCCATTTGTATATAACATTAACTTTCTATAATTACTATGAATGAATACTTCTTATATGATATCATGTTTTCCTCCATATTTTTAATGTATATAGTACCAATCATACCTAAAATAATGCATTTTACATCTAAATACAATTGATCTACATAACTAATCATGAGGATATTCTCTTTCTAGGTTTTAATCTTCTAGAGTGTCATCTTCTAGTGATTTAACCCGAGTCTCTAAAGTCCATAACTATTTTTGTACAGATTCCACTTTAATAACTTCTTACCCTTAAATTCCCCACAAACAATTATATAACATTTATCATTCTATACATCATGTCGATACAAAATTGGATTTAATAAGTTGATTATTTTCAACCAGCATCATTTTTATACCAATATAATTTCCATTTATAAGATATTTTCATTAATGAGTATATTTTATATATTTTTAGTTGTTTATTATCATAATCCCAATGTAAAAAAACTGAAGTTTTATTCATAATTTCACAATGAATTGTGTATTAGACATATATTTGGTATTTAACCCATATTTAGAATGAACATGGATATACCAAAAAAAATTATAAAAACAATCAGGCTGTTAACTTACTTTGGTATTTCAAATTGTAACTAAAATTGAATCTCTCTATCCATCGATGTTGATGGAATTATGTTATCCACATACATTGTATATGTCACGAGCCGTCCTCGGGGCCCGTTCCATGACTACCCCAAGCCCGCCTTCCATAGGTCAGGGGCTGGAGACTAGCACCAAAGGCGTAAATACCGATAACTGGGAAGACATTGCCTTTATAAAAGTAAACAAAACACCATAGAGTATAAGAGGAAGTAAAAAACTAAGTACAAAAAGCAAGTGCTGAAAAGTAAATGGGCCAGAATACAAACCCAATCGAAAGTACAGTATAACTGAACAAAAGTACAATATAAAAGACAAATAGCTGGAAGAATGGAAGCATCTCTTGGGTCGTCCTCCTTGGATCCTACATGAAGGGTAGGTACAGATAGCTTAGCTCCTAGATCGTCCACCATAGATCCTACCTGAAGGGTAGGTACAGATAGCCTTCACAATGCTCTCGCCCGTCAACCTCCTCCGAGTGTCGTCTCGTCTAGATGTCCACCTCCGGATACCTACTAGTCGTGAGGTCCACCTCTGGGTACCGTCCAGTCCTCGATCACTCGGCCTCTATCAGCGCTGCCCGTCGTCTACAACCAACACAACGAGGTGCGGGCATAGCCCGTGCAGGGGTGAGTATAACGATACTCAGTAGGGACCCCGAGACCCTCAAGGTCTCACTAAATCTATCAAGGTTAACCACAAAGAAGATCTCAACAGATAACCTCTACTTAGGTATATGCCCATACATATACCCATGTTATCAAGTAACCCATCTCAATCACGAGGAAACACAAAGATTGTGAAATCAACGGATAACCACTACCCAGGTATATTCCCATACATATACCTAAGTTATCAAGTGACCCATCTCAATCATGAGGTAAACACATGATCATAGACTCAGCTCATCCAGGATTTTATTCATGACGTCGAACCACGACTACTGGAGAACTCCTCCTCCGTCGAGTACAGTGGGCCTTCCACTACAACCAATTGCGCCGAACTCCTCCTCTGTCGAGTACAGAGGGCCTACCGCTACAACCAAGCGTGTCGAACTCCTTGGACTGTTGCAGTACTCCACCTGTCGGGTACTATGGGCCTGCTTGCTACAACCAAGTGCTTCCCACCATGGGTCTACCGCTACAACCATGCGCTCTCCCTCATAGGTTCCAGAGGTACTCCTTCTATTCAGTACCGCAGGTCTGCCGCTACAACCAAGCACTCCTCCGCCGTGGGTTTGCCGCTACAACCAAGCAATCCCCCTCATAGGTTCCATAGGTACTCCTTCTATTGAGTACCGCAGGTCTGCCGCTACAACCAAGCGCTCCTCCGCCGTGGGTCTGCCTCCACAACCAAGCGTTCCCCCTTATAGCCTCCAGAGGTACTCCTTCTGTTGAGTACCGCGGGTCTGCTGCTACTACAAAGCGCTCCTACACCATGGGTCTGCTGCTATAACCAAGCGCTCCCCACTGGGCTATCCAAAACACACCGAGTCGATAGATCAGCAGTCATCAAGTCTCAGCCAGCTACTAGGTCTCTGCACTCTACTAGCTCGTCACCGGGAGGGTCCGCTCCACGAGCTACTGGTCGATACTTCAAGTATCACAAAGTTCCACTAAGAAGTATCTCAAACGACCGCCTCGTCATAGGGGTCTCAACGCAACAGACGGCACGTCAGTCGGACGTACGGTTTGTGAGTTACTAGCCTTTTCGTCCTAGGGGCCCAGTTGGTTTCGTGTGCGAACCAAACCGGATGTATCTCGACTGTACCCTGAAATATCATAGGGACCGTTTCTCAATGTGATCACCAACACCGCTGACGGTTCGTCAAATGGACGTCTGGTCTGAAAGTTATCAGCCTTTCCGTTCTAGGGGCCCGATTGGATTTCGGGTACAATCCAACCCGGCCGCTATCCAACTGAATCCAAAACTCAGGCAAAGCATGCCAAAGTTCAGTCTCATCAAGATGAATCCAACAAAGTCGACGACACGTCAATCGGACATCCGGAGCTCAAAATATAAATGTTTCCGCTCCGAGGGCCCGGTTGGTTTCGTATCCGAACCAACCCGGCCATTCTCAAAGTTCTCCGAAACCATGAGTGTAATAAAACTAAACGACCGTCTTGATCCAAGGATTGCATCACAACTGACGGTGCATTGATCGAAGGTCCGTATCCCAAGTTATGGGAGTTCGAACAGAAACAATCCGAAATGGGGGGTTTGGGCCCGGCCCAACCCCCCGTGGGCCCGCCCGAACCGGGTCGACCCGGCTGGCGCGGCCCAGCCGCATGGCCAACCGCGGCTCGGCCAGCGTGGCTGAGCGGAAACCGCAGAGCGGGGGGGGGGGGGGTGCACGGTTCCCTCGCCGTTGATTGATGTCGGTGGCGGTTTGCGCCGCTGCCGTTCCTCCGGGATCCTGCGCGGCCACGGGATCCCCCTTTGCGCACCACCGCGGCAAGCCGCAGCGGTTTGTTTCCTCCGACGGCGCGCTTGGGCGCCGCTGTGTCATGGCGGCCAGACGGCTCCGGCCGCCGCCCTCGGTCGCTAGCGGCGCCGCGCCGGCGACCCGCGCCTCCAGGGTTTCCGCGGGCCACCAGAGTTGCTCCGGTGGTCCGTTTTCAATTCTGTCTGAGCCGACATTCATCTCGGTTCTCGAACTTTACTAAAAAATCATTAAAACGCCTCTAAAGCCCGTTCCATCATCGTCTGATGATCCGCCATCAATTAAACGTTCTACGGAGCCTTCGAATTGTCGCAACGGTGTCGCGAGACAGCGCCGCGCTTCTTCGCCCGTTCCTCAATTGTTTCCACGCAGTGCCGTTGTACCGTGCCGCCTTTAATCGTGCCACAACAAGAACAACCATCAAAGGGGGAGGAGGGTTGGCCGTGTTCGCGTGGTCCGACCACTTCCCGTTATTTCGATAACCGGCGGCTCAAACGACTATCAACAATTAAATCAAGGCTGAGGATATAACCCACATATATTTAATTGAACCAAAACCCCCTACCTCATGGTGTGATCCCTCGATGGATCTGCGGAGAGGTAGCGTCTTGCGTTGACGTCAGAAGGTGACGTCTTCATTTGTGATTTTCCCATGGCGGTGTCTCCTCCTTTTATGGAGACCGGGAAGCGTTCTTCGTCAACGGTCTTGGAAGGCCCGACGTCGCCCAAGTGTACTGAAAGATGTGACGTATCCCCTCTTGTAGCAGAGAAGGAAGAAAGGGGTACGTTGCCACTCTTTGGTGTTGGCGTTCTTCGTCAGAGAGTTTCGTTCTTCACGTTCTTCAAGAAGGAAGAAGTTCATCAAAGCTTAGAACTTTCTCTCCAAATCCTCCTCACACAACAACCAAATCTCTCAAATAAAATAAGACTTATCTTATTTTATTACATCCAGCCAAGCATTTTAATTTTTAAATATCAAACACTTAACTCACTTAATTAATTAAGTGAGTTGGCATGATTAAAGAATAGAGAGAGGGAGGTGAGTGGTCTCACATTAAAGGGGTGTTAAACATGTTAAGAAGAGTTACCAATTAACGAGAGGAGAGGTTTAAGGGAGTTTAGGGAAGATGAAAGGGGTGGGGTTCGTGTGGGCCCTAACTCACCTTTAATCCTCTCATGGGTAGTTAGGGGCTTGTAAGTCCCACCCTAACTACGCCATGTTGGATATAACCATTACGATAAAGAATTAATAAAAAAGATTGTTCCACAATTTTTTTAATTCAATTCTTTATTAATTCCACAAATTTTTAACAACTCCTCCTGAGAAAACGCAACTCTAGAATAGGTGTTCCTAAGCATTTACTGGCACTGCGGTTTCATCGGTGCCCTCAGATTTCGATTCCGATAACCGATTTAAAAGTTAGAAAAACCCGCTCGTTCGTTCACTGAACGTACCTGAGCTAAAATTCAGAAATTGATTCTGGGCACACCGGGCCTCGGAATCAGGTGCCGTCAGAAACTACGTTCTTGTAAATTTCAAAATAAATTAAGAAAAAATTTACCTTGAAATTTCTGGGTCTTTACATTACTCCCACATCAGGGCTTTACGTCCCCGTAAAGCTTTAACACAGACTAGGGATACAAAAGCGGTACTGAGCACGTATTTGAGCCTCCCACTCCCATGTGCTCACCTGGAGGTTCCCTTGATGCCTACAAAAACGCACAAGAGGAATCAACCATCCTAGTAGGACCTGCCCCTATCGATCCTCAACCTCTACTGGAACCTCGCAAAAGTCACCCCATCGCCAACGTCCAGCTCCCCATGGTCGATGAAAAGCGAATGGTCGAGCTCGTATCTCCTTAGTTGAGATACATGGAAGTCTTCATGCACCTGTTTAAACTGAGGTGGATGTGTCAAATTGTAATCCACCTCTCCTACCCTGCTGTGGACCGGAAAAGGTCCGCTGAACCTCGGAGATAACCTTCCGCCTTGGCCACATCTCTATAAACCTCGTCGAGGTGATACCCGTGTAAGGACGTGATCGTCATCCTCGAACTCAAGAGGTCTCCGCCCCCTATCAGCACAAGACTTTTTCCGGCTCTGAGCTGTCCTCATCCTCTCTTGGATGACTTGGACCTTTCTGGTCCTACAAGATCTGCTGAGATTTCCTTTTTTCCGATAAGAGAAATCCGGTCTCATCCCCTGGATGAACCATGTTCTTCGCCTAATAGAGTCAATCCCGACATGGATGATACTAATACATACCAAGGATGATGTCGTAAGGCCTCGATGCTACTACCAAGAGATCCAACCGTTACTCTCGCCTCCAAGGGTTGAGTCACACTGTCGTCATCAGTGTGTGGTCACTAGGTCTCCTCCCGTAGGTATCTCAAAGTGAGGGTCAAGTCAATGGTTTTTAAACTGGAACCTCTTAGTAACAACATAAAGAGGGGACATGAAGGTAAACACCACAAGAAAGGTGTCTTTTATTACTGCAGCTCAAAGTACAAAGACACAAAGCATCTACAAACAAACATCAACAGAGCTAGAAGCAACATGAACAAAAGTATCCATGTCTGGAGCTAGTACCTCTCCTATCCATCTGATCCCGAAGCTCCATGATCATAGGCCTCATCTGCCTGAAGCTAAGCTCTCCCACGTCCACCTGTTCCCTGCGGTCGGGGTGGACCTCCTAGTGGTGGTGGTGGCAACACCTCGAAGCGTCCTCCACCTCCAGCTGCACGGCCAGCTCCCCTGCCATGGTCTCCTGATCTATGCGGTCCTCCTCGATCGATCCTCTGCCTCTGCCCGGGAGGTCCTTCATTCATCTGCTGGTCACCTGTATGGCGGGTCGGACAGTCACGAGCCATGTGACCAACCCCGCCACAGGAGTAACACTGTCCGCGCATGGTAAGTCATTCTCCACCCCGGGTGCCTCGCACAGATGATACTGTGTCATGCGGTCGACCACCTGTAGGTCTAGTCCTCTTTGACCTCTGCGTCATCTGTCTACTGCCTCCTATAGAAGACTCTGCCGCAAGTCGGCTAGTGGTGGGTCCTGATGCTGGAGACTCCTCAGCAAGGAAACTCTCCACTAAGAGGGCTCGCTCCAACACCCCTGTCTGTGTCAGAATGCTGTGATAAACAACTGAAGCTCTGATCTCTCACCTGAGACCCTGCTCAAAGGTTTGGGCCCTGAAGAATGGGTCTCATACCATGTCCATGGAATAGCGCAATAGATTGTTAAACCTCACCGCGTACTGGGCTACTGTCATGCTGCCCTGCCGCAACTGTAGAAACTCTTGGATGCGCACCGCTCGGAGGGTGGCTAGGATGAACTCTGAGAAAAAAGGCTCTCACAGTCCGTCCAAAGGAGAGATGCCTCATCGTGCACCTGGAGCATCAAAATCCACCATATGCCTGCTGTCGCCTGCAGGAGGCTCGCTGCAAGGACCACCATAAGATCAGCTAGTGTCCCTACGAAATGGAAAACACGAACAACAGCCTCCAGCCAATCCTCGGCTGCCTGAGGGTCCATCTCCCCACAGAACCTCGGTGGTCACTGATGCTAAAACTCATGCAGTGCACTAAGGCGACGTGCACCGTCAGCGGCTGGGGCTGGTAGAATCGGTGGCTCGGCGGGTAGAGGTACCGCCAGTGCCTCTTCTATCAAAGGGCCCTGTACCAAGGCCTCGTCGCTCGGTGGGCTGTCGTCACGCACAACTCTCGGAACCCTAGCTGGCTGCCGTCGTGGGGCCATCCTGAAAAGAGATAGGTGCGCCACGGTCAGAACAGTATACCTGGTGAGATGACACAAGTAATCATAAAGAAAACTCGAAACACACATGCAATCAATGTTTTTGTGCATTAAGTCAGGAATTAGAAGTCAGGGTCCTGGTGTAAGGATATTTCGGCCGCCGCACCAACACTGGACTCCCTGGACTGATAACCACACTCAATTCTCTTAACACTATTTCTTCACATAGAAGAAAGATCAAAGATCAAAGTTCTGCGGTAGAACCAAATCCCTCTGATACCAATTTGTCACGACCCGTCCTCGGGGCCCGTGCTGTGACTACCCCAAGCCCGCCTTCCATAGGTCAGGGGCTGGCGACTAGCACCAAAGGCATAAATCCTGATAACTGGGATGAAATTAACTTTATAAAATTAAACAAAACACCAAAGAGTACAAGCGGAAGTAAAACACAAAGTACAAAAAGGAAGTGTTGAAAAGTAAATGGGCCAGAATACAAAACCAATCGAAAGTACAACTACAACTAAACAAAAGTAAAATAGAAAAGACAAATAGCTGGAAGAATGGATGTAGCTCTTGGGTCGTCCTCCTCGGATCCTACCTAAAGGGTAGGTACAGATAGCGTAGCTCCTGGATCGTCCACCATAGATCCTACCTGAAGGGTAGGTACAGATAGCCTCCACAGTGCTCTCGCCCGTCAACCTCCTCCGATTGTCGTCTCATATTGAAGTCCACCTCCGGATACTGAATCGTCGTGAGGTCCACCTCCGGGTACCGTCCAGTCCTCGAACACTCGACCTCTGTCAGCGCTGCCTGTCGTCTGCAACCAACACAATGAGGTGCGGGCATAGCCCGTGCAGGGGTGAGTATAACGATACTCAGTAGGGACCCCGAGACCCTCATGTTCTCACTAAATCCAATAAGGTTAACCACAATGAATATCTCAACAGATAACCTCTACTTTGGTATATTTCCATACATATACCCAAGTTATTAAGTAACCCATCTCAATCATGAGGAGACACAAAGATTGTGAAATCAACAGATAACCACTACCCAGGTATATTCCCATACATATACATAAGTTATCAAGTGACCCATATCAATCATGAGGTAAACACAAGATCATAGACTCAGCTCAACCAAGATTTTATTCATGACGTCGAACCACGGCTACTGGAGAACTCCTCCTCCATCGAGTACAGTAGGCCTGCCGCTACAACCAAGTGCGCCGAACTCCTCCTCTGTCGAGTACAGAGGGCCTGCCGCTACAACCAAGCGCGTTGAACTCCTTGGACTGCTGTAGTACTCCACTTGTCGAGTACTATGGGCCTGCTGCTACAACCAAGCGCTTCCCACCATGGGTCTGCCGCTACAACCAAGCGCTCCCCCTCATAGGTTCCAGAGGTACTCCTTCTGTTGAGTACCGCAGGTCTGCCTCTACAACCAAGCGCTCCTCCTCCGTGGGTCTGCCACTACAACCAAGCGATACCCCTCATAGGTTCCAGAGGTGCTCCTTCTGTTGGGTATTGCGGGTCTGCCGCTACAACCAAGCGCTGCTCCGTCGTGGGTCTGCCGCTACAACCAAGCGCTCCCCCTCATATCCTCCAGAGGTACTCCTTCTGTTGAGTACCGCAGGTCTGTTGCTACTACCAAGCGCTCCTCTACCGTGGGTCTTCTGCTACAACCAGGCGCTCCCCGCTGGGCTATCTGAAACACACCGAGTTGATGGATCAACAGTCATCAAGTCTCAACCAGCTACTAGGTCTCTGCACTCTACTAGATCATCACCGGGAGGGTCCTCTCCCCGAGATACTGGTCAATACTCCATTATCAAAAAGTCCCACGAAGAAGTATCTCAAAGGACCGCCTCGTCATAGGGGTCTCAACGTAACAGACGGCGCGTCAGTCGGACGCCCGGTCTGTGAGTTACTAGCCTTTTCGTCCCAGGGGCCCGGTTGGTTTTGTGTGCGAACCAACCCGGCCGTATCTCGAATGTACCTCAAACTCTAATAGGGTATGCTCATAGGGACCGTTTCTCAATGTGATCACCAACACCACTGACGGTTCGTCAAACGGACGTCCGGTATGAAAGTTATCAGCCTTTCTGTTCCAGGGGCCCGGTTGGATTTCAGGTACAATCCAACCCGACCTCTATCCAACTGCATCCAAAGCTCAGGCGAAGCATTCCAACGTTCAGTCTCATCAAGATGAATCCAAAAAAGTCGACGACACATCAATTAGACGTCCGAAGCTCAAGATATTAACGTTTCCGCTCTGAGGGCCCGGTTGGTTTCGTATCCGAACCAACCCGGCCATTTTCAAAGTTCTCCGAAACCGTGAGTGTAATAAACCGAAACGACCGTCTAGATCCAAGGATCACATCGCAACTGACGGTGCATCGATAGGAGGTCCATATCCCATGTTATGGGCATTCGAACAGAAACAATCTGAAATGGGGGGTTTGGGCCTTGCCCAACCCCCCCCCCCCCCCCCCCCCCCCCCCGGGGCCGGCCCGAACCGGGTTGACCCAGCTGGCACGGCCCGACCGCATGGACAAACACGGTTCGGCCAGCGTGGCTGAGCGGAAGCTGCGGAGCGGGGGGGTGCGCCGCCCCCTCGCCGTTGATTGATGTCGTCGGCGGTTTGCGCCGCCGCCGTTACTCTGGGATCCCGCGCGGCCACGGGATCCCCCGTTGCGCACCATCACGGCAAGCCTCGGCGGTTTGTTTCCTTCAGCGGCGCGCTAGGGCGTTACTGCCTCCTGGTGGCCGGACAGCTCCGGCTGCCGCCCCCAGTCGCCGGCGGCGCCGCGCCGGTGACCCGCACCTCCAGGGTTTCCGTGGGCCACCAGATTTGCTCCAGTGGTCCGTTTTCAATTCCGTCTATGCCGATGTTCATCTCGGGTCTCAAATTTTACTGAGAAATCATCAAACTGCCTCTGCGGCCCATTCCGTCATCTCCCGACGATCCGCCGTCAATTAAACAGTATACGGAGCCTTCTAATTTTCGGAACGGTGTCGCGCGGCGGCGCCGCAATTCCTCTCCCTTTCCTCA
This sequence comes from Viscum album, assembly GCA_963277665.1. NCBI lineage: Eukaryota > Viridiplantae > Streptophyta > Magnoliopsida > Santalales > Viscaceae > Viscum > Viscum album. Next base: position 132,881,068 of record OY728162.1, read on the forward strand.
ATTGTTTCCGCGCGATGCTGTTGTACCGTGCTGCCTTTAATCGTGCCGCAACAAGAACAACCATCAAAAGAGGAGGAGGGTCGGCCGTGTTCACGCGGTCCTACCTCTTCCAGTTATTTCGATAACAGGCAGCTGAAATGACTATCAACAATTAAATCAAGGTCTAGGATATAACCCACATATATTTAATTGAACCAAAACCCCCTACCTCGTGATGTGATCCCTCGATGGATCTGCAGAGAGGTAGCGTTGTTCGTTGACGTCAGAAGGTGACGTCGTCGTTTGCGATTTTCGCACGGCGGTGTCTCCTCCTTTGTTGGAGACCAGGAAGCGTTCTTCGTCGAAGGTCTTGGAAGGCCCGACGTCGCCCAAGTGTACTCAAAGATGTGACGTATCCCCTCTTGTCGCAGAGAAGGAAGAAAGGGGTACATTGCCACTATTTGGTGTCGGTGTTCTTCATCAGAGAGTTGCGTTCTTCGCATTCTTCAAGAAGGAAGAAGTTCTTCAAAGCTTAGAGCTTTCTATCCAAATCCTTCTCACACAACAACCAACTCTCTCAAATAAAATAAGACTTATCTTATTTTATTACATCAAGCCAAGCATTTTAAATTTTAAAAATCAAACACTTAACTCACTTAATTAATTAAGTGAGTTGGCATGATTAAAGAAGAGAGAGAGGGAGGTGAGTGGTCTCACATTAAAGGGGGGTTAAACATGTTAAGAAGAGTTACCAATTAATGAGAGGAGAGGTTTAAGGGAGTTTAGGGATGATTAAAGGGGTGGGGTTCGTGTGGTCCCCACCTCACCTTTAATCCTCTCATGGGTAGTTAGGGGCTTGTAAGTCCCACCCTAACTACCCCATATTGGATATAACCATTAGGATAAAGAATTAATAAAAAAAATTGTTCCACAATTTATTTTATTCAATTCTTTATTAATTCCACAAATTTTTAACAACTCCTCCTGAGAAAACGCAACTCCAGAAAAGGTGTTCCTAGGCATTTACCGGCACTGCGGTTTCATCGGTGCCCTCATATTTCAATTCCGAGCACCGGTTTAAAAGTTAGAAAATCCCGCTCGTTCCTTCACTGAACATACCTGAGCTAAACTTTGGAAATTGATTCCAGGCACACCGGGCCTCAGAATCAGGTGCCGTCAGAAACTACGTTCTTGTAAAATTCCAAAGAAATTAAGAAAAATTTACCTTGAAATTTCTAGGTCTTTATAGTATATTTAAATGGTTCTACACAACTATCTATATAAATTCGAAAATCAAGACTTATTGTTCGAGATCTATTAATTATTATTTGATTCATTTTCTCAGGGAAACCATTATTCGATAGAATACCAAGTACAATTTCATTTATCATGATTGATATCGTATATAACTAGTTTTTAAAATACCTTTCACTCTTTCCACCACCATTATCATATTTTTTAAATTTTAGATTTATTTTTTCCTCAATATTCACTACGATCTTCTATTAAAAAAATAGTTTGAGAACACTATATTTGTGTTTCAGAAAATATACCCATAAATTACTTATCTTATCATTAATTGTTGTTATTATGTATAAGTATACATTATAACATGAGCCTAGGTAGGCCCCAAAAAATTATGTTGAAAATATATAAATTCAAATATATTGGATTTATATTATTCATGTTTAATAAAACATTTATGTATATTACGTGCCCCCAACTCTTATAATATACAAGATCTATATGATCAAGATTTAGTACACACTATACTAATAAAACCTTCATTATATTCTCAATGGTATGTCTAATATACTCATGGAAAAATTCATAAAAACTATATGTTGCGGCACCAATAATTTTATATTCAAATAATATTATAATCAAAAACAATTTACCAAACTTTACTTATTTCTGCATGACCATGGATCGATATGTTATTTTACAATGAAAATTCAAGAATATTGTTCTGAATACTATGTCATCTCGCTAATCAATGAATATTTGGGAATTCAATAGTCGTGGTATGAGTCAAAATTACATCAAGACAAATTGGAATAGATAAAATTTTTAATATTCCAAAAAAATAAACACTACTCAAATAATTTATTTGTGAATACTCTCTCATCTATTAATTACCTCTCAGTGACCATTGAACCCTATTTAAAAAAGTAATTTCCTGAAAGATCATTTTCCATAGTATTTTTATTTTCTAATTTGAAATACAATTATCACAGTTTAGTAAATTGAATTTTAAAAAATGGATTCTATATTATGAATCAATTAGTCCAAATTTACAAAATATTTTATTTTATAAATAAATATTAATTGAAAACCTCTGAATTTTCATAACCACGGTAATGAAAAATCATGTAATTTAGGTTGAAAATAAAGAGATAATGACTGTTAAATGACCCTAAAAATTCCTAAATTTTATTAGGCGAGTTTATTTTTTACATAACAATCCAATGTTTTGTTATATGAAAGTTTTTCTCCATTTGGATGAGATTCCAAAATTTATAGTATTTCATTTTTAGAAAATTCAAACTTGTCAAAATATTATTTTTAATATGTAAAATATTTTTTTTCAAGGTTAAAGAGAAGATATATTTGACTATAAATAACTTTTTTGAAATATAAATTATTGATCTTCAACATGATAATTTATTTATAATTTATGTTAAATAAATAATTTTTATATATTCAAACACAACGTTGACAAAGAAATTATTCAATTAAATGAAAAAATAAATGATATTAAAAGTAATAAAGGTACTATAATTTGAGGCAATTCATGTTATCCAAAAACTTTCTTGATGAACATGACATATTAGGGATGTATTAGATAATTTGGTAAAAATTTCAATTTTTTTCTTGATGTTATTAAGATCAAATCAATGAATAGTGTCAAAATTAAAAATAATGACATTTTTTTGAAAAACATTATATTTTTAAAATATATAATATCATTAAAAATAAAAAATAAGGACAAAAGAGATAATATATAGACTAAAAATTCCTCCCTTACGCATTTATTGGCCTTTTGGAATAAATGTTATCTAAATTGGTCTTATTATAATTAAATCATTTGTGAAATTAAAAATGTGAGCCTCACCTTAATTATGAAAGGGCCTCTCCTCCCTCATTTATTTATAATAATTTTATCCATATAGCTCAACAGTCCTTGTAAAATTATCTTCTAAAATTTAATGGTCACATTTTAGAGCATCCCTTATTTCTAAAAGGAAAATCCTAAATCTCTTTAGAGGAGATAAAAGGGATTCATTTTGAAGAATATGAGGTTTAATAATATTCAATAGAAGTAAAACCATCATTAAGGTGTTTTCATATCACTTTTATTTTTGTGGGACACAACCAATATTAACCCTTTTGTGTTGTTTATATTCTAATCATGAATTCATTTTGAGAAACATCTATGAATGTTACGGGGATTTACATATCCTTTTAATTTTATTTTCATCATTGGGTTATAATATAATGTTCAACAAAGCGGTAAGGGATTATTTTTCAATCACATAATTATTCAAGACTATTTATTTTTAAATATATGATAAAAAATATTTGTAGTAATTGTTCAATTTTTCTAAATAAAATTCACTTTTTTCATAATTATCCTATAATTTTTGAAATACATAGTTACAAATGTTTTAAATTTTACAAAACAATTTGAATGAAGCTTTATTTTTTGTTTCTATATGAGGTATTGTGAAACTTTTAATAAAAAAATATGGAAGGAATATTTTTTAAATTATATGTACTAACCATTTTTTCCTGATTTTATAACATCTCATTTATGGGAGATTATTTAAATTTTTACAAGTTTATTTTCAAAGAAAATGTTTTCATTCAAATGTGAAAAAAATTATTAAATAAGAAGTTACTATAAAATGGAAAAATTATTTTACACAAAAAATATTTCAAAATATCATTCAAAATAATTTTCCATCTAATATGACACATTTTATGATAAATAATCATTACTGGGGATATGATTAATAATAACATTCATATTATTTCTTTAAATGATTTATGTTTTGTATGAAAATATGAAATGTTTAGGAAACCTATTTATTTTCCATAGGTTATGATATTTTTAAATGTTTATGAAACATATTTATTTTCATGTGTTTTAATTTGATGAATGTTTTATAATCTAGTGGAACACATATGTACAGGTTTCATTATGTGACTATAATTATGTAATAACTAAGGATTGTTGTTACATTATAAACCAGTATGATGGTTACATTATAACCTATATCCCCTCCAATGAATTGGTTAAATATGAATATTTCATGAGATAAATAGGATTGGAATCGGGAGGGAACCCATATATTTAAAGGTCATTTTCCACCATAATGGTCTATGGAGTGAACCTTGACTCCATTGATTGTCTTTTGAGTGAACATTGACTATTATGATAGTCTTGTGAGTGAAACATGACTACTATAATTATATTGGGAGTGAACCTTGACAACTATGATAGTTTGGGGAGTGATCCCATTACACTATTATAGTATTAGAAAAGAGCCTTGACAACTAAGGAAATTATTTTCTATGATTTTGTTTTTGGCATAATTTCATGTCTAATGAAAATGATATAATCTCATAGATCATGTTTATTGATTACATTAAGATTCATGTCATATAAACTACCATGATTTATTACACAACTAAAAATTATAATATTTGATATACAATATATTATTTTCATATATTATGTTCATGTTATTATGCCATTATGATCATATTATACTTATGTAATAATTGTTATCTCCCTTGTTTACCCTTCTTAAGAAACTGTGATCCCCATATTTTTATGTTTATTTTACCAATGTTATGAATAAAGGTTTTATGTAAGGTGTTTATAGTAATGTATCTAGATGGGAAGAAATTTTGGGTGATTATATAAATTTGAATGAGCATATTATTTATTTTTCAATGATATTTAAATGTTTTTCTCATTCTTGAAAACTATAATCCCATGAGATACATCTTCATGGAAGTGATCCAATATTTAAATTGATTATATAAGTTACTAATATTTTAAATTGGGTCACGTTTATTAGTTTTAATGCCTAAAATATAAATTTTATGTTTCTCACACCAGATCTAAGATTGGGTGTCTCAAGCTATTATAGTTGGTATCAGAGGTCGATTTATAAAAATTTAAAGATTAAGATGTTTTCATGAGAAGTTATTTTAATATTTATAGATACTATTTTTGGTATATATGTTTGAGGTTGAACATATTTTCAGAGTTTTGGGAACTCCATTTGAGAAATTAATTTATTGAATTTTATGGGGAGTAATGATATTTTGGGAGAAATTTATTTTTGAGGTAGATGTAATGGTTATAATTATAATGTAAAAAGCTTTATCTGAGGACAAATTATTTTCTCATTTAGTGGAAATAATTTTAATGGTATTGATAACCAATATGGTTTATATGTTCTTATATTTTGAGTTAATTATAGGTTATTATATTTTAGGATAAAAATGAAAGGTTTGATGTATCATTTGATGTTAAAATATTTCTTTAATGTTGAATATATTAAAATTATTTTTGAGTATGTTTTTCACATTTCATGAATTTTATAAGTATTATATTAAAATATTTTTGTATAACGGATTACCTATAAGATGTGTGGCAATCTATCATGTTCGGAAAAACCTCTAGGATGTACCCACAACTGAACAACAATATGGGTAAAATCCCTAGAACTAGACTATGTGATGTCCTAATTAGTATTAAATTGTTTTTATTTATTTAAAATATATGATTGATGAATGGTAAGGTCATTTTTGGAACATATGTTTTGTCATACTTATAACCATTGGATTGGAAATTAATCTGGATTCAATTGATTAATTTTTATCAGATGAAGTTTGATATTTTAGGATCCGTATATGATTAATGTAAAAAGATATTATTTAATTTTATTTTTTAATAATAGTAGAAATTTATTTTGGAGGAATATATGATTTAATTGTAACTTTATGGCGGTTATTATTATTAATGAAAATGGTCACCGTATCTTAGAGATTATATATTTAGGGAATATAACTTTTAAGAGATAAATAGTAAATTTATCTTGGAAGACTATATGATCAAATAAATAATTTTGTTTGTTTCAATATAAATCTAGAATATTTTTCAGGAATTTTAGGAATAGTTAATGTTCAACTATCTATGTTGAACATTTTTTTATACAATTTAATTTCGAAGATTTTAAGTAGTTTTCCTCCTTTGAAGGTTTACTATTTTTGGGAAAAATATTATCATGTTCAAAAAATTTTGGCTCATACAAATTCCTAAATATTGTAGGGTATATTTTTATTCTTTTTTGGATTATGAGATTCGTTATAATTTTATTTTAGAGATTCAGGGAGGAAAATATCATCTTAAGTTCTAATCATTTGGAATAAAGGATGATACTGTAGTAGAAATTAATTAAAGGATGAAATTATTCTTCTCATGTAAGTAAATTTCCCCATGTTATTAGACTAGGTTGAGAAGTAATTCCTCAAATCTAGGGAAGTTATTTTGAAATCAACTTTTTGACCATTTAATTTTCTTATACAGAATTCAATGTCCTTTTAACCTATCATATATTTGTACTTTTGTGATAGTTAAATTTATCCTGACCATGTTCTCCATCACTCCATATCAGTCCATGGTTGTTAGATTTTTTTCTTATATATCCATGATTTCTTTTTCCATTAATGTTTTTCTTTTTGGGAACTAAGTTATGTGTTATTTTTTATAACAGTCATGCTTCCCTTCATCTCTTTTCATGAGAAATATTTTTTTAACCCTTTTTACGATGTCAGTTTCTAGAAATAAATTTTGAAATCTCAAACCATTGATTACAAACTACAAGTTCAAATTTTTGGGGTGAAATTTATTAAATTAGGGTAAAATGTAACACCCTACAAGTTTTTACAATATTTTGATTCAATAAATTTTATTTCTTTGATGGCTTGTGATTCATGGAACAATGAGTTTAAACGAACAATGATACACTATTAAAATATTATTATTTAATGTAATAGTTATAAAATATATTCTGATTTGGAAGTTATAAATTTGATTAAATAATATATGATATATATATATGTAATAATCAATATTAATTTATAAATAAATTCTTAGTAAATAATCATTTAATTTTTGGTAAAATCGTTTTATTATTGCAAAAATGTGTTTTCACAAAATGTGTTTTTTTCTTATAAGTATTAAAATTCATTTATAAATGCTTAATAAAATGTATTAGATAAAATTAAATTTATTTATAAATCAATCATGTCAAAAATATATTAAGATTAATTTTTTAGATTTTTTAAAAAATTGATTTTTATTGAATAGTAAACAACACCTATTTTTATTGAAAACATTATTTTTAAATTATTTACAATGTAAAATTATAATTTTGTTATTATAAAAATTACAAATTTTAATTTGTATTTAAAATTTATAAATTATGTGTTTTTAATATATTTTTAGTTGAATTTAGAATAAAAAATTATATTTAAAGGGACATTTTTTAAAAAACTTTCTCTATATCATTTTCCAATATAATTTTAATATAAAATTTGCCACTATTATATGTTGAATTTTTAATAATAGATTTTATATTCTGAATCATTGAGTTAATATTTAGTAAGTATTTCTTTTTTTGTTTTGTTCCAAATGAATCGTAATCTTATTAATTTTATTAACTATGGTAAGGGTGCGTCTATTAATTTAGGTTAGAAATAATGTGATAATTAAAATAAAATGACACAAAACCATGTCTAATTTTTTTTATATTAAGTTAATTTCATCCATAATCATCCATTGTTTAGTTATATGAAAATTGTTTCCATTTGGGTGAGATTATGGCTTTTATAGTATTTTATTTCAAGAAAATCAAAACACGTCACACTGTTATGTTTAATAAGATTTATATTTTTCATACGTGTTTAACTAGATGATATGTGTGATTGTAAATTATATTGAAAGCTAAAATATTTATTTAAAAAAATTGAATTTATTTTTAATTTTTAGTTAAGAAATAATTTCCTTATATTATTACACAATGATGAGTTAGTAATTATTCAATTTAATGAACAATCTAATAAATAATGTTAGAAATATTAAATATATTATAATTTTAGAAAATTTATGTTAACAAAAAATATTTCTAATTGAACATGAAATGTTTTTGATGTATTATTATTTTTGAATATCTAATATTTTAATTCTGTTATTAAATTTTTAGTAGTGAACTATATTAAAAATGATTCTAATTATATTTAAAGAATAGAATATTTTATTAATTTATAGAAAAATAAAAAATATTAAATATGGAAAATGTATATATGATATGATCAAAAATGACATCAACTATGCATTTATAGGTTATTTGGAATCATTTTTCTCTTATGTTATGTTATTACAATTTTATCCTTTGTGTAATAACAAAAGTTACCATCACCTCAATTATAAAAGAGCCCCTCATACTTCACTTATTTATAATACATTGATCCATCTAGCTCCACTATCCCCTAGGAAATTTTCTTATTAACTTCTTTAGTCACATTTGGGAGTAGTTGGTCCATCAAAAATACCAACCCAAATCCCTTTATAGTAGATTTAAATGAGTCATTTTGAAGAAGATTAGGTTAAAGAACATTCAATGGAATCCAAATATAAGGTAATTTATTTTCGTCTCACTTTTATATCTATGGGACACATTCAATATTAAAAAATTATTTCTTTTGAAGGGTGTTATAATATTTATTAATTTATTTTTTGAAACATATTATTCATGTTATGGTGATTTACATATCCATTTATGTTTATTTCCTTCATGGGGTTATGATTCCTAGGAAACCAAAGAGGTAACAATTTATTTCGTCATCACATAATTTTTAATAATTTTTTATATTTAAATATAAAATGGGGAGTATTTATCTTCCTTGTTAATGATTACTAATTTTTGTAAAAGGTTTTTTTACTATTATTCTGAAATTATTTATTGTTATTTTTACCAATGTTTAAATTTTTACAAAACGGATTGAATGGAATCTTTTTTTGTCTTTCCTAATGAGGTATTGTATTACATTTAAGAAAAAAATATGGAATACGTTTTTAATTAAATTATATAGATTGTGAGGGGATTCATGATATTATAACAGCTCAATGTTTTGAGTATCCTTTACAATTTTATTTCTAATGATTTTTTTTCATTTATAAGTGAAAAACATTTAAAAAGGGAAGTGATTTTAAAATAGAAAGGTTATTTTTATAAAATAGTTTTCTATGTGATATTTCAGAATCATTTTACATCTAATATGACACCCATAGATAATACATGATATCTTATGGTCATATAATAAAATAATACCATTTCTATTATTTTTTTTGGGATTGTTTATGTTTATTGTGAAAATATGAAATTTTTATAAAACCAATTTCTTTTCCATGAGTTATGTTAAGTTGAAATGTTTATGAAACCCATTTCATTTAATAGATTATAATTTGAAGAATGTTTTATAATATAGTGGTACACATATGTATTGTTTTCATTTTTTAATGGTGCTTATGTTATTACCATGTATTGTGTTTTTTTATAACCAGGAAGGTCATTAAGTTGTAACAAATGAGAGGTGTATCCTATATTTCTATCCATGCATTGGATAATGATGAATATCTCCTAAGATAAAAAGGACTTCAATGGTGAGGTAACCCAGTTTACATGGGGACCTTGTACACCATGATAGTCAAAGGTGTGAACCATGACTACTATGATACCCATGGGAGTAAACCCTGACAATAATGATAGTATTGGGAGTAATCCTTGATTACTATGATAATATTGGGATTGAACCTTGACTACTATTATGGTTTAGAGGATAATCACATACCATCATGATAGTCATGGAAAAGTGACATGACTACTATAGAAATGATTTTCTTTTCTTATGTGTATACCACCATTCCATAGTTTACGCTAATGATATTCTTTCATAGATCATGTTCCTTTATTCATTTATGATAAATATCATACGAAATTGAATGATTTATTTAATGACTCAAGATTATTATCTTAGAAATATAGGGTGTATGTTTCAAAGGTTATGTTCATGTTTTATGACCTTATTGTCAAGTGATGCTTATGTAATCACTGATAAATCCCTTTTTTACCTGTACTAAATGTCTGATCTCACAGTCTTCATATATTTATTTTCCATTGGTTATCAAGAAAGGTTTTATTTAAGGTATGTCCAATAATGTTTCAAAAAGTGAATAAATTTTGGGGGATGATATAAATTTTAATGCGGTAGTTTATTTATTTCAAGATAACTAAGAGTTTATCCTAATTTTTAAAAACTATAAACCTAAAAGTTTCTTATGTATGAATGTGATCTAATATTTCTTTTGATTTTTTATGTTTTGGATCTTTTAAATTGGGTTGTGTTTATCAGGAAAAATAACATAAATGTAATGTTTAAATTTTTAACATCAAATCTAGCTGTGTGGGGATAAGCCTAAAACATAAACACAATTATTAAGAACATTTATATCCTTTAAAATATATTTAGGTATTTATACTGTAAGAAACTGATTTTTTATTGAGGTACATGTACTTTAATTTCCATCATGTTTCAGTTTAGATGTTTATATATGGAATAATTGTAATGACCGTTGAGGTCATAGATGTATCATGGATGTCGTCGGATCTTAGAAACAAACTATTTGGGTGAAAATGTTATGGCACACAATTAGAATAAACTGTATGGGGGGGGGGGACTCACAATTAGATAAAACCATGTGAGGATAAGAAGTGGGAGGCTATAATCCACACTGTCAGAACAAACCATATAATTTGGGGTGCAGGACCATGAGACCAAGTATAAAATCATGATAGTGGAATTTTTCATGATTTGTGCATGGTTAGTTAAAGCATGTGAAAAAAAAACAAGTGTTGTTCCCTACCCTATAATAGACCAGACATGGTTGGCACATAGTTTGGTAATCATGCGGAAAAACCATGCAATGAATAATTTTGGGAGATTAAGACAAAATTACCATAATTAATTCTATTTATAAATACAATTTGTCATTTATTAACTGGAAAACAAGATCACCCCTTTGATGCTCCCTTGGGCGACTATTCTTGGATTTGATCCTCCTCCATCCGGTGTCGGATTTCAGATATATCTGGCTCATTGGATCTTTATCAATAAGATCTCAATTTATTTTTGATAGTTTTTTATTCGTTTTTCTATCAGATATACTATTTAGATTCAAGACATTATTCCCTATAATAATGAACTTTATTCATTCTTCAATTTTCTCCCAATATGAGTCCAATCAGGAGCGGATCCTGAACGAGCAATCTATTATAGACATTCGGTATGTGGTATCAAGAAATTCGTTAAAAGTAGATGTTTTTATATATTTTATTTTGCGATGCACAACCAATCCTTGGAGAGTCTCCCTTGAAATGAGTTTTAATCAATGAATTAATTTTTTTAGCATAACATATATAATTATAGAGGCCATTATTGAATGTTATAGGTTAAGAACCTTCAATGAAAACTCCATCTTTTGTTATTTTATTATTATAAATGGACCACCATGGGTGGCATGTTGGAAATGGATGAATTTTGGTGTGCCTATTTACCCATTTCCATGGGACACAAATTGTGAAGGGATTTCTAAATCAAATTGATTAATTAAATAATGAATTGTTTTCTGTATTGAATTGTATTTAAATTTTAATTGAATTGATTAATAAGGAAGGGTAAGTAATTACCATAACCCTTGTACATTTTCTTATAAAGGCTTTTTAAAGAATGAGATTATTGTTTTGATGAATTTCCCGTGTTAGTTAACTGTTGAAAATCCTTTTAATCTTGACCAATAACTCAAGTGAACTTCATAGATGATATTGGATTGAGTTGTTCTGGGTGATGACCTTGACATCGTTCAATGAAATTGATTATATGATATTCTAGAATTATTATGATCATTCCTTGGGTCACACTTGGATTCAAATGATGAATTATATGGATGGACTCATTTGAATTTGACCATTTATATGCCTGAGTAATACTTAGATGGAAAATGATACACTCATATGGGTTGACTTTTATATGCTGATAGATACTTTATTTCCTTATATATTTCAAAGGATAACCTCAAAGGGAATTGATCCTTATGACATGGGTGATACTTGATCCCCTCAATGGACCGCCAATGATGAACTCATGTGGCAGAGATGATACACCACACCTAGAGATTTTATTGGATTCTTGAGAGGTTATTTATGGATGAGTTTATAGGGTGTTGGTTTGTACTATTACTAGAGTGATACCAAGATTTAAAATTAGGTATAGAAGAAAAAATGTCATGTTATAAATTTATTATTGAATGTAATGGTTTATATGATGCCTCTTAAAAGACAATGAAAAAATTTGGAATTGATCTTTGATTATACTTTAGAGATATCGTAATTAGGCATCATTGTTTACCTATATACATGGGGTATGTAGGGATTTATTCCAATTCCTAGAACATATTAATTAAATGATATTGAATGGATAAATGATGTTAATTATAATGATACGATAATGAATATTAAGTAAGAGACTTAAAATTTAAAATGAAAATTGATTATATGGAAATGTTATAAATGAGAACATAGATTATAATATTTTTAGTTTCAATACGTCATTTATATGTTATATTATTTCCTGATCATTGTTATCATTATATATCCACTGGATAATTAGAAATTGACCTTGGTTATTTTCCTAGTGGGATTATATCTCACACCCTTTTTGGGCCACCTTTGGGAACACAAACATTTTATATGATTGTAGGTATAGAAAATGGAAAGCACCATATTATAGGTTCTTAATTGCTAATAGGATTAGGAGGGCATGGAACCAAGATGAGGCTCATGATGCTAGTTGGGAAACTTATTACATTTTCATAAATTTTTACATGAATTATAGACATACAATGTATACATGTTTTGGATATTTTATTAAAGACATATGCAATTTATTATCATCATCATTGTATTTGACATCCTTTTGATATTATTATCTATTACTACCATAATAAATTGTATACATGTTTTTATTCTTTCAAAACTCATATGTTATTGATAATTTACCATTCTAAACTCTAGTGATGAGGGAATAGTATCCCCATTGACACACCTTGGTCATCGATGCAAGTCAAGAGCCTCTGAAGTTTTGGGAAATGCACCTGAGGCCATGCAACCCACTTGTCTAAGGGAAAATATAGAGTGGAATCATGGTTTAAGATGTTAAAAGTTGTTACAAGGGGTTTTATTTTTCAGATTATTATTATTTGGAGAAAGTAGAGTGGGGTAAAAAGTGAATGTAGTTTGGTAATGAGATACACATTGTCACAACTAACCCACATATAGAAAAAATCTAAATTTTATAGAATTAAATAGATGTTTTCCATATTTTTACTATTATAGCTGATTTGATTCCACTGTAAGGTGATACAATTAAATTTTGATGTTAATATTGATATGATTTTGGGTTATATTTTGTTGCAACCTGATGAGATGATGGTATGCCACTTCATACATCATTTTTATAAAATGATAAAAATCATATCTATGCATTATTCCTTACTATTTAGGATGCATTACATTTCTCATGATGTTGTGATAGGTTACAAGGAAAATATACATGATGTTGTGATATGTGTTATAGAATGTGTCATAGTATGAATTAAGTGGATTACATACTTTGGTTATTGAAGAGTATGGAACCTCATGGATCAGAATTTTGTGGACCATTGATTTAGACTTTTAAATTTAATGGAGTTATAAATTTGAAATTAAAATTAATTGAAATGAAAATGAATATGTGAAATCAAGAGAAATTATATTGGAAACTGAAATTCTGTGTAGAAGAGAACTGGACGTAGACCTAACCTTATTTGTGGGATGTATTAAGTATATTTATCTTTTATATATTATTTTTGTGTCACCCACACATGACTCAAGTAGCAGGAAGAGGGGTGTGTTTCAATATAGGAAGTATTGTACCTATACTGTTATAGTATCTGATCTTTTAAGATAAAAAATTTGATAATGTTCTTTTCTGAGGAATGTGTTTTTCAATGTAGGGGAATTCCACAACGAAAACCTCCCATCAAACACTTGGTGGGTGGTAAAAACTACAATATAGATGTAACATCCCAGGTAATTAAAGAATAAATAATTTTCATATTTATTAATATTAGAGAATTAAATATGAATTTTAATTAAAAGGGGTTGCTATGTTCGATAGCGTACCCGATACGCAACGATGAGTTTCTTTGAAACTTACGTAGCACACTAGTAATATAATAATATTATTTTAAATGTTAGTTAACAAGTAGCCGTTGTACTGGCGGGAATGAATAGAAATAACTAAAATATAAATAGATATGTTTTTAAATGTTTATACATTTACCCAATAAAAGATAAAGGCTTAAAATATGGAAAGAGTTCAATTTTAGGCTTTTATACTCTAATTTTCACTAAAGGTTCACTTATCACCTTTTAATGGTGAACCGTCATTAAATATAGTTTTGATCACTCTTTTACTTTCTATTGGACAAAATATAAATCTTCTTAAGAATCGGGACATCAAATTTTACTTTGTGTAATTTTTTGGAACCTTTCTGATAAAGTTCATTTTTTTATGAATAGTGTAAAATGTTGCATTTTAATTCAAAACCTCTTTTTGATCTAATTTATTTATATGATTAGATTATCTTTTGAATTGGTTTTAAAGTGAAATTAGAATATATTTTTACCAGTTAATCCAATGGTGGTCATTGGAATCAATTTCGATTTGAAATCGGACTTAAACTAGTGTCAATCTTTTGATACTTATTGTTTTGTAAAAACACGCTATTTGTCATGACAGCGGGAATTAATTATTAAATTAATTAATTCGACTTATATGTTTTGAATTTTGTAAAATGGACTTCATTTTTGAGTTTGGAATATCAAATATAGCTTAGGGTGAATTTTTGGTAATTTTCTGAAAAACTACAATTTTTGATGAATAGTGAAACCACTAAGTGGTAATCAAGCAAACTGATTTTTCAGTTAAATAAAATTTTACCACTAATGTGTATTGAATTTTGAAAATCCGACATACATGGTTGTCATTAAGAAGTAAAATGTGGTTCAATGAGATTATAATAATTTTTTGGTGAATAGTAACTCATTAAGTTCTTAATCGCGATTAGTGGTAATTAGGGTAGTTTAATGTATAAATAATGCTTTAATAATATAAAATGACCTAGACACATGTCCCAACCTCATTGGTTGTGTCATGGCCGACCAAGACAAGTCATGGCCTAACTTGGGGACCCCATGTATCCACTTTTGTTGGGAAATAACATAAATTACTTTTTATTAAATGTTAAAGTGAAAATGACACAAACATAATATGTTTTGCGAAAACAATTTTTAAGTGGGGTTATACAAGTCCAAATTTTGATTATAAATATTCAATGGAAAGCTAAAAAGATTTCCTATATCATAGTATTTGTTTTATAATTTTTAGACATTATATAAATTAAATTATGTACGACATAATAATGATGCAGTGATGACATCATTATTTAACGATTAAAATAAAATGGAAAGATAATGTAAAATCTAAAACCTACACATGGCCAAAACCAATTGGATGAGTGGATTTCGAATCCTTATCACCTTATCCACGAATTCTATCAATGTGGGACCTTTTAAAACCGAAACACATTTTCAAATAAAGTTATATTTCTTTACTTTCCAAAAGTGCCCCTCCTCTCCCCTTATAAAAGGCCCCCACCTCTACCTCATTTCACACACTCTTCAAGCCATTGGCTCGGCCAACCCCTGCCCATTTGCTCTCTCCACATCCCTCTCCTCATCCTAGAGGATTCCCCTTGGGCAGAATCCTTTCAAAGGAAGCCTTTAAGCTCAAATCAAAAGGAGTTACACTTTTTAAGGTAATTCATCCTCTCATGCTCATTTGTTTTATTTTGCTTCTCCAACCCCCTAAACTCTTTTTATTTACTTCTTTTGTAACAACACCAGTATCTTCAATATACTAGGATGTTTTTATAAGAGTTATTTGAGCTACACTCTCACACAACTACATCAAATGGTTAAAGAACATACGTTTTCCGTGGATGGCGAAATTATGCCTCCCGAAACGATGATTGTTCAATACTCATTTAACACCTTCAAAGGTGGCCATTATGATGTCACTATTTTTATATATGATATATATTATGTATATGTTTTCCTTAAGCTTCTGTTTTTCTTCATTTTGGTCATGCTTTATGGCTTCCATTATGGGTATACGCGATATCTTCATTTAAGGAAGTGCGGACTACCGCCCCCTCAAAGTGATGTGATTCGTTAATGCCATATGTGGGACGTGTAAAGGATGGATTTAAAGTTATTATATATGATTTTATACTGGAATTATAATATACCTACATATCATTATTATTTATTTCCATTAATGTATGAGATAGAAATGAAGGTAGCGTTCATGCGTACGTACGGACTACCGTCTCCATGAACGGTGCATTTCATTTCTTATCCCCAAATGTAATGTACTATTAAAAGTACATGTATATAATGGATATATATAATTAATGATATATCTAAATGATGAATATAATTCTGGAATTAAAATATACATACCTATCATTTAGTTTTAATTCCATTAATATGACAAAGAAATGAAAGTAGCGTTCATGCGTACGTACGGCTTACCGTCTCCATGAACGGTGCATTTCATTTCTTACCTCTAAATGTGATGTAATATTATAAATGAATGTATGTACTGGATATATATGACATATATGATATCTACATAATGAATACCATTCTGGATATAATGAACCTTTGACCAAATTAACAACATGTAAGTATAAGAAGTCAATTTTTGACTTAAGAACCAAATACCGACAAAATGAACATTATTAACTTAAATGATTACATGATGTTCATAACATGGTATAAAAGGAATAATGAACTTGGAAAAGATTCATAATAAAGTAGAGATTAACTAAAGTTTATTATTCAGGAGTTTAAAGAACGGTCGGGTCAAGTCAGATACGAGGTATGGGAACTTCTTAACCCAATTTCCATTCTTTGGGTTAATCTCCTACTTTCAAATTATGTCATTATATTATTATGTCGTATCTTGTATTTTTACTTTATTTATGTGTACTTATAGTGAATACACATAATGTATCTATTTTATTTTAAAAATTATCTTTGTATGGGACTTCGTCTCAATCTCCTTTCGTTGAGGCATATTTTATTTTATACACAACTTTCTTTTATGCGGTGTATAAACCCCTTTGACTTTTACGTTTATTCAAAAGGAATCTTTTTTATACGAAGCGTTTACTAAACGACAAAAGGGAATGTTTTTGTCGTACGTATGCGGCGACAACGACTTCTCCGCCGTCGTAACCGTTATTTGAGTTTCGGCTTCCTCTACAAGCCATACCTTCTTTTTAAAAGAAAAATAAATACCATATTTTACTTTTATTTTATTTTGGTATTGAAAATGGTTTTCATAATGTTTTTATATCAATGTGTTGTATTGATATCTCGTGATTGAAATGTGGAAATTTTATGTTTCCTTTATGCTTGTTTTATGTGATATGATTATGTTATGGTTCTTGGGCATTATTATGAAGACGGGTGGTTCCGTGATAAACTAAGGGCGGGTGAGCCCGTTATAGCTCTCCAATGCATTGGGTAACGCGAAGGAGTGAAACGTTAAGGTTTCTCCGAAGAGATTTTAGGGAATATACTGCGATGGGTATTCCAAACGTAACCAAGAGGGTTACCCCCTACGTAAGAATGTTATGAATGCCTCAAGTTACCTTTACGTATTATGATTTATATGATTTATTCATGTTTTTATGAGGTATGTTAAAGTGCCTATGTTTTATGGGTAAAGTATGATTTCATTCTTATGTATATATGAACTCATGTTTCCTTTCCATGTTTTTATAACCCATACTGAGTTTTTACGCTCATCCCAAGTTTTTGAAATGTTTTTCACAGGTCAAGGGAAAGGTACATGATAAGATGATAGAGTCAAGGATGTGTCAAGAAATAATCCATGTTTTATTTTAAATGTGTTTCCATTGATGGGAATGAAGAATACTATCTTTATGTAACCTCTTTGTTTATATGTGGAATGTAATGCATGTTTTATGATCTAATTCTCTAAAACTCTAAACCCGAAAAGATCCTCAACGTGTAATCTTGTAATAACTCAAGATTAAGTAAGGTTTAAGGCTGGGGCCTTATAGTTGGTATCAAAGGTTGGTTTAGACAACTTTAAGAGTTAGAAAAGTGTTAAATTATAATATGATTGAAATGATATAGCATTTACGGATTACCATGTTGCTTCGCCTAAGATATTTCCATGTTCAGAATGGTTTTCCGTAGGGGAAACAAAGCAGCTATGTTGGGACGACATCAGGAGGAAGACAACCTTCCAAATCAGCAACCTGAGATGGTTGGAATCGGAACTGAACAGTTTGTTGCAGTGATGGCACAGTTGACTCAGGCTATAAATGGTGGTGGTATCCATGCACGAGATCAGCCAGATCAACCGCATAGGAACATGTCAGTGGTGGAACATTTCATGAGGCAACATCCACCATCATTCAGAGGATCATCTGACCCTGTGCAAGCTGAAGGGTGGATTAAAGCACTGGAGAAGATTTTTGATGTCATGGGGTGTTCAGACAATCAAAAGGATAGTCTTGCTATTTACCGTTTGGAGGGTGAAGCAGATCAGTGGTGGTCTATGGTTAAAAATATCAGGGAAGCCGATGAGATTGATGCTCTTGACTGGGATGATTTCAAAGGTATGTTTCTTGAGAAGTATTTTCCTAAGGCTGTTCGACTTAGGATGGAAAAGCAATTCTTGGAATTGAGGCAAGAGGAAGACTCAGTGGCTGCCTATGAAGAAAGGTTCACTCGATTGGCAAGGTATGCTCCCAATTTTATCCGGGACCTTGATAGTAAAATCAATCATTTTTACTCAGGATTAAATCCAAAGTATCGAAGGGCATTAGCTTCTCGTGATTTTAAAAGTTATGAAAAGCTTGTTCGATGTGCTGAGAAGGTGGAAATGGAGTTTTCTGATGACCAAGTTTTCTATAACAACCAGCAGAAGAAGAGACCGAGGTGACAGGAGAAAGGTAAGAATTCTTCAAAAAAGTCTGATGGTAAGAGAACTAAGTTTCCAGTTTGTGATAAATGTGGCAAAAGGCATGCTGGGGAATGTCTTCTGAATTCTGGAAAGTGCTACCGATGTGGTAAGATGGGACATAAGGCTCGTGATTGCACTGAAAAGGATCAAGGTGAAGGTAAGAATAAATTTGATTTACAGTTAGTGAAATGTTATAAGTGCAATGAGATGGGTCACTATGCAAACGAGTGTCCGACAAGGAGCTTGAGTGATGGGAAGCAGTTAGACTACAAGCAGAAAGGGGTGGTGAAATCCTTTGCAACTACTTCAGCAGATGTTGGGCCATCGAATGAAGTGGTGTCAGCTCTAGGGAGCTCAGTATTTTTCGAAGATTGACTTGAGATCGGGGTACCATCAGTTGAAAGTAAAAGAAGCAGATGTTCCGAAGATTGTGTTCCGTACTAGATATGTCCATTATGAATTTGTAGTAATGCCTTTTGGGTTAACCAATGCACCTCCTGTATTCATGGACCTTATGAATAAAATTTTCCATGAGTTCTTGGATAAGTTTCTGTTTGTGTTTTGAGGTTTGTGAAGAGGTTATGTGTGCCTTGTGATTCACAGTTGAAGAGAGAGTTGTTATGTGAAGCTCATAGTTCTCCGTTTTCAGTTCATCCGGGCAGTACTAAGATGTATAGAGATCTGCGGGAGTATTACTGGTGGGATGGAATGAAAAGAGATATTGCTGATTTTACTGTGAAGTGTTTGACTTGTCAGCGGGTTAAAGCAGAGCGGCAGTTACCGAAAGGGATGCTTCAGCCTTTACCAGTGCCAGAGTGGTAATGGGAGAATATATCCATGGACTTTGTTGTTGGATTACCGAAGACATCTCGAGGTAATAATGCAATCTGGGTTATTGTTGATCGCTTGACCAAATCTGCTCATTTCCTTGCTATACGAGATACTTTCTCTCTTGATCAACTTTCCCGTTTGTATCTTAAAGAGATAGTCAGGTTACATGGAGTTCCCCTCTCCATTGTATCAGATCGTGATCCCAGGTTTACCTCTAACTTTTGGAAAGGCCTTCAGAAGTCGTTGGGTACTGAATTAAATTTTAGTACAGCTTTTCATCCTCAATCAGATGGGCAGTCAGAACGAACAATTCAGACATTGGAGGATATGCTACGAGCTTGTTCTATGGATTATCAGGGGAGTTGGGACCAGCATCTTTCTTTGGTTGAGTTTTCATATAATAACAGTTTTCATTCCAGTATACAGATGGCACCATTTCAGGCATTATATGGGAAGCGGTGTCGAACTCCAGCTTTCTGGGATGAAGTGGGTGAAAGGAAGTTGATGGGACCAGAATTGGTAGAAGAGATGGCAGAAAAAGTTCAGCTGATTCAGAAACACATGAGAACAGCTCAGAGCAGGCAGAAGAGTTATGCGGATAACCGGAGGAAGGATCTATCTTTCGAGGTAGGTGATCATGTTTTTCTCAAGGTTTCTCCTTGGAAAAGTGTGATGAGATTTGGTAAGAAAGGAAAGTTGAGTCCAAGGTTCATTGGACCATACGAAATTCTGGAGAGAGTTGGATCAGTTGCATACCGAGTGGCTTTACCTCCGAGTTTATCTCAGGTACACAATGTTTTTCACGTTTCGATGTTGAGAAAGTATATGCCAGATCCATCTCATGTTTTGAGTCCAGAGGTAGTTCAGCTGGAAGAGAAATTATCTTATGAGGAACAACCGGTCCAGATTCTTGACCACAGGGAGCAAGTGTTACGGAATAAGGTGATTCATCAGGTAAAGGTTTTGTGGAAAAACCACATGATTGAAGAGGCAACATGGGAATCTGAAAATGCTATGAGGGATAAATACCCCCACTTATTTTGATAAGTGAATAAAATTGCGAGGACGCAATTCCCAAAAGGGGGGAAGGATGTAACATCCCAGGTAATTAAAGAATAAATAATTTTCATATTTATTAATATTAGAGAATTAAATATGAATTTTAATTAAAAGGGGTTGCTATGTTCGATAGCGTACCCGATACGCAACGATGAGTTTCTTTGAAACTTACGTAGCACACTAGTAATATAATAATATTATTTTAAATGTTAGTTAACAAGTAGCCGTTGTACTGGCGGGAATGAATAGAAATAACTAAAATATAAATAGATATGTTTTTAAATGTTTATACATTTACCCAATAAAAGATAAAGGCTTAAAATATGGAAAGAGTTCAATTTTAGGCTTTTATACTCTAATTTTCACTAAAGGTTCACTTATCACCTTTTAATGGTGAACCGTCATTAAATATAGTTTTGATCACTCTTTTACTTTCTATTGGACAAAATATAAATCTTCTTAAGAATCGGGACATCAAATTTTACTTTGTGTAATTTTTTGGAACCTTTCTGATAAAGTTCATTTTTTTATGAATAGTGTAAAATGTTGCATTTTAATTCAAAACCTCTTTTTGATCTAATTTATTTATATGATTAGATTATCTTTTGAATTGGTTTTAAAGTGAAATTAGAATATATTTTTACCAGTTAATCCAATGGTGGTCATTGGAATCAATTTCGATTTGAAATCGGACTTAAACTAGTGTCAATCTTTTGATACTTATTGTTTTGTAAAAACACGCTATTTGTCATGACAGCGGGAATTAATTATTAAATTAATTAATTCGACTTATATGTTTTGAATTTTGTAAAATGGACTTCATTTTTGAGTTTGGAATATCAAATATAGCTTAGGGTGAATTTTTGGTAATTTTCTGAAAAACTTCAATTTTTGATGAATAGTGAAACCACTAAGTGGTAATCAAGCAAACTGATTTTTCAGTTAAATAAAATTTTACCACTAATGTGTATTGAATTTTGAAAATCCGACATACATGGTTGTCATTAAGAAGTAAAATGTGGTTCAATGAGATTATAATAATTTTTTGGTGAATAGTAACTCATTAAGTTCTTAATCGCGATTAGTGGTAATTAGGGTAGTTTAATGTATAAATAATGCTTTAATAATATAAAATGACCTAGACACATGTCCCAAACTCATTGGTTGTGTCATGGCCGACCAAGACAAGTCATGGCCTAACTTGGGGACCCCATGTATCCACTTTTGTTGGGAAATAACATAAATTACTTTTTATTAAATGTTAAAGTGAAAATGACACAAACATAATATGTTTTGCGAAAACAATTTTTAAGTGGGGTTATACAAGTCCAAATTTTGATTATAAATATTCAATGGAAAGCTAAAAAGATTTCCTATATCATAGTATTTGTTTTATAATTTTTAGACATTAAATAAATTAAATTATGTACGACATAATAATGATGCAGTGATGACATCATTATTTAACGATTAAAATAAAATGGAAAGATAATGTAAAATCTAAAACCTACACATGGCCAAAACCAATTGGATGAGTGGATTTCGAATCCTTATCACCTTATCCACGAATTCTATCAATGTGGGACCTTTTAAAACCGAAACACATTTTCAAATAAAGTTATATTTCTTTACTTTCCAAAAGTGCCCCTCCTCTCCCCTTATAAAAGGCCCCCACCTCTACCTCATTTCACACACTCTTCAAGCCATTGGCTCGGCCAACCCCTGCCCATTTGCTCTCTCCACATCCCTCTCCTCATCCTAGAGGATTCCCCTTGGGCAGAATCCTTTCAAAGGAAGCCTTTAAGCTCAAATCAAAAGGAGTTACACTTTTTAAGGTAATTCATCCTCTCATGCTCATTTGTTTTATTTTGCTTCTCCAACCCCCTAAACTCTTTTTATTTACTTCTTTTGTAACAACACCAGTATCTTCAATATACTAGGATGTTGTTATAAGAGTTATTTGAGCTACACTCTCACACAACTACATCAAATGGTTAAAGAACATACGTTTTCCGTGGATGGCGAAATTATGCCTCCCGAAACGATGATTGTTCAATACTCATTTAACACCTTCAAAGGTGGCCATTATGATGTCACTATTTTTATATATGATATATATTATGTATATGTTTTCCTTAAGCTTCTGTTTTTCTTCATTTTGGTCATGCTTTATGGCTTCCATTATGGGTATACGCGATATCTTCATTTAAGGAAGTGCGGACTACCGCCCCCTCAAAGTGATGTGATTCGTTAATGCCATATGTGGGACGTGTAAAGGATGGATTTAAAGTTATTATATATGATTTTATACTGGAATTATAATATACCTACATATCATTATTATTTATTTCCATTAATGTATGAGATAGAAATGAAGGTAGCGTTCATGCGTACGTACGGACTACCGTCTCCATGAACGGTGCATTTCATTTCTTATCCCCAAATGTAATGTACTATTAAAAGTACATGTATATAATGGATATATATAATTAATGATATATCTAAATGATGAATATAATTCTGGAATTAAAATATACATACCTATCATTTAGTTTTAATTCCATTAATATGACAAAGAAATGAAAGTAGCGTTCATGCGTACGTACGGCTTACCGTCTCCATGAACGGTGCATTTCATTTCTTACCTCTAAATGTGATGTAATATTATAAATGAATGTATGTACTGGATATATATGACATATATGATATCTACATAATGAATACCATTCTGGATATAATGAACCTTTGACCAAATTAACAACATGTAAGTATAAGAAGTCAATTTTTGACTTAAGAACCAAATACCGACAAAATGAACATTATTAACTTAAATGATTACATGATGTTCATAACATGGTATAAAAGGAATAATGAACTTGGAAAAGATTCATAATCAAGTAGAGATTAACTAAAGTTTATTATTCAGGAGTTTAAAGAACGGTCGGGTCAAGTCAGATACGAGGTATGGGAACTTCTTAACCCAATTTCCATTCTTTGGGTTAATCTACTACTTTCAAATTATGTCATTATATTATTATGTCGTATCTTGTATTTGTACTTTATTTATGTGTACTTATAGTGAATACACATAATGTATCTATTTTATTTTAAAAATTATCTTTGTATGGGACTTCGTCTCAATCTCCTTTCGTTGAGGCATATTTTATTTTATACACAACTTTCTTTTATGCGGTGTATAAACCCCTTTGACTTTTACGTTTATTCAAAAGGAATCTTTTTTATACGAAGCGTTTACTAAACGACAAAAGGGAATGTTTTTGTCGTACGTATGCGGCGACAACGACTTCTCCGCCGTCGTAACCGTTATTTGAGTTTCGGCTTCCTCTACAAGACATACCTTCTTTTTAAAAGAAAAATAAATACCATATTTTACTTTTATTTTATTTTGGTATTGAAAATGGTTTTCATAATGTTTTTATATCAATGTGTTGTATTGATATCTCGTGATTGAAATGTGGAAATTTTATGTTTCCTTTATGCTTGTTTTATGTGATATGATTATGTTATGGTTCTTGGGCATTATTATGAAGACGGGTGGTTCCGTGATAAACTAAGGGCGGGTGAGCCCGTTATAGCTCTCCAATGCATTGGGTAACGCGAAGGAGTGAAACGTTAAGGTTTCTCCGAAGAGATTTTAGGGAATATACTGCGATGGGTATTCCAAACGTAACCAAGAGGGTTACCCCCTACGTAAGAATGTTATGAATGCCTCAAGTTACCTTTACGTATTATGATTTATATGATTTATTCATGTTTTTATGAGGTATGTTAAAGTGCCTATGTTTTATGGGTAAAGTATGATTTCATTCTTATGTATATATGAACTCATGTTTCCTTTCCATGTTTTTATAACCCATACTGAGTTTTTACGCTCATCCCAAGTTTTTGAAATGTTTTTCACAGGTCAAGGGAAAGGTACATGATAAGATGATAGAGTCAAGGATGTGTCAAGAAATAATCCATGTTTTATTTTAAATGTGTTTCCATTGATGGGAATGAAGAATACTATCTTTATGTAACCTCTTTGTTTATATGTGGAATGTAATGCATGTTTTATGATCTAATTCTCTAAAACTCTAAACCCGAAAAGATCCTCAACGTGTAATCTTGTAATAACTCAAGATTAAGTAAGGTTTAAGGCTGGGGCCTTATAATAGAGGTGCTGGGTCATATGCTACCAGTGGATCCTCAAATAGTTGCAGTTGTGGCACCATTATTTTTACCAGACACAGGTGCTGAGGTATAATTCCATGAAAGCTTATTTCATTTCATGGAAACCATTTAAGGACCACCATGACCTACCCTAACTATAAGAGAGTTGACACGTGAATTCCAGTAGTAGAATCCTCCCAAATTTTCAAGGGATGGATAACCATAAGCTATAATATCTTTGGACTAGGCCTTACTATCTATCTTCGAGCATATAGATATGCCTCATATGATGAGGGTAAAGATATCTATGTATATGTTGTGTGATTACTCTAAGTTATAGTGGGATTAACATCACATGGGACTTGTTTTTCCTCGATATCATGGGTTCTGAAATCATTCACGTGATAGAATGGTTGGATCCCATTATTGATTTTGTTTATTTCTTTTGTAAAAAGGTAACCTTCACATCACTATAAGGAGGAATTTTTTTTCATAAGGCAGAATGGGAAGTCCAGAAGAGCCGAGTTGGAACAGAACATCATGGGCTAGGTGGGATGATATACTAGATTATGGTTTTGGTTTTTGATGATCTGGGAACACTTTATAAATATATTTTCCACTACTGGTTGATCATTTAAGGGATGTCTTCTTAAATTCCATTTTAGGATTACCTCCTGTGATATTGGTATATTTATTTATCGATCTAGTGCTAGTAGTTCCACTAGAATCTATTCCTCCATGTAGGATGGATACTAATGAGATTAAAGATCACAATAGGTAGATGGGGGACATATAGGTGAAGGGTTCTATTAGAAACAATACATCTACTTTGGGGTCATCGATTCTTTTTATGAATATGGAAGATAAAACCCACAGGAAATGGGTAGATTACTAGAAATTGTTCTAATTGATAGTTAAGAACTTGCATTCTATCCCATAAATAGATGATCTCATAAACCAGCACTAAGAAGACCGAGTCTTCTATAATATTGATTTGATATCTGGTTATCATCATGTGCATGAGAGACCATCAGACATACCTCAAACAACCATTCAGAGCAGGTATAGTTTATATGAGCTTTTTGTTATATCGCCTAGTCTCATGAACATGCCATCAGATTACATGGAACTAGTAAACTGAGTCTTTCATCTTTACCTTGATTCTATTTTGGTGGTTTTCAAAGATGATATATTTGTGTATTCTCACAATTGAAACAAATATGCAAAACATATTGAGGTCATCTTGAATATAGAAAAAGAAAATCATTTATATGACAAGCTCACAATGTTCCACTTCTTGATGGATCATATTCACTTCTCCTATCATATAATCACATAGATATTAGTATCAGTTTATCCATAGATGGTTAGGAATGTAGTTTACTAGGAGAAACCTAATTATTTTTTGGTGGTATGGTGTTTCTTAGGGATAACTGTATATTACATGCATTTTATACAATAATTCTTATGATTTGAAGCATTGATGTCCAACTTCACTAAAAAGGATGTGATTTTTGTAGGGTTAGATTCTTCTAATTCAACCTTTCATGAGAAATAATGGATGGTTGACTTCAGCACTGATAATGATTTTTTCCAAAACTGGGTATGATTTATACTATTTACTGTGATGCATTAGGTATTGGGCTTGGGGAAGTTATTATATAGGGTGATAGATTTATGGAGTACAAGGCTCAGATGTTGAGGCCATATGATAGTAATTACCCTACACACAATCACATTTTATCTTTATTGGTTCAGGCATTACACTATGGAATGCATTTTTTATTTAAAGAGTGTTTTCTTGTGTACACGAACCACAAAATCCTCAAGTATATATTTTAATGTCATGATCTGAATCTGAGGCCCTGGATGTGTGATGTGTACTGACAATATTTTGACATTGATCTTACCTATAATCCTGGTAATGGAAATATAGTTGCTGATGCACTAAGTAGGAGGACTCAGATACTGGTAGTGCAGTAAGCCAATAGTGAGTGGAGACTTATGGCTTTGTTCTCAGTGATGCACTTGGAGGTGCAGGACGGTGGGTGATATAAATCTATATCATCCATTTTTTTTACCTCTACCCTTAATGATAGAATAAGGATGATGAATGTTTCAGATTATGAGTGTCTAATTCAACAGAAGTTTGTGGCAGGTGATGAACCTACTCTTAGTTAGACCATATTGAAGGAAGAAATTATACTTTCTCAGGGTTGTGTATAGGTTTCAGAATAAATTCCTGAGGATATGGTGAGGGAAGTTCATGGATCAACATGGGTAGTGCACCTCGGCATCCACAAGGTGTATCATGATTTATAACACTGGTACTGGTGTCCATGTAGGAAAAGAGATGTAGCTAGTTTTTTCATGAGATATTCAACTTATTAGTAGGTGAAGGCGAATCACCAATGAATTTATAGAGTTTTACAGCATCTACCCATTAATAAATGGAAATGGAATGACATCATGAAAGATTTTTTAATAGGTTTATTGAGGTTTTATGAAGGTAATGATTTTGATTGGGTTGTTTTTGACAGTCTCACAATGTTTTCATGTTTCCTACTGATTGAGGAAACCATTAGTGCAGAAGATATTGGATGTTTTATATCTATGAGATATTATGACATAAGTAGTTCACACATACTATTGTTTTAGATAGGGATTCCTGGTTTAGGTCACGATTCTGGTAAGGACTATAGAGGGTACTAGGTACACATGTGATTCTGAGTACAACATACCACCCCTAGAAAAATAGCTTAACATAGTGCATGATTAAAGTGCTTGAGGACATGGTGTGAGCATGTATCCTTAATTTTTGGGCCTCTTGGGAGACTTATATACCCCTAGTCAAAGTCACCTACAATAATAGATTTCAGGATACTATACAGATTAAGTCTTATAATTATTTATAGGATAGGCCATGCTAATCACCAATGTGTTTTTTAGAGGGAGGAGAGGTAGCTATATTGTGAACTTGTCTTATTTAGGAGACCACTGATTAGGTGAAGTTGTTATGGAATTAGATGGTTACTACATAGTATTGTCAAAAATCATATGTTGATCACCGTAGATGACCTCTACAGTTCGAGGTTAGAGATCAATCCTTCTTCTATGTCTCCCTGAGGCCGGGACAATGGTGGATTATGAGATAGGGTATGATTTCACTATTATATTTCAGGATGTTCGAGATTCTTGAGAGAGACAGGACAACATCTTAACAGTTGCAGTTACCTTAGAGGCACCAACCCTTGCACAACGTCTTCAATGTATCTTAGTTGTGTGGTTACTATTTATAACCATCTCATAACATTCATCCTAAGGAGGTTCAGTTATTAGTAGATCCATTCTTTGATGTGTATCTTATACATTAGTGGATTATAGCATGAATGTTCTATGAGGATAGTCATTTCATCTAGTACGGGTGCTATGTAAGCATGGCCAAGTGCAATGTGAGATCTGGGAGTGGGAGGCTAATGTATGATCGTAGTGGCTAGAGTCTTTCTCATACAATCATGAACACTATTGAGAG
This sequence comes from Viscum album, assembly GCA_963277665.1. Classification (NCBI taxonomy): domain Eukaryota; kingdom Viridiplantae; phylum Streptophyta; class Magnoliopsida; order Santalales; family Viscaceae; genus Viscum; species Viscum album. The sequence continues at coordinate 132,909,950 of OY728162.1, forward strand.
GGAAAATTGGGGACAAATTTCTTTAAGGGGAAAAGTTTGTAAGAACCAGGTTCTTCTTTGAGGTACATATCCTTTACTTTTCCACCTTTTTATTATAAATTTCTAAATATGGAATATTGGAATAAAATTTGAGTTTATGGAGGTATTGGGGGTATCTTTGGATGGTTCAAATCCTAGAACACAACTACTTGTGCCAAAACATCCTAATACACAGTTAGAATAAATTGTGTCAGGTAGGCTTCATGGTTAGATAATACCAAGTGAGGTTGGACCGTGGGAGACTACATACCATAAGGTTAGATCAATTTGTGCAATTTTTGGGAGCATGAACATGAAACCATGTCTCTAATTTTGATAGTTGATTTTAGAATGGTATACACATGGATTGTAAAATTAAGCAAACAAATAATGCAATGTGTCCTTCCATACAAGAGACCGTGCACAGTTAGCACACAGTTTGGTAATAGTGCATCAAAATCACGTGTTGACAGATTTTGGTTGATTTTAACAAATTTACACTAATTAATTATATTTTTAAACATAATTCCTAATTTTATCAAAGGATTGTAATATGAAACATTTAAAGATCCATCGGATGAATATTCAATGATTTGATCATCCTTCTAAATCTAGTGTATGATTCAAGAACCATTGGTCTCGCTAGATCGAAATCAGTATGATCTAAATTACTTTTTATACATTATTTGTTTGTTTTGGTATTAGATACACTATGGAGTTGTATGATAATATTCCCTATTATTAGGTTTTTCATCCTTTAATCGATTTTCTCCCAATAGAGGTTGAATCATAAGATGACACTAGATGAGAAATATATTGTCATCCTATGATAGGTGGTCTCATGGTTTTCATTTAATTTCAAAGTGTTTATATATTATCATTGATCCATGCACCAAATTCTCAAATAATTAACTTTAAATTAGTTTTAAACAATAAATTAATTTGGTTAGTATGAAATATGTAATTAAAGAGGATTTCATTAAATATTAATGGTTTAGAACTTTGAATAGAACCAACCATTTGGTAGTATTGACTATTATAAATGGACAACCATGGGTGTCATGTCGTAAAAGGATATCTTTGGGTGTTCCTATTTAACCCTTGTCATGCGAGGAAAATTGTGAATGGTTTAGTAAATAATATTGAGGAATTAAATCTTTAATTTATTTGAACATATAATTGTATATCAGTTATATATGGATTAATTAAGAAAAAAGGGTCTATAATGATCATGACTCTTGGACTTTTCCTTGAAATGGTTTGTTAAATCCTTATATTCTAGTTTAGATTAATTTACCATGTATGTTATATAGGGACAAGCCTTCAAAGCATGATCAATTCCTTGATTCACCTTATGAGGTGTGACTGGATTGAGATTTTCTTGGTGATGGCCTTGGCATTGTTAAATGAAACTTATTATGTGATATTATTGAATGTTTATGAACATTACTTGGGCGAAACATAGATTCTAATGATGAATGTAATGGATATAATTATTTGGAATTTGAATTTCTTTTTGATGAGTGATACTTGGACTCCCAAGGATGGAATCATAGGGGTTGATTTTTTTATACCTATTGTTAATAGGATTCAATATAGATTTCCAAGGACGGACCAAAAGGGAATTCATCATTATTCCATGGGTGATACCTAGGCTCCCTTAGTGGACCACCAAGGATGGAATCATGTGTAATAGATGTTATACCACACCTAGAGTGATACCTAGGATCTTGAGAGGTTCCTCATGGGTGTAACACCCCATGCTTCCATGGTACACTTCTCTTTGATTAGTACAGTAGCGTGTGTTGTACGCAACTTCGAGTTCTAACACACCTCGACCAATCAAAGTAGCCGTTATGAATAGTAATACCCACTTTTTGAAATTTTATAAATTTTATCTCTCAAAATTGTCTTCATTTTTGGATTCTGAATATCGAATTTATCCTAGGGTAAAATTTTGGTACTTTTCGGATAATTTTTATATTTTGGTGAATAGTGAAAATTACTAAATTTTAATTAAAAACAACTTTTTTAATCAAAATAATTAATAGTGATAAATTATGAATTTTAGTGGTTTTAAAGTATATTTAGAATATATTTTTACCATTTTATACAATTTTGGTCATTGGACATAATTTCAGAATTAAACTGGACATAATCAAGTATCAATCTTTTGATAGTTATTATATCGTAAAAACACGCTTTTTGTTTTGACAGTGGGAATTAATTTTAAATTTATTTATGCCAATTATGTGTTTTGAATTTGTAAAAATGGATTCCATATTTGGAATTAGGATGTAAAAATTGTGTAAATAGGTAAATTTTATTTTTAGAAATTTTGAATAATTATTTCGGTAAATATTTTGTTTACCATGGTTAAAGGGTAAATCTGGTAAATAATGTTTAAAAAATAATATTATAAAAATAAAAAATTAACCTAAAAAGTTTCCTAACCATATTGTTGGATACATGTTCGACCATGGGCATCATTGGGTCGATTTTGGGACCCCATGGAGCCACATGTAGGTGATAGGGACACTTTTGTTTAATTAAGTTAAAATAAATACAAAATAGCCATAAGCATATATCTTTTAGGAAAAATTTTTTTACATAAGGTTATATATTTTGGATATTCTACTATAAATATTCATTATAAATATAAAAATATTTCCTACATAATGGTATTTTATTTATAATTTTTAGACACTAAATAATTTAATTTATTTATGACACAATCGTGATGCAGTAATTACCTAATTAATAAAAAATTATAAAAATTGATATTATAAATAACCAAATAAATGTAATTTCAGACATACTATAAATACAAATAATTATCTTGGTTAATATGACATTTTAGGATTGATTTCATTAACTTTTTTATAAGTAATCATTCTATTAGGATTTTTACAAAAATCTATTATTGAATACTGACAAAATTGACATAAAAGAGTTTTTAAAACAAATGTTATATAATTAATTGATATTAAATTCCTAAAAATATAAGGTTCTGCCAAGATACTTATATCATGATATTTGTATCATTAATGGACCACTTGGGGGTCACTTGGATGTATATAGTAAGTCTATTAACCATATAATATAAAAATACAAAGAGATATTGTAAAAGTGAAACTAATTAACTAAGAGTTAATACTTGAAGATATGGTTAATATAGTAACCGAAAACTGTCTAAATTTTATTGGTTTAGTGGTTTTCGACCTATACCAACCTTAAACATTAAATAATCCACTTTTGAGCCATTAGAAACCGAATATGAATTTATTATAAAATAATATTTCTATCTTTTCCAAAGGTACCCCTCACCCTTCTTATAAAAGGTCACTCCCCCTTCTTATTAATTCACACCATAAAAGCCTTTTGGTTCACCCAAAACCTCCCCAAATACTCTCTCAACTTCCCTAACATCATCATAGAGACATTATTTTGATCATAAAGCCATCTTATGGAGCCCTTTTGATCAAATCAAAAGGAAGAACCCGTAGAAGAGGTAATGTTTTTACCACCCTTTTTCAAGTTCCTTTCTTCTTCAACTTCTTCTTCATTGTTATTCTCTTTCTAAAATTATAACTCCAGTATCTTCTATATACTGTGATGTTATTATAAATAAATAACAACAAAATTCATTATTCTATCCATCCCCTGAATGACATGTCACCATACGTGCGTACGTACGGCCTACCATCTCCACGTCGTGGTGTAACTGTTATTCAATATATTATTATTTAGATGGGTATAATAATGATGTATAATTCATATAAATAATAAATATAACATGATAATGATTCTGTATATATGATATACCATCCAATTATATATTATTTTAATATCAAAATAATGACATTGTTGCTCGTGCGTACGTACGGACTACCGTCTCCACGAACGCGATGAGATTCATTCCACATCGTATCCATTCAAGACTAAATTTCATTTTATGAATAAAAAAAATTTAGAGTCATGATATCATTCTAGATATGAATAAGATACATCCTATCCATAACAAATACGGCTCACATAACAAATAGTATAAAGGAAAACGAATCCGTTAACACCCGAAACGACCATAATACTAAGATATTATTAACAAATCAATGTTAAAAGATCATATATGATATCATATTAATGTAAATTATTCTAGTGTAATTAAATAAAAATTATTTTACCATTATACAGGAGGTTAACCTACCCTCGACCAAGGAAAAAGTACATTGTAAGGGGTTTCTTATCTCACTTTTAATTCCGTGAGATTTCCATTGTTCACCACTTATTTATTGAATGTGGTGTGTGTACTACCCATGATTGTATTAATTGTGTAATAATATTTAATTTATGGATATTTACATCATCATTGTATGATCCTTCTTTCATGGGTGTATGTTTCGTAAGTTACCAAATCGATAAGGGAATTTGAAATTTTAATTTCCACTCATTCGGCTTTATGCATACTTCATTGATTATTTTACTCCAAGATTATGTGTGGAATCACTATTAATTTTATTATGTCATAATTTACACTCCCCTTTCTATGGATATAATTTTGATACACATAATCACACCATTGATAAATTCTCAAGTCATCGGTGTGAACTTGAAAAGAGTAACTTTTACTCAATCTTGATTTGTTGAGTTAAGCATCCAATCCATTAGTGTTGTTTTTACAAGAATATGTGTGAATGTCCTTTTATTTTTTTACACTGAATATCCAATAATATTGAGTGTATTTATATTTTTCACACACAATTATGTCGTTGATTTATCCTTAACCTAAGGATACGACCATTATGAGAGATTTCATCTCAATTTATATTCCATTAAGAATCCTTTGTTGTTATACACCAAATCATTTTTATATGGTGTATGTAATGTACTTTGACATATTATATCATGAATACCTTTATTCTCATGATATTAAAAGGTATTTATTATCTCAATTATTTTTATTCAAGTGTCTCACTTTTGGTTAGGAACTCTAACTAAAATATCATTTTAAAATGTTTTAAAGATTTACTATTCTCATTAATGTCCATGTTTTAAAAATGGATTTAAGGATTTATTTATATGGAAACTAATGTTTTCAAATAAAAATTCATTTTAAATGTTTCAAAGTGGTATGAGACACTTTTATTCTAAAATCTATTTTAAATGGCTTCTTGAAAAATAGTGTGACTTTTAAATGTTTTCAAGAAAATTTGGGATATTTCTCTCAATAGTTTGATGATGATTTTAATCTATGTCAATATCCTTCATTATTCTCGATTGAGGTTAATCTGATACAATAAAATCTTCTATATTGTATCTAATGAGTTATGTTTGACTGTGGATGTGCTATTTTTATACCATTCATGGTTTGTGGTTAAAGTATTGACATTTCGTATGCTAGTTTTAATACTAATGTTTTTGTTATGTTTCAAACTTTTCATTTGAGGAAGGAATTGGACTTAGTAAGTGACGGGTGGAGCCCGTTATACCTCCTCGATGCATTGGGAGTTCTCATGAGACAAACTAGTGTCTTGGCATGAGGCCTTGACAAAATATTATTTGTAGTCTTGGCACGAGGCCTTGGATACATGGTTATGATAGTCTGACATTATGTATTCCATCATCATGAAAGTGGTTATTGATATTGCATGTGATTATTGAACTAGTAGAATATCCATGTGAATAAGTAAATAGAATTATTTAATTTTATATCTGCCATATTATGTTGAAGTTCTAGTTTAAAAGGCTTATGTTTTGGTTATACATTGCCTTAAGTGTTTATACCTATCTATGAATGCTTCTGCTATATTGTTATCCTTACTGAGAATCTGAGATCACCACATTAAATGTTTTATTTTTCCCAGGATGTGAAGAAGTAATTTGTGAATGACATGTAGGGATAGTATGAGGGGATATGAAGACAATATTTTGTTGTAGTTCTTTTTACCTTATGATGTAATGTAAACCATATGAATGTATCTAGTACTTCCAATGCTACTAAACTAATCGGTCTTTCGAGACTTGATCCTTTGTGATCATGCCAATGTTATAATAATGCACCGACTCTGGGTAACTGGGGTCGGGGCATTACAGTTGGTATCAAAGGATATTTAGTACAAACCTTAGAAGCTAGATTTAGATAAACTATGATTAGAGAACATAGACCTAAGATGGACTTTGAGGATTAGTATAGAAGAACATTCTAGAATTTTGGTATTGTAGAGATTTTGTGTGTTTTAAAAACAATACATCCCTTTTTGGATATGATTAGGTAGAGGCGGCTCTCGAACAGATGTACCTAGGGGTAAAACCTGAAAAAACCACTTTGAGCTAGACTCAAATTGGAACTGGTGCATGACAACGGGCCTTGCTGCACTCTTGGTTATGACACTCCCTGGGGATATGCTTTGGTAAATTCACAAGATTAGTTCGAACCATTATAAAGAGAATTAAAAAAATTCCATTAAGAATATATGTCGAGAAATAGATAGTGGATAACCTAGATTTTAACATACTGTACCCCAAGTTAGGATATATTGTGCAATTACAGGATTATCCTATTATGTCTAATTTTTTTACATTCTTATTAGATAAGTATTCAAAAACCCTAATTGTATTTTCTTTTTGTTAGTTAAAACATGGAGGGAGCAAGATCAGAAACAAATATTCTCACTCTTCCTGAAGAACTACTTACAATTATTATCCAAAAGTCATGTGTAGATGATGTTGAAACTTTTTCAAATGTCCAAGTTACATGCAAACAACTTTATGAGACATCCAATACCTCTATCATTGCACGATTATTTCATGGATCAAGTACCAACTATGGGATAATATTGTGCTCTCAACGTTATTACCATGCTAAGTGTGGGAAGTACCATCAGGGTATTTTCAAATTCTTCACTTTATCTCAAAATTACGTTACACTAAATGATTTTCTAGATGCTGCAGAAGAGGGAGACCTTAGAGCAGTCTATATGTATCAAATTATATATTTATCTCTTTTGGGACATACATAAACTGATTTACCAAAACCTTATTTTGAAATATTTGAAGATGAATCAATAAGAATTTATCTAGATAAACATGTTAAAGACTATGTCTCAAAATTATATATAAGAAATACATATTTTTTTTATGATGCATCGATGCTTCCATAGATATAATCCAATATGGATGAGGAGTTTTTGGGTAAAGGAAGTAGGTGATTTTGAAAACTTCATGAGGTACCATTGTGACACATGAACGCATTATACCAAATGGAAATTCCGCATAGTCTCTCTAGAGTTCATGATGTGTTAAACATATCACCAGTGAAAAAATACATGCATGAACCAACACATGTACTCACCTATGAAGAATTAGAACTGGAACCCAATCTATCTTATTGTGAAGAGACTATCAGAATTATTCATACCAAAGATCAAGTGTTGAGAAACTGGAGGACTCGTCTGGTAAAGTTCTATAGAGAAATCATAAGATGGAAGAGGCAATGTGGGAACCCGAGGAACATATGATGAAGAACCTATGTGGAAATAAATGGATGGTGAAATGTTTAAAAGTGTTTGTGATCTTTATTGATGGGATTACTTTGGAATAATTCTCTCTTGTATGTGTAAACCTGCAATTTATCATGTGAAAATGACATTTGAGGAAGAATTATCTTTTCTATTGTGGATATAGTTATAAATAACCATTTGGTCTTATATGATCATTGGGTTTTAAGAAATTACAAGATATTATATTTTGGGATGAAAATTCAAGGTATGAGAAAACATTTGAGGTTAAATTATGTTATGGTTATTTTGAGGAATTTAATTAATTTTGGTAATATTATAAAATATAGTTTTTGAAAAAGGACAACACGTAGACCGTGTGACAACCCGTCACGTCAGACAAAGATGTGGGAATCGAACCCAAAACCAAAGTGTGATTGGGACTTATCACCTACCACTGGACTACATGATGTCCATAGTTAGTGTGACTAGTTATTTTTATATTAATGATTTCATTGATCAATAATAATTTTATTTGGGATCTTATGCCTTATCAAATGAATACCATTAGTATAAGAAAATGATTTGGTGATTATGTGATGAATGTTATTTTGGAAGATATTCACTTTGTGGGGAACACTATATGCCCAAGGAAAATAAAATTATATGGGATTTCATTTGAGGATTAATGGGGGATTTTTATCTATGTTTTTATTGTTGATTTATAGTAATTTTGGTTATTTATGGAAATGATTAACCTATAATAGATAATATGTGATTAGGTTAATAACTTTTAAGTATGTGACATTAAGAGTAGTTGATGTCATTTGGAGAAACAAATTAACGTGGAAGACTAAATAACCAAATTATTCTATGTTTTGGGTTTCAATATTAGTTTGGATTATATTGAAGGATTTTATGAACAATTGTTTATTGAATGGTATTTATTTAACATTGGGGTATTGATTTTAGAAATTAAGATTAGTGTTTATTTCTCTCAAGGAATATCCTTTTGGGGGATCATTAGATCTTGTACTAACCATTTTGGTTTTGATTAATCTCTAAAGACAATGTAAATATATAGTTTATCCTGCGTGGATCAAGTTATTCTATAGAAGTTTATTCTTGCTCTTCTAGTGTGACCAAGTCTTCTTGAATACTCATCGTTTAAAAAAAATGAGTTAGTGGTGGAAATGTATTAAAGAATGAAACGTTACTTAAAAATTAAGTATATCTCTTTATGTTCTTAATCAATCTCAGAAATTAATTCCACATCTTTATGTGATGTAACTTAAATTAAATAAATAAAAATGATGTTCCTTTACTTTTCCTATTGGGAAACTAATGACCATTTGTCCCATCACAAGTTTGGGGTTTTGTTGTTGTTATCTTTCTCCTGATCATATTTTCTATAGCTCTCCATCAGAACTTGACACATAGTTTATCATCCATATCCATGTTTTTCTACATGGAATCCAAGTATAGGTTATCTCAGGTGACCTTTGTACTTCCCTTTCTTTCTTTTAAAGTGATAGTTTTATTGACTCATTTTCCGATGTGGGACTTCCCATTATATTCCCAAGCCCAATTTTAAAAATTTAGTGGATGAAATTTATTGAAGGAGGGGATAATGTAAAACCCCAAGCTTCCACAGTTTGCTTCTCTTTGATTAATATAGTAGCGTGTGTTGTACGCAACTTCGAGTTCTAACACACCTCGACCAATCAAAGTAGCCGTTATGAATAGTAATACACACTTTTTGATATTTTATAAATTATATCTCTCAAAATGGACATAATTTTTGGATTTGGAATATCGTATTTATCCTAGGTTGAAATTTTGGTACTTTTAGGATAACTTTTTTATTTTGATGAATATTGAAAATTACTAAATTTTAATTAAAAAAAACTTTTTTAATCAAAATAATTAAAAGTGATAAATTATGAATTTGAGTGGTTTTAAAGTATATTTATAAAATATTTTTACCATTCAATAAAATTCTAGTCATTGAACATAATTTCACAATTAAACTGGATATAAAAAAGTATCAATCTTTTGTTAGTTATTATATCTTGAAAACACGATTTTTGTTTTGACAGCGGAATTAATTTTAAATTAATTACTGCCACTTCTGTTTTTTGAATTTGGAAAAATGGATTCCATATTTGGAATAATTATGTCCAAATTGTGTAAATAGGTATCTTTTATTTTTAAACATTTTGAATAATTACTTCAGTAAATATTTTATTTACCATGGTTAAAGGGTAAATCCGGTAAATAAGGGTTAAAAAATAATATTATTATAATAATAAATTACTCTAAAACGTTCATAAACTTATTGGTGGATAAAGTCTGACCATGGTAATATTTGGGTTGATTTTGGGACCCCATGGAGCCACATTTAGGTGATAGGAACACTTTTTTTTAATTAAGTGAAAATAAATACAACAATTCCAAAAGCATATATCTTGTAGAAATTTCTTTTTAAATAAGGTTATATATATTGGATTTTCTAATATAAAAAGTCATTATAAATATAAAAATATTTCCTACATAATGGTATTTTATTTATAATTTTTAGACATTAAATAAATTAATTTATTTATGACACAATGGTGATGCAGTAATTACCTAATTAATGAAAAATTAGACAAATTGATAATATAAATACCCAAATAAATGAAATTTGAGACTTTATATAACTAAAAATAATTTTATAGGTTAATATGACATGTTAGGAGTGATTTAAGTAAAATATTTTGAAGTAATCATGCTGTTATGATTTTTACAAAAATCAATTATTGAATAGTGAAAAAATTGACATAAAAGAGTTTTTAAAACAAATATTATATTATTAATTGATTTTAAATTCATAAAAATATAAGGTTCGTCCAAGAGACTTATATAATGATATTTGTATCATTAATGGACCAGTTGGGGGACTCTTAGATGTATATAGTAAGTTTAGTAACCATATAATATAAAAATAGAAAGAGATATTATAAAAGTGAAACTAATTAACAACGAGTTAATACTTAGAGATAAGGTTAATATAGTAACCTAAAACTGTATAAATTCAATTTGTTTAGTGGTTTTCGACCTATACCCACCTTAAACTTTAAATAATACACTTTGGAGCCATTATAAACCGAATATGAATTTATTATAAAATAATATTTCTAGCTTTTCCAAAGGTGCCCCTCACCCCTCTTATAAAAGGGAACTCCCCCTTCTCATTAATTCACACCATCAAAGCCTTTTGGTTCAGCCATAACCTGCCCAAATAATCTATAAACTTCCCTAAATTTATCCTAGAGGCCTTAGTTTGATCATAAATCCAACCTAAGGATCCCTTTTGATCAAATCAAAAGGAAGAACCCGGAGAAGAGGTAATGTTTTCACCACCTTTTTTCAAGTTCCATTCTTCTTCAACTTCTTCTTCTTTGTTATTACATTTATAAAATAATAACTCTAGTATCTTATATATACTGTGATGTTATTATAAATATATAACATCAAAATTCATTATTCTATCCATCCCTTGAATGACATGTCACCATATGTGCGTACGTATGGCCTACCGTCTCCACGTCGTGGTGTAACTGTTATTCAATATATTATTATTTAGATGGGTATAATAAGGATGTATAATACTTTTAAATAATAAATATAAAATTATAATTATTCTTTCTATATAATATACCATCCAATTATATTTTATTTTTATATCAAAGGAATGATATTGTCGCTCGTGCGTACGTACGGACTACCGTCTCCACGAACATGATGAGATTCATTCCCCATCGTATCCATTCAAGACTAAATTTCATTTGATGAATAAAAATAATTTTTAGATACATGATATAATTATGTATATGAATAAGATACATCCCATCTATAATAAATACACCTCGCATAACAAATAGTATAAAGGAAAACGAATCCGTTAACACCCGAAACGACGATAATACTAAGATATTATTAACAAATAAATGTAAAAAGATCTTATATGATATTATATTAATTTAAATGATTCTTGTGTAATTAAATAACAATTATTTCACCATTATACAGGAGTTTAAACTACCCTCTACCAAGGAAAAAGTACAATGTATGGGGTTTCTTATCTCACATTTAATTCCGTGTGATTACCATTGTTCACCACTTATTTATTGCATGTGGTGTGTTTACTGCCCATGGTTGTATTCATTGTGTAATATATGTTAATTTATGGATATTTAAATCACCATTGTATGATCCTTCTTTCATGGTTGTATGTTTTTTAAGTTACCAAATCGATAAGGGAATTTGAAATTTCAATTTCTACTAATTCGGATTTACGCATACTTCATTGATTATTTTACTCCAAGATTATGTGTGGAATCACTATTCATTTTATTATGTCATAATTTCCACTCCCCTTTCTGTGGATATAATTTTTATACACATAATCACTCCATTGATAAATTCTCAAGTCATCGGTATGAACTTGATAAGAGTAATTTTTACTCAATCTTGATTTGTTGAGTTAAGCATCCAATCCATTGGTGTTGTTTTTACAAGAATATGTGTCAATGTCCGTTGATTGTTTTACACTGAATATCCAATCATATTGAGTTTATTTATATTTTTTACACATAATTATGTCGTTGATTTATCCTTAACCTAAGGATACATCCTTTATGAGAGATTTCATCCCAATTTACATTCCATTGAAGCTTCTTTGTTGTTATACACCAAATCATTTTTATATGGTGTATATAATGTACCTTGACATAGTATATCATTAATCCCTTTATTCTCATGATATTAAATGGTATTTATTATCAAAATTATTTTTATTCAAGTGTCTCTCTTTTGGTTAGGAACTCTAACTAAAATATAATTTTAAAATGTTTTAAAGATTTATTTTTCTCATTAATTTCCATGTTTTAAAAATGGTTTTAAGGATTTATTTATATGTACATTAATGTTTTCAAATCAACATTAATTTTAAAAGTTTCAAAGTGGTATGGGACACTTTGATTCAAAAATATATTTTAAATGGATTCTTGATAAATAGTGCGACATTTAAATGTTTTCAAGAAAATGGGGGATATTTCTTTCTATAGTTTGATGATGATTTTAATCTATGTCAATATCCTTAATTATTCTCTATTGAGGTTAATATGATACAATACAATCTTCCATATTGTATTTAATGAGTTATGTATGACTGTGGATGTGCTATTTTTATACCATTAATGGTTTGTGTTTAAAGTATTGACATTTTTTATGCTAGTTTTAATATAAATTTTTATGTTATTTTTCAAACTTTTCATATGAGGAATGCATTGGACTTAGTATGTGACGGGTGGAGCCCGCTATAGCTCCTCGATGCATTGGTATGTCTCATGAGACAAAATAGTGTCTTGGCATGAGGCCTTGAAAAAATATTATTTGTAGTATTGGAACGAGGACTTGGCTACGTGGTTATGATAGTCTGCATTATGCATTCCATCATCTTGAAAGTGGTTATTGATATTTCATGTGATTATTCGACTAGTAGAATATCCATGTGAATAAGTAAATGAAATTATATAATTTTATATCTTCTATATTATGTTGAAGTTAAATTTTAAGAGGATTTTATTTTAGTTATACATTGCCTTAAGTGTTTATTATTATCTATGAAAGCTTCTGCTATATTTCTATCCTTACTCAACATCTGAGCTCACCCCTTTCAATGTTTTATTTTTCCCAGGATGTGAAAAATAATTTGTGAATGACCTGCATGGATAGTATGCGGGGATATTAAGACAAGATGTTGTTTTAGTTTTTTTACCTTATGATTTAATGTAAAACTTATGAATGTATCTAGTACTTCCAAGGATACTAAACTAACCAGTCTTTCAAGACTTGATCCTTTGTGATCAAGCCAATGTTATGTAATAATGCACCGACTCTGGGTAACTGGGGTCGGGGCATTACAATGGGTGGGCTTGCAGTGTATTGGTTTATACTATACGTAGAGTGATACCTAGATTAAAATTATTTATTCTTGGGATGAGATTACGTTATGAATTTATTATCTAATGAAATGTTTATTTGAAGTGTCTCCCAAGCCAAATCACATTCTAGAATTCAGTATTTGTTTAAACCTTATGGATTGCCTGCACATGAATTATTTTTTATCAATCTTTATGGTGGAAGTTAAAAATTATTCATGGACTTTATAATTTTTTAATTAAATGTAATTAAATTGATAAATTATGTTTATTATTATGATACATGATTTATTTTTATTTAATATACTTACCTTTTTAAAAGAAAATTTATTAAATCAAATTTTCTATAAATGAGAAATTCGATTATAGGAAAACTAATTTCAGTAATTATATTATATATTATATTTATTCCTATAAATATTTGTTATTATATATTCATTAGATGATTGGAACTTTACCATTGGTGTTTTCATACTGGTATAATATCTCACACACTATTTGGGCTGCCTTCAGGTATTAAAAAAATTATATGATTTAGGTATAGATAATGGAAAGCACCATATTACAAGTTGTTGATTGCTGCTTAGGATCATGGTATGCTGAAACCAAGATGAGGCTTGTGATTCTTTTAGAGATAAATTTTTCCTTTTTTTAATTTTGTTCCATATGCTGTGTACTTTTTATATATATATGTTTTGGTTATTTTATTAGATACATATTACATGTATTATCATCAAAATTATATATAATATTACTTTTGATATTGCTATCTATTCTAGCGATGTCTCTATTTAATGTATGTTGAAGGCTTCAACTATTTGTATGTTATTGATATTTCACTATTCTTTACACTAGTTATTGGGTAATAGTCTCCCCATGGACACACCTAGGCCCTCACTTATAGTCAACAGAATCTGGTGTTTGGGGCGATGCGATTGAGGTAATATAACTCACCCATCTTGGGGGACCTATTTAGTGGAATTTGGTTCTAAGAAATTACATATACTAATACTTAGAATAAACCCATTCTATGCTATGTATTTAAACCATTTTTAAATACTTATTTTTCTATCATGTAACACTTATATGGGTATAAGTATTATATAAAAAACACTTTAAAACGAAAAAATATCAAATATAATATACTATTAAGAAAAAATAATGAATAACCAATATATTTTCAATGTTAAACATGAAATATTTTTCCTTTGATGGGGAACACACAAAAAAAGGCAAGATATTCCCTCTACAACCACTATACGAAAAATTATCCATGATTATGTCTAATAAATAAACTAAAATTTGAAAAAATGATAATTATAGTTTATGGGAGGAAAAAATAATCAAGGTAAAAGAATAAATAGAAGGGATGAATGGTTTATACAGACTTATCAAGAAAGAAATATGTTGAAAAAAAAATGAATTTTACAAAAATGTTTGAAGGGAGAAAGGGAGAAAGATCCCTATAGGGGGTCTTATTCTATTCAAGTGAGAGTGGGTCATAGATGAATGTTAAAGAGTTAAAAATAATTTTAATTGAAGAGTAATTTATGTTTTTAATGAGTATGTGTAGGACAATCTACTGACCAATACATACTTAAATTGAGTGAGGGAAACTATTTATTCCTAACCACCTCACATGGGCACATCTGGAGACTCTACAAAATTGAAAAAATCATATGCGAACAATTCCAAATTTTGCTATAAAATTATATACCCACATTCTCCACATTTTTTAAGGTTTAACATATCTATTAACATGTCGATAAACTTTACAGATACAAACCAATGGTACAGAATAGTTTCTTATATTCTCTATAATTTTATATTCAACTATTCACTACCTATGTATTTCATCATTATGCATAGAAAAATACACAAAAAGTCCGCTATGTAAAGCTAACAACATGGTTTACCCTAAATCATGTTTTCATGCTATTCAAAAAATAAAACATTATAAACTAAAATGAATAACTCATAATTCGTCAAAACATAAACATTTTCATGATAAATAAAAAATAATAATAAATAAACTAGATAGTTACACAGTGGGTTTTATAATTCTACACATCATGAATCTTTATTTCCCATGAATGTATAAGGAAAATGTAAATGTAAAAGGAAATTGAAAGTAGAATTGTTTCTATAATTTAATCTTAAGACAAAATGGATCCCTTAAACAAAAGATAAATTCATAACCCACATAACATATCCTCAAACTACATCAAGTAATATCTAACAATGATTGATATATAATCAATAAAATATAATCCCAAAGTATAAAAAAATATGGCATAGGTCTCTTTCAAATTTATAAAAGATCTAAAATGTTGGAACAAGAAGTAAATATTTTTTATAAAAACATAACATCACTATGAAACCACAAAAATTGTCCATGTATCTATAAGGGAGGTATTTAACTGATAAAAATATTATTGGACCTCAATACTAGATAACTGTATTCATAGTATTCCAAATCCATGAAGCACAAAAACCGGAGACATAAATTCCCAGGAAATGACACACTTATAGTCCTCAGGTCACATGATGCATATATGGGTGCCTATTTTGAATGATAAATAATAATGTCCCATGATTATTATGATAGTGAACTTAACTTGGTGTTACAAACAACATAATTGGAAATTAAACTACACCACTAGCCATTGATGTATATACTGTAGTTTTTACCTATGTCCAATTTAATAAACAAAAACCATGGTCTACGTTATGCTCAAGAAATAAAAAAAATTATTATGAAATGGTGAATACATATTCAGAAATCAACCACTTTACAAATAGATAATACAAGTAAGAACCTATGAAAGACACCTGACACAGATTTGGCCAAGCCAAAACCACTACAAACAAACAAAGTGTAAATAATAAAATAGATCATCTTCATATTAAAAACTACACTGAAATGATAAATTAAATACAATATAATGGATATAATTTTTTATGAACGCTTTATAAATATCACATTTTTCCTAACTCGATTAACAAAAGATTCCAAAATAGAGACCGCATATGTGACTATGAGAAAGACGACCATCATCGATCCAACTGTTAAACGATGTATGGTGGCCTAAAACCACCAACCTACAAGGCCCCCAAAGAGATCCTATATAAAAACAATTACATAGATAACAATAAGAATCACCAATAGGAGGATAATCCAATACAATTCAGTCTATTCAAATCATAATTTCAATTAATATGTGGAGATGTAAAGAACCCCAAAGACAATCATTATACTTTTACACAAGATGATCAAAGGAGGTTCATGAAAAAATGGAATGATACATGAAAATAACAAAGTCATACCTCTGAAAATAATATATTCAACAAAAAGAAGAAAAACAATTTCAAAATAATTCTATTTTTAAAATGATAGACCCTTAAAAAATTGTCCAAAATAAATAATGGACCAATACAGATACTAAAAAAACTATTAAGGAATCAATTTATAAAAATAATTCAAAAAACAAAAAAAACTTATTAAATTTCATATTATCACATTTTGAAACAATTTCAATCTATGCACTAAAGGGTAAAAACACAAACAAACACCAATATGTTGTTTTGAAAAAAAATTAACTTCTTTTAAAATATGAATCAAACATTTTGGATTTACCTTAATTTTAAAAAACATCATACTCACATGAATCATTAAAAACACTTACAAATTTTAAACCATAAAACCGAAAAACCTTGAGATTATCCTCACTAGGGTTCATATTTGTTTTCTATAAAATCGCATTCAATTTTGAAAACCAAAATACTTTACCTATATCAAGATGAGAAAAACACTTTTCCAATTTCATAATGAAATTAAACACTTCCTATGAATATTAGAAAAAAAAACTCATTTTACAAACAATCCTGAAGGTTTTATTTAAAACTTGAAATTTTTTTCTAATGAAGTACCCTTCTCACAATATATAATATTATTTCACATCACACACAAAATAAAACAAGGAGTGGAATAACACAAATATCATAAAAAATCAATAAAAAAATTCCTATAAATCAAAATACCTACCTTTATAATTTTCCCATTTCCCAAAACACTCTTAGAAATCAATTTATCAAGGGGCCTAAATAAAACACCCAATAAAAATGTAAAACTATACTGAACATGTCATGAACCAAATCTGGTCTCCACTAATCCTGGCACCAAATCGAGCCCATGATAGGTCTCGAAGGTTTTTACCTATCCCCATGGACTGGAACGAGTGTCAGGGTACAATCAATTTGGTTTTGGAATTATTCACCTGAGTATGAAAGCAAAAAACCCTTAATAACAATAAACAATAAGAATCTGAAAATTTAATTCCAAATATGTCATAACAAAACCTGATCTGAATATATGGTTTCAAAAAAAGTACATAAGGTCTAATAAATAATAAAAATATAATCAAGTCATCCACAATGACTCCTCATGACAAGGATACATCACTCCCATACCGTATCCACAACACCTCACCATAGGAGGGGACTAACAAAATGAATTGCCTTCACCCAAGGATTTTCCTTTACTAGAGTCAAACATAATAAAGTATACTTACAACCAAGGGGTGTAAGTAGTTTTTGAGGATAGGACCAATAAAATATCACCAAATTATTCCAAGTAGTATGCAATACAAGGTGAAAAAGATATTAGTTTTAATATGTAATGAAAAACAGTTATAAATTCTATGAAATTCAACTTCCAATTGGAAAAAATTTTCAAACTAAAACATTCATAAGGTTATCATATTTGAATAAGACATGTTATCTACCATAATATATAGACAAGAACACCCTAATAAAATGTTAAATACCACAAATCCAATGAGGAAAAAAACTGGGAACACTCCTAGGAAGTAGTTAGTCTCGGGCCCTATATACCTCGTACCTCGGTGTGATTTAACCATAGAAAAATCAGTTCATGTGAACGATCCACTAGTAGGGAACATACCAATAACCTATTGGTACCACATAATTATCTATATTTTTTAGAGTTTTTATTATCCATTTTCTCAGTTAAATAGGGACAACACCCATCTGGTTCACTAGCCGTACTAGTACATATCCTCCCACCTCGGTACCCGGGCATCCCCTTTTGGGATAATACAATTTCAGCATTCTTAAAAAATCTATTGTAATATAAAAACACCACTACTAATCACATACAAAAAATATAGTAGTTGTAGAGTCTTTATACCACTTAAAACACACAATAAAACATTTTTATTTTCAATAAATCAACATCTCAAAATGTCACATTTTTTTCCATCCAAAACTCATTTAAATATCCACTTTGCACACAATGTGAAAACATGAAAGTAAAAAAAAATCAGTTCAGTACCCTTCAATGAAACCAACAATTATTTTCTACCGAATACCCATATGAACCAAGAAGT
The DNA here is from genome assembly GCA_963277665.1 of Viscum album. NCBI lineage: Eukaryota > Viridiplantae > Streptophyta > Magnoliopsida > Santalales > Viscaceae > Viscum > Viscum album. The sequence continues at coordinate 132,928,859 of OY728162.1, forward strand.
TATACCTTTTAAAAAACCCCATTTCCACACAAACATGGCACTTAAAGTCCATTTGCTGCACAAACCCCATTTAAAAAAAATTCAAAGAAAAAACCAAAGATATTAACCATTAAAAAATTAATTTTGAACCCTAATATGGTTCAATAGAATCATCTATGTAATTATAGGGTAGTCCCATATGAACCAATAAATGTTTTATTTTAAAACCCCCGAATTTCACATAAAATTTGCACTCAAAATTCACATGTATTACAAACACCACTAAAATGAATTTTTGTAGAAATAATAAAATGAAATAAAAATGGAAATATTATAAATACTGCATCTAGGTGACATGTATTTCATTAACATTGGCATCACCTACAAAAATTGTTACAACATTGAATCCCTTGTGCGAAAATTCAATCACACCACCGCTACACCTCAAAGGGACATAGATAAAGCTTAAAACCAAAATAAAAGGCCAAGAAATCCAATATCAAACCCTAGGATCAAATTCACACTTTATATAAATTATAAAAATAAATATTAATTGAAAAAAACTATTAGTAAGAGGAAACAACACACTAAGTAAATGGGAGGAATAATGAAGGAGATCCACCCACGTGAGGGATCTAGAATAAATCACCTCAAATAAACAAGTAACAGAATTTTAAAATATCCAAAAATGAATGTGAGGTTTGAAAAAGACTGAGAAGGTCATGTGAGAATATAAATGGGGGATAAATGGTAATAATTGAAGGTTTTATGATGGAAAGAAGTTACCTCTTCAAATCTGGACGAATTTTGACACCTTAAAGTGTTTCAACCTAATCTGAGAATAAAATGTGCATAAAAAAGGTGAAGAAGATAATGGGGGTTCTCCTAGGTTACGTTAGATCAGGCTCAGGTGTAATCACCAAAAAATAATTAAAATTGAATAAGATATTAAAAAATCAATTTTTTTATACCGGAAATGGGCTTCCAGGATGGCCCAACACCTTAAATAAAAACCCTAATCCACAATTATTATGAATTTTTAAAGGGTACAAATTGAAATGGTGGTGCTAATAGGTCAGGTGAGGACATTTAAGAAGTGTAATGGATGAAAAATGTTTAAAAATTAAGCAGTTATAAAAGAAAAAAAATTATTTTTAAATATGGAAATGGGATCACGATTTGGACAAATTTTTAAAACCCACAATTTCCAGAAAAATTCATGGGAAGCCCCCCAAAAAAAGAAATAATGGAAATTAAATGAAAAATGACTTTAAAATAAGTCATTTATGTGGCAATTATCCCCACCATAAAAACATTCCCTTATGGAAAGTCAACGTGAATCTTGAATGGAAAAAAGAAATGCGTAATCTTCATCAACCCATGACTGCCACTCCCATGTCTCACGAGTATCACTACCATGCTGTCAACAAACTCAGACTTGCAGAATAGACTTCCCCTGAAGCTTCTTTTATTAGGAGTCCACTATTTTCACTGGCCACTAAAAAACTGACATGTCAGGCTCTATCTTTAGTTCTTCCCATCTCAGCACATGGTACATATCTGGTTTTTATTTCATAAACTGGGAGACATAGAATAAGTCATGGATAGATGTCAACATAGAAGGTAAAGACAACATATATTCCACAAATCCAATATACTTGGCGATCTTAAAATGGATGACATGTAGAGGCATTAGCTTCCCTTTCTTTCCTAATTGATGATGGCCCAAATGAGGGGACACATTCAATAATTCCTTATAACCCATAAGAAACTCTTTGTCTCAACGCCTCTGGTCAACATATGATTTATGGAGACTCTAACCTATCAGTAAGCATTGCCTGATCAATTTGTCCTTCTTAGATGTATCTTACACTAGACTCAGCCCCAGAAGTGATGTCTCACCTACCTCATCCCAACAAATGGGGGAACAACAAGGCTGACAATAAAGATCCTAAAAAAAGCCAATAGAATAAATTATTGGTAAGTGTTGTAATAAGAAAACACAACCAATTTTAAATGGCTATCCCATACACCTCTATTGTCCAGAACACATGCACGAAGCATGTCCTCCAAAATATGATTCACCCGCTCTGTCAGAACATCCATTTGAAGATGATATGCCATGCTCATATTAATCTGGAAACCTGATACCTTCTTAAGGTCTTCCCAAAACCAAGAAGGGAAATGTGGGTCTCTATATGAGACAAATTCCGACAGTAGTCCATGTTGCCTTACCACCTCCTGAGGATAATAACGGCCCAACTCATCCAATTTAGCTGTATCATTTATCAGAATGAAGTGGGATGATCTGGGCCGATGGTCAATCACCACCCAAATAGAATTTTAACCTGATATGTATGAGGGAGGACAACAATGAATTCCATGGTGACATCATCACAATTCCAAGTAGGAATGGGTAAAAGATAAAGCAATCCATAAGGCCTATGATGTGGTTATTTCATATGTTTTCATGGGTAGAATCTCGAAACGATGTCAAAGATGTCTCATCTCATACTAGGCCACCAGAACTACTGAAGGAAATCATAATACATCTTGGTTGAACCTGTATAGGATTCCTACTGAGACAGGTGGCTATCCTCCATCACAAACATCTGTAGAGATAACGACACTGCTTTACCAACCATGAAGCATAATATGCACTCGATAGACAAAAACCAATCATAGGAGGTCTCTCCACTATGAGGAAATTGATTCGATCAATGAAAAAGCTCATCACTATGCTGCTCCCACTGAATTAGATCCACCAGAAAATGTGTCAACTGAAATATCGCAAAGAATTCACCCCCATTTTGATCATTGGTCCCATAATTCATCTGAGAAAAGGTGACCTAAAATTCCAGTCATCACTGGACTTCCTCAAAGCCTTCACTAGGACTCTTGTACTCAAGCAGTCAACCACCATGTTAACCCTGCCTGGGGTATAATGTCAACGTCTAACCCCTACAATTACTCAATCCAATGATGCTGTCTCAAGTTGATGTACTCTTGTGAGAAGATATATACCAATATTTTTTTTGGTAAGAGTGTACCACAAAATTCTCACCCAAGAGGTAGCGACACCATGTCTTTAAAGTGTTCATTACAACTTCCAACTCCAAGTTGTGTGTTGGGTAATTTTTTTAGTGTGGTCATAGATAGTAAGAGCCATATGACACCACAAGATCATCCTGTATAAGCATGCACCTAATACCCATAAATGAAACATCGCAATACACCAAAAACCCTTTTCCCTCCTTTGAAAAAATTAGAATGAGGACAGAAGTAAACTTCCGGTTCAGTTCCTTGATAGATTCCTGACATTCAGGGCCCCATACAAACTTCACTTTTTTCCGGGTGAGTGCGGTAATTAGTGAGGCATACCAAGAGAAATCCCGAACAAACCACCTGTAATAACCAGCAAGACAGTGGAAAATACTCATCTTGAACCTGTTCTTCAACTTCTTCAATGAAATAACTGTACTGATCTTCTCAGGGTCCTCTAAAACCCCATACTTTGAGACCATGTTTTCCATAAATTTCACTTCCATGATCAAGGAAGTTCATTTAAAAAACATTGCATAAAGGCGATTATCTTTCAATGTGACAAAAATGTTCCTCAAGTTATGATGGAAATACATATTTTCCTTGGATTAGATGGCTATAATCAACTATTTTTGAGGAAATCCTCAAAATTTTCATTCCCCCTAAAAATGATAAATCTGAAAGAAGTAAATGTTTTCTTCAATGATGAATGCCAGAAAATATTTAAAGAGATAAATAAGAGGCCCATAACATCTCCTATACTCACATTACCCACCAATGGAGAAGTATTTGTGATCGACATAAATGAATCTACAAATGGATTGGGTTGTGTACTCATGAAAGATAAAGAAATTATAGCCTCTATCTCCCTCCAGCTAAATATCCATGAGAAGACCATCCCAACTAATGATTTAGAACTAGGTATGTATATCATCAGATGAAACACACACAAATTTATTTATTGATTTATTCAAGGTTCAAGAGAAAAAGAAAATAAAGACCATTAATCATGGGGGTCTAAAATAGTGAATACCAAGAGTTTATGTGTGTAACAGATTCACTACATCCACAGGGAGTGACCCATTACTTGAAAATCATGATATATGTTTTCCTAGAACTCTCTCCATGATGAGGTCGAAAAGGAATATATTATTTTTTACTTGAATATGAATTATATGTGATTAATAAAAGGATATTAATCCATCATTTCTCAAATAACTACTCAACCATCCATTCTTGAGGGGAATAATAAGGATTAGAAAGATGATGAGGTGATACAAATGAAGTTAGAAAATATTCTGGAGATCAACTCTGATAATGATAAGTTACAAGGTTTTTCCCAATGATATGTGTCTTATAAAAACCACAAGTGAAGAGAAAACATCTGGATGATTCACATATCTAATCCTTCTATACTATTTTAAGAATTACTTATATGTATAGATATTTGATGAAAATATTATGGTGGTACAACATGAAGAGATATATTGTTTGAGTTTTTTCTTAGTGGTTGGTATGACAACAAGTCAAGGATGAATGGAATAAGTCTATGTGTATGATGAAAACATTTCCTATAATAATATATAAATTGTAAAAAATAACCATTGATTTCATTATAGGACTCCCCAAGGAATCGAAATGAAATAATTCAATCTTGTTGGTATTCGATCACCATAAAAAATTTTCACATTTCAATGCTATCAAGGAAGATATATACCACAAATAACTATCCAAGATATATGAATGGTAAGTTGTAAGACTATATGAGATTATAGTCTATTTTATCTGATTGAAATAATAGGTTTACCTCAAGGTTTTGGAGAAGCCTTCAACAAGAGATGGTAATAGAATAGAGCTTCAGTGGTGCTTATCACCATCTGATTGATGTTTAGTCATGAAGGACCCTTTCAACTCCAGAAGATATGCTGAGTGCATATTCAATGGATTTATAATGATGTTGGGACCAACAAATACCCCTATTTGAGTTATCATATAATAAAATTTTCCATTCTATCTTTCAAATGAAACCATTTGATACTTGTTATGGGAATGAGTGTTAGACTGCAACATACTGGGATTAATTTTTTGAGTGGAAAATGATGGCATATAATCTTATTCAATAGATTATAGAAAATTTTATAGCAACTCAACATCTTATAAAATCTAAAAACAAGTTGATAAAAAGGTTATTAAGATAATCATCAATGATACATGTGGATTCTGGTATGGGATAATGAGATCCATCATATATCGACATGGAAGAAAATAATGAGGTTTTGGAAGAAGGGAACGATTAGTCCTATTTACGTAGACCCCTATGAGATTCTCTATCACATAAAAGAAATGGCCTATGATCTAGAACTCCCACCTAACCTATCCAAAGTATATGATTTGTTCCAAATATCCCCATTAGGGAAGCAGATAAAATAATCCTCACATGTACTGAATTCATAAGAGGTACCATTTAATAATGAACATTTGTATGAGGAGTAGATGATGAAGATCTTAAAACCTAGATATAAAGATATAAAAAAAATCACCTAGTAAATGTGTTATTGAGAAATAAATAGTTTAATGAAAGGAAATGTGAACCAGAAGAGGAAATGAAAAAGAAGTAACCACATCTATTTTAGTGCATGAAATTAATATTTCAATCGAGAAATATCTGAATGGGGAAAATAGAAATTACATGAACTTTTTTAAATAAAATTCCCTCTATGAATGAATAAATTTCCATTTACATAATGTAGATAACAAAAAACATGCACTTATTTTTTTATTTTTTAATTTTACATCCTTTAAAAATTAAAATACCATTAAGCATCATAACCATTGATAATTTTAGAATTTAATAGTGATCATATGATTAGTATATATAAATTTATAGTTTTATGATAATTTTTAATTGATGAAAATGAATTAATTTAAGATCATAGAAAATAGGATTATAGAATATAATTCCTATTTATCAAAGATTTTAATGGATGTAGTATACCTAGGAAAATCCCAAGATGGGTAACAAGATAATATTCAACAACTAATTCATTGAAAAAATTATTTATGGGAAAAGATCAATCACATCAAGATCATGAGCCAAACCAAGTTCACTAAACCACCTAATAAAAATATCACGATCATGCACCTAACTATAATAAAGATTGTCGGTGTAATAAAGGTATATGTATCTTGGTTCAAAATGTATGAATTTTTAAATTGTTTTATTTTAATTAAATAATGATTATGTTTATCCTTTTTAATATTACTTTTTATAATGATTAAATAATGAATTTGATAAAAAATAAATTTTTTATGATGAAAAAAAATTTTATGTTTGGAAATTATATTGTTTCAACCAACAAACACTTGTTGATAAATTCATGAATTTTAAATTAAATTATATTTAAATAAAATATTATTAATTAACAATATTTATAAAATATAAATGATATTAAAATTTTATGAAGTCAAAAATAATTTTTATAAGGGATAGAAAATAGTTATTGTAAAATAACCAATATGTTTCAATATATATGGATTTTTGATTTAAAATTGATAATTATCATATATATAGTTTTGTTTACATAAAATAAATATTATTTTTAAAATCATCATGCTTAAACTAGATAGCAGTTATTTTTTTTATAATGTTGGAGGCAACTGGGTTTTTTGGGTCGAAATTAATTATGTGTATATAAAAAGCTTTTATTATGACATAATAATGACTCAAAAGTGGTGTGATATATTCCATAAAGGTAATCAAAGAACAGACATATATTTAGCATTTCAAATATTTTTTTGAGTTTATTTTAATAAATTTTTATATATTTTGGATCTTCTAAAACCAATATAATATATTATGATTTGAAAATCAATTCTTTGTGAATAACACTCACTTACACATTACCAAGGGAATGATTTTAATTTTATTTGTTGATAAAAAAGTAAAAAAATGTAGATAAATTTATATTTTCAGAATCCATTATAATTAACCATGGTACAATTTGTGGTTTTGTAAAATTTATTTTATAGAGTCCAAAACCTATAATTGGAAAACAATAAATAAATTCGTATAATTTTTTATATAGAACCACAGAAAATAACTCATCACTACACTGAAAAAAATTCATAAAATAATATGAAATTTCATCTCTATGCCCCTCCTATGGTGCCCCATGCTCTCAAAAAGATCTTCCCAAACATTTTCAAACAATTTATCAATGTAAAGAATCATTACATTCTATTTTTTAATAATGATTTAACTTTGACTAATTCATTTCTAATCCCAATTTTTCATGTTGGAATATGTTATTAGGTATCCCTATTATTTTCCTTATTTTTATTAAATTAATGGGAGGCCACGTAAACTATCATTAATATCCCTAATAAATCTTTGTCTACTGAAGTTTTGCAGCTGAAAATAACCAATCATTTACCATGAAAACTTTTTTTTTGTGAATACTCATCGGCCTTTATACTCAACAGTATTAAAATAGAAGTAACTATTAATATGTTAATTATTAATTCCATGAATTTATTCCAAATTCCATAACCATGGACTAAATATGATGACATATGATCTTATATTTAGTTATATATGTGACACACATATTATACAATGATATGAAAGTGATGGATGGGATTGAAATTATATATCCCTCCAAAGCATTAAGTAATGTTTTAATCACATGATATTCCACATATAGAACATGGGAGTTTATCTGAAGAACACTATGATATGATTTTTTGGTGATTATCCTTGACTTATTTTTATGATTCCATGGTGTATATTGTTGGAACATTCCAATGTTTCTTTTTTGTTATCATCATATAGCAAACATTGATGCATAGGATTATGATTCTCACCACATTTATATCCTATTTAAATTCTTATTGACTAACATGTTAAACTTTTTTCATGTTATGATTCATTAATTTTCTTCCTATGCTTTTTTTCTCAGCCATTTCTTATGTATGTCCCTAGTTTATCTTTTACATTTTTAAAAGTCCAATGAAATTTTATGACATGTAACAAAAGTTTTTAGTCTAGTTATTATATACATGTATCAAGTTAATATTCATTTTAGATAATATCCCATATACCCTAGGATATAAAATATATTTTTTTATTTGTATCATTTATATAAAAAAAATTAAATAAGTTGTAGTAATTATATGGTTAGTCGTACAAGACGATCCTACTACCTCTTTGTTTCAAGAAATTGTATCTCTTTTTGATTCAGAAATCGTGTTTCTTCAGGATCAAGCCCCTTTAATTCAAGGTGTTATTCTAGAACATTTTAAAATTTCTATTTATTTTCACCATATCATGAGTTTTATATGGGGATTTACTATAATATGGATTTGATACATGATTGTGGAATGTGCAGCGACCTGACACCAGAAAAAGTAGAGATGGATCCTTCTACCATTACATTGTCATGAGATACAAGTATATTTTGTCCTAAAGGACTGAATAGTTTACTATTATTGGTAACCTATAGACAAATATGCGTCTTGTATTATAAATGAATAAAAAAATATTATATATATTTTTTAAAATAACTTTATTCTATCTATTGTATCCTTACATTTCATTCTTAGTACACTTTAAGAAATCTTGGGGAACGAAAAAGAGATAAGGGTGAGCTCAAATGATCAGTAAGGGTTAATATAATGGGTGAAATAATTAATCCATGATCATAATAGTTATGTAATGATAAATATATGAACACACATTCCATGTAATCAATAAACTAAGAAGGAAGTACGTAAAAATATTTAAAGTTAAATAACATAAAACACATTCCATTAAAATAACTTTAAAATCATGGAATGATATGGAAAATATAAAAAAAAAAGTTAAACAACTAAAACCAAATTCCATTTTATCAATAAACTAATAATGAAAATATTGCATAGATTTTATCATTTTTAAAAATACCTTGGTTTATAATTACAGTGCCAAATGAAGGAAATTCATAATTATTGGATGTCATGTTTCCCAAACACATGATATATTTACCATCAAGATATTTCCCCTCAAAAAATTTAAAATAATATTTGATAATAATCAATTATTTTTATCTAGCCAACTAATTTCAAACAATGACACTATCAATGTATTGAAGGGCATGCATTAACTAGTCCCTTATAGGATAGAAATGATGATATATATTCTCAATATATAAGAGGGTGGTTAATTGTATACTTTGGAAAATTTCATTTGAACTTTTAAAGATGGTAATGTTTAACAATGTAAAACAAGTTAAATTCACAAGACCTCCTAGTTCTACAAAATTGCTTGATTCTGGAAATATGGTTCCTAAAATGAATCTTATGAAATGTTTACAAAGATAATGATTCTATCTTAAAGCGTATAAATTCTTATTAATTAGAGTAAAAGTATAATAATATATAAGATAGTTATACTTTCCTTAAGAATCAAAATGCAGTCGAAAATAAACTTGAAACAATACAAGTAACGAGTAATATATATTTTAACCCAAAGAGTAGGGTATCAACAAAAATTGTATAAATGTCTATTGATTTATACTTTCAAAAAAGTATATCTTACCCACACTAGGGTAATAACTCAATATGAATATTGGAGCCTGTCTTGATATCCCTGCAAGCCCTCGAACTTCAAGGAAGTCGGCACCTCTGTCTTCATATTCCTAGAAGCCCTCGAATGTACTCAGAAAAATTCAAGGACGCACAAAGCAATTATAAACACGATGTTCTATACACACAAATCATTAATGTCTCTCTCTCTAGAAATCACATCAGCATCAAGTAATCTCTAGATTGATAAAATTTTTCATCAAAGTTCTGAGCTCTTTAAAATGAGTTTCTATTTATAGGCACATCTTCAACGATCAGCTCCCTCCTCCTACAGTCATATCTTTCAAGGAATTTAGGAGGAAACTATAGATGTGTCACTTACAAAATGGTTGGTTATAAACAGAAAGCACAAAATCATTTCATGATTATAACAAGGGTAAGAAAAATATGGTTGTTTAGCCAAATTCATTTTTTGCAGTTTAAGAAAATGTAAAAGTTTAGAGTCTAACCAAAAAACCATTCGGGTTTATAATACAAGAATTTTCAGATTCTATCTTGAAAAGAATTTATTACATGAATTCTATAGAATTCCGGAGTCTTAATTTCATGGAAATTCAAACTGTAAATTATGAAGAATTTAGAGTCAGAATTCGTAGAATTCAGAGTCTAAATTTAGGGAATTTGGAGTCTGAATTCATGTAAAATCAAAGTCTGAATTCATAAGAATTCAGTGTCCAAATAAGAATTCAGAGTCTAAATTCATAAGTAGTTAGAGTCTAAATTCAGATGAATTTAGTTTCTGAATAAGAATTTAGAGTCTGATTAAGAATTCAGAGTGTGAATAATAATTCGTAGTCTGAATAAGAATTCAGAGTCTGAATTCATAAGTATTCGGAGTTTGAATTCAAAATAATTTAAAACTGGAAATTGGATCCTGAAAAAAGAAGGCTCTATATCTGAGTATGTATAGAGTTAAGAAGTTTTACATATGAAACTGAATTTTACACATAGTAATAAAATGAGTTATATTTTATGAAATTAGGACATGAACAATGAAAGCATGATAAGGATAAATTTCCCTTGAGGAATGAAAATTTTCCTTATTAAGATAAATCTCAGGGGATAAATTTTTTCCTCAAGATAGTGTGTTTATGATTTTCAAAACATGAAGGAATGGAAATGTCATAAGGTAACCTTATAAACTCAAAAATCTCTCCCTTTTTTTAAATCACAAACATCCTTACGAAAAATAATATAAGGTCATATAATTTTTATGATCATGAAAAAAACCTATCTCTCTTTACTTATGGATCATAGTGAATATTACTAACTCTCCCTTAGGATTTTAAATCACTAAGGATAATTTTTAGAATTTATTTAATGAAATTATAATTTTATTGCTTACGAAAATATTCATGACAAAAACTCCCCCTTTGAGGAACCCCCATTAGTTAGGGAAATTTCTTCTTTACTAAGTATTCACTTTTGACATTCCTTTCTCCCCATTTGTGATTTTAAAAAAGAAATACAGGGAATGGAAAAGGAAATATGGTAACTGAAATATTAGTACTAGACAACCAAAAATAAAGAACATCTAAAAAAGTCATTATAATTAGAATAATATGTACAACAACAAGCATACAATAAAATATCAGATTTGTAAAATATTATCCTTCCATCTCCTTTGGCATCATCTCTTTCACTATGGTTTTGAGCTTCTTTAGTTCCTTGGGATCCTCCTATGCATGTTTGAGAAGATGATCCTGATCTTCTATTTTCTTCTCTAAGGATTTGACTTTTCCTTCTTGAGCCTTAAGAGATTCTTCCTAGCCCTTTATAACTTCTTCTTGCTTTACTAGCCTCTCTTCCATCTCAATCCTAATATCCCTTTCTCTCTTCCAACTCCGAGGAACTGAATATAATTTCCCATTCAGATATTTCACTTCTTACTTCCGAGTATTTTCTTGAAGAGATATCTTTTCTTTAAAAGTCATGGTGAGATCTTTGAACATACTATCTTAGGTTTCAAATGCATCCTTTACATTATATTGAAACTCATCAAGAATTAAAATGTCTCTTATAGTTTTCATTGACCAGCTAGTCATCTTCTTAGAAGATCATTTCTGGGGTTTGTAGTTTATGAAAAAGGTTTTCAAATTATCCAAAAGTTTGACACACTTATCCATCTCCATGGATACTGAATCCAATTATTGGGTTAAAGTATGCTTAAGCATCAGGCTTATGGATTTATGCTTGGAAATAGAGGGATAGATCCCATAAGCTTTTTCAAATACTAGACTACAAAATCATGTCCAAGAGAGGAAGATTCTGAATTAGATATATTGGTTGGTGAGGAATCTTTTTCTATATCAGCAACTTTCCTCTTCGATGAAGCACCCACTTCATTCTTCTTCACCACTGCTCAGCTAGGTGTATCAACAACCACCTATTTTCCATTATCATCTTTTGGAATGAATTCTTCTTGATTGGGTGATTCATGTTCTCTATCATATTGTTGCATAATATTATCTTCATCAACCGCTTCCTTCTCAACTCTTACATCATCATCCTCTAGCTGAATGAAATCATGGTTGAAGATTTATTCTTCAGAAACTTTGTTCACTTCTTATACAATATTCTCATCTTTTTAGGGGGTAGAATGTTTCGAGGACTTGTATACAGTGGTTCGGAATGATAATTTTTCAGAAGTACTTTCCTTCTCATTAAAATCATCAACTTGATTTATCATGTCTTCGGTATCACCAATGACTACTTCTTCTTCTCATACTTGTTTTTCTTTGAATTTTTCCTTTGTCACAAACATCTTTCCCAGAGTCTCTGGTAAAGGTTCAATTAGAAATGATTCTGGTATTGGAATATTCATGGATGATTTCTCAGCAGCCTTTAGAAGCGATTGGACAATCGCTACCTCAAAAAAACATTTTCTTCTGCTTCTTCTCTTTCTCTTACTTCTCAAGATCTTCACCTGCCTTTTCCTTCAATGATTTTTCCCTACCAGGGTCTAGTCCAAAACATAGGCTCCCCTTTTTTTGATTTTTGTTAACTTCTCTCCACATTGAAAATACTTCATCAGGATATGCTTTTTATTTCTTTGCCTTTGGGGGTTCTGAATGAATATCCTTAGTCGATCAGGTTTTTTCATTCTCTTATAATTCTTTCAACTTCCTCTTCCTTCCACGCTTTTTAGAGGTTTCATCCACCTTCTGTTTCATTGAAATAGTTTCAACTTCCTATTCATAAATATCATAAAATTCTTTACATTATTTTGAAAAACTAATTTTCATCCCTCTCAAAGTATCATCACTCGACTACATGACTTTTCAAATCCTCGACTTAGAACTGCAATGAATTTTGATGTATTTTAAACAAAGAACAATCAATTTTGACAGAATGGTTGGATACATAGTAATTTGAGATTTCAAATTCCCATTATTGATATTCTCTATCGTAATCAGAATGTACATAACCAAATTTATCTTCCTTAGATTCACCAAGAAATCCAAAATATAGATGCCACTCTTCTTTAGAGTATCCGAATCACATTTTCTCAGAATAATGAATCCTTGAACCCACAATTAAAGAATCAATAATTTTATATATAGGTGAAGAATCACTATATTCTTCACTTCTGAATGAACAAGACACGCCATGGATTTTTCCATAATAAAACTCCATCAAACATTAGGTTTCTTGTGAGTACAAAACTAGGATTCCCCATTATAAAGAATACCAACCAAGCTTGCAAGGTTTGTGTAAGAAAGTGAATATGTCTTTCCATAACACATGGAAAAAAACATCCATCCACCTTCTTCCTTAAAGAAAGATACTGACTCACAGAACTCTAGTAACAACTCTGAGTATTCCAAATCATGGGATTTTGGTTTTAAAATACCTACACTTTCCCAGCCATTGAGTTTGATATTCTTGGAAACAATAGAGTCATATATGGCATAAAACGTTGGATCAATTAACCTTTCTCTGTATATATTCCATTCAAATATTGACTTGATAGTTGACATTTCTTTCTGGGAAGAGACTTTGGTAGACATTCGGACTTAAGGAAGATCTGAGATGTTTAGAACGAGCTTATGTAAGAAGGGTAGAGCTTCAACACACAAGATCTTTGATATTGATGTTAGACAACCATCAGAGGGTCATTTATATAGCTGTCGAGACGACGGTTCAACTTCCTTGATTTATGTAGTGGTTGAAAGATTCTTGAAATATCTAACTGTTGAGATAGATAAAGAATAATTGTATTGAATCTAATAATTTGAGTTTTGTTAAGAAAAACTTTTGGACTTAAGGAAAAGGTTAATATGAAATAAAAAAATAGATGAAAATACCAACAAGTAAAAGATGATTATGAAAATTTTATGAAATGAAACATAACATTCAGATTTCTACGATGATTATTCATAATGGAGAATATTTTTTTAGAATAACATTAGATTCTAAATATTTTGATTTAAAAAACATTGACTAGAAATAATCAAGCTATGAAAATTTTCATTACGATAATTTTAATTACAAAAATTTTCATTACAAAAATTCTCATTACAAAAAAATTAACTACTAAAAATTTCATTATGAAAATTTTGAACTATAAAAATTATCATTAAAAAAATTTAACTACAAAAATTTTCATTAAGAAAAATTTATCTACAAAAATTTTCACTACGAAATATTTAACTAAAAAAATTTCATTACGAAAAAGTTATCTTTAAATATTTTCATTACAAAAAATTTAAATACAAAAATTCTCATTACAAAAAAGTTAAATACATAAATTTTCATTAAAAAAAAGTTAACTACAAAAAATTTCATTATGAAAATGTTAAACTACAAAAATTTTCATTACAAAAAAGGTAACTAAAAAATTTTCTTTACAAAACAATTTTAAACAAAAAAAATTAGACTGAGAAAAATTTAGACTGTGAAAACTTTTAGACTATGAAGAAATTTCTACTAAAAAAAATTTTATTGACTATGAAATATATTTAGACTATGCAAAAATTTTAGACTATGAAAAATTTTTAGAATACGAGAAATTTTGAAAAAATAACAAACAAATGTACTCCCTATATGAAAAGGAGATCCTTACTATAAGTAGATCAGTTTAAAAAGTAAGTTAAAATAGAATATTACCGTGTAGTTTTCATTACTAAATTCTGTTTAATGTATTCAAATCTATCAGATGGTAATGATTTTGTAAAAATACCAACAATTTGATCTCTTGTTTCGATAAATTAATAAATTATATCTCCTTTTTGTGTGTGATCCCTAAGAAAGTGATGCATAATATTTATGTGTTTTTCATGAGAGTTATGTGAAGGGGTTTTACTTAGGGAAATGGAAATAGTATTATCAAAAAAAATTTGTGTTTTGGTAAAACTCATAACACAGTTTGTGAGTTTGTAAACAATAACGTGCATATTAGATGAAAGAATAAACTCTTCCTTGGAATTGTGTACTATGCATTTTTCATTCATAAAATTCAAAAGGTAACATTAATCACATAATTGACTTATTCTAATGAGGTTGGGCTTATGACCCTCAATAATTAAAACATTTGAAGTCAATGTTTTTCCAAGAAGGACAATGTTACTTATAACAATAATTTCTCCCTTTTCATTGTCTCTAAAAATTACTTTTCCTCCTTTCGTCTTGATAACCTTTTAAAATATGTTTTTGTTTCTAGTCATGTTCTAGGAAAAATCATGATCCATGTACCATGTATTGTTGATTGTACTATCGTTATTTTCCTGAAAATAAGAGTGTTAGACTTTCGGAACCCATACATTCTTGGATCTGGAAACTTCAAAAAGAAAAAAGTTATGAATCCACATTTTCATTGAAAAATAAGCTTTATGAAAACCTAATGATTGAGTATTGTTTAAGGAGCAACATTTTTTCCAATGCGCACCACACTGACATATTGTTCAGAATGGAGCAATTTGAGGAACAAAATAATTGTTATTTAGAATTGGTTTTGAACATGTATAACCAAAACAGGAATAAATCCTTTGAAGACTAATTTGGAAATAAATCATATAAAAAATTTCCATACTTAAAGAAATGATTGATAAAAACTGCCACCAGGAAAATATTTTTGTCTTTAGCTTAAAAACTATGTTATTATCCTAAAAAACATTAGTTTTAGCACTATAGTTAGGCTCAAAAACTTTGTTCTTAGAAATTATTTTTTCTAGATACTTAGAAAGGTTAGCCTTCTCAGGTTTAATTTTCTCAAGGTTTTTTGATATAATTTCAAAACAAGGGTTTTCTTATCACGTTATTTAGAAATATCTAATATTTCCTTAGTATGAATATAAATTTTAGAATTTCCTTATAAAGCTTTTTCTTGACATTTGAATTTTCATTCTCAAGAAGCTTAGCAAACCTAGAAACTTTATCATAGGTAGGTAATTAATTATCTTCATCAGAAGATGATTCTTTATCTGAGGTTTCATAGTATCTACTATCACTATAATTAGCATTCAATGATACATTAGTAAAGGATTCATCATTGTGTACCCTAGCCATTAAATAGTGATTTTCAATAGGTAGCTTGGCTAATAGACCAAGATTCTTCTGACCAAAAGATTCGTACTCTGATGATTCTTCAAAAGAGTCTCCACCACTAGCACACCAGGTGTCATTATCTTTAAAAACATTCATAGCTTCAGCTTTATAGTACTTATTTATATTCCATTCAGAATGATTTTACTTTCTATATTTTCTCTTATGCATAGGAAAATATGGACTTATATATCCTTCTCTTTTTCATTCATAACAGGTGACTTCAGAGTCTTTTTTGTCCTTCCATTATTTCTTCTTGTATCTATACATAATGTCTTTCTTCCCATCTATCATTTTCATCCTTCGATAAACATTAGCTAGTTTGTTTTGTGAATGTTCTCTTTCGCTTGATTTTGATAAAACAGTAACCTTCTTAGATTTAGATCTTGTAACTCTCTCAGAAGTCTTCTCTTTCATATGATTAGAGGTATTTATGAAATCAACATATCCATTCCATTTTTTTCTTAATATCGTCAGCATATCTCTTCATTCTAGTTTCATGTTGTAGAAGAGTTCCTAAAATCTCATCAAGTGTGATCTGTGAGACTTTCCTATTCTCATCTATAGTTGTCCTCTTGGATTCCCACTCATTAGGCATGATGTTTACAATCTGGTCTATAAGTGCCTCATCATCCAATTATTTTTTACCCATGGATTATAAGTTTTTGATAATAGTCATAAATCTTGATTGTACCTTTCATATAGGTTCTCCATAACGAATGAAAAAACCATGTTACTCAGCTCTAAGCATAGCTCATCTAGTTTCAATAACATTGGAAGTTCCAAAATGAGTTACTTCAAGCTTCATCCAAATACAATGTGTATCTTCACAAGAAGAAATATGGATATATATATTCTTGGTCATGGAACATAAAAAAGTATTGCGAACCTTATAGTTTAGTTGACATTCTGACTACTCTTGATTAGTAAAAGTTCAGAATTCCTTATCAAAAATCTTTTAATCTTCAGAAAGCATAACAATGTTGTCCACTCAAGTATAAATGAAAAAATTCTTCATACTATCTCTCCAATATTTATAATAATTTGCATAAAAAATATGGGTTCTAGTAGGATAATGATTTTCAATCGAACCAACATCCATTCATGCCATCTCAATGAAAATATCTTTCCACACAAAGTTGTTATTAGTAAATTTTTTTACTTATAATAAAAATATCCTATGAAATGAAGATATATTGAACAATGAAAACTTAACCACGAAAAATTATATGTGAATATAAGTATTTCAGAGACCTTATTTGATACCAATTATAGGATCGAAATGATGCTGTAGATTCTCAATATAAAAGAGGGGGTGAATGGTATACATTAAAAAATTTCTTTGGAACTTTTAATGATGGTAATGTTTAACAAATATAAATAAGTTTAATTCAATATACCTCTTAGTTCTATAAACATTATATATTACAGAAATATGGTCCCGAAAATTAAACATAAGAAAAGATAACAAAGATAAAGATTCTATCTTAAAGTGTATAAAATATTATTAACCAGAGTACAATTATAAGAAAGTATAAGATAGTTATACTTTCCTTAAAATTAAAAATACAGTGGAAAACAAACTTGAAACAATATAGGTAACCAGTAAGAAATT
Organism: Viscum album; assembly: GCA_963277665.1. Taxonomy (NCBI): domain Eukaryota; kingdom Viridiplantae; phylum Streptophyta; class Magnoliopsida; order Santalales; family Viscaceae; genus Viscum; species Viscum album. The sequence continues at coordinate 132,946,659 of OY728162.1, forward strand.
TTTTAACCCAAATTGTAGGTTATCCAATAAATTTTGATAAAGGTCCCTTGATTTATACTTTCAAGAAAGTATGTCTTACCCACACCATGGTAATCCCTTGATACCAATATCGATGTCTTTCTTCCAATCCTCATTATCCCTCGAACTTCAAGGTAGTTGACACCTCTGTATCCCTATCCTCATAAGCCCTCAAATGCACTCAGCAACATTTGGAGTCGCACGACGTAATTCTGAATAAGATGTTTAGTATGCAAAATTCATTAAAGTCTCTATCTAGAAATCACATCAAAAGCATTTAATCTATATATTGATCAAATTTTTATCAAATTTTTGACCTCTTTCAAATGAGACCCTTTTTATAGGCACATCTTCAACGGTCATCTCCCTCCTCTAATGGTGATATTTTTACATGAATATTGGGGGGACCTATACACGTGTCACTTAAACAATAGTTGGTTAGAAACAAAAACCACAAAATCGTTTCATGACTATAATAAGTGTAAGCAAACTACGATTGGTTATCCAATTTCATTTTTCAGAGTCTATGAAAAAATAAAAGTTTTATAGTCTTACCAAAAAATCATTCGGTGTCCACAATACATGAATATTCAAGTTCTATCTTCAAAATAATTCAAAACCTTAATTCTATTGAATTCCGGAGTATGAATTTCAAAGAATTTCAGTCTCTAAATTCTGAAGAATATGGAGTCTGAATTCATAAGAATTTAGAGTCTGAATTCATAAGAATTAGGATTATTAATAAGAATTTGAAGTCTAAATTCATAAGTATTTGGAGTTTGAATTTGGAATAATTATGAGTATGAATAAGAATTCCGTTTCTGAATAAGAATTTGGAGTCTGAATGAGAATTCGGAGTCTGAATTCATAACTATTCAGGGTCGGAATTCAGAAGAATTCGGAACCTGAAATCGTATCCTAAAAACAAAATTCTCTATATCTGAGTGTTTATAGGATTCAGAGGTTTTAGATTTGAAACCAAATATTACACTTAGAAATAAAATGAGTTAGATTTAAATAAATAGTTACATGAACAATGAAAACATGGTAAGGGTAAATTTTCCATGACGATGGAAAATTATTCTTATTAAGATAAATCTTAGGCGAAAAGAAATTTTCATTAAGATAGAGTGTTTGTGATTTTCAAAATATGAAGGAATGGTAACGTCATAAGGAAACCTTATTGGAACAATATCCCCAACCCTATGTAGTTTTTGTGCATAGCATTCCTCATATACAAAATTATTAATTTAATTAAAAATCAAATTTCGTTATCGAAAAATATTCATATCGAGTAAATGATATAGATTTATCAATATTTCCCCAATAATTAAAATTAAAATTAATGTAAACACCATATTTAAAAATGGTATATGGTTTAGGAAATAAACATATCCATGATAATAAGTATGTATATTTTGTGGAAATATACTGTCTAATGATCTTAGGGAATTGAGTATTTCAATTGGACTAAAAAGGAATCAAGATTATGAATTTAAATAATCCTCCTGGTTAAATAAATAATAAACCATACAAGGGATAAATATGGATAGTATTAATACACCATATACTTGGTTAAGTAAAATATTTATTTTTTTGTCATTTATGAATGATAATACTATAAATGGATATTTGAAAATGTTTTGGAGGAAAATATTAATTTCATTTCAAACTTTTTTATAAAACCTTCTCTTTGAAAATAAATTTAAAAAAATATTTTCATTTAAAATCAATCTTTTATGCTTGTAAAGAAATCTTGAATAATATAATGGTTGTGAATTTCATATATTCCATACAATATAAATAGAACATTACTTTTGCAAGGTAAAATTGATGGAAAAATTCCTTTTAAAAAAACTTAAAAGGAAAAAGTGTAAAAATTATTTAATAAAGCATTTTGGAAGTTTTAAAATAAATTTTGACAACCTTTTTAAAAAATAGAGGGTTTTGAAAAAAATAGGTTATCCAACTAAGGAGCGAAATAAAGTCAGATTTTCTTAAAAGAAATTTCCAAAAAACTTTTAATTTAAAAAGAGTATGAAAATTGAAATATTACATGAAACAGGTCATTAATAACCTTATAAGGGGAATATTATGTTTTTATTTAACAAATATCATATAAATTCGTCTAATGTAATTTTAGTACTAAGAAATATTTATTAGAAGAATATTGTGAAACAAACCCCTAAGATGATCATAACATTGAAGTGAGAATCAATAAATAAATTTATTTTGTGTATCAACTATAAATCCACATTTAAGAAGTGGAAATAAATCGATATATACTAAAATTAAATATGCAGATAATTATATTTTTCTTACAACAATGAGGAAGAGATATAACCCAATAAAAATGAATTGAGTTGTGGAATTTCACTACTACATGGTAACTCTAAATTCAAAAAACCTTGAATGAAATAATTAAAATTAGAACACAAAATATATTTTATAATGAATAATTCCTAATATTAAAATTTAGAGGTTAATTTGTTTACACCATATTTAAGAAACTAGGTTCATAATATTACAATATGCCCCAATAAAATGAAATCGATACGAAAACCCTTACCCTGTGTTTTTATTTTTGGGTGAACATCCATTATCCTCATGTATAATGATTTTAAACATGTTAATAAATTACTCCAGAACCATAATAATATTTATAATATCATATATGAACTTATTATGATATCAAATTCCCTGTTTTATAGTAATAATTAATTATTATCATAATTTTAGGTGCTAATTTCCTAGTTGATTAGTATGTGTTGCCTTTTTATTTTTGTTCTTGTTACATAAATCATGAATTAATTACATATAGAATATAAAAAATTATATAATAATCATATATATTTAGTGTATCTTTATTTTTATTAATCCATAATGTTTTGATATAAGAAATAATATGTATCCTTCTTGGTGTGGTAAGCCATACGTATACATTTACAATACTTCCATTTCTATATCATATTTAAAATAATTAAATGTAAATGATAAATATATGTTTATATTAATTATATTATAGTATTTATTTAATATATGTCTCATTTTTTACTAATTTTATCATTAATACATTTCATATATGGCGTGATTGAATCACATCACTTCGAGGAGGAGGTAACCGACACATCCACAAATGATATTGCCGTATTCCCACAAAATGGAAAGCATGAAGTTATGTGTTATATAAAAAATTATAAAGGAATAATAAAATTATTAATACTATAATGTCATATATAAAATATAAATTCATCATTGTTTCTAACCATTAAATATGGTAAGGGATAAATGAATGACATCAGTTTGTGAGGCGGTAGTTCGTCGTACACATGACCAATGATTGTGTATCCCATTTAATGGATGTGTGTAAAAGTGTACATAAAAATATTATCAAAAAAATATCTATATAATAAATAAACATAATTTATTTTATTATCATGATTTAAAAACAATTGAACGCGTGCCTAAGTAAATATATCAAATGTGATTGTTGAAGAACGTTTGGTCTTATTTGGGAAACACGTTTTGTTTTATACAAAAATACTTACACGGTTTTTTTCCCCAAAGTGAGGGTTCTATGATGAGTGAGTAATGTGGGGATATTATTTGGGAATATTTTGTGTGATCCAAATGTCTTGAGACATATGAATAAGTGGGGGGAGGATTGCATGCTTTTTTATAGTGGATGAGTTTTATTCTTGTAAATTTTTTAAGAGGAAATTCCACCAATGATTTTTACATGTCAAGTGGATACAATAATAAATAAAATTATATACATGGTAGAATATTGTAGAAATATGTCAAAAAACTTTATGTTTTAAAATTTTATTGGTCATTTTTTCTTTTAGATTAAGGTTTAGTCCCTTGATAAACTAATTTGTCTCTTAATTGCAGAAATTAATTTCAATTACATTCAATAATATTTTTGAAAAACATATAATTTTACCTTATTAGAAATTATAAATTTTGATGATTCTAATTATTGAATATAGTTTCCAAATTCCCATCACATAAATGGAATGATAAATTTAAAATTAATCCAACATAAGGGACAAAAAAGTGGGTTTTTATAGTAAAAATGATCAGAAGTTAAAAATGTCTTTATGTCTAATTTCAATGTAAAGTTGATTAAAATTAAATTACATAGATGAATTTATTTATTATATATTTTATGTGACTATAAAACAAATTTTATCTATATTTTAAATAAATTAATAATTTATACAAAAAATAGTTTTCAACTAAAATTCAATATTATTCATTATTCATGAAAAAATGAAATCACAGAGAAAAATTCCCAAAAATCACCCAAATATAATTTTTATATCCATTTTACAAAAATTAAGTTTATTTTGAAATATAAAATTTATTATAGTGTCAAAATATAGTTTTAAAATAGGTGTTCTATTTAAAGGAAGAAAATTTCCTTTAGAAAAATGTATGTTTTTATTAGTAATATTTGGTTATCTATTATATTATGAATATAAAATATATTGGATGATTTAAAAAATATTATTTGATATATAATATTTTTTAATACCATTCAATAATTCTAATTTATTTATTTTATTTGGATAAAACTCCATTGGGAGCATAAAAACATTTCTTCAATATTTAATTGGGTTCTTATTCATTTATAATTAATTGGTAACCTGTGAATTCATTATATATTTTTATAGACCTTATATTTTCCTATTTTTTAATAATATTCACAACAACTAATTTAATGTCTTGGATATGTCTTATTAAATTATTTAGTAAAGTTTTAATAAAAAAGTTTGATAAAACATGGTCTTGCGTGTAACACAATTCATCATAAAAAGAATTTGTTGTGTGAAACACAATCTAAATTAGTATTTCATGAATTTAAAGCTATATAATTTATTAAATTTATATAAAATATAAAATATACCATACATTCTTGAGTTGTTATATTGTATTTTATGTTTAGTGTTGCGTTTTATTCACACAGTCTAATAAAAAGTTACTCTTTTAGAATTTATAGGGTGTAAGATTAATCCTGACTTAAATAAATCACATCTTCAAAATTTGATTATGAAATTTTTATAAAATGGTTTTGTATTTTGATATTTCTTTTTTTGAAAACCCAAATTGTAAATGATTTATAAAATTTATTCTTAATAAAAGAGACTGAGATGTATAAATTTTATACAGAATAATGAATAAATAAGTTTCTACATAAAATATAATTGTTAGAAATTGAAAATATGGACTTGGAGGAAAATAATTTATAATTATAGAGAATTATTGAGGTCATCTATCCCAAAAAAGTAAATGATAAATTGAATGATGATGTCCTGAAATGTATAAATCATTTATGATTTAAAACACTGTTGATTAAAAAAATGAAGGTAATATGATAACATTTTTGTTTTATGATACTTTTCATAATGTTGAGAAATTATTTTATTGACCATGAATTTAAGTAAATATAATTATAGATATGTTTGAATTTAATATAAAAAATATCATCTTTTGGTTGTGCTTTGAACAAATTTTAACTCATCCCTTACTCCAAGAAACATATATCCTAGAATGGAACAATCTTTTTAAACACCAAAATTTCATTTTAAGGGGTTGTAATTCCCATAAAACACGTAATTATAATTGTGTATAACTATTTAAAAAACAATATGGTTATTAAATTAATCTTTAAAAGTGGTACCAATGGTTCACTATTAACATTTATTCATCGATATTTTTAACTAAAAATAGTTAATCATTACCAAGGACATCATATAGTCTAATGGTTAGTGCCAAAGAAATTATCATCCTTCAGCCATTGGTTTAAGCAACACTACCTTACCTAATTTTATGGGTTGTAACCAGACATGCATGCTCTCCTTTTTTCTAATCTATAATTATATAATTTCTAAAATAAATATGATGGACATCCTTCAAAATTAATCATCTCACAGATGTTTAACTATCGTTTTAAATGCCACCTCAATAATTAATTAATTCATCTATTTATTTCTACAAAAATCTCTCTTTGGTCATGATTTTATACTTTATAAGTGAGAATTGACATTGGTAAATCCCAATATCCCCACATTTAATGTAATGAAACATAAATATATCATTAGTATGAGATTTATTTCCTTCCATGTCACCTTTAATTTCAACTCAAAAAATCATTTCATTATGTATTTATTTCCCACACATAAAGAATCTACATGTTCCATTGATACAAATTCATGGGTGTCTCCTTCAACATTTAATGCATGATGGATATTGATCCATTTTTTATGGTATGCACAAATTGAAATCTTAGAAAACATCATCCATCTCTTATTTAGTGAGTTCGGGAGTTGGTTAAGGTAAATGTTTTTAATCATATTTTATGAAAACTGACTAGTCTTTAGTACAATATATTTTTCCCCAATAAAAATCCCATTTGGTTCCTTATTTCCACCACATTTTCTTCATGTTCAATGTTAACATGATTCCTTCAAGTTCCATCCATTCAATAATACTAGGAAGCATAGTCTGAGTAATAATATTCACTGTGAGAAAAATGTATAATGATTTATAGGATATATAAATAATGAAACATTATTTTCTATATAAAATGACTTTGGTTTAAACTTGTTTATTCATTTTCTTTATATATTCAAATCCATCCTAGTGGTTTTTAAATTAAATTTTAATTATCCTAACTGTATCCCTTAGGTGTATCAAGACATGTGCACAGTATGTCCATTTCTCATGTACCAAGTTATAGTCTAATATACCTCGACACACCTCCTCAGAGTTGCTACACCTTTGTACATCTACTATAAAACCATGTCCCCTAATAGTATTTAGACAAGGATGTATTTCTTGGAAAACCACAAAATCAATATCTAAAAAAAACTCAGATGTTATTATATACTTATCCAAAAATTCAATCTTCTGGTTTTGTTCCCTAACTTATGTTTTTTTAAATTTAGTGTACAATTTTTCTACTAATACTGATTTTATATCATCTATAGCGACCCGACAATCGAAATCCTAGAGCCTTTCCTAATACCATTACATTGGCATATGACACAAGTAAATTTTTTCACAAAGGGATTAATAGTTTAGCATACATAGTAAATTAGATACATATATGAGTATTCTATTACAAATGAATATAAAAATTACAACATATTTTTTTTGGATAATAAAATTATACTATCAAGTGTATATTTTCATATATTTATTAATAGATATTATGGAATCCTAGGGAAAGGGAAAAATAAGGGTGGGCTCAAATTCTCATTAGGGATTGATATAGAAGAATTAATGATGAATCAATGAGATTATTCATTTTTATAGGGTAAATATCTTAACACACATTCCTTGTAATAAATATAATGATAAAGATGTTCATAGAAAATATAGATAAGTAAATAACTGAAGATTAATAACATTAAAATAACATGAATACCATGATAATATAAGGATTAATTAATATAGAGAGGTAAATAAATGAAAAAACATTCCATTTAATCAATAAAATTACAATGAAATGATTCCTTATTTTTTTCATAGTGAAAGTCTCATGAATACAAATAACTGATACAAAATGAAGCCAATGCTTAATTATTGGATGTCATGTATCCTTAGTGCATCATACCATTACCTAAAATCTATATCCCCAAGATAGTTTAAATAATACCTTGTAAAAAATCAATTATGATAGGGCATCCAACTAATTCTATCCCATGAAATGATCGTTGCATTGAGGGGATTGCATTAACCGATCACCAACTCATGTAATTCATGTCCAAATCATTCCTAATATATAAAATAATTGATTTAATTAATAAATAGTTTTCTATTTCATTAAATATCTTTAATGAGTAATATATATATATTTTTCAATATTTCCCCAATAATTCAAATAAAATTTAATGTGAACACTATGTGTAAAAATGGTATATAGTTCAGCCAGTAATCATATAAATGGTAATGAAAATGAATATTTTTGGTAAATTTAATATCCAGTGATCATAGTGAATTAAATATTTCAATGGGACTAAAAAGGAATCACGATAGTGAATTTCAATACAATCATTGGACAATCATATAAAAAAATTAAAATTAGGAAAAGGGATTATATCAATGAAATTTATCGTATGTGAATTTAAATAATTGGTTATTATCATTGATTAATGTGAATACTATAAAAATATTATTAAAAAAATTCTCGAGAAAAATATTATTTTAATTTTTTTATTTATATATTTTTATTTTATCGTACAATTTAAAAAAATTAAACATTAACATTTTAAAATTGTAAAATGAGCTCCAAATAAATTATGCGGTTAATTCCATATATACTGTACAGTGTAAAAAAGAACATTCATTTTTTAATTGATAAAAGGTTAGCAAAGTGCCTTGTTCAAAAAGGGATAAGAAGATTCATTTAAAAACATTTTTAAAAGATAAAATGGTTAAATTTTATTATTAAAATTATTTTTTAAAGGGTAAAAACATTTTTTATACAATTTTTAGAAAAAAACGGTTTTAGAAAAAAATAGGTTCTCCAACTAAGGAGAGAAATGATGTTGGGTTTTCCAAAGAGAGTTCTTAAATCATGCTAAGTACCAAAGTGTGAAAATTGGTACTATTACATAAAAATGGTAATTTATAAACATAAGAGAATAAAATTAATAGTTTATTGAAAAATTATCATATAAATTCCAATAATCGACTTTTAAAAATAAACAAACTCGATTAAAATGAGATTGTAAAATAAACACTTAAAATGATTATAACGTTGAAGTGAGAATAAATAATGTAATTGATTATGTGTATCAACTATAAATTACATATATGAATTTAAAATACATCAAGACATAGTCAAATTCATTATACATATAATCATATTATATTAAAAACATTGAGGAAGTAATATAACCCATAAAAATAATTGAGTTGTGAAATTTATTTACCACTTGGTAACTTTAAATTCAAATAACCATAGATTAAATAAAACAATAATTTAAAAAAAGATTTATTATAACATATATTATTTAAATATGAATTTATAAAAATACATTATGTTTTGATATAGAAAATTAGATGCACCATTCATGGAGACGACATGTCGTACGTAAGCATGATGAACACTTCCATTTCTTTTTTGTATTTAAAATAATGAAAAGTAAATGATATATATATATATATTATAATTATATAATCATATTTAATTCATATATTTCAAATATTATTATTAACACTATCCTTAATACATTCAATGTAATACATGAATGTATCACATCACTTTGGGGAGGCTGTATTCCACACCTCCACAAACAATGTTATCGTATTCCAATAAAAAGATAATAATGAAGGTATGTGTTATATAAAAAATTAAATAATAATAAAGAAATCATTATTAATATATATATATATATATATCATACATAAACTATAAATATATCATTATTTCTATCCATTAGGTTGTAATGGAAGAATGAACAACATTATTTCACAAGGTGGTAGTTCACCGTACACAGAAACAATGATTGAATATCCCATTTGAAGGATAATTGTGAATGTTTAGGAATGAATATTAACCTAAAAAATATCATATAGTTAAGATACATAGGTGATTATATAACCATTAATTAGAAATAAATTATTGGTCAGAGAAGTAAATGAAACAAAAGTGATTGTTGAAGAATGTTATCTTTTATTAATGGAACTCATTTTTTGTTTATAAAAAAAGACATACATTGATAGATTTATACATAATGTTTGGATTATATTACTTGGGTAGTGATGTTGTGAAATTATTTTGGTTGATTTTGGATGATCCAATGGGCTTGAGAGGTGTGAATAAGTAGGTGGGGTGTATGCATTTTTATAGTTGAGGATGTGTGATATTTTTGTAAATTTTTGAATAGGAAATTATAACTATTTTTGTTCCATTTCAAGGGGATAAAATAATGATAAAATAATGATAAAATTTATTTTATGGTCTAAATATAGAAATAAAATCAGTTTTGAACAAGTTTCTATGTCATTTTGGTTATTCAGTTTATGGTTTAGTCCCTTGTTAAGAAATTCTTTATCAGAATTACTTTAATTAATTTTAATAATATTTTTTTTTGTCAAAAACTAAGTTTAAATTTTAGACATTAAATTAATGATTATTAAAAATACATAATCAATTTTTTCCAAATTCCAATTACATAATATATAGAAATTAATTAAAAATTAATCCCATAAATGAGATGATAATGTTGGCTTTTAAAGTAAAAAATGATCATAAGTTTGATTTATAATTATAACTAATATCATGGATAAATTTATTCCCATTACCTAAATTTAATTAATGTTTGTACAATTTATTTAATGTGAAAGTAAATCAAATTTCTAATATAGTTTAACTATATAAAAATATTATATGAAAAAGTAGTTTCAATTAAAATTTAGTATTCTTCACTATTCAATAAAATATGAGACTTCATACAAAAAACCTAAAATTCATACTAATATAATTTTGATTATTGAATTATAAAAATACTTGTTATTTTGAAAATAAATTTATGAAATGTTCAAAATTTATTTTCAAAATAGTTTTATCATTAAAAGGCAGTAAAAGTACCTTATGAAAAATTAAGGTATTTAAGTGTAATATTAGGTTTGGTCTTATCTTATTATATTTTGTGAATGTCATAAATTTTATTGGATATATAATATAAATATTTCATCTTGATAGTTCACTAACATAAATCAATTTAATTACTTATGATAAATAACTGTTTTTATATTCAATTAGTCTGTAAATTAATTTTTAATTTATTATTAACCAATGAATTCATTTTATATATTTTATAAAAAATCTATTTTAATAATATTGATAATAATATTTATAAAATCTAATGAAATATCTATTTTATATCTATTTTATATTAAATAATAACGTTTTTATAATATATTATTGTTTATTAAAACTCATTATTGTGCGTAACCCATGTCATTGAAGGAATTCATTGTTTTACAAAAATTAATGATAACTTAGTATTGTATGCATTGTAAGCTATAGAATTTAGAAAAAATATTTTAATATAAATTATACTATAATGTCTCATGATTTTATATTACATTCTATGCTAGTTGTAGTTTTTCATACACACCATCAAATTTAAAGTTACACTATATTAATTTTAGTGTTGTTACAGACTGATATTAGCTTAAAATGGTTAGGTTCTTGAGTGGTTTCATTGGACTTAAGCAGTGTTTGATTTTCTATTTTCTGGTTATGGTTTTGTGATTCCTTGAGTATTATAATTGAGGTTAATTAATCTAAAAACTCTTATATTATTTTCTAATTATGGTATTACTAGTATAATTTTTATTTTGGTGTGTTGAACCAATTGTGATAATGAATGAAATAAATCAAATTATTTGAAATTTTTGCCGGTAAATGAATCATATGTGATTTACTTCCTTCATGGTGTTTCTCTTGTACATGATTAGTGTTTTATAGTATTATTAAAATTCATTGATCTTTTTAATACATTTTTGTTGATTTAATTTTTATCCTTTTAGAATTACATTTCATTAATAGTGGATCACTTAATGAAGATAATGAATCAGTCACATAGAAGATATGAATTTATTTGAAAATATGAATTTAATATTGACTAACGTGATAATAATTAATACTAAAATTTATATATTTGTTATGTAAAATATTCTATTCATGACTATAAATATATTATTGTTATGGGGTTTATCACATGGGTTGTCTAGTGGGTATTTTGGTAAATTCTATGTGTGACGTATGGGGGTTACGATGGAGGTTGTGGACTCTGTATTAGGGTTGTTGCTTCCTTTACATGGTTAAAAATAGGGAAGAAGTGGAATTTTTGGGATATGACATGGTTTGTTGATGTAGGATTATTCAGTAGTTCCCCAGTGGTAACAGAATATATATAGTTGTTAATGATGTCCCTGAAATTCGATATATATGTAATTAATGTGTGTATTTAATGGAAGTGGGTTTTCATGAAATATTGAGTTTAATGACTTAATGATAATAATGTGGATGGTAAATGGTATGTATAAATTGGAATTATGGTATTAATAGTTGTTGATTACTCAGTATTTTTGTGGTGGTTCTAATGGGTGTTAGGATGCTTGTGGTGTTGTTGTTGGTAGTGATGATAGAGTGAGGAAAGGGTAGAGTAACGATTACTGTTGAGTGTTGTAATTCTAATTCGGTATGACCCACTTTGGTTATTCCATTGTGCTTTTATAGAACTATACTGAATTTTTTTAACCACTATACACAACCCACCCAAGTTGGATATGCTTAATGAATTCCAATATTAACTAGGCACTAAGAGTTTCTCCCTACCAACCAATTGTTGAGGGAACATATAGCTGACTAATCCCTATTCCCTAACAACCCTTACAAATTTAGTACATTTTCTGTTGTGTTATGGTAGTTATGTTCATACTACTATAGAAAATGGTGTATTGGATGACACTATGGTGTATTTATGTGATGATATGTATATGATGCAGGGAAAAACCTATGAGGTATTTATGAGTTGGTAGATGATGTACTTATACACATTGTAGGGTATTGAGTGGATGATGCTTTGAGTCCACTAGAAGATCCTATGTGGTTTTTATGATATGTTATGTGGTGATGTTGATGAAATGATAGATATTAAGGGTCATCTATGGTGGGATTAGGGAACCGGTTTGATTTGATTCATGTAAAATATTAATTTCTATACAAGAAATGTATTGTTGATAAATACATATTTATGGAATGATATATTATGTGTTGCGATATACACTTTTAAGGTATTGATCATGGGTATTTGATATTGATTTTTGATATAAAAAAATATATTAGGGAGTTTTTTTAGGGGTACATTTTCAAAGAATTATTCTAATAAAATTTTACTATAGCATACTATGATATTTAGTGTGTGAGAAATTTTGAGGTTGAGTGGTAGTCGATCTGATTGGTGCTTTTTGTCTTCATATATTATTCTCCGATGAATTTTTAATATCCTTCCACCTTTTCAAAAAGTTATATCAATTATTATTTTACTTAGTATACAAATTATCTTCACCCCAATTTATATATAAATTGTTTTTGCATGTTTTCATGGTGATTTTAAGGAACTAGTTAAAAAATACTAGTTCGGAAATCAGGATTGGTTGTGGTATTGTTGCATAGGACTTTTATTTTGTATTTTATCTAAGTTTTTTATTTACATTAATGAGTTTAAACCACACATTATTAGAAAAAATAAATAGTATTTATTATTAATTTTTTATTCATGTTTTAAAATTTCAAGAACTTATTTGATGTGGTTTTCAGATATATTGAATGATAATTAATGGTATAACTAATAAAACAATTGGGGTATTCCTAATAACAAAATGGTTTTTGGGGTCATTATTTTTGAAAAAAATGACGAATGAGAATATTTCGTAGGGTATAGAATGACTTTACAAGATATATAAAGTAAACATGATGAAATTATGAGAACTTTGTATATTGACATTAAAACCTCAACATGGCGGGGGATGGGAATGATGTTTTTAAAGTATAATGTGGATGATTTTAGTGTGTATAAAAGATATATAAATTCAACATCATACTGAATATAAAATTATTCAATGATTTAAATATTTTTAGGTTTTATAAAAATTTCTTTTTACAATGTTTTTTATAAATTTTTAGAGGTCTTCTACATATAAAATTTTTAGGTGAATAAATCTATGATTTGGTGGTTGTCATGGCCAATATTTAAAGAATATATTACATTTTATTAAATAATTATGTAAAGATAAAAATTTATCCTATCCCCTAGTGTATGATTGTGTCCACTTTTTATAATATAATCAAAAGGTCCTTATTTTTTAATAAATTTCAATATAGATAAAACCACATTATGCGATAATAATAATATATCATAAAAATAAAAAAATCCAAAATGAAATAATATATATTTTTTAAATCATTGGTGTATTCATGAAGAGTTTTTTGGATTTATTGGAGTTAAAATCATCAGATTTAATAGTTTAAAATTTCATTCTATTAAAATTATAATGAAGGCATCCAATATGTTAATTTAGGATATATATTATTCTTTCATTGATTTTTGAGACTTCATATTGACCAAACAAACTCCCTCTGTATGTGGTGATAACATCACTATTGTTTTTGATCTATAAGATGTATGTGTTGGACTCACATGTTTTGATAATCCAAAATCATGTTTCATTTATATGATAATCATGTTTCACTAGTTTTTATTGTTTTTATCATGTAACAATTATGTATTTTTAATCTCCCTGATTTTTTATTAACTTTACAGTATAAAATATTCTATGAAAAATGTCACTGGTATGAAGATATCTATTAAGAGTCATCTGTTTAATTCATCGGTTGCGACTACTGTTGGAGAGGTCACCACAATAAGGATACCACTAGAAGGTTACCTCTAGAAGGTTACCACTAAGGAACCTTACCACTGAGTTACCAATGCAATTTCACCCCTATGAGTCTACCACTCAAGGGATATTATTGTAGAGATACCTTTATAGGTTACTAGTACACGTTCACTAATGGGAATCCAACCGCTTGAATCATACTAAAGTCACTGCTAAAAGGATACTATTTCAAGGTTACTATTTTAACCTAACTACTACAAAGTTGCTGCTATGAAGTAACCATTGGAAGTCTCTTGATGAAAGGTTACTATTGGAAGAAACATGGGAATTCATACATCTAACACTGATTTTCCTATCGTTGAGAATCTACCGCTGAAAAGGGTATGGCTACAATTCCACCGATAACTATAATATTCTACTCTATACATTTTGAATTTTATTAAGATTATTATAATAGTCATATTTGGTATATTTAATACTTCTGACATTAATTAATGTTGATTTTATAAATATCTGAAGACCGGACGAGGTATGAGGAAGACCACACGTGGCATGATAATTCCTACTGTTAGATCTGAAGAATAAAATAGAAGATCGAGCTAGATAAGATGACTTAGGGTGAGAGATATTACATGATAGAATTTAAGAACAATGATAACATACCAACACATACATTGTGATCCCAAAATCTTTATGAAGTTCATTTGGGAGAAGAAATTAAATATTTCTTTAAAGTGGTTCATCGAATCACTTTAAAACCATGATGTGGAACACCTTAGTACCTGGAAACTAGAACCTGAAGTTGCGACACTCTGTTTTGGAGAAAAAATTTAGAGAAGGACTCAAACAACAATTTCATCACACCAAGGAGTATAGTGTTGAACTGAATACACATAGATCCTTTTAAACTCAATCCTCATAACATTATCTATATTGTGTAATTTATATTACATTTTTTAGGAGTGTGTTTTTTTATATTACACCCACTATATCTTCTATGTTTAAACTAGAGGATACTGAAAATCATAACACCAAACATTCCTTATATTTTTTCCCACGTATAACTGTGGAAGAAGGTGTGTGTGGCCTTGTTGTTTGTTTTTCCCTTGAAAAATTGTGGTAGAGTTTGTGAGACCTATACATTTTTTGAAAGTTGCTATAAATCCTAACTAAGTATGTGTATCAGGTTTATTGATATAAACAACTTTGTGAAAGGTGATCACCATGTAGTGAGGTTTATGTCTTCGCTCGATATTGAACCTCTTTTTTAATTCTACGATGTACATTATTTTTAACCACTTGTTTTTCTGTTTTTTTCTTCTCATAATTTCATATAGAGAAAACTATTTTATATTAACTATGATTGTTTTATTTTTTTTGTTTTGTATATGTTTTCAATTCAGTATACCTATTTAAAAATTTGGATGCGTTTTTACACTAATTCAACTGAGGACTAATCAACCATTGAGAGACTTGTTGAGCAATTGAACATTTATATCTCTACTTCCTTAATTAACTAGACTGTTTCAAAATGGTGGATTTTATCATAATGTTTTTAACAAAAATTTTATTTCGGAACTCAATTCAACCCCTCTTGAGTTTTTACCATTATGAACATTTGGTATCAAAGGGGAGTTTATTGATACCATCAGAACAATTTTTTATTAATTTAAATTTGTTTTCAATTGTGATTTTAGTTGTATCATAATGATATTAAAATTTCTATCATATCTAATTTTTTTTTCATTAGATTCTAGTCAACGATGGATAAAAATGATTAGTGTGTAACTACTAACATGCCACCTTTATTTAATGGTAACAACCATTCATAGTGGAAATTGAAAATGAAAATGTATCTAGATTGAATGGGTCTGAAAATCTGGGACACAATTGAAGAACAACATGCATTACCTTGTACTACTAGGGACACATGGTCTCAGATGACTAATGTTATGTATAATAATAACTATAAATTAATGAATTCTTTTGACTATGATTTAGGTGATGAATAATTCAATTTAATATCTTCTTGTAAAACTGCATATGAAATTTGGGATACTTTGGCTGCTTCCTATGAGGGAACTACCAATGTTAATGAAATGATATTAAATAATTATACTATTAAATATGATAGTTCTAAAATGAAGCCTGATGAACCTATATCAAAAATGTATCTTTAGTTCAATGAAATATTAATATCCATGAGTCTACTTAGGAAACCAGTGGACAACAAGGATCAGATTATGATATTTCTTTGATGCCTACTAACAGATGGAGACGAACTTCTGTTTCTATCTGAGAATCCTATGACACAAAAAAGAAGCCTATGAAATAACTAATTGGAAGACTCATGATGTATGTATAATTTCTTAAGGTGAATCAAAAATCATATGAATAACCAAGAAATAAGTTTTTAGTATTCCAGACTACTACCTCAAAGAGAAAAGATAAAAGAAAATATTCACGTTCCTATAGATAGTTCAACCAGTAAAGATTAAGATTCTAACAGTGATGAGGAGATGAATCATCTTTCTATAAGATTCAAAAAAGTTCTACAAAAAAGGAATTTTTTTATAAATTAAATTTATAGAGGATGGTATGACAGTAAAGGAAATATGAAAAAATATAGAATATGGAATGACAACACAAATGCGATAATCAACTATGAGTGGAAATGAAAGGGTCATGTGAAGGTTGATTGAACCAAGATAAAATTTAAGAGGAAATATGAATTCATGGGAAATGGATATAAAAAGGATATGAATTCTAATTGGGATGCTTCAAAAGACAGCTCCAATGGGTCTATCACTTATGATACAAAATAGAACAATCATGAAAACCTCGGTTTCATGACCAAAACATCTGAGGTCTATCTTAATTTTCCTATACATAATTCTTACTATTCTGGAAATAAAAGTGAATCAAATAATAATAAATTTAAGACTAAGGATGAACTTTTTGAATACATTGGAAGTATTTAAGATACATTAAATGAGCTCAAGGATAAATATAAATCATTGAAAATACAACATGTTTTAAATTCTAACTATATTTCTAATTTGGATATTGAAAAGGAAAATTTAGTTCAAATATTATTAGAAAATACGGAATTAAAATTATTAGATGAAAAATTAAAGATATATATTTAGAATTTTACTACCTGTAGGGAAACCATTACTCATTTCTAGGGAAACAAATTGCACCAAAATATACAACTGGTCTAAGATATCAACCAGGACAAATGAGGATTATTAATAACAAATTTATTTCAAAATCTAGACAGTTCACTGATAGTTCATGTTCTAAATCATTACTTGAAAAACAATTTTCTAGATACCTAGAAATGTGTTTATGTACCCAAACATTTATGTTGATTATTGGAAACCTATAAGAAAAATGTGGGTTCTGAAAGCATTTCTTTATAACCTCTCTAGACCCAAGAAAATCTAGGTACCAAAGCTACCCTATGAATAATTGTTTTTTGCATGAAAATTTTCTAATGAGTTCCTGTGAAACCCTATGGTACTTGGATAGTGGTTGTTCATGATATATGATAGGAGACTATTCATGTATCAAGATACTAATCAATGTTGATGGTGTATATGTTACATTTGTAGATAATTATAAGTTAAATATTGTTGTCTTAGGCTAAATCTGTAACCCTAATACTATATTAATTTCCAAAATACTTTTTTTTGATGTGTTAATATAAAATATACCTAGTATCTCTCAGTTGTGTGATGATTGTTTTAATGTTAAGTTTGAAAATAATGCATGAAATTTATTTAATTCTAAAAATTATTTAATATTCACTACTCGTAAAAATCAAAATATATATGATGTTGATTTAAACTCTATAGCTAAGCAAAATGTTTCTTATTTAAATGATTTTCATAAGGAATACTTGTTATGGCACATAAGATTATTACAATGAAATGTGTCCTCACTTCAGAAACTAACTAGGAATGGATTAGCTAGAGACTTACTTAAATTATAATTCCCAAATAAAAAAGATTGTAATTTGTGTCAAAAGGGAACAAATCACAAAGTATCTTTCAAACCAAAGAAAGAAGTTTCAACTTCTCAACCACTTGATTTGGTTTACAAGGATTTATTTGGACCATCAATAGTTTCATGTTTAAATGGGAATCCCTCTATCTATGTTCTTGTTTATGATTTTTCAAGATATACGTTGGTATACTTTCAAGCTAAAAAATGAAAATCTTGTTCTTACTTCATTAAATATTTCATGTCTGTGGAAAATCATAGTGGATCTAGAATTATGACCTTTAGAAGTGATCAAGGATGTGAGTTTGAAAATCATTCGTTTGAATATTTTTACTCACATATGGATATAATAACAATTTTTATACTTCTAGAACACCTCAACAAAATGTAGTTATTGAAAGAAAAAAATAAGACACTTCAAGAGATTTCCCAGAATATTCTTAATGATTATAATCGTCCAGTATATTTTTTGGATGAAGCTATTAATACAACTTGTTACATCATCAATATTTTTCTAATTAGACCTATTCTTAAGAATACCCCTAATTAGATATGGAACAATATGAATTCTATGGTTTATTACGTTAATGATTTTGGTTGAAAATTTTGTATCCTTAACACTATGGTTAATATCGAAAACTTTTCTTCAAAAAATGATGAAGGAATGTTCCTAGGTTACCCAACCTATAGTAAAGACTATATATTATTCAATAAGAGAACCAAATGTGTAGAAGAATCAGTTTATGTCAAATTGGATGAGACTGATCCTCAAGAATCAAAAACCTCTCTTGAATATCTTGAGAAAGATATGTCAATTCTAATGATAATAACAGTGAACACCCAATAAAACAACTAGTTCTGGAAATATTCTAGAATTTGATCCTATTGAATCTAAACCTATAGAAAACCATGAGAATCCTAGTGCATCCCTTTCGAGAGGTATTATAACTCTCATGAATCATCTTTTAGATGATTTAGTAAGTGATCTAAATATAAGAACACAAACATGAGCTTCTCTGAGAAACTAGGTTGAACATCAAGCTTTTCAATCAGAGCCTGAACCCAAAAATATTAATGATGCTATCTATGATGAATTTTAGGTGATAGATATGAAATAATAATTAAATCAATTTGATATAAAAAATGTTTTGGAAATTAGTAGAAAGACCTAATGACACATTGACCATATGCACTAAATTGGTGATTAGAAACAAAGATGAGTCCCGTAATATAGTTATAAAAAGGATATATTAGTTACACAAGGATATAGTCAATAAGAAATAATATACTATTAAGAAACCATTCCACCTATATCTAGACTAGAATCCATTATGATACTACTTGCTTATGAATCTTATATAAATTTAAAACTTTATCAAATGGATGTTAAATGTGAATTTCTAAATTGGTAAATAGTTTATGATGTGTTTTTTGAACAACGCCATGGCTTCATAGATACCCATTTTTCAAATCATGTGTTTAAACACTCTAATGGTTTATATGGTCTAAAACTATCTCCTAGATCTTGGTATGATAGAATATGAACTTTTCTTATTTCAACAGGTATTAATAAAAGAATAGATTATCCTAATATTTTTTTTATATGAATTTAAATATATGTTTTATTATTACAAATTTATGTAGATGACATTATTTTTGGATCCTCTAAAATTTTTTATGTACATATTTTTCAAATATGAGGATAAATGAGTTTGAAATGAGTCTAATAGGGAAACATGAACTTTTCCTTGGATTTTAAAATGTTAAAAATAAAAATGATATTTGTATAAATAAATGTAAATATACTATGTATGTTTTGAAAAATTTTAGTTTGGATAATAATAAAGGTAGTTATACAACTATGAGTATCACATTTAAGTTTGATGCTGATAAAACTAGTAATCTGGTAGATCAAACCAATTACAGTGGTATGATTGGGAGTCTTCTAACTTACAGCTAGTCAACCTGATATTATGTTTAGTGTATGTATGTGTTCTTGTTTTCAAGCCAATCCCCAAGAATATCATTTAATTTCTATTAGAATGATTTTTAAATATCTCAAGTGTACTACCAACTTTGGTCAATTATATTCAAGAGGACAATCATTTTATTTGATATGTTTTTCATATTATAACATCGCTGGTTACATGTTTGATAGAATGAACACCCCTGAAACATGTCACATTTTGGGCAAGACACTAGTATCATGTTGTAGTGAAAAATTGAATTAGGTTGCATTATCCACTGTCGAAGCTCAATATATAGCTTCTTGTAGCTTTTGATATTAAATTATATGGATGAAACACACTTTACTACAATATATATATCAATTCAAACATGCCTCTATAAATTATGATAACACAAGTACTATTAACATCTCTAAATATCTTGTACCTCATGCCTGGACAAATAACATTGATATGATACATCACTTTTATATAGGTTATTATGAAATGCATGATAACACTCATGAATTTATTGGAACTGAACATTATTTGGCGGATATATTCAAAAAGTATTTTATTTCTGAGGGATTAACTTAAATCAAACATTAGATAGGTATGATTAAATTTATTTAAATACATCTCACCATTAAGACACATCACCGTTGGACCTCACCATTAGAAAACCTCACAGTTGGACCTCACTGTTAAGACACCACACTATTGGACCTCACCATTAGAATACATCCCTGTTGGACCTCACATTTATGACAGCTCACCGTTGGACCTCACCATTTGGACACCTCACCGTTGGACCTCACCATTAGAATACATCACTATAGGACCTCACCGTTAAGACACCTCACCACTAGAAGTCACTTTTAGGACACCTTAATATTAAGCCTCATTGATAGACCTTAAAACTGGACCCTTACCACTATTCGACCTTACTGATTAGTCACAGACATCTTGTTTTCTACCGTAATTTGAAACATTGAATTTTTATTCATTTGATTTACCCAATTTTCTGATACCTAAATGATAATAACAATGTGCTAAGTAATATTTTAATACACTTCAATCCTATCTTAAACCTTATGTTCTCGAAGACATGAACCTGTCCTACAACTAAAACCATGGAACAAAATCAAATAAAAATGGAATGAGAAAATAGACCAATGGATGGTGATTAAAGAGATACACGGAACCCTAAGAGACCTCGAGTTGAGTATAGTGGTGGAAGAAAAGATATAGAAACGAAGAACAATCCTAATTTTTCAAAGAAGGAAATTGTGGCCGATAAAGAATTAAGTTCAAAATGGATATTGTCAATAATGTCTCTAGTGATGAAGGCACTCAAAGATCAACACTGGGTAGAATGTTTTATAGAAAAAAAATAGACCATATTACCAAGTGCTACTAAATTAGTTTTATGAGTTTCTGATGTTCAAAAAATTTTTGAGGATGAGAACCTGATGCTTTCAAAGGTAAATGGAGTTAGTGTGATCTTATATTCTATTGAATGGTAAGAATGTTTAATAGTCCCAAATGAAGGAATAATTGACTATTATTCTGGAGTGGTTCCTCCTACTAGTGATTATTTCTACTATGAAGTGGCATTGGCCAAACTGACATGGAGTGGAATCCCACAAATGGTAATTACTGTAGAGATTTATGGGGAAAACAAATTAATGTTTTTGTATATCCAACATGTCTTGTGTCTTGGGAGAGGGGACTTTTCTAGTTTTAAATATCAAGAATATTTTTGTTGTATTTGTTGAATCATGGACAAAGGATGAAATTTTGAAGATTTATGATGGTTTAGTTAGAGGATATAACTAGGCTTGGTTCCAAGACCAATTATTTGTTTCACTCCAAGTTGATATCATTTATGTTGAATGTTAAAGGTGTTTCTGGAAATAAGGATGAAACCATAGTTGAAAAGGACAACTTTTGTATTACAAAAATGATTTGAAAGTGTATGAGGATAAACTGGAACCCTTTGAAAAGGTAATGGGTGAATGATGATGCTAAGATATATGGCGACTTCAACCATGTTGTCAATACAACTAGGACAAAGGATAAAATAGATCCATGTGTAAAACCTAATGAAGTGGAACCCATGTATTTAGATGAAGAAGCAAATGTTGTTTTGTACAAGAAAAAGAGGATTCTACTATTGATAATAGGAGTGATCCTAGAATTCCATCAAGTCCCCATGTTGTTGTTGTATCATTTGGTTGGTCCATTCCACCAAATAATTTTTCCAGAAGAGAGACTGTCCTATGGGACACTGATGATCATTAAAACAACGAAGAATAATGTGATGAGAGTGTCTTAAAAGACGTTAATCTTGGAGATACCTCATAGGAGGTGGATGAAGTTGATTATGATCATGAGGAGTCAGAAATAGGTGATGATGATGAAAGTGAAGAAGAATTCCTATGACATGGTACTTTGATAGTATGATAATAAAAAGGAACATGAATTTGGATATGTTGGTAATGTAATAGATGTGGCTGAAGATTCTGTATAATATGTAGAAGTAGAATCTACGGATGATTCAATTGATCAAGGAATATTATAAGAGGAGAATGCAGTTGTCCAGGAAGAAGATCAAAGCGAGGGGGAGGAACCTATTTCTAATGATCCAGTTTCTATTATTCATTAAATAGAATGTTGGTGGGTGCAACCTAGAATCATTGTTTTGGACATACACTATGAAAACTATGAATATTACAAGCCTAATACAAGACTTCCATTTCATTCTGATTCAAATCCCACTATTGTGAAACAAGTGGTTCTTCTACCGCAAGATTATGTAAAGAAGGATTACATTGAGTTATTTAAATATGATTTGTAGAGATGCTTTAATGAAAGACTCATTTGGATAGAGAGAACACTAGCCCTAAATCAAGATCATGTAACATCTGTTTTAGAAAGAATAATGGGTAGTACTAAATAAAATCTGATACATGAAGTGAATGAATGATAGAATTCTGTATGAACCTTAAAAGAATATTGGATTGTGTGAAACATTAAATTGTGTGTTTCAGCTCATATATAGAATCGTGAGTTGAAGTGGAAAAAGACATTCGATATGTTAAGAGTGTTGTCCAATAGATGGTAACTGTGTTTGAGGACATTATGAAGTCTATGGAAGGGTATGTGAATGGTCTATATGGTGATGTGAATAGGTTGATCTATGGATTGACTAAGTCTTTTAAGGAGACATTGGATTTTACCATGTCACCTCCACCTGCATCTGCTTCCTCATCTACCTCACCTCATATTGATCTAACAGCCTTCATATTATTTGTTATAGAAGAAATGGAGAGGCTCTCTGGTGTAAGTACCTCAAATCCTCAGCCTTTGACTCGGTTCATTTCCACTACGAGAGAAATTACTATGATTGCAGGTGATTAGATGAGGGAGTCTACCTAATATCAGAAGGAAATGAAAGAGAAGATTGACTTTTATTATAAAATGGTTTATACTAAACATCAGATAGATACTCATTCATGTTGATGTTGGAGAACATGATGATAAATCATGCTAATCATGACTTTAAGGATCATGTTAGTAGGCATGGAGAGGTGACTCCTACTCTGTAAAGGATCATGGATAATAAAGTTGATTTCATATCTTCTATGGAAAGTGTAAGAAACATCATTATGGATTTCATGAACCTCTTTATGCAATTTCATAATGTGGATTTTCCTCCTATTATTTTGCCTCCATCCATGTCTTCTTCTTCATCTGCATACAGATCTACCTGGGCTACCCATTTTCTAACTCCTACATAGGCTATCAAAAGCTATACTCCTATGATTCATCAGATATCTAATCATTATCGACCCACTAATGCTTCTGTAGTGGCTCCTCCTACCATGATTACTACTATACCTAGGCCTGTACCTCCATCTCTTGAACCTGCCTCCTCACCTCCAAGAGGCAAAGCTCACTTGGAAATCTATAAAGTGGATTGTGTGTCGACTTTCTTATTTGATATGGATCATTTTAATATTTTTTCTATAATTTACTCCTGTTTCATTAATACAAAGATCTCTTTTTGTATACTTTTGTCTTTTTTTGATAATCACAAAGGGGGAGAATTTTTAAGATTTGAGCCCTTGCATTAATGATGTTCCTATAAATTTATTCTCTAACATATTTTTAATAATAAAATTGGTTCAATTTTATGTTATTATAGATATGCTTTATTATAATTATTTTACTCATTACACTAATACAAATTTATTCTAGCTATGTTCAAATATTATTTTATTTGGATTTTTATATTTTAGTTGAAAAGGTTTTAGGCCTAATACAATGTATATTATTACCACTGAGATATTATAATAGATTAGATAAAATACTTAACATTGATAAAATAATACTTATTCTAAATTTCACTCCCATAATTTGTGATCATAAAAAAGTGGGAGATTGTTGGAATCACCAGTTTGGATAAATCCAAATCTTGTTTCATTTATATGATAAGCATGTTTCATTAGTTTTTATAGTTTTTTTCATGTAGAAATTATGTATTTTTAATCACATTACTCTCTTGATTAATATTATGGTGTAATCTTTTCTATGTTAAAGGTCCCCAGTATAAAGATCCATGTTACGATCCTTCTATTTAAGTCACCAGTTGAGGCTACTGTTGAGGTGGATTCCGCATGATGGTTATCGCTAGATGGTTGATTCTATAATCTTACCTCTACATGTTTACCACTAGAAGGATAATGCTCAAGAACCTTACCCCTGAGTTACCAATGCAAGTTCACTACTATGAGTCTACCAGTCAAGGGATTATATTGTAGAGCTACCGCTAGAGGTTACTCATCCAAAGTCACTGATGGGAATCCTACTGCTATAATATTTCTAAAGCTTCCACTAAAATTTTACTGTTAGAAGGTTATGGTTATATGATTATTACTATAAGGCGACTACTATGATGTTACCTCTAGAAGTCTAGTAATGAATTGTTACTGCTGGAAGAATGATTGGAATTCACACGTCTATAGATGATAAGCCTAACATTGAGAAGCTACCATTAATAAGGCTACAACTACCAGTCTACTGATACTTATACTCTTATACTTTTTACTTTTTAAATTCTCTTATGCTTATTCTAAGAGTCATATTTGGTAAATTTAATGCTTCTGACAATAATTAATGTTGATTATAGACATATCTTGAGACCATAGGAGGTATAAGAAAGACCGCATATGGATTCATCCTTCCTACTATCAGATATTAAGAATAAAATAGAATATCATGGAAGATAAGACAATGTTAGGTGAGAGATATTACACGACAGACCTGAAGAATAATAAGAACATACCAACAATTACATTGTGAACCCATGATATTCACAAAGATTATTTAGTAGAAAAAATTCAAGGATTACTTATTGTGCTTCATCAAATATCTTTCAAACAAAAAATCTTAACACCTTAGTACTTGGAATAAAAAAACTAAAGTTACAACAATATGTTTGGTAGAAATATTCCATAGAAGGAATAAAACTGCAATTTCATCTCACTAAGGATTCCAGAGCTGAACTACAAACACATAGAGCCTTATAAACTCAATTCTTATAAAATTATCTATATTGTGTTATTTCTCATACATTTCTGAGTATTGTGTATTTTTTTTGTTATACACACACTATATCATGTTATTAAATGGGTGTATATAGAAAATCATCACACCAACCATTCCTTACAATTTGTTCCCACATATAACTTTGGAAGAGGCATTGTGTGGCCTGGATGTTTTTCCCCATGAAAAAATATGGTAGAGGTTGTGAGACCAGGACAGGTTTTGAGAACTATTGTAAATCCTAATAAAAGATGTGTATCATGTTTATTGAGATATACTGCTTGGTGGAAGGTGACTATCATGTGGAGAGGATTATGTCTTGGCTGGACAATGAACCTCTTGTTTAATTCTGCTCTGAACAATATTTTGTATTACTCTTGTTTTCCAATTTTCCGTTGCTTATAATTTTAAAGAAATAAAATTGTTTTACATTAACTATAATAATTTTTGTGTGTGTGTATATGTTATTAATTCAGTAAAACTGTTTCAAAAGTAGATAATTTTTTACACTTATTCAACTAAGGACTAATCAAGAATTGAGAGACTTGTTGAGCAATTGAATAGTTATATATCTACATCCTTAATTAACTGGTATGTTTCAAATTGCAGGATTTTATCATAAATATTTTAATAGTAATTTTATGTAGGAACTCAATTCAACCCTTCTTGAGATTCCACCTCGACCAACATTATTTTTATCATGTATTTTTATCATATAGATAAATAGGGATATTATTTTGTGTCATCAAATTTTATTTCCATAGAGCTTCATATGAATTATTTAAATATGTATATATAATTATATATATGGATAATATAAATGATGATTTATTATTTTCACAAGGATATACTATATAAGTTTTATTATGAATATATTAATATGGGAAGAAAGTGTTAGAAAAAACATTGAATAATTGATAAATTTATTGAATAAGAAGATATAAATTTTTATAATAATGAGTTAGAAAAAAAATTAGAAGAAATGATAGAAATGAACTCTATTATATTTTTTAAGTTAACCGAATCAATTAAGGAAGAGTTGAAATTCATTATTTGATTAAAATATAATGAAATATTAAGACTTATTATCTAATGATATTTATTTCTATATATTATATTGCAATATTTTTGTTGAAAATTATCATTATGATACTTATAAACCCAGTTCATTATGGATTCAAATAAAAAACATTAAAATAAAATGTGATTTCTAATTTGGATTAAAATAATAGTCCATTCTATCTCATTGAATGTCTCTCTACATTGGAGGTAAAACAAGTAATTAGATGAGAGAGTTGTGTTTATTATTTTCATTACATCAAGAAGATCATTTGATAAATATACACATAAAAACTAATTATATTGACATAATTCAAATGTGTGAATATATTTTCATATACTTAGTAGATTACATGGTGATACACACCCATATTGTTGAATATTTCTTATTGTCCCAAAAAATTTCAGATATTTTCACTTAATAATGGATGGAAAACATCATAGATGACACCCAAAGGCTTTCATCATAGTATAGGGATATCATAGGTTTGATAAAAGTAAATTCATAAATAGTTTAGTAATATTCTTAATTTAATAGAGAAAATTATCATCTATTATTAGGTGGGATATCTTAAAATTTTCAAAGATGTTATTTTTAAATGGCCAATTTTGAACCCTTTCAAATTTTAAATTTTTTTTATGATACTATTAGATTTTGGGAAAATTAAATGGTGTGAGCCATATAATATATACAATCACCCACATTATGCATGAACTACATAAAAATATCAATTTTATATTCTCAAAATTAATTTCCAATATATGAAATATTGAAATATGAATTGATTATTTCTATTTAAAATAATTAGAGATTAATCACTAGGATTTATAAATTATTTCATCATTGATTCATCCCACCTACCGGTAAAAAAAATTTTATATACGTTAGTCACCTCAAAATTTATTAGAGTAGAAAGTTCCTAAAACAAATATATAAGTTAATAATTTATAATTTTTTATTCAACAGAGTATTCTCAATATTTTTATTTAAATTGAATCATTTTTCTTATTATAGAGAAACATAAATATATCAAAGTAAAATATATTATATAAGTTTATTCAAATAATAATTATTTTTTAAAGTATGTAAGTCCTCATTATTACTTATAATTGGGTTTTCAAGTGGAAAACATTATTATATAAGTCTATTATCATTAAAAGAGGGTTTCTAGAACTTCTGTTTGAAGTAAAATATACAGAGTGATAAAAGAGAAACCAATGTTATCATAGAAAAACTATTTAAATTTTTTTGATGAAATTAAATTAAAGATTAAAAAATAAATAAAAAAATTTATTGACTAATTATATAAAGGATACAATAAGGATAAGTAATCCAAAAATTAATTTTCGATATATCATTTCTATGGTGTAATAATGAAGCTTGATGTGTCAATAAATGATTTTTTCACCATGATCAATGGAATTGTTGTCACTCTTAGTGGTTATAGTTATGATTTAGGAGAATCTATAGTTTTTAAAAATTGTTTATAATTGTTTATATTTAATCTAATTTTAATATTTATTATCTTAATTATATATGTCCTAATTAACATTATATGAAAATTATACAAACTATACTCATATATTATGTGACCTAAAGAATAAAAATATTCAAAAAAAGTCAAATAAATTTTATTTAACAGAGTAAACAATCATGAATCTCAAAGATTGAAAAAAAGGTAATCCTACTAAATCCATACATCAATATGAATATGGTAGTCTCAAAAATATCATATTATATTTCTCAAAAAATAATAAATCATAATGTTTTTGTAAAAAATAAAAATTATCATTTATATGTTTTAGATGTAGTAGAGTTTTACACTTTTTTTAATAAATTTTAATTACATACAGTAATGAAATATAAGGAAATTATTGATTAGAAATTTGTATGAGTTGGAAATTCATCAAGTATATACATTTTAATTTGGTATATAGATTTTAAATGTTGATATAAAAAATATATATAAATAAAAGGAAACATTCCCTTATGTAATCAAGATATATAGTGAAATCAACATTTGCTGACGATATATATGAATAGAACATGAATGAGAAACACATCGAACTCACATGTTTTATTATATAGAAGGATATATAATCATGTATTGAAGAGGAATTTCATGGAGTGGAAGTGTCTAACAGTGAATATATATATATATATATATATATATTTGAATTACTTGAATTAGATTATAATATTACAAAACATTAAAATTATTTTTAAAATTATTTAATGAATCTAATAATTAAAAAATAACAAAATTATCCTACTAAAAAATAAAGAAAAATTTAATATCATTTAAAGAACACATACGAGTATTCTAGTATTTTTTATTTATTATCAACAACTATGGAGCCAAATTGAATAAATTTTGAGAATATTTCTTATATTAATCAATATGAAGGATGTTTAATAGATATGAGTTGAATAGGTTGGAGTAAGATTCTATTAATTTCCCAATTGAATGGTAACATCTTGGTTTTCGTAGAATTGAAAATCTACGACAATTCATTTTGATATAACATCATGCAATAGAATCATAATTTTTATATAATAATATGTAATATCTCCTGGATTATTGAGATATGGGAAATTCATGAAACTTTTGATATGTATGATAAAATTGAATATAAAATAGACAAAAACTATGTTTAAGGCCATGTAACAACTTTCTGTTCATCTGTAACATATTGTATATGATACGTAATATCATTAAAAGTGAAAATTAATAAGTTAAATTAACTGCACTATAATCTATAAGATTTTTATGATGATACATTAGATCAGGTAATTGGTTACACTGGCCAAATTTAAGTAATACAGTTCTATATATTAATTACATTAAAAAATAAGGAGATTTATGGATAATTTTGAATTTATATTTTGGAAATAGAATTAATTTATACAGTATTACGATTAACATAAAATCAAAAATATCATGATTCATTTTATTTTTTCCACTTCATGATCAGGTGTTTTCATGCTATAATATTGATGGTAGAATGAGTCTTTATGATGTATATGAGATCATAAACATGTGGAATAGAACTGACAAGTATTTTTTGAATCTTAGTTGGAGAATCCAAATGAGAAAGTAAGACATGTATATCTTATGGAAAAATCCATGTGATTATTTGATAATTAATTATTATGTATCATTGGGAGATAATATATATGATATGGTAATGGTAAAATTTTTATAAATTTCCAATAGAACTTGTTTTTATATAATTTATATAATTTTAAATTATGGAATATTTTTATAAAAGTTATGGATGATAAAAATAATTCTTATTAGATAAATTTTAGTGCATGAAAAATTGGTGAAGTATTTTATTATAATTAATAATTATAGATGTGAATAAAACATTAAGATCAAGTTTAGAGATCTTTTAGTGTTGATATATACAATAAATGTCATGTTATCAATGGATAAATTCATAAATTCATATTCAATATTCTTAAGGATAAGAAAAGATCTTTTATTTATGTTGAGTAATTATAGAGATTTTCAATGATCTTCTAATTTTGGGATTAAATTCACTTTTTAAAAAGGAGGGATCCTATATAATGATACATTAGGAGACATTGGTGTTTCAAAATATTCAAGGGTTAGGTATTATAAATTCTCCCATTCTAATATTGTTATGAGATTTGTGATAAATGTTTGTCTTAGAATCAACTATAACATAATGAAGACATTACAACTATAACATCCCAATATGTACAATCCATATCTGTTAAAAAATACTACTGTATATTTTTAATTTAAAAAATGTAAGTGGAAATATTATGTTAAATATACATTTTAGGATATTTTCCGGTTATGTATTTGAAGTAAATTTTCAAACCATTATAAAATATTACATTTTAAATAATTAAAATTGAAAAAATTGTTTAACTTCACTCATAGTAGATTCTTAATGAAGCCAAACTCCCTGAAAAAATATATATAATCATGATTATGTTTTAAATATTATTTAAAAACCCTTTTGAAAACAATTCTTTTTATTATACTACTTTTTTGAAATATATACATTTTTAAAGCTATAATTTCTACAGTATCAAAAATATAGATGTGTAAAAAACTTATAAAAACTTTTAAAAAAACATATAATTTTGATAATATTTTCAAAAAAATAAAAAAATATTAAAATTATTAATACATTAAAAATTTATTATGAAGAAACTTTTCAAAATATAATTGTATTTGAATATACATATAGTATTGAAAATATTATTTTGATAACACAAATCCATTGAAAAATACATGGATTATTTTTTGGAGTTTTAAAAACATTATTTTTTTTTAAAATAATAACTTTTTTATGGAATGAAAATGATACTAGACAACCCATATCAAATCCTTGTGGAGACATGGGGTATCTCTTCTTTTACAAAGTCTACTTGAGCTCGTGGGTTCACTAGCCATTCCATGTGATCACTTTGTATAACCAAATGTTAAGTTTTTATATGTTTTTATATGAGGGTTTCTTTTTTCATGTAATTATGAAAATACATTCCTTTTCAAAACCATATAACAAAATTTTCAATATAATATAATTTTTCAACAAATATATGCTTTCTAAATGAATATTTTATAAAACACCATTTTCATCATCTCATAAAAAATGGAGAGATATATATATAATTTATAAAACACCTTTGTAAATAGTTCCTATAAAATAATAATTAAATTTAAGTACAGTATTATTTTATAAATATATATCTATATATAAATTCATATGAAATGTAATGAATAGATATGATTTATATCCACAATATTGATTATGGATTACATTTATATGCTTTCAATATACAATGCATACATATAATAATAATTTTAAATACTTTAAATTCATTACATAAATTAATGATATTTTTTATTTTCATTCCACTGCTAATATAATAAATTAAAATTATATATCCATTTTTATATAAATAATTATGCACATCTATTTTTTTGAAAAATAATTCACCCATTTACTTAAAAATATACATAAAACTATTAAATTTGGTAATCTAACACCCTTATATAAACAATGGGTTTTAAAAAAATTACACATGAAATATAAGTTGTTGAAATTTAGAAATCATCTTGAATAAAATAATGATTTTAGATTATGAAAATAGTATTCTATACAAAAAATATACGATTGAAAAAAATATAACTCACTGATTTAGTAGAGGTTTTAGAAAAGAATAGAATAAAATAAGGTAATTCACCCTTATAAAATAATTTTTAATAGAAAATCAAATTTCCTTATAAACTATGAAAATAAATTAATAATTACATATATTATTTTGTGAAAATAAAATAGAAATTTCTTTTACAAAGGTGCGGATTTTGAAAATAATATATTTCTTTTGAACATAACGTAATACTATCTTATAATGGTTTGAATAATTAGTACTCCCAAAAAATTAATTAAACATGTATATTTTGAAATTAATATATATATATATATATATATATTTATATTTATATATAATCACATACATAAATATAAAATATGAAGACTTTTTTTAATTATCCTTATATAGACATAATAATTTGTAAATAGATATTTGTAAGATTACTGGAAAATTATTTAAAATCCTCTTACCTAAATTAAAGATATGTGTAAGCTGATTCCATGGGGTGTCTGAACCAGGTGGGAGAAGAGAGGGACAATGAAGAATATTTGTCATGATTCTATAATAATGACAAAATAGGGGCTACCTCCATATAAATATTTATATAGGGTTTTATATTTTATGTAGTAATGGAAATAAGTAGTTTATCAGTGAATAGAAGCCTACTTCAAGGCTTCAAATAATTTCGGGGACAAATCCGTGTCTTATAAGGATATCTAAGACAATATTATATATATATATATATCTAAATATATATGTTTATGGATAAAATTCAACAATGTATATAAATATTAAATTATGTTTATATTTATTTTTTTAAGCTTCCTTAGGAATTTATCAATGCTGGCAATGTGATAATGGGGTTTTCTATTTACATGGTCTCTGACCTATGATGGGAAGATCTAGGGTATTGATATTGATTATAAGGAAAATCCATAGTTAGTTGGGTAAAATGTGTAGTTTGATGTTATTGGTGCTTCCGTTCACCAGAAGGAGATAGAGCTATCCTTGATTTAGGGGGATGAATGTGAGGAGGCGATGTGGAAGTTGGTCTAGCTTGCATGAGAAGATGAGTGAACATTGAGAGGGGGGGACTATGGTATAATATGATTAAAGATGATTTGGATGACTGTGATGAATTTAATTATACCACAAAGATCTAAATTAATTTTTTTGAATGCACGGTTAGTAACTAAATATGTTTCCCACATTGAAAACTTAGAAGCCTCACCGCTCACATATATCCTAACCTCTTGCGGATGATATCTAGAATCATTTAATGGGGTATGCTCCCAGTCACCATACATACCCCGGTGGGACACAATCCAGCCATGAACTCAAGAGCATATACATAGACCAATGTATGCATTTCTCATGGCATTCATCTCCACCTCCATGCGAGGCGACTGACATTATTACCAATACATGGGTTTGATATAGTCGACCTCTCCATGTTGTTGACAAGATTGGGCCCCACATGTGTTGTGGTGTCTGATAGGTGAACTTTGTAGTTAGCCATATATTTTTAAAATATTTATGTTTTAAATGATTACAATTATTAAACATATCTAAAATTAACATTTTATTTTACTTTTATTTTTATTATTTTGAAAATTACATGTTCATTTTATTAAGATTTCAATTCCATAGATGATGTTTTCGTGACCAAATATTTTTGTTATAATTTTGAAAAAATAAATCTAAGATGTTTAATTACATAAGCCAATTTTCTAACAAATATTAGTATAAGAGCTTTGATACTAATTACTGGTAGGCGATATTATGACATAAATAATAATAATAATATAATTTGTATTTTTCAAAACAAATTATCAATTAATGACAAAAAAATACCATAAGTTGAATTAAATAAATAATTTAATATTAATTAAAATAAAATCATTTCAAAAAATATAAAAAAGATACATTTACAAACTTATAAATTTTAAAAACACATTCATTAACAAAAGGCATGGTTTAAAATTAGAAAGTCATATTTAATTTCAATTTAGGTAATTTAATATTTACTGGTTTTTTTATTAAAATAACTATTAATTTATGAAACAATATTAAAATGTATCATTAACATATTAATTTCTAAAGTATTAACTAAATTTATAAATAAGTTTATTGAAATAATATAAAAACATTTATCAATAAAATAATTTATCTTATATAAGAGAAATACTATTTTGGAAATTAAATTTTAACCTATAATCCAGTAATTATAGTTATTAGAAACAATAACATAATTTCATAAAAGGAAATATAAAAAAAATTTGGGGTTCTTTAAATTATAAAATAATAAAACTATTACACTTTAATTTTAAAGGAAATTATTAAATTTCTTAAGATGTTATAGCCAAATAATCATGGGGTTGATCATTGTAAAAAATATGTGTTATGAATTTTATATCATTGATTAGTATATAAAAATGAATACTGATTCTCTAAATAGTGTACATTGATCCTAAATTTTCATATAGGTTTAACCCTTCCCTCTTAGTGTCATACCATTGATTTCATTGTTAATTCAATTGGTATGAGTTCAATCCGTGCACAATATGTTTCATAATATCTTAAATAAAACTGGGGATTAAAATCTAAATTATATAAAAATATTGGAAACCAATATTTGATGTAAATAATTATAATTGATAAAATAATTTCATCATTCCTTTTCTTCTATAAAATAGCCTGATGGTAACCATTCTAGATACTAGGTTTAGACTAATTATGTGAGACTCACTTATGACATATGAAAATAAAATAAATATAAAAGTTAATGGAAGGTAATGGAATTTAATTTTCATTTCCTTATAAGATACCTTGTATGGAACAATAATAGAACATAAGATTACTAATGAAATATCTAAAAAATGGAAAATATTTGGATTGAAAATTGAAATTGAAGGAAGATAAGAAAATAATTTGGGGATAATAAACTGGGGATGGGATGATGCATGATGATGAAAAGACTAATGAATTTTTTATTAGGGTTAATGAAATTTTTAGCAATATCAAGAATATTTGGGATATATTCAAGTATTTGACAATTTTCTAGAAATTAATGAGAAACCTTCCAACAATTTTGGTGAAAATATATATTCGATGGAGGATAGAGATTAATTATCTCCTGAGTAACTACATAATATTCATTTTACGTAAAAAATGAGAAATGATCATATTTTATAGAAGAAGATAAAAAGAGTTGTAAAATATATTGAAATCAATAAAATAGAACATGATCAATAAATAATAATGACATATATGATGATTCATATGAAAGGGAAGATGAATATTGTGAGAGAATACATTATATCATTTTTTAAAAAAATAAGGTAAGGTGATGTAGAAGAGAAAAACTAACTCTTAAATTCATTAACTTTTCAAGAATTGGGATCTTTTCTAATGATTTCGCAATGAATAAATGTGAGGATATTAATTCAAAATTGAGGTATCCAAAAAAGTGTCAACTAATGTGCTCCAAATAGATAAAAAACAACTGAATGAATGAATTGGTTAACAAGAGAAAAAGGAGAATAAATATCATTTTTAATAATTAAATGGAAGATTAAATGCATGAATTATTATATTTAATGGTTTAGACACATAATTTATCAGGTTTAAAAGAACAATTAAACCACATTAGATAATTACATTTAGGGACAAAAGCTTATCATGCTGATAATTGATAAGCATGAAAAAATATTTACTGTACATCCATAAAAATTGTTTTATAATAATGGGAGTTGAAAAAATAAATAAAGATTTATTGGTTCTGAATGATCCTTATTAAAGATAAAATAATTTTTTACATGTCCCTAGATGTAAAGGATAAATCATCTCAGGTTTGTACACCAAAAAAATTGGTGAAATTCTATCCTAAGAATGTCAAAATTGTCATTACTATTTCTACTATTAGTGAATTTTCTATATTTAAATGTTAGAAACTATAGTTTCATAGACCCTTTGAAAATTTATTTGTGGATTTATGTGTCATTGGGTGTGTTTTTGGTAAACATAAAGAGATATAGAGAGGAGTTCGGTAGAAGAGAGTCTATAATCTTATGTTTTAGTCTATCACACTTTAATTTTGAAATAGTGTTGATTAAAACATACATATCATGAAAATAGTATATACAATTATATATCATAGTGTAACCATTATATACTATATTTATATCATAGTTAGGACCTTATATAAGTAACACTTTTGTATCACCATGCATCACAATGTAAAACATACCTAAGTAACCAATACATATCATCAAGAATTGTCATGTAACACTTTTTTATCTATCTATAGAACTATTTGTAAAGGGTATTTGGTAGATTCACCTAAATGAATAAGACTCATCAATGGAATAAATTTTTTTCCAAGGGAATAAATAAAGGGTACTGATTGTATATATAATGTATATACTTTTCATCTATACTTAAATGGGAATGCATAAAAATTCGAATATTATATATATACATGACATACCAATAGTTATAGCCAATGATATGATTGTGATTTAAATCAATGGGTATGGTATCATAATAATATATAACCCTTTGTCTCTATAATATTTAAATAATAAAAAAACATGATTTATGAATACTAGGTTGTCTAATTACTTGTATCAATTTAGTAAAGATCATTATACTGTGATTCATTGGTTTACACCATAATTTTTTATAATTCACATGATGCGTATTAACGATAGATTTATAAATATGTAATTTATTAGTTATATAATTTTTATAGGAGTTTACTTTTATTTAATATGATACATCCATGGGGGGTCATTCCCTAATCTGCCAAATCATGTTTTAAAAGAAACCAAACACAATGATATTTATAAAATCCATTTTAATTTCTATTATTTCAAGTCATGTTATTATAGGTTTTGAAAATGATGGAAATGATTAATTTTGGATCGCTAGTAATTACAAAAGAGAATGTGGAACTTACCCCTTCATGATTATCCTAGAATATTTTTTTGATAATTCTGATGATTTTTGAATGTGGCGTTCACCCTTCCATTGGAATTTCATGAAATTCTTAGCCATAGCTACTTTTATGAATATTTTAATTGTTTTAATAAATTTTAATTATTTATTATATGAAAATGTTGAAATTTTCTAAAATGTGTCTCAAATCAAAATTTTAACATTGTGGTTGAGATTTGAATGATTGTTTTTACCAAGGTCTAATATAATATTTTTTTTGATTATGTGTCACTGTTTGTGAAATTAATTGAATGTTTAACTAATTTTATTTCGAGTTATTTTTTATTATTCATTATACCATTACATATTAATTCCCATCAAAATGTACATGATATGAAATGAATCTTTTCTTAACAAACCTGACTACAGTAAATCATAGTTGGTGTCAGATTTTTCACATTGGTATTGATACCATAATTCTAATCTTGTGTGACTGATTAGTTTAGTACAATTGGAAAACCATGATCAAACGTGACACAAATTTTACATTTGGAACAAAATAAAAAACATGAAAAGAACGAAAATCCCAACATCCTTGAAACTATTTGAAGGAATTAGACATCATATCATTTGGAATGTAAAGAAAGTATGGGTGGGATAAAATAATTTTTAAGGGTTTCATATAATAGAATCTATCATGAGTAAATAATGTATAATCAATATTTCAAGGTAATTAACTCATGAATAATTTAATTTAATCAATATCTTTAGCACAAAATTCATTCATGGATAATATCAATATAACAATATCATGGTTAATAATAACCAGAATCGAAATGAAGAAAATGTATAATATTTAATATCATGATCTCAAAAATTGGGATATATATTCCTTCAATAAATTTTCTATGATAGTTTAATCAATGTGTATTTATATACTAAAAACATTTTTAATTTGGTTAGCTAATTTTTTTTCATGAGACATGACATTGAATTGAGGGGCTATGTATAACTAGTCACACCCGTCACTACATGAAAAATAAATTCCTTAGGTATTAAATGATCACCTTTATTAATAAAAATTAATCTCTATCAATAAATTTATATATTTTTAAATAATAAAAAAATATTTTCCAATATAATCAAATAACTTTTAAATAAAAATCTATATTGATATTTTATATTTGTTTTAACAAATAATCATATCCATGATAATGAATATGAATATTTAATGGATATGTAATGTATACTGTTCATATGAAACTGAATGTTTATGATAAATTTAGTGAAAAAAATTAATAAGAGCCATGTGTGTCAATAATTTCATTGAAAAAATATTTTTTATAGTAAATGCATGCACATTGGATGAATAATAGAATATAGGTGTTATATAAAAATATTATTTCATAAAATTGTTTAATTTGTATATCCCTTGAAATAATTTATAGTAAGTTAAATGTCATAAAATTGTTTCAATAGTTTGGAAGTCTGTTATTTTACTATACACTAAAAAACAATTTTTTCCTTTTTATAGAGAAAGCGAAAAAAAGAAGTTTCATTTTAAATTAGAAAAAATATTTTAAAACAATTTCAACAATTCAAGTAAAAAACAATGTTTTATTTAATATATTATCACTTATGGAAATAAAATTAATTTTTTTAGGAAAATTTGAAAAATATTGACATTATAGAAAAACAAATATTGTTAAAAGAGAAATAAAATCTAATTCAATTTTAAACATTTATTTTCATGATTCAAATAAAAAATTGGTAACCATTTGAATGAAATTATAGAAACTTCAAATATATATGATATGAAAACATAGGTTGTTTTTGAATGATATATAAAGTTTTTCTTCAATGAAAATAAGATCAACCCCAAACATTAAGATTTTACAACAAATTATTTCCTATGAGGTAACTTTTAAATTGGAAAACATTAAATTAGTAGAATTTAATTTAATCATTAATGATCATAAATAAATCATTATTCATGTTAAATACATTAAAGGGGTATTGTAATCACAAAATTGAAGTGAATAACAGCATAATAACAAATATGTCTCAATAGAGTATAAATTGAGATAAAGACCATTATCTCACGTTTTCTATTATTTAAAAAATCTTTAATGTTAAATAATTTTTTTGAATAGATATATATTTATATTGGAAACATATTCAAATTTATAATATCTAATGTTATTATATTATCACATACTATCACATATTCATTAAAATTATTTGATTATTACTATTTCTTCAGGTGTTAATTTCTATGTCTTATAATGAACTCTTTGTAATGGATATTAAAATTATTATATATAGGTTAGACATCCATAATTTAAAAAATTATATTAATGTTCTAAATATCATATTTATTCATTATATATTTTTTATCATTCTTAAAAAATAAACATAGAAAATGAATAACATCTCTTTGTGGAGATGGCCAATC
The DNA here is from genome assembly GCA_963277665.1 of Viscum album. Taxonomy (NCBI): domain Eukaryota; kingdom Viridiplantae; phylum Streptophyta; class Magnoliopsida; order Santalales; family Viscaceae; genus Viscum; species Viscum album. Next base: position 132,986,260 of record OY728162.1, read on the forward strand.
ATGTGTACACATGAGAGGCACTATAATTCACTAAATGGGTGAAATAGTATGAATTGGATGAAATATTATATTTATAAAAATAAATATCATGTTATTATTATCACATATATTCATTAACTTCATCATTATAGAAATATGTGTTTTTTTTGTGATGGAAAACAAATTACATCAGTTTGTGAGGCGGTAGTCCACCATACACAAAAGGTAATGGTTTTGTATCAATTTTAGAAGATATAGAGATTAATAAATATTATTAAATTAACACAATTAAATATAAAAATATTTTAGATACTTTTGTATTATAATTTTAAGTGATAATAAAATTTTTATTGTGGAAAAGAAGTTGTAAACAGAATGTTTTAGTGAAGATAATTTCATTCTCTTAGAATAACATTCTTTATATATTTTTTAAGAACCTTATGACTTGTATTTTTGGATGTAAAAAATCAATAGGGCATGGTAATTAATTTTGGAGAGATATTTTATCAGTGATAGGTCTTGATAATTGGATTGAGAGGTGTGAATAAGTGATTATCGAAATTTCCATTTATAATTGAGGTGAGTGGAATACTTGTAATTTCCAATGTTTTTCAAAACATTCAAGAACATTTATCGTATATTTTTCACCAAAATGGTTCATATTACATGTTCAAAAGTATTATGTAAATATATAACCAAAAAATGGGGTTTCAATTAATTTTTATTCCATTTTGACAATTATCATTTTAGATTAATCCCCAATAAACCCGTTCACCTTAACATTGGTAAATAAATTTTATAGTTTTTAATATTAATTATGAAAAAAATTAGTTTATACTTATTAAATAATATTAATTATTCTGATTACAAATATTTAATACATTTTATGAAACTCGTGTCATTGTGGGTGAATAATTTAATTTCAAAATAAACTCATAAAAAGTGTAAAAAATAATTTTTCAATAAATGAATTTTCATTCATAAGATGATCTTACATTAAATAAATAACTATTAATCATTATAATATATATATAAATTCATATAATTATATATATGTATATATATATATAAATTTAATTTAAACCATTTATCAATATAGATTATTTTAAATAATTAAATTAAAATACCTCATATCTTTTTTTAATGACATTTTGTGTAATAATATCCTTGCTTATATCAAAATGACCATATCCATATTTCATTGATATTGAGGGTAAATAAATTATAAATTATTCATTTTATAATAGATTTTAATAAATAATATGAGGAATAGTTAAATTCATTATTTTATTATTACTCATAAGAGCTTATTTCTAAGGAATATTTCAAAAGATCATTCTAGCTTTATTTTTACCAAGTTAGTTCCAAATAGATATTAATCCAATAAAATAATTATTTTTATTACTATAATTATTATAATATGAATTGTATTATAGTTTTATAAAAATGTATTGTTAAATTTCTATAATTGAGGTCAAGGTGTAACACTTACCATTGACTCCTAGTTAAACTAAGAGAGAATGGTTTTAGAAGATAGATACATTTCATTAGGAAGAATTATTGGAGATAGATCGAGATAAATGAACCTTGGAATGTTCATATGAGATCAATGGAGTTTTTATTTTCTTTGAGGTAATTTTACTATTTTAATTGTCACTGTTGTTCTGTTAGTTTTTTTCCAAATGTTTTAATATGGGATATGGGTAGATATAAATTGTTTAATGTATATAGTGGTGTAATTTACGAGTGAACTAAGGATAACATAATTTAATGTAAATGGGTTTAGGTTTTTGAAATAAAATACATAGAAAAAATTGAAAATAACTTTTTTCATCAATGTATAGGGATAATAATTGAAAGTGGATTTAATATTTTATTTTATATATTGATTATTTATTTCTGTTGTGTAAAGTCTTACCACTACATAGGTGGATTTTGAAAGGGTAAACTAGATTATAACTATGCATGGGGACCTTTTTAAGGGTATAAATAGTTTCCCATAAGTAGGTTGACATGGGTAATGTTTAAAACTGTTACCCTTAATCTAGGTCTATAAGGACCTCATATTTTACTATATAATTTTATTCCTTTAAATAAAAATCACGTCAAAAGATTATTAATCATCATAAAATAAAATGAAATAATCTATGAAATATAGATATGTTAATTATAAAATAAATACATCTTATATAGATAAAAATATTTTAGTAAATTACAAGTTAATTTCAAATATGATTAATAAAAACTAATGTCTAAAATGGAAATTTTATAAAAAGAGAAGTATTTATTTATGTAATTTATTTCCAATGAAATTATTAATTAAACAATATTATTAGTTTAGTTTTTTAAAATTAACTTTCATTTGAAATGTATCATTTAAAAAATATCTTATGATAATTTTTTGAGACTGTTCTAAAATTGAATATTTTAGATGAATAGTGAAAACATGGATTTTTCTAAAAATTGTATATTTTATAACATTTTCTATCACCAAAATGAATTAAATTTTTATAAAAACTTTCATAATATATACATATATATATTTTATATAATATTTTATATAATTTTTTTAATAGTAATATTTATATTTTAAATTTATATGTTTAAAATTTTTGAAACTCAAGAAATATTTCATACTAAAACTATTTTTATGTGCTTAAATTAAAAATTATAATTTTCCAATTTTATAATAGAAATATTAAAAAAATTAATTTCATATTTGATATAAATATTTAATTATTATTTTATAATTTCAATTTCATTATAAGGATAAAAATTAGATTACTAAGATTAAAGTTAATGACCATGATAAAGATGAAATAGTTATTTCCAACAAATTATTTCATTAATATTGTGTAATATTTATCTAATATATTTAATTTTAATATTTCAACTAATGAATATAATATTATTTTTAACACATATATAATTATATTATCACATAATTATTTTGGAAATCAATTATAAATAATATTAGGAACACATAATGCATGAAAGCCCATTTATCTATGAAAATATAATCTATATATATAATGTTTTAATTTAAAAGAAAATTGTATAATTTTTATAATTTTTATATGAATAATATTGATTAATTATATATTCATCACACCCATATTTTCTAAAATGCTTTATTTTTTATGTTGAAAAAACATAAGTTACTTGGGTAAAACTAGTTACTGCGGTAAAGATAGAAAATAATAAAATTAAAAATATTAGAGTCAATAACTCCAATAGAGATTAAAACTTGTGTAGAAATACATGTTTGAGGACTTATCAACCCAATGTCCCTGAAAATAAATTACCTTTAACTTTTTGAGTCATTGACATTGGAGAACTGTAAAGATATCATTTAATAATAAGGGGTATTCACAAAGGTGACCTTTTGTTTATTTATAAAAGGGGATAAATTTATCCCTTTCAATGCTGAAAATTATATATAAATCATAATTAAAATCCAACACATTTTTATATTTCTATATTTACAATTAATTTCAAAATGAGTTTATTTACTAAAATATATCCCAATTACTTTTATTCTAAGGAGTTCATCAATATAAAGTTCAAATTATTATCTTAAGTATTAATTTCTCGTTTACTTTTCTTCTTAATGTTACTCTTTCAAATAGATCCTTTACATAGAAATACAACATAATTATTATCATTATTATACGTTATTTTTATCAATTAATGGATCAAACATTTTTTAGGCCTTTCTATCCACTTATAAAAACAAAATAACATTGATCGTCTGTTGTGTAGAATATAGCCTCCATGAAATGATGTTTTTGTTATTCCAAACTGCCAAAATTTACTATTCATAAAGATTTAATATAATAATAAATGTGTAATATATTATGTAATTATTATTATAAATATAAAAATTGTAATCCTACATCCTTCTATTTCATTCATTGGTAAATGAAAACATTAACCACATGTTGTTTGGAGAAGTGCCTCTATAATGTACCATATATCATTTTCCATTGAGACCTTTTATTAATTTATTAATAAATATTAAACAACTTATTAATATATAAATAATACAATTAATATAATTTATTCATCATATTATTCCATAATAATCAACTTTCATATGCATAACAATCCATTAATAATGGCATGTTCATGTTTTGGTCGGTCTAAGAACCTACCTATGAAATTCTATAAAAACGTTTTTTAATGAATATGGGAACTTAAATAACAATTTTATTATAATTTATTAAAAAATAAATTATTTTTTATTGTCTTGTAAGGGTTATATTAAATATATGACTTATTATTGAAATATCATAATCGATAAAAAAATTAACAAAATAATCTAACATGGATTTCACTCTAAACTAACATTAATAAAACAATTCTGGAATTAGATAATAGAATTATAAATAACTGGGATTTATCTATTATAGTAACTTAAATTATTTATTAATTTTGAATTTAGTATCAAGAAATTATTATCTAAATCATCACCACAAATCATGTGTCAAACAACTAATGTTAATAACACCTATTGCAAACAATAAGTTATAACTAATAGATATATTTACTATAAATTATAATATATGTATTATATAAAACATTATTTATTAATAAAGTTTTATACTATAATATTAATATATATTTTTATATAGGTGAATGGGCAATATTAACATAAGTAGGGAACCAAGGAAGAGGTTTCTTATCTCAGTTTTCATCCCTTGAGATATATTTCTCATTATACACCACGTCTTATTTAGAATGGAGTATCTTCTTCCAATTTAATTTTTTTTCTCATGATTTTGTTATATTTCATTATATTCATAATTTAATTTAATTTTCATTAGATCATGGTATTTGACCTTAAAATTAAAAAAACTTGTAGGGTTGGTGCTAACTCAATTTTCATTCACCGAGTTGAAAATTTTATTATTAAACATTATTAATAAATGATTTATTTATTCTATAAAATAAAGATTTCATATTTTATTTATTCCTAATATTCTTGTTTTTAATACAATTCCAGAAAACCTCATTATAAAATGACTCTAATCTCAAGGATTATGTTACTTGAAAGGGTTTCATCCCCTCAATTACAATTTATTTGGACATACTTCTTTTTATCTACTAATATACATGTATATAGTGAAAATAATTAGGACTTTTTTAAGTATATAATAAATTATTGTTCAGCCATGGTATTTTATGTTCATTTTCAATCCATTTCCCCCTTAAGTGTTTTTATTTAATTGTTAATCATGTGATAAGTTTTTTTCTGATCCAAATATCCAAATAAGGATCTCTTATATATGATAACACATAAGGGATATTTTTATTGTCATTATATCCAATATAAAAATCATTTAATTCCACTCCGATTATACCAGGTGATCATTGTTTCGAATTTATATCATTTTAAATTAGATGTTATTTATTTTTTAGGTCGTGGTTTTGTACTCCATGTTTTATTTATAACCCCCTTTTGTATTTTTCTGAATGATATTATTGGAGGTTTTATAAAAATTAATGTTTTAATATATCTCATAAGTTATAATTCCTAATTTTTCAAAATTAATTTTAAAAATAATTCAGAATCATTACCTAAAGGATTCTTTAATAAAATGATGAGGTAAACTATAAAACCCTACCCATGTTCGATACACTGGTACAATGAGTTGGTCTGCTCTGTGAACTCAAGAATTCCTACCCATATTCTAGAGGCTGGAGACTTGCAACGAGGGTCTAAAATCAGTCATGGGGATATTATACCCTATTTTATTGAGTAAGAAACTAATAGAAAATAATTAAACAATAACCTAATATACAACCATAACTAAAAGGATATCAATTCACACGTTTACTAGAACAATAAATTCAATATCAAAACTGTATAATAAAGATTCCATGTTAATGTATGTGTCATGTGTCAAAATAGAAACTCAAAAGTAAAGACACTAAAAACTATTAAGAAGGTCCCGAACCATGTTTGGTTCTTTCATCCATTCTCTACCACAACTCATCCATTTTACAGATGTCCTTTTCCATTATCCTTTTTAATTATCATGAAATCTATTTTTGTAAAGACCAGGAAACCCAAGTAGGGTGTGAATACTACTCATTAGGCCACCACTGAGGACATATAAAATAAAATCTAGTAATATAAAAGTCCTAGGATTTGTATAAAAAATAAATACCAATTCATAAATAAACATCTATCTCATTATAAAATATTCTATATTTAATTAGATAATCCCCTAGGTTCTTTAGACACCCATATCGTGATACCTTATTTGAACCTTTCTAGATTCTAAACTATACCGTAGAGATGTCATATCATTGAATTCCATTGTAACCATTATTTTATTAATAGATGATTTCCCATGTTTCCCTTAATACTTCATACAATTGAATGACCATGTCACCATTCTCTAAATCATTCATGAATTCCAATGTTACCATTCAGACATTATATAATCAAATTATCATATTACCATTTATAATTTTAGAATATAATGAACCTATTACCATTAAAAAGTTTATAATCTAATAACCATGTTTCCATTTATAATCTCAACTCATATGTGAATGACCATGATACCATTCATCAACACATAATTAATGTAACCGGTATTTATCATCATAAATATCATTACTAATTAAGAATTTAGTTAATCATACCAATACCATTAACTAATTCACCAACAAATTAATCATCTCAATCTCATTACTAATTCAACAATAATTCACCACATAATTTTCCTTGATTAATTCCCCAATTAGTTAATCACATCAATCCCTATAATTAACTCAATAATTAAATAATCACTAACCAATAATTAATTCAAGAATTATGTATCTCAATTCACAATCTCAATATCTCATAATTAATTAATAAAATTAATTATTTTAAATAAACTTTCTCTATATCCTATAATTAATTCATCAATTCATCATTCAAATCAAAAATTAAAATGACTCATAATTAATTCAATCATTAATTATCTCAAACCACAAATCAATATTCTGATAATTAACTCAAAAATTTATTATCGTTAAATCAACAATCTCATTTCCCTCATGATTAATTAAAAAATTAATTATTCATGATCTACAGTACCAATATCCCAATTTCACATTTCCCCTAATTAATTAATTAAAAAATTAATTAATTAAATCTATAAATTAATTGATAAAAATTATAATAGTAATTCTACCATTATATAACCATATTTTCAACCAATACTATGATATTTGAATTATATATCACCTACATCAATTAGTTGAAAATGATCACACAATGGAAATCTCCAACCTGATCTTAATTATGAAATTACAGAAGATTTTGATATAAAACATAAATCGATGAATGAGAAAATAAATAAAACATAATTCTAGATCTATAACCACAATACTTGATCTATATTCATCAAATATATATCTAGATTTAATAAAAAAGTGTATAAAACCCAACTAAAAGAATGAGAGAAGAACAATATGTCAACCGGGAAGGAACCACACACATGGAAAGATATAAATCATCAAACTAGGATTTAAATACAAAAAAATAGATGTGAGAAGGCCTTAGAATCTATTCTAGAGGATCAAGAATCGACAGAAATATATTATGTCCCATTCTAGGACATTATGATGTATAAGATAGGTGTTAAAAAAATTAAATAATTATCGTGGGATTAAAATCATGTACGCACGGTTTGCTGCTCAGGGTGCACAATTTCCCATAACTATTTTCCAAACCATTAACCACTTATTGGAGGGTGGAAAGATTATCCTAAGGGGTTAAACAGTTTGAAAAACTATTTTCTAGCTATGAAATTCCCCGATTTCTATAGTTTCAGAGTTTGGTGGGCCAGGGTTCCAGGTTTGGGAAAATCGTGTGCCAACCGTGAACTTCCCTCCTTCTCTATTTTTTTTTGAAATTTTCATCCAAAACACCCCTATATAAAACCATAGTTTAAAAAATGTACCTACACATTGGCCAATTAAATATCTAAAAAATGAGAATATCTTACAATCTCCCCACCATATAACAGCTCATCCTCAAGCTGTACTCCCAAGCATCTCTATGATTCTGAGTCAAAAATATTAGGCCATTAAGATATTATAAAACCTTATAACTCCCTATATTTCTCATGTAAACGAAAATATTTATTTTATAATCCAACTATAATCATGATATTTCCCCTCAAAATATTCTCATTTTGATCTAACACACTTATTTGATGCTCCTAAAAGGACGCATCTCCCTCAAGCTCAACAATATCTTCATCGATCACATGGGAAGGGGAAGGGTAAAAATGCCGAAGTTTTGCCACATGAAAAAAATAATCCATAGTGATGTATCTCTTAGAAATAGCCAATCGATATTCCCCTAGACCAATTCTCTATATAACCTGAAATGGTCCAAAAATCCTTGGTGTTAACTTGTCATGCCTCTATATCCCGTGGTGACCCAATCCAGGCTACACCTGAAGGGATACATGATGACCCACTATAATATCTATGGTTCATCAAAATATATATTTATTTGAATTATATATATTCTAATTTATATCCATAAACGTTTTAATAAGCTTTACCAGCTCAAATGGTTCCTGCTTGAGACTCAGTCCCAATAATTCAAACTCGCCTACCTCCATCCACCATAAAGGTTATCTGAATAACCTACCATAAAGAGCCTCAAATGGTTACATCTGTATCATTTTCTGATAATTTTTTTTATAATAATACTTTACCAAATATTGGTTTTTCTCCAATGTCCCACATAAGACTTGGGCATATGCTCATAACGCAGCCTTATATACCTGAATAGTGCGCTCTAACTGCCAATCTCTCTATCAGAGGAAATTTTTACTCAATAAAACATTTTTGATAAGTTCCATCTATAATACCCATTAAAATCATGGAGTAAAACAGGAATAATGTTATGAAACAATATTCCATGTTTACACATTCACAAGGACTATCTCTCGAATATACAGTTCTCCCAACTTCTCCACTAAGAAGGTTTCCCATATAGGCATGAAATGTTTTACCTTCGTCAGTCTATCCACAAATACCAAAATATTGTCATTCTTATGAGGAATCCTTGAAAGACTAATCACAAAATCCACGGGCACATCATCCCACATTCATTAAACAATAGTGAACAGCTATAGTAAACTGTCAGGTTTTTTATTCTCATCCTTCACCTGCTAAAATTTATAACATCATTTTACAATCCTCACTATCCCATTTTTCATTCCGGATCTTCAAAACTGTTGACGTAGCTATTGGTAATTTTTGGTCAGACCTAGATTTTCTGCCCACATCGAGGCATGAAACATACACATCATCTCCCCAATATGATTTTAGGCACCACAACACATTTATTATCATAGATTCTTTCATTCTCATATATGATGCAATATAATGATGAATGCTCACCTTCAAGGCTTTCCATCAAGCTCATGAACTATGGATCCTCATACTTTCTATCTCTGATATATCTTATGATTGTTGGATCCACTGAAACATATTCAAGATTAATCTTCTCCAGAATATTCTAAACCAAAATATGTATTTCATCTAGAAAATCCCTTATCCTCCACTCATCACTAGAATCATGAACCATATGTTTCCGAGTTTTCTTGTTTAAAGTGTGAGAAAAACTGTACCCCTTACTAGACATATATGCTAGTTCAAAAAAAAATGTCTACATGTACTCAACCAATATCCACTAATAGTGAATAAAATAATAGTGTGGAAAGGGATACATTATGATCTAGTGATCTATATACACAGTATGATTTTCTACCAACATATAATTCTTCTAGAACATCAATTAATAAATAGCAACATAAAACTCTAATTCATGTGTGTGGAAGTCCTTTCATGTGGCCTAAACTATAGAAATATATACACTCTAACACGATCTCCCTTCATTAACACTTCTCTATGACCAATCCCAAAAACATCTCAATACATAGAATAAACCTTGACCAATTAAGGTAGGATCAAGATCGGTGTTTATTTTAAGAGCATCAACAACCCCTAAAAATAATTCTCATATAATGTAGAACAATCCAAATTTATCCCATTTTGTTCAATCTTGAAAAATGTTATCCCAAATAAAAAAATTCCTGAATGAACCAATGATAATATCAATCTGACCCTTGAAATAATTGGATATCGAACTCATTATTGGGCTTCCCCCAAGATATAATTTCCCGACCTTTCAATGGGTCCACTAACACACCTTCTTCTGAGATGACGTGCCCAAATAAGTTTAATTAATCAATCCAAAACTTACACTAATATATCATTGAGTATAGATGATTTTCTCTCATTGTACTCAAAATAATTAAATGATGTTGGGAATTATCATCATGAGTCATGGTGTACACCAAGATGTCATCCAAAAACACTACTACAAACTGATACAGTTATGGATGAAATATTTTATTCATCAGGGCCATAAATATTACTTGTGAATTTGTCAACCCAAACAATTTTACAACGAAATTATATAGTCCATACGTGTTTATAAAATAAGATCTTCGTATATAAGAAGTTAGAACTCTAGACTATTGATACCTTGATCTCATGTCTATCATGAAAAAGACACATGCTCCTCTATGTTAGTCAAACAGATCATTGATATGTAGAACATGATATTTGTTCTTCACTGTCAACTAGTTCTAGTTCTGGTAATTGGCCGATAAGTACAAAATCCAATCATGATTCCTAGAAAAAACTATGGTGAACCCCTAGGTGATGTACTTAGATGTATAAATCTCTTATCCACCAAATCCTCCATATGAGTCCTAAGATCTCGATGCTCTACTAGTGACATTTTGTATAGTGGAATAGAAACTGGATCAACCTCTGGAATGAGCTCAATGTTTAATTCCATATAATTATCAATTGTAATCCATGATAAAGATTCAGTAAATAAATTCTAAAACCCTTCCATTTTACGTGAAAAAATACTTTACAGCTCTATCATCTGGAAAAATAATAGAAACCTAGGATGTGAGATGTCCCAGTTTCTTAGTAATTAGCCTTTCTCAACCATCCTATATATCCCACTCTCCCTAGTGAATATCAATATCAACCTTTTGGGAAGAAAAAAATAACTCTCCTTTGGTAACAATATATGTGGACTTCATATGACACTAGCCAATTCATACCTAATATGATGTCAAAACAGAACATGTCTAGGATTTAAATATCCCACCAAAAGCGACATAGTCCAACATGAAGAGAATTTCCCTTGCACAAATAGATGTCCCTAAATTATGTTTATAGAAATGTGTCCTTCTTAAACACCCCATTAATGAACTCCACCACCAGGTTTACACCATAAAGAAGTTGTGTAGAAATAAAGGAATGAAAGGCACCGGTATCAAATATGGAACTAGCTAATATAGAATCACATGAATTGTAACTCTCACTATAAATGGTCTACCCTTTATATCCAAAAGTATAGGCTGCACCACATGAAACTATTCTACCCATCTTAATTATGATATAGTTTGACTTCCATGAGTTTTACCACCCTACATATACAGAAGATCTTGTATAGAAGCTCCTCCTCCTCCACCTATACCGTCTCAACCAATTGAGCTAATGCTACATGCCTAAGGTGGTTTAAAAGATTCCCTCCATACACTATGATTCTCCCTAGTTTAACCCTCACTATCTTCTTGTCGTTGGTTCCTATATAACTTTGTAAGTGTCCCAGCGATTCAAAAGTCCAACAATCTACTTGTGGGAAATTACAACTTCTATAATAATGAACTTAAATATTGAACAAATGAAAAATCACTTCAGTAAGTTCATGGGAAGCTGAACCCCTTTTCTTACCACTCAGCTTTCCCATACCCTAAATAAAACTCTCATATTGACACATCATTTTCTCAGAATCCATATATAATGACCTTCTAGTGGGAACTATCTTCCATACCTTGGAATCCTCCTTTGGGTTCCCCATAGTTATCAGATCTCGATCAAATACTTCAGCAAAAGTCTTTTACCGAAAGAGGTTAACATAAGACATAATATCAAATTTAATTCTCTCATGGAAAATCATCATTATAGATATCTCATACCCGACCAATTCAGGATAAAATTATTGAAAATAAATGTATCATTAAACATATTATATCATGTATATACTCTGTTGAGTCAATCACAAGAACTCAACTACTCTCTTCTATATCAATTCCTCGGGATATAATCTCTCCAAGAACTTCACTATGTCATTCCATGGAATATAATTATCCTATCCTGTCCATGCCTAAATATACCACCAAAAAACATTGATCCGCATAGAATTTATGAATCCAATTTGACACTCTTATCTCTAGGAGTCTCCATGTGGACATGTTTAATCTAAATAGAAACAACCTTTTACTCTACCCCTCAGGTTCTCACTCTCCAATAAGAGTCGAAGGGTGATCCCACTAATAATACAACATAAGCCTAGGCGTGATTTTTAAAACCCGACTTGGGTCTCTTTCCATATGCTACATGAAGATGGAAATGTTATCTAAGAACAACTCCCCAACTTCCTCACGTAGCATGATCAGTGCCTCAGGTTCCACCACTGGAGGATCATCTATATCCATTTACTCTATTTATCCTCTTACATGGGTCATCGTGGAGGTATACTCTCTAAAATTCCAAACTAATGTATTATGACACATAAATAAACTTTATCTTGTTTTCATAAGAATAAAAAATCACTACCAGACACAACAAGACCTTTACCCAAATCTTAACACACCATCAAAACTACAGTTCAATAACTACCCTTAACCATCTTACACCTAGGTCATTTCTAAAAAGGTTAACAAATTTATCATTATTAAATTATTGAATTTAAACACCCATTTATACACATTTTATATCACTTTAAAATCTTCCTCAATTTTTATGTTAGACACCAATTTTCAGTTCAATTCCACAATCAAGGGAAAATGATCATGTTCAACAACTTACCCATAACCTGTTTTACTATGCATGCCTAAAGTGATACATGTCACAAAATTATCCGAGGAGCCTAGAATGATGCCATAAAACAAAAATACTATGCTATAATACACCGTCAGTAAAATATAAGAAAATTAAAACAACAATTATCATATCACACATCAAGTACGTCACCCAAGGTGAAATAACATTCTACCCTAACAACAAATAGCGATAACAACAATACCACCCTAGGTACTTGGTTTTTACCACCATACATGGGGTAGAAACTCCCATAAAGGAGCTAATAACCAAGTCATGACTCATCCTATTCTCATGTTTACAATTCCCAAATAGTAAAATAAAATAAATAGAAGAAACCACATATGATACCACATTATAACATCTTTGTAACACCCCGACCCTAGATACCCTAAGTTAGTGCATTATTACATAACACTGGCATGATCACAAAGGATCAAGTCTGAAAAGACCAATTAGTTTAGTAGTCTTGTAAACACTAGATATATTCATAAGTCTTACATTTCTTCATAAGGTAAAAAAAACTAAAACAACATCTTGTCTTCATATCCCCTCATACAATCCTTGCAGGTCATTCATAAATTACTTCTTCTCATCCTTGGAAAAATAAAACTCTGAAAGGGGTGAGCTCAGATGCTCAGTAAGGATAAAAATATAGCATAAGCTTTCATAGATAAGCATAAACACTTAAATCAATTTATAACTAAAACAAATGCCTTTTAAACATGAACTTCAGCATAATATGGCAAAGATAAAATGAAATAATGCCATTTACTTATTCACATAGATATTCTACTAGTCAAACAATCACATGCAATATCAATAACCACTTTCATAATGATGGAATGAATAATGCTAGACTATCATAACCACATAGCCAAGGCCTCGTGCCAAGACTACACATAAGATTTTGTCAAGGCCTTGTGCCAAGACACTATTTTGTCTCATGAGACCTACCGATGCATCGAGGAGCTATAGCGGGCTCCAACCATCACATATTAAGTCCAATGCATTCCCATATGAAAAGTTTTAAACATAACATACACATTCGTATTAAAACTAGCATACGAAATGTCAATACTTTAACCACAAACCATGAATGGTATAAAAATAGCACATCTACAGTCAAACATAACTCATTCGATACAATATGGAAGATTTTATTGTATCAGATTAACCTCAATTGATAATAATGAATGATATTGTCAGAGATTAAAATAACCATCAAAACTATTTGAGATAAATATCCCCCATTTCCTGAAAACATTTATAAGTCACACTATTTATAAAGAAGCCATTTAAAAATAGATTTTTGAATCAAAGTATCCCATACCACTTTGAAACTTATAAAATGAGTAATAACTTTAAAACATTAATGTCCATGTAAATAAATCCTTAAAACCATTATTAAAACATGGACATTAATGAGCAAGATTTAGAAGAAAAATCTTTAAAACATATAAAAATGGTATTTTAGTTAGAGTTTCTAACCAAAAGAGAGACACTTGAATAAAAATAATTGATGTAATCAAAACAATGTAATATAATGAGAATAAAGGAATTCATGATATACTATGTCAAAGTACATTATATACACCACATAAAAGTGATTTGGTGTATAACAACAAATAAGTCTCAATTGAATGTAAATTGAGATGAAATCTCTCATAAAGGCCGTATCCTTAGGTTAAGGATAAATAAACATCATAATTATGTGTGACAAATATAAATACAAAAAATATGATTGGATATTCAGTGTAAAACAATTACAGGACATTCATACATATTCTTGTAAAAACAACACCAATGAATTGGATGTTTAACTCAACAAATAGAGAATGAGTTAAAATTACTCTTCTCAAATTCATATCAATGACTTGAGAAATTATCAATGGAGTGATTATGTGTATCAAAATTATATCCACAGGAAGGGGAGTAGAAATTATGACATAATCAAATGAATACTGATTCCACACATAATCATGGGGTAATATAATAAATGAAATATGCGTAAAGCCAAATGAGTATAAATTGAAATTTCAAATTCCCTTATCGATTAGGTAACTTACGAAACATACACCCATGAAAGAAGGATAATAACATGATGATTTCAATATCCATAAATTAATGTATATTACACAATGGATACAATCATGGGCAATACACACACCACATGCAATAAATAAGTGGTGAACAATGGAATTCTCATGGAATTAAAAGTGAGATAAGAAACCCCTTACCTTTTACTTTTCCTTGGTTAGGGGTATGATAAGCTCCTGTATAATGTTGAAATAATTGTTATTAAATTATTCATGAATCATATACATTAATATGATATCATATATGATCTTTTAGAATTTCTTTGTTAATAATATCTTAGAATTATCGTCATTTCGGGTGTTAACTTACTCTTTTTCTTTTATATGTTTTGTTACGTAAGCCATGTTTTTCATGGATAGGATGTATCTTATTCATATCCAGAATGATATAAAGTTCTTAAACATTATTTTTAAATCATCAAATGATAATTATACTTGAATGGATATGATGGAGAATGAATCTCATCGTGTTTATGGAGACGGTAGTCCGTACGTACGCACGAGCGACAATACCATTCTTTTGATATTAAAATAATATATAATTGGATGATATATCATATATACATAATCATTATCATTTTATATTTATTATTTAAATGAGCTAAACATCATTATTATACCCATACAAAAAAAATTTATTTAACAACAATCACACCACGACGTGGAGACGGTAAGCCGTACGAACACACGTATGGTGCCATGTTATTCAAAGGATGGATAGAATACTGAATATGGTTGTACCATATTTGTAATAACATCATAGTATATATAAGATACTGGAGTTATTATTTTATAATGGTAATAACAAAGAAAGAAGAAGTGGAAGAAGAAAGGAACTCGAAAAAGGGTGGTGAAATCATTACCTCTTCTTCGGGTTCTTCCTTTTAATTTAATCAAAAGAGCTCTATAGGTTGGCATTCTGATCAAAATAAGGCCTCTAGGTTGTATTGAGGGATGTTGAGAGAGTATTTGGGCAGGGGTTGGTTGAACCAAAAGGATTTGAAGGTGTGAAGTAATGAGAAGGGGGAGTGCCCTTTTATAAGAGGGGTGATGGGCACCTTTGGAAAAGATAGAAATATTATTTTATAATAAAATCATATTCGGTTTATAATGGCTCCAAAGTAGATTATATAAAGGTTAAGGTGGTATGGGTCGAATAACCATAACATAATTTAACCCCAAATGTTATGTCATACCTTGCATTTTCATCCCAAATTATAATAACTTATAATTTCCTCAAACCCAATGATCATATAAAACCAAATGGTTATTCATAACTATATCCACAATAGAAAAGATAATTATTCCTCAAATATCATTCTCACATGGAAAACTGCAGGGTTACAAATACAAGAGAAAATAATTCCAAAGTAAACCCATAAACAAGGAGCACTAACTCTTTTTAAACATTTCTCCAACCATTTATTTCGACATATCTTCTTCTTTGACCACGAATATATCCTATAGAATAGGGCATTCACTCGGGTAATGGTCAGGTCCCCTACATTTATGGAAAATGACTGTAAATGGATTCTTGGGACCATTTTTATCGTCTTCCATATTACTCTTCATTTTTCTTCAGCAATTCTTCACTTTATGTCCTTCCTTCCCGCACGTAAAGCATTTATTTGTCCCATTGAGACACTTTCCTAGGTGTATCATTCCACATTTCCTGCATGATGGAAATTGAGGATTCCTTTCTCCATGGTCTCCACTGCTGGAGCTCTTATCATTCATCACCTTTATTTTCTTTTTTGAGTCCGAGAATTGGTTAATATATATATTGTTGATCATATTTTTGGAAAATTGATTTGGCATAAAGACTATATCTTTTACGCCTATCAACATTCCATTTTGTTGCTCATTTCCACCACTATTCCCACCTTGTACATCATTCTCAAAGTCACTATGACTTCCTTGGAATCTAGCCATTGACTAAAACCAGAAAGCATTGTGTGAGTAACAGTATTCATAAAATCATTTAGAGATTAACATGTCACCATATTCTCAATTTGAAACACATTTGGATTAACCGATGTCATTTACTCTCATCTTATATATATAATACCTCAAATTGGTTTGTAAAAAAATGTAAATTATCCTAAGCATATCACCCGGGAGTGTCATAACCAAGAGTGCAGCAAGGCCCGTTGTCGTGCACTAGTTCCCGTTTGAGTCAATCTCAAAGAGGTGTTTTCGGGTTTTACCCCTAGGTACATCTGTGCCAGAGCCGCCTCTACCTGCTCGTATCCAGACATGGATGTATTGATCGGAAAACTCACAAATCTCTACAATACCAAAATTCTAGGAAGTTCTTCTATACTAATCCTCAAATTTTATCTTAGGTCTGTGTGCTCTAATCAGAGTTTATATAAATCTAGCTTCCAAGGTTTGTACTAAACTTTCTCTGATACCAACTATATCACCCCGACCCTAGATACCCAGAGTCGGTGCATTATTATATAACATTGTCATGATCACAAAGGACCAAGTCTCTAAAGACCGATTAGTTTAGTAGTCAGGGAAACAGTAGATATATTCATAAGTCGTACATTTCATCATAAGGTAAAAAAACTAAAACAAAATCTTGTCTTCATACCCCCTCATACTATCCTTGCAAGTCATTCATAAATTACTTCTTCTCATCCTGGGAAAAATAAAACACTTAAAGGGGTGTGCTCAGATGCTCAGTAAGGATAAAAATATAGCAGAAGATTTCATATATAAGCATAAACACTTAAAGAAATTTATAACTAAAACAAATGCCTTTTAAACTTGAACTTCAGCATAATATGGCAAAGATAAAATGTTATAATTCCATTTACTTATTCACACGGATATTCTACTAGTCGAACAATCACATGAAATATTAATAACCACTTTTATAATGATGGAATGCATAATTCCAGACTATCATAACCACATTGCCAATGCCTCGTGCCAATACTACCAATAAGATTTTGTCAAGGCCTTGTGCCAAGACAATATTTTTCCTCATGAGACCTACCGATGCATCGAGGAGCTATAACGGGTTCCACCCATCACATATTAAGTCCAATGCATTCCCATATGAAAAGGTTTAAACATAACATACACATTCGTATTAAAACTAGCATACGAAATGTCAATACTTTAACCACAAACCATGAATGGTATAAAAATAGCACATACACAGTCAAACATAACTCATTCGATACAATATGGAAGATTTTATTGTCTCAGATTAAACTCAATAGATAATAATGAATGATATTGACATAGATGAAAATAACCATCAAAACTATTTGAGATAAATATCCCCCATTTCTTGAAAACATTTAAAAGTCACACTATTTTTCAAGAAGCCATTTAAAAATAGATTTTTGAATCAGAGTGTCCCATACCACTTTGAAAATTTTAAAAGGAGTTTTAATTTTAAAACTTTAATGTCCATATAAATAAATCCTTAAAACCATAATTATAACATGGACATTAATGAGCAATATTTAGAAGAAAAATCTTTAAAACATTTAAAAATGGTATTTTAGTTAGAGTTTCTAACAAAAAGAGAGTCACTTAAATACAAATAATTGAGGTAATAAAAACATTGTAATATCATGAGAATAAAGGAATTCATGATATAGTATGTCAAAGTACATTATATACACCACATAAAAGTGATTTGGTGTATAACAACAAAGAAGTCTCAATGGAATGTAAATTGAGATGAAATCTCTCATAAAGACCGTATCCTTAGGTTAAGGATAAATCAACAACATAATTATGTGTGAAATATATAAATACACTAAATATTATTGGATATGCAGTGTAAAACAATCAAATTACATTCACACATATTCTTGTAAAAACAACACCAACGAATTGGATGTTTAACTCAACAAATGGAGAATGAGTAAAAATTACTCTTATCAAATTCATATCAATGACTTGAGAAATTATCAATAGATTGATTATGTGTATCAAAAGTATATACATAGTAAGGGGAGTGGAAATTATGACATAATCAAATGAATAGTGATTCCACACATAATCTTGGGGTAATATAATCAATGAAATATGTGTAAAGCCAAATGAGTGGAAAATGAAAGTTCAAATTCCCTTATCCATTAGGTAACTTACGAAACATACACCCGTGAAAGAAGGATCATACCATGATGATGTAAATATCCATAAATTAATGTATATTACACAATTGATACAATCATGGACAGTACACACACCACATGCAATAAATAAGTGGCGAACAATGGAATTCTCACGGAATTAAAAGTGAGATAAAAACCCCTTACCTTGTACTTTTCTTTGGTTAGAGGTAGGTTAACCTCCTGTATAATGTTGAAATAATTGTTATTAAATTATTCATGAATCATATACATTAATATGATATCATATATTATCTTTTAACATTGCTTTGTTAATAATATCTTAGAATTATCGTCATTTCGGGTGTTAACTTACTCATTTTATTTTATATGTTTTGTTACGTAATCCATGTTTTTCATGGATAGGTTGTATCTTATTCACATCCGCAATGATATAAAGTTCTTAAAAATTATTTTTAAATCATCAAATGATAATTATAATTGAATGGATTTCATGGAGAATGAATCTCATCACGTTCGTGGAGACGGTAGTCCGTACGTACGCACGAGCGACAATATCATTATTTTGATATTAAAATAATATATAATTGGATGGTATATCATATATACAGAATCTTTATCATGTTATATTTATTATTTAAATGAGTTACACCTCATTATTATACCCATCCAAATAATAATTTATTTAATAACAATTACACCATGACGTGGAGACGGTAAGCCGTACGTACGCACCTATGGTGACATGTTATTAAAAGGATGGATAGAATACTGAATATGGTTGTACCATATATATAATAACATCAAAGTATATATATTATACTGGATTTATTATTTTATAATGGTTATAACAAAGAAAGAAGAATTGGAAGAAGAAAGGAACTTGAAAAAGTGTGGTGAAATCATTACCTCTTTTTCAGGTTCTTTTTTTTTTTGATTTGATCAAAAAGGATCCTTAGGTTGGATTTCTGATCAAAATAAGGAATCTAGGTTGTAGTGAGGGAAGTTAAGAGAGTATTGGGGTAGGGGTTGGTGGAACCAAAAGGCTTTGAAGGTGTGAAGTAATGAGAAGGGGGAGTGCCCTTTTATAAGAGGGGTGGGGGGAACCTTTGGAAAAGCTAGAAATATTATATTATAATAAATTAATATTCGGTTTCTAATGGCTCCAAAGTGTATTATTTAAAGGTTAAGGTGGGTATGGGTCGAAACCCACTCAATCAATGGAATTTAGACAGGTTTGGGACATTATATTAACCTTATAGTTTAGTATTAACTCTTAGTTAATTAGTTTCACATTTACAATGTCTCTTTGTATTTTTATATCATATGGTTAATAAACATACTATATACATCCAAGAGACCCCCAAGTGGTCCATTAATGATACACCTATAATTATATAAGTCTCTCGGCCAAACCTTATATTTTTAGGAATTTAAAATCAATTAATAATATAATATTTGTTTTAAAAACTCTTTTATGTCAATTTTGACACTATTAAATAATTGATTTTTGTAAAAATCATTACAGAATTATTACTTCAATAAAAGTTTATTAAATCAATCATAACATGTCATATTAACCTCGAAAATTAGTGTAATTAATAAAAAGTTTCAAATTATATTTATTTGGGTATTTATAATATCAATTATTCTAATTTTTCACTGTTATTGTAATTACTGCATCACCATTGTGTCACAAATAAATTAACTTATTTAATGTCTAAAAATTATAAATAAAATATAATTATGTAGGAAATCGTTTTATATTTCTAATAAATATTTATAGTGTAAAATCGAACATATATAACTCTATGTAACAATTGTTTTGCTAAAAGATATATGCTTGTGTCATTTTTGTATTCAATTTAACTTAATTAAAATAATGTGTCCCTATCACTTACAAGTGGATCCATGGGGTCTAAAAATCGACCAAAAGATGCCCAGGTTCGGCCATGTATCAACCAATAGAGTTAAGGCACATTTTAGGGTAATTTAGTATTATTATAATATTATTTTTTAACCCTTATTTACCAGATTTACCCTTTAACCATGGTAAATAAAATATTTACTGAAGTAATTATTCAAAATGTCTAAAAATAAAAGTTACCTATTTACACAATTTGAAAAACCTGATTCCAAATATGGAATCCATTTTTCCAAATTCAATACATAGTAGTGGCAGAAATTAAATTAAAATTAATTCTCGTTGTTACAACAAAAAGCGTGTTTTTAAGAGATAATAACTATCAAAAGATTGGCACTTGTTTATGTCTGGTTTAATTGTGAAATTATTTCCAATTACAAACATTGAATTAAATGGTAAAAATATATTCTAAATATACTTTAAAACTGTAACACCCCACGTAAATAAAGGATATGACATTTTCATATTTATCCATATTTGTGAATAAAATATTAATATGACTTTAAAGGGGACGCTATGCTCGATGGCGTACCCAACACGCAACAACGAGATTCTTGGGAATTTTACGTTGCACTCTAATAATAAAATAATATTATTTTAAATGATAGTTATAATGTAGCCTTTGAATTGGAGGGAATGGATATATATAACTAAAATATGATTATATATGTTTTTAAATGTTTTTACATTTATCCAATAAAAGATAAAGGCTTAAAATACGGAAAGAATTTAATTTTAGGCGTATATGCCCTAGTTTTCACTAAAGGTTCACTTATCACCTTTTGATGGCGAAACGTCATTAAATATAATTTTGTTCACTCTTACACATTCTATTGGACCAAATAAAACTCTTCTTAAGAATTGGGACATCAAAATTTACATTGTGTAAATTTTTGGTATCTTTCCGATAAAGTTCATTTTTTAAATGAATAGTGTAAAATGTTGTATTTTAATTCAAAACCTCTTTTTAATCTAATTTATTTATATTATTAGATTATATTTTTAATTGGTTTTAAAGTTAAATTAGAATATATTTTTACCATTAAATCCAATAGTGGTCGTTGGAATTAATTTCACTTTGAAATCAGACTTAAACTAGTGTCAATCTTTTGATATTTATTGTTTCATAAAAGCACGCTATTTGATCTGACAGGGGGAATTAATTATTAAATTAATTAATGTGACTTATATGTTTTGAATTTTTTAAAATAGACTTCATTTTTGAATTCGTAATTTCAAATATATCTTAGGGTGAATTTTTGGGATTTTTCTGAAAAACTTTAATTTTGGATGAATAGTGAAACCACTAAGTGGTACTTATTAAAACTGATTTTTCCGTTTAAATAAAATTTTGCCATATTTGTGTTTTGAATTTCAAAAATCTGACATTCATGGTTGTTATTAAGAAATAAAATGTGGTTCAATGGGATAAAAATATTTTTTTGGTGAATAGTAACTTATTATGTTTTTAATCGCGATTAGAGGTAATTAGTGTAGTTTAAGGTAAAAATAATGTTTTAAAAATATGAAATGAACTTGACACATGTCCTAACCTCATTGGATGTGTCATGGCCGACCATTAAAACCCATGGGTCAACTTGGGGACCCCATGAAGCTACTTTGGATGGAAAATGACATTAATATCTTTTTATTTAAAGTTAAAGTAAAAATGAGACAAACATGAAATCTTTTACTAAAACATTTTTTTACATGGGGATATACAAATCAGATTTTTGACTATAAATATTAAATGGAAATCTAAAAAAAATTTCTACATCATATTATTTGTTTTATAATTTTTATACATTAAATAAATTAAATTATTTATGACATCATGATGATGCAGCGATGACCTCATTATTTAACGATTTAAATAAAATGGAAAGATAATGTAATATCTAAGACCTACACATGTAAAAAACCTACTGGATGAGTGGATTTAGAACCCTTATCACCTTATCCTTGAAATACATCAATTTGGGACCTTTTAAATCCGAAACTCTTTTGAAAATAAAGTAACATTTTGTAACTTTACAAGAGTGCCCCTCCTCTCCTCTTATAAAAGGCCCCCCACCTCTACCTCCTTACCCACACTCCCAAAGCCTTTGGCTCGGCCAAAATCTGCCCATTTTGTCTCTCCACTTCCCTATATTACTACTTGAAGCCTCACTTTGGGCATAAGTCTTCCCAAGGAAGCCTTTGAGCTCAAACCAAAGGGAGTTACCTGATTTTAAGGTAATGTCTTCACTTGAGTCCTTTTGTTTTATTTTTCTTCTCCAACCCCCTAAACTCTTTTTATTCATTTCTTTTGTAACAAATACAGTATCATCAATATACTAGGATGTTTTTATAAGAATTATTCGAGCTACAATTTCACACACCTACATCTAATGGTTAAAGAACATACTGTTTCCGTGGATGGAGAATTTCGGCGTCCCGAAACGATGATTGTTCAACATTATTTTAACACCTTCAAAGGTGGCCATTAAGATGACACTATATTTATATGTGATATATAATATGTTTATGTTTTCCTTAAGCTTATGCATTTTTCATTTTTGGCATACCTTTATGGTTTCCATTATGGGTAAACGCGATATCTTCATTTAAGGAAGTGCGGACTACCGCCCCCTCAAAGTGATTTGATTCGTTAATACCATATGTGGTACGTATAAAGGATATATTTAATAATATTATATATGATACCATACTGGAATTAAAATACTATTATGTATCATTATGTTTTAATTCAATTAAATATGAAATAGAAATGTAAGTAGCGTTCATACGTACGTACGGCTTACCGTCTCTATGAACGGTACATTTCATTTCTTATCTCAAAATGTTATGTAATATTATAAGTACATATATATAATGGATATATATGTAATATATTACATCAAAATTATGGATATAATTCCGGAATTATAACATATATATATCTCTCTCATTTTGTTTTAATTACATTAATATGACAAAAAACGAAAGTAGCGTTCATGCGTACGTACGACCTACCATCTCCATGAACGGTGCTTTTCGTTTTTTATCTCCAAATGATATGGAATAGTATGAAATTAATATTTAATGGATATATATGATATTTTAATCACTAATAATATTCTGGAAATTATTTACTTATAACTACATGGGCAATCTTTTTTCAAACAAGTTCATTTTTGACTCATGTACCAAACATCGGAAAAAACGTCTGATATGAACTAACATTATTAAACAATTAGTATAACATTATAATATGTGATATGAACTGAATAATAATCTCTAAAGTAGGTACTTAGGCAATTATTAATTGACTAATGTTTATTATTCAGGAATATAAAGAAACGAACAAGACAAGTTGGACTTGAGGTAAGGGATCTTACTCCTCTCTTTCTTTTTAAGTACACTCTTTTATGTCATTCCCTCTAAAGCTCATATTTCTTGTTATTGGGATGTTATTTTATAATACACATACTATAATTTTTATGTTTATGTGATTAGAGACCCTATTCTCTCTCATCAATACATTTTGGATGTTTTGAGTGGCGCCGTTAGGCTGCCGAATTTTCGTAAGAGATCTAACCTCTCTCTTTCTTTTTAAGTACTCTTCTTTATGTCACTTATTTTAAGCTCCTCTTTGTTATGTTGGGGGATGTTCTTTTATATTCCTCTTTCTATAAACTTTATGTTAATATGATGATATACCCTATTTGATCTCATCAATCCATTTTTGTAAGTTTTATGTGGCGCCGTTAGGCTGCTGAGTTTTCGTAAGGGATTTTTCATCTCACTTTTATTCCCGTGAGATTTAAGCTACATTTGCCACAATTTCCTTTGAGTGGTGTATGTAATGAACATTATTCTAATATTTGTGTAATATAATTTCGTTTATGAGTATTTACATCAATGATTTATTGTCCTTCTTTCATGGGGTGTATGTTTTGAAAGATAGCCAAGTCGGTAAGGGAACCCTTCACCCTCTTCTTTTTTAAAAGACTTATTTTGTTGGGTATTTTAATTTACATATTGTTATGTTGGGATATGTTCTCATATATCCTTATTGATGTAAATTTTATGTCCAAGTGATGAGATACACTTTTTATCTCTCATCAACTCATTTTGATGTGACGCCGTTAGGCTGTCAAGGGAACTTCTTAACCCAATTTTGATTTCTTTGGGTTCAACATGTAGTTATTTAATATGTCATCCTTTGAATATGTGTGAATGAACTTTGATTATTTTAAACTTAATATCCACTTATATTTGGTGTATTCGTTTGTCACACATAATTATCTAATTGATTTATCCTCAAACCAAGGATATCGTCTTTGTATGGGACTTCGTCTCAATCTCCTTTCATTGAGGCATGTTTTATTTTATACACAACTTTATTTTTTATGGTGTATAAAAACCTTTTACTTTTACGTTTATCCAAAATGAATCTTTTTTATACGAAGCATTTTACAAAACGACAAAAGGAAATGTTTTTTTCGTACGTATGCGGCGACAACGACTTCTCCGCCGCCGTGACCATTATTTGGGTTTCGGCTTCATCTACAACCCATACATTCTTTTTAAAAGAAAAATAAATATCATGTTTTACTTTTCTTTTATTTTGGTATTGAAAATGGTTTTCATAATGTTTTTATATCAATATTTTGTATTGATATCTTGTGATTGAAAGGTAGAAATGTTATGTTTCCTTTATGCATGTTTTATGTGATACGATTATGTTGAGGTTCTTGGGAATTATTATGAATACGGGTGGTTCCGTGATAAACTAAGGGCGGGTGAGCCCGATATAGCTCTCCAATGCATTGGTTAATGCGAAGGAGTGAAACGTTAAGGTTTCTCCAAAGATATTTAGGGAATATACTGTGATGGGTATTCCAAACATAACCAAGAGGGTTACTTCCTATGTAAGAATGTTATGATTGCCTCAAGTTACTTTTATGTCCTATGACTTCTATGATTTATTCATGATTTGATGAGGTATGTTAAAGTGCCTATGTTTTATGGGTAAATTATGATTTCATTCTTATGTATATATAAACTCATGTTTATTTTCCATATTTTTTATAAACCTTACTGAGCTTTTTATGCTCATCCCATGTTTTTGAAATGTCTTTCACAGGTCAAGGGAAAGGTACATGATGTGATGATAGTGTCAAGGATGTGTCAAGAAAGAATCCATGTTTTATTTTAAATATGTTTCCGTTGATGTGAAGAATGAATACTGTCTTTTATGTAACCATTTTGTTTAAATGTGGAATGTAATGCATGTTTCATGATCTTATTCTCTAAAACTCTAAACCTGAAAAGATCCTCAACGTGTAATCTTGTAATAACTCAAGATTAAGTAAGGTTTAAGGCTGGGGCCTTATAGTTGGTATCAAAGGTCGGTTTAGATAACTTTAAAGGTTAGGGTATTCTTTAAGCATAAGTGGCATTACGATAAAGGTTAGGATTTCAGAAAGAGTCCTAGTTTTAGATAAAGTGAATGAGTAAGTGTATCTTAGTGTTTACCTTACTCATTAGTACATGATGGTTTTGTTGATATACTCACACTGACATTTCTGTTTTTAGTGAATGGATGGATCTAGCAGGCACCAAAGAGACAACAGGTTTGAAGGAAACTGTGGTGGTTCTATGATTAAGATACTAGATAAAATGGGGGATTCAATGAGGAAACTCATGGATTTTCTAAACCAACTATCAAGAAGTCATGATCAACCACTTGAACCTTGGTATGATTTTTAATGCATCATGTACGAGATGAACAATCCATGTAGAAGTTCAGGTAATAATTATAAAGGTAACCATTAGAGTTTATATGATCCTTACTTTTGAGGTAATTATGGGTTATTATATGATATACTGGAAAATGAAAGACATGAGATAAACTTGAGGTTAAAATATGTTATGATCATTTTTGATGATTTATCTCTTTTTGGGGAATGATTTAAGAATTATATAGTTTTGGAAAAAGGAAAAAACACAGACCGTGTGACAACCCATCACGTCGGACAAAGCTACGGGAATCGAACCCACAACCAAAGTGCGACTGGTATTTATCGCCTACCACTAGACTACGTGAAGTCCCTGGTTAGTTTGACCGATTCTTTTTAGTTAGATGATTTTATGAATTAATAGTAAGTTTATTTTGGGTTATTTGTGAATATGATTAACCTATCATGGAGGATATGTGATTAGGTTAATTACTTTTCAATACGAGACTTTAGGAGCAACTGATGTTGTTTGGAGATAAATGTTACGATTTACCTTGGATGACTATGTGACTAAATCCTTCAAATATTTGGGTTTCAATATTAGATTGGTTTACTTCGAAGAATTTTATGGACAAATTGGTTATCGAATAGTCCTCGTTGAACTTTGGGTTTTGTTGGACAAATTTTGAGATTAAGAATATATTTTCTTTTTATAAAGGGTTATCCTTTTTAGGATTATCTGACCTTGTACTAACCTTTCTGGTTTTGGTTTTGGTTAAACCCTAAAGACATGGGATGTGTATAGTTCTCTTTTGCGGATTAGGTGATTCTCTATAAGTTGATTATAGTACTCTTAATGCGAACAAGTCTCCCTAAATACTCGTCTTTTGGAAAAAATATGAGTTTGATTAAAGAATCTAGTAAAAGTTGAAAGTCAACATGATAAGTGATTATATTTCCTTATGAATAAATTCCTCAATAAAAAGCAACTTAAAACAAAAATTTTGTCTATTAACCTTTCTTACTGGGGAACCCAACACCGTTTAACCCATCACAAGTTTGTGATTTTCTTATTGTTAACTTTCTCCTAAACATGTTTTCTATCACTCTCCATCAGAACATGACCCTATGTTTTCTCCTCCATATCCATTTTTTCCTACATGGAGTCCTAGTATGGGTTAACTCGGGTGACCTCTGTACTTATCCTTCTTTATTTTAAAGTGATTGTTTTACCGAATCTTGTTCCGATGTGGGATTATCAAGGATGTTTCCAAGCTCAATTTTAAAAATTGAGAGGACGCAATTCCCAAAAGGGGGGAATGATGTAACACCCCAGGTAAATAAAGAATATGAAATTTTCATATTTATCCATATTCGTGAATAAAATATTAATATGAATTTAAAGGGGACACTATGCTCGATGGCGTACCCAACACGCAACAATGAGCTTCTTGGGAATCTTACGTTGCACTCTAATAATAAAATAATATTATTTTAAATGGTAGTTAACATGTAGCCGTTGTATTGGAGGGAATGGATAGAAATAACTAAAATATGATTATATATGTTTTTAAATGTTTTTACATTTATCCAATAAAAGATAAAGTCTTGAAATACGAACAGAATTCAATTTTAGGCGTATATGCCCTGGTTTTCACTAAAGGTTCACTTATCGCCTTTTGATGGCGAACCATCATTAAATATAGTTGTGTTAAATCTTAAACATTCTATTGGACCAAATAAAACTCTTCTTAAGAATTGGGAAATCAAAATTTACTTTGTGTAAATTTTTGGTATCTTTCCAATAAAGTTCATTTTTTTAAATGAATAGTGTAAAATGTTGTATTTTAATTCAAAAACTCTTTTTAATCTAATTTATTTATATTATTAGATTATCTTTTGAATTGGTTTTAAAGTGAAATTATAATATATTTTTACCATTAAATCCAATAGTGGACGTTGGAATTAATTTCACTTTGAAATCAGACTTAAACTAGTGTCAATCTTTTGATACTTATTGTTTCATAAAAACACGCTATTTGATCTGACAACGGGAATTAATTATTAAATTAATTAATGTGACTTATATGTTTTGAATTTTTTAAAATAGACTTCATTTTTGAATTCAGAATATCAAATATAGCTTAGGGTGAATTTTTGGTATTTTTCTGAAAAACTTCAATTTTTGATGAATAGTGAAAACACTAAGTGGTACTTATAAAAACTGATTTTTTCCGTTTAAATGAAATTTTGCCATCTTTGTGTTTTGAATTTCAAAAATCCGACATACATGGTTGTCATTAAGAAGTAAAATGTGGTTCAATGGGAAAAAAATAATTTTTTGGTGAATAGTAGCTTATTATGTTTTTAATCGTGATTAGAGGTAATTAGTGTAGTTTAAGGTAAAAATAATGTTTTAATAATATGAAATGAACTTGAAACATGTCCTAATCTCATTGGATGTGTCATGGCCGACCAAGACAACCCATGGGTCAACTTGGGGACCCCATGAAGCCACTTTGGTTGGAAAATGACATTAATATCTTTTTATTTAAAGTTAAATTAAAAATGAGACAAACATGAAATATTTTACTAAAACATTTTTTACATGGGGTTATACAAATCATATTTTTGACTATAAAAATTAATTATAAAGCTAAAAAGATTTCCTACATCATAGTATTTTTTTTATAATTTTTAGACATTAAATAAATTAAATAATTTATGACATCCTGATGATGCAGTGATGACCTCATTATTTAATGATTTAAATAAAATGGAAAGATAATGTAATATCTAAGCCCTACACATGTCCAAAACCTATTGGATGAGTGGATTTCAAACCCTTATCACCTTATCCTAGAAATACATCAATGTGGGACCTTTAAAATCCGAAACTCTTTTGAAAATAAAGTAACATTTTGTAACTTTACAAGAGTGCCCCTCCTCTCCTCTTATAAAAGGCCCCCACCTCTACCTCCTTACCCACACTCCCAAAGCCTTTGGCTCGGCCAACATCTGCACATTCTGTCTCTACAATTCCCTCTCTTACTCCTTGAAGCCTCACTTTGGGCAGAAGTCTTCCCAAGGAATCCTTTGAGCTCAAACCAAAGGGAGTTACCCGATTTTAATGTAATGTCTTCACTTGAGTCATTTTGTTTTATTTTGCTTCTCCAACCCCCTAAACTCTTTTTATTCATTTCTTTTGTAACAAATCCAGTATCATCAATATACTAGGATGTTGTTATAAGAAGAATTCGAGCTACACTTTCACACACCTACATATAATTGTTAAAGAACATACTGTTTCCGTGGATGGCGAATTTCGGCCTCCAGAAACGATGATTGTTCAACATTATTTTAACACCTTCAAAGGTAGACATTAAGATGAAACTATATTTATATGTGATATATAATATGTTTATGTTTTCCTTAAGCTTCTGTATTTTTCATTTTGGGCATACCTTTTTGGTTTCCATTATGGGTAAACGCGATATCTTTATTTAAGGAAGTGCGGACTACCGCCCCCTCAAATTGATTTGATTCGTTAATACCATATGTGGTACGTATAAAGGATATATTTA
Source organism: Viscum album (assembly GCA_963277665.1). Lineage (NCBI taxonomy): Eukaryota > Viridiplantae > Streptophyta > Magnoliopsida > Santalales > Viscaceae > Viscum > Viscum album. The sequence goes on from OY728162.1 coordinate 133,016,668, forward strand.
ATAATATTATATATGATACAATACTGGAATTAAAATACTATTATGTATCATTATGTTTTAATTCCATTAAATATGAAATAGAAATGGAAGTAGCGTTCATGCGTACGTACGGCTTACCGTCTCCATGAACGGTACATTTCATTTCTTATCTCAAAATGTTATGTAATATTATAAGTACATATATACAATGGATATATATGTAATATATTAAATCAAAATTATGGATATCATTCTGGAATTATAACATATATATCTCTCTCATTTTGTTTTAATTCCATTAATATGACAAAAAATGAAAGTAGCGTTCATGCGTACGTACAACCTACCGTCTCCATGAACGGTGCTTTTCGTTTTTTTATCTCCAAATGATATGGAATAGTATGAAATTAATATTTACTGGATATATATGATATTTTAATAATTAATACTATTCTGGAAATTATTTACTTATAACTACATGGGAAATCTTTTTTGAAACAAGTTCATTTTTGACTCATTTACCAAACATCGGCAAAAACGTCTGATATGAACTAACATTATTAAACAATTATTATAACATTATAATATGTTATATGAAATTAATAATAATCTCTAAAGGAGGTACTTAGGCAATTATTAATTGACCAAAGTTTATTATTCAGGAATATAAAGAAACGAACAAGACAAGTTGGACTTGAGGTAAGGGATCTTACTCCTCTCTTTCTTTTTTAAGTACACTCTTTTATTTCATTCCCTCTAAAGATCATATTTCTTGTTATTGGGATGTTATTTTATAATACACATACTATAATTTATATGTTCATGTGATGAGAGACCCTATTCTCTCTCATCAGTTCATTTTGGAAGTTTTGAGTGGCGCCGTTAGGCTGCCGAATTTTCGTAAGAGATCTAACCTCTCTCTTTCTTCTTAAGTACTCTCTTTTATGTCACTTATTTTAAGCTCCTCTTTGTTATGTTGGGGGATGTTCTTTTATATTCCTCTTTCTATAAACTTTAAGTTAATATGATGAGATAACCTATTTGATCTCATCAATCCATTTTTGTATGTTTTATGTGGCGCCGTTAGGCTGCCGAGTTTTCGTAAGGGATTTTTCATCTCACTTTTATTCCCGTGAGATTTATGCTACATTTTCCACAATTTCATTTGAGTGGTGTATGTACTTCCCATTATTCTACTCTTTGTGTAATATACTTTCGTTTATGAGTATTTACATCAATTATTTATTGTCATTCTTTCATGGGGTGTATGTTTTGAAAGATACCCAAGTCGGTAAGGGAACCTTTCACCTTCCTCTTTTTTAAAAGACTTCTTTTGTTGGGTCTTTTAATTTACATATTTTTATGCTGGGATATGTTCTCATATATCCTTATTGATGTAAATTTTATGTCCAAGTGATGAGATAAACTTTTTATCTCTCATCAACTCATTTTGATGTGACGTCGTTAGGCTGTCAAGGGAACTTCTTAACCCAATTTTGGTTTCTTTGGGTTCAACATCTAGTTATTGAATATTTCATCCTTTGAATATGTGTGAATGACCTTTGATTATTTTACACTTAATATCCACTTATATTTGGTGTATTCTTTTGTCACACATAATTATGTAATTGATTTATCCTAAAACCAAGGATACCGTCTTTGTATGGGACTTCGTCTCAATATCCTTTCATTGAGGCATATTTTATTTTATACACAACTTTATTTTATACGGTGTATAAACCCCTTTGACTTTTACATTTATACAAAAAGAATCTTTTTTATACGAAGCATTTTACAAAACGACAAAAGGGAATGTTTTTGTCGTACGTATGCGGCGACAACGACTTCTTCGCCGCTGTGACTGTTATTTGGGTTTCGGCTTCCTCTACAAGCCATACCTTCTTTTTAAACGAAAAATAAATAACATGTTTTACTTTTATTTTATTTTGGTATTGAAAATGGTTTTCATAATGTTTTTATATCAATATGTTGTATTGATATCTTGTGATTGAAAGGTGGAAATGTTATGTTTCCTTTATGCATGTTTTATGTGATACGATTATGTTGAGGTTCTTGGGCATTATTATGAAGACGAGTGGTTCTGTGATAAACTAAGGGCGGGTGAGCCTGATATAGCTCTCCAATGCATTGGGTAACGCGAAGGAGTGAAATGTTAAGGTTTCTATGAAGATATTTAGGGAATATACTGTGATGGGTATTCCAAACGTAACCAAGAGGGTTACTCCCTACGTAAGAATGTTATGAATGCCTCAAGTTACTTTTATGTCTTATGACTTCTATGATTTATTCATGATTTGATGAGGTATGTTAAAGTGCCTATGTTTTATGGGTAAAGTATTATATCATTCTTATGTATATATGAACTCATGTTTCCTTTCCATATTTTTTATAACCCTTACTGAGCTTTTTATGCTTATCCCAAGTTTTTGAAATGTTTTTTACAGGTCAAGGGAAAGGTACATGATGTGATGATAGTGTCAAGGATGTGTCAAGAAAGAATCCATGTTTTATTTTAAATATGTTTCCGTTGATGGGAAGAATGAATACTATCTTTTATGTAACCACTTTGTTTAAATGTGGAATGTAATGCAAGTTTCATGATCTAATTCTCTAAAACTCTAAACCAGAAAAGATCCTCAACGTGTAATCTTGTAATAACTCAAGATTAAGTAAGGTTTAAGGCTGGGGCCTTATAAAAACCAATCAAATTCATAATTTATCAATATTAATTATTTCGATTAAAAAAGTTGTTTTTAATTAAAATTTACTAATTTTCACTATTCATCAAAATATGAAAGTTATCTGAAAAGTACCAAAATTTCACCCTAGGTTAATTTCGATATTCTGAATCCAAAAATGAAGTCCATTTTGAGATTTAGAATTTATATAATTTCAAAAATTAGGCATTACTATTCATAACGGCTAGTTTGATTGGTTGTGGTGTGTTAGAATCTCAAAGTTGCGTACAATGCATGCCATTGAATTATTCAAAGGGAAACGTACCGTGGAAGCTTGGGGTGTTACATCTTGATCAAGGTTCCATACACGGGTTCACTAATCTTGTCTACAACGTGACCTCAAGAATGCCTACTTATATGCTAAATCTTAGCTTGTAGTACGAAGGGTATAATATCAGTCATTAGAGGATTATACCCACTTTGGAATAGTAAAACACCAGTGGAAAGTAGATAAATATTAACAAAATATACAACCATAACCTGATGGCTTCTAATATCACAAGATGATCGTATTTGGAAATAAAATATCAAAATTAAACAATAGATATTCCATGATAATGTACATGTCATGTGGAAAAATGAAAACAAAAAATTAATGACACTAATAACTCACATGTAGGTCCTGAACCACATCTGGTTCCCTCATCCATGATCCACACCAACTCATCCATCTAACCCATGTCCATTTTCCTCATCTAATCCTGCGACCATGAAATCTATTCCGGTACTAATCAGGGTGCCCAAGTATGTGTGTGTACAAATCAGTAGGCCACATCAAATGGCATAAAAACAACTCAATTCAAATAATAGGGTAGAAATTTGTATAATGATTAATGAAAAATGTATAAATAAAATGTTATCACATTATCATATATTGTTTATTTAACCACATAACCCCACATTACGATGGAAAACTGTATCTCAATATCTTTCTCAATTCATGAAGGAGTGTGAACTATCCCCAAGGGATACCATGTCTCAAAATTCCAATATGACAATTGTTTTATTCATAATTAAATTCTCATGTTACCCTTTATACATTATACAATTGAATTACGATGTCACCATTCTCAAATTCATACAAGAATTCTTAAGTTACCATTAAAAATCCATACAATTGAATGACCATATTACCATTCATTATTTCACAATTGAACGAAAATGTTACCATTTATAATTTCACAATCAAATTACCACGTTACAATTCATAATCTCAACTCGAATGTGAAAGAGAATGTTACCATTCTTCAATACATACTTAATTCAACAATTAATTAGCCACATAATGTTCATTAATAATTAAACAATTAGTTAATAAAAATAATAAATTTATTTAATTCACCAAACAATTAATCATTTCAATATCATTAATAATTAAACAACTAAACATAACACAATTTCTATTAATTATTTCCCAAATCAATTAAAAATATCAATCCCTATAATTAAATAATTAATTAATTAACCACTTACCCATATTGAATTTAACAATTAATTATTAAAACTCATAGTCAAAATATATCATAATTAATTCATCAATTAATTATCTAAAATAAACTATCTAAAAATATCATAATTAATTCATCAATTTATCACTCAATTAAAAAATCGTAATATCTCATAAATAATTCAAAAATTAATTATCTCAAACTAATATTAAATATTCTAATAATTGACTAAAAATTTAATTATCCCAAAATCAACAATCTCAATTCCCGTATAATTAATTCGACAATTTATTAATCATTATTGAAAATCCGAAAATCCCAATTTCACATTTCCCTTAATTAATTAATCCAAAAAATTAATTAATTCAATCATGAACTCAATTTTGTGGACCGATAATAAAAATTATACAATTACATACACATTATTGGATTAAAAACTGAATGATTTAAATTATATACTACTACATCAATTTTTTTACTAACAAACACATAATATATTTCATGAATTTTAATTGAATTATGATGTAGGATGAGATTCCAATCTAAAACAAAAATCATAAATTGAAGAATCAAGGTATCTTATTTTTAGATCTAGATCCATAGTCCTAGATCTAGAATAATAAAATAAACATATAGATCGAAAAAAATAGAGGATAAAAACTCACCAAAATAATGGAAGAAGAACAAGAGACCAATTGGGTTAAAAACTCATAGAGATATAGTTTAGAGAATCGGGCTTCAAATAACAAAGAATGGAGGTTGTATGACCAAGTAATTCCTCCGAGATGATTTGGAATTTATATAACATGGTTGTGGGTCGATCTAGCATGTTTGGGGGTATAAGACCTGGTTTCATTATTTTTTTTATTAATTATGAATGGTTTAATGCTCAAGGTCCATGGATTACCCTAACTGTGAACCTATTTTAGGGGGGTCACAATTTGTACTAAGAGCATGCTAGGTATGAAAAATTATGTTCCATATGTGTAATTCCCAACTATCTATGGTCACACAGTAAGTTGGTATCGAGTGCATGGTTAGGGAAAAACTGTGCAGAAGACGTTCACGTCACTATTTATTCCATTTTTTTCTAAATTTTTACCCAAACAATCCACCATGTAAAACCTAAATGGAGAGTACTCAAAATTAGGGAAAATAATAACTTTTATAGAAGCTGAGACATCTTATGAAATGTCTTGGATCTTATAGAAAATTATTTTAGAACATTTTCACAAGAATACATTTCCCTTAATTTTGTAACCTCTTTCCCATTTCATATGGCCTTACAAAGAAAATTAATTCTCTATTATTAAATGAGTTTTATTTAAAAAAAAAAGTTTCAAGAAAATGTGTCATTTTCATCATTCATATCAATGTAAAATTTATATTTCTTATAAAATTATTTTTATCAACCAATTGATTCATTACCAATGTTTTTAAAAATGAGAAAAATATAATCTGTTGATGGAAATGATCTATCACTACATTTTAATTTATTAACTAGTAACCATATATAAAATTTATTTTTCATAAAATTATTTTCCTTTGTAAACACACTATATTTCCGTATATTGATTGAATAGTGCTCACATTGATTTCATAGGTCTATTAAATAGGGAATATATACAGTACACCAAATTATTTTTAATTACACTATTTAAATCATATAAACATCATCTTTTTAATTGAATATTATTTACATATAATTATACTAAATATATTTAGATTCCCATTTATTTTCTATTAGATTATCATGTTATGATTATTGATGGATTTAAGAATATTCTACTTCTTTGATACCACTTAAAAATTATATGAAACCAATTTTCATTACATAATGATTTTATGGTTTGAGGAATGAAATATATTATGATTAATGGGTTCATTATGATATAATGAATGATTAATTTTATGTGTCACATGTATATATGGATACGTTAAAGGTGGTGTAATATATCTCCATTCAATATATTTATAAGGAAATTATAAATAATGATACATAGACATAGACGTATTTGTTCATTAATCCAATGGTGAACATGAATATATTTTTTCAAAACATAAAGGATGGGGATATAAGGATTTGATAATAGTGTGTTCATATAATTATGTTTTTCTAAAATTTTAAAATAATTTTGATTACTAACATTTTATCTCAAGAATCATTTTTATCTACTCATGATTCCACGCCCATTTGATTAATTTCTTATATTATTCAATGTAAAAATAGATGAATCATGTTTAATAAACTATTATTTTTTGTAGTATTTTATTATGTATCTTGATTATACTCATACACTCATATAATTTTCATTTATGATAATTTACTTTTGTAAAATAAGTTAACCATTTCTGAGTGTTGAATCTCACCAATTTCTTATGATTCAATTATCCTTATCATGATTTTGACTATAACCATTGTGAAGTCTAACAGGGAGTCTGTAGTTTGATTATAGAGTTATTTCCAAAGGGTTTATAAAATAATCATCCAATATAATTGGCCCTCAATGACATAGTACTGAATGGTTATCTAATTTGGGTGATAATATTTGTATGTATAATTCTAATGTGACATTTTTACAGGTTTTTCTTGAACTATAAAACATATTATCAAAGTTAATTTGTTAAAGTATATATTTTTATCACAATAAATAGTAATGGTCGGAGGCACTGTATTTGATATCAATTGAGTGTTTAGTTACTTTTAGGGATTATTATAGTAATTTATAATTAGGATATGATAACATTGGTGAAAAAATTATGGAAAAATCTAGTGGGTATGAATAAGTATATAAAAACATATTGATTTTTAAAAAGTAACTATTTAGTGCTTTTCTGAGAAATAACATCCAAATTTGGATACTATAAGTGGAGTCCAGAAACAAAATGTACATTGTGTAAAAAATTATAAAATTTAATGTTGGGTATTAAGTTAATCATCACATGGTGTATAACATTAGAGTGATATTGCACACATCATGTGACACTATTTGGGGACATTCAATAGTTAACACACATTCTCTCTAATGAATTATGATGATGGATTTTAGTATGATGTTAACTATTTTTGTTATAGAACATAATTAAAATATAATTATGTATAACCAAGTATTCTACAAATAGAATCATATACTTAACTAAATGTTTAATATGTTAATTAAGAAGGTGTCATTGGGGAAGAAAACAACTGATTATTGTTTTCATATTAACATTCTTTGGATATTACAATAACTTTTTGTTATATCATTTGAATAAAATAGTATTGGGAAAATGTATCTTAAAATGGTATGTATCTAAAAATAAGAATGACTAGTAAAAAATAATGGAGTATAATGGAATTGTTGAGAATATTATTATATTCATGTTATGATTGAAAATGGGATTTTACATGTAATACCTATAGTAGTAAGGTTGATATCATAATATAATTTAAATCTATGAACTCATGGATATTTTAATTACTAAATAATTTTTAACTATGATATTCATTATACTCCAAAATTTATGAGGATTTTATAATTCATTAATGGGTTTTTATATAGTAATTTTTCTTTTGTTTTTTGGAAACATATTTTAATTTTAATCAATAATGGAGAAAAAATATTTCATGAAAATGATTTATTTTTTGGGATAACTATTTATGAACACATGGTTGAAGGATAAATAAACATAATGTATAAATATAATGTTTTTTTAGAAAATTGACTTATGTAAAATTTATAACCTTGGAATTTATTATTTATTTAATAAATGGGAGTCCCATGATATTTTGGAAATGATTATTTAACATTTGGTATTATGATATATATAGACAACTAGGTGAACATCAAAACTAATGGTGAATTCTTTTTGGGTGTTATTGATTGAGTTAATTTATTGAAGAATATATGGATTCATAATGTTTTAATGTGTTCAAATTTATGATTTTTTAGGAATGATACTATTTTTAAATATATTTTTTGGGGTACATAAATAATTGATTATATCATTATATGAATGATTAATATTTTATGTGGATGGATATAAAAATTTATATACCCTAAAAGAGAAAGGTATCTTTCATATTTGGATTTATATCCGTACGGATAAATGTAACACCCTGAGGTTTTCTAAAATATTTGTTTTCAAATATATTAAATCTATTCAAAAATTTTTAATACATGGAACACTAATTTCATCTTATATATTATTAAAATCTATTTTTAGTTTGTGTTACATGCAAAACTAACATTAACATGTGTTACATGCAACACGGAGTGTAGCATATCATACACACAACCCCATAATTAGATGAAACATGACATTATATTAAAATATTTTATTTTAATATGATATTTATCCCATATCCATTAGAAAGGTAGGTATAAATAAGAATAACTAAATTAAAAAAATATATAGTTAATAAATCAATATATATAATTTATTATTTTTCGACCAATTAATTATAAATGAAAATAAAAACCATTTGGAAATAAATGAAATAATTTTCAGAATTTTTTTATCTTCTTAAAAATGATTTACCTCAATAAATTTAAAAATAAAATTTTTCCAAATGATATTAAAAATATTTATGTTTATATTATATATTAAATATTTTATTTAATATTCATATTTTTTGTTTTATTTACATGATATAAGAATAAATCTAATTTTACGATTAAAAATAATACATTTCGAAAATGAATTTTTGTTGCATTATAAACACTTTTGATAAAGTACATTTTTTAAAAAAAATTACAGATTTAATTTAAAAAAATATTTAGTTTTGAAATTATCATTTATAAATTATCATATGGTGAATTTCAGATAATTTTAGAGAATAATTTTTTTTGATGAATAGTAAAAAAATACTAGTTTTTATTATGAATTGTCAACTATTTTAAATAATTTTAATAGATAAAAACAGTTTTATGAAATGTTTAAATGTAAAATCAGTTCAATTATATATATATTTCCAATTTTTTCTTTGGAATAATATTTTATTGAATTTTTTTAATAAAACATTACCTACTTATGATTTTTTTGTCTTTTAAAATCCACTTTCTCTTCACCTATGAAAAAGTAATTTTAAAATTAAATGATCCAATTCTATGAATGGAATTATGAAAAAGTGTATTCATTATTTGAAATAATAATTATTTATATTATATAATAATTTTAACATAATTTTTACCATAATTTAGAGTAAAAATAGTAAATATAATTTATCAGGGTTAGGGTAAAAATGAGTTTACATGGTGCTAATGTATACACATAAAGGTTAAAAATTTCACAAAAAATTCCAAATACAATTTTTTTTAAATATATTGAAATAATATCCTCTAAATTGATAATTTAAAATTTTAGACCCTTTTTCATTATAAAAAATGTGGGTACAACTTTTCTATTTCAGAAATTAGAACTATGACACTCACCTCACTTATAAAAGGCTACCCTTCTCCTCTCATATTAGCACCTAAAACCCCTTTGTATTATTCCGGTATCTACAAAAATAAGTTACATAATTCTCAACTATAAAAATTTAATCCTTATTTCTGTTAATAATCATTCATAAAAAACATTTAGATATAAACCTAAAGTGGATCTCTAAGGAAGAGTTAAATTCTTAAACTAGTGTTTTTTATTTATTTTGAAAACTTCTTATAATATTCCTCTATTATTAAATTGTAATAACAACATTATATACCCTATAATTATATTTTATTATGTTAATTTAATAACATATATCCATCTCATCTTCCATAAAATGGGATATGAAATCATCATTTGTGTGTGCATCAGACAACCGCCTCTCTAACCGATGTTATCTGTTTTCTATCCTCACCTCTTAGAGATCGATAAAATGATGAATTATATGTTTATAATTTATTTATATGATATTATGATACTTTTTAATTATTATATCACATATATCATCTTACTTTTTATTCCATGAGAGTATGATAACATAAGTCGTGTATATAGTGGACTATCGCCTAACAAGGCGATATGATTTATTCAAGATTTACATAGAATGTAATAAGGATGAGTTTAATAAAGGTATTATATATATATATGAAATAAAAATTATTCTTTAATAGTAATATATTATTAAAAAAATTTATCTGAATAAATTAATAAAATGGGAACAATGTATTCAACTTATTTTCTCTAAATTTTAGGGATTCATATAAATTAATATAAATTAATATATATATATATATATATATCATTTTTAATATTATTGAGATGATGTATTGAGGATCAATTTAATATAACCAAAAATAACTAGTCAAAATAAACATGAAAAAGTAAGTAGTTGTATCTTGAAACATGACATCAACATGGAATTATAAAGAAATAGGTAATAATAGGTTATAAGTAAATCATATATTTTATTATATATATATATGTAAATATATATTTCACTATAAAAAAATTTCAGTTATATTACATTATTTTTGAAAATTTATTTCGTAATTCAATTCTTATGGTAAGATATTTTTTATTAATTTTTTTGCCTCTGAGAAATATGTTATCTTATGTAGATATATTCTTTTATGGGATGTATATACAGACACATTCACATTTATATCATGAGATTATATTTTCTTATGTTATAATAATAGTTATTTTATATTATTCTTTCACGGGGCTTATGATTCAATGTTACCAAAGTGGTAACACTTTTTTTGATACAATCACTTCATTTATCGGGGGGTTTTAGGTCTATGATTATGATGATGAATTATTATGATACATCCCCCAAGAACGTCATGAATTTTTTATCCTCTAGTTAATTAATGATAATGTTTTTCTATAATTATTCCCTCATTATGTACTGAAGAGTTCAAATGAATGTTTTTAAGAAAAAAATTCATTATTTCTCTCCTTGGTAGATAATCATTTTCTTCCAAACAGATTTTTAATAAAAATGTTTTCAAAAATGATTTTGACATTAAGAAAATTAATTTTTTATGAAATATTTAACCATGTTTGATTTTTTATTATTTTTTAATGCAATATTAATATTGTTTTGAAAATAATTTATGTTTGGGTTTTATTAAATATGTGAAGGGAATATTTGTTTTAACATATAGTACATGAATATAACTTCCAACTTACATTAACATTATTTTTTATAAAACAATAAATCATTAATATCCATGTTTATTTATAGAGAATAAAATTTTTATAATTTTTAATATTTTAAAATGTTTTTAATGTGGAAGGGATCTTTTCCTGAGTAAAATTATTTAATTATTTTAATGAATCCTTTATATGATTTCAAATTTTCTCTCAATGAAAATGATTTGAATATTTTTTATGTTTTAATAATATTGTTAAAAATTAGAAATGTTATTTCACTCATGAAGTGTTTTAAATTATTTTAAAAAAATCTTTATATGTTTTAAAAAATATTTTTAAAGAAAACAATTTTCAAAATATTTTATGAATTTCCTGTCTAAAAATGATATTTTAAAAGAAATTTTATTTACTAATATTTATTATAATTATTTTTAATGATTATTTTATATATTTCTATATTTTATCCACACAAAACTATTTTTAAAATATATATTGAATATTTAGTTTTATATATTGATTTTGAATGTGGAAAGGCTAATTTCCTAAAGAAATTTTAAATACAATATTTCAAAATCATTTAACATATAAGATGACATCCATTAAAGTTATATTTTATCTATGAGGATATAATCAATATAAAATTATTTTATTTAATCTATGTATAGTTTATTTTAATGATGAAATGATGTTTATAAAACATGTTTCTATTCTGTAGTTTATACCATGATAAAATTCTTCTGAAATCTATTTCTTTCTCAATGGGTTACAATGTTATAAAATAATGAAATGATTATAAAACATTTATCTTTTCTATAGGATATTATTTGGTGAAATATTATAAAATCATATTTCATTTCATTGATTCTAATATAGTGACTGTTTAATGATCTTATAGAATATATATATATATAGAGTGCTTTCATTATATGATATATGGGACCTATATCTACATCCAATACATTGGATAAAGATTAATATTTAATGAGATAAATGTGATTGGAATGGATAGTGAACCCAGTTTAGTAGGGTATTTTTTACACTATGATAGTTTTAGGTGTCAACAATGAATAAAATGATGGTTTGGGGAGTAAACCCATTACACTAATATAGCATTGAAAATGTTAGTTGAGTACGAACAAAATGCTTTTATATTCCAATGTGTATCCAAAAAATCTAGATCATATAACGATATTATGGAATCAGGGATTATTTTCTTTTATTAATTTATAATTAATGACTTATATAAACCCATGATTTATTCCATAGCTTATGTTTATAATCTATGATATTGAGGGCATGATTATAAAATGTGATTATCATGTTCACATACCCTTGTGCTTATGATATGTCGATATATGCCTTTTTACACTTACTAATCATTAAATATCACACGTTATTATGTTTCCTTTCCCCATGTTATGATGAAAGGTATTATTTATGATATGTATAAGAATGGTTCTATATAAGAATAACATAGTGGGAGATGTTATAGCTTAGTTATGGAACCATTTTATATGTGTCCATGTTTCTCGAGTCACTTGACCAAATCAATTCATGTGTGAATCATTATTTTATATAATGAATATTTTGTTATTAAGATATAATATTTAGGTATGATATGATTGGACCTTTACAGATGGTATCATATAAAGGTTTAGTTATCCTTTATAATGAAGGATTATAAATAATTAGTGAGATATATAAGGATGAGTCTAAGGATGAGTCGACGTATAAGAAAATTTCTTATAATTTTGGGAAAGAATATAGGGATTAGTTTCCATGTAATTTAATCTTTATATATATACTAAAAGTGGATTTGGATCTGGGAAAAAGGCAATGAGAGGTAATAAATTCGTAAAGGGTGAATTGAGTGGGACTCGGTCATCACTTGGTGCATGAAAACATGCCTTGATACAAACCTATTTGACATGCATGGGGGATATGCTTTAGAAATTCACAAACACTTTATGAACCATCATGAAGAATTTGATTAAGATGCCAAGTGAAATATAAGCTATAATATATTGGAAATGTTGAATTTTTATTTAGAACCCATATAAGTTATATTTTGAAATTATTTAGTTTCTAACTATGATTTATGTGTTGAACATTATGTTTTTTAGTAAATTGTTTGAACCATATGCAAATAGATTAATTGTAAATTTGATAGATATCTATTTATGAGAAACCAAATTGGGTGATGTGTATAGTGAAGGATAATATGATTATACCTATACGGTTATGATGAAACATGATTAAAAACATTAACCATGAACAACACTCATTCTCATTAATGAAGTTAAGGATTGAGTTCACTAATAGATTAGGTGGAAGAGTCCATTGTGGAATGAAAAATCATTTTCCAGTCTATCAAGAATGTGTGGATTAGCACTCCATATCATTTAACTATAAAATAATAAAATTTTACTTGTGTGGAGAACAAGTATATAGAGTAAGTTATTTAGAAGAATAAATGAAAAGATCTGTAAATGAAATAGATGAGAATAACGGATTCCCATAGGATTAATGAATAGATAAATGATATAAATTTGGAACTTATAGAAATTATACAAATCTATGTTATAGGGTGATATCTTATAAGAGAATCCTAAAGTTTGTATGTGTAATGGTTATAGTATTAAAGATGAAGATATCATGAACATAATATCAAATTCATGGGTTATTCCAACATTTGTTTATATAAAATGATAGAATAATGATAAAATTTAGTTTGATGAATTTTAATACATGATTCCAAATTTTCATTATATTAAAGGGATAGTAATGAATTATATGATAATTACTAGTTAATGAATTAGAAATGAAGTTAAATTATTAAAATTCTTGTGCATGGATATCGTGAAATATGTCATATGAATCTTGAAATATATAACGATTGTTATTTAGAAGTTTTTAATTGAGGATATTCATGAATATTTGGAATGGTACTAATGACCTAGAAATGTGTTTTAATAGAAAGGATATATTTTATAAAAGTACCAGATTAATATAAGATAACCCATAATATGATCCTGATTTTGAGATAATGATGTTGGTATAAAGCTGGAAATGACATGAATAATGTAAAATTTAAAGTATTCATTACCTTGGACCTGATGGTTCATTTATTTAAAATATGGTATATATTATCATTTATGGGTTATACAGTATTTACCTATTTGTGGAATATATTGTATAATCATTAAAATTATTTAATGAATGAGGAAATAGTAAAATATTAGAACTGTGTATGTTTCAACTGAGGTTTTATGGTACATTACATTACAAGGATATTTAGAGGGAATATATGAATATAATATTCACGTATTTGGAATGTGACCGTTAATATTTACATAATGATATTTAGGGATATAATATTTATTTTATTTTTGAAAATTTAGAGTAAATCATTATAAATTTTTAATTTTTTATGTTTCCTAATGTTAACCATTTATGGAAAGGTTTATGTTAAACTATGGATGAGTTTTTAGAATTAATGTTGTATTTCACAATATGAATATTGTGTATATTAGATAACGTATTCTCACCATTTCTTTTTTAATAATAACTAGAGATATGGGGAAGGTCATACCATTATTTTATAGATATGATTACGAGTTAAAGATTTTGGCATAAAAAAATTAATCTCATAGAGTAGTGTCTAATGTGGAAATTGATCGAGGTACAAAAAAAGGATGAGATTGTGCTTATTAAATGAAATTAAATCTTGTGAGTATTTTTTCTCCTGAAAACTCATAAAATTTATAAAAATAATATTGAAATATGTTTTTTCTGTTATAATAATTTATGATAATATAAATAACCTTTTTCAAATTTATTTAGTTTATACTTATGTGGTTATTGTCTTTCACATGTTCATTTACATTCTTGTAAAAAAAATATATGCCACTCTCAATCATTATTCGGACATTAATATTTTCATCAATGGTAAAATCTTCACATCCCACCGATGTTCTCATATTTTGAAACCTTATATATGTTATTCAAGATGACAATCACACAACACCTAATCTCATTTCAGAAGTATTTTTTATTAAAAAAATACCATATTTGTTTCAAAAAAATGAATTTAAAATATGAAACCATTTATTTACTGAGCACAACTTCAAATTGTGATGTTGAAATTTATTTAAGTGGTAGAATGTATCATTTAATGATTTTGTGAAATATATTTTTTCACATAAATTTTGTCTATTCGATATTTGTTATTACAAGCAATAACCTATTTTGATTTCACTACATTATCGTATTAATTTACTATAAGTTAAATGAATCACATAGTTTAGATTTCACTACATTAAAAACTGATTGTGGACTATATTACATGCAACACAGAGTTTAAATGAAATGTGAAATACAATTAAAATATTTGTATTTCATATTATAGATTTCACCCAGTTGTTGCAATGGTAGGTAAAAAATAGAATTACCAAATTTATTAAAATATTTGGTTTTAACATACACAGATAATGGATTACTTGTAGACTAATTAATTATAATTTAAAATAATAAAATTTTTAAAATATTGTTAATATTTTTTTAGAAAATTATATTTATACGAAGAGTTTTTTTAACACAATAAATATACAAACTCAATTATAGTCAATTATTTTAAATAAATTTATATAATAAATATTCAATCAAATGGTTAGTAATATTTTTATGTTTTTCTATACAATAGATATGAATAAATACAATTATATTCTAAAACAATTAATTTTCATAAAAATAGTTTTATCACATTTTATGCAGTCATATAAAAAATAAATAATAATTTTTATGAAAATTTATTTGAAAATATTTAATTATATTTTTAAATATGGATTTAAAAATTTTCATTGTGTAATTTTTTGAGAATTTCTTAATAGGTTAATTATCTCGATAAATAGTAAAAAATTGGTTTCAATAAAACAATATCGTTTCTTTTATAAAATGTTTAAATTGAAATATCATATGGGATTAAAAGAAAAATTTGTTCATTTATATAATAATTATTCCAATTTATATCATCTAGTAAATTTAATATTTTATTTTGATATTTAAACATTCTCTACTTATGAAAATTTTCTCTCTGAAAACCCGTTTTTTTGTTCAGTTATTGGGATTATATATAAATTAAAATATTCAACATCTATGAATGGAATTTTGAAAATTTTATTTAATAATTATAAATAGTTAAATTTATATTATATAATAACGTAATATTAATTTTTTACCATAATTATTAGTAAAAACAACAAAGAATTATTTACAAAGGTTAAGATGAAAATCGGTTCATCGGATGCTAAACTAAAATCATAATGATTAAAAATGTCACAAAACATGTCAAAAAATATGTGTATAGATATATTTGTACCTTGTATCTAGTATTTTTAGAATGGTCCATTTTTAATCATTTTTTCATGATAATAATGTCATTAAAAATTTCTCTTTTAAAAAATTACAATTGTCCCACTCACCTAACCAATAAAGCCCCCCTATCCCCACATCGCACTTCCGAAACCATTTGATTCAGCTTATAAAAATATAAATAAATTATTTAATTATATTTTTACATCCTATAAGGATTATTATAGTTATGAATCCCTCCTATAAAATATTTAGGTATATACATAATGAGTCTCTATGAAGAAGTAGAAAATTCTTAAACTTGTTTTTTTATTTCATATTTACCTCCTTAAAATATTATTATATTATGATTACATAATAAAAAATATTTCTAAAATATAATTATATATTATTATATCAAGGGAATAATAAATTTAAATATACTATTTTATCAAATGGGGTATAAAAGTATCATTCATTTGTACGATTGACTACCGCCTTGCGAAACGACGTTATTCTTTTTCCATCACCACCTATCAAGACTGGATATGATGATAAATTTAATTTATATATATATTACATATGATATTAATATACTTGTTTCATTAATATATTAAATAAAATACCTGTATTTAAATTCATTGAGAATATAATAACAAAACTCATGTATACAGCGGGTTAATGCCTCCTGAGATGATGTGATTAGTTTATGATTTAATATATTCTAATAATGATGGTTTTATTTAAATATGTGATATATATTAAATAAAAATTACTATATAATGGTAATATATTTTTTACCTTTATTTCTTTCAATCATTCCAAAAAAATTTAAATAGTTTTCATGCATATGTATGACATACCGTTTCTACAAACAGTGTATTTCATTTTCTATCTATAACTTTTATGGATAAAAAAATATATATTTAAGGAATTTATATTATATTTATTAAAATTTTAATATATTGTATATTATGGGTCCATGATCATCATTGTAGGATACAAAATAACCAATCCAAATAAATAGGAAAAACAAAGTAGGTTTTATGGGAAATGCCACAATAACATGGAATTATTATTAAATTGGTAATAAATGGTCATATGTAAATAATATATTGTATTATATATATAATTTTGGTTCTATTATATATTTTTAATAAACATATATTTTTTTATAAATGTGGTTTTAATTTTTATAATGGACATGAATACTTATGTTATGATGTTTTTATCAAAATTTTCTTTCTTGGTGGAATATGTTATGTTATGAACGTATCTTATTTTATGAGGTGTATATAAAGACCCATTGAAATTTAATATCATAAATTTATTTATTTCTAGGATATTATATGTATTCATCATTTTTAACCAATAATGAGTGTTAAAATTTAATTTTACCAAAGTGATAATGATTTTTTGATACAATATCATCCTTTATTAAGATTTCTTATGTTTATGCTTTTGATGACAAAATATTATAATTCAACTCTCAAAAATTATAATATTTCTTATAAACTGTTTATTATATGAGAATACATACATTCCTTTCATTTTAATCTCTTATTTAATGAGGTGTTCAAACTAATGTGTTTATGAGAAAATTATATATTTTTCTCCGTTGAGCCGAATACACTTTTTCTTCAAAAAATTATTTATCTTGAAATGTTTTAAATTTTTTTAACATTATTAAAATTTAGTATTAAATCCCATTTTACCCATTCTTTTTACATTTTTTTGAATGAAAATATTTTTTTTTTCTAAAAAATTCTTGTTTGCGTTTCATAGAATGTGATGAAGGAATAATTTCTTTATCATGTATAGAATGAGTGGGATTTATAACCCTTATGAAAATAATTTCATTGAATAATAGTTTAAATTTATTCATTATTACTTTCCAAGAAACTTTTTTTGAAAATGTTTTAAAGGTTAATTGTTTTTATAAGATGACATGATATTTTTCTGTAAGACATGATTTAAATGATTTTTAATGTTTTTTATAAGTTTACAAGGTTATTTTCTAAGAAAAATATTTTGAAAATATTTTATTAATTATATTTTTTGAAAAATAATTTCAATATTGAAAATATTTTTTCCACAAAAATACTCAAATTTATCTTTCAAAATTGTTTTCCATTAATGGTGACATCTTATGATGTTAGATATTCTTTACTTGTGATATTATAAGGACCTATATTTAAAAATTATATAATATTTAATTAAGACAATAATTTCACCTTATATCACATTGAGGATATTTTCATGTTTTTATATTTAGTGAATTAAGCCATAACTCATACATTACAATAAAAAAAATATAAAATAAGAACTTCTACTCACTTTACATTTTTTTAATATTTTTTTTTAAAAATAAACATCGTCTTTTTTCTTGTTTAATAATCATATCTTTTCCTGGATAACATCCTTAACACTATTATTATTTATATCATATGAAAATAATTTCAGAAATTGGGATCAATATAAAAATATCATTAACCGATACACAAATAAAGAATGATGTTTGTATTGTTAAAACAAGTGAACCATAAATAAATTGTCATAAAATAATTGATATTAACTTTAAAAAGATGTAAATACACTTAATTAAATATAAACTCATTGAATTCCATTTTTGTAATAACAAAATTTCATTTAATCCCTTATAAATTGAGTATAACATATATAGGTCATTTTTGACATGATAATAATTAAATGGAATAACCATATGGTCAACTTCTACAAATTTCAATAAATGTAATATCTATACGGTTGACTTCTATACCCAATTAATTGGAGGTTATAACGTAAGTAGTCATCCTTGTTTTATCACAGAACCACCCAAATTTGGTTTTTCACATTACCAAAAATCATTTTTTATCACCGAACTACTCTTCAAATGTCCAATACCATTATATAATCATAATACATAGAAGACTTCTATTATCAACATTTCACTCAAAAAATGTTTTTTGAAATCCAAAGAAATCATTTAAAGATATTGAAATATTCAATCTACTATGAAAACCAATTTCAATACAAAAATAATGGAAAACAGTATAAGGTATTTCTATTCCTTTTAAGAATAGTAAGGCTTATAGAGAAAGCCAAATACCAAATACCGGTTATGGCGGTGGAGAGGTCATTGTTGATGAATATGTTAAAAAACATTCCCTTTGTCAATTAGAAATTTTTTTAATTGAAATATATTCCTTTCAGTAAACATTGTCTGAAATTAAAATTCAAAGGGGATTATTATACACCATGTAAAATAATGCAATGTATATTATCAAAATATTCCTCAATGAATGAAGATTGAGATGAAGTCCCTTACCTTATGTCATATTTGTCAAATATGTTACTTTTTTTCATGAATAATAAGCTTTGGTTAATTTTTACTTTATGGGGAACAATTTTTCAAGTTTATTTTTTATATACATCTCTTATTACCATGTTTTAAAAACTACATAATTATTTTTGTTCATATAGGATGTTTTGTCAATATTCGGTACTTGAGTCAAA
Source organism: Viscum album (assembly GCA_963277665.1). NCBI lineage: Eukaryota > Viridiplantae > Streptophyta > Magnoliopsida > Santalales > Viscaceae > Viscum > Viscum album. The sequence goes on from OY728162.1 coordinate 133,036,787, forward strand.
AATGAACATGGTTTAATGTAATTAGTCTATATGGTCATAAGTCTTTCATCTACAGAATAATATTCATGAAATTATTATAAATTTTATATATAAATCATACATTTAAATCAAACCATGATCATTGGTTATGAAAAATGAACAATGTTATATTCTTGGTGATGGTAACACTTACGTACACATGAGTAACAACTTCAATTTTCATTGATCATTATGGAAGTAAGGTGGTTATTATTTCATTATTCCATATTAATATTATCATCATTAATATAAAATAAAAAATTTAATTATACTTATATATATTATAAAAGTGATATAATGAATAAAAATAAGTCATAGCCCTTCGTGGAAGTGATTGTTCACGCATACACATGAACGATGTTATCATTTTTATGTTCCTGAAAGTAAGAACATAATTAAATATTTATTATTTTATAATTATTAATATGGGATTAATATCACATATAGACATTAATTACATTATTATAAGCACTCATAAAAGATGATTATGGAATGAAAAATAGATCTTTTTGTTGAGGTGATAGTTGACACATATGTGCGAACGAATAATTCATTTCCCATTTAATAGAAGTAGAGATAGATTTAGGTGGTGATATAAAAAAATAACTTCTATTTATATTTGGTATACTGAATATATTATCTCATCAGGTTTAGATGACATTTCCAGGAAGTTGATGAAGTAATAAAATTTAAATACATAAAGAAAATGATACCTCTTCTTTCGTTGATCACTATTGAAGAAAACGTTGAAACCTTTATGGATAATTTGAGACCTAAACTAAGTCTTCAATAATGTGGGGAGGTATTCTAGGAAGGGTTTTAGGCAAAGCTTGTTAAATAAAAAATTCTTTAGTAATGTGATTAATAGATACAAATGAGTGACTTTTTATAGGATAAGGGAGGGCACCCTTGAAATTATTACAAGTATTAAATTAATATAAATACAATTTCAATTTCAAATGGTCCCAAAAAAATTATTTTGAAGATATACTGATTTTGGGCCAAATACCCATACTATAATAAAAATTAGACAATTTGTAATATTTTTTCAATCCTCATCATAATTTTTTTACCCCATTTAAGACTTACCATTTTATCAAATAAATAAATATTAGAGGGTTAAAATAATTATAAATGTTGATAAAAGTCCAATAAACAATACATTAATGAAATTTTGAGAAATAAAAAAACCATTTCGATGACTAATATATTTTTAGGAATTAGATATCTTTTCATTAAATATTTTAAATTTTTAAATACAAGTTAGGTCAATGTTGACACAATTCATTAGGTAATTTTTCTAAAATATCATATATACTTGATCGCTTCTAAAAAATAAATTAAATAAATAAAAAAATGTCATGGACATAATGAAAATTTGTGATTGACATAAAATATTGAAAATTATATTCATTTTAATATTATTAATTTCATTTATTATATTCATCCATTAATAAATTTATTATTGCATCATCATTATGTCATAAATAAATTTAATTATTAAATTTCTAAAAAGTATAAATTAAATACCATGAATTATTTTATATTTTTATATTTATAATGAATATATAAAATCTAAAATATCACTTATATTACACCACATTAAAAAAAATTAGTAATAAGAGTCGTGTTTATGATATTTTTTCCTTAACTTTACATTAAATGATATAAATGTCATAATCACACCCAAGTTGCATACAAAAGACGAAATTTCATCCCATTGTTTTTTATTCTTCCATAAATCATGAAATAATATGAAGACTAGGGTATGATTAGTTTGATATTTTTATAATTTCATTTTTACCCTTATTTACCTAATTTACCGTTTATCTAATGTAAATAAAATACTGAAGTTATTGATCATCAAAAATTAATTTGATCATATTAACCCAAATTAATCATATTTATTACAACCAGGTTTATTATTTTTTTAATATTAATTTCATATAAGTGGTAAAATTAAATTAAAAAATTAATCCTCATGTTGAAGTGAGAAAATGGGTTTTTAAAAATTTAAAACAATCAAAAGATTGTCATGCTTTTATATCAAATTTTAATGTAAAATTAATTACAATGACCAAAATTGGATTGAATAATAAAAATAATAATATAAATATACTTCAAAACATGTTTAATTAATATTCTAATAATACAAATAAATCAGATGAAAGTGAATCTTGGAATTAAAATGTGTTATTTTTCACTATTCATTAAAATATAATTTTATCAGAAAAATAACAAAATTTCATCCAAAGAAAATTTTGAGATATATCATAAAAAGAATATGTCTATTTTTTAAAATGGAACATATAAAAGTGAATAAAACTATATTTAAAAATGGGTCTCCATCAGAATGTTGTAAAACTACATTTTTAGAAAAATACTCATTTTATCCATAAAATAATTTTTTTTAAATAATATCTATAAATTATATAAGATTAATTTGAAACATTAAATTGAATATATTACATATACATATCATTAGAAAAATCCAACAAGAGTGATTTAATTATTTTATAAACATATTTATTTATAATTTAAATAGTTTTTTCATAAAATATCATTCTTTATATTCAACTAGTTTTTATTTTATTTCATGTTTAGTTTTTTTTAAAAATGAATCGATAAAAAAAATTAAAACCATATTTCAATAATTTATTTAATCATTTTAATTCCAACCATTCTATTGAATTTGTGATAATTATCATATTAAATAATAATATTAAGTTTTTCATATAAGATAAATGTGGGGTCTCATGTATGCTACTAAACATAGTGTTTCTTTTTTAAAACAAGGTTCTTTACATTATCCTTTATTTTGGATAATACATCCTAGAAATTAGAATTAGAGGTTGGTAACTATTTTATGAATTTTTAAAATACCATTATTCTAATACAACATCCGAAAATGGATTAACAAAACACGAACTATAAATAAATAAAGGTACGAAGGTCACCTAAGATAACACCGACTAGGATTCCATGTAAGAAAACATGGATATGGGAGAAAAATTAACTATAAAGTTATGATGGAGAGGGACATAAAAAATGATCATGATAAATATAACAACCACAAAACAATAAATTAGTGATTGGTTAAAATTAAATTGGTTTTATAGTATGAAATGTAAATAAGAAACTTTTTCGTTTTAAGATCATCTTCATAAAGTTGGGAAATTATTTTACTACATAAAATATAAAAATATACTTACATGAAAAGTATACTTTCATACCTCAATCGTATTCCACCCCATATTTATCTTTTTCTCTAATCGATGATTATTTAAGATGCTTGGTCACACATTAAGCACTACCAACAACTTATAAGGAATCACATAAACCGTAATAGATTATCAACATGACTTCCCATTTCATTATAAATTAATGAAAACCAAAATGATTAATCTAATATTAAATAATTCACCCAAAAAGAATAATCAATTATAAGAAAAAGGTTTACATTTAATATTAAAAATTCATTAGTAATACCCAAGGTCTAAATCGACCATTCAACAAAAAAATGTCATTAAAGTTACAAAAAAAATCCAAAATAGGATTAAATCCAAAAATATATAATCTCTTGATCACGTAGTCTTATAGAATAAGTTTTAACATATATATATATATCCAAAAGTCACTTTTAATGTCTCATACCAAAAAGTAATTTCCTAAACACATATTCTCACTAATAGGCTAATCATTTTCATAAATAACCCGAATCTCCATAATCCCATGACAAAAATCATAGATTCTTAAGAATTTTCATTCAAACATTACTCCTCTATTATAAGCCCATAGTATTCTATTTAACTTGATCATATAGGGTTCCCAAAATGTTTAATGTCTTCTGAACTGACATTAATCACATAATCAAAAAATTATTCTCTAATCACATGGTTATATATCCCATAAAAAAATTCTTACCAAATAAAATTATTCTTAATCCATAAAATCGTTTAAATTAAAATAAAAATTTATAATGACTACGGACTGCTGGTAGGCCAGCGGTAGGCAATGCTCCCTTATCACCCTTCAGTTGGGGGTTAAATTCCCACAACCATATCGGATGCAACATGTTTTTACCTATCCTATTGGTTTCCATTTTCTAAAACTATATCATTCTTATAACATTATAAAAAAATAAGATAATTTTCTATTACTAACCATAATCTATTTTATCCTTAATGGTTTTCCCATACCATTCATTTTCATCCTAGAATGTAATAACCCTTAATCACCACAAAAAATGATTATATTAACCTTGAAGGTTCCCACTATTTTTTTTATTATGTCCACTCAAGAAAAGATTACTCTTCCTTAAATAACATATTCACATAACATCCAACATGGTTACACATACTAAAAAAGTCTTCGAATGTAATCTCATTATTAAAATTGTATCAATACTTTTAAACATTTCATCATCCTATAATCTACCATAAACCATGAATCCCTTATATGAATACTTCTTAATCATTATATGTTTTTCATTATTCCATAACCATGATATTACATATTATTCCTTAATACTTCCTTCCTATAAATAAAAACATGAATCATGTCCTAATATTAAATAATTTCCAAACATGAGACATGAAATAATCCATTCCTTTCATATAACATTTTCAATTTCCTCACCTTCAATTTGAATGTCATTTGGTAATTCTAAACATATATTTATATGGTCTTATTGATTATATTCTTGAAACTTCTTCATAGGACCCCTATTTTTATAATGACCATACCCCCTAAATATAAAAAATTCAATTGATAACATATAATGAACTTATTTCCCTTTCCTATAGTCAACTGGATGATTCCTTTTTTCCATAACAGGTTATTTCTTTATGACTATCATTACAACATCTATAACCCCTTCTCGTCCCTTTGAAATATTTTCCTAGGTGTCTATTTCCACATCCATGACAGACATGTGGATGAATATGCTTACCTTTATGATCATTACCTGAACTTCTATAGGGATTCATTTCTATCATATATTATGCATTAGAAAACTCACCAATGTTCTAATGGTTATTGATGACTCGTTATAGTTAGTTTATATTGACTAAGAGTGTTTTCATTACAACTCTCTTTTCATTTGGATTCATATACATAGAACCACCTTTTTTATACTTCACATAAATTCTTACATTGGTGCCTGATGGATCCATCCATTTACTAAAACAAAACAAATGTTAGTGTGACTATTTCAACAAAATCATCATATATTATCTTATATAGAAGGAAACACTAAGATATGCTTATTCATGTTATCTAAAACACATTGAATTTATCTAAAATAACTATGTCTCTTTATATTATTCGAACCATTATGATTATATATAACTTGTAACTTATTCTAAAAAATCACCCTAATCTCAAATGTTTCATAAAACCTCCTCTAATATAATCTTTAAGGACTCATAATTAAACATTACATAAAATTGAGTTTATTCAATAATTATTATTTATTTTACATTGAGGACATTATAAAGTTTAGAGGTTTATATAATTAGGCCATAACTTATTCATAACAACCTAAATATTAAAACGAATAAACTCATACACACTATCTATTTTTTTCACAAATGAAAATATTTTAAAAAGAAACGTGACCTAATTTCATATTTAAAAATCATAAATTTTCCTAGATCCCATCTTTGACAATATTGTTATTTTAATCATATGGAAAAAATTTTAAAACTTGGAATGAGCATAAAAATCTCAGTAATTGATTCAAAAAGAAATAAAACTGTTAATCTGGTGAAAACATGTAAACCAAGGATACTTTATCATAAAGTAATTCTTTTTACCATTATGAAGTACTAATTACACTTCCCTAAATTTAATCGCATTGCTTACGTTTTTTGTAATAATTATATTACATTAAATACCATTAAAATAACTTATAAAATATAAAGATAACCTGGGACAAGATAATACCTAAATAAAATAACCATACAGTCGACTTCCACACATATCACTAAATTGAATAGTCGTACGACCGACTTCTATATAGAATGCCTTGTAGATTATAACAAAACCATATATCATTGGTTTATCATTGACCCACTAATATTTGGGTTATCACATAACTACCCACCTTTGTTTTTCCATGTAATCAGCCATCAAATGTCCATGTACCATTAAATTATCATAACACATAAACGATTACAATTATAAATATTTCACTCATAAAATATTATTCTAAATAACAAGAAATAATTTTAAGAGATTAACATATCAACAATCATAGAAAACCATTTTCAATTAAAAAAATTGCCCTAAATGGGAAAAATGGATTTTTTTTCATTTTAAAATATTAAGGGTTATAGAGGAAGGAAAATATCAAATAACGGTTACATCAGTGGAGAAGATGTTGTCGCCAAATATATTAAAAAAATATTACTTAAAATATTTAGTAAAATTTATCATAGAAAAATATTATTTTTTAAAACATTTGAATGAAATTAACAGTAAAATGGTATAATTATACAGTTTATAAAAGAATGTGGTGTATGTTATGAAAATATTCACAAATAAAAGGAGATTGAGATGAAGTCCCTCACATTAATTTCGACTCTTCATGTTTGCTTCATATTATTAATGAATAATAAATTTAAGATAATTTCTAATTTCATTATAACTATTTTTTCATGTTTTTTATATCATTTATTTCATTTATTTCATTTATTATTAGTTTATAATAACTACATAATTATTTATGTTAATATCAGATGATTTTTTTGATATTAGGTACTTAAGTCAAAAATGAACTAGGTTTAATATAATAAGTCCATGTGGTCATAATTACATCATCTACAAAATAATATTCATGAAATCATTATAATTTTTATACATAAATCATACCATTAAATCAACCCATGTTATGTGGTTATGAAAAATGAGCTATGTTATATTAATAGAGACGGTAAGTCGTCCGTACACATGAGTATCATCATCATTTTTCATCGATCATTATGGAAGTAAAATAATAAGTATTTCATATTCCCATAATGAAATTAATATCATTAATATAATATTAATAATTTGAAGATATATATGTATATATATATATATCATAAAAGTGATATAATGAATAAAAAAGAGTCATATCGCTTCGTCGAGGTGATAGTTTTCACTTGTGCATGAACAACATTATCATTTTTATGTGAATGAAACTATGATCATAATTGATATATTATTATCTTATAATCAATAATTTATCATGAATATAACATATGAAAATTAATTACAATATTAAATCAACTCATTAGAGATGGTTATGGAGACAAATATATCGGTTCTTGGATAGGATAGTTCACACAAACACATGAATGATAAATTCCTTTCCTATTTAATAGAAGTGGAGATCGATTTTGGTGAAGATATTAACATAAAAAAATCTCAGTATATTAATGATAATTGATTTATTATCTCATCTTTTTTAGAGGTTATTTGAAGGACGTGGAAGAAGAAAAAAATTGAAATAGTTAAAAAATGATAACTCTTCTTCGGTTGATCACCTTTGATGGAAACCATTACACAACTAAAGAAGGTGTTCTGCCTAAAATCAGTCTCCAATAATGTGGGTAGGGATTCTAGGAAGGATTTTATATAGATATTGGACAATCCAAAAGGCCTTGGATGTGTATGTAATTGAAAGGAATGTGTTCCTTTTTAGGAGAGGGGAGGGGCACCCATGGAATAATAAAAAGTATTAAATTAATATATATTCAATTTCAGGTCCAAATGGTCCCCAAAAATATTTTTTTGTAGATAATATTATTTTGGGTCTAATCCCAATAAACCAATAAAAAATTATCAATTTTTAATATTTTATTAATCGTTATCATTTTTTATCCCCTTTTAACTCTTAGCATTTTATCATGTAATTTACACTTATATGGATATAATAATTAACCAATAATGAAAAAAATAAAATTATTAATTAATTTAATTTTTAGAAAAATACTAACCATTTTTTAATGTATTATAATTTTTTTATATCATTTAATTAAATATTTTATATTTTAAAATATGAATTATGTCTAGTTGGCACTATTCATTAGATGAATTTTTAAAAATATAAAAAAAATATGATTAATAAAAAAAGAATACATTCAATAACTCCTAAAATGTCACAGTCATCCAAACAATTCGTGGATGTCATCGGATATTTCAAATTATATTTATTTTAATATTATTAATATCATTTATTTGATTCCACCTTTTATAAATCTATTTTTTCATCTTTATTGTGTCATAATTAAATTTAATTATGTAATGTCTAAATATTATGAATAAAATATCATGATTTATATAATATCTTTATCTTTCTAATTAATATTTATATTCAAAGAGATCACTTAGATAACCCTATATAAATTTTTTTTAGTAATAAGAGTCAGGATAATGAAATTGTTTCCTTTACTTTAATTTAGATGTTATAAATGTCACAATCTCACCAAATTGTCTTTCAAAGGGAAATATTTCTTCTCAAAAGTTATATTGGTCTACCAAAATTCATTCAATAAGATTATGAAATGTTTTAGTGTAGTTTTATAATATTATAATATAATTTTTACGCTTATTTACCAAGTTTTAAACTTTAAATTAGTTAAATTAAATAATAGTGTTATCATTCCTCAAAAATTAGGCTGATCCTATTAAACCAAATTGTTCATAATTACTACAACCATGTATTTGAGTTTTTTAAAATTCAATTCTTTTATGTGGAAAATTTAAATTTAATAATTAATCTAATTTTCAGATTCAGAAAACTGGTTTTTAAAAAGAAAAAACTATTAAAACTGTGAAATGTTTTTAAAACAAAATTCAATGAGAAATTAATTCCAATGACTAAAATTTTATTAAATTATAAAGAAAATATTATAAATATACATTGAAACAAAATAAAATGATAATATAATGATAAAAATAAATTAAACCAAAAGGATGTTTGGAATTAAAATGTAGTATTTTTCACTATTCATTAAAGATGAATTTTATCAAAAAAATACATACATCTCAACGAAAGAAATTTTTGATGTCTCTATTCCCAATAATATTCATATTTTTTAAAATATAACATATAAAAGTGGGAAAAAATTGATTTTAAAAGGGTTCTATATCAAAATGTTGTAAAATTATATTTTTAGAAAAATGCTAATTTAATCTGTAAAATTTAATTTTTTATTATATAATGTTAATAAAACATATAACATAAATTGTAAACATTAAATTTAAAATATTAAATATATATTTCATTGATAAAATCCAACATGTTGGATTTTATTGTTTTATAATCTCACTTATTTTTCATTTTAATAGTTTTTCCAAAAAACACATCCATTATATTCAATTGTTTTTTATTAAATTTTGTATTTAATTTGTTAACCAATGAATCATTATATAATCATATGTAAACCATATTTTCATAATTTTTTTAATCCTTTTCATTCCCACCATTCTACTATCTAGGTGATAACTGTTACATTAAATAATGATAATAAGTTGTCTATTTATGCTAAATGTTGTGTATCATATATGCTGTCAATCATAGTGTTTCCTTTTAAAAACATAAGATGTTATAGATATAATCCAAGGATATATGATTAATAACTATAAAGACCAATAAAAAAATGATAATGTATAAATATACATGTAAGTGACTTATAGAAATATAAAAATATGGTTGGAAACAATTGTATAAAAATTTATAGGCCCAATATCACCCAAAACACATTTACTCACTACACTAGTGTCCAAAATGCATTATTATTGTTATGATATCATTAAAAATTGAAAGGGTATTCCAAAAATTTCCAATATTATTACTTATAAAAAACGGAGCACTTCCACCCTATCAATGCTTCACGTTACCTAAAATAATCCTTCAAACCCTACCAAATATTCCTCTTGGAGAATTCAATTGCATTTACTAAATACCATTATCCCTCAAAGATTTCCAAATTCATTTAATTCTATGGTGTTCATTATGAGGATATTTAAGGTTTCAATGTACGTTTTACATACTCATTATATTTTCTTCTTAATCATTATCTTTTAAATCTACCCTAACAATAGTAATATAATAAACATAGTATCATTGATATGTTTAATTGTTATTATATTATTATAACAACCATTTTTTGTTATAAGTACCCCAAACTGATAAACCCAATGTTGGTCTCTACATTGTTAAATTAGGATAAGGAACCTGATATCCCATCCTTAAATATAAAATTGTTTAATAGTCATGAAAAACCATATACATACATGATTCTCATTTTACATTTCAATTTAAATATTAAAAATAAATTAATAAATTTTGTTACATCCCTGAAACTCATTCTAATTTATCTCATTCATTTTATAGGAAATCAAAAAAAAAATTAATTGTGAGATCAAATGCTCTGTAAGGGATATATAAAATTATATATATCAAGATTCAATAAGTCATACAAAATATTGAATGGTAAATAATATAAAATATATTCCACTTAAACAATAATATGCGATTGAAATTAATCCTTTCATATCATCAATGAAATAATTTCATATATAATATTTAATAAATTCTGTAAGAACCCAGACCTTCTTTTCTGGTATGTTTTCCTTTTATGGTCATTTTTGAGAAAGAGAAGAAATTCTAGAAATTTTCTAAGTACACACCGTTTATATTATGAGTACACGTCGTGTACTCGGTTACCAAGGGTAGCCGTGTGATGGCTGTGTTGCGGCCCTACACACGGCCGTGTGGGTGACATGGAGGCTGCCTAAAGTTGAGTATAGAAAAGGAATGTTCACATCATGTACTTCAAAATTACACACCGTGTATTTTTTGTTTTTTTCATTAAACGCATCGGGGTCACGTCTGTAGGACAGAACGCCCTTCTTGTTGGTTTCATTCGTTCGAGAGAACTCATACTACTGCACTTCTTATCCAAGCCTGAAGCCTCCGTCGGATCTCCGATTCGACCATCGTCGATTGCATAGGGATCACCTTGGTATATTCTTCCTTATGCTTGACCATCGTTTCATGATTCCTCTTATTTTCCATGTTATCGATGGTTGAACGTTATTTGAGTTTAGTAGATCAATGTTGTTCATGGGTGATTCAATGCTTTAGGTTCACTAATATCAATCTCCCAACACCTAGGTAGGTGGTTTGTGCCTTTTTGTTGAAATTATTTGGTATTATGTGCAATATTGACCAATACCCTTGAACAGGGTATTGCATGTTTACCAATTTACCCTTGTTGATTGCCTGCCATGCTAGTATTCTTAAGTAGAGGTTATTTGGATATGATTAGAGTTAATTTCTATGTTTTGGATGTGGTTGCCCATGCATCTTCTGTTTAAGACTGTTTGGTCCTACATAGCCTTTCTGGCCACATTGCATGTTTTCCCATGCCTAGTCCTGTAGGGTGGAGTGTTTGTTTTATGACATGCTTGTATGTTGTAGACCGGTTAGCCAAGTAGTTATTGAGTTTTACAATATCCGTATTTCATTTCTATGCTTGTAGACTTACACAGGGCTGTGAGAACCTTGTGTAGTAGAATATAATGGGAATTGACTGAGTGAGCTTCCTCATAGAGTGTTTGAGCACTTTAAACTATAAGAGGAATTTACAGAGTGAGCTTCCTCAGAGATTCATTGAACCACATTGGGATATAAGGGGAATTTATTGCCTGAGCTTCCTCAGAGGGCCTAGGACCACATGTGGAAATAAGTGTAATTGACCAAGTGAGCTTCCTTAGAGAGTCCTTGACTATTTCAGACCATAAGGGGAATTGACCGTGAGAGATTCCTAAGAGATTCTTTAAACTACTTTAGACGATAAGGGGAATTGAAAGTGTGAGCTTCCTCAGAGAGTCTTTAAATTACTTTCACTATAATGGGAATTGAATGTGAGTGCTTCCTCAGAGAGTTTTTATATATTCTTATAGCTGAACCAGAGGTGATAGGCAACATGTACTTCCCAGAGGGTTACTGTGCTTGATTAGATGTTTACTTGATATGTGTAATTGTTTACTACTGAGTACTTTCTTGTTTACTACTTTATGTACTATTACCTTCTATATTACTCATTAAATGTTAGGTATAATTCTTGGGGTGGTTTTCTACTAGGATTTAGTCTGATACCCTATTTGTTCCATGCTTTTGGGCCCAAACAGATTATATTAATGCAGGTACGGATAAGGTCAAGAACCCTTCTATATCAGGTTCTTGATTGATTGTGGAGCTGTAGAGCATGGGGCTAAGTTATTGCTTGTGACGTTGAGGAGTTGCTTATTTTATTTCTTTTTTTATTTTTTTAGTACTTTTATTTTATATCATTGTTATTTGTTTGGGTGAATTCATAGACATATGTACCCTAGCTCATTTTATATATGTTCCAGCTGTTTATTTCTTTTAGTTACCATTATTCACATTAGTTTTGATTATTACTATTTCCAATGTTGCTATTATCTTCTTCTACTATGTACTCTTCCAATGATGGTATAATGTCCTAACTATCACACCCAAGGCCCTTATTCCTTGTCGACAGCCTCTGACATTTTGGGAAATGCGTTTGAGGCCATGTGACCAACCGAGTATGGGGCACCTCTGGGTGGCTTCCTTAACCGAGACGTTACAAAGTGGTATCAAAGAAATTATTTTCTACTTGTCTTGCTGTTTGGAGCCTACATCTAGGTATAGGATAGAATATGTTCTTGGTAATAAGCTGTTCCCAGGAGTAGCTAACCCATGTATAGGGAAAAGCCAATCTACCTTCTTTATTTCATTTTTTTGGATTTCAATTTTACAGTTGATTTGATTTCATTGTTGGGAAATTCACATGTTGTGAGTTGTTACCGTGGATGTTATTGAGGTTCTATTTCTATCGCAACCCAATGAGACGAGGCTATTCCATCCCATGCTCATATAGGCACATGCGATAAGTTACATGTCAAGGATGTTTTATATTCCATCTAGGATTCATTAGTGATGTATGTTGTTTTGATAGATTTTGTGTTTAATATGCATGTTTTTATGACAGATTCCTTGATAAAAATACCTATTGTTTGATAGGGTTTTGTGTGTGTACAGTTTCGTTTGAATGAACGCCAAAGATTGGTTCCTGAGGTGTTATGGTCCCCCATGGACTGTAAATTTGTGGATCATTTCCTTGTTTTCCTTGTTATAACATGTATATTATTCCAAACATTGATTCACGGGGAGTATGGGCCCTCACAGATCGGAATTTGGAACTTTCAATGTTCTTTTTTGTGTTTTTCTATGTTCTGGAGTAGTTTCTGAGGCTTAATATCTAGAAAAACTCAGAATACACACCGTGTAGTTTTGGCTACACACGATGTGTTCTTCTATTCAGGAAGAAACTGTTTTTCATAAGTACATGACATGTACTCTATATAGATGTCATGTAGTCTCTAACCATGTCATAGGCCATGCGTGTAGAGACACTGGGTTGAGAAATCCCTATATGAAACGTCATGTAGCAGATGTTCACGCTGTGTGTAGAGACCCTTTTTCCACAGGTGGGACTAATTACACGCATGGATGAAAACTAAAACTATACACGCTATGTCAGGATTGAACACACTGTGTAGTCTATCCCACGTACCCAAACATTTCACTGACAACACGGGTCGGTTTTATCCTTTCATGTACATGTTGTGTCTGCCTTGAACATGCTATGTAGTGTGATCCGTTTTTCAATCCGTGTCACTAACAAAACAGGTCGATGATGTTCATCTTGTACACATCATGTATATCTTGAACACTCCATGATGTATTGTCTTAGGAGAGTCATGTGGCCTAACCATGTAGAACGACTCGGGCAGGGGATGAGGATTCAGGTACACTCCGTGTTTTTGGAGAACACATTGTGTTTTGGGTATTACACAACCGATTTTAGCATGATTTCACGCCCATTTGAATGGATTAAGGGTCAAACACCACGTAGGAATTGTATATGCGATTTAGTCATGTTTTGTGAAACTCGAATTTTTTATTTCACATGATCCCTAATTATGCTTCTAGTTTTCAGTCCTTGATATTCTTTATTTAAGGTGTTTGCTTGACCATGCAGAGTCATTCCTTGGAGACGTCCTCCAGTTGTACCCCAGTTTCAAGGTAGTGATCAGACACTTATATTCCTAATCATGGACTTCAAGAAGATCCTTCTGTTGTGCCAGTCTTGGCACTAACCATTATACCAGACACATGTGTTGATGTAAAATTCAAGGATGGATTTATAAGGATTAGGTAGACCATTCAGGGAGTGTCGCCTCCAGCCCCGTCAATGGAAGAATTTACGCAGGTCTTTCAGCAGAAGCATCCTCCCACTTTCTCAAGGGATGGTGGACCCAGGCTATAGAGTCATGGTTGGAAGCCACACTGACATTCTCCTAGATCATGGAGATACCTCCAAAGAGGAGGGTGAAGCTCGCTACCAACATACTTCGAGAATCTGCCAATATGTGGTGGGATGTGATCCAACAGGCGGGACACCAGCAGAGTATGTCTTGGGATGAGTTTCGGAAAATCTTCTATGACTACTTTTATCCAGAGATTCGAGGGATGATCGAGCCTGAGAGTTCATGAGACTGAAGCAGGGTAGTATTATTGTTATGGAGTATTCATATCACTTCACAGAGCTACATAATTTCATTCCTAATCTAGGAGGTGATGTGTTGTTCCTTGCACAGAAGTTTGAGGATGGTCTGAGGTACGAAATATGATCTGAGGTGAAAATCTTCAGGTTGACTTTGAAATCCTGTATCTTCAACCAGACACTAATTATAGAGCGTAATATGAGGGATTATAAAGCAATGAGCCAGGGTGGTTTGACATACAAAGATAATATTCCTCCTTTTCATATCAAGAATCATTGTTGGGAAATTGAATGATGAGATCATAGAAAAATGGATGAATCTTTTGGTAGCTAGGTGGGGTGCTACTAGTGTGGAAGGGGAGGACATATGAGGCCTCATTGGTCGAGAGACCCAGTGGAGTGACGATCTTTCAGCAATATGGGTCATCTTTAGCACTTCTTTTAGTTCTTCTCAATAGCATCTGGGGACATGGGTTCTTCTATGACTCCTCATTCAGGAGCACCACCACTAGTTTCTCATCAACCATGGAACTGGAGTTCTTCTGGACATTCATGCCAAGGTGGAGGTCATGGCTAGGGTAGCTAGTCGCCTGGTTTTCAGTGACATTAGGGTGGATTAGCTCAGAGTGGTCAGGCAGAGTCACAGGGTTGTGTTATATGCCAGAAATTTGCAGTGGAGCAGACCCAATATAAGACGGATCTCAGAACTTCTACAGTTCAAGGTATGATTTTAGTAGCCTCAATTTTAGCTTCTATTATTTTCAATATAGGGGATTTCCATAGCTTTAAATATGTTGTTGTCATGGAGAGCCTTAGGCTCTGCATCTTTTCATCTGCTAATATCTTGACGCTAGACACTCCGTTGGGGACTAGAACTATGAGTGTGCATCAGTGCATGGAGTAACCTCTAGAAGAAGGTGGGTGTTATTTCTTATGGGACCTCTATGTCTTCGAGATGATATTCTATGATGTCATTCTTGGGAGACTGGTTAGTTCCCTTCCAGGCAGTTGTCGATTTTTATCATCGTAGGGTGAGTTTCATATCACCAGAGGGTAGATCTTTTCTTCATAAGGGAAAATGGGATGTCCAGGAAAGCATAGAGGGACTAGATCAGCATGGGTTGGGGGTATTTATAGCCAATATTACCAGTCTAGATCTGGATGACTAGGGGACTTCACATTTAGATATTCCTCAAGTGGTTGATCATTTAAGAGATGTATTTCCAGAATACTTTTCAGGTTTTCCTCTGAAGTGTGATGTAGAATTTTCTATTGAGCTTGTGAAAGGAGAGGCACCAGTGTCCATTCATACTTATAGGATGGCTACACCATAGTTACAAGAGCTCATGTAGCAGTTGTAGGAGATGCAAGAAAATGGTTTCATCTGACCCAGTACTTCTCCTTGGAGTTCGACTGTCCTGTTTGCGATAAAGGAAGATGGTACCCTCAGGCATTGTGTGGACTATTAGAAGTTGAACCAATTGATGGTCAAAAACCGATATCCCATTCCTTGGATTGATGATCTATTCGATCAGCTTCGAGGAGTCCATGTGTTCTCGAAGATTGACTTGACATCTGGTTATCATCAGTTACACGTTAGACCATCATATATACCTCTCACAGCCTTTTGAAGAAAGTATGGTCTATATAATTATCTTGTTGTGTCGTTCTGCCTCATGAATTCTCTAGAAATTTTCATGGCACTGATAAAATTAGTGTACCATATATAATTGGATTCATTTGTGGTGGTATTTGCAGATGATATCTTTGGGTACACTCACACTTTACATGACCATGCTACCCATCTTGGGATCGTTCTGAGTACACTGAGAGAGCATTAGTTATATGCTAAGCTCTCAAAATTCCAATTTTGGATGGATCAGATTCAATTCATGGGTCATATTATCAAAGATATTGGAGTATTAGCCAACCTAGAGAAATTGAGAGCAGTAGGTTCATCGGAGCATCCGAAGAATGTCTTTGAGGTACGATGTTCTCTAGGGCTAGATGGATACTACCGATGTTTCAAACAATACTTTTAACACATACCAGCACCACTCACGGGTTTGACTATAAAGGGTTCAAAGTTATTGTGTTCAATATTCTTGTGATTCAGAATTTTAGGAGCTGAAATGGAGACTGACTTTAGCACTGATACTAGTCTTATCAGATCCAGAAAAAATCTATACTGTTTATGGTGATGCATCTAGTATTGGGATAGGAGTTGTGCTTATGCAGGGAGAAGGAGTCGTTGCGTACGGGTCTCAGATGTTGAGGCCACATGAACTACCTAACACACGATCTCAAGTTGGGGGTAGTTGTTCATGTCTTACGTTGTTAGAGACATTATTTTCTGGGATAGTATTTTGTGGTTTTCACCGACCACAAGAGTTTCAAGTAAATCTTCACTCGGTGTGATCTGAATTTGGGACAACGAAGGTGAGTTGAGTATCTTCAGTCCATTGATTTTGAGCTTGCCAATATACCTGGGAAAGGCAACATAGTGGCTGATGCATTAAGCAGGAGGACTCAGATACAAGCTGTTCAGTAGGCCAGCAGTGAGTGGTAGCTAATGGTTCTGTTCTTTGAGATGCATTTGGAGGTGAAAAACAAATATGGGAAAACATTCATCTCTTCTATAGCTATTACCTCTACACTTCTTGACCAAGTGTGAATGAGGTAGCTATCTAATTAAAATGGAATAGTCTTATTGGAAAGAGTGTAAGGAGAGGACCCTATTCCTGAAAGGACAGTAGGAGATGATGAGATTTCACGTTTCAAGGGCCACATATGGGTTCAAGAAAACAGACACACGGATCTGATATGGGACATTAATTCTTCAGTTTGGGTAGTTCATCTTGGTTTCACCAAAATGTATCATGATCTACCCCGCCAGTATTAGTGGACAGGTATGAAGAGAGATGTTTCTGGTTTTGTCATGAGGTGTTCCACCTTTCAGAAGGTGAAGACAGATTATCAGCAACCTGTAGGGATTTTGCAGCAGTTGCTTATTTTCGAGTGGAAATGGAATGACATCGAGATGGATTTCATGACTGATTTTCCAAGGATGCCTCGAGGGAATGATGTAGTTTGGGTTTTCATTGATAGACACACGACAGATTCTCACTTCATGCTGATCAAATAGGCCTTAAATGTTGAGGAGCTATCCAGTTGTACATCTAAGATATTATGCTCTTACATGGAGTTCCACACACCATTTTCTCAGACAGAGATTCCAGTTTTACTTCTCGGGTATGGCAGGGGCTTCAGAAGACTTTGGGTATATAGGTACTTTTGAGTATATCTTACCACCCCCAGAAAAACGGCCAGTCTGAGCATACAATTCAGGTTATTGAGGACATGCTTCAAGCATGCATCCTAGATTTTGGTGGTTCTTGGGAGACACACATACCTCTTGTTGAGTTTTCCAACAACCATAGTTTTCAAGAAACTATTCAGATGGAACATTATGCGGATTTTTACGGTAGTCCAGGATGATCTCCCTTATGTAGGTTGGAGGAAGGAGAGGTAGCTATAGTAGGACCTCATCTTTTTCAGGAGACCACAGAGCATAAAGAGTTGATTCTGAAGAGGACGGCTACTACAAAGTCTCGACAGAAGTATTATGCTGACAAACAGAGGCGACCTCTAGAGTTCATCGTTGGGGATCAGGTTTTCCTATGTGTCACACCTAGGTTGGTACAAAAGCGGATTACGAGACAGGGTAATCATTCACCGAGGTATGTTGGGCCATTTGAGGTTGTGGATAAATTAGTGCCGGTTGACTATCAATTGTAGTGACCATAGAGGTACCGGGTTATGCACGATGTTTTTCATGTTTATCAGATCCGACGTTACTTTTCAGACCCGTCTCATGACTTTCAACCTAAGGAGGTTGAGTTATAGGTGGATGCATCATTCAATGATAATTCTATCTGGATTATCGATCGAAATACGACGGTTCTCCATGGACGGTCTGTTCCTCTGGTACAAGTTCTATGGATGCACGAGAAACTACATGATGAGATTTTAGAGAGGGAGGTCGATGTACGAGCACTATGGCCAGAGTTGTTCGGGGTTTCTTCTCCAATGACACCTTGATAGGGAAATTTAGGGACAAATTTCATTTGGGGGGGGGGAGTTTTTAAGATCTTGGACCTTCTTTTTAGTTATGTTTTCCTTTTTTGGTCATTTTTTAGAAAAAGAGGAAATTCTGGAACTTTTCTAAGTACACGTCATGTACTTTATGAGTACACTCCATGTACTCAGTTACAGTGGGTATCCATGAGCTGGTCGTTTAGAGGCCTTCCACATGGCCTTGTGGGGTGACTTGGAGGCCGCCTAAAGTAGTGTATGGAAAATACTAGTACGCGTTGTGTACTTTAAAAGTACACTATGGGTATTTTTTTTCATTGAATGCACCGGAGTCATGTCTGATGGACAGAACACCCTTCTTCTAGGTTTCATTCATCCAAGAGAACCAGTACGAATACACTTCTTCTCCGAGGCCCTGATCCTCTATTAGATCTCTGATTCGACCACTGTTGATTGTGTTGGGATCATCTAAGTATGTTCTTCCTTCTTCTAGACCATCATTTCCTGATTCCTCCTCTTTTCCATGTTATCCATAGTTGAATTCTATAGGCATTTTTGTTGATCTATAGTGTTCTTGGGTGATTCAAGGGTTAATGTTAACTTATATCGATCACCCAAAACTGAGGTAGGCGGTTTGGGCCTTTCCGTTGAATTTCTTTTAGTATTATGTGCAATTTTGACCAATACCCTTGAACGAGGTATTGTGTGTTTACCATTTTACCCTTGATAATTAAATTCCATGCTAGTATGATTGAGTGGAGGTTATTTGTATATAAATAGGGTTTATTTCAATGTTTTGGTTGTGGATTCCCATGCATGTTCGGTTTATGACCATTTTGTCGTGCTTAGCCCTTCTGGACACTATTCCTGTATTCCCATGCCTATTATTGTAGGGTGGAGCATTTGTTTTCTGACATACTGGTATGTTGTAGAATGATTATCCAAGTAGTTCATGAGGTTTAATTTGGCTATATTGCATTTCTATGATCATTGACATACACAGGGCCGTGAGAACCTAATATAGTAGACTATAAGGGGAACAGACTGAATGAACATTCTCATAGAGTCTTTGAGCCCTTTATACTATAAAGGGAATTTACTTAGTGAGCATCCTCATAGAGTCTTTTAACCACATTGGGCTATAAGTTGTATTGAATGAGTGAGCTTCCTTATAGAGTCCTTGACCATTTCAGACTATAAGGGGAGTTGACAATGTGAGCTTACTTAGAGAGTCATTGAACTACTTTAGACTACATGGGGAATTGACTGTGTGAGCTTCCTCATATGGTCTTTGAATTACTTTAACTATAAGGTAATTGACTATGAGTGATTCCTCAGAGATTCTTTATATATTTTTGTAACATAACTATAGGGGATAAGAAGAGAGTACTTCCCAGTGGGTTACCATGCTTGATTAGATGCTTACTTGATATGTGTAATTGTTTACTACTGAGTAATTTCTTATTTACTACTTTCTGTACTCTTACCATCCATATTACTCGCTAACTATTAGGCACATATCTTGGGGTGGTTTCCTAATGGGATTTAGTCTCACACCTTGTTTGAGCCATGATTTTGGGCCCAAACATATTATATTTCCACAGTTATGGATAAGGTCAAGCACCCTTCATCTTCAAGTTCTTGATTGAATATAGAGAAAGAGAGCATGGGACCAAGCTATGGTTTGCGATAATGAGGAGTTTTTAATTTTCTTTCTTTTTTATTTGGTTTAGTACTATTGTATTCTAGCATTGTGATTCCATTGGATTCTTTCTTAGACAAATGTACCCTACCTAATTCTATATATGTTCCAGTTGTTTATTTATTTTAGTCTCTATTGCTCACTTTTGTATGGATTATTACTGTTTCTGTTGAAGCTATTATATTATTCCATTGTGTACTCTGCCAATGATGGCCTAGTTTCCCCACTATCACACCCAAGTCCCTCACTGCTACTCGGCAGCCTCTGGCGTTTAGAGAAATGTGCTTGTGGCTAGGTGACCGACAGAGTAGAGGGCACATCTTGGTGGATTCTGAAACCGAGATGTTACAAATTATCTATGAATAAAATCTATATTTTTATACATCATGATCTCAAACTTTATGATAATATTAGAATCAAGGCATTGCATAAGTACAATCTAATTTATGGTAGGTATTCAATAAGAGCTGACTAAATAGGATAACCAACTGGTTTTTAGCATGATACCTGTTGATGAATCATTGGGCCATCAATATCCACAACCCATACATCAATGTATATCAAATGCATTAGTAATATATATAATGATCAATTAAAAACATTAAAAAACCATATAAATAAATATCTATATTGAGTAAAGGATATACAATATTAATATTTACTTATCCAATCAACAACATTCGTAAAAAAACTTCGTATTTAGAAATGGAATATAGTTTATCCAATAATCATATCCATGATATAAAGAATATAAAAATTTGTAATAAATTTGATTTCTAAGGAAATATGATCACATGAATGTGAATCTTTCCATGGAGGAATAATAAACAACACATTAATAATAGATCAATTCATTAGAAATATTGGTCTTGTAATAAATTAATACAAATTGAGGAATAAAATTAAGCATAAGAGATATGTTTATAAAGTTTTCAATAAGGGGGTTTATTCGTAAAAAAATTAATACTTCTTAAAGAATCCATTTATTATAAAAAGTATAAGGGGGAGGGTAAATCTATTAACCCCATTTACGTAAATAAATAAACAATCGTTTTGTAATTTTATTAAGAAATTAGAAAATAAACCTTTCAGAAAACAATAATATGATTGGTTTCAACCAAATTAAATGTTCAAGGATAACATGAAATTTACTAAATAAATTAATTGAGTTAAAAAAATTGATATTTTAAAATAGTTTAAAAAATATGTACATGGATGAAAAATATAGTCAATAAAAAAGAGAGATAAGATAAATTTTGATTTTAAAAATATATTTAATCTAATAAAATTCAAAATAGAAGAACCGTTTGAGTAAAAAGAATTAGAATCATTAAATCTCTGATGGATAATAAAATAAACGGATTATATAGAGAATATATTATAATTTTCCATCAAAAAAATAATATGAATCCCAAAATATGATATTTTAAAATAAATTTTTATCACTTTTGTAAAATTATTATTGTAATCCATTAAAATAAAAAATATGATTAAAATATTTAATAGTCATGAATAAATTTATATTCATTATAAAGACATCAAAAGTTAAATATAAACACCACATGAAAATATATACGTGCATAACACCAATCATGTGTTAATGGAGTTGAAATTGAGATGAAATACTTTACCTCACACTTTTATTTTGTTTAATATTATTTATACATCTATATAATGGTATTAAACAAATTATTAATTTACACTAGAGATATTTTTATATTTATTACATACACATGTAACATCTTGTCATCTGTTCATCAAAAACCTGTCATTATAATTTTTTTTAGTAGTTAACTGATTTGTTTTCTCATATATGTATTGTCATGGATGTTTTATTTATATTAAATATATTATAATATCATAATGTTTATAATGATATTAACATTATAAATATCATGTTTAATCGTTATATATATTTTTATAACTATTATTGAAAGTCAGATATGGAATATTGATCTTATTGCTTTAAGAAGTTGGTAAGATGTACGTATGCTTAAGCAATGATATAATTTATAAATAGGAAAAATGGTAAGGATATTTATGATATATTAAATATATGTTATCAATATG
Organism: Viscum album; assembly: GCA_963277665.1. Lineage (NCBI taxonomy): Eukaryota > Viridiplantae > Streptophyta > Magnoliopsida > Santalales > Viscaceae > Viscum > Viscum album. Next base: position 133,059,302 of record OY728162.1, read on the forward strand.
TTTTTCATATATATCATATATAATTATTAGTTCCATAATTCTTATTTTCCATTTGAGGATGTTAAAGAAAACAGTTCACATCAGTTAGTGAGGCGGTAGTTCATCGTATACATTAGGAATTGTTTTGTTTCCAATTTTTGGAGATGGTGATGGATAAATATAATTTGATAAAATTAATAAAATTTAATTATATGGGATTTAATATTGTTTTTATTATGAAATTGGTAGTTTATAATTGGTGGTGGTTAATGGAGATTAATTAAAGATCATGGTAATGGAAAATAAATTCTCTTAAAGAATCCTCTTTTGGATATGCTATTATGGACCATAGGGTCGGTATCATGGGTAGTAAAAAGGTCTATAATTTAGATAATAATGTTGTGGTGATATTTTTGAATGTTTGTTTCAACAAATATCCTCAATCAACTTTAATAATTGAGTTATGGGTTTCCCCTTTAATAATTGGGGTGAGTGTCACACATGTAACTTTTCCATGTTTTAATATATTATTAAGTAAATGTTTTGACAAAATAGTTTCCAGATAAATACTATTATAAGTTAATAAGAATAAGGATTAAATATTACCAAACAATGAGTTATAATAATTGTAATATCTCACATTAACCTCTATCATTTTAGATTAACCCCCAAAAAACATATTTTGACCTTAATAGTAGAAATTGTTTTTTACTTTTACTAAATTAATTATTTCCAAATATTAAGAATAAATTATTATTTAACATTAAATATTAAAAATAAAATTTTTAGTATTATGAAATTTATTTCATATAATTTTTAATATTTAATTTAAAATTAAACATGAAAATCATGACAATAACAATTTTCAAGAAATATATCATCAAGAATATGATTTTTTTAATTAATAACATATCTTATAAAAAACATTATATAAATTTAATTATTATAGTTACAAATATAAAATATATAATTAATTTAATTTATTCTCAAATAATTATTATTTAAATTTACTAAAATAGAAATATATTATTTATTTAGAAACTGGTTTTTCAAAAACAGCACGTTTATCCTCCAAATGATCATATCTGTATTTCTATAAAATTGATAATAAATAACTAATTAATTATTAATAATATTACCAAATATTGTATGTAAAATAATATTTATTAAAAAATATATTTTCAATTATTTATAAATTCTTATTTATTAGGGAAAATTTCAACAAATCGTTCTAGGCTTATTTTGACCTAGAATTTGCACTTAAAATAATTGAATCTATGGATTTACATTCTTTCATCAATAAAATATATTGTCCATAAAATATTCAATGATATTACCTTATAAACAAATATGGGTGCTAATCCTTTATAACACCCATAGGTTCCCAATTTTCTTTCTTTGTTTTGTGATTTTGGAAAATTAACTTTACCATTTGAGAGGTTTGATGACACTACAATTTTTTATAGTGTTAAGAATTTGAATAAGATCACAATAGTAAGACAAATTATGTTCCAATTATATTTATTCATAGGTGTCCATATAAAATTGGTCTAGCATATATATCCTTAACAATGAGATAGTTAACACCTCATGTAGTTTTGAGTGGATCAGTCGAATTCTTAAATGGTATGTCGTGACTCAAATTTATTACATAATTTTAAAAGATCTGATATACCTGGGGATAAAAATACATTTCTAAAAAACATTATAACACCCTTCCATGGGGATATTTTACAATAAAATTTGATATCCCTCTTTTAATTCCATGAATTTCTTATAGTTACCTGCATAACTCTTTTTCCTATTTGTGGAAACATTAATATTAGTTTGAATTGTACTTATAATTGTCATTGTCTTCATAACACGTTCTACTCTTACAATATTCAATTCACCAACATCATTCCAACCTATCTTATTATGAAATTTCATTCTGTAAAATGCATCACACGACCCCATTTTAATACATGAATGTAATCAATTATTATAGAAAAACTATAGAAAAGGTAAATAGTGATCCCACATACCTTTAAAGTCAAGTGATCAGGATAAATAATACATTATAATATGTGGATATTATTTTTAGAATATCCATTATTTTAACGATGGTAGGTGGTGATCAAATGAATCTAGGTATTACTAGACTTTGGAAGAATTTTCCTTAGTTTTGATATTAATAATGCATCACAATTAGACATTATTCAATGAGGTGTACCATGATGTCTTATAACATCATTAATATGGAGCTATGAGATTATCTATATATGTAAATCTTATTTTATAGAGAGGAAATGTGAATATTTTGTATGGCCATCAATAATAACAAATATGACATCATTCCTTATAAGAGAGATTTTTAATCTAGTGAAAATGTCCATAGTAATTTCATCCCATTTCCATATAGGAATACATAGAGGTTTTATGAATCCTTCAGGACACTAAATCACAATCTTCACCTATTGAGAAACTGTGATTCTTAATACATAATCTTTAATTTCTTACTTCGTATTATCAAACAAAAAGGTTTATTTATATCCCTAAACATCTTTATGCAACCATTGTGTATAAATAAACTCATGCTATGTGCATTATCCAGTAATTCTCTTTTCAGTTGAGGTAAATATGTAAAACATATCCTCTTCCAAATTTTTATAATTCCATATTCATATCCAATGTTCGAAAATTTCACATCATTCATGGATTTAATTTTATTTTTTAAAATTATTACAATCAGACTGAGAAATTTTTATCTTTTCCAATAAATATGTGTAGGAAATAATTTGAAAAAAGAGCATGGTTTCCATTTTTTTATACTTTTTAAATCATTAATTACTAAATCCATTAACAAAGGATCCCTTTAAACCTCATTTTAGTCATAAATCCTTGATTTTTCTAGAGAAATACATTTACAACTTATTTTCCTTCCCTAGGTGGTCATGTATAGTAAAATCATAATCTTTGAGTACTCAAGCCATCATATTGTCCTCAATTTGATATCTTTTTTCAAAAATATTTATTTTAAACTCTTATCATCTTAATATATATCACATATTAATCAATAGAGGTAATTTATTCACATCTTCAAATAACGGATTGTTTCTCCCAGCTAAAGATCACGATATGGATAGTTTTTTTTTCTAATTTATTTAATTACCTTGATATATAGGTAATAACAATATGAGTCTACTTATAGACACAACCAATAACCTACATTGACGCATAAATGAATATAAAAAATACTTCATTTCATTATGGAAGACTCAAAATTTGATCATTGACGAGTTTTCTAATAAATTCATCAAAAAATTACTCACATTCTATCGTCTATGAAAACATAACCAAATTACGTGAAATATCTTTAGATTTCATATTTTATCAGAAACTTTTTTAAAAAATTACTTACATTTCGAGGAAAAGAAACGAATCTACTTACCACAATTATATTCATTGTTTTAGGCCATTATTTAACAATTTTTTTTAAATATGGTGAATTATATTCCACAATTAGAGACAATATATACAGTAAATAAAACATTCTGAATCCAAAATTCATAGTTACAAAATTTATCATATAACTCTTTTCCTATATGATTTTCAACAATGATCTACCTATGATTCTAATAGTCATTATATCTTTTATAATATAAAAAGATATTATTAAAAAATATCAAAAAATCTATCAAAATACTCATTGAATAATTTGTTCATTAAATTTGAAAAATTGAGGGTTCATTAATCATTTCAATTAAAATTACTGTAATCTCATTTTTTTATTCCTTATATGAACTGATGTCTTCAAAAAATTATCATTCTTTCCTCAAAATTGATTATATCCTGAATGATGTTCCATAACTGAGAAATTTTATGCTCCATTATATTGATTGAACAAGTCATCAATTTTTTTGTAGACGATTATTTTTTATTATCATAAAAAAATTTATTTCCCTATAATCAATATATATCCTCAATGATATACCTTTATTCTAAATGAAAAGAAAAAGGGATCCCCAAGGTTAAACTATAGGGTATTTAAATCATTTATCACATAGATCCTATAGATTTTTATTTAACTCCACTAATTTTAAAATGGAAATTATATAGGGATTCATTGATATAGTTCAATAATTAGGGATTAAATCAATTTAAAAATAAACATTATGATATTGTGTATGTCCTTAAAATTCTTCAAGAAATATATACCTGTATTCCTAAAATATGCACATCCACATTTTAAGGATTACTTTTTTACATAAATTTATTATATCTACTATTTTTTCCCATGAATGTAATTAAGAAAAGATAATATTGGTGGATCTATACCTGATATATATAATGAATAATTTTTTTGGCAATATGTAATGGCACTTATTCATCATGACTCATAATTTCCTTCAATTTTTATTAATATAATTCATCCTAAATTTGTATCAAAAAAATAATGAGTATTATATTAATGTATACAATAGAAATAATAATAATATATAAAAATTGGTTTTATATTTATGTTATAATGTGAATGGATGAAAAGAACCTTGTGGAAGTGAGATTTTCAGAAGGATATTTGACTGAAACTCCCATCTTAAGGTGTTAGGAAAATATATTTCTTATAGAAAAAGAAGGAATATATTAAAGGGTGTGAATACATATAATAAAATAAAAAGTTTGATAAATTTTAATCAATTAATAAAGTACCATAAACCATATATTTAGAAAATTTATCAATAACTACAGTGATCATATAAGCTTAGAATTATCCTATAAAACTCTTGTATGGTAGGTTCTCATAACGATTGTGATATTGGTTTGAATAATTACCCATTTGTTTGTTTTTGATAAATATACTTATTGTGGTATTTTTAATTTCAATAAATTCATCATCCACACGAACCTTATATCCAAACAAGTAAAAAAATCCCAGGCCATTCAATCATTTTCAAAGATGTTCCTGTCCACAATTTTGACAAGATATAAATTGCATCATTTTATTCTTCTTTTTTGATATGTTCAATTTTTATTAGTTTCACCTTTTCTTAGTGTTTAATTAATGTATGACTTTATTCATTTTCCATGAAAATATTTTAAATAGTAAATTCATTTCTATTTTGATGGGACATTATACTATTAAACCATATGAAGAAAAATATGTAGAAACTAGTTCCCATCAGAGGATTTACATAAAAACATCTTCAAAATGGCAAATATTATATAAAAAATTACATATGTAACATAACAATATACTATTGTAAAGATATCCCCAAACACCTCAACTATTTCATCTAACATTTTCTTTAATCTATGAAACATTCTCTTTATTTAAGCTTATTTATCTGGAGGACAATATTTATCGAAGAAAATTACTTTAAAAGATCTTTATTCCATATGTTTTATTTCTTATTCAATATTATACTATTGATAAATGAATTTCATTGATCAACATCTCCTTTATTAAATTATAATTAAATCCTAAACATTTATTTTTCATCAAATCCAAAACCTATAAATATCTTTTATGGGACTAAAACAATTCGTCAACTACCACTAGATTTGTAGTTCCACAAAATGTTAGAGCCTTCTTTCCCATGAAAGTGATCCAATATAGTCCTATCATGTCATGGAACATAATATTTCTCTCTATATTAATGGTTATTATTCAAAACTTTGGTTATGTTCCCTAATATTCCCATGATATACTCAACTCGGATAAATGCTATTTTGGCGTGCTCAGCGGGTAAATTTCTACATTCTCCAGAAGTAAATATACTATTATCTCTACATGGTTTCATTTCTAAAAAATGTAACATACTGATCTATATCATAAGAATATAATTTTTATATCATAATATATAATCATAAATATTTTGTAACACATAACATAAAATTGTAAATTTATACCCTATTAATTTCAAAATCATTCACCTTATTTCTTTAAAGAAATCATTAATCAATAAAAATATTTTCCAGTATTTAATAATTTTTTTTATAAAATAATATTTTAATAAACCAAACCATATCTATTGGGAGTGTCAAATAGGTTGCGTAGAAATAAAACATTCACCATTCAATAGAATTATAGATGAGATTTACTCAACCAACACTTATTATATTTATTACATATAGATGCATCTCTGAGAAAACCATTTAAAATTATTATATCCAAACAAGAATATATTACTAGTAAAAACAAAAAATATATACCATAGTAAATAATATTATTTTTTTTACAAGTATACATGTCCCCAAAGTCATTCATAGGGTTATGTTACACAATCAATATTTTCTTAAATATATTTCTAATGGTTTTAAATAAACATGTTTTGATACCAACTCTAACAACACCAACTCTAGTATCCCAGATTCAGTATTGAATTTATTACCATGGGAGATGATATAAGGGATCTTATACTAATGTATTTATTATTTTTTTGGTATTGAAAAACCATATATATACATGATTCCAATTTTACAATGGAAAAATAAATATAAGACACAAAAAAGTAAATGTTATTCTTTCTTTAAAATAGTTGAATTTTTTTTCTTCATATCATGGGGAAAAGAAAAAATATGGGTGATCTTAGTAAGAGTTATTCATTATTTAATATTTAATGGAAAAATAATGAATAAATAATAATCAATGGTAAATAATTCAAAACACATTCTATTTAATCAATAATTTTGGCTCAAAATATATCCATAGATAACATCGATGTAGTAATCTAAGGTATAATTGTAAATGAATTTTAAATAAAATAAAATTCATGATTTTGTATTTATAAATCTCATATATCATGATATCATTATTATAGGTCCTTTCATTAAGAGAGTTTAATCTATGTGTATATATATATCAATAGCCAATTTAATAAGGCTAGCCAACTAGTTTATCACATGAGACTTGTCGTTTAATCAAGGGTCTATGAATTAATAGTCCCCATAAATCATTGAATATCCAATGAATGGTTCCTATATTTAATGATTAATTAAAAACATAAAATATATTCCTTATCATGGAATATAAATATTTATTAGAGGATACAAAATAAAAATATTTTACCATCTAATGAATAAATTAAATAAAAAAATTCAATATATAAATGATATAAAGTTTATAAATATTTATATATATTAAAGTATAAATATGTATCTCTAAGATAAATGTTATTTAAAATGAAATATTACCATATTAAAGTGAAATCATCCAAACAATGATAATAACAAAAAAATCAGTATGAGATCACTTTATTAAAATTATTCGATTTGTAATAAAATCATCTATTTTGTAGAACACAATAAAATGTAATATAAACACTAAAATAAATTATAATTAATGATTATTATTTGTAATACAATTAAAACTTTTAGAAGATTACAAATATCATTAAATGGTTATGGTGGTAGGTAAATCCATTAATTAAATATTCGTTAAAAGGAAAACATTACTATTGATTTTTTTTAAATTCTAAAATGAACGTTTTGGAAAACATAGGGAACTCCCTTTTTATACCATTGAAAAATTCATTTAAAACATAAAATTTACCCATTAAATCATATTAGTGAATAATAAGTTAGTTTTTTAAAATTATTTTGAAAAATATTGGAATGGAAAGAATATACTTGATCAAAAGGAGGTATAAGATTGTTTATTGTTTTAGACATTTTTTTTCTTGAATTAAGTACCAAAGTGTGAATGATTTGGAATTAAAATTTCAATTATATTTAATAACTATATTATAATAATATATATGGATTTTGTGAATGATGTATTATAAAATTCTCTCAATGAAAAAACTAGAATCACAAAAAATGAGATTGTAAACTAAATTCTATACTCTTTTGTAACAAACAATTTATTTACTATAGAAAGAATAATCAATAACTAAAACATTAATAAACATGAAAAAATTTATATTATTGTTAAATATATTAGAGTTATATAACATAAATTACCAAATCATTAATTAGTATTTAGTACAAAATATAAGGCCCCAGCCTTAAACCTTACATAATCTTGAGTTAATACAATATTACACATTGAGGATCTTTTCAGGTTTAGAGTTTTAGAGAATTAGGACATAACTATTACATCTCAAAAGATTACAAAGTAGAAACATTTTCTAAGTTTCCATTAAATAAAAACTCTTAAAAAGAAACATGTCCACTTCAATGTTTTAGGTTGCATGAATTTTCCTTGATCCCATCCTTGACTCTATTCCACGTTAAGTCCTGTGAAAAACATTTCAAAAACTTGGGATGAGCATAAAAAGCTCAGTAAGGGTTATAAAAATATGGAAAGGAATCATGAGTACATGTATACATAAGAATGAAATCATACTTTACCCATAAAACAAAGGCACATTAACATACCTCATCAAACCATGAATAAATCATAGAAATCATAAGACATAAAGGTAACTTGAGGCATTCATAACATTCTTACATAGGGAGTAACCCTCTTGGTTATGTTTGGAATACCCATCACAGTATATTCCCTAAATCTCTTCGGAGAAACCTTAACGTTTCACTCCTTTGCGTTACCCAATTCATTGGAGAGCTATATCGGGCTCACCCGCCCTTAGTCTATCACGGAACCACCCGTCTTCATAATAATGCCCAAGAACCTCAACATAATCATATCACATAAAACATACATAAAGGAAACATAACATTTCCAACTTTCAATCACAAGATATCAATACAACACATTGATATAAAAACATTATGAAAACCATTTTCAATACCAAAATAAACGAAAAGTAAAACATGGTATTTTTTTTTCTTTTAAATAGAAGGTATGGCTTGTAGAGGAAGCCGAAACTCAAATAACGGTCACGGCGGCGGAGAAGTCATTGTCGCCGCATACGTACGACAAAAAAATTCCCTTTTGTCGTTTAGTAAACTCTTCGTAAAAAAAGATACCTTTTGAATAAACGTAAATGTCAAAGGGGTTTATACACCGTATAAAAGAAGGTTGTGTATAAAACATATATGCCTCAATGAAAGGAGATTGAGACGAAGTCCCATACAAAGACGGTATCCTTGGTTTAAGGATAAATCAATTGCATAATTATGTGTGACAAACCAATACTCCAAATATAAGTGGATATTAAGTGTAAAATAATCAAAGGTCATTCACACATATTCAAAGGATGACATATTCAATAACTACATGTTGAACCCAAAGAAATTGAAATTGGGTTATGAAGTTCCCTTGACAGCCTAACACCGTCACATCAAAATGTGTTGATGAGAGATAAAAAGTGTATCTCATCACTTGGACATAAAATTTACATAAATAAGGATATATGAGAACATATCCCAACATAAAAATATGTAAATTAAAAGACCCAGCAAAAGAAGTCTTTTAAAAATGAGGAGGGTGAAAGGTTCCCTTACCGACTTGGGTATCTTTCAAAACATACGCCCCATGAAAGAACGACAATAAATCATTGATGTAAATACTCATAAACGAAATTATATTACACAAATATTATAATAATGGGCAGTACATACACCACTCAAAGGAAATTGTGGCAAATGTAGCATAAATCTCACGGGAATAAAAGTGAGATGAAAAACCCCTTACGAAAACTCGGCAGCCTAACGGCGCCACATAAAACTTAAAAAAATGGATCTATGAGATCAAATAGGGTATCTCATCATATTAACTTAAAGTTTATAGAAAGTGTAATATAAAAGAACATCCCCCGACATAACAAAGAGGAGCTTAAAAGAAGTGACATAAAGGAGAGTACTTAAAAAGAAAGAGAGAGGTTAGATCTCTTACGAAAATTCGGCAGCCTAACGGCGCCACTCAAAGCTTAAAAAATGGATTGATGAGAGAAAATAGGGTCTCTCATCACATGAAAATAAACGTTACAGTAATATTAATATAAAAGAACATCCCAATAACAAGAAATATGAGCTTTAAAAGGAATGACATAAAAGAGTGTACTTATAAAGAAAGAGAGGAGTAGGATCCCTAACCTCAGGTACGACTTGACTCGATCATTCTTTAACGTCCTGAATAATAAACTTGAGTTAATTTCTACCTTCTTATGAACCTTATTAAAGTTCATTATTCCTTTTATATCACTTATTTCAATGTTATAAACATTATGTAAACATTTAAGTTAATAATGTTTGTTTTTTCAATATTTGGTTCTTTAGTCGAAAATGGACATCTTACAATTACATTTTGTTTGTGTGGTCAAAGGTTCATTATATCCAGAATGATATTCATGATTTGTATATCATATATATCATATATATCCAGCATATACATGTATTTATAATATTACATAATCATTTAGAGGTAAGAAATGAAATGCACCGTTCATGGAGACGGTAAGCCGTATGTACGCATGAACGCAACTTTCATTTCTATCTCATACTTTAATGGAATGAAACAATAATTATATAGAGGTATATTATAATTCCAGTATAAAATCATATATAATAACTTTAAATCCATCTTTATACGTCCCACGTATGGCATTAACGAATCAAATCACTTTGAGGGGGCGGTAGTCCGCACTTCCTAAAATGAAATTATCGTGTTTACCCACAATGGAAACCATAAAGGTATGAAAAAAATGAAAATACATAAGCTTAAGTAAAACATAAACATATTATATATCATATATAAACATAGTGTCATCTAAATGGCCGCCTTTGAAGGTGTTATATGAGTGTTGAACAATCATCGTTTCGGGAGGCAGAATTTCGCCATCCACGGAAACCGTATGTTCTTTAACCATTTGATGTAGTTGTGTGAGAGTGTAGCTCAAATAAATATTACAAAAACATCCTAGTAAATTTAAGATACTGGTGTTGTTACAAAATAAGCAAATAAAAAGAGTTTAGGGGGTTGGAGAAGCAAAATAAAACAAATGAACATGAGAGAATGAATTACCTTTAAAAGTGTAACTCCTTTTGATTTGAGCCTAAAGGCTTCCTTTGAAAGGATTCTGCCCAAAGGGAATCCTCTAGGATGAGGAGAGGTATGTGGAGAGAGTAAATGGGAAGGGTATGGCCGAGCCAAAGGCTTGAGTAGTGTGAGAAATGAGGTAGAGGTGGGGGCCTTTTATAAGAGGAGAGGAGGGGCACTTTTGGAAAGTAAAGATAAGTTACTTTATTTTAAAATGAGTTTCGGATTCAAAAAGTCCCGCATTGAAATAATTCTAGGATAAGGTGATAAGGGTTTTAAATCCATTCATACAATTGGTTTTGGCCATGTGTAGGTTTTAGATTTTACATTAACTTTCCATTTTATTTAAATCGTTAAATAATGAGGTCATCGCTGCATCATCATGATGTCATAAATAATTTAATTTATTTAATGTCTAAAAATTATAAAAAAAATACTATGATGTAGGAAATCTTTTTATATTTCTAATTAATATTTATAGTCAAAATTTGGACTTGTGTAACCCCACTTAAAAACATTTTAAGTAAAACAACTCATGTTTGTGTCAATTTAATTTTAACATTAAATAAATATATATTAATGTCATTTTCCAACCAAAGTGGCTCCATGGGGTCCCCAAGTTGACCCATGGGTTTTCCTGGTCGGCCATGACTCATCCAAAAGGGGTAGGACAAGTGTCCTGGTGTTTTCATATTTTTATAATATCATTTTTACCTTAAATTACACTAATTACCTCTAATCGCGATTAATGAAAAAAAGTTACTATTCACCAAAAAATTATATTCATCCCATTGAACCACATTTTATATACTAATGACAACCATGTATGTTGGATTTTCAAAATTCAATACACATTAGTGGTAAACTTTCATTTAACTGAAAAACTAGTTTGCTTGATTACCACTTAGTGGTTTCACTATTCATCAAATATTGGAGTTTTTCAGAAAATTACCAAAAATTCAACCTAAGATATATTTTATTTTCTGAATTCAAAAATGATGTCTATTTTATAAAATTAATAACATATAATTCACATTAATTAATTTAATAATTAATTCCCGCTGTCAGATCAAATAGCGTGTTTTTATGAAACAATAAGTATTAAAAGATTGACACTGGTTTAAGTCTGATTTCAAAGTGCAATTAATTCCAACGACCACTATTGGATTTAATGGTAAAAATATATTCTAATTTCACTTTAAAACCAATTCAAAAGATAATCTAATCATATAAAAAAATTATATTAAAAAGCTGTTTTGAATTAAAATACAACATTTTACACTATTCATTTAAAAAAATGAACTTTATCGGAAAGATACCAAAAATTTACACGAAGTAAATTTTGATGTCCCAATTCTTGAGAAGAGTTTTATTTGAGCCAATTGAATGTATAAGAGTGTACAAAAATATATTTAATGACGGTTCGCCATCAAAAGGCGATAAGTGACCCTTTAGTGAAAACCAGGGCATATAAGCCTAAAAATGAATTCTTTCCATATTTTTAGCCTTTATCTTTTATTGGATAAATGTAAAAACATTTAAAAACATTTATAATCATATTTTAGTTATTTCTATCCATTCCTGCCAATACAACGGCTACATGTTAACTACCATATAAAATAATATTATTTTATTATTAGAGTGCAACGTAAGATTCCCAAGAAACTCGTTGTTGCGTGTTGGGTACGCCATCGAGCATAGAGTCCCCTTTAAAGTCATATTAATATTTTATTCACAAATATGGATAAATATAAAAATTTCATATTCTTTATTTACCTGGGGTGTTACATCCTTCCCCCCTTTTAGGAATTGCGTCCTCGCAATTTTAAAATTGGGCTCAGAAACTTCATTGAAAATCCCACATCGAAAAAAGAGTTAATAAAACAATAACTTTAAAAGAAAGAAAGAGGAGTACAGATGTCACCCGAGTTAACCCATACTAGGATTCCATTTAAGAAAACATGGACATGGAAGAAAAAAACAAAGGGTCGTGTTCTGAGGGAGAGTGATAGTAAACATGTCTAGGAGAAAGTTAACCATTAAAAAATCACAAACTTATGATGGGTTAAACGGTATTCGATATCCCTGTAAGAAAAGTTAATAAAAAACATATTTGTTTTACTTTACTTTTTTATTGGGGAATTTATTCATAAGAAAACATAATCACTTATCATGTGGACTTTCAAATTTTATTAGATTCCTTACACAAACTCATATTTTCCCCAAACGACGAGTATTTAGGAAGACTTGTTCGCATGAAGAGCACTATAATAAAATTCTTGAGAATCACCTAATCCACAAAAGAGAACTATAAATTTCCCATGTCTTTAGACCTTCACCAAAACAAAAAAAGTTATTATGAGATCAGATAATACCCAACAAGGATAATCCTTAAAAAAACAAATCTATTCTTAATCTCCAAAATTTATCATACAATACCCAAAGTTCAACAAAGACCATTAAATAAACTATTTGTCCATAAAATTCGTCAAAGTAAACCAATCTAAGATGGAAACCCAAATATTTGAAGGATTTAGTCACATAGTCTTCCAAGTTAAATCGTAACATTTATCTCCAAACAACATCAGTTGCTCCTAAAGTCTCGTATTGACAAGTAATTAACCTAATAACATATCCTCCATGATAGGTTAATCATTTTCATAAATAACCCAAAATCAACTTACTCTTAATTCATAAAATCATATAACTAGAAAGAATCAGTCAAACTAACCAGGGACTTCACGTAGTCCAGTGGTAGGCAATAAATACCAGTCGCACTTTGGTTGTGTGTTCGATTCCCACAGCATTGTCCGACGCGACGGGTTGTCACACGGTCTGCGTGTTGTCCTTTTTCCAAAGTTATATAATTCTCAAAACATATCCCAAAATGAGATAAAATCTTTAAAAATAAACATAACATATTTTAACCTCAAGTTTATCTCATGCCTTTCATTTTCAATCATAACATATAATAACCCATAATTACCTCAAAAGTAAGGATCATATAAACCCTAATGGTTCCCTTTTTAATTATTACCTGAACTTCCACATCAATTGGTCATCTCGTACATGATTCATTATAGAACATACCAAGGTTCACTTTGTTGATCATGACTCCTTGATAGTTTGATTAGAACAACCACGAGTTTCCTCATTGAATACCCCATTTCATCGAGTCTCTTAATCAAAGAACCACCACAGTTTCCTTCAAACCCATTGTCACTTTGGTGCCTACTAGATCCAGCCATTTACTAAAACCAAAAAGATCAGTGTGAGTATATCAAAAAAACCATCATTTACTAATGAGTAAGGTAAAAACTAAGATACACTTACTCATTCACTTTATCTAAAACTAGGACCCTTTCTATAATCCTAACCATTATGGTAATGCCATTTTTGCTTAAAGAATACCCTAACCTCTAAAGTTATCTAAACCGACCTCTGATACCAACTATAAGGCCCCATCCTTAAACCTTACATAATCTTGAGTTAATACAAGATTACAAATTGAGTATCTTTTCAGGTTTAGAGTTTTATAGAATTAGGACATAACTATTACATATCAAAAGATTACAAAGTAGAAACTTTTACTAAGTTTCCATTAAATAAAAACTCTTAAAAAGAAACATGTCCACTTCCATGTTTTAGGTTGCATGACTTTTCCTTGATCCCATCCTTGACTCTATTCCATGATAAGTCCAGTGAAAAACATTTCAAAAACTTGGGATGAGCATAAAAAGCTCAGTAAGGGTTATAAAAATATGGAAAGGAATCATGAGTACATGTATACATAAGAATGAAATCATACTTTACCCATAAAACATAGGAACATTAACATACCTCATCAAACCATGAATAAATCAGAGAAATCATAAGACATAAAGGTAAATTTAGGCATTCATAACATTCTTACATAGGGAGTAACCCTCTTGGTTACGTTTGGAATACCCATCACAGTATATTCCCTAAATCTCTTTGGAGAAACCTTGACGTTTCACTCCTTCACTTTACCCAATGCATTGGAGAGCTATATCGGGCTCACCCGCCCTTAGTCTATCACGGAACCACCCGTCTTCATACTAATGCCCAAGAACCTCAACATAATCGTATCACATAAAACATGCATAAAGGAAACATAACATTTCCAACTTTCAATCACAAGATATCAATACAAAACATTGATATAAAAACATTACGAAAACCATTTTCAATACCAAAATAAAAGAAAAGTAAAACATGGTATTTATTTTTCTTTTAAAAAGAAGGTATGGCTTGTAGAGGAAGCCGAAACTCAAATAACGGTAATGGCGGTGAAGAAGTCGTTGTCGCCGCATACGTACAACAAAAACATTCCCTTTTGTCATTTAGTAAACGCTTCATATAAAAAAAAGATTCCTTTTGAATAAACGTAAAAGTCAAAGGGGTTTATACACCGTATAAAAGAAGGTTGTGTATAAAACATATATGCCTAAATGAAAGGAGATTGAGACGAAGTCCCATACAAAGACGGTATCTTTGGTTTACGGATAAATCAATTACATAATTATGTGTGACAAACGAATACACCAAATATAAGTGGATATTAAATGTAAAATAATCAAAGGTCATTCACACAGATTCAAAGGATGACATTTTCAATAACTACATGTTGAACCCAAAGAAATTGAAATTGGGTTAAGAAGTTCCCTTGACAGCCTAACCGCGTCACATCAAAATGTGTTGATGAGAGATAAAAAGTGTATCTCATCACTTGGATATAAAATTTACATCAATAAGGATATATGAGAACATATCCCAACATAACAATATGTAAATTAAAAGACCCAGCAAAAGAAGTCTTTTAAAAATGAGGAGGGTGAAAGGTTCCCTTACCGACTTGGGTATCTTTCAAAACATACACCCCATGAAAGAAGGACAATAAATCATTGATGTAAATACTCATAAACGAAAGTATATTACACAAATAGTAGAATAATGGGCAGTACATACACTACTCAATGGAAATTGTGGCATGTGTAGCATAAATCTCACGGGAATAAAAGTGAGATGAAAAATCCCTTACGAAAACTCGGCAGCCTAACGGCGCCACATAAAACTTACAAAAATGGATTGATGAGATCAAATAGGGTATCTCATCATATTAACTTAAAGTTTATAGAAAGACGAATATAAAAGAACATCCCACAACATAACAAAGAGGAGCTTAAAGGAAGTGACATAAAGGAGAGTACTTAAAAAGAAAGAGAGAGGTTAGATCTCTTACGAAAATTTGGCAGCCTAACGGCGCCACTCAAAACTTCCAAAATGGATTGATGAGAGAAAATAGGGTCTCTCATCACATGAACATAAAAATTGAAGTAAGATTAATATAAAAGAACATCTCAATAATAATAAATATGAGCTTTAAAAGGAATGACATAAAAGAGTGTACTTATAAAGAAAGAGAGGAGTAGGATCCCTTACCTCAGGCTTGACTTGACTCGATTGTTCTTTAACGTCTTGAATAATAAACTTGAGTTAATTTATTCTTTCTTATGAAACTTCTTAAAGTTCATTAATCCTTTTATAACACTTATTTCAATGTTATAAACATTATGTAATAATTTATGTTAATAATGTTTGTTTGTTCAATATTAGGTTCTTTACTCGAAAATGGACTTCTTACAATTACATGTTGTTTGTGTGGTCAAAGGTTCATTATATCCAGAATGATATTCATGATTTTTATATCATATATATCATATATATCGAGTATATACATGTATTTATAATATTACATAATCATTTAGAGGTAAGAAATGAAATGCACCGTTCATGGAGACGGTAAGCCGTACGTACGCATGAACGCTACTTTCATTTCTATCTCATACTTTAATGGATAGAAACAATAATGATATAGAGGTATATTATAATTCCAGTATAACATCATATATAATAACTTTAAATCCATCCTTTATACGTCCCATGTATGGCATTAACAAATCAAATCACTTTGAGGGGGCGGTAGTCCGCACTTCCTAAAATGAAATTATCGTGTTTACCCACAATGGAAACCATAAAGGTATGAAAAAAATGAAAATACAGAAGCTTAAGTAAAACATAAACATATTATATATCATATATAAATATAGTTTCATCTAAATGGCCACCTTTGAAGGTGTTATATGAGTGTTGAACAATCATCGTTTCGGGAGGCAGAATTTCGCCATCCACGAAAACCGTATGTTCTTTAACCATTTGATGTGGTTGTGTGAGAGTGTAGATCAAATAAATATTATAACAACATCCTAGTATATTTTAGATACTTGTGTTGTTTCAAAATAAGTAAATAAAAAGAGTTTAGGGGTTGGAGAAGAAAAATAAAACAAATCAACATTAGAGAATGAATTACCTTTAAAAGTGTAACTCCTTTTGATTTGAGCCTAAAGGCTTCCTTTGAAAGAATTCTGCCCAAAGGGAATCCTCTAGGATGAGGAGAGGGTTGTGGAGAGAGTAAATGGGCAGGGTATGGACGAGCCAAAGGCTTGAGGAGTGTGTGAAATGAGGTAGAGGTGGGGGACTTTTATAAGTGGAGAGGAGGGGCACTTTTTGAAAGTAAAGATAAGTTACTTTATTTTAAAATGAGTTTCAGATTAAAAAAATTCCCAAATTGAAATAATTCGAGGATAAGGTGATAAGGGTTCGAAATCCACTCATTCAATTCGTTTTGGCCATGTGTAGGGTTTAGATTTTACATTAACTTTCCATTTTATTTAAATCGTTAAATAATGAGGTCATCGCTGCATCATCATGATGTCATAAATAATTTAATTTATTTAATGTCTAAAAATTAAAAAAAACTATGATGTAGGAAATCTTTTTAGATTTCTAATGAATATTTATAGTCATGATTTTGACTTGTTTAACCCCACTTAAAAACTATTTTGGTAAAACAACTCTTGTTTGTGTGAATTTAATTTTAACATTAAATAAATATATATTAATGTCATTTTCCAACCAAAGTGGCTCCATGGGGTCCCCAAGTTGACCCATGGTTTGTCTTGGTCGGCCATGACTCATAAAATAGGGGTAGGATAAGTGTCATGGTGTTTTCATATTTTTATAATATCATTTTTACCTTAAATTACACAAATTACCTCTAATCGCGATTAATGAAAAAAAGTTACTATTCACCAAAAAATTATTTTCATCCTATTCAACCACATTTTACATACTAATGACAACAATGTATGTTAGATTTTCAAAATTCAATACACATTAGTGGTAAACTTTCATTTAACTAAAAAATCAGTTTGCTTGATTACCACTTAGTGGTTTCACTATTCATCAAAAATTGGAGTTTTACAGAAAATTACCAAAAATTCAACCTAAGCTATATTTGATATTCCGAATTCAAAAATGATGTCTATTTTATAAAATCCATAACATATAAGTCACATTAATTGATTTAATAATCAATTCCCGCTGTCTGATCAAATAGCGTGTTTTTATGAAACAATAAGTATCAACAGATTGACATTGGTTTAAGTCTGATTTCAAAGTGAAATTAATTCCAACGACCACTATTGGATTTAACGGTAATAATATATTCTAATTTCACTTTAAAACCAATTCAAAAGATAATCTAATCATATAAATGAATTAGATTAAAAAGAGGTTTTGAATTAAAATACAACATTTTACACTATTCATTTAAAAAAATGAACTTTATCGGAAAGATACCAAAAATTTACACAAAGTAAATTTTGATGTCCCAATTCTTAAGAAGAGTTTTATTTGGTCCAATTGAATTTATAAGAGTGAACAAAACTATATTTAATGATGGTTCTCCATCAAAAGGCGATAATGACCCTTTAGTGAAAACCAGGGCATATACGCCTAAAATTGAATTCTTTCCATATATTTAGCCTTTATCTTTTATTGGATAAATGTAAAAACATTTAAAAACATTTATAATCATATTTTAGTTATTTCAATCCATTCCCGCTAATACAACGGCTACATGTTAACTACCATATAAAATAATATTATTTTATTATTAGAGTGCAACGTAAGATTCCCAAGAAACTCGTTGTTGCGTGTTGGGTACGCCATTGAGCATAGCGTCCCATTTAAATTCATATTAATATTTTATTCACAAATATGGATAAATATAAAAATTTCATATTCTTTATTTACCTGGGGTGTTACACAAAATATATCTAATTAGAGTAAAAATTGGGATACAATCACTTACCTCCAGATTCCAATTAGTTAAATGTGATATATCATATTGTATAATTATTTTAAACATGTTATTAATTTATAACATATCCATATTTATATTTTTAATATCCACTAGTAAAATTTCATCACTCGTTCATCGAAAATATTTCATTATTATTATTGTTTCAGATTCATCGTTTTATCATGAATGAATTATCATGGATGTTGTAGTTATTATAAATAAGATATTGTTTCAACAGTTCTATAATGATATCGAAAATATACATATCATATTTATTCATTATATATACATTGATAATTAACTACTAATTTTTTATAACTATCATATATATTCAATATTTCCATCATTATTACTATCCATGTGAGGTTGTGATGGAAAATTATTTACATCGGTTCATTAGGCTGGAGTCTGTCATACACACGGTCATTGGTTTTGAATCCCATTTTATAGAGAATGAGATGAATAAATATTATGACATAAAAAAAGTTGAATATAGTTTATATATTGTCATTATTAAATTTTTATTTTATGTCAATAATTTAATGTTGTAAAATTTGCACTAAAAATAAGGAGTCTAATTAAGACGGTTAATTTCTCTTAGAGAGACCTTATTTAGTTCTATTATTAAAGACTATGGGTTTGGTATTTTTGTAAGATTATAAAATCTATAAAAAGGATAAGTATTCTAGAGGATATTCTTAGAATGTTTTTATCGACATAAATGGTTCAACATGTATGATTAATTGATGTAAGGAGGCGACCTTTTAAAAATTAGGTGAGTGGAACACATAAAATTATTTTATGTTTCGAAATATTATACGGTTAAATAATACCAAAAATTCCTACCATATTATTAAAATTAAATAGTGATAATATTAAGGCCTATATAAACCCATAGATGTTTTTTATGTAATGTATAATTGATTTTAACCTTAATCATTTTAGATTAACCCCAGATAAACTCATTTTGACCATAACTCTAGAAATCAAATTTTATTGTTTTAAAAATTAATTAAGAAGAAAAAATAATCGTACTCTATTAAATAATATTTTTTTATGATTAGATATATTTTATATATATTATCAATTTTAATTCTCAAAATTGGTAGAATTCAAAAAAAATAATCTCATAAAACGTGGTGAAATACAGTTTCTCAATAAATGCAATATTTAAGCTAAAATGATATTTAAATAAATTTATGACCTATATTAAATATTATATTGTTTTAAATTCATATATTTAGATACAAATATTTATATATATATTAAATAATTCATTATTAATTTTATTTTAATAAATTAAAAGTGCAGGGAATTATTAATTTTAAAAACAGTTTTATGAATACTATCCATATTTTCATCCAAATGATTTTATCATTATTTATAAACAATTGGTAGTAAATACATGGATAATTATACATATTATAAAAAATTAATATATATATACATATATGTATTAATATTCAAATACTACATTTTAAATTAAAAAAACAATTCTAATAGAAAATTTTAATAACTCGTTCAAGGATTATTTAGGCCAAGTAATTCAGAAATTGAGATTAATCATATAAAAATAGAATTTTAATTAAATGAGATAAAAAAATGTTAATTTTATTTTAATATTTTAAAAAAATTAAAACACTATAATTGAATCTCAGGTGTTACATTTATTCATTCACATCAACTTAGAAAAAAACAGCATCGATTGTGTGTTGTGCAGACTTCCCCATCCACGACATGACATTTTCTATTTTTAACCACTCTCTCTATTTCCAGGATAAAATTATTTAATTAAATAATATGTTTTAAATATATAATATAATAATTATTATAAAAATTGAAATTATAATACAATTTTTTCCCTCCCATTCTATCGGAAATGAAAACATTAACCGTGTGTTGTGCAGAATATCACATCCATGTAGTAATGTATCTCATTTTTCATCTACTTATTTATTATTCATTAAATTAACAAAAAATATGATTCATAAGAATAAAAATATCTAATTAATATAAGTAATATTCAATAATAACATTATTATTACAAAATAAACGACTTTAATAATAATAATTATCCAATTATTATGATATGATTGGGTTTGGTTCGATCTAACCACCTACTTGAATAGTGCTATAAAATTATATGAATAATATATATGTTAACATAAATAATATTATTATTATTTGTTAATAATTTAATTATAATTTAATTATGTTTATTTATATTTTATTTTATTTATTTAACTTAATATTAAAATATCGTCATCAATCTCCAATAATACTTATATATACTGAAAGAAGATTCTCATTCACACAACATATCTAAAAAAATTATTTAATGAGATAATATATTTTTATATAAATATAATTTATATATTATGGTACATTAATCAATATAGTCATTATGAACATAGAATAAACTATTCTGTACCAAAATCGATATTATAAAACATGTGTAAAATAGTTAACAGAAGTTACTAACACCTGATGGTAAAAATAAATCTTCTAAAACTAATATATTGTTAATAAATGATATTAATTATTGTATATGCAAGGAAATGTAAATATAATATTTTATAAAATAGAATATTAACATAGTTATTTTCTTATAAAGGATAAAGAGAATTCTACTATGTGGGGAAACAAGGTAAGGGTGGCTTGTCTTTATTTTCACCTTTTGAAGTATATTTCTTATTATATATCACATTTTTAGAAATATGTATATAAAATAAATTTAATATTTTAACATGATTCTATTATATTTTATGATATTTAATTTCCTATTACATTTTCATTATCTTATATAGTTTTTACTCGGAAATTTAAAAAGTTGTAAGGGTTTGTTCTAAGTCAATTTTAATTAATTTTGTTTAAAATCATATTGTTTAAATTAATTATTTCATATTTTATTTATTCTACCTAATGAATATTTTTTATTATCCTCAATATAATATTATTCGATAAAATTTTTCTTTATAACCACATTATAAAATGATTCTTACCACAAGGATTATGTCCTTTGAATGGGATTCTTGGTCGAATATCCTATTTATTGCAATATAGTTATTTTTATATACCAATACAAATATATATGATTTATATAATATTATTTTTATATTATATCCTGAATTATACTACATTCTTGGTATTTTATGTTCAATTTATAGATATTTATCCATTATGGGGTTTTATTTTATTGTTACTCATGCTGTAAAGTTTATTTTCCAGACCAAATTTAAAAAATGAGATATCTAAAATGTGATAAACCATTATGGGATTATGTTAAGTCTTTTTATACAATATAATTTTTATTTTAAACCCCTAAATTTATCCTGTGTGATCCTTATATCGACATTATTTTTTTAAATTGGATTTTCTCTAATCATTTTATGTGATGTGGTTTACATAAATATATATTTTATATAATAAAAATTAAATTATTCTTCACATGTATTTTATATTTGAAGTCAAATTTTATGAATAAAAACGTTATTTAATTTTAATGGATCATTTATTTGAGATTTATTTAAATTAATGTATTAATATATCACATAGTTGTTATTTCCATCTATTTTGGAAATGGGTTTTTACAATACAAAGATAAATATTTGCATAATAAATTCATTAAAAATATATGAAATATAAATTATTTTTAAAACTTTTTTAATTTAAAAAACATAACATGATTTTGAAACATCCATCCCATAACTTATGGTTTTATAAAGATAGTTATTTTTAAATTAATAAATAATTTTTCTTTAAAATGGATTTTTCTAGAAAAATGATCAAATTTAGAACGTTTTCCAAACTAAAATTCTACAATTCCTCTAAAAGAATATCCCCTCTAGACATTA
The DNA here is from genome assembly GCA_963277665.1 of Viscum album. Classification (NCBI taxonomy): domain Eukaryota; kingdom Viridiplantae; phylum Streptophyta; class Magnoliopsida; order Santalales; family Viscaceae; genus Viscum; species Viscum album. The sequence goes on from OY728162.1 coordinate 133,082,283, forward strand.
ATTTTTTACATATTATTCAAAAATGTGAAATTTTAAATATCTATAATATAATTGATCTATCGATGCATTTTTTTTATATATCATCTACTTTAATATAAATGAGTTTTATTATAATATATTTCTTCTCTAATCACTTGAAATAACATTTATTTTATTTAAGGGAATAAAACTCGATTCTATATGTTGTTTGAATAGGGATATTATTGAAAAAACCATAAAACCTTTATCTATTAAATGTAACTAAATTACTCCTCTTTATTTATATTGAATTTAATTTACCAGAAATTTTAAAAAATATATTTTGATACTGATTTATTTTTCATTGGTATATCATGTTATGATTATTGATGAAATTATAAATATATTCAATATTTTATTACATTTTAAAGGGATATGCAACCAACAATATTTATATGGGTCATTTAAGACGTGAATAATGAATCATATTTTTAATCCTAATTTTCTTCGTAAAACAACGAATGATTGATTTCATGTGGGACATGTATGTATGGATGAATTTTTGGTGGGGTTAAATATCACCCTCTAATGAATTGTTTGGGGATTGATATCTCATGGGATAATTATTTGTGAACATACTTGAATTTTTTCAAAACTATAATAGTGGATATATGTGGATTTTTTTACAACATATAGGGTAGACATACATGGATTTATTCACAATATGTTCTTATTCATATATTTATATCAAAATTCTATACATATTCTTATGATTATGTTATACTCTCATGGATCTTGTTTACTCACTCTCTTGATTCAATAGTAATATTATGTCAGTTTATTTTTCAGAGAAGGTGTTTTATGATATTTGATTTGTTGGGTATTATTTTCTTATTTATCATAATTATAAAAATATATCATCTTTTTATGATTTATAATATTTTATTTCTATCTCTCATGTGTACTCATACTGAGCATCTTATATCTATCCTTTATTTTTTTTCCATTCCTCATGTTATGAAGATGAGGGTAATGTTTGAAGATTTTAAAATGGATATTAGTATGCTTTGATTATTGAAATTTTTTCACATGTTTTGTGAAATATGTTTTCTATGTAGTTGGTCCTCAAAGACACTGAATTGAAATAATATATATTTTGTGCGTTATTATTATTTTTTAAATAGTTTGAAATTTGTTCATGTTTAACATTGACCATATAAATTTTCATAAATGTGAATTTTTAATAGTATGTGTTTTTAGAATTAGACCATGAAGTGTGGGCCTGAAACATCCTAGGCGGACCTACATACTAGTTACCATTTTTTTTATTATATAGGTAATCCCCCATGTATTTGGGTCATGCATAATGGTATGTGTGTTTTCATTAAAATTAAATAAAAAACTTTTCAATCAAATTTTTATAAAAGACTATGTTGAGGTAAAATGGGTTTGAGTTATTTACTATTTAATCATTTTTAAATAATCTTATAATTCATTATCGAATAAACTAGATATAAATTATTAATTATTTTGTAGTTTTTTAATTTATTAGTTGTAAAAATCATTCTTAAATTTTTTATTTTAAAAATTATATTACTATAAATGTAATTAAGGGCTCCTGTTGACAAGAAGTGATCAGTCACTAAGGAGATTTAGTGAGGGGAAATAAGAATTATTTTTAATGGAATTGAATATGTTTGAGGTATGTGGTCCATATGTTCTATCATATGGTTTATGATTTATTTAAGAATATGATATGTGGTCTCAGCACTATGACTGATCAACTATTTTGGTTAAAATAGATTTTTTCGTGTAAAATAAAACTCCAAGGAATGAAATGAATGTTTCATATTCTTTCATGGACCCTACAATATTAGTTTATACCTTAGACATTGATGGTTGAGGATATGATTAATATTATAACTTTATAAACTCAAGATATTAGTGAATATATTCCCTTAAAAGACTTTATTTGAGTATCTTATGTTTCATGATATATCATACTAAAATAAATCCTTAATAAAATTAAATTTTAAAGGACAATCCTTATAGTCATTAAACTAGTGAGAATTGACAATAGTAAATATTCTTTATATTAAATATATTTGTAATAAATTTAAAAATATAATTGTAAAACAATTATTCATTTTTTATTTATTATATCAATATAATCTTAAGATCATTTTTTGAGATTTTTCTAATGTAATCATTTTTATGTTAATAGTAAAATACATATTTTCAAAAAAAAATATATCAATTCTATAATACAAGAATGATATAAAAGTATAAGTAACCATTTTTATGTAAAAATATATTTAATAAATAATAAAAAAATTGAAAATACTATGTTGATTTTATAAATCATATGTTTATCATTTTTGAAGCTTAAGTAATATTTTACACAAATAAACTCTTTATGCTCATTTATAATAAAAATTAATCATTATCACTATAATGTCCCATATTTTTCCATGAATTATTTTAATATTATATGGGACTTAATTTGAGACTAGGCTCTGAGAGGGCATGCAGTCTCGAGGCCTGGTGATCCCAGAACAAATGTTTGAATTAAATTAAATAATTAAATTACGTGCACATGTGGTTTTCCTGAAAAAGAGGAATAACTCTTAAACAGTTGCTCAGATAAGAAATACGAAGGCACTATTGCGTTCAGAGCAGCGATTTTACCTTAGGTGAGGCCTAACGACGGCCAGCACAGGTCAGTGGTGAAATCCAATTTTTGGGACATAAGAGTAATAAGATAATTAAATAAAAATATTTTATTCCGCATCAAAATATTTTAAATCTACTGCAACAGATATCTCTTATCTATTTTAATTAAATAAAGACCTCCGCAAGGGTCTAGGGTTACAAACCTCATAATTCGGAATCCCTTAGGGGCTCTGGAGGCTTTGGAGATTACCTCCCAACACGACAACGACATTCATGACGATTTTCGCTGGTAACGATGACGCGGTGACTGGATCTTCGCCAACGAACACCGCAGATCCAGTTAGGATGTTTTTTTATTTCCTTCCCCGTTTTTGATTTCCGTGACGAATGCGGACTAATCCACGAATATATTAGCCCACAGATCGATCATTCATGCGGGACAGGTTTTGCTGGGATTTTTATGTTGTTTGGTTTTGATCTAATGTCGACGAACCCAAATCATCATGAACAACCATCGAGGTTCGTCCCTCTTGTTTGATTCTTGTATTTTTCTCCCTTGCATTCTTCGTTGCGTTCTACACGTTCTTGGAGGAAATCGGTCATTGGGCATTCATTTGTCGGCGCAACGATCAGAGATTGAAGATCCAACCCCGGAGCGATGTCACGGAGGTGCGACGCTGGTTTCAGAAGGCGGTTTGGAGCGGTTAGAGAGTTACATGTTTTCAAGAGTTTTTCTTCGGATGGATCATTCGAGCTTTATAATCAAATTTAAGAGCCGAGAACACCCGTTACGATGTTTGTATGACGAAACGAACCCATACCTGGAGTATCAGGATGAACGGATGAGAAACCAAGGATCTAGAGGTTCAGGTACGATGTGAGGAAGAAGACGACGTTTCTGGAAAAATCCCAACTACACGCCATGTATTATAGGCTACATGGTGTGTGTTCGTCGGCGGACCACTTGGCATGTACTCCGGGAGTACACGGACACGGGATGGGTACCTGGCCAAGGACACGGTGTGTATACCCTTCCTCGGCCAGACTCGGCCAGATACATGGGATACCCCGTGTACTGGTACGTAGGCAGGAGACACAGACACGGGATGGGTACACAGACAAGGACACAGTCTGTATACCCTTCCCTGGCCAGACTCGGCTAGATACATCGGATACCCCGTGTACTGGTAAACGGGTAGGTAGCACGAACAAGGACAGAGGCCGTGTATGGGCACATGGCCAGCGTACACGGAGCTAGCCCAGGTGCTCGGACATGGCGTGTGACTCTTCTACATGCATTTTAGTTGCAACCTATCTGAAAAGCCAAATTACAAGGGCCGTTTACACGGGAAGTACCCAGAGTCAAGGAACACGGTGTGTGATTCCTCTACACACCGTGCAGTTTAGTTTTACACAGCTTGGACGGATGACACATGCCATTTACACGGGAAGTACCCGAGGTCAAGGAAAATGGCATGTTACCATACTACATGCCATATAACCAATTATTCATAGCATGAGACACTAGTCCTATGTGACTTGGACAAGATTTCTTAGGGTTCGTACCCTTGGTATTTTCCCAGAAGGTTCTGTATCATTTCCTATATACAGGAGTATGATACCTTCAGCAGGACTTTCTAAATAGAGTTGTTGGAATCCCCTCTGTGAGACATAGAGCCAGATCCTCTATTCATTCCTAGAACACTAGGTAGAGTTCTTGGTATCGACGTGACCATCTTTTCCCGGGCATTTATCCTCCGCTTAGCGGATTAGTTCAGACTGAGTTGTTGGAATCACTCCATGGCTATTGGTTGTGATCCTCATCTGAGTATCATGTTCTCAAAGTATATATGGAGAGTGTTCTCTCAGAATGAGTATTTTGTATCTCTCTCTTAAGAACTAGGAGTGTGTTATCCTTGTTACGTTCATAGTGGAATCTTCGAGCCGAATCATAGTGGTGGTTTCGCGATAGTCGATCGTATTTGAGTATATCTGGATATTAATGTTATATGTTCTGTAGAAATATACTGTGTGGAGCTGACTATATAATTTGTTTTTTATTTTTCCGTTGTTGTATTTTCTTTGTGGTTTCAGGGTGTCCTACTGGGTATTGTTATTCTCACCCATGCATGGGATTTGCCCGCACGTGTCATGTATTGTGAAGACGAGTGATCCTTTGAAAAGATTCTAGGTGGACCAGGACCGGACGATACTCAATTTGATCAGACAGGCCATGGTGTGTTCCTACGGCTACAGACTGCAGTCCCAACACCATTCTTTATAGGTTAGACTTTGTTAAGAACTCTATTTTACTAGGCTTGTAATTTTGGTCCATGGTTTTACTTTCTTGTACCATACTTTCATGTTGTACTCTATTGGTTGGGATTTAGTGTATTAATGCATATTTTCCATTTTTAGTAGTTTTTACTTTTCTTCTTGGTGGGATTGGAAATGTGTGTGCGTGTGTACGGGTGTATAGGCAATCCCTCCCAAGTTAGTAGCATTCCTACTCAGTGCTAGTCACCAGCCACTGGCCTATTTGAGGAGGGATTGGGGAGTTCCAGCTCAGGACCCACTGGGATGGGTTGTGACAGAGTGGTATCAGAGGTGGTCGGTTCTACATTAGGACCAAGAGTCTATGAGTTGGTTTGGGGCAACAGTGTTAAGTGTTTAGATTTCGGCTTTCATTCTAGGGACCCCAGTGTCAGTACGGGAGGCCGATGTATCCATACACCAGGACACTGATAACTTGATTTTCGACTCGGAACATGAGAACACTAGTTGCTGGGGAAATAATGTTTCATTTATCATATAGAAATATGTTCTGGTTTCCATGTCATTCTTTATTCAGCTCTCCAGATATACTCACTGACTGAGATACATATTGTTTCCTTATAGGATGCCTCCACGAAGAGAACCCTATAGGATCCAGCAGCTCAATCATGAGGACTACCCCCTCAGTGATGAAGCTTTGATTTATGGACCTAATCCCCATGTTTTACCATAGGGTTGTGTCCCAGTTATCCCACCCCCTGTGGAGCAGTGTTTAGTGCCTGCTGTACCAGTGGACGAGGGGTGTAGGCTGACCGCACTCCACGAGTTTCAGAGATAGAGACCCATCATGTTTCGAGGAGAGCATGACCCTCAGGCAGTAGAGGACTGGCTTGAGGCAGTGACCAGAGTCTTCCATTTGGTTAGGACACCAGCAGACCAGATGGTGATCCTGGCAGTGAGCCTTCTGCATGGCTCGGCTGGACGATGGTGGAGTTTGGTTATCCAGACCCACGATAAGGTGACTCTTGCGTGGTCAGAGATTGAGCATCTCTTCAGAGAGGAGTTTTCACGGGATACCCTAAGAGCAGTACGTAAACATGATTTTCTTCAGCTCCAGCTGGGAACCATGTTAGTGGATGAATATTCATCGAGGTTTACCGACCTCTCTCGGTTCTCGTGGATATGGTCAGAGATCAGTACTTCTGAGCTCAGACTTTTGAGTGGGTCTTGAGCAGAGATATCCGAGCTAGCATCTTCCCTATGAGTATTACTACTTATGTTGGGGTGCTCGAGCGGGCTTTGGTGGTCGAGAGCATCTTGTCAGAGCAGATACAACCGACAATTGTCAATGGTGGGTGAGCTAGAGCAGAGACCTCAGCATTAGGGAGCCGACGTCAAGGACCCAGACATGGGAGACGTTTTCAGAGGATATCCCAGGATAGGGGATCTACCGTACAAGCTTTTCAGGGCGCATCCAGGTAGCCTCAACAGAGGTGATGCTACTCATGTGATGACATGGGAAATCTTGCTTGAGATTTTATGACCTTCCATAATACTGACACGGGATCATTGGATGGACCACCGAGGTAGAGGCAACATGTGGAGTAGGCAAATCCACTGGGCGGCGGACGAGGTAGAGGAGCTGGGAGAGCAGGTGGAGGTGGTCGGTGTTTGGACCCTTTACCACCACCACCCCAAGAGGTCCACCCCAGGCTCAGAGAGCTGGTGGACTGAGGAAGGGACAGCTGCAGGCGGCAAGGGCTTCTGATCCAGGTACTCTCGGAAATATTAGAGGTACAATCTGTGTCTTTTCTACTTCAGCTATCATACTAAAAGACACAGGTTCTAGTCATTCCATTCTGGCTTCTTATCTTGTTCGGGACCTTGAGATTCTAGTTGAGTCGTTGAATTGACGCTTACGCTTGGAAACACTGACCGAAAAATATTCAGAGATCACACACCTATGTAGACAGTGTGACCTGACCCTTGGAGGCGAGAGTTACGGTTGGAACCTCTTGGTGGTAGCATCAAGGCCTTACGATGTCATTCCTGTTTTGGATTAGATATCCACAATTCATGCCCAGATCGACTATTTTAGGGGAATGGTGCGGTGTGTCCATAGTGATGGAATGAGGTTCTCTTTTTTAGGGGAACGAGTGTCCTAGGCATCACAGGATGGACTCGTGAAAAGGATGGCACGACCGATTTCACATCAGTTGGCAAGAATAGCCCTTGGCGCTACAGTTGTTACGAGTTTCCAGTTTCCAGCAGTAGTGGCTGAGTATGAGGTTGTCTTTCCGGAGGATGTCCCTGGACTACCTCCCCGATGAGAGATAGATCTCTATATTGAGTTGGATCCTGGGACACCACCGATATCAGCATCAGCATATCGAATGGCTAATGTAGAGCTTCGTGAGCTGAGAGTGTAGCTGGACGACTTATAGAAGATGGGATTTGTGTGACCCAGTGTTTCACCCTGGGCGACCCCAGTGCTATTTGACAAGAAGGAAGACAAGAGCTTGAGGCTATATGTGGATTACCGGCGCTTGAATCAGGTGACCGTGAAGAACCAGTATTGACTACCAAGGATCTATGACCTCTTCGACTAGTTGAGAGGGGCACAATGGTTCTCTAAGGTTCATCTACGATCAGTCTATCACCAGTTGTGAGTACGGGATGTGGATATACCGAAGACAACTTTCTGATGCCTCTACGGTCACTATGAGTACCTGGTGATGCCCTTCGGCATGACGAACACCCTGGATATGTTCATGGGACTCATGAATCAGATCTTTCAGCCCTATCTAGATTGGTTCGTAGTAGTCTTCATCGATGATATCCTTGTGTACTCTGTGTCCGAGGAGGAGCATGCGAGACACCTAAGGATGGTTCTTGACACACTCTGATAGCACAGGTTGTATTGGAAAATCTCAAAGTGTCAGTTCTGGATACAAGAGGTCCACTTTCTAGGGCACGTTATCTCAGTAGATGGTGTAGCAGTGGACCTAGCCAAGGTGGAGACAGTTCTAGCATGGGAGCCACCCCAGAGTGTGACAGAGGTGTGGAGTTTCCTTGGGTTGGTAGGATACTATCAAATATTTATTCTGGATTTCTCCAAGATTTCATCACCCATGACAACGTTGACCCGAAAGGGGAAGCCTTTCGTGTGGACCGAGAGATGCCAGCAGGCTTTCCAGTAGTTAAGTCTGAGTCTGACGAGTGCCCCGATCATGAGATTACCAGAGGAGGGGGTTGAGTACATAGTTTTCTACAATGCATCAGGAAACAGGATTGGTTGTGTCCTGATGCAGAGGTAAGAAGTGATTGCTTGCGGCTCATGTCAGTTGAGGCCACAGAAGCAGAACTACATGACCCATGATCTTGAGTTTGAAGCGGTAGTCTTCGCATTGAATATTTGTTGACACTACCTGATAGGAGACCGGTTTATCGTCTACTATGATCACAAGTGTCTCAGATATACCTTTTGTCAGAAAGATATGAATTTGAGATAGAGGCGGTGGCTTAAGTTCCTCCAGGATTACGACTTTGAGATCGTTTATACTCCTGGGAAAGGGAACGTAGTGGTAGATGCTCTCAGCAGAAAATCCAGTTCGCAATTGCTGGATGAGTCGATGTGGTAGTTTTCCTCTTTACAGTTATCCTTCATGGATGGAGATAATAGAGCCTAACTCCAATATATGGTTGTTACCCCTACACACTTACAGTGAGTCAGGAAAGCACAATGCGAAGATGCTAGATGTGGGACTCTACGTGCTCAGATATCCACAGGTTTTGCGGCTGATGGATATTCAGAAGGTAGGGAGCACGCTATTCTTTTTAGGGGGCATACAGTAGTACCAGAGACGTTGCAGGAGGAGTTTCTATGGGAGTTTCATACAGACTCCTTGGAAGTGCATTCAGGCATGGAGAAGATGTATCAGGACCTCCGACGTCGGTTCTAGTGGCCAGGAATGAAGAAGTGTGTGGTAGAGTTTGTTTCTCGGTGCCTTACATGTCAGCAAGTAAAGGCTTAGCACTAGGTGCCATCGGGATTGACTCATCCCCTTGAGGTGCCAGAGTGGAAGTGGGACGGGATATCCATACACTTCATGACAGTTTTTCCACGTACGTCCAGGGGACACGATGCCATCTGGGTGATTGTTGATCGACTCACCAAGTCGTCCCACTTCCTAGCCATACGAGAACAAAGTACAGTATAGAGAATGTAGCTCCTCTACGTGAAGGAGATAGTTCAACTTCATGGAGTGTGATCCACGATCTTCTGAGATCGTGATGCTCGTTTCACAACCCTATTTTGGAAGGGATTGCAGGAAGCTTTTGGGACTCAGTTACACTTGAGCACAACGTTTCATCGCCAAACTGATGGTTAGACAGAGCGGATTATCTAAGTCCTATAGGATATTCTTAGTGCTTGCATACTTGACTTTGGTCATAGCTGGGAGGATCACATACCACTGGTGGAATTTTCTTATAACAACAGTTATCATTCCACTATTGGTATGGCGCCATTCAAGGCTCTGTACAGGCGACCATGCAGGTCACCGCTTTAATGGACTGACCCAGGAGAGTCAGCACTTTTGGGCCCAAAGATGGTGAGAGATACTATAGAGAATGTTCAGGTCATCCAGGAGCGGACGAAGAATGCACATAGTCGGAAAAAGTCTTATGCGAATAGGAGGCGGAGGCCCTTGGAGTTCGAGGAGGGAGACCATGGGTTCCTTCGGGTCTCAACTCGATGGGGATTGCAGAGATTTGGCCAAGGAGGCAAGCTATCTTCGAGGTTAGTCAGCCCTTTCTAAGTTTTAAGTAGAGTTGGAAAAGTGGTGTATCGTTTGGCTCTACCTCCTTATATGGACCGGGTACAGAACGTCTTCCATGTGTCGTAGCTACGGAGGTACGTGCATGATCCATCACACGTTATCGACTGGGGAAAACTGGACATCGATGAAGGAGCGACCATTGAAAAGTACCTAGTAGAGATCGAGGATCAGTAGGAGAAGATCCTTTGTGGGTGATCTATTACCTTAGTGAGTGTTCTGTGGGAGCATGGGAATCTCTAGGAGTGCATGTGGGAGTAGAAGGCTGAGATTCGTGTGCAGTACCCACATCTTTTTGAGTAGCCTTTGTTTTGGCTTTTCGAGGACGTAAAAGCCCTAAGGTGGGTGTGATGTAATGTCCCTAATTTTTCCATGTATTATTTTAATATTATATGGGAATTAATTTTGAGACCAAGATCTAAGATGGTGTGCAGTTCCGAGGCCCAGTGAGCCCGAAACAAATGTTTGAATTTAATAAATAATTAAATTACAAGCGCATGTGGTTTTCCTAAAAAAAGTGGAATAACTACTAAAAAGGTACTCGGATAAAAAATCTGAAGGCACTGTTCCGTTCAGAGTAGTGATTTTACGTTAGGAAAGGCCTAACATCGGCTGGCGCAGGTTGGTGGTGAAATCCAGTTTTTGGGACGTAAGAGTAATAAAATATTTAAATAAAAATATTTTATTCCACAATAAAATCTTTTAAATATGATGCAACAAATATCTCTTATCTTTTTTTAAATAAATACCTTTGTAGGGGTACATAGTTACAAACCTCATAACCTTGAAACCCTTGGCGGCTCTGGAGGCTCTAGAGAAGACCTCCCGACGCGGCAACAACGTTCTTGACGATTTTCTCCGGTGATGACGACGCGACAACCAGATCTTCGCCAACAAACACGGAAGATCTAGGTAGGATGTTTGTTTTTGATTTCCTTCCCCGTTTTTGATTTCCGCAATGAACACGGACTAATCCACGAAGGGATTATCCCGTGGATCGATCATTCTTGTTGGACGGGTTTTGTAGGGATTTTAAGGTTGTTTGGTTTTGATCTAACGACGAAGAACCCGAATCGTCACGAACAACGATCGAGGTTCGTCCCTCTTGTTTGATTCTTGTATTTTTCTCCCTCGCATTCTTCGTTGCGTTCTTGGAGGAAATTGATCATGGAACATTTTTATGTGTGCAAAGATCTAGGATTGAAGATCAAACCCCGGAGCGATGTCATGGAGGTGCGATGATGGTTTCAACGGGCGATTTCGAGCGGATTGGGAGATATGAGATTTTGGGTGTTTTCCTTCGTATGGATAATTCGAGGTTTATGATCCGATTTAAGAGCCGAAAACACCAATTACGATGTTTGTATGATGAAAATAATCCATCCCTTGAGTATCAGGACGAACGGATGAGAAACCAGGGATCCGGAGGTTCGGCCGCGGCGTGAGGAAGAAGACAACGTTTCTCGAAAAATCCAGACTACACACCGTGTAGTATGGGCTACACGACGTGTGTTCGTAGATGGACCACCTGGAATGTACTCCGGGAGTACACGAACATGGGATGGGTACATGGACAAGGACACGGCGTATATACCCTTCCATGGCCAGACCTGACCAGATACAGAGGATACCCCGTGTACTGGTACACGGGCATGCGACACGGACACAGGATGGGTACACAGCCAAGGAAAGGGCGTGTATACCCATCCCCAGCTAGACCCAGCTAGATAAATGGGATACCCCGTGTATTGGTACATGGACAAGCGGTATGGATATAGACATAGTCCATGTATCGGAACATTTCCAACGTACACGGAGCGAGCCCATGTGCTCGGACATGGCGTGTGACTCTTCTACATGCCATGTATTTGCTTTCTATCTTACAAGCCAAATGACACCAGCCATTTACACGGCCAGTACCCAATGTCAAGGAAAACGGTGTGTTATTCCTCTACACGCCATGTAGTTTAGTTTTACACATCTTAGATGGATGACATGGGTCATTTACACGGGCAGTACCCATGGTCTAGGAACCCGGCATGTAACCATACTACACGATGTGTAACCAATTCATCATTTATTGAGACACTTTTCTTCTGTGAATTGGACTTGATTTCATAGCCTTCGTACCCTTGGTCTTTTCCCTGAAGGTTCTGGTATCAATTTTTTTATACAAGAGTATGATCCCTTCAGTAGGACTTCTTGAATAGAGTTATTGGAATCCCCTTTGTGAGACATAGAGCTGGATCCTCTATTCATTCCTTCAATCCTAGGTATTGTTCTTAGTATCGACGTGACCAACTTTACCTGGCCTCCGATCCTCTGCATAGTGGATTAGTTCAGACTGAGTTGTTGGAATCACCCCATAGCTATTGGTTTTGATCCTCATCTGAGCATCATGTTATAAAATTACTTGTAGAGTGTGTTCTCCTGGAACGAGTACTTCGTGTCTCTCTCTTCAAACATAGGAGAGTGTTCTCTTTGTTGCGTGCTTAGTGGAATCTTTGAGCTCGATATTAGTGGTGGTTTTGAGTTAGTCGATCATGTTTGAGTATATCTGGATATTATTTTTATATGTTCTGTAGACGTATTCTATGTGGAGATGATGGTATCTTTCTTTTATGTTTTTTCCCTTGTTGTATTTCCCTTGTGGTATAGGGGTGTCCTACTGGGTATTTTTATACTCACCCCTGAAAGGTCTTTTCCCGCACGTGTCATGTCTTGTGCAGATGAGCAAGCCTTTGAAAGGATTCTAGCCGGACCCGGACTGGATGGTACTCAGTGAGATCAAATAGGCCCAGGTGTGTTCTTACGGCTACAGACTGCAGTCCCAGCACCATTAATTACAGGTTGGACTTTGTTACGGACTCTCTTTTGGTGGGATTGTACATTGGGACCATGATTTTACTTTCATGTACCTTACGTTCCTGTCATACTCTGTTGGTTGGGACTTAGTGTATGCATGCATCTTTTCCATTTTTAGTAGTTTTTACTTTTCTGCTTTGTGGGATTCGAAATGTGTGTGAGTGTGTATAGGTTTATAGGAAATTCCTCCCATGTTATTAGCATGCCTACTCGGTGCTAATCAACATCCCATGGCCTATTGGAGGTGGGCTTGGGGAGTTGCGGATCGGGCCCCACTGGGATGGGTCATGAAAATCACCTCTAAAAATAAAATATAAATAAGTTTAATATTCAATATGACTTTAAAAAGTAAATATCTATTAATTTTGTTTTATTTTCTAGAATAAAAATAACATTATTATAAATAATGTAAACTACTGATTTAATGGTAAAAAAATATTTTAAAAATATTTTTTAGTATTTTTTAACAGTTATGTAGTTAATAAAATTGAGATAATTTAAAATATGACTCATTTAATATATTTAAACCTTTATATAATATTATTTTAACTCATTAAATTGGTAATAAATTCATAAAAAGTCTATGGGAACATAATGGTTTAAGGTCATTTTTTTACACACAATATGTTTTAAAATATTATATATTTTACATTAAATATTTATTTGATTATATTTATAAAATTTAATTATAATTTGTGGAGATTAAATATATGTTTAGAACATAAAAATTTGAAAATATGGGTTACCTTATATTTTCAAATAAAATATAGATTACTGAGTTAGGAACTAGTTACCTAATAAAAAACCGAAATTTTACAATGATAAAACCTGTGATAAAAGATTGACACATTTTGAAGACATGCAAGGAAGGTATTTTATAAAGATCTATCAATTTGATAACAAAAAAAACTCCATTATTATGATCTTTATGGGTTATTGAATATGTAATCCTATAATAATATCATGGAAGATAAATTTTATTCCCAAAGTTTATATTTTCATCACTTATAAATGGGGATCACATTCTATCCTCCATGTTTACAATTTATATTAAATTTCACTTTGGAAATATTTTCAATATACCTCTCATAAAATTATTTTTATCATCCTTCTTCCTTAAATCTCTTGAAGTTATCTTCAATCATTCACATCAAAGGAAATATCCAAGAGAAGATCAATACTCCAATATTAGTATTACCTTTTTCATAATAATTTATCCTCAATCATTCTATAAAAAATATCATATATGTGTGAAAAAATAATGAAATAAATATCATAATTATAAAAATATTTTAATATATTAATTAATGACCATATTTTAATCATATTTTTCTACTAATAAAAAATAAATCATTATTAGTGTTCTGCACAGACTACCGCCTCCACAAAGTTACTTCTTCCATTTTCATAACCACTACTAATTATTTGTTTTAATGATGGTATTAATGTATAAATATGATATATATAATATTACAATTTTATTAATTTCAATGTTCTCATTTTCAATCATTACCTATCAATCATTGATAAATGGTAACACTAATAGTGCGTACATGCAACCAACTACCTCCACAAGAAAAAAGTTTCTTTTCCCATCACCACCCATAATTTAAGGATTTAAAATTATAATTAATATATAAAAATTATTTTTTGGAAACAGTTAATATTTTTGATACTATGAAAATATTTTAAAATTCTTTCTACCATGGTCAACAAACATATGGAGTTACTGAAAAATTAATGGAAAACACTCATGTAACAAATATAGAAACCTTAGCCTTCTCATAAAACATTAATGATTCTATGTATAATGATACATCAGAGTACAAGACATGATCATGAAGTCAAGTGTCTTTAAAGACTAGCTAAATAAAACTAAAAACATATACCTTAAAACACATCCTTATTTAATCATGAAATTGAGCTCCTAACATCCATTATACTCAAACATCTGCATATGGTACCCAGGGGAACACATGAAAAAAATGATGAGCTAAATAACCCAGTAAGGGAACAACCATAAAAACAAAGCATTAACACTATCATTAGAAGGCATGTCATGATGGATTAAAATGGAATTTAACATATATAACCTTTACATATAAACATATAATCATATAAACATGGATTCCTTGAGATGTAGAAGTAGCGGAAAATATGACTTTAGTATTATTCAAGTCTAACCACCTAGATTGATTCACATAGTTGCACAAGCCAAGGCTAACAGCCATGACCGTCACACAAAACATCTTATTAGGAAAAAAATTAACCAATGGATTAGAGCACTATATGGGTGAACCCATATTAACATTTCATGAATATTTTTTCCACATAAATAATCATACATTATAAATCTTACTTAAACATAAGGATTTCCCATAGAAGGAATTGGGTAATAAAACCATGACACAAATCATAGCAGATGGGATTGACAAAAAAGTTTCCATCAAATAATGGAACTAATGAATAAACGAAAATCATAAGGAAAAATATATATGTATCATGGTGAGTGATTTCAAATAAAATACAAAACATGTGTGAAATGTATTCAAAATTTTTTGGCATAAAAACATTTTTGAGTGGTTTTAAGGAAAATATTATAGAGCCTTTAAAATAGAAAAGGATAACATCATTTATACAAAATCAGAAGTGAATCGTGATGGTTTTCAGAATAAAAATACTTATTTAATAAATAAAATGGTTTCTTAAAACATAATATAGAGTTCACCTGAAATTGGGTAATAATTTGGGAAAGTCCTTCAAACAGATTTTCTTATCAAGAAATATTGATTATGGAATCACTTAAAAATATGTATATCCCTTAATGAGAATGATAAAGGGAAATTGTTACATGATTTTGGAACAGTCATATTGAATTTATAATACCAACATAAGAATAATAGATAACCTCACTTTTGTAAAAATAATGATAAATAAACCCAATGGAATAAAGGAGGTTCGGGTTGAATCCTTCCTAAAATATAGACATGGTGGCATGTGTACATAAGATGGGTTAATAAAAGGGAAAGGGGTTTTTAATCATTTAAAAATCATGAGTAATGTATGGGGGAGATACTTAATCATACCCCATTACTAGGAATTACAAATAAAAGGGCATAACATATAAGACAATCATGAATAAAAGTGAAATAGATAGGATCCATTACCTTAAGTCAGATAGTGTTCTCCACTTGATACTAATATCCTAAATAATAAAATTAGGTAAATTAATTAATAATTAAATAACCTATTATATATGTAAAAGATTTAGTATAATCTTTTTAGGTTCAATCATTTCATTTTTTATGGGTTATGTAGTTCAATTAGTTTTTTATGGTCCATTTGTTTTCCTCGATTTTAAGATCGGTTTACTTATATTCATGAACTGATAAACATGTATGATGAAAGTGCTTTTCCAAAATTAATATTATATGACATTTTCGAACATATAAGAGATTACGTTTTTTATATTATTGAGGTGTTGTGACCTCTTTATTGAAACAAAAAACATATATTGAAAGGTACAAAACAGAACCAAGCGGTACATCGGAAAGACAAAACATGGAATATTACCTTGTTCTAGAGTGGGTGCTCATGCAGTGGTAAGGAAGGTGCCAAAATTTTCCTTGTTGGTGTCGACCCATTCTTCCAGTCATTTTTTGCATCCATGCACCACCTTCATCATCTGCATGTTCTTTCGCATCGATGGGAGTCATGAAAGATAAAGAAGGATCATCATTTGATCTGATTTCTTTATTAATAGAAGTGAGAATTTAAAATTGGTTAGAAATGAAGACATTATAGCATACCTTCTCAAGGGGAGATGGTAATTTTTACATTGGTATCAGTACTCCGTTTGGCAGGGAGGCTTCATGCTTTTCCAACGTCCTCTGTTCCTCCTCTTCAATCAAATCATATTCATCAGGTAATCTCGTATGGGTTTTAGACAACATATATTAATTTGGAAGTGAAGGGGGGCTTATCCATGCTCATGATTAGAATTGAAACATGTATCCTCAATGACTTAAACAAGGACCTTAGAAACCACTAATTCTTGTTCTTTAGAATGATATTAATCATTTAACATAACCTTCTCTGAGGTCACAACATCTAGCACTATCTTACCCTTTCTCTATTTTAGAGTATGCATCTCCTGCCTAACTCTATATTCAGCCACTGCTTGCGCTAAGTGCTCCTTGTCCATTTGGATATCCTCTGAGTCTGTTTCTATTCCTTCACATTTCATGCCTTGGACCAGAGCAAATTCGAATGACAATCATCTTTTAGATTCATTCTTCCCTTCATCAATATCATACTAGCTAACCTTTCTTGATCCGGCCAATTGATGTGTGAAAGGAAGACCTTCACCTTGTATCAAACTCTGAGTTTCAATATGTCTAAGACTCTACAACTCAGACTGAATTGTCACTGCCGGAGTATTTTCAGAAAGATAAATTCGGCCAATAGGAACTTGAGGTTCACCTAGGTATTTTTTGGAAAGTGTATAATTCCCTTAAGAGGGTTTGAGGCTATATTTTCTTCTACATTGAGACTCGTTGTGACCTTTAAGCATTAAATTCGTACATTTCATGCTGGAGTGACAGTTGGACCTATAGTGTCCTATCACGCAGCACACTTCACAATATGGAGGCAGTTTTTTATAGACAATTCTCAAGTTGAATTCATATTGAGCCATGGAGTGAAAAACCTTATCAGCAAAAGTGGATCCTAAATAAATTTCAAATAATATTCTAGAAAAATGACCGAATCTAGAATTATCAATGGCTAGGTCAATTAATATTGGAATACCTACTACGGAGGCAATGTCAAAGAGAATCTCAAAGTGCTATAAGACCCAATTTAGTCTATAAATATTGTTCCAAACTTGAGAAAACGTGTCCTTAAAATCATAAAGGCTAAAATTCAGGTTCCATTCAGAAATCCTAAGAGTTCATGGTTTGAGGTTTACTACCCCAAAACCCCATGCTCGACCTTTCAGTTCAACAGAGGGGAATAACAAGTGGAAAAACACCTTCCCCAATGAGACACATTTTAAATCACTGATGCCCCAAATTTAGGTAGTCGAGCAATAATTCCAAATATTTTCAGGGTTTTAGACCCTTGGATTGAGAGAATAGAGTGATGAAGGAGTTTTTGCAGAGTTCTAACCTTTGCGAGATTGCTTCATTCGAAGAATAGACATTCTTCATGGAAGCCATTCTAATAATATGTTGTGCAATGAGATTATTCGGGAAGATAAAAGTGCTAGAAGGAGATCTTGAGGAAGAGACACCATGTAACTGTTCTTCAAGAGGAACATTGTTTGTGTCCTTCAATATCCAGGGATCACTGAGATGTCGAGAATCAGAGGAGAAGAGGTTCAAACCTCTTTGGTAGGATAGATATACCCTATCTCCATGCACCGAGGTTTTCGTCTTGCATCTTGGTTCAATTTCGTCCATTACTATAAGAGATTACATAGTTTTAAATTTAATTTGGTTACTAAGATTGAAGTTAAATAATTATATAAAACTTTAGTGATAACTTTTGTGGTTAATTGCCAGTTTTTTTCCACAATGGACATGTTTTGCTTTATATATCAAAACCATGTTTATAAAAGGATTCCAAAACCATAGATGAGACATAATAAATATATTATGGTTTGGTTAAACCATGAAAATGGTTTAATTACAAGAATATATGATGGTAATGCAAATTTAAATCCATCGTGCTTGAATGTGGTAAATGAATACATCTCAGATTGTTTCTTTACTACTAAAATAAAAGAAGGGTAAATGAGAGATGATAATAAATTACTTCATTATCATAAACAGTTACATTTAATATAAGGTAATGTATTTTTCATAACATCTAGACTAGGAGAGGTAAGGATTTAAATTTAAACATAAGAACATGAAAATAATGTAAAATAATTTGAAGGAGGAATTTACCACTTGAAACAATATTCTCTTAGATCCTCTTAAAGAAAGATGATATAGTATTTTTAAGAGACCATGGGTTTTTTGACTTGGGGATGGATCTTGGGGAGATATTTGGGAATAATTTATGGCAATAATAGGGCATTAGTGGAGTGAATATACGAGGTAAAGAGAGTATGTATTTATTGCGGAGGAGTGGCGGGTTTTCATAATATTATAATAATTGGTTTATTATATTTCCATAAGAAAAGAAATAGTGATGATTCCATGAATAAGAATAGTAATTAATTCATTTGAGTTCTAGATTTTGGTTCTTATATCACTTATTATGTCAAGAATATTGGATTTTAATTTAAATGTATTATTATGGTAAATTAATGTGTTTTTCTATTCACTAAAAAATCATGTATATCTTAAAAGTACAAAGAATTCACCCAAAACATTTTTAGATGTAAAGAATTCAAAAAGAAAATATATTTATAAAAATAATTTTCTAAATATTATTAATTTAATATTTAATTAAAATAATAATTTACATGAAAAATACACATTTTGTAACACCCCCAACTTTCACAGTATGCTTTTCTTTGAATAATATAACAGCTTCTGTTGTATGCAACTTCGAGTTATAACGCACCCCGACCGATTAAAATAGATGTTATGAATATTAATAACCACTTTTTGAAATTTTATAAATTTTATGTTTCAAAATGGACTTCATTTTTGGATTCATAATTCGAAATTATCTTAAGGTGATGTTTTGGTATTTTTTTGAAAACATCGAAGTTTTGATAAATAGTGAAAAATAATGTCTTATTGTTTAAAACCGAAATTTTATTTAAATAATTAGTTATAGTATGTAAATTTATTTTAGGTAAAAATAGATATATAAGATCTATATATGTTCAATTTAATTCCTTGGAGTCATTTTATAATAATTTTAGATATATAAAATTCTGTTGAACTTTTTACAGTCTTTCACCCACATTTTATGCGCATTTTCAAAATTGCCTAAAACATAATATTAAAAATTCTATGAATTGAATTTAAAAAATTCAAGATTCATTGATTAAATCAATAAGTAAAATTTTGTTTAATAAGATAAAAATAATTTTTGGTGAATAGTAATTTTTGATTATTATTTACCAAAGTTAAAATTAAATAGGGTAATTAAAGGTAAAAATGATATTATAATTACCATAAACCATGTCCTAAATCTATGGATAAGTGTATTTCCATATAAAATCAACCTTGGGAATAAAATATGATTCTTTTGGCCCACTTGGATTATATTAGGACATTTATTATTATTTTATTTAAAGAAGAGTTCAATGTGTTAAATTCAATGTTTAACAACTAAACTATTTTTAATATAGGGTTATACATAATATAAATTAGACTATAAATATTAATTAAAAATATAAAAATATTTCCTACAATATGGTATTTTAATTATAATTTTTAAATATTAAATAATTAAATTTATTTATGACACAATGATGATGCAGAAATTACCTTATTAATGAATGATTAAAATAATTGACATTATAAATATCCAAATAAATGTATGTTGAGACATTTGATGAATTATTATAATTTTATTTGTTAATAAGACATGTTAGGGTTGATTAAATAATTTTTTGAAGTGAAAAAGTTGATATTAATTTCACTAAAACAAATTACTATATACTATCAAAATTGGCCTAGATTAGTTTTTGAAACAAAAACTAAATTATTAATTGATATAATATTCTAAAAAAACATATGGTTCAGAAAAATGACATAGATATGGTTATAAATATCGATAATGAACCACTTGGGGTTCTCGTGGATTTTTATAATAATTATTTTAACCATTTATGATAATAATACAAGAATACATGGTAAAAGTTAACCTATTATACTAAGAGTTAAATGTAAAAGATAAGGTCAATATGGTGACCTAAACCTATCCAAAACCTATTGGTTGAGAGGTTTTCGACCCATTCCCACCTTATCCTCGAAATAAATTGTTTTGGATCCATTATAAACAAAATATTATTGTAGAATAAAATAATATTTCAAGCTTTTCCTAAAGTGACCCTCACCTCTCTTATAAATGGGTACTTCCCCTTCTCACAAAATCACACCTCCAAATACATTTCACTCAGCCAAACCCTTCTCAAATATCCTCGAAACTATGTTCAAATCAACCTAGATGACATACTCTGATCAGAAAGCCAACCAAAGAAACCTTTTGATCAACTCAAAGGGAAACACCCGAAGAAGAGGTAATAATTTCACAACATCTTTCAAGGTACTTTTCTTCTTCCACATACTATTTCATTATTGTTTCCATACCTAAATAATAACTCCATTATCTTATATAGAATGTTATCTTATTATAAATATGGTACAACCTTATTCATTATTCTATCCATCCAATGAATGACATGTCAACATAAGTGTGTACGCATGGGTTACTTTCTCCACATCATGGTGTAGTTTGTTATTCCACACATCATTATTTGGATGGGTATAAAAAGGATTATAATTGATGTAGATAATAAATATAATATGGTAATTAATATTTTTATATGATATAACATCCAATTAAATAATATTCCACCATCCATAGAATGGTATTATTGCTCGTGCGTTCGTACAGATTACCGTCTCCAGGAACACGATTAGATTCATTCCCCATCATAACCATTCAAGAATAATTTTCATTTTATGATTAAAAAAAATTATGAACATAATATCATTCTGGATATTAAAAAATACATAATATCAATGACAAACATGGTTTACGTAAAAAATATTATAAAAGAAAATGAGTTAGTTAACACCTGATACAATGAAACTATTGAAATATTTTTAACAAAGAAATATTAGAAGATCATATATGATATCATATTTATTTTTGTGGTATTTTTAATATTTTATAACAATGATTTAACTATTATTCAGATGTTTAATCTACCCTTTACCATAGAAAAGTACATGCTAAGGGGTGATTCCACAATATCTTCATTTTCTAAGGTTGTTTATACATAAGAATCTACATGGACCCATTTTTCATCCACATCCATGTTTCTTAAAAAGGAATTTCAAAGCATGTTTAATATTTCCTATAATATTGGTTAAAGTCTTTTATAACCTTTTCTGAATTTTTATAAAAGGTTTTGAAACAAATTATTCTGTCGTTTTCTAAACAACGTACATTATGACCTTTGGACAAATTAACAAAAGAATGTTTTTTTAACTTATACTGCGAGTGAGGATATTTTCTACCGTTATAACACCTAGATGCTTTCCATACGATAATATAATAATATTTTTATAATAAATGTTTTATATTATAATTATGTTACTTTTAAATTATTTCAAAATAAAGTGAGATATTTCTCTTAAATAGTTTTGATTTATTCTAGTAAACATACTTTTATGGATTTTACACTTGTTTGATGTTGATTTATTATGATACAAACTTCAAAATTATATTTATGGTTTTGTGATATGTTTGACTATAGATGTTTAATTTTAATACCATTCATGGTTTATGGATAATGTATTGACAATTCGTATGCCAGTTTTTATATCAATGTTTCTGTTGTGTTTCAACCTTTTCATATGAGGATTGGATTAGACATATAAAGTGATGGGTGGATCCAAATTTAGTTCCTCAATGAATAGGTATGTCTAATGATACAAACTATTGTTTTGGTATATTGCCTTTCCAAAATCTTATTTTTAGTCTTGTCATAGGGCCTTGACTATGTGGTTATGATGTCTAGCATTATGCATTCCATCATTGTGAAATTGGATATGGATATTTCATGTGATTATTAGACTAGTAAAATATCTATGTAAATACTTAAATAACATTATTCTATTTATCATTTCTATATTATGAAAAATATTATGTCTACAAGAATTTTGTTTGAGCCTTATACATTTCCTTAAATGTTTATGCTTATTTATGATAGTTTCCATTATATTGTTATCCTTACAGAGCATCTGAGATCACCCTTGTCTTATGTTTTATTTTTCCTAGGATGAGAAGAAGTATATTAAAATTAACCTATAGGAATATGTTATGGGATATAAGAGTTTTATAACTAGACATAATGTTGTATTATTATTTCATGATGTAATTTAAAACTAATGTATATATCTAGTACTTCTAAAGGTAATAAACTAATCAGACATTCGAGACATGATATCTTATGATCATGAAAATGTTTTATAATAATTCACCGACTCTGGGTATCTATGGTTAGGCGTTACATTTGGTATCAGAAGATGTTTAGTACAACCATTGGAAACAAGATTTATGAAAACTCTGATTAGAGGACATTATCTTAAGATAGACTTTGTGGATTAGTATAGAAAAACATCCTATAGTTTTGGTAATGTAGATATTTTATGTATTGTTCATGAAATACATCCCTTTCATGATATGATCAGGTAGAGGTGGCTCTGGCATATATGTACTTAGGAGTGAAATCTTCGACAAAGAGTTACAGTCATGACCTAGGGTATCTGGTACATGACAATGGGCCTTGCTACACTCTTGGTTATGATACTCCCGTGAGATATGTTTATGATAATTCACATTTTATTTACAAATAATTATAATAGATTTATGAGTAAATACTTCTTCAAAGAAAACATTTTTTATGATTAGGGATTATATGAAAAAACTATACAATATATGTTATGTATTTTACTAGTTTGGAATTATGTATTGTGATTCATAAACTAATATAATTCATGGAATTGTTTAGAAATAGTTCCTAGTATATTGAATGGAAACAGTATCAATGCATGTAATCCATGAAGGGATTTCTCTCCTACTCAATATAATTATAGTGGAGCTGGTGATGCAACGGGTGCAGAACAACCTATAACCATTCTAGGAAAACTCACTCAGGTTATGAATAATAACCTTACCCATATGGAGCACCATGATACATAACGCAGTGGATCAATGATAGACAGCTTCATGAGGAAACAAACACCAACATTCAATGGGAATACAGATCCATTTGTAGATTAGAAATGGATAACATCATTAGAAAAAATATTTAATGCTTTGGGGAGTAACAAAAGGGAAAACGTTATCATGACATTATATCACCACACTGGAGAAGCATATCAATGGTGTTCATTAATTCAAAACACAAAATAGGTTGAAGAAGTATCAAATATGGAATAGAGGAAGTTTAAATATCTTTTCATAGAAAAATAATTTCTTCCTGACCACCGAGTGGATATGGAAAGAAAATTTTTTAGTCTAAGGAAAAAGGAGGATGAGAAAGCCATACAGTATGAGGATATGTTTTCAAGGTTAGAAAGGCATTTAATAGAATATATATGTAACAGAAGGAGTAGTATTGATCGATTCTTTCATGGTTTAAAATCATTTCTCCATCGAGCATTTGTCTGACAATCATTTTCATCATTTGATGATATTGTCTCATGTGCTACCAAGACCGAATTGGAATTCTTCATGTATTACATCATTAAAGAAAAGAAAGAGAATAAGAGATCAGTTGAACACTATAGAAATAAAAATAAGTGGATGAAAAGAAAATATGAATTTCCTTACTATGGTAAATGTGGGAACATACACCCTAGTTCTTTCCTGAATGGACTATGAGTCACTTATAAGTGTAGGAAGAAATTCCACCAATCTCGTGATTGCAAGTGAACGAAATAAGATTTCAATGTGGAATTATACAATTTTAGAGAAATGGGGCATTATGAAAATGAATGTTCTATGTTCCAAGGAAACATACCTTAGAAAGGCCAAGGGAGAAATGCCAAGCTTATAGGATCACTACTGCTATGGTTGAAGCTCTGAATGACGTGGTGGCAGGAAATTTAATGGTTTACTCCTGTTTAGCCAATGATTTATTTGATTTTATATGATCTCATTATTTCATATCTTCACAGTTTTCTATGAAATTTAGATATTTCAAATTTTATTTTACAAGGGAGTTGTCAGTAAAAAATCCTAAGGGATGATTCAGTGTAAGAAAGTTTTGTGAATTATTTCCCATTATGTATTATAAATGTCCTTAATCTACTAATCTAATAATCATACCCATGATTGAATTTTATATAATCCTTAGAATGGATTGGCTTCTGGACCGTGATGCAAAAAATTGATGTTATAAGAATGAGGTTACAATTTTAGATGATGATAATGAGTAACTTCTCTTTAGAGAAGAAATTTCCCCATCTGATTATTATAATGATCCACCCACTATATCTATACTAAATTCAATTTTTGGGGAGTAAGAGAGTGAAATAACTATGGGTGATAAAAGGAATGTTGAAATTGAGGATGTGCCTATTGTGAAAAAATATGTTGATGTGTTTCTAGAGGATTTACCTAGGAATCTTCCATAATGAAAAATTGAGTTTTCAATTGATTTAATTATTGGTTCAAGCCTATATCGAATACCCCTTATAGAATGGACACTGTGGAACTAGTGGAACTAAATAAACAACCAGATGGATTATGTAATAAGGTATTTATTTTCCATACTATTTCTCCATGGGGTCCCCTGTTCTTTTTGTTAAGAATAAAGATGGGTCTATGAGGTTGTGCATTGACTATAGAGAGATCAATTCTATAACAATAAAGAAAAAGTATCCCCTATGTTGTTTTAATGATTTATTCGATCAATTTCACAGAGTTCAATATTTTTCAAAGATTGAACTTAAATTTGGATATCATCAGTTCTGTGTGATCTGTTGGATCAGGTTATACCGTATATACACAAGAGGGGGGGTGAATTGTGTCTTCTAAAAATTCTACGCGAGATAGTGTTCTGAACATTAATATTAATTAGATAGATTAATGCAATGGAAATTTAAATAGCTAGGACACACGATGTATAGTGGATTGGGGAACAGAAGGCCCCTAGTCCACTACACCAACACTCTACTCCAGAAGCATAGTGATTTTAAATATTTGGTCTTCTTATCAACAGACCATTCCACAACTGAGTACAATAAGTTGAAACATTTACAATCTATAAAAAAAAATCCTTCTTGTTCAATCATAGAACCTACACAACTTAGTACGGGAATCCATTCACTCAATATAAAAAGTTGTATTTGTTCTTTGAAAATACATTCCAGTTATTCTTTACAATTGAAACAGAATGAAATTGACAGTAGATGGATCTTGTTCTTTAGAAAAAATGATATTCATGTTCGAGTCATTCTGATTTGATCCGATTGCAGTAGAAATAGAAAAATAATTGACAACATCAGCAGAAGTAGATTTACAATAGATCTTTGATGTCGAATGAGTGAATCTTCTATCTTATTTCTTCTTCTTCAATAAACCGAGATTTGTCTCTCTTCGTGACAACATATCTATAAGAATCGATTATATCAATTGACTCTCTGAATACAAAATAATATAGGTATATAATGTCGAGAATTATCCTTTCAAATTATGATATGAAAAAGTTGCCTTTAGGATCGCGATATTCAAAAATTCGAAATAATAGAGCAGCCATAACTCCCATGAAAATTCGACAAGAAAAGATTCTTTTAAGTTGACCTTTTTAATCATATATAAACAACTTTGAATCTGTCAAAGATGTTCTTTAAAATCAGATTTTACTCTGGCTTGAAATCAACATGATAAATTGCTTGTAAACTGTTGCATAACAATATAATATTTAATTCTCCGACTCCAAACAGAAGGTTGAACTATATAGAATGTATATTCTGAATATAAGGTAGATCACAAAAGTAAGGTTGATGACACATCTTTCAAACATAAGGTTGAACACAAATGTATGGTTGATCAGCCATACATTTCTTTTTAACATTCAAATGTATGATAAATAATCCATACTTTTATAAGCATCAAAATGCAATGAACATGGTCCATACTTTTTGATGAAACGCAAGGTTGTTCAGAAATTTAAGGTTGATGAATCATACTTTTGAGAAACAAACAGAATGTTTAAAACTTACGTACAATTCTTCCTCCATAGTTTTCCAATATCCAAAACGTAGTGTTTTTTCGTAACGTAGGGTTATTTTATCATCTTTGGGCAGCCTTGATGTTCTTATGAATGGTTTTCACCTTCTCCAACATTTTTTGACCATTTCAGGTCCTAGAATCTTACACTCAAAGAATTCATACCAACATTTCAGTGTTCTACACCTTTCCCATAAAGGTATTCATATGGTGCCATTCACTTACTCGAGTGGAAACTATTGTGTTAAAAAAATTAATCTACTAGAAGATGTTGGTCACATCCTCCGTTGAAGTCCATATAACATGATCTCAACATATCATATAGTTTATGAATATTTTTTTTCAGATTGGACATCATTTTGAGGATGATACATTGTACTGATGTTCAGTTCAATACTTAGACCATGTTAGAGTCATTTTTAGAACATCAAGGGGAATTTAGGATCCCAATTAGATACAATATATAGCGGTACTCCATGAATCCTTATCAATTCATAGATATAAATTAGTGTAATGTTATCCAATGATATGTCCTCTTGAATCACGATAAAGATATCTCTCTTTGTAAGACATTATACAACGACACATATAAAATTCATTCATTTGTATGTCCTCGAATGTCCCGGGACACAGTCCATGGTAATGTTCTCCAACATCCATGTTGGTATGGGTAGTGGTTGCATCATCCCCAAATACTTCCCTCTTCCAGCATTCACTTATTGACAAACAAGTCAATTTAATGTATACTCAACAATCTCATTCTTCATATTACCCAAATAAAAATTCTTTCAGATATCTCAATACATCATTTTTTTCCCTGGGTGAACAGAGAAGGTTGATCTATAAGCATCTTCAAAAATATCATTCATTATCTTTGGATCTTATGGTATACAGATTCATAGCCCAAATATTAAATCTCTATTCTTGTCAATTTTGAAATCAAAGGATTTCCCATTTCTGATAGATTTTACTATTTCGGAATTTACACATCTTTTCTTTGATAATATTTTATTTTCCCCACAGCAGATGGTTGAGCACTCATTTGAGAAAGGATTGACAATGTTACTTCCTTAATTATCCCCATGTACATCCTTTGAAAATGTAATAAAATTAGATCAATTTCAATTTTCATCATTTATAAAGATCCATGATCCTTTTTATTTCATGTATCATCAACCTTATTTGCCTTAGTAAGATCAGAATGGACTGAGAAGTTATAATCCATGAGGAGTTCTATCCATGTTCACTGGTTCATATAAATCCTTTTTTGTGTGAATATATATTTGAGACTCTTGTGATTATTATATATCTCACACTTTTACCCATAGAGATTATGTCTTGATATTTTTAACGCAAAGATCACACCATAAAACTCTAGATCTTTCATATCATAGTTTTTATCACATTTTTTAGCATCCTTGAAGCATATTCTATCACATTACCATTTCCTATCATCACACAACCTATGATTTTATTTTAAGCATCACTATACACCATAAATATTCTCCACTTTTTGAGTGCATGAGTACTGGCGTAGTGATAAGCCTCTTCTTTAACTCCGTAAAACAGTCATTACCTTTATATGTCTAAAGAAACTTAACTCCCTTCTATATCAACATGCTCATTGTGTTTGACAATCAGGAATAGTTCTTCACAAATCTTTGACATTACCTAGCTAGACCCCAAAAGCTACAGATCTCCATTTCAGATGTTGGCCTAAACCACACTTCAATTGCCTTTATATTAGATGGGTCCATAGATATCACTTATTTGGGGATAACATAACCCATGAATGATACTTCCTCCATTCACACATCACATTTTCATTACTTTTCATGCATCTTCTACCTTCACAAATTCTTTAACACAGTATTCAAATGCTCTTCACGTCCCTATGTTCTCTTGAAGTATATCACAATATCATTGATAAAGACTACCAAAAATTTTCTAAGGTAATCTTTAAATACTATATTCATTAAAATGAAATCATATTTTCCATACCTCATTCAAAAGGTAGTCCTGGGAATATCTTTATTTCTTATCATTAAATGGTGATATCTCGATCAAAGGTCCCCCTTAGAGAAATAATTGTCCCCAAAAAGCTGATTGAAAAAATCATTTATATGGGACACGGTATATATTTTCTTTATTGCGATTTTATTAATCTCATGATAATCAGTGCAGGGGCATGTTGATCTATACTTCTTCATGATGAAGTGGACTAGTGTACCCTATAGTGAAGCACTTTGGCATATAAAACTTTTCTCTTGATTCATATGTAACTTCTTCATCAACACTTCCAACTATATAGTGTCCATTCTGCAAGGTTTCTATGATATAGGCATAGATATAAGAATATGATAAATTTATAACTCAACATATCGATCATGAGGGAGGCTAAGAAACTCTTCAGTGGATACATTAGTGTAATACCATGGGATGGGAATATCTTTGAGAGATATTCTCTCCTTTGTATCAATAATTTGAGCTATAAATAGTTATTTGTAAGGAATTAATATACACACTTTATACAATGATTCTAAAAAAGATTAATCTCCCTCTATATAGTTATAATAAATTAGAGGATACTTTAGGATGTGAAGAGTTATCTCCCTTTCTCGACAGTTGATGCTGGATTTTTATAATGATAGTGGATCCATGCCCCAAATAACATCAAACACTTATAAATGAAGTTTGGAAAGTTTTATTGGGAGAATCAGTCCAAAAAACGTTAACCATGGAGGAGTTATAAACCATGGACACAATAATTTCCCCATTTTCTGTTATTATAGATATCTTATCCTCTAAATTTTAGGGTGGTTCTTGAATAGTTCTACTAAACATAAATGATATTAAGTAATTAATTGAAAAATAATGAAATAACATGTTCCCTATTCTTGAATGAATAACTAGCTTACCTGTCACCACATTGTTGTCTGACACCACCTCAGAAGCACTGATAGCATAAGCCCATACCTATTTCCTTGGAGGATGATGATTATTGCCCTCGAAAACCTTCAGCATAGATAAATTTTTCACATAAGTCCTAATCTCCTTGAAGTTGTAACACTGAACTATAGTATAAGGAATGATCTAAACCGTAACATATTATTCAACATTAACAATATTCTTCTGTCGACATTTTTTAGCCAGATGTCCCAACAATCCAAATATGAATTAACTCTTGGTTCCCTTAATATAAGTCCCAATATGCTTATTCCCACGAATTTTACTAGTGGGATAGTCCAACTTCTTTCAAC
Organism: Viscum album; assembly: GCA_963277665.1. Classification (NCBI taxonomy): domain Eukaryota; kingdom Viridiplantae; phylum Streptophyta; class Magnoliopsida; order Santalales; family Viscaceae; genus Viscum; species Viscum album. The sequence continues at coordinate 133,112,089 of OY728162.1, forward strand.
CATGGGATTTGTTTGTTGAATAACCCTTGTTTTTCTCCATTTTCTTTATCATGTCACTAGGCCCACAAGATCACTAAAATTCTCCATTATCTAATTCATCATGGAGGGAACTATAGACAATATTCTCATAAATATCAAATTCTATAATCGCCAATACTTTTTAAAGACATGTCTTTAGTTTGATAAAGAAGTGATCCACGTTAATTTTATTATTCATGACAAAGAGAGAGGAATACATTGCATATTGTGTAATGTTTGCTTCATATGCCCTAATGGATTTATATTCCTTCTAATTGAGTCCGAGTAAATCTCTTTTCATATTGGGATAGAGGGTTCAAGGAAAATATCTATTGAAATACATCCTCTTTAACTCTTCCCAATCAATGGACTCAATTTCTTCTTAGGACATTGTATTCTTGATCTATAGATAAAGTACTATCATGAAGTCTTGAGCACCCATTCCCATCATATTTTAAATATACTTGGGAAATTCATAACATTCCATATCACATTTTTTATAGCATGTGTTCTTATATTTTCCTTCATTATCTAAGAAAAATAATGTACGGTGAGAGGGATTTAGTAATTATAGGTTGAGAATGAAAAGTAAACATTGAACATAAGATGATAAACTTGTAAAGTAGAATTATATCATGACATGTGGTTTCATAAGTTCCAATCTAGGTTATCATTGATCTATTTCATAACTCATATTCGTATGGGATTTATTTTATTCCCTTAATAATGGTTTGTACTAAGATCATGAATTTACCATATCATATCCCCTGAGAGTGTCAAACTAAAAGTGATGCATGGTGTGTTGTCATGTACTAGGATTCCCTGGGTCAATCTTGGAACTCATTGTCAATGTTGTCACTCCTAGGTACATATCATCTAGATCCGCCTCTATCAATTTGATTCCAAATAGGGATTTATTTTCTTAATACACCATTAACTCTATACTTTCCAAAATTTAGGGTTGTTTTCTTATATGTCATCTCATCCGTATGGTTTATTCTAAAGTGAACTTTTACTACTCTCCAAAAATATCTATACCATCCTATGATACCAACTATAGTGACCCTGGACATTTCAAATAACATTACATGGTTTTAAGAATAATTATACATCAGATTAAAAGCCAAGGATCATATAGTGTAGTGTCTTTGATGACTAGGTATATAAAACCAAAAACATTGAAAAAAAACTATTTTATTTAATTTTCAAATTGAGATCCTAACTTCCATTATGCTCAATAATCTATATAGGCTACCCTGTGGAATACATGAACAAATGTATGGGCTAAATAACCTAGTAAGGGAATAACTATATAAACAAAGCATTAACACATGGAATAGCAGGCATGACATAATGATATAAAATGGAATTTATCGTATGGAACCTGAACATATAAACATGGACACATAGAAATGTGAAATAAATATAAAACATGGATTTATTTGGAGTCAAGGATAACCATCAATATCTTTTCACATAGTATCACATGTCAAGACTAGCCACCAAGACCGTCACACATAACATCTCATGAGACTTAAACTTACCCAACACACTAGATCTCTATATGGGTGCACCCATCGTAAATTTTCATGAATACCTTTTCCACATAAATAATCATATATAATAAATATTACATAAACATAAGTATTACCCATGGAAAGAATTGGTTACCATAATCATGACACAATTCATAATAGATGTGTGTAACACAAAAGTGTCCAAGAAAAAATAGAACTAAAGTGTACATTGAAATTCAAAAGGGAAAATATATATGTATCATGGAGAGTGATATAAATTTTATGTGACAACATGTATGACATGTATTCAAAATTTTTTTCCCTAAAAAGATTTCAGAGTGGATTTAAGGCTAATTCTATAGAGCCATTAAAATAGAAAATGGAACAATTATTTATATAAAAAAAAAGTTAACTTAGATGTATTTCCCAATAAAAATTCATATTTTATAAAGACAATGGTGGATTAAAATAGAAGATGGAGTGCACTTGAATTTGGGTAATAATTCAGGAAGCTCCTTCAAAACATGTTCACTTTTGAAGAAGTATTGTGAATGGAATCACTTAAAAACATGTATATACTTGAATGAGAGTGATGAATGGAACTTGTTACACGATTCTGGAATATAAAAATATAATTTATAATATTAACATACAATGAATAGATAACCTCATTTAGGTAAAAATATTGATAAAGAAACCCAATGGAATGAAGGAGGTTTGTGTTGAATCTCTCAAGGAATATTGGCATGGTATCATGTGTACATAAGTGGGATTAATGAAGGAGAAAGGGGTTTATCATCATTTAGATATCATGAGGATAGTATGGTGAGGTTTATAATCCTTCCCATTCACTGGGAATAACACATAAAATGGAATAACATAGGGTAAAATCTTAAATAAATGGGAAATTGATAGGATCCCTTACCTTAAGTCTGACGGTGTATTCCATATGATATTAATGACCTAAATAATCAAATTAGTTTCATTAATTAATAATTAAATAACCACTTTTATATGTAAATTATATATTATAACCTTTTTTTATTTCAATAAAGACCATTTTTTGATGGGTTAAGTGGTTCAATTTCATTGTTCGGGTCCATTTATTTTCATGGTTTTAATGATCGGTTTACTTATTTTCATGATCAGAAAAACATGTAAGATGAAATTGGATGCCCAGAATTAATTTTATATGAAATTATTGAAAATAAAGAATATTACATGGTTATAAATTTAATATGGATACTTGGAGTGATGTCGAAAATTTATATAAATTGTTACGGATAACTTATTGGGAAAATTGGTAGTTTTTGGCCACAATGAACATGATTTGTTTTACAAATCAAAACCATATGTACAAAATTATTATAGAACCATAGATGAGAAATAATATATATGTTACAGTATGTCTCAATAATGAAAATGATTTTATGACCGTAATTAAAGATGGTAACTGAAATTGAATACTCATCATGCTTTACTGAGGCAAATTAACACATCTCAGATAGTGTCTTTACTACTGAAATGAATGAATTGTAAATGAGAGATGATAATAATTTATTACACTATCATAAAAAATTATACTTTATGTGAGGTAATAGAGTTTTCATAACATTTTAATTTGAAGAGGTATGGATTGAAATGTTAACAAAATAACAAGCAAAAATTTAAAATAATTGAAAAGTGGAATTCAACTCATAAATCAATCATTTTTGAGAGCCTCTTAAGGGAAGATGATTTGGATTTTTTAGAGACTAATGGATTTTTTACATGAGTAGGGTTCTTGGAGAGATATTTGGGCAGAATTTAGGCAAGGAACAAGTCTTGAGAGGAGTGAAGATAAGTGGTATGGAGGGGCAGTATTTATAGTTAAGGAGAGGATAGTTTTCATAATATTATAATCAATAGTTTATTAATTTTCCAAATGATAAGAAATTTTGATGTTTCCATGACCAAAAATAGTAATAAATTTATGTTAGTTCAAGAGTATGTGCTTTCTTAACTTATGATTTCAATAATTGGGGGTTTAAATTTTAATGTATATATACGGTATGTTAATGTGTTTTACTATTCACCAAAAGTCAATTAATTCATTAAAATCCCAAAAATTCGACCTAATTTTTTTTCGATGTGTAGAATCCAAAAATGTAATCCATTTTTCAAAAATATTTTTCTAAATATTATTAATATAATATTTTTATAAAATTATAATTTTATTGAAAAATGTAGGTTTCAAAACATTAACTGTATTTATAAATCTTTAATAAATTACACACGGTCTTATAAATTTATCTTAAAACCAGAAGAAAAAGAATTGTTAATTTTTGAACACCTTTTAGGAAAATAATTTTTTTAAAAAAATTAATTAATTAATAGTAATTAATAATTTATAACTTACAAAAACACCAATACTTATACTATGGTCATATTATCACTTTTAAGATTCCTAAATATTATTTATACATTCATGGGTGAGGTTACTATTATTTCAGATGAAATAATTTTCACAAGGGTAATATTACAATTCATAATGGTAACATTAATATTCATAAAGTTAGGTAACTATTCAGAATTGTTTTTGTCTTATAGGACATCGAACATCTTCTTGATCACAACCGTTTATGTCAGATTTTTGATATTCAAATCATAGAAGTGTCAAAATTATGTTTAATGGTCATATAGTACTTAGTAGTTCATTGTTTTTTGATTTCATGTGATTATTTGACATAAACATAATAAGGTATTTTTCTATTGATAAAACATTGGGTCATTACATTATTCCCCTCTTATAAAACTTCTCCCTCGAAATATCAGTTTTCAATCTAAGACGTAAATAGGAGTTGGTACTTTTCCTTAATTTCCTCCTCCAGTTCCAATGTTGCATCTTTGTAATTGTGGTTCTGCCATAATATTTTGACCATTCGATTTGTCTTGTTACATAGATCTTTATCTCTATAATCCAAGATCTTCACTAGAGGTTACTCATACGAAATATCATCTCCAACTGTACCACCTCTAAAGAGAGTACATGTGAAAGATCTATTAGTACTTCCATAAGAGGGTTACATGAAATAAATTATGTACTTTATTCATGGTAGGTGGAAGTACTAGAAAATTTTCTACAACCCTGACACAATCAAGAATATATAAAGGGTGGATTTACCTAGTACATAGCATTCCATTTTTATCAAACCTCATAACCTTCTTCCATGGAGATATGCGTAGAAATACCATGTCTCCAACATTTAATTTAAGGTCTCATTGTTGATTTTCTGCCTAACCCTTCTATGGACTTTGGGCCACCATGATGTGATGTTCATTGGTTTTCAACTTATCCAACATTTTTTCCACCATTTTATGTTCTAGAATCATACTCTCATAGGCATAATCCCAACACGCCAGTGTTCGGCACCGTTCCCATAAAGGGCTTCATATGGTACTATTCAGAATCTCTAGTGGAAATAGTTATTGTAGGATAATTCCACTAGTAAGAGATGTTGGTCCCATTTTTAGTCTATTTTCATTGAACATGATTTCAAAAAATATTACAGTTTCTATATTGTTAGCTCATATTGGTCATTAGTTTAAGGATGATTGGTCGTACTAAGGTTCAGGTCAGTTCTAAGAGCATGTTGGAGACTTTTCCAGAACCTAGATTTGAATATCATGTCACGGTCAAACACAAAATATATTTATTCTCCATGAAGCATTACAAAATCCTTTTTTTAAATCCATACAATTTAATTCAATGATAATTATTCTCAAATCGTGATAATGTGAGCAATCTTTGTAAGAATATCCACAACGACCCATATAGCATTGTTTCCTTTGGATGTCATTGGAAGTCCATTTACAATGTCTATGCTAATGTTTTCCCACAACAATGTTTGTATGGGTAGTGGTTAAATCATCCCCATAGACTTATGTCTTTCAGCTTTCACTTGTTGAATAACCAGGCACATCGATGTATACATAGAAATCTCATTCTTCATATTTCCCCACAAAAAGTTCTCTCAGAGTTCTCGATATATCATTGTTCTCCTTGGGTGAACATAGAAGGTTCGGCTATTTACGCCATTTAAAATATCTTTCTTTATCTATTGATCAGATGGTACACATAATCATGTCCCAAATCATTGAACTCCATCGATATCAATTTGGAAATTATAGGATTCCCCATTTATGATAGCTTCCACTGTTTATTGATCTTCCACATATTTTTTTGTGCATTCTTTATTTTCTCTATAAGGGATGGTTGAGAAATCAATTTTTAATGGATTTATTATGTTCCTACAATAATTATTCTGATTTAAGTCATCTATAAATATAATAATATCAGATCCTTTTCAATTATAATCACTGGTAAATATGTTGGATCATTTTTACATAGATAATTTGCCACCTTATTTGCCTTAATAGGATGGTAGTGGATTTAGAATTCATAATCATTGATGAGTTTTTCCCATCATCATTGTCACATATGAAGATATTTTTTTTTGTGAATATATATCTGAGATTCTTATGATTAGTAAATATCTCACACTTTTCTCCATAGAGTTAATGACGCCATATTTTTAATGAAAATATCACACCCGCCAACTCCAGATCATGCGTAGGATAGTTTAGCTCATGAATTATCAAATGAATTGAGGTGTAAGCTATCGAATTATCAGTTTTCAACTGCACACAACCTAATATATTCTTTGAAACATAACTATACACCAAAAAATATTATCCACTGGTTTGATGTGTGAGAACTAGAACAGTTATAAGCCTAATTTTCAAATGCTTCAAATAGTGTTCGCATTCTATAATCTAGAAAAAACTTACTACCTTCTTTTTCATCTTTGTCATTGGGTTTCAAAACCATGATTTGTTTTTCAAAAATCATTGATAATACCCAGTAAGACCCAGAATTCTGCAGATCTCCATTACAAATGTTGTCTTGGGACACTCTTCAATAAACTTGGTCTTAGAAGGGTCCACAAATATCCATTTAATGGTGATAACATGCCCCATGAATGATACATCTTCCATCCAGAACTCACATTTATTTTACAGTTCATACAGCTCTCCCCCTCATAGTTTCCTTAACAATGTATTCAAATTCTCTTCCTGTTCCTCCTTACTCTTGGTTTCTATTAGAATATCATCAATAAAGACTATCAAAATAATTTCGAGGTAATTTCTAAAGACTGTATTCATTAAATCCATGAAAATTTATAAAGAATTAGTGAGTCCAAATCGAATAATAATGAACTTATAGTGTCTATACTTCATTCGAGAGGCAGTCTAGGGAAAATCATCCTTCCTCACCAATAATTAGTGATATCCTGATCGAAGAATCACCTTAGAGAAATAATAGGCACCATGAAGGTGATCAATCAATTCATCTATTTATAGAAGAGGATACATGTTCTTTATCGTGATTTTATTACACTCATGATAATCAATGCATAAGCGCATTTATCCATATTTCTTCAAGAAGAAGAGGACTGACGCACCCCTAGGTGAATCACATAGGCATATAAAACACTTCTCCAGATTCTCCTACAACTCCTTCTTTAGCTGTTCAGGATCTATAGTGGACATTATATAAGTTGTCTATGATATAGGAAGAGATCCAGGAATAAGTTCAATAGATAACTGAACATCTCAATTATGAGGGAGGCTAGAAAAATCCCCATGGAATACATTAGTGTAATCTCTTACGATGGGCATACCATCAAGAGAAATTCTCTCCTTTGTCTCAATCATTTAATCAAGAAGTGCTTGCTCCTAAATAATTAGCATCCCCACTTGAGAAAATTATTTTAAAGGAGATTCATTTTTCTCCTTAAACTTGTAATGAATTGGAGGATGTTTTGGGATGTGAATAGTGATATTTCTTTACCAACAGTTGATGTTGGGTTTATATAAAGTTATCCAATCCTTGACAATGATAATATCGAACTCCATTAAAGGATGTATGAAAAGATTTGATGGGAGGTTCAATCCAAAAACGTTAACCAGAGATGATTTATAAACCATGGATGTAATAATTCCCCAATTCACAGTTCTTATAGAAAACATATCCTCTATTTTTTGAGGTGGTGCTTGAATAGTTCTACTAAAAATGCAAGATAATAATGAATGTGTAGAACCAGAATCAAATAGAATATTCTCTATAATTGAATGAATAACTATGGTACCTATCAATACATAGTTTTCCAACTCCACATCACATATAGTGATAACATAATCCCTTCCATGTTTCCTTGGATTTTTCTAACTAGTGTTTCTGATAACCCTCAGTTGAGGGAAATTGTTCGCATAATTACCACAATCCTTACTATTGTAACACTACACTAATGGTGGAGTGTGGATTAAAACCTTACTTTATTCTTCCAAATTAACATGATTATTCATTTCCCATTGGTATTTTTAGTGAGATGTCCCAATATTCTACATTTGAATCAATTATTGGTTCCCTTTAGATAGCTCCCAATATTCCTCTTCCCTCAAATTTTATAAGTTGGATAGTCTGGCTTCTTTCTATCATGGGATTTTTTTTTCTAAACCACCCATGTTGTTCTCCATATTCCTCTTCTTATTATTGGACCTATATGGACACTAATATTGATCAGTCTCAATTTCATCCTTGAGGGAAAAATAGAAAAACTATTTATAACTGTCATTGTCTCAAATCTCCAATTATGTTCATAGGCTTGGATTTATTTTTCTAAAGAAGCGATCCACCTAACATTCAGTGTTCATGGAAAATCCAGAGGCATGCCGTGAAAGCCTTTATGGGTTTTCTTCTTACAACCACATGGAATCATCTTCCTTCTTCTTGAGTTAGATGAACTCTCTTTCCATCATTATATGGAGGGTTCGAGTAAAATATATATTAAAAACATCCTCTTGAATTCCTACCAATCCATGGAATCAATTTCTTATTGGGAAATGGTATTATTGACCAGCGTCCACAATTGATCATCTTCCCCATAAAAAACGAATGACCTAAAATAAAACTATATCTTTTTTTCGAGAAATATAGGATAAAGAATATCTTTTCAATAGTGTTAATCTACTTTTCTATGAGGAGGGGATTAGAAGATCCACTAAACATGGCAGGAATTTTCTGCATGAAAGAATAGACAACATCATTCTATTTACATGGAGGAGGAGGGTGTTCCACATTATTCAAATTATCATTTATATCTTGATCCAGCTGACCATGTACTATCACAACTTTTTGAGCACTCGTCCCAACATATCAGGCATATCATTAGAGAAATCATCACTTTCCCTATAACATTGATTGTTGGCTTGTGTTTATCTATTTCTTATCATTAACTAAGCAAACAAATTTATAGTTAGAGGGATTTAATAATAAAATTTTGAGAATAAAAAGAATCATTTAACATAATAGGATAAACTTGTAAAGGAGAAGTCTATCCTTACTTCTGATTCTATATGTATCAATATAGTTTATCCTTGATATATTTCATAACTTATATTCTGATGGAATTTTTTTATTCCTTTAATAATGGTTTGTACTATGCTCATGAATTTACCAAAGCATATACCCTGGGTGTTTCAAACCAAGGGTGCATAAATGAACCATGGTCATGTACCTGGATACCCCAGGTCAGGCCCGAAACACCATGTCTGAGTTTTCACTCCTAGGTACATCTGTTCTAGAGCCACCTCTATCTGTTTGTATCCAGACATGTATTTATTTTCTTGATAAACCACTTACTCTATACATAACCAAATTTAGGGACGTTTTCTTATATTTTGTCTCATACTTAAGGTTCTTACTAATGTTCTCTATTCTTAATCTCCAAAAAACTATACCTTCCTCTGATACCAACTATAGAGACCGTATATTTTTCAAATAAAATTACACGATTTTAAGTATAAATATACATCAGAGTACTATAAAAGGATCCTGATGTCTAGTGTATTTTAGCACTAGGTACATAAAACAAAACATATAGGACTAAAAAATATATTTTTTTAATCTTAAAATTGAGCTACTAACTTCCCTTGTGCTCAAACATCTCTATAGGGTACCCTAGGGAAAACATGAATAGAGGGACGAGCTAAATATCCTAGTGATGGAATGACCAAAAGAACAAAGCATTAACACAAGAAATAGAAAGCATGACATGATGATAAAAAACGAATTTAATATGTAGAACCATAACATATAATCATGTAATCATATAAACATGGAGTAATTAAAATGTGGCCGCAACCAAAAACATTACATTTGGATTATTCAAGGCAAACTGCAATGATCATTTCACATAGTAGCATTAGCCAAGGATAACCACCAAGACCATCGCACATAACATCCCATGTGGCTTAAATTTCCCAAATGCATTAGAGTTACATATTGAAGAACCAATCATAAATTTTCATCAATATTTTTTCCACATAATTAATCACACATAATCAATATTACATAAACATAATAATTACACAAGGAATGAATTGGGTACCATAATCATGATACAAACCATAACAAATGGGTGTTAACAAGAAAGTGTAAAAGAAATAAGTAAACTAAATTATACATGTAAATTCATATATGAAAATATATATGTAACATGGGGAGTGATTTAATGAATAAGTGAAAATTCTAAAGAAAAGTATTCAATATATTTTGGCATAAAAACATTTCTGAGTGAATTTAAGGAAAATATTATTGAGATTTTAAAATAGAAAAGAGAATAATCCTTTATAAAAAACTATAAATGAACCATGAATGTTTTCACTATAAAAAGGATTATTTTATAATGGCAATGGTGGCTTAAAATATAAGATATAGTTCACTTTAAATCGGGTAAGAATTGTGGATCCGCCCTCAAAACAGGTTTTCTTTTGGGGATGTATTAAGGAGTGAATCTCTTAAAAACATGTATATCTATGAATCATAATGATGAATGGAAATTGTTAAATGAGTTTGGAACATTCAAATTTCAATTATAATATGAACATAATATTAATATATGACCTCATTTTAGTAAAAATAATGATAATGAAACTCGATGGATTAAGGAGGTTCAGATTGAATCCCCAACAGAGTATCAACATGGTATAGTGTGTACTTAAGTGGGATTAATGAGAGAGAAATAGGTTTCTCATACTATAAATATCATTAGGATAGTATTGGGGAGTTTCTTAATCATAACCCATCACTAGTAATTACACATTAATGTGAATAACATAGAGGACAATATTGGAAATAAGTATAGTAGAGAGTATCCCTTAACTTAAGTCAGATGGTGTTCTCCACATGATGTTAATGACCTAAATAATAAAATTATTATATATAAATAATAATTACATAACCACTTTTATATGTAAAATATTTATTATAACTTTTTTGAGTTTAATGATTACCTTTTTATGATGGGTTATGTAGTTTAATTTCATTGTTTGGGTCCTTCTGTTTTATTTGTTTTTATGATCAGTTTACTGATTTTCTTGAAGGGATAACAATGTAAGATGATTGTTGTTTTCCAAAATTAAAGTAATATGAAATTATTGAACATACCATATATTACAAGGTTGTAAATTTAATTTGGTTAATTAATGTGAAGTTCAATCATTATATAAAACATTAGTGATATCCTTTTTTGTTAATTGGTTTTTTTGGTCACAATGAACATGTTTTGTTTTATAAATCAATATGATGTTTAAAAGTGGATTACAGAATGATATATGAGACATTATATATAAATTATGTTCTATTTCAACCATGGAAATGGTTTCATGACCATAATTGATGAAGGTAATGGAAATTGAAAACCCATCGTGCTTGAATGTGGTAAATTAATATATATCCGATAGTTTTTTTACTAAAAATATAAAAGAAGGGTATTGGAGAGATTATAATAAATTATTCCATTATAACAAAAAATTAGAGTACATTAATGTTATTTGAGTATTCATAACATTTGGATGAGTAGTGATGAGTATAGAAAATTAATCAAAAGAACATGGAAATATTGTAAAAGAATTGAAAAGATGAGTTTACATATTGAATCAATCATCCTTGATATCCTCTTAGGAGAAGAGAATTTAGACTTTTTAGGTGGCTAAGGGATTTTGAAATTGGGGAGGGATCTTGGGGGGAGATTTGTACAGAATTTAGGGAAGGCACAAGGCTTTAGAGGGGTGAAGTGAAGATGTAAGGAGGGGTAGTATTTATAGTGGTCTAGAGGAGGGTTTTTATAATATTATAATCATTAGTTTATATTTTTCCATATGAAATGAAATAGTGATGATTACATGGGCCATAATAGTAATAAATGCATGTGAGTTCTAGATTTGGATTCTTATATCACATCTGAGGTCAAGAATAATGGATTTAAATTATAATGTATTTATATGATAAATTATTTTTTTTGTAACACAATTTACTAAAAATAATTATGTAAATATTTTAATAAAATCACAATTTAATTGAGATGTCGGCATTCTAAACTATAATTGATTTTATAATGATTTCAAATATTACATAAGGTCTTTTAAAATTTTATTAAAACCAGAAGAAATAAAATTCTTTATTTATGAACACGTTTTAGGAAAATACATTTTATTTTAAATTAATTAATTAATTTTAATTATTTATTTATGACTTACAAAAATAACAATACTAATACTATGTTCATATTATCACTTATAAGATGCATAAATTTTATTTAGACATTTATTGGTGAGGTTCACATTCTTTTTGATGATTTACTATTCATAAGAGTCATATTACTACTTATAAGGGTAATATTACTATTCATATGGGTGGGTTACTATTAACTAAATATTATGCTTCTCTAATCTGACACCTAAATCATATTTATTGCAACTATGTATGTAAGATTCTCAAAATTCATATCATAGTAGTGACATCATTATGTTTAAAGGTAAAATAGTACTTAGTAATTCAGTGTGTTGAAAATTTCTTATAATTATATGACATAATCATAAGAAGGTAATTTTCCATTGATAATAAATTGGGTTGTTACAACAAAAATATATATTAAAATTATATTATAAATATACTAAATATGATAGTTAAAGGAAATATTTATATGAAATATAGATAAATATGGTTATTATATAATTATTTATTAAAAACAATTTAGTAATATTATATGTCACATGAAAGTACATGGAACATTCATGCATGATGTAATGGATCCTATGTACCAAACCTATTACATTTGTGTTACATGTTATATTTTTGTAATCCATTATTATTTAAAAAACATCTAATTAACATCTTCTCTTTTTTATATGTCCATTACATTCATCGTAATGGTCCTTTAAATTTCCATATTTTGGTGCTGGAGGTTTATAGAGGAGGTATAGAGTGGTACATGATGATTTTGGTTACTTAAATTCAAATATAGATGAAATATATTCCATTTAATGTTAAAATGTCATGAAGTTCGGGTTTATGGATCTTGAAGGGCAGGTTCACAATGTGTAATAAATTATATATTTAAATGATTTAGGTGATGTTTTTTTGTAGAAATTGTAACCTGGAATTTAAAGGGTGTGTAATTGGTACACATCGTGTAAATACCATGTGTGGTGTGGTTATACTGTTTAGAGATCTTTAATTTATCCTCAAACCTTGAGGTTAGTGCAGTCTTCTCTCCCTCTACGAGATCCATAGGCTCATTCATTAAGTGTTTGGGATTCCATTTGATGAGATTCGATTACCGTCTTCACATAAATGAAATGTCTTGAGTCATCCCATTATTATCATAGGATTCCATTTATTTTTATTTTGAGATCTACTACGGTAGTGCAATTTTAGTTTTGTTTTTGATTTTGGTTCTATTTTGATGAGCCTTTGGTGTGGTATAGGTTGATATGTACTTCTTTATGGTGAGGTTGTGGTTTTTGGTCATTTCTAGTACATCCTAATATTTTTAGCAAGATTAGAAATACATTTTGAGGTAGGTGAACCTCATTCTTAAAGTTATTCATTTTATGTATGGGATTTTTATTTCTTTTATTACCTTTGGGTGGATAGTAAGTTTCAGCATAATAATATAATTAATTTTCAGGTCTAAAATTGATTGGTATGGGGTGTATTGCATTATTTACCACTTTGATATATGTTTTTGATGTTATTATGAATTATAAATGACAATTATGAAAATTATGGTTTTTTGGATCCTTTTATGTGTTGTAGTTGTTATGTTATGTTGTCCCTTTCTATGTTGTTATGTGATCACACCTGAATAAATGGTTAAAGAAAATATATTTTGATAATAATTGGTTTCCCATGGAATTATGGTTTGTGTGATAATACCAATAAAAATATATATATATGTAATGTGAAAAATCCTCTGAAAAAATATGTAAGCCACAATATTTTTTGTGATGTGTGATTATACTTGTTGGGTTTTCCTATGTGGTTTGGGTTGTTATGCAATAATAGATATGACCGATAGGGATTTATATTGTGTACGGTAGTGATACGATGGATGGTTAGCGTGGATGCATTGTGGGACATTTTGTGTTGTGGTGTAGTGGTTGTGGCACAATGGATATGGAATAGATGTTATGGAGGAGTTATTTTCATGTAGATAATGTGGTACAGATGTTCTATAAGAGTGGTTGTGGAGTAGATTTTGTGGTCCAGTCGTTGTGGTGAAGTGATTATGTCGTAGTTGTGGTGGTGTATATGTTGTGGGTTAGATTTTATGGTGTAATGGTTGTGCCATTGAGGTTGCAGTGCATGGTGGTTATGGTTGTTTTGAAGGATGATATGCGTGGTTCTTATGTTGTGAGATGACATTGGTGAGGTGGTATAATGAAAATATTGGATGTGTGGTGCCGTTATAGTGGTTTGTGTTTGATATGGCTGAGTGGCATGGTTGACATAGATGACCGGTTAACCATGCTAAAAACATTGATGATAAACTAAGAAAAATAGGATGGTAAATTAATAATATTGTTTGAATCATATATGTGATAAATGTATTAAACTAAAATTAAATAAATAAATTAATGGGTGGGTAATTGAGTGTAATGGGATGGATTTTGAAGTGTGGTAAATAATTTAATGAATAAATGTGATGAAACTGGTAAGCTAAAAGTGGGAAATGTTTTTGGTGGCAGTGTAGTGTGTTATATAATGCAGTTGCAATAGTTCTAATGATTGATGTGTGGTACGTGGTGGTGATGTGGTGTGTTCCTGTATTGTAGATGTAAAACCTTTATATGGATATTGTCTTCCATCTCTTAAAAATGTATATTCAGGTTATTTTATATAGACCCTAAACAAGTTGTATAACGTTTCTGATGCTCATAGGTTCTGATTTCAAGGTGTTTTCCCCCAGCATCCAAGATGGTGGTGATATAGATGGTTGGATACCCCCTCTCCCCAACTATTAATTCAGAAGTGATTTTTTGACCCAAGTGTATGTGGGAGGGATATAATGTGATGTGATATATGTGGAATAGATGGGATCATAGGAAATTTAACATTGCAGAGTGAGAGCATGAAATTATTAGGGATGTGGCAGGGGGGCCCCCTTATTTGTTATCCACTTGATGAAATATTATTATAATGGATGCATGATTTAGTGATTTATCCATGGTGAGGTTGGGTTTGGATAAATGACCTATATAGTTACTTTTTGGTTCTATTGTTTTTTCTCCGCCACATTATCATAATCTTTTCAAATGTGTACTTGAGATCTATGTTATGTCTTTACTATGAATAATTTCTATTACCACCCTACATTATTAAAATCGTTTTTAGGTTTCTAGGTGTAATTTGTGAACTGAGTTAGACGTTACTTGAAAAGTTTGATTTTTTTGTTGATTTCCTCTATTAGACATTATTTTTTGAAATTTACTTGCTATAATTTTATATATTTCAGTATTATTTATAAATTGATTATGGGTTGGTATTTGTATTACTTTTATATTTTCTGCTATACTTATTTGGTGATTGTTTATCCTATCTCCCAATCCTGTTTCATTTATACATGGTAGTGACTCCCATATTGTTATATTTTTATATGCTTGGGGCTATATACCAACCCTTTTCCTATTGGAGGCATGAATTTGGGGTCATTATATCTATTCATTCCATACTTCATCATTGATGGTAGTGGGTCATGAAAGAGTTTTATCAAAGGCAATGGTTCAGATATTGGGTGCAATATAATGTTAGGAAGATTCAATATTCCATGGTTTGGTATAGAATAAGTTATATTTGACCTTGGTTCATTTCATAGGCCTTAGAGACTGAATAGGCTATGGGATTTTAGCCCCCCCTTGTGACCTAGTTCGGGGACTCTGAGCTTATTAAATGACTATGTGTGGTTGACCTGTTTGTTGGGTATAGACCTTGGAGAGGTAAATGATTCATGTGGAGTTGTGTTCAGGTTTTTATTGGGGGGGGGTTTGGAAAAATAAAAATAATTAATTAAATAATCCATGAAAAAATTCCATTTTATTGGTCTTAGTATGTTCTTCTTATTTTATGCAATGACTCGTTTTCATCATTTGTGAGTATCTGAAGTCGTTGAGGTTTATAAGGATTATCTGTTTGATGATGAGAGGGTTGACATGATAGAGTATGATGAGGCATGTAAATATTATGTTCATGACATTTACTAGAAGAGTTTGGGAATGTATGAGTGGTGTGTCCCAGATAAAGAGATACAGTGATGGATAAGGGATCTCAAGATCACTTTGGGTATGATCTGATCATGAGTAAGGTTTTAGGTACAATTAATAGTCAATATGATGTGGGGAGCCACGTGTTATTGGTGGACACTATTTATTGGTGACTATAAGGTGAAATATGAGTTGTGGACATACTTTTAGAGGGAGCTTTGGGAAGAGTTCCAATGACTTTGATTATGATATCGATATCTAGATGTGAATAGAAAAGATGAAGATATCAAGTGGATGATTATCTTAGGATTTAATTCACATAATGGTATCCAAATGGTTGTTTTTATGGGAGGATCTTCAGACAGTGTGTAGTGGGTGTTTGGGAATTCAAGGTTCCATTTAGCGGGGAACTGACCGTAGTAGTTTCCTTTACAACTGTCAGGGAAAAGTGGGTTCCTAGATACTTTGGGGGATTTTAATTTTTTATATTCTATGTCAGATATATAGGAACCACTATGATTATTTTATGACCACTCAAAGATTCCAGTTCAATATGGGTTGTTAGACCAATTTTTAGCAGCAACAATTTTCTCTATGCTAGTTCCAGTTGTAGGGATGGTAGGTTGTCGTTCAACATCCAAGACTATGCGGAATATTTTGAGGGAAGCATCATGATATAAAGTTTACATTGGAACCTAGGAAAAATCATGACCATGGTGTCCAAAAGCAGTGAGTTAGAAGATTTAGTCTTGTTTAGATGTACACGTTAGAGGAAGAAGCACTAGAAAATTTAGGATTTGTTCATGGTACGATCAGTTTATCATATAGCATTGTGTGTGATTTGTTTAATTCATTAGCCTCACACTCCTTTGTTTTTACTAAGTCATTCTATATGTAGGAACTGGATATATATAGGATTTGGGTTCCCTTATTGTTATATAAGGTAGTTGGAAGCCACACCTTCTTGTTTTATGTGGGTTGGGAATGTAGACTGGTGATGGGGGTTCACCTGTCCGTGAGGGAATTATTCATGTTTTAGATACATCCATACAATATTATCCTTGGAATGGATTGTATTTTTATATGTGTAATTTAAATGATTTTTTTCAAACAAGAGTCTCATTTTATTATTAAGACTGTCAGTGATTTGCATTTTTTGATCTGTTAGGTTATCAGTTGGGCGGTAGAACTATAGAAGCACATATTTGTAGATGGAAAATATATCAGTAGAGTATTAGGGTTATGATATTCCTAGGGTGTTTTTTAGAATTACTGGTATGGTTAAATGGATGAGGTTATGTCACTACATTCTAAGTGTGTCATTGAGTTAGATATGGAGTTGTGGGTATGTGCGTCTTGGATTTTGAAGGCTCTTAATCGGATGGAACCCACAGAGTTGTGTGACCAGAGGATAGAGGTGGTTAATTTGATGGAAGAGGGTTTCATCTAACCTAGACTGTCAAAATGAGGTTCTATAGTTTTTTTCTACATGAATTCGAACAATATTTTGAGATCATGTATAGACTACCAATGTTTTTATTGGGTAAGAATTAAGAATTGTTTCCAAATTTCAAGGACCAATGATATGTTCCACTAGATTAGAGGAGCTAGTTAGTTTGAGAATATTTATTTTCCATTTGGATTTCACTAGTTGTGGGTGGAATATTAGGATATTCATAAAACTGTCTTCTGATATTGGTATGGGCACTTTGAGTTTGTGGTCATGCAATTCAGTATTTCAAATTCAGTAGTTGTCTTCAGTGGGCCCGTGATCTCCATATTCCATGAGTTCCTATAAAAGTTAATATATGTATCCATTGATGATATATTGGTCGTATGAAATTCATAGGATGATCATTTAGAGCATATTGTATTTATTTTTAGGGCTTTTTAACCATACTAGATTTATTGTAAGTTGTCCACGTGTGAGTTTTCGAAATGAGAGGTTCATTTTCATGTAATATTTTTGTCTTAGAAGGGTGTGGAAGTAGATTCATATAATTATTACATATTTTTTCTTTGGTAGAACCCAATAATTTATAAAATAAACATAGTTTCCATGATCTCATGGGATATTATTAGAGAATTATACCCAATTTCTCTATATTTCCATCCCCACTGTCCATTTTGTTAAGAAAGGACCATGACTTTGGGTGGATAGTTCAGCGATATGTAGAATTGTTTTTTTCGAAAGGCGATGTTGGTTAGTTCTCTAGTGCTTCAGTTTCTAGGTGAGGTTGTGTTGTTTGAGGTTTTTAGTGATTCATACCGTCAATTCATGGGACGTGTATTGATGCAGTATAGGGAGGTGATCCCTTATATGTCCATAATGTTAGGTCTACACAATTATAACATTACCAATCATGATATATAGTTGGATTCTATTGTGTTTGAAAATCATTTGTAGAGGAATTACCTCTTTAGTGATAATTTTTATTTATTTTAAAGAACAAATTATCTTGCTATATGTTTCCTATCAACAAGATCTAGAACTATGACTGTAGAGGTGGACAATGTTTCTTTAGGATTATGATTTTATGATCTATTACACCCTAGAGATGGTTAATGTAGTTTTTGATTCATGAGGGATTTCTCTAAGAGTTTTATAACTAACATATATATTTACAAACTAGTATAAAAAATATGCATTGTGGATTTAGTAGATAGCTTTGGTGTTGTGGGTAAAAATGTTCAGTAGCAATATTTATGGAAATTTTTTTGGTTTGTTAGCAGTAAAAAATAGAGAACTATGTTCAAAGATGTTTATTGTAGTCAATGGATGTTCTCAAGTGGAAATGGGAGGAAATATATATGATTTCCATAATATGATTACCATATTCTCTGGGATGTTGTTATTTATGTTGGGTGATTGTGGAATAACTGATGAAATAGGCTCACTTCTCAATCCGTGTGTTCAGTGCCTTGTATTCCTTTGCGAGGTGGTATTTAGATTATGTAGTCAGGCTTAATTGGATACCAAGGACCATCATGTATGATAAAGATCCTCATTTAACATTATGATTCTGTTGGGGATTTCTACTTAGTTTTCGATCCTAATTGAGTCATAGTACATATTTCCACCCCTATACAGTTTGGAAGATAGAGCTGACCATCCACATATTAGAGGATATGTTGTGATCATCGATCATAGACATTGTTGGATCTTGTGTAAGAAAGCTACATTTGGTTATATTTTCATACAACAATATCTGTCACTCATCCATTAGTAGAGATCTATCCTCAATGATTTATGGGTTTTTGTGTTTTTCTTCATTTCTCTAGATAGATTTTGGAGTGTTAGGAGTTCGTGGTCATGATGTTGTGTAGGGAACATCCAATAAGATATAGTTTTTTCATGAGAAGATGAGGGTGGTGAATTAACATTAAAATTAAAATTTTAATTTTATATGGAGACTCTTATAGTTCTACGGTGGAAAGAATGTATTTTTTATAGTCTCCCCTCAGTATGGGAAGTAGAGGTTTGGAAGGGGGAGTAAGATTTCTCCCTGGTTTGATGGGCACATTGTTGTGTTCGGTCATGCTTGCGAGGTATATTATTGGGTGGAATTTCTAACATGTTTAGATAAGTTCCAAAACATCTTCTATATGTCCAAAATTTTTATATATCTTTCTAATGAGTAACATTTTATTGATATGGGATAGTTGCATATAGAGTATGAAATGACATTCCGGGAGTGGCCAGTAGAGATCTAAGATCATCTAGAGAAGGTGTTTTGTGAGAAAACCAATATCTTTGATCAGGTGTTATGGATTCATGGTGTCCTAGACGAGAGTACCTAGAAGTGAGATATGTATATTGGTACCTAGTATTCATAGATGATTTGGGCATTGTTTTTCTTTGTATAGTCTTTCATAGATGGTGTGATGTTTACATAATTATATTTTAAGATATATTTTGTTTCCCTTGATGTGTTATGTTGGTTAATATTTCTACCTATGAAAAAGAGAGGGACAAGTTATTAATTGAGATTAATATATTGTGATGTGATCAAACTCATGCAGGGGAGTTAGTGAGACCCATAGATGATAATATCATGACATGTAGAATAGAATTTCATAATTCATACATCTAGGTTAGTGAATTTATTTTGTTCATATGGTCATTATATTGTCCAATGTAGAGATTGGACAGTAATGTTGGTTTCTATATCTTCTATTAATGATTATTTTGTGTGAGATTTTTTTTGGAAGCTTTAGTTGGCGTGTTTTGGTAGTTGTATCATTAAGGTGCGAAAGGATTCCTCATAGGTATCTCAGAGGGATGTTATTTGGACCCCATTACTTATGGGATTAGTTTTCGATTCTGAGGGAGAGAATTGTTTTATAGGAATAACATTTAATGTTATATACCTTCCCATCATTTTACTTTTTCTATTTTTGGTATTTAAGGTTCTCAGAGGTGGCCTAGTGTGGGTATAGACTAGTTTGGATAAAAAAAGCATGAAGTATAGGAAATACACACACTGGATAGTTTTCACGATGTGAATGATTAGTTTAGAGCTTGCATCTTGCTAATACACAATGGTTTATAAATTTTGGATTTAAATATATTAGTAAACATGTTATTTGGAGGAAATTGAAACCCAACATTTACAGGATGTGTAAAGGTTTCACTCTATATAAATCCCATATGATGCAAGTTAATAAATATTGGAGATCCCGGGTTTTTTTTCAAACACTAGGGATAAAAACCCCTTATCTCCTTCTATGATATTTATAGGATATATATTCATGTGTTTGAGATTCCTTTTGATTTTATTTTATTCATAACGTCCCGTACATGAACAATGATGAGTTCCCATATATTTATGATCTATTTTATTGCATTATTTTATAAATATATACTATAGTGTTGTAGTTCTGATTTGGATTGTGGCTTGGTTGCTTTTTGATGACCCTTTGGTAGGGTATAGGTTCAACAGTGTTTCCTCATGGTGTGGTTGTGGTTTGTGGGAATTTATATTTTTCCCTACTGTGTGTTGTGATATTGGAAGGATTATTTTAATTAAGGGATCCACATTCTAATTTTTTTACATCATATGTGTTGGATCAAAATTTTATTCATGCATTTGGGTGGATAGTATTTGAAATTATAATAATATAATTAATTTTAATATCTATAATTGATGGTTATGGGGAGTTGTAACATTATTTAATGGTTTTATATATATAAATGATTTTATTATGCATGCTTGTTTCCTATTATGAAAATAATAAATTTTTATAGCCTTGTTTTTGATGTAGTTGTTATGGTGTGATAACCCTTGTTTTGTTTTTATGTGACCACACAAGAAAAAGGGTCAAAGAACACATATTTTTATAATAATTTGTTTCCACTAGATATATTGTTTTTGTGATAATATCTATAGTCATATAAAGATGTAATGTGATAATGCCATAGAATAAATATAAATTATAGAATCTATGTTGTGTTGTATTATTTTTATTTTTGTGTTGACATGCATGGTTTGGGATGTTTTGCGATGATCAATGTGATTGAATGGGTTGTGTGGTGTGTAGGGAAGTGATTGTATGTATTATTATCAGGGATATGATATGGTAAGTAGTGTGATGTGTCATGGTGGTTGTGGCACAAATGTTGTGTCCCAATGGTTGTTTTGAAGATGTTGTAGAGTATATTTTGTGGTATAGTGGTTGTGGCATAGATTCTGTGGTGAAGTGGTTGTCACGCACATGTTGTGGGTGATGAGATGCAACAAATATGGTGTATGTGTGGTTTTATGGTAGTGGACACATTTTTTGGTCTGGTTGTGTGGAATGGTTGAGATTGTTTCTCATTTAGCCTTGGTATGAACTACGATGATAAATGAAACACAATCGTCTTGTTAATAAACAAGTTGGGATGGAATAGATATGTGATAAAGGGATTAAACTGAAATGAAATGAATAAATGAATGTGTTGGTAATATAGTGAAATGGGATGGATGCCGATGTGTGGTAAATGGTTTATAGTATAAATGTATCAAAACATGTAAGATGAAAGAGGAAAATGTTGTGCGGTGGTTGTGTAGTTTATTTAATATATTGGTTGAATAAGTGGAGATAGTTGTTTTGTGGTATGTAGTAGTGATGTGGTCTACACTAGAATTGTTTATGTGATACCATAGGTTGGTTATTTGGTGATATCACTATATCATGTAAGTGTATGTTATTTTAAATGAACCCCACCAGAGTTTGAAAACCATAAAAATTCATATAGATGAAAATATCTGGGTTTTTTCCACAACATTAATGATGGTAGTGATTAAGATAGATAGCTACCCTCTCTCCCCCTATCATCCTTTATTTGTGATACGGTGGACCATGTGTGGTCAAGAATGATGTTATGTGTTGTCTTAGGTTCTGACAAGAAATATGTGTTGTGATGTTGAATATAGTTGGGGTTCTGTGTTGTAAGAAGACGGACTAGGTTTATGTACACAAATCCATGATATTGTACTACTCTGTCCCTAATTGTGATGTGTGGAAAAGGTGTCTTTGGGTGTGATGTGATATGGTTTGTGTGTTAGGTGTCTGTGGGAGGGATGTGTTTGATATGGTGTGTTCCCTAGGTGTTATTTGGTGTGATGTGATGTGATGTGATATTTGTGGAAGGGATGAGGGAATACGATGTTCGATGGTGGGATGTAAGAGTTTTTAATCTATAGGGAAGTGGAAGTAGGGTGCCTTTCTTTATTATAATCTCATTGTTATATAATTATATTGGATGCATGATTTTGTGGGTAATCCATTATGAGGTTGGGATGGGTTAGAGGACTCGTATAGGTTATTTATGGTTCTTTTGTTTGTTCACAATTATATTACCATATTCGTTTCACATGTTCCCTTGAGGGATTGTTTATGTTTGGACTGAGTATACCTGTTATAATAACCCTATGTATATTATTCTATTTTAAGGTTTGAAACAAGAAATTATGGAAGAAATTGATATTACTTGTTATGTTGGAGTTTATATTGAGTTACTGATGTTGACTTTTCCTTTTGGTATTTATATGGGATACTATTATTAGTATCATTTTTATTAATACTTTAATTTTTGGATAGTTTTTGGATTACCTTAACTTTGCCTACTATGATTATTTGGGGATTTTTTTATTTTCTCCCTATCAGGTTTTATTTATAAAAGTTAATATATCCCTTAATGTGATATATTTATAGCCTCGGTGGTAGTCCTAAAAACAGGGCTTACTATAGGTGGGACTCGGGGGTAATTAGCTCTCTCCCATCATTTTATCTAATTTGGTGGGAGGGGTTTGTGGTTAATATTTCTTTTTAAATATTTATTTCTTGGCGGGGGGGGGGGGGGGGTATACATGTTTTTATATCCCACTAAAATTACAGCTTTTTATAAAACCTTATTTATATGAATCTTTTCTGCTTCATGTCTCATGTCAATCAACACCTCCATCAAATGTTTTGAAACCATGAATTTCTTCTTAAAAAATATTCATATTAAAAATAACAGTCATGGTTAAATTTTATATATAGAAGAAAATAATCTCTCTTAATTATTAAAAATTTCATTTACTTATTTCATAATTCATCACCCATGTGTATAATTTTTATTCATTATTCTTCTAGATATTTTTCCTGATTTTTATAAAGTATAGCTCCATGATAAATACATATATCCATTTTTATATTATGAAATTTCAAAAAAAAAATATTTCAACCTTCTTTTGGGAATTCTTATAATTTTTTCATTCAGTTATGTATTGAATCATAATTATTAAACCCAATTTATTATCATTAGATTTACCATATTTTAAATTGATGTATGGTTTTTTGTCCTCACGTGGCAGGAATATTCATGATTTTCATTATTGGATTGGTTGAAGTATAATTATATATTCATATAAAAAAGAGGGTAAATATTTATATGACATGGAATGTTTTTTTTTTGGATTTAGGAGAGAACCAAATCCCCAATGAGTAATTTTCAGCTCTATTTATGGGAAAATGTATTGAACCCAATCCTTCCTGGGGATTTTCCCACTATGTTTATAGGAAAGGGGAGTGACCCCAATCCTCCATGGTACTCTTTAAACATTATGATTTTGGTCATTGGATTAACCCTTGGTCTATGTTTATGATATAAAGTCTTATGCTGTTATCAAATGTCCCATGATACCTGGATCTTTTGATTTCATTAATTTAGTATATGTTTCTATTATTATTTAAATTATCTTTATTGAATGTTGTTATGAATTTTGACTAAAATTATATGAATTATGGCCTTATTTATTCCCATACCATTATATCTACCTTTCCCAATTCCTTATATATTTTTCTTAAAGAAAACTATGATTATTTACCGGATAAACATGAGTTGGAACCAAAATTTAGATTATCAAATAAATATAATTTTGTTTTGTTTCAGATGATGTATTTTTGCATATAATCATCCAAATACTCTAGTCCTCTCAATCATTTGGTTTTAATAGTTGCAAATATATGTTTCAAATTACCAAATAATGTTTTTTAAGGCTTAAGTCACTATATTTTATATCAGGGGAAGGTATAGTAATTCATACTTAGGATTACATAACATAAGTTAAAACTATAGATATAAGTCAAACGTATAGTATTAATCATAAAAGGGAATCCAAAATTTTTAAAAAAATAGAAATTGTGTTGTATTCCTTACAATTAAATCCATATCGGGATTCTCAAATTTGGATGTAGCTATATAACAGATTCACAAATGGGGTAATAACCCTAGAATGGGGTGTATTGTGTGTTAACTCAATCTTCACCTAATGCATTATGAGTGAGCCTAAGACTAATCATCAGTTAAGAAAACCCTGGGTGCTATAATTTTATTTCTTCACAATCCCTTTACAAACCATTATGTAGCATATGAAAATAATTTATATGAAACTGAATTATGTTAGAGAACTTAATAGAAAAATGAAAATGGAAGACATAAATTAAAATCAACAATTTAATAAATTTTGATATACATATCATGTATTATTTATTTATATTATTTTTTGGATTAATTTTTATTTACTTAATAATTTTTTTACATTCCTAAATATCCATTATTTTAGAAAATGTATAGTTGTATGGGGAATCATGTTAACATCATGTGAAAAGGAAAATGTGAGGACTACCCTAATGAAAGTTATAATATAATGGTTGAAAATGATAACAACCACTTGAAATTACTTGAACAACCAACTCTAGTTATCTATAATAATATAAATCATATGGACAACCCTATGGGAGATAAAATTGTAATTATCTTCTTTATGTGGGACAAAACTATATATTTTAGTAGATAATATAACCAAATAATTTTTGAATAATAGATTAACTCTATTGAAAAGATATCCATTATCCTTTAAGGATCTAACATTGAATAGCTATTTCAAAAAGTTTATCACCATGGGAGAGAATATGAATAGTGGTGGACAATGATCAATAAAACAATCACATGGTATACATAAAAAATATGGAGTGGGATGAATTCATGTTATTATGTATGAGTAATTATTTCCCTCGCACTCTATGTTATAATGCAGAGGGGTTTTTTCTTATAATAATGGAAGGAAGAATTATATATAGGATATTATGAGGTTAACATTACAAGGATTACATGATAGGGATTTCATTTATCATGGAAAATGAATGTATGATTGACCTCTTATTAAATGGGATAAACCCAAGTCTATGAAAGGATTTAGAAGTTCATGAAGTTGAGAGCTATAAAAATGTTTTCTAATGTGACCTCAATATTGAGATAGAAATAGGTTATTATTATTGGTAGGATGAGACTAGAGATAGGAAGATAATAATGATGTTTATCTATAGGGTATCACTGGATAAAACTTTTGGTGGTAAAAAAATCCAACACATTACTTGTAAAAAGCTTGGAAATAAGTATCTTGGAAATAATATCAAGTGGCTGAAGAAATGTTTCAAGTGTGTAATTGAGGGACATGACGCCAAAACATGTAAATATGAGATTAATAATCATACTAATGTGAAAAAATAAAAATATTCCATATCAATACTTTGAATATTATCTAATGTTTCCATTATATGGATATTGGACACTATAAAAACCAATTCATGAATCCATGTGTTATTGAAGATAATCATTGAAAATAACCCATGGGGATAGGAATGAAATGATGGTATTAATATATTAATATAAAAAAGGTTGAAAATAATAGTGATATGGTTATATTTTTGTTCATTATTCATTCATGAATGACAAATGTACGAATTTTATAATGGTTTGACACACTATTTCATATCATGCAAGATTAAGAGAAGTACTTTAAAAACACTTTAAATGATAGAGGTTATGTTATCAATTAAAACATATAATATATAAATTAATTTATATCAAGTACATAACCATTCCAAAATTGATATAATATTATGAATCTATCATTGAAAATTTTCATAATACCATTAGTGCATTTTTATGATATACTACGAATGGATTGACTATTTTTATATTAATACCAAAAATATTTGTGTTGAGGCCTCTAGAAGATTGTTGAATTCTTTCTGTGATTGCTGTTTTAATAATCACAAATCATCGTTACTTAATCCGGTTGGATTTCTCATATACATAATCACAATCTTTTAGTGAATCTGTTTATATCGGTTGGATCATGTTTTTATCTCTTTGTTATTGATTTACAAGTATTCTGAAAGTCTTCTGGATCAAACAGACACTTTGTGTTCTATTAATACAACGGTCACACCGATCCATATCTCAAGACAACGGTCGCACTGATCCATATCACAAGACAACGGTCGCACTGATCCATATCTCAAGACAATGGTCGCACCGATCCATATCACAAGACAACAGTCGCACCGATCCATATAAAAAGTGAACGGTCACACCAATGCTGATCAAATGAGTCACCGATCATGACACACCGATGATGATCAAATGAGTCACCAATCATGACACACCGATGCTAATCAAATGAGTCACTGATCATGACACACTGATGCTGATCAAATGAGTCAGCGATCATGACACACCGATGCTGATCAAATGTGTCACCGATCATGACACACTGATGCTGATCAAATGAGTCACCGATCATGACACACCGATGCTGATCAAATGAGTCACCGATCATGACACACCGATGCTGATCAAATGAGTCACCGATCATGACACACCAATTCTGATCAAATGATTCACCGATCATGACACACCGATACTGATCAAATGAGTCACTGATCATAACACACCGATGCTGATCAAATGAGTCACCGATCATGACACACCGATGCTGATCAAATGAGTCACCAATCATGACACGCCGATGCTGATCAAATGAGTCACCGATCATGACACACTGATGCGGATGACCTACCAATCACTTGACTCACCAATAGTCATAAACAGCTGTTCCAATTTCTTTATCTTTATTTTATCTAAGTAACGGTCATATTAGGAATATTTTAATGCTCTGTCATTTATTTAATGAAGGTTGTTGGATGTTAGGGAACCGTACCTCGTACCTTAAAAAAGAAATCATTTCTTTTGCTGGAGCTCGTGCCATAAAAAACAAGAAGTCCCTTTTGGAGCAATTACACCATGTGACAACGACAAGACTTATATGAGTGCAAAGAGTGGTGGATGAGATAACTGTGGAAGACAAGAGAGGACCTCACAATAAGAGGACACATAAGCTCATACACACTCAAGCTTACTCAAAAAGAGTTCTGTACATTCACGAGGACATTAAAGAACTTCATCGAATACATTTCTCACTATATCTGAACCTGGATTCCAAGAAGATGACACTCTGTTTTTCAGACAAAAACCAGAAGAGGAATCAGAACCATTTATGATCAAACTCAAGGAGTTTAAAGCTTCCCTGCAATCACTAGAGCCATTTCTAAACTCTACATCTCTACTCTGTGATTCATTATTTTACATTTCAAGAAGTGTGTGTTATCTGATGTATTTAACACACACACTGTCTCCTATACTTTAGCTAGAGGATCTTTAAATCCTCAGCAAACTCTTTACATCGTTCATTTCCTATAGTAATAGTGGTAGAGGTCTTGTGTGACCTGGACAGCTGGTTTCTGTTGTTTTGTTTCCCATGAATAACAGTGGTAGAGGTCTTGGACATGGACAGTTGTAAACTGTTGTGAACCCCGATCCAGGGTGTGGATCAAATTTATATAAATTGTTGAGAGGACTAAGTCTCAGCTTGAGACTGAACATCTTGGTTATATCTGCTGTGCTATATGTTTCAAAGTTATTCTTTTATTCAACTGCTAATTACTTTATAACCAAAACTATTTTAAAGTCACTTTGATAATTAAACTCGCAAGTGTTTATATTAGTTGTAAATCAGTATGTTAGTTTCAAAAGTTAATCAACCTTTCTGTTTTGATTAACTGGGAAATAATCAATCCCTTGAGAACCCAAAAGAACCTTTACTTTGATATAAATTCACTACAGTTTAATTCAGTATTTTATTTGGTGTTTTTTAAGACAAAGTTTTTAAAACAGAAATTTTAATTGGAACTCAATTCACCCCCTCTTGAGTATCCACTCCGACCAACAATTTGGGCGAAGGAAATACTCTTCTACATCACGAATTACCCTATAAATATATAATCGGTTAAATAGGAGGATAAATAAACTATGGAATCTTATTTATTAGAATTGAGATTGTTTCCTTATAAGAATGAATATCTTTCTCAAATGATTAAAATAGAGGAGAGGAGCAATATTGAGGACAAGTCCATTATAAGGCATTAGATTGATGTCTTCCCCAAAAAAATTGAATGATATTCTCCAAAAAGAGAGTTTATGTTATCAATTTAACATTTACATGGATCTTTATCGATATCTAATAATAGGAATTGAATAGAAACCATTTAATTATAAGAAATGAAAAAGTAATTAAAATAACATTTCGATATTATTTTGATATGACCGAGTTCATCACCATGACATGCACCGATCATCTTTGTCAAGAAGAAGAACAATGCATATCTGTATATATTATCATGAACTACCTATAATCACCATAAAGAACAATTATCCTATTCAAAAAATTGGGGAATTATTAAATTAGTTAGCACATCTCAATAATACTATAAATTTGACCATTAGTAGAGATATCATCAGGTTATGGTGAAGAAGGATACTCCCAAGACCACCTTTGATACCAAGTATGGGCACTATGTGATTATTATCATTCCATCTAAACTCAAGAATTCACTAAAAATTTAATAGACATAATTGATTATATAGTTATATATTACCCAAACATATGATCTCTTATATTTAGATTGTATATTCTTATATACTATAAAATAGTAGAGGAACACGTAGGAAATATGAATTGCATGATGAAGACATTAAGGAAGGATATTTTTTATGAAAATATTATAAATGTGAGATTTTTAAAGAATGTAGATCGCACATAGAATGCTATCACACATATGGTGATATATATTGGACCTTTAAAAACTAAGTTGATTGATTATTGGAATAGATCATTATCTATGAGAGATATCTATAGTTTCCTCAAATTATCTGTATATTATCATTGATTTTTGAGAAATTTATAATGACATTCAATCCAACTACCCAATCATACTCATAAGGGAGTGATGTATGTATGGATTGATAAGTTTGGGGAGTAGTTAATAGATATTATGATATTGATAACCACATTACCTATAATCTCCATGCCCACATCTATGGATGGATTTATTATTACAATGATGCATCAAAAATGTTCTTAGATTGAGTATTGACACAAAATAAAAATTTAATATCCTATGCTTCATGATATTTGAAGGAGAATGAAGAAAATTATACAACACATGATCTTGAGTTGGATATGATAATATTATCATTAATTTTGTGGATAAATTATATCTATAGAGAAAACTATAATATATATTTATATATATATATAGACAATAAGATCCTAAAATATATATTCACATAGAAGGATATCAACATTAACCAATGATGATGGCCATATGTGATCAATATTATGATCTCTTAATACCCTACCATTCAAGGGATAAAAAATAAAAGATTCTATATGTTGAAAAGATCTCAAGACTCCATCTATGATGGAGATTTAGAACGATATAATCATCTTAGACATGCAACGGTTGGATATGGGAATCTTGAAGAAATGAACACCATTTTAAATTTTTCAAATGAATTATCATACATCAATAAATGATATAATTTAGAAATAAAAATGAGATGATATTGAGATATAGAAGAAGGTGGATGTTATGAGGAAGTGAAAAACGTCTGAGTTAAATGTTGGTGATGAGGGAATCAGAATATTTGGGAAATGATTTAACATTCCATTATATCTAGAGAAAAAGAAGCAGAAAATGAATTATTCTCAAATATCGACATTATCTATCCACTTAAAAAACATGAATACTTAAAGAGACTTTCATGAATGATATTAGTGGAACAATACGAATTAGGATAAATTAAAATATACATTAATTTATCTAGTGTGTTGGAAGGTTATGTTTGAGAGAAAAATATCTGAATGGATGATGCAATTATTTCCGTGCCAACATGGAAATGGGAAAACATGACTATTTATTTTTTTTACAGATAATAAAAATATATTGAAAATGAAAAATTATATATGGATTTTGGTGCAATGGTTTTCAATGAATATTAACTTCATTCAAACAAAAATAATATTCCTCACAAAATCCACATAATGGAAAACAATTTAATATGGTAAGGATGCATAGAATACCATTATTGACTATATCTTATTGAGATATGTAGTTTGCATCAATGTTATATAAGAGCCTTAGTAGTTCCTTATAAAAGATGTTAAACATAAGTATGAATTATCACATTAAGACCCATATCCAATTTGAAAGAATTATCGAGAACCATGATGAAATGTGGAGATATTTCTCTATGGACATTAATGCATGCTGGGATTAATATCTTCCTCTAACCGATTTATCTTACAAAAATAATTTTTTCTCATTTAAAAAAAGGGAACTATATAAATTACTCTGTAGGAAGGGATCTAGAGAACCGATATGATGTTATTATAAAGGTTAATGAAAGAATATAGTATCCAATATGGTCAAAGAGATTGTAGAAATGGTCAAGAATATACAACAACACATCAACATGGTACATATTTGACTAACTATTTTGGCTGATAATTGTCAACGAGACTTGTATTTTGCGGTTAGTGACAATTTCTTCATCTGTATATCTATATTGAATAGGTTCTTGTGATTATTGAATTATGGAACGATAATTCCAAT
The DNA here is from genome assembly GCA_963277665.1 of Viscum album. Classification (NCBI taxonomy): domain Eukaryota; kingdom Viridiplantae; phylum Streptophyta; class Magnoliopsida; order Santalales; family Viscaceae; genus Viscum; species Viscum album. The sequence goes on from OY728162.1 coordinate 133,143,600, forward strand.
AAATTTTAACCCATTCAAGATTCTTGATCACATTAGAGTAATGTTTTATCATCTAGAACTTCAAAAAAACATATCAAATGTATATGATCTATTCTAAATATCCATATTTAGAAAGTGTATACCATATCCCACAATGAATTGAATTCAGTGGGGGTGTTTTTGAAAAATAATATCTTTTATGAGGTGTAGAAAGTGAAGATATTAGACCTCACATAGAAATATCTACACAATAAGACAACTCACATATTCAAGGAATTTTTGAGAAACTATATATATGAAGATGAAATGTGGGAACCTAAAGATACCCAGAAACAAAAGTACCCTAATTTGTTTCCATGATTATAAATGAAACCAAATTTCAAGGGTGAAATTTATTAATAGATGAAGAATGTGATGACCAAAGACATTAACTATTATTTTCCCTTCACAAATATTTTAGGAGTGTCTTATGTTACAAGAAATAGTATACTAAACCCGAAACCGTGAAACATTAAAAAATTAAATTATTAATGATTACGGTTATATCCATTAAAATAACGGGAATGTTTATTCGTATGTAATTTTTGAATTACAATATTTATAAAACATTTAAACATAGAATTTTAAAAAATTTAACTTAATTTTTAGAATTTTATAATAATATTAGAATTAAATTAATTTTGTGTGTTTGGTATGAATTAAACAATTTTTAGGTGATTATTAAATAGGTAATCATTTCCTAAAAGACGACACTTTTGTAATAAAATAGTAAATTAAAAGTTTAATATATAATTTTTTAAATAATTTTTTATAAATAATAAAAATCATTTTAAATAGTATTTTGAAAATATAACAATCATTTAGCATTTTTGAAACTCAATTAATCTTTCAAACTAAAAAATAGTTTTAATTCATATTGAATAAATTCTACATTAGAAATTTTAGAACATAAATTGAAAATAATAATTTCTTATTTATGTTCAAAATTTTAATATTAGATTAAATGTTCAATGTGATTTTTAATTCTAAATATTATATTTGTAATATTATTGTCAATTACTACACTAATTGTAAGACATTTTTATAATAAATTATCTAATTAATGCCTTCTAATTTTTATCTTATAAATGAAATTGATATAATTTAAATTTTAAATATAATATGATTTTTTATCCTATATAAAAATATATATTGGAACACATTAATGTTTTAATTAATACAAAATATGATTAAGAATACTTATTTTTTTAATTTCATTTTTATATAATATTTTTTTATAAATTTAATATTTAAAAATAAATATTGATTTTCAAATATTTAGAAATTAAATTTTACTATATTGTCATAATTTTTTTAAAAATTAAAAAACAATTGTGTTTACGATATATTTGTTATTATAATACCAATTAATTAGATAAAAAATAATTACCATGGTAAAAATAGATCGCAAAAATGTAAAACAATATGGTAGAAATCACGAAAATGTCTCAACCTTAGGTTGAATTTATTTTTTTGAATTTTTATTGACACAATATAATATTAAACTCAATGATTATTATGTTTTGGATTAATTTTTAATGAAATAGTGGAATAATTTCTTAGAATTGTGGTTGTAATTCCAAAAAAGTGTTCTTTCCTTTGCTTATAAATTGGGATCACTTCTACCCCTCTATTGTCCCAATTCTCATTAAATTTAACCTTAAACCTATCCCCAACATTAATATACTATAATTAATTTTCTTATGATCAGTCACTTGATCTATGAATGATATATTAAGTTTTTTAATTCAAAGGATATCTGTAAGAGAAGATCATGTCTGCAATGTATGTATTACCTTTTGCATAATGTTTTCTCCTTAATCATCATCTTCATAATATACTATAATCATTCCAATATAATCACATATTTATAATTATTATACTGATATTATATTTATATTAATATATAACTATTATCTATTACCTCCATCTACAATGAAAAACAAAAGTGTCTTTTGTGCGTTGTGTGGACTACAACCTCTATATTGTTCCCCTTTAATTTTTCATAACCACATATTATTGATGTTTCTAATGAATTTATTTGTAAATAATTATTAATTAAATAATATTAATAATTTCTAAAAATTTAAAATTATCTTTTTCAATTATTCCATCTGATTCATTCAGAAATAGAAACTTAAATTATGATTATGAGTATACTACTGCCTCCATGAGAAGTGAGTTTAATTTTTCATCACTCCCATCATCAATGGTATTAAAAATATATTTAATATATAAATTTTTTTATATAACACTATTAATATTATTTACATTGTGAATATATTTTACAATTATTTTTACCATAGTCAACACACATAAGGGGTTTCAAAAAAATAAACAAAACAACATCAAGTATCCAACATAGGAAAGAAAAGTATATTAAAAATAAATAATATATGATTGTTAAAACACCATGTAATATTAAAAAAATATTTATAAAGTCAATAATTAATTATTTTATAAATTTTATTTGGTTATTCAATAATTTTATATCATGTGATGAACACATTTAGACATGAGGTAAGGGATCTTTCATACCATCCTCGATACAATTGATCAATGTTTTCCTGATTTTTTCATTTTTATGAAATACTCATATCAAAAACGTCTTATGTTTTTTATATATTTACCTTATATATATACTGAGTCAAATATCCTTTTCATTACTGTTTCACTATGTCTTTTCAGTTCCCTTTGAAATTACACATTTTATATAAACATCATTTAAGGGAACATTACTCTTTATTGTCTCATGGCAGGCTTAATACCAATAAAATATTTTTCTAAAATGAATATATTAAAAAAGATAGTGTCATTTATGGAAAATTATAATGGTTCAATTTTTGTTTTTTATAAAATAATAAGCTATTATTTTCATTAAAATGATCCTTTACTTATTTCATAATGCATCACCCACATTGTTCTTTTTTTTATATTATTTTATAAAATTTATCATATTTTTATAAGTTATAATTCCTAGTTATAGATCTATATAATATTTTCAATTATAAAAGAACCATATAATTTATATCATCACCTTATGATTTATAATTTAGTTATGCATTGAAACAGTTTTATAAAATTCACATCCCCCACATGGGTTTGATCATGAGAAAGATTTATGTGTTGTTTCTATTTCTCTTGTGGCATGAATTTGTATTATTTTCATTAAGTGTTGTGTGGTATAGATTTTTCTATCACTAAATTGCATTGGGTAATTCCATATATCTTATGAGATTTCTTTTACGAGATTAAGAGTAAACCTAATACTCTATAGGAATTTATCAACTATATTTATGGGAAATAGTTGTAAACCAAATGGACAACGAGACATCTTATACATTAAGATGGTGTTCTTTGGAGTGATCATTGAATTATTGTTATGATTTCATATATTATGATGTTTCACCAAATATCATAAATCCCTGATCATTTGATTTCATTTCATATATTTCCATTATTATTATCATTACTATCATGGTATTATGTTACGAATCTTGAATCTCATCTTAGCATTTATTCCCATGTTTGTTCCAATCCTATGATTTCATTCATACCCTTTTCCATATATACACTCCTAATGGAATCCTTTTTATTTTTTATGATTTATTCATGTTATTAGAAATATGTATATTTTTAAATAAAGTAAATGTTTTTATATTTAAAAAGATATATTTATGTGTCTAATTATCTAATAATAATTGATCACATGATAATTAGCTGGTATTTTATGAATTTTTTTTAAAAATTATAACATAATATTTGTTTACGGAACATGTCACAATAATAATCATTTATAAAAATTAATCATATTTAATTTTATATTAAATAAATTGTCTAATTGTGAATAACTTTAATAGGTTATCTATTAGATTAATTTAACAAGGATGAGTGAAAAACTGTAATTATTATCCGGGGTATGACATAATATACCAATAATGTATCTTATATCCATTACGTTAGTTGATATGAGACAAGGATGAGTGTTTATTTCCCTAGTAGTTTTTAAACACTTGAGTGGGTGTGCCATGGATATATTATAGATATATTGGGTGAGAATAAAAAACTCGGATGACATGGGAATTGAAAAGGACTTTGTGTCATCCATATAAATTAAAATAATTTTTATTTTCTTATGAGATAATTGATTCCATTATGTGATTATAGTAATGTTTAATAATGTTATTTCCTTTGATTTTTGAGCTTATCTATAGGAATGTTGAGGGGATAAAAAAACTTATGTAGGGTATCCTGTTAGATTTGGGACATATGGGTACTCAAGAGGTTACATAATATATTATTAACCCATGAAGGGGTTAATGTGAGAATTAGTGGTGAGGATATTATGTGTCACCATAGAACCATAATTGATAATACAAGATGACATTTTCACTATTTCATATGATATTTGTTTCACTTATGAGTACATTCGAGGTGATTCGTTATTTTCATGGGTATGTGGGGGACCTGAGAGGGTCATGATATGAAATACTAGGGAGATAATATGAGCACATTGTTTAGAGACAACAAATCCATGGGGGAGATCATTTACCTGATGAGTGTTTTTGATGGTTTCGAGGGGAAAAGGAACATTTGATGTATAGATTTTGCATGTTTCCTGATATGAAATATCTTCCCCTGAGATTCTAGATGATCTATATGTGCTTTTGGGGATGGTGTGGTAGTTAATATCTATTATAGATAATGATACATTATTACTAGTTGGTTTATGTCGAACATTAAGTTTTTAGATGATATATGACATAAAAAAATATCAAACACACCCTGAAATCCCGATGATGTACTTTCTAGTAGAGAGAGTCTAAATATGAGTTCTTAATTACTTGTTTTCATAGAATAATGTTATCATCCTAATAGTTTTATATTTAGTTACTTTTTTCTAGTTAGAGAGATTCCATCACTATGTTATATATGAACTAATATGTGTTTTCAGATAGAGAGTGCATGCTCTTATGAGTTCCAACAGATAATTCTATGCTCAAAGAATCACTGTATTGTCCAAAGTACGTATGGTTGATTTTTAATATCTTGTTATATGTAATTGATAAATTGCAATTATTTTTTATTCTTATATGGTGTGTTATTATTTGGATAAAATAATTTGTTTTTACACTATGTTGTAGGTAATTTTTGGGACCCTTTTAGTGGTAATTTATTGAGGTATACTCACACCTTTCTCTGGGATCCATGGAACTTGGGTACCCAAGATGACATCATTATTAATATTTTTATGTACGGTACAGGTCTGATATTTATGATCAAATAAAAAATCCTGGATAAATCATGGATATCTAGATTTGATGAGGCTTGGTGAGGGTAATTAATTCCTTTTTGTATTTTTTTAGATTTTTCATTATATTATTGAAAGGACTTGTGGGTGATTAGTGGATATATTACGACATTATTATGTGTCTGTAAGACTACATTATTCTACATTATCATTTTAGTAACCATCATGTTCATGCACACTGCATTTTTTGTTATTTTTAAAACCATTTTAGTGTTGATTTATTAAGATATACACACACCTTTATTTGGGATCCAAGGAACTTGCATAACCAATAAGATATCATTATTCATTGTTTTATTTATGGTAGGGGTCCAATATTTGATGAGCAAATGGAAATGCAAGGATAAATATTAAATTTTTGTATTTGATGAGGATTGGTGATGGTAATTACTCCTTTCCAGTACATTATTATTTTTTTCATTATATTAGTGAATGAACTAGTGGGTGATTAATATATATATTCCAACATAATTATGTGTATGTATGATCTCTTTCTTCCATGTTTTAATTTTTTATGTCATGTTGTATTTTATAGCATCTATGTACTTTGATTTATTATGATGGATGATGTCTGATTATTTACATTTTTTTATACATGGATATAATGTTATAATAATCACATTGATACACTTTTAGACCTCATTGTTATTTAGTAGCCACTAGAATACAAAGAAGTTGGATTGTGGTCATGTTTCGACTATAGTAAGGACACAGATCAATGGTCTTTGAATGGTGGATTTCATAAAAATGTATCATAAGGTCTTCAAATTTTCTAATTAATTGAGTACATTTTAGAAAGTTTATCTAGTCATGTATCATTGCTTGTATTTTTCCTCATAAGAGTGTATCATGAATGAATATTCAGTTAAAACATCCAGGTTACATGGGATATGAGAATATTATTCATGATTTTCTTTTTTATAATTTTATGATTTTACCTTGTATGGTAGACTTTTCTTTTGGAATGTATGATTTATGGGTTTTATATTTTTTCCCATTACAAATAGGTATGTGTACATGAATAAGTTTTATCATTCATAATAAACATTACATACACATGATTGTGTGTCTATTGATATTACTGACAGTAGGGATCAACCGTTTAATGTGATAACAATAACATATATTGTATTTTCTAATTTATAATATTGATTGATGTCTACATAGCTAAACCATAGTATTTTTTTTGATGAATGATCATATTGATTTTATGATGGGGTTCTACTCCATGTAGTGTATTTTTTATATAAGTGGGGTATAGAAACCCTTAGTGGGTTAATATTTTTTTACATGCCTTGGTAACTTTTTAGAGATAAAAGTGGTTCAGACATGTACAGTTTTAAGGGATAAGAATATTGTGTTTACCCATAGATATTTTTGGGGGTATTATACTAAACTGAACAATATGACTATGGATTATTGAACATGAATAATAATTCGTATATGTCTTTATATAATCGTAGATGAGATTGTAGTCCTTGAGGAGGTAGTTAGGTTTTTAGAAGCTTGGTGAAGATTAGTTCCATTGTGGGAAAATGTATTGGAAAGTGATTCTCGATACATATATCTATAAAAAATAAATATAGTTTTTTTATTTGATACATGTGTTATCTTATGATATTTTATATGGGAACATAAATGTTTCCCATGAGTTATGTCCACTGTGAGTCAAGATTTATGATATAGGAGAGAGATCCGGTTGCATTCAGATAATGACATGGATAATATTTATCTAACTAATATGATTTAGTTGATAGGTGTTTTTATTCTATGGTTGATATAATATTTGATATATGAGGGTACCCTAATAGAGTGGTAATACTTGGCTAGAGAGTTACTTATAAAAAAATCATGGGTAGATTATTTATGATTGAAACAGATACAATTGATGTTCCACCATGTATATAGTAACACTACTAATTTTAGGAATTTTATTCGATTATATTTTTTAGCTATGTTCATTAATATCTCTTTATTAATATGCTTTTATGAGATATGGTGTATGTTTTTATGAATTTTATTTTATATATAGTTCTGTCATCATTTAGGGAATCGTGGGACATCACTAAGTAATCATGATGTGGGTTTAAGTAGTTTCGGTGGAGGAAAAAGATTGGATCATTGTAAGAGAAAAATTTATATATTACATAGGTATCCATGTTATATGGGATATAGTTTTTTCATTTATATTGCATGGTTTCAAAAAAAATTTAGGAGAACAATGTGATCAATGAGTTTTTAGATAGTGTTTCATGCGTGGTCAATGCATGATATAGTAAATTTTGCATCCCAACCGTAAAAAATAATTAATTAAATCTAAAATTTAACCCAATAACCCCATAAACCTTAATACTCCTCTTATTTTCTTTTTTATTGACCCTCTACCATCATAGATAATATTTTGTGATCTTTTCTCTTTATAAGTTCGATTTCAATGAATCTTGGCTTAGTGGATCAAAGAATGAAGGTATGTCTCCAACTCTTCATTTTCATTCAAAAAATTGTAATACAATATTAAATAAAACAATATATTTAATCTTTTATGGATGTATCATAAGATAAGATCATGTTTTGAGGATATGTCTTTTGGATCCATCGAATGGAATAAGGGAGGAATCAAGATCTACCAATATCGTAGCGTGATTTTTTTTTACAAAATTCATCAAAGATATGTGTATTTTACCTCTATCGTTAAGTCTATAGTAAATGATGGATTTTAATTTTTAAAATTAATTTCATAATATTTTCAATGGAAAATAATTATTTATCCTTATGGTAGAAACTATTGGAACTGATATTTTTGGAGATGTTTTATGAGGACGATGAATGAGGAAGTGTTTCTTTTAGTGTTATAGTTTTTTTTATAATATAAATTTTCTTAGATAAAAAAAATTTCAATCAATGGATATCAGAATATTCTCATAGTCTTGAGAATACCAGAAGGAGTTCAACAACTCTATTTCATCAGATAGATGATACAAGTATGAATTTATCTCTAAGAACGTTCGAGATAATTTTTATACATATTTTATCTAATGTTTCATCAGGAAGATAATTTTTGAATTCAATTAGATTTTTCATTATAATTATTATATTTCCAAATACCATTAGTAAAAAAGGATACCCACATTATAGATTTAGTCAAAAGGGGGAAAATATCTTTTTTGTGTACAATGATAATTCTATGAAGACATGTGGAGTTTACTAGATAGATTTTATCTTAAATAGGTGAAATAAAATATAATGTATGCAATGAAGTTGTTTAAAGTGTGTTGGATTGAGTTTTCTACATTTGAGTACATGTTAAAAAGTTCCATCAGTTGTACATTTATAATGTTAGTCAATCTAAGGATTCTTGAATATGTGTGTAACAATGGTCTTTATTAAACGTCATTGGATAGAGAAAATAATATAGAATTTTATAAATATAGCCAGTGTATCCTGATAATTAGATAATTGTTTTTAAAGGCATTGAAAATAAGTTCTATTATGATTCCTTAGTCATAAAATTTCAATGTCATCAAATATAGTGAACTAGATATATCATTTTTACAATCTCAATAGGGACAATATTGTTTTATGATATTAGTAAAATGTCTCTGAATGATAAAAAAGGTCTATGTGTCATCCAAAAAGAATATAATTTTGATGTGACCATATATAGGTAACCCTATGAGGTTTATTGGTAATTGGTTTCAATAAAAAATAAATGATCAAAGGTTTCTAATGAAACTCATAAAATATTTGAAGTTTCTAGAAAGGAATTCAAAGAGGGTCATATGATGTTGTACTAGGACACCAGTCATAGTTTCATTGGGTGGAATAATTTTCAAAGGTGCACTTGACTGAAGGATCAAATGTATATACAAAATATTCAAAAAGATATTAAAAGTGACGATTCTCACCAATTAGATAAAAATTAAAAAATCACGGAGAAATGTTTCAATTCCTGAGGAGTATTTAGAACGATTAAATATGAATATTTTCTCTATGTCATAAAGAAATATACAATTTTTTTGATGGTGTTGGTGTGGTCATACAAAGTATGATTCCATGTTTGACACACAATGATTTGAGTGTGATTTTTTAGTTTTTTTACCTTCCCTAAAATATGAAAATTATGATGAATATATAAAGAGGTGTTGTGAATTAGAAATTATGTATTATTTTGAAATTTGAATGAGTTTCTGATAAAGTGAAGATGTTATCGAGAAAATATTGTGGTCAAACATCAGTCAGACTTATAATTAATAAATTCTTTATATGAAGTGTTATTTGATTACTGGTTTGAAAAAGATATTAGGAAAATATGGGAACATTTGGTATTATAAAAATAGTTCAATGAAGTGATATTGTGGATAAGGAATCATATTTGCATTAGTCTTTATAAGATAATATGGATAGAGTATAGCATATTGAGTTTATCATAAGAGAATTCTAAAAAAACTATAATCAGATGGAAAGAGGATCTTGTTTTCAATTATGAAAAAAATTCAACAAGAAGACAAAGAATCTATAAAAAGGTCATGATTTATGAAATTTAAAGACTCATTGTGATAATATACATAATCATAATGGTGAAGGATCTGAGATTTGTTACAAAAAAAATGTTATATCACTAATATATGTGCGTATCACAAGAATTGGTGAATGTTTATAGTGATACACTAGTGAAATATATTCTCTTATAACTGTAAACACCAAAAGAAATATTTTTAGTCATTTTTAGTCATTTATTAATTATAAACAATGCTAATCACTAGATGAAATTATTTAGTATTGAAACCTTTTAATATCATTGATCCTATAGTTGTGAGTTTTTCTAGTTTCCTAATATAATAATAAACCACTAATAAGAAGAAATTTTTGTTCCCATAAGTTAAGTATCATAAAAAGAGAAAATCATGGATTCACCACCTCCACCACTTAGGCATATCACATATATTAATTGTACATTTCAGGTCATTTCATTGAGAATGTTTCCATAATTGAAACTTTATAGAAGTTGTAGGAAAAGGATGGTTTCCCTGGTTGTTTAGAACACAGTCAATAATAAGGGTATTCATGCATTTGATATAAAAAAATATCATATCATAAAAAATAGAATGTTTCCTTCCCATATTTATATTGGATCAGGTGTTCTTTAAGCTAATAATTTTTGTTTATATCATCTAATAGAATTTAATTTATTAACAATTGATGATAATAAGAATATGAAGAATTTTGGGATATCCAAAAAATCTATACATCCCCACTCATTGAAAGAGAATTTTTGTGGGTAAATGGAATTATAAATGGTAATTAAATATTGGAAATATTGAATGGCTTGTGTGAAGGAAGTAAAAAGTAGAGAGAGAAGTTACAATTCATGAGATTTAATTACAGAGATCATAAAATGGGTGAAGCTGAATATGTTGAGGATATATATACCATATTTAAATACATTTTAAGTACATAATATGTTTTGGTAAAAATTTGAATAATTATATTATTATTCAGAAAATTATTAGAATAATTACAGACTAATTTAATTCTACAACATCTTTAATAAAAGATATAAATCATAAAATCAATATTTGGATAATATTAAAATAATTCTCATCAATTATCATATGAGATGTGTAAAAGCTTTTGAATAAAAATGAAAAGCCTGATCATAAAATTTCTTTCAATGAAATAAATAAAGGAAAGTCTATGAATGATGTCAAGTAGGAAGACAATGACGTTAATATTAAAGATTAATAAAATAAAAAAAATGATGATTTTATACATTTTTTGAGGGTTAATAGATGCATAGATAAGTGTAATGATATGTTACATGTACTATACTTTTATTATTTTTTGTTTAAATTATTGCAATAAATTTTCCTTGATGAAATTAAGAAGATGAAAGTGATAAATATATTATAAATTAAATATGATCACTTAAGAAAAAGAAAAAAAATTAAAGTATTAGTAAAATATAAAATAATATAAGTTCAAAAAATATAAAATTTGTTACTTATTGTACAAATGTGTGGATGATGATGATAGTGAGAAGGAAGATAAAAACTCGAGTACTCATGCTACAAAAACAAAGTCTACTGATGAATAATTCACCAGTTACATAACTAATAGATTTTATATATAAGTGGATACTCAAATATAGTTTATTATCTAAATTTAATTTGAAGAATGGACTTTAAATTATGTAATAATTGACAAGGATAACATGAATATTACAAAATGAAATCTTATTGGAAGGAACAAAATAATATTTTATTGGGTACTAAACTAGGTTGTTAAACTAGATTGATGATATATAAGTGTTATATGATAGGTATTAAACCCTTATAATCATTGAATAATATATTGTGTTTAACTAGAATGAATTGAATCTTATAAAATTCTATATAATTGTAGTAGAGAAATGAATAATAAAAGAAAAAAAATCAGTTTTAGAAGTTTGTGAATATATTAAAGAGAGAAAACCATCGAATGATAATAAAAAATACTTGAAGAATAAAATCATTTGTTAAGATGGATAGAATAAATTGGAATTAAATGAGGCCATTTATAGTGAACCATAAATTTTATAGATATTGTTACATTATTTTTAACATAATCATCCATCAGTTGATACTAAAAGATCACGAGGCCTATTCTCATTGGAATAATAGGATGAAAATACATAAAATGAAACAGAAAACTAGAATCATATTTTTTATTTACCTTAGTGATATCTTAAAACCATTTTTCCTTATTAATATTCACTGGATATCATGGGGAATACATATGTTAAGTGGTTATTCTGGAAACCCTAATAAAGAAATTAACATGATAAGGAAACATAACATGTTAGTCAAAGATATAAAATGATATAATAAATGAAATGGAATATGGGTAATGACATGGAAGAATAAAACAATGAATAGGGTTTCATAATGTTATGGTATCAATGAAAATGTGGAATAAAAAAACAAATAATGTAATCATGAGACTTGGATTACTTCGTAGAAAATATCATATAGAGGAAACATCCCTATAATAGATTAGGTTCACTCCATAATCCCATATATGATGCATCATGAGACTAAATAATTTAAAAATACATGGTGGAATTTTCTAGAATCAACCATCATAACATTTTCGTGATCTATTTATCCAAAATAAAGGAAACAAATCAAATATAATAATATATGATTTACCCATCAAAAGAAAATGAGTTGCGTAATATTTCTTCATGCCATAATCAATATAAATTTTCAAAGTGAAGGAATTTTAAAAATGATAATAAGGAATGTATTACCCTATAAAAGTAATGGGGAATAATATTTTTATATGTGTTAGAGACATATATTCATAATTTATATGTATTCTATAAAATTAATGTTTGGTTTCATTGATGAATATATACACTTTTAAAAATATAAAAAACTCTGATAATTAAAATACAAATTCTAATTATATATTTTTTGAAATACTAAAAATTCAAAAAATATTTTGCAATAATATTCATTGAAAATAACCCTAAAAATTTAAAAACGAATCCTTAAATAGAATATTTATATTAATGGTGTGTAATTAAAGACATGTCATATAAATCCAACACGCATTCATTTCACACATGCATAGAATTCAAAAAACTATATTGTTCAGAAAATGACACAATGGTTTCTTTTAAAACATTGATTAAAATGATCAATGTGGGTGAAAATGAAATTAAAATCTCATATAAGAATATGAAAACAAATATGTAAATATTTTAATGAAATCATGCACATTGAAGTGAAAGGTTTTTCGACTCTAGAGATAAGTAATGTCAATTTTACATATATTTTATCCCACATACTATGTATAAAAATGAGTGAAAATGGTATTATTACTTTAATTCAATGAATATACAATTGAGAAGAAAATAAATTTTTTTTAAAGGGAAAAATATTTTTTTAATGGAAATGCATCCTTGAAAACCAATTATTAAAATGAGATTACGAAATAAGCCCTTATAGTATTGGTAATTGTTTAATCATAACAACCTTGAATGAAGGAAGATAATTGTAACTTAAAACAACACCAATTTTGAATTATTCTTAAAATAATATGTAATTGGGCAGTAAATACACTCTATAAAAAATTCAGGTTACATAAATGAACATGTGTCTCAAATAAAGATGTTTTATGATGAAAAAAAACCTCTAGTTCAAATTGTCATGTCAGTTCCTTGTCTTATAAAATAATAAACTTATATTAATTATTTACTACATTACAAACCATTGGGAGTTTATGATTCCATTTATTATATTTTATACGATTTAAAATTCAATTATTTGTACAATTAATATCATTTCAAATATTTTAACGATAAAGTGATCATATTATAACAAACAAGGTTTTTCATAAATGGATATTTAATCGTTTTAGATAAATATTAATTACACTACACAAACACTAGACTAGAGAATATAATTTTTTAGTGCCTTTGGAATCACTGAACACAAACATCAAGTATTGTGATACATCTTCAATGTTTCCTATAAATTTCCCCCCTTTAAACTCATACCTAAGTCCATTATTTATAACAAGGGGAAAAGAAACACATGATAAAGATTACTCATATTCTTAGTAAGGGTAAATAAGGGATATTTCTATCAAAAAATAATCATAAGGAATAATAACATAAATAAAACATTGGAAAATTATATCCTACAAATCAATAATCATGATATCATGTCATGCAACTGATTGTAGAAGTCTATAAAGAATTAATGAGCATATAACATGAGAGAATAATAGAAGACATGAAATTATGAGATAAACATAATAATTAGAAATGATTGTCATATTTATCATAGTTCATTTACTAAACCATCGTAGTAGACAAATCCCATTACTGAGCATGGTATACTCCCTATTTCAGCCTTGGGTTATTGAACCAAGCATACATTCATTTTCAAACATGTATTAATGAACCATTTCCACTCACCATTCCAGTTCTATCTATCTAATGAGATATAAATTTATACCTAATTAATTGTAGGGAGATATAGGTACCACCCATCACAAAATTAAAACCATACTTATGTGTTTCATGAGAACATAATGAAATATTATATCGCAAAAAGTGGGTTCTATAAACATTTCATTATAACATGTCTCATTGAAAAGAAAAAATATTCATAAGGATAAATCTATCACAATCATAAAATATTTATAATAAAAATAGGAACAAAAACATTGACTCGTTTCCACAAAAAAAAGTAACATCAAATAATGTTATCTTAGATGGAAACTAATTTTGGGAGACCACTAGATATCATTCTTGATGAAAAAATATTTTTTGTATTGAATTTTTTTCATTAAATTCAATATACTTTTAGAAGAAAAATGTTTATTTGAAAACAATATTTTAAAATTGTAAGGGAATCTTCATGGCATTAAGGCATCATAAAAGTGAAAAAAAATTAGGTAATATAAGTTAAAAAACATTCATTTTGTACTTTTTCTAAAAAAATCACAAAGAACCTTGCTTAGAAAAATGACTAAAATTTTCATTTCAAACTATTTTGAAACACTAATTTTTTTTAAAAAAAAATAAAACGATTTCACACAATTAGTAGAAATATTTTCAAAAACATTTTTATGGAATATTGAAATGGAAGATAAATATATCCGAGCATATAATTACATATACATAATCTTGAATAATAATGATATTGTAAAAACTAACCATTTACTTACGTCTAATTTCCATAGTACGTATCTGAAACTCTTGTATAATAGTTTAAATAGTGTTATTAACTAGTACTAGGACAATATTAATATTTATAATATCATATATGATCCTATTATTTCATTTTATCACATGTTTGTTAAAAACATTTCATTATTACCCTTCTTCTGGGTGTTAACTACTTCATTTTCCTATGCATGTTTTGTCATAAAAGTCCCTATTATTATTCATAGAATGTAGTTTCTTCATATAAAGTATTATATTATGGAAATATATATAATATTTATTCATTATATAAATTTATATAATCATCCTATAATGGTGATCATGGAAAATGAATCACATCGCATCGTAGAGACATTAAGCTATACGTACGCACGAGTGACTATATCTTTTCCATAATGGTGAAATAGTAAAAAATTGGATGTTATTTTTTCCAAAATCAATATGAATTCATAATTATCTTATATATATATATATTATTTCGATCATTATACCCATCCAATTGATGTGATGATGATAAACAGATTACCCCATGATGTGGATATGGTATGTTATATGTATTTACTTATAGTTCTTTTGTTTTTCATAATAAAGATAAAATGGTGAATATAGTTCTTCAATAATAATAATAAAATCTTCTAATATAAGTGATAATATATTTATTACTTTTAAATATAATAAAACACATGGAGAGGAAGTAGAATATGAAATAACATGAATGAGCTGGTAAAGAATATTTTCTCTTCTTCGATGATCTTCATTTATATATCTTCTTGGGAAAATAGAGATGATATTTTGAGAATAAAAGAATATATAGAGTATTATAGGGAAGTTAATAAGATAATATGGATGGGTATGGTAAAGTATAAGGTCTCAATGTCATTTAATTAAGTGAGGGAGGTGGAGTCCTTTTATCATTTTAGAGAGGGGAACTTTGGGAATTTATCAAAAGATTAAATTTGAATACATTCATTTTATATCAAAATTATACTAAATGGAAATTTATTATAACATAATATATGATATGGTTGTTATTAAATCAACCAATATTATTTATACTTTTTTCATTGTAAACATTATACTTTATATTTACCCATTGGTTAGTGAATTTTGTCCTTAGTTGTGGTAAAAATTATTTTAATCATTAATTCTTAATAATGTTACTATAAATGAATAAATGAATAAAAATAGAAAATTTAGGTTTTTAACTAAATTCCATTCACATGGTTGAATATATTTTTTTTATAAATTCCATAGAAATTAATAATATATTAATTTGATAAATTATCATTAATGTCAATTTTGACACTATTCAATTAATTTCACATCAAATACATCATGAGAAAAAGTTAAATTATTTTATAATGATTGAAAACTAATTTAATATGTCATATAGATCTAGTAAATTCATTTAATACATTAACTAGTTAAAATTATTTAAATATTTCTATTTTTAAAATCATTTATTTAATTTTTATGTCGTTTATATAAATACTATATTAGCAATTCATAATAATTTATGATAATTTTAAGACATCAGAAATTGAAAATAAATTTTTATATTTAAACTATTTTAATTAATATCAAAATATATATATTTAGGTTCATTCTTACAATGATTGTATCCATTTGTGAACACATTAAATACAAAGTGAGTGACATTCTGTAACATTATTTGATTTATATAATATATAATTCATTTTCATGAAGAAGTGTCCTTTAAAAAACTCATATTCGTGTTAAGGTGATTAAGGAAAAATATTATTAAGATAATATTTTTTGACAAGTTAGGTCATGGTTATACCATTATCATTTTTACAACCCTTATTTATTCCCTTAAACTCTTAATATGATAACATGTGTTTTTAATTTTTAATGGTTAATATAGTTAATATAAAATTTATAACAAACCATAAATTTATTATTTATGAAACTTTTAACATTATCACAATCACCTGGAATAAATTAATATTATTAATAGTTTTATATCATTTTAAAAAATTATTTATTATAAAATATTATTAATATAAATTTTTATAATATTCATTAGTTTTATTTTAATAATATCAAAACAACAAAAAAAGTTATTAGAAAATATTTTATTAAATCTGTAGCATATAAAGGTGTTCTATAATTTTATTGGGTGACATTAACTTTGTAAAATTATATTTATTTTAAAAGTTTGAATATAATTTTTTTTATATTTCTATTAATAATATAATTACAACATTAGCATTGTGTGAGCATTTAAGGTAATGAGTTATTCAATTAATATTATACCTAAATTACCATAATTTACAAAAATATTTGAAATTAAAAAAAATTATTTTCTAATATATCATTTGGTTAAATCTATATAAAAAAAGTATCCATATAAAAATTTAGAGTGGATTTTTTTCACTTTTTTTATTTTAATAATATCCTAGTTAATTTCTTAGACCAGTGTTCATTAAATACGAAAAATTTATAAAATTATTTGTTAATGGTATAACAAACATTGTCTAATAAAATCTGGGTATTATTTAGGGTCATCTTCTAGTTCTTATCATTTTATTTTTATCCATAATTACATGATTTACTATTAACTGTGGTACAAAAAATTGCCAAGGTTACTATTCATATTGGCAAAAAATAGATGGGGCAAATTTAAGAAATTTGGAACTTATGAATCCAAATATTGAATAATTATTTCAAAATTGAAAACCCATATGTTATATGTTTTAATTTTATATTAATACAGAAAAATGAAATGAAAAAGTGTTTTTAAGAAATTTCCCCATTTAAATAGAAAATGTTTTTATTAATACATCAAACCTAAAATTGATTCCAATGAACATAATTTCATTATTAATAATATAATATAAATTTTTTTACTTTTAAACAAACATAAAATAGGTATTTAAATGTGTGTCATAAAAATACATCTTTTAATAAAATTTGGTATTTTCACAATTCACATTTAAATAGAGATTTTCTGAAAAATACTACGAATTCACTATAAGATAATTTTGAAATTACTAATATATGATTTTATTTTATTTTTTCTATTATAATTTATAATATTTTGAAAATATAGTTTTTAAACATGTGTTATATTAAAAGGTGATGAAATGTCCATTTAAAAAAATAGCTTATTATACATAAAATTGGATTGTATTTTATCTTATGACTATTTAATCTATTGGATGGTAGTAAAAAAATATGATTGAATATATAATAACTCAATTTAAAAATATTTTTTATATTATTCATTCCCACCAATTTAATATATATGTTATAATGAACATATAATATTTCATAGTGCTTCTAAAATTACAATTGCATGCCATAAAAACTATAAATGATATAAAATTAAATTTGAAAACATATATTTCAGAAAAAAAATCGGTTTTTACCTTATACACCACTAAAAATTAATTTCTCCCTTCAAACTAATCGAGTTTATTAATGATTTAACATTTTATAATTTATTCAAAGCATCCCACATTATAATGATTAATAATAAAAATACCCATAAAAGGTGAAAGTTGGAAACATAAATTTTACATTAAGTAACATATATCTGAGTTTTCACTTAATAAAAACATCAATAGATGGATATTAAATGGTTAGATAATCCCTAAAAACTAACAAATAATGATATATAAAATTTTAATTATAAGGTTCATGACCAAAAAATCATATACAAATCATTTTCGGAAATGGTTATTAATGTTATAAAAATTGATTATTAAAGGATGAAATTTTATTTCAAAATCACTTGAGTATATATAATTACATGATTTCAACATGTAAGTTTAATCTTACAATTTGGATGTGCCTAAATGAATTTTTGATTCATCTCTTACTCCATGAAATGAATATGAAATTGTAAATACTGCAGAACAAATGGGTCATATGATCCATAAGGGGATGATAAGTTATTCTTTGTGACTCTCGTTATCATAAAAAAACAGTCAACATATGTTATAAAATAATAGTAAATGTCATGATAGTTAAGTAATGCATTAATTTATAAAACCTTGTCAAATGTTAAATGAAACAATTTCACAAATGGTAACCATTAATGAGCCATCCAAAAGATTAAAACCCAAAACATTCATAAAAGTTGTTACTAAATATCCATAATCAACTCATCACTAATCACATGAATATCATTATTTAGTCTTAATTATCACACATCAAACATGTGAATACCATTAATATGAATTCTATTGAAACACAATAATATCCAGAAGTACCATAAAAACATAGTGAAAATAGTAATGCTTCCCAAAATTAACTCTTTCCTCATACTATATATAAAAAATATATATTCCATACATTATATCATAAACATCATTGTCATTATAGTCATTATTAGTTCTACATTAATTAATAATATCCCATTTGTTTTATCACAAAAAAATATCTTTTAATCTCATTATCATGCACATATTAAGGCTTATACATCCCTTAATTACGTTTTCTCAAAAAACACCACCTTAATCACCTTTTATTATTACCAGTGCAAGTAATAATATGATTTCAAATACATAAGATAAAATACAGTGGAACAATACTTAAATTTTTCATTATTCTAAAATACTATAATATTACATCTTCACCATTATTATTGGATTCTTATACATAAATACTCATTCATTACACTTCCTTCTGAAAATAATATTCTCGAATACATACTCTATCTCATATGTCTTTCGCAGTCCCTTTATAATTAGTAATATAAAAATAAATCATTCATCCTTTCTAATTCTCTTTATGATCTCCCCCCAGGTCATTAAATTCCATAATTCAAAACATTCATCATTTAAAACATTTTACTATTGATGATGGCCTAAAAATACCATTATTCTTGTATATTACATTAACTAAACTATTCCATGAAACTTTGAAATTACTTTATTTTTGTAACTTTTTTACACACATAAATCATCTTTATATTTCTTTGAAACATTTTCCATGATGCGTCTTCCACATGATTTACATGGGAAAATGAACATTCATTTTTTCTGGTCATGATGAATCTCCAAATTTATCATATTGATTGGGTCATGAAACTAACTAAAGATAATATTATTGATAGTATTATGTGATTTATCATTTGTAATAATAGCAAGGTATTACCTTAGGACACCCATTTCATTTCTTTTCTCAGGTGGATGATTATTCCATTGTCCATCACATTCAGTAATAACATGAATCAGCCTAGTACCATTAAATATCTACACCATAAATTATAGCGTGATAAACACTAATCATTGTGAAAAAACACAAAATCATGGGAATGTACATTCAATATATATTATATTAAGATTAATACTTGATTATCAATTATCGCTACTAATACTCTAGGATTGTATCTTATATATATAGTTATCCTTAAGTATCATACTAAGGATTTCTCATCATAGTTTCCAAATGATGACTGAACCTCTTCTTCGAAACACTTTATAACGACTTGGGATTTTCATACATGGATATTACATATTTTTATATTAATATTTATTATGTTACACAGCCACAATCAAAGTTTCCATAGTATTTGAGTTCCTTTTGAATCTTTTAAAACAAATGTCATGTCTGGTAAATGATCATCAATGGTTTCTAAAAAGATATTCCTCATTAATACTCATACATAAAACATTTCTTTATAACCTTTGGAAAAGAAACATATGAAAAGGGTTATAATAGATGATCAATAATTGTAAAAAAGATATATTAATAAAATAATAATAATAAAATATATACAATGTTTGAAAATTATTTCATGTATATCAACGATCATGATATCGTTTCACCAAAAGAATTATAAAAGTTTCTAAAGAATAAAAGAATATATTCTATGAGAGAAAAACAAAATCCATGAAATTTTGGCATAAATATAAGCATAGAAAATAATATTAATATTAGTTAAGGATCATTAAAAATACCATAATAGTAGATAAGGTAAATTATTTTACTGATTTCACACACTATTCTAGTCATGTGTTACAAAATAGGGTTTACTTCCCATTTCGTGCTCTATATTACTGAACCAAATTCACTCTTTATTTCAGTCTTGTTAATCTTATCATATATAAATCATCACCAAATGAATTATTGAGAGATTTTATTCCCACTTTTCATAGAAATAAAACAATGCATATTTTCACCACGAGATCATAAATCATTTCAAAACCCGAAAAAATGGGTTTCATAAAGAATTCATCATGACATAACTCTTAGAATGGAAACAAATTTCATATTGATAAATCCATTAGAATAATAAAAAATTTATATAATAAATGATAATATTAAAATATAATCATATACATAGAAATAATTGAGTAACATAAAATATAATTATCGTATATGGAAAATAATTTCGAGAGACAACTTGGAATAATTCTTGTGGAAAATATCCTTTCTCTTTACAATAGATTTTTAAACTTAAATGCCACATAATATTAAAATAATACATTTTATTTCAAAATAATATTGTATTATTTTAATGGAGTCTTCATTAAATTGAGGAATTATGAAATTATAAAAATAAATTCATACTTTATAAGTCAAAAAACATTCTTTTCTCAATTTTTATAGAAAATCCAAAAAAACCTCGTTTGGAAAATAATAAATGGATTCCATTTAAATCATTAAAAAAATTACATGTGTATAAATAATTTCAAACAATTTTATAAGTATAGTAAAAATATTTTTGAAAACAATTTTATGAAACATGGAAATGTAAGATAAATATTCCGCATTATATATTTATATATAAATAATCTTGAATAATAATGAGATTGTGGAAATTAACCCTTACCTTAATTATGAATTCTATCATACATATATAAAACTAAATTTATAATGTTTCAAATATGGTTATTAATTTATAATAGACTATATTAATATTTATTATATCAAATATGATCCACTTATATCATTTTATCACAAGTTTTTTAATAATATTTCGTTATTACCCTTCTTTCGGGTGTTAACTATATCATTTTTCTATGCATGATTTATCATATAAGATCCAGTTCTTATACATATAATATAGACATTTCATATATAAAATGATATTAGGGTAATTTATATCATATTTATTAATTATATACATTTATATAATCATTAATTATTAGTGATCATGGAAAATGAATCACACCATATTGTGGAGATAGTAGGTCGTACATACGTATAAGCGATGATATCATTCCCTTAATGGTGAAGTAGTAAAAAATGGGATGATATATATATATATTTTAGAATAAATATAATTTTATAATTAATATTTCAATATATATTTATTATTTCCATCATTATACCCATTCATGTAATGTGGAGAAGAAAATAGAGATTACACCATGGTTTGAAGACGGTATGCCATACTTACACACACATGATGATTTTCTTTATGTGTGGGATAAAAAGAAAATTATGGTTGTTCCATAATCATAATAACAAATCAATATATAATTCATACTGTATTTACTACTTTATTATGTAAAAAACAAATGACTAGGAATTAAAACAAGAAATAAATTTGAAAGAGTTGTTGAAGAAGGCTACCTATTCTTTAGAAAACATCATTTAGGTATCTAATAAGGGACATAATGGATGTTATATTGAGATGAAAATAACCTAAAAATTTTTCAAGGAATGTTTGAATGTTATATTTGTTGGTAATGATGAATCTTTAAGGCTCAATGTTATGAGAATAAGTGAGGGAGTATGTGTCGTTTTGTAATTCTACCAAGGGGCAGTTTTGGAGTCTCTCAAAATATTAACTTATAATACATTCATTTTCGATCCAAAGTCCACAAAATGGATATGGATATGATTATATGATAGGATTTTTTTTCAATAAAAACAACTAATATAACTCTATGATGTTTTGGTTTCATTAAAAATCGTATCCTTTTGATTTACCCCATAGTTTGTTATTTTTAAAATTAAATATGGAAACCATTATTTTAATCATAAAGGTTTAATAATGTTACAATAAATGGGTAAATTAATCATAAGAAAATTACTATTTTTAACAATATTTCATTCACATGGTTGAAGATATTAATTTTATTGTTATATAGAATTAAATAATTTATTATTTTGAGAAATTGTCATTAATGTTAATTTTGATAGAATTCATTTAATATAGTATCATATACATTAAAAAATAGTAAAATTATAATAAAATATTTCTAAACCACTTTAATAAGTCATATAGATATATTATACTCTTTTAAAAAATTATATCTTTCAAATTATAACAAAATTAATATTTTTAGAATAATGAATTTTATTTGTTTATAATAATTAAATAATTATTGTATTAGAATTTTATAATAATGCAGTGTAATTATATAACTTATAAAAATTGAAACTAAATTTTCATAATTAGAATAATTTCATTATGGTAAAAATATATATTTTGGTTCATTCATATTCAAATTTTATCCCAATGGGAAAACAATAAATACATAGAGAGTGACATTTAGTAACTATTTTTTATTTAAATAATAGATAAGTCATTTTCATGGAAATGTATCAAATAAATTACTCAAATTAGATCTTTATAAAATAATGGTATGCTGTTATGAAAAAATAAATAAATTTTTTATATGTTTAGTTTAGGTTTATACCCTTATCTTTTTCGTTTTAACCAAAATTTAATCTCTTTAACTCATTCCATGAAAACAAGTATTTTTAGTCTTTGAAAGAAAATATAGTAATAATAAAATGAGAAATACCCATAAAGGGATCATTTTTGACATTTTAAATTTTAACCCAATCCATTGGATGAATTTAATATTTTTTAGAATTTTATATCATTTAATAAAATATCATTTATATTAAAATATTATTAATTTCAATTTTGATAATATTGACTACATTGACTTTAACAAATATCAACATAGTAAGATAAATAATTTTTCTATTTGTATAAAATATTATGTTCATCTGTTAAACCCCCATGTGGCATTATTTATTTTATAAAATATTTATTTCAATATTTTTAATATAATTTATTTGAAATTTCAATTAATAAGAACATTAATGCATCAACGCCGTGTGTTCTTTTAAGGTAATAATTTTTTAGCAAACAATTAAAAATAATTTACCATAATGTAGATAAATATTTTATATTTATAAGACTATTTATGATTGAATATATTTTATGGAAAAATCTATATTAAAAATATTATATTTATTAAAATTATGATTGCAAAATTCTGTCACTTTCATTGATTTTAATAATATCTATGCCATTTTTAGGGACATGTGTCCATTAAATAACTCATTTTCAAACCATCGTTTTTAATGGTCAAAATAATAACATACAAAAAGAAATTGGAAAATTGTTCTCGTCGTTTTCATTTCCTTATCATTTTATTTTTAGCCATAATTACTAGATTTATCATTTATCATGGTAAGAAAATTAACAAAAAAACTATTCATATTAACAAAAATAAAAGGGACCTATTTAATAAATTTGTATACTAATAATCCACATATGGTATATATTTCTCAATAATTTTTTAAAAAAATTCATTAATTTATTAAAAATTCAACCAGAAAATTTCAATGAAAAAACAATTTTTAAGAATAATTATATATTAAATAAAAATATGATTTTATACCAAAATAAAAGAAGAAATATATTGATATGAAAATATTTGGAATGTTAATTATATCATATAATCATTTTTATAATGAAAAAAACATAAAATAGATATTTGAAATGGATGTTATAAAAATATAGTTTTTAAAAAATATTATTATTTTCACTATGCATTGAAAAATATATATGTATTAAAAAATATCAAATATTAATTGTATTCTAATTTTTAAATTAATATTGTAACCGTGAAATTTATTTTTTCAAATTGAATATAAAAAAATATAAAAATTTATCTTTGAAAGAAGTTATCTATTAAAAAGTGACAAAACCACCATTAAAATACATTGATTGTTATGTATAAAAATAAATTTATTCTTATCTTAAGAATTTTAAATCTATTCGATGTTTGTCAAAACATTTTATTAAATATAAAATATATAAATTTTATAATATGATATCTACTATTCATTCCCTCCAATTTAGCAGTTATGATATAATGAACATATTATATTCATGATTTGTCTAAACATACTATTCTGTGAAATGAAAATTATAATTGCAATAAAATAATTTTTAAAAAATATATATTTCATTCAAATATTGGGGGGTTACGCATATGTCTCAAATATATTAGGAATTATTACTAAGATAAAAGTTATTATTATTTATTAATTTTGAGAATGTTAATATTGAAAAAATAAAAACTATTATAAATAAATAATAATTTTAAAACCATCCATGAAATATTCCTGGAAATAATGAAATACATTACTATCGTGGAGGAGGTAGGTCATATGTATACATGAGTAATGATTCCATTTATTTATGATCATGATAGAATGAATGTATGTGTAATTGTATCCTTACATGATTATCATTAAATCAAAAATATCATAATACATAATTAAATATTCTTACATATACCATCCATATGATGCAGTAATAAAAACTGATCAATTCGCTTTGTGAGGATGTAGTCCACCATACACACAAATGAAAATGTCATTTATTAAATGTATGGTATGGAAAGAAATAATATGACAGAATTATTTTTTATAAATAATAATAATTAATTAATATAATATATAAAAATTAAATTGATCATTTTCAACTTTCTTGTAAATAATAAGAAAAAATTTAATCACATCGCTACGTGTGGTGGAAGTATGTCATACAAACTAATGATGTTATTATATTCTATATAGAATGTAAAGTTATAATTTATATGTGAAATTATAATTAAAATCATAATTATATCATAAATACTATATATAAACAATAAATACATCATTTAATCCAACCGTGACAATCGGTGATGGAAAACAAATAATATCGATTCATGAGGCGGTAGTCCACCATATACATAACCAATTGATGCATTTCCCATTTTAGAGACAAGGATATGGATATAAATCATTCCCAAAAAATCATTATATTTAATATATTAATTGCCTTATTTATTATTTTTAAAATAATTTTTTAAGGAGGTTGAAGAAAAAAAATGCTCGGTTAATAATGATACCTCTTCTTTAGGAAACATCATTAGGTTTACAAAAAAGTATTCCTTGGTTAGTTTTCTAATAAAAATAGGGTATCTATTATGTTGGTATGGAATTAAGAATAATATCTTGGTAGGTATGGGGAAATCAATGGGTTCTTAAGTGTGTAAATGAGTGGAGAGTGGGTCGCCATTTATAAGTTTTGGGGATGACACATTTAATTTTTTTTAAAGAACGAACTAAGATCACATAATTCATGTCCAAAAAGGATAGGAATAGAAATTTTTTAAAAAGTATAAAGGATAAGGATTATATATAACCCTAAAATAGGAACTATAAATGTTTTTTTGTTATTTTTAAAATATATCCTTTTAGTTTAATCCCATGGTAGACCTCTTTTTCCATTAACCATTGTAAAAAGTTTTTTTGTCTATAATATTCATGATGGTTAAAAAATAAATTTTTAGTTAATAGACAATATAAATTATTTTCATACCAAATATTAAACACATTTTTCCAAATTCAACTCATTGATGTGGAATAAATTAATTTAAAAATAATCCCACATAGGTGTAAAAAACAATTTCAAAAAAAGCATTCTTTCATGCGTAATATGATATTATAACAACTATACGATAGGTAATAGTTATTTAATGTGATTAAATTTATATTTAAATATTTAAAATATAAAAATTTCATTTAATTAATTCCATATAATGGGTAAATTTTAGGAATTAATATGAAGAAACATTATAAACATAAAATCATATTTACGAAAAGTGTGTTTTAAGTCGAAAAATAAGCATATACCAAAGTCCAATAGAAAGATGAATTAAATGAAATTAATTGAAAATAAAATAAATAAAATAATTTTTATGTTTTTTAAATGAATTTAATATAATAATGAGGCATTTTAATTACCTAATTAATTAAAAAATTGAAAATTATATAACAATCTATATTCTCTACTATTTTCTGAAAAATATTATTTCCAGGAAAATCCCAAACAATCACCCTAAGTTAGTATCAATATAATTATTTAAAAAAATTATGTCCATTTAATCAAGTAATTTGTATAAAATATTTAATAAAATTAATTTATTAATTTATAATATAAAAAATTAAAAAATAATATTTTGATGAAAACGTGTTTTTGAAGAATAAAATGAAATTACTAAAAATTAGGTAACATGTTAATAAGAATATTTCAAGAAATTTATATTGAGTATTACCATTATATAAATTATATAATGGATTTTACAATATTCATTCCTTCTAATTTAATGGAGGGTTTTAAATGATGATATTTAAATATTAATATTTTAAATATTTATCATGGTACATTTAAACTCAGTCTTTTATATTGGATATGTTAATTAACATAGTGTTATTTTAAAATATTAGGGTGTTGCATTCTACCCCTTAAAAAATTAAACATATAATATATAATAAAGGGTTTCACATTTGAAAAAATATTTCTAGAAAACCCACATCATAAACAGGGTTAACATATATTTATCTTAAAATGAGGTAAAGGGAAATATATAGTCCCACACAATATTATGTTTATACAGTGGAAAAAATGGTTCTCTAAGAAGATATTTAAAAAGAGAAAAGCATAAATAATTTTGGAGAGTAGTAAATATCATTTTTCAAAAGAAATTTAATGACCATGGTAATTTTTACATCAATAAAATCATAAATATGTGATGAATTCAATGTTAAATTATTCACCATATATAAATTCTGTACGATAAATTATTTGTTTAAATATCATTTCCATAATGTTGGGAAATTATTTTACTATTAAGATAATGATCAACAAAAAATATACTTACCAGATATATTTTTATTTCATGAAAACAATTTAATATATTTATTATACTTCCACCACTTTCCACTTCACCTCTTACTGTATGGAATGAATATACAATATGATTTTATTAATGAAGCACTTAAATTTGTATTTAACTTATTCTAAGATCACAAAAATAGTAACAAGTTATTCCTCCAATAATTATTAAAAATAGTTATTATAAAAAAGAAAGATAATACCTAAAATTAATGTGAATATATTAATCTAAAAATTTCAATAAAGGATCATATGGTTTAACATTTATCATTATTTAAATAAATAACCATATATTTCATATAATTTCAATAACCTAAATATGAAATAAAATTTTAACCACAAATGCAATCTCATACCCTATAATCTTACATCTCAGAAACAAGATAGAATTCTCCATAAATATTACATTATGTTAAACCAAGAGGTTAGTTATATATATTTTAACCTAATAAAATATTTACAGATATATCATTAGTCAACTCAAAATATTTAAGTATTAAAAAATATTTAATTTTATAATATATTTCCAAAAATAAACCTAATATTTATACACAAAATCACTTAAGTACTAAAAATGTAATACTAACCAATACATAACATAGGCCAATGGTAATCATTGCACCCTTATATCCCATTGGTTGTGGGTTCAAACCTCCCAGTATTATAAAATATGGCGGCTTTCACCCAGCTTAGAGGGATTTCATATTTTTAAAACTGGGAAAAATCATATACGATTATCATATTCATAATTATCCTCGAACCTATAACATTCAAAATTTTATTATTAACATATTCAAAAAATATATTAGTCATAAAATCAATTTCTTAACTACTAATATTTTATATGTAGGTCATTACATTTCACAAAATCAACTAATTTAAATTCAATATCATTACCTCAATATAATGAACATATAGAAATATTATTTACCATAATTACATTTTTTCCATATAGTTTCACTTTATCATTATATATTCATTCTAGATCATTAGTACCATTAAACATATTCTTAAAAAACATTAAATAAAAAGTACCCTTGAAGATATATAGAAGTTTCAAGATTATTATAACAAGAATACTTTTTAAAAATAAATACTCCAACAACATGATTCTTGAGTACTAACATATAAATAATTCAATCATTCAACCTAAGTGATTTCTATAACAAAGGACCTTATTAATTATTTCATGGATAAGATTATTGACTCATATATTGACCAATTTCCCCTTATTTATTGCATTTCATTTTTTGTGATTAATTTTTTTGACATTATTTCCCTTAATCTTATTAAACAAACTATTCATTTTTCATTATAAGATTTATACTTTTTACTATACTACACAACACCTAAATAATATTCTAGTTTTTTTAGAATTTTCCAGGCTACCACTTCGAATATTTTTATAATGTAAAAAAATTAATCATTATGTTTTTTTATCTATATCACTTAAACTTCGATGAGATACTATACTCTTATTATTTAATTTCTTTGTAAATTCAACTATGTTTTACATATTAATGATAATTTGAGGAATCTCATTTGGAATGATTAAAACATGCATAAATTTCATTCCTATTAATTTAATCACCTCATTTAGGAATTCATTTCATTTCCATTCACTATGGTTGTTTGATTTCTATCTCCATTTTCTAGACATTAACTAAGAAGAAATAAATGAAAAAAATATGATCATACATTAATTCAATAAAGGGAAAAAAATTATAAGTATGTTATTATAGATAATTATCTAGGATTCAATATTGGTTATCCTTGGCATTTTTTCAAATTCGGTTTTATAACATAGTAATTCATTCAAGTACTATATAATGGCTAGTAATGAGTTTAAGAATTTCTGAAGTACATAACCAGGTAGATTTAAGCCATTTTTGAAGTATGTAATGTAGTCATGTACCAAGTAACACTTGAGTTAATTATGAAATGAATGTTTAGAGTTATTACCCCTAGGGACATCAATACAAGAGCCACATCTACTTGTGGTATACAGACAGACATATAATTTCTTGTAAACCACTCACACTATAATTCACCATGATTTTAGTATATTTTTATATACACTACATTATCATTATAATCATACCTATGGTTCTCACTAATTTTTTATTTTCATCATTTCCAAATGATAACTATACATTTTCAATAATACAAACTATAGAGACCCATGAATTTTACACATATTATTATAGGAATTTTAACAAAATCAATGATTAATAACAACCCATTAATCAAAAGGCATAATGTATTTGGAATCATAAGATCATAATACATATAAATAAACTAAATCATGAAATACTAATTTTTTTATTTTATTTATAAAGATACTAAATTCATTTGATATTTTATGTCTTGGTAGGATAGTATATCGAATACATAGATGAAATCAGTATTCTAAAAATAATAGTAATGGAATAAACATGATGTAGAGACGTAATATATGAGTTAATGATATCATAAGTTATCATAAAATAAGATCCTAATGATTAATCATAAAGAATAATATCAGAAATAAAATATTATCATTATATGATTGTTACATTGGAAAGGAGTATGAAGCAAAAAACATGACATAATTAGGAGTCAAGTATAACTTCTTAAATGATATCAGTCAGTGGACAATGTCAAAAACTAGATTATGTTTACACCATTATCCCATACATGATGCCTCATGTAACTGATTATTACTAATGCATTGGAGAGATATCTAGGATTACCCATCAAAAAGTGTTCATAATCTATGTATTCTGTAAAAATAAATTAATATTTATTAATAACATAATAATTTAATATGGAAATAAAATGGGTTGCATATTTCTGCTTCACATCAAAATCAAATAAAATTTCATAATGAAGGCATTTGCGAAAAAGTCATAATTCATTTATTACCCCATTATAAAAATGGTTACTAATCTCGTTTTATATGTGATATATATATATATAATTCATAAGAATAACATAATATCAATGTTGGATTCTAATGAATAGATGTACTTTTAAAAAGACAAAAAAATTCGTTATATAAATAACTTTCCAATTTGAAAATAATTAAAAAAATCAACATTCACCAAATATTACGGAAAAAATTTTAATTTAAAATATCTATAGAAACATATAACTGAATATTCAAAGACAGTAATTGTCATCATGGTTGGTAATTCTATACATGTAGTATAAGATAAAAAAAATATATTCTTTTTACACATGTGTAAGTTAAAAAATTAATTTCTTTCAAAATGACCAGAATATTATATTCAAAATAATTTTTAAAAAATTATACATATATATAAAATAAAATAAATTTTTATATAATAACTTTTAGGAAAAATTAATTTTTTTAATGAAAACATGGTCATCGAAGAGAAAGGGTTTTCAACCAATGATTGAAATAATAACAGTTTTACTTGATATAATTCTAAATCTTTTTATGTACCAAAGATAGAAAAATGGAACGAAAAATTGAGAATTAAAATATAAATATAATGGGAATAAAATGATTTTGATTTGTTATGAAATTTTCAAATAATTTCCTTAAATGTATATTCAATCATAAAAATCCCCATTAAAATGAGATTGTGGGATATAGCCTTAACACATTTTAATTTTTTAAATCTAATACCCGATGACTGAAGGAAATTCATTGTAACTTAATATAATAGGATATAAGAATTAATAATGATATAATATGTAATGGGTATTTATATAAACAATATAAATGAAGCATGGTGCATAAAAGAACATGTTTATCAAAGAATGATGTTTTAAGGCAAAACCCTTACCCGGAGCCCGAATCATCAGGTTTGTTGCATGTCATCCTATATTATAAATATATGTTAATTATTTATTCCATAATATCATTTTTCATGTTAATTATTCCAATTATTTAATTTTTTACCATGTCATATTCAATTACATAACAAAATTAATTTCTATTCAGATGTTTTAATGATAAACGACTCATATGTCCATAATCAATTTGGTTTGTTGACAAAGGAAAAAATATTAATTATTTAATCATATAAAAATGGTAATAATTATATAATGAAAAAATTTAAACACAAATAATACTTTTAAAACCAGCCATGAAATATTGTTATAAAAAATGAACATTGTTACAATTTTATAGATGGTAGTTTCTACGTATGCGTGACTAACATTTTAAATTTTTGACTATCATGGTGGAAATAAGGTAAGTGGTATTTTATTTTTTTCTTGATGATAATTATATCATAGATATCATATTTGTTTGTTAAATACCCTTGTAGAAACTATACATGCGATGAAGTCATAAAAATTAATCACTTTGCTTAATGCGGTGCTAGTTCGCCGTACACACGAACAAAGATATCATTTTTAATGGATTGTAATTGAATAAATTATATCATATATTTAAAAGAAAAATTATTAATATTTAATTTATATAATATAAAAATATAAAATTAATTCTTATTACCTACCATATAATGCATATGTGGAAAAATAATCAATTCATTTCTGGAGGAATTAGATCCCCATTCACACAAGAAACATTATTATATTCACCCGAGAATGTAAATTAAGAAGTAATATGAAATATTTTATTCATAAAAGTATAATTATATCATAACTAACATATATATACACATTAAATACATCATTTTATCTATATTTGAGAAGAATTTATCAAAAACTAAATATGCTGGTTTGTGAGGATATATTCCACCATACACAAGTTCAACAATTTCATTTCCAATTTAGTGGAGGGGGAGATTGATGTTAGTTAAACAATTAAAATAGAAAAATAACAGTGTGAGTCATATACTGAGATTATTATATCACCATGTTTTAATAATATTTGAATTAGGATTAAGAATAAATAAAACACAATGCTCGGTTAAGAAAGATACATAATATTCAAAGAACTTCTTTGAGTGTGAACCAAAAGCTATCATAAAATAAATTTATGATAAAAAAATCAATCTAGGATGTTTCTAAGGAACGAATTACTGGATTTTGGTATGTATTCATTGATCCAATGGGTTTTCTATGTTCAAAACATGTAGGATAGCATGTGTCTTTTCTTGAGTGTGGGAGATAACACAAAACAAATTTTTTAAAATAAATAAATAAACACATGGTTTTAACATAAAAAAAGGATAAAAAATTAACAATTTTGAAAATTTAGATTATATAATGCTTAAATAATACCATTAAATAAGAATTATAAATGTTTTGGGTCATTTTTAATCCATATAATTTTAGTTTATTCCCCTTGTAATCTATTTTTTAAATTAACCATTGTAATTAATTTTTACTATTTTCATTATTAATTATGGTCAAAAATTATTTTCAACGTATTATATAATAAAAATAATTATTAATCCTAATATGTAAATAATTTTTACTAATCCAAATTATATTTTTGGAATAATTTTGCTTAATATTAAACCCAGTGACATTTTAGAAAAATAGTTTTCAAAAAAATAATTTTTTAATCATAAATTGTTACTATAAAAACTATGTGAAAAATAATAATAATTATATGAATATATATATAATATTTAAATTTAATTTAAATCATTCCTTATTTGGTTTATTTTAATTAATTAAAATGGAGATACAATATACACATTGAAACTGTTTTTAGAAAAATTCATTTTTTAGCTCAATAATAAAATTATACAAAATTCATATAAAAGGATGATTTTAAAATAATTATTTAAATTAAATATAACTAAATCATTACTTTGTTATTTTTATGTAAAATTAAAATAATAATAATTTCTCTATAATTATAAATTTATTAAAATGAGAATAAAAAATTTCTGTAAATTAGTTTTTTCATTGATTGAAAAAGTATTTTTTTTAATTCAAAAAAATATAGTAAGTTGATATTGATATTATAATGAAAATTAAGAATTATATTTAGAAATCCATATTAAAATCTTTAAAAAAATTAATTATAATATTTTCTCAAAAAATCAATAAAAGAGATTTGTTTGAATAAAAGCTATTATTGATAAATACTTTTATTTTATTTATAATCTAGTGACTAAATAATTGGAATTTATATGTAAATTTTTATTGAATATAACCTATAAATACATTTCATAATTTTTATACTATTTATACCCCCTAAATTATTATTTAAATTAAAATGATAATATTTTAATAATAATAATTTAATAATATATCACGGTTCATTTAAAATTAGTGTTTTGTGTTGAATACACTATCAATCATAGTTTTAATTTAATATATCATGGGTTAGACCATATATTTATCCCAAATAAAAATATTTTAAAATCCTAAAATTTTTATGTTTTTAGAGTATCAAACAAAATATTATACTACTAGAGATATTGATAAGGATGACAAGAAATATAAAATGAAGAAGAAGTCACTGATAAATTACCAAAATATCACTAAAAACAAATATCCAAGATGAAAGGTAATAAAGCTAATGGAAATCATGTTAAAAAATTTCAATAGTATATAATATAGTATGTAAAATATTCTTTCTTTGGTTATTAATTATAATTTAGAGGCTTTGGGAATATGATGCAGATGTGTTTGTTCAGTCATCAAATCTATAATGAATCTGGGAGAAATTTAGGGTATTGTTTTAGTAGAAGTCATCCCATTCAAAGAAGATAACCTAATAAAGTTAGTATCGATATTGAAAAAAATTTCCATCCCTTCGAATCTATTATTTAATAAGATTATCTCATTGTAAATCTTTAAAAATAAATATATTTATGTTACAAACATAATAATGTTTACGCAGTTATATCATAAAATCCACATGAGAAAGAAAAAAAATATATGGAAACCCAATTATTGTTGAATGTACATCAGAAGATATAAAAAGAGAATAAAATTGGATATTGTATAGTTTGTATTATTTACTTATGACTAGATATTTAATTTTTTTGAAGAATGAAAATGATTACAAGTATGAGATGGTGAATTTATTAAATGATGTTTCTCTTAGAATTAATGATATATGATCTTCTATTTTTGGGGAAGAAAATTTAAAATATAAGTGATCATTGTTTTTTAATGGGTTGAAACATTTTTTTATTGCTTAAAAAGTTTTTTATGAAGGTTATGATGTTTTTTAAAACATACTGTTTTTTTGATGAAAATATTGAAGATGGGAATATAATTTGAAAAGGGAATCAAACCAGGGGAAATTTATTCAAGATAGTGATGTATATATTTCATAATATCTTATCATAATGAAAGAAAAATATACATGGAATAAATGTTTTAGTTCTCTATGATAGTGGAATATGACCAATATTTGAAATATAAAAAATATTTTTGATATTACAATCATGATAATATGAAGATACTGGTTTTTTCTATATTCCAAAAAGGAAGAATGACTTTGTACATAAGAAGGTTGAGATTTATTCAACTCATGCATTGGATATGATTCACTCTGAAATATGTTGTATATTGAGAAATAAATAAATGAATATAGATATGTAAATAATATCCTTATTGGTGATTTTACTGGGATTTCATATATGATGTTATTTAAACATACTTCAAAATCTCTTAAAAGTTTTAAGAGTTTCAAGAGAAGTGATGAAAAAAATATAGATATTATCTCAAGAATATTAAACAGATAATTAGTTAGAATATAAAAAATAAAAAGTATAGATATTTTCGTAAAAAATATTAGTATTTTTAATGAGGTAAGTGCACCATAAAATCATAATTGAATGGTTTTGTTGAAAGAAGAAGTAGATTTTTTTTTGAGATGGAACAATGTACATTGACTGGACATGATACTTCTTGATGTTTTTTATAGAGAGAAATCAGAGGTACATTTCATATTCAGAATCAATGCATTTACAAGAATATAATTGATATGAATCATTATTAGATGTATTAAAATTAAACCAAATGCTGGAAAT
Source organism: Viscum album (assembly GCA_963277665.1). Classification (NCBI taxonomy): domain Eukaryota; kingdom Viridiplantae; phylum Streptophyta; class Magnoliopsida; order Santalales; family Viscaceae; genus Viscum; species Viscum album. The sequence continues at coordinate 133,179,524 of OY728162.1, forward strand.
ACCTAATAATGTTTGGAATACCTGGAAATATCAATGTCAAGTGTGAGAGTATTGGGAATTTTAATTACATAGATGATGATAAAATGTCTCTTGGTTGTCCTTATAATGATGGATGATATATTTGTTATAGAAAATAAATTTGATGGATTTTTGACCCTTCATATGATAATGTCATTAAATAATATAATAATAATTTTATATAGGTAATTATTGATATATAGGAATGATATGATGGAGAAGTGGTAGACATGTAGTGTGAAAACATTATTAAAAAATGTAATCATATAAAAGTCATGAAAAACAATGATTTTGAATAATCACTCATAATTAGTTAGGAATTTTTGTACTCATAAATTTCTACTATGAGGAATTATATGAAATTCTAAAAAAAATCATTTGACATCAATGACAGAAGGTTCAAACTATATAAACATCATGGTTAGTATTTCACATTTCCCAATATTCACAAGGTGAGCCAATATTTATTGATAAAACTTTGGAGAAACAACATAGTATTGACACCATAAATGATATCCTTGATGAGATTGAGTAGAATTAATCAATAAAATTTGTGACCAGAACAAAGAATTGAAATTTTATTGTTAGAAATATGTTTTTTTGAAAGAAAGAAAATGTAAAAGTTGATGTGATATTAAATAGGGAATGACTGGTTTGTAAATTGTACTCCCATATTAATGGAATTTAATTTTATGAGACCCTGGACATAATATAAGTGATTTAAATAATCCCACCCAGAATTTTTTATCACTAAACATTAAAGATATTAAATATTCTAGATGGATATTTATAAAATTTTCTTAATATATACCTTGATGAAGAATTTTATATTGACCAACTGTATGAATTTTGGATTTAGAAATATGATGTTTTTCAATAAATCAATAAATATTCAGTGTATAGGTTATAGAATGATATTAGAGCATGGTATTTTAAATTTGATACCTAATTAATGAAGATGAATTTTAGGAAAGGGAGAGTTGATAGTAACCTACATATAAAAAAAACCCAAATTTTTCTAATCTGTAAAAATTTTTCTTAGTGACATTATTTTAATATAGAATGATGAAGTATCATTAGAAATGTTTTTAAGGAAGATGAATCAGTTGTTTAAAACATCCATACTAGGTTAAATGACTTATTTTTCTATATCAAAATTATTTTAAATAATACGAGCGTTTTTTATCTGAAGAAAAGTATGTTAACAAACTATAAAATAAATTTGGCATGGAATATTCAAAAACTATTTCCAATCAAATTTTTATGGTAAAAGGTTTCCTAAAGAAGTAGAATTTAATGTGGTTGGTACTAAATAATTTATAAAGATAGATAATTTTTTATATCCAACTTTTTCAAGATCAAATATAGTTTATGATGTTAATTTTTTTCAAGGTATTACATATCTCTAAATTAATTTCGTCTTTTGGATAAAAATATAATTATAGCAGAAAAAAATTATTTTGGAATTAAATACGATAGATCTAGATGGATAGATCTATCTTTTTATACATATGTTTATTGGGAAGGTTGGGTTAATGTAAGAAGATCCAAAACTTGTTTTTTTATTAATGGTGTAAGAGTTTGAATATAAAGAAGAAAAATTATGAGACTCTCAGAACTATATAAGTTATATTTATAGAATCCACTCACGTAGAAATAAAACATATGCAGATAAAGTCACAGATGGAAGACTTTTTTTGTAAATGTGATGTTACCACTTATATTGTGTTTTTATAATCAAGGTGATTTAAATATTACTATGAATATAAGGAAACATTATCATTATATGTTAATTTATATAAAATATCACTTCATCAAATATAATGTGGAGATTAATTAACTGATATATGATTTTTTTCGTATAATATATTAAGATGCTGATATCTTCACTATGTCATTTTTGATGAAAAAATTTAATATAGATATTTTTAAAATGTGTGTTAAACCTAGCTCTATTTATTTTTATATTATTTGAACCCATCTCCACAATCATCTTTTCCTTCGATATAGTTGAAAAAGTGGGAGAAGATATTTACAGAAATATTTCCATTGGTTTGTTCATAACCGTTTAATGAAAGAGAAAGTATATAAGGGGGAATTTTTAAAATTCATAAAATGTGATTGCATCATATTTTAGCTACTTTAATAGTTTTTAATGTTTATATAATAAATATTATTCTTACAGGTTGTTTTTTTTTTGTGATGATGAAAGATCAAAGAGGAAGGAATTTTCCATGATATTTCAAAAAATGATTCCCAATAGGCATACAAAATTTTTTCATAAGTCACTACTTATGAAAAATAGAATAGTATTTTTCAATGACACTAATTTCTTACACTATGTTCTCTCATGTCAGTTTAGAATTATTGGATTTATAATCCATTTCCTATGTTTCAATGTTTCAATGATTTATGTTACTTGTTTTCAAATAAATTTCAAATTGGATATTATTTGGACTATGAATTTTGAAGATGTTTTAATAATAATATGATGGATTATGTCTTGATAAAATTTGTCTCCTGTGTTATATAACACATATTAATTTACCTTATTATTATTCCTATCATATAATATTAGACAATGTCTTTCCATTGGAGTGTAATAGAAAAATTTCGGTGGAAAAAGTTTATCAGATAGATGATACTGGCCTGATGTGATTGTGAAGACATTTATCATTGATTTTTTATCAATTTATTATATAATGGTTAATTTGAAATATCATTTTTTAAAGTCAAATAATAAATTTCATTAATATTTTTTTAGTTCTCAACATCATGAGAATGAAAATGTAATATGATTCTAGGTTGAGTAAAAAGGGTGATTATATCAATTGTGACTAGAAATTTATTTATATGATGACTTGTTTAGTTCAAAAGAAATATTCTAATTCTAAAAGTGAAATTTCAAAATGAATGTGCTGTAAATTTGTAAAAATTATGATTGAATCAGTTTACTAATTTGAGTCCTTAATATAATGTAATATCGGTATGATGATTATAAATTCTATTGATCTTAGGATTTTTGAAGAACTATGAAATAATGGTCTCTATGAAATGTCACCAGACATAGAAAATCATATGGGAAATTAAAATTTAATTCTATTTATTCTATAAATTTGATTGTGGTATTAATGTTTTTTAAATGAGTTTTTAAAAGTCTTATCAGTCAAAAATAACACAATGTCATTGTATCACATGTATCAGATAGACCATTGAAATATACCACAAGGAATTTTGATTATTTACTATGCTACAAAGGTGAATGGATTTTTAATTATTGATATAACCACGAAAAGGGTTATTTTATTATGGTTTGTGTGGTATTGGATTACTCTGAAACCATGCCATGGACTATCCACTCTTATTTAAGAGTGAAATCTGAAAATATTTTTTTCCAAATGTTATTACTTTATAATTTTTTATAGATGAGTTATATCTCACAACCGGAGGTGGTGGTTTTTTTCATGAGTAACAGAACATAAAAATATAAGGTGACTTATTTACCCCTATTCCTCTTAGTGGCCACACAATCCCTAATTGTTACATTTAAAAAAAACTTTATTTTGTAATGGATTTAAATTACTAATTTTTACTCCCATTGATTATGATACTATGTTTGAAAGAAAAATTGTTTCTAAAGGATTGATTAAATGTAAAATGACATATATAGATTGGTGTGTGTTAATTTTTTCAATATTATGGTCCATGATGGATTTAGAATTGGATGTCTATGCCAATTTTTCCACACATAAGCATGACCAAGTGAAAAAATGGTATTGAAGGTGAGTTATCATTAAACAGTACTAGGACTATCATATATTATGTACGCATGTGTATAAGGGTATGTAGAATGGTCATTCCCATATAAATAACCAAAACCACACCATATAAAATTAGTTATTTTATGTGTCGGTTTGATAATGGAAATATTCTAAAATTAAGATTTACCTATAATTTTTTTATATCCATTTTTAATATTTTTAATCAATTGTGAGCTAACCTTTTAAAATATTAGTAGAATTATTGGTAATTATTTGGAACATATTCTACTAGATTTTGTACTCACCTTAAAAATATATATTATTGTCAATAAATACATTTCTCTTAAATTATACAGTTAAGGGGAACATTTCCTATTTCTTAGAAGAGAATAATGATGGAATGGGCATAGTGATGGTTGGTGGAGCATGGATTTGTTCAGTTTGGATGTTTTGAATTTTATCATTTCAATGCATATATTCCAGGATGTGTTTTAGGTTTATTTCAATATTCATTTATTTATTCTACTTCCTCCAGGATTTATCAATTTTTATATGATTTTATGTTTTTATTTTTACTTGAATTATTTATATAATTTCATCATTTCCTTATATTATTATATCTTTCAGGTTTTGTATATTTATTGGAAATTCATCCCCCAAAAAGCATGAAAGATAAGGGAATTTATTTCCACTCTTTTTGTCTAGGGGAAGTCACCTAATGGTGGTATCACCTCCACCTCTTCCCAATAAAATGGATTATGGAAGGATTCCATAAATCGTATCAATTTGGTATGATCCATATATTGAGATGGTATTTTTAAAGAAATTTTTTGTAAAATTTAAATTTAGAGCATAAAATGAATAACTAACCCCATTATGGTGAACATCAAGATAGCAGGATGGCTCAGGTACAAAAGGTTTTCATATAAACTTTTAGTTATTTCATCAACTCTTCATTGTTTATTTAGACATAGAGTGTAGACTATGATAAATTTTAAGAGATACTTCCAACTATGACTACATTATCTAGGTTATATTTGATAACTGTTGGAGTTTTGTTTGGATGATTTGGTTTATCATGATTTGGAATATATTAATATTTTAGTAGTGATGTTATATGTCATGTGAGTATTTTTAACATCTATGGTTATCAAAATATAGAAGCTAGTGAGTTGGAAAAGAAATCATTAGTAGTATGTGGTGGAGAATATGGATCAACGTGAACCATAGGCGAGTTAAATGTTTTTCAAGAATATAGTTCAACCCTTCTACAATTTTTATTAGAGAAATTAGATATATGAACCACAACATCAGAAAGTTTCATTGAAATTTTAGATGTATAATCCACCAATCATTATAGAGGATTTAACATTTGAAATCACGGATCTATGTATGGGATAAATTAGAAGATTTGTTTCATGGGAACACTACAAGATATCAAGGTAAATCTAGTGGTTTACAAAACATGACATCCTATCAATGAAATGTCATGATATTGTTTTCCAAACTATATGAGATTAAGAAAATTCATTACAAGGTTTTATGGAACCACATACCTCAATTATCATGGCGTTGATAGATTTTATTACTCTCAATTACTATAATATATATACCATGGATTATGGATTAAAGTTCAAGAAGGTAGATTGATTTTCACTATAGGTATTTTGTACTGAGTTCCCAAAAGTTCACATATTTGAGTTAATAATGTGACTATATTTTCATTCCAAATTTTCATATTCTATATCAATGATGTTAAAGAAATGTTGAATAGGGAGAGAGTGGTAAAAAAGGAAATCATTAGGATTTTTACTCCACGAAACACCATTTTATATACGAGAATATGTGGTAAATCTAATTTTGGATCCATGAAAAAGAGGGATACATATTACTAAGGAAGAAATTTTATAGAAAACCAATATTCCAAATTAGTTTCTTTACATCATCATTTTATCACTATTTTAGATTGATTTAATTGTTCATTATTGGAGTATAGAATTTTTTTAAGAATCCATCCTAAAGTGTCAAAATTGGGATGAAATGAGATACCTAAATAGTATTGAATAGTAAGGAGAAAACCTCAAATATTATATATTCTATCATTTTTTAAACTATAATTCACATTCAATTCAAGAATTATGTTAAAATCATAATATGTAATACTCTACATTACAAGTGGTTACTTATACTGAGTACCCATTTTTCCACAATATAAAATTTATTTGAATAAACCATACACAATTTTAAATAACCCCTATACCAAGTGAAAAATCGCAATGGTTTGGACTAACCATTGGGATAAGGTATTTTCTTATAGGCTATCCCAAAATATTTGGGATAACATTAATATGAAAATGTCTTTTAAAAACCTTTTGCAAAGGTATTCCCTAAAATATCACTGTGGATCCTCCTCAATTCCTCCAACCCAGATCAAATCCTTAGAGCTCCCCTCTTCCCATCACAATCTCTAGTACAACTCTCATCATAATTTCTAGTAGCACTCTTATCTGGATCTACATCTAGATCAAATCCCAAGTTCAATGTGGCGTAAACTCCTCAGCTCCTATTTCTCCCAATAGATTTCCCTAAGTGTGATTCCTTGTTCTTCCCATTTACAATGAATAATCCTAAATAATCTATTTTCATATATTTTTTCGTCAAGATAAAATTGGTGAGTTCTAGATCTGTCATTTAGTATTCCCCTTATGCAGTTTCACCAGATTGTTTTTGGTTTCAATAATAATAATAACTTTCTATGTGTATATTGGTGATGATAAAATATTTTTCGGAGATATACAGTGAAAGGGCCTTAATACAACTTCCATATTAAGGGTTTAGATTAATATAGTCTAGTATATTTTTTGTTGCCATTAATTATCCTTATAAAGTAATGTTTTAATTGTTTTTGTATTCTCCCAATCGTCAATTTTATGTGTAAACTGTAATTTATTAAGAAATAGTCTTTATATAATAATTTTTTTATAAATGGTATATAATATTTATTTTCATCTATGATATATAATTTAAAATTTCATTAATCAATAATATATTCACTCCACATGCATTAAATTTATTTCTTATATACTATTTTTTTATAACCTATATTCATATGTGTATATTACAACATTAAAATGTAGTTTATATTTTATAAAAATTCATTTAAATATGAATTGGATAAATCAATGAATTAATATTAAATTTTTCATATGAATTAAAATATATATTCTTTATGATTATTTTTTCATATTTAATATAGACACACTATCATCATTAAAGTTATGATTTACTAACTATAGCTAAAGCCTTTCAGACAAAAGGATTCAGATATATTATTAAAATATAGAAATGTTGTAGTGAGGTCTTATAGTTTCATTTTGGAAATATATTTTGTATTCCTCAAAAATTTCAATTGATTCTTACAATGTTTTTATCAAAAAATGTAAATATAATTTTATAATGTGTCCATTTTTTACACTTCTCAATGCTCACATAACTGTAGTGTGTCATTTCTAATGTGGAGTGATCCAATCCACCATCACATTCTAAAACCTACAAAATTTATCATGGGATCTTTACTGTAGAAAATTTTTCATCTTCATAAGGAAATATACATATTTGTGGTGTGATACCCAATAAATTACTCTTATATACATTGTGTTTACTATTAACAATGATTTTTTTAAATGAGGTTTACTCTTACCTAGAATTTTTATACTCTTATAAAAGACCAGTTATAGCATTGCCTCTCCCTTATGGTGTATGAAATCATCATGCACTCTTGGTTATTCATAAATTGAATAGGATATGATGTGTAATATGCTATTATGTTATGGTCCCCCTATGGGTAATTTTATAAATAATGTGATTATTATTATTTTTTCATTGTTTATTCTCATGAATAACATAATGTATCATGATAATAATATATATTATGAAATAAATACTCCATATCCAATATTTATTCTCACATAAAAACCAACATATTGCGATAATCAATGTTTCAACATTATTTGATCTTTTTTTACCAACATTTCCCACATACTTTCAAAAAAAATTTGTATGAGGATATTTGATAATAATATCACCTTGTTAATTATAAAAAGGTGAACTGATATATGATTTAACTAGAGATAATTTAAATATTTTATTGAATGAATTTATTATCTCAAATTCAGGAATTTTTTCATGGTTGATTGAAGGAAAAATATAGATTCTATTGAGCCTATTATCATGATATATAGTTGAATTTATTTTTAATGATAACCAAATAGTAGTGTAGATGCGATAGATGTGAATCAAATGTTCTCTTATATTCTATCTTCTAAACCTTCATGCATCTATTACACTAAATAAATATTATACATAATCACTCAAGTATACTTATTAAATAAATAACTAGCATATTCTCACCAACAAAAAATAAAATAGAACTAAACAAATTTAATAGAACTATGTTGTATCAAATTTAACCAAACCATATCAAACCAAATCCAACCAAAACAAATAGAAATGATTTGATCCAAATATAATAGAACCTATATGAACCAAACTAAACCACATTAAATTAAACTATTCCAAATTGTTACAAATGATTATAAGCTAAACCATATTCACTTGAACTAAATATATGCAATGCCAACCAAATGAAACTACGTGAAATTGATAGAAACATACTTAACCTGACCTGACTAAAACTGAATTCACATGAAACTAATTAAATTAAATTAATCAAAACAATACCAAACTGAATAAATCGAACTTGAAATAGAGAAAAATTAATTGTAGAGTCATTAAGGTGCCTTTAAATAGTTATTTATGGTTCATCAATTTATTTACTAAATTATTTCACATTTAAATTACACCCCGAGGTATTTAAATTCCATATGAAATATTTTCATAATTAAATCATTACCCCTTGATAGAGTTGGAATATTATTTCTCATTTATATAATGGAATTCAAGGTCATGATTTTATATTTATAGTTATTTCTTATATATATATATATTATTTTGTTTTCAATTATATTTTGATTCTCATATAAAATAATGTGTCAGTTATGGTTTCATATAAATTCAATTGTTATCATTTCCATAAATATATTTTTTACTAAACATAAATCTTAATTAATTAATTATACGAAAGAAAATAAAATATTTTTTTAATAATGTATAAAATATGGATGTATTAAATTGATAATATATCATGCGATTTAAAAAAAAATATGGAATGATTTTTAGATTTATCATTTGACAATGTTTAGATAGTGGTGAAATTGATTTTCCATGTTATAATTTTGTAGAAAGAAATAGTTTGAGCTGTGAGAATATTATGAACTATATAACTGTATATGGTTTACAAACAAACTACTATGTGTGGTGTCACAATGGGTGGAAAATAAAATATCTAAATGCTTATGATCTAAATGAGAGGAAAAGATTGGATAATTTGTTTTACGAATAGTTTAGTTTTATTTTACATCATGATAAGGAAAGAATAATGACATTAGAAGGATTCTATATAAGCACACAATATATGTATAATGTAAATGATGATGATAATAGGATGAAAAAATATAAGGATTTAACCAAGACTTCAGTATATAGAAAATTTGGTTAAATTATGAATCTAGAATTTAAATTCGATTGTTTCATGGGAAAACATATATAGGATTTTTAATACTTTTATTGGTTATATTTTTACCTTTTTAAAGGGACATGATTTTAAATGATGTTGATATTCCATTAGACTACTCAATGGAGTGGATGTTATTTGAGGAACCAGGATTTTAAAAATAAAAAATTCATGATTTCCAAAAATATTGTATCTTATTCTAGGTGGAAACTATGGAAATAAATGATTTAATAAAATGTCAAACATCATGTTGGAAGCTAAAAAGTTGATGGAACACTATACTATATGCCATATAAAGTAATGTGGCACATTCCATTGAAACCATGACTCTAGAATCATTTCATGTCTGATAAAATATCAATAAAAAATTATATGGAATTATATAGAGATAATGAAGAATAATTATAATTTAGATCACCCTAAAGATGGATTTTCATGGTATTGAAGTGGTGGTAGATTTCCTGATTTCATAGTTATCATGTATAATTTAAGGATGGGCATTCATGTAATGGTTTTAAATTTTTAGGGTATATTCTAACTTATCACAACACGTTGAAATTTTTCATACATATTTATAAACATCCACAATGGATGCTTATGAAAAAGTATTTCACATTCATGTGTATACTCATATCTGGGACATATTATCCCAGAAATGACATAGATTTATAAATGAAAACTTTAATAAAAGAGTTGAAAAATATTTGGAACGTGGTTTTGTGCACATATGATGAATGTTCAAAAGGCATATTTCTTATTCATGTTGTGATTATGTGGATGATCAATGATTTTCCCACTTATGAAATGGTAACTAGATAGATCACGAAGGGAAAAGTAGCATGTCCCATTTTTATGAACAATACACAATCTAGAAGACTGAAATATCGTCACATATTCAACTTTATATGGAATATATATTTCATTCTAAAGGAACATCCATATATAAATAATCATAAATGATTTGACAATACCATGGAGACTAACAATCCACATCATCATATGTCTTCAACTACATGCATAATTAATTACAAGATTCCAGTTTTTCATTGATGAAGTGTTAGCTGAAATATATAAAAAGGATGAATTCTTCCACTAAAACCTGTTACAATTGGAGGAAGATGATTATATTTGTTTTGTTTCTGTATTGGTCAACTAATTTTTTATATAATTCTCTAGAATTAATTCACGTTGAAGGGAATATATGTGAAATGTTGATTTCAATTCTTTTAAATTTCATGGGAAAGACAAAATATTATTAACGATCTCATTGTGATATGGTGGATTGGGGTATCAGACCATAATTTCATCCTATTTGTATTAGTGAAAATTAATGGAATGTTCCATGTGATTATTATCTGATGATCCCTACCAAATTTTTTTTTGGAAGTACTAGGGACTATTAAATATCCAGATGTCTATTCAAAAAACATATCAAAATGGGTCAACAAAAGATAGTTAATGATGAAATCTATAAAGGCTAGTGATTATCACATGATTCTTTGTGAGTGGATTCTAATATAAATTATTCATCATTTATCAAATAATGTAATGGTTTTAGTTATTCTGTTGTTTTATTTCATTATAGATCATTGTGATAATTATATTGAAATTATTTTCTGTAAAAAAATATTGGCAAAGGCACCACTAATTTTGTGAGAGTTAGATAAAATATTTCCAATATAATTTTTCACATGCTTGATGCATATAAATATCAATCTCCCAACTATAATACAGCTCAGGGAGCCTTTGTATTTTTTTTGATTTATACAAATAAAAGAAACATTTTCAATAAAAGCCATATATTCAGAACATAATGCTTACTGATGGCACTGTCATCAAAGGTTAATTGGATCATGAATAAATAGATTTATGTTCATTTTATTTGTCTGATATGACTAAAATAGAAAACTCAAAATGAGAAATAAATAAGAAAATTACGAACAAATAGAAACCTGTTTTCCATCACATTCCATAACAGGGGAATTCCAAGATCATATACATTAACAAATTTAATCCATGAGAAGTAGGAGATGACACATCGAACCACTGTTTAACTATGACTTGTTCTATGAATACATCAAGTATGTAAATTTAACTTTTATATCTTATTTCACTTCATGAAATTTTATGTATATGTTAAATTTTATCTATTTTTCAATAGAGAATATAAAAAAATGATAAATATAAAGCATCATTCACTGAAAAAGGTAAGAAATTTTCATAGAAAAGTGTTTTCTTCATGGTTGAAATTGAAGGTATAAATATTACAATAATAAATTAAAAAATAAATTTTTAATTATGTTTAATATTTGATTATATTTCTGAATTGAGTTATCCTACTTTCTTTATCTCCAAGGATATGTGAGCTTTGGATTTTGGTCATAATTACGTGGTTTGTGAATGAAAATCAATTTTGATCAATGCAGTTAAATATATTATCACTAAACGTGAATAGAACATGAGAACAAAATATCATGGTGTTTTGGTAACCACCACAATAGAATATTAAACCAGTACATCATATAGTAGAACTAAATTTAAAAATGTATATTTTTATGGAGTTTTTAAGGAAATAATAATATTGGATTATTAGTCTCATGGTAGAGTCAATCTCATGAAATTTTAATTGTTTGATACAATAATGAAGCATGGAACATTTATTTAATGTTGTGTATTTTTTGTTATTAAGATGATTCATACTCTTTCTACCAATGAATCTTATATATATACATCAACGGTGATACAATTTTTTATGTCAAAGATTATCTTCGACCTGGATTTGGTGTCATTATAGAATTAATACCATGAAATTATTTTGATGATGATGATGGATTTTTTCACCATCCCTACTCCCATGGGCTCATATCCATTTATTACTTATGAGGACTCTAATAATTCAATTTTCAATGTTCATTATGGACTTGATGTTGTAGTAGGAAATATATACAATCAACTATCTCTGTTCTTAGTAAATTTGCTTTAGATTGACTTGGGTTGTTGCGGTTGGTGCTACACATATTGATTTAAAATTGATTACAACTATTTTGTATCCAACTAGTCCTTTATGTAAATTTTCAATATTTATTCCTTTCATTTTTCATTGAGTTTTCTTTTATAATATGGAATTAAATTGTATTAAAAAATACAAATGAAAGAAAATGAAATTATTTAATTGTATCAAAAATCATGATAAATTTAATTGGAAAAATTAGAATAATTTATATGAAAATACAAACCTATGAAAATAATGATAAAACAAAAAAAATATAAAAATGAACTTATGCAAAAAAAATGAACCAACAAACCTAAGATAAATAAAATTGGTCAAATGACATAATTAATTAAAAATAATTAACCAAATTTCCTAAGACAAATAACAATAGAAATATGACTTTATCAATTTATAAGAATGAACCAAATAAGGTAGAAATTGAATTGGATCAAATTGAATATAGATAAAAACTATATCATACCCATGCTACACATGATCATTTGAATTTATTTTTTTATATGGAATCTATTATGTTTTTATATTATTCCCACTATATATATAATGTTATTTTTATACCATCATATATTTTGTATTTGTTTTCATAATTTGGATTCCAATATTATGTCACGACACATCGTTGTTCTTGTTATATTTAAAAATTAGTTAGGGATAATTTATAAATTCAATAATTGTTTTAAAATGCAGGAAAAAAACACACAGTAGATATGAATAAAAAATATGAAATTAAACAATCAATCAATGACTGAGATGGGAATCCTTCCTCTTGTGAATGTTATGAGTATAATATTTAAAATATATATATCTATAACATATAATGTCCTGAGATTAATGTTTTCTAACTTGTATATAGGATTCACTACAAAATGAACCTATTATTCTCCAACTAGACTATTTGTTCTTAGGATCATGTTGGACATTCTGGGGGGTACTATAGCTGGGTTTTCCAGGCAGCATACCCGATCACAGCACATACCTCCCCTAATTATTCATCTAACACACCTTCTGACCCTGCATTTCCATTACAAACACCCTATATATTTTGGCCCCAAATGTTTGTACCTTAAATCTAATATTAGTCTCCACTCCACTCTTTCTCGTATCCTATGACGATTCCTACTCCTCCGGCTTATTATGAATTTTCATACCCATATATGAAATATGTGTTTTTTTCTAGTTCCTTATCCCTCAGCTACCACATTATTGTTTCTTAAACTACTATTGCGACACATTCCGAGATTATGGATTAAACACTGGACCCACTCAATATGTACAAGGGTATATTCCTTAAGTGTCAGGGGATCTACTGATGCCCACTGATCAGACTCCCTCAGGTATTTTTTTAGAAACCTAGTAAATTTTTAACATAGTTTATTTTAATTATAATATGTATTGATATAATATTTTTTTATTCTATATCATTTGAATCTATCGATATGCAGCGTGGGTGTACATGCATGTACACATTGCGGAACCACAACATGAAACTAAAGGTGGAGTAAAATGAAGAAAAATTAATTATTGGAAAAATATGATGAAAATGTAGGATTTTTTATTGATTCTTTCCAAATACTTTGACATCATCCTTGTCCTTCGACTATCCTAGAAAAACCTGCCACCTGATGTAAAGGATAACTCTTGTGAACAAATATGGGTAGAATTTTTAAATTATTTAATATTATTTTATTATTTAATTTATATGAATTAATATTATGGTTCTATATTTGTTTTAATTTTTTTAATGGAGAGACTACAAGCCCAAGATGAATTCTAGAATAAGGTGAGCTCTAAATAGGGTATAAGCATTCATTGTCTAGTGGCTTTCATTCTAGATTTGTTATATATTTAGTTTACACACCTATCCTGGATGAATGTCTAATATAATTCTTTTTGGAAGTTATTATCAATTGGAAGTGTATTGATATCAAGGTATTAAAAAAATTTGAGTTTTTTAAATGAAAATAACATTGATTTGTATTAAAAAAATTATATTATTGAATATTTTTTAGGAATATTTACGAAAAAATAAAAAATTGATCTTATAACATACATCCACTCTTTGTGGTGGACTATGTTATTGGGACATGAGATCAAATAGTTATGAAACCCATTTATATATATTTAATTAATTTTTTTATGACTTATTAAAATATGTAGGTCAATCAGCTTTCAAATTCCCTTTCCAGAAAGGTATTTAAGGTTATTTATTACTCATGATAGAATTGACTATGTTTATTTATGATTTATCCCTTCATGATAAGAGTATAAATCTTATACAAAAAAAATTCATTTTTTAGTTTTTTCCTATGAAAAAGGGAGTTATTATTTCATGTTTTTCTCCCTAGAAAATGATGATAATAAATAGAATAATAAATGTGGAATTGATAATGATTTGAACAAACCCAAACCAAATGGAATTATATATACATTACCTAAAACAAAGTAACCATTTATGAATTGAGTAAAAAACCCAACTTATCATGACCGAAACTGAATGGAAGTTAAAAAAAATTAAATTAAATAATAAAAAAAATAAAAAAATGGAATTGGTTTTAAATGACCTAATAAAAACCGAGAAAACCTGAACAAAAACAAATATTACATAAAATACCTTATCTACACCAAAAATACAAAAAACCAAACTGAAATGATTCATAATAAACTAAAATATCTATATTTAATTCAAGTCTATACTTGCCATATTAAAATATATTATATAAACATAATCAATCACAGAACAAAAAATTTATCTAAAAAAAATACAAATTAATCAAATAAAATACATACGATAATAATTAATGGAATTCATATATAAAAAGAAATAAAAAATAAAACTCTTGAAATATGTGCATAATACATAGGGATGAAGACTGAACAAATGTGGATTTTTATAATGTAGTAGAGTTGTTAGAGAAATTCTTAAAGGTGATTTTATATACTATTAATGATTTTGGGAAGTGTTCTAAATTGTTTGATTTGACTGATAATTTAAATAATTTGTTTTCAAGTGGTTATGAATGATTAAAAATGTTTGATGATCAACTAGAAGATCAATTGTTTGAATGTAATGATATTTAGAAGATTGAGGAAACTACATTTGAAAATATATAGATAAATTCTTCAACATATCAAAATTTCCACATATCCAAACCCATCATAAGAAACATTAAATCGAATAGGTAACTCCACATATCAAAATTCACTACATTAGAAAATGTTCACTCATATAAATACCATTATAAGGGAGTACATCACATATATAAATATAGGCATCTTCCACTTTCATCATCTTCTGTACCTTATTCCACCCATTTTGTAGATCCCTGGGAGCTAGATTAGGGTCCCCTGCTTAGAGGGTTGTGTAAATATGTCCTACTCATACCCCATTATCAAAACACTCTTCCCCTTTTGATGGTGTTAGAAAAAAATTTCAGTCTCAATCCCCCACTTCACAAATTGAGCATTACAAAATTTAATGAAACAAAAATGAAAGAAAAAATTAAAATATATAAAAAAGTTAAAAATATGATACCCAACTTAAATACTCTGAATTGAAGTAAACTAAACTGACTTATATGATCATGAAGAGATCAAGAATAACCCAAATCACATTGAACTATCCCAAGAAGATGAAAATCGATAAATCTTAACCATCCGAAATTGAATCATATTAAACTAGATCAAATAAAAAACCATAGTAGACCGACTAAATTTAAACATAATGTTATTAAAGTGAATGTAACTAAATTGATATAACAGAACATGAGTAAAATTGATAAAAACTAAACTACATATAATAGAAAAAATTGAATTAAACTAAACTAGTTTGAATATAACCAAAAATAAATCAAGTAAAACTAAAAAACTATTATAATATAACTCGAACAAAACCAAATTGAACCATCTATAATATACAAAATAAAAATATTAAATAAAAATATTAAACCAAACCTTTCCTAAGCTATATATATCCATCCCACCAAAAAATAAACTATACTGACTAAAATCAACCCAACTAAACCCAATGAAAAAAACCAATCTAAAAATTTCATACATTGTTATCAAAATCAAATAAAACAAAATCAATTTTAATTGAAACTAACTAAATAAATTTTAAGTAAATTGACACAAAATATTAAATAAATTATAAAAATGAACATGCATAGTTTGTATCCAATAAAATATAATTTAACAAAACTGAATGAAATCCAATTAAATGGAACTAAATCAAAACAAATTAATGTAATACCAAATAACTACAATCTTATTAACTCATACCAAATTAAAAATATCTAAATGGAACTAAATTGAATAATAAAATATAAAGAAAGACTAAATAAAACATAATAATGAAGAAATAGAATGAAATAAATAAAACCAAAATAAACCAATTCAGAATAACTACATGAAATTGATTCATATCAAAATACACTAAATAAAACTAAGTTGAAATGAAAATAAATAATTTTACTAAAAATAAACAAATTGAACTAAATAAATAATCCTATAAATGATATAAAATAATCTAAATGAATAAAAAACATAAATGGATAAGAGCAAAATAATACTAGGTCAAACTGAACTAAATTCAATATTTTAAAATATTGTAAACAAAACTAAATCAAACATAAATCATAAAATGATGATCATTCAATCAAAATGAATAAAAGTAAATTAATAAAAAAGAAAATACATTAACATATTTTGATTGAAACCAAATTTAACTAAATATACTTGAACAAAACCAAATCATACCACCAAGAATGTATCTGAACCAAGACACACCAACTCACACCAAAAATACCCAAATCAATTAAAACCAAACTAAACCTAGATAAACAATCTATAACTGAACCAAGTTAAACTAAAAAAAAATTAATACATGTTTATATTTTCATTAAAAATGGTAATCAATCAACCACCTTATTATTGATTACTATGATAACCTGTTCAATTATATATATATATATATATTATATTTATTGATAACCTGTTCCTTGATAATTCATTATAATTCATCCACAATATATTTTTTATTCTGTTTTAATTTTGTATTAATATACATTGGATTTTAGTAATGGAATAAATTATTATTAACCTATTTTAAATTATTATTTCCTACAATCAATTTCATTATAGAGGGTGGTTTTACATACTAAAAGATGTGTTCGTAGAGATTTTTTTTTTCTCGAGAAGAATAATGAAATATGTTAGCATGGTAAATTAACTAACACTACAAAAAATTAAGTTTTTATATATTAATTTAAATTTACAATATATATTTTTTAAAATTAATAGTCTATTTATTTTCGTAATAGTATACTTTAGAAGCACTTGATGTCATGGCCCCTCCAAACATTAACTCAAACGATTACTTACATCATGTATTGAGAGATGAGCAGAATGAAAAAATACACTTTTGACTAGGCAAGAGTACTTCCATGATGAGCTATTTTCCAAATTCATGTTAAGGTTCTAGAAAAAACATGTTTAAATGAATAACATAGACTAGGAATAAGGTATAAAGGATGAAATCGGCCATATAGGTGGACAAAATGGACACAAAGGGATAATGTTGAATATATGAAACTTATGGAATTTTTTTTTCTATCACTTCAGCTAGAGACTACTTTTCCTTGTGTTTAATATATGTAAGGGATGGATATGATATATAGTGCACTAGGTAGTAGTACTAGCTGTGTTATAGATCAGTATGTTCTTGGAAATGCCGATGGTGAGGATGAATGCGACGAAATGGGTAGGGATGATGTAGAGGAAGAGGGTCAGGAAGGTGGAGAGGAAGAGGGTAGTGCCAAGATCGAGGTCGAGGAAGAATATGAGGATAGGAATAATGATGAGGATGAGGCTAAGGATAATGGTGAAGATATTGATATCCATTAGGGACATATTTATCTACTAAATTTGTTATTGATATTTGTGATATTTTCGATTTAATTATTTACTGTGAAGGAATATTTGTGATATTTTTTATATTTTTTAAAATTGGTTAAATTCATCAATTTATTTCCACTTTTTTCATTATTTTTTATTGGTTTGTTTCTATTCGAGGATGCAATATTGGTTGCATTGCAGGTTCAATTTTTTGAATAGTTTTGTGGGATTCATTACTGGTTGGAGATGTTATATTTTCATTGTAGGTGTTCTAATTTGACTATAGGTGTTATAGTTATTTAGTTTCATTTTTTGTATGATTTTTTTATTTTATGTGAAATTATTTGTTTGTTTGATTATTATCTATATTCTATTTTTATGTTTTCCTTCCAGGTGTGTTCTTTCTTAAAGATTTTATTTCCTTGAATGTGGATTTCATTTTGATGTATTGATTGAAGGTGATGTGGTAAGATGGGATGCTAATTGTTGGAGAGATTAGGGGGGTGTAAACCAACTGTTTCATAATAGCTAGGATACCAATATTCTAATGATTCACAATAAACTCTTGGTAAAATATATTTCTAACCACCCTATACCAATGGTTCACTATGAAAATTTGGTATA
This sequence comes from Viscum album, assembly GCA_963277665.1. Lineage (NCBI taxonomy): Eukaryota > Viridiplantae > Streptophyta > Magnoliopsida > Santalales > Viscaceae > Viscum > Viscum album. The sequence goes on from OY728162.1 coordinate 133,198,461, forward strand.
GGCCTTTAACAATGGTTCAAAACCAATGGTATATATCCATCCCAATGGTTTTATCCATTTTTAAATATATTTACCAATGGTTAAAAATGGTTGGGAGATAGCTATCCCAACAGTTCACAATGAACCATTAGTAAAAAAAAAATTTCACCCCCTATACCTATGGTTCCCTATAAACTATTGGTATAGGGATGTACTTGCAACCAACATACCAATATTTTTAGGTTCTATCACAATGGATTCAAACTATTGGGTTCAGTCAAAGTTTTAGTAGTAATTATTTCTCTTTGTGAAAAAATTTCACAATTGTCCCCATGATCTCATCTGTCTCTCTATTTTCTGTAAAACCCCGTGAAATAAACATTAAAATCTAGGGCTGAGAATAAAATTATAATTTTAGAAATAAAAATATGGAAAATGTTAGATTAGAAAAATTTAGAAAACTCATATGACTTTTACCTTTTCTTCAATTTTCTTTAATAATATATAATATTTTTTAAATTCAAAACAAACGCACATTTTACTCAATAAAAAACATTAAATCTCATACCATAAAATTAAAACACCTTTATGTGACATAAATAATCATATATAAATAACCATTTAAAAACCCTTTCAATTGGAATAATCATATGGAAAACATTTAATTATGTTATTACATGCTTACCCGTTGCTATCTAGGAAACCCCATGTTAACCTTTAATGGGAATTCCTCGTACAATCTAGGACATCCCAAGGTAAGCTATAATAAGATTACACATTTATATATGGTCCACCAATGTATAAGTTGTATTGTTGTTAATAATTTTATTTAATTCTCATATAATACAACATTAGAAAAACACTTTCATCATAAAAACCTTTGAAAAAATTATTTATTCCCATATAAGAACACATTTAGATAAAAATACCCCTTTCATTAAAGAAACAATTTTCAATAACAAACCACCCTATTCCATGAAAATGCATCTTAATTACCAAAAACCCCAAGAAGATTAAGATTATTTTTTATTTTAGGAAACATGAAATCTTGTAATGGATGATGATAATAAAATAATTTCCATGGTGGTAGAAAAGTCTTTGTCACCATATGGGTTTTGAATTGAACATTCCTTTATTCATTTTCTGATAACATTTTATATAAAACTTATAAAGGTTTTAATTTTTGAAAACCCTAGAATTAAATTCAAAAAATACGTAAAATTTCCTCTATAATACTTTTATATATTCATAAATAATATAAAAAGTATTTACATGGAGAAAATTATTCGATAACTGAATAATTAATAATTAAATGTGTCACATTACACTTTAAACAATTAAATAAATATTCCCATTAGAAACTATTTAAAAAAAAAACTAATATCAGGATAATAAAACATTTAATGATATTATATTTCAAAGGGTTCTGTATATACACTATAGAAAAGTAGATGGGTTTGTAAAATCAAAATATGCTTGAAAGAAATAAGATTGAGATAAAATACATTATATTGAGTCAGAATACTTATGTAAAATAATTATCTTATTGAAGAATAAAAAAATCTAATTACTTAATTGATTTATAAACCTTTGATATTTATTATTCCTTTTCTATAACTTATTATCATGTTGTAACAATTAAATAATAATTTAAGATCATGTTAGATGTTTTGGCGATATTTGGTACTTAAGTCCAGACTGGCTTTGGTGCGATGTTAATAATAACATTCATAATTAGTATATAATCTACTGAATAATCTTAATGAAATTTTTATCATATATATATACATAAATAATATTTTTAAATTAAACCATTTTTTATGGTTATGAAAAATAAACTACGTTATAATCATGTAGACGATATGTTGTACATAAACATGAGTAACATTTTAATGTTTCAATGATCAATACAGATAAGATTTAATTATTATTTTTAATTTATATAATGATAATAATATCATAAATATAATATATAGCATTTTAAAATAGAGATATATATCATTAATGTGATGTGGCGATGAAAAGTGAATCACATCGCTTTGTGGAGGTGATAGTTCACACGTACACATGAACATCATTATAATTTTTACATGCATGGAAATGTAAGAATTTAAATGATATATTATTCATTAATAATGATATTTATTTCTAGAATATAATATATTAATTTTTTTTCAATATTTAAAAAATGTCATTAACATGATGATGGAAAATGAATTATTTCAGTTTGTGAGGTGGTATTTTACGGTTCACATGAACGAAAAATCAATTTCGCATATGATAAAAACAGAGATTTATTTAAGTGATGATATTAAAATAATAAAATTTCTTTATATATAATATATTGGAATTATTATTTCATCATTTTCAAGAAGATTTTAATAAATATAATGAAAAAATAAAACAAATACACTAAATTAATAATGATACCTCTTTCCAATATGATATCCTTTGATTAACTCATTAAAACCACTGAGAAGGGTTTTATGACTAAAATAATGCTCCAAGAATGTGTTAGGGGATAATAGGAATGTGTTTTAGTATAAATTTTCCAAACAAAAGTGGTTTTGAAGTGTATTGAAATGAAAGTTATATGTTCCCTTTTATAAAGGAGGGGAGGGAAACAGTTGGAATATTTCAAAATATTAATTTAATATAAATTAATTTTTCAATAAAAATGGGTCCAAAGTGATTTATTTGAAATATAGGAAGAGTTTGGGTCAAATAACCTATGTAAAATGAATATTAGATAAGTTTGTAGTATTTTTTAATATTATCCTTTTTTATTAACCCTTGTTAATCTATTTTTATTCTTGCCATGATATCTTACAATTTTCGATTTGAGGGTTAATTTAATTAATCTAAAAATAAAGGATGAATAATTGACTCATTGATGAAATTTTTAGACTTATTCCATTTATTTGGCCTAATTTTATATTTTTAATAATTTTATATCAATTAATAAAATATTATTTATTTTAAAATGTCAATAATGTACATTTTTACACTATACATTTCATGACTTTTTAGAAATATCATAAAACAAAAAAAAATTCAAATAAATACATTGAAAATATTACTAAAATAAATATACATATAAAAAGTTCATGTATTGTATTAATATTATCAAAGTATATTAACTATATTATCATTAATATCATCTACTTGGTATTTTTTAATGAAGCAATTAATTAATCATAATTGTGCAATCCTTTTAATAAAATTATTCATTATCTAAAAATTACCAATAAAATATCATGATAAATATAAATTTTATATATTCTAAAATAATAATTATAGTCTAATAGATACCCAATATAGCCCCACATTAAAAATTGATTAAATGTTAAAAACAAAAGGGTGAAAATATTGACTTTTCATTTTTTATAATATTATAAATATCATTCTCTTTTTTAAGTGGCATAAAAGGGTATAATTTCAACCCTAGGATAATTTATGTCAAAAAAAACTCATTAAATTAAATTAGTAAAAGTTTTAGGGTGTTATATAATATTTATAATATTTTTTTGACACTTAATTACGTAATTCAACATTAACTGTGTGAACAAAAAACTTAATAATATTACTATTCAAATTTTCCAAAACTAATACCAAACTATATAAATATTTTATATCATCTAATTAAAAATATTGAATTTAATTTTACAAATTAAAAACACAGAATTTGAAGACACTAATTAATATTTTATCCCGTTGACGAAACATGAAAACATGTTATTAATGTAAAAATGATCAAAACATTAATATGTTATTGTACCCAAATTCAATGTTATATTGGTTAAAATAACATAGATCGGAAATACTGATAAAATATTTATCTAATTATACTTTGAACCACTCAAATATATAATTTAACATAATAAATACATTTGATGAAAAAGTATTTTACAATTAGTATGTACTATTATTTCACTATTTATAAAAAAATAAAAGTGATCATAAAAATATTCAAAATTACCTCAAAGTAATTTTTTATATTATTAGGTTAAAAAATATGTTCATTTTTAAAAATTTATTTTATAAAATGATCAAAAACTATAATAAAAATATATTCACCACCAAAAAGCGACAAATACTTCTTTTTTAAAAAATTAATCTTTTATGCCTAAAATTTGATTTGTTCCTATATTCTATCCACCTTATAAAAATTAAAACCTTTTGATTTAGAATTATGGATTAGTAACTAAGGTATGGCCTTTCAAAATAACTTTATTGAAATCCAACATTAGAAAAAGGATAAATTAAGCTTCCACTTTTAAATAAATAAATGGAAGTATGAAGGTCACTTAAGATAACACATACTATGTTTCCATGTAGGAATACATGGACATGGAAGATAAAACAAACCATAATGTTCTGATGGATAATGATAAACAATATTTTATTTATAAATTTATCCATCCGAAAACTATAAATACGTGATGTGTAAAAAGGAAATTGATTTATTATTATGAAAATTAAATGGATAATGTTTGTCATTCTAAATATTTTTCCAAAAGTTGAGTAATTCTATTATTATCTATGAAAATAAAGAAACATAATTGATTTATTTTTATTTTATAAGAAAAATATAATCCACATAATATTTTTTGGAATTACGATTTACATCACTAAGAATAACCTCAATCATCAATGATAACAAAAACACTAAAGGTTATCAATACCTTAAGACTCATCTCTAAAAGTAAACGCATACTTCTCATTTAATACCCTTACAAAAACATAATATGAACAAAAAATATCGCCAAATAGGTACATTATTACATATAATAACATCACATAGAACCTAATAAGGTGTATCTGAAACGGTGAACATATGGTTATCGTTTTGAAAATACCAGGCTCCTTAGAGAATCCATATCATCACTAGATGTCTCAAAATCAACTCCAGAAGTGTACAAAAAAATTCCCAAAAAAAATTCAATCATAATTATTTTCTTCCATTGAAGCAAACTCCGCACATACATTAGAATAATTCCATAAATCAATGAAACTAAAACAACTCACATTTGTACTGTTATTGGTTAACCCAATCATTAACTATTCAAGGATCATTTATTTATAATTATAGATTATGCGACCTATCAGACCACACAAAAAATACCTTATCCAGTCAAATAATTCATTGAAATATTTTTTCCACATTAAGAACATTTTTGGGTCTTACCTATAGATTTATTTGTTAGATATGTTTCCATTTATAGTTTCCTTGATTTTTTTACTCTTTTCATCTTATGGAACATAAGTATTAGAAAACTCAAAATTATCTTTTTTCTGAACAATGAACCACTTTCTCCAAATATTTAAATTCTAGGGAGAAAAATGTTCTTCATAGAATTTGTTTTTATCGTGAGTAAAATATAATTATTTTATTTCAAATATCATGAATAAAATTAGAATCATTATTTACCAATCATCTGATGTCTGGTTCATTGGCTGCCATTAAATCATCATCCTTTTACTTCAAATTCATGAATTGTTTTTCCATCCTATGTGGATGAACCATAGGAAAATATTTTTCAAAGAAGATATTGATAATATTTTCCCATTTTTTAGAATCAATATCATATTTATCTCCAGTATTCTAAACCAAATACCACCCTCAGTTAGCTAAACTTTCCTAATGATAAACTAAAAGAGTTACTTTTTATTGTTTTGATCATTTCATGACTACATATATCATCTCTATGGAGTTGATCAATCTTTAGGATTCCACCAGACCAGATGATCCTTAAATGATTAAGGATGTTGCCTCATGAAATTATCTATTATATACATAATCCTCCATGGTATATTAGGTTTCTCTCTTGCATGGATACTGCCAAAATTTATATCATGTGTCAACTTATCCATCTCTGTGAAAAAAATTTCTATTTTAATTACATCTTCTCGGGACGGTTGGAATTTTATTTTCCTCTATGTTCCTTGCCACTAAAACAACATTAATTCCTCAACAGATAACCATTCTGAACCCAAAAAAATTATATGATACAATAAGGTAATTTTAAAATGAAAATTTATTTCTATAAAGTAGAAAATAAAAATATTCTAAGGGAATGATATCAACAGTTCCCTAACCTCTAAATCTATTTAAATCATCCATTCATACCAACTATAATGACCTATCCTTAAACATTACATATCCAAGATTTTTTGAACTAGATTTATCATTAATGGATCTTTTTAGTTTAGAGTTCTAGATTATTAGGACAAAATCTTACGAGGTAAACCCATACATAACAAAGAGGAAACTTATACTGATTTTCCACAATATATAACACTATAAAATAAAACATGATTTATCCATATGAAAAATCATTACAATTATCCCATTTATCTCATCCTTGTCTATATTCAAATTGAAACTCGATGAATCAAATTTTAAAAACATAGGGTAGGAACAGAATCGTAATAATAGATACCAAAAGAATGAAACCCATTTGTTTATAAAAAATGAAAACTCATATGAAGTTTAGATTTATCATAAAATTTATTTAAGAATATAAATCAGTTTTACAAAAAAACACACATTTTAGTCAAATAAAAATCTCAAATCTCAAAGCAATGAAATAAAACTCCTTTAGGTGACATATATCATCATATATAATAAACCTTTTCAAAAACATTCTAATTGGAATAAATATATATCATAAATATTTTTAATATATTATGGGATATACTAGTGTTATATGGTCTATGCCATGCTAAACTAAAATGGGATTTTCTGGCACTATCCTAGCCACATTATGTTATGAAATTACAGTACTTCTAGGTGCTATCTGGTCCACCCCATATTAATATATAACAATCATACCCGATTATATCTAGTCCATCTCATGTATAAGATATATCAGGCACACCCATTTCCTATAATGATCAAGTAATATATCATTAGAAAAACACATTCATCATAAAACCCTTTTAAGAACACTTTTAATCAGATAAATACATTCAGATTAATACACAATTTTCTTTTATGAATCCATTTTCAATACTAGAATACCCAATTCCTTGAAAAGTAATTTAAAATACAAAAATACCCAAAAATATAATGATTGTTTTTCATTTACTGAAACAAGAAATATTTCAATATAATATGAAAATAAAATAATGGTCATGATGGTATAATTGAATTTGTTATCATGTGAATTAGGAATAGAACATTCTTTTTTTCATTTTTAAAAATATTATGCATATAAAACCTAAAATATTCATTTATGGGAAAACATTGAATGAAATTTAAGGCTGAAAAAAATTACTTTATAGTATTTTTATATAATTAAAGATAATACCAAAAATATTGGCATCAAATTTTTTTTGATAACTAGATATTTAAACATTCCAGGGTCCCATTCCACTTTTACCATTTAAACCATTAGCCCCCTCAAATAATAATATTTATGAAAAAAGTTATATAACATGATAATAAATAAATTAATTATATTATATGTCAACGGGGGCTGTATATACAACTAATAAAATAAGGTTAGTTTATAATATAAAAATTCATGTAAATAAAAGGAGATTGACATGAAATCTCATACCTTGAGTCTGACCCATCATTATAATAATTATCTTCTTAAAAAATAATCATAGGTAAATTATATAAATTATTGATGATCTTTTTATTCTTTATTTTTTATTTAACGTCACATATTATAATGTTATAACACAATATTAATTATTTATTATCATGTGTGATTTTTTGATGATCTTCAATACTTGAGAGCAAGACTTTCGTGTGATGTTAATAGTCAAAGTGGTCATTAGTCCATCATCAAAAAAATAATATTAATGAAATGGATAACATATTTATACATAAATTTTACTTTTAAATCAAACCATTCTTTATGGTTATAAAAAATGAATTATTATGTAATTTTAGAGATAATAGGCGCATTTAACAATTTCATTTTCTAAATAAAATTATGGATATAAAATAAATATTATTTTATCTTTACAAAATGATAATAAAATAATAAATATCATATTGATTTTTTAAATATATCAATACATATAAACCATGTGATGTGGTGATGAAAAACAAATCACATCACCTCATGGATGTGATAGTTCACATAGACACATGAACGAAGTTATTGTTATTATTTTTATTGAAATATATGAATATAAATGATATATAATTCATTAATAATGATAAATATAATCTGAATATCAATTATAAATAGCAATTACTTCATTATAACCATTACTGAGAGACGTTGATGGAAAAAGAATTAAATCATTTCTTGAGGTGGTAGTATGACTTACACTTAAACGAATAATTCATTTACCATTTGATGTAATTGGATATGCATTTAAGTGGTGATATTAACATAATAAAATATAATTATGTTGATTATACTGGATTTATTATTTATATATGGATGAAAAATATTTTAAGGATGTTGAATAATAAATAAAACATAAAAACTTAATTAAAAAAAATACATCTTTCTCTGGAGATATACATTGATTAACAAATTAAAACCTCTAAGGAGGGGTTTCTACCTAAAATAAGGCCTATAAAATGCATGAATGTATTCAAAAAATGTATTTTCCCATAGATTGTCCAAAACAAATATGTTTCATGTGTATTGAAATTAGAATGATGGGTTTCGAAATATAAGGGAGGGTAGGGATACTATTATACATTTTAAAATATAATATTTATATAAATTAAATATATATTCTAAATGTGTACAATGTGATTTATTTTGAATATAATATTAGTTTCAGTCAAATAAATTTAATAAAATGTAAATTATATATGTTTTTAATATTTTGTAATCCTAATATTTTTTCTAACCCTTATTTATCCTTTTTATTTCTTACCAGGATATAACATAATTTACACATTAAGAAATAATTTAATTACTATAAAATAAAAAAATTAAATAAATGAGTTGCTGATGAAATTTTTATAATTATACTACTTTTTATCTACTTTTGGTTTTTATTGAATTTTGTATCATTTAATAAAATATTATGTATTTTAATATATGAATTATTTCAATTTTGAAAATATTCATTAGAGGACTTTTTAAAAATATAAAAATAGAACGATATATTTGTACCAATACTTCTCAAACATCGCTATCATGTTTATAGAATATAAAAAATTATGGATGACATTAATCTGCTCAAATTAATATTTATAGTATTGTTCATATCATTTATTTGATATTTCCTTTAATTAAACAATCGTTAAATCATTATTGTAGAATCCTATAATTAAATTATTTATTATCTATAAAGTACCAAAAAATTATCATTGTAAAGAAACAAATTAAAAATTTAAAAAAAATATTTATAGTCAAATTTATCCCCTATATAACCCCATATTAGAAATATTTCAGTTATAAAAAATAATAGTGTGCCAAAATTGACTTCTTTTTAATATAATATTATGAATGACATACACTCATACAATTGGGTAAAAAAGGTGATAAATTAATATAATACCTTAATTCAGATGAAAAAAACCGCTTTCAATTAAATTAGGACAAGACTTAATGTAATTTTATAATTTTTATAATTTGTTTCCATTAATTACCAGATTTACCTTTAAGTGTGTAAATAAAAAATTACAAATGTTATTATTAACAGCGTCCAGAAAAATAAGGTCATATATACATAAATTTTAACTCCTAATTTGAAATATTGAATCCATTTTACCAAATTTGAAAACAAATAATTTGAAAAAATTAATGAAAAAATAATCTCGTTGACGAAATGAGAAAATATGTTTTTAAAGTAAAAACGATCAAAAGATTGAAATGTTTTTTGTATACAAATTTAATGTGAAATTGATTCCAATGAACTAAAATGGATTAAAAAATAATACTAATCTAATTTTACATTATAAATACTCAAATAAATACATTAATATTGTAAATAAATTTAATGAAATAGTATATTTCAATTAAAATGCCATATTTTAACATTATTCATCAAAAAATTAAACCAATCATAAAAATATCAAAAATTAAAGCAGTATAAAAATTAATATTCCAATTTCAAATAAGTATTTTTCTCAATTATAATTTATAAGTGTTTCATAAAACAATATTTAAAAACCAATATGCCATCAAAATGCAACAAACATGATTTTTGGAAAAATATTTCTTTTACGTATAATATTGGATTTGTTATTATATCATATTTAGAAAACACATAAGATGAATCTTAAATATTAGATTTAATATATATATATATATATATTTCATTAATATCATCTAAAAAGTGTGTTTATTATTTCACTTTTACACATTTAAATAGTTTTTACAAATAAAAAACTTATCCTTTTTTATTAAACAAGATTGTATATACTATTATAATTATTTGATCACCAAAGAATTAATTATATATACATGTTGAAAAAAAAAATTTATTATTCCATTAATCCTATTAAATCTCTCCATTTTAAAATATAGGTTATATTGGAAACATTTAAATAATACGATTCAGTTGTTCCCTTAATCTTGATGTGGTGTATCATGTGTGTTATTGAACATATTATTTCATTTTTTAAAAACTATATATGTTACATGAAATATATCAACAATCAAAACTATTTGAAATGGATCCATCATGAACTAGTCCTATTATTCTTAGATGGCTCTATCTGATTAGATAATTTCCTTACCTATAAAGCGAGTGAGTCATACAGATTCTCGGAACATAGTGAAAATAAAAAAAATATCCAAGAAAAGAGTACTCAAGAGTACCTAGTGAGAATTTGTATAGTGATTATTAAAAAGTAAATAAGGATAAATAATTTCCGTTGACGGTTCAAAGTTCAATCCTTAAAAACAAAAATCTTATTCCTTTTATTGTATAGGTTAATATCACTATATTATTTCTTCATGTATCATAATGAAAACAAGGAAACATGGGGGAAAGATTCCTTAAATTATGAAAATTTGAGCGTATCTTGTCAAATGAGTCTACATAGGGTTAAAATGTTTACTATGTTCTATAACATTTTATGGGGTTTAGATTTAGAAATAAGTTTTTGATTATAAATATGGTGGTTTTTGGATATAATCCAATTAATTGAATTATTAACATTATTCAAGGATAATGTTGGTTTTCATTCTTGGAAAGTGTGTTTTATATATTCTTATGGAGTGGTATATCTAATTATGTATTATTAGAATGAAAATATTTGTAGATCAGTACCATTAGTACGAAAGGATAGGAAGATCTCTTATCAGTTGGTAGTAGTTACTTTAGAAACTATTTATATAACCATGGAAAGAGTTATTCAATCAATTTTTATTGATTTCATGATTTTGAAACTAGAAATTTCTGTAGGTTTCCAAATAATTGGGAGGTGTAATTTTGATTTATTTTTTACTAGGGACCAATCCTATTTCACTTCTATCATATAATATTAAAAAAATGAAGTGAGGTAATAGAGACTTCAATTACAATAGTTTGACTATAAGGTTTTCAGATGAACTAGTTCATCAACATAGGATTCTCTAGTCCCATATTATAATAATGGATATAATAATCTTCATCATGTAATTGATAATAATAATATAAATTATGTATTAATTAATAATTGATATGCTCTTCTATGAATTGTTGAATTGTTTGATCAATATAAAGGAGCCAAGTGGTTCCCTAAAATTGATTTAAAATTGTTGTTTCAAAAAATAGGAGTTTGAAGGTATGATATTGTAATTGTATAATTGAGATGATTTTATGGACATTATGAATTACTTGTTATTCCGTTTTGTCATACAAATTCACTAGTAATTTTCCAAATCTTTAAGAATTATATCTTTCAGAATTATTTTGAATATTTTATTGTGGTATTTTTATGATATAATAATATATTTTATAATAGAATGTGACTATTAAGAACACTCATATAATGTATTTATAACCCTATCAGAAAACTAAATTTAGGTTAAATTATTTAAGTGTGACATCGTGATATAATATGTTCACTTAATTGAATATTTAATTTTTGTAAAATATGTATCAAATGAACTTACCAATATAGAATAAATCATCTCATGGAATCCATAAAAATATTCAATAATATAAAAATATTCCATTTAATAATAAGGTATTACCATCACATTGGTTACGACTCCTCACATCATTCCCATATGATGAATGAATTAATGAGTAAATATTTTTTTAATGGATGGAAAGTTGTTAAAAATACTTTTAGTATCTTTATGATAGAAATAATTTAGAACAAATACATACCATTACAAAATCATGGATGGGTTATACATAATTTTTTGATGCATTTCGATCTAGTTTGTTCTTTGTTATCCGAAATGGATATATTTATTCTTGTTCATTATTTAGTTGATCATTCTATGGATAGTTTAAGCTAACCCCAAAAAATTCATAAAGAATAACATTTTATTTACTATAATATGTGACATTCAAAACCAAGAATATAAGGGAGTATAATGTCTATCTTCCATAAAATATATTTAAAAATTTTAAAAAATTATATAACTTAAAATTCACGCAACGTCGAGTTTAGGGTACATTGCACATAGTAATGAGTTCTTCCAAAAGCATGTATTACACTCAAGACATGGTTTTAGTAAAAAACAATATACTATTAATATAATTATTTAATCTAAAAATTATCCAATAGATACTATATTTAATGTTTTTAATATTATTATAGTACTTATAAAAATATATTTATGAATTCATTGGATTCCAATTAATCAAAAAATAAATATAAAAACTATTGCAATATAAAAGAATCGTGTTATAAAAAACATTTTTTATACAAAGAATGTGTATAAAATTAATGAATTGAATTAAGTAGTGGATGATATTAAATAAATTATATATTATATATTCAATATTTTACTACTTTCAACCAATAAATTTGATAAGTGTAAGATAACAACAAACTCACTTTTATGCATAAAAGGCTATAATTCTCTAAAAGATGTTTTCTGACTTTAAACATCATTGTTTTCATGAAAACAATTTTTTATACATTTAAAAATTATATTTTGGTAAAATATATTATTTTAATCGGAATTTCAAAATTTTATTACAGGTAATTTTTTTTACTTTTATATGTTAAATTTTTTTATGAATATATGAAAATAATAAATTGAAAAAAAAATTGACATTTCATATAAATACTTTATAATGTAAAATTCAATTTTTAATTAATATTAAAGTTATTTTGTATATATTTCACATATATTAAATTAATTTATATAATTTTAATTATTTTTTTAGTTAATATTACTATAAAAACATTTCAAAAGTTTGCAGAGTTTCACTTTTAAAACCCACTTTGTCTACACATCTACAAGACAATTTTTATATTAAATTCTACCACTTATATGATTATAAAATAAAAAAAATGGATACCATATTTATGATTAGATTAATTTATAATGTCTCATAATTTTAAAAAAAGTTTTTACCAATGCGATTATCAAAAAGAGTTAAAGTTAATCATAATGATTGTGGTAATAATGAGCTTACATAGTGGTTAATAATTGAAGATATGGTTTCTAAATTCCACAGAATTTATAAAACATCCATTGGATATAAATATTTTTTCCATACACCCTCATGGATCAAAAATGGGAAATTATAGGAGGAACATTAGAGAAGGGAGATCTCCCAATATTTTTTACATTTTGGAATATACAAGAATTACACTTCCCCACTATAAAAGAGAACTCACTACCATCACTTATGCATACCACCAAAGCTATCTTGATCATAAAAACCTAGTAAAATTAACTTTAAAAATTACCCAACATAATCTTAAAAGAATTATCGTGGTCATAATTTCAATTTAGGAATGAAATATTACAATCCTTGGGTGGATACCCGAAGAAGAGGTATTGTTTTACTAAAAGCCTTTTTATATTATTTTCTTCTACATTAACATTAATTATTTTTATATCATTATTATATAATAACCCATATATATTAAATATAAATTGATATTTTTATGTCATGGGTATGACCTTCAAGAATACAAGATTCCATCAAATGAGGTATTAAATCATTGTTCATGTTTATGGTGGACTACATCCTCACAAACTAATGCCCTTTGTTTTTTATATTTCCACCTATCATGGTTGGGAATAATTATGTAAATAAAATTTTATTATTAAATTTATTATATTTATGATATATTTTTTATTTTTAATTATGAAATAATAGATAAATTCATAATCTCAAATTTGTATATATAATAATGTTGTTCGTGTGTACGAAAGATGACTACCTAGTGAAGTAATGTGATTTGTTCTACATTTACATGGAATGTATTAAACAGCAGTTTAATAAACAAGTATGATATAAATAAGAAGTAAGTATGTTACCAATATTATTGTATACACATATATTATTTTATTTTATTTTATTATATTTGATTACAAAATGGAAACAATGTTCTTATGCACGTATGAGCTACCATATCCTTGAACGATGACTTTATTTCATATAACTAAATTTTATAAATTACAATAAATATATATATTGAATATATATAGTTTTTTTACATAGTGTTTTTCATCCTATATATTATTTAACAATTATGTTTAAATTGGAACAAAAATGACAAGTAAACCCATACATGAAAAACAAGGCAATAAACACCTGAAACAATGAAAATAATGAAATATTATTTACATATATGTGATAAGATGTTATAAAATAATAATAATTATATTATAAATATTAATATGGATATTTTATAAGTTAATATCATAAATAAGACCATCTTAATGGAGAAAAAATGGTGCTCAACAAAATGGGTATGTAAGGTAAGGGATTAAATCCCAATTTCATTCTATTGTGGCATATAGTATTGTTTTTAATCTAATTACTTTTATATGGTTTAAATACATCCAGTTGAAATGTAATTTGATGAAAAATTAATTTATAATTGTATTGCATTTTTTAATTTAAATCATTTTGTATAATAGGGTTTCAATTAAGATTTACTAAGTGGTAAATAATTTCATAACTAAGTAAATTTTTAATCTATTATATTACTTTCTCATTATCATTAATATCATATTATTATGCGTGTAATGAATTTGTAAAATATATTATTGTATTTCCAATTTTTATGTGGATTTATATCTAATACACGTAATCGATTCATTTTTTAATTATCACTTCAATGTTATGATCACTTAATGCTTTATTTAACAATCTCATTCTGATTGAGGTCTTTTATTCCTAAACTTCCATTAAAGAATTGTTTTTGACCAATGTTAAATAAAAAAATTAATTTTATTTTATTATATTTTTTCATGATTTTTCTTCATGTGATAATAACATTTTACAACTATTTTGTACTTAATATCATTGAGGTTTTCATTTATTAAAACCTGAGTTCAATTTTTTCTCCCATAAGAAATGTATTTTCTTAAAAAAATTATTTTCTAAATATGTCGTCGAATTTTTTATCTATCCTTTTCAAAATTGTTTATTAAAATAAATTTTTACCCATTTTTTCTTTTGTTGTTTTAATAGAATCTTCTTCTATATTTCTTAACAAGGAACTTTTCGAAACATTTTACAATGAAACCATTATTTTTATCATGAAATTTTTTATAGATATTTTTATTTTATTAAAGATAAATACTTATTTTTTTACTTATATGGGTTTAAATAATATTAATTCCAACCTTACTCTTACTCTAGATGGATGATTATTATTCTGAACAATGATAATATTGAAATTCATGTCCTTGAATAATATTTTTAGTCATTAAACTTCCCCTTAATTTATTAACCTTCCAGGGATAATTGAACATTAAATTTTCCCAAAATATCCACATTATTTTTCATGGATATTATTATTTACTAAACCATATATAATTTCAACATATTTTGTTTACATTAACAATTATTTGGTTATTTTGGAAAATATTGAAAAACATCTATTCATTAGTCAATAAGGATATTTTATAACTCACATTTTGATGCATTAAATAGATTATTTGATATATGAGGAATGATTTGAACTGGATGAGATGGGTGAGACCATGAAATTATATAAACCCCCAATGCATCAACACATATCCTGAGACTAATCGGTTGGCCAAAATAAATGGTACTCTGCCTTTAATTTTAATCAATCTTGATAAAGGTCTTATGGGAATATGTTTTCATGTTCCTTATAATACACATCCAATAATTATGCATTGCCTTTATTTAGAATTTTGATATAATTATTATTATCATTATTATTTTCACTTTTAAATTATCTATAGATTCATTTCATTATTGGATTTAATGGAATGAACATATGTTATTTAATATTCCACATTCATCATGTCATTTCTAATTATTTAAATGGAATATGTTATTTCTTATCAACCATTCCATATTGATTTTAACTAATCCTATTATTTAAATGGAATGTATGACTAAACATTTACTTTTCCATATTTATTATTTGTATTGATTCAAGATAGATTTAGTTGTACTTAACCTATAATGAGAATTTGAGGCCACCATATTTTATATTTACTTCCACATAATTTTTTGAATTTTATAAGGACTAATATGAAATGATACTCTAGATGGAATAAAATTATTCATGAAAAAATTATATATTGGGTTTTTATTCAATTTTAATACAAGAATAATTTATGTTTCTAGTATACCATGAAACTAAATATTTGGTCATGTGAGATGCAGTTTCTTTGTATATTATGTCTATGCAATGGTAATAGGAACCAGCTCTATGTTTTTTGGGTTAGGGTCACTAAAATTGGTAAGAGAGAATGTTTATTAGAATCCGTAAGAACTAGATTAAGGACAAAAATATTAGGAAGCATAACATAATGATATAAATTGAGTATATTTTTAGAATAAAATCATAATGATTTTTTAACGCCCCCAGCTTCCACGGTACACTTCTCTTTGAATAATACAATAGTGTGTGATTTAGGCAACTTTGAGTTCTATCACACCACAACCAATCTTACTAGCAGTTATGAATAGTAATACCCACTTTATGAAATTATATAAATATTATCCTTTAATATAAAATTTATTTTTGGATTCGAAATATTGAAATTATCCTAGGATGAATATTTGGTATTTTTCTGAGAAGATCCAATTATTTATGAATAGTGAAAATACTAAACTCTAATTACAAACAAATTTTTTAATGATAATAATTTACAGTGCTAAATTATACAATTGAGTGGTTTTAAAGTATAATTAGAATAATTTTTTACAATTTAATCTAATGTTGGTAATTGGATGAAATTTTACATTTATACTAGACATAAACAAGTTTCAATCTTTTGATAGTTATTATTTCTTAAAAACGCTATGTTTTTACAACGAGAATTAATTTTATATTAATTTCTGCCACTTCTGTGATTTGAATTTAGAAAAATGGATTTCATATTTAGAATCAGAAGGTTCAAATTGTGTAAATAGGTAACTTTTATTTTTAGAAATTTTGAGTAATTACTTCGGTAAATATTTTATTTACCATGGTTAAAGGGTAAATCCGGTAAATAAGTGTAAACAAATAATATTATATTATTATTTAATTATTGTAACACATTCCATAACCCTATATTATTATGTAGTTACAACCATAGTCATCCTTGGGTCGATTTTCGGACCCCATGGATCCACTTTTATGTGATAATCACACTATATATTAATTAAGGTAAACTAAATACAAAAATGACATAAGCATATATCGTTTAGTAAAAAAAAATTACATAGAGTTATATATGATATATCTTAGACAATAAATATTCATATGAAAACTATAAATATTTCTTACATAATGATACTTTATTTATAAATTTTAGACATTTAATAATTAAATTTATTTATGATACAATGATAATGCATTATTTTCATTATTATTGAAATTATCAAGTAAATAGTAATATAAATGTGAAAATAAATATTATTTGAAAGTTCTGATTCCATAAACTAAGTTTATAGTCTAATAATACATTTTATTATTGATTACATGAATTTATTTTGAATTAATAAAGTTTTTAGGACTTAAAAAATATAAATTATTCAAAAGTGTCAAAATTGACATAACGGAGTATTTAAAAAAAATATTATATTATTAATTGATATTATATTCATAAAAATATAAGGACCAAAAAAATGACATAAATAAGGTTATATATATTAATAATTTACCACTTGGGGTTTTCATGGCTTGTGATAGTATGTTTATTAACAATATAATATAAAAATAAAAATCGACAAGGTAAATGTCAAAGTAATTAACTAAGAGTTAAATCTAAAAGATAAGGTCAATATAGTAACCCAATCATTACTAAAACCTAATGGTTGAGTTTATATCGACCCAACCCCACCTTATCCTCCAAATAAATCAGTGTGGAGCCATTAGAAACTGAATATGAATTTATTATAAAATAATATTTTATGTTTTTTCTAAGGTTCCCCTCACCCCTCTTATAAAAGAGAACTCACCCTTCCCTAAAATTTACACCTTCAAATCCTTTTGGCTCGGCCAAACGCTGTCCAAATATCCTCTAAACTTACCTCAATTCATCATAGACGCCTTTATTTAGTCATAAAGAAATATTAAAGATCCCTTTTGATCAAATCAAAATGAAGATCCCGAAGAAGAGGTAAAAATCTCACCACCTCTTTTAAGTTCCTTTCTTCTTTCACATCCTTTTTATTTGTTGTTTACATTCTAAATTAAAAACTCCAGTATCATCTATATACATATGGTACAACAAAATTCATTATTCTATCTATCCCTTGAATGAAATTTCACCATACGTGCGTACGTACGGCTTACCGTCTCCACGTCATGGTGTAATTGTTATTCAATAAATTATTATTTGGATGGGTATAATAATGATGCGTAATTCATGTAAATAATAAATATAATATGATAATCACTATTTATATTTTATACAACATCCAATTATATATTTATTTAATATCAAAATAATGATATTTTCACTCGTGCGTACATACGGACTACCGTCTCCATGAACGCAATGAGATTCATTACCCATGTTATCCATTCAAGACTAATTTTCATTTGATCATTAAAAATAATTATTAAAAACATGATATAATTCTAGATATGAATATGATACAATGTATGGATAACAAGTACAGATTATGTAAAAAAAACATATAAAATAAAACGAGTAAGTGAACACCTGAAACGTTGAGAATACTAAAATATTTTTAACAAAGCAATATTAAAAGATCATATATGAAAACATATTTATGTATATGATTATTTTATAATTTAATAACAATTATTTAACTATTATATAGGAGGTTAACCTACCCTCGACCATGGAAAAGTACAATTAAAGGGTTTATTTCAAAATCTCTTTATTATCAGAGATTGTTTATACGTAATTATCTAATGGGACCTCTTTATCATCCACATCCATGTTTCTTAAAAATGTATGTCAAAAAATTCTTACTATTCTATAGACTATGGTTTAAAGTAATTTATACCCTTGTTTTACTTTTATAAGATATTTATAAATGAATCTTTCCATCGTTTTCCAAATAAGGTCCTTTTTAACCTTTTCGACAAAATTAAGGTAAGAATGTCTTTTTTAAACTTATACAGAGGGTGAGGCTATTTTTCACCATTATAAAATGATTGAAGCTTCCCTTATAATCTCATAAGAATATTTTCAAAGAAAATTTTTTCTTTTATAATTATGTGACTTTTATGTGATTTAAAAAAAGGGATATTTCTCTCAAATACTTTTTATTTCATCTATGTCAACATCCTTTGATGGATCTCAAGTTTGTTTGAAGTTGATTTATTATAAAAACATCCATATTTTATTAAAGGTTTTGAGATATGTTTGATTGTGGATGTGTTATTTCATACCATTCATGGTTTATGGATAAAGTATTTACTTTTCATATTCTAGTTTTAATACGAATTTTTATGTTATGTTTAAACCTTTTCATATGGGAATGCATTGGACTTAGTAAGTGACGTGTGGAGCCCACTATAGCTCCTCGATGCATTGGTAGTTCTCATGAGACAAACTACTATCTTGGAACAAGGATTTGACAAAATCTTATTTGTTGTCTTGGCACAAATCGTTGACTATGTGGTTATGATAGTTTGGAATTATGCATTCAATTATTATAAAAGTGGTTATTGATATTGCATGTGATTATTCGACTAGTAGAATATCCATGTGAATAAGTAAATGGAATTATTTCATTTTATTTTTTCCATATTATAAATAAGTTCAAGTTTAAAAGGCTTTTGTTTTAGTTAGTCATTGCCTTAAATGTTTATTCTTTTTTATGAAAGTTTCCGCTATATTGATATCCATACTGAGCATCTGAGCTCACCCCTTTCTATGTTTATTTTTCCCTAGGATGTGCAGAAGTATTTTATGACTGACAAGTAGGGATAATATGAGGTGATATGAGTGTGATCTATAGATATTATGTTGTTTTTGTTTTTCACTTCATTATGTAATATAAACTTTATGAATGTGTATAGTGTTTCCAAGGATACTAAACTAATTGGTCTTTCAAGACTTGATCTTTTGTGATCATGCCAATGTAATGTAATAATTCAACGACTCTGGGTAACTGGGGTCAGGGAGTTACAAATTTGGAAAGGTGGAGAAAATGTGGGTATTCTAATAAATAAATTCTTGTTCAGATACTAAATCAAAATAGTGTTCTGGCACAAATGTACGTAGGGGTAATATATCTAAAACGGTCATGGAAGGCTTGACTCGAGCATAACATAGTACTTGTAAATGGGTCTTACTGTGAACTCTTTTTTGACACTCATATGGGATATTATTAGATAATTCACATTTTATTTTCATTCCATAATAGAGGATATTAATAGATGTTGATAATGAATGACCAATGATAAACCAAAGGTGCCTTATATTGATCATTAGGTTTTATGATTTGTAAATCCTATAAATTTTATATAGTTAAACCCTTTGAAATAGAAAAGAGATGATTGGAAATAAAATGGATGAAGTAATTATGTATTGTGATTCATGAAACAAATTATTAATATTTTTTAATAATTCTATAGTGGTTATTAGAATCACGAAACATCTCAAGATTATATTAAATTTTAAAAGAAACTGTGTATTCATTAACATATGAGTTATAGATACCATAATGAGTTAATGAGATTAATATGAAAAATAAAATCAATGAAATAGAAAATATTATAGATTTAATTTGATGGGATTAAATTAAGATTCTAGAAATGTTAGATGAAATGTTTTGAAATACAACCCATTAGTAATGGTTTTAGCAGAAAGTTTGTTTGAGGAATAGAGAGTTTACAATTTATATACATATGTTTAAATGTATTGATAAAAATTATATTAAGGGAAAAGTAATATTATTATGCCTTGTGGAAAAAAAATTGTATTGAAAAACCTAGGGAAAATGATATTTAATGATTAATTTGATTTCAAGTATGACCTTCATATTTTTTTGGAACATTATATGAATATAGTTTAGAAAAAGGAAAAAAAATTTGTTCGGTAATAACCCATTATACTAGGAATGGTCTTAGGAAATGAACCCAGAACCATATAATGATAAGGGCTTAATGCTAACCACTGACCTCTTCAACATCCTGATTAATATGTATTTGTTGTGAGTTAAACAATTTGACAAATAAATACAAACAATGAACTAGTATTGTTAATTTTAAGGTTTATATATTAGTGTATTAACTATACAGTTTTCAGAAAATACTTAGAGATAGGAGAAAATATATTTCATTCTTGTATGAATAATACGATATGATAAATGTGAATTTTTGTGTTCCAAACATAAACATTCATTTTGCGTATTCATTTCATGGAAAAATTGATGAATTGAAAATTGATCAAATCACACCCAAAGGATAAAATTGTGTTTATATAAATATATCATGTAAAAATATTTCCTTATATTCTAAGGGAGTAATATAATAAGTCCACATTAGGAAAATGATTTTTAAACCGAAATGGTATCCTATTAAATTCATATTTGATGAAGCAAATGGTCCTTTAGTTATTCATTGATTTATGGATTTGGGTACCATAACATTAAATTGATCATTCACTATCTTTTCAGAAATTACCTCAATAACTTAATATAATTTTTTATGCTTTTACTCCATGTATATATATATTCACATTCCACTATTGTTCTCATACACATTATCATGGTTATATGTATTCCATGTAACCTTTGTTCCTCAAATTCACACTTTTGATGAGGATATTTTATTAACTCTATCACAAAGTTCATTTAAAAAAAATTATATTTCAAATGTAAAACCCTTGATTGAATATATAATATTTATCTTATACAGACACTATTTATTTGATTTTGTGAAAATTTAACACCCTTGAATTCTAAACAAATAATATTTTATTTAATAGAGTATGGGACGTTGAACATCCATATTAAAAGGGGTTATGAAATCCAAATTCCCTTTGATTTATTTAATATTTTAAATAAAAATATTCTATAACTTAAATTACAAGAAATATCAAGTTCATCATAGGTTAGACACAATAAAGAGTTCATTCGAAATCTTGTGATCAATGAAAGACAAGGTTTTACTTATTAAAAACATAATATTAATATTATTATATAAAATTAAAATTATATATTAGTCCTAAAATTGGTGGTTATTAATAATATTTAACAAATTATTAAAATATATGGATTAATTCATTGGTCACCAATTAATAAAAATGAATATAAAAACCAATTGAATATAAAGAAAAAGATTCCTAAAAAATACAATTTTATTCACAGAATAAGAATAATATTAATTATTTAAATAGTTATAGGATTATGGTAATGAAATTTATATATTATATATTCATATTTATTAAAATTCATATAATTTATTAGATAGTGATAATGTAATAATAAATCCAATTATATGTATAAAAGGCTGTATTTTTTTTAAAAGAATGTTTATCGCCGTTTAATGATGGAGTTGTTTTAAAAAAATTTCATTTTTATAAATATTACTAGAAAAATAAAAATTATTTTAGAAATTTGAATGTCCAAAATATCTTATGGATAATGTTTGTTATTTTTCATAGAAGATACATTTTTTTATTAATATAGAAAAAAACTGCATTTAATTGATAACTAACTTTTCATCTAAATACCTCATAATATTAAATTATATTTTCTGTTGGGTTTAAAGTTTAATTATTATTATTATATATATAATAATGAAATATTGATCATTTGGATGAATTTAATAGTTATTTTTTGGATAAATCATTTCAAACATTTAAATATTTTCAAATTAAAAACTCACTTTGTCATCACATATGTGGGATAAAATTGAAATTAAATTCTGACACTTATGTAATAGGAACATGGAAAAATATATTAAATATTTATAATAGTAATAATTTAAAATGTATAATATGTTAAATTATTTTTCTAATGTGATTAGAAAAAATAGTTTTTTTAATCACAATTATTAAGAAAAAAATTAGTTTACATAGTAGTTAATCTTAAAATATGTGGTGTGTAAACGAACTAATAATTGTCAAAAAATAATTTCATGTCCATATTACAATAATATAAACTATTTTATATAAATAATTCATTATTTTTGGTATATTAGGTAAGTGAGTCCTCCCAATAGTATTTTCTTGTTGGTATTTACAAAAAAATGTCACTCCTCCACTATAAAAGGGAACAAACTCCACTAAATTATTGATAGATCCCAAGAAATTTGGATTATCAATAATGATTCCAATTAAGTTAAAACAGTCTATAAATTCATGTTATATGCATTATCATTGGAAAAAATCCAATTTATGAAGTCATTAGTGGAAACATGATAAGGATAAACAAAAAATAAGAAATTTTTTCTAAAAAAGTTTTTATTTTATTTTCTTATCCACCACCTTGAATTATTTTGAAATCATGATTTTAAAATTACCCCATTATATAAAATTTAATAATATTTGTTATTATATTTTAATGGTCCTAAAACCTCACACCCATCCATCAAATGGGTTATGAAATCATCATTTATGTATACGGAGGACTACCACCACATGAACTGATTCCATTTATTTTTTCAGCACCACTTATCAAGGTATGGAATAATGATGGAAGTAATACATATATATGATATTTAATATATTTATTATGTATTTATACTTAATTAAGTATTGTATAAAACATACCTTGATTCTTTCCATTATGTTTGAATGTGAAAACAATGTTCATTTGTACGATAGGCTACCACCTCACAAATAGATGTGATTTTTTGATGCACTACACGGAATTTATTGGATGAGTAAATTAAAAATATGGTATATATTACATAAATATGATATTGGGATGATAATTTACACATATATATTTTACTTTTCTTTGTTTTAATATTATAAGAAATTGAAAACAATGTTCATGCATACATACGGCCTACCGTCTCCATAAACGATGTATCTCATTTACTATAAATAAATTTAATGGATTATTATAAATAAATATATAGTAAATATGTATTATATATATATAATTTTTGAAATAATGAATATGATTAATTATTTATTTAAATAAGATAGAAAAAATAACATGTTATAACATACTCAAAAACAATGCAATTAACATAAGGAGTAATGAAAATAATGAATGATTGTTAAAAAATGTGTGATAAGATGTTATAAAAAACAATATATTATTTTATAAAAATTAATATGTATTTATATGTTAATATCATTCTTAAAAGATTAATATAATAGGATAATGGTTGTTCATCCAAAAGAGGGTGTAAGGAAATGAATTTCATCTCAATTTCACTTCATGGAGGCTTATTGTAATGTTATTCCCCTAATTAAAATTATATAGTATATTTACTTACCATTGAAATGTGATATCATGAATAATTCATTAATCATCATATTTTATGTTTCAATTTGAAATATTTCATCTAATGATATTTTAATTAAGAGTTACAAAGTGGTATAGAATCTCATAACACAATTTATTTTCATTAGGTTATATTACTTCTTAATTATCATTAATATTATAATACTATAATATTATTGGATTTTGGTTATATATTGTTGTATTTACACTTGTTTTATGTTTATTTAAATAATTTATACATAATAAATTAATTTATTAACTATCACTTTGACGTTATGATCATTTCAAGGGGTTATTTCACAATCTCATTCTAATCAATGTTGTTTATTTTTTAATTTCTGTTAAAATAATTATATGATCATTGTTTAATAATGCCTTTGAATTTTTTATAATCTAGTTCTTTATGAATGTTTCATGTGATTTTTCCATTTTTCTACACTTTGGTACATAAAATTAATGATAAAATATTTTAATAAAATCTGATATCTTATTTCTATTCAGTCGAAGATTCATTTTCTTACAAAACCATGTTTTATAAAAAGGGTTTCAAAAAGTTTTTCATTATCCTTTACAAAACAGTTTATTAAGATATATTTTTACCCATTTTTCATTTTTTTAAAACATCCAAGGAATCAACTTATCACTTTTGGAAAAAGAAACTTTTCTATCATTTTTACATTGAAAAATGAACATTCTTTTTAAGTTGTAAGGAATTATCCAAAATCATTTCATTGAAGATTCCTTTAAATTTTAGTGAATTCATTATTAAATAAAATTTATTAAAATATATTTTCAAATAAAAGTATTTTTTATTTTTTTTCAAAATGAAAAATATATTTTCATCAAGAATTCTTTTAATGATAATTTTATTTCATTTTCTATAACATCTATTATTCTTACGTAAATGGGTATATATTTTATTGATGAAATCATTATTCTTAAACTAGTTGGATCAAAATTATTTTTACACTTATAGTACTGAAATTCACTTCCATGGTACATATTTGTAGTCATTAAAATTAACCTTGATTTATTCACTTTCTGTTGACCATTGAGCATTAAATTTTACAAAAATATCCACATTTTTTTATCATTAATATTATTATTTACAGAAACATATAACATTGTTAATATGTTTATTTATAATTGTTTAATTATATAGAGAATTATTGATATATCCATATTCTTTATATAATAAGGATATCTAATAATGCATATTTTTCATGAATTAAATCGATTATTTTATATATAAAGAATAATTTGGACTGACTAAGATGGGTGCATCCCAAACAATAAATATCCCATAGATGCATAAAAATGTCACACGATACAGATTAGTTGGCTATATTAAATGTTTTTAAATATATTTTTATCTATCATGAGAAATTTATTTACAATATTGATTTTCATGTCCCTCATACGTGATGTCCAATAATTAATCATTTCCTTCATAAAGAATTTAGTTATTATTATTATTATTCATGAGATACTAAATTTGGAATTATATATGGATTCATTTCATTCTAAAATTCTTGGTTAAATGTAATCTTTTTGTGTTATTTACCTTTAAAAATTTATTAGACATTGTCTGGTTATTTAAATGGAATGATTATTTATATATTTAGCTTTACATATTAATTTTATGATATATTGTTATTTAAATGGATTGTCTATTTAGTCATTTACCTAGGCATATTGATTATGCATATTGATTTTTGATATATTCCACTGCACTTAACCCTTACCATGCATTTAAACTCACTAATTTTTTTCATTCCTTTCCCATGATTATAAAACATTTTCTATAACTAATATGTAGGGATTCACTACATAGAACAATGTTATTCATGAAAAAAAATTGTTTTATTTTGTGTATTCAATTGTAAAACAAGATAGATGAATGAATCTAGATTACTAGGACAACTAAACTATTCAATCTAATAGGATGTTATTTCTTTATATATTTTTCCAATGTAATCGTAGTAGTAACTTACTCTAGGATTCTTGGGTCAGGATTTCTACATTAAAGAACAAACCTCTATTTCCTCTCCATTTGGATAAAAATAATGGTTTGGATACCATTTATGGATGTATGCATAATGGGAACATTGCACTATATTTTTGATATTAGATAATTATTCACACATCTTATAGTTATCAATTTATTTCTTCTTATAACCCTTAAAAATGGGTTTTACATCAGGACATAAAAAAGAAATATAAATCCTTAAGGACACAGTTATTGTTGGGTATTAAACTAAGTATAGAGTGGTGTTCTCGAAAATAACTCTCCATTAATATAGTTTGGGATTAACATTATATAAAAGATACTTTGTTTTTTTCCTTATCTATAATTATATGATAATAAGAGGTAATCACTATAGACTTTTACAGGGTTTTAGAATGAAAAATTAAAAGACATCATTCCATTTGGATGATTATAGAACACCTCAAAAAGTAATCTATCATCATTATAATACATGAATCTAATATGGTAGATGACCAAGAAAATAATTATATTTTAATAGTAGTAATGATTCTTGTAGTACCAATTTTGATCATATTTGAATGTTACCCATGTTATACCTGTCAGTTTTGGAAATATTTGTAATAATCCATTGTAATCCAGTTGACCATGATCACGACATATTATTATCACATGGATGTTAATTCAGAAAAAATGAACATGATATTGGAATAAATTCTAAAAGAATTTTCCCTAGATTTTGGGGGAACATGGAAAAATTATTTAAATTTCATTTAGTTCTTGTGTAAAAATAGTTATCAGTCCATAATATATATGTATTGATTTGAACAATTTGATAGTTTTCCATTTTGTTTTCCACGTCATTCAGAATAGATAAGATACACATGAATAATTATATATTTCATTGGGTGTTAAATAACAAAGAATATTCAAATGAACAATAATATAATGTATATAGAATATATTTGGAAAAAATAATTTTGGGATCATCATTGTTGTTCATTATCATTTGTATTAGGGAACCATGTTTTTATATGGATGAATCTAAGACAGGGGAATTATAGTTTAACTTAAAAATGTAATATGTATCCATGATACATGATACTTTTTGAGATACGTTAATATATTTTATTAATAAGGATTATAAATTATCTATACTTATAATGTTCATTTAGTTTATAAAGTGACTCATGAATCTTAATAGATGATGTATTAAACAGACCCTCACAAGGTGATTTGGTTGGATCATGCTGGCCTTTAGAGGATACTACAATTATCTTTGATTTTATTAATATTCTATAAATGTTGTTAAATTTATTTTTTTATTTTTTTAGTATATCATCATGTTTTGAACCTATACGAGACATGAGAATGAGAGGAATTCATACTGATGTAATGGAAAAATATTTACTTATTTCCAAAAATCACCATATTTATGAGGATGAAAATCCAAATATTATGGTGAATACAGCTGTTTTTATTAATTAATGTTCTATACATTTCTATTTTTTGATATAAGGTTTAGTTGGTGTTAGTCTCAAGTGGTCTCATGTTTATTATTTAGAGTTTTAGTGGGATTTTAGAATTTGCATGATTTTTTCTTGGTTTGGGGAAACCATTTGAATTATATAGGTGATAATGTGGAAGGTTATTGATGTCTAAGAGGTGGTGCATAGTCAGTATTTTGTTATTAGAAACCATTTGGTATACCTATATAACTATAATAAATTGGATAGAGTAATTTCACAATGTAGGCACACTTTTTTCTAAATAATGCAGGAAAACCATGCAATAAATGATTTTTGAGGAAATGTTTAACATTTGATTTATCCATGGTTTATTAAATAGTGTAGAAAAAAATGGAAAAAATGGTTTAAATATAAAAATTATTTTTTAACCTAAAAACTCTATAGTAACCCTTATTCTTCTATATACATTCAATGACCAGGACTCTCGAAACTATTCTGGGTGATTGTGGTGATATACTCTGTTATAGATGACAGTTTTCATTAATATTGGTGGGATAATTCAAAGAAATGAATAAATTATATTTATATTTAGATACATTCATTATCATATAATATTCTCTTATAGATGATGTTTTATTTAAAATTTAATTTATGAATCAATGGTTAAGAACATATTTTGATCATGTTTATTTTTGATCTATTGAATGAATGTGAGAAAGAATCTATATATACCATGATCATTGTTTAATTCTTCATAAATGATTTTTTCTTTTAGTTTCATATATATTTATTAACTTGTTATATAAATTTATGAATTTGTATTTATAAAAAGTATTCCCTATGCATTTTTAAAAAAATATTTTAAATACCAATTGGAGAACACACCTTTTTTAATGTATTTAATAGAATCTAATTTTTTATCCACCTAATGTGTTTCATAAAATGCTTGAAATATAAATGGTTTCTCAATGAATAGTTAAAGGATAAATTTTAATACATGGGTTAAAAAAATTTCATTATAAAATTATATAGGTCCGTTTTGGATTTACACTTAACTACCTCTGACAATTAGGGAATTCAAGTGCATTACAAAGTGACAACATGGTATGGAGTATGAGTTACAACTCATGAGTATTAGTACATTCATATATGATGAATTCTAGTTGGTTTGAGTATGTATAATTTTTATACCAATAGGAAATAATGTATAAGATTCATATAAAAATTACAATTTTATGATCATGTTTGATAATGGAATTCTTCTTTGATAGTGTTTTCGATATAATATTTAATGATTTATTTTTCCTACTTTTATATAATAAATGATATAAATTGTTATATTATTATTGATATTTTTGGGAATCTATTGGTGGATTTCCTATAGGTTTTTATGCCCGCCCCTCACTTTTTCATTTTGGTATGTATGAGGACATTATTTTTCAAGTGAAAATTATATAGAGGAATTCATATTTCTATAGAGAAGTATCCATATTTGATTGGATTTTGGATGGTGTGTGTAGTATATAAAAGTGTCGGTTGGATGTTTAGAGTGATTCCATATTGGTGTTAATTCATGAAATGTATTTTTAGTTTCAACAAATATTTTACCTTTAATTTTTATGATATTATAATTTACCATTTTTTCATGGATTATTATTTTTCATGTTTTCCCTCAAGGATTATAAAATATCATTATTTATTATATTATTTTCTCTTACCATCTGTTTATAACTGGTGGAAAATTTTCATCTAAAATACCTATATACCCTTGTCCTTTATTTCCAGCTTTTAGTGTGAGAGGATATCACATAATCTTAGTAGAACCTATTTTTCTTCCCAAGACAATGGGTTAGGTTCAAGATATTAAATTTTTGTTACAGAAATGTATATGTCTTCAAATATTTTGATATAAACAACTTAAGCTATTTTTTTATATAAGATAGGTTTTTATGGTGGTATACGTAGGATACATGGACCAATTGATTTCTTTTTTAGTTAATAATGATGTTTTAGATTGTGATCCTAGATGATTGGATTCTATAATGGTGGTGTAAAAGAGGATGATTGTGGGTTTGGAATAATTAATTGGTTGAATATGGTTGTGTGTGATTCTGTTGAAGGATTAATATCCTTATTCTTGTTTGACTGAATGAATCGACATGCTTATTCCTAAATGATATGTAATTTCATTGGATCATGGAATATGTCTTAGGTATATGAGCTTAGGTTTGATAGAGTGTGATGAATGGGACCGTGAGTCAAGTTGTTATTGTAGGTGGTATAAGAATGTATAAATAATAGATTTTCTTGAGACTGAGATAAATTGTGTATAATAAAATATGAGAGGGATCATGGAGATCTTTATACCTCAAACCAAGAAGAGTGAGTATTTTATGATTATTCTATAAATAATCTAAATGAGTGTGGGAAAGTGTGTTCTAGTTAAATATGTTAGTTGTTTTTTAGCATTCATTAACCATGTATGAGATGACGACTAATGGATTCAATTAAATAGTTATGTATATGTTTTCCTAGTACGATTGATAAAATTGGAAATTCCCCTCTATAATGATATATGGAATCATAGATAGACTAGGGTGTTGTGGTATGGTTCATCAATAAATGTACCATGCCATGGGATTTATGGGAGGTGTGTTGTTGGAAACCATTC
This sequence comes from Viscum album, assembly GCA_963277665.1. Classification (NCBI taxonomy): domain Eukaryota; kingdom Viridiplantae; phylum Streptophyta; class Magnoliopsida; order Santalales; family Viscaceae; genus Viscum; species Viscum album. Next base: position 133,229,488 of record OY728162.1, read on the forward strand.
AGAATGTGTTGAATGAGAGGTAAAAAAGTGATCAATATAGTGTGAGACCACCATTGGTTATGGGGGTGTATCATTCATTATTAATAAATTTCATTGGATACTAAGGTTGATATTCATATTGAGACGAGAATGGGTGGTGATAAACATTTTGTATTGGTTCTCGTATATTAGAGGTGAGGAAATGAATAGTAATTAGATTTGATAGTGGATGAAGTATGGGCCATTAATATTTGTATTTAGATTCAAAATAGCTGCTACAAGAACACCTTTATTATTGGAACAACATATAGGTCATCCGGGAATAACCTTTACATGGGTAGGGTCGTTGGTGTCCAGAGACTATTCATTGGATGGTTGATAAGGAAAAAGTATTTTGGGGGAGTCAGAGGACCTATATAATTACGTAATATAATGAATATTGTGTTTGTGATTTTGGTTTGGAATAAGATTTATTTAGTAAAAAAGAATCATAACAGGGATAGTTTTTTATATGATGAAAGGATGATCATCATCAGTGATATGTTGGTGCTCTAGGTGATGGAATAATGAAAATTGTTGGAGGTCTATGCTCAACAAATAAAATTAATACCAGTTTCTAGTATGCACCATATTGTAGACAATATATGATCACTAATTATATTTGGTAATTAAATCATAATCAATTGATAGGTTGATGGCGCATCCATAGGTGCAGATGATAGTTCCTAAGGATTGATGGCCAGTGGGGGACCAAATTTGTTTTATAGACATGGGTGTCCTGAAGATGGAAACCATATTTTTTGTGTAATTAGAAAACAAGAAATGAAATAGTAGTAATTGATTTTGATGGTGGCGATCATGATGGCTCTATGTTACCCCTTATTAGTAGATAATATTCATGAGAGAAACATGATCCATTAAATGAATCATTTGGAATGATAAATTGTGTCTTAGGAGGGTCAATTGTGGTTGAGAGCTGCCTAAGAGATTATGTTATGGTGAAGAGTGATAGGTTGACATATCATGATTAGTGTTTCTTGTGTTTTTAGTTGTGTAGTGGGAACTCGATCAGTATTACAAGGGAGATCAAGATGATTTGGTTGTGAATTGATTATTTGGATAGGTTATGAGTCTAGGTTTATAGACTAATGATACATCTTCTGGATGAGGAGTGCTATATTTCTGAAGTTAGAAATACCTATTTTTTCATGATTTTGAAATAAATATAAAATTTAAATTTCCGATCCATATGGATTATGGAGGTATAATAGTAATTTTCCCTTGCATATTATCAATGAAAATTATTTAGTTGATTCATTTTAACTCTAAATGGGGTGTTCTCTCTTATGATGGTTTTAGTAATACATTGAGCCAAATATATATTCTATAATATTTTAAAATTTATTTAGTAGATATTAATTATACAACATAAAAATAAATTTATATCTCATCAACAGAATCATGAATAAGAATATTGATTTCTCAATTGCTATATTGATATATTTTTTTACCTAGGTGTGCTAAAATCATTCTTTGGGTTTTATGTATTTATTTTGGAACATAGGTAATTATTTCACATATTTTTCTAATTTATATTATTTAGTTATATACCATTACCCTTTATCTACAACATTATTCACATATGGGGAAAATATAATTCCCATTGAATATATTTTGAGTTGACCAATAAAATAGTGAGAAGGTAGATAAATTACACTAAGAAGCATGATTAAAGGTGAATCATTATGAAACAACCTTAGAGTGTATGTTCTATCTTGAGGAATTGATGATATTTCATGAGGTAAGAAAACTATTATGAGTTTCACTATTTATTAATTTGCACATTATTTTACATTTTAATATGTGATATGAGTTATTATAAATTGATTGATGTGTTTGGTGGAGTGATTTTTGGTAAAAAAATTATTTCCTTTTTTGTTTAATTTTTTATGTTTTTAGAAAGTGATCTACAGATTCATGGAAAATGGGGTTCTGTTTTATTTTGAAGAAAAAGAAGAAAAAGGTGGTTGATATTACTATCTATGCCTATTAATTATTTTTTGGGTAATATATTACCTCTGTAAAGGGGACCACTTCAAGTGTAATTACATTATTACTCTAATGTATGAGGACCTATATAAGAGTAACCAATTTTTACACTTACATGGGGGATTATGTAAGGGTAACCATTTTAACTCTTACAAAGGTAGACCAATCAACCCCAAAATGGTTTTGTTTATGGGTTACAGTTATTTTATTTTATTTTGAAAAATTTATTTTTCCATTATTTTAAATGAATTTTTAAGGAGGTTTAAAATGAATTTGTGGATGATTAATTTATTATTTATTTCATATTAAATAATTATATGATTAATATTGAAGAAATAATGAGATTATTCCTTAATAATTTAAAATTAATTTTTAATTAATTATAATGTATTTTTGGATATATATTTTAGTTAATTAGATTAATATAAATAATATTAGGGACCCATGGTGATTGAGGGCGGTCATTCAAACATGGATGTGTTTTTTGTGATGGTGGAAAACATCATTTATGTTGACAAGGACTCTATATGAGGTTTGTTATCACTATGAATAAAAATACATATTATAAATTGTTTTTTTTTTGTATGAGACATGGGGTCTCACCACTATGGGAGATCATTTTTTTAAATAAATTTTTCATTTAGAATTATACTACTATGAATAAAATAAATGTATCAAGTGGAATAATGGACCCTTAACCAATAGGTTATTCTTATAGAAATAAAAGACAATGAAATTATGGAATTTTTGAGCCTGGATACACATTGTAACTATAGTGTTACAGATAAAATGACTTTGGTAAATATATAGGACCTTAAATGGTTCCCCTTTGTTACCACTATTATTGATGAGTGGAAAATTGGAAATTTTAGATCATGTTTTCTGTGATAGGCATACATGTTATCAAAAATTTGTTGGGTTAGATGAAAATGTAGTGGGGAATGTCTTCCTAATCCCATTGCTTAGTAAAATTCTGTGTTGGGTTTCTATGGATATATTATGGATAGGTTGGGTGAGAGTAAAAATATCGGATGACATGGGAATTGGAAGAGAAATCATTCCATATCTCAAGAGTGATTTCATATAGATTTTATTATGACGTACATGAGGACACAATACGATTATATATTTAGAAAGATACTTGTTTAGTTTCACCCACCATTCCAGATTTCATCTATTCTAAACATGTTAACCTATATGTACCAAAATTGAATTTTATTTGATAGCTAGACCTAGGATTTCTATCATCCCATAACATTGTGAATTCTTTGGAAGTTTCTATTACTAATAATTTTCTTAATTCCATTTTTATCTATTATAGGAAGAATATTCTTTTTTAAGGTTTTTGAATTTTTACAAGTTGTTTATTTTTGTATCCACATATGTTCAGTGATCCATATTCAACATGATTTTTGATGAAGTCTTGTGAGGATAATATCATTGAAAATATTCATATCTAACATTAGTTGTGATAACAGTAATGATAATGGCGTGGAAAAATATTAATACATCACTTAATTATACTCAAATTAATCTAGCTCATTTATAAATTTACTTGGATTTCTAGTATAGTCTATCTATGAGGGAGGGTAAATCATTATAGGATATTTATCATGGAATGGTTAGGATGATTATTACCTTTAATATAACTCTATGTATAATGATACACCATGTATACACATTATAACCTATTTTGGGACACTTTTTTAAAAGTTCAAGTGTGGTGACTATTATTCTAAGAGTTGGGGCACTAAGAGGTCATGATTATTTAAATTAGGATGGTTATTTTCCCTCAAAGAAGTCTTGGGATATTATAGTGGAAATAAATTTGAATTGTATCATATAAGAATGAATTAAATTAAAGGAAATGAATATGAAAAATATTCCTCTATCAGTGTATCGATCAAATCCATGTACTTTGTTGTCTAAGGGAGAGTGTTTCAATTTTTTTGGAATTCCGGTAAAATTCATGATAGATAACAACATAAAACACTTATGTGATGGTGAAATAGGAAAACAAATTATAGATAATTTTTTTTACTACCATGGTTGAATTTAAATAATTTTGGGGCCAATATAACTCACTATTGTCTAGCGGAGGATGAAATTAAATTTGGTTGTAATGGATCATTTGTTGAAATTGAACATTTTTACTAAATCTGGATTATTTTAAATGTGAATATTATAGAAATTAATATATATATAATTTTATTCCGATAGAAATGAATAGAGTAATTTTTTAATTAATTCAGAGCAGTATACTTTCCTATAAAAGTCACAAATGTAGCATCCCAGACTCGGATACCAATCAACAGTGCCCCAAGACCAATTGGATACATAGCCTCAAGAAACTATCCTCGAGCACAAGAGGTTGATGACTAGAAGATAACGATTAGTGTATGTCCATGTGGGATATTATTCTCTCATCACCGAATTATAACACAATGGAATATTCATAACTATAAATTTAAGAAGAAGATATAACAAGAAAACAATTAAAAATAAACAAGACCATAATATATGAAAAATATCAATGTGTATCACAAACAATGATGATGATACATGTATCTAATAAGAATCCAAAATAGGTACATAATAGTATAGTATAAAACATGAATCCAAAATACCAAAAACACCAACAACGTACTATCTCTGAATAGCATAATGAGACTCATCTCGATCTCGCACTCCCATTATCCTAAACATGGATCAAAAGAAACCCTCAAACTGTGGGAACTTACCCCTTTCCCTACCTTCATCGAAAAAATCTGTTTGGATACCCAACGACGGCCTCAACAGGGTGTGAGATACAATACCAATAGTTAACCTCCAAAATATCTATATGATCTAGTATGTTTAATATAATAAGCTAAGTAGTGTATAGGTAAATGTTTTAGTTGTAAATAGAAGTAAATATTCACATTACATGTAACTACTAAACTAGTAACACTAAAATAGCCTCTCAAGGATCCATTTAAAATATGATCAAGATCCTCTAACAAGAAAGATAAATAATATATATATATATATATTTAATAAGATCATTCTATTCATGAAAACATTCCAACCGACCATAATCTCTCTATACAACCCAAACTACCATATCGACGAAGGATGGGATTTTTAACCAATCATATAACCAATTTCATAATAATTTCATATAAAAAAGTGTTATACCATGAAGGGTTGAATGATATGTGTGTAATACCATATAATCCTCATCTATTACTAGGGGAATTTCAATGAAATCTTATTAAGGCACTTTTTGGAGTCGAAGAATCATGTCAACTGAACATATCCTACCTGAGTACGAGAAAGCCAATGCCAAGGGGTTATAAAGGCCAAGGAATCCCATGGAATCATGACCCAAAAATCATAATCTAACCAAGGAATATAATACCATGTTAAATATCCAATGACAATCATACACAGAATTAAAGAATCATTTAACATTTCATACCATTGATCACTTCTTACCATATGTGTCTACCCACTCTTATAACTGGTAACAATCAATATTCTGTCTTTAGTATACCTACTCATATATCATGAATAAAATTCAATGGAAACCAATTGTTATACCCAATAATTGTTTACAATTCACATTCAAACATATCACATGATTTTACCCAATCATTTCCACATTTTCCAAATAATCTATTTATGAAATTGTAGTTCAATATAGACCATATAATCATGAATCGCATGGAAGGAGAGAAAAAATCATAACAAGATATTCGATTCATTTAATTTATATTTTGGATTCCTCTTACCAATAAATCTCAAGAACACACCACATGGGTTGTTCAAAAATGAGAAAATATGAGGATAATACAAGGCACACCCCATGGGTGGCCTTTGGTTGATAAAACATCCAAAAAGTCTCATTGAATCTAATGTGAATCCATAATAGGTTGGAAATAAATTAATTCACTTAATCATTTTAGTTTTTGGGTCACGCAAGAATGTACAGTGGGTGGCCTAAGGGAAGATATCCCCATAAAAAACCAAAACCGAAGGAAGATCTATATATAAACTATTGTAGCTCGATAGTAGAGTGATCATCCAGTATCATCATTTGATTCCACTCATATCGAGTGAAAAATGCTTAACAAATGAAGAACATGAAATTTGGAAAAATTAGATAGAACCTAAATATTTTCAATTATAGGCATAAGAATGATGAATCGATAAAATGAAATCAAGTAAACATTAATGCAGATCCAAGGAGATGAGTGACATTTGAATCAGAGTTCAGAAGTACACGGAGGTTAAATTCATAGACTATTCACCAAAGTACCTCTCAAAAAATTTGGGTTTTTGTGTAGTAAAGAAAAATAGAGTTATGTTAGAAATATATTTTTTAACTATGGTCAAAATGATAATTTCAAAAAATATATTATTGGGTCATAGAGTTTGGCCACATGGTTTGGAAAACAATGTCTCTACCATGCATTCTTAGTTGTAAGGAATAGAACATCACACAATTTCCCATATAGTTTTTCTAACCATTTTTAAACTATGAAAACCACCACTATCAAAATTATCGACATTTTCACACAGTCATTCACCCATGATAGCACATTTTGGTAAAACTATATTTCTTATAGGCCCCCATTATCTATCCTTCCCTGACTTAATCTAACTATGTGGACTGCCCCATACAGTTTGAAATATCCATGAACTAAGTTTATTTCACCCCAAAATATGGGTTATGGGCTCTTAAATAGTCCTAAACACCATCAATACCTCCATGAACATAATGATAATTTAAATTAGTCCATGTTTAACCATTATAATAGAAAACAAATTCATATTATCTCCAATGAAAATCATGGTTCTTAAAATCTCCCCGTTTAAGAAAATTATCCTCGAATTTCCCAATGAAGGTTGTTCAATATTTGTTTGAGAACAACACTGGCCAAAAAACAAGTACGCTAGCCTCCCTCTCCTATTTCCATATATCCCATATTAGAAGAATTAACCAACCTCTGAAAACAATTCTTCTTCTATCAATGAAAAAAATTGGATGATCCTCAATAGAAACATCTGTTTTTAACTCAAACTCCTTTTGATGAAAAGAATGAGATGGTTCCGAATGAAAATTACAAAGCTGAGATACATGAAAGGCATAATGCATGGATCAATACCTCTGACATAACTTTAACCAATAGGCCACTAACTTGACTCACTCTAGATACTAAAATAGTCTGAAATATCATGGTGAAAGCTTACCATGTCTCATAATTCATATATTTATCATCCTCAGTGAAAGAGGTAAAAATACTTCATCCCCACCCTTGAACTGTTTTGTCCATCTATAGTGATCGACATAATTTTTATGTCAAGACTATGAAATAACCATATTTTTATGAATCAACTGGACATTCTCATAAGTCTCTTTCATGCGACGTGGTCCCAGTAAAGCAACCCCACCTGCATTTAACTAGCACATGGGTTATCAGAATGGCCTACTATACAAATCCACATAATCTCATATCTGTATTGTCTACTGATAGCTATTGTTTTAGGAAAACTCCGTAAGGGGTATATGTGTCCCTTAATAGCACCTAGAATCTAGGACACTGACTCAAAACATATAATAAAGATCTTGAATCGTATGGTATGACTAGACATCCATTTGAGGGTGGTATGTTGTGCTTAGAAGCACCTGAAAACCTAGAACCCTCTAAAAACACTTCCAAAAATTGTATGTAATGAGGAATCCCTACCTGAAACGATAATTGGAAATTCCTTGTGAAGCCCGACTATATCATGGATATAAAACCTCACAATGTCATCGAAAATTATCGTATATTTGATGATAATAAATGTGCAACCTTCATGAGCCTTCCAACAACAACCCACACAACATTTCTACCACGATCCGAAAATGGTATGTCAGTTATATAATCCATTATGAAATCATCCCACATTAACTTTAAAGTAGGTAATTGCTTTAATAGTATGGCAGGACACTAATGATCCTCCTTTACCTACTCACATGTGAAACACCTTGTACCAAAACTAACAAACTCACACTTCAAACTTGGCCACTATTGTAGACGACGTATGTCACAGTACATATTTGTTACACTAGGATGAATTACCCAAGATTAGGAATGATAATCCAACATCAACACCTCATGTATGTCCACTGTAATTCATACACAACCATGGGTACACAAAATTCCATCCTCACATATAGTCCAACTAGTATGTTTTACTCACATACCACAATCTCCCACATGGCTAGGCCATCAGATTCTATCAGTTTCCACATCCTCTCTCTATCCAATATGGATGAGGTCGCAACATTGGATGATAAAAAGGTCTCCCCATGACTATATGAATCCTCATATTATATATCATATAACAAAATCCTAATATTTCACAGACTACTATCCTGATGAAGTGCCAGAATCTGATTCATCATTCTCAGTACATCGACCATTACATTTCCATTTCTAATCACATAGGGATGAACTAATTCAAAAGGCTTTAGGTATTACACCCACCTTTTATGGGTTAAATTTATATCATTATATTTAAATATGTATTTGAGGATTTTTCAGTCGATGTACACCATAAAACTCTTTTCCAATAAGTAATGTCTTAAACAGTGCAATGTGGGAACAACCACAACTAACTCTAGATCATGTGTCGGTGTAGTTCCTCTCATGTGGCCTTGACTGCTGACGCACCCGATTTTTGTATACATATTTACGTACTTTATTAAAAATTAGAACTATTTTTCAATAAGTACATTCTGCTTAGGGAACAAATACTTTAATTTGGTGATCTTGTTCTTTTTCACGAGTTCTATGGACAAATACACAAAATGGGGGAGACTGAGAAAATCTTACAAACTACATGGAATATACTTATTTAGACACCGTGTACATCCAGACTCATAGATGGATTGACCAAGAAAAGTATATTCCCAAGTAATCATAATATAGTACACATTGTGTTCACACTTTACATTCCATTTACACCATTCAAGAACTAGTAGGCGGATTAGAGGAAGTCTACACGCCCATGTGGGTGGCTGAAGGGGACACACTGTGTTCAACATATACACGTCAAGTATACCTTTTTGGAAGTGGGTTTGGCTGAAAAATAAGACTACCCATCGTATGTAGCGGCGCTACATGTTGTGTATAGCTACCTACCATCCGGTGTCGTGTTCCGTGTTAAAGATGGCATGTAAGTCTGCCTACTGGCGGAGAAAACAAAGTCAAAAGTGTGTTGACAAAAGTACATGCCATGTACTATTTCTACACACAATGTATTTTTTTTTCTATAATAGGAGGACATGTCCTCCGGTTTAGGGAGTGGTGTGTGGAGAGAATCTGTTGACAAAATGCTGAAGGTCCGAAGGAGAGATGCTCTACCATGGTACTACTACCATTTTACCGTCTACCGAAGAATCAATCCCTCCTCGATGTTCTAAGAATGATTTCAACAGGTATCAAAAGATTTGGGTTTTTAAATATGTGTAACTAAACACCTAGTCTATTGGGGTTTTGGGAAGATGATGACATTTAATTTAAATTATAGTTATGAATGTTTTTGTTCCTTTCAATCTCTTCTAATTCTCCTTAAACCACTTTTAGTTATCACTGAAAATTCTAAACCAGACCAAGGGAAAAAATTTCATTGTTTCAAAATAAGAATAACAGTGAATAATTCCATGAACATTGGAAGTATTTTTCAACACAAAATAAACTAATCCAAATAAATAACTAGGAAACACTGACTACTGGACCAAGTAGTTAGTTTCTTCAGCTCTAAATTCAATTTTAACAGACCAAGAAAATGTTATTAAAAATTGAAATCCAAAGTGTTGGGTTATTCTAAACAACACAACCTCATAAAAAAATTGATTTACTCAATAACTTCTCATTAATCCATAACCCCAATTTAGGACTCTCTTTATCTATATCAAAATCAATTTTCTATTATTTACAGTTACCATGTTATGTAATTTGTTAAAAAAACATAAACCAATGGTTCTTTTTATCCAATCAACAACAATTGACTCTATATTCCGAAAACTTCATTAAAACAAAAAATACAAACTAAGTTATACAATATATAAATAACTTTTTGTTCCATGTGGATCAACCCCAGACTAGTGCTATACTTTTTAGGGTAAAAATTATTTGGGACACTAATAATATACCTTCGGTGAAATGGATTGCCAAATTTTGGCCTCGTTACCGGGGATAAAAAAAAGTTAATTTTGTTCTTGTTTTAATTTAGGTTCTATCAAATTTTAGTGAAAATTAAAATCATTAATTCCCAAAAATCTCTTTCGTAAATCTTATTTATATTTATCTTACATTTTCTTTATTTACTCTTGGAATGTTTCAAATTGTGCAGGCCTTCAAGTGTACGAGCTGCTACCTCACACATTCCACGAACATTGAGTCATCATGATTTTTCTTGATTAACCCAGAGATCGAATGGTCACTCTTGAGGCGCCAACATGAACTTATGGCTGAGCACAACCAAAACACTCCATTGGCACAGAACATGGAAGGAAATATATCTATTGTCCAAGGAACTGGACATCAGTTAGGTCCGAATGACAACCAGAACCAGAAAGCACCACTTGCTTCAAGGTATGGCCCACTGTAACTCCAATAATTACCACAGGATCAAATTCCATTTTCCAACCATTGTCAAGGGTCTTACATCACCCCTCAATAACAATAGTACATGCTGGATCCACTCCCTATGCAGCCACCTCCACACCATACTCTCGTGGAGTACGGTCTTCCATCTATCCATGGAGCTGACAAGGGTTTCGTCCATCCACCAGTGCAGGCCCAACACATCGAGATCAAGAATGATATCATGCAACTAATCCAGAACACTATCCAGTTCAGTGGCTTTCCCAACGAGGATCCTAATGAACATCTCTCTAATTTTTTGGGGGCATGCAACACAATCCGCTACCACAGAGTATCAATAGAAGTTGTTTGTCTTCACCTCTTTCCCTTCTCTATAAGGGATAAGGAAAAAGACTGGATTAATGGTTTTCCATAATGATCTATCCTCACATAGGAAGAGATAGCCTAGGCGTTCCAGTCTAAATACTTCCCACCCTCAAAGACAATGACTATACCGAATGAAATCCACAACTTTCAGCAGCATGACATTGAGTCACTGTACGAATCATGGGAGTGCATCAAGGAGATTTTGTGAAAATACCCACACCACATACTTCCACTTTGGATATATGTAAAAATATTTTACAGATGGTTGACAACGAATACAATGTTTGTGGTGGATGCTACTGCCAGAGTTACGGTAATGAGGAAATCCCCCGAAGGTCTTTTCAAACTACTTGATGGCATGCCTGCCAATAGCTTTTAGTGGAATTCCAAGCTGGGCACCCTGAAACGAGGTATGTATAACATTGATGCAACTACTATGCTTGTTTCCCAGTTGGACGCTGTGTCCAAAAAGATCGATGCGCTTAATACGAAGGGAACCTCTCAAGTAAATGTGGGAAACTGTCTAGAATGTAGCGAATGTGGTGATAACAACATCATGGGAGAATGCCCAGGATCTGCTGGAGGCCCTTCAGCAATGGAGATGAGTTATGTTGCACAAAATCACGGGCCTAACAAAAACTATTAGTAACCAAACAAGGAATGGAATGATCAATTGAACACAAGCTGGGGCCAACAACAGAAGAATATTATGCCCCAGCGACCACCTGGATAAGACCAGCCTCCTTTTTTGAACCAATACTAGAGGAAACAACATCCACAACAAGGGTATTATCAATCACATGGGTATCAGAACCCTCTCCCCCAACAACAGCGACAACCACCACCTCCACCATCTCAACGACCACCTCAACAGGAGAACATCTCAAGGGTAGAGGATCTCCTGACCAAATTTATATCTACAACCAAGACTAAGTTCCAAAATCATGATTCATTTATTCGACGCTTGGAGAATCAGATTTTCCGGTTGGAAAACCAACTCTCGGTAAGGAAACCCAGTACACTACTGTGTAACACTAAGAAGTGTCCGAGGGAGGAGGCTCATGTCATCACTCAATGAAATACAATGAAGCTCTAACAACACCAACCATCATAGCTTGGTGCAACCACAACCCCTATTGATGAATTAGGTTCAAATTTAGAACCTCCTCATCTGAACAACTATAAAAAGATGCTTCATAGAATAATGGGAAGTAAGTTTTCAAACTCATTGATCCTGTCTCACCCTTCCCAGAAAGATTAAAGTAGAGAATGTTGGACCACCAGTTCAAAAAATTCATAGACGAGTTTAAGCAGCTATAAATGAATATTCCATTTGAAGATACAGTGATGAAGATGCCCACTTACACCAAATTCATTAAGGAAATACTCTCCAACAAGAGAAAGATGGAGTATCTAGGCACCATTTCCCTCACAATGAAGTGTTCTGTAGTCGTCCAGCATTCAATCCCTCTAAAACTCCAGGATCTATTTATCTTTACTATTCCATGTACTATTGGACCAAGAATGTTCTGGAATGCCCTATGTGACATAGTGGCCAGTGTGAACCTCCTTCCCTTTTGAGTTTTCAAAATGCTAGGGCTCAACGAGTTGAATCCTACCTGAGTAGCCCTTCAACTTACTGACTGATCCATCAAATATCCGAAGGGACTACTGGATGAGGTGCTGGGAAAGGTAGTTAGACTCATCCTCCCTGTATATTTCATCATTGATGACATGGAAGATGACCATGAGGCACTTATAATCTTGTGAATGCCTTTCATGGAAACTGGAAGGCACTCATCGATGTGCGCTAGGGGGAGTTAATTTTCTAGGTAGGAGACAAGAGACTCTCCAAAAATGTCCTCTATGACATACATCATGAATCATTACCCAATAATGATGGATTTTATGTGATATTTACCATGGATGAATGATTAGTGGATGATCTAGTCTAATCTTTTATTAATGATAACTTTTTCATTATAGAAAATTCAGTTGATGAAGTGCATGAGGACCTATAATTCCTAGAAGGCCAAGGTGGCTACTCTTGGGAACATTATCCACTATAATGCTCAAGTAAGATTTGGTGAGATGGTCAATCCATTGACCTAATTCAAAGGTGCTTCCTAGGAGGAAACCTAGCGGATACACACCTTGTACCACCTATATACACGACATGTTCTTTTTCCATTTCCTTCATTTTATAACTATTATAAATATATAGTTTAACTAACAAATAAATAGGGATGATTTCTCCATTGAGTCTTCTAAATATATTCATCTCCTCTTATTTGTCTTCAAATAACTCTTTAAGTGAAATATATTAACCTTATCTAGTGGAAATTAGATATGCCATCAGACTTTTACCTTTCCCCTTGTGACATGACTTTTGGAGGGGTGAGAGTTTGTCATTTGAAGGGGTACATAGATTCTGGTTAAGCCTCTTATTTTTTGTAAATACACCTTCTCAATTTTCCTTAGTGTGTACCATATTATGGATAAGAACATATTTTGTTGATTCTGCTAAACTAGACTCATTTTGAAGAGGATCTTCTATAATTGGTTTAATGAAATTTACTGAAGCATAATAAATTGATGGAATTATGTCAATATCTTTGTAATATGGTCTCTATATATATCTTCCATGAGACTATCCTATCCTATATAATGGTTTCTTAAGAGATATTTGACATAATGTAACCCGAAGGGAATCCTCAGACAGTTCAGTTTTGCACTATCTTTGTGGATTCTTCCCTAATCGGGAAAAAACTAGCTTCCGTTGAGGAGGGTATTGTACATGTAAAATAAGCCCCTATCCCTATTGTCTAGGGTTATTATGTTTCTTCTTATTCAAACATTTGATATATTTTAAAAAATATGGTTGAATTAAACGAGCCTCAACCCTAAATGTTGGGGTTGTTCTTGAACTTCTATGGATGAGATTTGTGCAATTTCTCTTCTAATTTTACGAATTTTGGTTTAGAAATAAGTTGGATGAATTATCCTATAACCACTCAAATAACCTGTTTTGGAAGATTTTTGTTCTATTTCAATCATTTTAGTTATCTGATTGCTAACATCCTCTTGCAGGGAGGCCTACTAAATATTCTCAGATGCATGATATAATAGTAACTCAACAAATAGTTTTTTGGGCCTAACTTTGATGAGAGCTTGTTGAGGCCTGTTCTTGAGTATAAATTTTATTATATACAAAATCTATTTATTTTAGCCTACTTTAAGAAATAACATTTCCTAAATCCACTTTTGGAGGTATTTTTTGATTCTGGAGTGGAGTGAAATGAAATGCTCTAGGTGCACCTCTACCTTCGATACGAACACAATATAGGGAATCAAAAATTAATTGGTGTAGCCTCTTTAGAGCATTGAGGCATGCATACTAAATGGTACAATACTACTTTTCAACATTTGGATGTTGGGAAACTCAGAGAGATTCCAAGTCAATTTGGAAATACAAACCTTCTATTAACATTACATGATACTGATATTCATCATAAGGTAATGCATTGGTTTTCAAATGACGATGATTCTTCTATATGTGGTGGTGGATATCATTAACACAATCTTCTTCCATAAATTTTAGAATTTTATATTAAGAATTTTACAAAGTCCAGAACATGTTCCCCTTTAGCAAATTGTTTTCTCATGATTAACATATAATCATCTTCATTCACTAGAGGATTCTCCACTTTGTCTAACCAAAGCGGACGCTATTTCATTGAGAATAAATGACCTAAGGGAGGTTCAGAGAATGACTATTCCATTAAGATATATTCTGGTTTAAAACGTGTTTCACCCATCAATGTTGAGGAATCAGACATGAGTGGCCTTATATTTTCAATTGCCTTGAGATAGGAGGGGTTTCTCATTGCTAAATTGTCAACTATAGAAGTATCTTGAAAATTCTTAATACAACTATAAAGAGGAAATTTTCAATCAAAGCCATCATGGGGAGGACCACCATGGTGGATTACAGTATGGGAGGAATTTATTTTCTCATTGTTCTTCTAGACACACGAAGGGCATCCGTTTCTCTCATTTGGAGATAGGCTCTCTCGATTGAAAGAATTTTCATGAAAAAAACCCTTCAAGATGATTTTTTTGGGGAACATCCGAATTACTTCTACTAAGACAATAATTTATTAATGAGAGTTTAGGATCATGAGCTAAAATATATAATTGTCTAAGGGAATCAAGAAATCCAGCATTAAGAGGATCCAAATAGTAGTTTGACTCTTTATTTTCCATCCATTTTTGGGGAGACTTTTTATTGGATGATCTCTTATGCACTGTTGGGGCCACTTACTAGGAGAAGTGGTTATCATTGGGAGGTTTATTTTTTTGCCATGGATTTGTCACCAGAACAGACTGATTGGATATAATTGAGAATGAGTGTATGTTTTCGATCCTGTTGCCCATATAATATGGGGGAGTATATCCCATGACCCTCTCAGACTAGAACATAGGTGTTTATTTCATCCAATATGTCATGTAAATGTGTCATCCCATGTGTGGGGACATATTTATGTGTTTTTCCCCTGGTACTACAAAATTTGTTGTTATAATATCCTAGAATTCTTCCAGAATATGGGTCGAAATGTTTTTCTACCCTTTCACCATGTATAAGATGTGGTTGGTGCCATCAACACAAGGAACAAGAATATACGTCCATTACATATTTAGATTAGGTTTATGTGCATGCTCATATCCTATTTTTTCCTATCAATGGGTATTGAAAGTACTCATGTATGAGGGAAGAGAGGTGGGTCTGCCCCAGATTTGTCATCAGAGCTTTTCGATAGACTTCTCTAGGTGATGCCAATAGAAATTGATGGAAGGCTTTATAAACAATGGTAGGTGTATTTGACTATTGGTTACTTCCCGTCAACTATAGTTGACAAACATCTATAAATACAGAAATATGAGACTAGAGGTATAATTGGTGATTGTAAGCATGTGTATGTTCATGTTTACCAGTTACCACCACATATGATTTGCAGGTTTCTTTAAATGCAGTCAAGTGAGCCTGCTAACTTCCAGATAATTTGTAAACAGGTAAATATGCATTTCTTCAAGTTTCCACCACATTTGATAGGTATGAATCAAAAAATGAATTAAGGTGATCCTGATGACTGGATCATAATTTGTAAATAGGTGTTTGTTACTGTTCATGGTACTCCATCAGATTTGTCTGCTGGGATTGGTGGGTTGCTTCTAGATTAGTCTACTGGGAAGAAGAAATTTGGATGGGAAGGTGAATTTTCCCACTCTTTGTTTGACATCATGTTTTATTGATGGACTTCTCTAGATGGGGAAGAGGTAAGAACATGCTCCCAATGGACCAGACATTGTCCCCGAGAGTTCTTCTTGCATGCCCGGGTCAGAGAGACATGGGTCAAATGTCTAAAGCAACACCCCCATCATGTTGGGGGGTTATTACCACACAATACTACTAAATACAATTAGTGGTGTTAATAATCATGAAGGATCCATTCATCTTTGAATTGAGGCCATGAATGACAACTTGATCCACATCCCTGTAGTACAATAGTGAATGGTTGTTGCATTCTATAAATAATGACCCAAAATTGATGAAAATGGTGGTTGGCACCGTCTGCTTCATGATCATCGGTCATCATTGACCATATGATTGAAAATTGTTATTGACCCTTGGGGCCTGTTAGGAAGCCTCTATTGTTGGGATTGAACCATTATAGCGATGCTCCTTTATCGAAACATTGGAGACCTAGCATTGAAGATGATGGGTGAGTGATACTTTTCTCCACGTGGATGAGAATCCAACCTGAGAAGTGGTCTGGAAGTTCACAGATTTCATAATTAAGAATGAAATTTTGGACTGAGGGGAATTATGAGAAAAAGAAATGAAAAAAATAAACCCCATTAAAGCGACATCATTTAAATATATACATGCGTGATTGATTCCATTGTCTAGCCTTCTTTATCAATTGATAGTGGCCTGACAGGTTGGTAACATTGTTATCATGGGTAAAAATTCTAATCAGGTTCACCATTTTAGTCTTTTAGGCCATTGATACGTGTGTTATAGTTTATAGAGTCACTACTTCCATGCGGTTTCCATTGGATTTATTGATGGAACTAGAAACTTCCAATAATTCAATATCCAAAATGGACCTGCTATCCAAAGTCAGTAATTCATTATGTTTGAACATTTATGATACTTAGGAATGTGCATTGGTCGACATGATGGGAGGTTGGACTCATCACACCCATTGGGGGGGGGGAATTATTTTCTACTTCATGACTCTCTTTATAAATTAATGATACTTTCATGAATCCCTATTAATTCACCAAGTATTACATAGGATTCCATTGGAATTTTCAATCACTTATTAACATGAATAAAATTTAGAATCATCATTATGTATCCAAGGAGATTAATTAATCGATATATCCATATATAATCGAGATTCCCCATCAATGGTATCCTCTCATATAATATTTAAAGATTCTTTTAATTGTCGCTATGATGATACTAGTTTTAAGCCACTTAAAGGGGAACTCTAGAATAAATTTTCATCTAGCGAGACACATGTTTGTTTTTTGTATTGGGAACGTAACCATAAAATTGGATACCTATATATCCTTGTGGAAGGAATATGAACTTTCATAGTTAAATGTCGCTTGATGGGACACATCAAACCATTTTAAGGTCGTGTGATAAAGACTCGATCATACTGTTTAATGTCATGTGGTAAGGAAATCTAAGCGTAAGGTGCATAGTCAACGTTTTTTGTTGTACTTATGACTATGAACACAAAAGAACATGGAAATAATATGGTTTTATATATATTATTAGACCCTTTTGGGGTATGGCTTAAGGAGAAAATGTTTGATTTGATGTGTTGGGATTGATCCACAACGAGGGTTCCTACATATCCCATGTGGATGAGAATCAAATCCCACATAGTTCAGTGAGTCTCATAGGAGAGTATAGTCATATGAGGGAAATGAGTGGGGGCTTACTTCCAAAAAAGGATGCCTTGATGATTTGGGGGTTAATTTGGGTATTATTCCTAAGGAGGATGCATAGATTAAAGGAATTATGGTTGGATTCCTAGAGTGGATATCCAATGACCTCGGGCCCTAGAAGGGCTTCCTACATAACCTAGTTTGAAATTGAATCAATGTTCTCATAGTTCCATAAATTGTGGATTTTTGTGAAAATGTTATAATAATCATGAATCTCTAATTCAATGTGAGTCATGCTCTATGTGAGAATCCTAAGTATAGGAAAGATTCAACAATGACACCAAAACTTTTCCTCCTCTTCTGGTGGATGAGGGAGCACCAATGGCAGCGAGGGTGGATGAGGGAGAGGTGATGATCCTTCTCTATATTCACATTATATTGTAAAAGTGTCCAATTAATGGAAGAAGGGATGAAGTTTAGGGGCATATGTGAGTATAAATGCACTAAAATTGATCCTAGTAGAGGAGGGATACTTATATTTTGTTCAAAAGGATATGCAGGTTTGAATAGTCTCTTCCCTACTAAAAGACCTGAGGTTCCATGTATTTTTGAGAAGGGAGAGGTTAGGACCCAAACCCTCCTTCAAATCGGGAACTTACCATCACTGTTCCTGGGAGAAAGGTCTATGTGACTGTGGATATACAAACCCACAAACACTTCATGAATTATCACTCCACTATGAAAAAATGTGGTAATCCTCTGATTGTAAATATACAAACCCATACTAGGAGAAATTTTGATGTCCCTTTCCTAAAGGTATGATATGTTAGAAGGATTTGGTTGAGGTATCAACAGAATCCATTTCAAAAAAGGGATCCAATGAAGTACAAGAATTTCCATGGATGGATTTGAAGAGGGCTTGATGGCATGTATACTGAAGAGAGTAATTGAATGAAAGAGGGGCTCCCAAGTAAGTAAGGGCATGCAAGTATGGGTGCGGAAGTAGCCTTGGTTGACATGATGTTCACTTAAGCGAAGGACAACCTGTGTGTTAATACTTGGGTGAGACTTGTCTCAAGCCATCAAGAGTATTCAAATTTTATCCCAATAGTGGGGCACTCAAGTTACTATGAAAGGAATAGAGGGCTTACAAGTGTTTCTTATTTAAGAAGGTTGGGTTCTTTAGGCATTCAAGTGTTATAGATTTCAAACACTAAAAGGACTTAAGACCTATGATCCTCCTTAAAATCCTCTACTCTAGGTGTTAAAGAACTACATTGTATGTTTTTGAAGTCTTGGAAAAAGCACTAGGGAGACCAGAGAAACGATTGGGATTTCGGAAAATTTTCCAGTACAAATGAAGCCCACAAGGGTCTTTTTATACTCAAAAATAGGACTGTAGGAAAATAAATTTTGGGCATGAAAGTGGGTTAAGTTCCATCATTATGGTGCACAAGTGGCTGTATGCTAGATTGGTGGTGCCCAAGTATTCTTGTGCACCAAAAGTGATTTGGCCTAACTAGGGTGCCACATTGAGGACTTTGAAAAAATTATTACTTCAATCACCTCTATCATTGTAGTGTGTAGGTGTTTGGTGCAGGCGCCTTCTCTACCATCACTAACCCCCATAAAAATTGCAGAGTCTCACAATGATGTTTTTGAGCCTAGATGAAGAAATTTTATGGAGAAGTGCATTGAACACATTTCATGGTGTCTAAAATTCCTGTAATCAAAAAAATCTTCTGTAAATAGTATTGAAATAAACAATCATATTTACAAATACCCAACACCATTAAGAGTCTAGAAATTAACACCTAAGGACTAACCAATATATATAATTTTAATGAAAAAAATTATAGTATGTTTCATTCCAATGATGAATATGATCATCACATGAAGAATAATAAATTATAAAATCTATGGACGTGTTCCCATAAACTCCATTCACTTCTAGGAATATATTTTTAAACAGAATCATCAATGTCTATTCCTCCACTAAATCTCTCATGTATTGGATTGAGAAAGTCATAATCAATGTGTCCGTGAATACATTACATATTCTTGGATTATATGAAAAATAAAAATAATAATAATGATGATATTAAACCCCAAATATATATCATAAGTTCACATACCTTTGGATGAAAATACACTTCATGATATGTTGACATGAATAAACAAAAAAAACTCCAAAAATATATAGTTGGACTATATCCTAAGATAACACATCACTATAGGAAAATTGAGATTATGGGTAAGATAATTATTCTCATGAGGATTTAGTTACTAAGAACTATAGACCATCACCAACTTCCCCTATATAATAACATATAATAATCCCATACCAAAGTCATGAGGGGAATGATCATTTCCCAAACCCATTTCTAAAAGAATTTTATTTGGATTTGAAGTTGATATCACCTCCATTTTCTCAAATGATCATTTAATATTATTATTAATCTTGAATGTAACACACTTATGTGTTAACTCAATAATCATGTTTTAATTTCTGTATAAATTTGAACGAAACATTTTTAATAACTGACTAAGCATAAGAAATTCAAAATGAAAAATTCATTTCCATATTTCTTCAGAAACATCACAGATTAGATCATTTCAAGAATCCATGAGATTCCCCTAGTAGTTATAAAATCATCCAAAAACATCACTTCTTGAATCAAGAACTAATATTTAGGAATATTTTGATACATATATATTTTATTTAATGTTTTTGAATATTATAAGGATGATCCATATATTCTTCCTTTGGCATTGAATAGACCACAATATAATACAGAACAATAATGAAAAAAATTCAAGAACCAGTTTACGATATGATTCGTAATATCTATAGAAACTATAAGAAAATTATTAAGGTAAAATATTATAACCAAATAACCATTAATTCAATACATACTACTAATGTTCGTCTTGGGAATATCCTCTTATCATACTATTAACTAATGGTACCTCAATAAATGATTAATCATAGAAAACCACCTTGCTCACATTTTTATCTAAAAGGTTATAATTCCTTGGAAAATTTTACTTTTTGAAACCATAACCTAATTTTGATGTAGGTAATTGACTCCAATCCAGAGGCTTCAATATACATTCATTACAATGAGAACTATTAAATCTGAAGGTGACATGTTAGGATGAAGAATTCATTTAACCTCAATATCTAAAATCTAAACACTATGTTCCTTCAACATAAAGAGTAAAATATAATATTATGGTGAGGATATGGGAATTTTTTAAGGATTAAGTCAATATAAAGATCTACCTACCATTAGGGCATAGACCTAGAAAAAATCATGAATTAAAAACTAAAGGAACCTAACCACCATTGATGAAAACCTGTTACTGAGTCATTGGTTTTTAGAATCACAAAATATTTCTAAAAATTAGCATGATATAATTCTATTATGAAGAACAATATTCCCCACTCTACCAGATCTTGGATCCCACCCACCATAAATGATGAAGGTAACCTCATAGAAAGTTTGAATATAAACCGAAATATGATAATAATTGAAATCATATTTATAATTAACAATCAAAATAATGATAATGATGAGGCTATGTATATAAAAATATACATATAGAAAATACCAATGACCTTATGATTAGAAATAATGACATGGAACTCAAAAAGTTTTGAACTTATACTCTTTATTCATTACCAAAGGAGTGTAAGAATCCATGATGAATTTAATACACTTTAATATTAATCCAATATTATTAATCAACTTATATGATATTAATTAATGACAAAATCCATATAAAATAAAGAAGAAACTATATATGATCAAATTAAATTGTGATTGTATATGTAGTTGGCCACTTCAGAATCATCAGGTTCATAGTCCAATATGAGAAGACATTTTGTCATAGCTCCTCCCCAATATATATTTACTATCTTATTATCATTTTTTGCATGAGAATTAGATCCAATACCCAATAATACATTCGAAAAAGCCTATGAGCCTTTGGTATGAGTGTATCCAACTATATTTCCATTTTAAATTCTTATGAAAAAAAGTCTTAAGTTTACCTGATTTTATACAACAATGGATAGTCTGGGGTTCTACCATATAGTTAGGATTATTATGTCTAGGGATCCTACACCGATTGGAAACCACCTGGTGATATCCTGAGTAATACCCTAAAAATGCTACTGATATAAAATGTGAACCCTTATTGAACTTCCTTTTCAAGCTAGATGATAAAAACCATATACTCCATAATCTAACCGAAGCCCAACATAATCCTGTCTTCAAATCTATGTTATCCTAAAAAATATATCCCTTATTAAAAAATCTGAAATTTTTGGTTGGTATAAGATGATTATATTCAATAGAACAACAACCCTAAAACCCATATCAAACCACTATGAATTATGGTAGAATTTGAAAATAATCTTGGGTAATATGTGAACTATCTAAATGAAGTCCGTGGAATAAACAATAATTATAATTTCCATTTTCACAAAAGAAAGAAATTTAGGAGTATTAATCCCA
This sequence comes from Viscum album, assembly GCA_963277665.1. NCBI lineage: Eukaryota > Viridiplantae > Streptophyta > Magnoliopsida > Santalales > Viscaceae > Viscum > Viscum album. The sequence goes on from OY728162.1 coordinate 133,252,016, forward strand.
AAGAATGTTTTAGGAAAAAATTACAGATTTAATACTTTCTTTAAAGACATCCAGTTATGATCTTCATGGAACAGAGTTTTCATGACAGTGTCTCACTATTTCTATTATGATCCTTCAAGTAGATGATTTTATAAACCCAACATTGACATCTCAATAGTGTTCATGAATTGAAAAATCGACTCAATCAACACCATCTTTTATTCATGTAATTATAGAACTTTGTCATCATGAAATATATGTGGAATTTTTATATGATTTTATGCACAATCCCCCTTATATTACTAGTTTCAACTTATGTATTGCCCGGAGTATACATTATACTAAGAAATTATTCAAATAAAAATAGAGTATACTAGAGGATTCACCTATGTATGTTGTGTCACACCTTTGTATCATGGATATGAAATAGATATTCAATTAGTAGTTTATATTAATCGCAAGATAGATAAACTAACTATCTTAGGAAGGCATATCTGATAGAAATTAAAATATCCATATTTCATAACAATGATATAAAAATAGAAAAGTGGAGAGTGTTTATCTAAAAAAATCCCAAAATCAGGTCCATTTAATAACCCAAAAGTCAATCTCCTCCTTAAAAAAATAACCCATGTTAACTAGGATTCAAATAAATTATTGAGCTGGGAAGACACCCTCCCCCATATACCACCTAATTTTTGATAGTCCTAACTCCTATCTATAACAAACTCTGATCCAAACCCATGTAGTTTCATCACATTTCTTTCTAGGTATTCATTTTGATAATAGTTTTTAAGGAAATGTCCTTGGTTGACATGATACATCAAGGAAATTGTCTTTCAATAATTTAGCGATCAAAACATAATCCAAAAATTGTTTCATGTAAAATAGAAAAGAGTTAAAAACATTTTACATCATGGATAAAAAGGTAAAAATCTATGAGACATAAAATAAAATAAAAATTGTAGATCCTATAATAATAAATGTAGACATGTCCAAACCAAAAATCCATTGGACCATCCATCATAAAATCACAACCCATGTTGAAGGGAACATTATCAAAGATAAGTCATTAAGTTATATCGAACTCTTACTTCACCTATATCATTAAAACCCAATTATTCATATATCAAATGAAAATATTGGTGGTGGGTAAATCAATTTCTAGGATACCTCTAAGAATTTATTTAATTATTATCCCTAGTAAACCAATAGTTCTATTAATATAACAAAACATATTTCTTAAATAATTTTATTTGAAAACATTTTTCATAAAACTGCCTTTGGATTCTATTTAAATAATCAATATTCAAATCCACAAGAATATGAATATAAAAATGAATTATAATTATTGGCAAATAATTAATACCATACATGAGATAAAAATGTAATAGATTAAATATGAAATTACACCATCATGTAAAAAAACAATCACTTTTCTGGATCCATCCAATGTGAATACAAACTATGAAACCCATATTTCTTATACAAATTAATTAATGATTTATCACATAATGACACACATAATAAAAAACAAAAGACGTAAAGGGATACATTTTTAGATAAATAAATACATAACACCATAACATGAAATATGGATTCATTAATATTACTTAAAATTATTATAACTGGTTCTTAAATTCCTCTAATTTTATATTACTGCATAGGATAACCAGGGGATGTAGATACGAAAGGGGTGTTATATAAAGACCATTAATGTAATAATAAAAGAATAAAAGGATTAATTAATAAATTTTATTCAACAGTCATATAAATGTGACATAAATGGTTAGACAATCATTAAAATTAACATTCAGTCATGATATTAGATGATAACATCAAGGAAACATTGGAATGTGATTGAATCATAAAACACGACATAACAAAAATATGTGAAGGATAAACACTAACAAATCATAAAATATAGTAATTTGATTAAAATATCAAGAACTATAAATAATATAACATGAGATAAAATCATTACCCAATTCATTATAGGTATATATTTTTCTGGGCCCATACATAACATTTATATCAAGTAAATGCATTTTTACACCACCTAGATCATACATTATAAGAACATATTTCATAAATTTTTATACAATTACAAAAGGGTATGGATTATAAAAACGTATCCCCCTAATAATACAACTATATTTATATTCAGGTTAATATCCTTGAGATGAAATTTGGATGGGTATTCATTACAAAAATAATTGTCATGGAAAAATCACAGGGTAATTTCAAAAACATAATAGATGTACATAGTGATTCATGGATGTTAATAATTAGACAGAATGGTGGTCTCTGTTTACATGAAAAACATATGCATTGTAAATTTTATGTGTAAATAAAATTCCAATTTGATTAATTTGAATTCAGATGGAGGAATACAAGAAATGTGCTGAAATAAAGTGGAGGAGATAATTCCTTACCTTGAGATGGAACATTGAAAATATTAGGAAAATATTATTAAGATATTGGGGAAATGATGGGAAGGATTGAGATAGGGATAATGAGTGTTAATTAATTATAAATGGGGTTTGACTGAAGAGATGTGTGAGGTTGGTTAAGTGTTTATAGAAAATGATAGGTCTGTTCATTATTAATTTCTAAAAATAGGTTTTAGAGTGTAAATGATAAACTGAATAGAATATCATAACCTACCATGGTTTTTCCCAAGGGTTATCCAAAAGGGATGTGAATTTAAATATTTTATAAGGCTATGAAACTCAAATATTATAATAATACCATTAGGTATATGGAAGAGAGTAATGTTCAAAAAGGATCATTTTTAAAACATTAAAATATAATATAGGTCTTGGTGGATTTGTAATTTTTTTACAAAATAAATAAAATAATTGAAATGTCGCATTATTTTAAAGTGTAAATATAAATTTTTTCATGGATTAATTTTGTAGAGTTTATTAAACCCGTTTTTTGTCATTATGATTTCATTATACAAATATTATGTTTATACATTATTTAATTTTTACCCAAAAATTTGATTATCTGTGAAAAATATGAAAAATTATCCAATTACTAGTTTTTATGTTATTAATTAAAAATAATACATTTTTTATGAAATAAATATCTAAATATGTTAATTTAATTTTTTAAATAAAAACCCTTATTTATAGTAAAATAATTCATTACGATAATAGACATTTTCTGAAAAATATAATGTTTACATATGAAATTATAAAATTAAATTTGTATAATAATATTATATGAAATTAATATAAATTTCCAAATTGATGAATTTATCCAAAAAAGTGTTAAACCCAAGTACTTTCTAAAAATAAAATTTTTATTTCGTCATATCAAAATCAAATTTTCATTAACTCATATATAAATCTATGAATAAATAATTAATGAAAATGTATATGCATAGTCATTATTTTTTTAAATAAAAATTCATAATTCTAGAGTTTAGAGACATAAACCCTTATTAAACTTGCATCCTCTCTATGGGTAAGGTGTGAGATGGTGGGAATTTCAAGGGGTGGTTTGACTAACTTATTTAATGTCATGCTCATGATAAACATGATCTTCTCCTCTAAATTGTCTTTTTCAGGTTTCTAGACCTAGATTTTATCCCTCCCATGATGAAGGGGAAATCCAGGGGAGGCCATATCCCTTGAAGGTTTTGATAATACAGATTCATAGGGGATGAACAACTAGTTGATGACATCGATTCTTCCATTTTTTGTCAATTAGAATGTATCATATTCCTTAATAAAAATAATATTAACGATCATTGTACAATGGATATATTATGTATGGTTACGATTCATAAAGTTATTTAAAATAAGAATAGATATATTTTATAACGGTACATAATAAAATATATTAGTTCATGTGTTTTCAACAAATATTTTTCATAATAGTGAAATTTTTCATTAAAATTGGTAATTATATTTCTGAATATTCTGGTTTAATATGTACTAGGACAAAAAACACAAAACTAAGATAGTATAAGTTTATTCATACCAGTGTTGGGTCCTACAATAGTCAGTTGTTATCAAGAGTACCGATATTATTCTATAGCCTAATGGATATGTAACCCCTAATGGTTCCACACACTCACTACGATTTGAGTATGTCAATAACCCGACACATCTAAGGTTCCACTGTTCTATGTTTTCACCAAAACATATAATTTAGACATCTCCACAATTTTATAATAATTTTCAAAGATGAAGCATCAAAATGTATATGCTTAAAATCTATTTTGTGTGAAACAATTATTTGAGACTATTAATCTAACAAATCAATTGTATAAATTTGTTTTTAAAGAAATACATCTTTAAAACACTTTTTAATGTCAACCAAGATGATATTTCATAAAAACCATCATTTTAAAAAATATTTTCTATAAATTGAAAAATGAATATAGAATACCATCATGTAATACATGAGATAAAACCTTTTATAGATACACATACCTTTAATGTGGAGGAAACTATATCAACATAAAAAATAAAATTGGAAAAGAAGATATCAATTTCTATCATTCCTGGAAGAGAAGAAACATCATTAACGATCTATCATAACCTCTATATCCATCGATCACAACCCATAAGAATTTCAAAACATTAATTAGAGTATATTTTCAATAGGATAAGGAGAAACCATGTTGTAATAAAAACATATGCAAAATAGATGAACAAAACTAAATGATAACCCCCAACGAACCAATGGAAGAACATAAAAAAGCCTTCTTAGAATCAACATTATTTTTAAACCTTATGAAATGGAATATAATGGATTTAAAAATTGGGATACTACCTTAAGATACATTACAAAACCTCTAATATTTATCTCACATTGCATTATTAAGATATGAAACATACCATTGAAGATCAGTGACATGAATCCCCATTTAAATTTCTAATACAATTCCCACTATAGTCTGGTTCGTCCATCTACATCATGGTCTCCCTAACTACACAAAGGCTGGGAATCCCAACATAGAGGCCCTCCAGGGAATGGTGTATGATCCATTTGTTTTTTGGACCAACCAAACATTCCACCACAATGTGGGGGTGGAAATTTTGGTAAGGGAATAGTGGAAGACCCCCCATTATCCCATCAGAAAGACCACACCCACAATGGGAGTGTCACCCCTTCCCATTACAATCTGGTTATCCTAAATCTCAACATAACATTGAATTTCCCATGTTTCACAGATAATTTCCAAGACTCTATTTTATGACACTAACCACATTCAAATCTTCTAAAACATAAAGTAAATAATCTAGGGCTCAAAATAAAACAAACCTATCACTTGAAAGGATTCATAGAAATAATGGTATAGAGATTAGGTGGTAGATGTTATGTTACTTAGAAGTTATAAAAAAATTAGGAAGGACATTCTTATAGGGTCCAATTAAAAGATATTTTAATCCTATGAATGAATTACAATGGATGAATATGGTTTATTTTCAAGAAGGAATTCTATCACTCAATATTATTTATTTTTTTATAAAAATATAGGTTGTTTACATTTTCAAATAATAAATTCGTCAAAAAATATTAATTTTTTCTAATATTGATTTATGTAATATATTCATGTAATAAATAAATAATAAAATACCAATGAAAATATATAGGAATAGTGTAATTCCTCAAAGGGATGACCATAACTATTTTATAATTTTTCTACTTAGGTGTTTTTCTCTATTCTACTCACATTCCATATATAAAAAATCAATATTACTAATCATGTAACATCTATAATTACACTCCACTGATCACCAGCACAAAATGGTATTGTTTTTTAGGATATATTTTCTTAATTTCTCTAGTGTTATTAGATTTCACTCAATGAAGTAAGTGAATCATTGACCGCATCTGTCATATAAATAAATTAGTGATTTCATTCCCTCTGTATGTGGACCACATTTGTGAAACCAGTCTTTATATTAATAATAATGACACTCATATAAATAAAAATACATTATGGGGAAGTAAAAATTGTAATGACCCGTGTATTATGCATTTTGAATTTGATATATTTATAAAGTTTTAATGTACTTTTTGGGTTTTTTTTGGTTTCATGAGATATTTGTTGAGTCCATGAAAAACATTAAGCTAAAATAATTGGAGTTAATATTATTTAATTATAGTAGATTGGACACTGGGATTATGTTTGGTTACCTGACTTGGCTGCATTGAGTAACCTATGCCCAATTTTTTTTTAAAATATTATAATTAAAATAATAGTCCCAAAATTAATATGTATATAAATACCCAACCAAACCCTCACCACCCATCCCTATCACCATAACATTTTGTGTATAGTATGAACCCATTATCCCTCTTCTTTATTATTCGACTTTATAAGTAAAATTTCACTCTCTTCTAAGATAATTTTCATGTTTCAATTTTTCTTTTATATTCATCTTTGTTTTACACTCATATTAATCCCTTTTATTTAATATTTATCTCTTTATGACATCATTATTTACTAACAATACACATTGTAGGGGTTTTTGTTAATTGTTCTTATATTTATTGATTATGATCAATTAAAGAAATGATAATAAAAAAGGAATATACAAGAATTAGGTAATTAGTCCATAATTTTCCCCTTGTTTTAGATAATGTTATTATATTCTGGGGATAGTACATGAAGTTAATCATGATTGATTGAACATTAATGAAAAAATATGTTTTCCTTATAAATTGAGGGGTGAGTAATGAAATATTATCCTATAAAGGATCCTTAAATCAACATAATTCAATCATATGGAAACTTACGCCTATTTAACATACTAATTTGTAGAAAAAATATGGATCATGAACAATTAAGTGGCATCCCATAGTGAAATTTGTGATAATATTTTATCATATGTTCATTTGAGAATCCCTCAATATAAGGGATGAATGAAGATATTTCGTTTTTATATAGTTATACATATTGTGTGATTCTATGACCTATTAGAGGTTAATATAAATTGATCATTATGAGATATATATTTATAAGGTATTATGGACCTTGTTATGATTTCAATGTATTAGGAAACGATTATATATGCTTAAAATAGATGGGGTGAGGGGATCATAGTGAGTGATTTTGGATTAATAATGCAGAATATGAGGTGTGTGGGTAATCCATGAATAATGTTTAGGGATATAATAGACACTAATTTTATTTTTATTTTCTAACATTTTAGTCATCTTTTCATTTATTATGGAAAGTGATTAACCATTCCTTGTACCATGTTTACTTTTTGGTGATAACCCATTTAAAATTGATTTTCTTATTAGTCAAAAGTAGAATATTTGATTAATATATAGATAGATGTAATATTATCCCCATTTGTTTATATTTGTTCATAACATATTAATTATTTTTCTTCTTAGGATTGTGGATAACCCATTCACCAAAACATTATTTTTAGATTTCATTAACATGTTCATTATAAATTTTGTTTAATTTTTGTGATAACCCATTTATCTGAAAAATGTTTTGGATGCACATTCATCCCATTATAGTATTGATTTTGTGATATATAAATCACCTTCTATATGATATACCAATATATTAGATAATATTATTTCATCACCTTATCAAAATAATTTTATTTCAATCATTGTGTAGATGTTGCGTTAATCCTCTTTGATCATACAACAGTATAAATCATAAAATTAAATCAATAACTAATGTATGTATTTTCACTTATCACGGTGGGTTATTTATTATATAAATATATAGTATGTTTTTTATTATTGATTCTTATAATTGAATATAACATTTTACATGTTTTCGTACATGCTGTTTATATTTTGGGACACCGTTGGTTGTTTCATACTAAGTATATTTTGCACATCCAACACATGAAAATTCATGGGTGTGATAATTTCATGATCCATGTTATAGGTAAGTGAAATGGACTATTTATTGGTTGAAGAGTTAAAGATGGGTGGTAAAGACTATGAGAGGGAGTCAGGTGATTCCTTGGACCATTTTTTTATGTAACATTTTTTAATCATATAATCATTTTTATAGGGTCAACACCTCATAAAATTGAATATATTTTGTATAAATTTTACAAGATATAAATGAGTCAGTTTTTTATTATATTATATGATAAAATTTACGGTTAGATTATCATAATAAATTCTATATTATATTATTATATTTTAGAATATATTTATATATATAAATATATGTTGATATACATGTTTATATGATAGAGGTTATAGTTTCTTAATAATACTTATATATCATCACCACATGTTAGAAGCCTTTGAATTATAGGGTGGGAGACATGACTAAGGTAACACCCCAATTTGGGAATCACCAGGTGGCTTCAGTTTAAGTGCATTAAAAACTAATTAGAAAAATAAAATTTTATTACATTATATAAATGATACTTAGAGAAATATATTCTTATAACCTACAATTGGAAATATTGTTATACATACCAAAAAAATGTTTTTGGAATACCCAATTTACAACTGTTTTTTTTATTGTGATTCTTTTTCTGGGTTTTTGATTTTGTTCATGTTATTTTTCGTTATTTTATTCTTTCCTTGAGGTGTAAAGAGGTTTATACTCTATGCACCATATTTGATATATATATTTACATGTTATTAATATAAATATAAATTTTTAGTAAAATTTACTTGAAAAGAAGTAATCTTAATTATAACATTAATAATATCATAAACTCTGTTTTCTGACATAAATTATAAGTTGTTCATTAATTAACTAAACTGATGTATACAAATTTAATCTCTATATTACTACTTATAAAAAAATTATGTGAACTATTATTATATTTTGAATTGAACCATGACAGGAGGTTTGATAGAAATAGGGATTTAATGAGGGTATTAGAACCCTTATATGAGTAAGAACTTTATAATACATCGAGATGTGTTTCCTATTATTATTTTTTAATATATTTATATCATGAATGATGGTATAATATTTCAATTTTCCATTTGTAACATCCATGGGTTGTGTCAAATAATTCCTTGAGATAATATATATATTGGTGGAGTTGATCATGATCCACTTTAAGTTTCATTGATATCACTTATGTATTTGAATATAAGAGTGTTTTTTCATATGGTGCCTCAATATTAGGATGATAGTGATTTGAGGGGCTATTCATCAAATCCAAAAAAAATAAAAGAGAGTTAAAAATATAAAATTATAACATCATATCACTATTTTTAGGAACACCTAAACCAATATTTTTATCATTCTTTTTTGGGGTTTTGTTTGGGGATGATTTTAGTGAAAATTTGGAAATTTTTAAGGGCTCTTGGTTTGTGCAAGGATGGCGCATGATTTTCCTAAACCATACTACATGCTAGTGAAAACCGCATAAAACCAGCCTCTAATGTTTTTGAACGGTGGTACATGGTTTGAAAACCTGTGCATCCCCCATGGATTAACCATGAAACCCCCAATACAGGGGAACTTGACTAAGGCATGTGGTTGAAAAATAGTGCAGACCTACATTTCAAACCATGAGAAAAAAATTTAATTATTCTAAAAATGTGTAAAAAACACCCTGTGAACCATATTTACCTCCCAATCAGGACTAACTAAAACAATTATTTCCTAGGACTTGGAATCTCTCAAGCTTCCACCTTAGATCCTCCAACCCCTTTGTAAAGAAGGTCAAAGAGTGTTGATCTTCATTTTATCCTTTTTTGGTATGATTTCTTCTCCAAATCTATATATCATATTATCCCTTTATCTCCTCCATATGTTTTTTAGAAGTCAATGTTGTTAGAGGATATAATCCCTCTTTATTATATCATAAATCAAGGATTGATTGTAGAATCCCATTGATTACATTCTTTATTGTAGTTTCTTGTTTTAAGCATTTCATTTCATGATCCCGTGATCTATGGTAGGTGGATCAATTTAATATTTTCCAATTAATTTTTCCATAAATTGATTAATTTAAATAAAATTGATTTTAAATTGTTTATTTAAAAAAATGTACTTAAATATGGTATTATAATTCTATTTGACTTGAAATTGGTATAAAAACTCCCAATTCCATTGAATTAGGGTGTCATTGTGATATTTTATGGGATGTTGGAAATTTAATTTGTGGAATTAATTTGTGATATTTATTTCAAATTTACATTTGAGAAAAATAACATCATTTGTTTGGATAATAACCCATTGGGTTTATCTAGTAAAAATTCCTCATTTGAATAAATCCATATTTTGATTTATAAATGGAAATTGGCATATTATAATTGAAAAAATGTTTTAACTAAATATTGAATAGTTTTGAAATAAATTTATAATTAAAGATTACTGTTGGAGAACATACAATAATAGGTAGTTAGTGAGTTATTTCTGACAAAAATCTATTGAATCATTTCAAATCTTATTAAACATATATAGTAGGCCACATTCTTGATGAGATAGTTTTGAGTCCACTTTGACTAGTTTTTGAGGGACATGTGTACACATATTAGGATGATCGGTTTTTTGAGTGTGTGGGGATCCCATAACCAAGAACTATAGTACCTATGAGAATATGACCATGTATCTATTTTTTGATTATTTTGATATATATTCTATTGTTTGCAAATAGTTTTACACATACTTGGTGAATTTATATAAACTATTTTATGTATAAATTTATTAGGACATTGTTTAGAAATTCTTAGAACAATTGATATGTAAATCTGAATTGTTTTAAATATGATTTTGAACATAAGTTCTTATTTATTATAAATTTCAAATATTTGTTATTTAACTAATGTTTTATCTTCTTATGTAGTCCTTGGTGAGACCCAACCTGAATTTTTTCTCTCACCCTAATTATTACTTTAGGTGTTTTTAGATTTCTTCCTGCCTAGTTAGAGCATGGGGAAATAACCACACGAAGGTGGTAGTTTCTATTGACGTTGGGGCTTTGAGTGGTTATGCCGATTGTGTTATGGGTTTTGATCACATTTTATGGTACCTTATAGTTTTTATTTTGGATTATATACCTATTTTACTTCTGATATTGTTCCCCATATGTAGTTTTCTTTTGATAATATCTACATGTAACTGTTTATTCTACTGTAGATATAGAAAAACATTTCCCACCTTTATCGTGTATGATGCCATGTTATAGTCTCTAACCCATGGGGATAAACAATTCCCAATGGTCTATGTCATTTCCCACTAGGGTTTCAGAGTACCAGGGTATCTAAGAGATTTTGTGACAAAGTAGTATCAAATGTGTAGTGGAATAATCCTTTTTTTATATCTGTATGTAGTTGAGTTATCTTTTCAGGACTAAATATGTAGTTGTTATTGAGTTATTAACCATATAAAACCAAAATGAGCCATAAGACACCATGTGTGGTTTAGGAAATTCATCATGGGTATTAGTTCTTTTCTTTTTCTTGCTTTTTGATTCGAATTATTCAAAATATCAATCTTTTGTTCTTATTTGATGGGATTAATTTCCATTATTACTATGTTTGAGTATAAATACCATGTATTCAATGTTGTCTATTGATGATGTATAGCCTCATGCCTCTATGAAGACATGTGAATCAGATCTAGGTAGAATATGATAAATAACTATAATCCTAAAATCCTACTTTGAACATGAATCGAGATGAGGATGTTGTGCGTGTTGACCATAGTCTGGGATAGCCAGCTGCTCCAATTATCATTCTGGATCGAGATGTGGAACCTGAAAGGGATGTATTTATGATTAGCTATCAAGAGTTACTTCACTAATATCCACGAGAACTCGATGGCTATAATGATCTTCCATGGAAGGGGATTTGATGAGTTACGACAAGATTCTGTTTAAGTTCTTCGAAATTCCAGTTGAAATAAAGGAAAAATGTCCCAAATTCTAGAGATGTACCTATAAGAAGATGGTGAGACATGATAGAGATGGTGAATATTCATGAGGTATTATAATATAAAGACATTATATCTCTTTTCACTAAACTTCTCTATACCAATTCGATGGATTTGTCTATAGCTATTGAGTTTTTCAAACCTGAGCAGGCTGATAGGACCACGATTCAATATTAAAAATTCCTTGGCCATTTTGTAGAGTTTTCACCTGATATTTTTTTGAATGAGATGATGAATACTGGATGGTTCGATATTTGACATTGATATGACATTGTTTCTTTATTTTTCTTGTAGAAGTTTCTTCTTATGCTGTAGTGCTAGATAGAGTGATGATGGTTGAGATAGACCAAGAAAGAATGTGAGGTTTGATGGGATTTACTTATTCTTTAAATTGATGTTCTGTGAGTTACCATAAATTGAAGTGGATGTGTAATAATTAACATGTATTTTAATGATATTAGGTTTTTAGGCCTCCTATAGTTTCAGGAAAAGACCCTTTGGTTTATTACTATTGAGTAAAACATGATCACCCAAAATGGGATTTCATTGAGTCACACAAGATATGTGGTTTTTATAGATGATAAAGGCACTTGAAGAATTTATTCCATGCATATTATAAACCAAACAGTGGTATGAGATTATCCACACTCACTAAAACAATGGTGTTACCAGATTCTTCACGAAAAAATGGTTTTCTAGCCAGAAGCATCTCGAATGAAACTTCTTCCTATAGTGGAAGAGTCTCCAGGGGAAGCATATATAAATCTAATAACTATGAGAGGTACAATATATATATATTGATCATTAGTGGATGATTTATTTTATACTGTTTCATATTATTCATTTATTTTATACCTAATTTTTAATCATCTTACTCTTTATACATAGATTTTATTATAAGTGATGTATATTACTACACTACTCAGAACGAAGACATGATCAGGTCTTCAATGTCCTTCTTGTGTTTTCATGTTATCAGATATTAAGATTTCTTTAGATATATAGTTCTATAAATGAAACATATTGACATCATATTCTAGATACATTGAACCATTACTAATAAATATATAAATGATTTTTATCTTTGATGGGTCTCGTATACTCCACCTAATGTGTGTGATATATCATTCATGGAGAGTGGGATCAGAGGCCATGTAGAGTCGAACCCTCTTAGCTAGTGTTGGGAAAAGTAATATATGTGTTTTCTTCTGATTTGTAGTGATAATTATTGAGAAATGATCTCTCCCAGTTGTCATTGAGTTTTCTAAGGCATTCTCTTATAACATCTCTGGTTTTCCACTAGTAAGGGATGTATATTTTTTTAAGAATTTCGTATCTGGTACTCATCCAGTATCTATAACAACATAATCTATGGATCCATATTAGAAAAAAGATTTGAATACATTATTGGATGATCATATAGAGAATGGATTTACATACTTGAGTGTTTCACCTTGGGTGGCCTTGGTTTTTTTTCTATGAAATTTGATGGGTCACATTTTATATGTGTTGATTACTGAAAAATTAATATATTTATTGTATAGAACAAAAAAATGTTGCATAAATTGGTGATCTTTTTTACCATATGAAAGGAAAAATGTGGTTCTCAAATATTGGGCTTTCGTCTAGTTATAATCAATTGAGTATAAAATAATCACACATTAAAATATGTACTTTGCAGATGGCATAGAAATTATGTGTACCTTTTCATGCCAGTTAGACAAATTAATCCTCATTCAGTCTTCATGGATTTAATGAAAATCATTTACCATGAGTATCTTCATTAATATTTTATATTATTTTGGGATGACATCCTTGTTTATATTTAGTATGAAGAGGATCATGTGAGTCATCTGATAGCAGTTTAGGAATTTTTGAAAATTCACTATGTTTATTCCATGATATAAAAATGTGATTTCATGATTCAAGATGTGAATTTATATGGACACATGGTTATTGGACATGGAAACACAGTTGATCCCACTAATGTAAATGATTGTATAACATAGGAGAAACAATGAAATATTTTCAAGATTCAGTGCATGATAGGTCTATATGGGTATTATACATGGTATATAAAAGACATCCTAATGTAGTATTCTTTAATGACTTCCCTAACCTGTAAAGGAGAAATGTTTGTTTGATTTGTGAAAATTTGGAATTATTTTTTTGAGGAGAAATTTCTTTTGACTAATATGATGTTGTTGACTTTTCAAGAGGCCAAGCATGGAAATGTGTTATTATATGATTCATTATGTCTAGGTTTGGGATACATTATTATAAAAGATGATAATTTAGTCACATATAGATCTTAGAAACATATGTGACATGAGAAGAATTACCCAACCCATAAACTTGAACTCATGGTTGTGAGGAATTCACATATGAGTTGGAATCCTTAAATTTTAAATGAAATGATTTCCATGTATTCTTAGTACAAGATATTGAGTTATATATTCTTGCAAAATGATCTGAATCTCTACTAGACGCATTGGTTGGAATACCTAAGATATTTCAAATTTCACATCGTTAATACCCCCAAAGAAATTGTATGTCCTCATAGATGGATTTTGCAAGAATCTTCTATCCTTTAACGTGGATGAATAATCAATACAGTATAACTTGATGGATCTTTTATGAAAGTTCTATATTGGACTTCCAAAATATAGGGTTTAGGTTTCCTTGACCAGTGTTTAGTTGACCTATATGCTTCAAGAGATTATTTTTTAGGAAAATCATATTGATGGTGAATTTCATAGCATTAGAGACTCTCTTTATAGTGGGTATACCATTGCTGAGTAGTCATTCACTATGGAGGGAAACCTTTTTTTATCAAAAACAGGGTACCTTTATCGGTCTTAATAATTATGATGGGGTGGGAAGGTTTATAATTCCCAGTAAGAAGTGAACCTAGAAACTAGGAATATGTTATCTAACATACGACATTGATTCAGGTGTCTGCGTATTAGATAGGGAATTACTGATTTTTATCTCATTATTATACATGACAATATGTTATGGTCAATCCCTATAGAATCTTGGGTTTTATTCATTCACATCTAGTGCTAACATGGAAGTGCAATGATATCTTTATGTACATTGTTTTTGGTTTACTATGTTCCATGAAAAATAAGAATTCGATATGGGTTGTGATTGGTAGGCCGAATAAATCTAATCACTAATTACTCATTCATGATATAGCCAATGTTGAGGAATTGAGAAATCACTGTGTGAAATATATTGTTCATTTTCCCAAAATTCAATCTATAATAGTATCTAATAGAAATCATTGTTTTACATATCTCTTGTATAGAGTCCTTGAAAAGGTACTATGATCTCAAATCTATTTGAGTACGACACACCATCCGTAGATGGATGACCAGACAGAAAATTTATAAATATTCACGAGGATATGATTCACACCTGTGTTCATTAATTTGGTAGAGAGTGTGTTTACCAGTTTTGGATGGTTGATTTTTCTCATTATAATTTTTCAAGTCCACGATCAGAATGAATCCTTTTGAGGCCTTGTATTCCTACCTTTGTAAATATCTATTGTGTTGGTCAGATATTTGTGAATGTTCCTTGGATAGACCACACATGGTTTAAGATAGTTAAACAAAAATTCAGTTGATTCATCATAGAATGTTTATTGAATAAATAAGATATAAATCTTATTCTAATATTAATATCAAACCATAGAAATTTTCATGTTGTTGATCATGTGTTCTTAATTTTTTTACATCAGTTGGATCGTCAAAGACATGTGAGTTAGTGGAATCATGATCCTTGTTATGTGGGAACTTTGTGGGTTTTTTGAAAATGTATGGAATATTTCTTATCATTTATCAATTCATCTATAGTTGATATAGATACATAACATATTTCATGTATCATTGATTTGAAATTAACTTTTTTATCCATCTCATATTCTAAGTCAGAGTGGTCTTGATGCAGAAGCTAATTTATTCAGGGCTAATAATCCATCCAGGATAGTAGATTTTGAAACCATGTTATATCGTGTGTGTGAGATACCTTTGGTTCGAGTTCTATGGAAGCATGGTTCTTATACTCTTGATACTTGGGAGAGAGAGACACTGGTCAGAGAAAAATTACCTCATAATTTTGAAATGGATGCTTCTTAAGATTCTATTATGGGATATAATGATTTGTTAGTGGGGAGTTTTTAACATCCTGTAACTATTTTTAGGCACTCATGAACCACTATTTTGATCATTCATTGGTCAGGATTGTTTAGGGATGGATTGGGTGAAATTTTGTAAGTTTTAAAGGGATTTTGTGTTTTTCACAGTTGGATCACTATTTTCCCAAACCATGTGCCATGATAGTGAAAACCATGAAAACATAAATAGTTAGTGTTTTCTTATATAGAAAATGGCTTTTAATATTATGTTATCATAAAGTAGAAATTGTGAAACCCCACCAGTAGGGATGAATGACTAAAGTTTACTATTTGAAAACTCGTGTGGCCCTTCCCATATAACAGTGTGTGTAGAATTTAATAATTGTGAAAATTATAAAAATTATGGAATCCCCTTTTTACCTTCCACTCATGCCTAACCCAAACTATAACAATATTCTAGGTCTTGGAATATCTCAAAGAACCATTTTGGATCATACAATCCCTTTCCAAGGTCAATCAAATCATGGTGATCATTTTTCAAGCCTTCCCTAGGAAGAGTTCCTCTCTAAAAACTTATCTCTTACGCAGTCCATCAATACTCTCCATGGTTTTATAGATCACTCTTTTGTATGAGGTTTTAATCCTGGCTGTTTTAGATCTTTAATCATGGTTTTATTATCTGTTCTCCTTGCCTATGTTCTTTGTTGGAGTTTTTCATTGTAGCTGCTGTATTTCATGATCCAATGATATATGGTTGGTGGTTCTATTTAAACGTTTTCAGTTTATTTAACCCCAAATTTCATGATCTTTATTAATTTTATTTCATTTATTTTACTAAAAATCGAATTCCTATGATTTGGGGATTTGAATCTGATTTGGCATGAAATTTTGGAAAACCCCAATTCATGTTAATAGTGGTATGATTGTAAAAGTTTATAGAAATTGTAAAATTAAATTATGAACTGTTTTAAAATTTTTATTTAATGAAAATGGATTAAATTTATGTGATTAAAACCCACTATTTTTATCCTAGAAAAGACATGATTTGATTAAAAACCCTTTTCTGGTATTTTAATCGAAATTTTAATTTCATAATGGAAAAAATGGGTTAATTTTAGTATGAAGATTTTTTAGATAAATTCACCAGTATGGGTTGTCATTAGGGACCATGGAATCCTAGGTAGTTTGTGAGTTATTCCTGAAAATACTCTATTAACTCATTACTATTTTAATAAAATAAATGTAGTTTTCCCCTTCTATGATAGGATGGTGATGAGTCCTCTTTGACTAGTGTATGAGGGATGTGTGTACAAATATTTCCAAGATCATTAATTCGACAGTGTGAGGATATCATCACTTTGAGCTATCATACCACTTGGATGATGACTATGTTGCTTTTTTGTGATTATTTTTATATATATTCCATTGTTTGTAAGCTTTTTTACACATGCCTTATGAATTTATATAAATTGTTTTACAAATTATTTTTAGGGAATTAGTTAGAACTGTTTTCATCAATTGAAATGTAATTATTTATTAGTTTTAAATATGTTTTTGAAGATCTGTGTGTATTTATTTTAAAATTTAATTAATTATTTGGTTAATTAATGAAAAATCATTATATGAATTCCATGGTGAGACCCTATTGGGATGTTATCTGACACCAACCGGGAGCCTTTATGAATTTGTATATTTTGTTATTCTATGGTTGAGAAAGGGGAAAGAACTACAATTAAATGGTAGTTTTTGTTAATATTTGCGGTGTTATTTTCTATGTACACTGGGACTATGGTTGTTTATCCTATTATCTGGTACATTACGGTTATACATTGGGTTTATAAACATGTATGATTTATAATATATTTTTCCATGTGATTTTTTTATTTGATCTTGATGACTTGTAACTATTCATTCCACTATTTATATGAT
Organism: Viscum album; assembly: GCA_963277665.1. NCBI lineage: Eukaryota > Viridiplantae > Streptophyta > Magnoliopsida > Santalales > Viscaceae > Viscum > Viscum album. The sequence goes on from OY728162.1 coordinate 133,269,928, forward strand.
AAAAAAAATTCACACCATTATTGTGTATGATTCCAGGTGCTAGTTTCAAATCCTTGTGGATCAGGAAAATCCATTCAGGCTATGTTAGGACTGGCTTATACATTAGAGTAATGGGGTATCCATGTCGTTTCATGATGATAATCCATACATTATTGGGGTCAAAGTGGAGAAGAATACATTGCAGAATAAATGGAGTCAAAAAAATGAATTTTTCATCATATTAAAACCCAAGATGATGGAATCATGATGCCAGTGAATTGACTATTGTGTAGATTAACAATAATCTATTTGGGAATATAGGTAATGTTTATTCAATATATGGAATTTCACCAAATTTATATTTAGACTTGTTTTTTATTATATGTTTATCTAAAGTTCATAAATATATATCATTCTGATTAAATAGTGCATATTTTTTTGTGTGATATTTTGTTGATAGATTATAATATTTTGTTTATATTTATACGACATTTTTTTGAGTTTTTCACTTCTAATGAGTTGTCATGGGATAAGTGTTACAGGGTTTGAATAAGGTATCTAATATGAATTTAGGTATTATTAGATCATTTGAAATCCATTTTGAAGAAAGTAAACAAAATCCTTATTATTGATGGAAAAAAGGTTGTGGATGGTGATTCCATCCACTATATCCTTGATTATATATCATGATTCCAATTCATCGATACTCTTATATATTTATTTGATATTTCACTCTAATGTGGTGGTTGGTTGTGAATATATATTAGATACATCTCTCCCCCCATGAGGGTGTAACTACCATAAATGGATTCCAATATATAATGACATGTAATAGTATACCTAATTATGTTAGACAACTAAAGGAGAGTTTCTTTGGGGGGACAGATGGTAAAAATATAATGATACTCTTGTTATGGACCATTACCAAGTCATTTGAAGTGTTCTAATGATACTCATGTATACAGATCATTGATTAGGGGTTTTCCTCTTATTTTCAATTAGGTCATTACATGACTTGATGGAGGACCTATATTGAATAGGATTCCAATAAATTGAAGGAGGTGTATTGTATGTTTTCCATGTATTTATAGTGTTCAATAAATCACTATTTATTTCCAATTTTTTGATTGATTACATTCCTCCAAATGATTGTAACCTAAAAATAACCATATGAGATTTAATTTCTATGAAATCATCCATGGATTTATTCTTATTTTATTTATTTCTAAAACACTCCATTATTTTTGTTTAGCTAGTGGGGTTAATAATATAGTGGGTGATGAGTATTTTGATCATTCAGAAGACTTTATTAAAGTGATATTATTTTATTCACCAATTACATTATACACACTTATATTTAATGGTTGTAGTAATATATTATATATCATTATGATAAGTTTATATATCATCAATTTGATCTCTGGTATGGATTGGTTGACAAACTATTGACAACACATTGATTATTATCTGGGTATCTTTTACTTATCCTTAAAGTGATTATTATATCATTATTAGGGAATGAGAATTTTATGTTGTCCATGAAAGTGCTCACTTTTATTATCTTGGTATAGTCACATCATAGTTCATTAGTGTCACATTTTATGTTACATATAGAATGGAACATATTTTTATTTATCCTATAAATATTTTTAATTAAAATATATTTCTTACGGATTTCTTAGGATTACCACTCAATGGAAGATTTTATATTATGATTGATTTTTAGGAATGGATAAATCTTATATCCATGCAACCGAAGAGGGGGACACATGTATAGTTGTGAGAGGTAATGTTCTATTTGGAGTACCTAGAGTTAAAGGGGTTTATTCACCTAGACACAACTATTATTTCACTAATAAGAGTGGTGGGATTTCATGATTTTATTTAATTTACCATTGAAAAAACCTAGTTCTTATCATGAAAAATAATCCACATCATCATAAATACACTCTATTGAATTATTTTATTGGATTAATATTTTTTTATATGATTTATTTATGTTTTTTACACATCGTCTAGTGGTGAGGTTGAATGATATATCATTAACATAATTTTGAAATAGGTAAGGTCTAAATGATTTTCATTTGAATTGAATTATTCTAAAATGTGTCAATTGTATTCATAGAATTAATAACCAAAAAATTACATCTATTTCTTAGGTTATTTATAATGGTTATCGTTTTTGATATCCTTATATATTCGTAGATATAATAGGTCCATGATTAGTATCTAAATACCAAGATTAGTACTTTTATTATGAATCAACATTATTTTATGATTTCAAATTGTGACATATTGATATGATAGTGATACCTCTTGTTTTTAAGAATTTACCCAGGAATTGTTTTGATATATATATATTATTAGGTTTTTAGGATACTACATAAATTTATTCAGTTTTTTTTTTGGTTGTCTCACTGACTCCCTCAACATGATATGGGGAGCTTTGAGTGGATTGATATATGTGAGGGATCTTTCTCTAACCTAAAGAGATCTTTAATTCAACTCATAATCTAAACATAAACTAGACAGGTAAGGTATTTAGGGTGTCTTATTTATTTTTTATCCTTCAATCTCATCTAGATATTAATTTAAGATGGCATGGTTGTAATTTTTTGTTCATTAAATTAAATACCACATGGGAATGGGCTACCCTACCCTTGATCTCGAGTTAGATATAATAAACTATTCATTAATGTGTTAGTTCTATTATTATTGACATAAGAGTTTTGTGGTTTATAATGACCATTATATCATTATTTATATATATTCTCCCAATTAATGCAAAATATGATGTATTGGATTGAGATCTAGTACCTAAATTAATTCCATATTGAGATTCCATGAAACTATGGGAGGGGAAATAAAGTGTATGATTCTATGAGTAGAAATATATAGACATAGATGGTATACTAAATCCATAATTCATGGAATACAATTATATTTTGGGATATTTTTTTCAATTTTGAGGAGTGTTAAGGGATTATAGTACTAACATCTATTATTATCAAATAATCATTAATTGACATGGTGAAAGATATTATCATGATTATGTTATGATTGAAGGTGACTATGGATATTCGGTTATCTGGGGGCTGCAACAATATTTTAGTCATTGAGATAATGATTCCCGTTATGTTCGACATATTCTGGTGAACTCAATGGGTATAAGGGATAATAATATGTGGTTTTACTTTCCTTGAGATGAATAATGAACTCTCAATTGTATAAATGTTCAAAAAAGTCTATTAATAGTATACAGTATTTAGGTGGAGAAATGAAATTAATGTTTTGGCCACATTATAACTAAAATTTTTAAGATGAAACCCAAGAAATTATGGTAATTTCTTACAAATACTATCAAAATTATGAAAAATGATGATTTCACTGTAGAAATTGTAATGGGAATTTTGTGTTCTCTTTAAAAAATTGATTTTTTATGGATTATCATTGATCAAATGACCATGGTTGTATACATTTTGCAAATTTTGGTGATGTGTTTGGTCAATTTTCTAGGGAATTTATTCATATAAAAAATTAAACGACTTCATGAAATGACTACAATTATTTTTTCCTATAGGAATTATAGTTTTACATATTATTTATAGATGATTCCATAAAAAGAATTATGTATTTAGGAAAAAATTATTAAAATATACCATCCAAAAACTCGTGGAATAATGGATATCATGATACATGTTCTTAAGAAAATGCATTCAATTTGTGTCATAGATTTTATTGGAGCCATAGTGGATCATCTTGTTCTTGAAAGGTTATTATATGAAAATTACTATCATAATTTGATTTTGATATCACAATTTGAGGGTATTTATGGAGGACAATGCCGGTCACCTCTATAAGAGAGTACATAGAGTCATTCATGAACAAAGAGAGTGTCTTACACAATTATTTTAGGAATTTTATAAATAAAATGATGAAATTGGTGAACACTCGAATTAATTTTTGGTGTCAACTGGATAAAAAACTATGAAATGGGGAGTATGAGTTATGTGATCATTTATTATTAATAGTGTCAAATCATTTGAGGCACTACCAGTTTCTGTGGAAGGTGAATTCATTACATTATATAATGGGACATTCATGATTGTTTAGATGATTAATATAGTGGAACATTGAATAAAATTTAAGTAAATATACTATTCTATTCATAAGGTAATCTATCTATATATACATGAATTATACCGAACAAAGCACTTATACATGATCCTATCATTGGTGTAGATTTTTTGGATGGAACATCCTTTGAATAGAAGCCTTTATGTTTTCTAGTTCAAAGTTATTAGATTGTTTATTGGAAGAATGTAGCTGAAGTCTATATTGAGCAGAAACATGAGTGTATATTTTAGGATACTTGGATGTTGACTATATTAGAGATAAATATATATATATTTTTTGAATGGGGTTAACTATTATATATAAGGGATGAGAAATGTATATTATATGTACGCTAAAATTTCATTCATATATTATTGTCATTTTCTTCTATGAGTTACTAGTAGAGGCTAAGAATAGAGTTATGGAAACATAGGGATTAATGGTAAAATTTTATGATTAATAGAAGGTAACTTAATGAATCCAATTTATTGGTGATAAATACTTTTTTGGGATGAAATTAGTGGGTTAGTGAGCCCTTGTAAACCACCAGTTTATTTTTTCCCTTTTCATACATTTAACATACCACAAGTTACCAATAAGTTTTCCTTAAGAGACTTGAAGACATCTTTTATATAATTATTTTAAATTATAATGTTAATGAGAATACAACATTCACCCTTTTATATCTAATATTAATCGAACACAACTCTCACTTATTTATCCATCCTTCTTCCAAGTGTGATTTCACTTCTGCTAGAGCTAGTATTTGAGTGTTAGTTGCCTCATTGGATTCTAAATTATTTTTAACTACACTTACTCTATCTAAATTAAAATTTCCCAAACATAATTAATTTTCATATTTTATATTATAAAATTATTTTTTATAAATTTTTTCTATATATGATCTATTTGAAATGATCATTAGAGAAATATTCAATGATGAAACATATACTTTTAAAAGTTAGGAGGTGCCATGATTTATCCTTTTTATATTATTTCATGGTTTTGTATGGTGTATGTGAGTTATAAAGACTGTTTTAATTTTTTAGGAATGATGATAATTTATATTAACTGATAATTCTATAATGATAAAACATTTAGTAAACATTAATGGGTCCTTTAAGCCTTATGCTTTGACTATATGTAAACTTATGCCTATATAACCCATAGATAGGTTTGTTAAACATTTCATTAGTACCCACATGTGGTTTTATATAGTATTAAATGCTATATATGGATTTGAGAGGATGAATTTCCTGCTTCTTGGGGAACGAAACGCTTGTATTGCGGGTAATATTGTTGGGAGTTGGCCATAATATTTTATTTTAGAGTCTTTTTTAAGACAATATGGCTCTATATATTCAAGATGGATGGTTATATGGTATCACCACATAAGAGAGTGTTTCCTAGGCTATATCTATATATAACTAGGTGTCTATCTAAAGGAAAATTAGAAGTATTTTGAGTTGATCAGGTATAGTAATTATGAATATGAGTTAATGGTGATTTTATAAAATGGTATTTGGTGATATCCATCTCCCCATAGATTTTATTTATGTATGGTAATAGAAAATTAAAATTTTATTTCCATAATTTATTAGATAATACATTAACATTTCAATTAATTTTAATTGGTGAAAACCCATCCATTTTTTTCTTTATGGTTGGTCATTATACATTAACTACGTTTTTTATTTGTTATACATTTTTACTAATTATTTAATTTATGGTCAGTAATAACCCATTCACTTTTAGTTCACTTATGGATATAGGTAATCCATTCACCTTAGTATAAAGTTTATCTATTGATAATTTATTATTTTTTTCTTGGATATGTGGTTGATGATAACCTGTTAAACCTAATAAATGATTTATTTCACTTTAAACCAGATATAACATTGATTTTGAGACACATTATTCACCATACATATATTATATAGAGAATAATACATGTGTTATAACCCATTATTAAGTGGGGTTTGAGTATTCTATTTTGGGGGGATCAAATGTTTTTCAATTATTGGACCATGTGAGCATATTTTTAACTCCATAACATATTGAATATGGGATTTCACTGAAATTGGTGGCTTATTTGTTCCTATATTATGCGAATAAAATTATTTTATTGGTTATTACCACTCCATATCACAATGGGAATACATCCATTTATAGATTATTTATTTATAGACTCTAATGGTAGTGGATAATTTAGTATATCTCTCATACTTTATTTATTAATCTTTTTTTCGAATTAATATTTCATGATTTATGATATAAGAAATGGAATGGTCCAAATCATTGATTTTGGAGCTATATATATATATCCCAAGGATTATGATATGGGAGAGGGAGATCTCTTGAGCCCATAATTTTTTTATATACCCATGATTTTTACATGTGAATTATGTATTTTATAGGATCTACCCTTATGGTGATCTTGTATATGATGTATAATTTTGATGTAGTTGGATGGTTTTACATTTTTTAATATCATGAATGTTATTTTCTATTATCACCATAAATTCTATACTATATGTTTATATTTAAAATTTTGAATTATTTATTGTATTTAAATTTCAGTTTGTAATAAAATTATTACAGTCTCCATACTAGTTTCATAGAACCTCATATCTCATCAAGTTCCTATGATGTATGCATATACATTATAATGATATAGCCTTATGAATTTCCAGAACATCAGTTTGAGTTAATAGTTTTACTTTATTTCTATTGGATAATATTTTGTAGTTTTTATTGTTAGAGATTTATTTTATAAATAATACATATAAAAACCTTATAATAAAAGCTGTACTCTTCTGGTCTGTATCCATTTATACCATAATATTAACAAATTCCAAAAAATGATTTAATTTTGTATAAAATATTAAATAATTAATGTTATATATTCTAATCCCATAACCATCCTTATATAGTATGAAAAATATTTAAAAACATATTATGAGAACATATATCTCAGTAAGGGATATAAAAAATAAGGAAATAGTTATTCATGTAAAATACATTAAAACCCATGAAAAATGAATTCTTGAGAAAACTACATTTTACTAATGATCTGTAATTTATTCCATTCAAAGATCATTTATTTTACGTTGTGAAAACAAATTATTTCCTTGAAAATTTATTTCCATGCATAAAAAATTAATATATGTTCCCTAAGACATAATCTCATAAAACCCATACAGAACACTTACAAAATGGAATAACCATTCGACCAATATCCAATATAATTCTTATGATAATATAATCATTACCCAATTAATTAGAGTTATATCTATGTGCACAAATTGTTTAATATTTAGTAGGATTACATGAAAATATCTGGGTTCAACCATAATATTTGATATCCATGAACCACAACATGATATAAAACATTTTCATCATTTTAATAACTATATTAAACTCTTATATAAGTCAATTCCATATATCACGATCCAATTTTCTATGATTTGACACTTTTCTATACAAATTTCAATTATTTTTAAAAATAAATTTTTAAAAATAAATACTCAAAAAAGGGGAAATGGTTTTTACATTTTAAAAAACATGTAATCTTGAAAATGAATCCAAAAATGGAATAATAGTCACAATAGAAGGAAAATTCATTTATATCATTCCATTTCAAACATGTAAACATGTTCCCTTTATAAACATTTGAAATAAAGTAAAAGCGACATGAAATTTTGTTTATAAATATTTTATTCCCATATAAAAACAATTCAAATATAATTTTAAAAACATGTAAAAGTAATGAAATAGAGTTTGATTTAAAACATGAAAATAAGTTTCTTTCAGTGAAAATCCCCTTATCACTTATTACACACATGAATTTTAAACCACAATAAATAACTAATTTTTTTTAAAAAAAATTATCATGATTATAGATAAATTAGTTATATAGAATATCAAATGGACTATATATACAACTTATAAAAAATTAATTGTGCATAACATCCATATTTTCATCAATGAAAGTATATTGAGATGATGTCCCTTACCTTGAGTTTGACATGTCAAATGTGTATTTATATTATAGAATAAAAAATATTTGTTAATTATTTAAGTGATTTAGAACTATTTTGAATTTTATTATTACTTTAATTTTACTTATTAATAATTTTTATATGATTACAAAATAAATTGAGTTTATCTCTGATGTTTTGACCATATTCAGCTTATTTGTGGAAAATGTTGTTTGTAGGTCAATTATGTTCAAAGTGTTCATTAATAGAAATATAAAAAATCATAATCCAAAAATATTGATCATATTTATAAATAAATTATACTTTTAATACCAATATTTATGTATGGTTATGAAAATTGAACCAACTTTATGACCATGTAGTGGGTAGGTCGTTCATACGCATGAGTAATGTTCAATTTTTCAATGATCATTATGAGAAAATGGGACGTTAAATTTTAAATTTTAAAATTGATTATTATTTCATAAAAACACTATTATAATATATATATATATATATATATATATATAATTTTTGTGATGTTTTTGTGAAAAATTGAATCACATCTCTTTGGGAAGGCAGTAGTCTACACAACCATAGATGACGTTATAACGTTTTTAGTGAGTGAAAAGGTGAGAAATAAAATGTTATATATTAAATTAACAAAGAAAAATATGTAATAAATATCATAAGAGGTAATTTATGTCACATATATTCATTATATTTAGCCTTATTACTATACATGTAACACATTAGTGAAAATGAATCACATCACATGGCGACAAGATAGTCTATCATGCAAAAGAATTATAATATTATATCCCTTATGTAATTAATTATAAAAAGGGTATATTTTATATAATGAATCTAGAGGTATATGGATGTTTTAAATATCATAAATAAACCTTATATCCATCATTACACCCAACTGTGAGATGTGGTAATGAAAAAACAAATTACATCATTTCGTGAGGCAGTAGATGCACTACACCCAAATAATGATTTTGTAACAAAGTTGATGGAATTCAGACTTTGTGTAGGTCAGAACCTAAACATAAAATCATCCTATTATATTTATTATTATATGTTTATTATATTTTCATGTTATAATAAGAATTTAATGTGGTGGAGGAAGAAATAAAACCAAAAATCTCATTGATGAGTGTACATATTCTTTGCAAATATCTTCTGGCATTGCACCAAAGGCCTTCCATGAAAGGATTTCTTCACAAATTAAGGATTATAATATGGGATTATGTAAGTAAAGAATTTATTTTATTAGGACATGGATGATCTATATTTCATGAATGTTGTGGATAGAGGAGGGGATAAATTGGTATTTTATAAGTGGGTTGTGTAGAAAATTCTAAAATATTTGAAATAGATAATTCCACCCATTTTGTTTCTCATGTAAAGAAGACCCAATATTTCAAAAAACAATATAAAATAATGGATAAGTTAGAAATGTTTATATAAAATGGAATTTGGAAAATATTCTTGGTTATTTTATCCCATATGTTTAATGTTTAACCACTCAATAAACATGTTTTTACCTTATTTTATGTAATTAATATTAATTAATATTACTAATATATTTAGTAAAAATTTATTTCAAACATGTTATAAATTATATATTATTATAACTCAAAATATGGATTCAATTTATTAAAATTCAATTCAAAAATGTTTTAATATTTAATTTATTAATAATCCTCGAGACACAGCGAGACAATGGATTTTTGAGAAGTGTATTTTTTTTAAAAATGGTTCCAATTTAACTATATAAATAATAATTATTCCTGAAAGAAACTAATATAATATTTATTTATATATATTCTATATGTTTTATATAAAAAATCCCAATTTTTTATATAGGACTTATTATCTTTAATCAAGAATATAAATTTGTGGTTCCCTATAATATATATCCTCTTCCAACTAAACTACTATAAGGCATAAAAATGAGATGAATCTCACCCTTATTTCCTTTCTATTGAAACATAAAATATATAGTTTTACTAAGATAAACACATAAATAAACCCACTTTATAGGGAAATTATCCACCCTCCTCCAAGATTTAATATATTCTAATGAACTGTGGACTCAGTTGTTACTCGTTACAAAAACACATCAATCTTTTTTCACAGAGAAAAATTGAGAAAAACAAGATCACTAACATCAAAATGGTGTTCTACCCTCTGGTTATATATAAATGTGTATGCATGATTTTACCTATCATCACATGTCAGAGAATCAAATGATATTTCCCTACCATTTAATATAGGAACTATTTTCCCCAATACATCCCTTCACCAACAACATCCTAAAATGATCGTCTCCAACAACACTTTCTATATAGTTTCTCAAATGTTGTCATCTGCATACTGGAATGAAATTAATTATTATAAGAAAAGGCAACCAAATAATGGTATCGATACCAACTTCTCTAGTAATCCATCCAGCAAGAATAATTCATAGCTTCTAAGTTACGTGTCTTTTATTCATATTATCCATAAAATTTATGATTAAAATATGTATAGATATTTAATTTAGTACAAAAAAAGTGTCCCTTAGAAATTGAATAACCTCCTGAGATCATGGAATGATACATTAGATATATGTACACCATATAACTTTATAATAACCTTTACATACAGTCGATACTTATTATCTAAATACATTAAGACTCTAATTAGAATTAAATGTTCTCATTTAGTTAATAAATTAGAAATAAAACAAGTGGCATTGTTACCTTGAAAAGTCATTGTAAATTTTATTATATAATGCATGATATACTCTCCTATTTTCACTTTGGCTATAGAAAATATTGATGCATCCCCTTGAGTAATTGTTTTTCTTATTTAACCTACTTAAAATTCAAACACATCATAGTAAACCTAGCATTATCACATTTCACTCCATCTGACTAGAAATACTCTTGATGGTTTCATTATGACATAGTGATTCCAATATGAAAGGAAAACAAAAAACTACGATCTTCAGTCAAAATCTATATCCTCAACTGGGAATCAAAATCCCCACATAACCTTTTAACAAATCATAAAACATCTACTTAATCAATATTAAAATTAGGTATCTTACCCTTCTTAAAAATTACACCTTTTCCATCAAAGCATGATCCTCATAATGAGCTCTCGTAATTCGTTTTGAAAATTTTGACTATAATAAAACCTGAAACAAAAAAAGGTAGTCAATTAGTTTAAAAGTTATAGAAAAAAAATCATCAAATCCTTAACTAATGGGTAATGTTATGAATATGTCATGATTAATGTATCATTAATTTTTTGACCTGAAGAATCGAACACTTTTTTTTCACTTATAGGCTAATAATGAATCTCACAATCATAATAGTTTATTAGTTCCATACATCTTCTATGTCTCTTGCTCAGTAATTTCTATGTGAATAAATATAAAAAAATTGATATGTATATATTTTACACTATACACCAAACAAATGATTCCTATAAAATTTTAAATAGAAAAACACAATAGTTAATTCCAAATCATTTTTATGATAATTTTACACATGATGTTTTAACAATTGTGAAGCATTATTAATTACATAATCATGCTACATATGGAGAAAACCAAGTAATTTCAATGAAGAATAATTATAAATGAAAAATTCCATTTCTCAAAAGGAGGTCCAAAACTATGGAATTCACCAAAATCTTCTTTTTTATATTCTAACATTAATATTCACATTCCATTATCCAAAAAAACATAAATCTATTTTAACATAACATATTCACTCAGCTAGATAACTAAGAAAGGATTCTAATAAATCTATAGTATTTACCATCTAATCTAACAAAACCAAGAATTATTGTGACATTTTTCGGTTTTCCCCTTCCCAAATAACTCTTTCAGAGGTTGAAAGGTTATTCCATTTTCTAAATAATGTGACAAAAAATGAAATTTATTGCAACCAAAGTTCACAATTTCTAAATTTACAATATGTATTTTTTTCTTTTAAATTCTATGAAACAATCCTTTGGTTCATTTCAAGTTAAAGTTGACTGTTAAGAGACACTAAATTGTCATTAATAAACACAAGCACATAATTTTCCATGAACTCTTGATAAATTATATTCATATGTTCCATAAATTAAAAATGGTTATTAGATAATACCAAATTAAAAACCAAAAAAATCATAGTGGGCATATCTAGTCTAAAACAAAATTTTCAAAATTTCTTATTCCTTAACATTAAACTGATGGTACCCCAATCATAGGTCAAATGTTTAAAATTACTAATCTACATGAATCTAATCAGACAAATAATTGATTTTATTCATATAATTCATGTTATGACCAATTATGTTATTCAAGGATCTATAATCAGTGAAATGTGTCATTAAACCATATTTCCTTTTAACAAAAAAATAAGATGACACCATAATGAAGTGTTATGTTAGATTAAATCATTATTTAATAACTCATTATATTTTATTATCAATTATAAAATTTCAACATGATCCTTTCTATATGGGGTTTCATAAATAAGAATAGAATCAGGTACTAAGCCAGCAGTAAATTCATCCTCTTTCTCAACAACAGTTGAAGGACAATAATTTGTGATAAAATCCATGTATTAATTTAATATTTGAACCTCAAAAATGTTAATAATTTCTTTATTTTCAACAATATTATCTAGGTAACATTTACATTCATCTCTATTAAAAAAAATTCTTCTTAGTATGTTATAAAGGGCAGGATATCATTTCAAATAATATTCTATGAACTAAAATCTATCTTACCCTAATAAACCAAAAGTCAATCCATTCAAATTATGATATCAAACTGGAATATATTTTCCTCAGAATGATTTATAAGAATACCACATCACTTATAACCATAATGAGACTCTTATAAATCAGGGCCTATTTAATAATGCCACCATGTTGTTTCACCGAAATTTATCTTAATTTAATTAGGTTACATTCTCAATTTCTTAAAAAACATTTTTTAAATTATATATTGAAAAGATAAAATGTTAAACAGGGAATTGTAATAATTAAAATACATAGTACACATATTTTGTAAACATTTCATTATATTGACCAACATAATCTATAGTACTAGAAAATGGCCTTGCTACACATTTCTATTTCCGATCATGATGTTTTCCCTCTCATTAAACTACCCAAAGACCCACATTAGCATTATGTTCAAAATCATTACACCAAAAACCAATTACCGATGTATGAATATCCATTACCCATTCTATGCTTCTTCAGGATTGTTTTCTTATCACTCATGTGACATGTGGCCAAAAATTCTACATTAGTATCACTTTACTGACATTATTAGACATTCTCCATGGTGATTTTTACCATATGTACCATAAGATGATAATGTTATTTTCATACCTCATGATTTCATTTATTTATGGTTACCTATCATATGTCATCCTAACTACTTCTTAATTTTTTCATCATGAGGCACATTAGAGTTATAAAACACTATATAAATCTTTTCAACACAATTAAAAAATGTCTCACTACTTTTAATTTCTCGTGTGGCCAATGATCTCTATATAATTTATTATAAAAATTAGTAAAACTTATTAATATTACTATCAATGTCTCAAATAAATTAAGAAACATTCGTATCCAATATTGTGAGGTTTTATTCATATTTACCTATGAAATCATCATTTTTTTATCCATTTCCTGGAATTGTTCTCCCATTCAATGTAGAAAAAACATAGTGAAATTTTGGTTAAGAAAAGATCTTAAAATATTTCTCAATCCATAGCATCAAGATCATATTTTATTATGGTATTCCTAAAAAAAGGCCACCATTGATCGACTTCACCTTGAAAACCGTACAAGATAATAGTTTCCTTTTGATATCAAAACCATACCATTACATCAAATATCATCTCCCATGTATTTATCAATACTTCATCAATCAATGTTTTATATGATTGACTGAATGATGAGGGGTTTTTCTCATGAAGTTATCCACAATAGACATGTTCCTTCATTGTATATTAGTTTCCTCTCTTCCACAGATAATACTAACATTTCTGACTTGTATCAACTGGTTTATCACTATAAAAAATAGTTTTGTTCCTACTATATCTATCATATGATACTGATATTGAAGGATATCTTCATGTTTGTTCCTTCCCAAAACTGGTTCCCTATTTTATTAGTGAAAAATCATTATGAGAAGACATATTTTTGATTAAAAAACATTTTATTCTTCATATTAAAAAACAATATAATTGAGTATAAGTTAAGATATTTCAAGGGTGATTTATTATCATTATCTTTACCTCTATAGTTATCTTACCATCCTTATATGCCATCAATAAAGACCTAAAATTAAACATTACATAATCATTAATATTTTCATGAATTTAAATTTTCTTCATATATATAATTTTAAGACATATTTAGTTTATAAACCATATATAATAAAACCATATAATTTAAAGCATACACTTTGGATTAGTATTCATATTTCCAAACATGTAATACTTTTAAGACAATTCTTTTTATTTTCACGAACACTATTTATGAATTTCAATATAACCTCCTTCAATCTCTTACCCGTCATTAAATACAGTGAAAAATAATTAAAAATATGTTATGAGCACAAAAATATCAGAAAAAGATAAAAAATAAGTAAATTATTAGTCTAGTGAATAAACCAAAATACCCATGATTTTTTTCTTGAAAGAATAAAATTTTATCCATTATGTGAAATATCATTCCTCTAAAAATATCATTTTTTTTACTTGATGAAAAAAATTATTTTCATTATAACTAATTATTAGGCATAGAAAATTCATGTTGGTACCTTGGTACATCATCTCATCGAATCTATTATAGAATCCTTAAAAAACATTAGAAATTGTAATAAACATAGGGAATAAATCCTATATAATTATATATAGAACATAGCCATTAACCAGTGTAGTGGAGTGCTACTTAAGAGATCCCCACTATTTAAGGTATAATGGGCTCACATTTCAGTATCCGATAATAACCATCGTATATACATTCCACTAATGAAAACATTAAAAAACATTTCATCATTTGAAAAAATCTTTTAAAATTTTATGAAAATATATTTAATATATTGAAATGAAATTTTATTTCCAAATATTATTATCTATATAATAAAAACCATTATCTGGAAAAAAAATCTAAATATGGACATAAACAATTTGGAATCATGGGATTACATTTTATAAAAAAAGTATTCATTCTTATAGAATATAAAAATTAAATAATGGTCGTAGTGGTAGAAAAATTCATTGTCTTCATTCCATTTAAAAAACAAATAATTATTCCTTTTAAAATACATATAAATAAATTAAAAGAGACATAAAATGAAAATTATAAATCCTTAATTTCGATTTCAAAATAATTGAAATGACGTTTTAAATACATGGACACTGAATTGAAATAGGGTTATTTGGAAAACCATAAATGATAATTTGGTTTTGCAATGAAAAGCCCCTTATCTCTTATGAAACACTTGAATCGTAAAATAATAATACTGAATAACATCTAGAATTTCCTCAATAAATGAAAATTGAGATGAATTAATTTACCTTTATTTTGACATTTCCTATGTGTCTTTGTCATCCAGAATTATAAACATATGTTAATTATTTAATTTCATGAGAAATAATTTCAAATATATTAATAATTTTATTTTACTAATTAACATGTTCTATATTATTACATATATATTTATGTTAATGTCATATTTTTTGACCGTATTCAACTAATGTGTCAAAAATGGCCTTTCGTAGGATGACTATGGTCAAGAGATCATTTTATAAACATATAAAAAATAATTATTATAAATTAATTACAATAATTTTAAATAAATTATAAATTTAAATCCAATAATGAAATATGTTTTTGAAAAATTTATTAACGTTATGATCATGGAGACAGAAGGTTGTATGTACGCATGAGTAACATTTCCATTTTTCAATGATCATTATAGAAATATTATTAGTAAAATTATATCATTTTATAATTGTAATTATATAATAAATACCATGATTTTTTAATTATATATACATATATATATATTTTATTATTGGGATTTTTTATTACAAAAATGAATCACATCGCTTCGAGGAGGTGGTAGTCCACAAATCCACGAACAATAGTATCATTATTTTTGTGAGTAAAAATGAGAGAAATAAAATGATATGTAATAAAAAAATAATAATAAATATGAAATTTAATATCATAATATTTCATTTATAACACATATATTTATCATCTTTATAGTTATTACCTTCCATATAACGCATTAGTGAAATCTAATCACACGGCTTCACAAGGTGGTAGGTTGATATAAATATAAATTCAATTATTATATACATTATTTTTTAGAGAATACATTGTTTGTATTTGATATAATAACTATATAAATATAATTATGTTATATATACAATATATAAACTTTATATCCATCATTATACCCAACCGTGAAATGTGTTATTGGAGAAACGAACAACATCATTTCGCGAGGCGGTAGTCTTCCATACACACAAATGATAAATTAATAACCCATTTGATTAAAGTGTATTCAAGTCTAGGTTGAACATATAACATAAAAACATCCCATTATATTTAGTGTATTATGTTTATTATATAATCATGGTATAATATGTATTTATGTTGGAGGAGGAGGATATAAAACAAAAACACTTATTGATGAATGTTACAAATTATTTGGGTATCTCCTTTAGATATTCACTAATGACCTTACTTGAATGTATTTATAACTATATTAATGATTATATGATGATATTAGCTATGTATAGAAGTGATTTTGGTAGGTCTGGGTTGATCCAAATGGCTTGATATGTGTGAACATATGAGGAGATGGGGAGACATTTTATAAGTGGAGTTACTGAAATAATTTTATATTATTTAAAGATAGATTTAATCCCAAATTTTTTCTGGACAATTGGACCCAAAAATGAAAAAATCCTGATTTTATAAGTCATAAAGTATATATATTTTCATCCAATGTCTTTTGGAGTTGTTTTTTTTCCTTAGGTTTAATTTTTAACCACTAAGTAATCTTGTTTTTTTATTAATTGAGGTATTTAATTTTAATTACATTCATTAATCTGCATTTTAAAATAAAACTTATTAACATATTAAAAATTATAAATTATTTATATTAATTATTTGGAGAACATATTTCTAATGTAAATTCATATATTTGGACAAATTTAACTTAATATTAATCTCACGTATGTGGTTATACAAAAAGTTTTTAAGACGGGTATTATATTAAAAAAATATTGTTCTATATTAAATCAATGAATAATAAAAATTATTTCATGAAGATAAAATAATATATAATTGTATATATTATATACATTTATTGGGAAAAAATACCACAAGGTACCATCTTGGTGGTTTTGGGGTTATTGAATTTACTGAAAAGGATAGAAAACCACGAATCAGTTTGGATGGTGTCGTTGAAGCAGATATTTATAGTTGCTCCGTCTCTCGGGGATTTCCAACATTTTAGGCCTCAAAATCAGGAGATTTTTATTTTTTATTTTTGAAATGGAGTCTATATAATTCAATTCACATACCACGATGGAGGTACGCAGAACAAAAATTGAAAATTCTGAAATGATGCTTTCCATATATCATCGATATGTAGACTGTGAAGGGTGATACATGAACAAAGTAGCCAAAATTGTTTATGGGATGATTGAAATTCACTATAGGATCATCAGTGCATTAGAGTATTTTCATTTTCGGTTTGATGTGGTGATTAGGGATACAAAAATGGTTTTGTCCATGAAATAAAATAAATACTATAATGGAACAATGGTGTTATGTAGACCACAAAGCACAGTCTGCGGTAAAGGCTGTACAACATCAAATTTTTGGGTAATTTGGATTTCTGGGTTTTGAGAGTCTATTTTATTATATAAGGACCCATAATTAGATGTTATGTATAAGGATAATTACATTAGAAAATATCAACACTCCACAAATAATTCTTCAGTGTCCAAATTGGTTCACAAGGTATAATTCCATGAAAGAGGTATTTGACGGAGAATAGTTCATGAATGGGGGTTTTTAATTCTCTGTAACTTGTAAAGGAAAATGATATATGGAAGAAGGGTTTGTCTATATAAGAAAGGGAATTATGTTGGAGAAAAGGTGGTCTGCAAAAGAGGATTCCACATAGAGAAGAAGAGGCGGCCTGCAGAAGCATGGGAAGTACACAAAAGAAAAGGTGGTCCAAGGAAGAAGAGATGATTTGCATAAGAAGTGGATGTTCGTGGAAGTGATGAATGTCTGCAGAATAAGAGGAGTTCCATGAAGAACTCACTCCATGTGGTGCAACACTGTTCTTGGAGGACTGAAAGATAATCATGAAGGATTCATGGAAGTTTTGAAAGTCACTGAAAACGTTCGTGAAATTTATTTACAAAAACTAGTCGTATATTGAAAAGTGGATTTAATGTATGGGTAGAAGTATATCATATTAGATCATCTAGAAATAATTGATGATTCATTCATCCAGGGAAATTTAGGGACCTATAATTCCATAAACTACATGTGGATTTGTTCTGATGTAGTGAGGAAAGGATGTGGAAGACGGTGATCCATTCCACTAGAAGTGATCTAAAGAACAAGAAAAATGGAGTTACCTTTTGGAATGAAGTGATATAACACTAAAAATTGTAATGGTTGTGAGCCTTGTAATAGAATTGATCTATCCTAAACCTTGTAATTTTGAATTGATCCTTTTCTGATTTAGTACATCCACACATCATTGTTGTATGGTCCTTAGACGTAACCAAGTGATAGTGATCCACGTAAAATTGATGTGTCTCATGTATGATTTAAATTCTATTCATTCATTTATATAATAAAGGGAGATAAAGGTGTTTTGTTGAATGAAAAAACAATTTCCAAAGGGGTATTTTTTTAATTTTTCATAACTTAATTAATCCCCATCTTATGGTATTTAACATAATTGAGATAATAATTGGTATTACAGATAAATCTTGAAATTCATTAATTTACTCTCAATTGAATAAATGGATATTTTCAATCAGAAATGGATTCTAATATTTTATGGGAATAATTTTCATTTATTTATGAATAATATGTAGCACTTTTTTGGAAATTAAGAATGGATATATTTACAAAAGTGATGCTTTGACGTTTTCCCAATATTGATAGTGCTGATTTATTAAAAGATGTATGAAGGGGATTTGATGGAGACTACAAAGGAATCAATACATTAGGTATAGCCCTATCAAATTTTCTATATATTAAGCTGATCTCATGTAAGTCATAAAATACCAAATGGGAAATTTTGTTGAATATTTATGAGGGAAACTCTAATGGGAAAGAAGAAATTCTTTAAGTTCTATGGAATAAGTATGAGGATCTCAAAATTTACCATAATGTGTTTGTTGATACGTTCATTAACTTGGTAAATGTTGATATGTAAAACATGCATAGTCGTGGAGAAATTATTGAAGATTTTAAAATTGTTATGTGTATCTTTAGAACACATCCACCTTGGTTCAATCAAAATGTTTATGTATTCGAAGATAATTATCCAAAGGAGATGACAATATAATCCTTTTAGAGTAGTCTTATAGATAAAAAATGAGAAATGGTAATAAAGATTCTATGGGAATGGGGAAGTCCAAAGAATTTATATTCTAGGAAATTAAAAAGCTCTTCATTGAATATGGATAATAATATTGAGAGAAAAATGCAGCGATGTCATTCCATTCTTCAAATATTCAAAGTGGAAAAAGGAAATTTTAAAGGGAATCTCTTTCTTTCATGATTTCTATATGGAATGGTTGGAAATATTATAGCAGGGTATAAAAATAATTTTAAATAAGATTAATATGATAAAGTAGAAGTTATATTGAAAAAGTATTCAGCCTACTTAAAAGGTAATGAAAATTTTAGGAAAAACTTCTTCAAAATAAGGAATCTACTTTCAAGAGAAGATAAAAGATCATTAGAATATGAGGTAGAAGAATTAGGGAACTGAATGGATCATAAAGAATATGCTATGGTGGAATTAGTTTGATATTACATAATAAGAGAAGAAAGAGATAATGAAAATGGAAAAGGTGAAGTAAGAGTTTACCTTTAGCTCGAATTAGAAGATGTTCATGGGGAAATACATTTTTAATTATCCAAAACAAAGAAATCAAAAAATGATAGTGGTGATTAAAAACACCATATCTAATAGTAGGAAGAATAAAAGTATTATATGAAAAAATAAATTGAAATACTAAAGTCTTCAATGTCATTGAACTCAGATAATGAGTATAAGCTCATAATTGAATAATTGAAAGTAGAAGTTGATAGTTTAGCTAATACTTGAAATGATAAAATCAAACTATTAATGAACATTATGAGGAAGCTGTCAGTCTCCCAAAAAAGTGTTAAGGACCATGAAAAACTACTCTCTCTAGGAATGACATTATGAAAGTAGATCATACATCAAATAGAAAAGATGAATGTGAAGCATAGTAGTCCAGTTGAACAGAAGCAATATTCAAATCCTAATAATGAGGCTGATATGGGGCATGAACAAAAATAGAATAAAGTAACATTTTATGTTAGCCTATAAGAATCCAATCTTATATTAATGATTTATTTAGGTATGAAATTGAATTATAATATTCAAATAACCCAATGAAAAATTATTGGTGCATTATTGAGACACAAGAATGAACCTCACTAAAGATTCTAATGTTGTGGAATGATTGGATACTCACAAAACGTTCCTTCTGTATCCATGAAGAATTTTAAGAAACAATACCAATAGAGACAATCATATAAAACTCAATATTCAGAACATCAATTTATGACCACTATTTCAGGTGTGTAGGATTTGGGAACATGGTAGGACACTTCTCATCAATAATTTGGAGAAATGTGTTGAATAAGAATAAAGGTGGTGATAAGAAATAATTCAATGAATCATCAATTTGGTTGAAAAAGAAAAATCAGTTTTCATCATTGAAATAGGAAGCTGGTCCATATATCTTTGGGTAAGAACAATTTCCTCAATCTGTACTTGGTATTAAGTAATAAATAAGGATAGAAAAAGAGATATGAACATGAAATGGTGGAAGATATTGATTTTAAATAATCACATCACAATGTAATATATATCATTTATAGTTGATGGATATATAATATAATAATATATATGGATATGGTGACAAAAATTATGTACGATAAGGAAGGAATCGTAAATAATTGTAATAAAGAGGGCCTAGTGACTTTTGTCTCATGAAAATACATGTTTTGGTGAAAAGACAAGAGAGATTAAAATGTATTGATTTTTGAAGGTCTCAGTAACAACCTATTAATTTTAAGTCAATTGTTTGACTTCAAACATTCCATATAATTTCAAATAAATTATGTGCCATCAAGGAAAAATATGGTGTAGTTGTTTTATAGGATATGTGTATTAAATGATATCTATATGTTGTGAGCAGTGTAAAATATATGTTATTTCAATACAAGGAAGTTGAAAATTAGTTATGTAATAAACATATCAGTCACATGATCTAAACATCCATGGAAGATCTGGTGAAATATGATGCTTCTTGACACCACCCTAGATTATCATGAGATCATACCCATACATGTGGTGCTTGTCAACAAGGTAATATCATTCAAAATACATATCAGGAAAAAGTTAAAATCATAAAAAAACATTTTATTGTGTTGGTGATATTGATGTGTATGAATCAATTTCACCAACAAATATTTTTGGATGGAGATATTATGTTATCTTAATTGACGATTTTAGAAAAATCGCTTCTGTTTCAGAATCACTCTAAAATATGGGGGGGTTTGAATTAAAATAGTTTAATGGAAATTGGATAATATGGTAGGTTAAACAATCAATATGATCTGAATAGATAATGTAATATAGTTCACAAATATCCATGTAGATTATTATATCATGAAACATGGGATAAGGAACAATGTTTTACCAGTCAACACTATAAAATATAATGGAGTAGTTGAGAGAAGAAATTGAATTATCGACAACAAGGAATGAACAATACTAATTGAAGAAGAATATCTGGAGATGTTTTGGAAATAATGAATGATGACATCTATCAATACATAAAATAGTGTGTTATTATGTCAGAAAAAAGAAAAAAATCTATATGAGCTATTGTAGGGAAAGAATCAAACATTGATGTACATTCAAGTCTTTAGAAGTATGTGTTTCATTCTCAATATGGAGAAACCCATGATGTTTTAATCACATAGAAAAGGGATTATTTGTCATGGATACTAAAGAAATAAAATGAAAAAAAAATGAATTAATAAGCATCTCGAAAGCGCATTCCAATGAAATGACATAATAATAGTAGATAATGAGGAGAATATTCAGATAATACATGATCATTTTTTGGAGGAATGTTATAATGAGAAAAGAATATTAGAGGATGTTATAGTTCCATAGGTTGATTGAAAAGATATTCCAGACAATGAAAAGTATTATCTCAATTCATTATCTAGTCAAATATCGAAGGGAAGAGATGAAATTGATCGACAATACATAATTGGTGTTCAGACAGCACTAGTGAAGACATAGATGATGGATACTCTATTGAAAACATTTTAACAATCATAAGTAGAGACTAATTGTTTTTGATGAAGTAGTTGTCAATTGAAATTGGGTTTAGGTTATTAATAAAGATCATAACCAAATTGAGAGAAATCCATCATGGGATATTCATTTTAGTCAAACATATAGTAATGACATTTTGGATAAATGGGTCATTCACATCAAGATGAATAAAGATTGTAAAATGATTTGAAATAAAGAATGGATAGTGCGGAAAGGATATTCCTAGATAGAGGGTATATATTTTTCTGAAACATTAGCACCTGTTGCAAGGATAAATACAATCATAATAATCATGGCCATAAATATGAAAAGTACATTCAATTATTTCTAGATTGATGTTCTGTCAACATTTCTAAAGGGGGTTCAAGAATAAGAAGATTATATTGAGCATTAAAAAGGTTTTATAATTCATGAAGATGAGAATAGAGTTTTTCGGTTGAAGAAGACACTATATGGGTTTAAGAATACACTAAAAATAGGTTATTTGAGGATAGATTAGTTTTTAAAAGTGTTTAATTTTCAGTGTGGTGGATTTGATTAAAATCACTATGTCAAAAGTGACATTAATCAAATTATGATGGTTTTGTTATATGTCAATGAGATAATCATTTCTGGATCAGATTAAGCTAGTGAAAATAATTTTTTCAATACATAATAAGTGAATTAAAATGCCAATGGAAATTGAACTGAAATTTTTGTTAGTTCATTGATGATTCAATGAATGACTGGCACATTTATTTATCAATAAAAATATTAAAAATTAATTTTGAGAAATGTTGGAATGGTTAATTCCAAAGAGATGATGAATACAGTGGACAACTAGATCAAACTAGCATGAGATGATGAAGGAAATACGATTAATATCACAAAATTAGAGTAATGAATTTTAGTCTGTTGTACATGACGGTGAAAAGACCTGACATCGTTTTTCTTAATGTCTAAGAAGAATGGTATCAATGAAATCCCTTTGAAAACCACTTTATAATAGAAAAAAAATACTTCATTATATAAAGGGAATTATGGATTCTGGTGATTTGTACAATAATAAATATTGGAATGAGTTTTCAGGCAATACAGATTCACATTGGCCTATTTAGAAAATGATAAAAAATCAATGTCAAATGGTGACATCTATATTGTCAGATTGGGTATTTTTTGGCTGATAATTAAACAAGAAATAAATATAATTGATCATCATAGTGTCTGAATATATTGTGGCTACCCAAATGTGCAAACAATTATTGTGGGTGAAGTAGCTGATTAATGATATTGGAGTAGATGTAAGGTCTTCGATCAGAAGCCATTATGATAATTCATGTCATACTACTATTAATAAAAAACCCCTCCATCATGCATAGAAAAAAGAATGTTTAAATAAACTATAATATTATAAATGATATGATGGATAAAGAGATTTCATGATTTAATATATTCATACAGAACTATAGGTTTCGGACATTCTGACAAAGGGCTTACACAAAGAAGCATTTGAACAACATTCACTAGCTCTGGGAGATTAGCTAATTCGCCTCACATTAAAATGTTTGTATGTGGAACCGCCTCACCCAAAAGTTTTTTGTGTTTTCCATAATGTGTTGATCTTTGTTATTTACCCTGTTACAGATTTTGAAGGAGTGGCCTTTTGGTTAATTGAAAAAGGGGAATAATTTGTAGCTGTAAAATGGGAGAAAAAATATTAATCAAGATAGGGGAGAATACGATAGGAGGAGTAGTGAAGTAGGGGGATTATTTATCTTATGATGCTAAATGTGATCAGTCAAATATTATATATTATGAGAGATGAGGTTTGCGATGGATGTGGATACATGCCTTTGGAGTGGAATAAAGTGATTCTTTGATGATCTTTTCATTATACCGTTGTTTCACTTTCTAATAATGGATCATGTTGGAATAGAGTGTGTGTTGAGTAAATTATTCATTATTATATGAATTACAAGAAGTGAATTCGGATAGAATATTTTATAATATTCAAAGATTTGTCCTTTTTTGAGAAGTTTTGAACAAACCCAAAAGGGGAGATTATTGGGAAAAATCCTACAAGATCTAATATTGGGGTTTTAGGGAGGTTGTGTTTGTTGAAAAATCTAGATAACCATGAATAAGTGAGCAATGGAAGAGGAAGACAAGGATCTTTTCCACCAGTTGTGAGCTTGAGAATGAGACATAATGAGTACCCCTGAGAATGTAGTGAGATGACTATAAAAATTGTAATGGTAGTGGGAATAGGTATAGAAGTGATCTAACCAATCCATGTAATTTGGTAGTGAAACATAGTGTATTTGGATCATCAGACCTCACAATTGTATACAACTTTTACATAGCACATTGAGGGTGGGAAAAATACATTTGATGTGCCTTGTGCATGATTTAAATTATATTTATACATTGCTATGGGAAATGGAGAGAAACATGTTTTTTAATGATAAAAAAATATTTAATGGGGCAACTGTTTTAATTTTTCATTTCCTAATTTACCTCATCGTGTATTTAAAATAATTCGGCTAACAAAATTTCATATAAAATATTCCCAACTACTTATTATTAAAATTATATAAAAAAGGGAAACACGTTTCTTTTTAAAACAGTTTTTATGAAATTCATCTTTAAACTCAAAAACAAACATAGACTAAAAAAGAATATAACATCAATTAAAAATTAATTATGAATATTAACTATTAAGATATAATACATAGGTTACATAAAGAAATATCCAAAATATATTTAGTGTTTTCAATTACTTAAATTATCGAAAAGATATTTTTTAACAAAAATGTTTATTATTTCACAATTCAGTAAAAATTTAATAATTTAAAAAATATAACAAAACCTAACCACAAGTATATATTAATAATAATTTTTCTATAAAAATATTACATTTTACGAAATTAAAATTCTAAAATTTTGAAATTTATATTTTAAATAAAAAATTTTATGAATAATGTTATATTACAATAATTTCTTTTTCGATTAAAAATTATATAATAATTTTATAGCTAATATATATTTATAATTCATATTAAAAAAATTTAAATTATTTATTATTTCATTAATTAGATTTTTACAAACCTTTATGGGGTTTTTAGTACATCTATTCCAAAATCACAAATGGGCCTAGGGGTAGAGACATTACATTTAACAATCACTATTTAATAGGATGAAGAAAATAATGAATAGGTAGAGAAACTATCACCTCACTCCTCCAATTTAACCACAAATCAGTAATTTTCTATGAGAATAAAATGAAAAATAAAATAAATTCAATATTAAGGAACAATGTACTAGATTATCCCTATTATATTTACACTAATAGATTGCTATCCATTTTTGCGTAGTTGTGATAATAAGGTAAAAACACATAAAAATACATAATTTTTAATGATAACTGAATATTCTACCATAGAATATCCAAATATATAAAAATACCTCCCCTATACAATGTTCATCCTATTTTTATGGGAAACCAAATACCCAAAAATTATATGTTAATATAGAATTTAAACTAGATACCAAGATTCCTTAGATGATTCCTACTAAAATATATTCATTCAAATAAACATATTTTCATTGTTTTTTAATATATATCTAATATAAATATACTTTAATAATCTCCTTTAATAAATCATTTTAATGTTCCTTAATATTTTCATAATAATTAAGAAACTAAAATATTATTTTTGGTCATAGTTATAGAATTTGTGCCATGAAAGGCTTTGATTTAACTCCTCATTGATTAATATGTATAAATTGAGATCCATAAGACTTATTTCATAATATACTAACAATAAATCAAATTATTATTTTTCATGTGAGTGGAATTAAATTAGTGTATCAGGTTACAAAATATATCCCACATCATTTTAGTGTATCAATTGATGTATCTATTTAAGAATGAAATCCAACACCATGAAAGATATTATTTTAGAGTTACTACATATTTTGAGTGAAAAATTATCATTTATAATTATATAATAATAAATATGCTTCTGACCCAATGTAAATATAATCCCGTTAATTATAATTGTTGATTTATTAATGAATGAGGGTATAATAAATTTTAATATGGGTTCTTGAACTAGGATCAATTTAATATGTTTTTTTGATGTCTAGAATATTAATTAGTAGATTGATACAAGGAATATCCACTGAATATCTAATTTATTGAGATAGAATATATATCTTTCTTTATACTGTACAAAATGATAATATGTTTCATTAATCTATATTCTGTTAAATTATAGTTGGATTTTGAACTAATCTTAATTACGCATTTTCTAGTTGATAATTCGTTTCATTATGTTGTCAAGGATAGAACCTAACATTTAATATAGAGATATTTGTACTTGTTGTTAAGGCTTCAAATTAATAGTCATATTTTCCAACTTTGTTCAACAACAAACATCCAATATTATAATATGGGATTTCCAAATTTCCATAAAATTACGTTAAATTAAATTCAATGAAATAACTCAAATTAATAACTTCTTAATAAGTGAAATATATTTCTAATAACATTTCAAAATATGATATTTCAAATAAATTGAGAAATACTTATCATAAAATACATATGAAATATGAAAAAAATTCCATATATCAATTTCTCAATATTGATATTTTGAACTCTAGAAAAAAAACACCATCAATAGTCTCAAGAACCAAAATAATACATAACCTAATTAAATAGTTAAAAATAATATCAATTGATATAAAGTTTAACTCGATAATTAATAGTAAAACGTTTTAGATCGTAATATAACAGAAATTTAAACTTATTTTTGTTTTCTAAAAATTTTACTGTGCACAATCATAGAAGATTAAAATATATTAGATTAAAATTTCTATAATTCATTCCCAAAATAGAACAAAAGAAATTTTCATGGATTGAAATCTATTCCGTATCTTGTTAAAAAATATATAATTTTTATTTTGTAAACCCCCAAAATAAATTCACTGAAAAATACATTAATAATTATTTTAAGGAATGAGATGAATAATAGAATAAACATTTTCTAATTAATTAACACCACTAATAAAATTTATCCTTATATTAAAGTAAATATTACACCATATTTAATACAAAAAAATGTAAAAAATGTGAAAAAATACCAATTCATCATGAATTAATTTTTTCATTATTTATTATTCATATTTTCTTTTTCATAATTTCCCCTAACCGAATTCATTTTACATTTTTTCACTCATTCCCATTATGTGTCATACATTATAAATAATATATTTATAACTCCTAACTTGAGAGATATTAATTTATAAAGTTATATTTATTCTCAATTTATGTTCACATTCCCTACGATTCGAAAATTCTATATTCTATAATAAAATACACTATCAAATTGAGTCAATTATGTGTGCATCAAAAGTAACATTATTTGATTGGTTATTGGTAGGAAATTTATTGAAAAAAAAAATTAATTTAAAGTTATAAATTTGTATTATAATTCCTGATTAAACCTCAACATTCATAATAAAAATCTCATCACATAATTCGAATAGAAAATTTATCAACCAAAAAATTACCTTATATTTATGTGAATAACTTTGAAAATATAATAAAACATAATAAATGATTTATCTTATTTCCCCCATTTGGTCATGTTTTTTTTCAATTCCATATTATATTTCATGTATATATTTTTATTATTTTAAAATTTAATGATTTTTTATCATAGAATTTAATATAATTTTATGTGAATTATTTGGATAATTAAATACAATGGAGAATGAACTTAGTAATTTCCCCCACAAAAATTGTTCACATTGAAATTCCCAATCATGTTGATCACTACCCAAACAAATCAAGAACCAACCTCCACATCCATACATATACACTTCTCTTGTGTTGTATCTATGAAAAAAATTCTATGATTTTCATAAGAAAATAATTTTATGTCTTTAAATAGGTATCAATTATAAGGTCATCAATAGAATAAAAGTCATAAAATATGTATAAATGAAAAATTGGGGTTTAATGGATTCAAAATCATATAAAAAATTAATCACTTTCTTTATTCATTTTCAACATTGTTTATGTAATTAAAATAAATAAAAATAGAATAAATAAAATATATATTGCCAAATTTTATTTAGGAAACTCTAAAGAAAATTGGGTGTTATATATTACATCTGATGTGTCAAATAGTACATATCATCTGCAGAAAGAATAATATTTATTCTCATTAATAGAATATGACTTTTATACCAATTCATAACTAATTTATATTATTAAAATTAAAAATAATTTGAAATACAAAATAAAAAATATAAATTTAATTTTTGAGTTTACTAATTAATATAAGGGTAAAAATATTTCTTGTTATTCATAAAATATTGATCATCCTATTTAGGTTGAATGACCATTTAAAAATTTATAATAATAATTTTTAAATTAGTAATGTATAATCACATTACAATTTTTTGTAATGAATAATCATTTTTTAATATAAAATTTTGGATCAAAATTAAAAAAATAAAACATATAATATATAACCTTTTATTTAATTTTTTTCCTCACCGTCCCACAACAGCCTTACATTTTTTTTTACCATTCATATGATTCAGTTATTAAAATTAAAATTTAAAATTCATTAAATTAAGAATAAAAATTAAATAATATTTAGAAGATAGAAAACAATAATGTTTTTATACTTCATGAAAAATATTTGAAAATAGGTGAATCAAACCCTTATTTTTTATAATTTTTTTTATTTGAATAACCTAATATCATAGTAAATTTCTACTAAATATTTTTGAAGATAAAAACTATATTGGAATTTTATTTTAAAAAATAAAAATAGGATGATTATATGAAAATTTATAACACCATAGAATTATTTTTTAATTCCCCCCAATATAAATTAACATTTTGATTCGCTAAAGATATAAAGTCTTATCTTAATCCATAATCATAAAGGGGATTTAACTTTATTTAATGTAATAACCACATTTTATGTGATCTACTATTATTTTTAATCATATTTTGGATGTCACCTTGTATATAATAATTAAAGGTAAAAATTCCATTTTTTGTTTATAATGGTCATTTCAGTGTTTTCATTGAATTATTATTGTATTTTTATAAATATAATAGTTAAGAATTTTTTTAATTTCACAAAATTATTTACTACTTATCATATGAAATATGATTTCTTATTTATCAAATGATTTATAATAATAGGCTACTATTAAATTTTTATAACATAATGATCACAATTTTTTTTCATTGTCCATGTTGAAGTTCTCCCATTACATTTTTTGATGAAGGAAGTTTGAAAAAAATCATGTTATAAAATCATGAAGTATCAAATTTTATAATGTTTATGGTACAATAGAATAGCTAACATATATATATATATATATATATATATGATGTAAATTAGATGTAGAGTGTACCTATGATCAATACTTTTAAATTAGAATATTAATGTTTCAAATGTACAATTTTCACGTAACATTATGTTGATGCTAAACTCTATGATCAAATGGATTAGTATGACGGATACTAGAAACATGAATCTTATAATTATTAATGAATGTTGTAAAATAATCATATAAATGAATCTATTTCAATCAGAAAATCTACTAAGAATAATCAACTGGAAAGAGTTTTGAGGGAATATTCTGTAAACGAGTATCAAATAGAGTAATGTGATTTCATCATAAAAATAATCCCATAATTTTTTACCATATGGTTAAAGGTGATGGTCACTAAAGGATGCCCAAATATATATACTCTTTAAAGATCACAAAGTATAGAATGTCTATGCTTACCAAAATGAGGTGATCAGATAAAGAATATATGATAGTTAAGTATTAAATAATGATACATATTTATGTATTCTTATCAATACTACTAGATAAAATACCTGAGAGTTTGTATAATAGATATAGACTTGAGAGAGATTATATAAACACATTGAATTCAATAATTGAAAACATGTTGACATACTATTTCATCTATTCTAAATATATTTATGATTTTTGGAAGATTCATAGGAGATCATTGATGAAAATTTTTAAGAAAATATTGAATGTGAATATTGACGTTGATGTGTTAGAATCATTGAATATGATCAATTTTAGTTTATCTATAGAAGGAAATTAAAATAAGAGGATACTCTTTGTCATTAATATTTTATTAAAATATTCATAAATAAAGGTGCGTAGGTGAATTGAGAATTATTTTTCGATTATTTTTAAGGAGAAATGAGTTTATAATATTTTTACCTAATATATAGCTAACTAAGAAATTACATGGTTAATAAAGAGGTACTAGAATGATATATTATACATAGGTTCATTAGATATAGTTCATTATACTAAGCTAGATCATATATAGGAATAATTGGTGGAGAAAATTGTTAATCAGACATAAGTTCAATTGAGTGACTGTATTCGACTGATTCATTCCATATAATGATTTATACTCTATAATAAAAATTTTATTATTATATTATCTTATATGAATAGAAAAACATTATAAATGTTGGTAACAAAAAAAAATTTTTATAGGGAGATAGAATGATCTTGGAAAGAGTTGGATCAATTGTGTGCATATCATTGTATAATGCTTATCGGTTGATCAATGGGATTTTAAAAGATGACGATAATGTACCCAAATCGGTACCAATATTTGTTTTAACTTTATATATTTAATATTTTCTAAATTTGATTGTGTTTGATTTATAATTTTGAGAAGATAGAATCATTTAAATACTAAATTGGTAAATTTTTAAATAAAAGAAACTATAAAATATCACCACTAATTTAAGAATAATCTCTCTTAGTGGTTTGTACATCATTAGGTCTTTTATGTTGTATTATAGTGAAGGATCACTAAATGTGATCGTTATTCTCATTATCTTGGATAATATTAACTCAATAAATAATAGATGAATTCCTAACTTCAATAAAATATATTATCATGTATAGTAAAATTAAATCTTATTGTATCTATTATCTCTTACCATAGACGAGATTGATACTGGTACTGTATGGTTTTCACACATTGAAAAATATTCTCTAATGAAATATTTTGGCAAAAGGAATCTTGAGGTTGATAAAAGAACATGGAATTCTATTATTGTATCCTTATTAGATAATTTTTATATGATTGTAATTGGTCAAAAATAACAAATAAAATATTATAAAAACTCAATAACAACTTCATGACAAATATTAAAATAAAGTAAAATTACTAAAAATAAATAATAATGTTCAATGAAATCAGGATAATAAAATAAAAAACTGATTTGGGAAACTTTCCTATTTTTTATATAATTTTAGGAAACATTGGATGGTTTTTAGATGCCTTTAAAGATTAATCAATTGTTAAAAAATTTATGAGGAACTTTCAAAACATTTTAATCCTAAAATTACATGATTTAAAAGATAAAAAAGATTAAGTCCTTGATGAATTGCTTTACATAATTGTTGAATATTAAATGAGTAATCCTTATACATTAAAAAATATAATTAAGCAAGGTATTTCGTTTGGATCTATAAGGAATTTGAAAATCCAAGAACATGAACATGAGGTAAATGGGTCTCAATGAATTGGATGATAATAAATTTGGTGATGAAGTGAATTATAGAATTTTCCCCTTATTTATATAAATTATAGGAAATATATAGGAACGTAAAAGGGAAAAATCTAATATGTTTTGGATTCATCAAATATATTAAACTAAATTTTTGAAAAAAAATGATGTAAAAAATGATTACAATGACTCCGAATAAATACCTCAATAGAAAAATAGGTGTAAAAATTCTAAAAAATTTATTCAATATATATGGACCAAGAAAATATCCACTGAATGATAAAAGATTAAGTAGATTCAGTAAAGGTGAAATGTAAGAATCTACTAACAATTTTTCATTAGAAGATGAAAACATAAATTATTTCAAAACCATAATATTTCACAATGATAACAAAAGATATTTTAAATACTAAATATAAATAAAGTAGTGAAACCTTTTAATAATATCACTAATGATCTAAAATTTTTAATATTGTATACACAAATGATAAACTCAATAATGAAAATATTTTATGGATGATGTACTCTAAGAAAAAGAATGATGACAATGAAGATTTTATAAAAAGTTAAATGTGTGCATAGAATAAATTAAGGCTCTAAAGATGAATGTAGATGAATAAATAAAATTAGTGAAATATATTGATGAAAATCATACTTATTTGGAAGAAAAATTACGTATAACCCAATGAAGTTGTCTCCAGGTCGTTAATTATCTAAATAAAATTAAATATAAATCCAATAAATTATTATAGGAATATTATGAAACCTGTTATGGATTTGGAAGAACACATTCCAAGAATCTCGTGAAATATACTCCTACTAAAAAAAGTTCATATAATTTTAATTAAAATATAGGTTTATGAAAAAGAGAGTAATTAGGTGAATAAAGGTTGCGATAAATACATCACATCAATGGTAGATTAAAGTAACAACTATAACATTAATTTAACATTCCAATGGAAATAAAATTAAGTAAATTATATTGATTATAATCAAAATATCCTTAAGAAAATAATAATTATTTTAGAAATCTAGTTTCAATGTATAATATTGGTGTTGCGTTAAATAAGGTCATAAGAAATATAATTATGGGAAAACATTTCTCTCCCTAAGAATAGGTAAGAACTACGGGGAACAAAAAGTTGAATAAAATAATTTAAATATCTAAAATTTATAATTAAAATAAAAAATTCATTATAAGATAAAAATATCTCAAGAAATAACATATTTTATTACTTTGTGGAAGTGTATGGATGTTATGAGAAACATTCTCTCTATGATGAAGATCGTATGCCAAATCTTCCATAACAAATTCCATGAACCAGAAAAAAATCAATAATAGGGAAAAATTAATTCAAATATTTTTTATACTACTCTATAAGATAAAAAGGTAATAAAACATGGATGATGAAGTTTTTTTCCCTTACATATCATTGGTGATGTGAAAATGATAAAAAAATATAGAATAACTAGAGGGAGGACCAATAAATTTTGGACAAAATAGTTTCATAAAAATAGGAGGAAATTATTTGGATCAAATTGAATATCAAAAGCTAAAATTATATGATGTTCTATTCATTAATGAGATTATTCACAACTTATTTATTGTCAGACAATTTTTTGATTAGTGTAAAGAATATATATTGAAAAAATCATGTATTATATGATGTTCGGAAGATGAAAAATCTGTTCCTAAGTTATAATAAACAAAAAAATTCCATATTATAGATCCTATTAGTTATGTTTATTTAGGTTTTGAGGATGAAAAAAAGATGTAGAAACTTTTTTTTGTTGAACATTAGATAATTTGAAATGAATGTGTTGTATAATATTTAAAACAACGTTAAATGGAAGATGATTTTGTATTTATAACTTTATTGAAAGGAATGGTTGTTATGTGAATTCATTACATAGTTAAAATTATTTCCACTAGGCCCCAAGAACTTATACAATATTATATATATTGTTTTAGGAGATATCAATGAAAAATGCTGTTTTTTAATTTATTATTATTATTATTATTATTATGTATTTAACAAATATAACAATCTTAATGTTCATGAATCATAAAAATGAGGCTGTAATGTTGATCATAAATTTTAGATTATATTTTGAGATAGAGATGGGGTAATATAAAAGGAAGACAAGGAAAAAATGAAAAGGTATACACAAGTAAATATTTAAATAATTGCCTAAGGAAAAATAGAATTAAACAACCATATTGTTTTAAATTTAATCTTCCAAAAAAATTGAATAATAGAAAGGTGAAGAATAATTTTAGTTGAATTGGGAAGAACCTTTCTCATTGAATATATCCCTTAAAAATTTATATGGAGTGAATCTATAAGTTTAATTGTACATGTTAACAAAATGTTTTCTTTGACCAGAATAAAAAAATAGACCTATAAATATTTTTAATTGATATTTCATATATTAAAATAAATTACAGATTTTAGGATTCCTATCATTCTAAATTTAAAAATATATATATATTCGAACATTTGATGAAAAAATAGAAAAAATGTGTAATCATGGGATATACATCCAATATAAAAATTTCTATGTTGATAATATTAATACGAAATTAATTAAAACCCACTCAATCATAAAAATAATATTTGAAGATGATGAGTATGGTGTAATTAAAAATAAAATAATTTATTCTCATGATGTTATTGAGAAGGAACATTACATTAAGCCAATTATTATAACAAAATTATTCTAACATGGTTAATAAGAAATGAATAATACTGGAATAAGAAAAAAAAATTAAACTATAAAATTTTGAATTCAATAACATTGTTAGAGACCATTAATCTTTTTTTTATGCCAAAAAATTAGGTTTTAAGAGAAAAAATCACATAGGTAAAACGTGGAACCACAATCCATTTTTGAATAAATTGAGAATAATAATAGTCAAATGAAAAGAATCAAGATTTGGATCAAATTGAGAAAGATGGAATATAGGATCTTGTCCCTCAACCAAAAGAAAATACTTTTATTGGAAACAAATGTCTGATTAGAAATAATATCAATTAATATTTATAAATTTTTTGAAATAATGTGTCCCATGATTACAATGGTTACTCATTGGAGGAAGGTGTTGATTATGAGGAAATATTTACCCTATAACAAATCTCGAAACTACCTATTTGGATTTAGTTATTGTTACTTAATGAAATTATAATGTCTATCAAAAAAATTATAAGATAACTTTCATGAATATATAAATTAATATTATATTTATATTGAGAAAACCAGTGGGTTTGTAATTGAAAATGTTGGAACCATGGTGTGTAAACTGACGTAAGACACCTATTGGTTGAAAACTTATACTCTCTCCTAGTATTCAATGTTTGATTATTACAAAAATATTTTTCACTTTTCTATAGAAAATTTTTATAGAAACAGATATATCAAATATATATAGTGACTCTAATTATCATTTTTTACCTTGAAGGAATGATTTTTTTTTCGGGTTATAGGGATAAATATTATAATAGACTTTCTAAATAAATAAAAATAATCATTTTTTTGAAATTTCATTACTTTTGAAGTAAAATGTCTTTCTAGGAATACAATTTCAATAAAATAGAAGAAAAAAATTCCTCTCACAAAAAAATTATCCCAATGAGTTAGTAAAAAAATGGCATGGTATGTTCAAAATAAATTTCTATGAATATAAATTTTTTCTTGAAAATGGGAAGATATGAGGTTGGAAAATTTATAAATAATATTTGGGGAAGATCATTATATGAATAGAAAATGGAATCCCACCATTTTATTTTCTTACATTTTTATTACATAGAATAGAAAATAAAATATTCTATAGTTTAGTTTCATGGGAATTTGTAACATTATACAAGAAACCATAAAATATTTTTCTAATTAATGTGAAATGCCCCATCATGTTTTCATACTATATTACATTTATATATTCTAATATCATGGAGACATACATCATTGAAATGGGGTTAGCATGATCTTAGGAAGGGAATATGGAAGGAAGACATATAGCATGTAATCATGAGGCATACAAATAAGAACTGGAGGAATAAATGTATATAAATAAAAATAGATCATGAGAAAAATCTTAAGAAAAACATGAATCATAACATGGAAATGTCACTAAAACATAAAATTTTTACATTCATAAGTGAATAAGATGGTCTTATCACTAAGGGGTCATAAACTAAAATTACCAAGGTTATTCACCATAGTATCATAAAACATGCTATATCTTGATATTATGTTATTTAACAAATTTATTGGATATCTATCTAGGTGAAACATTCATATAACATTATTTAATTTGAGCCACATGTATTGTAATAAATAATTTCATTAATAACCCATGTAAGAAAAGAATGAGTTTCTTTTCAGAATCATGGTGTATAAGAGTGCCTGAAGACATGATCATTACATCGTTATTAAGGAAAATATGGTTTTGTGGCTTAAATATGTTTAAATAACAAAACTAATACAACTTTTTTATATCTTGGTGAATACCTATAGATAATTAAATGGTTTCTTATTCATAATATAATACCTTTTTATGCAAAGGAGATAATTTTGAGAGGTAAATTTAGTAGCATGTTGATTATATAACATGGAATTATGAAAATGGTAAAATGATAGAGAATAAAGGTATCCACTTATTAATTTCATTAGTAAGAATTTGAAAAATATGTTTTAAAATATATTAACGTAAAATTTATAAAACATATAAAAAACACGTTCTTCAGTTGAATGGAATGAAATGATATTTCACTAACTATGATGAGTTTTTTTAAAAAAATAAAGCTGAAACCATGGGAGTTTAATGCCACCGTAAAGAGGATATGTGGGATGAATAATTACTAAAACGTCATGGAGTATGGATAGGTAGTTAATGGAAATGGTGAAATGGGATGGTATTTATTGGAAATGTGGATGAATTGTTAAAAAAATTCCAAAATTAGGTCTTGAAAATATAGGTAATGGATAATGAAAAGCCATTGTATTACCCATTGTTCTTTCTCATTCAATTGTATATTCGATTCGAATTTTATGATATTTTAATCCATTACAAATGAAACCAAATTTTTTATTCTTATTATAGTATGAAAAAAAATTCATCAATGTAATGTTTTGAAAATACCGTTTTCAATATCACTATGTAAACATGCATTCATGTTTTGAAATTGATCAAAATATATTAAAATACATAATTTTTATAAAATATCCAATTTTAGGTCATTTATTGTGTTTGAATAATTATTACATCATTATGGAATAAATATGATGTAATAAAACATTCCGAAAACCCAGTACAATCTATTTACTATTCTAAAAAAATTAATTGTGTTCGAAAATTCAAAAAAAATCATCGTGTCCTAATTTTTATATGATGATTTCAAATATAATATTTATTTTTTTTAAAATATATATTAATTTTCAATAGATACTTTTTAAATAGAAAAAAATATTTATTAATTGAAAAATGAAAATTGTAAGACACTCAAATAAATGATATTTATAAAAAATTTCCTAGGACAATATATAATTATTTTTTTATTTATATTTATATAAGGGTTTTTGAAATTAATAATTCAATAATAAATATAGTATTCACATTACTTGATTTTATTATAGAAGTGTATTTATTTTCTATGAATATTAAATTTTGTTTTACCTCTATCCAATAATTAATTTATCAAATTGGTGTAACTTAAACATAAATATTTTTAAAATTTTATTCCCTAAAATGGGATTGAAAAAATATAATTTATATTTATTCAATGGGAATTACATATTAAAAAACTATGTCCTGGATAGGCAACCCCTTATTACTACTGCGTACACTGTAATGGTATGGTGTGTGATGTTGGTAGTTTCATGGGGTGGATCGCTTATCATCAAGAGTATAAATATTAATTAACATAAACATATCTCGTAGTTGATTTCATTAAAGGTTCATTTGTTTAATATTGGATAGGGTTTGGTCAAGGGGGAACCCTAGTGATGTTATATCTCTTTTATGTTCTTACAAATGGGATTAAAATGGAAGGGCTCGACTAGTTGAGGTCATCAGTTTTTATGCAAAATTTTTTATTTTCCATTAATATTAAAAAACCGATTAATAGATATAATTCTATTTTAAAATCGTAAAACTCTCAACATTTATTTTATAATTCTAAGAGACACATATCTCTCTATAAATTCCACTTCATTATTTCTCTCAAAATTCACTAAAATTTCTCTGAAGGTTATATTTTCATTTTCCTAAGAAATTTATTTGTTTAATATTTTTTTCTCTACATAGTTTATTGTTGTGTTGATGATTATAACAGATTGGGGATATCTTTAATTTCACCTTTTATCTTTTCAATTTTATATATATTTCCAATAATAATATTTTTAGTTTAATTTGTCTTGTAGTTGACTAATGTAATTATCTTTGTTAATGAGATATGGTTTTCTCAGTTCCGATACACTTTTTATGTGTGTAATTTTATTGATTGTAAAATACATTTTTTCCTTAAAAAAATATCATTTGAAATTGATAGATTCTTTCATTTATCTCAGCTTTTAAAATTTTATCCCCAAAATTTCAACTCATATTCTCAGTTTGGAATAGTCTTGGGTACTTCTCTTTCATTGTTTCATCGGTTACCCATGTTTTCTATTCATACATATGGTTAATCTAAAAAACATAGAGATGATGAGTTTTTTATTGAATAAAACATTGTATCAATGATACAATATCTCCATTGGAAACTTCTCACAACAGTTTTCATGTTCTTATTGAAAAAACCAGAATTCACTAATTGTGATGGATCGGGTTTGTAATCCCTCGACAAAGATAAATGAAATATGTCATAAAGATGTGTTAAATTTGGTGAATGTGATAGATAATAGGACACTACAACTATGTAGTCATGTATATCAAATGGGATAATATACCTATATATAAGATTCCATTTCATTAAAAACTAAATGGGTCTCTTCCATTGTGTTTTCTATATGACAACATTATCTCCAACCTCAAACTCCAAGCCCCTTCAGTAGTTTTTAGTGTAGATCTTCTAACACCATTGAGATGGTTTTATATGTTTTTGGATTGCATGAACCCTTTCTATCTTTTCATTCATGATATCATTCCCATGTATCTTGCATTCTGCAACTTCTTCCTAAAAAGTGAGAGTTCTACATTTCTTTGCATATTGAGATTCAAAGGGTAACATTTGAATACTTCAATAGAAGATATTTTTATATGAGAACGTAACTACTGGGTGGTGTTGATTCCATAATCATTTAAATTCAAATGATAATATTCTTATAATTTCCTCAAGTGGATGAATATTATTCTCATATTGGCTATCTGTTCCATGGTGATATATCATACATAAATTCAAATTTGGATTTGAGATTGTTAAAGGCTTCACCATAATTTAGATGTGTCCATTTAGCATGATCAGAAGCAAATTAATGTTATGCCACATGTAGCCTCACAACTTTATTTACATATATCTTCACATTATTATCAATAGATAAATCTAACTGAATGACAATGAAATGGGATTTAATAGTAATTAAACCCACTGGAACATATATTGAATTATTTCTATTAGATGTTCTCAGAAGACTATTAATAATGTCTATAAGGATATTTCACCACTTCCATAGTGGTATGGGTAGTGGTTCCATAACCCCATTCAGATGTTATTTCTCCCCCTCACTAATTAACACACCAAGCACCTTGTAATGTAGTCTATAGTCTACATTTTTATATAATCTCACATATAATGATCACGAAGGCCCCCCCACATTTTACTGCGTACAGTATGTATAGATAATGATAAGATATGAGAATCAAACACTAGATCCTTCTTTAAAATTATGATAGTTGGGACACAGATACTTGTATGAAATTTCAGTATTTATTCTTGATCAATATTGATCCCATGAAAATTCCCATTATTAAGAAAATTTATTATATTTTTTCTCAAAGGATATTTTATTTGAGCTATCATTATCATCTTTAGTAATGATGTTTGATAAATACTTTTGTATAGGATTGAAGATATTCCTTACCTTATAATTCCCATTTCCAAACAAATCAGTTCACAAATAAATTTATCTCTTTAAAAACTCCATATTACAAAAAAACAACATCTTTCTTAATGCATCAAAGACATTGTTTTCCCTTATAAGGTGATAATGGATTAAATATTCATAGTTAATACGAATCTCCAAAAATCTCATTTGACTAATGTTGAATATTTTGTGTGTGAATATATATATATAACTCTGGTGTTATTTTTATATATCATATTTCTCCCCAAAAAATGTGCCTCCATATCATCAAAGGAAAAATAACAATAGATAACTCTAGGTCAAGAATAAGATTATTCTTCTCATTATGTTTTATCTTTCGAGATTCATAAGCAATCACCATGCCATTTTTCATGAGGATGCACTCAATCCCCTTCAAAGGTGCATTTCTAAAAACAAAAAATCCATCTTAGGAGGAGTCTAGCGTAATCAATGGGTTTAGAACTGATCTCATCTTTAATTCTTCAAAACATTCTTCACACACCTTTTTCCCGATGAACAAAGATCCTTTTTGAGTCAATATGTATTGTGGTTTAGAATGTCGTGATTTTTTACACAATACTCCTATAATATCTTACCTGATAAAGGATAATATGAATCATAGTTACTATTATAGGATGAAACCACAACTCTATATCCTTTTACATAGATGGTTCCACTAATATTTCTTCATTGGTTATAATGCGGCCCAAGAATATAGCTTTTTGTAACCATTATTCCGATTTTATGACTATTCCGAATATTTTATCCTTCAATAGAGTTATTAATATGGCCATTATACTATTTTAATGTTCTTTGTGAATTTTAGATCATATCATAATATCATTAATAAAAACTATAATGAATTTATCAAGCCAGTACATTAAGAGTATATTCGTAAAATACAAAAATATAGTAGGAGAATTCGTCAAGAAAAAAGACATAAAAATATCATATTTCATTTATATTTTTCATAAGTTAGTCTTAAGAATATCATAATCCATCAAACAAAATTCATATTACCTTGATCAATGGTGAATATTAGACATTAGTTGAGCCCAATTAAGCTAGTCAAATAAATAATGAATCTTTAGGAGAGGGTACTTTTTCTTCATTATAGTCCCATTACGCTCTCTCTAATCAATGCATATTAACATTAATCAATCCTTTTATTAACTCTGAATATATATTGTATCTGTTGGGAAACACTTGGTTAGATAGTCCTTTCTCTATAATATCACGATGTTGTTTCCTTATTTCCCCTAACTCCATAATTTTCATTATATAAAGGTTCATTGATATCAGCTTGGAACATATTATTATTTCAATGTATAACTCTACCACTCAATAAATAATAAGTCCTAGTAACTATTCATAAAATATTTAAATGTATTTATAAATGTGGGGTACATTTTCTATCAATATAAATTCATTTCTCCCTCTAACTTTGGTGATTATATCTATATAGATGAATGTCGGATGTTCTTCTAGAAAATATCAACTCAGGATATCTCTCCTTCTAAAATAACTCTAGGTTACACATTCAAGAATAATAAAATTTCCTTGATCATGTAGTTGATGTTATAATTATACATTGATAGAATGTCCATCACTATTAAACTATCGAATTAAACAATGTGAATGAATACTATATTTTGAATGGGATTGTACACAAAAACAATAATACAATAGTTTCTATACATTATTGATGTTAAGATAATACCATAAAGATTTTTTATTGATAAATCTAAAACTAGAAATTCTAGGATTGATTCTTTATTCATTGCATACATGGTGGAAATAATGGAATGTGTAGAATTAGAATCAAACAAAGTACTTTCTATCTTTTATAGAACAATGAGTGTACCTTCCTCCATAACAATTGGAACCTCCAATCTACCATTCTTGATTGAATTTTTTATAACATTATCCCATAGACAATTACAGGGTTTATTGTCATTTTCATCCATTATCTTATTATTTTTATATTCATTGAAAAATTTCCTATGTTATCCACACTTGACCATTGAGCTTTTGGATGGGCTTGTACCAGCTTCGCGTTTATGTTAGTATTGAGAAGATGAATCATCACCTCACCATGATAGTTTCAACCTATATTCCCATATATTATGAAATTTTATCACTTTCCACTCAAAAATAAGATGTTCCATGAATGATTCATACAACAATTATTTAACATAGGATGTTTCACATTCTTTCATTCGCTTCTGTGATTAAAATTCTTCCCTAATTTTGATTCCGTTTAAATATTCTTTTTATTCATCCAAAATGACATGTGTGTCTCTTGAAACTCCAATTTGACCTTTATAGCACATCACACTATATTTTGATAGCTTTAATATTCTCAATTTGAAAAAAAATTTCTCAGAAGGGGTCTCAATACACTGAATAATCATTAAACCATTCATATACGATCTATAAGTAATCTATATGTCTATCAATAGAGTCTTATGAATTTAATTTAAAACATTTTATATTATTCATTTTACTTCCTATTTAGATTTAAAAATTAATTCTCTATTTTTTCACCAATTAAGAAAAACATTTATTTGAAAAGATTATACTGAACTCATCCCACTCCATAGAATCA
Organism: Viscum album; assembly: GCA_963277665.1. Classification (NCBI taxonomy): domain Eukaryota; kingdom Viridiplantae; phylum Streptophyta; class Magnoliopsida; order Santalales; family Viscaceae; genus Viscum; species Viscum album. The sequence goes on from OY728162.1 coordinate 133,312,948, forward strand.
TTATCCCTTATTTGATTCATGTTTATAATCAACGTCCACCATTGATTTTCTTCTCCTTCAATGTGGAATAATTACATGATGACTTTCTCTTGATTTGAAAAATAGAGAACATAAAAGATATTTTCTACAGAGGTAATCCATAGTCCTGAAATCAATGATTCTATAGATCCACTAATAGAAGGTTATTTTGAAGAATGAAGGATGAAATGGAATATTTTTTTTATTTTAGTTGAATCTGGCCTCTCAACTAGATTAAAGTTATTATATAAAACTCAAGTTAATTGACTCAATAACCTCAATATTTTTACCATTCCTGTATCCATTGTAAGGTCAATAGTACATTATTTTCTACACTCATCATTTATGTTGTTCTATTTATTTCCCACTATTTAATAAATTTTAATAACCTTAGTGGGAAACAAGTTACATTATATAATCTTATAATTATAATAAGAGTATAAATTCAAAAACATCATACTTAAATACATAATCAATAACTTGTAATAAAAATAACATTATCTACATATCATTCACAATCATTCATAAGAAGAATGTGATTAACCAAACATATCCTTAGAGAATGTAAAACTAGGTGGGCCCTAATTCATGTTGTCATAAACTAGTCCCTGATCAAATATAGCGCTATGTGGTGCTTTCTTGTCTGAATCCTTATTATATCTATGATAGATACATAATCACTTGTAGTATCTAGGAATGGGTGTATTTTATTGAAAACCTATAACTTAATACTCATGAATATACAATGATTTTTTCTTATATTTTGAAATGATCATGGGATTATTAATAAATATTTCAATTAATTTTCTCAAAAAACATCTAAGATGTAATTTGATACCTACTATGGAATCCCACATTATTATTCCATAAAATTATCATTATATAGAACAAAAGTATTGATATTTAAATGTTTATTTTATTATAAATTAGGAACTTAATTTAAAAAACAATAAAATATTCTTATAATACAAAACAATGGATCTTTCATAGGTACAACATATGTTATTCTTACTTCATCTCATATCCTGGGGACATACAACAAAGTTAAGGGGTGAGCATGAGCCTAGTAATGGAATAAGAAAGGGATACATATATCTCTTGATCATGAGTCATACCTAAAAGAACATGAAGAATAATTGTATGGAATGAACAAGGGAACCTGAGGAATATAATAATAAAAATAAAATGAATCATAATATGGAAATTTGGCTAAAAAATAAATTCATAAGCATATCACCTTAGTTTATCATTAAGTTGTCATGAATAAAATTTACTATTGTTATTCACCAAGGTATAATAAAATATAACATCTCTAGAGATTAAATTACACACACAATTCATTAGTGTGGTCTCAGGGTTCACCATTCATATGTATTAATTTCTTGTGATCTTTATATATCATAATTAATCATTTCATTAATATCCTAGGGAGAATACGTAATTGGTTTTTAATCAAAATCATGGTGTACAACAGTGCACAATGAAATCATAATTACATAACTCTTAACTAATGAAAGGGAATTTTGGTTACATATATATAAATAAAAAAATAAAAAAATAATTTATACAAATTTGTGAAAAGAAATCTATGTGTAAATGGGTTTGATCTTCACAATATAAGAATATCTTATGCAAAATATTGAAATTTGAGAAGAAAATTCGGTAGCATAAGTGGTATAAAATGTGGATTTTTGAAAAGGGTAAAATGATGTGAAAAAATGGTATCTCAAAGATAAAAAATTATTTTTAAATATGGGTATGGTAGAAAATGGTGTGTAAAGAGATTAACATAAAATTACATTATCGATACATAAATGAGGTTCTTGAATTAAAGAGATGAGAAGGATAATTTCATTACCTTGAAGAGTTATTCCTAAAAAACGAGGATGGATCTATGAGGGACTACGAAAACATAGTGGGGAATATTTTGGAGGAAAAATCACTAGAAAAAAATTGATCAATAATTTTAAGTGTAGTGGAAATGTGAAATTTATCGGTATTTATATAAAAACATAAGGTTTTGTTTAATAATTTCAAAATATTGGTTTTGTAAATATACTTTATGGAAAATGAAAATCCTTTGTAATACCCGTGGTTTTCACTTTGTTTTCTAAATTTGAGTCACATTTTCTAATATTTTAATCCATTAGAACAAAACACCAGTTTTAATGCTTAATTTCCCAAGGAAAATTAAATCTTCCACAAAGTAATTTTTAAAAAATAAAATTTCCCAATTGGAAATTCAATAATCACTTATAAGTTAAAAAATTGCAAAAAATATTATAAAATAAAAATTAGTAGTAAATCTAAATATTTTTGTTCATTTATTTAGTTTAATTAGATATATTATCAATATGACATAAATATAATGTCATAAAACATATCAAAAACTAAATAACCTAATATTTACTATTTATTGAGAAATAATGTATTTTTTAAAATTATAAATGATTCACCGAATGCCAATTTTTTTGTGAGGATTTAAAATATTAAATTAATTTTCCAAAAAAATCAATATATTATAATTTTAAATTTCAAATATAATAATTTAATTTTTTTAGGAAACCACATTTTTAAGACATTAAAATTTTCAACACTTATAAATCATTTCCTAAATCGTTATGAAATTATTTTATCACATATATATAAATAAGGGGTTTTTAGGAGATAATTTAGTTATAAAAATATTATTTATAATACCTAGGTTTCTTATAAAAGTGTATATATTTTAAGAAAAAATAAATGTATCTTTTATTTTAGTCTATTAATCAATTTATAAAACTGGTTTTACTTAAACATAAATTGTATTAATCAAAATTATTCTCAAAATAGAATAACTATAATAAATATTTGATACATACAAGGGGAGTTATATGTTATGTTAACATGGAATGGACCCATAATGTAACCTTTTATGTTTTTTAATTGGGTTAAAAATCAATCCCTTTTTTAATTTTTCAATTAGAGGCTCTACCATTTTCAATTTTCAAGTACGGAATTAAATATTGAAAGTTAAATTATATTTATATAATGTTTTTGGATTTATTTGTATCCATGGATATTTCCTTGGTTGTTCATAATGTTTTTCAAGATCATTGCAGGCCCAGAGGTTTGTTTTGCAGTTGTAGGTAATGGACTACAATTTGAGGAAAAATTTCTTGCCTCTTCTATATAACTATGCTCCCGTATTTTAAACTAGTTTACTATTTGGATAATCCATGTCGTATGGTGCAAGAATATACATGTGGTCTATATTTTTTTATAGTGGACTCCCATATAATTTTTTCAGGGTATGGTAATCTGTGTTGGGTTATCGTGTTGCATGGAGCTGTTGGGAATTGGTTGTCGTACGATTGTCGCATGGTTTGGAAAACTGTACGTATTAACCCAAAAGAATAATTAGGGATGAAAGTTTATTGTTTCCCCTCCATTATTTCTATTTCACCTTCTTTCTCCCCTTTCTTCTCCCATGTGTCTTACACAACATTGTTGGGATCTCCTCCCATTACATCCTCTCATCATCATGCAATATATCCCTCAAAGGTGCACCATTTTTTTATGGTCAGGTCTGATAGAACTGTGTCAGAAATTCTATTCTAATACTTACCTCTTCTTAATATTCTATTCACCTCAGCGAAGTTATACATATATTTCATCCTTTTCCCTTATTTTCATCATGTTCGATAAAATTGTCAATTTTTTTTTTGAAATAGATTTATGTTATTGGAGAATATCAGACATGTCTATGTCCACAATTTCATGGTTGGTGGTGTAAACATTTCTTTGTGTTTTCATTGATATTTTGGTTATATGACTTTTAGAGTGCATATGGGTATTTGGGAAAGGCCATATTACATCATATTAAATTCAATGTGTGATCTTATCAGATGTTCATGGATTTCTCAAACCCCTTTTGACTTATCGAAGGATATGTTAGATGCATTCCCTCTACTGATGGTTTGGTCAGGGGTGTTAATACATTTAAATTGATTGTTTTTAAAATCGTTTATTTCATTTGATTAAAGATGTTTGATTCAAGTGTATTAAATTTTTCAATTAATGTAAGGTTGTTCAATTCAATCTTTTTAAACTGAATTCAATATTTATACTGAATTTATTATTTAAAGTGAATTGATATATATATATATATATACTTTATTGAGATTCATGTGAAGACACCCATGGGATCATGATGGTCTTGTCCAATGGAATGAGGTGTCATGGTAGTCAACATTGAGGTAGTGTTGACCATCTGGTTTGGATTTGGCGAGGTTACTCAGGTGATGGGATTACTAGTTGGGCGTCATAGTCATCAAATAAGGCAGCTAGTTATTAGGTATTGGGCATGCCACAATATATTAGATGAAATGGCCATCAGACCTGAGATAAATGGTCTTAGGGGTATGATGTGACTATGTGAATGTGTTATAGGTATATATGTTTTGATTGACACTCACTCAGGATGTCCAAAGAATTGAATTGAGTCATATCCAGACAGGTTGAATTTGTGATGCTGTGTTTCTGACATCTCGTGTGGGAAAAGTCCTCAGTAGTGTGGCATTAGTACTATGATTGGGGCAAAATGTCATAGAATGGCAAATAGAATGTTACGAGACTATCAATTAATGGCGATGAGGCTATTGGTCATAGACTAAGGCTCACCGTATTGAGGTCGTGGACCTATTTTTTGGATAAAGAATATCACTATTTCTTAGGATGTCATGCTATGATCTGAAGATGAATTTTATTTCAGTACTGGTATTTTTGAGCCTATGGAAATATGGATTTGAGCCGATATGTACTACTGAGAAGGGGTCCTAGGGAATATTTAATTTTGATTCGGTGCGCCTTCATGAGGTCAGGCATTAGGCAGTTGTTCATCCGGCCCGGTGCATTCCTTGGAGCTATTAGGTTTTAATAAGGCTAGTTGTCAGACTATGGTAAGAGGTACTTTAAGGGAGTTGCTATTATTTTTCTTTGTTTTTCATTTGAATGCCCTATTAAGTCATTTCATTTTTGATGGCATGAGGTATAAAGCTTGTATTCTAGTGCATAACCATGGTATGGTTAGTAGGTCGGCACAAGGTTAGGTGAGTTATTTTTATATATGTTGTGTGAGGAACCAAGTTCTGTATTTTTCAGCAATGGATGCGTGATGATTGAGATGTGATGTCTTGAAGTCATAAATGACGTGTGATTTATTCGAGGTACGGGGCATCTGGGCACCATTGCAGTGTTATATATGATTTAGGATCAAGGCATGGGGACATATTTGAGTATATGTACTGATACAATACCTCATTATTTCTATGAGTGACATGGGCACATGGCGGTCACCGATGCGATATGGGATTATGAGGTGTTTCTGGTATGAAACGGTTGCACCCGATGATGTGTAGTAGTGATGTTGGGTTATGGGAGGACATTGATTTTAGGAATTGATCAATGAACTATATATTTGATTTTATATTTGTTCAGGATGGGCCAAGGGAGGTCACTCTTAAGGTGGGGAACTAAGTTTATGTAGTTCAACTCTTCCCTTAACACTCAGGTAGACTGGGATTATCATAAATGTGATGGGTATATTCCGTTCCATTTCAGTTTTTTCTTGAATATATCAGGGATGTTTTTTGTTAATTATAGGATATTGTAACATCATGGATTTCTAAATCAATTCATAAACCATTCCCATTTAAATTTTTTCAAACAATGGATGTTAAATCATCTATTTATTTGATTGGAATATAATATTGCGATATATATAATCTTTGAATGTTATTTTTGGATAGATTTAGAGGTTTGAAAATTACCTTGGGTGTTGGTAATGGGGTTTGGGATTGTTTTAGGCTTGAATGCCTCTTTTTGTGTATCAATTAATGGTGCACCATTTGTTGGAAATCATTCAGCATATTCCTGGAAACCATGAGACCTCATTTTAAACTACCAAATTGTCTTGATAAATTGTTTTGAGTGGGGCATAGATATGCATGTGGTTTTTAGTTTCTAAAAGTGGGAACCTCCATGTTTTATGCAATGTTTGAAAATCCATGTAGGGTAACCATGTTTCTTGGAGATCCTTCATAGTTGATTTCCCATCGTACTGTTTGAAAGACCGTGGGATCTAACCACATGGCCTCATTAAATAACAAAAACAAATTACCACTCTTATTAAATCATTTTTCATCCACATTACCCAATTCTTCACTCATGGGATGCACAAAAAAGTGGAGGGAGCTCCTCCCTTTTTCCCTCCCTTCATCTTTTCCTAGATCAGTCATCAGTGGTCAATTTTGGTCGTCGTCAGGTGTGAAAAAACTGCATCGATAAGGCTCTCAACATCCTAACCTATAAATTATTTTTATTTTTACTCATGGATTTCTAAATCAAATTTTTTATTTTCTGAATGTGTTCAAGGGAATCATCAGTTTCTTAAAAATAGAATTATGTTTAAGGCCAATACCAGACAATTCTATGTATACAAGTCCAAGATAGGTGGTGAAATATTTTTTTGTGCTTTCACAGACTTTTGGGGGTGTATAATATATGGAAACATTGGGTATTTGAATGAAATAATGTAGCTTCACATTAAATTGATTTTATGATAATATGGCATGTTGTGGACATACCCAAACCCTTTTTTCACTCGAGTGAGGCTGGGTAAGAGGTCATCGTTCATTGGGTGGTTTGGCCAGGGGTGTTAGTAAATTTAAATTGAATTTTTTAAAATAAATTGATTTTTTTATTTAATTTGATATGTTAAATTTGGGTTTAATGAATTGTTTAATTGAATTCAAGTTATACAATTTAATAGTTTTAAATTGAGTTGGATTTTTATACTGAATTTTTTATTTAATTTTAATATATATATATATATATTATTTCTTGAGATGCTTGTAATGAAACAAATGGGTTCATGATGGTATTGGACCAAGGAATGAAGTGGCATGTCCTATGATTGAGGTGATTCTAATCATGTAGTTGGGATTGGAATGGATTACTTTAGGGATGAGATCACTGGTTGGGCATCAGAAATGCTTGATAAGGCAGAGAGGCTATCTGGTCTTTTTCATAGCCCGTGATATTAGATGGAGTGTGAATTTGATAATAGATACATTGTATCCAGGGAATGAGGTGCTGGTTTTGATATGGATTTGGTACATATTTTGTAATTGTCTCCCACCCATGATGTCCAAACCACTAAATTGCGTTATGTTCACAAAAGTTGACTCTATTATGAGGTGGTTTTGACAAATAATAAGGTTATAGGCCCTCATTATTATGGAATAGGTAATTTTATTGGGGTTTCATGCTATTTAAATCCATGTGGAAGGTGAGAATCCATTAGTTGATAGTGATGATGCTATTATTTGGGGGATGAGGCTCGTTTTATTGAGGTTGTGGGCCTATTTTATTTTGGAGAATGTATATTTCCATTTATTAGGATGTCATTCTATGACTCGACTATGACTTTTATTTGGAGACATGTATCTATGTACCTTTGAACATCGAGTTTCAATTCGCTGGCTTCTATTGGGAAGGGGTCTGAGGGAATGGTTACTTTTTTAGGCATGCCTTCTAGACATCTTTATTTTTTGAGAGACAAGGTGTCTGGATAAACTTGGTGTCGATATACTTGGTTTGAAGTGACACTATAGCATCCCGCCTTTTTATCACATAAACATTCATTACATTTTACAAAACCGAGGATCTTTAAGTTTTAGTGTTTTGGAATCTCGGAACTTAAAACATGAAAACATAAAACATTCTTCTTAAACACATGAAAGGCTTTTCCTCATGTTCATCCTAGGTTCATTACTGCATCTCATAACCTGGGGACATACATAAAAATAAATGGTGAGCAGAAGACCCAGTAAGGGAAACAAGAGAAACATTTGACATGTGAACTTGAGATACATCAACTATGTCATGAAAAAGAACTTTAAGGAATGAGAAAGAATCACGTGGAATAACATAATAAAAATAAAAATTTTATAACTTGAAGATGTGGCTACAACATTTAATATTGACAATCATTTCGTTTCACCAAGGCCCATCCCCAAGGTGTCATTAAAAATTACCAAGGTTATTCACCAAGGTATCAGTCTAAAAAGGTCATCTCTAGAGATTAAATCTTTACCCAATGCATTGGAGCCCTATCTGGGCGCACCCTTGACATGAATTTATTATCATGTGAGCCACAGATATCATCATCAATCATTTCATAAGCAACCCATATAGAATAAAATAAATGGGTTTCATTTCATAATCATAACGTTTTAAAAACTGCTTTAAAGACATGATCTTCATGTTACTTTAAACCAACAGAAAAATGGAAAGAGGGTTTCTTGTATGTAAGTCCCAGAATCTAAAATAGAACATTTGGAAATATATGTGAATACCACTGTAGAAATAAGATCTTTGAGTATTCACTTAATAACATAAAATAATTTTGAGATAAAGATGGAGGCATTTTGAGAAGAAAACTATGCAGCATAACGTCTACGATACATGGTTTTAGAAAACATTGAAAAGAGAGGGGACATGAGTCACCCCCTCAAAAATGATACATAAAACAGTAGGGGAACAGAATATATAGTATTTACTAACATGTTAATGAAATTTTAATGATATACCATATGAAACAAAGTACTTGAAAGGAAGACAAAATTAAGATTTCTCTTATGAGAATTCGACAGCCTAATAGCGTCACTTAAAACATCCCAAAAATGGATTGACAAGATCAAATGGGGTCTCTCATAATATGAAAATAATTGATCAGTATGATAAATATAGATATCATACCCCAAAATAATAAAAATTAACTTGAGATACTTGACATGAAAGTAGATCTAGAAAACGAGAAGGGTTAAAGAACCCCTTAGAAATTCGGCAGCCTAACGGCGCCACTTAAACTTCGACAAAAATGAATTGATGAGATAAAATATGGTCTCTCATCATATGATCATAAAAGATCAGTATGATAGATATAGAGATAATACCCCAAAATAATAAAATTGAACTTGAAAGACTTGACATGAAAGTAGATCTTGAAAATGATAAGGGTGAAAGAACCCCTTAGAAATTCGGCAGCCTAACGGTGCCACTAAAACTTCAACAAAAATGAATTGATGAGATCAAATAGAGCCTCTCATCATATGATCATAAAAGATAAGTATGATATATTTAGAGATCATTACCCCACATAATAAAAATGAACATGCAAGACTTCACATGGAATTATAACTTTGAAAAAGGAGAAAGGTGAAAGAACCACTTAAAAATTCGGCATCCTAACGGCGCCACTTAAAACTTCAAAATACTGAATTGAAGAGATAAATTGGGTACTCTAATCATATGATCATAAAAGATAAGTATGATAAATTTAGAGATCATACCCCAACATATTAAAAAGGAACTTGAAATACTTTACACGAAAATAGATCTTGAAAAATGAGAAGGGAGAAAGAATCTGTTACAAAACTTTCATCAGCCTAACGGCGCCACCTAAAACATCATAAAACGAAATAATGAGAGTAAGAGGGGATATCTCATTATATGAACATGAAAAGGGAAGTAACAAGAGTATAATAGAACATCATTTAACATAAGAACATGGAGCATAAAAGAAATTACATAAAAGAGATTTCTTGAAAAGAAAGAGAGAGAGCAGATCCCTTACCATAAAACGTAACTCTTAAAACTCAAATGTTGGGACCTTGAGGGCTTGTGGGCACCATGGGAGGACTAAATGGGAGGTAATGAGACCAGAACTTTGTTGGAGGAGAGTGGTGAGTCGAATGGATGAGAGGATGGATTGGTATTTATAGGGAAAGTGAGGGGACGAGGCATTAATGGCCAAGGGACACCTCATTAGTGGTTTTGGCAAAACCATGGGCTTTCCCATGGTATTTTCCCATGGTATGGGCCACTTGGGACACCTCATACCTTATCTTAGTATTCATAAATTGACCATATTGATTACATACTTAATACATCATTTAATGATGTCATTAAACACCCGTAACTTAAAAACTATATTTTCACTATTCATTGAAAATTCAACTTTCTCAGAATAATTCCAAAGTTTTACCTTAACCAAATATCAATGGTCTGATTTCAAAAATGAAATCCATTTTATAAAAATAATTTTTTAAATATTTTTAATTGAATTTTTTAATTAAAAAACACTATTCATCCAAAATTCATTTTTTTCAAAAAAATCCCCAAAAATTACCTTAACATAATATCAATGCTCTAAGTTCAAAAATGAAGTCCATTTTATAAAAATAATTTTCTAAATATTTTGAATTAAATTCTTAATTAAAAAAACACTATTCATCCAAAAAAAACTAATACTTGAATAATAATTTATGAAATCGTTATTTAACCATTTTATTGAATCACATTACTTAATCAAAGTTCCTAGCTTATTTTAATACTTTCTTTAAGTGAGATTACTAATCCATTTGGTCACATTACTAATCCTAAGCATAAAATCACTATTCATAGTTTACTATTCATCAAAAATTATGTTGATCTTATTAGACTCTAAATTTTGTACTGAACATAATTGTAGAAGATCATTTTTCAAAAATCATTACAAATTTTTATTTATTTAAGGTTTACCTAAACATTTTTAAAATATCCTTTTTCTAAAATTCATCAAAATTATGTATACTATGTTTATCCGGACATTTTAAAATTCATAGAATTCATCATAAGAAGAAATAAAATTTTTTATTTATAACAAAGGATTACACATGGTAGTTACGGTCTCCTTACATAGCCCCTTATCACACCAGCATAGGACCTATGTGTGAGGTGTGCTAAGGTGAGAGAATCCGAGGGAGGCTCGGCCAACATCGCACGAGTAGTAATTTCTACCAGTTTGAACTTCTTGCGAAGGTGATCCCGTTCTAGCTTCATACGATGAAGTTCAGCTTGGGTTTGGTCCAGAGCAAAGCCCAGTGGTGCTACCTCCTTCCCATGTTCTGTTAGATGGGCTTCGATCGGTCCAAGACTACTAGGTGAGGCCATAGAATCTCCTTTCTATATTAATTAACCAAGATTACTTGTATTTAGAGAATATAATCGAAACGTTTAGTTTACAGCAGCCATATTGACCAATGGTCATATAACAGTCAAAACCCAACAGTCTCATTTTAATTATACTCATGTTATCAAATGAAACATTTTTGTTGGGTATAAAAATAAAATAAAACAACACACAAAATTAGGAAACAATATTTACTCAAAATTCCAGGTCGTTACAATATTCCCCCCTTAAGAAATTGCGTCCTCGCAATTTTTAAAATTGGGTTTTGAAATTTTACTGAAAGCCCCACATCGGAAAAGGAGTCAGTAAAACTATTAATTTAAAAGAAAGGGAAGTACAAAGGTCACCCGAGTTAACCCATACTAGGATCCCATGTAGGAAAACATGGACATGGATGAATAAACCAAGGGTCACGTTATAAGGGAGAGTGATATAAAACATTATTAGGATAATGTTATCCATAAGAAAATCCCAAACTTACGATTTGTGTAAACGGTCTTTGATTACCTAATAGGAAACGTAAACCAACAACATTTTTGTTTTACGTTCTTTTTCATAATTTTGAGGAATTAATTTACTACATAGAACAATAACATAAGAAAATATACCTACCTTTATGTAGAGTTTCATCCTTTAATAAGTCCCTACTAACACTAATCTTTTCCCCAAATGATGAGAATTCAAAAACACTTGGTCTCATAAAAAGCTCAATAATCATCTTCTATAGAATCACATAATACAAAAAAGATTAACCATCTATTTCTTCTATCTTTAAACATTATCCCAAAAATAGAAAGGTTAAGGCAAAACAACTCTTCAAAAAGAAAGAATCCCATAGGAATGGAAACTACTTTTAAATCTTCAAACTTCCTTGGTACTACCCAAAGTTCATCATAGACCATTCCATAAATAACGGTCCTTAAAATTCATCAAAATAAACCAAACTAATATTGAAACCCAAAAACAAGAAGGATTTGATAACATAGTCTTCCAAAATAAACTTCATTGTTCATCACCAAACAACATCAACCACTCCTAACATCTTATAACAAAAGTAGCTAACCTAACAATATTTTACTCATGATAGGTTAATCATTCCCATAAGTAACCTAAATTACTATAAGTCCACCTTAAATTCATCGATTCTTCAAAATATAAGTCAACCTTACTCAATGAAAATACCATAGTAATATATTTACCTCGATCATATAGGGTCCCCAAAATAGTGGACGTCTTCCAAAATAATAATCATCTTTTAATCCCCTAATAATCCCTATCATATTAATACGAAAATAATCTCATTTTCTATCACATTGGTTGTAGGGACATGTTCTTCCATTTACCACCATTAACTAAGAAGAGAAATCATAATTAGGGGCTTAAGTACCTAGCCAATAATCATGAAAAGGAACTGAAAGCATATAAGGATAACTTGTAGAAGAAAAGTATACCCTATCTTCTGATCCCCTAGGTTCCCATCTAGGTTATCCATGATCATATATTCTTATGTGAATATTTATTTTATTTTATCTTTGTTCCTTTAACAATGGTTCATACTAAGCTTATGAATTTACCAAAGCATATCCCTCGGGAGTGTCGTAACCAAGACTGTAGCAAGGCCCATTGTCGTGTACTAGTTCCCATTCGAGTCTAGCTCAAAGCGATGTTTTCGGGTTTTACCCCTATGTACATCTGTGCCAGAGCCACCTCTACATGCTCGTATCCAGACAGGGATGTATTTTCTTGGCAACCCCTTACTCAATACTCACCAAAATACCAGAAAGATTTCCTATATTTAAACTTTTCTATTGGGTTCTTCCTAGAGTTTTCATATCCTAATTTCCACAAATAACTAAACCATCCTTTGATACAAACTATAGCATCCCTCCTTTTTATCACATAAACTTTCATTACATTTTACAAAACCGAGGATCTTTAAGTTTTAGTGTCTTGGAATCCAAGAACTTAAAACATGAAAACATAAAACATTCTTCTTAAACACTTGAAAGGCTCCTCCTCATGTTCATCCTAGGTTCATTACTGCATCTCATAACCTGGGGACATACATCAAAAGAAAGGGAGAGCAGAAGGCCCAGTAAGGGAAACAAGAGAAACATTTAACATGTGAACTTGAGATACATCAACTATGACATGAAAAAGAACTTTAAGGAATGAGAAAGAATCATGTGGAATAACATAATAAAAATAACATTTTTTATAACTTGAATATGTGGCTACAAAATTTAATATTGACAATCATTTCGTTTCACCAAGGCCCATCCCCAAGGTGTTATTAAAAATTACCAAGGTTATTCACCAAGGTATCAGTCTAAAAAGGTCATCTCTAGAGATTAAGTCTTTACCCAATGCATTGGAGCCCTATTTGGGCGCACCCTTGACATGACTTTATTATCATGTGAGACACATATATCATCATCAATCATTTCATAAACAACAAATATAGCATAAAAGAAATGGGTTTCATTTCATAATCATAACGTTTCAAAAACTTCTTTAAAGACATGATCATCATGTTACTTTAAACCAACAGAAAAATGGAAAGAGGGTTTCATGTATGTAAGTCCCATAATTTAAAATTGAACATTTTGATATATATGTGAATACCACTGTAGAAATAAGAGCTTTGAGTATTCACTTAATAACATAAAATAATTTTGAGATAAATATGGAGGCATTTTGAGAAGAAAACTATGCAGCATAACGTCTACGATACATGGTTTTAGAAAACATTGAAAAGAGAGGAGACATGGGTCACCCACTGAAAAATGATACATAAAACAGTAGGGGAACATAATATATAGTATTTAAGAACATGGTAATGCAATTTTAATGATATACCATATGAAACTAAGTAATTAAAAGGAAGAAAAAATTAAGATTTCTCTTATGAGAATTCGGCAGCCTAACAGCGTCACTTAAAACTTCCCAAAAATGGATTGACAAGATCAAATGGGGTCTCTCATAATATGAGAATAATAGATCAGTATGATAAATATAGATATAATATCCCAAAATAATAAAAATGAACTTGAGAGACTTGACATGAAACTAGATATTGAAAACGTGAAGGGTTAAAGAACCCCTTAGAAATTCGGAAGCCTAACAGCGCCACTTAAACTTCAACAAAAATGAATTGATGAGATAAAATAGGGTCTCTCATCATATTATCATAAAATATCAGTATGATATATATAGAGATCATACCCCAAAATAATAAAATTGAACTTGATAGACTTGACATGAAAGTAGATCTTGAAAATGATAAGGGTGAAAGAACCCGTTAGAAATTCGGCAGCCTAACGGCACCACTTAAACTTCAACAAAAATGAATTGATGAGATCAAATAGGGCATCTCATCATATGATCATAAAAGATCAATATGATAGATTTAGAGATCATACACCAACATAATAAAAATTAACATGCAAGACTTGACATGGAATTATAACTTTGAAAAAGGAGAAAGGTGAAAGAACCACTTAAAAATTCGGCAACCTAACGGCGCCACATAAAACTTCAAAATACTGAATTGAAGGGATAAAATGGGGACTCTCATCATATGATCATAAAAGATAAGTATGATAAATTTAGAGATCATACCCCAACATAATAAAAAGGAACATGAAATACTTTACATGAAAATAGATCTTGAAAAATGATAAGGGAGAAAGAATCTGTTACAAAAATTTCATCAGCCTAACGGCGCCACCTAAAACTTAATAAAACGAAATAATGAGAGTAAGAGGGGATATCTCATTATATTAACATGAAAAGGTAAGTAACAGGAGTATAAAAGAACATCCTTTAACATAAGAACATGGAACAAAAAAAATGACATAAAAGAGATTTCTTGAAAAGAAAGAGATAGAGCGAATCCCATACCTTAAAACGTGACTCCTAAAACTCAAAGGTTGGGACCTTGTAGGCTTGGGGGCACCTTGGTAGGACTCCATGGGAGGTAATGAGACCATAACATCGTTGGGGGAGAGTGGGTAGTCGAATGGATGTGAGGATGGCTTGGTATTTATAGGGAAAGTGAGGGGACAAGGCATTAATGGCCAAGGGACACCTCATTAGTGGTTTTGGAAAAACCATGGGCTTGACCATGGTATTTGCCAACGGTATTGGCCACTTGGGACACCTCATACCTTATCTTACTATTCATAAATCGACCATATTTATTACATACTTAATACATCATTTAATGATGTCATTAAACACCGGTAACTTAAAAACTGTATTTTCACTATTCATCGAAAATTCAACTTTCTCAGAATAATCCCAAAATTTCATCTTAACCAAATATCAATTCTCTGATTTCAAAAATGAAATCCATTTTATAAAAATAATTTTCTAAATATTTTTAATTAAATTTTTCTATTAAAAAACACTATTCATCGAAAATTCATTTTTTTCCGAAAAATCCCCAAAAATTACCTTGACATAATATTGATGCTCTGACTTCAAAAATGAAGTCCATTTTATAAAAATAGATTTCTAAATACTTTTAATTAAATTTTTAATTAAAAACACTATTCATCAAAAAAAACTAATCTTTGAATAATAATTTATTAAACCGTTATTTAACCATTTTATTGAATCACATTACTTAATCAAAGTGCCTAGCTTATTTTAATACTTTCTTTAAGTGAGATTACTAATCCATTTGGTCACATTACTAATCCTAAGCATAAAATCACTATTCATAATTTACTATTCATCAAATATTAATTTGATCTTATTAGACTCTAAATTTTGTACTGAACATAATTGTAGAAGATCATTTTTTGAAAATCATTACAAATTTTTAATTATTTAAGGTTTACCTAAACATTTTTAAAATATCCTTTTTCTAAAATTCATCAAAATTATGCATACTATGTTTATCCGGACATTTTAAAATTCATAAACTTCATCATAAGAAGAAATCAAAATTTTTATTTAAAACAACGGATTGCACAAGGGAGTTACGGTCTCCTTACATAGCCCCTTATCACACCAGCATAGGACCTATGTGTGAGGTGTGCTAAGGTGAGAGAATCCGAGGGAGGCTCGGCCAACATCGCACGAGTAGTAATTTCTATCAGTTTGAACTTCTCGAAAAGGTGATCCCGTTCTAGCTTCATACGACGAAGTTCATCTTAGGTTTGGCCCAGAGCAAAGCCCAGTGGTGCTACCTCTTTCCCAAGTTCTATTAGATGGGCTTCGATCGGTCCAAGACTACTGGGTGAGGCCATCGAATATCCTTTCTATATTAATTAACCAATATTAATTGTATTTAGAGAATATAATCGAAACTTTTAGTTTACAGCAGTCATATTGACCAATTGTCATAGAACAGTCAAAACCCAACGGTCTCATTTTAATTATACTCATGTTATCAAATGAAACATTTTTGTTGAGTATAAAAATAAAATAAAACAACACACAAAATTAGGAAACAAGATTTATTCAAAATTCTAGGTCGTTAGAATCTTACCCCCTTAAGAAATTGCGTCCACGCAATTTTTAAAATTGGGTTTTGAAATTTTATTGAAAGCCCCACATCAGAAAAGGAGTCAGTAAAACTATTAATTTAAAAGAAAGAAAGGGAAGTACAAAGGTCACCCGAGTTAAACCATACTGGGATCCCATGTAGGAAAACATGAAAATAGAGGAAAAAACCAAGGGTCACGTTATAAGGGAGAGTGATAGAAAACATTATTAAGAGAAAGTTAACCATAAGAAAATCCCAAACTTACGATGTGTGTAAACAATCTTTGATTACCTAGTAGGAAACGTAAACCAAAAACGTTTTTGTTTTACGTTCCTTTTCATAATTTTGAGGAATTCATTTACTACATAGAACAATAACATAAGAAAATATACCTACCTTCATGTAGAGTTTCATCCATTAATAAGTCCCTACCAACACTATTATTTTCCCCAAATGATGAGAATTCAAAAACACTTGGTCTCATAAAAAGCACAAGAATCATCTTCTATAGAATCACATAATACAAAAATGATTAACTATCTATTTCTTGTATCTTTAAACATTATCCAAAAAACAGAAAGGTTGAGGTAAAAAAACTCTTCAAAAAGAAAGAATCCCATAGGAATGGAAACTACTTTTAAATCTTCAAACTTCCACGGTACTACCCAAAGTTCATCATAGACCATTCCATAAATAACGATCCTTAAAATTCCTCAAAATAAACCAAACTAAGATTAAAACCCAAATACAAGAAGGATTTGATAACATAGTCTTCCAAAGTAAACTTCATTGTTCATCTCCAAACAACATCAACCACTCCTAACATCTTATAACAAAAGTAGATAACCTAAACATATTTTACTCATGATGGGTTTATCATTCCCATAAGTAACCTAAATTACTATAAGTCCACCTTAAAGTCATCGATTCTTCAAAAAATAAGTCAACCTTACTCCTCAATGAAAATGCCGTAGTAATCTAATTACCTCGATCATATAGGGTCCCCAAAATAGTGGACGTCTTCCAAAATAATAATCATCTTTTAATCCCCTAATCATCCCTGTCATATTAATACGAAAATCATCGCATTTCCTAAAATATTGGTTATAGGGACATGTTCTTCAATTTCCCACCATTAACTAAGAAGAGAAATCATAATTAGGGGCTTAAGTACTTAGCCAATAATCATGAAAATGAAGTGAAAGCATATAAGGATAACTTGTAGAAGAAAATTATACCCTAACTTGTGATCCCCTAGGTTACCATCTAGGTTATCCATGATCATATATTCTTATGTGAATATTTATTTTATTTTATCTTTGTTCCTTTAACAATGGTTCATACTAAGCTTATGAATTTACCAAAGCATATCCCCGGGGAGTGTCGTAACCAAGACTGCAGCAAGGCCCGTTGTCGTGTACTAGTTCCCGTTCGATTCTAGCTCAAAGCGGTGTTTTCGGGTTTTACCCCTATGTACATCTGTGCTAGAGCCACCTCTACCTACTCGTATCCAGACAGGGATGTAGTTTCTTGGCAACCCCTTACTCAATACTCACCAAAATACCAGAAAGATTTCCTAAATTTAAACTTTTCTATAGTGTTCTTCATAGAGTTTTCATATCCTAATTTCCACAAATAACTAAACCATCCTTTGATACCAACTATAGCATCCCGCCTTTTTATCACATAAATGTTCATTACATTTTACCAAACCAAGGATCTTTAAGTACTAGTGTCTTGGAATCCAGGAACATAAAATATGAAAACATAAAAAATTCTTCTTAAACACTTGAAAGTCTTCTCCTCATGTTCATCCTAGGTTCATTACTGCATCTCATAAGCTGGGGACATACATGAAAACAAATGGTGAGTAGAAGGCCCAGTAAGGGAAACAAGAGAAACATTTGACATGTGAACTTGAGATACATCAACTATGTCATGAAAAAGAACTTTAAGGAATGAGAAAGAATCATGTGGAATAACATAATAAAAATAAAATTTTTTATAACATGAAGATGTGGCTACAACATTTAATATTGACAATCATTTCGTTTCACCAAGGCACATCTCTAAGGTGTCATAAAAAATTAACAAGGTTATTCACCAAGGTATCAGTCTAAAAAGGTCATCTCTAGAGATTAAGTCTTTACCCAATGCATTGGAGCCCTATCTGGGCGCACCCTTGACATGACTTTATTATCATGTGAGCCACAGATATCATCATAAATCATTTCATAAGCAACACATATAAATAAAAGAAATGGGTTTCATTTCATAATCATAATATTTTAAAAACTACTTTAAAGACATGATCTTCATGTTACTTTAAACCAACAGAAAAATGGAAAGAGGGTTTCATGTATGTAAGTCCCAGAATCTAAAATAGAACATTTTGATATATATGTGAATACCAATGTAGAAATAAGATCTTTGAGTATTCACTTAATAACATAAAATAATTTTGAGATAAAGATGGAGGCATTTTGAGAAGAAAACTATGCAGCATAACGTCTACGATATATGGTTTTAGAAAACATTGAAAAGAGAGGGGACATGGGTCACCCACTCAAAAATGATACATAAAAAAGTAGGGGAACAGAATATATAGTATTTACGGACATGTTAATGAAATTTTAATGATATACCATATGAATCTAAGTACCTGAAAGGAAAACAAAATTAAGATTTCTCTTATGAGAATTCGGCAGCCTAATAGCGTCAGTTAAAACTTCCCAAAAATGGATTGACAAGATCAAATGGGCTCTCTCATAATATGACCATAATTGATCAGTATAACAAATAAAGATATCATACCCCAAAATAATAAAAATTAACTTGAGAGACTTGTCATGAAAGTAGATCTCGAAAACAAGAAGGGTTAAAGAACCCCTTAGAAATTCGGCAGCCTAACGGCGCCACTTAAACTTCAACAAAAATGAATTGATGAGATAAAATATGGTCTCTCATCATATGATAATAAAAGATAAGTATGATAGATATAGAGATAATACCCCAAAATAATAAAATTGAACTTGAGAGACTTGACATGAAAGTAGATCTTGAAAATGATAAGGGTGAAAGAACCCCTTAGAAATTCGGCAGCCTAACGACGCCACATATACTTCAACAAAAATGAATTGATGAGATAAAATAGGGCCTCTCATCATATGATCATAAAAGATCAGTATGAAATATTTAGAGATCATAACCCAACATAATAAAAATGAACATTCAAGACTTCACATGGAATTATAACTTTGAAAAAGGAGAAGGGTGAAAGAACCACTTAAAAATTCGGTAGCCTAACAGCGCCACTTAAAACATCAAAATAATGAATTGAAGAGATCAAATGGGGACACTAATCATATGATCATAAAAGATAAGTATGATAAATTTAGAGATCATACCCCAACATAATAAAAAGGAACTTGAAATACTTTACACGAAAATAGATCTTGAAAAATGAGAAGGGAGAAAGAATCTGTTACAAAAATTTCATCAGCCTAACGACGCCACCTAAAACTTCATAAAACGAAATAATGAGAGTAAGAGGGGATATCTCATTATTTGAACATGAAAAGGGAAGTAACAGGAGTATAAAAGAACATCCTTTATCATAAGAAAAAGGAGAATAAAAGAAATTACATAAAAGAGATTTCTTGAAAAGAAAGAGAGAGAGCAGATCCCTTACCTTAAAACGTAACTCTTAAAACTCAACGGTTGGGACCTTGAGGGCTTGTGGGAACCATGGGAGGACTCCGTGGGAGGTAATGAGACCAGAACATTGATGGAGGAGAGTGGAGAGTCGAATGGATGAGAGGATGGCTTGGTATTTTTAGGGAAAGTGAGGGGACAAGGCATTAATGGCCAAGGGACACCTCATTAGTGGTTTTGGAAAAACCATGGGCTTGCCCATGGTATTTGCCCATGGTATTGGCCACTTGGGACACCTCATACCTTATCTTAGTATTCATAAATCGACCATATTGATTACATACTTAATACATCATTTAATTATGTCATTAAACACCCGTAATATAAAAACTGTATTTTCACTATTCATCGAAAATTCAACTTTCTCAGAATAATCCCAAAATTTCACCTTAACCAAATATCAATTCTCTGATTTCAAAAATGAAATCCAATTTATAAAAATATTTTTCTAAATATTTTTAATTCAATTTTTTAATTAAAAAACACTATTCATCGAAAATTCATTTTTTTCAGAAAAATCCCTAAAAATTACCTTAACATAATATCGATGCTCTGAGTTCTAAAATGAAGTCCATTTTATAAAAATAATTTTCTAAATATTTTTAATTCAATTTTTAATTAAAAAAACACTATTCATCCAAAAAAAACTAATACTTGAATAATAATTTATGAAATCGTTATTTTACCATTTTATTGAATCACATTACTTAATCAAAGTGCCTAACTAATTTTAATACTTTCTTTAAGTGAGATTACTAATCCTAAGCATAACATCACTATTCATAGTTTACTATTCATCAAATATTAATTTGATCTTATTAGACTCTAAATTTTGTACTGAACATAATTGTAGAAGATCATTTTTCGAAAATCATTACACATTTTTAATTATTTAAGGTTCACCTAAACATTTTTAAAATATCCTTTTTCTCAAATTCATCAAAATAATGCATACTATGTTTATCCGGACATTTTAAAATTCATAAACTTCATCATAAGAAGAAATCAAAATTTTTATTTAAAACAAAGGATTGCACAAGGCAGTTACGGTCTCCTTACATAGCCCCTTATCACACCAGCATAGGACCTATATGTGAGGTGTGCTAAGGTGAGATAATCCGAGGGAGGCTCGGCCAACATCGCACGAGTAGTAATTTCTACCAGTTTGAACTTCTTGCGAAGGTGATCCCGTTCTAGCTTCATACGATGAAGTTCAGCTTGGGTTTGGTCCAGAGCAAAGCCCAGTGGTGCTACCTCCTTCCCAAGTTCTGTTAGATGGGCTTCGATCGGTCAAAGACTACTGGATGAGGCCATCGAATCTTCTTTCTATATTAATTATCCATGATTACTTGTATTTAGAGAAAATAATCGAAACATTTAGTTTACAGCAGTCATATTGACCAATGGTCATATAACAGTCAAAACCCAACGGTCTCATTTTAATTATACTCATGTTATCAAATGAAACATTTTTGTTGAGTATAAAAATAAAATAAAACAACACACAAAATTAGGAAACAAGATTTATTCAAAATTCTGGGTCATTACAGACACATAAGGGCTCAAATGGGATATGTGAAATTAAGGGTACCATGGACCATGAGCCAATGACTCTATCTTCCTCAGGTATTCCTACAAGGGCCAAGGAAGGAAATGGAATCTTGGGGCTATTGATAACTAAGGATTATTCTGTTTATTTTACGCCTGAGATGTTTATTTGTTTATCTTATAAAACATTTTAAACAAATTTTATGGGTATTAAAACATAGGTGGTATGCAACTAAGATACATTCTCACACACTATTAAGACCACTCGTGATGCATGTAGACATTATGTTGTTGCATTCATGTAATGGTATGTGCTCAAAAGCTATATTATATTGGCTATTTAGCATGTGATATTAGTTGGGGACCTTTAGGTTCCTACCTCAATTGAGAATTTCCTTTTAGTTTTTATTTAATTATTTTTTAGAATGCTTCTTGTATATATAAACTCTGAGATATTCCATTGGTGACCCTTTATTGCTTTAGGTGATATTAATGACCTAACAAAGATTTAGTTTTTGTTTTATTTATTCTATAAGTCCTATATATAGAACTTTTTGTTTATTTCTGCTACATTAATAGTTTCTTCCACCATTGGTGGGTGTAGTTTGAGTCTACTAAGTCATTTTATTTCTAATGAAAGTTATATTATATACATAGACTATTATAATATCTATCCATTAAAGGTATAACCTCAACACTATTTTTCTTTACACCATCGCTACTAGTCAGCAGCCCTTGGAATCTGGGATGGTGCACCTACAGCCAGTGGTACCTGGCCCGATAGCAATATTTCAGTGGCTCATCATGTCAAGGACACTACATGTAACCCCTTATTACAATCGTGTACACCTTATAGGTAAGATGTGTGATGGTGTTAGTTTCATGGTTTGGATCGACTATCATCGAACAATTAGTAATACCCACTAACATGAACTTCTCCCATAAAATAGTTCATACAAGATTCACTAAATGAAGTTCATATTGGGATTAGTTAAGGGAGAAACCCAGGGACGCTACCTCCCTCCAATGTTTTGAAAAATGGTATTTAAAAGACATGACTCTACATGTGGAGGCTAACATTTCTATATTATGAATAAATTTTCCTTTGTAATTATTACTTATAAAAAATAATTATAATGGTAATATTATTAACAATGACAATAACTCCTGACAACAAAATTAAACAATAGTTATTATATTATTCCAAAGGTCATATTGCTCCCTATAAATACAACATTAATCATTCAAAAAAATACAATTAATCTTAAAATTATATTTTCATTTTATAAATATGCTAATTGGTTTAGTAATATTTTATTTTATTTCTATAAAACTTTTGGTCATGCAAATGATTCTAGAATATAGGGGAGATCGATATTATCCCATTTTAATTGTTCTATTTTATATTTATTATCCAATTACAAAGTTTATATTTTTAATTGGATTCATAGATAGTTATATAATTATATTTATTATTGATATGAATTTTTTTTGTTCCAATATTTTTTTATGCATATAATATTATATATTATATAATGTATTTTTTCTGGAAAAAAATATCATTTAAAAATAATGGGTCATTACATACTCTATCTTACCCGTTCTTGATTGGACATTAAAAATGATAAAAAAAAATTGTGTGTGATGTCAGATTTATATAAATTAATCACACATTAAAAGTAAAAAAATAATTCATAAGAAGGTTAGGACATAAAACCATGGAAACATATATAGATATAGTAATGAATTGATCCATTAGTGTTTCACTTATGTTGATTGGGTTCTATATTTAAATGATTAAAAATCAATATAAAGAGTAACATAAATCTTAGGAAAATGTCATGTGATATTGTATAATAAGAAATAATTTTCAACTAAATTAAATATAGAACATTAAGAATATAATTCTCCACATAGAAGTGCACATAGAGGATGTGTAAAAAAGTTCAGTTAGAATAATTTATGGTGAATGTTGAAAAAACATTGATTAATATTTGTGATAATCATAGTACCATATATCTATATAAAAATCCTATGAAACATTTCATATGAATTATTATTGATATTAAATATCATTTAATTAAGTAAAAAGATTATAATTGACATGTATGTCTTGATCAATATTTGTGGTAACCATAGTACCATTTAATGTTGATGTTCTCTCATTATGTTTAACGATGGAGATAGTTTGAATAACATTCAACATGTAAAATTATGATGGAGAAAACTATACCAATATTAAATTATATAGATGTACTAAATAAATTAATATGAAGTAAATTACATAGTTAGAGTAATAAAGATCAACATGTTTTTGTTGCATAGTTGTATTTTCAGCTATAGGATGTTCTAGATACATTATGATGAAGTCAGAGCTAATGGTTGGATGTAGTAGTATGAAGGATACCAAAAAAGTTTATCAGAAGGATAAGAATGAATTCTATAGAATTGTAAGATAGTGGAATCAATTTCTATTAGGCAATTTTATATAGAATTTTGCTAAAAAAAATATGATTGGTCTTCAGTTGTATGAATATTATATATATATAATTGATCTCATTATATTTACATTTATATGATGTTTTACTAAATAGATAAATATGATAATTGAAAATAAATTCTAAGAGATAGACTCTCGAAATATTATTTCATAGAGAATGAAAAATATTATTATACCATGATGAAAGAAGAAGACTTTTATAAACAGAAGTTTTAATGGAGTTCTCTATTGTGTATATATATTCATTTATAGCAGATGGAGAAATCTAGATTCTTATAAGGGATAAAGACATGATAAAATGTACATAAACATTATAATTTTAATAGATAAGTTGATATGGAAAATTTATTTCAAATATCAAAATTTTATCTAATATATAAAGAATATTTTATTGAGATCATTGATGATTAGATTTAAGGAATCAGTGATGATGAATGTTGAATCTTAAGTATTATAATCATTGAAGGTGTCTACAAAAAGATTTAATTGAGGTGTAAATAAACATATAGAAAATTATTCCTCGATAATTTTTAGATAATGTTTCTCTATATAAAGGGGTTCATGTTTATTGAGAATTTTGTTTTTATAATTTTTCATGAGAGTGGATGTGCTAATTTTTTCATTGTGAGTAGAAAACCAAGAAATTACTTGGTTGATAGAGATGTATCATATAGAGCTACCAGGATGTGGTTCCTTGGATAGAGTACATCATGATAGGGATCATTGAATTTAGGAATACCATATAGAGGATTATTAGATAGATATTTAGGTCCACTATCAAATATGGAAAATTGATATATGTTACTAGAAAGAGTATTTCAAGAAAATGTTTTCTGAGATACAATAAATGGTTTATTATTCTACTGGGTTAAAATTATTAACAAATTGTGTAACTAGTGAAAACAAAAACAATATCATGTTGGTATATAGATATAGCTTTATATGAGTTGGTTGGATTTTATTCACTTCATTAAATAGTTTTTATTCAGGAATCTATGGTATTCAGCATAGAAAGTATTAGGTATGAGCAATGGTGATGAACCCCATAAATTCTTATGTGACTAACATTATTAACATATAATTTAATATGAGAGATATTGAGATATATGATTGAGAGGATTAACACATTACCAGTTTATAGTGGACAGTTTCAGGGCAAAAAAATTTAAAATGCTACTACTAATTCAACCCTCAGTGGTCTACACATTATTGGGAACATCATTATAATTATTAAATTGAGATATAAAGAGTGATATAAAAAGTGATACAGGTCGTCGATCTTCACATAATGTTTTCATGTAACATAATACTCAATAAATTTTGTGGGTTAGATTCCCAAACACCTCCCAAGGTGATCTTAGTTCATAAAAAATGACCACCTCATCAATGGATTCATATACATTATTATCATAATAAAAGTAATGTTAAATATAGTAATCACCTTCAAAATAATACAAATCAGTACGATTTTTTCTGTAAAAAATATAGATGAATTATTAATATTCATAACATTTGACTATAAGTTTTAGAAAAATATATTATTCCTCACACTCAAACTATGAGAACCATAAAATGTGGTCATGTTGTGGCCATTCTTCTTGATTTTTTCTCAATGTGAACTAATTCAATTTCGTAATCCTTGGAAAATATTCTTTAATTTTTACATGGTTGGGATCATGATCCTTCTTCAAGGATGTTTATACATGAATAACAATATATATTAATCATATTTTATGATTTTGATCAAGTATTTTATATATATTACCCTTTTATATTTACTATAAAATGTTATTTTTCTCAATTATCTCATTAATAGTTTATTATTTTCCTATTTATACTATCCATATATGATTATACTATTAATTTTATTTAGAATATGATATTTTTTTTATTATTTTTACTTTAATATTATTATTATAGTACTTGAGAAAAATAATCAAATGATTTATTTTATGTAATATGTCCAAATATTTTGTAGGATACAATTTTTTAATGTTAATATATTGATATTATACTATAAAAATCATCATTTACTAGATGAATCAGTGTAAATGGATTTCTTTTTATTGGTTTTTACTAAGTAAGTAGAATAATGATCTACCAAACCTCCCCCTATAGAGAAGGAATAACTCATTGATTGAGTGGAAATATATCCTGTTGGATATACCAATATATTTTACCCCCTATTTGATTTAAATTTTCTTTCGGAATACCCAAGAAACACATTTATCCTGAAGAACCCCTTGTTATATAATAAATATTAATCACTATAAAACTAACCATTAACTTTTATTTGTGGATTTATCCCTTCGTTATTTAAATATGGTTACCATATTCAACTAGTGAAGAACCATTATTGATATATGCAGTTCATTTATAAATGGATGTTATGAAATTTGAAATAATGATCTAGTTAGACAACATGATGTTCCTTAACATATTATTCACTTCTCACTTAATGATGATTTAGTTTGAACAGCATTTATAATCCAATAATTCATCATATTGTCCTATGTCTACTTGAATAGGAGTTAATATGTGATTCACATGAATCACTACATGGTAACCACTTCAAATTGGGTTCATTTTCTTCGTTTTATATGGCCATTTTAAATACATATGTTCAATAGATTTTTGGATGTCTTGTTGGTTGTTACTTGTGCTCAAGATAAATAACCCAAAACTTTTTTCATCATATTGGACCCAAAGTTATGCCAATGTGTATTTTTTAGGATTTCTTATATATTCTATCTAAATAAAAAGTGATGGATAATACTGACAAGGAAATGTTTTTGTGAGTCATGGTATGAATTTTTTTCAAACAAAAATATCCATGGTCATTGGGTTTGAGGGTTTCACACCAGTCTAGTGTATTACAACCAACTCAAGAAATGGATGTCAACTACCTCAACCAAAATGAGTGTTTCTAAGAAGAAAATATTATTATACTTTGCAATTAATAAATTTTATATGCTTACATAATACTAATTGTCTGGTAAAGTGTGTTTTTATTCCCTTTAATATCAAAGGGGTCTATATAATCCATGGATAATTCTTAGGGTTACCTGGATTCTTATATCAAATTGAGGATGTTACCATAAAACACTAATGTAGATGAAGTTGAAAAGGCCAATGTACCTAACATGAATGAGATCATTATGTTTAGATTATTAAAATTATGGTTGAATATATCTCAATTTAGTTTGTGATAATTTCATGGCCAACCTGGATCTATGTACTAAATTCATGAAAAATAAATACCTTGATCCCTGATAAAAATATAGTATTGTGGTTGGACCAATGATAAGTAATGAAGGCCAATCCATGGAAGGTGGGGAAACCAAAATAGTGTTCAACTCTATTAGTTTTCATGTGTTCATTATGTCTGACCAATATATGGTTAATGTAAAAGTGGAATGAGAAAAATATAATTCATAAGGGAACTATCATGTACAAAATTTCGAGTCCATCAAAAGAGTAATGGTGAAAAGTTAGTTTTTGAGCATGTATGGTAGTGTAACAGACAATATTGGGAAATGAGTTTAAAAAATAATACCATACAATAAGAATATGATTCATATTAAGAACTCTACAATGTTGTAGGACATGAAATTGAGTGTTCTTATGATAAAAGTACATCAGAAGAAATAAATTATATCTCTGATAAAGATGTCAATGGTATATATGAATTTTATCAAGTTTCCTAATAATTAAATTCAAATAACAAGCTAAAAAGAACATCAGATCAAGAATAATTAAAAAGGGGAATGGTGATCCAAATTTGATAAAATATTTCATGACTATTGGGAGGAAACCATTTTCACAAATATTACACATATCAACTCAATCCAATGATGACATGATTAATGGTTTTTTCTGTTCGATCCTTAGAGACTATTAATACATTCATTAATAATTTTTAGGTGACATTGAAACCCAGTTAGTATATCATGGTTGCTCCTAATGAATACATGGTTATATAGATACCACACAAACTAGATCACATAAATTCCTCTTCCAAGAAGGACGTTTTTGGATTGGAATGATAGAAATGTGAGGTATTATATCATTCATCATAAATATTTAAAATGATTAAAGATATTTGTTATAGGGTTTTCAATTAATCAATGAAATAATGTAAAAAATCATGTTCATTAATATTGAGTTACCACCAAAGGATCAAATTAATTTAAATATGGATTGATATACTAGGGGTCTCAGATAAGAGTTTATACATTGTATTGAATCTTAAATTGAATTAATTTTCCTATATTTAGATAATGTTACTTTCCCTTTGATAACTTAATTGTGGTTAACTAATTTATATAATTTAATTTTACATATAAACATTGAATTCATCCTAAAATTTATTATATTAGATTAACATATAATTATTGATCCTATGCTTTGGGGTTGATAACTAGATATGTTTTTTTGTTCATGTGTTACCTTTTTTTATGTTTAATATTTTTTGCTTCTGATTTTTAAATGGATCCAACCATACCCTTAAAAATTTTTGAAAAAATTCTATAGTGAATGATGAAATATATGCAAGAAATATCAATATTATAAAAATAATTATTATAAAATAGATTAAATAATACAATAATGGATAAATAATCATAAAAAAAGAAGACAAAACTACCTAAAATCAGCATTTAATTTAATTAAGAAACAATATATAGAATTTAATAAAATAATATTTTATTCATATGAATGAATCATAATAGTTGACCATAGGTTGTCTCACGAGGACTCCTAAACCCAGTCAATATTTTTTTATTATCACTATTATAATACATTTTATCATTTTAATGAATGAATGAATTGATGAATAATGATATAGTGGTGGTAAAAATTATGAATATAATACAAATTGAAATAAAACAAATGAAAATGATAATATAAATTCAAAATTATAATCTCAATCATTGGGAGGATCATCAGGTGGATCATTTAATTAATTTTTAAAAAATATTTTTATCACATCTATTCTCAATTAAAAGATAATAATTGAGCTTCATTCGTCACAAAAACCTTGTTGATTTTCACCATTTATCACCAAAAGTATATTATCATGAGAGCGGGAACCACTTTTCTGCCATATATATTTATTAAATAAATATTACAATTAGGTAGATAAATATTTAACTTATCATCTTATCTGGTTAAATGTGTATTGTAAATCCCATGGTACATGTAACATGATCCTGAAATTACTCTTTAATTTTATATCTAACTAACTTGTAGTATGAATAATATAGAAAGTTGTTTTTTATCATTTATATAAAAAATAAAAGATTAATAGTAATTTGATATAGTTAGACAACCTTATCACACTACAGGTAATGGTATAAAGAGTATTTAAATAGGAACATTTATTTAAAAAATAGATACAACATAATACATTATCCACCAAAATTTAATAGAGATAGTTGGTTCTATATTCTTAGAGCGATGTTATCCACTGTAGGGAATATTCAATAAAAATAATAAATATAATAAAAAGTAAAAATATTCAAAATATATATATACGTATCTAATAACTCCATTTATTTACAAATTTCATCTTCTATTTTTGGGAAAATGAACCCCAATAAATAAAAATTGAATATTAGAATAAACATTGGTTTTAGGATTTTGTGGGAGGATCCCTTGAGAATATCAACATCCTCCTTGGGTAAAGCCATTTTTTATTTTTTAATCTATCTCTAATTGGATCAACCTACCAAAGTTTTATTCTGTAATTAGGGTATAAATTCTATACACTTTCAAAATTAATAGATCCATAGAGGTATACTATTTCATAGTACTTCTTGAATTTGTGTTATGTTTGCATGAAATTGAACACTTTAGGTTCATATGTATTTGAATCTTGATTATAAATTCCAATATAATTGCATAATAATGAAATAATTACTTCTAATTTTGAATAAGATGAAATCCCATAACTTGTTAATGACTAAGATTCATGCAGTGTATCTATATAAGAATGTAATCCCTTAAAATATGATTGTTCTCCCATTACGTACATAGAATCTTACAATGATACATCATTGTCAAGTATAATACCTAACTTGTATTAGGGGATCATCATGAGTAATAGATAACCAATTATAACTATGTAAAAATAAATCAAAATTTTAAAATGTTCTGTTCCTTCGAACCCATATCATTTGGTTGTTAGGCATTTTTTTTCAAATCAATTTACAATAATATTGTTCATGGTGATATGTTATTAACATGGATATAAAACTAAATTGATATATACTATGAAACATTGAATGGTTATCTTGATCCCCATTACTATGTTATCTCATAATGAGATCACACTACTGAATATAATATTTGTAAGCTGCATCAATCTGGTTTTTGATGATATGTCATTGGATGATGGGAAGATGTGATTGTTCCATATGATTGATGAAATTTGGTTTTATAATCCCATTTATAAGGATTCCATAAATTTAATTTGTGTACTAGATGGTTTGTTGGGTTATCGTTATGTGGTTGTAATTTCACTATAGGCTGAGTCACCATTAAATATGTGACATTACATTTTAGTCATATATATATATCATCATTTTATAGTAATATAAATGCAATATAATTATCAACAACATGCTTAAAAAACTCAATGGTATAGTATATTTTTCAAATAACTATATAATCATATTATTATACAATAAAAAATATTGTTAGTTAATAAAAAACATTACATATGATTTCTTCTAAAAAATATCACTTTAAATGTAATAAAATTATGTATGATATGGGAAACTATCCTTTCATGGATAAAATCATTGGGTATAACCATATGAGATACAAGAATGATTTAAAAATTTTACATAATAAATTGAGAATATTATAACCATAAACATAATATAAGACATAGGAGTGTATATATCATAATAGTATTAACAAAATCCATAGAGGTATAATCCTTCATTTTGTTGTGGAAATAAATATAGATTATGAATATTTATAATCATAGGATTTTGTTTTCATATTTCATGAATTTCCACTAATACCATAATAGAATAGTGTATTTTTATAACCACAAATTTCCCAGAATATAGTGGACTATAATAACTATCCATGTGAGCTATATAATAACATATTTACATGAGAAACTACACAATTAATTATAAGGACAAATTATTTATATAGAACACATAAATTAATAAAATACCATTATATATGTGTGTTATGCACACTTAAAAACATTAATATATCCATTAAAAATCATTGTAAAATTAACCAATGAAAAGTAATCATGTCATTGTGAATTGTTATAATTTGGTATAAATGATAATCCATAATAATAATACTGATTATACCATGAATTTATATCCACATTTAATTATAGAAAATATAAAATAATATCTAATCAATTGGTATAACATAAAATTGAATTAAAATAGGATATACATCTTCAGTGTAAGATTAAAAATTGTAAAAAAAATTATAATAAATAGCTATTATTTATCAGAGTTATTTATAAACAATGAAATATTAAATAATTTTTTTTCATTTGAAGTATAAATACAAATAAAATATTTTAAAATACATTATATTATATATTTCAAATCAATCTATATAAAAGAGGGAAGAACGATGTTGTAGAATTTGACCAATTGAGAAACATAAAGGAATATCAATATATATGTATACTTTTCAAGCCTTCCTAACTTTGTTAAAATAGTCATAAAAATTCTAAAAAATAACTGGAATCGGGGTATGGGAAATAGATAAAACCATGAGATGATATATTACATAAATAATAAAAATATATAAAATAAAAAATTAATAAAATTCCACATAAGGAAAAAATCTCTTTACTTTGACACTTTAATTAGTAATAAAAACTACGAATCCTTTTTTATTCAACTTTACTTTATTAATATTATGTTAATAAAATAATTTATATTTTTTACCATAAATATTAAATAAATAAATTCATTTGTTTCAAAATTATTAGTTATTGATAGTTAATATTTATCATTGATTGTTAGTATATTCAATTGTCCATTTGTATTTTCTGTATAATCATCCTGATATTTATTTCAGGACTTTGATTAAAAAATATTAATTTGAATAATTGTAATGGAATAAAATTTAATGATTTTTTAAAGTATCAAGTTTATTTTTTTGTTACACAAATTATTTTAAAGGATAATATTTAAAATGATATTGTTTTAATAGTTTTTTAACTTATGTTTTTACATAATAATTAATATTTATTTATATATATAAAATTTTGAATCCCAAAATATAATATTTTTAAATTTAATCTTATTTATATATTATTTTAATGTATTCTAACATCATTTATATGGACGGTAAAACCAATATAATTAAAAACATATTATTATAAATAAAAAGTATAATAATATATATTTATATTAATGTAATGTAATTTCTAAAGAAGTAAAATTATATAAATGATATATTATTCAGCTGAAAAATTATCTTCTATATTAATTTGGATGGGAAGATATATGAATAATATAGAGATGAACTCCCTAACTGCACTTATAAAATCAATTTTTCTCTGAATGATCTCCCTTAAAATAAAGGATTTGGTACACCTTATTATGACCATAACCATTCAAACATGATATTCAAATTTAGGGGAACTAAATTTTCAATATATTTGACTAATAATTGAGTGATATTAATTTTTTTATAGTGTGTAGATAAAGGGACCTTTTATATACATTATTGAGTTTCAGATTTATAAAAGATTATTTCAAAAAAGTTAATAATTGTCCACATTAGTTGAAAATGGACAGGAGAGGGAAAAAAGAATGTGGTTAATTATTACCAAAATTATGGTGATATATACTTATCCTTAATATGTTTTTACCCCAATTATAAATTATTTTGAATCTTATTACACAGGTTATTTCATGAAAAATTAAACTATACACCTAGTAAACTATTTTTCTACCAAACCATTATATTAACTCTCATAAACAAATAATTTTAGTTTTAATTAAATATAACTAATAAAAATAAAAATAAAATACTAAAAATTAATTCTATAAAAAGGCCGATTATTTTTTTCTTATCATACCAAACATTTTTCATATTTGTTAATAAATTTTTGATATAGAATTCACTGTTACATATAAAAAAAAACCACTTAATAATAATAACAACTTTAATTCTCCCATTCATTATATTTATACACAATTCCTATATACTCAAAGCTATGTACCTATTATATTTTCTATTCATATATATTACTATATATAATTATAAAAAAATTTATTCATCTAATTCTTTTAATATCATTTTCTTATATTTAATTCATTCTATTAATTCTAATATTATACACGGTGCTAATTTTTTTTAGCAGAGTTCACTTGGAATAATATTATAAGCCAACCATCTACTTGTTTACCTTTATTAACATTTTTCATTTGTAGAATAATTATATATATTTGTTTCTTGAAATAATATTTTTAAATTTATTTTAAATTACTTAATTATATATTAGTGGGTAAATATTTTTCATTTTATATTGATATTTCATATGGAAAATGTTATCCAATAAATATAAATTATTTTAAAGAAAATTCAAATAAATTTTTTTTTCTGCTACTATAATTACCAGAAATGTCACAATGTATTTTCCTTTAAATCATATTCTGTTAATAGATTTTTTCTATACTAAACACAAAACTAACATGATGCAACATTATAATTTATATAAATGAAAAAAATTCATTAAATGTTTTTTATTAAATTATGGTGTATCAATAAAACTAACAATATTTTGTTATATATATATATATATATAATTTTATAAAAACAAAATTTATTCATTTGGTGCTTAAAAAAATTTCACTACAGTTTTCTTTTTATTAATTGTAAAATTTTATAAATATATCTATGTTTGTTTTTGAAAATCATTATGATAATAAAATATAATATTGATTTATTATTTTTGTTTTTATTAGTGTTTTATGGAAATAAAAAAATAAAAGATGGTATTTTAAAAAAGAATTATCTTATAACTTGTTTTTCATATATATATTTTTAAAATTATATACTAGTTAAATTCTTCTATTTATTAAAAACTTTCAAGATTTATCTAGATATTATTATCATTGGTTTAATTTTTGAGATATTTGTAAAAATATTTATTTTTGGTTGAATAGAGGAAAAAAATCTGTTTTTACCAATTTAATGAATTTTATGAAAGTATTATTATAAATGTCTTAAAAATTTACTAAATTTATTTATATATAGAATTTTTTTTATGAATTATATTATAAATTTAACATCCTTTATTTTAATTTACAAACCTACGATTCATATATATAAATCATGTTGTACTGCTCACTAAAACATTTCATAGAAGATTATATAGATATTATGTTAATATTAATTTAATCACTTCTTCAAATTTAATATAATAAAATATATTTATAAATTATAGTACTAAGGTCCATATTATATAGGAAGGAACATTTAATTTTTATGAATTAAAAATTTAATTCTTAGATAAATTATTTTGTGATAAAATCCAAATTGGTAAAAATAGTTAACTAAAGGGATAAAAGGCCTAACATGTTAAAAATTTTCTTAATTAAGTGTTTGAGTTATAGATTGACCAAAAATATATCAAATATATTATTTTAAAAATTTTATCCTTCATGAAATGTGAAACATGTGCTCCCTTTATATTAAGATGGAATATTTATAATAAATTAATTCTCACCACATATAAAATGAGTGTTACATCACCCAATTAATACCACTATAAATTTCATATTCTACTAGAAAATATTACCAATTATTATAAACTATATTCCCATTTCATTTTATGTTGATTTTAGACACAATATTGTGGTTTAATTGAACTACTTCTATGGTATCCCCCAAGACAAAGCTAAAGTTTCCAATATGAGTACTAATCATTCCCATTTTTTTCTTTTCAAGATAAATTTTAAAAAATGATTTTTATCATTAATATATATATATTTTGCTATTTTATTATAGGTAATTTTATTATTCTATTATAAAAATCAATAAAAACCTTCCACCTTTTCAATTAAAACATTGGAAAATTAATTTGTGCATTAATACAAACTACGACATCTGTAAAGTATCTTATCTCATTTTCATAAATTTTAATTATTATTATTTAACTCTCTTAAAATAAGATTCAAATAAAAAATATTATAATATAATTATGATTATATAATAAATTCATTAGTCCAAATGAGATAACATTAATAACCATACCCTTCTATTAATTACGTATGATACTTGTTTGGGTCTGTCTAATCACCTACAAGAGTGATTATATTAAAAAAATAACATTGATAACTATAAGAACTAATATAATAATAAAATATTATATAAATAATAATTCAATTATTTTATTTTGGTTTTATAATTGTAACATAAAGAAAAAATTATAATTTTAGATACCAATATTTTTTCCATAAAAATCCTAGATACATGTCATCACTATTTTTATCATTAAGGGTAAAAACTCAAAAACCAAAGTAATAACATTATTAAATTATAACTAATTATAATGAACTAATTTTAGAAGCATTTATGATATAGAAATGTTAAAATTTTGTTTAACCATGATGGAGAAAAATATTTTATCAAAACGTGTTCAAAACAATCAAGATTACTCATGTCCGATATTGAAAATAGCTAATAACTAATGAATTTATATTTAGATAATAATTAAAAATTAATATTATAAAAGGTTATAGTTATTAACAATGTTGTTAAATGGGTTAATAATATAGTCGTATTTTTATATTGTATATTTAGGCATTTTGTTTGATGTTAGAATTAAGGTAAGAGGTTAATTGTCTAAAATTTAATTTCATGACACATATTTTATAGTGTGAACCATGATCTTATATATATTTTTTTGACTAATATATAATGGATTTATCTGACATTATTAATTCTATTAATGGGTTTTGACGATCTATATTGTATTCCTTCATTAAATAGCCTTTGATTCAAAGGATTCCAAGGTTTTTATGGTATCGTTATCCAATTTTCCAATACCTAAAACATGTTTAATTTTGTGAAATATATTTTTTAGTATGGTCTATAAACTCCCCTTTTAATGTATTGTGCCATGAATTATATTTAATTCTTGTGATTTTATTCTCAGTTTCAATATCTAATTTTTTAGTTGTTTTGATTAAAAACGTACTCAAACCATAAGGGAATCATTTCAAATCATATCTATATTTCATGATCATTTTTGAGAGATAATATATTTGTAGAATTTTATTTATTTATAATAAACCATCATTATTTCGTATATTAATTAAATTTTTCCACATCCTCTGAAAATACATTTTCCCCTTGACACATATATTTCAAAAAGGTTTTCCTATATGTAAAACACGATCTCTATGTTTTTAAAAATAATCCTCTATTTTCCATGTAAATATTCATTGAATTTTTTTTAATTAACTTATTTTGGCCATAATAACTGATTAAATTCATTTTATAATATATTGAATCTAATTAAATAAATATTGTTGATTTTTTAAATATTTTTTTTGGGATGATTTTCATATAGGAATGAGAAGTGTAATTTTTTAACGTTTTCTGTCTGAAAACAGATTTATTTAATTTTTTACGATTTATATAAAAAATATTGTATAAAATTTCTTATTTTCTATAATAAATTATAATCATACATTCATTACTAAATATTTATTTATTCAAACGTTCAGGGATAATTCAAATTTCAAAAGGGATTTTTCTTATTCTCCTAAAAATAGCTTTCATCTTTGTCAGTATCTTTTAACATATTTTAGGAGTTACTAAGGATATAATTCAAATGATACCATAATATATATTTGTATTGATGTGTACTGAAATATTATTTTCTATTTGATAATTAATCCATCACTAAATTTTTCATTCAAATAATCTACTTTGAATAGGAAAAAATTTATCATGATTTAATTTTTATATGAATAATAAATATTTCAATCCATAGATTGAAGGGTGTTCGCCTAGATGTGAAACATTGATTTATTAAGTAAATAAATTCCAAAAATTTTTATCTTTTATCTCTATAGGGTAAATACCATATTCATAATAATATGTGTTTCAGGGTATTTACATAGAATGAAATTATTGCATGTGGATACAAAATTATTTTCCATTATATTATCATGCTATGATTACTAATGGAATTATGAATGATTTCATTAGTGAATTTATTTTAAATGGATATTAATCCCATTTTCATTCTAAGTTTTATTTATGTTATGACAAAATATAAATATCTACTTCCACATTTATGAATTTAAGAATGAATTATTAGATCATATATCACTCAAAAATTTATTAGATAGAATTTTAAATCTTATGAGGTATGTTTATGCATTAAAAATACATTAAATCAAATGATTAGGTGATATTTTGTGACTTATGACATTGATATTTCCCTATTATAATGTTTATCCAAATTTATAGGGTCTAATAATGTATAATGCTCATGGATCATTATTATTTTCAATGGTTTCTACACTCTTATGAATCATGCCTTATGTTATGGAAGGATTTATTTCATAATTCATGATTTATAATATATGATTTATTTGGATTAATTATTTTATTTATTTTTTATATGGCGTTATTATACCCATATTATAATATTTTGTTCCTTTAGGACATCTGATTATTATCTCTCCTGTTTATCATTACATTGTGTTTAATATCACCATGTTTCCTATATTTCTACTTCACCATCATAAAAAGAAAATTATATATATGATCTGCACAGAAGTGTATCATTGTTCTAACACGAGGTGCTTGTGTGGGAGAGAAAAAATAACTTGAGAGATAGCAACTAAAAGTATACTATTATAGAGGGTTTCACATCGTGTCCACCATTCCTATTTCAACCCGATTAGAGTTGTGACCATTTTTTGGATGTTCGGGATAGCCACGTCGGGATTGGACATTGTGTCATTTTTTATGTTTCAAATGAGGTTCCAACATTGAATGGTCTTGGAGGGAAATTGTAGGGGGTTTTGAGTTTTATGAAATTGACCCATTTCGGGTACGATGTCCTTGGATTGTCTCTAATTGGTTCATTTGTGGATCCAGAAACACCCAAAAACACTTTTTTCCAGGATTCATGGACCTTCTTTCAAAAGTAAGGCTCTCGTTGGATGACGATTTGGCCAAAAACACATAAGGAATATATTGGTCGAGTGGATGGGAGGTCGATCTCATCACACCCATTTGAGAGGTATTATATAATATTCTATCACTATCTAATATATGTAAGTAATGTTATTATATTCATGAATATTTGGTCTTTCTCAATCAGGTGTATGTGGATTACTCCAATGATTCAAGATCAATCATATATACACATAAATATGGAACTATGTGTATGTATATGTGGTTCTATATAGATAAATATACTTGTATTTATTCTAGGTTCTTCATCAACCATCCCATTTTTGTATGGATCAGGAATTATTTATCATTTATTGAGACAATGTGGGTGACGCCATGTGATGAAGAGCTCTGAAGATTATTATCATCCATGGGGACTAGAATTATTCTGATGATGTGGTCTAACCCATAATATGGGCTTCCTATGTATCCTCGTGATAGGAATTAGAGACCACATAGTATGGTTCCACTTAACAAGACACATCACCTTTTCAGGCAATGTGATGAGGACCCATTCCTGAAGTTTATCATCATGTGATTGGGATTTGAAGGAAAAACGTGAATAGTAAATATTCGATATAGGGATTACAATGATGCATCGGGGGATGTATGGAAGGCATACAGTCTTTAGGGTGTATATGAACATACCAAGGACATGCCCTGAAAAACTATATTGTGATAGGGTGGTGATTGTTTTCCTTAGGGAGTCTTCCTACATATCCTAGTTGGCCGAGATTAAAATCTCTTGTAGTACTATTTGATTTAGTACATACACCCTTGAGGTAACCCATTTGTGGGGGAATTATTAGGGCTTACACATGTGGTATTTCCATTTTAGAGAAATAAGTTGGGGCTTACACTTGGAGAGGATACCATAGAATGTTTGGGGGAATTTGTTTTGGGACTGACTTATGTTAATAATGCCACTTGAGCTTGGGAACTAAGAAATCATTATACAAATCTCAATTAAAGTAGGAATCAGAGTTATCATTGTTCATTTAATTTGGGGTTTACACCTACTAGGAGGCCCTTCTGAGGATTTTAATTTGATTTTATTGGGTATTATACCTTATAAGAGGCCCATGGTGAGGGGTTATGAAGATTTCATGATTGCTGCCAACTTCAAAGCTTGCGTGAGTCATGTTCAGTGAGGGAAACAAGAAGAGGCAATAGATCTAATGATATCACATCCCACATCATCTGCTGATAGATGGTACTGGATCCCAATGGTATAGATAGGGGGTCCTTGAATGTACAATTTTCTTCATTATTTTGATACCGTGGATATTCAGATTATCCTATCTGTTGCGCCTTGGGAATAGGTAAATAAGATCACTGATGTAATCTCTAGTAAAAAAATTATGGGGATTACATATATAGAAGTTCCCCTTTTAGCATCATATGTGGTATACTATGTTTTGAATCCATATCTCATGGATGACGATTAACATGAGGATAATCATGTTGGGATATTCTAATATGCCTCAGACATGATATGGAAGGAATGTGCAAACCATTATTCTGGAGGAACATAGATAATGAGAAATTATATGAGGCAAGGAACACATTATGGAATATGGATATAAGAAAATACTCTCATGAGGATAAATTTGTCTCTAGTTGATTGTTAATTTTTTTGGTAAACGTATGTAGATCTGTTGATGCATTGTGTTCATAGTGAAACATTATTGTCCTTAGAATAATAACATTATATTTCTAATGGTCGAGATGTTTATGAAGATCTAAAATCACCTTTTATAGTATATTTTAAAGTCATATAGCTTGGAAAATCACCTCATTGTATAATGTTATGTTGCATGGGAAAATATCATAAATTTTAATGGTATGTGGTTAGGACAATAACATATAGTTTAAGGTCATATAGATTGGTCCATTTATCAAAAAAATATTCACAAGTACATAATCGGGCCAGGATGTTCTGACATGCATTGAACATGAGAGGGAAAGAAAGTGTAAACCATGATTCTATAGATTATCATATTAGGAAGAATTATGTGAGGTATGGATTTAATTAGGTGTACAAAGGTATGAAAAACCTATCACGAGGATGAATTTTTCTTTGGTTAACTTTCATTTTTTATAGGAAACATATAGAGAGTCACCGAGGTTCTGTGCTCATAGTCATGAAAATGTTTCATCAGGACACGAACTATCCATTTCCAATTATAGAAGTTGTTTATGAAGACCCATGATTTCTTGGGACATAGAGTTTAATGAAAGGAATGGAAGTGTTTAGGCAAGTAAAAAACAATTAAATTGTTATTTACCAAGGGGTGTTAGATAAAATTAGAATATGAGGTAGGTTATGGGGTTTTATATGTTTCATCAGGATTATCTCCCTCGTAGTATTTATGGGGAAAATGATGGGGTAGTATAAAGGTGCAACAGAAAATTTCATTGACCCAGCCTTAAAATTTTGTAGAGAGAATATGAATTTTTCACATGGTATAGTAATGGTAGTGAAGGGTTATGCCCAGAGCGGATATACCCCAACCCAATAGTAATCCCAAGCTAGGTAATGGAATAAAAATCCCCATGGTATAGACCAGTGGGTGAAAATAGTTTTGGTGCATAAGGCTGGATACGTAAGAGTTTGTCATATAGGGTCGGTCGTGTTGGAGCGTCTACTTAAGAGAATCCAGGTACTATCGATCATGTACAATATTCCACATAAGGGAAATTATATGAACGGTTTTCCATATAAGACAGTTTGCATAGGTGGGGGGGATCTTAGGTGTTTCTATATAATATTTTCCACATAGGTTCCTCTATGAATTGTTTTTCTCCAATGGTCATCTACGAACTATTTTTGTATTCGTTCACAGGGTCAGAAAATGATGCCTTGATTCTGTAAATGACACTACGTCCATGTTTTATCCTTTATTGATGTTCATCCATATGAAGTTTTTAGGGTGGAGTTTTGTAAAGGGCCTCCCATATATAGTTCATGGGATGGTTTCCACAAACTGCTTCGGGTGTGGGAGAAATTTAACCCACAACCTCTACATTTTAATCTTCTCTTTGTCCCTCTTTCCACCCATCGGAATGAGATTATTTTTTTGTTATAATTTTTGATATCCATTAGGGTTCATTTATAGTGGATTATGGGGGGTCGTTCACCTTCTTTTTTAGCATCCCATGGGGAACTCCTTGAACCGCGGATGACTTTTTTATGTCAGGTCTCCATTTGCGTATGGAGGCAATGACACTTCATCATGAAAACCACTTAGTTCATGGGGGATATTGTATGGGGGGATTTAATACATGGGGGAATAATTATCCACCCATATTTCCCTAATGATACTAATTTTAGGATCTGGTTTCATGCCCTCCGTTCTGTGAACATCTCAGATTGTAGATGGATTTGTGAAGTCACTTTCATCAATGAAAAGTAGTGTTTAGTGGAGGAAGATTGATTTCACAGTCTCAATTACTTTGAAAAAATTTCTTCAATATTATTCAACATTTTATTTCTACCATTTTTTGTGTATGATAGAATCTTATTCATTTTGAACGAAATTTTTTTTGGACCCTAAAAATGCCCCCATCAGAATGTGATCTAATCGAGACGAAGAGGATAATATTACGATGTTGAAGCAGGACCAATTTGGATGATCAAATATCTCTCTATTTTTTTCTTAATTCATAGGGAATAAATATGGGTTTTTACATTTTTAGGGTTAAATTGAAAAACCCTACAAGCATATCACCATTTCTATTATAACACTAATATTTTCATAAACCCAATTTTGGGTGGGCTTAGCTGGTTTAACATGAATTTTACATATGCCTCCCCTTTAATTTTTTTAACCAAAAACTCATTATGTATATTTTTATTAATGATTTATTGTTATTTTTCATAAAACATATACATCGTAGGTTTTGCGAGATTTTACTCAACAATTTTCTAGGGTTCCGTTTGTGGGTTTTCATCGTGGAATGTTTCGTATTTTTTTCTTGGTTAGCAGTTTTGATTCTTGAAAACTAGAAAATATTACAAATGTTCTCGTTTGAATATTTCATACCATGATATATAGGGAGAGAACCCCACATTAGGACCATCAACCAAGAATTATCAGAAAAAATTCTGAAAAAGATAAAAAAAAATTTATGGACCTTGACATGAATTTTTCTAGAATGGGACTTGACAGGCAGCATAGAGGCCATGGTTCACACATAGATAGAAAGAAGACTCTATTAGGGATAAATTTTACATTGGATAATAGGTTGTTTTTTTGGGAATTTATACAGAGCTGTCGGGTCATTGTGTGCAATAGTCAAACAAAGGTGTCTACAGGAAAATGTCTTCCAATTTCTGATGGCCATGAAATTTTATGGATGTTTATATATTTTTTGTCGAAGAAAAAAATGGGAAGTATTTTGGGGAAATGATGTATGGAATTAATAAGATAATATATATGTTTTCTAGTCTAGAAACAACTCTAACATGAATTTGACATCTCTTACGGGGGTGGAAGCATGATGCAATTTAACATCATAAAAATGAGACATTTAAAACTTCTAATTTGAATTCATTTTATCATAACCTAGGGATAAAAAATATTATTTTATCATGGGGGTCTATAACGACCCACACTTTACATACATTGTTAATACTTCAAAATTGAATCACTCTTATTACAACATATGACAAAACCACAAAGGACCGTATAGGTATAGTGTCTTTAGAAACTGGGGAAACATAAACAACTGGTTCATAAATCTTCTACAGTGTCTCCCATTTATTTCATCATATCTAGGGTCCCTTTTAGCATATTCTACTTAATATCCATCTTCCTGACCTGGGGAAAAGAAAACATAAAAGGGTGAGCTCAAATGCTCAGCAAGGGAAAATAAAGGAAATAAAAATCATATCATATCTTTATGAAAATCAAAACCTGCAAAAGAGATCATAATATATTAACATGGAATAAATCATAGAAGTGAAAATGAGATCCCCATAATCATAACATAAAACTTGAATCTTTGTGGCATGCACACATAATCATGGAAAATCATTTCTTGTTAGTCATGACTCATTGCCAAGACTATCTTAGTGGACAAAGTCCCTTTCTGAACCGAGTTCACTCCTCGTTTCAGTCCTGTATCACTGAACCGAAATAACCTTCCGTTCCAGCCATGTCTATCTCATGAGATATAAAATCATTACCCAATGCATTGGAGGGAGATATAGGTCCCACCCATCTTATAATGAATCCTTTCTTATGTGTGCCACATAATCATAAAACATGCATCATCGCATAACACATGTAACTAAAATGGGATTCTTGAAACATCATGACATCATAAATCAATTCATATATGATAAAGGAATTCATAAACATAATTCCATCACAACATAGTAAAACCAATGTAAAAATATGGATAGAAACAGAACCCTTTATTATCTTAGATGGAAAATAATTTTGATAAAACACTTGAATTGAATTCTTGAGGAAAATATCCTTTCTTCTTCAAAAACATTTTTCCTTTCATAACATGTCATACAACTTTAAAATAAAAGAAGTTGATTAAAAATAAACTTTAAAACTTGTAAAGGAAGCTTCTTTGAAGTAATGTTTTAAAAATCCATTCATGCCGTATAAGTTAAAAAAAACATTCTTCGTACTTTTGTCGGAAAAGTCAAAAAGTACCTCGTACGGAAAAACGACAA
Source organism: Viscum album (assembly GCA_963277665.1). Classification (NCBI taxonomy): domain Eukaryota; kingdom Viridiplantae; phylum Streptophyta; class Magnoliopsida; order Santalales; family Viscaceae; genus Viscum; species Viscum album. Next base: position 133,357,178 of record OY728162.1, read on the forward strand.
AAGATTCCTTTCATATTCTTTACTAAAAACTCAACTAAGGGTAAAATTGGATTTAAACTATTTCATGTGGATGGAAACAATATTACATATTGAGGGAACATGGATGTGGATGATAAAATACACCCCAGTAAATACTTACGAATAAACAATCTCGGATAAAAATGAGATTGTGATATTTCCCTTACCTTAGGTCCGATTTGCTTTGTTCGTGTCCGAAGCTCCTGTATAATGGTTTAAATAATGTTATTGACTTATTCCAGAATCATACATATTGATATGAGATCATATATGGTCATATTATTAGCTTCTTGTTAGTAATATTTCATTGTTACTTGTTACTCGGGTCTTTATAACTTTTTGTTCTTATGCGTGTTTTGTCGAATAAATTCTTATTCTTATCTTTAGGTTATAGATAATTCATTTCCAGAATGGTATTAGTGTAGTATATACCATATTCATTGATTCAATTCATTTATACAATCATTATGAAATGAAGATCATGTAGAACGAGTCGCATCACATCGTGGAGACGGTATTCCGTACGTACGCACGAGTGATGATATCGTTCCTATGATCGTGGAATTGTATTGGAGTATATATATATATTATTTCAGTATAAATATTACTTAATAATAATCATATATAGTTACTCATTACACCATTATACCCATCCTTGTAAGGTGATGGTGGAAAATAGATTACACCACGGCGTGGAGAGGGTATTCCGTACGTACGCACGCGCGGTGATTTCATTTTTCTGTAGGATGGATAGAAGGTGAATTAGGGTTGTTTCATATTTATAATAACATATCAGTATGTAAGTAATACTGATGTTTTTACTTTATCATGAAACAACTAAAGAAGAAGAAGTTGAAGAAGAAAGAAATTGAAAAGATCGGTAATGGATATTACCTCTTCTTTGGAACGCCTTTTTGAATCCTCCACTTAAGGAACTAAGATTGGTCTTTGGAGAAGACCAGGACCTCTAGGATTATTCTAGGGAAGTGGAGAAGGGAAAATGGCAGGGGTTGGCCGAGCTTTAGTGCTCAAATTGGTGTGAGGAGGAGGGGGAGGAGGTGCCCTTTTATAAGGGAGGAGAGGGGAACCTTAGGAATATCTCAAAATATTATTTTATATTAAAGTCAAAATCGGTTTATAATGGTTCCAAAGGGTCTTATTTCGAAGCTAAAGTGGGGATGGGTCGAAATCCTATCAACCAATAGAATTTAGACAAGTTTAGGATATTATTTTAACCTTATCAATTAAATTTAACTCTAAGTTAAATAATTTAACTTTTACCATGTCTTTTTGTTTTCTTTTACTATATGGTTAATACACTTACTATAACATGCCAAACGAACCCCAAATTGTTTATTATTAATATATATATCCTTATCTAAGTCATTTGGCCGAACCTTAGATTCTTAGGAATAAAATAACAATTAATAATATAATATTTGATTTAAAAACTATTTTGTGTCAATTTTGACACTATTTGATATATGATTTTTGTCAAAGTCATAACAGAATTATATGTTCGAACCAAGTTGATTAAATCAATACTAATATATCATAGTAACCTAGAAAATTAGTGGAATTCATAAAAAGTCTCAAATTACATTTATTTTGGTATTTATATTATCAATTTTGTCAATATTTCATTAATAAGATAATTACTGCATCATCTTTGTGTCATAAATAAATTAAATTATTTGATGTCTAAAAATTACAAATAAAATACCATCATGTAGGAAATCTTTTGAGCTTTCTAATGAATATTTACAATCGAATTTATCTTATGTATAACCCTATATTAAAAATGATTTACTTATTAAACTTTGATTTTAACTATTTTAACCCTTCTTTAAATAAATTAATAATAAATGTCCTAATCTAATCCATGTGGGCCTAAATGGTCATATTTTATTCCTAAGTTTGTTTTTGGTCGAATTAAACTTGTCCAATAGAATTAGGACATGTGTTAGGGTAATATTAATATCATATTTACCCTTAGTTACCCTATTTACTATTAACCGCGGTAAAAATAGTAAAAAGTTACTATTCACCAAAAAAATATTTTCATCTCATTGAACCACATTTTAGTCCTTGATATTAACCGTGTCTCTCGGATTTTTGAAATTCCATTCACAGAAGCGGTAAAATTAAGTTTTATGCAAAATTCAGTTTTTAACCTACCACTTAGTGGTTTCACTATTCATCAAAAATTGAAAGTTTTCAGAAAAATTCCAAAATTTCACCCTAGGCTAATTTCGATATTCTGAGTCCAAAAATGAAGTCCATTTTGAAAAATAAAATTTATAAAATTTCAAAAAGTGGTTATTACTATTCATAACGGCTAATTTTAATAGCATATTGTTGTTTAGTGAAACTCGGTATTGCGTACGACGCAAGCTATCGAGGAAGGTCGTGATTGCGTGTAAAGCAAGCCAAGAAAGTGTTGTGTAGAAAAAGATTCCTTTGATGATTTATATAACATAAAAGTCTCGGGTGTTACATTCTACCCCCCTTAAAAAGAATTTCGCCCTCGAAATTCGTCACTTTGCAACAAACAAATGAGGATACTTCTCCCTCATCATATCCTCATGCTCCCATGTAGCTTCTTCAAGTTGGTGGTTTCTCCATAAAACTTTCACCAAGCGAGTGGTCTTGTTTCGTAGGACTTTTTCACTACGATCCAGAATCTCTATCGGCTGTTCTTCATAAGAAAGATCTTGCTCCAGCGGTACAACTTCTGAGCTGAGTACATGTGAAGGATCTGGTATGTACTTTCTCAGGAGAGATACATGGAACACATCGTGAACTTGAGAGAGATTCGGTGGAAGCGCCAATCGGTAAGCTACCTTCCCAACACGATCCAGTATTTCAAAAGGACCGATATATCTAGGGCTCAACTTCCCCTTCATTCCAAATCTCATAACCCTCTTCCAGGGAGATATTCGTAAGAACACTTTATCACCCACTTCAAACTCTAGGTCTTTTCTTCGGTTGTCGGCATAACATTTCTGTCGACTCTGAGCTGCTCTTATGTGTTGTTGAATAGATCTGACCTTTTCTGCCATTTCATCAACGAGATCAGGTCCTAATAGCTTTCTTTCCCCAACTTCATCCCAGCAAGTTGGAGTCCTGCATTTCTTTCCATAGAGAGCTTCATAAGGAGCCATCTGAATACTGGATTGAAAGCTATTATTATAAGAAAATTCCACCAAAGGTAGGTGTTGATCCCAACCTCCTTTGAAATCCATAGAGCAAGCTCTCAACATATCTTCTAGGGTTTGAATTGTTCTCTCAGACTGACCGTCTGTCTGGGGATGATAAGCAGTGCTGAAACTCAACTCTGTATCCAGAGTATGCTGAAGACTTTGCCAGAACTTCGAGGTAAATCTCGGATCCCGATCAGATATAATAGAATGTGGTACTCCATGCAATCTTACCACTTCCTTTACATATATCATGGCAAGCTGATCTAGAGAGAAATCCTCTCTAATAGCAATGAAGTGTGCAGACTTTGTAAGACGATCAACTATGACCCAGATAGCATTATTGCCTTTGGATGTTTTAGGAAGTCCTGTGACAAAGTCCATAGTGATGTTTTCCCATTTCCATTCGGGTATGGGTAATGGTTGTAACATCCCCTTAGACTTCTGTCTCTCAGCTTTAACTTGTTGACAAACCAAGCATCGAGAGACATATTCAGCAACATCTCTTTTCATGCCATCCCACCAGAAGTACTCTTTCCGGTCCCTATACATCTTCGTGCTTCCAGGATGAATAGAGAATGAAGAACTATGAGCCTCATCCAGCAGCTCTTTCTTTAATTCGGGGATGGGAGGAACACAAACCCGATTCCTGAACTTTATTATCCCATCACAGTCAAGGTTGAATTCAGGAACATTTCTCACCTTCTTTTGTAACTCGACATCTTCTTTTTGTGCCTCTTTAATCTTCACATGTATAGATGGTTGAACATTCATTTGAGAAAGATAAGATTTTTCCCCTTCCATTATAATTCCAAGATCCATCCTTTGTAAATCCATAAATATTGGATCTTTTGTGATCCTCATCATGGATAAACTAGAATGGTCTTGTCGACTTAATGCATCTGCCACCTTGTTTTCTTTCCCAGGGTGGTAATGGATTGAGCAGTCATAATCCTTAATCAGCTCCAACCATCTTCTTTGGCGCATATTCAACTCCTTTTGTGTGAAAATATACTTTAAACTTTTATGATCAGTATAAATATCACACCTTTCACCATAAAGGTAATGCCTCCAAATCTTTAATGCAAAGATTACCGCAGCCAACTCCAAATCATGTGTTGGGTAATTTTGCTCATGGATTTTCAACCGTCGTGAGGCATAAGCTATCACCATATCATTTTGCATAAGAACACACCCCAATCCCTTCTTGGACGCATCACTGTAGATCACAAACCTTTCTCCACTACAAGGCAGTGTGAGCATAGGTGCACTGGATAACCTTCTTTTCAACTCCTTGAAATTATCTTCACATTCCTCTGTCCAGACAAACTTAACTCCTTTCCGAGTCAACTTGGTGATTGGATTAGATAACCGTGAAAAATCTTTTACAAAACGTCGATAATATCCAGCCAAACCAAGAAAACTTCGGATCTCAGTTACTGTTGTTGGTCTTGACCATCTTTCGATAACCTCTGTTTTTGCTGGATCCACAGATATCCCCTCTTTTGAGATTATATGACCCAAAAATGCAACTTTTTGAAGCCAAAATTCACATTTGGTAAATTTGGCATAAAGCTTCTCTTTTCTCAGGGTCTTCAATATAATTCTCAAGTGATCTTCATGCTCTTCCTTGCTCTTTGAATAGACAAGAATATCGTCTATAAAGACTACCACAAATTGATCAAGATAGTCTCTAAAGACTCTATTCATTAGATCCATGAAGATAGCAGGGGCATTAGTAAGACCAAATGGCATCACTATAAATTCATAGTGTCCATACCTTGTACGGAAAGCCGTCTTTGGTATATCCTCCCTTTTGACCCTTAATTGATGATACCCTGAACGAAGATCAATCTTGGAAAAGTATTGAGCTCCGCGTAGTTGGTCAAATAAGTCATCAATGCGTGGGAGAGGATATTTGTTCTTGATAGTGATCTTGTTAAGTTCTCGATAATCAATGCAGAGTCTCATTGATCCATCTTTCTTCTTAGCAAATAGAACAGGTGCTCCCCAAGGTGACGCACTAGGGCGTATGAATCCCTTATCAAGATTCTCTTGGAGTTGCTTCTTCAATTCCTGCAACTCAATTGGGGCCATTCTATAAGGTGTCTTTGAAATAGGCAAAGCACCCGGTACGAGTTCTATTGAAAACTCAACTTCACGATTTGGTGGAAGACCCGGCAATTCCTCCGGAAAGACATCATCAAACTCCCGTACAATGGGCATATTCTTAATCTTGAGTTTCTCACCAACCATTTGAGATAAATAACCTTCATTTAGTGGAATAAATACCCATAAGATGGAAGAAATTTCCACTGGAAGGTTATGTTCATCCTTGCATTGATAGACGATCGTAGGTTGATCTGGAATATGAAATGTGACTTCCCTTCTTTGGCAATTGATATGAGCTCCATGTAGAGAAAGCCAATCCATGCCAAGAATCACATCAAATTCCACTAAAGGAAGGATCACAAGATTTGCAGGAAGTACTTTCCCACAAACTTCGATCGGAGAAGAATTATAAACTTCTGATGCGATTGATGTGCCATTAGGTGTTGTCACAGCTAACTCAACATCTAATTGTTGAGGTAATACGGTGATACCCTTAGAAAATTTTTCAGAAATAAAAGAGTGGGTGGATCCAGAATCAAATAAAACATTTGCTACTTTAGAGTGGATGGTAAGTGTACCTTTCACCACATCGTTATCGTACTCCACATCGCTGATAGAACTTGCATGTGACTTTCCTTTGTCTTTAGGCTTAAGAGTTTGTTGACGTCGACCATCATCATCAACCCTTGGATTTGGGCATTGATTGGCATAATGCCCCATCTCCTTGCACTTGAAACATTGAAGTGTAGCAGGTTCATTCTGTGTATCCCTTCCTTTGTTTGCATCATTAGACATCTTCTTCCCATTATCACGGCATTCAAATGCCCGATGACCTTCCTTTCCACATTTAAAACATTTACTTGTCCCTTTAAGACAACTCCCTCCATGTTTCTTTCCACACTTTGAGCATAAGGGAAAGTTCATCTTCTTTTCCGTGTGCTCTTTAGATTTTTCTTTGAATTCCATCTTCCACTTCTTATCAAACCCATGTGACTGATGGGTTACTCCAATCTCCATCTCGACTTTGAGAGCACATCGAACGATTTCCTCGTAGCTATTGAAGTCCCTTATGGCTAACGCCCTTTGAAGACTTGGTTTTAAGCCACTAAAGAATCGATCGATCTTACTCTCAGGTTGGATAATAATACCAGAAGCGTACCTTGCAAGTCTTGTAAAATTTGCTTCATAGGTACTAACAGATTCATCATCCCTTTGCTTCAGTTCAAGGAACTCTTTCTCCATCTTTGTTCGGAGAATACGAGGGAAGTACTTATTGAAAAATAAGTTCTTGAACTCATCCCATTCCATAGACTCGATTTCATCCCTTTGCCTCGTATTCTTAACAAGATTCCACCATTGATCCGCATCTCCTTCCAAACGATACACTGCTAGGATGACTTTATCATGCTCAGAACATTGAAGAACTGAAAATATCTTTTCAGTAGTACTAATCCATTGTTCAGCAACTAATGGATCAGTAGACCCGCTGAAAGATGGTGGACGCTGCCTCATGAAGGATTCAACAGAATGTTCCTCCCTTCTTTGTTCGTTTGGAAATCCTGCATGATTCATAGCTTGAGAAAGTTGTGTGAGCATGGCTACAAGATTTTTCATTCCAGCTCCCATATCGTTTTGTTGCTCAGGGGGACAATCATTGCATTGCCCATCGCATTCCGCATTAACACGGTTCCTTCGGGTTCCAGCCATTGACTAAAACCAAGAAGAATAGTGTGAGCAACACTAATTATAATAGGAAACCACATAATTCAAGAATAAAATTTTCATGCTTAAGGTCTTATCCTAGGTTATTCAAGGCCATTTCTAAAACACTAAGATTGTGTTCTATGCTTAGACTTATCCTTAGGGTTCTTACTAAGGCTTTCACATCCTAGTTTCCAAAGGTTGACTATACCTTTCCTCTGATACCAACTATAACGACCCACACTTTACATACATTGTTAATACTTCAAAATTGAATCACTCTTATAACAACATATGACAAAACCACAAAGGACCGTATAGGTATAGTGTCTTTATAAACTGGGGAAACATAAACAACTGGTTCATAAATCTTCTACAGTGTCTCCCATTTATTTCATCATATCTAGGGTCCCTTTTAGCATATTCTACTTAATATCCATCTTCCTGACCTGGGGAAAAGAAAACATAAAAGGGTGAGCTCAAATGCTCAGCAAGGTCAAATAAAGGAAATAAAAATCATATCATATCTTTATGAAAATCAAAACCTGCAAAAGAGATCATAATATCTTAACATGGAATAAATCATAGAAGTGAAAATGAGATCCCCATAATCATAACATAAAACTTGATTCTTTGTGGCATGCACACATAATCATGGAAAATCATTTCTTGTTAGTCATGACTCATTGCCAAGACTATCTTAGTGGACAAAGTCCCTTTCTGAACCGAGTTCACTCCTCGTTTCAGTCCTGTATCACTGAACCGAAATAACCTTCCGTTCCAGCCATGTCTATCTCATGAGATATAAAATCATTACCCAATGCATTGGAGGGAGATATAGGTCCCACCCATTTTATAATGAATCCTTTCTTATGTGTGCCACATAATCATAAAACATGCATCATCGCATAACACATGTAACAAAAATGGGATTCTTGAAACATCATGACATCATAAATCAATTCATATATGATAAAGGAATTCATAAACATAATTCCATCACAACATAGTCAAACCAATGTAAAAATATGGATAGAAACAGAACCCTTTATTATCTTAGATGGAAAATAATTTTGATAAAACACTTGAATTGAATTCTTGAGGAAAATATCCTTTCTTCTTCAAAAACATTTTTCCTTTCATAACATGTCATACAACTTTAAAATAAAAGAAGTTGATTAAAAATAAACTTGAAAACTTGTAAAGGAAGCTTCTTTGAAGTAATGTTTTAAAAATCCATTCATGCCGTATAAGTTAAAAAAAACATTCTTCGTACTTTTGTCGGAAAAGTCAAAAAGTACCTCGTACGGAAAAACGACAAAAGATTCCTTTCATATTCTTTACTAAAAACTCACCTAAGGGTAAAATTGGATTTAAACTATTTCAAGTGGATGGAAACAATATTACATATTGAGGGAACATGGATGTGGATGATAAAATACACCCCAGTAAATACTTACGAATAAACAATCTCGGATAAAAATGAGATTGTGATATTTCCCTTACCTTAGGTACGATTTGCTTTGTTCGTGTCCGAAGCTCCTGTATAATGGTTTAAATAATGTTATTGACTTATTCCAGAATCATACATATTGATATGAGATCATATATGGTCATATTATTAGCTTCTTGTTAGTAATATTTCATTGTTACTTGTTACTCGGGTCTTTATAACTTTTTGTTCTTATGCGTGTTTTGTCGAATAAATTCTTATTCTTATCTTTAGGTTATAGATAATTCATTTCCAGAATGGTATTAGTGTATTATATACCATATTCATTCATTCAATTAATTTATACAATCATTATGAAATGAAGATCATGTAGAACGAGTCGCATCACATCGTGGAGACGGTATTCCGTACGTACGCACGAGTGATGATATCGTTCCTATGATCGTGGAATTGTATTGGAGTATATATATATATTATTTCAGTATCAATATTACTTAATAATAATCATATATAGTTACTCATTACACCATTATACCCATCCTTGTAAGGTGATGGTGGAAAATAGATTACACCACGGCGTGGAGACGGTATTCCGTACGTACGCACGCGCGGTGATTTCATTTTTCCGTAGGATGGATAGAAGGTGAATTAGGGTTGTTTCATATTTATAATAACATATCAGTATGTAAGTAATACTGATGTTATTACTTTATCATGAAACAACTAAAGAAGAAGAAGTTGAAGAAGAAAGAAATTGAAAATATCGGTAATGGATATTACCTCTTCTTTGGAACGCCTTTTTGAATCCTCCACTTAAGGAACTAAGATTGGTCTTTGGAGAAGACCAGGACCTCTAGGATTATTCTAGGGAAGTGGAGAAGGGAAAATGGCAGGGGTTTGCCGAGCTTTAGTGCTCAAATTGGTGTGAGGAGGAGGGGGAGGTGGTGCCCTTTTATAAGGGAGGAGAGGGGCACCTTAGGAATATCTCAAAATATTATTTTATATTAAAGTCAAAATCGGTTTATAATGGTTCCAAAGGGTCTTATTTCGAAGATAAAGTGGGGATGGGTCGAAATCCTATCAACCAATATAATTTAGACAAGTTTAGGATATTATTTTAACCTTATCAATTAAATTTAACTCTAAGTTAAATAATTTAACTTTTACCATGTCTTTTTGTTTTCTTTCACTATATGGTTAATACACTTACTATAACATGCCAAACGAACCCCAAATTGTTTATTATTAATATATATATCCTTATCTAAGTCATTTGGCCGAACCTTAGATTTTTAGGAATAAAATAACAATTAATAATATAATATTTGATTTAAAAACTATTTTGTGTCAATTTTGACACTATTTGATATATGATTTTTGTCAAAGTCATAACAGAATTATATGTTCGAACCAAGTTGATTAAATCAATACTAATATATCATAGTAACCTATAAAATTAGTGGAATTCATAAAAAGTCTCAAATTACATTTATTTTGGTATTTATATTATCAATTTTTTCAATATTTCATTAATAAGATAATTACTGCATCATCTTTGTGTCAGAAATAAATTAAATTATTTGATGTCTAAAAATTACAAATAAAATACCATCATGTAGGAAATCTTTTTAGCTTTCTAATGAAAATTTACAATCGAATTTATCTTATGTATAACCCTATATTAAAAATGATTTACTTATTAAACTTTGATTTTAACTATTTTAACCCTTCTTTAAATAAATTAATAATAAATGTCCTAATCTAATCCAAGTGGGCATAAATGGTCATATTTTATTCCTAAGTTTGTTTTTGGTCGAATTACACTTGTCCAATAGAATTAGGACATGTGTTAGGGTAATATTAATATCATATTTACCCTTAGTTACCCTATTTACTATTAACCGCGGTAAAAATAGTAAAAAGTTACTATTCACCAAAAAAATATTTTCATCTCATTGAACCACATTTTAGTCCTTGATATTAACCGTGTCTCTCGGATTTTAGAAATTCCATTCACAGAAGCGGTAAAATTAAGTTTTATGCAAAATTCAGTTTTTAACCTACCACTTAGTGGTTTCACTATTCATCAAAAATTGAAAGTTTTCAGAAAAATACCAAAATTTCACCCTAGGCTAATTTCGATATTCTGAGTCCAAAAATGAAGTCCATTTTGAAAAATAAAATTTATAAAATTTCAAAAAGTGGTTATTACTATTCATAACAGCTAGTTTTAATAGCATATTGTTGTTTAGTGAAACTCGGTATTGCGTACGACGCAAGCTATCGAGGAAGGTCGTGATTGCGTGTAAAGCAAGCCAAGAAAGTGTTGTGTAGAAAAATATTCCTTTGATGATTTATATAACATAAAAGTCTCGGGTGTTACAGGGTCTGACTTGAAATTTGTTATCATCTTCAAGAATAATGTGGGAGAAAAGACTTAAACTGTAATATATAGGGTTTCCTAAACTAGAAAATGAGGTGGGATGTAAACGTCCGAGGGGAAATAGAGGTATCAAATTCCACTCCTTAGGACTATTTTCCATTGGTTGATTGGATATTTTGTGGGAAGAATATGCAGATCCACCAAATCATTGTGTTCATAGTAAAAAAGGTGTCCTTAGGACAATATCTATCAATTTTTGGTGGCCTTGGATGGTTATGGAGATTCATACCTTTTTGGACATATATTATGGTGTGTGAAGATGGGTCATTGATCATGAAAATGTGGAGTTATAGGCTGATGTCTTCCATGAATAGGTGAATAAGTGATTCGCATTCAGTTGTGGGTAGGTTCACCATGCAGGTCTTACCCTTATGTGGGAAAAAAATAAGAAAGTTTTGTTTCATGGATGGACCAAAAATATGAGACTCAAGTGTCACTATATATCCTATGATAATAGGAATCTAGATAAATTTAATTCTTTTAATGTTAATCCATATTCATATTTAGTTCACGCATATGAATGGAACAGTTTTTTATTTTGGGAATGATGTTACAAATGAAGTGAGACCCACATGGAATATTCCTATATGGATTCTTTTCATGCATAGGAACATGGGGGAGGAAGTTATTTAGAATGTTAGTACCAAAGAATCAACAGTAATTGTCAATAATCATGATGTTTCAATGTCACATGATTATGAAATTGATGTATAATCCCTAGTTAACCAAAGGTTGTCTGGGCCAAGGTGTTCAAACTTGCTCAAGATGTGGATAGAGAGGTAATTATAAGTTGTGGTTTTAAGGGATATTTTATCTGGATAGATTATTTGGGGCTTGGAAACTGGTGATCATATAGAATAAGAATGGCCAAGCCTGATAATGATCGTTTAATTGTATGAATGGCCATTTTTGTCAGAATCATATGTAGAGCCGCCAAGGCATTTTTTGCAATGTCAAAAAAAGGATTTCAAATGATAGTATCCTCCAATATCCGATGGATAGGGTGGTTTTAAGGATCCAAAATCAGACAATGTCTGTTGTTAGATATATGGAAAAGTCATGTCATGATGCTATAGAAATATCTATGTTTTGATCACCCATAGGGTCCAGAACACTCCAAAATAGATTTAACTTTTATACAGGGTGAGGAATTTTGATTCCCTTGATTGAGCGGGGCCCGATTATAAAGATATGAGTGTCCAATAATAAGGTTCCCTACATAGTTATGACCTGTACAGAGGGAGTAGTTAATTGTAGCTGAATTTTGGGAACCTTTCAGTTTAATTTCATATGGTTATGACTTTATGTTTCCCAACATGGAGGGGAAAACTTTAATATGCCTTTTATTGTCATGCCAATAGGATCTATCAGAGTGGATTGATTGTCTTTTTCCCTGTGAAGAATCCCCTAACGAAACTCCTAAGCCTATGTGATCTATTCTTAGTGTGAGAACAAGGGGGGAAAGGGTTTCACACCACCACCTAGGGATGGTAGGAGCAAATAAGGGAGCATTGTTAGACCACGCAGTTAAACATCACATGAATAGGATGTGGGTGACTTGAAGTGAATGGGATAGAGGTTGTCGGTCCACGTAGTAATATGTCTTGTGGAAGGGATGTGATAATACAGTTTAGAATCCAGTTTCATAGAGGAAACATAAATCGAATCATGCATAGATATAGGCAAATTAGGACGTTATATCCCTGGTATAACATAGATTTTAGTGGAGGAAGAAAGTGTAATCCATGATTCTAAGGGCCACAAAATTTGAACAGATGATTTGAGGATTTGGAGAAAATTGGTGTATAAAAGATGGAAAATACACACATGAGGATGAATTTTTCTTTTCTTAATCATCCATTTTTTTGGGAAATGTTTTCAGAGCCACTGAGGATTTGTGTTCATAGTAAAACAAATGTGTTCGTAAGATATTGATTATCTATTTTTGATAGTTGTGGGTGATTATAGGGACTAGAGACTTCCTGAGGTAGGGATTTCTATGGATGAAAATGGGATATCTTGGTACAGGGGAAATTTTTAAACCATAATTAATTATGAGTTACAAGATTCTCTACATGTATTTTATTTTTATGGAAGGCGCGTGATCTTTTGAATAATCCTTATTGTGGGAGTCAAGGTTTATAATTTTACCAACTTATTTACATTCTCATGCAAAAAATGGAAGAATTTTGTTTCTGGTGGAGGACATGGGAAGGACCAAGTGTCACTACATATCTCGCCATTCTGAGAATCATTCCAGACATAGTTATTGAGGTTCTTTATAGTTTAATGTCATGTTATTAGGACTTCTTTGTACATGCAGTTTAACATTTTTTTGTTTGGACTCATGAATTTATTTTCCCATTTATGATCTATATGCTTTGTTTTGAATTATTCCCTATGGTGGCTAGACTAAGATATAATATTTGGGCATCACTACATATCCTATGAAGGTAGGTATCAATACAGTGGTAGTTCTAGTATCCCATATTGATTTACATAATATGGTAAGGATGAGAGTGAACTGATGTGAAAAGGATGAGGTTGGTGCAGTGTCAGGATTGAACTTCAAGGAGGTTTCTTATGAATCTAAGATAGTTTGGAATCAACATCCCCGTATTTATGACAAAATGTTCCCTATACCGGTCTAACCAATGTAGAAGGAGGTATAATGTGGTTAGACTAGGATGAATGATCTGAGCGTCACTATGTATCCTATGATGGAAGGAATCAAGCCATACGTACTTCTTGATGACTCTCGGGGAATGTCTGACATATGCATAGAGAGGGGGGTGCATTTGTATAATATGGTGGATAGACCCATACATAGGTTTAAGGTATCTCTACAAATCATGTGAGGGAATGAATCAGTACATACATAGTTAATGAGGTACCTTGTAGTTTAGAGTCTTATAGTTTGTAATTTTTATGGATTCCCCTATGCAAATATGGAATATACATAAAGAAAGGGGAAATTTTGGAATTTAATACTGGATGGAATCTTATGTAGGATCCTAGAACCACTACATATCCCATTAACCAATGGGAATCATGCCCTATATAGTTCTGAGGTTCCCTATAATGAGTTGACTCGTGCTGAGGGATGTTCATTTTATACCATTATTATAAGTTGATGGTCTTGTCATATTACTTTTTTCCTTTTCCATGAGGGGAAACCCTTACCATCATTCCTAAGCTCACATGTTTTATACTCAGTGTGAGAAACAAGGAGTGGTGAGAATTTCCCCTGACATGTAGGGGAAACAGAGGATATAACAAAGTCATTTCATGTCACGTGACAGCTGGAACATGATCCAGGGTCAAGGAATATTTTCATATCTCATTGATGAATGTGAATCAATCTATATATAGTTCTATAAAAATCCATCCCTACATAGGAATAGGCCATATGAAAGGATCAACATAATTGTTTATTCAGTGGTGGTTAGACTATGATGTAGGATCAGTGTGTCACTACGAATACCATTAATGAATGGGAGTTAAGGAACACATATTTATCAGATACAATCATTATGCTGGTCTGACCCATATACATGAAGGGGTCATATTTATCTTTCCCTAGCTTTAATTAGACTATATCATAATGAATAACTATTCAGAATTAAATGACCTCCGTACAGTCTAATTCTATGTGGTTAGGATAATTTTTCCACATAGTTTAACAACGTTCGGAAAGGATGATTTGAATATTATTTAACGTCATGTATCATGGACATTAGAGGATCTATGAAATTTAACGTTGTTTATATAAGATGAGAATTATATAATTAAAGAAATAATTTCTTTAGGAAACATGCATTGGTGGGAGATATGGTGAGCTATCCATCCATTGATATTATGGAATATGCTTCGTTGTATTAGACCTTATGTATGAAATATGATCCTTCCCATTTTCACTCCAATTTTGAAGGATTTAGTATGAGTATCATCTATGTTTTCTTGACCAACTACATATATCCTTCAAGAAAATACATAAGAGAACATTTTGTTAGAGGCTTGTGTGATCCGATTCTTGAAAACATCATGATGGTGCATGAAATGATATCTGTTCTCATCCAGTTTCCCCAAATCGTCGTATCGTTTCTAGAATTTATCATCTATTGAAAGTTGATCACAGGTGGCAACCCTGAGCGATGGTAATTGAACATCAATGGTTAGAACCACCTCTTTCTTGTATACTAATGAGTATAAGGTTTCATGGGTGGAGAATTTAGTCATGTTATGATAATCCCACAGAGCCTGGAGAAGCTTATGTAGCCATGATTTTTTATTCTTATCTACCAAATTCTAGATTATATTGGATATGTTCTATTTTAATTCCTCTATTTATGTTTTTTCTAGTGTATAGTTGTGGGATGATCAACTAAAATTCATTCCATACTCATGATATATCTTTTCCAATACCACAAATCAGAATTTGGTTTCATTTTCCATCCGCATAGTATGACGGACACCAAATCTAGTGATGATGTAGGCTTTCACAATGCTGAAAATGATTCATAACTTTTCCCCTTTATGGGTTATAGCTTATACCCATTTGAAAAAGAAGTTGATTTCTAATTGAATATATTGGAGCTGTCAAGCCATGGAGGGATGGTATGGTCCCATGAAAAGCATTCCCCATATTACAGCTGGACAGAAGTACTTGGATATGTGAAGTAAATCTGGGGGCTAGTGGATGAAATTTTCATGAACATGGTTGGAATGGAACATCTTGGTGAATGTATCATGATCTTGCATCATGGGGGGACAATAATTACAAAGACATTGAATCATATGCGAGAGATTGGACGATGATTGATGTGTTCCCAAAACACTAGCATGCATTTCTTTCATGATAGTGGTTGTCTCTTCTGTATCAATGAACCTGAGAAGGAATCCATTGAGTCCTCACATGTAGAGATCCTTTGGATGGTTTATGCCATTGTACAAGAGGATGTTCGTTTCCCGTATATGGATCTATTCCCTTCCAGCCCAGTCTAGAGGGAGCTCTCTCCATGGAAGGTAATCTTCAAATGGAGTCATCTAACTGGTGGTAGGACCATACAACACATATATGTGACTGATTTTATTGATATCATCCTTGTGTGACCTGAATGAATTCTAATACCATCCATTGATTAGAATTACTGTTGATAGTTTCATTATGATCTGGATCAGCTGGAGCTATTGATGCATTGGCCAATCATCAACAAGCTCAATTTTTAACCAAGGACACATGTCAATGATGGATTTTATGGGAATTCTACAATCAATTCTCTAAACATGGTTCATAAATGGGATCAACTAATATATCGTAATAGTATAGTCACCATTGACTTTTATGATGAGTAGTTTCGAATCACCTTTTATTTCAGGTGTTCATCATTCAATTGGAGTGGTATCTATAGGCAAGTGTTAAGGCCCTTGTATTCTACTACATTGTTTGTGCACCCCTTTGACATTATTAAGGAATATAGGACAAATTCCTCTTACGGGGATACATGTATGACTCCCAGTCCAACTTTTATGAGTATAGGGTCTTCCATTATATATTTTATCGGGCTTCTAGAGTCAACATCAATGTCAATATACAACATCTAGGAGTTCTCTAGAGTAGATAAAACTTCCTAATCAGGTAAAGTGACATCTAATGTGGACACCTATGCTGAGGGATTCTCTTCTAGTAAATCTATTAATGCCTTTCATTTGACAGAATTTTGTGGTATGAACCATATATCAAACTTTTGTAGGATGACTTCCCACTATGAGATAAATATAGTTAACAATGGATGGGTGAGAATATACCTGAGGTGGTTGCTACATGAGTCCAAATAGACCTTGTGGTGATGAATGTAATGCCTCGTCTTCTGGGCAACAATTATTAATTTGTGGCAGATCTTCTCGATATTCAAATAATGATTATCAAAATTGATTATGGGTCAGATGATGTAATAGAGATTTTTATATCTACCAGAATCATTCTTCTGTGAGAGAAAGGAAGCTATAGATGTCTCCATGGTGGTCACAAAAAATAGTCATCTTCCTTCAACACGAATAATTTTCAATGGTAGGATTATGATTTATAACTTGACATTATCGAAGGCTTTTTGACAATCCTTAGTCCATTGATATTCTTACATTTTTTAAATCAACCTATTGAAGGGAATGAATTTTCATGTGAGGTTGTATAAGAAGAACCAAATGTAGGCCATGTTTATTTGGTGTACTATCAACTCAGTGAGGTTGTAATGAAGTGAAATTCCAAGGATAGCCTTTTTCTTATTAGGTTTGACTTTGATGCCACTATGGTATAAGAGAATCTGAGGAATTTACCTATGTTGATTCCAAAAGAATGTTTTAGGGAGTTTATATATAGAATCTAATATTCTAGCTTGTTGAAATATATTCCCTGATATGATTGGTGATCCGAGTTTTATGAAAACAAAACCACATAATCAACCACAAATTATTTGGAAAACATTCCTTGGGAGGGTTTGAAGATGTGATGCATGGTATATTGATATATGGGGTCGAAATTTTTCAAACAAAATGGTATTAACATGTAAAATAATACTCAATTGGGGGGGGGGGGCTGAAGGAAGCGGTTTCTTCATCATCTTGGGACATTGTGATATGATTATATCCTGAATAGTTTTCCATGAAATAGAGATCTTCATATCCTATATTTTCATAAATCATCAATTTTGTGATCAATATAGGGAAATCATTGTTCAAGAAATTCCTATTTTGATCCCTAAAATTGATGCTTACTGTAATCTTACAATTTTTTTCAGAGGGAAAATATTTTTATTCCAGATAGGGTTTTGGACTTCTCAAATTATGTTGGATCTGATAAGCTTCTCAACTTCAGCCTTTATATTGTAAGTGTGTGTCAATTGCGTACATCTTGTTGTTTTCTTGAAACCACATTTGTGTTCTAGAAATCCCTAGTAGTGTGTGGACACCTATGGATCGAGTCCTAGAGTATATGTATAATTCCATCCAAAAAATATTGATTCTACTTCAAGAAAGAGGTTTACACCTCTTCCTCTTTGGATAAAGAGGAATCACCAATCTTATTGGGATGCGAGACTTATTTTGTACCCAACGTGATTTCCATGAGGTCATCAATATTGGTGAAGTCAAATTCCTAAAATTATATAGGGGAACCCCTTATATATTCTTCATCCTTCTTTACATAATCACCATCTTCATCATCATCTTCTGCAGGGGAAACAATTCTTGAGATGATTGTTCTAGAGATTATTGAAGAGTTTCAATTTTGGTCTTTGTGAGGTGAAGCTCCCTCTTATGCCTCAACCATTGGAATAGGTTTCTCTGGGGAAGATGTTGTGAGGGTTAAAAGAGACTCCTAATATTATTTGATTAATGATAACCTTCCTCATGACTTAGCGGGTGAGGCAGTAATTTTCTGGAGTTTTGATTATTTATCAGTGAATTTGTTTTATCAAAGTCCCTAGAATTATCATTGCATTAAATCATATTTTAAACATTACTATTCTTGGAAGTCATTAAAAAATCATGAGGGTAGATGAATATGTTTCTGGACATGGACTTTTTTACGTAATCTAATTGATGGGAAATGCATAATATTCCCCTAGTTAGATGAGGGGATTAGTTGGAATTTTTTTAAATATTTTGGATGGTAATCCAATCAGCACTATCGACAGTATTTCACCACTCCCCCAGCTCATAGAACCCAAAATCAATATAGAGATATTCACATAGGTCGAATAGGGTCTTATCAGCACGTATAGTCCCACTCTATCCATTAATTCTATATTTGAGTCACTGATTGTAAGAGGATAAAAATGATGCCATTTGATTCATCCAGGGTATTCTTAGCAGGGTGTTGAAGGCTATATTATTTTGGGCTACCAGAAATATTGGGTGATCTCTGAGGTCACCAAATTATGTTTCGAGCTTTTTTTGACCATTCGGATTCTATTCTCTTTTTTCATAGCCCAATAGTGTTATGGTATAGGGCATGAGATCATCTTAATTTTATCATAGCCGATGAAGTGTCTATAGAGAGGGTATATTAGCTCCAGAGCCATTGTAAATTTAGAATTCTAATATATCAACACCATTTATCCAAACAGACGCATTTAAGGGGTTTATGTGTCCTTTCATGATGGAATTTTCTTCTTGATTCATGTAGGAGAAAAGTATTTCGAATTATTTATGATTGGTCTCTGTCTGGTATACATTAGCGGCTTTTACCTCATCTTGAACCTCATGGGGACACATCAATTCTTTGATGAGTTCTTCCTAGAGACCTGCTGATAGATTCAGTTCATCCAAGATTGACATATTGGTTATTGCGATAGTAAACTGCATTATAATTTCAAAAATTTGATCTAATGTTTGATAATACTAGCTTGATTTTGTTATTTCATAGGCACTTTAGGAGCTTCAACATTTGATAAAGATGGGTCGACCCTTGGGATCAGATTCAGAGGAGCTGATGTGATTTTGGGATGTGGCCAGGCAGGTCTGCTCACATGAAAAGGGAAATTAGACACATATTCATCCTCTGATAGATTGTCTAGAAGGAATGTACTAGTGTGGCTTCTTATTGGGGAATAATCATTTTAGTATCTTTATAAGATCCACTGAAGGGTCCTTTTGATGGTTGTTTCAATACTGATGGATTGATTGGGGGTGTGACTATAAGCATAATTTCTACCCCAGATGTGTCTCCCTTTATATATGTGGAATCTGTAGCTTCTTCACCCCCCCCCCCCAATTGGGTGTGTTTAATTCTGATTGATAAACAAACTCCTCTTTATTGAATGGATCTATTAAGTGGATTAAATTGATGGAGAAAAAAATCATCTCCTCTTCGGATGATGACTCTACCTCATCATCTGTCTGTAGTAGTGTTGTTTGGAGGGGTAGTGTGCCTACTCTTAAATATGGTAGAATGGAATTTGATAGTTTCAAACTAACATTCTCTTTGGTGCGAATACATATTTCTGCAATTGTTTTCCATCTTACTTTTTTGGCTACATTTTGGGTTGTCGATGCTTGGAAAATTTTGGGGTCAAGGATTTCAGTTGTGTTGAATAATATGATTTTGGAGGAACGATTGTATGCTTACAAAATTCCAGGAGTATGAAATAATCTCAGTTGACCATTTTCTAAGTCATACAACTATCCAACTTCTTCCCCTTTTGCTGATTACTTTTTTCCATTCCACTTCTTCATCAGGGTCAATACTGTAAACATATACCACGTGCACTGGCAGTTTTCCCAGGTTTTTTTTTATACAGACTATCACTCATTGAAGGTGTTACATGATGAAAAATCACCCTTGGATGCTATTATCAAATATCTAGTGGAAGGGATAATAATCTGGCTGGTTATCAAGACCTATTATATCAGCCATTTTCAGCTCCTCAGGGTGAAGCAAGTTGCAATTCTGGGTGGATATAAAATATCCAAAGACTTGTTCATCCTGAAATAAGGAAACATTATTCCTCAATTCCTCAAATTAATTTCTCCTATTTACTATTCACTCATCATGACGATTCTGGGGTGGATACTAATATCGAAGGGCCCCATATGATTTGGGGTGGGCCCGAGGGTAGGAGGCAGCACAATGGGTGGAATTAGCATGACATTATCTGATTCATATTTTCAAACTCTTTTTACTAGGGAATATGGGGATATTTAGGGATTAATATTCATCCATTTTAAAGAAACTTATATAATTTAATAAATTGTAGAAAATTACAAGAACCCACTTCTATATATCCCTGGAATACGTGGTGTTCATAACTAATCACAGAGGTTATGGATACACATGGAAATCTCATCATCATAGGGGAGTGTCCAGCTCAAAGTGTGAGTCAATCCCTTCCATCAGAAAATTAAGTCTAAAACTATGTTGTTCTCTCAATATTTACAGTTCATGACATACTTAGATATTATTTTTGTCATCATTAAGATGAAATGGAATAGGAACTGACATTGTAGATCCTCTCATCCTATTATTGAGTTATCTAGAAAACTAGCGTGCTACACAAATCAGAAACCATGAAGATTTCTCACAAATCATCTGAACGTCACACCTTCTTTTTTCCCTAGGTATCCCACTATCGGACCAAAGTAAGTGGAGTAGTGAATCAGGTACTATCCCAGGTCACGTAATCTATTGATCATTGGGAACATGGGGTTCTCAAAATTTGGTGGTGGTGGATCATTACCTACCTATTTGGGGTAAGGTATTTATTCTTGGCTGTATTTGAACATGTTATCCTTCCATGTCTTCTAATCATGTAATTTATGAAATGATGGTATTCATGAGCCCTCGATGCATGTAATGTTGAAACTTAGAATAAGTTGGTGTGGCATGGAGAAATATTGGATGTTCCTACACAACTGAATCTTGATGAGGATACCCATCTACGGAATCCTTTTGGATTTTATGGAATCTAAAGTTGATGTTTCCTTAATGGAGGGAAATCATGATATCCTTACATTGACAGATTCAAATATATTCATGGTCTTTATGCTACACTGGATGAGTATTTGGGAAAATATTTATTTTCTAGGAGAATCCATCTTGGCATGGGAACATCTATCAACAGTGTATGTTGATTTTTTTCCTGAGGAACATATTCAGTGGGATATAATTCATGAAGAGGCTCTGCATTTATTATCATTAACTCTTTCATTTCTACCTCCTATCGAGAAATTCTATCTTCAAGTATCATTGGGGAATTTTTATGATGATGAGGAGGAGGTCAGGTATGACCACTTTATTATTCTTCTCCTTGATATCAATTGTAAGAGGAAATAATTATTGATTGGATGAAACAGTTCCCATGTTTAGGGAGGATAGTTGGATATGGTACAAACACCTTCAGGCTTAGGGTGGAACACCTCCAAGAGGGAACCATCCTGACTTTTATCATTGGTATTTTTATTGTTCTCAGTGATATCTATGGGGATAACTGGTAGAAAATTTTCCAATTTATACTGAAATGATGGTGGTGAAATGGTTGGTGAATGGTAGGAGGGATCTTCCATCCCCTGTCAGATATTCTCTTTCAATTTTTGGACACTCTTAGATATTCTTGGTGAATAGTTACTCTAATTGAGTCTTGATGTGACCAGTAAGTAAACCTCTTTCCTAGGGGACAATATTTGGGAGATGAGATTGAATAAGTAACATCACTATTTATTGTCATCCCCTGGATGCAAAACATTGACTTCCACTGGCTTGGAAGTTGAGGTAAAATGCCCTAAGCCCATGCAGTCTAGGGTTTCCCATGTTCTTCCTTTTATGTGTCTCACCAAATTATTTTTGGACTTACGGGGGAACACTGTGTTAAAAATTCCCCCTAGCCTCAATGATATGGTTCTTCACTTGTACTGCATCAGTTTCTCCTACTATCACTGCCTTATTGATCTAACAAATTTTAATGGGGACATGAGCTAGATTGGGAGCCAAATTATCATGTGAGTTAATTTCTATAAATTACATGATTAGTGATTGTTGGATGGATTCCATTAGGAGAGAATCTTACTGAATTTTCTTGGATTTCCTGTGCATGAACTTCTTGATGTCTTACTCTCATTGGTCATAACACTTTTGAGACATACAAAAGGTCGGTTCCTGTCTAGTGGGCCACTATTCCTGAATAGATACATCATTTGGTTTCTATCTTGGGATGATACCATTACAGGATGTCATTTTGAGTGGGTTTAATAGGATGATATGTGGGGTGATGTTAAGAGCTCAATGTTCTCCACACCCTCAGATGTGAACACTATATAGGGAGTCACCAATGAGAAAATGAAATTGAAATAGCATGTAGAGCATAACTAATTAAAGGGAATTATTTTTCCTTTTTTGTGGTTTTCATGAAAATGGAATTGATTCTAGGTAAATTTTCCAATGAATCTTTTCCAATGTACTAACATGGTCTACATGCGCATTATATAACATAAATTTTATTTTTAACTAGAAGAGAGTTGTCCTAACATTAAGATGAATGTTGTGCATATATTCTTGGGATAAATAGTTTTAAATGATGAAATTAGTCATGGTTGTGGTCCAAAACATTACAAATATATTGTCCTTAGATTACTGTCTTTTTACGAGAAACATATTTGTTTTGTTCTTCTGCTAGGGTTTCCACTATTTTTTATGCCCAAATCAGATGATTTTTGATTATTTCATCTTCAGTAGCGGGGCAAGTTGGGATTTTAATGGTGCATGAATAATGTGGGGGTGATTCAAGGTACGAGTGTGGCCCCAGGCCGTCTCCTGGATAAGAATGTATGATAATTTTCATCGAATGGGTTTCTAGCATATCTGGCCCAATGATTCAAAGCACTTTATAATATGAGGGATTTCTCGTATTTGGACTGGTGATGGGAGTACCTTCTTGTCGGTATGAATTGGTCAACAGGGAGGACATTCACAGTCAATGATGTGATGTATAGTACTACCATCACATCTTAATGTCTGACCGCAAGGAGTTTTTCCATGGATTGTACCCTATAGAGGTCCTTCAGTGAAGAATATAACAAATAGAGGATGATAGTGATGTTTTTTTCATTTTAGGGAGGAACTTTGAAATGACATCTATCATGGTGAGGGCTTCCATTATTGTTTGATGTCTAGTTTTTGGGAGAATATCTGCAATGTACATTCTAGGGAGGACCATTAGTATGTACTAGAATGACTGGAGGGCCTTATCATTAATTGATGTAATTATGAGGAGGGCCTTAATAATGACTTCCATCATGGAGAGGAAAAACATCATAGATTTACCACTGACTAAAGGGAGAATAGTATCTATCGTGTATACCATGTATAGGACCATTTCGGAAGACTACAACATGAGGGGGGACAAACTTTTTGTTCGATCTTTTGGTCAATGGGAAGGATAACATAACATGCATAATTAGATAATTTCTCACAATTTATTGGTTATATCCCACAAATTAATCCCCTATGGGTGCTCTGAGGGGGATATTCAGATCTACATGATGTAATATTGCGGGAAGGACCTTCGTAACTACTACTGATGCTTTTATAATTTTCTAATAGATTGATAGGATCTTGAATTTGTATTGTTATATGTGTTATGGAGTCACGAACTCTTTCTTCATGAAGAGTATAATCATGAATTTTCTCTCAATTTTCAAGTCACCTTTGATGCATTTCAATTTTGAGTTCTCTCTTTTTGGAAACTCAAGCCCACCCACTATTTGAAACGACCATAGTGTATGAGTTATTTTCTGATTTGTTCCCACAAAGTCATCATGATTCACTGACGAACGTCTCTAGTTCTAGAAGAGATATATGGTTGCCTCAGATTAGCCACCATGTCAGGGACTGGTGTCTCCCAATTGAAATAGGTGTTTGATCCCAATCTAGTTGTCCCTATATCATGGAATATATATGTTGACCCTCATGTACTAAAGCAATGATTTCTTGTCTGCTCTGGAGTGTCCATCATCTATTGTGGATGAGTCAGCCCACCAGAGGAGATGGGGTCATAGGCCCGACTTCTCTCTTTTTCCACATATGTGATGATATCTTGATTTGTTTTTTGGATATGGTCTAGAATAAACTTTTAAGAATCCATCATTTTCGGGATGTGCAGAATTATGTCTTTGGTTAGAACAGGTATAAAGTCCCATTACGATGATAGAGAAAGATTTTTTTATTTCTCCAGGCTTCCATGTGTTTGCTATTGGTTATTGGATGTTCTCTTTTTCCAGGGAAGAGAAATGAGTCTCCCCTGACATGTAGTTGGGATATTCCAACTAATTTCTCCATATTAAATTATATTTGACTGGTGGGTTTTTTATTTTCTCTCTAAAATTTGTGTATGCTCATTTTACACTAGATTCTTGTCATGGGATTGATGTGAGTCTCAATGAATTTGACTATGATTTAATTTTCATTCCACTATATATGTCAGCAAGGATTTATATTGGTGGGAAGGAATATAAATTTTCTTATTGATTATCACCATATTTGACTGGTGGGATTTATATGAATTGGATGTTTTGTATGACTACCAATAGTTTTTTTTCCATATTTAGATGGAGGGCATGGTATGTGTTAGAAAGAATTTTTTCCTGCTTGTAGATGGTTTCCGCTCAATTTGGAATGTGGTCTTCTTGTGTGTCGACTGATATTTTCATCTGCCAAAAAATTTTCACCCTAATTGTGCATAGGGACTAGAGATTGTTAGCATTAAGATGCATTTTCATATAATTTTAAACCATATTTCCATGGTGAGCATCATAAGGGGGAGTAGGGATATACATCTTCTCATAGATTGTCATTGTATTTCAATGGCAGGCTTCAGAAATGGGGATATGGATATATTCCTGCCTGTAGACTTCCACAATTATATTTTAAGAGGATATACACCCTAAAAACATGTGTGATGACCTATTCTTATTGGTTATTTCATTACCCTCAACGGGCTATCTGAGGGGCCTCCTTCCATTAATCATCAACATGATCCCTTGGTTCGACATCATATTCCGAGAGAGGATATCGGGTCACACAACGCTGGAATAAAAATTATTTTATAGGGCCCTTAAGAGTGGTTTCTGTGCATCTTGGATGGTTTCATTGTTGTTTAATTTATATGAATATATGATACAATAAAGGTATATGTTTTCACCTTCTTAAGACAGGATCCTAAAATGATTTGATATGGTCAATGGATATTTCCAGTGTTGGGTTCTCAATCATAGTTGAAGAGGTGGTTGGGGAGATTTCACTACTTGGAGGGACTTCCATGCAGCCTCCAACATGGGGAGAGTACCATTTAGGTGGTAATATTTGACCTATCCATTTGAATCATAGTGTTTAAGAGGTAGTTTTTGTGTGGAAGTCGTGTTATTTATCGAGGACCTAGATTATTATATGGTCTCTGACACACATGTCTGAGAAAACTGGTGGGATGCCATTGGATTAGAGGAATATCTGTGTGATGGCTATAATAAATGTGACATATAAAGAAAAAAACCCACCAACGTAGCATATCATGATCAAATATGAAATTTATTATCTTGCTTGGCCCCCTTCCTCTTGAATGCGAAAAGGTCCTGAGGTGGGGTAATTTTCCACCTTGGTGAAGGATTCATGTCAGGGTCACCATTTTTGTTTTGACCCAAGGTGCATGTGTTGGAGAGAACAAAATGTCCTGACAGATAACCACTAATTTCCTACAATTGTATAGGGTTTCACCTTAGGTTCAACATTTTTGTTTCGACAAGCTTCACATCATGGCCCTTTTATAGTGTGACAGATTGTCGTGTTGGGACTGGTTTGTTTGTCCTTTTATGTTGAAAATGAGGTTCCATAGTTGAATTTTCCTAGAACAAGATTATAGGGGGTTAAGTGTTTTGTGAAATAAACCCACATCGGGTAATATGTCCTCTAATGATCTCAAATAGGTTTATTAATAGATCAGAAAACACTTAGCCGCCCTTTTATCAATGATTCATTGATCTTCATTCTAATGGAAGGCGCTCGTTGGATGATGATTTGGCCAACAACACTTCAGGACTCTATTTGTCAAGAGGATGGGATATTGGGATCATTACAGCTTTTGGGGGGGATTTTTATGTATTTGGGGACTCTATTATTGATTTAAGAAATTGTCATATGTTTATTAATCCTTGGTTATTATCCAATAATGTTTCTACGGATTACTCTTATGTTTCACAATCAATCCTAGATATACATAAATCTAAAACCATTTGTATGTATCTAAGGTTCTCTAATGATAAAGATACATGTATGTATTCGAGGCTTTTACCAATGTTCCCCTTTTGTGGAAAGATCAGGAATTCCATTATCATTTAATGAGACATCGTGAGTTTAATCCATGTGACAAGGATCTCCAGAGTTTATTTTCACCCAGGGGTACAAGAATTATTATGATGATGGGGTCGAACCCATAATATAGGCTTCATACATATCCTCGTGAATGAATTTAGAGACCACATAGTTCAGTGCCACTTAGTGGGACATATCACCTTTTAAGTTCCTTTGATGAGGACCCATCCATGTAGTTTCAACATCATGTGCTGAGGAAATCTAGACGAAAGGTTCCTAGTCATGATTAGATGTGGGTCTTATATAGAGGATCCTTGTGATGTCAAAAGGAGACACAATCTCCTAGTGGATATGACCCTACTGGGGACATGGAACAATGAATATTTGGGTTATATAGGTGATGAATTTAGACACCATGGAGGATCCCTATATGTCAATGTTGTTTGGGAATCAAATCCCTCGTAGTTTAGTTTGAGTTGGGACATATACCCTTGAGGTATCACATTTAATGGTGCATGATTGGGGCTTACACATGGAAGCTATCTATTTGATAGAATTAAGTCAATGATTACTCAAAATGATGATTTCTAGCATGTTTGTGGGATTTTTATTGGGATTAAATTCTATGGAAAAGGCCCCATGAGCCTGGTACATAGGTAGGTGGGCTACATATCCTGATCAGGATAGAAAATAGTGATATAATTGTTCATTTCATTTGGATCTTACACCCAATGTGAGTCCCTTATGAGAAATTTAAATTGATTTGATATGGGTTTAAACCTTCTATGTGGCACAATATATGGGGTTATGTATATGTCAGGATCACCACAATCCTCTAAGACCATGCGAGTCATGATGGGGTTGATAAAGAAGAGGAGGCAATGGATATGAAGATCGCATATCCCACATAATCTGTTGATAGATGTTACTGGATCCCAAAGGAAGGGGGATTCGAACAAACCAATTTCATATTTGTTTTAATACCCCTCAATTGTTAGATTAACCTATATAATTACACCCTAGTTAGAGGTAAAAAAGAGAACTGATGTGACCTCCATTAAGAAAATATTGGGGCATTTCTTCTGGAGTCCCTTTTTATAAGGACCCAGCCTTAAACGTTACATAGTCTAGAACTAAATGAATAATTCACATTGATGATCTTTTTAGGTTTAGAGTTTTCGAGAATTTTGTATAACAATTACATTAAAAATTGAAGATTACATGTAGACACTACTACTCAGTATCCATTTTTTTAGACAATAAAAACACTTAAAATGAAACATGTCTAGTTCCATGTTTTAGATAGCATGACTTTTCCGTGAACCTATCCTTGACAGTATTCATCTTTATGTCATGTGGAAAATATTTCAAAAACATTGGATGAGAATAAAAATCTTAGTAAGGGTTATAAAATAAGGGAGGAAAACATTATCCCATTAATAAATACAAATCCGGGAAACCATTCTTTTCAATCATAACATACCATACGAAATCAAAGGATTTATGAATAACACACACAAATCATAAATCATAAAGGTAGATTATGGCAGCCATATCAAAAATACATTGTAGCTATCATAGCTATATAGGGAGTTACACATGGAAAACCCATTACACTATATTCCCTAAATCTCTTAGGAGAAACATCCCGTCTACCTTCGTCACATTACCCAATGCATTGGAGAGCTATCACAGGCTCACCCGGCAAAGGTTTATCACGGAACCACCCATATTCGTAACCAATGCCCAATAACCATAACATAATCATAACAAATAACACATGTATAAAGGAAATATAAAATTTCCACATTCAAATATATCAAATCAAGATATTGAAATAAAAAATTATTTATCCAATCATTTTGAAAACCATTTAAAAAGATATTTTTGAATAGAAGTCCCATACCACTTTGAAGCGTTTAAATGAATTATCATTTGAATAAATTAATATCCATATAAATAAATCCTATAACCCATTTTGAAAACATGGACATTAATGAGAAATATTTAAAAGAATATATCTTTAAAGCATTTAAAACGATATATCAGTTAAAGAGTTAACAAAAATAGGGACACTTCAATAAAAATAAATGATAAATAGAATTTAGTCAAAACATTATAATATTATGAGAATAAATTTATTCATGATATAATATGCCAAAGGATATTATATACACCATAAAATAGTGAATTGGTGCATACTAACAATGAAGTCTCAATGGAATGTAATTTGAGACGAAATCCATTATAAAGATTGTATCCTTAGATTAAAGATAAATTAATTTCATAATTAAGTGTGATGAATATAAATACACCCAAAATAAGTGAATATTATGTTTAAAACAATCATAGTTCATTCACACATATTTGTAGAAAGACATTATCAACATGTATAAGATTAACCCAAAGAATTGAAATTGGTTTAAGAAGTTTTTTAACAAAAATTCAATATCCTAACGGCACCACTTTAAAATTTAGAAATGAGTTGATGAGATAAAAAGGGTATCTCATAACTTGGAAATAAATTTTACAACAATAAGGATATATAAGAACATATCCCAACATAATAATATATAAATTAAAATAAATAAAAAAAATAAGTCATTTAAAAAAAGGAGGGTCAAAGGTTCCCTTGCAAATTTGGTAACTTACAAAACATATTCCACATGAAAGAAGGATCATACACTGAATATGTAAATACTAATAAATTATAGTATATTACACAAATAATACAATCATGGGAATTACATACACCACACTAAAAAAAATAGTGGAAAGTATAGCATGAATCTCATAGGAATAAAAACTGAGATGAAACGCTTTACCACGTAGTATCTAACTGAGTCGTATGACCAAAAATTAATAACCACCAAATTTATAATAGAATAATAGGAATATAATGAGAATAATTATAATATATATATTAAATGGCAGTAAAAAATACACCACATGCAATGAATAAGTGACGAACAATGGAAATATCATGGAATTAAAAGTGAGATAACAAAATCCCTTTCCTCATGTCCGACTTGACTCTTTTGTTCCTTGTTCTTCATAAATAATAAACTAAAGATAATTTATAATTGTTTAAGAAAAATTTTCAAGTTTATTATTCCTTTTATATCACTTGTTATCATGTTATAAACATAATGTAATCTTTTATGTTAATAATGTTCATTTTGTCGATAATTGGTACCTGAGTCAAAAATGGACTTCTTACAATTACAGGTTGTTCACATAGTCAAAAGTTCATTATATCCAGAAATATATTCATTATTTAGATACCATATATATCATATATATCCATTATATATATATAAATATATTTATAATAGTACATAACATTTAGAGGTAAGAAATAAAATGTACCGTTCATGGAGACGGTAAGTCGTACGTACGCATTAACGCTACTTCAATTTCTATTTCTTATTTGAATGGAATTAAAAACATAATGATACATAGATATATTATAATTCCTATATAATATCATATAAAATATTTTTAACTCCATCCTTAATATGTCCCACATATGGAATTAATGATTCATATCACTTTGAGGGGCGGTAGTCTGCACTTCCTCTAATGAGATTATCGAATTTAACCATTATAAAAAACATAAAGTAATTCTATAAATGAGAAAATACAGAATTATAAAGAAACAAAATACATAAAATATATCATATATATAAATACTAGGCCATCATAATGGCCACTATGAAAGGTAGTTGGAGATATTTGAGCAATCATTGTTTCGTGAGGTGTTAGTTTTCCATCGACAAAAACATTATACTCTTCACCCATTTGACGGGGGTGTGTGTAAGTGTAGTTATATTACTTCTCAGAAATACAACCTAGTATATTTAAGATACTGGTGTTTTTACAAATTAAAGGAATAAAAATAGTTTAGGGGTTGGAGAAGTGAAATAAAAGAAAACAATTTAAGAGAAATTGTTTCCTTTAATTTGGGTTACTCCCTTTGGTTTGAACCAAATGACTTCATGAAGTGCCTTCTACCTAGGGTAAGGCTTCTAAAAGGAGTATAGGTATGTATGGAGCTTAATTGGGTAGTTTTTGGACTATCAAAAAGGCTTTAGATGTTTGATAAATTGTTTATATGACGTCTCCTTATATAAGGGATGGGAGAGGCTCTTTAGGAAAGTATGATAATATTATTTTATTATATAATGAGATTCGGTTTCAAAAGGTCAAAAATTCATTAAAGTTGAATATATGATGACTCATGTCGTTATAAATTCATCCAATATTAATTGGTCAAGTTTTAGATGTTATATTAATATTTATAATCTTATTTATTTAAATTATTTATTTATGAGGTAAATACTATATCATTATTGTGTCACAATTAATTTAATCTATGTGATGTCTAAAAATTATAAAAAAATACCATGATATATAAAATAATTTATATTTCCAATGAATATTTATAGTCGAAATACTAACATATATAACACCATGTATAAATTAATTTACAAAGAGATATTTGTTTATGTCATTTTTGTCTTCACATTAAATTAATTAATCCAAAGTGTCAATATCACTCTCATGTGGTTCCATGGGGTCCCAAAATCACCCAAATATGCCCTTGGTCGGCCATTACTCATAAAATAAGGTCATGAAAATTGGTAAGGTAATTTAGAATTATTATAATATTCTTTTTACCTTGAATTACATTATTTACCTTTAACTGCGGTAAATAAAAGTCAAAAGTTACGATTCACAAAAAATTACATTAAACTTATTGAACCACATTTTACTTACTAATAACAGCCATGTTCGTTATATTTTTGAAATTCATATGACATAAGTTGTAAAATTTCATTTAAATGAAAAAGTAAGTTTTTTAACTACTACAAAGTGGTTTCACTATTCATCAATAATTGAAGTTTTTTAGATTAATACCCAAACTTCAGCATAAGATTTACTTGATATTACAAATTCAAAAATGATGTCTATTTTTCAAAATTCAAAAACATAAAAGTGGAATAAATTAATTTAAAATTAAATCCCATTGTTAAAACAAATAACATGTTTTTATGAAACAATAACTATCAAAAAATTAACACTTGTTTTTGTCCAATATCAATGTGAAATTAATTCCAACGACCAACATTATATTAAATGGTAAAAATATATTCTAATTATAATTTAAAACCAATTAAAAAGATAATCTAAATATATAAATAAATTAGACTAAAACACAGTTTTGAATTAAAATACAATATTTTTCACTATTCATTAGAAATTTAACTTTATTAGAAAAACTCCAAAAATTTACACAAAGTAAATTTTGATGTCCCCATTATAAAGAAGTATTTTATTTGGTCAAATATAATGTATTAAAGTGACCAAAAGTATATTTAAATAGGGTTCCCCATTAAAAGGTTGTAAATCGGCCTTTTAATATAAATTAATCTTAAAATGAGATTCATTCTCATTTTAAGCCTATAAATTTTATATGATAAATGTAAATACATTTGACAAAAATGTATAATAATATTGTAGTTTGTTTTGTTCATTACCGCCAATACAACATCTTGGAGTTAACTACCATTTAGAATAATAATATTATATTATTACTGTGCAATGTAAGATTTCGAAGAAACTAGATGTTGCGTATCAGGTACACTATCGAACATAGAAACCCCTTTAAATTGAAATTAATATTTAACTCACAAATATTAATAAATATGAAATATGTGTTATTATATATTTACCTGGGATGTTACATTTTCCACCCTTTTAGAAATTGCATCCATGCAATTTTAGAACTGGACTTGGAAACATCATTAAAAGTCCCACATCGGAAAAGACTCAGTAAAACTATCACATTAGAAGAAAGTAAGAAAATTACAATGGTCACCTATGATAACTTGTACTAGGATTCCATGTAGGAAAAAATGGATAACGAAGAGAGAAAAAATGGTCAAGTTCTGATGGAGAGTGATATAAAACATGATTAGGATAACGTTAACCACTAGAAAATAACAAACTTATGATATGTTAAATGGTCTTTGATTACCCAGTAGGAAATGTTAACCAACAACATTTTCATTTTACATTATTTTTCATAATTTGGAAGAATTAATTTACTACATAGAATAATAATATAATTAAATATACTTACCTTTAAGTAGAGTTTCATCGATTAATAAGTTTCTACCAAAACATATATTTTCTCCAAAGAAAGAGAATTCAAAAATACATGGTCACATACAAAGCACAAGAATTATCTTCTTGATAATCACATAATTCACAAAAGAAGAACTATATATTACCCTTTTCTTTAGACGTCATCTAAAACCAAAATTGTTAGTGTGAGATCAGATAATACCCAAAAAGTATAATCTTTAAAAAAAATAAAAACTACGCTCAATCTTCAATAATTTTCAAACAAAACCAAAATTTCAACAAAACCATTAAAAAAACATTCCATAAAATTATTCAAAAGTGATCCAAACTAATATTGAAACCGAAATCTCATAAGGATTTAATCACATAGTCTTCTAAGATAACATTTATCTCCAAATAACAACAGTTTCTCATAAAGTCTCATATTGAAAAGTAATTAAACAAATCACATGTTCTCCATGATAGGTTAATCATTTTCATAAATAATCCAAATCATCATTTTCCCACAATAAAAACATTGATTCTTCCAAACTAATATTTCAACCATTATTCCACAATTTAAATCCATAGTATTCTATCTTCCTTGGTAATATAGTGTTTCCTCAAACGAGATAACGTCTTCCACAACAACCTTTATCACTTAATCACTAAATCACTTTTTTATACTATGTATATCTATTTAATAAAATATATGTTCCAAAAATAAACTTATTCTTGTTCTATAAATTTTTTTTACTAAAATAATAAGTCATACTAACCAGGGGCTTCAAGTAGGCTAGTGGTAGGCGATTCACCCTTGTCTACCATCGGTTTTGGGTTCAGTACCTACAGCCTTGCCGGATGCGATGGGCTGTCACCCATCCTACGGGTTGTCCTTTTTATAAAACTCAAAAAATAACCCTAAAATGTTTTAACCTCAATGGTTTCCTTATACCTATAATTTTCATTAAATTCATTATGATCTCACCATCTTAATTCTTGAAGTCTTATTTCACCACCATATGACAAAATAAAATGATCCCCAAAATGAATAACATCATACATTAATCATGGTGTCCATTTTGTTTCATCGTCATCTTGTTCACATAGGTAGAAGGTCCATGCATTGCAACAATGATTTAGAGGTCCTTCAAAATCATTTGTCTCTTTCATATAAATACACCTTGTACAACATGGGTCATATGGATGTTCACAGAAAAATTGTTTTGTAAAATAATCATTTATGACATATAATTTCAAAACATCTGATAAAACATAATTTCTATAAAATAGTCAGACCGAATTTGAATTGAAACATAAAACTAATGGTTCTTATTAAAATACCACAGATATGTGATGAGATAATATATTGTAAAAGAAAATATAAATAGGTTGCGCAAGTGTCTCATTCTTCCACACCTTCTTTAAAATCATAATATTCTTCAAAATCTTGTGATAAGGTAAAATATTTGAAAATTCCTTGATAATATTTACCTTTCTTGAAAATATGAGAATATTGTGAAAATAGGATTTTTCTAAATACTAACCATGATCCATGATGATAATGAGGTATAGTGGTTGTGTTTGATATCTCAAAAAACTGCTTTCAAGTTAGGTGTATGCTAGAAAAAGATTAACAATCATCTGAACATGACTTTGCAATAATTATGGCAAGCATGTCATCAGGAAGAGATATAAATTTAATTTTAGATCCTCCACCTTCCATTTGTAACTGACATTCCTTGATTTGAAAAAGTTAGAAAACAATGACTTATCTGAAATAATTGACATAGGGACTAAACATGTATCTTATAAAAAATCACAATCCCTAAATTTGTCTAAACCGACCTCTGATACTAGCTATAAGGACACGACCTTAAACATTACTTAATATTGAAATTAATGAATAATTCACATTGAGAATCATTTCTGGTTTAGAGTTTTAGAGAATTAAGCATAACATTTACATTACAACATTAATATTACATGTAGACACAACTACTCAGTATCCATTTTTTCATAAAAAAAACAGTTAAAATGAAACATTTCTAGTTCTATGTTTTAGATAGCATGACTTTTCCTTGTTCCCATCCTTGACCCTATTCATATTTACGTCCTGTGAAGAATATTTCAAAAACATGGGATTGGCATAAAAAGCCCAGTAAGGGTTATAAAATAAGGGAGTAAAACATTACCCATCAATAAATACAAATTTGGGAATCCATAGTTTTCAATCATAACATAACTTACGAAATCATAATATTTATGAAAAACACACACAAATCATAAATCATAATTGTTACTTATTGAATCCATATTAAACATTCATTATAGCTATCATAAATACATAGGGAGTTACAATTGGAATACTCATCCTAGTATATTCCCTAAATCTCTTAGGAGAAACATCACATTAACCTTCGTCACATTACACAATGCATTGGAGAGCTATCGTAGGCTCACCCGCCCTGTGTTTATCACAGAACAACCTATATACGTAAAAAATTTCCAATAACCATGCCATAATCATAAAACATAACACAAGTATAAAGTAAATATAACATTTCCACATTACAATAGATCAAATCAATATATTGAAATAAATAATGCTTTATCGAATCATTTTCAAAACCATTTAAAAAGAAATTTTTGATTCAAAGTGTCCCATACCACTTTGATGCTTTAAAAAGGAATATCATTTGAATAAATTAATGTCCATATTAATAAATCCGAATTTTTTTTTGAAAACATGTACATTAATGAGAAATATTTAGAATAATATTTATTTAAAACATTTAAAATTATATTTTAGTTAAAGAGTTTTTTTACAAAAAGAGGGACGCTTTAATACAAGTAATTGTGGAATAGAATTTAATAAAAACATTATAACATCATGAGAATAAATTCATTCATGATATAATATTCCAAATGATAGTATATACACCTTATAATAGTGAATTGGTTCATAATAACAATGAAGTCTCAATGGAACGTAAATTGAGACGAAATACCTTATAATGATGGTATCCTTAGATTAAGGATAAATCAATTTGATAATTATGTGTGATGAATATAAATACACCCAATATAAGTGAATATTAATAGTAAAACAATCATATTTCATTCACACATATTTTTATAAAGATGTAATTTACATGTATATGATTAACCCAAAGAATTGAAATTGGGATAAGAAGTTCTTTTACAGAAATTCAATAGCCTAACGACACCACTTTAAAAATCATAAAATGATTTGATGAGATAAAAACTGTATCTCATAACTTGGAAATAAATTTTACAACAATAATTATATAGAAGAACATATCCCAACATAATAAGATGTAAATTAAAATACAAAACAGAAAGAAGTCTTTTAAAAAGAGGAGGGTCAAAGGTTCCCTTACCGATTTGGTAACATATAAAACATATGCCACATGAAAGAAGGATCATAAAATGAAGATTTAAATAATCATAAATAAAATTATATTACCCAAATAATACAATAATGGGAAGTATGTACACCACAGAAAAGTAAATATTGGCATGTATAACATGAATCTCACATGAATAAAAAGTGAGATGAAACACTTTACTATGTTGTATCCAACTGAGTCATATGACCAAAATATAATAACAAAAAAATTTATCACATAATTCCATGAATATAATGAAATTCATGATAATATATATACCAAATGGCAGTACACAATAAACAACATGAAATGAATAAGTGGCAAACAATGGAAATCTCACGGAATTAAATGTGAGATAATAAAATCCCTTAACTCGTGTCTGACTTGAATCATCTATTCCATGTTCTTCCTGAATTATAAACTAAATATAATTTATACTTGATTGAAAACATTTTAAAATTTTATTATTCCTTTTCTATCACTTATTACCATGTTATAAACATTATGTATTCTTTTAAGTTAATAACCATGTTTTTGTCGATAATTGGTACATGAGTCAAAAATGGGCTTCTTAAAATTACAATTTGTTCACATAGTCAAACGTTTTTTATATTCCGAATGATATTAATTATTTAGATATAATATATATCATATATATCCATTATATAAATATATATTTATAATAGTACATAACATTCAGTGGTAAGAAATGAAATGTACCACTCATGGAGACGGCAAGTCGTGCTTACCCATGAACACTACTTCCATTTCTATTTATTATTTTAATTGAATTAAAAACATAATGATACATAGTTATATTATAATTAAAGTATAATATCATATAAAATATTATTAACTTCATCCTTCATATGACTCACATAATGCTATAACGAGTCATATCACTATGATGGGGCGGTAGTCCGCACTTCCTCTAATAAGATTATCGTATTTACCCACTATGGAAACAATAAAGTATTTCTATAATTGGAAAAATATAGAATCATAAAGAAAAAATAAACATAATATATATCATATATAAATATTTTTCCATCATAATGGCCACCATGAGAGGTGGATGGATATATTTGATTAATCCTCGTTTCATGAGGCGTTAGTTTTCCATCCACTAAAACACTATGTTTTTCACCCATTATATAGAGGTATGCGTAGGTGTAGTTTGAATCCTTTAATAAAAACATTCTATTATATTGAGGATACTGTATTTGTTACAAAAGAATGTAATAAAAATATTTTAGGGGTTGGAGTTGTAAAATATAAGAAAACAATATAAGACAAATTTTTACATTTAATTTGGGTAACTCCCTTTCGATTGAACCAAAGGACTTCTTGAAGTTCCTTCTGCCTAGGGTAAGGCTTCTAAGAGGAGAAGAGGGATGTAGGAAGATTAATTGGGAAGAGTTTGGATGATAAAAAATGCCTGAGAGGTGTAAGGAATTTGTTAGAAGTGGTCTCATTTTATAAGGGAGAGGAGGGGCTCTTTTGGAATGTATGATAATATTATTTTATTATATTATGATATTCAGTTTCTAATGGTACAAAAATCATCAAATTTGAAGATAATATGACTCATGGTCGAAATAAAATCATCTAATAATAATTAGATAGGTTTTAGATATTATTTTAATATTTATAATCTTATGTATTTAAATCTTTTATTCATGAGGAAAATACTATATCATTAATTTTTCATAATTAATTTAATTTATGTGACGTCTAAAAATTATAAAAAAATATCATGATGTAGAAAATCACTTTAGACTTCCAATTATTATTTATTATCTAAAAACTAACTTATATAACACCATTTAAAAATTAATTTACAAAGAGATATTTGTTTATGTCATTGTTTTCTTTACTTTAAATTAATTAATCTAAAGTGTCAATATCACTCCAATATAGCTCCATGGGGTCCCAAAAGCGACCCAAGGATGACCTTGGTTGGCCATGACTAATCCAATAAGGTTATAAAAAGTGTTAAGGAAATTTGGAATTTTTATAATATTCTTTTTACCTTGAATTACATTATTTACCTTTAACCACGGTAAATAAAAGTCAAAAGTTACTATTCACCAAAAATTATTTTCATCTTATTGAACTAAATTTTACTTACTAATAACAACCATGTATATCAGATTTTTGAAATTCAATTCACAGAAGTGGTAAAATTTTATTTAAATGAAAAATTCAGTTTTTTAACAACTACTAAGTGGTTTCACTATTTACCAAAAATTGAAGATTTTCGGAAAAATACAAAAACTTAATCCTAATATTAACATGATATTAAAAATTCAAAAATGATTTCTATTTTTCCAAATTCAAAACACAAAAGTCGCATTAATTAATTTAATATTAATTCTCGTTGTTAAAACAAATAGCGTGCTTTTATGAAATAAGAACTTTCAAAAGATTGACAGTTGTTTATGTCCAATTTCAAAGTGAAATTAATTCCAATGAACAAAATTTGATTAAATTGTAAAAATATATTCTAATTATACTTTAAATCCAATTAAAATGATAATCTAACTATATTAATAAATTGCATTAAACCACAATTTTGAATTAAAATACAATATTTTTTACTAATCATTAGAAATTGTTTTATCAAAAACAATCCAAAAATTTACATAAAGTAAATTTTGATGTTCCCATTCTAAATAAGGATTTTAATTGGTCAAATGGAACATATTAAAGTGACCAAGATTATATTTAAAGGGGTTTCACCATTAAAAGGCATTAAATCGGCCTTTTAATGTAAATTATACTTAAAATTAGATTCATTCACATTTTAAGCCTCTAACTTTTATTTGATGAATGTAAATAAGTTTAAAAAACATGTATAATCATATTGTAGTTATTTTTGTTCATTCCTTCCAATAAAATGGCTAGGAGTTAACTACCATTTAAAATAATAATATTATATTATTAGTGTGCAACATAATATTTCAAGGAAACATGTTGTTGCGTATCGGGTATGCTATCAAACATAGAAACCCCTTTAAAGTAAAATTAATATTTAATTCAAAAGTATTAATAAATATGAAATATGTCTTATTATTTATTTATCTGTGATTTCACACTATTTTTTCATCATATGGGTTATAATATTGTTAAGAGTCATATAGCTGGGATGATGATTAACTTGGGGATGATCATGTTGGGATGTTTAAACATGCCTCAAACATTATAGGGAAAGAATATATAAACGATGTCTCTGGAAGATCTCAGATTAGAAGAAATGATACATGGAATGGAAGACATTATGGAATATTGAGGTATTAATATCCTCTCTTATGGATGAATTTTTCTCTAGCTGATAGATCATTATTGTGGGAAACATATGCAAAGACACCAGATCCTTGTGTGCATTGTAAAAAAAGGGCCCTCAAGACACTAGCCTTCCATTTTTGATTGCGAGGGGTGTTTATGAAATCTGAAATCACCTAGTATACTATAGTTTAATGTAGTTTAGCTTGTACAATGGCATCAAAATAAAATTTTATGTTGGAAGGACTAATGAAATACACTTTAACATATTCTGCTCATGATGATAACTCATTTTTTAAGGTCATATGGTCTAGATTACTTGTTATAGAAACCATGATTAACTGGAGCCTAATTGGGCCAGGATATTCTAAAAGTACTCAAACATGAGAGGGAATGAATGTTTAAACCATGATTTTGAGGATTCTGTGATTTGGAGAAATGTTACAAGGCATAGAATCCATTGGGTGTACGTAGGTATAAAACGACTCTCATGAGGGTGAATTTTTCTTTTGTTGACATGCCTTTTTGTTAGCAACATATGATTAGCCATTGGGGCATTGTGCACATAGTCAAGAAAAGATGTCCCCAAGAGCTGACCATCTATTTTTGATGTCCATGGATGTTTATTATGATATTATATCACCTAGTATAGAGAGTTTCATGAATGGAAAAGATGTGTCCAGGATTGTAAGAAACAATTAGGCGGTGATTTTCCATGATGTTAAGGATTAACGAGGCATAGGATGTTGGTGATGGGACATTAGGTGCATCATGAGGAGTATCTTGACTCATGGTATTTCTGTGATGAATGTTGGTTAGGCATAAGGATGAAATAGAAAATGTCATTGACTCGAAAAAAACATTACGGTGAACTCTCCATTTTCATGGGGGTCAAAGACGGTATTGAAGGGACTGTCTCAGAGGGGTGAGAATGGATCCAGTCCTTGATATCGAGTGGGGATGAGGGGGCATAGCCCTTGCAGTATGGTTCAGGGAGTGCAGATAGTCTTATGCATAATGTTGGTTGCATATAAGTTGGATGCATAAGACTATCAGCATAGGAGAATCTATATAGGAGAATTTATGTACTGCTGGACACATACTGTATTCTTTGTAGGGGTTCTATTATGTATGAGAATCTCTATAGAGGAATCCCCATACTAGTTTTGACATTGGGTTCTATGTGAATTGATTCCAGTAAATAGTCATCAACAACTTTTAATTTATTCGTTCGCAGGATCCAAAAAATTACGCCTAATTTCTGAGAACGACATTGTCTCAACATATTATCCTTTATTGAAAGTCTTATACATATGGTTCGTGTGGTGGAGTTACATGATGGGATACTAACATATGGTTTATAGAATTATTTCCTCTAACTACATTTTGTGTGGGATAAATTTATCATGTACCTTCTACATTTTTATTCGTGCTTTGTCTCGTTTTGTGCCTATCTAAGAGAGCTTTTTTATAGAGGCCCAATTTGATCTCCCACAGGGTTCTTTGATAGTGGAGTAGGGTGGTACAGAATCCTTTTAGTTATGAAACCCACATATATCTCCTTGAATCTCATATTACCTTTTCGGTGAGGGCGTCATTTATGGGTGCTTGTGATGAAACCTCATCCCGTGAACCACTTAGGTCACGTGTGATCGTGTATGTAGGGGATGTCATACGCTTGGGAAGAATTCTAAACCTCCATTTCACCAACAACACCATTCAAAGGATCCATAATTGTCCCCTTCATTTTATGAACTTCTCTATTCATGGATGGATTTGTTAAGCCACAGACCTCCATGTGGAGTGGCACTCCGTGAATGAATTTTTATTTCCTGATCTCCCTTCCATTTAGCTTTTTTCTTCAATCTTATTCATCAGTTTATTTCAATCCTTATTCGAGTTTGATAGAATTTTATTCATTTTGAATGGATAATTTTTTCGTAACCCAAAATCATGAGTAGATAATTTGTGGTAAATTTTGATTAAATGTTATGGATTAAAAGTTTTATTATAGAGTGGTAAAAAGTACATTAATTGAAAATGGAATTGGTTTTGTAATTAATCTTTTGTTCAAAATATCTAACAATAAAAACCTAAAATATCATAGCAATTTATTATAAAGAAAAACATAACGTAATAAAAATAATTAGAATATAATCATATTAGTTCATGTTAATAGTTTAGATTAGTGTAGGGTTTAGAATGATTTTGAGTATAAGATATTACCACTTGTGGATGTAAATGTCATCAATGTTTTGTTAGCTAAAACTAATCATATTTACACAGTTATAGATAACTCTTTAAGTTAATTAATGTAATATTTAATATTTTTTAGATTAGTTTAATATAAAATTATAGAACCCAATAGAGATAAGTATAATAATTGGATAACATGTTAATGCTTTGGTATAATAGATAGTGTGTAGTTATCCTAGAAATAATATCCATATTTGGATATTTTCTAGTGGATGTGGATGTAGAATATATTTAAAAGGGGGTAATCAAACATAAAAAAGTTGTTCGATTATAAACTCAATCAATAATTTGGTCCACATTGAGTGGGATTGAGATTACATAACAACCTAGACACTTCATGGGGATATTATATTGGTAATCACATTCTATTTACAATTCATTATAAAGATTTATTATATTTTTGAATTAGTTAAAATAAAATGAGATAACCATCCGAAGGAATCCTATATTATGCTGAGAGTGATTTACTATAATCTAAATGATTAAATAATAGTATCAATGATTATGAAATTTTGAGGATGAGTTTTACATGTAATTATCTTATAATTATTCTTTTTTGGTGTTAAAAACATATGATTATCTATTATTTATTTATAGTAATGGATAAAGAATTAAGGGACCATATTAACAAATGATGCCAAACATAATTTGGATATTGTCCCAATGGGGAACCAACCACGTAAGGAACTAAAGTGATAAATATTATGATTACGACAAATCATCTATCAAAAATTATTTTTAATAATGTGAAAAAAGTTTAATTCCAAAATAAACCAATGAATGTAAGGATAGAGTCTCATGGACTTTTAGGTGATAAATATGATGAAATAAATAATTTTAAATTTCATATATGTTAAATATGTGGGAAAACACAAAGGAAAATAAATTAACGGAACTGGGATATATTTTATATGTAGAAAAAGAGGGCTTAGAGAATCTAATTTCCTTTTAAAATTAAAATGCTCAGTGGACATGGTGAGAGAAAATATATTTTATCCTGATGTACCACTAATAAGTCAATGTAATTAATATAGGATTATTGGGATTTATCCATGTAAATACCATAATAGGATAATAAATTGGATGATTGGAACTAGTATGTTTCACGACAATGAAAATCCTATACAAAAAAAATAATATAGTGACATTATAAAAATGATATGGAATTAGGAACACTATCAAAAACTAATGATATGTGAGTGTTGAATCTCTATCTTGTTCATCATACTCCTATATATGTACAATGGATACTAAAATAGAAAATCACCAACCTAATGGTTGGATGATTAATTATTAATAAAAATTTCTAGTGGTATGATTTTGTTAGACCATGTTTTTGAATCCTCTATAATTTATTTCTTGTGGAATTATCATCCTGGAAAATCATATAATAATTCCTTTATTGAATTTTTATGTAATATTTGGAATGGATTGACTCTCTTGACAAATTGGACATAATAATTTCTAATATATAGAAATTATATATATAAATTTACATATGAACACCTACTATGGATAAATATAATATCCATAAAAAATAAATCCCATTATATTTGGGAATATACCGAAAATGGTTAAATAAAACACAAAATTATTTATATCTATATTATGAGGAAAGATATAACATCACAAATCATAAAAAATAGTGGGGATGAATCCACCATATATATTTAATATAGAGTAATGTATTTCTTATAGATATAAATAATTATTTCCTTTTTATGGTAAAATAATGAATTTGATGATACAATTTATTAAATGAGGATAATGTAATGAATCTAGATTTTACTTTTTATTTTGCTTAAATAAATATTATATTTATTACATGTCCAACATGCACCACCAATCTAAAATGAATCTATAATACATTTTATTTTTTAAAAAAATATGACTATTAAAACCATTCAATAAAATTTATTGGTATGAATACAAGTAACTTTATAATGAAAGATATATGTAGATAAATATCAATTCCATTTTATAAAAAAAAATTAGTTAAATTTTTTACTAAAAATACTTTAAAAAAATTATTTTAATGGTTTACAAATTTTATTATGTAAAACAATGCATATAGTTATAAATGATCATTTTAATGATATATATTATTAATTGATTAATGATATAACAATTATAACTATATATATAATATGAAAAATAACAACTTGTTTATTAAAATTATATCTTCCAATACAAAATATTCATTATATTCTATAAATTAATTTAATTTGTTAAAATACTAAATTTTAAGAGATCATTTTAGGAAAATTGGAATAATTTATATATTAATTAGAATTATATTACCTTATCATAAATTGTTGGGATTTTTCAGAGAATATTTAATTTTATGTTAGTAGTAAAAAGTAACATTTTAAAAAATACAGTGAATTTAATGAAATTTTTTGAGTAAAATTATGACTTCTATATTAATAAATTCCTTTTATAAAAAAATTATTTTATAAAATATATTATACATTTAAATATATTTACTGTAATTTAAAAACATTAGATTGAAATTTTAGATCGTTGGTTAAAATATTCTCTACAGTTATTCTTAATATATTATATATTTATTATAATAAAATTAATTTTAAATGATTTGGGAAAGTGGAAAAAATAATATGTTTTTCAATTTTATAATTATAATTTACATATTATGTAATAAGGATCATATAATTTTTAGGCATAAAAATGGATTATGAAGTTAAGAATTAGTTATCATAACGAAATAAAAAATTACAAAAATGGTTAACTAAAGGAGTAAAAGGATTTTATTGTTAAATTATTTTA
The DNA here is from genome assembly GCA_963277665.1 of Viscum album. Lineage (NCBI taxonomy): Eukaryota > Viridiplantae > Streptophyta > Magnoliopsida > Santalales > Viscaceae > Viscum > Viscum album. Next base: position 133,401,828 of record OY728162.1, read on the forward strand.
TTTAATTAATCTATTCAGATTTTCGATGACAAAAAATTATCTTTAATCAATTATTTTCCATAGTGGAGTCTTCTTCACATGTGAAACATGTGCTCTCACTATATTGAGACGAAATAATTTCATGAATACCACTCTCATGACTTTTAAAAAGGATTTTACACCAACCATCCATGAAAACTATAAATATAGTTTTTACCATTAGAATATGATAAATTTAATTCTAATAGAGTCCTCTTTGACTTATTTAAGACCCTATAGAATGAATTTTGAACTAATTCCTCCATTTCTAAGGACTATTCCATGAGAAACTCATGTTCTAAATGTGTGTAAAAATCAGTCTAAATTTATTTTATTTTATAACCTGAATTTAGGATACATGTTTTTTCATTAATATATATATTTACATAAAAATATTTTTCATATTGAAATTTATTATTATATTTTGACAAAAATTTCCAACATTTTAACCTTTATATTAATAAAAATAATAACAACATCCTTATGTTTGTATAGACTACCACCTTTACAAAGAAACATATATAATTATTCTTTTAGAATATTTCTTATTTATTTAAATATATTATAATATAATTAAAACCCTTAAAAAATATATATTATATAAATTTTTTATATAATAATGATATTATTTTAAAAGAAACATCTTTCACAACTATACACATCTATTAATTATGGTATGTCCATATTTGGGTCGGTTTAACCACATACATGAACAATGTTATAAATTAATATCTTGGATGGATTTGACATATCAATTTAAATAAATATATGATATAAATAAATAATTTTTTTATTCTGGTTTTGTATTGGTAAAATTTATACATAACATAATAATTAATATACCAACATCCATTTGTTAATAATTACTGAAACATGATAATCACTAATTTCATCATTAAGAATCTAACCAAATCTACCACCGAATATAATTTTTAAAATGAAAATAATTATAAATAAAAAATGAAATTAGATTTTATATTCTTTAAATGATAAAAGTTGTGAGAATAATGAATAATAACACTAATATTATGATACAATTTTAAAGTGATCACAATTACACAAGACCGTTGTTGAAAATATATAGTTAATAATTTATATAAATATAAGAAATAAGTATAAATGATGTTTATGAAATATTTGATATATTTAAAAGGTTCTAAAATAGGTGAATAAGATAGCGAATTTTTTATATACAAAAATCAAACTCATTAGTTGAGGTCTAGAATTAATGTATGAGACTCTTTGTCTCAATCATAATTCATTAAACCATATTTCATATTGTGAACCATGTTATATTTAATTTTTTTAATTAATATATTTTATATTTTTAACATATTCATCTAATTCATGACCATTGAATATTTGTATCATTTTATCCACTTAAATGGCCTTTTAATAAAATTATTCTAATATTATAAGGGGTTTTTAGTCTCATTTTGATATCCATGAAACATTTTTCATTTTGAAAAAAAAATTATATATTTTTTACACATTACCCATTTAATATTTTTTATAATGAATTATATTTTATTCATAGTATTTTTTGTTCAATTTAATTATATCTTTTTATATTGTTACGAATAAAAATATTCCTTAAACCGCAAGGGAGTCATTTATATTAATATCTTCAAGTATGTATTTTTTCGAATGATAACAAAAATGGGAAATTTTTATCCTTTCTAACACCGCTCTTAATTTTACATGGTTATTAATTTATTTTTTTCTTGCCCCCTTAAAAATTTATGTTTTTATTACTCTTATTTTACTGAAATTATTGCACATAAGTGAAACAAACCCCATATCATTTTTAGTCTATTAATTCTCTTTTCTATGGTATTATTTATTGGATTCCTCTGTTAACTTCGTTATTAGTGAATCAATAATTACATAAGTTCACTTTTTACTAGTTTAAATATCATTATGATTATTTACTGAAATTTTCATATTTTTCTTATGGTTATATTTCATCAATATAATGGTAAAATATCATTGTAACATTTTATATGTGGACAATTTATTTAACCATTTTTATATTTTTTTAAAAATTACTCTCAATATATTCATAGTTTCAAAAATAAATTTTAATTCTTTAGGTTTTATAAAATATTTTTTTTAAAGTATAATGTCATTATTTATTTCTATATTTTTTTATCTGATTCTTTTAAATAGTGTTTTATATATAATCTAGCATCATCTGCAATATTTAATCATTGATTTAGTGTATACATAAAATGATACCATATTAGTTATTCCTTTAAAAAAATATGAAATGTTATTTTCTATGAGTGGTTTCATCCATAATTTTCATTTTTTATTCAAACCCCCGAATATGTATAGGAATATTATTTAATGGAATGAAATTCCACTATTTAAACACTAAATTTATTTCCTATAATTTAATGGTGTTTAAATATATTACATTAAACAATTGATTTGGGAAATCATTAACTGGTCTATTTTCCTTTTTTATTAATAGTGTCAATACCATATTCCACATCATTTTAATTGATGTCTATTTACTTGAAATGTTTAATGATTATATTTTGGTATTAATTTATTCTAAATGGTTTTATCATGCCCAAATTGTTAATAGAATTAATAATTTTTTTCTTAAATGAATTAATTTGAAAATTTTATAAAACCAATTCAATTTCAATGTGTTCTTCAGTTTATGATAAATGTTTGATTTCATATTTCACATGTATTTTTGGAAGACTAATGGGTGTGTTATCATATCTCTATTAAAATAATTAGTATTTTTTTATGTCATATAAAATATGTATATGTGTGAATAGTTATTGTATCTCATAATAATGGGTTTCAGGGTGAGACACAAGAAGGATATTTTCCAAATGATAATATTTGTGCCATATTTCTAAGGTATACTATTGTATCACACTCTTGGATAATAATTATTGAATTATGTTTATACACTATTATGATTCAAATATTCTACTATAAAGGCCATATTCCATGACTCATGATTTGTGATCTATACATTTTCGGTATGAATCTATTACATTGGGTCTTTTTCCAATGATTAAACCATTATTATTGTATTATAATTATTTATGATCTTTTATTATTATCCAATGTTTATACCCTTATAGATCATTTTACTACTAACTATTTATTATTTTCCAATTCCCATAGCTTATGAAAAAGTAATACATTTGACATTTTTAGAAGTGTATCATGTGTGTAGAATTTATGGTCCATTTTAAAGACATGTTATTGATTAAAAATATAATTTATAGTGGGGAAATATTTATTAGTTAGAAAATACATTTTTTTAAAAGATATTATTTTTTATTAATTTATTAAAACACTAAAACTAAAATATCTTGGAAATATATTGAAATTAAATTGTTTCTATATAACTTGTAATTATTATGTGGTGAAATTAGCATGATATCAAAGTTACACCCACCCCTATAAAAATACTTTCCTCAAAATTTCATTAAATAGATGAAAGTATATGATAGAACTTATGTATCATTATATATTAAGGTTGACTTATAGCCTCTTTAAACATAATGTTATTCCATAAAAACATACTATATGAGTGGTACAATTGCATATTAAGTTCTATCAAAAAAATATTATGTCCCCCATTTATACCATTTGAGAATGAGTCTATTCTTATTCGAAAAAATATAGATGTAGAAAATGTTATTTATTTCTAATCTGTACCCTTAGAAGTTATATACTGAGCCTATAGTGAACTTTTAACATGTTTAATGTAATCACCACTGTATAATATATCATCCCTCAGTGATAATGAGTCTCAAAGTGTTCTATATGTTTATTACTCAATTTTTATTCTAACAAAATCTCATGAAACTCTCCAATTGTGATATTTAATGGAAGAAGTTCTACATAAAATCAATATTCATATTTCATAAATTATTATAACCATCAACATTCTTTCAACTACATAATAAATTATTATATTTTTTAATTTATTGATTTCACTCTATCATTTCATAATACTGAACTATTCCAAATAACATTCCCTCCCCAATATCAAGTATTTTAAATTTGTATATCACATTTTATATAATGTTACAAATGATTTCATTTTAATTTAGGAGGGTGAAAAACATTATATGAGAACTTGACTTCTGGATGTTATTAATCTCAGCCTCCTTGAAATCCATCAGGAAAGATCTCAATTTATATTTTAATTTTGGAATTATCTTCTATATTTCCGATTTGTTGGAGGATGATAAGAAATTACAATGTTGTATTAATTATTCAAATTTTGTTGAAAACATATCTAGATAATTAAGGGGGAACATGAATCTAAATTATATATAATTGAGTGTAATACCCCATAAAAACATTCCACATAATTTATATATATCATGGAGAGTAGATCTGATGATAAATCTGGATGAATAATAATAAAATGAGTTTCCTTTTACAATAACTAACCTGAAAAAAATAATGGGTTTTATAGGTATTGGGAAAACAAATATTGAAATATATTGTTTTTTCACTAATTTCAATATTGTTATTGGAAATTTATTCATCATATCGATTTATTTTCAGCATCTAGAAATGTCATGTCAGAAGACCAATCATCATGATGAATACTCTATAATATCCCAATTCACATTTATTAACCACAAGTTATATTGGGAATATATATTCCTTTTTGTGATTCTTTATTGATTAAAGAATAATTTTATATATGTGTCTTAAAATTGATCCTTCTATTGTCCATGAATGGATAAATAATATATTCATTATTGAAATCATAAACAAACAATATTTCCAGGGTTAAAATAATTAATATTTTTGACCTTTTCATCTCTATATCATCATTTTTATCATCTATAATAATCATATAGATAGATAGTTGATAAATAAGTAGGGAAATATATTAATCAATCCCATAATTGTTTATATGTATGACCATATAATCAATATTTATAATAATTTAGTATATTTAAATAATTATCATTAATATGGAAGTACAATCTTTTTTTAGAACAACAGAATCCTCAATTAAGTCTTTTTCAATAATAACATGTGTGGTTAATTTTTTAACATGTCTATTCAAGTTCACCTTCACCATGACTGAGATGGGTCACCAAATACTTCAATACCAACAACCCATACACGTAATATTTGGATCCAATTACTAGGGTTGATGAGTATTATGTTGATAATATACCCTCTTTGGTATTGTTAATAATAAATAACAATAGAAGAAATAATAAGAAATAGATGTCACAATATTGTAAATATGTAATGATATAAACCAGAACTATGTTCTTGAAAAATAATAAAAATAATAATTCTGTAAAAATTGCTATTGTACATGGCCAAAGAGTTATACAAGTGTTTCCATTATCTCTCATGGAAAATCATATATAAAAGTTCCTCTGATAAAAAAGAATGATTTAACCAAAAAACTATCATTGAGTATAGAATTAGTCTCATCCCTTAAATCTAGTATACCGTAGAAAATTTCCATCCAATAGATGGACCATACCCTTACATGCATCATGAACAATGAATTCCACTTAGGTACTATAACACTCAATCAGTGTGTGAGTAAAAACCAAAAATCCACAACCAATGATTCCCCTAAAAACGAAAACAAATATAATTTCATTCTGTATTTGAATTTATAATAATTTAATAGATAATTAACTTTTTAAATCATCAAATTCTCCAAAAAAACCCAGTTTCATAGTATATTATTCATCCAATTCTGAAATAGTATAATGCACCCATGGACTCAGCATACGATGAGGATAAATGATATATCCCTCCAAATTTCAAAATCATTATGGACAATATCTGATCATTTATTGGGACATGATAAATGATACCAAACATTCATTGTAAACACATATGAATAATCTATCACAAATCCAAGATAATGGTTGAATAATGAATCTTTTATTGAAAGAGGTATTAATAAAACTATGTGGATGACATACTTCGTCATTATATTTCTATGAGAATGATATAACACTAATACACATCTCATGTTGAAGAAGTACCATCAAAGGAATGATTTTGGTGGACAGTGCACCACTATTATAATTTTCTTTAGATTGACAATATACAATATTTATACTACTATTATTGGAGAATTCACTAAGAGTACCAATATATTTGTAAAGTATTCCTCTGATATATTGGGGGTTGACCCAAAATTATTAAGATATATGTGGATGAGGAATAATCACTACCTCAACCTCATAGTGAATGACTCATCCTCATCTCTTCTCAGATATATGAGATACCACCAATCCAAATTATGGTATAATTATAAAAATTATATCACCACCCAATATAAATGAAATACCACTATTATCTTTCGAGTGAACAATGTACCACCAAAAATTCAAAATATTGATCAATTTTCCAATAAATTGTTATATATAGAATATCAAATTTTAACTCACAAGGGTTTGGATCTCAAATCAATTAATCTTTCAATAGTTTCATTACAAAGGAATTACACAAATAACCAATTACATTCCAATGTTATTCCTTACTATGGAATGTTATAGTACCCTATATGAGGATCTTGAGGTTATAACATAGGCACACAAAACTTTATTTGGATTTGGTACTTATTTTATAACAAATCGGTCAATGAATATGGTCATTAGAGATAATAAAATTGATTTACACCTTTTATAAAATCTATATAATCTTTAAAAGATTTCATTAAATCCAAAAGAAATAAGGATTCAAATTATGCAACATATTAGTGATTTTACACATTCTTGGAACAAACCTTATTTTATGAGCCACATGTTGAACTTGTGGAAATTAATATAAAATACATGGACAACCCATCTATCCCTTGAATAGTCAAAAACATCATATATCAACCTATGATTCAACTGTTATTGATATAAATCATGAAAATAGAATCCTCATTCTACTTAGATAATTAAATATGTTATGTGGTAAAATATAGAAGAGGGGGGAGATAGAGAAAGATTATATGATGGATGAATGGTAGGTTTATTCAACATAATACTCTATGAGGAATGGAAAATGATTTTGGTCAGGAATGATGGAAATAAAAATCTGGAAGGGAAGATAATCAATATAAAGGGTAACTTAAATGGTTTTTAGAAAATTGTTAAATTATTATTTATTTTAACATTTAAACATTTCAAATAATTTTTTTTTAAACACGAAAGATGTATATGACATGTGTTATGGTGTAAAAATTATTAACAGTGAAATATCCCTAATATGTCTAGGATAATGGAATGGACCATCTTTTAATAGTGTAGAACATATATTCTAGGAAAAACAAAAGCATAAACCTCATAGACATCATTGAACAACCACATCTAGTCATGGTGAGACGCCCCAAGCTAGGGTTACATTGCAAAATTGCCTCATTGGTAAGACTGGTATGATTTTCCCTAAGACAGAATCACAAACACTAATCATCATCCCTCCCACATCTATTTTAGACACATAATAGTAAAACATCCCCCTCTAGAACTTCTTCATGAAATAACCCTAAAATTTTTCTTTCAAAATCCTTTTAAATATTCATTTTAATGTTGAAACCCATATATTTTTTGACATGCTAAGCCATATACATAATAATATCTAGAAAAAATATACACTAACTTATAAATATATCCCATAACCACCAACTATCTCCTCAAATAGTTTAAATTAGTAAAAATGCATGAGGTTTAGAAAAATATAATTTTAATTCAATTCCATGTGTCAATACAGGATGTTATAACCACCCCACTATATAGAAAATTTTCACCAATATATGTCAGTATCCCTTTAAAATATATAAATCTATCTACTATGGATTTATTTTGGACCCTTTCTCCTAATAATCCACATAGAAACACTTTTTCTTCTCCTGTACACTTACCAAATTGATCATATTTTAATAGAAATTCATATAACATCGAGCCGCTACACAAACCTATCGTTATTCGAAATATGTATAGAGATCTAGGAAAATTACATCATCATTGATCTCATGAAAATATTTTTTTCATTGTATCTATATAACTAAAATACATGAATAACATAACATTTAATAAATAAACTATGTTGAACTGATAAATTGTACATGACATAACCTATTCCTCTCATAAATCATGAATGGATTAAAAACCTGGATGGAAATTTTTTTTAAACATTGAATAAAAATGTCTCCATAATGATGATGCACCTATAAGAATATGTGGTCTCCCATCAAAAAATTCATATGATGGAATCAGTGATTGGTATATAATCTCTTCATTAAATTAGTAGGTTTTAATAACTTCATGATTAGTTAAAATTTAATTTTTTAATCATGAGTAATACAAATATAAAAATTATAATACTCCATATACCCTATCTAGCATAGAGGCGATGAAGATGACCAAACATACATGTCCCCAAATGTTGTAATCTAAATAAATTATTGATAACTGTATTTATAGATAAATTATATAAGGCAAAAACTTACTCCCCTATACCATTTAAATCTAGCACACATTTAAACAACATACAACCAAACACAAATATTGTAATCTCATTTTACATGACCATCTATAGAGGGTAGTAAGTTACCAAATTCACCTATATTCCAAGTCACTTCATCATCCTCTACAATTATCATTATAAATAATTGGAATCCTGAACTAAAATGACTCTCCAAAAGAATCCCATTAAGATGTATACTCTCTAAAATGTATGATCATCATATATCATCAGTGTTAGATATCTCTTAGATCACTAGATGTTGAATAATAGCCATTAACTGATCCAACATAACCAATGAAACATCACTAGCAAAAGAAAACTGTATAAATACCCTTACAAATCATATTATCACATTGTCTCATTTCCAACACATTATTGGTACTATTAAAATAATATATAGGGGTCCCTGGTACAAATCCTTCTACTACGGAAAAGGTATGTATACTGAAACTAATCCCATTTATCAATTATTATCTTTATTAACTAACACTAATATTTGATTTACTATCACACCTTGTTATTCACTAAGTTAACAACCATCTAAATAAATTTGAATCCTACACCAGCTCTTCATAATTAATATAAGGTACCACCACATGGAAATGTATATAATTTGACTCATCAATATCTATGAGAACATGGGAACTCTCTCAGGTAACCAATCATTTGAGTATCTGATTTGGCCTATGCAAAGAGCCAAGGGGATTTATCGATTCCAACATACCAGAAAATATTTTTTGGGAATCATATATGTTCATTTTGGAATGTTATCACCCGTGAAATCATCCAAATTCAACTAAATAGGTACCCAACATTATCATTCTATATTTTTTCGATGTCGTGAATCTTTGTAAAATGATCTGAAAAGAATACACAATCTACAATATAAAGTAAGATAAATCTCAAGAAAAATCCATCCAGACAATTAGATAAGAATCAATACCTATTCAAAAGAATCGGGTGTTAATGTTTATTTGGTGATACATAATCCATCTAAAAATGAAAGGAAAATAAACAAAAATATATAACAATCTCTATATGACATGTGTGTTAACCTCCCACTATGTGAGCATCAGCAGAAAATTATCCTGTAATCAAAATTTCTTAAAACTCTATGATAAGACTTTCTATTACATGTTTGTACAAATAAATGGAATACAGACCCCTAATGGTTATAAGTAGGTTGTGAGAAACACTATCCCATTACGCCACCACAAATAATTTCATGTGTATTAGTTTTTTATAAAAAGGATGTGATTTTGGAGAAAAATAATGTGAAAAAGATCTTAGAAAAATATAAAAGGAAGAGGAATGAAAATATTTTTTAAAAATTTTAAATATTGAAATCATTTATTTTGTATTTAAACAATTTAGAATCTACCATTGTAGAGGAATACATTAGGTGTATTAAGGATACAATAAAGCAATGATAAACATGATCACCCAATGATTGAACTCATAATAAAAATAATAATCGAATTCTATATCTTGTATGATATATTGAAGAGAGATACATTAATTCATGGTTATAATACATTTCTAAATGATCAAATTGTTTAGTTTGTGTGATTTAGTTTCTAAGACTAGGTTGGGCATGGAATGCCTTGATGGAATTGGGAAAGTCTTCCTTGAAGCTACGCAAGGTTATCATTAGCTGTCACCGTTTAAAAATAATTTAAAATTGAAATATTAAAATAAAATGAAACTAAATAGGTATCCTCATCATCTAGAAGTTGGGGTCCTTGGGCAGTGGTAAAGGAAATCCCATAAACCAGCATCAACATGAGTAATAATTATAGCATCCCCATCTTTGGATATTTCATTGAATGGGGTGAGGAGCGGGTTTGGATGCTGGTGGGGTATAGGCAACGGTGGAATGGTGGATGGGGACCCGATTCATAGATCATTCGGTGAAGGTAGGGATAGGCGGTAGGAAGTGGCAGTCTCTAGGCAAGAGAAAACAACCTAGATGTGGGAAGTATGATAATTGTCTTAGACACAGGTGGAGGTGGGGATCAGGATGACTCTAATTAGACAACATTAATGGGGCCTCACGCAGAGGAAGTGGCAGGCTTCGATCAGTGACCCTAGTGTGGATGGAATCGATGTGGCCTTAAGAGGGATCAATGGAGGTGGAGTTCTAATTTTATGGGGCCTCAAGTAGAGGAGGAGGTAAGGTTACAGTGGAGAAAATATTTTGGGGGTAGAAAGTGGTGGATCACTTGATGGATGACCAAAAAAGGAAGTGATTTCCAGCAATGCAGATTTAAGAAGGGATTCTTGAAAAAAAACTATAGCATTGCAAGGCTACTAGAGTTGATTATTTAGAGAGTATGTGATGTGCTATTCGGATCAGGCACTATGAAAGACTAGGAAATGCAAACTATGCAACCTTTCATGGTTGGTAGTTTGATAAAAAAAATATATGTACTGGGATGTTCTTCATTATTGTGTTAGTTCTCAGGGGCCTAAAAAATGGATATGAATTTATGTCACAATGGCTCTGGGTCTACGGACAATGTAAAATTTACCCCTCAACCACTAACAAGGTTATTATAAAAAATCAATAAAAAATTAAGCCTTTAGGCATTCAGTTTGGGTCTATCATTATTTACACTTAAAAACATTCATTTTTATTTAAAAAATGCAGTCATCCAAAAATATGGTTCCACCAACTCAGGTGAAATCATTAAAAACAATTCTAAACCATATATTTGTTCTATAAATAATAATGATATTCCCTTAAATAATATTAATAAATATTTAAGAATAATAAATAAATCATAGTTCATCAAGAAATTCGAAACCAAGAAACTACCAACCTCAATTGATTAAACTATTTGTATCCTGTTGGAAACCATGAGAAAATAGGTGGAACCACCCTAAATTGTCTTGAAAAAACCCATTATCAATATTTTTTTTCAAGACCCTTCTTCTCCCACAATAACCCTATGGTAGAATGAAATAATAATAAAATATGTGAAGAGAGTAAGAATAGATGAGGAGAATAACTAATAAAATTTTCATTGAAAATCATATCTTAAAATAATAACAAACATCCTCATGGGAGTGGAGATTAATGAATTATGCATATTAATTCTTGGTTATTTAACAAGAATTAATACTGGGAGTTATATTTTTAAAATAGTTTTTGGTATCATTATACACATCATTTTTTGTGTAGGATTCATAGTTTTTCCATGAAGTTTTATATACAATGGGGAAACAATATAGGTGTCACTTTAACTCACCGGGATTTCACATGATTTGGTTGTATTATTAACAAAACCATGCACAAAAATGTGATTAACCCTCATAAATATTTCATGGATTTCAGGTTTTTACCCATGGTTATGTTTAACTATGTTCCAATTATAAAACACATATTGAACCCCATTTTCTAACAAATGTTAAATTAAATCACATAGATATTAAATATAAAGAAAATTAATAAATAATAGATCTATTTTCAGAAATTATCAGCATGGCTATAAAAATTCTCCCCACTATGTAATATTACACCAATAAAATATCCGACCAAATATTGTTAATTATAATATAGGTGAGTCCACTACTGCCTCAAACGATAAACTTATTCCAATGTCTTAGGAGAATCACACATGTGTCTCCACAATAACCAAACTAATGGATTTTAATTTCTTTACAGATGTCTTTACAATAATTAACCAATATAAGTTTATTGTTCAACTACTATGAAATTTGGTTTTAAATCAACCATATCCCAATTCAATACACAATATGGATAGGGTGGTAGATCCTATATTGGGATACAAAGAGGGTACAATAGATTGACATCAACAAGGGTGGTAGTTCAAACTGATATATTAATTTTCCAAGTCTTTTAATGAGTTTAAAATTCTATATATATCATAGTGTAAGATTTCTCATTATTCCATGAAATCAAGGACCACATATGGGTAAAACATTTAAGAATACATGGTCACTAACTAAAAACTCCATATGAAAAAATTGATTATATATATAATACATTTATCAACTCCTATGCACCATTAGATAAAAATATATAGTTTACATATTTTCTAATGTCTTGAAAAATATATTGTGTCCCACTAAGGAGGCCTTAACGACTCTAATATAACAAATAGGAGATTAACATAGCCTTCTATAAGTTCCCCCAAAAGGATCCATTCAAAATTTTAAATAGAATATTCTATTATATGAGTATTCAATAAATCCTTGCTGTCTATCCGACAATCTAGTGAATTTTAAGGAACACACAGTGCATATCTTCCAAAATCAGAATTTCCAACTAATTTTGGACATCTTCTTGTGGATAGTTGGTGTTTCTTAAACTCACCTTCTGTCTTAGGAACCGCCAAACTTGGGAGGTGAACCAAGGGTCCCTGTCATAAACGATAGTTTATGGAAACCCATGTTACCATGTGATTTAGTTCACATATAGCTTCTCATGTTCTTCTTTTTTGTTGGTGTCTCTGATTGATATGGAATGAGATGGTTTAGTCAACAAGTTGATAACCACTAAAATTAAATTATTTCTTCCAAGTGTTAATGTTTAAATAATGATAATTTAATTCAATACAACATTTCTTCTTTATGATGGGATTATAAAATGATGTACAAAATGATATGGCTTCTCATTTTTGGACATAATATATATCCATGTATAAAAGGCCAAAACAAAAGATTTAAGGTACAATAACATAAATAGCCGCTATTAATTTTCCATCATGTCATTATGTGACTTAGTGGGGCTGAGGTGGATAACCAACAATGATTGGTAATTAAATTTCAATCTTATTTCACAGAAGGTAAAGGAACCACACACTACACTTTGAAAATAATAATATCCTTTTAGGATAGTGACCACTTTCTCATAGTCTCCCAACCATAATAAACATCATTGATTCTTCAATACACATTATCTCTCACCTTCACTTAAATAATGAGTTAAAGAATATAATTGATCTTTTCAATGTTATAAATAAACACACTGTTCTTCTATTCCATTAACTCTAAATGAATCCATATAAAAAACCCTTGATGTTTAATTCATCTAAAGACTCTTTCAAAGCCATTGACGGTGACTTATTATTAAGAGATTCATTTAAAATTTTCACCTATCAGAAGGTGTATATGATGAAAAAATAAACGGAATTAAAGTATTTTATACACCATATTTTACTAATGTTAATATTTTTCCATGAAAATATGCTTCTAAAAAACTTTTATTAATGATATGATATAAAATTATCCCAATAAAGATTTTTTTTTTCATATTTTAAAGGAATTAGTAACAAACTCATTCTCTTAATAATGGTTCATATAGCCTCTATATTGTGTTTAATGATGAAAGGATTCGAACAAAACATCCTATGACACCCCTCATCCTGAAAATGGAGTTAACATGTAGTATAAAAAAGTTCATTTCTTATTCACATGTGATCAAAACTAGTGTCCATTCATTGATGAACATCAATTGGGGATAGTTCTACCTATGAAATCCTAAAAATGGGTCTGAAAAAATTACCCAAAATGATATATACATATTTATGAAAACTGTTCTTCAAATTAAATTAAATCAAATTAATAAAAATGAATCAAACAATTTAAATTAATGTACATATTAAAATTTAAATATGAAATCTAGAGTATATTAAAAGCATTAAAAGATAGTCAAAAAAACATCACGGTAAAGATAATTTAGTGATACATAAATAACTTAAAAAAATAGTTATCCATCTCTTTGTGAGCCAGGGGTAAAACTCACACCATTCCACCACTATCATAACATGATCCGCAGACTACAGTATCCACTGCCTCCATGCATGCACTTTCCATTACCATAATTTTCTAAAATAATTTTTACATAAAATTAATGTATTTATGTCAGGTGTGACTTACACCATCCAAATATGATCTAGCAAAGTGTTTTGGTAGTATAATTTTTATAAAAAATGAATATACAAATTTTAAAATAAATATAATAGAAAATAAGGAAACAAATATATGCATGATGGTAGAAAAAATGCATAAAAATTAAGAAAATTGAATCATACGTAAGTTAAATAATCATTTCACAATCAGGAATCTTGTTGAAACCCTAAATCTAGGTTAAGGATGATTGGAACCTATGATTCTCATCCACACATGGTTATTCAACCCATAAAAACAATAAGATCCACATTATTTATCATCAACTATATGTAGGGGCGAACTCCGTAAAGTATCACTGGTAATTTTTAACATAATAATCATAATGATTTGTAAGTGTGGAATAGTTAAAATGGTTATGAAGGGCCTGAAATTCCAATCCAAACATCTCCTAGTCTTACACCCCACGTTCCAAGGATTCTTAAATGTTTTCACCTTTTAAAATCCTAATTTAATTCAAATATTAAAACCAAATTCCATTCAATGGGGTAATTCATCATTTACATGCAACACAAGATCCGTTTTATTTTATAAAAACATAATTAAAAAATTTCTTTACAAAATTCAGGGGAAATATATAAAATAATGTCAATACATGTTTTAGTTCATCAAATATCACTCTACCTTCATGAAACAATTTTAAAATATATTTAATGTTCATAAAACATTCACATTTCATCCAATAATGGAAACATATGAAACCAAATTCCATTATTGATTTAACACATTGTAATTAGATACAAATCATTAGTTTATGAGAAAAATATATCCTGGAAGATTTAAAAAACCAATACATAAAAACTTATTAAAAAAACTTTTTGCATGACTATCCCTTGGAAAACATTGTCCTATGGTTGAAATAAATCATAAGAAAAAAGGATATTTTTTAAGATATATATTAAGAATCAATAACCATGTAGTTACCTTAATAAACCGAGTAAAATTAAATAGAAAAATTGATCCACAATGGAATTTAAAGGACAAAATCATTCATATTAAATGATACAATATGAATGGGGAGGAAAATAGGGTACTAGTGGTTTAAAAAATAGTGTGGTAACACAATTAAATTAATATTTTCAGATTTATTTAAATGTTCTCATGGTTTGGGGACTTGGTTTTCTAAACCATTAGGAAACCATGCGGGAGGAACTAGAACAAACATAGATATCACAAGATTTAGATTCATAGAAAGGAAAACTATAATATTACTATCTGGTTCACGTATATTATGGATTATAAGTTTTTCATGGGTTTCCTCACATTTTTTACTATTAGTGTCCCAACCATGAAATAATAAGTCTCTAATATTTTCCCAAAATCATAAAAGGAAATCACTAAAAAATGAAAATGAATAAAAAAAAAGAAAGTAGTTCCTCCCAAATGACACCATGGGTGTGAATATTGTCCCAAATATATCATATGTTTTCCTATAATGTTAGATCAAAGATAGTGGATAAAGAAATGTGGCGAGTCCACTCCACTCTCAAAATAATCACTCACACCCATGTTTCATGATTGTTTCTCATATGTCAATCTAATACTTATCCTAATGAAATTAACATCCCATATTGAATCTTTACATTAAAATAAAATATTTTAATAATTTTTTCAACCACTATGACATATAACTTTAGATATTTTACATCATAATTAATGACATAATATGGATCTTGGTTTCACTTCTTAAGATATGATAAATGGAATAAATTATGGATCCATATAAGCAATTGAGGTAGTTCAAACCTATATTTATTCATAAATTTCCTCCCAATGACATCTAAAGGACCAAAATATATTATAGAATGATTTCCATATATCATAATACATAAATGAATTAACTGAGGTGACAACATTAAGAACTATTATCCTCAAACTAAAAATTGAAAAGGATGATATTGATAGTATGCATAATACTTATATAAACTCTAATCCATCAAAAGAAAATTATTGATTGTATAAATATTCATTGAAATGTTATTCTCTACATTGGGTCGCATGAAGGGGGACTCTATGAATAAATATAATCAATGTAGGGAATGATAATGTCTACCATAAAATAACTCAAAATTAGTTATTATAATTGGTGATTGGTATTTATTAATATAAGTGAAAATAATCATCTTAATATAGATATTTTATGAACAATTAATGTACCTGATTCTCATAATAATAATATCCTTGGACATTTGAATTTCTTATTCTATTAATTTATCTTTTTTTGGATTGTAGGTGGTTCTCAATATCGAATGAAAATTCATATCCCATTGGAGGCATCTTGAAAAGTAGAATTTGTACTAGGGGATGATTAAGATCCATAGTGGATGGATTTGTATGTGGACTTGCAATTTATTATACACAATGGTTACAAGATATTACAGTTTAGTGGTGTCTCTAATTTATATTAAATGAGAATAAATTTTCATACCTATTTTCAGTACACAAATATAATTCATTCTATATTGTGTCCAAGAGAATATGAGGACATATTCTATCACAAATCATCTCATATTAATTTTATGACAAAAAAATCTACATAAAACCAGATGGATTATAATGTGGGGACTCTATTTATTGATAGGTATGAATGTTTGAAAGAAAATGAGGTAGGTAAAATATTATAATTGGCCACTAATTGAATGAAATTAAGCTTAATACATCTTAATATTGATAAGGTGGAAGAACCAATTGGATTAGTGATAATTTTCCATCATAAAATTTTTTCTTATTTGTGAACCCAAAAATTGAACTATAAAAAAATAATACCCTTAGAGAATACACACTACTCATTAATGGTCTATCCATTATATATAACTTCCTTGATAATCCATAAATAAAAATATTCCAATTGTTCTTATTTAATTGGTATGAGAATAAATTAGGTCAACTATATTTTAACAAGGAATATAGTATTACTATATTCCCCTACCTATAAATTAATAAATGTAAAAATACCTATAATATTAAATCCATACTTTGAATATTTTATAGCCGGACAATTTTAATTTATAATAATGTATTTAGTGATAACATCCCCTTATCCTAAGGTGTTTGTGATGTCTAAATGAAATGAATATTGTTATTTTTCCACCACCATTGTCTGAGGATAGATTATTAATGAGTAAATATGTAACAAAATCTCTTTTCATAATAATAATCCATGAATATATACCTATAAACTTATTTTCATCATCTTTTAAGGGAATAAATTATTATCCCATGATCAAAAACAGGTTTATTGTAGTTTCTCTAATGTTGTAGAAGTTTTTGAGACCTGTATGAACCATCCCATGTCACCTACTATCATGGAACCATATAAGCACTTATTAATCCTGAAATTGGGTTATTGTTCCATATTTTATATTAAATACCAATCTAGAATAAAATAACATCATTTAGGGGTAGTATAAAAAATTTATTGGATACAAAAAAGAACCCAAAATTAACCTTCCATATTATGGGAATCCATACATCTAATTAAAAAAAATTTAAAGAAAAAAATAATATAATATAATGTAAATTATATACCAAAATTGAGACTAGAATCCTAGAGTATATGAAATAAAATAACACATACCCAATGGATCTGTGGGGGAAAGTAAATTAGGTGAGATATAAATTTTCTACAAAACCAATCCAAAATAATTTTAATGACACTACCATTCTCTTCCAGAAATGATGGTTGACCTCCCACTATGGTCCCACCATTATAAAATACTCCACTAAAAAATAATTAATTTACCCTTATGACCCCTTACTGATAACTACATCTTCCAAAACATGGTCTGTATATTCCAATTGTGTGTATATATAATTTGAGAAACACTGAACTAGTATGATCTCAATAAGTGTCATGTGAATATAATTATTTATAAGAAACAATCTAATAGTTTGAAAACAATTAAAAAAGAAATCATATTAAACAAAATTTGAAGCAAGAGGGTAGAGAATATGACCAAATAGGATACAAAAAGAATTGGAATGTCGAGTATATAATCATTTCAGAAATAATATTTATAGAGAAACACATAAAGCATGATCAGGATATGGGAACCCTATAATCATCATCCTCATTATATGATCAAACCCGTAGTAATAATAATACACAAAACCCTTATTATTAATGATCTATTAAGTTTAAATCTCTCAAGTCTTTATTATAATTCATATTTGTATCATATTAATGATTTTTTAGTGTGGACTTGTTCGAAAAGATAGTTAGGGAAAGACATACCTAGCTTGACTTGTACTATTATTCATCATAGATACCATATTTTCTCCTAGTTTTCCCATTTTTAAATGTTAAATAAAATTATAGTATTAAAACAAAATTCCATTCATGGTTTCTCATTGTAATTTACACATAAAAAAATTTCATTACAGTTTTTAATTTTCTTTAAAACTTTACTCCTCCCAATTCAAGGAAAAATAATCAAAATAATTTCAATAGAAGTATTAGTTATTAAAATAGAAACTAGAATAATTGAAAGAATTTGGAAAAAACATATAATAGTAATCAGGAATTCATGGCTCATCAAAAAGGATCACATGATACTAGCTATGAAACCTAATGAAACCTCCTTCAACCTAGTGAAATAAAAAATAAATAAAGTGAAATCCCCATAAACCTTCATGAAAAAACCCTAAAAATATAATATTATTGTAGATGCCGGAAAAGTCCGTTGTTCCCAAACGAAGCTCCGGATGCAGAATGTGAGGTCATATTTGGAGTCCGAAGCCCGTTTCGGAAGGCCCGGAGGGCTGGCGCGGAATTTTGGAGGCCCGCGCGCAAAGTTGGAGTATCGCGCGCAATCCTCCCAGGATGCGTGCAAAGCGCCGGGCCGGCGCGCAGTTTTGCGCGCCCGCTGCCCGCGTGACTCCCTTGCGCGCCGGGGCCCCGATTCCGCGCCCGCGAAGGGAATTTCGCGCCCGCGCCATGAATTCCGCGCCGGCGGCGAGATTCCGCGCCCGGGGTTGCCTATAAATACAAGGCGACCCCCAACGTTTTGAAGGTTCCCATAATTCGAAGGGTCGCTTGTGCGCACAATCCATCCCCCTCCGCGCGCAATGCCGATCTTCAGGTAACCCCTTTATTTCGCGCAAGCAAGCCTCGGGGTTCGCCTTCGCGCGCAACCCTTTGGCTTCTTTCCTTTGACCAATCCCTCACCCGAAGGCCTCCACGCGCAAAAGAAGTCTCTTGTGCGCAATTTCCCCCTGGGTGCGTGCAATCCAGCCCAATTGCGCGCACCCCCCCCCCCCCATTCAAAGTGGCCCTTCGTTAAATAATGGGCTGTTGCCCCCGCGCGCTATCAGAGGCCCGGTGCGCGCAATCTCCATATTCCGCGCGCAAAGCGCTGGCCCAATTGCACGCCAGCCCGCCCATTTGGGCGCCGACCCGCGGTATTGCGCGCCAAGCTCCTCTTTTGCGTGCAAAATGCCAGGGTCGCCCCCTTTGACCCCCTGAGGGTACCCGCCTGCGTGGCGCCCGATGATCTTCTTCCCGGGTGCCCGCACCGTGCGTTGTCTTCCCGTGCGGCCCTCCAGGCTCGCGCGAAGTGACACGGACCCATCAGCGGCACCATCTTCGTCCGCGCGACAAGACGTTAAACTGCCATGCATTCGTCCGCGCGACAAGACGTTAAACTGCCAAGCATTCGTCCGCGCGACAAGACGTTAAACTTCCAAGCATTCGTCCCCGCGACAAGACGTTAAACTGACAAGCATTCATCCGCACTGCAAGACGTTAAACTGCCAAGTGCTTCATCCAACATGACGTTAAACTGTACTTCGTCCGCGCTGCAGGTCGTTAAACTTCCAAGTATCCACGTCCGCGTGACAATACGTTAAACTGCCAAGCATCTTCGTCCAACATGACGTTAAACTATACTTCGTCCGGCAAGACGTTAGACCGTCCACTTCGTCCTCAACAGACAAAGTTAAACTGTACTTCGTCCGGCAAGACGTTAAACCATCCACATCACCCGATCATGTGCCCCGCACGCAGGGCCCCCCCCCCCGGTTTGGATGTGGCCCCCACCCGCTCGTCTCTGAAGGGATGTCGGGATTGCCCCTCTTTATGGACAATGTATTGGAGTGGCTTTCGCCCACAGGGGTAGGGTATTACAAACCCCTAGTTCCTTGTGGGGGAATTCACATGTGTATCACCATTGTGTTTCCCCACTGCTGAAGCCAGTAGAGGGCGTGACGGGGATCGAGGTGTCTCTTAATTTCAGCCCAAGTCCCTCTCCAACTGAGCTTTGCCGCATCCGGGCTTCCTCAGTGCATAAGTCCTGACAGAATGAACTACGTGGACTTTGATCCCTGTCTCCTAAACAGGGTACGTAGGAAGCCTCCCTGAGGTTCAAGCCCACCACCTGGTCGTCCCGGTCGTATTCACGTCGGTTCGTCCATCAGTGGACCCCTCCCGGGTTCACATTCGCGTCGATTCACCTATGAATCCGCCCTTGTGAGGAACTGCACATGTGTATCTCCATTGTGATTCCCCACTGCCTTTTTCTCCTTTCAGCGTCCAGCATGACGTAAAACTGTGATCCACCCAGCCGTTCCATCCCCCTCTGTGCAAGGTGGTTCGGTTCAATCCTCCGCCCGGAAGCCTCGACCTCCTTGTGAGTCGGCTTGCCGACGTCCAGCATGACGTTAAACTGTATATCCGAACTACGCTGACATTGATCCGCGCTAACTCGCGGTACGTAGGAAGTCCCTACGGGGTCCAAGCTCTTCACTCCATCATCCTTCCTGACCCTCACCCGGGCCGCCACATCCTGTTGGGGTCATGACATTTCATTCCACTCCACTTCACTCGGGAAGCCGCCCATGTGCTGGCCCCAGCATCGGAGGTCCCTCGCAAGGGGTTCTGTCATCTGATCCACTTCTCGTGTTGATCAGTCCGATGCCGTCCCCGCCTGACGTTAAACTCGCGGCATACCCCGTGTTAAACATGGGAAGCTGAGGAAAACCTCAGGTAACCCAGTTCCCCGTACCCAGCGCGGGATGCCTTAGGCCATCACGCCTTCGAGAATCCCTATTAGGGACGGAAGGCAGACATGCAGAGCCGCAGTGTTAAGACACGCCCCCAGCACCCAGAGCTACCCGGTCTCCTCACCGCAGGTTGCTGCCCCGACCAGACCCCTTGGAGCATCTGGGCGGAAGCAGCGTAATTAACCGGTGTCCATGAAGATATGGCGCCGGGAACGAGATTCACGAACATTCTTAAATCTATGAGGGAGACCCGGATTAGGCGACGAGTTCCGAGGAGACGTCCACGGAAGGAGGAGCCGACATCCCATCATCCCGGTTTTGATCAAGGAGCAGACGTCCCGGAATAAGGGACGGATGCCGCCCGCCTTTGGAAAGCGGGACTGCGGGGCCACAAGCCGCGCTCCCATCCCCTAGGGTCGACGGGCGCACGCGCGAACGCGTCCTGGCGGAACAGCGTCGGAACGGAAACCCGACACACATCCGCACCGAAACAGAAAAATGGTGAACCTGACGTGAATCTCTTCTCCTCAATACGAAGACCAATGGATTTTAGAGGTGTTGGAAGATTATCATGTTGCCCGGCCGAGCATTCAGCACCGGGGCATGGAACCCGCCAGGGGCTGGGGAGGGGAAATCGGGCACTCCGTCTCACGACGTCGATGACCTGGGTTCCCCCCACGGAAGGCGTCGTGGCACTAATGATTGGTAGTCGATTCCTTTTCCTGTCAGTATTAATGGGTTCTTCTCCCTATCTTCAGGAATCAGGTCGCCCGATCCGGTGCCCGATCGCCGCCAGCCCACTGGCGCAGGGGTAGGGGAAACACCGACGCGGCTACTCCGCGTGGTCCTGCCCGTTCCACAGCCGTCCCAGCAGCCGCAGCTGCGGGGCAACCATGCCCTCTCTCCCCCTCGGAGGTCATCCACAGAAGGGTGATCAACAACTTGGTGCGGAGATATGAGGAAGAGGGAGTCATCCCCACCAGGGACATGGCTCGCCTAAACCTCTAGGAAGCTGCACCTCGCCACCAACACCGCCCCCGAGGGCCGCGCAGGGAGGCACCGATGCCTACCTCGACGTCCAACCGCTTCGGGAGTTTATCCCCGGAATGCTCCGACAGCTCCCTCCCCTATGCGGATGAGGTGGAAGATGCCCGGGACCACCCTATCCGAGATTCGCTTCAGGGATTCACGATAAAGGCTCCTGTCAGGCCACATCGACACCGCCGCCTGGCCTCTCAAGTCAAAGAACGGGCTCTCCACCTGCCCGCTCCGCTCATCCCGACTCGTCTGTCCCGACGCCAACGTCGGGCACGGGCGGAAGAGGATGCCCACCTTGGGGCCCTAGCAACAGCGGCCGCGTTGGCCCAAGCCACTGCTAGCTCCGGTCACCAGGGCCCTGCGCATCCTGAGCAGGGGTACTTCTATGCCCGACCTGGATCGAGGCCCCGACCACCCCAAAGGCAGGTTGGGTTGACTCTCCCGGTTGCTGGTACATGCAATAGCCACCGCGGACCACCTCGCGGTAGAGCTATTCACCAACAGGGTCCACTCCGTGTGGCCGATCCAAGAGGCATGGGTCATCCCACCTTCCGATCCCGGCCTGGAGGCCTGCCCAGAATCATCTCTCCCCACGTTCCCTTTGATATCTGTCCCGGTGCTCCTCGCACCTTGGTTTCCTGTCCTCTTGGCCCCAGCACCGGTGCGGCCGGAGGACGCCAGGACAGAGATCAGCCATGCCCCGAAGAACCACCCATGGGCAGGAAGGCGAGGCGTCGACGCCGAGGGAGGAATGTTAGGGAATTCCGGACAGAGATCTGACCGGTTCGTTTCTCTGATACAGAGGCGGAGTATGATTCGGCGACAGAGCCCTCCCCCCGATCCCGCCAGTCAGGGGCAGGGGTAGTAATGCGGCACGTCAGCCTCGTACTTCCCGAGAGTGAGATCGATATGATCCCTGCTTCTCTCCGAAGGTATATCCGGAGTAGCGAGGGCCTGGTAGACCCCCAAGGATCAATCTTGCGGTTGGTACCGGCCCCTCCGGAAGCGCCTTCTGCCTCGATCGGAGAAGCCGGAGACCTTTTCTGGGGACCGACGGTCGAGCCACGATCCAGTGCACCCTCGGCGAGCACCGACGCTACGGCAGGATGTTCGCTCGCCGGCCCGTCCTATCGTGATGTGGTAGCTGGGGCACCGCAACCCTAAGAGGGCGGCCCGGGATATGGAGGCCAATCGGCCTGCTCGCCGTATTCACCGTCGGCCAGCCCGTCAGCCCGGCGGCCCGCCTCGGCACCACTGCCGGTTCCCCGTCCATTCCCAGTCGTTGAAAAGTACCAAGGAGACCTGGGTCCCGAGTTTGAGTCGTGGAGCTTCTGGACCGTCCTTGCAGAGGGCCACTTCCCTGAAAAGTTTTGGCCAGTCGCAGGACCAGACTATGATGCACCCGAATCACTCACCCCGGATGAGTTCGAATGCTTCCGCCGAACTCTCCGGGAGACTCACTCCGGTCTTCACCGCCTAAAAATTCCATATCCCAGGAGTCAAGTGCACCTGGAGGATATTGGTGAGCAGTGCCGTCAAATTGACCTGGCCACGCTCCCCGCGGTTCGGCACCCTGGGTCATTTGGGCACCACGAGGCCCTCCAACAACGATGTGTTGAGTGTTTTCAAGTACACCTCAAGGTTATCGAGGAAGCCACCCCCCACATGTATATCCGTGGATGGGGGCAGTACGCTGCCCTACGCTTCAGTGCGATTCGCCGATAGCCCGATTCGCTGGGTGGCCCTGAGGGTACATCCCCGGGGACGGAAACAGTCAATATGGCTGACCTGTCGGGAGAGGGGAACGACTTGGAACTTCACGACGGGGGCTCTCCCCCCGAAGACAAGCCATCGTTGGATCCGTCAGTGAGGGTTACTCGTCACCAGAGGAGCCTCCTGGGTCTCCCCGCACCCACTGAAGCACTGACGTTGAGCTGAAACGTCAGCAAAGGTAAAGAGCACGGCAGGGCTATAAAGCCCGCCGACCCATCTGCCTCCATGGAGAGGGCATAGGAGGATCCCGAGAAGGCCACACTACGTCAACAGCTCGCCGAGCAGAAGAAGCTAGTTGAACAGCTCCTCGCCGAGCGCGCTGCAGAGCGGCGGCCTGACTACGGTGATCCTAGGCCAGGACAGCAGGGACAGGAACAACAGCTCCTCGACGAGACTCTCCCGGGCAACCGTGATTACGCCGTGTTTGCAGACAGGGGAGAGGCCATTGCCTATGGCAAGAGGGCATGGTATGTTTCACCACACCCTCCCGAGCGGCGTGACTACCTGAGAGACCCCGCTCGGATTCCTCCCGCTGCCCCAAGGGCCGCTCCGCCCGCCATCCCACGAGCTGCCGAGTTCGACGACCCGGTCGACGACCCGATTGAAGGGCCATGCAATGCGCTCGTGGTTAGAGATCCTCGCCAGGACTGGAACCCATGTCCGGACGATCCGATGGCGGCACTCATTGCCCGCTTGGAATCCTTGGAGACTCGGCAAGTGGCGATCCCACCAGATGGCAAGCCATACCCAGCATGGGTGGATGACATGCCGGCACCTCCGGGATTCGGGAATCCCACTTTCGCCCCCTTCAACGGGACTGGAGATCCGCCACAGCATTTGACCCATTTCAACTTGAGGTGCGGGCCTATGTTGGGAACTCCGGCGCAGCAGGAGGCCGCTAAGCTTCGCTGCTTTGTCCAGACACTGGATGGGCTAGCATTTGTCTGGTACAGCCAGCTCCCCGTCGGGTCGATAACTAGCTGGGAGGACCTTCATAGACAGTTCCTCTACCAGTTCAGTTCCACGACCCGGAAGACGAGTATCGCAGACCTCTTTAAGTGCAAGCAAAGTCCTGATGAGCGAGTCGCAGATTTCGTCGCCCGATGGAAGGGTCTCACGTATTCCCTTGACATGCCATTGACTCAGGAGCAGTTGCTGACAATGTGCGTCGGGAACGTCAAGACCGAGATGGTCCCTTCCTTGATCACTCAGAATTACCCCGGAGGGTTCAGGGACTTCTCAGACAAAGCTCAACGTCTTCAGGAAGCCCTGCAACAGGCCAGTCAGGCACACCCGCTGCCTCCTATGATCCCTGCAAGGAGAGTCAGCAGGGCTGAGCCCGCTGCTGTTGCCCAGATAGAGGCCGCCAGGCTGTTGGAGCTGCTGCCGGCGAGGCTAGCTCCACAGCCTCACAGGAATCCGCCTCCACGGGCTCAGTTCCCGGCCCAGCAGCGGCAGCCCCAGAACCGGCCGACCCCTCCGCGTAATGTGCCGCCACAACCCAGGAGAGATAATCAGGGTCCACCTCCTCGGCAGGCCCCTCTAGCCCCTCGTCATGACCACGCTCCCAGGGGCCCGCGATACCTGACTTACTCATTTCACTAGGATCAGGTCCCCGGTTACTTCTGGAGCACCCTGGAGCAGAGGATTGTGCGACTGCCTGAGTGTTGGAGGCCAGAGGAGGCACATCTCACGGATAACCCCTGCTACTGCCCTTACCATCAAGCCCTGGGGCACACCATCCAGCGGTGCTACGTGTTTAAGGATTGGCTCCAAGACCAGATTAACAACAATGTAATCAGGTTCGGCCCAGCTCCAGCACAAGTGGTGGGTGTGTTCCTGGGATTAGATGACGACAGTGGAAACGGGTACGAATGGCAGCTGGTCTCCGACCGTGGATCCCAGAAGTATAATAACTGGCTGGCCCACAAGACGACCATTCGCGCCCATGGAATCATCCGTGCGTGCTTGAATCAGCCTGAGCCCCCAGAATCTGCGGGTGCTGCTTCGGCATCGTCTTCCCAGCCTGCCTCCTCCGAGAAGAGCAAACGGCGGCGGCGCAAGAGGGAAGAGCGCGCCCCGCCAGTTCCGCCACTATCCCGCACTCTCGGCGATTTCATGCCCCCGGAGATGGGGATCCCTCCTCGGATCTTCCCGGTGATGGATGATTCATCCTATGACAGTGTTGGGTACGCTTCGGTTAATACCGTCGAGCTGGTAAATCCCTTTTCGGTTCCCGACGTTGAAGAACACCAGATGGACCACCATTGTGTCCCCGGTCGTCGCCACCGTCGGAGGAACCGCAACAACAGGAGTCGCTGGGGAACAACAGTTGGTATCTCTAGCCTGGCCGTGCACGCCACTAATACTAGGCAGCAGGCTCAAAACCGAGCTCAGCGCGCGCAACCCCCCCATCCGGGGATGACGAATTCGCCTCTGCCACTGTTTGTGGTGTGGGACCGGGAAGAACCGCCCCAGCCGCGCCGCGACCAGCTCTGTCCTGCCACGAGTCCATCCTGGCCTCCTGGCCCCAGTACGGTGACCACTCCCCGGGCTTCATCCAGTGAACAGCGAGATGTGCCAAGCACCAGTCGGCCGCCGGTCCAACCGGCAAGGCCCGTAATGCCTCCAACCGCAGAGCAACCTCCTGTAACCAGGTGCTCGCGCTTGGCCAAAAAGTATGATGTCCTGAAGCACTTTTCCGACATCCCAGCAAGGCTATCCATCCTTGAGGCTCTGCACATGTCACCTGAGATGCGCGAGGCGCTCGCTGAAGCCCTGAAGAGCCCCCTCCAGTTTGAGACGGAGGTTGCGGCTGTAGAGGCCTTTCACGCCGAAACGATTGAGAACGCCGAATGTCAGGCAGTTATCTCGTTCTCTGGTGAGGACGAAGACCCTCCTATACAGGGGCACATTCGTCCGTTGTATGTTGCCGGCCAGTTCAATGGCCTTGATGTCTGACGCAGTCTTGTCGACACGGGGTCCGAGATTAACCTGATTCCAACTCGGACGCTCCAGAGATTGGGGTTGTCTGAGGATGACTTGATTCCCTCCGACCTCAGGATCCAGGGGTATGACCACACCGAGCAAACTCCGGTCGGCAAGATACGTTTGAAGACCCAGTTCGGTGACCTGGTTGCCAACACCGAATTCATGGTAGTCTCTCAGGACACTGCGTACAACGCATTGATGGGCAGGCCATGGCTCCACCTTCATGCGGTGGTTCCCTCGTCATACCACCAATGCCTTAAATACTCCCTCAATGGTCGAGTAGGCGTGCTTCAGGGAGATGCCTCTCCTTTTGCCTCATGTGAAGCCCACTATCTGGACGCGGACTATTACAAGAGCAAGGATAAGCAGATCCTGGCAGGTGAGGTTGAGCCTGTCGCTGTTGCAAGTGATCCCTGGGCAAGTTTGGATGACGCTTACGTCCTCCCGATTCATCAGTTGGACGTAGCCATGGTCTCGACGGCCTGTGAGTCTCCTGATGAGATGACCGCGACTGCCCATGCCAGCACTAGTATCCCAGCAGGATCTGTTATCCCCAATGCAGTTTCCAACGCAGTCTCTCCTGTGGACGATTCCCCCACGAGTGGAGAGGACGTGGAAGACGCACCCCCAGCCTTTGAGGAGGGCGTCTCCGCCACGGTCGATGAGTTAGAACAGGTGAACCTTGGAACCGAGGCAGATCCAAGACCCACATTGGTCAGTGCCGCCATGCCCTCTGAGGAGCGGCGGCAGTACGTGGACTTCCTCAGACAGCACCGTGACGTGTTCGCTTGGGGCTATGACGAGATGCCGGGGCTAGATCCTCAGGTATCTGTCCACCACCTTGGTCTCCCGGTGAACCATCGCGGGTTCATGCAGCCTCCCAGGAAGATGCACCCATTCCACGGTGCCATGGTTGAGGCCGAAGTTGACAAGATTATCAAAAGCCAACTTCGTGAGGGAAGTTCAGTACCCCAAATGGCTGGCCAACATTGTGCCGGTCAGGATGAAGAACGGGCAGATCAGAGTCTGTATCGACTTCTGCGATCTCAACAGCCACTGTCCGAAGGATGATTTTCCCCTTCCAGTGACAGAGCTGTTGATTGACGCCACGGCATGGTTCCAATCCCTCTCCTTCATGGATGGATACTCCAGATACAACCAAATCCGGATGGCCCCTGAGGATGAGGAGTTCACTGCCTTCAGGGCCCCCCAAGGTATCTTTTGTTACCGGGTCATGCCCTTCGGCCTGAAGAATGCACTTGCCACCTATCAACGGGAGATACACCGCATATTCAAGCCAATCCTAGGCACACTGGTGGAATGCTACGTCGACGACTTGGTGGTAAAATCGCGCCAGCGTCAGGACCATCTCAAAGATCTTGAGAAAGTGTTCGGCTTCCTCCGGTCTCGCTGCCTGAAGATGAACCCGTTGAAGTGTGCCTTCGGGGTCACCTCTGGAAAGTGTCTTGGATTTGTGGTAAGATACCGGGGTATTGAGATCGACCCAGAGAAGATCAGGGCGATTAGCCAGATGCCTCCCCCAGGTAACATCCGGGAACTGCAAGGGTTCCAAAGCCACTTAACCTATATACGCCGATTCATCGCGAATCTGGCCGGCAAGTGTAAGCCCTTTTCTCAGCCCATGAAGAAAGGTGCCACCTATGTATGGGATAAGGAGTGTTAGACCGCTTTCGAGGAAATCAAGCAGTACCTGCTTCAACCTCCGGTTCTGATGCCGCCTGTATCCGGGAAGCCGCTGGTCCTTTATGTGACCGCCCTAGAATGGTCCCTTGGTGCCCTTCTCGCCCAGAAGAACAACGAGGGAACAGAGAATAGCCTCTATTACCTTAGTCGCATGCTCCTCGATGCGGAAGTTAGGTATTCCCCCATCGAGAAGAGCTGCCTGGCGCTCGTATTTTCCATACAGAAATTACGGCACTGCTTGCAGCACCATGAGGTACAGTTGGTTTCTCGGGTAGACCCGTTGAAATATATCCTGAGCCGTCCTATATTGACTGGCCGTCTAGCGCAGTGGGCTGTGATTCTTCAGCATTTCGACATCCGGTATGTGTCTCAGAAGGCCATCAAAGGGCAAACATTGGCGGACTTTTTGGCTGCTCACCCGACCTCCGCGGATCAGCCGCTGGATCTAGGCTTTCCTGATGAGGTCGTTCTCTCGGTCGATCGTGCTGATCCATGCTGGCAGATGCACTTTGACGGTGCCTCCTGGAGCCCCACCGGTAGAAGAATCGATAATCCTAAGCTCAATAGAGTGGGCTTGGGTGTCGTCTTCATTACCCCGGAGCAAGCCGTGCTTCCATACTCTTTCCTGTTGTCAGAGGGCTGTACCAACAATGAGGCGGAGTACCATGACCTCATCACTGGCCTCGTGTTAGCTCTCGAGATCGACATGCCCCATCTGTGTGTGAAAGGGGACTCCGAGATGGTCGTTAAGAAGATCAATGGCGACTATGTTGTCAAGAATCCGGAACTTGTGCCATTGCTGGAGTGCACCCTCCTCCTGATGGCCCAGTTCCCTTCTCGGCCAGAAATTGTCCATATTCCCCAGTCGCAGAACGGTCGAGCAGATGCTTTGGCCAGCCTTTCTGCGTCACTCGCAGAGCCTGAACAGGACAACCTGATCGTCCGCGTGATGCACCGCAGGCTCATCGCTCCCGTTATCCCAGAGGGAGATCGCGGCCCGTTGGTAAGTAATCTCACCACGGTTTCCCCTGTGCCTGGAGCCCCGAGTACCACAGATATGGCAGTCGAACCAGCCCCTGATTGGAGGACGCCTTTGGTTGAGTACCTCCAACATGGCATTCTCCCGTTGGATCGGGCCGAGAGCGAGCGAGTTCGACGCCGCGCATCGCAGTTTTTCCTCCAGAGCAGTCCCGGCCTGGAGAAGATCCTCTATAGACGCGGATTTGATGGTGTTCTCCTTCGTTGCCTTCAGGGAGTTGAGATCCCACGAGTCATGCAAGAGGTTCATGCTGGTTCATGTGGTGCCCACCAGACTGGGCCGAAGCTGTCCCACCAGATTCGGAGGTTGGGATACTTCTGGACCTCCATGATCCATGACTGCATCGAGTATGCCAGGAGGTGCCATGCGTGCCAGGTTCATGCGAACTTTGTGCATCGGCCGCCGGAGGCTCTCCATACCACTAGGTATTCTTGGCCCTTTGAAGTCTGGGGACTGGACGTTGTGGGACCTTACCTGTCGGCAACGGCTCGCCAGTGCCGGTTCATTCTGACCGCCATGGACTTCATCTCCAAATGGGTAGAGGCGATTCCGCTCAGAGAGGTCAAATCCTGTTCTATCGCTGACTTCGTGACCTCCAACATCATTTTTCGATTTGGAGTGCCTCATGCTATCCTCACGGATAACGGAGCCAATTTCCGAGCAGCCGAGTTGAAGAACTTGTACGCCAAGTACAACATTCGCTCGAACCATACATCTCGCTATCATGCGCATGCAAATGGACAGATTGAGGCGTTTAACAAAACCCTCTCTAACATTCTACAAAAGATGGTTGGTCAGAACAAGATGAGTTGGCTGGAAAAGCTCCCCAACGCCCTCTGGGCTTATCGGACGACGACTCGCAATTCCACCCAGATGACCCCTTATTCCCTGGTGTATGGAGCTGAGGCCGTCCTTCCCATCGAGATCCAGTTACCGTCCTTGCGCACTGCGGTCTACGACCAGCAAGCGCCGAACAGAGCTGCTGAAGCTCGTCTAGTCGAGTTGGAAGCACTGGATGAGAATAGGCTTCGCACTTTGCACAACTTGGAGAGGCATCAAAGCAGAATGGCTCGAGATTTCAATAAAAAGGTTCGCCTCCGCTCCTTCTTGTAGGGTGACCTAGTACTGGCCCTAAGAGAGCCAATGATCCCCGGCAGGAAGCCACCCAAGTTGGAGCCCAAGTGGGAGGGACCTTTTGTCATACACAAGGTCTATCCCAATGGCGCGTACTCCCTAGCGACTATGGATGGTGAGCGTGTCACTCCTCCCACCAACGCTTGGTTCCTCAAGCAGTACTTTGCCTAAGGGTCCATCGTCCCGCATGACGTTAAACTTCACTTTCGTCCCGCATGACGTTAAACTTCACTTTTGACCCGCATGACGTTAAACTGCACTTTCGTCCCGCATGACGTTAAACTGCACTTTCGTCCCGCATGACGTTAAACTGCACTTTCGTCCCGCATGACGTTAAACTGCACTTTCATCCCGCATGACGTTAAACTACACTTTTGTCCCGCATGACGTTAAACTGCACCTTCGTCCTGCATGACGTTAAACTGCACTTTCGTCCCGCATGACGCTAAACTGCACCACGTCCGAGCTACAAGATGTTAAACTATTCAGCATTCGTCCCGCATGACGCTAAACTGCACCACATCCGAGCTACAAGACGTTAAACTGTTCAACATTCGTCCCGCATGACATTAAACTGCACTTCGTCCTGCATGACGTTAAACTGCACTTCAAGAACTACGTGCGGCTTGATTCCCATCCTTATGGGATACGTAGGACCGCCTGAACATTCATGTTTCAGGCCCAGCCCCATCCTTCGGGGATTTCCATCCCATCTCGGGCCCTTGGCCCAAGTGCCTCTTGGTATGCG
Source organism: Viscum album (assembly GCA_963277665.1). Taxonomy (NCBI): domain Eukaryota; kingdom Viridiplantae; phylum Streptophyta; class Magnoliopsida; order Santalales; family Viscaceae; genus Viscum; species Viscum album. The sequence goes on from OY728162.1 coordinate 133,433,699, forward strand.
GCGTATGGTGTGAACGCGGGGCTATGCCCTCATTCACGTCAGTTTGCTCGCCACGCTGTACGCCCCCCACGTTTGGGGATGCCTTCCGCTCCCCCCTTTCCTTTTTCGTCCTGCATGACGTTAAACTGCACTTCAAGAACTACGTGCGGCTTGATTCCCATCATAATGGGATACGTAGGACCACCTGGACATTCATGTTTCAGGCCCAGCCCCATTTCCCGGGAATCTCTATCCCGCGTTGGGCCTCTGGCCCTAGTTCCCCTCCTTTTTATGCGAGGCGTATGGTGTGAACGCGGGGCTATGCCCTCATTCACGCCGGTCTACTGGCCGTGCCGTACGCCTCCCCCGTGTGTGGGACTACCTCACACCCCTCATCGTCCTGCATGACGTTAAACTGCCTCTCAAGAACTACGTACGGCTTGATTCCCATCCTTATGGGATACGTAGGATTGCCTGGACGCTTGTGTTTCAGGTCCAGCCCCGTCTCTTGGTTGATCACGGGGATCTGCCGTCTTTTGGTTGCTCTCAGGGTGAGTCCTCCGACCCTTTCCGGTGATCTGTTAACATGTTTTGGGTACTCCGGTTTATGACCTGTAGTGTCGGATTCAATCTCGACAAGTCCTGTGTTACTTGTCAGGCCTCGCACTTCCTCTTGTTCGGGCATTCCTGGGTAGCAAATCGATATGAATCCTGCGCTTGAGCGGTTGATGCTCGTTTTCTTGCCTCATCCTAGGCTGACGCGATCGGATGTTGTGTTGTGAATATGGTCAGCGACATCCTTGATCGCCATGTCGTCTCTTTCAGGCTCTGAGCATTGGTTGTGCAGTCCTCATCACACTTCGCCTCTGTGCGTTGTAGTGGAATCTCGACACTCTCTTCATACTGACCTTCAGTACACCTCTAAACGTTAGGCAGGCCAACCAGGGTAATGGTGTCTTTCGAGGCTCCCACGATCTGAGCACCAAGGATATATGCTGATGTCCTCCCTAAGGGCCATGTGTAGCTGGACCCTCGTCCCCATAAGGAGGAAGGAGTCGCCCGAACAATCGCGTTCTGGGCCAAGTATAGCAGGACGCTAGCATCTCTTCCCCTTGGGTGATGGACATACGCAGGCCCCTATCCCAGGATCCTTCTCCTGGAATTGTGCGTGACCGTAGGGATGGGATGTGTCCACACCTCCGCTGGGTCCGCCGTATCGCAATAAGAGGATTCCTCCATGGTCCGAACCACACGACCTTAAACTGTGTTGTCTGGTCCTACCACACGACCGTAAACTGTGATCGTCTTGGCCGCCCGACGAGAAACGGCACTGCATCGTGATGTTCTCCTCAGGGGACACTCACGTTGGGCGCTGGTTAATGACCACGCCATTTATCAATGCCTTTCATAGATTGATTATTGTGGCGACGCCAGAGATTTCTTAATCACAGTCATGTCGCTACACAAAGAAAAACCATCCATCTTTAAGGACAAACAAGAAATATCAAATGCCGCTTCTTCTGGGTGCGAGGGCCAGACCCGCACCCCTCCCCGCGCTGGTGCCCGATTGTGTTACGCCGTGCTTCAAGAACTACGTGTGGCTTGATTCCCATCCTTATGGGATACGTAGGAACGCCTGGATGTTTGAAACTTCGGGTCCAGCCCCCCACCTCTTAGAGATTCCCCCTTCTCTGGGGAATCCTCCGCCTTCGGGTCACCCTCAAGGCGTGTCCCTCGACCCCTTGTAGTGGTCCACCGGTGTCAAGAGTACTCTGGTTTATTGCCAGGAGGGTCAGGTTCAGCTTGGTCAGGTTCCTTCCACTTTTCAGGCTTCGTGCTCCCCTTCATTCGGACCCATCACCTATGCCCTGGGTGGAACCCCCATGAGTGGTCTGGACACAATGCCTCAGTGCTCTCCCATCGACTCGGGCTGGTGCCCCCAAGGGCCTCGGGCAGCAAATCGATATGAATCCTGCGCTTGAGCGGTTGATGCTCGTTTGCTGCCTCATTCCATCAACGGTCAGTGCGATATTGATGCTACTTTTCCGCCACGGCCGGCAGTACTCCCATATCGTTACGCCGGTGCCCCCAGTCCTTGAGTGAATGGCCGCATGATTCACATTACGTTTTCCACCTACCACTCTGACCAGGTGAAACCTCGACACTCTTGACACTATCCCTCAGTGCATCTTCGCATATCAAGGGGATAGGACCACGATGTGGCGTACTTTGAGGTTCTTATGGTCCGAGCTCTAAGACCTTAAACTAAGATCTTCCCCTATGGTCCAAGCTCTACGACCTTAAACTAAGATCTCCCCAAACGGGGTTCTACGTCCCGCATGACGTTAAAGCTGCACTCTCAGAACTACGTGTGGCTTGATCTCCAGCCTGATGGAGTACGTAGGAACGCCCGTGCATATCGACTCGGGTCCAGGCTCAGGGATCGCTAAGTCCCGCCCCTCCTTGTCGCCGACTGTCTGGCCTGGCTTCTGGTAGAGTGGTGCAGTTGTGATATTCTCCCCGATTCAGCTCGGGATGCCCCATTGCAATGATGGGAAGCGACAGTTTCCTCGTCTTAGAGGTTATTCTGAGAATTGGGGTGATTCACGGCCAGATTAGTGCATCCGCCTAATACGCTTTCCCCACGGTGGTGCAATTTTGGGAGTGTTAGATTCTGTCCGAAAAAATCATCACTTCGCCCCACGCTTCGCATGCCCTGTTGATCCAGATTTCCACCCTTGTGCCTGAAGGAACCCCCAAAGCGGTATTGAGGATGACATGTGATCCGCCTCCTGCAATATAAATGATTACCTTCGGTCCGTCTATTACAGCAGTATGGTCGATTGATCCATTGTCCGCTTTCCGTCTTGGGCATTTCCTGGAAGGCCGACCGTCATGTATTTCTGAATTCGGGACACGCGATTAACCCTTTCTCATTTCCCTATGTTCGGATAAAATCTCAACGCCCCTAGCGTTTTCCCGCTCGTGTGTCAGAACAAGTTGGGGGGATGATACATTGATTAGGTCTGAGGTCTCCTTTCCTAGGAATGACCTCCCTCTTTTCTTTAGAAATCCAGGCCCAATTATGGATGCCTGAAGCTTGGTTAACGCTCCCGCGAGACAATGAATTGTGGTTGAGCATGTTAAGCCAAAAGATGCAGATAAATATGGTGATTCATACAAATGGATCGAAGTATTGAGTAGCGGAAGCAAAATGTTCTGGGAATGGAAAAAACAAAGCCCCTAGGGATTAGCATGCTGAATGAGTCTTTCCAACGCCGCTACCCTTTGGCTGGCGGCCTCCAGAGCTGCTTCTCGCTCTCTGCGTGCCCTCTCTTCGTCGGCGGTCGCAACACGCAGCTCGCCGATCCTGGCCTGTGCACGCTCCCGCTCGACTTGAAGTGTGACCATCTGTTGGCCCGCCTCCGCCAGTTGTACCTGGGCGTCAACCAGCTGGGCCGTTAGTTGCTCCAAAAGCTCAGTGCACGCTTGTTGACGGTCCTTTCCGTCACAGAGTCTAACGACTGAAAAAAAGGGGAAATACCTTAGTCCAAAGTGATTCATCCTTTGAAAAAACATCAAAAATCGACAAAGGGATGAACAAGGAGAACATTGCCCATAGGTCGCGCAAGTTCCCTCCTGGTCGCGCAAGTACACTTGCGCGCCGCCTAGTGGTCGCGCAAGTAGTTGTGCGACGCCTTATGGTCGTGCAAGTGACTTGCGCGCCCTAAGTGATAACCGCCTGGTAACCGCCCAGGGTCTTCTCCTGCCTATAAATAGACCCTGTGGGCCCCCCATTTCGAGATGATCTTTTTCCAGAAACTCGGATTGAAGCTCCCGACGCCCAAGTCTCTTCTCAAAGCTTCCGGAACACTTCTAAGGAAATTTCTTACCTAGAACGGAAGATCTTAAGAGAAAAGGGAAGGCCTAAGTGTTGAAACTTATCAAACACTTGCGCGCCTACTTAATTCCTGCAATATAACTTGCGCGTCCCTCTTCTGGAAGAACCTCAAGAGGATGGTAAAGGGTTTAATAAAGAGTCGCTCAAGCATTTCAATACTGGTTGAAAATCGCGCAAGTACCCCTCATGTCGCGCAAGTATACTTGCGGGACCAATACTTGCGCGCCGCCGCGGGACTTGCCCGCCTTTCAAGATTTGCGTGCCCCTAGCTTTTTGGGTGCCCATCTTGCCCATTTTTACCCCTCTTAAGCCATTTCACCCTTCCTATTCAAGATTCAGTCTTCAAGATACTCTTCAAAGCCATTTATGGCATGATTTCTTGATTTGACATCCTTATCTGAAAGGAATTCTGTGAAATATCTCTCAAAACCTAGTGATTTAAACATCTTTATGTCACCAAAGATTGAGAGTTCATTCATTTCAACCTCATCCTTTAAGATGAGAGAATCCTAACCTGGGTCTCCTTTTCAGGAATAAATCCCCAGTTATAAAAACCTTTGATCTGGGCATCTTTCTTAAGAATAAGCCCCAATCATGTCCTTTAATCTTGGGCATCCTCCTCAAGAGTAAGCCCCAAACCTTAATCCCTAACCTGGGTCTCCTTTTCAGGAATAAGACTCAGTCATAACCTTGGGCTTCCTTTTCAGGAGTAAGCCCCAAGTCCCCTAACCTAGGCTTCCTTCTCAGGAATAAGTCCTAGTCACAAATCTTGGGCATCCTTCTTAGGAGTAAGCCCCAAGTCTCTTAAAATTTCTCTTAACCAGTCATAAATTACCTTTGATTTGGGTTTCCTTTTCAGGAATAAAACCCAATCATAAGTCCCCTCCTAACTTGGGCATCCTCCTTAGGAGTAAGCCCCAAGATTAGAGTATTCAAATCTCCATGAAGCACATATAACTTTGTGGACCATGTTCTTGGATTTTCTCCCTAAAAGTAAATCCTAAACCTTCGTCTATCTGGGCAGTCATCTATACATAAGCCCCAAAACAAATTCTTATGATTGCATCTTTTATGGAACAATTGTCTAAATTTTACCAATACCTCTTGTTTCTCACACCGAGCATGACTCACGTGAGCTTAGAGTGTAAAAGTAATTATGACATTCATCTTTGAGCCATCAATCATAAAACATCATATCCCATTCCTCGAACTACGTGGGTTCTGATTCCTTTTTCAAAACAAAGGATACATAGGTAGCCCATTTATGGGTTCGATCCCAACATTGAAATAATCTCTGTCCTTCTGAATGATGATAAACTTCAAGTGCCCCACTGAGTGGCTTTAAAACCAGCCTGGTCATCAAAATGACCAAGAGACTTTTATATAAATGTTTTGAAGGATACCATTGACCAAGAATCTCTAAACAAATATAGATGATTCTATATTGATGAAGAACCTCGAATACATATAAAAGATTCTCTAAATTTCTTGCATATTTAATCATTGATTGTTAAAACTAAAGGAAAGCTCATTTTATACTTGGTAATGTAATAAGGATTCACGAACTTAACTTAAATCTATAAAGAGAGTCCCGGAGTAGACAATAATTCCCCTCAAAAAGGTGTGATGAGTCCGACCTCCCATCCTCTCGACCAATGAAAATTCCCAAGCCTCATTAGCCCACAAGCTAATGAGCGCCTGCCTTTGGAAAGTAGGTCCAATAGGATGTGGAATCATTGGATGTTTCCGGTTCTACGAACAAACCCGTTAGAAACCGATCGGAACGTTTGAATCTCCCGTCCAGGAGGTCATCCCCGGATTCCGCGCGAAACAAAAATGGTGAACCCGACGTGAATCCTTAACCAAGTTAAAGTGATGTTCTTCTTATCTGTTAGGCCCTTTGGTCCAACAAGGCAATCATTGACATATGATCATCCAAAAGATGCAGTAGCCGGATTCATCTTGATTATGTCTGTTACATGGAAAAGGCACTCTTTTTTCAAGATATTCTACAAAAATGGCTTTCCTTAAATTCACCCCTGTGAATACTGCTGCTGGGAACACCTCTACTGTGAGGTCTGCTGCTGTGAAAACCAATGCTGCTACTCCTGCTGGAACGTCATCCGCTCTGAGGATGACATCACCAACTCAGCGTCTTCAACGCTGTGTTTCTAATGCACTGGTTAAGGAGTACCGTCGCAACGGTACTATCCCAACTCTGGAGGCCGCTCGTCAAGCCCTCCAAGTTAACAATTCTACCTGGTCGTCCGGACAACGGCGACCAGCAATCAAGAAGCAGACGGTGCCGACTACCGTCTCCAACCGTTTCGGGTCGTTATCCCCGGAACGCAATTTCCATTCACTCCCTTACTCCGAGGAAGTGAATGAGCAGGTCCCGCAGGACCTTAATTCAAAAAGACAGGAGACCTTCTCAAAGGCTCCCATCAACAATCGCCGCCAGACTCGTGCGGTAGTGCGCCCTCAACATGATGAGGGTACCGACTCCAGGCATTCAGCTCAGGTTCCTCGAACCCGAGCAGGCAAGATGAATCGCCAGAGACGGAATCCGGTTAACAATAGGCAGGTTGTCATCCCTTCCATCTCCGGAGAAGTCCACCAACCTAACTTGGTGGCAAATAACGAGCAGGCATACACACCTGTTCGTTTTAATCCCACTGTCCAGCAGACTCGTCTGGCAGCATCAAGCCGATCCCGCCAGGCAATTCCGGCGGAGTACCATAGGCAGGAACATACACCTGCTTATACATCAGCAGTTAGTCAGCAGGCTCGTCTGACTACATATGATGGATCTCGTCAACCGCGTTTGGCGAAGTGTAATCAGCAGACACATACACCTGCTAATACTAATCAAGCCTACCAACAGTCTCGCTTGGTAGCGCCCGGAGAAGTCAGTCAGAAAGTCCCGACGAAAAACAGGAGGCAGACTCAACTCTCTGCCTCCACACTTTAGTACTGTCAGGATTCACTGACAGGAAAAGGAGGACATGAGCAGGCACATACACCTACTCCAAGCCCGGAATGGACGTATATCCCCGTTCCGGCGGCTGAAGTCACCAAACATATTTTGTCAATGGTGAAAGAGCAGAAGAAAATTCCTGCTCATATTCTGGATGCTTGCCAGGATATCATAACAGCTTCAGCATCATCTCAGGGACAGACACATAAATCTATCCCTAGCAGTGGAGTGACACATCAACAATTCACTCCGGAACAAACACACACATCTGTTCCAGTCCAAGAGGGTTGTGGGGCCTACTCCCCCATATCATATGGACAACCAAGTCAGGCACATACACCTGATTTGAGCGATGATCGTCAGCCTAACCTGACCATCTTTCCTGATCAGGCACATACACCTGCTCAGAGCAATCACTTTCGTCATCAAGTGGTTTCTAAAGCGAGTAAGAAGGCATCTAAGAAAAAGATCCGCCCAGCACAGTCAGGAGATCAAAGGCCAATCTGCAACAAGGCCTTGCTCGATGCTGGAGTTCTTGAAGCCCTCAGACATTTATCTGTCGAAATTCAAGATTCTACTCCCTCAGTTCCCAATAACAGGAACATTAATCCCGAAGGACTTCAACAGACACTTCCTCATGAAGACTTGCTTCATGAAAATTCGGTCAATCTTGAAGTTTCTTCTTCAGATGAGTGCCACGGGAACCCTCTGTGTGGTCAGAAGGCCAAGGAGCAAGAGATTTCATCTTTTGCTGTAACCCATCATGATGGTCCTCCTCATGGTGATGAACTTCGCTGCGAAAGTCCTCTCCGCAGTAGTGATTCACGTTGTCTCGAAAATTCTTCAGAAGGCAATGTAGTGACGAGAAAGCCCTCCTATCTCGAGGCACTTGCAAACGTAAAACCAGTCATGTCTGATGCTTTACTATCGGCAGGTGAAACTCTTTCTCCATCAGAAGATAGCCTGGGGTTCAGGTTATTCTCCGAACCTTCCCTGGGTCATTCATCTTCCAGCATGAATAGTGATTCCTCTACCAATCTTGTTGAATCCGATGAAGCAACAAGGAAACACCAACTCTGGTCCAAACAGGTAGAAGAATCTTCATTTAATGATAAAGAGGAAATGCTGAACATGAGGAAAAAACTGGCAAAAGGTGAAGTACCAGTCATGTTTTGGCCTTTGGCTGACTCCCAGTACGACATTCCAAAAATGTTGACGGATGATGGAATCCATGATATTCGTCTCAACATATGGAAAACTCTTTGTCAATTAAAGAAGAAGGTATTATCTTACAATGAATATGAAAATCATCTTAAGATAATAGAAGGGTTACAACGCCAGATTGATTTGGCATCTCTATCAGTCTCTCGGTATCCGAAGGCTGAAAAGCAACAGAGAACCCTTCAACGTTCATGCCTTGGCGCATTAAGAAGATTGCGTCAGTTAATTTCCAATGCTACATCTAATGTTCATATCAGAGGATGGGGTGTTCACGGAGCACTACATTTCACAGTGCTTTCCGGTCAGCAGAGCCCGCCGAAAATGGTCTCATGCAATGTTATTGCCCATGGCCGGCCACAGTCAATGGGATTTGTTCATAATCAAAAGCTTGCTCGAGATCAAGCTTCAACTAGTTCCTCTCAAAGTCAAGTATATAGAGAACAGGTTGTTGAATTGCTCCTACATCAAGCAGGCGAGAATATTGCACAAGCCTCTCGTCTGGAGAAAACACGTCATCAAATGACAGAAGTTTCGGAAATCATCCAACGGTCTGTTGAACCAGGTGATAAAAGTGGATACAGGTTAATGCATCCAGCTAATTTCCGAACTAAGATTCGCAAGATCAAGAGAGATTTTAAAAAGATCTCAGACATAGCATGTCAAGAGACACCCCAGCTTGCCATACTGGGGACTTCTCTAACCCAACCCTCAGAATCAACGAATGTGATTCGAGGAGTTGAGCGGAAGCAACAGGAACACCCCCAGTCCACTGGACTGGGGACTTTTTCAAATCTTCAATCCCTCCCTCAGAGAAAGTAAGTATTCTCTCGATTAGGGAATAAGCCTCAAGAGGAACGAAGAGCCAAGATGTCAGGAGATTCTTTCCAAGTGATGGTTCTCCAAGAAATTCCTGAGGGATCAAGTCAAGGGAATGCCATGTCTTATCATGGACATAGAAGGAGACAATATCACAGAAATGCTGATAGAAAGGATTCCATGCAATATGCATCCATTAATGTCATCACTGCCGTTGCTGCTGATTCACCAGATGAGGCTCAATCAGAGGGATCAGACGAAGAGGTTCCTGCTCAAGAAGTTGCGCACACAGACCTAAATGAAGAAGGTGTGCGCACACGTAATCAAAGGCTTACCCAAAATCTGGGTATTCCTTCAAGTAACCCACTTCCCCCTCTCCGAAAAGGATCCAATAAGGGGAATGGAAAGAATCAGGTTACTTCTCACCCTTCCTCTGAAGGAGGTCAATCGCTCTCAGTAGAGCAAAAGTTTTCACAACAGGAGAAAGAAATGAAAGAATTAAGAAGGTTGAATGCAGAACTACTCCAGAATAGTCTTCTTCTTAAGAATGATGAAGTCCGACAGCCGAAGGAATTTGTTGTAACTACTGAGATGGATCAGGAATATCCTCCTTTATCAGTACACCCACAGAGGTCTAATCCTACGGGTCAAACGCAACAACGGTTGGCAGCACTACCATTAGTTGCAGCACCAACCTCCACGGCTGTCCAAGCTCCATTCATTGCACCTACCCAAAACCAAGTTCAACCTGACGTTTCTCAAAAGTTAATAACTACTATTGAGTCATTAACAGCTCGGTTAGAAACTATGGAAGGGAAACGGGCACAAGTTCAACCTGAAAAGAAAGTTTACCCTGAATGGGTAGATTCAATTTCTCCTCCATCCAGTTTTGGAAACCCTATTTTCCCTAATTTCAATGGATCAGGCGACCCTGAACAACATTTGACGCATTACGTGTCTTGTTGTGATCCTATGATGGGAACTCCAGAGCAACAAGAAGCAGTGAAACTCAGATGCTTCATGTGAACCTTGCAAGGACCAGCATTTGTCTGGTATACAAGCTTGCAATCCCGGTCAGTCATCGGATGGGAGGATCTTCGTCAAAAATTCCTTCTTCAGTTTAGCTCAACTTTGCCAAAAACGACAGTTTTCGATCTTACAAACTGCAAGCAAAGGGAGAATGAAAGAGTCTCTGATTTCATTGCTCGTTGGAAGGGATTAACGTATTCCTTGAGTTTATCACTCCCTCAGGAGGAATTGTTGCCAATCTGTGTGGCAAATTTGCGTGACGAATTACGCACGCCATTGATCCCTGTGAAATACCCAGGAGGGTTTCAAGACCTTACTTCAATCGCTCAACAGATTGAAGATTCCCTTATGCAGGCTAAGGTTAAATCTCGTGTAATTCCATCAGCTCCAGGAAGATGAATGGGTAATGTAGAAACTGCTACAGTTATGCTTAAACAGGCACCTGTACCTATTTCTACTTCAAAACCTTCATCTTCTCGAAGGGCTCCACCTCCTGAACGCCAACAACAAAGGCTGTTTCGTCCAAATGATCAAAAAGATCAATGACGAAAACAATTTGAGGATATGAAGAGTAAAACATACTCTTTCCGAAGTGAGCAAGTTCCTGGTTACTTCATTTCAGCTCTGGAAAATAATTTGGTTCAATTACCAGTGCCGAAGAGACCAAACAAGGAAGGAGATGAAGACCGTCCCAATTATTGTCCCTTTCATCAAATGTTGGGACATCCCATCCAGAAGTGTTTTGTCTTTAAAGACCTCCTACAAAAGATGGTCGACTTAGGACAAGTCAAATTGAAGGGTTCTTCAGCTCATGTAGCGTGTATTACCGCTACAGATCCAGAGGAAGGAGGCGAGTGGCAGGAAGTCAAAAGCAAAACTGTGAAAAAATATGATGATTGGATGGTCAGAAAGACAATCAATCGGACCCATTCCATTTTGCGAACACAATTGAAGAATCCAATTGTGTCTCCTACAAAAGCTGCAGTAAAGCCTCCATCAAAGGACAAATCCTCAAAAGGGCAGCGCAATTCAAAGAAGAAAGAGGAATCAGGAGAAGATGAGTATGTATCAAAGCCTAAATTGTCTTTGACTCTGGCAGATTTCATGCCATCTACTTCAAAGCCACGGGCACCGTCCCACCAAACGGCACAGCCTAAACAGGCTAACCAGGCAGAGTCTTTATCAGACGAAGAGTTAATCTTTGGTTCTGTTAATATGATTCAATTAACAGATTCATATTCCAGTCTTGATGAGCCTGAATTCCCTGTATCAAATAAAGGAACCCGAGGAAGTTCTAGAGGTTCATGATATAGGGGAAGACGTGGATCTTTCCGAAGCCACTACTCTAATTCTACCCCTGCTAGCACTGTATATGCAGCAGAAACTCGTGGTAGAGCCCTTCAGCGAGCTCAAAATGAACAAGCAAGTTCTTCTGCCAATGGCCAACTCAGCTTCGGCACAGTTATTTTGGAAGACCGATTAAAGGTTCCTTCTTCTTTATCTCAGCAAGTAAATGGATCTAATCAGTCTAATTTTCCAAAACCAAAGATGTTGCCAACTTCAATACAAGATGCATCAGCTTCCAAAGCATATGCTTCCAAGGTACCTTCTAAACCGCATATTCCCATTGGGAAACGCAGGCCTCTAGATCAAAAGTATGATATATTGAAACACTTGGCCCAAGTACCAGCCAAATTATCAATTTTGGATGCTTTGAATCTATCAAAAGATCTTCGGGAAGCACTCATCGAAGCTTTGTCAAGTCCTCAGGAGTTTGAAGCTGAAATTGCTGCAGCTGAAATTTATCACATAGAGAATAATCCTGCAGAATGCCATGCAGTGATATCTTTTACTGATAAAGATGAAGATGATGTTGTGCATGGGCACATAAAACCTTTGTACCTATCTGGAAAAGTCAATGGTATAAATGTTCGAAGAGCTTTTATTGACAATGGTTCAGGAGTCAACCTCATGCCCATTCGCACACTTCGTCGATTGGGCCTCACGGAATCTGATTTATCTCCTTCTACCATGATGTTGCAAGGATATGATAAAAATGAACAAGAACCACTGGGAGAAGTTACGCTCAGAACTCAGTTTGGAGATCTTGTTTCCAATTCAGATTTCATGATTGTTGATCAAGACTCAGCTTTCAATATCTTGCTTGGAAGACCCTGGTTACATCAGCATGCAGCTATTCCGTCATCATACCATCAATGTCTCAAATACTGTTTCGATGGTCAAGTTGGAACATTGTATGGTGATAAGGCCCCGTTCAAAACATGTGAGTCTCAATACATTGAGGCGGAATTTTATCACATGAAGGGAAGAGAAAAATCTACAATGAAAGAAATTACCAAAGTTAATGCTCCATATGGTTTGGAAAAAATTCCAATAAATCCATTTTCACATGTGAGTACAGATTATGTGTTACCTATCAGTCAAATTGACAAAATAGGCCCAAATCAAAATACTCTTATGGAAAGATCCATAATGTCAATTACGGCAATCGAGCCAGACAACATGGGAGAAATTGGTAACTTACCAAGCAGTGATGAAAGCATAAGTGGTGACGTTTTCATTTCGTCTGCTGAAATCCAACAAGTCTATACTTCGCTAATCAGGCCAGAAGAAGTTATATCAACACCAGAGGTGAATGTTGATGTCGATTCTCAATCCATCATCTCCTCTTTATTTCCCAAAGAAGACCCTTTTTCATCAATAGGGTCGGAAATGGAAGCTTCTTCTTCAAAATGTGAAAATTTTAACATCTCTTATGATCATGAGAATTTCGTTTTTTCATCTACTTTGCAAGTAGAAACGGAAGAAATAACACATGATGAAGAGGAAGAGGAAGATCTTAGAGATGCTCCTCCAGCATTTGAAGAGGGTATCTCTACCACTGTGGATGAACTCAGAAAAGTAAATCTGGGTACAGAGAAAGATCCACGCCCCACTTTAATTAGTGCGGCCATGACCCTTGAAGAACAAGAGATGTATATTTCTTTTCTAAAGCAAAATAAAGATATTTTTGCTTGGAATTATACAGAGATGCCTGGCCTTGATCCTGATGTTGCCACCCATCATTTGGGTTTGCCAAAAGAACATCGAGGATTCAAGCAAGCCGCGAGAAGAACACACCCAACCTATGCTTCCAAAATCGAGGCTGAAGTGGATAAGCTTATCAAAGCTAACTTCGTCAGAGAAGTTCAATATCCCAAGTGGTTGGCTAATATTGTCCCCATAATGAAAAAGAACGGACAAATTAGGGTTTGCATCGATTTCAGAGATCTTAATCGGTATTGTCCCAAAGATGATTTTCCAGTTCCGATTACAGAACTCTTAATTGATGCGACGGCTGGCTATGAAGTACTTTCTTTCATGGATGGATATTCTGGATATAATCAGATCTGAATGGCCCCAGAAGATGAGGAATATACAGCCTTCAGAGCTCCTCAAGGTGTGTTTTGTTACCGGGTGATGCCCTTTGGTTTAAAGAATGCAGGTGCAACATATCAATGCGCCATGCATCGTATCTTCAAACCTTTTCTAGGGAAATTTGTTGAATGCTATGTAGATGATTTGGTGGTTAAATCCAAACAACGTTTTGATCACTTGGCTAATTTGGAAATCATATTCCACAAGCTTCGACAACATAATTTGAAGAGGAACCCCTTAAAATGTGCTTTTGGGGTAACCTCAGGAAAATTCCTCGGCTTTGTTGTACGCCATCGTGGTATTGATGTCGATCCTGAGAAGACCAAATCAATCCTTGGTATGTCACCTCCTCATAATTTGAAAGAATTAAGAGAACTTCAAGGACACTTAGCCTATATTCGGTGTTTCATCGCCAATTTGGCAGGCAAAAGTTTACCTTTTACCAAATTATTGAAGAAAGGAGTCACTTACCAGTGGACTGAAGAATGTCAAGAAGCATTTGATGTTCTCAAGAAATACCTCTTAAGTCCACCAGTACTCATGCCACCTGTTGAGGGTAGGCCTCTTATCCTCTATGTGACAGCTTTAGAGCGATCATTGGGTGCCTTTCTCGCTCAAAAGAATGATGCTGGGAATGAAAATAGTCTCTACTATCTTAGTAGAACTATGCTTGAAGCAGAAACCCGGTATTCGAGTATTGAAAAATGCTGCCTAGCATTAATCTTTGCAGTTCAGAAACTGAGACACTACCTGCAACATCACGAGGTCCAATTGGTATCTCGTAATAATCCACTTAAATTCATCCTTAATCGTCCAATGCTTACAGGACATCTGGCAAGGTGGGCGGTTATTCTACAGCAGTTCGACATCCAATATGTGTCTCAAAAGGCAATTAAGGGCCAAGATCTGGCTGATTTCCTGGCTGAACACCCTTCAGTGGAAGACACGTATTCAGATATCGAACTCCCTGATGAGGAAGTTTTTTCTATTCAAGAGAGTCCTCAAACATGGGAAATGTATTTTGATGGTGCTTCTAGAAGTCCAACAGGGAAGAAAATAGAAAATCCTAAATTCAACAAAGTTGGTTTAGGAATTGTGCTCATTTCTCCAGATAAGGCAGTGTTACCTTATTCCTTTTTGTTGTGGGAAGGTGGTACCAATAATGAAGCTGAATACCAAGCTCTCATTGCAGGCTTGGAGTTAGCACTTCAAGCACAAGTGAATCACTTAAAGGTGAAAGGTGATTCAGACCTGGTAATCAAACAAGTCAATGGGGATTATGCCATCAGAAAAGAAGAATTAATCCCTTTGTATGATTACGTCAGAGAGTTAATGTCGGAATTCCCTTCAGAACCGACATTTTCTTATGTCCCAAGATCACAAAATGCTCAAGCTGATGCACTGGCTAATATAGCCACAGCTTTAGCAGATCCAAATCGGGACGAGACAACCATCGGTATTGCCCACCGTCGTGCAATTTCACCTTATGTTCAAGTCAGAACAGAGGAAATTAATGAAATTAGTCCCATTCCTGAACCATATGGTCATACTACAGGATGGATGTCACCTATCAGGGAATACCTTCAAAATGGAACACTTCCACCTGATAGAGCCGAGAGAGAACAAATTCGGCGACATGTGGTCAATTTTACTCTTTATGATGGTCCAAACCACCTCGAGAAAATTCTCTACAAACGTGGTTTTGATGGAGTTCTCTTCAGATGTATTGATGGTGAAGAGACAATGGCTGTCATAAAAGAAGTGCATGCAGGAGTCTGTGGTGCCCACCAGTCTGGACATAGATTGTCTGATCAAATTCGAAGGCTTGGATACTTCTGGCCTTCAATGATACAAGATTGTGTTAATTTCACAAAGAAGTGTCATTCATGCCATGTATATTCCAACTTCATTCATCAACCTCCAGACTTGCTTCATACAGCTAAATACTCATGGCCATTTTCCACATGGGGAATGGATGTGGTGGGACCTTACCCTTCAGCTACGGCCAAGCAGTTTAAGTACATTCTTACTGCTACTGATTTCTTTTCCAAATGGGCAGAGGCAGTACCTCTCAAAGAAGTCAGTTCTAAATGCATTGTTAGCTTCATCAAGTCTAACATCATTACTAGATTTGGTGTCCCTCATACCATATTGACTGACAACAGCACCAACTTCTGTTCTTCTGAGGTAAAGAAATTGTATCAAGAATACAACATTAAGTCCAACCATTCATCTCGATATCATGCAGCGGCTAATGGCCAGATAGAGGCCTTCAACAAGACTCTTTCAAATATAATGCAAAATATGGTGGATAAAGATACGAGGTCATGGCCTGATAAACTCTATCATGCATTATGGGATTATCGGACTACCACTCGTAATGCAACGCGGTCTACTCCATATTCATTGGTATATGGAACAGAAGCAGTCTTTCCAATTGAAGTTCAATTTCCCTCACTCAGAATAGCCATTTGTGATCAGTTATCGACAGATGAGCAATCCCAAAAGCGTTTGAATGAATTGGAACAATTAGATGAGAAGAGATTGTGCACTTTGCACCACTTGGAAATCTATCAGAATCGAATAGCACGAGCTTTTAACAAAAAAGTTCGTATTCGTTCATTCATTCAGGGAGAATTGGTATTGGTTCTCAGAACACCAATGATACCAGGAAAGAAGCCTCCCAAGCTTGAACCAAAATGGGAAGGACCTTATTCAATACATAAGGTCTACTCCAATGGAGCGTATTCTCTAATCTCAATGGATGGAGAACACATCACGACTCCAACTAATGCCAGATTTCTGAAGAAGTATTTTGTATAAACACAAAATATTGTTCCCAGAACCAAGACTCTTACATTTGGTTCATACAGAAATGGTCCAGTATGACCTTAAACTGCAACTTCGTCCAACATGACATTAAACTGTGTCACACTTCTGTCCGAGATGACATTAAACTATAATACGTCCAGCATGACGATAAACTGTACGGTCCATGCATATGACCTTAAACTATTCGCACTTATGTCCCTGCAACATGACACTAAACTGTGCAGCACCAATAGTCCTAACTGCAAGACTTTAAACTGCATAGTCCCTGATTTTGTCCTACATGACAATAAACTGTATAGAAGTTCCTATATTTTGTCCGAGATGACATTAAACTATATTGTGTCCCTGCAACATGACACTAAACTGTGTAGCACCAATAGTCCTAACTGCAAGACTTTAAACTGCATAGTCCCTGATTTTGTCCTACATGACAATAAACTGTATAGAAGTTCCTATATTTTGTCCGAGATGACATTAAACTATATTGTGTCCTAGCAACATGACATTAAACTGTGTGGCACTTTCATCGTCCAACATGACGTTAAACTGTGTCAGTTCCCTTAACGTCCAACATGACGTTAAACTGTCACATTGGTTACTAATATGTCCTACATGACACTAAACTGTATATGTCCGAGATGACATTAAACTATATTGTGTCCTAGCAACATGACATTAAACTGTGTGGCACTTTCATCGTCCAGCATGACATTAAACTGTAAAAAATCCCCAGAACTGATATCCTCATATTGGTTCACCTTAGTCCTAGCTACATGACTTTAAACTGTACAGCACCAGTTCGTCCTTGCTATATGACGTTAAACTATACAGCAATGGTCCCGTATGACTTTAAACTGCATCATCCCTGGTCCATGTATATGACCATAAACTATTTGCATATATGTCCTGCAAGATGTTAAACTGTGACGTCCTAACTACATGATGCTAAACTATATAAAAGTCCCTCACGTCCGGAAAGACGTTAAACTATATAATCATCAAAAGTCCAGCATGACATTAAAACTGCACAATCCCCCTTTCGTCCAATATGACGTTAAACTGTATTGTCCCCATCGTCCTAACTACATGACGCTAAACTGTACAGAAAGTCCTTTTTTTTATTATGTCCTACATGACATTAAACTGTACATCGTTAAGGTTGTTATTACCTCTTGTTTCTCACACCGAGTATGACTCACGTGAGCTTAGAGAGAACATCAACCATAACACTCCCTTTGGGCCACTAACCATGTGTAAGTCCCAACAACATTTTTTTAGATCATTGTCTAAAGAACAATCTCTTCAAATCGTTTCACCACCATCTCATATGATGATGATTTGTGAAACCGCCCTTGGAATCAATATCTTTACATTGATTAACTTTCATCCTTGTTATATGACGTTAAACTATACAACACTTCTATCCGGTATGACAATAAACTACAATATTCTTTGATTTCCTCATTTGAGAAGGAACCATTATTAACATTGATTCTTTTTCAATCATGGTTTTCATTTTTCAAAAGACTACGTACATACATGGTAATGCCTAAACTTTTTATTTTAGGTTAAAACCATCATTGCACTAAAGTCCCCTTTTCACCCTTCACATGTACGAACCAAATTTGTACAAAGGGTAGTTCTAGAACTACGTGGACTTGATTCCCATCCTTATGGGATACGTAGGAACATTCGAGTGTCCCTCGAATCCAGTCCCAAATCTTTTGGGCCTAACCCCAAATTTCACTTTCAGTCCCTTGGCTGAAAAGTCCTCATGAAAACACACACTGTGTATTCATTATTATGGTCCGAATTCTTTGACCCTAAACTAAGATTACTCATACTTTCGTCCTGCACGACGTTAAACTGTATTTCAAGAACTACGTATGGCTTGATTCTCATTCTTATGAGATACGTAGTGAAGTCCAAGTTTCAATTTAGGACCCAGCCACAACATGATTATGGTTTTCATTGACCTATGTATCTCTATATACATTGGAAAATACCCATCTTTATGTATTATAATCCTAACCTTAAATATTTTCAGATCTTCATAACCCTTTTCATGACTTATAGTCACAAAAATGTCAAACTTCTGAGAATTCATTTGCCTGACTATGCAGCACGTGCCCATAGGTGGCCTTGCATAAACAGTCCACATAACAGACTTGTCAGCTGAAAGATGCTATTTATTTGACCATGCAGCCAATTCCCTTAGGTGGCCCTGCATATTTCAACCCCCTAACGGGTTTTGTTAAATAATAGTAACTTCATTCTTGGGAAGAATGCCTCTTTTGTCCTTATTTGTCTTAAACGACAGTATGTAGGGATCCGCAAAAATAGCCATCCTTAACGTATTTGTCCGATATCCTTTTTCATGATCTAAAAGTATTCAAGTCTATGGTTTATTCTTCTTCCCTACATTTGGGTCAGACCTTCGTAGGAGTGATATTCATCCAGTTCTTTGATATTCTTGTTTGGAAATATCTTCTCCATATTCAAGTACCTCTTTCCATACAACAAACTCTATGCTTTAGAAAATTTGAATCTCCATAAACATTCACTGGCTTTTAGCACTAGGAAAGTAAATTTCTGGGAGTTCTTTTGCCTGACTATGCAGCACGTGCCCATAGGTGGCCTTGCATAAATAGTCCACATAACAGACATGTCAGCCAAAAGATGCTATTTTATTTGACTATGCAGCCAATGCCCATAGGTGGCCCTGCATATTTCAACCCCCTAACGGGTTTTGTTAAATAATAGTAACTTCATTCTTGGAAACTACCTCTTCTAATTCTATTTAGCTCTTTTTCATATCATTCCTCAGATTCAAATATTCATAAGCCATAGTTTACATTTTTTTCCCTCATACTTGAGTATGGTAAATATGTTTTCAGATAAATTGTCAAGGAATTGAATCCATTTTAATCCATTATGGTCAAAGCTATTTCGACCTTAAACATTAGCCCCTTTATGTCCGACATTCATGACTTTAAACTGCCAGATTTCTCGTTTTTCTTTTCACCTCAGAATCAAATCCTCTTTTCTCTCCGGATCCAACTCTGAGGGGGGACTTTTGTTGACGCTCCTTTCCGTCACAGAGTCTAACGACAGAAAAAAAGGGGAAATACCTTAGTCCAAAGTGATTCATCCTTTGAAAAAACATCAAAAATCGACAAAGGGATGAACAAGGAGAACATTCCCCATAGGTCACGCAAGTTCCCTCCTGGTCGCGCAAGTACACTTGTGCGCCGCCTAGTGGTCGTGCAAGTACTTGCGCGACGCCTTATGGTCGTGCAAGTGACTTGCGCGCCCTAAGTGATAACCGCCTGGTAACCACCCAGGGTCTTCTCCTGCCTATAAATAGACCCTGTGGGCCCCCCATTTCGAGAGGATCTTTTTCCAGAAACTCGGATTGAAGCTCCCGACGCCCAAGTCTCTTCTCAAAGCTTCCGAAACACTTCTAAGGTAATTTCTTACCTAGAACGGAAGATCTAAAGAGAAAAAGGAAGGCCTAAGTGTTGAAACTTATCAAACACTTGCGCGCCTACTTAATTCCTGCAATATAACTTGCGCGTCCCTCTTCTGGAAGAACCTCAAGAGGATGGTAAAGGGTTTAATAAAGAGTCGCTCAAGCATTTCAATACTGGTTGAAAATCGTGCAAGTACCCCTCATGTCGCGCAAGTATACTTGCGCGACCAATACTTGCACGCCGCCGCATGACTTGCGCGCCTTTCAAGACTTGCGCGCCCCTAGCTTTTTGGGTGCCCATCTTGCCAATTTTTACCCCTCTTAAGCCATTTCACCCTTCCTATTCAAGATTCAGTCTTCAAGATACTCTTCAAAGCCATTTATGGCATGATTTCTTGATTTGACATCCTTATCTGAAAGGAATTCTGTGAAATATCTCTCAAAACCTAGTGATTTAAACATCTTTATGTCACCAAAGATTGAGAGTTCATTCATTTCAACCTCATCCTTTAAGATGAGAGAATCCTAACCTGGGTCTCCTTTTCAGGAATAAATCCCCAGTTATAAAAACCTTTGATCTGGGCATCTTTCTTAAGAATAAGCCCCAATCAAGTCCTTTAATCTTGGGCATCCTCCTCAAGAGTAAGCCCCAAACCTTAATCCCTAACCTGGGTCTCCTTTTCAGGAATAAGACTCAGTCATAACCTTGGGCTTCCTTTTCAGGAGTAAGCCCCAAGTCCCCTAACCTAGGCTTCCTTCTCAGGAATAAGTCCTAGTCATAAATCTTGGGCATCCTTCTTAGGAGTAAGCCCCAAGTCTCTTAAAATTTCTCTTAACCAGTCATAAATTACCTTTTATTTGGGTTTCCTTTTCAGGAATAAAACCCAATCATAAGTCCCCTCCAAACTTGGGCATCCTACTTAAGAGTAAGCCCCATGATTAGAGTATTCAAATCTCCATGAAGCACATATAACTTTGTGGACCCTGTTCTTGGATTTTCTCCCTAAAAGTAAATCCTAAACCTTCGTCTATCTGGGCAGTCATCTATACATAAGCCCCAAAACAAATTCTTATGATTGCATCTTTTATGGCACAATTGTCTAAATTTTACCAATACCTCTTGTTTCTCACACCGAGCATGACTCACGTGAGCTTAGAGTGTAAAAGTAATTATGACATTCATCTTTGAGACATCAATCATAAAACATCATATCCCATTCCTCGAACTACGTGGGTTCTGATTCCTTTTTCAAAACAAAGGATACGTAGGTAGCCCATTTATGGGTTCGATCCCAACATTGAAATAATCTCTGTCCTTCTGAATGACGATAAACTTCAAGTGCCCCACTGAGTGGCTTTAAAACCAGCCTGGTCATCAAAATGACCAAGAGACTTTTATATAAATGTTTTGAAGGATACCATTGACCAAGAATCTCTAAACAAATATAGATGATTCTATATTGATGAAGAACCTCGAATACATATAAAAGATTCTCTAAATTTCTTGCATATTTAATCATTGATTGTTAAAACTAAAGTAAAGCTCATTTTATACTTGGTAATGTAATAAGGATTCACGAACATAACTTAAATCTATAAAGAGAGTCCCGAAGTAGACAATAATTCCCCTCAAAAAGGTGTGATGAGTCCGACCTCCCATCCTCTCGACCAATGCAAATTCCCAAGCATCATTAGCCCACAAGCTAATGAGCGCCTGCCTTTGGAAGGTAGGTCCAAATAGATGTGGAATCATTGGATGTTTCCGGTTCTGTGAACAAACCCGTTAGAAACCGATCGGAACGTTTGAATCTCCCGTCCAGGAGGTCATCCCCGGATTCCGCGCGAAACAACGCTGCGACGAAGGCCTCCTTCTCTGCCGCCTGCCATTCGAGGCGCCGGACTTCTGCTCCGCCACAAGGAGCACCCGCGTGCTCTCCGACATATCCCGACATTGTGCGACGTCGGCACGCCGGAGGCTCTCGCGCATCTTTTCGGCCATGAAATCACGGACCGTCAGATGGAGGCGTCGAGCATCAGCTCCCCCGGCACACAGGAAGCGCAGCCAGGTTTGAAGCGATCCCATGCGCCCCAGCCACTCCGATGAGGGTCAATTGAGGAAGCGCTGGATGCACTTCCACCCCCTGCGGCACGTTATCCGGCTCTCCTCGACCGCCTACAAGTCCGAGTAATCCATATCCTCGGGGTCGGCCGGCCGGTAGGCAGGGAAGGCAGCCAGCAGGTCTGCTGCAGGGTCCGCCCCTAGGATGTCCTCACGGGGGATAGGTTCCCCAACATCTGGGTGACCTTCTTCTCCCGCCCCAGCGGCGTTGACACCCTCGTCAGCCCCCGACCTCTCTCCGATGGCAGCACTGCCGGCATTCGTTGCCCCCTGATCACCAGTTGGTGGGGCCGGCTCGGTGTGAGAAGTCTGTTCCGGAGCAGGCAGCATGTCTGCCACCGGTCCACTCGTGGATGGCCCGGGTTCGGCAGCCCGACGAGCCTCTAGTATTGAGATCACTGCGCAGGGCATGCCGTGGTTAGTCACGGATCGTCAACGGAAATCACCAACAGTAAAGTAAGGAGACTTATGGGAATCCAGAGCGTCATCTTCCGCTGTCCCGGCCGCCGCAGGAGCAATTGCAGCAGGGGACCCTTCAGCGCTTTTCAATTCAATGATGGGTGTTTGGCCCCCACCTTGTCCTGCTGGCGCCTCTTCTACTCCTACTGAGGATGCCTGACCAACATCCGTGCACTCCTGAGAAAGGTGGGGAAATGGGATAGAAGCTGCATAAGAGAATGGATGAAGCAGGATGAGTAGGGATTGAAGTGGACCTCGAGGAGCTCAGTGATATCTATATTGCCAGAGCCAGCCACCTCGCCGCTCTCCCGCGGGCTCCCCTGATGGGACCTTCCCTCGGAGCCTTCATCCTCCCCCGTCTCCTCCTCTTCCTCGGAGTCGTCGTTACTGTCATCTTCCTCCGGCGGCATCTGTTCTGGAGCATGCTCTAGACCGAGCATCACCTTCACCAGAAGGGACGGCTCTGCACGCTGACCACGTTGGCGCGCGTACTCATCCATGGCCGTCAGATACGCATACCGCCGGTGGAAGTTCACCCTGTCGGCGACCTGAAGGAGCCCGACCTCTGGCAGATGGTTTCCTTCTCTGGTTATCTTCTGCCAGATGGCTTCGGTCCCCAGCGACTGCCGCAGGGTCATCCAGGCCGACCACAGCGCTGGGAAGACTGCATCGTGGGAGGGTTCGAGCAGACACCTTACCTGCTTCCCGGGCCGCTCCCCGACCACCGCATGTGCCCCCTCTCTGGGCGCTGAAGTCGTGGCGGCAGCCTGCGATGTGCCCGCCGCCAAAGTCCCGCGCCACCCAGGACTTCGGCATTCCGGCATCTCCCTCGGAACCCGATCGTTGCGACCACTCGCCGATCAGATTCCGAGGGGGGGCTTTTGTAGACGCTGGAAAAGTCCGTTGTTCGCAAACGAAGCTCCGGATGCGGAAAGCGAGGTCATATTTGGAGTCGGAAGCCCGTTTCGGAAGGCCCGGAGGGCTGGCGCAGAATTTTGGAGGCCCGCGCGCAATGTTGGAGTGCCGCGCACAATCCTCCCAGGATGCGCGCAAAGCGCCGGGCCGGCGCGCAGTTTTGCGCGCCCGCTGCCCGCGCGACTCCCTTGCGCGCCGGGGCCCCGATTCCGCGCCCGGAAAGGGAATTTCGCGCCCTCGCCATGAATTCCGCACCGGCGGCGAGATTCCGCGCCCGGGGTTGCCTATAAATACAAGCCGACCCCCAACGTTTTGAAGGTTTCCAGAATTCGAAGGGTCGCTCGTGCGCGCAATCCAGCCCCCTCCGCACGCAATGCCGATCTTCAGGTAACCCCTTTATTTCGCGCAATCAAGCCTCGGGGTTCGCCTTCGCGCGCAACCCTTTGGCTTCTTTCCTTTGACCAATCCCTCACCCGAAGCCCTCCGCGCGAAAAAGAAGCCTCTTGCGCGCAATTGCCCCCCGGGTGCGCGCAATCCAGCCTGATTACGCGCACCCCCCCCTTTCAAAGTGGCCATTCGTTAAATAATGGGCCGTTGCCCCCACGCGCTATCAGAGGCCCGGTGCACGCAATCTCCATCTTCCGCGCACAAAGCGCTGGCCCAATTGCGCGCCAGCCCGCCCATTTGCGCGCCGACCCGCGGTATTGCGCGCCAAGCTCCTCTTTTGCGCGCAAAACGCCAGGGTCGCCCCCTTTGACCCCCTGAGGGTACCCGCCTGCGTGGCGCCCGATGATCTTCATCACGGGTGCCCGCACCGTGCGTTGTCTTCCCGTGCGGCCCTCCAGGCTCGCGCTAAGTGACACGGACCCATCGGCGGCACCATCTTCATCCGCGCGACAAGACGTTAAACTGCCAAGCATTCGTCCGCGCGACAAGACGTTAAACTGCCAAGCATTCGTCCGCGCGACAAGACGTTAAACTGCCAAGCATTCATCCGCGCGACAAGATGTTAAACTGCCAAGCATTCGTCCGCACTGCAAGATGTTAAACTGCCAAGTGCTTCATCCAACATGACGTTAAACTGTACTTCGTCTGCGCTGCAGGACGTTAAACTGCCAAACATCCACGTCTGTGCGACAAGACGTTAAACTGCCAAGCATCTTCGTCCAACATGACGTTAAACTGTACTTCGTCCGGCAAGACGTTAAACCGTCCGCTTCGTCCTCAACACACGACGTTAAACTGTACTTCGTCCGGCAAGACGTTAAACCGTCCGCATCACCCGATCCCGTGCCCCGCACGCAGGGTCCCCCCCGGTTTGGATGTGGCCCCCACCCGCTCGTCTCTGCAGGGATGTCGGGATTGCCCCTCTTTAGGGACGATTTATTGGAGTGGCCTTCGCCCATGGGGGTAGGGTATTACAAACCCCTAGTTCCTTGTGGGGGACTGCACATGTGTATCTCCATTGTGCTTCCCCATTGCCGAAGCTAGTAGAGGGCGTGACAGGGATCGAGGTGTCTCTTACTTTCGGCCCAAGTCCCTCTCCAACTGAGCTTTGCCGCATCCGGGCTGCCTCAGTGCGTAAGTCCTGACAGAATAAACTACGTGGACTTTGATCCCTGTCTCCTAAACAGGGTACGTAGGAAGCCTCCCTGAGGTTCAAGCCCACCACCTGGTCGTCCCGGTCGTATTCACGTCGGTTCGACCATCAGTGGACCCCTCCCGGGTTCACATTCACGTCGATTCACCTATGAATCCTCCCTTGTGGGGAACTGCACATGTGTATCTCCATTGTGCTTCCCCACTACCTTTTTCTCCTTTCAGCGTCCAGCATGACGTAAAACTGTGATCCACCCGGCCGTTCCATCCCCCTCTGTGCGAGGTGGTTCGGTTCAATCCTCCGCCCGGCAGCCCCGACCTCCTTGTCAGTTGGCTTGCCGACGTCCAACATGACGTTAAACTGTATATCCGAACTACGCTGACTTTGATCCGCGCTAACGCGCGGTACGTAGGAAGCCCCTACGGGGTCCATGCTCTTCACTCCATCATCCATCCTGACTCTCACCCGGGCCGCCACATCCCGGTGGGGTCATGCCATTTCATTCCACTCCACTTCACTCGGGAAGCCGCCCATGTGCTGGCCCCAGCGTCGGAGGTCCCCCGCAAGGGGTTCTGTCATCTGATCCACTTCTCGTGTTGATCAGTCCGATGTCGTCCCCACCGGACGTTAAACTCGCGGCATACACCGTGTTAAACATGGGAAGCTGAGGAAAACCTCAGGTAACGCAGTTCCCCGTACCCAGCGCGGGATGCCTCAGGCCATCACGCCTTCGAGAAGCCCTATTAGGGACGGAAGGCAGACATGCAGAGCCATAATGTTAAGACACGCCCCCAGCACCCAGAGCTACCCTGTCTCCTCACCGCAGGTTGCTGCCCCGACCAGACCCCTTGGAGCGTCTGGGCGGAAGCAGCGTAATTAACCGGTGTCCATGAAGATATGGCGACGGGAACGAGATTCACGAACATTCTTAAATCTATGAGGGAGACCCGGATTAGGCGACGAGTTCCGAGGAGACGTCCACGGAAGGAGGATCCGACATCCCATCATCCCGATTTCGATCAAGGAGCAGACGTCCCTGAATAAGGGACGGATGCCGCCCGCCTTTGGAAAGTGGGACTGCGGGGCCACAAGCCGCGCTCCCATCCCCTCAGGTCGACAGGCGCACGCGCGAACGCGTCCTGGCGGAACAGCGTCGGAACGGAAACCCGACGCACATCCGCACTGAAACAATTATATCATTATGTTCATATAAAAAACTCTAGGACATCATTTACCTATGATAGGAGTAAATCATAAGAAAATATGTATCGACTGAACGGTGATATGGGAAGAATTACTAATCAATTTTTTCCTTGAAGAAGACTATCCCAAACTACAAGATATCTACCCAAAAAAGTGATTATATGAGAGAATACTTTGTTGGGGGTATGAAGGTCATATGTGGATGAAAATTCAGTTTTGGAGGATTAAAATCAATAAGGGTCACATTAGACATTTTAAATTTATATGTTTCATGGTAGGATGAATGGTTTTCATATCAAGCATCCAGAATTATGCTCCAACCATGAAAGTTACTCAAGAAGTCACCTAGATATCTCTTTATTTGGATTTAGGTTTATACAAATAATTTACTAACCATATAATTTTCCACTATTAAATAATATTGGTTTTGTGCATTTTGTAATAAAAGTACCATAACCACACAACATGAATTGTCCCCGATTTTTATAGTAATTTTATTGAAAATAGAATTAAATTGTAAAAGAATAATAAAAATAAATAAATAATATAAATATTTCCTAGAATTGAAATTATGGTGTAACGTGACCTATCCACCATAATATACATTGCCTTTTATCATTGGGAAATATAATATATATAACTAAATATTCATCGATGTCACTAGTAGTGAAGATGTAATTTATAAAGATTAAACACCCATCAACCCTAATACTCACAACCATTGAGGTACATCTAAACAAAGAGTCTTTCCATTTTCCACTCACTACTATACACATATTCCACCGACACCATATCTATAATACATAGTACATTTTTCATGACATTCCATTTCTGTGAGGTGTATTTCAGTCTCTAAATAAAATCAACGAAGATGCTCAACCGATCTCGACATTCAATTGTTCCTACAATGCTATGATATTATATAATTATTATCAGGAATAAATTATACAACATGAACATCTTTCAAAAAATATAGCTACATTAAAACCTCATCATGTACATGATGAACACCAATTGTAGATTATTATTTGAGAAGTTCTTCTCATCAAACCTCTACTTCCTATACCTATATAGACCAAATGATTATAATGTATCATAATTGAAACATGATCAAAAACTAATGAATATGTATAAAATTTACACACCTTACATTACTTAAGAGTGTTCCTAATCCTTTTAGATAGTAAACTATTTTTTAACTCCTAAATGGACCTCTCATATGAACTGACCACCAAAAATCCATTGAATCATGTTCATGGACAATGTTAGCACTACAAAGTGGGAATTTTTATAAATAATCCCATGATAAAACCATAAAATAAAAATAAACTATGAATATAAAAATCATTATTTAATTACTTCAATTAAACGATAACTTCATTTTTATAGGGTCTATTGATAAACCATTAAAACATATGATGTTCTCTAAGACCACACTTCTATAATCTAGAACTAAAATATTGAGATCATGTAATATAGTCGATTGTCCTTAGTGTAATAAGAAATATTTTAAAATTAATATAATGATATTCCCATGACTGGGAATAAAATAAAACTTCATAAAAAATATGAACATAAACTAATATATATATATATATATATATAAATTTCACCCCTTATTCATCCCTTCGATGGATATATCCAATGTCTTCATCAATTCAAATATAATCACATCTTTATTATAAATTTTCAACATACTCTTAGAATAAGCTCACATAATATCAGAAGGAATAACCCATAAATTATGATAGACTAACCTCATGTTGATATTGGGGAACCAATTGGATCCACTTAAAAGACCAAATATAGTCATGATACAAGGAATAAAATGTATTTTTAAATATCACATGGTTTAGCATATTGAAAGAAAAGAAGAAATTTGATGTTTCCTCCTCAATTTGGATGAATATCAAAGGATCAATAAAAGGGTTATGATCTAAAGAATAAACTGTTTCATCTATAGATCCACAAGTTGGTAATTTTATTCATTTAAGTGCATAGTACCTATTATATGTGGAAACATGTATAGTCTTTTTTTAAGAATAATTATGATCATGAATATAATATTATTATTAGGTAAAAGTCATAATAAATTATTATATAAAAATCCTAGAAATTATCAACGAAAAATAAAACCACATAGCAGGTATTCTCATCTCTAAGAAAAATTATAGTCAAATCAATGGATATAACCCCATGCTACTGATGACCAGGTCTTTAATAGAATTCCTATTGTTATCACTTGATGAAGTATGTATTGGAATTACTTGATAGGGAAATGAATCATAACATATATTATTAGTAGTTAATGATTAATGGGTAATAAAATCAATCTCAAGGACAATAAAAAGGATATCTATCTTTAAAATAAGGAAATACCAAATTGGACTTCACTTATAGATCAATAATGTGAACTCAACAAATCTGTCAATAAAATCTGATCATACCCTTAAGGATTTATCAATAGACATAACCTCCAAGTGGTAATACAATGCCAACACATTTTGAAAAAAAAAATCTCAGGTTAGAATTATTTCGACACACCTACATTGAATTATAATATTACAAGGTTTAATACAACATGAATGATATTATAAAATTTGTATGGATCCTTTCCTGACAAAATAGGTCTCTTCTAAAATGAGTGGAACATACCTCATCTCCGATCCTGAAATCTAGAAATCTGACTCTCTTGAGATATGTGACTATAATAGTAGTACTACGCCTTCCCCAGGACTCCATTTCAATATCCAAAATTTGTATAGTAATATAAATTCAAACTACTAAAATGGTGTTTCACTTTTAGCTATAATCCTAAACCTCGAATCTATATCGATCCATCCCCACTATAAAACATTGTATTATTCTAAATAATATCTATAGTTTCCCTAAATTTTAAAAAGAGTTTATATGTTTTATATCCCTATCATAATTAGGGTGATTATTCCCACATTTACCACCCTTATATAACTCAAATAAAGATCTCCCTCTCATTCGAAGTAAATTACAACAACCATTACTAACTTTTATATATCCTCTCTAGTGATCCACCTAAAACATTTACATCCTACTATATAATTAATAACACTCATCCACCATAGAAAAAGGATATATCTAAATTTTCATACATTCCTTCTAGTTCTCTATTATAATGGAATTTATAATTATATCATAGATGTATATTAAGAAGATTTTATTCATATATTATCAAATATAATATGTCACACCCCATGTTTTTATGATTTATTTTATTTCAAATAAGTTAAAATTATTGATTTATTATGTTGGATGGTACACCAGGTTACACATTTGGTACACATAATAACGAGTCCCTTTAATAGAATTCATTACACACAATGTATTATTTTCAAAAACTCTAATCTAATATTTTTATTATTATTTAAATATCATAAAATTAATCAAATATCTATTGGAGTGAATGGTTTTAAAAGGATTAATAAAATTACGAAAATTTGGATTTTTCATGTTTATCGGTTAATTATTTGGAATCCAATTAGTTAGAAATTAATGTCAAAATTATTTGAAAATAACGAAATTCTATTTGTGAAAAAATATTTTTCCCAATAAAGAAACACATTTTATCTCAATTAATTAATCAACCAACATTTTATGAATTTATTAATAAAGAGTATAATATATATATATATAATCAACTATTTGAAATTATTTATTTTTTATGCAATATATATAAATAATAAAAAATTTAGGCATAAAAGGATGTATTGTTAAAAAATCAATTTTTACCGCCTATTATTGGAACATTAGTTTTAAATTTTATTTTTAATTATTTGATAAATTTTATTTGAAATAATAATAATAATTTTTGATATATTATATTAAAAATTATATATGGTTAATATTTTTTTAATTTTCTAATCACTTTCATTTTGTGATGAATAGAGAAAAATATTGAATTCTAATATAAAACTGACTTTTAGTCTAATTTATTTATATTGATAAAATATATTATAAATTGATTTCAAATAAGAATCAGTTAAATAATGAATCAATAAATCCAATTTATGTCATTTTAGTTATTTTCACATTGACATTGGATATAAAAACATTTAAATCTTTGAAACATTTCAACTTTAAATTCTCAGTGTTTTGTATCATATACAATCATAATTTTTAGTTAATTTCTTCTATTTATGTGATTGGATTTTGAAAAAATAGAACAAATATTTGGAATAAAATAATTTAAAATGTATAATAAGTTCTTGAATTTTTTTTACAAATATTACTAGTAAAAAAGATAATATTAATTATATTGATTAACTGAAAAACATGTTTACCATGGGGCTAAACATTATATTATGTGGGAAAGTCTCATAGACGAATGTTCCAAACCCAAATTCATGTAATATTTAAACCATATAACCAACTTAATATAAAAAAAATCCTTATTTTTGTGGCATTATTTACTTTATACCTCAAAATGATATTTAGCTTTTTCTATTTAAATAAATTATACCCCACCTCAACTACAAAAGGCCACTGACCCCCCATCACTTTTTCACACTAATAAATGATTTTGAATTATCCAATAATAGTCATAATATATTATAAAATTTTATAATCTCAATATAGAATATTCAATTTGGCATAAATCCACCCAAAGATGTCTGTTGGTGCAAACAAAATAGAGTTACCTAAAGAAGAGGTAATGTTCATCAATGCCCATTTTTATTTTCATTCCTTATCCACCTGCTTTAATTATTATTATATAATAATTTTATAATAACCTATTTATCTGAAATATTATTTTATTTTATAATCGTAAGGTTATTAGATATACCTTCACCCAAATACATCAAATGGGTAACATAATCATCATTAATGTGTGCGACAAACTACCAACTCGTGAACCGATGTCATTCATTATTCCATTAATACATTTCTAGATTAGTAATAATGAGAGTGTTTTAGTTTACATATAATATTTATTATATATATTTTTTCATTATTCCTCCTAAATTAATATTTAACACATAACGTCATGATTTCCATTTTTTGAAAATATGATAACATCATTTGTCTGTACAACGAACCACCGACTCATGTAGCGATGTGATTCATTCACACATTTCATGAAATTTATTATTGATGGGATTAATAAATAGATGTGTTATATATTAGAAAATAGTAATAATTTAATTATGATATATATATATATATCATTTACAATCTTTCATTTAATTCAATATGAAAAAGGAAACAATAATCTTGCGTACATATGACATACCATCTTCATGAATTTTGTATTTTGTTTCCTCTCAAAAAATGTTATTGTTTTATATAAATACATATATAATAAATATATATGATATTAATTTCATGATTGAAATTATTTAAATGTGTAAATCATGATCAAATAAACAAAAATAAAAATAAAAAATCATAATATATATGAAAAAAGAGGTTATTACCCAAAACATAAATTTAGCATGGAATTGTTAATAAATGGGTAATATAATGTCAAAAATAAATCATATAATATATTATTTATATTAATATGGTTATAATACAGATTCATAAGGAACTTATATTTATTATAAATTATCATTCAACAAGTATGACCAGAGTCCGGGAATAATGTAAGGGAATTTTAATATCACTTTTATTTCATGGTGACTTATGTCATATTCCACATTCATTAATTTTTATTTGTGTAAATACCTACCAATGTCATGTTGTATCACTATTTTATTATATTTATTTATATTATGAGTTTCAATTTATTTTATTATTTTATAGATCTCATGATTCAAAATTTACTCAAGTAGTAAGGGATTTCCATCTCATTTTTCACATTTTTTTGAGACACATGCTATATGAACCACCACATTCATATATGTTGTGTATATAATTACAATGAAATTATTCTACAAATAATATACTAAAATTTATTATTATTTTAATATCCATTTTAGTATGTCTTTTTCTTTTAGTTTTCAATTCAAAAAATACCAACTCTGTAAAGGAATTTTCTCTCAATTTTCCTTCTTTAAGATACATGTTATGTTATACACGTATATTATTTTACGATGTATATTTAATGAATATTTGAAATGTTATATATTTAATATGATTATTTTAATTATATTTTATTATTAATATAAATTTCTTCATGGGTATATCAATTATATGTAATGAATGTGGTATGTATTTATTGATACTATCTAATCATTTATTGGGATTATTTATGCATGTGATTCAATAAATGAAATATTATGCTAAATATGTCAATAATTCAATAAATTGTATTATAATATGTTTATAAGTGATATAATACATCTATGGTACCATATTTACACTCTTTGGTATGTAAGATAATTATGAATGTGTTTTTACGAAAAGCCCACTTTATTTATCTTATTGGTCTCAAATATATTTTATTTATAACCCATGTTTTTTAAAAATGATTCCAAAAATTTGTTTACAATATATTTTAATATTATATTCAAGGAAATTTGTTAAAATATTATTATGTTGTAGAATGTATTTAATATTTTTTTAAAAGATCACATTATGTTTTTTTAATTTTATTTTCGAAGGGGAATGTTTTTAAAAATGATTTAATATTTAAAACTCATTTTTTCAACAAATAATGAACATTTTCGTCAAAAAAGGTTTTAAAATAAATTACCTTTATTTCAATTTTTTATGTATATTTCAATAAAAATGATTTTGAAAATGGATTATGTAATAAAGAAAATGATTTTTGAAGAGTTTTTGTCTTCCCTAACATATAATATAAGTAATCCTTAAAAATTATTATCCATATAATATAACATCCAATGATATTGTTTATTCCTTATTGGGGAAATGATCCAAGGAAACCATTGTTATTCTTAATTTTAGTGAATCATGTTTAAGACATAAAGTTATTTTTGAAACCCATTTCTCTTACACGGGATATCACTTGATAAAATGCTTTTGAAACCCACTTCCTTTCATGGGTAATTCTATAATTAAATGATAATGAAACATATCTCATTACCACACATTGTGGATGTAACACCCCAGGTAAATAAAGAATATGAAATTTTCATATTTATCGATATTTTTGAATAAAATATTAATATGTCTTTAAAGGGGACGCTATGCTCGATGGCGTACCCAACACGCAACAACGAGTTTCTTGGGAATCTTACGTTGCACTCTAATAATAAAATAATATTATTTTAAATGGTAGTTAACATGTAGCTGTTGTATTGGCATGAATGGATAGAAATAAATAAAATATGATTATATATGTTTTTAAATGTTTTTACATTTATCCAATAAAAGATAAAGGCTTAAAATACAGAAAGAATTCAATTTTAGGCGTATATGACCTAGTTTTCACTAATGGTTCACTTATCTCCTTTTGATGGCGAAACGTCATTAAATATAGTTTTTTTCACTCTTATACATTCTATTGGACCAAATAAAACTCTTCTTTAAAATTTGGACATCAAAATTTACTTTGTGTAAAATTTTGTTATCTTTCTGATAAAGTTCATTTTTTTATGAATAGTGTAAAATGTTGTATTTTAAATTCAAAACCTCTTTTTAATCTAATTTATTTATATGATTAGATTATATTTTGAATTGTTATTAATGTGTAATCTAAATATATTTTTACCATTTAATCCAATGGTGGTCATTGGAATCAATTTCACTTTGAAATTAGACTTAAACTGGTGCTAATCATTTGATACTTATTGTTTTATAAAAACACACTATTTTCTCTGACAGTGGGAATTAATTATTTAATTAATTAATGTGACTTATATGTTTTGAATTTTTTAAAATATACTTCATTTTTGAATTCAGAATATCAAATATAGCTTAGGCTGAATTTTTTGTAATTTTCTGAAAAACTCCAATTTTTGATAAATAGTGAAACCACTAAGTGGTAATCAAGCAAACTGATTTTTCAGTTAAATGAAAGTTTACCACTAATGTGTATTGAATTTTGAAAATCTGACATACATTGTTGTCATTATTATGTAAAATGTGGTTTAATGGGATGAAAATAATTTTTTGGTGAATAGTAACTTTTTTTCATTAATCGCGATTAGAGGTAATTAGTGTAATTTAAGGTAAAAATGATATTATAAAAATGTGAAAACACCATGACACTTGTCCTACCCCTATTGGATGAGTCATGGCCGACCACGACAACCCATGGGTCGATTTAGGGGACCCTATGGAGCCTCTTGGGTGAGATAATGACTTTAATGCCTTTTTTAAAAATAAAGGTGAAAATGACACTAACATAAATTGTGTTACTAAAACAATTTTTAGAAGGGGTTATACTAATCATAATTTTGCCTATAAATACTCTTTGGAAATATAAAAATATTTCCTACATCAGGATAGTTTTTTTATAATTTTTAGACATTAAATAAATTAATTTAATTATGACATCATGATGATGGAACGATGACCTCATTAATGAAGAGTTTAAATAAAATGAAATGATAATATAAAATATAAGACCTACACTTGTCCAAAAACTATTGGATGGGAATATTTCGAAGCCTTATCATCTTATCTTTGAATTATATCAATGTGGGACCTTAGAAATTCGAAACACTTTTGAAAATAAAATAATAGTTTCATGATTTCCAAAAGTGCCCCTCCTCTCCTCTTATAAAAGGCTCCCACCTCTACCTCATTTCACACACTCCTCAAGCCTTTGGCTCAGCCATACCCTGCCCATTTACTCTCTCCACATCCCTCAAATCATCCTAGAGGATTCCCTTTGGGCAGAATCCTTTCAAAGGAAGCCTTTAGGCCCAAATCAAAAGGAGTTACACTTTTAAAGGTAATTCATTCTCTCATGTTCATTTGTTTTATTTTGTTTCTCCAACCCCCTAAACTCTTTTTTATTTACATGTTTTGTAACAAAAAAAAGTATCTTCAATATACTAGGATGTTGTTATAAAATTTATTCGAGCTACACTCTCACACAACTACATCAAATGGTTAAAGAACATACGGTTTCCGTGGATGGTGAAATTCTGCCTCCCAAAACGATGATTGTTCAATACTCATTTAACACCTTCAAAGTTGGCCATTATGATGTCACTATTTTTATATATGATATATAATATGTTTATTCTTTCCTTAATCTTCTTTATTTTTCATTTATGGTATACCATTATTGTTTCCATTATGGGTAAACACGATATCTTCATTTTAAGAAGTGCGGACTACCGCCCCCTGAAAGTGATTTGATTCATTAATACCATATGTGGTTTGTGTAAAGGATAAAGTTAATGATATTATATATGTAATTATACTGGAATTATAATATACTCTTATATCATTATGATTCCATTACAGAAAATACGAAATAGAAATGGAAGTAGCATTCATGCGTACGTACGGTTTACCGTCTCTATGAACGGTGCATTTCATTTCGTACCTCTAAATATGATGTAATATTATAAATACATGTATATGATAAATATATATGATATATATGTTATCCAAATAATTAATATCATTCTGGATATAACGAACCTTTGACCAAATTAACAACATGTAAGTGTAAGAAGTCTATTTTTGACTTAAGAACCAAATACCGACAAAATGATCATTATTAACTTAAATGATTACATGATGTTAAGAACATGGTATAAATGGAATAACTAACTTGAAAAAGGTTCTAAAGCAAGTAGAGATTAACTCAAGTGTATTATTCAGGACGTTAAAGAACGATCGAGTCAAGTCGGTCCCGAGGTAAGGGATCCTACTCCTCTCATTCATTTTAAGTACGCTCTTTTATGTCATTCCTTTTAAAGCTCAACTTTATTGTTATTGGGATGTTCTTTTATATTACTCTTACCGTAATTTTTATATGATGATAGACCCTATTTGCTCTCATCAATCCATTTTTGAAGTTTTAAGTGGCGTCGTTAGGCTGCCGAGTTTTTGTAAGAGATTTTTCATCTCACTTTTATACCCGTGAGATTTATGCTACATTTGCCACAATTTCCTTTGAGTGGTTTATGTACTGCCCATTATTACACTCCTTTTGTAATATAATTCCATTTATGGGTATTTAAATATTCATTTTATGACACTTCTTCAATGGGGTGTACTTTTCGAAAGTTACCCAAGTCGGTAAGGGAACCTTTCACCCTCCTCTTTTTAAAAGACTTCGTTTGTTATGTCTTTTAATTCACATACTACTATGTTGGGATATGTTCTTCTATATCCTGATTGATGTAAATTTTATGTCCAAGTTATGAGATTCCCTTTTTATCTCTCATCAACTCATTTTCTGAATTTTTGATGTGACGCCGTTAGGCTGTCGAATTTTACCAAGGGAACTTTTTAACCCAATTTCGATTTCTTTGGGTTCAACATGTTGTTATGGAATATGTAATCCTTTGAATATGTGTGAATGAACTTTTATTGTTTTACAGTTAATATCCAATGATATTGGGTGTATTTATATTTGTCACACATAATTTTGAGATTGATTTATCCTTAATTTAAGGATACCTTCTTTATAAGGGATTTCATCACATTTTACATCTCTATTGAGACTTCATTGTTGATATGCACCAATTCTCTCTTATATGGTGTATATACTGTCCTTTGGAATGTTATATCATGAATCCATTTATTATCATGATATTATAAAGTTCTGATTAAATGTTATTCCTCAATTGTTGTATTCAAGTGTCTCTAATTTTGGTAAAAACCCTTTAACCAAAATATCTCTTTAAATGTTTTAATGATTTGTTCTTATTAATATCCATGTTTGGAAAAAGGTTTTAATGATTTATTTATATGGATATTAATGGTTTAAAATTTTAAAATATTCACGGTGGTATGGGACACGTTGATTCAAAAAAATCTCTTTATTAAATGTTTTAAATGGTTATGAAAATGGTTTTTTTTATGGATTCATTATTTCACTATCCTAAAATGTTATATTCTGATTGAAATGTGGAAATGTTATATTTACTTTATGCATGTTTTATGTGATACATTTATGTTATGGTTCTTGGGCATTGTTATGAAAACGGGTGGTTCTGTGATAAACTAAGGGTGGGTGAGCCAGATATAGCTCTCCAATGCATTGGGTAACGCGAAGGAGTGAAAAGTCAAGGTTTCTCCGAAGAGATTTATGGAATATACTGTGATGGGTATTTCAAACGTAACCAAGAGGGTTACTCCCTATGTAAGAATGTTATGAATGCCTCGAGATACTTTTATGTCTTATGAATTCTATGATTTATTCATGATTTGATGAGGTAAGTTAAAGTGCTTATGTTTTATGGGTAAAGTATGATCTCATCCTTATGTATATATGTACCCATGTTTCCTTTCCATATTTTTATAACCCTTACTGAGCTTTTTATGCTCATCCCAAGTTTTTGAAATGTTTTCACAGGTCAAGGGAAAGGTACAAGATGTGATGATAGTGTCAAGGATGTGTCAAGAAAGAATCCATGTTTTATTTTAAATATATTTCCATTGATGGGAAGAATGAATATTGTCTTTTATGTAACCACTTTGTTTAAATGTGGAATGTAATGCGAGTTTCATGATCTAATTCTCTAAAACTCTAAACCTGATAAGATCCTCAATGTGTAATCTTGTAATAACTCAAGATTAAGTAATGTTTAAGGCTGGGGCCTTATAGTTGGTATCAAAGGTCGGTTTAGATAACTTTAGAGGTTAGGGTATTCTTTAAGCATAAGTGGCATTACCATAATGGTTAGGATTTCAGAAAAGAGTCCAAGTTTTAGATAAAGTTAACGAGTAAGTATATCTTAGTGTTTATCTTCCTCATTAGTACATGATGGTTTTTTTTATATCCTCACACTGAACTTTTTGGTTTTAGTAAATGGCTAGATCTAGCAGGTACCAATGTAATAGTGGATGTGAAGGAAACTGTGACAGTTTTTTGAGCTAGCAACTGAATGATATGGGAGCTGCAATAAGAACTCTTTTGATTATCCTCAACCAACTATCTGGATTCATGATTGACCACCTAAACCTTGGTGATTTCTCTAAGTCATCATATATGCGAGAAACAAATCCCTACGGAAGTACATGTAATAATCATAAAGGTAAGTGTGTTCAAAAACCTATGTGTCAAAGATGTGGAAAGAAACACCTAGGAAAATGTTTCAAAGGGACAGAAATATTCTATAGATGTGGAAATGAAGGTCATAAAGCAAGAACCTACCATGGAAAAAGGAATCATCCAGTTGACTCGAGGAAAGGGAAAGAAGTTCTTTCTGAGGGATCAATTGAATGTTTTAAATGTGGTGTGCATGGTCATTATGGAAACACATGTCCTATGAAGATGTTTCGTTAATGGGGTCACCAAGAGCGTACAAATTTTTCGTTTACCAATACCTAATGCCATTCCGATTGAGGATGAAGAAACTGACAATGACCAATCAAAGCTATGTATTATTTCATGACTATTGTTTTCCTATTTTAGAATCTTAGGATATGATTCATGATTTTGTTTGTAGGAAAGAGGTATTTCAGAATAAGTTGGAAAGGAATGGTTAATGGATCATGATGAATGTTGAATGAGTAAGATGTCAACATATAAGGGATTCAAGAGTTATGGTGACATTCTTAAGAGTATTAAGTCTCTTTTGATGATGGGGTTACATTAGGAGACTTTTCATATTATGTGTAACCCTGATTTTTAATATAGGAAAATTTTATTCAAGGAATAGTTATCTTTTCTTTTGTGGACATAGTTATAAAGAACCATTTGGGTTTACATGTTCCTTACTTTTGAGGTAATTATGGGTTACTATATGTTATGATTGAAGTGGAAGGCATGATATAAAATTGAGGTTAAATTATGTTATTGTTATTTTTGATGATTTTATCCCTTTTTGGGGAATGATTTTAGAATTATATAGTTTTGGAAAATGGACAACACACAGACCGTGTGACAACCCGTCGCGTCGGGCAAAGCTGCGGGAATCGAACCCACAACCAAAGTGCGACTGGTATTTATCACCTACCACTGAACTACGTGAAGTCCCTGGTTAGTTTGACTGATTCTTTTCAGTTATATGATTTTATGAATTAAGAGTAAGTTGATTTGGGTTATTTATGAAAATGATTAACCAATCATAGAGGATATGTGATTACGTTAATTACTTTTCAATACGAGACTTTAGAAGCAACTGATGTTGTTTGGAAATAAATGTTATGAATTAACTTGGAAGACTATGTGACTAAAAAACTTCAAATATTTCGGTTTCAATATTAGTTTGGTTTACTTTGAAGGATTTTATGGACAAATTGTTTATCGGATTGTCCTCGTTGAACTTTGGATTTTGTTGGACAAATTTTGGAGATTAAGCATAGATTTTCTTTTTAAAGGGTTATCCTTTTCTGGATTATCTGACCTTTTACTAACCTTTTTGGTTTTGGTTTTGGTTAAAGCCTAATGACATGGGAAGTATATAGTTCTCTTTGGTGGAT
Source organism: Viscum album (assembly GCA_963277665.1). Taxonomy (NCBI): domain Eukaryota; kingdom Viridiplantae; phylum Streptophyta; class Magnoliopsida; order Santalales; family Viscaceae; genus Viscum; species Viscum album. The sequence goes on from OY728162.1 coordinate 133,473,157, forward strand.
TAGTTGATTCTTTATAAGTTGATTATAGTACTATTAATGCGAACAAGTCTCCCTAAAAACTCGTCTTTTGGAAAAAAAATATATGAGTTTGATTAAGGAATCTAGTAAAAGTTGAAAGTCAACATGATAAGTGATTATGTTTCCTTATGAATAAATTCCTCAATAAAAAGTAACTTAAAACAAAAATGTTGTCTATTAACTTTTCCTACTGGGGAATCGAATACCATTTAACCCATCACAAGTTTGTGATTTTCTCATGGTTAACTTTCTCCTAGACATGTTTACTATCACTCTCCCTAAAAAACATGACCCTTTGCTTTTTCTTCCATGTCCATGTTTTTATACATATGGGTTATCTTGGGTGACATTGGCACTTATCTCCCATTCTTTTAATGTGATTGTTTTACCGACTCTTGTTCCGATGTGGGACTTTCAAGAATGTTTCCAAGCTAAATTTTAAAAATTGCGAGGACGTAATTCCCAAAAGGGGGGAAGGATGTAACACCCCAGGTAAATAAAGAATATTACATTTTCATATTTATCCATATTTTTGAATAAAATATTAATATGTCTTTAAAGGGGACACTATGCTCAATAGCGTACCCAACACGTAACAACGAGTTTCTTGGGAATCTTACGTTGCACTCTAATAATAAAATAATATTATTTTAAATGGTAGTTAACATGTACCTGTTGTATTGGTAGGAATGGATAGAAATAACTAAAATATGATTATATATGTTTTTAAATGTTTTTACATTTATCCAATAAAAGATAAATGCTTAAAATACAGAAAGAATTAAATTTTAGGCGTATATGACCTAGTTTTCACTAATGGTTCACTTATCTCCTTTTGATGGCGAACCATCATTAAATGTAGTTTTTCTCACTCTTATACATTCTATTGGACCAAATAAAACTCTTCTTGAGAATCGGGACATCAAATTTTACTTTGTGTAAATTTTTGGTATCGTTCTGATAAAGTTCATTTTTTTAATGAATAGTGTAAAATGTTGTATTTTAAATTCAAAACCTCTTTTTAATCTAATTTATTTATATGATTAAATTATCTTTTTAATTGGTACTAATGTGTAATCTGAATATATTTTTACCATTTAATCCAATGGTGGTCATTTGAATCAATTTCACATTGAAATTAGACTTAAACTGGTGCCAATCTTTTGATACTTATTGTTTTATAAAAACATGCTATTTGCTCTGACAGCGGGAATTAATTATTAAATTAATTAGTGTGACTTATATGTTTTGAATTTTGTAAAATAGACTTCATTTTTGAATTCGGAATATCAAATATAGCCTAGGGTTAATTTTTGGTAATTTTCTGAAAAACACCAATTTTTGATGAATAGTGAAATCACTAAGTGGTAATCAAGCAAACTAATTTTTCAATTAAATGAAAGATTACCACTAATGTATATTGAATTTTGAAAATCCGACATACATGGTTTTCATTAGTATGTAAAATTTGGTTCAATGGGATGAAAATAATTTTTTGGTGAATAGTAACTTTTTTCATTAATCGCGATTAGAGGTAATTAGTGTAATTTAAGGTAAAAATGATATTATAAAAATGTGAAAACACCATGACACTAGTCCTACACCTCTTGGATGAGTCATGGCCAACCAAGACAACCCATGGGTCGATTTAGGGGACCCTATGGAGCCACTAGGGTGAGATAATGACTTTAATGCCTTTTTTTAAATAAAGGTGAAAATGACACTAACATAAATTGTGTTACTAAAACAATTTTTAGAAGGGGTTATACTAATCATAATTTTGTCTATAAATACTCTTTGGAAAGATAAAAAGCTTTCCTACATCAGGATATTTTTTTTTATAATTTTTAGACATTAAATAAATTAATTTAATTATGACATCATGATGATGCAACGATGACCTCATTAATGAACAGTTTAAATAAAATGAAACGATAATATAAACTCTAAGACCTAAACTTGTCCAAAAACTATTGTATGGAAATATTTCGAAGCCTTATCATCTTATATTCGAATTATATCAATGTGGGACCTTAGAAATTCGAAACACTTTTGAATATAAGATAATAGTTTCATGATTTCCAAAAGTGCCCCTCCTCTCCTCTTATAAAAGGCCCCCACCTCTACCTCATTTCAAACACTCCTCAAGCCTTTGGCTCGGCCATACCCTGCCAATTTACTCTCTCCAAATCCCTCTCCTCATCCTAGAGGATTCCCTTCGGGCAGAATCCTTTCAAAGGAAGCCTTTAGGCTCAAATCAAAAGGAGTTACACTTTTAAAGGTAATTCATTCTCTCATGTTCATTTGTTTTATTTTTCTTTTACAACCCCCTAAACTCTTTTTATTTACTTATTTTGTAACAAAACCAGTATCTTCAATATACTATTATGTTGTTATAATATTTATTCGAGCTACACTCTCACACAACTACATCAAATGGTTAAAGAACATACGGTTTCCGTGGATGGCGAAATTCTGCCTCCCGAAACGATGATTGTTCAATACTCATTTAACACCTTCAAAGGTGGCCATTATGATGTAAATATTTTTATATATGATATATAATATGTTTATTCTTTCCTTAAGCTTCTGTATTTTCCATTTATGGCATACCATTATTGTTTCCATTACGGGTAAACACGATATCTTCATTTTAGGAAGTACAGGCTACCGCCCCCTGAAAGTGATTTGATTCGTTAATACCATATGTGGGATGTGTAAAGGATAAAGTTAATGATATTATATATGTGATTATACTGGAATTATAATATACTCTTATATCATTATGATTCCATTCTAGAAAATATGAAATAGAAATAGAAGTAGCGTTCATGCGTACGTACGGCTTACCGTCTCCATGAATGGTGCATTTCATTTCTTACCTCTAAATGTGATGTAATATTATAAATACATGTATATGATGAACATATATGATATATATGTTATCCAAATCATTAATATAATTCTGGATATAACGAACCTTTGAGAAAATTAACAACATGTAAGTGTAAGAAGACTATTTTTGACTTAAGAACCAAATACCGACAAAATGAACATTATTAACTTAAATGATTACATGATGATCATAACATGGTATAAAAGGAATAATGAACTTGAAAAATGTTCTCAAGAAAGTAGAGATTAACTCAAGTTAATTTTTCAGGACGTTATAGAACGATCGGGTCAAGTCGGACCCGAGGTAAGGGATCCTACTCCTGTCTTTCTTTTTAAGTACGCTCTTTTATGTCATTCCTCTTAAAGCTCAACATTATTGTTATTGGGATGTTCTTTTATATTACTCTTACTGTAATTTTTATATTATGAGAGACCCTATTCTCTCTCATCAATCCATTTTGGAAGTTTTAAGTGGCGCCGTTAGGCTGCCGAGTTTTCGTACGAGATTGTTCATCTCACTTTTATGCCCGTGAGATTTATGCTACATTTTCCACAATTTCCTTTGAGTGGTTTATGTACTGCCCATTATTACACTCCTTTTGTAATATAATTACATTTATGGGTATTTACTTATTCATAGTATGACACTTCTTGAATGGGGTGTACTTTTCGAAAGTTACCCAAGTCGGTAAGGGAACCTTTCACCCTCCTCTTTTTAAAAGACTTCGTTTGTTATGTCTTTTAATTCACATACTATTATGTTGGGATATGTTCTTCTATATACTGATTGATGTAAATTTTATGTCCAAGTTATGATATTCCCTTTTTATCTCTCATCAACTCATTTTCTGAATTTTTGATGTGACGCCGTTAGGCTGTCGAATTTTACCAAGGGAACTTTTTTACCCAATTTCTATTTCTTTGGGTTCAACATGTTGTTATTGAATATGTCATCCTTTAAATATGTGTGAATGAAATTTTATTGTTTTACACTTAATATCCAATTATATTGGGTGTATTTATATTTGTCACACATAATTTTGAGATTGATTTATCCTTAATTTAAGGATACCTTCTTTATAAGGTATTTCATCACATTTTACATCTCTATTGAGACTTCATTGTTGATATGAACCAATTCACTCTTATATGGTGTATATACTGTCCTTTCGAATATTATATCATGAATCCATTTATTCTCATGATATTATAAAGTTCTGATTAAATGTTATTCCTCAATTTTTGTATTCAAGTGTCTCTAATTTTGGTAAAAACCCTTTAACCAAAATATCGCTTTAAATGTTTTAATGATTTGTTCTTATTAATATCCAGGTATTCAAAATGGTTTTAAGGATTTATTTATATGGATATTAATGGTTTAAAATGTTAAAATCTTCAAGGTGGTATGGGACACTTTAATTCAAAAAATCTCTTTATTAAATGTTTTAAATGGTTTTGAAAATGGTTTTTTATGGATTCATTATTTCAATATCCTAAAATGTTATATTGTGATTGAAATGTAGAAATGTTATATTTACTTTATGCATGTTTTATGTGATACATTTATGTTATGGTTCTTGGGCATTGTTATGAAAACGGGTGGTTCCGTGATAAACTAAGGGCGGGTGAGCCCGATATAGCTCTCCAATGCATTGGGTAACGCGAAGGAGTGAAACGTTAAGGTTTCTCCGAAGAGATTTATGGAATATACTGTGATGGGTATTCAAAACATAACCAACAGGGTTACTCCCCACGTAAGAATGTTATGAATGCCTCAAGATACTTTTATGTCTTATGAATTCTATGATTTATTCATGATTTGATGAGGTATGTTAAAGTGATTATGTTTTATGGGTAAAGTATGATCTCATCCTTATGTATATATGTACCCATGTTTCCTTTCCATATTTTTATAACCCTTACTGGGCTTTTTATGGTCATCCCAAGTTTTTGAAATGTTTTCAATGGTCAAGGGAAAGGTACAAGATGTGATGATAGTGTCACGGATGTGTCAAGAAAGAATCCATGTTTTATTTTAAATATATTTCCGTTGATGGGAAGAATGAATATTGTCTTTTATGTAACCACTTTGTTTAAATGTGGAATGTAATGCAAGTTTCATGATCTAATTCTCTAAAACTCTAAACCTGAAAAGATCATCAATGTGTAATCTTGTAATAACTCAATATTAAGTAAGGTTTATTGCTAGGGAATTATAGTGGTAGGGTGAAAATTTTATGATACTCAATTACTTTCACTGGTTAGGATATGGTGTTATAGAAACCCAAATCATTTTATGGGTTATGAGAATGTTTCATTATAATTTTTCACGCATATTTTTTATATATTTACATAATGGGTGGGACTATATCTCCCTTAAATCTTTGGGTAATAATTTACATCTCATTATATAGAAATGTGTAGAATGGGGATTGGTCCTACTTCATTAAAGGGACTTGTCCACTATGATGGTATTTTGATTGAACCTTGACTACCAATATATTTTGGGGAGTGAACCTATTATAAAATGATATACTTATAAGTGATCCTTGACTTCCATGATATTATGTGTGAACATGATTAAATGTTCACAATGGTATTCATGACCCTTTTGAAATGTTCCAATAAATTTCACGGACCTATCTTTTATGTTTATAGTGATGTGCATGGACCATGTTACATGTTAATAAGTTTATGTGTGGGACTAATTTCATTTCCGTAACTTTATGAGGGAATATATTTCTATTTACACACATTCACAATGTTATAAGATGATGTGTATTCAAAAAAGCTTTGTATTATTCCTATTAAATTATATCTTGACTTATTCTCTTGATTCACTTATGATTCGTGTATTATGATCAATCAATATTTATTTCACGAATAATGTGTATGATCTTTGACATATAGGGTATGATATTCAAAGTTTATAATCTTGTTCTCATTCCCCCATGTTTATCTTATTCTTTAATATCTAATTTTTTTACCCATACTAACAATATGAGCTCTCCCTTTATTTTGATTCCATTCCCCTTGTTATGTAAAGCATTTTTAATAGGAGTAATAAATTGGATGATATTTGTGGAAAACATTTAACATATTTCAACAAGTTAGAATATTATGTTAGATGTTTCCAAATAATCTAATCTATTATGGTCCCCAGAATGTGCTTTTATGATGTGCTGATTATTATTATAAAATATTGTAATAAACATGTTTGTTAATCATGGGTCATTATAATTGGTATTAGAGGAAAGGGTTAGTAAAACATTGGAAGCTCAGATGAAACATTAGTGAGATACCTAAAGAAATTTCTAAGGAAATTTCATGGGATGTATCTAAGGATTACTATAAGGATTAGCTAATGTATAGGAAAATGTCATGGAAATTTGTTAAAAGATAGGTCAATAAATTTCTATGAAAATAAATCCATTTCATGATACTACAAGTGGATGTGGCTCTAGAAAAGATGTAAATATGGGTAAAAACCCCGAAAACACCACATTGAGATGGACTTGGTCAACAAATGGGGCCCTATAATGGGCCTTACTATACACCTAGTCTCACATTCCAAGGTGATATGATTTGGAAATACAAATTCTCTATATAAAACATCGTCACGGATTTAAATATAATATGACTATAAATAACCTTTTTTAAACCTAATGAGTCATATATTGAAGAGTAAGGTGTCATGATTGAGATATTATATATTCAATTATTCATAATTAAGTGATTCCTTACTCTGATTAGTGTTTCTCACATTATGATTTTTGTTTTAGTTGATGGATATAAGTAGAAGGAATCATTTTAAAATTGAATCTGATAGAAAAATCAATGATTATTAGAAATGAATTTGTATGTTGACTGGAGAGAAATATATTATAAATATTTCTAATTAGCTACAATGATATATGATTAATAACATGAATTTCAATGAGATTCCTAGCACATATAATACAGGTAGTATTGGATTTTACGAATGATCATGTAGTAATGAATATAGAGGAATGAAAGCTAAGATTACTACATGTCATGAAGCTCTGATGAAAACCATATGTAATATATCAAATGGAGAGGAAGTAGTTATATGTTCGGAAAAAAGGCACATAGAGTGGCATGTTTTTGAGGAATTAAATTTCTTATCGGGGGATAACATGGTAATTAGACAACTCAATTCCTTGACCCAAGATTTAAGATCTAGACCACAAAAAGAGAGATTTCATTCCAATAAATTATGTTAAAGGACTGATGTATTTATGTATTTGGAAACAGGAATTATGAATTTTGAACTATATAATGATTGTTCGGTGTATATATTATTTAAGGAATTGAATGATTATGTTGAATTATGATGATAGAATGTGAATGTTTTTTAATCCAATGTTGATATTTTGATTAAGTGGAAGTAACCCTTATCATGATTTGAGGAAGAAAATATGATTATTTGTATAGATAAAGATATTTTTACATGTATGATGTAAATTGAAATGTATTTCTAACCTCATAATTGAAAAATGTTTTGTGGAAAAACAGACTTATTCTATTTTTGATGAAGTTTGCAGCATATTTGGATTTAAAGAAAATATTTAGTAATCATTATAATAAAAAATGATTTTAATAAGGATTTATTTAATTTGGTTTATTACCATGTTTTAAAAGGATACTTGATGATGGTATTCAATTTTTTTATATGTCAAGTATGAGCTACCTTATAATATATGGGGGATCAATATTAAGATTATTTTTGGAAAATTATTGACATTATTTCAAAGGATCTAAATTTTCATTACTTGGAAGGGTTAAAAGATTAACCATTTATGGAATGATTTATATTAGAAATCTGAAATGGTGATATGGATTAAATTATAATATCTTGTTCTAAGAATTTATGAATATTGGATAACCTATGATAAAAAATTTTCTATGATGTTAACTAACAAAATGTGGGATAAATTAGTATTTTATATATGGATCTTATGATTTATTAGTTCTTAAGGAATGAAAAATTCACCTTCATTCCCTTTATAACAATGTGATGTGAGAATTGATAAAGGCAAATCCAAAGGGTGTTATTATGAATATATAATGGAATGGAATATAGAAAGTATATATTCTTATGAATAACTTTTAATTAAAGTCTCTTAAAATAATATATATTTTTTCATATTATCATAAATTTTATTATATCAAAATCATTTTTACACCTAATTAGTTCTGTTTTTATGGAAAATATTTTTATCCAGATCACCCTCTTTCATGTTATCAGTTATCTTTACTACTCTATAATTTTTTATTCTTATCTTTTATGCCCAAATGTTCAAAATAGAATTATTTTTTTATATGAAGATAATTTTTTATAAGAAACATTAGGAAAAAAATATGATTCAAACAAAATATTTTTTATGGTATGTTGTAGTATTCATATTAAAAATGTGTGTTTATATGGAATGATTTTCACTTATTCAAACATTGATGACTAAGAAGAATTTCGAAGAAAAAATTATTTTTAAGCGATGTAGAATGTATCACCCCAAAATTTTATGAATTATTAGTATTTTAAATAAATTAAAATTAGTTGATGTACTTATTTAAAAACTACACCACATTAGGCTTATATAAAATGGAATATCGAGTCCCTTTCATAACATCTATAACATTCAAGACTTAATTTAACATAACTTCAAAATACAATTATTATGATTATTATATAATTAGAGTTATAACCTTGAATTTAGAATGATGGGTTTGCGAGGGATTAAAAAAATTATTAAAATAGGGTTTACTATTGTTTATAGAATGATTTTTTTTAAAACCAATAATTAAAAATGATAGTATGAACTATTTAAAAATAAAAAAAATCCCTTTTATAAAAAATATTTTCTATACAAAAATATATTTTATCGGAAAAAATTTAAATAAAACTTTTTATGAATTATTTTAATAAAAATTATATATTATATATTATGTCTAATATATAGCATTCATATAATGTTTTTTTATACATGATATAAGAAAAATTTCAATTTTAGGAATAGGAAGATGTATTTTATTAAAAGGCAGTTTTGAGTACTTTTAACGATGCACCTGTTTTTAAATGTAAATATAAAAATATTATAATTATTATTTGAAAAATAAACACTTTTTTGAAATATTGAAATCAATTTTATCTTAGTGTTATTTTTTTATTTCTCCAAGAAGTTTTATTTTTTCAGATATATTAAAAAATACTGAATTTTAATTGAAAACCTGTTGGTTGTATAATTTATTTTTACAGATATATTATATTTTTAATTGTTTGTAATGTATATTTGGTTATATTATTCATCAATTTATCCAATTCAGGTCATTTGAAACAATTTGTCTTTAAAAAATGATATAAAAACATTTCAACCTTTTGAACATTCTCTCTTTAAAAAATAATTATTTTGTCATGTCTGTGGAAATAATATTAAATTAATTTCATTCAATTATGTGATATTAATTTAGAAAAATAGACTCCAAATTATTAATAATCATAATTAATATTTTTTAATAACTTTTAGTTAATTTATTAACACAATTATTAGTGAATATATTTTAAATTAATTACAACTATTAAGTGAAAAATGAGTTTTCCAAGGGAAAAAACATTAACTGAAGGTGAAAAATAACCTAGAAACATTTTAAAAAGAAAATTTATATAAAATATTTGACCATATAACCTCATGGATATAATGTTTTTCATTATTTTAGTCACATTATGTTAGTTAAAAAATCCCAATTGTGTTTATCTTTTTGTATTTTAATGAATGTCACTCCTCCCTTAATATAAAAGGGAAATAACACCCCTCAATTATTCACACCTTTAAAAAAATTTTAGTCACAAAATAACTATATATATATATTCCCAACATCACTACTCTCAACCTAGAAGACTCAATTTGGTTATAAATTCCTCCAAGAAAGATCATTAGTGCAAACCAAATTGAGTTACCTAAAGAAGAGGTAACATTCATCAACACATATTTTTTTCTTTTAGTTGTCCACCAACTTCAATTATTTTTATGTAATGATTATATAATAAAATTATTCTATTAAATAATACTATATTCATTAATATTAATGGTATGTCCAAAACCATTAAAACATCGATTAAATGATGCACAGAATCATCATTCATGATTATAGCGGACTGCATCCTCATGAAATGATGTCATTAGTTATTCCATTAACATCATTAATGATTTGGAATAATGATGGATTTATAGTTTAGATGTGATATATATGATATATATGATGTATATAGGTTCTTTTAATTGTTATAATACACATAAAACCATGCATTACATTCTGTGGGAATATGATAACGTAGTAAGTGTGTCTTGGGGACTACTGCATCGTAAAATAATGTGTTTCGTTCACACATTACATGGAATGTAATTAGTACAAGTTTAATAAGAATATGTGATATATATGTATTAATTTTTATATTAAAAAAAATACATATATATATTTCATTCACATACTTACCTTCAATAAGAAAACAAAATGGAAAAATTATTCTTGCGTACATATAAACTACTCTATACATGAATAATTTTTTTGTTTATCTATCAGTAGATTTTATTTGTTTTTATAAATATGTATATAATCAATATATATGATATTTATATTTTGATTCAAAATTAGGACAAGAGGAAATCAAGATAAAATAAAAATAACAAAAAAATAACAAATTCAAAACCTAAATGAAGAATAATGTGATTATTACCCAAAATGTAACTTCAATAAGGAATTGTTGATAAATGGGTAATATAATGTAATAATTAAATATTAAATTTTATAATATATATGAATATTTTTCTATTATATAGGTATATAAATATTATATTTATTATATAGGAGGTTTTAAGAAATACAATGAGTGTTATGTCTTAATGTAATGAGATTTTTAGTCTCACATTTATTTGTCCAGGAATTATTCCATATTCAGAAGTCTTTTCTTTTGTGTTGTGTGTATAATTCTTTATAAAATTTTTTATCATTATTTTTTTTTAATTCATAATATTAAAATTTTCAAATGTATTTATTCTTTCACAAATCTCATTATTCCAAAGATACTCAACTAGTATAAGATTTTCGTATCACTTTTTAATTTTGTGAGAAAAAAGATCTAAAAACAACATCTTCTTATATGTGTTGTATATAAAACCAATTATTATGTTATGATTATTATAATAAACTTGTATTTTATTTTCATATAAATTTTATTATCTCTCTTTTATTTGGTTTATGGTTCATAAATTATGAAATCAGTATGGGAATGTTTTTCACAATTTTCCTTACTTTAGAGCCATGTTACATCATGAACCTATATTCATTTTTGAGGTTTAAATAATACCCCAATAAAATGCTATATCATGAATAAAATTATTTTAAATTTTTTTATGATTAATTTATTGATATTATTTCAGGGGTATTTTTTTCCAATTTATGAAATTATTAAGAGTTTATTATTACAATGTCATCATTTATCTGGATTGTTATGATTATACTTCCATAAATGAAATATTATGATCTATATATCAATAATTTTAATTATTTTTCTCATAACCTATTTATTCATTATATAATAAAATCATGTAAACATTTTTCCACTCTTTTTAAATTAAGATAACTATGGAATTATTTGATGAAAATTTCAACACATTTCTCCCATCCGTTAGAAATTGATTTTATTAATAACCCATGTTTTATAAAATTGTTCTAAAAAATGATTATAAATGATTATTTAAAATATTTTTCAGGAAAAATGATTTTATAAATGGTTTACGTTTAAAAATACGTTAAATCATTTTTTTTCAAAATTTCATTTATGATTTTTAAATGTTATATTAAATGAAACGGTTTTCAAAATGTTTTATGATATAAAATGTGTTCTTCAAAGTGGAAAATCTACATTCCTAATGAAATATTTTAAAATATTTGTAAATATTAATTAAAAAGTTTTCATTTCGGTTTTCATAGATATTTATTTTGAAAATGGTTTAGTTTTTTAATTAGTTGATATTAAAGGAAAGGTTATTTTTCTTCAGAAATAAACCCTGTGACATTTAATAATATTTATACATATAAAATGAAACACAATGACATAGTTTATGATTTATAGGTGATATTATGAAATTACACCATAGTTATTATATCTTTTAATGGTATATTCTTAAGATGAATTTTTTTATGATATTAGTTCCACTTCCACAAGTTATACCTTGATAAAATGATTATGAAACATGATTTCTTCCTTGGGGTTTTGTATGTTAAAATTATTATGAAATAAATATATTTTACATGGTTTATGGTATGAATAAATTTTTTTGATACCCATTTTTTTGGTTGATAATGATATAATGTTTTTGAGACCCCTCTCATTTTATAGGTTTTGATATGATGGAAGTCTTATATTACTGTATAAAAACGTTGTATGATTTCATTATATGTAGTGTGCGACCAATATCTTACACCAATGCATTGGGAAAACATTTTTACTTCATGATATTGACATGGATATAAAGGGGAGTGAACTCAGTTAAATAAATGACCTTTTATGTTATGATTATTTTGGGAGTGAACAATGACTATTAAGATGGTATGGGGAGTTAACTAATTCCACTAATATAACCTTGATAGTAAGCCTTTACTACTATGATGTTATGGATAACCTCATTATAGGTTCACAGTGTTATGAGTTAACCTGATTAAATGTTCACACCTTTTTTCATGGACATAGCTTTTATATCTATAACGATATGCGTGGATCATGTTTTTTCCCATAAATTTATGCGAGGTCTTGATTTAATTTCATTAACATAATGAGTAAACATATTTCTATTTAAACATGTTCAAAATGTTAAAATATATTTTCTATTTAAAAAAGCTATGACTTCTCCCAATTATATGCTCTCATGGATTGTGATCATCATTCCCTTATCATTCAGGTCGTATAATCTCACAGTCTCTATTCCACGACTAATGTGTATATTCTTTGATATGTAGGGTATAATATTCAATTGTTATAATCATGTTATAATACGATTATATTTTTTTTATCTTATTTTATATACCTAAATCCGATTATAATATCTCAATTTCATACATTTCATTCCACTGGGTTATGAAGATTGTATCCAAGTCTGAGTAGTAAATTAGAAGAAATTCATATAATAATTTAAGATCATTCACCATGTTATTATATTGTGTTTCATGTATTCAAATAGAAAAGATATATTACAGTCATTGGGAATGTGCTTTTCTGTAATACATAGTATTCATCTAAAAAAATTTTATATCCATGTATGTTAATCCCGTTCACTATATAATATCTCTTTCCAACCTTAATGTCTAACCCTAGTAGACTTATTACTTTCCAATGAGGATGAAAATTATAATATATCATTAAATTTGGAAGCATTATTCATCAATAACATTCCCTCTATACAATATTAAGAAACTCATTATTCATACCATCACCCAAATCCTCTAGGATAAATAATTGAAAAATTGTGTCTAGATTTCTTTCAAGGTTGTCCCTATATACTTTTCTCTATGATCAGAATTTTATATTTATTTATTGATGGTTGTAGGTGCCTAAAAGTGCTTAAGTGTAGGAGAAAGTTTCAAAGAGACAAATCAATGTCATATTCGAACCCGAAGAACCGGTCTGGTGGGCCCGGAGGGGTTGCGTGAAAAAATGATGAAGTGCACGAAAAAATCTTTCCCGTGCGGAAAGTAATGGGATTCGTGGAGATCCATCGGTGCAGTCGTGAAATAATTTCACGCCAACACCCCGCAGGGATGACATTTCACACCGCTGCCTTTGACGTACAAAAATTTCGCATGCCCTGGATTTCATGCCCCGACTGCCTATAAATAGATGGTGACCCCCATCCTTTTCGGGGATGATGAATTTGAACCGGATCTCATGCGTTTAATCAGCATTCTCTTCACGCGTATTATGGCCTTCAGGTATGATTCGTTTTGCACCCAGTCACCCCGGGGTCCACTTTCGCGCGACATCCCCTTTTTCTTAGATTCAATTCCACTCCCTTCGGGGTCTTCCCCACACATGAAATTCCTTCCATTGCACCAGGCTGGTAAATTTCATGCAATTCCTTCCATTGCATGCACCCCCGACTCCTTGCACGCATTCCATTATAGTTACGTGCAACACCTTCATTCCAATTCCACACATACATAAACGATTTCGTGCTAGGTCGGTGTTTTTCACATAGGACCCTCATTTTGCGCGCATCCCTCAGAGGATGTGCACAATCCCCCTGGGACATATCATCTTAGTACTCATCAGGTTCCCCCTTGCATGAGCTCCCAATACCCCTTTTATGGATGCCATCCGTGGGTGTCTCTCGAGCCTCGTGCACCCTTATCATTCACCGTTTTCCCGTGCAACCCTCTTGGATCGTACAAAGTAACTTCAAAGTCCCCTGGACAAAACTGCCCGCTGTGTTGATTGCCTCATGCTTCTTTGCATAGGCACACTAACAGCTATTGCTTCTTCTCATAGCCACACAAACGTGGAACCCTCGATAGATTTCTCAGCAATGCCCCCAAGCTACGACCTTTCCAGTGCCTTCCCTCCCACATAGAGAAGGGGGTACAAGTTATGTATGTCCTAAGGGTGCAGAGAAAACCCACCTCGTCCGAGCTGCATGAAGTTAAACTGCCAAGCACTATATTCCTCTGAACATGACGTTAAACTATGACCTGGCCCCATGCCTTGCACGCAGGGTCCCCCACTTCAGAAATTCTCCATGCTCACTCATCTCCACAGGGATGTGATCACCCCTCACAGGGGATGATATCCTCCTTGTCGGAGTGGTGTTTGTTCGTGGGAAAGGGAAAACACCTTTGTGAAAGCCCCTACCCTTTCTTGAAAAAGGTAGCACCCCTTTTCCTCCTCACTCCCTCGGCACCAAGGCTAGCCAAGGGTATGATGGGGAACGGTGATTCTCCTTTCTTTCATCCCAAATCCTTCTACTGTTGCACTTTGTCTCCATACGGCCTCCATCCTGGAGTATTTCTCGGCACACTATGCCTCTCAACACATAAGCTCCTCTTCATTTCCCACGGACACACCCTTCACGACGTGATCGTCAGGTCTCTGTTGTCTCCTGTTTCTCACAACAAGCATGAATCCCATGAGCTTAGAGTGAGCACTAACCAGGAAAAACCTTGGGCCGCCTTAGAGCGTAATACCCAAATTACCTCACCCTTCATGACGTTAAACTATATGCTTGTCTTGCATGATGTTAAACTGTACACTCATCCCGCATGATGTTAAACTATATACTCAAAATACATGTGCATTGATCCATGTAAAGGCATGGTACGTAGGAAGCCTCCACGAGGTTCATGCCTATAACCCATTGGTTGTTACGACCCCATTCATGTCGATTTTCCAAGTACCTTTGGCCTCCTCAGAGAGTAGGCCCCAATCCATCCAGAACTATGGTGATTTTGATCCATGTCAAGGCATGGTACGTAGGAAGCCTCCCCGAGGTTCAAGCCCCACAACCTTGGGCCGTCTCAGAGCATAAGCCCCAATCCATCCTGAAATATGGGGACTTTGATCCATGTCAAGGCATGGTTGGTAGGAATCCTCCAAGAGGTTCAAGCCCCAATACCTTTGGTCGTCTCAGATCGTAAGCCTCAATCCAACCTGAACTATGGGGACTTTGATCCATTTCAAGGAATGGTATATAAGAAGCCTCTATGTGGATCAAGCCCCACCACCTTGGGTCATCTCAGAGCGTAATCCCTAATCCATCATGAACTACGGGGACATTGATCCATGTCAAGGCATGGTACATAGAAAGCCTCCATAAGGTTCACGCCCCACCACCTTGGGTTGTCTCAGAGCATAAGCCCCAATCCAAACCGAACTATGGGGACTTTGATCCATGTCAAGGCATTGTACGTAGGAAGGCTCCACGAGGATAACTCCCCACCACCTTGGGATGTCTTAGAGCATAATCCCCAATACAACCGGAACTATGGGGACTTTGATCCACATCAAGGCATGGTATATAGGAAGCCTCCACGTGGTTCAATCCCCACCACCTTGGGCCATCTCAGAGCATAAGACCCAATCCATCCCGAACTATAGGGACTTTGATCCATGTCAAGTCATGGTATTTTGGAAGAATCCATGAGATTCAAGCCCCACAACCTTGGGCCATCTCAGAGCGTAATCCCTAATCCATCCTGAACTACGGGGACTTGGATCTATGTCAAGGCATGGTACGTAGGAAACCTCCACTATGTTCAAGCCCCAAACAACTTGGGCCGCCTCAGAGTTTAATCCCCAAAACATCCCAAACTATCGGGACTTTGATCCACGTCTAGTCATGGTATGTAGGAACCCTCCATGAGGTTCAAGCCTCAAACACCTTGGGATGCCTCATAGTATAATCCCCAATACAACCCAAACTACGAGGACTTTGATCCATGTCCTAGCATGGTACGTAGGAATCCTCCAAGAGGTTCAAGCCCCACCACCTTAGGCCATCTCAAAGTGTAATCCCCAATCCATCCCAAACAACGGGGACTTTTATGACACCCTGCTTTTTATTACAACTTAAACATGCTTTATTACATAAATCTTCACTTGATACAACAAAGAAGATCAAGAGGTTTAGTGTCTTTGGGGATTATGATCATTACATAAAAACATAAAACATTAAATACAACATCTTTATTGAAAACATCCTTTACATGACCACTACATTCTCTCATACTTCACATTGCATGGGATAACCTGAGGACATGCAAAAGAAAAGGGTGAGCTATAAGGCCCAGTAAGGGAGTACATAAGGACTAAAATGAGGAGTACAATACATGTTAGATAATAGGCATATCAATAGAGCATAAAAGAAACAAGAACATAAAGGCATGATAAAGCATGATAATCATAACATGGAAATGTGGCAACAACACTTAACATTGAATTAGCATGAGCCAAGGATCATTGCACCTGGAGCATGAGTAAACCCTCATTGCACATGAAGCACGAGTAACCCTCATTGCACTTGAATTAGCATGTGTCAAAACTCATTTCACATGACGTATCATGATACTATACTTTACCCAATGCATTGGAGCGCTATAAGGACACACCCTTCTTAAACATTTCATTTCATGCATAAGTGTGCCACATGGATTATAAAACATGGATTCATAAAACATAATCATTTATTCCACGATAAAGAAATGTGGAATTCATACATGAAACTTTATAATCAAAAATTAAATGTGCATAAAGGTGAATACCCTTGATGGAGAAATGGGAAAGGTATTCACTACACAATGACATTGGCTTAGAAAATCGGTGCGATTTTAGCAGCGTAACGACGTTTCATAAGAATTCATAAAAATGGTTGATGAGAGAGAGAGGGGTTCCTAATCATATTTACATGTAATGTAAAGTAAGGTGGTCATAGAGATACATGTCCCAATAATTGAAAAGGAATTTAGATTCAAGATACAAAATTATTGCTTGAATGTAAAAGAAGAGAGAGAAGTTCCTTTCGGAATTTCGGCATAGTAACGGGTGTACATGGGAGGAATTTAATGAGAGAGAAAGGGGTATCCCATCATTAAAACAATAAGAGGTCAGTATGGGGGAGGTGAAAAACCATACCGCAACATTCATAATTGGAATTAAAAGGTCAATACAACTTAAATAAAATTGACAAAAATGAGAAAGGAAGAAGAAACCCTTACTTGGAAGTGTGCTTCCAAAGGCTAGAGAGAGGCTTGTGAGAGGATTCTTGGGAGCTTGGGGAACCTTGGGAGGATTATAGAGAGAGTAGGGCAGAGTTTGGACGATCTCAAAAGGATTTTAGTGAGGAGGAAGTGGGAGCATTGGTGGGTTTATATAAGAAAGGTGAGAGAATTCTTTATTATTTAAGATTGGGACCCCTTATATTAAACTAATCCAAACCACAAACCATCCCATGGTTTTTTCCCATGGTTTATGGAAAAGTAAAGAGGAAATAAATATTTCACAAGGACATGGTCCAAACTTACTAAATTAATAAGGTTGATTATGTGGAGGTGAGTCACACTCCTATGGAAATTAATTTAAAAAGGAAAAGTGTTGAATAAGTCTTGAGGGGTTCATTAATGATTTGAAAAGTAAGTCAATCAAACCCAGAATCACTTTATTTTAATGGTAAAACATATATTGGCCGAACATAAGGATTATAGTATTTTATTAAATCACCATTGGGACATTATGATGTCATAAAACACATTATATATTTAAACGGTATTTAATTTTCACCCAAAAATTTTACTGTCTCAGAAAATTATGAAAAATTCACCATTGGATAATTTCGACGTCCTGATTCCTGAAATGACATTTATTATATTTAAAAAAATTCCTAAATATGTTAATTTTCACTTTTAAAATAAAAACCATCATTTATCGAAAATTCACTAGTTTTGACAGAAATGGCTTTCAAACCTTAATATAACATTTTAATTGCATTCATAAATTTATAAGATCATTTATATTTAATTAATTTAATAAAAATATTATTATTTTATTAAAATATTATTTAATTCAAAAATCCCTTTATTTAGTAAAATAGATTTCTTAATTAAATAATAACTAAAAACACAATTTGTACTTTAAAAACTATTTACAATGTATCAAAAATGACAAGAAAATATATTCATTATTATATAAAAAAAATAATGTACATGAACATAGTACTACTTATTTTTCACAGAACCCCTTAAAACAGCCGCATACGACCTAAGGGTAAGGTGTGCGATGGTGACAGACTCTTGGGGGGGCTCAGATAACATCGCTCGAGTGGTAATTTCAATCAACTTCCACTTTTCACGTAGATGGTCACGTTCGATCTAGACATAATGAAGTTCAACTTGGGCTTGGTCAAGGGCGAAGCCCAAGGATTCCAACTCTTTTCTGAGCTCCGACAAATGGGCTTCGTATGGGGAAATTCTACTGGATGAGGTCATCGCATCCTTTGTCTGAGTAAAAATTGGGTTCGTTAAAGACTTATATTTATACTAATCATGTGATCACTGTTCAATGGATATAAAAGTAATGGTCACAACTCTTATCATAAAACCAAATAAGTTTACATCTTATAAAAACATTTTTTTTTATAAAGAGACGATTAACTTGATCTAGAGGGATTTTCCATTAATGAAACTTTGGTTCGTTACAATATTCCCCCATTAAGAAATTTTGCCCTCGAAATTTTCCTTTCCCCACACTAAAAAAATGTGGGTAACTCAGCTTCATCATATCCTCCGACTCCCAAGTTGCTTCTTCAATCTTGTGGTTTCACCACAACACCTTAACTAGGGGCATTGTCTTTTTTCAATGAACTTTTTCTCTACGATCTAAGATCTTCACTGGTTGCTCCTCATAAGAAAGATCATCTTCCAATGGTACCACCTCAGAAGAGAGTACATGTGAAGGGTCTGGTATGTACTTCTTTAAGAGGGATACATGAAAGACATCATGCACCTTGGCCATAGTAGGTGGAAGTGCTAGTCTATAGACCACATCCTTAACATGATCAAGAATCTCGAAGGGGCCGATATACCTTGGAATTAACTTCCCTTTCTTTCAAAACCTCATGACCTTCTTCCACAGAGATATGCGTAAAAACACCATGTCTCCAACTTTAAACTCAGGGTCTCATCGACGATTATCTGCATTACTCTTCTGTCGACTCTTGGATTCCTTGATATGCTGCTGAATGGTTTTCACCTTCTCCACCATTTCCTCGACCATTTCTGGTCCAAGCAGCTTACGTTCACGGACCTCATCCCAACATACCGGTGTTCTGCACCTTTTCCCATAAAGGGCTTCATATGGTTCCATTTGGATGCTCGAGTGAAAATTGTTATTATAGGAGAACTCAACCAGAGGAAGATGTTGATCTCATCCTCCTTTAAAGTCCATTGAGCATGCTCTCAACATATCCTCAAGTGTTTGGATAGTCCGCTCGGATTGGCCATCAGTTTGAGGATGATAGGTCGTACTGAAGTTTAGTTCAGTATTCAGAGCATGTTGAAGACTCTTCCAAAACATAGAGGTCAATCTTGGATCTCGATCAGACACAATAGATAGTGGTACTCCATGCAACCTTACAAGTTCCCTAATATATATCCGTTCCAGTTGATCTAATGAGAAAACCTCCTGAATAGCAATGAAGTGTGCAGTCTTTGTAAGACGATCCACAACAACCCAGATTTCATTTTTGCCTTTGGATGTCCTCGGAAGTCCGGTGACAAAGTCCATAGTGATGTTCTACCATTTCCATTCTCGTATGGGAAATGGTTGCATCATCCCCTTAGACTTCTGCCTCTCTTCCTTCACTTTCTAACACACCAGGCACTTTGATGTATATTCGGTGTTCTCCTTCTTCATATTATCCCACCAAAAGTTTTCTCGGAGATCTCGATACATCATTGTTCTCCCTGGGTGAATATAGAAATTTGAACTATGTGCATCATCCAAAATTTCCTTCTTCAGCTCTGTACTTGATGGAACAAATAGTCTTTTCCCAAACTGCACAATTCCTTCTTCATTAACATTAAACTCCGAGGATTTCCCCTTTTTGATAGCTTCCACTTTTTCTTGAATTACCACATCATCCTTTTAATCATCCTTTAACCTTTCCAGAAGAGATGGTTGAGCAATCATTTGTGAAAGTATTGATGATGTTCCCTTCTATATGATTCCCACATCCATCTTCATCATGTCTAAGAAGATTGGATCCATCTCAATTATCATCATTGATAGAATCGCTGGATCCTTTCTACTTAGGGCATTCGCCACCTTGTTCGCTTTCCCAGGGTGGTAATGTACTGAACAATCATAATACTTGTTGAGATCTATCCATGTTCTTTGGCGCATATTAATCTCTTTCTGTGTGAATATATATTTAAGACTCTTGTGGTCAGTATATAACTCACATTTCTCTCTATAGAGATAATGCTGCCAGATTTTCAAGGCAAAGATCACAGCCGCCAACTCCAGATCATGTGTTGGATAGTTTTGCTCATGGATTTTCAACTGCCTTGAGTAATAGGATATCACTTTATCATTATGCATCAACACACAACCTAATCCCTTCTTTTAATCATCACTGAATACCACAAAAAGCTCCCCACATGTGGGTAGAGTCAGCACGGGTGCAGTGATAAGCCTCCTTTTCAACTCTTTGAATCATTCTTCACATTCATCACTCCAAGAAAACATTAGTCCCTTTTGAGTTATCTTGGTAATAGGGTTGGAGAATCGTGAGAAATTTCTCACAAATCGTCGATAATATCCAGCTAACCCCAAAAAGCTACGGATATCGGTTACCGATGTTGGCCTCGGCCATCCCTCAATTGCATCTATTTTGTAGGGATCCACCAATATCCCACTGCTTGTGATGATATGGACCATGAATGAGACCTCCTTCAACTAGAAATCACACTTTCTGTACTTTTCATAGAACTTCTCCTTACGCAAAGTCTCAAGTACAGTTTTTAAATGCTCCTCATGGTCCTCCTTGTTTTTGGAGTATATTAGAATATCATCTATAAAGACTACCAAAAATTTGTCAAGATAATCTCTAAAGACTCTATTCATTAACTCCATGAATATTTCTAGAGCATTGGTGAGTCCGAAAGGCATTAATATGAATTCATATTGCCCATACCTTGTATGAAAAGCAGTCTTGGGGATATCTTCCTTCTTCACCCTTACTTGATAATATCCCCACCGCAAGTCCACGTTAGAGAAGTATTGTGCTCCACGCAATTGATCGAAAAAGTCATCAATTTTTGGGAGTGGATACTTGTTCTTTATTGTGATTTTGTTAAGTTCATTATAATCGATGGAAAGCCTCATTGACCCATCCTTCTTCTTGACGAAGAGGACTGGTGCACCACATGGTGAAGCACTTGGGCGTATAAACCCTTTATCTAGATTATCCTGTAGTTGTTTCCTCAGCTCTTCAAGCTCAAAAACATCCATTCTATATGGAGTCTTGGATATTGGTAGCGCCCCAGGTATAAGTTCAATTGAGAACTCAACATATCTTCTTGGAGGAAGACCAGGCAGTTCCTCGGGAAACACTTCTGCGAATTCCCTCACAATAGGCATTTCTTCAAGGATGGTTTCTTCCTTGGACTCAATCATCTAAGCCATATATGCGTGCTCATAGGGAAGTAATATCCATGCTTGAGATGATGGAGCTAAAGGAGATTCATCTTCCTCTAGACACTTGTAAAGAATCGAGGGACGATTCTCCATATGGAGTGTGATTTCCCTCTCGCGACAATTTATGTTGGCTCTATATAAGGAAACCCAATCCATGCCAAGAATTGTATCAAATTCCACCAAAGAGAGTATGAAGTGGTTCACCAGGAAATTCAATCTACAGATTATAACTGTGGAGGACTTATATTCATGGGATGTAATGATTGCCCCATTTACCGTACTCACCGACATCTTTACTTCCATGATTTGTGGTGGTGCTAGGATTTTTCTACTAAACATCCGAGATATAAAAGAATGCGTAGAACCTGAATCAAAAAGTATGTTCGATATTCTTGAATGAATAACTAGCGTACATGTCACCACTTTGTTGTTGGGGTTCACTTTGGAAGAAGTGATGGAAAAAGCTCTTTCTTGATATCTTGGAGGTTGTTGGTTTCCTCCGATAACCCATGTATTAGGGCACTGATTTGCAAAATTACCCAGTCCTTTGCATTGGTAGCATTGAAAAATGACTTGAGGTTCACATGGAGCATTCCTCTCCTCTGTCGCAGTTGTGGGTCCTTCTTGCCGACAGTTAATAGCTAGGTGCCCTTCTCTTCCACACCTGAAGCATTTTCTCATCCCCTTAAGGCAATTTCTAGGGTGCTTCTTTCCGCACTTTTGGCAAGTGGGGTGCTGGAACTTCTTAGCGCTGTTGGATTTATCCATTGGACCACCAGCATTGAAGTCCACCTTACGCTTCTTGTCCCCATGATACCCCTGTGATTCTCCGATCTCCATCTCGACCTTGAGGGCACATCGGAAAATTTCCTCATAGCTGTCGAAGTCACGGATCGCTAATGATTTCCACAAGCTGGGTGGCAGCCCACCAAAGAAGCGGTCAACCTTGCATTCGGGGGTAACAAAAAAGCCGGAAGCATATCGTGCAAGTCTTGTGAAGTTTTCCTCATATGCACCCACAAATTCTTCATCATTTTGCTTGAGGGAAAGGAAGCCGCTTTCCATCTTAAGACGGAGGGTGCGTGGAAAATATTTATCGAAAAACATCTTCCGGAATTCCTTCCATTCCAAAGCATCGATCTCCTCCTCAGGCTTCATATTTTTGATCAAAGTCCACCATTGATCAGCTTCACCCTCCATATGATAATCCTCCAGGAGAAACGTCTCTTATTCAGAACATTGGAGGATAGAGAATATCTTTTCAATGGAGTTGATCCATTGTTCAGCGATCGTGGGATCGGATGATCCACTAAAAGTAGGTGGTCTTTGTCTCATGAATCTCTCGAGAGTGAATTGTTCTTTCTTAGGGGGGTTTAATGTTTCTCTTGACCCGCGTTTCTTTTCAAAACATGAGTTAGCTGAGAGAGGAGCGTGAAAAAGTTCGCGATTCCTGCTCCCATTGGATTGGGCATCTCATTAGTACACTCATCACACTGATGTTCACAATGGTTGTTAGCTTGAGTCCTTCTATTACTGGCCATTGGATGGAATAAAAGGAAAGTTAGGGGTAACACATAAAGGGTAATGCAAAGACAAAAGTTGATGACTTATAAATAAACTTTAATTTCTTTAACTCTTGAGTCTATAGGAATCAATCTAGTCTTTTCATGGTCTACTTTCTAACATATATTCTTAGGGGAATTTTTCCCTTAATAAGGTTTCATAATATAATTGTGAATTTATCAAAACATATCCCCCGTGAGTGTCGTAAATAAGAGTGCAGCAAGGCCCGTTTTCGTGCACCAGTTCCCGTTCGAGTCTAGCTCAAAGCGGTGATTTCGGGTATTACCCCTAGGATACATCTATGCCAAAGCCACCTCTACCTGCTTGTATCCAGACAGGGATGTATTTATTTGATAAACCACTTACTTAGTATTTACCAAATCTTAGGGATGTTTTTATTATACTTAGTCTTGTATCTAAGGCTTTACTAGGGTTTTCCTAATCCCAAAAATAACTAAAACTGTCCTCTGATACCAACTATGACAACCCGACTTTTTATTACAACTTAAACATGCTTTATTACATAAAACTACACTTGATACAACAAATAAGATCAAGAGGTTTACTATATTTGGGGCTTAGGATAATTACATAAAAACTTAAAACATGAAATACAACATCTTTACTGAAAACTTCCTTTACATGACCACTACATTCCCTCGTACTTAGCATTGCATGGGATAACCTGAGGACATGCATAAGAAAAGGGTGAGCTATAAAGCCCAGTAAAAGAGTACACATGGAATAACATGAGGAGTAAAATACATGTTAGACAATAGGCATATCAATAGAGAATAAAAGAAACATGAACATAAAGGCATGATAAAGCATGATAATCATAACAATGAAATGTGGCAACAACACTTAACATTGAATTAGCATGAGCCAAGGCTCATTGCACATGGAGCATGAGTAAACCCTCATTACACATGAAGCATGACTAAACCCTCATTGTTCTTGAATTATCAGGAGTCAACACTCATTTCACATGTCGTATCATGATACTATACTTTACCCAATGCAATGGATCTCTATAAGGGCACACCCTTCATAAACATTTCATTTCATGCAAAAGTGTGCCACATGGATCATAAAACATGGATTCATAAAACATAATCATTTATTCCACGATAAAGAAATGTGTAATTCCTACATGAAACATTATAATCAATAAGTAAATGTGCATAAAGGTGAATACCCTTGATGTAGAAATGGGCTAGGTATTCACTACACAATGACATTGGCTTAGAAAATCGGTGTGATTTCGGCAGCGTAACGGCGTGACATAAAAATTCATAAAAATGGTTGATGAGAGAGAAAGGGGTTCCTCATAATATTTACATGTAATGGATAGTAAGGAGGTTATATAGATACATTTCCCATCAATTGAAAAGGAATTTAGATTCATGATACAAAAGTATTGCTTAAATGTAAAAGAAGAGAGAGAAGATCCTTTTGGAATTTCGGAATAGTAACGGGTGTACATGGGAGGCATTTAATGAGAGATAAAGGGGTCTCCAATCATTCAAAAAATACTAGGACAGTATGGGGGAAGTGAGAAACCATACCCCAACATTCATAATTGGAATTAAAAGGTCAATACAACTTTAATAAAATTGACAAAAATGAGACTGGAATAAAAAACCCTTACTTGGAAGTGTGCTTCCAAAGGCTAGAGAGAGGCTTATGAGAGGCTTCTTGGGAGTTTGGGGCACCTTGGGAGGATTCTAGAGAGAGTAGGCCAGAGGCTGGACTAAATAAAAAAGATTTTAGTGAGGAGGAAGTGGGAGCTTGGGTGGGTTTATATAGGAAAGGTGAGATAATTCTTTATTATTTAGGTTTGGGACCCCTTATATTAAACTAATCAAAACCACAAACCATCCCATAGTTTTTTCCCATGGTTTCTAGAAAAGGAAAGAGGAAAAAAATATTTTTCAAGGTCAAGGTCCGAACATATTAAAATAATAAGGTTGCTTATGTGGAGGTGAGTCACACTCCCATGGAAATTAATTTAAAAAGGCAAAGTGTTGAATAAGTTTTGAGGGGTTCATTAATGCTTTGAAAAGTAAGTCAAACAAACCCAAAATCACTTTATTTTAATGTTAAAACATATATTGGCCGAACATAAGGAATATAGTATTTTATTACATCACCATTGGGTCATTATGATGTCATAAAACACATTATATATTTAAACGGTATTTAATTTTTACACAAAAATTTGACTGTCGTAGAAAATTATGAAAAATTCACCGTTGGATAATTTAGACATCCTGATTCCAGAAATGACATTTATTTTATCTAAAAAATTTTCTAAATATGTTAATTATGTCTTTTAAAATAAAAACCAACATTTATAAAAAATTCACGGGTTTTGACAGAAATGGATTTCAAACCTTAATAAAACATTTTATTTTCCTTCATAAATTTATAAGATCATTTATATTTAATTAATTTAATAAAAATATTATTATTTTATTAAAATATTATTTAATTAAAAAATCCCTTAATTTAATTAAATAGATTTCTTAATTAAATAATAACTAAAAACACCATTTGTACTTTAAAAACTATTTACAATGTATCAAAAATGACTCGAAATTATATTCATTATTATATACAAAAATAATATACATGAACATAGTACTAATTATTTGTTACATAACCCCTTAAAATAGCCGCATAAGACCTAAGGGTAAGGTGTGCGATGGCGAGAGACTCATGGGGTGGCTCGGATAACATCGCTCGAGTGGTAATTTCAATCAATTCCACTTTTCCCGTAGATAGTCACGTTCGAGCTTGACATAATGAAGCCAGCTTGGGCTTGGTCAAGGGCGAAGCCCAAGGATGCCACCTCTTTTCCGAGCTCCGACAAATGTGCTTCGTATGGGGAAATTCTACTGGATGAGGCCATTGCTTCCTTTGTCTGAGTAAACATTGGGTTCGTTTATCCTTATATTTATACTAATCATGTGATCAGTGTTCAACGGCTTTAAAAGTAACGGTCACAACTCTTATCATAAAACAAAAGAAGTTGAAATCTTATAAAAATATTTTTTTATAAAGAGACAATTAACTGGATCAAGATGGATTTTCCATTAATGAAACTTTGGGCCGTTACAAATTTGATCCATGTCAAGGCATGGTACATAGGAAACCTCCACGAGGTTCAACCCCCAACACCTTGAGCCGTCATAAAGAGTAATCCCCAATCCATCCCAAACTATGGGGACTTTGATCCATGTCATGACATGGTATGTAGGAAGCCTCCATGTGCTTCAAGCCCCAAGAACTCAGTCGTTCTATCCCCTATCACGTCAGTTCACCCCCATCCCGCATGACGTTAAATTGTATTCACCACCTGAACTAAGTGGTTTTTAATTCCCCGCCATGGGGATACATAAGAAACCTCCACGAGGTTAAATCCCATCACCCATGTCTCATCCTGATCTCTCCCTCGAGCCTACATGTCTCGAGATGCTCATTCCCTAAACCAGAGGTTTCACATCATTCGGGTCCATCCATGCATCCATTCTTACTGGCCGCCTTCTCAAGTGTGCCATCGTCCCCTAGAACTATGCAGACTTTGATCCCTCACCACAGGGATACATAGGAAGTCTCTTCGAGGATCAAGCCCAAAACCACCATAAATCCTGATTCTTACCCGGGCCACCACATCCCAGTGAAATCATGCCACCTCATTCCCCTACAAACATTCGGGAAGCCACCCACGCATCGTCCACAGCTTCGGTGCCCCTAACGGGGGTTGCGCCCATATGATCCACTTTAACCGATGTTCCGATCTGTCGGATCTGTCTCCGTTGAATGTTAAACTTGCGGCATACCCTATGTTAAACATAGGAGGCTAAGGAAAACCTCAGATACAAGCCAATGGAATATGATTCCCCGCATTCAGTGTGGGATGACTCTGGCTTCCACGCCCTTGAGAAGCCCTATGATAAGGGACAGAAGACAGACTTGCCAATTCCCTTGCGTCAAGACATGCCAGTGGTGCCCTATGTGACTACCCTTTTAACGGAAGGCTGCGGCCCTGACCGGACCCCTTGGAGCATTCTGACAGAATCAACGTAATTTACTGGTGTCCATGAAGATATGGTGCGAGGAATAGTTTCACAAACACATCTTGAATCTATGAGGGAGACCCGGACTAGGTGACGATCTCTGAGGAGGAATCCATAGAAGGAAGAACCGACATCCCATCATCCCGTTTCTATCAAGGAGTTGATGACCTTGAATAAGGATCAGATGTTGGCCGCCTTTGGAAATCGGGAATGCGGAGTAAAAGCAGTGTGTCCTTTGTGTGGCGGATGTGCACACGTGCGCCGGTGAAAGCATTGGAAACCGAAAATGGTGAACCCGACGTGAATCTCCTCTACCCGGCAAGGAGACTAGTAGAGTTTGAGGAACCCATGGATTTGCTTGTCATCAGACCTCATCATCCGACACCAGGTCCCACAAGTAAAACAACTGGTCTAACATGAAACTCTCTAGATGTTGGGGCAGTCAAGATGTCAAGCATTCCGTTCCGCGATGTTGTCGGCGTGGATCCCTCTTACCGGCAACGGAAGACGGGACGACACTAGGGCACTGATTTCCGATTTATTTTCCTAGAAGTATTAATTAGTTCATCTCCCTGCTTCAGAAACCATGTTTTTGTATCTGAAGCCCAATCACCTGCCCACTGGCATTGGGGCAGGGGCAATACCGATGCGGCTACGTCACGCGGTCCCACCTCTCCCATGAAGGCTTTGACCACCACGACTGCAGGGCGCCCACGCCCCCTCTCCCCATCAGAAATTATCAAGTGAAGGGTAATTAATGACCTTGTACATAGGTACAAGGAAGAGGGGATTGTCCCTACCATGGATATGGCCCACTTGAATCTCGAGGCAGGTGTGCCTCTCCGTCAATGCCGCCCCCGAGGGCCGTGCAGGGAGCCACTGCTCCCCACCCCAACATTCAATCCTTTTGGGAGCTTGCCCCCGGAGCGCCTCGATATCTCCCTCCCCAACACTGATGAGGTAGGGGACATCCAGGTAAGCCCAATTGGAGTCCCGCTTCAAGGGCTCCTGGTGAGGTCTCCCACCAGGCCATGTCAGTGCTGTCGCTCAGTTCCCCGTGCCAAGGAGCAGGTAAGCAACACGCCTGCATCACCGGCTCCATCCCATCTGACCCGACACCAGCGTTGGGTGCAAAGGGAAGAAGATTCTCACCACAGGGTATCAACGTCAGCAAATACTGTGTCCCAAGCTATTGCTAACTCATATCCATAACTCCCTGAATACGCTGAGCAGAGATAGTTTCATGCTCGACCTCGATCGAGGCCCCAATCACCCCACGAGCAGGCCGGGTTGACTCTCCCAGTCGCTGGCACAAATGATGGCCGCCACGGACCAATCCTCAGCTATGTTGCCCCACGCGGAGGCTCATTCTGTGCCACTGCTACAAAAGGTGTGAATCCTCCCTGCTTCCAATCTTGGAGTGGGGTTCTGCCCTGCGCAACCTTCAACCCAAATGAGGGTCTTTCCCATTACAAAAACACTCCATATGGGGGTCTCTCCCATGATCACTACACTAGTTATGGGGTCACTCCCCCTACCGCAGACTGCTGATATGAATACATTGCATGTCCACTCACCCGTCATCATGGAGTTCCTCCTCGTTTCCCTTTAGACATTTGTCTCGATTCCCCTCAGACCCCATCTTTCTCGGGTGGAAACCCTCTCTACCCCAGCACGAGTGCAGCCAGAGGACCCCATGTCAGAATTCGTCCCTATCTTGAGTATCCACCCAACGGTAGGAAGGTAGGTCACCGCTGTCGTAATAGGAATTCTAGGGATGGTCGGACCACAATCAGACTAGTCTGCTTCTCAGACTCTAAAGAGTAGTGTGACTCATCGCGGGAACCATCATATTAGTCTTCCGAGTCAAGGGATGTTGAAAGAACGAGGTGTAGAAGCCTCATACTCCTTGAATGCAATATCCATAGGATCCATATTTACCTCCAAAGGTATATTCACGAGGACCAAAACTTGGCATGTACTAGGGACCAACCGTACAATCACCATTGTCATCTCAGGAAGCACCCTCTACCTCGGCCAGAGACAACAGAGAGATATTTTTGGATCAATGGCGGAAGAGTTGTGGCATAGCCCTCCCTCAGCAGACACTGATTCTATATCAGAAGCCTTGGTCTCTAGTCCATCTTATAATGACATGGTGTCCAGGTCGCTGCAACCCTCGGGGGACATCCCAAGATTCGGCGGCCAGTCAGCATGCTCGCTATATTGTCCACTGGCCAGCCTGTTGTCCCAGCGGCCTGCCTCAGCGCCACTAGTTACTCCTCTACCATTAGTTGATGAGTGGGAAAATCAATGTCCATACCCTAAATCTAAGCTGAGGAGTATCTGGACTATCTTTGCTATATGTCACTTCCCTGAAAAGTTTTGTCCAGTCACAGAACCAAGTTTTTGTACGCCAGAATCACTCACTCCAGAAGAGTTTGAATGTTTCCGCAAGACCGTCTAGGTGACTCACATCCATCTTCACCACCATATAGTGACTTATCCTAGGAGACATGTATACCATGAATACATCAGCATATAATTCCATCTGGTTGACCTAGCCATTCTCCCCACGGTCCAGCACCCTGAGTCATCTAGTCACCACATGGCCCTCCAACGGCAATGCATCCAGAGTTTCCAATTACTCCGCAAATTTATCAAGGAGGCTACCCCCCATGATCAAGTCTGTGGATGGGGGATGTACGCTTCCCTCCTCTTTAGTGGTATTTTTCGGCAACCCGACGTGCTTGGCGACATTAAAGACATGCCCCCGAGAAGAGACGCGGTCAACATGACTGATCTTTCAGGAGGGGAAAACGAGTTGGAATGTCTCAATGGGAACCTCCTCCCTGAGGACATGCCACCACTACTGGACCTACCTAAGAGAGTTACTTGCCAGCAGAGGATCCTTCTAGGTCTCCCTTCAACAACTGAGGCATTATTACTCAGCCGGAATTTCAGTAAGGGTAAAAGGCACTTCGGGGCTGTCAAGTAGTCCGACCCATCCACTTCAGTACAAAAGATGGAGGAGGACCCCGAGAAGGCCATAATATGCTAGAAGCTTGATGAGAAGAAGAATATGGTCAATGACCATTTGGTCGAACGCGTTGCAGAGCGACGACCCGAATATGGTGATCCTAGGCCGGAGTAGCTGGGGCAGGAACAACTATTCCTTGGCTAGTTGCCCCCAGGAAACCTTGATCACGATGCATTAGGTGACAGGTTGGAAGCCGGAGCTCACAGAAAGAGGCCACGGTATGTCTCTCTGAACCCACATGAGCGGCGTGACAATCCGAGAAACCCCACTTAGGCTACCCTAGCCACCCCAAGGGTCGCTTCACTAGTTGCTCTCCAATCCGCTGAACTTGCCTACAACATTGAAGAGCCTGGAAATGCCCTCGTGGTTAGGGATCCCCATTATGATTGGGACCCATGTCCAGGTGATCCAATGGTAGCACTCATCTCCCTCCTAGAGGCATTGGAAACACGACCGGTGGCCATCCCGCCTGATGGTAAGCCATACCCGGCATGTGTGGATGACATGCCAGCACCCCCAGGATTTGGAAACCCCACCTTCTCCCTCTTTAATGGGACAGTGCACCCGCCACAACACCTGTCCCACATTAACTCAAGTTTGGGCCTATGTTAGGGTCCCCAATGTAGCAGGAGGCTTCCAAGCACCACTATTTTGTTCAGACACTGGAGGTTCCGACATTCATCTGGAATAGCCATCTCCCTGTCAGATCCGTGACTATCTAAGAGGACCTTCGTAGGCAGTTCCTATACCATTTCAGCTCTACCACCCAAAAGATGAACATCGCAGACCTCTTCCAGTGCAAGAAAAGGCCCGATGAGCGAGTCGCAGACTTTATTGCCTGGTTGAAGGGGCTCACATACTCCCTTGACATTCCACTGACTCATGAGAAATTACTAACAATGTGCATGGGAAATGTCAAGAAAGAACGGTTTCCCTCCCTAATTACTCAGAACTATCAATGGGGGTTCCGAGACTGCTTGGATAAGTCCTAGCGCCTCGAAGAAACTTTGCAACAGGCTAGTCAGGCATGCCCGCTTCCCCCTACAATCCCGTCAAGTAGGGATTATAGAGGCGAGCCCACCGTGGTGGCGAAGATAGAGGTCCCTAGGCAGCTAAAGCTGCTACTAGTGGAGCCAGCTCTGTAGCCCCGTAGTGGTCCACCGCCATGGGCGCAGCTTCTATCCTAACAGCGACCACCATATTATCGGTAGGCACCTCTGCGTAACACGCCGCCACCGCCTAGGAGAGATAATCATGTTCTGCCTTCTAAGTAGGCTCCTTCGGCCCCCCGTTAGGGTCAGGCTCCTAGAGACCCCTTTCCAAATAGAAGAAATTAGACCAACTTGTTCGACGGGCATCAGGACCCCTGTTATTTTCGCAGTGCCTTAGAGTAGAGAATTGTACGACTGCCTGAGTGCAGAAAGCCAAAGACAGCGCATCTCACTGATCACCCCAACTACTGCCCTTATAATCAGATCCTGGGTAACACCATCAAGCAGTGCTATGTGTTCAAGGACTGGATCCAAGTGCATACTGACAATAACATAGTCAGGTTGTGCCCAGCTCCGACACAAGTGGCGGGTGACTTTGTAAGGCTAGATGGTAGTAGCGACTACGAGGGCGATTAGAAGCATGTTTTTGACCATGGATCTTAGAAGTATAATGACTAGATGGCCCGTAAATAGGTCACTTGTGCCCATGGCATAATCCATGCATGTCTGAATCAGTCGGAGCCTTGAGAATTTGTGGCCCCCACTTCGGCATCTCTGCCAACCTCTTCCCAGAAGAGCAGGCATCAACGGTGCAATAAGAAGCAATGCACTCCACCAAATCCGCTGTCATCCTGCAACCTTAGTGACTTTATGCCCCAAGAGATGGGGATCTCTCCGTGGATCCTCAATGTGGTGGATGACTCTTCAAATGATAGTCAAGGGTACGCTTTGGTTAACACCATGGAGTTGGTAAATCCCTATATGGCTCTCTACGAGAAGGTTCTCCAGGTGAACCTCCCCAATGTCCCTAGCCGACACCAACATCGGCGGA
Organism: Viscum album; assembly: GCA_963277665.1. Taxonomy (NCBI): domain Eukaryota; kingdom Viridiplantae; phylum Streptophyta; class Magnoliopsida; order Santalales; family Viscaceae; genus Viscum; species Viscum album. The sequence continues at coordinate 133,506,053 of OY728162.1, forward strand.
TCCATGGACATATGGGTCATCAGGGCACATCAGTTGGAACCTCCTGCCAGGCTATGCACGCCTCTAAGACCATACAACAAGCCCATTGCAGAACCCTGCACTCGCAGCCTCCACCACCGTTTTCACTACTGGATCTGGTAGAGCCAATTCAGCCGTGTCGCGACCATCTTTGCCCTACTACAGGAAAATATAAGAAAACTAGTCCTCATTCGTCATCTACTCTCCATGTTTTGACTAGTGAACACCAGGATATTTCTGGTACCACTTAGCCATCGGTCCGGCCGGGAGGGCGCGCCTTGCCTCCAATCACAGAGTGACTCCCTACTAGCATAAGTTCATGCCTGGCACAAAAGTACAATGTTCTCAAGCACCTTGTCGGAATCCCAGCATGGCTTTACATCATTGAAGCCCTCCGATTTTCATCAGACTTGCGTGAGGCCCTCACTGATGCATTAAAGATCCCCCTTCAGTTTCAGATGGAGGTAGCAGCTACAAAAACCATCCATGCTGAAACAATTGAGGAGGCTAGATTCCAGGCCATCATTTAGTTCTCTGGGGAGAAGGAAGGATCCCCCATATAGGGGCACATCCGCCTGCTATATATCTCTAGCCAGTTCAATGACATAGAGGTTCACCACTGTCTCGTTGACACCAGCTCTAGGATCAACCTTATGCTGACACGGACACTGTGGAAGCTATATCTGAAGATGACCTGACTCCCTTCGATTTCAAAATCCAGAGCTATGACATGATAGAGCAGACACTGGTTGGTAAGATCCGTCTGAAGACCTAGTTCGGTGCCCTAATTTCCATCACTGAGTTTATGGTTGTCTCCCAGGACACCGTGTACAATCCATTGATTGGTAGTCCATGGCTCCACCTACATGCAACGGTCACATCATCATATCACCAATTCCTCAAGTACTCCCTAAATGGTCGAGTAGGAACACACCAAGGTGATGCATCCCCTTTCACCTCTTGTGAATCCTTTTATCTGGACGCTAACTATTACAAGAGCAAGGGTAAGAATGTCCAGGTATGTTGAGTTGAGCCTGTCACCAATACGATCGACCATTGGGCATGCCTGAATGACGCTTACTTCTTCTCGACCCATCGGTTAGAGGCCACAACCCACGATATGGGGTAATTTTTTTGTCATTTCCAGGATAAAGGGGAACCATACCCCCAAATATAGGAAACATCAGAAGATCACTTTGTATTATTATATGAACTAGGATCCAATGATCCCATAGCCACTCACTCCCATCAGGTATCGGGATGTCTGCCCCATGGAAACGACAGTACGTCATACTTTACTATTTCACTAGGCCGGAATAAGTGGGCTCCAGCCGACGCACCACTAATACTTTGATATTATCAAATGCGGCCCCTTGGGCCAGAGACCATATGGGATTGGGTCGACAGCTTTCATAGCCATGGTCTTGGCAGCACCAGAGATCCCCGATCCAGTAACCACTACTGCTCAAGCTGGCAATAGCCTCCCATAAGGGTATGGTGTCTTAGAAGGAACTGAGCCCACGGAATATCTCTCCATAAGTAGAGAAGAGGATATAGAGGATTCCCCCATGCCTTTGAGGAATCCCTCTCATCCCCGGTTGACGAGTTTGTTCATGTGATCCTCGAAAGGGAGGTGGACCCAAGACCCACATTGATCAGTGCTGCTTTGTCCCTCGAGGAGTGGAAGTGGTATGTAAGATTCCTTAAGTATCACCATGATGTATTTTCTTGGGGTTACGATGAGATGCCCGGACTAGACACCCAGGTGGTTGTCCACCGCCTTGGCCTTCCAGCAAATCATCTTGGATTCATGAAACCTCCCAGAAAGATGCACTCTTCCCACGATGCCATGGTCGAGGATGAAGTTGACAAGATCATCAGGGCCAACATTGTTAAAGAGGTCCAATACCCCAAATGTCTGGCCAAAATTGTGCCAGTCAAGATGAATAATGCATAGATTATAGTATGCATCGAATTCCATGATCCCAACCGTCATTGTCTGAAGGATGATTTTCCCCTTCTAGGGACAAAGCTCTTGATCGATGCTATGACGAGGTTCTAAGCCCTCTCTTTCATGGATGGTTACTCCAAATATAGTCAGATCCGGATGGCCCCTAAATATTAACAGTCCACAGCTTTCAAGGCACCCCAAGATACTTTCTATTACCAAGCCATACACTTTGGCCTGAAGAACATAGGTGAAACCTATCAGTGGGCCATGAATAATAGATTCAAACAAATCCTCAGGGAATTGTTGGAGTGTTATGTGGTTGATTTGGTGATTAAATCTCTCCAATTCCAATACCATCTCAATGATCTTGATAATGTGTTCGGTTTCCTCCGTTCTCACCACCTGATCATGAACCTGTTGAAGTGTGATTTCGAGGTCACTACCACGATGTTTCATGGCGTTGTTGTCAGGCATCGGGGCATCAAGATTGACCCGGAGAAGATCAAGGCCATCATCCAGATGACTCCCCCAAGTAATATTCAGGAGCTTCATGGTATTTGAGGCCACTTATCCTAAATACGCCAATTAATTGTGAATTTGGCTGGTAAGTGTAAGCACTTTTCCCATCTCAAGAAGAAAGACGCCGCTTACGAGTGGGACAAGTACTGCTTGAAAGCCTTTGAGGAAATAAATAAATATTTTCTCCATCCTCTTGTCTTGATGCCACTCGTCTCTGGGAAACCATTGGTCTTATATATCACCACTCTAGAGTAGTCCCTCGTCACCCTTCTCTCCCAGATGAACAATGAGGGTACAATGAACAACATCTATTACCTCAGTTGAATGCTATTTGATACAGAGGCCCGGTACTCCCCCGTAGAGAAGAGCTACCATGGCTCGTATTCACAGTACAGGAATTGCGGTACTACCTACAGCACCATGAGGTATAGCTGGTCTATCGGGTAGACCCGTTGAAGTATATTCTGAATCACCCCATGGTGACTGGCTGACTGGCATGGTGGGCGGTGATCCTCCAGCAGTTTGACATCAGTTCCGTTCCCTAGAAGTCTATCAAGTGACAGGCATTGTCGGACGTTCTAGCCACCCATCCAACCTCTACGGATCAGTTCCTAGACCTGGATTTTCTTGATGAGGCAATCCTCTCAGTTGATTAGGCCATCCCATGTTTACAGACGCACTTTGATGGCGCCTCCCAGAGCCCCACCAGAAGGAGGCTCAATGATCATAGGCTAAACAGAGTAGGTCTGGGTATCGCCTTTATTACCCTGGTGCAAGTCATCCTACCATATTCATTCATGTTGTCAGAAGGCTGCATTAATAACAAGGAGGAATATCTATCCATCATTACAAGTCTCGACCGTTCCCTTGAGATCGATGTGCCACATCTACCTGTGGAAGGGGACTCCAAACTATTTATTAAGCACTTTAGTGGTGATTATGTTGTCAGGAAGCTAGAGCTCATACCATTGTTGGAGCGCAGACTTCAGCTAATGTCCTAGTTCTCTTCTCGGTGAGAGATTATCCATGTCCCTCGGTCATATAACGGTCGAGCAGATGCCCCGGCTAGCCTAGCTGCATCACTGGCAGAGCCCGAACAGGATGATCTAATTATCCATGTGGAACATAAAAGATTCATAGCTCCTGCTACCTCAGACGGCGATGATGGCCCACAGGTAAGACAACTTACTGTCGACACCTCTGCTTTAGGACCCCCAAGTCCCTCAGATAAAGTGGTTTAAATGACTCCCGAAAAGAGAACTTCTTTTGTCGAGTATCTACAAAAATGGTTGCCTCCCAGATGACTGTGTAGAGCATGAGCGAACTCAACACCGCACACTATAGTTTTCTCTCCAGAGTGGTCCCAGTCTTGAGGAGATCCCCTATAAACGTGGATTTGATGGTATTATCCTCCGTTGCATTCAAGGGTTTGGGATTCCACAAGTCTTGCAAGAGGTTCACAGCGGTTCCTGTGGTTCCCACCAGGCTAAGACAAAACTGTCCCATCAGATCTGGAGACTAGGGTATTTTTGGCCCTCCATGATCCACGACTGGGTCGAGTTTTCTGAGAGGTTCCATGCATTCCATGTTCATGCTAACTTTGTGCATCGGCCACCTAAGCCTATTCATACTACCAATTACTCTTGGACCATTGCAGTTTGGGGATTAGATATTGAGGGACCATACCCACCAACAACGGCTCATAAATGTCGATTCATTATGACCGCTACATATTTCTTTTCCAAGTGGCCGGAGGCAATTCTGCACAAGGATGTCAAGGCCCGTACTATCGTGGACTTCATGAGTACCAATATCATTCATCGGTTTGGAGTCCCTCACACTATCCTCACTGATAACAACACCAAATTTCGAGCAACCGAGTTGAAGAAGTTGTATGACTAGTACAATATTCATTATATCCACACCCCCCGCTATCACGCGCTGGCAAATGGATACATTGAGGCATTCAATAAAACCCTATTTAACATTCTGTAGAAGATGGTTGGTCAGGACAAGAATAGGTTTCCGGATAAACTCCCAAATTCTCTCTATGCCTATTGGATGACGACTCGTAATCCCACCCAGGTGACCCCATACTCCCAAGTGTATGGAACTGAGGCCGTCCTGCCCATCGATATTCAATTTCCCTCATTATGCACAGCGGTCTATGACTAGAAAGTTCCAAATAGAGTGGATGAGATCCGTCTAGCTAAATTAGAAGCATTGGGAAAGAATAGGCTTCGTGCATTGAATAATCTAGAGAGGCATCAGAGCAGTATGGCTCGATCTTTAAACAAGAAGGTTTGCCTCTGCTCTTTCCTGCAATGGGATTTGGTATTAGCCCTCAGGGAACTGATAATCCCTGGCAGGAAACCACCCAAGTTGGATCCCAAATGGTATGGACCATTCATTATTCATAAGGTTTATTCCAATGGTGCGTACTCCCTGGTGACCATGGCTGGTGAGTGTATAACTTCTCCCACCAATACTAAGTTCATTATGCAATAATTTTCCTAAGGGACTCTCGGGTATGGCGTGACCTTAAATTGTCGAGTCCTCCATGACATTAAACTGGATTACGGTCCCACACAACCTTAAACTGTCGGTCCTACATGACCATAACCCACACACTCATCCCGCATGATATTAAACTGAAAATTCATCCTGCATGATGTTAAAATGATCATTGTCTCACATGACGTTAAACTGTATGTAGTCCCACATGATGTTAAACTATGTCTTTAAGAACTATGTTCGGTGTGATTCCCATCATTATGGGATACGTAGGACACCATAAACCTATATATTTCGGGTCCAGTCCCATATCTTAGAGATCTCTCAACCTCTTCGTCACCAAGTCCCCTTGTCCAGTTCCTCTCCATGAGGGGGATATATAAGTGCGATGGAGGGTTAGGCCCTCCTTCGCATTGGGTTTTGGCACCATACCCCCCTCCTATTGGGAATTCTCCATCTCTTGGCTACTCTCAAAATGAGCCCATCGACCCTTTACAGTGGTTCACCACTGTGCCAAAGAATACTCTGGTATAGGTCCTAGATTGTCGGATTCAACTAGGGAAGGCTTCCATCCACTTATCAAGCTTCATTTTCCCCTTCATTTGGGCCCCCGTTATCTTTCACACCTGAAGGGACCACAAAAAACGGCATGGATACTATCCCTAAGGGCTCTCCTACCATTTCGATCCAATGCCCCCGAGGGTTTTGGAAAATAAATCGATACAAATCTCGCGTTGCGAACATGGTCAGTGGTCGATGCTCATTTGTTTGTCCCCATTTCAGGATAATGCGACCGGATGCTATGTTGCGAACATGGTCAACAGTAGTCCTTCGTCTTCATGCTAGACCCCTTCGGGCATCGAATGGTGTTTACATGATTCACATTCTATTTAACCCCCATCGTGTCCAGGTGGAATCTCGACACTCTTCACACAATTCCCCAGTGCACCTATGCACTTTAGGTGGACAAAGCTACAATACGGTGTACTTTAGGGCTCCTAAGATCTGATCTCTAAGACCATAAACTAAGATCATAATTATGGGATACGTGCAGCTCGATCCTCATCCCCATGGGATACGTGGGATCACCCGGATATCATGCTAATGGGTCCAACTCAGTTGGGAGCTAGTTTCTCATGCCCCTTATCCTCTGACCCTCACTGGTCTCTTGGCCCGAAGATCCATTCCCGGAGTTGTGAACGATGGTGATTTGGACCTCATCCTCATTCACGTCATGTATTATTTCTTGCGTCATGTGCACTCCCTCATTTCCAAGCTATATGACCTTAAACTGTGTTGTTTGGTCCAATCACATGACCCTAAACTGTGATAATATCATCCTGGCCGTGTGACGAAAAACAGAACTACATTGTGATGGCCTCATCATAGGGGACATTACGTTGGGTATCGGTCTTTTACCATATCATTTTCCACTCCTACATACGGATTTATTCTTACGGTGATGTCAAGAACTTTTATCATATGATTGTCGCTTAAAAAAACCACCCACCCTAAAAGACAAACAAGATACATCAAATGTCGCTTCTCTTAGTGCGAGGGATAGACCCGAACACCCCTTTCATCCGCTACAATGGTACCTTACCAGGATCTTTTCTAGAACTACGTGTGGCTTCATTCCCATTATTATAGGATACGTAGAAATTCCCAGACATTTCATCTCGGGTCCAACCCCAAGAATCACAAGTACCATTCTTTCCCCCACTGTCGACCCCTTGTCCTGACCCTTCGGGGAGGGGTGTAACTACATCATTTTCCCCGAACAAGTTTAGGATTCCCATTAATTGGGAAGCAATAGTCCCCTCATTAGAGAGGTCCCATCTAAAAGCAGGGATAATCCACAATCAGATTAACGTGCCCTCCTAATGTGTTTCCACCAGGGTGGCATAATTTTGGGAGTGTTGGATTCTATTAGGACAAACCACCACTTCACATCCCACGCTTTGCACACCCATTTATTCAGATCCTCATCCTCTTTCATGTTCGAAGGGACCCTGTAATAGTATAGATGCTCGACCTATGGTCAGCCTGCTGTCATGGGACAACGTTCTAGAATATTGATCATGTTTGAAGGGACCCATTAACAGTATGGATTCTCGACCTATGGTCTGCCTTCAATCCTAGGACAATGTTCCGAATGACTGATCACGTTTGAAGGGACCCCCTAATAGTGTTGATGCTCAACCTCTGGTCCGCTTATTGTCCTGATACAATGTTCCAGAAGACTGATCACATTTTAGGGGACCCCCTAACTGTATGGATGCTTGACCTATGGTATGCCTACCGTCCTGGGCCAACGTTCCAGATGACTGATAGATTATATTTGAGTTAGGTCATGTGTTTGAAACATGGTTAGCAATAGACCCTCATTTATTTTCCCCATTTCAGGATAATGCAATAGGGATGCTGTGTTTCAAACATGGTCAACAATCTTCCTTTTTTGCCACACCCCTCCCATAGTTTTCTGAATATGGGTAACGTGATTTACATTTCTCATTTTCCAATGTTTGGACTGATTCCAATCCCCTTGGCATTGCCCCGCTCATGTGCTAGAGAACATTGAGAAGATGGTACATCGATCGGTCTAAGGTCACTGTCCTTTGATTTGGCCTCCCTCCTCTCCTCGAGAATCCAGGTTCGAATTTCAAATCCATGAAGCTTGGTTAACGCTCTCACGGTCAAATGAAGTGACAGTACGATCCTCCTTCGCCTCTCACGGCCCATGTGAGATTTTGAATTGATTTTTATTTACTTCAGGATTATGGTCGATCACGTTAAACTAGGGGCCATGTAAATAAATTTTCCTATACATACATTTAAAAGAACAGAAAGTATTAAGGCAGGATAAGTTTATGGGTTTAACCAAAATACGGCCTCTAAGGGTCAGCTTCTTGGACAGATCTCTCCAATGCCGCCACCTTTTTTCTGGTGGCCTCCAGGACTACCTCCTGTCCCCTGAGGACCCTTTATTCATCAGTAGCTTCGAAACATAGTGGTTGACCCTGGCACGTTCCCACACTTGTTCAGTCTGGAGCTCAGTTATCTAGTGACTCGCTTCCACGAGTTGTTCTTAGGCATCTTCCAACTGGGCCCCCAACTGCTCCACCAGCATAGAACAATTTTTGATGAATATCTCGTGTTCTTTCGCATGTTCCTGGAGGCGTTCCACATCCTGATCCGCCCTCAGAAATTCTTGAGTGCTCTCCGAATCCTCCCAGCATTGGGTGACGTCGACATGCCTGATGCTCTCACGCATCTTCTCGGCCTTGTAATGACGGAGCGTGAGGTGAAGACGTCAATCATCCACCCCTCCATCACACAGGAAACACACCCAGGTGTGCAGTGACCCCATCTACTTCAGAAATTCCTCCTGAGTCTGACTGAGAAAATTCTAAATTCATGTCCATCCCTTATGTCGTGTCATTTTACTCTCCTCGGTTGCTTCCGAATCAAAATCATTTATTTCTTTGGGGTTAGCGGGCTGATAGGTAGGGAAGATAGACAACATGCCAGCAGTAGGGTCTTCTTTAGAGATTACTCCCAGGGGAATAGGCTCCCCAGCAATTGGTTGACCTTCCTCTCCCCCCTCGATCCTGGTGGCACCCTCTTCAACTTCTGGCCCTGCCCTGACAGCAGCGCCACTGGTGTCTGGCACCTCCTTCCCACCAATTTCCAGGGAAAAGACATTTTGGGAGGCTTGTTCTGGATTGGGTAGTATGTTTTCCATCGGCAGGCCCGTGGATGGTCCATGATCAGCAGACCGAAGAGCCTCTAATTTCATGATCACTGCACAAATAAGGAGCACCCTAATCAGTTGAGTTCTCCAACAGTAAGTATCGGTATCAGAGGAAGGGACTTATAGGAACCCATGGCATCAGCCTCTAGTGCTTTGGCCGCTATAGGAGATGTCATGGTGGGGGATCCTTTAGCACTCATCAATTCTATAATGGGTGTCGGTGCGCCACCATGCCCCATTGGTGCTTCCTCCACTCCTTCGGCTAGGGACTCTTGATCGTCACCCATATGCTCTTGAATAGGATAAGAAGGTGGATTATGTATTGAAATGGAATGTAAATGAAAGGGAAAGGATAGATAAGGTTTGAAGACATACCTCATGTATCTCATTCACATCCATGTCAGAGACGATAATCTCACTTCTCTCTCAGAGACTCACTTGGTGGGATGCCCCTTAAGACTCTTCACCTTCAGGCTCTCCTTCACCCTCTCCTTCGGCCTCCTCTCATGTTTCACCATCCACTGACTCGTCACTACTGTCATTATCCTCCGATAGAATCTTTTTCGGGTCATATTCCTGGTCGAGCATCACATTCACAATGAATTACGGCTCCTCAAACCGACCTCGTCGGCGTGCGTACGTGTCCATGGACATTATATATGCATGACATCAGTGGAAGTTCACTCTTTCAGATACCCAGACAAGACCAACTTATGGAAACTGGATCCTATCTCACACTATGTTCCGCCAGAGGGATTCAGTGCTCATTGACTACCTTATGGTTATCCAGGACAACCACATTGCAGGGAAGATCACGTTGTGGGAAGGTTGAAGCAGATGTCTTATTTGCTTCCCAAAAAGTTCTCTGGCCTCTCCATGAACCCCCTCTTCTAGGAAACGAGGGAGCGGCCACGCCATGCGACGCCCCCGCTGCTAAGGTCCTGGCCTGGGCACACCCCGTTGCCTGGAGCGCTTCTGATCCTCCCCCTCTAGCGGCACTCTCCCTTCTCTCTCGCCACCTGGGTTCCACACTGGAAACTTTGAGCTACCAAAATCACTTCTGCAGAAGGACCTCAGGGTACGCTATGGTCCAATGTTCAACATACTTGGTTGAAAGACTAGCATCAACCCCAGTGGGAGGAAATGTGATGATGTCACCAGAGCCATATGTTGTGAAAATCAGCCACATCTAACGAAGAACACAGGGATGCCTCTACTCCCGGACATTTTCATATATCGTTTTCAGCATTCGTTGGAGGATAAGAACTCCCTGGAGATCTTAGATGACACATAAGGCTCGTAGAAGAGCATCCCATAAAACATGGCCACATGAACCCACCTCAAATTCTATGGGAGTACTCATTCTACTCCAGTGAGTTGTGCCCATCGTCTATCTGCTGACCTGTTGGGGTGGGGAATGGGATGAAGTTGAAGTTGGCATGGTTTTTGATCTTAATCTGTACTCCCTCCTCATTGAGCATCAATGGCATGATCCCATCAATATTCAGCAGAGAGGGTCGCATTCCATCGCCTGGAGGACGGATGGCATTCGAGAAGGTGTACCCGCCGTAGTGAGCTACATCCCAGCCATGGAAAATCTGTAAGGGGCCACATATTCTCCTAGGCAATCCCCCTCTTGATATGCATCCCAGGATGGAATATAGCCGAACTAGCATAGGGACCCCCAGGTTGAACCTCTTGTTGGCAGCCATGATGACAGCCACCACAAGAGTCACTGGACGGATGCCCATCCTTGCGTCCCTCACTAGAAAGAGCCACCCACTCAGGAAGGTAGCGAGGAACCTGTCATACCGATCATTTGGGTCCCGGGTCTTGTTCACACTGTAGCCCCATTTCTGGTAGTGCCCCACCACCAGGACCCTCCATAACAATGTACTCTTAATCCTCTGAGCCACAGTTGTACAACGTCTTTCCTGATCAGGCATCTTGACTTTCAAATCCCTCTCTAGAAATAGGCTGAACCAGTCCTTGTAGGTGATGTCCTTCAGGAAATCTGTGACCCTCAACTTCTCCTTGGCCAGCTCTAGCAGGTTCCATTTTAGTACGGGGGTTCGAGATCTATCACCCCAATTGTTCATCGGAGGTAGGAATTCATCATATAGATTGCCCTCCAAAGGGATTCCCCCTATATAGTAGAGTTCCCATAGATTGATGCCGACATCCCTATGGTGAAGGTGGAAGGTGTTGGTATCTGGGGACCATCGAGTGAACAGCTCCGGCCCAAGCTTAGGCTGGTGGTAGAAATGGAATTGCGATGTCCACACAGCCTCAAACAGACCAATGTACCGCCAATCATCCCCAAATTTGTCCCATGTATGGTGAACCCAGTATGACCAGGCACACTCACTGGTGAATTTTCCTCCGGAACGCAGATGCCAGCCCTGCAGCCAGCCTATGGCCTCGTCAGTGATGCTCTGACAGAAGGTGTTCACGTAGTGGTCTAACGAACTCTCCACAGCTAGGTCACCCCCAGCAATGGTCCTGGTCTTATTATTCAGGACATAAACATCCATATGCCTTTTTATGTTGCATTATGACTGTTATTGGTGATGTTTTATCGAGGAAGTTCATCTTCACGGGTCACCCATGACCGTGGTGTATCAACCTCAAAACACGGTAGAAGGACCTCCTCCAGAATCCCGAAGTCCCACAGCAATAGATTTTCAGACAAGGAATACTCCTTTTGGGTGGGGGTTAGTATATTGAAGAGTTTGTGGTTATTATAAACAACCATATTTCACCATAAAACACCGGGTTCACAACCATTCCATCTCTGCGAGCAGTGGCTTCCCCCTCGTCATCCCGGTTTGTGGCCATTTTTCTTCCGACCAATTGTTTCGGAGGTGTTGTGCGAAATATCGGAACCTGACACGTAAAATTAATGGATTTTGTGTAATTTCAGGTCATGGCATGAAAAATCATCAGCTTCCATGTAAAATTCCACCAAATCTCGGTGGAATTACACGCTACCGAGGCGGTTTTTCAAGCAGGAGCAGAAGAAATTTCACGCACCAGTGCTCAAAGCTTATCGCGCGAGAAAATTCATACGAAGCATGTGACCCTCGGCTTCCTTTTATAGGTTAATCCTGGGATTCATGCTCGTGCAAAAACTGGATTCTGTGCCTAGTTGGGTTTTTCACCCCACTTCAGATTTTTGCATGTAGGGGACCCACGGAGCCCCGCATTTCGACATTTCCCTCATAATTAGATTATTGAGACCCCTTGCCGATCCCATTCTGAAGGGGGGGGGGGCATTTGTAGGTGCTGAAATGTGCTTCAGTGTAGGAGAACATTTTGAAGAAATAAAGAGAAGTCATATTGAAACTCGAAGACCTGGTCCCAGGGGCTTGGACGGGTTGTGCAAAATAATGATGAAGTGTGGGAAAAAAATGTCTCGTGCGGAATGTCTCGTGATTCGCGTAAAACCATTGGTGCAGGCACGACACCCCGCAGGGCTGACATTTCACTCTGCTTCATCTATCAAGTAATAATTTCACACCGCCCTAGATTTTGTGCCCTCGGCCGCCTATAAATAAAAGGTGACCCCATTCCTTTTTGGGGCTGAAGAATCTAAACCAGCTCTCATGCGCGTAATTGGAATTCCGTGCACGCACAATATGGCTTTCAAATATAGTTTATTTTGTGCCCAGTCGCCCCAGGGTCCGCCTTCATGTGAGATCCCCTTTGAATTAGACTGAATTCCACTACCTTCGGGGTCCTTCCATTGCGCCAATTCCTTCCATTACGCGCAGGACAATCAATTGAGTGCAATTCCTTCCATTGTGCACACCCCTACTCTTTGCACGCAATCCTTTCTAGTTGCGCGCAACAACTTGGTTACAATTCCACGCAGGAATCAACGATTTTGCGCCATCTCAGTGTTTTTGGTTCTGGACCCTTATTTTGCATGCAACCCTCGGAGGATAAGCACAATCCCCCCGGGACCTCTCATCTCTGTACTCCCTAGGCGACCCCTTGCGCAAGCACCCGATGCCCCATTTATGGATGCCATCCATGGGTGTCTCTCGTGCCCCGTGCACCCGCATCATGCACCGTTTTCACGTGCGACCATCTAGGCTCATATGAAGTAACTTCAAAGTCCCCTGAACAATACCGCTCGTTGAATTGCTTTGCCTCATGCTTCTTCGCATGGGCATGCTAACAACTATTTCTTTTTTTCATAGCCACACTAAAATGGACCCCTCGATGGTTCACTCCCTGAGACCCCCTTGCTATGGCCTTTCCAGTGCCTTACCTCCCATAAGGAGCAAGGGATACTGTTTATGTAAGTCCTAGGGGTGCGGAGCAATCCCACCTCATCCGAGCTGGATGACATTAAACTGCCAAGCACTATCGTCCTCGGCACATGACGTTAAACTGTGACCTAGCCCCGTGCCTCGCACGCAGGGTCCCCCTCTTTGGACATTCTCCATGCCCACTCATCTCCACGTGGATGTGATCACCCATCACAGGGGATGATATCCTCCTTGTCAGAGTGGATTTTTTCCACGGGGAAGGAAAACCACCTTGGTGTAAGCCCCTAACCTTTCTTGCAGTAGGTAGCACCCATGTTCATCCTCACTCCCTCGGAACCAAGGCCAAACAAGGGTGTGATGGGGAATGGTGATTCTCCTTTAATCTGTCCCAAATCCCTCTCCCGCTATGCTTTGTCGCTATCAGGCCTCTATCCTTGAGTAAGTCCTGACACCCTGGGTCACTCAACACATAAACCCCAATTCATTTCCCTTGGACTCACCCTTCATGACAAGATCATTAGGAATATATTGTCTCTTATTTCTCTCACTGAGAATTACTCCCGTGATCATAGAGTGAGCACTGACCATGACAAACCATGGGACGCCTCATAGCATAAGCCCTAAATGACCTCATCCCGCATGACGTAAAACTGCATGCTCGTCCCGCATGACATTAAAATGTACGCTCATCCCGTATTATGTTAAATTGTATACCTAAACTATATAGACATCGATTGATGTCAAGGAATAGTACATAGGAATCCTCCATGAGGTTCAAGCCCATCTCCCATTGGTCGTTCCGACCCCATTCACATCAATTCACAGATAACCTTGGGCCGCCTCAGTGTGTAAGCCCCAATCCATTCTGAACTATGGGGACATTGATCCATGTCAAGGCATGGAACGTAGGAAGCCTCCACGAGGTTCATGCCCCACCCCCTTGGGTCATCTCAAAGCGTAATCCCTAATCCATCCCGAACTATGGGGAATTTTATCCATGTCAAGGCATGGTATATAGAAGGCCTCTAAGAGGGTCAAGCCGCAACACCTTGGGTCGTCTCAGAGCATAAGCCCTAATCAAACCCAAACTACATGGACATTGATCCATGTTAAGGCATGGTATGTAGGAAGCCTCATCGAGGTTCATGCCCCACCACCTTGGGCCGTCTTATAGGGTAAGCCCCAATCCATCCTGAACTATGAGTACCTTGATCCAGGTCACGGTATTATATGTAGGAAGCCTCCATGAGGTTCAAGCCCCACCACCATGGGCCGTATCAGAGCATAAGCCCCAATCCAACCTGAACTAAGTGGACATTGATCTATGTCATGGCATGGTACGTAGGAATCTTCCACAAGGTTCAAGCCCCACCCCTTGGGCCATCTCAGATTGTAAGCCCCAATCCAACCCGAACTATGAGGAATTTGATCCATGTCAAGGCATGGTACATAGGAAGCCTCCAAGGGGTTGAAGCCCCACCACCTTGGGTCATCTCAGAGACAAATCCCAAATCTATCCCGAACTATAGGGACATTGATCCTTGTCAAGGCATGGTATGTAGGAAGCCTCAACGATGTTAATGCCCCACCACCTTGGTCCGTCTCAGAGCATAATACCTAATCCATCCCGAACTACGGGGACCTTGATCCATGTCAATGAATGGTACATATGAATCCTCCATGAGGTTCAAGCACCAAACACCTTGGGCCACCTTAGAGTGTAAGCCCCAATCCATCCCGAACTACGGAGACTTTGATCCATGTCAAGGCATGGTACGTAGGAAGCCTCCATGAGGTTCATGCCCCATCACCTTGGGTAACCTTAGAGTGTAATCCCCAATCCAACCCAAATTACGGGTACATTGATCCATGACAAGGAATGGTACATAGTAATCCTCCATGAGGTTCAAGCCCCACCACCTTGGGTTGTCTCAAAGTGTAAGCCCCACAATAATCCAAACTATGGGGACTTTGATCCATGTCATGACATTGTATATAGGAAGCCTCCACGAGGTTCAATCCCCAAAACCTTGGGCAGTCTCAGAGAATAAGCCCAAATCCATCCCGAACTACTGGGACTTTGATCCATGTCAAGGCATGGTATGTAGAAAGCCTCCACGAGGTTCATACCCAAAGAACTCGGTCATTATGACCCCTCTCACATCGGTTCACCCCCATCCCGAATGATGTTAAACATTATTCTCTATCTGAACTACGTGGTCTTTGATTCCCCGCCATGGGGTAAGTAGGAAACCTCCAAGAGGATCAAGCCCATCATCCCTATCTCATCCTGATATCTCGCTCGATCCCACGTGTCCCGGGATGCTCATGCCCTAACCCAAAGGTTCCACTTCCTCTGGGTCCCATCCATGTGTCCATTCTCGCAGCTCGCCTCCTCAGGTATCCCATCGTACCATCAAACTACGAAAACTTTGATCCCCCACCACAGGGATAACTAAGAAGTCTCTTCGAGGCTCAATCCCAAGACCATCATCCATCCTGATTGTTACTCTGGCCTCCATATCCCGGTGAGATCATGCCACCTCATTCCTCTCTATTTCATTCAGTAAGCCACCCACGTGTTAGGACCAACCTCAGTGTCCCCTCCAAGGGTTGCGCCAATCTGATCCACTCTAACCATTGTTCCGATCAGTCTGATACTTCTCCACTAGACATTAAACTTGAGGCATACCCTATGTTAAACATATGAAGCTGAGGAAAACCTCATATACATGACAATGGCATATGATTCCCCACATTCGATGTGGGATGACTTGGGCATCAATGCCCTTGAGAAGCCCTATGATAAGTGACAGAAGATAGACATGCAAATCCCCTTGCGTCAAGACACGCCAATGGTGCCCAACGTGACTACTCACTTCACTTAAGGTTGTTGCCCTGAATAGACCCCTTGGGGCATTTTGACAGAAGCTACGCAATTAGTTTCCATGAATATATGGTGCTGGGAAGATTTTCATAAACACGGCCTCAATCTATGAGGGAGACTCGGACTAGGTGACGAGCTCCGAGGAGGAATACACAGAAAGAAGAACCTACATCCCACCATCCAGTTTCGATCAAGGAGCAGAAGTCCCTGAATAAAGAGTGCATGCCGCCCACCTTTGAAAAGTGGGAATGCGGGGCAACCACAGCATGTCCTCTGCATGACGAATGCGCACGCACGGCCTGGTGAAAGCGTCAGAAACAATGGTGTTAAAAGAGTGTTGGTGGAAAGCTTCACCTAATTATCATGAAGTATCTTATGATTATAAATATAGGTATACTTGGTCTAAAAAAACATTAAATCATTTGGTCCACCCTCACACACAATGTGTATTGGATGATGGATATAGAATGTCCTGGGAAGGTTTGACACAGTTAACCCATCCTTCTATATCCCATGCTCTATTTACCATATCAATGGTTGTGGAAACTCTTAGATATATTTATAAGTATGAGGTAAATTTGGATCATTCATCTTTGGATCCACTATTGGTAGAGTATTCTAATCCCCACCCTCCAAGAAATCATCATGAGGTAATTATGGTGAATTTGAATATGATTCCAAGTGTAAAACATAAATTATAATTCTATAAAAATACTATATAACACTATTTATGTTAAAAAAAAATAATATGCACATTTCAGTATACCAAAAACATAGATCCTACAATAAAATTCTCTTACATATCTCTAGTCATTTACAATCGAAAATACAGACACATTTTCCTAGAATAGTCTAACACAATTACACATAAGAAAATAAATTTTTTTTGAATAAAGATCTAATATTTTTGGGTTATTTATCTAATGTTCAGCAATGATGGTATATAGGAAAATACAATAAAATTTATTTTTAACAATTTACATAAATGTAATAGGAATTATATCAATGATTTTGGTCATAAAAACCAATCAAATGTAGCCATACAAGTGTCATTTGAGCTCTATGTACTAAGTATGAGGAATAAACAAATGCTTCCCTCCACCTGAGGAGAAGGAGAAACCCAAAAACAATAAACCAATAATGGAATGAATCTTATTTTCTAAAATTAATGAAACAATAAAAGTAACTTTATAAACATAATCCACATGCATCGTAACACAGACATCCCTTACATGTAGTTACATATCCCAATATCCATAATCACAAGATGTAGTTATAAATACATATTATTTATAAACTAGATTTAATACCTAAAAATGTGAACTAATTTTAACAATAAATATTTAAAATTTAAAATATTCATTATTGAGTAATTTACATACCAATGACATTTTTATGTTTAATGATCTATATAATTAAGAAAACACAATTCCATAAAAAATAAATTTATTTCTTATCAAATAGTAATTTTCCCCATTATAACCTGTTTTTCTTATTCCGAAAAAAGAATTTTACACTACCCAAACTATTTTCAACACATGATACTGATCTAGATATATCCAATATACTATAATTATTCCAAAACTGGGGAAATGAAAATACAAGAAAAGGCGATCTCAATTACTATTTTACTGTATGCATGTGAGATATTAATCACTGATAATATATAATAATAACCCTAACATTATGAGAACATTATCCTAATTTAAAAAAACATACCCAACCTGGTGTGCACCATGAATCACGAGTCATGCAATAAAGATATGTCATGATAAGTGAAATTATTCATAAGAGTAAAAAATCATCAATAATCAATAATAAGGCATGAAATTAAAAAATAATTTTATTACATAAGATTTTAGCATACATATGATCATAAAAATCATTTCCATAGAAAAGGATGACTACCATGACTATCATTGTTGGCAGAGGCTGATGACATATTAGGATCATTACACATTCCTATAAATACAGAAATCATATTTCAAGGATTATTAACAAGACATTAATCATACAACGACCATAGGTTATCCACCCATGTACCTTCTTAGATTGGATAATCTTCATGTGTTCCCTTATAGCATTGGGATAACCACACTTATATCATCTTGGGATTGGGACAAACACAGATATTATCTATTTTTTAGGATAATTACTCATATCACTATTATGTAACAAGACATAAAACAATACCCAATACACTAGAGGTATATATAGTTATGGGAAAAACAATAAAATAATGAAAACCATGAAAAATTGTTCCAAAATATCATACAATCATTCATCAATTAATCATATAAAAAACATGTTAGATACAAAAATGTTTCACAAAATAATCCTAATAATATTGCCATTAAAATCCATTCAATTATTAAAAGTTGATGATATCATAAAAATATCAATAGTGACACATAAAAATCCTTAATTAATGTTTTCATAGATAAAAATCTATTATTTAAAATAATTCATAATACACTTAAAAAAAGAGATAACATACCTTTTCAATGGGTATAATTTTTAAAAAACTAAAATTCCTATAAATATGGGAATATTAATTACATTATAATAAATTTTAAACATGTAAAGTAAGTTTGGTGATGATGGAATTACATGAGGATTGAATATTTGTTCTTATCATATAAGTTTAAAATAAAACATTCTTTTCACACATTTGTAAAAAAAATTGTGTCATATGGAATTTTATATAAATTATCCTTTAAATAATTTTCAAATAATGTCAATGGAAGTATAAAATACAATTTTTAAATATTTCAGTGATGATAGAAAATTGTTTAAATGAATTTTTAAGAACATGGATATGGTGAAATGTTTTATTAACCGAAAACTAGATATATTTTAGGAATTTATTAAAATTACGTTCTCAAAAATTTTAACTACTAAAGAAGGTATAATAAAAGAAATAAATGGAAATACCTAAAATAACTGCATAAGAACAAAATTTATTTGGTTTAATATCAGTAGAGAATAAGATTTCCCAAATGAAAATTTAAACATAATGAATCAAAATCATAAATGAGATTACAAAAGAACCCTGTACCTATTTAATAAAATTTTATTCATAAACATATTGAGCTAGATAAAATAAAATATAAGATAAAAAATACTTAATATGAAGGAATTAGTTATATAATATATCGATGGGGTGGTATGTAAACCTAATAAAAACAAATAGGTGCATAAAATGAAACATGTCTCATTTAAACAATATTGAAATGAAAACCCCATACCTCAATTTAAAATTAGTTCCATATGTTCAATTAACCTTGAATGTAGGAAAATTATATTTATTGTAAATATATACAATAAACATGATCAAAATTATCATGTAATATCTCAATCTATTATATCTTCAAATTTCCAATTTATTGAAAATGCTATATAAACTCAAAATTCAGCTTGTTAACTATTTAGTTTCCCATATAGGTTTCAGTTTGATTTTTTTTCCTTAAACCATGGGAATTTCTTCATAATAAATAGAAGAATAATGATTTTATAATTTTTGTATTGATTAATTTCATAGACGATATTGTTAGTTAATATAAATTCAATTCTAAAATATTAATTTTATCACTTAGTAATGACAACAGTATGTACCGAAGCAATGGATATGTTTTAATTTTCCATATAATTGAAGAAAGATAATGTAAATAAAAATATATATTTTTAAAATCATCATAATATCATAATTATCTTATTTATATATTCATTAAATGTTCCCTTATTACCATCAATGTTAAGAAGAAATTTATAACATATCACATGACTTCGTGTAGGTGGTAATCAACACATATGCACAACTGATTGTATAATTTTTCAATGGATGGGAGGGAAAAAGGTAGAAAATATTATTTTATTTATATAATTATAATTTTTTGTATAAATCAAACAAACCATTTAAATCATGTTTTGAGAAGTATATTTTTCAAAAGGAATTATAATTTATTTTGTTGGATGGGTTAAATCATATCATATGATTAATAATTAAAACTAGAGAGTTTTAGTGCATAAAAGTGTTTGGTTTGGATATATTTTCCGGAAATAGTGGTGTATTTTATGTTCTATTTTGTTTTATGTGCATCGGGCATTAAAAACCCTAGTTCTTGGAATGGGTATAGGGGGAATCATTTTACACATGGTTAGTTAATACAAAAAACAAAAACCATATGTCCCATATGTGTGGATGGATGATTTGGACTATTTATAATAGAGGAGGTTTTCAAAAATGAAATGGGTTCAATAGAAAATTTTAAAGGATAATGAAAGGGTTACACTCGTTATATCAAATTGTACACTTAACCTCTATGTTTAGTACCACTTATGTTGTGGAATCATGTGATTGACATAAAGATTGTCCTACTGGTGTGACCGAAACATGAAATTTATTAAATGAGTTAAATTTCATTTCTACCACTAATTTATTTAAACCTTACTCCTATATTATTCTCCTCAATCGCACTTGGAATCTCTCCAAACAAGGATATCTCTTCTCTTCCACAAAGTTATTGGTGGTTCTTCCTCATTTAGACTCATAATTAGGTGAGTACAGTCACATTTGACCACCCTATCACATTATATGATTTTTAAATCCGTATTTATTGGTTTATATTTTAATGTTTAATGTTATTTTAATTTGTGTTTATGTGCCATATTTTTAGGGAAATTGTATGTTATTCCATTTTACCTCAATATACCTTCAATCAGATCCAAAAAATTGTTCAGTGAAGCGTCCATAGCACCTGGTAGGTAGTTTATATTAATTTTCCAAAATTAATGTCATTTTTAATTATTTATATTAGTTCACACACTTTAATTTTTATATTTTTTTCATAAATTATGAAATTAATCAAATCAATCTCCTAACCATAGTTTAGACCTGCTACGATAGCCTCATACTGGGTTAGAGATTGATTACCTCAAAGTGAACCACCCAATGGGTAGGTTGATGAATATTCATTGAGGAATTTTCTCCCTTTTGGTCAAAACACTATTGAGGAGTGTTTTACATGCCCTTAATGTTTGGAAAAACCTAATTTAGTTGTTTAATATTGAGATAGGGGATATTTTCCATGTATAATACATGGACCTTATATTTATATCACATTGACGTGATATGTACCTTTATCGTAAAAAATTTGATTATAAGGTAATGAAAATTTCTTAAACTAGTCATGTATTTTGAAATGATTATAACTTATGGGATGAACAACTAGTGTTATATTAAAATTGAATAATAATATTAATATGACATTGGAGAATTTTATAAACAAAGGGGATTATAAATGACATAAATTATATTTAAGAATGTGTTCTCACAAATCCCCAGTGATTTATAATAATAAAATGTTAAATGGTATGATATGAAATTTTATGTTGTCATGGATAATCACATGGCCTATGTAATACATTTTTTCATGATTCATAATAATAATGAGTAAACAAAATTCTATGTGGATTTGGGATAAATATTATAAAATGGATTCCTTGAAAACCAACACGACCTTAAAAATAATTTGGATATTATTATTAGGAATGTGATAAATTATAAATTATGATAATATTTCATGAATTACCTTATTAATCATGACTTCTTGGGCATTTATTCCCTTAAAAATTATGATACTCTGGCATGTATTCCCTTAAAATTTATTATAATCGGGCTTAGAATCCAATATAAATTACGATGCATTGGTATAGAGTTCGTTATTAATTATGATATTCAAGAAAGTGATCCCTTATAAATTGTGAGACTCAGGCAAGAAATCCCTCATTATTTTATGAGATAGATGGGCATGGGAACCCTTTTTTAAAATATGCTGCTATTTTGATTAGGCGGGTCACCAATATTTTGCATTGGGTCTTAGATATTATAATTTATATACATAATATTATATATTTCATCTATTATGTGGTACATATATATACATACGTATCTATAAATATATTTTTACCTTTATACATAGTGAAACATCATGAGAGATATTTTTCGTTGGCTAAAGTAGGTATTGTATTTCATGTATGCATTGAAGAATATAAGTCCAACTTGATTATATTAATATATTTATTATCATTATTATAAACCTACATATGGAATTATTTTATACTCACAATCTCTATTGAATTAAACATCATTGTTAGTGGCTTACTGATTTTATCTCACACCCTATTTATTCCACCCTTTGGAACCCGGAACGACCTCATAGTTGGAGAATTCAGACTCTAGATTTGGATTTATTACTATTATATCATGTCTTTTTATTCTTAGATAAGGGATTATAGGAGAAAAAGAATAATATATAGACCGTTCTTCTCAGGGATATATTATTTTTGGATTTTAAAATTATGTTTTTTGTTGTTTATATATCACATTTAGTATCTATATATCTTTGATTTTGAAGAATCACATTGTCATATATGCTTATAATATTTATAATTACCATGTTATAATATATATATATATATATATATATATTCTTTATGGATATTATATTGTTAAATATTTATTATGTACATACATGATACAATGATCATGAGGGTATAATCCCCCACCATACCATCATATAACCCTTTCTAATAGCGAGCAACCCCTTATATATGGGGAGGTATGCATGAAGCCATGTGATGAACTGAACTAGGAAACTATTCAAATGGATCCTATGTAAAGATGTTATAAAGTGGTTTTAGATACTTACTTATAATTATCTTACTATTTGGTGCTAGTAAATATAAGACTATGAATTTATAAAAACATGCTATATATGCCATGTTTGGCAGTGAAAAACCAATGCATGAGGAAGACTAAATTCCCAAGGATGGGACTATTAGTCATGTTGTTCATTATTACATTTTATTAGTTTTTAATATTTAGTGATGATGTATATTGAGTTAAATACATATTTATGATATTTTTGGTATTTTACCCTTAGCACAGTATGTTAAGGAATTATTTTTACTTTCATCACTACAAACACACATATATTCTCATTCCATGAGTAATTTATTCCATGTAGATTTTATTTCATAACTGCCTAATACATATTGGATGATCCTAGTGTGATTTAGTAAAATTATTACAGGTTTATCAAGACTAGGTTATTTATCAACATGGTTATTTATATGACATGGTGGTTGATTTTTTAGCAGACCTTCCTATATAACATGTTTTTTTATTATGTATTATAATTTTTATCATTCCATTCTTGATTGATAGAATTACCAATATTTTAGTATTCACAGATTATGTGATAGAATCCCTTGTTGTAATTATGATAGATGATGGGTTATTAGTGTTTCTTCATCAGAATAAATGGTTTTATCTTGAATTTCATGATGGTGGAACCTTAATTAACCAATTAATTTATTTTTGATACATTTAAATTTGGTATCATGGCATTAAACATTAGTGGGTCTGATTAAATATGCACAAATAATAATTTAAAATGTGTATGGGCCATTATAAATTGGGATGGGTGACCTATATAATCAAACCATCATATAGGAAATTTTTATTTTATGATATCAAAGGATAAATACTGGTTATAGATACTTGAATTCCAAATAAAACTTAAAAAGGAATGTAACTTTAAAACATGGGAATGGTAATTCATCTAAATGAACCACAATAATTATAAATGATTGCTAAATTATAATTCATATGAAAAAATGGTGACATGTAAATGGATTATTTTTTCACATTTAAAGGCAAGTACCACTAATAAAAATATACACTATTCCAACTATTTGAAAAAATGATGATGACTCATAAAACCATTAGGATAGGTTATCCCAATAGTTCTTGGAAGTATTTGTTTGTGAGCTATCAGTATATCCCTATACTAATGGTTTATAATGAACCGTTGGTATACGCTCTATGTAAATACACTATACTCTCGATTAAAGGTGAACTGTTAGTATATATATATATATATTTGAAAGGATTTGTGACCATATGAATAATTTACTATCCAAAATTACAAAATACCAATAGTTACATGTAAACTACTTGTATAAGTGTATACCAACAACTCTACAAATGTGGTTAGTTCTATTCCACAGAACAGTATTCCAATTATATATAAAATTATCAGTATAGCCTCCCCTACCCTCCAATCATTATAGGCCATTCCATTATCTTTTTCACTTTTCCAGATCCTCTAAACAAATAATCCAATTCACACTACAAGATTATATTTGTAAAAGACAAAAGACATGAAAATAATATCAACATGAGTTCCCAAAGATAATTATTTACCATTATATGAAACATGATTGTAATTATGTTTAAAATATAAATGTAGACTAAAATATTGTGACCTATATCATTTTATATTGGATATATGTTGTGTGTATTATTAATAACATTATTCTATTACAATAATGAATGTAAGTATCATATAATTTCTATCATTGTTAGTCAAAAAACATAAATATTAATCTATTTTTCAGCATGGTTACTGATTTGATAGTTGAAAATAATGATTTATAGGTGGTTTATACATATATGTATTCTTACCATATAATTTTTTTATGTAAATACATATTATTATAAAGAATTATGATGGGATATGATCTAAATTTTGTGGATAATCATATACCTTCCCCAGTTCCATGATATGATTAAATGAACTTAATTTGTATACCACTTCCTCTTTCCAAAAGATAGGATATGGACCCAACACTAGATGTTCTCCTGGGTGGGATAGGATACAAGATTTACCTGCCCCCATCATTGATGGTAAAGGCTACATAAATTCCTTACCTATAGCCTGGTATCAATTCCAAATATTATTTAGAGTAAGATAACTCAAGGTAAAATTATTATAAATTTATGTATAGGCACTAATTATGGATACAATTATCATTGGAAGGTTGTTTTGAGAAAAATATTATATTTTCAACCAAAAAATTGTGCATAAGAAGGCTCAATTCCCAATGATTTTCAAAAGGGTTGAATCGCCTTTCTATTAAAAATTATATGGATGTGTTTAATATTTTTCTTATCTATTTTTATTTTTGTATAACATTATGATCACATTTTTTTGATTTATAATATTTTGGTTTCTATTTTTTGACTAAATCACGGTAATATAAAGAATTTTGTTTTTATGAATCTTTTTATGTAGGTTCATTAAATATGATTTGAGTTCAAATCATGGGATATATTCCGAAATATTTTTTTATTGAATAATAAAAATAATCCATGATTGGCGTGATATTAAACTTTAATATGAGTTTTATTAACCCACATTGTATTTTTTGTTTTATTTTTTTTATTTAGGATTAAATTCATTAAAGAATGTTACATGATGTAAACATGTATTTAAGGGTTTCTGGGATTTTTTGAGTTTCATGTGCTTTTTGAAAAGGATCATGGTGTTCTTAAACAAGGTATTATTGTGTGTAATAACTGTTATATATTATATGAGTTTTAAGGATTTACCTTGTGACATAGAGATTTTTCATGTTGCATCCATCACATATTGTGTGGGAAAAGAAAATAAAAATTATGTTCTTCCATTAGATTCATGGAGGTCCATTAGTATAATGGAAAATACAATCGATGGTGTGAGGTTATGAGATTATTCATATGTAAATGAATAATCGAGTTTCTTAGAGGAATCTATTATGAGTTTTTTTACAGAATCTGTTGGTAATGATTTGAGGAGTGTTGATTTATTGAATATTTTGTGACTTGGTTGGTTTATATACCATTTTGGTTCAAGAATATTTACTGAAAAGAATAGTTCTATAGGGTAAAGAGATTTCATGATATATTATCTCAGTGAGTATATTGAGAATGTAATATTTACAATTATTTTTTGACTTGTCTTCAATTTAAAGTCGGGTGTTTTTAATTGAGGGAACATTGTATTCTTCATGAGTGTTGGAATTACAATGAGATTTTTTAGGGGAAAGGCTGGTAAAATGGGTGTGTGAACGAAGGTAACTATGATCAAAAGGTTCCTTCATGAATTTATCTAGCTACCTTCGATCTCATTAAAATTTATTCTCTTTAAATGCCTTGGATGTGATGAGATGATTTGAGAATGATATTGAGTTAATTGCAAATATGTATGGAATATTAAATTATTCAAGAGAAATTTTAAAGAATGATTTTTTAAATGCAATAGGGTGACCTACATTATGGTTAGAAACATCATTTCATAAAGCCAATCCATGAGTTCAATGAGCACTATAAAGGTCATTAGCAAGATACATCAAGGTAATCCAAAAAAATCGGCAAAAAATGCAAAGGTACCACTAAGCAGTGAAAAGGTATTATGTATTTTCTATAACAGAAACACTAGATTATGGCATGTCACTCTACGTAAAGTATACTTTAAAGAAAAATAACTAGATAAGGGTATCTTTGAAGACCATTAATTATGTACGGTTTATCTAAAACTGTGTAAAGGTCATTCTGGATCTAAGGGTAAAAAATAAGTTTATAAAGGTAATTCTTGATCTATGTAAGTGTGATTTAGATTGTCAAAAACATTATTCCTAATGTAATAAAGATTAATTTAGAATTTCATAATGGTTATTCCTTATTGAATTATTATGTATTGAATATGGTATAGGATATTTAAGTGATACAAAAGATTTTATATTATTCATATAAAACCAATTCATTAAAAAATAAATGGAATCCTTCCCATATTAATTATAGTGTTGGAAATACTATCTTTTCATGAATAAAATATCACAATGCTGATGAAGTAATGTTCAAAATATACGATGAGAATGAGAAGGCATGTTTTCAACTTCAAATAGAGGAGCCACGTCTTGTTAGGCTTCCTCTATATTTCAATGGGGAAAATAAACACCCATATATGGGGTTTATGTAATTAATTAATATCAATCTAACACCTATATGATTCTTTTTATGATATTTATTATCTCTAAATCTTGTTTTGTTGATAATATTATATATTTATCATTGTATTGTTTCTTTGATAAATATATTTTATACGTAGGAATTATTTTTTATTTATGTTTTAGGGTATTTCATAAGATTATACTAATAAAAAATAAATTTATAGATCCCTGATTAATTTTTATTATAGATCTTATTAAGAATTGGGTACCTAGACATTCTAATTTTTTATTTATTGGTAATTTATTGATAGTGGGGCGTACTATTATAGCAAGGGTGTTTCAATAGTAGTATAAGATCAATGGTGATTTATCATAATAAATATTTCATATGTTTTCAATCTAATCCACCAATACTTTCAAGAGGAAACTACATTATTTCATATAATTTACAATTTATTAAAGAAAGAAGATGAGATAATAAATTGGGTGTATTTTAGCTGGTTATGGAATTAATTTTTTCTCACATTAAATATTTATTTGTGGAAGTATAACCACTTGATATTTGAAAAATTATATATAAGTTTTGATGTTTTATGAGATTTTTTAAATTCATGTATCCATCCTTGTGAAATTTAATTTATTTTCCCTTACTTGTTCATTGTTTCTCTAATGAATCTCTCTAATGTATCCAATATTTATAATATTTTATCTTTTATACCTTTATGTTTTTTTAAAAACATTATTTCTTTATAGTCATTCTCAAAATAATTGTGAATATGTTCCCAATAACTCCACAATTATTCTATGTTTCCTATTCCCTCCCATATTTTAGAAATAGTACTGAAGTAGTTAAAATAAAATAAATTAATGACTAGGATAGAGTATGTTGGATAGACATTTCCCACGGGCTGACATAAGTGTCCAAGAATCTCTGAATCACCACATAGGAACAATTTTTACCAAAAACAATTAATTAACATAGCTGTGGAAAATAAATAATATTTCATCATGACCCATCCGTACATCAGACATCCATGCTGAAAGAAAATAAAATAAACATAATAAATATGGTATTAAGGAAAAAATATGAATCACACTTATTAATCTATCTACTACCTTGATATCCCTCCCCTATAATGAAAACTTTCTAACCACCTCTAGGGCACATCTATCCCCCTTCGTAGAATATATCAACCCTCCATCCATTGATTTCCATAAATGGTATTAGTATTTTTTTGGTAAATAAAATAAATTAATAAAATAAATTACAACATGCATGTCTCATGTGACTATAAAAGTCACCACACAACATATAATAACTATAATGCCCCGTGGGGAAAATCATGTTCTTACAATCAAGGGGGAAACAGATCCATGTTTCAAAATGATACTACCAAATTTTAGTTTCCTAGTATTTAACAATTACACTTCATATTAATGGTATATAATATGTGTTACTCTAGTTTCATCTCAGTCTGGTTTTTTTTATAGATGTTATTTTGGGACATTTTCATTAGATTTAGCTTCTCAAATTTTTATATTATCTCATATAATTTTATTCATTTCAGTTCTAATTGAATTAGTTTCATTACATTTAGTTCATATCAATTTGGATTAGATCAATTTAGTTTATGTTGTTTGTAGTCATATAGGATTGAATTCATTATATTTCGTCTAATTTGATTCATAATTTGTTATATTGTATTATTTTATATTAAATTAGTTTGACTTGGTCCAATTTGTCATCATTCAATTCTTTTCTATTTGATTTTTATTTTCATGATTGTTATCAGTCATGATATATTTCAGATGATCTGATTTACATTTATACTAGTATGGGTTTTTTAGTTTTTTGAATTTTTTTTGAAATAAATCATTCTATTTTATATTTTGTTTTATTCTATCCCTTTTTGTTTTATATGGTGCCACTATATTTAGTTCAAATAATTTTTGGATTACAATTCACAATCTTAATTGTTTTTGTTTTCTGTTGTCCATCTTTGTTCTTATTGATTGATGCAATCTTATTTGAGGTAGGATATGAGAGGTCTAAGTATATAATACTGATTATGTATGATTTTCTTCAGCATAACATGATATGATTTATTTTAGATCTAGTTAGTTTTAATTTTTTTTAGAAAAGGAAAATTTAATTTATTGATGATTCATCAAATAATATTCAGTTTCACTCTTTACAGTTCAATACAATTCAGATTATTTTTGTTTTTCTTACTTATGTTATGTTCTATTTCATTCAATTCAGTTTTAATGTGTTCACGTTGTTTTCATTTAATATTTATTATTTGGATCCAGATAGGTTGATTCGATTTGATTCAGTACAGTAAACACATAATTTCATATAAAACAATTATTTTAATCCCTCTATTTCATTATTTAGTTCAAAAATATGGTGTGAAATTCATGATATCATCTATTCATTAAATTTAAATGCAAATACATAATGGAACCTACCTCATACACAGGGATTTATTCTTATGAATATGGAAACATGAATATTCCATTTATTGCATGCACGCATATGCACCTTCCCATATATATAAGGACACATTACCCATATGTACTTAATTTTATGGATAAATATATACAAGGCAGTCCTTACATATATTCTTATACATGCATATATCCCATTACCTAACACGTGTATTCATTTTTAAAATATATAAATAATCACTCCTAGCCACAATATATATATATATATATACCACCACATGTTAATATATATATGTGGGGAACATATATATGTATATTCCTACTTATGCATACATGTGAAATCTCCTTTAACATTGGAAACACACAACCTTTGTAACAAGGTACAAAATACTCAAGAAAAAACATAGATAATTCAAAAAACCCCAAAACCTCAAAATTAAAAAAATTAAAAGAATCGAAATGGATCAAAAAATACTCAAAAACCATGGATATTTTTTAGTTTTTATAAAAATGTATATTCTAGAATAGAGCACCAAATATTTATAGAAAATTATGATTCTGTGTAAAATCAAAAAGTAATATAGTTTCTTTGCAATCAATATACAATCCAAAAAACAATGATTTGGGAAAATCAGATAAATGGTTTTAGTCCCAGAGTATGATTAGACTTATTTAATGGATGATGAATTAAATAATTCACGAATTGGTGAGTATGCATGTTCAATTTTAGTGATCTAAAATGAAATGCATAGTGGTGAGGAATACAAAAATATCACTTAAGTCAATCCATCATAAATAAAACCCATGCTAAAGAGAACACTACTCTACTATGTGATTTATCACTATAAAAAAAGCTGAGTAACCAATATCATGGTGTCCAAAAACATCAAAAAATTGTTAACTAGATTATAGAAAAAATTCCACCTAAAAATCATATTTAACAAAATGACTTATAGATACTCAGATATCCAATAATGATATGATAAAATAGTATGGTATTTGGAATTCATATGAAGAGTATACTATGACATTATTTTTAAAAAAATTAACAAGTAAAATGTATTTTAAAACATATAAAGCATATAATTATTTCATTTCTAACAATATTATAACAGAAACAAATAATATACTAAGAGAAACCATACAGTGATTAATTTGAGTGCATCATTTTGTTAATTTGAAATATTTATTTATAATAGAAAGTACATGGGTAGATACCCAAATTTGGGTATATTAATATACATTTCAATGAGATACAATTGTATACAAGATAACTAATGGATGAAATAAATTCCAATTTATCCTGATAAATTTTAGTAGATGGGATAGATAGTAAATCAATGAAGTATTATAAAAGGGAAATATATGATTTATTAGCTATAAAATTCCAAAAAATGGCATGTACTCCATTGAAATTAATAAATATTAATAGAACCATGCATTTAAAAAAGTGTATTTTATAATAGTATAATTGAAATTTAATAGGTAATTTATAACACTAGGGAGTATTAAATGATTATGTATAATATTAGACGGTATAAAATGGTAGTGTATGACAGTGGACATTAAAAAAATGATATTTTATAATAGTAGATAGTATTAAATGACATTGTTTTACATTATATATTAAGAAACTGATAGAGTATACTAATATACCATATAAAATGACACTGTATAATAGTAGTAATAATGTATGTATATGTTAAAAATAAATAAATCCTTAGAGAGTGTGGATTAGTTATCAAAAATCTATTAGAAACTTTTATTTTCATTAAAAGAGACACTTGATGATGCTGATAGGGAATCTTTTTCAATAACTTAGATATTAATTTTTATGCAATCTATGATGAAAACAGAATATCCATGATTAGGGAAAATAAAAAAAATCTATATAGATTAATATACAATAAAAAAATTTCTAATTAGAAATTTATATAATGGTTGAAAAAAAAGGAAACGGTATAATAGAATCATGGGTTTAATGATGGTCAAATAAACCTCAGAAAATCACTTAATGTGGGGAAAATTACATTAAAAATTTAATCATCATTATTCTGATCTACATTACCCAATCATTTAAATACATTCAAATTTAATTTCAAAAAAATCATAAAAACTAACCATTTCATAACATATTTGAATCCATTTAAAAACACCATGATTATCCAAAAAATATGGAATAATCAAATATACCAAAAACTCCATGGTTTCAAACACAACCATTTAATATAAATCATGAAGTAAATAGGGTAAACCATTATAAAACATTATATTTAGTTCAAAAAAATCATTGAAATATTTTTACACAAAATGGTATTTCAATTATAACATGAAATTCCAAATGATACCATTGAGAAATCACTCTAAAATTCTACTTTTTATTAAATTTTAAATACTATTTTCACAGGACATTTGACCAATATTGTAAATTCAATATGGTAACATTCACAAAAATCTATATTTTTATTATCCATCAAAATAGTAAAATATTTATCATCAAAATAAATATTAAATAAATAAAATTATTTACCATGGAAATCCAATAAATATAATAAAAAAATATAATTTAATAATTAAAACATATGATCAAAATAGTAATGAATTAGCAATTTAAAATTAAAATTCATAGAATGGAAAAACCAACAAGAATAAATCACACATGAGGTCCAATGCAACGTCTTTGAATATGGATATCCAAGTAACCAATAAAAAACTTCCATGAACAATAAAAAAAATAAACTAGAAAAAATGGTCAACCCCTTGATATAGGGTTCAACGAATCCACAATAGGGAAGGAAACTCATACATGAAAATTGGGAAAAAGTCACATGATACCAAACCATGGTGAGATAAACATAAACCTTGATGACCACACCATAAACTGCCAATACGTTGAGCATTAATGGGGATGATGAAAGCTGAAGCTGGGAAAAATTCATCAAAATGAAGTGGAGAATTGAGGTAGTGTTTTGTCATTTTGTGGTATGAGCATGATGGATGATAGAAGAATCTTTGTATTAGAGGTTTCACACCAGGGATGAGTGCGATGGATAATTGAGGGAGATGTTTTATGGGAGGGACAAGTGTTTGTGGGGGAGATGAGTTTTTTCTGGGGATATGCATGCTTGGATTATCCTGGTAGAAATGAGAATGGAGGGATGGTATACCTATGGTTCTATTAAATATATAGGGTTAGATTTACCTATCTCATCTATCCCAAAATCTGTTTATACCGTTGTCATAGGTTCATGGGTATAGAACAAATTTTCTGAAGTGTACCTATATAACCTGGGGATGACAACCCATATGATTATATCCTTAAATTTAAACTAACCCCAAGTAGGTCAATTGGGGAATCTTTTTATTGATATAAAAACACTATGTTTTTGTTAAATTGTTATTGAAATAACATTTTTTGGTTTATATTTAGAGGTACATTGGTTTTTTTGATATAACCTACATAGGTCGCCGTTATTTTGATATTCCTTAGTGCTTAACCACATGGGGGTATACTTATGGTATAGAGGAATGGTTATTTAAATTTTCTGTAGATAATTATATTTTCTTATGTGAAATGTTTGGTGGAATCTTAAGCAACCATTTCCCTTGAAATGAGAGAGAACATGTTGTATTCATTTGGCTCTCACATTCATCAGTCTTATGATAATTAAAAATATAATTACAAATTAATTGGTATTTTAGTCTATATAGTTAACATTCTATTTTCATTTACCAAACCAATATATGAGAATATTTTGATAAATAAAATTGGAATAAATGAACTTAAAAGGAAAATATCCTCATTTTGTCACGCTTTCAAGTGAATATGTAATGTATCATAGTTTTTTATCTAATATGCCTATTTTTCTTAGTGTCGTTAAATAAATTAATTAACATGAATTTTTTCATTATAACTTGTGACTAAATTATATATATACCCGAGACTATTTATCATCTATAATAGATCGGACCCAATGAATATGGTTGAAATAAAACATTTCCTTTCTGTTGATATTTGGGACCTCGTGTAAGGGTAATCTAAATGTTTCCAAGGAATGTTCCTTCAATGTGAATGTGGATTTCACACAAGTATCTTCTTTTATCTTATGATTAACCAGAATTTGGGGTTATGTAAGATGATTCTAGTAAATTTTATGGATGAGCAGTTATATATTTGATGATTTTACCTCTATAAAGGAACATATTTATTGCGGTCTCATCCTCATAAGTAAATTATCATCTTTAAATTATTATATTGAGTTACAATAGAGAGTTGTTTCTCAAGTTCCGTTTTACCCAAGTATGAATATTACATATGATATGACACCCCTAGATAGATGGTTTGTCACGACCCGTCCTCGGGGCCCGTGCCGTGACTACCCCAAGCCCGCCTTCCATAGGCCAGGGGCTGGCGACTAGCACCAAAGGCGTAAAATCCCGATAACTGGGAAGGCATTGCCTTTATAAAGAAATCAAGCACCACAGAGTACAAGCGGAAGTAAAACACTAAGTACAAAAAGAAGAGCTGAAAAGTAAAAAGGGGCCGGAAATACAAGCCCAACTGTAAAGTACAACTCGAAAGGGAAAACAGCGACTGAAAAGTAAAGCTGCTACGCTGAGATGTCCACTGGAAATCCCACCTGAAGGGTGGGTACAGATAGCTCCTCTGCTCCTCGGGTCCCGCCATCCGCTCCGAGTATGTTCCGCCCATTGGTCCACCTTCGGGTACCGCCTCGTCGTATAGTCCACCTCCAGGTACCGTCCAGTCCTCGAACACTCGGCCTCTGCCAGCACTGTCCGTCGTCTGCAACCAACACAACGAGGTGCGGGCATAGCCCGTGCAGGGGTGAGTATAACGATACTCAGTAGGGACCCCGAGACCCTCAAGGTCTCTCTAAAACCAACCAAGGATAAACACAAGAAGATCACAACAGATAAACTCTACTTAGGTATATGCCCATACATATACCTAAGTTATCAAGTAACCCATCTCAATCATGAGGAAACACAAGAATCATGAGATCAACGGATAACCACTACCCAGGTATATGCCCATACATATACCTAAGTTATCAAGTGACCCATCTCAATCATGAGGTTAAAAGTCTCAGCTCAAACCAGGATTTTCATTATCGAAACCGTAACTGCTGAAGAGCTCCGTCTCTAGAGTGTACAGTGGTCCTGTCACGACTCCGAGGCTGCCGCTCACTAACCTAGGACTGCTGAAGTACTCCTCCTGTCGAGTACTGCGGGTCTGCTGCCAACTACCAGGCGCTCCGTCCGCTGAGGGTCTGCTGCCAAATACCGGGCGCTACCCAGATAGCCTACTGAGGTACTCCTCCTGTCGAGTACCGCGGGTCTGCTGCCAACTACCAGGCGCTCCGTCCGCCGTGGGTCTGCCGCCAAATACCGGGCGCTCCGTCCACTGGGCTAGTCGACTCACTCCAAGTCGAGTCGGTCAAGCAGTCGTCAGGTCTCAGCCGGCTACACGGTCTCCGTACTCTGCACGCTCGTCTCCGGGAGGGTCCGCTCCACGAGCTACTGGTCGATACTCCAAGTATCACAAAGTCCCGCAAAGAAGTATCTCAAAAGTCCGTCTCGTCACAGGAGTCTCAACGCAACAGACGGCGCGTCGATCGGACGCTCGGTCTGTGAGTTATTAGCCTTTTCGTCCCAGGGGCCCGGTTGGTTTCGTGAGCGAACCAAACCCGTCCGTATCTCAACTGTACCCCGAACTCTCATAGGGTATACTCATAGGGACCGTTTCTCATCGTGATCATCATCGCCGCTGACGGTTCGTCAGACGGACGTCCTGTCTGAAAGATATCAGCTTTCCCGTTCCAGGGGCCCGGTTGGATTTCGGGAACAATCCAACCCGGCCATACTCCGACTGCATCCAAAACTCGGGCGGAGTATGTCAAAAGTTCCGTCTCATCAAGAGGAAGTCAACGAAACAGACGGCGCGTCAATCGGACGCCCGGTCTGTGAGTTATTGGCATTTTCGTCTCCGGGGCCCGGTTGGTTTTTAAGGAAAAACCAACCCGACCGTACTCCACCTGCGTCCGAACCTCGGGCGGAGTATGCCAAAAGATCCGATTCACTAAGAGGAACACAACGCGACTGACGGCGCGTCAATCGGACGTTCGTGGCTCAAGATATGAGCGTTTCCGCTCCGAAGGCCCGGTTGGTTTCGTGAACGAACCAACCCGGCCGAACTCAAAGTAACCCGAAACCTTGAGTGCGATATATCGAAACGACCGTCTCGATCCAAGGATCGCGTTGCCGCAGACGGTTCGTCATTCGGAGGTCCGAGGCTCAAGTTATGAGCCAAAAACCAAATCAGGTTCGAAACGGGGGGGTCCGGGTCCGGGCCGACCCGGCCCGACCCCCCCCCCCCTGGGCGGCGCGGTGGCCGGCGGCGGCGGCCGGCGGCGGCGGACGGCGGCGGCGCGGTGGCCGGCGGCGGCGCGCGGCGGCGGCAGCGGGCCGCGCTGGCGGTCGGCCAGCGGGGAGCAAGGCTCCCGCTTTGCTGGAAGGCGGCGCGGCAATTAGCCGCGCCGGTTTGTAAGAACCGCCCCCCCCCCCAACGTGGGGGGCTTGATTGAAGGGCGGCGCGGCAATCTGGCCGCGCCGTTTATTTTTTTTTTAAACCGCCCCCAACCACGTGGGGGGGGCCTGCTGGCGGTGAACCAAGGGGGCTGCTGCCCCCTTCCCTCATGAACCGCCCCCCTCATTAAGAGGGGGGGTTTAATGGATGGCCGGGGGATTAATTCCCCCGGTTTTTTAAGACATCCGGCCGGCCCGCTGGCCGGCCGGTTTTTACCAACGGGACCGGAAATTCCGGTCCCGCCCTCGTCTTCCGACGCCGGCGGCCGCGCCGCCGGTCTCCTCTTCCGCCGCGGCCCGGAACCGGCCGCGGTCTTCTCATCCTGCCGCGGCCCGGAACCGGCTGCGGTCTCCTCTTCCGCCGCGGCCCGGAACCGGCCACGGTCTTCTCGTCCCGCCGCGGCCCGGAACCGGCCGCGGTGTTCGTCGTCCGGCGCGGTGCGACGGCACCGCGCCACTTCCGCTGTGCCCTGAATCCTTCCAACGCGGCGCGACGGCGTCGCGTTCTTGAAGACTCTCCTCGGTGAGGCGCGACGGCGATGCGTAAAATTAAACGCACAATCATCCGCGTGGTGCGACGGCACCACGCCACTTGCTTCCACCCGCAAGAACAACAAGAACGTTGGAGGGGGGGGGGGTTCGGCCGTGTTCGTGCGGTCCGGCCCCCTCGCGTTAATAATAATAACGCAACTAAAGAAAAATCACGTCACACGTTAATCTTGCTAAAAGCACGATCAAGAATGAAATGAGGAATCCAAAAGAAAATCGACAACCCCTACCTCGGTTTTAAGATTCGAAGAATCGTCTACGATCCGCGGAAGACGGCGTCGCGGAAGTCGGGCGTCGCGGTCGTCGTTCGTCAAATCCGTTGACGGAGTGCTATGCCCGAAGAGACACGACGATGGCGGATCTTCGTTTGCCGACGAAGGTTGTCCGAAGAAGAGATGGCGTCCCCTTCGTTGTCACGGTGAACGAAGAAAGGAGTCGCGGCGTTCTTCGTCGGAAAAGAGAGCGTTCCTCGTCAAGTCTTGAGGAAAGTCAAGATATAAAGAAAGCAACGATCTCAAGAACCCTTACCTCGATAGTCGCACGTTGACGGAGTCGTGGAATATCGGTGTCGATTCCTTTGACGTCGGAGGAAGATTCGTTGTCGAAGGCGTTCGTCGCGGAAAACCGTCGCGGAAGGGATGACGCGGAAGAAGTACGTCGCGTCGCGGATACGGCGTCGCGGATGGATCGTGTTCTTCGGCGGAGAAGTTCTTCGTTGAAGAACGACGTTCTTCGCGTTCTTCGTTGAGGTTGAAGAAGAAGAAGAGGAGCTCTCCACCTCTCAAGAAGACAAACGATCAACCCAAAATAAAATAAGATAACATCTTATTTTATTATTACAAAACATAAAAGAATTTCAAAAGTTTGAAATTCAAAATGGCTAACCCCAAAATTAACTCACTTATTTAATATACAAGAGTTGTATAATTAAAAAGAAGTTAAGTTATCAAGCCATTAAGAGGGAGAGTGGGGAGTTGAAAAGGTGTGGGTTCGTGTGGGCCCCACCACACTTAATCCTCCCAAGGGAGGTTAAGTGGGTGTGGGTCCCACTCCGAACCTCCTTAGATAGGTTTTAAGAAGTTAAAATAAAATTTGTTCTACACAAATTTTATTTAACTCAACCTAAACCCTCAAAAAAAAACTTTCAACCCGCAACAAACGCAACTCCCGAAAAGGTCTCTTTAAGCGAATATCGGCGCTGCGAGTTCATCGGTGCCCTCAGATTTCAATTCCGAGCACCGGATAAAAAGTTAGGAATTCCCGCTCGTTCGT
Source organism: Viscum album (assembly GCA_963277665.1). Lineage (NCBI taxonomy): Eukaryota > Viridiplantae > Streptophyta > Magnoliopsida > Santalales > Viscaceae > Viscum > Viscum album. The sequence continues at coordinate 133,543,687 of OY728162.1, forward strand.
TCACTGAACGTACCCGAGCCAAACTTCGGAACTTAATTCCGGGCACTCCGGGCCTCCGAATCAGGTGCCGTCTGAAACCGCGCTCTTGTAAAATTCTAAAGAAAATTAAGAAAAAATTTCCCTTGAATTTTACGGGTCTTTACATTACTCCCACCTCAGGGCTTTACGTCCCCGTAAAGCTTCAACTCACACCTAAGGGAAACAAAGTAGTACTGAGCACGCAACTGAGCTTTACGCTCCCATATGCTCACCTGAAGATCTTGTGCTACCCGAGAAGCACCCCAGAGGAAGCAACCGTTCACGTAGAACCTACTCTTGTCGATCCTCAATCTCTACTAGAATCTCAGTGCTTATCGCCCTGTCATCGACGTCCAACTCCCCGGGGTCGATGACGTGCGAAGAAACATACACGTATCTCCACAGCTGAGACACGTGGTGGACACTAAGCACCCGGTGCGACTGAGGTGGTAGGGTTAAGCGGTAAACCTCCTCGCCTACCCTGCTGAAGATCAAAAGGGTCCATCGAACTTCGGAGATAACATGCCGCCTCGGCCACATCTCCGAAACCTCATCGGGTTGAGACCGTATAAGAACGTGTTCGTCACCCTCGAACTCAAGAGGTTTCCCTTTTTAGGTTAGAACTGAACTCAAACTCCTGCTGCCACAGGGGTAGGGTTGACCAACTCAAGAGTGATCGGTCACACCCTCTTATGTCTGAGTTTAACATGAGCTGCCCAGGGTTTCCTTTTCGCCGACCAAGGAAAACCCATTCCGACGTTTGCCTAAAACAGTCAACCGGGGTATGATTTGTGAATCAAAACCATACCCAGATCAACGTCGTAAGGCCTCTACGCTGCCACCAAGAGATTCCAACCGAAACTCTCGCCTCAAGGTCAAATCACACCGTCGGCGTAAGCGTGATTATCGAGTCTCCTCCCAAAGGTATCTCCAGACGTGAGGGTCAAGTCTACGGCTTACCCGGAACCTCTAGGTCTGGGACATGATTCGTGGAAGGGTAGAATGATTGGTTCCTACGTCTATAGATATGGCAGCTCGTAGTAGACATAATCCGTACCCCGAATCATTCTTAGAGCTCCTGGGTCACACTCCTTGACCGCAATGCAGCTATTCTCCTCCCCAGCCCTCCTGCTCCCTGAGCCTGGCAGGGACTACTAAGTCGGGTGGTCGTAACATGTCGAAATGTACACCACCACATGCTGCTCTCCAAGCTCTGCTTCCACGTCTGCTACCCTGCAGATTCATCTGTCCTTAGCACTTCCTCCTCCTGAAACATTTTACACGCCCGAGTCTCTGCTACCGGTACCGCCGGTAGTGTCTGCTGACCAACAGGTAGTGACATAGCTGGCGCTCTACCCGTAGGTACTAATCCAGGTATCGGTTCGCGTACCGAAGCCTCGTTACTATAAGGACCAACCTCATGGTCACTCTCTGGAAACACCTGGAGCTAAGATCATCATCCGCTCTACTAGTATCCAAGCTAGGCGTAGAACTCTAGCATTCGTCTCCATCCAGTCCACTGCTGCCTGGGAAATCTGTCTCGCCTCGTATCCTCAGAGGCCTCTACTGCTGGAACTCGTGCATCGTGCTCTGCTAGCGTGCACCGTCAGCTAGTGGCATCTGCTGCCTAACGGGTGGTGGTGCTGCTGGTACACCACCCGAAGGTGCCAACACTGAAAAAGGGCCCTGCACTAGAGTCTCGCTGTTCGGTGGGCCATCATGAAAGAAACAACGTAACACGATCAAACGATTATACCTGGTGAGCTGACCTGGTTTGAGCTGTTTTAAGGGGAAAAACCTTTGAAAACACACACGCAATCAGTGTTTTCGTGCACAAAGTCGGAAATCAGTTGTCAGGGTCCTGGTGTATGGATACGTCGGCCGCCCGCACCAACACTGGACTCCCTGAACTGAAAACCACACTCGGTACTCTCAACACTATTGCTTCACAGAAAGAGACATCAGAGTTATAAGTTCTGCGGTAGAACCGAACTCCTCTGATACCAATTTGTCACGACCCGTCCTCGGGGCCCGTGCCGTGACTACCCCAAGCCCGCCTTCCATAGGCCAGGGGCTGGCGACTAGCACCAAAGGCGTAAAATCCCGATAACTGGGAAGGCATTGCCTTTATAAAGAAATCAAGCACCACAGAGTACAAGCGGAAGTAAAACACTAAGTACAAAAAGAAGAGCTGAAAAGTAAAAAGGGGCCGGAAATACAAGCCCAACTGTAAAGTACAACTCGAAAGGGAAAACAGCGACTGAAAAGTAAAGCTGCTACGCTGAGATGTCCACTGGAAATCCCACCTGAAGGGTGGGTACAGATAGCTCCTCTGCTCCTCGGGTCCCGCCATCCGCTCCGAGTATGTTCCGCCCATTGGTCCACCTCCGGGTACCGCCTCGTCGTATAGTCCACCTCCAGGTACCGTCCAGTCCTCGAACACTCGGCCTCTGCCAGCACTGTCCGTCGTCTGCAACCAACACAACGAGGTGCGGGCATAGCCCGTGCAGGGGTGAGTATAACGATACTCAGTAGGGACCCCGAGACCCTCAAGGTCTCTCTAAAACCAACCAAGGATAAAAACAAGAAGATCACAACAGATAAACTCTACTTAGGTATATGCCCATACATATACCTATGTTATCAAGTAACCCATCTCAATCATGAGGAAACACAAGAATCATGAGATCAACGGATAACCACTACCCAGGTATATGCCCATACATATACCTAAGTTATCAAGTGACCCATCTCAATCATGAGGTTAAAAGTCTCAGCTCAAACCAGGATTTTCATTATCGAAACCGTAACTGCTGAAGAGCTCCGTCTCTAGAGTGTACAGTGGTCCTGTCACGACTCCGAGGCTGCCGCTCACTAACCTAGGACTGCTGAAGTACTCCTCCTGTCGAGTACTGCGGGTCTGCTGCCAACTACCAGGCGCTCCGTCCGCTGAGGGTCTACTGCCAAATACCGGGCGCTACCCAGATAGCCTACTGAGGTAATCCTCCTGTCGAGTACCGCGGGTCTGCTGCCAACTACCAGGCGCTCCGTCCGCCGTGGGTCTGCCGCCAAATACCGGGCGCTCCGTCCACTGGGCTAGTCGACTCACTCCAAGTCGAGTCGGTCAAGCAGTCGTCAGGTCTCAGCCGGCTACACGGTCTCCGTACTCTGCACGCTCGTCTCCGGGAGGGTCCGCTCCACGAGCTACTGTTCGATACTCCAAGTATCACAAAGTCCCGCAAAGAAGTATCTCAAAAGTCCGTCTCGTCACAGGAGTCTCAACGCAACAGACGGCGCGTCGATCGGACGCTCGGTCTGTGAGTTATTAGCCTTTTCGTCCCAGGGGCCCGGTTGGTTTCGTGAGCGAACCAAACCCGGCCGTATCTCAACTGTACCCCGAACTCTCATAGGGTATACTCATAGGGACCGTTTCTCATCGTGATCATCATCGCCGCTGACGGTTCGTCAGACGGACGTCCTGTCTGAAAGATATCAGCTTTCCCGTTCCAGGGGCCCGGTTGGATTTCGGGAACAATCCAACCCGGCCATACTCCGACTGCATCCAAAACTCGGGCGGAGTATGTCAAAAGTTCCGTCTCATCAAGAGGAAGTCAACGAAACAGACGGCGCGTCAATCGGACGCCCGGTCTGTGAGTTATTGGCATTTTCGTCTCCGGGGCCCGGTTGGTTTTTAAGGAAAAACCAACCCGACCGTACTCCACCTGCGTCCGAACCTCGGGCGGAGTATGCCAAAAGATCCTATTCACTAAGAGGAACACAACGCGACTGACGGCGCGTCAATCGGACGTTCGTGGCTCAAGATATGAGCGTTTCCGCTCCGAAGGCCCGGTTGGTTTCGTGAACGAACCAACCCGGCCGAACTCAAAGTAACCCGAAACCTTGAGTGCGATATATCGAAACGACCGTCTCGATCCAAGGATCGCGTTGCCGCAGACGGTTCGTCATTCGGAGGTCCGAGGCTCAAGTTATGAGCCAAAAACCAAATCAGGTTCGAAACGGGGGGGTCCGGGTCCGGGCCGACCCGGCCCGACCCCCCCCTGGGCGGCGCGGTGGCCGGCGGCGGCGGACGGCGGCGGCGGCGGGCGGCGGCGCGGCGGGCCGCGGCGGCGGCGGCGGCGGGCCGCGCTGGCGGCGGCAGCGGGCCGCGCTGGCGGTCGGCTAGCGGGGAGCAAGGCTCCCGCTTTGCTGGAAGGCGGCGCGGCAATTAGCTGCGCCGGTTTGTAAGAACCGCCCCCCCCCCCAACGTGGGGGGCTTGATTGAAGGGCGGCGCGGCAATCTGGCCGCGCCGTTTATTTTTTTTTTAAACCGCCCCCAACCACGTGGGGGGGGCCTGTTGGCGGTGAACCAAGGGGGCTGCTGCCCCCTTCCCTCATGAACCGCCCCCCTCATTAAGAGGGGGGTTTTAATGGATGGCCGGGGGATTAATTCCCCCGGTTTTTTAAGACATCCGGCCGGCCCGCTGGCCAGCCGGTTTTTACCAACGGGACCGGAAATTCCGGTCCCGCTCTCGTCTTCCGACGCCGGCGGCCGCGCCGCCGGTCTCCTCTTCCGCCGCGGCCCGGAACCGGCCGCGGTCTTCTCATCCTGCCGCGGCCCGGAACCGGCCGCGGTCTTCTCGTCCTGCCGCGGCCCGGAACCGGCCGCGGTCTTCTCGTCCCGCCGCGGCCCGGAACCGGCCGCGGTGTTCGTCGTCCGGCACGGTGCGACGGCACCGCGCCCCTTTCGCCGTGCCATGAATCCTTCCAACGCGGCGCGACGGCGTCGCGTTCTTGAAGACTCTCCTCGGCGAGGCGCGACGGCGATGCGTAAAATTAAACGCACAATCATCCGCGTGGTGCGACGGCACCACGCCACTTGCTTCCACCCGCAAGAACAACAAGAACGTTGGAGGGGGGGGGGGGGGTTCGGCCGTGTTCGTGCGGTCCGGCCCCCCTCGCGTTAATAATAATAACGCAACTAAAGAAAAATCACGTCACACGTTAATCTTGCTAAAAGCACGATCAAGAATGAAATGAGGAATCCAAAAGAAAATCGACAACCCCTACCTCGGTTTTAAGATTCGAAGAATCGTCTACGATCCGCGGAAGACGGCGTCGCGGAAGTCGGGCGTCGCGGTCGTCGTTCGTCAAATCCGTTGACGGAGTGCTATGCCCGAAGAGACACGACGATGGCGGATCTTCGTTTGCCGACGAAGGTTGTCCGAAGAAGAGATGGCGTCCCCTTCGTTGTCACGGTGAACGAAGAAAGGAGTCGCGGCGTTCTTCGTCGGAAAAGAGAGCGTTCCTCGTCAAGTCTTGAGGAAAGTCAAGATATAAAGAAAGCAACGATCTCAAGAACCCTTACCTCGATAGTCGCACGTTGACGGAGTCGTGGAATATCGGTGTCGATTCCTTTGACGTCGGAGGAAGATTCGTTGTCGAAGGCGTTCGTCGCGGAAACCGTCGCGGAAGGGATGACGCGGAAGAAGTACGTCGCGTCGCGGATACGGCGTCGCGGATGGATCGTGTTCTTCGGCGGAGAAGTTCTTCGTTGAAGAACGACGTTCTTCGCGTTCTTCGTTGAGGTTGAAGAAGAAGAAGAGGAGCTCTCCACCTCTCAAGAAGACAAACGATCAACCCAAAATAAAATAAGATAACATCTTATTTTATTATTACAAAACATAAAAGAATTTCAAAAGTTTGAAATTCAAAATGGCTAACCCCAAAATTAACTCACTTATTTAATATACAAGAGTTGTATAATTAAAAAGAAGTTAAGTTATCAAGCCATTAAGAGGGAGAGTGGGGAGTTGAAAAGGTGTGGGTTCGTGTGGGCCCCACCACACTTAATCCTCCCAAGGGAGGTTAAGTGGGTGTGGGTCCCACTCCCAACCTCCTTAGATAGGTTTTAAGAAGTTAAAATAAAATTTGTTCTACACAAATTTTATTTAACTCAACCTAAACCCTCAAAAAAAAAACTTTCAACCCGCAACAAACGCAACTCCCGAAAAGGTCTCTTTAAGCGAATATCGGAGCTGCGAGTTCATCGGTGCCCTCGGATTTCAATTCCGAGCACCGGATCAAAAGTTAGGAATTCCCGCTCGTTCGTTCACTGAACGTACCCGAGCCAAACTTCGGAACTTAATTCCGGGCACTCCGGGCCTCGGAATCAGGTGCCGTCTGAAACCGCGCTCTTGTAAAATTCTAAAGAAAATTAAGAAAAAATTTCCCTTGAATTTTACGGGTCTTTACATGGTTCATCATTCAGATTGATAATCCTTTTGAAGGGTGTGATTATTATATAATTATATAGTTTATTTGTTAGGAAAGCCCAAAGCATGGTGTTACACTCTGTAGGTTGTGTAACCGTACTCTTTCTTTAGTGATAGAGGCCTTGGTTGGACTTCATGCCCAATTAAAATTATATGGGACAATAAAAATATAGGTTACATAATTCATGGAATCCATCACATAGAGGGAATTGCAGATTCATTAGTCATATATAAAGTATTAATAGGTGTTCCTCTACACTAGGGACATATCAATGTAGTACTAATGGATACAAGTGATACATATAATAGAATATGGTTGTGTAGTGAAACATATAATATTAGTGTAATTGATTAAGAGTCAATATATTACACAATGTTTATGGGTCACTTTTGAAGCAGAATAGCCAAAATCTTTAGAGAAGATTCATTTGACCTGGTGATGGGGTTGATGTTGCCAAAGGAACCATTATTGTGACACTTCAAATCAGTTTAGTTTAAGATTTTATGCATGATACTAATGATGCACGTTAATGCACCTTAAGAGAGCATCACATGTGCGTTTAGAGTTAATATGTTCTAGTGCACTGGTAAGAGGCTAGTTTTAGTTTATCATTATTATGGGACTCAGTATAGAATGTTGGAAATATACTTAATACATATTTTTGTTGGATTCAACAAGTTACATGGGATGAATTCCCATTTTCAAAAAATGATGACTATGAAACTTCTAATACAGGGATCATCAGGCTGGTCAATGAGAATCTTGTCCTTCCATGTAGAGAGTGTGAAACCTTAAAAGACTATTTAGGACTGGAAAACTATATTACCAAATCCGAAGAGGCATGTAGTTCTATTTTTCTAGTCATTGTGATGATTATTAAGCTAAACCATTGTTATGGGTTGGGATGGAGGATATACACTACATTCAGGATCAAGGTTTGTGGGAAACCCAAAGGATGTAACTATTATATGTCCGGTCTATTCATGAAAGGTAACATAATGAAAAATGGTTTTATGTGTACATATCCTTTTAGGACAACATGGGTTTATGTTTAACTATGGCATGGGTTTTTTGACACAATAACATAATTCATTGATTGTGAGGGCACAACGATCAGCTAATTTTGATGTATAGGAATGTCACATCATGGTCTTCAGATAATTTCATCCAATGGTGGTTTTTTTATTCTTTTTATTAGTGGTTGGTCATGGTTTATTGGAATCTATACTGGGCACTTCATCTAAGATATGGAGAGAGTATCTTCTGTATTTTGAGTAATAATTGATATCCTCTATGATTATTCTTTGGTTTTTTAAAATCTTAACCCTTATCATGACATCATTTAGGGGATACAGAGAGAGAATCAATTACATAACATGCTAAAGATAGAATTAAATATCTTCAAGGATCAATAAATATACTTTTCGGTAGTTTTTATTCAGGAGAATGGATGGTTATGGAGGCATGGTTTTTCACGAGTGATACATGGGTTCTTGTATATGAACAACTTGTATAGAATTATGGACACTAGTTGGTTCTCTTACAAGATTTCCATGTGAAATGCTGATTTTGGGATTCATTAGTATTTGGATATGTGGAATTCTCGACCATATACCAACATCTCACATATAACTTCCTTTTTTATTAACTAAGAGAAATTCCATGGGCTTCATTAGTTGATTCTGATGTTAACCATGAATGCTTTTATGATCGGTTAATGTTTATAAAGTGAAAATAAAATAGCATCTAATCAGATGTAAACCTATGTTTGTGATATAGTGTGACATCTGAAAAGATCATTTAATTAAGAGGCATCACCAGATGAGGGTTAAGAAATTTAGGGATAATTATTGGAATAAACATGGAATTCCATAACATAAAGCCATTAAAATCCTGATTTAGATGCATCAATTTGTAATGTGAATAATTCTCACATATAGTAAGTTGATAATGTCTCTACATTATCCTATCATGTATGGTATAATGTGGTTGATGAGGAACCACATCCGACATATTGTCAGGATGATTTAATTTTAGTTTATAATTCAGCTGAGTATTTTCATGGCTTAATCATTATTAATGAGGTAAATGGGATATCGATCAGTCAATCATGTTCAAAAACATACGGAATTTCATCGTTTAAATTATAAATAAATTATTAAATATGAAATTATGATGGTTGGATCACCATGAATCTGAATTTTCCATTTAAATCTAAGAATTATTTTTGGATGGCTCGTAGGCTAGTTGATTAAAGGAGACAATGAAGTGTTAATGAAAAGGGTTAGATAGGATTAGGTAAGCATCATCTTGATTGTTCAGTTTTGGATAAGAGTGCTAGATCGGATTGTGATGTCTTATGTGATGTACCCCGAGAATAGATACATGAATATTCATTGAGCTTTAAAAATGTAATGTGTCCATTTTAACAGTTTTCGATGATTTATCTAAGTCCAATGATGTTTCATTTTTTCCAATGGATTTTCAAGTATAAGATGTTCAATTGTGGTGGTATTTTAATTTTCAACATTTTACCGTTATAATTTTTTCAATGGAATTTGAAAATATTGATTTGGTGGATTTTTAAAATCATAAATGAAACTTCAATATATAAATATAATAGTTGGAATTATTAACAGTTCTGTTAATATATGGGGTCTAAGGGCTATGTAGTGTATCAGGTAATCCATTATGATTTGAGAGCATCAGGATTCAAAAACATAAATATTTTAAATGGTAATGGAGGTGCACTGCATGCACAATGTTAGTGAAAACTATACACCAAAAAATTTCAAACCATATTTGGGGGATAATAATTTAATTAACCATGAAATAGGAGGCACAAATCCATGGGAGTTATTTTACATAAAATTATAGTACAGAAATCAAAATTTGTGACATGTTTTTTAAACTGTGTGCTGAGCACGTATATTTAGTTCCCCTTATGTAGTGGTGATGTGTCGGTGGCATGAAATTTGAAAAAACAAAAGATCCTAAAAGTTATCCTAATAAAATGAGTTAAATTACCTTTGGACCCCTAATTTCTTTTAATAGTACTCCTTACTTCTTCCCATCACTAATTCACAAAAGCTTCCTACATGTAGATATAATTTATCTTTTCCTAGAATGGTCAATTCCACCTCATCTAGACTCCGCATCTAGCATCATCGGTTACATTTTATCACCCTTCTATAGAATGCGATTCATCCTTCCTTCTTTTTAATTTTATTATTCTATGATGAATTCTATTTCAATGCGATCTAATATTCCTAATTTTTTTGGAATTATATTTGTGATAGATTTTCTCTTGATTCATTTGAAATATAATCCTACTAATGGATGATAAAATCCTCCTAAAGATGAGGAATGTTGTAAATATAATTTAAAATAAATTCAATTCATTTTTATATTTCTTTTATTATTACTCATGCCATCAATTCCTTATATTGTTTCAATAATAAGAAATGAATTAAATTCATCACCTAAATAGAGTAATGAAATTCTTAAACACCACTATACATGGTTGGAGGTGTCTGATCTCATCCTGATCCACCAAATGGGAAGTTTAATTAATATTACTTGACTAATTTTCTCAGTTTTGAGAAAAAATACAATAAGTTGTGTTTAACTACACTTGATTTTTTTCAATGACTCAATTATGTTGATTAAATTTTAGAGAAGGATTAAGATACATTTATAATAATTATTCCATATATGTATACCACGTGATAGTGAGATGCCCTTTTTACGTTAAGTGGATGGTTATATTTTATGGATAATTCTTGGGAAAACATGTGTGTTTTAAAATTTTAATAGAATACAGATTGAGCAATAACCAGTGTTCAAAATTGAATATTAATATTGACTTTGATTTGATTAATTGATGAAAAAATGGTATTATAACTGAATTGAGTAATAAATTATAATTTCTACCCACTTAGACCATTTTATTTCTTATAATTAAAATGTTAAATATTTTTAAATGAAATTGTTTTTTGGAATATATAATCCCATGGAATATGAAACGCCTTTGTGGATGTTGTCTCCAACATATGATCAATCCACATTATTAGAGGTTTTGGGTTGAATTTTGTAAATTCAATGGTGTGAAAAATAGCACGTCCCTAAAAACACATTTATTATTATTATTCAGAAGGTAATACATCATAAATTTTGATACTTAGGTATTTAATCCATTAAAATTGTGATAATAAATCTTGGAGTCCCTTATAAATTATGATACTCAGGTATGTCATCCATTATAAATTGGGATAAGTGGGTATGGATTGACTTTTAAATTATGATACATGTGCATGTTTTCCCTAATAAATTAATATAATAGATCTATGAATACATCATTATTACTTTGGATAAATTCACTTGGTGTCCCTTATTAATAATATCAGATTCTTCTGATTATGCATTTAATCTTGAGTTATTCCTTGAGTATTGGCTAGTATTACATAAATATATATATGAATAAATATTTCATCATGTGTATGGTATATATATATATATATACATTTTTATATATAAATTTATATACCAATATACATGTTGAAACATCATTAGAGATATTCCATCTTAGTCAAAATATGGTATTCTCTATTAGGTGTCCATTGAAAAACATGATTCTTGCATGATTATATTAATTTACTTACTATCTTATTTAAATACCTTAACACTATAGTATTAGATAGTTATAAACAATATTTCATTAGAAAATATTTTTTTTGGAAGAGAATTTTTATATCACACCATATTTTGTTCGTTGTTTGGTACCCAAACTGGCCTCGTGGTTGCAGGATAATGATTCACGATTTGGATTTCTTGGTATGGTTCCATGGGATTTTTTCTTGTATATGGAATATTATGATCAATGGAATGATATGGTCCTAATGATTACAATGGTGACAACATTTAGCCTTTTTTAATTTTGTTTTGTATTGTTTATATATTACCTTCTATATATCTACCACTTATATATTGTTTCATCACATTGATATCACATGTTTTTATTTTTTAAAATTTATAGGTTATACGATTTATTTTAATTTCCTATATTTAATACTAATTATATACATGATTATTTATTATATAGGATTAGGATATTCGGATCATGAGGTTGTAGTCTCCTCATCATACAATCATATAACCATTGATATTATTTGATAACTTCTATCAAATGTAGAGGAATGCTTGAATCCATGAGTAGAAGTACCTCAAGGAACCATTCAATTGGATCCTTTTATATATAAAACCATCCGGTATAGGTAGTGATGAAAAATAAAATATATCGTTTCATAGTAATATTCCATTAAGTATGCATGAGAATTGTTTTTGTAATAGTAGTAAATTAAATATAAAATGTTTGTATCATTAAAATTTCAAAATTTATGTATAATAAAGATATATATGAAATCATGATAATATGGTTATGAAATATTTTAAGGTGGATAAGGAATCATAAAACATGAAATAGATTGTTAAATAAAATTACATATTCTTCAATAATATCATTTTAGATCACATCATATAAATTTTTATGTTGGTATTTTGGATAGACAAAGACTTCAAATGTAATATCAAATGTTTTTAAAACAATGTTGTGCTTCATAGCATCTAAAACACACAAGAAAGATATTAACAAAAATCAAGAAATAATGATATTTAAATATGATAATTTTATCCTAGAAATTGTAATAGTGTGTATAAATAATAATAAACACATAATAAAATATATATGTGGTTCATTATAAATAAAAATTATTGATTAATTATTAGGAAATAAATACTCAATTTTTTTGGTAAAGTAATTTAATTCTTCAAAAATATGTTTTCTACAAATATTATTCTAATTTTTTTGTAAGAAAATAATATATTTACTTTCCTAACCTTGGTAAAAATGTATTTTATATAATTAAAATAATATTTTATACCATCATATCAAAATTATTCTTCAGTGATGTTTTTGTTTTTTCTGAAAATAAGGATTTTCATTTCAATGGTGAGATATACTACATTTAATCTAAACAATTTTTTTATTAACTTATAAAGTTACATTCTTTAGAAAATTATTTCCCAAAAAAATATTTCAATTATACAATTAATAACCCAATTATGGTCTTTGGAATGAATGTTATACTTGAATTTGGAATAAAACATTTATATACATAGAAAATGAATTTTCTAGAATAATATTTTCTAGTTGTGTTTTGTTTATTAATATTAAAATTATGTTTTCAATATATTTGAATTGAATCAATAAAAATGTATTCTATATTTAGAATCAATACACTCATATTGGGTAAGTTGGTCACTTTTATTTTTGGTAATTTTATATAGTCACCATAGTAAATTGTTTTCAATGTGATAAGGGTATATTGGGTAACTATGGTTAATAATAATGTAATTGGGAACTAAAAATCATCCTATCACATTCATTAATTTTATTTTATGCACATATTTCATCAATAATAACAAAAAATTCATATACATAAACTTTTAATTCCATTTATTTATGATTTTGACCATTTTATTAAATAAGTTAGATATGGCGAAAAAATGTTAGTTTTCTTCTTTAAATATACATAATATATTATGATAGGGATAAATAAAAAAATTATATATATTCATTATATATATATATATTATTATTTAGGTTAAATTATTTATAATTTCTAGAAATTTAATATTTACCTTAAATCCTTGCACAACATGAATAAAATATTTGTTAAATTAATAGAAAAATAAAATTACTTAAATTTAAATATAGTAAAGGTAATATAATTCTACTTAGTTATGGTGTTATGATAATTTTTTTAGGTGAATATATAATTTTAGATATGTTTGAAAGGGTGATATTATAATTCCATCATTTCACCATGTAGTTAAAGTCATGTGAAATTAAGGGTTTTAAAAATGACTTGAAAAATATTTTATAGTAAATAATATTTTATCAAATCATTTATAATTAAAAAAATATATTTTATTTCAAAAAAATAATGATATATGGTTTAAAACATCAATAGTTTATCATTTATTAGTTTTTTTATTTTATTGTATCATTATTGGCCTTTGAAGGAGTGAACTCTTTAATAGTACTATAACTTCCAAACGGGTTAACTGGGGGTCAAAACTAGAAGATATGGATGAAAAAATAACCATATCTTATCCAAAATTTATTATATTATAGTAGTTGTTGAAATAATATAATTAATGTTTAATTAAAATAATTTTGAGCCATTTTTATATAAATTACTATTTTATATTAATAAACAATATTATGAAATTAAAAAAATATTTATCCCCTCATTTATAAAAGTACAACACTTATCTCAATTCTTCACAACACATTGAGCCATATATCTTAATAAAAACCATCGAAATTATCCTATAAGAATACATTGAGAATTTTGGATGTTCTATTTTACTGAAACGAGAAACCGTAGTTCTTCGTAGAGAATATCTAATGGGGAGCATTCGAAAAAGAGGTAATCATCTCTATTAACTCTTTCAAATTACATTCCCCTTCAAATTTGTCAACATTTATTGAAAATATCATAAAATAATTAGTATAGTATTGTAAAAAAACTTTCATTTTATTATTATTATTATCAAAAAACCATTTTCCATATATTTTATATACTATGAACGACAAAAACATTACATGTGTGCACATAAAACTATATAATTCCACAGAGAGGTGTAATTCATTTTTCATCACCACATTAAATGGATGGTTGTAAATATTGAACATGTTAATATATATGATATTAATGAATTAAATATAACACTTTATTTTTAATATCATATATACCTTATTACCTTCAAATCTATTGGAATTTGATAATTTCTCTTCTTCCTAAGCGTATACTTCTACCTACAAAAAGTGATACTATTCATTTTTCATTTCCATTTTACATGTATCCTAATAAGGATATATTTTAATGAATATATATGATATTTATATCATGATAAAAATTCGATATAATATGTAACCACAATCAAATAACACAGACCTGAACTTCCACTATAAAACATGCATGTGAAAATAAAGGAGTTAATGCACCAAAGAATGGAAATAATTAAAATTTGTTCTCAAACTGGTGATAATATGTTAAAAAAAGATAATATATGATATTATAAATGTTAATATGAGTCTATAATAAATTAAATAACATGTTTAAAACCATTATATTTTGATTTAAATCATTTTTAACTGGGAAATTAGAGGTAAAGGATTTCATATCATTTTCAAATCCATTGAGAAAAATTTGGTAATATACACCTCTTAACTTTTATTTAGTGCATATAATAACCCTATGAATTATTTAATGTTAATATATATTTATTCATGTTGATTAATGATACAATTCATGTTTCTATTTTGAAATTCATTCTTAAAATAATTACTGATATTATTTCTCATTTTAACGGTGTATATTTTCCCACTATATACATTTTGTTCATTTTTTTAACAATAATATTCAATAAAATGTTTTATAAAGGAATTATTTGGTAATATTTGAATTTTTAAATATTAATAATGGAATATTTTCAATGTCTCCATTAAATGGTTCATTTTCAACCTTATTTATAAAAAAAGTAAAAATGAATTTTTTTAAACATATATAGAATTGATGAACCTTCATACTACCTAAAAGTTTTATATTATTTAGAATATTATATAAGATTTCAAAAAATATATAATAAAACCCCATTGAGACGGTTTTTCTCATCCATTTTTTTATTCACTAAACTACATGAATTTAATTCAAACCCTATATTTTGATGAATTGATAGTTATCATTTATCTATTTTTAATTATTTGGTTATTAAAATTCTCTAAAATGTCTGCATTCTTATAGTAATTTAACATTACATTTACATTCACCATTTCACCATTTATACACTCACTGTTTTACAATTAATTTTGTTTTATTGCTAAGAAATATTGATATTCCAAATTATTTATTAAATATAAATATTTGTTGATATATAATATTATCCATTAATTTAATCAATAATATTATTTATGAGGAATGAACTGGAAAACTTTTGATGGGTGGGGATAAGAATTATATAGTCCATAAATGCATCAAACAGACTCATTTGGGAAAATAGTTGGCAAAATTAAATGGATATTTACCAATAGTTTTAAATGGTTTCACTGTACAATATTCATGGTAGAGATATCAGGATATTTGAGATCGTGATATCCAATAATATTAAATTACATAATTTAGAATTTATTAATTATTATCCACGACAATATAGTATTATTGTTACCAATGTATATATTTCTTAATCAAGTTACAGATTAAATGTAATGTGTTTTATTTTATTTACCTTTCTATATTGATTATGCCTTATTTACTCATTCTTGTTTCCACTATACATAACCCTTACAGAGAATCTATAATCATTCATTATATTTTCCCTTTTCTCAATTATATGAAGAATAATTTTTTGAATGAGTTCTCAGCTGATGAACATTCTATTTTATTATATTTTTATTTTCTTCCCAATATAATATGGGAATTTTGTTTATATCTGGTTCCCTAAGTCTACTAAATTGATTGATGCTTTGATATTTGATCCCTTATATATATGTAAATGTAATAAATTATGCACTAGATCTGGGTTAGTGTAGTAGGGGTTGTTATAATTGGTACTATAGAAGGTTTATTAGAAACCTTTGGTAGTATTTTTTAAATAAACAAAGATAACAAGAGAAATATGATAATACCTTATAATATTATTAATTTTTTACCATTATATATATTTTTATTTTCCCTCAATGTTCATGATGATTATGATATGAGATATCTCAAGGTATTTTATTATTTATTATAGTATCCTAACTAAATAATGAGAACCAATACCAATTTAAGTGTAGGTATTTCCCTAATGAGTAAGCTAATATAGTTATTACAGGAGCTGAGTACACCATTACCATATTAGGTAAGTTTACTGGGTTATGTCTATTTATTTCTACCAAAAAGATAAACGTGATATTCTATGACATGATACACCTATATTGGATAGTTTAATGTGAAACAACCCACCATCATATACATAAATTTCTAATTTATTAGTAGATAAGAAATTGAGCATGTATATTGAAGAAATATTTGCCTCCTTGGACGCAATTAAATGGAAATTCTTATGATGGATTTTTATTCAATTATATGATTTGATGATCGATGGTGTTATTTGATAAAATATAATGGTGATGAAGAAGAAATAGAAAATTTTGAGTGGGTATTATATAAAGTAATAATATTCATTAAATATTACACTCATGTGAAATGAACTAAAATGAATAAAAATTCCAGATATTAAATAAGATGTAGGGATAAATTTTTCCAGAGTATGAGGAAAAATTTAAAATACAATGTTGTCATGATCTGTATTTTATAAATAATCTAGTGAGAAATATTGAATATTTCCTTAAATTTTTGAATCCAAATCTCTGAAGGGAACTATTTTTTCATGAATTTTCATGATTTGATGAAATAGTATTACGTTCCATAAAATAAATAAATAATTTCATATATCATATATATTTAAGGGAATGAATAGAATTAGGGGTTGGATGAGAACCATAGAAGTAGTAATTTTTCAAAGAAGAATAAGTGAAAAATGAAATTTATATCATATGATAATTATATAAATAAATATCCAAAAAATACTTAAGGTGAATTAGTTTTTGTTATAAGTATAGATGTTATAGTCATATATCAAGTTAATGAAAGAGGAATAAATAAAAAAATTATTTCCAGTGATTCAATTATAGTGAAATAGAGAATTATTCACACTGATTCACCAAAAATCAATGGAACATAATGATGAAGTTGATGAGGGGAGAAGATTAAGATTATGCAATCCCTACTACTATGGTTAATGTTTTTAATGATGCGGTTGAAGGAATATTAATCAAGGTGTCAATTTTTTCTACTAATTTTTTTATTCTATACTATTGTTCCATTTTATATATTTCATTTATTTCCTGAAAATTAGATATTTCCCTAGAACCATAAGAACGTATTTTCCAGTGAAAACTCTTAGTGGAAATCTCACTGTAAAATGGATGTGTTAGTCAGTTCACATTATGACCAAAAAAATGTCTTATTTTCATACATGATTATTATACCTATTTTTTATTTTGATATAATCTATGTTATTCACTAACATTAAAATTTTAATTTGATGATTTATTATAAAGGGAAGGAAATTAAAATTTTGGATAAATATGTAGAATTCCTTATCTTTAGGGGGGATGCATCATTATTTGAGTCATGTTTATATCCACCTCTAGCAGCTCTTATGAATGAAATTATTATAGAGTATGATAATAAAATATATATATATGAAAACGGTGATCCTCAAATTGAGTATTTACCTATTTTATAGGAATATATTGATTTATTTCTATTTCAATAAAAATGACATCCACCAAACCATGAAGTAATGTTTTCAAATGATTTAATCCATAATGAATGAACTATTTGAAAGTCTCCTTATAAAATAGCCACTTTTAATTAGTAGAGTTTAAGAAACAATATGATTAGTTGTGTGGAATGGGATTTAAACACAATGTTATTTCACCTTGGGGATACCCACCTATTTTCATTACAAAAAATTTTATATAATTTTGGCCATGCATTTATTATAGGTAAATGAGTTCTATTATGATATTGAGAATGTGTCATATTCCTCACTTTTTTGACTTATTCAATCTATTTTGTATAGCCCAATATTTCCCAAATATTGAAATTCAATTGGGATATCGTCAATTACGAGTTATAGAGGATGATATTTTAAATACAACATTTCATATAATGTATATAAATTACTAATTTTGGCTAATTCATGTTGTATTTATTAATGCATCCCTATTTTTCATGGATCTAATAAATATATTATTCAAATAACATCTTGATTATTTCTATATGGACTACATGAATCACTTTTTGTTCATTCATGATACACATAGAGAAAATGAGGCATATATAAATTTTACCAAGTCTGAATTGATCCTTTATAGAATTTATCTTCTTAACCAGGTTGTCTCCAAGGATAGAATCCTAGTTTATCCTATAAAGAATAAATAATCAAATAATGTCTTATAGTATTAAACATAACTATGGTACATAGTTTCATTTGTTTAAGAGGTTTCTATCAATAATTTGTTCAAAAAAATGTCTTGATTGTCTATCCCATTAACCATGTTTACTCATAAAGGGTTTCTGTTCATATAGACAAATGAATGTGAATAAATTTTTAAATTATTTTATTTTAGATTGTGAACTCTATGATCTTGACTCTAATATCCTGAAATAATATATTTTTTGTTTGTAGTTATTCATTAAAGAAGGGGTTTGGTAATGTCATTATATATAATGATATTGTTATTTAATATGCATAAAGGTAGTTAATGACTCATGAATAAAATTGTCTAACTCATGATCTTGAGTTGGTAGCCAGATTATTTTCTTTGATGATATGAAGACATTATCTTTATAGTGAAATATGTGAGATACACACCAACAATAAGATTATGAAATAAAAAATTTCATTCAAATATATTAACTTGAGGTAAATTTGATTTATTAGGGTACTTGAGGATTTTTATTTCAAAATTTGATACCACATAGGGAAAACAATTACGGTAATAGAAGCATAGAGATATAAAATATCATAAATATATTTCCAAAATTAGGATTAAGAGAGATATTATGTTAAATTATTTAATAAATATGGATATGGGAATTATAAAGGAAGGTGAAACATCACTCTTTTTTGAATAGTTCTATAACCATAAACAATAGAAAAGAAAACAATTCTACTATTTCATGATTCAAATATTCAAAATAAACTTAATAATCTGAATAATTGTAGTTTTTAAGTCTTCATATGTGATTATGTAGTTATGAAACATGGAGTTATCCTTTTTGGCCCATTATAAAATAGCTGAAATATGAATTTTATGATGACCCTCATTGCATTAATTTCATTATAATCCCCTATTTGGCTAAGATGTATATATATTTTAATAAACATTTTTTGTGAGATAATATGATGTTTTAAATTTTTGTTATGTATCAAGAATCTTGGTTTTTCAAAAGGTGATGGATGAGATACATGTTCCACGGGGATTTATTCAACATTTTCCCATTCCTATGTGGAAAACAGATTATAGTACTATGGAAATATTAACTAGATTACCAATTAAGAATTTAAATAATGACTAAATATGGGTTATTGTTTTTCTTTTTCACATTTCTTCCATATAAGAGGAGATTTTGATCTTGAGTAACATGGAAAATTTTATATTAATGATGTTTTATGTCTTCTTGGTGCACCTATTAAACTTCTTTCTGATCATGATCCATGATTTGCATTTTAAATTAGTAAAATTATTTAAAACTCCATAGACTGTAAGAATTAATTGAGTAATTCCAATCACCATCAAAAACAAGGAAAATTTAAAAAAATTAACATGTTTAGGTAAGGCTCACTTGACTTTTTATGAATGTGGGATCAGTATTTACCTTTGGTGTAGATTTCTGATAACAATATTTACCATTCAATTAATATAATAAAGTCATGTAAATCATTATATGGAATATATATATCAAACACAAACTCTTTGGTTTGATTTTTGTTAAAAAAAACATGTGGTACTAGTTCTTATAGAATATGCAACAACAAAAGGAAATGAAACTCATAGTAGGAAAAATGTAATGCTAAAAACCAAAGGGAAGATTTATAATCCAAAGTATGAGGTTTTTTTAAAGTATCTCCATGAAAAGGTATTATATTTATTAGTAAGAAATTAAAATTTATCCCCTCATATATCAGTCATTTTTTAATTCTATAAATAATTAATTTATTGTATTATGGATTGGCTATGTCATCAAGCCATTCTAAAGTGGAACATGTATAGCCAAATATTTTTATAAAAGAAATATATTCTAGACACAATACATGTTATAACCTAAGAATAAATGGGACTTGATAAATTATGTATCTTACTAGGATGATACTATATATTTCTTCATATTATAGTTAAGGTGTCGAGGAATCGAATGACTCTACTACCACATGTACTTAGTGGAAATTACAAAATTGAAGAAGAAATGAGGGAAACTGAAGTTGTTGTAGTGAAAAAATTCCATTTATTTATATTCTAATATACATGTACATTTAATGTTCAAATAAAATTTATGTTGGATGAATGTAATATATTTATAGTTGAAATGAAAAATTTGTTTGACAGTATATACAATATGCAACACCGAGCTCAAATGAACCAAAAATATTTTAATTTTAATATCACTATTGTACCCTACACATTGAATTAATGGGTATAAATTTAAATAATAATACTATAAAATATATATTAAGTTCATACTGAATAAATATTTATTGATTATTTTTAAAGAATTTAACAACAATCTTTTTTAATAAAGTAATTATAATCTTTGAAAATATGATTTCATTAATAATTATATTTTTTTATAAGAGAAATTAATATAAATAATCATGGAGACTTTTATAAAATTTATTTGAAAAAATTTACATAATTTTTTATATCATAATATCAAAATTATCTTGAGTTGAATTATTGAGATTTTTCGAAAAATATTTACTTTCTAATGAATCAAAAAAACATTTACCTTTTATAAAAAACTATATATTTATTTTGAAAATATAATAGGATCTACATTCTTTTAAAATGTTTTCAAATAATATATAGTTTAATTAAATTATTATTAATTCTATAATTATAATTATAATTAATTTTTTTCATGAATTTATCATTAAATCATTTTTATACTTAAAATTTTGTATTTTCAGGGAAAAAATATTTTCATACATTTTGGGTATTAATCATAAATTAATTTCTATAGGTTATTTAAATTTGACCATGAAAATTTGATTCCATTTTTTAATTAATTAGGTAAAAATTTATAAAAAAATTTCCTTTTACTTATTATCATTATGAATATTAACTGTAGTAAATGATTATCTCCAATGTAGGGATTAATTTGGTAATTCAGGTTAAAAATAATTTGATGAGAAATTAAAATCAACCCAAAAAATTCCTTGATTTCATTATATGAACCTATTTAGACTATATACATTATAAAACTCTAAATGATACATTTATTTTTTTATTTATGATTTTGCGCTTTAAAATACGTAAGTCAGAGATACTGAAATAAATTTCAATTTTCATATATTAATATACATAATATTTTTATAGGGATAGATACCACTCATGTTCTATGCTGAATATTATAATTACATATAATTTAGTTTTTATTTTAATTTATTTATACTTTTTACAAATGAAATAATGACATTAAATATTAGCACAATAATGACACAACAACTAACTAATTAATTGAAAAATAAAATAAATGATTTTAAAAATACTTAAAGTAAAAGATTTTTAAATAATTAATGTGTTCTATGAATTATATATATATATATATATTATTTTAGTGATATTTTAATGTTTAATATTCAAATTCACACTTTTTATTGATATGTAAAAATTTAAGTTAAATTAATAGTGTAAAAATGACATAAATGATATTTTAAAACAATAAATAATGAATTAAATGGTTTAATATTTAATATATATATATATATATATATATTAATACATATTAATTTGAACTGGTTTAAAAAATATTCTAGAATCTAATTATGGTTCTATTGGTATTTTATAGTAACATTAATAAACCTTAATGAAAATAAAACATTAATATTATAGTAACAGTAAGAAGTGTTACCAAGGGGGTAAAATTAGAAGATAATGGTGAAAGCATTAAAACAACTATAAAAAATTTATTATATGATATTTTTAGACTCATTTTGATCTTATAATAAAAATATATTAATTTATAACTATTTTATAAATTAAAAATTTATATTAATGTAATAATTTAAGAAATTCCATAAATACCCTTACTTATAAAAGGAAATTTTTTCTCTCAATTAGCCACAAATTTTTGTGTAATATAACTGAACCAAAATCTAACCAAATGTAGTATGAAGAAATTTACATTAGTTTTAGAGGTAATTTTATTCCTAAAATACCAACTATAGGTCCCATAAGAGAAGATTTAATGGAGATCTTTCGAAGAAGAGGTAATCGTCTTTACCAAATCTTAAAAATTTCATTCTTCATAAACATCCAAAAAATATATTTTAATAATTCTAAAATAATATAACTAGTATTATAAATATACTAATATGTATTTATTGTTATGTTATATCCATTTTCTGTCTCTTTTATATACTGTGCAAAGTAAAAAACATTACTCATGTGTACGTACGAATTACTATCTCCAGGTAGCGGTGTAATTAATTATTCATTACCACTTAACTAGGATTTTCATAATGATTAGACTAATGAATATATATAAAATTTATTAACCTTAATATTTCTCTAAAATTTTAATTTTATGTTTATATTATTACCATTTGATTAATTGGAAAGTGATAACGTCACTCATTCCTAAGTGTGGGCTTCCATCTCTACGAAGCATTGTGATCCATTAGTTCAATTTCATTTTACATGGAGGGTAACAAGGATATAATAATTGGATTTATATTATATTTATATCATTATTTATATTATGGATAATATGTAACATAAATAATGTAGAATGATTGAATCTTCCTTCAAAAAACAAGCATGAGAAAAATACTTTTGTTAACACCAAGAATATAGAAAATAATTTAATATTGTTTAAAAAGATAAGATGTTATAATAGGATAATATATGATATTATAAATCTTAATATTATTATTTTATAAATTAATAATATTTTAAAAATAAATTATATGAATCAAATTAAAATTTAACTTTTTGGAATTGTGATGTGAATATTTCATCTAAATTTCGACTCCATTGACACATATTTGTTAATATACACCTATTTAATTTTATTTAATCTATATTCTAACCAATTTACTTATTTAAAATTAATATATATTTGTCCATGATGATTAATTTTTCAATTCAAGTCACTCTTTCAATAAGAATTTTTAATATAAAAATAATATCTTATTTATCTTCTTGATCGGGTATAATTCTCTTATGTATCCATATTTTTAGAAATATTTTCTAAAAGTAATTTCATTTATATAAAGAATTTATTATGGATATTTATAGTAACCTCAAATTTTTATATGGTATTAAATGTATACTTATAATTTTTTTCTAAAGGTGTTTTTTTAACGTTATTTATAAAAAATGTAAAAAGAATTTACAGTTTTTAACATATACAGAGTTAATAGAACCTTTTCCCTCCATAAGTATTTTACACTCAATATCTTATTCAACATGGTTTTAGTACCATTAAAATCAAAACACTTTATATAAATTTATTCACATTCATTTTTTTATTCATATAAATGATATTATTTTTTTCAAAATGTATATATATAGTGAATTAAAGTTATTCACTTTTCTCTTAATAATTATGTGGTCATTAACTATATCTTAAATATTTAACGTTACTGTGATAGTTGAACAGTAAATTTCTTATAAATATCTATAATTGGTTATACTACTACATAAACCAAATAAAACTTCTACATACAGAGTTTTATATTGTATGTTATTTTATTGTGTTGGAAATATGTATATTTAATATTCAATACTCAATATGGATATTTTTAGATAAAGAATATTGTACATGAATTTAATCAATAATTGTATATATGATGAATGAGTTTGACATGTAGTGACGGTTTGGAATTATAATTATATATCATATTGATTCATTGATAAGTCTTATAATTAAACCGAGTTGGCCAAATTAAATGTTATTTACACATTGTTTTAAACTGCCTTGATGTAAGGTCTTGATGTTAGAGATGTCATTATGTTTGAAATCATGATTTTGAAAATTACTAATTTAATTCATTGAGAATTAAATTGTTTTTATCCATAATATTATTACATTGATATTATCCATCAATCCATTTCATCCTCAAGTTATTTATGAAATGGATTGTGTTTTCAATTATTTACCTTTCTATATTGATTATTCCATATTTACTTTTGATATATTCTGCTATTTGTAAACCTTACTGAGAATATAGGCACAAATTTTTTCTTTAAATATGACATGAATAAATTTTGTTTGAATGAGTTCAATGAAACTGTAATTTCTATTTTTTATGCATATAATTTATCCCCAATGTAATGTGGGTACCATGTATGTATCTAGTTCTCAAAGTGTATAAAACTAGTCAACCTTGGGGGATTTGATCTCTTATATATACACTAATGTAATTATATAGCCACTAGCTCTGGGTTACTAGAGTTAGAGTTTTTACATCAATGTCACCAGAAGAAAACATGGGGTGGTATTTTGGTAGGGCCTCTTTGAACTAGAGTTCATAAGAAGAGTATGAATGTGATAAAAAGAAATTTAATTTTAAAACATTGGTGGGTTGTTAAATTAAAAATACATATATATTTATTATATAATACATTTATAAATCAATTAAATTTTATCCAAACTTTCATAGTTTAAATGAAAAGATAGTTAGGGTAGAAATAGAATCAACTAATAAGATTTAAGAATGTGTTTTAGGAAATTATAAAAAAGATATCTTTGGTTGACCAGTTTTAAAAAAATTTAAACCTTATCTAGGTAACAAGACGTTTACCACGTTAACAATATTGTTGGATAAAAATAATGTTGTATATATTACTAATTATTAGTTATCATAATTCTTAATATTTAATCCATTTTAGCAGATTAAATTTTTCGAGACAGAATATATTAATTCCAATAAAAATATAAAGAAAAAATTTTATGAAAAAAATATTCTTATATATAAATATGAATATATAACTAGTTTAGAAAAATATAATTTTTAAATATATTATTATTATTTTACATTATATTGATTCTATATTATAGTGGAATCGTCTAACTTCATTAGTAAAGGTAAATAATGAATATTTTATTTTTATTATAATACAATTTAAGGTGGGTTCCAAAAGGTCAAAAATGGGCATCCAGAATCAACATAATAATATTATATTCATTATTTCAATCAATAATAATAACACTATTTTATCAAATGATTTTATTAATTTTAAATCATACCTACATTCTGATAGTTCCATAAAAATTATAGTATTTGAAATTTTTTTATTTTTTCTATTCACCCAAAAATAATAAATTTTGTAAATATACCAATACATACCCTACGATAATTTTTATATATTGATGTCTAAAATTATATTCATTTAATGAAATAAAATTTATTATAATTACATAATATAGTTCTAATATCCACTCACAAAATCTGTAAAAAAACAATTTTTTGTGAAAATTATAAATTTGATGCCACTTTTTGGTTAGTAAAAAATTAGATAAATGATAATTTATTTTGATGAATATATTATTAATAAGTGATATGAAAAAATAATAAATAGTTATTAATTAAATTTATTAACATAAAATATATTATTCAATTAAAAATGGGTTTTTCAAATATGTGTTTTTATATAAAAATATGACGTCATCTTTATATATAACAAATTGATAATATATATATAAATTATTTGTCATTGTTTCTCTTGAAAAAAATAATTTCAAAATTTATTTTATACTTGAAGAATGAATATTTTCCCTTTAAATGAATCAAATAAGGTAAAAAAGAAAACCCTCTGAAATATAAAAAAAGTTTCTTTTAAACATTTATTGTTTTTATCCTTATTTTAATTAATTATATCCTTTTAATACCTATTTAGAAGGTATTAATAAAACATTAATATATATATTTAATAATTCTTTTTTACTATTATTCTTAGTAGTCCATGAAATTGTTAAATTATATTGGATATATAATAACATTTCCAGTGTTTTTTATCATTCATTTATGTTATGTTTTGTATATGGTACAAGATATAAAACATATTATCAATTTAATAGAAAAATAACTAAATTACAAGGGTGTTACATTCTATTATACTTAAAAAAATTCATCCTCACAATTTGTATCTTTTTTCTTAAAGGAAATTGTTTAAAACATTATCATAATCAATTAAATAGAGTTGATGAGAAGTATACTTAATTCGTAGTAAATGCATTATAATATTCATAAATTATAATTACATTATAATAGGTCATTAATTTTCATATAATTATTAGGAAAATTACCATTTCATAAACATTTCATCAACCTGGAATTTAACGTAACGAGACTAAAACTTGTGAATTTGTTTCCAAAATAATTCCTTGATAGATTTTTCAATATTTTTCAAATAAGGAATTATGGGGTTCTCTTCCACTATAGAATTATTTTTCTATCATGATATTAAATAAGATAAAATATACTTAAAAAATTTCTATACAAACCATATGTATAATTTCATTCTTTATTTACACTTCAAGATGTATTTCATGTTTACCTCATCTCATATTCTAAATGATAATTAAACATTAGAAGTTTTTCAGGCCGGAACCAATAAAAATATATTTTAATAGAATATTGGATCCAAAAAATTATGACATTTTATTTATGTTGTATCTATATAGGAACTAAAATAAAAAGGGTTAACAAACATAAAATAAAAAAAAATGTTGCAACATTTGGGGTTTTTAAAAAGGTATGGACCATTAATATTTTATCTATAATCCACTAAATATACCTAATAAAAAAGAATAATGAGTCCAAGGAGTTATAGGGTGTGTTTAGGGCTCATTTGGAGCCGGGATACCCAAATTATTAATAAAGGAATGGCCAGCAGGATTAGAAAAAACTACAACGCCCAACTTATAAGCTTTTCCTAAACTGTTTAGTTGTATACTGTGTGGTTAAATGGGAACCATTGTTTTTCTGAACCCATGAGACCATAGGTGCACACTCATGTGGCCACCTACAGGTCTTGGTAAGTTGTAATATAGCATTTTTTGTGCACGATTAGATAAATTATGCCTCTAAATGTGCATAGTTTTCTTTGAAGCACTTTGTTGGTAAAGGGTTGGTGTAGGGTTTTTCCAACCATGTAGAAAAACCATTGGCCTTTTGGTGGTGAAAATTTCAATCTATCCATATAAGGATATTAAATACACCCTTTATTTTTTCCTCTTCCTTCTAGAGGGTTTCTCTTCTACCTAGAAGCATGGAGATCCATTCTCATCCTTCATATATTTTGTTCTACCTCTTCATCTATGGACCAAATAATTCATCGTTAGAAGTAACAAAATCCCCCTGTAATATATATCACCCTATTCTATCTATTCCAAGGTTCCTCCTTCATTCCACTATTTTTGTTTAATCATTTTGCCTTATTTATTTTGTAATTTGACGATTTATTCATTTTCTTCCATTACAGGTCAATCCAAACCTCAAAAACTGATGAGTGAAATTATACTATGTTGATGTAGGTGGCTAGGTATTTTATATTTATTTATTTTCATTTTAAATTATTCGTTATTGTGAATCTCTCAGAAACCTTTAAATTATTATTCATATTTGTAAAATAAATAAATTAAATTATTTTTCTATGACCCTTATGACCCTACATAGCGGAAAAACCCATTTGTGTGGATATTTCCAAGTCGTTGGACACCCATTTTTGTTTCCCATCCTTGAATGGACCTACAAACATTATTTAAAATTGATTACCACGTTAGTTTTTTTACCTTGTCTTGATGCCATATATTTATAAAATTAAATAAGTTAAAAAAATTTCCATGAGATAGGCCACTTGGAAATACTTGTTTCTTCATGATTACTGAATCATGCCTCATGTTTATTACTTATGTCAGTGTGAATTCTTATTTCCTTGTACTCATTCTTGGTATCCACAATTAATTCTATTGTATTCTATTTCTAATGATTATTTTGGGTTTCCTATGGATTATGACTTGTTCAATAGAGCTAATTATTGTTCTTATTTCCAATTATTTTATGCAAGAATTGAATTTCTAGAATATCATTATTAGGATAGCATGTTAGCTTGAGACCTTACCATGACTTATGATGACACGTGATTTTTTATATGCCATGTCTTGTGATATTTTAATTGATTAATATGCTCGCCTCTATTAGATCAGTAGAGACCATGGGTCTCAAAATAAGGACTACAGGGATGGACACTCCATGTTCATATGGATTTACGTTACATACCTAGAGTGATGCATTAGATTTCAAAATATCGGATCCTTAAGAAAATTTTTTCATAATCATGCGTGACTCTAGTTCTATATGGACGAAACAAAGGATAAAAATATTATAAATATGGATATTCCATACCTTGAGTGATACCCAATTCACTATATGAGATACTTCATATAGACTCTAAGTTCTCCATGCCTTTAGTGATACAAGGGACAACACAATAGGTTGCCTTAGACAGAATCAATAGAATTGGTTATATCATATGTCCCTATAGCGACCCCTGGGATTATTTTAGACTTCCGTGCATTGTATAAAGACTCCACCTTTGTATTTGAAGGATTTATTGATTATATTCTGTGTGATTGGTCATATTTATGTTAGAGAATGCTTATATGATGGCATGGTAATGAAACCACTAAACTAAATAAGTAGTTTGGGGTCATTCTAACTAAGTTTTCTTGTTTACACTGGACATTTTTTATATATTACACCACGCATAGGTATCACTTTTTAAGAATCTGACACATAACAAAGAAGGTGGAATTGGTATGGTGTCCATTTTAAAAACTAGACCAAAGTGATTTTTTTATTAATTTATTTCTCATCATTAATTATCATTGAACTCTGATTATTTATTTATAGCACGAAATACATAGACCTAAACAATGTTTGCGCTAGTATACTATGATTTCACCTCACACCATACATGGGACACCCTATGTAACCAAGTAGATTTTATGATAACAGGATCAGATAAAGGAATTGATATGACTTCTAATTCATAATATATTTATAGTTTTAGGATAGATCAGGGGGTGGAGGACCATGCCTATGCTCGAGATTCTTATTGTTATAGTTTTATCATTTTTTCATTTTATTCATATTGTAGAATATGATTGTATCCACAACTCCTATAATCAAATTTTTTATAAACATATAACCTACCAACACTATAATTTTTTATCTATTATTGTTATTTTGTATCCTCTTGTTACCTATTTCTCATGCATTGTTTATTCTCATATTTATGTTGTCATATTTTTAAATTTATGTTTCCACAATTTATTATCTTTTTTACCGATTTTTACACCTTGATCTATTGGGGTATAATCTATCCATCGGGACACCATAGGACCCCACTGCTTGCTGGAAGCCTCTCACATTCTGGAAGGTTCACATGTGGTCTTATTTCCCACTATCTTGGTCATTGTTAAGTGGAATCTAGGTCGGGATCCTAAAAAGTGGTATGTGAGCCATAATTTTTCCCAGGTATTACTATTTTTGTATTTGACAGGAGACTAGGATATATGAATTTGGAATTGATCCAGTTCATACAGACATAAGACCCACATACATTGGAAATCCCAATTATCTAGGATAGGAAATTAGAGTTTTCATTATTCTATTTATAATTGACATGACTTCACTATTGGGTGACACACATATTTTATAGTGTTATTGTATTTGGTATTAGTAAGATGATAATTTTTTTTACATTACCCCAATGATATATGGGCGTATAAAAGCATGTATCACACTAGGCACTATGGGAGTTATGATACCATGAATTATTACATTCCATATGTATTCTCTTACATACAGTGATTGTAATTCCTATTCTAATGAGGTGTTTGATCGAAATATTTGTGTAAATGTTCCTATTCGACTTGTAGGGACATGTTATTGTTTTGATTAATTGGATACCAAATTACAATATATATGGAATATGGGACATCATAAATTTGAATGACTATGCACATAAATAGACAAAATTCATCAATAAATTAAACTAAATACCCCCTTTATAAGAAATAGCCAACTCATATAAAAACTGGAGAAATTGACCATGACTAGACCCAGGTGTGGGAAATAGGCTATGTCCTGTATGATCTTCTATGTTTTATATCACATAGAATGAGCTCTAGGATAAGGATGAGAGTCATTTCATGTTTCTGGGAGGAATTGATCATTAAATTTGTTATTGAATTCTTATTAAATTTCCCTATATTTTATAAATTTTATATGAGGATTCTGCTTCAAAATTTTAGAGCTATGAATCCATAAACCCCCCATGTTATACTCAATGATAGTGGTGATGACCACACTCTAGATGTGGTGGGACCTGACCATTCCACAATACCTCTTGTAGTGCCACCTGAGGCACCTCTTGTTGATCTTCCAATGGGCATCGATTATTAGTTCCATGATAGTTTTCATTGGTTAATGCAGTTTGTTCAGGGTGTTCCCCACCCTACCCCTACTATAAAAGTGTTGAATTGTGAATTTCAGCCATATCCTCCCATGTTATCAAGAAGATAGTAGAACTCAGGCAGTTAAGTCATGATAAGAATCCATGGTGTATATCATTGACCATCTCAAGACACCTCCAAATGAAGGGTAAATATCTCTACCTACATATTAGTTTACTCCACCAATAATTGAGGGGATGTCATATTTTAGTTAGAGTGACACTGTGGTATTGTCTAGACATACAAACAGACAAAGTTATACAATCACTTATACCACATACCTTATGTGAAAGCAATGTTAGGGAGTTCATGCATCTTTAGCAGGGCACTATGACCATGCTAGAGTATTCTGCTCACTTCACTGAGCTCCATCATCTTACTCCATCTATTCCCAGTTATTAGTTGATGAATATGAGGATCATTGATAATGGTAGTGGGTATAATTTCCACTCAAATGGGAATTTCTTTTGGTTGACTACCATTAAAACGGTAGTGATCTGGTCCCTAATTACATAATGAATCTCAAAGTGGCTAGCAATGTGATCCATGGTGGTTCAGTTTTGAGATAGTGATAATGTTGTTCTAGAAGTAGGAAGCACCATTTCGAGGGTGCACATGGTTGTTGTTCCATTCTAGTGACATATACTAAAAGCATTACAGTGTGTCATGAGTGTGGATGGTTGGACCATAAGAAGCTTCAATGCATGTAAATCTTAGCCGAATGATGAGAATGTTTTAGGATAGGTCACCATCAAGACTTTTGTTATTATTTTCCTCCAGTATCCAATAAGATGGGATTTTACTAATGCCTCTACCAGTTACAAGATATTTGACTGACATTATTATAGAAGTTAGTCTTCTACAAGCAGATTAGGTCAAGGTGGAAGTAGTTGTGGATGAGGAATCTAGGCCTCATAGCACCAATTTAAGCCAAGTGGATATGCTCA
Source organism: Viscum album (assembly GCA_963277665.1). NCBI lineage: Eukaryota > Viridiplantae > Streptophyta > Magnoliopsida > Santalales > Viscaceae > Viscum > Viscum album. The sequence goes on from OY728162.1 coordinate 133,575,353, forward strand.
GGCTAGTCATACATCATCTAAGGGATATGGTTAATTCCATAATTATACAGTACAACCAGTCCCATAGGAGAAAATTCTATGGGTATTGATAGTTATAGGTATAATTTTGGTATCCTCTAATTTAGTTTATACCCTTTTTGATAATGGTTAATCACACTATTTTATAGCTTCTTTGTTTTGGAGATCTTGGACATGAAATTGAAGAAATTTGTGGCATTAGGTATCCCAACACACCATTAAGGGATAGAACATAGGTCATATTCTAGTGTTAGGAATACCCCATTGAAATATATGGGGACATGTTTTATGGAATATTTTCATCCTCAAGATTATCAAATTCGATGTTATTCGCAGAATGGACTCTCTCTTTCTTTTTCATGACCATCTTGATTAGTATATATACCATGTTTCATTTTCATCACTCGAGGGAACCACATATATACACAAGGGTCAATGAAATAACCCTGAAGTAAAATCTGGACACAAAGATACTGGGTGTGGAAGAGTAGCAACATCGATAGCTTGTCTCTTTATAAGGGACCTCGAAATCTAGTTAGTAGAGTTACTGCCTATAGTGGATCATTTTTGGGACATCGTTCCAAGTAATTTCTCTATTCTGTTTCTCAGAGAGTGGTTGAGTTCACCATCTAACTTGTGCAAGTTATAGATCTAATTTACATTCCTCAATATATGATGTCACAAATAGTGCTCCATGAACACAAAAGAAACATGATGATCTGGAGGATAAGGATTTTATCCGAACCAACACATCATCATGGGGTTCACCTTGTTTTTATTACATTAATGAGGATTGTAACATTAGATTTTGAATAAAATTAAATTAAATAAACTATATTACAATGATGAAAAAGGTACCTACTGGCTCATATCAGCGACCTCTTCGACCATCTCTGAGGAGAAATATTTTTTTTCATGAAAAAATTGCAGTCAAGATACTATTTTTTCATGTGGGTTAATCATACATACCACGTACAATGTTCTAGAGATGGTAATTATTGTACGATTATTTTACGATCTAAAAAATGAGTTAGAAGCCGTCTTGGTTTTTTTTGAATCGCGTTTCCAACATGAATCTTCATTCAATTATGATGGTCTTTGTAGATGACAGGTTAGTGTATTCATGAACCAGACACGACCATACACAACATATTGTTATGATGATGAATACACTGAACGAGAACATGTTAAATGTGATGATCAGAACATTTCACTATTGGATAATAGTGGATCAGTTATTAGGTCATACAATATCATAGGCTGGGGTACATTTTGACCTAGAGAAGGTTTGTTTTATAGTTTCCTAGGAGTTTCCCAATACTGTGTTTGACATACACATCTTCTTGTGGCTAGATGGATATTACAGAAAATTAATCCTAGACTTCTCCCTCTTTGTTGTGCCTATTAAAACCAATAGTAAGAAGGGTGTCTGTTTCATTTATTTTGTAGCATGTTCCATCGATTTTCATGATATGATGGAGAGAATCATGTCACCAAAAATCCTAATTCTTTCTAATCTAAGAATAAGTTATAAATTCTATTGTGATGATTCAATAATCAGTTTTGGTGTAGTTATGATGCAGAGGGGTCATGTTGTCGCATATGGATCTCCCCAGAAGAGGACTCAAGAGTAGAACTACCCTTTGCATGACCTTGATCTAGCGATCATGATCTCTGCTCTATGTTGTTCAAGAAATAATTTTTTGGAGAGTCTTTTTTCTTTTACATGGATCAAGAAAATCTCAAATACATATCCACACAATAGAACATGATCAAAATTTAACACAAGTGCATGAAAAATCTACGATAATTCTACGTTCATCATGATTACACATCCGAAAATGGAAATGTATTAGCAGATTACATGAGTTGGAAATCATAAATGTAATCTTGCAAGGAGGCCAGTAGTGAGTGGAAGATGATGGATTTATTTTTTGAGATACACCTAAAGGTTTAGGAACATCACAAACACCCAATATTATCTACTATAAGAGTGACATCATTAGTTTTAGGTCTGGTAAAGATGCTATAGTTATAATTATTTGAAGAAATAATTTTGTGGGATTGCATCACATGAGAGAACCAACCTCCTAGTTGGGTTATTGATGGGAGTGGAACCCTACTATTCTTTGGGTGTGAATGGGTTCCCTAAGTTAGATGGGATGAAATGATGAGATAATCAAATGCCTATGTATAAGTGGTTCCTATTGGGATTAAAAATATATAAAAATATATTCATCATAGGAATTGGTCCCTAGGTATAAAGAGGAAAAAATAGGCTTCATCACTCGGTGCTCCACCTATTAGTGTGTGAAAATAGATCACCGGTGACCTTCTTGACGTTTACATCCACAATTCATTCTAAAATGTAAATGGAAAGATTTAAACATTGATTTTGTGATGGTATTTTCAATATCCCTTCAAGGATGAAATGTAGTATGGGTCATCGTCGATAAGAGACCATGACTCCACAAATTCTGCTGACTTAAGAAACCTTCTATGGGTATCAACTAAGATGGATTTACATTAAAGAGATAGTATGACATCACAGTGTTCCCCATTCAATCATTTGGTAAAGAGATTCATGTTTCACAACACGGTTCTTAAGAGGGTTGCAAAAGGAATTGGGTTCAAAAGTTCTCTTGTTTATAGCATATCACCCTCAGATCTAAGGGTAGTCTGAGAAGATGATACAAGTGTTTAAAGACACACTTATAGCAAGCATCCTTGATTATGGATATTTGGGGGAAAATATACCTATAATGGAGTTTTCCTAAAAAACTAATTTCACGAAATTATTCAGATGGATCCATATGAGTCCCTCTATAGTAGAACGTGTCCTTCTACTCATTGGTGAAATGTGGAAAGTGAAGAAGCTCTACTAGGTCCCCATAACAATGAGGAGACTTTATAGTAATTCATATTGATTCAATATCTTATGAATATAGTTCTATATAGGAAGAATCCATACACTGGTCATCATCATATGACTCTAGTGTTCAAGGTGGGACATCAGGTCTCTCTACATGTATCACCAAGAATAGAGAATAAATGAATCATGATATAGGGAAAATTATCACTTCGATATTTCAGGACATTCGAGATAGTGGAAATTTTTAACAGGTAGCCTTTTAGTTATTATTACGTTAGATATAACTTCCCATTCACAACATCATTCACATATCAAAGCTTCAATAGTATCATTATGACATATATCATTACTTTGAACCCATGGATGTTGAACTTGTATCAAATGTGTAATTCAAGTAGTATCTGATACGTATCATCGAATGGGTCATGAAGGCTCACTATGGACGTTTAATATGTCTGGTTCGGGTGCTATATTACCACGAATGTGTACATTAATAGACCTGGGAGTTGCACTCCAATGAACATGTGTGGTGGATAGATTTATTCTCTGATGACAACATTGCACCCCCATAAGGGAAACTCATGGATGCGATGTCTTATGTTTAGGAGGATGTAATGTCCCCGATTATTTTAAATGGTATAAACCATTAATTTTTTAAAATTCCCTTAAAACGACCATAATACTGAATCCAAATAAGAATAACGAGTTACTAGGTGTGTATGGAGCTTGTTTGAAGCCTAGATCACCAAATTGCGAATAAAGGAATGGGCACCATGGTTTGTCGGTATTGTGCATCTGAGCCCACTTGGTTTCCCTAAACAATGTGGATGTATACAATGGTGTGTAGGGGGAACTTTGATTGTCCTTGACTATGAAACCCTATCTTAATGATGATTCATCCTAATTAGGGTCTTAGGTAGTGGCATGTAGCACTGTTTTCACAGGATTCACTAACCCATGTAGTGTTCCCATTGAGTTTGTGGCTTGTCCCACAGGTGGCGCACGATTTGGCCAACCATGCATCAAAACCATGTACCCTTTTTTATATGTTAAAATTTCATTCTACCAATAAATAGTGGTTTTATATCAACCATTTATTTTCAAATATTCATTCTAATGGGTTTCTCTTCCTCGTCAATGAGTGGAGCTCTCATCTCCTCTTCCATAGGGTTTGTGCTACCTTTTTCATCTTTGGAACAAATCATTTTCTTCCAGAATATACAAAAATTCCTCAGAAATATCTATCACCCTCATTCACCTATTTTATTGTTCTAACCTTATATAGTACACTAATTTTTGATATAAATGTTTCCCTATTTATCGTATTTGATGATTTTTTTATTTTATTTCATTCTTGGTAGATTTGAGCCTCGACAATAGATGAGTGTGGTGTTTCTATATTATGTTGGGTGGTCTAGGTCTTTCCCATTTGTTTGACCTCTTATTAAATGATGCTTCATTATGAATCTCATCATACCCTCCCATTATCCGTCATATTAGTTAATTAACTGAATTAAAATGGGTTTTTATGTCCCTAATGAGCATACCATAAAGTTAAGACTATTCATGGGGTGTTCACCATTTCTTTGGAAACCTCTTTGGGTGTCCTCACCTTGAATGGCCTTGCATACATTAATTAAACTAATAATTTCCTTGGTTGTGTGTGTTTCCCTTTGGATTAATGTATTAAATTTATATAATTATCTATGTCAAAATTTGATCTATGACTCGGCCCCCTTAAGAATTCTTGTTGCTTCATGATTACTGAATTGTGCCTCATGTTGGTGCCTTATGTAATTATTCATGCTTATTTTTAAGTATTCATGTCTGGAAGCTTCAATGATTATGATATTCCATTTCTCATACTTATTTTCAATTTCCCAGTGATTATTCCTTTTTCACTAGAGATTATTATTTTGATTATTGCCAATTGTTTTATGCCATAATTGAATGTCTCTAATTTCATTATTTGGATAGATTGTAATCTTGATTCAATTACATCCCTTTTGACGACATGTGATTATATGTATGCACTATCCTATGAGATGTTCGTTGATTGTTATGCTCACCAACTACGGTTCAAGAAAAAACATGGGTCCAAAATTAAGGACTCCAGTGATAGACGTTCTATGTTTGGTTTGATTTATGTGGCATGGTATCAGAAATGAATTATATTTCCATGTACGGGCTCCATAGGTATATTTATTCATGCTCATGGGATACGATGGTTAACTAGGGGAGTGATCAAAATTGATCCCATTGGCAAGATGGTTATGCGATGACTCCAGTGAGACCTAGTATCCTATGTGAGATACATGGTACAAACTCAAAGTTCACCATGCCATGAGTGATACATGGGACCCCATAATTTTTTTCCTTCGATAAATTCAATGACATTGGTTATATCAATTTTTAATATATAAACCCATGTGATTCATTACGATATCCATGGATGGGATCAAGAATCCAACAATGTATTTGAATGATTTGTATATTGTACTTTGTGTGTTTCTTCTTATTTATGATAGATCACACTTATATTATGTAATGGTAATGAGCAAAAAAATCATAAGCATAAGAATCGTGTTAGCTTGCATTATTATCCTCGTTTACTATGTCTATTTTTTATATATTATTCATTGCACATGTAACAATTTTTAGACATCCGACTTAGGACCAAGCATGTTGTATTGGTCCGGTTTCCATTTAGGAAATTGAACCAAGGTTTTTCTTAATTTAATTTATTACTCAACATTCATTAACATGGAACAATATATAATTATATAGTATATGACATGGATCGACCTAGACATTGTAGGTTTAATTCTACCTAAATTGTATCTCACACCCTACTTGGTCCACCCTTGGAACCCAAAAAAATTTATAGTCACATGTATGGATAAAGGGAAGCATGCAGCTTCAAATACTTGATATATTATCATCTTTGGGATACAAAACTAGGAAGTGGACCTGACCGATGATCAATATGCTTGTAGTATCATTTTTTTTCATGTTTTCATATTTTTCTAGCTTGTAGTTTAGACTTTTATCCCCAAATAATGTAATCACATTATTTATATACATATGACATATCATACCTATCCTTTTGTATATATTATTTTCATTCAACTTCCTTTAGTTATCTATTTTTTCCATGGTTTATTTCCATTCCTCCAATCCTACAGATTTATATTTATACTTCCATTATTTATTATCTATTGTTTATGGATGTCAATACTCTGATCAATGAGGGAATAATTTCCCAATAGATACACACTAGGCCCTCACTGCCAGTTATAACCCTCTGGATTTTAGGGAGGTGCACCTGAGTTCTGTAGACCACCCTTATGAGGAACCATTCAATGTAATTTGGGATGCGATGCTATGTATATGAATAAATAATAATGTAATACCCAAAATGTAAATAATAACAACAAATATTTAACTCAAATATTTCCATAAATAACTAACCTCAAAACTATTCATAATATATCCGGCCAAAATTGAAAACAAAATATCAAAATGATTTAACCATATGTTAATCAAATATTAACATACCATTTACCTCTAAATAATGTTAATAAAATTTAAATACACAGAAAAAATATTTATATTCTACATTTGTATATTTTTTAAAATAATCTAATCTTTTCCAAAAATAACTTATATCACTACAAAGACACAATAAAACCATATATGATTCAAAAATATCTGTCAATAATTATTCATTAAATAGATTCACATATTATACTTATTTTTCCATTTGGATTAATAAAAAATGGTTACAGACAATATGATAACAATTTATCCCAATTAACCATAATTACATCAGTATTAATGAATATATTATCCTTAAATGGTATTTAGGCCTTTTATATCTAATATACCAACATTCTCCCCAAATATCATATATATTAAATCACACTATAATCATATGTGTAACATACACTTAAAAATTTTATTCTTAAAATATAAAAATAAAATACTACAAAAATATATTTATTCATATTAAACACTCATTGCATAAATCATCAAAATGGGTATCCATGAAATTAAACATATGATCAACCTTATAATTAATAACCTATTATGGTATCCAAATTTCTTAAAACATCATCACTAGAATTATCCAAAGAACTAATGTTATCTAATTTTTTTCTATGAAACCAATAGAGATATTCCAAGACTCGTACTCTAAGATATGGTTATAAAAACAATTTCTTTAGATATTTCCTTTGATATCAATTAAAGTGACCACATTTTATCCTTAAATAATTAAAATATTAATCACCTATATTGTGTGACTTAAATTTCTAAGACCTTTAGGTTTAGATTTATAGATAATTAAAAAAAACATTAAATAAAAAATACCAATGTCTTTCTCATCAAATTGTAATTTTTTCCATTGTACCAATATTTCATTTTTCCATGTGAATATTTAAACATCTCCCACAAATGTTTCCACACATGATACACTTTTAGATATATATTATATAGTATTACTCCTCATAACCTGTGGAAGTGGAAAAATTAGAAATGGTGAGCTCATATAATCTGTAAGTGTAATCATGTAGGATATCAATCGATGGCCATAATTCAATAAAATAGAAGCATAAATATATGATAACACAATCGTATATTATGAAAACATACTAAACAATTCATTAAACATGTATTATGATTCATTGAGTAATGTTTATTCATAATAAAATACAAGATTCATTGAAGCGTCTAATTTTCTAGAGTTAATCAGAAGACATGATAAAATTCTCAGCGTAATATCTATTTTGGTATATTAATAATGCAATTTTCCTTAAACACGGTTCAGTACAAAGAGTGTCATAGAAGAAAAAGTATAATAGATAATTGGGTTCACTCACCATTACAATGAACATAAAAATAATATGTCAAGGATTATTCCATAAGATTTATCAAATTATATTCCTCATCTATCAAACTATGTACGATATTGTGTTTGGGCCAACTGCTCATATACCCACTTCTTCATGGTACAAACATTCACATACCTCCTTGTCATTGGATAATCACCAATACAACCTCTTGGGTTTGGGATAACCACATGTGTACCTTTAAGCTCATTACACATAAAAAATTTCTCATTTAATTGGACGGATATATAGTTTTTGTCTCCCTCATCACATAATAAAAACTGTACGTAATTGTGCAACAATATTATAAAATCTTTCATCATTTCATCATATATAAACTAAATATTGATATGTAAACAAGTTCTCTGAAATAATTCATAAAATATATATATATAAAAATCCATATAAAAAAATTATTTACATAGAAAAGGATATCTGAATTAAATCATAACAATCGTTATATAATATTTTGACAAATAAAAATAGCCTTTAAAAATCATTTAAAATATTGTTTCAAAATAAAGATAAAAATCTATTTCCTTTTAGAAAATTTTGAAACACTCAAATTAATAGACAGGTGGGTATATTATTATCTTTATAAAACCGTTGAATAATGTAAATAATTCATCATCATGAATAAATGACATTAAAGTGATAAATATCACTTTATATAATATATATTAAATATAAAATAATTGTTTTTTCACTTCTTTAAAACCTCAAAAGATATTCATACAAATAGAAATTACAAATATAAATTTTAAACATTTTTATATAAATTCAAAGGTATTATATAACAAAATTATTAATCATTTTAGTGAATATAAAAACATATATTTTTTTTAATAATAAGGATATTGATGAAAATGATTCCTAACCAAAAAGAGTATGTTTTTTGCATTTTATAACAAAGTATTATTGATTATTTTATGTATCAACTTGATAATAATGAATAGAAAACATTAAATAATAATAAATAATTATAGTAGAAATAAATTTATTGGGTTTATAATAGATATAGTTCATATAATTTCCGAAAGGGGAATTTTATGGTGAATAAACCTGATGAAAAAATAAATTGAAACATAAATCCTAACCACTTTAGTAGCATTTGAATAATAAGACTCTTAAAAAAAATGACTCTTAAAAGATCATTAAATAACATGACTGTGTTGATAAAAATTATTTAATACATTAAAGAGGTGATATATATACAAAATAATCACAAATAGTTTTATAACATGAAACATGTCATAATGAAATAATATGTGGACAAAGAACCCTTACCTCATGTCTTGAAATACATTATACAAGCTCATAAACTCTATTATAATAAATTCAAATTTGTTATACATATATATATATGATAATTATTCACACTTATCTTAAAGTATAATATTTTTTATAATTCCAAATTACCTATTTATATACAATTCTTTTTTAAATTCTACATTCATGTTGTTATCTATTATATTTCCTATACAAGATTCAGCTCTGCTGATATATTAATACTACCTTAGTCATGGTTTGATCATCCCCAAAATCATTATTACTTAAAAATTATCATATTAATTCATTATAAAAAATTTTACAACTGCTCATATAAATGGGTGCTGAAAAATTTGTTACATAAATTATTGGAGATAATAGTTCATAGTACTCATAAGTGATGTTTTCATTTTCCAAATAATGAAATAAATTAAAGGTAAATAATAATTATTATTATAAAGATCATACAAGTATCATAAATATGATATATATTCATTAATTTTGTCTTTGTTACTATAAGTGGTAAAAAGAAATGTAAATAAAATCACATCGCGTTATTGAGGTGCTTTTCGACATGTATATAAGAACAATGTTATAGTCTCCCATCAGAATGGAGGGTATGAAGGTTATTATTATTTTAACATCATGTAAAAATTATTATGTTATAAATAAAATATTTATAAATTAAATCCATATATATAACCATACTTGATACATAATGATGAAAAATAAAATACATGGCTTTATGGATATGGTAGTTCGTATGTATGAATAATAATTTTTTTATTTTCCATTATTTAGAAAAGTATTAGAAAATTGTTCGACCATTAACATGAAAGTTTTATTTATATTAAATGTTCCAATTTTAATGGGGGTATTATAGAAATAGATATAAGGAATCAATACATAAACACATAATATTTAATGATTCTTAACAAAATATTCCATCAAAAACTAGATAAGTATTAAGATGTCAGGATTCTACAGATGATTAGACACATAAATACATCATCTAAAACATTAAAAATCCCATTTATTAAAACACCAACATAGTGTTCCTAATTTTTTTTGTTATTCTAAACAAAAAGATGATACCCTAGGTAAAATATATAAAGAAAATGGTGATCCAGAAAGAACAGTATGGGAATAAACCTGGCAATATAGAATAACATGATAATCAAGAGAGATAACATGATATTATAATGATAATGATAAAAATAATAATAGAAACATGTAATTAAAAAATTAAATAATAATATCATGTAATCAATGAATACATGGAAACAATATAATACATGATATCATAAATACATGTCAAAGGTCACTCCAAAGACCATCATCAAAAAGTAAAAAATGTCCCATGGTGTATAGGTTCACTCCATTATCCCTTGAATAACATATAACGTGATTTTTTGAATTACCCAATACATTTTAGTGTTGTCTAATCTTGGTCCCACACATTACATAACATAGTGTTCTTAGATAACTAATCATACAACATACATAGTATAAAATGTCCCAAAGTGGATTAGGTAAACTCTAAATATCCATATATAACAACTCATGAGATATAAATATTTAAAGAATAAATTATTTGGCTATGTATTTTTATTCGCATATTTCATTTAATGAAAATTAAACTTATGTTTCTATATGTGGAAATGAAACCTTAAAGAAACCATAAGAATGATCAAACAAATGTGAAGGATGTGGGTTTTATAATTATGATTCAATACATAACAAAAAAAAAATAACAAGTATTTCCAAAATAAATAGAAATTAAAATTTTTAGACATTCATATATTAAAAAAGTGTCATAGTAGGTTTACATGGAATTTCATTCTTGAAAACTAATGAGAAATATTTCCAGAACAAAGAAAAAAATGAACTATTTTGGAGATGATTTATGAAAAAAGTAATGGTTTTTTTGATAGATGTAAATAGTATTTTGTTTTCCATAAAAAATATTTGAACTAATACGGTTCTTCATAATATTATTAGCGGTTATAGAATATATTAATTTTTTATAAACATTTTATTTGAGTGATTCTTTACATGATATAATAAATAGGAAAGATCCCTTAAATAATGTCTTCATTAACTTAGAAATTTCGAAGGGAAATAAAAACATGTATTAAATAAATAATGAAAACGTTATATGTATTGGTATATATAATTGAAATATCTGAAAAAATAGAATATTTTTCATGAAATAATATTGTGTAAAATGGAGAAGAAAAATAGAATGTGTAACTCTTATGTAATGATGGTGGTGTGAAAGATCCCTTACCATATATATTAATGTTATATGAACATTAAATTAAAAATGAATAATTAATTTAAGATAATTAAATATATAAAAAATATGATTATTTTCCTATATTTATTTTTTCTAATTTCCATTTATTTTTTTCTATAGTTTATTTTTAATATAGTTTTCTTTTATGCTAGTTACTCAGGGTAGTTCAGTTGATATATTTTTAACATTTTGGTTTGTCGACCATGATAATTTATGTTATAAAAAAATCATGAACAATATAATTTTTTTGTTTTAAATCCATCATAATTCCATAATATATATACATTAATATTTTTGGAGGATATCCAACAATAAATCCAAATTATGTAAGGTTCCTCAACAAATCCATTTAACAAAATTAATGTTATTATGAAAATTTATTTTTTTATTTCTCAAAACAATATTATATATTATAATTACTTAATATTAATAGTGTAAACATATCATTTAATACGTAATAGATAATTTTTTTAATTCATAAATTTTATGATCTAATCGGAAAAGAAAATCTTTCATGGTGTCATTAGTCTATAAAAATGCCTCAATACCTTACCATTTCTCACAAGGATTTTGTATAAAATAATAAAATATATGTTATATTACTATAAAAATAGTTTATTTTATTAAAACAATTGGTGTCATACCTTCAAGGATTTATGAGATTATTATGGGGTTTAAGAAGAAATGAAAAATGAAATGTTTTTTGATAGTATTAACTTTCCCTCATAAGTTCTCCCTTGGGTAACTTGTTATGGTTTATTTGTTTAGTGTTTCAGATAGAAAAAGAATTCATGGGGGTGTGGAGGGTGATGAAGATATTCTAGGGAAGATATTTTGTGGACTTAATTCATCTAAATGAGTTATGAAATTTGGATAAGCTAACATCGTTTTATAAATAATAAGAATGGCCTTATTTTGAAATACCTTCACAATACCATCATATATAACAATTCATTTAGCACAAGGACTCAAAAATGGATAATAATTGTGTAGGAAATTATATAATGTCAATAACACCTCGAAAAAATATTATCACATACCGTTTACACATGTTTCCACCATTTTCACTATTTAATCCACATTTACCCTAATTTACACTTTTTACAGTAACTCCATGTTCAACCTCATTAAATAATATTAATTGAAAAAGGTAAAAAATAATTTATTTTAAAAAATTAATATCACAATTTAAAATATTGATACAATTTTATAAAATAATATTTACATATTTAATAGAAATATACTATAGTATATGCTCATATATCACATAAAAATTGTTTTATAGAAAATGTAAATTTGGATAAAATTTTTTTTCCGTTGGATAATATTATAAATTTTTATGATTTATAGGAATTAAATTAGTCTATTATAAAAAGTCAATATAATGTTCATTTAAATTTACGTCGAATCAAAATAATTCTACAAAAAAATAATGGGGAATAAAAATATTTACCATGATATTATTTTTTAAAAGAATTAAAATATTTCATTTTTTAAGGATACAAATATATTGTATTAATTTAAAACTCCATATTTAAAATGAATAAAAATATTTAACTAAAAAAACTTTATCAATATTAAGTATTTATAAATTTTTATGTCTCACACATATATATGAATAATGATATTAAAGTAACTGTTTATGAAAAAAAACTATATTACTAATAACACAAAAATTTAACCTATGATTATTTTTATGTTATAATTATACCAAGTAATTTAAATTTGTAATATTCAAATTATATATTTGGTATATATATATATATATTATGGAAACATAATAATTTTTATTAAATGATTTTCAAATAATTAAATATTCTGTTAATATTATATTATTATCAGTTATATTTTTATCTAGAAGGTTATAATATATATATATTATGATTCAAATTAAGTTTAAAGTGATGTTAATTTATATCATATATATTAGCTTAAAATAAACATGTATATACTATTTTAGAAAATTTAGATATATAAAAAATATACCATTTTATTATTCTCCTCTATTCAAAACTATCCATTGAAATACCATTCCAAACTCTAAGGGAAATGAAATTTTGGGTGCCAATTTTCATTGTATATTAATGTACTCACATTTTCACATCAAAATTATGATTTCTCTAATGTACCTAGACTAGGTGAGTATTCTTATTTCAAATAAATATGTCTCAATAGTCAATGGTCTTTCCCCAAAGCTCCTCAAAGAGATATTATCCTGTAGAAATTCCATATCAATATTGAAAAAATTTTAGGTATCCTATGTGTACTTCCTCAAGAGGGATTCATGGAACACACCATGTATATTATACATATTTAGATTAAGTGACAGTTTTTTTAAGAACCTATAAATTATTCAATAATATCAATGGGACCAATGTATCCAAGACATGACCTCATATTCTTCTTAAAAGTCATAACTCTCTGCCATTAAGATATGTGGAGGAACACTTTTTCACCAACCATAAAGTCCAATTTTCAAAGATGATTATTAGTATAACTCTTTAGATTACACTGATCCAACATGTTGTGTAGTGTAATTTTCATGAAAATTGCAACCATTTATTTTACCATGTCTAGTCCAAGATACATTTGTCACAATTTTTTATAGAAAAATGTTTTTTCTCTACTTATCATGACATAGAGTTCTACATATAGGGCCCCTAGAAAGATCAGGTGGAAAATGGGATTTTATATGAAGATTTATAATGAAATATATTTTTTCATCCTCACTTTAAGTCCATAGATAATAAGCCCAAAATGTTTTCATCTATATGGATAGTTTATTAAGAATATCAATCAGTTAGGGGTGAAAATTTGTATATAAATTCAACTCTATAATTAGAGAATGAAAAAGTCTCTTCTAGAACAATGAGGTAAACCATGTAACTCATTCAGAAAGAAAGCTCATCCGTGTTCTATAAATCCTTATTACATATATAATTTATATACATTCCTTTTTATCAAGTGATAAGTCGTCCCTAATGGATATTATTTGACTATCCATCATAATATAGTCCACAATAACCCATATAGAATTTTACGCTTTTGATGTCTTTAGAAAACCATTAACAAGGTACATTGTGATATTTCCACATTTCCATATCAGTATAGGACATGGACACATCTACCATTTGTATTTTTTTCTTATCTGTCACCTATGGACACACCCAAAACATTTATATATATTCCACAATCTCATTATTCATAATTTCACACCAATAGTGTTTTGAGAGATCTCTAGACATCTCATGATTCTTGGGTGGATGGATAATGTTGAACTATTAACATCACTAAGTTATAAATTCGTTATCTAAAGATAGGATTGAATGTAAATTCTTTCTCTATTCTCTAAACTTATTCATCATTAATATTAAAATAAAGGTATTTTTTTATTCTCATACCATAAAACATCAACTACCTATCCACATATATCTATATGAATTTATTAATTTTCTTAAGAATAGATGGTTGAGATATCATTTTATAATTTTTTGATGGAGTTCGTTTCATTTTTACTATCATGTATATACATTACAAGTCTATTAAAATATTATCCTTATCAATCCTCCTCCTAGAAAAGGTTACCTGATATTTTCCAATAAGAGAATCTACAACATTATGCACTATACATGGATGTAAGGGGCCTTACAATTCATAATACATTATGATCTATAACCATCATTGTTTTCATATATTGATATACATAAATGTGAAAATACATTTTAGAATATTATGGTCTGTATATATATCAAAATTCACTGCATAGAAATAATGTGTGGAAATTTTCATTGAAAATATTTACACATCCAACTCTAGCTCATTGGTGATATAATTTTGGTCATGAACCATTAACTATCTTGAGGTGTAAGAAATTACAATATTAGTCATTATTAGTTTATATCCCATACTTATTTTTTAATAATACCTATAAATAAGAATTCATTCGACGCTATGGGGTAGTGTGAGTAAGGGTGTTGTAATTATCCTATTCTTTAATAGCATCATTACAAAAATAATTACCAGATTTTAGGGGGTTATTTTTAATGTAGAACTGGATATAACCCCCTCTAAAAACTTAAATGATAGTGATGAAGAAATGACGCTAATGTGATTACCTAATATTGTTAGAGGAGGGTCTGAAGAACTACTGGAAAATTGATGGTAAAATTGGTATTTGTTAAATTAGGTGAGGTTAAAAACAAATATAATTTCATAATGGAGACTCATATTAGATGGGATTTTAACCCCATATATTTTAATTACTAGATTAGTTGTTATTAGGAACCAACTCTATTTGAAGAATTTGTATCTAATTTAATGGGATTTTGATAACCACCTCTATTTAAGGCTAAATTATAGGGGGTTAACCCACTCCAACAGTGGATATAAAAGATGTGGGTATGAAAAATGCCTCTAAATTTATTATTTTTTTTCAAAAAATCATCCAAACAACAACCAACCTCTCTTGTTCTTATACCACCCCTCCCACACTGTCATGTTCTCCAACTAATACCGCCCCTATGTTCCTCATCTCATACCACCTCTATCATTCCAATTATTCCAGTCTATCCTTATCCCATTATAGTCTCTTTCCCCTTTTAGACCCCCCCCCCCGAGTAACCATACCGCATCCCTCCCCCTACACACAACACCCCCTTTCCCCCAGTTTCAGGAATGCCGCTCCCCCACTGTGTAGCACCACCACCCCACTCTTTTCTAAAATAGAAACCTTTGGGATTCAAACCGTGGACATCTTATATATACCATTGCACATTCACCACTCTGAAAAATCTATTTTGATGTTTAATTTACACGTTATTTAATTTATATGTCTTATTACTATGATATAAATATAATTTATTAGAATAAATATTTAAATAGATATATATATATTTATATATGATATATTTATATAATATATATATATATATATTATATTTGGGTATGTATAATATATATATAAATATATTTATATATATATATATATATTAGAAAAAGTACATTTATGTCTCTATGTGTAATTTTATATTTATATAGTATTTATAGATATAATATAATTATTGTTTGTGTATTTATATAATCATTTTTATATATTTGTATATACGTACGTGTGTGTAATAATACTATTATTAATAGTTATTATTTTTATTACAATAAATTTTTAAAATATCAAAATTATATGTTTGTTTTATAAATAATATACATTTATATATTTTATGATTTATATTATACATATATTATATTAAATACAATTTTATTATATATTTATGTATGTGATTATGCAAATTTATATTATATCATATATTGATATATTTACAAAAAACTAAATGATTTTATATAATTATAAACATATTATATAATTAAATGATATATATATATATTAAATCAATTTATAATTAATATTGTACACTAAAATATAAATAAAATTATTATATAATATATATAAATTTATCTATAATAAAATATTTCTAAAATAACATATATAATATAATTACCTCATATAAATTTGTATATTTATATTTATATTTTTTCTATATTATAAATATTTGTATACATAATATAATATAAATATATTTATACAAATATATAAAATAAAATTGTATTTAATATGTTATTTGTATATCATAAATTATAATAAAAAAATATATTATTTATAATACCATATATAAATTTTATGAATTTTTGTTAATACTTTTATAGTTATAATTATATTATGTATACCAATATTTATATATGTATTTTTTTTGTTTATATGTATAACTATTTACTTGTAGTATTTATATAAAGTTTATATATATATATAATGTATTTAAAAGACTCAACATATCATGAGTTATCAAGATCTACCCGATTCATTATAGGGATATATATTTCCTAGATAACCCATCACATATTTTAAGTTAGATTTATTTATCCCATATAAGGATGAAAGAACCTTAATAAACCAGAAGCATGATCATTTCCATTAGAATGTAGTGTGTTAAATAGATATGACTCAAGGTGAAACTAATGGAAAAAATCACATATTTTCCATAGAGATAATTGGTTTTAATTTTTAACAAAATTTCATAATTAAAAAGGGATACATGTCTTTAACATGGTAATCTAATTTATAAAATTCATGCGATGTGTTAGGAGAAGACAGAATAAAAATGAATTAGTTAGGACATTCTTTATGAAATAATTACAAGTTAATCTTAAAGAATGAATGATATAATTATTTTATATAAATATATGATACTCACAAACTAGTTTAACATAATATAATTGGGGCTTTTTAAAAGATATTATTGTTTTTAAAAAAAATTGGGTTGTGCATGACATGATGCAATAAATAAAAAAGTTTTATCCAATTGGGTTTAATTTGAAATTGAAATTTCAAAGGGAACCAAAAACATATATAACATTACTATTATAAAGGATATTTAACATATTATGTATTTAAGGGATATATATATGATAATAAAATAATTTCAGGTGACTAAGATTATGTGAATGACAGAGAGATAAAAAGAACATATAACTCAATGGTAACGATGGTAGTACAGAAGATATATTACCACACGTCTGAATTCACTAAGAACATTAATTTATCATCCTACATAATTCAATTAGGTTTAGTAAATTTATAACTATAATCCATATTATTATATATTTAATATTATGTGGTCAATTTATTATCTTTTTTAAATTATTTTATATATACTTTCCTCTTAAATTGGATAGTAAATGTTATTTGATTCATTTCATTTTACCAAAGTATATTGGTTGATTTTTGTATATGATATTCTAAAATAACATCAGCATCACAATAATTATGGGGTTTTACAACCTTTATTTTTTAAAAAAACAATACCTATTCAATTTCAATGTATTTTCCAACATAGTTATAAATAAAGAAAGGTGTTTTGATAAATCCATTTACGGTGTTAATATTTACTATAACATTTTATTGTTTTTATTAATTATATTTTTTATAAAATATATTTCTAGAATATTCATAGTTTAAAACATATATTTTCTCAACATTATATAAAATATTAAATTCATCAATGTTAGGATGTCATGGAAATAATAACATGTAATATGGGGAGACAATAATCCGTACATGCGCATGACGATTTTTTTTGTTATTCATATTAATTTTGAGGATTATATAATACATATATTCTCTCTGTATAACAAAATTACATAAAAATAAAAATTATGGTTTTTTCATTTAATTAAGGATATAAGGTATATGAGAGGTGTAATTTTAAAAAAGAACATAGAATAGTTGGGTTTAAACTATTAGATTTATATTGGATGTTATCCATTGTGAAACTCCTTAGGGTTCCTAAATTTTGTATTTTTTCCCTAGGAGTAATGGGAATGAGGATTATGTTAAGGATAAACTAGGGAATAGTTTTTTTATCCAATTAATTGGAAGGGGTGTAGAAATATAGAGGACCTGAGATTCTTTTATAAATAGAGTAGATTTTTTGAAAAAAAATTATTACATTTCAATAATCATTCATCATTATTTAAGAAAAAAAGATAAAAAATGGAAAATAATGTTATGAGGGAAGAGATATGATCAATACTCCATCCCCCATCAAATATCAAACATTTTTCCATTTGTTTTGACTATTTCCACATTGTTATACCACTTTTACCCTAGGAAATCCTTATAGTGGTAACATTAATTTCACCATCAATAACTATTTTTAATGTGAAATTTTAAAATTTATATTTTTTCTAATTTGAAAATTTTCATTTTCAATATAGAGAAAATACTTTTATAATGTTTTCATGAATTAATGAATTTGATTTTATTAAAAGAAGAATAATGAATAAAATTATTTCTAATAAAATCTTCATTTTATGGTTAAAATATATTTATGGGGTAATATTATTAATGAAAAATATTTTCAATACATAATCATGTTTACATAAAACAAAATAATTTTATACCATTTTACAATCATTTCAAATTAAATTTTAATAAAATAATATTTTATTAAATTAAATGACCAAAATGGTTTTTCATTAGAATAAGAATCTTATTTTGTTTTTATAAGGTTAAATATTGGTTTTATAAAAAAACAATAATAAAATTAATAACATTATTCTCCTTATACACATTTGATTAGTTCAATGGTTTTATAAAATCATATGTCATTCTTATATACAAATAATATAATAAAATTCCCCATTTTTTTAACATTATTAATTATTATAAAAAAATAAATACAATCGTATTATTATATATAAATTATGATTCAAGAAAATAATGTCATTTTATTATATTCAACTTATATTGTGACTCCTCGAAATTCTAAAGTAAGGAATTTGTATTTGATTGAGAGTATGATAGTCAATGACAAGAAAATAAGGGAATATAAAATCCAGATACATTATAATAGATATACTATTTTATGTAAATTCAGTCCATGATATAGTATTAGATGCACACAACACTGTGTAATATTGTGATATATGCAAAAAAATATTTATTTTATAGCATGTGTTACATACATGAATTAGTTTTATCGAATACTTTTAATATAATTATTTAAAATAGAAATTATCTCATGTCCATTAAAATAGAGGTTATGAATAAGAATAAATATCTTATAAAAATATATAGTTTAATAAAATAAAATTTATTATTTAGTTACTAATTATTTACAATTGAATTTATATAAACTATTTTTGTAGTTTTTTAGGGATACCAGTGGTGTTTTGTCTAAAACAATTAAATTATTTAACATTACAGAATGAAATTTATGAAATTTATATACCATATAAAATATTTTTAAATTCATACAACATATTTCATATTCTTAAGACAAGAACAAATCCAAATATATAGATAAAATGATGTATTTTTTTAATATTATCTTTTCATCTTTTTATAAAACACCAATTTTAAAACAAAATTTTGACACTTAATTTTTTTTTCAAAAGTCAAACTATATTTTTGAATTATTAATTTAAAATTTTTATTATTGTTGATTTTTATTATTTTTTGAGATTTTTTTTGATGAATAGTAAAAAAATACTAAATTTTAATTGAAAACCGAATTATTGTCGAAATAGTTTATTATATTAAATTATAGTTATTAATGGTTTTAATGTAATATTAAATAAATAACACATATATTTATCACATTTATGAAATTTTAATAAATCTTTTTATTGAATCTATATTTAAAAACATGTTATGATTTTTATCATTTCCACATTAATTCCCCACTTTTTTGTCACATATGATAGATTTATATAAAATGATAATTATTACACTTATGTGAATGTAATTTGAAAAATGGATTCCATATTTGAATCAGAATAATTTACATTATCTAATAAGTTCAACTTATTTTATTAACCATGATGATTAGTGAAAACTATTAAAATTAATAATAGAGATTAAGGTAAAAATGAGTTTACATAGTGGTCAATCATAGAATTTAATGTCAAAAATGGCTTAACAAATATTTTTAAACCCCATTTCAAGAAATTTGTATACTCTTAACACCTTATAATATTTTTAATGAATAATTTCGACGCAATTCCATGAAAGTGAAGAATATAATAATTTCAGTAAGTAAAAAAATACCATTTATAATTTTAATTTCTATAATGCTCTGGGATATGTAAAAAATAACATATGTTTAGTATATATATCATTTTTTAAATAAATGAGTTATATATATCTTGAAATCCTATTTCAAATTTTTATATATGAATTAATTACATATAATTATAAAGAAACACCAACACAATATTTATTTAGTTAATAATTAACTAAAATAAATTAAATAAAATTAAATTGAAGAAAATTTAATGTATTATTATCTCACATTATTTTTTTAGATATATATGTTATGATAAACTATGTTTAACATAATTTATTTAAATTCCATCATTTTTATAATATTTTTAAATTTAAATTAAATTATATAAAAAATTGACAGTATTGTTTTCTAATAAATAACATTTTATGAAATGATTTAAAATTAATAAAGAACATATCATATGAAAATTTACTTTTAAATATAAATCTATATAAAATATGTTACATTAATGGAATAATTTATCTTTTATAATAAACGTATTGGCTGCTAAATAGTAAATGCTTGGTTAACACAGTTAGGGTTAAAACAATGTTTTTTCCGCATTACATGGAATTATGTTATAAATAATTTCCAATACATATGAAATATTTATTTAATATCAATGAGTATAAATTATTTAATAATTTTCACTTTAATTTATTATTAATGGATAAATTATATAGTTTAGAACATTTGAATGTGGTATAAAAACAAAAAAGGTAAAATAAAGGAAAACATAGAAGTTAAAGGGAAAATGATAAGAATGTGTTTTGTGCTTCATGGTAGAGTTGATTTTAAACCACAAGTACCCTAAAAAAAATAATATTTAAAATTTTTAGGCATATAAATCATGTTAGAATTCCCAATACTAAATAATTTTGGGTTTTTATAAGAATTATAGACCCCCTCTATTATAAAAGAAAATTCACTCTCCCTAATTTGTTCACCTTTCAATAAATACTTCTTGACTAAACACTGAAAAAATCACTTCCAAAAATCCCTAAAATCATCCTAGATCCCGTAATTTTAGATTAAATCTGTCCATGGTAGTAATTTAATTTAAACCAAAATGTGATAAATGAAGAAGAGGGAATTTTCATCATCAAACATTTTTGTATTATTTTACCATCAAACCCCTTAAATTTATTTCATATTTTTATTATAGAATAACCCCCAAAATCAAAAATATAATAATATCTTATTATATTATCGATAATAAATAAAACATCACAATCATCTATCAAATGGGTTATTAAATCATTGTTCGTGTGTGTACTGGACTACCGCCTCACGAATTGATGTTATTAATTTTTCCATTACCACCATTCAAAGATGTCCATATTAATTTAAATAAAAATTATAAATGATATTTATTATATTTATTATATTTATTATATATATATATATTCTTAATTATCTATTATATAACATATACAATCAATATTTACATTTTAGGGAAGTATGAATACTTTGTTCGTGTGTACTACGGACTACCTGCTTGCGAAACAATGTGAATTGTTCAGGATTTACATGGAATGTAATAAGGATATAATTAATAATCATATGTGATATATATTACATAAATATTATATTGAAATTATAATATATATATATATATATTAATTTTCTTTCTTTCATTACGATATGAAAATGGAATCAATGTCCATGCGTACATATGACCTACCATCCCCAAGAACGGTGTATTTCATTTAACATCACAAAATTATATGGATTAATTTAAATATATATAATGAGTATATATGATATTAAAATCATGTTTTAAATTCATTATTTTATAAAATATTGATTAATATAAGAGGAAAAAATAAAACAACTCAAAACATACTCAAAAAAATATGACAATTAACAACTAAAATAATGAAAATATAGATTTATTTTTAACAAATGGTTGAAAAGATGGTAAAAAATATCATATATGATGTTATAAATATTAATATCGTTATATAATAAGTTAATAAAATTATTAAAACTATTATACATTAGATTAATGACAATTCAAAAAAAAGGAACTGTATGGTATGTGAGTTCGTATCAATTTACATTCCATTGAGACTTATTGTTTATTATACCCAAATTCACATTGATGTGGTGTATATATTTCCCAATTTTCATTAAAAATAATAATTAACTAATAATTCGTGGTATTTTCTTTATTTCACATTGATTTATTTCAATTAATGGGTTTTAACATGAAAATTTACAACTGGTAAAAGTGATATTTTCGATCTCCCTTTCATTTGTGATTTTTAACCTTATATAGAAATAATCAATTAATAATGATCAATTTTAATTATAAATAAATATTCTCATAATTATAGCTATTCACGTGTTAAATATGTGATTATTTCATTATCCTTTTAACATTTTTACATACAGTGTTTACATTGACAATTATTTGATCAACTTGAGAAATATTCATAAATCAATATCTTTTTATCAATACAGATATTGCATATGAAATTTTTTTAGGAATTAAATATGATATTTTATATATGAGGAATTATTTGGAAATTCATTACATGGGTTGTGGTCCAATTAATGTAATCCCCTTGATGTAATAATAATATCATAAGAAGAATCAGTATGCCAAATGAGACGAGTTTCTACCTAACATAAAATATCATGAGGATAGATCTTGAAAGTAACTATTTTGGGAACAAATATTTATAGTTAAGATGTCTATCATTAATAATTATGTCATCAATTTTATTCCATCTGATTATTCAATTATTTTGAATATTCATGGTCATAGTTCAAGATCATGTGATTATTTATATGGAATTATTGGTCAAAATTTATTCTTTACTTCTTAGGATAACGTTATTAATTAATTGAAAACTGTTTTAGACATTTGAAATTCAATAATTATTTTTATTAATTAATTAATGATACCATATACTATAATTTACCCTTATTGTGAATTTTAACTCACCCTAAATTTGATTCAGATCCCTATGATATAAAGATGAATTATCATAATGTGTTTTCATGGATGATGAGAATTTTATGTTGTTATGTATTATTTTCATTTTATATTCCCAACATAAAATGGTAATCATGTATGTATAAATTTTTAAAAACATTTAAACTTTTCATTTCATTGACATTTGAATTTGTATTCTTTTCCAATAAAATAAAGAATAGAACCAATTTTGGGCTGAGGGGTTGTGGTCATTACAGTGGGTTTTAGTGAATTTTTATTAGAAATCACGTGAACTGTATTTAAGAAAACATATATTAGGGAAAAAACTCTATGATATAATTATATGTTAAGTATATAAAAACATAAAACAGAAACCATGATTATGACTATAGGATTAGGTACACATAAATTTTTCAACTTCTATTAAGAATTTTATTATTATTGGGATTATACATTATGTTTCATAATGATATGATCTAATCAAGTAAATTTGTTAATTTATAAATAGTTCTTAGAATATGGAATGAGATCCTTATCAATGTACATGATCCAATTAGTATGAATTATCATTTATTTTATGGTATTAATGAAATATTTTAAAGGAACAAGTATCCAAAACATTTTCATCGTATAAGGACATCCTGTCATGTGCTGAAAAGATATTGAAATATTTATCTAAGTATTAGGACATCAAAGGGAAGCATGGGAATAAGTGTATACCTGAAAAAATATGTATATATGGAATAAGGGAATGAAGTATTTTCCCACATGTAATAATTATGGAAGTAAACATGTTCATACATTCTTTAAAGGATGTAGAGTTTCCTAAAATTGTGGAGAGAAAGGCCATTATGAAATTGAACGAAATGGAAATAAAAAGTTTCCATTTTAAAATATATAAGCTAAATAGATATAAGAAACCACAAAAATGTATTCCTCAAGTGTCAAAGGAATAAATCTCTGAATGAGCTAAGGGATAATGGTCATTCTTATAATATAACCACAAATGAAGAGAAATGATTAATGATAATGGGATTGGAATCTATAATTATATTCATTGAGAGTTTTATCAATGATTCCATGGTTATTATAAATATGAAATATATAACTACATTGATGTAGTAATTTTTCATTTATAATTGGAATGCAAGTGATGAGTGGTACTAATAACCCAGAAAATTGATTTAGTAGAAAGTTGAAAATCATAGGAAAACCTGATTTAGGCCCCTGAATATGTTACTCATATTAATATTATGATGTTGGGATAAATATATTATTGATATGGATAAATTGGAAAGTACTCACTACCTTATAACTGATTAATAAGATGTTGAAAAAGCTGTTTCTGCTATCAATGATAGAGTGTGAATATTTTTTTGGATTTAATAAATATAATCAATAACTCTTGTTTTATATAAGAGAAAATTAAACATGTTTTTTTCAATAATGATTTATGGTAACTCATTTTATTACCTTATTTCAAAAGGATACATAATGGTGGTATTCAAATGTTTGGTATGTGATGATTAAAAAGTTTTATAATGTTGATTTAAAATTACTAAGATGTTCAGTTTTTAACATTAGAGACAATCATTTTAAATTCTTGTATAACAATATTTTTGGAAATGTTAAAAAAAAATTAAATCAATTATGTTTATCTTTGTATGATGTTTTTTATATTAATTTATTAATTTACTATATGATGAAAACTATGAAAATAGATGATGTAGGAATAGTTCAAGCCCCCAAAATGATGAAATTATGTTAAATAAGTAGAAATGTATCAAGATTGTATATTTCCTTATATTATTAGACATTAAAATAATTCCTCATCTTTAAGAAAATTATAATTAAAAAATGATATACTATTACATTCATAACTGATGAATAAAATGGTCTTTTAGATCAAAACATATTTGGGGCTTTAAGACCCTGAACATTCGATTGGTCATTCACTTTCTTGTGATAACAGACACAAATCACTCCCAATAATTATTTACTCTTTTCCTTGATGTACATATCTTCACATTCCATTAATATAGTCTTACTTAGAAACACAATTATATTTTATTTCATGTGACCCTTATACTACCAGATATCACTTATGGAGAAAATATTTTATTAAACCTTTTGTGATATGGGTTTCTCAAAAAAAATATTTAGAATTTCAAAAACATTTTTAAATAGATCATGTTGAAATTGTGAGGACACAATTTATTTAATGTTGGGATAATTTAACCCCACGAAATTAAAAAAAAGGACATTGTATTTGATAGCTTGTATGAAACACAAAAACAAGAGTATAATGGAATATCAAATCATGTGAAAAAATATATTTAATATTTTCAATAAATTCAATCTATTATATAGAATTAAATGAATGAAAAACTAAATTTTCATTTGTTACACATAGCAATGAGTTTCTTTGATAACATGTGTTACACGCAAGACCTGGTTTAATCAAATACTAATAATATTACTATTAAAATTAAAATTATCTCATATCCATTAAAACCATAGTTATAAATATGATTATTTAACTTATGAAAATATATGTTTTACACAAGTATAAAATGAATTAATTGGTTACTGATTAATTATAAATTAAAATATAAACCAGTTTAACATAAAGGAAACGCTTTTATAAAAACAAATTTTATGTGTGTAATGGTTATTTAGCCAAATAAAATAAATTAATTTTTATTAGTGAATGATATAGAAAAATTTTATATATTGTACAATTTATTTTATATTCAAACAATATATTTGATATGAATAATATATTATCCAATCCATATTTTTACATAAAATGTTGTTTTTATCTAATATTATTTGCCACCATTTTAATGGAGTACGTATTTAGAAAAATTAAAATCTATTAAAAAAATTTAGAAAAAAACTACTTTTAAAATTGAAATTCCAAAATTATTTTAGGGTGGATTTTTTTTTATTTTTCTGAGAAAATTAATGTTTTGATGAATAATAGAAAATAATGAATTTTAATTGAAAACTCACTTTTCATCTAAATTATTTATGTTATTAAATTATATTTTTAAATATTTAAAAGTAAAATTATACCAATAATACATCTATTAATCAAATTTTGATGATTGCAATATTTTTTATATATAATTTAGAAATAAAAACTTTATAACCTTTTGAACATTTTCACTGTAAAAACCATCTTTCTAAACACCTCTACGGGATTAATTTTAATATATATTATTATACATATATGAATAAAATTTGGAAAAAATTATTCATTATTTTTACTTAGAATAATTTATATTATATAATTTGGGTAAGATATTTATTTATCATAATTGTTTCTGAAAACAGTTAAAATTAATTACAGCAATTGAGGTAAAAATGAATATATATAGTTTTTAGTTATAAAATATATGGTGTAAAATGACATAAAAACATTTCCAACACCATTTTTCTATAAATATTATAACCTTAACACCTAATTATCTTTTTTAAGAGTTATTTGGGTACAATTTAATTAATGTGTCCCATATAATAAGTTAAGTAATGAAAATGACATAAAATATTACTTCCTTACTTTAAATTTCTATAATGATTTGGGATAGGGAAAAATAACATATTCTTAGTTATTATATAATTTTTTTTGGATAAATGACTTTCTTCTATCAAGATAATTTATTTTAAAATTTTGGAGATAAATTAACTACATGAAATTCTTAATAAACACTGACACATTAATTATTTATTTAACAATAAACTTAAAATTATACTTAAATTAATCAAAGTGAAGTAAAATAAATGTTTTATTATCTTAAATTAAATGATTAGATTCATATATAATTCTACACATTTTTTAGCATAATATTTTTAACTTTCATCAATTTCATGACAGTTTTATATTTAAATTAAATAAGTAATGTCAAACATTGAATTAATGTTATTTTATAATAATTGGTATTTTATTAAATGATTTAAAATAGTAAAAACCCTATTTTTCCCAAGTTATATTAAATTATAAATTTAAAAAATGGTTCATTCATTTTACAATTGATTTTTTATAATGAATATATAGACTCGTAAATAGTAAAAACATTGTTATTATAGTTAAGGTTAAAGTGGCATTTTTTACATGTGATTCTGTAAAAATAAATATCCATCAAACCTG
Organism: Viscum album; assembly: GCA_963277665.1. Lineage (NCBI taxonomy): Eukaryota > Viridiplantae > Streptophyta > Magnoliopsida > Santalales > Viscaceae > Viscum > Viscum album. The sequence continues at coordinate 133,603,396 of OY728162.1, forward strand.
TGTTTTTTATTTTATAGTATTGGGATTAAATTATTTGTAAATTATTTCATTAATTTATAATTAACGAATAAATAACCATTTTTAAAAAATTAGTTACCTTAACAAACCCCATGTGGTAAATGTATGGAAAATGTAGATATTAAGAAAAAATAACAAAAATGTGTTACTATTTCTGTTGTGGAGGTTTGTATCTACCATAATTCCCCTTATGTTCATTATTTTTTAATTTTGGTGGTACATGATGTAAGGGATACTTCCCAATAGTGAAAACTTTTGTGTATTTACAAGAATGCTACTCAACCTCCATTATTAAAGGGCATTCTCTCTCCCCCTTCTTGACACCTATCAAGTCATTTGGATAAAAACCCCTTCCAAAATTACTTAAAAACATACCTCCCAAAATCCTATAATCTAGTATTTGTTCATTATTCATTCCAAGTAAGTCCTTTGGTCCATACCAAATAGAGATACCTGAAGAGAAAGTGGTGTTCATCCATTATGATTTTTTATTTTATCCTCTATCCCATTACCTAATTTTATATCAAGATTATATAATATAATCTATATTTTAAATATTCAAATATTATTTTATGTCAATATAATATCCTAAAAATTCAAAAACATCCATCAAATGGGTTACAAAAAAATCATTCATGTGTATGGAGGATTACTGCCTCGCGAACCGATGTCGTTTGTTTTTACATTACCACATTTCAATGTTGTGAATAATTATGGAGATAATTCTTTTATATTATATATAAGATATTTATTGTTTACTAATGATTCATAAATTATTATATAAAACATACCTTCAAGATTTCCATTTTATGGGAATACGATAACTTCGTTCGTGTGAACGGCGGACTACCTCCACCCAAAGTGGTGTGATTATTTCATGATTTTCATGGAATTTATTAAGCATAGATTTAATTTAAATATTTGATATATATGGGAAAAAAAATTTAAAATTATAATATATATATATATATATATATATTACATTTATTTATTTAAAATTGACTATAAAATGGAAATAACGTTTATGCAAATGTTCAACCTACTGTATCCCTGAACAATGTATTTAATTTTTTACAACCAGATTTTATGGATTACTATGAATACATATATAATGAATATATATGATATTTACTTAATTATTTAATCTTTTTCTCTGACTTAATCGTGATCTAAATAATTGGAACAAAAAAATAAATTGTCAAAAATTAATCAACAAAACAATGAAAATAATTAATGATTATTAACAAACATGTGATAAGATGTTATTAAATTATCATATATGATACCATAAATAGTAATATGGTTCTTGAATAAGTTCATAAAAATACTAAAAACATTATATTGGTGGATATATATAATTTAACCAAATGGAAATGTATGGTAAGGGATTTAATCTCAATTTAAATACCATTTCCACTTATTTGTTATTATTAATTAATTCCCTTTGATGTTGTTTATATACTTCCACAGTCCATTTTAATATCATTATTCACTCATACTGCATGGTATTTAATGTTTAACTTTAAATTATCTTATTCAAGTTGTTTTGACTTGAGAATTATCACGTTATAATAGTTATCTTTTTAGTCCCACTTTCTTTAGTGATTCTAAACATTCACTTGAAACAATCACTTGATAATGATCAATTTTCATTTGAAATTAAATTTCACATAGTATACATATTATTGTGTGATTGATATTACTGTTTAAAAGATTGAAAACCTTTTTATATAACGTGTTCACTTTTACATTTATTTGATTAACACGGGAAATATTGAAAAATCTTTTTCCAATACTAAATATAGATATTTGGAAAGGCACATTGTTTATAAATTGAATCGATTATTTGATATATAAGGAATTATTTATACATTTGTTACATGAGGTGGGGACCAGTTAATGTATTCTGGTTTATGCATCAGTAGTCTCATGAGATAAATCTATTGGCCAAATCATGCATTTTTATAACCACTAATATAAAAACAATTGAGGATATGTCATGATAGTAACAATGTTGAGAATATTCCATAATAGTTCAGACATCCATCATTATGTATTCAATAATTATTTTTTTCTATGTTATTATTAGATTATTTATAATATCTATGGTCATGTTTCAAGGTCATGTTATTATTTATATGGAATTATAGATTTTCATTTATTCCATCATTTTTCTTCTAAATTTATTGATTAATTTTCATGTGTTTAGTCATTTACATTTTCATTATGGTTATTCCTTATTGATTTTTAATAGCTTACACTACACTTAAAACTTACTGTGCATTTTACCTCACCCTTATTTCATTTAATTTCCCCTAGTTATGAAGATGATTTCTTATAATGAGTTTTCAATGATTCGAGGAATTTTACATTGTTATATATTATATTTTATTTTTATTCCCAAAGTAAAATGTGTGTCATGTATGTAACATGTTTCCAAAACTCTTAATTTTTTGAGTTGTTTGGTATTTTAATCATATATCCATACCAATGTAATAAAATAATTAACCAAAACTAGGATACATGGGTAACAATTATTCAACATATAAGTGATAATAATTATATATATATGATTTAAACACAATAAACACCATTTTTATAATTCATTTTATATGATAAAATTTATATATATTATTACTCCATAACAAATTATATTTTTTCCCAAATTTAATATTTGAAGAATATTATATTATTAATAAATTATGTGATGATATTAGTTATTATAATCTTTGTTAACTTATTTGAAAAAAGTATATATTCATAAGATAATTTCATATATATAAATTGAAGTTTGTCACAATAGAAGACTTAAAGGATCTCATAGAGGAAAGAAAATATAAATTTATAATAAATACAATAACCATATCACATCTTGACATAATTAACTCTATTAATATTAACCATATGAATCAGTGATAGGACATAAAGTGCACCTCCACAAACACTGAAGGCTTCCGACTAGTAGTGATGGTCTAAATGTGATATAGTGGGGAGTTTATACAACATAGATCATAAATTAAAAAAGTGTAAGTATATAAAAATAAAGAAGTGAAAGATAATTTTATCTAAAAAGTAATAATATATAGGTAACCAAAACTACTTCCAAATTAACAATCTATTCATGAACATGTTATTATCAAAATTGAAAGGTGGATACATACAACAAGAATATAATGGAAAATGAAATAAATATTCAAATAAAAAACTCATGTAGGAATCTATTGAACATGATCGAACCCCTAATCTTTGTTCTATCCATTTCTATAATGATTAATAGTAAAGTGGAAAAATATAGGGTCTGAAATAATGACCAATAGATCTATTTGGGAACTAAATGGTGGCCTAAACCGGGTGTGAGTATAAATTACGAGGCCACTACTAATGGTGTCTAATTAAAATGAAATCTTATATCATAAAATATAACAATGTATAGGTATAATAAATTTTGTAGTAAATTAAGGATGTATGACTAACAATGTTGAGTTTTGGTTCTTCATGGGACACCTGGATGGCTATAGATTCTTCATCCTAAGTTATAATGTCTAAGAATTACACATTTTAAATAAATAGACACGAGACCCATTGTATGTAATCATTCCTCTAACGTACAATGATAACCATAAATATTTTCATATTTTACTAAGGATAACATCCTGATCATTTAATCAGAGAAATGTGTGGTATCATGTCCTGTAACTCAATAGATAGAGATAAATATCACCATGCATGAAAATCCTAAATAATTTAATATGGAACTCCATATCCAATGATTTCAATGCTCAATGATGAAATCCATGTCTAATGAATATTATAAATAATATAGAACACCTTATATAATTTATTCCATAAATAATATGGAACACCATGTATAATGAATTTAGTAGATAATAAGGAACTCCATATATAATGAAGTCAGATAATAATGACTAATTTCATGTCCTTCTCTATCGCTTAAATTATTTTATGCACCATATAAAATATTGTTTAATGATATATAATCAATCCATCAAATATTACATATGATCCTATAAAATTTATTCTTTATTAGAACCCACGTATTGATCATGTAATACTAAACAGAACATAAATGGTTCCTTTCAATAAATATGTATTATCCATGATAAATATCCATGAAAATTAAAAATTTAAATTTAATTTATACTTTAATCATTTCCATTTCAATAAAATTTACTCAATTATGGTTTTTATTCATAACTTTTTTTCATACGACAAGGGTCGAAGGACCACCAAGTTTATCCAAACTATTAAGAAATTCCTTAACTTCCATTTATCAAAACATTCAAAAGTGATAAAAAGTACTATTTATACATTCATAACAAATTATTATTCATTATGATTTATTTTAATTAATTATTTAATTCCACTATGAAGTGAAAAGATCTACACCCCCAAGAGTTGGTTTTATAAAACAATAATGAAAAATCATTATAATAATTAATTACACATACCAAATTCGGTGGATCTAGGGGAGGTTGTTGACCTCCAACCATATTTTTTGTTATCTATGGATTATTATAGTTGTAGTACATGCATTAAATATAATTAATTTCACATTATAGGAGTAATGTGTGGGAATCTAAGGGTGCATTATAAAAAAGGTGAAACAATTATTGGAAAATTAAATATAATTAATTCTTCATTCTTGGGAATCATTAAACATCCATTATTAATATTTTATTCACTATAAAAATGGGAAATCGAAGAAATATTCAAAAATCATTAAAATAGGGTATATAGGATCACCTGGAAATGGTATCCAAGATGCTAAGGTATACAAAGAAAATATGTAGGAGGAAAGTTAATCATATCCATAGAATTACAAATAATAATTGGAATTTAATATAGACATTATATAAACATTCTCCACATTATGAAAATATGGGAAGGAGGAGAACATGTGTGGGGTATCATCTGGCCAAATGAGGTAGGAAAATAGGGAAATTATATTAACATATAGAGGATATATATGTAAATTTTCACCCTTTTTAGAGGTTAAGGGTTATATCACTAGGTTATGAAAATTATGTTTCAACAATATAGTTCCATTGTACCAATAACCTCCAAGATACATGTTTGCATCACATTATTTACCATATTAATGTTAACTATGATGGATTCACCAACCAAGTGCCACTACACCACATGATTAAAACATATAGTGAGAGAAAACATGCACCAACTATTCATGTCAATCTAGGACACTACACTAAGTCACATAATTTTATAGTCTACCTCACTTGTCCATACAAACTATTTTTTATAACAAATCATGTCTTAGGGAAGAGATTCATGGTTAGTACTAATTTTTCACCTATGGTGGTGTCTCCCGAAGATGATTTTTAAAGTCACATCACTCCCAAAACTCATATTAACTTTTAAGACACCTCAAGGGCCTTATACACCCTAAAACAACACTATTTTTGTGTTAATGATATCATTATTATATTCCAAATCTTAGTTTAATTTATTAATCATACACTAGATGAAAATAAAATAGATTTTGGATTTACAACCAATTAAAACATTGGAATATACTACCTTCCCATAGTTGACCTATTTGTCCCCATCAATCCCAACTGGACAATGAAGGCATCACCAAATTTAATCAATATGTGAAATTATAATTTTACTTTATTTCTAACCAATAAAAATTTAAAATATTTCTTATAATATTTTCAAATCCAGCTACTAGGTCAACATGGGAATCTGGGGCTCATAGTTCCTTGGTGTGGTGATATTAAAAATATTAAAAATATTAAAAATATTTTATCATGTATGTATTGATTCATTGGAAAATTTTAATAACATCTATTTGGAGTCTTAGATCTAAAATATGAGGTCATGGTTGAGTTCATAATGTTGTGATTACCCTTGGTGTTACATCATCTTCATCATTTCTAGGATCCAGGATAGAGGTAATTCATGGCCAAGGTGTTAAATTGATAATATTGTATTAATAAAATTAAATAAATATCTCTCCAACTCACCCTTGTTGCACATAAAATAGGAGAGTTGAACCCCTCTACACCTTTTAAGAGATGGATGAACAGACATCAAATCATGGAGAAGAGTCGCTGTTGATCTCCAATATTGGTAGTGATTGCTCCTAGATCAAGGTTGAGTATCTTTGGGGAGTGGATTTGACTCTGAAGCATTAAAATTTTGACCAGAGGTTTGTGGATTATTTATTTATTTATATAATGAATTTAAATGTATTTATATATTTATTGAGTCCTTTTAAAATTTCCAAAAAAACCCATGTGGTTGATCTATATATTTTTGGGGAGACATAGGTGATTCCGAGAGCTCGTAGGGAATTTACATATGGAATTCCAAATCCCAAAGTGTGTAGTGCATGGTCAAAAAAAATGTGTTCATCTAGTTTGGGGAACATCTTTTGAGACTATACTCCGTGTACTGGGGTTACACACCGTGTAGTTACCCTATGTCATGTGGCCAAGGAACATGTATAGGGTAGACGTGTGATGGGAAATCGGAATGTGAAGGTACATGTCTAGAGTACATGTAAATAGGGGGCCAGACATGGGCACAAGATGATGTCATGGAAAAGTAACTAGTTGGATAGGACACACTGTATACCACGGGGTGCTTTCCATGTGTAAGACATGGTTGGCCAAATCATGAAGAGAAAAAAAATTGGCTGGGGGCCCAAGAGATTTGAGACTCATTGTGTTAAAAATATGCATTCCATGTACACACACATGTCTATCCATGTTGTGCATTCAGTGAACATGAACAACTATTCAGGTGGGGTCACGTACCATGTGAATCCCATAACATATTATGTAGTCATTTTTTAAGGATACTTATATTTTGTGTAGCTCCTTCTTCAAGTCATAGATTCAATCCTATGTGTATCCTTTCATGAGAAAAATTTTATGTATAACCTGATAGTGTTCCTGGTTGGTTCCTTTGTGATGCATTGGTTGGTTATGGTTGTGGTTGTTTTAGTTAGTTAATTTTAGACTAGTAGTGGTTGGGTGAGCTCCCTTGGTCAATATCTATGAGGTTTTCAGCATCTCTTCCTCATCCGAGGATTGTGACCCCTCTTTGGCATCCCCATGATTGTGCAATTTGGGTGTGTTCCCATGTATTTGAGAAATTATTCTTATTTCTCTTTGAGTATAGTCTAAACATCTTGGATCATGTATCACTCGATGATTCCTGTAATGATCCTCACTTCTTTTGATTTTTCTTAGTAGGCGTTTTTGAATTAGAGTTACCAATATTTTCTCATGAATCAACCCACTACCCCAGAGGATTTTTTCAGCTATGTGTGTATCACCCAATTAGCCCTAGATGTATACCCTTTATCTGTGTATGGTGATGTATTACATTCAGTTTACTTTAGTGATCTATCCTGACATTATCCCTTGGTGGAGTTTTTTGGAATCTGTGTGACCAACACTAAATGATAATTTATCCTCGACATAGTTTTGTGTTTCATTAAGGGTTCATTGTGTCCCCCAGTGGTTCCCTAGAGGGATCCCTTACATGTGTTTTAAAAATCATAGCATTACTGTATTTTGTTTGTGGTATCCATTAGAAGATCCTAGACGTGTGGTCTTCAGTATTCCAGACTGGGTTCATTGTGTCCCATGGTAGGTCCAGAAGTGATCCCTTTTTGGTGTGATGGTACCTCTATTATTTTCAATAGGTTTAGTAATTCCCCCCATCATAGATGCGTGAGACACCCTATCTTAGTATCAATCTTTACAAGGTTCTATATTGAATGACTAAATGGAGATATCTGATGGGAATGTGATCCAAATTGTGTCAACCCATGTGTATAACCTTTAATGGATGGGGTGTTTCATCATCTTTATGATAATATTTGTAGTTGTATATCTAGTATGTCCCATCTTGGATGGTAGAGTTATTATTAATGGAGTGTATCTCTTGGATGAGTGTCTTCTCTGAAGACAGAGTTTGTCGGGTGCGTACTCTTGGATGAGTGTTAGCGTTTGAGCATTGAGTAGGATATTATTGGATATGATGTCTAAACCTAATGAGATGAGTATTTATTTTATTTTTTCTTGGATTAATTGTGGCGATGGATCTGGTTTTTATTGAAACCCCTTATGGATTGAACTTACCAATCTGGTATAGTTGGGGATCAGTTCAAGATAATGTTCCACTCTCTTTTGGTTTTTCTCTCGATGGGTCCAGTAGGCAATTTTATTTATGATTTTACATTTTTTACTTTTGGTATCCCATTGAGTATTTCTTTACTCACCCATTAACTAACCATTCCCATAAATATTGTGACTTTTGTAAACAACATTCCTTTCGACAGAGTCCCAAGAGGACAGAGAGTAGGCAGAGACATGTGAGATAGAATGTACATGGTGTATATTAAATATTGGATGAGGATTTTTTCAAAAGATTCATTTGAGAGACATCTCATCCTACTTATTAGTTTTATAATCTTGTATTATTATCAAATTTTTATAGATCAGGTATTATGGCACCTTTTTTTACTTTTACTATAAACTAGTTTGGGAAATATGATGCATACATTCATTATTAGTTTTCATTATCTTCACACTATTTCATAGAGAAATTTTTTGGAATATTAATATTGATACCATAAGATAAGTCCTTGCATTTGGGTTATATTCCTAATCATCAATAGACATCATCCTATGATCATTGAAGGCAATCTTGAGGAAGTTGTGGCACGACCCCATTAGGTCAGGTATGGACAAAGTAGTATAATTTTTTTTTACACTTTTAGAGTGTATATCCATGAGCATGGATTCAGTTGAAAATAGATTTTGTTATAATGTTTAGTTTTCACATTCCTGCTAAGAAATCCATTGTTGGTGTTTTTTTCAATATCTCCATTCACCAGGACTCTAATAACCTATTTTTCAAATCGGTACATCTGGATATTCCATGTTGGGATGTTTTGGTCCACACATCATAAAGGACTAGATTTTCATTTTTGCTATCCATATTGAGTATGATCCCTTGATACATTCTTTGAACATGGATCATCATTACTTTATTTTTGGATTCCTCTATGATTTCCTACAAGAAGGGTTCCAAAACAAGATTGTGATGAAAATCCGCCCATATATGAGGCTTCAATGCTTTGTATTTGTTATTGGGATGGATCTTCATGTGGTCTACCAGTTGAGTCACTACCCTGTGAGAAGAAGGATGTTCCAACTATTTATAACAACGATGTGTGATGTTTGAGTGTGCTAATTTTGTTCCATAGGTAGTGACCTATGAGGTATTGTGATATCCAGATCCCTAGACAAATAATGACAGGATTGAGGCAGTTACACATGTTTTCCACCTTCTGAGGACACAACCCGACTAGATGTTGGTCCTAGCATTGGCACTTCTATAGAGTTTTGATGATAGATGGTTGAGTCTGGTGAAAAATACCCATAATGAGTAAATTCTCACATGGTATTAGTTTGTATGGATATTTAGGGAAGAGTTATATCTAGACACGTTGATATAAGTGTGTATTTAGGATTATATATAGCTTTAGAAAGGCATGATGTCTATAGTAGAGTACTATGTGAGGTTTCCTGATACATCTTTTTACCCAAGATAATGTTGTAGGATTTACTTTCTATAGAACAAACCATCAAGATGGTATTACAACCTTATATCAATGTATAATTTGTTCCACTGCAAAATACAACCTATGTTGGAGTGATTGAACAAGCCTTAGTAGTGGAGATAATTAAAGATTAAAAAAATTCATCTTTATGTGAAAGGAACATGGGATTTGAGATATAAGTTGTGGGTATCCTACAACGAAATTGAGTATCTTGGCATGAATGGTGCTTTAGGATATGATCCTAAGATGAAGGTTTTAAGCCTATGGGCTTCTAGGCAAATTTTTTTCATTTTTAGAAGAGGGCGTGTTTAGAATTTGAGGGACAGGGAGGTATTTCTCAATATATTCAATCTTTTTAGGTAGATGAGAGCGTTCCAATTGATTGAATACCTTATTAGAGTTAACATTTGGTTAAATGAGTCATTTATGATAGTGGATGTGCAAATAGGATCATGAATAGCAGTATGAGGTGGAAGACGATTTGAGTTGCCACCACCACCTCTAAGTGGGCCATTCTAGTCTTAGGGAGTTATTGGATGGGGAAGATAATAACTATAGGATGAAATGACTTATGATCTTGAATCACCATATATGAATCAAGATACCATTTTTATCCATAGTGATTTCCCAAATAGAATTGGTAGATATTGTTATGTGGTTATCTTTTCTATCAACTTCTTACTCAGGGTTTTCTAGGTTGACATGGAGTGCTAGATGAACATAGTGTTGGTGTTTTTTTGATGTAGAATCGGATGCATGAGGAATAAGGGTGGCTTTCCCATCGAGAAACATTTTTGTGACATGATTGAAACTGTGTGGGCATATAAGTTCCATCCAAATAGGATAGTGTCAAGGTGTGGTGGAAGGGTCACTATTAATTGTGTATATAGATCAGGGTTTTGAATTGAGGTTTTTTCAGATGGCCTGGTAAGACCCAGTGTCTGCACATGGGAATCCATGAGTTTTTTATTAGTACCCTGGTGTGTTCAGAATCATCTTTGCATGAATTATTCATAAGGATGATGTGGTTCAGTTCAATGTGGATTCATATTCACAATACATTTGGATGCTTACCCCACTAAGATGCTTTTATGGTACACACTCCAAAACCAATATAGAAGATTCATTTCTTCATAGAGTCGATAGTTTCGAGGTGTGGTGGATGATTTCATTGCCTTGTGTAAGGGTTAGCAGGTATGTCGTGCCACAAAGAACTTTAGCAGATGATTTGTGGGTGCTTGGTGTTTTACCCTTCTTATAGGTTAGGAGATGTGTGCTAACATTTTTTCATGAATTCTAAGTAGTTTGATATAAAAATGGGTGTGGTGGCCTTTGTGTTACCCCTATGATCATTGTTGTAGGAATTATGAAAACCCTTGGTGACATCACTTGCATGGATGTTCTAGTGAAATGCATAGATTTACGCCTTCTTCCTATGTTTTTTCATCTCATCAATGAGAATAATTAAGGTTGGAATAACTTAATGAATTATTTTTGTCCCTGTAAGACATTTTAGTATTTCTAAGACTATTTATAATGCTAGGTGATGGGTTGTATTGTGAATATATATCCAATATATCCTTGTATCAGGGATATTAAAAATATTAAAAATATTTTACTATGAATGTGTACTTTATTTGTAAATGTTGAATAAATCCCATACATTGTATCAAATAAGAAATATAAGTCTTTGGATGAGTTCAAAATGTCATTTTTACCCTACGTGTGGCCCAAACATTTTCAACATTTGGTGGTGTATCGGAGGCAAGTCATGGATGATGTGTTAAATTGTAGATATTTTTTTTATAAAAATAATTAAATATCCCTCTCTCCACCACCTTGGTGGGAAAGAAATAAGAGAGGTCAACCCATCTCCCCCTAAATAAATATGGATGAAAAGAGGTGCTACTAGGGAGAATAGGTGCCTCAAACCTCTAATCTTGATTATGATTGTTCCCTGACCATAATATAGCAGCTTCAGAGCATAGAGATATCCTAAAAGCTTCAATGTTTTACCTTCAGGATGGAGGATTTGAGTGTTTAATATAGATACCCTATAAATTCATTTTTTTGAGCTTTATAAAGCCCTATTACATCATCTAGAGATATCATGGGAGGACATCTATACCATTCATGATAAACCGGTGAAATTTGAGTTATTCTTAGGGAGTTCCCATTCATAATTACCAATCATACCACATGGAGTGTATGATTATACATCATGTGTTTTAACCATTTAGGAAGATGATTTTTTTGGAATACATTCCATGTACTGTTTTTGGAATTAGATAATGAATCCACAATATGAATCGAATTATATAATTCATGATACTAGAGAATATAATGTTTTTTAGGCTTCTGTTTGACATGTCATGGAGCTCGAATGGTGTTTTAGATAAGATGTTATGGGTGTTCAATGTTAGTCTTGAAAATGGTTTTTTGGGCCCATTTGTGGATGTCATGTTCGTAGAGATCCCTCCACGTCCGCGATTAATGTTGATAGTAATCCCAAAAGTTTTATGGGCCCTTTGAACACGATGAGGGGAGCTTATTGTACTCTTGTGAGTCTAGCGCGCCCTAGGAATGGAGTTGATGGAACTCCGGTGAGTCTAAAGACCTCCATGAAAATTCATATGTCATTGAGGTATGGCTCCACAAGTTCTATCAATTTGTGGACCATTGCATTGCCATTTTTAATTTTGAAGATCATATTATAATTTCAAGACTCTCTTTCCTATAAATACACCATCATGCCTTCCTTGAAAAGAAGAGATTCCACCAGGCTACGACCTTTGGCTCCCAATTCATGGCGGTCATGATCATCATGAAGAAACTATTATATAAAGTACCCATGTTCTATGAAACATCTTTTATTGTGTTTTTGAGATCCTCCACCCCATGTGGAGATTCCCATCGTGAATTCCTATTCAATTAATGAAGGAAAAAGGACCTATGGAGCACTTGAGGATCCACAAATCATTCACCCATCGTGAAGCACTCCCACCTGTGAATCATGAAATCACACCATAGATGGGGAACCAGGCTTCATGAAGCCCCTCCATGAGACCCTGTTCTCGATAGAGACTTACCATTTATGAAGACCTATCATTCAATAATCCACTACCTCCACATTCGATGGTCCATAAAGTGGGGGTTATACCCCCACACCCCTTCTCAGGATCAGTGCCATGTTGTGGTCACATCCCTCCAAGTAAGTCCCTATACAACCATCACAAAACCCTATGAGAAATTATGATTCAGACCAAAAACATATTGGTTTGGGTTGCTGACATTCTGGATTGTTCCCATGGGCATCCCCAATGTCAATGCTAATAAAAACATGACTCAAGATATACCTACACACTCCTTAAAAACATCGAGTTTTCCAACTCCACTTGGTCCCTTTCCCATTTTGGGACTTCACATCCTCATATTAGATTCCTTTTTTACCATTAGTATATCCCTTCCTCAATAATCTTCTAAAACCTCATCACCTGGCTCCAATGAAGGTTTGACCCAAAAACTGCCACTATTGCGTAAGTCCTACAACATTAATTTCTAGGAATATTTTATAAACAATCTTCACTACATGACAATAAATTGTATCATACCCTATAATTTATGAATAAGTCTCCTTATTCCTTAGGAATAATATTTTTCCTGACCATGCGATGAGTAGAAAACAACCATTATGGGCCTCCTCTTAAGGTGAAATCCCCAAACTGTTTTTCATCGACCAATCATCCTGTCAAGATGTTCTCCTGGCCGAACATGAGGAATACATAATGGGAATCTCATTGCATACGCCCCTCACACCTAAACCATTCACATGATGTTAATATTAGTACTTCCTCAGGAAATGTACATGGGATTCCATCATGACCAAACCTAATGAATATAGAATAGACAACTTGCACAAGTAAGACCAATGAACCATGGTCGCTCAATAGTGGCACCCAACTAGCTTCCATTGGTAAGCGTCATCCGCTGTCATTGCTCCATAGTGGCACCCAGAAAGCTTCCACAGCTAATCCCCATCCACCATTGTTGGTCCAAAGTGTCTTCTATAAAATTTCATGCATAAAACTCATCCCCCATTTCCGCCCTATAGATACACCTGGGAAGCATCCATGTGTATGCCCCATGCACCATTGATACTATATAGAGACACCAAGGAAGAATCAACTTGCAATCCCCATTAGTTGTTTCTTCACCACAAAGGAAATCAGGTGGTTTCCACATATAATACCCATCCATAGTTGATGTTCTATTGCAAAACCCGGGAATCATTTACTCATAATCCACTTCTACCATTTTTTTCCCATAGTGGCACCCGAGTATCTTCCACACGTATTCCCCATAAAACATCGATTCTACATAGTGGAACCTGGTCCTCTTTCATGAGGATTCCTCACAACAACTCTAATGCTCTAACCTTCCGCGAAACTTTTATCAGGTTTATTTATTCATCTTTTTTCTTACACCAAACATGGCTTACATGGGTTTTTAGGTCAGTGCTAATAGTGACACCCTTACTATTGGATGTTTCCATGCATAACCACCACACCAAACCATATGAACAACTTGGGCTTGGATCAATATCTTCTAAATTGGTAATGTAGGATACCTCCATGTGGGACAATTTCAACCAAAGGTAAAATTATGTACCCCCTCCTAGGGTTGCTTCTACCTAATCCACCCTAATTGGTGTCGAGGCCAGCCTTCGTATGCACCTCCTTCATATGTGTATACCTAATTCGTCTATCATAGCTATATGTACTTTGATTCCCATCTAATTAGGATATATTGGAAACCTCCCTGATTTTCAAGCCTAAAACCATCATATTCATTCTTGTTCGCTCTCGGCTAGATCATATGATATTAAAAGGAATGGGATTGCAGAACTATGTTGAAATTGATCCCTGAATCCTAAATAGGGTATATCGAAATCCTCAATGATGGCCTTGCTCAAAACAAATAACTGCCCGTCCATTCCATAAATATTTCACAATTCATAAATATACATCTCCATTCTTACACAGGCTGCCAAATCATAGTGAGACCATTACATTTACCTAGGTCATCTCAGTGCGTAATCCTCATTCACCCCTTCATTTCTCCCAATAGCACCTGATAAGTATCAATGTGTAATCCCACCACAATCCACACATTCCAAGAGTGAGAAATACACTTTTGATAGGTCATATTAGTGTGTATCCACCACTCCATCCAAGGAACTACTTGTTTTTTGATCCTTATCTTCATAATAGTGTATGTAGGAAGCCTTTGCATGGTGAATCACATCCAATGGTAAACCATGGTTTCCCCGTGATTCGGGTCCACCTTCATTAATCTTCCACCAGTGGTGTCTAAATCAGCCATCATGGTGTGAAAAATTTCCTTTATGGGACTTACTATCTTGGGTCTTCCCTCATTGGGAATCCTGAATCATCTATCTTAGTGCCTCCATACTAGGGACGTACCCCTTCATAGTGTGAAACTTTCTATTTATGAGAAAAAAAATCTATCCCCTACCTTCATTGGGAGTTCTTATCCTTCTATCTAGTAAACATTACAAGTTCTCCCTCATTGGGATGTACCTATCTAATTCACCTTCACATGTGTTCTGATCTGTCCTTATGTCTCAGCAAGATGTTAAACTCATAAACCCCCATCTCTTCTAGACGTAAACTCTTGAAATGAAATGTATTCATCATTTGATGCCTTTGTAAAACCTCAGAATACATGCTGATGAAATAATATATCTCACATTCTATGTGGGATTCCATTAGTTCTTATGTCCTTGATAATCCCTCTAATTTATAAGAATACAAGTGTTCTATTATTCCAGCGTCCAGAACTTCTTCTGATTCCCAACATGACTACTTCCATGAGTGAATGTTGTTTCCCTCTCAAAACCAATTGTAATGACCATATAGACGCATCAAAATTAACAATTGTTGAAATTTTTATGGAACCGGGAATGAGTTTCAGGAAAAATTTCTTAATCTATATCGAGTACTAAGATGATGCAATGAATTATGAGAATGAATCCATGGAAGGAGAACTCGACAACAAATTATCTCATTTCTATGGAGAATAAGATATATATAAAGACATGATAAAATCTAGTCACTTTTATATTGTATGCATTTGGGTAAATAGATTCGTGCGTCATGAAACCGACGATTTATATCCTTGAAGATATCATGGGTAACAAGTTTGGTTACACTCCATGTAATGACCATAGGTCGTGTGGCCATGGTACATGTCCAGGGTAGTCGTGTGATGGGTCATGGCCATGTAAACGTAAATAGAAAGATTAAATGAACATTGAGTGAAATACGTTGTTAGGGGTTGAATAATTGGATAATTTTTTAATTTTAAATGATACATCATGTTCCAGGGGGTATGTCGTGTGTGAGACATGGCTAGCCTACTTTGGTGGAGAAATAACATGGACAAATGATCTTTTGAGGGAAAACACACCGTTTATAGCCTATAAAATTTGTGTATTCCCACATTCATAGCCAATCCATGTATTCATAGGATACGAACAAGTGTTTAGAAGGGGTCACATGCCATTTGGACCCCCGTACACACAATGTAGTCCTTTTTTAAGGAGACTTCTGGCTTGCATATTTCAATCTTTAGGGATAATATTTTTACCTATGAGTAGCTAATCCTTAGTAGTTTTCTACATTGAACATGATGGTGGAAACATTTTTGGACATTTAGATACTTTAGGTATTTATT
This sequence comes from Viscum album, assembly GCA_963277665.1. NCBI lineage: Eukaryota > Viridiplantae > Streptophyta > Magnoliopsida > Santalales > Viscaceae > Viscum > Viscum album. The sequence goes on from OY728162.1 coordinate 133,619,795, forward strand.
TTGAGGTAGACATAAATTAGAAACATTTAGACCATCATTGGTTGAGTGAGCTTCATTGGTCTATCTCTATGCGGGTTTTCGACAGCACGTCCTCATCACATGGATTTGACCCTTATTTTCCTTTCATGAGTATTTGAAATCTTGATATATTCCCATATTAGGGATTCATTATCCTTAGTCTTCTTTGGATATAGACTCAGTATGTTGGAGCATGTATTACTCCAAGATGCCCAGAAAGATCCTCACATCCTTTTGTGTTTCCCTGGAAGGGTTCTTGGAATTGGTGTGATTAATATTTTCATGGTCTTCAATACATTATCCATAAGGATTTATCTAGTAGGATAAGATTACTCCATTAATCCCTATTCAAAAACCATCTATCTATTTATCATGATCTCTTTATATAATTTTCTTCATATATCTATTATGAAATTTTCCCTTGGCTGAGTTTGTGGAATCTGCGTGAAAAATACTATATGAGATTTGATCATCTTATTATTGAGGTGCTACTGTTAGGGTTCATTGTGTCCCCAATTAGTTGTGAGGAAGTATCCCCTTACTTATTTTTATTGATCTTTGAGTTAACAAATTTGGTTTTTTGTGTCCCTGAGTGGATCCTAGGATTGATCTTCAATTCGAAAAGGTGTGGTCTTCAGTGTTCTAAACACGATTCATTGTGTTACACAAAAGTTATGGTAGTGATGCCCTTTATTAGTGATAATATATATAATGCCTCAATTAGGGTTAGTATAATCCCTTATATAGTATGGTTTTGATTCCCTATCTGATTATTGAGATCAATTGGGTTCTAGCACAACTTTTTTAATGGATAGATCTGATGAGAATGTCCCCTGAGATGTGTGCTTCCTAGGATGGTGTGGGTGCTTAGATTTGTGATACTTGATACAATGGTATCTCTCAGATATTCCATCAAGGATGGAATAATTTTTCATGATGAAGTGTATCTCTTGAAAAAATTTTATATTTATTAAAGGACCTCATGGAGTGTTCTATGGGATGAGTGTTACGTTTTGAGCATCAAGTAAGATCTTATCATTGGGTATGAGGTACGAAACTAATGAGATGAGTATATCTGGGTTTTTTTATTGGAGTACTTTAAGTTTTTTCACATTTATCAGTTTACACTTATTATGTACTAAGATAACCAGTCACATATAGAATGTAAAGGGTTCAATATGGAGTTTATCTCTCATTTGGGTTCTTTCTAGCCAGCTCGAGTGGATTATTTCTTTTCCGTTACTTCCATTTATTTTGTGTTTTTAGGGTTCCTACTAACTGTAGTTATACTCAAAATTTCATGGCCTTTACACATACATATTGTGGCTTTTAAAGACCAAATTACTTTTAAAAAAGTCTCAATCTGGCCTGGAGCAGGTGAAGAAGAGTGAGCTTAACCGTTCGAGTTGTTTCATTAATTTAGGATGTGGTTATTTCCAACAGTTTCATTAGACAGTGATCCCCACTTTTTGAGCAGGTTAGTCTACTTTATGGTTTTCTAATTTTTTGGGGGCCTTTATATCCCCCATTTCATGCATCAGCTATACTCTGGTTTGGGATTGATGTATCCCTACAAATTTTTAGTTTATATTGTCTATGCACTACTACCTAGATACATTTATCTTGTAGGAGTTTAAAATTACCATTGGATAAGGCCTCCCATTTGTGTGATATGACTACCCGGTGCTAGATGATATCCCCTAGATTATATAAGTGGGATTGGAGTAGTTGTGTCTCTAACCCCATTGGGTTAGGTCATGAAATATTTGCACTCATTTTTTCTTGTTGTGTTTTTAAATGCCCAATGTGCCTCCAATAATCACTTCAAACATATAGTACTTAAGATACTGAAAGTAAATCTATCAGTAATAAAAATTAATAAAACTCTAAGAAAACACTTAAAATTTTCTTAATGAGAAAAATAATCACATAAGTATGTATATCATCGAGTATCATATGAAACTCCTTCGTAGGGGTTCATTCCATTAAAGGAAAACACTGATTAATTACACTTGTCTATTAGAATTTCTATTCAAATCACTCTCCAAATGTCCTAAAAAATTCCAGAACACATTATAACATGATAGAATGGTATAATTCCAATTGAATGAGGTATAATGATCTATAAAACACTCCCATGGAAATCTATATCCTTGTTCTATGTTTCACCCATATCATCCAAATGGTTTTCCTGATGTGGTGCATCACTATAAAACCCATATATTTTAAAATAGAAATGTCAAATGTTTTAGCATATATGACATGAAAAACCAAGATTATAATATAACAAAGCACACATAGACGTTACTATATATTTATTTTTATATAAATTAAATATCTTCTATAGTTTATGGTGATCACAACACTGTGATTAAACAAAAAACGACACTCTACTAAAATATTATTATGTAAGAAAAACAATTATTACCAAGACATTAATTTGGATGGTTGGAGTATAAATAACTGAATTTTTAATATTATACAGTTTACAATTTTATAAAATGAATTAAATATTTATTTATTTATTTATTTATTATAAATAAAATATAAAACATTTGAAAAATACTAAAAGCGATATTATTCTAAACGGCGGTTTGTCGCACTTTGTCCACGTAATTTAGAATTATTTCATTTAAATTTTTTAAAATTTATTTTTCTAAAAAACAAACTATTTTAAATCTAAATTTCAATTTTGGCATTGATTTATTTGTTTGAAAATTTTTTGGAAGAAATTTTTTTTGATGAATAGTGAGAAATAAAAAATGTTTTTTAAAACTACATTTTAATTTAAATTTTTGACAAGGTAACATTATGATTTTAATTTTTTTTAATGATATATGAGTTCAAATATTTTATTATATGAAAATTTATCTCATTTTAATAAATACAATATATAATACTTATATGAATACATTTAAAATATTTAAAATATTTTTCTTACAAAAAACTACTTTATCGAGGTGTCTGTATGTTTAATTTTAAATTTAATTCAGCCACATCTGTTAAATATATTTGAAAAAATGGACTCCATTTTTGGAATAAGAAAAATTAACAGTATATTATATGTTATAGTTATTCTTTTATCCTGATTGATATTATAAACAATATAAATTAATTACTATAATTATGGTAAAACTAGTATTTCTTGGTGTCAAACTAAGAATATAATGGTTGAAATGACCAAAAACATGTGAAAAGCACATTTTATGACCGCATTTCAACCTTAGAAACTATATTTTTATATAATTACCATCTTTGGAGGATTTTAACTTGGTAGAATGTGGGTATCACTTTATCAGTTCAAAAATTCTCTGTGTTTCTTCTCCCCACCAACAAAAAGACACAACATATCCTCTAATATTCACACATCCAAAACCATTTGGTTTGGACAATACATATCCAAATTGATTCATTAATTTCCACTAAATATCTTATAAGACATTTTATTTAAATACCTATAATGAAGGATTTAGGTATAGTAGTATAGAGGATCTTTGAAGAAGTAGTAAAATTCATAACATGCTTATTATTTTTACATATTCTTTTACACACTTAAATTAATATTCAAATATTATAATATACTAACACCAGTATAAAATATATAAATAGATATTATTATGTTAATTTAATAACCTTTACCAACTTCCACTTCTATAAAATTTGAAATTAAATTGTAGATTATGTGTATGATAGTCTATTGCCTCCTGAACCAAAGTAATTCATTTTCTATCACCAACATTCATGATGAGATATAATGATTGATCTAACATATAATGTTGGATTTAATGAAATTAGTATACTTGAAAATTATGATATCACATACAATTTCTCACTTTCTATTTCGTGGGAGATGTGATAATGTTTCTCCTATGTATGGTGGATTTTCTCCTCGTAAAGCGATGCGATGCGATTTTCACTTGCACTTTACATTGAAGGTATATGATTAAAATTAATAAATATATGATATATATATAACCTATATGTAATTATATAAATATAACAATACATATGACATCTTATATTCTAAATCAGTTTGGAATCAACAAGGTAACTTTTGTGTGCGTGTGGACTACCTCCTCCCCATAACTATGTGAATTTTTTTTATTTTTTTATGCATATAATAATAAGGATGTAATTTATTAATATAAATCATGTATATAGAATAATAAGTATTATGATAAGGTTAGTAAATGTTTAATTTCATTTCTTTCTATTAGTGGAGAGACAATGTAATCAACGTTCAAACATACATCTTACTAACTCGATGAACAGTGTAATCCAATTTATATCTATAATTTATTTTAGAAAACTATAAATACATATTAAAATAATATATATTATAAATATATCATTTTTCACATTTAGGATATTATTTAACCATGATAAAAGTAAAATGATCAAAATTAATGATTAAAACATATAAAAAAACAAAGCAGTTATCACCCATAACAGTTAGTTTGATAATGAATGATTAATAATTCGGTGATAAAATAATATAATTAAATCATAATTTTTCTGAAATATTATATTATGGTAATTTAACTTATTTAAAATAAATCAATATTTATTATATATGAGCTACCAATACATATAAAGGAAACCCAAACTAAGGTAAGGGGTTTTTGTCACATTTATTAGGGTGAGACTTATTCCATATTCCGCACTAATTCCATTATTTGGTGTTTATAATACCAATTTGATTTGTTATATAATTAATATATTTATATTTAGGGTATTTAAATTTTAATTTTATTTTATTCCTTTCATGGGGATTGCGATTCAAATTATACAAAAATACTAAGATATTTTTCATTCAATTTCATTTTAATCATTAATGTTTATACATGAATTTTCATTGAAGGAAATTATTTGGTCATTTTATAATAAACCCATTTATGTTTTCAATCATATATTTATTCATGAAATTTTTAAGTAATTTTTTGGTATTCCCCTAGTTGGGACATATAATTATTGATAATATAGTAATAATAAAATCAAACATCATTTCCCTCTTTTTTTGGAAACCATTTGTTCTTCCAAATCCATGTATTCTAAAAATATTTTCAAAAATAATTGAAAAACACGTAAAATTATATATTGAATCAACTTTTAACTTTTCATAAATTCATTAAAAAAACTTCAATGCAATTTTCATTTAATTTTAAAAATATTCCCCATTTTACTTTTAATAAATAATTTAAAAGGATTATTTTTTTAAACATATAAGACATGTACAGATTTTGTCCCCATCTTGGGCAATTAATATTTCATATATTATTTTACATGTTTCAAATATTAATTTTAAATGAAATTATTTTCAATATTTTTTTCAATTGTAGTTTTAAATTTTTATTTTTAAATTGAATGGTATATTTTCCTCATGAATGTTATTTATCGAATTCTTATGCTGTCTCTATTGATTAAAAATTAATAACCCTATATTTACTTGATAATTTGTTAGGAAAATGTATTAATGATTCCATAATTATAATTTCATTATATGGTTATTGACCATTTGACTGGGATATATTATTTTGATGTCATTATACATATTATACAATTTTGACTGGGATATACTAGTTTCATTTAGTAGTTTTTAATATAAGAAAAGTTATGTTGTTTATGTTTTACCCCATTCATATGTTGAATGAATTGGATGCTATAAGTGATGTGAAGGTCCTATTATAGACCAATGATGCATCAATAGTTCTCTTGAGACAAAATATATTGGTTGTTTAGCTGAGGCCATAACCTCTAATGTAATATGTCTTGGAATGAGGCCCTAATAGTATAGTTATGATGTGCATTCCCAAATAATGATATTATTTTTTGATGTCCAAGGTAATTATTTGATTATTTATAATTTCTAGGTAAAATATTCATGTTCATTTGATTACACATATTGGATTATTTTATCATTTTTATTCTAACCATATTTTCTAAATGTTATTTATTAAATGTAATGTTCATCATTTATTTACTATTCATTATAGTTTATGATTTAATTATTCAAAATATTATCTTTTATTCATACCCTTACTGGTCATTTGAGATCTATAAGTTCTTATGTGTCTTTACCCAATTTTATACTATGATTACCATGGTTTATATATTATGTTATACTATATAAAATGATGAATCCCTTTATCATTTCATTTGTAATTTGATTTTCTAGTATGTATATTACTACCAAGACTACTAAACTATTCACTTTATTAGGATTAAATTCATTGTATCTAGTGCCCATATAATAATTTTACCACTTACTATAGGCTACTAGGTTTGGGAATATTCTGGTTAGTAATAGTGGATGTTAATTAAAAACAGTTGGAAATAGATTTCAGAAAAATTGATTACGAGAACATTACCCTATGATTGTAATTGATGGAATGTAAATAAAAAAACATAATGTTTTGTTAATGTATATATTATTTGGGTTTTCCTATAAATATATCTCGATTTAGATACTACACTTGGACATAGTTATGGAATAGATGTACCCAGGTGTAATAACCATGAAAAATGTAGGACATGGTTGACTCGAGTGTTACATGGTACATGAATGCAGGCCTTACTATGAACCTAGGTTTACACTCCATAGGCAATGTTTGGGATATTTTATATTATCATTACAAAAAAATATGAAGTGTTTGAAAATTTCTCTTTGATTTAAAATATCCCCAAAAAACCTGCTTTATGAATTTAAGAATAGCCAATTATAAAATTTTCAATTTTTTAAGTGTTTAATTAGTTTTTGGATTATAAATTATATTTCATAATGTCATGATCTAATATATTATATACCCTTTTTTGTAAATGGATACATTAAAAATTAGAGGGAGCTATATCAATTCCCATAACCCAGGTAGGGTTTTACCTCCTGTTATAAGTTAATGAAGCAAGTGATGGAACTACAGTTAAAAAAAATCAAATTATAACTATATTGGGGAAGAAAAATCATGTTATGATCAATAAAATCGACCATATATATAAGCTTACTGATCTACCATATAGTGTTACAGTGTGAGACTGCTTTATCCATCATCAACATCCATAATTCAACATGATTAAAAATAAATTAGTAGGTGACCAATGGAAAAGTTTAATATAGAATATATTTCTTTATTTCGGAAGAAATGAAATGGTAAAGGTTTTCATTTAATTTTATCATCTCCTAATAAATGATGATCAATTTTGGTCATTTATTCAAAATAAAAAGTATTAAAAAGGAATAGAAAACATGGAATGTACTGAATATGTGGTTCACTTTTTGGTGATGTATTTTCCATAGAGAAACAAGAGGATTTGGAGATAAAATTCCTTCATCCAATTTAAAAAGAAATATGAAAATATTTCAATGTATGAAGGAAAACAATTCATGGTTATAATGTAATAAAATGCACTTTTCACATAATTAAAAGGGAAATATTTTACATTTCATTGTTGCAAATAAGAAAATTATTTGAACATCACAAGTCACTGAATCTTTTCTATCATATGTGGAAATAGTATCTTATGCTATAAAGTCATTAAATTAATTCTTTATCTATTATGGTTTCAAATGGAAGAAAGAGAAGAAGTGGACTAAATAAAAAATTTATGATAAAGGGAATCATTTAATAAGTAATTTCCACCATGTGATAATTATAGAAAGAGACACTCTAGATACTATAAAGGGAATGATATTTTTAAATAAGTATGGAGAGAACAGGGAAAATGATCAGGATTTAGACGTAAATAAAGAACATTCCAATTTCTGATGAATTAAATGTAATGTTATAGGGAATTATAAAAATTAATGTCATAACCAAAAATATAATATACCCTAGGAGAAGCTAAGGTATCAAGGTTAAGCATATTCTATTAATATAGAGGTAGTAGAATGATTAAAGGTTCTTTCTACTTGTATTGATGAATTATGTTATAAAATTATTTTTACCAGTTATATTTTGTTTATATTATTCATTAGAAAAATAATTAATATAATATAGTAGTTTTTCTATAAAGTGTTGAAATAATATGTTTAATGGTACAAATAAATGAGATTTAGTGAAAATTTTATCTTTTTGGCAAACAAATTACATTTGTAAGATAACCATTAATGTGTTATCCATTGGGAGATAATTATGACAAATGGATATTTATGGGATGATATTGATGAGCATGAAATTGGTTAGTGATATGATAGTTTCTGTTATTTAGCTAGTTTTAACTACATATATATTTCAGGAATATACTTAACAACATTATATTTATATTTTTCGAAGCATTCATGTTTTCATTATATTTTTATAGTGATAGATATATTAAAAAACATGGAATGTGATATTAATAGAAAATTTATATGGTGTTGGGAATATAATTATGATTTAGTGGCCTTCATTTTAGATTTTTGGATATTGAATTTATGCCAACATTTTTTGGATGATACTTATTAGTAACCATTTTGAAATAGATTTATCTTAAAATATAGTGTTTTTATTTGGGTAAAATTAATTATTGTATTTTTGGGATTACTTTTTGTAACCATTTTCATTTTACTAATGATAAGATATATGGCTTGTTACTATTTAATATATCTTATGATCCATTAAAATTTATTTTTATTTCATTAATCATAAATAAAATATTCATATTGGATATTCAGTTCATTGAGAAAAAAATAAAGTGAAATTTTTTTGAAGCTCAACCATATGGAAAAATTATGCTTAAATGGTTGTTATGAAATTTTATATTTCTGTTTCCTCTAAGATGATAAGAAAAAATAGTCCTCAACATTAGAAAAAGGATTTTGAAAAAAATATATTTTAATTTTTAATCCATAACATATGAGTGAAATTGACTTTTGACTCATCACATATTTATGGATTTGAGACCTTTAATTATCTATTAGTAATTCACATTCTTCTAATTAATGGTGTATAATTTGATCAATTATTTTTAATAATATTTTTCCATGTTTATATCCTCAAATCCCACCAATATTTTCATATATGTAATCCTAAAAATGTGTTATTCAAGATGAACAATTTACTTAACTTTATCTCTTATCAAGAAGAATTTTTAATAACCCTTTTTATGATTCGTGTTTCAACGAAATGTATTTAAAATTTTCAAAACCTAATTTTTTATAAAGGTTAAATTATGATGACACAAATTTATAGGGGTTGAATGTATCCCCTCATGATTTTAAAATTTCCTTTTAATCAGTTTGTATAAATAGGCCTAACTAATTTTTTATAATTATATGGTTTACACATTTATAAAATAAATTCAATGTTTATCTAATATTGAGAAATAAAATTAGAATCATTGAACAAAAAATTATTATATGGAAAACTGTATTTTTCTAAATGGTGGTTTAATTTCTATTTTCTTTAATGATATAAAATTAATTTTTACCACTTTTAGAAAATATATTTTAAAGATTGGACATATAAATTTTGAAATATATTTGTCAAAATTATCATTGGATAGCTTTTTTTGGATTTTATTGAAATAATTAATCTTTCGATGGTTGATGAAAAATTATATTTTTTATTAAAAAATGACAATTAATTTACATTAAATAAAAAGGTAAATTATATAATAAATTTTTTAAAAGGATAAATTAATTTAATTATATAGTTATTAAACTAATTTGGGTTATTTTAATATACTTAATATTTAATTAATAATTTTTTTTATTTATTTGAAAGTTTTCTTTGAAAAAACTATTTATTCGGCGCATCTGCAGGTTTAATATGAAATTATATTTGGCCACTTATGTGAACAGAATTTTTGAAATAGGATACCATATTACGAGTCATAATATAAAATATTATATAATAAGTTCAATTTTATTTTTTATCATAATGAATAATAAATACTGTAGAAATAAATTTCCATGGTTTCGGTAAAATTGGGTTTATCTATGTATAAACTGAGAATATAAACATTAAAAATGACCTAAAACATGTCCAAAAACTATATTTTTGAAATATTCTGACCATATTACCTATATTTTTCAATAATGACCCATTTTATAGTATTATGGAATGATAAAAACATGGGAATCACATTATCCTTTAAAAAAATCCTTATATGTCCTCTCACTCACTTATAAAAGGACACCCCCTCTCATCTCATGTACACACATCCAAAGTAATGTTTCAACCAATACCTTAAAATATATCTTAAATAAGTACATAAAAAATCGGTTCTTTATTTTCTTTATTATTCACTCTTTGGAATGATTTTGGTATAGACCTAAAGAGTCTCTATGAAGAAGAGTTAAAATTCATAAAAGTGTGTGTCAATTTTATATCATCATGTACCTCCATAAACAAATCATGAAATTTTTTATACAATAGAACTAGTATCTATTATATAAATAGATTTTATAATGTTAATTTAATAATCTATATCCATCAACACTCTCATCAAATGTGAACTTAAAATATCGGTTGTCTGTATAGAAGACTACTGTCTCGCAAAACGATATTGTACATTTTCTGTCAAAACATATAAATGGTTGATAAAATAATGGATTTAATATAAATATATATATTATTTTATAAATTATTATTAATTTTTAAAAAATACATCCCATATAACTTCTAACATTCCACTTTTTGGGGGATACGATAACATCACGCTTGTGTACAGTGGACTGCCTCCTCGCAAAGAGATGTGATATTTTTAGTTATTTTTTATGTGTAATGTAATAATGATGAAATTATTGAATATATTTGATATTTATGAACTAAAAATACTTTTATAAATAAGATATCATGTCTGAATTTATACCCTCTTTATCAGTTATAAAACAAAAACATCATTTGTTTGTACATATATTAATACCTCCATACAGCGATGTGAAATGTTTTTTAATATATTTTAACATGGATGGATATGAGAATATATTTGACTAATATAAATTTTGTTAATGAAATAATAAATATTTTTTCATGTTTAATTATACTTTATTTCAATTTTTGCATTCTTCAAGGAAAATGTGATCATCATTTTTGTGTACGTATAGATTACCATCTCCACAAATGAGGTATTCAATTTTCAAACTAAAACTTATTTCTTTCTGTGGTGTATATAATTACCATTAGATATGTTATCTAATAATTATATTTATTTTCATGGTATTTGATTTTTCATTTTATTTTATTCCATTCTTATAGATTACGATTCAAAAATAATCATTGTTGTATGCCATTTATGTTTCAATCACATTTTATTTTAGATTAATTATACATGAATTTCCATTAATTTTTTTTGAAAATTTTATAATAAATCCATTTAATATTCCTTGACGTTTATTATTCATGAATGTTTCACATAATATTACCATATTATTCTCTTTGGTACTTAAAACTGTCAATAAAATAATTTTAATAAAATATGATTTCATTTATTTCATCAATAGAATATCTATTTTCTTCATAATCTATGGTTTATAATAATGTTTTCAATTTTTTAATGCGTTCTCCAATTTATATTATTAAATTTTATAATCCGTTTTATATTTTACTACATGAATTTTGTATTGTAATTTTCATGTCATTTTCAAAACATGGCTAATTTGGATTTTACCATATATTTTAAAGGAATATTTTTTAAAAAAATTATATGGAATTTATGGAATTTATATCCATAATTACAACTCAGTATTTTAATGACTATATTACATGTTTACTATGTTATTTTCAATGAATATTATTTTCAAATTGATTTTCTAATTTTAGTTTTAAAATATGAATTTCAATATTAGAAGGATAATTATCTCATGTGTGAATTTAATAAAATATTTAGGTTGTTTCTATTCGTAGATGAAAATTATTTTTATTTTACATTATGATATATTTGTATCATGTTGTAATGATTTCATTATTAATATTTCTCCAGATTGATTATGATTAGCATACTGAGATGTACAATTTTGATACCATTATTTATATTACTCATAAGGGTTTATGATTATATTTATTGACTGGGGAATGTATTAACATTTCATTTTCTTATTATTCCAATAGGAATGTTTATATTGATAAATTTTCACCCCTTTCATAGCAGTAATGCATTGGACTTATTAAGTGATGGGAAGAACCCACTATATCCCCCATGATGTATTGGTTGGTATCTAGAGACTAACTAACTAGGTTTTTGGGGCCTTACTTATTTAAGTATGATTTCTTGTAATGAGGCCTTGGTTGTATGGTAATGATTTATAGAATTATGAATTCCATTATTATAATATTATTTATTAATTTTCCATGTGATTATTCGATTTGAAAAAATATCAATGGAAATATTTCATGTCTACGTGATTATGTATGTGGAAATATTTGTTCATTATTTATTCCAAACATATTATGATAATGTTATTTATTAAATTTCATGTGATTCCGTTATTTACATTTCTATATTGACTACAATTTATTATTCATACAATTCCATCATAACTATTCCCTTACTGAGCATTTGATTTCACAAATTTCTTATCTATCATTCCACCGGATTCCAAGATCCTTATTTTATTTCTTATGTAGAGTTATTATATATGAAATAATGATTCATGTGAAGAAGACACATGATTGAAATTTAAGATTTCATTTTTGCTGTAAATTTCAACTATGTATCTAGTTACCATGACTAGTAATATATTAAGTCCATCGGGATGTAATTCATTTTATCTAGGGGAAATTTTATATTGTAATCAATTACTATAGGATACTTTGTTGGGGTAATTACATTAATTGTATTCTTAATTATTTTATATAATTCTTGGCGAACTATATCTGACCGATTACTTCTAGAAACAATCAACCTCAAAAGCCTACACGCCACCAAAATCCGTTTCTTAAGACATTTTCCTGAGGAATGCTGATATTGTTTTTAGCATAGTCATGGTATCTCATACTCTTCTTCTGTTGATATATCATAGATGAAATATACCTTATTCTTAAATGTATTCATTATCTATCATAAGCACCATAACTAACCCAATCCAACACGAATGGATTCTCAGAAGACATCTTGTGTCTAACACTTTCACATAGACTCCGAAATGTTTGAATTTGATCATATACCTAGAATTTTAAATGAAGGACAACCCTATATTGTATCAGTAATCTTGTGGAATCGGAGAACCCAATTGATCATTGCACAACTGATATCATGGTATCATGACCATTCTCACATGATGGTTCTTAATCAGTGATAACTGTCTCTATCCCCGCCATTAATGAATCCATGGAATTATTCGAATTGGAAAAATTTCTTTTTGGATTACTAAGACCCCTTCTTTTTCAATATCTAGATGTAATGACTCGCATGTCTAAGAATCCTCTCATTCCAAAGAGCATATGAAAACATATCCTGACACCTATTCATGATTTATATTAGTTGATCCAATGGTGTTTTGATATTTTGAAACACAATGAGGATCAACACACATAAATTACCAATGGTTTATACCCCATAATCTGGCTTACCTTATAACTCTCATCAAGAATAAATCCATAAGATTTATTTAATAAATCCATTAATATATTTTTAGATAGCTCAATGTACAAATGATGGTCTTTTATTATATTTTTTATAATGTAATGATATTATACATGGTCATCTATACAGTATGAGTGAACTAAGACTCTATTGATACATGTGTATCACTCAACCAGTTATATTCTTACATCTAACCTGGATTGAATTTCTGAAAACATCTCCTTACATCACATCTTTTAAAAATGTGTGTCTTTTCTTACCCCTATGTTAATCATATCAAAACAAAAAAATTCATTTCTATATTAGTCATTATCACTTGGATCCATCTTAAATTTACCAAAATCTCCATGTCACTATGCTCACAAGTTTTATATTTGATACCAGTGATCCTTGCTCCACAACCTACCTCTCACTGATGTCCCAAATCAACTAGTTACCATACAGAATTGGTGCAAAATTAACAATCCATATAGATGGGGTGTACATCTTGTACCACCCAATTCATGACCCATCTCACACCTCCATGGGACATCCACTAAAAAGTCCAAGATGACCCTGAAACATAGTACATCAATGACTAACACTCTTTATATTCTATTATAACTACCCTTCAAAACATTAGGCACTTATTATGTTCTAGGATTCCTTAGATGAATGTCTACATGATGATATTTTTTTTCATAAATCAATTCATCATCTTCCCAACCATTGGTTAATAGTTCCGGACACCCGACCGTCATTTCCCATCAATCAATTCATGATACCCAACACCATACGATTTTTATAAAAAACCAAATGCATAATATATCCTGTAAAGAAAAACAGGATATCTGACTTTCCATCAGTCTAAGAGTGAGTGTTAAACTGAGATCACCACATTTAAAGGAATCCATAAACCTAGGACAACCATTGTCATAGGTTACCCTAAAAAAATCAGTTGACTCACTATGGTCCAATCAAGTATAAGAAATACGTATCATTATCATTTCCATGAATTGGCATAGTAGTCCTAAATTTTTCTATGATCATCCAAATAATAGAGTGATTCCATGAAGGTCACAATGACAACATAAAATGGATACGGAGATAAGCCCAACTAGGTATTAGTATATTGTAATACCCCCTCGACGTTCAACTTAACAAACAACCACCTACCTACCTGGGGGTTTCGTTTCATTGTCCAGGTAACTGACATGACTCAAATGATCAATGAAGGGCGACTAAAATTCCATGGAACTTAGCACAAATTTCAGCTAAATTTATAACCCCATTAGAACACAAAAAATATGACCAACCCCTTTATTTGACATAAGACATCATCTTTTAATATATAGGGAATTATTAAATGTCATTATGCTCTACCACCTAAATATTTGGTATAATGAGACAGAAGAAATCCACTAATTCCAACAAGTAATGTCCACATTCCGATAAAATATATCTCTCAAGGTATCATTAAAAATAAACCATACAAGCGGATTCTTCATAAAAAACACTATTAACAGGTTTTATTCAAGAAATTTCACCACTTTTCAGTTGACCTAATTATTTAGAAGTCTTGAATATATGAAGTATCAAGTTCTAGTTACAAAATTCAAAATATACATCTCAATTATTTATCTGAGAACACAATTAATTCAAGGAAAATTTTCTCATAATGAATTGTTATACCATTAAATTATCAATATGTTCACACATAAATTATAGATTAAAGAAAATATTAATTCCATGTAATAGAGGTGAGAAATATTTTTATTTTAACTGAAATTTTAATTAAATGAAGCCTCATAACAATAAATCTCAAAAGAAAATAATTGTTCATTTATAAATTAATGGGAATAATTATTGTATAATACCCTAATATATTTATATAATACACTGTATAAGTGGATGGTAACACTTTAAATTTCCATCATATATAAAAGAATCATACACCCATGGGGTAATATACCATATCATAAAAATATTACAATGGACCTATGAGGACCAAGTCAAGCCATCATGGGTCTAGTTATATAGGAATCCATTCTTAGTGTTTGGGGTTAATGATATATAAATTATAATTGGTATCCTATTAAATTTCAACCCATAATAGTTAAAATTATCATTATTTGAATTCATCCTCATTTTTTATTTCATATACATACCATTCTTAAACTAGAATACTAGTGTTGAATCATGTTTATCCCAAAATCATATCATGGAAAGTATAACAAAAAATGCTCAATACAATATAAGTATTTAGTTATATGTGTCTTCATTCCCATGTTATAATGGTATAATCCATTATATGATTAAATTGAAACCCATTTAACAGTCATCCATCACTGATTATTTGAAGTAAAGAAGAGTTATTCAATATTATTTATCATTTTAGTAGGATATTATACAATCATACATTCCTATGATCAACCTACTTAGATATATTTTAGCATTTAAGGATTTAGTTATTTGGATATCCATTCCCATGTTAAGAAGGTGATCACTCCATTAGTTACCATTACAAAAAAAATTATCTAACATCCATAAGTCACCGAATTAATTATTAAAATGGATTAATGTTACATTATATTTAATAACTAAATGATGGTTAATTTATTACGATATTTTAACAATTTAAATTTTTTAATAGTTCATACATGAATAAACAAAATTCCAATCTTAATATATATGGGAAAACACCATTTATGATGATTAAAATAATTTATTTAACCAATCATATACCATATTCATACCATAGAATCTAACTGATCAGAAGAGTATACAGATATTCATAGAAATAATTACACAATAATGGTATAAATTAATCAAACTAAATAATCACACAATTGTGGTACATAGATAAGAATAGAAAAAAATCAAAAAAAAAACATTATATATGGATAATCATGTTAATGAAATGTGAATAACTTCTATCATAAATGACGCATTAACACACCAAATCTATTTCCATATCAAGAAAAGTGGTAAATATTATAAATAAAAAAATCAATTACCAGTGAAATTTTTACAATCAATCCAAGTGAAATAATAACAATCTTTAACAAAGAACTTCATAAAAAACTATACAATCTACAGTAACATTATATTTCCCCCATATATGGCTTGTCCATTCCCAACAATAAAATATTTACCAAGTTATCACACCTTCTAAGTATCCTATATACAATTCTTTAATAGTATGACTAGAAAAATAAATATTTGATACCACTTTTCCATGTACCAACCTAGTTCACTCTATAAAAAGTAACTGTTTTGGTTTCCGACAAGGCCATAAGAATTATTCCCCATACACCAGAGTCTTTAATATAGTAATGAGTGTATAATGGTTGAAAAATTGGGAGACCAAATTTTTTTGATCATTAATAAATAGAGAGGAGTCATAAACAAGTGAATGAAAATGGAAGGTAATAAAAACTGACATGAAATAACTAGTAGATAACCCATCCAGTGAAAAATAATCCAATAGTGTATGAACTTGATATGCCAAAAAAATATAAGGAATATATATACAATAAAAATATAATGAAAAAAATAAATAAATAATAAAAATATCCAACTCATATAGGCTGATTGAATATATTCACGACTCCCAACTCCATGTTAATGTAAGATCGAAATATTGATGTAGATGCTCAATATACAAGAGGGGGGGGGGGGTGAATTGTATACTTTAAAAATTCCATTGGAACCTTTAAAGTTAGTAAATAATAACTATGTTTTCCTTAAGAAAAGGAAAGGGATAATTTTAAAAAAGTTAAACTAAGCAAATTCACAACACCTCTAATACCAAATAAAAACATGGAAAGTGATTCAGAAAGTAGGTTCCGGAAATATGGTTCTGGAAATTGAAACTTAACAAAAGATTACAATATGAGATTCTACCTTAAAGTGTATAGAATCTAAATGAAACAGAGTATAAGTAAGAAAGTATAAGAAAGTTATACTTTCATTATAATACAAAATGCAGCAGAAAATAAAAAAGTAGTAGAACTACAAGTAACAAGATATAAGTCTTTTAACCCAAAGAGAAGGGTATCCAAAAACCTTGGATAAAGGTCCCTTGATTTATACTTTCAAGCAAGTCTCTCTTACCCACACCAGGGTAAGCCCTCGATACGAATATCGAAGTCTCTCTCTTGATATCCCCGCAAGCCCTCAACTTCAAGGTAGTTGGCAACCTCTGTCTTCCTTAGCAAGGAAGCCCTTGAACTTCAAGGTAGTCGGCACTTCTGTCTTCCTATCCCCGGAAGTCCTCCAATGTAATCAGCAACATTCAGAGTCGCACGAAGCAAAAACTGAACGAGCGGTTCAGTACGCACAAGGCATGAAAATATTTCTCTCTCTAGAAATCACATTAGCAGCGTGTGGTCTCTAGATTGATCAACTTCATTGTTTTTTTTGAGCTTTTTCAAATGAGCTCCTATTTATAGGCAAATTTCCAACAGTCTAATCCCTCCTCCAACAGTCATGTTTTCCATAAAACTCGGAGGGACCTGTACATGTGTAACTCAACCAACGGTTAATAAGTAACAGAATATACGACATCGTTTTATAACAAACTATGTATAACTGAATGTACGACATCGTTTTGGAATGAAGCATATGTAAGTAAAATCTAATTAATAGTTCAGAGTGTAAGCAAGTCAAAAGTTTGGAGTCTAACCAAAATGAAGTTTGGAGTCTAACCAAAATGAAGTTCGGAGTCTATGTTAAGAAATATTCGGATTCTGTTTTATTGGAATCCAGAGTCTGGTTTCACCAGAGATCGGATTCTGAATCTGTAGAGTTCGGAGTCGAACTTCTTAAGTGTTCAGAGTAGAACTTCTTAGAAGTTCAGAGTTGAACTTCTTAAGAGTTCAGAGTCAAACTTTTTAAAAGTTTGGAGTCTAACTTCTTAAGAGTTCGGAGTCGAACTGCTTAAAAGTTTGGAGTCAAACTTCTTAAGAGTTCGGAGTCGAACTGCTTAAAATTTCGGAGTCCAACTACTTAAGAGTTCGAATCAAAACTGCTTCAGAGTTTGGATTCTAGAATTTGGATTAAAACTATATTACAGATCACATCCAGAATTCGGATCCTAAAAACAGAATGCTCTAACTTTTTCATTATAAGGCTCCTGAAATTTGGTTATGATTCCATTTTTTGGATTTAAGAAAAAAATAGCTGTGTATAATAAAATCTAGGATAAGGTAAATTTCCTTAAAGAAGAAAATTTTCCTTTTTTAGTAAAAATAATATTTGCTTAAGTGTAAGGTGTTTGTGGTTTTCAAAACAAGAAGGAATGGAAAAGTCAAAAGAAAAACCTTATTGACTCAACAATCTCCCCCTTTTTGGAAAGCACAAACACCCTTTTAAAAAAGTATATAAGGATTTTGAAGAATTTCATTAGACTATGAAAATTAAAACTTATCTCCCTTTGTTCATGGATAGAAGTGAATACAACTAACTCCTCCTTAGGCATTGAAACTCTAAGGATTGTATTATGGGTTTCCGGAGTAGAGTTTTCATTATTGTAAGAATGAAAAAAAACTTCATAGTGGGAAACTCCCCCTTTCTTTAAGGATATTTCTCTTAGAAAGTTTTCCTTTCTCCCCCTTAGGAATAGTTCTTTTTCCTTCTCCCCATTTGTGATTTTCCAAATGAAATGAAGGGAATGGAAAAAAAATTATGCTACCTGAAACATTAGTAGATAAAAAGATACAAACCAAACACATAACCATTTCATTAGAGTTGCGGAAAAAAATTACAAGGAAAGACAACTACAAAAAAAGATCGGAGTGGGTTCATTTGTCTTCCTTTTCCTTCGGAATGAGCTACTTCAACAAGGCTTTGAGTTTCTTCAAGTCTCTTTGATCTTCCTCTCGTTGCCTCTCCAAGGCTTTTACCTTTTCTTCTTGAGCTTTTAACGCCTCTGCTTGAGCCTCCAAGGCTTCTTTCTGCAACTTCAACAACTCATCTTGCTTTTCCATCTTCTGCTGAAACTCAATCCAGAAATCTCTTTAAGTCTTCTAATATTGAGATACTGAGTTAAGATTTCCATTCAGATACCTGACCTGTTGATTCTGGAAATTTTACTCCTGGGTCAACTACTCAGAAATTTCATTAACCTTTTTATCCTCCATTTCAAAAGCATTTTGAACTTTAGCCTGAAAATTCTCAAAGTGAACTAAATCTTTGTCAACTCTCTTAGACCACTTCGTTACTTTACTACAAGACTTCCTATGCACGTCATAATCGATCAGAAAACATTTCTGTTCAGCTTCCAACTTCACAAACTTATCCATTACCATGGATAAAGAATCCGATTTGTGATTCATAGATTGTTGCAGTAACTTGCATCTAGAATCTATAGTTGGAAGAATCGGAATTGTGTCCACCGACTTTCTCAGAGATTGAACCACAAAACCATGCTCGTGGGATGATGATTCCAAATCAGAAAGTTCTTTTTGAGATTCCACTTCTTCAACTGGAATCAGCTTCCTTCTAGAGGTACCACCAACCTCTTTCTTTCTGATTCTATCTTTAATAGGTGTCTCCATTAAAGTTTGCTTTCCATTATCGGATTTCAGAATAGATTTCACATTAGAAGAAACTTCCTCAGATTCAGAAACTTGAACAATCAGATCTTCATCTGGAAGCTGTCTTTCTTGTCCTTCTTCAAGAAAGTTCCTCTGATAGGATTCTTCTTCATCAAACAACTCATTCTATTCTTCTTCTTCATTAAGTTCCTTGATGGATTCCTCATATCCCTTCCTTGGAGATACTATTTTTATGGATTCAGCCTTACAATTTTGAATTTTATTGATCAAGGTATCCAGATCTTCACTCTCCTCTTCTTCTTCTTCTTCTTCTTCTTCAACATATTTCTCAACTGCTTCAGCAACCTCCTTCTCAGCTTCTACTATAGGTTCTTAACCATTGTCCTTTTCCGGAGTGACATAATTTTTCGCTGGAGTTTCTGGTAAAGAAGGTTCGACACCGAAAGTTTCCAGAACTGGAAGCCTTTCGGAAGCCAACTATGTATCTTTTAACAAAGATCGCACTATATCAGTTTTAGACATCTTCTTCCTCAACTTCTTTTCCTTCTCTTGTCTTTCCAGCTCCTGAGCATCTTTTTCTTTTAAAGACTTAGCCTCAGCAGGGTCGAGTCCGAATTGAGGATCCCCTTCCTTCCTCATTTCTTTATCTTTCCTCCACTTTGATGCTACTTCATCTGTATAGATTTTCTGCTTCTTCGGCTTGGGTGGTGAAGAATCAATTTCCTTAGGCTGAGGAACTTCTTCATCAGTAACTACTTCCTTAGACTTTCTCTTCGTCCTTTACTTTTTTAAAGTTTCTAGAGATTGTGTTTCTTTTTCAGCTGCTTCAAATTCCTCCACAGATAGGGGGTAAAATTCTCCGGATTCACTAGAAAATCCCATCTTCATTATCTTATGTGTATTAACACTACCAAGCATGAGCTTGCAATTCCAGATCGTTGATTTGCAGGCAACTTTGAAAGATTCTAAGCATCGAACAATCAACTTAGACAATAAGGAAGGAAACATTATAATATGAGCTCATAGATTTCCTTCATTGATATTCTTGATCGTAACCAAGACATGCCTTATCAGATTTATCCTTCGTAGATTTACCAAAAAATCTAAGACATAGATATCACTCTTCTTCAGATTGTCTTTGTCTCCTCTTCTCGGAACCAGAAAACCTTGCACCCATAGTTGCAATATCCTATTATTCGGAGTGAGCCAAGCAATCTTAGTAGTTGAATCATCCTTAAGCCCAAGACACTTCAATGCCTTTTCCTTATTGAATCTTCCTTGCACATCGGGAAGTTTGTGAGAACAGAATTCAGTTTCTCCCTCATATGCTATACCAACCAGGCTTGCTACCTTAGTGTAAAAAAGTGTATAAGTATTCCCATAAGACTTAAAAGAAAACCTTACTATGCCATCTTCCACCAGGAAGGAAACAGACTCATAAATTTCTATCAACAAGTCAGTATAAACCAGATCCTATTTATCTGACTTAGCTATGTATAAATCTTCCCATCTATTCAGTCTAATATTATTTGAAATAATAGAATCAAGCTTATAAAAATCTGGATGAACTAACCTTTCTCTGTAAACTAACCACTTTGAAATTGGTTTCACAGTTAACATATCTTGTGAAGTTTCTTCAATAGACATTTGGAGTGAAGTAAACTGTAAGATTCAGATCAGCTTCACAAGGTTCGAAACCGGCCTTAAGAGGAGCAGCAGGGCTTCAAGATGCAAAAGCTTGAAAAACCGATGTGGGATGAGTCTCGAGGTCCCATTTATATAGGAAAATAATTTGACCATTGGTCTTCCAAAAGTCATCCAATGGTTGAAAATACATTGATCTGATCTGACGGTTGAGAAAAATTTCGCAAGAAAGAAAATTGACTCCGATCTTTTGAGGTTTGTAACAAAAACATTCGGATTTGAGGAAAAACTAGAATCCGAACTAAACAAGGAAGATACCAGTAAGCAAAATTTGATTACAAAATAATGAGTAGAAAAATCATAACTTACAGATTGACAAGAAATATTATTTGAAATTGGTAACATTATTCTTGAAAAAAACTTCATTATGAAAAGTCTAGTACGAAAACAACGTTATGAAAACCCCAGTCCAAAATTCATCATTCCGAAAATTATCAGTACGAAAATTCCATTCTGGATGTTTTTAGTACAAAAAGAAATTTCCATTCCGGAAAACTTCAGTTCCGAAAATTTCCATTCCGGAAAACTTTAGTTCCGGAAATTTCCATTCCGAAAATCTTAGTTCCAAAAAGTTTGAAAAAAAACTTTGAAAAACTTTGTTATTCTAACAAACAAATGTACTCCCGCTATGAAAATGAGTTTATTACTGTAAGGAGACTTTTTTAACAGACAATTAATTAAGAAGGATTACCTTACGGTTATCATTCCTAACTTCTGTTTAATGTATTCAAATCAATCAGAAGGCAATGAATTTGTGAAAATATCCGCAAGTTGATCTTGTGTTCCGATAAACTGATGACTGATATCTCCTTTAAGTGTGTGATCCCTAAAAAATTCATGCCTAATATCTATGTGTTTTTCATGTGAATGATATGCAGGGTTCTTACTAAGGGCAATGGAACTTGTGTTATCACACAAAATTTGAGTTTTAGTAAAACTCAAGAAATAGTATGTGAGTGTGTGTTTCATCCACAATACTTGAGCAAAACAACTTCCCGCTGCTACATATTTAGCTTCAGCATTGGATAGTGCTACAGAATGTTGCTTCTTGCAGGACCAAGAAACTAATGAATCTCCTAAGAAATGACATGTTCCGGATGTACTCTTTCTATCCATTCTACATCCACCAAAGTCAGCATCAGAAAAGCTTTTTAGAAAAAAATTATTTCCAGAGGTATAAAATAATCCTAGATCCATGGTTCCCTTAAGGTAAAAAAAGTCTTTTTACTGCCTTTAAGTGAGATTCCTTAGGATTGGAGTGATATCTTGCACATAATCATACTGAGAACATTAATTCTGGTTGACTAGCTTTCATGTAAAGTAAAATTTCTATCATTCCTCTAAAAGATGTTTGATCTACTGGTTTCCCTGCTAGATCAAGATCTAAAGAATTTGAGGTACCAATAGGAATACTTATACTCTTAGTGTTGTCATAACCATAATTTTTAAGAATATATTTAATATACTTATGTTGAGATATGTAGGTTCCTTATGGTTTTTGAGAAATTTGAAAACCAAGGAAAAAAGTTAACTCACCCATCATACTCATTTCAAACTCAGATTTCATTAGACTTGCAAAAGAGTCGGTTAAAGATTGCTGAGTTGAACCAAATATGATATCATCAACATAAATATAAACAATCAAAACATTTTTCTTATCTTTCTTTATAAAATGGGATGGATCTGCATATCCCTTAACATAGTTATTTTGAATAAAAAATCCAGTGAGTCTATCATACCATGCTCGTGGGGTTTGTTTAAGACCATACAAAGCTTTGGTAAGTCTAAAAACATGATCAGGATGTTTTGTATCTTCAAAGCCAGGAGGTTGTTCAACAGAAACTTCCTCTTGAACATAACCATTAAAAAAATAACATTTCACATCCATTTGAAAAAGTTTAAAATTAAAGAATTCTGCAAAGGCAAGTAAAATACGGATAGATTCAAGTCTGGCTACTCGAGCATAGGTTTCTTCATAGTCTATTCCCTCTTTCTGATTATAACCTTTAGCAATAAGTCAAGCTTTATTTCTTACTATGACTCCATTTTCATCACATTTATTTCTGAAAACCCATTTTACTCCAATAACAGAAGTCTCCTAAGGTATTTCAACCAAGGTCCAGACTTTATTCCTCTCGAATTCATTTAGTTCATCTTGCATGGATTTGATCCAATCATCATCACCTAAAGCTTCATCAGTGCTTTTCGGTTCTAATTGGGAAAGAAATGCTAGATGTTATACTTCATTTCTTAAGGAACTTCTAGTCCTTACAGGTTGATTTACATCACAAATGATACTATCACTGGGATGATTCTTAAGAAACACCTGATTTGGGTTTTGTAAAACCTGTTCATCAACATAGGGTAGAATGTCTTCTGGGGTAAATGTTTCAAAAGTATCTTCTTGAACAATTTTTTTATCAAAAGGTTCTTCTATCAAAGGTTGACAATCCGTTTTTGAAAACACATCTGAGGATGTAGGTTGAGGTGGTTTAAAAACAAAAGGATCTGACTCATCAAATTTTACATGTACTGTTTCTTCAACAGTACAAGTATTTTTATTAAAAACTCTATAAGCCTTAGAAGTTGTGGAATAGCCTTAGAAATTTACTTCATCAGATTTTGGTGCTAATTTATTCAGGTTATCTTTAGTATTTAGAATTAATACTTTGCAACAAAAAACCTTGAAGTAGGATAGTCTTGGTTTTCTACCATTCCATAACTCATAAAGAGTTTTATTAAGAAAAGATCTAATCAAAACATGATTTAAAGTATAACAATCAGTACTTACAGTTTCAGCCCAGAAATGTCTAGCTATAGAATATTCACTCAACATGGTTCTAGTTATCACTTGAAGATTTCTATTTCTTCTCTCAACTACACCATTTTGTTGAGGAGTTATAGGTGCTGAGAAATTGTGAGTAATACCTTTTTTACTACAAAGAGTTTCAAAATCAGAAATTTGAAATTATCCTCCATGATCACTATGAATAGTTTTCAATGGAACGTTTTTCTCATTTTTAACTTGTGCTCTAAAACTTTTGAAATAGGAAAAAGCTTCAGACTTCTTTGCTAGAAAATAGACCCAAGTAAATCTAGTGTAATCATCAACTAGAACAAACACATTGTATTTACCTCTAATACATCCAGTTTGTGTTGGACCAAAAAGATCCATGTGCACTAACTGTAATGCATCAGTTGTTGAGACTTCACCGATTGATTTAAAACAAGATTTATGTTTCTTTCCATATTGACAAGGATCAAAAACTTTAGAAGAATCAAATCTAAGCTCCGGTATATCCTTAACTAGTTTCTTCTTAGAGAGTTTACATAGGTTCCTAAGATTACAGTGACCTAGTCTTCTTTTCCATAACTAGGAATGATCTTCCATTGCACTTAGACAAGGTAAATCTTGACTCTTGACGTATTCTAGGTTCAAAGTGTAGACATTCTCTTTCTTATTGGCTGGGAGAATAAATTCTTACTTGGAATTGCGAACTAAGCACTTATCATTCCTAAAATTAACAAGGTAACCTTCATCACATAACTGACTTATACTAATGAGGTTGTGCTTAAGACCCTTAACAAAAAGAACATTTGAAATCAAGGTTTTACCAAGAAGAACAATATTACCAATACCAACAATATCTCCCTTAGCATTATCTCCGAACGTGACCATTCCTCCTTTCATTTTGATAATCATTTCAAAATAGCTTTTGTTACCAGTCATGTGCCGGGAACATCCAATATCCATGTACCATGTGTTGTTGCTGGTACTCTTTTTATTTTCCTGAATTAGACTTTCGGAATCCAAACTTGCTTGGATCCGAGATTTCCAGATAATAAAATTTTAGGAACCCACAACTTCTTAGAAAAGTAAGCTTTGTGAAATCCTAAAGATTGGGTTTTGTTTAAGGAACAATTCTTTGCCCAGTGACCAACACATTGACACTTGGTACAAAATGGGTCACTTTGAGGAACAAAATAATTGTTACTAAAAGTTGGTTTTTCATGGGTATAACCAAATCCGGATTTCTTTATTAATGTTCGTATTTGGGAATACATTTTATCAAAATTTTCTTTACCATGGGTAATGTTTGATAAACACTTCATTTAGGAAAAAATTGCGGACTTGAGTTTTATAACAAAATTTTTACCCTCAAAATCATTAGTTTTATAACTAGAGCTGGGCTCGAAAACATTTTTCTTAGAAATTACTTTTTCTAATTCTTTAGAAAGTTGGTTCTTCTCAGAACTTACTTCCTCAATATTTTTTGAAATACTTTCAAAATCAGCATTTTTCCTATCAAGATCTTTAGAAAGATCTGATATCTCTTTTGTAAGAATATAATTCCTAGAGTTTGCCTTATCAAGTTTCTTATTGAGTTTGGAATTCTCAATTTCAAGAAGTTCAGCAAACCAATAGACTTATTCATAAGTAGGTAATGTATTTTCTTCATGAGACGAAGATTCTTCATCAGAAGAGTTATAATACTTAATATCATTAGAATTTAAAGAAACATTGGTCAATGATTTAGCATTTCGTACCTTAGCCATAAAACAATGATTATCAATAGGTAATCTGTCTATAAGACCAAGATTCTTCTATCCTGAAAATTCATAATCCGAAGATTCATTTGAGGAATCACCACCACTGGCACTCCAGGTATCATTAGCTTTCAGAACTTTCTTATCTTTGGCTTTATAATACTTCTTTCTGTTCCTGTCTAAATGCCTTTCATTCCTTTCTTTCTTTTTGAGCAAAGGGAAATCTTGTCTAATATGTCCAGCACTCTTGCATTCATAATAAGTAACTTCTCCATCTTTTCTATCTTTCATTTCCTTTTTCTTATACTTGGATTGGAAATTTCTCTGGCCAGCTATCTTGTTCATCCTTTGAGCAAGATTTTCTAATGAATTTTTAGATACTTCACTCTCACTAGATTTGGATTGGAAAATGACTTTCTTATACTTGGATCTGGTTACTCTCTCTGGAGTCTTAGCTTTCATCTGATTTGAAGTTGTTGTAAAAGAAATAGTACCATTTCAATTCTTCTTTTTGATGTTGTCTACATCTCTCTTCATTCTTGTCTCATGTTGTAGAAGAGTTCCAAATAACTCATCAAGAGAAATTTGAGTGACCTTACTGTTCTCATCTATAGAAGTTCTTTTGGATTCCCACTAATTGGTCATAATATCAATTATCTTATCCACAAGTGCTTCATCATCTAAACATTTCTCTCCCATAGACTGTAGGCTGTTGAAGATAGTCATATATCTCTGTTGAACATTACAGATTGGTTCACCATAAGGAAAGTTGAAGCCATGATATTCAGCTCTAAGAATAGCTCTCCTAGTCTCAATCACTTTAGAAGTTCCAAAGTGTGTAACCTCTAACTTCTTCCAGATACAATTAGCTGCTTCACAAGAAGAAATTTGGCTATATATATTTCTAGTCATTGACCAAAGTAGAGTATTGAGTACCTTATAATTGTGTTGATATTCTTTCTTTTCCTGGTTATTAAAAGTTCTAAATTCCTTATCAGGAATTTTATAATCACCAGTAAGCATAACAAAGTTTTCCACTCCAGTATTGATAACAAAAGTATTCATTTGATCTCTCCAGTATTCATAGTCATTACAATCAAAGATCGGTGGTCTTGTAGGATTTATATTATCAATGGAACCAACATTAATTCCTGACATACTTAAAATAACCTTTGATACACAAACTTGTTTGTAGAAAAAGTTTGGAATCACAATGTTCGGAATGGGAATGTTCGGAATGATAAAATGACCAAGAAAAACTTGTTCGTGAGTACAAGAATATTAGAAACCTCCTCTGATACCAATTATAGGATCGAAATAATTATGTAGATGATCAATATACAAGAGGGGGGAGAATTGTATACTTTAAAAATTCCCTTGGAACCATTAAAGTTAGTTACGAATAACTATGTTTTCCTTAAGAAAAGGAAAGGGCTAAGTTTAACAAAGTTAAACTAAGCAAATTCACAACACCTCTAATACCAAATGAAAACTTGGAAGGAGATTCCGAAAGTATGTTCCGAAAATATGGTTCCGGAAATTGAAACTTAACAAAAGATTACAATATGAGATTCTACCTTAAAGCGTATAGAATCTAAATGAAATAGATTATAAGTAAGAAAGTATAAGAATTTTCTACTTTCCTTATAATACAAAATGCAGCGGAAAATAAACAAGTAGTAGAACTACAAGTAACAAGATATAAGTCTTTTAACCCAAAGATAAGGGTATCCAATAACCTTGGATAAAGGTCCCTTGATTTATACTTTCAAGAAAGTCTGTCTTACCCACACCGGGGTAAGCCCACGATACGAAGATCGGAGTCTCTGTCTTCCTATCCCCGCAATCCCTCAACTTCAAGGTAGTGGGCAACCTCTGTCTTCCTCAGCAAGGAAGCCCTCGAACTTCAAGGTAGTTGGCACCTCTGTCTTCATATCCCCGGAAGTCCTCAAATGTAATTACCAACATTCGGAGTCGCACGAAGAAAAAACTGAACGAGTGGTTTAGGACGCACAAGGCATGAAAATCTTTCTCTCTCTAGAAATCACCTTAGCAGCTTGTGGTCTCTAGATTGATCAACATCATTGTTGTTTTTGAGCTTTTTCAAATGAGCTCCTATTTATAGGAAAATTTCCAACAGTCTGCTCCCTCCTCCAATGGTCATGTTTTCCATAAAACTCGGAGGGACCTGTACACATGTAACTCAACCAACGGTTAATAAGAAACAGAATAAACGACATCGTTTTATAACAAACTATGTATAACTGAATGTACGACATCGTTTTGGAATGAAGCATATGTAAGTAAAAGCTAATTAATAGTTCGGAGTGTAAGCAAGTCAAAAGTTCAGAGTCTAACCAAAATGAAGTTCAGAGTCCATGTTAAGAAATGTTCAGATTCTGTTTTATAGGAATCCAGAGTCTGGTTTCACCAGAGTTCAAATTCTAAATCTGTAGAGTTCAGAGTCGAACTTCTTAAGAGTTCGGAGTAGAACTACTTAAAAGTTCGGAGTCGAACTTATTAAGAGTCCGGAGTTGAACTTTTTAAAAGTTCAGAGTCAAACTTCTTAAGAGTTCGGATTCGAACTACATAAAAGTTCGGAGTCGAACTTCATAAGAGTTCAGAGTCAAACTGCTTAAATGTTCGGAGTCCAACTACTTAAGAGTTAGAATTAGAACTGCTTTAGAGTTTGGAGTCCAAAATTCGGATTAAAACTATATTACAGATCACATCCAGAATTCGGATTCTAAAACCAGAATGCTCCAACTTTTTCACTATAAGGATCCGGAAATTTGGTTATGATTCTGGTTTTTGGATTTAAGAAAAAAATAGCTATGTATAAGAAAATGTAGGTTAAGGTAAATTTCCTTAAAGAAGTAAATTTTCCTTTTTTTAGTAAAAATAATATTTGCTTAAGTATAATGTGTTTGTGGTTTTCAAAACAAGAAGGAATGGAAAAGTCATAAGTAAAACCTTATTGACTCAATAGTTAATTCCTAGTCCATAATGAGTAATAGAAAAGAGGCACTACCCTGGGACATATCCTACTACTAAAAGGATAGTTTGTGTACCAAAAAAGGCCCAAGTGGTATTTGAGAAAAACTCATAATCCAACAACCAATATTGTCTGATTCAAATACAATATGTGAATATAAAATGTAACAATGTGAAATTATAGTCAACAAAGATGTTTATGGAGGATTAATAATTAAACATGTTAATCATAAGTTCCTCATGGGATTCTATACCAACCATACATTATTTATCCTTTTCGAGAATGTTCGAGCATATAAAGTTTTATATAAATTAACAGGGGAACCAAGATATATAACCAAGTCTTCCATGTACATTAATAAACATATATGGTTAAAATTTAGATATGGTGATAAAATCAAGTAGAAAACTTAGTGAACATGGAGAATTGTATCCCATAATTCAATATATAATTTTAAAGAGCACAACACATAATAATAATAAAAAATTTAATATGGAATGACTTGTATAAATATTTCAATGAATACAGAGGAATTCCATGTCCAATTAATTTAATAAATAATAAGGAACACTATGTACAATGAATTCATCTAATAATATAGAACTCTATGTCTAAGGAATTCAATAAATAATTTGAAAGTTCATATAAAATGAATAAAATATATATTGTGGAATTCCATTTCCATCACTTTCACATAATCAATTTTGAGGATAATGGTCAATATCGATTTATGGTTTATAATCACTCAATTCAACAAGTAGTACATTCTTGTCTAATGAATTTTGTATCGAAAACCATTGTGCCACATAGGGTAAACTAAAATAATCATTCATGTCACATTTAAAAAATAAACACAGTCCGTGATCAATATTAATTCCAAAACACAATTCATTATGATCAATTCTTATAATCAATTACAATTTAATTCAACTGACAATTTAAGTTCTTTCCTTTGTAATTGTCATACACACCTCAAGTGAAAAAACATGTGATTTGTACAAACTAATTATGAAGTCTTTATATACTATTTATCATATCACCCAAAAATTATTAAATGGTACATGAAAGTATACATACCCCATTATAATTCAACAAGATTTATGTTATCCTTAATTTCCTTATAAAAGGACATGGGCTCGGTGTGTAACCCCATGACTTACATTTTCAATAAATTTATCAAATAATTCTACTATAATGTGGTAGGATCAACACACCTAAGTGGTGGACTGATAAAATATAAAAACAATGATCATTTCAAAAATTTAATCAAAATCACCATAAATGGTTGTTTTTAATGAGGCATCTAACCTCCAACCAAGTTAAGGGGGTCTTAGAAACATGTTGGTTGTGGTATAAGTACTTAATTTAATTCATTACCCATTCTATGTGGAATCTGTGGGATTATTTTTGTGTGTAACAATGATAATAATTTATATATGAAATAACCTTAATTGAATGGAAAATAGACCACCTAAATTATTATTATGAAGCATTATTAAATCATTATATGGATTTGATTAAATAAAAAAGGAGAGAAATTAATGAAATATAAAAACACTCACAAAATTGCATATATAAACATACAATGAGATAACATCAAATATAGTGAGATAAATTAAGAAAATAATTAAGTTAAATATTTTACATACTAATAGTCTTCCGATGTAATTAACAAAAAAAAATTGGACCATGAATGAAGGAGATCAACTCTCTAGAAAAGGAGGAGGATGGTGAGAATTGGGTGCCTCCTAGTCAAATGATGGAGTAAAATGAGTAAAATCGTTTAAAGGATGTAAGGGTTGAATGATTTTTTACCTTCTTAAGAAGAAAAAGATTAGAATGCATGAATAGGAAAACTGTGTGCCAACTATGTGGAACTATAGTCCCAAGCACTATAAAGACACATAGTTCACTTACACAGTTTTCTAATAATGCACTGTCTATATAATCTTCACTAACCAACCACCCCTGAACCCATAGAGTTGCAACACATGATTGGGAAAATTGTTCACCAACCATGAAAGTCCATGTGTAACTCTTAACCAAGTTTCACGGTTTTCTGGGCCACATAAAATTGTAAAACACACCATATTCCTTTGAAATAAAAATCTTCATGGTTGTTCCATGTGGTTAATATTAATGGTTCATCAACTATGAACACATGAATGTATCTCTTAAAGTTTAATTTTTGGGACTACATGCTCATGAAAGTCATTTGGACTTATATGAATCCTCTTTAGACATAAATCACCTCTAAAAACAACACATTTAGGTGTTCCAACTCTCAATATTTAATTTTGAATATTAGTTTAATATTTCGAATTTCCAAAAAAAAAATTCTTTTAGAAAATAAAACTGATTCAAATCATGGGATCTTACATAATTCTTATATGAGTAGTTTCCTTAGTCTCAACTTATATGGGATCTTACATAATTATTATATGAGTTGTTTCCTTAGTCTCACCATAATAATTAATATGATGGAATTTTTTTTAAGAAAAATTCCTCATGGTCTTGGGGAAAAGATTTTTTAGTGAATTTAGGAATGGAATTCCCATTATAGTTTTCTTAATTGTTGTAGAGATGTTATAAAATATAGTGACTATTTATAAGTGAGGTGGGTGAAAAACTTGTCAGTATTTGAAATGTTATTATGTAATACATTTCCTGATCAATTTAAGTGGCCATAAATTGTCATATTTTAAGATATGTAATGGATATGTTTGAAACCCAATCACAATTGAGAATTAATCATGTGTATTATTATTTTAAAGATTATATATTTGGCTAACAACTCTTTTAACTTATCTTACCCTTGTCGCGGTAACATAATTTTTTACACGGTAACTACTCGTTATTAGTCAAAACCAAGGTGGAATTTTTAATTAATATTATTTATTATTGTTATAATTATTTAATAAAATTTTCAACATCCAGTTATTAGAGGTTAAATTAAATAATTAAAATATGATGTATAATAACCATTCTTCAAAAAAAATTATAATTTTTATGTGTAAAATGAAATTTAAAATTATTTTGGACAATGATTCTTGAGTAGTGCCTCTTCACATGAATTTATTCGATTATTAATGAATGAATAATTATTAATTTAAATCATATCCATTCCAAAACAAAATGGAATCATTGTACCACCTCAATAAATGTACAGATTCAAAAATAGTTTTTAGTAGAATAAATAAAAACATAGGTTCTTAAGAGTCAATAATGAGTTCCAAAATTCAATATAATAGTTTTAATCCTTTATTTAACTTCTAAAATATTTCTTTGGATGATATATTTTTTATATTAATTATAATAGCAGGCTTTTATCAAAATTATTTCATAATAGATATAGTACTTTCAGAATAGGTATTTTCACTATTTAGATAAAAATATATCATTTAATAAAAATCAAATGAAATCCAACTATGATAATTTAAATATAAAGATATCCACAATTTGTTTCAATTTTATAAATTAAATATATAACTTTTCCACAATATAATTGCAATATCTTTATAAAATTATTGTAAAACCCATATAAAAATATGTATTCTCAAAGCATAAAATGAAGTTATTCATGTCCATTTCCTAGTAACAAAAATAAGATTATTTTTAATTTATTTTATTGAATATTTTTTGAATACATTTCATAAAAATCATAAATAAAATAAAGTTTATTTAATTTTAATGATTAATATATATTTTACACATAAAACTACATTACTTAAAAAATATATTTTTTTACATTGAAATTATTTTTCCTTTATTTCTGAAAACATTATAATCAATGTATTGATAATTATTCATCTATAGAAATGTATGAACAATATTATTTAAATATATTGAATACTCAAAATAGAGATATTTTATTATTAATTGTGTCATATAAAATATAATTAAAACCCTATATAATTTAAAAATAACTCTATTCAATATTAATTTCTCACAAAATTATAAGGAATAATTGTTACATTTTTTGATTATTTACACATAATTATTTGATAAATTTATATAAGGAAAAATGTTCTTAATATATTTAATAATTTTGTAACTTCAATTCAAACCCTTCATTCTAATAATTATGTTTCAATGGTTATATAACAATATTTCTATAATAAATCATAGTTCATTTAAGAAATGTGTTGTGTGTGCTAAATTATATTAAACATAATATTTATTTAAGAGAAAATAAAATATAATACTGTGGTGTAGCATGTATGTTATAAACATCATATAAAAATACATATACAAAACATTGACAAAAAAATCATGAACAAACCTGAGATTTACCTCTATCAAATGATTGGACAAGCCTTTGACATACATGAAGGAAATCCATAATCCTTATGATCCATGAAGAAACTATTGGGAATCAACAATTATGCATTTTAATGGTTTATCCTAATAATAATAGTTAAAAAAATAACATGTCCCATGTAAATATTGGACGTCCACACAAGAATCATATAGAAAAAATTAAATTAGTAAAAACAATTTAAACTAATAATCGATATATATTTAACTAAATCATCTACATAGCCCTAACACACTCACCTATACAAATGGACACCATCATATTAATTTTCACAATCCAACATATATTTAATGTGACCCAAATTAAATTTAATTAAGGTAGGTAAAAAATCATACATGGACGGTGCAACAATGGAATCTAAAATAAAGAATGTCATACCACAATGTAACATCATGTGTCACCATCCAACCACATATTAATATATGATCAAATATTATTAAAAAATTTAATATAAGATAAAACTAGAATTTAATGATATTATAAAGTAATGAACATAGTAGGTATACGAAATGAATATGAAACTGATTTATATGTCTATAAATATCCGATCTGTTTAAAGATTTATGAATTATGTATTAAAAAATAGGTTTTCCAAATATATAAAGGGAAGGTATAAATTTTATAAATTTCACTTTCTTTATATTCTTGAAATTAATATAGTTATTATTTAATTTATTCAATGACATATTCCACAATTATATGATAGCCCACTTGTAAACCTCTCTCAGAACCCATTTTTGAATCATTACTTTCTCAGTGATTAATAGACCATTAAAAAAGTGAGGAAAACATATATCCTACTATAGAAATTATTTTACTATAATATACTTATATAATTTATAATTTCCTAAATGTTAGAAAAAACACTTTAAAATATTTTCTATAAATAATTCACGTACAAAAAAATAACCCTTCCACACACATGAACTCTTTGAAAGTGCCATCAATTATCTAAGTATAGTGGGAACCAAATATCCATTTATCATCTAATGATCTAATTGGTATGTATCCAATTCATATAAAACAACAAATGAGAAAATGGAATGCACTGGTTATTTGGTGTTTTCCATATAAAACACCAATTCCAATGACCAATATGAAGTATATGTCATATCCTAGTTGGGTTCCACTATAGAGGTCATGCCTTAGTCTAATGGGATTTTATGTCCCATCCATGCCTCCATATATAATAAATCATTATAAGATATAATGTGGTGGCCCTTTGGTGTGGTTTCACCTATCTGTGACACATAAACCTTCATCTAGGATACTTTAGCTTGTAATTTAGCATAATACAATGTAATGCCCAATTTCTACTTCTCCCATAGATACTCTACTTCTTGTATGCTTTTCTGTTTTTCAAAAATAACATTCTATTTTAAAATATGTCCTTTTATCAACCAATCATAATATATTTAACTTATTAAAATAATCACACACACCTCAATAAAACCATTTTATCATCATATTTATGGAATAAATTTTTCAAAATATGGATTATATAGTTCATCCATCAAAATCATCAATAAATATATTTTTTTAATTAACATAATCTTTGTAAGTCACTTTAAGTAGTATAACCCATTCCAACTGTGTTATTAAATTATATTTTGTAAATAAAATTTGAATACTTATCAGAAAACTATGATACATATAAAATTATATTTTTATTGGATTCCTATATTTAAATTTAAATTTTCATTTACACACATACATATATTTTCCTCCTGTTATGTCAATTTAAACACACTAATGTGAATTGTCACAAATGAAAACATACCCATTTATAGTTTTACTAAAATCAAAGATTAAAAATGGAAACAGAAATCCAAAATATTTTATTTTAAATAGATTTTTATAATACCAAATAAAATCTTTTCACATAAATTAATCACATGAAATTCCAATTAAAAATTATAAGTCAATTGAGAACCTAATTGAAGACTGAAAAAACCACTCGATGTCACATAAATCTTTAAGAAATCCATTTAAATATATCATCAAATATTTCTTATATACAATTTAATAAAATTTATATCTAAATATGATGAAAAAAGTAGAAAACCTCTCATTTCAATGGAGTCAAGACAAAACATAATATTATTTCAAAATAAACCTCAAATAGATTTAACACCGTTATTTTTGTCGAAATCCCATAGTAATGTTACCAATAAGTCATGGTTGAAATAAAATTAAAAGAAAATACAAGATGATTCATACTTTTATGTCACATAATTTAATAACTGGGGTCTTACCCCACATCAATCAAGATTTAGAAACCCATAAAAGAGATCGAACCACCAATCCATCACAAATTCCGCCTAAAATCTATTCAAACTATACATATGGTTCAGAAAAAAATTGTAATACAACAATGGGAGGAGTAGGACGGAGATAGGAAAGGAGAGTAGGAATGAGAAGGGGAGGGGAATCCATTACCTAAGCATAAATTTTTAAAATCTAGGAGAAAGGGGGTGCAATAGTGATGGTGATGTATGTGAGGGAGGCCCCATAGGTGATTGTGCAACCTAAGTGGGAGAGCAGAATATGGGGGATTGTTTTAATTTAAAAGGGGAGTGGTAATTTTTTTTAAATATATATATATATATTATTGTTGGGAATAACACAAAATCTTACTGCACAATAATCAAAATCATATTCCAACCATGTGATCCTTAAGATAAAATTTTCAATACCCCACCTGGGTTTCCTATATAGATAATGTAACCATGAGGTGATAGTAATATTTTATCCAATCATTTTATATAAAAATTTATATGGTTTGAACATTTTTTAACTCACAATATATCAATATTTTGCCAATTATAGAATTAAATATTAAAAACATTAACCTTCTATGACCATGAATTTGAGGAGATAGTAAATAATATTTAAATAACCAAAATAAAAGAGGAAATAAGGGGTATGGATGTGACATATGTTCCCTCTATAACACCTTATTCTCCCAAAAACTCTTGTATCAAATGGTTGAATCTAAATATAATGGCATTCAACTGATATATAATGGATGTGACTTGTGAAACAAAAAAGAATGACTAGATTTATTTTCAAGGACTGATGATTTCATCCTCAATAAAAAAAATAGGACACACCATAGTTTTGAAAATCCCTCATCAATATCATGACTAAAGGGCTCAAACAAATAATGGAAGTCTCATAGAAGGTTAAAAGGGTTTACTACCTAATAAACCATTTCACAACCAAAGGAATACCTAGAAAAAATATGGAATGATTGGAATTCTCATAAAGAGTACAATCACCTTCCCAATGGATACATTCCAATGAACAAACAAAACATATAACCCCATTAGGTGGGAGTGGTTTTGAATGAATCATGAAACTTGATCCTATCCAAACATCTGATATTCCTCAGATGAAAAAATTCATTTACTCATTTAATGAAAACTAAAACCTTGTAAAATTATTGTTTCCATACAAGTATTGTATATGGTAGTCTCCAAACCATATTATAATTATTTTAATTAAACATCTATATATAATGTAAAATCCTTATTGAATACATAAGAAATCAAAACAAAAAAGTGAATGAGTATTCACAAAATTTTAAAAAACATATAAAAAAATAAGAAATAATCTCCAAATGTAAAATATAGGAAAAACATTACATCATGGAAAATCCATGGTCATCTCGACCAGTAGTAAAGATAGGTGCTTCCTCTAAGAGATGTACCTCCATGATCTACCTCACGGGGAATTCAGATCAACTTGTTTGGTCTACCTCACAAGCCATCCAGAGTATTGTAAACTTATGTGATCCCATATAGGGATTCACATCCCTGTTCTACATCATGAGTTGTTATGATCAACCCTAGGTTCTGCCTCATGGGGTATCCCATCCAACAGTAAACTTGGGTGCTCCATCCTAAGGATATACCTCATTGATCTCCCTCAAGTGGCATTATGATCAACTTATCTAGTCTAGATCATGAGGAAACATGAAAAATGGTAAACATAGGTTTTAATTTATATGGATGTGCCTCCATGATCTACCTCAATGGGTGTTCTTATCAATCATTCAGTTCTACCTCAAGGGGAATTTAGAATAGTGGTAGTCATTGGTGGTCCATTATAGGGATGTACCTCCCATGATCTACCTCAAGGGGAGTGATGATCAACCCTTTAGGTCTACCTCAAGGTTTATCTCATACAATGTAGAAAATTAGTGCTCCCTAATTTTGAAATACCTCCCTAATTCTCCTCATGGGTAATTATAATCAATCTCTTAATTCTACATCAAGGGGAATCTCGAAAAATGGCTAACGTAGGAGTTCTCTTTTAGGAATGAGCCTACTGAGTCTAACTCAAGGGGAATTCAGATAAATCATTTAGGTATACCTTAAGGGGAATTCAGACCAATAGAAAAACTAGGTACTCTTTATAAGGGAAACACCTCTCTGATCCGCCTCAAGGGGCATTCTGATCAAATATCCAGATCTATCTCAAGGGGTGTTCTAATCTATCCATCTATGATAATACAAAATGAGAATTCATACAATCAACCTAGGTGTGACATCTTCCATCATAGGAAAAGACCTCCCCACTATATCTCATGGGGAATTATGATAAACCATAAAGGTTTATCTCATGGGTCATTTTGATCCATCCATCCAAGGTTAACCTCAATGGAAATTTTCACCCATCAAACTATTCATGATGTCATAACCCTTAGGGATTCACCTCCATGATCTGTCTCATGGGGTGTTCTGATCAACCATCCAAATCTACCGTAAGGGTTGTTCTGATCCATCCATCTAAGGTTCAACTTATGTGGATTTCTCACTCATCAACCCATGTGTGAAAACTTCCCTCCTAGGGAAACTCCTCCATAATACATTTCACGGGGTTTTCTAGTCATCCATCCAGATTTTCCTCAAGAGGCGTTCTGGTCCATCCATAATAAGATCACCTCAAGAGATGTTCTCACCCATCAACCCTAGTGTGACATATTACCTCATAGGTATGGAACTCCCAAAACCCTCTCATGGGGTGTTTTGATCATCCTCCCAGGTCCACCTCAAAGGGGAATTAAAATCCATCTGTTTTCCCAAATATACATTTACCTTGCGCCCATCTCCACAAGATGTACAACTCCAAAACAGACCCAAAAAACTAAACTATTCATATGTTTGGGAGGCCTGAGGTAAAAAACCTTATATTATTTACTCCTATAGAATCAATACATCATTATCAACATGGGATGCCTTGGGTAATGTTCTTTATGATATCTCACATGAGAATCCCTCCGAAGAGGAAGAATAAAAGTGATCAATGCTCCTACTGTCCCAATGTTGTTATTGAGGCCCAACATGATTACTCTCCTATCCAAAGTTTGTTTCCCTATCTATATGAAAAATAATGTCTAGTTAGAAGTAGTGTAATTAAATGAAATTAAAAAAAATATGGAACTAGTAATGAGTTCAATGAAAATGAATGAAATACATGATGAATACCTGGACTATGTGAAAATTTTCAAGGAGGAAACCATGAAAAGATAAAACAAAATCCTATCATCCCATTTCGGTCAAGGAGAAGACATCAACATTGAATGTGATGAATGATGCCCA
This sequence comes from Viscum album, assembly GCA_963277665.1. Classification (NCBI taxonomy): domain Eukaryota; kingdom Viridiplantae; phylum Streptophyta; class Magnoliopsida; order Santalales; family Viscaceae; genus Viscum; species Viscum album. Next base: position 133,659,023 of record OY728162.1, read on the forward strand.
TATTTGGAATTTCGGAATGAAACTCTATAGTATTCTAGTGTTCACATGCATTTATATAGGCACCTAGGTGGGGGGCCCAACGAACGAATCATAAATGAAAATAGAGAACATTACATGAAAATAATATCCTAAGAAGGGGAATAGTAATATTAGGGAATTAACTTATTATCTTGTTACCAAAGTTTGATATATTTCCACAGTTCCCACCAAAAAAATGGTTGGCCTAACATGGAACTCATTAGAGATTAGGGTAGTTAATATTTGGGAATCCTCTATCAATCACATTATTAGTTAGTATACCTCTACTTCTTCTAAATAATGGATCACAGTAGGTCATTTAAAATTTCTCTCACTATGCATGTATTGATGGTTCTGTCCACATGCCTTACAAGATTCACACAGTAGGGAATTAGAAGACCAGTTTCGGCAGGCATCAGTAGAGGAGAAATATAGAAGTGGAAATTATGAATGACTCCAACCCTAAGACAAGTTCAGTTGTCACTTCCATTACCAGCCGTCCACACCCTTTCTGACTATTGGATATCACCCAATAGAGGGTGATCAACACCCTCGTATGATGATATGAGTAAGGGGTTGTCATTCACAAATGGTATGTGACATGCCACAATTTGGAGGTGTTAGTGCCCCACCCACACCACCACCACCATGGGTCTGGTAATGAGAAACAACTACCCATTACAAAAAAATACTTTTAGGATTATCTCCCACAATAATGATTATTATGTTATCATCTAAGATGATGATATGGGATATAATCAAGTTACACCAACTATCAATATTGACTTGGAGTTTCCACGGAGGGTTCGCACCTAGACCCATCTGCACTAACAATGACTACTCTCTTAGGATTGGGAATATGTAGATTATACCCGTACTCCACCAGCCCCAGTCTGAAGCACCAAATTCCAACATTGGGGACTAGTTTAGGAGAATTCCCCAGAAGAAGAATCGTATTCCATATATCTAATGTCCTTTGCAGTACTAGTGAATCCAACCAAATATTTTAATAGGGATCTGTTATTTTTCTAATTGGGATTGAGATCCCATCCCCTTCATAATAAATCCATGTTTATTCTATTAATATATGGAACCACCAACACCATTATAGGACAACCATTAATGTTGAGATGCAGTGAAGTGGTCCTCCTCACACGATCACCAACCAAATCACTGGTTCTTCCCACATATTTAGAAATCAATACAGAGGTGTTCACTTTATTCTCACTCCTCAACCAAGAATGCACCCCCTATCCACTTTGACTTGCATTTCAGTCTTCCCCATATAGAAATAAACTATCATGGAGGTCCTCCCCTCAGTGGAGATACACCATTACCTAAAGAATTTTCCTAATATAGATAGGAAAACATACACCACTATAGAAAAAATACTAAGAAATTATTATTCATCATCAACCTCATCGATCCTTCGTCTTCTGATGAAACAGAAGACTCAGTGATTTTTGTTTACTCCCCAAATTCTGGTGTTTGGGGATGGATCTTGAAAAATGAGATAAGTTATCCCAGAAGTATAAATACATATGATCTCTAGATTACTCTACATGTATATTCTATTGGATGAGGTTCTTCACCCTTCTAGGGGTCATTATATAACTATCACAATCCATGCCAGTATCCTTCTCTACCTTGACCCAAGAGAATTCAGGTATGTTTTGTCATGTGATGAATTATTCAAATGGTTATCACCCTACCAACAAAAAAACCTATAAGCCACATTTGAGGGCCACCTCTCATTCTCTTTTGGAAGTGGTGAATATATTCCATCCTATAGGGACGTGATGATGTAGATGGAACCACTCCTGTGGGACATCCTAGTGTACAACGAATAGATGTCTCATGTAGTGGATCCTTTATATTCCATCCAACCACCAAATTGATCCATATTGGTAACACCACATATCACTCAGCCACTAGAAATTGGATCCTTGGACGACCATTTGTAGTGGTTTGAGAAAGAGGGCTTGTATGAAGTTCTATATTCAAACCAGTTCTTTATGAGGTTCTGGAAATATAAAACTCTGAACTACGACATCTAAGAGTCCCTCCCTGATGGACAAGATGTGGTCCCATACCTAACCATCTCTATATTCTATAATGCCTCTTTTTCCATCATTTATTTTATCAAGGTATCTAGGGGAACCTCGAGCATATCGACAAGAAGAGTCAATGGCTTTATTGGATATAAATTCTAGTATCATATCTACATGAGTCTCCTAGCTATTGTTAAACCCTCCAACTAAAATCCATCTAGAGCATCACAGTTCACTTCTAGATTATAGAATAGGCATTTCCTCATTTGTATATTAGGGGACAAGTACAATATGCTAATCTTCAATTTAGCCATATCCTATAATAGATTGACTAAACTTTCGACGAAGATAGTTCTACTTTGCTTATAGTTACGCTAAAAATGGTTATTCCTGAACTGAATGAGAATAATATCATCATTGTAGAGCTTTACATGAAATTTCATTCCCATGGGTTTGATCAATAATATATAAACCCTCATATTTTTTTATACACCCACCAGAAAAGGCATGCACTCAACCTCAGGGATCCCACCGAAGGGAAAATATTTTTCGACTATTGGAACATCAACAATGGTAAATTGAATATTGGGACCACTAATTATTTTGAGGATGTACAAAAAATGGAGGAAAATATCATTATATCCTTATTTTTTCAATATGTCGAAGATAAAAAAATGATCATCACTAATCTTATGGCCAATTGTCACAATGATTAAGACACAACCCAATGAGATCCCACTTTTCCCCCAATGGTGTAGAAAATCATTCATGTCATGTTTCTCCCATTAAATCTTGAAAATACTATTCATCAAAAAATAGTAGTGGTAGAGTTAATGGAATGTCATCAAGAGATGAAACATTGATCCCTCCCATGTATCATGATCACCCTCCTCATTATTCAAAAATTGACTCTCCACTAGTCGCAGAGTCTGCTTACCAAGCTAATGATTCTATTGATGCATTAGTAGTCATTAATCCATGTCATGGTAGAGATCATCACCAATTTAATTTGATAGCTTCTCTAACTACTCTCCATGAATCTCTATAAATGATAATTGTTGAAATCCCAAATGATGTAAATTCATATCTGACATGGTTTGATGACATTCGAGTACCACTGAATTTTGGGAACCCCAGCCTTTCCCTGTTCAATAGGATTAGTGACCCATTACATTATTTTTCCAATTCATCTAAAGGTGTGGACCAATAGTGAGAACCCCCGAGCATCGTGAGCCCACCAAGATCCGGTGTTTCATATATACATTGTGAGCTAATGTATTTCTCTTGTACAGACACCTACCCATTGGGTTAATCACTAGTCGGGAAGACCATTGAAGATAGTTCTTTTACCTTTTCATCTTCACTACACATAAGAAAATTATTAGTGTTATATTCATATGAAAGAAAATGACTTATGAGAAAGCCATATATTTTTTCAGAAAGTGGAAAGAACTCACTTATTTATATAAAATTTTTCTAACTAAATATAATATTATAACAAAGGGTACATGGAATTTATAGACTGAGTTTTTCCCTACCCACATCACTCTTAGTTTCCTAATAGGGTTTTGGTATTTTTCTATGAAGTGAAAGCATCTGGTTGAATCCTTTAAAAATTCCAATCAGGCAAGCCCACCACCTCTTATATCTCATTAAATTAGTTACCATAATTTAGTGATTATAACTATGACATAGGTAGAGGTCCCAAAGATGGTAAATTTGTTGGCCCCTCTACATGAAGAATAACACCGAGTGAAAGAGACTTACCATTAACAGCCTCACCCAGCATAGAATTATCAGGCTCCACCTCACAAGGTGAATTTATCTAGATATGAGAACATGGATCACCCCCACCCATCAGGATCAACCCCTTCACCTAGTCTAGGTTCATAGAGAACCCTTCACAAATATAATTAAATAGAACAACTCTTTCATGGTATCATGGGATCTAGGAGATTTATTATGTGTCATGTATTGGGGGGTTTTGATTCTTCTAGACTGCATGAGGCCTGAGGAAGAAGTTTTCAATAATAAACTTAACCATTTCCCTTACCACATTATCATTAGACATACCATTAATTAATTCGATATGTTTTTTTGTTGGCTCCTAGATGAAGTAGATAATGGTTTTTTTAAATTTGAAAATGTTTCGATATAGGAAACACACATATTATCTGATCCAAATAGTGACATTAAGGGTTGAAGTGAATAGAACACATTTTCTAGCTTCTGAATGATAAAATATAAAGGTGGGTTTCCTTAAATAGTAGTTTCAGATGCCTATGGCATCATCTATGCCTTAATAGGAAGGAAAGAACCACATACTACAATTGTGACTCTTCCTGTCTTTGCATCTATGTCCATGTCAGAAAATTCAATTTATCATAATTGAATTCCAGAAATAAAAATTGTAAATGAGAGTCCCACACCACGTCAAAATTCATCTTGTACCCTCAATGATTCCATTCCCCCTAAGTTGATAATTTCACCCAAGGTCCTCCCAAAAAATAGTATTTTCCTTATGATGAGAAATATTATAACTCTGTGAATGTTGTTAGGTTGGTAAACTTATTCCCAATCCCGATGAAGATAAAGCCAGGTAAACACCCATGTTCTTCCTTCCGACGTAATCAAAGGATATACCAGTGTCATGAAAATATCAAGAATGCTCATGTTTTTCAAGAAGACAAGAGTAGAAAACGAGTGATGCATAGAGATCAGTATGAATGTTCCTCTAAACATGATTTATCTAACATGTCTACGTAGAATATGGTGTTGGATAAATAATTAAATAAACTATGAATGTGAAAAGATCTGATGTGTTTATCCATATTTAAGTCTCAACATTTTAATAGTCAGCCGATAATGGTTCTAAGAAAAATTACTATTTAGTAGTAAGATATTTCTTGTAGCAGCCAAAAAATAGTGATAAATCCAAGAAATGTTTTTGTTCCCCCTACCCAAAAATGTACTCTTATGGGTAGAATCATACTTTTAGCACATAAATAGGATTTTATAATAAAAATTTCCCTTATACCTACAAGGATATATATTTTCGAGGCCCCCCTCTTATCGAAATAAATTCCTGAGGCTCTTATAGAAGCCTGGATAAGCCTCCTCTAGTTCAACATAAATGTAACTACCCCAGTGTCTTACTATATTGAGGAAGTTGATTAAGATGAATTCAAGGATGTCATCCCATTATTTGGAGAGGATTAAAGTGTCCTTGTGTATGGTCACATATTTATGTTGTACATCTTATGCTCATTTAACGGTGTATAATTCCATCGTTTCATGGTAGGCATTGGTTTTGGAATTAATCTCATTATAACATTGATACTCAACAAAATGGGGATGACTGAAGAAGATCTAACTCATTCTAATCTAAAGACTGATCAGAGGCTATGTTACATGATTCGGTTGACGACTCAATTTTGTGTCTTTATTTCAAGCACTAAATTCATCGTAGTATTAGAAGATACTACCTGAAATGTGTTTTGGTGTAGGAAATATCTTTATATTCATGTAGAAATCCCCTCTTCATTAACGGAGGCATCATGTACTCCCTCAACATTTGAGTAGGGGTACTATAGGGTAATGCACCAATTTTTGACTGCCATGAGTCACACAATTTGGATTATATCTATTACAAGAGATAGAGAAAAACATGTTTAGAACAAAGAGATTGTTCCCACAACCATCACGTACAATCCATATGAAGACTTGTATGGCACTTCATTCTTCTGATCAATTGACTGGAACCCATGCTGCTTCATCAGGGGATGGGTGGTTGGGTTATTTTTCATATTTGAGAATAAAGGTCACAACATCCCCAAAAGGAAGGATCTTCCATGAATTAACTCATACACTTATATAGTACAAGATCAGGTGATACCATCATCCACTCATCCAGTAAAGTAATAATAGGATCATTATATGGCCACAATTTGATGACATTCCCGCCTATTCAATAGAGAATGTGTGAATCAAATAAATCTGAATCACCATAATTTATTTCACATCAAGTATGGATCAAATAGTTGGAGAAATAATTCATTTTGGTTTGAAAAACACTATCACTAGGGTATCATGTAATGACCCTCAAATTCCATTTATTTTTTTAATTATATGGGAATTTTATGGGTCGGAAAAAATTGACATCGTGTGATTCTGAGGCCTAGTGTGCCCGAAATGAATTTCTGAACTCTTTTTGGGTATGATTAGTAAACGTATGAGAGAGATTTTTTAAATTTTAAACACATGCTCAAAATTGAAATTAGGGGACACCGTTGAACTCGTAGTTTCAGTATTCACTTAAGGATACATTTACCTCGACCTCAATAGGTCGTGGGTGAATGATAGATTTTTTTGTTTTTCATGGAAATGAAAATAAAATAAAATAACATTTTATTTTATTTCTAATAAAACCTCCAATGTGAATGTTAACGAGGTGGAGACCACATGAACTAGAACATCAATTTTGAAATTAATGGCGGGGACCACCTGAACCCTCTTTATTGGGATAATCCCCTTTCAGCTCCCCATTTATTTGTTGGAGCTAACTTCTATAAATTAAATGTGTCAACATTTAATTATTCCAAAATAAATTAATCTTTTTAATTTTATTAGTATTGTCACCTCTATTTTTTGAGATGATTGGTTGGCTAAGAGTGTAGAATTAGGAGAATGTTGTGGAGAAATCCAACCCCTCCAACGAAGAACTTCTCCTCCAAACAAAGAATGTCGTCGAAGAATGTTCTTCGGAATCAAGGAAGAGGACGACACAAGAGCCATCTTCGGAATTGTGATTGTGGAAGACATGATTGTTGGCACCCACTTCACCCTCACCGTTCTTTATTGTGCGACACATCAATAAACCGTTGAGGTAGGTATTATTTTGTTTTTTGTGGTTTGAGTTGAATTAATCCTCTTGATCTTCCTACTACCGATAAAATGCGGAAGGTATGGTCCAAACGAACATTGCCTGATCCCTATACAATTCTTCATTGATGTTGTATTCTTTGTAGAAGAGAAATGAGGTGACTGACCCCAAGGCCAGTCACACGGAACCAGGGCAGCGTGCACCGGTGCTGCCAGAAGAGGAAGAGAGTGAATGGAGGACGGAGGGCGGCCGAATATTACCGGTCGGGGTAGTGGACCGAGGGTGGCCGACATTAAACCGGCCACGGAGGTGCGGCACATGACACACCGCCATCAGAGTAAGGGGCCACAACCCTCCTTTCCACAACAGATGGTGGAAGGCAGCCAGCATTCGGCTAGCCGTCGAGGGGCGGTGCACGACGCACCATTGGGAGGACAAGGGTCGTCCATTTCGGCAGGTCGGTTTGGCCACCGAGCTGGATCAAGTGGGACCCAAGCGGGTCCCGTGTGCAGTTGGCCACTAAATGACCAAATACCATTCTGTGATATGGGCATGGGGCGAGTGATCCCCCCTAATAAGGCTGGGCCGGGCTGCAAGGCTAGGACTCCCAACATGAGCCGAGATGCCCTACGTGGACCGGGCCAGACCCAGCGTGCTAGGTTGTACCGGCGGTACGGGCCGGACCCAGTGAGTCGGGCTAGACCTAGTGGACCAGGTTGACTCGAACCGGGTCAGGTCCCCCCAGGCCGGGTCAGACCGGACCTAGGCCAACTTGGACCCATTACATTATTTCGGCCATAACATTGGCACAATGCTTCCATTTGAAGAACCATATGTGGTTCTAGAAACCATGGAGTGAGATGGACCTTTTGGTATACCCCACATAAGATTTGGATAATGTTGGGGTATGTTCAGGTTGGATAGAGCACGAATCCAACTGGGACCATGATACTAAAAGGCTAATAACATACAAACCAAGCGCCCAATTTACACACCATATGTTGCGTTGATACCCCTTTTTATGTGGCAGTCCATTTGATACTTCTTCATGTGTATTAGTGGTAGTTGGAGTATCGAATAGTATCTTGAGGAGCATACTCTTCCAGAGCCGAGAAAGCATAGTGAGGGTACACTATAGTTGGCTCTGACGATGTACTAGGATCCGATGTGGGTCGGATGAAGTGCTTGGATCCTGTGTGGTTCTGGCGATGTACTAAAATAATGTGTGTGTCTGATGCAGTACTAGGATCTTGTGTGGGTCTGACGATGTACTAACAATGTACTAGGATCTTGTGTGGGTCTAAAGATGTACTAGGATCTTGTGTGGGTCTAATGATATACTGATGATGTACTAGGATATTTTTGGGTATGACATTGTACTGATGATGTACTAAGAACATGTGTGGGTCTGACGATTTAATGACGATGTACTAGGATCCTGTGTGGGTCTGACGATGTACTGATGATGTAATGGGATCCTGTGGGGGTTTTAAGATGTACTAACGATTTACTAGGATATTGTGTGGGTATGATGATGTACTGACGATGTATTGGCAATGTTTTAGAATCTTGAGTGTGACTGAAATTTGGGATCCTTCGTGGTTCTGCCTCATAATAGAGTAATACAATTCATCAGTTACATCTAATCATCCCTACTACTATACCAAAGATATAACTGGTGTGATATGAGTCTATACCTATGTGATACATTATTTCATGGTAATACCTTGGTGTTATTCCTCTGTGTGGTGTACCTATGTGGTACTTACCTTCATGGTATTTTTCCTTTGTATAATAGTTGAACATTAGGCTTTTGATTTGGACATCGTGTTTCCTCATCATTTAGATGGGTATATTTGATAACATAGGTATATGTATGGGAATATAACTAAGTACAAGTTTCAGTTGATTTCATGCTACGTGGTTTATCCTTTGTGGATTTTGTGAGACCTTGAGGGTCTCAGGATCCCTAATGAGTATCATTATACTGAACCCTGTATAGACTATGCCCACACCTTGTTGTGTTTGGTGCAGATGACGGACTACGCTGACTGATGATGAGAGTACCGGGACTGGAGGTATCTCGGAAGTGGACATTAGATTAGGCGTACCACAGAGTGGTCGTTCTAGAGCAGTACCAACTCTTCATGTAGGATCCTTGGTAGGTGATCATAGAGCTATTTTAGTTTACTTGTACCTTTTATTTTTCATCTACTTTCTAGTCGGGCTTTTATTCTGGCCCCATTTACATACTGTACTCTCTCTTTTTTCTATTCAGTTAACATGTGATCGTATCTGGCTATGTACTTGGTTGTGTGTGCTAACAAGTCATAATGGTAATGCCTTCCTAGTTTTAGGGAATATTCCTTTTGGTGCTAGTTGATAGACCCTAGCCTATGTACAGCGGGCTTGGGGTAGTCACGGAAGAGTCCCTGGGAGACATTTTGTGACAAATTAGTATCAAATGAGTCAGTTCTACCCTAGAAAATTGGACTCTGGTATTTTTTTACGGTAACAGTGTTATGTGTAGTGAGTGTGGTTATCAGGTTAGGGAATGCAGTGTTGGTGCGGTGGCTGACGTATCAATATACCAGGACCCTAACTTATGATTTCGGACTCCGTGCATGAAAAAACTGATTGCGTGTGTGTTCTCAAGAGTTTTCTTTGTGATCTCTTTGAGTCACCTCACCATGTATAACATATTTACCATTGTCACCCTATTTCTCTTCAGGATGCCTCCACGCAGAGAGGCAGCTAAGGTTCTAGGTATAGTATGCACTGATTGCCCACTGAGCGATGAGGCCTCGGTGTAGGGCCCCCTTCTAGTAAAAGCACCAGCATCGACAACTGCAGTATAATTACCTAGTAGACCACTAATTCCACCAACCCCAGCAGCAGAGGGTGCATGCCGCTTGAGCGCATTTCTGAAGTTCCAGCACCAGAGGCCACCCAGGTTTAGGGGTGAGATGGACCCACATGTAGCTGAGGATTGGCTGGAGGTTGTGGTGAGAGTCTTCCGACTAGTAGGGACACCAACAAATTTCATGGTGATTCATTATGAAAGTCTTCAACAGAAAGAAGTCGGAAGATAGTGGAGCTTGATTCTCTAGGTTCACAATGAGGTGAAACTTCATTGGATAGACTTTGAGAGTTTATTTTAGGTGGAGTTTTCCCCAGACAATCTTCATGTAGTGCGCATTCAGGACATTATTCATCACCAGAAGGGTATCCTGATTGTGGGTTAGTACTCATCGAGGTACACCGAACTCTCATGGTACTCCACTGATATGGTGCGGGACCAATTAATTTGGGCTCAGACCATTTTGTAGGTACTCAGGCAGGAGATCAGGGCTTCATTGATTTATCTCAACATCCCGATGCAGGAAGGGGTGTTAGAGCGACCCCGATTAGTGGAGATATTTCTTTGATGGCCAGTCACCAGCAGCGAGACCCACCACCGGATGTCACATAGCAGTGTCTTCTGTAGATTTTAGTAGACAGATTTCACAGAGGTCCAAGAGGTCCAGACCTCTAGGTGGACAGCCACATGACTCAATATTGGTTGTGTAGGGTATCGTAGATAGAGTCTGTCATGCAAGGAATATGCAGTGTTTCATATGTGGCGGTATAGTCACATGTCTCATGACTGTCTAACCCACCGTATGGATGATCAGGTGATGGTCAAAGGAACACCTAGACAGAGATAGAGGTTCTACTAAGGAGGTCTATAGGGAGTAGGAGGACATGGCAGAGGAGTTGTCCGTGCAGCGGGCGGTGGGTGACAATTCGATGTGTTACCGCCACCACCACAAGGTGGTCCACCCCAACCACATGGGGCATGTGGAAAGGGGCGAGCTCAGCTCTAGGTAGCTAAGTCCTTTGACCAGGGCACTTCGGAGATGATACGAGGTACGATCTATGTCTACTACACCATATATACAGTTCTTATAGACATAGTTTCTAGTCATTCTTTTATTTCCACTGCCCTCTTCCGGAGCTCGGAGATTCCGACAGATCCATTGGCTTGAACCTTATGGAGAGAGACTTCTACGGGAGAAGATTTGAAGATTACGCACTAGTTATGGAAATATGAACTTACACTAGGAGGTGAGAGCTTTGGCTGGGATCTCCTAGTAGTGGTGTTGAGGACTTACAACATCATCATGGGTATGTACTAGTTATCTACAATCCATGCTAAGATTTATTGTATTAGGCTCAAAGTGCAGTGTGTCTGCATGGATGGGACCAAGTTTACCTTCACCAGTGAGAAGAGAGCCTTTACAGCACATGATGGACTTACCGAGAGGAGAGTGCAGCCGATAAATCATTAGTTAGCTAGCCTAATCCTCAGAGCTGTTGATGTGGAGAGAATGAGTTATCCTGTAGTGGTGGACCAGTACACAGATGTCTTCCCTGATGATGTTTTGGGTATACCTCCTCATAGAGAAGTGGAATTTTACATTGACTTATACCCCAGGATGACACAAATATCTACACCATCATATCAGATGGGACCCATAGAGCTTCATGAGCTATGGGTACAACTAGAGGACTTTCATGGGAAGGGGTTCATTCAACCCAGGGTTTCTCCTTGGACATCCCCGATTTTGTTCTCCAAGAAGGCATATGGGAGCTTGAGGCTTTGTATTCACTATTGACGCCTAAAAAAGGTGACCGTGAAGAACATGTACCCACTCCAAATGATTGGGTACCTCATTGATCACCTGAATGGAGCATAGAGGTTCTCAAAGATAGACTTCATATCTGGATATCACCAGCTCAAAGTGCGAGATGAGGATGTGTTGAAGATGACTTTAAAATGTTAGTACGACCACTATGAGTTCTTGGTTATGCCATTCGGCTTGAAAAACACCCCTGAAATGTTCTTGGGACTCATGAACGAGATCATTCCACCTTACCTTGATCACTTTTTAGTAGTCTTCATCGACGACATTCTGATCTACTTGGTTACTGAGGAGTATCATTCCTATCATTTGAAAATAATTCTAGACACACTCTGAGAGAAACATCATTTTAAAAATCTCTTGTAGTGCCATTTCTAGATCCGAGAGGTTCACTTTATGGGAAATGTGATATTAGAGGCAGGAGTTGAAGTGGATCAAGCGAATATTGAGCCGGTACTAGCTTGGGAGCCACCCAAGATTGCGGAGGTAAGGAGATTCTTGGGTTTGGCCGGATACCACCAGAGATTTGAACGAGATTTATCCAGATTTGTAGCACCTTTATCAGCATTAATGATTAAAGGGAAACCCTTCGTGCATTAGAGAGATGCCAGTAGAGTATTCAGGAGCTGATGTAGAGGCTGAGTAGTGCCCTCATCATAAGGCTACTGGAGGAGGGCGTTGGATACGTAGTCTACTGTGACGCATCAGGGACTGGGCCCAGATGTGACCTGATGCAGGAGTGGGGAGTGATCCCATATGGTTCTCAGTAATTGAGGCCAGAAGAGAAGAAATACAATACCCATGACCTGGATTTAGCAGCAGTAGTATTCACCTTGAAGATGTGGCGACATTACTTGATGGGTGAGTGTTTTATAGTCTACTCATATCACCAGAGTCTTAGGTATATCTTCTCTCATAAGGACCTGAACCTAAGACAATGATGTTGGATGGAGTTCCTATAAGACTATGACTTGAAGATAGTATTTACTCCTAGGAAGGGGAATGTTTTAGCATCTGCACTCAGCAAGAGATCTGGTATACAACTGCTAGGTGAGGTGATGGAGAAGATTTCCACTTTGCATATATCTTTTGCGGATCAGGATGGAGTAGTTTTTTTCAGTATCTTACAGTCACTCCCCAACATTTTCAGAGAGTTAGGGAGGCACAATGTGGGGACACTTACTTCAGGGCACAATGTGTTCCGATATCCACAGGATAGGCATGTCATGAATTTTTTGAAGGTGGGGAGTACATCATTTTCTTCATAGGACGTACAGTAGTTCCAGTGTCACTTTGAAAGGAAGTGTTGAGGGAGTTCCATATATCCCCTTTAGAGGTACATCCTGGAGTGGTGAATATGTACCAGGATCTCTGATGACAGCATTGGTGGCTGGTAATGAAGAATGTAGTAGCATATTTTGCCTCTCGGTGATTCACTTGTCAGCAAGTTGAGGTGGAGCATAAGGTACTATTAGGATTATTATAGCCTTTAGTGGTCCTAGGTTGGAAGTGGGATGGGATATCTATTAAATTCGTGACAAGAAATCCACATACATCCAATTGATATGATTCTATCTGGGTGATCAGTGATAGAATCACAAAGTCATCTCACTTCCTACCGATCAGAGAGCATGGTTCTGTAGAGAGCTTGGGAAACCTCTGTGTGCAATAGATTGTGCGACTACATGGAGTACCATCGATGATTGTCTCCGATCATGATGCATGTTTTACATCATGGCTATGGAAGGGGTTACAGGAGGCTTTCTGGACTCATCATCATTTGAGCACCACCTTCTATCATCAGAGAGATGGCTAGACTGAGCGGACTATTTAGACCCTTGAGTACATGCTACATGCTTGAGTCCTCTACTTTGGTCATAGCTAGGAGGATCACTTTCCTTTGGTAAAGTTTGTATAAAACAACAACTATCACTCTACCATTGGGATGAAACCTTTTGAGGTGTTGTATGGGAGACCTTGCAGATAATATTTGTGATGGACTGACCCAGGGGTGTCAACACTCATAGGACCATAGTTGGTACGATCTACCACAAAAAATGTGTAGATCATCCTGGAGTGGATGAAGACTATAAAACACGGGAAAATGTCTTATTCCAACCGGAGATGATGACCTCCGGAGTTCGAGGATGGCGACCACATCTTTATACGGGTCTCCTCTCAATGAGGTTTGCAGAGATTTGGTTGGTGTGGAATGTTATCTCTGAGGATCATTGGTCCCTTCTAGGTCCTCATCAGAGTTGGAGAGGTGGCTTACTGCATATCTCTTCCACCTCAGTTACACTGGGTGAACGATGTCTTCCACGTAACCTAACTCAGAAGATACGTGCATGACCCATCCCACGTCATCGACCAAGGTGAGCTAGACATCAATGATGGGAAGACGTTTACGGAGGTTCCAGTATAGACTGAGGATCGACAAGAGAAGGTCCTTCATGGGTGGTCAATACCTCTACTTCACATTCTCTGTAGTCACGGTAACCTCCAGGAGAGCATGTGGGAGCGAGAGGCTCAGTTATGTGCTCAGTACCCCAACATGTTTTCTTAATTTATTATTTGGATTATGGGGATGTAAATCCCTATGGTGGGGAGAATTTAAAGACAGATAAATTCCATTTTTTATTAATTATATGGGAATTTTAATCTTCCACAAAAATCGACGGCCTATGATTCTGAGGCCCGGTGTGACAAGAATTAATTTTTGATAAAAAAATATAGGTACATTCAGTAAATGTATGAGTTGGGTTTTGTAACATTTAAACCGGTGCTCAGAATTGAAATCCAGGGGCACCGTTGAACTAGCTGTGCTGGTATTTACATAATGAGACCTTCACCACACCTGCAGTTGGTCGAGGGTGAAAGATAGATTTTGTGTTTTTTGTGGAAATAAAAATAAAATAAAATAAACTTTTATTATAGTTATAATAAAACCTCACACGTGAATGTTATTGAGGTGGGGACCACCTGAACTAAAACATCCATTTTGAAATTAAAGGCGGGGACCACCCAAATTCTCTTTAATGGGATAAATCCCTTTCATCTCCCCATTTATTTATTGGAGCCAACATAAATTAATTAAAAGTGTCAACATTTAATTAGGACAACATAAATTAATCTACTTAATTTAATTTATATTGGAACCCATTTTTGGAGAGGATTGGTTGGTGAAGTGTGGAGAATTGGGAAAATGTTTAGGAGAAATCCTACCTCTCCAATGATGAACTTATCTTCCAAATAATGAACTCCATCGATGAACTTTTTTCGGAATTAAGGAATAGGATGTCGCACGACCCGACTTCAGAAGCGTGATTGCAGAATAGATGATCATTGGCACCCTCTTCGTCTACAACATTCTTCATCATGCGATACATCAACGAACCTTCGAGGTAGGGATTTTTTGTTTTTTATTGTTTTAGTTCAGTTAATCCTCTTGATCCGACTGCTATTAACTAATGCAGAGGGTATGGTCCAAATGGACTAGGACTGATCCCTCCGTTATTATTCATGGATGTTGTATTCTTCGTGGAAGATAATGGAGGTGACTGCCTCCTGGGCTAGTCACACAGAACCGGGGCGGCGCGTGCCTGTGCCGCCAGTAGAGAAAGAGAGTGCGCATAGTCTGGAGGGCGGCCGTCTATTGCCGGTCATGGCAGTGGATAGAGGGAAGCCCATGTTCGGCTGGTCGCAGAGGGACAGTGCACAATGCGCCTTCGTCGGAGCAAGGGTTCGTGACCGTCATGGCCGCGACGGGTGGCAGATGGTGGCCGACGATCGGCCTTCTGCGGAGGGGCAGCACATGACATGCCACCAGGAAGAAAAGCGTGGGTCATTTCGGCCGGCCGAGCTAGACCGAATGGGACTCTAGCGGGTCCCGTGTGTTTCCAGTGACTGAACCACCAAAGGCCATTCAGTGATTGGGGAACACGGCACGTAAATCACCCCCCCCCCCATGCGCATGCGGCCTGGTCGGGCCACTAGGCCGAGCCACACAGCATCGGTCAGATTGCCTGGCATGGACAGGGCCACCCTGTGCGGGCTGGGCCGCCCATTACCAGCTGGGCCCCCCATCACGAGCCGGGCCGGACCCATCATATCGGGCCGCACCGATGGGTCGCCCGATCCCAGTGGGCTGGGCTGGACCTAGCGGACTGGGTCAGGTCGGCCTAGGCTGGGTCGAACTGGACCCATACCAACATTAAACCATTACATTCATTCTGCCCTAATATTGGCACCAAGTGTTTGTTTGACTAACCGTCTATGGCACCAGAATCCTTGGAGTGAGATGGGCCTTTTGGTATAACCCACATGATATTTGGTTAAAGTTGGAGTACATTTGGGTTGGATTGAGCATGAATCCTACCAGGCCCTCGGGACTAAATGGAAAATAACTTATAGACCGGGCGTCTGATTGATGCACTGTATATTGAATTGAGACCCCTTTTTTCAGAGAGATCCATTTGGATTCATCTTTGTGAGACTTTGGGGCAATTGGATTATTGACCAGAAACATGAGGAGTGGACTCTCTGGGAGATGTTCAAGCTTATTATGGGAACCCTATAGCTAGCTCTGATGATGTACTAGGATCCTGTGTGGGTCTGATGTTGTGCTAGGATCCATTGTGGGTTTGACAATGTACTAGGATCCTGTGTGGGTCTGATGCAGTACTCGGATCCTGTGTGGGTATGACGATGCATTGACAATGTACTAGGTTTCTTTTGGGAATTTGATGATGTAATGATGATATACTAGGATCCTGGGTGGGTTTAGCTATGTACTGACAATGTACTAGGATCTTATGTGGGTCTGACAATGTACTGAAGATGTACTAGGAACTTGTGTGGGTATGACGTTGTACTGACGATGTACTAGGATCCTGTGTGAGTCTGACAATGTGCTGACGATGAACTAGGATCATGTGTGGGTCAGACGATGTACTGATGATGTACTAGGATCTTGTGTGGGCCTAACGATGTACTGACGATGTACTAGGAACATTTGTGGGACTGATGACGTTCTAGGATCCCGTGTGTGTTTGCATTTTGGGATCCTTCTTGGGATTACCTCTTAATAGAGTAAGATGATTCAATAGTTACATCTAAAAATCTCTCCTACTATACCTAAGATATAGCTTATGTGAGCTGAGTCTGTACTTGTGTGGTACTTTCATTCGTGGTAATACCTTGGTTTTATTCTTATGTGTGGCATACGTGTGTGGTACTTACCTTCATGGTATTTCTTCCTTTGTGGAACAGTTGATCTTTGGGAGTTTGAGTTAGACCATGTGTTTCCTCATGATTAGGATGGGTATACTTGATAACTTAGGTATATATATGGGCATACACCTAAGTAGGATTTTCAGTTGATTTCATGGTATGTGGTTTATCCTTTTTGGATTTTGTGAGACCATGAGGGTCTCGGGGTCCCTACTGAGTATCATTATAATCACCCCAATATAGGCTATTCCTGAACATTGTTGTGATTGGTGCAGACGACAGACACGTTGACTAAGGATGAGATTACCAGGACTGAGGTAGCTCATTGGTGGACATTAGACGTGGCGTACCATAGAGACGACCATTCAAGAGATGTACCAACCCTTCAGGTAGGATTCTTGGTGGGTGATCACAACAGCTGTTTTAGTGTACTTGCACCTTTCATTTTTCTTTTACTTTCTAGTTGGGCTGGTATTCTGGCCCCTTTTACTTACTGTACTCACTCGTTTTATTGTTTTGTTTACTTGTGTTCGTATCTTGTTGTGTTCTTGGTTGTGTGAGTTTATAGGTTATAAAGGCAATGCAGTCTCGATTTTAGGAAATACGCCTTTAGCTTTTAGTCACCAGCCCCTGGCCTATGGAAGGAGGGCTTGGGGTAGTCATAGCACGTGCCTTGGGGGACGGGTTGTGACATCTCATAAGAGCAAGGGCCCTAACAAGGGCTTCCATATTCACTCTAGTTGTAAGTAGTGTCTCTTGAGTTATATGGCCTGGATGAAACTCCTCCCACCAATTTTACTACCTTAAATGATCAATAGGATTTAAAATACAATACTATTGAATTTGAAGAGGGCGTACCCACTACCATTTATGAGTTGATTTAGGTTAACCATGGTACCAAGGATGACCAGAGAAGAGTGTTGATTAAGGGAGATCTACCCCCATAAAATCAGTAAGACTATATGGATTTCTTGAAGCTACATCATGATGTATCCAACTAGTGATATGATAAGATGCCATGAAAAGACCCTAAGTTAACTGTTCACCATCTTGGTCACCTGGAATGTCATCGTGGGTTCTCATAATCCACCATAAAAATGAAATCTTCTTATGGTGCTCTGGTAGAGGTGAAGGATGATAAGATTATCAAAGAAAACATCATTAGGGAATTCAAGTTCCCCAAGTTCCTATCCAATATTTTTCCACTATAAAAGAATAATGGGAAACTCATTGTCTATATTGGCTTCTTGGATGTCAATCAACACTACCCAAAGGATGATTTTTTCATTCCCATGACATAGCGATTGATCGAGGTTATAACCAGTTTAAAAGCTCACTAATTTATTATTGGATACACATGGTACTACCAAATCTATATGACCCCTAAGGATGAGATGTCTAATACATCTATGGTTCCACAAGAAAAATACATCTAATAGGTTATTCCCTTGAGCCTAAAGAATATAGGATCCACTTATCTATGGGACATGCAACATATACTCAAACTGATTATAGGGATTTTTTTGGAATAATATGTGGAAAACATTATTTTCAAATATCGATAGTGTGATGACCATATTATAAACCATGAGAAATTGTTTGGGTTCCATTGATCTTTGTATTTGAGGATGAACACTCTAAAGTGTACATTCAGGGTTACCCTCATTTTTTTCATATTTGTTAGATTCTAGGGCATCATGATTGACCCATATAAGATCAATACCATCAGCCAAATTCCACCCCCAATTAGCCTTTGGATACTTTGAAGCCTTCAAAGATACATAACCTATATACGTTGGTTCATTGAATATTTTGTTAGGTAGTGTATTCCCTTTTTGTGGATCATGATGAAATGAACCATCAAGTAATGGGACGAAGAATTCTTAACTACCTTGGGGGAAATAAAGCAGTATCTTCTATATCCACTGATTCAGAAGCAACAAATATTTTGGAAGCCTTTGGTCATATATGAGACTTCCATGTAATATTCCTTCAATGCCCTTATCAGATAAAAGAAAAATTAAGACATATAGATTATTTTGTACTATATAAATGAAATTATCCTCATCACAAAGATCATATATAACTTTATAGTGAACAGAAGCGTTACATGGGTTTTCTTATTGAAGAAGTTATGGAATTATCTGCAGCATCATGAGATACAACTGGTGTCTTATGTGGACCCACTAAAGTATATCATGAATCAACCCATGAGGATATGATGACTGGTACACAAGAAATTGATCCTCCAACAGTTCAATATTTTTTTCATTAAATAGAAAGATGTCATGGTTTAGGTATTGGATGAATTATAATCCACAAATCATGCTAATGACAAACTACTCATGGTCCTTAAATTCGCAGATGAGGCTATCCTCCGAGTAGAACATGTTATTATCCATTAGATGATGCACTTTGATGATTCATCTTAGATCCTAACGAATAAAAATATTTTAAATATCATTCTCAATATAGTTGGATTGAGGATTTTCTTAATCACCCAGACTAGGTTGTTGTTCCATAATGGTTCCTGCTCTCATAAGGTTATACCAAATATTAGTCAAAGAGTTGGGATCTCATTACATGTCTTAATCTAGATAACGAGATTCATGTACCCCACATTCATGTGATGGGAGACTCTGAATTAGTCGTTGTAAATACCATTGGTGAATATATAATTAGAAATAAATAGCCCATTCCCTTGCTAGGGAACCCTTTCTAGTTGATGGCCTAGTTTTGTTCTCAGCAGAATGTGACTCATTTCCATCAGTCACAGGATGGTTGAGCTGAAGCACCAACCATTTAAGCCGCATATCATAAATTTCCTAAACATGATAACCTATTTATTCACATAGGGAATTGGAATGTGATTTCTACCATTATTCCATATGATAATAATTGGATGTGGGTAAACCAGTTGGAAGATGGGGCTTCCACATAAGGACCCTCGGGTTCAACCACTATAGTGGAAACATCTGACTGGATAAATAATTTTTTGGAGAATATCTAGAATGGAATTCTCCAACTAGATCAAGTGATGTGTGAGTGAATTCACTATAGTGATGCACAATTTACCCTCTATAGTGGACGTTTCCTCATGAAGACTTTCAACATACATGGGTTTATTGGAATTATCCTTCGTTAAATCCAAGGAGATTATTTTTGCAAGGATATGTAAGAAGTTCATTCCATGTCCTATGTTTTACATCATGAATGATTGAATCTCTCCAATCATATTTGGATGATGAGATTGTTTTTGGCCCACCATAGTTCATGAGTTAATCGAGCATGCAAAGATGTTTCAAATGTTTCAAGTCCATGAAAAAATTGTCCAGTGAATTCCATATATTCTTCACACCAGTAGGTAATATAGGCCCATTTTAGTATAGGAAATTGAAGACATGGGACCATATCCAATAGCGCCATCTCACCCATGCAGGTTCATTATGAAGAATAAGGATTTATTTTCCAAGTGGGTAGAAGTGATTTTTCTCATGTATTTGACGTATGATCCATGATGGAGTTCATGATCTTCTATATAATTCCACAATTTTGAGTCCATCACGCTATTCTCACTAAAAATAATACTGTATTAAATGATGCTGAGATAATGTGACTATATTCCAAGTAAAATATCAGGTCAAACCATACATCCTGCTTTCAGGCATTGAAATATTGATAGATCTAGTCGTTCAAAAAGACCATCTCTAGCATTATGTAGAAGTTGGTGGCCTATAATAAGAATAATGTTTTGTTCAAGTATTCCGATGACATATGGTATTTTGGGATGATGACCCAAAATTCCACTCAGGTGATTCTATCTTCCCAAATTTGTGGGATTGAAGTAGTCATTTTTAATGGGGTTCAGTTTCCCTCAATCCAAATAAATATACATGACTAAAATAAACTAGATATAATTCTATAAATATTATTAGATTATCTATAATCCAATGAAGACAATAGGTTCTAAGACTTGAAAACTCAAGAAATGTACTAGAACACGATAGATAGGGAATTCAACAAGGTTTTTTTCCTCTACTCATACCTCTAGTGTGATATGTTAGTCGCCTTATGTGAGATAATGGTACCTAGAAAGAATCCAAGAATGTTGGAGCCCTTGTGTGATGGACCTAAAATCATTCACAGATAATTTTCCACTAGTTAATGCACTTTGATCACTATCGCTGAGGAGTATATCACACATCAAACGAATTCATTGTTTTTGAATGAGTAAATTGTATAAGGATCCAAACATAGGATCAACATTGTAAATGTATATGTTTAATTACATGAGGGGGGGGGGAGAATTGTATGTTTAATAACATTCATTTTTTATGTTAAGGAAAACTATGATTAACAATGTTAAACAATGTAATTTCACAAACCCTAAAATATATCTATGAGAAAAAAATATTACCTTCCAGAAATATGGTTCTGGAAAATAAACATATGAAATGTTTATATAGGAAATATTCTACCTTAAAGTGTAGAGATTCTTATTTATTAAAGTATATAAAAGTACAAGGAAGTATAAACAAGTTATAATTTCTTATTTTATCAAAATTAATAACAAAATAAATCATGAAACAATACAAGTATCATTATAAAATATTTTAACCCAAATAGATGTGTATCCATCAAAATTGGATGATGTTCGCTCAATTTCTACTTTCAAGAAAGTCTATCATAGCCACACCTGGGTAAGCCCTTGATATGAATATCAGAATATATCTTTCTATCCTAGAAATCCCACGATCATTAAAGTATTCAGAACCTATCACTTCATATCCTCATAATTTCCCAAACATTAAGGTAGTCGACACGTCTATCTTCCTATCCTTAGATGACCTCAATTGTACTCAACAGAAATTAGATTTTCACGAAGAAAGATGAACAAGGTGTTTAGAACATGGAATGTATGAGATTCACTCTCTATATAAATCAATTCACATTGGGCAATATCTAAATTTATGGAATAGTTATGAGATCATTCAAATGAGCTCTTATTTATAGACATGACTCCAATGGTCGGCTCCATCATCCAACAACCATAATTTTCCTTAAATATTGGCAGGACCTGTACACGTGTCACTCAACCAACAGTTAGTAAGAAACATATTGTATGAAATCGTTTCATAATAATAGAATGTGTAAGAAAAAATTATGTTACATAACCAAATCTATTTTCAGCCTCTAAAGAAGAAATAAAATTCAGAGTCTAGGAAAAAACATTTTGATTATACAAGAAATGGATATTCAGTTTCTATTTTACAAATAATTTGGAATATAAATTCTATAGATTTCATATTCTGAATTCAAATGGATTCAGAGTCTGAATTATGAGGAGTTTGGAGTCTGAATTATGAGGAATTTAGACTCTGAATTATGAGGAATTCAAAGTCCGAATTCTAATGAATTTAAATTTTTAATTCTAAGTTATTTAGATTCTGGATTAGAAGGTATTCAAATTTTTATTTCTGAGGAATTCGGAGTCTGAATTCTAGGGAATTGTGGGTCAAAATTATCAATAATTTGAAGTCCAAATTCAATAGAATTAAGAGTCTAAATTTCAGAGAAACGAAATCTAAATTTTAGATAATTCAATGTCTGATGCTTAGTGAATTCAGAATCTGAATTTCAGTGAATTCAGAGTCTCAGTTTCAGAGAATTTATAATTTTAGTTTCATATAATTAGGAGTCCGAATTTTATATAATTCAAGATATAAATTTTAGAGAATTTGGATTATAAATATTAGTAAAATTGGAATCTAAATTTCAAGGAATTCTTAGTCATAATTTCAAAGAATTCCAAATTTTAATTTCAGATAATTCAGGGACTAAATTTCAGAGAATTTGGAATCTAAATTTCATAGAATTCAGAATCTAAAAACAGAACAGTATATATTCATGATATTATAAGATTATGAGCTTTTAGATACAAATCCAAATTTTGTAACCTAGAAATAAAATTATTTTGATTTAGTGAGTTTATAAAATTAGACCATGAAAACAAAGATAAGGACATAATTTTTTCTAGAGAATGAAAATATTCTTTAAGAAAAATAATCCTTTAGGAAATATGATTTTATTTATGATTAAGTGTTTGTGATTTGAAAAACATAAAGGAAAGGAAAAGTCATAAGGAAGCCTTATTAAATCGAAAATCTACCACTTTTTTGGAAACACAAACATCCTTTCAAAAAATAATATAATGATCATGAGTTTTCTTTTGGAATTTTAAAATAAAAACTTATCACTATTTTCTTAGGAATCATGATGAATACAAATAACCCCCCCTGGTTTTTGAAATCCCTAATAATCTTATGCTCGACATTCTTAGATAGATTTTACTTTTTCTTGCATCCAAATTACATCATTGAGTAAATCCCCCTTATTTAAACTCCCCCTTGCTTGGGGTATTATATTCATTACTAGGTATTCTTTTTTATCATTAATTTCACCCATATTGTGATTTTAAAAAAGGAATAGAATGAAACGGAAACAAATATGGTAGATGAAATATTAAAACTATATAAAACAACCAAATAAAGCACAAATTTTTTTTTCTTTATTATAGGAAATATTGATTCAAGGAAGGTACAAAAATATAACAAATTTGGAAGTAAAAAAATTCATCCTTCTTTTTTCCATTGATATGAACTTCTTCATGAAGGTGTTCAACTTTTTAAGCTTCATTTCATCTTCTTCAATGCTCTGGAGCAACTTTTGTTTTCACATAACATTTGAATGAAAATTTTTCTCACCCACCTTCATTAAAAAAACAGACCATGTCGTAGAACTCATGAAGTATCTCTGGATAAATCAGATATATTCAATTCGGTTTGGCTACACATAATCTTTCCCATCCATTAATCTTGATATTTTTATTAATTAAATAATTATAATTCAAAAATAATTTCATATCAACTAAACACTCAGTGTAAATTTTACATTATGATATTTTTTTTCCTGAAGACATTTTCTTATGATGAGATGCTTCCAAAGACATTCTGGGTTAATGAAAACATAAATGTGGAATGACCCTTATGTAGAGAAGATTATCTTTGGGGCTAAAAACCATAAAAGCAGATGTGGGATGAGAAATATGAGGCCTTTATATAGGCGTTGAAGAGATGATTCAAATTTTTTATTTGATCCAACAGTTGAAACAAATACAATATGATATGAATTTTGAGATGATAATCGAAGAAGGATTCGGTTGGTTCTGAATGTCTGAGGGTTTTAAGAAAATAAATCATATTTAATGAAAGGGAATATGAAAAATTTCTTAAAATGAGATAAAATACCAAAATGTAAAAAATTTAATTACAATGATTTATCTAAGGAAACATACCTTCCACAATTGTATGAAAATTGCCAATAATGAGGAAAATTCTTCTTCAAATATTGTAGGTTCCAAAAACAATATTAATGAATGGAAATGTTTTAATCTTGAAAATTAATGTGAAAAATAAAAGCTGGTTCTGGAATTTCATGTTCTGTAAAAAATTTATTACAAAAAAATGAGTTATGCATTTTTTTGCAAAATATTGTTTCGTTACCCATGAATATTTGATAAACAGAAAATTATTTTAAAGAAAATGTACTTCCTATATGAAAAAGAGTTACTTAGTGTAAGGATAGTGGTTTTAATAAAGAGTAAATATAGATGTTTTCCTTATCTGTATCATTCCTATTTTTTTAATATATTCATATCTATCGGAGGGAATTTATTTTGTAAAAATATCAGAAATCTGATCATTCATTCTGATAAATCGAAGAATGATATCTCCTTTAATTGTGTTATCTCGGAGAAATTGATGCCTAATATCTATGTGTTTTTCACAGAAGTGATGTGGAAGGTTTTATATAGGGAAATTCCACCAGTTTTATCACTAAAAATATGTTTTTTTGGTAAAACTCATTCCAAATTCTGTGAGTGTCGATTACATCCACAACACTTGAGCAAGACAACTTATTGCAACTACATATTCAGCTTCAATAGTGGAAACTCATACAAAGTGTTTCTTCTTTTATGACCAAGAAACTAATGAATCTCCTACAAAATGGAATGTTCAGGATTTGGTTTTTATCTAATTCACATACACCAAAATCATCATATGAAATTATTTTAAAAAAAATCATTTCCAAAAAGTATAGAAATGTCATAAATCTATGGTTCCCATTAAATAGAGAAAAATAATTTTCAGTGTTTTTAAATGAAATTCCATTGGATTAGATTGATATCTTGCACATAAGAATACCTCAGACATTATGTCTGGATAAATAAGTTTCAAATATAGTTGTTATCCAATAATACTCATAAATGATGTTTGATCAACTAGTTTCAGATATTCCTCATGATCAAGAGAATTTGAGACACTAATTTGAGTACATATAATTTTAGTGTTTTTATATCCATACTTTTTATTATGTTCATTAATATAATATATTTTTATATAAATGTTCCTTTCGGTTTTTTAGAGATTTGAATACCTAGGAATAAGGCTAACTCATCCATCATACTCATTTCAAACCCCGATTTCATTAGATTTTCAAATGAATCAGTTAAATATTACTGAAATTAATAAAATATAATTTCATCAACATAAATTTGAACAATCAAAATATCATTCATATATTTCTATATAAAAAGAGATAGATCAGTCGTAACAGCCCGAGATTTTTTAAAAAGATATTCTTTTTAATTTCATTAATGTCTTATGTTGTACGCTACACCAAAAGGAGTTTGCTCAAAATGCATCCTTGACTTGCCTTTCATTACACGCAATCACGACCTTCCTCGATAGCGTGTGTAGTACGCAATACCGAGTTTCACTAAACAACGATATGCTATAAAATATTATTAAAACTAGCCATTATGAATAGTAATAACCACCTTTTAAAATTTTAGAAATTTTAGCTCTCAAAGTGGACTTCATTTTTGGATTCGGATTATCGAATTTAGCCTAAGGTGAACTTTTGGTACTTTTCGGATAACTTTCATATTCTGATGAATAGTGAAAATTACTAAATTATAATTAAAAACAACTTTTTTAATTGAAATAATTAATAGTGATAAATTATTAATTTGAGTGGTTTTAAAGTATATTTAGAATATATTTTCATAATTTAATACAATGTTGGTCATTGGATGTAATTTCACATTTAAACCAGTCATAAACAAGTGTCAATCTTTTGATAGTTATTATCTCTTAAGAACACGCTATTTGTTTTGACGACGGGAATTAATTTTAATATTAATTAATGCAACTGATATGTTTTGAATTTGATAAAATAGACATCATTTATGAATTCATAATATCAAATATAGCTTAGATCTAATTTTTGGTATTTTTCTGGAAACTTTCATTTTTTGATTAATAGTGAAACCACTAAGTGGTAGTTAAAAAACTGAATTTTTCATAAAACATAATTTTACCACTTTTGTGAGTGGAATTTCGAAAATCTGAGAGACACGGTTGATGTTAGTAAGTAAAATGTGGTTCAATGAGATTAAAATAATGTTTTGGTGAATAGTAACTTTTTACTTTTTTTACCACGGTTAAAAGTAAATAGGGTAATTAAATGTAAAAATGATATTATTATTACCCTAACACATGTCATAATTCTATTGGACAAGTTTAATTCGACCAAAAACAACATTAGGCATAAAATATGACCATTTAGGCCCACTTGGATTAGATTTGGAAATTTATTATTAATTTATTTATAGACGGGTTAAAATAGTTAAAATCAAAGTTTAATAAGAAAATCATTTTTAATATGGGGTTATACATAAGATAAATTCGACTATAAATATTCATTAGAAATATAAAACGATTTCCTACATTATGGTATTTTATTTGTAATTTTTAGACATTAAATAATTTAATTTATGTATGAAACAACGATGATGCAGTAATTATCTTATTAATGAAATATTGACATAATTGATGTTATAAATACCAAATTAATGTAATTTGAGACTTTTTATGAATTAAACTAATTTTCTAGGTTAATATGACATGTTAGGAGTAATTTAATTAACTTTGGTCGAAGTAATCATTCTGTTATGAGTTTCAAAAAAATCAACTATTGAATAGTGTCAAAATTGACATAAAATAGTTTTTAAAACAAATATTATATTATTAATTGTTATTTTATTCCTAAAAATCTAAAGTTCGGCCAAATGACTTAGATAGGGTTATATATATTATTAAAACACAACTTGTGGTCGCATGGATGTATATGGTATGTTTATTAACTATATAATATAAAAATACAAAGTAACATGGTAAATGTCAATCTAATTAACTAAGAGTTAAAACTAAACGATAAGGTTAATATAATGACCTAAAATTGTCTAAATTCTATTGGATGAGAGGATTTCGACCCATCCCCACCTTATCTTTGAAATAACTCAATTTGGAGCTATTTAAAACCGAACTTGACTTTATAATAAAATAATATTTTTAGTTATTCCAAAGGTGCCCCTCTCCTCCCTTATAAAAGGGCACCTCCCCCCCCCTCTTCCTCACACCACTTTGAGCCTTCAATCTCGGCCAACCCCTGCCAATTTCTTCTCTCCATTTCCCTAGAAACATCCTAGAGGTTCTGGTCTTCTTCAAAGACCTATTTTAGTGCCCTAAAAGGAGGTCTCAAAGAAGCACTTCAAAGAAGAGGTAATGTCTATTACTGATTCGTTCATCTTTATTTCTTCTTCCACTTCTTCTTCTTTAGTTGTTTCATTATGAAGTAATAACATCAGTATCACTAATATACTGATATGTTATTATAATTATGAAACTACCATATTTTACCATCTATCCATCCTACGGAAAAAGAAATCACAGCGCGTGCGTACGTACGGGATACCGTCTCCACGCCGTGGTGTAATCTATTTTCCACCACCACCTTACTTGGATGGGTATAATGGTGTAAATAATGACTATATATGACTATTATAAAGTGATATTGATTCTTAAATAGTATACATACACTCCAATACAATTCCACGATCATAGGAACGATATCATCACTCGTGCATACGTACGGAATACCGTCTCCACGATGTGATGCGACTCGTTCTACATGATCTTCATTTCTTAATGATTATATAAATGAATTGAATGAATTAATATGATATATATTACACTAATACCATTATGGAAATAAGGTATCTATAACCTAAAGAGAAGAATAAGAATTTATTCGACAAAACACGCATAAGAACAAAAAGTAATAAACACCCGAATAACAAGTAGTAATGAAATATTAATAATAATAAGATAAGAATATGACCATATATGATATCATAAAAATAAGTATGATTCTTTAATAAGTCAATAACATTATTTAAATCATTATATAGGAGGTTCGGACACGAAAAAAGCATATCAGACCAAAGGTAAGGGAAATATCCCAATCTCATTTTTATCCGAGATTGTTTATACTTTGGTATTTACTGGGGTGTATTTTATCATCTACATCCATGTTTCCTCAATATTTAATATTATTTCCATCCACCTAAAATTGTTTAAATCCAATTTTACCCTTCGGTGAGTTTTTAGTAAAAGATATGAAAGAATCTTTTGTTGTTTTTCATACGGGGTACTTTTTGACTTTTTCGACAAAAGTACGAAGAATGTTTTTTAACTTATATGGTATGAATGGATTTTTAAAACATTATTTCCAAGAAGATTCCTTTACAAGTTTTCAAGTTTATTTTTAATCAACTTCTTTTGGTTTATAATTTTATGACATGTTAAGAAAGGAAAAGTGTTTTTGAAGAAGAAAGGATATTTTCCTCAAGAATGGAGTTCAAGTGTTTTATCAAAATTATTTTCCATCTAAGATAATAAAGGGTTCTGTTTACATACCTATTTTTACATTGATTTGACTATATTGTGATGGAATTATTTTTATGACCTCCTTTATCTTATATGAATTGTTTTATGATGTCACGATGTTTAAGATTCCAATTTTTATTACATGGGTTATGCTATGATGTATGGTTTATGATTTTGTGGCACACATAAGAATGGTATCATTATGAGATGGGTGGGATCTATATCTCCCTCCAATGCATTGGGTAAAAATTTTATATCTCATGAGATAGACATGGATGGAATGGTAGGTTATACCGGTTTAGTAAAACAGGACTGAAACAAGGAGTGAACTCGGTTCAGAAATGGACTTTGTCCACTAAGATAGTATTGGAAATGAGTCTTGACTAATAAGAAATGATTCTATATGATTATGCGTGTATTCCACAAAGTTTCATGTTTTAAGTTATGATTATTGGGATTTCATTTCACTACTATGATTTATCCCATGTTATGAAATTATGCTCTCTTTTGCAGGTTAAGATTTCCAAAATGTTATGTTCTTATGAAAATGTTGTGATTGATATTTCTTTTGTTTACCCTTACTGAGCATTTGAGCTCATCCTTTTATGTTTTCTTTTCCCCGGGATATAAAGAAAGGTTTTAGGTAAAAAAAGGAAGATCTTTATGGGAGATGTTGAAGATCTTTCACCATGATTAGAAGATTATATTCTGAGTTTCCAAAGACACTAAACTATTACGATATTTGTGTGTGTGTTTTTGTTATGTACTAAGTATTCCTCAAAAGTAATGTAATGTCCATGTATGTCATGCTTCAGGTCTCTACAGTTGGTATCAGAGGAAAAGTTTAGTCATCCTTTGGAAACTAGGATGCGAAAACGTTAGTGAGATCCCTAGAGATATTTCTAAGGTATGTCTATGGATGTCCCTAAGGATAAGTTTAAGTATGGGATATAGTACTAGAACTATGGTAACTATATTAGATTAAACCAAAGATGTTAGATATTGAAGTTACTCCCCCTTTATTATGATTTTTGCCTCTCACACTATTCTTTTTGGGTTTTATAAAATGGTTGGAAACAAGATGATTCACGATAATAGAGGATATGATGGACAATGGAATGATATTCTTCATGAGAAACCAAATGAAATGGGATTTGGAAGTCCAAACATCATTATTATTCCGAATCTGCAATCTTATAAAATGATCAATAAAGTAAAATTTGGTAAGTTTCCTGACTCGTCTAAAAAGAGAAAGATGGAGTTTCATGATGATCATAGAGGAAAGAAAGTCCAATTTCCCCTATGTAAATCATGTGGGAAGAGGCATCAAGGAGAATGTTTCAAAGGAACTGGAAGATGCTTTGGGTGTGGAAAAGAAGTACACAAAGCCAGTAAGTGCAAAGGACAAGGTTCCGTTAACACCAGGGATGAGGATAATGTTATTTCTACGACATCAACAATGGTTAAATGTTTTAAATGTGGAATGTACGGGCATTATACAAACCAATGCCCTAAGGGAAAGTCTCCTGAAGAGAATCAGTATGGTCATATGGGTAGTATTTATGTGGATGATGATGAAGAGACTAAAAATGATATGTGAGATGAAAGAATTGTTGAAGCTCAGTCAACAGTTTAAGAATAGAGTGGAATGATTACATGTTTATCATGTGTAATGTTGTATAAGTAATCTCATGGTACTATGGAATAAAGAGACATCTAAGGATTGTTACACTGTTGTCTTTCCTTGAGTTTTGAAGGTGTATGATTACTGTTACCAGTATCCATGAAAGGTTATTCAGATATTTTTGGAATGTAGATGATATGCGCATAATGAAGGGATAAGGAGAAAATTAAATGTTTGATAGTATTCATGAGCTCATGACTGATATAAGGAGAAGGTTATATCATGGTTTGAGTATATAGAATTTTTGGATTATGGTATGTGGAAAGAGTTAACTTTTGACAGTATTCATGTTTTCACTAAGGTTTAATGGGTATTAATTTTTCAAGAGAATACATCATTAAGGTATTCACATGATTGGAATGTGACCAACAAGATATATGGGGGATAAATGATGGTATTCACATGCTTGGATGACGACATTTCAAGTTATCATTTTCTTTATACTATGACCTTGGATAGAAGTATTTTAGATAATCCTAAAGATTAGAATGGATTATGTTAACCATAAGTTAGTATTGTTTAAGGATAGAACTTTTTTTGTTATTATTTATGTGATGTTATAGGAATGTAGTTTTAGAAAAAGGACAACCTGCAGGACGGGCGATAGGCCATCGCGTCGGACAAGGCTGTGGGAATCGAACCCACAACCAAAGTGCGACTGGCCTTTATCGCCTACCACTAGCCAATAGGAAGTCCCTATTTAGTAGAAACTAGTTCTATTATATTAAGCCGTATGATATATTAAGTATAAGTCTATTTTAGGAACTATATATGATTAATCTCACTATAGATGGACTTATGTATTTTTTGACAACTTTTCTAACCTTTTGTTTGAGACAGATGGAATGACCCATCATTCTATCACATGATCTGCTAACACATCACGAATGAAAAATTCAACTTCATTTCTTTAATAGATGAAGTGGAAATTGTCCAAAGAACGACAAACATTGAGACTATACCAAAATCACGAAAGTATTTCTTCTAATTCCAATTTCATCAACTTTAGGGAAATGATCTTGAAAACCAAAAAAGTTGTCCTAGTGCTCTTATATCTGATGAATCAGATGGTACCTTAGATCGTCACAAATTTATGGCTTTGTGATTTCTGGATTTTTCATAGCCATGTTCTCTACCACTTTCCATCAGAACATGATGGTTAGATTTCTCTTCCATATCCATATTTTCACCTATGTGGAAACCTAGTGATTAGTTTATTTGGATAACCGTTACGTTTCATACTTTTGTTTTTAAAGATTGGTTTTGGTATTCATTTTTACGATGTGGGTTTCTATTAAAGAAACTTTCGAATAGTAAACCATTTATAACCCCGACGAATTTCGAGGGTGAAATTCATTTTAAGGGGGGTAGAATGTAACAGCCCGAGATTTTATAAAAAAATATTATTTTTAATTTCATTAACATCTTGTGTTGTATGCTACACCAAAAGGAGCTTGCTCAACATGCATCATTGACTTACCTTGCATTACACGCAATCGCGACCTTCCTCGATAGCGTGTGTAGTACGCAATACCGAGTTTCACTAAACAACGATATGCTATTAAAATATTATTAAAACTAGCCGTTATGAATAGTAATAACCACCTTTTAAAATTATAGAAATTTTAAATCTCAAAATGGACTTCATTTTTGGATTCAGAGTATCGAATTTAGCCTAAGGTGAAATTTTGGTACTTTTCGGATAACTAATATATTTTGATGAATAGTGAAAATAACTAAATTACAATTAAAAAAAACTTTTTTAATCGAAATAATTAATAGTGATAAATTCTTAATTTGTGTGGTTTTAAAGTATATTTAGATTATATTTTTTACAATTTAATACAATGTTGGTCATTAGATGTAATTTCACATTTAAACCAGTCATAAATAAGTGTCAATCTTTTGATAATTATTATCTCTTAAGAACACGCTATTTGTTTTGACGACGGAAATTAATTTTTAAATTAATTAATGCAACTGATATGTTTTGAATTTGATAAAATAGAAATCATTTTTGAATTCATAATATCAAATATATCTTAGATCTAATTTATGGTGTTTTTCTAGAAACTTTCATTTTTTGATGAATAGTGAAACCACTAAGTGGTAGTTAAAAAACTGATTTTTTCATAAAACATAATTTTACCGCTTCTGTGAGTGAAATTTCGAAAATCCGAGAGACACGGTTGATGTCAGTAAGTAAAATGTGGTTCAATGAGATGAAAATAATTTTTTGGTGAATAGTAACTTTTTACTTTTTTTTACCACAGTTAAAAGTAGATAGGGTAATTAAGTGTAAAAAGGATATTATTATTACTCTAACACATGTCCTAATTCTATTGGAAAAGTGTAATTCGACCAAAAACAACATTAGGAATAAAATATGTCCATTTAGGCCCACTTGAATTAGATTTGGACATTTATTATTAATTTATTCAAAGAAGGGTTAAAATAGTTAAAATCAATGTTTAATAAGAAAATAATTTTTAATATTGTGTTATACATAAGATAAATTCGACTATAAATATTCATTAGAAAGATAAAAAGATTTATTACATAGTGGTATTTTATTTGTAATTTTTAGACATTAAATAATTTAATTTATTTTTGACACAACGATGATGTAGTAATTATCTTATTAATGAAATATTGACATAATTGATGTTATAAATACCCAAATAAATGTAATTTGAGATTTTTATGAATTAAACTAATTTTATAGGTTAATATGACATGTTAGGATTAATATAATTAACTTTTGTCGAAGTAATCATTCTGTTATGAGTTTCAAACAAATCAACTATTGAATAGTGTCAAAATTGACATAAAATAATTTTTAAAACAAATATTATATTATTAATTGTTATTTTATTCCACAAAATCTAAGTTTCGGCCAAATGACTTAGATAGGGTTATATATATTAATAAAACACAACTTTGGGGGTCTCTTGGATGTATATGGTATGTTTTTTAACTATATAATATAAAAATACAAAGTGACATGGTAAATGTCAATCTAATTAACTAAGAGTTAAAACTAAATGATAAGGTTAATATAATTACCTAAACATGTCTAAATTCTATTGGATGAGAGGATTTTGACCCATACCCACCTTATCTTTGAAATAACTCAATTTGGAGCTATTTAAAACCGAACTTGACTTTATAATAAAATAATATTTTTAGTTATTCCAAAGGTGCCCCTCTCCTCCCTTATAAAAGGCCACCTCCTCCCCCTCTTTCTCACACCACTTTGAGACTTCAAGCTTGGCCAACCCCTGCCAATTTCTACTCTCCACTTCCCTAGAAACATCCTAGAGGTTCTGGTCTTCTTCAAAGACCTATTTTAGTGCCCTAAAAGGAGGTCTCAAAGAATCACTTCAAAGAAGAGGTAATGTCCATTACCGATTCTTTCATCTTTATTTTTCTTCCACTTCTTCTTATTTAGTTGTTTCATTATGAAGTTATAACATCAGTATCACTCATATACTGATATGTTATTATAAGTATGAAACAACCCTATTTTACCATCTATCCATCATACGGAAAAAGAAATCACCGCGCGTGCGTACGTACGAAATACTGTCTCCACGCCGTGGTGTAATCTATTTTCCACCACCACCTTACTTGGATGGGTATAATGGTGTAAATAATGACTATATATGACTATTATAAAGTAATATTGATTCTGAAATAGTATACATACACTCCAATACAATTCCACGATCATAGGAACGATATCATCACTCGTGCGTATGTACGGAATACCGTCTCCACGATGTGATGCGACTCGTTCTACATGATCTTCATTTCATAATGATTATATAAATGAATTGAATGAATGAATATGATATATATTACAATAATACCATTCTGGAAATAAGGTATCTATAATCTAAAGAGAAGAATAAGAATTTATTCGACTAAACACGCATAAGAACAAAAAGTAATAAACACCCGAATAACAAGTAGTAATGAAATATTACTAATAATAAGCTAATAATATGACCATATATGATATCATAAAAATAAGTATGATTCTGAAATAAGTCAATAACATTATTTAAATCATTATACAGGAGGTTCGGACACACACAAAGCATATCGTACCAAAGGTAAGGGAAATATCACAATCTCATTTTTATTCGAGATTGTTTATAGTTTGGTATTTACTGGGGTGTATTTTATCATCCACATCCGTGTTTCCTCAATATGTAATATTATTTCCATCCACCTAAAAATTTTTAAATCCAATTTTACCCTTCATTGAGTTTTTATTAAAAGATATGAAAGGAATCTTTTGTCGTTTTTCATACGAGGTACTTTTTGTCTTTTCTGACAAAAGTAAGAAGAATGTTTTTCTACTTATATAGAATGAATGGATTTTTAAAACATTATTTCCAAGAAGCTTCCTTTACAAGTTTTCAAGTTTATTTTTAATCAACTTCTTTTAGTTTAGAATTTTATGACATGTTATGAAAGGAAAAGTGTTTTTGAAGAAGAAAGGATATTTTCCTCAAGAATGGAGTTCAAGTGTTTTATCAAAATTATTTTCCATCTAAGATAATAAAGGGTTCTGTTTATATCCCTATTTTTACATTGATTTGACTATGTTGTGATGTAATTATTTTTATGAATTCATTTATCTTATATCAATTGTTTTATGATGTCACGATGTTTAAGATTCCCATTTTTATTACATGGGTTACACTATGATGTATGGTTTATGATTTTGTGGCACACATAATAATGGTATCATTATGAGATGGGTGGGACCTATATCTCACTCCAATGCATTGGTTAAAGATTTTATATCTCATGAGATAGTCATGGATTGAACGGTGGGTTATACCGGTTCAGTAAAACATGACTGAAACGAGGAGTGAACTCGGTTCAGAAATGGACTTTGTCCACTAAGATAGTCTTGGCAATGAGTCTTGACTAATAAGAAATGATTCTCTATGATTATGTGTTCATGCCAAAAAGTTTCATGTTTTATGATATGATTATTGGGATTTAATTTCACTACTATTATTTATCCCATGTTTTGAAATTATGCTCTCTTTTGCAGGTTAAGATTTCCAAAATGTTATGTTCTTATGAAAATGTTGTGATTAATTTTATTTTGTTTACCCTTACTGAGCATTTGATCTCACCCTATTATGTTTTCTTTTCCCCAGGATATAAAGAATGGTTTTAGGTAAAAAAAGAATATATTTATCGGAGATGTTGATGATCTTTCACCACGATTAGAATATTATATTCCGAGTTTCCAAAGACACTAAACTATTACGATCCTTGTGTGTGTGTTTTTGTTATGTACTAAGTATTACGAAAAAGTAATGTAATTTACTTGTATGTCAAGATTCAAGTCTCTAGATCAGTAGTTCCATTTACATATTTGTTTTATAATAAAAATCTTATAATTCTATCATACCAGGATCTACGGTAATTTTTAAGTCCATATAATGATTTTTTAAGATTGAAAACATGTTCATTTTATTTGGTTTCTCTAAAACTATCAGGTTGTTCAACATAAACTTCTTCTTGAACATTTCCGTTATGTAAATCACACTTTACATCTATTTGATAAAAGTTTCAAATTAATGAATGCTGTAATAGAATGTAATATGCGAATGATTAAATAGTCAATAGTGTTGCATATGTTTCTTTATAGTCTATTCCTTCTTGTAGATTATAGCCGTTAACAAATAATCTAGCATTATTTTATAGGATGATTTCATTTTCATCACACTTATTTCTAAAGACATGTTTTACTCAAATTATAGAATTTTCCTAGGGTCATTCAACCATCATCTAGACATTGTTCCATTAGAATTAATTTATCTTATCTTGCATGGATTTAATACAATTATCACCACCAGAAGCTTCATTAGTGATTTTTTGTTCTAATTGGGAACGAAATTCTTGATGTTCAGCTTAATTCCATAAAGTACCTCTAGTAATTTTTAATTGATTTACATCACCAGTGATACTATCACTGGGAAGATTTTTAAGAATTAACTGATTTCAGTTTTGTAAAACTTTTTCATAAACATATGGTGGAAAATCATCTAGTTTAACTGGTTCAAAAATATTTTATAGAATATTTTCCTAATTATAATAATCACTTTTTTTGAAAACACATTTAAGGATATAGGTAGGGGTTGTTTAAAAAACAAAAGGATCAGTTTCATCAAATTTAACATGAATTATTTCTTCAATCGTATAAGTTTTTTTATTAAAACCCCTATAATCCTTAGAAGTAGTTGATTATCCTTGTAAAATTCCGTCATCATATTTGGGTGAAAATTTATGTAATTTATCTTTAGTTCTAATAATTAATACCTCACAACCAAATACATTAATGTAATATAGACTAGGTTTTCTACCGTTCCACAATTCATAAGGTGTTTTGTTAAGAAAATGTCTAATCAAAACATGATTTATAGTATAACAAGTATTACTAATAGCTTCATCCCAAAACTATTGAGCTATATATCTTCCCTCAATATATTTCTAGTTATCTCTTGAAGAATTAAATTTTTTCATTCAACAACACAATTTTGTTGAGTATTTGTTGAAGATGATAGGTTATTATTAATTCTTTTCTTACAACAATAAGTTTCAAAATATGAATTTAGTAATTCTCCTCTATGATCACAATCAATAGTTATCAATGGAAGGTTTTTTTCATTGTTAATGTGGGCTATAGATGTTTTAAAATAAGAAAATGATTCATATTTATTTTCTAGAAAATAAACCCATGTAAATATTATGTAATCATAAATTAAAGAAAATACATTATATTTTCTTCCAATACATTTAGTTTGTGTTAGTCCAAAATGAACAATAAGAAATAATTGTAATGCGTCATATGTTGAGTCTTCACCGATTGATTTAAAACATGATTTATGTCCCCTTATATATTGACAAGGATTACAACATAATGAAGAATAAAATCTAATATCTTGTAAATACATAAAAATTATTTTCTTCAATCATTTTTAAATGTTCCTAAGGTTACAATGTTTTAAACTTATATTCCATAACTATGATTTTTCTTCCATTAAATAAAGGAAAGGTAGATCTTGGCTCCTATGTTCTTTTATGATTAGTGAGTATACATTCTCTAGCCAATTTGAATAAAGAATAAACTGTTCCATGGAATTGTATACTAAGCATTTATCATTCCTAAAATTAACAAGGTAACCTTCATCACAAAATTGGATTTTTCTGATGAGGTTGTGCTTAATACCTTTAAAAAATAAAACATTTGAATTCAATTATTTACCTAGAAGAAAAATGATACATATACTTACAATTTATCCCTGAGCATTATCACTGAATGTTACATTTTCTCTTTTCATCATTATAATCTTTTCAAAGTAGTTTTTGTTACAAGTCATATGCCATGAACAACCAATATACATGTATCATGTGTTTCTATTGGTACTTTCTTTATTTTCATGAAAATAAACCAGTTAAACTTTCTGAATCCAAACATTCTTGGATCTAGAAATTTCAGAAAGTAATATTTTAGGAATCCACATTTTCGTAGAAAAATAATCATTATGAAATCCTAAAGACTTGGTTTTGTTTAAAATATATTTTTCTCCCAATGTCCACCACATTGACATTTAGAACAAAATGGTGAATTTTGGCGAAAATTTAATTATTACTAAAAATGGGTTTTAAATTAGTATTACCAAATATAGAACTATTTTTTAAAGGATGAATTTGTGAATACATCTTGTTAATATTTTGCTCACCAGTGGTAAAGTTTGACAACCATTTCCATAAGTAAAATATTATTAACTTTAGTTTAATAACCAATTTCATATCCTCAATGTTATTAAATTTATAACTAGAGTTAGATTTTAAAATATTATTCTTGGAAATTCCATCTTGAAGATCTTTAGAATGTGTATCCTTCTCAGAATAAACATCATTATAGATTTAAAAACACTTTCAATGTAAATTTTTTTTTAATGAAGATCTTTAGAAATATCTAATACTTATTTAGTTAAAATAAAAATTCTATAATTTTTCTTCACATGCTTCTTTTTTATCCTATAGTTTTTATTTTCAATATGTTCGGATAAACGATACATTTCTTTAAATATATGTAAGGTAATATCTTTTGATAAGGATGATTCATCATTTTTTTCATAATATTATTTATTATAAATTTTTTTATTTAAATACATATTAGTTAAGGATTCAAAATTTTATACCCTAGCTATATCAATATTATTTTCAATGGATATTTTGGCTAGTAGACCAATATTCTACTGACCATATGATTCATAATCTAATGATTTATCTGAAGAGTTACCACCACTGAAACTCCAGCTGTCATTATATTTCAAAAATATTCTTAACCTTAGTTTTGTAATACATCATTCTATTCCTTTAAGAATGCTTTTCATTCCTATCTTTTCGCTTTATCATTGGAGAATCTGGCCTGATGTGTCTATATGTTTTTCTCTCATAAAAATTTAATTCCAAATATTTATTTCCCTTCCTTTATTAATTATTATATCTACACTAGATGTATCTCATTCCAAATATCATGTTCATCTTTCAAGAAAGATTAGCTAACTCATTTTTAAAATGTTCACTTTCACTAGATTTAGATAGAATAA
Source organism: Viscum album (assembly GCA_963277665.1). NCBI lineage: Eukaryota > Viridiplantae > Streptophyta > Magnoliopsida > Santalales > Viscaceae > Viscum > Viscum album. The sequence continues at coordinate 133,698,078 of OY728162.1, forward strand.
TGACTTTATTATACTTATATCTTGCAACCCTTTCTAGTGTATTAGAATTAGTAGTAGTAAAGACTACAATTCCATTTCCATTCCTATTCTTATTTGTATCATAATCTCTTTTCATTATGGTTTCATTCTGTAGAATAGTTCCAAATATATCATCAAGAGTAACATTGGAATCTTTCTTGTTTTCATCAATTTTTGTCCTTTTTTACTTCCAATCGTTAAGAATAATATAAATTATCATGTCCAGAAGAGCTTCATCCTCAAATCATTTCTCTCCCATAGATTTTATATAGTTGACAAAAAGTCATAAAGATTAGGTGTACATTGACATGTTCTCTATAAGGGTATATAAATCAATAATATTCAGCTCTCAACATATCTCTTCTAGTCTCTATCACTATTGATGAACCAAAATTTGTAACCCCAAGTTTCATCCAGATGCAGTTGGCATACTCACAAGAAGATATTTTACTATTTATATTCTTGGTCATAATAAACCAAAAAGTATTACGTACCTTGTAATTTAATTAATATTCTGGTTTTTGTTAGTTGGTGGAGGTTTTGACTTTCTTGTAATGTATTTTGTGTTGTTCAGAAATAATTACAAAATTTTCTAATCCAGTATTAAGGAAAAGAGTATTAATTCTCTCTCTCCAATACTCATAATTATTACCATCAAAAAAGGTGGTTTTGTAGAATATATATTATCAATGGAACCAACATTCACTCCCACCATTCTATAACAAAATATCGTTCCAAAAAACATTTATATAGTAAATGTTTATAAACAATGATAAAAATCCTTATTCCAATATTAAGAAAGAAAAGTTAAGAAAGAAAATATAGTACAAGAGAAACATGAGTAAGAAAACTTATATTTATGTATATGTATTTTAGTGACATCCTATGATACCAATTGTTGGATCAAAATAGTTAATGTAGCTTCTCAATAACAAGAGGGGTGAAGTGTATGTCTAAAAACATTTGTTCTTAACCATAAAAAGATATATGTTTAACAATGTTAAAGAAATTAAATTCAAAAACACTAAAATAGTTCTATGAGAAAAACATTCTTAGGTTCTGAAAATATGGTTCTAGAACAGAAACATAAGAAAATATTACTTAGGAAATATTTTACCTTAATGATTATAGAATCGTATTTATCAGAGTATACAAATTCACAAGAATGTATAAGAATGTTATAGTTTCTCCTTTTATCAAAATGCAGTGAAAATAAAACATAAAAAAATTCAAGTAACAAGTATAGAGTATTTTAACCCAAAGAGAATCATATCCAATAGACTTGGATAAAGGTCCCTTGATTTGTACTTTGAATAATGTATGTCTCACACACACACCAGGTTAATCCCTTGATAGAAGTATAATAATCTTTATTGATATCCCTACAATCCCTCGATCTTTATGGTAATCGAAACCTCTATATTTTTATCCCTAGAAGTCCTCAAACTTTAATGTAGTCGGCACCTCTGTCTTCCTATCCATAAATACCCTCGATATTACTCATAAAACTTCATAGTCACACAATTTAATCTAAAAAAGGGGTTCAAAATGCACAAGGAATGAGATTATCTCTCTCTAGAAATCACTTCACAACATGTAATCTCTTTATTGATGGAATTTTTTTCATCTTGTTCAAATGATCTCCTATTTATAGGCATGACTCTAATAGTCGGCTCCCTCCTCCAAATGTCATATTTTTCCTTGAATCTTGGTGGGACTTGTTCATGCATCACTAAAACAATGGCTAGTTAGAAACAAATTGTACAACATCATTCTATAATAATAGCATGTGTAAATAGAAATGACATTACTTAACCAAATCAATTTTTTAATGTCTAAGGAAAAATAGAACTCAGAGTCTATCTAAATAAACATTCAGATTCAATAAAACATGGATTTTTTTGTTTTATAGAGATTTTAGAATTTTTATTCTATAGATTCTTGAGTCTGAATTATGAGGAATTCCACATATGATGTCTTAGGAATTCAATGTATTTATTCTGAGGAATTCAGAGTCATAATTCTAAGTAATTTAGAGTGTGAATTCTAAGGAATTAAGTGTATTAATTATAAGTATTTCAGAGCCAGATGTCTATAGAACTCGGTGTCTAAATTCTGAGGAATTTTGAGTCTAAATTTCATAGAATTCAGAGTCTGAATTTCATAGAATCCATAATCCAAAATTTATAGAATTCGATGTATTAATTTCACAGAATTGAGAATTTGAATTTTAGAGAATTCCAAGTCTTAATTTCTAAGAATTTGGCATCTAAATTTCAGAGAATTTAGAATCTGAATTTTAGTGAATATTGGAGTTTGAATTTAGGAGAATTTGGAATTTGAATTTCAAGGAATTCCTAATCTGAATTTCATAGATTTCGGAATCTAAAAACACAACTCACTATATTATAGGAATTAAATGATTCTAAGGTTATAGATACAAATATAAATTTTCGGACATAGAAATAAAATTATTTTGATTTAGAGAGATTATAAAATGAGACAATGAAAACAAAGATATGGACAATATTTTCCTTATAAAAGGAAAACATTACTTAAGAAAAATAATCCTTAGAGATATTTGATTTTTTAAGATAAAGTGTTTGTGATTTTCAAAAAATTGAGGAATGGAAAATTCATAAGAAACCCTTATTAACTCAACACCAACCTTCTTACTCACCGTATGATGGTAAACTATGTGTCCACATCCCATTAACATGACAATAAAATATTTCATATCATCTATTTTCATGAAATTAAACCACACAACAAGATTTTTCATCACCAAATGATGTTAAAATATGTATCCATATCATGATCACATGATATTAACCTATGTAATAGGTCCAAAATCTATCACCATAATCTAAAAATTCTAATTCCATGAATAATGAATTTAAACATTGTTTGAGACTTCCCATGAATTTTTTATTTTGTGACGGGCCTCATTGGTCCTCATTCACATCATGTTATTTTTTCATACCACCACACTACACACACCCATTTGTGATACTCATCCCACGAAACGTGATATATGATATTAATCTAGATGTAACCATATAATAAATGTTTTATGAATTTAAAATACAAAAATAAAATCCTCAGCATAGTATGTTAAACAACATTCTTAACACGTGCATGATCAGTATGCCCTGTATGAAAAATATCATGTGAAAAGACATCATCAATGCATGACATTCAAATGTTATATTACTCCATCTAGAACCAAGATACCTATTAAATAAGAGATGAAATTTATAATGTTTTAAAACAAGATACCACATACGATAATTGTGGGATTATTGAAAAACCATACCCCATTATATGAACAAGGTATGCCCCATGAAAACCATTTGTTTCCTCAATTCCACCACTAGAAAGGATTCCCCCCACCGGTGTAGGACTTTTTTCACATCGTTTTCTAAAAAAATGTGTGGCTTCATTTACATCCTTATGAGATATGTAGAGATGGCTGAACATGTCATCTCTGAGCCTATCCACAAAATCATTAACCGTTTATACCCTTGGCCTCTGTTACATTCCATGCATTTTGGGATTAAAATGTATGAAGTTTTTTTAAGGAGATTATGTAATACATAAACCTCCTTATCTTATTCTCAATGGGTTTTAATTCGTGCATGTTTTACATATAATCTTTGAGAAAACATTCCCATATAGGGTAAGAAACAATAATCTAGACTATATTACTTGTTCTAGAACATACGACCTTAAACAGTGTGGGCAATCTTCCAAAACAACATTTGTCATTATTCTCATCCTTCTGTGTTGGAAATAAAACCCCTCTAGGTAACATTGATATGTCTTTGGGGTGTCATTTTTGATGAAAAAGTCGGTTTCCATGATAATTTTTGGAGTTCAACAGATATTTATGAAATGTTGTGTTTCTAGAGAACCATGAAAAATGAATGGATACCAAGAAGTGGTACAAAAAACTGCATACACAAGGTGAAAATTTTTCGTAGTACTTTAAAACATTTCAGGGTAAAAATATTAGAGGATAGATATCATCATAGAAATTATAATTAATTGAAGGAATTATAAAAATATGATAAGGGCATGAGATTTTTGGAATAATGGGGTTCACGAAGGGTGTGTTAAAAAGGTTTGGTTCATCATGAACAAGAATATAAAATGTGTGGAAGGTTGAAAAAACTTTCAAAGAATACAAAAATAATCATGAATGAGAAATTCACAGGGTGCTTCATTACATATAGATAATTGCAAATGACATGGGAGAGCTTTGTGAAATAGTGATGAAGTGGATTCAAATTTATGTAATTGAATGAAATTCATAAAAATAATCCTCTACCACTTCATAAAAGAATACCAAGACTGAACAAATATTCTAGGCTCTATATTAGTGAAGGTTATTTGGGAAGGATTCTATTTAGAAATTGATCATGATGAAATAAATTTAATTATGGATATAATTTCCAACCAAAAATTGTTAGAAACATGTAATTATGGATGTTTGCAAGGGACATAAATAGGCGATCGAATGATGTGACCATCGCGAAGGATATTTGAGCTTCAAGTATGTGTATGAACATCACAAATAATGTTTTCTTTGCAAAGGATATTTTATCATTGGGAAAGTGGAAATATTTTTAATGTTGTGTTATTTCCAAATTTAGTATATACATGTGAAGAATTGGGTTGTTTTTTATAGGATATGAAGTTTTGAATGGTAGTGAGCAACAAGAAACTGTTAAGAAGTAATTTCCTAGAAAATTAGGGGTAAATTGGTATCCATCAATTATATGAATGTGGTATATAAATAAATAATCTATCTAAATATAAGGATATATTAATTATCCATAATTAAAGGTCCTAAAAATCATAAATTATTAATAAATCCATACCAGAGTAGTGAAAAAGGAAAGAGGAAGATGGCGGTCCACTCTACAGGTGGTGATCCATCGAAAGAGAGTCAGGGAGTGACCATTGTGAAAGCAGTCAGCTTTCCCTATGTCTTCATAATGGAAGTGAGCCTCAAAATACAACTGATTTATCTGAAACACTGTATTTTGGTTGTGATACATAGAAGATTTGGTACACCGAAACATTGTCATTTTATGATCCTTCAATGTATCTCAGTAGGGGTGGACCGTGTAAAATTGATTTGTCTCCTAAATTATCTAATTTATACTAATATATTGAGATTAGAAAGATAGACACGAGTTTCTTGTTTAATGATTAAATAAATATTATGGGGTAGTTCTTTGAATCTGTCATGCCACGATTCACCCCCTCCTCATAGGGTATTTAACCTACATGGACTAATAATTGTTATCATATAAATGGATAATTTTATTTTTTTCTCTTTAAGTTATTTCAATGGAGTTTTTCAATCATAAAGGGATTACAATATTCTATTTAAAAACAATCAATTATTAAAAAATAAGATGTGAAATTAATTCTGATATTTGGGAATGGATGTCTTTACAATAGTGATGCATGGAATTTCATCCAATGTCATCCTTCATGATTTATTAGAAGTTGAATGTATGGAATTGAATGTTGATGAAAAATGAATAAATTATTTAGGAGGAATCATATCCTATGAAATATATTCAAAGGTGATGTTGTCTAATTCATCATGTGCCACGTGGTAAAAGTTATTAAATATTTATGGGGGTGACTCAGCTGTTTGGGGAACAAAGTTGCAGATTCTATTGAACAACATTGAGTATATTTGAATGCACTCTAATGAGTCTGTTGATACATTATTTAATAGGGAATATGTTTTTCTAGAATCCATGCATGGTCATTGGAGAAATACTTGTAGATATAAATATTAGTATGAGTATTTTGAGAAAACATCCACCTTGGTTTTAGCTGAATGCTTCTTTATTGTATGATAAAGATATGAAAGAGTAGATATCGGTTAAAATTCACAATACTCTTATAGAATATGAAATGTGATATGATGAAAACAATGTGGTGGAAAAGGGGGAGTCTAATGAGGTTGCATTCAAGGCCATAGAGAATCTCAATATTTAATAGGGATAAGAAAATAGAAGATCCGGATGAGGTGATCTGATTCCTTTCATTAAATCATTAAATATGAAAAAGGAAAGATCAAATTGAAACTCCCAATTTAATTATTTATATGAGTAATGGTGGAAATAATGTAGTAAGGTTCACAAAGAACATATAATAAGATTGTGATAAGGAAGTCATAATTCCCATTTAGATGTCTTTGACCAATGTGAAAGGTAATAAAATGTTCAATAGATGTTTCTGTGTAAAGAAGAATCTACATTCACAAGAAAATGAAAGGTCATAAGAATACGAGGTTTAGGAGATGGTGCACAACAAAATATTAGAGAAAATTCATTGGTGTAATTCATTGGTATCACTTATAGAATGGAAGAAAGTGATAATGACCATGACGAAGACAAAGGAAGAGTTTATTTGAAAGATGAATTAGAATCCTCCCATTACAAGAATGATGTTTGGGGAGAAAAAATGAAGAAATAAAATAATGTTGTTCAAGAGGCCAAACATTATATGCCATGACATTAAGAAGATAAATTCTATGTTTAAGGAATATATTGAGAAACTGAATTCTTCATTGCTATATAGCCCTGAATTTTTTTAGTATTAGATTAAAATAATTGAATAGAAAACAAAAATAAATAGTTTGAAAAATAATGGAAATGATCAAATAAAACCTATAAAATAACGTGAATACAATGTCATTGGTTTGCGATGAAGTCATAATGATCAAGAAAAACTCTTGATACAAAGCACAAAATTGGAAAAGTAGATCATTAAGGAAATATAAATGATGGAATATGATCATAGTATTTTAGTTGAATAGAAGAAAATGTCAAGCCCAAATAATAAGGCTGGTATGGGGATTGATCAAAATCAAAAACTAGTTAAGGATGAAATCAAATAACAAATATCTAATCTAACAGTGAAGATTTATTTATGTATGAATCTGAACTAGATGATTCAAAGAGCCTAAAATAAAACTATTAAAGAATTATTGAAACACAGGAATGCACCCACATTAAATGTTATTATGTGGATGTATGGGAGACTCACAAGATTTATGCTCCATATCCAAGAGGTAATGAAAGTAACGAATCCAATAAAGTTATCCATTCATAACTCAATATTCATAGAAATCATTTTATTGTAATTTTTTATTTGTTTATGATTCAAACACATTGTAAGACATTTCTCATTAACAATGCATAATAATGTGCCAAAGTAGAGAAAATGTGGTAAAAATCACCAGTACAATGTATTATCAAATGATTTAGAAATAAAAAATAGATTTCCTTGTTTGAAAGATGAATTTTTACAATCAGATATCATGTAATATCAATATTATCATTACATATCATGTATGAATCCATAAACATTGATATAAAATATATGATTTGAGATGGAATCCGTTCGGGAGATTTCATTTAAAGAATTTGATCATTATAGTGAATGGATCCTTGATAGTGGAAGCACATATGATATAATAGGGATTAAGGATCATTTTAAATTCATAAAATATTATAATGAAGGTTTTTTAAAATTTGAAAATTATGATGTCTTGAAGATTATTGTCTTGGGAAAATCCAAATCTGGGGGAAATAATGAAACATACAGATGTCACTAATGTTGGAGGGATCATTCATAAATTGAATAGTTTGATTCAACTATGTTTCTCGAGGGTTTTTATAAACATTACCAAGAATTAGTGTATAATAAAATAACATTGGGGTGAATTTTTATAAATGGGAAAATAATTAAGGGAAATATCTTCCGTTTAAGTGGAGAAGAATATATGTTATTTTTATCAAGTGATGAAGAAAATAGGTCATGGAAAAAATGCCTTAGCCATCTATCAAAAACCATCCCTGTAAGATATATTCAAATTCGAGAAAAATTGTGACCTCCATAATAAATCATGGGTTTTTAATCATACATGTGATAATTTCCAATAAGGAAAAATTATTAGAATGACGTACAAGGAAAAAGGACAAAAGTCAACCAGAGTGCTCGAATTGGGGCTTGAAAATGTATGTGGAACAATCTCACCAAAAGGTTTTATTGAGAAAATGGATTACATTATTTTAATTAATTACTTCAGAAGGATGATATGAATTTTTTTCATTTCCCACAACTTCAATGTTTTCAGTTTCATGAAGTATAATCATAGGGAATATGAAAGGATTATTATACAAAAGATCATGAATTTTTGTACTGATAATGGTGAAGAATTCACAAATATATAGGTGTAAGATTATGTCAAAAAAATGGGATAATTCATCACCATTCAACCATATTATATCCTCAATAATATTAATTATTTTTATGGATAAATAAGATCAAAAACAATATGCATAAGGTAAATGAATATTTAAAAGGATGTACTAGAGAAATTATCGAAGGAAACAGTTTGGATATCATTATACATATCTAATTGGTCTTTGTTTTGTCCAATAAATAAAATACTCCATATGAGATATGGTAAAGGAATAATCCAACATTGAAATAATTTCTAATCATTGGAAGTAAATTATGAATTCTAAATAAAGAGAAACATGAGAAATTTTAATCACATAGATATGAGGTGATATTTATTGTATATTCAGAAAAAAATGGTATATAAATGTTTTTTTGGAGTCTTGGAAAAGTAGTTGAGAAAAATGATTTTACTAAAATATAGAATGGATGGAATCATAAAAAATACATGATTATTTTCTGGAGGATAGTGATGAAGAGGTTAACACTTCATGGGGGAGTTGAAGTGGAAAATAAAGATTCAAAGAAATATAATGGTGATGAGTATGCAGAATTAAAATATATAACTTCATGAAAACTAATTATTCATATTAAAATTGATCAACATAACATCAATGGTTATTAGGTATTGATTTTCTAAACAGAAATACTAAATTCATTATAATAGGCATCTTTACTATCATAGGTGGATCCAAAATGAATTGAGGAAGAAATGGAAGAAGTGAACTGGGTTTAGTATATGAATGAAGATAATGAAAAAAAGTAATGATTTACAAATAGGAGATTGTTCTGAGACCAATGGATAAGAATTTCATGACTATTAAATGGGGTTTGCCCTACCTGATGAATAATGATGGTTCAGGTTTTCATAACAAAGAACAATTAGTGTGAAAATGGTAATCATAGATATATTTTATTGATGTTGATGAAAAAATTTCACCTTTTTAAAGACTAGAGATATTCAAATTATTCTTGGACATTTTATTGAAATAAAGGTTTGATATTTTCCAGATGGATGCCATGTTAGTTTTTATGAATATGGTTTTGGAAAAATAATTTATTTTGTGTATCCATATCGTTTTCTCATTCATAAAAATGAGTATAAAAAACATTCCAACTGAGAAAGTCACTATATGGGTTGAAGCAAGAACCAAGAGCATTTATTCAAGGATTGATCGGTTATTGAAGAATCATGGTATTCATTATAGTGGATTTTATTACAATTGATATGTCAACAATGAAAATAATCAAAGGATGATGGTTCCATTATATGTTGGGGACACAATATTTGGTGGATCAGATGATGCACAATGTAACTAGATAACGAAATTCATCAAATGTGAATTCGAAAATGTCAATGATTGGTGAACTGACTTATCCATGGTATACATGTGACATAAGGAAAGAAAATAAGATTAATTTCTTAATTTAAATGAACCAAAGAGGCATTAATAAATTTTTGAATGGATAATTCCAAGGAGATGATCCAAATGAAACAATAATGGGATGTTGAAAGAAATGTAGTTCATGAGATCGAATACAGATATATCAGTAGCAGTCTATTGTACATAACAGCAACAAAACACCCATTATTTTGGCGACATTCCAGGAAGCATGATAAATAAGTAATCCCAAAGAAACACACTTTTTTTTTCAGATTAAATAATCCTTGAATATATAAATGGATTGATTGATTTTGGTTTAAATTATAATAAGAATTCCTAGAATGATTTATTGGGAAATAAAAATATAGATTGATCCAGATCAGAAGATGATAGAAAATCAACGTCTGGTGGTGAATTCTATATTGGAAGATTGTGTATTTCTTGGCTATCAAATAATCACTATTGAATACCACTGATACACGTAGAATTATAATATATTGGGGATACTCAAACATTAATTAATTTATTGTTTATGAAACAAAAATTGATTATATGGGAGTTGAATTAAAGTCTTCGATCAGAATCAAATTGGATAATAATATTGTTATAAATCTCAAGAAAAATCCAGTTCACCACTCAAAGAAAAATAAAATTGTAAAGAAGTATCATTTTTTGATGGATAATGTAGAGCATGGGAATGTGATGTAGAAGTAAATTCCCACCAAACTACATGTTACAATTATTCTAATAAATTCATTACCAAAATAATTATTTGAACATCATTGATAAGCTGTTAGAATTCACTCAACACCCCGTACATGAAAAAGTGTTTCTGTGGGACCCCATCTCCCAAAGGAATGGTGTTTTTTACTTATTGTGATGATCTTTTTTTCTTTACACTCTAGTACGCAATAACAATATGACCTTCATGTTCTTTGGAAAATGGGGATAAATTGTGGGTAAAAATGTTGATTGAAGATAGCTAGAGAAGCAGATAGGGGAGCAGTGAAGTAGGGAATTTTTAAATCTGATGAAACTAAATATGATCAATCAAAGGATATATATCATTATAAATTTGTATCATGATAAAATTAGTGGATTTTTTTTGGAATTAAGTGATTCATCAATGAAATTTTTAAGCTACTCTTGTTTGTCATGATGATCATGGATCATGTGGGATTAGAGTGTGGGTTGAGTAAATATTTTATTTCTATCAGATTCAGATGAAGAAAGGTTTGGTAGAATATGTATTAATCTTTAATGTGATATCAAAATATGAATACATAACAAAAAAGGGGATATTTTAGGGAAAAATCCATCAAGGAAGGTTATTTTGATATGGGGTTGATTGTGATTGTTGAAAAAGTTTATTTTCATGATCATTTGTGGTGTTATGGATATATTTTTAACATGATATATTTATAATTACCAAGAAAATAAAATGGATTCCCTGTAATAGGAACATAAAATTGAATACATAAGGTGATGTCTTTCCTAAGTGTTTTAAAAAGAATTGGGGTCCATAATTTTTTGGATGGCTATCATTATGAAAATATGCATTTTATGAAGTTAATAAAACATATGTTAAAGGAATTAGTTTCACAGATTTATGGTCTCAATGAAGGTCTTTAGATAATCTGTTTTTCATTGCGAACAAGAATAAAAATTGCATGAAGGTTTTTCAATACTCACTGTGAATATGAGAAGAATTGAAAATGGTAAATTCCCATGGTTATAGAAAAATCAGAGAGCATCCAAAATGATATGGGAGAACTTCTTGAAATAGTAATTATGAGGATGGAAGCTTTTGGAATCAGATGCAATGCATATAAATAGTTCTCTTCCCAATTCATAAAAGTATAAAAATTCAGAATGATGATTCTAAGGATATGGATTCTTGAAGGTTGTGCTGGTAAAATTATTCAGGTGTAAAGGATGTTTTGAAAGGATATGATACCCAACTAAAAATTGTGAGCATCAAGAAATTAATGATGCTATCAAATTCCAAAAAATGATAATCATAATATGTGGTTTTCTCAAAGCCTAAGTGAACTTCAAGAAAGTGTAAGATTTTTGAAATAATTTTTCTACATTAAGGTTGGTTGAGTGTCACGAATGTTTTGAGACTTGGGATTGTTTTGGGGTTTGCAAAGAAAATATATACTTATGGATAAATATGTTTTCCAGAAAATATTTTGAGATTCGTAAAGGAAGTGAACACTAAAAATATATTAAGAAGTGATTACATAGTAAATATATGGTAAAGAGGTATTAATCTATTGGATTAATGTGGTACTTTAAAAGAACATATATCTACAATTTATTATATATATATTATTTATAATGATATGTCCCACATGTATATAAGTTGTGGTGGGGTAACTTCCATATTAGTGAGAAAAGGAAGAGGAAGATGATGATACTTTCCACCAACAATGAGCCATCGAAAGAGAGGCAAGAAGAGACCCTTGGGAAGGAATTGATCTATCCCAAAACCTATTAAAGAAAGTGTGACTGATCATAGAAGTGATCCATACTGAATCATTTATTTCAGAAATGATCCATAGTGTATTTGTTAAATTGGGAAATTTCCATTATATTCCCGTTGGACATATCCCAATGAGTGTGAACGAAGAAAATTTTCTGTTTATCATTCATGATTTCATTTTTGTGAATACATTCCAATATGAAAGATAGATAATAGTTTTTTAATACTAAAAAAATATCTAATGGGGATGTTATTTTAATATTTCATACCCTGATTCAACCCACCTCTAAGGTTATTTAAACATGTTTGGATAACATTATGGGATATTTTGGGATGCATGTACTTATCATCTATGGGATCAACAACAAAATTATCAACTCTCCGACCCTTTAACCAAATTATTCTCCAAGAATTATGACCCTAAACTATACTACTTGTTTTCTCTAATACATTTGTTTTACATGATCCTCCATGAATCCATTAAAATCTTATTTTACCACTTATGGGCCATAAATATACCCTTATATAAAGCATTCCCCAATATTATAAGAAACATGATGTCAAACTATTTTCTTTTATCTGGACCATATGACCTTAAAATGTGTGTTCCATCTTCTAGAACTATGTTTGGATTGATTCCCATCCTTGTGGGATATGTACGGATGCTATAACTTTTCATTATTGGGCCTAGAAACCAATTCATGAAACCTCGTATCCTATTCTCCCCATCACGGTTTGAGTTTTAAGACAATAAACTAATAACCACCATATGTTTTGATAATTAAAACCATAATCTAATAGTCTTCCTATGTATATAAATAATTCTATTTATTAAACATTAATACATGATTTATAATATAAAATTAAAATTCCTTGAAATTGGAAGATCGATAAGTATAATGTCTTTTGGAAATAGGTAATTTACATAACAATTTAAAATAAAAAAAACATTATATTTATAGAATACATCCTTAAAATGGTCACACTAAAAACAACATGGGATTACCCGGGGAAATACATAACAAAGGGGTGAGATGTAAAGCCTAATGAGGGAATAATTATGGAATAAGTTAATACATGTTATTAAATGTTCATATCAGCAGGGAATTAAACAAACATGAATAATAAAGCTTGATATATTATGATAATAATAACATAGGATATGTGGAATCTACTTAAAACACTATATCATAATCATAGGTCCAAGATAACTATGAATAAATAATGATAGAAAAATCCCCTTAAAGGAGTAAGTTTCACTCCCTATGCCAACATGATTTTTCATGATATTAAATAGTATCCAATGAATTAAGGAGCTATATAGTTCCCCATATCCTTTTAGTTTAAGCACTAAACATTTTAAATTTCATTGTTTCTCTTAAAACCATGGCCATCAAAAATTTTCTCTCAACATTTTCATCAATCACTAATTCCCTTTAACCAAGTACCCAGGTGTATATTTCAATAATGATCACATGTGGGAAACCATTCATTCCCTTTTCCTTATTTTTCTCAATACACCTTATATTCTATAGTTTCCCTTCGAATAAATAACACATTTATAATAATTTTAATGTCTTTATAGTTCATGAAACTATTTTTTTAATTATGATAATTTTTGGGATACGGGATTCCTTATAATTATTCGCATAATCTCATAAAAGAAACTATCATTATTACACATTGAATTGTGTTAATTTAAATTGTTCTCTTTCCTTCTACTATAAACTATTTATAAATGATGGACGACACTAGACTAGATCTTGTAAGTATGAAACAAAATTTATAATCCCAATTCAAAGAAAACATAACATAGTGCGAAAAATTTATGCATATTTATTCTTATAATCATAAACATGGTTTCCTTGGGTATATGTTTATCTTCAATTAATTCAAAATGGTTTTTATTGAAATTGAGAGTTATCAAAATATTAACCACTAGGAGTTTCATAATAGGTTCATATAAAGGACCATTTTGATGAATAGTGTTATGAGAATGTCAATCTTAATGCCCCCTTTTTGATTTTATTACCTCTAGGTACATTTTTTCAACAACTATCTACAATTGTAGCATCCAAAAAAGATTGTATTGGTATGAAAAAACATGTAATTTATTCCTTAAAAAAGTTATGATATTCTTCTATAATTATTATCAATTGTTATCATTGTTTTATGTTTCCTAATCTATGTCTTCCAAAATCTAGTTCCCATGGTTTTTAATAAACATTATGTGATACTAACTATAAAGACTCCGACCTTGGTAGCATCAATTTGGTGATTATTTTACTATATATCACTGATTACAAGGTATCACATCCCAAAGGACCAAATAGCATAGTAGTCTACATGAACTATATACCTACTTGAATCTATAAACCATTTTAAAAAACATAAACAAAACATTTTTCATTAAGAACACCATTATTCCTCATAGTGTATCCATGTATATTAATCATAATACACTTCTAGATGTCATTGGTAAAGTATAACATAAGAAAAGGGTCAGATTAGATGCCCAATAAGGGTAAGAGTATAGAAGAGGATATCATGAATAAATATTCATAATCAATATAGAAAGGTAACTAAATGAAAAAAATTCCATTAAATCATTAATATGATAATAATATGGTTGAAATAAATTATGATAAAATAAATCAATACAGATAATCACATGACATTTAAAAGAATCAAGGGAAATTAAAACTATTTGAATTATATCATGGAAATAAATAACTGATCTCATAATGAGGAAATTCATAATATTGATCTTCTAAAATTTTCATGGAATTTAACATGATAGTTTAAATATTTTGGTAGAAACTAATTTAATTTGGTCAAATTATTTTTATCATGAGACTTGTCGATACATCAGGGGCTATATATTATTGGGCTCCACCCATCACTAACTAATTTCAATGAATTCCTCTTATAGAATAGGTTAAAATAATAAACATAAATATTTTCATTTAAAAACTAACATATGATATGATCACAATTATCCCAATTAATAAACGAAATCATATTCCATGTTGTGTAATATGAATGGTGACAAACTGGTACAACACTAGTCAAAATGAACATAAATATTTTCCAATGATAATAAAGATGATATCATTAAAAAATAACCAAAGTGAATCATATGTACTGTAAAGGGTTGAAATAATTGATGATAATAATTTCTATAAATAAAATGGAATGTATGAAAGTATATGTGATAGTACAACTATAGATGAATGTATATGTGATAGTACAACTATAGATGTATAATAATATTGAAAAAAATATTTATATATGTAACATCCCATGACGTTATATAATAATACCTTTTAATATTTTTTAATTATATAGTAATTTTAAGTTAAAATGGATGCTATTTATAATTGCATACCCAACACACAAAAATGAGTCTCATTAAAATCTTATATTGAATTCAAAATTTAGTTATCCAAAAAAATAACATATTGTAAACATTATTATTTTAAGTGGTAGTTATCACCTAGCAGCTGTATCAAGGGGAATAAATAGAACTAAATATATTAGGTTCACACATGTTTATTAATTTTTTTACATTAATCTGAAAAATAATATTATGGTCAAAATTGGAATAATGTAATTTTAAGCATAAAAACTATAATATTTTTAAAAAGTCGATATTGATACCATTTGATGGTGAACCTATTTAAAATGTGAGTTTTTTCGTAGTTTTATGATTTTTATTTGAAAAAATATTATTCATTTTGAATGATAATTATCAAAATTTACTTTAGGTGATATTTTTATTTTTTTTAAATCATTCATATTTTAATGAAAAATAAATATTAGAAAATATTTGCTCAAAACCACTTTTCACACGATTAATTTCTACACATAAATTATGTATTAATTTGTTTCAAATTGAAATTAAAAAAATTATCATTTTTCATGCTCTATACCATCAAGGAGTCTAAAAAATGACAAAGGGAATCTCCTAAGAAAGAAAATGAAAAAATGCATAATGAAAATCATGATTTGAAAAGGCATGAATTTTGGATCGCCATAGTCAAGCCAAATGATCGTTGATGTGCAACCTACTTGTGCATGCAAAAATGTTGTGCATCCTACTTGTGCGACCAGTCTCCTTTCACTTGAGGTCCTATATTGGCTTATAAATAGACCCTTGAGAACTTCATTTGTAAGGACAGATTTCCATGAAAAACAATTGATGCTTTTCTCGCCTTAGTACTTCACCCTGGTCTTCTAAAACATTGAAGGTAGTTCTTCAGAACCATTAGTGAAGGATTTAGGGTAGGATCATTGGTCTTAAGACCTTTTAGTGTTTGAAAACCATAACACATGAGCGCCTCTTGAGCCCAACCTCCCGAAGTCAGAAATACATGAATGCCTCTGATTCCATTCATAGAATCATGAGAAACCAACTACTAGGACCACCTGTGTTTACTCTTGAAGGCTTGATCAAGGTATCACCCAAGTATTAACATATATGTTTTCCATTTCTTAAGTGAACATCAGTTTTCCCAAGCCTACTTGTGCGGCCATACTTGCGCACCAATCACTACTTGTATGCCCCTCTTTGATTCACATACTCTCTCCAGTCTATAAGACATAAAGCCTTCCTCAAAGCCATTAATGGAATGAATTCTTCTTCATTGGCTCCCTTGTCTGAAAGAGATTCTATTGAGACCTACACCAAAACATTCTGACTTATCAAACCTTTCGAGAAGACACATCTGTGTGTCTCCAATTAGGGTTTGTATTTCCCCAGTTAGAGTATTCCCATATTTGTTTTATAAGGGTCTAGGATACATGGAATGTTTGTGGGTTCTTATATACACTGTCACCTAGAACATTCTCCCAAAAACATATTTGGGATGTTCCCGGTTTGGAGGACGGTTTGGGTCCCGACCTCGCCCTTCTCAAAGAGAAAACCTGGAACCCCACGTATCTGGTAGGGAAGGTAAGGTTCAAAATTTCTTATCCATGAAAGTATAGGTGTAGTCTCACATCCCTAAAAATATCAATTTTAGGTTATCCATCCAACTGTAAGACCCTAACCTTCATCCATTCTTCCTTCATTGGACACTTGTCCAATGTGAAGTGAACAGATGGAAGGCTCGTCACCTCACCCTCTTACCTTGTCGCATAACCCTATTCCATGGTAGATACTCCCTCTTCCACGAGCGGAGGAGGAAAATTTTGAATGTGTAAATTCCTTTGTTGAATATTTGACATCATCTTATTTCATACAATGAGCATGAATCATGTGGGCATATATATTTGTCATAGTCACAACAGTTTCACAATCAAATGAACTATAAGAACTATGATTCCCACAATAATCCGGATATGTAAGAATACTTTTTAGGACTAAAGTTCACTAGATGTCCTCTTCATAAATCTAACCCTACTTACCATAATATGTGAATCATCCTTAAAAAAACCCAAATAAAACCCCTAAAATCATTATGGCATCCTTTTAGGATGTAATCCCAAAATCATTTATCTCAAATGACTATACTCTCCAATGAGACCTACATGAACTACGTGGGATTTGATTCCCATATATATGGGATATGTAAGAAGATTCCTTGAGGTTTAAAGCCAATAACTTAAAACAAACATGTTTTCCTTAGGCCATATTCCCAACAGGGTTTGATCCTACATAGAAACCCATATTCTTTCCATGTTCATTGGATGCTTCAATATAAGTCCTACACTATTTTTTGACTAAGAACCTTCCACTTAGATATCTATACCATATGAAATTAAACTCTGGGGATCGGTTTTTATCACATGAACAAAAAAATTATTATGTGTCCCATTCAGTGGCACCGAAAAATGAGGGTTACGATTCCTTTTACAAGGATATATAGGTATCCGATTTTATGGGCACGATTCTAAAATCAAACCCCACCATCATCTCCCTAGATGACAATAAATTATAGATTGCCCCACTGAGTGGATTAAAAACCAGTAACATCATAATGATGAATAAAAGAATAATTATATTGTATATTAGAGGATACCAATGATATAGAACCTCAAATATATATAGATAGATCCATTAATGACGAACCATGAATGGATAATGATGATTCGAAATTTTACACATGTTAATAAGTGATTGTAAATTCCAATGGAATATTATGATATGATTTATTTATTAATAATTATTTATGAGAATATCATAAATTTACAATGAGATTCCTGATTTTTATAATAATTCCCCACCCCGCCAAAAGGGTGTGATGGGTCTGACCTCTCATCCTCTCAACCAATGTATGTTTATAAGTATCATGATGTTCAATCTTAATGAATGCATACCTTTGGAAAATAGGTCCCCTTTGGATGAAAAACTATTGCATGTTTCTAGTCCCATAAATAAATACAATAGAAATCTCCTAGAACCAGTGATTCTTAAATAGATAATACACATTTCAAAGAACTATGAAACAAATATGGTGAACCCGATGTGAATTATTAACCAAGTAAATAAAGTTACCCACTTGTTAGGCCCCTATTAATTGATTAATGAAGTCCATAAATGGTATAAATCATGCATGTATCCATCTAAGATGACGTTGTTTTAATAGAGTTGGTTGTTGTTTCAAGTTTTTCGCAGAATTACCTTTACTTCAAAATGGTTTTTTTCAAGAAATTTTTTTTGAACTTCCTGACTGTTGCTCAAGCTGGATACCCATCCATGAGAAGGAAGTCATCACCAACTAAGTCTCTTCATGTATAGGTATCTAATGTGCTGAAAAATGAATATTGTTAGCACAGTACGATCCCGACTTTGGAGGCTGCTGTGTATGAATTTCAGGTCAATAACAATCCTAGATCATTCGGCCAACAACGATTGATGATCAAGAAGTAGACGGTGCTGACCACAATCTTCAACCATTTTGGGTCCTTATCCCTGGAACAAAATAATCAACCATACCTGTAGTATAGGTAGCTGGATCAAGAGGTTAATCATGGACTCAATTCAAGATTACAAGAGTCCTTCATGAGGACTCCCACCAGCAATTTCCACCAACATAATCGTGTGGTAGTGAACCCCCAACATGATGGGGGCGTTTCGAGTGGGAATTTGGCCCAAGTCTCTCAGAACCATGGATGAAAGAAAAACCATTGGGGACAATGTCCGGTCAACAGGGAGTAGGTTTTCATCTATTCATCCTTCAAAGAAGCCCATCAACCAAACCTGATAGAAAATAATGAATGGGATCATACACCCATCCATCTAAATTTTGGTGTTCAGGAGAATCTTCTTGTAGAAACCCATCAATCCAACTAGATAAATATAGTAGACTACCATAAAAAAGAACATACACATGAGGGTCATCTGACTTCACTAAAAGAATCCTTCCAATCTACTGTGGTGGAAACAGGAAAATATGATCATACAACTGCTTGAAATCACCAATTCTTCTAGTTGTCTCATCTGGTAGTATTTAAAGAAGTACGCCAACCATATTTAATGGGAAACAGTCAAGAGGCACATACACCTAGCAATGTTCATCATCTATTCAGATAGTCTCATTTTCTAGCACCTGGAGAAGTCTATCGGAAATCTCTAATGACAAATTTGGGGAAGACCCAAATATATTCCCCCATGCATGAGTACTGCCAATTTACATTGATAGGAAAGGGAGGAAAGGAGTAGGCACATACAACTATTCCAGATACGGAATGGACATATATTCCCATTCCAGCCGCTGAAGTCACCAATCACAACTTATAAATGGTGATAGGGAATATAAAAATCCCTTCCCATATTCTTAGAGAATTCCAAGACATTATAACAACCACTACAGTAGTACTGGGGAAATAAACACCTAAATATGTCCCCACACATGGGATTAAAAATTATCATGTCATCTCGAAACAGATACAAACCACTATTCTATTCCATAAGTGTCATGGGACATACTCCCCCTATCATATGGTCAACATGATCAGTAACATACACCCATTCTAGTTGGAGTTAATTAGTATGTTATGGTAACCACACTATGGTGGTAACATACACTTTACTATGATGACCACTTTCCCCAGCAAGTGGCCCAAACTAATTATAAGAGAACGTCCATGAAGAATCCTCACCAAGAACTATTGGAAAACCAGGAGTCAAGATACAATTTAGATCCACATAATGGTGGTATTCTTGAAGCCCTCAGAAATTTATCTATTGTAGCTCAATATCATATCCTCTCATAACCAAATTATGGGACTGGTAGTATAAATTCAGAACTTTCTAATCAAAAAATTCATCATGAATGCTTGCTTCATAAAAATTTTGTCAATCCAGAGTGGCTATCTCTGGATGATAGCCACAAAAACCCTATATGTTGGGCATAAAACCAAGGAGTAAGATGATTTATCCATTACTGTAATCCATCATGGTGATCCTCCCCCCATGATGGAATTCTCAGTGAAAGTCTTCTCCATAGATGTATTTCGCATTTTTAAGAAAATTTTATAATTGACAACGTAGTGAAGAAAAATCCCTCTTATCTCAAGGCACTTGAAAACATAATGTCAGTCATGTCCAAGGCCTTGTCATTGATGGGTGAAACACTTTATCAACCAAAAGACATATTAATGTAAAATTCATTCTCTAAACCTCCCTTGGGTCATTTTTCTTCTAATAAAGAGAATCCACTTATGTTAGATAAAGTGGTATGACCTCTAGCGAAAGATGATGATGATATGTTAAACATGATGAAACAATTGGATAAGGGAGATATATCAGTCATGTTCTGGCCTTTGGAAGGTTTTTAGTATAAATTTCTATAATTGATTATATAATATTATATTCATGATATCTTGTTCAATTTATGGAATAATATTCATCATTTGAGAACCAAAATATTACCATATGATGAATATCAAAATCGTGTAAAGGTAATAGAAGGGTTGTAGTTCCAAATTGACTTTGAGTTTATCTCTGTTTACCAACATCCAAATATTGAAAACCATTAGAGAATCATTCAATGTGAATTCCACAATGATATAAAGAGTCTATGGAAACTAATTTTTATTTCCCCATCTAGTATTTCTGTCATAGGATGGGGTGCACATGGAGCATTGCATTTCACTGCACTCCAAAACTAGCAAAGTCCACAAAAAAATGGTCTCATTCAATGTTATTGACCACGATCGGCCACCATCAATAGATTTTGTATGAAATAAAACGTATGCTCAAGAATAGGCCTCAACCAGCTCTCATCATATTTAGGCCCAATGAAAAGATGTTGTTGAGATAATTTTACATCAAGAATATGAGAATCTTGATTAGGTGTACCTCATAGAGGGTGTAAAATTCTATCGAATGAAAATGTATGAAGTAAAAGAGCAATCTTATGAAATAGGTGATTTGAGTGGTTGTTCGAAAATGCACCCACCTAATTTCTGAACAAAAATTCACAAAATCAGAAGAGAAGTTGAAAAAATTTAAACCATACCAATTAAAGTATCACCCCAGCATGCAAGGATGGGTGATCATTTAATTCATCCTTCAAATTCATTAAACATTGTTCAATGATTTGAAGAAGAAGAAGAAGAACATCCCTAGACTTCAGGGAAGGGGGTTTTTCACATCTGCAATTCTCTCTTCAACAGAAGTCAGTTTTCTTTTGATTAGGGAAGAATCCATAATGAAAGTGTACTACTAGAACTATCTTTGAATTCCAATCAGGTTACATTCCGCTAAACAGTTCCTAGGAATTCACTATATAAGAGAACATAGTCTCATGGAATATTCAAATGGAGATGACATTACAAAAATACTGACAAAATACCATCGATTTGTTATGTGTCAATTAATGTCATTATCACCACTGCAGAAGTTCTTCCAAAAAATGAGTCTAGTTCTGGGGAATAAGAAGCTGAAGATCCTGCCCATAATATGGTACACATAGGAAAATAAAGAAGGTGTGCGTACCAGAAATCATAGGCTTACACAGAATCTTGGTATTCCATCAAATAACCAACTCCCACCCCTCTGAAAGGCATTTAACAAGGGGGAAGGAAAATATCTAATAGAATCTCACTTTTCCATTGGAGATGGTCAATCTTTCTTTCATTAAAATATATTTTCACAAAAAGAAGTGGAAATGAAAGAGGTAAAAAGACTCAAAATAGTGTTACATAGAAGATTCATTTCTGTTAGACGTACTCCCTGGGTATGTCCTCAACTTTCAAATCCTATAGAATATCCTCATAAAAGATGATTTCTAGTAACTATAGATGTGAATAATGATTTCCCTCCACTGAGTACACAATCAAGTCGGGATCAGATACATCATGATAAGCATGATACCGTAGGTTATCCAAGGAAAATATATGCACCACCATCAGTGGTTTTGCCGGTCATTGCACCGGCTCATTCTCTAGTCGCTATACCTAAAGAGATTCCATATCATCCATATGTTACCCCAAATTATAATGAACACAATTGATGCATTAAAAACTCAATTAGATGCTATGGAGGAATTTCATACACCAGTTCATCTGGAAAAGAGAGCTTTCCCTGAATGGGTGGAAGCAATTCCTCCCCCACCCAATTTTTTTAATACAACATTCACAATCATTAATGTTTCGGGAGATCCAGTACAATACATAATAATTTTTTTTCCATTATGATCCCATGATGGGAAATCCTAAAAAAAAAAATATTGTAAACCATACGTGTTTTATGCAGTCATTACATGGACCGGCTTTTGTCTAGTATACAAGTTTAATACCTTGATCAATTACTGGATGGGAAGATATTCGTCAGAAATCCCTTTTTAAATTTCTCTCACTGCTACCAAAGATGATAGTTTTTTAACGTACTAATTTTAAACCAAGGTAGAATTAAGGTGTTTTATATTTCCATGCATGGTGGAATGGATTAACATATTACTTAAGTCTAGAACTCTCTCAAGAATAATTGAATCCAATTTGTGTGGAAAATCAACTTGATGAGTTACGCGCACCATTGATCCTTGTGAAATACACAAGAGGGTTTCAAGATGTTACTTCAATCTCTAAATAGACAGAATACTATAATATAGAAACTAAGGCCAAAACTAGTGTAATTTCATTATCTCCGGAGAGGAGGAGAAGAAAGTCAGAAGATGCTACAGTTACACTCAATTAGGAACTTGTATTTACTTCTACTTCAAGACCCCCATCATTCTAAATGGATTCGCCTCTGGGGCATCAGTAGTAATGACCATCCCGTCAAGATGATCAAAGAGATAAAAGGAAAAAATATTTTGAGGAAATAAAGAATAATGTTTATTTTTTTCCGAAATGAAAAATTTCTTTGTTACTTTATCTCATCCCTAGTGAACAATTTGGTTCAGTTGAAATGGCCAAAGAAACAAAAAAATTAAGGATATGAAGATCTTATGAATTATTTTCCCTTTCACTAGATGTTAGGACATCCAATCCGGAAATTTTTTGATTTCAATGGCCTCTTGAAAAAGATGCTACATTCTGGACATGTGAAACAGAAAAGAACGTCAGCTCAAGGAGAATGTGTTACTGCTACTAATCCAACGAAAGAAGGAGGATGGAAAAAATTAAAAATTAAAATATGTGTATAAATATGATAATCAGATGATCAGAAAAACTATAAACTCGACTCATGTCATTTTATGAACACATTTGAAACAACTGATTGTGTCTTCTGCCACTCCTACCATAACAAAACCATCTTCATCAAAAGGCCATTCCACAATGAATTGAAACTGTTATAAAGAAAAAAGAGCGGTCAGAAGAAGATGAGATCATGTTAAGGCCAATGTTTTCCTTGACCCTGTAATATTTCATGCCAAATGTTTCAAAAGTACGGGCACCACCTCTCCTAATGGAACAACCGGAATTAACCCATCCAGAATAATCTTCATCAGATAAAGAGTTGATTATTGGTTCCTTCAATGTTATCCAAACGGATCCTCATGCTAATGGTGCTTCTGATTACAATGAGCAGGATTTTTTTGTACCAAATTGGGGAACCATAGGAAGACGACTATGTCGAGGATATCAGGGAAGACTTGGGAATTCTAGATACAACCATTTTAACTCTACTCTGATCGAACCATATATGAATTAGAAACTCATGGAAGAGCCTATCAGTGGGATCAACAAGAACAAAGAGTTTCTTCTATGAAAGAAAGGTTTGGATATGACTTAATTATTTTAGAGGACCGATTAGATGTCAAACTATCTTCTTCTCAGCAAATTAATAGACCTAGTTAGTCAAATCTACCAATGCAGGGAGTATTTCCAGCTTCTGCTCTAATACAGGGATAGTTAACATCAGAAGAATCAACATTTAAAACACATGAAAAACCGCATCTCCATGCTGGAAATGTAGACATTTGGACCAAAAGTATGATGTCCTGAAACAATTGGCCCATGTACCGGACAATTTATCAATTATGGATTCTTTGAATCTGTCAAATGATTTTTGAGAAGCATTCATTCAGGATTTTCCATGTACTCAAGAGTTTGAAACCAATGTTTCTACTCCTAAGGTTTACCATATAGAGAATGATCCTGTAGAATGTCATTCAGTCATATCTTTTTCAAATGAATATAAAGAAGATGTTGTACATAGACATATTAGACCCTAGTATTTGTCTGGAAAAGTCAATGATATAGACATTCGATGAGCCTTCATTTATAATGTATCTAGATTTAACTTCATTTTTATTCGTACACTTTGTTGATTGGGCCTAACTAAATATGATTTATCTCCTTCCACATTAATAATGCAAGCTTATGATATGAATGAGAAAGAACCTTTGGGAGAAATTACACCCAAAACTCAGTTTAGAGATCTTGTATTAAATTTAGACTTCATGGTTGTTCATCATGACACAACATTCAATATTCTACATGGAAGGACATGTATACATCATCTTACAACCATACCTTCACCATAAAACCAGTGTTGTAAGTACTGTATTAATGGTAAAATCAGGACGCTGTATGGTGACAAGGCATCGTTCAAGACATGTGAATCTCAATACATTGAGGTATAATTTTACCACCCAAAAGGAATGAATTCCATGAAAAAGGAAATATCCAGTGTTAATGCTTCAAATGGACTGGAAAAGATCCATGAAAATCCATTCATACATTTAAGAAGAGATTATGTGATACCCATCACTAAAATTGAAAGGTTAAAACCAAATCCACACACTCATCTAATAACTTCCACAATGTCAATTACAACAATTGAGCCAGAAAACATGGGACAAACAGTTGATCCACTAGTGAATGATGGAATCCTAAATGGAGCTGTTTTTATTTCATTTTTTGAATGAAAAAAAGTCTCTACTTAATCAATCATAGAAAAAGAAATTGTAGCAATGCTAGTGGAAGACAAAGATTTTGATTCTCAATCCATAATCTCCTTTCTATTACCATAGGAAGACCCTTCATCATCAGTAGGGTCAGATATGATGACCTCTTCTTTAAGATGGTAAGATACTGACTCCCCCTCTAACTCTGGGTGTTTTTCTTTTTCATATACTAATAATGAAGAAACAGAAGAGGTAGCACATAATGAAGAATAAGAATAAGATCTTGGGGGTGCTCCTATAGAATTTGAGGAAGGTGTCTTTACCACCATGAATTAGATCCTTTAAATAAATCTGGGTACAGAAGAAGATCCATGCTCCACTCTAATTAGTGCAGTCATGACCTATGAAGTGAAAACGGGTATACTTCGTCTATAAATCATAATCGAGATATATTTTCTTGGAATTATATATAAATTCCAGGACTTAATCCTCATGTATCCACCCATCATTTGGGTTTTCTAAAAGAACATTGTGGATTCAAGCAAGTAGTGAGAAGAAGAATCCCAAATCATGCCTCTAAAATTGAAGGCGATGTTAATAAGCTTATAAAGAATAAATTTTTTAGGGAAGTTCAATATCCCAAATGGATAGACAAAATTATCCCAGTGAAAAATAACAATGGTCAAAGTTGGGAATACATTGATTTCAGAGATCTTAGCCAACATTGTTCTAAAGATGATTTTCCTGTTCCGATTATATAGCTTTCAATTGATGCAAATGATCGCAATAAAGGACTTTCCATCATGGATGGCTAATCATGGTATAATCAAATATGGATGGCCCAAGAGGATGAATAATCTATTATCTTCGTATCCCCTCAAGGTGTTTGGTTCTATCAGGTAATGAACATTGGTTTAAATAATGCAACCGCAACATACCAACGTTCCATTCATAATATCTTCAAACCCTTCTTAGGGAAATTTGTTGAATTTTATGTGGATGATTAATTGGAAAAATATAGACAATGTCCAAATCACTTGGATGATTTGGAGACCATATTCCATACACATTGGAAACACATTTTGAAGATGAACCCCTTGAAATGTGCTTTCAGGGTTACCTCCGGATGGTTTCTTGGCTTTGTTTTATGCCATAGTGTTATCAAAGTTGATCATGAGAAAAAAAAATCCTTGGTGTGTATCCTTCTCAAAATTTGAATGAATTAAGAGGAATCGAAGGACACCTTTCCTAAATTCGGTGCTTTATCTCCAATTTAGAAGGCAAGTGTTTTCCCATCACCAGATTAATGAATAAGGGAGTCGCATACCGATGGATTGAAGACTGTCATAAATAATTTTATACCCTTAAGAAATATCTCATGAGTCCACCTATATTAATTCCCCCTATTGAAAGAAGGACACTTATTATTTATGTGAAATCTTTAGAGTGATCATTGGGTGCCTTACTTGCTCAAAATAACTATTACAGGAATGAAAACAACCTTTATTATCTTAGTAGGACTATGCTTGATGCAGAAACTCATTATTAAAGTATTGAAAAGTTATTCCTAGAATAAATCTTTGTAGTTTAGAAGTTGATGTACTACCTATAAAATCAGGATATCCAATTGGTATCTCGTAATAACCTGTTCAAATTTATCCTCATTCATCCTATGATTACAGGGTGTCTTACATAGTAGGTTGTTATTTTGCAGTAGTATGATATCAAGTTTGTGCCTCAATAGGCAATAAATTTCCATGATTTAGCTGATTTCCTTACTAATCATCCATCAGAATAAGATACATCATTAAACACTACATTTCTAGATTATAGGTTTTGTCAATTCAGGATAATTTCCAATCATGTGAAATGTATTTTTAAGGTGCTTCTATAAGTCCAATAGGGAAGTGAATGGAAAATCCTAAACTCAACAATTTTGGGTTAGGAATTCTCCTTATTTCCTCAGAAAAGGCAGTGTTGACTTATTCTTTTATGTTTCTGGAAGGTGGTACCAAAAATTAGGTAGAGTATCAAGCTCTCATTACAGGTTTGGAATTGGCACTTTAGGTGAAAGTGAATTAATTAAAAATGAAAGGTGATTCAGAATTAGTAATCATAGAAATCAATGGAGAATATTCTATCATGAAATCAGAATTAATTCCTTTGTGTGATTATGTCAGAGTGTTAATGTTGGATATTCCTTCATAGGTGACATTTCCTTATGTCCCGTGATCAAAAAATCCCCATGCAGATGCACTGGATAAAACTACTGTAGCCATGTCAGATTCAAATTAGGATGAGAGAGTCATTAGCACAGATCATCATTGTATAGTATTACCTTTTCCTCAAACCAGAATGAAAGAAATTAATGAAATTTTCCCTATTTCTGATCCATATGCTCATACCATAGGATAGAGAACACCCCGTCATGGAGTATCTACAAAATGGAGTACTTCCACAAAATAGGGCTAAAAAAGAACAAATCCAACGACAACCGGCTAATTTTACTCGTTCTGATAGTCCAGACAACCAAAAGAACCTATAAAAGTAAGGCTTTGGTTGAATTGTCTTCAAATGTATTGATAGAGAAGAGACTAAAACTTTCATGAAATAAGTACATTCAGGAGGTTATGGTGCCCACCTATCTAGGGACATACTCTCTAATCATATCTGAAGGCTTGGATTCTTTTGGCCTTCAATGACACTGGCTTTCACAGATTTCACTACGAAACGTCATCCATTACAAGTTCTTAACAATTTAATTAATCATCCCCCAGAGTTTCTACATACAACTAAATACTCTTGGAAATTTTCCACATGGGGAATGGGTGTAGTAAGGCCTTATCCACCGTCCATAGCTAATATGTTCAAGTATATCCTTACTTCTAGTGACTTCTTCTCTAAATGGGTTGAGGCCATACCTCTCAAAGAGTTCAGAGCCAAAGGAATTGTTAATTTTATCATAACTAATATTATCACCATATTTAGTGTCCCTCATACTATTTGGATGGACAACGACACTAATTTTTGTTTGATTGAGGATAATAAGTTGTATCAGGAGCATTATATTAAATCAAATAATTTATCTCGCAATCTTATGGAATCTAATGGACAGATAAAGGATTTCAATAAGACCCTATCAAATATACCCAAGAAAATGGAGTATAAATATAGGAAATCATTAACTAATATACTTTTGAATAATTTATAGGCTTATCAGACCACTACCCATACTTCCACCCATGAAACACATTATTCATTGTTATATGGAGCATAAGTAGTTTTGCAAATTGAAATGCAATTTCCTTCACTCAGAGTTGTAATCTATGATCATTTGTCTATAGATGAGAGGTCTCACAAATGGTTTAATGAGATTGACTGACTAGACGAGATAATATATCATACTTTGCATCATTAAGAATTCTATCAGAACAGAATAGCCCGAGATTTTAACAAGAAATTTCACCTCCATTCATTTCTTCAAAGAGAATTGGTGTTGGTCCATATGACTCCAATGATACCAAGAAAGAAACCTCCATTGCATGAGACAAAGTGGGAAGGACCTTTTTCTATACCTAAGGCCTATTGAAATGGAGATTATTCCTTAATCTCAATGGAAGGATAGCTTATTACAACTCCAACTAATGTGATATTCTTAAATAAATACATTGTGTAGTTGTGCACCCCTCATCCTTGCTGCAATACTAAAAACTGCGCGTCCCCCATAGTCCTTACTGAAAGACTAAAAACTGCACATCCCCCATCATCCTTACTGCAAGACTAAAAAATGCACTACTCACATTTCCTCATTTCATGACATTAAACAGTATGAATAACATTTTATTTATTTGATGTTAGACGACTTTATAAGAAAACATCATTAACATCATCACTACTCTATAGTAGTTCATCAGTCCCTGTCTTTCATATGTCTGAGTATGATCTTCATAGAGATGTTGTTTCAAGAACTACATATTGCATGATTCTAATTTTCAATGAGATACGTACAGATACCTAAATCTCTAATTTTTGGAACATCCACAATCACAAAATATTCTTATTTTCATTTCTACTTTTGTATTTGAATTAGATCAATAGAGTATGTTTTAATAAGATATAGGATCTGGTCCTTATACCATTTTATATCTTAAGAATTACCATTCTCTCAGAATGTGTTAAAATCCCGCATTCTTCATGTTAAAATCGATTTGCTTGAGAAATGATTGTTTGAAGAACTACGTATTTCCTGATTCTCATTTTTAGTGAGATATATATAGAGATGACTAGATCTCTAATATTGGTCCCAGCCATGATAAAAAATCCCATTATTCTTTGTATAAGAAAAAAACTAACATTGGTAATGTTGCAAAAAAATGTATGACTTGTATTCTTTACCTCAGCATGACCCGTAGTGACACGTGGGTTTTATCCTTCAATCTAGCTACAAAAATACATTCCTTTCACATCGGTTCATCTTTGTCCTTTCTGAATGAAGTTAAATTGAATGGAAATCTAACACCCCCATTATTCACCTGTGTCACCTTTGTATTATAAAATAATCCCTTACTACTCCTTGTTTCTCACACTGTGCATTACTCATATGGGCTTAGGAATTGGGTAAAATTATTATTTATAAAAATGAGGTGTTTTAATTCCTTATAGGGGTGAAAATGTCCTCACTACATGACTTAAAACTAAATATCGTAATATTAATTTAGATGAAATACAAAAAGTATCCATTTTACATATGATTCAAATCTTTGTAAAAGGACATCAAACTCATGGAAAATATTGGTTCATATATTTCTCATATTCATTGTGCATAAACCCCTTTCATATTTCACACTCTTAATATTAAATATTTTGAAATATTCATAATATTTTTAATGATTTCTGGTGACAGATTTTCTATTATTTAAGAACACCTATGCCCGACTATGTGCATGTTACCATAGGTGGCCTTGCTTAAGTTGCCTACAGGATGGGCCTGCCAGTTAAAAGATGATATTATTTTACTATGCTGCATATGCCTCAGTTAGACCTTCATAACAAAACACCAATAATGGGTTTTTAAAATAATGGTATCTTTGTTCTTGGTTATAGTTCTTTTTCCCCATCAAATATTTATGAGAATATACTATAATTTGTATTTTAAACAATCATTCAAGTATACTGGCCCCATTATCTTTCTCCCAATCTGAACATCTTCAAGTCTATAGTTTAGAAATTTCTCTTACCACATGTTTAATGAAATATGAAATAACCTTATAATCACTTTACCACATATCATATACTATTTCTATTTTTTTCCAAGTTGTATGACCTAAAACTACAGACACCGCACCTTCTACATTTGGGTCATACCTTCATAGAAGTAATATTCCCCCAATTCTTTGGAAATCTTGGTTGGAAATTCTCTTTCCATATTTAGGTACCTTTATACATAATCCAAAATCTATGCTTCTAAATATCTGAATATACATAATAATTCTTTATATTTTAGCAGTAGAATATTAGATTTTCTAGATCAGTTTTTCTTGACTATGCTGCATGTGCCCTTAGGAGGCCTTGAATAAGTTACCTACATAACATGTATATTGGAATGAAGATTCCACTATTTGGCTATGAAGTATATACCCCAATTAGATTTTCGTAATAAAACACCCATAATGTTTTTTTTCCATTTATGATAACTTCGTTCTTGGAAAATACTTCCTATAATGATTTTAGATGTTTTATCATATCATTACTGGATTCCAGAAATTCCCAAATCACAGATAACATTTTTTCCTTATATACCTGAATATGATAGTATGTTTCTAAAAAAATTATCAAGAAATTGGCTGAGTCGCTTACCCATAGTAAGAGATAAATATCTTAAATAAAATCCACCAAATGTCCTCACTTCATGACTTAAAACATCACAATACCAATGTCCTCATTGCATAACTTAAAACTACATAGTACTAATGTACTCACTACATGACTTAAAATTGCACAATACCAATTTCCTCACTACATGACTTAAAACTACACAGTATAAATGTCCTCATAGCATGGATTAAAACTGCACAGTACCAATGTCCTCATTACATGCCATAAAACTTCACAGTACCAAGGTCATCACTGCATGTCCTAAAACTGGACAATACCAATGTCCTCACTGCATGAATTAAAACTTCAATATATAATATCATAAATACCAATTTCTGATATATTCTATCAATTTTATATACAGAAAATTTTAAAATAAATGGGTTTCCTATTCATGTAAAATCTCATCATAACGTATCCCTTTCATTAAAAAAATTACTTTCCTTGGAAAAACCACCCACTGTGGTCTTGGGTCACCAAAATCTTATTTTTCTCCTATTTATCAACAGTAAAATGTTACATTCTTAAAAACTATTTTTCTTGACTATGCAGCATGTGCCCTTAGGTGGCCTTGAATAAGTTCCCTACATAATAGTAATTTCATCCAAAATATGACACTATTTGGTTATGCATCATATTCCCCAGTTGTCCTTGTATAATACAACCCCCATAAAGGTTTTTGTCAAATAATGGTAATTTATTTCATGGAAGAGACACCCCTTATGTTGATACAGGTATTAAATTTGTAGGCTATAATACCATTACTCAGGATTCCCCTGGGAAATATTTAATGAATATTAAATAAATTCTTAGCCGCAGAGTCTTGTTTAAGAACTCATTTCAAAATTTATGGTCAATATTATTTGACTGTAAATATTATCCTTTTATAGTACAACACGCATGACTGTAAACTTCCAATAACAAAAGACTAGGTACTCACAAGATTGAGAACCCTCAAAGGGTACTGTAGAAAATAGTCAAGTCTCATCTCACTAAACGTACATTTTGGTATGATTTAGGTAATGTTGAGCAATAAAAAAATTCAAGAGATATAAATTTTGTGGTTTTGTCCATATAACCCTAGTAAAAATCAATGTATTATTACAAGGCCCAATGGAATGAGTAAAATAAAAGAATGTAGCGAAAGTAAAAACACAAATGATTAAAGACATAATATTTTTCATTTATGAAAATTTTTCAAAGAGGAGGATCGAAAAATTAGAGTCTCTCTCCTGTCAAAAATAATAAAATTATAAAGGTCTTTATACATAATTCCTCATTTGTTTGAAACCCTCTTGAGCCCTATCAGATACCTGTTATGCTTGTTTATTTGACCAGCATCACTCTCTTCAGCATGATTAAGTGCATCTCTAACATCTACAATATATTTTTCACCATTCTTATGGACTTCTCCAAATGAGATATAAAGCCGGTCAGGTTCCCCAGTAATGATATCTAACTTCTATTGGAGGTTCAACTCTTGAAAAATCTTTTCATTAACTATCTGCTTCAGTTCCTTCAACATTGTAGTATGATTAGCCTCAACCTAGGACATCACTTCTTGGAACACTTCAATATTGATCGATAGTTGGGATTTTATCATGTATTGTCGATGATTTTTCTATTTATATCCCCTTTGAATAATATCATTTACCATATTATGAATTTCACGGTATTCAAAACCACCAAATCCTTATGTGATAAACAGAGATTAAATTCATGTAATTCATGAAGGTAGTTCCTCAAGGTGAATC
This sequence comes from Viscum album, assembly GCA_963277665.1. NCBI lineage: Eukaryota > Viridiplantae > Streptophyta > Magnoliopsida > Santalales > Viscaceae > Viscum > Viscum album. The sequence continues at coordinate 133,731,178 of OY728162.1, forward strand.
ATAAATATTATCTTCTATATATTTTCCATGCCTTTTGGCATACAATAAGAAGAGCCTACTGCAGTTCTAGGTCTGATTCATAATCACTGTCATAATGAGTGATATATTCTTGGACTAATGCACTCAAATAATTTCCATGTTCTGATACTTCCTGGACAGTGGCTGCTCCACCTTACAATGTTGTTTGGGATGATGAAGAGGCATCACCTCTTGATCATGAAATTGAAGTTGATATCCCTATATGGTAAACCAAGAAGTATGGTTATAGTCAGATTCAAGAGATAACAAAAGTGATGGAAATCACAATATCAGTATCTCATACCTAACAATAGGTTAGAAACATGAGGAGAATCTTCCATAATATTCTTGGTTTCAACATATTTTTTTTGATGTCTATGGATGAGGAGTTCTATATTTATTATTAATAGGATCTTTAGAATGAATCTCAAGAAGATTTTATATCTCATGACCCACTCGAGCCAATGTCTCTACAGTGGTGGGGTTGACGTTAACAACAACACTTTCTTCATGTATCATTACAGCATCCGTTTCTTTTGATGGAACTGCATATTTCAACCAACCATGGTTAGAAAGTTAATCATAAGAAGTTTAATAGAATGAATAATAAGAACTTACATCTATTAGATTCTGTAAACGGATCTCCAAAATCTTCTAAAGAATTGGATATATTAACATATTCTAATATTTCATCAAAATACATGTCAAGGTTCATCATTTCACCCAGTCAAATTAAAAATTCCATTTTATTCTCACACATGAGAGAACTTGGTGTGTGTGCTTTGCAACCATCTTTCGGAAACCTTTGACCTTGAATATATTTCTTAGTAATAGTTGTGAGATCAATATATGGTTTTTCCTAATGTTCTAATGCATGTGATGAACCAAAAAGTATAACAGAATGAATATTAGTTTCTGTTAAATTTAATTATTTATGATGTATTGTTGATATACTAGAAGCCTCCTCTCTTCAGATATTAGAAACAAGAGCAATTCTAGGTATAGTTGTTAGTTCATTTAGATTTAGTGCCTCTAAAAAACCACTAGATTTTCATGGATTTGTTTCTGATCAGCAGCACCTTCTATGGTTCCTTGAATCTTATCAGTAGTTTCTTTCAAAGAATAAACCAATGAATCCCCTATAATCCTAAGATGTTTAAACACCTTTTCATGAATAAAGACTAACATTCATGATTATCAGGGAGAATCACCATTGAAAATAAAGTACTTAACCATGGCTCTCTTTCATCAGTGCTTTTTCTTCTTCACCTTATTTTGAGGGATTGCATCATCATACCCAAAAATAGGTATCAGAGATCCCAATACCCTCATTATTTCCTCCTCTATGGCCTGTTATCCGAGAGATATTTCTCCCAATTCATAGAGTGATCTAGTATCTCCAAGAGCAGGGCCTCCAGGGCTATATTGTGGTAAAGGAATATCAGTTTTCTTTCCTTTACCCAACTGTACGTTAAGATGATATTTCCCCTAATTAACAATGTTTTGACTCATTTTCAAGTTGAAAAATGGTAGAGAATTTGAGAGAAAGGAAAAATACATCCTTAGTACCTATAAATTCATTCCACTCTTCATCCAATAAATGATTAATACCATCAGTGGCACCTCGATCTATCGTTTTCTTCACTCTCTTTGTGGTAGTAATTGATTCATGAGTGGAATATATGAGCATTTACAGCCCTCAAATGTAGGTCCTCACCTCATTCTCATTATCCTTAAAATGAATTTCAGAAGAATATTTCAAATCTCATACTCCTATAATATGAAGTCCTTCACACAGATCAATCCATATGGTCTCAGCATCACAGTACAGTCTATGCAATGTTTGAATAACCTCTAGTCATATATATTCAGAATGTATGTCAGTGGGTTGTGAAGACGATCCTATAATCTTCGATTTGAGTTTCTTCCCAACACCCATAGTCACCGATGAGGGATTAGAAAATGGAACTCACTGCTCTTCAAAATGATGGTGACCAGATCACCTTAGTGCTACTTTGGTTGGGATTGATAGAGTGGCTCTCTTAATTCTAGAAGGAGGGTTATATCTGGCGCGAGGAATCTTAAGTGAATTGGGAGCATCATCACCTCTACCCTCTATTTATTGCGAGTTGTACCCTGATGATGAATAATTATCTTCGAAAAAACAGATTTCCCTCCTGATACTTCTCTTTACATCAACTCAAGGGTTGGAATGATTGAATACCCCATCAGGGTAAGATGAAACCCATTTTTCGGCATAGTAGATAGTCAATCTTCTTATTGCATCAGTGACGGGAAAAATTAAATACTGCCCTAGTATTATCGGTAGATGTCAACTCCAATAGTTTCCAGGAGACCATTGGGTGCTGCTCTAATATGAAATGCATAATAAGAGATATAGAATTCTATTATAGACATTTTAATTGATTTGGAAATCTATAAGGAGTATAAGCCTAAAATATGATTTCTCCGTCGATTATAGTGTCTAACACCCAATCTTTTCAAGCTAGCATATATACCCTCAATTCCAAACATTCCATACCAAAATTAATAAATAGACCCATTTGAGGATTCCTATAAAAAATAAATTGAATTCTTTATGCATGCTCAATCTAGCCATGATATCTTAAGAATTCAAGGACAAAGGTGAAATACCAGAAAAAGCCGAAACAGATGGTCAGAATGAACTTCCACAAACATGTACTCCACATTTTACAAAATTAGTTCTAATGTGACTACGGATCCATCCCCACAACATTTATAATGGTACCGCTATTCTAAATGGGGACTTCCCTTTGTAAATGTGCACAAAAATCTTATTAATCTTGGACAAAATAGGTTTATCCAACCCTACCATCCTTTTCTACACCATCTTTTCTGCAATAAAAAATGTTCGTAGCCTCACGCCTCCTTTGGAGTCTCGAACTCGTAATAAATACATACTAAGCCACTTGGACATGAAACCATCCAGGCATGTCTTTGTAGAAAATTTTTGGTTGACTTCATATCCCCATTTGGAAAATTCTTTTTTCTTCAATATTGGTCATAAGGTGTCAGGAGTACCTATCTTCTCCTCCCTTGGAAAACATGTTGGACAGGAGTAAGTTGGACCCTTTTCCTTCCTCTTTTTTAAAAAATATTTTCATCCATTCCTCTGGATGAATATCTCTTATGGAGTGAGACTTCATTTTAATTGTGTTCTAGAGTTTATTAAATATTTTCATTAACACATGAACCATGTTTTGTGTCTTCTCTAAGTCATTCCATGTTACCTTGGTTTGAATAAACTCATTGTATATGTCTTCAAGTATTGGAGCTCTAGAAATCTTGTAATCATCCCACAAGATGATGCCTACCTCTTCATGTGTTAAATGGAAGGAACTAGTCTCTGGTCTCCACCGGCTTAATAATTTTGGCATGAAATCATCATTCTTGTATACATAAGTTTGTCCAAACTACAAAACCTCATATATATTAATGACATTAATGTAAACTGTAAAATGTTCATAGGTCATACAAACCCACTATGCCCACATCCAAGTGGGTTTTATACCTCCTAGGTGGATGTCCCAACATTTCTTCCAACCCTTCTACTGATCTATTTGAGAATCCCGAAATATGGATGAATAACAGTGTGGCTAAAGATATGGTGTGTGTGCCTTCAAATCTGGAGAACACAGTCTATGATGCAGAATATAATATTTATCTACTATCTGATTATTGGAAAACGAGCCACTAGCAGAAACATTGTCCAATGAAATGTTGGTATATTCTTGAAAAAAATAATTTGGGACACATTTCTTTGGATTTTTAACATTAACATCTTGCAAATGGACATATCTATACAGAGGCATATAGGTTCTTTAGGGAAAGATTAAATGATTCTTCTTTAAATATTTTTCTATTTCTGGAAGGGTGGTTTCACAAATGTCAAAGTAATCATGACCAACGACATTCATCATGATATCAATCCTCTTTCTAGAAAGCTCATGAGTAGTTCTAATTATTTTGGGAGCCAATTGAACCTGAAAAAATATAGAAATGATCTTTTAATGTATGTCCATTTTTGGTATTTTGACAAAAAATAGTAATGGAATTAAGATGCGCAAGATTAAAATTGGCGTGCAAGTATATAGTCGGCACACAAGTATGGTGCCCCACTTATAGCATGCAACTAAAAAACATATCGAAGAAATGTGGAGAAACTAAAGCGTTTGAATCAGAGAATACTTTCACACCGAGAGTAGTGATTTTGAAAGTCTCAAAGATTTTATCGGATGTGAAGCTCTTATATAAATGTGAAGCATGTCTCCCTGCGTTCCAGATTTTTTTATGCTGCAAACTTGAATGACTATTTCCTCAATGTGTGTAACAATTGTGCCCACCTCTACAATTTTTTTTTCTCCTTCATTACTTTACCTCAGTATAGGATCCTCTTTTCATTTTTGGATCCAATTATTAGGGGGGATTTTTTTGACACTCCATTAGGTCAATGATTCTAAAAATGACAAATGGAATCCCCATTGAAAAAAATATATATGAAAATAAATGCAGAAAATCAAGATTTGAAAAGTCATGAATTTTGGATCGCCTTAGTTAGCCCAAAATAGAGTTAGTGAAAAGCCAACTTGGTGACTAAAAATTTCATGAAGCCTACATGAACACCCGATTTCATTTCGCCTAAGGTTCTATATTTTTTTTATAAATATTCCTTTTGGGCCTTCATTTTTACAGATGAATTTCTATGAAGCCCAATTGATTCTCTGGTCACCCTAGTACTTCTACATTGTCTTCTAAAAATATCAAGGTAGTTCCTAAACAACATGATTGGAGGATTTATGGGAGGATCACTATAATTAATTCCTTTTATTGTGTGAAACAATAACACTTCCTAGCCAAAAGTTCCCAAACTCTCCAAGTCAGAGATACTTGCGTTCCTCCAATTCCTTTCATAAGAACTTGAGTGCCCCAATTCTAGGACCACATATGAATACTCATGAAGGCTTGATCAATGTCTCACCCAAGTATTAACATACATGTTGTTCATCTCTTGAGTGAAAATCAGGTCTCCCAAGCCTACTTGCTAGCCCTTACATGCACGCCCTTCTCTACATGGGCGCCCCTCTTTGATTCACTTACTCTCTTCAGTCTATAAGACATCAAGCCTTCCTCAAAGTGATTCATGGAAAGGCTTATTCTTCATTGGGTCCCCTGTCTGAAAGGGAATCGGTTGAGACCTCCACCAAAACCTCATGACTTATCAAATCATTAGGAAAGAAACATCAATGTGTCTCATATTTGGGTTTGTATTTCCAAATTCAGAGGTTTACCACATATGTTTTATAAGGGAGTTAGGATCCATGGAATGTCTATGAGTTTTTATATCCATAGTCACATGGACCATTCTCCCAGAAATAGTGTTGGAAATTTCCCAGTTTGGAGGAGGGTTTGGGTCCCGACTTCAACCTTCTCAAAGAGACGACCCGAAAAATTATGTATCTGGTTGGGAAGGTATGGTTCACACTTTCATTTCCATGAAATTATAAAAGAAGTCTCCCTACCCTACCAAGATCAATTTTAGGGCATCCAACTTGGTGTAAGCTCCTAACCTTCATCCCTTATTACTTTCATTGGACCCTTTTCTAATATGTAGTGAATATAGGGAAGGCTCCTCGCATCACCCTCTTCCCTCATCACATCACCCTCTTCCACGGTCGACATGCCCTCTTCCACTAGTGTAGGAGGAAATATTTTAACATGTGAATTCCATTGGTAAATATTTTACATCCAATTTTTTCTCACACAAATCATGACTCAAGTGGGCCTAGATATTTCTCTTAATCACAACATTTTCAAAATTGAATGAACTACGAGAACTCTGATTCTCTCTATAATTGTTAAATGTAGGAAGACTTATTAGGTCTTGTGATCATTGAATATCTTATTGATGAATCTAACCCTAATTCCATTATTCTCGGAATCCTCCTTAGGAAAAATACCCAAATTAATCACCCAAAATCATTAAGGCATCCATTTCAAGAAGTAAGCCCAAACTAATTTCTCTCAAAGAACTATACACTTTTTTGAGACCTAATCGAACTATGTGGGATTTGATTCCCTTCTATTTGGGATATGTAGGAATCCTCCTTGAGGTTCAAACCCAATACAAAAAATCAACCCTATTCTCCTTAGGCTATATTCCCAACAGGGTGTGATTATACATGAAAACACATATTCTTTCCAAGTTCATTGGAATGTTTTAGTATAATTCCCACACTTTGTTTTAACTAAGATCCTCTTGCTTAGATGTCAATACCACATGACATTAAACTGTACATCTAGGTCCTTATCACATAACCGTTAAAGGTATAATGTGTAACATTCCGTGGTACCAAACTACGAGGGTTTTGATTCCTTTTACAAGGATATGTAGGTAGCCCATTTTATGGTCACGATCCCAAAATAAAAAAAAACTTTCATCTCCCTGGATGGCAATAAATTCCAGAGTGCCCCACTATGTGTCTCAAAAACTAGTATCATCATAAAGATGATTAATAGAATAATGAAATTGTATATTAGTGGATACCCTTGATAGAGATCGTCGAATACATACACATATATCCATTAATCCAGAACCATTAATGCATACCGATGATTCTAAATTTTACTCATGTTAATAAGTGATTGATAATTCCAAGAGAAACATATGTTATGCTTGGTGAATTAATAAGGATTCATGAAAATACCTTAAATTTAAAAAGAGAGTCTCGGAGCATATAATAATTCCCACCAAAATGGTGTGATGAGTCTGACCTCCCATCTTCTTGACCAATGTACGTTCCTAAGTATCATGAACATCAAAAATATTGAACCCCTGCCTTTAGAAAGCAGGCCCCCTTTGGATAAATAACTGTTGGAAGTTTATGTTTCCATAAATAAATCCAATGGAAACCACCTCGAAGCAGTGATTCTTAAAACTAGAATACAAGTTTCAAGGAACTATGAAAACAAACATTTAATCAATTTTATGGGAATCAGTTTTAAATTGGATGTTTATATAAATGTTTTTTTTGAAAATTTAAACGTTTTTACTTCCACAACCTATTTTCACGATCCATCAACATGATTAATTTTAAATTTATTTTATCCACCTATGAGTTTTTAATTTTGAAAATGGACATACAATGTTTTAATAATATTGATATTTATAATCTAATATGATCAACTTAATTTTTGAAAACAATAAATTGTTACTTAACTAATAATATTACTATAACTTTTAAGGGTAAATTTGGAAATTTATGTTAAATGTAATATTTTAAATTATCTCAATACTTTTCCAAATACCATTAGATGATTTCTATTAAACATAAAATAATCCCTGGGTGAAAATATTATATTTTAAGCCTCTTATATGCCTTTAAGACGTTTATTCTATTTTATTCAATAAAAAGACAATTTTTTCACATTCCTGTTTTTAACAAGTAAAATAACATTAATATGGGGTTATATAGGGACCCATTTGAAAATAAATAGCATTTGGAAAACTAATTTTTTTTACAAAAATCGTGTTAATATATTTATAATTTTTTGGAATGAATAATTAAATTAAATGGAAACACAATGATGATGCAATAATTGCTTCATTAATGGTAGAATCAAATAAATGATATAAAAAATAATAAAATAAATTTAATAAGGTTTAATTTTTGTCATAACATAATTTAGGTATTGATTTGAAATGTTTGGGATGATTTATTGTATTTTTTTAAATCAAGATTTTATGATATTTGTAAAATGTCAATAAATGAAAAATGTAAAAAATGACAATAAATATACTTTAAAATATAAAATATATTATTAAATGTTGTAAAATTTATAAAAATATATGATTCAACAAAATAACTCAAATAAGTCCAAATATTTCATAACTAACTTATTTATTGGTCTTTTTTCATGTTATATTAATTATATTAACCTACAATGTGTAAATTACATGATAACAAAGTAATTGTTAAAAGAATAAAAATTGTTAAAAAAATATAAGGATTCAAAAAATAATAAAATACTATATAATTTTAATTATATGAATAGTTATTTAACTATCCTAAACCTAGATTCTAAATAACTCAATTTGGATCCATTTAGAATAGAAAAATAATTTATATTAATTTAATTCATTGATTAATTCCAAAAGTGCCCCAACCCTATTATAATAGGTCACTACATATTATCATTTATGAACACTTAATAACCAATTTGTTTTGTCCAATAAAAGACAAAATCCATTACTATAATCCCTAACAACATTCTAGAGGCCATATTTTTGGTTGAAAACCCACTTTTTAAGTGTTCAGGTGAAAATAAATGGAAATTGGCCAAAGAAAAGGTATAGTTTTTAATTAAGTGTTTTAATTTTATTTCTTCTTCCACGTCCATAAAATCTTATTCCAAAATTAATAAATAATAACTACAGTATAATCAATATATTTAGTTTTTATTATTTTAATATTATCACCTAAATCCATCTCCACTCCCATCAAATTAATAAATAATTAATTGTTTTTGTGTACATGTGAACTATCACCTCCACCAACCGATATAATTCTTTTTTCATTAAAATATATAAAGAATTGTTATAATAAAGTAATTAATGTTTATATAGGATATTCGTGACATATTTTTCATTATAATAGAATAATATGTCAATTAAAATCTCACTTTACATGTATATAAAATTAATAATATCATTCATTCGTACGTGAGAACTATCACCACCATGAAAAAATGTGATTAATTTTTAATCACCACAACAAATAAATAATATATATAAGTTTTTTTTAAAATTTTTAATATGATTTTAATGATATTATTATTATGTTATAGAGATAAAATAATAATTAGTTGTTTTCCATAATGATAATTGAAAAATGTAAATTATACTCATTCATATATACAACTTACCACCTCTATGGTTTTATCAGAGTTAAATGTTCATATACATATTTAATGAATGGATTTAAAAGTATATTTGATATATAAATGTTATTATTATTTAAAAAATATTATTATGTTTATGATATAATTATGAACTCTTTGACTATTGATGTCATAAAAATTTCATTTTGGACTCAAGTACTGAATATCGTCAAAACATCCGATGTAAACATAAATAATTAATTAATAATTATAATGTGATAATAGGTGATATAACATGAATAATAAACTTGAAAAAGGTTTTCAGACATGTAAATAATTAACCGATGTTTATAATTCAGGAAAATGAAGAACAAATGTGATGAATTAGACTCGAGGTAAGGGATTCATCTCAATCCCATTTTATTGTAATATATTTTGATGTTATACACCCACATTATTTTATCTCTGGTACAAATATCCTATTTAAATTGATGTAAATTAATATTTTATAATAAAAAAAGTAATCGATTTATTATTTATATATAGATCATTTTACTTTTTTAAAAAATGAAAAACATAATGATTTTTATTGCATACGATGACAACGATTTCTTCACATCTGTAAAAATTATTTGATATTTAGATTTCACTACAAGACATGAAGTATTTAAAATAAATATACTATATTTATTTATTTTTTTATTTATGGATTGAAATTGGTTTTTAAAATTGTTTGATTATTTCAATATCAAGAAATCATTTCTTTCGATTTTGAATGATGTTTTATTATTGAAAGGCTCAAAATTTGATTTTTTATTATGATTGTATAACGGTACATAGATATTTTAAGAGTGGTTAAATGATAAACCAAGGATTTTTGGTTATTTTATATCCTATAATACAGTGGTTATAGAACTTACCCATATAGTTATTCCATTTTTGTAAGTGTGACATGTATGAAAGTCAGACACAAGGTTCTTCCATTTATGTATAATTATGTCCCAAGTTACCATTATCTGTTATATTTCCTTGTTATGGTTTTTATGGTATTAATTTGATTACAAAATGGTATGAATTGATCTTACTTTAAAATAATTTTATTCAATACTTCATAGGAAAATAATTATTACATTATGATAATGTATTCATGGGTTTTCATGTTTTCACAAAACAAATAGTTTTTCTTTATTTGTGTATTCCTTACAAAGAATTTTTTACTTATCCCAAGATTAAATTATTTTTCACAAGGGTTAAGGGAGAATAGAGTAATGGATGGGGTCAAAAGAAAAATTATTATGATTTGACATTAAAATAAACCATGTTTATTATTAAATAGTTTTTATATTCTGAGAAAAGTGGATATTTAGTAGATGTGTGTAAATTTTAATATTTTAATTGTTATTTATGAATTATTCCATAATTCCCAAAAAATATAAAAATTAAAATATACTAAATTTGTAATAAAGTATAATTCTTATCTTCATCAAGATTATGTAATTTTTTAAGGTTGGGTCTCTATAGTTTGTATCAAATGTTGATTTGGATAACTGTAAAAGTTATGGTATTATTAATAACATTACCTTGAATGATTTTACCTTATGGTCAAGTTAAAATGTTATAAAATTTAAATATTATCATTTTGATTCATCTAATTTTTTTTCAGAATGATTTTTGAAAGAGGAAAAATGTGAAAATCAGTAGGATGGAATCGAGGGGAAACCATCCTTCCAAATAAAAATAATGGGATGGTAGGAATTAGAACTAGGATGTTTTGTAGTGATGGATCAGTTAAATCATGTGGTAAATGGTGTTGGGGTCTAATAAATAGAGAAAAATTATTTACCATAGATGAACATGAGTATAGAAGAGATATTTTATGGGACAACATCACCCATTATTCATAGGATCATCTGTACTCATTCCAGCAGAAGGATGAATTAAATTCATTGAAAAGATATGTGAAGTAAAGGGTTCTTCAAAACACCAATAGGTAACTCTTTCAATTTTTCATTTTTAATGTGAATCCTATCAGTGGGGTTCAATGGTTAAAAATATCAATGGAATCCATGATATTTAGGTAATTGATTGTTATTACATTATGAACATATTCATTGAGAAGTATTTTTCTAAGGCTATTCAAATTAGAATGGAAAAACAAATCATGGAATTGGGATAAAAGGAGGCAGATTCTATCGTAACATATTAAGATATGTTCACCCATTTAGCAAGACATGTCCCAAATTTTATGTGGGGTAATTATTTTAAGATAAATTTGTTTTACTCAGTATTAATGCGAAGATATCGAATGGAATTGGATTATTTTGAGTATAAAATTTGTGAGAAACTTGTTAGATGTGCGGAGAAGGTATAAATTTATATTTTTTATGTTCATGTGTCCCATGAGAATAATATAAAAAAAACTTATAATCAGAAATAAATCAGAATTCATTTAACAATGATGTTTGGATGTAAAATAAATAAATTCTCATTATGAAAAAATTGTGGTAAAAAAATCCTATAGAATTTATTTCAGTGTCTGGGAAGTACCTAATATGTCATATTTCTTGTGTCTAGAATGGACATGATCATAATATAAATGAATACCAAAGGTAATATTTTTTTAGTTATAACGAGTTAGGGAATTATGCCAATGTGTTTCCAAAGATTATTACCTTGGGTGGAAACATTGATGATCAAAATTGAATAGGTGTGGAAAAATAATTTTCAACTGCATTGGTTTCTATTTTGCCACAAAATTTATTAGATTCAAATATGATATAGGGGTTTTAATACTATTCCAGTACTCTATTAGACTCTGGATCTTGAAATTCATTCCTTTCTAAGATCTTTTCATGTAAATTGGAAATATCATCTTATGAATGTGATATAGAAAATTTTGTAATAACTCTAAGTGTGAGTATTAAATTAAACAATTATTTATGATAATATCCCAATTATCACTGGTGGGCAGGTATTTCTTGAAAATAATGTTGAAAATTTGATAGTGGAGTTTGATATAATTTTTGATATGGATTTGATTTCAATTCATCAATATAAAATAGATTAAACATTCAATAATGTTTTATTCAATGATTTCTTACCTTTGATAACCTATAAATCAGCTTGGAGATTTATTAAAGAGGGAAGTTAAATTTATCTAACATATACAATTAAAAAGAAATAAACATTTCTGATTAGTGACATCCTAATAGTAGATAAATTTATGAATTTTTTTTTTCTGATGAACATCCTAATATCGTTCCTAGTAGGAAGGTTTTATTTAATATTTAATTAGTGGTTGATTCTAAACCTAATTCTAAAGCCCTATATTGAATGGATCCAGTATAACACGTGTAATTTAAAAAATATTTACAATAACTTATTGATAAAGGATTTATTCTTCAAATCACTTAACTATGGGGTGATCCAATTTTTTTGTGAAAAAAATATGTTTATATGAAACATTGTACTCCTTATAGATCATTTAATAAAATAACTATTAATAACAAGTATTATTATCATCATGTTGATGATATGTTTGATCAGCTCCAGGGAGATAGGTATTTGTCTTAGATTGATATAACGTCCTGGTAACATCAGCTGAATGTGAAGGACGATGATATTCCAATGATCGAATTTCAAAAAAGATATGCATATTATGAGTTTCTGGTTATTTCATTCAGGTTATCTAATGCACCTTCTGTATTTATGAATCTTATGAATTAATTCATTTATTAATTTTTGTATCAGTTTTGTGGTTGTGTTTTTTTATGATATTTTGGTACATTATAAAATCCAATAAGAACATCAATGTCAATTAATAATTGTTTTGAAAACATTAAAAGAAATTAAACAATGTGTAAATTTTAGTAAAAATTATTTTTTGTTGCAACAAATTTCTTTCCTTATAAATTTTTTTATGATGATATATGTGTTGAAACTTCTACAAAAAGTTGTTAAATAAATGAAAATAACTACCAATGTCACATAAAATCATATTTTTTGGATTAAAGGGTCATCAGAAAAATGTTTTTGGAAAAAAAAAATTTTTATCTATCCCACCAACTATATTACCATGTAAGGGAGTTATGTTCAATTTGATAGAAGAATGTGATGATTTTTATCAAGAACTAAAAAAATATTGGTAAATTTTCTTGTTTCGACTCTCCCTTACAAAATGGTGATTTTTTTATCTATAATGATGATATATTGAAATTAATTGGTTTTTTACTATTAATAAATTTGTATTTAATTTCATATTCTTCATTTTAGTTGACACTATGTGAGTTAAATTCCCATACACATAATTTGTAACTAGATTATATTGTTTTTTTATTAAAAAATTAAACACATCATTTTTTTAGAGTAAAATATGAAATATATACTAATCATAAAAGTTTTAAGTATATATTCACATAGGAATAATTTAACATGTGATAGAGAATATGGTCATAACTAATAATGGATTATTATTTCATGATTCATTACCATTCTTCAAAAGAAAATTAATTTGATGAAAATTTGAGTCAAAAACTAATGCTAAATTAAATATGATACTTTTGGAATGTAACCTATTGATTAATTATTTGATGGATTTTGTCTTGGAAGTTATTGGTGCAAGAAATTATTCTATTTTGTTTTAGGTTTTAGTATAATAATATCTATTAGAGAGATTTAATCAAGAATAGAAGGAAGATAGCGAGTTGAGAAAATGGTAGAATTGTTTAAATGGACGAGGATGCCTAAATTTAAAATTTGAAAAGATTGTGTTTTGAGATATGAGAAGAGATTATTTGTTCCTTCTGATTAAAATTTGGAGAAATATTCGTTATGTGAAGATCATATTTCCTCATTTATGTTTCATATGGGAATAATTATATTTTATAGAGTCTTTAACGATTATTAGTAATGGGATGGAAAGTAAATATGTATTCCCAACTATATTGTGAATTTTTTGAGTTATCAGAAGGTTAAAGAAGAATGATTATTGACTATGGGGATGCTTCATTCTTTCCAGATCAATAGTGGAAATGGGATAATATATCCATGTATTTCTTAGTGAAATTACCAATGAAATATCAAGGAAACAATGTGATGAGGGTTAATTTTGATCGACTTGATTAATCTTCTCATTTCCTTCCTACCCAAGACACATGATCCCTAGATCAACTTTCTTGACTGTATCTTGAATAGATATTCAGGTGAAATAAAACTCCTATATTTATTGTATCTGATCCTTACCCCAGGTTCATTTATAACTTTTATAATTCATTTGGAAGTAATTTGGTAATGAATTAATTTTTATTACAACAATAAATCGACAATAAGATGGATAGACAGAACAAACAATTCAGACCATGAAGGATATTAAATGTGCTTATTCACTGAATTTCCAAGGATTTTGGAATTAACATCATTCATTGTTTGAGTTTTATTATAATAATATTTTTCATTCCAGTATACATGGGGAACCGTTTGATCCTTTATGAAGAAAAAAGGTTTCTGAAAATATATTTTTGGGATGATGTTGGGGAAAGGATGTATATAGGACCATAGTTGGTAGAATAGATGGTAGAGAATGTTTAGCTGATTTGGAGACACGTGAGGATATCCCAAATCATGGAAAAAATTTATGAGGATATGTGGAGGAACGATCATTATTTTTATGCAGGTGATCATATCATTATCAAATATTCTCTTTGGAAAAGTGTGATACATTTTGGTAAGAAGGGAATTATGTGTCCCTGGACCATTGAAACCTATTAAATAATAGAAAAAGATGTAACTATTTCTAACCGATATGATTTACCTATACATTAATTATAAGCACAGTTTATATCGTGTTTCAATTTTATGATCATATATTCTGGATCCATATACTGTTTTGAGCCCTGAAAATGTTCTATAAGGACCCAAAATTATAACATTACATAATCATGAATTTTAGTCAAAAAATAACTTCCTTTAATATTGAGGAACTTTTCAGTTTTATTGTTCTCGAGAATTGGTATATAAAACATATATAACATTACACATTAATACAATGAGAATTATATAAAAACAATATCCGTATCATCCAAAAAATAAACCATTTCATATATAACATGACTTCGTTGAAACAATTTCTTAACATTTAACATTGATTACTTCTATTAAAAACACATCCTTATAAACTATGAAAATAATTTCAAAACAAGGTATGAGCATAAGAAGCATAGGAAGGGACATAAAATGAATGAAAGAACACATTAGTCCATGAATAATTATAACATATGAACCATTTTCAAAAAGGAAACATTGGTTACCCCTATAAATTTTATTTTCGAAATTTGATATTTCCTAGAGATTTTCACAAAATATGTAGAACATAAATAGAATGATAAAGGTATCTTGGATAATTTCTGATATAATCGTGTAACCCTCTCAATTACCATATAATTGTTAACCCTCACAACTAGCATACAATTTGGGTAACCATCACAGTTACACATGCAGTAACCATACTGCCAACCTCCTATATACACTCACCCAATGCATTCGTGGTAGATAATGGTACCACCCTTTATCATAATCAATTCGCATGAACCATAACAGAGTCGTACAACATGAATAATAGCATAAAAAATTTAATTTCAAATTTCATAAAATAGAATTTTAAAAGAGGTTTTTAAAAGGAATGTCTCTTATAAATATCATATAACTGAATTGAGACTTGATAGAGTGGATGGAATATGTATATACACCATAAATACAAATATTTAAAAATAATATAAAAATTTTTATCACAAAAACAATTTTAATTCATCATAAAAAATGAAGTATAAGTTTAACCAAAAGAATAGAAATCATGTTAAATAATTCCCTTACCGCGTGTTTTTTACTTCAAAATTTAGTAAAAATATTGTATAAATATTAAAGATTGTTATTAATATCTTAAATAAACATATTCATGTTTATAATTACTTATATGATTATTTAATTACATCATTTATCACATTAATTGTTAGTATTTTTTTCATCCATTGTTTTGAGTGGTTTTTTACTTGATTTCCATTATCGATTCATGATGGATATTCTTGACGATGGGAAGTGAAACTATAGAACTGGAATTGAATGGTATTTAAATATTTCTATAACCATAAATTATAAAATTTATTATTTTTACTTCATACATGAGTGTTATAAATAATTTAAAACTTTATTGATATTTATTTAGGTTATTTTGACAATTCTTTGATCGTAGTGAACACATTTTGTTTCAGAAATAAAAAACATTTGTAAAATATGAATCAAGAATCATATAGAAGATATAATAAATGAATAATAATCTAGTTTGACTATAGAAATTTTTTCATCCCTAGTCTTGAAGGACGTTAAATAAAATTAGGTCATATCATCCACGATGATGGTAAATTGAGACATCACCAACGTTGTTTTAATTTCTTGAATAAGTGGGAGAGGAGAAGAAGTATAATGGTGAATATTCCATTAACATGATGAAATCATAAAAATGTAATATATCAGATCATTCATCCCTCTTGGATAATGTGTATGGGTAAAGAAGAATAATATAAATTAAAATTAAATGAAAAGAAATAAAACAAAAGAGGATGTTTACCTCTTGATCTATTCTCCTTGAGATCCAACATAAGTCCCTTGGTTTTGGACTTTTGGTGAGACCAGATGGTCTCAGACGTGGGGAAGCATATCGGGAGGAGGATTGGGTATAGCATAGCCAGGTCTCAAGGCTTGTGAGGTGTGGGAGGATGTGGGGAATGATGGCAGCATACATAGTGGTGGGGAGGATGGATTTTACATTATTTTAAACATTATTATAATATTTTTGTTCAAGACTATGAATAGTAATGATTCATGTGACCCCAAATAGTAAATAATACATGTATGTTCTAACGATGTGGGCTTACATCACTTATGATGTCATAAATAGTGCATTTAACATATAATTTGAATATACATTATTATACTGTATTTCACTATTCATAAAAAATTACAGAATTTCAGAAAAATCCAAAAAATTCACCTTAACCATTTTTCAACACGTATAATTCAAAAATGAAATAAAATTTTTGAAGTTATTTTTTGAAATATTATTAATGTAATTTTGAAATAAAATCACAATTTATTCAAAAATAATAATTTTAAATCAATACCTAACTTTTTAGAACCTAGGAAAATCAATCAAGTTGTCGTTATCTTAAATCCTTATGAAAATAAAATAATATTACATTTTTCAATTCATTACGGTCATAATATTATTCATAAGGGTATGTTACTATTAACCAAAAAATTCAATTTGGTTCTATTAGACTCCAAATTACTTACTAATCACAACAGTAGATAACTATTTTACAAAATTCAAAACATAGAAGTGGAAAAATTATGTTTCAAGGATTGTTATAGATATCTCAGAAAAAAAAAGTTTCATGAATTTCATTTTTAAAAAATTATTGGGGTGTTACATTTTCCCTGCCTTCCGAAAATTGAATTTTCATAATTTTATTTGGTTCTTAAACAAGTCAGTGTACCATTCCCTCATAGAATTTTCATATTACCATGTTGCTTCTTAAACTATGTGCTTTCTCCATAAAACCGTTTTCTGGTGGATTTCCTTATTCTGAATAAATGTTCTATTTGATTAAGAATCTGAACTAGTTTATCATCAAAATAAAGGTTCTCTTCTTGCTAAATAGCATCTAGGACCTAGACACGAGAGGAATCTGGCACATACATTCTCAACACCGAACAATGAATAAAATTGTATACCTGAGATAAACTCATAGGAAAAGGTACTCAATAGGTTATTGTTCCAACTCTCTCCTAAATTTTCTATGGTCAAATAAACTATGGAATTATCTTTCCTTTCTTAAAAAAACACACAACACTTTTCCATTGAGAGATTCTTAGATAACCATGATCACCTATATAAGAAAAGTAATTCGTCCTATTTTCTACCTAACTATCTAGGTACTCCGAGTTTCCCTCATGTGTTGCTGGACCATTTTCACTTTCCCAGCACTTGCTCTACTAATTCTGGAACCATCAACTTCATTTCCCTGAATTCACCCCAATAAGAAGGAGTTCTACACTATTTCCCATATAATGCATCAAAAAGGGATATATTTACACTAATGTAAAAATTTCCATTACAAAAAATTTCAAACCATTGGGAAAGGTCCGATAACCTTTATATTAAACCATACAAATGGTTATCGAAACCGTTGGTTGGGGAGCCATGAGGATAGGCATATCCGAAAACTTCCATGTGAACCAATGGTATATGGATGAAAAATAGATTATAGTCCAACAGTTTCTTATAACCATTAGTATAAATGTATACAAATGGTATAAAACCATTGGAAATATCCACAATCATGTCCATACCAATGGTTTCCAAACCGTTGGTATATAATATAACCAATATTTCATCACAAACCGTTGGTAAAAGTTATGTAAAAGAATATATACCAACGTCTTATAAACTGTTGGTATATACTTTTACCAACTATTTCATTTAAATCAATGGTATATGTTTTGTATTCACATATATTCCAATAGTCTACAACTTTTGGCATAGGCTTTATGCTGCAGCAGCAAGCCTGGCTCCGCCTTGTGCACCTGCAACACATCCACCAGTAGACCTGCCTCGCCCCTATTCAAAATTCATACAGAATTATGAAAAACTACAGTATACATACATAATTCTGTACGAATTTATACATCCAAATACCTCCAATTCATTATTTAATTACCTAGTACAAACGTACATAATTAACACATAATTCATATGGTAATTATAACATTTATACAGATACAAGAACTATACACATACAAAACTAACACATAATTCATAAGTTAATTGAATTCATATGAAATTGGAAACATAATTTAAAAGGAAATTATTGTATACAATACATAATTCGTAATTAGATACATATAATATTGGATTCTCTATAATATATACAGAATTGAATTTAGAATTTAGAATGTAATAACCCCTATATAGGAAAATTAGGTTTCAGGTTTGGAATATGGAATTTTGGTTCATAGGAATGGGTGAATTCAGAAGAGATTTGAATTTTTGGATAATGTGGTATGCCATGTTATATTAAGGGTTCATGTGACATGGGGGGTGGGGACCATCCATGGGGTTGGAGGGTGTTGTCCAAGGGGTTATAGGGTGTCTAGGGGGTGCGGGTGTCAACTGGGTGGGGGGGTTTGTTGTCCATGGGGGTGGGGGCGATGTCCTTGGGGGTGGGGTTGTCCAAGGGGTGGGGTGTCTAGGGTGTGGGGTGTCCAGGGGTTGGGGGTTTCTCCAGGGGTTGGGGGGCTATCCAAGTGGGTAGGGTGTGTCTGGGGGGGGGGGGTTAGAGTGTCCAAGGGGTGGGGGTGTCCCATGGGTGGGGGTGTCTAGGGGATTGGGGTGTCCAGGGGTGGGGGTGTCCAGGGGGTGGGGTGGTGTCTAGGGGGTTGGGGGTTGTCCAGGGGGTTGGGGAACTCCATGGGGTGGGGGTATCTAAGGGGTGGGGGATTATCCAGATGGTTTAGTGGTGTCCAAGGTGGTGGAGGTTGTACAGGGGGGTTGGTGGTTGTCCAGTGGGTGGGGGTGTCTATGGGTGGGGGTGTCCAGGGTGGTGGGAGGGTGGTTGGGGTGCTGTCCAAGGGGGTAGGGGTGTCCAAGGAGTGGGGGTGTTCAGGATGGGGGTGGTGTCTTAGGGGTTGTGGGTTGTCTAGGGGGTCGAGGTTGTACAAGGGGGTATGGGTTTTCTAGGGGGTGGGGTGGTGTTTATGTGGGGTGGGGGGCTGTCCAAGTGGTTGGGGGATTTCCAAGGGGATAGGGGGTGTCAAGGGGGTGGGGGTATCCATGGGGCTATCCAATGGGGTGGGGTTATCCATGGGTGTGGGGTCCAAGGGTGGGGTTTCAAGGGGATGGGGGCTATCTAGGGGGTTGGGGTAGTTGTGCATGGGGTAGAGGTGTTCAGGGGGTGGGGGTGTCCAGGTGGTTGAGGGTGTCCCGAGGAGTGGCCAATCCTGGGGGGGGGACGATGTCTAGGGGGTGGAGGCTATCCAGGGGTTTGGGGTTCAAAGTGGGTAGGGGTGTCTTAGAGATGGGGGTGTCCAGGGGGGGCTGTCTAGGTGGATGGGGTTGTCCTTGGGGGTGGGGGTAGTCCATGCGGGTGGTGGTGTCTAGGGGTGGGGGGTTTTAGGTGTTGGGGTTGTGTCTGGGGGGTGGGAGTTGTCCAGGGGGTTGGGGTTGTCCAATGGGTTATAAGCTGTCAAGGCGTCCAGGGGGTTGGGTGGTGTATGGTGGCGGTGTGTCCAATGTGTTGGGTGTTGACCAAGGGGGTAGGGGGTGTCCAGGGGGTGGGGTATCCAGGGATGGGGGTGTCAAGGGGGTGGGGGTGTCTATGTGGTGGGGTGGAATCCAGGGGGTGGGGGAAGTCCATGGTTGTTGTGTTGTCTAGGAAGATGGGGGAACTCCATTGGGTTGGGGGCTATCCACAGGGTAGGGGTGTCCCTGGGGGGTGGGGGTGTCTAGGGGGTGGGGATGTATAGGGTGGTGGGGGTGTTTAGGGGGTGGGGGTTTTCTTGGAGGGGAGGGGCAGTCCAGGGGGTGGGGATGTCCAGGGGGTGTGGGTTGTCTAGGTGGTTGGGGGGTCTATCTAGGGGGTGGGGCCATCCAAGGGGTTATGGGTATCAAGGTGGCTGCGGGATTTCTAGGGGTTATAGGGTTTCCATGGTGTGAGGGGTGTCAATGATGTAAGGGTTTTTAGGGGGTTTTCTAGGGGGTTTCCAGGGGGTGGAGATATTCAGGGGTTGGGGGACTATCCAGGAGGGGTGGGGGACTGTCTAGGGGGGGTGTAACGCCCCGACCCCAGTTACCCAGAGTCGGTGCATTATTACATAACTCTGGCCAGATCACAAAGGATCAAGTCTCAAAAGGCCGATTAGTTTAGTATCCTTGTAAGTTCTAGATACATTCATAAGGTTTACATTACATCATAAGGTAAAAAACTACAACAACATTTTTTCCTCATATCCCCTCATACTATCCCTACAGGTCATTCACAAATTACTTCTTCACATCCTGGGAAAAATAAAACATTGAAAGGGGTGAGCTCATATGCTCAGTAAGGATAACAATATTGCAGAAGCTTTCATAGATAATCATAAACACTTAAGGCAATCTATAACTAAAACAAAAGCCTTTTAAACTTGAACTTAAACATAATATGACAGAAAAAAATGAAATAATGCAATTTACTTATTCAGATGGATATTCTACTAGTCGAATAATCACATGCAATATCAATAACAACTTTCATGATGTTGGAATTCATAATGCCAAACTATCATAACCACATAGCCAAGGCCTCGTGCCAAGACTACAAATAAGATTTTGTCAAGGCCTTGTGACAAGACACTAGTTTGTCTCATGAGACCTACCGATGCATTGAGGAGCTATAGAGGGATCCACCCATCACTTTCGATGTCCAATGCATTCCTCATATTAAAAGTTTGAAACATAACATAAACATTCATATTAAACTAGAAAACGAAATGTCAATAATTTAACCATAAACCATGAATGGTATAAAAATAGCACATCCACAGTCAAACATAACTCATTCGATACAATATTGAAGATTGTATTGTATTATATTAACCTCAATCAAGAATAATGAAGGATATTGACATAGATTAAAATCATCATCAAACTATTGTGAGAAATATCCCCCATTTTCTTGAAAACATTTAAAAGTCACACTATTTGTCAAGAACCCATTTAAAATATATTTTTGAATCAAAGTGTCCCATACCAATTTTGAAACTTTTAAAATGAATTTTGAATTGGAAACATTAATTTCCTTATAAATAAATCCTTAAAACCATTATTAAAACATGTACATTAATGAGAATAATAAATCATTAAAACACATTAAAATGATATTTTTGATAGAGTTCCTAACAAAAATAGAGACACATGAATAAAAATAATTTAGATAATAGATACCATTTAATATAATGAGAATAAAGGGATTCATGATATACTATGTCAAAGTACATTATATACACCATATAAAAATGATTTGGTGTATAACAACAAAGGAGTCTCAAGGGAATATAAATTGAGATGAAATATCTCATAAAGGCTGTATCATTAGGTTAAAGATAAATGAATGACATAATTATGTGTGAAAAATATAAATACACTCAATATGATTGGATATTCAGTGTAACACAATCAAAGGACATTCACACATATTCTTGTAAAAACAACACCAATGGATTGGATGCTTAACTCAACAAATCAAGATTGAGTAAAAATTACTCTTATCAAGTTCATACCAATGACATGAGAATTTATCAATGGATTGATTATGTGTATCAAAATTATATCCACATAATGGAGAGCGGAAATTATGACATAATTAAATGAATAGTGATTCGACACATAATCATGGAGTAAAATAATCATTGAGGTATGCGTAAAGCCAAATGAGTGGAAATTAAAATTTCAAATTTCCTTATTGATTTGGTATCTTATCAAACATACACCAATGAAAGAAGGATCATAAAATTATGATGTAAATATCCATAAATAAAATTATATTACACAATTAATACAATCATTAGCAGTACACACACCACATGCAATAAATAAGTGGTGAACAATGGAAATCTCACTGAATTAAAAGTGAGATAAGAAACCCCTTACATTGTACTTTTTCCTTGGTCAAGGGTAGGTTAAAATATTGTATAATTGTGAAATAATTGTTATTGAATTACAAAAGAATAATTTACAATAATTTGATATCATATATGATCTTTTATCATTGATTTGTTAATAATATCTCAGTATTATCGTCATTTCGAGTATTAACGGATTCATTTTCCATTATACAATTTGTTATGAGAGCCGTATTTGTTATGGAAGGGATTTATCTTATTCATATCCATAATTATATCATGTCTCTAAAAATTATTTTTATTCATCCTATGAAATTTAGTCTTTAATGGATACGATGGGGAATGAATCTCATCGCGTTAGTTGAGACGGTAGTCTGTACGTACGCACGAGCGACAATATCATTATTTTGATATTGAAATAATATATAATTGGATGGTATATCATATATAAAGAATCATTATCATGTTGTATTTATTATTTACATGAACTATAAATCATTATTATACCCATCTAAATAATAATATATTGAATAACAATTACACCACGACGTGGAGACGGTAAGCCGTACGTACGCACGTATGGTGACATGTCATTCAAGGGATGGATATAATAATGATTTTTTCTGTTATATATTTATAATAACATCAAAATATATAGAAGATACTGGAGATATAATTTTATTAGGGGAATAACAAAGAAGAAGAAGTTGAAGAAGAAAGGAACTTGAAAAAGGGTGGTGAAAACATTACCTCTTCTTCGGGTTGTTTCTTTTGATTTGATCAAAAGGGTCATTATATTGGCTTTATGATCAAACTAATGTCTCTATGATGAATTGAGGGAAGTTTAGAGAGTATTTGGATAGGGATTGGCCGAACCAAAAGGCTTTGACGAGGTGAATTAATGATAAGGGGGTGCTCTTTTATAAGAGGGGTGAGGGGCACCTTTGGAAAAGCTAGAAATATTATTTTATATTAAATTAATATTCGGTTTCTAATGGCTAAAAAGTGTATTATTTAATGTTAAAGGTGGTGATAGGTCTAAAAACACTAAACAAATAGAATTTAGAGAGGTTTATGTTTCTATATTAACCTTATCTTTATGTATCAACTATTAGTTAATTAGTTTCACTTTCACAATGTCTCTTTGTATTTTAATATTACATGGTTAATAAAATTACTATATACATCAAAAGCCACCATGTGGTCCATTAATGATTCACCTATCATGATATAAGTCGCTAGGTCGATCCTTAGATTTTTTGGAATTTAATATCAATTAATAATATATTATTTGTTATAAAAACTCTTTTATGTCAATTTTGTCACTATTCAATAATTGATTTTTTGTAAATATCATAACAGAATGATTAATTCGAAAAAGTTTAATTAAATAAATCCTAACATTTCATATTAACCTATAAAATTATTGGTATTTATTAAAAGTTGCAAATTACATTTATTTGGGTATTTATAATATCAATTTTTATAATGTCTCATTAATTAGGTAATTACTGCATCACCATTGTGTCATAAATAAATTATATTATTTATGGTCTAAAAATTATAAATAAAATATCATTATGTAGGAAATAATTTTCTCATTCTAATTAATTTCTATAGTAGAAAATACATCATAAATAACCTTATGGAAAAATTGTTTTTCTAAAAGATATATGCTTATGGTATTTTTGTAATTATTTTAATTTAATTAAAAAAAATTGTCCCTATCACCTACAAGTGGCTGAATGGGGTCATAAAATCGACCCAAAGATTCCCATGGTCGGAAATGTATCCACAAATAAGGTTAGGACACGTTTTAGTGTAATTTATTATTGTTATAATATTATTTTTAACCCTTGTTTACCAGATT
This sequence comes from Viscum album, assembly GCA_963277665.1. Lineage (NCBI taxonomy): Eukaryota > Viridiplantae > Streptophyta > Magnoliopsida > Santalales > Viscaceae > Viscum > Viscum album. The sequence continues at coordinate 133,755,695 of OY728162.1, forward strand.
TACCCTTTATCCATGGTAAATAAAATATTTACCGAAGTACTTATTCAAAATGTCTAAAAATAAAAGTTACATATTTAAACAATTTTGAAATCCTAATTCCAAATAAGGAATCTATTTTTCCAAATTCGAAACACAGAAGTGGTAGAAATTAATTTAAAATTAATTCCCGCTGTCAAAACAAGAAGTGTGTTTTTAAGATATAATAACTATCTAAAGATTGTTACTTGTTTATATCCGGTTTAATTGTGAAATTATGTCCAATGACCAACATTGTGTTAAACGGTAAAAATATATTATAAATATACTTTAAAACCACTCAAATTCATAATTTATCACTATTAATTATTTTGATTAAAAAAATTGTTTTTAATTAAAATTTAGTAATTTTCACTATTCATCAAAATATAAAATTATCCGAAAAGTACCAAAATTTCACCCTAGGCTAAATTAGATATTCCAAATCCAAACATGAAGTTCATTTTGAGAGATAAAATTTATAAAATTTCAAAATGTGGGTATTACTATTCATAACAGCTACTTTGATTGGTCGAGTTGTGTTAGAACTCGAAGTTGCATACAACACACGCTACTGTATTAATCAAAGAGAAGCGTACCGTGTAAGCTTGGGGTGTTACATTTTCCCCTACATTAATAAATTTTGTCCTCACAATTTTTAAAATTGGGCTTGGGAATATAATGGAAAGTCCCACATCGGAAAAAGTGTAAATAAAACTATCTCTTTAAAAGAAAGAAAGAGAAGTACAAAGGTCACCCAATATAACCTATACTAGTATTCAATGTTGAAAAAAATGGATACAGATGATAAAATAAGTGTCATGTTCTAATGGAGATGGATAGAAAACATGATCAGGAGAAAGTTAACAATAAGAAAACCAAAAACTTATGATGGGACAAACAGTCATCAGTTTCCCAGTAGGAAAAGTAAAGGAAATTTTTTTTAAGTTACATCAAAAAAATATGAGGAATAAATTTCTGATATTGATTAAGAACATAAATAGATATAATTAATTTTTAAGTAAGGTTTCATTCTTTAATAAATTTCCACCCCAAACCCATTTTTTTAAACGATGAGTATTCAAGAAGACATGGTCACACTAGAATAGATAGAATAAACTTCTATAGAATATCATGATCCACGCAGGATAAACTATATATTTATATTGTGTTTAGAGATTAATCAAAACCAAAATGGTTAGTACAAGATCTAATGATCCCCCAAAAGGATATTCCTTGAGACAAATAAACACTAATATTAATTTCTAAAATCAATACCCCAACATTAAATATATACCATTAAATAAACAATTGTCCTTAAAATCCTTCAATATAATCCAAACAAATATTGAAACCCAAAAAAACAAATTGGTTATGTAGTCTTCCACGTTAAATTGTATCTCCAAATGACATCAACTACTCTTAAAGTAATATACTTAAAAGTGATTAACCTAATCAGATATTCTCTATTACAGGTTAATAATTTCCATAAATAACCCAAATTACTATAAATTCAAAATAAAAACATAGATAAAAATCCACCATTACTCCTCAAATAAAATCTAATAGAATTTTATTTTCCTTGAGCATATAGTCTTACCCACAAAGCGAACATCTTCCAAAATAACATTCATCACTTAATCACTAAATCATTTTCTTATACTAAGGGTATTCATTTGAAAATACATAAGATCCCAAATGAACTTATTATTGATCAATAAAATCATTAAACTAAAAATAACTAGTCACACTAACTAGGGACTTCACGTAGTCCAGTGGTAGGTGATATGTCCCAATCGCACATTGGTTTTCAGTTCGATTCCCACAGCTTTTTCCGACGCGACGGGTTGTCACACGGTCTACTTGTTGTCCTTATTCAAAAACTATATTTTATAATATTACAAAAATGAGATAATTTCCGCAAAATAACCATAACATAATTTAACCTCAAATGTTTTCCAATACCTTACATTTTCATCCCAAAATATAATATCTTGTAATTTCCTAAAACCCAATGATCATATAAGACCAAATGGTTATTTATAACTATATCCGAAACAGAAAAGATAATTCTTCCTCAAATATCATTTTCACATGATAAATTGAAGGTTTACACATACAAGAGAAAATTCTTCCAAAGTAATCCCATCAATGAAGAGCACTAAAACTATTAAACATTTCACCATCCATTTATTTACACATAGTTTCTTCATCATATGTTCCTCTGATTCCCACACTCCCTCTTCCATCTTATGATTTATCCATAGAACTTTTACCAGACGAGTCATCCTGTTTCTCAACACTTCATATTTGGTATGAAGAATTCTGATAGGCTCTTCAAGATAAGATAGATCGGGTTCCAGTTCTAATTCTTCATAGATGAGTTCATGCATTGGGCCAGACATGTATTTTTTCACTGGTTATATGTGGAACACATCATACTCTTGAGAGACTAGGCGGAATTTTCTTTTTGGTAGAATGTGTTCATGTGTCACAATGGTACCTCAGGAATTTTTCAAAATCATCTACTTACTTTACCCAAAAACATCTCATCCATCATGGATTATATCGATGGAATCATCGATGCATCATAAAAAATTAGGTATTTCTTATATATAATTTTTATTCATCGTCTTTAACATGTTTATTTAGAAAAATTATTACTGATTCATCTTCAAATATTTCATAATAAGGCTTTGGTATTAGTTTCTGTATGTCCCAAAAGACATAAATATATAATTTGATACATATAGGTTGCTCTATGGTCTCCCTCTTCTACAACATCTAGAAAATCATTTAGTGCATCGTAATTCTGAGATAAAGTGAAGAATTTGAAAAGACCCTGATGGTACTTCAAATGCATATCATGGTAAGAAAGTTGAGAGCGCAATATTAACCCATAGTCGGTACATGATCCTTGAAATAATCATGCAATACTAGAGGTATTGGATGTCTCATAAAGTTGTTTGTATGCAACTTGGACATTTGAAAATGTTTCAACATCATATGCGCATGACTTCTGGATAATAATTGTAAGTTTTTATTCAGGAAGAGTGAGAAGAGTTGTTCGTGATCTTGCTCCCTCCATGTTTTAACTAACAAAAAGAAAATACAATTCGGGTTTTTGAATAATTATCTAATAAGAATGTAAAAAAATTAGACATAATAGGATAATGATGTAATTGCACAATATATCCCAACTTGGGGTACCCTATGTTAAAATCTAGGTTATCCACTATCTCTTTCTCAACATATATTCATAGGGGTATTTTTTTATTCTTTTTATAATGGTTCATACTAATCTTGTGAATTTACCAAAGCATATCCCATGGGACTCTCTTAACCAAGCGTGAAACAAGGCCCATTGTCATGAACCAGTTCCCATTCAAGTCTAGCTCAAAGAGGTGTTTTCGGGTTTTACCCCTAGGTACATCTGTGCTAGAGCTGCCTCTACCTTCTCGTATCCAGACAGGGATGTATTTCTTGGAAAACTCACAAAATCTCTACAATACCAATATTCTAGGAAGTTCTTATATACCAATCCTCAAAGTCCATCTTAGGTCTATGTGCTCTAATCAGAGTTTATCTAAATATAGCACCCAAGGTTTGTACTAAACTTTCTTTGATGCCAACTATAACGCCCCGACCCCAGTTACCCAGAGTCGGTGCATTATTACATAATATTGGCATGATCACAAAGGATCAAGTCTCGAAAGACCAATTATTTTAGTAGCCTTGGAAGTACAAGATACATTCATAAGGGTTACATTACATCATAAGGTAAAAAAAACTACAACAACATCTTGTCTTCATATCACCTCATACTATCCCTACAGGTCATTCAAAAATCACTTCTTCACATCCTGGGAAAAATAAATCATTGAAAGGGGTGATCTCATATTCTCAGCAAGGATAACAATATAGAAGAAGCTTCCATAGATAAGCATAAACACTGAAGGCAATGTATAACTCATACAAAAGCCTTTTAAACTGGAACTTCAGCATAATATGGCAGATATAAAATGAAATAATACCATTTACTTATTCACATTGATATTTTACTAGTCGAATAATCAAATTCAATATCAATAACCACATTCATGATGATGGAATGCATAAACCATGAATGGTATAAAAATAGCACATCCATAGAAAAACATAACTCATTCGATACAATATGGAATATTGTATTGTATCAGATTAACCTCAATCGAGAATAATGAATGATATTGACATAGATTAAAATCATCATCAAACTATTGAGAGACATATCCCCCATTTTCTTGAAAACATTTAAAAATCACACTATTTTTCAAGAATCCATTTAAAATAGATTTTTGAATCAAATATTTTCATAAGACTTTGAATCTTTTAAAATGAATTTTTATTTTAAAACATTAATGTCCATATAAATAAATCCTTAAAACCATTTTTAAAACATGGACATTAATAAGAATAATAAATCTTTAAAACATTTTAAAATGATATTTTATTTAGAGTTCCTATCCAAAAGAGAGACACTTCAATAAAAATAATTGAAATAATAAATACTTTTAAATATCATGAGAATAAAGGGATTCAGGATATACTATGTCAAAGTACACTATATACACCATATAAGAATGATTTGGTGTATAACAGCAAAGGAGTCTCAATGGAATGTAAATTGAGATGAAATCTCTCATAAAGGTCGTATCCGTAGGTTAAGGATAAATCAATGACATAATTACGTGTGAAAAATATAAATACACTCAATATGATTGGATATTCAGTGTAAAACAATCAAAGGACAGTCACACATATTCTTGTAAAAACAACCCCGATGGATTGGATGCTTAACTCAACAAATCAAGATTGAGTAAAAATTACTCTCATCAAGTTCATACTGATGACATAAGAATTTATCAATGGAGTGATTATTTGTATCAAAATTATATCCATAGAAAGGGGAGTGAAAATTATGACATAATAAAATGAATAGTGATTCCACACATAATCCTGGAGTAAAATAATCAATGAAGTATGTGTAAAGTCGAATGATTGGAAATTGAAATTTTGAATTCTCTTATCGATTTGGTAACTTAAGAAACATACACCCATGAAAGAAGAATCATACAATGATGATGTAAATATCCATAAATTAAAGTATATTACACAATGAATATAATCATGGGCAGTACACACACCACATGCAATAAATAAGTGGTGAACAATGGAAACCTCACGGAATTAAAAGTGAGATAAGAAACCCCTTACATTGTACTTTTTTCTTTGGTAGAGGGTAGGTTAAACTCATGTATAATGGTGAAATAATTTTTATTTAGTTACACAATAATCATTTACATTAATATGATACGATATATGATCTTTTAACAGTGATTTGTTAATAATTTCTTAGTATTATCGTTCTTTTGGGTGTTAACGGATTCGTTTTCCTTTATACTATTTTTTATGCGAACCGTATTTGTTATGGATGGAATGTATGTTATTCATATCTATAATGATATCATGTATCTAAAAATTATTTTTATTCATCAAATGAAATTTAGTCTTGAATTGATACGATGGGGAATGAATCTCATCGCGTTTGTGGAGACAATAGTCCCTACGATCGCACGAGCGACAATATCATTATTTTGATATTAAAATAATATATAATTGGATGGTATATCAAATAGACAGAATCATTATCATGTTATATTTATTATTTACATTATTATACATCATTATTATACCCCTATAAATAATAATATATTGTATAACAATTAAACCATGACGTGGAGACGGTAGGCCGTACATACGCACGTATGGTGACATTCCATTGAAGGGATGGATATAATAATGAATTTTGTTGTTCTATATTTATAATAACAAAACATTATATAGAAAATTATGGATTTATTATTTTAGAAATGGAATAACAAAGAATAGGAAGTTGAAGAATAAAGGATCATGAATAAGGGTGGTGAAAACATTACCTCTTCTTCGGGTTCTTTCTTTTGATTTGATTAAAAGGGCTCCATAGGAAGGATTTATGATCAAACTAAGGCCTCTAGGATGAATTGAGGGAAGTTAAGAGAGTATTTGGGTAGTTTTTGGCAGAACAAAAAGGATTTTAAGGTGTGAATTAATGAGAAGGGGAATTCCCTTTTATAAGAGGGGTGAGGGGCACCATTGGAAAAGTTAGAAATATTATTTTATAATAAATTCATATTCGATTTCTAATGGCTCCAAAGTGGATTATATTAAGGTTGATGTTGGGATAGGTCGAATACCACTAAACCAATAAGATTTAGATAGGTTTCAGTTTCTATATTAACCTTATCATTAAGTATTAACTCTTAGTTAATTAGTGTTACTTTTACAATGAATCTTTGTATTTTTATATTATATGGTTAATAAAATTACTATATACATCCAAGAGACCCCCCAAGTGGTACATTAATGATAAAATTATCATGAAATAAGTATCTTGGATGAACCTTAGTTTTTTAAGAATTTAATATCAATTAATAATATAATATTATATTTTAAAATTCTTTTATGTCAATTTTGTCACTATTCAATAATTGATTTTTCTAAAAATCAGAACAGAATGATTACTTCGAACAAAGTTAATTAATTTAATCATAAAATGTCATAATGACCAATAAAATTATTGGTATTTATAAAAAGTCTAAAATTACATTTATTTGGGTATTTATAATATCAATTTTTCTAAGTTTTCATTAATTAGGTTATTACTACATCACCATTGTGTCATAAATAAATTAGATTATTTAATGTCTAAAAATTATAAATCAAATTCCATTATGTAGGAAATATTTCTATCTCTTTAATGAATATTTATTGTAGAAAATCAAACATATATAGACTTATGTAAATTTTTTTTTTCTAAAAGATATATGCTTATGGCATTTTTGTATTTATTTTAACTAAATTAAAAACAAGTGTCCATATCACCTACAATTGGCTCCATGGGGTCCCCAAATCGATCCAAAGATTACTGTGGTCGGACGTGTATCCACAAATAAGGTTAGGACACGTTTTAGGGTAATTTAGTATTATTATAATATCATTTTTAACTCTTATTTACCGGATTTACCCTTTAACCATGGTAAATAAAATATTTACCGAAGTAATTATTCAAAATGTATAAAAATAAAAGTTACCTATTTACACAATTTGGACAACCTGATTCCAAATATGGAATCCATTTTTCCAAATTCAAAACACAGAAGTGGCAGAAATTAATTTAAAATTAATTCCCGCTGTCAAAGTAAAAAAGCATGTATTTAAAATATAAAAACTATCAAAAGATTGATACTTGTTTTTGTCCGGTTTAATTGTGAAATGATGTACAATTACCAAAATTATATTAAATGGTAAAAATATATACTAAATATACTTGAAAACCACTAAAATTCATACTTTATCACTATTAATTATTTTGATTAAAAAAGATGTTTTTAATTAAAATTTAGAAATGTTCACTATTTATCAAAATATAAAAGTTATCCGAAAAGTACCAAAATTTCACCCTAGTATAAATTAGATATTCCGAATCCAAAAATGAAGTTCATTTTTTTAGATAAAATTTATAAAATTTCAAAAATTTGATATTACTATTCATAACAGATACTTTGATTGGTCAAGGTGTGTTAGAACTCGAAGTTGCGTAGAACACACGCTACTGTATTAATCAAAGAGAAACGTACCGTGGAAGATTGGGGTGTTAGAGTGGGTTTCTAGGATGTAAGGGGTTATCCAGGGGGTTAGGAGCTATCCAGGGGGTGGTGGGGTTTTCCAATGGGGTAGGGGTGTTCAGGGGGTTGAGGGGGCTGTCCAGGGGGTCGAGGTGTCCAGGGGTGGGGGTGTCCAGCGGTGTTGGGGGCGTCCAAGGGGTGGGGTGTTTGTCACGAACCAGCCTGAGTACCCTGGTAACCCGATAATTGAGCTGACCCTGACATAGCCCGAAGGGCATTCCTGATCCCCACGGGTCAATGACTACCACCTGGCATCGTACAACATAGAAGTGGGAACGATTTTTCCAAAAGAATGCGGAAGAAAAATAAAACAAAGCAGTATGAATAACATAAGAAACTCCATTGGGAGTGATGTACCAGAATATAACAAGTCATATAAGCCCAAAGTAATACAACCCAAGTACAAAAACTGGGGAAACAACCCCAAGGTCCCTAAGGAAACAAATCACCAAGATCAAAGATCAACAACTGGATCCACTTCCAAGAGACCCCTTTCCTTTGCTCGATCCTGGAAGAAGAAAGTCTACAAACACCCGAAGGAAAAATTAAGGTGTGTGCCTAAACCCAGTAGGATACCACCAAAGATTCTGTAACAGATTCCAAATATATAATATCCAAAGAAAAGCTATCAATTTTCAAATAAACATTTTTGGCAATTCAAAAGAATATTTAAACAAAAAATGCTATACATTTTCAAATGATGGAAAAAATATTTTAGGAAAGGATTTTACAAATGATGGAATATTTCTAAAACAATGGATTAAATAAAACATTTATATAAAATAGTTTATATAAATTTAGCAGGCATGTAAAGCAGTTCAAAATCATTGGAATGCATTAATATCTCAAATATAAATAATCAAGGGGAGCAACATGGTCATCTTGCAAAAGGTACGATAGTATTAACCAGTTATAGGATTCAACACTCTCTATGTGAACTCAGAGAAATGTGTATACACACGTCCCTATGACATTGTCTAAAGGAGACTCGTCACCAACCCATCGATGATGTGACCTGCTGAAAGTAAGTTTTATAATGTTGTCGTTGCATAGAGTGTATCCAAATAACTCACTAACTACCTAAGGCTTTCATGTGCTCTTACATGATGGGTGAACTATTTTAAGACTGCTTAAAAATAATATCAATCCCATTCTTCAATTTCAAAAGTTCCAATTTCTATCCATTTAAAATCAAAACAAGTTTATTTCAAAACATGCCTTTTTACAAGATAATACCAAAGGGTTTCTATCTAATCATTTTAAGCCATTTTCACCAGTTTCAAATCCAATCAATACCAATTCCATCATTACAAAATTTATTTCCACAATTAAATTCAATAATTTAATTAAATTCATTTCCATCAAATCCATAATTTAAATTAAAACAATTTAAATCATCCAATTTCCATAAACACATCCAATTCAATGGAATAGGTATTTAATCAATTTAATTGAATGAAAATTTGAGCAATTGAATTTAAATCAAAAATTGGAATAAATCAAGAAATACAAGGATAATCAATTTGGCTACATGGAATAGAACCACCTACTTCAAGGTCGAGGATGACAACAACAAAGACAAACCACCCTGCATGGTTCAATACACCTCCTCAGGGCCATATTACTATAAGCGTCGAAGCACCAAAACATGATCTCCGTCAAGGGTTCCTAGAACCAAACCCACTATTTTATATCACAAAGAAAAAAAATATCACATGAGATGATATTTTCTCTCTCCTAGATAATTTCTAAATTATCGTTTTAAAATATAACATGTGATGATAATTTATCTCACCAGGATAAGTTTCAAAATATATATATTATTACATGCGATAATATTTATATTTCATTGAAAAAAATTAGTTTATCATTATATCTGCTCATGGGCTTAAGATTATCCTCAAAATAATTATCTTTTATAAACTCACAATTATCGATTTAATAATATTTATAATTTACCTCTGATAATCTCAAAATTATTCGTTGATAAATTGAAGTTTTTATCACTTGATATTTTTTATACCATGTTCTTCGATAAACTCATTAAAATATCTTTTGACAGTCATATGTAATTATCGTTTGATAATTCTAAACAACTATCCATAAATAGCTTTCAAGAAACTAATGTTTTATAAAACCTTGCAAATATATTTGATAAAGTTATTTGAAATAAAATTATCCTTAATGAGTTTATCAACATACCTATGTATATGTATATATATATACATATATATATATATACATATATATATATACATATATATATCTATATATCATAAAATTAATAATATAAAATTTATTATTTGATGAATCTTATATTATACCTATTATTATATTTTTCTTTTTTCTCATTTATTCAAGCCCCTTTTTATTATAAACGCATATAAGAAAAAAAATAAATAAAAAAATAAATAAAATATAACCAAAGAAGAACAGGTAGGTCATGGTGTGCACACTGGATGTGGAAGGAAAACGTAGGTCTGACTTAATGTTTAGAGGTCGACTACGCTATGCAGGGAAGATCTGCAGTCTTCCGGACTCGTGTAGAACAACAATACTAAGGAAATGAAATAGTTAGGGTATTTAAAATCCCACAACATATGTTTTCCCCCAATTAAAGAATAATGAATCAAGATGATTTAAAACCCCAATGGAATTATTAAATACGCCCCATTAATGCATTGATATGAGAAACCGTTGAAAACAATAAAAAATGAAGGTTTTGAAACTCCCACAGTGTAAAAATGTAGTTTGGCGTCAAATTTAGAGATGATGAACAGTAACTCCCGTTTTTATATAATTAATATTTTTATAATTTAACCTAAAAATTAAATGACAACAAACATCCATTGCGAATGAAAGTAATACCCTGACTAGGGTAAAAACCTTGTTGCAGACTCAACAGTGGTCTCGGATTTCTCAAACGATAAGTGGTTTGAGAGATATTAATGATTTTTTAATGAAAACTCAGGATAAATAAATAATTAAAATAAAAAGTATTGTTTTTGCGAGCGAGACGTCCTAACGCCTGATTCGAAAAAATGTCAACCTTATCTAGGGTAAACACCTCATTCCAAACCCATCGGTGGTGTCAGATTTTCCATACGATGCACTGTTTGGGAGATATTTAATTTCTAATAAATAATATATTAAATATTGTTTAAAAACATTATCTCACGAGCGAGTCATATAAATGTCTAGCGCATTTGAATGTTATACCCCTCCTAGGGTAAACACTATATTTCAGATATAACCGTGGTCTCAAATTTCTCATATGATTTACCATTTTGGAGTTATTCAATTATTTTGAATAAATTGTCCAGGCATAAAATAATATATTGAATATTTTTATTCCATCCACTTCGAGACTTTTCATACCTCTAAAACTCATACTTACAGAATGATTAACTTAGAAGATATTCAATTGAATATTCTGGAGCATTAAATGGGAGTTTTACCATTCTGTGACATGTTTTAAAAGAAACACAACTTTTTACTAAATAAACCATTTCTTCCCAATTAAAATAATAATAATTTAACATAGAAAGAGTTTAGGAATAGTTGAAATAGTAATGTGATGTTACAACCTCCCCACCATAGGATCATTCTGTCCCTAGAAAGCCTATGAAGAATCCTTCGTGTCAAGAAGATGAGGCAACTGCTCTCTCATTAATGTCTCCCTTTCCCACGTCTCATGAGAATCAGAACCATGCTGCCATAGTACACATACTACAAGTATCTTTCTCCAACAAAGTACCTTGGTCTCAGAATCAACAACTCTAACTGGTCACTCAGTCAGAGATAAATCTGGTTCAATCTCAAGATCACTCCAGCTCAAAACATGAGACGGATTAGAGAGATACATTCATAGCTGTGATACATGAAACACGTTATGTATCGACGTCAACTATGGTGGTACATCTAGATGGTAAGAAACTTTCCCTACATGACCAACAACCTCGAAAGGTCCCACAAAACGAGGAGCAAGATTCCCATGCCTCCCATGACATCGATGACCTAATCAGGGTGAAACTTTCAAGAACACATGGTCACCAACTGATAACTCTAATGGTCTACGACGATGATCAGCATAAGACTTGTATCGACTCTGTGCTAACAACATTCTCTGAAGAATCAACTGAATCTTAGTTGTCGTCTCTTGGACCATACTTGGTCCTACCAAAGAACATTCACCAATATCTGACTAAAATAAAGGAGATTTACAAGGACGACCATACAATGCCTCAAAAAGAGCCATTTTGATCACATATTGATAAATGTTGTTTTAAGAAAACTCAACTAGCCCTAGATAATCATCCCAAGACCCACCATATTTGAAAACACAAGCGTAGAGCATATCCTCAAGGATCTGAATAGCTCTCTCTGTCTAACCATCTGACTATGGATGGTAGGCCATGATCAAACGGACATGAGATCCCAGTGCCTTCTGAAGGCCTCTCCAAAAGCGAGAAGTAAACCAAGGATCCCTATCATAGACTATAGCAGACGGAACTCCGTGAAAACAAACAATTTCTTTCACATAGATATTTCCCAACTCCTCAACATTGGTTGTATCTCGAATAGGTATAAAGTGAGCCAACTTGGTCAACCTGTTGATCACCACCCATATCGCATTCTTCTTCCTCTGGGTATGAGGTAACCCAACCAAAAAGTCCATAGAGATTTCATCCCACTTCCATGTAGGGAATAGAAGTGGTTGAAGCAAACCCGAAGGTTTCTGGTGCTTGGATTTCTCCTGTTGGCATGTATAGCAACGAGATACAAATTCAGGAATGTCTCGCCTCATACCTGGCCACCAGAACTGCCACCGCATATCATAGAACATCTTTGTGGTTCCTGGGTGCACAACCAACTGAGAGTTGTGGCAATCCCTCATCACATCCTTTTTTGCTGATAACAAAATCATGTAACAGTTTTGATAACACAGATCACCCTCTTTGGAGAAGAACCACGAGGTGTCGGTCTCCCCTCCATAAAGGGATTCCCTAATTACACGAAAATCATCATCTTGTTATTGTTCCTTAAGAATTAAATCAAGAAGGGAAGATGTCAACTGGAAACTGGCTAATGAAACTTCATTCCCCTTTAACTGAACTCCAATATGCAATTGAGAAAAAGAGCCATCAAACTCCACTCTTCTAAAGATTCTTTCACAGCCTGTGATGGATGTTTCTTGTTTAATGCATCTGTGACTAGATTCCCTTTCCCCGGGGTATAGGCAATGTCAATGTTGAAATATTTCAGGTACTCCACCCAACGCCTTGGGTGTAGATTCAAATATTTTTGTTAGAAGATATAACTCATTCTCTTGTGGTCTGAATACATAGTAAACCTTTATCCATGAAGGTAATGTCACCAACACTTGATGGTGTGCATTATAGCCGCAAGTTCAAGGTCATGAGTAAGGATAGTTCTTCTCATGAGGCTTATGCTGACGAGACCCATAATCAATGACATGATTACCTTGCATAAGGAAACATCCCAAACCTGAAACCGATGTATCACAAAAGACCACATAACCTACCCTAGCCTCAGGAAGAGTTAACACCGATGTAGTATTAAATAGATGCTTTAGATTAATCAATGAACTCTAACATTTTTCATTCTAGGAAAACATCACTCCCTTTCGAGTCAGAGTAGTCATTGGATAAGCTAACTTTGAGAAGTATTTGACAAAATGGTGATAATATCTTAATAATCCCAAGAATCTCTGAATCTCGAAAACATTCCTTTGTTGTTCCCAAGTTATAGCAGCCTTCACCGTCTCAAGAACAACTGATATTCCTTGTTCTGACACCACATATCCAAAGAATTTCACTTCCCGGATCCAGAAATCACACTTTGAAAGCTTGCCATAAAGACTATGATTTCTTAAAAGACTCACAACTGTTCTCAGATGAAGCACATGATCCTCCTCAGACATGGTGTATAAAAGGATTTCATCCACAAAGACTAACACAAAAGTATCCAGATACTCATGGAAAACTTTGTTCATCAAGGCCATGAAAACTACATGAGCATTTGTTAGGTCAAAGGGCATGAAAAGATACTCATAATGGCCATACCTACACCGTAAAGTGGTCTTATGAATGGTCGACTCTTTTATCCTAAAATGATGGTAACCAGATCATAGATCAATATTTGAAAACCACATCTCCCCTTTCAATTTATCAAAAAAATCATCAATTCAGGGTAACAAATATTTGTTTTTTATCATAACTCGGTTGAGCTTTCGATAATCAACACATAAGAAAATAGAACCATCAGCCTTCTTTGAAATGAAAACATGTTTTTCCCAAGGTGACAAACTCGGGAGTATAAAACATTTCTTAAGATGATCGTCTAACTGAGACTTCATTTATTTTTGTTTGGCTAGAGCCATTCGGTAAGAGGGGATGGAAACCAGTTGAGTACTCGGCATTAAGTCAATCGAAAAATCAATATCCCTTACTGGTGGAAAACCAGAGAAGTCAAAAAGAGACACGTCTGGAAACTTAGCGATGATCAGAGGAAGATCAACACACATTATATCTCTCTCTAGATCGAATTCAATCACTGATATAATTTTCCCCAATTCTGTATAATAAGTTCTGGCTCTGCTTGACCTTGGGTCCCATTCACCTTGAAAAACAAGAGGCATAATACTAGGTTTAGTAAGGTACGCCCGTCAAAGATAACAATCAATCCGAGCTTTATTGGCAATGAGACAATCCATCCCAAATATAACATCATAAAATTTCATGTCGAGGACCAAAAAGTCCCATGCAAGATCAACATCTGATAGAAAGAAGACTCAAGTAGGACTGCAGAGACCCTTCTCTCTCATTGTACCAAGGGGTGTAGTAATATCCATCGCACAAGATAAAAGCTCCATAGGTAGATTGAGAAGATTAATAATATGGGTTGAAATAAATGAGTGACATGCACCAGTATCAAAAAGAGCAGTCACTAAAGATGAAGCTATAGTAATGGTACCTCTCACAGTAGTAGGACCTGTATCAGTTACCTCTGGCGACTCTTCCCATGCGTGAATAAGCTTCGTTACGGATGCCTATGGCTAGAACCCTTTTGTACGTGAAGAATTTGATTGCCCCACTGTTTTTGGAGGTGCTGATGATCTTGTTCCACTACGTGGAGTAGAGAAGTGATGGTCGAATCTCTGTATGTTCCCTAAACGTAGGCAGGAGCTACAGTTCTTGGATGCCTCAGTGCAAAGCCTCTTAGAATTTCCTGGCATTCCACACTGATAGAAAGTCAATAAAGCCCCTCCTAATGCTACTAGAGGTCTAGAATTACTCTGTTGTCGAGAACTACCATAAGAAACGTCGCACTTCCATTTTCCTTTAAAGGATCCAACACTGCCACTAGGAGGAAAATGAACCCCCTTTAACCCTAACTTTCCTGCCAAGTCCATCTCAACCATGATCGCCCTATCCATCACATCAACATAAGTGGGTAGCTTCTGTATGAAACCTGAGAACATATATATGATCAAAGCCCCAACTCAAATATTCGAGGCTTCATCTTCTCATTAAATAAAATCTCAGGAGAAAACTGTACCAACTCACCAAAGCGATTTGAGTACTCAGTCACAGTTTTGTTGGCCTGCTCAAGCTTTAAAAACTCCATAGCCTTGGCCATAATCACTGATTCTAGATAGAACTAATCAGTGAAAATAACTATAAAGTATTTCCACTCCAAACCCTCATGTTTCCCAGCCGTCTCCATCATGTCCCACCATCTCCAACTTGGTCCCTCCAGCACGAAGGTGGCACATTTCACCTTGATCGCATCCGGTGTCTCTAAGATCCCAAAAATGCGTTCAATCTTACTCAACCATTCCTCAGCATGTTGAGGATCAGTGGAGCCTTTGAAGACTGGTGGCTTCTGGCGTCGGAACTCTTGAGAACAAATTTGGAGAATATCACTCTTAGGATCTATAGCTAGAGTCTGAACAGGGACTGGAGGTGGTGTCTGTCCCAGATCTTTGACAGTGCGAATGATCACCTCAACCAGACACGGATACACAATAGGACTTTCTTGCTAAGATTTAGCAGCAACCTCTTTTTGGATCTGATTCCCACCTCTTTTCAGAGTCATAATGCTACACAACCCCAGAAAAAAACATAGATTTAAACACCCACCGAGTAACATGGAAAACTAATATTAAAAAAACAATAAAAAAGATTTGGATTCCACTCTATCCAAATCAAAACAAGGAAAATACTAGAACTAATCCCCAATTATTATTTCCCTAACTACCCCTGGTGACTTAAGGCTCATTGCGGTGAGAGCTGGCCAGACACTCAATCAAAACTACCTCTTAAGTCCAGACAAGAAAACTCAAATGCATACTGTTATCAAGTCAAGATATTTAACCTCCCTCTGATACCATATCATCACGAACCAGCCTAGGTACCCTGGTAACCTGATAACTGAGCCAGCCCTGACATATCCCGAAGGGAATTCCTGATCCCCACGGGTCAGCGACTAGCACCTGGCATCGTACAACATACAAGTGGGAACAATTTTTCCAAATGAATGCGGAAGCAAAAGAAAACAAAGCAGTATGCATAACATAAGAAATTCCACTGGGAGTGATGTACCAGAATACAAAAAGGAATAAAAACCCAAAGTACTAAAACCCAAGTACTAAAACTGGGGAAATAGCCCCATGGTCTCTAAGGACAAAACTCACCAAGATCAAAGATCAACAACTAGATCCACCTACAAGAGATTTCATTCCTTTGCTCGATCCTGGAAGAAGAAAGAATACAAACACCCGAATTCAAAAGTAGGGTGTGAGCCTAAAACCAGTAGGATACCACCAAAGATTCCGTAACAGATTCTAAATATAGAATATCCAAATAAAAGATATCAATTTTCAAAAAAACATGTTTGGAAATTCAAAATCATATTTAAACAAAGCATGATACACATTTTCAAATGATGGAAACAAATATTTTATGAAAGGATTTTACAAATGATGGAATATTTCTAAAACAATGCCTTAGATAAAAAATTAATATAAACAATTTATGTAAATTTAGCAGTCATGTAAAGCAGTTCAAAAGCATTGGAATACATTTATATATCAAATATAAATAAACAAGGGGAGAAACATAGTCATTTACCAAAAGTTACTATAGTATTCACCAGTTGTAGGATTCCACACACTCTATGTGACCTCAGAAAAATGTGTATACACATGTCCCTGTGACACTGGCCAAATGAGACTCATCACCAACTCATCAGGGATGTGACCCGCCACAAGTATGTTTTAGAATGTTGTCATAGCGTAGAGTGTATCCAAATAACTCACAAACTACCTAAGGCTTGCATGGTCTCTTACATGACGGGTGAACTATTTTAAGTCTGCTTAAAAATACAATCAATCCCATTCTTCCATTTCAAAAGTTCTAATTTCTATCCATTTGAAACCAAAATAGGTTTATTTCAGAACATACCATTTCACAAGATAAAACCAATGGGTTTTTATCAAATTATTTTAATCCATTTTCACCAGTTTGAAATCCATTAAAAACCAATTCCATCGTTACACAATTTATTTTCCACAATTAAATTCAACAATTTAATTAAATTCATTCCCATCAAATCCATAATTTAAATTTAAACAATTTAAATCTGCCAATTTCCCTAAACACACCCAATTCAATGGAATCGGTTTTTAATCAATTTAATTGAAGGAAAATTTGAGAAGTTGAATTTAAATCAACAATTGGAATAAATCAAGAAATACAAGGATAATCAATTTGGCTAATTGGAATGGAACCACCTATCTCAAGGCCGAAGATGACAACAATAAAGACAAACCACCCTGTATGGTTCAATACACCTCTTCAGGGCCTTATTACCATAAGCGTCGACACACCAAAACTCGACCTCCACCAAGGGTACCTAGAACCAAACCAACTATTCTGTATCACAAAGAAAATAAAATATAAAATGCGATGATATTTTTTCTCTCCTGGATAATTTCTAAATTATCATTTTAAAATATCACATGTGATGATAATTTATCTCACCAGGATAAGTTGCAAAAAATATATATTATTACATGCGATAATATTTATATTTCATGGAAAAAATTAGTTTATCATTATATCATCTCATGCGCTTACGATTACCCTCAGAATTATTATCTTTGATAAACTCACAATTATCGATTTAATAATATTAATAATTAACCTTTGATAATCTCAAAATTATTCATTGATAAATTGAAGTTATTATCACTTGATAATTTTTATACCACGTTCTTCGACAAACTCATTAAAATATCTTTTGAGAGTCATATGTAATTATCGTTTGATAATTCTAAACAACTATCC
The DNA here is from genome assembly GCA_963277665.1 of Viscum album. Taxonomy (NCBI): domain Eukaryota; kingdom Viridiplantae; phylum Streptophyta; class Magnoliopsida; order Santalales; family Viscaceae; genus Viscum; species Viscum album. The sequence goes on from OY728162.1 coordinate 133,773,849, forward strand.
ATAAAAAGATTTCAAGAAACTAATGTTTTATAAGACCATGCAAATATCTTTGATAAAGTTATTTAAAATAAAATTATCCTTAATGAGTTTATCAACATACCTATGTATATGTATATATATTTATATTTACATATATATATATATATATATATATACAAATATATATATATCTATATATCATCAAATAAATAATATGAAATTTATTACTTGATAAATCTTATATTATACCTATTATTATATTTCTTTTCTCGTTTATTTAAGCCCCTTTTTATTATAAACGCATATAAGAAGAAAAAAATAAATAAAATAAATCAAGGCTAACCAAAGAAGAACAGGCAAGTCGTGGTTTGCGCACCGACTGAGGAAGGAAAACACAGGTCTGACTTGATGTTTAGAGGTCGACTACGCTATACAGGGAAGATGCGCAGTCTTCCAGACTCGTGTAGAAAAACAATTCCATGGAACCGAACCAGTTGGGGTATTTAAAAACCCACACCATACGTCTTCCCCCAAATAAAGAATAACCAATCAAGATGACGCAAAAACCCAACAGAATGATTAAAAATTCCCCATTAATGCATTAATAAGAGAAACCATTGAAAACAATCAAAAACAGAAGGTTTTGAAACTCCCACGGTGTAAAAATGGAGTTTGGGATCAAATTTAGAGATGATGAACAGTAACTCCCAATTTTATATAATTAATATTTTAATTATTTGATATAAAAATTAAATGAAAACAAACAGCCGTTGCGAATGAAAGTAATACCCCGACTAGGGTAAACACCCCGTTCCGGACTCAACGATGGTCTCAAATTTCTCAAACAATAAGGGGTTTGTGAGATATTAATGATTTTTTAAAGAAAACTCGGAATAAATAATTAATTAAAATAAAAAAGCATTGTTTCTGTGAGAAAGACATCCAAACGCCCGATGCGAACAAATGTCATACCTTGTCTAGGGTAAACACCCCATTCCAGACCCATCGGTGGTCTCAGATTTTCCATATGACGCACTGTTTGGGAGATATTTAATTTTTAATAAATAATATATTAAATATCGTTTAAAGACATTATCTCACGAGCGAGATATATAAATGTCCAGTGCCATTGAATGTTATACCCCTCCTAAGGTAAACACTATATTTCAGATATAACCGTGGTCTAAAATTCCTCATATGACGGACCATTTTGGAGTTATTAAATTATTTTTAATAAACTGGTCAAGCTTAAAATAATATATTGAATATTTTTATTCTACCCTCTTCGAGACTTTGCTGACCTCTAAAACTCATACTTACACAGTGATTAACTTAGAAGATATCTAATTGAATATTCTGGAGCATTAAATGGGTGTTTTACCATTCTACGGCGTGTTTAAACAAAAAACAACTTTTTACTAAATAAACCATTTCTTCCCAATTATCATTATAATAAATTAACATAGAAAGAGTTTAGGCATACCTGAAACAGTAATTTCATTTTACAGTGTTGTTGAGGGTGGGTGTGTCCAAAAGGTGGGGTTTATCTTGGTGGTGGTGGTGTCTAGGGGGTGGGGTTGTTAAGGGGTGGGGGATTCTATGGGGTGGCAGATTTCCATGGGTGGGGGTGTCTAGGCGGTGGGGGTTTCTAGGGAGTGCAGTGGTGTTTAGAGGTTGGGGTGTCCTGGGGGTGGGGTGCAGTCCAAGGGGGTTGGACCTGTCTAGGGGTTGGAGGCTGTCCAAGTGGTTAGTGGGTTCCCATGTGTAGGGGACCTTGTAGGGGGTTGGGGGATGCCCAAGTGGGTTGGGGTACCTAGGGTTGCAGCTGTCCAGGGTGTGAGGGCTGCTGTGTGTTGCGTGTGTCTAGGGGGTGGAGTCTATAGGGGTGTGGGGATGTCCAGGGGCGTGGAGGATGTACAAGGGGGTGGTGTTTCCTGGGGTGGCGGGTCCAGGGGCATGGGGGTGTCCGATGGAGGAGTGAATTAATCACAAAAAATTACCAATAATGTTTTATTATTTATAGATAATGAAATAAATATAATGTGACGTACCTAGTCACACATATATCCAAGAACAACAAATCATTAAACAACAATGGTCAGTAACATCAGTAAAAAATGTAATGGATATTTATTTCCCTCATCATCAACACTAACATCACTGCCATCATCAGCCTTACCCCTATCCTCATCGTTGTCCCCATCATTATTCATGTACCCTTTCTTGCCCCCGTACTCTGCCTCGGCCTCCTCCTCTCCCTCCTCCTCTGCCTTAGCCTCCTCCCAGCCCTCCTCCTCGGCCTCGGCCTCATCCTCATCCCCCTCCTCTTTAACCTTTGTCTCCTCTCCATCATATTGACCACCACTAAAACATCCACCTGGTGAACCATATATTGAACGCATCAAGGAAATATATTAATCAAAAGCTGTGTTGGCCTTTATTCGATGTGTTGGATGTAAAACATCCGTAAGTTTTATAAATGTAGTGTTTTCCCTAGCAGACTATTCTTCCATCATTGGGGAATTTTTTTCAACCTGTTTAGTATGTGCCCTAACCTATTGGAACTTGTCTCCACTAAAACTCGTAACTGAGGAGGTCTAATACCTCATCAAGACTATACTCTTCCCAGGTCGGCAGCATACTCTTCCAGGGTGCTCATCTCCCAACACCATATGTATGTGATCATTTGGCACAAAATTGTTAGATTCATGGGAATCAAGGGCCTCTAAAGCATCCTATTACCATTATAATTAGATTATTATGCTAGAAAATAGATATTTAAATTTTAAATCAATAAATTAAATCTAATAGTTTGCTTCGGAGTTGGTTCATTAACTGCACTTCCTTCTTTCTTCCTTCGACTCGAGAAAAACAATTTTTCTCGAGGCACCCATCCTTCATTATTAAATATTCCATTTAAATTTAAATTTAATGTATAAAATCATTATTAAAAAAAGTTTACAAATAATTAATTTCAAATATAAGTTTATAAAACCACTTTGGCAATCAAATAAACTATGGATGAATCAATAGAATGTGAAAGTCATAATGAAAAATTATAAACAACTGTAATACCTTTTTCCACTCTTGTTCTGACATTATAGTACATCCCAATGCGTGGATGTATTTTTTAGCATAATTTTTTTTTCATTTCTTCTGGATTATTCCTAAATAAAATTCAATAATACAAAAGAAAATATTAACACAAAACAATATATTTTTCATTTAAATACCTCAAATGTGATTAATACCTTAAATTCGGTAGTCATCCAATGAGTAATCGTGTACCGATACTATTTTATTGGATATTCATCAACAAAAAGGACCACCTATATCTCTGTTCCAACTCAAGTTTCCATCCAATATGAAACTCGTGTTTATAGGAACTCCAAAGCACACATGAATCCTTTAGATGTGCTAGTCCTGCACCCTCACCAATAGGGAAATTAAACCAAAGATGACACCAAAAATATTGATTAATTTAAATACAGAAAAATAATTTATTTCATTACATACAACATATTTTTTTACCTATATCTCTGCCCAAGAGTTATCCTTGTCTTCATTTGGATATTGTCTCCATGAGAGCGAGCTGCCAGAAATGATGTCAGAGTATTTGGAATGTGTTGTAAAAAACTCTAACATTGTTTCCTTGCTTTCTCAATCATTTGATTGTAATTATTATAGTCCAATATAAATTGCGTGTAAAGGTTCCAAACCACACGCATGTGTGTACACCCCCACCCCGCCTCCTATTAGAAAATGTTTCTGTTATGAAAAAAACTAATATTTTATCAATACATATTATAATGAAAATAAATAATGGTATAAAAATTTGGTAGGGTTCTGTAAATATACACGTGGTTGTCTGATCAGTGGGTGTCACTAGATCTATAGAAACTGAAGAATTCTCTATGTAGGTGGAGTGGGACCCAATGTATGCTCTGTATGGATAGACATTGGTAGAGCAGGAGTCTATGAGAAGGAATATAGAATCATGGAGAGAATGATGTATAAGTAAAAGAAGATGGTGATGATGAGTGGATGAATATTGGATGGGGAGTGGGAATCATCATCGGATATGGTAAAGATGGGCGAGGAGACTCAAATTTAATTTGGGAGGGCTGAATATCTTGTGTACCCCTAATGACACACTAGGATCAGAAATATGGGATGATGGTACGTTAGTGAGAGGGGCTGGGTCTAATCATGTACACCGACATTGTCAACTAGCTCTCGTGCCACCCCCCACATACGAACACCCTTTGTACTGGTACCACTACTAGGCTTCTCATCAATTAATTTTCACCTAAGAGATGGATCATAGAAAAATTATTAAAACCAAATTAATCACATGACATTATATATTATTTAAATATATTTACATTAAATAAAATACTCTCTACATGCACTAGTGGTGGAATTCCCATCTCATCCATGCGATGATTGTTTTCCATCATCTTTTTCGGTCGCCTCTCTTTAATTTGTTTTATTCCCTTCATTTGAAAAAAATATATATGTAATTTAAAAAGGATAACTAATGTGTAACCCAAAAAACCATGTAAATGGGAGGGGACATGGAGATTCATGTAAAATTTAACTATCCATTGTTTTAGGTGATCATGAATAGATATATAATGAATGAAGAATTCATACAATATTTAATAAATATATTTACTTTTTAGTTGAATGGTTATTTACATAGAAGACAAACCATCATGTTTATAAGGGGTTACACACAAGTCAAAATGAAAGAAAATTTTAGTTTCTTTACCTGAGGTAGATGATGTAATTTTCTATACATGTTTATCCAAATAATAAAAACAATCATGTTCATTATCTGGTGAAATGTTGAAAGGATGACTTAGAGTTATACTAATTTTATACATGGTCAATGATTTATTGAAATGTTCACCAAGATAGAAATGTTGGTTTCATAGGTTTGAATGTAATTATATTCCAAATTATAAAATGCAATTCAAATAAAATTGAAACTAATAAACCTTTAAAATTCACATAATTTTCATGATGGATAAAAAATATTTGTAAACAATATTAAATCATTTAAAATAGTACCAACCATAACAACCCAAGTTGAACTAAACCAAAATAATTGAGAACATGGATGGATGATTTTATATATTTCCCACTACAGCTTTAGGTCCATAGACAACTATGTAAATTAAGATACTTGAGTCATCAAAAATAATAACTGGATCATTTCAAATGGCAGTAGGTATGGTGTTAACTTCATCATCACTATCATCAAAAATATGTATTGGAATTACTTCAATAATGACACTAAATTCCTTTCGAAGATGGTCTTTGACATAAAAATAGTTTTTTGTCCATTGATTTTAATCCATATGGTTCTTTAGTAGAAATAGTACGAGTCATTTCAATCACATGAAATCTAAAATCATCAATAAATGTGCCCTGCCTCATCAAAGAATCAAACAACAATCATTATATCATCGTTACTCATCCATGATAATAACAATCCAGTATTATTATTTTTTGAATGACTCCATATCAAACTACATTTTCAAATCGCAGTATACTATCATATGCAATGGCATAATAGTATGTTTTGGCAGTAACCATTACACAATCATGTTGTGTTTTTGTGTTATCTGCTCGTTCAACGATAACAAATCTGTACCCATTAATAACAATTCATTTACAGTCACGAACCACGATATTATGACCCAAATCCAAAGATCATATTTTCTTAGAGAAATAGTCAGTAGGAAAACACAATACCTAAAATATAAATTAATTTTAAACATAATTAAATATTGATTTAATTATCTTAAACAGTAATATTTTTACCTTCAATTTTAACCAAGAAGAATACTCTTTGCTATGAAAAGCCTCCCTCATTCTCAAAAATAAAGAATGATGACTTGTATTTATCATTGCTTTATTTTACCTATAGATAAAAATATGAATATTTTAATACATATTTATGTAATATATACATATATTTAATTTACATACCTGATTTATTCATCGAATAAAACATATTTGAAGGAAACTATGTGATGTTCCATCTCCCGCTCTTCTAGGATTAATGTCGTCAATGTATGTGATCCAGGAATTTCTCCTATTTACGAAAGTGATGGAAAAATATGTTCAATTTTCTCATACGTTTCTTCTTCATTTCACATTGTGTTTTTCATTCTTTTAATAATATCAGAAAAATACATAAAGTAAAAATACATACATTCTTGAGCCAATTAACCGTTCACAATAAAACCTTCATAATGATTTCTGTTTCGAACATAATACATTAATGTGTACATATTTATTTCTGTTGGATATATACAATGAAAATAAATATGTCCTTTGAGAATTATTTCAGTGGGAATATGGACAGTTAGATTCAACATTCTTGTAAAAAATGGTAGAGGAAATATTTTCTCTAACACACACAAAATTATTGGGGCATATGCCATCATTTTTTACAAGAATGATTTGGAAACTTCTTATCACATTGATCTCTAAACAAATGTCACAACCGAATAACATACACTCTTACATTAATAGAAAAAGGATGACTGATTTCAATTGGAATCAACTCATGTTGAATGATGTGATAATCATGAGTCTGAAAATATTTTTTCTTCAAATCTCTTCTGTTGATCCATTTAGATATGTTTCCTGAATAGCCATAAAAAACATTAATAGTCTCTAGTACTTCATGAAATTTTTTTCTATAGGTTTAATCACATTAAAAGAACATGAAACATTCAGTTTATTTTCACTGATACGCAAATGATGCAATTCTGTTTTGATCCCCCAATCCACTAGGTCACGTCATAACGATAATTTTTTTATTCATTTCTATTAAAACTTAGAAGAATCAAAAGATAAATTTAGCATATATTTTTTTCAATGTGGATTACATATAAGAAATGATGTACCAAATTGGTTGACCAATAAGGTAAATAAATGAATATACTTCTCTTCTTCCAATTATAATATGTTTTAGTGGAATCATTCTTTCTATTTCCATATTTATTTTACCCTTCCCAAATTAAAACTAAAATCTTTTAATTCATTAAGAACATTACTTTTGTACATACACTTATGTGAATCATCCATCACCATGGTATTGTCAAATCTTCAATGATAATTTCTATATAGATGGTCAATTGGTGCGAATCGTTGATGTACCATAAAATTGAAACTACATTGATGTTTTGGTCTTATGGATCATGTATTCTTCATACAAATAGGACATGATAGTTTTCACTTTCTGATCCATGCAAAAATCATTTCCCAAGAAGGAAAATCGTTGATCATCCATATAAGCATAGCACACATCTGAAATATGTCGTTCGAATAAGCATTGTATATGCACACATCCACATCCCAAATATGTTTTAATTGTTTTATTATAGGTTTCATGTATAAGTCTATATCATTTCTAGGATCAGAAGGGACATATATGACTATCATCATGAAAGTGAAAGGTTTTTTCATACATAACTATAGGGGAAGGTTATAAATGTGTATAAAAATCGTACATGTGTTGTGCAATGTAATAATCTACCCAAACAGATTAAAACCATCACATGAAAGACCCAACATCACAATATACATGTGAGCTGAAAAATTAGGATATCGAGATTCAAAATTATTCCATGAAAATCCATCTGCAGGGTGAACCAACTCATCATTAGACTTCTTTCTCTCAACATCATTTCATCAAATTTTATTGATATTTCATCAGACATAAAAATATTTTGGTGTTTGGGGATCAATGGAAAGTTCCACATTAATTTATGTGGCACACGTGGTGGCATTCTATCAGTTTTTGGCTTCTAGTGGGATATGCCACATTTTGTAAAATCATTTTGTTCAGCAGTTTCCTCTTATAATAAACTACTATATTTCAGGAAAGATTGAATTTTGTATCATGAAAATCAAAGTTCCTCATCTAAATTCTATACCATATATTTGTTTAAGGGAATATCTATATCATCTAGAAGTAATTCCTTTAAGAAGGTATGAATGTAATTGTTGGCGGATTTATAAATCCCATACATACTTTTCCCATGAAACAATTGAATTAAAAATTCCATCTTTTTCATCTTACTGAATTGTCGATATACTTGAGTCATGGAAACTTCATTTAATCTTTTCATCCTAACAAAATCATCATTTTCATTAGATGCATCAATACTGCTCATATCGATGTCTTCTTGGGTAAGAATAATTTCTTTTTCATGATGAAAAATAAATGGAAACCATTCATATAACAAATTCTCCAGTCCAATTCTCTCATTTGGATCATTAGAATGTTTATATTTCATTTTTTCCACATTTTTATACCACACATAGAAGTTTACATGAAAACCATATTTGGTAATGTGGTAGTTAACTTATTTAGGGATCAACCATGGTCTTCCAACACAATTACAACATGGGGAGTGTATGTGACCAAAATCTATAGCATTGTGAAATGAATAATCTAAAAAACTCTCCAAATTGTTTTGAAAATCTATTGAGATCTAATTGGATTTATACATCCAACCTCTATCCATTCTGTAAAAAATTAGTTATAAGTAATTTTTTCAACAAGAAATTTAATAAGATTTAAATTTCATCAAAAATATATTTACGTAAAAAATAATTAATCACTATATCTGAAACCATAACTAACACAATATTCTATATGGGAATTATAATATAAAATAAAAAAATACTATATTTAAAAAAAATATTTTTGAAGTACTATACATGAGTGTACAAGATCATGTACACCTATGGAGGAGAATTATCCAAGAGTTGAGTAAATTTTAGATCAATGAAATTTTATATATTAGTATATTATTTGAGTGATCACATACACTACAGAAGGCGGTGGGGTGTATAGGGGTGGGGTTTCTAGGAGATGGGAGGATGTTTAGGAGGTGGGGGCTGTCCCGGGGGTGGGGATGTCCAGGGGGTGGGGGTGGTGTCCAAGGGGGGATGTCCAGGGGTGGGGGTGTCCAGGGGGTGGGGGGCTGTCTCAGGGGTGGGGGCTGTCCAGGGGGTGGGGCTATCTAGGGGGGTGGGGTGGTGTCCAAGGGGGGTTTTCAAGAGGGTGGGGCTGTCTAGGGGGTGGGGCTGTCCATGGGGTGTGGGCTGTCCTATGGGGTGTGGAGGTCCAGTGGGTGGGGGTCTCTATGGGGTGGGGGTTTCCATGGGTTGGGGTGGTGTCCAGGGGGGATGATCAGCGGTGGGGGTGTCCAGGGGTGTTATCCATGTGTTTGGGGTGTCCAGGGGGGCTGTTGAAGGGGGTGGGGGTGTCCACCCTCAAGCAAGGTTCATTAAATCCAATCTATATCTAATTGTAGCATGATGTAATGCGAATATTAGATTACCTAGAAGACTGTTGGTGTAAACCATGAATATTATACATATAAATCACAACACACTAAATTTTAAACACACCTCCAAATATTATATGTGGATCAGATTTTAGCTTCCGCTCAAAATATCATACATGATTTATAAAAAAACACACCTAATTGTAATCACACCTCTAAATTTTGATCTATGTTTGTGGATTATTTATTCCATGAGAGGCTATCTAAGATCTAATTACATGTTTTTATACAAGGTGTAAATATAATATTTTCTATGTTTTCAAAATTGTCTCTTAGTGTCAAATATGATCTAATGTATGTTGTTTAGGCATATAAGACTTGTTTCAATGGGACAACACTCAGGTAAGTATGAGCCATTTTATATCATTAGATTATATGGAGTTATATGAATATTATATTTTTAAGAGATCAATATGGTTAGTGGATAAGAACCTAAGTGGGATTTATTTGTAGAGATCAGTTCCTCTTTGAAGGGTAAGAGTGATTGTTGGTATGTATGTTCAAGAAAATCCTTAATGTGTGAAAGATACTATACATTGGTTATATGGGAATAAATATTTTTTTAGAGTATCAGAGTGGACACCCACCCCAGATAGCCCACCACCACCACCTCTGAAACCCTCTACCCCTCTACAGCCCCTAGGACACGCCCACCTAGATTGCCCCTACCCCACCTAGACAGCCCACCCCCACCGCCACATCCCAACTCGATAGCCCCCTCCTACCTAGACAACCCGCACCCCTCCCCCACCTGGACAACCCCCTAGATATTCAATCTTGGATAGCCCTCCCCCTCCCTATACATCCCACACCCCCTCCCTCACACCCCAGATCTCCCACTACCCCCCACACCCCACCTGAACATCCGACCACCCCAACCTAGACATCTCCCACCCAACAAAGAATCCCACCCCCTCCCTGGACATCCCACACCCCACTCCCCCACCTGGATAGTCCAACCCACCCCTCAGAAATCCCACACTCCCTCACCCACCTAGATAGCCAACCCCTACCCCCTAGACACCCCACCCCTGGTAATCCCACACCCCTCCCCCTCCTGTACATCCCACCGTGACCCCCCTTGATATCCCAAACCCCACATTGGATAGCCAACACCCCCTCCCCCTGCATCCCTACTACCCCTATCCCATGGACACCCCCCACTTATATAGCCCTCCCCCACCTGGACAGCCTCTACCCCCTACAACCCCACTTATGGTAGTATTATTTAAAACCATTTTATTAATTATGAAAGTAAATCTATCATGCATTATCCATTTCAATCTAAAAAAACAATTAAATTTATCAAAATATGACAAATTCAACTTATAAGGATCAATGGGCCACTTAGGAAATGTCATTGGGGAAAGGGTAAATCACCTACTTGGCTAATTCCAATTTAAAAACTGGGCCAAACACATAGGTGGTGGGGTAGTGTTCAGGAGGCGTGGTGGTGTTTGGGGGGGGGGGGATGTCTATGGGGGTGGGGGTTGTCCTAAGGGGTGGAGGTTGTCCTGGGGGTGGGGATGTCTATGGTGTGGGAGTGTGCAAGGGGTGGGGGTGTCATGCTGGTGGGGGTGTCTAGGGGGTGGGGGTGTCCACAGGGGGGGGCTGTTTAGGGGGTTGTGGGTGTCCAGGGGGTGGGGGTGGGGGTGTTCAGGGGTGGAAATACCCTTATAATACCTTAAAGAGTAATTATACCCAATCAAACCAAAATCACAATTCCAATCCATCACCCAACCATCTGCCAATTCATACTCAATATAACTTCCCTTACCATTATTCCTTGAACAAAAACTATAAATAAAAAATCCAATTCCAATTTTAAACTAAACTAATGTCCATAGAAACTATTATATAAAGCCACTAAAAAATGGAATCCCACCTACATCACTACCCCAACTGTCCCCAATCCCTCCACATAGACCATCCTTGTATCCATTACCCACCTCGAGACTATATGACTAAACAAACCCTTTACCATCATTGATGTTTTGAACAAAAAATTGAAATAAAGTCAAAGTGTTTGGTATACCATGCCATAGATCGCATGGAACTCTAATTTGGGCTAAATCAAAAAAGAAAACAGAATTAAATAAATGCAGAACATTAAAACTATGGAAGGAATAACTAATTTGAATAGATGAATTAAATTAATGCCTAGTTTAAGATGTATCTATCGGGAAGAAGGAGTTCTGTAGCCTAAGGTAAAGAGTGACCTTAGGGAGATTTAGATTTGGGTTCCTGTAATTGGGGGGACTAGGAGATGGGATGCTGTGTATTTCTAGGAAATCATACCATTGGGAAATCTACTCATTACTAATAGTTTTAAAAAACTATCATAATTTATAAAAACTTTTCAATGGTTTACTCAAACCATTGTAAAAGATTGATTATAAAAACACAATGCCAATTTTTTGAATAAAATGTTATGAAATGTTGTTATTTTTATAGTATACAAATGATTTTTTCAAAATGTTGGTATAAAACCATTGGGAAAACCGGAATTTTCAGAAGAGTTATATGGAATGAAAATGTTAATTATAAGAGAATCCAACTAAAGAAATATGTTGATACCAACTTCCCTGGTAGTCCATTGAACAAGCTCAAAGCTTATCCTCCAAAGTCTGAATCATTCATTTTGACTGCCCATCTGATTGAGGATAAAAATTCATACTGAAATTTAATTTTCTTCCCAACAACTTCTAAATCCCCTTCAAAAAGTTATAAGTGAACCTGGGATTCTGAACAGATACAATGGAAAGAGGAATTCCATGTAACCTTTCAATATCTTTGAGACACAATAGATAGGTTTGATCCAAAGACACTGTATCTCGAATTGAATGAAAATGTACAGATTCAGTCATCTGATAAATAATAGCCCAAATCACATTGTTTCCTTGAGAAGTATTATGTACTCCCACTATGAGGCACATGGATATATTTTCTCATTTCCACTCTGGCATTGGAAAAGTAAAAAATCATTTCCTTAGGTATATACCACTGTACTTTAACATATTTACATGTCCAACATTTCATGGTAAAATCAGCTGTATTTATTTTTTGACTCCTTCCCAGTAATAATACTCGTGATGGTCACTTTAAATTTTAATAATTCCAAGATGAAATGATAATGGAGAATAATTAGATTCAGACAAAAAATATTTCTTCATTTGGGAATGAAAATGAACACAAAACCTTTTACAAAATCTTAAAACACAATATTAATCAAGGATAAATTTCGGAAACTTACCCATTTTAACCAATTCTACCTTTTTCTATAACTCATGGTCTTCCTTATACTCTTGCTTAATTCTTTATGCTTATGATGAATGCACAGAAACCTAAAAAAATAGAGTTATTTCATGCACCAAAAAATTCTAAGACAAAATTCATTATATCATTAAAAAAGGGATCATGTTCTAAACATATCATGGATAATGATGCATGATATTTTTAACTCAAGGAATCCTCAACATTCTTAGAATTTTATGGATGGTAATTAACTGTGCAATCATAATCCTTTTTCATTTCAATCCATCTTATCTACAACATTTTTAATTCCTTTTGAGTGAATCTATACTTAAATATTTCATGTTAAGTATTTATTTGACATTTGGTTCCATTCAAATGATGCCTCTAAATTTTCAAAGAAAAAAACACAGATTCCAACTACAAATAATGTGTGGGATAATTTAACTCATGCGGGTTTCTCTATCTTGATGATTGAGAAATTACCTAATCATTATGTATCAAAACACAACCAAGTCCCTTCAGATGAGCATTAATGTTGATAAAAAACTAACCATTTTGGGATGGTAAGGACAAAACTGGAGTATTCATAAATATCGTCATCAGTTCTTGAAAACAAATATCACAGTCTTCAATCCAAATAAATTTAATCTATTTTACATTAACATGGTTATCAGGATAGATAACCATGAAATGTTTTAAAAAAAAAATGATGGTAATAACATGATAATCCAATAAAACTGCGATTTATTATGCCATTTATGGGTCATGAAAATTATCAACAAATTTTAATTTTTAGGATCAACTATTATTCCATACATATATACAATGTTTCCAAGAGAAGAAATCATTTTCAATCAAATATCACACTTTCTGAAATTTCAATATAGATTATTTTTCTTTTACGGTTTTCAGAACAACCCATAGATATTTCTCGTTCTCCTCTTTAGTCATATAAAATTCCAGAATTCCATCAATAATAACAACCACAAATTTATCCAAGAACTGATAAAATATTAAATTAATAAGACTCATAAATACAACTTCTGAATTTTTTAACCCAAAAAGAATAAAAAATAAATCATAATTCAAATATCTTGTATGAAATGATATTTTCCGGATGACATCCTCTTTCACCTTCAACTGATGGGATCCGGATCTCAAGTCAATCTTGGAAAATTACTAAGCTCCCTGAAGCTGAATAAACAAGTCATCAATATGAGTAAAATGATATTTTTTTAACAGTAATGTTATTCAATGACCTACAATCAATGAAAGTTATCATGAAACCATATTTCTTTTTAAGAAACATAGTAGGATAACAATATGGTGATATGATAAGATGAATACAGACATTATCAATCAAATACTACAACTAAATTTTCAATTTTAAAAGTTAATGTTGAGCCATTTGTTATGGGGGTTTGGAAATTGGCTTACCATCATGAACTAATTCAATTGTGAATTCGACTAATTGATTAGGTATGACATCGGATAAATCATGAGGGGAAAATTAAGGTATTCATTCACCACTGGCACAACATTAATCTAAATGGTTCCCTTTTTTTCAACAATATGAACATGATATCTTTAATTTACATATTTAAATAGATTCTCATCTTCCTGATATGATATCAATTATATGGTTTATTTCATGTATACAAACTAACACTCTTTCTAAAAAACCACTTCTTTAGCTCTATAGTCAATCTTAGAATGATAAATAGAAATCCAATACATTACCAGAATGACATAAAACTCTAATAAGGAAAAAACAACCAGGATTGCAGGTAATGTCTTTCCACACACCACAATATAAAGATTCAAATAATTCCACTTTTCTATAATAATTCCCCCTCCTGTATTGACAATAAGTTCTTGTCCCATTTTTGAGTATATATTTCTAATTTACATGAATAATCCTCAGCAAAAAAATTAGATCTCGTATCAAAAAAATGTTTAAAAAAATATGAGTAAACAAACAAGGTACATAATATTACTTCATTGGATGGCCTGACATATGATAATGTAGTCGCAAATGACCTGACTACACCTTCCGGCTTATATTAATGATTATTTTCATCATTTTTATCTTTATTTGAGTTGGATTTTGAATAATGACCCATCAATCCACATTTAAAATACTTTATAGTTTTGTTATCAAGATTAGTCTTACGATCAATTTAATTAAAATCTCTGGCTTTATGTACAAACTTACCACATAAAAACTAGTTCTCAGTATTTGTAATTCATTCTCCAATGATCTATTTCCAGACTTCTCAAAAATTGAATACTATAATTTCATACCATCATAATTATTTTATTGATTCGTACCCATCGCATTCCACCTAGACCACTTCTTCTCCTTGTTTTCAAAGTGCACATGGCCATTAACAAATTCCACCTTTACCATCCCAGCACATCAAAAAATATTCTCATATCTTTTGAATTTATAGGAATCAAATTACCCTTGATACCTTGGCTTTAAACTTTAATAAAACCGGTTGATTTTTATATTAAGATCCAGAACAATATTTGGGCCATACCTCGCAGTTGGGTGACATTTTCTTCATACACTGCCACTAAATATTCCTCTTTTTTCTTCAATTCAAGTAATTTATTCTCTTTCCTATGTCACACCACCTTCAGAGTATATTTTTCATGGGAAATTATTTTAAATCCATCCCACTATAAAGCATCAATATCATCTCTATCCCTGAAATGTTTTACCATTGACCACCACTAATCAGCTTCTCCTTTAAACAATAAAATGAAAGACTTACCTATTTAATATTTTAAATTCCAAAAACATTGAATATTTTTTCAAGGGCCTTAATACATCCATCAGCTGTTACTGGGTTAGAAGATTCATTGAATGTAGAAGGATGTTGTCTCAAAAAACGTACCACAATCGTCATGTTTTTTTATAATACCTCTGGTTTTCCTCTTTTGTGAATTCCACAACCATTTATTTCTTGCATGAGCTGAGCCATTACTGTCCCAAAATATTTGGTTTAATACCTACCATTCTAGGCTACATATTTAGAAGGACATCGTTCTGTCTGTTCATATCATCTTCAACATCCATGTTTCTTCTATGGAAAACTCTTCTGAAAAAACATATCTTATTCAAAGAAACATGGAAATAATTAAATTATATATCATTTGAAATTATCCATAGGTTAAACATCATTTATGGTATTCTATTAACATCATCATAACCCCCAATTTTATCTAAACGATCCTCTAATTCCAACTATATGGACCCAGCTTTATAACATTACATAATCAAAAAATTTAGCAAAACAAATAAATCCCTTCATATTGAGGATATTTTAAATTTTAAATTTTTATAGAATTGGGATATTACACATACATAAAATTCCACATTATACAGTGCAGATACAATAAAAACAAAATCCATTTCTTCCAAAATATAAAACTCTTCAAATATAACATGATTTCTTTGAAAAAATGTCATAACATTTAGCATGGCTTAATTCGTTGTCATACACATCCTTGTAACCTGTGAATAACATTTTAAAACATATGATGAGAAAAAAATTTATGTAAGGGATATGAATAGATGGAAAGAACACATTATTCCATGAATACTTATAATATAGGAATAATTATAAAAAAGAAACACTTGTTACCCATATAAACATAATTTTTGAAACATGATATATCGATGATATTTACACAAAACATATATAATATAAATAAAAAAATAAAGTTAAATTGGGGAATTACTTACAAAATCTTGTAACCCTCTCAGCTAACTTATAATTTGCAACCCTCAGGGCTACCTTGCAATTTGTCTAACCATCACAGGTACATTTGGAGTAACCATACAGTCGACCACCAACTCACTCATAACAAATGAATTTGAGGGAAATATAGGTCCCAAAATTAATAATAAACAATTCTTAATAACTATAACAAAATCATAAAACATAAATAATTTCATAAAAAAATTTCTTTTGAAATTCATAAAACAAAATTCTAAAAGAGGATTTTAAAAGGAATGACCCTTATAAATATCATATAATTGAAGTGAGACTTAATAGAGTTGATAGAATATGTATATATACTATAAATAAATATGTTTTAGCATAATATAAATAATATTTATCAGAAAAATAATAATAATACAACATAAATAATGAAGTATAAGTTTAAGCCAACGAATGGAAATATGGTTATGAATTCCCATAACTCGGGATTGTGTTACATTAAAATTGTTTAAAACAGCTGTATAATTGTTAAAAGAGTATTATTAATATATTAAATAAATATATTCATGGTTATAATACCTTATATGATCATTTACTTACATCATTTCACTCATTAATTGTTATTATTTTGATTCATCCATTGTATTGAGTGGTTTTTTTCTGGATTTCCATGATCAGTTCATGATGGATATTCTTGTCGATTGGATGTGAAACTACAAAAATTGAATGGAATGGAATTTAAATATTTCTAGAATCATAAATTATATAATTTTTAATTTTTAATTCTGAAATGAGGATGATTCATAAGTTAAAACATTAGTGATATTTGATTAGGTCATTTTGGTGAATGTTTGATCATAATGAATTATTTTTGTTTCATTAATTATTAACATGTGTAAAAAATTATTATATCATATTATATAAGATATAATAAATAAATTATAATCTTTTTAAACCACAAACATGGTTTCATGAGCAGCCTTGATGAAATTAAAATATATTTAAATCACATCGTCCCGGATTTTGGTAAATCGACACATCACAAATGATGATTAAATTTATTGAATAAGGGGGGGGGGGGGGGGGAAGAAGTATAATAGGTAATCATCCATAAACAAGATGAAATATATAATAATTATGATAAAATATCATTCATTCATCTTGTATATGTTTGTATGTGGAAGGAATAAGAATAGAAATATAAAATGAATAGAATAGAAAGAAAACAAAAGAGGATGTTTACCTCTTGATGTATTCTACTTGAGATCCTTCATAAGGCACTTGATTTTGGAATTTTGTTGAGACCAGAAGGTCTACCACGTGGGTAAGGGTATTTGGAGGAGTAATAGGAAGGAAATAGGTATGGATCACAGCTTGCGAGGGGTGGGAGAAAGAGGGTAATTAGGGTGTTCTTTATAGTGGAGGGGAGGAGGGGTTTTACATTATTTTAATCATTATTAAAATATTTTTTCTCAACACTATGAATAGTCATTATTCATGTGACCCAAAATAGTATAAATTTCATGTGATTTCAAATATAGTTGTATTATATCTCTTATGTTGTATTAAATAGTGTATTTAACTGATAAATTTTATATACAGTATTTCATTGTAATTCACTATTCATAAAAAATTCCTAAATTTAAGAAAAATCCTAAAAAATCACCCTAAATTTTTTTTGACATATATAATTAAAAAATGAACTCTATTTCTTAAAAAAAATTTTCTAAATATTATAAATTTAATTTTTAAATAAAGTGATAATTTATTCAAAAATAACAACATTAAATCTATAACTCATTTTTTAACACCTTGAAAAACAAATCAACTTGTCATTATCATAAATTCGTAAGAAAATAAAATAAAAATACACTTTACTATTAATTATAGTCATGTTACTATTCATATGACTATGCATAATGGTATGTTAATATTCACCAAAAATAAATTCGGTTCTATTAGACTCTAAATAACTTATTAATCAAAACCGTAGATGACCATTTTTCAAAATTCAAAAAATAGAAGCTGAAACATTATGTATCAAGGCTAGTTATAAATATATAAATAAAAAAAAAATTCATTCATTTCAATTTATTTTAAAAAAATGTGCGGTGTTACAAGTTCAATTGGAATGGAATCATTCTTATGAGGAACAACCAGTTTAGGTTCTTGACCACATAAGGAAAGTGTTGTAGAATATTCCTCATGTAATGGTTTTATGGACAAAAACATGTGGTTGTAGAGGACAAATTTTAATCATAAAATTATATGAGGTAAAAATATTCCGACTTATTTGATAATTGAATTAAAATTCAAGGACACCATTTCCAATAGGGGAGGATGTAAAATACGATATAATTATAAAATAAGACCTTTTCAGATTTAATAATATATATGGATTATATAGTAATTTTACATTAATTTTGTCTTTATTTTCGATAGTTTACTCCACACACAACAATAGGTTTATCTGAAATATTATTTAACACACACGATTAATTTATATTGAAAAATAATATATCGTTAATATCATTATATTAAGTGGTAATTATCACATAGATGTTGTATCTGTGAGAAGAAATATAACTAAATATATTATGTTTAAACATGTTTATTAATTTTTCTTTCTTTTCATCAAATTATTATTTTTTCCTAAAAAAATCTAAAAAATCCAATTTTAATCATAGAAAATACAATATTTTTTAAACGATAGTTTTACCGCCTTTTCATTGCGAACCCATTCTAAAATGTATCTTTTTTCACTTTTACAAGTTTGATTGGATAATTAAAAATAATTTTTACATAATAAATATTTAAATTTATTTTAGTGATTTTTTTTATTTTTCTAAAATCTTTCATATTTTCATAAATTGTGAATAATAAAAAATATTAGTTCAAAAATGTTTTTTATAAAATTTATTTATAGAGTTAAATTATATTTTAATTGGTGTTAACGTATATTTAAATAAAAATTTTATCATTTAATCCAACTTTGGTAATTGGAATTAATTTCACAATGAAATTGGAAATAAAAACATTGTGAACTTTTCAATGTTTTTACGTTGAAAATACATTTTATTGATTGATCAATAGATTATATTTAAAATAATTTTAGTCACATATGTGTTTTTAATTTTGAAATACAAAAATACATGGTTGTAACCAGAATTTTATTTATGATCTAATACGATAAACATACTTTTTGAAAATAATGAATAGTAACAATCAAAATTATTATTATTATCATGGTTAAGGGTAAATATGGTATTTAAGGGTAAAATTAATATTATATGGTACTGTAACACATTTCCTAATTTAATTGTTTATGAATTTTTAGACCTATAAGAATCCTTGGAATGATATGAAACTTCTGGAGGCCACTTGTATGACTTTAATAAATTTGTAGTATTTTATTCAATGAAAATTGATTTTTTTCGCACTCTTGTTTTTATAAATTAAAATATTTTAATATGGGGTAATATAATTGATATGTTAGACTATAAATTGTATCCAAGATCATAACATATTTTCCTACATCATTTTAATTTATTTATATTTTTTTATGTAATAAATAATTAAATTTAATGGTGACACAATGATGATGAAGTAATTTTTTCATTATTGAAAAAATAAAAAAATGATATTTGTAATATTAAAATAAATATAATATTATATAATTTACTTCATCCAAAAAATTTCTAGAAGTCATTGACATGTTATAAGAGATTTAATGGAATTTTATATAAGATATCATGATGTTTTTATTTTTTTATACTTTCAGGAAATGAATAGTGTAAATAATGTCACTAAATTAACATTAAAATATTAATTATTTTATTACATAATATAATATTTATTAAAATATAAGAATCAGAAAAATAATTGGGATAAGTAACAAAATGTCATAAATTACTCAACTATTTCATGTTATATTAATTATATTAGCCTACAATTTTTAAATTACATGATAACACAATAAGACTTAAAAGGGTAACATAAAGGATAAAACAAAAAGATAAAGAAAAAATAATAAAAATAAAAACCTATATAATTTAAATTAAATTAATTTATTTAAAACCCTACCCATCATATTTTAAAAATATCACAAATTGGATCCATTTAAAATTAAAATCTAATTTATATTAATTTTATACATTAAAAAATCAAAGTGTGCCCCTCCCCTCTCTTTTAAAAGGTTGATAATTGTTATCATTTCTTACAACATAAAAACCAATTTAGATTATAAAATAACTACTTAAATATCTTACTATAATACCTCCTAAAATTTTATAGTCTTTATTCTAGGATGAACACAATCCTTAGAGGTGTTAAAGTGACAATCATTGGAAATCACTAAAGTAGTGGTATCATTGTTAATTATGTTTTTTTCTTTTATTTCATCATAAATTTGGTTAAAATATTCTTCTACCATGATAAAATTATAAATAAAATTTAATAAGTATAATTATATATTATTATGTTAGTAATATCACCTAAATCCTTCTCCACTTCCATCAAATGGAAAAATAATTAATAGTTTTTATGTATGTGTAAACTATCACCTCCACAAACAAATAATATTTTATTTACATTACTGTCTCTCGATAAAATTTCAACTGGTTGAATTATTTTTTATATATTAAATTCATGAGTTAGTTATAATTATTTTTAAATAACCTATCAATTATATTCTCACTTTCCATGCACAAAAAAATTTCAATGGCATTCGTGCGTACGTGTGAACTATAACCACCACGAAGTGATGTGATTAATTTTTAATCACAAAACCCAAAGAATAATATTTATTTATTTGTATATTTAAATTTTAAATAATATATTAGTTATATTATGATAATTCTATAAATAAAAAATAATTGACTTCTATCCATTATGATTTTTGAAAAATAGAAACATTACTCATGCGTACGTCTGGCTTACCTTCTCCATGATTGCAACTTTATTCATTTTCCATATCCATGTTTAATGATTCACTTAATATTATAAATGATGTATAACTTTTATTATTATTTCATGAGTATTATTCTGGATATGATGTAATTATAACAATTTTTACTATTGACGTCATAAATATTTCATTTTAGACTCAAGTACCAAATATTTTCAAAAGATCTAATGTGATAATAGATGATTAAGTATTTTTTATAACATGATAATGAGTTATATAAATGGAATACTAAAATTTATAAGTGTTATAAATAAATTTAATAATTAAACTATGTTTATTATTCAGGAATATAAAGAACATACCTGAAAAATCGGACTTTAGGTAAGGTACTTCATCCCAATACCATTTCAATGAGACATATTTTGATGTTATAAAACCCCATTATTCTATGAGGTTTATAAAATGTAATGTTGACTTTTAGTAACATTAAAATGATTTCAAAAAGGAATATTTTTATTCATTCTATATAGAGTGTCTGATTTTCTTTATAAATGACAATGGAATGCGTCTTTAACATATACGGTGAAAACATCTTCTCCGTTATCATTAACATTATTTGATATTTGGTATCCACTACATGAAATAATTATTCTAAAAATAAAAGAAATTAGTTATTCCCTTATTGGGTATTTTGGTATTGAAAATGGTATTGAAAATTGATTTATTAGTTCAATACCTGGAAATCATTTCTTGTCATTTAAAATTCAATTTTATTAGTGAAATGATGAAAAATTGGAAAGTTCTATTAATTATGATTATATAATGGTACTCTGACATTTGACAGGTAGATATATGATAAACCAATGATGGTTGCTTCAATGATAAAATAAGGATGTGTGGTTACATTACAACCTCCAATTTATTTGGTGTAGAAGTTGACTAGATGGTTTTTCTATTTTTTAAGAGTGATATGTATTGAAGTCTACCGTAAGGTTATTACATTTAAGTATATTTATGTCCCATGTTACCATTATGTTTCATCTATACATTATATGGTTTTATGGTAATAAATTGATTAAAAAATTATAAGAACTGTGATTAATTTCAAAAGAATGGATTTAATACATCTTAAGAGGGAAATGTATAAATTTATGAAAACTTAATCATGTGTACTCAATTTTTCATAAAACTAGAAGTTTTCCATAATTGTGTATCCCTTACTGAGATTTTTAAACACATCCATTGTTTAATTTTTTTATTGGATTTATGGGATTATAGAGGAAAAAATGGGATTCAAGGAAAAATTATGAAGATTGATCATGAAAAGAAACCATGATTCATTTTAAAAACTTTTTATTTTGTGAGAAAATTTATATTGAGTATATGTGTCTATATTGTAATATTTTAGTTGTTTTAAATGAATTATTTCTGAATTGTCTAGAACTCTATTCCTAAAGATCTCATCAATGTTATATAATGTAATATTATAAACATAACTAAAGATTATGTAATGGTTTTTGGATGGGTCTTAATATTTGGTATTTAAGGTTGTTATATATTACTTTAGAGGTTATGGTAATATTAATAACACAAACATGAAATATTTTACAATATTTTTAATATTAAATGTTATATAATTTCAATATTTCATGGATTCTTCATCCAAACTATGATTGTTCAGAATGGTTTTCTATAGATGAAAAAAGGAATGAGTTGCACAAGGGAATAAATAGGTAACCTTCCCTATGAATAAACATTCCAAGATGGTATTAATTGGAACTTAGTTGTTTTTTGTAGTGATGGATTAGTTGACTTATGAGATAAATGGTTGTGGTGTCCATGCAAGAGAGAAACCAGATATACCACATATGAGCATGATTATAGAAGTGAATTTTATGAGGCAAAACCCCTCGTTATTCATAGTATCATAAAACATAGTTCTAGATAAAATATGGATTAAATCCCTTTAAAAAATATATGATGTCATGGTTTGTTCAGTGTCCCAAAATGTAACTCATTCAATTTATCTTTTTGAAGGTGCATTAGATCAATGGTGGAAAGTGGATAAAAATATCAGAGGAAGGGATAAGAAAAATTCCATCTAAAGGGATGAATTTAAGAATATATTCCTAGAAAAATTGTTTTATAAGGATATTTGACTAAGGATGAAAATAAATTATTGGAATTGATTAAAAATGAAGAAGAATATGTGGATTTATATGAAGAAAATTTCACCCATTTTTCACGGTATGTCCCAAATTTTATCCTATATCTTGATAGTAAGATAAATAAATTATAATTGAGATTGAAGGAAAATAATCAAAGGTAATTATATTCTTATGAGTTCAAAATCTATGAGAAACTTTTTTGATCTGACGAGAAGGTATAAATTTCTAATGATCAGTAGATCCATGAAAACAGAAAATGAAGAGGTCTAGTTTAAAGGCAATGAGAAATCATTCAACATAGAATTTTAGAGGTATGAAAACTAAATTAACATATTCTGAGAAGTGTGGTAAACAGATTACAAGTGAATTTGTTTCATAGTCTAGGAAGTTCTTATAATATTTTAATATTTTTCATATTTGTCGTTAATGTAAGGGAGAAGATCATAAAGGCAATAATAAGCCAGTTATAAGAGGTTTTAGTTGTAATGAGTTAAATAATTAAAAGAATGAGTGTCCAAAATATATTATCTAGGGTCAAAACCATCAAGATAAAATGAAAAATGGTGTTTATGTTTTTTACCTACTACTGTGGTTAATGTCGGGCCATAAAATAAATTAATAAAATGTATGTTACAGGTTTTTTCAGATTATTCCAATAATCTATAATACTTGGGATCTTCACATTCATTAATTTATGATATATTTTCAACAAAATTGGAAATATCATCTAATGAATGTGATATTCAACTTTTGGTAAAAACTACATGTGGAAGTATTAGTGAAAACATGATTTCTGGGAATCTCCCTATTATTATTGGTGAGATGGTTTTTTATGAAAATAAAATTTAATGTCCCATAGTGGCATTTGATTTCAATTGCATATGTATTGGATTTAATTTTATCATTCAAATAGATTGATAAGATAATAATGTTTTATTCCTCGATTTTATATACTTGATAACATATAAAAAAGAAGAGAGATTGATTAAATATGGTAGTTAATGTTATCAAGCTGATATTTTTGAAAATAAATACATAGTTCTAATTAATGAAATCCCATTAGTGAATAAATTTATGAATGTTTTTTCTGATGAATATCTCGTTGTTATTCCTAATAGATAATTTGAATTTAGTATTTATTTAGTTATTTATGATAAGACTATTTCTAAACCCCCGTATTAAATCACTAAACATAAAACATAACACTAATGGTTTACTATTAATATCAATTTTATAGATAGTTAACCTAAAAACGGTATTATGTTATCTAATATATCATGTATTTTAGTGGTAGGTGTGTGACCCTTATCATCATTCGTTCATGATTTCAAGCCCCACTACCTTTCCAGATGAGACTATTTGTCTCCCTAAAAACAGGTTACCACCCAACATGTGGGTTTTCTATTTTTTAATTAATATACTTCATATAATGTTCCTCGAAAAAAATGATTTACATCCTTGAAATATAATAAATCATTATATAACCTCATTACTAAGTTATTAAATAAAAATAAAATGTTGTTAACAATGAGAAATTATAATATTTGATCATTATTACAATTTAATTAGTGAAATATCTATTGATTCCTTTGACCTTATATATATATAATGAATATGAATTAAACTTCAAATAGAATTTTTACAAAAACCTATACTAATTCAATGGATTGTCTTTCCAAAAATTTCTCCCAAAATAACCTTAATCTTGTTGGACTCCTATCACATAAAACCTAAAAAAGAGGTGTTTAAGACTTTTATCATATGATCAACATTAAACTCAAACCCAATGATGGTATCCATAACTCTTAATATAATACTGATATAAATGAATCAAATAAAAACCGAAGAAGATCAAAGACTCGTATAACCAAAATTACATTTTAAAAAATACCTCTAAAATTTAATTTTTTGAATCCTAGTAAATAAGTAGCTCTTCTGTTATATTTCCAAAAAGGTCCTACCTTGGACTAGGGATTATACTAGGTCATTTATTATCTTTCTTCATTCAAAATTTTCATAACGTATTGTAATGAAAATGTGAGTTATACTAAGAATATCTCCCAATAGTGTCAAAATAAGTGTATAATAAGCCTTATTGGTGTGCAAACTGTGATGATTGGGTCAATCCCAATTCACCATTTTTTGAGTAATTAACCATATGTGCATCTTTTTCGGAAACACATCCACTTTTATCTTCTAGAAAAAGATGCATTTCATGAAAATAACAAATTATATATACCTTACCAAAATTTTAAAATATTTGGTTATACTTATCCTCAATCAATATCTTGGGGTTACATTATCTAATATATGTTATCATAAATCATGTTACTGTGGTTTCTACTAAATATTATTTAATAACAACTCTAAAGACCTTGACCTGTGTACCATGGATTCAGTGCCATCATTTATTACATTGAAATAAGATACAAGGAATCACATCCCATATTACCAAATATTTAAGTAGTCATAGTAAACAAGATACATACTTGAGACTTACATTAATTTAGAATTTATATCATACCACACATTTTTTTAGAATACCATTATTCTATATAAGATATCCTTTCATAAAAAACAAAGTACACTTCATAGATTCAAGGGAGATGATTGATTATAATTGTGATCTCAAATGATTAGTTCATGTCATGTAATGTGGAATCTATCAAAAATAAATAATAATGATAAATATGTAAAGGTTAATAACTGATACCAAACTATTTAATTAATAGGTTAGGCATAATCAATATGTAAATGTAAATAACTGAGAACATCTTCCATTTAAATATATACATAGTTCATAATACATAGAAAATGGTTAATAATTGAAAATGAATTCCATTTAATGAATAAAAAGTTAATAAAATGATTCAAAATATAATATCATTATGAAAATATCATGGATAATTATAATAGAAATCAAAATATAGTCAATGATTATGTATTGGGAATCAGGTCTCTAGAACATGATAACTCTATCGTCAAGACCTATCAAAAAATGATTTAGACTATAATTAATAACCCGTTTAATTATAGCATATATGAATTGTATCTTGAGACATACTAATTCATTGAGTGTCTATATAATTTCATGCCCCACCCATCACTGTAGGTCCAAATAATTCATAATATACCGAATTATCAATTTAATTCTTGAATCAATATGTATTAACATAAAATATCTATATTGATTGATGGATACATATTTATCAATATTTACCCAATAAAACAATAAAATTCAATGAAATACAACATATATATGAATGATGTGCAGTTTAAGAAATAATAATATACCTGATAAATTATATGTATATTTAGGTTTATTTCATTAACTAATGATCAATGTGAGGTGACCATTTTAAAGAAATGAAATTGACTACAAAAATGAGTCAAGGATGTGAATTTAAAATACTTTCCTTTGATATAATGATAATATCCCTTCTAGAGTAAGAATAATGTTGAAATATATAAAATATATATCCATTACTGTAAAAATGAATGGATGTATTAATTAATTAATGGTAATACCATAAATAAATATTTAATGAAATTTTGTGGAATAAGTCTATTTTTTAGAATCATTTTGAAAATTTTATTCATTGGAAATTATATTAAATTTTATATTATATAAAAGGATCCTCGTAATCATGAAAAGGAAGCCTCAATGAAAAGAATGTGATGATGGAAGGTACTTCCACATATGTGTATGAATTTAAAAATAACAACTATTTTTCACTGTAAACATCAAGAAAATCCCTTGTTCCAAAATGATAAGAAGATTCGATTCACATTTTAGTTAAAATCCAAATTGGTGTAATTTTGAAAATTTATAAAATTACGTTGAAAAAAATTAAAAAGTAATTTTTTTAAAATAACTTTGATAAATCATTTTGGAAAGGTTATAAACGTTTTTGAAAACATTTTATTAAAACATGGTTTTGGATGAAGACATATTTTTGACCGAAGAGACAAATAATGTTGGAAATTATTAAATTATTTTATTAATTATTTTATGCACCAAAGAGTGGGAAAATGGTAATAACATTTGGGAATATCATTAATTGAAAAATTATAATAAAATTTAAGGTTTTTTTGATCAATGATCAAATTGTTTCCTTTAATCAGAATTTAATAACAAAAAATCTAGAAAAAATAAGATTGTGATGTAAAACCTTGAAAAAGTCATAAAATTGAAGTGAGAATAAATAAATGAATAGATTTTGTGTATAAAAAATAATTCCCTATAATTTTTTTGAATGAAAAAATTTGGTAATCCAAATTAATTTCACACATAATCTGTTAGTGATATAATTTATGATGTAGAAGTTTATCCAAATGAATGAAATTTGAGTTATTAAATTATTTACTACTTAGAAACGTCTATTTAAAATCCCCATTATTGGAAATAATTTAAATTTAAACTTATAAAAACTTTAAGAACAGTGTATTATTGATGTTACATGTCAAAGGGAAAATATTTGTACCATGTAAAAGGAATTAGTTTTATAACATTATAATATTCCTCAATGAAATGAAATTGACTTGAAATCCATTATATTCTATTTTAATTTGGTTAAACAAGAGGTAAACTCCAATATAGTGGTTTTAAAAATGATATTAACTTACACAAAAACTATATTATTATTCATAACATCATATACAATACTTTTATGACATCTTATAATCTATCTTTTTATAATGTTTCCTTATTTTCTTCGTTTTAGTTATTAATTTATTTTTATTGTCATTCATGTTTCATTAGGAATGATCCTTTTTGTGTGCATATTATATAGATCCATAATATCTATAATAATAATTTTAACATAATTAACATATTTTTTAAATCAATTTTAGTTTTAAAATCAACCATGAATGTTGTCTTTGAAATATTATATACATTATGATCAAGAAGATTGTAGGTCATACGTACAAATGAGTAAAGTTTCCATTTTTCAATGATCATTATGAAAAGGGAATATGTAATATTTTACACCTATATAATGATAATAATGTCATATATAAAATATAATAAACTTATATATATCTTTCTTGTGGTGTGTTG
The DNA here is from genome assembly GCA_963277665.1 of Viscum album. Taxonomy (NCBI): domain Eukaryota; kingdom Viridiplantae; phylum Streptophyta; class Magnoliopsida; order Santalales; family Viscaceae; genus Viscum; species Viscum album. The sequence continues at coordinate 133,802,333 of OY728162.1, forward strand.
ATTAAAAGAGAGTCATATCGCTTCATGAGGGCAGTAGTCCACACAATATTGAGTGACGTTGTCATATATAAATGAGGGAAATATAAAAAACAATAAAATGATATACAATATATTAAATTTTGAATCATTTTTCACTAATATCATAATTATTTCATTTATATCACATATAATAATTATATTTATCTTTATCACCTTCCATTTGATGTGTTAGTGAAAGAAAAATCGCATCGTGTTGCGAGGCAGTAGTTTGACATACACATGCTTGATGTTGTCATATCTTCATCAGAATGGAATGTAACATGATATATATTATATAATGACTCTAGAGGTATAAATATGTTATAAATATCATATATATAATTTATATTTGTCATCATATCCAACCATGTCTGGTGGAAATTGAAAAACGAACTACATTAGTTTTCAAGGTAGAAGTCTATGGTACACAAAGATGATGATTATGTAAGCCATTTTATAGAAGTTTGTATGGTTTTATATTAACAATATCATAAATAAATATTAAAATATGGATGATAATTATGTAATTAAATTATCATGTTTTTAAAATAATTATAGGATTTAGATAAAGAAATAGTATGAAGATTCTAATTAAAGAACATTTCCTCCCCATATGGTATCCTAATTATGTTTTAAAAATATCTCTAATGGTTGGGTTTATGGAAAAAATAAGGATTATAGGATTCATGTAGGTGTGTTGAGAAGTTATTTTGGATGTTATTGGCTGAAAAAAGTGGTTCTATGGTTTTAATAAGGGGGAAGAGTGATTGCCTCGTTATAGGTGAGGTGTCGTTGTATTCTTGTAAATAATCAAAATTATTCAATATTGGGAGGACTCCCTAACCTCACATATATTAGAAATTGAATATTAATTGTGGTTATTTTTTATGTGTATAGGAAAAATCTCCACTTGTCAAATCCAAACACATTTTATTATGTTATTCCATGGCCATTGTGTCTACTCAATTTTACCGTTTTCATTTTTACAATGATAACTTGTATCTTTTTATTTACCTTGTTAATTATTTATTTAAGAATAAAATTAAAATTAGTTTTATTAAACAAATTATATCCACTAATTTTGAATTTTAAATTCTATTTAATAAATAAAAATCCAATCTATGTGTAGAAATAATTTTAGTACAATTGAATGTAATGCACAAAACCCAGTTTGGACATTAATCGTAGTAATTGATTTCAATTATTTTCACAAATATCTATGGTAGAATATAAGTTTAACATTATCAAATAATACACATTATTTTGATTCAAATTATGTAATAAATCTTAATAAATTTAACTCACATAATTGGCAGAATTTAATTTAAAATTAATCATATACAGACGACGAGAAATAGAGTTTTTAAAGTGAAAATGTTCAAATGTTCATATTGTTATTATATCTAAACACTATATGAAAATTATTCCATTGTTCTAAATTAGATTATTAGATATAATATTAAACTAATTTTACTTTAAAACCAACTAGAAATTTTGTTTATCATTATAAATAATTTACATGAAAATTAATGTTTAGTCTAAATTTCAGTATTTATCATTATTCAACGAAAATGAAACTTCTCAAAAAGTCATAAAATTATCCTGAAGATAATTTTGATATTAGAATTTAAAAAATTGAGTTTATTTTTTCAAAAAAATTATCTAATATTTGCTAAAATTAATTTTCATATTTGCGTGAAAAAATTACTAAGCAATCGTTTAGAAAAAAATTGATTTTTGGAGAACATTTTTTCAATTAAATTATGATTATATAATAAATAAATATTTAACAAACCTGATTAAACAATATATAATCATAATTTAGGTAATTATATTCATAAACATCAATTTAAAATCTAGATCATAACTATTATATTAAATATTAATATTAATATTCTATTGTTATTCGGTAAACCTTAGTCTTTCATGTAACAAAATATATCAAAGAAACGCGTTGTTTGGTAAAATATAAGATATAATTTTGGATTCATGTAATGAATCCTTTTTAATATACTTAATTTATTTAAAAATAAATTTATCATAATTTATCTACCTGTTATATTTCTTTCTTCACATGGTGTTGCGTGTCACATATGCAATCAATTATAATGTCTATATATTAGAATTTGGGGGTGTTAGAACACTTTTTTAGATTGTACGATATGTTAATATTGAGTTTTAGTTCTTATGTTAACAAAATTGGATATTTATTTCCTAGAGTAAGGGTTAAAATGTAATTTTATCAGTGCACAACCAACTGATGAAAATATTTTTATGAAATAGAAATGTATCAGGTTAGTTTCTTTTCTTATATTCATAGAGAGTAAAACAATTACTCATTTATATAAAAATGATATTGAAAAATATTATCTAATTAAATACATATCTGAGGAATAAAAAGGTATATTAATTCATCACAAACTTATTGTTTTTGGGTCCCTTAACTTCCCATTGATCGTTCAGTTGCCTATAGTAAATGGATGTAATCACTCGTTATAATTATTTACATTTTTCACATGTCTATATCATTAATTTTTATCAATTATATCCTACATAGAATATAATTTATTTTTTATTCAATGTGATCTCTTTTACATACAATTATCACTTATTAATAGAATTTTTCATTATCCCTTTTACGATGTGGATTTTTCACCATTTGTATTAAATGGTTAAAAATAATAATTGATTACCGAGAAAAAATATAAATTATGAGGACACAAATAATTTAATGTGGGAAGAGTGTGAGACACTGAAATTATAAATTAATAACATTATATTCAATATAATAATATAAATTAAATAGTAAACTTAAACAACTAATGGAAGATATTTCATTAAATTTAATCACTTTGATAACTTGCAGAACCCACTACCCTGAGTCAAAGTGAACTATAATATAGTATACATAGTTTTTAAATTGAATTGTACAAATAATACTTTTTATTTTAAATATATAGACATTTTAAAAAATAATTATTCTTATATTGGTAATTAATAATTATTATAAAAATTTTAAGGTAAAACATATATTTTCTAAGAAACTATATTTTTTTAAAAACAGTTTAATCAATATTTTCACAAATAAATTAAAATTAATTTTTCAAAAATTTAGAAAATATATTTAAAAATATAAATAGATATTTTTAAATAATCATATAAAAATTTCCATGGGGTGAAATTTTTGGGATTTTTCTAATATATTTCATTTTTTGGTGAATAGTGATAAATATTTAAATTTTATTAAAAACTACATTTTAGTTTAAATAATTTATAATTACAAACTATGTTTTCAATTCTTATTAATGTAAATTTATATAAATTTGGTATCAATTAAAAAAAATTTGAGTTTTGAATGTATTTTCATATTAATTTCTTATATAAAAACATTGAAATCTTTTGAACAATTTCCCTTTGAAAGCTCTCTTTTTCATAAAGATTGTGGGATAAATATTAATATAAAATTTTCAACTTCTCACAATTAAATTTCAAAATTTTCATTAACTATTTGGAATCATAATAATTTATAATTTATAACAACTTAAATCTTATTTTTTCCAAAATGAATAGTGAAAAAAATAAAATATAATTCTTATGGTTAAGGTAAAAATGGATTTACTTGGGGTCAAAGTAAAAATATAAGGGTTAAAATGATGTAAAAGCTATTATAAAATATATTTAATATAAATATTTCGACCATGTATCTTATTTTATTGAAACTGAATCATTTTGGAGGTTTTTGGCATGAATGAAACATGGTTACAATTAATTATTATAAAATATTTCAGGTTTTCAACTCCCCTCACCAATCAAATGCCCACCCACTATCCTATCTTCTTCACACCTTAACACCCTATTAGAGAAGAAAATACCTAAACAAATAAATATTCAAATTCTGTCATATAATACTACAATTATTAATTTTTTCATATATTGACATTTGAAGGCTTTTGGTGAAATCATAAGCAGTTTACCTGAATTTGAGGTAACATTCATCAACAAGAATTTATATTTTATTTCATCCTTCACCACATCAATTATTATTATAAAATGTTGATATAATAAAAAATATATATTCAATATTCTTAGATTTTTTAATTTCAAGGGCATGACCTAAAATCAGACCACATCAATTAAATGGGTAACAAAATCATTATTCGTGTGTTTGGAGGACTATCACCCCGCGAACCGATGTCATTTGTGTTTCCATTACCACCATTAATGGATGGGTTTATTGAAGTATATAATATATATTTATGATTTCTAAAAAATAATAATTCATATTTATTCATTACATCATATCTACCTTTTCATAATCCCTTCTATTTGGGATATAATAATGTTGCTCATGTCTACAACAGATACCACCTCGCGAAGTGATTTTATTCACTTTTAATTAATTCTTTACATGGAAGGTGATAAGGATAAAGTTAATTAATACATGAGATATAAATGAAATTATTGTTAAATAAAATACATATTTAGTATGCTTAATGTATAATATATCATTTTATTTATTACATTGTAATTTAATAAAGTTTCTTTTGTATGTGTGGACTACTGACTTCATGAAGCAATGTAACTATCCTTTCATCACCATGCCACACTAATTAAATATCAATATATTTAAATAAATAATGTGGTATTTATTATATTATTATCATTATGTAATTATATAAAATTACTTACCTTATTTACATGATGATAATTGAAAAATGGAAACATTTCCCTTTCATACATAGAACCTAATGTCTATGTGATTTTAATATAGTTCATTTTTCATAATTATAATTAATTTATAATATTAAATTATAATTGGCTTATAAATATAATAATAATATAATGATTAATATTTTTGAGATATTAAAATAATGACCTCTTATACCAATAGTCACATTCTGAAATCATTTTTGACACATAAGTCAACATTAATGAAAAAAATTATTAAAATATAAATCGATTAAGTAATCATATATAACAAAGTAATGAGTGAAATTAAAGAAATAATACAATTAAAAATCATTATGTAGAAATTAAATAATTAATATAAATTAATTTTACATGTTGATAACTAATTTATGTGATGAGTCTGATGCAAGGTATGATATTTCATAACTACTTTCCCACTCATTGGGTTAAAATTCTACTTCAATGATTATTTCATGATATGAGTATGCATTAAATGGATTTTAATTATCATTGATGTTTCCCTTGATCCAGTAATCTCTCACATGTCACATCCCATAATTTTATCAATTTATTTTCCATTATTATGTAATAAACACTTATATAAAATAGGGAAACCAGTAATAACACTATTCTCATAAATATATATCCATACATTATTTAGAAAATAAACCAACAAATATCATAAAGAATATAGTGGGATAATAAATAAAAAATAAGATAAAAATGGTAAAATTTGGATCTTAGTGATACACTAGAATATCAACAATCACAAAAAAAATCAAATAAAAAATAATGTTAATAATAAAATAATGAATTTTTAATTATATATATAACGTCAAGATAAAATATAAGTGGATGACATAAGTGGTGTTTATAGAAATTATGAAACCTGAATCATTCTTATATATCTAACTATTAAAACAGTAATATGGCCATAAAGAATATTAATCTTGTCATTATAATAATAACCCCACTAACGAATTTATAAAATAAAATTTCTACATCTTATAGTTATAAAATATTAATATCATGGTATAGGTAAATTAATTTTTTAATATTGATAAATTATGTTTTTTAAACATATTTGTTTATTTGCAATTTCATAATTAATATCATTATTTAAAAGAAAAAATATTTTAATAACATAAGTTCATGATGTAATATTATTTTGTGTTATAATTATATGATAATTTTATGTGATCATAATTAATTTTACAAAGCATCAAAAAATTGTTAATAATATTAAGAACTGTATTTTTCAAGTAAATGATGAATTTATTTTAAAATTTTATTTTTATAATATTTTTTTGTAAAGTGGGATGAATTTTTAAAATCTATATATCAAAAAATTATTACGTTGATTTTTTGAAAATTTTATAAAATTACAGAATTTAATGGGAATAGTAAAATATTGTGATTTATGGTGTTTATCATTATATGACAAATACATAAATTGTTTGACTAATTAATAGTGTAAGAACAAATTTGTTTAAAATATCTAAAACCATTTAATATATCTAATAATAGTTATCAGCCCTTTTGATATTCTTGATCAATAATAATAAACTAATTAATATAATATTAAAAAACAGACCTCTCCCATAATAAATACCGCCCCTCACCTCCCCATCACCTCACACATTATACGAATTGTAATTAGCCAATATTCTACAAAATTCCCTTCCCAATCCTTTTCCTTATGTATAAAAGACACTGGTCTCAACAAAAGACCAATTCCATGTTCTTTAGGGGTTCCTTCAGTGAGGTAATATACAAGAGGTAACTTCCTCAAACAATCTCATTTAATTTTATTTATTGTTTCTATCTTATCCCCACCTCCTTTATCTATAAAATCATTATAACTCCATTATCATGTATATAATGTAATTCTATATTACCAAATTTAATACCCTATATCCAACCCTTTTCTCTTCTCCTCATATACAATGAAATGAAACTATTGTGACAATTATGGTAGTTTACTGTCGTCAAGGATATTGAGTTTTCATTTACCATTACTGCCTTTAAAAATAGTAATAAAACCATTATTATAGTTAAAAAAGATTTTAGTTTGTATATTATATCTTTTTTATTTTATGGAACTAATATATAGGCAAAATATTAAATTAAATGAAACTAGTTCGTGATGGTCAAAAAAGCCAAAATATAGTACACTTTTATCATTAACATTTTATCAAATTAATCATCCTCATAATAGGTAAAAATGATATATTAGAAAATTTACAAATTTGAAAGTTCATCGATACCATATAATTTCACTACTTTGTAATTAATACCCTTTAAAAAGAATATCCATAATTTTATTCTAGTAAATTTTCCCTGAATCCAAGAAATTTAATGCCCCTTGGATGATAAAATTCAGCTTTATAACTCATCAAAATGGCCCTAAATGAACATAATAAAAGTTTAATAAAAAATCATATAGAATAGGTTATGAATTAATTAATTAGTTAATTTAATTTCATATCCCAAATATTATGTGCATGTGTAGAATGTTATCGTACATAATGTGAGGGTTCTCTTAAAACCACTATATTTCTTTTATTTTATGGTTTCTATTTATTTTCATCAATATATCTCCACATTTTTCATATACACTTCTCTTATATTTTGTTTAAATTTACAAAACATATGTATTTATCATAATTCATTTATTTTATTGGGAATTTACTTTTTTAAAATTTTCCCTTATCTATACATCAAGATTAGCAAACTAAATTAATGTGAATTTATATTTTTCTTAACTATTTTAAAAGTACAGTCCATAAAATCTTATATGAATACATAATTTTTATAAATCATTCAATTTATCATGAAAATATATTTTATTTAATTACCTGTTTTATGAAAATAGATACTCCTTTATCATTTTTACGAAACTATATTCTTTTATGTAAAGATGTGATTAAATGGATTATTTCTACAAATTACTATCCACTCTTTTTAATATTGCGACATTTGTTGCGATTCAATATTAATTACTTGTTCTTATATTTCCTTTATTAAATTATTGTAATTATTTAATCACTTTTTTCTAGAATACTATTAGGATATACCCTTTTTATGCTTTATGACTTGATTATGATATCCATTTCAATCTTGGGTAATCCTTTTTTATTCCTTATGCATGACTTCATTATGTGGAACAAAAAATCAGGAAATTTTATGACAGGTGCACCCATGTAGTGATTCAATTAATTTGGTAATGTTTAAGCTCATGAGACATTATGTATGTGATACAAGAGTAAACCTAATCCTTTTTTGTAATTTTTCCACAGTGTGACATATTCTTGGTAGTTTGATTTGACTCATGTTTATGTCATGTTATATGTTTCTATCACATTCCAATATTTCTATGATCTTATGTTTTAATATGTTAACACATGATCAATTCCTTTTAAATTATCTTTTAATTCGTTCTATGTCACAGTTTATTACTTATTCCCATATTTATTTCCGTACTGGTATTTTTAGATCACACCTTTGGTCAATGTATTACCCATTTTATCCTATCTAGATATAGGATCTCATTATGGAGATTAGTAAAATTATTCATTATTTTAATTTCATGTTTTATTTATTAGGTACCTAGTATTCATAATGAACTAGTATTTTTTATCATTTGTTAGTATTTCATTGAAAATAATGCAAAAATTCATGTAATACTATGTGTCAAATACTAGGGTGTCTATAGTTGGTGTCCTTGCACCGTGTAGTAATTTTTCAAGATTATATGTAGAAAACATTATTGAGAACCTTATTTATAATTATGTCACCATTGATAACCATGATTAAAACATAGGGAAACGTAAGATAGGTTATATTTTTCTTATACATGTAATTCTTTATATGTTCATATTTCCCTATTTATATTCTCATTATCTTGGTATTTAATCTGGATAAATGAATTTTATTTATTTTCTATAGTTAATTGTGGTAAATAGGAGAACCTATTATATCAACCAATGTGACAGGATATTGTATGATTGACCTTTTAAGAATCAAAATTTAATAAGGATAAGAGCTCCTAATATAACAAAATTAATATCTCAACTGAATAAAGTTATGAATAATAACTTGAATAATGTTAAAATCCGTCTGACTAGGAATAATAATGTTGTTGTCAAATCATTTGTTAGGAAAATTTCCCCTATATTTAGTAGACCTTTTAATCCCCTTATCGTATAATAGTAGATTAAATCAATTAAGAATACATTCTATTTTCTATAATGATTATAAGATGATAAAATCATAATGGTGGTCGTTCACTTGGACGGGGAAGATGATCAGTGGTGGAAACTAATCAAGAACACAATTTTTATTAAGGTAATTGATTTCATGGATTGGGAAAGATTCAATAAAATATTTTCAAATAAATATTTTCCTACAACCATTTTTATTAAGATGAAGAGATATTTCTTTAGATTAAATAAAAAGGATGATGAATCTATCAAGGAAAATGAGGAATCATTTACAAGGCATACACGATACACCTTAACCATTATAATGAAAATTGAGTGTAAGTGGATCTTTTCATTAGTGGATTAATTCTTTGACAACAATAATCCTTATTGATTTAAGAATTTTTAAGGCTATGAGGAGATTTCCCTATGTTCCCTAATGGATAAGATGGATATTGGTTAATCTCATTGGTCTTGTAGGACTATAGAAAAGATTAAAATGGAGTTTAATATGGGAGGATTAATAGGTAATTCCCATGGATCAAAGATAAAAATCCCACATGTCATAAATGTGGGAAGAAGCATATCAGGAAATGTGTATAGGGAACAATGAGATGTTTTAAATGTAGAAGAGAGGGGTAATATGGGTTATTATTACCAAATATATATAAATAAATACATTAATATAGAAGAAGAAATGAATATTATTTTCAACAATTATCATCTAGTTCAGTGTATGAAGTGCAGGTAACCTGGCTATTATGGGAGATAATTCCCTAAGCCATGGGTTGTCAGACAAAATAAAAAACAACAAACTCCAAGTTAGAAAGTAAGGGTATATTCCATTAGTAATACTTAGATGGAGGCAAAAAATTATGTGGTGATAGGTACACTGGTTATCAATTTAGGAATAGAAACGTACTATTTGATTCTAGTAGATAAAATTCTTTCAAATCATCTATTTATAGCATAAATATTCAATGAAAACCTAATAATATGATGTTTCTGTTATTTGTGAGAATATAGAATCGAGAAATTATTGAATCTAAATTATATAACACCACCCCGATTAATGTTTTTGGACTAAAACTCCAATAAAATCATGTCTTACTTACATTGGTGAAGTTTTATTCTATATTTGTAATGAATTGACTATCAATATAGAAATAAAATATCAGCCATTTGAATGGAAGACCACATTTCACATCATAAGGAATCCCACAATTATATAAAACTGTAAGGAGGAAGATTAACTTACTTAAAAATAATTGTCTCAATTGTGTATGTTATTTACTTATGAGAAATAACATCTATCTTAAATGATAGATATAAATTAGAAGATTATGGTAAAATACATAGCCATTTTGAGGGACTATATTGATGTGTTCCTTGAAGATTTTCATGGTTTTATACATAACTTAGAGGTTGAGCTCTTAATTGATTTATTACATCGATCTCATAATATATCAAAGACTCATTAAAATATGGCTACAATTAATTAAGAGGAACTGAAGAAACGTTTATAATAAAATACTGAGAGATGTTTTATATGCCTCAGTGCTTCACCATGGGGTGTGTTAGTTTTATTTTTCATGAATAAGGATGTATCGATGTGACTATATATTAATTATTATGATCTCAAAAAAAATAACAATAAAGTACAAGTATCCCATACCATGGATAGGTCATTTTTTAATCAATTATACAGGTCCAATTATTTATCTATAGTGTACCTTTAGTTGGGATATAACAAAATAAAGGAGAAGAAGGGATATATTCCCATGACTGAATTTAGAATGAGTTATGGAAACTATTAGTTAATAATGGTTCTCATTAGACCCAATAATTATCTAGAAATTTTTATGCACATGAAAAATATAGTCATTAGATATTACCAAGATATATTTTTCGTATTAATTAAATGTGATATTCTAATATACTTCAATTTAATAAGGAACTTGAATAAAATTTGAATAATATGCTAAATACTTCTTAAAGGAAGAAACTCTCTACATTGTAAAAGAATTGTGTGTTTTGATAGGAGGAAGTGTCATTCATGGGTAATGCTATCACCATAAAATTAACATTTATGGACCCTTCAAAAACTAATACAATTGAGGAGTTTTCTAGACCAACATCAATAATGGAGATCCGTAGATTCCTTGTTTTCTCTATGTATTAGTGATGAATTTTAGGATCTCTTTGCAAAAGTAAAACTCACTAACTAGGATGAATTTTAAGAGATTTATGTTTTTATGGATCAGTGAATACGAATACATCTTCACAGAGTTGAAAATGGTTATTATTGCCCTGACCTTTTCCCAGAAGCCACTAAACTGGTGCTCTGAGACGGGTCGTCACATGACATCAAGTGCGCCTCCCCGTATAATAGAGGTTTCTAACAAGTTGTGAGGGTCTAATGAGTCACATTGAGAGACTATACCCTCATTTTTTTATTCATTTCTCATGGTGATTGATTCTTCTTCTTTGGATCCACGCCTCTATGCCTCTACCTCACCACCTCTATAACCCTTCTTTCTATGTATCCCAATTTTTCACATTATTCATGAATCCCTAATTCCTCAACACATTTTTTGTCACACTCCAATTCTAATCTAGACCTCATATAATTTTCATGCCCAATCTTATTTCAAAACAAATGAAATAGATTTTCATCTTTAATTTTCCATATAACGACACACGATCTCTATAGTCGATTACCAAGCATCTGTGAAATCCACCACCACCACTTTTGCATTGACTTCTTCTTTCCCACCATCCATGGATCCCACACATAATATGTAAACAACATCAAGGCCACCAAGTTCTTCCACAAGTCTATGTTTGAGTATTTTAGGAGGGTCTCTAACTTCTACTATCTCATCAACAACTACCTATCCTTCACTGTACCTATTCATTCTTCTGAATTCAGCATTATATTCTTCTTGATCATCATGATCACTAAAATCATGGATAACTAGGTACTCTAGGATTGTTGGGTCTCCAGCTGGTATCATATCTGTAACCTGATATCAAATTTCATAGTTCATTTTTTTGTGTCATCTTTCCTATTACTTGACAAATTATTTTTCCTGAGAAATGAATAAAAAAATATGAAAAAACAATGAAAATATATTACAAAAAATTTACCAAATGAGGTGAAACCACAAAACAAATACAATAATTCCTAGTCGTACCAGTAGTGCAAAGTGAAAGAACCCAAAACAAAGAAAACAGATAAAAATGTTAATGGGTCCTAACTCTACGTATGGGTCATTCTCAATGTAAATCTAGAGGCAAACTCAACACCTTAGTGTAGGGACTTCAACCATATCCTGACCTGTCTCAATGAAATCGTTTTGGGTACCACATGATGGCTCGAGCAGGGTGTGAGTACAATACTCATAAGGACGCCACCAACATTTTCTACAAAATATCGAGTCCAATAGATAGTACATTCATATACAAAATAATGGTATATAAACAAGGGATATTTTGGTTCATTACGTTGACAAAGTTTCTTTTGTACATGAATAGAATTTATCTCAATTCCCACTCATATACCAACATCATTACCTATTTCATTTTGATCACACGTTCCATGGGTTTAGCATAATTTTTATCTACATAAGGGTATAAGGAAATCAATCACAATGAATAGGGAAAATAAATCAAGTCCTTATATCACTAGAGATACACATATCACATCAACACATTATCCTCACCTTGAAACCTCTCTCTGGGTGGAATTCATCCATTAGGGAAATAGAGCCTTCGTCCCCTGCCCTAACACTTACAATTTTGGGTGGATTTTAGAGCCTCAGTATAAATCGACCGATGGGAATAGAACCTCATGTCAATACACAACTCTACTAAGACATGTGCACATTAGTTTTTATCATTTCACCTAAAACATACCATTACACAACAAAAAATATTCAATTCCATTGTAATTCAAAATACATGACAACCACATTGGAATTAATATCATTCCATAACCCATTAACACATTTAAAAATTTTTGTACATTACCATCTAATAAAATTTTGATTCCCATGTCTTGACCCATTAGAGGTATTCAACAACTCCTATAACCTATCTAAATTCATCAATGACTAATAAATAAGCCATTTATTCAATTTACCATTTCATGTACATTTCTTATATCCCGTAACAAAACCACATTATTATGTTCAACCCATTTGGTATACCACATAACATCCACGTATTGACCCATTATACTCATTAATCATTTCCCTAATATCATCTCATCTCATTACCATGTCCCCCTTTTTTATTCCATTTTCCAAATATAAGTTTACCAAAAAATATTAAATATCCCTCTTAGGAATTTCGAACCAAATTTTGTTAAACCATTGACATAATTTCATTCGGCCCTAATTGCCAATTTCCATGTCATGAAAAGTATCCCATATTCCTTATCACCCTTGGAATATCCATTATCATTCAATTTGAAACATAATCAACCATTAAAAGAAGTTCTACATGGGCATCACACTTTTCTTGGAAATCCTTCACTTAAACCTACAACTCTCTAGGTCCGGGATTTCCAGCCCACCCCATGGGTGGCCCAAAAATGGTTATGCCCTCCTCCAAGAATCCCATTGGGACCACGAGGGTTTCAATTGGCCACTTAGACACCCATTTTTATCAAATACTCAAATGAAACATGGAACAAAATTATAGAAAATAAGAACATGTGAAACTATTCACAATTCGAAAATAAAATTATGGGACAATACTTGTAGACCACCTTCCTCGAATCCATTGATGAACGAAATTCCAATCATGGCCATAGATCTGGATTCCAGAATACCATGATGTCGCTTCTCAAATATCATTCGAAAAAGTGGGTTTTGGGTCTTCGGAATGAGATGGATGAATCACCTATTGGAGGCTTGGGAAGTCAATGTTTTTCATTAGGGTTGAAGGGGGTGAAATGGATATGAAATACATGTTTGGGTTTAAAATCCCATGGTGTAATATTATAATGTTTTTAAATATTTCCAGGTCACATCGTTTACTTGAACAATTTCCCAAACCCTATGTAGACCGTGTGGAGGCTAATTCGCACACACCCTTCCCTTATATGGTTTTCCAAACCATGAGAAAACCGTGTAGATTGCTACTTCCTGTATGGTATCCCCACCATATAATGTCTCATCCTCAAGCCTCTCATCCAAGAATCACTAAGATATCATAACTAAATTTCATACCACTAGTCATTCTTATCCATTTTCTCTTTCCATGTTTCTGATTGAACATCACAATGCCCATCGAACATGAAACAAGGGCACAAACATTCCCCCAACCCTTTCTCACTAAAACTACAACACAAGCTGAAAACTCATCATGGATGCATCCACATAATCCATTCCCACCACAAGAGTACCATGGAATAATTATAAGAGACAATACCTAAATCACAACACAATGAAGCCTAACACACAACATCATATCATCAGAGAGGTACCAATCAGCAACTCATCGGCCAGACCCTCTATAGAACTCATGTTCCAAATCACAAGGCATCATTTCCCTCTATTTTTCAAACTCTCATGGTGACCCAAACCCGATATCCCCAGAAGGGAAAAACATGATCCATTCCACCATGTTTCTTGAATATTTCATTCCACAAAAATACATACATATGAAAATTAAAACTCTCAGATACTCGACTAGTTAAATTGTGCCTAAGCTCTCTACCAGGGCCAACTCACACGAACAGTGACCACTCAAGTCCTTCCAACCCGAAACTCTAATCGCGTTATCAACCAACCACTTACTCGGTAAGATTATCCCTACCATTTTTGGTTACTTGGATCCTCCTCCATTGATGAAGGACTACCAGAACTCAAACCAACTTTCCCATCACCTAACATGTTCCAACACACTTCTCCCAAACATCCATATGGGCATGACCCTGCATTAGCATCTATCCACACCATCAAAACCATTTATATGGATATTAGTATACTATCCATTAAAGTAAAAATATCAACATGACCTCATTCAAGTTAAATGTTGTTTCAAAAGATTCTTTTTACAAGAATATGTACCGCAAGGTGGTCACTTTCACCACACCCATTCATGATTACCATCTCAGGTCAAACCACATCTGACTGGATTTTACTAGACCACCCACATTCTGCTGGTGGTACGCTACCACATTATCTCACCGTCTCAAGGTGCTTTCTAACTTGAAGCCTTTCATTATCATCTCGCACACACATTGAGAACATTTATTTATTTCCATTAGAATTAAATTATCATGAAATTACCTCCCTCCATATCATCTTCAGGCTTCACCCTTGGAACAAAAACACATCACATTGTCAAGGTTCACTCAAAATCATAACGTTCCAAAACCACACAAGGGAAAAATACCCAAGTCTAACCCAAGACATTATTGGAATTATAGGACCCCAACTTCACCTTCCATAACCAGTAGTTATATCCAACCACACCCTCCTATAACTCTTACTAAAACATCAGAAGCATCCCATGGAACCACCCTAGGCTCAAACCCACACTTGGGTCATCAGACACCACATCCATGACCAATATTCCTCTCCGAGGAACCTGACATGCACCTCACCATATCCTCATTGTCACCTCAGTGCCACTATGTCGACTCGATGATCTATTATCGACATCGAGGACTGACTTATCACCCCCACCATAGGTGTGTTTTTACCACTTCTCTCATGAGGGATTTCAACAACCATTTCTTACACTAGATCACAAGATGAACCCTAAAATATAGTCATTTTTCTATCCTTTTTCCAATATACAAAAATGAACGTCACCCATTGCACGTTCTCATCTTCTGTGAGCGGCACCCATGGCGTTTTTCATCACCATGGTCCATCCTGAGGACCACGCCCAAAGCCATCAAGGGTGTAAAACCCATCATCATGATCCAAATATACCATTCCCATGAGCATAAACTCCACGATGTCCCTCTTCCAACCAAACATCGTCAAGTATCTTGGAATAAGGACAAATATTATTGACGTTCCGGAGATGATGTAAATATTTTTGGTATATGTGTCACTATCTATGTTATGCTAATAATTCGTTGAAGAACACCACCACCAACTTATCCATTTCTGATGTCAAACTACATAACCTCATGACCTGTGAAAGATTTCAGGCCTCCCTATCAAAAACATTTCATAAACACTTAAACACCCCCACTATGGTGATATTTCCAACCAAGTTTAACAATCACTCGATGAAAAAATCACCACAGACCCATAAACCAATGTTTCATGTGGAACTACTTCCGCTAAACCGCTCGACTTATTCCAATGTTCCCCTATTAGCTAACAACCGATTCACAACGGTCTCCCACACCGTCCAAACCATCAATCTCTCAAGAAACAACCTTAAATTTCATAGAGACCATTGCCTATGCAATTATGTAATCATATCTCTTAGTAAGTTAGATTTATCAGCCCTAGGGTGGCCTCTACATCGCACTCAACAACCAAACCATTCATTAAAAAAAATTCAGTCACGTGACCACCCTCACCATTGGTGTCACCATTGTGAGAAATCATAAAACCACATTCCTATCTCCCTTATCTTTTATCCTTAAAAAAAACACCCAAACCTCAATTAATCCTCACCCAAACTGGTTAGTGAGGATTTCATAAAATACAATCCTTAAAAACAATCCATACCTTTTATAACAAGCACTATGGTTAACTTATGAAGGAACTATGATCAACTATACCATTCATTAAAACGTGGGGGGTACATAATATGCATTGACGCCACCTCTGATGTATCTCCCATGCTTCATATTCCATGTTACTTACAACACTAGCCTAACCTCTGACAAGGTCACCCTTGATTTCTAGAAACTATCATCCCATAACCATAACTTGAGGGGCACAACCAACCACAAACCTACCCACTTAGCCATCAAGGCCATATTGAACCATGGAAAACTATGAGTCCTACTATCAAATAACAAAAAATATATAGGTGATACACTCACAAAGAAGCACTATAAACCCTACATGGCCTCTCTCAAAGGTTACCATAACGGTTGAATGATAAAAAATCCCTATTTTGGAGTCACAACCAGGAGAATCCATTGGTCCTCTCAACAAACCATAGATATCGTGACAAAAAAAATGCAATGATCATGAATGGAACTCTCACTCCTATTTGATAAAAACTATCGCTAGAACACCGACAACCATGTACTCTAGGTTCCCTAAAATGATGTACACATTCAGCGACACAATGAGAAAAAAATCCTCTATGAAATTCAAGAAAAAATGCACATGTTCTCTACTCACATGGTCACCAACATCGAGGAACCATCCATAGGGTCTAGTATATACACTATACATTAAAAAACCATGAGAGATACCTCACTCATATTACCGAACAACACCACACAACCAAAAATAAACAACCCAACTAAGGGTTCCTTAAACACCCCACCTAGGCCATATCAAAATCGTAAAGGCCTAACAATCCAAATCCAAAGACTGAAACTAGATCACTCTCACAAGCCCAACCCAAATATACAAGGATCCATCTAACAACTATGAGGATACCTACTGTTGAACACAATCATTATCATTCTAAACATATCGTTCATTCAATGCTTTGAAGAGTGACCAACAAGATTGAACCACAGATGAAATAAATATTGCACATTATCAACCTTTAACAAACCATTCTTCACACTATACCCCAACAATCATCATCACACATAAAACACTACCAAATACCATAGCTGCTGTGTGTCATGGTTATCATGGGGTAACAAATTCACTTAATCACTAGTATTTCTTCAACACCACTTTGACACAACTGATCCTTTACAACATGATTCTTTCCTCTTAGGCACATTTCCCATTTCACATCATGTAAAAATTATCCTGTTAACTCATATAAACATTTTATTAGAAAAAATAATTAAAAATATTAACATCATTATGAATCACTTTTTATTTTAGACACCTAAAAAAAATTATAATTTATCACAACCCAAAATTTTAACACAGTTACAACATTTCATTATACATGATATTGCTTAACTGTTTATTTTTATTCCTTTCATTCATACACATTAATTACCATTATTAGGAATCAATTTCATCATATTTATAAATGTCTTAAAATGAATTCTTCATTCTATTCCCTGCACTCCCATCCCATTTGTGTGGCTATAATGATGCATGCGACTTGTATCCATAGGTCCCTAAAATGATGCACGAATTCATAACCTCATGCCACTCCGGAAATGTAAAAAATATCATAAATCAATGAAATCACACAACATGTGCATCACCCAACAATGAATTACCATTCATCTATAACAACACACATCATTATCAACAATTCCCACTGAGGGTGACTTGGGTTTTCCCTCGTACATGGGTCAAAAACTCCAAAGAATGGGCTCATTACCAAGGCCTGACATATCTTATCCTACTTTCTTCCATCCTTGAATATAAATAGAGATAAAATAACTCATATGATACAACATTGTAATGTCCCCAAACTGGAATCCACTAAATGGGTGCTCTGATCCTGGTGGTCACATGACCTCAAGCGCGCCTCCCTATATATCAGATATTGTTGACTAGTAGCAAGGGTCTAAGGTGTCACGTGGGGAGACAATAACCTTTTTAATAGAGTGATCCACGAAAAATACTATATAAAAATCCGAAACAATACGGAAAACCAATTAACATGCATAATTAAATATTTCTCAAACATGGTACAACCACAAATAAAATACATCAATGACATGTTGTACTAGTAGTGAAATGTGAAAGAAATAAAAAAATAAAGAAAACATATAAAAAAATTAATGCGTCATGACTCTGTGTTTAGGTCCTTCTCCGTTTAAATCTTGATCCCAAATAAACACATTATTGTAGGGCCTTCTCCCTTGTCCTGACCTATAACCATGAAATCTTCTCGGGTAACCAATGACGGCCCGATCAGGGTGTCAGTACAATACATAGTAGGCCACCACCAATGTTGTCTACAAAATATATGTTCTAATTGATAGTGCATGCACGTACAAAATTAATGGTACATAAACAATGGATATTTTTGGTTCCATATGTTAACAAGGTTCATTTCTTCATGAGTAGCATTTATCTCAATTTCTATTCTTATACTAACTTCATTAGTTAATTCATTTTGATCTCACGTTCCATGGTTTAGGAATAATTATCATCTACTGAATGGTATAAGGAAATCAATAACAATGCATTAGGAACATATATCCAGTCCCTATCTCACTGGGGATACACATATCACATCAACACATATCCTCACCTTGAATCCTCAATCTATAGGTCCAGGATTTTGGGTGCAACCCTTGGGTAGACCTAAAATGGTTAATACCTTCTACATGCTTCCCAAAAGGATCATGAGGGTTTTAATTAGTCACTTAGAAACCCCTTTTCATCTATCACTTCAACAGAACCGTGAAAATAATTATGTAAAAGAATCCCTGGAGCATCCATGCAGAAATAAATAAAATTCAAATATAGGATAATACTTGTAGAAAACCAAACTCTAATATATTGATGAAAGAACTCTTAATCATAGAATTATATCTGAATTCAAGCATACAATGAATCACTCTACTATATCTCACATGAAAAAAGTGGTTTTTAGGTCTTCTAAAAGAGTTGTAAGAAACTAATAACCCTAATCCGAAAAAGAGGAGCTAGAGGAGCATTAGAATTACCTAGTGCATCGATCTACAACCAACAGTGCTCCAAATGCCCAATAATAGAAGGATAATCACCTATGAGAATCATGGGTCATCCAAGATTGTCACTATAGTTGTTGGGGATGAAATGGAGGAGAATCCCGAGTTGGGGTTTAAAGTTATGGAGTGGCAATTTTGTAATTTTTTAAAAGTTTTCTGGTCACACAGTTTACCTGCATAGTTTTCCAAACCGTTCATAAACCATGTAGAGGCTACTACTTACCCACCCTTCTCTCGCATAGTTTTCACGCCCATGCCCAAATCATGCAGATTGGTACATATGGCATGGTCTTGCATGGTTTTCCAAGGTGTGTGAAAACTGTACAGATTGCAATGAAATCCCCTTTCCCCCGTTTTCATGTTTGGAACCCTCGGAACACCATCGATTCTTATCAAGGACTTGGTGAAACACATAATAAACCAAATATGGGAACATAAACTGAATCATAAACATGAAATGACCTTACAGATAAATCTGGGATCTTACATTATCAATGCACTAGTAAATACACTAAAGACATGTGGGGAAGTCTTTATGGTATATGTCGACGCTTCAAAGAATGGGATTGGATTTTTACTGATATAAAATGATAATGTTATATCCTAAACCTCAAGGATGGTGAATCGTCATGAGAAAAACTATCGCATGAATGATCCATAGCTAGAGGATAAGATCATTATATTGATAATTTTGTTCATCATTATCTCTATGGAGAGAGGTGAGATATATATACTAATTATAAGAGCCTAAAATATATATTCACTCAGAAGGAGATTAATATACACCACTTAATATAGTTAAAAATAATCATGGATTATGAATTCTAAATCTAATACTATCTTGGAAATTAAAATAAATTGGATGATGTTCTAAGTTGAAAGGATTCTATAACTGTATAAATTATGAAAATTGAGAATGAACCAATATTCATAGATTTACACAGGGTTGACATTGGAATAATAATGGAAGTTGCATCATAATACATTTCTCAAATTATTGGTGAACCATAAATTTAATACTATTTAGAGGAATCACGAAAATTTGGTGTTGAAATTTAGAAAAAGGAGTAATCTATATGATTGGTGAAATCCTCAGGGTTCAAATTTGATTAGGAAGAAGTTGTAAAATTGTGTTCACAAATATATATACCACCCAATCCGGTGATTAAAAAAGATCATATGATTAAATTTCAACATTCTCTATCCACTAAGGAATCACAAATATGTATCATCATCTCTAAGATCACTATTGGTGGGACAATATAAATAAGGAGACCCCAAAATATACATCAAAATTTCTTTTTTTTCAGAATCTGAAGACTGAAAGAATAAACGTCTATGGGGATGATGCAACCATTACCCATACAAACATGAAAATGGTAAAAAAACTATGTATGTTGTCACTATTCTTCTAAACACATCCAAATTAAATAATGAGATTCTGGCCATTTTGGATCCTGTTAGTAATATTTCTCACTTTATTTTAATTTTATAGGACTCATCCCTTAACCAATTATAACAGATATGAATCAAATAATTTCTCGAGGTTATAGAGAGTACCCATGAAAATTATAACAATTCATGATGTTATATTTACCACCATGTTCTAGAAAAGTCTCCAACATGCTCTAAATACTTATTTGAAATTCATTATGTCTTATCAAATCCATACTAATGTCCAATCTATGCGAACTATTCTGAAACTAGAAGAGATGTGGAGAGAATGCTCGATGGAATTAAAAGGAGGATGGGGACATCATATTCCATTAGTTGATTTGTCTTGCAATAATAGTTTACAATCGAGAAACCAAATGGATCCACATGAAACCCTTTATGGGAAATGTTGTAGAAAACCTGCATTGTATGATGAAGTCTTAAAATTATGTTGGTGGGACAAAAAAGGGTATAGAAATAGAAGAAATGGTGAAGATTGTCTAACATCACATCTGTGCATGCTGATGTATACAAAAGAGTTATGATGATAATATTCATTGTGATATAGAGTTTGAGGTTTGTGATAGTTTATTCCTTGATATATATCCATGGGAAAGGGTCATGATATTTGGGATGACTGGAATGTTAAGTCCCCATTACATCAGCCCCTTTATAATTCTTGATCATGTCAGAGTAATGGACTATCATCAAAATATTCCACTAAAAATTCCTCAACTACATGACATATTCCACATATACATATTGAGGATGTATATAGTAGATCCCACACATATAATGAGCAAAAAGTTGGGGCACCTAAGAAATGATCTCTCTTATAAGGAAAAGTTGGTGATGATTTTAGAACGCATAGACAAGGTTCTACAAAACATGACCACTCACCTGGTCAAGGTACTATGAAGAAACCATAAGTATAAAGTAGTGTCATTGGGATTATAGGATGTAATGGTGGATAATTACCCTCACCATTTTCCACCATAGAATGTAAAATTATATGTCAATGGGGAAATTTCATAAGTGGGGAAGTTTGTAACCACCCAGAATGTTATCAATGGAATTTCCGATGTAATGTAATAAAAAAATGGCATAGATAAACCAATAAAATTATTATACTCATAAATTAATAATGATAAATTACTAATTAAATAATCCAATAAGAATGAAAAATGATATATGGGAAATAAATATAAATTATGATAAAAATAGTAAATTTGGATCTACTGGGTCCACAAGAATAACCACACTCTTGAACATTATTTTAGAAATAAAAAATATTGTAAATATTGAAATAGTAATTTTGAAACCATATATGAAACTTTAAGATAAAATATAAGTGGATTTAATAAGAGGTATTTATAGGAATTAGGAATCCTATATGATCATTATAAATATGACTATTGGAATATTAATATGATCATTAACAATATTAATATGATCTTTTGAATAGTAACCTCACCTATGAAAGTATGAAATAATATATAGTTATCTTATAAATAAAAAATGACATATTTATTTCATGGGATAAGTAAATAAATTTTATAAATATGAAAAATTATGTGTTGGTATATTTTTAAAGCGTAAAAATTTATTTAGAATTTTATTATTAATATAATAATTTCAAAAATAGTCTTTATATTAAATAGATTCATTAATTAATATAATGGTGTATCATAATTACAAGATAATTTTATGTGACCATAATTATATTTTTGAAGAGGCACAAAAATTAAATTATAATATTAAAATTAAAACATTTGGAATAAATTATGATTTTAATTAAAAATTAAATTTCTCATATATAGAATTTTTTTTCAAAAAATGAAATCAATTTTCGAAATATAAACATCATGAAATTTTTAGGGTGATTTTTTTATTTTTCTATTTTAGTTGATTTTTTGGAGAATTATAAAATATTTTAATTTATGGTATTTAACATTATAAGCCAAATAAAATATTTTTTGAATCATGGTTGATCTATAAAACCAATGATTCAAACTCTCTTGAAACCTTTGATATATTTTGGAATATTAATCAACTGTTTTGATAATATTCATCAAAAATAATAAAATAGTGAATATAATAATAAGAAACACCCCTTTCATCACCCTATGCATAGAACCTCTCACCACCCTTCTCATGAAACCTTAAAGGACTTTTATATAGTGAATATTCTACCAAATTCATTTCTTTATAATATTCCCCATTTCAAAGAAATGTTGGTACAAACTAATTTCTAATTATAATTTTCTTGAGGGGTCATTCAAGGATGTGATATTCAACATGCATCTTTCTCAAACAATTACTTTTAATTTAATTTCATTTCTCCAAATTATTCTCACCTCCTTCAACCTTCAATGAAAAATCACTTTAGTAGAATATATATACTGTAATTTAGTATTTATAATGATATATTATATATCCAACCCTGTTCTTCTCTCCTCTTATTCAATGAAATTGAATAGTATTCTAAATTATAGTGGTTTAAAATCTTTGTGGATAATCTGTTTTTATTTTACTTTAATGATTTCTTCCTTGTTCATAAAACAATTATTATGGGAACAATAAATTTTACTATGTATATTATAACTTGTTTCATTTTATGTAACTAATATTTAGACATTATATTATATAAAATGAAAATAATTTGTGTTGATCGAAAAACAACCAAAATAAACAAAACATTTATCATTTTTATTTTATCAAATGTACCATCATTAAACCAGAAAAAAGAAGAAGAATATGTTGGATCACTTAAATATATTTATGTTAATTAATTGTATACAATTTCACTTAAAGAAAATTATTACATTTGATAATAACTTCTATAATCATATATATGTGAATCAACCATGAAACTATGAATAATATAAGAATAAATTGGTCACAAACCCCATGTCAATCTCGTTTACAAACCCTAAACCATCTAAAAATAAATAGAAAATAATAAGGTACCTTTCCGTTATCCAACTATGTAATTTGATCAGGAACCAAATGGAGGTCTATATAGGGTTTGAGTAAAAATCCATAGGTCGACACCACCATGTCTAAACCAAACCAGTCTAGTGAGAATAGAATGTAATAAAATGATAAACAAGATTATTAATTAATTAATTAACATTGTATAGTAATACAAATTCTTTATTTACATTCAATAATATATCTAAGCTGGTTGAACAACCATGATAGACATAACAAAAAACAATGGAATAATCCCATGATTACGAAAATAACTCTATATATGCATTTCACCATATATGTCAAGCCCTATGTATAAGTATTTCAGCATCAAGGCATATCACTATATATAATCATTTCACCATCCAAAAATAGCCCACTATATAAGAATTTTAGTATCTAGGCATAGACCTATTTATATCCATCACATCATGAAACATGGATAAGCCTACAATATAAATATTATAGAATAAAACATGTTCAATATAGATATATAAGCATTAAAATGTGAAACTTGGTAAATCCCGCAATTTTAGAATTAATAAAATAAATTGTTCTAGGACCATGATATAACCATTTCAACCTAATACTTTGTTATTTCCTACATATAAATTTATATCATGAATCACAAAACAAATCATAATAGCAGGGATACCACGACAACATATCGTAATCCTCTAAAGTTAATTCTAATAATTACCATTTTTCTCTAAATTTCAAAAGAATTTTTTTATCAAATTATAACTTATAATTTAGATAGAAAAGAGTCCAAAAAATGTGATTCTAAATCAAGAAATCACCAGATTTTTCAAGTAATTATAAACACACTTTATAGAATTATCCAATTTAATATTATGAAATGGTTTTCTCACCCAATGGGAAGACACAAGCTAGTTCACAGCTCCAATGAATCCAAAAGGATCCAAGGAAACATTCAATCCATGATTTATCATCATTCAAAACTTAGATAATGGTTGTGTAAGTTGTGTTAGTGAAATCACAATATTGATATACTTGAAAATTAAACAGACTACATGGTTTGGTTTTAACCCACCTAAAATTATCTAGTGACAAAACAAAATATTCAATATGTAATTCCAAGGACAACTATGATGTAGATGATAGTAATAGTAAAACTTGATCAAATAAGATCATGATCAACACCGAAACCTACCACATAAAAAATATTATAACACCATAAATAGAGAAAAAATGAATTGTAAAAAAATTGTTAGAGACCAGACACTTCATAAGGATTTCATGAACAGGATATGAGACTCAAAAATATCCATAAAATCAACTATGGATTGAGATAGAAGGGATACACAATGTAGGAAAGAAAACATAAGCGTACGACATTGGTTATGAACTCTGAGTCTGAGAATTAAAATTTGAAAATGTGTTACACTGCATGTAATTCTCAAGTTGTGAGTATGCCAAAATTCACATTGAATAGAGTGAAATTAAACCGACATGATCATTACAGATCATGTAATGTTTATTCATGGGGTGTTCCCATTTGAAATCATGAACTGGTTCACAACCTGTATTTACTTCTTGACATCTTCTTGGGGAAAGTGACATGTTGTGTAATACATATACATGGAATGTAAATGTTTTGTTTGTATTTTTACGTCCAAAAATTATGAAGAAGAGACGTACTCCCCTCAGAATCCTTCCAAAATCACGGAAAACCCTCGTAATCCCATTTAAAATATTTATACGCAAACTCTATTAATTTCAAAAAACATGTATCATAAAAATTTAGGTCATTTACCCCAAAAAAATCTATCAATCTCCAAACAAGACAAGACCAGTATGTTTTAAAGATAAGGAAACCCACTAATAAAGATTTTCAATGAAAAAACTAAAATATGGGTATGCATATAAAAATACATGATTTACAATCTATTTACTATATAGAAACATGTCCTTAATCTAATAAATGAATCAATATTTTTACTTAGGAAAAATTTCATTCTACTATGATCATTCATTATTTTACAATACCCTGGTATCATGATGATTAATCCCTTTCTACCATTGCATTCTAACCATAGGTATAATCTTACCCAAGAGACATTTCTCACTATTTTATACAATCATCATCACATTCTTCTAAAAGAAAGAATCTATACTATTCTCAGTGTCCTCATTGTATATCAAATGAGTAGTTTTGATATGATATCTATGAATCATTAACAGATGAAACACATCATTCAAGGAACTACAGAACTGTGGAAGGGTTAATTTTTATCACTGTACCAACCCATTCTAATATCTCAAATGGATTGATAAACATGGAACTAGATTTTCCAATATCATGATATGGTGCTTCCTCAACATAGGTGACACCTGATGGGAAACATGATTACAATCCTCAAACTCTAGTGGTCATCACTAATGGTTGACCAAATATTTATCTTACTCTTCATGGTCACTGACTCCCTCATGATCAATAAAACATACACTGACATCTCTAGTATGAGTCTATGTCCAATAAAAATTGACTCTCCTACCTCTAACCAATAAATAAGAAAATAGAATTTCATTCCATAAAAAACCGTGAAAGGTTCCACCTGGAATTATTCCTTAAAATGTTTCTATATGAAAACTCTATGAGTTCTATATTATACTCCTATGAACCACTAAAATATAATACACTATCTCATAAAATGTAATCCAGAATTAGAATATTCTATTAATATTGACCGTCATACCAAGAATGATATGTCATAATCTAAAGAGAATGTGATCCTAGATCCATATGAATACCCTTCTAAAACTACAACTGGAGTGGGGTTCTCTAATAAAAATGATATTTCATGGAACAATATATAGTAGAACTATATACCACACATAATGACTACATATATCATCAATAGTAATGGTCTCCATAATATTCTTGAAGTTGTGTACCATTATTAGTTGATATATAATCACCAATACCGCATTGTTCCTCTATGGTTTACTAGGAAATACTAACACAAAATCCATAATGAAATCATTCAATTTCATATCTAGAATGGGTAGAGACTAAAAAAGAACAACAGGCCGAAAATTCTCATCATTAACCCTATTACATGTTAAAAATCTCATTACAGATCCCTTCACCTCATTCTTTATACCTGACCATAAGTAAAATAAATATAAATCACAACAAATCTTTGTTAATCCATCATGTACCGACCATCTAGAAACATGAGACACTCTTATAATCTCCTAACGCAATACCATATAAACCCATACATATCCATTGAGAAGAAGAGAATTTCCACTGACAAGATACCATCATGGTGGTGGATGTTCTCCATATATTATTAACCTAATAACTAATACCTATAGATTACATATCTACTATGACTTGATATAATTAAGAAATACTAGTAAAACAGAAGTTGATGTTAGATCTAATTACCCATGGGACTCCTAACCATCTATATCCATATCCTTAATCAGTCCCATCATCCACCAGTCATCTCAAGAATATCTCACATCTTCTGTTAGCATTTTTAATATCAATGTATCAGAAACAACACTTCCCTTTCCTAGTGTATAAGCTAAGACAATGTCGAAATACTACAAATACATGACCCACCTCATATACCGAAGGTTTATGTCCCCAAAATAGAATATTTACTTGAGGTTATTATGGTATATGTACACTAAAATCCACTTTCCCCA
The DNA here is from genome assembly GCA_963277665.1 of Viscum album. Lineage (NCBI taxonomy): Eukaryota > Viridiplantae > Streptophyta > Magnoliopsida > Santalales > Viscaceae > Viscum > Viscum album. The sequence goes on from OY728162.1 coordinate 133,830,116, forward strand.
AATATAGGGTCGTTATAATATTAGGTCATGTACCAACATTGCAAACTCTAGTTCGTGAGTAGCATAATTCCCCTCTTGGGGTCTATGCTATATCAAACTATAATAATCTACTCGATCCTTCTACCTTATAGATTATAATTTTATAACTCTGAATGTATCATAGAACATGGTATATGATTTCACAAATATAGGTAAATCAAGAATCTATGTTGAGGACAACAATCTCTACCACCCCTGAATATTTCTCTCACAATAATTCTATTAAACAAACTTCACTAATTTATAGGATAACCTGAACGTTTTTTCATCCAAATAGGAAAATTACTAGATAAAAAATCGATAATAAAATATTAAACCAAGAAAAAAATTAATATGAAATCAACTCATGGGATTCTCTCAAGATATCATGGTTTTACCCTTATATGAGTCAACATACACTTCTTACTCTGAGATGAAAAGTCCTAATAAATGCACTTTGTAAATCCATAAATGGTAATTGATTATATTAGTTTAAAACCAATTCTCTCTCAATATACACAATACGCTATAATGTTGTTGAGCATGATCATCCACTAACTAGGAATACACTAAGCTATTCTAAAAATAACCACAACAAATATATAAAGGACAAAATTTATATTCACTGACCACTGTCCCAATAGTGTACCAAATTATCAAATTCCCACCAAAGGTATCCAAAACCAAGACCAAAATATTTTTAAAATTACATGCTAAACGTGAATGAGATTCTCTGGTAACAAAATAATGAAACAATGATAGATGATACATGAATCATACCCTTAATTGAAGAATTTCACACATCCATACTAGACAGAGTATTATATATAATGTGCATCTAAAAAAACCAACTCTGATGAGATCTAATCTAACTCCGATCATATATTCTATCTTCCATGTATAGTTGATTCTGAATTGGAGTACTATGCCCCATCTGTCCACCTGAAAATACAATGGAACTCAAACTAAAAGTTTTCTGAGGGGTAATTGGGTCCTTATTAGAAATTGGTACCTATCCTAATACCCTTCCACTACTCTTCTATGAGAAGTTTATGATAAACATCTGATGATGTCTCAGCTTACCTCACGATTTTTACTTCAAATCCATGTGTAGAATCTGGGGCCTCTTATGGTCCCACATTCCACACTAGTAGAACATTAACAAATCACAACCCTAATATGTATTCTAGTTTCTTTAGATATATTCCAATTGTTTCCTTGGTGAAAACTGTCATAGGGGATATTTTTACATAAGAAGAAGGGATCCCCATTTCCCTCCTGAAATTTCCTTTCCACTCTTCAGGGACTATTTCATATTCCATTCCATGATGATTTCATGATTCATCACATCCAAAAATCATCGAAGAATAAAAACATTCACCTATGACGTAATCTAATTAAGATTCCAATCATGAAAAATCCTTTTTCAGGAGATCTCATCAGCTTATAATTATGGATAAAAGTGTTTATGTTAGTTTTAATACCTTCATATTTCATTACTAAAATGCCCGCCTATTTCATGTGCATGAAATCGTGATCCTTATCACCCATCAAAGTCTCTGGATTGAAGTGGCATAATAACATTTCCTAAAATACCTTCCAAGACAATTCCTTTTGCTATCCAGCTTTCTCCAAAATGTCCAAAAAACCATTGGTAGTTCCACAAATGTTTTATGATAAATGATTCACCGCATAATATATGGGAGTCTGAAGGTTATTGATGATCGTATAGATTATCTTGATCCAAATATCACCTTCTTAAGGGTCTCTATATTTAGTGGACGTAGGAATATATTATTACTAAAAATATTTTTTTATCTCAGATAATGAAGGAATAGTGTAACACCCAGACCCCAAATACCCAGAGCCAGTGCATTATTTTAATACATTACCATGATTACAAGGAATAATGTCCCAAAGGACTGATCAGTTTAGCCATATTGGAAAATAGATTACATATATGAACGTTACATTACATTATAAGATGAAAAACAACAACAAAATTGTCTCCATTGACCACATTCATATCCTTAAGTCTATCCTTGTAGATCCTTCATAATATACTTCTTCAAATCATGTGAAAAATAAAACATAGAAAGGGGTGAACATAGATGCTCAGAAAAGAAAACAATATAGCAAAAACATTCATAAATAAGCATAAATTTTAATGTAAATTTATAAAACTAAAACAAAATCCTTTTAAACATAAACATCAGCATCATACGGATAAGATAAATTAGATAATTCCATTTACCTTTTCACAAGGATATTATTCTCATCAAATAATCACTTGTAATCCCAATAGCTAATTTCATAATTATGGAATGCATAATGCCAGAATTCATAACAACATAGTCAAAGCCTTGTGCAAAGGCTCCAGATAAGATTTTGTCGAGGTCTTTTTACAAGACAATATTTTCTCTAATGAGACATACCGATGAATTGATTAGATATAGAAATCTCTACCCATCACATACCATGTCCAATACATTCCACATATGAAAAGGTTTAAACATTACTCAAACATTCATATTAAAACTAAAAAATGTAATATCAATACTTTATCCATAAACAATGAATGTTATAAAAATAACACACACACAATAAAACATATCAAAAAACCTTCAATATTATATTGATTATTTTTATGATAATAAATCAACCATGAACAAGAATAATATCCAGGAAAGGATGTTGACATAGTAGAAAATGATCAGTGAAACTCTTTAGGAGAAATATCCATTTTCCATGAAATCATTTTAAAATTCACACAATTTATAAATTAATTTATTTAAAATATATTTTTAAATCAAAGTGTCACATACCACTTTGAAATGATTAAATTTAATTAACATTTTAAAACATTCATGTCTATATAAATAAAGTCATCAAATCATTTTTAAAACATGGACATTAATGAGAATGGTTTAGAAGAATAAATATTTAAAACATTTAAAATACTTTTTTTAGTTTATGAGTCCCTTAAAAATAATTTTTTGGAAAAATATTTTATGAAACATGGACATGGATAATAAATATGATCCACTAAAAACATGCACATAAAAAATCTCAGATAATAATGAGATTGATGAATTAACCCTCACCTTTCACTTTCCTTTAGTAAAGGGTACATTTAACCTCCTATATAATGACCATAGTATGTTATTGAATTATACCAGAACAATATTTATATTTATTATATCATAAATTATTCTTTGTGACTTTATAAAACCAATTTAATAATGATTTCCATGTTAAATTAACATTTGGGTAATAATCGCTTTCTTTATCGCACGTGTTTTATCTTGTTATTCTTAATAGTATCATTTAGATAACGATTTAAATACATAATGAATATAAAACTTTATTTTTATATCATATATATTTTAATATAAATATTTATAATAGATAGATATGTGGAATGAAATGTATCGTTTATGGAGATGGTACGTTGTACGTACGCATAAATGATGTTTCCGTTTTCATGTTGTATTTAACGGAAGTAAGTGAATAAGATATATGTAAGTACATAGATACATACATACATAAATACATATATATATATATATATTACTCCACTAAAATTATTATTTCATATATTACATACTTATTAATAATATATATTTTTATAATCATTGTTGATGGTGAACGTGTGAATGAATCTCATCGCGTCATGGAGACTGTAATCCGTACGTAATCACGAGTGAAAATATCATTATATTGATGGTGATATCATATTTAATTTAATGGAATAATATATAAAAAGAATTATTAACATCTTATATTTATTATTTACATCAGTTATAGACATTCGTATACCCATCCAAATAATTAAGTGTTTGAATAACAAACAACACCACGGCTTGGAGAGGTAAGCCGTACCTACACATGTATGGTGACTTTTTCATTTAGAGGATGGATAGAATAACGAATATGGTTGCAACATATTTATAATAACAAAACATTATGTAGTAGGTACTGGATTTATTATTTTGGTATGGAAATAACAAAGAAAGAGGAAGTGGAATCTTAAAAGAACATGAAATAGGGTGGTCAAATTATTACCTCTTCTTCAGGTGTTTCCTTTTGACTTGATCAAAAGGAGTACTTAGGTTGGATTTCTGATCAAAGTAAGGACTCTAAGATTATTTAAATAATGTTGGGAAGATATTTGGGTAGGGTTTGACCGAGAAAAATGCCTTTGGAGGTGTGATTTTGAGAGAAGGGGAAGTACCCTCTTATAAGAGAGGAGAGGGTCACTTTAGGAAAAGCTTGAAATATTATTTTAGAATAAAATAATATAAGGTTTAAAAAGCGTAAAATATGATTTATTTCTAGGATAATGTGGGGATGGGTCGAAAAAAAATCAAAAAATTGGTTTTATACATGTTTAGGTCACCATATTAACCTTATCTTTTATATTTAACTGTTAGTAAACTATTTTATATTTTATTGTGTCTTCTTGTATTATTACACTATATGGTTAATAAACAAACTCTAAACATACAATATGACATAAATTGTTTCATCAACGACATATATTATATTATTTATGCCCTTTGGATGATCCATAGATTTTTAGGAATATTATATCAACCAATAATATAGCATTTGTTTTAAAAAAATAATTTGTGTCAATTTTGACATTATTTTGTATTTGGTTTTTGTGGAAGTCATAAAAACATTATTACATCAAAAAAGATACATTTAACCAACCCTAAAATGTCATATTAACCTTAAAAAATTTTATATGTCATAAAAACATTGAAATTATATTTATTTTAATATTTATAATACCATTTATTTGATTCTATCATTAATAAGGCAATTACTACATCATCATTGTGTCATATAAAAATTTAATTATATAATGTCTAAATTATTTAAATAAAATACTATTATGTATGAAATCTTTTTATATTTATAATTAATATTTATATTTTAATTTATATTGTGTGTAACCCTATATTAAAAATGGTTTACTTATTAAACATTGAATTTAACACTTTTAACACTATTTTAAATAAAATAATAATCAATGTCATAATCTAATCCAAGGGGACCAAAATTATATTATTTTATTCCTAAGGTTGGTTTTTGTCCAAATAATCTTATCCAATAAAATTAGGACATGTGTTACGGTATTTATAATATCATTTTTCTCTTTAATTACCCTATCTAATTTTAACTGTGGTAAATGAAAGTAAAAAGTTACGATTGATGAAAAAGTATTTCTATCTTATTGAACCTAACTTTACATACTGATATCAACTGAGTCCCTTGAATTTTTGAAATTCAACACACAGAAGCTGTAAAATATCGTTTTATGCAAATTTGCAAATGCTCCTAGATGGTGGTAAAAGAGGTTACAAAGTTCAATAAAATTTTATACATCTAATTTTATTATAAAATGACTCCAAATAATTAAATTGAACTTATATAGTTATTATATATCTATTTTGACTTAATATAAATTAAATTGAATTAAATAAATATCTAAATAAAATTTTAGTTTTAAATAATAACGTAGTGTTTTTTACTATTAATAAAAAATTAAATGTTTCAGAAAAATACAAAAAATTCATGAAAAGATAATTCTGATATTGCGAATTTAAAAATGAAGTGTATTATTACCAATTAAAAACATTGAACTTTCATTTAATAATTTTAAAATAATTCACGTTCTCAAAACCAAAAAGCAACTTTTTAAAAAGTAAAAGCTATTCAAAGACAGACATGTGTTTATGTGAAATTTAAATAGAAAATTACTTTTAATGAACTAAATGTTATTAAATTATAAATAAATAATCTAGTAATACACTTCAAAATTTATAATATAACACTATAAATTATTTTGATTAAAAAAGTTTTTTTCAATTAAAACATAATATTTTTCAAAATTTGTCAAACATGAAAGTTATCAAAAAAGTACCAAAAATATATCAAAAATAAATTATCATGTCTTGATTCTAAAGAATAATTTAATTTAATTATTTAATTTATATTAAAGTGTCAAATATTGGTTTTAAAAAGGATTCTCCTTCAAAAGGAGGAAAATTTGAATTTTTTGAAAAAAAATAATTATTTTATCTAAAAAATGAATTTTAAATTATATTATGTTTAAGAAACACATAATATAAAAATTAAAACTATATAGAGTATATAAGATTCAAAATTCCATTAATAATATTCATAACCACTTTTTGAACGACCAGTTTGTTAAGTTGTAGTGGGATCAAAGTCGGTGGTGCATTAACGCAAGAAATTGAATTACTTTAATGGGATAACATACTATTAAATATTGGGGTGTTACATTTTCCCCTACTTCAATAAATTGTGTCCTAACAATTTAAAATTGTTTTTCGAAAATAAATTGTTAAAAATAGAAATATACTTATGTAAAAAACCACATCGTAAATTAGTTAAATAAAATTTAGTCTAAATAAGAGGGAAAGGAAATAAAAAAGTTACCACAAAATTATGATCTCTATTAGGATAAAATTGGTGGAAAATAAGGACACATAATTGGAGGAAAAACATAAATATTTATAGAAAGTGATTGAGGTCATCAATCACATACAAGTGTGAAATTGATGGCCTCAAAGACATCAATCTATAGTGATTTAAAATATCGTTAGTTCAAAAAAAACATAAGGTATTAGGATAACACTTTTTTGGTTTTAAAATCCATTTCCTAAAGTTTAATAATTAACTTATTCATGTAATAATAATAAAAATACATGATAAGCAGAGTTTCATCCTTCAACTAATTCCTACCACAAACTCATCTTTCAATCCAAAAGATAATAGAATTATAAAATATTTTATTTATCCTAATAGTATAGGGTTAAAAAAATAATGAATTTATAATTCATTTTTCAGAATATTTTAAAAAAAACTACATTATGCAAACCAGGATATCACATATGCCATTGGTAGGTGATCCAACCTTGTTGCCCTTTGGTTGCGGGTTCAAGTCTCGCGGCCTTGCCGGATACGACAGGTTGTCACCAGACCTCCGACTATTCCTTTTTAATACAATCCAAAAATAATCTCAAGATATAATTTAACGTTAAAAATAGAATCCAATGTCAAAATTAATTGATTCCAACCATTATACTTATCCAAAATACATCTGTACAAACTCACATTAAAAAATTTATAATGTAGTTAAACAGAATGTAGATCCTTTTTTCCATTTAATAACATGTGAATACCATCATCATGTATTATTTTAAAACACCATAACACCCTGAATAACTATAAATCCAAATTGATTAGATTCATGCTCCCTTATTCCTTACAGAATATTAGATATACTACTTGTATCCAAAAATGTTGAAAACTCCAAAAATGTTGGAATATACAATTCATTAATCGGTTTCCAGGTAGTTAAGAATATCAAATATTATTTATCCAAATAAATCATATATTATACCAAATTTACTACCTGAGTATCAGATCCATATTATGGTTAATCATTCTCTCAAACACATATTTTCTAAAAAAAATTAAATTTTATTGAGTCACTTTTCTTAGTTCCACAAAATCTCAAGTCCTTAATGAAATTGTACTGCAGTACAATCCTTTTATACTCTATAATTATTATAACATGTACATCATTAATAGAATTCTCAAATGATGCGATACATTAATAAAAGAATAAGAAATATAATCATTTCCCTTCATCTTTGGAAGTTTCATAACTTTATTATTATCTAATAGTAGCATTTGGGGTATACTATGATGATTTGGACATTGCTTCACGTGGTGTCCCAACTCCTTGCAGATGAAGCATTGAAAATTTGAAACCTTTTTCTTACCGTTTCAATCACGTACATAGTGTCCTTCTTCTCTACACTTATTACAAACTCTCATTCCATTCTAGAATTTACCAAGGAGATTATTTAGAAAGTTATAACATATGGGAAAATCCTTCCCTCCCCTCTTCCTTTTATCCATATTTCCCTCTTATATCCTTTTCTTCTCTCACTTTCATTCAATGCCTTAAGACTTAGAGAATTATTTACATATATTATTAACACATAATACTATTTCTTCATATGGAGAGAATATGTGGGAGACTATTTCACTTTCAAATATTTTCTTAATACCTTTAATGATTTGATTCATCCTAATCATTCAATCATGTGTATTTCTGGAATTCTCATTCCTTCTACTAGGAGCCATTTTTAAATACTGGAATACACTAGGTTAGTTTATGAATCACAATGAATAATTCCAATCTTGTAAAATACCTAATGTAAATTGAAATGATTATGCATATAATATAGAATCATAAAATGTTTTCTTCTTTGTGGAAGTATTTAATCCTAAATCATTTATAATGGATTGTATTGAAATTTTAATTATCATAAGAATATCCTATGGGATTGTCATAACCTAGAGTTCAGTAAGGCCCATTTTGGTGTACCAAGACACCTTGGGTCAAGCCTAAAAATCCATGTCGAAGTTTTCACTCCTAGGTACATCTGTTCCAGAGCCGCCTCTACCTGATTGTATCCAGACTCAGATGTATTGCTTGGAAAATACATAAAATCTATAATTACCAAAATTCCAGGATGTTCTTCTATACTAATTCTCAAAGTCTATCGTAGGGTAATGTTTTCTAATAATATTTTATTTAAATCTATTTCCAAGTTTCATGCTAAATTTCCACTGATATCAATTGTAATACCCTGACTCTAGAATCCCGGAGCCTATGAATTATTTTAATACATTTTCATGATTACAAAGATTCATGCCCCTAAGTTCCGATCAGTTTAGCAGTCTTGGAAAATAAAATTTATACATGAACGTTACATTATATTATAAAGTGAAAAACAACAACAACATTGTCTTCATTGACCACATTAATATCCGTTAGACTAACCTTGCTGGTCAATCATAATATACTTCTTCACATCTTGGGAAAAAAATAGAAAGGGATGAGCTCAAATGACCAGTATGGATAACAATATAGCTAAAAATTCGATAAATAAGCATAAATATTAAATGAAGTGTATAAAACTAAAACAAAATCCTTTTAAATTTAAATATCAGCATAATATGGCAATGATAAATAAAATAATTTCATTTACATATTCACGTGGATAATTTACTAGTAGAATAATCATATGTAATATCAATAGCTAATTTCATAATGATGGAATGCATAATGCTAGACTTAATAACCACTTAATCAAGACCTTGAGCCAAGAAAACAAATAATACTTTTCAAAGTCCTTTTTCGAAGTCCCTAGATTCTCTCATGAGACCTACCAATGCGTCGAGGAGCTATAGCGGGCTCCACCAATCACTTACTAAGTCCAATGCATTCCTCATTTGAAAAGGTTTAAACATAACATAAAAATTTGTATTAAAACTAGCATAAGAAATGTTAATACTTTATCCATAAATCTTAAATGGTATAAAAATAACATATCCATAGTCAAACATATCACCAAAACTTCAATACAATATGGAGGATTTTTATCATAATAAATCAACCCCGATCAAAAATAATATCTAGTAAAGGATATTGACATTGTTAAAAATTATTAGTAAAACTCTTTGGGAGAAATATCCCTTTTTTAGGATATCATTTTAAAAGTCACAGAATTTATAAAGGAATTAATTTAACAGATATATTTGAATTAATGTGTCACATACCTCTTTTAAACCCTTGAAAGGAATTAACATTTTAAACCATTAATGTCAATTTAAATAAATCCATAATATCATTTTCTAAACATGGTCATCAATGAGAATGGTTTAGAAGAACAAATCATTGAAACATTTAATATGATTTTTTTGTTAAAGAGATCCTTAAAAAGAATCCTTTTGAAAACACTTTTATGAATCATGGACATGGATAAAAAAATGTCCCAGTAAAAACATACACACAAACCATCTTGGATAATAATGAGATTGAGGAATTAACTCTTACCTAGAGCTTTCCTACAGTCGATTGTATGGTTAAGCTCCTTTATAATAACCATAGTATGATATTAAATTGTACCATAAACATATTAATATTTATTATATCATCCATGATTCATTTATGTCTTTATACTACCCATTTAATAATGATTTCAATGTTAAATTATCATTTTGGTAATAATCGCTTTCTTTATTGTATGTGTTTTTAACTTGTTATTCTTAATCATATCATTTAGATCATGATTTAAATACATACATAATATAAACCTTATTTATATATCATATAAATTTAGAATATTAATATTTATTATAGATAGATATATGAAATGGGAAGCACCATTGATGAAGACGGTAGGTCGTATGTATACATAAACGATGTTTCTATTTTAATATCGTATTGAATGGAAGAAAGTGAATAAGATATATGTAAGTACATATATATATATATATATTTATATATATATATCTCTCTAATAGCATTATTATTTCATATATTACATACTAGTTAATAATATTTTTTTTTATAATCATCGTTGAATGGTGAACGTGGGAATGAATCTTATCACGTCGTGGAGACGGTAATCCATACGTATGTTCGAGCGAAAATATCATTATATTGTTGGTAAAATAAAATTCAATTGGATATTATATCATATATAAAGAATAATTAACATGATATATTTATTATTTACATCAGTTATACTCATTATTAAACCCATCCACATATTGAAGTGTTTGAATAACAAACTACACCATGACATGGAGACGATAAGCAGTATGTACACACGTATTGTGACTTTGTCATTTAAAGGATGGATAGAAAAATGAATATGGTTGTAACATATTTATAATAACATCAAATTATGTAGGAGGTACTGGTGTTATTATTTTGGTATAGAAATAACAAATAAAGAGGAAGTGGAATATGAAAAGAACATGAAAGAGGGTGGTGAAATTATTACCTTTTCTTTGGGTGTTTCCATTTTAGTTGATCATAAGGGCTCTATAAGTTGGATTTCTAATCAAATTATTGACCCTTGGTTTATGTGGTAGAATTTGGGAGGATATATGGGCAGGGTATGGCCTATCCAAATGGAATTAGAGGTGTTATTTTGAGAGAATGGGAAGTCCTAATTTATAAGAGAGGTAAGGGTCACATTATGAAAAGCTTGAAATATTATTTTATAATAAAATAATTTTCTATTTCTAATGGCTCAAAAATGAATTACTTATAGGATAAGGTGGGGATCAATAGAAAACCACTCAACCAATAGGTTTTAGATATGTTTAGGTCACCATATTAACCTTATCTTTTATATTTAACTCTTAGTTAAATATTTTAACTTTTACGGTGTCTTCTAGTATGCTTTTCCTATATGGTTAATAATCATAATCTAAACATCCAAGAGGACCTCGTGTAGTTCATTAATGACATATATATTCTTCTTATATCTTATTAGATGATCCTTATATTTTTATTAATATTATATCAACTAATAATATAGTATTTGAGTTAACAATTAATTTATGACAATTTTGACATTATTTGGTATTTTATTTTTTTTAAAAGTCAACACAACAATATTACTTCCAAAAAGATATATTGAATCAACATTGACATGTCATATTAACCTAGAAAAACCTTGTATGTCATAAAAAATTTGAAATTTTATTTATTTTAATATTTATAATACCATTTAATAGATTCTATCATTAATAATGAAATTACATCATCATCATTGTGTCATAAATAAATTAAATTATATAATGTCTAAATTTTATAGATATAATAACATTATGTAGGAAATATATTTATATTTCTAATGAATACTTATATTCGAACTTATATTTTGTGTAACTTTATATTTAAAATGGTTTAGTTATTAAACTTTAAACTTAACACTTTCAACTCTTATTTAAATAAAATAATAATAAATGTTCTAATCTAACCCAAGTGGACCTAAAGGATCATATTTTATTCCAAAGGTTGTTTTCGGTCGAAATAAACTTATCCAATAGAATTAGGATATCTGTTAGGATAATTATAATATCATTTTTACCTTTAATTAACAATTTATGTTTATCCGTGGTAAATAAAAGTCAAAAGTTACTATTCACCAAAAGTTATTTTCATCTGATTAAACCACATTTTACTTACGGATATCAACCATGTCTCTCATATTTTTGAAACTCAAGTCACAGAAGTGGTAAAATTATGTTTTAGGAAAATTTTAAAAAGCGCCTAAAATATGCGTAAAAAGGGTTTAAAAGTTCAATAAAATTATATACATATACTTTTATTAGAAAATTACATTAATGAATTACGTTGAACTTATATTGGTATTATATATCTATTTTTACCTAAAATAAATTAAAATAAAATAAATATATATTTAAAAAAAATTCAGTTTTAAAGAATAACATAGTGTTTTTCACTATTCATAAAAAATAGAAAGTTTTTAGAAAAATAAAAAATTTCATCCAAAGCTAATTTTGATATTATGAAATAAAATATGAAGTCTATTTTACCAAATTCAAAATATAGAAGTTTCTATTGTAATATTTATATTAATTTCTATTGTCAAAACCAAAAAGTGGGTTTTTAAAAATTAAAAACTATCAAAACATTGACATGCGTTTCTGTAAAATTTTAAGGTGAAATTACATATAATGATCTTAATTGTTTTAAATGATAAAAATATAATATAAATTTTACATTAAAACTTTTAAAATTAATAATTTAACACTATAAATTATTTCGATTAAAAATGTTTTCTTCAATTAAAGCATAGTATTTTTTATTCCTCAAAATATGAAAGTTATCAGAAAAGAATCAAAAATTTATCCAAACTAAATTTTTATGTCCTGCTTCTAAAGAAGAATTTAATTTTATTTAATTGAATATATAGAAGTGTTTAATATTGGTTTTAAAAATGGTTCTCTATTAAAAGGTGTTAAAATTGATTTTTTTTGAAAAAATACTTCTTTTATCTAAAAAAATGATTTTGTTCTTATATTATGTGTAAAAAACACATAATATGGATGTTTAAATTATATAGAGAATATAAGATTCAAAATGAAGTTAATAATATTCATAACCGTAATTTGAACGACTTGTTTGGTATGTTGTGGTGCACACGAACTTCATGTTGCATGTAGTGCAAGGTATTGAATTACTTTAATTAATTAACGTACTATGAAATATTGTGTATTAAAAATATTGTCAATGTTATCCATTTCCATGTATCATATGACCCTCTGAAAGCATTAATGAATCTGAACATCCATCTAATCGTCATGATCTATATGAATAGCCTACATTGCTATGTTTAGAGCGTGCTGATTTAACCTCTACTAAGGCTTAACTCAAAAGCGACAAGGAGGTGTTTCCTCTTCACAACAAAAAGTCACTAGAGATGTTTGGATAAAAAACAAGTTCAACCTCAATAAGTGACAATAACATAGAACCACTTGCTCATGGTCTATCTAAACATGAATTACATGTGTTTTTTCATTATATATTATTTGATTGATTAAATTTATCAGTTATAATAGGTATATAATTCTATAGATCATATAATAAAATATTTTACTTGAATTAAATATGTCCATATCATGAATAATACATTTCAAGATATATCCCAATGAGCATATCATGATGGATCCATACTCATCTTTCACCATACCGAGTCAAATGTATTTATATTAGTAACAATAACATCACACAACATCTAAATCACTTTGGGTGAAATAACAACAACTGTAACTAGAGAACATCTTGAGCATCAATCCCAAATCTAGGAACTTATACCTTCACCTATAAATTGGTTAAAATATCCCATTCAAAAGAACATTAACATATCCAAACACATCATTGTATCCTTTATACATGTACAAATTATTATCAAAACCGAAAGGAAACATGACTTCCTCTTATATAACATTGTAACATCCCGTGATCTGGAACCCTGTCATGTGGCCAAATAAAGACTGTTACGAGACCTTAAGCATGAATCGTCTTTTTACAGAGGCTACCGACTTGCATTGGGGTGTTATTATGTAGTCATAAGACTCTACCCCTTGTATAGAGTTAAAACATAGTATAAAATAATATTAAAAAAATCAATATAAATAAAAAAATATAGAAATATGAAAATATATAACTGGGAAGTAAAAGGAGGAACCAGTAAACCAATAATAATGAATCATGTAATGATATGATTTAATTAATGTAAATTTCAAACTAATTGTAGCTAAAATAAAATATCCTACTAAAATAAATAAACTAAATGGAACCCCTCCCCGAACCCCTTGCCCATCATGTCTCCAAACTCCAACTCATCCACAAATAAAATCAACTAAAGTGTAACATTACATTATCAAAATATTCATCCATTTAGTTTACTCAGGTACTAAAAAACATCCAAAATATGGTGTCTTTAAAACTTAGAAGGCCGAAACCTCCTTGTATGATCAATTTTCTTGATAATAATTCCATGAAATATTGAGATAAATAGGTTTATTAATTAAAATATTAGTATAATTAAAAATAAAAACATACTTCAACCCCATTCAAGAATATCTATGAGATTGTAGAAAACCCATGCCATGTGTAACCTCAAACCATTTCCAAATCACATGACTTTGATAACACCTCCATATAAGAATTTCAGAAACATTGATATTCCCTCTATATAATTATTTCAATATCATGGAAAATTCCCCCTATATAATAATTTCATTATAGAGGAATAGCCATCTATATAATAATTATAGTATCCAAGAACAGAACACAATATAATAATTACATCATGAAACTAGTACATACCTTCTATATAAGAATTACTGCATGAAACTGGGCCAAACCTACTATATAACTATTAATTCATGAAACTAGGACAATCCCACTATATAAGAATTAAAAAATGAAACTGGGCTAAGCCCACTATAAAAGTATTATAGAATAATGTAGGTCTTATCCCACTAAATAAGTATTATAGCATGAGTCACATGAAAAATCATATCAGTAAGGAAATGACGATATCGCGTACTATGCCTGAATGGTTAATGATATAAATTTCATTTTTTATTTCAATTTCACATTCATATTTATATAAAATTATAACCAGTCATTTTTAAAAATAGTATGACATTACCAAATTGATTCTATATTATGTAATAACCCTTCTTCTCATGTTATGAAAAACACACTATAATCTATTATACAAATAAATATTATTTAAGGATTCTCCCTCCCAATGGGTTTAAACAATTTATTTTTTATCTTAAATGAATCCAAATGGATATAAGGAATAATTAAATCTATGATTTATCATCATTTATCAATAAATTATTTTTTATGATTGTTGTGTTACTGAAATCACAATATTTCACATACATGAATTTTAAATAAACCGTATATTTTTGTTTTAGACCACATACTGTTATTTAAAGATAAATCAATACTCATGATAGGTAACTCCAAAAAGAATATATGAATAAAAGATCTCAAGAAGAATATAGATTAAACATGATCATGATCAACAGAAAAAGCTGTGACGGTCAAGGGTTTTCACCAAATCAAATGAAGAATAATCGAAGATATTTAAAATCCTTTAAAAAAATTTCACTAGGGATCTGATGATTGATTAAGATGCCTATAAGGGGTTCACAACTCCAAAGTTATATAAAAATCACATTGTGATTGAGAGATTAATTATTCAGATAAGAGGAATGAAAAAATAAATGTATGATATGGATTATAACTATTGAGTATGAGAAATACATTACAAGTAAATTTATTACAAAATTTATAATTCTACAGTTGAAAGTACATTGAAATTACCATCTCATCTAGAGAAATTAACCCTACCAAAAACATACATGTCTAGTAATTTTGATTCATTCCATGTGACTAGGTTATGTCAAGAAATGGTATGTGGACTATATTGCATTCATAGAATCTTCTTGGAGATAGTTAATTTTTTTAATATGAATACATTGTGGGTAAAAGTCATATAGGTAATTTCAATACCAAAATTATACAAAATATTATAAATAACCTCAAAATCATTCCAAATTCATAATAAATCCTCATAATCCCATTTTACATTTTTATACATAGATTCTATTAATTCAAAAAAATATACCTCTCAAAACATTAAATCATTTTCCCCAAACAAATATCTCCACATCTGAATGAGAATTGACCACCAATGTCTAATGGCATGAGAAAACATAACAAAATAGGTTCAATGGAATGAAAATAAAAGAGTGATTTACCTATAAAAAGATAAGATTGTAAAATCTTATGAATTATTTTATCTTGTTATATTTGGATTCACATTTGACATGAATAATAAATTCATTGAATAATCACCACTAGAATGATATAATATCTGAGAGGACATCATATCAATTTTTATTGGTTAAGGCATTTTATAATGTCATGAAGGCAATTTCTTTTATAAAGCCTATACAGTGAACATCTATATGCAATATCAAAAGTCATTCATAATGCATGGTATTTTAATTTTCAATTTTATTTATTTCATCCCTAGGGATTTGATTTTAAAATTAACAAGTGGTAAAGGTTATTTTTGAATTCCACATTCATCTGTGCTAGTTATCTTTATAATGAAACAATAAAATTCTTATCCATATTCGTGTATGATATATATGATTATTTACTAAAGATTATATCATTTTATATATGATATTTACATTGAATATTAATTTATTAAAATGTGAAAATTTGTAAAATGTGCATCATTTACTCAGAATAGATACATGATGATAAGGTATGATATTTTTTAATTAAATATATTATTTAATATAATAGGAATGATTTAGAAATGAAATACATATGTATGATTATTTATTGATATCACATCGATGCATCCGTCGTCTCGTGGTAACCTAGACATATTTAAATGGGATTACCAATCATATATAAATATTCATGTGGATAGATATCAACATTGGATTTATCCTATTCATGTAAACATGATATCCAATCATTAATAATTTCCTTCATTAATAATTAAATAATTTTTATCAATTATATTTTCTCAATGATATTATCTCTCAATACATTTCATTCTTAGTTTATTTATTAAATGACATGTTTTTATTTATTTATATTACCATAATGATTATTCATTATATAGTTATGATAGTCATGAAATTTATTTAATGGAATGTGTTTTTTGTTATATACCATTACATATTTATTATGATATTCAAATTATTTAAAAGGTCAACGTGTTATTATATTTACTTTTCCATGTTGATTATTCTCATTGATTCAATATTTCCTCTATTATAAATAACCCTATCTAAGAATTTAATCTCACCCTTAATTTTTTTTCTTTACTATTAATCTATTAAGTTTAATATGAAAGATATGACAAATTATTCTAGAGGTAATAATGGTTTTCTAAAAAAATGTGGCCATTTTTGTTTTCAAATTTAATATGGGAATCATGTGTGTATCTATTTTACCAATATTGCTGAACTATTTAGTCCTTTGGGATGTGGTTCCTTATATCATAGGACAATATTAAAAGGTAGGAACCGGCTTTGGGATACTGGGGGATGTGTTTGTACACATGTTAGTAGAGTAAGAGGAATGTAATGAAAATTGGTCTGGGTGAGACTCAATGTAATTATTATGAATATTTCTCAGAGGATGAAATAGAATACGAGGTTATAAATTTCACACAGAAATAAGAAATCAACCTACAATATTATGAGTTCATAGAGACTAAAAGATTTATATCTTCAATAACACTATCGAATTTCGGTATATTAAATTCAAACTTATTTTTGAAATAAAATAATTTATCACAATAACAGTGTGGGAGGCACAAAAACAATGTCAAGAGAAATGTATCATAAGTAAAAGGTTATTCCATACTCATTTTTAGTAAAATAAATTTACTAGTGGGGGCATATATTCAAAATGAAATCTAGATTATTCTAATGATTAATAATTCATTTTAAAATTTGAACCATAAAATTTTTTTCTACCAATTTTTTTGTGATCTTGGATGTGTTGGAATGTAATATGAACCCCATCATAAATGGAGTAAAATGTAATTTCAATAAGAAACATAGAAATGAATTTAATCACTAGTTCATCGGCTATATGTTTTTTTTGAACTTGTGGGTTTTTTATACAGAGAAATGTATGCACACTATATGATACATCCCCATATCATGTATTTGTGAATCATTCATATAAAATCTCCTCCAATTTATTTCGTCAAAATTTTTCATATTCATCATAGTAATAAAATCATTATTTTACTATAAATATTGTACTAATGGGAAATTAAAATGAGGCATAAGAGGTCACATGGTGTAATTATTGCATACTCAAGGGAAATAAAAATAATGAATAAGTGTTATGATATTGTATGAAAGGAATAATGATTTCCATGTAAAATAATACCTAAAAGGATTCAGAAAAAAAATAATTTCCTACAATGTGTATGGTAAACATTAAAAAAATTATCATATCCTAATAATGATATAAAATTTTAGAAGTATTACTTTCTAAATTTATGGTTCTATTTGAATGCCTTATTCTTACAAAACAATATATCCACTCATAAATATATAGTATTTATATAGTTAAAATTATTGTATTATTTTAATAGTTCAAAATCTATTATAACTAGTGAATCAGTAGTCTTGAAAATAATTTAAAATATAGTATCACATTAGTATAATTTTATGTTAAAAGGATATAGTCTCTTATCAATATATAATGTTAAATATAAAAATTATGTTAAAATATTACAATATCCTTTTTATATTTAATTTTTTTTACATCTCTTTCATAACTACTTCTATATTTGTACCTTCTGAAATTGAATGATTAATATTATGTTTGACTGTTCATATATATATATAAGTCACTCATCAAAACCAAAACAAGGAATCATTTTTTAGAAATTTATGAATTGATCTAAACAATGAGGAAGTGTTTTGAAATAACTATAGATTTATTATTTCATTAAAATTATATTTTTAGTTACATATATAGTTATAAATGTTTATATTGAGCCATAATTATAATAGTGTAATGTTAATGAAAATATATAAAAAATATTCAACTACAACAAAATTTTTTTTCTCATTATATAATGAAAAATAGACCAAAACTTTTCGAAACTCATAGTTCAAAATGTATTTTTCTAGTTTGGTTTACATTAAGTATTTTTTATATCAATAGTTATATGTGTTATAATTGAGAAATTACATGTATAATATAAAATTAATAAAAATATCTAAAAACTATTAAACTATAACCAAACCATGTTTATCTATGCACATATTCAAAAATTGATCCTAACACTTATAATTTTTTGTGTAAAAATTGTACGTTTCTATTTTTTTCTTATATTGGTTTTTTGTTTATATGTATAATTATATATACACAATAATAATCTTCTTATCATTTTGTAAACAAAATAAAAATATAAAATAATTATTAAAATACACTCAAATATGCTTTAACTATTAATCTATTAAAAAATTCACCTAAACTCCCATTAACTCCTATGTCCCATTTTTTTCAATATTGGTTTACATAAGGTTATTGTTGATAAAAATAGTTACAACTATCATAATATAGTTATTAAAACCATCTTGGAATGTGATGAAAAATATATGAAAGTCATTCAAACACACATCAACCTTTTTATATTATTTTGGATATTATTGATTTGACCAAAAGACACTAAAGAAAAATATTTCAATTAAATTGGAGAGTTGAGACCAAATAATGTTACTTATATAAATTATAAACTAATACATTAGGTTAACATTAAAATCTAAAAATTTAATGATTCTTCTCATTATATGAAACATTTTTTTCAGATCAATAGGGGAAATAATTTTGTAAATTATTATCTTTTCATCATTGAAAATATATTTTAGAATCACTTCAGTAATAACAATGGACTTCTATTTTGGAGGAACATATATATAAAACACTTATTCTAACATTTATGAAAAAATATAGATCATATGTATCCAATATGTAACTCATGATAATAACCAAAACTCTCCAATCATTAATAAGTTATTGTTGGTTCTTAATTCAATCATTCTTCTTTCATTCAATCATATAACTCATCCATGGGAGTAATAATCCAATGTTATAATTTCTCCAATAATTACACAATTATAAAAATTTTATAACATGTTTTACAATATGAGGAACTAGAATTCTAGTCTATTAAAATAACTCCTTGTTGTAATCTCATGTTCACCACACGCCAGATTATAAAAAAATTTAAACTATAGGTCACTAGTGATTTTATTTCACTAACCACATTTTTGGGACTAAACTAAAACACACTTTTTCTTTTGAGGCAATGAAAAATATTAAAATCAGTAAAAAATAATTTTATTTATTTTTAATTTAATAAATAATAAATATTATTAATTTTATAATATTAATGTTTGTACAATTTATTTCAACCATTTAGTAATATATTCCCTATAAAAAGCCTCTATCCTTATACGTAGCATCAACTGGTGAATTCTACATGTAACATGATTAAGTGTACTATATAAAAATATTGTATAATATTAAGATATGCTTATAATTAAATTGGGTTTGTTTTCAACAAAAGCAAAGATAAATTATTAACAAAAATAAATTTTATAGGAGTCTAAAATATGAGATCATATTAGAATATTTTTCATGTAAATAAATATTATCAACGGAGAGGCCTTCAAACAATGTGATGTCTTGATTTACTACCATGTTGGCCTATCCAACCAAAATCGTATTATCTTCTCGATAAAAATGTGTGGTAATGTAGTTGATATCATTAAACTAATTGGTGCAATATATATAACTTGTGGAATTGAATCCATACTTATTTGAAAATATAATCCCACATTATTATTCTGAAAATCAGTTCCATTATATAAATATATATGATTTACTAAAAAGTTATAGCAATTAGATTCACGGAAAAGAAGCAGAAACAAGATTTTTTGAAGAAATACAGAATTCAGATTCACTGAAAGGATATAGAAATCAGATTCACTATGAATGATATAGAAATCATAATCACTCAAAAGAAAATTTCAATTGATGAGAAGGTCAACCATTATATTCATTTTTTCATAAATCAGGAAGAAATATATAGAGTTTGATGAATCCAAAGTTGATTTTTTAAATTCAATATATTTTCAGAGATTAATGTTTTAATTAACATGGAATGATTTTATGATTCCCACCTATGGTTTGTACGTTTCCCATAAATACATTCTCAGAACAGTCACTTATTTGTAACTTCTTACATATGCACAAAAGTTGGAGCGTTGGAGATATCAATTATAATATTCCCATCTAATTAAAGAAGAAATATTTTGGTCTATCTATCATATTTTTTAGATTTTAAGATAGTTCTAAGAAAAATTGATCCAAAATTTTCTAAAAATAGGATCTCACATTATCTTCAGAAAAATGGATCCAACATTCAGAGTAAATTAAGCCATACATTCTAAGAATATTGGATCCATCATTCTGAGAAAATCAGATCAATCATTCTAGGAAAATATGTTCCAACATTATGTGAAAATTGGAACCATCATTCTGAGTATATCGGAACCATTATTCTGGGAAATTCGTAACCATTATTCTAAAAATATTTGATCTAGAATTTGGGGAAAATCATATTAATTATTCTGAGGAAATTCGATCCATCACTTAGAAAAATTCAAATCCATTATTCTTCAATAATCGGATCCAACATTCTGAGAAAAAAAAATCAGATCTAGCCAAATTGGACTGACTATTCAGACTGGGCAATTATAGAGAATATTTAATAAATTATTTATTCGTTTTATTGATAATTATTTTATAACAAAACATTGTAAACAGATGATAGTTAGTATAATCATTTATATAGGGAGATAAAATGTGTCCAATATGAGTTATCACAAGTTGAATTAACTTATTTATAATATTGTATTTTTATAGACCATCTAGATCGGAAATTTAAAAGATTTTGGTTCAGACAAATAGGATGAACCATATAAATATTTCATGATATTATTTCTTTTCTAAATTTTTATGTTTGAGTATTTAATAAAGTACAACAAGGATAAAAATCTTAACAGGTTTTAGGGGGTTATGTTTCTAAATGTTTTGAAACATCTGAAATGTGTCAAAATAATTCACCCCCTCTCAAACGTTATTCAATACATGGAACATCAATTGGAATTAGAGTGAGGGTCCCTTTTTTAATCCTTATCATGGATAAAATCAATACTATAAAAAGTAGAAAATTATTACATTTTATGGAAGATATTTTTATGGATGGACACATATGCTGATTTATTATATACTATCTCTTATCCTGAAAGTTTTTGAAACTGATATTATCGGTTTTCCACATATTAAAAAATATACTCTATGAATTTTTTCGATAAGAGAAATATAGAAGTTGATTGAAAGGATTAAAATTCAATTATCATTTCTATATCATAGAATGTTTATCAAAAGGTGATGGATCTCAAAACATTAAAAAGTTTGTGGGAAAATCTGGAAAGTGTTTTCCTGGGAAATAAACAAGTTAAAGAAACAAAGCTAAAATTTCGGCCCAGTATATATGAAGACATGAGAATGAGAGATAAAAAAATTTATTAATACACCACCAAATAAAAATAAATTGTTTGAAACATAATAGGATTCAGAGATGTCTAGGAATTTTAACTATTTTGATGAAAATTATGAGAAACTTTCCCAAATATTTTGATTCTAAATTTTTTTAAAAGATAAGGATGATTTATCTTTTGATGAATTTCATAATATTATTGTTTTTTATTAAATGATGAAATACATATTTTAAAATAATATATTAATAATTAAATGGATTTTGAAGCTATGAGAAAGATAAAAATCCAAGACGTTGAAGAAGTAGATAATTTTGAGTCCGATGATAATGAAGATGATGAGGTGAATGAAAAAATCTTGTTTCTCATATCCAAGGACTATCTAAGGGAAGTGGAAAGAATGGAGGTAAATATAATCGCAGATATTTTGATTGCGGTGGAATCAAACAATTTTATATGAATTTCGACAAGAACAATGTTGGAGAATATGAAGATGATTTCGATTAAAAATATAGATGGAAGAAGTGGACTAAAAATGCTAAATAAGAAACATTTTCCAATAGATACAAGAAAAAGTTTACTAGAATCAAATTAAGTATGATGAGTTAGAATGTCAAGTCAGACACAACTAAAAACAATTCATCTGAGGATGAATTTTCAGAAAACTTTATAACCTTTACTAAATATTTTTATTATACCAATGATTCCTTATATAGTGAAGATTATACTGAAGAATCATATATAGAGTTCAATCATAGAAAAAAAAACATATTTCGGGCCATGAAAAAAAACTCTGAAGAAATAAATTATATGAATGAATAATTTTTTTGAAGAAATTTCAAATTGAATAAATGATTTCCTCAATCATGAAGATGAATACATTCAAAATATTTTAGGATACAAAAATAAAATTATTGAATATAAAATTAAGATTGAAGATCGTAGGAAGAATATGGATGCTAAGGAAGAAGAGTTTAGAAAGTTATAATAAACACTTCTTGAGTATGAACGTACCTTATGGAAGATAAACTAAAACTTCAAGAAAGCATCAGAAGAGAAATCCAATACTTCTAACGTAACTTGGAATTCTTAATATGAGAATCATGTTAAATATTCTCATACCAAAAAAAATGATTCATTTGATTATTTTAATATTTTAGGATCGAAAAAATTTATTGAGAAATATCGGGATGAGAAAGGAAGTGAGAAACATATATATTATAAAAATTATAAACCTCACTAAAAAGAAAAGATGGTCCATTTCATGAGCATGTTATATCTCAAAGAAGATAACAAACTCAACAAAGATTATATAGATAAATATATTTCCTGAATAGAAAAAAGGATTTACTTGATATTGGTGGGGTTGTGGAATATATGATTATAGATCTCATAATATTTGGCACAAATTATCTTTCTCAGAATACAGTTTGTGAAAAATTGAAGAAATAGTGAAAGAAGAATGAGTAACATTCCTGACATATAGAAAAGTGAAAAGGTGAATTCTCAATATATTAGATTCTTTCCACAAAATATATTTTAATGTCTCAAAGATGTTTATAGAAGATGTGATATGTTTTGTCATCATGTTGAAATATATATGACACTCCTTAAATAACATGTTTTGTATGATATAAATGAAAATAATTTTGAAAATGAGAAGGTTGAGGAAAGAGTTTTTGTTGTTGAGAAGTCATTGAAAGAATGTAAGAGTAATAGACCATGGATATATGATAGTGGTTTCTCTTCACATATGTATGGTGATATAAATATCATGAAATGTGTTTAAAATCATGATATAGGATAAATTAATTTTGGAAATGATTATTTCTTAAAAATCATAGGAATCAGAATGGTAGAGATTGAAGTAGAGAAATTACAATTTAAATAAGATTTACATCTCGATGGGATAAATAATAACTTATTTATAGAAGGTCTACATTTTGATGATTGAAAATAAGTAATATTTAGAAAATTTTCTCGTATCATCTAGAGTGTGAAATATAAAAAAGTCATTATAAAATGTGAAAGAACCATTGGGAATTTCATTCTAAAATGATAATTCAAAAACTGATTTTATTTGAGTGTTAAAGATGAAAAAAATTTGTGGCACAAATTATTTGGCCCCCTTGGGATGAAAAACATAAATAATCATTCTAAATATGATTTTGTATGTATTTTTCTAGAATTGAAACGAATAGATGAATATGTTTTTCTTACATTCCAGAAAAAAAATATGACCACAAAAATTTTAAAAGCGTTGATATTCAATATACCATACCATTTATACATATTTATTCTGATTAATGTAGACCAATGAGACATCAATAAAGAAAAAGAGACTTGTAAATTATCATATTTATTGATGATTTCACACAGATAAAGAACATCATGTTCATGAAGGACATTTTAGTGGCCATTGAAATGTTGAAATTCTTGAGAAATGATTATGAGAAAGAACTAGGGGTTTCCATAAATAATATGAGAAAATATAATGGTACTAAATTCACAAACAATACTTTTAAATATTATATAATAAAGAAAGGCAGCAAAAATTAGTATAGTTCTCCCTATAATCCAAAATAAAATGGAGTAGCAGAAATAAATAATAGAAGCATGATAGAATTGGGAAGATATACTTTAACAAATTAAAAATTAAAAAAGTATATTTAAGAGAAGCATTTATTACTTTTGTACATGTTCTAAATTGGTGATTTTTGAGACCAGAAACAAAAATTACTCCTCATGAAATGTGGTTTAACAAAAAACCTTCATTGAAATACATCACTATTTCTTTAAGTATATGATTTCTAAAAATAAAAAATCTAGATTTTGGAAACATTGATGAGAAATATGAAGAAAAAAATTTCATGTGTTATTCATCAAATGGGAGAAGTTAAAAATCTTAGAACAAATGTTTACAAAAGTTGGTTGACTCATATGATGTGATGGTAACTGAAAATCAATGATCCTTAATAATGATTTTTGAGAATGTTGAGGATGATAAATTAAATATTTCTAACAATAGTGAATGTAATTCCAAACATTCTTAACAACTTTTAGAATAATCATGTGATGAGGAATTTCTATTAGGGGAAGAAACATTGAGATGTCCTACCATTCAAATACATATTTAATTGAAAAAAATTATTGGGAATTAAGAGGCTCTGGTTCAGGCCAGAATGAAGTTGATATTAGAAAATCATACTACACATATCTCAAAAGTTGAACAAGAATCTGTTATAGAGGCTATTCAATATAAGGAATTGGTGGATTCAGTGAATATTGAGTTATATCATTTTGATTAATATGAAACATGTGAAATTTTTCTAAATACAAAATATAAATGATAATAAAACCATGTGGGTTAATGGAAACATGTTGAGTGAGAATAGATAAGTTTCAAGAAACAATGAAATGATTTTTTGTAATGGATATGCACAGGTGGATGGTATGCATTTTGATGAAACTTTTTTCGCAGTTGCAATATTAGAAACTATTATACTGTATCTTTCAGTAGACAGAAATCATAATTACAATGTATATCATATGGATGTAATGTTAGATTTTGTAAATTGTGAAATTGATGATGAAATTTACATTTATAAACCTTGTGGGTTTTTACGTGATCTGGATGAAAACAAAGATTGTAAATTGAAGAAAAAAATTTATGGTCAGAAACAAGATATAAATTGTTTATATATTAAGCTTGACAATTTTTGTGAATTATTGGAATTTATAATTGAAAATATTAATGAAACATAAATATGACTGATGTTGACTCTAGAACATTAAATACAATTTTTTTATGTGGGTGATATAATATTTTTGGGGACGAATAAAATGATTATGAAGAGTTTTCAGAAGAATTAAAGATGAATTTTGAATTTTCAGTGTTGGGAAAATTAACTTTTCTCTTTGGATTATAGGTTCAACAAAAAGAAAAAATATGTTATATTATCTCAAGAAAATTATTCCAGGTAATTATTAAAGATATTCAAAATGGATTAATCCAAATAAGTTTCAATTTCTATTTCGATGAGAAAAAATTGAGAAAAGATGAATCTAGAATAAGTGTGAATTAGAAATACTTTCTAAATCTAATAGGAAATATTATTTTTCTTTCTACTTCAAATCCTGATATTTTTTATTTTGTGACTTTGTGTGACATATATCAAGGAAATTAGAAGGAATCACAAATGACAGATGAAAAAATAATTTGAGATATGTCAAAAGAAAAACATTACATGGGTTGTTATATAAAAGAAATATTTAGATAAATATTCATGGTTATACTGATGCCTATTGGGCGGGATATTGTAATGATAGAAAGTAAAACCGAGGATGAGCATTTTTTTGGTGAATGGTGTGTGTGTTGGAAAAGTAAGAACCAATGTTCATAACATTTGAGCAGAAACAAATCTAAATATTTTTCTGCTACTCAGTCTAGTACTAAAATGATGTGGATGAATGTTTTGTAGAAATATTTGAATGTAATAGTTTCTATACCATTGAATACACTTGGTGATAAACTGACATCAATTGATCTTTAAAAGACTCATTTCTAACATTCATGATCAAAACACATTTATATAATGTTTCACATTATAAATGATAATGTTTCTACTAGGATATTTTGTAATAATACTAGTAAAAAATATATCATATTGGGTATATCTTTAAAAATAATGTAATTGAGGCTACAACTTTCTATTCAACATCCTCCAATTACATCCTAAAACTCTTAAGTAAGAACCCCCTCCATGCATTGGATTTTTTTAAAAATAGTGGGAGTATGTAATAACAATGTAATTTAAAATAGTTTTTTACTTATCTTTATTTTATAAATATGATGTTTTGGTTATCATATAACGGGGGGGAGAAAAAAATGATAGTTGAAAAGAAAAGTGAGAGAGATAAAGATAAATGTAATGGGGAGTTTATCTTTACATGGGAAAAAATTTCTTTCCCCTGGGGGAGGGAATTTCATCAAAAATATTTCTTTATACATTATTGTGTTGTCCATATAAATTATTTTAACACAGGATATGCTTTCATAAATTTAAAAAGCATGATTTGTTTATATAATATAATTTGTAAAAAATTATAGGAGTTGTAAAAGTAGTTAATGATGGTTTTCAATAAACCCAAAGGTGGTTATTAATGTACTATAGTGATAAATTGTTTTAACAAAGTTTTTGTATTTTTTAACAATTGTAATTTTTTGTCGAAGAATGATTTTTGTCATGAAGAGGGTCCATTGCATCAGATTCAGGCTTTTGGATTCCAAATTATCATAGGCATAATTTATTAGTCATTGGGAGTTTATCTTTTTATAAATCTGAAAAATAATGATGTTGATGAGTTAAAAACAAGGATGTTACTAATACAGATGTTTTTGGATGAATAAGTCATTTTTTTGATGAAGAGGTTTGTTAAAAAATTTGATGTCAATAGTTATAAAGTTTTCGTACATTATAAATTAAATCAGATGATGATTTTCTGATCAAGAAGTTCTAAAAAATCATGAAAACATTCATGATAAAAGCTTTTGATGATAGATGGAATGTTTAGATTCAGATTCACTAAAAATAAATAGATATTGTATCTATTATTTTTAAAAAAAATTTAATTGGTATTTTTTTTATAAAAATCGGATCCTGCATATAATGAAATTTGATTCACTAATAAGTTGTAGATACTAGATCCACTAAAAAGAACAAGAAATTTAATTCATTGAAGAAATCAAATTCCTTGAAAAAATAAAGAATTCAGATTCACTTAAAATAAACAAAAAATCTAATTTACATACGAAATAAGATTCACTATAATGGACAGAGAAATCAGATTCACTCTAATAAAAATTCCTAGAGTTTAGCAGTTTAAACATGAAATTCATTTTTTCATAAATCTCAATTAAATATAATTAGGTATTAAGAAGTCAAAGGTGTACTTTTAAATATGATATATTTGTATATTTTTGATATTTTAGGAAACAAAAAATATTTAATGTTTCTAAGCAATGATTTTTGAGTTTCACATAAATAATTAATTATATCATTAATAAAATTTTAACATTATATATATGCATGAACGGAAAAGTGCAAGAGAAATAATTGTTAATGTTTACTTCTGAAAGAAGAAGAATTGTATTGATAATTATAGTAGAGTATAAGTTTTACAGAAATTTCGGAGAAAAACATATCCAATATATTCATAAAATTGGATCCAGTATTGTCTTCTGAAAAAATAAAACCAACATTCTGAGAAATTGGGTTCAAGTATTCTGATGAAATTAGATCTAGCATTTTGAAAAAATTGGATCTTGGATTTTGGGAAAATAAAAACATGTATTTTCAGAAAATCGGAACCATTATTCTGAGATAATCATTACTTGTATTCTATGAAAATTTGATCCTTCATTCTGAGACAATTATATTCAGTATTCTGAGAAAATTGTATTCATCATTTTGAAATAAATCAAAACCATCATTCTAAAAAATATGGATTAATCTTTATGAAAAAATAAAACCGGATCCACCAAAATCAGACTGAGGATTCAGATGAAGCAATTTTAGATAAGATTTAACAAAGACATTATTCTTTTCTTGAATCAAATTTTTTATAATAAAACACTATAAAATTATGGGATTCATTATGATATTTCCCATTAGGAGATATAATGTGTTTAATGGGGGTTCTCACATGATGTATTAATTTCTTCAGAATATAGTATTTTCATTGATTCATGGGATTGGCTATGGAAAGGATGTAGGTTCTCACATTGAGGATGATCCTTGTAAATCTTATGTGCTTTTATTTTTGTCATACCTTTTTATACATGGTTATTTACTAAAGGGAGATAAGGATATAAATATTAATAGGTTTTAATTGTTTAGATTCTAAATGTTTTTTAAAATTATAAATATTATAAATATTGAAAAACAAATTTAACCCACTCTCTTCTTACTTGTTATTCAATCCTTGTAACATCACACATAAGGATGGATTCCTATAAAAAGAAATTCAAAAAAATGATGTGATTGTAAGGAGTTATATAAAATTTCTTCTTTACCTATTTTATAATTATTTTTTTGATATGTTTTAGAATATCCACTAGGATACTAAATAGTTTATATTTCTGGTATAATGTTTTATTTCTAATGGTTTTAACGTATATAAATCATGTGTAACTTTCTAGTTATATTTACTTTTAAACCTAGGATGTTATTATAGTCTTATAACCTAATTCAAAAAGTCATTTTGGGATCATAAATAATATTTTTTCTTCACCATAACACTATGATAGATTGAAGAAACATTTTTCTTATATTTTTATCATTATTAATTAATTTTAAAAAAAATAAACAATTTTTTTTGATCCATAAATTAAATCAAAGATGATTATTTTCATCATCTTATTGTAAAACGAATCAATGGAAACATTCTTCATCTTTTTTAATTTCTTTAAACCTTTCCTATATTAAAAACCTTTCCTCATATAATTAATTATTCACATCTGTTTTATACATACACCATGGTGGGTTATATTTTTGAACTCTATTTTGAATCAATTAATGATTTTTCTAGTAATTATTATTCATTGAAACCAATCATTTATTCCCTATTAAATAGAAACTGAAATCATATCTAATGGTTATAGATGATGTATTTTTAATCAAACAAGACTCTATAGTTTTCTATTTTTTCTCTAGATATATATCATTATTGGATTAGGAAAAGTATTTATCATACACATATAACAATAAGAATATGAAATGTGACTTTCAAAGAAGTGTTGTATATTCACTTAACCATATTATAATTATACTCTTAACGTGGAATAAATTTTTCTAAGTACAGATCTATATCTTTTACGTTATCATATAGCCTATATATGATTAAACCAAGAATGTAATAGTATTTTTCTTACACATCAATAGT
The DNA here is from genome assembly GCA_963277665.1 of Viscum album. Classification (NCBI taxonomy): domain Eukaryota; kingdom Viridiplantae; phylum Streptophyta; class Magnoliopsida; order Santalales; family Viscaceae; genus Viscum; species Viscum album. The sequence goes on from OY728162.1 coordinate 133,860,665, forward strand.
GGTATGTTATAAATGACAAAGAAAACAATCTATGTTCTATGTGAAGTACATTTCTGACTAAAGCGATTAAAACTATCGCAAGATAGACCCAAACTCACATTACATATGTATTTTAAAAAGTAGTGGATATCAAGAATCAAAATTATTTAATGAAAATACATATATAACATGAAAAAAATCCCCATTATAAATAATTATCTTAGACTCAATCAGTCATATATTTTCTGAAATTTGATGGAACATGAAAATATTTTGTTTGTTAGGAAAAAATAGAATATTCCAAATTAATTTTCAGGATGCATTTGATGGGATTGAATAATAATTTTCATTCTATTAAGATATATAAAATTCATTATATTCTATTAGGTTCATGATTACTGGACAAAAAAATATAAAACATTTTAACAAATAAAGAACTATATTAGTCTAAAATCTATGATAATAAATTCAACCACCATTCTATATAATGATTTAAAAGAATATCAGAATCATCATGATGTATTTCTTTCCAATAGGTATGAATAAAATTGATAACATAATAAAAAATTTCATATATTATTTTCCCATGATATAGTCATACTAAAAATTAATAATGATTTATTTTAACACATAGATGATATACATGAGCCCTTATATATCCAATTGTTTTCTCACAATCTCAACAACACTACTTTCTGTACTCGCATCATGTCTACTCATATTATTTTCTTCTTTTGTTTCTACACATTATTTTCTTTTATGATGAAGAAATAGAAACATATCAAATATCAAATTCTTCATTAAACTCTTTTTATTTAGGTTATCAATACCATGGGTCCTATTTTTCTCTATATCTTGGAACAACACAAATTAGAATGTTTGAAAAAAACTATTATTATATGTTATATATCTTATTACCGAAACAACCAAGGACTTTAACATAGTTATAACAAGGTCAGTGTATATATCTTTCTTTTAAAAATTTATTTAATAAATTATATAGATAAAATCTTAATAATTTTAATGATAAATTGGGATATGATAAGTACCATACATCCATGTTATATAAATTCTGATTATTTTTTTAAATCAACATATTATTCTATAATTTTGGAATTGATGATATTAATTATTATTTTAAATAAATATATTGAGAATAAAATAATTAACCAACTATACAAAAAAAATATTTTTTTTTAAAATTTTAAATATATTTAGTTTACATTAAGCATTGGACATACTCTCATTTGTTTAGAGCACATAACCTAATAAAAAGTTAAATACTTGTACACTATTTTTGATAATCTCTGAAAATAAAAGTAAAATATTTATGAATAGTGGATGGATTTTACGGTTATGGTGAAGAAAATTTTTTAATACACATTTCTATAAATGAAAATACAACTCATTGGATCATAACCATCTACATTGATAAATTATAAAGATCTCTTCCATGATAGTGTTTTAATCATAGGAAAAATCCATTATAGTAGAATAATGATTCTATACAACATGAAAATTATCCTCTTCGATATTATGTTAAAAATTATAAATATATTTCTCCACTATGATATTTAAAAAACCATTCATAATTAATGTAAAATTATTAAACACCCAATAAAACAATACATATAATTACATAGAATAGTTTTTTATATTGATCAAAATAAATTTATATGTTTATAACACCCCTTAACAAATTCAAGACACCTATAAATAGTCAATCATATTGTTATTAATCTAAAAAATTATTGACAACACCTCATAATGTGGATGGGTATGGGATTTCGAAAGGAATTTTGTTTGGTATCCGAGAAAATGGGCAACTCGGGGGAGGTTTGTTGTTTGGGAGCTCAGTTCTCACCTAGGATAGAATATAGAGGTAGGGGTAAGGTATAAATATATTGTTAATAATATGAATTAGAACAGATGTAAATTGATTTTTAGGGTTGTGGTTGGGGACCTTAAGTATTGCATACATTGGAGGAGGAACATCTTGACAGTGTTTTAGAGGAATGTGAGGCGACATTGAAGGATATCCCTATGAATATTATGTGGAAGAAGGAAAATGTGACATAGGTCAAACAAATTTGTCGGATGTGTTTAGGAGGTTGCATTAAACCTGGTGGAAGGTCCATCCAATCTTAGTTTTCGGATGTGTGATGAGTTGGTACAACAAGAGGCTATTCTAATGGAGATTCATAGTAATGGTAGTAATGTAGTTCTGGACTAGATGGTTGGTGGTGAGTAGGATTTTGTGACTGCCTCATTTGTTGAGGCATTAATGTTTAGAAGTGGAGATGTGTGTAATGGGAATCACTAGTTTTATATGGAAATATACGATCCAATTAGAGGGGTAACTGGGTGTTCAGATTCAATGATATGGACATCAATAGACTTGAGTAAATGGTTTGAAAGCCTTGTAGAGGTAGGTTTGATATATGATTTAGTTGAACCAGATTATGATGAAGGGGTATGCGTAAAGGATCCCAAGGGATGTGAACCCAAACACTCGGTGGATGGAGGATTATGTATGAAAAGTAAAAGGAGTTTTAGAAAGAGGAAGGGGAGGAGGGATTACTCCTCTTAACACCTCCTTTGTATAATTCAACTTCAATGAATATGAACGACAAGAAGGAATCCTTGGAAAAATAAATCCATCTAGGACAAGAGGACTATGGTGATACATCCTTGGTTTATATTTTATGTTACAAATAAGATGTGATAGATCCGAACTTTTTTAATAATTTAACTGAGGCGGGAGAAAGTAAAATGACTAAGAGGTATCTAGGAGTATTTGTCAATGAGGAGAAATACTCATGGATTGAAAAACATGACCAAATTTTTTTAGGGGTATTAAACAAATGGATAATTGGTATTGGGAAGTACATACAGTATTAGGACTAACTGGCATCTGATTTTGAGAAACTAGTTATGGAGGTATCATCCATGTTGGTCTCATATTTATCTTGAATGTTTTTCAAGGAAACCATCTCTGGTAAACATATGTTAATATCTAATGACTCTGTTTAAGCTGGGGGTTTGGTTGGTTGGTTTTAGAGGAATGGTAGTATTTGTTGTGACTGCTTTTGTATCATATATAGTTTAATTTGGTTGTGGTGTTTGGTGTTACGTAACCATAACTCTAATTATATCAGCCTCGGAGGGGGATTAGAGTATGATGTCATCATCAGTGAAGGACTTTTGGGTTTGGATGATTGAGTGGGTATGGCATCATCAATGTTTTTGTACCCATGCACTTATACATCATACTTATTAATGAAGGGTCATACCCTAGGTAATGGGTATGGTCATTGTGTAGATACTGGGGAGAGGCAGATTCTGTAGTGTGTTCTGGGATGTTTTTTGTGAGGGTTGTTATATGGTTGTCCATATGGATACTGTGGTTTCTCACTTTTCCCTTAAATTTTTTGTGATAATAAAAAAGTAATTTCTAGACTACGAGAATCAACATGCCATGGTGGATGTTGGGTGTGTTAGGAGTGAACTTGTGAGCATGAGATAACCAAAACACCCAAAGGAGGGCATGGTCACTCAAAGGCCTTGGGTATGGTGTGATAGGGTTCAAGATGTGGAACATAGTTAGATAGACCAAACCATGTTGTACTATTGGGAAAGGATTTTCCAAAATTACTTATCTTTTTGCAACATTTCATTGTGTGGTCATAATAGTTAGATTCAATCGAAGTACTCTATTTGTCATGGTGAACAATCCATATCAGGGTATTGGTCTATTTTTTTAAAATAACCAATTAGATTTCTATATTTTGGGGATGGGGTAATACATATTGAATGGAGATAATTTGTGAGATTTTGGATTCATTATATTTCTTATAAAAACTATTTTACCTAGGATCTATATACATTATCTGGATCTCAATCATGACTCCTGATTTAAGTCTTTATGAATAAAAATTGTAACAAAATTTACCGATCAATTGAATAATCTTGTTTCAAAATCCATTATTTTTATCATTTCCGTAAATAACACTTCCATTTTCATTATTTATTATGATTGAAAAAGTTATATTGATTCCCTTTTTTACTCCACATGATTTATAACATTGTGAATTTTATTTATCTAATGTTCAGCCTTAATTTCAAGTAATATTTTGATGATTTCTTATTTGAATACCGTTTTTTATGAAATAAAATTGTTGGATTTTGAATGGTCTTCAAAATAATTTGTTACATGGTTTTAATTATGGTTTTATTTTATCGAATTAATGTTGATTGATTAATATTTTTTAGATATTAATAGATTTGAAAAAAAAACATGGGCCTGAGACCTTAGAATAGAAATATAATTGAATTAGATCATACCTTAATAGGATAAGTCTTCTTTTGTTTGTACAAGGGGTCAGTGTCTGATAAGAAAACATTAAATTCATAGATTAGTGGTGATTTAACTTATAGGAAAGGTTTTTTCTTATTGGTTATGGATAATCCCTATTGTATCCATGAATTTTTCTATGTGTGAGATGTAGAATTAGGGAATCCATGTGGAAGGAATTGATGGTGTGATAATATAAATCAAAGGAATTATTTTGTTATAATACATTGGATATCCTCACTATTTTTTTATTCATATTTTAGAAATGTGAGGTAACATGTCCTTTTCCTAGTTGTATGTGTTTGGATGTCACATGGGTATTTATTACTATGATTTTATACTCACCCCTATATATTCACCTTGACGTATATATAGAAATTATTATTCACGAAATATGTAATGAAAAAGTTTTTTATTTTTCTAGTGGAGAATAATGATGCTAATTTCATGGGAGGGTGGTTGGCCATTTGAGACTCACATGTGAAATAATTGGAGTGATTACACATTGGATGTTCTATGTTAGTTATTTTTGGACTAATTATTTCACATTTTAGCATCACTTCAATATAGATGGTTATTGGTATTTTTTGTTTTATTATTTACATTTCAACATAAAATAGGTTTTTCTGTGTTTATTATTATTTTATATTAAGGTTCTGAATGTATTAAAGTGGAAATAATCCCACAATGATTTAGTAACCCCTTTAAATTTATTACTAGATTTTCCTTCTAGGAGGTTATCACCTAATGTTAGAGGATCCTCGATCCTCTATAAGATAATTTTTAGGTTTGGGTTGTTGCAAATGGTATCAATTTGGTAAATTAATTATATTGGGGTGGTACAAATGGGCGTATAAAGTAATAACGTGAGATATATTGAATAAAAATATATGGCTATAAAATTTATATTAAACATCAATTTAAAAAGGCCATCTAGGTAAAAAACGGTTTTGTAGACATCTATAAGAGTATTGCACCTCATTATCATGGGTTTATCTGATGAGTATGGTGTTCTATACAATAGTAATCATACACCTTAATAGGAATGCATTCCTCTAATATGTTTGATGATTCTAGGAAATCTATTATACTGATTGTAATTTTTTTAATTTTATTTAAAATTATAATCCTTTAATTTATTAGTTACAAAGAAATTATGTGGTGTTTTATTCTAAAAATAGAGATATTTAACATGTTATAAGTCCTATAATCCTATATGATAAAGAGACATGAATTATGTTTACACCTGAACCAGAGGTGAACCAATAACTTGTTGATTCATTTTTCAATATTTTCAAGATGTTGATAACAGGGACAAAAATTATGAATGATGACTTAACAATCATTATATGATTATTTAGAAAAATAATCCACTAATCTTTTCTCGAGATCCTGAAACCTAAAAACATTGAAGCACCATGTAAAAGAAAGAGTAGAATATTTAATTTAATTGAATCATATATATTTAAATGTGATGTTATCATCCTACATGTTTGAAGATCTCATACAAAAATGGTGGGATTTATATATCTGAGCTAAAAATAATGGTGGTCTCATATGGGAGGGATTTTATGATTTATTTAAGAAATAATTCTTCCTAAACACCTCTAATGATATCATAAATGATATATTTATTATTCCTTAAATAATAAAATCAATCCACGATAGAATATAATGATACATTTATTAACATAGTTACTTTTTTCTCTATAAATTATTTTTAGTGAGTTCTTGATGGCTTGTAAATTTGATTCTATAGTGCACCTAAAAAATAATTCTATGTGGTTTGTGCTATGTATTACTAATTATATGGACATGGTTAATAAATAGATGATAGAATAATGTGATGTTACTAGAAATTCTCCTAGAGGAACCACATTAATATAAATGAGTATATGTGTGAACACTAATTCAAAGAAAAAGTGGAATAGGGAAACCTATATTTATGGATGAAAATATTCACAGAAATAACCCACTGAATCGGTTAACATTCCTATATGAATGAGTAACATGGTAAATTTTTTGAAATTTTATTTCTTAGAGAATATAAAATGGTATTATTTGACAAAACCTCTTGTTTTACACAACTCTAATAATATGAATAATATTTTACTCTATTTCACTAAAATTCCACATTGTTTTAATAATAATACCTCTCATGTTTATAAGAAATATTTTTCTTTGACAACGAGATCACATCGAATTATTTATCTTCCTTAGAAATGAGTGATCCAAAGAGATTCTAGAAAAAACCAGTCTCTTTATAAATTGAATCTTTAAAATGGATACAAGGAATAGCCAAAAATGAGTAAATCATTGTATGTTGTTGAGTAGATGATCCTATAGGATCGATTAGGTCCTTCAATTTCAAATGGTACAATTAATTTTAGGCAAACACTAATGAATTTTATATTTGGTACAAGTCCGTCCAATTATTTTATATATTTTCATGTTTCTAATAAAATGAATTTTTATATTAAGATTCTTTTGTACATTATGATAATCTAAATTACAGTCAATAATAATGGGTGAAAAGGATTATGTATATTATTGTGTTCTATACTAATTGATTGATTCATGTTTTTTGGGACTTTAATATTCTGGAAATATATCTTTTCCACATAATCCTATGAGTAGATTAATTGGTTATAATCATGGATCCCTTAAATTATTATACATGATATGTGAGAATTACATCATCTGATGAGATAGTGCATCTCATTAAATGATACATGGATGTGATTGGTGGATGATAAAGACCATTATTACTAGTGGTTAAAACTATTTCTTATTAACTTGAAGTGGTCACTTTGGGAAACACAGAGATACTATAATTGTTTCTATAATTTTATTTCTACATCCTATCATATTTTCCCAAAAAAATATCTTATTTTCAATTGGAAAGTAATATTGATTTTTTCATTGATATCCTATTGGAAAAATACCAGTTCAATTACATAAAACTAAATTTAACCAAACAAATTAACATAATTAATGGTCTGATTTTTGGAATTATGAATTAGATATTTTATAAGACTATGTAGATCACCTCACAATACTCAAATTAATTTTATAAATAAGGGAGATGGTTCATTACAACATTCTTTTGATTATCATAAACTGAAATAAGTTATGATAAAGAATATATATCCTCTTAAATGATTTAATGATATGTTTAATCAATTGATTATATCCCAATGGTTTTATAATATTGATCTATTGTTTACATACCAGTAACTCCGAGTGAGGAATGAGTATATTCCAAATAAATAATTTATCAGATGTATTGGACTGATATTTCATTGTACATTTTCCTTAAATAAATAATTTATTCAGTACAATACTAAACACACAACACAAAAATAAATGCAATCAATGATATTTTTATATAATATTAAAATACTAAATATAATCATTAAAATATAACCATAAAATCACCTAGTATAAATTGATATAAATATGTTGAAAAATAAATGAATAATTAAGAAAAAATTAAATGTGGAAGTATAATTGATAAAAAAATACCATTTATCAAAGCTAAAAAGGGAGGATGATTCTCAAGGATTTTCACTGGACCAATTCTATGTTGAACTTCAGCGATTATGCTTTATTAAAAACAATATAATGGAATATCCCAAACTTATTGTGATTTCTCAAGGATCCATCCCAAATATACAACCATAAGAAAATATAACCAAGTATTTTATAATTCTATATCCTTTTGTAGAAATAATAACTGTTTATATAAGTATAAATTTTGATTATATGAAAATGTGTCAATATATATATATATATAATTTTAATAATTTTTTAAAATTTATTTTTCCTGAATTAACGTTAGGCTATAAATATTATTTTATAGAAATTGAACTTTTATTTCAATGAAATATGTTTATTATGATTTAATAATACATCTATATATTAATTTTGAAATAATTTAAAATTTATTTAAATGATAATAATTAATATACACAAATTATTTTACTATAAAAGTATATTTTAGCTATAATTTATGTTGCTAATCAAAAATTGAATATATATATTTTTTGGATTTTAATTTGAAAAATAATAATTTATTTTTTGGATTTATGTGGTCAGTTTTATGTTATGATAAATTAATGGAATTTTTTTTAAAAAAAAACTTATTTGTAGCTGACTAATTATATCTGTTGTTTTTATAATACTACATATTTTATATCTTTATTAGAAAAACATAGAATCATATAAATTTTTTTTTTCAAAAAATATGTGGTTTATAAATGAAATTATATACTTTAAAATATTTAGGATTGTTCAAATAAATTTATTTGTTATATCAGAACTCAGGTAAAATTTCTATAAAATCGTTTTGATGTATTATGTATTTGTTATATTAATATTAATTATTAAAATGTTTAGAAACTGAAAAATGCTTAATGGATTAAAAATTTATAATCCTTGAGTCTAAATAAATAATAAACCTTTTAATTATTTGGAATAATTATTATGTCATTATAGGTAATTATATTTTACCATGCTAAACCTGTTATTTTTCAATGAATGAGGATTTTAAAAATATTTTTTGTATTTAATTAATTAAATTGATTAAATTTAAATTAAATATAGAATATAATGTTAATATATATATATATATATATATAAATTTATACTCATTTAATTGGTGACCATTTTTTAATAAGATTAATAAAACTTAACTATTAAAAAATTATCATTTAAAAAAATGGGTTTTTTTTATCATTATATGTTTTCAAATAAAAGATGTCTTTTTTCTACATAAAATTGAATTATGATGAATGGAAATAAAATTTTTATTCATCTTTTCAATATTTAATAAATATGGTTATCTTTTTTTTAATAATCAAATTATCGTTGGTAAATTTTAATCAATATTAGTAAATGTTAAAATGTTAAAATGAATTATCATGAAATTTAAACATTTAAAAGGTTACATGACCAATCTATAAACACATTTTATGTATGAAATTCCAATCCAAATATCATACATATAATTTCTCCACCTATGTCACCTAACCTTCTTAACACATATATGAGCACACTCTTACCCCTTACAAAACATAAGTTTCCATGATAAATCCCATATTTTACCTATAAATCGTGATCACTCCAAACCATTCTCCAATCTCTATCCTCCCCAAAGATATTTGAAAATTATTTCTCTTCCCTATCCCTCTATATATCACTCAAAATTAGTTCCTATGGTTTTATGGAATCCTACCTATATTTATGAATCTACCTATAAAATGTAAGAGTTACGCACTTCCTCATTTTGATTCAAGTATATATTTTATAATAAGTTCTTTGATTTTAAATTGACATTAATGATCTGTTTTGATCGTAAATAATTTGAAATCCAATTTATTCTCTATTTATGATAAAATAACATTATCTATCATTAAACCCAATTTACAATATAAATTTTATTGTAGTTATACAGTTGAAATCAATCCCAGATTCATTCCCTCATATTTCAAATTCATTATCATCCTTATTGAAATTTTTTTGAATTCATTGTGAGTGTTATTATTTATTCATAATAAATAATTCTCTTTCATAATGTATAGTTCTTTAGAGACTACCTACCATCATAATTATTCTCATTTCATAGAATATTTCGTATAATTATCAATCAATAAAAATAATTATGTGATTCTCCACCTCCTATTTCCAATTAAAGATCTTCTTTTTTAAAAATTCATTTTATTTATATGTAATTATTCTTACAGATGTGCATAATCAATCTATTTTTATCCATTTTATGTCCTATTAATCAGATTCTACCATTCTCACTCATTAAAATGATTCCAAAATCCATTTGAATACACATCATGTTGTTAGAATCTGTCCTTGATTTTCTATCTTCATGATGGGAATAACTAACTCTACTATCATCCCTGGTAATCACTAATAATGGAACATGTTGATGTTAATGGATATTAAAATGGTTCTGAAATAAGAGTTTTTGTTTTGTATGTTTATTATATTAGAATATAGGTTTCATTTTATTATGTGGGGATATAATGTAAGAGCTTCTGTCTCAATCACCCTTCATTGAGTCATGCTTGATATTCTACACTATTTATCATTTTTGTGGTGTATGGACTAAAAAATGACTAGAAATTTCATAAATAACTTTTTAAATAGGAATAACCTCTTTTTATTAATCTCATAAATTCTTTCAAGATATAATTTTTATCTTACATAAAATTTAATGGTTCCCAATACACAATATACATTATAACTAATAAAATTTATCCTAGAGAATAATATTATATTTATTATTTTATATTCTATTTCTATCTAGATAGATAATTTTAATTCAAATAGTCCACATTTTTCTATTTATATTTCTTATTTAAAATGAAATAATGGAAAGAATAATTCCCATCATCCCTAATGAGTGTTTCCCCTCCAGGATAAGATTTTTTTCCATTAATTTTCTCATTTATACATAGAGATAAAACTATTTGGGTTCTCATATAAACTTCATATTTTAATTATCCTACTTTATAACTAATGTTTTGGTTTATGTGTTCTCATGATGGTATTAAATAAGTATATGTCAAATTGTTTAAAATGATTAAAATGATATTCTACCTATTCAAAATAAATGGTTTTATATTCCAATCAACACTATTTTTTACAAAAATTATCTCATTTTAGAGCATTATTTTTTAATAATATTTTAAGATATAAAATTTTTAATCGTTAATTCCCATCAATTTTTTAAAAATAACTTTTCAAACTGACTGTTAGATCTTCATTTATACCAATTATAAAATCATTTTCTAAAAACCCTTTCATTATTTTACCAACATTTTCCTCAGTGTCTCTATATAATATATTTAAATGTTAATTAGTCATATATTAATAACCATTTATATTTTGATATAAATTAATCCATTTGAGTTAATGAGTTTTTTTCCTACCAGATACAATCTTGAATAAAATTTCATTACATCAGCCTGAAATGTTTTGAAACCCATTTTTAATTTACATGGGTGATATTGTGATGTAATTAATGAAACCCATTTTCTTGCCATTTTTTTCATAACATATTTGATGATTATTGTTGTTTGGGACTCATATGTTTGGATTCTGATGGTAGTGGTACTATATATACCTATAATTCAATTCATAATGTTTCGTATCATATGAGAAGATGAAATTATTCATAATAGATTTTTTGGAATATTTTCTCACAAGCTTATTATGGGAAATAGTTTAATAATGATTTGTTCACATTTTTTTGTTTATGTACTTTGGGGGAAGAATTGTTCACAATTTTTTTTATCTTTATGGGTGTATGAAAATTTTTTCACATGTTTTTTATATGAATCAGGTACAAAAATATTTGTTCACGAGTATATTATGTGAACTCAATATTGTAAGATATGTTCAAAATAATTTATTTCTACTTTTGATACATCTTTCAAAAAACTTCTTTATTTAAAGGCTTAGTGAAATTTTTATGATATTCAAGGTTAAAAATATGTGTTTCATACATATGATATTATTTAATGTTTTTATTTTTTTAAATTATATGTTCTTAATCCATAATTTTTATGATATTTCCATGGTCTTATGTTTCAATGAAAACATCATTAATTATCAATCAATATTTAATTTTGAAACAATTGAACAAGTTATCCTTTTATCTTTAATTATATATTTCTCTTATTTTTCCTTATGTTTATAATCTATTTTGTATAAAATATTGATATATTTCACTAAAATTTGATTCATTCTAATCATGTTCATATGATTCAATTAACAAATTTTGATGATTATTATATAATATGATATTCAAATAAGCTGGTCCAAAGGAGAATACAAATAGATAAATATTAAAAAATATTGTAAAATAATATGTTTATATAGCTAATCTCCAAGACTGTAAACCCTTTAGCCATAGTTTGGTATACCATTTATAAAATTTATTATATAAAACATGTAATCAATGTATTATATATATAAAATTTTTTCTATAGTTAATATCATAAGAAAAGTGATACTTATTTTTTTAGACTAGTTTGGTTACATTTGATATTATGATTAGTTAACCACATTGAAAACCTTATATATGAGTCTATTTATAGTATAGTATCCTCAAATACTAGTTGTATTTTGAGTAAGACGTTTTCCAAAAAAAATTCAATTATGGATACTATTTCTAGAAGCAAGAACATGCATAGTTGTACCAACGGGTAGTATCCCCTAAGAGAAGAAGTTTGTCATTAAAAATATAGTGACTTGGTTCATGATAATGAGAACTAATTGAAAACCTAGTTTGACACTCCTAATGGATATAATTTGGTTAATATTTTTACAATTTCAAAATATTATTAGGTAATTTTAATGTTAAGGAATTAGTTATGTAATGTGAGAGAACACAACTTATAAAACCCAGATTAAACTAAGAGTTTATTTGGTTGAAATTAAAACTAATGTGATAGTTTTAAATAGTAACACATTTTGAGATTGAATTACTCATAATTCTTATATGATGTTAATATACATAAAACATTAATATGTAATATGTTTTTAGAAATGATTGGAGAAAGGAAAATACAAGATAATTAGTTAATTGTAGTATAATGCCTTGATTTTCTTTATGGGAAACCAAAGGGGATAGAATTCATTGTTGAAAATATTTTTTTTATTCTCACCCAGCTAACATGAGTCATGACTAAAAAACTAAAACATATCAAACCCCAAAACATAACAATGAAGATAACGATAGTTTTTTTTTAAATCTCATAAAAAGTTATTAATGATGTAAAGTGTATTCAATTTATTACATATAAACAATTATGGAAGAATCACTAAAGATAATTCCTCAAAAGAATAAGAATGGGTTTGATGTTTGGAAGATTTTTCCAAGATTTTTATAAAATTAAATGTGGTGTGAATAATATGATCATTTAAATTGATGATTAGAAATTTCTATACTTCAATGGACATGCATTTTGTAATTATCAAAGTTGAATCACTAAACTATGGGATGATATAAATAATACAAATCTTCAATCTCCTTGACCGTGGGAAATATTGAATTATAATGAAATTAATAATAAAGTGGATCTTGGTACTAAATTAATAATTATATTAAACTCTATATTTTTAATTTCACTCCTGTCTATCAACTATCATATATCTATGATGTTTTCTAAGAGTAAAAAATACACACCCTGATGATTAAATGATCAAATAAAATATTGACCATTATGATTTTTATCCAAATTTATCTTTATAAGAATTTGAGTATTACAATTACACATTTAGATGAAATTATTGATATTTTTTATAAGAGAGTTGTTTATCCCAAATTAACTCTACATGAATTTTTGAAATAGAGAAATCAAATTTCAAATCTCTAATTGAATTAAACAATCTATCACATCAATGGCGAAAATAAAATCTATATGGATATTAATAATGATTTTTAGCTCAAATGGATAGAAATAGACTCAAAATTTGGAATTGACTAAAAGAGAGGAATATATGAGTTTTATACTCTCTTCTAAATTAGTAATGTTGATACAATATTGGATATTAACATTCAAGTCATATATATCGTATGGACATGGCTTCCAATCATCATTAGTAAAAAGTATTTACAAATTGTAAGATTTATAATAATTTATGGGGGAGAATGTATTGATGTAATATTGAAATGCATATTTTCCATCAATAAATAATTATTTTTCTTTATACACATGGAATAACACACCGAAATAAAAACATTGAAATATTTATGTAAAATATAAATATAAAATATAATAGTTAAAAAAATTAAATTAAATTTTGTTTTATAAATTTTAATATCCATAGTAAATTTTCAATAAGGTGAGTAGGTTAAATTTGAAACAATATTTCAAATTCATTCGTATGAATAAAATTTAACTGAGATCATAAGGGATATAACATATCATTGATTTCCCTTGGACATTTCCAAGATAATGTGGGGTAATTATAGTTTGAGAAAACCCATATAAATATAAAGTTCATGCTCATTGCGATTAAAGTTTATGAAAACAATATTCTAAAATAAGAATTTTTTATTTGATATCTTATGTGACCTGAACCATTGATCTTAAAAAACCCATGAAATATATTTCTTTAAATTTAATATCTTCAATAGAATATATATCACATAACCCCGAGTATAAATAAACCATAATATAGTATACCATTACAACCCAGTTGTTAAATTAGATGGTGTTAATATTAATAATTAAATTATGATATTTATGCTTATATATTGATTATATATAACAAAAAAATAATTTAAAATGAAATTTTTTCAATAAAACTGTATTTTTTTCAAAAAATAGTTTAACCATTTTTTTTAGAACATTGTTTTAATTTCATTAAAAATTCTTTAAAATTTATTTTGAAAGATAAAATAAATATTTCAAATAATCATATCATAATTATATTAGAGTGTATTTTTTCAATTTTCAGAAATGTTTCTTTTTTTCATGAATGGTGGAAAACACTAAATTATAATTCAAAAATGTCTTGTCATTTAAATTATTCAAAAAATTATATATTATATTATATTTTTAAACAGTACTTTTTTTAAAATATATATATTAACCCAATTTAGGACATTTTTATCATTTTATTATTGTATTTTGATATAAAAACATTGAAAATGTTTGAAACTTTTCTCTTTGAAAACTCCCTTTCTCATCGCATATACGAGATTAATTTTAAATTAATCATTTCTAATTCTAGTAATGGAATTTTTAAATATTTATTCAATATATTTTATTTGAATAATTTATATTTTATAACAATTTCAACTTAATATTATACCATTTTGAATAGTAAAAACATTAAAAAAATTAATGATGTTAAGGAAAAAATGGTTTTACCTGTGGTAAAACAAAAAATTTTAGAATTTAGTTTAAATAAAACTTAGTATAAACTATTATATATCTAAATAGATAGAATCTAAAATTTATAAATATAGATTCATCGACATTTTATACTCTTTTGGTGTGTGAAAAGTGTTGGTATGTCATTTTCTTTTCAAAAAATATAATTGTGTTACTCACCTCACATATAAAAGGTCAACCCTATACTCTACACTTCACACCTTGGAACCATTTTTTTACTTTCAATACCTAACCAAATAAATTTCAATCACCTCTCCTCTCTTTTTATATGCATTTTTTTGTTTATAAATCTATTCTCTAAATAGTTTTAGTAATATCTTAATGAGGTGTTTTGAGAAGAGGTAAAATTACAAACTATCTATTTTTAGTTAATGTTATCCAAAAACTCCTTAAATTTTTATTAGAACATTAACATATTATATATCTATTATATTACATATATATAGATCTTTTTATGATTCTTTCATTACCTAAAAAAATCCATACATCCATCAAATGGTCTAGGAAACAATATTTTATCTGTATGATGGACTACTTCCCACAAATCGATGTCATTTATTTTTCTATTGCCACATCTCATGGTTTTTTATAATTATGGAAATAATATATATATATTATATTAATAACATAATTATACCTATTATGTCATTATATCATTTATACATTTGAAATTATCTTTCTACTTGAGATAAAATAATGTCGTTCATGTGTACGGAGAGCTACGACCTCGTAGGTAAATATAATTTTTTTCACCAACACAATACATAGGAAATAATTATAAAACTTTTAAAGACTATATGTGATGTAAATGAAATAATAATGATAATAATGATATATTTATAATTTTTAGAAGGTAAAATATCATTTCATTGGTCACCTTTTCACTGACTCATAGATAATAACATCGTTCGGATGTGTGTGGGCTACCACCTTCATGAGGTGATGTGACTCTTTTTAAATCATCAAACCACATGGTTTATATATATTAAATTTAACATAAATAATTTGTAATTTTTTATATAATTATTATTATAAAATGTTAAATAATTACTTACCACTTTTTCATAAGGATATTTAAAAAACAGGACGTTACTCATGTGTTTGTGGAACCTATCGTCCCTATGATTGTAAGATACCTTATCTTTGAGAACCAAATTTCATGATTGGTATATAAAGTATAATTGTTATATAAATATGATAATTATTTCATTATTATTTTTATATATTCTGTGGAACTATATAATGTGTTCATGAACCGAATCTGTCATGACAAAACATGAATAAGAAATAAGGAAATTAATACATGAAACAAAAAAATTGATGAATTATTACTAACAGATGGGTGATAATATGTTGTAAAAGTATCATATGTGATATTATAAATATTAATATGGATATATAATAAGTCAATAACATGTTTAGAACTACTATATTTTAGGGTAAACAACTTTGAACTGAAAGTACTCCTTGGGTAAGGGACTTCCTCTCAATATCAATTTATTCATGCATATTGTTATATTATGCGACTAATTTATTTTATAAGGGGTATATACTACCCGTATTACATGTAAAATCCTTATTAATTAATAATTCATGGAATTTTATGTTTAAATTTGAAGCATTTTATCCAATAGTATTTTACTTAAGAATTATCAAGGGGTAAAAAATTACATAACTCAATTCTATTCATTGGGTTATATTAGTTCTTCATGTAACACCCCAGGTAAATAAAGAATATAAAATTTTCATATTTATCCATATTTTTGAATAAAATATAAATATTACTTTAAATGGAACACTATGCTCGATGGTGTACCCAATACACAACAACAAGTTTCTTTGAAATCTTACGTTGCACTCTAATAATAAAATAATATTATTTTAAATGGTAGTTAATGCCTACTCATTTTAATGGTAGGAATTAACGGAACTAACTACAAAATTATTATATATGTTTTTCAAATATTTTTACTTTTATCTAATAAATGTTAGAGGCTTAAAATGCAAATGAATCCAATTATAAGCATTAATCTTCTAATATTCTTAAAAAGGTCGATTAACCACCTTTTGATGGAGAACCCCTCTTAAATACTTTTTTTGACAATTTTATATGTAATATTTGACAAAATAAAATTCTTTTTATAATTGGGACATCAAAATTTAATTTGTATAAATTTTTTGTATTTTTCCGATAAAGTTTATTTTTTAATGAATAGTATTAAATGTTGTATTTAAATTCAAAACCTCTTTTTAATCTAATTTATTTGTATTATTATATCATCTTTTGAATGGGTTTTAAAGTGAAATTATAATATATTTTTACCATTCAATCCAATGGTGGTCATTGTAATTAAGTTTACTTTGAAATTGGACTTAAACTAGTGTCAATCTTATATTAGATATTGTTTCATTAAAAACACGCTATTTGTTTTGACAGCGGGAATGAATTATTAAATTAATTAATGCAACATATATATATTTTGAATTTTGTAAAATAGACATCATTTTTGAATTCGGAATATCAAATATAGCTTAGGGTAAATGTTTGGTATTTTTCTGAAAAACTACAATTTTTGATGAATAGTGAAACCACTAAGCGGAAGTTAATGAAACTGATTTTTCGTTTAAATGAAACTTTTCCACTTCTGTGTTTTGATTTTCAAAAATCCAACATACATGGTTATCATTAAGATGTAAAATGTGGATCAATAAGATTCAAATAATTTTTGGTGAATAGTACCTTTTATGTTTTATTAATTGTGATTAAACGTAATTAGTGTAATTTAAGGTAAAAATAATGTTTTAATAATATGAAATGACCTATACACATGTCCTACCTTCATTGTATGTGTCATGGCCGACCAATAAAATCCATGGGTCAACTAGGGGACCCCATGTATCCACTTTGGTAGGAAAATGACATAAATAACATTTTACTTAAAGTTTAAATAAAAATGTGACAAACATGAGTTGTTTTACTAAAACAATTTTTAAATGGGGTTATACAAGTCATATTTTTGACTATATATATTATTTAGAATTAAAAAAATATTTCCTACATCATGATATATTTTTTATAATTTTTAGACATTAAATAAATTAAAATATTTATGACACCATGATGATGCAACGATTACCTCATTATTTAACTATTAAAATGAAACTAAACGATAATGTAAAACCTACAACCTACACATGTCAAAAACCTATTTTATGGGTTTATTTTGAACTCGTATCACCTTAGTCTTAAAATATATAATTTTGGGACCTTTAAAATCCGAAATGCATTTTATAATAAAGTATCCTTTTATAACTTTCCAAGAGTTCCCCTCTTCTACTCTTATAAAAGGCCCCTACCTCTACCACCTTACCCACACCTCTCAAGACTTTGTCTTGGCCAAAAAATAACAATTTTGTCTCTCCAAATCCCTTTCTTACTCTTAGAAGCCTCACTTTGAGTAGAAGTCTTCCCAAGGAAGCCTTTGAGCTCAAATAAAAAAGAGTTTCCCATTTTAAAGGTAATGTCTTCCCTAGTGTTATTTTGTTTTATTTTGCTTCTCCAACCCCCTAAACGATTTTTATTTATTTATTTTGTAACAAGACCAGTATCTTCAATATACTAAGATGTTGTTATGAGGAGGATTCGAGCTACACTAACACACACCTCCGTCTAATTGTTAAAGAACATTCTATTTTTGTGGATGGTGGTTGTCTGCCTCACGAAATGATGATTGTTCAATATTCTTTTAACACCTTTAAAGGTGGCCATTATGATGTCACTGAATTTTCTATATGATATATATGGTATTTATGTTTACTATATTCTTCTGTATTTTAAATTTAAAACATAACATTATTTTTTTCATGTTGTGCAAATGCGATAATTTCATATGAGGAAGTGTTGATTACCGCCCCCTCAAGTGATGTGACTCATTCATGCAATACATGGAATGTATACATATTTATATTAATGAACATATGTGACCTATATAACATATATATTGTACTGGAATTATAATATATATATATATCTCATTTATTTCTAATTTCATTAATATGACAAAAAAATTAAAGTAGCGTTCATTCGTACGTACGGCCTACTGTCTCCATGAATGATGCTTTTCATTTTTTATCTCCAAATTTTATGGAATATTATAAAATGAATATGTACTGGATATATATGATATTTAAATCATTAATACTATTCTGTAAATTATTTACTTATAACTGCATGGGCAATCAATTTCAAACAAGTTCATTTTTTACTCATGTACCAAACATTGGCAAAAACGTCTGATATGAACTAACATTATTAAACAGTTATTATAACATTATAATATGTGATATGAATTGAATAATAATATTTAAAGGAGGTCCTTATGAAATTATAAATTTACTAACGTTTATTATTCAGGAATATAAATAAACGAACAAGACAAGTCGGACTTGATGTTAGAGATCCTACCCATCTTTTTCTTTTTAAGTACACTCTTTTATATCATTTCTTTTATGCTCATTATTATTATTATTGGGATGTTATTTTATATTACTCTAACTGTACTTTTTATGTTCATATGATGAGAGTCCCTATTTTCTCTCATCAATCCATTTTGGATGTTTTGAGTGGTGCCGTTAGGCTGCCGAATTTTCGTAAGAGATCCAACCTCTGTCTTTATTTTTAAGTACTCTCCTTTATGTCACTTATTTTAAGCTCCTATTTTTTATGTTTGGGGATGTTATTTTGTATTCCTTTTTCTGTACATTTTATGTTAATATGATAATAGACCCTATTTGATCTCATCAATCCATTTTTCAAAGTTTTAAGTGGCGATGTTAGGCTGCCGAGTTTTTGTAATGGATTTTTCGTCTCACTTTTAATTTTGTGAGACTTATGCTACATTATCCACCATTTCCTTTTAGAGGTATATGTAATTAACATTATTCTACTATTTGTGTAATATACTTTCTTTTATTAGTATTTACATCAATTTTGTATTGTTTTTCATTCATGGGGTGTATGTTTCGAAAGATACCCAAGTCGGTAAGGGAACCGTTCACCCTCCTCTTTTTAAAAGATTTCTTTTGTTGGGACTTTTAATTTACATATTGTAATGTTAGGATATGTTCTTATATATCCTTATTGATGTAAATTTTATGTCCAAGTGATGAGATACCCTTTTTATCTCTTATCAACTAATTTTCTAAATTTTGAAGTGACGTCGTTAGGCTGTCAATTTTTTGCAAGGGAACTTCTTAACCCAATTTTGATTCTTTGGGATAAACTTGTACTCCTTGAATATGTCATTATATGAATATGTGTGAATGATCTCTGATTTTTTTACACTTAATATCCACTTATATTTAGTGTATTCAATTTTCACACATATTTTTGTAATTGATTTATCCTTAATCCAAGGATACTTTCTTTGTAAGGGACTTCGTCTCAATCTCCTTTAATTAAGGCATGTTTTGTTCAAATGCAAGGTTTTATTTTATATGTTATATAGACCCCATTGAAATTTAATTTTATACAAAATGAATCTTCTTCTTCGAAGCTTTTTACAAAAAGACAAAAAGGAATGTTTCTTTTAACGTACGCGGTGACAACGACCTTTTCTGACGCAGCGAGTATTATTTGGTCATTGGATTCCTCAACAAGCCATAATGTTTTAAAAATGAAATAAATATCATACACTCTTTTATGTATTGTGGTATTGAAAATGGTTTTTATAATGGATTTTTTATGTCAATATATTTAAGTGATATGTTGTGCTCAAAGTGTGGAAATGTTTTCTTTCCATTATATTTGTTTTATGTTTTATGATTTTATAATGGTACTTGACAATTGATAGGTGGTTATGTCATAAACCATATGACAGGTGGTTCCGTGAATACCAGAACGGGTTGTTACGTTATAACCTCCAATGCATTGGGTATGGAAGTCGGCTGTATGGCTATTCTATTAAGTGATATGTGTTGAAGTCAACTGTATGGTTATTCCATTTAAGTATGTTTATGTCCCAAGATACCTTTATATGTTATGTGTTCTTTATATGGTTTTTATGGTAATATGTTGGTTAAAAAAGAGGTATGTAATGATCTTTTACTCAGTAAAGAGTTTTTTTTACTACTTTATAAAAGTGAAAAGTATAAGTTTGATAAAGTATTCATAGTTTACATGTTGTTTTGAAAAACTAACAGTTTTCCTTCTTTGTGTATCCTTTACTGAGATTTTTATGCTCACCCCATGTTTTTTTTAAAATGTTTTTAATAGGACTTAATGTGGAATACAGTCAAGGATGGGAACAAGGAAAAGTCATTCTATATAAAACATGGAACTAGACAAGTTTCGTTTTAAGTGTTTTTATTTTATGGAAATTTAGTAGAAGTGTCTACTTTGTAATATTTTGTGATGTAATAGTTATTTCCTAATTCTATAAAACTCTAAACCTAAAAAGATCCTCTATGTGAATTATTCATTTAATACGATAATATGTAATGTATAAGGCTGGGGCCTTATTGTTGGTATCAGAGGTCAGTTTAGATAACATTATAGGTTAGGGTATTCTCTAAGCATAAGTGACATTACCATAATGGTTAGGATTTCAGAAAGAGTCCGAGTTTTAGATAAAGTGAATGAGTAAGTATATCTTAGTGTTTATCTTCCTCATTATTACATGACAGTTTGGTTTATATACTCACACTGACCTTTATGGTTTTAGTAAATGGATGGATCTAGCAGGCACCAAAGTGAAAAAGGGTTTGAAGGCAACTGTGGTGGTTCTCTGATTAAGAGACTGTATGAAATGTGGCATTCAATGAGAAATCTCGTGGTTATTCTAAACCAACTATTAGGATTCATGATCAACCAATTGAACCTTGGTGAGTTCTCTAATGCATCATATACGAGTGAAAAAACTCAACATGGGCGTTCAGGTAATAATTATAAAGGTAACCATTAGGGTTTATATGATCCTTACTTTTGAGTTAATTATGGGTTACTATACTTTATGATGGAATATGAACGACATGAGATAAACTTGAGGTTAAATTATGTTATGGTTATTTTTGAAGATTTTATCTCGTTTTGGGGAATGTTTTAAGAATTATGTAGTTTTGGAAAAAGTACAAAAAGCAGACCATGTGACAACCTATCGCGTCGGACAAAGCTGGGGGAATCGAACCCACAACCAAAGTGCAACTGGTATTTATCGCCTACCACTAGACTACATGAACTCCCTGGTAAGTTTGACTAATTCTTTTTAGTTAGATGATTTTAGGAATCAATAGTAAGTTAATTTTGGGTTATATATGGAAATGATTAACCTATAATGGAGGATATGTGATTAAGTTAATTGCTTTTCAATATGAGACTTTAAGAGAAACTAATGTTATTTGGAGATAAATGATAATTTTTACCTTAGAAGACTATGTGATTAAATCCTTCAAATATTTGGCTTTCAATCTTAGTTTGGATTACTTTGAATAATTTTATTGACAAATTGTTTATTGAATGGTCTTTGTTGAACTTTGGGTATTGTTTGAAAAATTTTGGAGTTTAAAAATATATTTCTTTTATATGGGATTATACTTTTTCGGTATTATCTGATCTCATACTAACCTTTTTGGATTTTATTTGGTTAAGGTCTAAATACATGGGAAGTATATAGTTCTCTTTTGTGGATTTAGTGATTCTCACGAAGTTTGTTATAGTACTCTTAATGCGAACAAGTCTTCCTAAAAATGCGACTTTTGGAGAAAATATGAGTTTGATTAAGGAATACAGTAAAAGTTGAAAGTCTATGTGACATGTAAGTATGTTTCATTATGATTTAGTTAAGCCCAAAAATAAATTCCTGAATTAAGAGTATCTTAAAAAAAATTTAACTTTTCAGACTGGGGAATCAAATACTGTTTAACAAATCGCCATTTTGTGATTTTCTGGTGGTTAAATTTCTTCTAAACATGTTTTCTATCACTCCCCCTCAGAACATGAACCTTTTTTTCCTCCATACCCATGTTTTCCTACATGGAATCCTAGTATGGGTTAACTAGGGTAACAGTTGTACTTATCTTTATTTGTTTTAAAGTGATAGTTTTACTAACTCTTGTTCCGATGTGGGATTTTCAATGAAGTTACCAAACAAAATTTTAAAATTGTGAGGACAAATTCCCAAAAGGGGGGAAGGATGCAACACCCCAGGTAAATAACGAATATTAAGTTTTCAAATTTATCCACATTTTTGAATAAAATATTAATATTACTTTAAAGGGAACGCTATGCTCGATGGCGTACCCAATATGCAACAACGAGTTTCTTTGAAATCTTACGTTGCACTCTAATAATAAAATAATATTATTTTAAATGGTAGTTAACGCCTAGCCGTTGTAATGGCAGGAATGAATGGAACTAACTAAAAAAGGAATATATATGTTTTAAAAAATATTTAATTTTATCCAACAAATGTTAGAGGCTTAAAATGAAAATGAATCCAATTTTAAGCATTAATCTTCTAATATTTTTTAAAAGGTCGATTAACCACCTTTTCATGGACAACCCCTTTTAAATCCTTTTTTTGACAATTTTATATGTCATATTTTACAAAATAAAATTCTTTCCAGAATCAGGACATCAATATTTACTTTGTATAAATGTTTGGTATTTTTTCGATAAAGTTCATTTTTTTAATAAATAGTATAAAATTCTGTATTTTAATTCAAAACCCCCTTTTTATCTAATTTATTTATATTATTAGATCATATTTTTAATTGGTTTTAATGTGAAATTATAATATATTTGTACCATTTAATTCAATGGTGGTCACTGGAATTAAGTTCACTTTGAAATTGGACTTAAACTAGTGTCAATCTTTTAATTGATATTGTTTCTTAAAAACAGGCTATTTGTTTTGACAGCGGGAATGAATTATTAAATTAATTAATGAAACATATATATTTTGAATTTTTTAAAATATATATCATTTTTGAATTCAGAATATCAAATATATATTAGGGTAAATATTTGGTATTTTTCTGAAAAACATAAATTTTTGATGAATAGCGAAACCACTAAGTGGTAGTTAAAGAAACTGATTTTTCGTTTAAATGAATCTTTGATACTACTGTGTTTTGATTTTCAAAAATCCAATATACATGGTTGTCATTAAGAAGTAAAATTTGGTTTAATGAGATTAAAATAATTTTTGGTGAATAGTAACTTTTAAGTTTTATTAATCGCGATTAAAGGTAATTAGTGTAATTTAAGGTAAAAATAATGTTTTAATAATATGAAATGGCCTAGAAACATGTCATACCCTCATTGGATGTGTCATTTATGACATAGAAAATCCATGGTTCAACTTGGGGACTCCATAGAGCCTCTTTGGTAGGAAAATGACATAAATAAGTTTTTATTTAAAGTTAAAATAAAAATGTCACAAACATGAGTTGTTTTACTAAAACAAATTTTAAATGGGGTTATACAAGTCATATTTTTGTCTATAAATATTAATTAGAAATAAAAAAATATTTCCTACATCATGATAGTTTTTTTATAATTTTTAGACATTAAATAAATTAAATTATTTATGACACCATGATGATGCAGTGATTACCTCATTATTTAACGATTTAAATAAAATGAAATGATAATGTAAAATATTAGACTTAAAGATGTCCGAAACATATTGGATGGGTGTATTTCTAACTCCTATATTCTTATCCTCAAAATATATAATTTTTGGACCTTTAAAATCCGAAAATCATTTTATAACAAAGTAACCTTTTATATCTTTCCAAGAGTGCCCCCTCTTCCCCTCTTATAAAAGGCCCCCACCTCTACCACCTTACCCACACCTCTCAAGTCTTTGGCTGGGCCAACACTGCCAATTTTGTCTCTGCACATACCTCTATTACTCTTAGAAGCCTCAATTTGGGCAGAATTCTTCCCAAGGAATCCTTTGAGCTCAAATCAAAAGGTGTTACCTGTTTTAAAGGTAACGTCTTCCCTAGTGTTCTTTTGTTTTATTTTGCTTCTCAAACACACTAAAGTCTTTTTATTTTTTTATTTTGTAACAAAGAAATTATCTTCAATATACTAAGATGTTTTTATGAGGAGGATTCGAGCTACACTAATACACACCTTTGTCTAATGGTTAAAGAACGTACTGTTTCTGTGGATGGAGATTTTCTGCCTCACGAAATGATGATTGTTCAATATTCTTTTAACACCTTTAAAGGTGGCCATTAGGATGTCACTGTATTTTATATATGATATATGTGGTATTTATGTTTACTATATTCTTTTGTATTTTATATTTAAAACATAACATTATTCTTTTCACATTATGCAAATGCGATAATTTCATATGAGGAATTGTGGACTACCGCCCCCTCAAGTGATGTGACTCATTCATGCAATTCATGGAATGTATAAAGAATGAAATTAATGAACATATGTGACCTATATAACATATATATTATATTTTAATTATAATATATATCTATATATATATCTCATTTATTTTTAATTCCATTAATATGAAAAAATGAATGTAGCGTTCATGCGTATGTATGGCCTACCGTCTCCATGAACGGTGCTTTTCATTTTTTATCTCCAAATGTTATGGAATAGTATAAAATAAATATGTAATGGATATATATTATGTTTTATTTATTAATACTATTCTTTAAATTATTTACTTATAATTACATGGGCAATCATTTTCAAACACGTTCATTTTTTACTCATGTACAAAACATCGGAAAAAACGTATGATATGAACTAACATAATTAAAAAATTATTATAACATTATAATATGTGATATGAACTGAATAATAATATTTAAAGGAGGTCCTTATGAAATTATAAATTGATCAAAGTTTATTATTAATGAATATAATGAAACGAACAAGACAAGTCAGACTTGAGGTAAGGGATCCTACCCCTCTCTTTATTTTTAAGTACACTCTTTTATATCATTCCTTTTAATCTCATCCTTATTATGATTGAGATGTTCTGTTATATTACTATTACTGCACTTTTTATGTTAATATGATGAGAAACCCTATTTTCTCTCATCAATTCATTTTGAATGTTTTGAGTGGCGTCGTTAGGCTATCGAATTTTCATAAGAGATCCAACCTCTCTCTTTCTTTTTAAGTACTCTCCTTTATGTCACTTATTTTAAGCTCCTATTTGTTATGTTATGGGATATTATTTTATATTCATCTTTCTGTAAATTTTATGTTAATATGATGAGAGACCCTATTTGATCTCATCAATCCATTTTTTGGATGTTTTAAGTGGCATCGTTAGGCTGCTGAGTTTTCGTTAGAGATTTTTCATCTCACTTTTATTCCTGTCATATTTGTGCTACATTTGCCACCATTTCCTTTGAGTGTTATATTTAATTCCCATTATTCTACCCTCTGTGTAATATACTTTCATTTATTAGTATTTACATCAATTTTTTATTTTCCTTCTTTCATGGGGTGTATGTTTCGAAAGATACCCAAGTCGGTAAGGGAACCTTTCACCCTCCTCTTTTTAAAAGAATTATTTTGTTGGGTCTTTTAATTAACATATTGTAATGTTTGGATATGTTCTTCAATATCCGTATTTATGTAAATATTATGTCCAAGTTATGAGATACCCTTTTTTTCTCTCATCAACTCATTTTCTGAATTTTGAAGTGATGTCGTTAGGCTGTCAAATATTTGCAAGGGAACTTCTTAACCCAATTTTGATTCTTTGGTATAAACTTGTACTCCTTTAATATGTCGTTATATGAATATGTGTGAATGTCCTTTGATTGTTTTATGCTTAATATCCACTTATATTTGGTTTATTTGTTTGTCACACATAATTATGTAATTGATTTATACTTAATCTGAGGATACCGTCTTTTTAAGGGACTTCGTCTCAATCTCCTTTCATTAAGGAATATTTTGTTCTAATACAAGGATTTCTTTTATACGGTGTATAGACCCCTTTGAATTTTAATTTTACGCAAAATGAATCTTCTTCTACGAAGCGTTTTACAAAATGAAAAAAGGAATGTTTCTTTTAACGTACGCGGTGACAACGACCTTTTCCGCAACCGCGAATATTATTTGGTCTTTGGCATCCTCAAAAAGCCGTAATGTTTTTAACATGAAATAAATACCATATACTCTTTTATGTATTTTGGTATTGAAAATGGTTTTTATAATGGATTTGTTATGTCAATATATGTAAGTGATATATTGTGATCATAGTGTGGAAATGTTTTCCTTCCATTATATTTGTTTTCTGTCTTATGATTTTATAATGGTACTTGGACATTTGACGGGTGGTTACATGATAAACCATATGACAGGTGGTTTCGTTATAACCTCCAATGCATTGGGTATGGAAGTTGGCTATATGGCTATTCTATTAAGTGATATGTGTGGAAGTTGACCGTATGGTTATTCCATTTAAAAATGTTTATGTCCCAAGTTACCTTTATATGTTATATTTTCTTTATATGGGTTTTTTTGGTAATCTTTTGGTTACAAAAGATGTAAGTAATGATCATTTAATCAGTGAATAGTTTTTTTTAATAATTCATAGAGGTAAAAAGTATTACTTTGATAAAGTATTCTTGGTTTACTTTTTGTTTTGAAAAACTTATAGTTTTTCTTCTTTTTGTATCCTTTTCTGAGATTTTTATGCTCACCCCAAGTTTTTTTTGAAATGTTTTTCACATGACTTAATGTGGAATAGGGTCAAGGATGGGAACAAGGAAACGTCATGCTATCTAAAACATAGAACTAGACAAGTTTCTTTTAAGAGTTTTTATTTTATGGAAACTTAGTAGAAGTGTCTCCTTTGTAATCTTTTGAGATGTAATAGTTATGTCCTAATTCTATAAAACTCTAAACCTGAAAAGATCCTCTATGTGAATTATTCATCTAATTCAATAACAAGTTATGTTTAAGATCGGGCCTTATACTTCACCATCATTGATTTAATATATTATCTACAAAATGAAATCTCTTATGTTACGTAATAGATAATATTATTTTATGTTGATTTATAGTTGAAAAATAATTATTCATTTATTATTTCCCACATCAACATAATGATAATTGAAGATTTAATTTCACAATCTCATTTTAATAGTGATTGTCTATTCTCGAATTTCAATTGAGGTATGTAATTTTATATTTTCTAAATAAAATAATTAAATTATCTTCTAATAATTTTATTAATGATATATTCATGTAATACTACAATATTCCACTCTTTTGTAAATTAAATAATGAAGAAATGGTCTTAAAGAAAACCCAAATTCATTTATATCTTCGATTGGAAATCTGTTTTCTTCCAAAACCAGGTTTTCTATAGAAGGGTTTAAAATTATTTTAGACCATTTAAAAATAATTTTGTAAACTAATGTTTAAAAATATTTACTTTAATAAATATATTGAAAGGAGTATTCATGTAATTTTCAAAAGAAACCCCCTTTGGCTTTTACCAAAAATCTGAATAGTATGTTTTTTAAACTTACAGGACATGTATGACATTTTTTTTCATTATGACCATTGAATTTTTTAATTCTTCCATTATTTGTATCAAATAAAAATTTCAAATATATATTTTTTCAATTTTTTCCCAACATCTATTTTTAATTTTTTTTACAAAATGAAAATTATATTTTTCTGAGGTTTTTTTAATGATATTTTTATGGTATTTCTATTCATCAAAGATGTAAACCATTTATTTTAATTCCAATGAGTATATATTTCATTAATAATAACCTTATTATTTCTATGGAAAGTTTATGATTATTTTAGTATAGTGGAAGTATTTAAATTTATTTTATAGATTAATTTTTTATTAATTGTCTTTAAATTGAAGCATTCACTATCTTGTGATCATTCTACAATTCTTTTCTATTTAATTCCCCAATTATTTATTTAGTGTACATTATTATATTATGAACCATATAACATTGTTAAATGTGTTATTTATCTCAGTTATATATATATTTTATATCATGGATATGATTATTTCATAAACCGTATATAAATTTTAGATTTAGTGTTACTTTGAATGTTGATTGATTAACTAGAAAATTTTTATAAATTAATTTTTATTAACAAATAAAAATATTTTTTGACATTTAATTCTGTTTTTTGAATTAAATTAATCATTCTATTAATGAGGAATGCTTATGACCTGTTGTGGAGTGTGGGAAATTAATTATATAGCCTTATGATGCATCAAAAATCGCAAGAGTATAATTATTAAAAACGATTAAAATGGTTTATATGTAACACCACTTGTTTTTTCGAACAATTTATTTCAAAAAAATTAAAATAATTTTGTGTATTTGTTTTCATGCGACATCATGTTATCTTTTCTTTATATGAAACATCATGTTATGTTTTACAACATGGAAAACTGTGTTTAGATTTCGGTACATAAAACACTAATTTTGTCTTTTGTAAAATGTAATATTATGTTTAGATTTTGTTAAAAAAACAATATTATATTTTGTTACAAAACACACTAATCAGAGCGTTCATTACATGAAACAATAAGTTTAAAAAAAAATGTGTTATATTATTAAATTATTATTATAGTTATTAAATAGCCACTAGAATGGATGGTCTGATAGTGATTAACTAAATTTTTAAAATATGGTTTATTCATTTTTAAAAAATTAATTTTTTAGTAACCAATTATTTTTATATGAATTTAAGACCTACTTTAAAATAATGAAATTAATTTTTGAAAAAAATATTAATTTCCATGAAAAAACATGTTTTATCTCAATAAAATAAACAAACAAAATTTTGTGAATGATTTTTATGATATATATATATATATATTAAATAAAATATTTTATATTCATCATATGGTTTATTAGAAAATATATATGAATAAATCAAATTTTATGAAAATATGATGTATTGTCGTTAAAGGTAGTATTACCGCCTTTTAATGGAACACATTATTTAACTATATTTTTTTATATTTTATAAAATAATTTAATTTTTTTAAAATTTAATGTAAAAAGTATCTTCGGGTGAATTATTTTTATTTTTCTGAAAAGTTTTGTTTTTTAATGAATAGAGAAAAATACTGAATTTTAATTCAAAATTTTACTTTCATATAATTAATTTTCATAGTTAAATTACCTTTAAAATTGGTTGTAAAGTATAATTACTTGTTTTATACATTTATTAATTATATTTATTTCATTGACGTCAATGTAATACGGATATTGAATATCACAGTTTATTAAAATTTTGATCTTTTTCGCTTTAAAACCCCACTTTCTCAACATGACTATTGAATTAATTAAATATTAATTTATACACCTTATAATATTGGAATTTGGAAAATTTTATTCCTTATTTTTAATTATCTTAATTTATAATTTCTAATAAGGATAACATAATATTTCCACATAATTATTTTCTAAAATACATAAAATTAATCAAAATGATTAAGAGAATCTGAGTTTACTAAGGAACCACATGTTAAATATAGTGGAAAAATAAAATTTAAACTTTTAAAACCAATTTTTATGAACATATATAGAACATAACTATTTATTCCTCAAATTTTATTCATTTCTAAAGCCATTTTACGTAATAAAGTTTGAAAATGTATCTTATTTTCAAAAATGACAAGTGTTTCATCTCCCAACTTATATAAGGCCACCCATCTCCCAATATATTCACACCTATAATTACCATTGGGATAAATAAAATATCTTTACAAATCATATATAAAATCCCCTACCCTAATCCTAGTATCCTACTTTCTTCATAAATCCCACCAAGTAATACCTTTGGTGTAAAAGATATGGATATACTTGAAGATAAGGTAACATTCATCAATGAATGTTTTTGATTTATATATTCCTCAAAAATAATATTGTATTTTTTATATAATTGTTATATAATAAAAATATTATATTATAAATTGTGTTTTTTTTCATTTTAGTGGAATAGACTACATTTACACACACATCTATAAAATGGGTTATGAAATCATTGTTCATGTGTATAGCAGACTACCGCACTGCGAACAAATGTTCATGGTTTTCCACTTACACCTTTAAAGTATTTGAATAATTATAGACATGATATTTAGTTAGGATATATATTATATTTATTATTTAATTATTATTCAATAATTAATATATAACACATACCTTTATGCTTGTT
Source organism: Viscum album (assembly GCA_963277665.1). NCBI lineage: Eukaryota > Viridiplantae > Streptophyta > Magnoliopsida > Santalales > Viscaceae > Viscum > Viscum album. Next base: position 133,892,133 of record OY728162.1, read on the forward strand.
ATTTTTTGGGAATACGATAAGATTATTCATATGTACGGTGAACTACTTCCTTGCGAAGTGTTGTGATTATTTCATAGATTACATGGAATGATTTATGGATGATTATATCATAATTATGTGATATATATATAATGAAAGTAAAAATTTAAGTATAATATTAAAATATATTATTTACATTTCTTTCGATCAATACGAGAATACAATGGAAACAATGTTCCATCGTAAGCATAACTTACCATCTTTATGAATGATGTATTTAACTTCTTATCAATAAATTTTATGAATTACTATAAATAAATATATGATGATTATATATGAAAATAATATCATGTTTATCATTATGTATATTATTAAATCACAATCTATGTAAGAGAACCAATAATATGCAGTTGAAATAGGTAAGAAATAAGATGTTATTACCCAAAACATAAATTTAACATGGTGTTATTAAAAAACAGGTAATATAAATTCATAATTGAATAATATGTGGTATTATATATTGAATATGGTTCTATTATAGATTTATAATAACAAAATTTTTATTATACTTCACTATTTCATTAGTAGAAAAATATTCCATATTTAATGTAAGGGGATTTCTAGTCTCAATTTTATTTTTTCGAGCCATAAGACTTGTTCCCCACTAATATCATTTTTGTGTTCTATATGATACCTTATGAAAATATATATAATGAATTTTCAATATTTAATTATATTATAGTTTTTAATTTATTTTAATATTTCATGGTTCCCATGATTCAAAAGCTACTCTAGTAGTAAGGGATTTTTGTCTTATATTTATTTTCCATGATACAGAAGCTATGTTCCCCATCTATTAATTATATGTGGTGTCTATACTTCCCAACGATTTATTTTATTATTATTATAATGTAAATTATTTTTATTGTTCCTTCATGGTGATAAAAGAATCCTTCATAGCCTAAAAATGTGCTCTCACACTATGAGGAATCTTCTGGTCAAACCATTAGTAGGAACACATACAACATCTTCTTTGGGAGTAAAAATACTACCAGTAGAAATTGTAACATTATCAACATCTTAGGACCGAATGAAGGTATTCTCCCTATCATTAATCCATGTGTTATCTTCTTTTGGGATAGGCCCAAGTCTTTCCATATTGCGACTATAGATGACCATGTTCTAAACCAGCTATCTTCTTATAAAGGTAAATGTCTTTCAATGGCACGTAGGACATTCCTTGTAAAATAAAATATTTTCTCTATAATGGTTTACTCAATGATCATCTATAAAGGGATTTTTGGTCATAAAAAATGAACACCTCTATAAAAAATTTCATCTTGATTGATAGTATTCTATAAATAAAACTTTTGATTTTCTCCTATTCGACCTGTTGAAAGCCTATTGAGAATGGTGGTATTGGAATTAAAAATATAAAGTACTTAAATGAATAAATTTAATCATGACTAACTTGGATAGTTTTTACAATTCTTTTGAAGCTATTATATTCCTCAAAAATATATTTTTTCAGAAATAAAATGGGTTATTCAAATTTTATTAACTATTCCATTTTCCCTTGCATAGTAAAATAATTCTCAAATATTATGAATAATTCTAGATGGATGGTTTAGATAGACTCCTCAATGAAATAATGGTTGGATAACTAGACTAGCATGCCTTTAATCACTTTGATTTATCCTGATAAAACCCTTATGATTACCAACTGCACTATTAGAGAAATTCTAAACTCTTATCACATTCACCTTCCTGATACAATTCTGAATGTCATTGATAACTGCCCTTTTTACTTCAATATTTTGGAATCCAAATCTGCTCAAAGTAAAAATTATATAATCAACACAGATAGAGATTATTACCACCTCTTTCATTCATGTGCTACTGCTAATTCTTTTTTGACCTATATTCATGACATTTTCTTCATGTAGATGGTTGATTATTTACTCTATCAAAACTCAACTAATGAAATGTGTAGAAATAGAACGATCTAATAAAATCAAGAACCTTTTCCTTGTATCAATTTATGAGCTCCACCATGTGATCTGGTAGGATCTGAATGCTATTATTCATAACCACTACTCACTCAATAAAAATTTAGGATGGATGTGGGTCTTTATCGCTATACATGAATCTGCTTTGATATAAAAGCGACATTTCCACAACACTGTGTGTGACATTGGAATCCTATTATGTTTTGAGATTAATGTCAATTTTTATCAACCTTGATTAACTCTAGAGGTGTTTTGGAGATCTCCTCTTCCTGAATGGATCAAAATAAATATTGATGGCACCTCTAATGGGAATCTGGGCCCTACAGGATGTGGTCCTATCTTCAGGAATCACCTTTGTCAGATCCTTGGATGTTTCATGGGTATTTGTGGCTCTACCACCTCCATTGAAGCATAGATGTTGGTTTTAATTCATGTTATTTCTTTTTCCAATCACCTTAGAGAGAATAACCTCTGGATTCAATGTTACTCTATAACCATCATGTATGTAATTTGGTATAGCGTGACACATCTTTCTTGGCCGATTACTACCAATTGGATGGATTTCACCCATTCTATTAATTATATCAACTACACCATCACACTTGTTTATTGAGAAGAAAAAATGGTTTCATATGGCTTACCCACCATGGGAGTAAATCAAGACATCACCTTGTGCGAAGAGCTCCCCGCTAATCTTATTTCTTTACATGAAAAAGATTTTAATACGATCCGATATTTTAGAGTCCTGTAAAATTTCTTGTTGATGATAAATGTGATTTTGTTGTTTTGGAAAAAATTATTTGTAATGAAATATATATTTCTGGATCTCTCTTTAATGGTTTTTATAGTTATAATGTTTCCAATGTGGTAGGGGAATTTTTTCTCAATCTTCATTATTTGATTTACATATTTTGTTATTAACTTATAACTTTTTACAAGGTTTATATAATGACTCATTGAATTGTTATATCATGAATATACTTATTTTAAAGATATTTTATGCCTGATATAATGTTATTATTTCATGGTAATTATGATTCAAATTCACCAAAGGGGTCATCTTTTATTGTTACAATCTCATTATTTATTGGGATTGTTTCTTATTATGATTCAAATGATGAAATATTATGATATATATCTAAATAATTATCATGAAAATTATTCTACTCTAGTTTTTCATTTTATATTATTTTAATGGTTATAATTTCCCACTCCTTGGTACTAAATATTATAAATAAGATGATTCTATGAAAATCCAACTTTATTTCCATTTTTGGTTGGAAATGTATTTCTATAATAAAATTTGTTATTAAAATGTGTTATAACAATGTTCTAAAATTATCGTATGAATTTTATAAGATATTTTACCATTTTAAAAAAATATTTAAAAATGAATCTTGTTAGCCTCTTCCTATTGAGAATCTTTTGAGTTCTACCAACAATGTGAAAGGAATCATTGTTTTTTAAACATCATGTACAAAATTCTCTATAATCATAAACACTCCATTTTATAGGGATTTATTTTTATGTTTTAAAAAAAAATTTAAAATAAGAAATATTCATAATTATATTTGATATTTATTTATTTTAAAATCATTTTTAATGAAGTTATTTATTAAAATGTTTTATATTTCAAATAATTTTCAAATATTCCCTCAAATGTTATTTTTAAAAGAAAAGATTTAAGAAAAAAATTATCATTTAAAATAATATCAAATGAGTTTCAAAAAATAAATTATCAATTTTCGATGATATTTTTAAATAAAAATGTTTTTAAAATGTTTTAATTTTTTAAAATTTCTTTTCAAAGTGGAAAAGAAATTTTCTTCAAGAATTTATTTAAAGGGATTATAAAAATAATTATAAAAAGTTTATGATGTTATTTTTAATAAAAATGATTGTGAAAAATATTTTATGTAATTTATCATCAATGATAGGATATTTTCCTTCAGAATTTTTAATGTGATTTTTCTAAATCCTTCTCCATATATTATTTATTGAATTGAATTTTTTCATGATTTATAGGTGATATAATCCATGAACACCATTATTATTATTTCCTGAATTTTTTATATTTAAGTTGAAAATATTTTTATGAAATCTATTTTTATTCCATAGGTTGTTCCATGATAAAAATCATATGAAACTAGGTTATATTCATGGGTTATTATTTGTGGATATTATTAAGAAACATGTATCCTTCACACAAGTTATGATATGATAAAATTTTTGTGATACCCATTTCATGTCATGGGTTATGATATGATGTTCATAAAACACATCACCATTTATGTGTTATGAAATCATTAATGTTTTATTATCATGTGAAACATATATTTATGATTTTTAATATAACAGTTCAGACCTATATATACATCCAATTAATTAGGGTTAAATTTATATCTCATGAGATATGAATGATTGGAATAAAGCTTAATACTAGTTCAATAAGGGACTTTTTTGGTATAATGGTCATAGGAGTGATCCTTGACTACTAATATGATAATGTGAGTGAAACATGAATACAAAGATGGTCTTGGGAGTGAACCTTGACATCAAATATGGTCTTGAGAGTAATCCTTGAATATTAATAATGTTTTGTTAGTGTACCAATTCTAATTAGATAGATCGGGAAATAAGCCTTAACTATTCTTGAAATAATTTAATATGTTTATGTGTTTTCATAAATCAATGTATTATTCTAATGTTATGCTCTCATAGATTATTTCATTTATTTCCTTGTGATATATATATTTTTATCATCAAATATTTATTCCTTAACTCATATGTATTATCTTTGATATTATGGGTATGGTCTTCAATTATTATAATCAAATTACCATACCCTTATGTTCATATTTTTCTTACTTATCTCCTATATTCACCAAGCTGAGCATCTGAGGTCACACTTTATTGTGTTTTGTTTCCCTAGGTTATGAATAATGGTTTCATGGATTTATAAATAGTTTGATATTTATGAGAGAAAGTTAAGATATTTCACTATGTTTTAAGATAATGTTTGCAAGATTTCAAATGTGTTAAACTATTACAGTCCTTGATCATGTAATTTTGTAACGTATTGAATATAAATCTTAAAATATAAAATATCACTAAATAAAAATCCTAGTAAACTATTATTGATTTCAAAGTAAAGGATTTTTAAACATAGGAAACTCAAATTATAAAATATTAGTTATATACCAATGGTTGTTTCTAATGATAATTTTGTTGATGTCTCTAAGGATAAGTATGAGGATGAGATAATGTTTAAAAAAATAGACTGCAATTTTGGAAAAGCATTGAGAGAGTGGTTTCCAAGATATTAAATATTATTATATAAAATATATGTGGATTTGGATTTGGAAAAAATGTACAAAAGGGTAATAACCCTAAAAAAACTATATAGCTACACCCAATCTGTAGTTGGTGAATGACAATAGGCCCTTTCTACACACATTGTTGACATTCCTGAGGGATATGCTCTGGAAATTTAGAAACTCATTATAAAAAGACATTAATGATTTAAATAATATATGACTATAGATATCCTATTATAAACATCATGTGTCATATATTAAATAATGTGATGTCATGATTTAAACATCCTATATGTTTTTTTCATGATTTTGGGGTTCCACATGACAATTTTTGTTCTCAAACAAGGATTTTCGTTTTACTCAATGGATGGAATCAGAAAAAATCATGTTAATTGTAAATTTGTTAGAAAATTAAGTGATATTGAGAAAACAAATTGAATATTGTACTATGGGAAAGATATTATTTTTATTTATTGTCAGCCATAACAATATATGATTAACAATGCGAAATTAAGTGAGATTCTTGACACATTGTATTATGGGATTAATGGAATTTTTGAAATTTCATGTGGTTAGGAAAATATAGTACATAAGATTAGAATTAATAAATGTCAAGAATGTGGGAAGAAATACATGATGGAATATTTGAATTGGAGGTGAAAATTTATCTATTTGGGGAAAAGGGTTATACGGTTAATAATTGTCAAGGAGTTTAATGACTTATTATTGGATAACATGGGTGTCACCCATATAAATGTAGTTACCATAGAATTTGAATATAGAAAAAGTAATGGCTTATTCGATGCCAATATTTGAAGTAAATGGTTTAAAGTAATTATGTATTTGGATTCAGGAATTATGAATTGTGAAATATATAAATATTGTACAGTATAAATTTTTCCATAATAATTTGAATGAATATATTGGGAGACAAATATGACTTAGAAAATTGATTTAATGAAATGGATACTTATTATATAAAATAATGATTAACAAAAGTTATCCATTAATACGTTCCTAATTATGAGAAAATAATTCTTAGTATGGATTTAGAAATTTTGGATTAGAATAATGTAAATTTTATACTACTGAATACCTTGTAAATAGATTAATGATTTGTTAATAATTGGTTTATGATATCATGGATTTAGTTTAAATAATTTTTTGGATTTAAGGAAGATATCCAATAATCATTTCAATATGGAACAATTCATGTTCCAATTCGGATATGTGGTAATTTAGTTTGTTATACTGTTTTAATAGAAGGCCTGATGAAGGTATTCACATATTTTACATGTTACAATAAACATCCAATTTATGGTATGTATATATTAATGTTTTTTTAATTTTAGAAATTGAGTTACAAAATTTCTAATTTTGGGGATTTTAATATTTCCAAATGATCAAATGGTTAAAAATTTAAAAATTGGTTTATATTTGTTGAACATTGGGTGAGGTTTTAGATATTAATATATTATATAAGCATATAAAGATTTTTCATATTCGATAACCCATACTAACCATTTTATTTTAATTGTAATTTAATATATATGGAGTGAAATTTTTTATCTATGGATCTTATGATCTGTTGGAGATTCTTCCATAAACAAATCACTCTCATTTGTTTAAGTAAGTGATGAAGTTGTAATTGATCAATGAATAACTATTGGCTTGAAATAAAGTAAGTATATATTTTTGTAAATAAGTATTTTCAATTATCAAAAGTGTCATCCAATAAAATTTTGTATTTTTATTATCATTTTTGATGATATCATGGAAATTTTTCATTCGTCGTTGGTCTATGATGTTATAATAAATAACATTATCTGGATCAGCTACATTCTTGTGACCAATGATCTCTATAACTCTCTATAATTAATTTTTTTCTATTCCGTGTTCTTATCATTACATTTCTTCTATGTTCTCAAATATGGAAACCTTGTTATGGATATCTTTTGGTATTCATTATGTAACAAATCTTTCTTTTTTAATGGATGTTTTAGTATTCATTTATACATTATGGGTTTTAATAAAAGTTATATTTAAGTATTGAAAAATTAATGACCTAGAAATATATTAATGGATAAATTAATATTAAGGTGTAGAATGAAACACCACATGTTTTTATAAAATTTTTATTGAATAAAATTTAAATTCTTTTTTGGATTACATATAATGAATTTCTATGATAGGATTTCTTTAAGCACAACACCATGATAAAAATGTGATACATGCAATACTAGGTTTTTATTTTGGTTAAAATATAACTGAATTTGGAATATTTTCCACATAATACAATTTTTAAATTGAATTACATGAATCACAATGCTAAAAATGAATTACAAACAACAATAATCTTAGCTTGTGTCATATATAATGATATGTTTAAAGGAAACGTGTCATTTTATTAAGTTATTTATTTATATATCACCTATAAAACATTATAATGGATAGTATGATATTTATTTTTTTAAATTATGAAACTATGGTTTATTATATTTTAAAAAATTATTTCTTTGGAAGGAAAATAGTTATAAATTAACCAACTATATGAAAATAAAGAAATTATTTTTGTAGAAAAAATATTTTTCCTTGCACAATCATGTTTTATCTCAATATATTATATAAACATCATTTGAAGAATTATTTTAATGATATGTATATATACTATATTAAATCGACCACTTTACACTGATATTATGTGTTTTCTAGATCTAATATAATAATGGATCCCATTTTACAGAAAACATGTGTATTTTTCTAAAATGCAGTTTTACTTCATTTTAATGATGCACTTATTTTGTATATAATATTCAAAACATTTATAAATTATATTTTGAAAAATAAATTCAATTTTGATTTAAAAATTTAAAATTATTCTTATGGTAAATATTTGGTATTTTTCTAAATAGTATTATATTTTGATGAATAGTGAGAAATTCTAAATTTTATTGAAAATTATAATTTCATCAAATAAATTTTTGTAGTTAAATTGTTTTTTTAAATTGTTTTTTAAAGTATAAATATTTTAATAAAGCTTATATTATTCTAATATATTCCCTTTTAATCAATATCACATTGAAATTTAATATAAAAATAATGATAACATTTGATTGTTTTTCTCATTAAAATCTTATTTTATTAGAAAGTCTGTAGGTTTAAATATTAAATAATTTATAATAGTTTAGTAATTGAAATTGGTATAAATGTATTAAAATTTTATAATAATAATAAATTATAATATATAATTTTTAAATATTATTTTTTTAACAAAATTATTAGTGGAATAATATAAAATTAATCATAGCGATTAAGATAAAAACGAGATTACTAAGGGACCAAACATCAAACATAAGGTGAAAATGGCGTAGAAACTTTTGAAAAACCCATTTTTTGGAAAAATATAGACCATAACCATTCATTTTATAAATCTTTTAATGTATTTATCCATTTAATTTGGTAATAACATTCATAAATCAGTGTTCATTTAAAAAATTCTTAGTGTGTCCTCTCCACCACCTATAAAATGAAAACCACTCTTCCCCTCTATTCACACCTCTGATTCCCCTTTAGATCGAAACAAATCCACCAAAATTATTTCTCAAGTTCCTTAAAATCATAATATAACCATTTATTTGCGTATAAAACCATCCAAGGAATTCCTTTAGTGCAATAAAAATTGAGATACCCTAAGAAATGGTAACATTCATCAGCGAAAATTTTGGAATTTTTTTCATCTTCAAAATAATTTATTTATTTTTATATAATTATTATAAAATAAAAATAGTTTATGATATATAAGTATACGTTTATAAGTTATTATTATGAACTTGAACTGCAATAACATTCATCAAATTGGTTAAAAATATTCGTTTGTGTGTACATCGGACAACAACCTCACAAACTGATGTAGTTCATTTTTTTATTATAATCTTTTAATGTTGGGAATAATTATTAAGTTAATATTTATATAAGATATCAATAAATGTTATTATTTTTTTATGAATATGGAATTATTACATTACACAGACCATTATGCTTCCCATTTTGTGGGAATATGATAATGTCGTTCACATGTACGACATACCACCACCTCAAGAAGCGATTTGATTAATTAATGCTATACATGGAATATATTATGGATGGGTTTTATAGATATATTTGATTTTAGTATCATAATAATATACTATAATTATAATATATATATACTTTACTTTTTTTTCTTTTAATACATTAAGAAAATGGATATAACATTTAAGTGTATGTACAACACACCATCTCCAATAAAGGAGTATTTAATAACCTATCAATAATGTCAATTATTTATAACATATACATATATAAAGATTATATATGTGAAAGAATAATCCTGAAGAGAATATAGAGAAACCTCGAGACCTCGGATTTTAATATAGCGATGGCGAAACCTCAGGTTTTTGGAATTGGCTTTGATTCCACCAATGGAATCATTCATCCCCGATTGGGAATCAGTTTTTAAAGATGAATGGCCCTATTTGAAGGATCTGGTAAAAGACTCAGATTCTCAACCCTTGGTTTTAGGGAAGAAGGGACTCTCCTTTGTGGAGGCGCTCTCTGGTTCTCTAGACCCAGTCAAGGATAACTCATCTAGATCCTCCAATGTCAAAAGACTCAGGAATGATGGGTTCCCTATGGTGGAAGATCTGGAGGCGTTGCAACAAAGGATTAATCTATGTAAGATCTCGATCCTGGGTCACATCATTTTTTCAAAGGGTGATAGACCATGATCTTACTCTGATCATAAGAATAGGGTTTCTCATATCTGGGGAAATCATGACTGGATATTAATTCCAATTGGGAAAGGGTTTTTTCATATCATTTTCCAGACAAAGGATGCGATGAACTTTTCCTAGAGTTTCGGCAGCATGCATCTCAAGCCTAGGATTTTCAGACTCTCTGAATGGAATGTCAATTTCAATCCTTATAACATGAAGTAATCCAATTCACAAGTATGGGTAAGGCTAAACAAATTAAATTGGGTGTACTGGAATCCATGTATCTGGAATGATGTTGCTTTATGTATTGGAACCCCAATTTGAATGGATCAGAGAACATTGGTGGGGGGAACATTGTTTCTTTGCAATAATGTTGCTAGATATCAATCTGGATGTCAAGCGACCTGCCAACATTTCCTTCCTTGCCCATGGTAACAATTATGAAATCAAAGTATAATATGAAATTTTCCCACTCTTTTTTGATGTCTGCAAGATATTGGGTCACCCAGTTTATACTTGTAGGATTCTTCAAAATAGGGTCACTGGTGTCCCCAAGGCCTCTGATTGTAATGAAGCTAACAAGACCAAAAAGAACAAAAATATGTTTTTTGAGAAAATAGGGGTTCCCAGGAATCATGTTGTTTCATCCCTAGGGATTCAGCCTGACACCTTTCTTAAGGTTCCTTTGATACCACAACATGGTCCTGCATCATCCTTGAAACAATCTTGGGCAGATATAGTCGAGGAAGAGGAAAAAGAAAAAGAGCATGATTATACTGAGGATGCATAGCATGGTCTTTTTTCTTAGTCAGATCCTGCTCAGGATAAGCTACACTATCAGGAAGACCATACAGTTTCTATCTGATCTAATATACATCCTCAGGCAGACTCTACTTAGGTTGATATGTACTCTCAGGCTATTCCTGTTCAGGCAGGACTTCTGGCCTCTGTTGTCACAAACAGTTCGGACCTTGGAACATAGCATGATCCGAAAGTTCGTAAAGATTGAAAAATAGGTTTTGTCCCTTTGGTTGACAAGGGGTTGTCTTTTGCATTCATGGTGGGGCTTTCAGCATCTGAAGGAACTCTTACTTTAGGTCTGAAAATTTCAGAAATCCAAGGCTCTGCATCAACTATTTTTTTAACAGAGTTCAACATGGCTCCTACTGTCATAAGCAGCCAGCTGGTGAAAAGCACTCACCATTATTGTTGTGAGAGTGATTTCATGGTGTCCTGGTCCAAGAATGGAGTTTAGCTTACTCATGTAGATCACAAAAATGGGTAATTAGACTTCATTGGAAATGCTTCTAATGTGGTGGTTTGTGTTTTTAAGGATTTTAACCCAGCTAGACATGTAAATGAAACATACTCCCACCATAATGACAACAAGGATGCTTGTAATGTGGGATCTAGAAGTGTATTAGTTTATCACAATGACATTAGAGATCTTCTTCAATGCACTCTATATCCAAAAAGTAAGGCTAGAAGGCTTCCTAAGTCTTGTAAAAAGAAGGTTGGAAGGAAAAAGAAGGGGGGATCCAATCCTGGCTACAAATTTAAATGATGATAGTTAGCCAATCAAGATTATGTCTTAGATTTCATTTCGGTTCGGAACAGGCTTGGATTTCAAATAAAGAGGCCGATGGCGTGAATATTCAGTGTCTGACCTGACTGTTTATGATCTCATGTCCTTTATTCAAAGGGAGCTATAATTCTCTAGTTTTTTAGAATTTTGTAATCTTGTTACATTTTTTTATAATAAGTGTCTTTCTATTTTGGGAAAGGTCTCATTTAAAAAAAGATTATATATGATTTTAATAACATTATTATCATCATATATATGATTAAATCATGATATATTTATGTGTATGAAGAATAAAATGTAAAAACATGTACAAATAACAAACTAGTTATTAACTATAACACAACTATAACATGGAATTCTTAATAAAGTTGTAATATAAATTCATAAGTAAATCAAATATGATATTATATATAAGAATATGGGTGTTTGCTATATTTTTAATAAATTTATATTTATTGGACATGAGTATTTAATGAGTACAATAAGCGCCAAGAGATAAGGTAATGGGATTTTTGTCTCACCTTTATCTCGGTGAGACCTATGCCATATTCACCAATCAGTTTTTTGTTTCATGTATATGATTCCCAATAAGATGTTATATAATGAATTATATTTATTTAATTAATTTTTTGGTTTCAATTGATGTTATTCTTTTATGGATCTCACGATTCAAAAGATACTGAAGCAGTAATGTATTTTTGATATTAATTTAATTTTCTGTGAAATAAAAGCCATGTTAACCTCCAATTACTTGTATTTGTTTTGTATAATATCCATTGATGTATTATTTTATTCATATAATAAGAATTACTTTATAAGCATATGAATTTTAGGATAACTCTTTTTTAGGGTTTACTGTTAAAATGTTACCCACTCTGTAACGGAATTTTGTCTCAATTTTCATTCATTGAGGCACATGTTATGTTATGCACCAACACATTTTTATGAGGTGGGTACACTAACCCTTTGAAATTTTATATTATGAATTTCATTATATTAAGGATATATTGAGCATCATTAAATGTTATTATTTCTTGGTTATTATGATTCAATGTCACCAAAGAGGTTATATTTTTTTACTTCGATTAAATTATTTATCAGGATTATTTATGATTATGAATTGACTAATGAAATAATAGGATCCAAACCTCAAATATTATCATAAACATTATTCTTATCTATTTATTCGTTATATATTCATTTAATAGATCTATTTCCCACTATCTATTATTAAATATTATTATGTAAATGATTTTTAAAAAATATCACTTATTTATTTTTTTGGTGGGATTTTTTTTTGAAAACCATTTTTCTTAAATATATTATTAATAATATTCAAATATTCTTCTATGATTTGAAAAATTATTTTTACCCATTTTATAAAATTATTTTAAATTTAAGCTTATTGTTGTTTTCTGATCATGTCTCTTTTTAATTATACCAATAATGTGAAAGGAATCATTATTTTTCCATATATTGAATGTATGAAATTATCCAACACTATGAACATTCCATTAGTTGAACTTCGATTTTATATTTTATACATTTTATCAAAGGAAAAAAATTATTAATTATTTTTGAAATAATTTTACATTAAACTGATTTTCAAAGAAAGTAATTTGTAAAATGTTTTAGGTTTTAAATTTATTTTTGAACTATTTTGAAATATTTCTTTATTTTATTCATTTTTTATTTTCAAATAATAGTATTTTGAAAAAAATTTATGAATAAAATTTATTTTAATTGATTTTCAATGCTTTGTTTTTAATTTTCCCATTTTATTTTCAGGTAAATAAGGTTTAATAATATTTCATGTTTTAGAAAGTGTTTTTAAATATCGAGGTGACATGATGTGGAGTGGGAAACAACTTCAAGGATGGATGACGTTAGGATATATTTTTCAGCAGGTCGCAGGTTGGTTCTATATAAGACATAGATAAGGCACACCAAAGTTATTTTTGGATTACCCTAACATGGGATGAAGGGAATGATGATGTCGAGGAGATGGCGGCAGTCATCAGTGTACTCGGTTGGGTGGTGGTGGATCAGTGGTAGACTTATTCTTCTGATAGATTTCAACGGGTAATTAGAGGAATGTGTTGTGGATGAGGAGTTCAGTTGAGCAAGTTTCACCATATGGGAATCGTCTTCACTAAAAAATAATTTGTATCTGATACTATGTGCAGTTCAAGACATGGGAAGATCAATTAGAAATCCCAGTCAATATTATCAGAATTGGATGATTGAGAGGGTATGGATTTGTTATTGATACCAGGCTCATGTAGTCAAACAATGGTATTTCTAGGTAAAAATATTTACATGTTAATTTTCATGGTTAAAAATAATTATAATTCCCTAGGGTGGGGATTGCAGTCTGGTATTTGGCCCATAGACCTATAGTGGACATGTATTAATGTTTTACATCCTTTGGGTCTACAGACAATGTAAAAGATAACCTTCATTCTATATAATGGAATTATCAAATTATTAAAATGTTATACATATATCAGGATTTCTAAAAAGGGGATATGACCTAAGAACACCATTATTATTATTTTTTAAAAAGTTTGTGCTTAATATTAGTAGTGGATTATGAAACCTCTTTCCCTTCCTTGGGTTATAAATATATAAAATATTATGAAACTCAATTCCTTTGATGGGTTGTTATATGATTAAATTATTATGAATCATTATCTTCTCCATAAGTTATGATATGATTAATTTTTTATGATCCCATTTCATTTCATCGCTTAATTTATAATGTTTATGATCCCATATCTGTTTGTGGGTCATGATATGATTATTGTTTTATTAAATTGGGGAACATGTATATATGATTTAATTATGTGATGAGTGAGACTGATATCTCCCTCAACTAAATTAGGTAAATATTTATGTCACCTGAGATATAAATGGAAGTAATGTGGGGTGAACCTAGATTATTAAGGTACTTTTCCGCTAATATGGACTTGGGATTAAACCTTTACTAATAATATGATATTAAGATTGAACATTAACTAATAAAATGGTCTTGGTTGTGAACTTTGATAACTAAGATGGTTTGGGAGTGAACCATGACAACTAATATGATTTGGGTAGTGAACCCATTTTACTAATATATCACTATAAGTGATCCTTTACTACTATGGAAATAATTTCATATGTTTATCTTCCTACCAAAATTATATGTATTATTCATATGTTATCATCGCATGGGTTATTATTTTTTTCCCTTATGATTCATTTTTAATGATATTCCAAACATTATTCCATGACATATGTGTGTGATCTTTGATATAGACGCTATGATATTTAAATTTTATTCTCACATTCTCATATAATTATGTTTATGTTATGCTTATATACCTAATTTATTTACACTCACTACAAATCTGATCCCACCCTTTCTTATGCTTCCTTTTCCCCATGTTATGAAGAATGGTTTTATGTATGAGTACTACTTGGGGATATATTTTTGGGAAATATTGATGATATTTCATAAAGGGAAAATATTGTGTTCCAATATTCCAAAGGAACTAAACTATTATGGTCCTCAAACATGTACATTTTCAATATATTAAATAATTTAACTAATTGATGAAATAACTATTTGTAAAAATAACATGTCACTAAATTTTAGAATTATTTTTATTATTTCATGTTAAATATATTGATCGTAGTGGTATCATGATGCATAATATCATGATTTAAATTAAGAAATTATATCCTTTATTAAGAAATTGTTTATTGATATACATGATCTTTTGACGATGATATTATCATTGGATTGGTATAATTATTACTTATTGATTAAATGGAATGTGGTTTTACTTATTTACCATACCTTATATATTATTCATTATCTAGTCATGATATCCATGTTCTTGATTAAATGGCATATGTGTTCAGTAATTTATCATCACCTATTGATTATTCATTTTTGATTCATTATAGCTTCCAAATTACATAACCCATACTGAGAATTTGATATCACTATTATTTTTTTCCCATTCCCCTGGATTCCATTTTGAATACTAGGATTTATGTGAAATAATATACTATAGGGAATAATTTTATTATCAAAAATATATTATTTTGTAACTTTTGTTTGAAATTTATTTCAATATTAATGTATATATCTTGTTTTATGATAATAGTAAACTATTAGGTCGTTTATGATTTGATTCCTTATATCATATGATAATGTAATAATGCATACACCAGCTCTAAGTTAAGGGGTTTAGAGTCACTACTGTTGGTATTAGATGAAGTTTAATATTATCCTTAGGAACTATAATTAAGAAAACATAGATTAGGAACATAACCCTATGATAGACTTTGATGATATGTATGGAATAACATCCTAATATTTCGGTTTGTAATGAAAAATATAATTTTCTTATAAATACATCTGTTTTTAGATAGTATATGTTGAAATGGTTCTAGAAAACATTAACCCATGTTTAATAACCCCCAAAATGGGCTCAATGGTCTTCACCCAATCATCAGAGGGTGCATAAAAATGGACCATACTATGCACCTAGTTTGATACACCTGGGGGATATTATTTTAATAATTAAATCATTCTTTATAAACCATTGCGATGGATTTGAATAGATTTTGATGAATAATGAATTAAGTAAAACCTATTTTTATATATATAGAAAGTATGTTTTCTCAATGGAATGGAAAAATGATTTTTTGTTGAGAAGAATTGAATAAAGGAATGAATTTAAAAAGAAAAATAAAGAGTATAATGGATTATAATAAATCACATCCTAGGGATCCATTTACAGTCTACTATATTAAATATAGGGAAATGAAGCATTATTTGAGTCAATTCAAATCTAGAATGGATAAATCCTTCACCAAGGATGGCCGTGTGTTGAAATAAAACATATTTTGTTTTCATTAGGATTCTAGAATTATATTATAGATGGATTTTTACTAATTTTATTTTTTATAATTATTATGAATCATTTATTATTATTTCAAATTTAAGAAAAATATATTTTTTCATTAACTAAATAGTTATGGATTTCATTATAAGTTTATGATTTTAAGGTTGATCATTGGTTAAAAGTCTTCAACACTACTTAATAAAAATTTATGTGGAAGTAAGAAAACATGATTAATGATATTTGGAATAAAAATATATAGAAATAAACCCCATTGGTTTACAATATGATTTATTGGAAAGAAAATATTTAAGGAATGGTACCCATAAATTTTGTGGAAATAAGTGTAAATGTATTGGTAACCTTTTTCATTTATACTATCTCTGATGTTGAGGTAATTATGTGATATTACACTTTTGGAATATTATTGGATATTAATAAGGTTTTAGATAAAGGATAACCTATGTACCAGGTGATAACCCATTAAATTAAAAAATGCCAGGTTTTGTGATCCATAAAATAAATAAATATGATGGTTCAACACCTACTACTAGACTATATGACATTCTGGTCAATATTTCGTTATTTAATAAATTTGACCAATATATTTTAATGATGAACTAGATGTGTTTCTATTTTTGTTTATTAATTAATGTATTATATTGAATAACATGTGATAACCATGTTAGTTTTGGAAAAAAGTTTGGTATAGATGGAAATTCATATAAATAATTTATAAATATTATGATTTTTTCAATGTGAATTTTAGTGGCTTGGAAAAAATTCAATTTGCGATATTAATTTATTTTTGAAAGAAATGGAAAAGTGTTTTATTAAAGCACAATTGGTCTTATGAAAAAATTCATATAATTTAAGTATATATCAATGTATTCTTATAGAATAATATTATTCCTTAAATCTAAGAAAAGGATCCTGAAAAAATTAACCTAATAATTTCATATGTGGTGAAATAAATTGACATTTAAATTGTCACATATTTATGTTTTTGAGGTCCTTAACATTCCATTGATCATTCACATACTTTTTATCAATGTCCTCTATCATTATATATAATTATTTATATTTATATCCCATTTAAATGTCATAAAATTCAACCAATGTCATACTAATTGGAATCACAGATATTTTTTATTCCATATGCCCTTTTTTACTTCCCTTTCTCTATCTTATTAAGATCATGTTCTATTAAATCTTTTTATGTTGTTGGTTTTTTAACATAATAATTATGAAATATCAATACCTTAATTATCGAGATCATGTTTAAATTTTTGGGAAAAATTATTTAATGATTTAAAAAATTTACACCCTAAGACTCTAAAATAATAAAATTGAATTACCTATAATATAAAAGTAACAAAACATATCCTAAACAACCCACGTAATTTATTTCATTAAATTTAATCTCTTCAATAAATTGTGAAACATGCAATTAGGAGTTAAAATTAACTATAATATAGTATAACAATATAAAAATGATTTTAAATAATCACGTATGAATAGGTCTAAATAAAATATGATAATTATTGTTCTCTATTGATTATAAAGAAAATAATAGTAATTGAAAATTTAAAAAAATTCTAAAAAACTAAATTTTTCCTTCAAGAGAGATTGGTTTTGTTTTTAAAAAATGATTTAAAATTAATATGTATAACATTTAGAGAATTTATTTACTAAAATAATATTTATTTTTTAGTTCATTATATAAAATCATTCTTAGGGGGGAATTTTTTGGATTTTTTGTAAATGAATAATTTTTTAATAAATAATTAAAAATATTGAATATTAAAAGAAAGTGACCTTTCAAATAATTTATTTATAAAGGTAAAGTACAATTTAAAATGGTTTTAAAGAAAAATTATTGCAATTATATATCTATTAACCCAATTTATGTCATTATAATCATTTTTTATTTATTTTTTCTTTAAAAACATTGAAAACATTTAATCATTTTCTAATTCAAAAATTGCATTCTCAAAATGTCTAAGGATTAAGTTCAAATAATATATTTTAACTCATGTGGAGTTTTTCAAAATAAATTCCATATTTGGAATAATAATAATTTTTATTATTGAAAAAGTTAATCATAATTTTTGAAAACTATAATTAGTAAAAAAAATATATATTTAGTGAGTTTAAGTTAAAAATGGGTTTATCGATGGTTAAACTAAAAAAGTATGTCTTAAAATGACATAAAAACATAACCAAAATGAATTTTATATATATAGGTTGACCTTATAATGTGTATTTTTCGATAATAATATATTTTTTCAATTTGATATTTTGAAAAATGTGGGTACACCCTTTTCTATTCAAAATTTATAAGTCTGCGACATACCTCACTTATAGAATGCCACCGCCTATCCTCTTCTCATCACACATTAAAACCATTTTTTCTTACAATACCTACCCAAATAAATTCCCAAATACCATAATATTATCTTAGATTACTTTTTTTGATCATAAATCCATTCTAGAAAATAATTAGAGAATAATATAAAATAGGTTGTCCAAGATAAGGTAAAATTCCGAACTATGATTTTCTGATTTATATCTTCCTCCACCTTATTAGATTATTATTAATCCTTGTGGATATAATTAACACAATATATTACATATAATAAGATGTTTTAATGTTTATTTAATGAATTTAAATCATCCCCACTTTCATCAAATGGGTTAAGAAATCATTATAATTGTGTACGATGTAATACCACCTCGCGAACTGATGTTATTCTTTTTTACATTATCTCCTATCACAGTTGGGTATGATAATGTATATTATGTATATATATAACATTTAAAACTTAATTATACATATTTAGTAATTATATCTTATATTCCATTTTTACATTCCATTCTGCGTGGGATATGATAACCTCACTCATTGGAACAACCGACTACCACTTCGCAAAGGGATGAGTTTTATTTTTTACTGATTCATTACATGGAATGTAATATGGATAATGTTATTGAATATATAAGTGAAATTAATGGAATAATTATTTGATTCATGACATTTTATCATTATGTGATTATTATATAAATCATTTTAATTATTTCCAATTCAATCACTGGATGTTAATAACATCGTCTGTGTACGTGTGGACAACTACCTTCCAAAAAAGATGTAACTCTATAATCATAAACTCATCTCATTGATGATATATATAACTTTCATTAATGAAATAATATAAATTTTTTTATATAATTATCTATATGTAATGATAAAATATTACTTATCTAATTTACATAATGGTTGTTGAAAAATTTAATTGTTAATCATTTGTATGTATGTCCCATCGCCTCCATGATTGCGACACACTTAATTTGTGGAACAAATATTTTTTTATTGATCATAAATGTATAATTTATTTATAAATATGATAAATATTTTATACTTATTAATCTTGGGATTTTGGATCTATATAATATTTTTAAGAACCAGATATTTCATGATAAAACATGAATGAGAGAACAAGGTAATTAACACCAAAAAAACAAAAAAATGATTATTATTTTTAATTAATGGTTGTTAAAATGTAATAAAATGATATTTTAATTTTAATTATTTTACCCAGATAAATATTACATATTATTTATGAAGTGGTAAAGAATTTTATATCTCAATTTCTTTTCACTATGTCATATTACTTGTTCACCACATTCTATATTCTAAGAATATGTGTCAGATGAATTTTGATTATCTTATTTTGTACAACTTTTTTATGTGGATTTGTAGTTTGTTAAAATAATAAATTCGTTGATTAATTATCACAAATATTTTAGGATCATTTTAAGTATTTATTACACAATCTTATTCTATTCGAGATTTTTTGTTCATAATTTTTAATTCAATGTAACTATTTGAAAATTTCCAAAAAAAAAATTCATATAAATATCCTCTAGTTATTCAAAATATTTTCATGTAATACTAATTTTTTTTCACTCATTAGTAATTTATATATTCTAGAAAAGGTTTTTATTATAATCCATCTATATTTATCTCTTTTGGTGGAAATATATTTTTCTTTTAAAACTATATATTCTAAATATGAATTCCAAAATGATTTTAACAATTTCCAAATGAGTTATTAAACAAATATTTACATATTTTTACTATTTATAATTTTTTTTGAATTGATCAATCGTTCCATTTTCAAAATATAGTCTATTTTCCATTTAAAAAATATGTGATTTTTTTTATTGAAATACTCAATATGTAAAAAATTCCCTACTATCATGACAACTCATTATTTAAAATATTAATTTATAAGTTTCAAAGGATATTTTTTGAAAAATAAAAAATGATTTTTGAAATTTTAGTTTTTAAAATTTATTTTTAAAATGAAAAGGATATTTCATCATGAATGTATGAAGACCATTTTATGTTATTTATATTCATTAATGACAAAAAACCATTATTCTTACTTCAATGGGTATATATTGGACTGGTACTATCCTTATTCATTCAATGGATGGTTTATGTTTAATTTTAATATAGGAGTATATTGAAATTATGTTTTTTTGATTTTTTTTATAGTTATTATCATTCCATTAAAACATTCACTCTCTTGGGATCATTTCATAGTTCATTTCCCATAAATATCTTTATTCGATATTTCATGTATATGATTATTTCATAAAACACATTACATTTTTATATACAGTGGTTCTATCAAATATCCATTTTGTTTGTTTTATAGATATGATTATTTCTTAAAGTGTATAATAATTTTAGATATGGTGTTTACATTTGCTGTTATTTGATCAACTATGAAATATTTGTATATCAGTAATCATTAATCAATATGGATATTTTTTGGTAACATATAATGATCAATTAATTAAATTTATTATTTGATATATGAGGAATTATTTGAAATTGATGGGAAGTATGAGGATGAGATTTAAATTTTAAATTGATGTATCAGTAATCTCACGAGGTGAATCAGTAAGATACCATTAACTGGGTTATACATGTAGGTCTAAACCGTCTTTTGACGTTTATTAATGTTATAGTTATCATTATTCCAAAGACCATGATAATAACTAAATCAGAATTTCCTTCATTAAGAATATAGTTTTTATAATCCATGATATTTTCCAAATGATATTTTCTCTGGAAGCATTTAAATCTCGATTTATTGATTAAATGGAATGTCTGTTCACTTATTTACCTTACCATATTGTTCATGCCCTATCTAATTATGATATCCATGTTATTGATTAAATGGAATGTCATTCAGTTATTTACCGATACATATTGATTATTCTTTATAGATTAATGCTATCTTTCATTGTACATAATCGTTAATAATCATTTAATCTCACCGTTATTTTTTTCCATTCCCTCAGATTCAATGAAGTATACCATAATTTATATAGTAGTATATTCTATATGGAATAATGTTATTATATAAAAATAATTATTTTATAATTTTTTATTTCAGGTGTCATGTAAGACTCATGTATCTATCTACTTTTCCATGACTACTTATATAGTTGGCCATTTGGGATGTTATTCATTGTACGTTATGATAATGTAATAATGTAGACACCAGCTCTGGGTTACTGGAGTTAGGTCGCTATAGCAACAAAATCCATGTATGTTGAACTGCCATCTGGAGCCGCAACTTGAGGTTATATGATGCTTAGCTATTATACAAAAAACACAAGAGGTTATGTAAGTGAAAATTTATATCATATGAATATATAAGAAAATATTTATATTTATAAATATATCCCCAATTTTTATACTTTGGGAAAGGTTAGTTATTCACATTTCTACATTATATATACAAAATATATTTTTATAAAAATAGTTTTTTATTTAAAAATATTGTGTTTATTATGAGTGAATAAAAAACTATTTTCATAATATAATACATGTTAATTTTGGAGAAAAATGAAGAGTTAATATTTTAATACTCATCTTTATATAAGAATTGATTTATAATACATTTTAAAATTGAAAATAATTACATTTTATAAATTTTAGGATGCTATGTTCACAAAATTGGATTTGTTTTTTGATTTATAAACAAAAAATAATCTAAAGATAATTTTTGAGTTTTTTTCTAAAAATGGGTTTTATGTCAGTAATAAACACTAAAATCATTTAGGCCATAGGTGCTTATTTAATTTTTTGTATAATCCCCATTTAACAGTTGGGGGGAACACATTCATCACAAATAGACCCAAGGAATAAGGCCCACACATGACCCAAAATCCAAAAGACACATGGACCATATAACAACTTGTAGGCCCAAGACTTGACACACTTGAAAAAACACCACCCCATCAACTGTATCTTAAAAAAACTATATCCCCACCCAGAATAGGTGGTCAGTAAGTATTGCCCCTGTTAGATCTACATGGAACATGGTGTTGGGCGCAGTTATTGTACCCTCTCATTATTTCAATATGGTGAGCTATACTTAGGTGTTCTATTCATTTCTCTAAATCATGTTTTGGGTATTCTCCTATATGTTCATCCAAGGATCATCATTGGTATCTATGGATCGAAATATATGTGTCCCAAAGAACCCTGGTAGCCCTAAGGCCCTTGGTATCCGGAAGACCCTATAACCTGAAGGCCTTTGGTGGCATGAAGGCCCTGAGACCCATGGTCCCAAATCAGATGAATTGGTTTTGCAGCAATATTTATGAAACTTACCTTCTATAGTAACTATGAAATTCACCTACAAACAGATTTAATCTTGGGTATTTTCGATGCCAAGAAAGATAATCTACTACTCAGGTACATGCTCGTGGGCTATGTGAATAATGATATATACCATTTTTAAAAGTACTTATACTTTTACAAAATTATATGTATAACATCTAAATTTATGAAAATTTTTCATTACAAATATTAATTTTATAATTTTAATTATACATTTTATATTTTATATTATAGTTTAAAACCCTATATTTTATATTTTAGTACATCATTAATGTTTATCTAATTTGTTTTATTTATTATAGATTTGTTATATGAAAAATAATTTTTAAAACTTTTAGTAGTTTAATACAAATTAATGGATTAAATATTTAGATTTATTATGTTAACACTATCTAATATGGTCCACCATAATTTTATCCAAATATTTTAATTTAACTTATGTTATAACTTGTTACTGTGGTAAAATGGTTATTTTTTAAATAATTATTATTTTATAAATATTGTGTATTTTTTCATATATGTATTCTAAATTAAGAAACAAATATAATTATTAAATATATATTTACAAGTAAATTAATACTCACTTAGATTCAAATTTATGTTAAATAAAATTAAAGCCGCCTAAAATTTTAAATATAATCTTTTTACCAAAATGTTTTATACACATTTTTGTGTTGATTTTAAATATAATTTTAAACTATTTATAAATATGATTTGGTTAAATGGAACCCCTATTCTGATTCATCGTGTTGAAATTTTTTATACAGGGATTTCTTTTATTTTTACTAATAAAATAATTGCCCTGGTAAATTTTAAATCAAGATTAATAATAGTAAAAATGGGTAAATGATGTATCTAAAATTTTAATTAACTAAATTTAACTTACATCGTATAGAATAAATTTTCATGAATGAAATACATATCCACAGTTATGACCTACAATTTAATTTCTGAACTCACATAACTGACCTAACACCCTTGAGATTCCATTCTTACCCATTTTTGGTAAGAAGTCCACTCCCACCCATTATCCCTTCCCTATCCACCCAATGGGATTTTCCATGAATTTAAATTCAATATCCCCCTTTATGTATCTCAAAATAAATTTCCAATGCTATAAGTAGTCCTCCAATGAATTATAAAGCAACAAATAAAGGTACATTCTCCCCCACCTCATCCTTTTGATTCAAGTAAATTTTTGGGGGTAAGCCATATCATTTTCAATTTATTACACTTACAAGTTTTCATAATCAATAATTTAATTTAAAAAATTTCACTAAATATGGGATACTACCTTTATCTCTCCTTAAACCCATTTTATTGCATGTTTGTTTAGTTGTTGTTTTGTTGAAATCACTTTTTAATTCTATCCCTCCCATTTTAAAATCAATATCTTATTTTTTGTAATCCATATGAATTACATATTAATTTACTTCCATGCGATCATCATAAATTCTTTACTATCCACATATTGAATTATTAATGTGATAATTAACTTCTCTTACATTATTCTATTTTTACCCCATTTTGTATTGTAGGTATAGAACAAAAATTTCACACTGATTTTCTCCCTTTCATTTTCAATTCATGCTCTTACTTTTTTGCAGTTATTTTTATTTATAATTAATTATGCTTACAAAAATCATAATAATTTTTTACTATAATATATAATTTATTTTAATGATATACTAAATTTATCATTTAGTAAACCCAATCCAAAATCCGTTTGAATACACATCATGTTGTAGAAATAATTTCCTACTTTTTTATTATATTATTGTGTAAAAACCAAATTTATTATCATTCATGGTAATGTATATAAATATTTCCTAAAATATTTTATAGATATTAAATATGTTCTACAATAATGGATTATGAAATTTTATTTCATTATATAATATTTTCAGATGTATTAGACTAAGTGGGGAAATAAGAAAATAGCTACCATCTCAATCAATATGTATTGTGGCATACATGATATTATAATCAAATCATTATTTTTGTGTTGGGGCTTCTAAACCCTTTAAATAAAATAACATGAATTATTTTTAACTATAAAATTTTACATTATTTCAATATCATCGATGAATTATAACACGATTGTCATGTTACCTTTAATGAGATGGTTTTCATAACTCAATCTACTTCATTAGATTTAATGTTTTTAATTCAGAATAATTTTTTAATTAATGTGGATTAACATATTTATATATGTTTTGATCATTTTTTATTCCAATATTTATTATTTATGAGTTATATTCCTCATGAAAAACAAATCAGTGTTTAAGATAATTAAAATTATAATTAATTAAGGATTCCCCTTTTTGTATAGATTTTAATTTATAAAAAATATATCTTTTATAAATAGAGAAAAATAATTTTTTCCTCATGTGAAATTTATATTTCCCTTATATTCCTTAAAAAATAATTATTTGGATACTTTTTACCAATTTTTATATTCAACAAGTTTATTTCAAAATGATCCAAATGTTTTTTCAATACTCTTAAGATCAATGGGTATATAATCCAATAAAATTAAGATTTTATACCATTTATATATTTTCAAAGAATTTATAGTAATTAAATATTTAGTATTAAAAAATAAAAAATGTCTGACATGAAAATTTAAATAAATTATTTTTCAATGTTTCTAAAATTTATTCTTTTACACTACAGATAAAAAATTACTAAATAAACATTTCACATTTAATGCCCATTTTCTACTATAACCTTAATGTATATATTAATTAGAAATTATTTTTTGATTAATCAGCTTATATATATTCTTATGATGTAATCATTTAGGGTGATTTTATTTTGTGAATAATCTATTTATGTAACTGAGGTTAATTTTGATGATATCATCTTAATATTTTATGACACTCATTTATATTGTCCATCAATTATATGTGATATGATGAATTAAACACATTTTATCTCTAATAAATTCTCATAATTAATTGAATGATTATTTTCATATAGTATTCATGTGTATGGATGATAGCTGATGCGGTTTATAGGACCTATAAAATCATTTCTAATGGTTTCATATCATATGATACTATAAAATTATGTATAAATGTAATGTGGGAAGGATTGTTCACAATATTTTTCTGTTATATATATATGGTAAGTATAATTCACATGTCTTATGGTTTTAATGAAATATATTAATCTTTTTTGACAAGATTTTTTTAGATTGAAAATATAAAATCCTTGTTCAGAAGTTTATTATGTGAATGAGATGTGGGAAGCTTTGTTCAGAAATTTTTGTGAATGTGATATGTGAGACATTTTTTCTTGGATTATTTGTGAATATTTATGTTCCATATATATAGAATATAAATACTTTTTTTGACTTATTGTGGTGTATATGCATTTATAATTGGTTTTTCTCTTATGAAAGGTGGTTATGTTATAACAATTAGATCATGATATTTTTAAATCATTAAATAAAATATCGAACCCATGACATTGAATTGAAAATGGATGTTCTTTTTTTAGAATCATTCCTTCAATATACCTGTTGCAAGGACTTTAGATGAAATATCGATATATATATATATATATATCATTTAATCTGTTTAAACCTAGATAAAGAAATTCAGTGGTTGACACATTAAATGAATATTGTATAATCCACCAGAAAAGTAATCTTGTGTTCAGTGGTTGTTGATTAGTATGATTACATAGTTGAATCAAGATTGCATTGACTGTAATGAAGCCCTAATATTCTTTTTGTTGACTCTGATTCTTGATTTGGATGATCAAGTCAAGGATGATCAAATATTTCATCATCTATTCTTGACCAATATGTCAAAAAATAATTTTTTCATAACATTAATAGATGGGAATATTATATGAACATATTGTTTCATTTCATAAAAGTGATATTTTTTCGTTATCCTTTTTAGAAAAATTATTTTATACTTATCACCAATATAAGTTGGTGATTATTCCCAACATCCAAATGTTGTACAAGGCTTTGAGAAAACATCTTTTTTTCCAGGTATGATGTCATTTTTTTATTATGTGACAAAATTTATAAAGTAACATCTTTTTACGGTTGAGTATCAAAAACTAGATTGAATGTTATTATCATTACATTTACCAATACCTAAATGGGAGTAGATCACTTTGGAAATTTTCATCAATTTACCAGGAACTATTAAAAAAACTATCCAATTTTTGTAACTATATATTGAATCACATATTTTTAAACTAAATCATGATTTGAGAATCCAATAAGATAATTTTTTTATAATGAATATAAATTATTAAATTATTAAAATTATGTTTTCAGTATAGTGTAACATCCTCAAAGGGATAATTATTTTGAATGGTCGATTCATAAGTTAAAATACATGACCAATGATCATGTTATGAATTTTAATGTCTCTTGGGAGTATCGTTATCCCTTTGTTTAGTTCTTTTATAAAAAAATTATGTGTCCATTATTCAAATGTATCCACTAGAATAATTGTATGGTATTCCATCACAATCAAGACTTTATTGATAGAAACTAGATAAACCTAACAATTGGGACATATATTTCTTCATGAATGTAATTCAATTATTTATATCATTATGAAACAAATAATTTTATCCAAATTAAAAAAAACATTATACAACTTATCATCAATTCCATTAATCATTTTTCATGGAAGATTTTGTATTTTAAAAAATTTATCTCTGGATATAGTGATTATATTTTGGGTAAGTAAGAGATTTTTTCTCTATAGTATGTGGGACTATTTGAGATTCTTGATTGAATTAGTGATGTTTCTTATCCCCTGTATTTCTTTCATTGTTTAATTTTGGTTTATAATTTCGTAATGTTTTTTTAATTGAGGAATTATAACTTCTTTATTACTCATCTATTATGATGAAATCATATTGATCTTTAACCTAATGCGACATTTATTCAGGAAATTATTCTTATCATTGATAGATATTATAAATTATTATTTGGAATGAGTATTCATTTGGTTTGGGATTTTTCAAAACGTGGTGAACATTAAGAGGGAACATGGGAATGTCAGAAATTGATGTTGGACAAATGATAGAAAATCATTAAAAGAACCACCAAACTATAACTTTCCAAGGATGGATATCCTAATGATGTGGAGAATGAAAAAATATTTTTTTAGGTACTTTTTATGATCTCTTATTCATTTTAAATCCTTGGATGTGTTTATTTGGGTTTGGGGAGATTTGTGATATTTCTCAGAGACGCTTGGAGTGTTTGGGTTTTTCTAGGTACACTATGGGATGAAATATTCCATTGTGGACTAATAGTGTATTGTTAGTGCTCCTATGATGGATGTATATGAGAAAATAGCCTAGGGAAGTCAGGTTCACTCAGTGACTTTGGTTATTTAATTTTGGGGGAATGGATATGAAACATGGGTATAGAGACCGAACCATGTCATTCTACATAGTCTGGTTGATCCAAAACGGTTTGGATTTTCGAAACATGTTGGAGTGTATTAATCATTGTGATATTTTATTCAATAGATCCATGGGTGTGGTAAACACACCACACTGTGATGTCAATAAAAGCAACATGTTTAAAATTTGGATTTGAGCAACATTTTTTGGGGAGGGAGTTATGGGATTTGTAGAGATATCATGTCCCGAACGGCCTTCACCAAGATGAGGGATGTGATAAAAAACTACTCGACCATTCCTTCTTCATGTTGAAGGAGAGATAATGTCCCATGAGTCCCACCTTCAATAGGCCTCAGGGTAGATACTAACATCAATAGTATACAATTACATGGAATATAGAAGGAATTACCCTTTTTATTTAAAAGGATCTAAAGATAATATGGTAAAAACCCAAAAAACTCCAAAACTGAAGGTAAAAGAAAATCCAAAACCCATTATAATATGTATGTTCAATGATAAACCCATAAAAATTACAAGAAAACTCTAAAGCAAATATACCAATAAATGAAAAAAAACAATGGGAATTGTCCCGACATCCGAGCTGATATGGTTCATCACGGTCCCTGAAGTCCTCCTGGAAACCTGAAAGCAGGTTTATATAACTAGGGTACATATATAGGTATACTTGTAGGGAAAAACCAAAATATCTTGTACACAAGTGGGGAGGAATTTTAATGCCTTATGAGAAATCAGAGGTAACCAAAATACCTATCAAAAAAACTATCCATCCCGCCTCGTCAAGGAACACTCCCCAAATAATACATGTTATATAAAGTAATAGTAATAGAACATCGATATTTGGGTACCTTGCACCGCTTTCTTACTGGTTATTGAAGACATACTATGCATTGTACATCCCCCTTCATTTTCATTATAGTCCCACTGCTACCCAAACAAAAACCTTATGGCCCACCACACCAACACATCCTGGCCACATACACCTAGGCCACCCCAACCATACGTAATCACGCCCATAGACACCTTTTATAGAACAACCACCACCACACCAGAAGTCACCTGGGCCTCATCCCAAATACACTTTGGGAAAAAACCAGCCAACACACACCAGGGCCAACCATCACAAGATACCCTATCTAAAGATTCTTGGTCTATAATGGACTTCAGGCAATCACAACCTGTACGAAGTGCCTTGGGATACTTGAGAGAGGGACCAAAAAGGGGTTATTAACCATCCACCCATAAGTATGTTGGAAAAATTATCATCCCACATTAAATGGGTGTGTTCGGCATGATGTTCTCAACCTTGGTGGGGTGAGAATAAGAAACACACGAACTAAATTTATACATATAGGTAATCACTCATTCATCCCAACATAAGGGTCCCTAAACCATCCCATACACAAAAACCCTCATTACTATTCATTCATGCACAATATCTCAACATCCACAACTAGGTTACCATCCATTATTGTTATCATGTTCAAGTGAATTGTTAGAAATTAATTCTTCTATTCCGATAAACTAAAAGGAACATCCAATGGTCAAAAATATTTGAAGGAGAAAATAGCCAAACACCCATTTAAGCTATCACACCTGGTTATCTTGTAAAGTCACAACGTGAAAAGAGATCTGTGAGATACCTCATGTTACTAGAACCATACCAAAACCCAACACATGGGCACATATCTATAAGAAAAATGAATAACATTAGATTCCATCCCCATCCACATAACACCAAAAGAATCAATGAAAGAAACCTCACATATTACTAGAACACAAGAAAGATATTTTTAGATTTATCCACACAAATTAGCAAGTTGCTCCATTTAATATCGTTAACCAGGGTGATCACATGATGATTTTTATTCATTGGGAATCCATTTAATTAACCATGTTTATGTGATTAACCCATTCCCATGTAACATCAATTCAAATATAAGATTATAATGAAAATAGATTTTCATTAGTGCACATGAAAGGACCACTAATAGACACAATTTTCTTGTGGCCATTGGCCCATACAATTCACAAAATATAAATGATTACAATATAGTACACAAAATCATCTTCAAAAATTCCCCTTAATCATTTATAAATCATTTATTATATTCATTAAGGTTTAGTTTCATCCACTCCTTGAGGAAACATTTTCAAACCCATCCCGCATGATACACAGTAAAGAGAGACGAAGAAATACCCATCTTGGATTATCAGTGATCGATGATTTCTCCCTGCACCAAGAACTGGGGATGCACCTCTAGCAAGAAACTCCAAGGCTCCATGTGTGGGAGTAATGGGCTCTAGAACAACGCATGATTCTTCGGTGGAAGTGGGACTCCAAACACACTAAGAGAGAAAAAAAGAAAAGCAAGAGATGATCTCAAATTAAGAAAAGGACCAGATCCTAAAATCTGGGAGATGATTTTGAATTACATATAAGTCAGATTGTGCCTTGACCACGTGTTAGGGAATTTTCACACATTGGGAATAATTTCAATTTAATAATTATCCTTAGATATGGTGGAAATAACATCTATGAGTTAAATGGTTTCCGTTAAATAGTGAAAAATGCCTAATAGGGGTGAAAATGTAAAACACGACTAGGTGTGACACATAGGGAAAAGGCCACACATTTTGATAACCCAAGGGTAACCAATTAATGGGGGATCAAAAAAACTTCTACTAGCATTAAATATATTTTAAAGGGGTATTAAAAAGATGCATTGTAAAAATATATGTCATTGGGAAAAAACTGGAATGTCTTGGAATAACAGGTAAGGACTCGTCGTTTGGTGAGGAACCATCACCCTGGCACGATCTCCCTAGAACAGTTTCCCTAGAACCATCACCCTAGCACCATCTCCCTAGCACAGTCACCCTGGAACTGTCACTTTAGCACCATCGCACCGACACCGTCACCCAAACATTGATCCAGATTGGTGCTATGGACGACCCATCGGTGACACTGATAACCATTAGTGCCACTGAAGCCCCTCGGTGCCATTAACGTTCATCAGTGCCATTGATGCTGATCAGTTCCACCGAATCCCTTTAGTTCCACCGATGCTCCTCAGATACACCGACGCTGATCGGTGCCAGTGATGCCCATCGGTGCCACCGACCCTCTTTGGGGCCATCGTTCGGTCATCGGTGCCACATTCTTCAAACCATGAAATTTGAAAGAATACTTAATGAGTCACTGATGGCTCTCAAGATACCTCAAATGCATAAAAATTGGAAAAACAATGGACAATGAGGGTATGATTCATTACATTAGATTCCTCTCAAAATATTCTCATCTTCAAGAATTAAATATTAAACATAAATATAAGAGAGGGGTTTTAACAAGCACCTCATAAGATACATCTTGGGTACAAATCCAACCTAGAGTTGCAAGAAAGTCGGGAACAAGCCTCAACATCTATGAACACCTCTACCTCCTCTATCTCCTGAACAACTATGAATGCATTACAGTTCTCCTTGGCCATAAAACCATAAAAAAATATAAAGTCAACACTATCTAGACAGATGGATTAAGGATTCCCTTTCCCCATGTAATGATACTGTCGGTTTTAGGTTGCACTGACACTCTCACTTGGGATCAATTGCATCAAACTTAATGCGTCTTGATTAGGGATCATGTTCATCCATCCACATCATAAGGACTTTTCACACAAACATAGAGAACAAGGGAAACGACCATCTCATAGTTAGTAAGGTCAAGCATTACATCACAGTCAACTATAAAACAACACGTAACAAAACTCAATACAACTCTGGGTACTGAGCATGCATCAGTGACTCCCATTCCTAGGTACTCTCCTCCATGAAACCCACCATCCATAACACTCAAACCAAGGGAATGGTTCCCCCATGATGTACATTATCATTACGAAGCTCAATCCTCACTGACCTCTCCACAAACATCGCATCGTCCTCAATATCCAACTCTCCCTAGTTGAGGATGTGGGAATCATTCTGTATATACAAATGGATGTAAGATACATAGAAGACATCATGTAACCTCATTAGTGTATATGGTAGTGCCCACTAATAAGAAACTTCACCGACCCGCTGCAACACCTCTAAGGATTCGACAAACCTGGGAAAAAGCTTACTCCCGCTTCGGAACCATTATTGCCCACACTGAGGGAGACCTTAAAGACGTGTGGTCACCAACCTCAAACTCCAAGGGTCCCATCCTATGAATGGAATAAGAATTATGCAATTACATATCAACCATCATCATTTCACACACAAGTTAGGCCTTCTCTTTTGTGCTCAGTACAACCTCTAGGCCAAGAACACATGCCTTTTAAAACTATGTCCAGCAGACATGTGAATGGAATGGTCATCCGTACAAGGCTTCGAATGGAGCCATGCTGATTGTAGGTTGATATTTATTATTTTACACAAACTATACTGGTGGAAAGTGTCGCACCCATGATCCTCTGAATTCTATAACTCATGAAAGCATCATTTCCTCCAATTTCTGGATGGTCCTCTCTCTCTACCCATCTAGTTGGGGGTGGAAAGCAGTGCTAAAGTAAAATTGGGTGCCAAAAGCATGTTCCAGTCATTTCCAGACTCATGGTTTAAACCATGTATCTAGATCTAAGACTATGGACCTTATAACTCCATGCAATCATACCACCTCGTCCACGTACCTTTGTGCTAAGGCACCCACCACACTCGACTCCTAGATGGCCAGAATGTGATCTGCTATCGTCTGTTGGTCCACCATTACCAATATTGCATCGCAACCAACATGAACCCTGGTTATCCATCTAATTAAATCAATATATATTTCATCCCACATCCACTCTAGGAAGTCTAATGTCAAAAATTGATGTCCTGGAACGTGGTTTTCAGCCTTCACCTACTAGCACAGGAGGCACCTCTCCCCAAACTTCACCATAGCCTCCTTCACCCCGAGACACCAGAACTGACCCCTCAAGCCCCATTACATCTTGGAAAATCTTGGGTGTACTTACAAGGGTGATTTAAGAAACTCTCCTAGAACTCTATCACACACTATCTCCAGGGAAAACAAATTTCCGCATAAAAAATCATATTCTAACCATCTTCTTACCATCCTTCGGGATAATTACATTTCCTAACACTATTGTGCATCGCTTCAACCTCTATCTCTACCCACTGATACTCCTCCACCATTTCTTCCAGGAAATACTACATAGTTATCTAGAATAGACAACCTCTACCATCCTCCACTTTTGCATCAAGGTGTAAGGCAACCAACTCCTCTATCGCCTTTCACGCATCTGCTGATTCTCAAACCACATCCTTCTATGACATCATGCTCAAGGAATCATCCATCACATTCCCATTTCCTATGGTGTTGGAAATATCTATGTTGTAATCCTATAGAAACTCCATCCACCTCCATTATCGCATGTTCATTTCACACTGGGAGAAGATATACCTCAAGCTATAGTGATCTATGAAGACCACTAAGTGTTCTCCAATGAGGTAATTCCCACCCCCCAAAACTTCCACAAATACACAATTAATGCAACCTCTAAGTCATGTGTGGCATAATTATGTTCCTGAGGAATTAACATCCTTGGCCCATAAGAGATCACTCTCCGCTACTACATCAGTACACAACCCAATCCATGGATTGATGCATCACAGAACACATCAAATGTTGCCTTTTCCTCCGGAAACCATTGTATTGGGGCATTGTAACACCCCCAACCACCCACTTTATGCTTCTATTTGAATAGTATAGTAGCGTGTGTTGTATGTAACTTCGAGTTCTAACACACACCAAAACCATTCAAACTAGCCGTTATGAATACTAATACCCAATTATTGAAATTTTATATATTTTATCTTTCAAAATGGACTTTATTTTTGGATTTAGAATAACTATATTAGCTTAGGGTGAATTATTGGTATTTTTCTGAAAATATTCAATTTTTGATTAATAGTGAACAAACACGGAGATATAGTTTAAAACCGAGTTTTTATTTAAATAATTATTTATTTTATTTAAGTTTAATTAAGGTCAAAATAGATACATAATACCTATATAAGAACAATGTAATTCATTGAATTTAGTTTAGAATAATTTTAGATATATAAAAATTTTATTGAACTTTTCACCCCCTTTACCCACCTCCATGTAGAATTTTCAAATTCACATAAAAATAAATTTTACCACTTCTATGAGTGGAATTACAAAAATCCAAGAGGCATAGTTAATATCAAAGATTAAAATGTGGTTCAATAAGAAAAAAATAATTTTTGGTGAATAGTATCTTTTTACTTTTATTTACAACGATTAAAAGTAAATATGGTAATTAAGTGTAAAAATGATGTTATTATTACCCAAACACAAGTCCTAATTCTATTTTCTAAGTATAATTGGTCCAAAAACAACGTTAGTAATAAAAAATGAACCTCTTTGGTGCACTTGGATTATATTAGGACATTTATTATTATTTAATTCAAAGAAGAGTTAAAAGAGTTAAAATCTAGGTATAATAACTAAAACATTTTTAATATAGGTCAATACATAAGATAAATTAGATTATAAATATTCATTAGAAAGATAACAAGATTTCATAAATAATGGTATTTTATTTATAATTTTTATACATTTAATAATTTAATTTATTTATTACACAATGATGATGTAGTAATTACCATATTAATAAAATATTAAAATAATTGATATTATAAATACCCAAATAAATATAATTTGAGACTTTTAAGGAATTAAAATAATTTTATTGGTTAATATGACATGTTAGGATTTATTAAATGAATTTGGTTTTAATTAATAATGTTATTAAGACTTTAACGAAAACAAATTTTTAAATAGTGCCAAAATTAACATAAATGAGTTTTTAAAATGAATATTATATTATTAATTTATATAATATTCCTAAAAATCAAAGGTTCGGACAAAAGACATATATGATGATTGGTATATCATTAATGAACCACTTGGGTTTCTCTTTCCAGATTATAGTATGTTTAATCACCAAATAATATAAAAATACAAAGAGACATTATAAATGTTAAACTATTTAACTAAGAGGTAAATATAAATGATAAGGTTAATATAGTGACCCCAACCTATCTAAAATCTATTGGTTGAAATTAATTCAACCCATACCCACCTTATTTTCGAAATAAGTCACTTTTGAGCCATTATAAATCAAATTTGAATTTATTACAAAATAATATTTTATGTTTTTCCTAAGGTGCCCCTCACCCCTCTTATAAAATGGCACTCCCCCTTATGTCAAATTAATACCATAAAAACCTTTTGGATCGGACATCCCCTACCCAAATATTATCTCAAATTTCCAAACTTCAACCTAGATTCCTTAGTTTGATCATAATGCCAACCTATGGATCCCTTTTGATCAAATCAAGATGAAGAACCCGAAAAGAGGTAATGTTTTCACCACCCTATTCCAAGTTCCATTCTTCTTCCATTACTTATTTATTTATTATTTATATTCTAAAATAATAACTCCAGTATCTTATATTTTATTTGATGTTAATATAAATATTGTACAAACCATATTCATTATTCTATCCATCCTTTTATTGACATGTCACATTGCGTCCGTACGTACGGCTTACCGTCTCCACGTCGTGGTGTAATTGTTATTCAAAACATTATAATATGGACGGGTATAATAATGATTTTTAATTGAAGAAAATAAAAAATATAATAATATAATAATTATTTATATATTATATACCATAAAATTATATACGATTTTAATATAAAAAAAATGATATTGTCGCTTGTGCGTACGTACGGACTACCGTCTCCACGAACGTGATGAGATTCATTCCTCATCATATCCATTCAAGAATAATTATCATTTGATGATTTTAATTAATGTTTAAGGACATGATATCATTATGGATATGAATAAGATACATCCTATGGATAACAAACACAGCTTATGTAATAAAACATATAAAAGAAAATGAGTAGGTGAACACCTAAAACGAAGATAATACTAAAATTTTATTAACAAAGCTATATTGAATTACTTATATGATATCATATTTATGTATATGATTCTTTTATAATTTAATAAATATTATTTAACTATTATACAGGAGGATAAACTACCCTTGATCATGGAAAAGTTCAAGGTAAGGGTTTATTTCACAATCTCTTCATTATCCGAGATTGTTTATACGTAATTATCTACTGGGACCTCTTTATCATCCACATCCATTTTTCTTAAAAATTTATTTCAAATAATTCATACAATTTTAAAGACTATGGGGTAAAGTAATTTATACCCTTTTTTGAATTTTTATATGAAGTTTATAAAGGAAACATTTTGTTGATTTCCAAATAAGGTGCTTTTCAACCTTTTCGATAAAATTAAGGTAAGAATGTCTTATTTTTAACTTATTCGGAGGGTGCGGCTATTTTCCGCCATTATATAATCAATGAAGCTTCTCGTATAATATTTTAAGAGTATTTTCAAAGTAAATGTTTTCGTTTATAATTATGTGGAATTTAAATGATTTAAAAATAAGAGATATTTCTCTCAAATAGTTTTGATTTCATCTATATCAACATCATATGATGGATTTTAAGCTTATTTGAAGTTGATTTATTATGATACAAAACTTCCATACTGTATTGAAGGTTTTGTGATATGTTTGAATGTGGATGTGTTACTTTTATACCATTCATGGGTTATGGAGAATGTATTTACATTTTGTATGCAAGTTTTAAAATGAATGTTTATGTTATATTTAAACATGTTCATATGAGGAATGTATTGGACTTAGTAAGTGAAAGGTGGAGCCCGCAATAGCTCCTCGATTCATCGGTAGGCCTCATATGAGAAAATATTTTCTTATCAAAAGGGCTTGAAAAAATATTATTTGTATTCTTGGTACAAGTCCATGACTATGTGGTAATGATAGTCTAGCATTATGCATTCCATCGTTATGAAAGTGGTTATTGATATTGCATGTGATTATTCAACTAGTAGAATATCCATGTGAATAAGTAAATGGAATTATTTCATTTTACCTTTTCCATATTATGCTGTAGTTCAATTTTAGAATCCTTTTTGTTTTAGTTATACATTGCCTTAAATGTTTATGTTTATTTATGAAATATTCCGCTATATTGTTATCCTTATTGAGAATCTTAGCTCACCCCTTTTATTGTTTTAATTTTTCCCAAGATGTGAAGAAGTATTTTATGAATGACCTGTAGGGAATGTATGATGGGATATGAAGACAAGATGTTGTTGTAGTTTTTTTTCACTTTATTATGTAATGTAAGACTTATGAATATATCTACTGTTACCAAGGCTACTAAACTAATCATTCTTTCGAGACTTGGACTTTTTTTATCATTCCAATATTATGTAACAATGCACCAACTCTGGGTAACTGGGGTCGGGGCATTACAGTTGGTATCAGATAAAGTTTAGTACAAACCATGGAAGCTAGATTTACATAAACTCTGATTAAATCACTTAGACCTAATATGGAAATTGAGGATTAGTATAGAAGAACATTATAGAATTTTTGTATTGCATAGATTTTGTGAGTTTTCCGAGAAATTCATCCCTATCTGGATACTAGCAGGTAGAGGCGGCTTTGGAATAGATGTACCTAGGGGTAAAACCCCAAAAAACTACTCTGTGCTAAACTCGAATGAGAACTGGTGCACGAAAATGGGCCTTACTGCACTATTGGTTATGACACTCCTGGGGTATATGCTTTGGAAAATTCTCATTTTCATTAAAAACCATTATGAATGGTTTATGAGTATATACTTCCTCAAAGAATATTTTTTATGATTATGGATTATATCCATAAATTGTTTTGTTTAAGGTAAGTGTTTGACAATATGGGATTTATGTATTTCGATTCATAAAATAATCTAGTTTATAGAATTTAAATATTACCATGTTTCTTAATTTAAGTTATGTTTATTCAGAATGGTTGTATGCAGAAGGAACATGGATGCTGTAGAAGAGAAGCACCAACAAAATGACATCCTTCTGGAACTACATCCCGAAATTGTAGGGATTGGAACTGAGAAATTTGTGACAGTAATGGCTCAGCTAACGTAGGCAATAAATGTTAGTGGTATCCTTTAAAGGTAACCAATAGAGGTATAAGGCCCCAGCCTTAAACCTTACTTAATCTTGAGTTATTACAAGATTACACATTGAGGATCTTTTCAGGTTTAGAGTTTTAGAGAATTAGATCATAAAACTTGAATTACATTCCACATATAAACAAAGTGGTTACATAAAGATAGTATTCTTCATTCCCATCAATGGAAACACATTTAAAATAAAACATGGATTATTTCTTGACACATCCTTGACTCTATCATCTTATCATGTACCTTTCCCTTGACCTGTGAAAAACATTTCAAAAACTTGGGATGAGGATAAAAACTCAGTATGGGTTATATAAAAAAAACATGGAAAGGATACATGAGTTCATATATACATAAGAATGAAATCATACTTTACCCATAAAACATAGGCACTTTAACATACCTCATAAAATCATGAATAAATCATAGAAATCATAAGACATAAAGGTAACTTGAGGCATTCATAACATTCTTACGTAGGGAGTAACCCTCTTGGTTACGTTTGGAATACCCATCATAGTATATTCCCTAAAATATCTTCGGAGAAATCTTAACGTTTCACTCCTTCACGTTACCCAATGCATTGGAGAGCTATAACGGGCTCACCCGCCCTTAGTTTATCACGGAACCACCCGTCTTCATAATAATGCCCAAGAACCATAACATAATCATATCACATAAAACATGCATAAAGGAAACATAAAATTTCCACATTTCAATCACGAGATATCAATACAACACATTGATATAAAAACATTATGAAAACCATTTTCAATACTAAAATAAAAGAAAAGTAAAACATGGTATTTATTTTCCTTTTAAAAAAAAGGTATGGCTTGTAGAGGAAGCCGAAACTCAAATAACGGTCACGACGGCGGAGAAGTCGTTGTCGCCGCATACGTACGACAAAAACATTCCCTTTTGTCATTTAGTAAACGCTTCGTATAAAAAAGATTCCTTTTTAATATAGGTAAAAGTCAAAGGGGTTTATACACCGTATAAAAGAAAGTTGTGTATAAAATAAAATATTCCTCAATGAAAGGAGATTGAGACGAAGTCCCATACCTCGTATCCGACTTGACCCGACCGTTCTTTAATCTCCTGAATAATAAACATGAGTTAATCTCTACTTGCTTATGAATATTTTTCAAGTTCATTATTCCTTTTATACCATGTTATGAACATAATGTAATCAGTTAAGTTAATAATGTTCATTTTGTCGGTATTTGGTTCTTAAGTCAAAAATAGACTTCTTACACATACATGTTGTTAATTTGGTCAAAGGTTCATTATATCCAGAATGATATTAATGATTTGGATCACATATATATCATATATATTCATCATATACATGTATTTATAATATTACATCACATTTAGGGGTATGAAATGAAATGCACCGTTCATGGAGACGGTAAGACGTACGTACGCATGAACGCTACTTCCATTTCTATTTCATATTTTCTGGAATGGAATCATAATGATATAAGAGTATATTATAATTCCAATATAATAACATATATAATATCATAGTTCCATCCTTTATATGTCCCACATATGGTATTTAACGAATCAAATCACTTTCAGGGGGCGGTATTCGGCACTTCCTAAAATGAAGATATCGTGTTTACCCATAATGGAAACCATAAAGGTATGCCCAAAATGAAAAAAAAAACATAAGCTTAAGGAAAACATAAACATATTATATATCATATATAAAAATAGTGACATCATAATGTCCACCTTTGAAGGTGTTAAATTAGTATTGAACAATCATCGTTTCGGGAGGCAGAATTTCGCCATCCACGGAAACCGTATGTTCTTTAACCATTTGATGTAGTTGTGTGAGTGTGTAGTTCAAATATATCTTATAACAACATCCTTGTATATTGAAGATACTGTTTTTGTTACAAAAGAAGTAAATAAAAAGAGCTTAGGGGGTTGGAGAAGCAAAATAAAACAAATGAACATGAGAGAATGAATTACCTTAAAAAGTGTAACTCCTTTTGATTTGAGCCTAAAGGCTTCCTTTGAAAGGATTCTGCCCAAAGGGAATCCTCTAGAATTAGGAGAGGGATGTGGAGAGAGTAAATGGGCAGGGGTTGGCCGAGCCAAAGGCTTGAGAAGTGTGTGAAATGAGGTAGAGGTGGGGGCCTTTTATAAGAGGAGAGGAGGGGCACTTTTGGAAAGTAAAGAAATATAACTTTATTTGAAAATGTGTTTCGGTTTCAAAAGGTCCCACATTGATATAATTCGTGGATAAGGTGATAAGGGTTCGAAATCCACTCATCCAATTGGTTTTGGCCATGTTTAGTTCATAGATTTTACATTGTTTTTCCATTTTATTTAAATCTTCAAATAATGATGTCATCGCTGCATCATTATTATGTCATAAATAATTTAATTTATTTAACGTCTAAAAATCATAAAAAAAAATACTATGATGTAGGAAATCTTTTTAGCTTTCCAATGACTATTTATAATCAAATATATGATCTTTATAACCCCATGTAAAAATTGTTTTCGTAAAACATATTATGT
Source organism: Viscum album (assembly GCA_963277665.1). Taxonomy (NCBI): domain Eukaryota; kingdom Viridiplantae; phylum Streptophyta; class Magnoliopsida; order Santalales; family Viscaceae; genus Viscum; species Viscum album. The sequence continues at coordinate 133,933,478 of OY728162.1, forward strand.
TTGTGTCATTTTTACTTTTACATTAAATAAAAAGTTATTTATGTCATTTCCCAACCAAAGTGTCTCCATGGGGTCCCCAAGTTGACCCATGGCTTGTCTTGGTCGGCCATGACACAACCAATATGTTTGGGACATGTGTCTAGGTCATTTCCTATTATTAAAGCATTATTTATACCTTAAACTACCCTAATTACCACTAATCGCGATTAAAAACATAATAAGTTACTATTCACCAAAAAATTCTTTTAATCTCATTGAACCACATTTTACTTCTTAACGACAACCATGTATGTCGGATTTTCAAAATTCAATACACATTAGTGGTAAACTTTCATTTAACTGAAAAATCAGTATGCTTGATTATCACTTAGTGGTTTCACTATTCATCAAAAATTGAAGTTTTTCAGAAAATTACCAAAAATTCACCCTAAGCTATATTTGATATTCCGAATTCAAAAATGAAGTCTATTTTACAAAATTCCTATCATATAAGTCACATTACTTAATTTAATAATTAATTCCCGCTGCCAGAGCAAATAGCGTGTTTTTACAAAACAATAAGTATCAAAAGATAAATACCAGTTTTAGTCTAATTTCAAAGTGAAATTGATTCCAATGACCACCATTGGATAAAATGGTAAAAATATATTCTAAGTTCACTTCAAACCAAAATCAAAACATAATCTAATCATATAAATAAATTAGATTAAAAAACAGTTTTGATGTAAAATGCAGTATTTTTCACTATTCATTAAAAAATCAACATTGTCAGAAAAATACCAAAAATTCACACAAGGTAAATTTTGATGTCCCAATAATAAAGGATAAGTTTATTTTGACAAATATTGTTTATAAAATTGTCAAAATATAGATTCAAAAATGGTTTGCCATCAAAAGGCAGGAAAACAATCTTTTAAGAATATTAGTGTATTCCATGCATAAGATTGTATTTATTTTCATTTTAAGCCTCTATAACACTATCTTAATCATTAAAAGACATAGATAAAAATATCTATTATTCATTACTTACTTGGGATGTTACATCCTTCCCCCTTTAGAAAATTGCGTCTCCGTAATTTATTTACTTATCAGATAAATGAGGGTACTTATCCCTCATTGCATTTTCGGATTCCCATGTTGCCTCTTCAATCATGTGGTTTTTCCACAAAACCTTTACCTGCTTAATCACCTTATTCCGTAACACTTTCTCCCTGTGGTCACGAATCTGGACCGGTTGATCCTCATAAGATAGGTTCTCTTCCAGCTGAACTACCTCTGGACTCAAAACATGAGATGGATCTGGCATATACTTTCTCAACATCGAAACGTGGAAAACATTGTGTACCTGAGATAAACTCGGAGGTAAAGCCACTCGGTATGCAACTGATCCAACTTTTTCCAGAATTTTGTATGGTCCAATGAACCTTGGACTCAACTTTCCTTTCTTACCAAATCACATCACACTTTTCCAAGGAGAAACCTTGAGAAAAACATGATCACCTACCTCGAAAGATAGATCCTTCTTCCGGTTATCCGCATAACTCTTCTGCCTCCTCTGAGCTGTTCTCATGTGTTTCTGAATCAGCTGAACTTTTTCTGCCATCTCTTCTACCAATTCTGGTCCCATCAACTTCCATTCACCCACTTCATCCCAGAAAGATGGAGTTCGACACCGCTTCCCATATAATGCCTGAAATGGTGCCATCTGTATACTGGAATGAAAACTGTTATCATATGAAAACTCAACCAAAGAAATATGTTGGTCCCAACTTCCCTGATAATCCATAGAACAAGCTCGTAGCATATCCTCCAATGTCTGAATTGTTCGTTCTGACTGCCCATCTGATTGAGGATGAAAAGCTGTACTAAAATTTAATTCAGTACCCAATGACTTCTGAAGGCTTTTCCAAAAGTTAGAAGTAAACCTGGGATCATGATCCGATACAATGGAGAGAGGAACTCCATGTAACCTGACTATCTCTTTAAGATAAAAACGGGAAAGTTGATCAAGAGAGAAAGTATCTCATATAGCAAGGAAATGAGAATATTTGGTCAAGCGATCAACAATAACCTAGATTTCATTATTACCTCGAGATGTCTTCGGTAATCCAACAACAAAGTCCATGGATATATTCTCCCATTTCCACTCTGGCACTGGTAAAGGCTGAAGTATCCCTTTCGGTAACTGCTGCTCTGCTTTAACCTGTTGACATGTCAAACACTTCACAGTAAAAACATCAATGTCTCTTTTCATTCCATCCCACCAGTAATACTCCCGCAGATCTCTATACATCTTAGTACTGCCTGGATGAACTGAAAACGGAGAACTATGAGCTTCACATAACAACTCTCTCTTCAACTGTGAATCACAAGGCACAAACAATATCTTCCCAAATCTCAAAACGCAATCATTATCAATGTTGAATTCAGGCAACTTACCTTTCTGAACCAGCTCTACCTTTTTCTGCAACTCACTATCTTGCTTCTATGCTTGCTTGATTCTATCTGATAGAGATGATCTCACTGATACCTGAAACAAAACAGAAGGACTTCCTGCACCAACAACTTCTATGCCAATGTTCATCAAATCCTTAACCAAAGGATCACGTTCCAAACGCAGCATTGTTAATGAAGCATTACTTTTTCGACTCAAAGCATCATCCACTTTATTTTCTTTTCCCAGATGGTAAAGAATTGTACAATCAAAATCCGTGATTAATTCCAGCCATCTCCTTTGTCTCATGTTTAACTCTTTCTGAGTGAATATATACTTTAAACTTTTGTGATCGGTATATATTTCACACTTTACTCCATACAAATGATGCCTCCAAATTTTTAAAGCAAAAACAACAGCAGCTAATTCCAAATCATGTGTAGGGTAATTTACCACATGAGTTTTCAACTGTCGTGAAGCAGAAGCAATTACCTGATCATTCTGAATTAGGATGCAACCAAGTCCTTTCAATGAAGCATCACTGTATATAACAAACTCACCATTCCTGGAAGGTAGTGCCAAAACTGGAGCATTCACCAATCTTTTTTTCAATTCCTTAAAACAATCATCACATTCTTTTGTCCAGATAAACTTAACACCCTTCCGAGTTAGCTTAGTCATTGGACTAGATAACCGTGAAAAATTTCTAACAAACCTTCGGTAATATCCCGCCAAACCAAGGAAGCTACGAATCTCGGTTACATTCGTGGGTCTTGGCCATTCTTCCACAACTTTTGTTTTGCAGGATCAACAGTTATTCCATCTTTAGAAACAATGTGACCAAGGAAAGAAATTTGTTGCAACCAAAACTCACACTTGCTGAATTTCCCATACAGTTTCTTTTCTTTTATGGTTTTCAAGATAACCCTTAAATGTTTTTCATGCTCCTCTTTACTTTTAGAAAACACCAAAATATCATCAATGAAAACCACCAAAAACTTATCCAAGAACTCATGGAAAATTCTATTCATTAAGTCCATGAATACAGCAGGTGCATTGGTTAGCCCAAAAGGCATTACTACAAATTCATAATGGCCATATCTCATACGGAATGCGGTCTTCGGAATATCTGCCTCCTTTACCATCAGCTGATGGTACCCCGATCTCAAGTCAATCTTTGAAAAAAACTGAGCTCCCTGGAGCTGATCAAACAAATCATCGATATGAGGCAAAGGATATTTGTTCTTAAAAGTGATATTATTCAAAGCTCTATAATCAATGCAAAGTCTCATAGAACCATCTTTCTTTTTAACAAATAAAACAGGATCACCCCATGGTGATGTGCTAGGTCTAATGAAACCTTTCTCTAATAAATCTTGCAATTGCTCCTTCAACTCTAAAAGTTCAATTTGTGCCATTCGATAAGGGGGTTTTGAAATTGGCTTAGCATTAGGAACTAAGTCAACAGTAAACTTAACTTCCCGATCTGATATTATTCCAGGTAACTCATCAGCAAAAACATCAGGATACTCATTTACCACTGGCACATCATTAATCTGAACATTTCCTTTATTTTCAACGACGTGTGCAAGGTATCATTCATTTCCATCTTTTACAAGTTTCTCGGCCTCTTGATATGTTATCAAAAGTAAGGGTTCATTCTTGTAAAAAAACTGAAAGTCTTTCTGAAAAGAAACTTCTTTAGCTCAACAGTCAATCTTAGCATGGTAAATAGAGAGCCAATCCATACCCAGGATAACATCAAACTCTACTAGAGGTAGAACAATAAGGTTTGCAAGTAGGTTCTTTCCACAGATAAGGATAGTAAAATTCTTATAAATTTTTTTTGCCTCGACACTTCCCCCAGGTGTTTTTACCAAAAGTTCAGGAATCATTTCTTGAGATGGTATTCCCATTTTACTAGAAAAGGTTTCAGAGATGAAAGAATGTGTAGACCCCGAATCAAACAACACACTGGAATAATCTGAAAAAACAAACAAAGTACCTGATACAACTTCATTTGATGGCCCGACATCTGCTGAAGTAGTTGCAAAGGATTTCACCACCCCTTTCTGCTTGTAGTCTAACTGCTTCCCATCACTCAAGCTCCTTGTCGGACACTCGTTTGCATAGTGACCCATCTCATTGCACTTATAACATTTCACTAACTGTAAATCAAATTTGTTCTTACCTTCACCTTGATCCTTTTCAGTGCAATCACGAGCCTTATGTCCCATCATACCACATCGGTAGCACTTCCCAAGATTCAGAAGACATTGCCCAGCATGACTTTTGCCACATTTATCACAAACTGGAAACTTAGTTCTCTTACCATCAGACTTTTTTGAAGAATTCTTACCTTTCTCCTACCACCTCGGTCTCTTCTTCTGCTGGTTGTTATAGAAAACTTGGTCATCGGCAAACTCCATTTCCACCTTCTCAGCACATCGAACAAGCTTTTCATAACTTTTAAACTCACGAGAAGTTAATGCCCTTCGATACTTTGGCTTTAATCCTGAGTAGAAACGATTGATTTTACTATCAAGGTCCCGGATAAAATTTGGAGCATACCTTGCCAATCGAGTGAACCTTTCTTCATAGGCAGCCACCGAGTCTTCCTCTTTCCTCAATTCCAAGAATTTCTTTTCCATCCTAAGTCGAACAGCCTTAGGAAAATACTTCTCAAGAAACATACCTTTGAATTCATCCCAGTTAAGAGAATCAATCTCATCGGCGTCCCTGATATTTTTAACCATAGACCACCACTGATCTACTTGACCCTCCAAACGGTAAATAGCAAGACTAACCTTTTGATTGTCTGAACACCCCATGACATCAAAAATCTTCTCCAGTGCTTTAATCCACCCTTCAGCTAGCACAGGGTCAGATGATCCTCTGAATGATGGTGGATGTTGCCTCATGAAATGTTCCACCACTGACATGTTCCTCTGCTATTGTTCTGGCTGATCTCGTGCATGGATTCCACCGCCATTTATCGCTTGAGTCAACTGCGCCATTACTGTAACAAACTGTTCAGTTCCAATTCCGACCATTTCTGGATGCTGATTCGGAAGGTTATTTTCTTCTGTATGCCTTACCATCACTGCTTCCCTGTTTCCTCTGCGGAAAACCATTCTGAACAAACATTTCTTAGATGAAGCAACATGGTAATCTTTAAATGCTATATCATTTAGAAAAAAAATATTTTTGGATAATCATTTAATAGAATTCTAACTCCTAAAGTTATCTAAACCGACCTCTGATACCAACTATAAGGCCCCAGCCTAAAACCTTACTTAATATTGAGTTATTACAAGATTACACATTGAGGATCTTTTCGGGTTTAGAGTTTTAGAGAATTAGATCATAAAACTTGCATTACATTCCACATATAAACAAAGTGGATACATAAAGATAGTATTCTTCATTGCCATCAATGGAAACACATTTAAAATAAAACATGGATTATTTCTTAACACATCCTTGACTCTATCATCTTATCATGTACCTTTCCCTTGACCTGTGAAAAACATTTCAAAAACCTGGGATGAGCATAAAAACTCAGTATGGGTTATATAAAAAAACATGGAAAGGATACATGAGTTCATATATACATAAGAATGAAATCATACTTTACCCATAAAACATAGTCACTTTAACATACCTCATAAAATAATGAATAAATCATAGAAATCATAAGACATAAAGGTAACTTGAGGCATTCATAACATTCTTACGTAGGGAGTAACCCTCTTGGTTACGTTTGGAATACCCATCACAATATATTCCCTAAAATCTCTTCGGAGAAACCTTAATGTTTCACTCCTTCGCGTTACCCAATGCATTGGAGAGCTATAACGGGCTCACCCGCCCATAGTTTATCATGGAACCACCCGTCTTCATAATAATTCCCAAGAACCATAACATAATCATATCACATAAAACATGCATAAAGGAAACATAAAATTTCCACATTTCAATCACGAGATATCAATACAACACATTTATATAAAAACATTATGAAAACCATTTTCAATACTAAAATAAAAGAAAAGTAAAACATGGTATTTATTTTCCTTTTAAAAAGAAGGTATGGCTTGTAGAGGAAGCCGAAACTCAAATAACGGTCACGACGGCGGAGAAGACGTTGTCGCCGCATACGTATGACAAAAAAATTCCCTTTTGTCATTTAGTAAACGCTTCATATAAAAAAGATTCCTTTTTAATAAACGTAAAAGTCAAAGGGGTTTATACACCGTATAAAAGAAAGTTGTGTATAAAATAAAATATGCCTCAATGAAAGGAGATTGAGATGAAGTCCCATACCTCGTATCCGACTTGACCCGACCGTTCTTTAATCTCCTGAATAATAAACTTGAGTTAATCTCTACTTGCTTATGAATATTTTTCAAGTTCATTATTCCTTTTATACAATGTTATGAACATCTTGTAATCAGTTATGTTAATAATGTTCATTTTGTCGGTATTTGGTTCTTAAGTCAAAAATAGACTTCTTACACTTACATGTTGTTAATTTGGTCAAAGGTTCATTATATCCAGAATGATATTAATGATTTGGATAACATATATATCATATATATTCATCATATACATGTATTTATAATATTACATCACATTTAGGGGTAAGAAATGAAATGCACCGTTCATGGAGACGGTAAGCCGTACGTACGCATGAACGCTACTTCCATTTCTATTTCATATTTTCTGGAATGGAATCATAATGATATAAGAGTATATTATAATTCAAGTATAATAACATATATAATATCATAGTTCCATCCTTTATATGTCCCACATATGGTATTTAACGAATCAAATCACTTTCAGGGGGCGGTAGTTCGCACTTCCTAAAATGAAGATATTGTGTTTACCCATAATGGAAACCATAAAGGTATGCCCAAAATGAAAAAAAACAGCATCTTAAGAAAAACATAAACATATTATATATCATATATAAAAATAGTGACATCATAATTGCCACCTTTGAAGGTGTTAAATGAGTATTGAACAATCATCGTTTCGGGAGGATGAATTTCGCCATCCACGGAAACCGTATGTTCTTTAATCATTTGATGTAGTTGTGTGAGTGTGTAGTTCAAATATATCTTATAACAACATCCTAGTATATTGAAGAAACTGGTGTTGTTACAAAAGAAGTAAATAAAAAGAGTTTAGGGGGTTGGAGAAGCAAAATAAAACAAATGAACATGAGAGAATGAATTACCTTAAAAAGTGTAACTCCTTTTGATTTGAGCCTAAAGGCTTCCTTTGAAAGGATTCTTCCCAACGGGAATCCTCTAGGATGAGGAGAGGTATGTGGAGAGATTAAATGGGCAGGGGTTGGCCGAGCCAAAGGCTTGAGAAGTGTGTGAAATGAGGTAGAGGTGGGGGCCTTTTATAAGAGGAGAGGAGGGGCACTTTTGGAAAGTAAAGAAATATTACTTTATTTGAAAATGTTTTTCGGTTTCAAAAGGTCCCACATTGATATAATTCGTGGATAATGTGATAAGGGTTCGAAATCCACTCATCCAATTGGTTTTGGCCTTGTGTAGTTCATATATTTTACATTGTCTTTCCATTTTATTTAAATCGTCAAATAATGATGTCATCGCTGCATCATTATTATGTCATAAATAATTTAATTTATTTAATGTTTAAAAATCATAACAAAAATATTATGATTTCGGAAATCTTTTTAGCTTTCCAATGACTATTTATAATCAAATATCTGATCTTTTTAACCCCATGTAAAAATTGTTTTCGTAAAACATATTATGTTGGTGTCATTTTTACTTTTACATTAAATAAAAAGTTATTTATGTCATTTCCCAACCAAAGTGTCTCCATGGGGTCCCCAAGTTTACCCATGGCTTGTCTTGGTCGGCCATGACACAACCAATATGGTTGGGACATGTGTCTAGGTCATTTCCTATTATTAAAGCATTATTTATACCTTAAACTACCCTAATTACCACTAATCGCGATTAAAAACTTAATAAGTTACTATTCACCAAAAAATTATTTTAATCTCATTGAACCACATTTTACTTCTTAACGACAACCATGTATGTCGGATTTTTAAAATTCAATACACATTAGTGGTAAACTTTCATTTAACTGAAAAATCAGTTTGCTTGATTACCACTTAGTGGTTTCACTATTCATCAAAAATTGAAGTTTTTCAGAAAATTACCAAAAATTCACCCTAAGATATATTTGATATTCCAAATTCAAAAATGAAGTCTATTTTACAAAATTACAATCATATAAGTCACATTAATTAATTTAATAATTAATTCCCGCTGCCAGAGCAAATAGCGTGTTTTTACAAAACAATAAGTATCAAAAGATTGATACCAGTTTAAGTCTAATTTCAAAGTGAAATTGATTTCAATGACCACCATTGGATAAAATGGTAAAAATATATTCTATGTTCACTTCAAAACCAATTCAAAACATAATATAATCATATAAATAAATTAGATTAAAAAATAGTTTTGATGTAAAATGCAGTATTTTTCACTATTCATTAAAAAATCAACATTGTCAGAAAAATACCAAAAATTCACACAAGGTAAATTTTGATGTCCCAATCATAAAGGATAAGTTTATTTTGAAAAATATAGTTTATAAAATTGTCAAAATATAGATTCAAAAATGGTTTTCCATCAAAAGGCAGTAAAACAATCTTTTAAGAATATTAGTGTATTCCATGCATAAGATTGTATTTATTTTCATTTTAAGCCTCTATAACACTATATTAATCATTAAAAGACATAGATAAAAATATCTATTATTCATTACTTACTTGGGATGTTACTAGAGGTACCACAATGAAACATGATACTAGTAGAACATTTAATGAGACAATATCCTCCCGCATTCAATGGATTTTCTGGCACAATAGTAGCTGAAGGATGGATCAAATCCCTTGAAAAGGTATTTGATGTTATGGGATGTTCAGATAATCAAAAGGTAAGTCTTAAAATTTATCGTTTTTAAGGGGAAGTTGATCAGTGGTGGCCAATGGTAAGGAATATCATGGGTAGAGAGGATTTTTATGCCTTAGAGTGGGATGAATTTAGGTCTTTTCCTTGAAAAATATTTTCCTAAGGTGGTGAGACAAATAATGGAGAAGCAATTCCTTGAATTGATACAGAAGGAGGAATATTTAGTGGCTGTGTATGAAACTAACTTCACCCGACTGGTGAGGTATGCTCCAAATATTATTCTAGATCTTGATAGCAAAATCAACTGCTTGTACTCAGGATTGAAGCCAAGGTATCTAAGGGTGTTGGCCTCTCATTAATTCAAATGTTATGAGAATCATTTTTGATATGCTGAGAGGGTAGAGATAGAGTTTACTGATGATCAAGTGCATTTTTGGAAACAAAGGGGAGATGAAGACCAGTTGGGAAGAAATGGGTAAGAATCATCCAAAGAAATCTTATGGTAAGAAAATCTCATTTCTAGTTTGTTAATAGTGTGGCAAGAAACACCTTGGGGAACGTCATAGGAAAACTAGTAAGTGTTTTAAAAGTGGTAAGTTTGGACATATGTCCCGAGATTTTAATGAAAATGATCCAAAGACTAATCCCGATAAGAATACTGTAAAGTGTTTTAAATGTGGTGATATGGGTCATTATGCAAATGCCTACCCAACAAGATATCTGAATGATGAAAAGAAGCCAGACTACAAACAAAAAGGTGTAGTGAGATCCTTTATGACTACGTCATCAGATGATGGGCCATCATATGAAGTTGTATCAGGTACTTTGTTTGTTCACTCAGATTTTTCTAATGTTTTGTTTGATACGAGGCCTACACATTCCTTCATCTCTGAGAAATTTTCTGGTAAATTGGAAATACCACCTCATCAAATGGGATCCCAACTTGTTATTAAAACACCAGGGGGAAATGTTATAGTAAAGAGGAATTATAAGAATCTTTCTATTGTGGTATATGTAAATAATTTACCTGCAAACCTTGTTTTTTTACACTTAGTCGAGTTTGATGTTATTCTGGGGATGGACTAGCTTTCTTATTATCATGCTAAGATTGACTGTTGAGCTAAAGAAGTTTTTTTTCGGAAATATTTTCAGTTTGTATACAAGAATGAACCCATACAATTGATAATATATCTAGAAGCTCAGAAACTATTGAAAGATTGAAATGAAATTTATCTTGCTAATATTGTTCAAAATAATGGAACTATTCAAATTATTGATGTTCGAGTAGTAAATAAATACATTGATGTTTTCCTGATGAGTTACCCGGTGTCATACCTGATCGAGAAGTCAAAATTACAATTGACTTTTTCTTGATGGTAATCCAATTTCCAAACCCACATATCATACGGCACCAAAAGAACTTCATGAATTGAATAATCAGTAGCATGATTTTCTTGACAAAGGATTCATTAGTCCTTTCACATCAACATGGGGATCCCCTATTTTGTTTGTTGAAAAGAAAGATGGTTCAATGAGACTTTACATTAATTATAGAGCATTGAATAATATAACTATTAAAAACAAGTATCAATTTACTCATATTGATGACTTGTTTGATTAGCTCCCGGGGGCTCAGCACTCTTCCAAGATTGACTTGAGATCCGGATTCCATCAACTGAAGGTGAATGAAGATGAAATCTTAAAATCATCCTTTCATATAAGATATGGGAATTAGTAATTTGTCGTTATGTCGTTAGGATTAACTAATGCACCTTCTGTATTAATGAATCTTTTGAATAGAGTATTTCATGAGTTCTTGGATATGTTTTCTGTTGTATTTATTGGTGACATTCTGGTATTTTTTAAAAATAAAGAGGAGCATGAAAAACATCTAAGGGTTGTTTTAAAAACATTATAATAAAAGAAACTATATGGAAAAATCTGCAAGTGTGATTTTTGGTTGCAACATATTTCTTTTCTTGGGCACATTGTAAATAAGAATGGAATAACATTTGATCCTGCCAAAACAAAAGTATTTGATGAATGGCGAAGACCCACAAATTTTATAGAGATACGTTGACTTCAGGGCATAGTAAGTTATTACTAATGGTTTTTTAATAACTTTTCATGCTCAGCTAGCCCGATAAATATGTTAACACAGAAAGGGGATAAAATTTTTAGGATAGAGGAATGTGATGTTTGTTTTTAAGAACTGAAGAAGAGATTTTTGAGTGCTCCAGTTTTGTCCTTACCTTCTCAAAATGGTGAGTTTGTCATCTACAGTGATGCTTCATTTAAGGGACTTGGTTGTGTTTTGATGCAGAATGATCAGGTAACTTCCTATTCTTCGATACAACATAAACCTCTTGAGCTAACTTATCCCACACATGATTTGGAATTGGCATCTGTGGTTTTTTCTTTGAAAATATGGAGGAATAATTTATATAGAACCAAATGTCAAATATATACTGACCATAAAAGTCTAAAGTATGTATTCACTTAGAAGAAATTAAACATGAGGCCGAGAAGAAAGATAGAACCGATAAAGGATTATGAATGCACGATCAATTACCATCCAAGAAAAGAAAACAAATTTGAAGATGCATTAAGTCGTAAACATCATTAATCATTAACCATGCTACGTTTGGAACATGATCCCTTGAGTAATGATTTGAGGAATTTCGTCTTAGATGTTTTTTCTGAAGGGAATAAATCTATTTTGTTTCAGGTTTCAGTGCAGTCATCGTTGTCAGACAGAATTAAGAAAGCGCCAAGGGAAGTCCCTGAGCTATAGAAAAGGGTAGAATTGGTTAAAATGAGTTAAAGAAAAGAGGTAGTTACTGAAGGGGATGCTTCAGCCATTTCCAGTTCCATAGTGGAAATGGGAGAATGTATCCATGGACTTTTTGGTGGGACTACCAAAGACTTCTTGAGGTAACAATACTATTTGGGTTCTTGTTGATCTGCTAACAATGTCTGCGTATTTTCTATCAATTCGAGATATAATGTCAATGGATTAGATTTCTTGATTGTACCTAAAGGATATTGTTAGGTTACATGGTGTTCATCTTTCCATTGTATCTGACTGAGATCCCATGATCACTTCTAACTATTGGAAGGGACTTCAGAAGTCGTTGGGCACAAAGTAAAATTTCAGTACAGATTTTCATCCTCAATTAGATGGGAAGTCAGAACGAACGATTCAAACATTGGAGGATATTCTTCGAGCTTGTTCAATGGATTCTCAGGGAATTTGAAATCAACATCTTTCATTAGTTGAGTTTTCTTATAATATCAATTTTTATTCCAGTATTCAGACGGCACCTTTTAAGGCCTTGTATGGAAAGCGGTGTTGGAATCTAGCGTTTTTGGATGAAGTCAGTGAAAGAAATATAATGGGGGTATAACTAGTTGAATAAGTGGCAAAGAAAGTGAGGATGATCCAACAACACATGAGGAAAGCTCATAGCAGGAAGAAAAGTTATGCAGATAATAGAAGGAAAGACTTATCTTTTGAGGTAGGTGACAATGTTTTCCTTAAAGTCTCTCCTTGGAAATGTGTAATGCGTTTTGATAAGAATGGAAAGCAAAGTCCACAGTTCATTGGTCCTTTTAAAATTTTGGATAAAGTTGGAATAGTTTCATACCATGTAGCTTTGCCTCTAAGTCTGTTTCAGGTACACAATGTTTTTCATGATTCGACATTGAGAAAGTATGTTCCAGATTCATCACATGTCTTGAGCCTAGAAGCACTTCAGCTATAAGAGAACCTTAATTATGAAGAGAAACCAGTTTAGATACTTGATTGAAGAGAACAGGTATTTCGGAATAAGGTAATCCACCAGATAACGGTTTTTTGGAGGAACCACATGGTTGAAGAAGAAACATGGGAGTCTGAAAATGCATTGATGTAAAATTTCCCTCAGTTGTTTAATAAGTAAATAAAATTGCGACGACGCAATTTCAAGAAACCGTCATTTACTTTTGTGTTCAGTATTTTATTTAGAGTCTATTGGAACTAACTTTTTTTTGGTGAATGGTAACATACCCTAATGAATATTAATATGAATAGTGATATGACCATAATGAATAGTAAATTTTATTATTATTTTATTTTATTATGGGTTTAAGATAATAGCATCTAGGTTAGTTTCTCATTGTGATATAGAAGTAGATACAGAATTAGAATTGTTAATTTTTTTAATTAAGTATGATTTTATTTAAAAATTAAATTAATAATATTTAGTAAATTATTTTCAAAAAATGGACTTCATTATTGAAATATTCAAGCCGATTAACTGTTAAGGTGTATTTTTGGAATTTTTCTACAATAGTTGATTATTCGGTGAAATAATAAAAAATATAGTTTTTAGTTTCGGTGTGTTAATGACATCATTAATGATATAATATGGATGTCATAAATTTGGTCGAATTGTGTATAGTTAAATAATATGTGAGGTGTACCAAGTAGCTTATACAATGGGAAAATACCAATGGAAATCCCATGGTTCTGTAAATACCACTCATGAGGTGTCCCTTGAAAATTATTAAAATAATCCCTCACTTTTATTATAAATACCAACTCTTCCCTTTATATAATTCATTCTCAACTCTTCATAAACGAAGATCTATCCTCCTTACCTTCATAGTAGTCCTCCCAAGGTTTCCTCAAGCCTTCAAGGTCCCAACATTCTTGTTCTAATAGTTACTCTACAAGGTAAAAAAATTCTCAATTTTATTCATTTTTCCTTTCAAAATCTCTTTTTTGTGGTACAATTTTCATGTTTCCATACCATGTTTTTATTTACTTCTTATTATTGATCTTATTTATATTATTATTCATTTATAGATGGGTGACCAATGTCCCCACTCTTTTTAATATTTTCTAAAACCATGTTGTGTAGCCGTTAGGTTGATGAAATTTTGTAAGATATTTCTCACTTTTTCTTTTATTTTGAGTTCCTTCATTATTATTTCTTCATATCTCTTTACCATAGAGGCATAAAATCTCAAGAAATCATGTATACTATGGATTTTTTTCTTGTTTATGAAAAATTTCTCATCATTTTTCTTATCTTATACAACTTATTTAACAAATAAAAACATTGTTCGTTTGTGTTGAATTATCGACATCGTGGACGATGTGATTTCAATTTCCATTAATTCTTTCAAGTCTGGTAATGAAACCATTTATATAGTTGTACCAGGTTATAATATATGTTTTATGACTCATCCATGGTTTTAGAATTCTTTTGTACTCATGGTTCTAATTTATAAGACAAAACGAGGTTGTTATTATCAAAGAACCCCTGAAAAGATCTAAACGAAGATCATTAATGTTCTAACTTATAAATCTTCCTCATGTAATAATTCAAAATGATGAATAGAAAAATTTATGTTACAAGATATATGTATATACTACTCCATTACAATTATGGAGTTTCACTTCCAATAAACAACAATTTCCACTAGGAACCAATCATAGAAATCATGTAAAGAATTCACCCAAAAACAGTTCAAAGAGAAAAATACTAATAATTAAAGATTGAAATGATGTTATGAAATGATCATATAAATGTTATAAACATGAAAAAGTTTCTTTAAAATATTAATAACACTCTTTTAACCATTATACAGGATGTCTAAACAAGTTGTATGTAAGACAAATCTGAGGTAAGGGAATTCATAACCAGATTTCTATTCTTTGGGTTAACCTTCACTTAATTATTTATGTGCTATCTAAATTTTGTGTGCGATGGGTTATATTTATATTATGTTATATTATGTTTATTTATAGTATATATAAATACTCCAACCACTCTATTATGACTCTCTTCAATGGTATGATATTTATAAGGTATTTTTCTTTAAAAATCCTCTTTTAAAATTCGGTTTTACGAAATTACAAATTAATTTTTTTATAGAATTATTCATGTTGTATGATTATTTTTTGGTTCTTGGTAATTATTTATGATGAAGGGTGGGACCTATATTTCCCTCCAATTCATTTGGTATGAGTATGTTGGAAGTTGGTTGTATGGTTACTCAAAGTGTAACTGTGATGGTTACACAAAGAAAGGTAGTCCTGAGGGTTACAGATTATAAGGTAGCGAATAATGGTTACAAGATTATGTAAATAATTCCCCAAGATACCTCTATAATTATATTTATTTTCTCCTTTTTTGTGTGGATCTTGTGTGAATCTCATGTTACACAAACTATGTTTATATGAGTGACAAGCATGTCTACAGAAAATGTTTTCAAACATTATGAGTATACATGGGATAATGTGATCCTTACTTCATTTCTCATTCCATACTGAGCTTTTGTGCCTATCCAATGTATTTACCTGATTTTTCATAGCTTAATGGAATTTTAATACAAGGAAGGAAGACACGTTAAATGTTGAAGAATTGTCAAGGGGTCTTGTTTTAAGTTTTAATGTTTTATATTTTGAAAAAGATGGAAACTGTTTTTATGCTATCCACTATATAAAAAGTGTAATGTTATGAATGTTTTGTCCTAATTATCTATAGCTCTAAACTTGATAAGATCCTTAATGTAAATGGAAGTATTTTCTTAACTAAACTCATGATTATGTATGTAATATGGTAGGGTCCATATTGTTTGACCACTGCTTACCACCCTCAAACAGATGGAAAATCAGAATAGACTATTCAAACCTTAGAAGACATGTTGAGATCTTGCTCACATGACTTTTAGGGTATGTTAGATCAATATTTACCACTGTTAAAATATTCCTATAAAAATAGATTCCATTCAAGTATTCAGATGGCACCATATGAAGCATTATATAGAAAGAGATGTCACACACCAACCTGTTGGGATGACGTTGGTGAAAGAAAACTCGTAGGCCCAGAACAGGTGGAGGAAATGATGGAAAAGGTGATTGTAATCCAAAACCACATCAAAGAAGCTCAAAGTAGGTAGAAGAGCTATGCCAATAACCGAAGGAAGGATTTGGAATTTCAGGTAGGAGATCATGTTTTCTTTAAGGTATCTCCATGGAAGGGAGTTATACATTTCGGTAAGGAAGGTAAATTGAGTCCCAAGTACATCAGACCTTTCGAAATTGTAGAAAAAATCGGGGTTGTAGCTTACCATTTGGAAATGCCTCCAAATCTTTCCAAAGTTGACGATGTGTTCCACATATCACTGTTGAGAAAATACATGCCTAACCCAACACATGTACTCACCTATGAAGAAGTAGAACTGGAACCTGATCTGTCTTATTGAAAAGAGCCCGTCAGGATTCTTGATATGAGAGAACAAGTGCTGAGAAACCGTACGACTCGTCCGGTAAAAGTTTTATGGAGAAACCATAAGATGGAAGAGGCAACATGGGAACCTTAGGAACATATGATGAAGAAAAACCTGAGTTTTTTCATGTGGTTGTATTCTAGAAATTTTTAGGATGAAATTACTTGAAGGAGGGTAGAATTTAACACCCCATGCTTCCATGATACACTTCTCTTTGAATAATACAGTAGCGTGTGTTATACTCAACTTCGAGTTCTAACACACACCACAACCAATCCAACCATCCCTTATGAATAATAATACCTATATTTTGAAATTTTATAAATTTTATCATTCAAAATGGACTTCATTTTTAGATTAGGAATATTGAAATTAGTTTGGGGTGAATTTTTGATATTTTTCTGAAAACATTCAATTTTTTATTAATAGTGAAAAAACCCGGAGTTATAGTTTAAAAATGAATTTTTATTTTAACAATTATTTATTTTATTTAAATTTATTTAAGGTCAAAATAGATACATAATACCTATATTTGTTCTTTGTAATTCATTGGTGATAGTTTAGAATAATTTTAGATATATAAAAATGTTATTGAACTTTTCACTACATTTTAACCACCTGCTAGGAGAATTTTCAAATTCACATAAAACTTAATTTTACCACATTAGTGAGTGGAATTTCAAAAATCCAGGAGACACAGTTAATATGAAGGGGTAAAATTTGGATCTATAAGATAAAAATAATTTTTGGTGAATAATAACTTTTTACATTTATTTACCACGGTTAAAAGTAAATAGGTAAATTAAGGAAAAAATGACTTTATTATTACCCTAACACATTTCATAATTCTATTGGATAAGTATAATTCGACCAAAAAAACCTTATGAATAAAAGATGAACCTCTTTGATTCAATTGGATTAGATTAGGACATTTACTATTATTTAATTAAAAGAACAGTTAAAAGAGTTAAAATCAAAGTTTAATAACAAATACATTTTTAATATAGGGTTATACATAAGATAAATTCAATTATAAATTTTCCTTAAAAATATAAAAATATTTCCTACATAACGGTTTTTTATTTATAATTTTTAGAAATTAAATAATTTAATTTATTTATTACCCAATGATGATGTATTAATTAACTTATTAATGAAATATTAATATAATTTATATTATAAATACACAAATAAATATATTTTTAACGTTTTAATGAATTAAAATAATTTCATTGGTTAATATGACATGTTATGATTGATTAAATTAATTTTTTTTGAATTAATAATGTTATTAAGACTTTGAAAAAAAATCAATTATTAAATAATGTCAAAATTGACAAAAAGGAGTTTTTAAAACAAATATTATATTATTAATTGATATAATATTCCTAAAAATCTAAGGTTCGGCCAAAGGTCATATATGATGATAGGTATGTCATTAATGAACCAAATGAAGTACTTTTGGTATTTTATTGTATATTTGTTAACCAAATAATATAAAAATACAAAGAGACATGGGAAATGTTAAACTACTTATCTAAGAGTTAAATATAAATGATAAGGTTAATATAGTTACCCAAAACTGTGTAAAATATATTGGTTGAAAGTATTTCCACCCATCCCCATCTTATACTAGAAATAAGTAACTTTCTAGCCATTATAAACAGAATATGAATTTATTATAAAATAATATTTTATGTTATTCCTAAGGTGCCCCTCACCCCTCTTATAAAAGGGCACTCCCCCTTCTCTCAAATTCATACCTTCAAAGACTTTTCAATCATCCAAAACCTGCCCAAATATTCTATGAACTTACCTCACTTCAACCAAGAGTCCTTACTTTGATCATAAATCCATCCTATGGTTCCCTTTTTATCAAATCAAAAGGAAGAACCCGAAGAAGAGGTAATGTTTTCACCACCCTCATTTATGTTCCTTTTTTATTCCACTTATTCTTTATTTGTTATTTCCATTATAAAATAATAAATCTAGTATCTTTTATATAATATGTTGTTATTATAAAAATGGTACAACCATATTCAGTATTATATCCATCCTTGGAATGACATGTCAGCATATGTGCGTACATACAGCTTACCCTCTCCACGTCGTGGTGTAATTGTTATTCAAAACATTATTATTTATATGGGTATGATAATGATGTGTAATTGAAGTAAATAATAAATATAACATTATAATAATTCTATATATATGATATAACATCAAATTATATACGACTTTAATATCGAAAGAATTATATTGTCGCTCGTGTGTACGTACGGACTACCGTCTCCACAAAAGCGATGAGATTCATTCCTCATCGTATCCATAAAGAATAATTATCATTTGAAAATTAAAAGTAAATTTTAAGGACATGATATCATTCTGGATATGATTGAGATACAACCTATGGATAACAAACATGGCTTATGTAACCAAACATATAATGTAAAATTAGTAAGTGAACACCCGAAATGACGATAATACTAAAATATTATTAACCAAGCAATATTAAAAGATCATATATGATAACATATTTATGTATATTATTCTTTTATAATTTAATAACAATGATTTAACTATTATATAGGAGGTTAACCTACCATCGATCAAGAAAAAGTGCAAGGTAAGGGTTAATTTCACAATCTCTTCATTATCCGAGATTGTTTATACGTAATTATCTACTGGGACCTCTTTATCATCCACATCCATGTTTCATAAAAATGTATTTCAAATAATTTTTAATATTTTATAGAATATGGTTCAAATTCATTTATACCCTTGTTTGACATTTTATAAGAAGTTTATAAAGGAATCTTTCCATTGTTTTCCAAAGAAGGACCTTTTTAATCTTTTCGACAAAATTAAGGTATGAATTTCTTTTTTCAACTTATACAGAGGGTGCGGCTATGTTCTGCCATTATAAAATCGTCAAAGCTTCCCTTGCAAGATTATAAGAATATTTTCAGAGTAAATTTTTTCTATTATAATTATGTAACTTTTAAATGATTTAGAAAAAGAGATTTTTCACTCAAATAGTTTTGATTTCATCTCTGTCAAAATACTTCGATGGATTTTAAGCTTATTTGAAGATGATTTATTATGATACAAATCTTCTATATTGTATTGAAGGTTTTGTGATAGGTTTGACTATGGATGTTTTATTTTTATACCATTCATGTTTTATGGAGAATGTATTGACATTTCATATTCTAGTTTTAATAAGAATGTTTATGTTATGATTAAACCAGTTCATATGAGGAATGCATTGGGCTTAGTAAGTGACGGTTGGAGCCCGCTATAGCTCCTCGATGCATCAGTAGGTCTCATGAGACAAACTAGTGTCTTGGTACAAGGACTTGAAAAAATATTAATTATAGTTTTGGAACAAGGCCTTGACTATGTGGGTATGATAGTCTGGAATTTTGTATTCCATCATTATGAAAGTGGTTATTGATATTGCATGTGATTATTCAACTTGTATAATGTCCATGTGAATAAGTTAGTGAAATTATTTCACTTTACCTTTGCCATATTATGCGGAAGTTCAATTTTATAAAGATTTTTTTTTAGTTATACATTGCCTTAAATGTTTATGTTTATTTATGAAAGTTTCTGCTATATTGTTATCCTTATTGAGCATCTGAGCTCAACCCTTTCAATGTTTTAATTTTTATCAGGATGTGAAGAAGTTTTTTATGAATGACCTATAGGGAATGTATGAGGGGATATGAAGACATGATATTTTTGTTGTTTTTTTTCACTTTATGATGTAATTTAAGACTTATGAATATATCTAGTGTTTCCAAGGCTACTAAACTAATCAGTATTTCGAGACTTTTGTCTTTTGTGATCATGCCAATACTATGTAATAATGCACCGACTCTCTGTAATTTGTGTCAGGGCGTTACATGCACTGACCAGTTTCCCCTTTAGATAACTGAAGGCTACCTTGAACATCCCACTCCATAAAAAATAATGGTTCTTCTTGGTCAAGGATTTCAATGGTGCTGCAACATGAGATAAGTGTTACATGAACCTTCAGTAGTAACATTCTAGGCCCATAAAAATAGAAACCACCAACACATTCTCTAGTGCTTCCCTAGAAATAAATACTTTGACCATTGATGGGTCAACTTCTATTCCCTACTGGGACACCGCATGTCCAACAAAATTGAAAATCTCATGCCCTGAACATTCACTTAGACATTTTCCTATAGCGTTGGTTCTGTTAGAGGACCTCTAAAACTATCCACAAATGCCTGGTGTCATCCTCCTCTGATCTTGAGTGGATCAGAATGTCATCAATAAAAATGACTGCATACCTATCCAAATACTCAAAGAAGAAAAAGTTCATGAGCCCCATGAACATGGCTGACACATTTTTCACGCTAAACGACATGACCACGAACACAAGGTGCCCATTTCTGAACCTAAAAGATGTCTTCGACAAGTCACCATCCTTCACACTCAACTAGTGATATCCCTCCTATAGTTCAATCATAGAGATCAAACATGCACCCCTCAACTGGTCAAAAAGTTCATCAATCCTTGGGAGGGGGTAAGGGTTTATGATCATCACCTGATTCAGCCTTCAGTAGTCTATACACAACCTATGACCATCGTCTTTTTTCATTACAATCAAGACAGAATCACCCCATGCTGACATGATCGGTCAGATAAAACCCTTTTTCATCAGGTTATCAACCTAGTTCTGCAAATCCTTCTACCTAGAAAGCACCATCTAATAGGGATTCATTGAGATCAAACAGGCACCAGTTTTTAATTATATCACGTACTCAACATCACGTCGAGGGGTTAGATTCACCACATCTATAGAGACTATGTTATGGAACTCACTGATGATACATGGGATGTCCATTATCTCTATAATTGTCGACTCCACTAACATATCAGCTAATAAAGAATGAAGGGGCTCCACTCACCGGATGCCCTCCATGTAGCCCCGCTCGCCGAAAAATTATACATGCTGGCGACCCATATCTTATTACACGACCCTTCTACAGAAGCAGTCGATAACATCATAGGAGTAGTGGGAGCCCGCTATCCCTACTTCAGCTACTGAAGAGGCCTGGTTGGAAACTATTGCAACTGAGGTGGGAAGTAAACCTGCCCTCCTCCACTGTATTGGACTCGGTCCAAGAACTGATTCCATAGGTTCCCATAGCTACCAGAGATGAAGCATCTTAAAGCTGGGCTCACAGAGAATGGGTGAGGACCTGGTGATTGAAACTGGAACTACTGGTGTCTGATCCCCACAAGCCGAAACATTGAAGGTCCCGAGGCTAGATGCCTGCTATTGACGACCTTCCCCTTTTACAGGCTCAATTTGATCCCCTCACATGGAACACCTCCCAGCATGTGCATCCTCTCCACCACTTAATCTTTTTTTCGAACCTCTAGGTTTTTCGGTAAAGTGAAGGGAGTAACAACATTCTAAAGAGAAAGTCGGAGTGTCTGCTCAGAACGTCTTGCATGAGACTCCTCATCCTAAAAGCGGTCTTGAGAAAAATGGAGGATATCATTTAACTTGATCCCTAACTCCCTCAACATAATACTCCCTAGCTATAGGTAGAGTAGATCTTTCATCTTCTCATCCTTCATCATGGAAGAAAGGAATTCTCCCTAGAACTCTTTCTCAAAGTCATTCCATGAAACCTCAGCTTCCCTCATCTCCTTGAGGTGGAAATTACACCACTGACGCACACCTCCCAGCATCTGGCATATAGCCAAAGGAACCTAGTACTTAGCCAGATCTCAGTTCAAGCTGAAAACTATCCCCAATCCTCGATCAAGACTTTTGTCTCCATGTTTGCGACTATGCTCATACACCCTGAGGGTCTGCCACTGAAAATCCCAAAGTGTCTTCTACCCCTGGACATCCTCGACCTCTCGTTCATCCCTCTACTGATTAGCCAAATCAGCCACTTACGCCTCGATTTCTTAACTACTCGTGGTCGTCGTGTGACTTCCATACCTGCAAGGTAAACAAATAATTCCTAAGCTCGAGTAGTGTATAGGATTTCATTTATATTTTTCTTAAACATTTTATTCATTATGAATTCACAAAATACCCAGAACACACATGGGAATGAGTCATTATGATGCATCTACCCTTCCTAGGGTCTCTACCATTCAATCAGTGTAGCCTCACCTAGTAGTTTGGTAGGCATAGAGTCCTTGCATCAGATCAAGGGGGGGGTAAAATTTTATGTCCTAGATGGTATTCCCTAGCCTAATTGATGCACCAAGATTGTCTAACTTTATTTCCCTACAATCCCATGAAACCCTCACTGTGCATAACTCCAAACTCTATCCTATCTCTCACAATTTTCTTTTGATACCATTATTTCACAACCTACCTTTTCCAAGATGTGGAAAGGGACAAAAAACTTCAATCCCCTTACATTTTCAAGTTGAAAGAGAGATATTGAACCTTGAGTCACGCCTTAATTAGGTCCCATAGTGGAGAATAGAACCAAGGGTATATGATCACACATTATATGGAAGATATTATCCTTTTTATTTAGTATGATAAGAAGATAATATAGTGAAAACCCAAAAAAATCCAAAAATGATGGTAAAAGTAAAGCCAAAACTCATTACCATATGCATATTAAATGATGTACACATCCAATGTGTAATAAAACACAAATGAAAAATTACCAAAAGAAAATAAAATATCAACGGAAACTATCCCCATGTCCGGGCAAGTACGGTCCATCACTATCCTTGAAGTACACCTGAAAACATAAGAGTAGATTTATATACGTACGGTGATTATATAAGTATTGTAACATCCCAAGTAAGTAATTAATAATAGATATTTTTATATATGTCTATTAATGAATTTGATAGTGTTTTAGAGGCTTAAAATGCAAATAAATCCAATCTTAAACATTGAATACACTAATATTTTTAAAAGATTGTTTTACTGCCTTTTGATGGAAAACCATTTTTGAATCTATCTTTTGAAAATTTTATAAGCTATGTTTCTCAAAATAAACTTATTCTTTATGATTGGGAAATCAAAATTTACTTTTTGTGAATTTTTGGTATTTTTCTGACAATGTTCATTTTTTAATGAATAATGAAAAATACTGCATTTTACATTAAAACTGCTTCTTAATCTAATTTATTTATATGATTATATTATCTTTTGAATTGGTTTTAATGTGTAATCTGAATATATTTTTACCATTTAATCCAATGGTGGTCATTGGAATCAATTTCACTTTGAAATTGAACTTAAACTAGTGTCAATCTTTTGATACTTATTGTTTCATAAAAACACGCTATTTGCTCTGACAGCGGGAATTAATTATTAAATTAATTAATTTGACTTATATGTTTTGAATTTTGTAAAATAGACTTAATTTTTGAATTCAGAATATCAAATATAGCTTAGGGTGAAGTTTTGGTAATTTTCTGAAAAACTCTAATTTTTGATGAATAGTGAAACCACTAAGTAGTAATCAAGCAAACTGATTTTTCAGTTAAATGAAAGTTTACCACTAATGTGTATTGAATTTTGAAAATCCGACATATATGGTAGTCATTATTATATAAAATATGGTTCAATGGGATGAAAATAATTTTTTGGTGAATAATAACTTTTTTTCATTAATCGCGATTAGAGGTAATTAGTGTAATTTAAGGTAGAAATGATATTATAAAAATGTGAAAACACCATGACACTTGTCCTACCCCTATTTAATGAGTCATGGACGACCAAGACAACCCATGGGTCGATTTAGGGGACCCTATGTAGCCTCTTGGGTGAGATAATTACTTTAATGCCTTTTTTTTAAATAAAGGTGAAAATGACACTAACATAAATTGTTTTACTAAAAAAAATTTAGAAGGGGTTATACTAATCATAATTTTGTCTCTAAATACTATTTGGAAAGATAAAAATATTTCCTACATCAGGATATTTTTTTTATAATTTTTTGACATTAAATAAATTAATTAAATTATGACATAATGATGATGCAACGATGACCTCATTAATGAACAGTTTAAATAAAATGAAACGATAATATAAAATCTAAGACCTACACTTGTCCAAAAACAATTGGATGGGAGTATTTCTAAGCCATATCATCTTATCTTAGAAATATATCAATGTGGGACCTTATAAATTCGAAACACTTTTGAAAATAAAATAATAGTTTCATGATTTCTAAAAGTGCCCCTCCTCTCCTCTTATAAAAGGCCCCCACCTCTACCTCATTTCACACACTCCTCAAGCCTTTGGCTCGGCCAAACCCTGCCCATTTACTCTCTCCAAATCCCTCTCCTAATCCTAGAGGATTCCCTTTGGGCAGAATCCTTTCAAAGGAAGCCTTTAGGCTCAAATCAAAAGGAGTTACACTTTTAAAGGTAATTCATTCTCTCATGTTCATTTGTTTTATTTTGCTTCTCCAACCCCCTAAACTCTTCTTATTTACTTATTTTGTAACCACACCAGTATCTTCAATATAATAGGATGTTTTTATAATATTTATTCGAGCTACACTCTCACACAACTACATCAAATGGTTAAAGAACATACGGTTTCCGTGGATGGCGAAATTCTGCCTCCCGAAATGATGATTGTTCAATACTCATTTAACACCTTCAAAGGTGTCCATTATGATGCCACTATTTTTATATATGATATATAATATGTTTATTCTTTCCTTAAGCTTCTGTTTTTCTAATTTATGGCATACCATTATTGTTTCCATTATGGGTAAACACGATATCTTCATTTTAGGAAGTGCGGACTACCGCCCCTTGAAAGTGATTTGATTCGTTAATACCATATGTGGGATTTGTAAAGGATAAAGTTAATGATATTATATATGTTATTATACTGGAATTATAATATATTCTTATATCATTATGATTCCATTCCAAAAAATACGAAATAGAAATGGAAGTAGCGTTCATGCCTACGTACAGCTTACCGTCTCCATGAACGGTGAATTTCATTTCTTACCTCTAAATGTGATGTAATATTATAAATACATTTATATTATTAATATATATGATATATATGTTATCCAAATCATTAATAACATTCTGGATATAACAAACCTTTGACCAAATTAACAACATGTAAGTGTAAGAAGTCTATTTTTGACTTAAGAACCAAATACCGACAAGATGAACATTATTAACTTAAATGATTACAAGATTTTCATAACATGGTATAAAAGGAATAATGAACTTGAAAAAGGTTCTTAAGCAAGTAGAGATTAACTCAAGTTTATTATTCAAGAGATTAAAGAACTGTCGGGTCAAGTCGGATACGAGGTATGGGACTTCGTCTCAATCTCCTTTCATTGAGGCATATTTTATTTTATACACAACTTTCTTTTACACGTTGTATAAACCCCTTTTACTTTTACGTTTATTCAAAAGGAATATTTTTTATATGAAGCGTTTACTAAACAACAAAAGGGAATGTTTTTGTCGAACGTATGCAGCGACAATGACTTCGCCGCCGCCGTGACCATTATTTGAGTTTCGGCTTCCTCTACAAGCCATTCCTTTTTTAAAGAAAAATAAATACCATGTTTTACTTTTCTTTTATTTTGTTGTTGAAAATGGTTTTCATAATATTTTTCTATCAATGTGTGGTATTGATATATTGTGATTGAAAGGTGGAAATGTTATGTTTCCTTTATGCATGTTTTTTGTGATACGATTATGTTAAGGTTCATGGGCATTATTATGAAGACGGGTGGTTCCGTGATAAACTAAGGGCGGGTGAGCCCAATATAGCTCTCCAATGCATTGGGTAACGCGAAGGAGTGAAACGTTAAGGTTTCTCCAAAGAGATTTAGGGAATATACTATGATGGGTATTCCAAAATTAACCAAGAGGGTTACTCCCTACGTAAGAATGTTATGAATGCCTCAAGTTACATTTATGTCTTATGATTTCTATGATTTATTCATGATTTGATGAGGTATGTTAAAGTGCTTATGTTTTATGGGTAATGTATGATCTCATACTTATGTATATATGTACCCATGTTTCCTTTCCATATTTTTATATCCCTTACTAAGATTTTTATGCTCATCCCATGTTTTTTTGAAATGTTTTTCACAGGTCAAGGGAAAGGTACATGATATGATGATAGTGTCAAGGAAGTGTCAAGAAAGAATCCATGTTTTATTTTAAATATGTTTTCCTTGATGGGAATGATGAATACTGTCTTTATGTAACCACTTTGTTTATATGTGGAATGTATTGCAAGTTTTATGATCTAATTATTTAAAACTCTAAACCTGAAAAGATCATCGACGTGTAATCTTGTGATAACTCAAGATTATGTAAGGTTTAAGGTTGGGGCCTTATAGTTGGTATCAGAGGTCGGTTTAGATAAATTTAGGAGTTAGAATTCTATTAAATGATTATCCAAAAATATTTTTTTTCAAATGATATAGAATTTGAAGATTACCATGTTTCTTCATCTAAGACAAGTTTGTTCAGAATGGTTTTCCGCAGAGGAAACAGGGAAGCAGTGCTAGGAAGGAATACAGAAGGAAATAACCTTCCGAATTAGCATCCTGAGACGGTCGGAATTGGAACTGAACAGTTTGTTGAAGTAATGGCGCAGTTGACTCAAGTGATAAATGGTGTTGGTATCCAGGCACGAGATCAGCCAGATCAACCGCAGAGGAACATGTCAGTGGTGGAACATTTCATGAGGCAACATCCCCCATCATTCAGAGGATCATCTGACCTTGTGTCAGCTGAAGGGTGGATTAAAGCACTGAAGAATATTTTTGATGTCATGGGGTGTTCAGACAATCAAAAGGTTAGTCTTGCTATTTATCATTTGGACGGTGAAGGAGATCAGTGGTGGTCGATGGTTAAAAATATCATAGATGCTGATGAGATTGATGCTCTCAACTGGGATGAATTCAAAGGTATGTTTCTTGAGAAGTATTTTCCTAAGGCTGTTCGACATAGGATGGAAAATCAATTCTTGGAATTGAGGAAAGAGGAAGACTCAGTGGATACCTATGAAGAAAGGTTCACTCGATTGGCAAGGTATGATCCAAATTTTATCCGAGACCTTGATAGTAAAATGAATCGTTTTTACTCAGGATTAAAGCCAAAATATCAAAGGGCATTAGCTTCTCATGAGTTTAAAAGTTATGAAAAGCTTGTTCGATGTGCTGAGAAGGTGGAAATGGAGTTTTCCAATGATCAAGTGTTCTATAACAACCAACAGAAGAAGAGACCGAGGTGGCAGGAGAAAGGTAAGAATTCTTCAAAAAAGACTGATGGTAAGAAAACTAATTTTCGAGTTTGTGATAAATGTAGCAAAAGGCATGCTGGGGAATGTCTTTTGAATTCTTGAAAGTTCTACCGATGTGTTAAGATGGGACATAAGGCTCGTGATTGCGCTGAAAAGGTTCAAGGTGAAGGTAAGACCAAATTTGATTTACAGTTAGTGAAATGTTTTAAGTGCAATGAGATGGGTCACTATTCAAATGAGTGTCCGACAAAGAGCTTGAGTGATGGGAAGCAGTTAGACTACAAGAAGAAAGGGGTGGTGAAATCCTTTGCTACTACTTCAGCAGATGTCGAGCTATCAAATGAAGTTGTATCAAGTACTTTGTTTGTTTTTTCAGATTATGCCAGCGTGTTGTTTGATTCGTGGTCTACACATTCTTTCATCTCTAAAACCTTTTCTAGTAAAATGGGAATACCATCTCAAGAAATGACTCCTGAACTTTTGGTAAAAACACCTGGGGGGAATGTTGAGGCAAAAAGAATTTATAAGAATCTTCCTATCCTTATCTGTGGAAAGAACCTACTTGAAAACCTTATTGTTTTACCTCTAGTAGAGTTTGATGTTATCCTGGGTATGGATTGGCTCTCTATTTACCATGCTAAGATTGACTTTAGAGCTAAAGAAGTTTCTTTTCAGAAAGAATTTTAGTTTGTGTACAATAATGAACCCTTACTGTTGATAACTTATCAAGAGGCCGAGAAACTAATAAAAGATGGAAACGAATGTTACCTTGCACACATCGTTGAAAATAAAGGAACTGTTCAGATTAATGATGTGCCAGTGGTAAATGAGTGTCCAGATGTTTTTCCTGATGAGTTGTCTGGAATAATACCAGATCGGGAAGTTGAGTTTACTATTGACTTAGTTCCTAATGCAAAGCCAATTTCAAAACCCCCTTATCGAATGGCTCAAATTGAACTTTTAGAGTTGAAGGAGCAATTGCAAGATTTATTAGAGAAAGGTTTCATTCGACCTAGCACATCACCATGGGGTGATCCTATTTTATTTGTTAAAAAGAAAGATTGTTCTATGAGACTTTGCTTTGATTATAGGGCCTTGAATAATATCACTGTTAAGAACAAATATCCTTTGCCTCATATCGATGGTTTGTTTGATCAGCTCCAGGGAGCTCAGTTTTTTTTCAAAGATTGACTTGAGATCGGGGTACCATCAGCTGAAGGTAAAGGAAGAAGATTTTCCAAAGACCGCGTTCCGTACAAGATATGGCCACTATGAATTTGTAGTAATGCCTTTTGGGCTAACCAATGCACCTTCTGTATTCATGGACTTAATGAATAGAATTTTCCATGAGTTCTTGGATAAATTTTTGGTGATTTTCATTTATGATATTTTGGTGTTTTCAAAAAGTAAAGAGGAGCACGAAAGAAATTTAAGGGTTATCTTGCAAACCTTAAATAAAAAGAAATTGTATGTGAAATTCAGCAAGTGTGAGTTTTGGTTGCAAAAAATTTCCTTCCTTGGTCACATTGTTTCTAAATATCGGATAACTGTTGATCCCGCAAAAACAAAAGTTGTGGAAGACTGGCCAAGACCCACAAATGTAACTAAGATTCGTAGCTTCCTTGGTTTGCCAGGCTATTACCGAAGGTTTGTTAGAAATTTTTCACGGTTATCTAGTCCAATGACTAAGCTAACTCGGAAGGGTGTTAATTTTATCTGGACAAAAGAATGTGATGATTGTTTTCAGGAGTTGAAAAGAAGATTGGTGAATGCTCCAGTTTTGGCACTACCTTCCAGGAATGGTGAGTTTGTTATATATAGTGATGCTTCATTGAAAGGACTTGGTTGCGTTCTAATGCAGAATGACCAGGTAATTGCTTATGCTTCACGACAGTTGAAAACTCATGAGGTAAATTACCCTACACATGATCTGGAATTAGCTGATGTTGTGTTCGCTTTAAAATTTTGGATGCTTCATTTGTATTGAGTAAAGTGTGAAATATATACCGATCACAAAATTTTAAAGTATATATTCACTCATAAAGAGATAAACATGAGAAAGAGGAGATGGCTGGAATTAATCATGGATTATGATTGTACAATTCATTACCATCCGGGAAAATAAAATAAAGTGGCTGATGCTTTGAGTCGAAAAATTAATGCTTCATTAGAAATGTTGCGTTTGGAACGTGATCCTTTAGTTAGGGATTTGATGAAATTTGGCATAGAAGTTGTTGGTGAAAGAATTTCTTCTGTTTTGTTTCAGGTATCAGTGAGATCATCTCTATCAGATAGAATCAAGCAAGCACAGAAGCAAGACAGTGAGTTGCAGAAAAAGGTAGAGCTGGTTCAGAAAGGTAAGTTGCCTGAATTCAACATTGATAATGATTGCGTTTTGAGATTTGGGAAGAGATTGTGTGTGCCTTGTGATTCACAGTTGAAGACAGAGTTGTTATGTGAAGCTCATAGTTCTCCGTTTTCAGTTCATCTTGGCAGTACTAAGATGTATAGAGATCTGTGGGAGTATTACTGGTGGGATGGAATGAAAATAGATATTGCTGATTTTACTGTGAAGTGTTTGACATGTCAACAGGTTAAAGCATAGCAGCAGTTACCGAAAGGAATGCTTCAGCCATTACCAGTTCTAGAGTGGAAATGGGAGAATATATCAATGGACTTTGTTGTCGGATTACCGAAGACATCTCGAGGTAATAATGCAATCTGAGTTATTGTTGATCGCTTGACCAAGTCTGCTCATTTCCTTGCTATACGAGATACTTTTTCCCTAGATCAACATTCTCGTTTGTATCTTAAGGAGATAGTCAGGTTTCATGGATTTACCCTCTCCATTGTGTCTGATCGTGATCCTAGGCTCACTGCTAACTTTTGGAAAGGCCTTCAGAAGTCTTTGGGTACTGAATTAAATTTTAGTACAGCTTTTCATCCTCAATCAGATGGGCAGTCAGAACAAACAATTCAGACATTTGAGGATATGCTATGATCTTGTTCTATGGATTATCATGGAAGTTGGGACCAATATATTTCTTTGGTTGAATTTTCATATAATAACAGTTTTCATTCCAGTATACAGATGGCTCCATTTGAGGCATTATATGGAAAACGGTGTCGAACTCCAGCTTTTTGGGATGAAGTAGGGGAAACGAAGTTGATGGGACTAGAATTGGTAGAAGAGATGGCAGAAAAAGTTCAGCTGATTCAGAAACACATGAGAACAGCTCAGATCAGGCAGAAGAGTTATGCGGACAACAGGAGGAAGGATCTCTCTTTTGAGGTAGGTGATCATGTTTTTCTCAATGTTTCTCCATGGAAAAGTGTTATCTGATTTGGTAAGAAAGGAAAGCTAAGTCCAAGGTTCATTGGACCATATGAAATTCTGGAGAGAGTTGGATCAGTTGCATACCGAGTGGCTTTACCTCCGAGTTTATCGCAAGTACACAATGTTTTTCATGTTTCGATGTTGAGAAAGTATATGCCAGATCCATCTCATGTTTTGAGTCCAGAGGTAGTTCAGCTGGAAGAGAATCTATCTTACGAGGAACAACCGGTCTAGATTATTGACTACAGGGAGCAAGTGTTACAGAATAAAATGATTAAGCAGGTAAAGGTTTTGTGGAAAAACCACATGATGGAAGAGGCAACATGGGAATCTGAAAATGCAATGAGGGATAAGTACCCCCATTTATTTGATAAGTAAATAAATTGCGGGGACACAATTTTCTAAAGGGGGGAAGGATGTAACATCCCACGTAAGTAATTAATAATAGATATTTTTATATATGTCTATTAATGAATTAGATAGTGTTTTAGAGGCTTAAAATGAAAATAAATCCAATCTTAAGCATGGAATACACTAATATTTTTAAAAGATTGTTTTACTGCCTTTTGATGGAAAACCATTTTTGAATCTATCTTTTGAAAATTTTATAAGCTATGTTTGTCAAAATAAACTTAATCTTTATGATTGGGACATCAAAATTTACTTTGTGTGAACTTTTGGTATTTTTCTGACAATGTTCATTTTTTTAATGAATAGTGAAAAATACTGCATTTTACATCAAAACTGCTTCTTAATCTAATTTATTTATACGATTAGATTATCTTTTGAATTGGTCTTAATGTGTAATCTGAATATATTTTTACCATTTAATCCAATGGTGGTCATTGGTATCAATTTCACTTTGAAATTGGACTTAAACTGGTGTCAATCTTTTGATACTTATTGTTTCATAAAAACACGCTATTTGCTCTGACAATGGAAATTAATTATTAAATTAATTAATGTGACTTATATATTTTGAATTTTGTAAAATAGACTTCATTTTTGAATTCTGAATATCAAATATAGCTTAGGGTGATGTTTTGGTATTTTTCTGAAAAACTCCAATTTTTAATGAATAGTGAAACCACTAAGTGGTAATCAAACAAACTGATTTTTTAGTTAAATGAAAGATTACCACTAATGTGTATTGAATTTTGAAAATCCGACATACATGGTTGTCATTAGTATGTAAAATGTGGTTGAATGGGATGAAAATAATTTTTTGGTGAATAGTAACTTTTTTTTCATTAATCGCGATTAGAGGTAATTAGTGTAATTTAAGGTAGAAATGATATTATAAAAATGTGAAAACACCATGACACTTGTCCTACCCCTATTGGATGAGTCATGGCCGACCAAGACAACCCATGGGTCGATTTAGGGGACCCTATGGAGCCTCTTGGGTGAGATAATGACTTTAATGCCTTTTTTAAAATAAAGGTGAAAATGACACTAACATAAATTGTTTTCCTAAAACAATTTTTAGAAGGGGTTATACTAATCATAATTTTGCCTATAAATACTCTTTGGGCATTTATTTAATTAAC
The DNA here is from genome assembly GCA_963277665.1 of Viscum album. Taxonomy (NCBI): domain Eukaryota; kingdom Viridiplantae; phylum Streptophyta; class Magnoliopsida; order Santalales; family Viscaceae; genus Viscum; species Viscum album. Next base: position 133,966,335 of record OY728162.1, read on the forward strand.
CAGGTTTACTTGATTAACCAGTTTCAATGTTACATCTATTCAATCACAAAATTATCAAGAAAACAGAGTATCATTAGTGTGCAAGATAGGATCACCAACGACCATGATTTTCAGTGGTCATAGGCCCATATGATTCAAAACATTTAAATGATGACAAAATAGTATAGCGGTATCATCATAAAACTCACCCCTTCATTCTTTAGAAACCATTTATTATCTTCATTAAGGTTCGATTTCATCCATTCTCGTGGAAACATTTTCCTACCCACCCAACATGATAAAAAGTTAAGAGAGATGAAGGAAGACCCTACTTGGATGATCAATGATTGATTTTTTCTCCACGGCCAAGAACTGGGGATGTTCCACTTGTAGTAAACTCTAAAGATCCAAGGGTGAGCAAAAAGGGTTCTATCATGGAATATGATTTGTCGGTGGAAGAGGGACTCCAAACGCATAGAGAGAGAAAATGGAAAAGAAGAGATGATCTTGTCTTAAGAAAAGGCCATATCCAAAAAATAGGGAGATGATTTGGAAGTACATAAAAGTCATATTGTGTATCAATTGTGTGGATGGGATGTTTCACAAATTTGGGATAAATTAGAATTTAATAATTATACTCGGAGATGGTGGAGATAAGAGAAGTGAGTTAACTTGTTTCCTTTAAATGGGGGTAAATGTGTAACATGTGTGAAACTGTAAAATATGACATGGTGTGAAACCAATGAAAAATGCCAATTTTTTTGATAACCTATGGGTCGCCCAATTAATGGGGGTTTAAAACATCTTTCACTAGCTTTAAATGGATTTTAATGGCGTATTAAGATGATTTTACCTCTGAATAAACATCACTGGGGAAAAACTGGAAGGTCTGGGGAATATAGGGAAGTACTTGTCGTTAGGTGTGGAATTGTTTCCCTGGCACCATTACCCTGGCACCATCGCCCTGGCACCATCCCCTGGAACCATTTCCTTAGAATTTCCGCCCTGAAACTGTTGACCTGCCACCATCTCCCTAACACTGTTTCCCTGACACAGTCACCATCGCACTGTTTCCCTAAAACCATTTTCCTCTCCCCGTCGCCGTGGCCCCAATGTAGTTTGGTTATATTGAAGACCCATAAGTTCCACTGATAACCATCATTGCCACCGATGCCCATCGTTGCCACCAATGATAATCGTTGCCTCTGACACTGATCGATGCCAACAGTGCACATCAGTGCTGCCAATGATCATCGGTGCCATCGTTCTATATATCTCGAAATTGGTTAAAGTCTTTAATAAGTCACCAATCATCCCCAGGATACCTCAGACACCATAAATTTGGAAATATAATGGACTAAAAGGGTCCAGACCATTACATATCATGATTGATTTTTGGTGAGTCAAATTCAACTTGAATCTGTATTACTTTATATTAACATACTATATCTTAATCGTCAATGTAGTTCTTTATTTAGGGGTTAATGAAGGATAGTTTAGATAAAAATTCTCCCATAAATAAATATTATTTATCACCTCTTATTAGTGTGTGATTGGTACCACATAAGAACCATCTATGTTGGTTATTTATTCTGATCATTAGAGGTAGATGACATTTTCATTTTTTGACTTGTTCTATAACTTGAAAATTTAGTTTCTTGTAATTTCATTCATATAATTATGAAGAATATGTTATGAAATTTTAATAAAAACATTTAAATTTTATGAATTATAAACAGTGTATTTTAAAAAAAATTAGAAAATACCTATTATATTACAAGGTTTTAAATTTGGATTTATTTTAAGACATGTAAGTTGTTTGATTAAATGTTTTAAAAAAATTATTTCTTTCAAATAAATTAATAGGTGTGAGACCTTAGCATAAAAATGGAATTTTGTGAGTTCATATTGTATTAGGAGACACCTTTTTGGTGTCAAAAAGATTGTTAATACAAGATATATAAACCTAGGATTCAAAGCTAACTGATGAATTGATTGGATGGAAATGATTTCGGTCATGATTTTTAATTGTTCTGGGTTGGATGCATGCCTACGTGTGTATGATGTGAAATTTTTATGTCAAGATGATATAATAGATGGTCTATATGTTTATATTAATTTAATTAATTTTCTAAAATACATTGATTTTCCTTTCATTTCTTCAACAAATATTTTTTAACTGTGAGATAACTTAATCATTCCTTAGTGGAGTGGGTTCGAATAGCTAATAGAGATATCCTACATGATTTCCATACTCACCCCTTCATATACACCTCAATATGTATACAAATGATGTTCCACATAAAATTTAAAAATGAATAGTATCATACTTATCATAATAGAGTATCATGAAGATAAATTATAGATATGGTGTTTTTTATCATAGTAATTCTCATATGGAGTGGTTGTGTAAATCTAGATTAGTGTTTCTATTTCGTGATGTTTTTTTAGTTTTTTTGTATGTATTATTTCACCTATTTTTGTTAATATATTATTATTTGTAAGAGGAAAATATTTTAAAAGAAGAAAATTGTGTTTGATATAATATCAATCAAACAAAAATGAGAACAAATTAACCACAAAATATTTTTTTTTAAATTTTAATATCATTGATAGGTCGTGTTTTATACAACACTGAGTTTAAATAAATTGTAATATACTATTAAAATACTATAATTTATGGTGAAAGATAAAACCTAGCTATCATATTAGAGGGTATAAATTCGAATAAATAGATTGTTATATATATATATGACATGTATAAAATATATTCAATTAATATCAATTTATTGGAAATAAAATAGAAATCCTCTGAAGAAAAAATAATTGTTTTAAAAAAATGTATTTTCAGAAAGGGTGGTTTCATAACGCTTTGCACACATGCATTAAAATAGTTTTTTATAAGTTATAGAATATTTATTTTAATAAATTATCATAATTTTGGAAATTGTGATATCAACATTAAATTAGAGTTAATTTTTTGTAAAAAAAATTTGAAAATATTAATTTTTTTACAATTAGTTATAAATACTTATTTTTATTGAAAACTGCCATTTTGTTTAAAGAATTAAGAATTAAAATTTTGATGTAAAATTATTTTAGAAGTAAATATATCGTAATAATGTAATTATATATACAATTTTTTTCATTTTAATAAAATTTATTTTTATTTGTGAAAATAAAATGTTATATATATATAAGATTTCTCTCTTTAGAAAACTACACTTTCATCATCTGTGCAATATTAATTATAAATTAAATTTTATCACTCATGTGAATTCAATATCGAAAAATGGATTATTTATTTTGAGTCATATTAATAAATATTATATAATATTGTCAACATAACAGTTTTCATTTTCATTAGTAAAAATAGTAAATATTAGTTAATTTGGTAATGTATAAAATTTTATGAGGGGTTAAAATAAATATATATCCATTAAATTTAGAAATAAAATATTAAAATTATTATTTTTTTACCCTATTAAAACCTTATATATTCGATGTTTTTAAATTACCCATTTTTTAACCTCGTGGAAAATGAAAAACCTGGGTATGGATTTTTCATTACAAAAATGATAAGTGTGTCCTCTTCCCCACTAATAAAATACAACCACTATCCTCTAATCATCACACTCCCAAATACATTTTGTTTATAAAATACCTACCTTAATATCACCCTCACATCACTGCTCACTTCTTAGAGGCATTTTTGGCCAAAAATGATAATTTGGAAATGCATTACGTATAAACATTGTATGGTTTTCAGAAAAATTTGTAATGATCTTAACCATTCATTTTTATTTTCATTATTTCTCTAACTCATTGAAATATTCTCAAAATGATATAAAATAATATTTAAAATCTTTATTATATAATTATTTTTATATTTTAATATAATTAAAAATATACAAATCCACATTAATCAAATTATAAATGAAAATATTGATCGTCTTTATAGTATAATTCGTCCTCAAGAACGGATGTGATTTGATTTTCATCATAAACTATCACAGCTGCATATAATGATGGATTTAGTATATTAATATGATAATTATGACATCAATATACTTTAATTAATTATAATATAACATATAAACTCTTACTATCTAACCATTTGAGAAATAATAATGTCGCTCATTTGTATGTATGGACTAACTCATCCACGTAGAGATGCGAAATTTTATTCATTTCATTTTTACATAGATAGTAATAACGATATATTTAATTAATATAAACAAAATATTTGACATAATAATTTTTCTAAAAAAGTTTAATACAATTTACTTTTTACATACCATCTGTTGTAATATTAGAAATTTATTTTATGTGTATGTATGACCTACTGTCTATATGAATGATGAAACATTTTTTCCTATATCTAACATTTAGAGAATATTATGAATACTAACATAATAAAAATTTATGATATTTATATCATGAGTAAAATTTTGAAGATGATTTTTCCATTCTCAAAGTAAAATTTATAAAATTATAAAAAAAACATACATGAAAGCAATTGTCTCATGGATCTATAATTTTATGAAATAATTATTAATTAAATAACCGGAAAAGAATATAAGTAAATCATATATATTATGATTACATAATTATGGTTTTGTAATATCTTAATAATAATTCAATAGTTTTATACATGATGTGCAGACCCATACAATGGAATTTAGACCAAATGTAATGGATTTTATCTCAAAGTGTCTTCTTTGGGACCAATGTAATATAATGAATTTATATTCATTAATAAGGTGTATATAAATCACCGTTGGAATGAATTATCATGAATATATTAATTATTATTATATTTAATGTTTCATTTGAATTTATTTTTTGAACCTCCTTGTTTTAATACTCACAAATCTTGTTTATTAGGTTTCTAATGAGCATAGAATTTTATGATAGTATGTTATTTTGTAAATTATATGGAAGAAATTTTTCTATATATATTAAACTGGAAATGTTAGATAAAATGTTAAATCTTTAGTTCAACATCCCACCTCTAGATGTTCTACATCAAGATTCACTCTAACATTAGACTCCTTCTACCTCCACACATGCTTCCGTCAGTGTCATGCTTCCACCAAGCACTTTATATCACCTAATGTGATATTGTTAGTTCTATCATGATACCTATAGATATACTACCATTTTTCAATTATATTATCTATATATATGATACCTCCAAACATATTTTACCATTGGTTCAATCATTCTACCTACAGGGGTCTTATCGTCCGCTTGTGTTATAGTTGGACCATGCCATTGTAATCTTACTACCATAATTTTTCTACATCATTTGATCTTAATGCACCAAATGGATACTTTATGCGAGTTAATGCAGATATCCTCAAATGAATTTATTAATGATTATTCATAAATTACTCCATGGATGAATTGGAGATAATTTATAATTTTCCTAATTTTCTTCTATCTATGTGGATCGATAAAATCATTAATATTATTCTGTGATGGGTAATTTGATGTTACATAGCTATTTATTCTAATGATATCCCTCATAAGAATTTCTCATGACATCCAGTTTTACAAGATAATAAAAAAAAATACAATTGTAAATGTGTGAAATATACTGATGATCAGAATCCTATTATACACTGATTTACTAGATCTATGAATAATTATTCTAGATAATCTACTGACCAAAAAACAAACCTCCGTGATACTCTATTTTTCATCAACTTCAAAGAAACTTATTTAATCGTCCTACTAATACAAAGATGAGTACCTTTGAGATTATATTAATATTTAGACTCAATAGAACCATATTTTCTAAAAAATAATTTCTTCTCTCTCTTTTTTATGGTTTCCTTTTAGGAAGTGTGATATTGTACTCGATTTATCTTTTCACATTGAGTCTATTTTTTAAACTAATTAATAATCGATATTCTCCCATATTTCATTTTATCAAATTACCAATGGGAACCTTGTATGAGGTCTTACATGGCGTGACATATTTTTACTCCCATATAAAACTGTGTAAGGGACCTTGATCCTAGACAACATGTGTTCGTTTTCATATAGAATACAGATCCATGTTATGGATTAGATTACGCTTAGATAAATATTTTTAATAGTATGTGATTTCCAGGTTGAGGGTATTTATTTTAAATTTGGTAATTATAAATGTTTTTAATTTCTATATTGGGTTTTAGTATTGTTTTTCTATATTTTATTTTCCAAAGATAAAACTACATTATCTTTTTTAATCTGTAAAAAAGACTTATACTTTGATAATTAGTCTTAACCTATGATTATATAATGGATTCAATTATGTAAATCAGTTTCAATAGTTAAATTAATATAAAATATTTTTTTAATTGATCCCTAATAATACATTGAGATGTATTTTGAACACTCAAACATATATTATTATACTATATTGATTAACTGGTTATTTTTAATTAAATAGGGGATTCTACTTTAAATAAATTTTAAAATAAATTATATTGGATACTCAATTCACCCCATCTCAAGTTACGAACTCCAACTAACATTTTTTATTAATAGATTTTAAATTTTCATTTGAACATTGATTTTTATAAATAAATGATCTTAAATTTCTATAATTTATATATTTTTTTATTCATAGATAATAGGAAAGAGGGATATAATACAAACAGACCCCCTTATTTTAATGCCACAGAATAGGTTTATTGTAATATTAAAATGAAATTTCATCTTCAAGTAATGAGTTTTGATATCAATACTATCATTGAAGTCATACATGAATTGCTAAAAACATCTAGAGCTACATGGAGTGATAATTCTAAAGTATCATATAATAATAATTGTTTATACATGAAGTCCTTTTATTTTTATTTTCGTGATGATAAATTTAATAGCATATCATCATGTACTATTGCTTTTTAAATTTGGGATATTTTAATTGTATCTCATAAGGGATAATATAATGTTAAAGAAATTCACATTAATACATATACAATAAATTATGATACTTTTTATAATGAAAACTTATCATCCTATTTCAAATATGTATATATGGTTCACTGAGATCATTGAGACAATTCAGTTATTAGGAAAACCTATTAATGCAAAAGATCTAGTGATGTTCATATTGAGGTGTCTACTGGATATATGGAGAGGAACTTCTGTCTCAATATAATAATATTGTGAAGTAATAAAGTAAATTTTCATATAGATTATATGAAATATTCTACTGTATGGGGTGGAACTCAAAGTGAATAGAGAAGAGGAGGATGAAGGAAAAATAAAACCTAAAGACTTCAAATCTACATCCTAAAAAAAGAGAAACTCCACGTTGATAGTTGAAGTGATGAATAGCCACCTACATTGAATGATTAATAAATCATACACTTGGATAGAATATAGGACAAAAATTTCAATTTTAATAAGTAATAAATGATATAAAATTATAATTGAAAATATGACAATAAAGGTAATTGGAGAAATTACTACAAGAAGAATAATGATATAAATGAGAAAATATGTAATGAATGTAGGAGGAAATTCCATGTCAATGATGACATTCATAAAATTAAAAAAAATATGTATGATGATAAGGATATAAGGTACAATAATTAAATGAAATAAGAATTTAGTGGTTTAGATGATTGATCGAGTGATTTAGAATCAAACCAAGGGGATAAGAATGAAAAAGATTACATGTGTTCTATGATAACTAAACTTCAACAAATAGAATAAACTAATATTGTCTAAAATTTTAGCTCGAACTATTAATATTTATAGATATCATCCTCTTGATTTGATAATTTTACATCAACATAGAGGAACACAGACTAGAGCTTCTCAAAGAGGTCAGATTGAACATCAAGAATTCATGTATTATTAGGAACATATGAACAATAATGATGAAATCACAGATGAATTCTAGGAGATGTAAATGTAAGAAAAAATCACCAATTTTTAGGGAAATAGAATTTTGGAAGTAGTATATAGAACTAAAGACACATTAAATATTCTCACTAAGTGGGTGTTTTGAAATATAGTTGATGACTCCAAAAATATAGTAATAAAACATTATTTTGGTTTCACATGGTTATAGTCAAGAAGAGTGTATTGACTATGAGAAAAACTTTTCACATGTAACTAGACATTAATCAATCCCGATACTTCTTAACTATGCGGCACAATTGGATTTTAAACTCTATCAAATGAATTTCAATACTGTATTATTAAATTGATATATTTTTTTGGATGTTTTTTTAATAGGACATAGAATCAAATTCCTCACTTTAAATGTCATGTTTTCAATTATCTAAATTTTTATATTTTTTGAAACATGATCTTACAGAATGATGTGATAGGAAAAAATCTTTTATGATTTCTAATGGTTTTTGAAAATGAAAATAATATCCTACTCTTTTTATAAAAATATTTTCAATTTTTGTTTCAATAGTACAAATTTATGTGGATTATATTATTTTGGATCTTTAAAAAACTATTTATGAACTTTTTTTTCAAAAAAAATGCCTTGTGAATTCAAAATGTTTTTAATGGATGAAATTAAATTCTTTCACTATTTTTAATTTTTCTAAAATAAATATGTAATTATATTAAATCTAATAAAGTATACTAAAGGAATTATAATTTTTTTGGATAACACATCAAGTACTGATACTCTCATGATTACAACTTGTGAGGAGGATCTTGATGATACTAGAAAGACTATTGATTAGACCAATTATAGAGGTTTTATTAAAATATTTCTATACATAATTGTTATTAATCTTGTTAATATGTTCATTGTTTGTATGTAGGGTCAATTTCATGAAAATCTTAAATAATATCGTTTACATAAATTTAAAATAATTTTAAAATACCTAAAATAAAAAACATATTTATGAATTGTTTATCCTATAGAAAAATCATTTGATTTGGTACGTTATTTAGATACAGATTTTGGTGGATGCATGTTAGATATAAAAAGATCATCTGGAAGATGTCACCTTTTGGGAAAGTCAATTGTATCTTTGTGTAGTAAAAGAAAAAAAATATATTTCATTGTCCACTACTAAAAATGAATACTTCGATTTATGAAGTATTTCCCAAATTTTTTTGATGAAACATGAATTTCTATAATATAGAAATACATTTAGATATTCTCTAAAAATTATGAAGAAAAATTTCAACACATATTTCTAAAAATATTTTATCTCATTCTTGGATAATGAATACTGATGTAATACATCTATTTTTTGGGAAATTTTCAAAATAGGTGATATAACCCATGAATTCATATGAATTAAACATCATCTTGATGACAATTTTAAAAATCTATAGAATTATTATAGATTGAAAAATATCAAACTTGTGTTGGGAATGGAGCTGAATCATGTATATTCCAATTTCATATGTTGTTGGTACACTGTTGGTTATATTCGTTTGGTGATACACTATTTTAATGATCCACCATTATAATGATCGATTGTTGGTGATTGACCATTAGAATGGTCCACCGGTGGTAATCCATTGTTTGAATGATCCACCACGGGTGACACACTATTGGGTGATCCACCATTGTAAGGATCCATCATTGGCTGACACACCATTACAATTATCCACCATTGTGATAGTACTGATCAAATATATATATTATGGTTCTATGAGTCTGATTTCCAAATATTAAGTGTAACACATTTAATTAATTTATTAATTTATGTTTTATTAAATATTTTTTAAATTCCTTAATTGGTAATTCAGAATTAAATCCTATTTTAAAACAAACACTCTCTCATGCCTAACATTTGATCTATTTTGACTTCTTTTCTATCCTAAATTTCATCCATCCTCAAGAACATACATAACCATTCATTTTTTCATAAGAGTGAGTGTTATGTGTCCCGTAGTGTCATCTCCCGGAGGATAATGTCTTCTGAAAAAATCTTAGGGATAATCGATCTATGCTGTAGTGAAATCGAAAAAAAATAATATTCTAAAACTTTTACTGGATATAGGGAATTATGTAGATGAAAAAAAAAATTTCATGAAATTCATTGGTGCTCAAAGTTATTTTGGACCAGGGAGGGAATGATTGGTTCTCCTAAAATTATAGAACATTGTATCTAAGGATGGTCAAACATTTATAATAATAAAAATGGTATTAAATTGGTAAAATGAAATATTTTATTTTGAGTATGATCTTTTTTAATCATATTAGATTTTCATCAGGAGAATATGATTGTTTCATAAATCTACTACATCAAGGAGTTTATGATGTTTATCAAGGTTTAATAATGATTGATAGTGGGATTTTTTTATATGGGGAAGAATTGTATCATATTATTGGTAATGTTTATGTAATAAGGATTTATTCTATAAATCTATCAATTAAACTTAGACTCATTTGGATGTTCTTTTAGATTTTTTATGCCTTAAGTAAAGGTATTTTAGGACAATGAGATATTAGTATTTGTATCTATTATTCATTGTGAAATGTTTTTTTAAAATTAATATTTTTACATATCTTATGGTTCACATGATAGAGATTTGTAAGTAATATTATAGATCAAAAATATTTGATTTACACTAACTAGATCTCATCTATATTATAATCCAAGGCATTAGTTTTTGATCAAGAGGAAGAAGAGGTAAAATGTGTTTGTTTTCTATAAGGAAAATATCTATAAAAGGATGAAAGTCAAGTAGAATAAATGGATGATGAAGTGAGACGAGTATAATGACATGATTTATAAGGATTAAAATATTTTGGATCACCCAAATAGAATCAAGAATGTCATTTACACTAGTTTTGAGACACACAAAATTTTGATATACACATCTACTAAATTTGTTGAAGAGGAAGTTGTTGAAGCTAAAGATATAGTGGATACATCTATTGAAGATAGAGGTGATCAAGAAATTTCAAAATCCTAGTCCTGTATCATGGATTAGTAAGCCCATCTGTTTCACTCCCTACCAGGGATACTCTCCTGATTGAAGGAAATTATTAAGAAACCAATGTCTTTAGAAATGAAAAAAATTATTTTTTCTGATGAAACCTCTAAATAAGTGGTTGATGTCAAAGATGGTTATGATAATAGAGGTAATTTTGAGATTAGTGATGGACATTAGGAATAATATTTTCATGTTGATGATGATGATAATGATGGTGTTGAGAGGAATCGATCACATCATTCATTTCATGTAGTTTTTTGTATCATCTAAGACTATTTAGATGTTTGGATCTATTAAATAAGAAGGTGATGCTACCTCTATTAGTGGTGAGATGAGGGAATTTGTAGAGGTGGGAAAATCCCAATATTTTTCTATCTTGAGATTATTTTCATAGACATTAGAGTTCTATTTCAGTTAAGGATGTAGTTTCATCTAAGGGGGATCCATCTCCTGGTCCCAAATTGGTGTGTATTTTATATCCAGATTTTGACGGAGATGATCGCATGGTTAGTGATCATAGAAGTCCATAAGAGCATAGTGAGCCTACTATCTCTGTTTCTTGAATATATCTAATGGTATATTTAGTTGAGTAGACTAATGATATTGGTGATCTTCATGAATCTTATTATTATGTTCTAGGTGCTGTATCAAATCATGTAGCGGTTGTTTTTCCTAGTCCAAATGGGGTTCCTTCAGCTCTACCTACTACTACCTCTTTACTTTTAGATTATGATTTCTATGATATTTAGGAAACTTTTAGAGAAAAGTTGATATTATATTTTAGTGTAATTCTTAGATCAAGAGATCCACCAATTACTCAGCATCGTGATGCTAACACTAGGTATATATTTGATTTGGTTATATTTTATATTCCACAAAAAAATATTTTGATCAATAAATATGTTGATTTTGTGAATAGAAGATTGGATAGTGAGATATAACCCCTGAAGTCTCTTATTGTAAAGATGGTGACCACTTTTCTCTCTATCCATGCTTATGTTTTAGAGAATTTGGATTAATTTCCCCAAGAGGTTGCATCTATTACCACTGCTCCACCACATTCTTCTTCTATTGATGGTGACATGATTTATTCTATAGTTGGAGAGTATTCTCAATTCATAATGGGAAAATTGTATACATATCATTATAAGGACCTTCAACAAATTAGATAAAATAGTGATAATATTTATTAACAAGTAAGGTAGTTTTTTATGAATACTCAAGTGATATAAAAACTATCACTAAGGAAAGAAAGTAAAACCCTTGCAGATTTTATACATATCATGAGTTTTATTATCATTTCAAGATTCTGGCTAAGAACATAAGAATCCCAGCTATCACTAGGGCCTTCAAGGAACAAGTAGGAAAGAATAAATTTGTGGAACCTATTCTCATGTTTTTTATTAAATAGAAAAAGTAATTTTTCCCTAATATAGAGAGTGGGGGAAACATTATCATTGAATTGGTGATTCTAACAAAGATTTTTAATTATATATCTATGATAATAGTTGATTCACCTAAGTCCATCAATATGACTCCCTTTACTTCAACACTATCTTATGATGCTTTTTAATCCCAATATTATCCTTTCAACATGACTAAATATTAATTTGATTTCCATATTAGACCAATGATCACCCAAAAGGATCCTCAAATAACATTTGTACCCTCATCCTCTACCTCGATGATTTTTGCCACCAGAAAAGGAATAGAGAAAATATATGTCACTGCCGAAATAGTTGAGAGTGATTTATAATATGATTAGTCATTGATAGGTATTTTATATTACCTTTTACTCCTTTATTGATGTAATTTTATGACATGTGACTTTTATTAATTTATTTGTATTCTTATTTATTCATTTTTTTATTTCTTATTTATCTCATAGTCTTATCAATTTTATAATAATGAATGGGAGGAAAATGTTTATAGAATTTTACTTTATAATTAAAAATATTATGTTTAAGTTCATAATTCAGCTCTAGTGCTTCTTTTTCAAAATTCACAGAATAAAAAATTGAAGTGTTAATCTAATATCTTTACTTTAGTTTGACCTACTTATTTTAATATTTGTATTACACATATATTATAAATTGACTTAATTTTTTATCATCAAAAAGGGGAAGGTTGTTGGAACCCCTGTGTTATAATAATAAAAAATCTTGTTTATCATGTCTCTTATGAAGTTACTTTTTTATGACAATATATAATATTGTGAATCATATTTTTAAAAATTTTATATCTATAAAAATGTTCTGTCATTAGTTCAAATGTTCTATAATTAGTTCATTATGATACTTCCAGATGTGCTACTACTAGATTCAAGCTACTATCATCCTACTAATACCTCCAAATGTGCTACCACAAAAGTCATGACACATTCAGATTCCTACAACAAAAAAATGTTCTACAGTTTGATTAATTCCACAATCGCTATATGTTCAACCATCAGTTCATTTTTCTACAATTAGATGTTCTAACTGAAGCCATATTCTACCATTAGTTAAACATTTCTACCCCCAGGTTTATATCATTGTCTTATGGTACAATTTTATATTATATCGTTGGATTGTGAAATCATAATCTTTCTAACATTGATGTTCTGATTCATTTTAAATCAATTAATATAGTAGATAGTTTATCGAAGTTAATTCACACATCCTCATGTTGATTAGTTACTGATTATTTCCAAACAATCGTGTGGATGAATTGAATAAAAATTTATATGTTACCTAATTTTATACTCAGTACGAAGATCCAATAAATATTTGGTATTATTTTGAAATGGGTAATTTGAAGCTACATGGTAATTTATTCAGAAGATCTCCCTCATTATCATTTTTCTAACACTTAAATTTACATGTTGTATACATACTAAAATACAGATGTTAAAGTATTAAATATACTAAAGATACAAATATTTTCATACACTGATTCAATATATATGATTATAATTTCTTTAGAGCATATAAATATAGATAAACTGAACTCTAGAATACACTATTTTCTAAAATTTTAGAAAAATTTGTTAGAGCTCCTCAACAAGTAAAATACAAGGAATAGCATGATTATAAAGTGAATAACAATTAGAAAAACTAATTTTCTTATAACTAATTATTTATCTCACTATTTAATGATTTACATTCGTGTAGTGTGATATTATACTATATATATCGTTTCACACACACTCATATGCTTAAACTAGGAAAAACGTGATATTCTCTCTTCACTAACATTGTCTTTTTACCAATGGGATTTATGGAAGAGTTTGGGCATTCATTTTCTATTTCTTTTTCCACATATAAATGTGGAAGTAGCCTTGATCCTGGAACTCTTATTTTTTATTTCTTATAAATACTGACTGAAAATTAAATTTTTATTTCAAAATCACTTTTGAGGAAAAAGTGGAAAACCAAAACAACATCAAAGACTTCATGAACAACCATGACTCCATGGGCCAGGGCCATCAAGAACAAATACACTCCAATTCAAGAGAAAGGAAAATCCCCACCCTAGCAGATAAACAATACAATCAACGTTCACCTTCTCGTCGCTGCTTGGCTAGCTGTCCCATGCAAGAATGCACGGGCCCGGTACCGATGGCAAACGCCATACCCTCTCGATCTTCCAAATCCAAATAGCGATTAGAGGAGAACGCTCCCAGCTCTAAACCACATCTGGGCCAAACCTTTGCAAGTAAACAGAATGCAATGTCCCAATAATCACAATAGCGAGACCTGACAATTTCAAACCTCACACCGGTGCTGCAACGGTTACACATCTAAAATTCCAGAATTCAACACGCTCAGAAATTACCACCGGTTCAAATTCAACCAGCACAACCACAGTTTCCACTGCTTAGCGTTGAAAAACCCTCAGACAATGCAACAGGAATCGAAATTCATGAACCATACATCCAAAAAATCATAACCTAGCCTTCAAACCAGCCACTGCCGGCACACGCAGCAGAACCATATGCCCTTCGCAATACCAAGGAATTAATTGCCCATCTAGTAGAAAAACCTCAATCAAACACGAATCCAACAGAAGACCAAAACAAAGCCTGAGTGCCGATGCACGAACGAAGCTCCATGAACCGAAACGACTCCAAAATAAGAAACATTGCGAAAAAGAAAAACAGATATCAGAGAAACATCACCATTCCTCCGGGAGGAAGACCGCGAAAAACCAGATCCCGTCGCCACCGTTCGAATCACTCATGAAGAAAGTTGCAATCTCCCACCTCACACACAAAGGGTGCGGCAGCGAAACTAAAGCCGCAGAAGCTGGATCTCGTCCGCGACCAACATCGCGCCGCCATGAGAGTGTCCAGCCATGATGTAAATCGCCGAGGAAACCGCGACCACGGAGTCGACGACGCCGCAGCAACTGAAGTCCACCACCCCAACCTCGCTGAGAACGAAGGAGGGTCGCGCCGATCTAAAACACTTGTTTGTATTCTATTTTATGTTTCTATGTTGTTATTCTATATATTATATACTAAAGATAAAAATTCATTATTTAATTAAAATGGTTTAAAAATCAAATACATTCATGGTTACTCTTAACTTGTTTTTATCTAAAATATTTCATTAATTAAATTGGATTAAAAAGTTAAAGTAATATCAAATATTGAATTAACTAGCATTATTACCTTATTGAGAAATCTTTTGAATAGTCAAAAAAATATTATTATATTGTTTTTATTAACATGGAGTTTTTAATTAACATGTTGGTTTATATTTGAACTATTTGAAATATAAATTTTATTGGGTAATCAATTAACTACACAGTTGATATACTTAGTCATAGCAATAGTTATTATACTATGAGAAATATGATTCAATTGTTAACAAATAAATTAATTCGTTCACCTCTCAATTTTATTGACCAACTAATATTATCCAATTATTTATTTTTTTGTAGTTTATATACTACTCCATTGATATGATTTATCCTTAATATATTTATCTTCATGGAATTGAATGTTCCATTTGAATTTATTTCATTCATAAGGCTTCTGATTCAAAAGATAATAAAGTGGTAAGGGTTTCTCAACTCACTTTTACTAAAATAATACATATTACATATTCACTATTTATTTCATTTTTGTGGTGTATATACTTCACCTTTGACATGTTAGAAAAAATGTTCTTTATTTGAATTTCATTCTAAGATTCATTTGATGTTATTTCATTATGAGGATTACGATTCAAGAGATACCAAAGTGGTATTGGATTATCATCTCATATTTAATTCAATGAGACATATGGAATATTCCCCACATAACTCATTTTTTTGGTGTAAATAATTCCACATATATATATATATCAAGAATCACATTACATTCATGGAATTTAAATTTTAATTATAAGTTATTTATTTCAAGGGGATTATGATTCATAGTTTTCTAATATTGTAATGGGTTATGTTACAATATCATCGTTTATCAAGATTATTCATGATAATTTTTCTCATGATAAAGTATTATGATCCTGTTTCCTCACGGATTTCGGGGATGACCTCCTGGACGAGAGATTCAAACGTTCCGATCAGTTTCTAACGGGTTTGTTCGTAGAACCGGAAACATCCAATGATTCCACATCCGTTTGGACCTACTTTCCAAAGGTAGGCGCTCATTAGTTTGTGGACTAATGAGGCTTAGGAATTTTCATTGGTCGAGAGGATGGGAGGTCGGACTCATCACATCTTTTTGAGGTGAATTATTTTCTACTCCGGGACTCTCTTTATAGATTTAAGTTATGTTCGTGAATCCTTATTACATTACCAAATATAAAATGAGCTTTCCTTAAGTTTTAACAATAAATGATTAAATAAGCAAGAAATTTAGAGAATATTTTATATGTATTCGAGGTTCTTCATCAATAGAGAATCATCTGTATCTATTTAGAGATTCTTGGTCAATGGTATCCTTCGAAACATTTATAAAAGTCTATTGGTCATTATGATGACCGTGTTGGTTTTAAAGCCACTCAGTGAGGCACATGAAGTTTATCGTCATTCAGAAAGACATGGATTATTTCAAAGTTGGTATCGAACCCATAAATGGGCTACCTACGTATCCTTTGTTTTGGAAAAGGAATCAGAACCCACGTAGTTCGAGAAATGGAGTATGATCTTTATGATTGATGGCTCAAAGAAGAATGTCATAATTACTTTTACACTCTAAGCACACGTGAGTCATGCTCGGTGTGACAAACAAGAGGTATTGGTAAAAATTAGACAATCGTGCCATGAAAGATGCAATCATAAGAAATTTTTTGGGGCTTATGTATGTATGACTGCCCAAATAGATGAAGGTTTTAGGATTTACTTTTAGGGAGAAAATCTAGGAACATGGTCCATAAAGGAATATGTGCCTTATGGAGATTTGAATACTCTAATCTTGGGGCTTACTCCTAAGGAGGATGCCCAAATTAGGAGGAGACTTATGATTGGGTTTTTACTCCTGAAAAAGAAACCCAAATCAAGGTTAAATTATGACTGGTTAAGAGAAATTTAAGGGGGGGCATGGGGCTTACTCCTGAAAAGGAAGCCCAAGATTATGACTGGGTCTTATTCCTGAAAAGGAGACCCAGGTTAGGGGACTTGGGGATTACTCCTGAAAAGGAAGCCCAAGATTATGACTGAGTCGTATTCCTGAAAAGGAGACCCAGGTTGGGGGACTTGGGGCTTACTCCTGAAAAGGAATCCCAAGATTATGACTGAGTCTTATTCCTGAAAAGGAGACCCAGGTTAGGGGACTTGGGGCTTACTCCTTAAAAGGAAGCCCAAGATTATGACTGAGTCTTATTCCTGAAAAGGAGACCCAGGTTAGGGATTAAGGTTCGGGGCTTACTCCTGAGGAAGATTCCCACATTTGAGATTGGGGCTTACTCCTAAGAAGGATACCCATATTAAAGGATTTATAACTGGGGATTATTCCTGAAAAGGAGACCCAGGTTAGGATTCTCTCCTCTTAAAAGATGAGGTTGAATGAATGAACTCTCCATATTTAGTCACATAAGGATATGTAAATCACTAGAATTTGAGAGATATTACATAGAATTCCTTTCAGATAAGGAAGTCAAATCAAGAAATCATGCCATAAATGGCTTTGAAGAGTGTCTTGAAGACTGAATCTTGAAAAAGAAAGGTGTGATGGCTTAAGAGGGAAAAAATGGGTAAGATAGGCACCCAAAAAGGTAGGGGCGCACAAGTCTTGAAAGGCGCGCAAGTATTGCGGCGGCGCACAAGTATTGGTCGCGCAAGTATTCTTGCGCGACATGAGGGGTACTTGCGCGATTCTCAAATACCATTAGAATATTTGAGCGAGTCTTTATAAATCCCTTTAGAATCTTCTTGAGGTTCATCCAAAAAAGGGACGCGCAAGTTCATTTGAAGGAATAAGTCGGCGCGCAAGTGTTGATGAGTTTCAACACTTAGGCCTTCCTTCATCTCTTTAAATCTTCCGTTCTAGGTAAGAAATTACCTTAGAAGTGTTCCGTAAGCTTTGACAAGAGACTTGGGCGTCGGGAGATTCAATTCGAGTTTCTGGAAAAAGATCCTCTCGAATGGGGGGCCCACAGGGTCTATTTATAGGCAAAAAAAGGCCTGGGGCGGTTACCGGGCGGTTACCACTTAGGTCGCGCAAGTCACTTGCGCGACCAAGGTCGCCGCGCAAGTACACTTGCGCGCCAGTGAGATAACTTGCACGGTGCAGTTTCTTTGGATCTTGTGTTCATGCCTTTGTTGATTTTTGATGTTTTCTTCAAAGGTTGAATCACTTTGAGCTCAGATATTCCCCTTTTCCGATCTTTAGATTCTGTGACGAAAGGAGCGTCAACAAAAGTCCCCCCTCAGAGTTGGATCCGGAAAGAAATGAGGATTTGACTCTGAGTAAATTGAATACATCCAAAGGAAAAGGGGTATATTTCCTAAATCATACAAAAAATGTATATTTAGTGAGCTGGAATTTGACTTTTATTCAGAGTTCCTTTGTCTTTTGTGGGCAGTTTAAAGTCATGCATGCCGGACATAAAGGGGCTAATGTTTAAGGTCGAAATAGCTTTGACTAAAATGGATTAAAATTGATTCAATTCCTTGACAATTTCTCTAAAAACATATTACCATACTCAAGTATGAGAGAAAAAATGTAAACTATGGCTTAAGAATATTTGAATCTGAGGAATGATATGAAAAAGAGCTAAAAGGCATTAGAAGAAGTAGTTTCCAAGAATGAAGTTACTATTATTTAACAAAACCCGTTAGGGGGTTGAAATATGCAGGGCCGCCTAAGGGCATTGGCTGCATGGTTAAATAAATAGCATCTTTCGGCTGACAAGTCTGTTATGTGGACTGTTTATGCAAGGCCACCTATGGGAACGTGCTTCATAGTCAGGCAAAAGAACTCCCAGAAATTTACTTTCCTAGTGCTAAAAGCCAGTGAAAGTTTATGGAGATTCAAATTTTCTAAAGTATAGAGTTTTTTGTATGGAAAGAGGTACTTGAATATGGAGAAGATATTTCCGAACAAGAATATCGAAGAACTGGATGAACATCACTCCTACAAAGGTCTAACCCAAACATAGGGAAGAAGAATAAACCATAGACTTGAATACTTTCAGATCATGAAAAAGGATATGGGACAAATATGTTAAGTATGGCTATTTTTTGCGGATCCCTACATACTGTCGTTTAAGACAAATAAGGACAAAATAGGCATTCTTCCCAAGAATGAAGTTACCATTATTTAACAAAACCCGTTAGGGGGTTGAAATATGCAGGGCCACCTAAGGGCATTTGCTGCATGGTCAAATAAATAGCATCTTTTGGCTGACAAGTCTGTTATGTGGACTGTTTATGCAAGGCCACCTATGGGCACGTGCTGCATAGTCAGGCAAAAGAATTCTCAGAAGTTTGACATTTTTGTGATTAGAAGTCATGAAAAGGGTTATGAAGATCTGAAAATATTTAAGGTTAGGATTATAACACATAAAGATGGGTATTGTCCAATGTATATAGATATACATAGGTCAATGATAACCATAATCATGTTGTGGCTGGGTCCTGAATTGAAATTTTGGACTTCACTACGTATCTCATAAGAATGAGAATCAAGCCATACGTAGTTCTTGAAATGCAGTTTAACATCATGCAGGACGAAAGTATGAGTGATCTTAGTTTAAGGTCATAGAATTCGGACCATAATAATGAATACACAGTGTGTGTTTTCATGATGACTTTTCAGCCAAGGGACTGAAAGTGAAATTTGGGGTTAGGCCCAAAAGACTTGGGGCTGGATTCGAGGGATACTCAAACGTTCCTACGTATCCCATAAGGATGGGAATCAAGCCCACGTAGTTCTAGAACTACCCTTTGTACAAATTTGGTTCGTACATGTGAAGGGTGAAAGGGGATTTTAGTGCAATGATGGTTTAACATGAGATAAAAAGTTTAGGCATTACCATGTTTGCACATAGTCTTTTGAAATGAAACATGATTGAAAAAAATCCATGTCGATAATGGTTCCTTCTCAAATGAGGAAATCAAAGAATATTGTAGTTTATTGTCGTACCGGACAAAAGTGTTGTATAGTTTAACGTCATATAACAAGGATGAAAGTGAATCAATGTAATGATATTGATTCAAGGGGCAGTTTCACAAATCAATATCATATGAGATGGTGGTGAACCGATGTGAAGAGATTGTTTTTGGTCTTGAACCTTGGGAGGTTGCCTACATACCCAGCCTGGAGGGCAAGGATCAAAGTCTGTGTAGTTCAATTAAAGAATGAATTAATGATCAAGTTGTTCTTGTGGAGAATGATCTAAAAAAAATGTTGTGGGGACTTACACATGGTGAGTGGTCCAAAGGGAGTGTTATGGTTGATGTTTGCTCTAAGATCACGTGAGTCATACTCGGTGTGAGAAACAATAGGTAATAACAACCTTAACGATGCATAGTTTAATGTCATGTAGGACATAAAAAAGGGACTATGCAGTTTAAAGTCTTGCAGTTAAGACTATTGGTGCTGCACAGTTTAGTGTCATGTAGCAGGGACAAAATATAGTTTAATGTAATGTAGGACATATCAAGGATTTTCTGTACAGTTTAGCGTCATGTAGTTAGGACGATGGGGACACAATAGTTTAACGTCATATTGGAGGAAAGGGGGACTGTGCAGTTTAATGTCATGCAGTAAGGACAAAAGAGTGTACCATTTTAACATCATGTCGGACGAAAGTGCGAATAGTTTAAGGTCATATGCATGGACCGTGAATGGTGCAGTTTAATGTCATACTGGACTTTTGAGATTATATAATTTAACGTCTTTCCAGACGTGAGGGACTTTTATACAGTTTAGCCTCATATAGATAGGACGTCACAGTTTAACGCCTTGCTGGACATAAAGGATTTGCAAATAGTTTATGGTCATATACATGGACCAGGGATAATGCAGTTTAAGGTCATGCTGGATGGTTTAGGGAACTTTTTCCCAGTTTAATGTCGTGTGGGACGAAGTTGCAGTTTAAAGTCATACTGGACCATTGCTGTACAGTTTAAAGTCATGTAGCTCGGACTAAGGTGAACCAATATGAGAATATCAGTTCTGGGGATTTTTTTTATAGTTTATTGTCATGCTGGACGATGAAAAGTGCCACACAGTTTAATTTCATGTTTCTAGGACACAATATAGTTTAATGTCATGTAAGACATTGAAGGTTACACAGTTTAACGTCATGTTGGACGAAGTTGCAGTTTAAGGTCATACTGGACCATTGTTGTATGAACCAATTGTAAGAGTCTTGGTTCTGGGGACATTATTTTGTGTTTATACAAAATACTTCTTCAGAAATCTGGCATTAGTTTGAGTCGTAATGTGTTCTCCATCCATTGAGATTAGAGAATATGCTCCATTGGAGTAGACCTTATGTATTGAATAAGGTCCTTCCCATTTTGGTTCAATCTTGGGAGGCTTCTTTCCTGGTATCATTGGTGCTCTGAGAACCAATACCAATTCTCCCTGAATGAATGAACGAAGACGATCATTTTTGTTGAAAGCTCGTGCTATTCGATTCTGATAGATTTCCAAGTGGTGCAAAGTGCACAATGTTTTCTCATCTAACTGTTCCAATTCATTCAACCGCTTTTGGGATTGCTCATCTGTAGATAACTGATCACAAATGGCTATTCTGAGTGAGGGAAATTGAACTTCAATTGGCAAGTCTGCTTCTGTTCCATATACCAATGAATATGGAGTTGACCGCGTTGCATTGCGAGTGGTAGTCCGATAATCCCATAAAGCATGAAAAAGTTTATCAGGCCATGACTTATTATCTTTATCCACCATCTTTTGCAGTATATTTGAAAGAGTCTTGTTGAAGGATTCTATCTAGCCATTAGCCGCTGCATGATATCGAGATGAATGGTTGGACTTAATGTTGTATTCTTGATACAATTTCTTTACCTCAGAAGAACAAAAGTTGGTTCCATTGCCCATCAATATGGTATGAGGGACACCAAATCTAGTAATGATGTTAGACTTGATGAAGTTAACAATGCATTTAGAACTGACATCTTTGAGAGGTACTGCCTCTGCCCATTTGGAAAAGAAATCAGTAGCAGTAAGAATGTACTTAAACTGCTTGGCCGTAGCTGAAGGGTAAGGTCCCACCACATCCATTCCCCATGTGGAAAATGGCCATGAGTATTTAGCTGTATGAAGCAACTCTGGAGGTTTATGAATGAAGTTGGCATATACTTGGCATGAATGACACTTCTTTGTGAAATTAACACAATCTTGTATCATTGAAGGCCAAAAGTATCCAAGCCTTCGAATTTGATCAGACAGTCTATGTCCAGACTGGTGGGCACCACAGACTCCTGCATGCACTTCTTTTATGACAGCCATTGTCTCTTAACCATCAATACATCTGAAGAGAACTCCATCAAAACCACGTTTGTAGAGAATTTTCTCGAGGTGGTTTGGGCTATCATAAAGAGTAAAATTGACCACACATCGCCAAATTTGCTCTTTCTCAGCTCTATCAGGTGGAAGTGTTCCATTTTTAAGGTATTCCCTGATAGGTGACATCCATCCTGTAGTATGACCATAAGGTTCAGGAATGGAACTAATTTCATTAATTTCCTCTATTCTGACTTGAACATAAGGTGAAATTGCACGACGGTGGGCAATACAGATGGTTGTCTCGACCCGATTTGGATCTGCTAAAGCTGTGGCTATATTAGCCAGTGCATCAGCTTGAGCATTTTGTGATCTTGGGACATAAGAAAATGTCGGTTCTGAAGGGAATTCCGACATTAACTCTCTGACGTAATCATACAAAAGGATTAATTCTTCTTTTCTGATGGCATAATCCCCATTGACATGTTTGATTACCAGGTCTGAATCACCTTTCACCTTTAAGTGATTCACTTGTGCTTGAAGCGCTAACTCCAAGCCTGTAATGAGAGCTTGATATTCAGCTTCATTATTGGTACCACCTTCCCACAACAAAAAGGAATAAGGTAACACTGCCTTATTTGGAGAAATGAGCACAATTCCTAATCCAACTTTGTTGAATTTAGGATTTTCCATTTTCTTTCCTATTGGACTTCTAGAATCACCATCAAAATACATTTCCCATGTTTGAGGACTCTCTTGAATAGAGAAAACTTCATCATCAGGGAGTTCGATATCTGAATACGTGTCTTCCACTGAAGGATGTTCAGCCAGGAAATCAGCCAAAGCTTGGCCCTTAATTTCCTTTTGAGACACATACTGAATGTCGAACTGCTGTAGAATAACCGCCCACCTTGCCAGACTTCCTGTAAGCATTGGACGACTAATGATGAATTTGAGCGGATTATTACGAGATACCAATTGGACCTCATGATGTTGCAGATAGTGTCTCAGTTTCTGAACTGCAAAGATTAATGCTAGGAAGCACTTTTCAATACTTGAATACCGGGTTTCTACTTCAAGCATAGTTCTACTGAGATAGTAGAGACTATTTTCATTCCCAGCATCATTCTTTTGAGCGAGAAAGGCACCCAATGATTGCTCTAAAGCTGTCACATAGAGGATAAGAGGTCTACCCTCAACAGGTGACATGAGTACTGGTGGACTCAAGAGGTATTTCTTGAGAACATCAAATGCTTCTTGACATTCTTCAGTCCACTGGTAAGTGACTCCTTTCTTCAATAATTTGGTAAAGGGTAAACTTTTTCCTGCCAAATTGGCGATGAAACGCCGAATATAGGCTAAGTGTCCTTGAAGTCCTCTTAATTCTTTCAAATTCTAAGGAGGTGACATACCAAGGATTGATTTGGTCTTCTCAGGATCGACTTCAATACCACGATGGCGTACAACAAAGCCAAGGAATTTTCCTGAGGTTACCCCAAAAGCACATTTTAAGGGGTTCATCTTCAAATTATGTTGTCGAAGCTTGTGGAATATGACTTCCAAATCAGCCAAGTGATTAGAACGTTGTTTGGATTTAACCACCAAATCATCTACATAGCATTCAACAAACTTCCCTAAAAGAGATTTGAAGTTACGATGCATGGCGCGTTGATATGTTGCACCTGCATTCTTTAAACCAAAGGGCATCACCCGGTAACAAAACACACCTTGAGGAGCTCTGAAGGCTGTATATTCCTCATCTTCTGGGGCCATTCGGATCTGATTATATCCAGAATATCCATCCATGAAAGAAAGTACTTCATAGCCAGCCGTCGCATCAATTAAGAGTTCTGTAATCGGAATTGGGAAATCATCTTTAGGACAATACCGATTAAGATCTCTGAAATTGATGCAAACCCTAATTTGTCCGTTCTTCTTCTTTACAGGGACAATATTATCCAACCACTTGGGATATTGAAATTCTCTGACGAAGTTAGCTTTGATCAGCTTATCCACTTCAGCTTCAATTTTGGAAGCATAGGTTGGGTGTGTTCTTCTCGTATCTTGCTTGAATCCTCGATGTTCTTTTGGCAAACCCAAATGATGGGTGGAAACATCAGGATCAAGGCCAGGCATTTCTGTATAATTCCAAGCAAATATATCTTTATTTTTCTTTAGAAAAAAAATATACATCTCTTGCTCTTCAAGGGTCATGGCCGCACTAATTAAAGTGGGGCGTGGATCTTTCTCTGTACCCAGATTTATTTCTCTGAGTTCATCCACAGTGGTAGAGATACCCTCTTCAAATGCTGGAGGATCATCTCTAAGATCTTCCTCTTCCTCTTCATCATGTGTTATTTCTTCCGTTTCTACTTGCAAAGTAGATGAAAAAACGAAATTCTCATGATCATAAGAGATATCAAAATTTTCACATTTTGAAGAAGAAGCTTCCATTTCCGACCCTATTGATGATAAAGGGTCTTCTTTGGGAAATAAAGAGGAGATGATGAATGGAGAATCGACATCATTATTCACCTCTGGTGTTGCTATAACTTCTTCTGGCCTGATTAGCGAAGTATAGACTTGTTGGATTTCAGCAGACGAAATGAAAACGTCACCACTTATGCTTTCATCACTGGTTGGTAAATTACCAATTCCTCCCATGTTGTCTGGCTCGATTTCCGTAATTGACATTATGGATCTTTCCATAAGAGTATTTTTATTTGGGACTATTTTGTCAATTTGACTGATAGGTAACACATAATCTGTACTCACATGTGAAAATGGATTTATTGGAATTTTCTCCAAACCATATGGAGCATTAACTTTGGTAATTTCCTTCATTTTAGATTTTTCTCTTCCCTTCATGTGATAAAATTCTGCCTCAATGTATTGAGACTCACATGTCTTGAATGGGGATTTATCACCATACAATGTTCCAACATGACCATCGAAACAGTATTTGAGACATTGATGGTATGATGATGGAATAGCTGCATGCTGATGTAGCCAGGGTCTTCTAAGCAAGATATTGAAAGCTGAGTCCTGATCAACAATCATGAAATCCGAATTGGAAACAAGATCTCCAAACTGAGTTCTGAGTGTAACTTCTTCCAGTGGTTCTTGTTCAATTTTATCATATCCTTGCAACATCATGGTAGAAGGAGATAAATCATATTCCGTGAGGCCCAATCGACGAAGTGTAAGAATGGGCATGAGGTTGACTCCTGAACCATTGTCAATGAAAGCTCTTCGAACATCTATACCATTGACTTTTCCAGATAAGTACAAAGGTTTTATGTGCCCATGCACAACATCATCTTCATCTTTATCAGTAAAAGATATCACTGCATGGCATTCTGCAGGATTATTCTCTATGTGATAGATTTCTGCTGCAGCAATTTCATCTTCAAACTTCTGAGGACTTGACAAAGTTTCGATGAGTGCTTCCCGAAAATCTTTTGACAGATTCAAAGCATCCAAAATTGATAACTTGGCTGGTACTTGGGCCAAGTGTTTCAATATATCATGCTTTTGATCTAGAGGTCTGCGTTTCCCAATAAGAATATGCGGTTTAGCAGGTACCTTGGATGCAGATGCTTTGGAAGCTGATGCATCTTGTATTGAAGTTGGCAACATCCTTGGTTTTGGAAGATTAGACTGATTAGATCCATTTACTTGCTGAGATAAAGAAGATGGAACCATTAATCGGTCTTCCAAAATAACTGTGCCAAAACTGAGTTGGCCCTTGGCAGAAGAACTTGCTTGTTCTTTTTGAGCTCGCTGAAGGGCTCTACCATGAGTTTCTGCTGCATATACAGTGCTAGAAGGGTTAAAATTAGAGTAGTGGCTTCGGAAAGATCCGCGTCTTCCCCTGTATCCTGAACCTCTAGAACCTCTTCGGATTCCATTATTTGATACAGGGAATTCGGGCTCATCAAGACTGGAATATGAATCTGTTAATTGAATCATATTAACAGAACCAAAGATTAACTCTTCGTCTGATAAAGACTCTGCTTGGTTAGCCTGTTTAGGCTGTGCCGTTTGATGGGGCGGTGCCCGTGGCGTTGAAATAGATGGCATTAAATCTTCCAGAGTCAAAGACAATTTAGGCTTTGCTACATACTCATCTTCTCCTGATTCCTCATTCTTCTTTGAATTGCGCTGCCCTTTTGAGGATTTATCTTTTGATGGAGGCTTTACTGCAGTTTTTGTAGGAGACACAATTGGCTTATTCAATTGTGTTCACAAAATTTAATGGGTCCGATTGATTGTCTTTCTGACCATCCAATCATCATATTTTTTCGCAGTTTTGCTTTTGACTTCCTGCCATTCGCCTCCTTCCTCTGGATCTGTAGCGGTAATACACGCTACATGAGCTGAAGAAACCTTCAATTTGACTTGTCCCAAGTCGACCATCTTTTGCAGGAGGTCTTTAAAGACAAAACACTCCTGGATGGGATGCCCCAACATTTGATGAAAGGGACAATAATTGGGACGGTCTTCATCTCCTTCCTTGTTTGGCCTCTTCGGCACTGGTAATTGAACCAAATTATTTTCCAGAGCTGAAATGAAGTAACCAGGAACTTGCTCACTTCGGAAAGAGTAATTTTACTCTTCATATACTCAAATTGTTTTCGTCGTTGATCTTTTTGATCATTTGGACGAAAAAGCCTTTGTTGTTGGCATTTAGGAGGTGGAGCCCTTCGAGAAGATAAAGGTTTTGATGTAGAAATAGGTATAGGTGCTTGTTTGAGCATAACTATAGCAGTTTCTGCTTTACCCATTCTTCTTCCTGGAGCTGATGGAATTACACCAGATTTAACCATAGCCTGTATAAGGGAATCTTCAATCTGTTGAGCGATTGAAGTAAGGTATCGAAACCCTCCTGTGTATTTCACAGGGATCAATGGCGTCCGTAATTTGTCCCGCAGATTTGCCACACAGATTGGCAACAATTCCACCTGAGGGAGTGCTAAACTCAAGGAATACGTTAATCCCTTCCAACGAGTAATGAAATCAGAGACTCTTTCATTCTCCCTTTTCTTACAGTTTGTAAGATCGAAAACTGTCGTTTTTGGCAAAGTTGAGCTAAACTGCAGAAGGAATTTTTGACGAAGATATTCCCATCCGATGACTGACCGGGATTGCAAGCTTGTGTACCAGACAAAAGCTGGTCCTTGCAAGGTTCGCACGAAGCATCTGAGTTTCACTGCTTCTTGCTGCTCTGGAGTTCCCATCATAGGATCACAACAAGACACGTAATGCGTCCAATGTTGTTCGGGGTCGCCTGATCCATTTAAAGTAGGGAAAACAGGGTTTCCAAAACTGGATGGAGGAGAAATTGAATCTACCCATTCAGGGTAGACTTTCTTTTCAGGTTGAACTTCCGCCCGTTTCCCTTCCATAGTTTCTAACCGACCTGTTAATGACTCAATAGTAGTTATTAACTTTTGAGAAACATCAGTTTGAACTTGGTTTTGGGTAGGTGCAATGAATGGAGCTTGGACAGACGTGATGGTTGGTGCTTCAACTAATGGTAGTGCTGCCAACCGTTGTTGCGTTTGACCCGTAGGATTAGACCTCTGAGGGTGTACTGATAAAGGAGGATATTCCTGATCCATCTCAGTAGTTACAACAAATTTCTTCAGCTGTTGGACTTCAGCATTCTTAAGAAGAAGACTACTCTGAAGTAGTTCTACATTCAACCTTCTTAATTCTTTCATTTCTTCCTCCTGTTGTGCAAACCTTTGCTCTAATGAGAGCGATTGACCTCCTTCAGAGGAAGTGTGAGAAGTAACCTGATTCTTTCCTTTCCCCTTATTGGATCCTTTTCAGAGAGGGGGAAGTGGGTTACTTGAAGGAATACCCAGATTTTGGGTAAGCCTTTGATTACGTGTGCGCACACCTTCTTCATTTAGGTCTGTGTGCGCAACTTCTTGAGCAGGAACCTCTTCGTCTGATCCCTCTGATTGAGCCTCATCTGGTGAATCAGCAGCAACGGCATTGATGACATTAATGGATGCATATTGCATGGAATCCTTTCTATCAGCATTTCTGTGATATTGTCTTCTTCTATGTCCATGATGATACATGGCATTCCGTTGACTTGATCCCTCAGGAACTTCTTGGAGAACTGTAAGTTGGAGAGAATCTCCTGATATCTTGGCTCTTCGTTCCTCTTGAGGCTTATTCTCTAATCGAGAGAATACTGACTTTCTCTGAGGGAGGGATTGAGGATTTGAAAAAGTCCCCAATCCGGTGGACTGGGCATGTTCCTGCAGCTTCGGCTCAACTCCTCGAATCCCATTTGTTGACTCTGAGGGTTGGGTTAGAGAAGTCCCCAGTCTGGCAAGCTGGGGTGTCTCTTGACATGCTATGTCTGAGATCTTTTAAAAATCTCTCTTGATCTTGAGAATCTTAGTTCGGAAATTAGCTGGATGCAT
Organism: Viscum album; assembly: GCA_963277665.1. Lineage (NCBI taxonomy): Eukaryota > Viridiplantae > Streptophyta > Magnoliopsida > Santalales > Viscaceae > Viscum > Viscum album. The sequence goes on from OY728162.1 coordinate 133,995,597, forward strand.
TAACCTGTATCCACTTTTATCACCTGGTTCAACAGACCGTTGGATGATTTCCGAAACTTCTGTCATTTGATGACGTGTTTGCCCCAGACGAGAGGCTTGTGCAATATTCTCGCATGCTCGATGTAGGAGCAATTCAACAACTTGTTCTCTATATACTTGATTTTGAGAGGAACTAGTTGAAGCCTGTTCTTGTGAAAGCTTTTGATTATGAACAAAGCCCATTGACTGTGGCCGGCCATGGGCAATAACATTGCATGAGACCATTTTCGGCGGGCTTTGCTGACCGGAAAGCACGGTGAAATGTAGTGCTCCGTGAACACCCCATCCTCTGATATGAACATCAGATGGAGCATTGGCAATTAACTGACGCAATCTTCTTAGTGCGCCAAGGCATGAACGTTGAAGGGTTCTCTGTTTCTTTTCAGCCTTCGGATACCGAGAGACTGATAGAGATGCCAAATCAATCTGACGTTGTAACCCTTCTATTATCATAAGATGATTTTCATATTCATAGTAAGATAATACCTTCTTCTTTAATTGACAAAGAGTTTTCCATATTTTGAGACAAATATCATGGATTCCATCTTCTGTCAACATCATTGGAATGTCGTACTGGGAGTCAGCCAAAGGCCAAAACATGACTGGTACTTCACCTTTTGCCGGTTTTTTCCTCATGTTCATCATTTCCTCTTTATCATTAAATGAAGATTATTCTACCTGTTTTGACCAGAGTTGGTGTTTCCTTGTTGCTTCATCGGATTCAACAAGATTGGTAGAGAGATCACTATTTATGCTGGAAGATGAATGACCCAGGGATGGTTCGGAGAATAACCTGAACCCCAGGTTATCTTCTGATGGAGGAAGAGTTTCACCTGCCGATAGTAAAGCATCAGACATGACTGGTTTTAAGTTTGCAAGTGCCTCGAGATAGGAGGGCTTTCTCGTCACTACATTGCCTTCTGAAGAATTTTCGAGACAAAGTGAATCACTATTGCGGAGAGGACATTCGCAGCGAAGTTCATCACCATGAGGAGGACCGTCATGATGGGTTACATCAAAAGATGAAATCTCTTGCTCCTTGGTCTTCTGACCACACAGAGGGTTCCTGTGGCTCTCATCTGAAGAAGAAACTTCAAGATTGACCGAATTTTCATGAAGCAAGTCTTCATGAGGAAGTGTCTGTTGAAGACCTTCAGAATTAATGTTCCTGTTATTGGGAACTGAGGGAGTAGAATCTTGAATTCCGACAGATAAATGTCTGAGGGCATCAAGAACTCCAGCATCGAGCAAGGCTTGGTTACAGATTGGCCTTTGATCTCCTGACTGTGATGGGCGGATCTTTTTCTTAGATTCCTTCTTACTCACTTTAGAAACCACTTGATGACGAAAGTGATTGCTCTGAGCAGGTGTATGTGCCTGATCAGGAAAGATGGTCAGGTTAGGCTGACGATCTCCACTCAAATCAGGTGTATATGCCTGACTTGGTTGTCCGTATGATATGGGGGAGTATGCCCCACAACCCTCTTGGACTGGAACAGATGTGTGTGTCTATTCCGGAGTGAATCGTTGATGTGTCAGTCCATTTCTAGGGATAGATTTATGTGTCTGTCCCTGTGATGATGCTGAAGCTGTTATGATATCCTGGAAAGCATCCAGAATATGAGCAGGAATTTGCTTCTGCTCTTTCACCATTGACAAAATATGTTTGGTGACTTCAGCCGCCGGAACGGGGATATACGTCCATTCCGGGCTTGGAGTAGGTGTATGTGCCTGCTCTTGTCCTCCTTTTCCTGTCAGTGAATCCTGACAGTACTCAAGTGTGGAGGCAGAGAGTTGAGTCTGCCTCCTGTTTGTCGTCGGGACTTTCCGACTGACTTCTCTGTGCGCTACCAAGAGAGACTATTGGTAGGCTTGATTAGTATTAGCAGGTGTGTATGCCTGCTGATTACACTTCACCAAACGTGGTTGACGAGATCCATCATATGTAGTCAGACGAGCCTGCTGACTAACTGGTGATGTATAAGCAGGTGTATGTTCCTGCCTATGGTACTCCGCCGGAATTGCCTGGCGGGATCGGCTTGATGCTGCCAGACGATTCTACTGGACAGCGGAATTAAAACGGGCAGGTGATTGCGCCTGCTCGTTATTTGCCACCAAGTTAGGTTGGTGGACTTCTCCGGAGATGGAAGGGATGACAACCTGCCTATTTTTAACCGGATTCCGTCTCTGGCGGTTCATCTTTCCTGCTCGGGTTCGAGGAACCAGAGCTGAATGCCTGGAGTCGGTACCCTCATCATGTTGAGGGCGCACTACCGCACGAGTCTGGCGGCGATTGTTGATGGGAGCCCTTGATAAGGACTCCTGTCTTTTTGAATTAAGGTCCTGCGGGACCTGCTCATTCACTTCCTCAGAGTAAGGGAGTGAATGGAAATTGCGTTCCGGGGATAACGACCCGAAACGGTTGGAGACGGTAGTCAGCACCGTCTGCTTCTTGATCGCTGGCCGCCGTTGTCCGGACGACCAGGTAGAGTTGTTAACTTGGAGGACTTGACGAGCGGCCTCCAGAGTTGGGATAGTACCGTTGCGACGGTACTCCTTAACCAGTGCATTAGAAACCCAGTGTTGAAGATGCTGAGTTGGTGATGTCATCCTCCGAGCGGATGACGTTCCAGCAGGAGTAGTAGCATTGTTTTTCATAGCAGCAGACCTCACAGGAGAGGTGTTCACAGCAGCAGTATTCACAGAGGTGAATTTAAGAAAAGCCAGTTTGCAGAAGATCTTGAGAAAAGAGTGCCTGTTCCATATAACAGACACAATCAAGATGAATCTGGCCACTGCATCTTTTGGATGAGCACATGTCAATGATTGCTTTGTTGGCCCAAGGGGCCTAAAAAATAAGAATAATATCACTTTAACTTGGTTAAGGATTCACGTCGGGTTCACCATTTTTGTTTCCTCACGGATTTCGGGGATGACCTCCTGGACGGGAGATTCAAACGTTCCGATCAGTTTCTAACGGGTTTGTTCGTAGAACCAGAAACATCCAATGATTCCACATCCGTTTGGAACTACTTTCCAAAGGTAGGCGCTCATTAGTTTGTGGACTAATGAGGCTTAAGAATTTGCATTGGTCGAGAGGATGGGAGTTCGGACTCATCACACCTTTTGAGGGGAATTATTGTCTACTCCGGGACTCTCTTTATAGATTTAAGTTATGTTCGTGAATCCTTATTACATTACCAAGTATAAAATGAGCTTTCCTTAAGTTTTAACAATCAATGATTAAATATGCAAGAAATTTAGACAATCTTTTATATGTATTCGAGGTTCTTCATCAATAGAGAATCATCTGTATCTATTTAGAGATTCTTGGTCAATGGTATCCTTCTAAACATTTATAAAAGTCTCTTGGTCATTATGATGACCGGGCTGGTTTTAAATCCACTCAGTGAGGCACATGAAGTTTATCGTCATTCAGAAAGACATGGATTATTTCAAAGTTGGGATCGAACCCATAAATGGGCTACCTACGTATCCTTTGTTTTGGAAAAGGAATCAGAACCCACGTAGTTCGAGAAATGGAGTATGATGTTTATGATTGATGGCTCAAAGAAGAATGTCATAATTACTTTTACACTCTAAGCTCACGTGAGTCATGCTCGGTGTGAGAAACAAGAGGTATTGGTAAAAATTAGACAATTGTGCCATGAAAGATGCAATCATAAGAAATTGTTTGGGGCTTATGTATGTATGAATGCCCAAATAGATGAAGGTTTTAGGATTTACTTTTAGGGAGAAAATCCAGGAACATGGTCCATAAAGGTATATGTGCTTTATGGAGATTTGAATACTCTAATCTTCGAGCTTACTCCTAAGGAGGATGCCCAAATTAGGAGGAGACTTATGATTGGGTTTTTACTCCTGAAAAAGAAAGCCAAATCAAGGGTAAATTATGACTGGTTAAGAGAAATTTAATGGGGTCATGGGGCTTACTCCTGAAAAGGAAGCCCAAGATTATGACTGATTATTATTCCTGAAAAGGAGACCCAGGTTAGGGGACTTGGGGCTTACTCCTGAAAAGGAAGCCCAAGATTATGACTGAGTCTTATTCCTGAAAAGGAGACCCGGGTTAGGAGACTTGGGGCTTACTCCTGAAAAGGAAGCCCAAGATTATGACTGAGTCTTATTCCTAAAAAGGAGACCCAGGTTAGGGGACTTGGGGCTTACTCCTGAAAAGGAATCCCAAGATTATGACTGAGTCTTATTCCTGAAAAGGAGAACCAGGTTAGGGGACTTGGGGCTTACTTCTGAAAAGGAATCCCAAGATTATGACTGAGTCTTATTCCTGAAAAGGAGACACAGGTTAGGGATTAAGGTTTGGGGCTTACTCCTGAGGAAGATGCCCACATTTGAGATTGGGGCTTACTCCTAAGAAGGATTCCCTGATCAAAGGATTTATAACTGGGGATTATTCCTGAAAAGGAGACCCAGGTTAGGATTCTCTCCTCTTAAAAGACGAGGTTGAATGAATGAACTCTCCATATTTAGTCACATAAGGATATTTAAATCACTAGACTTTGAGAGATATTACATAGAATTCCTTTCAGATAAGGAAGTCAAATCAAGAAATCATGCCATAAATGGCTTTGAAGATTGTCTTGAAGACTGAATCTTGAAAAAGAAAGGTTTGATGGCTTAAGAGGGAAATAATGGGTAAGATAGGCACCCAAAAAGGTAGGGGCGCGCAAGTCTTGAAAGGTGCACAAGTATTGTGGCGGCATGCAAGTATTGGTCGCGCAAGTATACTTGCGCGACATGAGGGGTACTTGAGCGATTCTCAAATACCATTAGAATATTTGAGCGACTCTTTATAAATCCCTTTAGAATCTTCTTGAGGTTCATCCAAAATAGGGACGCTCAAGTTCTTTTGAATGAATAAGTTGGCGTGAAAGTGTTTATGAGTTTCAACACTTAGGCCTTCCTTCTTCTCTTTAAATCTTCCGTTCTAGGTAAGAAATTACCTTAGAAGTGTTCCGGAAGCTTTGAGAAGAGACTTGGGCGTCGGGAGCTTCAATTCGAGTTTCTGGAAAAAGATCCTCTCGAATGGGGGGCCCACATGGTCTATTTATAGGCAAAAGAAGGTCCGGGGCGGTTACCGGGCGGTTACCACTTAGGTCGCGCAAGTCACTTGCGCGACCAAGGTCGCCGCGCAAGTACACTTGCGCGACTGTGAGATAACTTGCGCGGTGCAGTTGCTTTGGATCCTGTGTTCATGCCTTTGTCGATTTTTGATGTTTTCTTCAAAGGTTGAATCACTTTGAGCTTAGATATTCCCCTTTTCTGATCTTTAGATTCTGTGATGAAAGGAGCGTCAACAGATCCATAATTAAATAAGGTAACAAATTTTCACCCCCTCTTGTAATTCTCGTAGAATAAAAAGTTCCATTTTTTAACTACCTTAATGAAAAAATGACCATAAGATTTTTTTTAAATAAAACTGATTTCAATTCTCTATTTAGCCCAAATAAAATTTTCTTCTATATATATGATTTCAAAAAATATTATCTAAATAGTTTTTAAAACTCAAAAAATGATTTTTTTAAATACATTTTTCACAATGATTTTCTTTTTACCAATTAATTTATAAGAAATATTCCTATCAATTTAAAACCAAAGTACTTGTTTAGTTTTCCTACTAAGAGGTGTCAAGATTATTTATTTTAATATATACATAATAAAATGTATTTCACTATGTCTTGAAAACATAATGCATTGATGATTCCTACAGAAGATTAAAATGTAATTTTTAAATAACTATTTTTAAGATATTTTAGAAATTTTTAGTTTTGATAATTTGAGTTTCAATGTGAAAATTAATATATTATTCAAGAATGTTTTTAATAATGTTTTTATGTTCTCTCTTTTCATCAGTGAGAAAAAACCTTATTTCACTAATGCTCCATAGGGAGCATGTTTTCATAAAACCACAATATTATTTCTCTATATTGTTTAAAATAATTTTTAATAAGGATGTTTTATTAAAATACCATTTTCCATAATACTCTGAATAATTTATTATTGTGTTTATTGATTGGGGAAATTATAAACATATAGTTTAATTTTTTCAATATGAATGTTTGTGCTGATTATATTTGTACCATTTCATATGAATAATAAATTAATCTTAGTTTGTGATAGATAAGTCCTATTATATCCCCTCAATGCATTGGTATGTATAATGAGACAAACTATATTGGGTTTTGGTCGACGCCTTACCCATTTATATGGTTGACATGGCATAAGGCCTTGAAGATATTTTATATTTCATCGAAAAATACCTTGATTATATGTTTCAAATTTCTAACATCATGTATTCCATCAATATTAATTATGTTATTAATGTCCATGTGATTATGTTATTTGTTTTGGATGAGTTTCTAGCTCATTAGATTGCATATATATAACTATTTGATTATTGTTTACTGGATAAATATCATTCATCATGTTTGAGTTATTGATTAAATGTAATGAGTTTCAGTTATTAACATTGAAATATTCATTGTGTCATATATATTCACGATTTCCTCTATATTACGCATACCCAAAATAAGAATGTAAGATCAACCCTTTATTATGATTCATCTCCCTTGGATGAAATGTAATGATTTATTATTTATATTGAAACATCAAATTATCATCTTTCATATATTTCTCATCTCATTAAATTTACTCTACTTTAACTTGTTGCATCTTGGGAATCCTGATGGTGGAGATAATTTTCTAGGTAAAATGTCCTAAATTTCATGGATATATGTGTCTTTAAATTAATAGAGTCCATTTCTGACATAGTTATGAATTAGAATATGTATCCCTAAGTTCAGAGAATGTCCAATGTGGTTTAAGATTCCTTGTAGGAATCAATTTTTTCTATAGTCTAATGGGTGATTACATGCCTTTTAACTGGTTTACAGGTCAAGTATTTGATCTCTATCCTCATGTCAATAGATTACTACATAGTGAGAAAGGTGTAAACGTTATTTAAATGTCTCACACCATGTAATGGTTAATGATCATATTTTTATTAAAAAGATGATGGGGTTTTCATTGTATATGTACCATATGTATTATAAGATGTGTAGAGGTATTAACCCTCCCCCCTCCAATAAACTATTACGAGTTAGGATTTAAGGTATCTGAATGATTGATTATTATAGCATTCTTTCATGAAAGATATTCCTCTTGACCAAGAAGAATTATCCATTAATTTTAGTAACATCCACACTTTCTTGATTGATTAGTTTGGTTTTTGATCATTAGGGTTGAGTGTGTTGTCTTTATAAGAGAGTAATCCATTATGTTTCATAATCCATTTTGATTATTTTAGTTTCTATGATTTCTATTATTGGATCTATTGACCCATGGAAATTATTATTCATGATTCATACTAGGTGTGTTGTGTGATATTCATTTGGCATTAATTAACTTATTGGTTTTAGTGCACTGATTGTGCATTCTTTGAGGTATGTGAGTTATATTATCTTCATTGACCTTTTTTTTCTAAATTGATTCAATTTTAAGATGTTTAAATTGATTCTATGGGATTGATTTTTATATTTAGTTTATTCTAGTTAGTGGATCATGTTTCTGGTGTGTGTAACTCATGTTTCATGGAAGGTGGATTCGTTTATTTATTGTGTTGGAAAAAATAGTTCTCTAGTTTGGTAAATTATTTTACTAAATAGAATGAAATGATTTACTGTTTCAAATTTTTAATATGGAAATGGATTTTTCTAAAAGATGGTTTCCCCATGTTTTTGGTAAAATAAAAGTGTTTTATTAAGGGTTTTTAAATAATTATTTTGATTAAATCGGTTAATGAAATTGTTATGAGAATAAATAATTCTTTAAGCATTAGGTAAATAGTTGCATTGTCTATTAATAGTAATTATTCATTGTTGGGGGTTCATTAAAGTGGTGATCCTCTAATCCTTTGGTTTTTGTTCTATGGACTTGTTAGAACTATTAGGGGTCAGTTTTTTTGGTCTTCCACAACTCTCTATAATTGATTCATATGTCCAAATTCCTAATGCATGTGTGTGTTTCTGTGTTTACGTATGAGTTTCCTAGCTATCTGGACCTTGTGAGAGATTTGGTGTGATATTACATGTGCTTTTCATTTGGATTATAATATTTCTATTATACATCTATGAATTTTACATGATATGAAATAAATGATTTGTTTTAAACTGGTATATCTACCTTGATATATTTATATGAAATTATCTGTAAATGGTTTGCATGATTTATTTGGAAATTTAGTGAATGGAAAATTAATTTCATTCATGATTTTGATATAAATTTATAAATTTTATATCATTTATTTTTTCTTCAAACTCAATAATGTTTGGATTATAATATAAATAATTATTTTGGAACGTATTGGTGGTACACTACTGAGCTAGTAAGCTCACACCCAATGCACCCCTTTGGTAGTACATAGACCTTGTAATGTATTTTGGAACAGTGAAATCTAAGGCATCACACTTAGGTGGTGAGAATTTCTATCAAATGGGATTAGGTAGCATAATGGTGATATGGTGGCAGGTTTCCCAATATATCATGTGGATACTATTGGAATCGTTTTATAGATTTTTTCCCATTATAACCAGACTTACCCCTATAGAGTTTTCTTGATTCCTTTTAATTTTCTCTAATCCATTTATCACATTCTATTATAAAATATTTAAATTCATATTTTTGTTCATTTCATCATTCTATACACGTATATATTTCATTTTATTTGCTTTAGGTTGGACAAACTAGTTCCCTCATTATATTGTCAATGCCCTAGTGTTAGTTTCCAGTCCATGAAGAATAGGAACTCCCTTCATTTATATAGCAATTCTGGTTGGTAACCAGTTTGAGAGGGTATCTGTGTATAGTTGTTCATTTTTTGGTATCGTAGGAGGTCTATCATCAATATTTTTTGTCTTAGTATATTTCATAAACAAGAGATATGACTTTTAGAACTTGGGAGGAAGGTTACACTAAGTTCATGTCTAGCTCAAGTCTTGAAGAGACTCAAGTTACCATGGGATGATGGGATATGTGTATCTAGATTCTAATTTATTGACATTAATTTCATTTTTAAAATATTGTTTTATTCCTTGAACATTGATTCATTAGTTGTCTAATTAGTTATTTTGTTTTGGTTTGCAATATTATGCCTCTGAGATATTTTATGTCCACTCCTGAAGATGGTGTAGCTAAATATCCTCAAGTAAATACTCCGATGGGATATAATGGTTTCTATTTTATCATGTGATAACATAATTATATCGATAATAATATATTGAAATTCCATAACTCAATTGTCGAGGTATTTCTAGGAGATCTAGGAGACATAGATGAATCACGACATTTCTTCCCTCAGAAACCAAAACCAATTAACTATATAAAACATCCTAAAGAGGGAGTGTAATAGTAAAAAAATATTGTTTGAATCTTAAAATTAAATCATTAACTTGATGAGATCAAGGTGAGGTGATTTTTGTATAGACTTGAGTGTCCCCACAAGTGCTAGTGGGCTTCTATGGTATATATAGATAGAAATATGGGATTGGAATGCAAGGGTTTCATGACTCTCTTCTTTTAGAAATTATTTATAGAGTTGTTGATGATAGTAGAGTCTCTGGAGTTTCTATCATTTTTTAAGGGAATATTTGGTGTTGGAAAAAACCATTTTTTTTTCACGTATGTTTATTTTTCACTAGAGGTTGTAATGAACAACTATTTAAAAGATCATAGGTTACTGAAGTGTTTATGATCGGATATTTGATCATAGGTATTGATGATAAAGATTTGGACCATTGTATAGAATGTGGGTTGGAATATAACTGACAAAATGAGTATGGAAAGAAAATTTATAAATTTTTCATCTTCTCTTCCACCTAGTAGATGTATCAGGGGAGAAACTTGGAAAAAGAAGATGTCGAAGGATCAATATAGGAGTGGTGGAGGTGGTTATTGGTAGTAGGATTCCTAGTAACCTCTAGTTATATGTAGTATTATACTTTTAACATGGTATTACTTTGTAAATATTGGACACACACTATACTCATTTCCTTCACCTGTAATGATGGGAAATATTTGTGGATGTTATGATAATTAGAATCATTTCTAGCATGCTATAACTATGCCTCTATATGGTCATTGATTGTCAAATACAAAATCCATTATGGGTTGGAAGGATTATTCAAAGACTAAAATGATGTACAAAAAGGCCTTAAGAGTGAATAACATTCATGTAGTAGGTGATTTTCAAAAACAGGTATATGTGGTTCCAACGATAGTGGGAGGTATAATATTTATTGAATCTTTTTTAGTGATTTATTTATTTTATAATGGTTCTTCCTAGTCATTTATATCTAGAAATTTCGTTGATTTTTTTTTTAAATCTAATGGATATCATATGCTTTTTTATGGAGTTCTTGATGCATATTTGGAAGATTAAGGAGAAAGGGTTTCAATTTCCTTCTTCTACGATATTGGTAGCTGATGGGGAGTCAGTCCAGGATTTCCTCATTATTAATAAGGATCTATTTGATGTCATCAACAGTGTGGATTGGATTTTTTTTCATCATGATGACGATGATTTTTATCATTTGTGTGTCTTATTTATTACAATTGATGGGAGATCACTTGAAATTTTTGGAGAGTGGGATCTGAGGTCTAGTCATACAGGACCATTACTTCTAGTGCTTATGATTTGGATGAAAGTTGTATAAGTTAAGCCTGATGATGATTCTTCTATTTATGTTCTTCCCACTATTGTTGACGAATTTTCTTTAATTTTTATAGATGAATTTTATATGTATTATCTAGAGTGGAAGGTACATTTAATAATTGAATGGGTTTCATGTAAACATATGATTTTGATACCTTTTTATTGTATTGAACCAACATAGCTGGAGGAGCTTACGAATTATTTAGCTAACCTGATGGAAAAGGGTATTGTTCATCATTGTATTTCTTTTTTGGAAAACATAGTTCTCTTTATTAGGATGGAATATGTTTCACTATAATTGTTCATGGGCTATTAGATGTGGAACTGGTAAATGGTTAAAAATAAGTATTCATTTCGTCATGATGATGATTTTTTGATTTGTTAATGGCAGAAAATATATTTGTGGACATTGATATATGGTTGGGTTATCATCAGCTCACATTTTTGGATTTTGATATTCTAATGGAGGCTTTCTGTATTAGTTATGTCTGTTTTGAATATCTTCTGATTTTTTTTGTTTGAAAATATCTCTTATAGTTTTTATGGATTTGTTCAATCAAATATTTCATCAGTATAATATCCTTTTTTTGGAGGTGTTCCTAGAAGATATAATATTGATATATGGGCATCAACATGTTCACCTTTTGGGTTTGGTTATATAAATCCTAATGAGTCATTTTTAAAGAATTATTTTGAAATAAAAATTCTTGATTCATTATGTTATGTTCACAGAGAAACATGATTTTAGATCATGGATTATCAGTTAATCATAAGAATTTAAATGCTTACTTATCCATGGATGAACCACAAAATGACTGTGAGAGTTATATATTCCTTGGTATTTCTATATATTATGGAATTTTTTATAATGATATTGTTAAATTAGGGCTATATTTTACTTCTCTTACCAAGAAATGTGATAAATTCATGTGGGATGAAAAATGTTTTTCTTATTTTGGTGAGATGAAATGAATTCTAACATTATATCCTATTTTGATCAAACCTATGTTTTGTAAGGGGTACTTGGTTTTCATTTTTGATTCTAGAAATGGTTTTGGTTGTGTTGTCATTTTTTATGCTCATATGGTAACATAAATCTCTCAAAAGCTTCAGCCGAATGATATGAATTACCCTCACTCATTATCCAGAAATTAGTGTAGTCAAGTATGAACTTATTGGTATCACAATATTTTTTGGTGGAGTTTCAGAATATTTTCTAATCATAATATTTTAAATATATCTTTTCTTAGATAGATTTGAATCCCAATAGAAATTGTATGTGTAATAAATTCAAATGTTTGACAATGATATTACATACATCTTGGGGAATGGTAATGTCATTACAAATACTATTATATGGAATGAAACATAATAGATTATTATAAAAATGAAGGAAGAGTGGAAATTTATAAGGTTTTCACTCATTTCCCCCAGGATGCTCAGTAGGATGTTTTAGTTATGGTTCTAGATAGTGTTTAGAAATCATTATCTTTCCATGAGTCTATTATACATACTCATCAGTATGATTATGAGTTTAGAGGAATTAAATATTGCTTACATAGTGGGGAGATAGTTTTTTGGATGAACATTTTCTTCATATGGTATTATCAGTTTCTCTGATCGCTTTGTCATCTAAACATTATTGAGGAGAACAATTTTGTTTGATATTCATAGCTTTTAGTGTGATGTTTATCTGGGTACTAATGAGATATATTATGACATGAGAGGATGATTCTAGTGGCTGGGTCTGAAACATTACATTCATAATTTTTTGTCTCATTATTACACATGACAACAGATAAAAGGAGATCATATGCAACATTTTGTTTTTCTACAACCTCTTCTGATGCTGGTTTGGAATTGGGACAATTTATACATGTATGTTTTGTTTAAATTATCACTAAATTCTAATGGAATAAAGAAATACATAGGGTGATTGATAGGTTAAAATATTTGTCTCATTTAAATCTAATTAGGGATTAATAATGTTGAAAATACGGGTAAACTATATGTGTAGGGGATTGTGGGGTTACATGGTGTTCCTCTTTCCCTTCTTCAAAAAGGGATCCATCTAGGTCCGAATAATTCAAATATACACTAGAGGGGTGGGGGTGGTTAATTTTGTATTTTAGATAATCATGAAATATTTTGGCTTTTGAACTTCTTTGTGTTGTATGGAGACATACAACATTATCTTATGTATGTAGCTCTAGAAAAATATACATAGTAAATAATACCACAATAATTTTATTGTGGTTTGGGGATCAAATTTCCCCTAGTTCACTACACCAAATTTATATCTGTGAGATCTGTGATTTTCATTATGTAGTGTTATATTCTCTTAAGACCATAAAAATTATGTTGAGGCATTTGAAACCATTACAACATTGAAAAACATAACCATATGGTTCCATTACAAGGAACTTATTTCATCATATCTTAGACTGAGAATTTGATAATCTTCCATTAGATCCAAGAATGTACCCTCAAAAATTGAAATCATTAAAATTAAAATCATTTAAGGGATTTGTAACATCCCTTATGAACATGAGTGTTTTAGTCCATTAAATATGATCCATTAAATAGTTTTTAAAACACCTTTGAAATGATATGTACATCTGATGAGAACATTAAATAAATCATGTATCGTATCATAGATTTAAAGAACTATCAAATAATATTCAAAAGTAGGTTTTCTTCATGTAATTGCAAAACTCTGAATATGTGGTTGAAAACATACAGTTTATCTGAAAAGTATGTTTGACAGATTATATTTTTTTTAATGTATGGATATTTATAAACATAAGGTTGTTTATCCATACTTTCCCTTTTCCAAAATGTTGGGTTTCATCCCATCATAGGTTTGATAAGAAATACTTTTCCAATAACGTAGGATATATGATCCATATCTGATTTTCCAAATGTAGGGTATGAACAGTGTTCCCCGAATATTTTCAAAACATGTCAAGAATAAATTAAAAAATATTTTAACATGTAAATAATCTATTCCCATCAAGAAATATATTCCTAAAAAATTCATATATTAGCTTAATTAGGAAAACAAACAAGGTTTTTTATTAGCATCAAAATAAATAATATTTATAGTGAAATATTGATACAATAAATTCCAAAAAAATCCCCCATTTTTATGATAAAAAAACATAACATAACTTATATAAAATATACGTATTTTAAACAAAAATATAATATTTTCATTAAAAAGATAGATTGATTATATATAAAATTAATTTTTACATAAATTGATAACAAAACATTTAATTTAATAACATAATTTTTAATGATTTCCTTACCCGATTTTCTCACACTTTTTGTGAGAACAAAAAGAATGTAGAAGAAATGAGATTAAAACATATTCCATATAGCACATAACTATAAATAAATGTTATACTCTTCTTAAAATAATAAATAAATAAGTGTGGTCATTTGTGAAATAAATAAAAATTTTAATAAAAATGAATATTAATAATCAAAATAATACCATAAATAAATTTTTAAAATTATAAGAATAACGGTGGATGATAAATGTTTAAAAAGTAGGGTTGGAAATTGGTGAAAGGGATGGTTTAGAAGATGTTTTATATTCATTTGAAATTTGAAAAACGTGAAGAACATCAATCAACCATTTCATTTATCCTCTTAAATTATTGTTAGTATTTTTAATCAAATACCTGCTAAAATCAATTAAATCTTGACTAGTAATAAACATTCACCTAAATTTATTTTCAAACATTCATGAATTTTTCTTCAAACAAATAATACTGAGATGAAATTTAAATAAACTTAGTGGGGAAAGTCTAGATTCTTTTATCTCATGAAGTAATATTCCCAATATGATCTTGTTGGTTCTATGGAATCACATTGAGAACAACCATTTCACATTGTAGAGTTTGAAGATGATCATTGAAACAAGACATGAAAAAGGTAGTGTCTTATAAACTTTTAAGTAAATTTAAAGCAGTTCGAGGTACTGGCGTTAATGATTTGAATGATTTTCAATACTTATAAAATATTCAAATAGAATCACCAAATATAGTTTAAAATATTTGAAATATGTATTTCAATTAGAATATACTTAGATATTTCTGAACTGATCATTTGATTCTGTATGAAGAAAATCAAAACATATTATTGTAAATCAACTATCTCTTAGATTAGTATTTTTGGTACCAAAAATATTGTAATACAACTCAAGGAATAGTTGAACTTCTTTAATCATCCAAATATTTTTGGGCTGCCTCCAACTTACAATGAAAACGTTAATTTTCATCTCTCATCTTGTTAAATTGAACAATAAATCCATAAAATCTATTGTTTAAATAATCAGAAAATTTTGGTTCTTATTCATGAGATGGATGGACTATGTTAACTATGGTTAAGTTTTGTTTTGTATTTTCTCACTAAAGGCATAAAATTAATCATCAAGTTCGTATGTATCATAAAAAAGGACAAAATATTCCTTATAAGGGGAATTATCTATAATATATATTGATTGATTGTGTAATAACCTAATATTTTTAGCTATTATTAGTTCACTTTGTTCATTTCCATGATAATTTTCTATAACTTGAGAATCAGTAGGAGATTGTTGAATTTTATATTCATATTGATTAAACATTAGAGACTATTCATATTCTCTATTTACTATATGATTAGAAGTAGAGTAACTAATCAAGATGCAAAAGCATATTCTTTTTGTGAATGAGCCATGGTTTACTAAACAATAGATTCATCCCTATTTATATACCAGATGATAAGGGCCTTTGATTTTTTTTCTACCAAATTTTCTTCATGTTATTTAGGTACTACTCTTGTATATTATGGATAAGAGACATTGTATCTGATTCGATGTCTCTTTTAAGGAAATTAATCATCTATTCTAGATTCTACAACTTATTCTTCATGAATTTGGGCTGTATTAGCAGATGGTGAAATTCCTTTCTCCCCCAAAGTAATAGGACCATATCTTTGTTGGTCTTCTACACCAATAGGTAACATTTTTCCTTGAACATTACCCTAGAATAATCCTATTATCCATAGAGTTATAACATATAGAATGTTATTATAATGACTCATAGTGTACTTATGTACATATATAATCATGCGTCTTTTATAAAGAAATAATGAAATTATCCTTCCATAAGGAAAAAATAAAATATTTTACTCCTCTTGGAAATGGTGGTGCACTTACCATAAAATTTACCTTACATAATTAACAGTAAATTCACTCATCAGAAAAAACATTATATACATGTCTAGATAAAGAATATTTTTAAGCTCATCATTTCATGGAATTATTGCTGACTTAAATAACATAACCAATGCCTTTTGTTCATCCTCAAGATCCATAGAAAATATTTTTCATATATGGGTATAGATAAATAAAAGTTTCAAAATATCCATTGATTTTTGTTTTTGAATATTATTGAATGAAGTTAATAATGAAGAACCCCTTCATGGGAAAAACATAAAAACATTTTCTATTTCGATAGAAGATATTAAAAATAACTATTATTTAATTTAGATACAATGACATCATCCATGTCATTGAAACTAAAAAAAATTTATGAATAATCATATTACATTTATATCAAAAATAAACACATTTTTTCTTTTACTTAAATGAAATCTGATAACTTGAAATTATAGATCATTTATCATAAGAAGGATTGTTTGATGAAACCATCTGAAATCTTTTACCTTTCCATGAATAATTTTTTTATGTGATTTATTGTCAATTTATTCCTCTTTTTTCACATACATATATTCTATTAATCATCATAATTTCATTCATTATATTGTTTGAGGGTTTCAGATTCATGGTTTTTGAAAGGGAAATGAGATTTATAGAAGTTGGAAGGCTTCGAACTCTAAGAATGAGAGTGAAAGACATAGATGGTTTTTGGACAGTTTTGTAAACATCAGTCTGGCTTGAGAAAATTTCTCAGTATAATCATTAATTCATTACATTGAAAAGATGAACATTAAAAAAATCTTTCCTTTCTTAAATGATGAAAAATTAAATAATAACATAATAAAAACCATTAATACATATTTTAATGAAATAAACTAATTAAAATTTATTTAAAATTATATATTTCTAAATCCCCCATAATAAAATAAAAAATAATAGTGGGATGTTGTTTCGTAATAATATCCACATATTGTTATTAAATATTTTAAAAATTTAAGGATATATCTTTTCTACGAATATGATCTCTTAGAAACTGATGTCTTATATCAATATTATTGGTTCATGAATTACTTAAAAGAATTTATGAAATATTAATTTCACTTATATTATCACATAACATAGTTATATTATTAAAATTAAATCTAATTTCTAGTTAGGCATGTTTTATCTGCAAACGTGTGTATAAAAACTGCCATCAGATATATATTCCACCTCATCTATTGACCATGAAAATATATAATGTTTCATACTCGAATTTGAATAAAAAAACTTCCTAAAAAGTGAAAGGTTCTTGATGTATTTTTCATTCTAATATACATCCTTCAAATCATTACCTGGATGTACAATTAAATAAAAACATAGAGTGTTTGAGTAATGTCTAGACAGAAAAATAGTTCATTTTAAATATATAAAAAATATATTAAAAAAACAGTTAGATGGGATTAATTTTTGTTTGAATAAATCTAGAACATAAACATACATGAAACATTTTGTTTATCATTCTAGTTGTATGATACATTAATCTACCTATAATACATGTATATAACTTATTATCAATTGTTTTTCTAGCATTATCCAAATCAATTTTTACACTATTACACATGGGTGTTGTAAAATTATTATTTTTCTATAATCCAAATATTTCCAATAAATCAACAATATATTTACTATTATTTAATACATTTCCATAATCTATTTGATAAATTTTAAATATTATAAATAATTCTATCTCTCCCATCCTAATCATATAAAATTTATTTCACATAAGGTTTGAATATTTTTATGCATTTTTATATTTTTTGAACATAAAATAATGTCATCTGCATAAATTTTTACTAATAATATATTATAAAAAACAGTTTTCTTTAAATGAGTGTGATCTAATAATTCTAAAAAAATATCACTGAAAAAAGGATTTTGATATTTCATAACGTGCTCTAGGTGATTGTTTAAGGCCATAAGGATCTTTATTATATGTAAATACTGAATTTTGTATATTAGGGTTTTCAAAACCTGGTGGTTGATCAGTATAAACATCTTCTATTAACTATCTATTTAAAATGATTGATTTTGCATCCATGTGATAAAATTTAAATCTAATATAAGAATAATAAGTTATAAGAATCTTATTTTCTTCTAATCTAGAAACATGTAAATTTTTTCTTCATAGTCTATCCCTTCTTCATGATTATATCATTTTCCAACTATTCTTGATTTTTTTCCAGTAATGATATATTGATCATCTGTTTTATTTCTAAAAAACAATATTGTACCTATTTTTAGATAACTAGTTTGATGGTCTAAAAAATCCAAAACATTATTTATAATGAATTTATTAAGAACATCTTACAAACCCATTAACTTAATTTTATCTTTTAAATATTCTCCTATAGTATTTGGTTATAAATATTATATAATGGTAGAGAATTCATCAAAATTTCATACATTTATTCTAGATCTTACTCTAGGATCTATATTTTCCAGGATATTTTCTAAATGATGATCCTTTAATGTTCTAGATTATCTTGGTAATAAAAATTCATGTTCTTTTGGTTCATGTTCCTCTTAACTAGGCTGAATTTAATTTATTTTATATTTATAGTTAGTTTTAGGTTATTTATGTAATCACCCATTCCCCATGGCCTATGCTGTGACTACCCCATGATGGCCTTCTATAGTCTAGTGGTTGGCGACTAGCACCAAAAAGGCATATCCCTAAAATGGGAAGGCATTACCTTCAAACCTGTGTAAACAAACAGTTCAAAACCACAAAAACATGCCACAACGAATCTAAACTGCATTAGTTAAAGTATGTATTGAATGTAAAGGGTTCGAAATACACGCCCAACTGAATGATACACCTAAAACCAAAAAAAGAAAACAACTCTTGAGATCATCCTCCAAGGATCCAAACTGAAGTTTAAGTACAACCTATATCCACAGCTCTCCACGTTATCAAGTCACCTCCAGGTACTGCCTGGTCCTGGATCCTATAGTCTCCCCCCGAGCTACTCGTCGGTTGGATAAGACACAATATGGTGCGGGAAAACCCCATGTAGGGGTGAGTATAACAATACCTAGTATGGACCACGACACCCTCGACAGTCTCTCATAATTCCAAAAAAGAAAACAACAAACCATGATCTCAATCACAAAGAAAAAAAATCAAAAGACTCAACTCAAACAAATTATAAATTAATTATAGAAGTACAAATGTTTAGTTGTAAATCTAGATTATCTTATTATATGATGGACTTTTCTGCTGATCCACACATGATCACTTGATGATGATCCACACAGGATCGCTCCATGCTGATCCACATAGGATCTCTAGGCGTTGACCCACACATGATTGCTAGGTGGTGATCCACACATGATCACTTAGCGCTAATACACACAAGATTTCTATGTGTTTATCCACAAAGGATCGCTAGGTTCTAATCCACATCCGATCGCTAGGTGATGAATCACATAGGATCGCTAGGTGATGATTCACATAGGATCTCTAGGTGTTGATCCACAGAGGATCATTATTCATTCACCACGTGTCAGCCAACCAATGGATTCCCACCCATACTATACTTTATTTTTGGAGGATACACTCTTCAAACCATCATCATACTTCAACCATCACAAAAACCAAGGAATAATTAACAGAATAATTTGACATGTCATAAGGGTTCCAACACAACAGACAGAGTCTCAATTGGGTGTCCGGTCTGAGAGTTATAGGCACATCAATGTCGAGGTCCCAGTTGGATTCAGGTGTGATCCAACCCTACCATACTCATATATTCTCCAAAAAATAGGTGGAGTTTCCCAAATGGACATACTCATCCAAAATATTCCAACTCTGCAAACAGCTCATCAAACAGATGTCTAGATTTTAAGATATAGTCTTTTAAGCATATCTGGGCCAAAGAGTGGCCGAGTCTGGTCTGAGCTGGTCAGACTGACCTGACACACCCATCCTGGGCCGACTCGACCCAGTTTTGGTCGACCTAACCTAGTCCGAGTCTGACCTGATTATGACCCGGCCTTGCTTGAATAGGTTGGGCCACGGACCGGCCTGGCCCGAACCGACTGGGCCGCAGACTGGCAGGGCCTGAACAGGCTGGACCGAAGTGGGCCCAGCCCACTAAGTCATAGACAGTCCCAACCCAAACTGGCTGGGATGAGCCATGGAGGGCTCAGCCCATTTCGTAGTGGACCGGCCCTACCCCCTAGCTAGGCACGGCCCGCACGAGGGGTCACACGACCCCTCCTTCTTGAACGGCTCAAAGATCCATTCTAATCTTCAACCAATGGAACCACGTGGTTCCACCATGATATTTCCGGGACCTATAAGTCATGGGTCCCCCTCCACTACATCATCTAAGCGGAGAACTCAACCTACAGTGCGCGACGGCATGCTACCCATCCACTAACGCGACTGGCCGATATCCGGCTGCCCATTCGGTGTTCCATAGTGTCATGTGGTGCATCCCCCTTGTGCAACAAGCAAGCTCCAGCTACCACCATCACCTACCAGTGAGGGTCGTCCGAGTTGGCAGGTTGTCGGTGCTGGATGGTCTTCTACGGGCCACTAGGTGATATATGGTTGTTTGTTTTCCCTTCCATAAGTGCCTATAGGCCACTCGAGATGTCGTCGTCGTTGTGTTCCTCCCGGTTTCAAGGTTTAGTCATGTTTATAAATCTTCCCCTGAATAATGAAATGAAAAATAATGCGGAGGAGGGTTTAGTCCTTATTCATTTGGCTCACACCCTTCGCATTAGCATTATATTAATCAGTTAAAAAATAATTCATCACAAATATAAATTTAATCATATTCAGAACTTCTGCGATTCATCATGAATCAAGAACGCAGAAATGATACAATTCTCATGAATTTAGAAATAAACAACCTCTACCTTGAGATCCATTGGGTGATGTTGCATTTGTGGTAAGAGAAGATTACTCATTGGATGAAGTCGCCAACATTAGTCAATCCCAAATCATTGTCTCCCAAGCATCTACCCTCCATCGGTGGATGATGCCACATTAATTCACTAGAGGTTCCCAACAGCTGTGTCAAAAAATCCAACCCATGCCTCAATTAAATATGGGTTAAAAGTAGGTTAACACAATGATAGATTAATGAGGTTCATTAATTAATTAACCTCTTAATCTCTCAGCGGTGTGGTTACAAACATTAGAGTCATGTAATTAAATGGATTGACAACCCATCGGTCCAACCACCGCCACTCAACAAGAGCGAGGAAAATAAAATAACAATTTTGATATTATATTATTATTTCATTAAATGTCACAAAAACTAACTTTATCACCCAACATACTATGGTCGAAGTTAAACATCCCTTAAGAGAATCTCGGCACTACAAATTGAACAATACCCTCAGATTATTTAACCGAGAACCTATTCAAAAGACAAAAAATCCATGCCCACGTGTTTACTAAAAGTAGCTTAAAAAAGGTCAAAATTTCGTTTTGTGAACACTATGCTACGGAATCATGCACCGTCAATTTTCACAGACTCGTAATAATCCCAAATAATTTTACAAAATATATATTGAATTTTCGGGTCTTTACATTCTTCCTACCATTGGTATTTTTTCCTTCAAAAGCTATAAAAAATTAGGGAGAAAAATGGGGGTATTGTGCACATATATGAGCCTCCTGCTCCCATGTGCTCTCCTGGAGGTTCCTGTGCTACCAATGAACTCTCACTAGAGGAATCGACCATTCAAGAATGGCCTGCTTTCCATCGATCCTCTATCTCCATCGGGAACTCCGCAAACGTCTCCCCATCGTCGATGTCCTACTATTTCTAGTAGATTACATAATATGGATCATGAGTGTACCTCCTCAGCTATGATGCATGGAAAATATTATGCACTTGGTGCATCTGTGGGGGAAGAGGTAGATGAAATTCCCCCTCACCAACTCTGCTAAGGATTTGGAATGGTTTAATAAATCTCTGAGATAACTTTCCGCCTCATCCAAACATCGTTAATTCTCATCTTTGTGAGACCCATATGAAGATATGGTCTCCCTACTTAAAATCCAATGGTATATGTCTCTTGTTGGAATAAGACGTCTGCTATCTCTATGCAGTCTTTATCTTCTCCTGGATGATATGAATTTTCTCCGTGATAGCCTATACTAACTCTAGACCCATAATTCATGACTCCCATGGGTCTGTTCATCATAGTGGTGATATGAACGGTAACCCATAGAAGGCCTCAAAAGGTTCCATGCTGATGGTGGAGTTATAGATGTTATTTAATGAAAACTCCACTAGTGGCTGGTGGTCCTCCCAACTATGGCCAAAATCATGGACACAATCATGAAGCATGTCATCGAGTGTCTGTATAGTCCACCCCCTCTGAATATCTTTTTGAGTATGGATGGTGGTGCTTGAACATAGTTGATTCATGAATTCCTCATATAATCCCTTCCACAAACAAGATTTAAAACAAGTGTCATGATCAGAAATGATCTTCGATAGCACCCCATGAAGATGTACAATCTCTTGTACATAGAGGTTTCCTAATCTCTATCTTGATCCCTTCGATTAGATGGTTAGGAAATGGGCCGACATGGTGAGTCGGTCAACGATTACCCAGATAGAGTATTTTCCCCAAAAAGTATATGGTATCCATGTTATGATTTCCATGGATATACCTTCAGAAATTCCACTCTAGTACCTCAAGTGGATGAGCTATGCCAGCAGGTACCAGATGCTCGTCCTTCATCTGCTAACATGTGAGACATCATGATACAAACATAGCCACTATTTTCTTCATCCCTGGACACCAGTACTGATGATGGCATTCTCGGTACATCTTTGACACACTAGGTTGTACTGCCAAAAGGGGTGTATGGAAGTCCCTCAACACCTCCTCTCATAGCATAATTGGTACCATGGTACGTCTTATAAAGAGGATGACGTTCTTCTCACCATTAGAAAATCCATCTTGAGCCTGTTCTAAGGATATCAGAGCACATCGGACCTCGCGGTCAACATCCCCAAGCTGAGATTCCAGAACTTGATGAAGAAGTGGGGGAGTGACCATCATAGACCGAAGGTAAGCTACTCCATCTCTATTCATAAAGGATAACTGGAACACAACTAGCTGCCTAGTCAACTCACTCAGAAACAGTAGACCATACCTCCTACAGAGTGCATTTGTAACAACATTCCCCTTCCCAAGAGTGTAGTCTATCTCAAAGTCATAGTTCAGGAGGAACTCTAGCCATCATCTTTGCATCAGTTTCAGATTTTTAGGTGAGAAGACATAACTGAGACTCTTTTGATCAGATTATAACGTAAAACATTCGCCCTTAAGGTAGTTCTGCCACATCTTTAGCACAAATATCACTTCTACTAACTCCAGGTCATGGGTATTATTTTTCTTCTTGTGCGATTTCAAATACTGTGAGACATAGGCGATCACCACTCATTCGTGTATCAGGAAAAAACATATTCATGTACCAGATGCATCAAAATATACTAAATTCCCAACGCCCTCTTCTGGTAGCCTCAAGATGTGGGTACTCATCAATATCTCCAGAAGCTTCTGAAAACCCTGTTTTCATCTCTCTATCCATACGAAGGGTTGTCCTTTCTTCTTCAATGATGGAAAGGGTATCACAACTCCGGAAAATTCTAGTACGAATCCTATGTTGTACCCAACCAATCCTAGGAAACTATATGACTTGGTCACACTACTGGGTGGCTCCCAAGAATGCATTTCCTCTTTAATCACCATATCCATATGATTTCTAGCCTCTGAGATAACACACCCCAGGAAGTGGACTTCCCATACCCAAAACTGGCACTTTGAGAGGTTTCCATAAATATGGTTCTCTCAGAGTGTATCTAGAAATATCTATATTTATGTGGTGTGCTCCTCCTCTGACACTAAGGATATCAATATGTCATCCATGACGACAACCATGAAGCAATTGAAGTAAGGCTGGATGATACTATTCACGATCTGCATAAACACTTATGGAGCATTTTTCATGTCAAAGGGAATTACCAATAACTAATAATGGACATACATCCATCTTAAGGCTATCCTCGGTACATCTTCATCTTTCACTCTTAGCTGATGAAAGCCTGATCTAAGATCTATCATTGAAAACCATCAAACTCCCTTCAGCTTTTCAAAAAGAACATGAATCCTTGGGAGTGGATACTTGTTCTTCACAGTCACCTGATTAAGGTGATGATAATCCACAAAAAGTCTCAGACTCCCATCTACCTTCTTGGAAAACAAAATCATGGATACCCATGGAGAAACATTGGGCCTTATGAACCACTTCTTATGCAAGTCCTCCAATTGTACGCACAACTCACGAATCTCTGCGAGGGCTATCCAATGTGATAGTGTAGATATAGATGTCGTCCTGGGTATAGTTCTATTTTTTCATCTACCTCTATGCGAGCAGGTAGTACCAGAACATCATCAGGAAAGACATCAGTATACTGTTCCACTACTATAGGATAACTCAGACTCCTCACGTCAACTTCTTTGAGGGTAAGGCTAGCCAACTGATGAGTAATCAGCTGCACCCTCCTCTGTGAAAGTCCATTCTATGCTGAAAAGTTTCCCTTCACACCGGTGAAGGAAATCATGATCCCATACTCGCAGACACAACACACTTTGCTCCTAAAATTGTCAATTTGAGCATGGACTGTGGATAGCTAGTCCATACCCAAGATGACATCGTATGACCACGATGCTGCAACTAAGAGATCCCAAACGAAGTTCTCACCTCCTAGGGTGATCTCACACTATCTGAGTCAATGTGTAATCATTGAATCATCTCTTGTATGAGTATCCAATCATAACGATTGAGAAAACAACTTCATTGGAATCTCTGTGCACTAAACGAGTGTCGTGGAAATAAAAGACTGAATGTCACCTTGTTATATAATAATATAGCTAGGGTGGAATAGACACAGATCGTACATATATTCATCTATAGAGCACCATGGTCATAGGAATCTACCGAATGAAGCTGATCACACCCCTATCCACCAGCTCCCTGTGGTCTGAGTAGACCACCTGGGGGTGATGGTAGAAACTCAAACAGTCATCCACCACCTACTGCATGACTTTATCCTCTGCCACATCTGCTGCCCTATGGATCCCCTCGCTCAAACCTCAGAAGCTACCTCGATTGTCCCTTGGAAATCTTCTGATCATCTATGTGGGGAGTCAAACTGTTGTGATCCATGTGTCCATTTCTGTCATAATAGTAACATGCATTATTCTTCCAAAGACCTCTTCTTCCTTGCGAGCTCCACACCTATGACCCTACATCCTAGGGCCGTCCACCAAAAGGTCTGACCCACTTGGACCTCCACATCATCTTACTATTTCCTTCTGTAGATGACTCAGATACCTGTTGTCTGGTGGTGGATCTCATCATTAGTGACTTCTCATATAAGAATCTCTTCACCAATATTGCTCACTCAAGCACTCCAGATATATCAGGATATTAATTGATATCATCGAAGCTCTGATCTTTCACCAGAGACCCTGCTCAAATGTTTGGTCCCTAAAAAATGGGTCCCATACATTGTTGGTGGAGTACCATTAGAGGTCAGTAAATCGCACTGTGTACTGGGACACTGATAGACTTCACTATTGTAAGTTTATCAGCTCTTTGATAAGCACTTATCGCAATGTGGCTGGAACGAGATCCTCCCTGAAGAGGATCTCGAAGTCCAACATGGAGAGTGTTGCCTCCTCATGCTTCTAGAGCATCAGAATCCACTATCTCCCTACTGTTCCCTATAATAGCATAGCAGCTAGTATCACCATATACTCTATTGGAATCTCAACTGAGAGAATAAGCAATGCCACAACCACTATCCAGTCCTCAGCTTCCTAAGGATCTGTCTCACCTCGATACCTCAGAGGCCTCAGTATTTGGAACTCATCCAACACAGTCAGTCAGCATGCATAGTATTCCAATGGGGTTGGTGGAAACTACTTCCCTCTAAGTGGTGGTTCTTCTGGTACACTAGTTGATGGTTCCAACAATGTAAGAGGGTCCTATACTGATGCAGCGTCACTCAGTGTGCCATTATTTTGTATTGTCATTGGAATCCTGGCTTTCTGTATACGCGGTGGCATCCTAAAAATATATAGGTGTTCCACAGTTATAAAATTAGAACTGGTGAGCTGACTCAAAAGAGATCAAAAGGAAAACATTTCCAAAACACATGAAATAAGTTTTTTGGTGAACAGAGTCAGAAATCAGAAATCAGGGACCTGTTGTTTGGATACGTCGGCCACCACACCAACACTGGATTCCCCGAACTGAAAACCACAACTAAAACACATAACATTATTGCTTTATTGTAAAAATCATATTCCTAGTTCTTTGGTATAATCTACAAATAAAATAACACATTTTCCTCTCTTGTTCCCTGCGGCTCGTGCTATGACTACCCCAAGTTTTACTTCTATAGGATAGGGGTTACTAACTTCCACTAGAATGGAATATCCCTAAAATGGGAATGAATTTTGTTTAAACATTTAAAAACACACTGTCCAAGAACACAAAAAGATGAAACCACAAAGTAAAACTGCAGTAGTAAAAGTGTGTACATAAAGTAATGGGGTCGGAATCCAAGTCAAAATAAAATATATAACTACAACAGAAAAATGTAAAATAGCTCCTGAGATCATCCTCAAGGGATTCTAATTGAAGGTTAGGTACAACTCATCTTCATAGCTCTCCACGTCAACTATTCACCTTTGTCTACCACCTGATCATGTCTCCTATAGTCTCAGTCGAGCTCCTCATCATCTGCAAAAGACACTACATGGTGCGGGTGAAGCTTATGCAGGGGTGAGTACAAAAATACATAGTGGGGACCCTGAGACCCCCGAAGGTCTCCCATAATATCACAAAGGAAAACCACAAAGCATGCTGTCAATCACAAAGCACAAAGGAAAAGACTCAGCTCAAACCTGGTATAACATAACTATAGAAGGACATATGTTTAGTCGTAAAGATGGATCATCTTATTCAGTCAAGGGATTTGCTACTGATCCACACATGATCATTCGGTGCTGATCCACATAGGATCACTAGGTGTTGATCCACACATGATCTATAGGTGATGATCCACATAAGATCGCTAGTGGTTGATCCACACAGTATCGCTAGGTGTTGATCCACATAGGATTTCTAGGTTTTGATCCATACTGGATTGCTAGGTGCTGATCCAAAGAGTATATCTTGGTGATGATCCATACATGATCTCTATGTGTGTATCCACACAGGATTGTTTTTCACTCATCATGTCTCAGCTAGAAACTGGATTCCCATACATATTACTCTTGATTCATGGTGGATCTGTCCTCATGTCTTTAGTCATACTTCAACCAACATTAAATTCAATGAATAAGTAACCTAATGATATGACATTTCATAAGGGTTCTAACACAATAAAAAGCGCTTCAATCAGACACTCGGTCTGACAGTTATAGGAACTTTAGTGCAGAGGGCCCGATTGGATTCAGGTACTATCTAACACATTCGTACTCCATGTTTCTCCAAAACGTTTGTGGAGTATCTCCAGAGGACTGTCTCAGCCCAAGGATTTTAACACCATAGAAATCACGTCAAATGGACCTTTTGTCTGTATGATACAAACTTTTAAGTGTATCAGGGTCGAAGAGTGTCTGGGTCTGGTCTCACCCGATCCGACCAACCCCACCCTTTTGTCCTGGGATGACCTGGACCAGTTCGGGTGGACAAGAACTAGTCCAGGTCTAAACCGGGTTCGACTCAGCCTAGCCAAAATCGGATGGGCTAGGCCATGGTGGGCTCATCCCACTGGTCAGCGGACCGGCCTGACCCTTCGGCTGGGCATGACCATCGTGAAGCTTCATGCGACCACTCCTTCTCAAACAACTCAATGATCTGTTGCTTTTAAACTTGCGGATCCACTTGGCATCACATTGCTATTTGCGGGGCCCATAGGTTGCGAGACCCCATCTGTCGTGTCATTGATGTCGAGGCTTCCACCTGTTGTGCCTGACAGCGCGTATCCCTTCCACCAATACTGCCAGCAGAGAATCAGTCATCCCTTCGTTCTATTGTTGCGCCTTGTGTCGTTGCCCCCATCTATGGATGGGGAGTGTCGGCCACCGCCTTCACCTTTTGGTGTAGATATCCAGCACCTCCATGCTAGTGTTGCGTCGATGGGTGTTCTGTGGACCACCGGGTGATCTCTTGTGGTCTGTTTCCCTTCTATAAGCACCTACGGGCCTCCCGGGATGCCACTATCACTGCGTGCCTCCCTATTTCAAGGTTTCATCATGTTTAGAAATCCTCCCCTAAAGAATGAAATGAAAAATAAAGTGACAGAGGGTCTGGGACTTGTTCATTTAGCTCGCACCCTCTACATTGGAATTATATCAAGCGGTTCAAAAATGATTCATCACAAAGATAAATTTATCCTCAATTCATCATTCTTCAAGAACATAAAAAAGAAAAAATCCTAATGAATTTATAAATAAACAACCCCTGCTTCAAGATCTATTGGGTGATGATGCAGTTGCGGAGAGAGAAGAGTCCTCGTTGGATGAAGTCGTTGATGTTCGTCAATCCCAGATCATTGCTGCACAAGCTTCTCTCCTCCATTGGTGGAAAATGTCGCGGTACTTCACCAGAGGTTCCTCACAACCATGTCATAAACCCCAACCCAATACTAAATTAAAAGGATGGGAAAAAGAGGTTAACACAATGAGATATTAATGAGGTTCATTAATGAATGATCCTCTTAATCTCTCAACGGTGTGGTTACAAACCGAAGAGTTAATCCATTAAATGGCTTGACAACCCATCGGTCCCACTACCGCCACTCAATAGGTGGTAGGAAATTAAAATAAGAATTTTTATGTTATTTTACTATTTTCATAAAAGTCGAAAAAATATACTTTTTCACCTGACCTACTCCAGTTGAAGTTAAGTCTCCCTTATGTGAATCTTGATGCTACAGATTCAATGGTTCCCTAATATTATTAATCCGATCCCCATTTCAAAAGATAAAAAATGTAACACCCCAATATTTCCTAGTATATTATCTCTTTAAAGTAATTCAATAGCATGTGTTATACGCAACACTGAGTTTGAGCGCACCATGATATACCAAACTAGCTGTTCAAAAAGCAGTAATGAATAGTTTTAACGGAATTTCGAATTTTATATACCCCATAATATTTTTGAATCCATATTTTGTGTTTATTAGACATAATATAAGAACAAATTTATTTTTTCACATAAAAGAAGTATTTTTTATTGTAATTTTACTGCCTTATAATTGGAAGCCTTTTATAGATACAATATTTGAAACATTTATATATTATATTTAATTAAATTAAATTCTTCATTAGAAGCAGGACATAAAAATTGAGTTTGGATAAATTTTTGGTACTTTTCATATATCTTTCATATTTTGATGAGTAATGAAATGTTCTAAACATTAATTGAAAAAACATTTTTTAATAGAATAATTTATAGTGTAAAATTATTAATTTTAGGGGTATTAAAGTATAAATAAATAATATTTTTATCATTTAATATAATTTATTTCATTGGATGTAATTTCAAATTTAAATTGTACATAAACACAACTCTATCTTTTGATAGTTTTTACATCTTAGAAACCCGCTTTTGGGTTTTGACAATGGGAATTAATTTTAAATTAATTAATGAACCCCATATGTTGTGAATTTGGTAAAATGGATGTCATTTTTCGATTTAAAATATCAAATTTAGCTTGAGGTGGATTTTCTATATTTTTCTGAAAACATTCAATTTTTGATGAATAGTGAAAACACTAAGTTATTGATTAAAATTGACTCTTATTTAAATATTTTTATTTTTTATTTAAATTAGATTTAAATTAAAAAATAGATACATATTACCTATATTATTTAAATGTAATTCATTGGAGTCATTTTATAAAAATATAAGATGTATAAAATTTTATTGAATTTTTTAATGTCTTTTACCCACCTTCTTGGCACATTTGAATATATGAATAAAAAGTAATTGTACCACTTCTCTGAATTGAATTTCAAAAATTTGAGATACACAGTTTATATCAGTAAGTAAAATGTGGTTCAAAATGATGAAACTAATTTTTGGTGAATAGTAACTTTTGAATTTTATTTCTCACGTTGAAAAGTAAATAGGTTAATTAAAGGTATAAATGATATTACAATTACCATAAAAAATTTTCTATTTCTTTTGGATGAGTTTATTTTGACCAAAATCTGTTGTACCTCTCGTTCCCCTCGTTGTTTGATTTTCATGATCACAATCACCTTATCATGTTTATCTAATTGTGTTTTAAGTGTTTGTGCTGATAGGCAAAAGGTTGCCAAGGAATTAGGCCAAGAAGAAGCCAAAAGTGGACTGAAATTCAGTCCACCGGCCAACCGATGGAAGACCACCGGCCAGCCGGTGGAGGACTGGACAAGAGGGATTCCTCTGTCCAGACCACCGGCCAACCGGTGTCACACCAGCGGCCAGCCGGTGGCACCCAGAACAGAGGGCTGAGCCACTGCCTCAGCACCGGCCAACCGGTGGCCTCAGCACCGGCCAGCCGGTGGCACCCAGCAAGCACAGTGGCAGCTACTGTCTTGCCACCGGCCAACCGGTGGCCTCCTCACCGGTCAGCCGGTGGAGTCTGGATAGAAGCTTCTTCTCCTCTGCCAAGGCACCGGCCAGCCGGTGGAGCTGTACCGGCCAGCCGGTAGACCAGTCAAACTAGCCGTTGGCTTTGACCAGTCAACCCTCTTTTGGCCTCCAACGGCTCCGAGGCCTTTTCCAACGGCTCCAAAGCCCTCCAATGGATACTTTAAGGTTCCTAGCCTATAAATAAAGGCCTAGGAAGCACCGGATCATTACCCAAGCCACCGGACACGTTGTTGATCATTTTGGCGAACCTCCGGCGGATTTCCTCAAGGAACCCAACGTGCTCCAATCCAATTCCACATCCAAGAGCACCATCAAAGAAGCTTGGAAGCGGCCTTCAACATCTCCAATCAATCAAAGGCTCCCAAGACTTCCTCAAATACGGTTTTTATTGTTTTATTTATTTTGAGCTTTAAATTTGGGTTTGTGCCTACAAACCCCAAACTCTTTCTTCCTCCCTTTCTTTTGGGTTTCACATCACCATTAAGGTGTGAAGAGGTTCACAAGCTTTTCCTCTAAAAATCTTGAGACATAGGTGAGCTAGCCTTCACCTGTAAGAAGGCTAGTGGGTTCTTGCTATTCCATTGAAAGCAAGTGGGTTCTTGCTAAACCACAAAAAGCAAGCTGTAATAGGTCCTAGTGCTACCTCAAAGCCTAGTGGGTTTCTTGCTAAAACCATTGAAAAGCAAGCGGTAGAATCTCTGAACGGTTGAGTTGGGAGTGGAGACGTAGGCCGGGTTTTTGGCCGAACTCCGTTATCAAGTTTTTGTGTCTTGCCTCTTTTATTTCCGCTGCATTTCAACTTTGATTTTAATTTGTTAATCTTTTTTTAAAGGCAATTCACCCCCCCTCTTGCCATCCTTCCCGTTTTTCTCCGACCCAACAATTGGTATTAGAGGGATAATTTGAGTAATACCTTAAACGGTTTCAAATTCAAAGATCCATTGTGATGGCATCCACTTCTTTCTCCCCCGAGGGCTACTCATTGGGTCGGGCTCCATTTTTTGATGGGACCGACTATAATTATTGGAAAACCCGCATGACCACTTTTTTAAGAAGCATAGGATATCCTATTTACAAAATTGTCATGCAAGGTTATTCTTTGTCTTCCCCCGACGAATCCAAATGGACCCCCGCCGATATTAAGAATTTTGAGCTTGATGGCAAAGCCATGAATGCTCTTCATTGCGGGTTAAATAGAAATGAATTTAATCATGTTTCTACTTGCTCTTCTTCACATGAAATTTGGAAGCTTTTAGAAGTGACCCATGAAGGCACTAATAAAGTCAAAGATACTAGATTAGATATGTATAGACAAGACTTTGAATCTTTTTCAATGCATCCAAATGAGTCTATTTCTGAAATGTTTACACGCTTCACTGACGTTTGTAATGGTAGAAAATCTCTTGGTGATGATGTTTCAACTGAAGCAATGGTCAAGAAGATTCTATGGGTCCTTCCGAGCTCATGGGCACCTAAAGTGACGGCAATCCAAGAAGCTAAGGATGTCAAAAACATGCCGGTCGAGGAGCTCATCAGATCCCTAATGACATACGAGATCACGATGAGGAGGCAAGCTCAAAAGGAGGGCACACCAATCAAGACACCAAAGAACATCGCCCTCAAGGTACAAAAAGAAGTAAGCTCCTCCTCCTCATCATCCTCTTCATCTTCTTCATCTTCAAGCGGCTATTCGGAAATGGAGAATCTCGCCCGCCAAATGCACAAATTTATGAAGAAGCACAAGAAGAAGAAATCCCGCAAGGCGCGAAAGCAAGAACCCACCGCAAGATCCGAGCCCAAGGTAAAATGCTACGGGTGCGGCCAAAAAGGGCATTACAAGCCCGATTGCCCACTCAACAAAAAACGGGCCACGCAAAAGGAAAAAGGAAAGAAAAAGGTCCTCAAGGCGACTTGGAGTGACACCTCCTCATCATCCTCCTCATCCTCCTCCTCCTCCTCCTCAAGCGACAACGGTAACAAATGCCTAATGGCATTCCATGAGGTAACTTCTTCCGATTCCTCTTCCTCATGTTCTTCAAATTCAAATTCTTTAAATCATCTTTCTTATGAGGATCTCCAATACGCTAGAGATCGATTGGAGGAAGGTTTTCAAGAACTTTCTTCCAAATTTGTTACTTTAAAAAAGTCTTTCAAAAAACTCTCCTCCGAAAAAGAACAACTTCTCAAAGAGAAGGAGGAACTCTCCCTAAAAATCCAAAATTTCCCAAATGTTGATTCTTTGGAATCAACCATCAAGGACCTTAGAGAATCCTTAGCCAAGTTCACCCAAGGTGAACAAAATTTGACCAAATTATTGGGTTCTCAAAGGGTTTCTGGGACCACTCAAGGACTTGGCTATACCAACCAAGCCTCCTCCTACCATGCACCTACTGTTTTTGTAAGGGGGAGCTCTAGTTTCAAATTTTGCAACTATTGTAAAAAACTCGGGCACCTCATTTATGAGTGTGATTGCAAAAATGCCCGGTACGGCCAACCCAAGTCTATTTTCTATTCCGACGAATTTTATAGGAGAAGACCCGCCATGAGACAAGTTTGGATTGAAAAATCCCTTCTTGCGAGTCTCTCCGGGCCAAAATTTATTTCCTTTCCCCGGTGATTCATTGTTTTTATTTAGGGGGAGAACGTTCTAAATTGTTTTCAAACTTTGTTTCAAAACTCTCAATTTCAAAATTTCAATTGGTTTTTTGATTCAAAACTTTCAATTCAAACTGTTATTCAAATTTTCATTTCAATTTCAAAAATCTCAATTGATTCTTCAATTCTCATTTCTAGTTTTTCAAACCCTTTCCCTCAATCAAGTTTTATGCCCCATTCTATTTTGAAAATCACAAAGGGGGAGAAATTTCTTGATTGATTGGGGGAGAATCCTTTTCATCATGCTTAGAATTTCCTTTCAATTTCAGTATTTTACTTTAATTGTTTTGGTGATTGTGATCATCAAAATAGGGGGAGATTGTTGTACCTCTCGTTCCCCTCGTTGTTTGATTTTCATGATCACAATCACCTTATCATGTTTATCTAATTGTGTTTTAAGTGTTTGTGCTGATAGGCAAAAGGTTGCCAAGGACTTAGGCCAAGAAGAAGCCAAAAGTGGACTGAAATTAATTCCACCGGCCAACCGATGGAAGACCACCGGCCAGCCGGTGGAGGACTGGACAAGAGGGATTCCTCTGTCCAGACCACCGGCCAACCGGTGTCACACCAGCGGCCAGCCGGTGGCACCCAGAACAGAGGGCTGAGCCACTACCTCAGCACCGGCCAACCGGTGGCCTCAGCACCGGCCAGCCGGTGGCACCCAGCAAGCACAGTGGCAGCTACTGTCTTGCCACCGGCCAACCGGTGGCCTCCTCACCGGTCAGCCGGTGGAGTCTGGACAGAAGCTTCTTCTCCTCTTCCAAGGCACCGGCCAGCCGGTGGAGCTGTACCGGCTAGCCGGTAGACCAGTCAAACTAGCCGTTGGCTTTGACCAGTCAACCCTCTTTTGGCCTCCAACGGCTTCGAGGCCTTTTCCAACGGCTCCAAAGCCCTCCAACGGATACTTGAAGGTTCCTAGCCTATAAATAAAGGCCTAGGAAGCACCGGATCATTACCCAAGCCACCGGACACATTGTTGATCATTTTGGCGAACCTCCGGCGGATTTCCTCAAGGAACCCAACGTGCTCCAATCCAATTCCACATCCAAGAGCACCATCAAAGAAGCTTGGAAGCGGCCTTCAACATCTCCAATCAATCAAAGGCGCCCAAGACTTCCTCAAATACGGTTTTTATTGTTCTATATATTTTGAGCTTTAAATTTGGGTTTGTGCCTACAAACCCCAAACTCTTTCTTCCTCCCTTTCTTTTGGGTTTCACATCACCATTAAGGTGTGAAGAGGTTCACAAGCTTTTCCTCTAAAAAGCATGAGACATAGGTGAGCTAGCCTTCACCTGTAAGAAGGCTAGTGGGTTCTTGCTATTCCATTGAAAGCAAGTGGGTTCTTGCTAAACCACAAAAAGCAAGCTGTAATAGGTCCTAGTGCTATCTCAAAGCCTAGTGGGTTTCTTGCTAAAACCATTGAAAAGCAAGCGGTAGAATCTCTCAACAATTGAGTTGGGAGCGGAGACGTAGGCCGGGTTTTTGGCCGAACTCCGTTATCAAGTTTTTGTGTCTTGCCTCTTTTATTTCCGCTGCATTTCAACTTTGATTTTAATTTGTTAATCTTTTTTTAAAGGCAATTCACCCCCCCCCCTCTTGCCATCCTTCCCGTTTTTCTCCGACCCAACAAAATCAACCTTAAAAATAAAATATGATCATCTTGGTCTAGATGGATTATATTAGGAAATTTATTATTATTTTATTTAAAGAAGAGTTAAAAGTGTTAAATTCAATGTTTAATTACGAATACATTTTTAATATAGGGTTATAAATTAGAAAAATTTGACTATAAATGTTAATTAAAAATATAATTGGATTTCATACATCATGTTATTTTACATTTAATTTTTAGACATTAAATAAGTAAATATATTTATGACACAATGATAATGTAGAAATTACCATATTAATGAAATATGAAATTAATTGCTATTATAAATATCAAAATAAATGTAAATTGAGAATTTTGTTGCATTACACGAATTTTTTAGGTCAATATTACATGTTAGGGTTGATCAAATGTATTTTTCTCAAATTAATCATGTTTTTTTGACTTTCAGAAAAACAAAAATACTAAATAGTGTCTAAATTGAAATAAATTGGTTTTGAAAACAAATTAAATATTATTAAATAATATAATATTACTTAAAATCAATGGTTTAGAAAAAGGACTTATATAATGATATATATATATTTAATTACAACTTGATATTCTCTTGTAGTTTTATAGGATGTTTATTAACTATGTAATATTAAAATACACGAAGACATGATAAAAGTTAAACTATTTAACTAAGGGTTAAATATAAAAGATAAGGTTAATATGGTGACCTAAAATTGTCTAAAACCTACTGCATGAGAGGATTTCGACCCATCCCCACCTTATCCCCGAAATAAATCCATTTCTAGCCATTATAAAACTAAATTGATTTTATAATAAAATAATATTTCAAGCTTTTCCTAAAGTGACCCTCACATCTCTTATAAAAGATTATTTTAGCTTATCTCAAAATCACACCTCCAAAGCCAATGGGATCAGCCAACCACTTCTCAAATATCCTCCCAACTACACTAATTTAAACCTATAGGATTTAATTTGATCATAAAGCCAGCCTAAAGATCCAATTTGTTCAAATCAAAAGGAAGAACTTGTAAAAGAGGTAATTATTTCACCACCACTTTCAATGTTCTTTTCTTCTTCCACTTCCTCTTTCATTTATATTTTTATACTAAAATAATAACTCCCTAAACATTTACATACTAAGATGTTAATATAAATATGTTACAACCATATTCATTATTATATCCATCTTATTAATTATAGAGTCACCATACGTGCGTAGGTATGTCTTACCATCTCTGCATCGTGGCGTAGATTATTATTCAACATTTCATTATTTGGATGGCTATAATAACGAGTACAATTGATGTAAATAATAAATTTAAAATTTTCATGATTAATTTTATATAACATACCATCCAATTACATAATATTTAACCATTAATACAATTATATTTCTGCTCGTGCATACATATGGCTTACCGTCTCCACGACGTGATGAGATTCATTTCCACGTTCACCATTCAACGATGATTATAAAAATTTATATTAGTAATAAATATGTAATATATGACATAATAATGATACTGTAAATTTAAATAAATATATATATATATATATATACATATAACTTATTCACTTATATCCGTTCAATATGACATGAAAATGGAAACATCATTTCTTTGTATGTACGACTAATTGTCTCCATAAACTGTGTTTCCCATTTCATATATATCTATATATTATAAATATTTATTTTCTGAATATATATGATACATAAATACTATTTTATATTTTGGAAGAAATTAAATCATGATATAATTGATACGATCAAGAATAATACCATAAAACATGTACGATAGGAAAAGCGATTATTACCAAAAATATTATTTTAACATAGAAATTATTATTAAATTGGTAGTATAACGCCATAAAATAATAAAGAATGACATCATAAATATGAATATGGTTCTGTCATAACATAATAACATACAATGGTCATTATATAGGACGTTAAACATACCCTTGACCAAAGGAAAATACAAGGTAAGGGTTAATTCTTCAATCCCATTATTGTCGAGATTGTTTATTGGGTCATTTTTTTCATTCATGTCCATGTTTCATGAAAATATTTTCAAAATTAATATTTTATGGTTTTTTGGAAGGGACACTTTATCATGATCAGTATTTTATATATTTTAATGATTTATTTTTTTAAATATTTATAATTAATGTCCATGTTTTAGAAAGGTTTTTAGGGATTTATTTTTATGGAAATGACTGTTTTAAAATGTTAATTCCTTTCAGAAGATTCAAAGTTGTATGGTACACTTTGATTCCAAAATCTATTTTAAATAACATCCTTTAAAAATCTGTGACATTTAAATTATTTCACAGAAATGGAAATTTTTTCAAATATTTTTTCTAATCATTTTTAACTACGTCAACATACTTTAGAGGATATTATTCTTCATTGAGGTTGATTTATAATAATAAAATATTCCATATTTTATTGAATGAGTTATGATATGTTTGAATATGGATGTGCTATTTTTATACCTTTCATGGTTTTGGGTAAAGTAATGACATTTTATATGTTAGTTAAAATAAAAATATTTAGGTTATGTTTCAATATTTTCATATGAGGAATGCATTGGACATAGTAATCGATGGGTAGAGCCCGCTATAGTTCATAGATGCATCAGTAGGTCTCATGAGAAAAATTAGTGTCTTGGTATAAGGCCTTTACTAAATTTTTATTTGTAGTCTAGGCACGAGGCCTTGACTATGTGGTTTTGATGTTCAGCATTATGCATTCCATCATAATGAAATTAGATATTGATATTACATGTGATTATTCAACTAGTATAATATTTAAAAGAACAATAAAATGGAATTATTTGATTTTTTTATATTATTCATAAGATTAGGTTTAAAAGGCTTTTATAGTTTTATACATTTCCATAAATGTTAATGATTATTGAAGATATTTTCCGTTATATTGTTATCCTTACTAAGCATCTGAGCTCACACATTTCTTATGTTTTATTTCTTCCAAGATGCGAATTAGTATATTATTATTGATATATATGATTATGCTAGGGGAATAATGGTGTTCTCAAATGATTATTTATGTTGTGTTTTATTTTAGAAATTTTAATGTAACGTTCTTTTATGTAATCTAGTTTCCATGACTGCTAAACTGATCTATCCTTCAGGACCTGATTTCTTTAAATAATTCCAATGTATTAAAATAATTCATTTACTCTAGGTAACTAGGGTCGGGGAATTACAATTGATATTAGAGGAAGTTTAGTTGAAATCCTGGAAGCAAGATTCAGAAAAACTCTGATTATAGAACATCACTCTATGATAGACATTTAGGATTAATATAGACGAACCTCCTAGAATTTATATAATGTAGAGATTTTTTAAATTTTCTAAGACTTAAATCCACTTCTGGATATGAATAGATAGATATGGCTCTGGCACATATGTATCTAGGGGTAAAACCCAAAAACACAACTTTGAGCTACACTCGAACTTGAACTGGTGCACGACAATGGGCATTGTTGCACTCTTGGTTACGACACTCCCAGGGGATATGTTTAGGATAATTCACATTTTATTTACAAACCATTATGAAGGATTTATTAGTAAATATGTCAGAAAAGAAATCATTTTTATGATTATGAGACTAGATGTGTAAAAAAATTCAATTAATGTTGAGAATTTTTCTAGTTTTTGGATTATACATTATGATATGATCTAACAAAGTGTATTTCATTACATAGAAATGGCTCCCAGTATATTGAATGAGAACTCCAGCAATAAAAATGATCCAAAGAGTTATACGGGTCTTATCATTCATGTTCTTAGGACCACATTTAGATGGTAAATAGTCTCATATATATACTTATCATATGATGTAATAGTATCATGTGTAAATAAGATAAGTAAAAATTCCTTGAGTCATATGGATTTGAAGGGAAGCCAGAGAAGAAGAAGATGGTAGTGAAAAAGATGGATAAAGGGAATAATGGAAAGAATAATTTTCACCATATGTTATAACTATGGAAATAATCACCATATGATGTGTTTTAATGTAATAAAAGTGTGTTATATTTGTGGAGAAAAAGGACACCAATATTGTGATTTCAAGGGTATGAAAAAGGATTCAAATGAACAATGCTTCATCTGTAATGATTGGGACACTACGCGATTCAATGTCCCAATCATCAGAGTATACCCCAAATGATACTGTTAGAAAATAATAATGTTATGATACTACCGTATATGAAGAGGAATGATTAATGTTCTTATGTTTTTATAAAATAATTGTGTCATTAAAGTATAAGTAAAAATATTAATAAAGTATATAAGTATTGTACTGCAGTACATTTTCATTATGGATTTGAGATTTTATTGTACCAAGTTATGTGACAAAATTTCAAGTTAAAAATTTTGAAAAATATATGGTTGGGGTAAATATAACCCTTAATATGTTTCTAAAACTTAGAAAATGATTTTTTAATATGATATAATTGAGTTGGATAAATATTATTGGATATTATTGACTACCTTGTAACTAATTAATTGTTTGTTTATTCTATCATTGTCGATGTTAAAAACATTTTTTCATTTAAGGAGTTTATCTGGAATTATATAAGGAATAAAAAATTACGTACCTATTCAAATATGTGTTTCTGGTAATTCATTTTATTACAAATTTTTAAGAGAATACACGATGAAGGTATTCACATGTATATTGTGTAACCTTCCTTGTAAATTCTGGACTATGAGTTTGGGGAGAAGTATTGTTGATAAGACTAAAGGTTGGAATAGATTAAGTATTACCTTAAGATAATATTTTTATGGTTAAATAATTTCTTTAGATTGTTTTTAGATTGTTATAAGAAGTACAACCTGGAGGTCGGGCGACAACCCGTCGCATTAGGAAAGGCCGAGAGACTTGAAGCTGCAACCGAATGGTGACAAGGGTGCATCACCTTCCACTAGCTTATGTGATGTCCTGGATGGTATAATTTAGTTTTTTAATAGGTCTAATAGATGAATTATATGATTATTTTTTTGGAACCCTATACAATTAGGATAAATAGAATATTTTTGAGTTCTATTGTCTTTTGTAGTGAGAGATGAGTTTGTGGTAGAAATTAGGTAATGGATGGATGTCTACATGCTAAGTATTATTTTTTCTTATTATATGAATAAATTAATTCTCAAAAATTAGGTAAAATATCTAAACTCCAAAAATGTGTTATCCTAATACCTTATATTTTCTAGAACCAATAATATTTTAACTCAACATAAATTTATGGCTTTGAAGCCCTCAATTTTCCAATTATTGTTCAATTTTTTATAATTGATTACCTCAATCAGTACCTATAAATATTTATGTTTTCCCTCAATTTATGGTTATATAATATTCCAACAATGTTC
Organism: Viscum album; assembly: GCA_963277665.1. Classification (NCBI taxonomy): domain Eukaryota; kingdom Viridiplantae; phylum Streptophyta; class Magnoliopsida; order Santalales; family Viscaceae; genus Viscum; species Viscum album. The sequence goes on from OY728162.1 coordinate 134,036,016, forward strand.
TTCTATTCGAAACTATAATTTGGTGGTGACTATTCATTTCCATTTCCCTCTTATTAAAAATAAATTTTATAAACCCCATTTCCAATGTGGGTTTTCCACAAAAATATTTTCTATTTTAAACCTTTTATTTTCGAAGAAAATTTTCAAATTACAAGGAATAAATATATTTAATGAGGGGAGAAAGTAAAACACCATGATTTCATAGTACATCATCTCTTTAAAATAAATTAATACCATTCTCTACATAGAACACCAAGTTCGAGTGCACCAATACTTATCAAACAAGACGTTCAGAAAGTGGTTCTAAATAGTATTAACTGAATTTTTAATATCATATACTCCATATAATTTTATAATACATATTATTCCATTAATAGACATAATATATGAAAAAATTCAAATTTTCAAGTAAAAGAAGTATTTTTTTCAAAAAATGAAATTTTACCACCTTTTAATAGGGATCATTTTTTAAATCCAATATTTTAAACTTTTATATATTCAATTTAATTAAATTAAATTATTTTTTAAAATAAAGGCAATGAAATTTAGTTTGGATAAATATTTGGTAATTTTTTGATATCTTTTATATTTTGATGAATAGTGAAAAATACTAAATTTTAATTGAAAAAAATGTTATTAATCGAAATAATTTATTGTGTTAAATTATGAATTTGATTGGACTTAAATTATTATAGATTATATTTTATCATTTAATATAATTTAATTCATTGGATGTAATTTCACATTTAAATTGTACATTAACACATGTCAATCATTTGATAGTTTTTATTTCTTAAAAATATGATTTCTAGTTTTGACAATGGGAATTAATTTTAATTTGACAAATGCAGCTCATATGTTTTGAATTTATTAAAATCGAAATCATTTATTTATTCAGAATATCAAATTTATCTTATGGTGAATATTTTGTATTTTTATAAAGACATTCAAATTTTGATGAATAGTGAAAAACATTTCATTATTGTTTAAAATTGATGTTTTTTAAAAAAATTAAAATTTGTATTTAAATTTATTTTAATGTTAAAATGGATACATAATACCTATAATAATTCAATTTAATTCATTTGAGTCATTTTATGATAATACTATATGTATAAAATGTTATTTAATTTTTTAACATCTTTTACCCACCTTCTTGGCACATTTTCAAATTTGAATAAAATGTAATTTTACAACTTTTGTGAATTGAATTTAAAAAATACGAGATACTCAGTTAACATTAGTAAGTAAAATGTGGTTTAATATGATGAAAATAATTTCGGGTGAATAGTAACTTTTCAATTTTATTTACCATAGTTGAAAGTAAATAAGTTAATTAAAGGTACAAATGATATTATAATAACCCTAACACATGACATAATTATTTTGGGTAAGTTTATTTCGACCAAAATAAACCTTAGTAATAAAAAATGATTCTTTTGGCCCACCTGGATAATATTGGAACGTTTATTATTATATTATTTAAAGAAAAGTTAAAAGTGTTAAAGTCAAAGTTTAATAACTAAACCATTTTTAATATAGAGTTATACATAAGATAAATTATACTATAATTATTAATTAGATATACAATGAGATATTATACATCATTGTATTTTAATTATAATTTTTTAATTTTAAATAATTATATTTATATATGACATAATAATGATAGAGTAATTACATGTTTAATAAATGATTAAAATAATTGATATTATAAATGTAATAATAAAGGTTAATTAAGACTTATGATGCATCACACAGATTTTATAGGTTAATATGAAATGTTAGGGTTTATTTAATGTGTTTTTTTATTTAATCAGGTTTTTTTACCATAACAAAAACCATATACTAAATAGTGTCAAATTTGACATAAATGTGTTTTGAAAAAAATACTATATTATTAAATGATATAATATTCCTAAAAATTTATGGTTTGTCCAAAAATTTATTTAATGATAGATATATAATTAATGAACAAATTTATATTCTCTTATAATTTTATAGTAAGTTTAGTAACCGTGTAATAAAAAAATACAAGAAGACCTGGTAAAATATAATCTATTTAACTAAGGGTTAAACCCAAATGATAAGGTTAATACAGTGGAAAACAATTATCTAAAAACTATTGTTTGAGAGGATGTAGACCCTGTAGAAATCCGGGACACCCTAAGAGGGGAGGGGTGAATCAGGGTGTCAACTTTTTCTTTTAAACAGATGGAACTTGTTCCAACGTTGGTAAAAACTAGTTTGACCTGTATGATGGAAATGATAATAAATAAAACATTCACATGAAAAGGGATGACACAACACTTTTTACTTAGTTCACCACTATAGTCTACATCAAAAGAGCATACATCGACAGGTTGTTTGTCCTACCAAAATCCAGTATTCTTCACTCGTTGTGGATTACAAAGATTTGGGAACATTCTCTCTGTCCTAGGATCACTGCCTTTACAAAAGTCCAGGGATAGCCTACTATGTACCTCATGTCACTCTCGTTGACTCCACCTGGCTCACTACCCTTGGTGAAGTCCCACTAAGTTTATAGACATGAATGTCTCTTCATCATTGCAAAAGAATGAATCCTATATTGTATGTTGATGCTCTGTTTACTTCCAACTCTCACCTGTAGACTAATATCACTTTGCACCGAAGGTATCTGGCAATCCTCCAGCTTTCATGCAGCCCCAAAAAGATTGACATGATTTAACAACACCTGGCACACTTATCCAAGCCTGACGCATAAGTTTCAAGACGGCATGCAAGTCTCGGTGCGTAAGTCCAAATCGGCGTGCATGTACACCTCATCCACTTGCTCGACACTCACTTCTTCAACTTCAAACATGTGAAACTCAGCCCCTTTCTCTCCCAAACCACCTTGGACATGCATCAAACAACCGTCTTGAAACTTCAACTTGTGTGACCCACCACCACTTGCGAGACCACTGCACATGCACGATGGGAGCACAGAATTTCTCTAAGTCTGAAATTCGTTAAAAATGAAGATGGGTGGTCCTCTATTTATAGGAAAACTGGACACCCTGCGCGGTGGTGCGCATGCCTCCTCTCAGGGAGCATGTTCCAGCGAACAACTCCAACCACCCTAGCCTCTATCGCCCTAGTCACTTGCACGACCAAACTAATACTTGCACGGACCTCTTTCCATTTCCATATTTTAAAGTTCCGATCTTGAAAGAAATTTGGTGCGCAAATTTCCAATCCTCTTAGGCATCGGTGCACAAGTCCTTTCTTGGCGCGCAAGTCACTTGCGCGACACATGTCCGGCACGTGAGTCCCTTTACCAAAAAACATTGTTTTCCCCTTTTCTCAAATTTTAGGTCCAGAAATTTGGAAAAAACTGGAAAATAGTGACACCTTCAATACTGTTATTTGCGTGACCTGTATGGGTACATTGCTGGCACACATTATGAACATCCTCTGAGGATTGACAAAAACACCAACCATTCTCCAATTAATGCATAGATGACCATGGTTCCAACAATGTCTCCCTTTGGGTTCGTTGTCAATCAGTAAATAAATTCAAAATATCACCACCCTAATGAAAACCAAAAAATGAAAGAATCAACTCCGGCAATACTATATGTCTGCGTGAGAAATGCTTAGTGTAGAAAACAAGGCAGGAAGCATGAATTGGGTTCCTGTGTTTTGGAATTCTCAAATATGCCCAAGAAATTCTCTTATAGTGTCACAGAAGCATGACATGCCTAAATTAATTCCTTTCTCCACCAGCGACAAAAAACTCAAAGACCGGTAATTGTTCATTGTTCAGCTCAAACCAGAATCCCCCTGGATAGTATCATCCCCCACAAACCTGCATCACATCCATGAACATAACTGGGGAGAGGGGAATTTCGTATCATCTTTATGAACTGGGAGGTGGTTGAACACCAAGGTTCAACCGATGCGTCTCAAACAGAGCCATTGATAGTGGCTTGGTCAGGATATCATCCACTTTCTCATCAGTTCCCACATGATCCATTCTAATCGCCCCTTGGTCAAGTTTTTCTTTGATAATGTTATGCCAGATTTCAATATGTTTCGTACGAGAATGCTAAACAAGATTCTTCGTAAGATCAATTGTGATCTTGTTATCATAGTAAATCACCATTGGTAGTTTCAACTCATCACCAATATCTGTTATTTGTTTCTTTATCCATAGCAGTTGAGTGCATGCCTTGGTGGCATAGATATAATCAGCTTCAGCAGTACTAAGAGAAGTTCTTTCTTGTTTCTTGCTCAACGATCCAACAAATTTATTCTAAATATAGAGTGCACCACCACTGTTGGAAGTTCTGTCTACAACATTGCCAGCCCAGTCAGTATTAGAAAATGCTGATAATTCACTATCCCTTTTTTGCAGAAAAGTATAAGCCGCAATTGGGAGTACCTTGAATATACCTCATGATTATTTTTAGTACTGCCATATGTTCCTCTTTTGTATTACACTGAATGCGGGTTGCAAGACATATGGCCAAGACAATATCTGGTCATGTCGCTGTCAGGTACAGTAGGATCCCAATGATTCTTCTATAAATGGTAGGATCTACAGAGGTCCCATCCTCATGCATTCCATGTTTAGTTCCAACTGCAATCGGAGTTGAAATTGGTTTGGAGTCTAGCATATTAAAATTATTTAGCAGCTCTCTTGCATACATTTCTTGAGAAACGAAAGTGTAATCCTTTTTTTGAACCACCCGAATCCCCAAAAAATATGTGAGCTCCCCAATCATAGAAATCTCAAATTATAATTTTATCTGATTGTCAAATTCATCCACTGATTTCTGCCTGCTGCCACAAAATATGATGTCATCAATGTAGACTACAACCATGAAGTGATATTTTGGATAATTCTTCACATATAGATTGTGGTCTAATCCTCCTCTTTTGAGTTCCATCTTTTTGAGATATGAGTCCAGCCGGGAATACTATGCTCGTGGTGCATGCTTCAAACCATATAGAGCATTCTTCAGTTTGCAGACCTTTGTTTCATTAGTACCACAAAACAATCCCACTGGTTGTTCAATGTAGAATTATTCTTCGAGTACACCATTCAAGAATGGTGTCTTGGAATCCATTTGATATACTTTATATCATCTTTGGAGTGCCATGGCAAGGAAAAGCCTGATTGAATCTAGTCTTGCCACGAGATCAAAGGTTTATTCATCATCAACACCTTCAATCTGTGAGTAACCTTTAAACACCAGTCGTGCCTTGTTTCTATTAACACTTCCATGTTCATCAAACTTGTTCTTGAAGATCCATTTTGTACCAATCACATTGTGACCATCGAGTCTCTGGAAAATATACCATGTAAGATTCTTGTCAATCTGATCTAACTCTTTATTCATGGATTTCACCCATGATTCATCCTTTGCAGCCTCTTCAAATGAGGATGGCTCCACAACTGACAGAAAAGAATATTGCATGTTATTCTTCATCCTCCTTGTTTGAGTGGGTGCACTCCTATCCCCGATTATGATAGATTGATCAATCTCATCTCTTTTATTTCTCCTATGAGGTTCGGTTGCATTCTCTCCATCCATAGTTTCTTCTTCATATTCTTCTTCTGAGTCAACATCACGATGTGACTGCTGAGTGTTTTGTACACCTTTCTCTATTTTTATTTTTAATTTATCCTCGTTCACTTTCTTTCTCACTTCTTATCACATCGGCATATGACATCCTTGACGAATTTGTGGTTTTCTCTTCAATTATATTAACATCACTACATTCAACAATCCTTCCTAATCTCTTGTTGAAACACTTGTAGGATTTTCTGTTCATTGAGTATCCAATGAAAATTATTTCATCTGCATTATCACCATACATCCCTTGATTTATTTCTTTGTTTTTGAGGAAGTATTTAATTCTAAAAACACGAAAGTATTTCAAATAGGGATTCATTCCCTGCCACAATTCATATGGTGTCTTCATCTAACCCATATGAAGTCCTGTTTTATTTTGAATATACACCGCATATTGAACAACCTCTTTCCAGTAATGTCATGGATTATAACTCTCAGTCAGCATTGTTCGTACCATGCTGTTCACCTGTCAATTCCTATGTTCAAAAACTCCATTTTGTTGTGGAGTTCTCACAGCAGCTACCTCATGTTGTATCCCATGCTTCTCCTGGTAATTTTCAAATTCAATGGACGTGTATTCCCCTCTATTATCAGATCGCAACACTTTGATTATTTTTCTAGTATCATTTTCGGCGATTCGCCAATATGTTTTCATGCAGTCATGCAATGTTCGTTTCCTGTGAATGAACATAACAATTTCCATTATTATGTAATCATCTATAAAAAGGACAAAGTACCTCTCTCCATGAGTTCTGGAAACATTTATCGGCCAGAGTACATCTGTATGAATTATTTCAAGAAGATGAGATTCCATTTTCTTCTTTAGATGATATGAACTGCAGACCAACGTTCCACAAATGCAAGCATCACAAGACTTTTCACATTCACGCTTCAGGTTGGTATTGTCCATGACAATCCACAATTCTGATATTTTCTCCATGTCTTGTTGATTAATGTGTCCCAGTCTCTGATGCCACAAATTGTTTTCTTCTTCAATAGTCATTTAACAAACATTTTCTTTACTATCAATATGATACAAGTTTCCCTATGTTATTCATCCCTTCATATGTTAATTTCTTGTCATTCCCTTGAGAGTGCAACCTTTATAATTAAAAGTAACTATAAGACCTGAGTCACAGAGTTGAGTCACGCTGAGTAGATTATGACGTAGACGATTTATGTAAAGGACTTCAGTATTCTTTATCTCTCCATTAGATAATTCAGTACATCCACTTACATTGATTTTTAGATCTCAATAATTACCAAATCATATTGTACCATCAAACTTCCTTTTGATATCCATTAACCAGCCATCATTATCTGTCATATGAGATGAACAACATCTGTCTATAATATAGGTACTGTTTCTTTTTGTAGCATTGAGGGCCACCTCTATAAGGTTGGGTCTCTCAATTTTCTTCCTTTCTTTCCATGAGACGTTGGATTGAGTATAGAGCAATGATGGCCTTTAAATTATCTCATCTGTGTACATTGGTTCTTAATAGTCGAAGTCTTTTTCGAGAAGAGAAAACATGTTTGTAAGAGCAACACTATCTTGTTGATGAGATTTGACATTTCTTGTACTCTGGTATGAGGTTTCCATGTCCCTCCTCTGTCTAAAATTAACATCCTTATGACAAAAGTTATAACAACGAAAAAAGTATCCATAGAAACTATTTATTCTATAAGATGTAGGATATGAAGTCAGTCTCAATTGTTGATGTCCCTGATAATCCTCATTCATGTAGCTACTTTCCTCTTCATGCTATGACATGGTATGGCTCAAATAGCCATAGAACAGACACTTCATGAGAGGAAATGTATCTTAACTTGAACATATCCTCATACCTTCTTCCTTGGGAGAATAGATGGACTGCCTGTCATTTCTAAATGTTTGGGGGTAGTTTTTCAGTTCAAATTTATTTTGGATTTAGGGTTTCTTTTTCAGCACTTCAGGCAACATTTCAACATGTCCAACTTTCATCTTGTTTTTCTTTTGGGTATCTTCACTTCCAGAAGTTGATTTCTCAGCTTCACAGCCAATTCCACTCTTTCCCATGCAAGCGGGTCTTTGATCACTCAGTATTTTTCCAACCCCATCTGAACCACACTTGGATTTTTTCAAGTAATTATGCATCTGAGAAAGGAATGTATTGAGAGCATTCTGTGCTTTAGAATCAACATTAAGAATTTTCATATCTCCATCATTCATATCCAGACCTGTTAGATCAGTAACATGTATACCATGCATAGTGTAAAATAGAACATCCATTCCAAAGGATCTTAGATGAGATCTCATTCCATTCATACAAATCTGAAAATTAATTCCATAAAATAGGGGAACTCCCCTCTCACTGGCTGAATATTTCATAGTGGAATAGAAATAAATCAAACACCAGCTACCTCCCTCTGATACCACTTGTTGAACCCCGAGACACCCTGAGAGGGGACTGGTGAATTAGGGTGTCAACTTTTTCTATTGAACAGATGGATCTACTTCCCACGTTGGCAGAAACTAGATTGACATGTATGATAGAAATGAGAATATATAAAACATTCACATGAAAAGGGATGACACAACAATTTTTACATGGTTCACCACTAAAGGATATGTCTAAGGAGCATATGCCGACAGGTTGTCAGTCATACCAAATTAAACTATTCTTCAGTCATTGTGGATTACAATGTTTTGGGAATAGTCACTCTGTCCTAGGCTCACTACCTTTACAAAAGTTTGGGGATAGTCTAATGCGTCCTTCGGGTCACTCTCTTTGACTCCCCCTAGCTCACTGCCTTTGGTGAAGTCCCAATTAGTTTATAGACATTAAGGACTCTTCATCATTGCAAAATAATTCATCCTCTGTTGTATGTAGATGCTCTGTTGAAGTCCAAATCTCACCCGTAGACTAATCTCACATTGTAATGATGGTATCAGGAAATCTCCAAGCATTTGTGCAGCCCCAAAAAGATCGGCGTGCTTCAACAACACCTCAAGCACTTTTACAAGCCCAGCGCACATGTTTCCAGATGGTGCACAATCCTTGGCACAGAAGTCCAAACCGGCGCGCAAGTACACCTCAACAACTTTCATGAAAATCACTTCTTCAACTTAAAACTTGCGCGACTCAACCCCTTTCTCGCCCAAACCACCTTGGACGCGCAGCAAACAACCGCCGTGCAACTCCAACTTGCGCAACCCAGCACCACTTGTGTGACCACTACACCTGCACGATGGGAGCCCCAAATTTCTCTATGTCTGAAATTCTTTACAAATGAGGTGGGGAGGTCCTCTATTTATAGACAAACTGGACACCCTATGCGGTGGCATGCAATCCTCCACTTGGCGCGCATGTTTCAGCATGCAACTCCAACGGCCCTAGCCTCTGTCGCGCTACTCACTTTCCTAACCAAATCAATAATTATGAGACCCTCTTTCCTTTTCCATATTTTAAAGTTCTGATCTTGAAAAACATTTGGCGCGCCACATTCTAATCCTCCTAGGCAACAGTGCGCATGTCCTTTCTCAGCGCACAAGTCACTTGTGCGACACATGTCTGGCGCGCAAGTCCCTTTATCAAAAAACATTTTTACCCATATTTTCAATTTTGAGGTCCATAAAGTTGGAAAACACTGGAAAATAGTTCCACCTTCAATACGGTTATCTAGTTGACCTGTATGAGTACTTTTCATGCACACAATATGAACATCCACTGAGGATTGACAACAATCAAAAACCATTCTCCAATTCATGCATAGATGAACTTGGTTCCAAAAGAACCTTACCAAACTTAGCCTCAAAATAAATCCATTTAGAGGCATTATAAACCAAACATGTTTTTATAATAAAATAATATTTCATGCTTTTACTAATGTGACTCTCACCTCTCTTATAAAAGGGTATTTCCCCTTCTTTCAGGATCACACCTCCAAAGCCATTTGGCTCGGCAAAAACCTATTCAAATATCTTCCCTAATACCCTCAATCAAACCTATAGGCCTTACCTCTATCTGAAATCAAGCCTAAGGATACCATTTTTTCAAAATAGAAGGAAGAACTCAAAGAAGAGGTAATTATTTCATCACCTCTTTCAAAGTTATTTTCCTCTTTCACTTCCTCTTTCTTTGATTTTTATACTAAAATAATAACTCTTGTTACGTTAATATACAGAGATGTTATTATAAATATGGTACCACCATATAAATTATTTTATCTATCCTATCAATGACAATGTCCCAATACATGCATAGGCACGACTTACCGTCTCCACGTCGTGGTATAGTTTGTTATTCAACACATTATTATTGGGATAGCTATAATAATGAGTATAGTTGATTTAAATTATAAATATACAATTTTAATGATTCTTTATATATAATATACCATCCAATTATATAATATTTCACCATCAATATAATTATATCACCGCTCGTGTGTATGCATGGCTTGCCGGTTCCATGATGTGATGAGATTCATTTCCACGTTCACCATTCAACGATGATTGTAAAAACATATATTATTAATAAGTAGGTAATATATAAAATAATAATGAAACTTGAAATATATATATATATATACATATATCTGTTTCACATACTTCCGTTCAGTACAGTATGGAAAGGGAAATAATGTTTATGTGTACGTATGACCTAACATCTCCATAAACAGTGTTTTCTATTTCATTTATCTATATATTATATATATTTATATTCTAATTATATATGATACATAAATAATTTATAATATTTTGGAATCAATTAAAATATGATGTAAGTGATACGATCAAGAATAACAAGTTAAAACATCTACGATTGAGAAATCGATTGTTACCTGAAATATTATTTGAACATAGAAATTCTTATTAAATGGGTAGTATAAAGCCATAATTGAATAAATTATGATATCATAAATATGAATATGGTTTTTGAATAAATTAATAACAAACAATGGTCATTAAACATGAGGTTAAACATACAGTCAACCAACATAAGGTACATGGTAAGGGTTAATTCCTCAATCTCATTATTATCTGAGATTGTTTATTGGGACGCTTTTATCATCCATGTCCATGTTTCATGAAAATGTTTTTAAAATGAATATTTTATGGTTTTGTGGAAGGGAATATTTATAATGATCATCATTTTAAATGTTTAAATTATTTATTTTTTTAAATCTTTTAAATTAATATCCATGTTTAAAAAATGATGTTAAGGATTTTTTTATATTGACATGATTGTTTTAAAACATCAATTCCTTTCAAAAGTATCAAAGTGGATTGGTAAAATTTGATTCAAAAATCTATTTTAAATTACATACTTTATAAATGTGAGACATTTAAATGATTTCACAAAAAAGGTCATTTCTATCAAATATTTCTACCGGTCATTTTAAACTATGCCAACATCCTTTACTGTATATTATTCTTTATTGAGGTTGATTTATTATAATAAAATATTCCATATTGTATTAAATTAGTTATGATATATTTTATTGTGGATGTAGTATTTTTATACCATTCATGGGTTATATTAAAGTATTGACATTTTTTATGCTAGTTTTAATACGAATTTTTTGTTTCATCATTTTCATATGATGAATGCATTGGAATTAGTATTTCCAGGTGGAGCCTACTATAGATCCTTGATGCATCAATTGGTCTAATGAGACAAATTAGTGTCTTGGAATAAGGCTATGAAAAAAAAAATTATTTTTAGTCTTGGAACAAGTCCTTGACTATGTGGTTAGATTGTAGGACATTATGCATTCCATTATTATAAAATTAGTTATTGATATTACCTATGATTATTCTACTAGTAGAATATCCATGTGAATAAGTATATTGAAATTATTTAAATTATATTTTCCATATTTTGCCTAATTTTATGTTTAAAAGGATTTTTTTAGTCTTATACATTGCCTTATATTCTTATGCTTATTTATGACAGCTTCTGCTATATTTTTATCCTTTCTGAGCATCTGAGATCACACCTTTTTTTTTTTTTTTTTTACCAAGATGTGAAAAATTTTATTTTAATTGAAATGCAGGGATAAGGTAGGGGAATAATTATTCTCTCAAAGGATTATTTATGTCGGGTTTTATTTTAGAAATTTCAATGTAACATTCAATTATGTATTCTACTTTTTAAGACTGGTAAGCTGATCGGTCCTTCAAGACATGATTATTTGTTATCATGCCAATGTATTAAATTAATTAACTAACTCTAGTTAACATGTCTCAGGGAATTACAAAAAATTACACCCATGTGTTAACTGAGCATACCTTAAAAATATGTCAAAATTCAGTTCCGTCACACTAAGCCTCAGAATCAAGCACAATTAATTTTCACAAACTTTTAATAATCCTAAATAATGTTAAAATAATATATGGAATTTTTTGTTTTTTACAATTCAAGCCTCCTTTGGTCAAGAGAGTCAAGAATTTCATCTGTTTAATCATTCCTTTAATAAAAATGGCCACTTTCTCTAAACTTCACATGAACCATTTGATCATCAATCCTTACAATTTTATTATACACTCTATATGATGTAGAAGTAACATAATATCCTAGAAATATTCATTCAATGGATTTTAGATCCAATTTACCAAGGTTTTCATTAGTATTCATGATATATAACTAGAATAGAAATTTACTAAAGTACATTACATTTGGATTTCTATTATTATAAAGTTCTTAAGGTTTATTTTTAATAAGAGTTCTTATGAAATCTCTATTCATGATATATCAATATGTGTATATAGTTTCTGCCCAAAAATATGTAGGAAGGATAAATTCATGTAACATACTCGTTTCCATCATGTGAATAGTTATATTTCTTATTTCAACTAATCTATTTTGTATAGGTGTTCTTGGTGCCGATAACATGTATTTAATAACTAATTTTGAGAAGGAAAAATTAAATTTTTGATTCTAAAATTATCCACCATGATAAATTAGTATTTAAATTATTTGAAAATTATTTTATTTTTGAATGAATTTTCAAACGAATTAAAAATAGTGAACACTTATCATTTATGATTTTTAAAATAAATACATGTAAATATTGAAAAATCAACAACTAATAAATAAAAATATTATTTTCCCTTAAAAATTTCTACCGTTGATTGTCCAAAAAATCATTGTGGATAGGTTCTAATGGTTTAGATGTAGAAATATTGTTAATGGAATAATAAATGATTTTTGTTGTTTTGTAATTTGACTTGCATCATAGAATCTATCTTTATATTATTTAAGATATCGAAATTCATAAAATAAGTGTTTCTTAAATAATTTTTACAATGTAAATATGTAACAATGTACAAGTGTTTTATGCTAGATCTAGATCTAATTTGTCTCAATAGTTAAAAAATTTACATTTTTCTTATACAGGAACTCAACATCAAAGGTATAAACATTTTTAATTCTAGGTTATCTAAATTTTTATAATTGGTCTTTAGAAATTGATTATGAATTTTTATATAAATCAACATAAAAACCATCACCATATAGTTGATAGAAAATTTCATCTTTATTTATTAACCCTTGTACAAACGACTTTATTTTACTAATAATTGGTTTGGGTCTCTTATTAAACATACTCCAAATATATTTTTTTAGTGTTGTCTTCAAAGGTTACTAGAATTCCATCTATTTTTTTAGAGTATGAATAATGGGAGAGTTTCCACTTAGGTTTCTCGAGTAGACACTATCTATATACCATAGAACATTTTTTTTCTTATAGTATATTACCTACAAAAGTTTTTTGTAAAAAACTTTTAACCCATATTTTCTTGGGTCCAGCTCTATCAGCAAGGAAATATATTGAAATACATATGTTTATTTTGTTTAAAAATTTTACAAGACTTTCTTCATAAATATTTTTATAAATAAAATCTTTTTTTAATTCCACTTATCTGATGATTTCTTAATCAATAGTAGATAGAATAAATTTCATTCATTACACAATATAATCATGTAGCATTTTTGTAGAACATAGAAAAAAATAATTTTTGTATAACTTTTATTTTTATCCCACACTTTTTATTTCTTATTTTTTCTCTTTTAATAAAATTTTTCCCAAGAATATTATTTATATATTTTTTCTCATAATTTAATATACATAAAAAATTTAAATTATTATACATAATTAGGTAGTTATTTTCATTTATTTTTATGATCATTACATTTTTATGTTGTTTTTTTAAATTTTCTCTTAGTTCATGATATTTTTTTAGTGTTAAATTATTTTTATTTAGAAAAAAATTATGATTATTTTTTATAGACATGTTCTTTTCTAATAAAGGATTGTATATTTATAAAAACATTGAGAAATAAGAAGATAATTTTTGACATCAATAACTATCTGTTTCAGAAATATAATAATAATAAGTGTGTGACCCTTCTTCTTTGTTATCCATAAAGAAACATATTTTATTTTAGATTTTTTAGATCAATTTATAAGTCATATTTGGAAGAGATTCATGAGTATTCTCACACACTCCATGTAGCCATCATAGATCTCTTCCCAATATGTTCATAATCAGTTTTCTTATGATCTTTCTTTTCCATCATTCTTAATTATTTTTTTAGAAGAGGGAAATGAGGTCTAATACGACCCATTTTTAGGGATTTAGAGCATCTTACATATTATCATCCTTTCTCATCTTTCATGAAGGATTTTCTGGAATCTAATCATTTTCAAGTATAATTTGTTATAAATTTTAACGAATTGATCCATTTCCATTTTAAAATCTGAGTAGTTTGAATCTTTAGTGACATTTATATCTTATATAAATGTATTTAATTTTTTCTAAGATATAAAATTAGGTTTTTTATTTTCCCTTTTTACATTCATTTTATCTTCAACTTCATCATTCACTTCTTCTAAATATATAATCTCGGTTCCAATAAATTCTTTAATTGTAAAATTCTGACTGGTGATGATTGTGTGTGACTACAGATATCCCATACCATTTTTAGGGTAGTACATTGAGTACATGAAATGTTCGATCATATTATGTAATTATATCTCCAAAATCAGCATCATAATTGAATATTTCCATTAACCTCCAACTCATCCTATAGATTCTTTCACCATCATTCATTTTCTGGTGTCAAACATTATTTTTTCAATTGTTTACCTCAACATTCTAACTATGTCAGTTCATTAATATGTAATAGTAACCATCTTAAACATTTCTTAATTCATAGTAAATTGAAATACTCGATTGATTTCTTCAATACTGTGTATACAGATAATATAATTCATTTATTTTGAGTTTATATCATACTCAACTTCATTGGTAGTGTCCCATGGTTCCGTCATATCATAGATTTCATAATGATTCATAATTTTTATATAAACATTAAACCCATAAATTTTCATGTAGATTATCATATGAGACTTCCCCAATCAATAGTTATCAACATTGAGGTATGGGTAATGTATCATAGAAATAACTTTTAAATAATTATCCATTGAAATTTATCATTTCAAAGATCTTATAATTATATGTTTGATAGATCTTTATCTTATTTATTCTAAAAAACTCTACATTGATATCAGTTTTTAGTTTAGAATAATAAATAAATAGAAAATTGGGGTGAATTGTGTATTTTCGATAAACGTGTTTGATTTTCAATTTTAGAATTTTCTATGCATTTTATAAATACATTCAATGTTTTCTTCTATAAGCCGTTTGAGTAGTAGATAAAGATTAAATAAGAACACATAAGATATTATGTTAGTTTGGGGAAAAATATCCTCTAGTCCACTCCAGCAATTATCTCTCTATGTTTATAATAATTGTTACTAAACAATGTTATCTTATCATAAGAACTATACAACTAACTGTAGGAAGATGAAAACTTTATAGTATGAAAAAACATATCCTTTTGGTTCTTTTATAGGGAATGAGTTTCATCACATCTTCAAATAAGAAATTCATGCTCTTTCATGACTGAGTCGAAGCATCCAAAAATCAAATAATTTAGAAGAGTTTGATTTTGATAAATATATTGGTTCTTGAAAAAAATTATAGTAGAAACTAACATAATACAAATCTTCTTCAAAGATGAAATTATTCAAGAGATCTTATATTTTATGAAAACCTAGTTGAAAATGGTATTCAATGAAAATAGTAACAAATAAATTGTAACAATTAAACAACAACATTAAGTTGAAACATGTATATCTTCCAATTTTATTCTTGTAGAAAATAATAGTGTCACTTAATACTTTTTCTTCTTTATAGTAGTTTTGTATATATAAATACTTTCAAAATTACACAGTTATAACTTGGAAATATACCCTCACTATTTTTTATAGAAATCTTTTATTTCAATCAGTTGATTAGATCAATGATTATTAACTGAAAACTCATAGTAATTCAAATTGAAATCATTTATGAGAGTCTTATTATCCCTTAAAAATATGAGGGTTTTACACTTTTTAATAGGATCCTTTGAAATGGTCATAAACCGTCATTGAAAATTCCCTTACATCTGATGATACCATTTCATAAATCATATATAATATCATAGATTTAAGACTCCATCATTGAATAGTCAAATTAAGGGTTTCTTCATATAATGACAGAACTCTAAAAGAAGGGTTAACAATTTATGGTTGATTAGAAAAGTATTTTTTATTCATGAAACATTTGTTTCCAAATATGTAGGGTTCATTACTAACATAGGATTGTATATCCATAGTTCCCATTTCCCCAAATGTATGACTTCATCCAAACATAGGGTTGATAATCAATAATTTTATAACATCAAAGAGTATATGATCCATACATGATTTTATAAACATGGGGTATGAAAAATGTTTTCATAATATATTCAGCACACATTTAGAATATTTTAAAAAATATTATAACCCGTAAAAATAATCTTCTCAAAAATATATTCCTAAAATGTAATTAATGTTACATCCTTGGTAAAAAAAAATTGAAATTATTAGCATCGAAATCAATAATATTTATAGGGTATCCCTAAGATAATTCATCCCCAAAAGATCCAAGTATTACATCAAGGTTCGGTAGGATTATCACAGAGGCTATAGGGACATAGCTTAGTTTAGGTAAATGTTATCATCTATAGGTAGACGGTTAGATAGAGCACGTAACTCAGATCCTGGATAAAATTCACTATGCATGCATCTTATAATTCAATTGATCATGGGATAACTATCGAGGACTTGTTATGTTTTCTTAAAACAATAATTATCAGTCATCAATATGAAAGGATCTTTTTGGTGCTCTGTATCGTCAATTTTTCATGTCAACTCATTATTTAGAAGAGGTGGAGAAAAATTATTTTATAGGATAAAGTTTAATTTAGGAGATGCTTGCAAGGATTCTGGAAATATGTTAGTTTCTGGTTATAGTTCAGAGTTTATAATAATATTATGTGGATCAATAGTTTCATAGGTCTTAGTATTTTATAGGTTACCATGTAACATGAAATTTTATCTTCAATTGGGTCACTTTCACCTTAGAAAACAAGGATAGCATGATCTGAGATATGTTTGGGTATTTTACGTCACTAAGCATCATGGGAAGGTTGCCTTTGGATTTTAATTTCTAGTTCAGTTAAAATGAATTGATTATTTTTCCACAAATCACAACAAAGATAATATCATCCTGGTCCTTCTCATTTTATTGGTTAGGAATATATTTTGACAGAATGATATTATTCTATTGTCGATATTCTAATAGTTATCATTAAATCTCATGTGAAATTCTTTCTTGGGATGTTGATACCATTGGTTAGAGTGTTATGGAATCATGGATCAGAATCTAATGAAAACTTAGAGTGTGAGTCATTAATGATGGAGCAATAACATCACCTCTA
Organism: Viscum album; assembly: GCA_963277665.1. NCBI lineage: Eukaryota > Viridiplantae > Streptophyta > Magnoliopsida > Santalales > Viscaceae > Viscum > Viscum album. The sequence continues at coordinate 134,053,477 of OY728162.1, forward strand.
TATAGGACTTCATTATTCCACATAACTTCCTAGGGATGAGATTTATTATTGAGGTGATTGTTTAACTTCCTACTACTATAATTCAGGTATTTCCCATCTCCTTACCTATTTTCTTCATTAATTGGGAGTTTAATGGAATTATTTAGGATTGAGATTATTTTCTAGTTGAAATTTCCTAATGCTGAGGGATTTATATTTGTTTTAATTAATGGATTTTGAGTATTAATGTCTAATGTATTATCGGTTTTATCCCTGAGTTCGAAGAATTTCTGAGGTGGTTTCAATTCTTGTGTAGGAATCTATTGTTTTTTTAGTCTGTAGTGAGATTACAGACTAGGTGACTACATTACATTCCATCTATATGACTATATGGCTCATGTTGTGAGGTCACCATATAATGTGAAATGTGCACTTGATATTTAATGGTTAATGATAGGTTTTTAAAAAAACTATGGGTTTTGGGAATATATAGACCATGTGAATTACATGAAATTTAAAAGGATTACACACTATGTAAGTTTCACATGTTATTTTTTCATTAATGGAAATGTATGGTTGATTCTTATTCATTATTATGATTAACATTACCCTCTCTACCTAGAATACTTCTATGATGATTTTGGAAACCTCCCTTTTTATGAATTGATTCGTTCAGTGCTTGATCATTAGGCTTATATATGGTGTCTCTCCGAGTGAGTAATCATTTTAGATTATTCATTTCATTTGATAAATGTATAACCATTCTATAGTGTTTTTGGATCTTTTGACCCTTCATGTTTATTATTCATGATTCTTTCAAGAGTCATTTTGTGTTCTTCCTTCTATGGGTCATTCAATTGTTTTTTGTTGTGTGATTGGTGTTCTCTCTTCAAGGTATGTGAGATATATCCTCTTTAATAATAATTTTTCCGTAATTGATTCAATTATCATATGTGAAACTGATTATAGGGACTATATTCTTGTTTTTGTATTCTTCTTAGTGGTGTATACCATTTTAGGCATATGAGAACCAAGGTTTGAGGATAGTGGTACTATCTCTAGAATGTTTTTCTAAAATACATTACTCTCATTTTAAAAAAAATTATAAATGATATGGAATTATTGAAATATTTGGTTTTTCTATGTGGATATAATGTTTTGATAAAATATGGTTCTCCCACAGTTTTTTCAAATGAAATTTTTATTCAATGCATTTTGCAATGGTTTTGTGAAAGGGGTTTTAATGAATGGGTTTGATTCAAGGGTTTATTGATTTGGTTTGTAAAATAAAGCAAATGGGAATCCTTGGGTACACATGTCTATGGGGTAGTAATAGGCCTCATCTACTATCAAGGGATTCATTCATATGGGGTTCATATTCTCTAGAGGCATCTTGTTCTAGAAACATGTTAAACCTATTATGGGTTTACTTTCTAAGTTTTTTGTATACTCCCAAAACTTGATTCAAATGTATAAAGACTTTATGTGGTCCTATTTTTAATTTTAATATATGAGTTCCCAAGATATCATGTCCTAGTTTTATCCTTTTCGTGATTTAACCTACGCATTTATTTTGGCTTGTCATCTTTTAGTTGTGATGTCATGATTTTGACATGATATTAATATATAATTTGTTTCTATTTTATATATCATATTTGGTATAAGTATATGAAATACTTATAAATTTATTTAACTACATTATTTGGATATATTAAAATATGAGAAATTAAATTTGTATTCCATGATTTGGATACAAAATTGTTAATCTTTATGTCATGCTTTTTTTTCTATAAAAATAAGAACACATGGATTATTCTATAGAGGATTCTTGTGGAAAAACATATTGGGAACCCACTAATCCTATTTTCTCATTAAACGAACACCCCTTTGTGATGTGTAGACCTTGATATTTCTTTTATTGGAAAGAAATAAATTGTTCCACTGTTGGGTGCTTATGTTTTCTGTCAACTAGGTTTGGGAAACTAGATTGTGAGATAGTCAAAATTTTCACACTCTACGACATGGAAAATATTTGATTCGATATTTATCTTATCATCCATTTAATTTTTACTTGTCTCTTGGAGACTGTTCTGCTACTATTTTAGATGATTCAATTATATTGTTATCATTCTATAATATATATAAATATAGATACTCATATTTTCCTTCCACTAATTCATTTTATACATATATATATATATATCATATTTTATAATTATTGTTGGGAGAAATCATTCCATTTGTGTGTTTCTAATGTTTGGGTGCTAGTCACCGTCCCATGAGGATGGGTAATTCCCTTTGGATATGTTTAAATTAGGTTCAGCTACATATTTGAGAGGGTATTCTATTTGATATTGTCATATATATATATATAGTTATATTCTATAGAGAATAATTATGATCTCAATGAAAATATATTTTTAATTTTTAATTTTTTATCATTATATTTTTCTAAAAATCTAATTTGATTGTTTTTTACAAATATTACTAAACTCTTTAATCAGTTTGGATGTGATATATTGTAACTAGCACAAGTTTAATAATGTAAAAACTAACTCTCAGATAAAGGGGTAGAGTTTTTATATTTTGTGTTAGAGTATGTTTAGTTGAAACATTGGGATATAGATTTAGGAACACATATATTAGATAATGTAAGCCTGATTTTGTCTTTTATTATAGACTTAGATGAATTTTGGGATTGTTTGAAGAAGTTTTTATGTGTATTCTTATAGTACTATATACATGTATTGATACTGCACTTTGATTTTGTTCTAGAAAATATGTACCTAGGGTTAATAACTCTCAAAAATATGTGTTAGGCTTGACATGATCATTACATAGTACATGAAAATGGTCTTTACTACACACCTGGTTTGAAACTTGTGGGGTATATTATTTCATTAATTCACATTTTACTTATGAACCTTCATAATGGATTTGACTAGATAAAGACCATTAATGTCCTATTTTAAATCTATGGTTTCATATACTGGACTGAATGTTTCTTGATTAAGAAATACAATAAATTATTCTTCATGGCTATATAATTTCCCACTATGATTAGTTATTCTCAAACAATTCTTCTTGGCTTTATTAAATTGATATAAACACAATGAACAATGTTAACATTGAAAGTGAAAGGAAATGTGTTGAAAAGAAACCAAATGGGGTGGAAATTTTAATAAATAATATTATGATTATGGATAATCATTTGTCACAATATATTATTAAAAAATTCAACTTTAACAATTATATAACACACCACTAGGGATAATGATACAATTCTCTAAAATATTTATTGGTAGATACCAAGGTGAAAATAAGATTTAGTTTCTTATATGTAAACAATTTGGTTAGAAGAACTTTAGATAATGTATCAATGGAATGAGAATATTTTTTATGTGTGGATAATAAAGGAACATAGTATGATCTAGATGATGGAAATTTGATGTTTTTTGAATGAAATGGATGAGAATATTGGTCTTCTTAATGTATTATTAATGTATAATGATTTAAAATTGGGTTTGTATAGGTATTATTAAAATTTATTTAATTGGGGGAAAGATCAAGATGTGGATCAATATATTTTTATGAATAAATAAATTTTTTTATGATGAAGATATTATGAATGACATATTAAATTTAATAAGTGTTTTAGAAAAAGAAAAATAATCTTGATTAATTATTTATGATTGATGTGGATTGATTATTGTTTTAATGTGTTGGGATTCAAATAATTATTTTTTAGAAGAATATTATCAATTATATTCTCTATATAAGTATCAAAAATATTATGATTTTATTTTTATATTATTTTAATAAAAATTCAAAATAATATATTGAATGGTACCATGAAAATGGATTTAGTGGAAACATGATCTTTTTTTAAAACACATGACTAAGGTAAGATAATCCATAATTGTTTTCTGAGGTTGAGATATTAATTATAAAGATTTCTTTATCAGATAGTATTGGTGACATTGAATTTACTGAGTGATTTAATGATCTATTTTTTCTTTTCTAGTCTTTACAACATTTTTGGGATTTATTTAATATATATTAATATATAAGGTTTTCTTTCTGGAGGAATGAATGTTTTATGCTGATCCTAGTATTGACATATTCAGAATGTGACATTTAAAGCTACAATATGTTGTTTGTGGAATCTAATGATGAGTTTATTTGGGAAGTTTATTAATATTAGATCAAAATTTTAGGACTTTGAATTTGTTTAGACACATTTTGGATGATTTATATGGTTAATTGTTTATTAAATAGATTAATTTAAACTATTGAATTGTTTTTAGGCTTTATAAACAAATGTATTATTGGATAACTCATCTTAACTATTTTTTTTCTTAAAATATTTCAATTGATAGGGGAATAAAATATCATCATTTTTGGGATATAATGATCTATTAAAATTCTATATAATTTCTTCATTCATAAAATATTTTATATTCATTTCCTGGAGTAATATTTTAAGTGTATATTGGTCGAAGCATAGAAGATATAATAAAGTGTAATTAAAAGACATAATGATCGAATATATTCTAATGTCTTATGTATTTATTGAAAATTGATCCGTTAAATATAGGAGAAAATGATTTTAAAAAAATATCTTATTACCTTTGTGTGTGATGGATCAATAGGTCTTTTAACTCCACTTTGATTTATTATTTTTTGGTAATTTATATTCTCTTGGTCATTCACAATATTGTGATCAATGATATCTATCGCTTTACATAATTAATTAAGTTATTCCACCCTGACCAAATTTTCACATCTCACTATTTTCTCCATCAGGGAAACCCAATTATATATTATCCTAGATGACCTTTTTATTTCCTTTTCCCCCATATCAATATAATTTTTTGTTTAATCTTTTTATGATGTGTCTGTTCAATAATGTTTAAACCTATGATGACCAAAATAGAATTGTGAGGGTGATATTTATTTTAGGGGGTTGAATATAACACGATGAGATTCTAAAATAAGAACATAATGAATGATATCATATGTGGCATGAAACACTATGTATAATAAATTATCCAAATATAGTTCCATAAATTTAACCACTTCTATATCTTACGTTATACAAAACACTGAGTTTAAAAAATAGCAATATACGGTTAAAAGATTATTATTTATTGTGATTGTTATATCCTAGATATTAGATTCATATATATGAATAATAATAACACCATTATGAAAATTTTATGTTTTAAATACGTATAAAATAATTTCAATGGTTTTTTCGATTATAAATAAAATAAGAATCATTTGAATGAAAAAGAAATGTTTTCTAAAAAACTATATTTTCATAAATGATGGTTTCATCATGAATTGTGTACATAAGTAAAAATTTATTTTTACCTCTTTATGAATTTTTATATTAAAAAATTAATATTATTTTTAAAACCATAATTTCAAAATTTACTTAGAGTAATTTTTTTAGAATGTTATGAAAAGAATAATTTTTCAATAAATTGTAAAAAATAATGATATTTATTGAAAAATTATTTCTAATATAAATCATTTTGAATTTAAATTTTTGTTTAAATTTTTTAAAGGTTAATCTAATTTAATCATATTATGATATGTTTGATTTAGTTAATTTCCAAAAAAAATCATTTTGATTTTTGACATAAAAAATTTCTATACTTATTAGAAGATTATCTTTAGAAAACCAAATTTTCATCATGTTTATGGGATTAATTATAAATTAAATTCATAAAATTACAAGAATTAAATTTTGAATACCTGATTCCATATTTTTAATAATCGTAATTAATATTTTATCATAATGTCAACTTAATTTCTGTCCATAATGATTAGTATAAAAAATAAAAAATTATTTATTGTGGTAATGGTTAAAACAAAATTAATAGGGGATAAAAAATCAATATAATTGTTAAATTACCAAATCACTTGGCTAATTACTATTTTATTTCCATATTTATAGCTTATGAGTTCCATGGTTCTATAATGACCAATTTTGGATCATTTAAGAATGTGAAAAATGTGGATGTCATGTTTTATTTTCCAAAATTTAAAGAGAGTCCACCCTTATATAAAATACACCCTAATATCCTCTCCCCTTCACACTAAAAAGAACTTTTGGTTCACACAAGACCTTCCAAAATAACTCCCTATCATCCCTCCCCATATACAAGAGGAAGGCTTTAGGTATAATCATAAAGATGTTGTACAATGAAGAGGTAAAATTATGAACCGTGTGTTTTAATTCTACTTCATCTATATAATTCAAATCATCTAAAAAATATAAAAATAAATACCTTATATATCAATATATATTTTTATTTTTATTCAATAACATATATCTATCTCCACTTCCATCACATGGGAAACAAAACTATCGATCGTGTGTATAGAAAACTACATCCTTATAAATTGATATAATTTGTTTTCAAAAACCACCTCTCACATCTAGATAAAATAATGGATTTATCAAATTTATATAATATTTATGACATTACAATACTTCTGGAAATAAAATTTTACATGTACCTTGTTTCCATCCTAAATGTTGAAAAATAATAATGTCGTTTGTGTGTACATGTGGAATACCACATCCACATAGTGATGTGAAATTTTTTTCATTTTATTTCTACATGTTTAGTAAAATGGATATATTTAATAAATATTAATGGAATATTTGATATAATAATTTTTCTATAAATTTATAATATTATTTACTTTTTTATGTTCCATCGAATGAATAAATAGACACTGCATTCACTCATACATAAAAACACCAATCTCCATGAATAGTGTAACTAATTTTCCCATATTTAAATTGTATATACTATTATAATACTTATATAATGATTTTATATGATATTTAAATCATGTTAACCATTATGTATATGTCGTAACCATTATCAATGTAAATGTAACGAAACTACTAGACCACAAGAAACATGAAAAATTAATTAATTATAACAAGAAATAGTAATTTTAACAATGATTTATTAGTAAAACTGCCAAAAAAGGAAATAAATAAATAATTTATAGTTTTAAAAACATGATTATGGTTCTTTATTATATTTAAAATAAATATACATTTATTATACGGGAGATACAAACACGTATGAATGATGTCATTTTTATGGTAAGTTTTTTTGTCTCAAAGTGTATTCTTTGAGGAATATATTATGTTATACACATATCTTACTTTTAGATGTGTTTATAAATACCATTTAAATTGTATATAATGAATTTATTTATTATAATGAAATGTATAGTATTTATTAATTTTATTCTTTTATTTTTCTTATGATTCAAAAGTTACCAAAGAATGTGAGGGTTTCTCATCACACTTTAACAAAAGTGTGACATATCCAATATTCACCACTTATTTTTTTGTATTATATATACATCCCATTGGATATTTCATAAAATTAATATATATATATTTATTTTATTTAATGTTTCATTTGAATTTATTTCTTTCATGGGGATCACAATTCTAATGATACCAAATTAGTAAGGGTTTCTGATCTAAAATTTACATCCATGAGACATATTCCATATTCACCACTAATATTTTTATGTGATGTCAATAAGGACTCTTTTATATGTTATATCAAGAATATTTTTATCTTCATGGTATTTATAGTTTCATTCAATGTTATTTTTTTATAATTCATATGATCAAAAAGATACTAAATTTATAAGGGTTTTTCGTCTCTCTATTACTTTTTTGAGATGTATTCCATATATAACACTTAGTTATTTTTTGTGGGGTATATGCTACCCATTTCATTTTTTATATCATTAATAAATTTTCCTTAGTGGATTTTAATGATACATTTTAGGTAATTTGATTCATGGTTCTAATAGTTTAGATGTTACCAATTTTTTAAAGGTTGATGATACAATCTTATTATTTTACGAGACATTTCATGATCATGTATCCAATGATGAAATATTATTATCATAATTTCATGAAACTAATGATTTTTCTTAAAAAATAATTTATTTTGGGACAATTGATGTTTCCCACTCATATTTTCCCTTTATAAACATAGGAAACCAAAAGAATTCTTCTATAGAAGGACACTTCATTTCTCTCTTCTGTAAATAAATCACTTTCTCCCATATCCCAATTTCCTAAAAATATTTTCAAAATTGGTTTTAATATTTTAATAATGATTTATTAATGATATTTTATACTATTATTGGGTTTTTAATAGTTTTTTTAAAATTATTCTTTTGTTATTCTTCCAAACAAGATACTATTTTCGACTTTTCTTACAAAAAATGGATTTTTTAACATGGGATTCATGAAAGAAATTTCCCACTATCTTGACCACTAATTAATATGAAGAATCCTACACTTTTACTAGTTTATTTTTAATGAATTTGTTTTCAAATATTCAAGAAAATTTTTGTTTTAAAACTTCATTTTTGAAGTTAGGGTGTTTTCCTTAAGAAAGTATTTAATGGTGATTTATGGTATTTTTATTCATCATCCTCAAAACAAATTATTTCACTTATTCTCTATTTATACTATATGAAAATGATATCATCCATATTATTTATATGAATAGTTTTGGTCAGTTTGACTATGAATGTAATATTATCATACCATTAACCACATTTATCTTGATGGTTTATAATTATGTTTATTAAATGAGTAAATTATTAACATTTCATATTATATTTTTTCAATATGCATGATTATATTGATTATATTTATTCTCTTTAATATGAGGAATGGATGGATATATAAATTGATGGAATGATAATTCTATATCCCTTCGATGCATCAATGGATATAATAAGATAACTAGATTTGTTTTTATCTGAGTCATTAACATTTTATATAGATCTATTCGCATAAGGCATCAATAGTTTTTTAGATAACATGGAATATATCCTCAACAGGTTGATTAAAATTTATGAAATTATTCATTCCATCATAATGAATTTAGTTATCGATATCAATTTGATTGTTTTATTTTTGACTATATCAATGGAAGTGCTTCTAGCCCATGATATTATTTATATTAAATTATTTTATTATTCTTTATTGCTTCCATATTTTTTATCATGTTCAAGTAATTGATGAAATGGAATGTGTTTCTGTTATTTACCTGGTGATATTCATTATTCCTTATGTATTTATAGTAGGTTCTGTTATACACATACCATTACTGAGAAAATTCACCCACCCCATTATTATATTTATTTTCATTGGGATTCTAGGATATGTTATATGGTTAATATATAGAGAAATTATAGAGGTAATAATTATGATCATAACGATTTTTTTTTTGTTTTTTATGTTTTCAGAATGGATCTGGAATTCAATTGTGTATCTAGTTTACCAAGATGAGTAAAAAGTTTTGTCCTTTGTTATGTAATGAATTTTATCTAGAAGTAATGAAATAATGTAACCACTAAATATGGTCTTCTATTTTATATTTATTTACATTTTTTATTGTTAAGGTTATTAATTTTATTATTTACATTTCATGCACTATATTGTTTTGGTATTTTATTTTTATTATATTTTTTCAAGTTATTCGTGTTTTAAAGGGCTTTTTCATACCCCAAAATTTTTGTATAACCTTAAATATTATTACATGAATTTTGTGTTTTGGGGATTTCACCTAAGGATAGAAAGACCTGTTATTTTTCTTATATATTGGTTAGGGTAATGTTTTTGTATGCTTGATTTCCAGTAATTGGATAAAATATCATTAATTATCAATGTAACAATAATTTATGTATATATGCTATAATTATTGAAATAAAGTAATTATATATTTATTACCATTTGTAAATTTTTCATATTATTATATATTTTTATTGAGGAATTATTAAGAAGGTGTGCATCACTTTTTCTCCCATTTTTACTTTTTGTTATAGGATTTTATTTTTTTCAAAGAGAAAACACATCAGTAACCCAGTCTTGGACAACCAAGTAACCATTATCCATGTAAGGAGATATATCTGGGTTTCATTCCTATATAGAATGTAATAGAATGCTAATTAATAAGTATAGTTACTCATAAAACAATAATAGTTGTTAGGTGTTCAGGTTTCTCTCATTTCAAATCACATCCACCACTTGTTTTCACACTCACTCGCCCCTATTCTCAATATTAAATCTAGGTTACCAATCCTTTGATTCTTATCCTCTAATTCAATTTAAAATGTTTCAATATCATTTAAAAAAAATATAATCCATATTATTATATCATTTATCTTGTGTTTCCCTTTTCCCTTTTATCATAACCCACATATCACTTCTCCTCTTTAAATTTACTCATTAATCAATCATGTTTTTTTAATATCTCTAGTTTGATATCAAAAATACAATATGGTAATTGAAATGATTATAACATTCTCCCACGATACAATAATTAAAAAATTTAGGATTTATGGATTGATAAAAAATTCATTATATATATGATTATTGATTTATTTTCATTAATGAATGCTCACATCTAATTAAGAAAGGTAATTTATTTTCAAAAAGATATTTTGTCATCCCAATGACACTAAGAGATATAATTTATCCGGAATTATTTATTTAATTTTATTTTATCTTATTTTTTTTGAAAATGAATATTCTATTGAAATTAATAGTACGTTATTCCAAAATATATCACATTGTTTTACATACCTTGAAATTTTAATTAGTATGGGCATCACTCACTACAAGTCAATTATATTCAATCATGAAATATTTACCTGATACTCATCATAAGATAATAATAATAAAATTTAGTTGATCATTAATGAACGTTTATTAAATCTTATCAGAATAAAAAAACTCTAACCTGTTACCCGTATCGTTGGAAAAATTATTCAATTCTCAATTACTCTCTTCCTTGGATACCATGACAACATTAAATTAATTTATAACTGTATACATTCCTCTATTCTCTAAAATATGAGGTATAGACTTTTTTTTTGTTCATTCATTAAATGAAATATATTATATCTCATAATTTTATGCCTATGAGAATACCATATTATGGATTCATCTCTCATCTCATTCAAATTTTTGATGTAAATTTAGAGGGAGCTAATAGTGAGGTTGCATCAGATTAAAACACTATCAAATAGAACATAATAGAATTTATATACATTAGATTGGAGACTTTGTTCCATGATAATTTTTATGATTACCTGGTAATACTAATAAAATATTATACACATCTCCAAAGGGAAATACCTGAGGAAGATATTGTATTATCAAAGAAATTTAATTTTTTAATAAATGTTTGTAAAAAATTAAATATATTAATTCAAAGTGAATTTACTTTACTTTATTAATGACATCATGAATTTTAAATTTTTACATTTATAAATCATAATATGATTTATTTAATAAATTCATACATGTATACAAAAAAATAATTCATTTGTAATGGAATAACAAAAATGAATTGAAGACAACTCATAAAGGTAAAGTAACTACAATATTTTTTCATCTTAAAAATTGTATGTAATGGATAAATACAGTCGATAAAATTGAATATAGTATAATGGGAAATTAAACATAAAAAATTAATGTAAATGGAATAATAAATCATAGTGTTCCAAAGTCTCCTAAGATTATCACAAACACAAAAAACATTATAAAACATACAATACTATTTGAAAAATATTGGAATTTTTTTATTTTAAATGTAAGTAACATTAAAAAAATAATACTGAATTGAATATTAAATACAAAGAATGTACTTATAGGGTAGTTTATATTTATTTTCCTCTTTTAATAGTAATTTAATATTATAAATAACAAATGTCAATTGTAATAAAATTTTTCAATTAAAAGTGGTAAAATCCCATGAAAAAATTATTTACAATAAATAATTATAAATATTAAAATTATTTATATTTTTTTCTCAAAATTATAATTTGGAAGAAATTTATGTATAAATTTTATATGTTTTGTTTTAAAATATTTTGTAAAGTTTCAGTTATTATGTTAACTTTTCCATATTAAAATTACTTATATTTATTAATTTATTTGGATAGAAAGTTATTTTAAATATTATAAATAATATTTTTACAATACAATGATATTAAGTTTTCAATAATATAATATCAAAGGAAAATGAACAAAGGAATAGTAATAACTCATTAAAAAAAATAGTATTTTTCTAATTTAAGACAGTTTATCGATGTAATATTTTTGTTAATTTAGAATATAAATTTATTATAGTTTGATTTTGAATACGAAATAGTGGATTTAATTTTAATTATTATAATTGAAAATATAGCTTAGTTTTATTTTTTATGTTTTCCAAATATGACTAATTTCTTTTTAATAATTAAAATATAGTTTTTACCAATACAGTTAGTATTATGAAATCATAAAGAGATAAATATGAATATGAAATTCATAAAAAATATTTAAAAAATAAATAAAAATTATAAACATAATAATTTATTTTAATGAATTATTTTAAATTATAAACCAATTATTTAAATTCTAAATCAAAAATGATATTTTACTCTAACAAAAATATCTTTTTGATTCTTCACATTGTACAAAATATTTTCAAGATGAATTTAAATTTTTGTGTGTTAAAATGAAAAATAAAACACTATTTTAAAATTCAAATACAATAAAGGTCATAATTAATAATAATTATTATAGTATTTTTACTAAATAATAAAATAATAAACACATTATTCTAAAATACCCATACTAATTGGAAATATATGCAACCCACCTCAATCGCATTCTCCTCACAGCGGAAACAAATTTCATTTCCAAATATCTATAAAAACATAAATTTAAACTCCCAAATCAAAATATCAAATACTCTATCAATCCGTATATATCTTCCTCTAAAGCCATCAGACGTAGTAAAATTTCTATGGTGTGAAGAGAAATGAATATTTTAACATGTATCTAATTCTATTATTATTTATCATTAATCTATATTTAAACACATCTAAACATCTATTAATTTTAAAACTATTTTTTTATTACCATATTTTTAATATTCTTTTGATCTATTATTTTTGAGAGAACACCATTACCTCTCATCAAACCCTTTTCCATATGCTGTTAATTTGATAAAATTTATCATTGAAAGCTTATTTTGTTTGAATTTTTCCACTCATACAACTTCCATAAAATAATTAAAGATTGAAATTAACTTCTTAACCTACTTATAAAATAATTTTTATAAAAATAAATCATTATTTTATTTCTTTATTCTTTATTTGTCATTTATGATAAAACCATTCACAAATGTGGTTATACACTATTTTCGTATGTGATGATGATTTTTTTCACTTATTCACTTTCAATATTATTAAAAACATATTTCCAGATATAATATGAAATTAATAAAAAAAATTCTTGTTTACGATTCAATAATGAAAATCTAACCATGATTTAATTATATTGAATGAAAAAAAATTCGTAGCCTTCAAAAATAATCTTACCATGACTGATTTTTTGATTTGTAACTATCTGATAAACTATTTAACTAAATCACTAATGAAATAACTTTAACACTATACCATTCCAAAAGAATAATTTTTGACATCTATTGGATAGTGACCTTAACTCATTACTATTATATAAAATCAAGGTTGTAAATACAAATCTAATGACCTCAAAAATGATAGATGCAAGAATATTTGATTTAATTGACGAATAATACATGATTTTAATTGAATTAAAATGGATAAAAATGTATAAATAAACCATAAAATGTTATGAATCATGTAATTAATAAACATATTTTTCTTTTTCATGAGTGTTGAGGAGATTTATAAGCAACATAGAACTTTAGGCTAGGGATTATTTCCAAATCCCAATGTTTTACAAGTATATTTACATTATTCCGAAAATGATCTTCTATGTCACATATAAATTTAATTAAATGAAAAAATCTATATTAAAAATCAATTTTAAATTAATTTATTACATATTTTCATCTAATATGAATTGACAATTCATACAGTATAATGATTTTACGGGGTCTTATAAGATATTTTTTATTTCTTAGGATTATATTCTCTATCGCTCTATATCTTCCACGTGACATAATTTTTATCCTTCATATCCATGTTTTCTAATCTCATATAGGTAGAATTTATCAACTCATTTATTTATAATTTTATAGAAAATGACATTATAGTAACCCCTTCACTATAAATTGTAAATCACCATATATTATATACATTAAATTGAAGAGTGTATAAAAATAATGTTTTATCAGTTATTTGAACGAAAAATTATGGAAAATATATATACCCATTATTTAAATGTGGATTTTTATTAGCCATATAAATGTAAAATTTCTTCTTTAAGGATATGGAATTTTATTTACCAAGGTAAATAGAACTGTTGTAAATATTTTCATCAAATGTAAAGGATTTAGTTTTTAGTTTCATTGAATATTATTAAAAAATTATATTAACATAGCTTAGATTAATGATTCATGAGGTAAAATATATTTATTCGTGTTTAATATGGATTGGGAGACAATTTAATGACATTTGGAAAAGTATTTAGTGATGTCCTGTTGAATATGGACTTTTGTATGAGTAAAAATATTTTTTCAATGTTTTTATAACATCAGACATGAAATTTAAATTTTATATATGATTAAAATTTAATCTCATCATGGATAGGGAGTATTAAATGCTTAAAAAATAGGATACATATGTGTTAATCTATGTTTTATGAAGTGGATAATGATTAAAAACAAATGTTTTGATCATACATCATATATCCACTAGGATTATAGAAGATGTGTTAGAAAAAAGTTTTATAAAAATAATATGAAGGAATATTTTTTGAATTTTAAAACAATTATTTATAGTTAAACCAAATATGTGAGAGATTAACATGTTATGTATTCGTGTTCATATGACTAAAATTGAATCATGTCATATTCAACCAATGTATCCACAACACATGGAACAGTAAATTTAAGGACCATTTTGGGGATTAATATTAATTAAAATATTTTCATAATATAGTGAACTTTTTTAAGAACATATATTTAGATAATTAAAAAGATATTTCTAGGGAATTTTATCTACAATTTAAAATTGAAATGTTATTATAGTTAAATTATGATGAGATACCTTCAAAATTGACCCCTAGAAAAAAAAAACTTTTTAGAATGTTATTTTTGTTACTAAACATCTAAAACAAATTCCAGGGAAGCATATCCATTCTAAAATAGTTTTCATCCATATATAATATGAATTTTCATTTACTAGAAAATAATATTTTCGTCACTAATAATATTATTTATGCTAGAATATTATATACATCTCTAATAAGAAAATGTGATGAAAGTGGATATTGGTTAAAAATAATCAATTATAATATAAATACAACTCAGTTGTAAAAAAATTAAAAAATTAGACAAATTTTTTTAAAAAATAAAAAATTAGAAGAAATGTCAAATAAATTGAATTGAATAACAAATATAATATTACAAAATAATAAATTTAAATCCATATTACATATAAATTATTATCTGTAAAAAACATGACATGTTTATCAATATCATAAATCATCAATCATTTTAGAGGTGGTGGATCATCTCGAGGACCACGTAGAGATAAATCCATATCTATTCCATGTGAATGTCTTTAAATTTTCTCAATTATTAACATATGTAGATACCCCTTCCATAAATGATACTATTACACCACATCCTATTAGTGTATACAAAACGTTTCATACTTTCTGTTTGGGATCTCTATAACCTCATTCCGAACTTTCTGATCCTCCTCATACTCTGTATATAATGATAGAAACTCTAAATGAGCTACCCTCGAGGAGGATGATAGCCACATTATATTTCATTATTACTCTAATGAATCAATCTATATTAAACTTTGTAACATCAAGATGCTCAAAATTTTGTATAAATATAAAATAAAAATTTACATTTAATGTATATATAATTATTTAAATTGAATTAATTACCATATTTCATCGATGAATACTAAATATATGATTATTGGCTATATGCATAACCTTCCATCTCCATCAGATATATAGGTATGATGATGATGTCATCTAGAAAAGTATATCATATATACTATGAGATAAATCCATTCATAAAATTTGATTATATTTAATTAAGTCATTATATAAAGGATAAATTATGAACAAATATAGTTCCTACATTATCTATGGATCTCATTCTCATATTATGAAAAATGATAACAATTCTCATGCATAAACACCTCTCATGACTCTAAAACGGTGGCTCTCATTCCATTATTGATAAAATAACATAAAACATAAAAAATAATTAATAATGAGATGCTAATAAATAAAAAAATTTCAAAATATTTATTATTTATTTATATATAACCCAATGATAAAACATGCAATGGTGAACATCAATGGGAATGTAACCCCCCATCACCCATGTTCCAAAATAAATTGTAGAATAAAAACCCATTTCATGTAGTTGTATGTGAAAAATAATGTGGTGAATAAATTATAGTAAAAATATATATAAATAACTAAAGTAATTAAAATTAAACAAAAAAACTAGGCATACCTCCAAATAAAAAGATCAAAATCAAGAGATGCACATCACTAAATAATAGCGTTGGGAGTAATCAATCTCAGAAGACCAAAAACCTCTATGTCGATGATATATTAGAAGAACCAATGTGTATGATGATGAAGCATTATTATTATTACTAGGAAGTAAAGTATATTTGAGGGTATGGAACATATCATTATAATAATCAATAGAAAAAGGAAATATAAAAAGAATGGTGTATATAAATTATTTAAAAGTACAATTATATGTAAATTATAACTATAACCATAATTTAATTTGATAATTATTCATATCCTTCCTCAAATGAATATTAGTTGGTGTCAAAATTTTCATTGTAATTTTTATCATAATAAATCAATATTGGAAAATATGCTTCATTATCTCACACTATTTAAAATTTATTTATTACAAAGTCAATTTTTCAACACCATTGGTGAGTAACAGTGGGGTTTCATCAAGGATATTTTATCTATTCACAAAAATTATGTCTTTGGTGTTGTATCTTGAAAAAATTAAATTCATTTCACTTTAGTTGAACCACATTAATTTCTTATGAAATAATTTCTATTAGATATTATTTTTATAATGATTCACAATTAATTAAATTTTCATGAATCAGTATTATTATTTACACAATAAACTTGATATGTTAGATTAGCCAGCATAAATGGTTTATTTACTAATAGAAGGATTTAATATGTATTATCAAATAATCGATGGCAAGGAAGAATGTGAAAACTTATATTAATATCAAACCAATTACATTTAAAAATTATTACATAAATTTTTCCAATATAACATAGCTCAATTATTTCATCCATCATGTCATAAACATCAACATCGGTTTATCTATAATGAGATCATTTTACGAAAACACCTCTATTAATATTTTTTAACAATATGCATGTGTCTGAAATAAAAATCTATTTTCTAAATATATAGTATAATATTTGACCAATTTTAAAGGTTGGTTACTCCCTACACCTAATCAGTTATCAATTTAAGTAGTATATTTATATACCATAAAAAATAAAAACCAGTATAAATATAACATATAATAAATTGTTTTCATATATTCAACCATAAAAAATTTACATTATTGGTCTTAAAAACTAGTAAGAAAATTACATTGATTGCATTATTTGAGAGAATATTTTGTAATTTCAAGGAAGTAATTCTTGATATGACAATCATATAATATAAAAATTAAATAATAATAATGTCCATTTAAAAATATATAATAAATAAGTAAATGTAGAACTCACAATAAAAATCAATTCATTTTTCATAATTTAATAGAACATATGTATGAGATTTTTGATGTTCATCATCATAATACCATCATCTTTGAACTCCACCAAATCAAAATTTAGGTTGTTTAAAACTGATAATTGATGGTTTATTTAATTATTATCATTTATTCATTATGATGCAAAAAATTATTTTTTATGGATATTTAGTTTGAAGATAATTAGAAAAGAATAAATGTAATTTCAACTTGAAAATATGTTTCTACGATTAACCCTTTAACCAATTCTTTTTTTCTTACCTTTTTCATCAATTTATGAATTGTTATATCATATGGGTTCATCCATAGGAACAATAATATTCCTCGAAATTTTTATTTTTATATAAACTTTAATATTACACATTTCATTAAATCAAAAAAATTCAAGACATTTTTTAACGATAATATATAAAATAACGAATATATTTTCAGAGCCTACATAGTGCAACATAGTCTACTGTCACTGAAAAATAACATAGAATAAATATGATAATTATTTCATTGCATCAAAAATAAAATAATTTGAAAAACATTTGAGGCTAATCAGTTGTAGTCTTTCTATTATAACATAATAGTCCAGAATTTTTAATCCGTTAATAAGATCATTTCTAACTCATTAAGGGAAATTTTGAACACATCCATCTTGTATCCTCAAACAAGTAAACCAATGAAAAACATTATAAACTATTTACTTTAAAAACTATATTAGAAACCGTTTTCTTCATTAACATCAGCAACCTATCATTTAAAAAAATGTTCTAAATTCATGTTAACTTGGGAATGATTTAATCATTCCATTACAATATCCTTAGTCATACCAGGTGTTTCCAGAACAATAAAAAATATGTTATCAAAATAATTAATCCCATTATATGTGATATCTAACCTTTGATGAAATAATATAATCTGACCAATATAGAAAATCACCCAAAATAATATCTTTTATCCAAATATTATCTTTCCAATATATATATATATTTTTTGGTTTTTATTTGTTATTATGGTAATAAGAGGTAATAGAGTGAAAATAGATTAGAAATCAACACCTGAGATCATTGTTGGAGGTAAAACTCTTTCAATTGATTCATTTTTTAAATTATTATGTCTCCTTTAGAAATGATTATTTGTATGATGAAATCTACAATTACAATTGAAAAACCAGTTTTACTTCCATTGAAAATCATAAATGATTTTATTTAACTCATAATGTATAGACATGATCATAAACCATATTTAATTCATATAGATGACATGTAAATTCATTATGAAATTTAGGATTTCCACAACATCATATATACAAAAACCATTACTCCATAATAATGTTAACTCAACATTCAATTTAGTTTAATAAATATCAATATTTTTTTTGGGTTGTCGCATAATTAGTTATATAAAAAAGATACAGGGTTCCTTAATAAGAACCCATTGAGTTAATTTTTATGGTGCTATAAAGATTAGCCAACAAAAATATTGACTACCATAAGAACCCAAATGACCAAAAACATTAGTAAAATGACCCATTCACATGTTACAACATTCTAAAGAAAAATATGGATGTAGTTAATCAATACTTACCCTTGAGTCACATAAAAAATAAATATTTATGATTTTAACATTTTATGTATTGTATTTTTTCCATGTTATCTATGAAATTATGTTATGAAATAGAAATAAATTTTTACAATCTAGTTTTATTTATTAAATACATCAACTATTCAATAGGAAAAATATAGACATCACTTTTTGTTCATTTTTATAACATGATTTTTGACATGTAATTTTTTTTCTAAAGAATCATTTTTATTATAATACTGGATACAGTCATTTGAACATCTATGGATATTTTAATAATCAAGTCCCACATCATGAACCAACATCTTGATTTCATGAAAGTATATAAGAAATAAATATCCCTATGGTATTAGTGATTTATCTGATGATAATATTTATTCAAAAAAACTATTTGAGATTTAATATTTGATTTAATAGCCATATATTCTATAAGAACATCAATTTTGATTATCTATAAATCAATATATATGGATTGTTCAATAGACATCAGTAGCTCAAAAAATATATGGTTATATCTCAATGGTTGAATCATATTTCTGGGTTTATGAATGTTGAATTGACAAACCAAATACCTCAAGAACTAAATTTGGAAACCATGATAGATCTAGATCCAAAAAAAAATTATCTTCTCATGAATTGAGTTCAAAATATTAATACAAAGAAATATAATCTTTTTGAAAATCAAAACACACCAGATGAACCACAATGATGTCAATTGTTCCAAATTTAAAAATAAAACATTTCTTCCATGGAAACATAATTTTCCCATCTAAAAAAATTCTTCTTTTGATGATGTAAATGATAAAAAATCATCAACACCATCAGTATATACAATATACATTTCAAATTTATTTTATTTATAAAAAAATTCATCCAATCATGATCATGGGAAAAATCACTTTCCACTTCCTTATTCCATATTTTTCTAAATAATAAGAAATTAAAATATTTCTTCTGATATAAAGAATATATAATCTATGAAAAACATAAAAAAATCAAAAATTACAAATTACTTGTCACTATTATAAAATATTTATAAATAATTTTAATTACCACAAAATATCCAAAATTATAACTAACTAAATAAATAATAATGGATATAAATATTACATATTAATTATTATAAATTAATACATAGTATTATAAAATTCCACAAAATATCATAAAATATTAATAATTATTACTAATATTAATAATTTATTAATAATTATAACTTCCTATTAAAAATTATTACTATTAATATCCAATTATACCTAATTATTACCATTAATAATTATTTATAATCAATTATAGTTAATTATTACAATTATCATAATTATGAGTAATTATTATTAATTATTACTAATTACTAGTAAAAATTTCTAACATGTTTTATTTTTTATGTAGTTTCTCATAATTCTCTGTTAATATTGTTAAATATTGGTAATAATTAGTAATTATATATAATTATCGAAAATTATTACTAATTATTATTAATTATTGGTAATATTTATTAATTATTACTAAATTTAACTCTTAATTCATATTTTTTTGGTAATTTTTTAATTTTTTAGTAATTATTACTTATTTGTGGTAATTATTGACAATTATTTACAATTATATGTAATTACATCAAATTATTACTAATTATTTTTAATTATAACTAAATATATTTAATTATTAATAGTTTTTAACTATTACTAATAATTATTACATAATAATTGTAATTATAACTAATTATTATTAATTTTTTTTAATTATTACTAACTATTGGAAGTTAATAATATTAATTGGTACTTAAAACTAATTATTACTATTTATTTGTTATTATTTCCAATTCTTTGTAGTCTTTATTAATTATTATTAATTATTAATAATTCTTGGTATTTAATTCAAAATTTTGTCTATTGTTACAAATTTTGAAAAATTATTTCTTATTATAAATATATATTGAAATTTATTACTAACTGTTGGTAGTTATTAATAATTATTTATAGTAATTATGATTTATTAATAATTATAAATAATTATTAGTAATTATCATTAATTATTAGTATTAATTGATAATAATAATAATTTTCTAATTTTTTTGGGTGTTAATATTTTATACTAATTTTTATTAATTATTATTAAATATTGATAATTGAAAATAATTATTAAAAATAATTATAATTTATTAGTATTTTTTATTATTTTTTACTAATTATTGGTAATAATGTTTTAATATATATAAATTTGTAAAGTATTATTAGTTATTGGTTATTATATATATTAAAAAAAGTTAATGGTAATTGTTAAAATGTTTTTTTATCTATTATTATTTATTTCTATTTATGATTAATTATTAATAATTTCTATAATTGTTACTAATTATTACCCATTATTACCTAGGGTTACAATGTATAGGGTTACTGTTTCCCTCCTTCCTCATCGAGTCTAGGGTTTTCTATGGAAAATTTGTTCGATCCTGGTAGATTTATTAATCAAAATGATGTTTTTATTGGTCCAAGGAATAATGGTAACCCTAATATTTGGTGAGATGTGTCATTTCAAATTGAGGAAGATCCTTCACGCTTATCAGATAATCCCTTTCTGGTTATCATCTTGATCTTGACCATGGGAGTCACCGCTTATTTTCTAACCTTTAGAATTATCATGCAGCTCCAACAAAATGAATCATACAGAACGGTGGCATATCTTTTATGGAAACTATCTCAAATGTTCTCAAATAATTCCTTGATGAAAAAAAAATCTCCATCGTTACATGACTAGTTGACCCACAGAAATAGTATTCATAGAATATGGAAGTGCTTAAGAAGCGACTTGTTCATGTTTTGGGGTTCGAGGGTTGACACATCGTCTCCATTGGTAATGGTTTCTTTCACATTATTTTATCGTTAATTGAATAAAATGAAAATTCATCGGTGTTTGTTAATGTTTCGCTAAAGACAGGTTTTATAAAAAAAAGTTTATTGAGATCCCCTCTTTGATCTGATGTTGGATAGTAAGCTTGTGTCACAATTTTGGTTCTGAATTCAAGGGTATCAGTGGTTTTTCTTGCAATTGTAGATCTAGTGGGATGTCACCTCAATAGATGAGGTTCCCAGCATGTTTGAAAAGGATACTGAACATGTGATGTATGGAAATGTTTCTTGAAATTTGGTAGAAATTGATGTTACTTCTCTATTGAAAAAAAACAATGATGTTGTGGCATCTCACTTGAAACTAGAGATGTCAATTGGCTATGAAAGAGTTCAAGATCCTTTACAAAAATGAAAATTCATTTTTCAAGTTGTTGAAGAATTTCGATTTAGTTTTAATTTTTTATGCAATATGGATGACCACACTCCAGAATTATGCAGGATTGTGAAATATGGGTATGATTCTATGAATAAACAATATCTAGCATTGGATCAGATTGCCCCCAGAGACGTTAGCATGTCGTATGCTACTGCATTGATGGTGGGAAAAATAGTAATTCATTTCTATTATGCAGATGATTGGACATTTTGGTAATGATATGGATGAATCCATGCATGGATTGGAGGAGACTTGACAGAAGACTTCTCACATAAATGGCCTTCATGAGTTAGAGCATGATGATATAGATTCTACTAGTAAAACATACAACAGCAAGGGGTGAGATGTTTCTTCTGTCTAAGGTTCATTTGTGCTTACTAAACCTGGTAAAGACTATGCTAATTCTGAGATACAAAAACCTGGATTGTAGGATGATTTGAATGTGTTCACCATTGGTGCAACACAATATGATTTGTTTGTTTCTACCTCAGTGAAGGCTGAAGGTACACTTCCAAACTAGTCATGGGATATTTCTCTAGGGAATTTATTGGGGAAATCTATTTTGATAGATAGGGTATCATCATGTTACACATATTAAAATCTATAAATCTATTTGTGAAGTATTATATAACAGTGAACACTCTAAAATAGATTGCTAGTGGGCTGCTTGCGATTGGGATCTACGGAAAGGAATATCAGAGAAAGCACTAGGTGATGCTCATGGTGTTTTGTTGGCTGAGAAACCAACTACAGGGGGTTATTTAGATAATTTTTTTTGTTGAAATAATCTCACTATATTAGACATTTTTATTAGATCCTTTAGTAAGTATTTCTTTTAGAATAATTTGGAAACACTACACAACCCCTCACTAGAGAGCATGTCAATGACCCTGAAGCACATGATTCTGAGGCCCATGAGTCTGAATTTGACGGTCAAGATAACATCTAGATAGATCCTAGGTTTTGGAATGAAGTTAGGAATATGAGGTCTTAGGGTATATCAAAAATTGGTGGAAGAAATAATAAAATATGATTATTTAATGCTACAATTTTATGGTGTTTTTATTTGTACCACATGTTTTTAATCGATAGTTTCCTTCTTCATGGTATTGCCCATTATTACTAATTATTTTTTATTTTTGGTGATTATTGGTAATTATTAATAATTAATAAAAGACATTTCTAATTATCTGTCATTATTAATAATTATAACATATTTTTTTGTAATTATTTGTAATTATTGGTTATTAGGTTTGGTTGTTTTTCCAAATAATTACTAATTTTTTATATTTAATACAATTTTTTCAATTTTTTATAAATATAAAAAAATTTAAATTATTAATACTTTTTATTGATTTGTCCTAATTATGTTTCATTATTATTAGTTTTTGTAATTATTTGAAATTATTAAAAATTATGGTTAAATATTATGAATTATTACTAATTATGATAAGTTATAAATAATAATTGGAAATCATTACTATTTATAACTAATTATTGGTAATTAATTGTAATTATTATCGGTTTTTAATAATAATATTTACTAAATATTACATATAATTGTTAATTATTTTAAATTATTATTCATTTTTGTTAATTATTAGTAATTTTTGAAAATTTTTACTAATTATATTTTATTATAAACAATTATTTTTAATAATTTTTAATAATTAATAATTATAACTAATTATCTATACTTATTGGTATTCATTATTAACTATTAATAATTATTTATATTTATTAATAAATATTATTAACTATAATTTATTATTACTTTTTATTGGTAATTACGATTCTTTATTCCTAACAATCGATAATTGTTATGAATTATTTGAAATTATTTTTAATTATTGAAAATATTAGTAAATAGTTGTAATTATTGGTTTTTATGGGTAATTATTTGTAATTACCAATAATTGTAACTAACTATGGGTAATTATAAGCAATTATTGTTATTATTACTAACTTTTACTAACAATTACTAATTATTAATATTTCCTCATATTTACTGTTATTTATTTCAAATTTTTACTAATTATTTCTAATTGTTGGTATTTACCACTAATTATGACTGATATTTGATAATTATTAATAATTTTTACTAATTAATACTATTCCATTATAATTATTCATAATTATAAGTAATCTATGATAATTATAACTAATTGTTGTGAATTATTACTAATTATTACAAATTTTTTTAAATTATTATAAATAATTATGAAGGTAATTATTATTAATAATTATAAGAATTTGATAATTGTTACTAACTATCAGTAATCATTACTGATTACTTATAATTATTAGTAATTATCAGAAATTATTATTAAATAATACTAATTTTAAAAAATTATTACTAATATATTTTAATTTTTTAATTATTACTGATTTTGGTTAACTGTTACATCATCTGCTAATCATTATTTTAATTTTTTTAATTAATTATCGATAACTATTACTAATTTATTTACTATTTATTAATAATTATTTACTAATTATTTAATAAAAAATGGAAATTTTTAATAAATATTGATAACTATTAATATTTTTTACTAATTATCCGTACTCAAAGAGGTGTGGGTGTGGGATGGAGACTCATCCTACACCCTAAAAATTTTATAATAAAAAGTAAAGAAATCATATGAGAGCGATAAATAATCTCAGCAAAGCCATGCTTAGAAACATGAAAATCCAGATTAGCAGAGATCCTCTTGCATACTGGTATCTCCCTCACCCCTACCTCCTGGATGGAGGGACCTTCTCTAGATTTTGGACTTTTGTTAATACTTTTTGTTATTAGATTGAGATTCATTGTTGTCATTTTATGGGGTGAGCTCCATGATATGGCTTGGATCATGTATCCCAACTGGATCTAATCCCTCTGATGAAATATTCAAATTCGGAGTGATTTCAACTATATCAGGCTCGGTGCCTGGAAAATGACCTTCTTCGAAAAATGTATTGTCGAACTCTTTAGATAAATCATATCTATTATTGGTTCAATTAAAAAATTCAATAAAACTAAGAAAACTAATTATCTATAATTAGTAGCTATTTATATTAATTATTGTTAATTTCTACTACTAAATATGCATTATTCTTTAATATTACAAAAATAAAACAGAAAATAATAATCTAACAATTTAAAATATTTCAAATGAATACCATAAAAATGACGCTTTAAAAAATTAAAACATTGATGTGATCCTTAAGACTTCTATGTGGAGGTTTTATATAAAAATGAAACATTATTAGAAAAAACCTATAAGGAAATCAAAAGAGAAATTTAGAACTTGATATGGATGAATAATGATGGGGGATCCTATATAGGTTATATTATTTGAAAAATATTGTTTATAATGAAATTTCAGTAGTAAATAGTTCCCACAACAAATTTTTTTGGTAGTGATCCAAACATAATTTGTGATAGATTTGGACACCATTAACATAAGTTACCCACCATAAATACATTTTATTTATTATGTCCAGAGGTAATTTATGATTGAAAGATAATTCCAATCACAAATACAATTATTTTTCTATTGGCCTTTATTGATTATTAATTGAAAACATTTTGTGATTGGATAGTTTCTCGTAAAAAGGATATTTATGAAGAAAATTGATATTCTATCTTAAATAACTCAATATATATGAATTTCATACTTTCCTTCCTAAAAATAATTTGAAGCATAATATTGAATGTATAGAGTGCATTAGTTACCAAAAGGTTTGAATATGTCAGTTTTGTGGAATGAGCTAAATGTCTAATTAATACAGAATATAATTCAATAATGGAAATTGGGTACAATAATTATCGACAATTTCACGAAGAAATAATATGATAAGATTAAACATGAAAAATATATATTTATTATTTATGAAAATATATAAAAAATATATTTTGGGATAAAAATAAAAATTAAATTATAATAGTTTTTAATGATTCAAAACACATATATGTAATGTATGTCAAAATGAGAATTTTTTTCTATTACATGAAACACACTAATGAAACCAAATTGAGTAGTGGTAAAATTTGAATAACAATCCATGAATATTTGAGAGAGTTGTTTTAGTGACAAAATGTAGTGAAGAATGTGATATGATCATAAGAGCAGAATCATAATTAAAACACCCATGATTGATTGGTATTTATCTCTTATAATGATTTCCTTTCAAAAACTATGGAGTTGAATATATTTTTGTAAATATCCTTTTAAATAGTTAGTGGATATAGAGATAGAGGGGGTGATGCATAGAATAACTCCATGTCATTATTTTTCCTTGTATTCATTTATAGTGAATAGTGATATCCCTAGAACTGTTAACATAGTGTCAATGTATTCTCTATGTAGACTTCAATAGTGATCCATGTAAAATATCATTGGTAAGAAATTTATTTTAAATTATAGGACTTTGCGTGGGAACGATATTGACATGTTCAATGGGTTATTTTCAACATGAGTGGGGAGAAAATTATAGCAATGAAAAATATGGTCTAAAAGTAAGCTAACTTGGGCGGGATTTTATTGTGAAAATGTTATAATTATATAAGTGACATATCTAATGAAGGCTAACAAGGAATGTAATGATTAAAAAATTATAATATAGTAGATAAAACATCCCTTTAAAATAATATTGAAACTGGAAATATTTATCAAGAAATGTTTTGATGGAAATTATTGGTGAGTAAAGCGGAATATGGACAAGATGCATATTTTAAAGACAATTATGATGGATTAATTTTCGATATAAATGATATAGTAAATGAATCCACTGAGAAAGATAAATTAAAATTTGAAAATAAATTTGAACCAGAATGAGTTATCAACTGAAACATTAAACATGAAGGGGTACTCAATGAGATAAATGTTCGTTCAAAATAAATAGGGAAATTTACTAGTTGTTGAAAGAGGCAAATTAATATGTCATCCAACATGATTCCAAAATTATGGGATATAAATTTAAATGGAATGAGATGATACTCCTCAAACTGTAGATATATAATTTTTGGTTATCAATGTAAAAATTTAAGAACAAACGTAGATGACCAATAACGTTACTTCTTCGATCAAATATAGGCTTAAACATTTGAATTTCTTGATGTAGAACCGGTTAATACCAGAATAGAACATTGATCTTAAAAAAATAATGTGATCTGTAGCATATGTTTCATTTGGAAAAATTCTCAAATGAAGAGTTATTTAATAGGGACAAATTCAAACCATGTAGTGTTGACAAACTGTATAATGATTGAATACCGAATTACAGAGGAAAATATATTTTTTGTCGATTTGGAGATACCCAAAACGAGTGGAGGTTTTATGACAATGAAAGGAAAACCAGCTATTAGTGGTGAATTTAAAATTTAAAATATTTAATAAAAAATAATGAAACTACTAGGAGGCAGGAAATATTTAGAGGGGTATTAAGAATATCATTCACTTGATAATGTGTTTGTTTTAGAAATGGCTCAGTCCTAAAATTACATATTTTAAAGAAGTGAAAATCTATATGAGTGAAGAAGAACCTATTAGTTAACAAATTCGGATGATAAAATATCCCACACCATAATGAAGAAACACTATATATAGACATTATAATTGATTCTATAACTTCTTTAGATCTCTATTAATTTGAATGAACTAAGGATTAAAAAATGTTCCTATAAAAATTAACGGTTAATGGATTCAACATAACAAAATATTATTCCTTTGAAAAAAATTCACTCTTTAGAGGATAAAGAGTATAATAAAACTACCTATGATGAAGAGAATAAAGTGATACTATCCCATGTTTCAGTACAATAAATCATCTCTTGAATGTTCATATAGAAAAATGAGGTAAAAATCTTGGGCACAAATTTATCTCAATGAAATAAGAAGGAAAACAAATTTGATTCTTTAAAGTGGTTTCTCATCCCATTTTACATAAAACATGAACAACCTGAAAAATATTAATGGATTTGTTCTTGGAAGGGTCTATTTAATGAATAATGTATATTTAAACATTAAAGAATTTAGAAATACCAGGATAGCTAACTAAATTCAATAATTTTATATTTCACCAGGTGGATTGGACATGGAAAAATCCCTTGAGTGTGAATAAACATTTTGAATCAGGACATGAAGTGTAATTCAATAGAAAGATGTGGTTGATTAGATTTATGGCCAAAAATTCATTAATTATATTTTAGAGAATAAAACAAAACAAATATAATGTAAATTTCTAAGAGACTATTTGTCTCCATTTTTTGGACGAAGAAAACATCATTGTAGTGATTTTTGGGGAATTTACATTATAAAATCACAGAGAAGTTTAGAAATATAATTCTACGGTAGTAATTTCAAATCTAAAATGTGATCAAGATAAAAATTTTGAGGCCTGTGTAAAAGGTAAATTATGAGAAAAAACCCTACCATAAATAAATAAATAAAAATCAAATATGTTATACCTATTTAACATTAACGTGTGTTGTTCCATAATGATTACAGAAACATGTTTTTAGAGATAATTTAATCTATTTTTCATTATTATTGTATAATGGGTTGAATAATATACTTGTAAGATAAAATTTGGGTAGATAATTGAATGATGTGGTTTAATGGAAAATTGATACCAAAACAAAAATATTGATCAATGTTATTTGTTGGATAATGAATCATAGTACACCTCTTTTGTGGTTGAATGTTATCCAAAAAGTATATAATTAAACATAATGTGTCATCCCTGATTATATCCAACAAAAATGGTGTTTTCAAATGGATGAATTGACTGAGGAACAAAGCAGATAAAATTAGGCTTATCAAGAGAATAATTTTTCAACACAATTTGATATGTAACGTTTATGGTCACCACAAAAAATCATGTTTCAATGAGACAGAGTGAATAAAAACGCATTAATAATGTGTGATGGGAATACTCTATCCCAATGACATAATAATATATTTTGAATGAAATTTTATATTTAGAAACAATATGTAAAACATTTAAAATATGGTGATACAGTCGATTAAGGCATATATGTCAGTTACTCATTCAAATGTAATTAAAGACTGTTCTTTATCAAGATGATTAACAAGATTATGGAAAGTAATTATATCAATTTTTTCACTAAAAATCATGAAATCAATCATGAATTGAACATTTTGATGGATATTTTGATGTGATGGATAAAATATTCTCAAAAGCTAGTTGTTGATAAAATATGGTGACTGAAGAGGATTTTGATATTTAATTAGTGGATGATGTATCTATTTAAGATGATCCACCCACATCAAAATAGAGTAATTAAAGTGAACATGTTGATGAATACAATATCATTGGTGTAAAATTGGATAATATAAAAACATTTTTTTATGAATTATAAGCCCACTATTTTACCATCACAAGTATATTCATCATCATTTGAAGAATTAGTAAAAACAAATCATTGGTAAAATTCTTGAATATTGATTTACACATAATAGATAATAATCAAACTCGTAACTTCTAATGATTCTAACAATTCACTACATCATTTTAATACAATGTACTATTAAAATATACATTATAGGAAAAGAGATGTTATTTTATATAAAGTATGTTCGATGTCCAATAGTTATTCATAAGTACAAAATTTTGATTTGGAAGAAACCTCCAACTGAATGGAAAGCCAAAAATTAATAATAATACTTATTAATATTATTTTTAAATTAAACTTCATAATTTATACAATGGATTCTAGGAAGGAATTATCATATATGGTAATGAATGAGGATATATATATATATATAAAACATATGTGTTTTTTGATTAGGGGATGTTGAACCAAATATGTGAATGTTATGAAATTCCATTTATATCACAACATAAGTACCAAGAGCTTGAATAAAATAATTTGTTCCTTATTTAAGAAGTAATAATTTAGGTGTTATTAATTATATCATAATATATTAGATAAATAATCCAAGGAATATTTGTTTATAGTGCTTTTCTAGATTGATTAAATCATTTTGGGATATATTTATATGAAATCAATTGAATATTTCTCAAGGATAATGTTCTAGGGGTTATAAATATCAATGATAATAGAGATAAATTATTTTATATGGTTATATGTAAATTAAAATTATGGATAAGATCCTTTTTTATTGGAAAAATTTCTGTGTGAACATTTGTGAAAGATTAAAATACATGAATAAGAGGTCATTTTCACATCGAATTTAGTTGTAACCATGTAAAGGGAGAACAAATATTTAATTACAGATGATCCCAAAAATTACTTCAATATTAATAATATAATTTTATATCTCATATAAATAAATATGGATATATTCTATGATAAATTATTGGAAAATCATTTCCAATGTTTTCTTAAATAGGAAGATTTCTCAGCTATCAAACAAATTATGTGGAAAATTCATGAAGTAATAATTTAATTTATGTTGTATTTTTTATTAAATGATCAACCGATGAACTCATAATATGATTATTAGAAAGAATGTGATATATTGGTTTAAAAATCCATAACTTTATATATGTTCTATTTCAACAGAAAGTGTACTAGATGGTATACACAAAACAAGAGAGCACTTATCTTATTATGACTAATGTAGAAAACATCTCAAATAATAAAAATATTTCTAAAAATATTTTTTCTAAAAAAAGTGATGGATGATTGAAATGTTTTAATGTTGTTCATGGTTTTCAATTTTGATAACAATATAGTTATTTAATTATAAATAATATTCTACAATATTCTTATTTGAAACACATTGATATATATTGTCCTTTTAGTAAATTGAATGAGGATAAATCAATAATCAGGATAGATCATGTTGGCATGAATCAGTAATTTGTAGATATATTCACAACACCACTTTCCAATCCTACATTTGAGAAGTATCAATTGATCCTCTATGTCCAACTTCCACTATCAACTTTAGAAAGTTTGGGGAATTTCATATCCCAATGTGTATCTAATTTCTATATTTTCTTCTTGTATTTTTATGGTATTATCTAATGGATTTAATAATAATGGGTTTAATCTTTTATACAAATTGAGTGATATTATTTTTATTGAAAACAAACGGTTTTTTCAATAGAGTTTTTAGAATTTCACAAATTGTTATGAGAATAAGAGTGAATGTATGAATTTTTGGTATGATTTCTCTCTTGGTGACCTATTTTCTACATTAATCATAGATCATGAAGATTTATAGTGATAATAGGGTAAAAAATTATTTTCTAGAATCCATATAATGATTATTGATTGAATTTCACATAGTATACCTCAGATTTAAATCAAAAGAACATAGGTAGAATTTATGAAACAAGGGGATTCTGTAAGTTTTGTAAATGGGTTTATTTGTAACTAAAGAGGTAGTTTATAATTGTTTTGAAGATACCTATAGATGTTTATACAAATATATATATTTTTAATGTTTTATATGTTATATAATATTTATTCTTGTATAATAATTATTTTGATATGGATGAAAGAAATTTAGAAAACCTATGATAGAAATATGAAAAAAGTTGTTATTCCATTAGATTAATATTTGTTTTAAGGCTTTTATGACCTTAAACTAGAATAAATAGAGTTATTTTTTTGTAAAAATATACTTTCATGGGAAATGTAAAATTAACATGGGTAAAAATATGCTATGTAATATTAGCTCTTGGTTTTTTAATGCAATGTATGATTATCTCAAAAAATACTAAATTTTGTGAAAGGGTAATTCCGCATTTCAATAATCTCTATAATAAAATATTATAGGTAATTTTAGAATGTAATAATAGTTACATTATTTTTAAAGATATGTAGAGGAATAAATCAATGTTATGTTATAATAATTTTTGATGATTGAGGATGCATTAAAATAAAATGGTCTCACATAAATAATATATTAATCCATAAATTGTGTACTAGTAACATTATAATTCCCTTAAGTTGTATGATATATTTCTATATAGATAATTATAAATTATATAATATCATTATTTACATGCAACACCAAGATAGAATGATTTAATAAAAAACTATTGAAATATTATTATATGACATTCACCACCAAGCCATTAGAATCAAGGGAATAAATTTTATTAATCACATTATGGAAAATATGTATAAAGATATTATTTAATTTAAATTTTTTGATAGAACCTTAGTTAATAAATAGTCAATTTTGAGTAAGGCTATTTTATGCTTCAAAAATATATTTACTTTAAAAAGGATTTAATTACATTTTGTACCCAAATATTATAATTATTTTCTTACAATGTTAAAATTTAATTTACAAAACTAATATAAGTTCTAAAATTATAATTTAAATATTATAATATGTTTACTATTTTTTAACGTTTAAAAAAGATTTATTATTCAGTGACTAGTGAAAATACTAAATTAGGTAAAATTGTATTTTCTAATATTTTAATTTAATTATCCTTTTATATTTTTGATTTGGTATTAAAGTGATCTAATATTAATATTATTTAAAATGATTTATCTAATTCCAATAGGATCAACTTTTTATATTATTTTATTTAATGTTAATGTTTATGCATAAATTGTTTTTTATAGAAACTCATTGTTATCACATTTAGAATATTTTTTATTAAATTAATTTCTATGAATTAGCAGAATTTAATTTGATAAAATGGAATCCATTTTATTATTTCAAATGATAAAATTTTTTATATTTGAAATTTTTAAATTTAGACACAGTGAATAATAACTGTAGTATAACTTTTTAACATGGTAAGGGAAAAATAGGTAATTAATGTTATAATTAAACTGATAATTATTTAAAAATCTATTTAAAACATTATTTCTTCCTAGTTTGTGAGCGTTTTTACTATAATCTTAGAATATTAAAATAAATGACATGTTGGTGCCATTTTTTCATTAATAATTAATTTTATATTAATTTATGAAAAGTATAAATAAAAATGGCACTCTCTTGAATTAAATTTAAATTCTATTCCCTACATTGACATATGAATATGTAATTAAATAATACAAAATTTTATTTTAAAAATATTTATTTTATTTTTAGGATAGTAATAGTTTCTTATTTTTATCATTAGTATAATTTTTTTAAACTCTTACACAACACATACACAATGCATTTGCACGTAGTTGAAAAATCAAAGTGATGTTTTTTAATAACATTTAAACTAATATTTTTTGAATAATTATTATTCAGAAATAATTTTATAGTTAATACTAATTTATTATTTATATTGAAAATTATTTTATTATAATTTCAACCTTTTCTTTTTTCATAATAGTCAAATTAAATGAATATCATCAAAAAAGACATTAATGATATTTGATGTTTTTTAATATTTTATTAAATTATTTTCAAATATTTAAATTATTTATATCGGATAAATATGAATGTAAATGGTAAAAACATTTATCCAATTTCCACTTTTGTGAAAATATTAGCATTATATATAAAATTAAATTTCTTTAATATTGAGAAATTTTGTTACCACTGTTAAAATTAAAATTATTTAATGAAGGTATTAAACTAAAGACAATGTTTTAATAAAATAAACCATTTCATATTTTATTGGTATTAGGGATATCATCCATATCCCATATGATATTATAAATAAATTTTACATGTTTTTACTTTTCATTTAAATTAATTTATTATATTTAAATCATTTTTATTAATTCAATATTTGTTTATCCATTCACTATAAAAATGAACCACAAGTCCTCAATTCTATTCCCCAACCAAAACCTCTTAACTAGACCACAAACATTAAAAAATGTTTCCAAAATATTTATCCAAGTTACATATAAAATATTATTCTAGAAATGAAAACCCTAAGTCAATTAATAAGACATCTAATGATGGTCTTTCTAAAAACTGTTATTCATCTTCAATGAGAAATGACAATTTTTTTATTATTTTAACACTTTTAGTTATTTCATAAAATTTCCAATATAATCACATCATTATCTACCATATTATATGATTTTATTATATTGATATCATAACATTTATTTTTATTTTTCTCGATCAAAGGAGAACCAAAACAATCACTCTTAGGTACTGCGAACTATCATCTCATGAAACATTGTAATTTGTTTCTCATTACCACCTTGCACGAATCATCATAATAATATAAATAATAATTATATATAATAATTATTAACTAATTATTATTTTGGATTTATAATATATTATTAATTTATTTTCCATTCTACCTGTTGAAAAATAATTTTTTCCCTTATGTGTATATACAACTATCCGTCTCCACAAAGTAATTTAATTCAATTTTTATGTATGTTTGTCATAGAAAATTTTAAATTTTTATGTAATAAATATGTATAATATTTATATCAGGATTAAAATTTTGGATAATATATGACCATGTTCATGATACAGGGATCCTAACTCACGAATCAAAATAAAAATTAAAATCCAACATTTTAACCCCTAAAATAGAGATAATAATAAAAGTGAATTAACAAACATGTGATAAGATTATATAATTGAATAATATATTATAATATAATTATTTATATTATTAATTTATAAAAATTTTAAAATATAAATTTCTTATTCATGAGGATAGAAGAACATATGAGGTAATTTAATCTTGGGGATTGATATTTCATCTAAATTTCATATGTATTGAGATATATTTGGTATAACCCAAGTATTTAATTTTATGTGGTTCTTATGTAGAACCATTTAAATACCAATAATAAATAAATACTTACTCACGATGATTAATGTTTAATTTCAAGACTATACTATTAATGGGTTACAATTTAAATGTTATAAAAGGGGTAAAAATTTATTTCATCATCTCATTTTTTGGATTAATCATATATTTATTAAAGGAATATTATAAACCATCCTTCATAAAATCACTTTATATTCATTTCTTATATATATTTAGCGATTTTATATTTTTTATTACAAATTTGTTTATATAGAAAATTATAAAAAAAATTAAACATTTAAAGACATTTGGTCTTATTTTTTTATCAGGTATATTTATTCACTATATCCATATTATTTTTAAAATATTTCATAGAATTCATTTTATTTACTAAAATTATTTATTTTCTAAATTATAGTTTATCCATGACTCTTTATATTATTATAAAAATGTATTTCTATTATTTTACAAATGGGTCATTTTCATCATTATTTATAAAAACCAATGGATATGCTTCTTTTCAAC
Source organism: Viscum album (assembly GCA_963277665.1). Classification (NCBI taxonomy): domain Eukaryota; kingdom Viridiplantae; phylum Streptophyta; class Magnoliopsida; order Santalales; family Viscaceae; genus Viscum; species Viscum album. The sequence continues at coordinate 134,089,348 of OY728162.1, forward strand.
ATATAAGGAATTAATAGGTTTTTATGTATCCATAAAAGTTTTATTATATTTAGTTAATTTTATAGGTTTTCAATCGATTTAAAAATAAATATATTTAATTTAATATTATTTTATGTTTTTTATACGACATTCTTTATTTATGTATATGACAAAATTTCATAACCATACCTATATTTCAATTCAATTTGTGGCCAAAATTTAACTCTTATTAATTTTCTAGTTATTAAAATTATATTAAAACTGTAACTTTGTTGTAATCAATTTTAATTAGATATTAAACATATATTAAATCTCCATATTTTTTTATCATTGATATATAAATTTTTAAAATCACACACCATTTCTACATATGGTGTTTTACGATAAAAAATACATTGGACATGTAGTGACTGGTGTGGCCTGATTATAGATAGCCCCTCGATGCATTGATAATTCTCATGAGAAAAACAATTTTTAATTCAATATTAAATTTGTTTTTTTTTTGTATTCCACCCACATAAATTAAACTATTTTAGTATAAGTACCTTCTGATAATAAAAAAATATGATGTTTAAAATCATGATTTCTAACATTAATCATTTCATTAATTGAAAATTCAGTTATTATTATTGGTGAGGTTATTTATTTGATATTATATATAGATGTATTTGATGACAAATTAATTGATTAAATGGAATGTTTTTTCAGTTATTGACATTAACAAATTATAAATTCTATATTTACTCAACATTTCTTCTACTTTGAATAGTTGTTACTTATTATTTAATCTTGAATATTTTTTTTTAATTTACAAGCATATGAATAATGAAAATAGAAATCATATTAAGGATGAGATAATGTTTATTATGTTTTATATATTTATAATATAATATAAGAACCATGTTTGAATCTATTTTCGCATGACTACTAACATAACTAATCATGAATGGTGAGATCTCTTGTACCTTTTATTAGTGTAACACAGTGAACACGTGATCTAGGTTACAAAAGTTTTGATGATAATTTTTGTATTACAAAAATGATCAGTATATTCTATGTGAACTAGATTTTTAATAAACATGACCAAAATAATAATTATAATAACCGAATAAAAAAATTAAGAATCAATTTCCATTATAGGGTATATTTATTTTATGGCCTAATATTCATGATGATTATGATAAAAATTAGTGTGTTCGATTACTTATTGATGTCTCCAAACAGATTAAAAGGAATCAAAACGCTTAGAGAATGTAAGGATTTCCCTACTAAGAAATCCAATAAATATTTTCTGAAAAATAAGTAGGTCATGACCATATTATAGTATATAAATCATCTTATGACGAGTAACCCTTCCCCATATATAAAAACATATTGTTCAAAAAAATGATTCACTTATGAATGATTTCATTATGATACAAGATCCTCCATCTTTTAATATAAATAAAAATCCATTGGTAGTTGATCTATGGATTATGTCTATCAAAAATATATTCATTGATTTTTAATGATACATTAGATATTTTGAATCAGCCTATGATATTCTATCAGAATGGGGATGAACATGAACACTCAGTAAATATTACTTTACTCATTTGTGTTTTAATACCAATTAATAACGAATATTAATTTTCTATGAAAAGGGATTTACTCATCATTGATGATATTTCAATTGTACATGAAGTTTTTTTATGACATTCCAGATGATTTTCTTATTCTTTCGAAAAATATTAATGTTGATTTTTCAATAAAACTCATAACTCATGCTATACCGATTTAATATACACCATATATAATAACCTTGATAGAGTTGTAAAATGAAAGATAAAACTATATGAAAATATAGATAAGGTATTTTTATTATCATACTCCTTCACCATCGGGTGTGCCTACACTTTTTCAAAAAATAAATATGGTAGAATGTGAGTTTTCATTGATTGTTATGATAAAAATCACTATTATTAAAACTCATCCTCTATCATGTATCAATTATCTATTTAAACAATTATGGGGAGCTTTATATTTTTAAAATATTTATTTTATATCAGTATATCACTATCTTTGTGTAAATAATGGGATATACCCATGAAATCCTTTCATACTAGGTATGGTGATTATAAATTTATAGTAATGTCATTTGGACATACCAATGATCATTTTATCTTTATGGATTTACTAGATAATTTATTTAGAGAATACATTAAACATTTTTTGTAGTATTTTTAGATGATATTATTATATATTTGATTTGGAAAGATGTTCAAGAATACCATTTTAGGATTATGTTAATGACCTTGATAGGAGAAAATATATGAAAATTTCACAAAGGGTGAATATTTTCTACAAAAGACATTATTTCAAGGTCATATAAATTAAATTGATGATATATTTTTGGATCCATCAAAGATGGAAGTTGTTGAGAAATTCTATAAAACAACCATATTAACAAAGATCCGTAGTTTTTTAATTAGAAATATACTACTAGGTAATAATGATAGATTTCTCATGACTTTCTAATACACTCGCCAAGATGACATGGAGGGGAGTTAAGTTCTTGTAGTTAGATGAATGTAAGGATAATTTCATGATATAAAGCAATGGTTAGTTAGTTCTATGGTACATACAATAACTTGTATTCTATAAGTGATTTTTATATATAATTATACATTATAGAAGTTAATGGGATGTATTATTATGAAAGCATTTATATATGAAGATTATTCCATTAAAAAATTAATAATTCATAAGTCAAATTTACCAGACTCATGATTTGGAGCTGATAGTGGTGATTTTTTCATTGAAAATATGGAGGCATTATTTGTATGGAAAATGTATCCTATATTTACTTATCAAAAAAATATTAATGTATATATTTACATAAAAAAGTTGAATATGTTCTAGATAATATGGTCAGAGTTGATCAATGATAACAGATTCTCAATTAATTACCAACCAAGGAAAGTGAAGAAGGTGTTCGATGATCTATATAAGAAATTACATGAATGTTTTTGAATTATAAGGATAGAATGATATCTTATATTTAAGGATTCATTGAATATAGATATTTAAATCCCTATTAAAGGAGACATATATTACGTTTCTCATTTGAATGTTAAACAATTCATACAAGATACGATTAAATTTGCGTAGAAGTATTATGTGGAATTATAGAAGATGTTGAGAAATGTTATTAGGTTTGACCAAGATAATTAATGAATGATAAGGTTTATAAAATGAGTAGGTGTTCTTCTTATAATAGTCATATATAAGAAGATGTTGGATGGAAATCATAACTCATCATTCATTATTCATCCATGAAATTTGAATTTGTATAGACATATAAAAGGTTATTTTTGTAGGATAAAATAAAAATGGACAATGAAGAGTATATATCCAAATGATTAGTGTGTTAGGATGTTAAGGCTGTGAGATAGAATCCAATGGGAAATTTACCAACAATACCCAAACTAGAATCACTAAAAAAAAATAGGGGACTAGATATATGAATTTTTTCAGTATTTGAAACTACTTCCAAATGTTTATATGATGGTTTATTTGAATAGCCTCTAATTTTCGCCACATCATCCAAATCATTGTGGTTTCATTCATTGAGCATCAATTATTCTGAAGTTTCGTTGAATAGTTTTTAAGATGTGGTTATTTTGTTTTTAGTGTTAGTTTCTCCTATAAAAAATCAATTGTTTCACTATTATTTAAACCACAACTATATGTTATAATATACAACATCAGTTTAGAATGCCAAATTTTAGTTACCATGTATAGTGGAAGTATAAATGGCTGAAAAAATAATTTTAACCATATATTGTGTAACCTTAAATACCCCAATGTATAACTAATAAAAAATTAAAGATACAAAAATAGATTCCACATAAATAAATATCAATGGTAGTTAATAATACATTAAAAAAATAGAATCATATTGATATGAAAAATACCTATACAGTCTAAAAATATGTAGTGTTTTAATAAAACCTAATCATTACATATGAATAATTTATGTGGTACTCAAATATATACATTTCTAGAACTAATAATGTCTTATTTTATAAAAACATTTATAATTGGATGTGATAATCAACATTAAAAGCATAAAGAGTGTTAATGTAGGATTACCTTATCTCTGAAATCATTATAGAAAAAATCATGTTTATAAAGATATAAACGAAAATAATATAGATATACATTGAAATATATTAATCCTTGATGAATTTGAAGGATAATAATAAAATAAGTCCGTAGATTATAAGTATCATAATAAAAGATAAAATAAAATTGAATTAAATATGTTATCATAACAACAAAATCCACCACTAAAATAAATAAAAATATAAGTGCATGTAAAATTAACACACAAAAATCTACTCATGTTTCCACATCATCAATGCTTATGTATATCCACATTTCTCAATATTACCATATCACTGAATACCACATCCTCTATATATCCACCGCACAACTCATTTTCATTGCCACTGCATATCCTTGTAAATCATTACCACATCATCACCAAATTGCTTCCGACACCCAAAAAATCAAAAAAATATCATGAAATAAATTACTGTAATAATTTTTCAATAATATGTATTATATATAATAAGATAAAAATGAACTAATCCTCCATTCCATTCATCCATCGATCCCTAAATTCTACCATAACGCCAATTTCATTCTAGAAACCAAAAAACACTCCCAAGCATACATGCATTATAATGATAACATAAAAAATAGATAGATAAAATCCAAAACTCTTACTCCCATGTCTTACTTATATCCTACCCATCATTTAGGCCAACCTAACATTCCCTCATAAAATAAGCCTACTAAAATCCTTACTTCCATCAATCTAATCATATGCTACACAGCCCAACTCAAATATAACATTTATGAAAAGGAAAAAAATCATCAAACTATAATGGAATAATTTACATGGAATCATTAACAAAATAATAGAATAAAGACTAAAAATGATGAGTATATTAGGAAATTTAGAAGTTAATATAGAAAATATACCATGAATATAGATTTCATGAAATGTAAAATAAATAAATATATCCCCAACCCCAAAACACAACATGGTTTCCCAATCACTATATGATCTTGTTGTCATGTCCTGTGTTTAGTTACACATCAACTTTAATGAATCCAAATTCATCTTTCATCAATAATTTATAAGAGAACATTGAAACTATTTCTATCTCCACTTCCAAATACCCTCGCTTGTATTGAAATTTTCTTGATATTTAAATAGATTTGTATATTTAAATTTAATCGATAAATGAATAAATGTTTGTGTATTAAATGATTATGATGATATTTCATTTACGTTCCAACTGAAACCATACACCAATCCAATATCACTAGGGAAAAATACAATAATATTTCGATATAATTCAATTAAGGTTTTATGTATATATATTTCTTTCACAACCTGCATCTTTATTTGACCCATTTTTACGGATTTTCCACCCCTATTGCTGAATTGTGAATTTCATTGTAGTAAACTGTATTTGAACATCACAAGGTAGGGAGTAACTATAACCCAGAGTATATTTTGATGAAATCCTCAATGTCCTGAAAAATACATCAAACTATATAGTTCCGCATTGATCTTGTATATAGGAACATGATTCTTCTTCAGAAGGATGTCACCCACTAGATCATTTAGGGAGATGGAGAATGACTTCATGAGATTGTCATTCTATTGTTCTTTTTTCACCTATAAATCAAATATCAACCATATTTAAAGGAATACATATAAAAAACATGTCAAATGAAATTGCATTATTACAATGTAAAATAAATTTGTAATCACAACTTCTTTGGTATGATCATTCACAAAACATCAATCTTATTTATTATGAACATCAAACCAATGTAATATTCAAGATAATTGGATCCCAATATTATTTAACTAAATTAAAAAAGTATAAATCTAAAATTTAATATATAAAATAGTTAATTTTATTTTTAAATATTTATAAAAATTAAAATATTACCATAGTTTAACATTTTCATAAAAATACGCTGAATAGGTAGTGTGAGAGATGTTTTTATGAGCTTTTCATGATGCATTTTATCTTGAATCATACTAAAATAGAAAAACTATAATTTAATATTAATTTATTAAATTTCATCTCCATGTCATATTAATGTATATATATATAATGATATTAATATAATAATATATTATTCAATACCATTTGCTTCTCATGGAGATGGATATCAATAAACACCTTCTACAACTATCTACTTACCCAATCTGGTACCTCTTCATACTAATACTCAAGTGTCAACGGTGTATCATTGATTTCATTCCATAATATCAATTTTAAATCAATGAAATTCATACCAAAATTCTTAAATATACAAAAAAATTTATAATATGAAAAATAATTAAGTGGAATTAAATATATTAAAAAATATTCATTTTTTAAAAATTATAATTTAATTTAATAATGGAAATTAATTAAGCCATATTGTATTAAAAATTTCCACTATTTATGAATAAAATACATTATTCTTCAAATATTGATGCATATGCCTCCAATCAGAATATATTTTAGGATGTGTATGAGGATCATCCACCAACTAGCCTAGAATCTGGCCAAATAATCCTACAACATCATTTATAGGGATCCCATAATAATCAAAGATGAAAACCATCTTCAATCCGTTAATATTATAGACAGCAAGATAGTTAAAAATTATCATGGTAGTAACATTTTTCTAATATTATATGAAAACATAGATATTGATATTAAAAATAGAATTGTGTTTATTCACAATAAAATTTGTATCTATAACCATCACCCTACTATAATCATATGAAGAAATATTAGTAACCACATGCTCCCTCACTGTAAAGTCGCTGAATGTTAAACATACTAAATTGGGTGGAAATATTCCTGATACTTATGGGATATATAATGATGGTGTTCTAGTAGATGATAATAGGGAGATAGAGTGTGTAGAAAACTTTAACAAAGGGTAGAAATATGGTGTCCCAGATGTTACATGGATGGGAGGATGATGGATCATTATATTTCTGGGTGGCTGAGTGAACATCATCTAAGAGTCGAGTAGGTTTATTGGAATAATTTTTTCATGGAATTCATATCATTTAAACAAGTAAAAATAGATTCAGAACATATATTTAAAAAATTCAACCAGATAAATAAATTTAGAAATGAATAGAGAAGCACATTACTGAAAAACATAATATACATAGGTATGAAAATGAATGATTTCATATAAGAACAAATATAACATTTAATTTCTAAATATGAAATTTTTTTCATAAAATCAATTTAAATATGATAACATATCCACAGTATTTTAAATTACTATCCTAAAACATATTTGGATTATAAGATAATTGATTAAAATACAAAAAATCAATTTTTTTCTTCAGTCACATCATTTTCATGCACCATCATTACATCATCAAGTTCATCCACCCGTGAAAGTCTAATATTTTCTATATAATGATGGAAAACTATGTTAGTTTATTTATATTTATGAAATTCAATGTCATAGGTCAAATCATCCACATCATCACCCATATCATAAAAGTCTCTTTCTATTAAGTGAAAAACATTAATCCGCCCTTTATCTATATTATCTTCCAAATAATATTCAATTTTATCTTCCGATGAGAAGACATAAGGATCCTGTAACTCACAGTCCCTAACATCCATCAAGAGGGATAAGTTCAAATAATTAAATTATAGGGAATCTCTTCTAATACCCTTGTTAATATTTTCAAACATTAATTTGAATAAAAAAAGGAAAAATGACCATCATTTTTATGTTAGATAATATTAGACACCTTTCCATAGCATCCTAATTATAAAACTATAAATATACAACTATTTTAATTATTTAAACCATATTTCTAATCAACTGTATGAAAATTGAATTTATTCACATTTTATTTTTCGAACATTCTATCATGTTTCAGTAGAGCTTGACCCAGTAACATAAATTTTATGACAACTCATCCCATGTATTAGTTTTTATAATCTATGAAAACTAATATATCACTAAAAAATAGTATGATAGAGGTGGTTTAAAATACCACTATATTTTTCCCTAAAGGCTTCCAAAAATTGCTTCTAATTTTTTCATCAGCATCCATGTGACATCACTCATAAGCATTTTGTAAGGGTTTTAAAAAACCTTCACACAAACATTGTTTAGTGATAGCATTTACTGTTTTAGTGGTGGTTGATTGTATAATAAAATGTCAAGAGTATAGTAGATGTTTAAAATGACACTATATTATATTCATTTTTTGAGGGCAAGGGGACTCTTAAACTATAAAACCATCGATAAACGTATTTTGACATAATATCGCAATTATTTAAACTTCTGCAATATTTCACATTTTAAAAAAAATAATGCTGCCCAATCTACTTCCCTAATATAGCCAAAAAAACAATTCAATTTGAAAAATCAAAAAACAAACATGATTCAGTTTAATTTACATTAACTTGTAGTAGAAGTTCATCATCATCTAAATTTTTTTCAGGTTACAAAAAGGCTATTGAGAATAATTATATTTTGATCATAATGTGTTTAGGGAAAAAATCATGCTTATTTGAGAAATGTGTCATGAAACCATCATATGATTTGGTTAAAATCATCATAAAATCTATAGGTAACCCTAATCCCTATCTGTTAAACATTCAATGACATCCTCTCCATCTCCATATCAACTTCCTTATATGGGAACCTACATGACAATAATATTTAAAATTAAAAAGTGTTGTATATTTAATTTTGAACTTGAATCCAACAGTATGTTATATACTAAATGATTTTGTTGTTCTATAATTTACCTCGTCACTACTAATCCTAAATGAAATAATAGTGGGGATAGATCTGGTTTTCTTATGATATAATTCAATCAAAACATTCTAGAGGGAATCGACCTTTTCATATGAAATATTTATATGTGTTCAAAGTTCTAGAATTGTGTTTTGAATTGTAACAATGTACCTCTATCCATCTTGAAGTAGGGATTTACAACAAGAAGCAATATATATTTCTAAAATCCGAGATATCTTATTAAATATATCATATGGTAATGGTCTGAAACCCACCGCGTACACTCGACTATGATGCTCCTTCCAAAGGACATAACAAATCGACTCATCGAGGGAAACCGAGAATGATCGTGTGGGACTGGTATCATATAATTATTTTATTTTTACATTTAAATAATATATACTCTATATTTGTAGGAATACATATAAATAGTGTGAAAATTTAAAATAAGTTATATTTAATGAAATTTCAATTTCTACGCTAACTTCTTTAGCATGCTCATTAACATAACTCCCACCACATTTTGTAGGGAAATCCAACCATAGCTTTGTTCAAGAGATTTGCTAAGCTAAATTATTTGACTGCAGTAAAAAAATACAAATAAACAATTTAATATATAAAATAGGTAATTCTTTCTAATAAATATGTAAAATAATGAAAATATTACTAGATTCAATCTGCTTCTGGAAAAATACATTGACCCAACAGTTTGAGGGTTGATTTGTTTAGATCAACATGATGTATTTTTCCTTGAATCATCTTTAAATAAATTACATTTATTTTAAAAGTAATTTATGTAACTTCATCCACTTGTCAAATGCATGTATATATATATAATTTTACTAATATAAGAATATATATTTCAATAAAACTTACTTATCATGGTGATAGCCATTAAAACATTTCATTACTCTTTAGGTACCTCTTTCGGAACCTTGTGATACATTTGTTGACCTCTCAATAAAACATCATTGAATTCATTCTATAATCTTCATTAATAATCATTCAATTTCTTAACGCAATTTTTGAATGTCCACTTTTTTCGGTGAGATCAGCAATATTATAGTGAGAAGCTATGTAAAAAGATTTTTATTTTTAAAATATTATATTTTAATAACATAATGAAATTCAATTACACCATAATGAATTAAAATTTCCAATATATGTTAATTAAATACTTCATTTTTTCAATTCCAAGTCAAATTCCTTCAATATACATAGGTAATCGGAAGGGTAGTCAGATCCATCACCAGCTATCCAAGAATGTAGCCATGTAATCCTATGATCATCAGTGGGGAGACAAAAATAGAAATATAGGAAAACTATATTCATTATGTTCAAATTCCAGACCTATGAACTATTCATATTTCTCTCTATATCGACATTTTATCATATTTTATGATAAAATAGTTATGAGTAAAAAAATAGAAAAACATTTATAAACATTATAATTCTTACCTATTACTATCGTCCTCCAATATATTCCGGAGACAAATTTTTTCCACAATGCTAAAGAAGCTCAATGGGGACCAACTATCTCTGATGCTGGTGGGATGCTGACATAAGGTGTTACAGACTATGATGGAATGGAGGGTGTGAGATATGGTAAATGGGTTGAAGGTGTGAGAGATGTTTAATGGTTGTAGGGTGTCGTAGATGATTTAGGGAAGGAAATTGATAGATCATCATCTGTTGGTGTGGTTGAGGGAACATGAACTGAGAGTTGATTAGATCATTCATTAATTGGATTTCAAGAATTCCATCGAATAAAATTAAATTTTAGACAATTTATCCCCCACTTGTTGTATTAATTTCATTTATATATGTAAAGAAAATTAAAAAATTATTAAAACCCCAACTTTATAAATCATGTTTTTTGAAAAAAAAATATAAGATTCATTTCATTTAGATAAAACCCCTATATAAATTTTATAAAACATATTATGCCTACCAATTTATTTTTTATATAAAAATGTAATTAAATTATGAAATTTACCATTTATATAAAAAAAGAAAATAAAAAAATAAAATTCTAATGATAAAAAAAATATACATTATATTACCATTATTTATCTAATAAACTTCTATTAAATTCCAATAACATAAGAAAATAGAACAGGGCAGTAAAACCAAGTAAACTAACTATTTGTTTTGAATAATAGGGTACTAAAATATTATGGTTGGGTGTATAGTTTTCAAATGGTGTACCTTATTTATTTATTTTTTGAAATACCCCATATAAAAAACATCCATAAAAACTGATTCAAATCCTAGTTAAGTGTGGTTTACTAAATATAATTTAAAATTTAAAATTGAACTACACATATACATACCATCATTTTCAGGTATCCATTTAATCTATTTAAGATATCAAGTAAAGGTAATAAAATGTTATAGTCCCCTATATATGAGTTATACACATATTAATTTCTTTTAATAGGAAATATATATAAATGAAAATTGAATTTAATAGAATTGAATGTGGCTAGGTAAATATAAATTTCATAAAACACCATTAAAAGACATTATACGCACATATGTAATATAATGTGACATAAACCAATAGAAACATGAAATAATAGTAATAAATTTAGAAGAATCATAACAATAAAATTCTAACATAAATGGATAGAGAGTATATATAATGAAAAAAAAACAAAAAACCAAACTACTCAACACTATACAAGAAATATCAGAATCTAGAAAATGTTAATTGAATCAGAAAAATTCAATAAAATTCAATATGAACATGGCCACCACTACTCCACTATAATGACACCAAATATAATTAATTTAATTTATCTAATTCAAACAAATCTAAATAAAACAAAACAAAATTATATACGTATAAATCAAACTCGGTTCAGTGTTTTCAAAGGCACGGTGAGTCATGTACCATGGAAAGAGGCATTATGAGATGCACCTGGAGAGCCTTTCAACTAGTGAGGTGAGGTAACCTCACTTAGGCATGCCAAAGGCCCATGTCTTTTTACCATTTATATATGTCATAAGCCGAGAGGAATGAATTTGGTATCCTTTTGAAAAAAATATGTGTTTAATTTTTCAAAAATTATCGGTAGAGTTGGTTTTAAGACTCTTAATCAAAAAAATACAACATTCAATGTAATAATAAAAAAGACCACTTGAATCCAAATAAAATATTATAGTCCTTTTATTGGTCTGAAACCACACAACTTTATAAAGTCACTAACTCCATTCAAAGCAGTGAGAGCTAACACGCTGAGGGGAAACAATGATAACTCCCCTATGCCCTAACATTGATCTTCTTAAATTGATGATGGTTTTATGGTTTATGTTATCAAAAATCTATTATTTTATAATGTTATGATTAAAAATATACTATATACATTATTAATGATAATTTCATTCAATTTTAGTTTTCTTAATTTAAAATATTTTTTAAAATTGTGGATCATAAATCATGTCATGGGGTGAACCTTATTTTAAAGAGGTGAGTGCCTCATGTCGTGCCTCACACCACATCCCTAAATGGTATTCTAACATTATTTTTCTATAAACCGTGGAAAACATTGACTTGGTTGAATGAAAAAGAATTTTAACCCACCATAACATACAATCCAAACAAAATAAAAAATAAAATTTGACCAACATGAACAAAAATAAACAGAGTAGAAACAAATAAAACTGAACCACATTAAAAAAATGAACCCATTAGAGTAGAATGAAAATCATATCATGTGAAATGATTTGGCAGGATGATAATGATAATGGAAAAAAATAATAAAAAACATGTGGAAATCAAGAATACATCATGGTCTATAGAAAAAATGTCACAACTAGTACTTCATCCTATAGTAATAGTCAAAATGTATAGTGGGAAAATTGAAAATATTACACTACATAAAGAAAAAATTCCTATAAGAAGAGAAGGATATGATTATAGGGAGGGGGAATAATGAGAAAACATATATCCAGGTAAGGATGGTATTCGAGCATTGGTGATAGTGAGAGTTTAGGGGGGGATCGAGTACTGCTAATGGGGTGGGGCACGAGCACTAGTAAGGTTGGTGGCAACCAGGTCGCGACTGCATAATGGGATCAGGAAATATTGGAGTGATAATGAGGGGTAGACCCCTGGAACTCCGCTGAGGGTACAAAATCTAGGTTTCAAGGTAGGGGTTTCTCAAGTGAGAGGGTGGGTGAGAGGGGAGATGGGGGGAGGGTTACGATAATGATTAGTTTTTCAAAAAAATATTAATATTTAGAGTGTTATTTTAAAACAATATCACTAAAATAACCTAATATAATATGTTGTTTGGAAAACTACTTTAATACTCTGAATTTTGGGTATTCTGAATTCTTATATTTAAAATTTATCTCTTTCAACCTAATATATGTATTCATTTAAGTAGTTATAAAATTACATTATTTTTAATCCTTCAAATAAATTCTTTATTAACAGGTTTTATATACATTTCACATTTCTTTTTCAAGCTATCTATTGTTGGTTTTTTTGTGTCATAATAACTAGAAAAATGGATTTTTAATTTTATTATTCAAAATCACACATCTATGTTCCAATAATAAATATATTTATGTCATTTTAATATATGATATACACCCAATTAATCAGCCTATATTAGGAATGAATTTTTCTTTTTGGTGTATTTCTGATTGAGTTTAAATGTCATCAACACATCCAAATCTATTGAATCTTGTCTCAATGACATCCATGTATCTAGAAGAAAAGGGGAGACCCTCCTCTTCTAAATAGACATTAAAAATAGATAATTCTTGTGGAACTATATTTTTTACGTATGATTCTGACTAACGAAGTTATATGTGAAATAAAATAAATAAACCATAATTAAAATTTTATTCACGTTTGAAGAATTGTTTACATAAGGTGAAAACTATATAAATAATATAAAACTGAATATTATAAGTCTGTTTATAATGTAATGGACATCTAAATTTTGTTTCCCTATGAAAATGAATAGTCCAATGCATCATGATAGTAAAAAAGTTGATCGAATGACCATATCCACTGCAAAAAAGTGTTAGTAAAAATATATCATAATGATTTTCTAGATTATATTGATATAGTGATTTATCACATAGATCTCAAAAGAATATAAAAAATTGCACTATAACTATAATAACCTTTTCCTATAAAAATTTATGAAATTATAATGGTATTAACAACTACAAAAAATATGTTAATAATTATTTTTCAATCCGTGTATCCAACAATTATTTATGTCGACACACTTTGAGATGTTATACGAATACCCTTTAGATACATTGAATTGTTTCGAAATTTTATGTAATGTTTATTATTAGTTTATTTTTCATTGAAAAACCTATTATAACATCCATTCCATTATCATTTGGACATAAATCATGCTTTATATTCTATGTTTGTAAGTACTTTTGAGCATTTATATGGTTGTTAATTTTTCCATGCTCACTATGTAATTTAATGATAAAATATTCATAAACATTTTTCTCATTACACCAAAAATCAGGAATATGATGTAACATGTTAAATTCCTAATATTCATGTTGGAAAATAAAAATTTTGTTCTTCAATAGTTTCATTTTTTAATTTAATTGATGATATATTTTAATCATTTTCCCACTATCATTCGAAAAATTCAACTTCTTAAATGCGACATTAACATTTATATGTTTTTCTAATATTTTAAAATATTTTTAAAAAATTAGAGGAAGTCAATGATCAATAGAATAATTAAATATTACTTTTCATATTAAAATATATGAGATGCATCGAAAAAACAATGTTGAAACAAGAAACACTATTTTTCCTATATGTTAATCATTTTGGCTCAAAATCTAAGTTACAAAAATGACCAACTAGGCCTATGTATTTTTTACAAATAAATATGTTCCTAAGTCAAGGGAAGTCATTAATGGTTCACAATATAGAATTGTGTATTTTTAACATTATTCTACAAGATGCATCATATGCCTCACCACCATTCTTACCCATATCATGTAATTCATCAACTATAGGAATCAAGTATATGTTAATATAATTTTTATTAATTTATTTCTAAGAATAATCATAAAAAATGACAAAGGGAATTTATTTCATAAACATCCCTAGAGGTATATTATAGGGGATAAAATCAATTTTTCAAATGATATAACTGAAACTCAAAGACCAAAATATGTTGAATCTATCTACATCTAATGTGAATAATTCATTACTTATATCATATTAGAAATGTGGATGTAATGATTCAAATATTATCCACATGTTTTGAAATCTTGGATGTAGAATTAACCCATAACGGTAATTGAATATATAATGCTGCTTTATTTTTTTCGCAAGTTCTTTATGTCTTTAATAAATTGTTACAATAATGGTTTTAAAAGAATGTAATGAAAAACAATTACACGTGAGTTGTTTTTAATATTCTTTATCGTAGTATGTTGATTTAGTTCTCCAATACTACTAATTGATATTTATCAAGAAGACAAACATATTTTTCAATCCTTTATACATAAACCCTCTCCCAAATATAGAATACAATCAATAGGACACCAATTTATATTTTCATGTTTCATAAAAATCATGAAAATAGATTTTTTAAAATTTCATGAAAAATTTAAGGGATATTATAATTATGAAATGAATCAAGAAATAAGAAAAATATAATAAACACCACATAATTGGAAAATCCATAAAAGCATTTTATTTATTAAATCATTAGAAAATAATGTTTTGAATATTTCTCACATCCACCACACAACACTAGATTTCCATTATCTTCTAAATAATGAAATTAATCATTATTCTCAATAATGTTCTCTCATAAATTAGTCTCTTTAGAATCAAAATGAGGATGTAATGATATGTTATGATCTTGATCTGGTAGTCTGATAGTACAAAAATATTATTTGTAATGTTATTTTTTTTAGTATCACCAAATGGTTGTTCTGATACTTTATCAAGTGGATGTTGTTTAATTACAATTATGAAAGCATCATTTATAATATTTTTTCTTTCAATTTCTATTTTCTATGAAAATTTCATATCATTCTATTGACTAAAATAAGTGTATAATCATTCATTAACATTTATTTCTCAATGAAAAAATACAACAAAAATATTCAGTTGTGAATTTCATCAATGTCAAGTTTTCATAATCTTCCTTTCTCTTCAACCATATTCTAAATTTACATTTAAGGAGATAATTTCTTATTGTATCACAATGGGAATTATTAGAAGTGAAAAAATATAAAAACTTCTTCAAACCCATTATATATTGAGGTTTTATCCTTGGTAATGTGATCCAAATTTTATCCATTTAACACAATGTTCCAACATAATGTTAATAAAAATTAAAACACATAATAAATGTTATTTCATTTAAAACATATTATTAATTTATTAAATTTAAATAATATAAAAAAATTATCATGATTTAAAATTTGTTTAAAATTTTTAACATAATCATTTTTTATAGATTTTAATTCAAATATATATAATCAATCACAATGTTTTAGCTTGACTATAAATATTTTAAGAGCATTGAAAATTAATAATCCATATGATGGTATGAAATTAAAAAATTATCAGATAAATTATTTATAATACAAAGGGGGATAAAAAATTAGTGCACCAATATGGGATGAATGTTATGGTTAGTGAAAATTATGAACGGGATACGATGAGGTCGGGAAGAGGGATTGTATATAGTGATGAGGGCTTGATGGCTGACCAAATAGGTTTCTTCATTGATAGAATGATGGTTAAGAATAAAGGTAGAAAAGAGATAGGGGAGAAGTGGTAAATCCTTATGGAGGGGTGGAAATAGATTCGGGAGGGAAATGGTAGGTATTTGGGCCTCAGAGAATAGTGACATAGGGATGAGAAGGGATCAGGGAGGTCTTGATGAGAATCCATAGTCATGGTTCGAGGAGCAGCCTTGAGGGATCGGTATCGAGTGGTGACAAGGGGTAATGTGAGTGAATCTGATCATATTCAGTGAGGGGAGAATAGGTGATAAGGTAGTTGTTTGTGGGAATTGAGATCAGTGGGGTTCAAGGAGTGTTGAATGTGAATGGGGTGCTCAATGAGTAATTGGGTCAAGGGAAATTAGGGAGAGGTGTTTAGGGGGAATGTAGGGCTTAGTTAGGAGTGGCAGTAAGGGGTATCTAGTAGAAGCATTAAAAGATGAGGGTGGAATTAAGGACATGAGATTGAGAGTCGTGATCAGGGGATATGGGGGGAGAAGTTTCATTTTATTAATAAATTAAAAATATTTAGTTGTTGTGTTTTAAAATCAATTAAAACATTTTTTAGTTTTTATCATTAATTTCCAAAACTACCTCTAACAAGATATTGATAAATTCTAAATTGGGTGTAGTGATTTAAAATCGGAAAACATTAACATATATTTTTTAATTAGTCTCCCCAAAACACCTTAAGGGAACAATTCCATTTTGTGTTATTATTTATTACTTTATAAAATTAGTTCTTTTTATCACTATTTGATAAAATTTATCTCTTGATTTGCTAACTCAATTTTAAATTAATTAAATACAATGATTTTATAGATTTTTAGTCTTAATCATATCAAATTAAGATCTGAGGATTACCCCCATTCTTTGTAGAATCCATTAGTAGTATTTATATAAATATTTGAGTTTTATAAATGATTATCATTCCTTGACAGATGGTTTTATTGAGAGAAAAACTCAAATTCTATAAGGAAAGTTAATGAATTTTTTTTATGATTGTTAAATTTTGTCGGGATCAACAACCTCTCCTAGAATAATATTCATACAAACATAGATTTCACTAAATCATTCAAATGGATCTTTATAAAGCCCGCTGTGAAAGGTATTGTAGAAATAAAACCAATTGGAAGGTTGTTTGAAAAATAAAGTCAGTATTCTTGATCAATAAAAAAATTGATAGAGAAGGTCAGATTCTTTCAATGGAACATCAGGACATACATAAGATGATAAAAATGTTATATTGACAATAATAAATGATATATAGACTTCAATGATGGAGACATGATATAGGAATTAATATATACAAAGAAGAGGGATTTGGGATTTTTGAAAAGAGGAAAATTGAGATCAATATTTACTGGCCCCTTTGAAATTATTTATTATATTGCGATAATATATTATCAATTGGCCATTTTATTGAATATCTCTCATGTTCCTAATGTGTTCCAAGTATCTATCCAGAGCATGTATGGCCTTCATTTTTATTGATTTTTGATAATACACCTTTCAATGGATGAGAAGGAACCCTGAAAAGGCTCTTAAGAATAAGTATTACATGGATCGTATATCCTAAAGTAATTCATTTCTCGTAGGCTTCATACATTACATGCAACCCAGACTGACTACTTGGAATTTCTCCTCCCCATCATCTTCATCGTGAAATCCCCTCTCCACCGTCACATGGCTGTTCGGCTAGATATTTCCATGCATGCACATGCTTTTCCCGATTGAAGGTTCCATACCCTCTCTTTCTCCCAATCCATTTAGCTTCTTCAGTGGTTAATGATCCGTGTTCCTCCTCTTTCTGAAGCTTGTTCCTTATAGGTTTTCTAGTTTTCCATCTGCACTTAAGGTGTCCCGAAGGCCTTGTTGTGGTCCTAAGGCCTAGCTTATAGAGACTTTATATTAGAGATATAATGTTCTTTTACAAATTTTGAATCATCTGGTCAATGTTTTTGGTGAAACCAAAAAAACAAACATGCTATGTGGAAACGTGATGATGTGATGAGGGTGAATAATCCTCGGTTGTTCACATCAAAGTGACGGAATTTGGAAGGAAATATTTTTATAAGAGGTTATATTTAATCAACTTGATATTTCATGATATATTTCTTCTTAAATAAATATAATTTTTTCATAGCATTCTTTACACGCAACATCGATATTAAATGAGTCATGATAAACTATTAAAATATTATTATATGATAGTTTTCACCTTGCCGTTGGATTAGTGGGTATGAATAAAATCTATAAAATATAAAAAACATGTAAAAAATATTATTTAATTAAAATTTATTTATTAGATATTTTAGGATATATACTCAATCTTATGTAAATCCATTTTATTCTTCAATAAAATTTTTTCTTAAAAATTATTTTTATTGCATTTTGTGGGAAAAATTTATAAATAATTTCTTCCACATGTCTAAATTAAGTTTCATAAAAAATATAACTTTTTAAAATAATCATGTAAATATTATATTAATATAAATTTTTTATATTTCTCAAAAAAAATAATTATTCCCCAAAGAAGAAGTTTTTTTGTTTTTTTACATCATTTATTACCATTAATTAAATATAAATTTCAAAATCTATATAATATTTGTTATTGGATTGATAAACTTATCCACATGATTAAATATAATCTAGTTAATTCCATTATGGTATTCATTTTTCTTGATTATGATATAAGTTAATTTTTATGCTCAAATCAAATTTTTCAAAAAAAAAGGGTTTTTGTGTCATTTGAAAGTAATATTTTTTATTTAATTTCTAAAAAATATTGGAATTGAATTTCTAAGAAATATATTATATATTTAGAATTATTACATTAAAATTTTGTATATAGTACCTTTTAATTTTTAGGTATTTTGAATAATAATGATGATTGAATTTATCACATCTATTAAGGTAAATCAGTTAATTAAGATTATAAATAATTTGATAAAGATTTTAATATTTTTGATAAATTCTTCCATAACCCTATTAAATTATATAATTTAAATAATAATAATATATTACTATTTATGAAAATTCAGATCCATTTTTTAATTCACAATGTGATTTTAATTATTTTAAGAAAATGATAAATGAAAAATATCACTCCCTTGACATTATTTTCCCTTATATGTTCACATAGGTGAAAAAAGATGTTATGGATGAATCTAAAAGCTTTTTTGGGAAATTATTTATTTATATTTAATTTATATTGATTTTATAATTACCTAAAATTAGTATAGAATGATTACACAAAGCATATGCACACAATGGACAAATCAAAGTCAATAATTTTTTAAAAAAAATTATTACTATCATTTTCTTGATGAATGCTTATTAATAAATTATATAGATAATAATTTTTTTATTAATGAAATATTATTTTCATATTTAATCATTTTTTGATATTATTAAATTCATGTTAAATAAACAGTGTAAATAATACATTTAAGATATATTATGTTTATTAATATTTCATTAAATTATTAAACAAATATAATTATATTGAATGAGATAATATAGGGTGATAATTTAATGAAAATGTTATCCATTACCATTTATAATTACACTTTTTCATTATAATTAATAGTATAACCCTTTAAATGTTATAAATCTCATTCTATTATTAATGTTAAAATTGTTTAACGAAGGAATTTTACAAAAATATTAATGTTTGAAAAAACACATAAACCTATGAAAATTTTATTTTATGATGGAATTTTAACCATACCCTATAATATATATTAAATACATGATACATGGAGTAAAATTTAAATGATAATGAGCTTTCTAAATTTAAATATTTTCATTAATCGCATGTGTGTCTTTTATTATCCATAAAAAGAACCACTTACCCTCTCCTCTATGCACCACATAGAGTCACATAGCTTCATTAGACCCTAAAAACACTTATAATCATATGTTGACAAATTCTAGATGTATTGGTATTCTAAAATATACTAATAGTATATCCCATTAGATGATATCTAAAGATAATATTGCAATGAACATGAAATAGTCTTCATCGAGTACGTTCATTTTTGTCTTATTATTTTATCATATTCAATTATGAACTAATAATTACAATATAATATCCCCATTATCTAACATATAAATATAATTTATTATTTTTATTTCATAATATTTATCTATCTCATTCTCCAACAGATGGGAAATATAACCATCGCTCGTGCAAACGACATATTGTCGCCTCACGAGACAATGTAATTTGTTTTCCATTACCACCTCACATGTATTTTCATGATAATAAAAATAATTAATACTTATTAAACATATGATATAAATTAAATTATAGACTTAAAATTTATCATATATTTAATTACCCTTCCACTAATTAAATAAATTATATCGTCACTTGTGTTGATGTACATATTACCATCTCTACAAAATGATGTGATTAATTTTTCTTGAATTTTTATCATAGATTATTTTAAAAATGTATATAATTAAAATTTATGATAATTACACAATTATTAAAAATTTATATATGATATAACAATAATAAAAATAAAATACCATAATATTATAATGAAAACATACATGAAAAATGAAGTATTTATCACCAGAAATAATGAAAATAATAATTTATTGTTTACAAAAAGGTGATAAGATGTTATAAATTCGAAATATATGATATTAGAGTTATATATATGGCCCTAATATAGAATTATAATTCATCTAATTTTATAATACATGAGGTTAAATGAACTTAGGAGTAATTTACAACCATTCAAAATAGATTTCAACTCATTTTATACAATATTGAGCCATATATGTTTTTTTGAACCAATTTATAATTATTAGTCGTATTTACAACCCCTATGATATATTGAACATGCATATTTTTTATTCATGATGATTAATGTTTCTATTTATTTTTAAACATTTATTAGGATACAATTTATAAGTTACAAAAGTGGTATGAATTTATTTTATAGTCTATTTTACGTGCTTATCTTATTTTCATTAAAGAAATACTATATTTTATTATACATAAAATCAATCTACGTTTTTATATTCTCGATATTTAATGATTTCCATGTTTTCTTTGAAATTTTACACACATGTTAATTTTAATATATAGGATAAATATTTAAAACAAAAACCTGATCTTATTTTGTTAACTAGGTATATCTTTTACCAAGCCCATATTTTAAAAAAAATTAAGAATGTAAATTTCATTTTAAAAACTAATTTATTAATGAAATTTAATGTTATCAATATTTTTACTATGTCTCAAATGGAATTATTATATATTTTTTTCGAAGGTTATTTTTCATCTTTCATTAACCAAATTTAAAAGAAATTTTTCTTTTAAACATATATTCCATTCATATATTTTCATTCCAGAGTAACTATTTTACAATATTAATATTATTATTCAAGTTTTTAATAGTTTTAAAAAGAACAATACTTAATGAATGGTTATTGTAATATTTCTAGTTCATTTTTATTATTTCTCCAAAGTGAAAAATTTTATTACAAAACATGTATTTATGATCAATTGATGGCCATATTTTATATCTTGATAATTTTATAGTAATTAATTTTATGTAAATACCCAGACCTCAATATCATAGAGCCGATGTGTGACATTATTTCATTGAAAAAGACATAAGACTCAAATCCCAAAATACCAATCTGTTTATCAATTTTTGAAACTAGATTATAAACATGAAAATTAGATTATAATTTAAAACATGAAATACAATGAAGAGAATCCTTTGATAAATAACATTATTCTTCTACATTATCCTTTCATGTCATTCATAGTATACATATATTCATCCAGGGGAAAAATTAAAACATAAGAAATGGGTGAGCTCCGATGCTATGTATGGGTAACTAATACATAAGAAGATATAATGAACATAAAAATTATGGCATGGTGAATAATTAAAAAAAATTCCATTGAATCATAATCTTAAGAACAATATGATAGGAATAAAAACAGAATAAAATATTCAATATAAATAAATTAGGAGAGTGAAACATAACCATGGATGTTTTACTATATGAATAATCCCATGGAATATCAATTACTAATATAATAACGAGGAAACACATAATATCAAAAATAATTAACATATCATAAAGGGCTCAACTAATAAGTCTACTTAAATAGATAAGTCCATAACCAAAACTAAGTCTACAATGTCTTATGAGACCTATTGATACATCTAGGGTCTATAGCGGGCCCTTCCCATTACTTACTAAGTCCAATTCATTACTCATATTTTGAATAAAAAGATATATTTAAATAAAACATTCACATACAACATCAAAAAAATTTAATCATAATAATATATGAATTTAATATAATAAAATCATTGAGATTTTCATTATATAAATACCATTCTTCTTTGAAAAGAAGAGTTATTCAGGAAAAAAGCATTTGTATTTTTCATAAAAATTAGTTTGAAATAATTTATATCCCATAAAAAATATACGGAAAATTAAATTATATTTTAAACATGAATTATTTTAATCTAAAGTTAGATCATGTAAAAATTCCATTTAAGAAACCTTAGAAATGAGACTCTTTATTGTAGTTGAAGGAAAAATATGAATGTGTATTTAAAATAGAAAATGTACAATTTTGTTTAAACCCATATATTAAAAAAATATATATATTCATGAAAAAAATGAGTCATTTTATATAAATAATGGATTCTTGAAATAGATCACGGATGGTACTGGGAAATGGGTATGAAACTAGGATGTTTCATTAAATTGGGCTTCCTTATCGGGGAGAATTGAGAAGGAAACCTTTTAAAATCATGTGTTTCCCATAAATTATGGATGAAATGATATGTATTAATGAGTTTGAAATATAAAAACTTAACCTTTAAGAATTATATAAAATTAAAGAAGAATTACTTTGAGGTAAAGAGAGAGAAAGAGTAACCTGATTGAAAAATGGAGGCCTGGGGGGAAACCATTACCACTTTTAATCAATCAATAGTATAACCCATTATGTTAATAAGGATAAAATAAGAAATTGAATACGAGAATGATAAATATATTCATGATATAATATGTAAAAGGGTAGTATACATACTATAATACCCGAGATTTTTATGAGAAATATTTTGTTTTTATACATCATTAAAGGAATCTTTCACCACACACAACACTATCTTGGCTTGGTTTACATGCAATCACATCCATCCTTGATAGCTTACACTGTACGCAATACCGAGTTTCACTAAACAAGGATATGCTATTAAAATATTATTAAAACTAGAAATTATGAATAGTAATACCCACGTTTTTGAAATTTTATAAATTTTATCTTTCAAAATGGACTACATTTTTTGATTCGGAATATCTAAATTAGCCGAGGGTGAATTTTTGGTATTTTTCTGAAAACATTTATTTTTTTATGAATAGGGAAAACACTAGGATACTATTTAAAAACTGAATTTTTATTTTAATAATTATTTATTTTATTTATATTTATTTTAGGTCAAAATTGATACATAATACCAACATAAGTACAATGTAATTCTTTGGAGTCATTTTATAATAATTTTAGATATATAAAAATTTTATCGAACGTTCCACAATCTTTTACCCACCTCCTAGGAGAGTTTGAAAATTTACATAAAACATAATTTTATCCCTTCTGGGAGTGGAATTTCAAAAATCCGAGAGACACGGTTAACATCAAGGAGTAAAATGTGGTTCAATCATATAAAAATAATTTTTGATGAATAGTAACTTCATACTTTTATTTACCACGGTTAAAAGTATATAGGGTAATTAAGGGTAAAAATGATATTGTTATTTACCTAACACATATCCTAATTCTATTGGATAAGTTTAATTCGACAAAAAACAACCTTAGTAATAAAATATGATCATTTAGGTCCACTTGGATTAGATTAGGACATTTATTATTATTTTATTTAAAGAATAGTTAAAATAGTTAAAATCAAAGTTTAATAACTAAATCATTTTTAATATAGGGTTATACATAAGATAAATTCTAATATAAATATTCATTAGAAATTTAAAATTATTTCATACATAATGGCATTTTATTTATAATTTTTAGACATTAAATAATTTAATTTATTTATGACACAATGATGATGCAGTAATTACCTTATTAAGGAAATATTAACATAATTGATATTATAAATACCCAAATAAATGTAATTTGAGACTTTTTAAGAATTAAACTAATTTTATATGTTAATATGATATATTATTATTGAATTAATTTACTTGTTTTGACCTAATCATGCTGTTATGATATTCACATGAATCAATTACCAAATATTGTCAAAATTGACATAAAATAGTTTTTAAAACAGATTTTATATTATTAATTGTTATTTTATTCCTAAAAATATAAGGCTCGGAAAAATGATTTAGATACGGTTTTATATATTAATAGTGAACCACATTGGTTTCGTTTGTCTTGTTATTGTAAGTTTATTAACTATATAGTGTAAGATAACAAGAAGACACGGTAAAAGTAAAATTATTTAACTTAAAGATAACTCTAAATGATAACGTTAAAATAGTAACCTAAACATGTCTAAAATCTATTGTTTGAGAGTATTTCGACCCATCCCCACCTTATCTTTGAAATAAATTAATTTGGATCTATTAATAATATAATATGACTTTATAATAAAATAATATTTTATGTTTTTCTTAAGTGACCTTCTCCTCCCTTATAAAAGGGAACCTCCTCCCTCTCCACCTCACACCACTTTGAGCCTTCAAGCTCGGCCACCCCATAAAAATTCCTATTCTCCAATTACCTAGAAACCTCTTAGAGGTCCTGGTATTCTTCAGATACCATATTTAGTGCCCTAAAAGGAGGTTAAGAAGAGGCGCTTCAATGAAGAGGTAATGTCCATTACCAATTCTTTCAACGTTATTTCTTCTTCAACTTCTTCTTATTTAGTTGTTTCGTTATTAACTAATACCATCTGTATCATTAATATACTGATATGTTATTATGAATAAGAAACAACCCTATTTCACCTCCTATCCATACTACGGAAAACAAAATCACCGCGTGTGCGTACATATGGAATACCGTCTCCACGCCGTGGTGTAATCTGTTTTCCACCACCACCTTACTTGGATGAGTATTATGGAGTAAAGAATAACTATATATGAATATTTTAAAGTGTTATTAATAATTAAATAGTATACATACACATCAATACAATTCCACGATCATTGAAATGATATCATCGCTTGTGCGTACGTACAGCCTACCGTCTCCAAGATGTGATGCGACTCGTTCTACATGATCTTCATTGCATAATGATTATATAAATGAATTGAATGAATAAATATGATATATATTACACTAATAAAATTCTTTAAATTAGGTATCTATAACCTAAAAATAATAATAAGAATTTATTCGACAAAACACGCATAAGAACACAAAGCAATAAACATCCGAATAACAAGTAACAATGAAATATTACTAATAAGAAGCTAATAATATGACCATATATGATATCATAACAATATGTATGATTCTGGAATATGTAAATAACATTATTTAAATCATTACATAAGAGTTTTGGACATGTATGAAGAAAATCAGACCTACCGTAAGGGAAAATCTCGCAATCTCATTTTTATCCGAGATTGTTTATACATAAGAATTTATGAGGAATATTTATCATCCACATCCATGTTTCGTCAATATGTAATATTATTTCTATACTAATAATTTTTTTAAAATCCAATTTTACCCATTGGTGAGTTTTTAGTCAAAGATATGAAAGGAATCTTTTGTCGTTTTAAGTACGATGTACTTTTTGTCTTTTACGGCCAAAGTACGAGAAGAATGTTTTTTTAATATTATACGACATGAATGGATTTTATGATTTCATAAAACATTATTTCCATGAATCTTCCTATAAAATTTTTGAAGTTTATTTTTAATCAACTTATTTTAGTTTAAAAATTTTATGACATGATATGAAAGGGAAAATGTTTTTGAATTTGAAAGGATATTTTCCTCAAGAATGGAGTTCAAGCATTTTATCAAAATTATTTTCCATCTAAGATAATATGGTGTTCTGTTTCTATCCTTATTTTTAAATTGATTTGATTATGTTATGGTGGAATTATTTTTATGATTTCCTTTTATCTTATATGGATTATGTTATGATGGAATGACGTTTAAGAATCCCATTTTTATTACATGGGTTATGCTATGATGTATGATTTATGATCATGTGGTACACATAAGAATGGTATCATTTTAAGATGGGTGGGACCTATATCTCCCTCTATTTCATTGGGTATAGATTTATATCTAATGAGATAGACATGGATGAAACAACAGGTTAATCCAGTTCAGTGATACTGGACTAAAACGAGGAGTGAACTTGGTTTAGAAATATACTTTGTCCACTAAGATAGTCTTGGAAATGAGTCTTGACTACTAAGAAATGATTCTCTATGATTATGTGTGTATGCCACAATGTTTCATGTTTTATGTTATGATTATTGGGATTACATTTAACTAATATGATTTATCCCATGTTATGATGTTATGATCTCTTTTATAGGTCATGATTTCCAAAATGTTATGTTCTTATGATTGATATTTCTTTTGTTTACCCTTGCTGAGCATTTGAGCTCACCCTTTTGTATGTTTTCTTTTCCCCAAGTCAGGAAGAAGGGTATTAAGTAGTATATTCCAAAAAGGTATATCTAGATATGATGAAATAAATGGGAGACAATGTAGATGCTTTATGAACCAGTTGTTTATGTTTCCCAGTTTCTAAAGATACTATACCTATACAGTCCTATTGTGGTTTTGTTATATGTTGTAATAAGCGTGCTTAAATTTTCAAGTAATAACAATGTATGTAAATTATGGGTCGTTATATATACACTACACACAAGAAGTGGTGGTGAATAATCCATATCTGAATGAAATAAAAGTGAGATAAGAAAATCCTTACTTATGTCTGAATGTGCTAGGCACAACATATTAATGACCTCAATAATTTGATTAAATAAATTTATTAAATATTTCCTAATATTTTATATATTTTTTAGATTTTTTATAAATTTATAGGTTCATTTATTTATTTTTTAAATAGTTATAGGATAAAATTTTAACATTTAGATGTGTTTGTTTCTTTGGTTTACATGATCGGTTCACTTGTATACATGTATTGTAAATAATGTAAAATGAAAATAGTTTTTGAGAATTGATATTATATTATATTTAATAAAAAAAATTAAATGGGTATAGATTTCATTATTTTATGAAGTATGATGATGAATTATTAGATAAAACATTACTGAAAATTGTTTAACTTATTTTGGCTTTTTATCGATTATCACGCGAGAGTTTTTTATGAATTGTATTATATATATATATTACTTATAAATAATTAAATCATTGTTATTACATATATTTATTTTTATTTTAACCAAAAAATGGTTTTATGGGCACCCTTGAAGTCATAATAGAAAAATAAAAACACATTGTCCACAAAGGCATTAAATCGACACCTCACAGACAATGTTTTAATTTTTAGAATAAAATGAAAAGAGAAGAGAATTAATTTTTATATAAGATTAACATAATATAATTAAAATATATATAATATATTGGAGACATAATTATTATTTGTATATATAAGTTAAGAAAAAGATAATAAAAGAAAAGATATTTAAAGATATTTAAAAGAATGAAAGTTAAAATTTAATTCTGGAATTCCAATCATTGCGAATCTCCTTAAAGAAATATTAAATTGTATTTTGGGTGAGAAAAAAAAGACCAAAACTCTAGGGAGACATGTTTGGGTGGTATTGGGCATTAATAGAAAAAATTAAAGGCTTTATAAGTCTAAGGATAAGGGGTGGTGAGGCGTTGTATTTATAGTGGAAGAGAGGGGTCTTTTGTGAATATTTTATTCATTTGGTTATTATTTTATCCCAAGAATATAAAAAGGTTTTTAATGACAATTAAGTGTATTTAAATATTTATTTTTATTTTTATACTATATCTATTACATCCTCAATTACACAAGTAATGGTGTATTAACATATAATGTATTTATACAGTAAATTACCATATTTTACTATTCATAAAAAATTCATGTATTTTTGAAAATCGCAAAAAAATAACCATAATTTTTTTGATATTTATAATTCAACAATTAAATCCTTTTAATAAAAATAATTTTCTAAATATTTGAAATATAATTGCTAATTAAAATCAAAATTTATTCCAAAAAAATATCGATTTTAAAATTATGACAGCTTTTATAACAATTTGAATATTTAATAATGGTATCATAAAACTATATTAGAATCATAATAAAAATAAATATTTATTTATGATTCTATTTTTTTACCATAAATTTTATTTTATATAATTATTTTAATTATATATTTGTTAATAAACATTTACACTTTACAAAAGAACCAACACTTAATTAATCATTTTTAAAACATTTAATTACTTATTATATGATATAAATAAATTGAATTTTAATTTATAAGATAAAATATTTAATGTAAACATTCATAGGTTTGTTTAATAATCAAATTGGATAAATACTATTGATATAATCATAATAATAGTCGTATAAAAATGAGGACATTTTCCTATTCACTAGAAAATAAATATATTCAAAAAAATAGTTAAAATTTCACAATAAGATAATTTTGACATTAAGATTTTATAAATAAAAATTATTTTATTCAATATAATTTATAAAGATTTCAAAAATTAGTTTTAAAAATATTACGCCACTAAAAGCCATTAGAATTTTCTTTTTGAAAAATGTACCATGTATTCCCAAAATTGGATTTATTTCTATCTTAGTCCCTTAAAACTTATGGAATGAATTTTAAAATATTTGATTTAATATATATATTATAAATATAATTAATATATTTCACTAATTAGTATTAATTTAATTTATTATTATATAATTTACTTGTGGGAATAAAATTAGTTTTTTCTATAAAAATACGTCCATTAAGTTTATTTGGATTTCATTTATAATTAATTCGTAAACAATGAATTAATTTAATAAATATTTTTAATCATAATTTAGTAAATATTATTATTTTCTTCCATCCACAACATCTTAAATCATAATATTTAACCATTTTTTAATATCATATGTTATAAAAGATGTTAAATTTAAATTAAATTACAGTAAAACTTGGGTATGTTATATTCTCCCCACCCCCAATAAATTATCTCCTTGCGATTTGAATTTTTATATAAAAAATTAATGCCTGATAATTAAAAATTATTTTGTTTAAAACCCACATCATAAATAGGGTTAATAAATCACCATTTAATAAGAGTGAAATGGATGTAAAATGGTTACCATAGAACTAGGATTCGGGTAAAAAATATGTAGTGGAAAGCGATAACATGGACATGGAAGTGAAATATTAATATCATTTTTTATGGAGAGTGATATAGAAAATGGTTTTTTAAAATTTAATAATAAAAAAACCATAAATATTTGATCTGTTAAAAGACCATTGATTTCATATAAATTAGTGTAAATAGATAACATTTTTGTTTTAAAATATTTTATCGAGAGTGAAGGGATTCATTTAATATTCTGATAAGAACGTGAGAAAATATACTTACATGATTACATTCCATTTCATATGCATAATCTCATCATTTATTTTTTCTTCAATCAATTTTCAATTCATCCCTTACCCCTGAATATGAATTTTCAAATTAACTTTTTCATGCTTGAAACACATTTAACAACTTATATGGTCTTTAAGTCAATCATACATCCATTAAATGTTTACTAAAACAAAAATAGTTATAATTGGTTATCCAATATGATAAATAGTAATTTAATATTAATAAATAATATCCTTAATCCATTCCATAAGTATTAAACCTTAAGACTCATATAAAATTTATATGTCCAACATCAAAGATACAATAGTTAGAAGAAAATATTACTTAGAATTAGATTTTATCAAAAAAATCATAATGTATATCTTATTGTGACATGCCAAATATATGATTATCATGATGACCTCTAAACCATGATAAAACATGCATTGTCAAATAGTTAAATCTTAGGTTTTTTTAAATCCAAACAACTACTAATTCCATCCTTACATAAACCATCAGTTCACTAACCACCTTTAATATGACCAATATTATCCCATAAACATATTTTTATTATTATATTAATATCAAGAACAAGTTTAGGGTCACCTTTACCAATTCCTATGTGTTAAAAAATATATAATTTCATCTAAAATACTTTTCACAGTCAATGAAATAATTTAATCATGTTCTATCAGATCCGTAATAAAACATTATTTTAGTACAAATTTTATATATATCATTTTTATTATAACCATATCATTATCTATTAAATCCTAAAATAAAATTATTCTTGAATCCAAATAGAATAATATTAATAATTCATCTTTTTCCTAGGAAGTATAAAACTCTTAACCATGATCCATTATTCTATATTGGGGGTATAGTCCTTGGATACTTGTGATATTACATTGTATAGTGTCCAATATCCTTGAAATTGAAGAACTGTACATCAGAAACCATTTTCATTACCTTTAAATGACAACTATAGTCTCCTTTCTCTCAACACTTTTATAAAAATCCTATTTCATTTAAGAATGTCCCAGGGTTTTTCTTTCCACAATTATCACTTGTGGGATAATACTATTTTCTATTCATTCCATTATCCAAATTCTTCTTTGTTGTACACATGTTCTTGTGCTTATACCAAAATCCCTAACTATTAGTGAATTATTTCATTATCTCTTTATCACATGAAACTGTATCCCTATTTGATTAGAATGTTTGGGATACTTGTTCCCTTCAAAATATTGGAATAATACTGTATAATACATGATACTTCTTACTATATGGATCTTTTCCATTGATGTAGTTCTCATTCCTTACACTAGTCACCATTTCTATACAATGGAATAATCTACATTACATCACAATATTATGAAACATTAAGTATAATAACAATACTATTGAAATAATTACCATAAATTGAAAAAAATTATCTATAGCTAACTTAATACTCATAAACATGGTTTCCTTGGGGGCATATTTTATTTTAAATAATTCATTATGGTTTTTAAATAAAATGTGAATTATCCTAAGCATATACCACATGATTGTGAATGTAAGTGTTTAATAAGGCCCATTGTAATGTACCAGGTTAAGCCAAGCCAGACTCGACACACATTTTCAGATTTATTACCCCTATGTACATCTATTCCAAAACCATGTCCACTTGTAGTATCTAAGAAAGGATATATTTCTATGATGACTTGAATAATCTATACAATACCAAAATTCTAGGATGTTAGTCTATTATTATCCTAAAATTTCATCTCAGGGTTATTAAACCTAATATATTTTTAATAAATCTACTTTCCAACATTTCTACTAAGACTTCTTTAATAGCAACTATAAATACCCAAACTACGGTAGCCCAAAGCTATTGTCTTAATTTTTTAAATTGGAAGATGTACAATTGTTGAATCACAAAGGACTGATCATTATATTAGTTTTTCAAACTACATTAAATAGATGAACTTTCAATTACAATTTAAATAATAAAATAGAATATAATGAATCATTTTAGAAACACTTTTATTCTCCTATATTATCCATAAAAGTCATTAATAATATACATCATCGCATCTTGGGGAAAATAAAACATAAGAAAGGGGTGAGTTTAGATGCTCAGTAAGGGTATGTAATACAGTTGAATATATTATGAACCTAAAAAATAATTCAAGGTGAATAAATAAAATACATTCCTTTGAAACATAGTCTTTAGCATAATAAGGTAGAAATAAATACTGAATTAATAATTCCATTTAAATAATTATTAGAGAATAAAACTAATCCATGTATATTGTAATGGATGAATAATCACATGGAATATCAATTACAAGAATCAAAATGAGGGAATGCGTAATGTTGAATGTCATAAATATTCTATCAAGGCCTCATCAATGAAGTATACATAAATAATTAAATCATCATCAGATACCCGATCTAGTTTGTCACATGAGTGCAACTAATTCATCGATGGGTTATTGTGGGCATAGTCCATCATATACTATGTAAAATACATTCAACGTATTTAGAATAAAAATATATATTTAAATAAATTTTTCCCACACCACTTTGAAATATTTTAATCATATTTAAAAATAAAAGTTCTCAATTAAAAATGTCGAGAAATTCTTGAGAGAAATAACATTTTTCTTTGAAATGAATAGTTATTTTGGAAAAATAATTTTAGTTTTTCATAAATATTGAATAGTAAATATGTATATATTATTAAATAAAAGGTAAGGGAAGTGATTGTATATTTGATCCATGAATTATTTCAAACAGAAGTTAAAACATGTAAAAAATATAATAAAAAACCATTATAAATGATCCCCTTTAGTGTTGTTCATTGGAAAATACTATAGAGTCTATAAAACAAAGAAATAGATATTTTTTTAAATAAAACCAGAAATGAATTATTTTTTTTGATGATAAAATGTGGGATTTTAGGAAAATAAAAGGCTCTTAAAATGGACCATGGATCATACTTGAAAATAGGTACAAAACTGGGTGGTTCCCCTAAATCAGTATTTATAATTGGGAAGAATCGATAAATGAGCCGTATAAAATCATTCAATTCTCATAAAATAATGATTAAATAATCTAGATACATTATTTTATAGCATATAAAAATAATTTATAAGTTTTAAATAAATTTAAATATGAGTTACATTATGATAAAGAGAAAAAACACATAACCCTAATGAGAAATGCATCTTCCGGGACAAACCCTTACCACTTTGTAATCATTCAAAGCGTATTACCCAAAAATTTAAAAATAATAAAATATGATATTTAATACCGTGAATAAAAATATATTCATGGTATTTTACATAAAATGGAATTACACATACACCATACACAATAGGTAGTGGTGAATAAGGCATATCCCACCAAAATAGAAGTGTGATGAGAAAAGCCTTTTCTAAGGTATGATATTCTTATATACGTGATCTTAACATCACAAATAATAATATTAAATCAATTAATTAGTTATTTAATCAAGAAACATTATACATGAATTTGATTTATTATAATTTTATTATGTTCATTTATATAATTTTTGATGTGTTGTAAAATAAAATTCTATCATTCGATAGCATTGGTTACATTTTTCTTCAAGATTGGTTTACTTGTATACATCTAAGTAAAATAATAAAAAAATCAGATTAGTTATTCAAAATTAAAATTATATTCTATCAATGAACATAAATAATATTAAAAGGATACATATTTTATTCTATTATATGGTATGAGGATGAATCATTTGATAAAAATTTGACGACAATATTTAGATTCTTTTGGTGTCTCTTGGACCATCAGACACTATTTTTGATTTATGAGTTAATATTTTGTATATATAATTTTTCTATGAAATTTAATATCTTTTACAACATATATTAATTTTTGGGTTTACAAAAATATTTTTTTATCACCTGCCTTAAAGGTGGAATTGAAAATTAAAAATATTCATCCATGGAGGTGGTAAATTGGCACCTCACAGACAATGTTTTCATTTCTAGAATTAAAGGTAAAGAGAATAGAATTGATTGTTGATATACCATTAACATTTTAAAATTAAAAAATATATCATATACTAACTTTATCATGCTTATTTGGATATATGAGGTATATAAATGATAAGAAAAGAAGATAAATTGAATTCAAAATAATAGAATGAAATGGGAAATTTGGCTCCTTAATTCCTCTTCCTTAGAACCTCATTACAGAATTTTGAAATATTATTTTGGGTGAGACCAGAAAGGCCATAAAGTGGAGGAGAGGATTGGGGGAGGTATTGGGCATAAATTTGATAAACTTTAAGCCTTTCAAGGTTTGATGAGAATAGTTGGTGAGATGTGGTATTTATAGTGGATGAGATATGTCTTTTTTTCAATATTTTATTTATTTGTTTATTATTTTGGATCAAGAAAATGAATTGCTTGTGAATTATAACTAAATATATTAAAATAATTAGTTTTATTTTTATATTATGGTTATTAAATTAATAATAACTCAATTAATGGTGTATTTAACTTATAATGCATTTAAACTGAAAATTATAAAAATTTACTATTCATAAAAATTCATGTATTTTAGAAAAATATGAAAAATTAAACCTAACATTTATTCAAAATTTAGCATTAAAAAATTAACTACATATTTTGAAAATAATTTTCTAAAGATGATAGATTTAATTTTAAATTAAAAAAATCATTTATTCAAAAAATATAGATTTTTAAATTATGACTAATTTTATAACTCATTGAAAAAATTAATAAAGATATCATAGAATTATGATATATTTATATGAAAAATAAATAATAATTTAATAATATATTTTTTTTAAAATAAATTTTATTTTAATTCTTTATATTAATTAAAAAATTATAAATAAACAATTACGCTTTACAAAAATACAAACAGTTAATTTATCATTTTTAAAACATTTAATTACTTATTCCATTATGTGAATATAAAATATTTTAATTCATAAGATATTAAAATTTTATTTACACTTTCATATGAGAGTTTAATATTCAAATCATAAGTATACTATTACTACAATTAAAATGAGAGTTTCATTAAAATCAGGTTCTTTTACTTTTGAGTAGAAAATAAATATTTTCAAAAAAATATAAATTTTTTTTCGTATACTAATATAAACATTATGATTTTATCAATGAAGTTTATTTTTTCAATATAATTTATAAAATTGTCAAAAATTTAGAATTAAAATAATTTCTCCATTAGAATGTGGTAAAATTTTCTTTATGAAAAATATATCTTGTATGCATAAAATCAGTTTAATTCTTATCTTAAGCCTATAAAACATATTTAATGAATGTAAAAAAAATATTACTGAAAATATAATATATAAATTTCATTAATACATTCAAAAAATTAGTTATTAATTTAATTACTTAAATTAATATTTCCTTGAGGGAGGAAAAGTAGTTTTTTATAAAATTATATCCTTTATGTTCAATTAGTCTTCATTTATAGTTAATTGGTAACCAATTAATTAATTATATAAAAAATTTTAATCATAATTTACTTAATCCCATTCATTACAATCATTACAATCACTATAAATCATCATATTTAATCATTTTTAAGCCATTATGCTATTGAAAATGTTATATTAAAAAAAACAAATTCTGTAAAATCATCAGGTGTAACACTTTATCTCAAATAATTAACATTGTTATGATCATTTTCATTTGAAATTTCATTTTTTTGAAATATCCATTTTTTTATCTGATACATGTGTATTTCATAAACAATATACAATTTTTACATTATTTTTCAACTATAAAGGACAATTAATTTAGTGGAAAAATATTAATAAAATCTATTATATAATATATTTAAATATTCATTGAAAAAGAATAATTTTTTTAATTAAATTAATAATTCATTGTATGATGATTTTTTTTACATGTAGTGATAGGTTAGTCTCATTTATAAATTTACCCTCAATGTATTGATATCTATAATAAGAAAAATTAGTTCTCTAGACTTATTAAATATATTTTTGGTGTATACCAACCCATATATTAATTTATATTCATGCAAGAACTTGATGATAATGTTTTCGTGTTTCCAATGTTCAAGAAAACTAAGATTAAGAATTTCCTTCACCAAGAATTCACATATTATAATCCATGATATTACTGTATAGAAATTATCCATGTATTCATTTTGTGCTCAAATTTTTGATTAAATGACACATGTTTTTCATTATATACATTGACATGTTGATTATTATTTATATACTCATGATAGTTTCTTTTGTAAATTTCCTTTATTAAGAATCAGTGTTCACCCTTTGTTTTCCCTCCACAAGATATGAAAATGAGATTTTCAAAAAATATCAATGATGCGAAAATGTTTCATAGAGTAACTTTTTTTATATTTCACTCATAATATTTGAATCGTGTATGTATTTAGTGTTCTATGACTTCTAACCCGATTGATCCAGCAAGGTGCGATCATTAATACCTATTAATAGTTGACTAAAGTAAACATCAGATATAGTATATTGGAGTGAGGTATTTCAACATCATGGTCCAACTAGTGGTGCAATATTTTTTTAAAATATTCTTAAATTGATTTGAATTCTATAAAGATTATATATTATTTAATACGAATGAGTATTTTAATTAAATATCTCTATAAAATATATAAATTATTATTTTTAGAATTATTTAAGTTTTTATTTTTATGGTATTTTTTATTTTATATTATAGTAAATATTTAAATTTGGAAAATAATATAGAATTTAATGGAAATAAAATTTATAATTTCTAAATGATTAAATACATTATTTTATTTCCTTGTATAAATATTGAATGTGTGAATATTAGGGAAGATCAAAAGAATAAATTTTTTAATTAATTTATTTAATTTATCGGTTATATTCAATGAATTTAAAATCTAATGAATTAAGAATGTAAAGACCTGGAATTTCCATGGATTTTTTTTAAATACCTTGGAATTTTTCGAGTCCGCGAAAATATACGGTGCTTGATTCCGAGGCCCGGTGTTCTAGGAATCAATTTCTGATGTTTTGTTTGGGTATGTTCAGTTAACATACCTACGAGATTTTATAACTTTTGAACCGGTGCTCGGAATTGAAATCTGATGGCTCTGTTAAACTCACAGAGTCAGTGATTACTTAGTGAGACCTTCGCCGTAGTTGCATTCTATCGATAATGGAAGTTAGATTTTAGGGTTTCTAATAAGAAAAATAAAAATAAGTATTGCTTATTTTTATTTTTAAGGTGGTCAAAACAACCAAGAGGTGTTTAGTGGTGGGGGCCACCACACCATAACCTCCCAAGAGAGGTTATGGTTGTGGGCCCACCCGCAAATAACCTCCCTTGGGAGGATATCCTTGGTGGGGCCCACAAGGGCTTAAAACCCCCTCTAACCCCGCATTTAAGTGGGATGAAACTGTGCACCTTCCCCCATTAATTTAATGTGCCAACCCTCACAATTAATTAATTCAACTCTTTCTTTTAATTAATTGGCACCCATTTTAATTCTTTTGAATTCTAGCCAACCATTAAAATAATTGATAGTATATTATTTTTTGTTGGCATCATTAATTTGGGTTGTACATTGAGAGAGGAATTGGAAGAATTTGGAGAACTGCATCCTCTCAACGAAGAACTCGAAGAATGCCTATTCATCGTTCACTAAAGATCGTCGAACTCCCTCATCAATCTTTAATCGTGCTTAAAGAGAAGGAGAAGACTGCGAAGAACGCCATCTTCGAATTCGTCTCCTCCAAACGATCATCTGACAATGACGGTTTTACACTTATTTTTCCGACATCAACGACCATCGACAAAAGAAGGTAGGGGAATTTTGAGTTTGAATTTGTTTCGATTTACGTTGTTCAACCATGGATAATAATTTTCCGAATGATATCAACGTAACGTGGAGGGCTTGGACTGCACAAACACGGCCCGACCCTCCCCATTAAATTGTTCTCATTTGTTAAAGACGGTTGTAGCGCAATGGTGTTACCGGATGGATGGACCGCATTAGAGCAACACGACCGACGTCGGGCCGGCTTCAATGAAAAAAGGCGGCACAAGGGCCACTAGGTCATCAGAGGGGCGCGATGATATTATGCTGCATGGGTGGGAGGGTCGAGGCCAAGTGGGTCGCGGCGGTCGGAGGAGGCACCACGTCGTCGTGCCACGCTGAGGTGTTGGAGGTCATGGCCAGGTCGGGTCACAGCAGAGCAGCTGGAGTGGCTGGACGCTTGGCCAGCCGAGAGGAGCATGACCCAATGGGTCCCACGGGTTCATTACCGGCACCACCTGGATCCAGTTATGGCTCACACCTGAATAGAAAATTCATTCTATATGCCATGGGGACACGCGGTTTCCCCCTGGCTGTGGCTAGGGCAGACACCTGCCAGACCGCGGGTTCGCCAGGCTGACCGGATCGCTGGGCCACTGGGCCGCCATCGGGCAATGTCGCCTCCTCAGGCAAGGCCACCCCATCGGGCTGGGCCGCCATCAGGCTAGGCCCTCCCTCGGTCTGGGCTTCCATCGGGTCGGGCCGCCCCCTCGTGTCGGGCTACTCCCTCGGGCTGGGCCACTCCCTCGGTTCGGGCAGCCCTCGGGAAGGGCCGCCCCTCGGGTCGGGCCACCGTCTCGGGTCGGGACTCCCCTATGGTCGGACCACTTCCTTCAGGACCAGGTAGGACCTGCGTATCGAGTCTGACCCCGGTCCAGACTCGGGTCGGGTCGGGTCGGTCCGGCTGGGTTGGACCGGACCCCGACCCGTTTGACCCGATTACATCTTTTTTCCCATATCATGGGCTATGCGTGTCTAATCGAAAAACCTTCTGCGGTGGTGGAATGTTTGGAAACAGACGATTATTTTGGAATACCAGACATATTGTTTGTACATAGTTGGGTTATGGTCGGGTTGGTTATAACCTAAAAACCAACCGTGCCCCTGGAACAAAAATGCAAATAACTGATAGACCGGGCGTCCAATTGACATGTTGTCTCTTGAGTTGAGATCCATATGACGAGGTAAATATTTTGATACTTTTATATGGTACTTCGTGTAAGTTGGATAATCGACCAATAGTAAATGGGGCTGATCCTATAGGAGATGAGAGAGTGGAGTACAGAGATCTAGTAGCTAGCTGAGACCTGACGACTTCTGACCATTCAAATCGAAGTGTTTCGACTAGCCCAGCGGGGAGTGCCTCTATGTGACACAGTAGAACCGCAGTGGGGAGATCATCTGTGTGATGCATCAGACCCATGGTACTCTAAAGAGGAGGAGTACCTCCATAGGCTAAGAGGGGGAGTGCCTTTGTGTGAGCGCGGCATACCCACAATGGGGAGCGCCTCCCTGTGAGCACAACAGATCCCTGGAACTCGATAGGATGAGTTCCACAACAGTCCAAGAAAGTGGAAAGCACCTCTTTGTGACGCGGCAGGACCACTGTACTTGATATATGAGGATTACACCATCAATCGAGGTTCCGACAGTGTGGCTAGGGATGTTACTTGATAATACACCTAGAATATAATCCTGATTTGAGATGAGTCGTTAACTTTTGAGTTTTCCTCATGATTGATATGGGTCACTAGATAACATAGGTATATGTATGGGCATATACCTAAGTAATGATTATCCGTTGAATCCATTATTTTATGTTTAACCTTGTTCGATTTTTTGAGACCATGAGGTTATCTGGGTCCCTACTGAGTATCATTATACTCACCCCTACACGGGCTATTCTCGCACCTCATTTTGTTGGTTCCATCACTCTATTTTTTATACAGTTTGACATAGTGTTTTACTTCTAGTTTCGTACTCTGTTGTGTGTGTTTCAGTTTATAAAGGCAATTCCTTCCTAGTTTAGGTATTTATGACTTTGGTGCTAGTATCCAGCCCCTGGCCTATGGAAGGAAGGCTTGGGGTTGTCACGATACGGGCCCCAAGGGACGGGTCGTGAAAAATCGGTATCAGAGGAGTTGGTTCTACCAAAGAACATAGGACTCTGATATTTATTTATGTGAAGCCTTAGTGTTAAGGGTACTAAGTGTGGTTTTCAGTTCACAGAGTCTAGTGTTGGTGCGAGTGGCCGACATATCCATACACTAAGACCCTGACTTCTGATATTCGACTCAGTGTACGAAAACACTGATTGTGTTTGTGTTTTTAAAAGTATTCATTAAGTCAGCTCAACTAGGTTAGCTCACCTGGTATAGTCCTTTGACCGTGTCACATCTGTTTCTTTTAGGATGCCTCCCCGAAGAGCCTTAATAGTCATACTCTATGAAATCCCTCCGAGCGAAGATGATTCGGTGTAGCGACTGTTACCAGAAGAGGCACCAGTGGTACCACTTCCCGTTTGGCCACCGATTCCACCAGCCCTAGTAGCAGACGATGTGTAATGCTTGAGCACATTGAATGTGTTCCAACTCTAGAGGCCACCCAGGATCTAGAGATAGATGGACCCATAGGCGGCTGAGTATTGGATAGAGGTTGTGGTGGGAGTCTTCAGGCTGGTTGGGACACTAGCAGACCTTATGGTAATCCTTGCTGCGAGTTTCCTTCTGGTAGCAGCAGGTAGATGGTGGAAGCTGATGCTCTAGGTTCACGACGAGGCGACATTACTCTGATTAGAATTCGAGATCCTATTCCAGGTAGATTTTGTAACATCCAACCATTGTGCGGAGCAGATACATGATTTACTTCATCTGTACCCGAGCAACATTACAGTAGCATAATACTCAGTGAGGTTCACTGATCTCTCGCATAACTCCGCAGATATAGTACATGAC
Source organism: Viscum album (assembly GCA_963277665.1). Lineage (NCBI taxonomy): Eukaryota > Viridiplantae > Streptophyta > Magnoliopsida > Santalales > Viscaceae > Viscum > Viscum album. The sequence goes on from OY728162.1 coordinate 134,130,400, forward strand.
CCAATATTTAATGCATGGACCATCTATCAGGGGCTCAAGTGAGAGATCATGGCATTTCTGATCTCCCTCTGCATCCAGACGCAGGTAGGGGTGTAAGAGAGATCCCTCTTAATAGAGAGTTTCCTGGCTGAGCAGTCAACAACAGCAAGACCCACTACTAGTTGACATGCAGTGAAGTCTTCTGTGGCTGGCAGTAGAAAGATGATACAGAGGTCCATGATGACCAGACCCATGGGTGGACAAATGCAGGACTTAGGATCTTTTGTGCGGGGCACCCGGGGTAGTGACTTACCTACCAGGAGTAGGTAGTGTTACTCATGCGGCGGGCAGGGTCACATGGCTCATGACTGTCTGACCCGTCCTTTAGATGATAAGTAGACCATTGAGGGACCTCCCAGGAAGAGAAATAGATTCGATCAAGGCAGTCTACAGGGTGCAGGTGGATGTGGAAGATGAGTTGGTCAAGCATCTGGAGGTGGACGATGTTACGAAGTGCTACTGCCACCAACACCAGGAGGTCCACCCCGACCGTATGGAGCGGGCAGACAGGGGAGAGATCAGCTTCAGGAAGCTGAGGCATATGACCATGACACTCCAGAGATGATTCGAGGTATGAACTTTGTCTACTCCATCTTAGGTGTAGTTATTATAGACATAGGTGCTGGTGACTCTTTTATTGCCACTTCCCTCATTCAGAGCTCCAAGATTCCAACGGAGCCGTTGGCTCGATCCTTACGGCTAGAGACTCCCATGAGAGCAGACTTGATGAATATTAACTACTGAAGACAGTGTGATATTACATTAGGAGGCGATATCTTTGGCTAGGATCTCCTCTTAGCAGTGTCGAGGCCTTACGAGATCATCTTGGGTATGGAATGGTTATCTACATTCTATGATCAAATTGACTGTATTAGGTGAAAAGTGTGGTGTGTCTGCACATATGGGACTTGGTTCACATTCACCAGAGAGATGAGATCCTTTGTAGCATAGGACAGAGATACTCGGAGGAGGTTGTATCCAATAACTCACCAGTTGGCTTGCCTTAACCTCGGAGTAGTTGATGTGGAGAGTCTTATTTTCCCTGTTGTGGTTGACCGGTATGCGGATGTTTTCCCTGACCATGTTCTAGGACTACCTCCTCACAGAGAGATGTACTTCAACATTGACCTGTAAACTGGGTTGGAACCAATATCTACACCAGCATATCAAATGTCTCCCACTGAGCTTCGTGAGTAGTGGGTAAAACTGGAATACATGCATGGGAAGGGATTCATCCGGCCCAGTGTTTCTCCCTGGGCAGCCCCGATTCTATTCACCAAGTAGGCGGATGGGAGCTTGATGCTCTGTGTTGACTGCCGTCTCCTGAACCAGGTGACCCTAACGAATAAGTTCCCAATACCGAGGATTGACGACCTCTTTGATCAGTTCAAGGGAGCATGATGATTCTCGAAGATAGACCATAGATATTACTATCACCATCTTAATGTTCAAGATGAGGATGTGCAGACGATTACCTTCAGGTGTCGGTATGACCACTATGAGTTCTTGGTTATGCCCTTAGACATAAGCACATATCCATAAGTGTTCATGTGTCACATGAATATGATCTTCTAGACTTAACTAAATTTCTTTATCGTATTCTTCATCGAAAACATTCCGATCTACTCGACTACTAAGGAGGAGCATGCCTACCATTTGCAGGTAGTACTGGACACACTCTGAGAGCACCAACTTTATGGTATGCCCTTGAAATTATATTTTTGGATTCAAGAGGTTCACTTATTGGGACACATCATCTCAGAGGCTAGATTTTTAGTAGATCCAGTGATGATTGAGGCGTTACTTTCTTGGGAACCACCCAGGAGTGTGACAAAGGTAAAAATTTTTGTGCGCTTGGCTGGATACTATCGGAGATTCATCCCAGACTTCTCTATAGTGGTAGCGCCACTATCAACCTTGATGAAGAAGGGGAAACACTTACTGTGGTAGGAGAGATGCCAGTAGAGCTTTCAGGAGTGGAGGCTGAGGCTGACTAGTGCCCCCATCCTGATGCTTTTGGAGAAGGGTATTGGGTACGTAGTTTACTGCGATGCATCAGGGACCAATATTGGTTCTGTCCTGATGCAGGAGCGAGCTGTTAATGCATTTGGTTCTCAGCAGCTGAGATATCATGAGAAGAACTACGCTACCCATGACCTGGATTTAGCAGCAGTGGTCCTTGCGTGGGTGAGATGTGGTATTTATAGTGAATGAGATAGGTCTTTTTTTTGAATATTTTATTTATTTATTTTTTATTATTTTGAATCAACCAAATTAATAGCTTGTGAATTATATCTAAATATATTAAAATAATAATTTTTATTTTTATATTATAGTGATTACATTAGTAATAACTCAAGGAATGGTGTATTTATCTTATAATGCATTTATACCGGAAATTAACAAATTTTACTATTCATAAAAATTCATGTATTTTAGAAAAATCCAAAATATTAAACCTAAATGTTATATAAAATTTATAATTAAAAAATTAAATCAATTTTTTGAAAATAATTTTCTAAACATGATAAATTTAATTTTAATTTTAAATAATCATTTATTCAAAATATTCTGATCTTTAAATTATGACTAGTTTTATAACACTTTGAAAAAACTAATAAAGATCTCATTGAATTGTCATATATTTATATGAAAATTAAATAATAATTTAGTAATATATTTTTTGAAAATAAATTTTATTTTAAGCCATTATATTAATTAATATGTTATAAATAAACAATTACACTTTACAAAAATACCAACACTTAATTTATCATTTTTAAAACATTTAATTACTTATTCCATTATATGAATATATATTATTTTAATTCATAATATATTAAAATTATATTTACACATTCATATGAGAGTTTAGTATTCAAATAATAAGTGTACTATTACTACAATTAAAATGAGAGTATCATAAAAATCACGATTTTTAACTTTTGAGTAGAAAATAAATATTTTCAAAAAAAATATAAAAATTTTATCCTAAACTAATTTAAGAATTATGAGTTTATCAATGAAGTTTATTTTTTTAATATAATTTTTAAAATTGTCAAAAATTTAGAAATACTACAATTTCTCCATTAGAAGTTGGTAATTTTTTTTGAAAAATATATCTTCTATATATAAAATTGGTTTAATTCTTATCATAAGCCTATAAAAAATATTTAATGAATTTGAAAAATATATTATTGAAAATATAATATATAAATTTCGTTAATACATTAAAATAATTAGATATTAATTTAATTTCTTATTTTATAATGACCTTGAGGGAGTAAAAGTAGTTTTTTATAAAATTATATACTTTATGTTCAATTATTTTTCATTTATAGTTAATTGATAAAAAATAAATTAATTATATAAAAATTTGTAATCATAATATACTTAATCTAATTCATAACTATCATTGAAAAAATCATAAATAATCATATTTAACCATTTTAAAGCCATTATTCTATTGAAAATGTTAAATTAAAAAAATGAAATTATGTAGAATCTTCAAGTGTTACACTTTATCTTAAATCATTGACTTTGTTATACTCATTTTTCGTTGTAAATTACATTTTTTTTTGAAATATCCACTTTTTTATCTGATACATTTGTATTTCATAAACTGTATACCATTTCTACATAATTATTATATTATAAAAGCCAATTAATTTACTAGAGATATATTAATAAAATCTATTCTATAATATATATAAATATTTCTTGATAAGGAATAATTTTTTGAATTAAATTAATCATTCATTATATGATGTTTTTTTTACATGTAGTGATAGGTTTGTCTCATTCATAAATTTCCTCTCAATGTATTGATATCTACAATAAGAAAAATTAGTTCTCTAGCCTTATTAAATCTATTTTTGGTGTATACATACCCAACTATTAATTTATTTTCATCCAACGACTTGATGATAAAGTTATCGTGTTTCTAGATTTCAAGAAAACTAACATTATGAATTTCTTTCATCAAGAATTCACTTATTATAATCCATGATATTTCGACGTTGAAATTATCCATGCATTCATTTTATGCTAAATTTATTGATTAAATGACAGATGTTTTTCATTATATACATTGACATATTGATTATTCTTTATTTTCTCATAATACCTTATCTTGTAAATTTCCCTTATAAATAATCGGTGTTCAACCATTGTTTTCTCTTCCACAAGATATGAAGAAGATATTTCCAAACAATATCAATGATGCGAAAATTTTTCATACAATAATTTTTTTATATTTCACTTTTAATATAGGAATCGTGTATGTATCTATTTTTCTAATACTTCTAACCCAATTGATCCTTTAAGGTGAAATCCTTAGTATCTAGTAACAGTTGAATAAAGTAAACATCAGATCTAGTTTATTAGAGTGAAATATTTCAACATCATGGCCCAACTAGTTGTTCATGATTTTTTTAAATGTTATTAATTAAATTTTAATTCTATAATGATTATAAATCATTGTATATTAATGAGTATTTTAAATAAATATCTATATAAAATATTTAAATTATGATTTTTAGGATTATTTATGTGTTTATTTTTATTAGATATTTTAATTTATATTTTAGTAAATATTTAAATTATAAAAAACATATAGATTTTAATGGAACCAAAATTCATAATTTATAAATGATTTAATTCATTAATTTATTTCCATATATAAATATTGAATGTTAGAATATTAAGTAATATCAAAAGATTCTAATTTTTTAATTAATTGATATAATTTATTTGTCATGTTGAATGAATATAAACTCTAATTAATTAAGAATGTAAAGACCCAAAATTTCCATGTTAATTTTTTATAAAATACCTGGGAATTTTACGAGTCTGCAAAAATTTAAAGTTCTTGATTCTGAGTCGCGGTGTGCCCGGAACAAATTTTTGATGTTTTGTTCAGCTACGTTCATTAAATGAATGAGCAGGATTTTAGAACTTTTGAACCGGTTCTCAGAATTGAAATTCGAGGGCACTGTTGAACTCACAGCATCAGTGATTGCTTAGTGAGATCTTCATCGCAGTTGCGTTCTATCAAGAATAAAAGTTAGATTTTAGGTTTTCTAATAAGTTAAATAAAAATAAGTGTAGCTTATTTATATTTTTAAGGTGGTTAAAACCTCCAGGAAGTGGTTAGTGGTGGGGGCCACCACACCATAACCTCACATGACAGGTTATATTGGTGGGGCCCACCCGTGCATAAAATCCCTTCGTGGGGCACACATGGGCTTAAAACCCTCTTTAAGCCCCCTTTTAAGTGGGATGAAACTCTCTACCTTCCCCCCATCAATTTAATGCGCCAACCCTCAAAATTAATTAATTGATCTCTTTATTTTAATTAATTTGAACCCATTTGAATTCTTTTGAATTATAGCCAACAATTAAAATAATATATAGTCTATTATTTTATGTTGGCTACTTTAATTTGAGTGGGACTTTGAGAGAGGACTTTGAATAATTTGGATAACTTCTTCCTCATAATAAATAATGCGAAGAACACCTCTTCATTGTTCACCGAAGATCGTCGAACTCCTTCATCGATCTTCAATCGTGCTAAAAGGGAAGGAGATGACCTCTAAGAATGACGTCTTCAACTTCATCACCTCCGAATGCTCATCCGCCAATGACGGTTATACAATTCTTTTCTCGACGTCAATGATCATTAAAAAATAAGGTTGGGGAATTTTGAGTTTTAATTTGTTCCGTTTGACATTGTTCAACCTTAGATAATAATTTTCCAAATGATATCAATGTAACGTGGAGGGCTCGGACGGCACGAACACGGCCCGACTCTCACCCTTTGATTGTTCTCATTTGTTGATGATGGCAGCGGCGCAATGGTGCTGCCGGAAGGATGGACTGCGGCGGAGCAACACAACTGGCATCGGTCCGGCTGCAAAAAAAACCAGCGGCGAAAGAGCAGCCGGGTCATTAGGGGGGCGAGGTGTCTTCGTGCCACATGGAGGTGCTGAAGGCCGCGGAAAGGCTGGGCCATGACAGAGTAGGTGGAAAGGCTAGATGCTCAGCCATTCGAGAGGAGCGGGACATAGTGGGCCCCGCGTGTTCTTTATAGGAACCACCTGGAATCGGTTACAACTCACACTTGAATGGAAAAGATATTCTGGAAGCCATGGGGGTAAGCAGTTTCACCCATGACCACAGCTAAGGCAGACCCCCGTCGGACCGCTCAGCCACCATGGGGTCGGGCCGCCCCCTCGGGTATGGTCGCCATCGGGTCGGGCCTCCCCCTCAGGTCAGGCCACTGCCTTGGGCCGAGTAGCCCCTTGGGTCAGGCCACTCCCTTCAGGACCGGGTCGAACCCACAAATCAGGTCGGTCGGACTGGGTCGGACCGGACCCAGACCCATTTGACCCGATTACATCTTTTTGCCCATATCTTGGGATACAAATGTCTGATTGACGAACCATATGCGGTGATGGAATTCTTGGAATGAGGAGGTTATTTTGAAATACCCCACTTGAGGATTGGACACAGTTGGGGTACAGTCAGGTTGGTTTTAACCTGAAAACCAACCGGGCCCATAGAACGGAAATGCCAATAACTCACAGGTCGGGCGTCCAATTTACACGCCGTCTATAGCATTGGGATCCCTAAGACGAGGCGAATCATTGTGATACTTTGGTGTCAGACATTATATCAGTAGAAAATTGACCTATAGATCGTGGAGTGGATCCTCCTGGAGATGAGCGAGCAGAGTATGGAGACCAAGTAGTTGGATGAGACCTGACGACTGCTGACCTTTCAACTTGGAGTGTTTCGACTAGCCCATTCAAGAGAGCCTCTGTGTGACACATCAGACCCATAGTGGGGAGCGCCTCTATGTGATGCATCAGAGCCACAATACATGATATAGGAGGAGTACCTCAGTAGGCTATGAGGGGGAGCGCCTCTGTGTGAGGGTGGCATACCCACAGTGGGGTGCACCTTGGTGTGGGGACAGTAGATCCATGATACTCGACAGGAGGAGTTCTACAATAGTCCAAGAAAGTTGGAAGTTCCTCTGTGTGATGCGGAAAGCCCACTGTACTCGATAGAGGAGGAGTACACCATCGATGAGGTTCCGATTGTGTGACTGGGGATGTTACTTTATACTACCCCTAGAATAAAATCATGGTTTGAACTGAGTCATTGACTTTTGAGTTTTTCTCATGATTGAGATGGGTTACTAGATAACTTATGTATATGTATGGACATATACAAAAGTAATGATTATCCTTTGAATCCATGCTTTGTGGTTTATCCTAGTTGGATTTTGTGAGACCGTAAGGGTCTCGGGATCTCTACTATGTATCGTTGTAGTCACCACTATACAGGCTATTCCGGAACATTTTTGTGTTGGTTGCAAATGACGGACAGTGCTAATCAAGGTAAGGAGTAGCAGGACTGGATGGTACCCAGAGGTGGACTACACTGTGTGACAGTACACAGAGCGGACGGACGGACATGGAGTGGTGAGGAGGCCATCTGTCCATACCCTTCATGTAGGAACCCCAGAGGATGACCCAGTGGCTACATTTCTTTTCTTCTTTTTGTTGTACTTGTACATCTCTGTTTACTTGTACTTTACTGTTGTGCTTGTATTTCAGGCCCCCTTTACATCCAGCACTCTCTTTTGTATACCGTTTTACTTTGTTTTTTACTTTTAGTTTCTTACTCTATTTTGTGTGTTTCATTTTATAATGTCAAGGTCTTCCAATGTTTAGGGATTTGTGCCTTTGGTGCTAGTCAACATCCCATGGTCTATGGAAGGCGGGCTTGGGGTAGTCATGATATAGCCCCCAGGGGACGTGTCGTGAAAAATTGGTATCAGAGGAGTTGGTTCTACCGCATGAACATAAGACTCTAATATTTCTTTATATGAATCCATATTGATAAGGGTACTAAGTGTGGTTTTCCATACATGGAGTCTGGTGTTGGTGCGGGCGTCTAACATATCCATACACCAGGAACCTGACGTCTGATTTCCGACTCAGTGCACGAAGACACAGATTGCATGTGTGTTATCAAAAGTTCTCTTTATGTCAGCTCAACGAGGTCAGCTCACCATGTATAGTCTTTTGACCATGTCTCATTAGTTTCTTTCAGGATGCCTCCCCATAGAGCCCCGATTGTCATATGCTCTGACATCCCACCGAGGGACGAGACTTCAGTGTGGGGCCCTTTACCAGGAGAGGAACCATCGGTACCAATTCCCGTTGGGCCGCTGATGCCACCATCCCCAGAAACAGATGATGCACACCGCTTGAGCATGATGCATGAGTTCCAGTGCTATAGGCCACATAGGTTCCAGGGATAAACAGACCCACAGGTGGCTGAGGATTGGTTGGAGGATGTGGTAAGATTATTTAGGCTAGTTGGGACACCAGATGACCTTATGGTAATCCTTTCTACGAGTCTCCTTCATGATGTAGTAGGCAGATGGTGGAGCTTGATGCTCCAGGTCCACGACGAGATGACCCTACTCTGGTCAAACTTCGAGAGCCTGTTCCGAGTAGAGTTTGTACCAGCCACCCTTCGTGCGGTGCGTATACAGGAGCAACTACATATACAGCAGGGCGGCATGAGAGTAGCATATTACTCATAGAGGTTCACTGACCTCTCATGCTACTCCACAAATATAGTACGAGACCCATTATTCAAGGCCTGAACATTCGAGCAGGGCCTCAAGAGAGAGATCCTGGCATCGATGATCTCCATCAGCATACAGACACAGGCAGGGGTGTTAGAGAGAGACCTCCTAGTAGAGAGTTTCCTGGCTGGGTAGTCACCAGCATCAAAACACACTATTAGTCGACATGTAGCGTAGTCTACTATGGCTGGAAGTAGACAGATGATACAGAGGTCCAAGAGGACGAACCCAGGGGTGGACGAAAACAGGACTCTGGATCTTTTGTGTGGGGCACCCGGGGTACTGACTTACCTGCCAGGATCATGTTGTGTTACTCGTGCGGCGGGCAGGGTCATATGGCTCGTGACTATCCAAAGAGCCATTCATATGATTAGCAGACAATTCAGGGACCTCCCAGGTATAGGCAGATATTCGATCGAGGCGGTCCATAGGGCGTAGGCTGACGTGGAATATGAGATGGTCGAGCATCTGGTAGTGGACAACGTTATGAGGTGCCACCGCCACCACCACTAGGACGTCCACCCTGACTGTAGGAAGTGGGTGGATAGGGGAGAGATCGGATCCATGAAGCTGATGCATAAGACCACGACACTCCAGAGATGAATCAAGGTACAATCTGTGTCTAATCCACCTTATCTGCAGTTCTTATAGACACAGGTGCAAGTAACTCTTTCATTTCCACATCACTCGTTCAAAGATTGGAGATTCTGATGGAGTCGTTGGCTCGATCCATATGGTTAGAGACTCCCACTAGAGTAGACTCAATGATTACGCCCTGTTTCTTGCAGTGTGAGATTAATTTATGAGGCAAGAGCTTTGGTTGGTATCTATTCATAGCAGCGTCGAGGCCTTACGACGTCATCTTGGGTATGGACTAGTTATCTACAATCCATCCTCAAATTGACTGTATTAGGTGAAAAGTGTGGTGTTTCTGCACGGATGGGACAATTTTCACCTTCACCTATGAGAAGAGAACCTTTTCAGCAAAGGACAGACTTACTCGGAGGATGGTGCTACCAATCAATCCCCAGTTGTCTTGCCTTACCCTCGAAGCAGTTGATGTGGAGAGTCTGATTTACCCTATAGTGGTGGACCAGTACGAGGATGTTTTCCCTGCTGATGTTCCAGGACTAACTCCTCATATAGAGGTGTACTTCTACATTGACATGTACCCTGAGTTGGCACCGATATCCACACTAGCATATCAGATGGCTCCCACTAAGATTTGTGAGCTGCGGGTGCAACTGGAAGACTTGAAGGGGAAGGGATTCATCCCGCCCAGTGTTTCTCCCTGGGCAGCCCTGATTCTGTTTCCCAAGAAGGCGAATAGGGGCTTGAGACTATGTGTTGACTATCTTCGCCTAAACCAGTTGACCGTAAAGAAAATGTAACCACTCCCGAGGATTGACAACCTCATTTATTAGATCATGGGGGAACGATGGTTCCCGATGATAGACCTCAGATCAGGTTATCACCAGCTCAGAGTCCGAAATGAGGATGTGCAGAAGACGACCTTCAGGTGTCAGTACGGACACTATGAGTTCTTGGTAATGACCTTTAGCATAAAAAACTCTCCAGTAGTGATCATGTGTCTCATGAACAGGATCTTCCAGCCTTACCACGATCACATTATCGTAGTCTTCATCGACGCCATTTTGATCTACTTAACTACTAAGGAGGAGCATGCATACCATTTGAAGGTAGTACTGGACACACTCCGAGAGCACCATCTTTATCCTAAACTCTCAATGTTTTATTTTTTCATTCTAGAGGTTCACATATTGGAAAATGTCATCTCGGAGGCTGGAGTTGTAGTAGATCTAGTGATGATTGAGGTGGTACTTGCTTGGGAACCACCCAAGAGTTTGACGGAGGTACGAAGTTTCCGGGGCTTGGATGGATACTATCGGAGATTCATCCCCGAGTTTTCCAGAGTTGCGTCACCATTATCTTCCTTGTAGAAGAGGGGAAACCCTTCGGGTGGTCGGAGAGATTCCAACAATGCTTTCAAGAGCTGAGTTTGAGGCTGACTAGTACCCCAATCTTGACGCTTCTAGAGGAAGGCGTAGGGTACATAGTTTACTGTGATGCATTAGGGACTGGACATGGGTGTGTCCTTATGCAAGAGTGATTAGTGATCACATATGGTTCTCATCATATAAGACATCATGAGCATAACTATGCTACCCATGACCGAGAGTTAGCAGCATTGGTCTTCTCCTTGAAGATGCACCGACACTATATGATTGGAGAATATTTTACAGTGTAGTCAGATCACAAGAGTCTCAGGTATATCTTCTCACAGATGGACATGAACCTAAGATAGCGGTGTGGTCTTGAGTTCCTCTCAAACTATGACTTTGAGATGTTCTATACTATTAGGAAGGGTAATGTTGTTGCGAATGCGCTCAGCAAGAGCACGTATTCAGCTGCTTGGAGAGGCGATAGAGCAGTTGGATTCCTTGTATATAACCTTTGTGGATACAGATGGATCATCCTATCTATATTCTCTTACAGTCACTCCCCCACTACCTCAGTTATTCAGGGAGGTGCAGCATGGGGACACAGACTGTGAGACAAGATGAGCCCAGATATCCACAAGGCAGGAACCTGACGGATTTTCTGAAGGTGGGGAGCAAGTCATCCTCTTCAGAGGACATACCATCGTACTAGTAGCACTTCAATAGGAAGTGTTGAGGGAGTTCCACACATCCCCTCAAGCAGTAAATCCTGGAGTTGCGAAGATGTACCAGGAACTCAGACAACAGTACCGGTGGCCAGGTATGAAGAAGGAAGTAGTAGAGTTTGTGTCACGGTGACTCACATGTCAGCATGTGAAGGCAGATCACCAGGTACCAATAGGATTGGTTCATCCCTTAGTGGTACCAGAGTGGAAGTGAAATGGTATACCCATGGACTTTGTGACAGGTCTTCCACGTACTTCCCGGAGTCAAAATTCAATATCGGTGATCCTTGACCGACTCACCAAGTCAGTCCACTTCCTACGGATCAAAGAGTAGGGTTCAGTAGAGAGCTCAGGATTCCTCGATGTGCAATAGATTTTGCGTTTACATAGAGTAAATTCCTCGATTGTATCGGACCATGATGCACGGTTTACATCCTGGCTATGGATGTGGTTGAATAAGGCTTTCAGGACACAACTTCACTTGAGCACCAACTTCCATCCTTAGACAGATGGTCAGACCGAGTGGACCATACAGAACCCGAGGACATGCTACATGCATGTGTCCACGACTTCAGTCGCAGCTGGGATGATCACTTACCATTGGTAGAGTTTTCCTATAACAATAGCTATCACTCCACCATCGGTATGAAACCCTTTGAGGCCTTGTATGGTCGACATTACAGATCACTACTATGCTGGAAAGACCTAGGGGAGTCAGCACTAGTGGTACCAGAGATGGTATGAGCTACTACAGAGAAGGTAAAGATCATCCAGGAGAAGATGAAGACTGCAAACAATAGGCAGAAGTCATATGTTGATAGAAGAAGAAGACCTTTGGAGTTCGAGGATGGAGACCACATCTTTCTACGTGTCTCACCTCGATGAGGTCTATAGAGATTTGTTCGAGGAGGCAAGTTATCTCTGCGGCTCATCAGACTTTTCTAGGTCCTTAGAAGATTAGGCTTGGTGGCTTACCACTTAGGTCTTCGCCCTCAGTTGCACCAGGTTCATGACGTCTTCCACGTATCTCAGCTGAGGAGAATCGTGCAAGACCCATAACACATAATCAGCCATGGGGAGCATGACATCGATGAAGGGGAGACATTTACGGAGGTTCTTTTGGAGATTTAATATCGACAAGAGTGGGTCCTGCGTGGACAGTCAATACCTCTAGTGCACGTTCGCTGGCAGTACGAGATCCTCCAGGAGACCACATGGGAGCGAGAGGCGCAAATGCATGCTCAGTATGACCATTTTTTCCATAGTTCACGTTGTAGCTTATGGGGATGTAAATCCTTGAGTTGGGGATAATGTAATGAATCGGAATTTCCGTGGATTTTTTTTAATACATATAAATTTTACTAGTCCGTGAAAATTTACAGCGCTTGATTCTAAGGCCCGGTGTGCTCAGAATCAATTTATGAATTTTTCGACTACGTTCATTAAATATACAAGCGATATTTTATAACATTTGAACCGGTCCTCAAAATTGAAATATGGGGGCACCGTTGAACTCACAGAGTTGGTGATTTCTTAGCGAGACCTTCACCGTAGTTGCGTTCTATCGATAACGGAAGCTAGATTTTAGGGTTTTTAATAAATAAAATAAGAATAAGTGTAGCTTATTTTTTAAGGTGGTTAAAAACACCAAGAGATGGTTAGTGGTGGGGGCCACCACACCATAACTTCCTATGAGATGTTATGGTGGTGGGGCCCACTCGCACATATCCTCTCTTGGGAGGATATCCTTGGTGGGGCCCTCATAGGCTTAAACCCCCCCACTAACCACCAATTTATGTGGGATGAAACTCTTGTGCTTCCCCCATTAATTTAATGTGACAACCCTCACAATTAATTAATTGAACTCTTTCTTTTAATTAATTGGCACACATTTGAATTCTTTTGAATTCTATCCAACCAATAAAATAATATATAGTCTATCATTTCTGGTGGGAAACAATCATTTGGGTGGGACATTGAGAGAAGACTTGTAAGAATGTGGAAAACGTCATCCAATCAATGAAGAATGAGAAGAATGCCTCGTCATCATTCACCGAAGATCATCGAACTCCATCATCGATCTTTAGCCATGCTAAAATAGAAGGAGACGACCGCGAAGAATGCCATCTTCAACATCATCCCCTCAGAACGCTCATCTGCCAACGATGGTTATCCACTTCTTTTTCCGAGATCAATGATCATCAACCAAAGATGGTAGGGGAATTTTGTGTATGAAATTGTTCCGTTTTACATTGTTCAACCTTGGATAATAATTTTGTGAATGATATCAACATAACGTGGATGGCTAAGACTGTATGAATACAACCCTACCCTCCCCATTTGATTGTTCTCATTTGTTAATGATGATGGTAGAGCAAGGGCTACCAGGTCTTCAGGGGGGCGCGACGCCGCCACACCACGCGGGTGGAAGGGCCACGGCCAGGAGGGCCATGATGGTCATATGTGGCATGGCACCCTTGCACCGTGTAGAGGTGCTGGAGGCTACGGCCAGGCCGGGCCATGGAGGAGCAGGTCGAGCGGCTGGCCGCTCGGTCATTCGGGAGGAGAGGGACCCATTGGCTTCCATGTGTTCTTTACCGGCACAATCTGGTGCTAGATATAGCTCACACTCAAATGGAAAAGATGTTCTAGAAAACATGGGGTCATGTAGTTTCCCTCCTGGCCACAGCTAAGGCGGACCCCCACCGGACCGCTGGGTCTCCAGCACGACCGGGCCGCCGGGCCGTCTGGCTGCCATCGTGATGGGCCACCCCCTCGGGCCGAGCCGCCACCAGGTAGGGTCGCCCCCTCAGGTCGGGCCACCATCGGGTCGGGCGATCCCCTCGTGTCGGGCCCCTTCCTCGGTCGGGCCACTCCCTTAGGCCAAGCCGCCCTCGGGCCGAGCCGCCCCCTTGGGATGGGCCACCTTCTCGGGTCGGGTCACCCCTCAGGCCAGGCCACTCTCTTTAGGACGAGGTCGGACCCACGGGCCAGGTTGGACCACGGTCCAGACCCGGGTAGGGTCGGGTCGGTCTGACTGGGTCGGACCAAACTGGGACCCATTTGACCCGATTACATCCTTTTGCCGATATCTTGGGCTACGAGTGTCCAATCGACGAACCGTCTGTGGCGACAGAAATCATGGAACTAGGTTGTTCTTTTGGAATACCCTAATTGAAGTTTGGACACATTTTTAGAACGTTTGGGTTGGTTTTAACCAAAAACCCAACCAGACCCCTAGAACAGAAATGCCAATAACTCACAAACCATGCATCTGATTGATGCACCATCTGTTCTATTGAGATCTCTAAGACGAGGTGAACATTTGTGATAATTTTTTGTGGGAATTCATTTCAGTTTCATAATCAACCTATAGTTTGTGGATCAGATCCTCCCGGTGATGAGAGAGCGAAGTACAGAGACATAATAGTTGGAAGAGACTTGACGACTGCTGACCTTTCGACTCGGAGTGTTTTCGACTAGTCCAGTGGGGAGCACCTCTATGTGATGCAGCATACCCACAGTGGGGAGCACCTATGTGTGATGAAGAAGACCCATGGTACTCGATAGAGGAGAATTACTTTAGTAGGCTATGAGGGGGAGCGCCTTTATGGGACGCGGAAGACCCACAGCGGGGAGCGCCACTGTGTGAGCGTAGCAGATCCACGGTACTTGACACGGGGAGTTCCACATCTATCCAAGAAAGTTGGAAGTGCCTCTGTGTGGTGCAGCAGACCCAATGTACTCGATAAAAGAGGAGTACACCATCATCTAGTGTTCTAACAGTGTGATTGGGGATGTTACTGGATACTACCCCTAGAATAAAATCCATGTTTGTGCTGAGTCTTTGACTTTTTAGTTTTCATCATGATTGAAATGGGTTACTAGATAACTTAGGTATATGTATGGGCATATACCAAAGTAATGATTATTCTTTGAATCCAGGCTTTGTGTTTTATCCTTATTGGATTTCATGAGACCATGAGGATCTCAGGAACCCTATTAAGTATCATTATACTCACCCCTGCACGAGTTATTCCCGCACCTCGTTGTGTTGGATAAAGATGATGGACAACACTGTTCGAGGTAGAGAGTAGCAGAACTAGATGATACCCAGAGGTGGATTACTTGGTGTGATGGTACACAGAGCGGACGTATGGACATGGAGTGCTGAGGAGGCCATCTCTACCTACCCTTCAGGTAGGAACCCCAGAGGATGACCCAGGGGCTGCTTCACTTTTCTTCTTTCAGTTGTACTTGTAATTTTCTGTTTCATTATTCTTTACTATTGGGATTGTATTTTCAGCCCCCTTTACATCCAGCACTCTCTTTTGTATTTAGATTTATTTGGTGTTTTACTTCCAGTCACGTACTCTCTTGTGTGTGTTTCATTTTATAAAGACAATGCCTTACCAGTTTAGGGATTTACACCTTTGGTGCTAGTCGCCATACCCTGGCCTATGGAAGGCTTTCCTGGGGTAGTCACGATACTGGCCCTAGCGGATGGGTAGTGAAAAATTGGTCTCAGAGGAGTTGAGTCAACTACAGAACATTGGACTCTAATATTTCATTATGTGAAGCCATAGTTTTAAGGGTAATAAGTGTGGTTTTCAGATCAGGGAGTCTAGTGTTGGTGCGGGAGGCTGACGTATCCATACACCAGGGCCTTACTTCTAATTTCTGACTCAGTGCTCAACAACAATGATTGAATGTGTGCTTTAAAAAGTTTTCTTGATGTCACCTCAACCAGGTCAGCTAACCAGGTATAGTCTTTTGACCATGTTGCATTTGTTTCTTTTAGGATTCCTCCCTGCAGATCCCTGAGAGTCGTACACTCTGACAGTCCACCGAGTGATGAATATTCGGTGCAGGGCCGTGTACCAGTAGGAGCACATGTGGTACCTCATCCTGTTGGGCCACTGATTCCACTAGCCCCAGCATTAGATGTTTCACGCTGCCTGAGCACGTTTCATGACTTCTAGCACCAGAGGCCCCCAGATTTCGGGGAGTGACAGACACATAGGAGACTAAAGATTTTCTGGAGGCTATGGTGAGTGTCTTAAGGCTGTTTGGGACACAAGTAGACCTTATGGAAATCTTTGTTGCGGGTCTCCTTCAGGCAGCAATAGGCAGATGGTGGATCCTGATGCTCCAGGTCCACGATGAGGTGACCCAAATCTGGCCAGACTTCGAGAGCCTATTCCAGGTATATTTTTTACCAGCCACCCTTCATGCGGTGTATATACAGGAGATATTTCATCTACAGCAGGACAACATGATAGTTGCACAGTACTCAGTGAGGTTCACTAACCTCTCACGCTACTCCCGTGATATGTTATGGGACCCATTATTCAGGGCCCAAACTGTCAAGTAGGGGATCAGGTGAGAGATCATAGAATCAATGATCTCCCTCAACTTCCAAACGTTGGAAGTGGTGTAAGAGAGATAGGTCCTAGTAGAGAGTTTCCTAGATGAGCAGTCACAAGCAGCGAGACCCACTCCTAGTCGACATGCAGCGGAGTCTTCTGTGGCTGGTAGTAGACAGATGATGTAGAGGTCCAAGAGGACCATACCCATATGTGGATGACAAAAAGACTCAAGATATTTTGTGCGGGGAACCCAGGGCAGTGACTTAACTTCCAGGAGTAGGCAGTGTTACTCATGTAGCGGTCAAGGTCACATGGATCGTGACTGCCCTACCCATCATTCAGATGATCAGAAGATAGTTGAGGGACTCTCAGGTAGAGGTAGAGATTTGATCGAGACAGTCCGCAGGGCCGAGGCGGATGTGGCAGAGGAGCTGGTTGAGCAGCTGGCAGTGGATGACATTATGAGCTGCTACCACCACCACCAGTAGGAGGTCCACCATGACCGCATGGAGCAGGTGGATAGGTGAGATCTCAGCTTCAGGAAGCTGAGGCATACAACCATGGTTCTCCAGAGATGATTCAAGGTACGATCAGTGTCAACTCTACCTTAGCTGTAGTTCTTATAGACATAGGTTCCATTCACTCTTTCATTACCACTGCCCTCATTCAGAACATGGACATTCATAAGGATCCATTGTCTCGATCCTTATAGCTAGAGACTCCCACGGGAGAAGACTCGATGATTAAGCACTAGCGCATACAGTGTGAGCTTACATTAGGAGGCGAGAGCTTTGGCTGGGATCTCCTCATAGCGGTGTCGAGGCCTTTTGACGTCATCTTGGGTATAGACTAGTTATCTATATTCCATGATCATATTGACTTTATTAGGTGAACAGTGTGGTGTGTCCACATGGATGGGACTAGGTTCACCTACACTGGTGAAAAGGGAAACTTTGCATCTCATGATGGACTTACTCGGTGGAGGGTGCAACCGATCACTCACCAGTTGGCTTGCCTTACCCTCGGAGCAGTTGATGTGGAGAGTCTAATTAACCCTATAGTGTTAGACCAGTACGCATACTTTTTCTCTGAAAATGTTCCAGGACTACCTCCTCACAGAGAGGTGGACTTCTACATTAACCTGGAACCCAGATCAGCACCAATATCTACCACAGCATATCAGATGGCTCCCACTGAGCTTCATGAGGGGCGAGTACAACTGGAAGACTTGCAGTTAATGGGATTCGTCAGAACCATTGTTTCTCCGTGGGAAACCATGATTTTGTTCACCAAGAAGGCGGATGGGATCTTGAGGCTCTGTGTTGACTACCGTTGCTTGAACCTGGTGATCGTAAATAACAAGTACCCACTCCCAAGGATTTATGACCTCTTTGATCAGCTCAAGGGATCGCGATGGTTCTCAAAGATAGACCTCAAGTCAGTCTATCACCAACTCAGAGTTTGAGATAAGGATGTCCAGAAGATGACGTTTAGGTATCGGTATGACCACTATGAGTTCATGGTTAGGCCATTCGGCATAACCAAGACTTCAGCAGTGATCACAGTGCCTCACTTGTTAGAAAGTAAAGGCGGATCACCAGGTACCAGAAGGCTTGGTTCATCCCATAGAGGTCACTGAGTGGATGTGGGATGGAATATCCATTTACTTCATGACTGGTCTTCCACATACTTCCAAGAGTCACGGTTTGATATGGGTGATCAATGACCGACTCAACAAATCGGCCCACCTCCTACCGATCCGAGAGCAGGGTTCTGTAGAGATAATGGAACGCCTCTATGTGTATGATATTTTGTGTTTAAATAGAGTACCTTCCTCGATTGTCTCCGACAATGATGCACTAATTACTTCCCGGGTATGGAAGGGGTTTCATGAGGCTCTTAGGACACAGCTTTTCGTGAGCACCACCTTCCATCCTCAGACAGATGGTCAGACCGAGAGGACCATCCAGACCCTCGAGAACATGCTACATGCATGTGACCATGGCTTTGGTCGCAATTGGGAGGATCAATTACTGTTGGTAGAGTTTTCCTACAACAATAGATATCACTCCACCATCGGTAAGGCACCCTTTGAGGACTTGTATGGTCAAACATACAGTTCGCTACTGTGTTGGACAAACTCTGGGGAGTCAACACTAGTGGGACCAGAGATGGTACGAGCTACTACGGAGAAGGTGGAGATCATCTAGGAGAAGAAGAAGATTGCACAGAGTAGGCAGAAGTCGTATGCTGACAGGAGATGAAGACCTCTATAGTTCGAGGATGGCGACCACGTCTTTCTATGGGTCTAACCTTGACGAGGTCTATGGAGATTTTTCTGAGGCAGAATGTTATCTCCATGCTTCATTGGACTTTTCCAGGTCCTCTGAAGAGTAGGTGAGGTGGATTACCGCTTATATCTTCCACCTTAGTTGCCCTGGGTGCACGACTTCTTCCACGTTTCTCAGCTGAGGGGATATGTGCACGAACCATCCCACATCATCGACCACAGGGAGCTAGACATCAATGACATGATGACTTTTATGGAGGTTCTAGTGGTGATTTAGGATCGGCAGGAGTGGTTCCTACATGTATGGTCGATACCTCTGGTGTGCGTTTTCTGGAAGCACGGTAACCTCCAAGAGAGCACATGGAGTGGGGGGCTCAGATGCATGCTCAGTACCCCCATTTTTTTACTTAGTTCGAGTTGTAGCTTATGGGGATGAGTCCTTGACTTTTGAGTTTTCCTCATGATTTAGATGGGTTACTATATAATATAGGTATATGTATGGGCATATACCTATTTAATGATAATCCATTGGATCCATTCTTTGTGTTTTAAAATTGTTGGATTTTGTGAGACCGTGATGGTATCAGAGTCCCTACAAAGTATCGTTATACTCACCCTTTCACGAGTTATGCCCATACCTCCTTGTGTTGGTTGTAGATGAAGAATATCACTGATCGAGGCAGAGAGGAGTAAGACTAAATGGTACCTGAAGGTGGACTACTCGACGCAAAGGTACATGGAGAAGATGGATGGGTGTGGAGTGTTGAGCAGGCCATCTGTACCTACCCTTCAGGTAGGAACCCTGGCTGATGACCCAATGGCTGCTTTTCTTTTCATCATTCAGTATTACTTGTACTTTTCTATTTCCTCATACTTTACTATTGGGTTTTTATTTACTTCCCCCTTTACTTCCATCACTCTCTTTTGTATAGAGTTTTAGTTAGTGTTTTACTTCCAGTTGCATACTCTATTTTGTGTGTTTCAGTTTATAAATTCAATGCCTTCCCAGTTTAGGGATTTACAACTTTTGTGCTAGTTGCGAGCCCCTGGCCTATGGAAGGTGGGCTTGGGGTAGGCACGATACGGGCCCCATGGGGATGGGTCATGACAAAGAATGTATTTTTTAATGAAATGAGAATCTGTATATTATTTTGGAAATATTTTTCATATACATAGTATTAGAGTAATTCCCATGAAAATATGGATTTATTTTCAAATAAAAATATTCATGAAATAATTTATTTATCATAATTATGAGATAAATTCTATCTATTTTTATAGAGTGAAAATGAATATTTGGAATGTGTGTGAATGATATTTTTGTTTGGTGTGTATAAATTTCACTGAATAAACATGATTGAGTTGACCAAAAAATTTATTTATATATAGAGAATAATTTAAGGACTAGATTCAATGATAAAAAAAATGACTAAATATATGTAATATAATAATAAATCCATTTTGATAGTACCCTTAATGATTTGGTTATTATTTCTTAAAAATAATTTTTAAAAGAAACCATTGATTTTTCTAATCATTTATTACTCTTGATGAAAGTAGTGATAGTATAAGGATACAAAGGAAGAGACCCATGGATTTACCATCTGTCTTTCATAAACCTTTTATTTTTCTATAATGAGTATTCACATCCCCCTATTCATTGAAAAAACATTGATATATTATTTCTTTTTGTCTCCCTTAGGGTTAGACTATATAAATATACACATCAGGGTATTTATTTTCTATTTCTGAATAATATAATTTCACTAGATTGATAGGTTTAAAGGGTTCATTCCATTGAGATTAAATATCTGATCAAACATGATAAAAACCTAACCAACAAATTCACCCCCTTTGGAACTTTTAAACCTATATTGGAAACAACTAGATCTCACCCAATTATTTTGATTCTATATTTTTCTTATAAATAATGAATAATTTTATGTAGGATATATAGATATGTGAAAAAGGAAATATAAATTTTTATGCATTTTAACGGTGAGATTTTATTTTCCAATGTAATTTAATTATCAATTATATATTTATTTTATAGAGACTAGAACACATTCTTCATTTCATTCAAATACTATAAAAAATAATGACTGTCCTTTATGTAGCAAGAGTCATGGTGGTTATTATTATTATCTAAGAATGATTTGTATATACTTCTGGAACTAGATTTAGTGTCGTATAGTTAAATTAAAAACATGGTGGTAAACTCCATGAAAAAACTTTTACAAATTCTTGAATGAATATAATAATTGATATTAATTTTTAACAAGTAAATTATATTTATATACTATTAATTGTTATTATATTTTTATGATATTATTATATATTATGGTTTTTATATATTTCATTTTGGAAGGATTAAAAAATATATCAACACATGTAGTTAGTTAGGGATTTCCTATATGATTAAAATAATGATTCTTGTGTTAGAGCTATAAAATTTCACTCAGTATTAGGGATACTGAATGATGTTTTTAAAAATTACCTTTCAGACATGGAAAAACATCCTATCCCATATAAAGATATATCAACATTGTATAATTTCTGGAAGTATAAACCTCCATCAATCACTAGAATCGCTAATCCGTTAGTTGAAAATACATTCAATAAATCATCAAATATTATATAGTGATTAGGAGAAGGTTATTATCAATTAATTTTTTAATGGTCTATAAAAATAAATAGTTTAATTGTATTCAATATATGAGGGATAAAGAGATAGAAACCATGAAATGGGATTATCTTGAGGCCTTATTCGTTAAAAAATATTTTCGAAAGTAATAATGAAATGATATTCAAAGGTATTTACTAAATTTATGTCAATAGGAGGAGTAAAAATATATTTAATATGTTGAAAAAATTACAGTATTAATGTTAGATGATATGAATTTTTTATACAACTTAATGTTTTAGACTAATCTCTTCTTTAATGGACTAACCTTGAGTCATCAAAGGAAAATATTCCTCAAAAAATTTTATCATATAATGATATAATGGAATGTTATATCAAGAATTGAATATGTTCTCAATATCTTATATCTTTACAATAAGAGAATAAAATGAGAGAGTAATTGAGAGACATGTATAAAAATTATTATAAAATAACAATAATGAAAGATATAAATTTAAACATATAATGAATTTGAGATGAAATGCTATAGGGATTCATTGAATGGCTTGGAATCTTTTCTATGTGTCTAGATAAAGGCCATCGAGTATATGATTGTGACAAAAAGAGATATATTTTCAATTTCCAATTCATGAATTAAATGGATATAGGACACTATTCTAATCAAATCTATATCCATCAATGGAATGTACCTTCAAACAAGTCGAGGGAGTTTTTTCCTTATAAAATTATTATTATAAATGTTAAAGACCTAAATGAAGTTATATTAAGAAAAAAATGAATTAATAAAAGGAATATAAACAGATACAGAAAACCAATACCAATTAATAATGGCTAAATAATAGTTTAGATAATTTAATAACTCAATATATATAAATATTTTATGTGATATGATTAGTTCTTGGCTTCGAACATATAAGAAAATTCTTTGTTCCCGAAATAATTCATTTAAGGATTCATGCCTATTTTAATTTTACAGTAACCAAATATTCATAGGTGAAAATAGATTAATATTATAAAGATAAATTCTTTTTATGTGTGATAATGTAACATCTAAAATATTTAATGCATATTTTTACAAAATTTTTCATTTAATTACATATGTTAATATATAATACCATTATTTAGTTCTTTTGTGATTATATGATCTTATAATTTATTCATATATATATATATTTTAAATATTTTCTAATTAATTACGTCATTTTTGACACATTGTCTATTCACCTATAATGTTTTAATTTACATAAATGGAAGAAAAAACATAATAAATGACATTATTATTTATTAATTATAATCATTACCTAAAAAGGATATATAAACACCATAATATTGTAAATAGTTTAATAGAATAGTAAACACAAATAAATAACATTAATATAATTTGAAATTATAATGTGTTTTCATCCACGAAAATTATTAGTGATAGAAAAACAATATAAGAATGAAAAAAACTATTATAAACAATGATAGAATTTTTTAAAGGAAATTCTAGTACTATTAATAAAAATTGGATACATTAATCAAATGTTAAAGAGGAGGTATTCATATAGATTATAATAATTATCTAACTAATGGAAGAGTAACATACCATTTTAAATAAATACTAAATTTTTAAATAATAACCAGATCAATCAAAGTATTAAAATACATAGATATTAATTTTTAAAATTACTGATTAGAAATAATATATTTCTACAAAATTATTTTTCCAGATATTTGACATATTACATAAAAACATAAATTTAAATATGGTTTTTAACCATTATTAATAAAATAGTAATTTCTTTATTAAAATTTAAGTATTAAAATTCCTTAAATTTAGAAATATATTTTCATTAACATTTATTATATAAATTTAATTTTTTTTATTCTCTATGGATAATTTATTACTGATAATTTAGTAATTAAGTAATAATAATAGAAAATGAAAATATAATCACCCATTAAAGAAAAAATTTCTTATTTTAATTAATATAATTTTTCTATGTATTATTTTACATTATTTAAAAGAAAAAATTATAATATTTAAAATATTAATTATTAAAATTTCACTATTTTTTATAATTGAAATATTTTTTATAATAAATTTTTTTAAAATTATGAATGATTTAAATTTGTCTGTTTATTACGTTGAACATTTAGTGAAAAGTGAAAAATTCAGTTTCTATTAAAACCAAAAGTTTTATGGAAACATTATGATATAATTATGAAATAAAAACTTATAAAATAAATATTATGAATTCATACTTATTTTATTATTTAATTTTTCATTTATACAAATTATTCTAAATTGATAAATCTATTTTTGATTTTTTACTTTGTAAATAATATTTTATTTTAATATTTTATTTGATTCTTTACATTACATAAAGTATTTCCAAGATTTTTTTTATTTTAGATTTATTAAAATGAATGATAAAACACCATTTTTAAATATTACAATAATAATATAAATATAAATCAAAGATAATTTTTTTATTCCAATATAAGAAAATCATAAATATATCATTTTAAATATGTGTTCGTCTTGACAATATAAACACCTCTAATGCACACCATTTTCATCATATAAAAACCAATTTTATTTAAAAATTTATATACCCAAATAACTCTTAATAGTCTTCTATACACATCTACACTGATCACTGAAGCAAAAACCAGTCCCCTGATTATCATAGATTCCATATAAAAGAGGGAGTGAAATCAGAATGGTTTGGAATCTGAAGACCCTCTTTCCAATCATATTTATTATTAGTCTATCTATAATCCATTTTAATCCAAAACATGATTATTATTTTATGATTTGTTCTTTTATTTTTTTACTGTTATTGATGATAAATTACCCATTACCTTCAATCTAACCCTTTTTTTTGTCATTACAGAGTCGAAATAGGGGGTTTTAAAAATATATTTTCTGTTTGATTTCCTAAAAAACCCTTTTGTTAGATAATAAATCATTACAATTAATTTCTAAACATTTGATTAATTTCATTATATTGTAATTATTAAATACTAACTATCATTGATCTTACACATCTTTAAAATTATTTTAAGAAAACATCATTCATAGTGGTTATTTTAGGCGACATTAGTAAAACATTATGATTTATTTTCTCTTAATAATTTAATACATATTACTAAAAATTGATTAAATTATTTAGTATAGAATTAATAAACAAAATATAATTTTTATAATTCAGTAATGATTAAATAACTATGATATTGTAGCTATTGAATGTAAAGAAACATATTCAGGTAAAACAATATTATCAACGTAGATTCTCTAATTTTAATTATTTATTAAAATAATTATCTCCCTCACATATGATATTTTTAAACATTACCATTAAATTTATGTATCTTATGAGACCAATAGATAGTGAATTATAAATAACACCATTAAATAAAATCATGTTTTTATCTATGAACTGATCAACTAGAAAATAATTTATGTAAGAAAAATTAATTTAACAAATGAATGAGATGTTAAAATTAAACAATTAATACTAATAGAAAAAATTAAATAAAAATTAATGGTGTTTAAAATAATGTACTTAATAAAAAAATTACTATTTTAGGAGTTTTTTAGAGAATTTGGAGCATGACATGACTCGAGGTAATTCTATATTTACAAACCTCAATTTATTCAAATATTTTAACATTATTCCCTTTAACCCATTATTTGTATTATATATAAAGTTTTAGGATTATAAATTTCTATTTTACTATACACTATGATGAATAAATAGTATCATTTCCTTTCTTATGGATTTTTATTTTATACTCAACTTTGAACATAATGGGTCTCCCCTTCTATTTTATTTTTTCCCATTGTTTCTCTATCGTTATTTAACAGTCTCCAAAAATTATTTTTATCTTTCATGTCCATCTTATCTAATGTCATGGTTGTATTCTAGATGATGATGAATATTTCAAAAAATTTATAATATTGACACTAACAAATATGTATTACTATATATAGTGTGACTATTCTATATTATATATATCAGACTGAAGGGTATTTACCTATAATGTTTTATCATGTGTTTTATCATTGTAGTATTAAAAATACATATTTAATTTATTTCAATACAGATAATTAGTTATTACTAATATGTGATTAAATACCACGTTATTTAAATAACATTATTATTTTTCTTAAATTTTAATCTATTCATTCAACATGATGTATACATTGAATATTAGGTGTTGATTAGGCCCTATAATTATAAAACCACATGATAGATTGGTGGGTATCATGAGACCAACTAGCTTGTGTATTTGGTGTATTCTTGACTATTTTTTATGAATTCTATGAAATGGACATAACAATATGGTTATGATGTTAATACTAATACATTCCATCACTATATTATTTATTACCATTAACCAAATGATTATATATTTCCATTATAATGGATGTTATAACTTCATTGCATAGTTATAGAGAAAATATTTATTTATTTGTTCCAATAATAATTTGAATGTCACAAATTTTCAATGTTGACTTCCACTGTACAATTCCCCGTACCAAGCATCATACCTCACAACATTATTTTTTTTACCCATTCCCATAAGAAATAACATATAATTCATGGTGTTATATATGTTTATTAAATAAAAGAATAATTATGTTTAACATGTTTATGTGATGTAATTATATATTATTATGTAATATAATTGTTAGACATATTAATGGACATCAATGAATAATAAATATATTATTTTTAATGATTCTAATATAATTAATATCCACTAGATCTTAGTAGAAAGAATCGGTTTTTTTATATATATGCCTCCCAGAATTTATGAGGATTACCTAGTTGAAGTGGAAGATAAAGAATAATTATAAGGTGAATAAAAAGATACACTTGATGACATAGGTGAATCTGATGCAAGTCATTTTTTCTACTATTTAAGAAGAATATAAAGAAGTTGATAAAGAATAAGTGGGAGTAGGTAAAGGTGAAGATGGTGGTGATGTGGTAGATATTCTAGGTTATCGTAACTTCCATGGTTATAATATTAAGAATATATATTTTGTAGAAATTTTTTTATGTTATTAATATAATGATCATTAATGTTTCACTGTATTTGATTTATTTTAAAAAACATTATGAGAACATTAAATAATTGGATGGGATGTATTAAATTAATAGTGGTTGCATGAAATTCCTAATTAATGAAAATTTGATATCTATTCATTCAATACTTTAAGAACAATTAAATGTGCACTTATGTCATACATAAATATCTTATGTTATGATATTTTTTATTTATATACATGTGGGATGGTACATATGTCTTTACCATGATTGCACAATTTTTTATAGAATTTATACTTTTATTATCATTTTTCCATTTTCAATCATATTATATATTTTTTAGATAATATTTCTTTAAATTAATTAATTTTTATAATCATAAAGGGATAAAAGGACTCATTATTATAGTATATCTCAACATCTTTCCTCTATCATTTTTCAAATTTTTTAATTATTTAAAATCTAATTATTAAAAAAATTCATGGGTGTTTCTTTATGCAGGTTTCATCTTCAAATTATTTTAAATTTTCTTAAATTGTACTTTATTCCAAAATTTTATTCTATAGAAAAATCATTATTGGATAAGTTTATTTTAAAATCACACCATTTTTTTAAAAAAAATTAAATATTATTTATTAAAAACATTAGTGATTTGGATTCTTATAAGGGTGGAAAATTTTACTTATAGAACCCTTAATTATGATTAAATAATCACAATGACTAAATAACTTGTTATGATTTGAAATAAAAATACTCCAATAAAAATATTTCACAAACTTATTGAAAATACTTTGATAAATTGAAATTATTGTTGATGTTTTTTAAGGAATAATGAAGATCTCATAGTGGAATTGTCCCCTAGGTATTTGTTCATGGAATACATGTATCTTTATAGCGGACTCTAAATGTTGATGGTTCAATTTTGTGTATCGGGTACACCATGCTATTATAATAGGAACCAATTATTAGTTAGGTATATTTTAAACATCTAGTAATTATCCATTAACTACCACTAGACAAGGATGTATCTTGAATCTCTTTAATATTAACATTAGTTACCCTTTATGTTATGGATATTCCCTCCCTGGTACTTTACTATGTGGAAATCTTGTGATTGGAGTGTTCTGGGAGGAAATGTAGCTCATATCAGGAGTTTTCCAGAATTCATGTTTTTCCATCGAGTGGAAACATCAGTGGTTCAAGGCATCGGTGATTCGGGGCGTCGGTGAGTCAGGTAATTGGTGAGTCATGATGTTGGTAGGTCTAGGAGTCAGTAAGATGAGGCATCGGTAGGTCAAGGAATTGGTAGGTTGGGAATCGATAGGTCGTGTCATCGGTTGGATGAAGTATAAGTAGGACGATAAACAAGTGGTCGAGAATGGGTAAGTCAAGAGTTAGTTGGACAATCATCGATGAGTGTCATTAGTGAGTCGCTGTAAGTGGGTCACGTTGGTTACTCGTGTCTGTATGTCCCATTAGTGACTATCATCCTCGACTCAGGAATCTATGACTGACTGTGGAAGACTGATGTCTATGACTCACCCATCAGTGATTCATTTATTGATTTTCCAGTTTCTCCCCTCCTATGTTTTATTTCACATAAATCAAATTTAAATATTTAATTGATCATTTCTAATGGGGTTTCAAAGGATATTAATTATGTCATTATTATCCTAATTGTCAAGGAATTTTAAAATAGTCAAACTGCATGGTCTTGACCAAAATCCAACTTTTATGTCCCCTCATTAATATAGTTGAACCCAAACACAATGAAGATAATAATAAGTAATAAATGTGGGGATGGGAAGATGACGATGATGATGAATTTATTCTATATGTTATCCCTGATCCCTATTATTAATTTTAGGGGTTTTCATCTCCTAATAATCATGGTCATTTTTTGTATCTATTTGCACACTGTACTCCTGAATACATGTTGTTATTCTTATGTTGAATGTATGTGAACATTAAAACCATATTTTTCTTATATACCAGGATAAATAAATGAATTCCCCATGAATGAAATTATTCTCTGATTTCCTGTAAATAATGAAAGTGGAATTAAAGAACATGGGTTTCTAAATCTGAATTAACCTTCTTGTTTGGTGTGTCTGTGTGCTGTGGATGGATCTGATCGATTTTGTGTTTTGTTATGGTCATGTGGTGATGGGGCTGAGAGTATGTTTGTGAGTATGGGGTGGTATGATTGGTGTAATTTAATCTCATGTTGAGATATTTGTTGATTGTATAATTGATAAACTTTTTATGTAGTGGTAAAATATCTTACTAGTGGTTGGGTAGAGGTGCAGCCGATTGTGGTTATGATGAGGTGTTTTGGGGGTTTCATATTGAGATAAAGGACTGAGTGACATTACATTGAATAATGATGGTGGTAGTGGTTGGATGGGTGTTCAATAAAGGAAACTGTGACGTGGTACTACAAGATGGTTGAGTTTTGTTTGTTTTGCAATATGTGGTTCCTTTTGTGTAGTGGGTCTTCTGAGGATGGTTTAGGAGGGATAATTTTGAATGAGGATGGTATTACAATGCATGGCCTTTTCACTTAGAGTTTTTAGGTACTATGTGAAGAATTTATAGGTTATAATTTTAATTGTGGTGTGATATGTTTAGTAGTCTCTTGGGTATAGATGGAATAAATAAATAAATTAATTGTTAAGGTTGAATGAAAACTGGATAAATGAATTGGGTGGGTGTATTTTTCGAGTTGTGTCTTGTAGTGAACCAACATTCATATACTGACATATGGAAATGACCATCATTCATGGTGGTTCATGCATGTAGGGTGGGAATAAAGGTATGTTTTGGTGTGGAATGGTTTTTTTAAAAACCCATAGGTTGAGTTGAGTGTACGGTACCTCTATATATATATACTTGTAGTTCCTTGTGATTTCTATACGCACCCACCAATGTTGAGAACTATGTGAAGAACACCCCGTTGTTATTGGGGAGTGTGTTTATTCCCAATATCCCAATGGGGGTGGATTTTTTTTGTTGTCTCTTCATTATTCAATTTTCTATCAATTAGTATCCCAATACTCTTTGGGTACATTGTGGTGCGATTGTGAGGGCCCAGAATTCTGTGGGTGAGGTGTGCTTCCCAGTTTTTTCAGGATGCGATATGTTGTAACTTATGAGGTTTCTCATGGATTACTTTGTGGTTTTGTGTCCCATTTTCCTATGGATAGGATGTGGGGTGGTTTGTGGCCAAGGTGTGTGTATGAGGATTTGATTGTGGGTATTGTGGAAGAGTGTGGTAGCGTCAAGATAATCACCCTTAGAAAAGAGAAGTTAAATAGCGGGAAGTGATGTGGGTGCCTTAATATTTATGTGCTTGTGACTTTACTTTAGTTTACATGCGTAATTTTGTTGGATTTACTTGGTGAGGTTTGGGTGGAAAGTATACCATGTTATGTTCTATGAGTTTCTACTATTTTCCCACCGTGTAATTAGTATGCTCCACCAACATGTGCACGAGTGACTTTGGATTTTCCAACTGAATATACTTTTATGCTCACCATACATATATAAAATCCTTTTCAGGATTAAAAAGAGATTATTAAGACCATGCTAGACCTTACTAGCATAGATTTTGGGGACAGTTGTTCTGTCACAACTTAGTTTTATTATGGAACATTGGATTTTTCATTGTATTTCTAGCAGTTTTACACTAATCATTCATGTGGGTGAATTTTGATATATATATATATGTCTTAATGATTTTTGAGGATGATACATCTTAACTCTGGTTAATTTATAGTATAAAAAAGGTAATTCTGCATCTTTTGTGTGATTTCTATACCGTTGGTGTTGGTCACCACCTCAGGGCCTACCTGAGGCGGGACTCAGGGGTCATTATCTCCTTTTCATATTGAAGATGGAATGTCATTACATATTTTCATCCCTTCCTAGATCATGAAGAATGATGTTCATGAATGATTTGTATCATATGCTGATGGTTGAGAGATGGGATGTTGTTTGTAGTTAGGCAGAGTGAGGATTGCATGGGACGGTTGGGCGGTAGTGTAAGGTGATATTAGTGTATGGAATTTGAAATGGAATACTAGTTAGAACACAAGATTGTAGGTATCCCTGTGATCTGATGCAAGGACTATGAGTTACAAAACTACCAAGTGAGGCCACACCATTTGTAGGTTAGTGACCCAAGGAAATGTACAAGAATCATGATGACTTGTTTTCATGTTGGTTTTGGAAATTTGGGGAAAACATAAATTAAAAATGAGTTAAAATGATTCCTAAATAAATTCATTATTAATTGGTCTTGGGAGTACCTTGTTTAACATTTATATAACGATCCTTGTCATCATCCATGACTAGCTGGGGAAATGGTGGCTCAGTAGGCTGACCACGTCGAATTATTGAGGTTTTACCATGTTGGATAGGATGATTAGTGTGAGAAGACTCATCATACATTCCAGTAGAAAATAGTAGGAAAATACGAAGGCAGTATTTCAGATACATAGACAGAGAGTTGGTTTTAGGATATGGTGATCACTTTCATCTTGGTCTTGCCTCTAGTGGAGTATTAGGTTCTGTTGGAAGTTAGTCAAATGTGGGGTGATTTGCATCATTTGTGGCAGTTGAACATAAGGGAGATAAATATGGGTTAGGTTATATGGTTCGATTTTTAAAAGGTGTTCCTTGCAGAATTTCTTTCTCTAACTATAATAGTTGAGAAGTGACAGGACCTACACTCCCTCCAAATGGTGAGTATGTTAGTACATGAGTTGGGGACCAATTTCATTGATATCCTTCACTTTTCTCCAGTACCCATTCTATATGGGGTGTCTCTGGTGATATGTTTAGAGGAGGCACTCTATCCTTCACTCCATTAAACAGTTACTCCCTTCTACGTTTTTCCATACCTAAAATTATTTAATAAGGTTTATGTGTCTGAAAGGATTCCCTCGAAAGGAGGATTACTCTAAGAGGGTAACTAGTAGGGTTTAGTGAAGGGGAATGTTGTTCATGGTAGGCATCAAGGGAAAGGGCCTTTGACGTTTTTTCCTATGGGTATTCGACCCCAAGAGTTTTAGTTCTGGAATTCTGGTCCTCATATGTTTACCGTAGTCTTAGGATTGAGGTGGTTATCATGATGAGGCTATGGGAACCTTTAGATCTAGTGCCTGTTTTGAGCTCAATATGGTGTAGTTAGGATTCTTCAGCACCGACCACAACATTAGTTACTAACTAGGATGTTTCTGATGCCGGGGTAGCAGGATCATACTCCACTGAGGGAGAAAGAGTTAGCAGAGGATGACCTTAGGTCACTCCTCAGGGACCTCGAACCAAATGTGGGTGAGGAGACGGTCGATAGCAGAGGGGAAGAGGTTTTGGGAATGGTTATTTTCACATCGCATAATATGTAGTTCTAGTAGGGATAGAAATCATTTTAGGTACAATCATCTTGTTTAGTACTATTTTTTTCACGTTATTTGATTCAGGAGATTAAAACTTATTTGTTTCACATGTTCTATACCATTCAATGAGAATGTATATATAGACAACTTCTATGATCCATGTGTTAAATATACTAGTATGTGGTTATAATATCTTCTTTGATGTTTTTTGAGGATATTGGACTGATGCTGGGGATACTCAATCCCTTGGGGATATCTTTCTGCTACAGATATAGCGATATGATTTTATCCTTGGAATCCACTGGTTGTTTTCTAGGAAATATGTTATTGACTAATTATTGATAAGAGTTTTGTTCTTAGACGTGGATAGAAAGTATGTAGATTTCTTTGTAGATTGGTGTTTTAAGATTGGAAGTCTGTGTGTGGAGACTCTTAATTCTTTATTGTTTGAGCTGTCAGTAGAATTTATGGATGATGAGATGGTGGGGGTGCCCAAAGATGTTTGGTAGTTCTTGGATGTTTTCCTCAAGGAGGTTGTGACTATTCCTCCCTTGACCTACCATTGAGTTCGGGATAGACTTACAACCTAGTTATAGTCTGATTTTGATAGCTCATTACTGGATGGTGACTTCTGAGCTATGGGAGTTGTGGAATCAGATTGATGATATGTTGAAGAAGGGGTTTGTCCATCCTATTGTTTAATCGTGGGTTGCTATGGTATTGTTCTGAATAAAGGAATATATTGTTCTATGGATATGTATAGACTATCATAGGTTGAATCAGATGACTGAATAAAACTAATATCCACTATTAATGATAGATGGAATTTTCAACTAGATGAGAGAAGTAATTTTGTTTTCAATGATTGATATGTGTTCTGATATCACCAGTTGAGGGTGAAAGGGGGTGACATATCAATGAATTATTTCAGGTGTAAGTATGGAAACTTTAAGTTCATGGTTATGTCGTTCGGTGTCACGAACACACTGGACATGTTCATGGGACTTATGAACTCCATCTTTCATGAGTTCCTGGACTGGTTCTTCATCATATTCATTAATAAAATTTTGATATAATTGATGTCATAGGAGGAGGTTAATGAGAATATCAAGGCTGTATTTGATGTTTTTATATTCCACAAGATCAATTGAAATTTTTCCAAGTTAATGTTTTGGACCGGGAGGTTCTACTTCCATGGGATTGTATTCCCTCAGTAGGGTGTAACAGTGGACCTGTCAATGTTTTTGACATTTTTTTATTTTGTAGAACCTAATAATGTTGTATTGGATCATATTTTTCTTGGTCTTGAAGGATATTACAATATATTTATATCTTATTTATTATAAGTATTAGCAATCTTATCAACTATGACAAGAAATGGCCAAGATTTCATGTTGAGAGAGTAGTTCTAGGAAGAATTTGACTATCTGAAGGGGTTGTTGATCATTTACCCAATGCATAAGTTTACAGAGGAAGGGTTACGTTCTCGGTGTTTTATAATTATTTCCATTTGGAAATGTGGTGTGTACAGATGCAACAATGGGGAGTGATCTATTATCGGTCTAGGTAGTTACGTCCACATGAACATAACTATTACACCCATGATATGGATCTAGATGCAGTAATATTTTTGCTACGTTTTTAGTTTTATTTCCTCATTGGGGATCACTGTTTTCATTCAAATACTATAGGATCAATGGGTATATCTTTTCCCAGGGAGAAATGATCTTTTAAAAATTCAGGTGGATGCAGTTTATCCAAGATTACAATTTTTAGATCTCTTACACCTCAGGAAATATGAAATTTTTTGCTGATTATTTGAGCATGAAATCTCAAAATGAGATGGTTTTGGAATTTATAGACGCTTGGATAGAAATGAAAGAGTAGATTAGTTTTCACTTAGATGTAAGAATGAATGGCGGTAGAGGCTATCAATTTCTAATGTTGGTGTAGTCATATCTGAGGTAGAAGGTGGAGGAGTCTTAGTTGAGATACTCAGAGGTAGAGGTGAAGCGTGATCGCATTGACCAGGATGATGCTCTAGTGGGATGGTCAGAGGATGGTCAGAATGAGTTTTTATTTTCTGGGAATCGGTTTGTTCTTGTGGCAATTCACTAGTTAGTTCTCAGTGAATTTCGAAGTTCTCCCTTGGCGGTACACCAATGAGTTTCCATGATGCACCATGTCTTGAGGGATAATTTTTGGTGGCCTGATATGGAGCGGGCAGTAGTAGAGTTTGTGGAATGTTTTCTAGTATTACCCAAAGTGAAGGTTGAGCATCATGTTCCCAGTGGTTTGTTGAAACACCTAGATGTCCCCATGTATAAGTGGGATTGCATCT
This sequence comes from Viscum album, assembly GCA_963277665.1. NCBI lineage: Eukaryota > Viridiplantae > Streptophyta > Magnoliopsida > Santalales > Viscaceae > Viscum > Viscum album. The sequence goes on from OY728162.1 coordinate 134,164,881, forward strand.
TAATGGATTTAATCAAAGTATTACCTAGGGTTCATGGGGGATGCGATGAAATCTGGGTATTGGTGGATTAGTTAGTGAAATAAGATCACTTCATAGTCATCATGGAATCAAACATAGTGGAATCCTTAGTGCAATCGTATGTAGATGAGGTGGTGCAGTTGTATCAGGTTCCAATATCCACTATCTCAGATCGAGATACATGTTTTATCTCAAAAGTTTGGAGAGGAATGAAACATTATTTGGACACTTTGTAATTCCTTATTACTGATTTCCACACACATTCTAAGGGATAGATAGAGAAGACCATATATATTTTGGAGGAAATGTTGTGGGCATGTGTTCTAGACAGTGGAAAATCAATGGTATGAAACTTCAACTTGTTATACTTCTCTATAACAAAGGGAAATTACTCTTCCATTGTAATTTATTAATTATACAATTTATATGAAAGGTTGTGTTGTTCACCCATGTGTTTTAAAGAATTTGGGGAGGTAGATGTTTTTTTTCTTGATGTGGTGATGATTATGAAAGAGAAGGTTCAACTTTTTTGTGGTATGATGAAGGCATCACAAGAATAATATAATTATTTACCTATCATAGGAGATGGACCTTTAATTTATAGGTATCGTACCATGGGTTTTGAAGGATTCCCTCAAAGTGGAAGTGGATGATTGATATAGGGGGGAAAACATTCTCCTAAGTTCATCAGAGCCTTCGTGGTGTTGGGGAATGTTGGAGAGGTTGCATACAAGTTGGCATTGCAATTGAAGTTGAGTAGGATCCATGACATCTTTCATATCTCCCAGCTTCATAGGTATCTTCATGATGACTCCCATATCATTGACTGGGGATTATTTGATTTTGTGGACAAACCAATATTATTGGAGTGACCAGTAGAGATCCAGGATTTCCAAGAGGAGGTGCTATGTGGACATACCATTCCTTCTGTTCATGTGTTGTTGATTCATGGTGTCCTTCATGAGAGTACATTGGAGAGAGAGATGCAAATTGAACCTGAGTACCTAGAGATGTTTTGATCTTTACTTATATGTATTGATTTGGGTTGTGGTGATTGAACCATGTTTGTTATTAGATGGGTTTCTTCCTTATTCCATAGTGTGTGAAGAATTCCTGACATGTGAAAATGGGGATACCTGATTCCAAATATAGATGCATTAATTTATATGCAATTAAACCTGTGAGGGTGAGTTGGGTTCCACCCATAGTGGATAATATCTTGACATAGAGTAAGTAATTCCATAATTCATGTGATTGTAGTGTTGGTACTTGTGTGGGGTTTATTTTATATGTTTAGGTTAGTAGATATGGAATTTGGTATATTTTTATGTTGAGGTTTTACTAGATATTTTGAAAAATACATGGTGGTTTATCCTTGACAGGTATCTTATGGGGTCTTTGTTCATACCCCTCTTTCATTTGGGTTTAGTTTCAGATTATTGAGGGTAATAATGGTTTGAGATATATCTGATGTAATGTACCAGACCCGGCAGGTCCATTACTTTTTCAAAATCCAGCGTTTGGGGTGTTCTAAAAGGCAGTGGTAGATCATTTTGGGAGATTTATAAAATTAAAATTTATCCATTGGTAGGATGTGTTAGTCATTCAGGGCATCGGTGAGTTAGGGAATCAGTGAGTTAGAGAATTGGTGAGTTAGGGCATCAGTAGGTCAGGCCATCAGTAGGACAAGGCTTTGTAGGTTGAAGCGTCAGTAGTTCGGACGTTGGTAGCTCTATGTGTTGGTGGGACAAGGCATTAGTAGGTTGAGGTATTGATAGGTCGGCCATTGGTATGTCCAAAATCAGTAGGATATGTGTCAATGAGTTGAATCGGTGATTCAATATTGTTTGGTCATGTTAGTGAATTTTGATAGTGAGTTGCGTTGATGAGTGAGTCATCAATGCCTCATGATTGGTGACTCATGTCAATAACTCACACATCAATGAGTTAGTTACACCTTTCTCTTTTTTTAACTGTTTCACGCCTTCTACATTTTATTTTACATAAGTCGCATTTAAATCCTTCTATGAGCACTTATAATTGTGTTTCAAATGATTTCAATGATGTATTTAATATCTTAAAGCTCCATGGATGTTAAAATTGTCAAAATGTGTGGTCTTGACCACGATTTGAATTTAAATGGCCCTAGAATCAATTTCCCTTCCATTGATATATGATTTGGATTTTTTAATGTTGAGATCCTCTCTTCCTTTGACCCCTTCTATTTTCTATTAGTAAACTGAGAACCATTTTTCCCTGAGTATTTGTGCACTTATGTTATAGCAGACAATGTGGTTTTCCCCTTGAGTATTTTCTACTACTCGTGCGACCAAACATTTTGGTTCAAGGGAGAATAATTGTTTGGGTATTGTTCCATGTAGGTATTCCTTCATCACTCATTATTTTATACATCAAGTGGGGTGGTTGTACTCATATCCCTTTGTGAATATAGTCCAACACAAATTTAACAAAGATAATAAGAATATAAAAATGAGGAGATAGGAAGATGATGATGATGATGGATTTGTTTTCTACGTTTACCATGATCCCCACTATGAATATTACAGTTCGTGTTCTCCTAAAAATTCTTGTTGTTTGTGGTCTGTATTTTCCCACCACAACCGGGAATACATTTTTTAAATCTTCTTCTGAATTATTGTGAACATGTAAACTTGATTAATCACATATACCAGGTTAAATAAATATATTCCCCGCGAATGAACCTATCTTGTGATCACCCAATAATAATAATAGTTGAATTAAATAACAAGGGTTTCTAAATATGAATACACTTTTCTATTTGGTGTGGCTATGTGATGTTTATGGATTTTTTGACCGCGTGTTTTCTGTTGGTCATTTGGTGTTGTTGTTGGAGGTCTGGTTGTGAATATTGGGTGGTATGCGTGCTTTATGGGAATCTCTAATAGAGAAAATGGTTGATTTTGTAATTGATGAACTTGTTATGCATTGGGACTTCATCTAGGTATTCGTTTCGTAGTAGCGCTACTAAGTGTGGTTGTCATGGGGTGTTTTGGGGGTTTTCTTGTTAAGACAACGGACTTTGAAAAAATACTTTGAAGAATGATGGTGGAAGTGTTTGAACTTGAGCCTATGAAATAGAAGTGTATTGTGGGACTAAAATCTGGATGTGTTTTGTTTATTTGGATTAATGTGGTTCTTTTCTTGTAGCAGTACTACCGAGGATGGTTTAGGATAAATAATTTTTAAAAATTATGTTGTTAACTTGTGTGGGACTTTTTCCCGGAGTTTTCATGGACATTGGGAAGAATGTGTGGATTGTGATGCTACTTGTGATATGCTTTATTTGGTATATTCCCTGGTAGGGATGGAATAAATAAATAAATGAATTGATAATGTATAACGAAAATAGTTAAATAAATTGGTTGGGGGTGTGTTTCTAGTTGTGTCTTGTAGTGAACCCACATTAATTTATCGACTTATGGAGGTGGGCACTGTTCATGGTGGTACCTGCATGTAGAGTTGGTAGGAAGGGTTGTTTTATGTGGGATTGTTGTTATTTTAAAAACCCATAGGTTTGGCTGAGTATTTGGTGCCACTATATGTAACTTGTATTTCATTGTGATTTCTATATGAACCCATCCATGTTAAGAAATACATTCCGAACACCCCATTGTTTTGCGGGAGGGTTTAATTTTTCCAACATCTTAGTGGGAGGATGGAGGGATGGTTATTGGATCCTATATTCTCCATCTTCTTAGAATTATTAGCCCAATACTCTTCGGGTAGGTTGTGGTGCAGTTGTATGGACCTATGTGTCTGCGGGTGAGGTGTGCTTCTCAGGTGTCTTTGAGATAAGATATATTGTTCCTTCAATTGTGTATTCAAGTAGAGGTTGTGGTTTTTAGTTCCATGTGTCTCTAGGTGCGATGTGATGTGGTATGTGGCCTAGGTGTGTATGGGTATTTTGTGATAGTGGGGGTTGTGTAGGAGTGTCGTAGTGTTAGAACATTACTTTACTTTCATTATTTGGTGAGAATTACTTTGTAAGGTTAGGGTTGATTGTTTGGATTATTAGGTGCCTTGAGTTTCTATTGTTTTCTAACTTGGGAATTTTTATTCTTCCCCCGCTTGTGTAGAGGTTAATTTGTATTTTCCTACTAAGTATAAAGGTATGCTAACCCAATTTATATAAAACCTTTTTCAGATTTCCAAGGATATTATGTAGACTGTGATGGACCTAACTAAGTCATATATTGGGGACAATTATTATGTTAATGTTTTGATTTATTTTGGTACATACTTTGGAGTTTTCTTTTTTATTTCAAGCAGTTTTAATTTAAACACTCATGTGGAATATAATTTGGATTCTTTACATATATGAGTCTTGGAGTTATTTTTTCCTTAATACATCTTATATCCTGATATTGGTTACTATGAAAAGGTTAATGTCTCTAATTTCTGTGATATTTCAATACCCTTGGTGTGGGTCGCCCCTCACTAGCCTACTGGTGGCGGGACTCGGGTTTCATCATATCTTTCCCATCTTGAATAAGGAAGGTCATGAAGATTTTCTATCCCTTGACTCATCTTGATGAAGGATTCCTGTGACACCTTAGCCACTTACTAGCTTCCCTAAATTAATGTCTTATATTGTAACATTTTTTTTCAATGGATCAATTAAATTTCATAAATATCCATTGGATCAAAATAGGATCAAAATGAAATAATTATACCCCTATAAATAATTTATATGTGTTGAAAAATATTGAGCAATAAAGATTACCGTTATTACATATAAAATATGATTTTTACTTTTATTTTAATTCACTCACTAGTTATTGAGAATTTATATTTATGTAACTCACATAATTAGGATATTAATGATATTAATTTCTATCATTGTACAAAAATAATTAATCTAATATTTAGTTAGTTTCTATTGGGTGCTTACTACTACAAAAGTGAGTGTTTTTGTTTTCTTGTTGAAACCAGTAAAAGAAATTGAAATTCTTATTTTTTGGATACTTGGTTGCTATTAATTCAAAGAGATTAGTGAATAAATTATGGAATTTAATATATTAGACATTTCCACTTGTGTAATTGATTATTTTATAACCATATATAAAATATTTTTCATTCATCATTCATTCCACCATATAATTTTTTTTCATTTAGATAAACTTATTATAATTCTATTCCATATAAAATTTTTAGAATTAATTTTATTAAAGGAAACTCACACCTCTATTTCATTCCACATAGTCCAAAAATTGGTATTTTATCCTTAATAGATATCTAAACCAAAAATACTTCAAAGAAGTGATTAGTAAATATGGACAATTTTTCAAGATTTTATGGTGTTCCATAGGGATGCTCAATGGTTGATGTTCAGTGTAACGCCCCGAACCCAGTTACCCAGAGTCGGTGCATTATTACATAACATTGGCATGATCACAAGAAAGATCAAATCTCGAAAGACCGATTGGTTTAGTAGCCTTGGAAACACTAGATATATTCAGAAGTTTTACATTACATCATTAAACGAAAAACTACTACAACAACATATTGTCTCCATAAACCACACTCATATCCCCACATAATATCCCTGCAGGTCATTCATAACTTACTTCTTCACTTCCTGGGAAAAATAAAACATAGAAAAGGGGTGAGCTCAAATGCCCAGTAAGGATAACAATATAGCGGAAACTTTCAAAAATAAGAATAAACTTTTAAGGCAATGTATAACTAAAACAAAAGCCTTTCAAACATGAACTTTAAACATGGTATGGCATAAATAAAATGAAATAATGCCATTTACTTACTCACATGGATATTCTACTAATCGAATAATCACATGCAAAAATCAATAACCACTTTCATAATGTTGGAATGCATAATGCCAGACTATCATAACCACATAGCCAAGGCCTCGTGCCAAGACTACAAATAAGATTTTGTCAAAGCCTTGTGCCAAGACACTAGTTTGTCTCATGAGACCTACCGATGCATCGAGGAGCTATAGCGGGCTCCACCCGTCACTTATTAAGTCCAATGCATTCCCATATGAAAAGGTTTAAACATAACATAAACATTCGTATTAAAACTAGCATACGAAATGTCAATAATTTCACCATAAACTATGAATGGTATAAAAATAGCACATCCACAGTCAAACATATCACAAAACCTTCAATACAATATAGAAGTTTTGTATCATAATAAATCAACTTCAAATAATCTTAAAATCCATCAAAGGATGTTGACATAGATGAAATCAAAATTATTTTTAAAGAAGTATCTCCTTTTATTTTGAAATCATTTAAGATCCATATAAAATAAAACATTTTCGTTGAAAATATTCTTATAAGCTTGTATGGAAAGCTTCGACGATTTTAAAACGGCGGAAAATAACCGCACCCGCCGTATAAGTTAAAAAAAACATTCTTACCTCAATTCTGTCGAAAAGGTTAAAAAGGACCTTGTTTTGAAAACAACGGAAAGATTCCTTTATAAACCACTTATAAAAGTCAAAAAGGGTATGAATGACTTTAACTCATATTCTAGTAAATAGTAAAAATGTTTTGAAATACATTTTTAAGAAACATGGATGTGGATGATAAAGAGATCCCAGTAGATTATTACATATAAATAACCTCGGATAATGAAGAGATTGTGAAATAACCCTTACCTTGTACTTTTCCTTGGTTGGGGTAGGTTAACCTCCTGTATAATGGTGAAATAATTGTTATTAAATTATACAAGAATCATATATATTAATATGATATCATATATGATCTTTTAACATTGATTTGTTAATAATATCTTAGAATTATCGTCGTTTCGGGTGTTAACTTACTCATTTTCTTTTATATGTTTTGTTACATAAGCCATGTTTGTTGTATATTATTCATATCCAGAATGATATCAAGTCCTTAAACATCATTTTTAAATCATCAAATGATAATTATACTTGAATGGATACGATGGAGAATGAATCTCATCGCGTTCGTGGAGACGGTAGTCCGTACGTACGCACGAGCGACAATATCATTCTTTTGATATTAAAATAATATATAAATGGATGGTATATCATATATACAGAATCATTAACATGTTATATTTATTATTTACATGAGTTACACATAATTATTATACCCATCCAAATAATAATATATTGAATAACAATTACACCACGACGTGGAGACGGTAAGTCGTACGTACGCACGTATGGTGACATGTTATTCAAAGGGTGGATAGAATACTGAATATGGTTGTACCATATTTATAATAACATCACATTATATGTGAGATACTGGAGTTATTATTTTAGAATGGTAAGAACAAAGGAAGAAGAAGTGGAAGAAGAAATGAACACGGAGAAGGGTGGTGAAATCATTACCTCTTCTTCGGGTTCTTCCTTTTGATTTGATCAAAAGGGATCCTTAGGTTGCCTTTCTGATCTAACTAAGGCCTATAGGTTGTAGTGAGGGATGTTGGGAGAGTATTTGGGCAGAGTTTGGCCGAACCAAAAGGCTTGGAAGGTGTGAAGAAATGAGAAGTAGGAGTGCCCTTTTATAAGAGGGGTGAAAGGCACCTTTGGAAAAGCTAGAAATATTAATTTATAATAAATTCATATTCGGTTTCTAATGGGTTCAAAGTTTATTATTCAAAGGTTAAGGTGGGGATAGGTCGAAAACCACTCAACCAATAGAATTTAGACAGGTTTGGGTACTTATATTAACCTTATCTTTAAGTATTAACTCTAAGTTAATTAGTTTCACTTTTACAATGTCTCTTTGTATTTTTATATAATATGGTTAATAAACTTAATAAATACATCCAAGCGACCCCCAAGTGGTCCATTAATGATGAAACTATCATGAAATAAGTCTATTGGCAGAACCGTATATTTTTAGGAATTTAATATCAATTAATAATATAATATTTGTTTTAAGAACTCTTTTATGTCAATTTTGACACTATTCAATAGTTGATTTTTGTGAAACTCATAACAGATTTATTACTTCGAAAAAAGTCAATTAAATCAATCCTAATATATCATATTATCCTAGAAAATTAGTTTAATTCATTAAAAGTTTCATATTATATTTATTTTGGTATCTATAATATCAATTATTTTAATTTTTCACTATTATAGTAATTACTGCATCATCATTGTGTCATAAATAAAATAAATTATTTAATGTCTAAAAATTATAAATAAAATATCATTATGTAGGAAATTTTGTTATATTTATAATAAATATTTATAATCTAAAAGCCAACATATATAACCCTATGTAACTATTGTTTTGCTAAAAGATATATGCTTGTGTCATTTTTGTATTCATTTTAACTTAATTAAAATAAACTGTCATTATCACTTACAAGTGGATCCATGGGGTCCCAAAATAGACCCAATGATGCCCATGGTAGACCATATATCAACCAATAGGGTTAAGACACGTTTTAGGGTAATTTAGTATTATTATAATATTATTTGTTAACCCTTATTTACCGGATTTACCCTTAACCATGGTAAATAAAATATTTACCGCAGTAATTATTCAAAATGTCTAAAAATAAAAGTTACCTATTTACACAATTTGAACATCCTAATTCCAAATATGGAATCCATTTTCCTAAATTCAAAACACAGAAGTGTCAGAAATTAAAATTAATTCCCGCTGTCAAAACAAAAAAGCGTGTTTTTAAGAGATAATAACTATCAAAAGATTGATACTTGTTTATGTTCGGTTTAATTGTAAAATTATGTCCAATGACCAAAATTATATTAAATGGTAAAAATATATTCTAAATATACTTTAAAACTACTAAAATTCATAATTTATCACTATTAATTATTTTGATTAAAAAAGTTGTTTTTAATTAAAATTTAGTAATTTTCACTATTCATCAAAATATGAAAGTTATCCGAAAAGTACCAAAATTTCACCTTAGGCTAAATTAGATATTACGAATCCAAAAATGAAGTCCATTTTGAAATATAAAATATATATGATTTCAAAAAGTAGGTATTACTATTCATAACGGCTAGTTTGATTGGTTATGGTGTGTTAGAACTCGGTGTTGCGTGTAGTGCAAGTTATTGAATTATTTTAAAGAAATAACACACTATGAAATATTGGGTTGTTACATTCAGTTATTTAATGTGAGAAGATATTTTCATTGTAAAACACAAAATATAATTTTATAATATTCATAGTATATCCTTATATGAAAATTTAATATTCATTGGTATACACCTACGAAGGGTATGTAGGAAAAATTAACTTTTGATCGAATCCTCTCTTATGAACATTATGGTAAATAAATTAATGATATTTACTATAGATTAAATATGATTTAATTTAATCATGTTTTTAAATTTTAATGTAAAAAATAAAAATGGTATCTTATTAGAATCACTAATATTGGAAAAAAATTGCAAGTAATATTATATTATATATGTATATGCAAGACTTTTGATTTTTTATTATTCATAATATTGAATCAATTATTGAAATATTATCCTAATTTTCTAACATTATATGAGAATAAAACTCCATTGGTGATGTTCTTTCTTCATAACCCACATTAAAAAAAATACCTTAGTTATTACCAGGTTCCTTGTCACCTAAATTAATGAAAATTAATGATGTGATGGAAATCAAGAACATACACATGGATGCACTCATTGTAATACTAAAGAACAAAAAAATCATAGTGAAGTATAAAGATATAATGGTATTTCACGGATCTATTGTAAAAAACATCATTAATTTATATGAAATGATGGTGTATCATCTAATTGTAAAACCAAAATTCTTCAATGGGCCATTAAGATGAATAAGTTTATAAGAATGAAAAAATAATTTTGATGTGCTATAAAATTGAACAAAAAAGGAGATGTTGAAGAAACATTGAATGAATACAAGAATTTTGGACACATCAATCTAATTTTTAAAATTTTTATAAAGAAATTAAATAAAATAAGATAATAAATTATTCAATAATAGTATAACATATAGTGTATGGGATCACTCTCAATCATCATCTAAGTAAAATGCATATAATTACAAATGTAATATATATGATATTAAGATAAAAAGGTGGTAAATTTGATTACAAAATCATATTCATAAAATTATGTTTGTTATAAAAAACTATAATTTTCAATAGATGAAAAAATGAACAATTTTGGTATATTTTGACAAATAATTCAAACATAATAAAATTAAATATATTCAAAATCATAATAAAAAATATAAACTCTCTAAATAAAATAAATAACTTTTTGTTGAATTAATATATTAATCTGGTGTTGATTAATTACATTCCATTATTAAATAGATTCAATATTCCCTCTCTGAATTTTCTAATTATAATGAATACGTAGATAAAATTATAATCTCATAATGTTTAGTGATTAAACATTGTAAAAATAGATGTAGTGATAAATCTATTTCCCAATAAACAATATAAACTAATTGATTTTTATCTAATTATAAATTTGGTAATTATTTTAATAAAAATGAGAATCTATTCCATTTTTAAATACTAAAAAATTATTTCATGGTGGAGAAAATATAATTCGGCAATCCTTTAAATTTTATAAAAAATACCATCAAAAAAAATAAAGGTCCAAAAATCACATTTCAGTTGACATTAGTGGTTCTAAATTAATTTGATTTCAATAATATGTAGTCAATTTTTTTATTTTTAAATAAAATTAATCATGAAAAAAATATAATGGATGTTAAAAGTATAAATAATAAAATTCCTATTGTATATATTTTTGAATTAATCTGAATTTAAATACCATAAATATATTTATGATGGAAAAAAAACTTTTTATTATAAGTAATGGAGGAATGTAATTAATATAAGAACCATTGGTTTGATTTATATTAAATATTTTATTTATTTTTAATTCGTTAAACATGATTTTATAAGAATTAGATAATAATTTGATATTGGTGTTATATAATCCACAGAAAATAACAATTTATAGTTATTTTAATCTAACGGAAAAATGTATTATATTTATCTCATTTCCAAAATTTATATAGTATTAGTTTATAATAACATGCATGTTATCATATAAAATTATTGATTGTAAAATATTTTGAGTCATTTTTTGGTATATATATTACTTTTTCATTGTTGAATGCACATACACATGTTATGTTCAATTAAATGAACCATTTACCAGATTTTTTATGATTTATTTCTAAATTGATAATTTTCATAAGCTTGATGAGTATTTAAATAACCAAAATATTTTGTAAAATATAAAAAATGATGTATCCATTATATTGTCTACTAGACTTTTTCACCTTTATCTTTTTATTTTGATCCATGTTTTATGTATATGAAGTATAGGCCACACGTATGTTATTTTCAATGTTTATAAAAGGTACACATGGGGTAATTTCATAATATAGAAAATTTGTGCGTGTAATTATTTATTAAATTAAAAAAAATATAGATATTACAACGGTTATAAGATGATATCGGTTTAATGTGATAATGGGGTGGATTTAGAGGAAAATATTTTGATGAAGTATGTATTCACATAATAAGTAATCATTATTTATACTCAATGAACTCTACAAAAATATTTTTTTTTAAATAAACAATTAAAATTTAAATGATATTAAGAGATTTCAGACCCAATTTTATTCTTATTTTATAATATTTTATCTTATCCTCGATTTACTGGTCGGAGTAACTTATGTTTTTTAATATATTAAATTTCAGAATCAACACACTGTTGGCGTACAACTCGTAAACATCAATTAAAAGTATTGAAATTTGGACTATAATTTGACAGATCCATTTATCATGGTTGAAACGTGGTTTCCCTAAAAATTTACCCACACTATTTTGGTTCCTTAGTGTACCCAATAATGTTTCATATTTAGCGCACTATCTGGTAAACAATGTGAAATCCATCCATTTTACCCAATGAATTATATATATATATATATATATATAAAATAACCAATATTTTTTTACAATTATCAGAATCATCCACCTATCCATTATCATGTGTTATGTTATAAATCCATTTGGACCCTAATATTTATTTCCTCCTACTCTTCATATTCTTTTTCAACACACTTCTAATTATTTGGAACTGAATTTGGCTAGGGTGTGTGATCTTATCTTGGGACCTTTCTCTTTCTGATTTTGAATTCCGCACATTATCATCACTTGGTTATGGTCATGTAATTCCATTCCATAACTATTTAATGTCATACCATGAGTTCTTAGTTCATTTAAAAATAGTTTCGTTAAATTGCACATCATATTATGATCAATTGGGTATACATATATAAATGTTTCTATTAAAAAAATTTAATTTACTAATGTGTTCTAATATAATATAATCAATTTTTTGTCTATATATAAATATTGATATTTTCTTGAATTTTAAATCATATTTGGAAGTTTGATATAAAATATGAGTGTTATAGTGTCCTTGTAAATTTTCTATAAAATATACGGTTTGAAAAATTAATTTAATGGTGATTTTTTTGTTGGGATATCCTTTTTACATGGTTATACCCATATACATGTATAATATATATATATATATATATATTAAGAAAATTAAAAGATAATATGTAAATTTTCTAAATTTGGAGACATGTGTGAGTTGGGGGGGGGGGAATGATAAAATGGAAAACTTTTGGAATTTAAACGTGATACTCAATATCGGTTATAAAACACTTTTTTTAATAGAAATTGAGAGTGAATTATTTGTCAAATATTGAATGATTCAAATTTCATGAAAATTTTAATGAATTGTTTATATGTTTTTTGATGATAAAAATTGTGTTTTATTGGATTCCTATGTCCCCGTGTTGATTGAAAAAAACAAATCTTTTAATAACATTTGAAAAGAGGGAAAGAGGTATGGTGTGGCTATGAAATATGATGGACATGGAAATTGAAATGATTGAAAAGTGGTTATCAAATGGTAACATTGAGATGTTTGGTGTGATGATTTGAACAAGTATAATTACAAAGGTTCATCCCACCCTAGAATTTGGACTACAATGAAAATTTAACAAAACACATTTTATTATGGATGAGGTTAATTATATTAATTATTATGAGTTCCTCCATGATACAATCATAGATAATACATTGATCATAGGACATGTCATGGCCTTATTTACCTAAGGGATACCCATAGTGCGTTATTTTTGATATCTTACTTTTGTTACTTTGTTATACTAATTATAATATTCAAAATAAAATATTATAGAATAAGTATAAAAATTTAGGATATTAATGTATAGTGTTTTATTTATTTTATTTGAACTTATAAAACATTAATTTATAATGGTTATTTTAAAAATAGAATATATGGAATTTTTTAAAAATGAAACATTTGGACTCATTAGGGTACCATACATGGATTTTTTTTTCTCACACACTACTGAATGTCTAAATAATAGTTGTATTTCCAAGGTTTAGATATGGTTCCTGGTCACTCCCTAAGTGGGATAACATTGAGGGTGGAGAGAGACCTTAGGTCACACTGGGTAAGTTAGTTGTATTTTTTTGGTTCTATTTACATATAACATCATCCTAATAATACATTCTAAATGTCTTTTTTATTAATAACGGGAGTATTATCTATATGTGGAGACAATACCATAAATCATATGTGCTATTTCTTTGGAAGGAGTTGGAGGTGATCTCAGAAATATTATCATTATTTATTTTTTGATACATATTGTATAAATTGTTTATATTTCTTCTTCTCTACCAGCACATGGGAATCCGACATATAGATTTTCCATTCCCATAATCCAAATATTTCATAAATTTTATTTTATATGATAAATAATTCCCACATGATATAATTTGATTCAAAAAAATTAATTTTTCGCACAGGTAGATCAGGAGCACTCCCCTAGTGTGTTATTTTCTATCTCATTCATCTGATGAAGTAATGGCTAGGTTTGGTTTATGGTCAAATAGTATCAAAACCATATTTCATTAGAGTTCCTAGGTTCTGAAGATTAACATTTTCATTTTTTGTTTTCAGTACACTAGAGATAGGGATGTAGGACTTAGTAGGTTGGTAAACTATAGAGAACCTTGATTAACATACATGGATATTACATCATTTTAGATGAATAATCAATACATTACAGAAAAAATACATGCATGTTTGTTGTTATAGTGTAGTTTTATTAAAACATAGAAACAAAATATTCAATCCTAATGAACTATCTTCAACATCCCCAATAAAGATATACACCTTTAGTACTTTTACCTAAAACAATTCTTAATAACCAGGGGAAATGAAACATAAGAAATGGGTGAGATTGGATGCTCAGCAAGGTAAATAAAGGAAATGTGTAAAGATAACATAAATAAATTGTAATGGATATTGAAAATAACATTTTAAGACTATACCCTACATATTAGAGATTTTAATAAATATTTAGAATTCATAAGTCATGTGTAACACCTCAAGATTTCATAGTACGTTGTTTCTTCAAAGTAATTCAATAAAATTCACTACACGCAACACCGAGTTCTAGCACACTATGACATACAAAAAAAGTCATTAAATAGAGGTTATGAATAGTATTAAATGAATTTTGAACTTTATATAATACTTATAATATTAGAATCCATATTATGAGTTTCTTAGACCCAATGTAAGAACAAATACATTTTTTTTCAGATAAATGAAGTATTTTTCAAAAAATGAAATTTTATCGCCTTTTAATGGAGAAGCCTTTTTAAATCCAATATTTGAATCTTTTATATATTAAATTTGACAAAATAAATTTCTTCTTTGTAATCAGAAAATAAGAATTTAGTTCCAATAATGTTATGGGGTTTTTTCTGATAACATTCATATTTGGGTGAATAGTGAAAAAGACTATATTTTAACTGAAAAAAACTTTTTTAATCAAAATTATTTATATTGTCAAATTATAAATTTTAATGGTTTGGAAGTATAAATAGATTATATTTTTACCATTTAATTCATTTATTGTCATTGTAAGTAATATCACTTTGAAATTGGAGATAAACATGTGTCATACTATTGATAGTTATTATTTCATAAAAATACTCCATTTGGTTTGGACAACAAGAATTATTTTTTAATTAATAAATGAAACTTTTATGTTTTTAATATGGTAAAATAGAAATAATTTTGTGATTTTTAATATCAAAAATATATTAGGGTGAAATTTTGGTACTTTTCTGATAACATTAATATTTTCATGAATAGTGAAAATTACTAAATTTTAATTAAAAATAGTTTTTTTAATAAAAATAATTAATACTGATAAATTTTGAATTTTAGTGATTTTAAAGTACAATTAGATTACAATTTTACCATTTAATCCAATTTTGGTCATTGGACACATTTTTATATTTAAACTGGACATAAGAAAGTGTCAATCTTTTGATAGTTATTATTTGTTAAAAACATGTTTTTTGTTTCGACCACGGGAATTAATTTTAAATTAATTTCTGCCACCACTGTGTTTTGAATTTAGAAAAATGGATTCCATATTTAGAATCAGGAGTTCCAAATTGTATAAATAGTTATCTTTTATTTTTAGACGTTTTGAATAATTACTTCGGTAAATATTTTTTTACCATGGTTAAAGGGTAAATCCGGTAAATAAGGGTAAAAAATAATATTATAATAATACTAAATTACCCTAAAACATGTCGTAACCCTATTGGTTGATACAATTACATCCATGGGTATCTTTGGGTCTATTTTGGGACCCCATGGAGAAACTTTTAACTGATAATGATACTTTGTATTAATTAAGTTAAAGTAAATACAAAAATGACATAAGCATATATCTTATACAAAAAAAATTTTTACATAGGGTTATATATGTTATATTTTCGACTATAAATATTCATTAGAAATATAATAATAGTTAATACATAATGGTATTTGTTTTATTATTTTTAGACATCTAATAAACTAAATTATTTATGACACAATAATGATGTAGTGTTTTCCTCATTAATAAATGATTTAAATAAATAAGATTATAAACACTAAAATAATACCCTAAACCTGTAAAATTATTATTGGATGATTTCATTTCGATCATGAGTCATCTTATATTCAACTTTAATGAGATTTATACCTTTAGAAACCGAATATCATTATATAAAAAATTATATTTTCAATCATTCCTAAAGAGCCCCCCTCCCCCTTATAATAGGACACCACTTATAACCAATTATTCCCACCTCTCAAACCTTTTTCCACATCCAAACTCTGCCAAATTAATCACCCTACATCTCTCTCCTCCTCATATAAGCCTTAAAATATGCATAAGGCACATAATGTTTCCTTTGTTTCAAACCAAATTGAGTTACCCAAATTAAAGGTAACGATTTCTCTTAACTTATTTTCTATTATTTTATCTCTCCAACCCCTAAACTCATTTTATTATTTTCTTTTGTAACAAAACAAGTATCCTCAATATACTAGGATGTTGTTATTATAATTATTTGAACTACACATACACACACCACTATCTAATGGGTGAAGAACATAATGTTTCTGTGGATTACAACCAAACGCCTCACGAAATGATGATTGTTCAATTATCTCCTACAACCTCTCATGGTGTTCATTTTGATGGAACTATAATTAAATATGATATTAATGATATTTATTATATAAGATTCTGTAATTCCATTTTATATCATACCATTATTCATTTAATGTTGTATATATATACGATAATTTCATTTGAAGAAGTGGGACTACCGCCCCCATAATGTGATATGACTTGTTCATACCATACATGGAACATATAAAGGATGGTGTTAATTAATTTAAGTAAAATATATAAGATATTATATTATACTAGAATAATAATATACCTATGTGTCATTTGGTTTTTATTCCTTTTAAAATGAAAAATGAAATGGAAGTAGTGTTTGTTCGTACGTACGGATTACCGTATCGACGAACATGATGAGATTCATTACCCCATCATATCCATTAAAGGCTAATTTTCATTTTATGGATAAAAATAATGTTTAATGACATAATAAAATTATGTATATAAATATAATATATCCTATTCATAAAAAACATGACGTACGTAACCAAGCATATAAAGAAGAATGAATCAATTAACACTGAAACAATGATAATACTAAAAGGAAATTTTAGATGATCATATATGATATCTTATTAATGAATATGATTCTTGAATAATTTAATTACAATTATTTCACCATTATATAGGAGTTTAAGTTACCCTAGACCAAGGAAAAGTACAAGGTATGGGGTTTTCATCTCACTCCTTATTCTTGTGAGATTCGTACCATATTGCCCCTATTACATTTTGTGTGGTGCATGTACTGCCCATAATTGTATTCTTTTTGTAATAAAATTTAATTTATGTGTATCTACATGTTCATTATATGGTACCTCTTTCATGGGGTGTATGTTTCGTAAGTTACCAAATTGGTTAGGGTTTATTTCACAATCACTTCATTATGTGAGGTTTTTTATACATAATTATCTACTGGGACCTCTTTATCATCCACATACATGTTTCATAAAAATGTATTTCAAAACATTCTTACTATTTTACAGAATTTGGGTTAAAGTCATTTATACCCTTGTTTGACTTTTTATAAGATATTTATAAATGAATCATTCCGTCATTTTCCAAACAAGGTCCTTTTTAACCTTTTCGACAGAATTAAGGAAAGAATGTATTTTTTTAACTTATACGGCAGGTGTGGCTATTTTCCGCCATTATTAAACCTTTGAATATTCCCATAAAAGCTTATAATAATATTTTCAAATTAAATGTTTTCTTTTATAATTATTTGAATTTTAAATGATTTCAAAAAAAGAGATATTTCTCTCAAATAGATTTGATTTCATCTATGTCAACATCCTTTGATAAATTTTACACCTGTTTGAAGTTTATTTATAATGATAAAAATCTTATATATTGTATTTAAGGTTTTGATATATGTTTTACTATGGATGAGTCCTTTTTTATGCAATTAATGGCTAATGATTAATGTTTTGGAATTTTTTATGCTAGTTTTTATATGAATGTTAATGTTATATTTCATCCTCTTCTTAAGATGAATGTGTTGGACTAGTATGTTGCGGGTTGGGGACCGGTAAAAGTAAGCCCTCCGGGTTGGGGTCCGGTTACAGTTGATCCTCCGGGTTGGTGTCCGGTTATTAGAGGCACATCGGGTTAGTGTCCGGTTATTAGAGGCACTCCGGGTTGGTGTCTGGTTATTAGAGGTACTCCGGGTTGGAGTCCAGTTACAGAGGCTCTCCGGGTCAGGTTCCGGTTACATTTACCCCTTAGGTCTTGGAAAGAGGCCTTGACACAGAAATTAAAGTTTAGAATTATGCATTCCAATATTAAGAAAGTGGTTATTCATATTTCATGTGATTATTCTACTAGTATAATATCAATGTGAGTAAGTAAATGGTATTATATCAATTTATTTCTTTCATATTATGCTAAAGATCAAGTTTAAAAGGATTTTGTTTTTGTTATACATTGCCATAAATGTTTATACTTATTTATGAAAGTTTCCTATATATTGTTATCCTTACTAGGAATCTGAGATCACCCTTTTCTATGTTTTATTTTTACCAATATGTGATGAAGTAATTTATGAATGACCTGCAAGGATAGTATAAGGTGTTATGAGTGTGGTCTATGGAGACAAGATGTTGTTGTAGTTTTTCACTTTATTATGTAATGTAAACATTATGAATGTATCTAGTAATTCCAAGGCTACTAAACTAATCGGTATTTCTAGACATGATCTTTTGTAATCATTCCAATGTTATTTATTAATGCATGGACTCTATGTAACTTTGGTCGGGGTGTTATAGTTGGTATTTGAGGAAGTTTAGTACAAACCTTGGAATCTATATTTAGATAAACTCTGATTAGAGCACATAGACCTATCATGGACATTGAGGATTAGTATAGAAGAACTTCCTATAATTTTGGTATTGTAGAGATTTTGTAATTTTTCCAAGAAATACATCCCTGTATGGATATGAGAAGGTAGAGGAGGCTCGGGAATAGATGTACCTAGTGGTAACACCCGAATACACCGCTTTTAGCTAGACTTAAACGGGAAATGGTGCATGACAACGGGCCTTGCTGCACTCTTGGTTACGACACTCCTGGGAGATATGCATAGGATAATTATCATTTTCTTAACAAACCATTATGAATTGTTTATGAGTATATACTTTCTCAAAGAAAACATATTTATGATTATGGATTATATCCATAAACTGTTCAAATTATGTTAAGTGTTTTACATGTTTGGAGTTATGTATTTCGATTCATAAACTAACCTAGTTTATTCCATTGTATAAAAATGGAACCCAGTATAAGGAATGTGAACTCCAGAAATACGTATGATCCAAATAGTAAGAAGGATCATATCTTTCACGGTATTAATCCAACAATTATAAAGGAAATAATATCCCTTGTATTCTGAACTTATGAAGAAATAGTATCATGTGTTAATAAGATAAGTAAATAATTCTCCTATTCCTATGGATTTGAAGGGAAGAAAGAGAAGAAAAGGATGGAAGAGATAATGATGGATAATGGGAAGAGGGAAAAGAAGAAATTTCCCTTATGTGATAACTATGGGAAGAAACACCCTGGAACTTGCCTGAAGGGAATGTGAGTTTTTTATAAGTGTGGAAAAAAGGGACACCATGTACATGATTGTAAGGGTAAGAAAAAGGTTTCAAATGTATAATGCTTCATTTGTAAGGAGTTGGGATACTATGTGAACCAATGTCCAAATCATCAGAGTATGCCCCAAATGATTTTATTGGATAATAATCATGTTATGATACTACCACGATGAGGAGGAATGATTAGAGATCTTATGTTGTTATTAAAAAATTTATGTCATTTGAGTGTTGTATCAACTATGTACTGGATATAATAATTATGGAGTGTATAAGGATTGTACTGATGTACTATCTCATTAAGGACTTTAGATTGTGTGGAACCAAGAAAAGTGACTCAATAGCAGGTTAAAATTTTGGAAAATATATGGTTTAGAGAAAAATAAACAATAATATAGTTCTGATACCGAGGTAGTGATTTTGGAATAATACATGATTGATTTGGATAAATTATATTGGATATTCTTAAATACCTTGAAACTGATTAATGATTTGTATATTCTATCATTGTTGGATTTTACAACATTTTTGGATAGGAGTATATCCAATATTCTATAATTAATAAGGGATCATGAATGTAATCAATAAGGTTATATGGTAATTCGGGATGTTTTAGTGTTTTAAAAGAATACATGATGAAGGTGTTCACATGTTTTTACGCAGAAAAAAGGATCTTCATTGTGTTTACCTTCCTTATAAATTTTGGACTGTGAATTTGGATTGAAGTATTTTGGATAAATCTAGTTTGATATTTTTTTGGATTTCCATAAAAGGACAACGCAGAGGCCGGGCGGCAACCGGTCGTGTCCGGCAAGGCCGTGAGACTTGAACCCACAACCAAAGGGCGACAAGGGTGTATCACCTACCACTGTCCCAAGCGATGTAATAGATTGAATAATGTAATTTTTTTAAAAAAAAATCTTGTAGATGAACTATAAATTCATTTTTTTTGAAACCTATACGAATAGGATAAATAGAATATTATTTTAAGTTTTATTATCTTTTAGAGTGAAAGATGAGTTGGTGGTAGAAATGCATTAAAGATGGGACTCTATTTTTCATGTATATATTATTATTCATCTCTTATTATAGGAAGAAATTAATTCTTATACATTAGTGAAGGGATCTTAAAACAAAAAAATTTGTTATCCTAATACCATATGATTTGTTGAACTGATGGTATTTTAAATCATCATAGATTGAAGAATTTAAGGCCCTCAATTTTACCCTTGATTGTGATTGATGACCTCAATAACTACCTATAAATATTTATGATTTTTTCCAATTATATTTCTCTAATTTCAACCAATGTTCTCCTAATCAAGATCATAATAAGTTGGTGACCCTTTCATTTCACTTTTCCTCTTATTAAGACTATATTTTGTTAACCTAATTACCGATGTCGGTTTTCCCAAAGGTATTTTCTATTTTCAACATTTAATTTTTGAAAAATAATTTCAAAATGCGAGGATTCAATTTATTAAAGGAGTGAATAATGTAACACCCCATGATTTCACAGTACGTTATTTCTTCAATGTAATTCAATAACTTTCACTATAAGGAACACTGAGTTCTAGCGCACCATGACTTTTCCAAACAAGTCGTTTAAAAGTGGTTATGAATAGTATTAACTGAATTTTGAAATTTATATAATCCATATAATTTTATAATCCATATTATGAGTTTCTTATATGCAATGTAAGATCAAATACAGTGTTCTCAGATAAATGAAGTATTTTTTTTAAAATGCAATTTCACAGCCTTTTAATGGAGAAGCCTTTTTAAATCCAATATTTAAAACTTCTATATATTTAATTTGACAAAATAAACTTCATCTCTATAATAAGGAAATAATAATTTAGTTTCAATAATGTTTTGGTGTTTTTTCTAATAACATTCATATTTGGGTGAATAGTGAAAAATAATATATTTTAACTGAAAACAACTTTTTTAATAAAAAATAATTTATATTGTTAAATTAAACA
The DNA here is from genome assembly GCA_963277665.1 of Viscum album. Lineage (NCBI taxonomy): Eukaryota > Viridiplantae > Streptophyta > Magnoliopsida > Santalales > Viscaceae > Viscum > Viscum album. Next base: position 134,186,607 of record OY728162.1, read on the forward strand.
TTTTAATGGTTTGGAAGTATAAATAGATTATATTTTTACCATTTAATACAATGATGTTCATTGTATGTAATTTCACTTTGAAATTGGAGATAAACATGTGTCAGACTTTTGATAGTTATTATTTTTTAAAAATACACCTTTTGGTTTTGACAGTGGGTATTAATTTTAAATTAATAAATGCAACTTTTATGTATTTAATTTGGTTAAATATAATTCATTTTTTGATTCGTAATATCAAAATTACATTAGGGTGAAATTTTGGTACTTTTCTGATAACTTTCATATTTTGATTAATAGTGAAAATTACTAAATTTTAATTAAAAATAACTTATTTAATCGAAATAATTAATACTGATAAATTATTCATTTGAGTGATTTTAAATTATAATTATATTATAACTTTAAAATTTAATCCAATGTTAGTCATTGGACACAATTTCATATTTAAACGAGACATAAGAAAGTGTCAATCTTTTGATAGTTATTGTTTGTTAAGAACACGCTTTTTGTTTCGACATTTGGAATTAATTTTAAATTAATTTCTATCACCTATGTGTTTTGAATTTATAAAAATTGATTCCATATTTAAAATCAGAATGTTCCAAATTGTGTAAATATGTATCTTTTATTTTTATACGTTTTGAATAATTACTTCGGTAAATATTTTATTTACCATTGTTAAAGGATAAATCTAGTAAATAAGGGTAAAAATAATATTATAATAATACAAAATTACCCTAAAACTTGTTCTAACCCTATTGGTTGATACATTTCCGACCATGGGCACCTTTGGGTCGATTTTGGGACCCCATGGAGCCACTTGTAAGTGATAATGACACTTTGTATTAATTAAGTTAAAGTAAATACAAAAATGACATAAGGATATATCTTTTATAAAAACAATTTTTACATAGGGTTATATATGTTATATTTTCAACTATAAATATTAATTATAAATATAATAATATTTCTTACATCATTGTATTTTTTTAATAATTTTTAGACATCTAATAAACTATATTTTTTATGACACAATAATGATGAAGTGTTTACCTCATTAATAAATGATTTAAATAAATAAGATTATAAACACTAAAATAATACCCACAACCTGTCCAATTTGGATTGGATGATTTCATTTAGATCATGATTCATCATATATTCAAATTTAATGAGTTTTTTACCTTTAGAAACCGAATATCATTATATAATAAAATAATATTTTCAATCGTTCCTAAAGAGCCCCTCTTCCCCCATATAAAAGGACACCACTTATAACCAATTCTTCGCACCTCTCAAACCTTTTTCCTCATCCAACCTCTGCCCAATGGATCTCCCTACATCTCTATCCTCCTCCTAGAAACCTTACCTTAGGCATAAGGCACTTCAAGAGTTCTTTTGGTTAAAAAAAGGAGTTACCCAAATCAAAGGTAACGATTTCTCTTAACTTTTTTTATTTTATTTTACTTCTTCGACCCTTAAACTACTTTTATTATTTTCTTTTGTAACAACAAAAGTATCCTCAATATACTAGGATGTTTTTATTATAATTCATATAACTACACTTACACACACCTCCATCTAATGGGTGAAGAACATAATATTTCTGTGGATGGAAACCAAACGCCTCACGAAACGATGATTGTGCAATTATCTCCTTCCACCTATCATGGTGTTAATTTTGATGGAACTATAATTCAATATGATATTAATGATATTTATTATATAAGCTTCTGGAATTCCATTTTATTTTATACCATTATTTGTTTCATGTTGTATATATATACGATAATTTCATTTGAGGAAGTGCGGACTACCTCCCCCTTAATGTGATATGACTCGTTCATACCATACATGGAACATATAAAGGATGTTGTAAATGAATTTAAGTAACATATATAAGATATTATATTATACTGGAATTATAATATACCTATGTATCATTTGGTTTTTATTCCTTTTAAAAGTAAAAATGAAATGGAAGTAGTGTTCATGCGTACGTACGGATTACCGTCTCCACGAACTTGGTGAAATTAATTTCCCCATGATATCAATTAAAGTCTAATTTTCATTTGATGGTTAAAAATAATGTTTAATGACATAATATCATTCTGTATATAAATAATATATATTATATTCACAACAAACATGACTTACATAACCAAGCATATAAATAAGAACGAATCAGTTAACACTGAAACAACGATAATACTAAAAGGCAATATTAGAAGATCATATATGATATCATATTAATGAATATTATTCTTGAATAATTTAATAACAATTATTTCACCATTATACAGGAGTTTAAGATACCCTCGTCCAAGGAAAAGTACAGGGTAATGGGTTTTCATCTCACTCATTATTCTCGTGAGATTCATACCATATTTCCACTATTACCTTTTGTGTTGTGTATGTTCTGCCCATAATTGTATTCTTTGTATAATACAATTTAATTTATGTTTATCTGCATATTCATTATATGATACCTCTTTCATGGGGTGCATGTTTCATATGTTACCAAATTGGTATGGGTTTATTTCAGAATCTCATCATTATCTGAGGTTGTTTATACGTAATTGTCTATTGGGACCTCTTTATCATCCACATCCATGTTTCTTAAAAATGTATTTCAAAGAATTCATAATATTTTACATAATATGGGTTAAAGTCATTTATACCGTTTTTTGAATTTTTTTAAGAAGTTTATAAAGGAATCTTTCCGTCGTTTTCCAAACAAGGTCCTTTTTAACATTTTCGACAGAATTAAGTTAAGAATGTCTTTTTTTAACTTATACGGCAGGTGCGGATATTTTCCACCTTTATAAAATCTTTGAATCATCCCTTAAAATAATAAAATAATATTTTCAAAGTATATGTTTTCTTTTATAATTATGTGACTTTTAAATGATTTAAAAAAGAGATATTTTTCTCAAATAGTTTTGATTTCATATATATCAACATCCTTTGAAACATTTTACACATGTTTGATGTTGATTTGTTATGATAAAAATCATCCATACTGTATGTAAGGTTTTGTGATATGTTTGACTATGGATGAGTCATTCTAATGCCATCAATGGCTTATGATTAATGTTTTGGAATTTCCAATGCTAGTTTTAATACGAATGTTTATGTTATATTTCATTCTCTTCTTAAGATGAATGTGTTGGACTAGTATGCCCTGGGTTGGGGACCGGTAAAACTAAGCCCCCCGGGTTGGGGTCCAGTTATAGCAGACCCTCTGTATTGGTGTCTGGTTATTAGAGGTACTCCGGGTTGGTGTTCGGTTATTAGAGGCACTCCGGGTTGGTGTCCGGTTACTAGAGGCACTCCGGGTTGGAGTCTAGTTACAGAGGCTCTCCGGGTTGGGTTCCTGTTACAGTTATCCCTTAGGTCATGGCATGAGGCCTTGACAAAAAAATTAATGTTTGGCATTATGAATTCCATTATTATGAAAGTGGTTATTGATATTGTGTGTTATTATTTTAATAGTTGAATATCCATGTGAGTAAGTAAATGGAATTTTTTCATTTTATATCTTCCATATTATGGTGAAGTTCAAGTTTAGAAAGATTTTGTTTTAGTTATACATTGCCTTATATGTTTATCCTTATTTGTGAAATTTTTCGCTATATTGTTATACTTACTGGGTATTTGAGCTCACTCTTTTCTATGTTTTATTTTTCCCAGGATGTGAAGAAGTAATTTATGAATGACCTGCAGGGATAGTATGAGGTGTTATGAGTGTGGTCTATGGAGACAAGATGTTGTTGTAGTTTTTCACTTTATGATGTAATGTAAACTTTATGAATGTATCTAGTGATTACAAGGCTAATAAACTAATCGATATTTCTAGAATTTATCTTTTATAATCATGCCAATGTTATGTAATAATGCACCGACTCTGGGTAACAGGGGTCAGGGTATTACAAGATGAATCATAATGAAATATAGAATATAATCCATGAAATTTTAACATAGGAATAAAACATAGAAATGTGGAAGAAACATAAGAATATAATATGATTTTCATAATATCCAAGGCATCACTTCCAATACCATCATTGTATCATGAGTTTATTACACACACAATCTTTGTAGCCATCGTTCACTCCCATTTCCATCTTAGTAGACAGGGTTTACTCCTAATACATTATTAGTCTATCTCATGAGATATAATTCTTTACCCAATGAATTATATATATATAGGTCCCACACATCTCTTAATGAAATCATACATAAATATTCAAAAATATCATAAATAATCATATAATAACTCATTAAATGAAATCGGAATCATAAATATTTTAACATATCATCGCCTGTGGAAAAAGTACAGGATTCATAATAATTTCATCAAAATAAAAACTTGTTAAAGGGTAATAGTTTCATCAAAATATAACCCATGTAGGAGTAACATGTTTCATAAACACTATTAAATTAAGCCTAACCCATTTATATAAATATTATGAGTGGATCCTTTAGATCATTTCCAAAAAAGGCATAAGTAACATAAATAGATGTCATATTAGATGAAAAATAATTTCAAAATATCATTCAAAAATTTTTCTTCAACAAAATATCATTTTTATATGACAAATACATTTTAATACATTAAACCATTTTATAATAATTTTCATAGAAAATTCCCAAAATGTTTATAAAGAATACTTGAAATAATTTGGAAAATATTTTTCCCTTGAAAACTAAAAAAATATTGAAAACATTTATTAGGACATATCATTGACAATGTCTTTTAAAACATATAAATAAATCTTGAATATGTTTTTAAATCCATTTCCTTGAAAATAGTTTTAAAACTTATAAATGATGCTTTAAAATGTTTAACAACCATTTCACTGAAAAAATATAAGTAATGACTGAAAATGTTATCAAACACATTTCTATGAAAATATATTTATAAAAAAAATCATAAAAACTAACCTTTAAAATGAACAAAAATCATCTTAGGATTAAGAGTGGAAAAATCCACACATTTCATACGAGGTAGAAATAACATTCCTTTTACATGGTAAAAAGGTATGAAAAATGCCTCATTCAGAAAACAACAAGAATATAGCTTTTAAAACATTGGTAAAATAAAAAAAGGTGAAAATAAATTTTAATTATCATAGTATATTACTATAATATTCTCGGAAACCCGTTTTAAAAAATATAGTTTTAGAAGGAATACATATCCTCGACCGAATGGAGGGTAAAATTTGCTTTCATAAAAAACAGTTTCTTAACTATAATATGTACTAAATACTAGAAGAAATGGTTCCAATATATGGATAAAAAATTAATATCCATATGATAATAAAATTTATGAATTTTATTGAGATATGGGTCATATCATTTCATCAAATGAAGGAAAAACATAAAGAATCTTGAAAACGTTATGAGATTGATTCAATAAAGTCTTATAACATGGTAACTAGAGATCATACTATACATGTATTAAAAATAAATTACATGAAACATAAAATATCATTAAAATAATTAAATTAAAAATATAATATTCAAGATGGATATATGTACACCACAAAAGAGAATTTATGTTTATAAGAAAATCATGACTCTCAAATAAAGAAAATTAAGACAAAACTATTTCACCGATTAGGTAACATTTGAAACATAATCCCCATGGTAAAAATATAATAAAATGGATACATGAATACACATAAATTTATTTATAATATAAATGGAATTCAATCATATTTAGTATATACACCACACCTGAAAGAGTGGGGAATATATCATGTATCACAAAAAAATAAAAAGTGGGATGAAATCCCCTTACCTTGTGTATTGACTCTCATCATCATCATTTAAAAATTGAGTATAAGAAATATAATTTTATTATATATCTTGTATAGAACCGTATTATTATATCTAATACAATATATGGATATATTATGTCTCTATATTACATTCTTTTTAGAAATTTCATGTTAAGGTTACGCTTTGTGTAATATTCACTTTGTTTTTTTCTTATGTCTTAATGTTTTATATCATTTGTCCATATATATATATATATCATGACATAAAATATAAAAAAAATGATAAAACTATCATTAAAATACATTATATAATTTTATAATAATCTAAATCATATAGAATTATACACCATACATGAAGATGGTAAGCCATACGTATGCATGAACATTGTTTTAGTTTTAATTATCGTATTGAATGAAATAAAGTAATATATATATATATATATATATGTATATATGTATATATATATATTAAAATATTATTATTATATAATATATATCCTACAATATCACTAAAATCATTCTTACAACTTTCCATGTATCATGTGAACAAATTACATCACTTTGAGGGGATAGTAGTCCACCCTTCCTCAAGAAAAATTATCATATTTACACAAAATAGAAAGTAAAAAAGACATGTGTTGTAAAAAGAATACATAATATTAAATAGATAATAAATACACCATATAATATATATAATTATATTTTCCATCATAATTTCCACTAGGAGATGTGATGAAAGGAAAATGAACAATCATCATTTAGTGAGGCGGTAGATCACTATACATGTAAAAAGTATGTCTGTTATGCATTGGATGGAGTTGGGTGTAATTTTAGGTTGAACCCTTATAAAAAAACATAATAGTCTAATTAGGATACGTTGTTTTTATAAAAACATGTAATAATGATATTGGGTGTGTTAGATATGGAAACTAAAAGAAAGGGACTTGATAGGAGGCCTTACCACTTAATCAGGTAAATTCTTTTTGGTTTCTCCAAAAAGGATTTCTTCGATTTCATTAATCCCAAGGGAAGGATTCATGGAGAAAGGGATAGATTTGGGATCTTATTTGAGAATATTTTGGGTAATACAAGTGGAGTTAGAGGTGTGAGGACATGGGATGAGAGGAGGCCTTCTATAGTAGATGAGGAGTGACTCTCCTGAAAATATTTGAGGAGAGAATTCCACCCACATTTTTCATGTTTCAAGGGGATCCTGCAATAGAAAAAAGTAAATGAAAAGGTGTATAGGGTCCATATATTGGCATAAAATGTATATTGGAAAAGATTATAGGTTATTTTGAGTCTTAAATAAAAGGTTTCACTAGTATAAACATGGCCATTAATGTCATCATTTTAACATTTGTTCTTTAAAACTGACATTAAAAGTTACGTTTTAGCACAATATTTTCAAGTAGAAAAAGATAAAAAGATAATACAGGTTTTATATATTTTATTATGATTCAATTTTATAGGTCATGGAGCTAAAATATACTTATAGATAAAAAGTTATGGATGTGGTAAGTTGAACATTTAAAGACATGATTTTTAACATAGATTTTTTTCAGTAACTTACATTGAAATTCAATTTTTTGTGTCATTTTTTTCTATAAAAATATTAAAAATAAAATCCATGTTTTATAAAATTTATCAATATTTTATTTTACATGTTTTTGAGCTAAAACAAACTTACGGAGAAAATGTTATGGATGTTGATATTTTAAAATAATAAGACTACATTTTTAACATCATGTATTTTCAGCAACCAACGTTAAAATCAACTTTTTGGAATTGATTTTTCAAATAATCAATGTTAAAAAAACATTGAATGTTGTATATAATTTATTAATATTATATTTTCCTAGTCGTGGAGAAAAAACTGACTTTTGGATCAAATTTTATCGAGTTTGGAATTTGAATATTGTAGGACTTCACTTTTGTAGTCAGTTTTGTCAGCAACTGATGTTAAAATTCACATTTTGTGGTTGGTTTTTTATATAAATGACCTTAAAAGTCTATTAATGGATTTTTTTAAAATAATAGTTGTTAAACCCCCATCATGATTATAGTTTTAACATCGGATATACATTTACTATATGTTTAATGTAAATTTAAAATAAGTAGGGTTGGTATTTCAATTTATTCATTGTGCATGTTTCTATTTTGAAAATACCAAATAATTTTTGATGGATCACAACCATAAATATTTTCATTTACTATATATACATCTTCATTCACATTAATTCAACATTTTTGACATTTTCTCTCCTATAAAAATATCAACAATTCTTCGATCGATGATTTGTACATGTATGTATTCTACTCATTTAATTTCATTATTATTTCCTCCCATATCACTAAAAAAATTGTTAAATTTTTATTGTTATGATGAATAATTATGTTGATCAAAATACTAAGATAAAACATCTACTATAGATTCATCAGTTTAGGAGGGAATTTTTTTTTCAGTCACAGCCTTCATTACCACATGAGTTCTTCCTTAAAAAAAGTGAAATAACAAAAAACAACATAATAATTAAAAAAACAATAGAAAATTAAAATTAGGTTGAATATTTAAGTTTTCTATTATTTTTGCCATTTTTTGTATATATTTTTTGTTATTTTTTCTCATGTTTTGATAGAATTGAGTTTTATTAATTGAAACATAACAAGGTACCACTTATGACTACCCAAACTTATGATCTGTAAGTCTGTTTTAGCTTAATGACTAGTCAAATCGAAGCATAAGAAACCTACTATATTCTAATATTAAGAGTTTAAATTTGTTAAAGTAAATTTTTCGCAAACTCTATGTGATGAAATATTTTTTAAAAACATACATTTCAAGTCAATTTTTATCAGAAACCGATGTATAACCCCATGTAGAATCAGAATTTTGGACATCAGTTTTCTAAAAATCCAACATTGAAAGTTCAATATTTTCCTTTTTAACATTGATTTATAGAATCCTATGTCCGAGAATGAATGATCCTATCATTTAGTGTCATTTTTTTATTAAAATAACAAACATATAATGGTGTGGTCTAACTTCATACATCGCCTTATATGAAAACTGCCACCAAAGACCCATGAGGGTAGAGTTTCAACATCAGTTTTTTATAAATTACCATAGTGAAAAATTCATAAAGCCTGCTTTTAAATTAATATTTAGATGTAAAATTATAAAACCAAACATTTAAATTTCTATGTTTAACATAATCATTAATGATGTCGATAAAAAATTGATGTTATAATATTAAAAAACTGATAAGGAAAAACATTTTCTCACTAGTGTTTACTCCTTAGTAAAGACTAATATTACCTTAATTGATGTAATTAATTATAAGTACATTCACTAATATTTTTTGTCAACAAATAAGTTGTCCTTATTATAAAATATATGTTATTATAATAAAAATATTTAATACATTATTCCAACTTTAAATCAATTAAGTAGAATAATTTAATATAAAATTAATCTCATTACGGGATGACACTGTGGGTTTTTAAAGTAAAAAATACCAAAATATTTCAATTTCTTAATATCAAATTTCAATTTGAAAATGGTTCTATTGACCTTCATTATATTAAGGGATAAAATTATTATCTAATTTAACATTTAACTAATTTAAAATTTAATTTAACCATATAAAAAAATTAAAGAAAAAGTAGTATTCAATTAAAATCAAGTATTCTTAACTATTAATTAAAACTGAACCCTAATTGAAAAATAAAAATAATTTATCAGAACATAATTTTTAGTTTTTTTCATCCAAATATTATGTTTATATTAACATTTTAAATTTAAAAAAGTTATAAAATTGTATTTAAAATGGATTCTCCAATAAAAGGTAGAAAAACTACCTTTAGAAAATAAGTTCTTATGCATAAATTGAGGTTATTTTATCTTATGTCTTTCAAATATATTGGTTGAATATCCAAAATATTTGAATAAATCTGTAACATTTATATTATTGTAATTTAACTAACTAATTTTAATTAATAATATTTATTAGGTTAAAATAACTTTATCACTATAAAAATAATAGTATTTTCCCTTTTATTCAATAAATTTCTATATTCATTTTTAATTATTTAGTAGCCTATGAATTTATCAAAAATTTGTGTAAACCATATGTTTTAATAAATTAGTAAATATTATTCATAAATTCTAATTTAATGGATATATTATATCGTATTATTTTAAATAATTACATTTTAATGGTATACTACAGTTTAGTAAATATCACTCTTTCATGTTACAAAAACCATCGATGAAAGTCATTGTTACATGTAATGCAAGATAACCATGGTGGTCCATATAGAGAAAGCTCTAATTTATGTTGCGTGTAGTGCATAATTATCATTGTTTTATGTATATCAAAAGCTAAACATAGTGCATTAATATAAAATAAACTATTTTCTATGTTGCATGAAATTCAAAATATCAAAATGATTTAATTAAATAAATAATAATAATTCACTAAATCTTGGGGTATTACATCTAACCCCCTTAAAATAGTTTTTCTCTTGAAACTAATATAGATTATCAAATGTTTAATACATAAATTATTCATCCATAGAAACCCATATCGTAAAAATGAATAGTAAACCATCCTTTAAAATAAAAATTTGAAAACATAGTGGTCACCCAAAGTAACATATAACTAGGTTTCCATATATGAGAAAAATAGAGGGTTGTGAAAACATGAAAATATGAGAAAAATATATCTATCAAGTTCATATAAAGAGTGATAGAGAATAATTTCAGGAGATAGTTAACAATCAGAAAGCTGTAAATATTCGATGAACTAAGGGACCATATGATTCACAAATAATAGAGGTATGATGACAAAATTTATGGTTTAAATATCAATTTTATTAAATTTAAATAATTATCATTAAATGGAATACTTTAATGACTTCGGGAAAACATCACCCTTGTTGGTATTTTATCTACTTCACCTGTATCTCCAAAAAAAGGTGAATTTTTCATTCCCTATTCACTAACAGATCAAGAGATCCATGATATTCTATCCCATCTATCATCAGTTATCATAAACATCATGTTTTTATTGTATTTTTCATAATATACTGAAATCCATATGTGGTAATATAAAAATTTATTCTCAACAACATCATCCAATGTTTAACTTAATATTTCCACAAATGGGCAACCATATAACCCTTCTGAAAGATAAAAATAAAATACTTTATAAAAAGTCATAGAATCAGATTAATATTGATCCCTATATAGAAAAATTTATCTCTTGGTTTTCACATTCCATATATGTTAATACCATCATCATATATATTCTCTTGAAACATGGTAATAACCCAAATTTCCATAAATTCTTTTGGAAATCTAGCAGCCTCATTATTTCAAAGGTTACTGGGTATATTATTTAAATTTAATATGTTTTAAAAACTATCCATGATGACATATAATACTTTGTAAACCAATAAAAAATAAAATCCAATATAATCAATGCTATATAATTTAATTTATACAAATCAATCATCTCTTTATCCAAGGAAAACACAACTCTCTCAACATAATGATCACATTTTGAATTTATTTTTCTTAATAAAAATACAATATTCCTATGTCTTAATCACAATTAAAAATATATTTTATATCCTTAATGAAAAAATATAGTAAAAGTACTTATATATTTCATGATTGATAAAATATTATCATTAAATTCGAAAACATAAGTTCTTACATTCAACTTTTTTCATCACCCATAACTCAAGATTCGAAAACATATTCCTTTATACACCCATCAAAGAATATGAAATATGAATCATGTATTAAGGTTCCTCAAAGTCAATATAATAATGATTCTTATATTTAATGTAAACAATACTAGAAGAAGATTGCATACATTTCACATGTTATTTATTATCTCATTTATCCTCGTGAGTATAACCAATACTCATACCAAGTTATTGATTCTCATTATTATATTTACTCTTGGGAATTATATTCACATAATTAATATGAATTAAAAATATGAAACATTAAAATTATCCATTTTCTTCTAGTTCTCTCCATCAAATAAAACCAAAAAACATTGTGTGAGAAACATTTATAATATTAAGATACCATATAATCATAAAAAATTACATATAGGGTTTTTAAATCCGAGTTCTTATATATCTAATCGATGAAACCTTGGGTTTATCCTAGGTTACTCATAGTAATTTAATATTTAAATATGTCATGAGGGTTCTTGAAGAGTTTTGTGAATTACCGAATCATATCCCTTAGGAATGTCAAACTAGGTGTATAGTAAGGCTCATTGTTATATAACAGAATACCCTGAGTCAGACTAAAACATATTTCTAGAATTATTACATCTAGGAACATCTATGACTAATCCACATACATATAGAGTATCCATATAGATATATATTTCCTTGAAACCACTCACTCTATCATTTACAAAAAATTCATGAATTTTCCCTCAATATTGACTCATCCTAATACTTATCCTTATAGACAACCCTAGATATATCCTTACAAATATTCCAAGGTATATCGTAAATTTTTTCTCATCTTATTTTTCAATGTCTGACTAAACCATTCCTTTGATTCCAACTATAGATAACCAGTAATAATAAACATGGATATTTTATTATTTTAGATGAATACATAGTACATTATAAAACAATACATGACTAAGGACTATAATAGTTTAGTGTCCTTGGAAATATTAAAACAAAATATTATATCCCCTTGAAAGAACTTCAATATCTACCATAAATATCTCGACATTTAGTAATTCTACCTAAAAAATTTCTTTATAAACCGGGGATTGGATACATAAAAAATGGGTGGGCAATAATTCTTAGTATGGTAAATAAAAAATGTGTTTACATAACATGAAAAAAAGGTATGTAACTTGATAATAAATTTTGAAGATCATACGATGCATATTAGAGGTCATAATAATGATTAATAGTTCATAACATATTATTAACAAGGAAATTAATTATATAATCCATTAAATAGTATCAAAAGAATAATACCTAGAATTGTGGAAGAAACATAAGAATATAATATGATTTCTATAGTAGTAAAGTCTTCACTACCAAGACCATCTTAGTACCTTGTGTTCACATCCCATACCATCATGGTATTCCTGGTTCACTCCCACAACCATCATAGAAATCATGTTTTACTCCTAATACCAGCTTAGTATATATTGTGATATACAAATATTTACCCAATTCAATGGAGAGACATATAGTCTTAACCCATCTCTTAATGAAATCATACATACGAGTCCCAAATGATCATAAATATTCATCTCACAACCCATTATATAAAATGGTTATCATAAACATATAAACATAACATAAATCATTGAAAAAGATACTTGTTTCATAATCATTTCATCAGAATCATAATCCATGAATGAGAAATGGATTTCATAAATATGTAACCCATTAAAAAGAAACATTTTTCTTAAAGAACCTAACATTAATCATATCCCATTTAGAGAAATAATAAGAATGGGACCTTTAGATAATTTCCTTGAAATGAATGATTAACATCAACATATGTCATATTAGATAGATAAATAATTTTCAAATATCATTCAAAAAAATTTCTGAAGTAAAATTTCCCTTGATATTTGAAAATTTATTTTTAATTCATAAAACCATTTTAAAATAAATTTCATAGAAAATACCTTGAAAACATACAAGGAATATTTCAAATCATTTTGAAAACATTTATTCCATTTAAAAATTATAAAAGAATCTTCAAATAATTTTGAAATCCATTTCATTGAAAATAATGTTGAAAAACTATAATTAAATATGGAAAACATTTTGAAAATGATTTCGTTGAGAATACATTAAAGACATATAAATTAATATTGAAAATGTTTTGAAATTATTTTATTTTAAAACATTTTGAAAACATATAACGAAATATTGAAAATGTTTTTAAACCCATTTCTTATAATATATATATTTTACAAAATTTCTAAAAAATTAAACTGTAAACATGAAAATAAATATTCAAAGGATTGACTATAGATAAATCCATACATGCCGAATGAGGTAAAATGAAAATTACATTTTTCATGTTAAAATGGTTTAAAATTTTACCTGTTCTAAAATGACAAGAAGATTCCACTGAAAACATTGGTAAAAGAAAAAATGGTTAAAAATTACTTTTCATGATCAAAGGAGATTAGTATAATGTTCTTGGAACCCTATTTTAGAAAACATGGTTTTACATAAACTTTGATCTCTAACTGAATGTAGTCTAATGTCAGGCTTTCTTGAAAAAACACATTCATAAATATATTATGTAGAAAGTTGGGATAGGTATGGTACCAATATATGAAAAATTAATTAATAACCATAGTATAAGACATTTCCATAATTTTTTTGAGAGATGGGTCATAATAGTTTATCAAAGGAAGCATAAAAGTAAATAATCTCAAAAAATAGGACATTTTTTCCTCAAAATCTTATAACTTTGAAACATTGGATAATACTCTCCATGTAAGAATAATTTATGAAATAAAACACAAAATAGTAATATAATAACTAAATTCATGATATAACACATAATATGGATGTATATACACCTCAAAATAAAATTTTTCTGTATTACAATACATGATTCTCAAAAAAGGAAAAATCAGACAGAACTATTTCACTGATTTGGTAACTTTTAAAACATAATCCCTATAAAATAAAGATCAAAAAATGGTTATGTTAATACCCATAAAGTTATTTATAATATACATATAAAACAGTCATGGGAAATATATACACCACAAAAAAATAATGTTTGGCGAACAAAGCATATATCTCACAGAAATCGAAAGTGAGATGAAATCCCCTTACCTTATGTCTTGAGTCTTGTTGAACTCTTTAAACCTCATATATAATAAATATAAATCTATTATAAATCATTTACAGAATCATATTATTATATCTAATACCATATATGGATTGATAATGATTTTATATTACTTTCTTGATATCAATTTCATGTTGAGGTTACGCTTCTGGTAACATTAACATTGTTTTTCGCTTGTGTTTTAATTTGATATATCTTCGGTTATTATACATATATCGTGTTATTTAGAATTTAAACCATGATATAAATATCATTCATATTAATCATATTTTTAATATAATAATATATATCATATATAAGTATACATTGTTCATGGAAAATGTAAGTTGTACGTAGGCATGAATGTTGTTTCAATCATTATTGTCATATTGAAAGAAAGAATGTAGAAAAATATATGTATTTATATATATATATATATCAATATTATAATATATTTACTATATCATATATATATATATATCATATATTTTCACTAAACCCATCCTTACTACATTATATTTAGTGTGTGAATAAATCGCATCACTTTGACGGGGCGATAGTCCAAACATCCTTAGATGAAATTATCGTATTTACATCAAATGGAATGTAAGAAGATATGTGTTTTAAAATGAATATAGAATCATAATGAAATTATATATAATATATATATATATATATACCATATAAACATTTTTTCCCTCCTAATTTTCGCCATGATTGGAGATAATAGAAAAATTAACAATCATCGTTTAGTGAGGCGGTAGTTCGTCGTACACATAATCATTATGTTCATTACCCATTGGATTGAGGTGTGTGTTAGTGTAATTTTAAGCCTTATCATAACATAATATTATTATATTTATGATACTAGTTTTTTTATAATATCATTTAATAAAGAGAGTAGAGGTGGTGTATAAAGAAAAATAATTGAATTGAACATGAGAGGGGTTGTTACCTCTTTATCAGGTAACTCCTTTGGGTTTGTGCCAAAAGGCTTACATGGATTTAATTATTCCCCAATGATGGAATATATGATTAAGTGAGGTATTTTTTAATATTATTTTAAAAGATATTTGGTGAACCAAATGGCTTTATATGTGTGATGATGTTGGAGGATAGGAGGCCTTTGTAGTGGATTTGGAGGGGGTACTCTTGTAAATAATTGAAGAGATAATTCATCGACATATTCTGTGTTTCATGTGGATCTAGTAATGTACTAATGTAGATAAAAGGGAGTATAGGGTCAAAATATGGCCATAAAATTCTTCTATAACAATATTATAGGTCATTCTGAGTCTTAAATTTATAGTTTAGTCTTTAGTTAAGATAAATTTTATCATAATCGATTTAATTAATTTTAATAACATTCGATAATCATTTTTTAAAAAACTAATTTAAAATTATTAGAAATTAGAAATTATTATGATTCTAAATATGGAATCTCTTTCTCCATATTCCAATAACAAAAGTGGTAGATATTAATTTTAAATTATTCTTTTTGATAAGGCGACACTATATGTTTTTAATGTAAAATATTTCGGATGTTTTCTAGGGGTTTATGTGAAATTTAAAGGTGAAATTGGTTCCAATTATGTGATTTCGATTATTTTATAAATTTTTTATATAATTATAAATATAAAAAAATATAAATTATCATTATAAATATATTAAATTAAAAAAATATTTTTGAATTACAATCTACTATTCTAAAATAATCATTAAAAATTAAACCTTACTGGAAAATAACAAACATTTAACCTAGAATTATTTTTCTGTATTCATCCAAATATGAAGTTTATTTTTATATATTAAATCTATAAAAGATCCAAAATTGAATTTATAATTGATTCACCATTAAAATGTGGTAAAACTACATTTAAAAAACAATATGTTTTTATGCAAGAAATTATGTTTCTTCTTCTCTTAGGTCTATCAAATATATTCATTGAATATAAAAAATTTTAATTTAGAATATAACATATATATTACATTAATATCACTTTTTAATAGTAATTAATTTAATTTATGATGTTAAAATAATTTTGTGACTATAAAAATAAAAATATTTTTTTATATTCAATCAGTTTTGATATACATTTATAATTAGTTGGTAAACTATAAATTTATCTTATATTTTTATAAACCATATATTTTCATAAATTCTATAATATTACTCATAAAATCTAATTTAATGGCTAGGTTTTATCTATTTATTTTAAATAATAACATTTTAATGATATACTATTGTATTGTAAAAATCGGTCATGTGTGTTATGCAAGCCATCGAGGAAAGTAATTATTGGGTGTAACACAAGATAACCTTGTCACTATAGGAAAATTTTAATTTAGTGGATGTTATTTTTAGATATCAAGGCGGTTTAAACCACCTCTAAATGCTTATGTGGCACTTTTTGAAAACCACCGCTAAAGTGCATGTCGGGAAGCTATTTGAGATGGTTAAAGCAGTTTTGTGCTGGTTTTTGGGAACCATAATAGTTGGCACATTTTCGCAGAGGTTATATTATTTTTCACGGCAAAAAAATATAACTACTCAAAAAAAGAATATAAGATGGGCCACTAGAGAGGCGGTTAGTACTACCGATAAATTTATAATCGTAGCAGCTGTTAGAACCACTGCTAAAAGAAAAATATCATTATTTAGCGGTGATTAAAACCAACCCTAAATGCACCTGTTACAGTTAGTGGCAGTTACAACTACTACTAAATAGCATATTTAAAAAAAGAACCATTTTCTGGAGCCCCTATACCAGTGCCCTAAAAACCATTCCAAGAATACCAAAACACCAACATAATATATACAACAGTCAATATGAAAAGAGATACTTGAATAAGAACAACCAAATGCATTGTTCAGTGATTAAAGGAATGCAGATAAACATATCACATGGCATAATCCTAGTATCGAATAAAATGTAGTGTTGGATTTACAAGTTTATCGCTCTCATATTCTTATACCACTTTCCCTTTTCTATTTCATCTTCAAGTTGTTTTGAATTCTTTAAACTCTTTTATAAATAAAACTTTTTTAACATAGGTTCATCCATATCATTATCATTAGACATCCTATTCAAGATTCGAAAGAATCATTTGATAGCTCAATGTAAGAAAAACCACACTAATACATCCTATTTTAGTTTTCCATTGGATCCTTTGTGTTGTATAAGCATAAGCACAATTTCCATGTTATCATGGTACTAAACCATTTCTCTTATTACCTTGAAAAATAATGAAATAAGAATATGATATTAGGAGAGGTGTCATCTATGTCCTTTAGGTTGGTAGTCGCATGGTTTTCCCTTTGGGGATCAATGTTTCGTAATTAAGCAATTGTGTCACACACCATATTTGGTCAAGCGTCTCTATTTAAGTTATTTATGTTTTTAAAAGTGACCATTGTAGACTCATATGTACTAGTTGATCCTTGAATGGATGTTCTCTTGTTGTGTCCAACTTATATGATCACCCATTGGGTGATCTAAGTGAAATGGGACAATATAATTTTATTCAAATGTTCGTACTCCCACATATCTTATAGAATTCTCAAGAATGTAATTTCTCTTTATATATGAGTATTTTATAGAACCCATGCATCCCTTAGGTGTTTGAACCACTTATAGTTGGAATATCTAAAGTGGGAAATTTCCTCGATTAACATGTCACCATCTAAGTGACTCCATTGAGATTATATATGGGTATCCAATGTTTCAATG
This sequence comes from Viscum album, assembly GCA_963277665.1. NCBI lineage: Eukaryota > Viridiplantae > Streptophyta > Magnoliopsida > Santalales > Viscaceae > Viscum > Viscum album. Next base: position 134,204,990 of record OY728162.1, read on the forward strand.
AATTGAATGAGTTAAATGTAACTGATAATGTGAAATGGATAATTAATGATGGGTTTCATTTCTTAAAATAAATAAATTGGTTTAAAATGTAATGACCCCAAGTAATTGTAATTTCATGCAAATGATTTATGATTTTTAAAATGATTCATAAGAATTATAATATTTTAAATGGGAATTGAACATGGATAAATACATGAATAAGAAGTTATTCCTTATCTATTATGACAGAAATGATTATGCCTTTATTATGTATATGGTGTAGATAGAATATATGGATGTGATGTAATTCCCCTTGCATGTTATAATTAATATATGACTTAATAGAAGTTGTGGTATGATGGTAAGAGATAACTAAGCAAGAAGATATCACAATTCCTTACATTAGGTTTTGAGCATGGTGTATCATAAAATGTAAATATATAAGTACTTTGATTTACTCACAATGTTCAATGACAAAAATTTTGACCTTATGGTGCACTCTACATCCCCTGTGTTGTTTCATGGATTCTCTCACTCTATTAGGATATAGGTCATGTACCCAATTAAATGAGCACATAGGCTCATTAGAATGGTTAGGGATGTCTACGTTATAACAAGGTCTATTCATCAGTATTATTATAAGTATATGTCTACATAAATCTTCACATAGATTTTCAATATAGGTTGATGAAATATATATATACTATATACATTTCTAATATATATAGTAACTATTTATATTTCTATTCCATCTTTGTGTCGATAAATTTAAATCCTCCTATAGTACTTTAGGAACATGATTGGGTGGTTATTTATTTATTTCTTAATTACTCAAAACATGTGGGGTGTATTGTGTTGGTGGTATACCCTTTATCATTAGGATAATGATGTGGTAATATTTTATTGTGATTAATTTATGTTAGTGTTCTGTGTGGAATTATTATAAATGAAACATAACCTATGAATTAGGTAAAATCATATATCACGTGGGTTATTCCTTATGGAATTATTATACATGACACTAAAGATAGAAAAATTGTAAAATCATCTCTCCCATGGATAAGGTTTCATAATTTTTTAAGTGTGATAGATCAGGATTAAGTATCATATTTGTTTCACACATGTGATTTATTTGGAAAAAGAGTCTTCAGTGTGGATTCCATAGAAGGAATGGAATCCTAATCCTAATATATTGTCACTCCCATTATGTATCCTAGTTATTATGATTTTTGAAATATAATAGAAGTGATCAGGATCATTCATTCAAATGTAAGAGTGTCTCATGAATGGGGTTGATATATTCCACCAGGGAATATCGATGCTTATAATAAATTATTTTTGATAGGGTAGTTGATGTTATGAATGGAAAGAAACTGGCCATGTAGTATATTTAACATTTTTCTAGGGTATAGAGTTTTAGATAATCTACTGGGAGTTTCCAATCAACATGTAATTCCTACTGAGATAATGGACACTATCATTCATAGAACCTAACTGTTCTTGGAAGCCACTTTGGAAATGGTGGGAAAACCCCATTTCAGACTATGTAGTAAAATTTCTCTTAATATTGTATCATTATTTATAGATTCTAACTATTTTTTGAAATTTTTGACACTAGGATTATTCCACACTAAAGGGTTATCTATCTTAAACATATTATAAAGACACACATTCTCATCCCTATGTATTGATACAAGATCATATCAAAGAAGTACTTCTTAGAAAGGTAAATGTAGTGGTAAATGCATTGGGCTAGAAAATGTAGGATAAGTTATTATAATGAAAAACTGATTTGAGGAAAAATGAATAAAAAAATGAATCACCACAATAAAGAGTCAATATATATGGTGTATACCACACTCGAGAAATCAAGACATAAAAGGAACCATCAGAAATCAAAAAAAAATACATAAAAGGAAACACGAGAAATAAAAAAAATTTTAGGTCATGAAAATGATTGGAGGCAAATATGTGACACATATTATACATATACATATCTACTATTACAATATTATTCTACAAATCAACACTAATAATAATCACTATCCGATGATGAACAGATATTGTCACCCTCTCCCCCTCCATCTCCCCGTACTGCTACCACTTTTAAGAACATTATATTAAAAATTAAAAAGTGTTGCATATTTATATTTAAACATAATTAGAATAAATTTTTCCAAAAGAAATGATTTTACATTTTTGTGATTTACCTTCTCAACACAAGTTGATTCAATACCACCGGGGGATATCTGCTCATCTGGTGACGTATATCAGTTAACTCTTTCTGTAAACCAAATATCTAAGACCCCTGGTCTTGAACTGTGTTTCGTAGAGAAAAAATATCTCTCTGAGCATCTCTAGATATGGACTGACTTCAACCAGGAGTAGATGCAGCTGTAATCCCTGATGACCTTCCAAAGAACTCAAATTGTATGATTCTGAAACCCATCCCTCACACTCTACCAAGATGCTCCTTTTGAAGGACATTAGCAACAGGTTCATCTTGGGAGACTGAGTAGGACTGCCCAGGATTGGCATCCCATATTGCAATAATTTTTACCAATAAAATAAATATTAATATATATAAGCATAGTTAAAACTAATAATAAGTTATTATACTGAAAAAATGGGTTCATACCCAAACTTATTTGGAATGTTCATTAACAAAACATCCATCATATTTTTTGTGAACATCCAACCACACTTCAGTTCGGGATGCTTCCTACACTAAACATTGTTACTTCGTTATACAAAGATAAATAAAAAATTTAATAAATTAACCATCTAATATTTTATTATAAATATTTAATCTAATGAAAGGATTACCAGAGTGGATCGGCATCTAGAAAATCTTTTTGACCCCGTAGTGTGAGGGATGACTTGCTTAGCTCGTCATGATGCATTCATTCTTGAGAGATCCTAAAATAAATAAAATAAAATTTAATAGTAATTTATTTAATGTCATATCCTCTTCATATACATTTATATATATATAATGAGGTAAATATAATAATATATATTTAAATACCATCTGCTTCTCATCACGATTTCTTTCAAAAAAAGCATTCCACTGTCCTTTAGGTACCCCAATTGGTAGCCTCTCATAAATTTGTTGGCTGGTAAACAATGTATCGTTTACATGACTCTATAATGTCTATTTTAAGCCTTACCATTTCTTACCATGATTTTTTGACGTCCACTTTTGTGCTATGAAATCAGAAACTGTAAATTGGAAAAACATCGATATAGAAAAAATCATGTTGAACGTATTAATAAAATGACATTAAATTACTCCATAATGTACTAAAATTACATTTATTTGGGAATAAAAAACATCAATTTTCCATCTTGGAGGCAAATTTATCCAATCATCATAAGAAATAGGATGTTAAATGGGCTCCACTGCCAACTGGCCTTGAAATTGGCCATGTAATCTCACGGAATCATCCGTTGGGACCCCATATGAATCAAATGGGACAACTATCTTATCTCCATTCATGTTCTACACATCTAAAATTTTTATATTTTCCCCAAAGAATCATTTTTTCATCTTTAATGAAAAAAAATTAATATAAAAATGTGCAATAAATTTATCTATATTAAAATTTGTACATATAACATTGACCCTCTAGTATGCCCATGATGAACTAGAAGTGACGTTCCACTGCCCTACTACTGAGGATGATTAAGGGGGAGTCGAAAACGCAGCTTCTAAAGGGATTCACATAGAGGGTGTGAGAGATGGTGCAGGGCGAGATGGTGTAGGGGGCAGGCAGCTGGTGGCTCAGATACGATAGGGAGGGAGGCATATGGATCTTCATCTATCACAGAAGTCGATGAAACAATATATCGCCTCCTCCTTAGAATTCCTGTCATGTAATCAAATAAAATTATGTTCAAAGAATATATTTCAAAAAACTATGCATAACGTTTTTTTAAATGATAATAGATTCCCAATAATGAAAAACAAATATACATAATAATGATAATGAGTGACTGCATAAATGAAATATGTGGTTGCTGAATAAATAAATAAATGTACATACAATAATTTTCCTCTTTATATATATTGGTTTACTGCTCTATTACTTCATCCACTTCATTCATCCTTGCTAGACTAATATTTTCAGTATCATGATGGACAAATAATTCTGCTTCTTGTTGTTGATGAGATTCAATTTAAGAGGTTAAATCTTCCACTTCATCACCCATTTCATTCAAATGTCATTCCATTACATGAACAACGACACACCAACCTTTATCCAAAAAATCATTCAAATAATATAAATTTTTTTCTTATGATGATAAGATATATGGATAATAATGTTCATGATCACCAACATCCATCAAGAGAGAGAAGTTAACAGAAGTAAATTGAAAGGAATATTTTTTAACACCACTAATAATATAGACCCAATTTCATTTGAATAAAACAATTTAAACTTGCCTGTTGTAGTTTAATTCAATAATATCAGTCATGTTTCTATAGTATCCCACTTTAGAAAATGTAAATAGACCACTATTCTATGTTTTTAAACCCCTTTCTCGATCGACTATATGAAATCTATGGCCATTCACGTTGTAAGCGTCAAACTTTCTAACTTTTTTTAGAGGACCTCGAGCAGGAGACATCAAATATTATTACAAATCTGCTCATGTATCAGTATTCATGATCTAAAAAATATACTTTATTAGATATAAAAAATATATTTGTCTAACTAATATTCGCATTTATTGAAAAATTTATGAACTTACATGTCCTGCAAACCATTTTACAAGCTCTTTATTAACAGATTTCGTTATATCGTTCTAATTTCATGTTCAGCTTGTCATTCATATATTTTTTTGTATCCTCAAATCTTCAATAAAAGGATCTTCAAATTCACTATTCAGAAGCAAATATCTATGGGTCGGTAATAACTCCAATTCTGTCAGTGTCACGTTTGAGGTCCTACCAACTGATCGGCCAACAACAAGAAATATTATTGATTTATAATGTATTTTAGATTGAGTCGATGTGTCATCAACACATCCAAATAGATTAGATCTTGTCTCAATAAAATCCATGTATCTAGAATAAAAGGTAATACACTCTTTATCTAGATAACCTTCAGCAATAGAGCCTTCTGGTAGAGATTTATTTCTCAAGTAAGATTTCAAATTCCCAAGATATCTGTGAAATAAAATAAACATATTTATGAATTTAATTAAGCACAAAAAATTGATTACATAACTGAAGACATTTAAATAATGTACCTCTCAATTGGATACATCCATCAATAATGAACGAGGCCTCTTAAATTTTCTTCCTTAACCAAATGCGTAGTTAAATTCATCATGATAGTAAAAAATAACGGAGGAAAGATCACCTACATTGCACAAAGGGTCAATAAAAACCAATCATGGAGGTTGTTAAGATGAAATTTATGTAATGATTTCTCACATAGTTGTCTAAAAAATATACAGAATTGGAGTACAACAGCAGTATCTTTTTCAAGAAATAATGTATGCCACGCCAATGGTAGTAACTATTTTAATAAAATATGTGAATTGTGACTTTTCAATCCATGTAACTTACGATTCTTCAAGTCAACACACCTCGATATGTTACTCAAATACTCATCAGATAACCTCACATTCTTTAAAAATCAACAGAATTTATCTTTATCACTATTTTTCATTGAAAAAATTATCTGAGCATAATTTTCATTATCATCTGGCCATAGACCACGTTTTATGTTCATTACTTATAAGTCTTTGAGATCATTGAGATGATCCTTTGACATTTCATGCTCATTATGAAATGTGTAAATAAAATTTCCACTAAAATTTTTCTCAATTTGAATCACATAATGATTATTTCACAACAAATTAAATTCCCAATACGGATGTTTGAAGAATATATTTTTTTCATCCATTGTTGTGTTCTTATTTCACAAGATGATGAACTTCGAACACATTTCCCACTATGATTCAAATGATGAACCTTCCCAAATTTTGTTCCAACATTTTCAAGTTGTTTCAATATTTTAGAACCAGTTAACAACTTTGGAGGTGGTCTATGATGAATGAAACCGTTATATTTTGATCTGTTCAGCCAAAATCATGGAGATGTATTGAGAAATCATTGATGGAATAAGAAGCACCATTATCTATTGTGAGGTAGTTGTTTGGGATCAAAATCAATGTTACAAATAGGTCAAGCCAAACCAATGTAATTGTTCCAACTAGATAAGTTTCCAATCCCAGGAAAGTCACTAATGGTCTATATTAAAGCAGTTTTCATTTTGAACAATATTTTAGAAGAATCATCAATTGCATCAACACCGTTTCTCCATAACTGCTGTAATTATTCAATCAAAGGCTGCAAGTATACATAAATATCATTTCTATGCAGTTATTTTCCAGGAATAATCATTGAAATGATAAAAAATGATTTTTTCATACACATCCATAGAGGCAGATTGTAAGGGATCAAAACAACTGGCCAAATGCTTTTACTAGTACTAAAAGTCCCAGATGGGTTGAATCCATTAGCACCCAATACCAATCAAACATTCCATGGATTATTTTAGAAATCTAGATATAATGAATGAAATTTATTCCATCATTGTAAATCTCATAGATGTATCATTAACCTGTCATTATTATTATCTACATAATTTTACTTCATGTGTTCGGCGGTCTTTGATGACATGAATGATCTTTGCAATTGAGGCTTTAAAGGAAAGTGACACAAAACCTTTGTAGGTGTGTTCTCTTTTTTTATTCATTAATATATGTTTATTCAGACTTCTAAAATCACCCATTGACTGCCATATATAAGAAGAACAATTTTTTCAATATTGTCTACTCGAATCCTCTTGCCAATAAAGCATACAATCATTGGGACAGTAATGAATTTTTTTATAATTCAGAACAAGACTTTTAATAAAATTTTTCATCTCATAAAAAGACAATGATTTTTTCTTGAGGAAATTCATCACGCAACAATTTCAATATCATGGACATTGCCTTATTTGTAATTCCACACAGACATTTGATGTTGTAAAACATCAGCAGAAAAGAAATATTTGAATATATTAAACATCCTCTATACAACTCATGATTTCCATCATCAACTAAATCATGAAACATATTTTCCTCAGTTATGTTTTTTCAAAAACAATTCTCCACATAATCAAGAGGAGGATTCAATGATATGTTACAATATTGATCTAGTTGTTTTATATTCACAAAAACATCACATGTCACGTTGAAATTCGTAGCACCCTCATCTGGTTGTTCTGTTATGTTTTGATGTTGATAGTAGTGTCTTGTAGTGCCGAAAGCATCATTTATTTGGTTGTTCATTTCATTTTCCAATGTCAACGAATTTGGGAGCACATTCTATGGATTAACATCGGGGCTCAGCCTTTCTGTAACAATTTATTCTCCATGCCAAATACAACACAAATATTTAACATGGAATTGCTTCAATATTAAATGATAATAAACATCATATCTTTTCAACGATCTTCTATATTTACATTTACTAGATGGAAATCTTATTATTCCTTCAACAGATCAATTGGAAATTGAAAAATATAAACACTCCTTAAAACCCCTAACATACATAGTTGTGTTCCTCGGTAATGTTATCCAACTTTTATCCTTGTAAATTACAATGTTCCTACATAATATTAAAAACATTAATACACACAGTTACTACTAAATAGGGAAAGAGATTCATAAATACTAGTTGAAAAAATATATAAATATTTTATATAATGTTTTCCTATATAAATAAATATGGTAAATCACCCACTAGAAAACCAAAGAATGAAAATTAAAAAGACCAATAAAAGAAGTTGAGAATAAGGATCCCATCCCTGTAGTTTTTTTGTATTTTGTGATCCACCAAAATATATGGACAAACTAATGATTCCATTACTTTGATAACACTAAGGTAAGAGCTTGACAAGTCAAATAATAATTGAATAGAAGTTAGGAATAAGAAATGGAAACAAACTCTTACCTTAAATTAGTGGCCTCAAATTAGGATTCAAAGTGTTGGTTATGGTCTGGGGTTGCGAATTATAGAACATGTGGAGTATCATGGTAATGTTTTTTGGGTAGCAACATATTGTGACCCTACATGTGATTAAAATTTTCGGATCTGGGGTGGATCATGGAACATTATTGGGGGTTGAAACCTAATGTGGACCTCTGTCAGAAAGAAATTATAGTTGGCCATGTGATTTTTTTTTCTATCTAAGTAGATAGGTAAGTATACAATGTATTATTTGACCCATTGGTGGGTAGTAGAATAACAAGGATATGAAAAATCCATTTCTTCTTTGATATATAGAGGATGGATTGTGTTCTTTGTTTCTCTTGGTCCTAGTGTGGACTATCATGGCGTAAGAGTTATGTCTTACAATGAAAATTGAAATTATTTACAATACATGCAGTACTAGAAAAACAGGTATTTGAGACGGTTCATTTGCGACGGGATCCCGTCGCAAATGGCCTTTTGCGATGGGGGCCTGTCGCAAATGGCCCGTTGCGGAAAACGGCGTCGCAACAACAATTATTTGCGACGGGCTCGTCGCTAAAGACATTTTTTGCGATGAGGATCCTTCCCGTCGCAAATATTACTCCATATATTTTTAAAAAACTTTTAAAATAGTAATTGCAACGGGCCCCTTCGCAATTACTATTTTTAAAAAAAAATAAAAACTATTAATAAATTATTTTAATGAATATAATAATAATACTATTTATGACGGGCATAGTATCCTTTTGCAAATACTATAAAAAAAATAAAAAAATAAATTATTAATAAATTATTTTAATTAATATAATAATAATCTAATTATAATTCAAAAATAAAAAATAATAAAATATTAATAAATGATTTTAATTAATATAATAATATAATTATAATTCAAAAATAAATTATTTTAATTAATATAATAATAATAGATTTATAATTCAAAAATAAAAAATAATATAATATTAATAAATGATTTAATTAATATAATAATATTAGAATTATAATTCATAAATAAACAAAATATTAATAAGTTATTTTAATAAAAATAAAAATAATAGAATTATTTTACATTCAAATATTAAAATAAATCAAATATTACAAAAAATATAAATAAATTATAATATTATAAAATTTTAATATATATATATAATTTAATATTATAAAATATAAATAATATTATTATTCATATTAATATTGTTATTTCAAAATATAATATTATTAATATTTTATAATGAGACAGAAACTACGAATAGAAAAAAATTCATATTTTGGTTTAATAAACATTATAACATAAAAACAAACTCTAATATAAAGGAGGGGGGAGGGGGAGGGGATGATTTGCAGATGCTGGTGGAGGAAACTCCATACCTAAAGCATGAGTGAGTCGGCGCATGTACTCCATCTGCTCCTGCTGCTGCTGCTGCCACCGACTCATCTGCTCCTCGTACAGCTGCTACTTGCGTCGACGCTCCTCCTCAGGCTGCTGCTGCTGCTGACGCATCTGCTCCTGCTCCTATCGGAGACTCTTTATCAGTGTAGTCTGAGATCACAACTAATCCTCATTATGTGTAGCAGAAGAAGATGCACGATCTCCTCTCTAGCTGGACGCCGACATCACAGCACTGCCATAATAATCTCCGGGAGTCAGTCGAGAGCTGATACCAACTACCCGGCCCTTATCGAAGGCATACTGGGTGGCCTGCATCCATGCCGCCTCATCAAACTGATGGCCAGTGGTCTAATCTGATGACTCGTCCTGACTCTCAGGCCGGGATTGTGATGCTGCGGCCTCATATGACTCCTGTAGTTGCAATTTAAAATTAAAATTGTGAATATATTATATGTAGTTAATTTTTAAACTTCAAAACAAATAATACTGACCACGATGTGATGCTGACGATCACCTCTGAGCTCCCCAGTAGCAGGATCACTATACATCCTCCGATATACGTCGTACTCCATAATATCGGGGTGCTCGATAGCCTATAAGAATAAAAAATATACTGTTAATATTTATAGTTATATAAAATATTTATAAATAATGTACGTACCAGATGTTGTCTATGAGTACTGAAAGAACGACTCCCAGCTCGATGAGTCACCTCCTGTCTCCCCCGATTCTGCCTCCCCACCGATGATCTCCTCTAAAAGGCACCACTCAACCAGTGCGCACATAATCCATCCCATATATGGGATTAAATGTACTCTGGTTGGTGTGCTCTACATGACTCGTCAAAATCTGACACTCCTGCTTTCTTCGTGGAAGATTTTCTTAAATTTTGCAAAAACCGACGAAAGCGATCACGCATGGCCACCTCCCATGCCTCTTGGATGGCATCACGCATGGTATCCTCGATCGGATACCATAAACCCTACAAATAAATCAAAATATCAAGTTAGAAATAAAATAATTTTAAAAATAAAAATTATTTATTTACGTACGTACCAACCAATGGCCGAACATGGCCTGCTGCACATCAATGAGAATCTGCTCTCATGTGGTCCACGGCTGAGAGAAATAGTTGCGAAAAATAGCACTGCCCTGTCCGACTATTATATGCAGAAAACTGTAAAAATAATAAACATTTATTATGTGAATATATTAATGAAATCGTAGTCAAATCTACATGTTATCAAATAGGTTATCACACCTCCGTGTGCATGGATCAAACCCAAGATGTGGACGTCACTCGGGGACGGGGTCAGGAATCATCAATTGTGCAAGACCGCGCCCCCTCCGCGTACTCCCTGGAGCGCCTGCAGGCTGAGGGTCATCTGCCAGCAACTCATCCGCATCGAAAGGAAGGTCAGCATCTTCCAACTCACAAAATGTGTCGTCATCCATTTGAAATAGAAAATGTTAATGTTTTTATCAAATAATTGATAATTACTATTATTTATACATATATATATATATATATATATTATTGTATATAACTACCATAGAATTCTATCAGTGTTCATCTTCATCATCATCTTCATATATGTCAATGTCATCTTCATATTCCTCCTCAACATCATCGATATCCATTCGAGTTCCATTTGCTTCATCTCTTACCATTTCAAATTCATATGTGACATCATTCACATCATCTTCATCACCGACTCTTAAATGTGGGGTGTCGTCATCGATACTCATGTCTCGTTGAAAAAAATATTGATTTTGAGTACTCTCTTGAAAAACTTCAATTCTTTGCACATCAGTGAAAGCACATTCACTTTGACTAAACTGATTGTCTCAAATTTTGATTTTTATTACCCTCCACCAATCAGTCAAGTCTCTTGATGTAGCACAGTACTTTGCGTAAAAAACTTGATGTGCCTATTGAGCCAATAAGAATGGTTCATTTACTACGAGAACACTTTTACATTTAATATCGATGATTCCATGAGTCGAATGAACACGCACGCCTCTCTCTGTATCCAACCACTGACATTTGAACATGGATATGTAATGTTGTCCAAGATAACAGAGTATAATGATTTCATCAAGTATACCATAAAAGTCAACTTCATTTTCTTGATGATGAGATCCTCTCAAGCTAACTCCATTGTTCATTGTTTTTTTGATTCCCCATATGCATGTGTGTGAAATTGAAATTCATTCACCACATATGAATTATAAGTTTTAACAAGTTTGGAAGGTGAGTTACTCAATATACACAGTCGTTTGTCAATTTTATCAGCATGTCGAGACACATGAAAATTTGTGAAATAATTATCAATATAGTAAACTATACATTAAATGAGTTGCTAAAAGAAAAAAAATTTATGTTACTAGTTTTTGAAACCACTAAGAGAAATGTTTCTGTCAGCGTTCTTCGAGAATAGCTGCTGTAATTTGTGGAATTTGTTTCTTGATATGATTATTATACAACCAATAAAAACAAAGTTATTTACTATAACATAAATGATAGAATAAGTGATATAGACACTTACAGTACAACTGATGTCATCTCTTCACAGTTGAGCAGAACATACGTATGAGCTCTGTGATGTTCATCATCCGGAAGCTAGAGTTCATAAACTCCACCAAAACCAAGCTCTGGCTGGTGGAAAACAGATAATTGATTGTCGATTTCATCAATATTCCTCTCATTTCGTCCCATTTGATTGTGTTTTGAAGGATACTCGGATTCAAAATAATGGGAGTAGAAAAAAGATATTTCCTCTTGCAAATAAGCTTCTACAATAGATCCTTCAACAGATTCTTTTTTACGTACTTTTCTTTTCAAGTTTTTCATGCATCTTTCAAATGGGTACATCCATCGAAACTGTACTGGACCTCCACATTTGGCTTCATATGGCAAATGTAACATCAAATGTTCCATTGAGTCGAATAAAGACGGCGGAAATTTTTTTTCCAGTTTACATATAATTACAACAACATCTTCTTCAAGTTTGCATAGAGCATCATAATCTACTGTAGCCACACAAATTTCCCGAAAAAAATGAGACATGCTTGTTATGGAATCCCAAATCATAGAATTCAACAGACCTATTAATCCAATGGGTAGAATTATTTCCATTATAACATGAAAATCATGACTTTTTAATATAGTAATATGACCATTCTTTACACATATACCCAAATTGGCAGCACAACCATCTGGAAGTCTCAAATCTGCAATCCACTGACAAACTAATAAACAGTTTTCTTTAGACAGTGTATAATATTCTTTTGGTTTCAGTAACCTTTCTGTTCTGACATTCTCAAACAGTTCCAGTTATGGACGCCTACAAATTTTGGCAAGATCTAAACGTGCATTTACATTGTCTTTGCTCTTTCCTGGTGTATCTAACACTGTATGAAACAAATTTTCAAAATAGTTCTTCTCAATATGCATGACATCCAACATGTGGCGGACCAACAAATCAGACCAATATGGAAAATCCCAAAATATGCAATGTTTAATCCAATTTTTTTCTTTCCTAAAACAAGAAATTTTCTGTTGGTTTATTGTGGGACCAAAAGTGATGGGAGGTAATGAAAATACAACTGATTTTAACTCCAAACCTGATAGAATTTTTGGAGGTCCACCTCTTTCAATTGTTCCTTTTCTAAAATGAGATCTGCTTCTGCGAAATAGATGATCAGCTGGAAGAAATATGCGATGACAGTCAAAATAACAAGGTTTCTTTCCATGAATGAGCATAAATGCTTTGTTCTCTCCCATACAGTAACGACATGATTTCTGACCATGTGTACTCCAGCCAGATAACATCCTATAAGACGTGAAGTCACTAATTGTCCACATCAATGCTGCTCTCAGTATGAAATTCTGTTTCGTAGCAACATCATATGTACTGACACCAGTACTCCACAATAAACTTAATTCATCAATCAATGGTTTCAAATAAACATCAATATTTTTCTTCGGATGTCCTGGAATTAGTAAAGTCAAAAAGATATATGGCTCCTTCATCAGCATCCATGGAGGTAAATTGTACGGAGTTGAAAAAATATTCCAACATGAATATTGACTACCATAAGATCCGAACGGACAGAAACCATCAGTGGAAAGACCCAGTCGAACATTTCTTGCTTCTAAAGCAAAGGAAGGATGCACCCTATCAAAATTTTTTCCATGAATCACCATCGGCTGGATGATTCAAGGTTTTATCAGTTGAAATATTTTCTTTATTCCAGTACATCATTGTCGCTGTATTCTTAGACTTGAATAAACGCTGAAGTCTGGATGTAAGCAGAAAATATCTCAACTGTTTTACAGGAATCAAACTAGACTTCCCATGTTTCCCTTCTTTATATCTCAATTTCCCACATGTGGGACAACTATCCAACAACTCATTTTCCCCATAATATAAAATGCAGTCATTTGAACATGCATGAATCTTCTGACAAGTAAGTCCCAAATTTCAAACTAGCCTCTTACTCTCATAGTAATTTGCAGGCAAAACATTTCCTTCGGGTAACAGTGTTTTAAGCAAAGAAAATATCTGGTCAAAACAGGTGTTTGACATTCCATTTTCTGATTTGATAGCCATAAATTTTGCAACTGCTTCTAATTTTCTCATCTTTCAGCCAGGATATAATGCATCCTCAGCAGACCTCAACAACTCATAAAATTCAGACGGTGTCAACTCAGGATTTGAATCTATATCAGCCGGAGTTTCTGTATGTTGAACAGATGAACATGCAAAATCATGTACTAAATCTTGAAACCGGGATGGATCCGGAATCAAGTTGGTATCACATACTCTGGAACTGCATTCACCATGTTGATACCAAAAAACATAATCTGGTTGAAAACCAAAACGCAAGAGATGTCTCCCTACTTTGTCAAACGTGTCAAACGTTCTCAATGCACATTTTCTACAAGGGCATTTTATTTTTCCTTCTGAAACAAATTCTGGATTTGATGCCGCAAATGATAAAAAAGTCTCCACACCCTCTATATATACTAGAATTAGACCAGAACCATTTGTATTTCTACGTTGATTTATCCATATGCGGTCATCTAATAATGACTGTTGATGACCTCGTTGTTCCATATTTTTCTATAAAATATAAAAGCATTACTGGTTTTGAATAATTTGTTAGAAAAAACACTCAACCAAGGAATGAATATGTTGAGAATAAAGCAAAACCTGTTACAAATATTGATAATTATAATATTATATTTATTTTTTATTTTTTTAATAATACTAATATAATTTTTTCATAAATATTAATTATATAATAATAACATTATTACATTATTATTATATTTTATTATTAATATTAAAATAATATAATTTTCTATATTATAAAAATTCTCCTTTCATTTGTGTGTTTAACATTCTATCTCCACATGTAATATTTACATTCACTTTCACCACTCCATTGGCGAGTAGGTTGATAATTTTGAAAAACAATGCAAATATTACATGTGGAGACAGAAAAAACACAGATAAAAAGAGAATTGTATATAATATAGAAATTTATATTATTTTAATATTAATAATAAAATATACAAATAATGTAATAATGTTATTATTCTTAATTATTGGTAATTATTCCTAATTATTGGTAATTATTCCTAATTATTGGTAATTATTTCTAATTATTGATAATTATTCCAAATTATTGGAAATTATTCCTAATTATTGGTAATTATTCCAAATTATTGGTACATATTGGTAATTATTGGTAAATATTGGTAATTATTGGTAAATATTGGAAAATATTGGAAAATATTGGAAAATATTGGTAAATATTGGAAAATATTGGAAAATATTGGTAAATATTGGAAAATATTGGTAAATATTGGTAAATATTGGTAATTATTGGAAAATATTGGTAATTATTGTTAATTATTACTAGTTATTGGTAATTATTACTAATTATTTATAATTATTACTAATTATGGGTAATTATTACTAATTATTACTAATTATTACTAATTATTACTAATTATTACTAATTATTGATAATTATTACTAATTATTGGTAATTATTACTAATTATTGGTAATTATTACTAAATATTGGTAATTATTACTAATTATTACTAATTATTACTAATTATTACTAATTATTACTAATTATTTGTAATTATTACTAATTATTTGTAATTATTACTAATTATTGGTAATTATTACTAATTATTGGTAATTATTACTAATTATTACTAATTATTGGTAATTATTACTAATTATTGGTAATTATTACTAATTATTGATAATTATTACTAATTATTGGTAATTATTACTAATTATTAGTAATTATTACTAATTATTGGTAATTATTACTAATTATTGGTAATTATTACTAATTATTACTAATTATTACTAATTATTACTAATTATTACTAATTATTACTAATTATTACTAATTATTACTAATTATTGGTAATTATTACTAATTATTGGTAATTATTACCAATTAATGGTAATTATTACTAATTATTGGTAATTATTGGTAATTATTACAAATTATTACCAATTATTACTAATTATTGGTAATTATTACTAATTATTGGTAATTATTACTAGTTATAGGTAATTATTAATAATTATTGGTAATTATTACTATTTATTGGTAACTATTACTAATTATTACTAATTATTACTAATTATTACTAATTATTACTAATTATTACTAATTATTGGTAATTATTACTAATTATTGGTAATTATTACTAATTATTGGTAATTATTAATAATTATTACTAATTATTACTAATTATTACTAATTATTACTAATTATTGGTAATTATTACTAATTATTACTAATTATTTGTAATTATTATTAATTATTACTAATTAGTAGTAATTATTGGTAATTATTTCTAATTATTAGTAATTATTGGTAATTATTACTAATTATTACCAATTATTACTAATTATTGGAAATTATTACTAATTATTGGTAATTATTACTAATTATTGTTAATTATTACTTATTATGGGTAATTGTTCGTAATAATTACTAATTATGGATAATTATTGGTAATTATTACGAATTATTACAAATTATTGGTAATTATTACTAATTATTAGTAATTATTACTAATTATTGGTAACTCTTACTAATTATTACTAATTATTACTAATTATTGGTAATTATTACTAATTATTGGTAATTATTACTAATTATTGGTAATTATTACTAATTATTGGTAATTATTACTAATTATTGGTAATTATTACTAATTATTGGTAATTATTACTAATTATTTCCAATTATTACTAATTATTACTAATTATTACTAATTATTGGAAATTATTGGTAATTGTTACTAATTATTGTTAATTATTACGACGTATTACTAATTATTGGTAATTATTACTAATTATTAATTATTGGTAATTATTACTAATTATTGGTAATTATTACTAATTATTGGTAATTATTACTAATTATTGTTAATTATTACTAATTATTGGTAATTATTACTAATTATTGGTAATTATTACTAATTATTGGTAATTATTACTAATTATTGGTAATTATTACGAATTATTACTAATTACAACTAATTATTACTAATTATTACTAATTATTACTAATTATTATGAATTATTGGTAATTATTAGTAATTATTGGTAATTATTTCTAATTATTACTAATTATTACTAATTATTGGTAATTATTACTAATTATTGGTAATTATGACTAATTATTGGTAATTATTACTAATTATTGGTAATTATTACTAATTATTGGTAATTATTACAAATTATTGTTAACTATTACTAATTATTTACTAATTATTACTAATTATTACTAATTATTAGTAATTATTGGTAATTATTACTAATTATTCCTAATTATTGGTATTTATTACTAATTATTAGTATTTATTCTTAATTATTTGTAATTATTACTAATTATTCCTAATTACCATTTAACTATGAACAATGAATACTAATAATTTGAATTTATTAAGTAACAAAACAATGTAAACATAATTAAATTACAACTAATTAAGAATAATTGAAACTAATAACAAATTTAAAATAAATATTAAATTAAAATGAACATAAATACCTTTAAAATTGATCTGAGATTGATCTCTGATCGTTGTTGAAAATTCAATATCAACTCCGAAAAATAAATTAAACTCAAGAAACGCTGAACACTAAAAATCGAGTTTTGAGATAAGTAGAAGATCGATTTTGAGAATGAATGATAAAAAACAGATAGGGGGTATCTATAGGTTAGATTATTTTTGACGGGTCTATTTGCGACGGGTATCCCATCGCAAATACCTTAGCCCCGCATTTATTATGGTCAACGGTTAAATAGTTATTTGCGATGGGACCCGTCGCAAATAATAACCTGCCGACATACTATTTGCGACGGGGGTATATTCCCGTCGCAAATATCTTTTACCGCCGCCGGTTATTTGCGACGGGCGGTAACCGCCCGTCGCAAAGTACTTTCCCTTGATTTGGCGCGCAAAGCGCGCCAGTCCTTTTGCGACGGGGGAATTTGCCCGTCGCAAATAAGTTTCTAACGGGACTATTTGCGACGGGATGTATCCCTGTCGCAAATAACCCGTCGCAAATGCCCATTTTTCCCGTAGTGATGGTTTGAATTGAATGTTATTGTGAAATGTAGAAAGGGAAAGTTAAAGCATCCATTTGTAAACTCTTTTCTGGGTGTTACTAGATAGAGAGCATGTGGCCCATATGAATTAGAAATTGACATTGATGGACTCATGAGACTTGATCACTTTTCATGATAGAAGTACATGCAATCGAAATTGAACAAACATATACAATAGTATAAGATTACGAAAACATAATATAGTGAGTAATGAACATCCCAACTACCACAACTCATGAAAGAATAACTAAAAGAACACCCATTGAACACATAAAACAACATCTACCTCAATCCCATAATTTATATAATCCAATTGATCACAAATTCCCCCAAAAATACCATCACTAAAAAATCCAAAAAGATTATACCTCATCAATTCTCCAAACCAACCAAGTTATATGAGGAAATATACCAAAATAACAGACCTATAAAAACATTATAGAACATTTAAAGGGAAAAAATAATGATTTACACTCCATTTAGAGTTCGGTGAATATCCAAGAATAATAGAACGAAATCCAAGGAGATTAATACACATCTATAAATACTTTTTAGAACTACTAACATTATTGATGTGAATAACAGATGTTAACTTTTTATTAGAATTTATTTATTTCAAACCTCACCCCCTTTAAAATAAATATAAAAATGATTTTCACTTCTAAATTGAACATTTTTAGATATACAGTTCAAAAGGATCAAATATGCTTTTATAAATAAATCATCGACCCCTTTCAAAACTTATATATATTTTATATTTCATAATGAAATCATCAAAATCCATATAAAATTCACAATAAACAAATATATATTATAAAAAATATGTATTTATCATTTCAATCTAAATACATATTTTATTATATACTCCTTTTTGAAAAATCAAACTATCTAAAAGAATAAGACATAAAAAAGGCACATGATAAATCCAATCAAAATCCAATCCCCCTCAAAAATCATATAGACCACATCGGATCAATTCTGTTTTCTATGAAATGATTCATATAACCCTATAATGAAGGGCTCTTTGTAAAATATCCAAATGGGATGCAAATTTATGCCAAAACTGAAAACATGGTTTGATTGGATGGATGTTCTTTGTGAATTAATTTTTAAAACTTATCTTTGAGCTTGAGTTAAGTCACTACCCCATTTATTAGGTTGTGTATACAACACTGATTCCATTGATCCCATTTCAATTTTTAACATAATTCCATGGAAACCCCTTTGAAACCAAATAAAATTAAAATTAGGATATATACACCATAACTGGTAATCAATATGAATTTTCAAATTCAATATTGAAATCTCAACAACCCATAGTGGTTGATGTTCCATCATAATGGGTGGTGATAAAGAACTCACTAATAAACTACTTCTAGAGTCCCAACAATAAAACTAACTCAATCAAACCCTAATATACACATACAAAATATATTTCATTTAGAACTTGGGTCCCTTTTGGGAAACCAATGTTCTGAAACCATTATTAATGAACCTACCCTAGATGAGTTGATATGTTACCCAAACCAATTTTTCATAAGCGATAGAGGGAATTCTCGATACCTATAGGATATAAAAAAACTCAAGGGTATCAAGACCATGTACCTGAGAATGGTATAACCATTATATGGTAACAATAAACAAAAGATGAATATATGAAAAAATAATAATTACAATTACAAGAATTGGAATTCCATTCAAATGAAAAAATATTAAATGAAATATATGAATAATAAAATAGATTATTATTAAACAAAAATTATTCGAAAAAAATAAAAATGAATTAAATATTATAGAAGTAGAACTTACACCTGGGGAAAATGACCAATAAAACATACCCAGGGAAACCATAAATGAAACTTGTACAGCTCCTACATCACCACTAATGAGCCATATCTACTAAACATACACCACTCATCAATAAATGGTCTTAACTAAGAATAAATGACTAAAAAATAAGTGTGATCCTAAAAGTAAAATCTAAGATCTTCATACCCTAGATGTGTATGTATGGTGTGAACTAAACATTCCATGTCGGATATCCCTATGGAATCTTGTAAATTACTTTTACAAAAAATTTAATATATTCTATTTTGAACCAAAATATTAATATAGATCTTTGAACTCTATGTAAAAATTAAACCATGTCATATTTCATGTAATGATTATAAAACACCCATCATTTATAATTTAAAACATGCGTTGAAAAACTCACTTTCATTATACATTATAAAACATGAGAAAGAGTTCCTATAAATTTTTTTTTGTTAAAATCCAAGTCCTCTAATCACCCAACTTTTGATAACACATTAAAAAAAGACCATTGATACAAAAACCAATTGGATTTTAATTTAATTTCTCAATTTCCCAACCATTATATAATGTATTTTGAAAATAAATCAAAGGTGAACTCAATAGAAAATAAAATCAATATCTTTCACCATGGTTTTGGAGAATTATAAAAAATAATATCTAACACTCATTGGTTTCTCAAAACATTCAACAAGGGGATAAAAATAGTGCACGAAATTAAATACCCTAAAATTTATAAAAAATAAACATAATATCTTGGGGGACTCACTAGGTAAAAATTATCATACCAGGGATCTGAGCTAGGGCATCGGGGGGGGGGGGGGGGGTCTGCGATGATGGGTGGCGAGGCGTGCATATGGGAAGTGGGGAACTCTTATGGTTGCGAGGTCACCGACGACATAGGTGGGGAGCCGATCTAGTGTTCGGGGATCACCAGCAGAGAAGGAAGCGTCGCGAGGGTCGGGGCTCACTGAGGTCGGGGGAGAAGGCAGTGTCGTGGGGGTCGGGGGGAGAAGGGAGGTCGGGGAGGGGTGTCAGGGTCGGGTGGTGGGTTGAAGCGTTGGAACTTTTAAAACAAATGGGGGTTTAGCGACGATTTTTAATAAACTGCCGCTAAACCCTCTTAACAAAATGATTATCAATAGTTTTAAAAACTTCCGATAAAGGAGATTTATGTTGTAGTGTGTTATTACATGAATATCAAGCTAAAATATATTTTGTGTGTAGTTTACAATTAACATGGTGTTGCATATATCGCAAGCTAATCATAGTACATTAGTATAAAATAAATCATTTTCAGTGTTGTGTGAAATAAAAATTATCAAAAAGATTAAAATAAATAAAAAAATAAATCACAAAATCTTGGGGTGTTACATGCCCTGAAATCCTAATTAGTAATTTCTAACTCATGGATTTAAGTTTCCAATGGATTATGGGTTTTGATTCATTTGGTTATTTCTTATTTTTTCAATCATGTGTTGATTGGTTTCAATTTTTTTAAACAAGTGAATTTATTGAAGAATTGATATGTTTTTAGGGATGAAAATAAGAGTGAACTAGTGTGAAATAGTGAAATCTCAATTCCTATCTACCCATGTGGATCCCAAGTAGAAAATTCAATATGAATCATAATTGTAATGTCTTTGAATTTCTGTGTATTTTTTTTAATATTATATTGAATTATTTGGAGATAAGATGCTCAGACGACACATGATTCTGAGGGAATCGTTAAACTGAGAATGCCAATATTATCCTCAAATAGACAAAACATTGGACGACAAGGGTCAATTGGAAAAGATAATTTTTGGACATTTCTGAAAAAAAATTAAACAACATTAAAAAATTATTTTATTTATTTTTCTCAACCGATTAGCGACAACATAGTTGCGCGATGATGAGGAAATGATGAGGGGCATTAATAGAACTCATTAATGGCTCAAAAACCTATAGTGTAACAGAGAATTAATTGAAGAATAATAGCTATGATTTTTCATAAATGAAATAGTGTAACTAAAACATTGTGACATGTTTTCTATTTATTTCATTGATGCATTGGAGGGACAACAATTAATAGACGGACGATCCTATGACAAACCACCAGATGATTTTGAATCCAATGAAGAATGACAAACGCCATCGACAAATGGTGATGAAGGCCATCAAATAATGATGATAAGCACTAACGAATCGAAAATCGATGACTACATGATATTTTTTCCTCGATAGCGACTGATCCTCAATCCAGGTATGGGTTTTGTTTAAGTTTTTTTCCCTTATTTATTTAATTCAATGATAAATGCATATCCACCAATGAACTGGTTTATTCGCGGATTGTGAATTTTTATAGGAGGGTGTAATTTTGGGATTTAATTATCCGTGTTTAAACTATCTCTTGATTGATTGAACAGAAATCCATAGATCATCCCCCACATTAAACCTCTAATGTGAATGGTGCATGCCAACATGAAAAAGGCCTCACAACCCCGGCATGAGAGTTTTTTGTGGCTACATCGTCAAATCAGTGGAAAGATGAATCTAGGGATTAAGAAAGGATGGTGGTGACCTGAGAAGCATGTAGGTGCATGCGGATCGAGAAATAAAACAGCAGAGCAACTCTTGTGGCCCATAAAAGGTACCGTTAGCGTCTATCAGAGGGAGGTGGCGTGCTCGTTGGTAGGCCACAATGGTGTCGAGGGACGGCACGATGTGTTATAAGCATCGCCCATATGGGCCATCGAAGCAAGCTAGCGAGCAGCGGTCGCTCGACCGCAGCAAGAGGGAGGCACCACATCTGCGGGGCTCCGAAGGGGGACGAATGTCGTAACTGGCCACATCCCAGCTAGGCGGACCACCAAAATCTCATGATGGAGGATCTCCTTTTGGAAGTCCATGCCCAATGGGCCAGACCCATTCCCAAGGGGCCAGGCTAGATGAGGATGTGTCTCCGGGCGACCTGACAGGATGGACCTTCAGCCAATCTGGGCCGGGGTCCTCGAGGCCCATTGGGTCAGAACCACTAGCCAGGCCAAAACATTCCTACCCTAAACGGATCCATGTCAGTTCAGGTCAGTAAAATCAAAGCAGGGTATGTCAGACCCTCGAGCGGAGTTGGTCTGGTCGGTCCGACCGGGCCGGACTGAGCCCAGACTAAACTGGCCCCACGTTACTAAAACAATAATAACCTGCACATCGATCTTTCTATTCACGAGCCATCTGTGGTGTTGGGACCCTCTCGATGAGTCAAATATTTTGGTATTATCTAATAAGACATACAAGTATGTTTATTTTCATTGTATTTTATGGGGTAGTGGTTCTCCTGAGATCTAGCGCACATGCGAGTAGTAGACATGTGGACCTCAGTGGCCTAGTAGACGAGAAAATGTGTGGAGCTCAGTGGCTCTAAAGACTGGAAGTTGTGTGGACCTCAGTGGCCTAGTAGAGCTATGTGGACCTCAGTGGCCTAGAATAATTCAACAACTCAATAGGGATGAGTACCTCAATAGTTTGAAATGTTATCACTATAACGGATGTACCTTTTTCCTATGCTTTATTTTATACCTAGTGTGAGCTGTCCCTGATTGGTTGTTTTCCATTTTGGTATTTTCATTAGTGTAATGGGGTCCCCTAATGAGTACTACGTAACTCACCCCTACACGAGCTTTTCCCACACGTGTTGTGTCTTGGGAAGACGACAGAAGTTTCGACGAAGGACATGGTGTTATAGGACCAGGCATGACCAAGTGAGATCTAGCAGACGAAGCATTCCCATACAGCATCCAATAGCTACATAACTGTTACTACAAGGTGGGGTCCTCAGTTGGTGGATGTCTATGTTTTCTTCTATACTTTCATGTTTTCCAGTTTTTCCATGATGGGTTTGTATTATGGCCCATTTGACTTCCAGTTGTACTTGTACTCATCACATTTTTAGTGGTATAATTGATTACCATTCATGTCTATGGGATTTTTTTGTGTGTGTGTGTGTGTACAGGTACCCAGAAAAATACCTACCACTTTTAGGTTGACACCTTCAGCACTATTTGCTAACCCCTAGCCTTTGGGAGGCGAGCATGGGGTAGTCATGGCATGGGATCCGAGGGATGGGTCTTGATAAAGTGGTTTCAAATGTGGTATGTTCTACCCTATAGACTGAGAGTCTATTGTTTTTGTTTTGGGGAAATTATTTTAAATGTTGTGAGTTGTACTTTCACATTTTTGAAGTGTAGTTTTATTGCGTCGGTCGACGTATCCACACACCAATACATTGATTTGTACTTTTTTTCTCAATGCATAAAAATAGTTGTTTTAAGAGTGTATCCTTATTTTCATTCATATAAGTGTTTTCTCACCAGGTATAATCTATTGGTTAAGGCATATATTAATCTATTTTAGGATGCCTCCAAATGGACGACCATCCAGGATTTCATTACATGGTTCAGAGGATATCCTTCCTAGTAAAGAGGCATTTGTTCAGGGACCAGTTCATGAGATGGCCCCGCCGGGTGGTGAACCAGTGCTACCACCACCCATTGTCCAGCATCTTCTACTAGTGGTATCTGCATAGGACATTTTCAGACTCAGTTCCTTGCATGTGTTTCAGAGATATATTCCTCCATCGTTCAGGTGAGAGATGGATCCTCAGGTCATTGATGATTGGCTCGAGGCAGTGACGTTGGTCTTTTGCTTAGTGACAATGTTACCTGACCAGATGGGGTTCCTACCTGTGAGCCATCAATAGGTATCAGTACAGATATTGTGTATCATTACCATCCAGATGCCTGATGAGGAAAACCTCAATATGACGGACTTAGAGTAGCTTTTTTGGGAGCTGTTACTCCCCACAACTTTGCACTCAGTTCCCATTTAGGAGTTTCTTCACCTTCAGTAGGGTAACATGACAATATCTATGTACTTTGTGAGCTTCACCGAGAATTCCCTTTACTCTACAAACATGGTGTAAGACCTTTTCTTCGGGTATCGAGCCTTATATCATGGGATAATCTATGAGATTATTTAATTTTTTCTATCTCTTATTATCCCCATGTAGGTTGGAGTTATGGAGCAAGCTCTGCTGGTAGAGAGAATCCTTGAAGAGCAGGCACCAATAGTGGGTGCCACCAATGGGTGACAGGTAGCCGAGCCATCCATGACCTGACACTGATAGATGGCATAGTGGTCCAAAAGGGCCATATCATCTGGTGGATGACCTCAATACTCAGGATCGATGGTGTGAGTCCTCGAGGACAGTTTGAGACAATAGAAGAGAAAGGTATTCTACATGTGTGGTGGACAGGGACACATGGATCGTGACTACCCAACACACAATAGAAAAGATAAACAGACCTTCTAGGGACCTCCGAGAGAAAGGGAGTGGATCATGAGAGGAGGGACACATGGTGTTTTGAGAGGTATGGGTGAAGGCCATGTAGCTGGTTGCATGCGATGGTTCAAGGTACTACCTCCAACACCTCCATGTAGTCCACCCCGACCTCAGGGAGTGGATGGACATGGGAGAGATCAGCTTCATGTAGTGGAGGCCTATGGCCATGGAACTCCATTGGTTTTTTGAGGTGGTATTTGTGTCTTATCCACCATAGCTTTAGTTCATATAGACATAGGTTCCAGTCACTCTTTCCTTTCCACAACTATTGTTCAGAACTCGAAGATTCCGGTGGAGCCATTGGTTCGATCCTTATGTCTGGAGACTCTTATGGGAGAGGATTTGACTATTACACACTATTTCCGATAGTGTGAACATACAATATGAAGAAAGATCTTCGGCTAGGATCTCTTAGTAGTAGCATCATGGCCTTACGACATCATCTTGGGTGTGGACTGTTTATCTACAATCCATGCTTTGATCGAATGATTTAGGTGAAAAGTGATGTGTCTCTTCAAAGATAGGACCATATTTTCCTTCACTGGTTATAAAGAAACCCTTGAATAATAGGACATAATTTATCAGAGGAGGGTGTATCTGATCACCCATAAGTTTTATTTCCTCACCCTTAATGCAGTGGATGAGATGAGTCCATGCTTTTTTGTATTGGTGGATGAGTACGAGGATGTTTTTCCTTCAGATGTTCGAAGAGTACCTCCTCGCAAATAGGAAAAAAATTTCATCTACCTATACTCTGGGACGTCACTAATATACACACCATCATATTGGATGGCTCCCATAGAGCTTCCCCGAACTGAGAGTAATGTTAGAGGACTTGCAGGATGTGGTTTCTAAGGGCCTGTGTTTCCCCATGAACAGCCCCAGTGTTGTTTTACAAGAAGGAAGATAGGATCTTGAGGATACGTGTGGACATCGAGCACCTAAACCAAGTGGTCATGAAGATAAAGTATCCACACCCAAGGATTGATGGTCTCTTCAATCATCTGAAGGGAGCGAGGTGTTTCTTGAAGATCTACATGATATCATTATATCATCAGCTTAAGGTATTAGATGATAGCATACCAAAGAAAAAATTTAGATTTTGGTCTGTCCACTATGATTTCCTGGTGATTCCCTTAGGCATGAACAATTCCACCATTAGTGTTCATGGGACACATGATGAAGATATTACAACCTTACCTCAATCAATTTTGTGTTGACTTCATTGGTGGAATCTTGGTGTACTCAGGGTGAGAGGAGGATCACGCTACACACCTTCAGATATTTTTAGATACACTCAATGAGCACCAGCATTATAGTAATCTCTCTTAGTGCTAGTTATGGATTCAAGTGGTCCAATTTATGGAACATGTCATCTCGATGGCTGAAGTTGCATTGAATTTGGTGAAGATAGAGGCAGTGTTTTCATAGGAGCCACCCAGAAGTGTGACTGAGGTGCATATATTCTTAGGGTTGGACGGATACTACAAGAGGTTTGGTCGATAATTTTCCATTGTAGAATCACCCTTTCCAGCTTTGATAATGAAGGGACATCCCATCATGTGGATAGGGAGGTGACAGTAGTGTTTCAGGGAGATGAGATAGAGACTGGCGAGTGCCCCCATATTGAGACTACCAGAAGAGGGCATTTGGAATGTAGTATTCTGCAAAACATCCAAACCATAATGGGTTGTGTCTTGATGCGTGGGTGAGCAGTGGTAACCTACAACTCACGATTTTTATGGTATCATGAGAATCACTAAGTGAACCATGACTTGTAATTAGCTATATTGGCCTTTTCATTGATGAATCTATGACACTACTTGATGGGTGAATAGTTTACTGTCTACCCTGACCACAAGAGTCTCTAATATATCTTCTCCGAAAAGGACATTGAATTGAGACAACAATGATAGATAGAGTTCCTCTTGGAATATGACATTGATAGAGTGTATACTCTTGGGAAGGGGAACATTGTAGCATAAATTCATAGCATGAGGACTTGTTTGGAGCGACTAAGTTAAGAGACAGAGCTTCTAGAGGCAATGTAGATATCATTTGTCGATGAGGATGGAGGTTCTTACCTTTAGTCGATGATTGTTACTCCACCAATATTAAAGGGAGTCATGGAGTCACAGATGGAAGATGTGGACTATGAGGCCTGACATGCTCAGTTATCCTCAAGACATGCTCCTAAAAGATTTTTGATAGGTTTGGAACATTCCGTCCATTTTGGAGGGTACACCATAGTACTAGTGGTGTTTCGTGAATAGGTGTTAAAGGAGTTCCATACATCCCCTTTGGAGGTACATATTTGAGTAGCGAATATGTACCAGGACCTCCGACGTTAGTACTGGTGGACATGGTGGAAGAAAGCAGTGGCCATGTGCATCTCATGATGCCACCCTTTTCATCATGTGAAAGTTGAGTATCATGTTCCAGTAGGCTTGGTTCTTCCCTATATGGTACTGGAATGGAAATTATACGGTACCATGATGGAATTTGTGATGGGGTTACCTCATACATCTAGAGGCCATGATTCTATGTGGGTGATCATTGACTGACTCAAAAAGATGGCTCATTTTCTACCCATATGGGAGTAGGGACCGTTATATGGATTGGGATGCTTTTATGTCTGGAAGATAATTCGGCTTCATGGCATGATATCGATAATAATTTCAGACCACAATTCATTCTTTACATCCCTGTTATAGAAGTGATTATAGGAGGTGTTAAGGACTCAGATGTGCTTGAGCACATCTTTTCATCCACAGATTGATGGTCAGACATAGCAGACCATACAGACCCTAGAGGACATGATTCATCTTGAATCCATGATTTTTGTCATATTTTGGAGGACCACCTACCACTGGTGGAGTTTACATAGAACAAAATCTATCACTCCATCGTGTCAAGACACCCTTCGAGGATTTGTATGGGTGGCCTTGAAAATAACCGCTGTGCTAGGCAGACCCAAGGGAATGATCCCTCACAGGTCCAATGATGGTACTGTCCACCACCAAGAATGTGTAGATCATCCAGGAGTGGAAGAGGATTGAACAACATAGTCATATGTATTATGATAATAGGAGATGGAGACCATTTGATTTTGAGGACGGAGATTATGTGTTCTTTTGGGTATCACCTTCACAAGGATTGATAAGATTTGTTTGGGGTGGAAATCTATTTATGAGGTTTATCGGAACTTCTCATATCCTAAGAAGTGATGGTGAGATGACATACCACCTATCTCTTCTCCCATAGATGCACTAGGGGCATAACGTTATCCATCTGTCACACTCAAGAATATATATGCATGATCCATTAAACATCATCGACCGGGGAGAGATAGACTTTGACAATGGGGTGTTGATTGTTGGGTTCCTGGTGGAGATAGAGGACCAATAGGAGAAGGTCATGTATAGGCATTCTGTTCCTCGAGATTGTGTTTGATGGACGTACATGAAACTCTAGGAGAGAACACGAGAGAGGGAGGCTCAAATTCATGCTCAATAACTCCATTTGATTGATTATCCCATATTTTGGATTTCAAGGACGTAAATCCCTATAGTGAGGAGAATGTAATTTCATAGAATTTACATGTAATATTATTTAAATTATATGAAATTATTTTTACACTAAATGATTTGATGAAACTTCATTTCGAGGCCTAGTAAGAAGAGAACCTAATTTTGAATTTTTTAAGGAAAATTATCTAAATGTGTGAGAAGGTTTTTATAACTATTCAACCCATGCTTGGATCGAAAATCAGTGGAAACCGTTGAACTCAAAATTATGGGATTTACCAAGAAAGGACTTAAATTTCTCCAGCAAGGGATTAATGGGAATTTTAATGTTTGGAATTTTTAGAAGAAAATAAAATAATATTTAAAATATATTTTATTTCTTTTCATCAACTGAAGAGAGGTGACATGACAACGCAGTTATGTGGTGATGAGGTGACGACGAGGCATATTAATGGAACTCAATAATTGCTCTTAAACCCATAGTTTAATGATGAATTAAATGATATGTAACAACTAAGTTTTTTAATAAATCAAACAGTGTAGAAACGCAGCGTTGTAGCATAACTAAAATGTTGGGACGTGTTTTATTTTTATTTTTTTGATGCATTGGAGGGACGAGAATTAATTGGCAGAAGATCCTCTGACAAACCACTGGTGTATTTCCTCGTTAATGAAGAATGATGAATTCCATCGACGAATGATGAATAATTTCCCCAATGAATGGAGATGAAGGCCAATGGATCGAGGATCGATGAGGACTTAGAGATTCACCCCTCAATAGCGATAGATCCTCAATCTATGCAGAGGATGTGTTTATAATTTTTCAACATTCATAAATTCAACGAAAAAAGTGGATCAACCAATAAACGGATTGATCTTTGGATTGTGAATTATTGCGAGATGGTGTATTTTTGGGATTTAATTATCCAAGTTTAAACTATCACATGTTTGATTAAACTAAAATCCCAAGAACTTCCCCTACATTAAACCTCTAATGTATATGGCACGACTGACATAAACAAGGCTCTAGCACCTCCTCCTTGTGCATTATTTGTGACTGAATCCTCAAATCATTTTCAAGATTAATTTGGGTCCATAGTAAGGATGGCGGTGACCTAAGAGGCCTGTAGGCACATGCAGATCGAGAAACGGACCACCAATGAAAATCTGGTGGCCCACAGAAGGAACTGTTGGCACGCCGGCACCAACGATGGTGGTGTCCCGAGAAGGTGGATATGAGAAGAGGGAGGTGGCATTCCCATCAATGCACCACATACGTAGAGAGTCATGGTCATCCGACCATAGTGGCATGGAGGTGCAGTTCCAACCGACGCCGCGCGGTATAGGCAGCCCACCTCTAGGATTCCCGAGCAAGTTGGCGAGCCGCGCTAGCATGAACACGACATTATGGATACCCCTCTTTCATGGGGTAGCAAAGGGGGCCAGATAATGAAATCGGTTGTGCCCCAGTTAGGTGGGCCACCACAAGCCCACACGTGGGGGATGGGCTCCTGCTGGTAGGCCAGGCCGAACCTGCGCCCAACAGGCCGGTGGGTGGGACCCACGCCCTTCAGGCTAGGCTAGATGATGCTGGGACATAATGAGACCTAGCGGGATTGACCCTCATCCAAATTGGTCTAGTCCCATCAGGGCCCATTATTCCAATCAAGATGGCTAGGCCGAACCAGGCCTAGATGCATCTGGCCCCAAGTTACTAAATCGCTAATAACATGAAAACCAGGTGTATGATTGATTATCTATTTATGGCATTGGGACACTATAGAAAAGGTGGGTATTTTTGTATTCTGTAAGGATTTATTCAAGGAATTTTAATTTCAACATATGTCTTGGGGGAGCGGTTCTCCTGGGATTAAGTACATAGGTGGGAAGCAGTCGTGTGGACCTCAGTGGACCGGTAGATGAGCAGTCGTGTGAACCTCAGTGGCCTGGTAGGCCAGTAGTTGTGTGGAACATAGGGGCCCAGTAGAGCCGTGTAGACCTTAGTGGCCTGGTAGATGATCAACAGCAGTGTGGACCTCAATGTTCTGGTAAACATTAGTGACTCATCAGTGATGAGACCCTCAATAATATGAAACATTATTCACTATAATCAATGAACCTTTCCCATATGCGTAAAATTATACATGTTTTGAGCTATCCTTACATTGTGGATTTGATTAAGGGTATTTCTCCTTAGTGGATTGGGTCCCCTACAAAGTACTGTGTTACTCAACCCTGTATAGAATTCACCCACTCATGTTGGGTCATGTGCATACAATAGACGTTTCAACAGATGAAATAATCGTCTAGGACCTAGCAGGGACTAGTGATATCTAGCTGACAGGGCATAATCCTACAACATCCAGTAGATACATTAATCTTACTACTAGGTGGGGTCCTCATATGGTGTCAATATAGAGTTTATTCTGCATTTTTCTATTTTACAATTATTTATTTTTGGGTTTTTATTTTTGTACCTTCATTATCTAGTTGTACTTGTAGTTAGTACTTGTTTAGTGGTATACTTGTTTCCCTTTCCAGACTATGAGATGTGTCTGTGTGTACAAGTACATAGGAAAATGCCTCTCACTTGCAGGTTGACACTATCAGCACTAGTCGCCAACACTTGTCCTTCAGGATACGGTATTGTGGTAGTCACAACATGTTCCCTGGTGGATAGTTCATTACAATAATGTTTCTTTAACGACAGTAACATGGTTCTCTTAACCATATTTACAAGTCATCATTAGGGCTTTAATCAAGGGGAAATCACCATAGAGGAATTTATTCAGATAAAGGATAGAATGGTTACTCATCTTGAAGAACTTGTCTGGGAGTCTCCAGACATCCAGGTTAGTATTCTACACTATAAACTATATAGAGTTTTAGACTCAAATAATCTTAGTCTAGTGTTTAATAATATTTTAATCTCTTTTAGCTCGTAGCGGTTCTTTTTTTGTGGAATATGGTTTTTCACTTTCCCTTCAAGAGGATTTATAATAAAAATATATATTTGGATGGAAGTTATTTATAAAAATGGGAAGGCATTCATGTGGGATTTAAAATAAATAAATTATCATTAAAAATAAATTAAAATGATTCTGAAACATAGATTTTTAAAATATAGTTAAAAATTAACATTAATATTTGAATGATATATTCAAAATGAAATTTTACAACATTAAATATAAAATAAAATATTTTAAAATTTATAGTGGTAAAAAAGTATTTGAAATAAAAAAATGGGTTGTTTTTTATGTATATTTTTATTTAAATGGATAGGGTTGACATTTAATTTTTTAAGGATATTTATTAAGTAAAAAAATTTAATTATTTTTTAAAATGGTTTTATTAACAATAAAATTTACTCTAATTCCATTATTAATCTATTAAAATATAAATAAATCATGGTTTTTTTCTGATTCTTTAAAGCTCCAAGAAATTTTTATTTTGGTAATATTACAGGAAATTGTTTTTTATAATTTCTGGGTAGCTGTGATTGAAATTAATTTGATTAGGTTTTATATGTTATTATAATTAATCAATTTTTTGATGAAATAAATTTTGGGTGATTCATGTTTTTAATTTTATTTTTCATTATTCATTTATTCCCAAAAAATTTAACATTGAATTTGGGAAGTGTAATCTTTTGGTGCATGGTCTTGCCTGAGATTCCATGTTTGGTTTTCAATTTTCACTCTTTAAGAATGACTCGTTTATATAATCTTTTGGTAATGATATTTTGGACCATATTTTTGATAGATAACTTCATCTATACCTTATATTATAGTTTTTCATTTCTTTCCTAGGTCCAATTGTGAATTTTATTAGTGGGTCCATGGTGGTGAGACAGATTTCGAGTGACCAACATAGAATTGGCCAAAACCATTCACTCTCGGGACCTGGTGGAGCTCCTTGGTCCACATTGGATTTTCTCCCACATATTATCCAGTGTATTGGGATGTAATAGATTATAACCCCTTCCACTGAGTTTATAAATATTATTTTCAACAAGGATGCTTGAGTTTTTCTTAGATATTTTTATTTTTGAGTATCGTGCTTTGAGTAATGAAAAAGTATTGTTGATCCTATTCAAGGAGGTCTTCCTTGTACCTTTCTCTTTCTATTCTCCTTTCTAGATATAAAGTTTTAAATCTAGGGATACTATTGAAACTACATTTTTTTGAAATGAATTTTTTATTCGATTTATATTCATGATAATTCCTTGATTGTGTGTTTTAATTTTTCACTAATTAGTTGTGTTATTTCTCAGTCATGGTGTTTCACCTAGTGTGTAGTCTAGTACAATAAACAACTCGTTTTTTGTTGATTATTTTTTTCTGGGAATGTGAAGAACACATTGCGATATTTCCAATACTGAGAGGGGTGGTTTATCAGCATTGAGGACTTTTTAAACCAATTTATACTTTTTATACCATTACCTCATAGACATTTTAGGACACTAGTTCTCTAGTTCTCTCTCTATTTTTATATTAATGTATATGAAAGAATGTAATTTATATCATAGGATGTTTTAATAAGGTTCACTACTCATTATGAATATTTAGTCATTTATATATATAGTAGTGATAAGTATATAGATTTTAAATAATAATGAGATACTGAATATAGTGGTTTGTCTATGAAACAATCCAACACCATTGTGTGGTTCTATACACTATAAGAGGGGGATGTAAATTAATATTTTTTTTATATTTTTGAATTCCAATTACAAATTATGTAACTTGAATGCTTTTTATACTACCTTTATAGACGATCTTAGAATTCTTCGATTTCATTGAAACAAAAAGAGAGTATTCCACCAATTGACACTCATATTGAATTTAATAGTGATCCTTTTTTCATCATCCTCTTATCTTACTTGTGTAGTATTGTTCAAAAAATATTTCCCTTCCACTATTCTATGAAATTTTATACACAAAAACATCTTCACATCCATATAGGAATCATGAAAAGTACATTTCATTGATAATTTGTTTGACTTTTCTAAAAATATTATTCTTATTTAAAAAAGTAAGAAGAAATATGATCTTTTCATCCATTCTTCCTATATTGGGAACACGTCCATCCAATTATTAAAATCATTAAATATATCTATTCATCCAAAACATATTTTTTTGATCCTATACTATTGTTATTATCCATATAATAAATCGTTATTTGATTTGATTTCAATTGATAATAGTTCTTCTAATCCTGTCTTATTATTACAGTATTATTGCTTATTCAAAAAATAATTTCACTTTTTATGGTTTATTTCTATCAGTTACATTACCATATAAACCAGTTCTTCCAATACATCTACCCAAATGATAAATACAGTTACGATTCATTGTTGTAACCTCACAATAACCCTTGACCTTTGAAAAATTATGCATAGTCAAACACACATAATCCACAACCAAATGATCAATAAATATTATATCAATTTTTTTATAGATCACTTGATAACCATTATATTTTTGTTTTTATCTAAATATTATGGAAGTAACATAAAAAAAATTCAATATTACCACTAAAATTTTGAATACCATATTGAATACTTATTTCTTTAACATCCTTCAAAAATAAACATAATTATAATGCTATATTCATCCTAGGGACTTCTAGATATCATTATGTTGATGATTTCTTTAGACTTCCTAAAA
The DNA here is from genome assembly GCA_963277665.1 of Viscum album. Classification (NCBI taxonomy): domain Eukaryota; kingdom Viridiplantae; phylum Streptophyta; class Magnoliopsida; order Santalales; family Viscaceae; genus Viscum; species Viscum album. The sequence goes on from OY728162.1 coordinate 134,239,448, forward strand.
TCTCATCATGAATCATGTAATTTTATTCATGATTATTGAGTATAATAATGCACAACTCAACATTATCATAATTAATAAATTTAAAACCATTTTGTAAATATATTTCAACCTTTATTGTAAACTTATGATTAAGAACATATCCATCTAGTAATAGAGTTGTCTGGTGAAGAGATCCTCAATCCATTTTCATGATTCATCAATATGATGGTCTCACAATGTTCTTCTTGTATTCTCTGTCCAATGTAAACATGGAGGTAGGATATGTTCCCTCTATCCAATGACATTGTAAAAAAATATCTGATTACTTTCAAATACTTTATATGTTGTCTTTCTAACTCCTTATGAGATTATATCTATAAGATTCATCTGTCTAATTGAATTAATAAAAACAGTCAACTTGATTCCTTTTTTTAGAAGATTAATATAGATGGACTTTATAAAATTATATTTCATGTACATAATAATACTCTATATGTTGGATGAACTCAGAAACATGTGTATAGTGATCTTTAGTATTCTTTTTCATTTGAAGCTTCCAAGGAAACTTCTATGTCATATGATCTCTAAATTATTCCACTATCTTATGAGTTTTTCTAGGACACCACTATTTATTGAATTGGAAACCTCTGTCCGATCCTATTTACATATAACATATTTTCTAATGACCATTCTCAAGTTCATGTTTATCATATAATTACTTTTTAACATCACCAAATTATATCATGAGCTTTATAATACTATATCTGGTAGAGTTTTTATAACATCACATTTTTCATATCTTAATCATCTAATTCAAAAAATATTCTCTTTTTATGATAACCATAGGTCCAAAAACATCATTATTTGACCAAAATCATATAGAAAAATTAATGACATTTTATAATAATTATGTTTTAAACTTTTTATGTTAGAAAAGAATCTCTCGATTTTCTCCATTTCATTGGGGATTTTCATTAACCAATGTTAAACATTAAATGACATACAAAAATATTTATGATGTTTAGTCACTGAGGAATACATCACTATGAATCAAATGGTTTTATTTTTCTAGCCATTAATTTTCTATTGAAAATATGTATTAAATCGGTTAAAACTATGTCCACTGTTATTCTAATTGAATCAGTCTATTCAATTTAGTTTGATTTTCTAATATATACTATCATGAAAACAATTTTTCCAATTTACCATATATGGTTATCTTATCCTTCTAAATATTTTGTTTTATTTCTAGAAAATTACTTCCAATATTATTATAACGAAAAATTATACTATTTTTAATAAATGCATTTCTAAAAACATCCACACACATTATTGGTACATTACATTCATCTAACCATTCACCAAAATAAATACACATATTCATAATTTTTTCACATTTAATTAATGAATGTATTCAAAATCTTGTAATGTAATGAACATAATTTACCTTCTTCTAATATTACAATACATAGAAACTTATTCTTTTCCTTATTCTCTTCATCAATGATATCTCATTATAACCTATTGTATTTTACATATTCAATACATTATTATCATTATTCAATCATCCTAGTTACATATTATTCATTAAAAGGCTTGGATACTTCAAAAAAATATCCTCTCAAACAACTTTTATACATACTCATAAATTTATTAAAATCAATGAATTAAATCTACATCTTTGAAAAATAGTGATAGCTATTGATCTCTATTTAGAAAAAATAAAACTGAAATACGGTTTTCTCTATAATCTTTATATTAATGTTTTTTGTAATTCCTTCAGTATAGAATGTGTTATTATGATAATATTTCTCTCTATTTTTATTTTCTAAACATCCAATATTTCATTTCACTTTCTCTTCCCATTATTAACATGAAAATATGTTCTTGTGAAAATGGTATTAATTCATTCTCATGATATGTTTCATCAACTGTCTCTCTCTATGTATATGTGAGATATATATGATATAGAAAATATTATGATACTATTTATACACACAATATTTCCACTACCAATTGATCCTTCTTCCACATAAAATGGGAACACAAAATATTTTCTTCAAGGGTTTTCCACATTTATTCTAAGATGAAGATTCCAATTATGATCTAAAATTGCTATAGAATAAATAAATATGAAACTCATGAACTCACTTCAACAAATAAGTTATCAATGTTTATGTACAAACAATAGGATAATTATCCTTTTAACACATTCATTATTCCACATTTCTCACATGATTGATTTATTCAATTTTCCCACTTGTCTCAATTATTTATTTTTATTAAACAATGAAGTGAGAATAAGAACTATTTCCATTTCTAATGAATCTATTTTAATCACATTCAAAAATAACATTATTTTTACTATTTAATATTTCTAGAATCTATAAAAACATATTTTATATATCCCATTTACGGAGACATTTCACATAAACCCCATAATGGTGAGTCTCTTCAATAGATATTATTTAGTATCTCCCTGTTGAAAATTTTAAAAAAAAATATCTTTCTCATGTGGTATTCTAGATATAGAATTTTCCAAATCTTATCCAATGGTTATCTTATCCAATATATGCCTTTGAATTATGAATTTAAGAAAACATGATGATTGGAAATTTTTTACTTTTCATTCCTATGTTAACTAAAACTCATTCAATATCATCAAAGATGTTCCTGTCAAATGATTTCTCAATGTACCAATGTTAGAATCATTCCATGAAGGAAACTAGTTTTTAGAATGATATCCAATAAAATTCCTCTAGTTCTACCCATATGATAATGATTTACCATTAATTACCTATATTGAATATACAAATTTACATTATAAAATATAAGGGAAGATGGTTGACTTTTCATTATTTTTAATGCAAACAATACGGTAGAGATGATTTTACCTATTGAGTTTATATATCTCTTCCATTAATCATACATACACATCTAAAAATTAATTATGATTTATGTAGAATGGATCTTATAGGATCTTCAAATTCATAACTTTTGAAATTTATCTTATTAAGGGATTTTAAGGCACTTCAATTACTTGGTGAAATATTATTCTTCCTTAAGAACCCTTCATATGATGGAATTATTTAAGAAAAATATATAAGAGTGTGTTTGTAAATGATTCAAATCACACATATAAATTTTTCTATTCATGATTTTTCATTTATTGAAAACTTCTCATTATGTTATTGATATTCACGTGGAAACTGAAATATTTTTTAGTGCATTCTGCTTTTTCTTCAGCCATAATTCTTATTTCTCTAGATTTTATGGCCATTAAAATATTATATCATTTGGTATGTTGACAATATGTTTGGGTTATCCATATTTATTATTCTCAATACCCTTATTATTCTACATTAATATGAATGATGAAATCTTATTAAATATATTTAATTTGAAATATAATGACTTCCCATGCTTCCTTCTTGATATATTCATGGTATAATTATTTTTTACAACAATATTTTTTTTACTCATCTTTGTTGGATCTTCTCTCTTCACAAACTTATATGGGATTTTTTCATAAATGATTCTAATATATGTTTTTATAATAATACAAATCTTTTTCCATCAATATTACAGATATAACATGTATTTTCATGAATTAAAAATATGATTGAAGTATATATTATTTTATTAATATAATTATTTTTCTTCATTATATATGGATTTCTCCCTCTTAACATGGGATTTTTATTTTATTTTAAATTTTTTGGATTTCACCAATAAATTAATTTACAATTCCTGAACCTATTGCATCAACAACATTGACCCACAAACCATGATCTTACAAATACAAATACATGATTTTTTGGGGATTTTTTCATAATAGTTTGGGATCTTATTAGGGAACTATATCACACTACTCATATTCTATCAACCATGGACATAGTGGTAGATTTATATTTACTTTTCATCATCTATTATTATGTATATTCTATTTCCCAATATACAATGTTCCTAGAAAAATATGTACAAACATTATTACTAGATGATGTGAATAGAACCTATTTATATATAGTTTGTTGAGATATATCATCAAAAGATGAAATAATCATAATATCATATGTTATATGACTTTTACTATCAAAATAATATATTTATAATTTGGTATTGGAAATATAATTATAATTTTTTTGAAGACTTAATATGTGTTTTATAAATATTGTCTAATTTCACATCCAATTATAGACATCTCCAACTAGAGGTGTTCTGTAAATATTCTATCAAACTCATGTTCCCATCAGACTACTTCTTAATTATATTAGAATAAAAATTATGAAAATATAATTTGTTTTAGTAAAATGAATTATGTTCCTTGATTTTATTGGACATAACATCAAATTCAAAATCATTGACATCAATATTGTTTTTCAAATTTTAATCAAGTGTATTCAAGAGACTTATTTTATCCATATTTTTCTTTAACATAATCCATTAATATAATTCACAATTTTTAGGAACCTATTTACAAATCCCCCTTTCTTTTTCAAATGTTCCAAAACACATTTATAGATTTATAAAATCAAGAAAATTTTGTTACAAATGATTCTGTATGTTATTTTTTCCTTTGTCATGCTAATTTATTTAATCCTCTATACTTTGAAAGACTCCTTGGACAATGAAGAATACTTCCATGCGAATGCAATATATAATATCATTTAATCTAATAACTGATATTTCTTAACATATTCTATATACATCATGACCACTTAATCATGGTTTATATTCATGGAGATACTTTGTGAAAGAACAATCGCATACTTTATGATAACATAATACATGAATATTGCTCTTCTTGGTAGTGATTTAATCCCTCACTACATATCTTAACAATCCCATTCAGGATAATTTATTTTCATTACATAGTGGAACTATACTTCCCCTTTACTTAAGAGATTACTCTTATTCAAATTTATTTTAACTTTCTTTTTCATAGTCATCATGTCATTTATATAAATAAATTCTTCTCATAAATAATTGAATATTCACCAAAATATATAATCCATTATAAATACATGAAAGAATCAAAAATTATAATAGGAGAGAAATTTAAAATATAAAGAATCCAAAAGTGGTAAAAATTCCCTCTAATATAAATTTTGAGGAAATATGTGGGATATTTTCAACACCAAAAAGGGGTGACATAGTGTTGAGAAAATTTTAAACCGATTAATATTTTTTACCTCTTTACCTATTAGATCAATTAGGATCATGGTTTTCTAGTTCTCTATTCATTTTCATATGCATGCACATGAATAAAATTATAAAATAGAAAATGATGTTTTTATATGGTCCAGTACTTAGAAATAGTTTCCAGTCCATACTATGTATTTTGGTGACAAGTAAAAGGACTCTATTCTATAATTAGATACCAATTATGTTTTTTAGTCAAGAAATAATCAAAACCTAAGTGTTTTTCCATACACATTATGTGAGGAATAGAAAACATTCATAATTACATATATTGGTGAATGATTAATAAAAAAGGTAACGCATAGAATGATCATGGTACTTTAAATTTAGAGAGAAATCACCTTATTTTGTTTTTTTGAAACACCCTAGAAATCATCCACTAATTGCGCCATATGATTAATGTTGCAGTGTTTATTTGTTCTTATTCGTATTCTATTACTTTCAAATTAGTGTACAAGGATCTCTTATTTGTCTTATTTAATATGAAAATGTATACAATAAAACCTTCTTCATATCCAACATAATATCTTTAACTAATCATTTCATACATATATTTAAATTCATATTCAAATATTCATCTTCTTCATAGAATAAAATATAAATCTTATCAATCATTATCTTGTTACTCCATTAATAACTTATTCATCTATCTATACACTTCTTTGTCTAATATATATTCATTCAAACCTTCTCTATATGATAGTGTCCACTTGACAATGATAGTCTGAAACAAATTTATCTAACAATAGTTCATCTAAAATATGTTCTTTTTTATCCCTTCTACTTATCTTAGAATCATATATTATTTAATTGTTTTAGTACCACTTCATCTAATTATACCAATTCTTCTAGTTAATTTTTCTTTGGTACCTTAACATTTAGAACTTCTTCATATAATATAATGACCAAAAATAGAAAAACACTAGTTATTTGTGGTCGACACAAAACTATAGAACTTCACTTATTAAAAAATAACAATAACCACACACACTCGATAAATAAAAACATGATCAATAATAATTATATCATCCTTTTCATTGTACACATTCTCCCCTTGTTATAGGTTGTGTTTCCCAAAAAAATGGAGGATAACCAACATAATATTAAAATTAAAAACTAAAAAATTTTATATCCCACTGAATTATTTATTTTTCTCTCAAACATAAGTCTTCAGAGAAGTAGGATTCAAATATAATTTTAGGGATTTCCTTTTATATATATTTAAAATATATAATTAAATTTTTAAAAAACTCGGTTAGAATGATGATCATCCCTTCATGAATATTGGGTTCATAAACATCTATATTAGAATAATAAAAATTTATTACATAACAGAAACATAATAATGATCATAAAATAATTATTTGGAACTTATTAATAGGATCTTATATATCTGACAGTAATTTTTCTGGAAAAAAATACTCCATAATATTATAAAAATTCTTCATCTGATGGACTCACAGTGTTCTTCTATTATTCTGGGTCTAATGTGATCATGGTGTTCTTTTATGTTCCTTATATCTAATGACTTCTTAAAAATAAATCTAATGACTATGTAATACTCCATCACATGTCTTTGATACACATTAATTAATGTAATCACTTTGAGTCTTCTTTATGATTCCTTTTCATGGATACATATGTCTGATGTCTTTACATGGAATCTTCTGATTAGTTCCTTCTATTATTAACTTTTATCTGATAGAATTTTTCAAATACTATACAATGGAATTTTTATTACCCTGACTATTTATTCCACTTGGAATACTCCATCTGATGCATATTTAATATTCTTTTTTCATCTTGAACTTCCACAACAAATTATATGTCTAATGTTGTTCTCATATTTCTTTTTTATACTAACATTGTTGTGAAATAATTTTATTATCATTGAGAATTTATTTTATATTTAATCTGAAACATATATCTAATTCCCTCTCTAAAAAAAGTTTATCTCATAGGCACAGTTAGAAACTTTACCACTTCATATCATAAATATTGTATGTGTTCATCTGGTATACTTTATATATATCTCTTTCTTTCAATTGTCCATCCAAACAATCCACAACACTTCTATTTTTTTATAGGAACCATAGTTCCTCCAAAATTTCCCTTTAACCACATTTAGAAAGATACATGAATATTATTTCTTGATGTTGATGTTTGAAAATTTCAATATTGGAAAATCATCACCTAATTTACCTCCTTTTCTCATATCCTTTTATTCTTCATAACTTCAATAATGAAAAATATACACAAGGAATTTTGAGATTAATTAATGAGTAAAACATCATCAAGCATAAACTGGTATTGTTTATCTAATCATTATATTTCTGGATAAATATTAATAGAATTGTTAAATACTTTTTTCCACCATTCATCAGATCGACTCAGTCTATTCACATCATCCAGTTGTCCTTATAGATTTAATAGTACATACATTTTGGATCATTGAATTTATCTAATAATCTCAAAATTATTCATACATTCATCATTTTATGTAACAATCCATCTAGAATATTTATATGAAAACACCATATTATTGAAGAAATGGTCTGTATCAAACCATCAAGACACATTTTTAAGACACTAATACCACCTCACCAATCATAAAAATAAATCAAACTCTTCAATAATTATTAAACCATTAATTGAAGAATGTTATTTAAATATTCTAGATGCAATAACACCATTAGCATTCCTTTATGATTACTATAAATGAGAAATCATTTTCATACTTATTCTCTAATTCATCACGTTTGTATTTTATCTTTTTAACTTATTCATAGTAAAGTAATTATTTTATACATCCCGTCATCTAAAATACATCAAATTCATTGATAGTCTTGGATACATCCATAATAAATCCATGAAAATTACATCTTTACTTCCTATTCAACATGTGGGCATAAATTATATCATTATACTTATTTTAAAATCAATATTAAACATTGGACACTATAGAAAACAAATACATCACATACATGATTGTATCTTCAGAATAATTTGTTATAAGTCTCAAATACATTTTTTATTATACCCTACGTTTTTTGGAACCCATGTTTAAGTTATAAATGTGATTTGAGAATTATAAATATTTTTATTTTTAGACTCATGTTTCAATTAGGTTAGTTGATGAAGTATGGGTATATTTAAGGATAATTGATTCTGGGGATGTATATAAATGTGGGGAAAACATCATCATATTAACTAGTATCCATTAGTGAACATGTAAAAAGACCCAGGTTGATGCTCAAAATTGTGATATATTTTCTAATAGTATGATGTGCATTTATAGGTTACTTTGGAGATGAATTTAGATTAGGAGTTAAATGTGATTTATTTCATTTTATTTCATGATTATTTCTTTGGTAGTGGTTATGGGGTTCTATGGGATTGGGGATTAAGATGTGTTGATGTGGTCTGGTCACATCATATTTCATTGGTCACCTAAATTTGATTAATATTCCATGGGGAAGAAAGTGTTATAGTGCAGTGAATTATCAAATTATGATGATAATTTATCATTAATACTTTTATTTATTCAAAAATTATTTAACTATTCCTAAAATGTTTGGCTAAACCTATTTATATTTTTGATTATTTTGAATCTGAACACTTTGAATATTTTGAATGAGGTTAGTAAAATCAAATAGAATATTTGAAAATGAATATGAAATTTAACAAATCAATTTCACATGGTTGGAAGATGGATTTCTATAACCATGTTGCCAAACTATGTGGGTTACCTAGTTATCTTAGGGAAGGGAAAATAATTAGACCAATGTTATATATTTAATTTCAATACTGTTCATTTTTCAGAGTGATGTAAAAATTGAAATTCTCAAAATATCCCCTTCTTTTTTACCACTATCATGATCCTCCCCATAACCCTTTTAATGTGACACACTAGGTGCCTAGGAGGATTCCAATCATTCAATCATCTTACTCTTTATGTATTCTAGTCTACTTTATCTTATAATTTCAAACTGAATTAGCCTACTATGTGTGATATACACTTGTGACCTTCCACACTCCAGTTCATAAAGACTCTCATTATATACATTTGTTCCTAGGTAGGATATTCTATTCCTTTTCCATTCATTGATATAACATGGGTGTTTGGAATTCATAAAAACTTATTTTTTAAATTATTTAATCTATTGTGTTCAATTTTTGTTATGATTATAAATAGATCAATGTTTTTAACAAATAATGTTGTCTAAAAAATTAGGTTCTTTGTTATTTATTATTTTCTTTCCACACCTAAAATATATTTATATTCATTATTTATAAAATTATTATTTTAGCTTCATATAAAATTTGAATGTTTTAGTGTAATTGGAAATTGTTTATAAAATTACATAGGTTGCAAAATGAATTAAATCGGGGTTTCATGTTGGGATTTCATTTTAGAAAAGTTAAACACATATACATGGGTATAAATATATGTATAGATCTTTATAAAATTTCATAAGAGAATATGTGGTTTTATGCATTCAGATGTACACAAATATGTATATATCTTTGTGTGTATGTTTATCTATATAAAAATTTATAAGCGCGTATCAATAATTGAAAAAACATTGGTAACATAAGCTTGAATGTAAAACTTGGTTTTTATTATAGTTTTGGGAAAAATTTATAAATTAAATTATAACTAGACATTTTGAATTATTTAAATTTCATGAAGTGTTTTATAATTATTTTATTATATTTTTATGTTAAATTGGGGCTTTTCTAGGCTACCTATGTCTGTAGAATGAGTTTAAAATGTCTTAATTATATAATAAGATTGGAATGGAAGAAAATTTGTATGTTTTACTTATGATATGTCAGGAATGTTGAAATAAAATTTAACGAATATTGATTATTGCATAGAAACCCAGAGTACCTTGGTGGGATGATAAAGACATATATTCCATGAAAATTTCTTCCATTTGAAGCCTTTGGGTTTTGAGACAACTCCAATTAAAAAAATTCTATTATGGGTGTTTTTACTACTAAGAAATTTGTTTATATCCTCCACAGTATCTATTTCATGGGATCAATTTGTATAGTTCAATCATAAAGGATATGAGGATCCTAGGATTAGGTCTGACCAAAGTCTCTAAAGGGATACCCATGGTGCTTGGTTTTTGTTTCTTGCATTTCATTCTCCCCTCTTAGATTTTAAATTATATAATTTCTGTTTTACTCTAAACTTATTCATAAAAATTCATGTTAAATATTTTTTTATTTTATTCCATTTAATTAAAATTTAATACTATATATAGTCTATTTTATTAACAGAATCAATAGAATGTTTTTGGATAGTAAAAAAATGCTCGTGTTATTGAAACCCCACTTGGTCATTTTTTGTCACCCCACTCAATGTCTATAAACTGTGTGATTTTTTAGGATTGAGTTTAGTTCATTGTCACTAAAAAATTATTTTGGATTTATAGTTGGAGAGTAACATTCGGTCACATTAAGTATATCATTTTATTTGGATGCGTTATTTCATATCGAATCAAACAAATAGATCTTTCAATGACTTTTTCCTTGATTGTTTTTGAATTTTATATATATGGAGATAATATAAGGAATGATAGGGGATATTTATATAGAATAATTTGGTATGATCTGATGTATTTCTTTATTCAAAATGTTTTTTTTCAGTTGTTTAAATTGTGTGAAATTCTTCTTTCATATTGCTGTATGGGCCTCCGACGTACAGAATTATGATTCTAGTTTATCTATTGTTTATTAAATCAGATTTTATTTTAAAAAATTATTCCATTTTGATATATATTAATGCCTTGGCGATATTTTCTTACTAGAAATGATCGGGAATTCAACCCAGGTATGTCGAGGACTGGATCAAGCATTTTAGAAATGGATGTCTTTATTTATTAAATGACCCAAGAACACTCTTGAATGGTTTAAAATGATGTCAAAATATATTATTCATGTGATTCATAAAACTTGTTAAACTCATAGTAATATTTATTTATGAACCATTATCAAAAATACCTTTGAACATTATAATTGTATGAATCCCAAAAAAATGTTAGTTTCTGTTGTTTTGATGTAAATTATTTACTAAAAAAAGTTGTATCTTATGTAGGATTCATTCTAAAATTAATGAATGTTTCATTATTTTTTATACTAACTCATATAAAGCATACTATTTCATCAATTAGTGTACCAAAACCATAGAGGAAAAAATTAATATAATATTTTATGATAATTTTCTTAAAACATAATCACATGTTTAGGATGTTGAGGAAGGCCATAAAAGATTAACCATTATAATTACTCATCCTTTTAATTAAGAGGAAGTTTATGATGAAACCCCCCTTCTTTAAATTGTACAAGGTATGATTTAGATCATAATACCATCCCATAATAAAATTATCAGTGATTTAAAATTAAAAAAACATACAAGAATATGGAATTTAAATGAGGTTGAGCACATAGATTGTGTGTCACACCCAGAACTGCATGATATTTAATATTACATTAATTATAAAAATTGGGTATCTACACTATATGAAAAGATAAATTAATTCACCAAAAATTATGTTTATATAGTTACTAAAATTCTGTATGATTATATCATTATATGTACTAGATGAGTATAAAAAATAATATATAAATGATAATTAATAAGAATATATATACACTTATATCATAAGGTTATAATTCTGAAGAACATATTTATTATAGTTAAACCATTTTAACATGTTTCAAAATATAAATCTAGTAGTATATTATTATAATTAATATGTCATTTTAATTTTAATATTTTCCAATTGGATATTAAATATTATTTTTAAAATTATTTTATTTCTAAAAAGTTATAAGTTAATAAACCTCTCTGTTTGGAGGATTCTACATTTCCTTATCATTTTTTAATACAACTATAGATATATAGAGATTAAAATAATATCCATAATATGTGTTTGATTGGTTGAAAAAATAAATCGTTTATAATGAATTAAAACTGGTAAAAAATGTTAGGCCCGAAGATTTTATGTTATTTCTCTTTATTGTAAAATAAATTTAATCTGATTGATAGATTCTGATGCACATAAAACTGAACATAAATGAACTGGAAAATATTATTAATTTACAATGATCATAATAACCTAGACATTATATTGGAAATAATGGATATTATTTACAAGCTTTTTAATATATAATTTTCCATTTTATTTTTAATATATTAATTTTTTTGTTTTTATGAAGATAATTTTGAGTAAATTCATTTTGTTCTTCAATTATATGTTATCTTCACAAAGTGATTTTATTTCATTCTATGAGAAAAAAAATATAATTAATTTATTAATCATTAAGATCAATAAACTAATAAAATTAACACAATATTTTGTATTTGTCATTTCAAAAATATCATAGGATGATTTTCTAAGATTTTTCTAAAAAGATTAATTTTAAAGTGACTAGTAGAAAAACAAATTCCTATAAAACCCTCATATTTATAGTTTAAATTCATTTCTTGATTTTAAATTAATCACAATGTTACATAATTTATTTATATATATATAAAATCTACTCATTTATATTTAAACCTTATTTATACCTTATTTTTGTATATGTAAAGTTTTGGGCTTAAAATCTCATTTCTTCCAAAATACCATTTTTTGTTTAATTTTGATGGTTTAACATTCAATGTAATTTTTGATCTTATTATTTTTGAATTATAAGAAATTGATTATATATTTATAATCTGTGGTTGCAAATTATTTTATATGGTTATTTTCATTTTTTGGTATCAGAAGTTACCATGATAAAAAAACATTTACAATTTTATTGATAAAATAATGTAGTGGGTTAATATTAAAAGGTAAAATATTAAAACAACTAAAAAAACATTATATTAAAGGTTTATGTGTTATTAAAACTTAATCATCATTTAGAATATTAATTATCTATTAAATTAATTGGAATTAATTGTACCCAAATGTGGTAGGAATTAAATAATCATTATTTAATCACTTAAAAACACCCACCCCCATGTATAAGTACCACCAATTACCCCCCCCCCCCTCATAAGGATAGAATAATTTCAAATATCATCCAAATACTCTCCTCCCCACTCTCATCATGTCCAAGTACTACAGGTCGCTCTGAAATACCAATTCTAATATCTATAAGGGGACCTTCAAAGAGGCTTTGATGAAGAGGATGTTAAATTATGAAAAACTAAAGGGAATCATGGGGTAATTGTTTCCCATATGTTTTTTATGTGATATATTATTTATTCTCCATATATTTCTATTATGTGGTGTATATACTACCTCTTAATATATCATATCATGAATCTCATTATTTTCATGGTATTTAGTGTTTAATTTGATAATTACTAGTTTAATGGGACATTTGATTTCACTAATTACAAAGTGGTAAGGGATTTTTTAACTAAATTTCCATTAATTTGGTTAAAATTATAATTAACTTTTCACATTTTTAGTTTATTAATTAGAATAATTTCTGTTATCTTATATTTTATTTTCATATGATTTATACTAATTTTCCTATGGTATAAATAGTGTATTCATTTGATCAATTCTCACATAAATGATATGATATGTATATGAGTTTCTCTTATAAAAATTTTTGTATTATGATTTCCCTTAAAAATCAATTTTACTTCCATGTACATGTTATTTGAAACAATTTTGGAAAATGTTAAAATTATTCTTTTATAATTGTTTAGATTATTTTTTACTTATATTTTAATTTTAACAATATTGTTTTAACAGATTTATATTTTGTAATTTTTGAAATGAGGATGTTGGTGGTTGTTCTTTTAAAGTACAGAAAGAATGTCTTTTTAACATGTAATTAATGACAACATTTTTCCACTGTTAGGATTCTTTAATTATATGATGTTTATTTTACAATTTTAGAACATTATTTTTCAATAATTATTTTCATTTATAATTGTGTGTCTATTTAAAAACTGATTTTAAAATAGAAATGTGTTTCACAGGAATTTTGTCAAGTGATATTTACAAATTATATTCTATATATGATAACATTATATGATGTTACTTATGCATTATTGGGGATATTACTCAAGGATATAATATATGCTCCAATTATAGGTTTTTTATGTTTATAATGGAATAATATTTATGAAACCCAATTTTTCTTTTGGGTTTTGATGTGATGAATTATTTATATTCTTATGGAAAACATAATTATGGTTCTTTATTATGTGACAAGTGGGTCCTTTTCCTCCCTCCAATTAATTATATAATGATCAACATCTCATAAGATAATATCAGAAAATAACCTAATGGGATTAATCCACTATGGGAAATAGACGTATCATGATATATAATGAGAAACTAGTTCATCCTGATCCACTATAGAAAATCGGTGTGTCTTGATCCACTATATATATAGTCATCAAACGTAACCAAGAAATATGTAATGGTTTTCTATATTTACGATGCTTCCACACTTTTATGACATGTCTGTTTTGTTCATTATTGATTTATGTTGATTTCTCACTCTTATGGTCCATGTTTTCTAAATATATAATTTTTTATCACAAATCATGTTTATGATCTACAAAATGTTGGTTATAAACATTTTAAGTTATTTTCATAAGCACATAGCCTTACTATTATTGAATGATTTTATATGATCATGGATTGATATCTCCTACAATATTCTTACTGGGCATTCAATCTAACCTTTTCTTATGTTTATTTTCCCCATGATATGAAAAAATGTATTATGTATGATATTTCAAAAATCCTTCTAGTTATGAAGGAATTGGTGGGAGATAAGGTAGATGTTTTATAAACTAGTTGATTTGGATTCCATGTTTCTAAATACAATAAACCCATATTGTTTCTTCATGGGTTTCATATTTTATGTAATGAATATTAATATATTTAAATGTAATATCTATGTATGAAATGAATGGGTCATTATAGTTGGTATCATAGAACATTTTATTTATCCTTTAGAAACTATAATGAGAAAACCGTTGTAAGAACACTCAGGGTAAGTGTATATTAAAATCATAGTTTCTTTGTTACAATCATTAATAACATATTGTTAAAACTATGGTGTCATTTATTGAAATATTATAATTAAATTCTATTGATTATATTATTTCCCACAATGATTATTATTTCCCATACTATGGTTTTTTGGGTTTTATAGAATATTTTGAACTACGAAGATTCATGTTAATTGTGAATATAAAAAAATGGATTGATATTCATCATGAGTATCAAAATGAAATGGGATTTTGAAGGTGAAACATTTTTATTACGCATCATCAGTAATCTCATAATATGATAAATATTATCCACTTTTTTTAGTTTCCCAAACCATATTATAAGAGTAAGATGGAGTCTTGTGGGGACCACGGAGGAAATAATGTTTAATTTCCATAATGTATGGCATGTGGTATAAGGCCCCAGCCTTAAACATCACTTAATCTTGAGTTACTTCAAGAATGCACGTTGAGGATCTTTTCAGGTTTAGAGTTTTAGAGAATTAGATGATAAAACTTTCCTTACATTCCACATTTAAACAAAGTGGTTACATAAAAGATAGTATTCATTTTTCCCATCAATGGAATCATATTTAAAATAAAACATGGATTCTTTCTTGACACTTCCTTTACATTATCATAATATCGTGTACCCTTCCCTTGACCTGTGAAAAACACTTCAAAAACTTGGGATGAGCATAAAAAGCTCAGTAAGGGATATAAAAATATGGAATGGAAACCTGAGTATATGTATACACAAGAATCAATGAAATCATACTCTACTCATTAAACATAAGCACTTTAACATACCTCATAAAATCATGAATAAATCATAGAAATAATAATACATAAAGGTATCTTGAGGCATTCATAACATTCTTACGTAGGGAGTAACCCTCTTGGTTGCGTTTGGAATACCCATCACAGTATATTCTATAAATATCTTCAGATAAACCTCAACGTTAACCCCTTCACGTTACCCAATACCTTGGAGAGCTATATCGGGCTCACCCACCCTTAGTTTATCACGGAACCACCCGTCTTCATAATAATGCCCAAGAACCATAACATAATCATATCACATAAAACATGCATAAAGGAAACATAAAATTTCCACCTTTCAATCACAAGATATCAATACAACACATTGATATAAAAACATTATGAAAATAATTTTCAATACCAATATAAATGAAAAGTAAAACATGGTATTTATTTTTTATTTAAAAAAAGGTATGGCTTGTAGAGGAAGATGAAACTCACATAATGCTCTCAGCGGCGGAAAAGTCATTGTCACCACATACATACGACAAAAACATTCCCTTTGTCATTTAGTAAAATGATTCGTATTAAAAAATATTCCTTTTGTATAAATGTAAAAGTCAATGGGGTTTACAGACCATATAAAATAAGGTTGTGTATAAAACAAAATATGCCTCAATGAAAGGAGATTGAGACGAAGTCCCATACCTCGGGTCCGACTTGACTCGATCGTTCTTTAACGTCCTGAATAATAAACTTGAGTTAATTTATACTTTCTTAAGAACCTTTCTAAAGTTCATTATTCCTTTTATATCACTTATTACCATGTCATGGACACTATGTAATTATTTAAGTTATTAACGGTCGTTTTAACGATTATTGGTACATAAGTAAAAAATAAACTCTTTATAATTACAAGTTTTTCATGTATCCATTTTATCCAGACTTATACTCATGATTTATATTTCATATATATATCATATATATCTAGTATATACATTCATTTATAATATTACATATTCATTTAGAGTTATGAAATGAAATGCACCGTTCATGAAGACGGTAAGCCATATGTACGCATGAACGCTACTTTCATTTCTATTTCGTATTTTATGGAACGGGATAATAATGATATAAAGGTATATTATATTCCGAGTATAATATCATATATAAAATCATTAATTACATCCTTTATACATCCCATATATGGCATTAACGAATCAAATCACTTTGACAGGGCGGTAGTCCGCACTTCCTAAAATGAAGATATCGCATTTACCCATAATGGAAACCATAAAGGTATACCATAAATTGAAAATAAATAAGATTAATTAAAACATAAAAGTATTATATATCATATATAAATATAGTTTCATCTCAATGGCCACCTTTGAAGGTGTTAAAAGAATATTGAACAATCATCGTTTCGTGAGGCAGAAATTCATCATCCATGGAAATAGTATGTTCTTTAACCATTAGATGTAGGTGTGTGTAAGTGTAGCTCGAATCATTATTATAAAAACATCATAGTATTTGCAAGATACTGGTGTTGTTACAAAAAAACAAGAATAAAAAATGTTTAGAGAGTTGAAGAAGAAAAATAAAACATAAGAACACAAGAGAAAACATTACCATTAAAACGGGTAACTCTTTTTGATTTGAGCTCAAATGCTTCCTTTGGAAGAATTATACCCAATGTGAGGCTTCTAAGAGTTAGAGAGGGATGTGTAGAGACAAAATGGGAAGGTTTTGGCCAAGCCAAAGGCTTTGGAAGTGTGGGTATGGTGCTAGAGGTGGGGGGCCTTTTTTAAGAGGAGAGGAGGGGCACTCTTGGAATGTTAAGAAAAGGTACTTTGCTATAAACTGATTTTCGGATAAAAAAGGTCCCACAATTATAAATTTTTAGGATAAGGTTATAATGGTTCTAAATCACCCATACAATATGTTTTTGACACGTGTATGTCTTAGATTTTACATTATATTTTAATTTTATTTAAATCGTTAAATAATGAGGTTATGGCTGCATCATCATAGTGTCATTAATTAATTAACTTATTTAATGTCTAAAAATTAGAAAAAAAATATCATGATGTATTAAATCTTTTTAGCTTTCCAATTACTATTTATAGCCAAAAATATTACTTTTATAACCCCATGTAAATTTTTTTTAGTAAAATAACTATTGTTTGTGACATTTTTTACTTTAACATTAAATAAAAGGAATTAATGTCCTTATCTTACCCAAGTGGCTCCATGGGGTCCCAAAAATCGACCCATGGGTTTTCTGGGTCGGCCATGACATATCCAATATGGGTAGGACATGTTTCTAGGTCATTTCATATTATTAAAACATTATTTTTACCTTAAATTACACTATTACCTCTAATCGCAATTAAAAACATAAAACGGTACTATTCACCAAAAAATTATTTTAATCCCATTGAACCAAATTTTACTTCCTAATGACAACCATTTATGTAGGATTTTTTAAATTCAAAACAAAGAGGTGGTAAAATTTCATTTAAATGAAAAATCAGTTTTTTTAAGTACCACTTAGTGGTTTCAGTATTCATCAAAAATTGATGTTTTTCAGGAAAATACCAAAACATCACACTAAGTTATATTTGATATTCCGAATTCAAAAATGATTTCTATTTTACAAAATTCAAAACATATAGGTTACATTAATTAATTTAATAATTAATTCCCGCTGTCAGAACAAATAGCGTGTTTTTATGAAACAATAAGTATTAAAAGATTGACACTAGTTTAAGTCCAATTTCAAAGTGAAATAAATTCCAATGACCACCATTGGATTAAATGGTAAAAATATATTCTAATTTCACTTTAAAACCAATTAAAAAGATAATATAATCATATAAATAAATTACATGAAAATGATGTTTTGATGTAAAATGTAGTATTTTTCACTATTCAAAAAAAATAAACATTGTCCGAAAAATACAAAACATTCAATGTAAAATTCTATGTCCCAATAATAAATAATATGTTTATTTTTACAAATAGATATTATAAAATTGTTAAAAGTTTGATTTATAAATGGTTTTCCATCAAAAGTAAGTAAGACGATCTTTTAAAAATATTAGTGTATTTCGTGCTTAAGATTGGATTTATTCTCATTTTAAGCCTAAAAAAACTATCTAATTAATTAATAGACATTGATAAAAATATCAATTATTCATTACTTACTTGGGATGTTACATGTGGGATGTGAAATTAAATATAATGTTTCAACGGAATTGGAAGATGATTTGTGTGTGGAAAACAAGGATGAGAAGAAAGTAATTGTAAAGGAAAATTGAAAGAGTTTATTTAATGTAATGGTTGAGAATAATTGTATTACTAAGATATAATAGATAGTTAAATGTTATAAATGTTGAATGTATGGGAATTATAATAAAATATTCTCTATGGGGAAAGATAATGAAGAGAATCAAGAAAGGTTGAATGAGTAATGGTTATGTTTTTTATAATATAAAAAGACTATAAATGACAGATTATATGGAAGAAGTTTTAAGGAATTAGATAAATAATCTTAGATAATGGTTTGAGATTGATTTTGATGGATTGAGTGTTCATTTATTAGTATTCAGAAATAATAGTGTAGAATTTATATTATGGTATTATGGAATAATGAATCATATAACGATTGATCCAAAGTATTTTTTATTATGTATTTGAAATTATATGTTTAATGATACTAATGACCATGAAAAGTGATTGGGGTGGTAAGGTGATATTTTTAGATAACATAAGATTAAGGGGAACATAACCCTTAACATTTGCATGATTATGGGATAATAATGAGATAAATATATTGTTGTTTGTGATAAAATAAGTGGGATGGTATTCATTACAATGCATCTGATTACTATTCTGATGAAATTCTTATTTCTTGATGGATTTTATATAATTTATATATTTATGGTATGAGGAAAGAGTAAATTTTTGAACGAATTCATGTTTTCAATAAAGTATTATAGTAACTAAACATATTACCATGTTTCAATAGAATAAATGATAATTATATTCACATGTTTTTTATGTTAATATTAAGAGATACAATCAGTTGGTTGGGAGGGTAATGAAAAGATGATTTTGAAAATTTTGTGATCTTCATTCAAAGTTTTTGATTTATATTTTTTTGGTTAAAAATGGTTATCATTTTTTCAAAAAAAATTTATCAAACATTGTATAAGGTTTTATATATAAATTTATTAATTAAACATTTGATTATTTATCCATTTTTGATAACTACTGATAGTGATTTGATTATTATTATTAGATATATAAGGAATGAATTTTCATCATGTTTTGGATCTTATAATAAACTAATTCTTGAAGAATTAAAATTTAAAAATCATCACTTATTGTTAAAAATAAATTATAAATTGAGAAAGTTGCAACCAACGAGTGAGACTATACTTATGAGATGAAATAAAGTATGTATACATTTTAAAATTATTTTGAAATAAAATGTTATCCTATTATCATCATTACTGATGATTTAAATGAAATTTTTTTGAGCTATTTTGTCCATGTTTATATAGTCATTAACCTTCTAATTCTCATGTTCTATATCATTCTCTATCAGATACTGATATTTATAATTCTTATTTAAGTCAATATTTTCATCTACACTAATATTTTCCTTATCAGAATCAAATTTTTGTGGTGATTTTCACCTTTTACTTTCTTTATTTTTAAGCAGGCATTTTATTGACACATTTTTTATTTGGGTGTGCCAAAAAATAATTTTTAAACTTTTACATTATACTTTCAAATTGAAATCTAAAATTTCATAGATTCCTTTTTTATAAATTTCATGATCATATCGGGTCAGTAGTTTATCAATTGGATCTTCTACTGATTCTATCTCATGTCCATGGTGTGTTCCATGTGATTCTCTTAATAATATACATACGTGATAATTCATATTTATAAAAAAATAGGTCATATAGATGTAGAAAGAAAATTCTAATGAATAAAAACTAGTAGAGATTTTGATATTGGATATAATCTTCAAGGAAACATGACCACTCACCTGGTTAAATTTATTTTGGTGAAACCACCAACTTGAGGATGCTACATTAGAACCTAAGGATGTGGTGAGGTAGACTTATCACAATATATTTTTATTATAGTGATTAACATTTAGCAATAAAATTATTTTATGCGGGGTTCAATGTAACACCTTAATATTTTCTAATATCACTTTTTCTATAAAAAATATTAATCTCTTCGATAGATTACATACCACATAACATCAATATAAAACAAAATTCTAAATATTATTATATTAACATGATCATTATAACCAATCCATGTAATATTTCAAAATACATAACATTAAACACATTATAATATATATAACTTTCCAACTCATTTTTAATCTATTAATTAATCTATAAACTAATTATTTCGAATTAGATGCAGTTAATTTTTAAAAATGGATTCCTTATTTGGTATCAGGATTTCCAAAATAATTTATATTTTCATTTTTATTTTTAGTAATAAAAGTTTTACTATGGTAAAAAATATTTATCGTGATATTCGTAAAATAATATATCAGGTTAAAGTTAAATGGTAAAATCATAGAATACTGAAAAATGACAACATTAAATGGGTGGTTGATGACTTTATTTACCTCACAGTGCCATTAGAATAGTAGTTATCATCCAAATTCATTTTAATTAATTACTCCCATATATTCTCAACATTAAATATAAAATAGTCATTATTTTATCACATTGAACCAATCCTCCTTGATTATAATTACCCCCATTACCAGCCATTTCTTCCCAAAATACTTGACGCTTTTACAATATTTGACCAACCCTCCCCCCCCCACTGTCACCACATCTATGTGCTACTAGTGTCACCCAAATAACAATTCCATGATCTATATTGGGTTCTTCGATTAGGAGAAATGCATGAAGAGGTTAATGTATAAAATATAATGGGAAGCATATTATAAGCCTTTTTTTCCCACCTTTACTTTTTTAAGATATATTCATTAGTAACCATTTATTTCTTTTGTGTGGTGTAAATATATTTCATTAATATATCATATCATGAATTTCATTATTTTCAGGTAACTAAATGTTTCATTTGATAATTATTACTTTTATGGGGCATACGATTATACTGATTAAAAAGTATTAAGTGATTTGTTAACTTAATTTCCATTAATTAGGTTAAATATATACTTAATTTATTTTTATATATTGGGATTATTTTTTAGATGACTTATGGTTATATTATATATTTTTTCCAGTTTTTTAGAAGTATTTATAGATGATACAAATAATCAATTCATTTAATAAAATCTCATATCGATGAAATTATATTTATAAGGTATATTCTTTAAAAAAATATTTTCAAAATACTCGTAAAAATAGTATTTTCTTCCATATACATATTTTCTAAAATTATTTCTAAAAATATTTTTACTATTTTATAATGATTAGTTAAATTCATTTTTACTCATGTCGGAATTTTTACAAAATTGTATGAAATTATTTTTTCTCAGTTTCTAAGAGAGTTTCTTTGCCATTTTATCAAAAAAAATGCTAAAGGAATTTTTTTATCATATACAACATGATCTACTTTTCCTAACATCATGATGCTTTTTTGGATTTATGGTTCCTTTAAGATATTACAATATTATTTTCAAATAAAATAGTTTTCTTCATAATTATGTAGATCTCAAAAAAGAAATGATTTTATAATGGAAATTCTTTTCAAGAATTATTTCAAATGATATTTCAAAACTATTTTTCATCTATGAGGAAATTATTTCATGTAAATAATTCTTTACTATATATATTATTCAGGGAAACAATCCTTATTATCTTTATGGTTGATTTATGATTATTATGGAATAAAATTCATGAAACCAATTTCATAACATGTGTTCTGATTTGATGAAGGAATTATGTTCTTATAGAACACATAAACATGGGTTTTAATTATGTGATGGGTGGGACCTATATCTCCCAATATTTCATTGAGTAATGATTAATATCTCATGAGATAATAAGTGGAAACATGTCCATGGTATTTATCCGCTATAAGAAATAATTATTTTCTGATTTATTATAAGAAACGTGTGTGTCCCAATCTACAATGGGAAGAAAGTGCATCCAGATCTAGTACAGAAAGTAGATGTGTCCTCATCCACTATATTTACGATATTGGTAGTAATACATGACATATGAAATGTTTTTTTATATTTAGGTTGGTTCTACACTATTATGATATGATCTTAAGGTTCATGATTTATTTATGATGATTTATCTCTCTTATGGTTCATGTCCTGTCAAATGATAATATTTATTCCATGAATCATGATTGTGATCTATGATAAGTTGGGTATTAACTTTGTAAGATAAGCTCATAATCCCATGGAATTATTCTTATCTTATTCTTTAATTTGACCTGATACTGATATCCCCAATATTATCATTAATAATCATCTGATCTCACTTATTCGTGTGTTTATTTTCCTAATATTTGAATAAATATATTATGTATGACTTGTCAAAAAAAAATCTAGTTTTGAAAGAATAAGTAGCAGACGATGCAGATATTTTATAAACCAGTTGTTTATGTTTCTAGGTTTCCAAATAAAATAAACCCATATTTTTTACATGTTATTGTTATGTTATGTAATTAATATTAATCTATTTTGATTTAATATCTATTTATAAAAATAATTGGTTTTTATTAACCTAGTGTTACTTTCTTTTAATCCATTTTTAACATATTTTGTAGTTTTAAAAACATTTTTTGATGATATAATATTTTGTTTCAAAATGGTATCTAATTGTATTAAATTTTCAAATTTAAGGAAAAATAATTTGAAATTATTTTAATGGGTGAGTTAAATATTTTTTATTTCTTTCAAATTAATTAAAACAATGATATAATATTTATCAGAATAATCAATTTCACTAATGAACCTCTAATTTTTTTATAGATCTTATGAAAATATTTACACATATTATTACTTTTTAAATGATAACATAAGATTCATTTGGTAAAATACAGTTTAATATGATTTATCAAGGTATTACTATGATCCCACATTATCTTATTATGACCCTACCAGACATCATCATATATATTTTTATTTTCACTCATTTGGAATGAAATAATATTTAATATCAAAAAAGAATAATGAAATATCCTTTAAAATCTATGAATATTATCTATTTTTTATATAAAAAGGATACATTTTTTACATATAAGGTCATTGGAATGATGAATTTAGAAAATGATAACTTTATATGAAAAATAAATGATTGAATTTTCTCTTTCATAGAAATTAATTATCATTAGGGAGTAGTAAAAATGAAAAAATTAGTTTCTTCCTCAATCACCAAATATGATTACATAATAGTTACTTGTTTTTTACACATATATTTTGATGATGAACAGTTTTCTAGATTATGGGAATTATTATCATCATGTTACCATCATCTATATTAGAAAATAGTGAAATTAATATATCATTAAATCAAATAAAACACTCATGTATTATGAATATCATCCATATAAACAATATCAAGAGAGATCACATTCAAATAGATGAAATATTACTTGAGTTTATAAGAACTAAATGAAAATTAGATAATATATTCAAAAAATCCAAACATTAATTTTTCCTTATTTTATTAAGAAGATCTAGGTACCCTTTGATTAAGAATACTCCATAGACCTTAACATAATTGAAAATTTGATCAATATATATATATATATATATTTGATATCATTTTAATCTTGTTTTGTGAAACATTAAAATTAAAATTAATTTTTTTTTCATACTTCAAATGAATATTTCATTATCAATTCAATATTTATTATTTCTACTTTTGGAATTCTTAATTAAATATTCTTATTTATCATTGTCATTTATATCATTTAAATAACTAATGAATTAAAATCACAATAATAAATGAAATATTTATCTCTTTTCTAATGAAATAAAATATATTTTTTGTTAGAATAATGTAATTGAATTACAATTATCTATTATGATATACCCATAAAATGGTGAGATTTTTTTATGAAAACATTATATATTTTTTTAGATTCACTTTTTATTGGTAATTTATCTGATTTTTTAGAAAATTTTATAATGGTATGAAGCTATTTTTTGATATTTTTATCAATTTTGTTTAAGTTTTTTCTGTATACAACAACAAAAAATAACGTGGCACTTGGTCATAGTCCATAGAGTAGTTTTTATCATTAGGAAAACATTGACTAGGTTCCCCCCACCACCACCATGATGATGATACGAAGAGCACTTAAACTATTTTACCCTATGACACCTTGATAGGAGAGTGGGTAATTAGGGTGTTAATTTTTTTATAAAAATTTATATTTTCAACAAGATCGTTGGAACTCTTTTTGAATAATTAATTTTAATTTACTTTTACCAAACACACAAATGATAAAATAAAATAGAACATTACATTTTATTTGCTTCACCACAAAGGGATAATCTATGGACAATATTATAATGATTCATCTATAACACTATAATCATATATGATTTAATAGATTTTATATATTGTAATTTCTAAGACAAGGACACTCTATTATAGGTGAACTAATATTACACTGAGTTTATAGATAGTGGACAACTATAGTCATATCACTTCTATCAACTACTCTTTATTCACTACTCCAGATTATTTAATTTTTAGAATGATAACATCATGGATGCTTCCATTTCATAAGAAATTTATACTTTAATTTTCATCTTGATATTTATTGTATGATGATCCATTTCACTTCTATGTCTCTAGAATAACAACCAGAAAAAAATTTGTTACAAAATCATTCTTCAAAATATCTGTCGAAACATCCATCAGGAAATATTATTCACTACACACTACTACCGTGAAATACTTTTTAGAAAACACTAACCACATGCATTTATCCTCTATGTTCTTGATGCATGAACATCCTCCACATAGAACCTTCCATGAACCAACATCATGAGACTCATATTCACAAAACATCTTTATGATCATACAGCATGAAACTCTACCAATAATTAAATATCCCTCACTTAATTTGTAAAAATACCATGTATATATAATCTCTACACAATTCCCATGTGTACACTGATTACTATGAATTGACTATATGGTGTCTCCTTGAAATACTGCTAAATCTCATGGATTTATTCTTTGGAATTTTTCTCTTCTCAATAATGTAAAATTAGTAATTCATTTATGAATTCATTTGAAAAATATTCAATCATATAAATTTGTACTCATTCCTTGAATAAAATCCATTTGAAATCTCTCAATGTGGTTCACTTACTATAAACCAACAATACCAATACCCCGTTTACATGCTCGACATTATATTAAAACCTGTGGGACATCCATCATTATACACCTAAAATAACTACTTTATTTTAGTAAAAAAAAATCATGTTTTCAATTTCAACATCATGTAATATTTTCCATTCACTAAAATTTTGAGTTGCAAAGAAGAACTATCGTCAAACTTCTAGACTACCACAATGCATGAATTCTCCCAATGGGGTTAGGATCTTTCGTTTTAAGACTCCATTTGTTAATTTCTACTACACACATACTATGATGACATGATATTTTCATTAAAAAATTTAAAACATTTTATATGAATAATAAAAACATTTAATAACAATACATTCTATAAGACTTTAAGGGTATACTATATTTGAAAACTAGATACATATTCTTCTTATTTAATGAATGATCATCAACAACCCCCCATAGAGTTCTTATCACGTCGAACAATTAATAAACAACCCTTAAATAAAACCTTTTTCATAATCAGGGTAAAGGAAACATAATAATCTGTGATATCAGATGGCCTATATGGATAAATAAAAGTGATACCCATCAATAATCAAAAATGATAATTATATAATAAATATGGTATGAGAAAATGATCTTAAATCACGATAATCAAACCCCATCAATGAAATATAACTAATAATAAATCATGTCTTACGTTTAAATTATAACAAAATACAAAATTCATAATTTTGTAGAATCAGTAACAATCAATCTCAATTAATGAGAAGATATAACAATCGTAATACATCAGTTGGTTGAATACAAATAGCCATAAAAAATAACTACATTAGTCAAATATAACTAGTAAGGATTTTATAGTTTATTAGCTTTACTCGTTAATCTAATATTTCATTATACAAGGTTTACTCTGATGACTATCTTAGTGGATAAAGTCCCATAATGAACTAGGTTCAATCCCCACTCTAGTCCTTATTATAACAAGAGAAATCAATCTGTGCCCATTGAATTATTGTTCTATATAACTTCATCCCCACCCATCAATAATCATAATCAATTTATATGTTCATCACATGATTATAAAACAATTATCATATCATCATATCCTAAGTAGTGTAAATGAAATGTATTTCATACATATTTCATCATTTATTAATAACATAACCCATGAATAATAATCAGGAATAATAGACATCTCTTCATCATAATCATAAAACATCTCCATAAAGAATAATATTTGATTATTTCATAATAACACTTTTAATTCATGATTAATAACAAAGGATTTTATCCAAGATGTAAAACACCTTTAAAATATCACTAGTTATTTTCTTGAGGAAAATAACCTTTTCATTTTGAAATAACTTATTTAAAATTTAGAATTTTCAAAATATTATGGAGATAATTTAATTTTTAAATAACCATGTAAACTTGTAATAGAATATTAGAAGGAAATGATTTTCATAAAGATGTAAAAATCAGTTCATTATATATATGTTAAAATAAAATATTCCTTTCAAATCAATGTAAAAATTTTTAAAAAAATTATTTCAAAAAAAAATGAAAATGATTCAATTTAAAATATTACAAAATATAGTCAAATTTAGTGAAAATGAAAATTTTATAACATTTATCATTTAGGTAAGAACATTTGTGTTAACATTTTGATGAATAACAACATAGAAGGAAAATTCCATCGAGTAATGAGAACATTATTTAATGTTTCATTAAAAATATATTATCGATAATTTTAATGGAATTAAATAGGAAAATGGGTATAATACATTAAAATCTAGAAATAAAGAACATATAAATAATTTATTAGTTTATAAGGGTAATTTATATTTAATTCTTATCAATAAAAGTTTAGTAGAGTTAATCTTGAAATAAAATGATATTGTAACATAAGTACTTTCCTCAAGTCCCATTTTCCTCACACGCTTTCAAATATATTTTAAAATAAATAAATGTTTATTATTAATGTTTTTTGAAACCATATTCAAAAATTAATTACTTTTTTTCATTTTATTATAATATCTATTTATCCTTTTATTAATAATATTATCATTAAAATGAATATTTGGGTGAAAACAGATCCTTTTTAAATGAATTTTTGGTTTGATGGTTCTGATACTCACTCCATGGTCTTTGATTAAACATATTAAGAATATTAATGTCGAAATAATTTCAATGCATATTTATATTATAAGAATTTATAATTATTTATATAAATGTGTAACAAAAAACGAATCATATCCTTTTCTGATGCTTGAACTATATACATTTATGCGAGCGACGTTATCAATTTTTAATGAATGAAGATGATAGAATGTAGATAGCATATTATAATTAAAAATACATTGTTTTTTCATAAATATCATATATAACCATTAATTCCATGAAAAAAGTTGATGATCGTGATAAAAATTAATCTTATTATAATGAGGAGGTTTTAGAATACACTTAATGCACCTCCACAATTTTTGTTTATTTTATGAAATAGAGAATAGATCAAGCACACACTGAGTAAAAAAAGAAACAAATGACATATAAAATAACATAGAGAAATGAGGGTCCAAAACACTTGCTCCTAAGGGAGTCCCCTCTAAAAAAATCCATTTCATATGGTGGAAAATATCACATACATGAAAAAATATACACACCTTCTTAGGATTGATTTTATGTAAGAATTCAGTCACATTATTCCCATTATACCTTCTGTAAAGGATTTTTGTGTGACTTTTGATGAGACTCTTGAACCTATGTATATGATACGTAATAGAATAGTAGTGATTTTATGTCCATGTATAGAATTATGAATCATTTTATAGTATGATTCAATATCTTCCAATAGAATGATTCAATAAATAAAAATATGTAGACATGTAAATAGCACATGAGATTAATCCTAGAGAGAGTCACTATTACAAATTAATGTAATTAAGGTGATGATAATAAGTCCTCTTGGATCACAAATTATGCTTCCACCCCATATAGTACCCATACTACAAGACCCATCCATATTAAGATTTAAATTAGTATTGTGAGGGCACCATTGATTCAAATGCCCCAGAGGGGACCTATAGGTGGTGTGGTGGGTGTTTATACAATCCAAAAGTAGGATAAGGGATTTATCTACTCCCAGTTTTTGATCAGTTGGGTTAGATCCATTAGTAATATTATAGAATTAAAAATGGGTTATGTTATTGCTCATGTTATCCATTCATAAGTATCATTTTTTCCTTACCTACCATATACACAAACATCACACCAGGATGATAATTACTCTCTCCTTATACTGAGATTCATAGATACTTCCACCCTAAAAAGAAGAGTGAGGAAATAGATACACATAGGCACCTGAGGTGGTAGATTAGTACAGATTCCAATTGTGTTCCATATATTCCCCTCCAATTTTACTTTAATGAAAAAGTGGATTTGCGTGGCTTCCATATAAACCCTACAATATATACATCTGGATACAAGATTGATTCTTGAATGCTTCACATTCTCATATGTAGTTACCTCACGATTCTTGGAATTCCATAAAATAAAGTTGAGTTTTATAGGGATCTCCTTCGATTAGAGAAACTCATCACATTCATTATATACAATAGAATATTTCATTATTCTTTAATTTTCTATAACTGCAAAGTCTCTTGATAAATATCTCATAAAAACACATGTATCCTTCAAAGTGTTTTTATCAATAATACTGAAAATTTTACCATGGTTATTATATAGGATAACTTAGAGGAAGATAGGATGCATGTTTTCATCTCTAATCTATTTTTTTGGCAAAAGTACATCTAAGGAACCCAAAATTTATACCCAATAAATTGTGGTGCCAGAAAATATTCTCACCCTAGATGACTACCCATTTAGTGTGACACTAGAAATTCCAGATTTGTGGCTGGAATGAATGCCAATGTGATGAAACATCCCCTATCAGTGCATCCAGATATATCATATAATTTTCAAATCTAAACATTCCCCATATCATCCAACCCTCCTGAACCTATAGTGATAAAATTTCATGCATACTCTACATAACATTATAGACACTCTTAAAGTTGATATTTTCTTCCCACATTGACATTTACAACCAATAAAATGTCTCCCAATAGTTTTTTTCATTAAAATGGGCATCCTATATCAATTATGACTAGAAATTATATAAACCCTTTATGAAAAATTTCATAACCATGATATTTTAAAGGGAATTCATTAGATTATAGGTGATAAAGTAGTTCACTAGGGTGATTATACCTCTTAATGATATGAAATAGTTCTTCATATACATGATTTTTCCAATGAATTTACTGAACACCCCATCAAATTGATGATTTCAAAAACGATGTGATGAAGTTGGGAAGCCTGGGTACTTTATGGGAAAGCCTCTTCTTCGCATATCAAATATATATCTGATGGAGGTTTCATTCATTTCCGAGAATAAGTTTCAAGTAAAGATACAACTCTTCTCACGATTCACAAGTTTTCCACTCAATTTTTTATAATCTTATAGGGCCTTTTTGATACCTCAAATTGAAATTTTATTATAATTAACAGAACTTATAGGGTTATCGATATACATTATATGGAGGACTATAGTAGATTGTGTTATGGAATGGTATTGTCGAATCAAACATTCAAATATGTTTATTTTGATGAAATTACTAAGGGTGTATTGGGTGATGATGAACAATCACGGGGATGGTGGGTCTCCTAGCCTTTGGCTCATAATGATTTGAAAATCCACAATTCATCCACATAAAATAAATAGAAATACGTACTGAGATCAAGCACCTGTTTAGAAGATAAGTGGACCATGAAGATAATACCATGCTGGTATGAAATTTTATTATGTATTTTCATTCACCTATGTTATAATCATTTTCAATAACTAGCATTATTGTTGTGTTGAATCATATGAAATTTTTTGATGTCACACGCCATTTTATGAGCATGGCTGATTGCACCTTGAATTGATCTCCCTTTCAAAAACCAATATTTTTCCATGAAAATCATGCAGGGGGTAAAAGGCCAAACTACTGTTGAAAAAACTATACTGAAACATGTTTTGGATTCTACACATACTTATAAGCATGTAATGGTGTAATTCATACAGGTCATTGACAGTAGGAGTGAGCACAATGGTAGTCGTAGATGCCAACTGAGGAATATTGCCACCCTGTAATGAGGTGTAAAATGGTTTATATGTTATCAATATTACCATTTAATTTATCTAATATACTAAATGAGTTATCATATAATGAATACTATAGATTTATAAGATGTAGATGAAAAATATAACATTGGATATTTTTTTAAAAGTTATACGTCTTCATAAACCACCTTTAGATTACACTATATGACTTGAAAGGATGGAATTCTTCTATGATCATGATATCTAGGATCTGGTTAGATATGTTAAATGTGATTAAGACATGACATGTATTATATATTATATCATGAATTATGATGAATAAAAGATATGTGGTATCCTTTTATAGGGGAGAGAGATGACACACTTTTATTTTTTAAAGGATTCAATAATAATAATAATATTACTCAAATGAATTGGCTAAAAATGAAAAATTATAAATAATTTGAATGTTAAGGTAAAAGATCCATCAACCAATTGAATTAAATAATTTTTTTGACACATTTTAATTTTTATCTCTTATATTACCCCACACTAAACACTTTTTAATCATAATTGAAGTTTTTTTACTATTTTTAATATTCATTATGAACAACAATAAAGATAAACATTTTAAAAAATATTAATTATGTTGATTGAAAATATTAAAAAAATTACAATATTAAATTACTAGATATGCCTTGAATTTATTTTTAAATAAATTTGTAGAATACAATGAAAATAATTTTTCTTAAATGATTTTTTTGGAATAAAAATGAATTTACCATATTTCGCTGACATGTAAAAACTATTAAATGGGTATTAAAAAATCTTATTGAATATTCTATCTAATAATTTTATTATTTTAATTAGTATATATTTATTAATTCACTTTATTAAGATAAAAACTCAACCTTCCAATAATTGTTTAATGGGAAACAACTGATTTACCCTTCAAATGCTTTTATTTTAATTTCATCCCAATTGATTGAAAATTAATCCATTGTATGCATGGGTAAAAACATAAATTTTCATAATTTAGTTATTCATATCCATATCATATAATCTAAAATAAAGGTCATAACTACTACATTAAATAATTATAATTCTATAGTATATAATGGTTTGTTTAAACTCATTGTCACGTGTAATGAAATACGTCCAAAAAATAAAAATGTTTAATAATAAATATATAATAAAAT
The DNA here is from genome assembly GCA_963277665.1 of Viscum album. Lineage (NCBI taxonomy): Eukaryota > Viridiplantae > Streptophyta > Magnoliopsida > Santalales > Viscaceae > Viscum > Viscum album. The sequence continues at coordinate 134,272,106 of OY728162.1, forward strand.
ATCAAGGTCATAAATTTTACAAACCCTATAAAAATTTCTATTTTAAAATTTTATCTATCCAATTCAGATAACTGAGGATACTTCTACCGCATCACAAATTTGGATTTACATATAACTTCGTCAAATTTAATGCTATTTCACAATACATTAACCAGGTGATTGGTCATGTTTTTAAATAATTTCCCTATTTGATATAAAATATCAATTAATTTTTACTCAAAATAGATATCAAACTCTATTGGTATGACCTATGAGTATAGTACATGGGAATGATCATGTTTTTTAAATCCTTATTAGATATACATGGAATACATTATGGAAATGAGAGAGATTATGTGGAAGAAAACAAAGATAAGTAATTATCTAGATACAATATATAATATCAAATGAAAAAATATATCTACATATAAAACAAACCTTATTTCAATATTTCATTAACTCATTTTAAGGAGATTCTCATAGGAATACCTTATCACCAACTTCATACTCTAGATATCACCAATGATTATCAGCATAATGTTTTTTATCTACACAATGATCCCTTGATGTGAAACTAAATATATTTAACATTCTTTACACTTTCCATGTCTAGATATGAGCATAATATATTTTTTCTAAAAATCTATCCCAAAGCATTATATTTATCCATATTCTTCTATATATGGATTTATAATGAGCAATATTATTTATTGAGTGATTATTGTTTTTATAAGAGTATTCATGCTAAGAAATGTATTGATCCCAAAAAAAATTCAAATCCATTGAACAAGATATCACAATACATTATAGATTTTGAATGGTCCACTCAGACTGACTATTTTTTAGCATGATATGTAGCACTGAAACTGAACCCTCTATCTAGAGTGTGCTGATGACTTATATAGAACATAATGGTAAACCATGGATCCCAGTTAGAAACAACAGAACTTGGTATTCATTATATCCATACAAATGTTTTAATATATATCTTGGAAATTTAATTAATAAGGAAAAAAATTCATCAGGAAATGAAATGTGATTATTTAAATTTGATATGGACTACAACCCAAAATAATTGTTTACTTTAGAAGTTTTGGAGAGTATAAGGATGAAATTAAAAGTATAATTTTCCCATTTCCATTATACTATGGGTTATGAATATAATACCCCCATAGAATTTTTTTTCTCTCATTCTTATATTTCCAATATACCACGAATCAAGATACATACTTTGAAATACCTATTTTCCTATTATATAAAAAAATTAGGTCTCTATATGTATTCTAAATTTTCTATGTGAATATCTGCTTCATGATTCTATAATTACTATATATATTTAATACCATTAACTGTAATGAATATGATAAACTTTTTTCTTTAAAAAAATTATTTTGTCCAACTCAAAATCTTGAGTCATAAATTTTCATCATGAATTTTTAATTGGACTAACATTGGATATCAACATATCACTGGAAATGATGATGCATCCTAGTCCATTCATTAGTGAAAAATAAATGATTAAAAACCATTCTTCACTACTGGGTTTGGTTAGTATATGTTTACTGACCAACCTTCTTTTCAATTCCTAGAAATTATCCTCACACTGATATCTCCAATGAACATCTGTCCCTTCCAATTCATATAATCAATTGGATTATATAGCTATGATAAATGTCTCAAAAGCCTCAATTTTATCCTCTCAACCAAAGAATACTAGGGATTTGGGTTTTTGTGGTCGTTCTAGTGAATTTTTAAATAACTCCTATCATTAAAGGATCAATCAATACACCCTTAGTTAAGATTATATTTCCCATGGATGTGATTTTTTTATAAAAAAATTAAACATGTTTAATTTAGCGTAAAATTACTCTTTCTGTATAGTCATCAGTAAAATAATTAAAATATCATTCTGATCTTCCATGTAGTTCAAATATTTAATAATGTTATAAATAAGTACTACCAAAATATGATCAAGGTAAGCTCTAAAGACATGATACATCAGATCAGTGAAGATAACATGGTAATTCATATGTCCAAATTTTATTACTATAAATTTATAGTTACCATACCATATATAGATGCCTATCATGGATATATACTTATTATTGAAAGTAATGTGATGATCTCCCAAACAAACTTCAATCATGGAAAAGTACTGATTTCCATTTATTAGATCAAAAGACTCGTCAAAATAGGGTACATGATATATATAATTGATAGTGATCTTGTTATATTCTGGATAATCATGTTAAATATGCATTGAAACATATTTCTTCTTAATAATAGTGCCCCTCATGCTGACACATTAGGGCATAAGGATCCCTTCTCATGATCCTCCTTGAGTTACTTATTCAGTTATCATAACTCAATCAAGGTCATTAAAAATAGAATATCTGAAATAGTTGTAGCGACAAATATGAGTTCAATTGAAAACTCAACATCATGATTTAATGGAAGACTATGATGTATTTCATGAAACACACCGTCATTATCCTGAAAAAAGGTATATCTTCAACATTGATTTTCTCCTTAAAATTTTAAAATAAATACTCATCACAAATAACTGATAAGACCTATACAATGTATGTAGTACCTATTAGATATTCATATTCATCCGAACACCAGAATATTCTCATAGGTTGATTCAGAATATCAAACATGAGTTCCCTTCCACAGTAGATGATATATAATCTATAAAGATAAATCCAATGCATTCCCAAAACCTGATTTTATTATACTAGTGGGTGAATGATAAGATTTACATAAATCACAATCCCAAACAATTTTATTGAAAAAGATCTATATACCATTGATGCATTCATCATTCGATTAAAATTTTTACTTCTATCATAACATCTAACCATTGAAGTAGTTATATAATAAATTATAAAATTCTTCAAATATAAAGGATTTGGTAGAACATGAATCAAATATGGAATTATAAAATCTATAGTGGATGGAATGTGTCCCTTTAACAACTTCATTATTATAAACCACTTCAACGGTTGTGATAACATGGGATTACAATTTTAATATTGTATTATAAAGATATTGATTTTGATTTTTATAAATAAATCCCTAATTAATGAACATATTATTGTAATTTACATTCTGTTTATAACTATAGTATTTTAGGGTGGGTGTCTAATTTGGATGAGATTTTTCATCATTATTGTATTTATATAGCCACTTTATGTCACTTAGGAAGTAGCATTCACAATAGTTTTATTTAATATAGTAAAAATTTTCTATACGAAATATTTAAATTTCCTTCATTCCTCATTCCACACTTTTCACATAATGTAATATTAATTTTCATTACTCTTTTGGTTTTATTATTATAATATCATCAAATTCTATAATTTATTTTTTTCCCAAAACCAGGAGGAAATTAAGAGGTTCCAATTTCCAAATCCATCATGGGATCACATAAAACAATTTTTTCATATATAACTCTGTACATTATATCCAATTATATTCGGTGACATGAAATCATGCTTGTTAATAATTAGTAATATTTAATTTATCTATTAGTGATAAAATATGAATCAAAAAAATTCAAGTCGGGTTAAATTTTCCTTATAGGTACTAGGGGATATATCATAATTCTTATTTGTTTCTAGAAATACAATTTCATTATTTTGTGAAGGGTTTATATAAAATACTTATTGGAAAATAATTCTTAAACAATTCCTATATCATAGAGTCAATTTTTTCATATTGGGTCATATTAATGATAACGGTATGCCATTGATATGCTTCACCTTTTAAATAATATAAATATAGGAAAACACTTACATGATCCAAATATCAATGAGTAAAAAATATCATTTTATTGGCACTAATCCATTTATCATCAATTAGTACATTAGAGGAGGCACTAAAATATGGTGTAAGTTTCAATTTGAAAGACTAAATAGCGAGTCATTCATTCCCTTGGACATTTAGAACATAAAAAATATTCATATTATAATAAATATAATGAGGGAGTTGTCTTATAATTTCTAAAATATTTTTAATACCAGATCCCATTTAATTTGGATTATCATGGGGAAGTTGGTTTCATTTCATGTAACATTAAGTAACTAAATGATTCAACTAGGTTCCATCTATATACGAACACCATAAAGAAAAGTGTGTGAAAAAATAATGATATTGAGTAATCATGTAATTATGAGAAATCATTATTAAGATTCCCAAGTCAAGAAAAAAATCAAAATATAAATCTGTATGTTTATTGTGGGTTATTTATGGTCATTATATATTAAAATCATTTATAAAGGCTCTCAAATAAAATGTTAATTAGCCCAAGAAAATCCCAAAGGAGTTTTTATCATGGTGTACTTGTTGAAGCCCACTCATCATTCAATATTGAAGATTAGGTTAACATCCATGCCACCACATTCACAGATGTTACCTATAATTACCTATGTGTAACAACCATATCCACTTTCCAATATCATGATAAAGATATATTTTCTATAAAAACCACATAATATCTACATTACCATTGATTCAAGATGTTATCATATACTTGTACGTATCCCTAGGGTTTTTAATGAAGTTATCTAATCCTAATAATTAAATATTAACAAAACTCTCATATGATGCAATAATAATAAAATAAAACACTTCATACATAATTATTACATCAGTTTAGATAAATATTTAATAATTTTAAATATAATAATTTCCTCAGGGCCATAAGGATTTAGTATTTTTTTGAGACTAGATACATGGCCATCATATTTCATGAAATATGTTCCACATATCACAAAATAAAGTCTCACATCAATCACTAATTATGAATACCATATATAAAACCATTCTTTTTAACCTGAGGAAAATAAACATAAGAAATGGCCAACCAAATTCTCAGTAATGGTATACATAAGATATTCAAATAAATAATCATACATGAAAATAAGATAAGACTAATGGTATGAGAACATGATCATATCATATAATATTCACATATAATTAATATAATATCTATAATAACAAATCATGGCATAAGGCTTTGTTATAAACTAAATTCACAAGACATAAGCATGTGGAAACATCAATAATCAATCATTATCCATCATAATATATAACAATCATAAAACATATTTTTTTTCATTAAAATAAGCTTTTCAATTCATTTCCCCATTCAGGGATCACTACCAAGGTTTTCATAGTGTACTAGGTTCACTCTAAATTTCATATTTTCCTCAGGTATAGTTCATTTATTTGTATGTTAGTGTGAAAAAATCCTCAAACTGAACTTGGATCACTTTCCAATATATTCTTAATAATCTCAATATATAACCATATTTACAAAATGAATTGGTGGGATAAATAATTCAAAGACCATCCATTACATAATCATAATCAATTCATATGTGTATCATTATATTACAAAACATACATTGTATCATCATATCATAATCTGTGATTTTTTAAAAAATATATTCTATTTTAAACCCTTTTAAATATAATAAATATTGGATAAAATTTTCATTTAAAAAAATTTCATTTGTCTGTAAGAACATTTATAATTTTTTTGATGAGTAAGAAAAAAAATATAAAAAGACTGGTGACCAAAATATAAGGCTGGATTTTCATTAAAGACATCTTCTTAAAAATTTCATATACTAAATAGAGTGAAATGGCACGAATACATGAAAACTACCTAGGTAAAAAAATAGACTATGTTTAATGGATAAAATACATGTAATGTTTCAAGACAAAATATGGCATGGACAACCTTGAAAAAAGATGAGATTATAACACAAACCTTTACTTAATTTTACTTCCTTATTAGAATGAATTAAAATATACTATATAATAAATATTTATTTATTATATGTAATACCCTGTGATATTAAAATAAATCCATGTTCAATAATGTATTCATCATACAACACTGAGTTAAATTTAACAGTGACATATTTTAAAAATATTATTCTTTAAATAAGATCACATTAGACTAGATAATAAATTGGAAGGCATAAATAATTTTAAATAATTTTAAAAAATTATATACTGTTTCAAAATAATATAAATTTTAATATATATTCTAATTAAATGGCTTCTAAATTTTAAGAAAACATTTTATTTATCAAAAATACAATTTCTTTCAAAATGATTTTTACAACTATTTATAAGAAAATATAAAAATTATTTATTTATAACTTTTAAAAATGTTTTTGGAAAATGGAATTAATTTTTTAAATCATTGTATATATAATAATGTGGGTTTAAATTTAAGGAAATATTTCGGAAAATATTAAATTGGTAGTGAATAGTGGAGCAATCAATTTATTTTAATTTTCATTTATTGTTAATAATTTAAGTAATTTTAAAGTACCATTATTATTTCATTTTTATTTATAAAATTAAAATGTGATATTTATTTATATTAAATCTAATTAATTTCATTTTAATCATATTTATACTATATTTTAGTAGAATTTTTTTTGTTGGGCTTATCAATATATTTTTTCTAAAATCCGTTCTAATGTAAATAATGTTTCTCCATTTTAATTATTTAAAATAACCCATAATGTGTAATTATTTAAATTAAATATATAAATTATATATCTATAAATTTAAATTTAAATTTATTTATGTCTTATTACTTTTCATAGATATATTATAGGATCAAAATATGCTTGGGAAAATTGCATTTCTTGAAAAACTGTTTATTTGTCATGTCTGTTGGTTTAATTATAAATTAAATTATTCCACTATGATAGGATGATTTTGGAAGAATGTATTACATTTATTTAATCATAACAATTTATATTATCTATTATTTTTGTAAAATTTTTTATCATAATAAATTATGAAAACATGAAAAAGTAATTATCGCATTTAAGGTAAAATATAGTTTACCGGTGGATTAAACTTAAAATATAAGGGTTAAAAATCACCCATAACTTATATAATTCGAATTTAAATTTCATATTTAGACCTTATATCCTGTAATTTTTAGATATGGGTGATTTTAGATACTTAATTCAAGTGGGATAAAATTAGTGTAACTCTTAATTTTAAAAAATTTAAAATGGGTCCTCTCGACTAGTTATACAAGGCCACAACATATCCTCTCTATTAAACACATAAAAACAAATTGTTTCCACCATTATATACCCAAAACCATATTTAATTCCATACCAAACTAAATAAGTTTTTTTCTCATAAATGTAAACTAAAATGCATTTGCTGAAAACTTCTAGAAGTTTCTGAAAGAAGAGCTATCATTTTTAACTGAGCATTTTGTTTTTTTATTATTAAAGCTATATAAAATCCTATTAAAACATTGTGATATAACAACCATATTATCATATATATAATTATATTTTTTATGTTATGTTCATGACATACTTCTACCCCCTACACATTGAAATGGTAAAAGAACCCATTGATCAACTGTACAGTGGAATCCCACCTCACGAATCGAAGTAATTAATTTTCCTTCACCACATATCATAGATGAATATAATGACATATTTAATTTTAAATATGATATTTATGATGTAATTATACTTATATAATTTAAATATCACATAAACCCTCTTACGTTCCATTCTATATAGAATACAATAATGTCTCTTGTGTGTATGATGAACTAAAATCTCACAAAGTGATGCGATTCATTTTAAACATATGATTTACGTGGAAGGTAATAAGGATTAATATAATGATTTTTATAAAATATTAATTAAATAATAATCCTTATATAAATGGAATATATAATATAAATTTGTACCTTATCATCTATTTAATAAATGATAGCATTGTTCGTCTATACTGTGGACTAACTCTTCATGAAGTGATGTGATTAATTTTTATTACCACGTCACATGGAGAGTGTATGTAAGTCTATTTAAATAATTTAATGTATATTTATGATATAATTAAATTATTTAAATGATAAAATAACTTGAACTATTATTTTATTATGATTTTCAAAAAATGGAAATGTTATTCATTTGTACGTACGACCTACCACCATTGTTATAGTAACATAGTAGATTTTTCATTACCGTATTTAATAGTTTTTGAAGTAAAAATTATTTAAAAAAAATATAATTATTTAATTATTTAATTTATCTAGATAAATCACTTTTTTTCTATATTATGTTATTCATCAACCAAATTGAGTTTTTACATATGTTTTGTTTATTGTTAAAAAGATTGATGTGAAATTAATTGGTTATGTAAATGAACAAGACATTGAAAAAAAATTCAAAAATAATAATAAACTTGAAAATTTTTCTTAATTATTTAGATAATAAACATAAGTTAAGTATTTAGTAATATAAGTAATTTACATAAGGATCGGGGATCAAATTAATGGTTTTTACTGAAAAACATTCTTATTTGAGAAAAATGTTTTTTACATACCAATTTTTTTATGATCTTTATAATTACCCATTACATATTTTATCACTATTAATTCATAAATTATTATATATTCTGTTAATGTTTCTTTATTAAATAATTGGGGTTCTGATTCAAAAATTACCAATGAGTTAGGGTTTTTTACAGTATATCTTTAATCGGAATTATACATGCTTAAATTTTAATTGATGTAAATTATATGACCTTTGTCTAACAAACCAAAAAAAATTTATCATCAAGTTATTAATTAACATTTAGTCTAAGAGAACAATTTTCTTTATCCTTAGTAATTAAAAATATTATTAAAATGTTTTTCATTGTAAATTTACATTATTTATCTCTTCGGTCAAAAACATTTTCTCTACAATGTCCCACTTTTCTTAATAATATTTTAAAAATATTATATTAATCGAATAATTTTTTAAGAATGTTTTTTCAATTTTGACTGATTAAAACCTTTTATAGGGCATGCAAAAAATAGATTCACAATGTAGCACATAGGCTTACCAGAGTCATCTCACTTGAGGAGATTCCCCAGTTTTCACTTATATAATCTAATTCACCTAAATATATATTTCAATAATTTTATTAAATAAATGGAATTGAGAAGGTATAATAAATACTAAAATTCATAATAATATTAAATTATAAAATTACTTATGAATATAAAGATAATTTTCTTTCATGGATGGGTTAATGGGTTTCATCATTCTCTTTTTTGTTGATTAAATTTAGTTTGATAATTCATTCATGAGAAATCATACATGAATTGGTATTATTTTACTTAGTTGAATGAAATCTCAAATTTCATTAAAAAATTTAATTGAACATTTTCATCTATTAAAGGTTAATGAATAACCTTAATATAGTGTGTGACATCTCCCACGACCTGGCTCCATCATATTCCATTTCATCAACTGAATACCTCAACATCATCAATTAAATAGATTACATCCTGTATAAGGGAGGGTAATGTTTTATAAAAATTATAAAAATAAGTTTTAATCCAATTTAATAGTGAAAAATCACCTCACCCATGATCATTACCCTTTCTCATCACAAACATAAATAAAATATAATAATTTAAGCACATAATGAAATGGAAACAACACTTTCCTCCCTTGAGAGAAACATCAGGTTATCCCGATAATTTCTTGGACAAGAGGTCACTATGGAAGGAAATAATTATAGATTAATAGAAAATAATAAATTTAATTACGATTAGGAATGAAGAATATGAAAAACAGACACATAAAATAAAAAAATAAAATATAAGAAAAAGAATAAAAGGAGAAAAAGAAATTGAATAATAAGAAGGGTGTATAGAAGAAGAAAAAAAAATAGAAATCATGAATGTATTTTATTTTATTTAAAATAATATTAATTAAAGTTACATTTAATATAAAAAATAACTATAATAATAATAATAATTAAATAATAAAATAAATGGGTGTAGAAGCCTCCCTCCAAAATATTTGATCCAAATGGTGGATCTCTTTAATCCAACCACATTGTGGAATATCTCTAAGGTTCATTACAATAAGTTATAAAAAATTGATACTTTTATCAATCACCTGAATTTAAATTATATTTTATTCATATAATAGATTTCATGAAAAAACTATTGAGTCACACTTTTTATGGTTGAGGATTCCCTAAATATACATTCATTTTAGAGCATTCAATGGCCTCATTAAAGAAATAATATCATCATAAATTTGAATTTACAAAGTATGAATTGAGGAATATTTAATATATATATCTATTATAATAAATTTTATGTATTTATCCAATTTTATTCCACACATACAAATGTGGGGTCAAATCTATCATCATAAATGATTTCTTAATTTTATTGATTTTTTAGGGAACATTAATGTTTTAGTTTACTATTTCTCTAGAAGAAAAAGTTGGACTCCACAAAATAATTAATATAAAAAAAATAATAACACCATTTAGATAAATATTTTAAATTTTATTTTCTAAATACAAAAAATTATAAAAAAAACTTAAATTTCCATAATTTAGTAATTTTCACATTTTAGATCAAAACATATCAAAATACATAATCATACGAAAATCAGCTCAAATTGATAAGTTGAGAGTAATTAATTAATTTAAAAACATATTAAATTTACTAAAATATTAACTCTATCAATTCCTACACACTTAAACCATACATTTACACAATCATAAAATCACAACAAGGAAAATCAAAGATCATCCATGTTACCAGTATTCTAATTATAATGAATAAAATAAAATATTTTCTATTGTCAATAAAATTTAAAATAAAAAACCTTAAATAACTATTTAATTTCCCAATTTTCAATGAATCAATAAATTCATGTACTTTTACCCATTTAAAAATGATTGAACTACTCCTTTCATTCATTTATGTTAACAATTCATTATTATTATACATTGCAAATTAGAACCTACCTAAAAAATGTATTATTTTTCCTAATCCATAATTATATAATTCGATTATAGTTTTTATCATAAAATGGATGCATTATTCTAATTCATAGGCTTGAAAAGGAACCAAATTCTCTAATTTTGTTTGATAAAAGTCATATAAAATCATCAGCTCTTTAATTAATGGTTCAAATTACTCTAAGGCTTAAGGTTGGTAGGAAATGAAAATTAAATCTCAAGGAAGAGTAAAATCTATAAATTATAGTTCATGTTATCAATTAAAAAATCTCAATGAAATATTCCCCATAAAATTGTGACTACTCAAAATTCCACATACTCTAATTAAGGACATGATCAAAGTAATTCATAATGAATGATTATTCACCCTATTTATTTTTAACAAACTATATATTATATTAAAAGAAATATTTATTTTCTAATGTAATTCATATAATAAACCTCACATCAATCACCAAACCACACATTATAAAAAATCATATGTCTACTAATGGTGATTTTTGTTTTTCCCCAATCACAATCCATCTTTCAATTTATTTTATGTTTTTTAATTTGAAAATTTTTAGGGGAAATAATAAAGAGAACAATTAATATAAACCTTTATCATTATTTATATGAAGAACCTCAAAACCTATTCCTTACAATTCATTTCATCCCTTCAAAAAATAATTTCCCAAACCCCATAATTCAACATTAAAATATCATGCATAAACTAATTAGAGGGTAGGAATAAGTGAAAATGACATGAAACATGTATCATTAATAACAATGGAATTTGTGATTTCTATGGGATAAAAAACTATTGATATAAAGGAGATGTTTTAAATATAATGTATCTTCAATTGATTTCACAGTCATTTTAAATATTTTATTGTATAGTCATCTCTTAGACAAGTTCAAATGAAATTTCTAGTTGGTGGAATTCCCTAATATCACTAATGAAATATAATTATGATAATATAGAAAGTACATAGTCTAGAAATCCTACCAGGAATGGAAATTTGATTTTTAAAAATTAGAAAAGTCATTAATAATAATAAAAAATAATTTTATAAAAATTTCCGAAATATAATGTATGAAAAATGATTTGGAAATTTCATTGACATAAATCAATATATTCCCTCAAATTCTAAGACCTCGTTTCAATATTAATGCATATATTTAATAATCTTATTCTATATTATAATAAATAAATCTTATTAGCATTGAAAATTAAAACATTTAATCAAATTATTCTAAAAAATTCATTTATCCATGATAATTTATGATAATAATGAAAACAAGAATGGACATGACATTTACATTTAAGGATTGAAATATATTTTTTCAACAATGTAAATACTTTAAAAGGAAAAAATTAAAATTGAACTACCTTTCTCATGAATCTTATTCATCCATCCTATTTTTCTTTTGGGGGACATCATTGTGAATTTATCATTGTATAAAATATAATTACTTAATTAATCACAAGTATCATTTAGTGAAAGTTCAACGTGATAGAGTAAGTGGGATGAATGATAAAATAATCCAATGAATGGAATTGAAATATAACTTTATATAAATAATTTCGATATAAATTTTGATATGATACCCCAAATCGTCCATGAATTATTACTATCTACTTTGAGAAATGGTAGTTGTTATTCAAAGTCTAATTATGGTTGGAGATTCGTACATTTTAACCACCACATTTGGATTTTATACAAATTAACATCTTCTATGTTATTGAGGAATAATTAATATGTAGATTATAATGGATCCTCCCCCATAACAATTAAATATGACTATCAGGGTGGGGTAGTGTTTATAGATCATCCTCTTTATTGGTTTCTACTTGTGCAACCTCCTCTTTATTTTAAAATGCTAGAATAATGTGGGATTCATGCATTTAAATTTATAATGTATGGTTATAATGTATTATTAGTTTCACAGGATTTAAACATAAATATTGTAATTCATACTACCCCATTTCTGTGTGATAAGTCTCTATATTGATTTTATTTGTCTTAGATACATGTTGTCACTCATGGGCCTCATCAAATATATGTTTATAAAAATTAGGGAGCTCTTTTTTTTACTCATTTGGTTAAAATAATGTTTTTTCGTCCTCCTAAAAGGTGGGAAAATAATTTCACAATTCATAAAACGTAATACATTTAGGTGTTATAATAATGTTATAATTAATAAGATCATAAAATAAATTTAAAATTACGTCATATCACTTAGTTGTTTCTAATTCAATAACTACCTCAGTGGTGATTGATTCTTCAAGTTGGATCTCAATAGATAGAGGAAATTAATTGGGCTCCCCTATTTTTCATCAAATTTCAACACTTGAGTGGTAACTTCCTTAACTGGTGCTAGATGTTCTTATAAGGCCCCAGCCTTAAACCTTACCTAATCTTGAGTTAATACAAGATTACACATTGAGGATATTTTCAGGTTTAGAGTTTTATATAATTAGATCATAAAATTGCATTACATTCCACATTTAAACAAAGTGGTTACTTAAAAGATAGTATTCATATTTTCCCATCAACGGAAACATATTTAAAATAAAACATAGATTCTTTCTTGACACTACCTTGACACTATCATCATATCGTGTACCTTTCCCTTGACCTATGAAAAACTTTTCATTAACATGGGATGAGCATGAAAAGCTCAGTACGGGATATAAAAATATATGGAAAGGAAACATGATTACATGTACACATAAGAATCAATGAAATCATACTTTACTCACAAAACATAATCTCTTTAACTTACCTCCTCAAATCATGAATAAATCATAGAAATCATAAGACATAAAGGTAAATTGAGGACTTCATAACATTCGTATATAGGGAGTAACCCTCTTGGTTACATTTGGAATACCCATCACAGTATATTCCCTAAATCTCTTCAGAGAAACCTTAACATTTCACTCCTTCGCATTACCCAATGCATTGGAGAGCTATATTGGGCTCACCTGCCCTTAGTTTATCACGGAACCACCCGTCTTCATAATAATGCCGAAGAACCTCAATATAATTGTATCACATAAAACATGGATAAAGGAAACATAACATTTCCACATTTCAATCACAAGATATCAATACAACACATTGATATAAAAACATTATGAAAACCATTTTCAATACCAAAATGAAAGAAAAGTAAAACATGGTATTTATTTTTCTTTTAAAAAAGGTATGGCTTGTAGAGGAAGCCGAAACTCAAATAATGGTTACAGTAGTGGAGAAGTCATTGTCGCCGCATACGTACGACAAAAACATTCCCTTTTGTCGTTTAGTAAAAGTATACGTATAAAAAATATTCCTTTTGAATAAACATAAAAGTAAAAGGTGTTTATACACAGTATAAAATAATGTTGTGTATAAAACAAAATATGCCTTAATGAAAGGAGATTGAGACGAAGTCCCATACAAAGACGGTATCCTTGGATTAAGGATAAATCAATTACATAATTATGTGTGACAAATTAATACACGAAATATAGGTGGATATTAAGTGTAAAAAAATCAGAGGTTATTCACACATATTCATAGAACGACATATTCAAGGAGTATAAGTTTATCTCAAAGAATTAAATTTGGGTTAAGAAGTTCCCTTGCAAAAATTTGACAGCCTAACGACGTCACTACAAAATTCCGAAAATGAGTTTATGAGAGATAAAAAGGGTATCTCATCACATGGACATAAAATTTAAATCAATAAGGATATATAAGAACATATACCAACATAATAGTATGTGAATTAAAAGACATAACATAAGAAGCCTTTTAAAAATTGGAGGGTGAAAGGTTCCCTTACCGACATTGGTATCTTTCGAGACATGCACCCCGTGAAAGAAGGACAATACAACATTGATGTAAATACTCATAAATGAATGTATATTACACAATGAGTAAAATAATGGGCAGTACATACACCACTCAAAGTAAATTGTGGAAAATGTAGCATAAATCTCATGGGAATAAAAGTGAGATGAAAACTTCCTTATGAAAACTCGGCAGCCTAACGGTGCCACTTAATACTTCCAAAATGGATTGATGAGATCGAATAGAGTCTCTCATAATATTAACATAATGTTTACAGAAAGATGAATATAAAAGAACATCCCCCAACATAACAAAGTGGAGCTTAAAAGAAGTGACATAACAGAGAGTACTTAAAAAGAAAGATAACGGTTAGATCTCTTGCGAAAATTCGGCAGCCTAACGGTGCCACTCAAAACATCCAAAATGGATTGATGAGAGAGAATAGGGTCTCTCATCAAATGAACATAAAAATTATAGTAAGATTAATATGAAATAATATCCCAATAAAATGAAATATGAGCTTTAAAAGGAATGACATAAAAGAGTTTACTTAAAAAGAAATAGAGGAGTAGGATCCCTTACCTCAAGTCCAACTTCTCTTGTTCGTTTATTTATATTCCCGAATAATAAAATTTGGTACGTTTATAATTGCTTAAGGACCTCCTATAAAGATTATTATTCAGTTCATATAACATATTCTAATGTTATAATAATTGGTTAATAATATTAGTTCATATCAGACGTTTTTGTTGATGTTTGGTACATGAGTCAAAAATGAACTTGTTTGAAAAATGATTGTCCATGTAGTTATAAGTAAATAATTTCCAGAATAGTATTAATGATTAAAATATCATATATATCCCGTACATATTTATTTTATACTATTCCATATCATTTGGAGATAAAAAACAAAAAGCACCGTTCATGGAGACGGTAGGCCATACGTACGCATGAACGCTACTTTCATTTTTTATTTGTCATATGAATGGAATTAAAAATAAATGATATATATATATATTATAATTCTGTATAATATATATGTTATATTGGTTACATATGTTCATTAATTTCATTCTTTATACATTCCATGTATTGCATGTACGATTCACATTACTTGAGGGGGAGGTAGTCCACACTTCCTCATATGAAATTATCGCATTTACACAACATCAAAAGACTAAAGGTTTGGTATAAATATAAAATACAGAATCATATAGTAAAAATAAATACAATATATATCATATATAAAATACAGTTTCATCCTAATGGCCCCCTTTAAAGGTGTTAAAATATTATTGAACAATCATCGTTTCATGAGGAAGAAAATCGCTAACCACAGAAACATTATGTTTTTAACCATTAGACGAAGGTGTGTGTAAGTGTAGCTCGAATCCTTCATATAACAACATCCTAGTATATTTAAGATTTTAGAGTTTTTTCAAAATAAATGAATAAAAAGAGTTTAGGGGGTTGGAGAAGCAAAATAAAACAAAAGGACTCAAGTGAAGACATTACATTAAAATCGGGTAACTCCCTTTGGTTTGAGCTCAAAGGCTTCCTTGGGAAGTCTTATACCCAAAGTGAGTCTTAAAGGAGTTATAGAGGGATGTGGAGGGACAAAATGGGTAGGGTTTGGCCGAGCCAAAGGCTTTGTATGTGTGGGTAAGGAGGTAGAGGTAGGGGCCTTTTATAAGAGGAGCGGAGGGGCACGCTTGGAAAGTAAATAAATGTTACATTATTTTAGAATGAGTTTCAGATTTTAATGGTCCCACATTGATTTGTTTCGAGGATAAGTTGATAAGGTTTCGAAATCCACCCATCCAATAGGTTTTGGACTTTTGTAGTTCTTAGATATTACATTATCTTTCCATTTTATTTAAATCGTTAAATAATGATGTCATCACTGTATCATCATGATGTCATAAATAATTTAATTTATATAATGTCTAAAAATTATAAAAAAAACCTATGATGTAGGAAATATTTTTAGCTTTCCAATTACTATTTTTAGTCAAAAATCTGGCTTGTATAACCCCAAGTAAAAAGTTTTTTAGTAAAAGATCTCATGTTTGTGTCATTTTTACTTTAACATTAAATAAAAAGTTATTTATGTCATTTTCCAACCAAAGTGGCTCCATGGGGTCCCCAAGTTGACCCATGGATTTTCGTTGTCGGTCATGAAACATCCAATGAGTGTAGGACATGTGTCTAGGTTATTTCAATTTATTAAAACATTATTCTTACCTTAAACTACATTAATTACCTCTAATCGCGATTAAAAACTTAATAAGTTACTATTCACCAAAAAATTATTCTAATCCTATTGAACCACATTTTACTTCTTAATAAAAACCATTTATGTCAGATTTTTGAAATTCAAAACACAAAGATGGAAAATTTTCATTTAAACGGAAAGTCAGTTTTTATAAGTACCACTTAGTGGTTTCACTATTCATCAAAAATTGAGGTTTTTTCAGAAAATTACAAAAAATTCACCCTAAGATATATTTGATATTCCAAATTCAAAAATGATTTCTATTTTAAAAAATTCAAAACATATAAGTTTCATTAATTAATTTAATAATTAATTCCTGCTTTCAAAACAAATAGCGTGTTTTTATGAAACAAAATGTATCAAAAGATTGACACTAGCTTAAGTCCGATTTCAAAGTGAAATTAATTCCAACGACCACTATTGGATTAAATGTTAAAAATATATTCTAATTTCACTTTAAAACCAATTCAAAAGATAATGTAATCATATAAATAAATTAGGTTAAAAAGAGGGTTTTAACTAAAATACATCATATTTCACTATTCCATAAAAATTGAACTTTTTTCAGAAAAATAACATAAATTTACACAAAGTAAATTTTGATGTCCTGATTCTAATGAAGAATTTTATTTTGTCAAATATAACACATTAAATTGTCAAAAATTTGATTTAAAAGAGGTTCGCCATCAAAAGGCGGTTAATCGACCTTTTAATGAATATTAGAATGTTTACGCTTAAAATTGGATTCATTCGAATTTTTAATCCTCTAACATTTATTGTAAAAAGTAAAAATATTTGACAAACATATATAAACATTTTTTAGTTAGTTCTGTTTATTCCCGCCATTACAACTGCTAGGCGTTAACTACTATTTAAAGTAATATTATTTTATTATTAGAGTCCAACGTAAGATTCCCAAGAAACTCGTTGTTGTGTGTTGGGTACGCCATCGAGCATAGCATCCCCTTTAAAGTCATATTAACAGTTTATTCATAAATATGGATAAATTTGAAAATGTCATACTCTTTATTTACCTGGGGTGTTACATCCTTCCCCCCTTTTAGGAATTGCGTCCTCGCAATTTTAAAATGTAGCTTTGATACATCCTTGAAAGTCCCACATCGAACAAGAGTCGGTAAAAAAAATCACTTTAAAATAAAGGAAGATAAGTACAGAGGTCACCCTAGTTAACCCATAATAGGATTCCATGTAGGAAAACATGGACATGGAGGAGAAAACATAGGGTCATGTTCTGATGGAGAGTGATAGAAAACATGTTTTGGAGAAAGATAACCACAAAGAAAATCACAAACTTGTGATGGGTTAAATGGTATTAGATTCCCCAGTAGGAAAAGATAATAGACAACATATTTGTTTTAAGTTACTTTTTATTGAGGAATTTATTAATAAGGAAACATAATCACTTATCATGTTGACTTTCAACATTTATTAGATTCCTTACACAAACTCATATTTTCTCCAAAAGACGAGTATTTAGGAAGACTTGTTCATATTAAGAGTACTATAATCAACTTCTAGAGAATCACCTAATCCACAAAAGAGAACTATATAATTCCCATGTCTTTAGAATTTAACCAAAACCAAAACCAAAAATATTGGTACAAGATCAGATAATCCAGAAAATGATAACCCTTTATAAAAAGAAAATCTATTCTAAATCTCCAAAATTTGTCCAACAAAACCCAGAGTTCAACAAGGACCATTCGATAAACAATTTGTCTATAAAATTCTTCAAAGTAAACCAAACTAATATTGGAACCCAAATATTTGAAGGATTTAGTCACATAGTCTTCCAAGTTAAATCGTAACATTTATCTCCGAACAACATCAGTTGCTCTTAATGTCTCGTGTTGAAAAGTAATTAACCTAATCACATATCCTCTAAGATAGGTTAATAAATTTCCATAGATAACCCAAAATCAACATACTATTAATACATAAAATCATCTAACTAAAAAAAATCAGTCAAACTCACCAGGGACTTCATGTAGTCCAGTGGTAGGCGATAAATACCAGTCGCACTTTGGTTGTGGGTTCGATTCCCGCAGATTTGTCCGACGCGACGGGTTGTCACACGGTCTGCGTTTTGTCCTTTTTCCAAAACTATATATTTTTAAAACATTCCCCAAAACGAGATAAAATCTTAAAAAATGATCATAATATATTTTATCCTCATGTTTATCTCATGCCTTTCATTTTCCATCATAACATATAATAACCCATAATTACCTCAAAAGTAAGGATCATGTAAAGTCTAATGGTTACCTTTATAATTATTACCTGAACTTACACATCGATTGGTCATCTCGTACATGATGAATTACAGAATATACCAAGGTTCAAGTGGTTGATCATGACTCCCTGATAGTTGGTTTAGAACAACCACGAGTTTCCTCATTGAATCCCCCATTTTATCTAGTATCATAATCAGAGAACCACCACAGTTTCCTTCAAACCTGTTGTCTCATTGGTTCCTGCTAGATCCATCCATTCACTAAAAATAGAAATGTCAGTGTGAGTATATCAACAAAACCATCATGTACTAATGAGGATGTTAAACACTAAGATATACTTACTCATTCACTTTATCTAAAACTAGGACACTTTCTGAAATCCTAACCATTATGGTACTGTCACTTATGCTTAGAGAATACCCTAACCTCTAAAGTTATCTAAACCGACCTCTGATACCAACTATAAAGCCCCAGCCTTAAACCTTACCTAATCTTGAGTTAATAGAAGATTACACATTGAGGATATTTTTAGGTTTAGAGTTTTAGAGAATTAGATCGTAAACTTGCATTACATTCCACATTTAAACAAAGTTGTTACATAAAAGATAGTATTCATTTTTCCCATCAACGGAAACATATTTAAAATAAAACATGGATTCTTTCTTGACACTACCTTGACACTATCATCATATCATGTAACTTTCCATTGACCTGTGAAAAAATTTTCAAAAACATGGCATGAGCATAAAAAAATAGTAAGGGATATAAAAATATATGGAAAGGAAACATGAGTACATGTACACATAAGAATCAATAAAATCATACTTTACTCATAAAACATAAGCACATTAACATACCTCATCAAATCATGAATAAATCATAGAAATCATAAGACATAAAGGTAACTTGAGGCATTCATGACATTCTTACGTAGGGAGTAACCCTCTTGGTTACGTTTGAAATACCCATCACAGTATATTCCCTAAATCTCTTTGGAAAAACCTTAACGTTTCACTCCTTCACATTACCCAATGCATTGGAGAGCTATATCGGGCTCACCCGCCATTAGTTTATCACGGAACCACCCGTCTTCATAATAATTCCCAAGAACCTCAACATAATTGTATCACATAAAACATGCATAAATGAAACATAACATTTCCACCTTTCAATCACAAGATATCAATAAAACACATTGATATAAGAAAATTTTGAAAACCATTTTCAATACCAAAATAAAAGAAAAGTATAACATAGTAATTATTTTTCTTTAAAAAAAAAGGTATGGCTTGTAGAGGAAGCTGAAACTCAAATAATGGTCACGGCGGCAGAGAAGTCGTTGTCGCTGCATACGTACGACAAAAACATTCCGTTTTGTCATCTAGTAAAACTCTTCCTATAAAAAAGATTCCTTTTGAATAAATTTAAAATTTGAAGGGGTTTATACGCAGTATAAAAGAATGTTGTGTATAAAACAAAATATGCATCAATGAAAGGTGATTGAGACGAAGTCCCATACAAAGACAGTATCCTTGGATTAAGGATAAATCAATTACATAATTATGTGTGACAAATGAAAACATGAAACATAGGTGGATATTAAGTGTAAAACAATCAGATGTTATTCACAGATATTCATAGAACGACATATTCAAGGAGTACAAGTTTATCCCAAAGAATCAAATTTGGGTTAAGATGTTTCCTTGCAAAAATTTGACAGCGTAACGACATCATTACAAAATTCAGAAAATGAGTTGATGAGAGATAAAAAGGGTATCTCATCACATGGACATAAAATTTAAATCAATGAGGATATAGAAGAACATATACATACATTATAGTATGTGAATTATAAAAAATAACAAAATATGTCTTTTATAATTAGGGGGTGAATGGTTCCCTTACCGACATGGGTATCTTTCGAGACATGCACCCCGTGAAAGAAGGACAATACAACATTGATGTAAATACTCATAAATGAAAGTATATTACACAATGAGTAAAATAATGGGAAGTACAGACACCACTCAAAGGAAATTGTGTCAAATATAGCATAAATCTCACAGGAATAAAAGTGAGATGAAAAATCCCTTATGAAAACTCGGCAGCCTAACGGCACCACTTAAAACATCCAAAATGGATTTATGAGATCAAATAGGGTCTCTCATCATATTAACATAAAGTTTACAGAAAGAGGAATATAAAATGACATCCCCCAACATAACTAAGAGGTGATTAAAATAGGTGACATAAAGGAGAGTACTTGAAAAGAAAGAGAGAGGTTAGATCTCTTATGAAAATTCGGCAGCCTAACGGCGCCACTCAAAACTTCCAAAATGGATTGATGAGAGATAATAGGGTCTCTCATCATATGAACATAAAATTACAGTAAGATTAATATAAAAGAATTTCCCAATAAAAAGAAAGATGATATTTAAAAGGAATGACATAAAAGAGTGTACTTAAAAATAAAGAGAGGAGTATGATCCCTTACCTCAAGTCCAACTTGTCTTGTTCGTTTATTTATACTCCTGAATAATTAACTGTGGTCAATTTATAATGGCTTAAGGACCTCCTATAAAGATTATTATTCAGTTAATATAACATATTTTAATGTTATAATAATTGGTTAATAATATGAGTTCATATCAGACGTTTTTGTCGATGTTTGGTACATGAGTCAAAAATGAACTTGTCTGAAAAATGATTGTCCATGTAGTTATAAGTAAATAATTTCCAGAATAGTATTAATGATTAAAATATCATATATATCTATTACATATTCATTTTATACTATTCCAAATCATTTGGAGATAAAAAACTAAAAGCATCGTTCATAGAGACGGTAGGTCATACATACGCATGAACGCTACATTCATTTTTTCTTTGTCATATTAATGGAATTAAAAATAAATGATATATATATATTATAATTAAATTATAATATATATGTTATATTGGTCACATATTTTCATTAATTTCATTTTCAATAAATTCCATGTATTGCATGTATGTGTCATATCACTTGAGGGGGCGGTAGTCCACACTTCCTCATATGACATTATCGCATTTACACAACATGAAAAGAATAAAGGTCTTGTTTAAATATAAAATACAGAAGCATATAGTAAACATAAATACCATATATATCATATATAAAATACATTGACATCATAATGGACACCTTTATAGGTGTTAAAAGATTATTGAACAATCATTGTTTCCTGAGGCAGAAAATCACCAACCACAGAAATAGTATGTTCTTTAACCATTAGACAAAGGTGTGTGTAAGTGTAGATCGAATCCTTCATATAAAAACATCCTAGTATATTTATGATACTGGATTTGTTACGAAAGAAAAGAATAAAAAGAGTTTAGGGGGTTTGAGAAGCAACATAAAACAAAAGGACTCAAGTAAAGACATTACCTTAAAATCGGGTAACTCTCTTTGGTTTGAGCTCAAAGACTTCCTTGGGAAGACTTCTGACCAAAGTGAGGCTTCAAAGAGTTATAGAGGGATGTGGAGAGACAAAATTGGTAGGGTTTGGCCGAGCCAAAGGCTTTGGAAGTGTGGGTAAGGAGGTAGAGGTGGGGGCCTTTTATAAGAGGAGCGGAGGGGCACTCTTGGAAAGTAAGGAAATGTTACTTTATTTTAGAATGAGTTTCGGATTTTAATGGTCCCACATTGATGTGTATCGAGGATAAGGTGATAAGGGTTCGATATAAACCCATAAAATAGGTTTTGGGCATGTGTAGGGCTTAGATATTACATTATCTTTCAATTTTATTTAAATCGTTAAATAATGAGGTCATCGCTGCATCATCATGATGTCATAAAAAATTTAATTTATTTAATATCTAAAAATTATATTAAAAAAATACTATGATGTAGGAAATCTTTTTAGCTTTCCAATTACTGTTTATAGTAAAAAATATTACTTGTATAACCCCATGCAAAAATTATTATAGTAAAACATCTCTTGTTTGTGTCATTTTTACTTTAACATTAAATAAAAAGGTATTTATGTCATTTTCCAACCAAAGTGGCTCCATGGGGTCCCCAAGATGGCCCATGGATTTTATTTGTTTTCCATTATACATAAAATGAGGGTAGGACATGTTTATAGGTCATTTCATATTATTAAAACATTATTTTTACCTTTAACTACACTAATTACCTCTAATCGCGATTAAAAACTTAATAAGTTACTATTCACCAAAAAATTATTCTAATCCCATTGAACCAAATTTTACTTCTTAATGACAACCATGTATTAAAGATATGTTAAATTCAAAACACAAAGATGGAAAATTTTCATTTAAACAGAAAATCAGTTTTTATAAGTACCACTTAGTGGTTTCACTATTCATCAAAATTGAAGTTTTTCAGAAAATTACCAAAAATTCACCCTAAGCAATATTTGATATTCCAAATTCAAAAATGATATCTATTTTAAAAAATTCAAAAAATATAATTTGCATTGATTAATTTAATAATTAATTTCCACCGTCAAAACAAATAGCGTGTTTTTGTGAAACAAAATATATCAAAAGATTGACACTAGTTTAAGTCCAATTTCAAAGTGAAATTAATTCCAACAACCACTATTGGATTAAATGGTAAAAATATATTCTAATTTCACTTTAAAACCAATTCAAAAGATAATCTAATAATATAAATAAATTAGATTAAAAAGAGGTTTTGAATTAAAATACAACTTTTTTCACTATTCATTAAAAATTGAACTTTTTGGAAAAAATACCAAAAATTTACACAAAGTAAATTTTGATGTCTCGATTCGAATAAAGAATTTTATTTTTTCAAATATATAACATAAAATTTTCAAAAAGTGGATTTAAAAGAGGTTCTCCATTAAAAGGCGGTTAATCGACCTTTTAAAGAATATTAGAATGTTTACGCTTAAAATTGGATTCATTCGCATTTTTAATCGTCTAAGATTTATTGTAAAAAGTAAAAATATTTGAAAAACATTTATAATCAATTTTTAGTTAGTTCTGTTCATTACCATCATTACAATGGCTAGGAGTTAACTACTATTTAAAATAATATTATTTTATTATTAGAGTGCAACGTAAGATTTCCAAGAAACTCGTTGTTGTGTGTTGGGTATGCCATCGAGCATAGCATCCACTTTAAATTCATATTAATATATTATTCAAAAATATAAATAAATGTGAAAATGTCATACTCTTTATTTACCTGGGGTGTTACAGTTCTTCTTTTAATGTCTAGGTGAGGTTGAGTAGTTCTTCACACTCATTCCAAAAGTAATCTTGATTTTGTTTATATCCCACATGTACCACAAAAGGAAATTCTTACTCATCATAGATACACTCTATATCATCATGATCGTTTTAGATCTAGTTCATAAAATGGTTGGATTATGTGTACTCCTCAAGGTTGACCTCATATTCATGGATTTCCTCAAAATAACCAGGAAAGACAAGTAGTTATTATTCTGATTTTCATTTAGGCTATCTGAGCGACACATTTAATTTCTCAGTTATCCAATCTATTATGAATTGTGTATGTTTGAACATCTCTTACAAATTTTTAATAACATATTTCTTTTTTTGCAACTTATTCTTGAAATTTAAAAGGGGGAACTTTTTCAAAATTATTGGGTGAAAAAAATGGTGGCATGGATTTTGTCATGGAAATTTATTAATAGATGTTCAGGAAGAACTCGCAAGATTTGGTTAACTATCTAGCCAATCCTACAACCAGTTTATTTTCTAGGGTCTCCTTTAGATCCTGGATTATGACCTTTAATATATTCCCAGTGATGATTTGTCATTTGTATCCTAATATCTATCTACCCTATGTGGAAACAATATATTATATAATCTATGTTTGTTAAAAAAAATGTTTCATGTACCAGGGAGTAGTTAGTCCATAAATAATAATAATCATTTTAGTTAATAATTTAAAAAAATGCGGGTTTTTGTAAATAAAAATATATAGAAAATGTGAAAATCTAAAATGATAATAATACTTTTAATTATCTCTTGGTAATTTGTGCCAATTTTTATGCATTCATGTGATAGTTATTCCAAAATAGAAATTATATTTTTAATAAAACACGTATTCTAAATATGCATGTATCACTTGAGCTGTTTTCTCAATTGTTCACCTAAATAATCTAAAATAACTAAATATTGTTGTTTTTTATTTTATTATTTTATAGAAGAGATAAAATTGAATAGTTAGATGAAATGATAAAACATATATAAATATGAAATGAAAAAATGAGTTAAGAAAATAAAGAACATGGACTTTTTGGTTTAGTCAATGGTTTTTGTTTTTATCATTTTTGGTGATTACAATAATGTGTTTAATTAAATTCTGAAATATCTTTCCCAAATTACTATTCTTTTATTTAGTTTTGTTAAATCATGAATTCTATTTGTAATTTAAATTCCACATCCTCATTTAATCATGGTTTATGGAACACCTTAATCGAGAGAGTGACATCTCCATGTACATGGCTCCGTCGTATTAAATTTCATCCACTAAATGGATCAACACCATTATATGAAGAGCCTTTATTTAGAAAAATGTTAGGAAATGTATTAATTAATGTTTAGAAATGAGTTTGAGTTCAATGTCGTAGTTTAAAATATCCTCACCCATTCACACTACACTTTATCTCTATAAACATAAATAATACATAATAGTTTTTGGATAGAATGAAATTTAAACACTAATTCCTTCCCCTATGCCCAAACCAAGGTTAACCCATAATTTTTAGGTTAAGAGGTGTCTGTTGAATGAAATAGGAATATAATATGATGAAATAATAAGAATAATTGGGTTTATTAATTGAAAATAAGAAAAAAATACATAAAATAAAAAAAATATCAAAAATAATAAGAAAATAAGTAATGGATGATGGTAATATGGATAAAAATATTAAGGGTGTCTATAAGAAGAAAAAAAATTAAAAAAATATTGATGAATTAGATTTTATTCAAATTAATCTAAATTAAAATTTCATTTACAATTAAACTGATGTAAAAAGTATAAAAAAATAATGGTTGGTAAAAATTCTCATCCAATGGATGACTCATGTTCATCCCAAAATATTTCTAATTATCTTATAAGATTATTCTTATAAGATGTTCAAAATTGAGATTTATTTTAATATTCCAAATTTTAAATACATTAGATACATAAAATAAATGTTATGACACAATTATAAAGTCACACATATTATGACTATGGATTCCCTAAATCTTACTCCAATTTGGAGAGTTAAATGGCCACATTAATGAATGATTATCTATATAAATTTCAGTTTTAAAATGCGTAATTGAGGCTTATTTTACAAACTTTTATTAATATTCTTAATTTGTGGTATTTAGCACGAGTTGCAATGCGTTTAATGATATGTGGTAGACTCTATTGATAGAAATTATTTTCCAGTTTTATTGATTTGTTGGGAACATGGAAATTAGAATTTTCTCTTGATATGGAATAATTAGTTGAATCCCAAAAATAATGAAATTCTATAAAAAAATCACACAGATTGGATCATTATTTTAAATTTGGTTATTGAAATAATAGAGTTTAAATTCTGTTAAAATTCTACAATTAAAAAATTTACATTTTATCCCCAAACATAGAAAAAATCAAAATTTAACGTAAATAAACACAAATTTATAAATTTGGAGAGGTTAAAAAATTTGAATAAATATGAAAATATAAGAATATATGAGCTCTATCATTTAACTCATAACAAAATGTTTTAACTAATTCCACTTTTCATTTTCCAAATAACATAATTTTTAGTTTTTTCTATGTTTGAATGGAATGTTTATTAACTTTTATAGAATGTATAAAATCACCAAATATCATGACCATTATTTTCATTGAATATTAATTTATAAGTCACTATATTTATCTTCAAATATAATGATTTCCATGACGTTTTGTGAATCTTTTTCTTTTCAGGAATTATTTTCAATGTTGAAAGGTAATATTCCTCGATAATTGATTTGTATATTTTTAAAAGTCCAACTATTCATTAAAAAGAACCTTTAATGTTATAAAAGAATTCTTATTTTTTAAAAAATTAATCTCAAAAGTATAAAAATCTTATTCTAAATTCCTTTTACGTGGTAATATATGACTTATGAATATTTCTGAAGTTCCATTATTATGACATTTTCTATGATTATGATATGAAGATCGATTATGCAACCCATTTTTATTCCATGGGTAGTTATTATATTAGGCCTTACGATTGATTTGAATAACATGTAAAAAAAGAAAATTACATAATCGGTATTCTTAGATATCACTCAAATACATTGAGTAAATCATAAGACTTGTGAGGCATCATGTATGAGATTAGTGAGTAAACTTAAAAACTTATGAGACATTATACAACTTGTGATGTTGTCTATGTTGTAATATTACTCAAGTTTATTTCACGGTTTCTGTTTCTAAAACATTTCCTATGTTACCATGATATTTTTATACCATGTTCATTACGATATGCATCTATGAGATTACACATGTGCCTTCTTTTTAATAATATCACTTTATATCATTAAATCACAGATTATGTTTCCCTTTCATGATAATACCCTAACCGGGTTTCTATCTCACCTATTTACAATATGTATTCCCCAAGTTTTAATTTTCCATTTTGGGAGCTCAAATAGATTTATGATTTTACTAATGAAATTTTAAAATATATGGATTCTATTTATTAGTTTCCTTTAACATATTATGATAAAATTTTTCCATATATAGTATCCCTCGCGATCTTTGGGTTGATATTAATGGTTAGTTTTTATAAAAAAATGTAAAAAAGTATGTATAATTCACGTATTCCTATGTTTGGTATCATATTAAAGGTTTAGTTATCAATCAGATACTTTATTAAGATATCATCAGTTATAAACCTTTAGATAATTCTATTTATAATATCCATTATTAAAAAATATCCTAGAGTTTTATTATAGTATAGAGTGACTGGGTTTTTTCAATTATATTATATCTATCTACTAGAAGTGTATATGGTTCAGGTACAGATATGGATATGGGTAAAAAATCAAAAAAAATTGTGTCATCATTAACTTGATCATTACTAGGTACATGAAATTTAACCTTTTCGAGAAACTGGTTGGACACTCTTGGGGGATATGATTTGGAAATTCCCACACTCAATTCACGCCATTATTAATGAGTTGAAAAAATTATTAGGTTTGAAAACCTAATATAAAACATTACAATGTATAATATTGATTTATTCCTAGAGACAAATATGTTAGAATAAAATTATCCTTTAATCTTATCTTTTGTAAATTAGTGTATTTTCATCTAGTTTTTATTTATTAATTTTTAGTTAACAATGGGAAATAGGAGAGAGCATGCCAATAACGATTGTGAAGGGAAATGTAATGACTTCCATGATGAGATTCCTAATCCAATGAGTATGGAATATAGAAATATTATAATAAAGATAAAAGATCATTATCAATATTTTATTAATAAATAGATATTAACATAATTTAAAATAACATCATAGAAGAATAATATGGTGTCTAATCAAATTTTACGTAAAAATGATAAAATATAAATGACGATTCAATTTCATACATGCCAAAAATGGTTGAGGAGGTACCATGGAAAATAAATTAAATGAACTTGAAAGTTACTTACATATTGAAAATAAGGGAATAAAGAAGGCAATATCCATAGAAAAATGAAGAGTCTGGTTAACAAGATATAAGGAAATAAAATTCATCATAAATAACCACTAACAATTCCATGTCATTAAGGTGGGTAATCAGGTCATTATCTAAAAAATTCCTAATACAAGGACTAATTTATAAGGTACTATTTCATGAATATTATTTAAGTAGAATAGTATAATTTTATATGTATTGGAACTACAGATTAATGTTTTTATATTATTTTTATTAGTTGTTTTCTGGTAACATGAATCATGAAACATCTTAGTATTTTTCAATATTTTTTTTGTTTATGCATTTTCAATAATATGTTAAATGGTAGTAATGAATAAGGAAAGAGAATTTAATGGAATGGTGGAACTCTATGGAAAAAAATTGAGGGAAATATAATCTTGGATTTCATCCGGATTTTTAAGAAATTATAGTTAATTAAATTTATTTGATATTGTAAAAATGAATGTTACGTATAGAATTTCATAGTTGATAAAAATTATTGATATAATGGATACTTTATTTTTTAATATATTCTTTACATTATTGAGAACTTTATTTGATAATGAAAAATTATGAATATGATTATCACATAAGTTTTTCAAACTATTTTACAATCTGGTTGACAACCCATCATCTTAGGAACGGTCATGGTACTAGAACAAACAACCGATGTGTGGTGAGGGATAAACACCTACAAATGAACTATATAACGTATTGGTTATTAAAACATTGTTTTTTTACATAAAGTATGTGTGGATAAATTTTATTTTGTTTTTGGTAAACATATTATAGGATCAATTTTTTAATTTTTTATGCTTTGAAGTGATTAATTACATTTTGGGAAATATTTTTTTAGGTTAATATATATATATATAACCTCTAGTTATAACATAATGTATTTTTTGGGAAGAATGACATCATGTTTTTAGGGATGTATTTTGAAAGGATATTAGATACACATTGTTGGTAAACACTTCATTTATGTTTGGGTTATTATGGTTATTTTGTGATATAGATTCATTTACATAAGGATTGTTCTTTGATAAACTTATAGTTTTACTAATGATATTTTGGAGATTAATATATTCGTATTTATTTTAAGAATTATCTTAATTAGTTATAACCATTTTGGTTTTAATAAATATAATAGATATATATTGTTATTATTTTATAGATGTTATGAAATATTGAAATTTGATTTTAGATCTTCAAAAATATAAAAATTCATATTTGATATTAAATCCCTAGAGTAAGGGGTGAATTGGGAAGTGATCAAAGAAAAACAAATGAATGAAATTGTGTTTAAAAATAAAAATATATTAGGTATGTATATTTTCTAGTGTTATAAATCATAATATTATTAAAGTCACTAAAATATAGGGTATGGGAATGAAATAAAATTGTTATCTCATTACATTTATATATGATGAATCAATGGAAATTGAAATCATTTTATATTTATGGTTATATATAAATTGACATTCCCATAATCATTCTATTTATTATTATCAATGATATTTACAACTCTAAATAACTATTAATTCTTTTATTCAATGTTCATATCTTTAATTTCAAACAATTTTATTCTATGTTGAAATATAGTTATGTGGTTACTTTTTTATTTCGTTTTCCACATTTTTAAAAGAATTTTTATTAACCCTTTTTATAATGCAGGTTTTCCACATACAAATTTTGAAATGTAAAGCAATTAATTACTAAGAAAAATTTCAAATTGGGATGGAATAATTTATGTAACAAGGTAAAATTAAACACCTTTATATTTTAAAAGAAAATTATTTTTCTTATTGTACTTAGCATGCGACACTGATATTAAATGAACCCTGACATGTTATTAAAATTTTATTACTTAAATATGATTTTTTAACCCATTAATTAAATATTCAGGTATAAATAATATTTAATATTTTATGAAATTGATATAATGTTCAAAATAAATATAATTTTTCCTATAAATGATATTTAACTAGACACTCAATTTTATGAAACGTTATTTTATTTATAGAAAATATTTTTTCTTAAAAAATGAATTTTACTTCTTTTAATGTGTAAATAATAAAATTAATTTTTCTTCACTTATATAAAATGTATATAATAAAATTAAAATAATATTTTAAATAATAACAGCTATTTTAAGAGATGGTGAAATTTATGGATTTTTATGGAAAATGTAACATTCTCAGTGAATTAAGTAAAATAACATTTTTTATAAAATAATATTTTATTTTTAAATAATTAATTAATTTAAAAAATATTTATTCTATTAATTTAAATATTATATATAATAATTATTTTTTACTTTTATTAAATTAAATTAATTATATTTAAATAAACTTTATATAGGAATTTTGTGTATGTTTATTATTTTGATTAAACACATTTTTCTGAAAACTATTTTAATGTTCATAATGTGCATCTATTTTAATTTATTAAAATAACCAATAATGAGAAATGATTTAATTGAAATTTATTTATTATGTATGGAAAATTATAAATTTATATTCATTTATTTATGATTAATTTTTAAATATTAATTATAATATCATCTTATGCTTGAGAAAAAAGAATTTATTGGAAAACTATAGTTTGAACACATATGTGAGATTAATTTTTATTTTAAATAAACCCCTTATTTGAGTTTAATATCAAAATATGGATTACGTATTTTTAATCATCATAATTTATAATATCTAATAAAGACATATTAATTTCTGACACTAATGAATTGTGATAACAACAAAAATTAATTATAGTTGTGAAGATTAAAATTGGTTTACCTAGAGATTAATCTAAAAATATAAGGATTATAAATAACCAAAAACCTATATAAATTCTATTTAATAGACATATTTAGACCTTATAACATCTAATTGTTTAATTGGGTACATTTTAAGACATTTTTTAGTGGAAAAAATGAGAGTGTATTTATTTCTTTAAAAAAATCCAAATGTGTCATCTCCCCAAATTATAATAGTCTACCCCATATCCTATAATTTATAAATATAAAAACAAATTTTTTGGAATTATATACCAATATTCCATAATAAATTCTTCATGAACATCCTATAGGAAATAATTTATTAAAAAAGATAATCTAGGAAGTCTTTTGGTGAAATCCAAAAATAATTGTTAGAAGAAGAGGAATCATTCTTAGAAGAGAGTTATTTTTATTTGATCATCCACCTCTATAAATCATATTGAACTATGATGATATAATAAAATTGTTATAAAAAATATAATTTTATGGTTTTTAGTTATTATAATTATTTATATCCATCTCCTAAGAACTTAAATGGGAAACACCAATGTTGGTCAAGTGAACAATAGACTATCACCTCACGAACATACCAAATTCATTTTCTATCACCGCTTCTTATATATATATTATATATGTTATTTATGGTATAATTATACTCTTGTGATTATAAAATCATATATAGATTTTTAATTATCATTTAGTGTGGAATATAATAACCTCACTCATGTGTATGTCAGACTGTTGCCTAATGAAGCGATGTGATTCAATTTTCACTGAAACCATACATGGAATGTAATAAAGGATAATTGTATTTTTATATATCATATAAATGATATATTAATTATTAGATAATATGAATATATCTTAAAATTTCTTTCCATACTCTATATGGAATAAATGATAACGTTGTTCATCTCTATGGAGGATTACCACCTGCACGAAGCAATGTGATTCATTTTTTAACACATCAGATTAATGCTATATATAATGGTATTTAAGGAAATAATATTATATTTAGATATAATGATAATTCTTAAATGGTAAAAATACACATACATAATTTCCATTATGACCTTCCTAAAAATGAAAACATTACTTATGCATAGATAAGAACAACGATCTCTATAATTGTAACGTAGATCATTTTTCATAACCATAATTTATGGTTTATTTTAAAATTATAATTAAAGTATAACTAAGTTAATTATCTAATTATTATCATTCTATATATTATTATATAATAATATCTTTTAACTTAGTCAAATTACTACAGTATATTTGAATATATTTGTTGTCTGTCATTAAAAAACACAGTGTGACATTAATTGAATATGTAATTGAATACGACATGGTAAATAATATAATAAAAGGAATAATAAAAAAGAAAAAAATACATAATTAATTAAATAATTTACTTAATTTTATTATTTAGGTAGATAAGCAATGGGCGTGATGATTCAGGCTCAACGTAAGGGTTTCATCTCAAAATGTCATTCTTTAAGACATATGTTCTTTTATGAACCTTCTTTCTTTTATATCATGTATATAATTTTTGTTTACAAAATATAACATGAATCATTTAAAAATTATTTAATTTTAAGATAAAAATCATTACCTTCTTTAATTATGGTTATGATTATGAAATTACCAAGGTGGTACGGGTTTATTTAACAATGTCATTTAAGCGAGATTGTTTATACATGAATCTCCATTAAAGGAAATTATTTGATCAATGTAAAAAAAGAATTCATTTTTATCCTATAATTATATATTTACCTTTCATGAAATATTAAATTATTCTTATACATGGTACATAAAATTTTTGATAAAATTTTTCTTAATGAGATTTTAATTTTTTTCTCTCTTCAGTTGAAAACCATTTCACTTCCATGTAATTATTTTCTTAAAAAAAATTTAAAAAAATTGTCTAACATTCTTATATGAATGTTTAAAGTCATTTTACCCAATAATATATTTTTACATATATTTTTAAAAGGAATAATTTTCTATTTTTTCAAATGAGGTACGTTTTGAACTTTTAATAAAGTTTGACTGGAATGTTTTATAACTTATGTGACACATACATAATTACCAAAAATAATAAACATTATTTAATTTGATGGTTCATTTATATTTTTCATGTTTTATATTCAATGAAGTGTATTTAGAAAATATTTTTTTATTTTATATTTTTTAAAAAATTATTTTCATTGTTGAACGGTTTTTTTTCAATATGAATGATTTTTTTATATTTTTAAAAATAAATATATTCATGAAAAATGATTTATTATTATGTAATTACACAAAATAATATGTATATTTATGAAATATATATACCTACTGTGACACTCCAATATTATTAAATTAGAACATTGTATTTGATAGCATGTATGGCATGCAACAACAACTTCTAAGAAAATATAACACCATGGGACATTATAATATTAATATTTTTAAATAAAATCATAAGTTAAATTTTTTTAAAAAAATATTTAACATAGATTTTATGTTTAATTAAATGAAACACTATTTTTAGCTTGTGATACATGGAACACTGAGTTCGGCTTGTGTAACAAGCAATAATGAGATTAAGAGAAATGTGACATATTACTAAA
This sequence comes from Viscum album, assembly GCA_963277665.1. NCBI lineage: Eukaryota > Viridiplantae > Streptophyta > Magnoliopsida > Santalales > Viscaceae > Viscum > Viscum album. The sequence continues at coordinate 134,306,377 of OY728162.1, forward strand.
CTATTAATATTTAATATGATAGTTATCACCTAGATAATACATCAGTGGGTATGGAAATTTATAAATCATTATTTATATAATTTTAATATATTTATTATATATAAAATAAAAATCATTTAAAATAATAATAAATGTTATCTAGAAAGTTGTACTTTTTCTCAAATGACAGTTTACTTATGCTTTGGGAACATGATTTCAAATTATATTACCCCAATTAAAAAAAATATTTGATAAAATGGACATATTTTTTAAATAATAATATCAAAATTTTCAATGGGTTAATTTTTTGAATTCTTCAGGAATATTTCATTTTTCAATGAATAGTGAACATGATGAATTTATTAACACCTTCATATTATATTAAATAATATATAACATTAAAAAATATTAAAAAATAATTTTAATGTTTAATTTGATCAATTTTATATATAATAATTCAAATTACATTTTTGGACTACTTTTCAGATACAAATTTGAAATAAAAATATTGTAAACATGTGAACATTTTTCTTTGAAAATCCATTTTCTCATCATGTCAATAGGATTGATTTTAAATTAAATTTGTAACCTTAGTTCCACTAAGTTTCAAAAAATGTATTCCATATTTATAATCATAATAATTTATAATTTCAAATATGGTCAACTTAATTTTGACCAAAAATGAATAGTGAAAATAGAAAAAATTATTATTCATGTTTATAGTAAAAATGGATTTACCATGGGTTAAAATAAAATGATAAGTATTAAAAATGTCCCAAAAACATTTAAAACACCATTTTGTAGCCATATTTCTACCGTATAAACATTATTTTATATAATTGAACATTTTCAATCTTTCTTGTATGACAAAAATCGGGTTGAAATTGAATCTTTTTAAAAATTACATGTGTTCCACTCACGTCACTTATAAAAGAGAACCCCCTATCCAATATTCTTCATACCATTTAATCCTTATATTTCAGAAAATAGAGGCCCATATAACTTCACAAATTCACTCCTCTCATTCAATATATCTTATTTTTCAAATAAATATAATCGAGGTTGGTTTTGTTGAAAATCTATGTAGATTAGTCAAAGAATAATGAACATTCTTCATTGGGTATATTTATTTAATTTAATATTCCGCCAATATAAATTATTATTAATCCATAATTATATAATAACCATATTATATTTGATATAATTATATCAGATTATGTTAGGGTAATTACATAGTATCATCACCTCTTCCATCAAATGGTTTATGAAATCATAACTTGTGTGTACAACAGAATACCACCATGAAAAATGGTGTCATTCATTTTTCTGTCACAACACTTCACAATTATGTATAATTATGGTTAAAAATTATAAATATATTATTTTTATAACAAAATTATATATTTCTACTCATTATATTCTATATACCATTTTTTTATTTCATTCTATATGGGATATGATGATAATGCTCATGAGTACGACAGACTACCGCCTCACCATGTGAGGAGATTCATTTTTAACAAGCACTTTATAAATAATTTGATAAGGATAATTTTAACTAATATTTGAGATATAAATAAAAAATATTATATTAATGAAATATTTATCATTCAAAATAGATAATATATCATTTTCCTTGATACATTGAAATATTATAGCATCGCTCATGTATGTGTGGACTACCACCTTTGTTAAGCGATGTGACTCTCTTTTCATCAAGACACTACACATATGATATATAAAATTATAATTAATGAAATAATATTTTTATTATTATATTATTATTAATTTTTAAATACAAAATATTAAATACCTTCTTTCTATGATTATCATTTACAAATTGAATCATTACCCATGCATTTGTATGACCTATTATCTCCATGATTTTAGAATGGTTCATTTTTCATGACCATATTTCATAAATTGTTTTAAAATTCTAATTGATAAAAAAAATATGATATTTAATTGATTATTATTAATCTAGAGATATTTGGTTAAATAAATCTCAGACCAATAGATGCCTTCTGAAGTCATTTTTGACACATAAGTAAAATATGATCAAAACACTTGAGGTAAATATTAAATGATAGAGTGAGCATATATCACATTATAATGAGTGAAAATAAAAGAAAAAATAAACATGGAAAATGTTGTTATGAAAGTAACTAATTAACATATGTTTATTATTTTGGTTGAAAAAGAATTTACGTGACGATTTATACTCAAGGTAAGGGATTCAATCTCAATTTCATTTCATTTCATTGAGGAGTATTGTAATTTTTTGCACTTAATTTATTTTAAATGGTGTATATACAGAAAATTTTACATTTAATATCATGAATCCTTCATGATTAATTATACTTTGTGTTTAAATTTTAATTATTTCATTTAAAGTAAATTGACTTGAAAATTACCATGTGGAAAGAAATATCATAACTCAATTTCTTATCATTTTGGAAATATTACTTTTTAGTTGTATTTGATATTATAAGATTATGCATGTAAATAAATTATACTACATTTTTGTGTGTATACAATTATTTTATGTTTATTTACCTTTTATTCAAATAATTTATTCATTTAATAATTATAACCTTAATGTTATGATCATTATAATGGTTTATTTAACAATTTTATTCTAATCAAGATTATTTATTCGTGGATTTTAAAAGAAGGAAATTATTTGACAATTCTATAATAAAGACATTTAATTTTCTTATTATATATTTATTCATGATATATTCATATAATATTACCATTAACCCACTTTTTTCATAAATTAATTGATAATTTTTTTTGGAAAATAATAATCCATTTCACTCTTCAGACGAGAATCTATTTTCTTCCAAAACCATGTTTTATAAAAATGGTTATAAAAATGTTTTTAGCCTTTTCTAGATGATTTTTTAAAATAAATTTTATCCCTAATGATTTTTTTAAAAAATTAAACGATTCAACGTTTCATTTTCTGAATAGGTAACTTATATATACTTTTTACAGTGAAAAATGAATTTTTGTTTTTAAGTTGTACAACATATAAGAAATTAAAAAATATCATTACCATCATTTCAGTCAAAAATAAATTTTACGTTTCAATGATTTTTTATTGAATTTTATTTACCTATTATTTTGTAAATTTATTGTTCTGTAAAATTTTATTTTCAAGGAATATGATTTTAAAAATGATTTAGGTTTTATAAAGTGACTTTCAAAATGGAAAGGATATTTTCCTCAAGAATGTTTTTAAAGAAGATATATGATATTTATACTCATTAAAGTTAATAATTACTTATTAAAAATATACTACACTATGAGAATATTTTATTGATACCATTCTTATTCTCCCAATGGATTGTCTATGATTATTTTCACCAAGGATAGAATTAATATTCACTTGATTTATTTTTGTAATAAAAAACACTACATAAAATTTTCACTTTCACTTGATAATTGGACATTAAATTTACCCTAAATATCCATATTATTTATAATTTATATGTTTATTCCTAATAAATTATTTCATTTATATATATGTTGTTCTACATTCAAAGCCATTTTTTATTAAAAAAGTATTGATAAATCATTATTCATTACTCAATAATAATATTTTATGATAAGAAAAATTATTTATAAATTAATTTTTTTATTTGATAAATGAGTAATTATTTGGATATACAAGACACAGGTGGGTACTAGTTATAGATATCCCCTTAATGAATCAAATGTCTCATGGGATGGATTATATGGTTATCCATAGTTAAATGGGTTTCTACCCCTCACTTTTAAATTTTATTGAGGGAATATTTTGACGTTAAACATATCATATACCTATGATACATGAAGTCCAACAATTATTATTTCTATCATTCATAATTTTATTATTATTTTCCAAGATATTTTCACGAATAAAATTTTTATTGATGCATTTCATTTGTAGTTATTAATTAGATGGAACGTGTCTTTAATTTTATTTTACCTTTCTATACTGATTTTTCCTTATCTTGTTATGATATTAATTTTTTTATTAAATGCCTTGTGATTTTGGATATTTTCTTTCACATATTAATTATTATCCTTGATATTTATGCACTAATAATATCTTTTGATACAATTTCATATAAATTTATTAATGGAATGGAATCTGTTTTCAGATATTTAACTTAACATTTTTATTCTGATTCATTATATTTTTACATTGATATTATCTTCATATACACTTACTTATTATGTAATATGTTAAATGGAATGAGTTTTAAGTTATTTACATTCCAATATTGATTATTATTACTGATTAATGGTTTCTTCTAAAATACACAACCCTTACTCATAATTTGACCCAAACATTATTCATTTCACTTTCCTAAGAATTACGGAAGTGTACTATGAATGATATGAATTGATATTCAAGATTAAATAATAAAATTCTAAAAAAAAATTAATTGTTATCTACAAATTTAAAATTGGAATCATTTTTTTCCTTACTTACAAATACTATTAAATGATTCAGTTCTTCGAGATGTGACTCCTTGTATCTTCGTCCAATTTATTAATTCAGGCACCAAATATGAGCTATTGGGATTTGTGTCTCTACAGTTATTATTGATATAATTTTAGTATACACTTTGGTAACTATACTTAGGAAAAAATATATTAGGGACCATAACCCATTTATTTATACTAAGGAAAAAAAATTACTATATAAAAATGTCTTAATAGGGTTTAGAATGTAACATCCCAAGTAAGTAATTAATAATAGATATTTTTATCTATGTCTATTAATGAACTATATAGTGTTTTAGAGGCTTAAAATGAAAATAAATCCAATCTTAAGCATGCAATACACTAATATTTTTAAAAGATTATTTTACTGCCTTTTGATGGCAAACCATTTTTGAATATTTATTTTGACAATTTTATAAAATATGTTTGTCAAAATAAACTTATTCTTTATGGTTGGGACATCAAAATTTACTTTGTGTGAATTTTTGGTATTTTTCTGACAATGTTCATTTTTTAATGAATAGTGAAAAATACTGCATTTTACATCAAAACATGCTTTTTAATATAATTTTTTATATGATTATATTATCTTTTGAATTGGTCTTAAAGTGTAATCTGAATATATTTTTACTATTTATTCCAATGGTGGACATTGGAATCAATTTCACTTTGAAATTGGACGTAAACTGGTGTCAATCTTTTGATACTTATTGTTTCAAAAAAACACGCTATTTGCTCTGACAGCGGGAATTAATTATTAAATTAATTAATTTGACTTATATGGTTTGAATTTTGTAAAATGGACTTCATTTTTGAATTCATAATATCAAATATATCTTAGGGTTATGTTTTGGTATTTTTCTGAAAAGCTCAATTTTTGATGAATAGTGAAATCACTAAGTGGTAGTTAAAGAAACTGATTTTTCGTTTAAATGAAACATTGTCACTTCTGTGATTTGATTTTCAAAAATCCGACATACATGGTTGCCATTAAGAAGTAAAATGTGGTTCAATGAGATTAAAATAATTTTTTTGGTGAATAGTAACTTATTATGTTTTTAATCGCGATTAGTGGTAATTATTGTAGTTTAAGGTAAAAATAATGATTTAATAAAGTGAAATGACCTATACACATGTCCTAACCTTATTGGATGTGTCATGGACGACCAAGAGAAGCCATGGGTCAACTTGGGGACCCTATGGAGCCACTTTGGTTGGGAAATGACATAAATAACTTTTTATTTAATGTAAAAGTAAAAATGACAGAAACATAATATGTTTTCTGAAAACAATTTTTAAATGGGGTTATAAAAGTCTGAATTTTGACTATAAATATTAATTAGAAAGCTAAAAAGCTTTCCTACATCATAGTATTTTTTTTCTATAATTTTTTGACATTAAATAAAGAAATGTATTTATGACATCATAATGATGTATCGATTACCTCATTAAAAAAGGATTTAAATAAAATCAAAAGATAATGTAAAATCTATGACCTAAAATGTACAAACCATATTGGATGGGTATATTTAGAACCCTTATAACCTTATCCTCTAATTATATAAATGTGGGACCATTTAAATCCGAAACTCATTTTCAAATAATGTAATATTTCTTTACTTTCCAAGAGTGCCCCTCCTCTCCTCTTATAAAAGGCCCCCACCTATTCCTCCTTACCCACACTCCCAAAGCATTTGGCTCGGACAACCCCTGCCCATTTTGCCTCTACAATTCCCACTCTTACTCCTTGAATACTCACATTGTGAAGAAGACTTCCCAAGGAATCCTTTGAGCTCAAACCAAAGGGAGTTACCCGATTTTAAGGTAATGTATTCACTTGAGTCCTTTTATTTTATTTTACTTCTCCAACCCCCTAAACTCTTTTTATTTATTTCTTTTGTAACAAATACTATATCTTAAATATACTAGGATGTTTGTATAAGAATTATTCAAGCTACACTTACACACACCTATTTCTAATGGTTAAAGAACATACAGTTTCCGTGGATGGTGAATTTATGCTTCCCGAAACGATGATTGTTCAACATTCCTTTAACACTTTCAAAGGTGGCCATTAAGTTGAAAATATATTTATATATGATATATAATATGTTTATGTTTTCTTTAAGCTTCTATATTTTTCATTTTGGTTATACCTTTATGGTTTTCATTATGGGTAAACGCGATATCTTCATTTAAGGAAGTGCGGACTACCGCCCCCTCAAAGTGAGTTGATTCATTAAATACCATATGTGGGACGTATAAAGGATGGAACTATGATATTATATATTATATTATATTGTAATTACAATATACCTTTATATAATTATGATTCCATTCTATAAAATACGAAATAGAAATGAAAGTAGCGTTCATGCGTACGTACGGCTTACCGTCTCCATGAACAGTGCATTTCATTTCGTACCTCTAAATGATTATGTAATATTATAAATGCATGCATGTACTGGATATATATGACATATATAATATCTACATCATGAATTACATTCTGGATATAAAAGATATATGAACAACTTGTAATTATAAAGGGCTTATTTTTTACTCAAGTACCAATGATTGTTAAAACAACCGTTATTAACTTAAATAATTACATAGTGTTCATGACATGGAAATAAGTGATATAAAAGGAATAATGAACTTGAAAAGGTTCTTAAACAAGTAGAAATTAACTCAAGTATATTATTCAGGACATTAAAGAACGATCGAGTCAAGTCGGACCCGAGGTATGGGACTTCGTCTCAATCTCCTTTCATTGAGGCATATTTTGTTTTATACACAACCTTATTTTATATGGTGTATAAACCCCTTTGACTTTTACGTTTATTCAAAATGAATATTTTTTATACGAAGCGTTTACTAAATGAGAAAAGGGAATGTTTTTGTCATACGTATGCGGCGACAACAACTTCTCCGCCGTCGTGACCGTTATTTGAGTTTCGGCTTCCTCTACAAGACATACCTTCTAATTAAAAGAAAAATAAATACCATGTTTTAATTTTCATTTATTTTGGAATTGAAAATGGTTTTCAAAAAGTTTTTATATCAGTGTTTTGTATTGATATCTTGTGATTGAAAGGTGGGAATGTTATGTTTCCTTTATGCATGTTTTATGTGATACGATTATGTTGAGGTTCTTGGGCATTATTTTGAAGACGGGTGGTTCCGTGATAAACTAAGGGCGGGTGAGCCCGATATAGCTCTCCAATGCATTGGGTAACATGAAGGAGTGTAACTTTATGGTTTCTCCAAAGAGATTTAGGGAATATACTGTGATAGGTATTCCAAACGTAACCAAGAGGGTTACTCCCTACGTAAGAATGTTATGAATGCCTCAAGTTACCTTTATGTCTTATGATTTCTATGATTTATTCATGATTTGATGAGGTATGTTAAAGTGATTATGTATTATGGGTAAATTATGATCTCATTCTTTTATATATACATACCCATGTTTCCTTTCCATATTTCTATATCCCTTACTGTGCTTTTTATGCTCATCCCAAGTTTTTTGGAAATGTTTTTCACAGGTCAAGGGAAAGGTACATGATATGATGATAGTGTCAAGGAAGTGTCAAGAAAGAATCCATGTATTATTTTAAATATGATTCCATTGATGGGAATGAAGAATAATATCTTTATGTAACAACATTGTTTATATGTGGAATGTAATATGAGTTTTATGATCTAATTCTCTAAAACTCTAAACACGAAAAGATCCTCAATGTGTAATCTTATAATAACTCAAGATTAAGTAAGGTTTAAGGCTGGGGCCTTATAGTTGGTATCAATGGTCAGTTTAGATAACTTTAGGAGATAGAATTCTATTAAATGATTATCCAAAAGTATTTTTTTTGAAATGATATAGCATTTGAAGATTACAATGTTGCTTCATCTAAGACATGTTTGTTCAGAATGGTTTTCCGCAGAGGAAACAGGGAAGCAGTGCTAGGAAGGCATACAGAATGAAATAACCTTCCGAATCAGCATCCCAAGATGGTCGGAATTGGAACTGAACAGTTTGTTGCAGTGATGGCACAGTTGACTCAGGCTATAAATGGTGGTGGTATCCATGCACGAGATCAGCCAGATCAATCGCAGAGGAACTTGTTAGTGGTGGAACATTTCATGAGGCAACATCCCCAATCATTTAGAGGATCATCTGACCCTGTGTTAGCTGAAGGGTGGATTAATGCACTGGAGAAGATTTTCAATGTCTTGGGGTGTTCAGACAATCAAAAGGTTAGTCTTGCTATTTACCATTTGGAGGGTGAGGCAGATCAGTGGTGGTCGATGGTTAAAAATATCAGGGACGCTGATGAGATTGATGCTCTCGACAGGGATAAATTCAAAGGTATGTTTCTTGAGAAGTATTTTCCTAAGGATATTCGACTTAGGATGGAAAATCAATTCTTGGAATTGAGGCAAGAGGAAGACTCAGTGGCTACCTATGAAGAATGGTTCACTCGATTGGCAAGGTATGCTCCAAATTTTATCCGAGACCTTGATAGTAAAATCAATCATTTTTAATCAGGATTAAAACCAAAATATCGAAGGGCATTAGCTTCTCATGAGTTTAAAAGTTATGGAAAGCTTGTTCGATGTGCTGAGGAGTTGGAAATGGAGTTTCCCGATGACCAAGTGTTCTATAACAACCAGTTGAAGAAGTGTCCGAGGTGGCAGGAGAAAGGTAAGAATTCTTCAAAAAAGTTTGATGGTAAGAAAACTAAGTTTCCAGTTTGCAAAAAATGTGGAAAAAGGCATGCAGGGGAATGTCTAATGAATTCTGGAAAGTGCTACTGATGTGGTAAGATGGGACATAAGGCTCGCGATTGCACTGAAAAAGACCAGGGTAATGGTAAGACCAAATTTGACTTATAGTTAGTGAAATGTTATAAGTGCAATGAGATGGGTCACTATGGAAACGAGTGTCTGAAAAAGATCTTGAGTGATGGGAAGCAGTTAGACTACAAGTAGAAAGGGGTGGTGAAATATTTTGCAACTACTTCGGCAGACGTCGGGCCATCAAATGAAGTTGTATTAGGTACTTTGTTTGTTTTTTCAGATTATGCCAGTGTGTTGTTTGATTCGGGGTCTACACATTCTTTCATCTCTAAAACCTTTTCTAGTAAAATGGGAATACCATCTCAAGAAATGACTCATGAACTTGTGGTAAAAACACCCGGGGGAAATGTTGAGGAAAAAATAATTTATAAGAATCTTCCTATCCTTATCTGTGGAAAGAACCTACTTGCAAACCTTATTGTTCTACCTATAGTAGAGTTTGATGTTATCCTGGGTATGGATTGGCTCTCTATTTACCATGCTAAGATTGACTGTAGAGCTAAAGAAGTTTCTTTTCAGAAATAATTTCAGTTTGTGTACAAGAATGAACCCTTACTGTTGATAACTTATCAAAAGTCCAAGAAACTTGTAAAAGATGGAAATGAATGTTACCTTGCACACATCGTTGAAAATAAAAGAACTGTTCAGATTAATGATGTGCCAGTGGTAAATGAGTATCCTGATGTTTTTCCTGATGAGTTGCATGGAATAATACCAGATCGGGAAGTTGAGTTTATTGTTGACTTAGTTCCTGATGCTATGCCAATTTCAAAAACCCCTTATCGAATGGTTCAAATTGAAATTTTGGTGTTGAACGAGAAATTGCAAGATTTATTAGATAAAGGTTTCATTCGACCTATCACATCACCATGGGGTGCTCCTGTTTTATTTGTTAAAAAGAAAGATGGTTCTATGAGACTTTTCATTGATTATAGAGCCTTGAATAACATCACTGTTAAGAACAAATATCCTTTGCCTCATATCGATGATTTTTTTGATCAGCTCTAGGGAGCTCAGTTTTTTTCAAAGATTTACTTGAGAATAGGGTACCATCAGCTGAAGGTAAAGGAGGCATATATTCTGAAGACCGCGTTCCGTACGAGATATGGCCATTATGAATTTTTAGTAATGCCTTTTGGGCTAACCAATGCACCTGCTGTATTCATGGACTTAATGAATAGAATTTTCCATGAGTTCTTGGATAAGTTTGTGGTGCTTTTCATTGATGATATTTTGGTGTTTTCTAAAAGTAAAGAGGAGCATGAAAGACATTTAAGGGTTATCTTTCAAACCTTAAAAGAAAAGAAACTGTATGGAAAATTCAACAAGTGTGAGTTTTGGTTGCAACAAATTTCTTTCCTTGGTCATATTGTTTCTAAAGATGGGATAACTGTTGATCCTGCAAAAACAAAGGTTGTTGAAGAATGTCCAAGACCCACAAATGTAACCGATATTCGTAGCTTCCTTGGTTGGGCAGGATATTACCGAAGGTTTGTTAGAAATTTTTCATGATTATCTATTCCAATGACTAAGCTAACTCGGAAGGGTGTTATGTTTATCTGGACAAAAGAATGTGATTATTGTTTTCAGGAATTGAAAAGAGGATTGGTGAATGCTCCAGTTTTGGCACTAACTTCCAGGAATGGTGAGTTTGTTATATACAGTGATGTTTCATTGAAAGGACTTGGTTGCATCCTAATTCAGAATGATCAGGTAATTGCTTATGCTTCACGACAGTTGAAAACTCATGAGGTAAATTACCCTACACATGATTTGGAATTAGCTGCTGTTGTTTTTGCTTTAAAGATTTGGAGGCATCATTTGTACGGAGTAAAGTGTGAAATATATACTGATCACAAAAGTTTAAAGTATATATTCACTAAGAAAGAATTGAACATGAGACAAAGGAGATCGCTAGAATTAATCAAAGATTATGATTGTACAATTCATTACCATCCGGGAAAAGCAAATAAAGTGGCTGATGCTTTGAGTCGAAAAAGTAATGCTTCATTAGCAATGTTGCGTTTGGAACGTGATCCTTTGGTTAAGGATTTGATGTACTTTGGCATAGATGTTGTTGGTGCAGGAATTTCTTCTGTTTTGTTTCAGGTATCAGTGAGATAATCTCTATCAGATATAATCAAGCAAGCACAGAATCAAGATAGTGAGTTGCAGAAAAATGTAGAGCTGGTTCAAAAAGGTAAGTTGTCGGAATTCAACATTGATAATGATTGAGTTTTGAGATTTGGGAAGAGATTGTGTGTGCCTTGTGATTCACAGTTGAAGAGAGAGTTGTTATGTGAAGCTCATAGTTATCTGTTTTCAGTTCATCCAGGCAGTACTAAGATGTATAGAGATCTGCAGGAGTATTACTGGTGGGATGGAATGAAAAGAGATAATGCTGACTTTACTGTGAAGTGTTTGACATGTCAATGGGTTAAAGCAGAGTGGCAGTTACCGAAAGGGATGCTTCAGCCTCTACTAGTGCCAGAGTGGAAATGGGAGAATATATCCATGGACTTTGTTGTGGGATTTCCGAAGACATCTCGAGGTAATAATGCAATATGGGTTATTGTTGATCGCTTGACCAAGTCTGCTCGTTTCCTTGCTATACGAGATACTTTTTTCCTGTATCAACTTTCCCGTTTGTATTTTAAGGAGGTAGTCAGGTTACAAGGAGTTACACTCTCCATTTTATCTGACCGTGATCCCAAGTTCACTTCTATCTTTTGGAAAGGCCTTTAGAAGTCGCTGGGTACTGAATTAAATTTTAGTATAGCTTTTCTTCCTCAATCAGATGGGCAGTCAGAACAAACAATTCAGAACTTGGAGGATATGCTACGTTCTTGCTCTATGAATTATCAGGGATGTTGGGACCAACATCTTTCTTTGGTTAAATTTTCATATAATAACAGTTTTCATTCCAGTATACAGATGGAACCATTTCAGGAATTATATGGGAAGCGATGTTGAACTCTAGCTTTCTGGGATGAAGTGGGTGAAAGGAAGTTGATGGGATCAGAATTGGTAGAAGAGGTGGCAGAAAAAGTTCAGCTGATTCAGAAGCACATGAGAACATCTCAGATTAGGCAGAAGAGTTATGCAGACAACAGGAGGAAGGATCTATCTTTTGAGGTAGGTGATCATGTTTTTCTCAAAGTATCACTATGGAAAAGTGTGATGTGATTTGGTAAGAAAGGAAAGGTGAGTCCAAGGTTCATTGGACCATATGAAATTCTGGAGAGAGTTTGATTAGTTTCTTACCAAGGGTCTTTACCTCCGAGTTCATCTCAGGTACACAATGTTTTTCACGTTTCGATGTTGAGAAAGTATATTCCAGATCCATCTCATGTTTTGAGTCCAGAGGTAGTTCAGCTGGAAAAGAACCTATCTTATGAGGAACAACCGGTCCAGATTCTTGACCACAGGGAGCAAGTGATACGGAATAAGGTGATTCACCAGGTAAAGGTTTTGTGGAAAATCACATGATTGAAGAGGAAACATAGGAATCTAAAAATGCAATGAGGGATAAGTACCCCCATTTATTCGATAAGTAAATAAATTGAGGGGACAAAATTTTCTAAAGGGGGAAGGATGTATCATCCCAAGTAAGTAATAAATAATAGATATTTTTATCTATGTCTATTAATGAACTAGATAGTGTTTTAGAGGCTTAAAATGAAAATAAATCCAATCTTAAGCATGGAATACACTAATATTTTTAAAAAATTGTTTTACTTCCTTTTGATGGAAAACCATTTTTGAATATATCTTTTGACAATTTTATAAACTATGTTTTTCAAAACAAACTTATTCTTTATGATTGGGACATCAAAATTTACTTTTTGTGAATTTTTGGTATTTTTCTAACAATGTTCATTTTTTAATTAATAGTGAAAAATACTGCATTTTACATCAAAACATGCTTTTTAATCTAATTTATTTATATTAATAGATTATCTTTTGAATTGGTCTTAAAGAGTAATCTGAATATATTTTTACCATTTAATCCAATGGTGGACATTGGAATCAATTTCACTTTGAAATTGGACTTAAACTGGTGTCAATTTTTTGATACTTATTGTTTAAAAAAACACGCTATTTGCTCTGACAGTGGGAATTAATTATTAAATTAATTAATGTGACATATATGTTTTGAATTTTGTAAAATGGACTTAATTTTTTAATTCAGAATATCAAATATAGCTTAGGGTGATGTTTTGGTATTTTTCTGAAAAACCTCAATTTTTGATGAATAGTGAAATCACTAAGTGGTAGTTAAAGAAAATGATTTTTCGTTTAAATGAAACTTTTTCACTTCTGTGATTTTATTTTAAGAAATCCGACATAAATTGTTGTAATTAAGAAGTAAAATGTGGTTCAATGAGATTAAAATAATTTTTTGGTGAATAGTAACTTATTAAGTTTTTAATCGCGATTAGTGGTAATTAGTGTAGTTTAAGGTAAAAATAATGCTTTAATAAAATGAAATGACCTAGACACATGTCCTAACCTTATTGGATGTGTCATGGCCGACCAAGATAAGCCATGGGTCAACTTGGGGTCCCTATGGGGCCACTTTGGTTGGGAAATGACATAAATAACTTTTTATTTAATGTAAAAGTAAAAATGACACAAACATAATATGTTTTATGAAAACAATTTTTAAATGGGGTTATACAAGTCATAATTTTGACTATAAATATTCATTAGAAATCTAAATATATTTCCTACATCATAGTATTTTTTTTATAATTTTTTGACATTATATAAATAAATGTATTTATGACATCATAATGATGTAGAGATTACCTCATTAATAATAGATTTAAATAAAATGAAAAGATAATGTAAAATCTATGACCTACACATGTCCAAAACCTATTGGATGGGTGGATTTCGAACCCTTATCACCTTATCCTCTAATTATATCAAGTTGGGAACATTTAAATCCGAAACTCATTTTAAAATAATGTAATATTTCTTTACTTTCCTATAGTGCCCCTCCTCTCCACTTATAAAAGGACCCCACCTCTACCTCCTTACCCACACTCCCAAAGCATTTGGCTCGGAAAACCCCTGCCCATTTTGTCTCTCCACTTCCCTCTCTTACTCCATGAAGCCTCACTTTGGGCAGACGACTTCCCAAGGAAGCCTTTGAGATCAAACCAAAGGGAGTTACCCGATTTTAAGGTAATGTCTTCACTTGAGTCCTTTTGTTTTATTTTGCATCTCCACCCCCATAAACTCTTTTTATTTATTTCTTTTGTAAAAACTCCAGTATCTTCAATATACTAGGATGTTTTTATAAGAAGCATTCAAGCTACACTTTCACACACCTACATATAATGGTTAAAGAACAAACGGTTTCCGTGGATGGTGAAATTATGCCTCTCGAAACGATGATTGTTCAACATTCCTTTAACACCTACAAAGGTGGCCATTAATATAACACTATATTTATATATGATATATAATATGTTTATGTTTTCCTTAAGCTTCTGTATTTATCATTTTTGGTATACCTTTATGGTTTCCATTACGGGTAAACATGATATCTTCATTTAAGGAAGTGCGGACTACCGCCCCCTCAAAGTGAGTTGATTCGTTAAATACCATATGTGGGACGTATAAAGGATGGAACTATGATATTATATATGATATTATACTAGAGTTATAATATAACTTTATATCATTATGATTCCATTCTATAAAATACGAAATAGAAATGAAAGTAGCGTTCATGCGTACGTACGGCTTACCGTCTCCATGAACGGTGCATTTCATTTCTTACCTCTAAATGATTATGTAATATTATAAATTCATGCATTTACTGGATATATATGACATATATAATATCTACATCATGAATACAATTCTGGATATAATGGATACATGAACAACATGTAATTATAAAGGGATTATTTTTTACTCAAGTACCAATGATCGTTTAAACGAATGTTATTAACTTAAATAATTACATAGTGTTCATGACATGGAAATAAGTGATATAAAAGGAATAATGAACTTGAAAAAGGTTCTTAAACAAGTAGAAATTAACTCAAGTTTATTATTCAGGACATTAATGAATGATCGAGTCATGTCGGACCCGAGGTTTGGGACTTCGTCTCAATCTCTTTTCATTGAGGCATATTTTGTTTTATACACAACCTTATTTTAAATGGTGTATAAACCCCTTTGACTATTACGTTTACTCAAAAGGAATATTTTTTATATGAAGCGTTTACTAAACGACAAAAGGGAATGTTTTTGTCGTATGTATGCGGTGACAATGACTTCTCTGCCGTCGTGACCATTATTTGAGTTTCGGCTTCCTCTACAAGCCATACCTTCTTATTAAAAGAAAAATAAATACCCTGTTTTAATTTTCTTTTATTTTGGTATTGAAAATGGTTTTCATAACATTTTTATATCAGTGTGTTGTATTGATATCTTGTGATTGAAAGGTGGGAATGTTATGTTTCCTTTATGCATGTTTTATGTGATACAATTACGTTGAGGTTCTTGGGCATTGTTATGAAGACGGGTGGTTCCGTGATAAACTAAGGGCAGGTGAGCCCGATATAGCTCTCCAATGCATTGGGTAACATGATGGAGTGTAATATTAAGGTTTCTCCAAAGAGATTTAGGTAATATACTGTGATGGGTATTCCAAACGTAACCAAGAGGGTTTCTCCCAACGTATGAATGTTATGAATGCCTCAAGTTACCTTTATGTCTTATGATTTCTATGATTTATTCATGATTTGATGAGGTATGTTAAAGTGCTTATGTTTTATGGGTAATGTATGATCTCATTCTTATGTATATACATACCCATGTTTCCTTTCCATATTTTTATATCCCTTACTGAGCTTTTTATGCTCATCCCACGTTTTTTTGAAATTTTTTTCACAGGTCAAGGGAAAGGTACATGATATGATGATAGTGTCAAGGAAGTTTCAAGAAAGAATCCATGTTTTATTTTAAATATATTTCCATTGATGGGAATGAAGAATACTATCTTTATGTAACCACTTTGTTTATATGTGGAATGTAATGCAATTTTTATGATCTAATTCTCTAAAACTCTAAACCCAAAAAGATCCTCAATGTGTAATCTTGTAATAACTCAAGATTAAGTAAGGTTTAAGGCTGGGGCGTTATATAGACTGTGTAGTTTTTCATCAAAATACATCTTTTTTTAATACCAAAAGTGCATGTGGATTTGGAATAGAGGTACCTAGGTGTAATAAATATAAAAATAGTTCATTGGTCTTGAATCAATCGTCACATCATTCATGACAATAAGCCTCAATGTTCACCTAGTTTGACACTCCTACAGAATGTGCTTGGTATAATTCAAATTTCCCTTACAACCCATTATTATGGATTCAATTATATTATTACATTGAATGAACTAGGTTAAACCTAAGATATATTAAATTGAAAGTAATTTTTCATTATTTAGACATATTATATATGATTACATGTTTTTTCCATCATTATTATTGTTGTCAACATAATGTGTTTTGGTGTTGGTCAATATATGGAACCCAAAGGAATTATGTTAACATTGAAACTGAAATAAAATATGGTCACTATGTGTAATAAAATAAGATGATGATATTAGAGAATGATATTATGATTATTCCTAATTAGTTATCCTGAAATATGATCAACAACCTAAACCATAACCAATATTAAAACACACAATAGAATAAAATGTTAGATTTTGATAAGATCTTGAGTGATGGATACCATTGAGGAAAGAAGGCTTGATTTCATTAATATCAATAATTTTCAATGAGAATACTAGTAATAAATATTGATGGAATTGTAGAATGATATTTGTGTGAGAAGCAAGGTCATAAAGTAAATAGTTTTCATGGAAAATAGAGCGTATAATGGATGGAAATAAATCTCATTTTAGGGATCAATTGATAGTTTCTTGTCTTATATATGGGGAAAATTAGAATTATCAAAATAAATTAATTACTATAATGGTTAATCCTTATACCATGGAAAAAACTATGTTGAAAAAATGGTTGAATCATTTATGTATTGGGATTCAAAAATTAAATTTTGTTACTATTTTTAGGAATTGTATTTTGGTGACAAGAATAATGAAACATCTGAAGATTGTGTTAAATTTTAGAAGAATATATGTCTTCATTAACATTTGTGTTATGAATACTATAATGGTTTTTTGAGTTTTAGGATGATCATATATATAAATTCATAAATAATTTTTTTTTGTTTTTATGTGATGTGAGTCTAAAAAGATTAAGTACATTTTGGATAAATTGATGGAAATTAAATGTTTAATTGGAAAAATTATTTTATTAATAATTCATTCAAATTTTATAGACATAATGTTGAAGGAATTAATAAATATTAAAGATTATATATTAATTAATGAATCATTTGCAATTTTCAAATAATATTATTGGACTTTCTGAAAAAAATATGATTCATTAATAACCATAGTAAAATGGTTATTTATTGATTAATATTATTTCAATGAATTTAATACTTTATTTTTTAGTAACATTGTATGTATTATATTAATATGATTTTAGTAAAAGGACAACTGATATGTTTGTGGAAGACCCTAAGAATCATGAATGTATGTGGGTCTTGAACACATGAATAAATGAGGATAAGTGTTTAATTCCTACCATTGACCTACATGATATCCAATTTAAAATTCAATTAGTTAAATGACTTGAAAAATAAATAATAATGATGAACTAATGGTGTTGCAAATGAGGTTATGAGATATATGTATTTTATTGGATATCTTGTACGAACCATATTGTTTTTAGAAAACAGCTAGATATAGATAAAAACATTTAAAACTATTTTATATATCATAGTATCCATTAAAAGTGAATTTTAGTGCATCAAGAAAAAAAAATAGTTTTTTATATTCAATTTTTGGAGTATTGGATGAATTGGAAATTGATCAAAGAACAACCAAAATATAAAAGAATCTTTAAAAATAGAAATGTATCAAGTAGGTATATTTTCATATATTCCTAGAGAGTTATGTAATTCATAAACACTAGGAAATGAGTATTGAAACTAAAAAATTATCATAATATCTTTATTTATGTTGATACAATGGTCTTCTAATTAATCAGGTTTTTTGGATTTTATTCCCATAATATTATGTTGACCATTCCCATTATTGTGATAATTGAATTTTATCAGTCCCTATAATTATTTATTCTTTTTTTCTATGTCCACATATTTATATACCACTAATGGTCTCTTATATAGAATCCTTGTTATGTGTTATTCTATATTACCTTTGTCCCTCCTTTTTCTCTCTTATTAAGGTGATGTTTTATTAACCCTTATTATGATGTTGGTATTTTTTAAAAGAATTATCTAAAAATATCAATCCTTTTTTATAAAAATTGATTTAAAAGTTTGATGATGAAATTGATTTATGGTCGGTAAAATGTAACACTACATTTTTTTTAAATAAGAACTTTATATTCTATAGCATGTTCGACAGATAGGACCAAGATTCGAAGAAAATATAACACCTCAAGACAATATGATACATTGACATTAAATAAACAAAAAATTGTAGATATATTTCATTACATGTAACCCTAATTTTATCTTGAATTACAGAAAACAATAAGTATGACATGTGTTTCATGAAATACTATGTTTGTCATATGTTACATGCAACACCATGTTTAAAAGAAATGTGAAATATTATTAAGATATTAATATTAAATATGATAATTATCACCTAGATGATAAATTAGAGGGTAAGAAATGTACTATCTAAATTAAGAAAATTATTGATGAATATTTATTAAAAATAAACTAATTATCATATAAAATTAAAATTAATGTTTTCTCAGAACTGTATATTTTATGAAATATTCTTTTTGTGAATGTGTGCATAATTTTAAAAAAAATTTAAAAATTAAATAATTTTTAGTGATAATATGTAGTTATTTTTTAGAATCATAATAGGAAAAATATCATAGGTTGAACATATGTTTTTCTTCTGGAATAAATCATTTTTCAATGAATATTGAAAAATATTGAATTTTAAATGAAAACTACATTTTAATATCAATAGTTTATAATGATAAATTGTATTTTTTGTAAGTATTAAAGTAAAATTTACTCAATTATAAATCACTAAACTCAATTTAATTCATGGGATTATTTTATATAATGAATTCCAAAATAAAAACATGGTATAATTTTGAATATTTTTAATAGAAAACTTGTTTTATCAACGCACCTATGAGAATAATTTTAAATTAAAATTTTATACAGATGTTAAGATAATTTAAAAAAATTGATTAATTATTTTTCAGAAGAATAATTTACAATTTCTAATTAGTTGATATAATTTTAGACCAAAATTAATAGTGCAAATAGTAAAAAAAATTTACCATAGTTATGGGAAAAATGGATTTACCAGTGGTTAAAAACAGTAAATGGGTCAAGAAATAACCCAAATTTTTTAAAACCCCAATTTTACATAGATATTTAAACCATATATCTTATAGGTTCTATAAATTCTCAATTTGGATCATGGATGAATAATAAAAATCTAGGATTAATTGATTCTCATAAAAAATGACAAGTGTTCCACTCACATGAATTATAAAATGTAACCCTCACTCATCTATTATTCATACAATAAAACCCTTTTGATTATTCCGTAACATGTAAAAATAACTTCACAGCTTTTATCCTCTAATCCCACAAGACTTATATGGTGTAGAAATCTAACAAGCTATGTGTGGACAACAGCTATCATGAAGTAATGTGACTATATTTACATCACCACACCACAAAAATGAAATATAAAATTATATTTAAATAAATAATGTCGTAATGATGTTATTATAATCATTCTCGAAATAAAAAATATCACTTTTATTTTTTCCATGATATTTATGGAAAAACGGAAATGTTACTCATATATAATACGAGCTCTCATATCTATTATTGTAACATAGTTTATCTTTCATGACCATATTTAGTGATTAGACATAAAGTAAGAATTATGTATAAATATTATAATTAGGAAATTATAATTATTTTAAGAAATATTTAAATAAATACTACACAACCCAATAGCCACCACCAAAAGACATTTTTCTCAAAAAATTAAAATATAATCAAAACACCCAACACAAATTTAAATTAGTTATGTAACCATATATTAAATGTTAATGAGTTAAATAAATTGAATAAAAATCTTGAAAAATGTTCTTCTCAAATTAAATAATTAACATAATTTTATTATTCAAGAAGACAAAGAACATCCCTGATGAGTATGACTCAAGGTGAGATATTTCGCCTCAATTCCATTATATTGAAGAAAATTGTAATGATATAAACATAATTTATTTTATATGGGAACCATACTAAACCTTTTACATTTAATATAATAAATACTTTATAATTCATTTTATTTTTAGTTTAAATATTAATTATTTCATCAAATGGGATTTTACTTCAAAAGTATCATGTTGTAAATAATTTCATAACTCAATTCCTTATCATAGTGTTATATTAATGTTTAATTTTATTTGTATTATAATATTATGTGTGCAATAAATTTTGACAATATATATTTCTATTACGACTTATTTTAAGTCAATTTTCATTTAACGCACATAATTAATTAATTAATTTGTAATCACCACAATGTTATGATCATTGTAAAAATATATTTCATAATATCATTATAATCTTGATTGATTATTTTTGAATTTAGGTTGATGGAGATTTTTTTTTTCTTATCTGATAAACCAATATCAAATTCATCTCCTCTTGTTAGTCAGGGTATTTTCAAGTAATAGTACCATTTTCCCACTAATTGTTTCTTAGAAAAAATTTACAAAATGATTATAATAAAATTATACTTCATTTTAATCTTTTTTTATTTGAAAAAAATTGTATCCATAAATTATTTTGTCTTCATATTATTTGATTCCATAATTAAATAGTTAAATTCATCATAAATAAAATAAGTTTGAATTGTATTAATAAAAATATTTTCATATAAGGTGATATTTAAATGTTTTTCTTTCAAATTATAAAATTTCAATTTAAAAAAAACTGATTTCATTTTTAGATTCATTAAGTAAAAATTATTTTAAGATTAATATTTTATAATTTTCTAAGAATAATTACTTTTCATTGAATTATGAAAATGATTATTTTTTATAAAGTGTCACTTTATTCAATTAATCAAGTAAAAACAATTTCCAATTATATTTTAATTAGGTTTCAGTTAACATAGGTTTTATTTAGTTATATTTCATCTACATAAATTAATTTTAATCAACATTATATTTTATTTTTGAATATGTTTTTTTAGATTCATGAATGTGATTATTTTTGAAAACTGTTTTAAGAGATCATAATGATTGTGATTTTTACTTAATTAAAATAATCCATAATTGGGAATTTTTTAAATGGAATTTATATTTTATATATCAGTAAATAGTAATCTATAATCATACAATGATCATTATTATATTTATAGATATTATAACATTATCTTTTTCTTGAAAAATACACTTCTTGAAAACTGGTTTTTTCGTCGCATTTACAGGTTTTGTTTCAAATTTAATTATTCAAATTATGGTAATTTGATTTGTTAAAATATATTCCATATTTTGAATAATAGTTTGTATATTAGGTAGCGTATCAATTTTTATTTTTAAGCATTAAAATTTAACCTAGGTAAAAAAATGATTTACAATAGTATAGGTAAAATAATGGAACATGATAAAGTTATATTATAAAGGAATAAAATACCTAAAAACTAAAATATTAAATGGTTATGTTATATTTTTATAAACCATTAAAAATATTTAAAATAATAAATACTAACTAGATTCATTGTAATTAATTACCCCAAAATTTGGTTGGCTTTAATTATAATATAATTGCTATTTAATCTCTTAAAACTACACCACATCATGTATAAATACCACTCCATACCACCCCCTTTCTCCTATAAGGACTTAAATAACATAATTTTTTTTTCAAAAACTCTCATCTCCAACCTCTCCTAATTAAATATATTTTAGTATCACCTAAATGAAAACTCTATATTATTTTTGGGATCTCTAAAAGAGGTGATATTCAAGAGGTAACATTCTCAAACCACATCTATTAATTTCATTTCTTCTTCTACCTTCTCCTCGCCTCATTCATCTATAAAATCATAATAATTAAAATATAAAGTATTTACTAGAATTTTATTCATCTAATGGAGTTTGTTCTATCCATTACTTTTCTTATATCATCTTATTCAATGAAATGAAACCATTTTCCATATTCGTCCAGTTAATTATATGTAAGGATAATGATTATTTGTTTTCCATTAACTACTTAAAGGATAGTCATAAGGTTCTTATTATGGATAAATCAGAATTTAAAAAGTAAAATTTTATCTATTTTGTCTTCTATAATTAATATATTGACATAATATTATAAAAAATTAATGTAGTCTATGATGGTTGGAAAAATAGTAAAAAAACTATACATTTATAATTAACATATTATCAAAAGAAAAATCATCATGTTAAAAAAACAAATATAGAAAAAATTATATTTATGGATGTTCTTTAATACCATTTACTTCCAATTCTGGGGTAAGATTATAATTTCATATGAAAATCCATTATTATACACAAATGAACTGATGAAGAACCCATGAAGCTAGCACACAAGAAACAATAAAAATAATGTACTAATATTAATGAGTTGGTGGGAGGATGATGTAAATGTATCATATATGGTATTATAAATATGAATATAGTTCAATAATAATTTGATAATATTCTTTAATCCATTATATAAGAGGATTTAGCATGTTTTAAGGAAGTCAAACCTGAGGTAAGGTAATTCTTAACCAAATTTCCATAATTTGGGTTATATTTCTACTTGTTTGATTATGTCATTCTAATATTATCTGAGAAATAAAATTAGAAGATATTATTTTGTATTTTCAATTTTTATGTGGATTTATATTTTATACACATAATTAATTAATCCTATTAATTCTCACTTCAATTAAATTATTTTTATAAGGGACATTCCTTTTTAAAAATAATTATTTTAATGATTAATTTTACAGAACTAAAATGGAATTTTTTTACACATATTGGTTGAATGAGAATTACCTCCTTATAATCTCCTTATTATTTTGAATCATACATTTTTATGGTTACCTTCAATTAAATTTCACCAATTGTAAGTGTAGAGTTTTTATAATTGGGTGATTTCAAAATGGGATGTTTATTTTCTTCAAATATCGTTTTATGATAAAATCATTTAGGATATATGATTTTGTTATGGTTATTGGACATATTTTCTATTAATGGGGTGAGTTATAATCTAATTATGAGTGGTTCAATGAAAAAACATGGAATTTTGGTTACGTTATTAACTAATAATGGATGGTATCATGATAGACAATGTACATGTGGTTACTTTTTAACCAACAATTCATTTTTTACTCGGGGTTGTAGGTTGGATAGAATGGTTACTACATTTATAAGAGTGATCTAGAAAATGATTTCATGAGTTTCCTATAAAAATATTATATTCTTTCTTATGAGTTTTCATGTAAATTAATTATTTTTCCAATTGTAATATAATTTGAGAAATGAAAATTCATTTTTCATGTTGAAAATGGAGTGTTTTGCAGAAATTATTTTATGGGATTTCACTGGAAAAACATTTTCAATTCAGTTATGTACCTTACTGAGATTTTTTTCCTATTGAATTTTTTAAAATGTTTGTCATGAGATTTAAGTGTTAATATAGCGGAGGATAATATTACAAGGAAAATAATTATGATTTATCCTGAAATGAAACCAAATTTTATTTTAAAATTTTTGGTTTGGTGACAAATGGATACTAGGTATAAGTGTCTATTTATAATTTATGGGAATACTGTGTAGTATTTAGTCATAATTATCTAAAACTCAAAACCAAAATAATTCATAAAAATGTAATAATATTAACTCTAGTTTAAAATAACTATAATATGTATGTTTTAAAGTTGTGTTCATACAAATGGTATCAGAGTATGATTTAGACCAATTTAGGGGTTATGATAATGATAATAAAATACCCTTAAATTGTTTCTACATTATGTATATGTTTAAATTTCATTTTATTTGATTAATACCATGTCAATATATGTATGATATTCCTATTCAGAATGTATATCTAGAGAAGAAATTGAGTAGCTATGGTGGGAAGTCATCAAGAGGAAAACATCCTTCCAAATGTAAATCTTGAGATGCTTGGAATTATAAAATTACATTTTTTTCACCATGATTTATTAATTGAAACAAGCTATAAATTTTTGTGGTATTTATACAAGGGAGTATTTAGGTCATTCGCAAAGGAAAACTTCAATATTGTAGCATCTTATGAGATAATATCCTCTATATTTTAGTGGAACCTTAGATCCAATGGTAGCCAAAGGATGGATCAATTATTTGGAAAAGATATCTGATGTCAAGGGATGGTTGAAATTCTAAAATCTAACAGTAGATATTTATACTTTTGAATATTATGTTAATTAATGGTGGTATCTAGGTAAGAATACCCGATAAAAATATTCTCTTTATTTTATAGAATGTGATGATTTTAAGCGTTTTTTTGGAAAGATATTTTATGAAAACTGTTCGAATTAGAATGGATAAACAATTCCTGGAACTGAGGAAAAAGGATGATGATTCTTTAGTTTCTTATAAAAATATTTTTTAAGACTATCTAGGTACTTATAGAATTTTCATTCAAGGTAATGATAGTCAAATTAATAGATTTTACTCAAGATTGATACCAATCTTTTTTTTCAATAGTGGGGCCGAAGCTTCATTTTATTATTAATGTAAATCAAAGTCCTTTTTTAACTGGGTAGAGGGTGACCCATTACATAGCCCGAAGGCCCAGTGGGCTTGTAGCCCATTATATAGCTCGTAGGCCCAATTTTTTGGCCTAATTGCCATTCTGTAAATAGCAACTCGGCTGCTACAGTACCCGTATAGTACCGCCGCTGCAACAGTGTCATGCCGCCGCTACAGTGCCTGCCGATCTACAGTCCCGCCGCTACTACATTACCGCTACAGTAGTTCTACAGTAACCTGCGCCCAATGGGTTTTTGAAACCCCATTATTTATGTAGGATTATATGGTGCTTACCACTAAGCCAACTGTATTAAAAATATATGAGAAACGTCTTCATTATTCTAAAAAATTTGAGATAGTGTTCTTTGATATATAAATACCTTATAGTAAAATTAATAATAATTAGAATAATTTGTAGGCATTGGGTAATAATTATTCAAATAAATTTGGTGGTAATAAAATAAAAATCCATTCTTATGAAAATTTTTGTAAGAAGAACTCTGTGGAATGACATTGAAAAATGTGGGAAATTATATTGATGTGGAACTTCTGGTCACATGTCTTATGACTACAAGAAATATTAGATTAAAAATAATGAAAAACTGGCGGTATGACTCGTTAATTTCATTGATTTGGGACATTATGAAAATATGTGTCCAAATTTAGACTTTCATGGGGTAATTATGATGATCACCAACAGAAAAGTGTTGTAATGTTTTTTCTATTATTAATGATGATGTGGGTCCATCAAATAAATTGGTGATAGATATTTTACTTGTGTATTCATATTATACCAATACCGTTTTTGATTCTAGATCATCAAATTCTTGTATTTCTGATAAATTTGGATTAATACTGAAAATATCATATCATGAAAGTATGATAGAACATTTGATAAAAAATAAAAGAAGATTTACTGAAGAAAATATGATTTATAGGAATATTCCATTTTTTATTTGTTAAATGGAATTTCATATATATCTTATTAACCTACCCATAGCTGAGTTTGATATTATTCTTGGTAAGGGTTAGATTTTTTATAATCAGGATATGATATATTGAATTTCTAAGGATATCCTGTTCAATTATTAATTACATTTAATAACAATCCAAGAAATATATAAATTGATTTGAAATGGAAGATAATATTACATATCACATGTCATTGAAAAAAAATGGAATAGTTTAGATTAGTGATGTGCGAGTACTTAATGAATACATGATGTTTTTCTTGATGAATATCATTGTGTTATTACTGATAAAGATATTGAGTTTCCTGTTGACTTAGTGCTTAATTAATAGAATATTTTAGAACCCCCTTATCAAATAGAAGAAGTAGAACATTTGGAACAAAAAATAAATTCTATGTGTTGAAATTTAAAGATTTTATTATACGTAAAATATCACTCTAGGGTGCTTCGTTTATGTTTGATAAAAAGAAGAACAGTTCTATGATACTTGTTATTGATTATAATGCTTTGAAGAAAACTTATTATTAAGAATAAGTACCCTTTTCTCATATCAATTATTTTTCTGATTATTTCTAAGGTGGGCAATATATTTTAAATATTGATATCAAGTTAGGATACCATATGTTGAAATTAATGGAGGTAAATATTCAGAATACTTCATTTCGAACTATAATAGGAATTATGATTTTTTAATTATTCCATTTGGGTTGATAAACTCCCATTTTATATTTATGGAACATATGAATTGATTCTTCTATAAATTCTTCAATATGTTCTTTGTTTTTATTATTTATTAAAATTTGGCTTATTAAATAAGTTAAACGTTGCATCAAAAACACTATGTATTTTTCTAAAACTCATTAAATAGAATATTATATATATATAATTTACAAAATTTGTTTTTTTCATATTTATTTTCCTGGGATGATTATAATTAAATATAGAATTACAGTTGATCCAAAAATAGAGTTTTAGAATGTATATAGCTCACAAATGTTACTATGATTCGATTTTTCATTGATTATCAGGTTATTAATGATTTTTGGTTGAAAAAATTTCTTTATTGTCTATACCATTGTATAATTTAACATATAAGGGAGTAAGATTTATCTATATCGAAGAAAGTGATTTTTTTTATAAATTCAATAGATGATTGGTTAATGCACCAGTTATTGAATTTTCCTCATGAAATCTTTATTTTTTCATCTACAATGACTATTATTTAAGGTATATGGCTGTATCCAATTGTGAAATGATCATGAAATTTCTTATGCACAAAATCAATTAAAAGCCAATCAAAGAAATTATTATACACATGATTTGGGATTAGGTACTATGGTTTTTTGGTTTTAAAAATTGGGATGCATCATTTATATGTAATAATTTTTGAAATATATACCGATCATAAAAGTTTAAAGTAAAAATTTACATAGATTTAATTGAACATGAGGATGTGTATGTGGATATAATTGATATATTATTATGACACCATGATCAAATACCGTCGTGGAAAAGAAAAAAAAGTTTCTGATACATTGATTTGGAAAAATAATTCTACATTATCTATGATATATTCAGAACATTACACTATAATGTCTCAAATTTCCTATATGTTTTTTTATATATTACATGGATTTTGTTTTAAGACTAGGAAATAAGGAGGAATGATATTTTAAGGCCTAGTGTTCCCTAAATAAATGCATGAAATATATTAAATTTATTAAATATATTAACTAGTATGTGTGTGTAGTTTTCTTAAAAAAGTAGAATAACACCTGAATAAGGGCCCAAATTATAAATCCTAAGGAATTGTTGAGTTTAAGATGTATTTTTTACCCTATTAGAGACATAATCTTAGTCACTGAGTTATTTTGTGAAAAAGTCATCGTGGGATAAATAATAAAAATTATTTATTTAGTTCATTGTTTTTTTATTTATATGTAGATATCGTTTAATCCTATAAATATACTATTGTATAATTTCATTAGGTTTGTCCACTCAAACCCAAGATATTTAGATTTCTATTGGAGATTATTCTTAGAGAACTATGAAGGATTTTGTTCAGATTGTGGATTTTTGTGTCAACAAAGTTCATGGATCTTTTGAACGATGAAAACACAGTTGTTATTCAACAACTATCAATCCAAACATCAAAAATGATTCTTTGATTTGTGATTACAATGCCATTTCTTAATTTTACATGAAATAAGATCAATTTTTCAAACATAATTCATATGGGCATGATTAGTAACATTAAATAAATTGAATTATATAATTTTTCATGGTGATTTATTTTTCTTTGAAAATATTCTTCTATAATAGTTAATCAAGGCCAAAGGAACAATGATCAATGTTTATTCATCAAAATTTATGGTGTATGTATTTATCTGAAATTTATTCACTCAATATTCATTTGTATTTTGTTTGGCCAATGATTTTACCAATACCTATTTTTTATCGTTACAAGATTGTTCATTGTCATAGTTGATCAAAACCGTAGGTACAAAATGTGATGGTGGTTGTGGTTTGAGAATTGAGAATGTTTGTGGGTAAATCACTCGAAAAAAATTACCAAATTAGAGGACCTTTATTTTACCGAGTGTTGTGTAGTGACAGAAAAGATGGTTGATGTTTTCTTGATTCATATTGTGTCTAGAGTATGGTGAAAAACCGATGGTGTGTAAAATCAAACACATAAATTTTTCTGTTGGGGGAGATTGGTACTAGAGGTTAAAAATCCAGGTGACACGTGAACCAAGTGTATGCTTCTTGAAAATCCCAATTAACACGACATATTAATCCGGATTACATTCCATGTGGGGCCTATTTAGTTATGTATACAGTTTTAGTACGAAGATAATGATATCACAGTGTGTGACTCCTTCTATAATTCTTGTCATGTACATTGGGAGGTACACAAACATGGGAAAAATTACACGACCAAGTGCCAGGCTGTATACTTTTTCTAAGACACAACCAAGTGTACGTATGCCAGAAAACATATAGGTACACCATACACTAACACAACCAAGTGACACGGCCATATTATTGTTTGTCTTTATACACCATATACCCCTTCTACACACCATACATGTTGAGACATACATGTTGTGTGAGGCATTTCTGCACAGACATATTTGGTAACAGATTGACACCTTGTATACCCCCAAGAACATGTTATATACCCCCTTAAATTATGTTTGTAGCTATATGATCCTTTAGTATAAAACATTCTAAGTTGATAATGTTCCCTTAATCAATTCCATCAAGGGTAATGTTTCACATTACATAAACATCATAAGAGTGTGATCCCGTTATGAGGCAGAGTCTCAAAAAGGGCTCTGGTATCCCTCCATGTCACTAGACTATGGTTCTCTTTCATCATTTGTTACATATGTATGGTTTTTGGAATCATCATGGCCTCTTTGATTCGTGAATTGATCCCCCATTTACTAGGCCTTATCAATATGGTCTGAGGTGTCATTAACATTAAATCCCCAACATAGTGGGTTGGTCTATATTAGGTTCATGGAGTCCCCCACTAATTCTAGGCATGATAACCTATCTGCGTATTAGAGTATTCTTAGACTAAGTAGCTATCATGTGTGGGTTCAATGATCTAGTCCTCTTCATCAAGTGTCTTTATTGATATAATGGATCATGGGTTGTATTCTCTATGAAAAAGTGTTTCTTAGAGAATATTCATGTTGTTGATAGTTTGTTATGACTACTTGGTGGCATAGTTTTTTCCCATGTAGATCTGGAAGATTCTGTTATACCTTTTTTATAGTCAATTGATATAACTACACTCTATGAAAATTGTTTTGTTTTTCTTGAATTCCTAATGATTATTTCTATACTCACCCTTGCATGGTCTTTACCTACACATTTTTTTCCTATGGAAATGGTGAGACATTTTGATGGTGTTTTTGGTGTTTTGAGAGCTAGTGGAGCATAGATTGTGTTTGTAAGAAACAGGTGGTTATTGAGAGATTGTATATGAATTTATTCATTCACATTAGAGAATTTTTGAATCTTTATAGTTTTTGGTTTGGAATTTATTTGGACTCTTTTTACAATTTCATTAATTTAATATCATAATCTATTGTGGGATCATATATGTATGCATGCATTGTTTCTGTTGTTTTAAATTTTAAAATTGTGTGGGCTTGGATGTGTGTGTGTGTGCGTGCATTTAATTTATGTTAATGTCTCCCCTTTATAGGGTATTCTTACTTGGGACTAGTCACTAGCCCCAATCCTACTGATGGTGGGATTGGGGTATTATCAAATAAGACCTCAGTGATTGAGGTTGTGAAAATATGGTATTAGAGCAGTGATTTAAACAATAGGACCAGATTCATTGATATTGGTTTGGTAAATAGTGTTTAGTGTTTAGATTTTGTCTTTCAGGAATGAGAGGCTAGTGTTCATGTAGTGGATGATGTATGCATACACACGGGATCTGATTACATCTCTTTCCACTCGGTATATGCAAACATTCATTTTAGAGATTTGATTAAACATAAATCATATAAGAATGGTTGTGTTTTCCATTTATTTCTTGATTCAACACCCACTATATACTCATTTCACAATGTTATATGTTGTTTTAATTCTAGATTTCTCCAAATAGATAGTAATCTAGGATTCCACTATGTGATCTCAAGAATGATCTGCTTAGTGAGGAAGCATCAGTAAAAGGTAATGTACAAGATCTTGAACCTTTGGGTTGTATAATAACTATATAACCACCTGTTGAGTCAATACGATCACTGGTAGTTCCATTTTAGGATACACATAGGATAAGTGTGTTATAATAGTTTTATAGGTAGTTTCCTCCTATGTTCCAAGGTGAGATAGACCTAGAGGTGGACGGTTACTGGTTAGAGGAATTCACTATCATTTCAAGACTTATGAGTATTCTTGTAGATCAGATGGTGGTACTGATGAATAGTCTTATTTAGGGCTCTGGTGGGTGATGGTGGAGCTTAGTGGCTCATTGAAATG
The DNA here is from genome assembly GCA_963277665.1 of Viscum album. Classification (NCBI taxonomy): domain Eukaryota; kingdom Viridiplantae; phylum Streptophyta; class Magnoliopsida; order Santalales; family Viscaceae; genus Viscum; species Viscum album. The sequence continues at coordinate 134,337,632 of OY728162.1, forward strand.
ACTAGAAATTTTCATCATGTTTAGATTTTTAGTGTCTCTTCAGGGATGAGTTATATCTATTCTCATTGTGATCTGGGTGTATATAAGATATTATGCATGTTTGGAAGGAAAATTTGACTGTCGAGGAGTACTCATCAAGGTTTATTGATCTCTTTCATCACTTCCTGGATATGTAATAAGAGTGGTTCTTCATATAAATGACCATTTACTAGGGCTTACAAAGATACATTGGGGATTTGGTATTATCCATTTTCATTCCCATATTGGATGAAATTATTGAATGGTCCTTGGTGGTGGAATGATTTTTGGTAGAGTATAAAATGATAGTCGGATCAAGTAGTGGTCACCCAATAACCGAAACCTCAGTAGTAGTTATCCATCGAAATTCATAGGTATCAAATATTATACGTCATTTATAGTAGTGATCCATAGACACAATGTTAGTGGTACATGGCTATTAGTGTGGATGAAATTAACCAGGGGAGTGGCTGTGTTTCTCCTAGTACAGTTGGGGACATCTGGCTTAGTATTTTCTATCCAATCATTTAGCTAAACATTAGAATTTCGAGGGTCTAACGAGATAGATACATTGGAGATAAGGATGGTCCATATGTATTATGATTTGGTATAGGGTCTTCAAGGGTAATAGGAGGTGGTCAAAGGTTTGTCCCATTGCCACCACCACCGCCTAGGTGGTCCACACCCGGATCTGGGAGCTGGTGGATCGGGCAAAGGTCAATTACAAACTATGGAGTCTAATAAACTAGAGTCTATAATGATTATATGTGGTGTGATATGTGTATTTTCTACTTTATATACTATATTGGTATGCATGGGTGAGATTCATTCCATCAATTACACTTCTCAGGATCAAAAAATAGAGATTTTGGTTGAGGCATTAGCCCAACCCCTACTGTTTGATACTCTTGAATGTGGTGACTCTGTAATTTTGATATTGTGGTGATAGTGTGATCTAATGATTTTAGGTAAGTGTTCATTATGGTATCTCTTAATTTTAGTTATGAGGGATTACAACAACATCTTAGATATGGAATGGATTTCTATAGTTCATGACCATATTAACTATTTTATGTGGAAGATGTGGTGTGTATGAGGTGACAGAATGAGGTTTTCCATTGTTGATGAAAAAGAGACCTTAGTGTAATAGAATAATATCATCCATATGATATTTTAGTTGACTACTCACCAGTTGGGTATCATGAATCATGGAGTAGTGGATGCTTTGGTCTATCAGTTTCTGGTAGTGGTGGAGTATGAGGACATATTTACAAAGGATTTACAATTTTTAACTACCCATTTAGAGAAAAACTTGCAAATTAACATTCATTATTGCATGGAATTGATATATTAAAATTTTTATTAGATGTATCTCATAGAGCTTCAATTTTTTAGGATATAGTTATAGGACCTGTAGAAGAATGTATTTTTACGACCCAATAGTTCCCCATGGGTAGCCCTAGTGTTGTTCTCTAAAAATGTGGATGGGTGTTTGAGGTTTTTTTAGATTACCAATTCTTGATTTATATTACCATCAAAAATATATTTCCAATATCGTTTAACTAATAGCTATTTTATATGTTTGGAGGGGTAGGATGGTTCTCAAATATTGACCTCAGATTAGGTTGTCACTAGCTATGAGTGCATGATGAAGATTTAACGAAGATGGAATTCATATGTCTCTAGGGTCCCAATGATTACTTGGTGATGTCGTTAGGTATGAGTAACACCATAGTAGTGATTAGACTCATGAAATGGATCATTAGGACATTCCTAGAACAGTTTTTTATAGTATTCATCGATGAAAACCTAGTATACTTGCCATCCAATAAGTATTACGTCAGACACTTGAGGATAGAATGGGATACAATATGAGATCAACTGCTTTATGGGAATCTCATGAAGTTTTAGTTTTGGATTTAAGAGGTCCAAATTTTAGAACACATCATATTAAAGGTAGAAGTAGTAGAGGACCTAAAAACTATTGAGGCAATGCTTTCTTGGGAGCCACACAAGATTTTTACCAAGGTGTGGAATTTCATTGAGTTTGGAGGGTCCAGTTTGAGTTTCGCACCCAATTTCTCTAGATTGGAAGTACCATTGAAATATTTCTCCATGAATGGGAATCCATTCATGTGGATGGAAAGATGTCAATAATTTTTTCAGTATGTATGTCCGAAGATAGATGAGCCCTCCCATCAGGATATTTCTAGAAAAAGATGTCAAGTGTGTGGTATTTTACAATACATTAGGTACCACACTTGGTTGTGTTATGATTTAGAGGCCGACATTTATTTTCTATTGTTAACCAAATTCAAGACCACATGTGTAGAACAATGTTACCCATGATCTTGAGTTAGTTAGAGTGGTATTTTCACAAAATATGTTGTGACACTACCAAATGGGAGATTAGTTTATCATTTACTCAGATCACAAGAGTCTCAAGAATATATTCTCATAGAAGGATATTAACATAATATTGAGATAATGGCTATAGATCCAATGAGACTATGATAATTATATATTCTGTACTACTATGAAGGGGAACATGGTGGCATAAGCTCTTAGCAGGGGACCTTGTTCTCAGTAATTGGTCGACACATCGAAGCTGTTAAGATCATTTAATTTGTCCTTTATGAAAAAGGATAGGGATTCATATCTTCAGTCGATGGTTTTTAACACCAATAATTTTATAGCACTTCAAGGACTCTCAGTGAGGAGATATTGAATCTGAGGCCTTATGTACTCAGATATCCACTGTTCATGCTCCTGATGGATATTCTAAAGGTGAAGGGAACGTTATCTATTACAGAGCATGGACGATGGTGCCTTTGAAGTTGTGGGAAGAGGTAATGTGAGTGTTACATTCATCCATATTGTAAGTGAATGTACATTTGGAAAATATGTATAAAGTCCTCTGGTGTTATTTTTCGTAGCTAGGTATAAAGAAGGGATTTTCAAACTTCTTCTCTTGATGCATCCCGTGTTAGTATGTGACTTCAACGCTCTATGTTATACTAGGTTTTGAGAAACCCCTTGAGGTGCTAGAGTGGAAGTTGGATGGAAAATCCATGGGTATCATAATGATATTACACAATATTTCTAAGGGAAATGATTCTATCTTTGTGATTTCATAACGACTCACCATGTTGACCCACATTCAACGCATTTGAGATTAGAGTTTAGTAGAGATATTGTGGTTCTCTATGTGTAAGAGATAATTTGAATCCTTGGGGTTCTCCAATGGTCACCTATATTTGTGATGATTTATTTACATCTCAATAATAGATAGGATTAAAGGAGGTCCTATTAGACTCATTTATGGTTGGGAATAGCGTCTTACCCCCATACTGACGACTATACAGAGAAAACAGGTTTGAATGTTAGAATTGGGTGAATTTGGGAGGATCACTTACCCTCTATGGAGTTTTTATACCACAGAAGATACTATTACACCATTTTTTCACCATTCAAAGATTTTAACGTGTAGAACTGTAGGTCACCTTGTTTCTAGACTGATCCAAGTGAGACGACACTTATGAACCTAGAGTTGTTGTGAGCCACTATAGAGAAGGTCCAGAACATCTAGGAGAGGATGAGGACAACACAAAGAAGTCAAATGTCTTATGAAGACCAATAATAGAGGCCTTCATAATTCTAAAAGGTAGAGAATGTGTTTTTGAGAGACTCGACTTGATGTGAATATATGGGATTTGGCAATGGACGAAAGGTGCCTTCGATATTCATTGGTCCTTTCAATATATTTAGTAGATTTTTCAAGGTGGCGTACTTATTACCTCTTCGACTGTAGTTATACTAGGAATGCAATGTATTCCACATTTTGAGTCATAGGAGGTACATGCATGAATCATCTCATGTTATAGATATGGGTTAGTTTGACATCAAGGATGCATCTACCTTCATAGAGTAGCTAGTGGAGTTCAGGGATCAGTAGGAGAGGATCCTTCATCTGTAATCAATTCCCCTTTTTCATGTCCAGTGATAACATGAGAATCTTTAGATGAGCTCCTCGGAGTGGGAGACACTTATGTGAGCATGATACCTTCATCTTTTGAGTATTTTTTTATTTAATTGATGAAAATACCTAATGGGGTTAGAATGTAATTTATTCAATTTTTTATGTATTGTTTTTTGATATTATATGGATTACTTTTTGAGACATAGCACTGAAGCGGTGTGCAATTCCAAGTTCTATTGTGCATGGAATAAATTCATGAAATATATAAAAAATATTAAATAAAAAATGTGCACAGGTTTTCTAAAAAATGTTGAAAACACCATAAAAGGTGATAGGTACTGTAATCTAATGGAACCGTCGAGTTCTGAATGTGATTTTCAACTTTCCTATGACATATTCTTGGTTGATGTGGGTTGTCTAGGAAAACTTCATAGAGGGAATAATTAAATTAAGATAATTATTTAATTATTTATTTTTAATTTAATACAATGATTGTTTTATTTTTAAATATACAGTTATAAAATTTCCTCAAGTTTGGCTCCTCAAACCCTAGTGATTCGTATTCCCATTTGAGTGATTTATTGGAAAACAGTGTTGTTTCAAGATCAGATCATGGATCATTGCACCAATGGAGTTTTTGGATCTTTTCAACTGTGGGAAAAAAATTCTTCACCATCAATGATAGATATAATCTATATGTAGGATGGTTTTTTTATTTCCATCCCATTTTTTAATCCTAGAAGCAAGCATATCAATTCACTAAACTGAATTTATACATAGATCACCGATAGAATTAATCAGATAGAATTTTATATCTATTCACAGTTATTTCTCCCTCTTCATTCATATTCTTCTATTATATAATATTTAGGCCTCATAAAGAACAGTTGAGTTTTGTACCTTGTATATTTTATCTTATTGAGATACCACTAATTTCATTGTTCAATCATCATTTGTATTTCCTTTGGTCAACTATTTGACCAATACCCAGTTTATGATCCTTGCATGACCATTCATCAGAACAAAAGATCAAAATTATGGTTACATAAAACAATTATGGATTTGATAAGGGAATTGATGATGTTAGTTAGTAGATTGGAGTAGAATTAAACTAAATCTGATGTTCTTCATTTTCTCAAGAAGTGTGTGATGATGGGCATGATGATGGATGTTTTTCCAATCCGTTTGGTGGACTTAATCTGACGAACGATCAATGATGAGGTTGGTCAACCCGAAATATAGTTTTCATGGGAAATATTGATAGAAGAGGCAAGAAATATGTGTGAACCATGAAATATAAGTGTTTTAATATAAAATCCCGATCGACATGGTGTATAAATCGGGATGACACATCATGTGTGTCATGAAATAGGTCAGGTCACCATCTGATCTGGCGCCCGACCCGATCTGCAGCATGGCCCGAAGGGCGTCCTCGATCCCCACGGGTTGGCACAAGGGCCCGGGTATCAAAACATTACACATGGGAACGATTTACCCAAATTAGTAAACACAGAACCACTGACAAGTTAAATATACTAAAACTAAAAACAGACAACCAAACATACCATAAACTAAAAACATGTTTAAGTATACAATTCAACTAAAACCACAAAGTGAACAAAAATAAAGATAGTGAAATAAGACTCTAACAATAATCTCTAAGTGACATGAGATGTTGCATCCCCGAGATACGAACACCAACATGTATACAAATACCAACAGCATCCAGAACCACTACCACCATGTAGGGTTTCTCAACCTGGAATACACAAGAACAAGGTCTACATACACCCAAATGTGTATGTAGGGTGTTATCCAAGAGCCCATCAGTACGTCACCCCATGAAAAGTTTCCATGCATAATTATTAAATGAAAAATTCCTTTATAATGTTAACTAAAGAAAAAAAATAAACGCTTGAAATTTTTAAAAGGAAATTGAATTAAATAAAAAAGATTCAAATGGAAAAACATAAATTGAAACAGACATACTAACTTTAAAAATAAAACCAATGTTTCACACTGAAGAGCGTAAAGTAACCAATGAGAAATAATATGGGAGAGGCCACATGGGTGTTAGTTAGATTGGGTCCCTAGATCATCGTGTCTCGGTGAAACATGCCTTAGAAGGCCACGACCCTTAGAAAATGTGGACTATAAGGCCATGATCCTCAGAAGACGTGACGTAGAAGACCACGACCCTCAGAAAATAATATGTTTAGTTAATTTTACAATTGTCAGTCCTGCGAGGGAAAGTAGGTTGAGTCACCTCCGGAACACTAGCCCAATAGTCTAGTCTACCCTCCTAGCTACCTGGGCTTCCCGGTTTGTGCTCAGATAGGTTTCAAGTTCATGTCACATGTCAAACTATTTCACAAAATCCAAACAGAGTATTGACACATGAAAAATCAAAATTTTACACGCAAACCTACTTCAAAAACCATACACAAACCAAAAATATTTTCAAAAAATAATCTACATAGGTTGAATACCCAACTAAACCATCTGGACAATTTAAAAGACACCCACCTCTAAAAAACAACAACTTACACACGTAAACAGCATTTTGAAATAAGCTGCACACTAAAACATTTATCAAACACATTTCACACCTTTTTCATAACTGAGTAAACAATAAAAAAAATTATAAACCAATAGTAAAAGGGTGTCACATGGCTTTTCAAAAACTAAAGCAACTATTTATAAACTCGAACACACTCACACATCACACGCACAAAAAAAATTAATGTGTGACCATCACCATGCAAATAGTTTGATTGAAAACATTACACTTTATGAAAAACACAATAGCATAAACCAGATAATTTAATAATATAGAAATTAAATATTATAAAACAATTTAGATGAAATTGTTTGGCATTAACCATTAAACTCAAGAAATAAATTCCTTCACGACCAAACACACATGAAGTCGTATCAAAAATACATTTTTCACCACTTTAACAACATATTAAGATAAACACACAATTAAAAATTCACTAATAGACTTCTTAGCAGAAAATACCCAATAATATGAACAATATACCAATCAATTTCAATGAAAATCAAACATAAAATAAGACCAAATTTGTACAACAAAAATTAATTAAATAATATGGGAAATAAATTATGCATTAAAATTTAATTAATCGTGTTCCAATTAGATGGGAAACCACCAACCTGTGTGTAGAAACTCCAAAAAAATAGTGCGCAAAGGCAACTGCAGGTCAAGCACATCTCAAACAGTAAGCATATGTCTTAAAACAAAATATCAAACCATTTACATCAAAATTAAAGTTACCGCAACCTAAGAACCTATCCTGAAAACAAAAAAATTTGATGAAACAACTAGACAATGGAATATGCACCATTGGTGAGGTAGTGAGAGGCGGGACAGGGCATAACGGAGGCCACTGGAGGTGCATCGGGCAGGAAAACTGGTCGGAAGGAAGAAATGATGGTGCTGGCCGAGAGAGGGTGCACCAGACTAGCCATGGCCCATAAGGGGATCACCGGACGAGGTTCATTCGAAGGAAATCGGGTGCTAGGAGATTTTTCTAGATGGCATTCACCCGATGAAAAATATGGGGCATCATGAGGGAGGTGGCTGGATGGGGGCAGTGCCACGGCACCATGGAATGTGGTTTTCCGGAGATGCTCACTGGAATAAGGGGAAATCCGGCTATAATGGAAGGATGAGGGAGGAGTGTGCGACATCAGAAGGTCGATTGAATCAGGGGAGAAGGTGACACCAGACATGGGAAGGAGGGAGCTCACGACGAGGTGCAACGCACAGGGGGAGGCTGAGAGTTGGGTGAGTTCAAGGGGGAAGGAGATGCAGCCTTCTGCGCACAGGGAAGGGGGAGGGGTGTGCCGTGATGAGAAAGGGGGCGGAGGTGGGAGGTTCGAAAACCCTAGGAATATAATGAAAACCCAAAATAAAATGGAGAAAATATAAAATAGAAAGGAAAATAAATAAAACCCATAATAAGTCTATTATTATTATCATTATTATTAATATTCATAATCTAAAACCGTGAAAAAAAAGAATATTATTATCATTAATACACAATTCATTAAATTATCAACACATTCTTCTCATTTTATTTATTTATTTTTATTATTCAACACATTTAATTGTATTTCATTATTAATAATTCATTTTCTATGGTTAATTGAATGACGAGTGGGTCTTATGGCGGTGCTTGCAAAGTCGCACGACTTCACAATTATGCTTTGACTGAATATTTTAATGTAAAACAAAGTAAAACAAAAAGGTATTAACATAATTTAATATATACGATAATAATAATTATTACAATATTAATAACAACTTTGTTATTTTTCTCATATTCTTAATAATAATAATAATAATAATATCCTCAACTAATATTATTATTATTGTAATTAATGGAATTTATTAAATATTACTAAAACTTCCTTTTTTCCCATTTTATTATTCCATTGACTTTATATGTCTACCTTGAACACTGAGCGGACCGTGTGGTTAAACGGTCGAGGTTTTACGGTGTCTCAGACGAGGCCGCGCAGCTTCGACCGTAGTGAACTGGATACTGTTATGGCCAAAGCATGCATTTTTAATTATGAACTCAAAAATTTTAAGTCATGCTTCATCCCAGACTACCTGATCCCCTGAAAATTAAAAAAATAATTTATTTAATGATTACTGATTTTAAAATTATCCCCAACATAAAGCATTCCATCCCTGGAAAGCCACAACTAAGGCTGATACCCAAAGTAAGAAATTACACCCCCTTAAGGTCCAACGAGGATCCCTATGAAAACAAGAAAAAACGGAAAACACATCATGATCCGATAAGGTAACAAAATTTAAAAACTAAAGAAACTCGTAAAAATACTATATGATATGTTTCACCCCCCCCCCCAAAGAGTTAATAAACCTCCAGTTGACAAATCAAGGATAGGAACTCCCACACACAGAAACCCACCTCCCATGCCGAAACATCTCATGAACTGTTGAATGAAAACCACGTCGTTTACTGAAACCAATAAACATGGTCAAGCACGTACCAGGAGTACACTTATTACATATTTCGCCACCATATCTAGGAATCAGACTAAAAGTTCAACATGGGGAAACCCCGAATGGGATCCCCACCATAAATATCCTACCAATGACCAAGACGAAACTGGAAAACTGACACGGCGAGGTCTGAGTGGAATCCCCAATATTAAAGAAATGTCCAACATCGATTCATTCTAGAGGAATTCATGCGAAATCCAATGTCGGTGTCCCTTCCATTTGAACTGACAGCGGATACAAAACATTATAAATTTTATGATGGGGACCAAGCACCCCACAACAAGGGGTGGGGAGGGTCAGGCCCAACTATCAGGTGTTAAAACCACCGCCATAGACAGACCAACCTCTCCAAATCCCTCAATGAGAATCATTCAAATTTTAGACTAATTTACCCAAAGAACCACATAAGGAAAACTAAAGCGATTACACACAGTGGGATGCAACCACTGGGACTTGAAGGTTACAAGAAAAACACACCTCCACATAGTCACGTAAACCTTATGCAGCTAGACGGTTCCTTCGGAATAGAATAACCATATAAAACAATTTAATCTTACTTTACTTATCAGTGACAGAAATAAACTCAGGGTCTTATACACTCCTGAGGTTATTGACCACGCACCAGCTTCACTCCGAAGCATATGGATAGAGCATTTTTTTTGAAGCATCTCAGTCCTCATAGTCAATTATTGAAGACTCCCGAATGAAGCTTCTCATTTTTGTGTCACACGTAACCACACTGCAACAGAGACAACACAAAAAAAACACAACACATTTCGGAATCCAACTTATCCCTCGTGGCGCATTCACCAAAATAGGGGTTTTGATAATGCACATAAATCCCTTTTTCACTTAAACCAAGAATAATCAAAAGGGAAGACACACGAAAATTCTCCCCTTTGAATAGAAAAATCAAAACTCTCCAAGAGGAGGATGCACTCCTATTGAAACAAGGATTCTCGAAGGGTCCCACAACATCCACTATTGCTCTTCAAGAGAACTCACGATGCAGACATCACAAAACACGACCCTTGTGGACAATTAAAGTACTAAAATTCCCTTCAAGACCCTAGTCAACACTAAAAATTCTGAACCATCTCCATCCTTCCCTTATTGAATTCTTATCACAGTTTCCAGCGAAGCTTTGAAACACAATAGTGTCAAACTTCATACCCGACGAGTCAGAAAACTCAAAATGGCCAATACTCCCTTAAATATCCCTCGTGTCTATGATCCCACTACAACAGGATTTGCTTAACTGAAAAATATAATGAAAAAACATAGCATTATCACTAAAAAGTTAGATTCCTCTCTTTTATCAACTAGAGGGTCATCCAATGAAGAATTACCTGTAGTTGTGCTTCAATCGTATGTTATTGCATTATGGGGGGGCATGCACTAGTCCGGAATAAAAACCATGGACCCAATCAAACTGGTCCAATGACAAATATATACCACAAGAAAACACTAATAATGTAGGGGGAACCAGTACAAGGGCTTCCCAAATCACTTTTCAAAAGAATTCACTAACTACACACTTGCATACCAACATTAAAATAAGAATTTAAACTTAGGGAACAAATCACTCAGAAAGGATTCTCGGCTCAAAACGACTCACATCCGAAATTTCGAAAACACAAGGACACACCACAAAATAAATAGTTATTAACACGCTCAATTCTCATTTAATGAATCTTTTTGAATATAAGCAATGCTAGTGGGCGTCAAAAACACGAATGATGTCCCATGGCCTCAAACATGAATTTCCCGTACCACACCAACACCCACCTCATATTCATCCAGGAATCCATCTGCTCATGCCATTTACTATTTCCCATTACATATATACTCATGCATGTGGTTCCCACAAGAACCCCAAGGATCAATACAAAACATTCACATTTTTTTCAAAACCAAAATATTCAACCTACACTTTTGATATCTCACACATCATTTTCATTATAAAGTGCTTCATTTCAAAACATTTTCCAATACCAAATCATTTTTACATAAAAACTAGATTTTAATGAATCCAAAACAACGAAATGGGGAACTATGTAAGAGGGAACTAGTGCTAGAAGATGACTAGGACAAATGGTTGGTGACCATACACCAATCACACCACCTCCATGAAGGGTATTCTATGAGAGTGTCCCCAACTCCACATGGCATTCCAGACTCTGCGTGCTCACTAGGACCACTGAAATTACCCATTTTTTAATTTCCACTAAACAATATTAACCACACAGACTAAATATTTAGATAGACCTTAACATACTTTAGTAACTCGAGTCCCACCATGAGGTGTGTTGGCCGAGCAACTTTCTAGAAATTAGAACATCGAGATTTGACAAACTTAAATTTGCTATACAATGAATCTATCCCAAAAGAACACGACCTAAGAGAGCCAAAAAACTCCCTTTGATTCCATTTTGTCACAAACTAGGTCGGGTCGCCATCCGAACTGGCACCTGACCTGATCTGCGGCAAGGCCAAAAGGGCGTCCCAGAGCCCCACGGGCTGGAACAATTTCCCGGGTATCAAAACATTACACATAGATATGATTTACCCATATTAATAAACACAGAACCAATTACAAGGTAAATAAACTAAAACTGAAAACAGACAACCAAACCGACCTTAAACTAAAAACATGTTTAAGTATACAATTCAACTAAAAACTCAAAGTGAACTACATCAAAGATAGATAACTAAGACTCTCACACTAACCATAATGTGACACGAGAATCTGTATCCCAAAGATAACAACACCAACCTACATGTGAACAAAAAAATCATCTAGAACCACTACCACTAAGCAGGGTGTCTCAACCTAGAATAAAAAAGAACAAGGCCTACATACACCCAAAGGTGTATGTAGGGTGTGAGCTAAGAGCCCAGCAGGATGTCACCCAATGAAAAGGTTCTATGCATAATTATTAAATGAAAAAAACATGTACAATGTTATCTAAAGAATCTAAACCAATTCTTGAATAGTTTAAAAGAAAATGGAATTAAACAAAATAGTTTGAAATGGAATAACGTAAATTGAAACACACAAAATCACATTAAAAAAACCAAAGTCTCACACTAAAGAAAATAAAGTAACCAATGAGTACTAATATGGGAGAGGCCACATGGGTGTTAGCTAGATTGGGTCCCTAGATATTTGTGTCTCGGTGAAACATGGCTTATAAGGCCCAACCCCCATAAAACATGGCTTAGAAGGCCATGACCCTCGGAAAATGTTGCATAGAATACCATGACCCTCAGCAAAAGAATATGTTTAGTTAGTGTTGAAATCGTCAGTCCTGCTAGTGAAACTGGGTCAAGTCACCTCCAGAACAATAGCCCACTAGTCTAGTCTACCCTCCTAGCTACATGGGTTTCCCGGGTTGTAATAAAAATGTTCCAGGTTCACGTCACATCTAAAACTATTGCATAAAATCCAAACAGGGTATTGACACACGAAAAATCACAATTTCACACCCAAAACACCTTCTAAAACCATACACAGACCAAAAATATTTTCAAAACTTAATCTGCATTGTTTGCATAACAAACTAAACCATATGGACAATTTAATAGTCACCCACCACTATAAAAACCACCACTTACACACGTAAACACCATTCTGAAATAATGCGCACACTAAAAAAAATTTCAAACACATTTTAAACCATTTTCATAACTGAGTAAACCCAAAAAAATATAAACCAACAGTAAAAGGGTGTCACATGGCTTTGCACAAACTAAAGCAACTATTTATAAACTCGAACACACTCACACATCACACACACTGAAATAAAATTGTAAAGTGTGATCTGCACCACCAATGTAGTTTGATTAAAAAACTCACACCGTATGTAAAATACCATATCAAAAACCAAATAATTTAATAATCCAGAATTAAAATCATATAAAGCAATTTAGAAGAAATCTTTTGGCATTAACCACTAAACTCAAGAAAAAACTTCATCCCGAAAAAACTCACATGACTTCCTATCAAAAATACAGTTCACACCACTTGCACAACGTGTTACGATAACTACACAATTAAAATGTCACTAATAGTTTTCATATTAGAAAACACCCAATAATATAAACAATATACTAATCAATTTCAATGCAAATAATACTTTAAATAAGTACAACTTCGTAAAATAAAAATTAATTAAATAATATGTGATACAAATTAAGCATTGCAATTTAATTCATCAGAAATCAATTACATGGGGAACCACCTACATATGTATAGAAACTCCACATAAATGGTGTGCAAAGGCCATTATAAGTCAAGAGAAGCTCAAACAGCATAGGTATGTACTAAAAACAAAATATCAAACCCTTTGCATGAAAATTAAAATGACCGCAATCTAAGAACCCATCCCGACAACACTGAAAATTGATGAAACAACTAGGCAAGGGAATACACACCATTGGTGAGGCAGTGAGAGGCTAGAAGGGGCACAACAGAGGCCACCAGAGGTGCGCTGGGCTGGAAAAACTGGTCAGAAGGTAGAAATGAGGGGGTTGGCCAAAGAGGGCATACTAGACTAGCTGCGACCCACAAGGGGATCACCAGACATGGTTCATCCTTAGGAGATATGGTGCTGGAAAATTTCACCAGATGGCAATTAGCTGAGGGATAACATAGGGGCATCATGAAGGAGGTGGCTGGATGGGGGTAGTGGCACTGTGCCATGACAGGTGATTCTCCAGAGATGCTCACTAGAATGAGGGGAAAGCCGATTTCAAGGGCATACCGAGGGATAAGTGTGCAACATCGGATGGTTGAGGGAAGCATGGGAGAAGGCGACGCCCAACATCGGAAAGGGGGATCCCGCATCGTGGTGCAGTGTGCAGGGGGAGGCTAAGAGCTGGGTGAGTTCAAGGGGGAAGGATTTGCAGCCTTCAGCGCCCAGGGCAGGGGGAGGGGTGTGCTGCGATGATATAGGGGGTAAGGGGGGAGGTCTGAAAACCCTCGGAGAAGAAAGAAAACCCAAAATAAAATAGAGTAAAAATAAAATAAAAAGGAAGATAAATAAAAATAAATAAAACCCATAATAATACAATTATTATTATCATTATTATTAATATTCATAAACTAAAAACTTGACAAAAATAATATTATTATCATTAAGACACAATTCATTAAATTAGTAACACATTATTATTATTTTATTTATTTATTTTTATTCTTCCACACATTTAATTTTATTTCATTATTATTAATTCAGTTTATTTGGTTAATTAAACTATAATCGGTTCTTAGGGCGGTGCTGGCGATGTCGTACTACTTCACAATTATGATTTGATCAAATATTTTAAAGCAAAATAGAATAAAATTAAAGATATTAACTTAATTTAACACTAACGATAATAATAATTATTACAATTTTAACAATGACTTAGTTATTTTTTTTTCATATTCTTAACACTAATAATAAAAATAATAATATCCTCAAGTAATATGTTTATTTTTGTAATTAATTAAATTTATTAAATTTTATTAAAACTTACTTTTTTTACAATTAATTATCTGTTTTACTTTATATGTCTGCCTTGAACACCGAGTGAACTGTGTGGTTAACTGGGTGAGGTCGCACGGTGTCTCAAATGAGGGTGAGAGGCTTCGACCGTGGTGAACTGGATTCTCTCAAGGCCATAACAAGCATTTTTAATTAGGAAATCAAAAATTTTAAGTCGGGATTCATCCCGGACTACCCGATCCCCAAAAAATTAAAAAAATAATTTATTTAAAGATGACGAGTGTTACAATGTGGTTCCTATTTAGCAGTAGCTAGATTTTTAGGGTAAAGATAATGATCGCACAGAATGTGACCCCTATCACATGTCACGATACCCATTTCACATGGGTTTTAACCCCTTGTATGATTATTTTTATATACCTCGAGATGTACAAGGACACACGAAAAAGTACACAGCTATGTGGAACAGCTTGCAGTTGGACACATACAGGACAAGGTGTACGCATACTGATACATGGACACAACCCACATACATAAACATGGTCAGGTGACATGGGTATGGCAGTATATTTCTATAAAATTTGTGTACTCTTTATACACACCATTATGTGATATAATACATTCCGTGTAAAGATTTAATACCTGAAAATATTTGGGGATAACTAGAAATGTTGAGTCCCCCCGGGTACACTCCATATACACCCTTAAACAATTTCTGTATCCCTTTGTTTCCTTACTTTAGAATAGCCTTTCCAGAGCATGTTCCCTTGATCCATTACCTCAATATTATAGTGTGATATTACATCCACATCATTGGATTACGATCTGCACTAGAAGTGGGTCTTAGATAGTGTTTTGGTGTCCATCTGTATGACTATAATGTGATACTTTATCATCATTTGTTACCTATGTGGGGATTTCAGAATCTTCATTATCGACCTAAGTATGGAATTTATCCACCACCTAGAAAGCCTTAACTGTTAGATTTGTGGTATCATTGTCATATGATCCACTATGTAGCGGGTTGTTCCAGATTGGGTTCATGGTCTCCCCTATTGGTTCTATGTGTGATCCGTATCTATATATCAATGAATTATTAAGCTAGTGAGCTATCTTGGGTAGTTCCCAATGATCTAGACTATTTAATCGACACTCTTCGATGATAGCATGGCTTGTGGAGTGTATTATCCTAGAATGAGAATTCCAATAACTCGAATTATATGGATGATAGTGGGTTATGACCACCTGGTGGTGTTGTGTATTTCCAAAGAATATTTACATGTTTTAATTATAAATTGACCATTATATCTTGTATTGAGATGAATATACTTGGTGAATCATTTTTAATATTTTTTATGTGTCCTACTGAGTAGTGTTATTCTCACACCTGATTGAAATTTTCCTGCATCTGTCGTGTCTTATGAAGATGAAGAACATTTTTTATGGTATCCTGGGAGGACAGGGAGAGGGTGGAGCATAGCATTATCTTGTCAAAATGAGGTGGTTAAGGGATATTTCATTTGACATTATTTTTTTCCCTTGGAGCATGTTGGAATCATTAATGTTCTTGTTTGGTCTTGTATTTGGATGATTTTTCTGCTTTTAGTGCTTTACTATCATACTCTATAGTGAGATATTAGATGTATAAATTAATTGTTTCAGTCATTTTACATTTCATAATTTTTGGGCATGGAGAAGTTTCTGTGTGTGTGTGTGGGTAATTTTTTATAATACCTCTCATTTGTGGGATAAACCTACTCAGAACTGGTCTCTAACCCATGGCATGTTGGAGGTAGTATTGGTGTTGTAAAAGTTTAGAGCTCAGTTGGTCGGGGTGTATAAGGACTGTTGGTTAATGATTTAATTAATTTTTGTCAAAATGTTATTGGTGCAAGAAATTTCCTAGTTTTGTTAAATGTGTCACTACAATTATCTCTATCAGATATAAATTTTAAATATTGGATAGAAGACCATGAGTAAAAGAAAAAGGTATAATTGGTTAAAATGGTAGTGTTGAATGAATGTAATGTTGATATAGAATTTGTATTGATATTTGGGTTGAGATTATGTGTTCAATCTAATACATAGATGAAGAGGGTGTTATTAAATTAAGCTTTTTCATCCTAATGTTCCATTCATCATAGTAGTATTAATATAGATAGAGACCTTTGAAAGTATTACTAGTGGTATTGAATAAAAAAAATATCGATTCTTTTTCCATGATATTATTTAGTTTCAAATAATTAATAATAGAATTAAAATTATCAAATGGGATGCTTCATCCTTTTTCAGTGCTATAGTGGCAATTAGAAAATATATCTATGGATTTCATAGTGGCACTACTGAAGACTTCTTGAGGTAATAATGCAGTTTTTCTTATTATTAATCGACTTTATAGCTCGTCATATTTACTTCTATTTCATGATACCGTTCCTTTGATATAATTTCTTGGATGTATATTAATGTGATAGTAAATTTATATTGATTACCTCTCTCCATTGTATTTGAATTTGATCCCATATTCAGTTATAATTTTTTGGAAAGGACTTTTGAAGTCATTGGGAACCGAATTAACTTTCAGTGTGATCAATCATATGCATTCTAATAGAAATTTCAAACGATCCATTCAGAATATGAAATACATGATCAATTCTAATACTATATATTAACCACGAATTTGGGATTAATGCTTTTCTTTATTAGAGTTTTCTTATGATAGAATGTTTAATTCCAATATATAAATGGATAATTTTAAGTAATTTTATATAAAGTGACACTGAACTCCAACATTTTTGGATTATATTAGTGAAATAAATTTGATGAGACCAAAATTGGAAGATAAAATATTGGATAATATAAAAATGGTTTAGTAAAATATGATGAAATCTCATATAAGGAAAAATTTTATGTAGATAACATGAGGAAATACATTCCTTTCAGGTAGGTGATCATGTTTTTCATCAAATATCGTAATGTAAAAGTTTTATTCATTAATGTAAAAAGTTAAATATAAGTATACTATTCATCGAACCGTATGATATTCTAGAAAAAGTTGAATTAGATGACTACTGAGTTTCTTTTCCTATGAGTAATCATTAGTACAAAATGTGTTGCATGATTCGATGTTAAGAAAATAGGTTCCAGATTAACATCATGTTTGAGAAATAAAGTACTTAATTTGAAATATAAACTTTCATATAAGTAACAAAATGTTTTGATTTTTAACCATAGAGATCAATTATTTTACAATAAGTAATTTACCAAGTTACGGTTTTGTGGATGAACCATATTATTGAGGAAGCAACACTATAATATAAAAATTCTATTAGTGGAATGTATCCCTACTAGTTTATTGAGTGAATAAAATTAGAAGGTCTAAATTTAATGATAGTGGGGAATGTAACCACCCATTTACCAATATAATAATCTATTTTCATATTTATTAGTATTATTAAATTAACTTTTTAAATTGATTATAAATATTTTATGTAGGAAAAATTCGTGAAAAACTAATTACATATATAGTAATATTGATAAGATTAGTTTTATAATTAGTGAATTTTAGTTTAAAAAATTCATTTCTGGATTCATACTTTCAAAATTAGCTTCTAATTAATTTTTTAAAATTTTCCAAAAATATTAATTTTTTAATAAATAGTAAAAAATATTGATTTTTGTAAATTTGTAAACAAATTAAAAACATTATTATTTTAAATGTTATATTACAGATATAATATCATTTTTAGTAACACAAGTCATATGTATTTATATTTCAAACCCTTAAATTCATTTTAATCAACATATTATTGAATTTTAGAATATGTTTATTTTTGCGTTTAAAAAAATATTTTTCAGAAAAAAGTTTTAATGTACATAATGATTCTACATTTTAATTAATTAACATCATCCCCAATGTGTTATGATTCAAATATAATTTATAGATTATATATTATAATATATTAATTTCTTATTATACAATTATAATAATTAGTCATAGAGTTAATATTCAATCATATTTTTCTTGAAAATTATACTTATTGGAAAACCATTTTTTCATCGCATCTGTGGGTTTTGTTTTAAATTTAATTTTTTAAATTATAAAAATTGATTTTTGTAAAATGAATTCATATTTTTAATTATTGTTAAAAAATTATGTTTTTTTTTTATTTTTTTTTATTTTTAGGCATAAAAAAGTTACCTTGGTAAAAAAATGATTTACCACCGCATAAGTAAAATAATGATATGGGTTATCATTAAAATGTAAAGGATTAAAATAGGAAAAACTACAACATTAAATTGTTTGATTATGTGATTAAATACCATAAAAATAAATTAAAACATTAATTATTAACCAAATTAAATGGAATTAATTCCACCCAAATTTGTTTGGATTTAAATATAAATTAATAATTATTTAATCACTAAAAACCACCCCTCCCCATGTATAAATAAAACTACTCATTGCCAAATATATCATCAAAATCTTTGTAGATTTTAAAATATATATTAAAATATATCCTACCCACTCTCCTCACATCCATTTTCTTCTGGTCTCACCTAAATACCAATTCCATGTTCTTTATGGGATCCATAATAGAGGTGGTATTCATGAGGTAACTATCTGAAACCACCTATTTTAATTTCATTTCTTCTTCTACCTTATCCTAACCCCGTTCAACTATAAAGTCACAATAAATATATTATCATATATATGATTTTATTTCTCTTATGGAATATCAAATATCTATTACTTTTCTCATCTCCTCTTATTCAAAGAAACAAAATCATTGCCTAAATTATGGCTGATAACTATCTTTGTGGATAATGATTAATATTTTTTCAATTACCTCATTAAATGATTGTAATAAAACTATTATTATGGATAAATAAAAATTTAATAAGTATAATATAAATTATTTCATGTCTTGTAAATAATATATATACATAATATTTACAAAAATAAAATAAGATTGTGATGGTAGGAAAAACCTCAAAAATAAAATTATGAACTATCATTAATGTTTTATCAAATGAATCAAGATATTGATAGAAAAATGTAGAAATACGGGACCATTAGTCTTCTATAAGTGTGTTAATACCATTTCATTGTACTTTTGGAGTATTATTATCATTTGGAAGAAAAATCTATAACTATAAAAAAGGAATCAACCAAGAAACCATGAATAAAGGCACTAAAAACAATTAAAATATATAATAATTATTAATTAATGGGTGGTAAGATGTTATAAATGATAATATCATATAGTATAAATAGTAATATAGTTCTTGAATAAATTAAACACAGTAATTAACCATTATACATGATTTTTCAACTTTTTTCAAAGAATTTGAACCTGAGGTAAGAGAATTATTTTCCAATTTCCATTATTTTGGTTAAACTTATACTTATTTGATTATATAATGTTAATAATATGTGAGAAATGAAATTTAAATATTTTTTTTTATTTTCAGTATATTTATTTTTATTTATAGTATATACACATAATAAATTCATTTTATTAATTCTCACTTCAATGATATGATATTTGTAATGGGATTTGTTTTAAAAAACATCTTTTATACATTATTTTCACAAAATTTAAAAGACTGATTTTTTCAAATATTTCATTAATAGAATTTCCCAAAATCATGTGAACTTATTATTTTTAAACATTTTATACATTTTAATATTCTTAATTTTTAAAGAAAATATTTTCCATTATATGTTCACAACTTTACAAAATTATTGATTTCAAAATAGAGAGTTAACTTTTTATAAGTGTGTATTATGATGATTTATTTGATGATTTATTTTTATGTTACGCTTATTGGGAATTTTTTATAATTATTGGTGGAATTATAAAACAATTATCGGTAGTGTCATTTTAAAATAAGGATGGGATGTTATATTATAGAACAATGGTTGGGGGTTCCGTGATAAATTACATATGGGTGTTTACATTATAACCTCCAATGGATTGGGAACATTGAGTTAGTGGATCATTATATTGGTCACCCCGTTTCTATGAGTGATATGGAAAATTATTCCTCAATGTACATACATATATATTATAATCATTCTTATAAATTTTCATGGAAATTAATTCATTTTTAAAAGTAAATATAATGATATTTTTTAAAAGATGAATACTTTTTGGTGGTAAAAAAGTATGTTTATAAAAAAAATTATAGGTTTTTTATGGAATTATAATTTCATTTATTTTACGACCCTTAAATATATTTTGTGATCATATGATGTTTTAAATGTATTTTCATATTTTTTAGGGAAGACTAGAGAAAAGGATGACATCACTGGAAAAATTGTAATGGTTGATCATGAAAAAAATTATGTTTTATATTAAAAAGAGATTTTGGTGAAAAAATTGATACTTGGTACATGTTTAAACATGAAATACATGGGTATAATATGTAACATTTAGTACTAATTCCATAAAATATTAAATCTAAAATATTATTGAGAATGTTATAATGTGAATTCATGTTTAAAATCACTTGAATATGTAATGTTTAATTTCGAGTCCAAATAGGTCGGAAATTCATTTTATTCAAAAACCGGTTCACCTAAAAATTTATTAAAATGTTTTTAAACCATTTAAAAATGATTTATTAAATAATTTTTTTCCTATTTCAAATTTTTACAAAAAAATAATTGAATGTGAACTTTTTTTCATTTTTCATGCAATGCACCTTTCTTCCATTTTACAGTGAGAAAGGAACGTTCATTTTTACTTGTACATAATGATAAAAATTACCTATAGTCATGAAAAAAATTTAATTGAAGAATTATTTTTTTACAAGGTTATTCGTAAATAAAATGGTTTACATAATTTTCTAGAAATTAATATTTTTTTAAAAGTTATTTTCAAATAAAACTATTTTAGAAATGTTTTATGTTCTAAAAATTAATTATCAAGATGACTTGAATATTTTTTTCAATAATATTTTTAAATATCATTTATAGGATTCTATTAATATATTAAAAAAACCCATTAATTTTACATATACTACACAAGGGATATGTTATATTGATACCATCTTTATTCTCACTCGAGATGGTTTATGATTATTTTGACCAATGATATTATTGACATTCACTTTGTTGATTATTTTTAATATTCAATAACATTAATTTGGAATATTCACTTTCATAGGATAATTGGATATTAAATTTCCTCTAAATGTATAGGTTATTTATCATCGATATGTTTATTTTTAAAACATATATCATTTCAACATATGGGGTTCTGCATTGGAAGTTTCTTGTTTATCTAGGAAATATCGACAAATATGTATTCATTGGTTAATATAGATATTTTATGATGAATAATATTGTTTATAAAATAAATATATTATTAGATACATGAAAAATTATTTAGACATGAAAGAAATGGGTGGGTCGTAGTTATAAATAACCCCTTGATGCATCGGTAGTTACATTGGATGAATTAGTTGTCTAGCCTTTGTTAATTTTTTTTACCAGTCATTTTTAAACTGTATTGAGGGTATATCATGACAATAAAGGTATAATATTATTGGGAAACATGATATCAAATAATTAAGAATTCCCTTCATTTGAAATTCATTTATTATTATCCATGAGATTTTTTAAATGAAGTTATCTCTAAATGAATTTCATTCTAAGAAACTGATTAGATAGAATGTGTTTTCAATTATCTAATTTTCCAAATTCATTAGGCTATATACATATATTATTGTCATGTTATTGGTAAAATAGAATGTATTTTAATATATTTAACATTCCATATTGATTATTTTCCATGAGAAATTTTTATTGATATTATCTCTGGATGCGCATACCTCTCAATTTAATTATTAAATGGTATGTGTTTTCAGTTATTTACCATGACATATTAATTATTATGCTAGACATTTTCACATTGATATTTTCTATGGATTCACTTCCTTCTTGGATTATTGATCACATGGAATATTTGTTCCATTATTTAATATTCCATATTGATTATTCTTACTGATTTAAGGTTGATTCTATTTTATTTAACCCTTATTAATAATTTTGAATCACCATTATTTTTTCCCTCCCCTTACAATCAAGAAAAGGTAATATTAATGATATCCAAGGATATTCTAAAGGTAATAATGATATTATTGAAAAAATATTTTTTAAATTATATATTCAAATTCAAAATGGGTATTATATATTCATCTAGTTTACCAATACTACTAAACTATTAGATCATTCATGTTAAGATACATTGTAGTGTATTAAAATGTATTGAAGTTGTCATAGAATTTGGGCTATTGGTTTCAGGGTCTCTACACCTATATTATTCTACCTTCCTTTGATATAGTTAATCATACATTATGGTCATTTCCCCATTTCATTTATATTTAAATTTCTTTTGATTATAATATAAAGCATGTTTATGTAATTCATATTCCAATCATTTGTAATTATTAACTTATCCCATGTGGTTGATTTACATTATATGGAACAAAAAATTCATGAACATGTTCTGATGGGTTCACTTCTCTAATACTATAATGCATTGGGTAAATATTTTGTCTCTTGTGGTATCATGTGTGGTATTAGGGTGAAAATTTAATGTATTATGGGACTTTTTCCACCATGTTATATTGTCCATGTGGTTATCCACGAGTCATGTTTATTTCATGGTTTTTGTTCCTTCCACATTTCAAATATTTTCATAGATTATGATACCATTTTTATTATGTTATAATTCAATTTTATTACTCATGTTCCTTAAATTTTAGGATATTATGTTATATATTTGACTTCAAATTTATGTTTCCTTATCATGTTAATTCCCTTACTATGATTTATAGATCACCTCATTCATTGATGTATTCCTTGGTCTTCCTATGTGGTTTTAGGATAAAAATGGATTTATAATATCATTAAGAAAATTAATAAATAATTATTCCATGATTTATTTTTCCTTTGAGGTATTATAATCCTATTCATCCAAGGAGAGTATAACTCATAATGATTCGGTTTTAATTAATGGAAGGATATATTAAAAATCATTTAATAGTATTTTCAAAATGAATGGTTTTATTTAATATAAACATGTTTTAGAAACATATTTATACATCACATACTATGTAACATTCTGTTATTATTTCCAATTATCGTTTCATTGAAAATATCTTCATAAAAATGAACATTATGGTGAAAACAAGTCTGTTTTCCATGCACCATTTAGTTTAATGGTTTTGAAACATCCACCATGCTCATGATTTCATCATCTAAAAAAAATATTTTATGGTATTTATTCATCATATTCACTTTTATAATTCTTCATATAGTTACTTGATGAAAAATGAATCGCAATGCTATATGGATATTTAAGTCTATACATACTCATGAGTAATATTATTATTTACAATCAAGTAGAGAAGAAATGAGGTAAATAATATACTATAATTATAAAATAATAATTATTTCATAAATATAATGTATAATCATTAAATTATTCATAATTAAAAACCATGAAGGTTGGTGATGAAAAATGAATCGGATCTCTATGTGGAGGAAATAGAGCACACGTACACACGAGTGATACTTTTATATGACATTCGATAGAAATGTTGTGTCAAATAGAAGATAAATCATCATAATAACAATTATGTATACTTAAAATAACGGATTCATTATTATATATTGGATACTATATATTTCTATGAGTTTTATGAATAAATACAATTGAATGTACATGGTTAAAAATTTTACATTTTCATTGAAAAACCTCATTTTTCATACACATTAATCCTTGAAATAATGGTATTCAGATCAAACACTGACCTATATAATATAGGTAGGGATGTTAATAAGGTATTAGTGTATGGATTTTATAAGGTATAAGTCATATAGTGGAATTATTTTATAAGGTACTAAAAAGACACACTAGTAATTTTTTAAAATATTAAAATATAATAATGTCTTACTCAACTTAAATGCCCCAATAATTAAAAATCATTACATACATGATTTATAAGATAGAAATAAAATTATTAAATAAAATTAAACATTTTATTTTATGATTTTTTAAACCTTATCTATTTGGTTAAAAACTGATGAACAACTTTTTACTATATATGTGTTAACAAAAATTTATGATGTTTTCTATTCCTTTATACAAAAAATTAATTAAATTTTATTAAATTATATTTATTATTCTGATTTAAAAAAATTAATTATTTTTAAAATATTACATTTCTATATATTGTATAAATTAATTTAAATATAATCTTGTAAAACACAATGAAAACCATTTTTATCAAAATGAAATTGTGAGAAAAAAATTGATTACATATTCCTTACATTCAATGAAAAACTATTATAAAACCCTTAATATATTTTACTAAATATTTTTTACACAAATTTAATTAAAAATATTCATCAATTGATATCAATTAAATTATTATGATAATGATTTTATGTGTATATAAATATTTTTAAGAAAAACATATATTTTTTCATTCAAATGATTTAATTTTAATTTATAACTAATTGATAACCAGTGAATTTAGTTCATACATGTGTAAAACATAATCATTCATAATTTATTTAGACTTATTTGTACTATCTAATTCAACATATTCGTGATAACTATTACATTACATAATAATTATTCAATAGTATATCATGGTTCGTTTTAACTTATTGTACCTTATAAGAAATATATCAAAGAAATAAAATTTAATAAATAGAAATATATCATAAAAACATGTTGTTAGGATTATGACATTTTCTAGATACCTTTTACATGATTATCATTCCTACTACACAATCCACATACTGGCCATGTGAAAATATTCTTTAGAGCTGAATTATTCACACAGAATTTTTTTGAAAAACTATGAAATAGTTCCATTGTACAAAATTATTCACTACATCCCTGATTATTCCTTTATCAACATTTAAAAAGACTTAAAACAAAAAAAACTTAAATCCTTATATTCAAACAACTTGGATCCAGCATTATTCTCTTATGGGTTTGATGGAAATCAAGTGTGAAATACAACACTCTACAAATTCTTCATTTCACCTAGAATACATAAAAATGCATCCCTAACTCTATGTACAAATATAATATTATCAATAAAAAATAGTTTAAGAGACTATTATTTTCTCATTTCATGACACTTTCATAAGTCACAGTTTTATCATGCCAAATAAACATTTAATCTATGACCACACTACATTTCACCATCAACATTATCTCCCCATATCCTCCACACCATAAAATCCCTTAAGATGAGAGAGAAATATTATAACCAAAACAACATAATGACCAATTTTATTTAACATAATTTTTCCCCTTTTGAAAATTAACCCAAATATATAGAGAACAAACCAATCATGATAAAATAGGTGAAAAAATATATACAATCTTAGATATAGGAGTCATTATAACCTCCATAATTAGAGGGAGGTTGTAAAACATTGAGGTTAAAGAAATGTTTCTAAAAAAAAGAGAGTGTACAATGCAAATTCCATGAATTATTCTATGTGTTCCTTTTTTCAATAATCTTCAATTGATTATTCATTAGTACGCATTTTCATTAATAAACTGATATCTGGTCTCAATATTATAAGTATGGTAGTTTTGTACTAAATTCATCATGAGATTAATTTCACTCATTATATCATCAAAAATAACATATTCCATATTACCTCTTCTCCAATATCATATTGATATTTCATCATCTAGATAAGACGAGTGCAATATTTTCTTACTTTAATGTATTATTATTCATCTGTACTCATTCAAGTACATTCCCACATCTTACTCACCTAGCCGAAAAAATTATATATAATAAATAATGTTACACCACTAATAGACTTTTGATTTACAACATCACTAGGAATATAAAAATAAAAAAAATGTTTATAGTTTAATATCATCTCAAACACTCGTTAGCAAGCTATAAATAATATTACCCTAACCAGACATCATGGTTAATTGAACTACTATATGATTCTATTATTTCATATTACTTTGAAAATGACATGATAAACATGTAGAAATGACAATATCAAACTATATTGTAGTAAAATATAGCCAGATTATAATTATCCTTCTACTCACAGTGAGATACATATATATCTCATTATTACAATTACCATGTTTTGGTTCCAACCACAATTGTATTTGATAATTATTTTGAATCATTCATACAAATTTTCTTCAGCAGTTCCCTCATATATGTAGCCTTTGAGAAAAAAGTTCATCTTCTTATCTGAATAAATTGCATTCCATAAAAGTAAATGAGTTCACTGATCATTGAAATTTAAAAAAATTTATTCATGTTATTAAAAATATTATATATAATATATATATGATTACCCAAATGATGATATCATTTACATAAAGAATCAGAATAAATTTGTCCTTAATAGACTTATTCAAATAGAGATTGAGGTAAACACCATCTCTATTGACTTTAAGACTTGTGAAATATATATATCATCGAGTATACCATTCGTATGGTTTCTTCTATAGAGTATATATATCCTTCATAAATCAGAAAACTTTTTTTCATCATTTCTAATTAGAATTAAAATTATATGATCAAAATAATGATATTCTTTAAAAAACCTATTGAAAAATGATTTTTTGAAATCCATCTGATAAAAATTACAACCTATATGTTTTTGTAGAGCTAAAAAGAGTCTATTTGACTCTATATTTGCTACTAATGAAAATGTTTTTTCAATTTTAATGATGTTAATTTTTATATAACCCTTAAACACTAGGAATAAATTATTTCGGATCTCATTTCAATGATAATGAATATTTTTAAGATACATGTTATTAGAATAACATTATGATATTTGAACCATTCAAAAATATCCCATGTCTATTTTTTTTATTTGAACCTATTCAACCTTCATATATTTAAACTAATTATTTCTCTCTAGTTTCTCCTTTAAGAAAACTTTATTACAATATTTATAGAAGAAATGTATAATCTACATTTCTTATTATCCTTATCTATGTTGGTACTAATCTATTTGAAATAACATTATATTGAACTACCTCTATTATCTAATTTTTTATATATGGTATATACCTCTCCTCTTCAATACCAACTTCCACCTATGAATCTACCTTAGAGTATTCATCATCCACGCACATCTGTCTAGCATCCATATTTTCCATTATTTATTTTTATTTATATTCTTCAAAAAAAATCATCCTTTATTACTCTAGATTATTTCAGAGAGATCTCCTCAATATCACCGACATCACTTCTCTTGATATTTTTACTCAACCTGTTGTTGTTGGAATTTTATTCCTTGCTCTTTTTCAAGTATACTAGAAAAACACATTCATCTAGAGTATCGATATAGTTTCATTGAATTTTTTAATTATTTATAAAGGAACACAGACTTCCATTGGAATCAAATTTCATCAATAAAGTGGAATCCCATACTACATTTCATATAGATTAATCACTTTCATTTGTAAAAGACTTGGTTTATTTTTCATCTCCACTAAACATTATGATTACTCTTTCTAATAGTGGTGAGAAATTTAACATTATTTGGGTGAGATTTTTTCTATACTATACACCATATAATATATTACCTAAAAACATCATTTTAATATAGATTTTCTATAGATATATCTTTATGATTTTTTTAAATTTATTTAAATAGTTATAAAACTAAAAAGATGTATACTTTCTTCCATTTTCATACTGCAACATCTTAATTGTGTGAAACGTTACATTTTCAGCACATCGTAGATACATCTTCATGCATCTCAGCAATTTTCTATTTTATTGTATAGTTATTGGACATTTTATTCCATTATATCCATCAATGAAAATTATGAAATATCATTCTCAATATACTCCAAATATATTTTTCAATCAATAAAAAATAATATAGAAATCATCAATCATGCCATATTTCCTATTTTTATTTGGGAATTAAATATTTCAAACAATTTCCCCATATACATGCATAAGATGTATTTCCGTTACCACTATTTATACATGGTATATCCATTGAAACTCATATTTTTGATATATTGCCATTCATTTTTCAGTGTTTGTGACTTGACCTCTGATTCCATATGTGTTTCTCTTTATCCATTGTAATAAGATATGTATTGTCATAATTTGTCACATTATATATACTACATTTAGTTAATGTTTCTCTTATAATAGTAAATTAAACTGTTTCCTTCAGTAAATACACCCTTTCTGGTTAAAGTTATCCTAAAAATCAGAGTCATTAAGTTGACTCACACATAGGTATATGTGTCATAACCCATATACAAGGAGAACCCAAGTATTCATTAGCTCATCACCTACCAAATGGGTATTTCCACTCTATTTTGTATTCAATATTCTATGATTCCAAAATGACTATGTTCATCATCTCTACCTTTCATATTATTAATCAGATTAATATTTCTTATTATCTATGATGAACACCTGAAATAGAGAATCAAATAGTTGATTTTAATAAGTTATTTTAGCAAAATTTCTAACAAATAGGCCTTTTCAATTTTCATTTTTCCTTCTATGAGATAACTTTTAATATAGTTCATAATATGAACACTCAAATTTAACAATACCTTTCATAGTAAAATCATATTCTTCATATTCTAGTGAAGAGTAATTACATTTTATAGGTAATTTTCTCGGTTTATATTTATTCATTCTTATTTGGGAAATGTGGTAACAATTTCCACTTCATATTTAACTAGATTAATAAGGATATATTCCCAAATTAAATTAATGAAACAAATATACAAAAAAAATAATTATTATATTTGATTAAGGATATAGACTCATTATCTATTTTTTAATTCCTAGGGAATTCCAATTAAAATTACAATTTGTATCTTTATAGTATGACATACTATAGACAAATTATCCACATGATTGAGACATCATCATCAGAAATAAAATCTATCATTCATTACACAACATTTTCAATGCCTTCACATATCTCTAGATTAGTTGAAATGTATCTATGTATTGTGGATTTTTTTCAGACCTCTAATTTTAATTACTCATCAATATCATTTCTTGATCATATACTAACTTATTTTTTTATCAAAATCACTAAATTTATTATTTTTTTTATTCTAATAATCCAACTTAGTTTCTATTGATATCTTAGACTCACTACTAATACAACTATTACACTAAAATCCGGGTATCTATACACTCATAATTTTATTAAAACATTCATTGCATCACAGGAAACTTTATATTAATTCTTCATCTGGGAATATACTTATGTTAAACTTATTTTATGAATAACTTGATTTCAAATTTGTATAAGGTTTTATTTTATATTAATAAACCTCTAATTCAAGGAACATAACTTTATTATCTCTCACATTTATTCTTTCATTTATATCATCAATCATCATGTTATTTGCTTCAATATTCATATTTAAAATGGAATCAATTGTTTGATTCACCTTACGAGAGAGATTATTATCTAAATATTCTTTTATTATATTAATTCCTCATTTAGAATAATCCATATATGCACATTATTCATTTAGACTTTTGATAATATATAACATTTAATTTTTTTGAACATTATGATTTTTGCGAGATCCCTTAAGTTCTTTCTTAAGTAAACTACTCATTCTGGTTCCAAAACCTTATCAATATCAGGTTTTTATTCTTAATAGTATCAGTCATATTATATTATAAGAAATATTTAAATTACTTTTCAGGTTACTCTTAATATTATTTGCTTCTATTTTCTTCTTTTCCCACATATATCATCATCTAAAAATTATTTCTAGATGAAATATTAATTTTAGAGTCTCTTATAAGAGGGAAATTTTTTTATGGATTCTATGTATCTTTTTCATAAAATTATTCATCATAAAATATTATAGGGATCATTTCTAAAGTAATTTCAAATTTAATATAGTAGAAACCATCCAATGGTATCTTGAAATCAAATCTACCCTCTTATCTATTGATATGTTTTTCACAATAGGGTAAAATGTAACATCCACATCCTATTCAAATTTGACATCTATAGAAATCTAAATACTCTTTAATTATTTGAATATGATTCTCTTAAAATAATTTGGGATGTACATTGGTGGAAAACATCGAAAAAGATTCTTAACAATACATATAACGTTTATTTATTTCTCATTTCCATGAATATAACTAACAACATCAATAATTTTATTGAAGAAAAAATATATATTCTCATCTGGAAGAATTTTTAATCCTCATGTCTATTACGGATAGCATATTCCATGGACTCTTTCATCTTACAATAAATTTCAAAACTACTAAATAATTTCTCTCATATGACTTTATCACTTATATATATATTCAGTTTCATATAGATTTTATTTTATAGTTCTCTAAATAACATATTTTGAGATTCAGCAGTAATATCAATCAATTTTCTATTGGATTAGGTCATTGGTAACTTTTTTCTTGACTAATATAAATCACTTGAAATATAGTTGGAATAACATCCTTTAAAAGAGAAAAAATGTGATATTATTTGATTCCTATGAATCATATAGTTTCATCATTATTATTGTCTAACTCTTTATTAATTCTCTAAATTATACATCTTAATGTGTTTTTACAAAATCAATAACACCTCAAACATCCATATGATTCCACTTTTTAACCTAATAATCCCAGGGTGGGTAGTAGTGTATTAGGCATTTTTATTATTATTTTGATAGAAATTAATATTGTTCACACATTTGTAGTAACTCATTAAAAATGCCAAATTGTTATTTGAGTTCACTAAACATGCAAATACAATACAAAATATAACATAAAAGTTTTATATGGATCACCAGTAAGGTCTGGTCTAAGGAGCATTGGTTGACGATGTCTGAGACTATGAAAATTACACTAAACATGAAGAGATTTAGTAAATTGAAATTCCATGATCATGGAAACTCATTACCATTTGTTCCTCATTTAATATATGGTTTGCGATAGTGCACTTCCTCAAAATAATCACATTCAATAACTCTTTTTTCACTACTCTGAATTAAGACTTCATTAACATAATAAAATTATGGTTACGTCTAAATCTGAATTAATGTATGAATTATTTTTCATTACTATGTCATTATTATAATAAATCAATGTGATCATAGGTTTTCAGAATTACCACCATAAAATTATTCGAGATAAAATTCTACTTCAAAATATAAATCACAAAAATTCAGTATGAACGACTATTCACCTTGCACCAAATATGTGAAATATTATCCACCGAACACTGAACAAGTGAACTATATATTCCCAATGCTCATCCAGAAAATTCATATGTGAAATTCCATTATGAAATACCTTCTATTAATAGACCATGTGAAACACCCATGCATTCAACTTCATCACACACTTCATTGGTGAAACCCCTCTATATATTACCTTCTACACACTAACCTCATTAAACTCTAAATTACTTCACAGACAACACTGATTATCATAAATTACCTAAAAATAACTAATTCACACACTACTTAATCTCTTATAATAATTCTTATTTATTTATCTATTATAAATCATTTTAATAGTTGGGTAGTTGATGATAAATACATCCATTATATTTATACTCATTAATATTATTATTTAATCCTTTGGTAAAACCCATAAATGAACTCTCTTTTTTGTCTACCTATAGAGGAACTACCATACATAACATCCTAAATCATGTTCTCCCCAATCCAAGGAAAAAACTTTAGTAGTTATTTGTTGTCCACCTAAAATCACATCCTTCTTATCATAAATGTTTCCATCCAATGGGCATTTTCAACATCTCAAAATATTCATCACACACTAACTATATAGGCTGTACAAAAATACTTCCATCCACCCAAGATCTTCCAAAAATATCTATGTACACCCCATGAAGTTGAAAAAATTCATCATGAGTCACTCATCACACAATCTGACAACACACTTACCATATGGAAAATTACCTAATTTATAAAATGTATACATACCTTGGGATTGTGTACCAGACGTAGGTAAATCTTCTTTATCCCAAATTATTTAACACCTAAATATTTTTTATCCAATAGTAAAAATCAATAATATAATAATTACTTCCATGTAACACATTAAGAATTTTGAATATATTAATCTTTGAAAAAATTTTATTTCATTCATAGCTTTTATTGCATGCAGAACAAAGTTTAAAAAAACTAAGAAATAATATAAATAAAATTTTAATTGAATCTGATGGATATAACCAATCCACTATGTATGAATAGTATAATATATATTATGAAATATATATCATTTTCATGGTCAATATATTTTTATGTACTACTTCTAAACAAATATGCACTCAATATTAATAAAGATATATTATTCTATAAAAATATATGATTTCTTAAAAAATGATTTTTATATATTTTATGAGATATATTATTTTTTGGTAAATTTTATAAATTTTATTTTTTAAAATAAAAATAATTTCTAAAATCATTATATCGATATAAACTTGTGATTAAACCTTTGGATTTTACAAAAATTATTTATTTTCTTGTGAATAGTGAAAAGTATCGATTTTCTGAAAACAAATATCATCTATTTTTAATAAATATAGTAATTTAAAAATTCCAAATTTTAATTAATATGATTCTTAATAAAATTATTTTTTAATTATTTATATTTTTCTATTAATTAATTTTACATCATCAATATACTAGACATTAATATAAGTTAAAGTTTTAGCACTAAAATAAATGTTCTTGAAAGAAATTTATAGTACAAAATGTTTCCCCGCATTAACTAATTAAAATAAACCATAATTCAGAATAAATTAAATTAAATTAATAGTTTATATATCTATAAATATTAATTTTAATTAATTTTATTATGAATTATTTTCATATAGTTTTAATAACAGAATCTTAATATTGAAAATGTATTTCTTGAAAAACAGTTTTTGACACATAAAAAAGTCTTCTATTTATATAAATTCTATAATTAAAATAAATTGAATTAAAAAAGGGATTTCATATTTGTAATAAGAAAAAATTATACTATCTAATAAATAAAACTTATGTTTTTGTTATAATGAATAGTACAAATAGTAAAAAAACTAGTTATTGTGGTGAAATATTAAAAGAGTAAAAAGTGTGCAACCTTTGAGGTAAATGAAATAAACTATTTAATAATGTATATTTTTAATCGTATAGGTGGTTATCGTCCTTATATCTCAAAAAAATTAATATTTTTCAAAGAAGATGTAAAGTTCTTAACTAAGCATCTTTATTTTATTCCTTCTTTTATATCCATCAAATATTACTAAATAATGAAAATATAATAAATAAAATATCTACCATATAATATTATTTTTTGGTTAATTTTATTACCTAAATCCATATCCACTTCTATTAAATGGGATAAAACCATCGATCATGTGTTTGACGAACTTATGCTTGTTGAACAAATGTTATTAAGATTCTATCATCACCTGTCATGTACATAAATAATGATAAATTTAATTGTTATATATTTTAATAATTAAATTATAAAAATTACTTTAGTTTAATATGTCAAAATATTTATAATCATACCATCTATAAAAAATGTTTTCATATTTTGTGTGTACATCGGATAACGACCCCACAAAGGGATATGTTTCATTCATTTTATTACCACATCTCATTGATGGAAAATGTTTGTGTATTTGAAGAAATAATATAATATTTATGATATTATGGTCACTCATTATTTATGAAATAAATCATTCCTTCTATCCAACATGATTGTCAAAAATGGAAATGTTACACTTATGTACGTACGACCTATAGTCTCAATGATTATAACATAGTTAAATTTTCATAACCAAACATTCTTTTTATTTTTAAAATTATAATTTATGAGTAAAAATTATAAATATTTCATTCTTATTATTCTTTAGGTGATGGAACAATGACCCTTTGAACATGATCAACCCACTAACACTATTTTGAAATAAAAAAAATGGGCATCCTTGAAACACCCGACACTGAAAAAACTAATTAAGTAATTAAATAGGTCAAAATATAAATGAATTAACTATTTTATTCATAAGGGACTAAAAATAAAAAAATTACTTAATAAAAAATTTATATTGTTTTATTATACAGAAGATAAAATATATACATGACAATGTTAGACTTGATGTAAGGGTTTCTTTCTCAAAACATTCTTCATTAAGATTCATGTAATTTTATACATTTAATTTATTTTATATGGTGTATATAATTCAATTTAAAAAATTACATCATTAATCCTTCATAAATCATGATATTTTATGTTAAAATTAACTTAGTTAATTCATGGTGGCAATGATTTAAAATTTACCAATATTGTACAGGTTTATGCTTCAATCTCACATTAATTGGTTTTTTTATGATTAAATTTACATTTAAGGAGGATAATAGTTTTTTTATAATAATAACCATAAATTTTATTCTAATTTGTGTTTTTATGAAATTTTATTCTAATAGTATAATTTAAATCTCTTAGGTTATTAAATGTATTGATAAAATATATTTTATAAAATCTGAATTCATTTTTCTCTAAAGTTGATAATCTATTTTATTTTTTAATCTTTGATTTTTAAAAATGATTTAAATCATTATTTTTTTAATATATACAGTTATTTATTAATGAAATATTTAACCATTTTTTTATTTAAATAAATTCATATGAATCTAAGAACCATTTTCTAAAAGAGGATCCTTTTGAATTATCATAAAAATACTAAGGACGGTTTTTTATCTTATACAGAATGTACCAAATTTCATTTCATCATCTTTTTTGAAGATTCGCTTATAATTTATTTTAAAAAAATGGATTATAACTACATTTAGGGAATTTTTTTAACAGAAAATATTTTATAAGGGAATGGTTTTTTACCTCATGAATGTTTTTCCACTTAAAATGTATCTTTATTTATCAATGAGAACAACAATTATTATGATTTATTTCTTCTAAAATCATTATGTATCTACCTTGAATATATAAATTTATCAATCTCCATTCCTATTACGGTAAAATATATGCCTTATGATCAATTTTAGAAATCCATCATTATGAAATTTCTATTTATTATGATATAAGTTAGGATTATGTTACTCGTTTTCATACCATGGATAATTCATATATTAAAGTCCTGTGTATGATTTACAAATGTGACCCACAAATATAATTTCTTTAAAATAATTTTACCGATGGGAAAATTATTATATATCGCTCCATTAAATTGGGAAATTTTTTCCCTCATGAGGAATCATGTATAGGATGAAGGGGTGAAAAAAATCCATTATGGGACTCTATACACCATATGACATTATCCCATCAGTTATCCTTGAATTATTCATATATATTTTTTAGGTTTTATTCACATTTCCTATGATTCCATGATCATAGGATTTCATTTTATTTATATTATTCAACTATATTAGTACTCCTGAGCCTTATTTTTTATCAGATCATTTTATTCCTTTAACTCGAATGTTTCACTTCTTAATCATGTTTATTTACTTTCAAGGAATTATAGGTCACCCCTTTTATCTATCTTTATCAAAAGTTATACCAAGTTTTTTTTGGAGCTTGAAAGGATTTAGTTTCACATTAAGGAGAATAAAATTATAAGTTTTATTTTTAATCAAACTTTTATGTATTGTGATCCTATTATTACAAATACGCTGGGCCCGACAATCATTATTTTTAAATTAATGGGTGTTTATGTAAAGAATCATGTAATAATATATGTAAAATCATTCTGTCACTAAATATGGTATTGTAGAAATGGTATAGTAAAACTTTGGAATATCATATGATAAAAACATAGGTAGAGACCTATTAATAAATCAGAGGATAAGTTTTAGAATATGGCAAGGAATGAAAAAAATCCAAGAATCGTAGTGTAGTATATATTTAGTGATTTCTGATATATTATATCAATTATTGGATACTATATGTGAACATTATTCTGATACACAAGTATCATAGTGTAATAAATTAAAAAATATATTTTTTATTATCTTCATCATAACCTATTACATGAAATTTGGCCTTATGATGCACCTAGTTTGGCACTCATAGGGTATATGTTTGGTAAATTCACACACTCTTTATGAACCATTATGATTAACAAGATAAAATTATTTGGTGGAGAATCCTATAAGTAATTATTATCATGAATAACCAAAATTGACACCCATAAACACATAAGTATAGATATACTTATAAACTATATGTTATTCCATATAAATTTATAGGTTTTCCTTTTAGTAAGTTAATGTATCCTCATCTTGTTTTTTATTTCATTTAGATAATAGTTTGAAATATGACAAGTAATTCAAACAACCAATTTTATAGAAGTTATAATTATTTCCATAATGAGATACTTAACCTAATTTGAACTAAAGTTGGTAATAGTGTGATCATGCCAATTGAAATTCATCAAATTATTATTAACAACTCAAACATTGTTAAATTCCAAAACCTATAAAATAATATAAGGATGGAATTTCATATATTATCAAGTAAAAAATATGAAATGTAAAAGAATATTATGATTTCGGCATTTAAAAAATATATAAAGAGGCATTGTAGAAAATTCCTTAAAGGAAATATAAGAAATACTATTTGGGGAAAATGAGGGAAGAAAGAATCATAATTTCCAATGAAAATTTAGGTGTATTTTAAACAAATCATAGAGAAATAAAGGTTATCTTAAGGAAACACTAGTGGTTGAAAGTTATAAACATAGGGAACTTATTTATTATCTGAATCAATTCTCTAATAAAATGATTAATTACTAGGGGAATATGTTATGTCCATCATTGATGTGGAATGATTTAATTGTTTAAGTGTTGAAACTCAAGGGTCATGTTGTTGATGTGTTTTTTACAATGTTATTATGATTATTTGAATCATGAAACATATAATGACTGGTCTATAGTAGTTTTATTTAATTATTTTCAAGAATATATGTAATTGTACTAATGATATAGAAAAGTTATTTAATGTTATTGTGATATTATATAGGAAAAACACATTATTTAGGAAAATAAAATCTTTGAGAATTTCCTGATATTGAGTTGACTATAGTCAATTAAAAATTCATTATAATGTAGAAAACAATGATCTAGATAGAATAAATTAGAGGATAAAAATATGTGATTTTTGTACTAATGTTATCTTTGATTATTTTCATCATATTACTGTGAATGTTATAGGATCATAGAGATTTAGGAGTATGATTATCACATATTTTTCTATATTATTTTAAAAAAAGGAAAATATATAAGGCATGTGAAATCCCACTACATCAGACATGGCCACGAGGCTTGAACACACAACCAAAGGGAGATAAAAGTTCATTTACTAATATTATCCTATATGATGTACTAGTTAGTTTGAATATTTTTTTCTCATGAATGATTTGATTGATAAATATTAAATTGATTTAAGGAATTTTACTATTATATTAAATTATTTTAATTTTATTAGTATTTTTTGGTGATTAATGGTATTTTTTTGATTTTTTTAATTCGATTGAGACATATATAATAATTATTTTTAATGTAAAGTATTATTTAAGAAGAATTATATTATATTTTTTGTTATGCCACTTGAATGGTGTGAGATAATCATTGAGGTAAAATAATTTTTTCATGTTGAGGTTATTGTGGTTTTTTGGAATATTGGGTTACTTATTCATAGAATATAATATAATAAACCATTGGTTTTTAAAAAAAAACACATATTAGTATATTAATGTTAATTTTTTTATTATGTTACCTTATGCTAACAATTTTGTTATTAACCAAGATAATAAGAATATATTCTTACTATTTAATGAATATTATTATCCATTAAAAGTTAATTTCAGGGATTGATGGAAAAATTGAAAAATGGATATTTATTCATTAGAGTAATAGGTGAAGTATACATTGATTGTAAAATAATTAAAGCATAAAAAAATGTTTATGAAATAAATACTTATCAATTAAATTTATTTAATAATTTTCTCTATCTTTATAAAAAATAATATATCATTTCTATGAAAAATACCTTGAAACAAAATCATTATATCATTATCTTCATGATTGAACAATTAATGGTCTTTTAACTCATTATAGATACATGGTTTTGTGGTTTCTAACCTTCTCTTGATTATTCAAATTATTTTGATCAATGATCTCTATAACTCTACTTAATTATTGATTCTTTCATTATTTTCCAAATTTTTAATTAAAACCAATTTTATAATTTGTGGAATCCTTGTCATGTGATGGCCATAATATTTAAATTTACCACTTTTTTAGTAGATCTTTTATTAACCACTATTATGTTGTGGGTTTTCAAAGAAGAAATTTAAAATGTCCAACCCTACGCTACTGAGAAATAGTTCAAATTATGAAAATGTAATTTTATTACGGGGTATAAATTAACACCTCTATAATTGAGATTATATATATTTAAGTAAATTTTATTTCTTTGATAGCTTTCCCTAAATGCCACAATAAATTTAAACAACCTCTAATATAATATATATATATTATTATTTAAACATGAAAACTATAATATGTCCATAAAATTAGAGTGTGTAAATAGTATTAACTACATTATGAAATATATATCAAGTTAAAAATCAATAATATTATTAAAAAAATTTCTTAATAAATAAGAACTCAATATTAATAATTATATTTTATGGTATAAAAAATAAATTTCATTTGAAAAAAAAAATATTATATATTTTATGAGAAAATATTATTTTTTGAAGCATTTAGAAATGATATTTTATAAAATTACCAGAATTATGGAAATCTTAATATCAATATTAACATAGAAATAAATTTTTTGATTAATTGAAAAATATTTCATTTTTAGTGAATAGTGAAAATGCCTATCATTTTGTAAAAATGGAATTTCATTTAAAAACATTAAGTGATCTAAATGACCCATTTATATTTAATATGATTTCAAGGTTACATAAGTATTATTTAGTTATTTTTGATTTAATTTTTTTAAATCATCATTTTTCTATATTTTAACATAAATTCTTTTTTAGGGTTTAAAACATTTTTTTATTAAATGTTTGAAAGGGCATAATGTATTTCAATTATAAATAATTACAATAACTCATAATGTGGAATTATTTAAATGAAAATTATATAATATATATCAATTAACAATAATTTAAATTCATGTAATTATTATTACCTACCATATAGTTTTTATATTATCGTCATACGCTTTAAAATCACATTTCCAGAAAGCTTAATTTTTTAAAATAAAATATGTTTTATGTTAAGTTAAAATTTTCACCTTATATGAGTTTAATTTGATAAAATTGTTTACATATTTAAAATTATAAAAACTAATATTATAAAATAAATCCAACTTAATTTTTGGTCACAATGAATATTAAATTCAGTAAAAACAAGTTATTGTGGGAAACAATTAATTTTTTTTGAAAATGAGTAACATTTGAGGTAAATGAAATTAAATAGTTAAAATTTTATTTTCAATTTTATATTTGTTGCTATGGCATAGCTCTCATATACTACATTATTTCATAAATTTTTTGGCACATGGCATGAGAGTGACATCCTATTATTGAATAGTTTGGGGCATTTGCAAGAATTTTACTCCTCCTCTCATATAAAAGGGAACCCCCTTTCATATCATTTACAAATTAAAAAACCAATTATTTTGGCCAAATCCTCGCAAAAATAACTTCCATACTTCCATAACTTAATTTCATAATCCTTATATTGTTCATAAATCAATTCAAGAATAGATTTTGGTATAATCCTAAAGAGGGGGTCTAAAGTAGAGGTCATGTTCGTAACTGGGCTTCTTTGTGTCATTTCTTCTTCCACCTATATAAAATCTTACTCAATAATTATAATATAATTATAGTATTGTCTTCCAAATACTATGATGTTGTTATGTTAATATAATGAAGTAAATATATAACCATATCCATGAAATGGAAAACACAACTGAGGATCGTGTGTATGATAGAATACCATCATTTTACATCATCGCCTCTCACAACTATTAATAATGATGGATTTAATATTTTTATATATTATAGTCATGATATATTAACTAATATTTACTATTAATATATAATATATTTTATTACCGTACTATATATTTAAAATTATAACTTCATTCATGTATATGGCTAATTATTACCTCATAATGTGATATGTTTCATTTATTTTACTACATCATCACATGGATGTTATATTTAAATGTAATTAAATAAATAATATGATATTTATGATACTACAATTATAACACCCATAGATTTTGTGAAATATGCATTCAAATTAATGTAATATTATTTATATTTTAATTAATCATAACATTGAATTTAGCTTTTCCTTTATGAAATCACAGAGTATGGGATGTGTTATTTAAAACAATGAGTTTATCATGAATTAAAAAAATATATTTAATTTTTTTGAATGTGTGTATGACATACAACATTGATCATCATTGAACAATGAAAAAATATTTTATTAAATAGGACCATTATAACCAAACCATTAAATAGGTGGTTATGAATATTATTAATTAATTTAAGAAATTTTTTATGAATTCCCTACTAAATATAAATTAATTTAAAAATTCTTTGTAAATTATCAATCATTTTTTGTAAATGTGATAATATTCTTTAAAAATATTTTTTGTTCAAAATTATTTTTTTATGTTTTATGATAACTTATTATAAATAATTTATATAACTCCTAGAAATTTTATTTCCTAAAATTAAAAAATAGGTTCTAATTATCATATATAAATTAACATATTATAAAATTTTCGGATTTTTTAGAAAATGGTTATTTTACGGTGAATAGTATAATATCCCAATTTTTAAAACTATTATTAATTTTCAATACATTAATTAATTTAAGTTCTAAATTATTTATTAAGTTAAAATATTTATTATTTGGTAATATTTTATCCACATGGTAAATTTTTTATCAATTTTATATTGTATTTTTGTGAATGATTATTTTTTGGTGTTAAAATGCAGTTTTTTGAAAAATTATTTAAAGTGAATAAGGTTGAATTATTTTAATCAAATAAATTAATCCATAAATTTTAATTTTTTAAATTATATTTATAGATTATATATCAATAAATTTTAATTGATATATAAACAAATAGTAATTTCAGACATATATTTAATATATAGTCAACTTGTTCTTGAAAAAAAGATGTTTCTTGAAAAACCATTATTAATTCCACCAATGGGTTATATTTTAAATTTAATTTCTTCAACATTCAGAAAATATATTTAAAAAAATATAATTCATATTTTAAGTCAAAATGTAAACATTATTTTAGGTTTTTTTCATTTATATGAAAAAATATTTTTTGATGAATAATAAAAAATTTAGAATTTTATCTGAAAACAGAATTTTAATTTTAATTATTCATAATGATAAATTATATTATTAATTTGTTTAAAAGATAAATTACATCGGTTATAAATATACTCATATAATCTTGATCATTTTAATCAATTTAATTTTGAATTTATAAATAAATAAATTGTAAAATATCAGGCATTTTCTCTTCAAAAACGAACTTTTTCATTATGACTATGAGATTAATATAAAATAAAATTGTATAATTCTATTAATTTAATATTAAAATATGGATTTCATATTTAGAATAATAATAATTTTTTATTTCTAATAATATCAGCATAATGTTTTACAAAAAAAATTAAAATTGAGAACAATAAAAATTATTTATCGTTGATAAGGTAAAAAATGGTTTATTTAATGGTTAAAAAATGATAAGGGTAAAAATGAACTATACACATATCTAAAATTATTCCATGGAAATATTTCTAATCTTAAACCTATTATTTTTTATAATGGTTCATTGTAAACCATTTTTACAAATAATAAATGTGGGAGCACTCAATTATATTCAAAAAAACAAAATGTGATCTCTCCCCCACTTATAAAAGGCCATCACTATCCTCTCTTATTCAAAACATTAAACACATTTTTTCTTAAATTAAATTCCCAAATAAATTCAAAA
Organism: Viscum album; assembly: GCA_963277665.1. NCBI lineage: Eukaryota > Viridiplantae > Streptophyta > Magnoliopsida > Santalales > Viscaceae > Viscum > Viscum album. Next base: position 134,380,281 of record OY728162.1, read on the forward strand.
TTTCACTCCTAATTCTTTATAATCCTTATATATTTCATAAATCTGTCCTAGGTTTGTTTTGGTTCAAACCTGAGGAGGATACCTGAAGAAGACGTGACATTCATCAACAAACATTTTTTTCTAATTCCCCTTATACATCATTTAATTATTATTATATAATTCTTATAAAATAATCTCAATATATTCTATATATATATATAAATGGATTTATTTTAAGTTCATTACCGACAACCATCTTGATTTCCTTCAAGTGGGTAATAAAACCATCTTTCGTGTGTTTGGTGGAGAAATGCCTAACAATCAAATATTATTCGTTTTTACATTACCAGCATTTGTGGTAAAAAATAATGATATATATATATATATATATTTTATATATGGTATATATATTTTTTTTATATTTATTATGATTCTTTAATTATTATATTATACATAAACTCATATTTTCCTTTTTGTGGAAATAATATAATGTCGTTCGTGTGTATGGCGGTCTACCGCCACACCAAGAGATGTGGTTCCGTTATACGTTACATAAAACTTGTAATGGATGATTTAATGAAAATATTTTATATATATTACACAAAAGATGTTATGGAATGATAATATATATCACATACTTATCTACCTTTAACCCAAAAATAAAATTGAAATAGTGTTCATGAATATGTATGGCCAACCGTCTCCATGAATGGTGTATTTAATTTTTATCAATAAATGTCATGGATTACTATAAATAAAAATATATTACATAAATATTAAATTTTTATAATTTTATCATTATGGATATTATGGAGTCATGATAAATTTAAGAGGATAAAAAATATAACAAACCAAAACACATATGAAAAAAGATTTTATTACCAAAGAAGAAACATTAATAATAATTATTTAATAAAAGGGTAATAATAAATCATAATAAAATCATATAATGTATGATATATATATGAGTAATGTTTTTTATTATATTAATAATAAACTTAAAATTATCAAAGAAATGTTTTTAATGAGTACGGTGGATTTCAATACTTAAGGTAACTGATTTTCGTCTCACTTTTGACTTCTATAAGACACAATCCATATTCAACATATATTTATTTTAAGTGGAGTACATAATAACCATGAATTTATTTTATTATTATTATACTGAAATTAATTTCTATTCAAATATCCAATTAGGTATACCTCTTTCATGGGGTTTATAATTTTAATGTTATCAAATAAGTAAGGGTTTTTTATCTCAATTTTTCTTCTTTAAGACATATGTTATGTTGTGAATCTATATTATTTAATAAGGAATATATTAAACCACTATGAAATATAATATCATGAATTTATTAATTTGCATGAAATTTTTTGTTTTAGTTAATTGTATTCTTCTATGGGTATTACATATAAATATTAATAATGTGGTAAGAGTTTTATGATATAATCCCATTATTTACCAACCTTGTTTATGATTATGCTTCTAATGATGAGATATTATGATCTATCTCTTAGTAGACTTATGAATATTATTTTTTATGGTTATGTTATGATAATTATTGGTTTCCCCTAATTTTATTATCTTTATATACTAAGGAGTACAAATATACATTTTTTTGAAAAATAATCATATCAGTTGAAAAAGATTTTTCATCCAAAACCATGTCTTCTAAGAATGATTTCCAAAATGTTTTATTATTATCCTATTATTTTAAAATGAAATTATTATCCATGTATAAATTTTAATAAAATGTCTTTAATATATTATACCTTTCGTTTTTCAAAACATTTATCGTTTTGATTTTCCTGAAAATATGAATCAAATAATTGTTTTAATATTTACAACATGAATAAAACGTCTCATAATTATGACCATTTTTTCCAAATAAGATTCCAAAATTAGTATTCAGGTTTATCTAAAAGAAAACTCTTATTACCTTTTTATTTTTTAAAATATTATTTCCAAAGAGGGAATTATGTTTTCATTATGAAATGTTTTAAATGGTTGATAAAAATCATTTTACATCTAAGATGACATCCTTTAGTATAATTTATGCTTTACTGGGGATATGAACCAAGGATAACATTCTTATTCATTTTTATGAATGCTTTATGTTTGAATTAAAATATATTAATGAAAACTATTTCTCTTCCATGGGTTATACCATGACATAACTCTTATTAATTCATCTTTTTTTCATAGTTTATTTTATGTTGAAATGATTAAATTATTATAAAAACTGTTTTTTTCCACTGATTATGATATAGTGAAATTTTTATGAAATCCTATTCTTTTCATGGGTTCCGATATAATAAATTTTTTATGATATTTTGGACCAAATATTTATGATATTCAGTATTTGATGATGTTTGTGATATAATCTAGTAAAATTGTTGTGATATAAATAAGGATTTTGTTTAAGTTATAACTAAGGATGTTGGTTTTGTGACAACCAATGATGGGTGGGACCTATATCTCCACCAATGCATTTTCTAATGAATTATATTTCATGATATAGATATGAGAGAAATGTTGAGTGAATTTGGTTATATAAGATATGATTTAAGCGGGGAGTGAACCTCGATTAGTACAACATGAATGGAAATGGGAGTGAACTTGGTTCAATAAGGGACATTTTCTTCCCTGATGGTAGTGGTAGTGAACCTTGACTAATATCATGATTTATTAGTGAACCCCTTAAACTATAAGAAATATTATACAATTTTTGATAGATGTGTCTTATTACTTTGAGTTTATCCACCAATATAGTTACCTTTTAAGTTTTGAAAATGAGCCTTGACTACTTAGAAATTGATTTTATATTATTTTCGGTATTTCACACTTCAGTGTTTTATGCCAATGGTATTCTCTCATGGATCATGTCATAGATTATATTATGAATCATGTCTTATATAATACAAATAATTATTACATGACTTAGAATTATTATCTTTGAAATTATGGGCATAGTTTTTATATCTTATTCTCATGTTCTTATACACTTATGTTCATCCTATGATTATGTATATAATTTTTGTACCCTTTCTAATCATCTAATATCGCCATTTCTAATGTTTCATTTTCCCAGTATATGAATAAATTTATTTTCAATGATATTCCTAAGAAGGGTTCTACTTATGAAGAACATAGTTAGAGATAACGTAGCTCAATTAGTGGCCATTTTTTATATTACCATGTTTCCAAAGTAACTAAACAATTATTTTTCTCCAGAGTTTTTTTATAATGTAATGAATATTTATATCAAAATATATAATATCCATATATAAAACCCCTTGGTACCTATATATTTTATCAAAGGAATGTTTTAGTTATGATATAGAAACATGCATGATAAAAATTAAGTGATATCCATGTGGATATTTTTAAGGATCTATCTTTATATATCTCTAAGGATAAGTTTAAAGATGAGTCCATGTATATTTAATCTTCATGGAAATTTTCTAATGTATATCGTGAGTTTTTTACAAGAAATTATATCCCTATAAAGATACTATAATTAGATGTGGCTCTAGCCTGATTGTAAATATGGGTAATAAACTTATAATCACCATATTGATATGGACTTGATTAGAAATATGTGTATGAAAATATGCCTTATAGGACACCTGGTTTGACACTCCTAAGGGATATTCATTGGAAATTCACAAACTATTTATGGAAAATATTGATGGATTTAAATAGAATATGACTATGAAAAATCTGGTAGAAACATAAGGTGTCATAAATAAATTAAAATTTCATGACTTAGACATCCTATAATTTATTTTTTATGATTAAGTGGTTTCACACCAAGATAATTGTCTCTTACACATTGTTTTTTAGTTGTATTCAATGGCTAGAACTAGAAAGAATATTGTTCACATTAAATCTGATGGAAAATTTAGTTAATATGAGAAACAAAATTTAATTACTACTCGAGATAATGATATTTTGATTATGCCTAATAATTTCTTATTATATATAATTAAAAACATGAACATTAGTACTATTCATGACATAAAAAAATATAAATATGGACTTTAATGAATGCTCATGCGATAATGAACAAAGTGTAAAGAAGATTTGGCTTCCTAAATGAAAATAATTTGGGAAAAACATAAAGATATAACTGAAATGTTGGGGGAGAATTTATCAATGTGTAAAATAAGTTTATAGAGTGAATTTTTTTTGAGGAGTTATAAATCATATCTATGGAAAAAATGGGTATTAATAAAATCAATTCCATCAGTGAACAATTAACATCTTGATAAAGTAAGGAAGTATTACATATAAATCATTTAATTGAAAGGAATTATGTAATTATGTATATAGAATTAGTAATTAAGAATTTAATCATATTTAAGGACTATTTAGTATATTTTTTTATTAAGTATTTGGAAAAATATGTTTAATAGTGAAAATGACCGAGTAAAGTTATTTAATAGAAAGGTGTTATTCATGGAAAATTATTTATTAATGAAAAATTAAACCAATAATTTGTTCCCAATATTTAGATAATGATTTTGGGATAAAGATATGATTGATTTTTATAAATTAAATTGGATAGTTTTTAAGACCTCATCACAAATAATGGATTTATCGTAAAATGGGTTTATGTTATTATTGTTGGAGATTACAATATATTTTGATTTATTAAATATATACAATAATATATGATTTATATAAGTAATGATGAAAAATGTATTTTTTATGACAACGTTTTATGGTAATTCTGGTTACTATCATGTATCAAGAGAATGCATAATTAATGTATTCACATGTTTTTTATGTGATAATCATGACATGAATTTTTCACATATTTGGGATTAATTTTATGTTGATTTTGAGAAATTTGGTAACCTCAATATAAATTGATAATTTTTTAAGGGTTAAAAGGATAACAATTTATTGAATGTTTTATGTTAAACAAAATATTATGTCTTAGATATAATTTTTTTACTTCACCATATTATTATTTATCCATATTGGATAGCCAATGAAAAATAAATTATTATAGAAGGAATGACATATCATTCTATTATGGATCTTATTTAGTGATTAATACATGAACCATTCAACTCTTACAATAAGAGACAAATGGGAAAATGATCAAGGCATAATCAGAAGATCAATTTGTTTCTATGAAAATAAAATATACCAACTATGTACATTTTCATATGTTCTCAGTCCAGATGGAAATGAATTTCCCCAAAACTAGAAAAAATATATTTAAACATAAATGTTATCCTCGTACCTTGATTACTAATGGGGGAAAGGACCCATAAATCTTCAAAGATATGTGGTTTTTTTAACATTATATAGGTCACCTATATTCATATTATCAATGTTCTCTATCACCATCAATAATATTTTACACTTTTTTCACGTACAAACCCTCACTTTCAAGATATTTTCTCTTATATAGATACCTAGTTATAATTCACATTAGTAACAATTATGTTTCTAACATTCCATTTTATGGGGATTTTTATTATTCATTTGTATAATTTGTGTTTATATAAAGGGATTTTAAAATGATAGACCGTTAATATTAGATATAAATTTTAATGGAAAATTCAATTGAAGGTGAGTAGAATGCAACACCCAAGTTTTTTTTTGAAATTTTTTTCAATTAATTTAATATTTTTGATATTTCCCATTAAAAAAACACTGAATTTAGCTTTATTTACATAAATTTACTTACTTTGGCATTCATAAACAGAACACTATTTTTATCGTTTGTTATAATTAACAACAGGTTTTTTAGAAAGTGTGAAAGACACCCAACACAAAGCTTCATCAAACAATGAAATATTATTACATTAAATATGACCAATATAGCATAACCATTAAATAAGTGGGTGTGAATAGTATTAACTAAATTATGAAATATAATTCTAAATCTCCTACTAAATATAAATTTATTTTAAAATTCTTATTATATAATAAATCATTTTATTAAAATTATTTATATTCATAAATAATATGTATTTCTAAAAATGATTTTTATTTTATTTCATAAGAAATTTTTTCAATTAGTTTATATATATTTTAGAATATTTATTTGCTAAAATGAACTATATTTTTAGTATCGTCATATCAAATGAGGAAAAAGTCATGCTCTAGTAGACGAGGGCCGATAACTTCTATAGTAAAACTGCATATGATACAAGGAATCACATCTCAATGAACTACATAGATTAGATGTCTTGGAAAAATAGATATATGCATGAGTCAGACATTTCATTTTAATACAAATATAATAACATAATTTGTTTGTGAATAACATTATTCCATCTATATTTTTTTCATTTTAATCATAGTATACTTCCTGGATTCCGAGTGCAAGGAAACAAAATGAGGTTGATCTGTATTTATTATTAAGGGTTAATTAAACTAGACGTTATAAGGAATCAATAAACCTAATCACTATATAAATGTCAATAAATGAGCACACATTATAATTATATAATTGGATGAGGAATAATTAATAAGGGAAGGTTTATAACTTAGAATACATTTCATTTTACAAATAATATAACAATTAAATGAATCCATAGATAATATCATTTTGAAAATAGCATGGATAATAATAATACAATTATTAATGAAGGAAATGATTAATAATAAAATGGTGTGTCTTAGGAGCACGATACCTCTACCATAGAAAACTTTTATAAGATGGTTTATGCTACATGTAACAACCGATTTAATTCTAGATTAACTAATTATTATTATAAGACAAACAAATGAATTGACTGTAAATTATATATTATTCTTCACCCATTAATAATGGTCTAAAAAAATACTCATATATCAAATAATCAATTAAATTCCCGAATTAGTATGCCTTAACATTAAATATATGAATTGTGTAATGTAGATTTATAAATATTTCCCTAGTTAGTCAAATAACTTTCAATGTAAAATATTCTGTAAAAATAAGATACAATTTATTAAATAATAATATCCTTGAAAAATAATATGGATATTTAACCAAAATATAATATTTAATAACCTCAAGAAAGTGAATATTTATAGGGGAAATTAGTGACTAAAAAATAAAACAAAAAGGTGATTGTAAATACTATCCTTTGTTGAATTAATCATAAACCATCCAAAGGATGAATAAAGATGGTATAATCATATACCCATTAAGGAAATAATAAAAGGTTACTCTCATTAATGTATAGGAATACCATTAAGTGATCTAAAAAATATTTTTGAGGAAAATATTTTTTTTATAAAATTTTTTTAAATTACATCGTTTGAAAATTATATTGAATAAAATTTTCTTCAGAAATACCATTATAGAAAAGAAATGTAATCTTTAGAGAAATTAAAATCATGAGGAAATGAAATCAAATAAATGACGTAAACAAATCAAAATAAAATTTATTTTGAACTCAAAATGATTAGGAAAGTGCCTTTGTAAACACATGAAAATTCAACGTATTTTTTTTTATTATTTAGGATTTTTAAAAGTCTCAGAAATTTAATAGCACCTGATTCTGTGGCCCTGTGTTCCTGGATTAAATTTATGATGTTTTGTTATGGTACGTTTAGTAAACGTGTAGGTGGAAATTTCAATCATTTGAACTGGTGCTCGGATTAAAAATATGAGGCCACCATTGAATCTAGAATGCTAAGATTCGCCTAGAAATACCATAACTTCGGTTAGCGAGGGATAAACAGAAAAGTTAATTTTTAGACTTTTTGAGAAAAATCATAAAAGAATTTAAAAGAATTATTTTATTCTTTTCTCTTTTTCGTGTGAAAGAAGGTGATTTGTTGGGAATCAATGATGCAGTGATGGGTATTTTTATTGAAACACATGGATGACCTATATTCCCCAATGAAACAATGAATTTAACATTGATAAACAGTGACACTATTTCATAAATGAAACACCGTAATGACGCGATGTCACGTCATTAAGAAAATGCTGCAACGTTGTTCCATAAATAGTTAAATTTGTAGGAAAAAATAAAGAGGATGGATATGGGGGGTTATTAGGCAAAGCTCTGATGCACATACACCCTAGTGAAGAATGACGAATGATGAAGAAATCCTTTTGATGGGTAGAACCTGGAAGCGTCGTTGGGACCATAAATGATTGAGAACAAATTTGATGAAACAAACATGAAAAAATGTACGGGATTATGTGATTTGTTGTTCCCTCTATTCCCGTTCTTAAATAATATAATGAATGCAGACCAAATGAATAATGGATTGATCCACATATCATATAATCATGTGGATTGTTTTTCCCAGATCTTAAACTCTAGGATTATTCTTCATTTTATTATTATTAATTTTTCCCTATTTTCAAAATGTTAACGAGGAGGGAGAGGGGAAAAACAAACAGGGTCTGGACCCTCCAATAAACTTTTCAATGGTGCGTTCTTTGTGGTGGAGAAATAATGTGGCGAAAAGGCACATGAGGGCTGTGAAATGATGGTGGAATTTCGGTGGCCCATGGAAACACCTGTTGGCTTGCCATGTCAATGGAAACTGGACATGGGTGGGGGAAGGCAATGTGTCCTCGCGTACCTCATTGGCCAGTGTTGGCCGGCCCGAGTCGGCTGCGCGGGAGATGGCCAGCACCTATAGGCGTCGTCGTTGGGCGGTGGAAAGAGAGGGTGGCACAGACCTCGTGTTGCCCTATGTCGCACCGGATGAAACGGACTCACATCCACAGGGATAGTTGGGTGAAGCCATCTGACTTTAGGTGGACTTGATCAGATGTGGGCTGACCGAACAAGCTGGACCTACCCATCGGGCCAGTGCGGGTGGGCCGAACCCCACCCAGCAGGCTGGTCCAACCGAAGCCCAAGACCATGAACTATTCGGGCCAACCCCAACAAGATATACCTAGTAGAACCAAGCCAGACCTGGGAAGGTTCAGGTAGACCCCAGGACCTATTGCGTCGGGCCGTCCTGACCAAGTCGGACCGGTCGCAAAACCAATTAGGACCCTAATAAAGAAACACCTGTAACTAAATAACTGGGTGTCTTATTGACACGTCGGTAATGGAGATGGAGCCCCTTTTAGGAAATGTTCCCTTTGACATATTCTAGTGGGACTGACTGAGTAATGTCAGACTATGGTGAGATCACCCCCATTTCACAGAATGTGGTGTAACTAGAAGACTGTGCCTCTAATAAACTCATCCACTATGGCATAAGGACCCTTGTGAAAAAGAGGTCCAATGGAGAAAATCTAAGGGATTTTTGATGGATTCTGATATGTGAACTATGATGGATTACACTTGAATCCAACCAGGTCCATTTTACAAAATTTCACATATCTCACACACCAGGCATTCGATCGACGCGTTGTATGTCATGTTGGGACCCCTATGATGGGCCGATACCTTAGGTATGGTTTTTGTAGGACATTTTAATAGTTGAAAAAGAAATAATGGCTTGAGGAGTAGTCATTTGGAGATCAGGCATGCATTGTGTGGGAATCCAGTGGCTGGCTATGACATATGGAAGAAGAGCGACCAGTGAGGGTCAGCATCAAAAAATCTAGAGTGGGATGATCTAGCTGTATGACTAATCATCCATGCCTCTACATCAGCGACCAAGACAAGTTAGCACCAGTGACCGACATGGGTTAGCACTAGCGACGATGAAGGGTCATCACCAACAACCAATACAGGTCAACATCTAGTGACCAATACAAGTTAGAACCAGTGAACAATACAGGTCAGCATCTATCATCCAATACCGGTCAACATACAGTGACCTAGATGGATCATCAGTAGAGATACTAATGATAGGATGATCTGGATTTACGAATAGTCATACCTATCCCAGTAACCTTAAATTTAGACTATTAGAGTGAGATGTCTCTTTTTATTTGTGCATAATGATTTAGATTATTCTTGTGACATTACCTTTGTGGTATTTCTTGTGATGTTTTCCTTTGTAGATTATCGAGATACCTTGGGGTTCTTAGGGTCCCTATAGGGTATTGTTATACTCACACCTGCATGGGCTCCACCCATATGTGTGTGTCTTTTAGAGACTACTGATGCTCCATGGATGAAATTGGAGATTCGGATCGTGGAGGATCTTGGTGCGATGAGGGCAGTTGATATCCTCTTCTTCGATTTAAGACATAAAGCTACTACCATCCAGGTACATCTCTAGGGAAGATGTGGTAGCTGTTTAATTTCTTTTCAGTTTCTAAGGCTTGTATTCCAGCCCACTGTTTTCATTTTATAGTTGTATTTGTGGTTTTACTTTTCTCTCATAGTTATACAATTCTTTTTTTTTTGGTTTTTTACTTCAGTTTCCCTTTTTGAGTGTGTATATATCTCTTAGTTAATACCTTCCCTATTTGGGAAAATCCATCAAGAGTTAGTCTCCAACCCATGCCAATAGAATTCGGGCTTGGGGTAGTCACTTTCGAGCCCCATGGGATGGGTCGTGACAAAGTGCTATTAGAGGGCAGTCATTTATAACAAAACAACTAAGATTTTACTTTTATTTAGGCAATGGTGTAAAGTGCCTTGAGTTTGGTTTTTAGTTCAGGGAGTATAGTGTTAGTGAGGAAGCCGATGTGTCAATACACCAGGACCCTAAATTCTATTTTCTAAATCGGTATATGAAAACACTCATTGCTAGTGTTTTTAAAGGTTTTATTAGTCTTTATTTAGTCATCTCACCTGGTATAATTTATTTACTATGGCACTTATATTTCATACAGGATGCCTTCATTAAGATACCCAGCCATGATTTTGATTATAGATCTTGATAGTAGTCCACTGAGTGGTGAGGGCTCGGTACATGGACCACTCGCAGTGATGGAACCTTCATGTGGTGTACCAGAATCACAACCACCCATTGATTAGCAGATGATATCAATGGATCATGCACACCAGCTCTTCGCATTGCATGAGTTCCAAAGACAGATGCCTCAAAGGTTTCAAGATGATACAAATCCCCAGGAAGTGGAGGACTATCTTGAGGTGGTTTCGCAGGTCTGTCACTTAGTAGAGACACCCACCAAGTAGATGGAGATATTGGATGCTCGCCCTATTAAGGGATCTATATTACGATTGTGGAGCATAACGCTCCTTCTGCATGAGGATATGAGCCTCACCTAGTTGGACTTTCATATACTTTTTATGGCAGTGTTTTTTCCAGCAACAGTAAGCTCTGCGCATATTCTGAAGCTACTACATCTATAGTAGGGCATCTAGTGTATGGAATAGTAATCAGAAAGATTTACTGAAATCTCCTAATACTCTAACGACATGGTACGAGACCCTTACATCAGGGCCCACACCTTTGAGATGGGGCCCTAATGAGAGATTAGAGGTGCGATATATTCAATGAGCATCCCGAAATAGGTTGTGAGTTTTGTTGATGGAGAGATTCCTTTCCGAGTACACACTGACTGTGAGATACCCTACCAGATGATAGGTAGCATAGTCATATAGAGGTGGTAGTAGATAGAAGATGCAGAAGCCCAAGTGGGCAAGACCTTTCAGAGGGTGACCCCAGGATTCAGGTTCAGAGGTGTGAAGCTCGAGAGGCCAAGGGAGGCATCAGCGAGGCACAATATATTCTTCTTGTAGGGGATAGGGTCATAGATTTTTTGAATGTCTCACTCCCTGCGCAGATGATTGGCAGACGTTGGAGGGTCCACCAAGGCTGCGATAGTGGCAGGAGCTTGAGCACCAACCAGCCACCAGATGAGGTGGGGTAGAACGACATGCAGTGGGATGTGTTCAGGGTCACCAAGAACTACCACAACCACAACTGGTGGTCCACCATGAGATTAGGGAGCGGGTGGATGGGGACAGACCCAGCTACAGGCAGTAGAGTCTTAAAATCCTGACATCCTTGAGATAATACGAGGTACGATCTGTATCTTCTATACTTTAGTAGCAGTAATTATCGGCACAAGTTCTTTCCATTATCTACGTGCTACAGACTTAGTTCGGGACTCTAATATTCTGACTGAGTAGTTATCTCAACCATTGCGTTTGGATACCTCTATGGGGGGAGATTCAGCAGTCACACGCTGTTGCCGATAGTGTGATCTTACTCTCATAGGGGAGAGTTTCTGATGGGATCTTCAGGTATTACTGTTGAAGCTTTACGACATCATTATAGGTATGGAATAGATACCATCAGTTCATGCACAAATTGACTACTTTATATTTACAGTGTGATGTACGCGCCGAGATGGAGGATAATTTTCCTTTATGGTAGAGAAGAATAACATGACAGTATAAGATCGACTTTCACATAAGAGGGTGTAGCTGATTACATATCAGCTAGCTTGAATAACCTTTGACACGATGGATGAGGCAAGTCAATAGTTTATTTTAGTAGTGGATGAGTATGAGGACAACTTTCCAGAAGATTTTCCAGGACTACCACCTCGTAGAGAGTTAGACTTCCACAAATACTTATACCCATGAACAACACTGATATCTACACCAGTATATTGAATGGCCCCTATAGAGAACTGGGAGATGAGGGTATAGTTGGATGAATTATAGAGTAACAGATTCGTAATACCTATATTTTCTCCATGGGAATCCTTGGTGTTGTTTTACATGAAGGCCGATGGATCTTTGAGGCTATGCGTGGACATTCAGCACCTAAACTAGGAGACTGTGAAGAAAAAATATCCTCTTCCGAGGATTGATGATCTGTTTGATCTGTTGAAAAAATCCAAGTGGTTCTTGAAGATATACCTCCGATCAAGATATCACCATCTTCGAGTGTGTAATGAGGACATCCCAAATATGGATTTCAAATGTTGGTATGACCATTAAGAGTTCTTAGTGATGCCTTTCGGTGTAACCAGCACTCTAGCATTGTTCATGAAGCTCATGAACAAGATCTTTCATCAATACCTCGAGCACTTTGAGGTGGTCTTAATCAATGAAATCTTGGTGTACTTGGCGTATGAGGAAGAGTATGATGTACACTTGAAGATTGTTCTGGACATTATCTTGGAGGACCAGTTAAATTGTAAGCTCTCGAAGTCTAAGTTATAGATATGGAAGGTCCACTTATTGGTACATGTCATCTCATAGGATAGAGTTGCAGTGGAGCTAGAGAAGATCGACAATGTATTTCTTTGAGAGGCACCCTGGATTGTTACTGAGCTGTGGAGATTTTGTGGATTAGCAGGAGACTATCAGAGGTTCACACCTGATTTATCCAGAGTAGCATGACCTATGACTACCCTGACATAGAAAAGGAAACCTTTCTTATAGTCAGAGTCATGCTAGTAGAGATTTAAACATCTGAGGAAGTGCTTGACCAGTGATCCCATCCTGAGGTTTCCAGATTATGGAACTGAATACATGGTTTAATGTGATGTATCAAGGACTGGAAATAGTTGTGTCTTGATGAATGATGGTGTTGTTATTGATTATGTCTCATGATAGTTGAGGCAACAGGAGATGAATTATGCGACTCACAATCTGGATTTGGAAGTTGTAGTATTCTTAATGAAGATGTGGTGACACTGCTAGATGGGTGAGTGGTTCATTATTTACTCAGACTATATGAGTCTAAGATATATTTTCTCATAGAAAGATATGAATATGAGATAATTACATTGGCTAGAGTTCTTCCAGAACTATGACATTGAGATATTCTATACTCGTGGGAAGGAGAACATAGTGGCAGATTCACTTAGACAGAGATTGAGTTCGCAGCTACTGAATGAGGCTTTAGAGTAATTATCCACACTTCAGATATCCTACGTGTATATAGATGAGATAATCTACCTCCATTCAATGATAGTTGTGCCTCCACTCCTTTAGAGAGAGATGGATACACAACTTGGACACAACAGCAGCGAGACTACACATACTTAGATATCCTCATGCCATATACCTGATGGATATTTTGAAGGTGGGAAGAATGCTATCATTTTCAGAGGATGTATAGTTATACCAGTGGCACTACGAGGGGAGGTTCTAAGTGAGTTCCATACATACCCATTGGCAGTACATCCAGGCATGGTGAAGATGTATTAGGACCTACATTATCAATACTGGAGGCCAAGAATGAATAATGTTATGAAAGACTATGTTTCTAGGTGCCTCATTTTCTAGAAAGTGAAGGCTGAGCACCAGGTACCAATAGGCTTAACCCAAACCCATGAGATACCATATTAGAAGTGGGGAAGAATATTGATGGACATAGTGATGGAGTTACCAAATACATCCAGTGGGCACGATACCATCTGGGTGATTTCTGACTGGCTCACCAATTCAGCCCAATTCCATGCTATTTGAGAGAATGGTTTGGTAGAGATATTTGGATGTATCTATGTTCAATAGATCGTGCAACATCACGGGGTTCCTTCAATGATAGTATCAGACTATGATGCATGCTTCGCATCCCGTTTGTGGAAAGGATTGCATGAGGCTTTTGGGACTCAGCTTCGCTTGAGCACAGCTTTTCACCAGCAGACTGATGGTCAGACTGAGTCGACCATCCAAACCATGGAGGAAAAGATTAATCCATGTCTATAGAATTTGTTCATAGTTTGGGGGGCCACCTACCCTTGGTGGAGTCCGCGTGAAACTACATGTATCACTACACCATTGGTATGTCTGCTTTTGAGGTGTTGTGCGAACAACCGTGTAGATCACCCTTATGCTGGAAGGATCAATGAGATCTAGCACTCGTGGGCCCAGTAAAGGTACAAGCTACCACTGAGAAGGTTCTGGTCCCCCGAGAGTGGTTGAAGATTGCACAGAGCCATCAGAATTATTATACTGATAGGCAACAGAGACAACTGGAGTTCTTGGAGTGGGACCACATATTCTTGTAAGTCTCCCCTCAATGGGGACTATGGATATTTGGACATGGCTGAAAACTCACACTTAAGTTTATCAGACCATTTCTGATACTATATATGATTGAAGAGGTAGATAAACTCTTGGAACTGCCACCACAATTGGATAGGGTGCACGATTTCTTCCATGTATCCCTGTTGAGGAGATATTTACATGACCCATCTCACGTCATCGAATATGGAATGATGGAGTTTGACGATGGGGTGAATTTTGCAGAGTACCTAGTGGAGATAAAGGATTGACATTATTGGATCCTTTTTGGGCGGTCGATAAATCTAGTTCATGTTCTGTGGAATTATAGGAATCTTTAAGAGAGCACTAGGGAGATAATGGCTCGTATACATGCCCATTACCCCACTTTGTTTGTGTAGCCTTGTTTGTCTTTTGAGGATTTAAATCCCCAATATGGGGAGAATATAAAGACCAAAAAATTCCATATAAATTTTATTTAAATTATTTGGATTTTTACAAGTCTGCGAAAATTGGCGGCACATGATTCAGAGGCCCAGTGTGCTCAGAATAAATTTCATGATCTTTTTTCAGGTACGTTCAGGAAATCCACAGACATCATTATCTATCCTTTGAACTGCTGCTCAGATTAAAAATACGAGGGAACCATTGAATCAATAATGCAAGTATTGGCCTATAAATGAATTAACTTTGACCGTTGATGGCCGAATAGAGAATTAAATTTTTGGACATTTCGAGAAAAATAATAAAATAATAAAAAATAAATATTTTATTCTTTTCTCTTCATTGTTTGATGGATGGAGATGTTTCGGGGAAGCGATGATTCAGAAATGGGGAACATTAATGAAACACATGGATGACCCATATTCTAAAATATAATATTGAATTTAATGGTGCATAACATCGTAATGACGTGGCATCACATCATTATGGAAACACTATAGTGTGGTTCAAGAAATATTTCAATGTGTTAGGAAAAATAAGTTGGATGGATTTCGGGGATTCTCGGGTGAACCTCTGACGCACTTCCACCCTAGTGAAGAATAACGAACGTCGAAGAACTTCTTTCCAGGTATGGAACCGGGAAGCATCTATGACGCCATAAACAATTGAGGATGAATGTTCTACAAAAAACATCATAAAATATAGGGATGTTATATGATGTTCCTTCTCTCTTCATTCTTGAAAAATATAATGAACGTGGACCAACTGACTAACAGGTTGATCAACATCATGTCCAATCATGTGGATGGATGTTTTAGGATCTTAAACCTGGGGATTATTCTTCCTTTTGTTATTATTAATTTTTTTCATGTTTAAAATGATAACGTGTAGGGTGAGGTCCAAAACCAACAAGGCTCAGACCCTCCGATAAACATGTACTTGGTTCATACTTTATTAAGGAGTAACAAATGTGGAGATAAGGCGTTTGAGGGTTACGAAATGACGGAAGCATTCTGCTGTCCCATGGAAACAACCACTGGCATGAAATTCCAGCGTTGAGCATTAGTGGTCGAATGAGATACGTGGAGACCAGCCACGGGTGGTGGAAGGTGGTTTACCATTGATTGTCATGGTTGTAGGGGAGGTCAGCCCGATCCATTCGTGCAGGAGATGGATTGCGCCAGCTAGAGCCACCGACAGTAGTAGCCGCATCCATCGGGCCACAGCCGGAGGGGCAACATGGACCTCATATCATGCCATGTCATGCCTGAGGAAATGGCCCCACATCTGCAAGGCCAGCTTGGTAAATCGATCCACCTTCAGGCAGAGCGGCCCGGACCTGTGGCTCAGTGGGCCAGCACAGGTGGGCCAAGCCCCACCTGGCGGTTTGGGCCAACCGCGGCTCGGTCCCATGAACAAGTCGGTAAGACCACGATGGGTTGTACATAGTGGAACCGGGACGACCTTAACAGGCAGGTCATGGGTGGGGTCAGGTCGACCACAGGACTTGTTGTGTCTGGATGGGTTGACCAAGTCGGATCGTGCCCAGACCCAGTCAGGCCCCAAATAAAGAAACACCCATAACTGACAAACTAGGTGTCCATTTGACACACTATCAGTGACATTGGGACCACTTTTTGGAAGCAGTCCCTTTGGCATATTCATGCGGGCCTGACCGAGTTGGGCCGGACCGAGGTGATATCACCCATGTTCCACTGAAAGTGGTGTAACTAACAGACCAGACATCCGATCTACGCGCTTCCAGTGGCATAAAGACCCTTGTGATAATGAAATAAATTGGAGATACTATATGTGAGTTTTTATATAGATTTTTGTGTGATCTAGGCTGGATCAGACTTGAATCCAACAAGGCCCATTTTTAAAATGTTCCCATATGTCACATACCAAGCGTCAGATATATGCATCATCTATCACGTTGAGCCCCCTTTGATAGGGAGGTCCCTGGTATTTTATTTCATTGGGACTTAGTATGGGTTGAAAACGAATCGATGGATTGAGGAGCAGAGTCGTCATGAGATTGGGCATAATTCGTGTGGGAATCCATTGGATGACTGTGACACGAGGAAGAAGACTGACCAATGAGGGTCAACATTAGAAATCCATAGTGGGATGATCTATGTGTATGAATACTCATCTCTACCTCCACATCAGCAACCAAGACAGGTCAGCACTAGTGAGCAATACGGGTCCGCACCAGCGACCAAGACGGGTCATCTTTAGGGACCAATACAGGTCAGCATCTAGCGACCAATACGGGTCAGCACCAGCGACCAATATGGGTCAGCTTATTTCAACCAATACGGGTTATCATATAGTGACCTTGACGGGTAAGAAGTATAGATACTATGGATAGGATGATATAGCTTTATTACTAGTCATCCATATCCTAGTAACATTGAAATTATACTGTTAGACTGAGTTGTCACTTTTTCTTTGTTCTTTATGATTTAGACCATGATTGTGATATCACCTTTGTGGTATTGCATGTGATGTTTTCTTTTTTTGGATTACTCTGAGACCTTTAGGGGTCTTGGGGTCCCTACGAAGTGTTTTTATACTCACTAATGCATGGGCTCCACCCGCACATGTGTGTATGGTGCAGACTACATATGCTCTGAGGTATACATTGGAGGTTTGGGTCATCGTGTGATGAGAGCAGTCAAGAACTTCTTATTTGACTTGAAACTTATATATACTACCTCCAAGTAGATCTCTAAGGTAGATTCAATAGTTCTTTTCATTATTTTCAGTTTGTAGGGCATGTATTCCGGCCCACGACATTTATTTTACAATTGTACTTGTGGTTTTACATTACTATCTTGGTTATAAAATTACTTTTGTTAGTTGTTAAATTCAGTTTCCCTTTTGGAGTGTGTATAGATCTCTAAGGCAATGCCTTCTATGTTTGGGAAAATCCTTCCAGTGTTGGCCTCTAACCCCTGACCTATGGAAGGAGTGCATGGTGTAGTCACATCTCGGACCCATGGGATGGGTCAGAATAACCTTGTTCATAAAATGAGAAGATGATTTTTTTTCATATTTTTGGTAATATACAAAAAAGAATTTGATTTAAAAATGACATAATATTCCTTTGATAATTGTTCTTAAAGAGTAAACATTTGGTGTAAATTAATTATATAAATAATTTTGAAAATCTTAAGACATTTTTGAATATATTTTAAGAAAACATGGTTCTGTAAGAAAACAAATTTCCAACTAAAAAGAGGAGAGATGTTGTATTTTCTTAAAATGATTTTATAAATAATTTTATTTACCATATTTTAGAAAAATAGTTTCATTACATGAAAATATAATGAATAAATATAGGATAACAATATTAAACAGGTTTATTAAATAATCATAAAATAATTTCATTCAATTTAAATGCATGTTTAAAAATATCTATTAAAATTGAAATTTTGAAATAAACCATTAAAATGATCATAATGTTGATAATAAAATAAATCAATTAATATATTATGTTTATTAGATATAAATACATATAAATGAAATAAAAATTCCCAAAATATATAATAAAAATAATTATAATCATAATCATTGAATTGAATAATCATTGGTGAATAAGATTAACTTCATGAAAAAAACACAGTTAAGAATTCCCATACCACTTGGTAATTTTTAATTAAAATCACATTTGATAATATTAATCATATTGAAACATAAAATACCAAGAATAAAAAATTATTTATAATATTACGTGTAAAATAGTAATTATATAAAATAAATAAATGAAAATAGGTTCATGAAATTACAATGTACCTCACTAAAATAGACCTGAGATGAAATCGCTTATCTTTGGATCCTTTTTAGTTGATCGTGATTTACCCTCTAGTAAATTGGTTTAAAGGAATGTATTGAACTATTTAAAAAAATAATATTAATATTTATAATATTATATATGATCATTGCATAACATCTTATCACCCATTCGTTAATAGTCTTTTATTATTTTTATTGTTTCAGGTTTTAATTGCCTTTTTTTCACAGGTGTGTTTCATAATAAAATATATTGTTCTTACACATATTATATATTAATGTTATATATGTATTAAAAACTACATAATTATAATATTTTTACATTTATTATACTTTTAAAACACATCATCAATGATAGTTATGAAAAATTAAGTACATTACAATCTTGGATATGGTAGACCATACGTACTCATGAGTAATTTTTTCCATTTTGCAATGATCATTATGAACAAAATGTACATAATAATTCATCTTTACAGAGTGATAATTAAATAATATATAAATTATTATTTATTTAATTATACATATATATAATTAATTTTTTGTGGTGATGAAAAGGGAGTCACATCGCTTCGTTAAGGTGGCAGTCCACACATTTTAGAACGACTTTATCGTCATTCATTGACTAAATAAAGTAAGAGATAAAATATTAACATATATTTATAGAATGATAAATATTAAATTAATATCACACTTGTTAAATTTACATAATATATAATATTTAAATTTATCTTTATCAACTTTTATGTGAAGAATTACTGAAAGATGAATCACATCGCTTCATGAGGAGATAGTTTGACGTACACAATAGTGAAATGTTTTTATCTCTTATGGAATGGAAGTTAAAAAAGACATATATTATATAGTTAATTTAGAGGTATAAATATTTTATAATTTTAATATATATAATTTATTTCCATCATCATACCAAACTATTAGATGTGGAAACAAAAAATCGAACGACATCGGTTCTCCATTCGGTAGTCCTCCGTAAACACAAATGATGATTTTGTAACCCATTTAATGGTTGTGAAGATGGATCTTATCATTATAATATTATATTAACATCATAGTACATTTAATGTACTTATGTTCTAATATTTTCATAGTTTAATAAAATTTTAATGAGTTGGAAAAAGAAGTAAAATAAAGATGCCTGTTGAAGAACATTGCCTCTTCATCGAGAATCCTTACTAATTTTGACCTACAACCTTACTAGGTTATCTTTATGCACAAAATAATTCTTCTAGGATGAATTTATGGATGGTTTGAAGTGACTTGTCCATGTATTGTCCAAAAAAATACCATTGAAGGTGTTATGAAGTGAGGAAAGATAGTTCCCTTTTATAATTGAGGAGGAATGTAATTCTTGTATATAGCCAAAATTATTCACTATTGGGAATTATCCCTTACCTAATGTGCCCAGAAAATTTAATAATAATGTATTTTAGGGTTCATTTGTTCTAGAAACACTTCCAAAACACATTTTATCTTTTTATTCATTAGTCTTTATGTTTATTTTTTTTATCTTTTTCGTATTTACTATGGTAGCTTGTATATTTGTTTACATATGTAATTTATTTTTTTAATTATAACATTAAATTGAGTTTGGTTATATCATTTAGTTATAAATATTCTTAAAATAAAATATTAAATATTAAATAAAAAATCTCTATGTTTATAAAATGAATTTTTATACAAAGGTAATTAATGCGTGAAACCATGTTTTTACCATGATCACATAAATTAGTATTACTTGTTCTCAATAATAATTGTTGTCAAAAATTAAGTTAAACTTACTATATAATATAAATTATTTTTATTCAAATTATCAAATATATTTTTACAAATTAATACCACTAAATTGATAGATTTTAATTTTAAATTAACCCCATAAGGGTGATGAGAAATATAGTTTTTAATTTGGAAATGGCCAATTGTTTACAATCACTTCATATCGAAATTCAATATCAAAATTATTCAATGAACAAAATTGGAATAGTTAATATAAAATTTTACTAATGTTTCTTTAAAACCAACATAAAATATAATTTGACGTTATAAATTACATAAACAAAAAGGGAGTTTTTAATTAAAATCTTGTATTTTTTATAGTTCCTTAGAAAAATGATACTTTTAAAAAGAAATAAAAAATATCCCCCTAAGATTATATTTATATCTTTATTTTAAGAATGATGTTTACTTATTAATATAAATTTTTCGAAAGTGGTAAAAAATATTTTTAAATTGGTTTTGAAATGTATGATTAAAACTTACACATAACCAATGGGTTTTATTTCTATAATGTTATCCCAAAATATCCTTAATCATGTTATATTACTAGCCATGAAATTATAAAATGGGATGTTTAAGAATTCAATCTTATGATAAATATTAAAATCAAAACCCATAATGGTATCCATAAATCATAGGATAATGAAGATATATAATATTCTAAAATATAAAAAACTCTATGTATGTTTCATGATTTTTATAATAAAAAAACCATTGGTAAAATACTTCTAAAATTTAATCCATGAACCCAAAAGCATAAATACATAATTCATTTTATAAAGGTCATTCCTTAGTCTAGGGTTTATCATAGTTCATTTATTTTCAATATTTATTTAAATCCTTTATAATAGTTTGTAATGAAAATTTGAACTATCCTCTACATGTTTCTTGGGAGTATCAAACCTGGTGTATAGTAAGGCCCATTTTCATACACTAGGTGTTGATCGGGTCAAGCCCATTGAGAACTTCTCAAATTTATTACCCCTAGGTATATCTATTTCAGATCCATGTCCACTTATAGTTTCTAGATAGGGATGTTTTTCTAGGAAAACTATGTAATATCTACTTTAAGAAACGTTGGGTTATTATTCTCTATATATACCCAAAATCATGAATTGGGCTATGTTCCCTAATCAATTTTTTTTCTAAATATACTTCTATTTTTTTTACAAAACTTCCTTTGATACCAACTATAGAGACCTGTGCATCAGTATCCTATCCTTGGAACATACTATATTAAATTGATATAAGATACAAGGAATTGAATCCCAAAGTACCGAATAGTTAATTATTCTAGGTAAATTATATATATAGATGAGTTCTGAATTAAATGCGAATACAAAAATAAAAACATTTTTTTTTCAAGAATAACATTATTTTATCTATAATATATTTGCATATCAATCATTGTACACTTCGGGGTCTCTTGTGGAAAGGAATGAAAATAATGGTAAGATCAAATGCTCAATAAGGGTTAAGTGAAACAAAACCTATCGTAAATTAAAAAGAATAACAATCATGGAAAGGTAAATAATTGAGAACATGTTACATGTAAATAAATGGATAAGTGACATTAAATATGGAATGGTAAATAATTGAGAACACATTCTATTTAATCAATAATATGTTAATAAAATGAATTTAAATATAATATCATATAGAAAATATCATGGTTAATAATTTATTAATTTATAATGAAGTAAATGCTTAATTATCAAATGACATGCTTCGGATGCATGATACATACACTATCAAGACCTTTCACAAGATGGTTTAAACTACAACTAATAACCTATATTTTGATATATTAACTAATTTTTCTCATGATTCCTGCAAATTCATCAAGGGGATATATTATATCAGTCCCCACCTATTACTATTGTTCCAAGTAATTCATCATATATCAAATAATCAATTTAAATCATGAATGAATATTCCTTGAAAAAAATTATCAATATTGAGTAAAATATACATATTTAAAAATATTTCACCAGTTATTCAAAAAACCATTAAATTAATCGTCACATATAATAACTATATATTTTTAAACAAATAAGGATGTCAATAATATATAATATGGATATTTATGGTAAATTTAATGTATATTGATCATAGGAATGTGAATTTTTCAAGGGGAAGCTAATGACTACACAATGAAACAAGGGAGAAAATGTCAATATTATCTTTGGTAAAAATAAACATAAAACATTTAATGGAATAATAAGGATGTTGTCAAAATATACCGATTAGATTATGAATAAACTGTTTTTTTCAATACTGAAAATAAATTACATAGAAATATCATCAAAATAATTCTTGATGAAAATATTCCATTTATTTTGAAAACATTTTGAAAACCCTATTATTAGAAATTAACATTTATAAACATTTTCTTCATAAATATCTTCCTAAACATGAAAATGAAACATAACAGAAATGAAGATCATGATGGAGAATAATTATGAAAATGTAATTGAAGTAAAAAAATAACATTCTTTTTTCATAGTAAAAAGGATAGGAATGTGCCTTATTCATAAAATTAAAATAATATTCCTTTCAAATTTTCGAAAAAACCCCAGACATGAATTATTTTAAAATTGATGTAAGATTAATTTAAAAAATTATTTAGTTAAAATTGATGAAGATTCAATTGATTAATAACATCTCATCGCCCACTCATTAATAGCCTTTCATTATATTTATTGTTTTGGGTGTCTGTTGCATTGTTTTCTCATGCACGTTTTGTAATGAATGGTTCGGTTCTTTCACATATTATATAGTTATTTAATCTCTATAATACTGATAATAATTTTATAATTATCATATATTTCACCGATTGTACTTTTAAAACCAATCATGAATTATGGTTATGAAAAATGAAGTATATTACATTTATGGAGACAGTAGGTTGTACATACGAATGAGTAACTTTTTCTATTTTTCAATTATCACTAGGAAAAAAGTGTAAGTACTGTTTCATATTTATAGAATGATAATTATATAAAAAATAAAATATTATTTTTTTAATTATACTTATATATATCATTCATGTGGTGTGGTGGTAAAAGGATAGCCACATAGCTTCATGAAGGTGGTAGTCAAAACGTACATGAGTGATGTTTTTCTATTTCAACGATTGAAATAATAAGATATAAAAAATTTAATTTCATTAAAAATAATAAATATTTCATAAATATTATAATTTTCCCATTTATATCACTAAAAATCATTTAGTTTGTCTTTATCTTTATACATTTGAAGGGATAATGAAAGAAAAATCACATAGTTTCATGAGGTGATAGTCAATTGTACACACGAAAGAAATTTTCTTATCTATTATGGAATGGGTGGTAAAAATGATATATTTGATATAATGAATATTGATGTATAATGATATAATTTTTATTATTTTTATCGATTTTCATACTCAACCATGAGATGTGGAAGTGGGAAGATAAATGACATTGGTTCACGAGGTGGTAGTCATCCGTACTAAAGAATTATGATTTCATAACCCATTTGATGGAAGAGGAGATGGTTTTAGGTCATACCCTTATTATAACAAATTAAATGTATATACAATAAACTTATGGTACTATATCAGTATGTTTTAATGAAAATTAATGAAGGTGGAGAAAGAAGTAATATATGGACGCTCGTTGAGGCAAATTACTTATTCTTTAGGTATCATCTTACGATTTTAACTCATCCATTTCTAAGATAGATTTAGTAAAAAAATAAGGCTTTTTTGAATAGGGGAGATATTCTTATATGTGAATTTGGATGGTATTTTCTGATCCAAAGTTCTTTCAAGGTGTAAATAAGTGAGGGAAGTGAGTCCTTTTACAATTGAAGAGTTGTGGCATTCTTATAAATGCCCAAAATTATTCACTATTGGGAGGCCCCCTTACCTCATGTGCCTCAAAAAATTAATATGAATGGAGGGTAGGTATGATGTAGTTGGAAAAAACGTATAAAACACAACCATAAACACATTTTTATCATGTTTTTCATTAGTCTTTAATTTTCCTCAAATTTATTTTTTTATCATGGTAACATAGATCATTTTATTTACCCAGGTAATTTATCATTAAAGAATAAAATTAAAATGAGTTTCGTTATATAAATTAGTACTATAGATTCTAAATATGAAATCAAACTTATAAAATAAAAATAATATGTCTGTGTAAAATTAATTTTTATATAAACCCATGTAGTTTACAAAACATTGTTTTAACCTTACTCATGAAAATTAATTTTAACTATTTCTCTAATTATTAAGATAAATTTTAAAAAAGAAAATATTAGATTATATAAATTATTGTTATTAAAAATATGGAATCTGATTTTTCATATTCGACAACCAGGATTGTTAGAATTTTATTAAAATTAATCTGAGAGAAGCGACGACAAAGCATGGTTTTAATGTGATATTTTTCAAAAGGATACTATGTTTTTATTAAAAAATTAAATACGGAATTATTTACAACGACCAAAATTTGATTACATGATATAAAATTAAACTAATAATACATTAAAACAAAACAAAATATAATTTAACATTTAGAAATAATTAAATTAAAAAGAAGTTTTAAATTAAAATCTAGTATTTTTACTCTTCATCAAAAAAATAATTTTTTCTTTAAAACCCAAAAATTTCACCATAATCCAATTTAGTATTATTATTTCAAAAATAAAGTATATTTACAAATATAAATTTTCTAAAAGTGAAAATTTTTAATTTTCATTTTTCTGTACAATGCGCAATTAATCAGTCTTTTAGAAAAATTATGTTTTTTATAAAATATTTTTTTCTATTAAATAATTATCATTTTGATACTAAATAATATATAAGAAATAAATGTGTGTAAAATATATATTTTCAGTAAGTTATTTATCATTATTCATGGCCACTATCCACTAGTTTGGTGATAACTATCATATTTTATAATATTTTCAATAACGTATGGTAGATCGACAAAACTTGTCCCTGCATGTAATGAAAGATATCAAAGAAAATCATTGTTGCATGTAACACACACTGAACATAGTGTATATTAAATTGAAATCTATTAAATATATTGAATTTATTTGAAAAACAAATATATCAAAATTCCTCACGGTGCTATAGCAATTCAATAATTTGTGTTGCGTGTCATACACACTATCAAATATAATGTTCATATATTTATTTTTCTAATTCTTATATAAAATAAACTTCTTATGCAATTTTGGGATTTTTCAGAAAATATTGATTTACATTGAATTGTGAAAATTGCCAATTTTTGTAAAACTATTAATGCTTTTAAATAAATTAATTTATTTGAATGCCCAATTTTATTCTAAATTAACATAGGTATTATTTATTAATATTTTTTCTACATAATTATAGTTGAATAAACATTAAATTTAATTTTATAATAAGTATAATTTTTGGTACTAAAAGTGATTTTTTGGAAAATTATTCTATTGTCTATAATGTTCAACTATTTTAATACACTATAAGAAAAATTGATTTTTGCGATAGGCTATTTTCGACGGGAATTAATCCTGTAAAAAGTGTCTTTCCCAGGGATTATTTTCAACGGTATATGGGGACCTATCGCAAAAAGTTTGGCATGGTTTGCACGGAAAACCGTGTGAAGGTTATTTGTGATGGGGGGATTCCCCCGTCGTAAATATTGTGTGGGTCGGAGGGTATTTATGACGGGTTCCGTCGCAAATACCTGGCTGCGGTAAATAGGTTTTTGCAGCGGGACAGTCTCCTGTCACGAAAAGTGTGTCGGCAGGTACCTTTTGCGACGAGTCCCATCGCAAATATACTTTTAACCGCTAACTGTAATTATTGCAGGCGAAGGGTTTTGTGATGGGTCCCATCACAAAAAATACTATTTGCGACAGGAAACCCGTCGCAAATAGTTCCGTCACAACTAACCCAACCTGTATATACCCCCATCCATTTCTGCATATCCTCTCTCAATTCTCACTCACACACACTCTCTCTCTAAACTCTATTATCAGAGCAAAAATTTGTGTGAGATATTTTTTTCCTGAAAAGTAGTAAAGCCGTCTACATCAATAGGAGATCAAGTTTAAAGGTATTAATATTTTTTAATTAATTTAGTATTTATTTTATTTTTTATGGTAATTTTAATTATTTTTGATTTGTTGTAATTAAATTAAATTTAAATTGTTTTGTTATCAGTATTTATTTGTAATAATAAATTGAAATTATTAGTACGAATTTTTAATAATTAGTAATAAATAGGAATAATTCCTAATAAATAGAAATAATTGGTAATAAAAAGAAATAATTAATAATAAATAGGAATAATTAGTAATAAATAGGAATAATTAGTAAGAAATATGAATAATTAGAAATATATAGAAATAATTAGCAATAAATAGAAATAAATATCAATAATTAGAAATAATTATCATTAATTACGAATAGTTCGCAATAATTACAAATAATTAGCAATAATTATGAATAATTACCAATAATTACGAATAATTAGTTATAATTACGAATAAATGGCAATAATGACAAATAATTAGCAATAATTATGAATAATTTTCAATAATTATGAATAAATAGAAATAATTAGTAATAATTAGTAATAATTATGAATAATTAGTAATAATTAAGAATAATTAGTAATAATTAGGAATAATTAGTATTAATTATTAATAGTTAGTAATAATTAGTAATTATTTGTAATTATTAGGAAAAATTAGTAATAATAAGGAATAATTAGTAATAATTAGTAATATTCGCAATAATAAGGAATAACTATAGATAATTAGGAATAATTAGAAATAACTATGAATAATTTGCAATAAATAGAAATAAATATGAATAATTTAAATTAAATATGAATAATTAGAAATAAATAGGAATAAATAGTAATAAATAAGAATAATTAGAAAAAAAGTAATAATTAGTAATTAATAGTAATAAATAGTAATAAATAGGAACAAATATGAATAATTAGAAATAATTATGAATAATTTGCAATAATTAGGAATAATTAGTATTAAAGTGTAATAATTAGTAATAAATAGTAATAATTAGAAATAATTAGAAATAATTAGTAATAAATCACAATAATTAGAAAAAAAAACCAATAATGAGAAATAATTAGTAATAATTAGCAATAATTAGTTATAATTGGCAATAATTTGTAATAATTAGCGATACTAATTAATAATTAGCAATAATTCAAAATAAATGGTAATAAATAGTAATAATTTGGAATAATTAGTTATAAATAGGAATAATTAGTAATAAATAAGAATAACTAGTAATAATTAGTAATAATTAGGAATAAATAGTAATAATTTGGGATAAATTGGAATAATTAGGAATAAATATTAATAATTTGTAATAAATATGAATAATTAGCAATAATTAGTAATAATTAGAAATAAATAGGAATAATTAGCAATAAATAGGAATAATTAGCAATAATTAGAAATAAATAGCAAAAAATGGGGATAAATACTAATAAATAGGAATAAATAGTTATAAATAAAAATAAATAGTAATAAATAGGATTAATTAGTAATAAATTAGAATAATTATTAATAAATTAGAATAATTAGTAAAAATTATTAATAAATATTAATAATTTAAAATTATTATTAATATTTGGTAACAATTATTAATATATAGTAATAAAAATTATTAAATAGTAATAATTAGGAATAAATATTAATGAACAGCAATAAATAGGAATAAATATGAATAAATAGGAATAAATAGAAATAAATAGGAATAAATTGCAATAAATAGGAATAAATACAAATAATTAATAATAAATAGAAATAATTAGTAATAAATAAAAATAATTTGTAATAAAAAACAACAATTTAGAGTAATTAGCAATAATTATGAATAATTAGCAAAAATTAAGAATAATTATCAATAATTAAGAATAATTAGCAATTATTACGAATAATTAGCAATAATTATGAATAAAATGCAATAATTAATTATAATTAGAAATAATTAACAATAATTAGATATAATTAGCAATAATTAGAAATAATTAGCAATAAATATCCATAATTAGGAATAAATACCAATAAATAAGAATAAATTGGAATAAATTGGAATAAATTAGAATAAATATGAATAAAATAGGAATAAATATAAATAAATAATAATAAATATGAATAATTAATAATAATTATAAATAATTAAGAATAAATAGTAAAAAATAAGAATAAATGGGAACAAATAGGAATAAATGGGAATAAATAGGAGTAAATATGAATAAATTGTAATAAATAGTAATAAATAGGAATAAATAGGAATAATTACTAATAAATAGGAATAAATAAGAATAAATAGAAATAAATATGAATAAATGTGAATAAATATGAATAAATACGAATAAAAAGGAATAAATAAGAATAATTGGGAATAATTAGGAATAATTAGAAATGATTAGGAATAACTAAGAAGAATTAGGAAAAACTAAGAATAATTAGGAATAAATAAGAATAAATAATAATAAATAGGAATAAATAATAATAAATAGGAATAATTAGGAATTAATAGTAATAAATAGTAATAAATAGAAATAATTAAGAATAATTAAGAATAGATAGGAATAAATATGAATAATTAAAAATAATTGGGAATAATTGGGAATAATTGAAAATAATTGGGAATAATTAAAAATAATTAATAATAATTAGGAATAATTAGTAATAATTAAAAATAATTAGGAATAAATAAGAATAATTAATAATCATTTGGAATGATTAGGAATAATTATTTATAATATCAATTTTAATAAATTGTAATAACTTGTAATAACATTGCTTACTTTTTAGTGGATTGACAAAACTCCTTTTGCTCGATGAGTCGTCTTCTTTCAAATTTCAAACACTCAAAAATTTATGAAAAGTATGCCTCTACATATGCATATCTAACTCGTATGCATGAGTTTGAATATGAATTATTAAGACCACATTTTTCATAATGTTTTTAGGTGGTGATAGTTGCAAGAAGATGATTCATTGTAAAAAGGGGGTTATTTTGTCAAACATCACATTTAATTGCATCTTTCTTACACTGAAATCCCAATGAAGAATCTTCTTGGTGTTATACTTATACATTCCTGTATGCATGAGAATGAATATGTGTACGTCCGAGCAGGTTCTTTACTGTCATTTCAGTGGGAGAAATTAGCAAGTAAATGAGATGTCAGACAAATGAATAGACGTCAATCCATAAGAAATTGTATCTCCAAAAATTATTGTTAATTATTAAAATGTAGTTGTAATAATTTGTGTTTTTTTAGATAGCTTTTTTAAAATTTCCAATTATTCAAAAATAGTGATGCTTTTATATTTTGTAGAAAAAATTGGAAGAAGGAAATCGACATCAATCATTATTAGATGATCGCGCTTGGATAAATCAGCACTAAAATCGAAATGGTTCTGGTTTAAATCATGTATATATTGAGGGTATTGATGATTACTTATCATTATCATCATCAAAACCATAATATGTTTCATAAGGAACAATTAAGTTTCCTTGTAAAAAATGTGCCCTGAGAACATTTGATACATTTGACAAGGTTGGGGGACATCTCTTGCGGTTTGGTTTTCAATGAGATTATGTTTTCTCATCTCAACATGGGGAACACAGTTCTAGAGAAGATACTAATAACGTGATTCTAGATCCATCATGGTTTTAAAATTTAGTACATGATGTTGATGGTCCATATGTTCAACAAACTGAAACTCAAGATGATATCAATTTAACTCCTATGTTGGAACCATCTGTGTTTTTTGATTAGATGAGGTCTACAGAGGATACATTATATCCTAGTTTCAAGATAAGAAAATTAGAAGTGGTTGAAAAATTTATGGATATTAAATCAGATAATGAAATGTAAAAAAACTCTTTTGATCAGATATTTTTTTGTTAAAACAATATTACATAATAAAAATGTGTTTTCTGAAAATCACTATAAGGGAAAGATTTTTGTTCGTAATATGGGCCTTAGTTATCGGAAGATTCATGCATGTGAAAATGATTGCATCTTATATTCAGGTGAAAATGACTCATTGGATATTTGGGCCACATATGGCCAATCGAGGAATAAGGACTCTCAACACGAGAAGTCTATATTGATTCCTATAAAACATTTGAGATATTTTCCCCTCACACCCAGGCTGCAATGTTTATTTATGTCTCAGAATACAACGACAATGATGTCATGAAATAAAAACAATATTTCTTCCGATAAAAGCTGGAATCATTAATCTGATGGTGATTCATTGAAACATTTTTACCATTTTCATCTATCATTTTCTTTAGAATCCCAAAACGTGCGATTGGGTCATTCTACTAACAGTTTCTATCTGTTTGGTTCTTATAGTAGTCAGTATTCATATTGGTATGACTTTATAACTTCGTACAATTTACCTCTATGAATTTTGATGAAGTAGCCCTATATCGTTTTGACCATATTAATCCTAGTACATTCAAAAAATCATATTTATGTTTACATGAAACCATTGATTGATAAGTTAAATGCATTTTGGAGTATTGGTGTTAGTACATATGATCCTGTTGTGAATCAAAATTTCATATTAAAAGCTGCATTGATGTGGATAATTAGTGACTTTCCGGCATATGGCTTGTAATCTGGATAGAGTACACATGTTCTGAAATAATTTCTTTACTTTATGAAGGAAAACAAAGCCTTTATGCTCATAAATGGAAACAGAACATTCTATTTTGACTGCCATCATAGATTTCTTCCAACTAATCATACTTTTCGAATGAAAAAATGTCATTTCAAAAAAGGAACAATTGAAAGTGATGAAAATCTAAAAATTTCTCCGGTAAAGAGTTAAAATCAGTTGTATTTTCATTACCTCCCATCACCATTGGGCCAACAGTAAACCAATAAAAAATTAATTTCATTGAAAAAGAACATAATTTGATAAAAAAAAGCAGTTTTTGTGATCGTCGATATTAGTCTAATTTTTTGGTCCACCACATGTTGGATGTCATGCATATTGAGAAGAACTATTTTGATAATTTATTTCATATTGTTTTGGATACACCAGATATGACCAAAGATACTGTAAAATCACGATAAGATCTTGCCAAAATTTCAGGCGACCAGAACATAAACTATTTGAAAATGTCAGATCACAAAGGTTAATGAAGAAAAAATAATCTTATACACTATCCAAAGAGATTCACTTATTATTTTTTCATTGGATGGCATATTTAAGACTTCCCGATGGCTATGATTACAATTTGGGAAGATGTGTTAAGAATGGTCATATTACCAAATTAAAAAGTAATTATTGTCATTTTATAATTGAAAAACTTATGTTGATTGGATTTAGAGGTTTGATTAATTCTATGATTTGGGATTCGATAACTGACATATCATATTTTTCCGAGATATTTTTGTATCAACAACAGACTATGATGTTCTAAGAAAACATGAAGAAGTTGTTGTTGTAATTATATGTAAACTAGAAAGAATATTCCTGTCGACTTTCATTCACTCAATGAAACATTTGATATTACATTTTCCATCCGGTAGAGTTTCGTTGGATGTACCCATTCGAGAGATGCATGCAGAAATTGAAGAAAAATGTATGCAACAAATCAGTAGTTGAAGGGTCAATTGCTTAATCTTATTTGCAAGAGGATATTTCTTTTTTCTTCTCTCACTATTTTGAATCTGAATATCCCTCAAAACACAGCTGCATGGGACTCAATGAGGGAAATCTTAATGGTGAAATGGAAAATAAATTGTTAGTTTTTAATCAGTCAAATATTATATTTGATGGAGATCAAGAACAATGGATTTAAGACGATGAACATCACAGAGTTCATACATTTGTTCTGCTCAATAGTGATGAAATGAAATCATTTTTACTATGAGTTCTTCTATCACTTATTCTATAATTTATGTTACAGTATGTAAACTTATTTTATTTGTAGGTTATATAATAATCATATCAATAAAAACTACCAAAAATTATAGTAGCATCTCTTGAAGAACACAGACAAAAAAATCTCAACGGTTTCAAAAAATGGTAACATAAATTATTTACAGTTTAATATCAGTTCAGTTTACGATTTGTTATAGGGATAACTATTTTACAAATTTTCAGGTGTCTCAACATGCTGATAAAATTGATAAGTGACAGTGTATATTGAGTAACCCAGAATCCAAAATGGTTAAATCTTATAATGTATATGTGGTGAATTTTTTTCTATTTCATAAATGTGCATATGGGAAATAAAATAAACAATGAGCAGTGGAGTTGGTTTGAGAGGATCACATCATAGAGAAACAAAAGTAAACTTTTATGGAATTCTGGATGAAATTATTGAGCTTTGTTATCTAGTACAGAATTACATAACGATTTTTAAATGTTAGTGGTTGGATACTGAGAGAGGCTTGTGTGTTCATCCGACTCATGAAATCGTCGATATTAAATATAACACCTTCTTGCAGTAAATGAACCATTTTTACTGGCATAATAGGCACATCAAATATATTACACAATGTATTGTGCTACTTCAAGAGACCTGAGTGATTGGTGGAGCATAATAAAAATGAAATATCAGGAAAATCAGTTTACTCAAACTAAATGTGGTTCTGCTGAAGTAGAAGGAATTGAAATTCATCAAGAGACACCTCAAAATCCATCTTTTTCACAAAGACATGTGAATATCGATGATGGCACCCTACAATTGAGGTTTGATGCTAACGAAGATGTTAATGATGCTGTAAATGAATTTGAAATGAAAATAGATGATTAAAGTGAAACTCATATGGATATTGATAATGCTAAGGAGGAATATGAATACATTCACATCATCAGATATGAAGATGATGATGAAGGTGAACATTGAATAGTTAAATTCCAGTTATAATCATAACTATTATATTTCTCTATATAATAGTTATTTCCAACTATCTACTTTCAAAAAACATTTTATGTTTTAGATGGACCATGATCTATTTTGTGACTTACAGGAGGCTGAGCTACCTTTGGATGAGGGGGAGTTGGGATCATCTAACCCTCAGCCTACTGGCGGTTCATGGGGTATGCGGAGGGGGTGTGGTCTTACGCAACTGATGATTACTGACCCTATCCCTAAGCGACGTTCATGTATTGGCTTCGATCCATGCATACAGAGGTATGGAAACCTGTATATTTAAGTTAATTTTCATTAATTAATTAATTTATATATCATAATTTATCGATTATTTATTCTTTTTTCTTTGTTTTACACATATAGTTGTTGGAAACAGGGGCATGATCTTGCACATTTACTTTTCTCAACCATTGATCACATGGAAACAGATTTTCTTTGATGTGCATCTTGGTATTTTTAATCATTTGCTGATACGTAAGTAAATAATATTTATTTTGAAATTTATATTATTAATAAATTTATATTATAAATAATTTGTAGGGTTTGTAGTATCCCATCAATGATAGAATGTGTGACGCTATCTACACGGCATGGGAGGTGTCTATGTGTGACTGTTTCCAACCTTTTTTGCACAATTTGAGAAGGACTATCATTAAGAATGTTGGAGTGACAGATTTTGATGAGTCATGTAAAGCCCACTGACCATAGTACATTTCATCTCACATTTGAGATGGATTATCTTTACACTAGTTTGGTGGTGGATTTCTGAGTAGGTCTTTAGTGGGTTAGCAAAACCAGGGGAGACAAGAGTTAATGAATCGAGCTGGTAGTTATACATTCAGTATGCATAGAAAGCATCTGGTAAGTATATATATTTTAATATATTATATAACATTAAATATAATCAATATATTTTATATTTTTATAGGCAGTTGAGAATCTCGATATTATATAGTATGATGTATATCAGAGGATGTACAATGATTTAAAAAATCCATAGATTAGAGGTGATCACCAGTTTCAGATTGTGGTTAGTATTATTTTTTCATTTTGAAAATTAACTTCATATAATATTTTCAAAATTTTTATTTCATATTGGAATCAAAGGAGTCATATGTGGCTTAAAACTCTCAGACACAAGCTAAGAGTCAGGATGAGGTGACTGATAAGACTAGTGCCCAGTATTTTGATGAGGCGGAATGGATTTAGGAAACTCAGTATGTCATTGAAAACGGTCGAGTAGTTGGTATCAGCTCTCATGTGACTC
Source organism: Viscum album (assembly GCA_963277665.1). Taxonomy (NCBI): domain Eukaryota; kingdom Viridiplantae; phylum Streptophyta; class Magnoliopsida; order Santalales; family Viscaceae; genus Viscum; species Viscum album. Next base: position 134,415,329 of record OY728162.1, read on the forward strand.
TTGGTACTTATTATGGTACTATTATGATGCCGACGTCCTACTCGATATGAGCTCATAGAGAGGCATAATCTTCTACCTCACAGTTTGAGGTGCAGTTGTGTACTCAGACTGAGCTTATATAGAGTTTGCAGAAGCAGCATGAAGAGATGTCTCAGCAGTAGTAGTAGTAGTAGTAACATCACGATGAGGAGATGCATCGATGGTGGCAGCAGCATCACGAGCAGATTGAGTACATGCATCATCTAACTCGTAGTTTAGGGATAAATTTTCCTCCACAATCTCCTACAACTCCTCTACCTCATCCAGAATACGACCCCCAATGATTTTTTATGTTAAAATCATTTAAATTCAAGAGTTTTTGTAATACAAACTATTTTAAGTTTCTACCTTTTATATTGTTGTGAATATTGCATAATTTAATTTTTTTTATTTTTAATATATCATTATTTATTATGATAATTATATTTTTTTTAATGAATGTTTATTTTACTAATAATAATAATGATATTTTTTGTGTTTTTTATATTTTTGTGAATATTTAGAATTTTAATAATTTTTTATTATTTTTATAATTTTAATATTATTTTTTCAGTAATCATATTTTTATTAAATATTTTTTTTGTTATTATATTATTTAATGTTTTATTTATTTAACTAAAAATAATAATAATATTTTATGATTTTTTTTTAGATTATTTAGAATTTTAATATTTTTTATTTTTTTATTATTTTAGTAAAATTATTATTATTTTTTCATTATTTATTATTTTATTAAATATATTTTTGTTTTTGGTTATTATTTGTGATGGGACATTTTGAGACGGGATGTCGTCACAAATAGTTCAAATATATATTTTTTAATACAATTTTCGACATTACCAAGGGCTCGTCGCAAATACTATTTGCGATAAGCCCGTCGCAAAAAGTTTATTTATATATAAAGTATATAATCAGAGATTTATTCATGATGGAGAACATCCCTTTCGAAAAAAATTTATTTACGACGCCATTTTATGTAATGGGCTATTTGTGATTCGACCCCATCACCAAAGCATATTTACGACAGGATACCGTCGCAAATAGCATGTTGCATATAACACAAATTCCAGTTGTGGTACAATAAAATAATCCCTAATGAGGAATGTTATATATATATTTTATAGACTATATATTATTTATTTTTAATTTACATTTATGCAATGATTATTATTATACGTAGAGTTAATATAAAATCATATTATGCGTGAAAAAATACTCTTCATGAAAAACAGTTTTTTCATCTCATCTGAAGATTTTATTTTAAATTTAATTTTTTTTCAACAATAGAAAACTTATTTGAAAAAATAAACTTTATTTATTAATTTATTTTTTAAATGTTATGTTAGGGTTATTTTTTGAGAAAATGTTTAATATATTAATTTTTTGATGAGTAGTTAAAATAGTGATTTTTAATTGAAAACTACTTTTTTGTTTAATTTTTTATGTTGATAAATGATATTTTGAAATGGGTTTAAGTTAAAATTAGTTCATGTATATATACATTATTATAATTTAGTTTTATAGAATAAAGTTGATATTGAATATCTATATCTAATAATTTTAAACTTTTGGACATTTTAGCTTTGAAATCTCATTCTCTCATCACATATGAGGTATTAATTTGAAGTAAATTCATTCAATTTTGTAAATTGAATTAAAAAATGGATTAAATATGATTAATCAGAATAATATATAATTTATACAATTTTCATTATAATTTTTTGACCAAAATGAATAGTGATAATAGAAAAAATTAAATATGGTGGTTAATGTAAAAATGGGTTTACCTGTGAGTTAAACAAAAAATATAGGGACACAATTAAAAATTAAATTTTCTAAAAACAATTTTCTATATATATTTAGACCATAAAACCTATAAGGTTATATTATGTTCCATTTTTACCCTCTTTTACACTAGATAAATGTTAGAGCACTCAATTCTTTTCAAAAATAACAAATATGGAATTTCCCCCACTTATAAAATGTCACCATATCTCCTCTCATCATCAAACCAGAAAATGATTTTGTTTCACCCATTATAATAAATATACATTTAAAAAAAATATAATATCACCCTATAATCCTTATATTAGGAATACATACATCCTAGTAAGGTTTTCGTTCAAACTTAAATAGAATGGGTAAAGATGAGTAAATGTTCATCAACAAAAAATTTTGTTTAATAACCCACCACACCAGCTAGAATTATTTTTATATGATTATTATATAATGAAATAATTATCAACTATGTCATGATATTTATTTAATTAATGGATTACTTAAAACCATATCCACTATTAATCAAATTGTTTATAGAATCATCATTCGTGTGTATGGCAGACTACTGCATCGCGAACCAGTTCCATTCGTTTTTCCATTACCACCTATCAAGGATAGACATAATCATGTATATACTATTTAAATTTGATATTTATGATATTTATGATTTCATTATTATTTTTTAATTATTATATCATACATACCTACATATATTTCATTTTTTAGGAATATTATAATGTTGTTTGTGTGTGTGGTGGACTAGCACCTCACTAAGCAATGTGATTCACTTAGGGTTTTCATTAATTGTATTAAAGATTGGATTAACGAAATTATGTGATATATTTTAAATAAATATAATTCTTTAATGATAATATATATCACTTATTTTAATATACATCAATCCAAAATAAATTGGAAATTCTGTTCATGTGTACCTACAACCTACTGTCTCTAGGAATGGTGTATTTCATTTTATATCACTAAATTATATAGATTAAAATATATAAATATATAATTAATATATATTTTATTTATATCAGGGTTATAATTATTTATTTCATGGAATCATGATCAATGTAAGATGACCATGATTATAACAAATAAACTCATATACAAAAAATTGTTGTTATCTAGAATGAAACTTTAACATTTAATTGTTAATAAAATTTTAATAAAGGGACATAATCATACCATATATGGTATTATATATGTTAATATTTTTTTAATATATGTATAATGAAATTTTAATTATATAAATTATTTATCAATGAGTACGACGGCAGTGAAGACTTTAGGTAAAGGATTTCCTTCTCACATTTTACTTATGTAAGACACAAGCCATATTCAATACCAATTTATTTTATTTGGTGTATATACTACACATGAATTTATTTTATTTCTACTAAACTGACGATAATTTTTATTTAAATATACATTTTAGGATACCTCGTTCATTTGGATTCTAACATCAATGTTTTTAAAGTGGTAATAGAATTTTTTTCTCAATTTTTCATTCTTTGAGAGATAATTTATGTTTTCCACCTACATTCTTTCATAAGGTGAAAATAAATCAAATTTTACATGAAATATCCTAATATTATAAAACTAAATTATATTTTTTGTTTCATTTAATGTTATTCCTCCATGGGCATTATGTTTCAATGTTACAAATGTGGTATAGTGTTTTATAGTATAATATCATATATTATCAAGACTGATTATGGATATACTTATAATGAAGAAAAAATATTATATATCACTCAGTGAACTAATGAAATTTATTATCCTATGTTAATTTCATGGGAATACATTTCTACCTCATTTTCCATTATTTATGTAATCAAGAGTTTAAAATGAAGGTTTTTAAGAAAAAATGGTTTTGGTCAAAACTCCCTATTTATCCAAAACCAAATTTTATAAAAAAAATTATAAAATGATTTATTATTTTCTTATTCTTTTTTTTTTAAATTACCCATGTATTACTTTTAAAAAATAAATGAATATTCATGTTGTTTTACAAAACAATGTCTATTTAGCTTTTAATAAATATGTGAAATGACTATTTCTTTTAATGTGTATGACATGAAAGAAACATTTCATCATCCTAACATGTATTTTCTTCGAATATTATATTATATATTTATATAGTAAATTTAAAATAAATAATTTTCCAATTTATTTTATGTTTTAAAATGTTTTTTCAATGCATAATGGAAATTTTACTCAAAAAATGTTTTAAAAAATTGATGAAAATAATTTTTCATCTATGATATCATACTTTGATATTATTTATTTTTTACAATTTATATTAACCAAATATTCGATTTTTATTATTTCTCTGAATGGTTTATTTTTTTGGGAAAGGATATTTATGAAACCCATTTCTCTTATACAAGTTAAACCATAATATAACTCATTTGAAGCCTTCTTATTTTAAAAGGATTTATTGTGATAAAATAATGAAAATATTGTTAAACCTATCAATTTTATACATGTTAAATATAATGAAATGTTTTTAATCCATTCAATTTCTTTGGTTATGATATAAATAATTTTTTATGATCTTTTATCACACTTATATATGATTTCCATTATGTGATAATTGTTACATTATTACCAAGGATGGTGGTAAAATTATAATCAAATATGGTGGTTGAGTTATAACCAATGATGGTGGTAACCTGGTAATCAATGTACTCTGAGACCTATATCACCCAACAATTCATTGTGTAGAGATTTATATATCATGAGATAGAAGGGATTGGAATAAGGAGTGAACCTGCATCAGTATGATAAGACTATAATAGGGAGTAAACCTAATTTAGTATGACAGTAATGAAATGAGAAGTGAAATCAGTTTAGTAAGGTAATTTTTATAATATGATAGATTTGGGTGTTAATATTTATTACTATGATGGTTTGGAGAATGAACCCATTCCACTGTGAGGAATGGTTTTCTACTAGGAATGGTGGTGTGACCCACAACATAGGTTTATCCACCCACTGAGTTCTCTTATATGTTTTGGAAATGCTCCTTGAATACTTAGTAATTGATATTCTATACTTATGTTTATGACACACTTCTTTGTTTTGTGCCTATGTCATAATCAGGTTCCTCATTTTCTTTGATTATCTTAGGAATCATGTCAAATGAACATCTAATATTTATACAGTAACTCAGTATTATGATATTTGATATGTATGGTATGGTTTTCAAATGATATGTTCTTGTTATCATACCATTATGTTCATGTTATGCTTATGTATCTTATTTGTTTACATATACTAAGCATATATGAATGTGATTTATTATGTTTTTTTCCCTAGGTTATAATGAAAATAATTATGTAGGATATTTCAATGAATTGTTATAGTTATGAATAACATAGTCAAAGATAATGTAGATCACTTATAGACTTTGTTTATGCTTCCATGTTTCCAAAGTCATAAAACTATTATAGTCCACATGCATGTTTTTGTATAATTTCGTGAATATTAATTTAAAAATACTAAATATATATGTTAAAAAATACTAGTTCTCTATAATTATCCTTAATTAATTTTAAAATAACACTTACTATACTTTCATCATGTTTTATAAAAAAATATATCATTACACAAGCGTACGTATAAGTCACCATCTCTATGATTGTAATGTTTTTCATTTTTCATAACCATAATTAATTTTTTTTTCAAAATAGAGTTTATGTAAAAAAAAATTAAAAAATTAATGATTATTATTTTTAATATGATAGAACAATGACCCCTTGTATGATTGTCAACATAACAACACAATTTTGAAATAATGAACTCAACATCCACGAATCAACAGATTTGGAAAAAACGATTATATAATTAAAAAAATAAATAAATTAAACTAAGTAAATGGTTTATATATAATTTATTTAACATGGAAAATATAATTAATAAATAAATTAATTTATATAATTTTATTTTACATGAGACAAAATACATGCATGACAATCTTGGACTCGGCTCATGGGTTTCAATCTCAAAACATCCTTTTTTGATATTCATTTTGTATACACATAATTTATTTTATATTTTGTATATAAATAGTCTTTATGAATTATATAATGACTTATTCTGAATTCATTATATTTTATGTTTCAATTCACTTACTTCATTAGGGGGGTTAGGATTAACAATTTACCAATGAAACAAGGGATTATTTTTCAATTCCATTTTATTGATGATTGATGATTCTTAAATTTCCATTTAAAGAAAATATTTTATCATTTCATATTTAAAACCATTAATTTTATTCTCTTATGGTCACTTAAGAAATTTTCATGTAATTTATCCATTTCAGTCTTTAATGAATTTAAAAGGATTGAGAAAATGTTTTTATCAAAATCATACATCATTTCTCCCTTCATTAAAAAATACTTTTCCATTCAAAATCCCTTTATTCTAAAAATATTTTAATTATTTGTTTTATATTCTAAAATTACTTATTAAATAAATTATAACCCATGTTTTACTTTTCGAAAACATGTTTGGAAAAGATCATCTAATCCTTTTCGAAATGACGCACTTTTTGACTATTCCTAAAAAATGTAAATGGGAATTTTTTCAAATATATTGAATGTATGAAATTTTCCATTACCATTTACCAGGAACAATCATTTATAATTATATTTAAAATAGGATTCAAATTATTTTTTGTTTTTTTATTTTTTAAATTGGGATTTTAAATGTGGTATGTTTGCTTTCTTAAAGAATATTATTTTTATATTTTTATACATATTTCATTTCATCGATGACAATAATAATTATTATAATTGAATTGTTATAAAATATTTATATATGACTATTAACTATATAAATGTTTCTCTCTACCTTCCCTTAATGGGATAACACATTCCTTATAATCATTTCTCAAATTACCTCATTATGAATTTTCTTTGATTATGATATGAGGAATGATTATTTAACCAATTTTATTTTAATGGGAAATTTTAGGTTTTTTTATTTTGATATATTTCATTATATGGGACACATATTTATGTATATGAAATAAATGTGATGATTTTTCCTAGAATTATATACCCCTACAATGAATTGGATAAATTTTTAGTCTCGTGACTAACTGAAAATTTCTTTTTTTATCATCAATAAACTTTTGAGGTAGAGATTGAGAAACCTAAAAATCAATCTGATCAAAAATCCAAATTACACATGATGAAAAGGAAAACCAAAGAAAACAACCTCACCTACCCCACCCAGAAAATGATCCTACAAACAAGACTTCACATAAGCATGGCCCTTACGAAATCAGTCTCGTGCAGAAGTGCACGGGCACGATACCAATGGAATATCCATACCCTCTCAGGATCCCATTCCAAAGGCCTGCATCGATGAAGACTTTGTGCTCTAGTCCCCCTCTGGTTCATGTCCAAGAGAAAGTTTTAAATGACACCAAATATCCAAAAAAGACAAAAAACCAGAACACCCAAGTGTTGCACCTCAATCACCCCACTCGAAATACCTGGCCAAATCCTCCTTATCCGGGATCCTTACAGAGGAACATAATATTACCTGAATCCCTCTCCTTTAAAATTTTCAAGGATAGGGATGGAACTTTTAAATCAACTACCTCAAAAATCCTCCTCTCTAACATACATGCAAGTTGATCCCACATCAGAATGTACCCTTCAATGCTATTTATCCCTCTATTAAAACCCCCAACAAGAATGGAGTCCTATTTTTCATTCCATATATATTGTTCCTCATTAAGAGACAACTCCAGTGACCTCCCCATCATCTTGGTTTCCTCTTCCTCAGATGCATTGAGTATCAATATTTGATCCATCACTTCTTCTTCAGAGCTTAATAGGATAGACATGACTTGGTCACCCTTTTCTACTAGACATCAAGAGTACAAAGGCTCTTTTTCCTTATTTTTGTCAATCATCTTCTTTGCAGATCAGATCACTAGAGGAGGAGGTTACGAGGAGTAGCCTGTCTTCCCCTTCATCTTCCTGAAACCCTTATTACTCTTTGTAGGTGAATTCTCATATGTTATTTGGACATGTTCTATCAATTTGGAAACCTTCACTCTGGTCCCATTTCCCTCAGCTAGGGTAATGAGAACAGAATACACATTGGCCTCTAGGAGGCCTTTATACTTATTGCACAAGGAAACCAAGGTCTGAATCGGGGTCAGACCCCCTGCCTCCTTCACCATTTGAAAATTACTTCTAGTCCTATCACGATTATCGCCCAACGGAGTATTCTCCATACTCAAATCATACTCCCCATCCAGTGACATCATGCCAAGAGTCTCAGCCTAGATGGGCTGTATGAAGCCATGCCCCATGAATTGAGGTTGCGTGCAAAAGTCCTCTAAACCCACACCTTGAGTAGCACAAGAAGTATGAATTCTAGGACATTCCTCTTTGATGAAAGATTGGGAGTCACATACAAGTTGAGACTAATCATTCATGGACATTGCATTACCATTAGGCCATGTGATATGACTTCTCCCACCACTGAGGTCACCTATTAATATGCTAAAAACATCCTGAACATTAGGATTAGTGGGACAGACCAGCAGTTTCTCCTAACTAACCTAGTTGGCATTGGAAGAATTTGAAGGAACTATGCCAACTGCATTTGTGCCAGACCCTATGTCGCCTTTATCCAGAACATCATTCTGGGCCACCATAATAGCGGCTGATGGACCACATCTCTCATCTGGTCCACAATATATTACCTCGTCCATTCCTGTAGCCATTACACCCTCCACCAAGCAGTTCTCAAGAAATCCATGATTACCATTTCACATATCCTCCTTAGATAGAGTATTCCTAGCCCCCCACCTTCAACTCCCCATTTAATGATCTAACCATTTTCAATCCTAGAAAAAATGGAACCACTACACATAGTCCACATGCTTCTTACACCGGAATTCTTACCATATAGTAATCCAGACGAATTATAATGGATCCTTTGAAGCATCCACCTCCACACACACTCGAGGGTAAATTGGATGGGAGACCGCATTGGTCCATCTATCTGAACACAAGTAGCTTCCTAGTAGGTTCCCAAGAATATTATCAATCGATGGATTCTGAAATGGCATAGGAAGATTCGGGAAACATACCCAGACCGCCACTAATGGAGAGTCGTGCATCATGTGAAAATCATACCACCATCAGGACAAGTATAATTGAGAGATGCCAATGATCCGGGGAGCCCTCGGCTATGCCTTTATTAGATCTTTCTCTAATGCAAAATAGATCTGGATGTTCTGGTTGTCCAGCAAACCAATGGATTCCCTTTCTTAAAAATCCCAAGATCTGAACACAAATCTATCAAACAGATCGACTAAGGTTCTTCACTTCAAAAAATTGAGCGATTAATGACAAACTATGTTGGCCTGATGCTTTGTTAAACCCAGCGACCGAAATCAGAAGATTAGGATGAGTATCATGGAGATCTTTCACCTTATGAAATAGAAAACATGGTGGGAACAAAGTTAGTAACTCCAATTTTGATAATGGGAGAAAGGAGGGTTTCACTCGTGTGAAAGATGACGGAGGTTCCTCCCTCAATGGGGGAAAACCTGATCAGAGGCTACCGCCATCACAGGATAGGAGCCAAAACCATGAAATCTCCTATATAACCTCCAACATGTTAGAGATAAAGACCTTTTAATCTCGTGATATGTCTTTAATAGTACTGGGAGTGAACCTTCTTCATTATGGGACTCTGTCCACTATGTGATGTTGTCTCAACAGTTACCCGTGACTTATTATTATGTAATTTCTTTGTACATAATTTTTATGATTATATATTCCTAGGATACAATTTTATTTTATTTATTCTCCCTTGTAATTTTTTTTGAGCCTTCTCTTTTATGATATCATGTCATACCATTGACTCAAAAATTATGATTCCATGACATATTTACTTCCTCAAGGATATTTTTAGCTCACCCCTGTTTTATATGTATTACCAAAATTTTCCCATGAATATTTAGTCGTTATAACTGATTTAAGAGATCTTTAGAGATAGTAAAAGAAGTTGTTTTATTTTTGTTATGACATTGATATATTTTGACCCTAGTATTTCAAAGAAATGATGAATCACTAACTTTGAGTGCTAATTAATCTATCATTATATTAAATATCATGTTATTATATGTGTAAAAGGATTATATCTCCATTTTCCCATTCACCTATGAGCACTGTTGAACAACCTAGAACTGGATTGAAAACAAACACCACAAAACCTCAAACTCCATCATAGATCATCATAGTTACAACAAGTAGGTTTTATATTAAATGATTTAACAAACATAGGTGATCAGGTTTTTCACATTCTAAATCCCACTATCCCCTCATTTTCAATCTCACAAAGACTCTCAATCCTTAATAGCTTTAGTAGTACATTCTTCCAATTAATACTCATTTCACTCACATTTGAGAGTTTAAATAATTTTTCCTCTATAAATTTCATTCCACTACCTATTTTATAAATTTATTTTGTTGTTCCTTTTATCATGAACCATAGGTCATTAATAAATTAAGAATGAAATATTTAATATTGTATCCATATTTTAACCACTATAATAGATCCTTGTGAATACTATTTAGAAAATAATAAAAATTCTACGAATAATCCCATACATCTCCCATTATTAAAATTAATGATCTATGGTACTATAATACAATCGTCCAATGAATGGTAATTGATTTCAGTTGGTTAAAGAATGCATCTCTAGAACTATGGAAAATAATTATGATTGAAAAATGGAATTCCATCTTTGAAATATTATAAATAGATTCCGTTTTTACTACCTTGTTCAATTTAATTTATTCAAACCATATTATTAGACATAATAATGTATTAGAAATGAAAAAACAACTTTTAATGGGACCCCAGTTAGTTCCACATATACTAACAATTATAATAGTATTGGAATCCTGAATTCTATATCCATTATGTTTAATCAAAGGGCATTCTCCCGAGTTTAATTTTATGATTTCATTCAATCGCTATAATTAGAAATCATGTAATGTTATTCTAACATAGTCAAAATAATCAACTCTCATTTGACAATTATATCATTTAATGAATTCTTAAATCATTTATTTTCCCACATCTCAACATCCATGGTACCATTAAGTAAATTGATATCTATATCTATTTTTATATTCTCCTATGTATTTACATCAAACTTATTCATTTTTTTCATTCATGAAATTAACTCTACCACATCCCATCCATAGTGGTATAAGGGACTACCCATTGGTTGGATTATCTCTTGTATATTACCATATTTTAAAGTAAATCAGGACTGTTCCAAAACTTAGTTCGTATTAAATAAATAAACATCACTGGGAAATTCCTATAATGTAACTTTATTTTATAAAAACAGTGGTACCATTGTTGGATTTATGATTTCCTAACACTTCTAAAGAGATATTTTCCTCATATCCAATAATAAGTAGCCAAATATTATATTACTCTCTAAATTGTTGAGGATTACCTTATTGATGCGTATGATGAAGAGGATGTCAAAAACTGACTAGAATTTAACCCAACCTCTTAACATATTTATAATATTCATAATCAACTAAAAATAATGAAAATATTTCATAATTCATATAATGGTTGATCATTTTGAAAAATTCAATCATAAAATTTCATTTATACTCATTTTTTGAAGGATAATTATTCCAAAACACTTACATTTCATTGAATGATTACAATATATACATGGGTTTCATAGTTTCCCTTTCTCGCAACTGAAATAACATGTAATTGTTCATTATTTAAAAATAAATATTAGTCGATAACAGCTATGCGTATCATTTAGAAAAGATAATACACTTTAAAACCAGGATACTTTTATCTATATTCACTTGTTAAGGAAATTGAATCAATTATTTCAATTTATTAACATGGGTAAAATCACCAACACTCTAGTTTCAGTAAAATTGAATATATTTGGTGTTAGAGTTTTTCATATGAATTTATTCAACTCAATTAATTCTTTTTCATTCAATGTAATTCAATATAGATCACATTGAAAGTTTGACATGAAAAAATCATACTAGCTAGTAACTTGTTATAAATATGTTATCTTATTTATTTTATGAAAATTAATTTAAAAACAGAAGAACATGGGGGATTAAAAATAAAACATTAAGTAAATTGAAATAAAAATCAAGATAATTTAAATGAAAAAAGCTTTTTGGATTGAATGACTCAACCCTTGGGAGGAGACCTATTAATTTCTTTACTTCTTCCAAAATAATTATCTCACTCTAAATGACGGTTCACTCCATACAATGAAATCAAGCTTCCGTTTATTATCTATTGGGGAATATAAAATAGACTAGTGATATACAAAGACATCAGACAATAACCACATCTATGTGTAAGAAAATATCAGACTCCTAAAATGAGTAAACATATATTCCCTCTCATTCTTTTAAACTGAAACAATTCAAGACTAACATAATAGTCCCACTATATTTAAAAATAATGTTAAATTAATGAAATGATAATTTTTTAATAAAAATTAAAAAAAATAGTGAAGTAACACGGGTTAGAAACAACTATCACCTAACCCATAATTCCAATCCCCACTAGACTATCATTGTGTAAATAGAGTAAAAATATGCTATAAAACTCAATGAATCCTCTTTGAGGTGAACACTGGTTGTCCCTACCTTAATAATGGAGGTGTGAGATCTTGTATAACAAGTGTTTCATGAAATATCATGGGCCAATCAAGATCTAGGAACCTAAATTAACTCATGGAATACCAGAGTGGAGTTCATGATCCCCAAATTCTAGTAACAATAACCAAGAGAATTAGAATTTAATTTTTAGGAATGGAAAAATCAAAAATAAAAGATAATAAAATAAAATTCCCTTGGAATATTTTTATGACTACTCCACACTTCATAGTTTCATGAATAGTATTATAAACATATAATAAACCAATAATGCATAGAATGACATAACTAATAAAAAAACTAAGATATGGTGAGATACATAAAATTGATATCCTATAAGGATTGTAGGTTTAGACTATAAAAATACAACATCAAATTCAAAACATACCAAAATACCCATATGTATCATCATGTGACTCATTAAGAAATTATTTAATAAAAAATACATGAATTTCTATGAGAAACTAGAAGGTAAATATGAACCTAAATTACTTATTTATATAGATCTATGCTTCAAATTACTAGTAGGTATACCAAAACCATACCTCATTAATAACCGTTAAATGAAATATCCCTTTCAAGTATGCTTTAATAAATTCCAATACATAATACTTCTTTTCATTTTTAGATTAAAAATCAGTAGAAATTCAATTTGTTTTATAAAAATTTTCCTTGTAAAAAATGTTTTTTTATATTTTAATGAAAAATTATTTGGAAAATTACTTTTTTGAATAGTTGGTGAAGGGGGTTTTAAAAACGTCAAAAACATTCATTTTTTGTTAAATATGGATGTATTGGATATTTTAAATGATAATGAAAAAACAGTCATGCTATGAGAAGGGAAAAATAAATAGTAACTATTAAACCACTATTGATGTAAAATAAAATTAACCAATAAAATAGAAAAAACTATCAGTGATCATGGGAACTTATTTTCTCAAGGATGAATTTAAATTATAGTAAATTGAGATACAACCAAATCAGAACACCTTATGCAATCCAATTTCTTAATGACTCAATTTTTCCATTCCAAGATAAACTTATGGGAAACCCCCATAGTATATTGAAATATATATTAAGAAAATTTGTCCACAATGTGATCCTAATATAGTGTAGCATTTACTCTTCGAAATTATACTATATAATATCGGTTTCCAATTGTGTAAAAAAATAAGAAGATCTATTGAGTTATGATAAACTAAAATATAAATATAATTACATTTCATAATACACAAACATAAAAACATAAGAAATAATCGCTTCCTGAACACCCTACATAGAAAAATCCAATTAACTACAAGAAAATTAGTATAATAACTTTTTTCTATAAAATTTCCACTTTCAACCATTTTAAACAATCCAATCATGAAGAATGTTCAAAAAGAAATTTTCAACAAGAAAAATAATCTTTATAAGTGCCAACCAGACTATATACACATTATTTAAAATAAAATAGTTTTAAAACTAATCTTTAAAACAATTTATTTATGTTTATTGAATATCTAACATCATTTCTTAGTTTAAAATATCCTTTCCAATGTACCATGAACACCATTAAATATTCATATAAATTTTTACAGACAAAATTTAACACATATATATTTCAAAAATCATCAAAATTAATTTATAAGCTTCCTTCATTAATTTTTTTTCAAATATTGGTGTGGAAAATATATAAAATAAATTTAAATTATATTTCTTAAATAAGAAAAAGTTGTTGTATTCATTGTAAAACATGCAAAAACCTAGTTTTATTCTTATAAAATTAATTATTGCAATTAATATAGTAATTTTATTCTTAAAATATGTATTTATAAAATAAATAAATCAATTTTTATATAAATAAAGTGTAATAAATGACAAAAATACATATTTGAATCATTCCTTCCAATAAATGACTTTTTCATAAACACATATAACTAAAGAACAACTATAAGTGAAGCACACAAACCCTTAAATTTTAAAAATTGTCATTATAAAAATGAAGTGAGGGTTTCCTTACGTCTTCGTAAAATCCTCATAGAAAAACATAATAAATGAGGTAAAGATATGATGAAGAGTTTTATAGAAGATTACATTTAAATATTTTACATCAAACATAATGAAAGGGAAATAAATAACTAATGGAATGAGGGTAATCGAACCGGTCGAGAGTCAAGATCTATAATGTTTGAATGGAATATAAGAAAAATTCATTGTGACATAATTCTAGTATAGAAAAATAGGTAATTTCTCTTATTTATGTTCTAGGGTGGTTACATGTATTTTCCAATAGTGTGACTCCTACTGATCTCCCATAGGAACTAGAAAACATTAGCTAAATGGTTGAAAAAACTATAAAACAAACATAAATGCAGCATTGCTGACAAATAAATATTGTAGTTTGGGGTTTAATCAATTGTTAATGAGTGTTGGTAATCTAACAGGAAACCTAGGGTCGTATTTGGGGGGGTATGAATTTATGTATGAAATTATAATTATTATAGAAATATAGTTGGGAAGGTTCTGTAGAAATAACTATAATAATGGAATTATTGACCAGCTTTTGGATTTCAACATTATTATTTCGGCCTAATGGACACTAGGATTTCATACTAACAAAAAGCCTTAATTCCTTCTAGTCCTATGGGACACCTAACATCTAGGTCATCATAAGGGTTTCTATAATTTGTTTTGCATCAATCTCATGTCGATGGACTAGGCTGGACAAATAGCAGTCTATGGTGGAGTCAACTAAAATATATTGGGAGGTAAAAGGTTGTAGCACCATTGGAGATAGTTCACACACACCTATAAAAGGCTGGATGAGTCCAAACTATGTCATCAATGTTGGCTAATATGTCACTTGAAGGTGATCCAAGTAGGGTTGTAATAATAAATTATTATTTTTCTTTGCCTTCGAGTAATAATAAATAAATATCCTTTTATACTCTAGGCCCCCAATATATATAAGGGTTCCCTCTCATACATTTTAATAAGGCGCTTATCTAATAAATAAAAATAAAAAGGCCATTAGGTGAGGGATAATGTTTATTATAATTTATAAGTCAATATAAAAAAATTATTTCTCCTAAAAAGAATTTCATAGTTAATAATAACTATGCACCTAACCATGAAATCCACTATGAACTCCAATTTTTTTTATTTTTAATGAAATTGAACATTGAAATAATTGAGATGCCTAAAAAATAAATAAAAAAGTTCTAGGAATGCGAAGGTCAGTGAGTCACTATTTTCAATATAAAACATTGTAACAATAGATTTTTCCAAGTAAATTAATATATCATGGAATAAATTATTATATCATTGTTTTAGAGAACTATTGGATACAATGTAATCAAAGAAAAAGGTATAAAATTTCAATATACCTGATCAACTTGTATAACACAACTCTTCTTTTGATGAACCCTAAAAATTAAAACCATCAATTACTCATTTATTTATCACACTAACATTGAGATCTCTCTCAAAAACCAACTTCATAAGATAAAGGAAAACTAATAATTACATGAACTTATATTTAAAAAATATTAAGGGACCATTGGGTAAAAACCTTTCTTAATGGTTGGGTCGATGAAACAGAACGCTATACTTTACAAGAAAATTAGAAAGTCTCATCATGGAATGGACAACTGTGGTGGTCTTCTAACCATATTTTAACTCTCTAAAAATATGAACTCTCCAAGAAGAACCAATTACTCAAAAAATACCATGATAATGAATATATGAACTTGAAAAGGGTAGTTAAATATAAACCCCACAGACCAAGTCATCACATATTATAAACTGAGACGTGAGAAAGATAAGAAAACCCTCAGATAATACCACTATCAACTCTAAATGTTCGCATAGAAGAACTATCATAATAAGAGATCTATATACCTCCACAAACAAGGGATAATATATATAAACTAAAAATAATAATTAAGGAGACATAATAGATCATAACAAAAATGAAACAATTTTTTTAGGTAAAAAAGTGAAAAATATTGAAATCCACGAGTCCCATGTCAGAACATAACATAAACACAAGAACAGGAGAAAAAGAGATAATATAATGAAAATAGGAATCAAATAAAAAGAAAATTTTAAACAAAACACCTTAGAGTATAGCCTCAATTATAAATAAAATGGTATAAAAAGAATTAATATAAATGGTATGTTCATCATATCAGGGAATCAATAGACAATTATCCTAATAATAATATGATATAGAATGTCCCAAAATATAAAACCAAATATATTTTAAGGGAAGATAAAATGAGAAGGTAATGAGAGAGGGAAATCCTAATCAAGCTTCATTAGATTAAAACATAAATTTGGGATACTCAATATTAACTCATTGAACTCATAAAGTGGAATCATTTAAACACCTTGTTAATAGTTTTTTAAATTATGAATAAAAGATCTTTGTAGTTCTTAAATGAATTAAAATTTTCACCCAAGGAGATAGAAATTCCTAGTAACATTTACTGAAAGAATATGATATATTTTTTCTACCATAGAACTCTGTCCATGTGTAAGATCAATGACTAGAAATTATAAACATGAATCACATGTGATATTACCCTAAATAAATTTTTATGGTACTGACTCTTTGTGATCCTTCATTATTATTTTTGGAGGCAAACTTTAAGTAACAACATAAGTGAATGGCCCCAAATAAATCTATAAAAATAATATAATATTTTTTTAAATATAATCCAAAACTATATCCAATGATTCCCAATACAAAATCACAAGTACTAAATAAATTTATAATAACTTTCAATATATTTTGAATCCATGCACCATAATTTTAAAAATTATGAATCATTTTTCTAGAAGTTTTAAATATCAATAGGTTCAAAATAGAAAAATCATGTTTCAAAAACATAATATCCATTTTATCTCATTGTTAATTACCACATAACCAGTATCAAAACCTCCCCTATAAACCATATGTGTTTTTCAAAATTCTCCCATTTGAATCCATTTAGTGATTCCAAAACATTACCTCGTTTTGAAGACATTTTATAAGGAATATTTTTTAATTCCAAAACCAACCATTCTCCATCATTGGCATGTTTATAAGTAAAAACAACATCAAATTATCATTATATAACATTGAATATAATTACGAATTCACTTTATTATTTCAAAAACATGATTTTCTCAATTAAAATTCAACCAATACTTTTCCATAAACATCATTTTTGAGAATGACTATCACTTTTTAAAGAATATATTATTTACCCTTTGAAGATAATATTTTTTTTATAAAATTCCATCATAATGAAGTCAAATAACATCAATTTATAGGGAAACATTCATTAATGTAATCCACAAAATATCTACAAATTACCCAAAGAAATTATAAAAGAAATTTAATCCAAAAGTGAAACATTGGGGGGATAGTGGATGTCTATGGGGTTTCGACAAGGTTTGGTCAATAATTTTTTGACCATGAAACTACCACTAGAAGGAAAAAAACAAAACCATTCACATATTGTCTACATGGTTTATAGACTATTTAGGGTGATCATGAACCACTATTCAATACTCCATTTCTATCACCTAAAAATAATAAATATCTCTATCACTCATATGAAATCAATATAATATCAAATACATAAAATATAAATTGGAGCATACAAAAAATAGATAAAGAAAAATAAAAATTCAAGATGGAGTACCAACGATTCTATAGAAAAACCTGGCAGATAATGAGTAAAATCTTGATATAATATTATCATACCTTTCTCTAGAGTTTTATAGTTTCTGAATCTAATCTAAATATAGTGTAAAATATCAAAAGGAAATATAAAAAATAGGTCATTATAAATCCATTATCACTTACCCCTCACTCGCAAACTTACTATATCCTGAACTTGAAAATAATATAATAGATGAATTCCAAATTGAATGCTCAATTAATCCTACATTATTTGAACCATGATTATACCTAAATCATGAATAGAAGTATGAGATCAGGTATATATATTAGGAATCAGATATGAAATAAGAAATGTTTGTGAGATAATGTAATAGTGCTATATAAATAAAAAATAACCATTATGTATAATATAATAATCCCATGGGATGGACACATTTTATAATAGATTCATTCATAATATATAGATAATGAATCACCATTTTAAATACAATTGATTATCTCTATGATTTCTTCATCTTTACTAGTGGCTTTATAGATCACTCCACATTGGATAAATTTTTGATTCATGAGGTTCATAGTCTATGCATATCTTTTTACAAAATCCACTAATAGCTTCTGCAACCATTATAAAATTACCCAATCCACTATTAACATACATGGTCCCCTAGTAAGCTACTTTTCCTCCATATGATAACCTCCAATAGGCTTGGGGTTGTGACTAACATTTATTTGGAATATCTCACACTATTTGTGGAATTTGATTAATGCACTTATACATAACCCAAGTCTTTATGTGGGATATAACAATATAAAAAATATTATAATACCATATAAAATATATAAAATTCATGTAACACATAGTAATAAACTATAGAATTTGATAAGTAAAATGACATAATATAATGGGGGGAATAAAGGAACCTCATATCCCGAAATTAAAACAATCGAAATCATTAGATATGAAAATGAAAACTTAACACATAGCTTTAAAACACAATTTTTTCAACTCTCATCGCTATTAGGTACCACTATGATATCAATCCACTAATAACATATCCACCAAGATGAAAACATATTTTTTTTTCATTTGAAAAATACATTTATCATTTTGGAGAAATACTCATATTAGGGTTATTACAAAAATACCAATTAAGAACCCCTAAAAACCACATAGGATATGTTTGAATATTGGTTTTCTCAAACCCATAAAATAAAATAAAATAATCAACCCATATATTTTTAATTTTCGATAATCTAATGTATAATAGAGCCTCTTCCTTAAAAATCCATATCCATAAGAAACAATACAATATAAGAAACCTAAGAATTTATCTTACTCATGTCACTAAACCAATATCTTATAATATTCTATAGTGAGAGACTCACACCCCTCCATACAAACTATTTTATAAATGGGAGTATTGATCCCATATAGAGGAACCACTCATCATAGAATAAGAAAATCCAATAATAGATTACATAAATCTTAATAGAGTGGACTCACAGCTCACTGAATAATTTCATTATAAGGATTCAAACCCACACTGTAACAACTTAATTAAGTAATGAATAATAGATATTTTTATCTACGTCTATTAGTGAATTTGATAGTGTTTTAGAGGCTTAAAATGAGAATAAATCCAATCTTAAGCATGGAATACACTAATATTTTTAAAAGATTGTTTTACTGAATTTTAATGGCAAACCATTTTTAAATCTATATTTTGACCATTTTATAAGCTATGTTTTTCAAAATAAACTTATTCTTTCTAATTGGGACATCAAAATTTACTTTGTGTGAATTTTTGGTATTTTTCCGATAAAGTTGATTTTTTTAATGAATAGTGAAAATATTGTATTTTAATTCAAAACCTCTTATTAATCTAATTTATTTATATGAATAGATTATCTTTTTAATTGGTTTTAAAGTGAAATTAGAATATATTTTTACCATTTAATCCAATTGTGGTCATTGGAATCAATTTCACTTTGAAATTGGACTTAAACTAGTGTCAATTGTTTGATATTTATTGTTTCATAAAAACACGATATTTGTCATGACAGCGAGAATTAATTATTAAATTAATTAATTCATCTAATATGTTTTGAATTTTGTAAAATAGACATCATTTTTGACTTCAGAATATCAAATATAGCTCAGGGTGAAGTTTTGGAATTTTTCTGAAAAAATAATATTTTTGATAAATAGTGAAACCACTAAGTGGTAGTTAAAGAAACTGATTTTTCGTTTAAATGAAAATTTGCCACTTCTATGATTTTATTTTCAAAAATACGACATACATGGTTGTCATTAAGAAGTAAAATGTGGTTCAATGAGATTAAAATAATTTTTTGGTGAATAGTAACTTTTAATTTCTTAATCGCGAATAGAGGTAATTAGTGTAGTTTAAGGTAAAAATAATGTTTTAATAATATGATATGATCTTGAAACATGTCCTACACTCATTGGATGTGTAATGGCCGACCAAGACAATCAATGGGTCATCTTGGGGACCCCATGGAGCAACTTTGGTTGGGAAATGACATAAAAAACTTTTTATTTAATGTAAAAGTAAAAATAACACAAACATGAGATGTTTTACTAAAAAAAATTTACATAGGGTTATACAAGTCAGATTATTGATTATAAATAGTCATTGGAAAGATAAAACGATTTAATACATCATAGTAATTTTTTTATAATTTTTAGACTTTATATAAATTAAATTATATATGACATCATGATGATGCAACGATTACCTCATTAATAAAAGATTTAAATAAAACGGAATGATAATGTAAACTCTATGACCTGCACATGCCCAAAACCTATTGGATGGGTGTATTTCGAACCCTTATCACCTTACCATCTAATTATATCAATGTGGGACCTTTTGAATCCGAAACTCATTTTAAAATAAAGTAACATTTCTTTACATTCCAAGAGTGCCCCTCCTCTCCTCTTATAAAAGCCCCCCGCCTCTACCTCCTTACCCACACATCCAAAGCCTTTGGCTCGGCCAAACCCTGCCCATTTTGTCTCTCTACTTCCCTATCTTACTCCTTGAAGCCTCACTTTGGGCATAAGTCTTCCCAAGGAAGCCTTTGAGCTCAAACCAAAGGGAGTTACCCGATTTGAAGGTAATGTCTTCACTTGAGTCCTTTTGTTTTATTTTACTTATCTAACCCCCTAAAATCTTTTTATTCATTTCTTTTGTAACAAATCCAGTATCTCCAATATACAAGGATGTTGTTATAATAAGTATTGGATCTACTCTTACACAAACCTACATCTAATGGTTAAATAACATACTGTTTCCGTGGATGGAAAATTTCGGCCTCCTGAAATGATGATTGTTCAAAATTCTTTTAACACATTCAAAGGTGGCCATTAAGATGACACTATATTTATATATGATATATAATATGTTTATTTTTTCCTTAAGCTTCTGTATTTTTCATTTTGTGCATACCTTTATGGTTTCCATTATGGGTAAATGAGATATCTTCATTTAAGGAAGTGCGGACTACCGCCCCCTTCAAAGTGATTTGATTCGTTAATACCATAATTGGGATGTATAAAGGATGGAGTTATGATATTATATATGATATTAAACTGGAATTATAATATACCTTTATATAATTATGATTCCATTCTATAAAATACGAAATAGAAATGAAAGTAGCGTTCATGCGTACGTACGGCTTACCGTCTCCATGAACAGTGCATTTCATATCTTACCTCTAAATGATTAAGTAATATTATAAATGCATGTATATACTGGATATATATGATATATATGATATATACATCATGATTATAATTATGTATATAATGGATAAATGAACAACTTGTAATTATAAAGGGTTTATTTTTGACTCAAGTACCCATGATCGTTAAAACGACCGTTATTAACTTAAATAATTACATAGTGTCCCTGACATGGAAATAAGTTATATAAAAGGAATAATTAACTTTAAAAAGATTCTTAAACAAGTAGAAATTAACTCAAGTTTATTATTCAGGAGATTAAAGAACGACCGAGTCAAGTCGGACCCAAGGTATGGGACTTCGTCTCAATCTCCTTTCACTGAGGAATATTTTGTTTTATACACAACCTTATTTTATACGGTGTATAAACCCCTTTGACTTTTATGTTTTTTCAAAAGAAATATTTTTTTATATGAACCGTTTACTAAACAACAAAAGGGAATGTTCTTTTCGTACGTATGCGGCGACAATGACTTCTCCACCACCATGACCATTATTTGAGTTTCGGCTTCCTCTATAAGCCATATGATTTTTTTAAAGAAAAATAAATACCATGTTTTTATTTTCATTTATTTTGGTATTGAAAATGGTTTTCATAAAGTTTTTTTATCAATGTGTTGTATTGATATCTTTTGATTGAAAGGTGGAAATTCTATGTTTCCTTTATGCATGTTTTATGTGAAACAATTATGTTGAGGTTCTTGGGAATTATTATGAAAACGGGTGGTTCCGTGATAAAATAAGGGCGGGTGAGCCCGATATAGCTCTCCAATGCATTGGGTAATGCGAAGGAGTGAAACGTTAAGGTTTCTCTGAAGATATTTAGCGAATATACTTTGATTGGTATTCCAAACGTAACCAAGAGGGTTACTCCCTACGTAAGAATGTTTTGAATGCCTCAAGTTACCTTTATGTCTTATGATTTCTATGATTTATTCATGATTTGATTAGTTATGTTAAAGTGCTTATGTTTTATTGGTAAAGTAAGATTTCATTCTTATGTATATATGAACTTATGTTTCCTTTCTATATTTTTATAACCCATACTGAGCTTTTTATGCTCATCCCATGTTTTTTTGAAATGTTTTTCACAGGTCAAGGGAAAGATAGATGATATGATGATAGTGTCAAGGGAGTGTCAAGAATGAATCCATGTCTTATTTTAAATATGTTTCCATTGATGGGAAAAATGAATACTATCTTTTATGTAACCACATTGTTTAAATGTGGAATGTAATGAATGTTTTATGTTATAATTATCTAAAACTCTAAACCTGAATAGATCCTCAATGTGTAATCTTGTAATAACTCACGATAAAGTAAGGTATAAGGCTGGGGCCTTATAGTTGGTATCAAAGGTCGGATTAGATAACTTTATGAGTTATAATTTTATTAATTGATTATCCAAATTTTTTTTTTGAAATGATATAGCATTTGAAGATTATAATGTTGCATCATCTAAGACATGTTTGTTCAGAAAGGTTTTCCGCAGAGGAAATAGGGAAGCAGTGCTAGGAAGGCATACAGAAGGAAATAACCTTCCGAATCAGCATCCTGAGATGGTCATAATTGCAACTGAACAGTTTGTTGTAGTAATAGCGCAGTTGAATCAAGCGATAAATGGTGGTTGTATCCATGCACGAGATCAGCTAGATCAACTGCAGAGGAACATGTTAGTGGTGGAACATTTCATAAGGCAACATCCCCCATCATTCAGAGGATCATCTGACCCTGTGTTAGCTGAAGGGTGGATTAAAGAACTGGAGATAATTTTCGATGTCATGGGGTGTTAATACAATTAAAATTCTAGTCTTTCTATTTACTATTTGGAGGGTGAGGCAGATCAGTGGTGGTCGATGGTTAAAAATATCAAGGACACTGATGAGATTGATTCTCTTGACTGGGATGAATTCAATGGTATGTTTCTTTAGAAGGATTTTCCTAAGGCTGTTCGACTTAGGATGGAAAAGCAATTACTGGAATTGAGGCAAGAGGAAGAATCAGTGGCTACCTATGAAGAGAGGTTCACTCTATTGGAAAGGTATGATCCAAATTTTATCAGAGACCTTGATAGTAAAATCAATCGTTTTTACTCAGGATTAAATCCAAAATATCGAAGGGAATTAGATTCTTGTGAGTTTAAAAGTTATGAAAATCTTATTCGATGTGCTGAGAAGGTGGAAATGGAGTTTTCCGATGATCAAGTGTTCTACAACAAACAGTAGAAGAAGAGACCGAGGTGGTAGGAGAAAAGGAAGAATTCTTCAAAAAAGTCTGATGGTAAGAAAAATAAGTTTCCAGTTTGTGATAAATGTGACAAAAGGCATGCTGGGGAATGTATTCTGAATTCTGGAATGTGCTACCGATGTGGTAAGATGGGACATAAGGCTCGTGATTGCACTGAAAAAGAGCAGGGTGATGGTAAGACCAAATTTGATTTACAGTTAGTGAAATGTTTTAAGTGCAATGAGATGGGTCACTATGAAAATGAGTGTCCGAAAAAGAGCTCGAGTGATGTGAAGAAGTTATACTACAAGCAGAAAGGGGTGGTGAAATCCTTTGCAACAACTTCAGTATATGTCGGGCCATCAAATGAAGTTTCATCAGGTACTTTGTTTGTTTTTTCAGATTATGCCAGTGTGTTGTTTGATTTGGGGTCTACACATTCTTTCACCTCTGAATCCTTTTTTAGTAAAATGGGAATACCATCTCAAGAAATGACTCCTGAACTTGTGGTAAAAACACCTGAGAGAAATTTTGAGGAAAAAAGAATTTTTAAGAATATTCATATCCTTATCCATGGAAAGATCCTACTTGAAAACCATATTGTTTTACCTCTAGTAGAGTTTGATGTTATCCTGGGTATGGATTGTCTCTCTATTTACCATTCTAAGATTGACTATAGAGCTAAAGAAGTTTCTTTTCAGAAAGACTTTCATTTTGTGTACAAGAATGAACCCTTACTGTTGATAACATATCAAGAGGCCGAGAAACTTGTAAATGATGGAAGTGAATGTTACCTTGAACATATTGTTAAAAACAAGGGAACTGTTCAGATTAATGATGTTCCAGTGGTAAATGAGTATCCTGATGTTTTTCCTGATGGGTTTCCTGTAATAATACCAGATCGGGAAGTTGAATTTACTGTTGACTTAGCTCCTGATGCTAAGCCAATTTCGAAACCCCCTTATCAAATGGCTCAAATTGAACTTTTAGAGTTGAAGGAGAAATTGCAAGATTTATTAGAGAATGGTTTCATTCGACCTAGAGCATCACCAAGGGGTGCTCCTGTTTTATTTGTTAAAAAGATAAATGGTTCTAGAAGACTTTTAATTGATTATAGAGCCTTGAATAACATCACTGTTAAGAACAAATATCCTTTGCCTCATATTGATGATTTGTTTGATCAGCTCCAAGGAGCTCAGTATTTATCAAAGATTGACCTGAGATCGGGGTACCATCAGTTGAAGGTAAAGGAAGCAGATGTTCTGAAGACTGCGTTTCATACAAGATATGGCCATTATGAATTTGTAGTAATGCCTTTTGGGCTAACCAATGCACCTGCTGTATTCATGGACTTAATGAATAGAATTTTCAATGAGTTCTTGGATAAGTTTGTGGTGGTTTTCATTGACGATATTTTGGTGTTTTCTAAAAGTAAAGAGGAGCATGAATGAAATTTAAGGGTTATTTGTCAAACATTAAAAGAAAATAAATTGTATGGGAAATTCAGCAAGTGTGAGTTTTGGTTGCAACAAATTTCTTTCCTTGGTCACATTGTTTCTAAATATGGGATAACTGTTCATCCTGCAAAAACCAAGGTTGTTGAAGAATGGCCAAGACACACAAATGTAATAGAGATTCGTAGTTTCCATGGTTTGGTAGGCTATTACCGAAGGTTTGTTAGAAATTTTTCATGGTTAGCTAGTCTACTAACTAAGCAAACTCGGAAGGGTGTTAAGTTTATCTGGACAAAATAATGTGATGAATGTTTTTAGGAACTGAAAAGAAGATTGGTGAATGTTCCGGTTTTGGCCCTACCTTCCAGGAATGGTGATTTTTTTATATACAATGATGCTTCATTGAAAGGACTTGGTTGCATCCTAATGCAGAATGATCAGGTAATTGCTTATGATTCACGACAGTTGAAAACTCATGAGGTAAATTACCCTGCACATGATTTGGAATTAGCTGCTGTTGTTTTCGCTTTAAAAATTTGGAGGCATCATTTGTATGGAGTAAAGTGTGAAATATATACTGATCACAAAAGTTTAAAGTATATAATCACTCAGAAATAGTTGAACATGAGACAAATGAGATGGATAGAATTAATCAAAGATTATGATTGTACATTTCATTACCATCCGGGAAAATCAAATAAAGTGGCTGATGCTTTGAGTTGAAAAAGTAATGCTTCATTAGCAATGTTGAGGTTCGAACATGATCCTTTGGTTAAGGATTTTATGAAGTTTGGCATAGACGTTTTTGGTGCAGGATGTTCTTCTATTTTGGTTCAGCTATCAGTGAAATCTTCTCTATAAGACAGAATCAAGCAAGCACAGAAGTAAGATAGTGAGTTGTAGAAAAAGGTAGAGCTGGTTCAGAAAGGAAAGTTGCCTGAATTTAACACTGATAATGATTGTGTTTTGAGATTTGGGAAGAGATTGTGTGTGCCTTGTGATTCATAGTTGAAGACAGAGTTGTTATGTGAAGCTCATAGTTCTCCATTTTCAGTTCATTCTGGCGGTACTAAGATGTACAGAGATCTGTGGGAGTATTAATGGTGGGATGGAATGAAAAGAGATATTGCAGATTTTACTGTGATCTGTTTGACTTGCCAACAGGTTAATGAAGAGCGATAATTACCAAAAGGGATGCTTCAGCCTTTACCAGTGCCAGATTGGAAATGGGAGAATATATCCATGGACTTTGTTGTGGGATTACCGAAGACCCCTCGAGGTAATAATGCAATCTGGGTTATTGTTGATTGCTTGACTAAATCTGCTCATTTTCTTGCTATTCAAGATACTTTTTCGCTAGATCAACTTTCCTGTTTGTATCTTAAATAGATAGTCAGGTTACATGGAGTTACTCTCTCCATTGTATCTGACCGTGATCCCAAGTTCACTTCTAACTTTTGGAAAGGCCTTCAGAAGTCGTTGGGTACTGAATTAAATTTTAGTACAGATTTTTATCCTCAATCAGATGGGCAGTCAGAATGAACAATTCAGACATTGGAGGATATGCTACGTTCTGGCTCTATGAATTATCAGGGAAGTTGGGACCGATATCTTTCTTTGGTTGAATTTTCATATAATAACAGTTTTCATTCCAGTATATAGATGGCACCATTTCAGGCATTATATGGGAAGCGGTGTCGAACTCCAGCTTTCTGGGATGAAGTGGGTGAAAGGAAGTTGATGGGACCAGAATTGGTAGAAGAGTTGGCAGAAAGGTTCAGCTGATACAGAAACACATGAGAACAGCTCAGAGCAGGAAGAAGAGTTATGCGGATAACCGGAAGAAGGATCTATCTTTCAAGGTATGTGATCATGTTTTTCTCAAAGTCTCACCATGGAAAAGTTTGATGAGATTTGGTAAGAAAGGAAAGCTGAGTTCAAGGTTCATTGTATAATACGAAATTCTATAGAGAGTTGGATCAGTTTCATACCGGGTGGCTTTACCTCCGAGTTTGTCTCAGGTACACAATGTTTTTCATTTTTCGATACTGAGAAAGTATATGCCAGATCCATCTCATGTTTTGAGTCCAGAGGTAGTTCAGCTGGAAGAGATCCTATCATATGAGGAACAACCAGTCCGGATTCTTGACCACAGGGAGCAAGTGTTACGAAATAAGGTGATTAATCAGGTAATGGTTTTTTGGAAAAACCACATGATGGAAGAGGCAACATGGGAATCTGAAAATGCAATGAGGGATAAGTACCCCCATTTATTCGATAAGTAAATAAATTGCGGGGACGCAATTTTCTTAAGGGGGGAAGGATGTAACATCCCAAGTAAGTAATGAATAATAGATATTTTTATCTATTTCTATTAGTGAATTAGATAGTGTTTTAGAGGCTTAAAATGAGAATAAATCCAATCTTAAGCATGGAATACACTAATATTTTTAAAATATTTCTTTACTACCTTTTAATGGAAAACCATTTTTAAATCTATATTTTTACAATTTTAAAAGCTATGTTTGTCAAAAATAAACATATTATTTATGATTGGGACATCAAAATTTACTTTGTCTGGATTTTTGGTATTTTTCCGATAAAGTTCATTTTTTTAATGAATAGTGAAAATGTTGTATGATAATTCAGAACCACTTTTTAATCTAATTTATTTATATGATTAGATTATCTTTTGAATTGGATTTAAAGTTAAATTAGAATATATGTTTACCATTTAATCCAATGGTGGTCATTGGAATCAATTTCACATTGAAATTGGACTTAAACTAGTGTCAATCTTTTGATACTTATTGTTTCATAAAAACACGCTATTTGTCATGACAGTGGGAATTAATTATTTAATTAATTAATGAATCTTATATGTTCTGAATTTTTTAAAATATAAATCATTTTTTAATACATAATTTCAAATATAGCTTAGGGTGATGTTTTGGAATTTTTCTGAAAAACTTTAATTTTTGATGAATAGTGAAACCACTAAGTGGTAGTTAAAGAAACTGATTTTTTGATTAAATGAAACTTTTCCACTTATGTGATTTGATTTTCAAAAATCCATCATACATGGTTTTCATTAAGAAGTAAAATTTGGTTCAATGAGATTAAAATAATTTTTTGGTGAATAGTAACTTTTAAGTTCTCAATCGCGATTTGAGGTAATTAGTGTAGTTTAAGGTAAAAATAATGTTTTAATAATATGAGATGAGTTTGAAACATGTCCTACACTAATTGTATGTGTCATGGCCGACCAATACAATCCATGGGTCAACTTGGGGACCCCATGGAGACACTTTGGTTGGGAAATGACATAAATAACGTTTTATTTAATGTAAAAGTAAAAATAACACAAACCTGAAATGTTTTACTAAAAAAATATTTACATGGGGTTATAAAAGTCATATTTTTTATTATAAATATTAATTGGAAAGATAAAACTATTTCCTACATCATAGTATTTTTTTTATAATTTTTAGACTTTAAATAAATTAATTTATTTATTACATCATGATGATGCATCGATTACCTCATTAATAAAGGATTTAAATAAAATGAAATGATAATGTAAAATATATGACCTAAACATGTCAAAAACCTATTGGATGGGTGGATTACTAACCCTTATCACCTTACCCTCGAATTATATCAATGTGGGACCTTTTTGAATCCGAAAATCATTTTAAAAAAAAGTTACATTTCTTTACTTTCCAAGAGTGCCCCTCCTCTCCTCTTATAAAAGGCCCCCACCTCTACCTCCTTACCCAAACTTCCAAAGCCTTTTTCTCGGACAACCCCTACCCATTTTGTCTCTCCACATCCCTCTATTAATCATTGAAGCCTCACTTTGGGAAAAAGTCTTCCCAATGAAGCCTTTGTGGTCAAACCAATGGGAGTTACCCGATTTTAAGGTAATGTCTTCACTTTACTCCTTTTGTTTTATTTTAATTCTCCAACCCCCTAAACTCTTTTTATTCATTTATTTTGTAACAAATTAAGTATCTTAAATGTACTAGTATGTTGTTATAAGAAGTATTATAGCTACTCTTACACACACCTACATCTAATGGTTAAAGAACATACTGTTTCCGTGGATGGTGAATTTCGGCCTCCCGAAATGATGATCGTTCAACATTCATTTAACACCTTCAAAGGTAGCCATTAAGATGTAACTATATTTATATATGATATATAATATATTTATGTTTTCCTTAAGCTTCTTTATTTTTCATTTTGGGTATACCTTTATGGTTTCCATTATGGGTAAACGCGATATCTTCATTTAAGTAAGTGCGGACTACCGCCCCCTCAAAGAGATTTGATTCGTTAATACCATATGTGGGACGCATAAAGGATGGAGATATGATATTATATATGATATTACACTAAAATTATAATATACCTTTCTATCATTATGATTCCATTCAATAAAATATGAAATAGAAATGAAAGTAGCGTTCATGCGTACGCACGGCTTACCGTCTCCATGAACAGTGCATTTCATTTCTTACCTCTAAATGATAATGTAATATCATAAATTCAGGTATATACTGGATATATATGATATATATGATATATACATCATTATTATAATTTTGGATATAATGGATACATGAACAACATGGAATTATAAAGGGTTTATTTTTTACTCAAGTACCAATGATCGTTAAAACGACCGTTATTAACTAAAATAATTACATAATGTTCATGACATGTCAATAAGTAATATAAAAGGAATAATGAACTTTAAAAAGGTTCTTAAACAAGTATAAATTAACTCAAGTTTATTATTCAGGAGATTAAAGATCGATAAAGTCAAGTCGGACCCGAGGTATGGGACTTCGTCTCAATCTCCTTTCATTGAGGCATATTTTGTTTTATAGACAACCTTCTTTTATACGGTGTATAAACCCATTTGACTTTTACTTTTTTTCAAAATGAATCTTTTTTTATACGAAGAGTTAACTAAATGACAAAAGGGAATGTTTTTATCACATGTATGCAGCGACAACGACTTCTCCGTCACCGTGACCATTATTTGAGTTTCGACTTCCTCTATAAGCCATACTTTTTAAAAAAAAATACCATGTTTTAATTTTCGTTTATTTTGTTATTGAAAATGTTTTTCATAATGTGTTTATATCAATGTGTTGTATTGATATCTTGTGATTGAAATGTGGAAATGCTATGTTTCCTTTATGCATGTTCTATGTGATAAGATTATGTTGAGGTTCTTGGGAATTATGATGAAGACGGGTGGTTCCGTGATGAACTAAGGGCATGTGAGCCCGATATAGCTCTCTAATGCATTGGGTAACGCAAAAGAGTGAAACGTTAAGGTTTCTCCGAATAGATTTAGGGAATATACTATGATGGGTATTCCAAATGTAACCAAGAGGGTTACTCCCTACGTAAGAATGTTATGAATGCCTCAAGTTACCTTTATGTCTTATGATTTCTATGATTTATTCATGATTTGATGAGGTATGTTAAGGTGCTTATGTTTTATCAGTAAAGTATGATTTCATTGTTATGTATATATGAACTTATGTTTCCTTTCCATATTTTTATAACCCATACTGAGCCTTTTATGCTCATCCCAAGTTTTTTTTTGAAATGTTTTTCACATGTCAAGGGAAAGGTACATGATATGATGATATTGTTAAGGAAGTGTCAATAATAAATCCATGTCTTATTTTATATATGTTTCCATTTATGGGGAAAATGAATACTATCTTTTATGTAACCACTTTGTTTAAATGTGGAATGTAATGCAAGTTTTATGTTCTAATTCTCTAAAACTCTAAACCTGAACAGATCCTCAATGTGTAATCTTGTAATAACTCAAGATTATGTAAGGTTTAAGGCTGGGTCCTTATACACACTCCATGATCTAATGATAATAACATATTCTTTTCATACTATCTTTGATACAAATAGAAGATTCTCAAATTTAACCATCTTATAATTAAAAATATCAATAAAAAATATTTAATTAGTTACAAACCTATGATCTTTTATGTTTAGAGCTATTTGGAAATATAAAAAACTTCTAACTTAAAAAAGTCATATACTTTTCATCATCTAAACATTTATCCTATTATAATAATATTTCTTCAATTTTCAAAAATACTTTTATATATCCAATAGAATTATCCACACATGATGCCCTTCTATAAATTTCATACAAAATACACTTATTTATAACCTAGGGAAATAGAAATTTATAAAGGGTGACACATAGTATGAGAGAACTTTCCAATGATGATGTTGTTTCTAAAATAGGTCACATGGATGATTAAATAGATTTTATGATCTTTTTAATGGATTTATTAAAAACAAATTGAGATATTAAAATTGTAATGTACCATGAGATGAAAAATACCCACAATGGAACACAACCTTCTTGTTTAGCAAGATTGTTATAAACGTTAATGCTCTAGATTGAGCCTCCGCATAGCAGTCCCACAAAACACAAAAAATTTGGGTTGAGGCATCATATTCCCCCCCCCCCATATATAAAAAATGAATTTGAGGTAGGATGGTTTACTTATATACCCCAAAAATGAAAAATCACTTTACATGTCAATGAATATTTTAACCACCCCCCTCACAAATGATTTTTTTTGTTGTGAGGTGAGGCATCACTATTTTTACCCCAATAGTGAATTTTCTGACTATAGGGGGAGGAAGATACTTACAGGCCAAAATCCCTCATAAAATTTGTCTCAGTGGTTACTTTCATGCACCAATACAACCCCCCCCCCAAACAGGATGAATGGGGGTATATATTTTGTTACTGGATTTCTTGTATGATGGTTACAGTGTTCAAGATACGAACTAATATAGAGATACAATCAAAGAAAGATATTTTAACACATAATCATCTACCTCATATCGTGAAGAAAATATAGAATATGATTCAGTCTATATAAAATAAGAAGTGGTCCTTGTAGAAAATAATTATTTTCGAAACAGAAATATTCTTATAGGATCCCTTTGTGTACTACTATTTCTTGAACCGTATGTGGATGAAGTATTTTCAAGACACCCTTTTGCATAGAAAATATTATACATGATGGGTTCTTCCAGTATTTATACCCTTCCATGGAGAATTTTTCCTCATCACATCCCTTTGAATAACATTCCAACCAACCCTCTCTATTAACCATTTCCATGAAGTGTAAGGCCATAAATGGATCCCTTTATGATGTACTAATTCATAACCTCTCCCAAAGCTACCATAAAACTATTATAAGAGTATAAGGAACAACATCATTCACTCTTGATCATAAAATTCAATGGTAAATGAGGTCATTTATTAATATAATTAAAAAAGGGACCCTCATAATGTTACCAATCATTCATTCCCATGGTAATGAGGATACATGTAATTTGTACAATGGATGTAGGATCCTATGTCTAGGTGGAAAAATATATTGTATTTCACCCCTCCATCACCCCCTCTTCTATCGATTGAAAGGGTTAGAGGGGAAAATTTGTAGAATGAAATCCCTATTATAGTAATACATTGTCATTTGTTTTGGGTTTTTTCCTGATGGGTAGAAATATATGAATATCCTCATTATTAAAACATGAGAGAAGAAGGGTACATTAAAATCAATTTTCTCTCTCCCATCACCATTTCCACAACTACCAAAGGGTGAATCATATTATGTGGTTTTTCAGATATGTCACTTCCTATTGTTCCTCACACCCATCAATACTAACATGGGATTAGGGGTTAGTGATAGTCACAAAATTTTCATTATCAAATACCATTCATGAGAGGATATTCGCTTTATAAATCTTCCCCTCACCCGTAATGGGCCTCCTATTCGGTATAATCTCTAACCATAGAACCAATGTGAATCTTATTATGTTTAATCCCATATCACACCATGGGCCTCCAATTCTTTATACACCCCAACCATACCAACCAAAATCCTCTTATTATGTCATAAGACCAAACCATACACCCAATGGACCTCTTATTCAGCATATTACTCAATTATAAAATGAGACTCAAGTTCAGTATGAGCATCAAGTATACCATGATCCTCTTTTTCAGAATAACCCTCAACCATGTCCCCCTAAATGGTGATCATATTTGGTAATATACCAAACCATAAAATGTTTTTATGATTATGTATAATCCCCAAACATTCAATTGTACTCCTAATAGTATAAACCAAAACCATGTTATCACCACCTAAAACGGATATATTCCCCATGAGGAAAACACAATTGGTCATCCAATTTGGTGTAAGATGCAATCATACCCACTATTTAGTTATCATATGTGCATTCAAGCCCTTAATTTCTAAACTACATGGCCATTTATTCCTGAACAAATGAGATATGTACAAAGTCTCTATTTCAAAACCCAACACCCCAAATTAACCCTAATGTTCATTTGGATACATCAATTGTATGGTCTAATAGAACCTAGAGCTCCACATTCTTCTCTAGTCTCTTTCATCACCATACATATTATACAATGTTCTAAGTAATATCATGCCACCACCTAGGATACTACATCCCTTAATGGTTCTTTCTAGATACTTCTACAGAAGACACATACTAGCTATTATCAAAGTGAATTTTTCGTAGATGACTTTGTTTCATGATGTTAATGTACATTGATGTATCCTAATCACATAACCTTAAAATATATTACATGTCCCAATATGTGGATCCAAATCATGTGGGTTCTGATTCCTTCCATGATGATATATTGGAATACCATATTTGGGGTACAATCCATCCCTCAAAACATCATTTGTCTTTCGAGAAGACATTAAATTTATGAGTACCAAACAATGTGTCTTAAAACCATCATCTTGGTAATAAATTATATAGGATACCATAATACATTTTAAAAATGGTACCTTTAATAGATAACCTCATATACAAACATATGAAAAAATTAATGAAGAAACATGTATACAAATATATGATTTTGAAATAAACACATGGTAAATAATTTATTGGGGATACATGGGTGGCCCATATATGATTTAGAAATTTAATAAAGGATTCCAAAATACATTGTAAATCTATAAGATATTCCTAGAGTAGGAAATAGTTCACCCAAAAAGGATGGATTTTGAACAACCTCCCATCCTCTTGGACAAAGCCTATTTAAAGGACTCATTGGAGAAATTCATGTGACCACTTGCCTTTGGAATGTAGGTTTGCATCAACATGAAATTATTTTGGGTGTGAAAGCGCTTTGGAATAGGAATGGAGATCCCAACCTGAATCATTTTGTCATCATAAAATATCGACCATTTTTTCCTCATGGAAAAAGAAAATGTTGACCACAATGTGAATACACAACCAATAGATAACTATAAGGACCCAGACTTAAATATTACTTAACATGGACTTAAAAGAATAATTCCCAGTTAGGATCTTTTCAGGTTTAGAGTTTTAGAGAATTAGATCTTAACTATTACATCTCAAAAGATTACAAAGTATACACTTCTACTATGTTTCCATAAAATAAAAACTCTTAAAAAGAAACATGTCTAGTTCCATGTTTTAGATAGCATGACTTTCCCTTGATCCCATCCTTGAACCTATTCCACATTAAGTCCATTGAAAAACATTTCAAAAAACTTGGGGTGAGCATAAAAATCTCAGTAAGGGATACACAATGAATGAAAACTGTTAGTTTTTCAAAATAACAAGTAAACCATATATACTTTATCAAAGTAATAATTTTCCCCTTTATGAAGTAGTAAAAACTATTCACTGAATAAAAGATCATTATTTAACCTTTTGTAACCAAAAGGTTACCATAAAACCCATATAAAGATCACATAACGTATAAAGGTAACTTGGGACATAAACATACTTAAATTGAATAACCATACGGTCGAATTCCACACATATAACATAATGGAATAGCCATACGTCTGACATCCATACCGAATGCATTGGAGGTTATAACGTAACCACCCGTCCTGGTATTCACGACACCACCCCTCATATGGTTTGTCACGTAACCACCTATCAAATGTCCATGTACCATTATAAATTCATAAAACAAATATAATGGAAAGAAAACATTTCCACACATTAATCACAATATATCACTTAAATATATTGACATAGAAAATACATTATAAAAACCATTTACAATAACAAAATACATTAAATTGTATATGGTATTTATTTCATTTTAAAAACATTACGGCTTGTTGAGGAAGTCAAAGGCCAAATAATACTCGCGGCGGCGGAAAAGGTTGTTGTCACCGCATACATTAAAAGAAACATTCCTTTTTTTCATTTAGTAAAATGCTTCATAGAAAAAGTTTCCTTTTGTATAAAAGTAAAATTCAAAGAGTCTTATACACCGTATAAAGGAATGTTGTGTATAAAACAAAATATTACTCAATGAAAGGAGATTGAGATGAAGTCCCCTACCTCGGGTCCGACTTGACTCGATCGTTCTTTAACGACCTGAATAATAAACTTGAGTTAATTTTTACTTTCCTAAGAACCTTTTTCAAGTTCATTATTACTTTTATATCACTTATTACCATGTTATAAACATTATGTAATCATTTAAGTAAATAATGTTTGTTCTGTCGATATTTGGTTCTTAAGTCGAAAGTGGACTTCTTACAATTACATGTTGTTCGTGTGGTCAAAGGTTCATTATATCCAGAATTATATTCATGATTCGGAAATCATATATATCATATATTTCCATCAAATACATGTAATTATAATATTACATAATCATTTTTAGGTAAGAAATGAAATGCACCATTCATGGAGACGGTAAAGCCGTACATACGCATGAACGCTACTTTCATTT
The DNA here is from genome assembly GCA_963277665.1 of Viscum album. Classification (NCBI taxonomy): domain Eukaryota; kingdom Viridiplantae; phylum Streptophyta; class Magnoliopsida; order Santalales; family Viscaceae; genus Viscum; species Viscum album. Next base: position 134,451,816 of record OY728162.1, read on the forward strand.
CTATATCATATTAATGGTATTAAAACTAAATGAGAGGTATGTATAATTTAATTAAGGAATTATATTCATAATTTATATGTAACATACATCATATATATCTATTATATATATGTACTTATAATAGTACATTACATTTGGGGATAAGAAATGGAATGCACCGTTCATGGAGACGGTAAGCCGTACGTACGCCTGAACACTACATTCATTTCTATCTCATACTTTAATGGAGTGAAATATTAATGATATAATGGTATATTTTAATTATAGTATAACATCATATATAATAACTCTAAATCCATCCTTTATACGCCCCACATATGGCATTAAGAAATCAAATCACTTTGAGGGGGTGGTAGTCCGCACTTCCTAAAATAGAGATATCACGTATACCCATAATAAAAGCCATAACGGTATGCCATAAATGAAAAATACATAAGATTAAGGAAAACAAAAACATATTATATATCATATATAAATATAGTGACATCTTAATGGCCACCATTGAAGGTGTTAGAAGAATATTGAACAATCATCGTTTCGTGAGGTAGAAATTCACCATCCACAGAAATAGTATGATCTTTAACCATTAGATGTAGGTGTATGTAAGTTTATATCAAATTATTCTTATAAAAATACACTAGTATATTGAAGATACTATATTTGTTACAAAATAAATGAATAAAAAGAGTTTAGGTGGTTGGAGAAGAAAAATAAAACAAAAGAACACAAGTGAAGACATTACCTTAAAATCAGGTAACTCTCATTGATTTGAGCTCAAAGGCTTCCTTGGGAATAATTATTCCCAAAGTGAGGCTTCTAGGAGTAAGAGAGGGATGTTGAGACCCAAAAATATCAGAGCTTGGCCGAACCAAAGGCTTGAGATGTGTGGATAAGGTGGTAGAGGTGGGAGCCTTTTATAAGAGGAGAGGATGGGCACTCTTGGAAGGTAAGGAAATGTTACTTTCTTTTAAAATGAGTTTCGGATTTAAAAGGTCCCACATTGATATAATTCATGGATACGATGATAAGGGTTCGAAATACACCCATAAAATAGGTTTTTGACTTGTGTAGGTCTTAGATTTCACATTATCTTTTCATTTTATTTAAATTGTTAAATAATGAGGTAATCGCTGCATCATCATCGTTTCAGAAATAATTTAATTTATTTAATGTCTAAAAATTATAAAAAACCTTTCATGGTGTAGGAACTCTTGTTATATTTCTAATAAATATTTATAGTCAAAATTATGACTTGTATAACCCCATTTATGAATTGTTATAGTAAAACAACTCATGTTTGTTACATTATTATTTTAACATTAAATAAAAAGTTATTAATGTCATTTTCCTACCAAAGTGGCTCCATTGGGTCCCCAAGTTGACCCATGGATTGTATTGTTCGGACATGACACATCCAATATGGGTAGGAAATGTGTTTAGATCATTTCATATTATTAAATCTTTATTTTTACCTTAAACTACATTAATTACCTCTAATCACGATTAATAAACTTAAAAGTTACTATTCACCAAGAAATTATTTTAATCCCATTGAACCACATTTTACTTATTAATGACAACAATTTATGTTGGATTTTTGAAATTCAAAACACAAAGGTGGTAAAATTTCATTTAAACGAAAAATCTGTTTTTTAAGTACCACTTAGTGGTTTCACTATTCATCAAAAATTGAAGTTTTCCAGAAAAATACCAAAAAATCACCCCAAGATATATTTGATATTCCGAATTCAAAGATGAATCCTATTTTAAAAAATTAAAAACATATATGTTGAATTAATTAATTTAATAATTAATTCCCGCTGTCAGAGCAAATAGCGTGTTTTTATGAAACAATAAATACTAAAAGATTGACACTAGTTTATGTCCGATTTCAAATTAAAATTAATTCAACAACCTCTATTGGATTAAATGGTAAAAATATATTCTAATTTATCTTTAAAACCAATTAAAATGATAATCTACTCATATAAATAAATTAGATTAAAAAGAGGTTTTGAATTAAAATACAACATTTTTCACTATTAATTAAAAAATGAACTTTATCGGAAAAATACCAAAAATTTACACAAAGTAAATTTTGATGTCCCGATTCTAAAAAAGAGTTTTATTTGGTCTAATAGAATGTATAAGAGTGACCAAAACTATATTTAATGATGGTTCGCCATTAAAAGCCGATAAGTGAACCTTTAGTGAAAATAAATGCCTAAAATTGAATTCTTTTTGTATTTTAAGCCTTTATCTTTTATTGGATAATTGTAAAAACATTTAAAAACATATATAATCATATTTTAATTATTTCTATCCATTACATCCAATACAGTGGATATGTGTTAACTACCTTTTAAAATAATATTAATTTATTACTAGTGTGCAACGTAATATTTCAATGAAACTCTTTGTTGCGTATCGAGTACACTTTCGAACATAGAAACCCCTTTAATGTAAAATTAATATTTAATTCACAAATATTTATAAATATGAAAATTATTTATTTTTTATTTACTTGGGATGTTACATCCTTCCCCCCATTTGGGAATTGTGTCCTTGTAATTTAATTCACTTATCAAAATAATTCGTGGAATTTATCCGTCATAGCATTTTCATATTCCCATGTTTCCTTTTCAACAATATGGTTTTTCCAAAAAACCTTTACCTTGTGAATTATCTTATTTCAAAACACTTTCTCTCTTTGGTCAGGAATCTGGACTGGTTGTTCTTCATAATAGAGATTCTCTTCCCACTGAACAACCTCTGGGATCAAAACATGAGATGGATCTGGCATATACATTCTCAACATCGAAACATGAAAAAAATTGTGTACCTGAGATCAAATCGGAGGTAAAGCCACTCGATAAGAAATTGATCCAACTTTCTCTAGAATTTCATATGGTCCAATGAACCTTGGACTCAGCTTTCCTTTCTTACCCAATCGCATCACACTTTTCCATGGAGAAACATTGAGAAAAAAATGATCACCTACCTCGAAAGATTGATCCTTCCTCCGGTTATCCGCATAAATTCTCTGTCTGCTCCGAGCTGTTCTCATGTGATTCAGAATCAACTGAACTTTTTCTACCATCTATTCTACCAATTCTGATCCCATCAGCTTCCTGTCACCCACTTCATCCCAAAAAGCTGGAGTATGACACCGCTTCCCATATAATTCCTCAAATGGTGCCATCTGTATACTAGAATGAAAACTGTTATTATAAAAAAACTCAACCAAAGAAAGATGTTGGTCTCAACTTCCCTAGTAATCCATAGAACAAGCACGGATCATGTTCTCCAATTTCTGAATTGCTCGTTCTGACTGCCCATCTGACTGAGGATGAAAAGTTTTACTAAAATTTAATTCAGTACCCAACGACTTCTGAAGGGCTTTCCAAAAGTTAGATGTGAACCTGGGATCATGGTCAGATAAAATGGAGAGGGGAACTCCATGAAACCTAACTATCTCTTTAAGATACAATCGAGAAAGTTTATCTAGAGACAATGTATCTCGAATAGGAAGGAAAAGAGCAGATTTAGTCAATCAATCAACAATAACCCAGATTACATTATTACCTCGAGATGTCCTCGGTAATCCCACAAAAATGTCCATAGATATATTTTCCCATTTCCTATCTGGCACTGGTAGTGGCTGAAACATCCTTTTAAGTAAGTGCCGTTCTTCTTTAACCTGCTGACAAGTCAAACACTTCACAGTAAAATCAGCAATATCTCTTTTCATTCCATCCCACCAGTAATACTCCCGTAGATCACTGTACAGCTTAGTACTGCCAGGATAAACTGAAAACGGGGAACTATGAGCCTCACATAACAACTCATTCTTCAACTGTGAATCACCAGGCACACATAATCTCTTCCCAAACCTCAAAAAACAATCATTTTCAATGTTAAATTCAGGAAACTTACCCTTCTGAACCAGCTATACCTTTTTCTGCAACTCGCTGTCTTGCTTATATGCTTTCTTAATTCTGTCTGATAGATAAGATTTAACTGATACCGGAAACAAAACATAAGTACATTCTGCACAAACAACTTCTATACCTAAGCTCATCAAATCCATAACCAAATGATCTCGTTCCAAAGGTAGCATTGTTAATAAAGCATCACTTTTTTGACTCAAAGCATCAGCCACTTTATTTTCTTTTCCTATATGGTAATGAATTGTACAATCATAATCCTTGATTAATTCTATCCATCTCCTATATCTCATGTTCAATTCATTTTGAGTGAATATGTACTTTAAAATCTTGTGATCGGTATATATTTCACACTTTACTCCATACAAATGATGCCTCTAAAATTTTAAAGCGAAAAAAACAGCATCTAATTCCAAATCATAAACCATCCATGATGTTTATTCTTCATCGACTATTGTTCTAATCAATAAGAAACCTACCATATAACTAAAATTTAATACCAATTCACCAACATTTAATATATTTATATATGGTAAATCTACTATATATATCCACACATGACTTCAGTATTAGAAATCATTACCCCAATTCTACTATTTATCATATAAAAATAATGTTTGTAGGAGGTGTTTCAATATAGTGGCATCACTTAAATAAAAATAAACAATATAATTACCCAATGTGATGTACTACGAGTTAGTGTTGTGTCTAATTTTGAGCATAGTTTAGCTCCTTTGATGTTCAAGATGATTTTGAGAGTTGGGTTAGAAATTTAGGGATTTAGATAAAATATTTGATGAACACTATATGCACAATATCATTAGAAATATTTAAAAAACTATAGAGATATGATCTATTGAATCTAGTGGTATGGACAATGGTTTGAGCATGTTTTGTCTAATTGTTCATGTTAACATGAAAACAATGTAGGTGTTTAGGTTTTTACCAGTGGTTGTCACAACACTTGAGATTGATTTCTATAAGCATGTATCTCTCCTAGGAAATTGGATTCCTTAGTTATCAAGGTATAGTGTCTACCACATGGTTAGAAAACATTTTTTCTAATCGTGCAGCCAAACAGTTTGAACTGATACAATCTTCCTAAAATATTAATTTTTTTATATCCCCAGCAATTTTAAAACTAATACCCTCTGAATTACTTATTATCCCAAATTATCCTCTCCTTGAAACTCTATTAGGTTCTATACATGGTCCCATGGTGAATGTATAGTGATTGATATGGGTCTTTTCATGGTATGTGTATTTTTCTTGATATTTACTTCTCTTATTCATATATCTAACTCTAACCTCCAATCTTCTCAATGTCATGAAAACATATACGGGGTTGATGGCCTGATTAGTAATTTTTCCAATATAATAGTTACCTCACCTTTGAAACTATAAATAATATTCATATTATCTTAAACGTAAAAATTTGATATAATTATATCATTGAATAAGTAAATAAATGTTTTGAAAGTGATAAATTAATTATTGGTATTTTTGGTAAATACAAATGTTGATTAAAAATTTAATAATTATTTTAATGATTTAAAAGGAAATATATTTTAATAAAATGGATAAATAAATTAATATTTTGTATTTTTATTATTAAAATATAGTTTTATAAGACTTTCATTTATTTTCCAAAGTGTTATAAAATCCTATATAGGTTAAAAGCATGTATTTTTAAAAAAATTATTATTTGAATTTGAAAAATTATTTTCACATATTTAATTTTTTTAAACAATTGAGTTCATTATTGAATTATACACATTTTCAAAAGTGTAAGGTGGATTTTTTTTGTATTTTTATGAAATAACTGAATTATTTGTTAATAGTAAAATATGACAATTTATGGTATATATACATTATAAGTTAAATACACAATTAATTGTGTCAGAAATTATTTATGCCCAATAATTTATTACATCCCTTCATTAAATTCATATATTTTATGATAATTCACAAACTATTCATAGTCATGATCTAAATTAACAAACTAATTAATATAATGATTAGAAAACACCCCTCTCCTCTGCTATAAATACAACCCATCACCACCTTGTCTCCTCACATCTCAAATCCTTGTATCATGCATAATTTCGTCCTTAATCTCATCCCAATATTATTCCCCACACCCTATACCTAATGGTCTCACCAAAAGTCCAAAACCAAGGGCCATAAAGCGGTTCTCAAGGAGGAGAATTCAAGAGGTAAAATCCTCTTTCATTTTCTTTAATTCTTAATTTCATTTATTTCTTATTTTAATACTATCATCGCCTACCCTTATAAAAGATTCATGAAAACTCCATTATCTTATATATATTTTAATTTTGTCATTTTTATGGAAAACTTCATCATCAATCTCCTTCTACTCTATCTTTTATTATAAAAATGAGAGCATCATCTGAGAGGTGACGATTTACCACTTTCAATAATGATACACCATCATTTTCTTTTACCACCTTCAAAGCTAGTTATAAAACCATTAATATGGTTAAATATGATTTTTTTAATAAATATTATAATTTATGTAATTCTTTATAACCCATATATTAACATTATATTGAATAAAATGATATAAGTTCGTGATTTTCATAAAAACCAACGAAAACAAATTAAATCATTATAATTAATGTTTTATCTAATTATTAGTCAACATATAATAAAGAATATGGATTAATTTAAAAATTTTGAGCTATATTAACACCAATTAATTTCACTTCATATGGTTTTCTTCTAGTTGATTGGATATTCCATATTGATCATACCATAGAAACTCAGAAATAAATGAACCTAAAATAAGGAGAATAACAAAATATTAATAATAAATGGGTGAAAAGATGTTATAAGAATATCATATTTGTAATAATAAATATAAATATGGATTAATAATATATTAATTGCTCACTTTAAACCATTATACATGAGTTTTGAACCTGTTGATGTGAGATGAACCAGAGTTAAGGGAATTCATAACCCATTATCTATTCATTGGGAGAACCCTCTACTTCTTTGATTTTATCAATATAAGTTTATTTTTGAACATAATTTTAATTATATTAAGTTTTATATTGTGTATTTATTTTGAGTATACATGTTTATATCTTTTTATTAACAATATATTCAATGATATGGAAATTTAAGGGACTCATTCTTTGAAAATCATCTTTAAAATTTATATTTTTAAAAAATTAAAAAGGAATATTTTTATGAAAGTATTCCTGTTTAAGACTACATTTTGGTTATTTGTAAATTTTTATGGTGAAGTGTGGGACCTATATCTCCCTCTAATGCATTTGATTTGTTTTATGTTGGCCATAGGGTTCTCCATTTAAAACTGTGATGGTTACATTAGAAGGTATTCACGAGGGTTACATTGTAAGGTAGTCGTGAGGGTTACAAATCATACAGTAGCTTTAAGGATTAAAATCATAGTTATGTAATGACACAATTTACCATTACAGTATAATTTTTGTGGTCTCTATTTTATTTAAATATCTTGTTATCACGAAGTATCTATATGATACTAATTGGGTGATAAATATGTATTTATGAAAATAATTTCATATCTTTAAAAGTATTCATGTGCTAATGGGTTATATCCTTTTTTATCCCTTACAATTTTTTTTTCATCAATACATATTTTAAAATTTATTCATAGGGTTTTATGATTGGTAGTAGAAAACTATAATCCAAGACGAATATTCTGAATACATTTCATCAAAATATTTTATGTTTTTATTATAAAAATTATTATAATGAAAAAAAGGTTTTTGTTTTAGTTTTACCCACTTTTTATGCATGTGGATTGATATGTATTAAATGTGTCCTAATTTTATATAACTCTAAATCAACGATATCTTAAAGAATTTAAATAATTAAATTAAAAAGGAATTTACTAGATAATGTACTTTATAAGGTCAGGTCCTTGTAGTTGGTATCAGATCTATGTTTAGATAAAATTAGGTGTGAGGATGGTGTTAATATAATACAATTAATGATTTTTACCTAATGTTTATTTTGAAATGATATTAAATTTGATGATTTCCATATTTCATCATCTAAGATATGTCAATTAAAAATAGTTTTTCATAGGTGAAATAGAGAACCTAAAGTATGAAGGCACTAAGATAGTGATATATTTATAGATCCTCAATCAATAATAGTAGCAATTAGAACCAAACTATTTGGGATAGAAATGGATTTTTTGATGTATTATATAAATAGTAGTGGATTAAATGAAAGAGAAAAACCAGAGCTACCACAATAGAATGTGATGGTAGTGAAACAATTATATGAGGAAACACCGTCATACATTTAGTGGATCTTCTGACCAAGTGGAAACTGAAATATGGATCAACTCTCATTAATAAATATTAGATGTTATGGGGATTTCAGATAAAAAATATATTACTCTTGAAATTTTTCATTTTGAAGGAGAATCAGACTATTGGTGGTCAATAGTCAAGAATATCAAAGATATCATGGTGATTAATGCCTCGGAATGAGATGAATTTAAAAATATTTTCCTCGAATAATATTTTACTAAGGTGGCTTGACATAGGATGGAAAATAAAATCCTTGAATTTAATTAAAGGTAGAAGGTTTAAGTGGCTGTGTATGATGAAAAATTCACATAATTATCAATTTATTCTCCAAATCATATTAGGGATCTCATTAGGAAAATAAATCATTTTTACTGAGGATTAAAGCCAGGATATTGAAGGGAATTAGCCTTCTATTAATTTAAAATTTATTAGAATTTTTTTTGATTTGTTGAGAGTGTAAAAATATATTTTTCTAATGATCATGTGTATATTTAAAACAAGTATAATAATAGGTCCAGATATAATGTGATGGGTAAGAATAAATAAAAAAAATTTGAAGGTACAAAAATACAGTTTCCAATTTGTCAAAAGTTTAGTAAAAAGTACCATGGGGAATTCATTAACAAAAATGAGAACTATTTTTGATGTGGTAATTTTTGAAATTTTTTCCTCAGATTTTAATTAAAATGATATTAATATTAATCTTAATAAGAAAACTATAATGTGTATTAATTGTGGTGATATGGGTCATTATGCAGATACTGACCCAATGAAATATCTGAATGATGGAAGGTGGACAGATTATAAGTAGAAAGGTGCAGTGAGATGTTTTTTGACTGCATCCATAGATGTCGGGCCATCCAATAAAGTGGTGTATATTACTTTGTTTATTTACTAGTATTTTGCTAATGTATTTTCTTTATATGAGGTCTACACATTCCTTTTTTTCTAAGATGTATTTTGTTAAATTTTAAATTTTACCTCATGAAATGAGACTAGAGCTTATGGTTAAAACACCATAGAAAAATATTAAAATAAATAGGTATTATTAGTATATTTTTTTATTATCTACGAAAATAAATTACATACCATCCTTTTTGTTTTTCCCTTAGTATATTTTTTTATTTTTGATGGTTTAGACTGGATTTCGATTATTCATGGTATGATTGATTTCAGTGATAAATAAGTTTTTTTTTCTAGAAAGTGTTTTTATTTATTTACAATAATGAACCCATACCATGGATACAATATCATGAAGTTGAGATGTAATTAAAATATAGAAAACAATTTAATCATTCCCATATTGATCTAAAATTGGGAACTGTTCAGATTAGGGTACCATCATCTGATGTTGAAGGTGGATAACATCCTGAAAATATATATTCTTACTAGATATTGGAATTAAGTGTTTTTTTATGCCCTTTGAGTTGACAAATTCCCCTTCATTATTCATGTATATTCTGAATAGAATATTCTATGAATATTTTGATAAGTTTTTTGTTGTTTTTATTAATAATACTTTCTTCCTTACAAAAAGATATTAGGATCCGGAAAAATATTTATGGTTTGACTTATAAACTCATGATGAAAAGAAGTTATACAAAAAAGTTAGCAAATTTTATTTTTGGCTGAAATATTTTTTTTCATTGGCACATTGTAAATATGGTTGGAACAACAGTTGATCCTACCAAAAAAAAGTGAGTGATGAATGAAGAATACTAACAAATGTTACATAGATTCATATTTTTCATAGATTAGTAGGTTATTACTGATATTTTGTTTAAAAAAATTACACTATTATCTAGCCTACTGACTAAGTTAACATGAAAAAAGGTTAAATTTATTTGGACAAAATAATTTTATTTTTTTTAAAACAGAAGAAGATATTGGTGAAAGCTCCAGTTTTGGCCCTACCATCTGAAAAAGATGATTTTTATTCTATAATGATGCTTCAATGATGGGAAATAATTTTATTCTGATGTTGAATGATCCGGTAATATATTATTCTTTATGAAAACAAAAACTGCATGAGTTAAATTATCCCACACATGGATTGGAATTAGATATTTTGGTTTTCTCTTTGAATATTTGGAGGCATAATTTATACAGATCCAAATGAGAAATATATACCGATGAAAAAAGTTTAATGAATATATTTACTCAGAAAAAATCAATCATGATTCTGAGAAGATGGTTTGAACAGAAAAAGGATTATACTTTCAAGATCAATTACAATCCTAGAAAAGAAATCAAAATTGTGGATGAATTGTGTCAAAAACATCATGCATCATTCACCATGTTCTTTTTTGCATAATACACAATGATTAATGATTTGATAAATTTTGTATTGGAATTTATTGGTGTAGGAAATTCTTTTATTTTGTTTAAATTCCATCCCTGTAATCTCAGTCATAATGAATTAAGAAGGCATAGAAGGAAGACAACGAGTTTCATAAAAAGTTCATATTAGTAAAAAAATGGTATGTTTCTATAATTTCATTTTGATAAGGAATGTGTTTTGAGATTTGGGAACATATTATGTGTTCCTTATGGTTCACAATTGAAGAATTATTTGTTCATTAAATCTCATAATTATCCATTTTCAGTTGATTTTAGTAGCACAATTATGTACAGAGACATTCGGGAGAACTATTTGTGGGATGGTATGAAAATAGATATTTCCAATTTTTCCATTAAATGTTTGACATTTCAATAAGTTAAATCAAGTGAAAATTACCAAAGGGGAGGCTTCAGTCCTTTCTAGTGCCATAGTTTAAATGGGAAATATATTTATGGACTTTATGGTGGGATTATCAACGTCATTTCTAGGTAATAATGTGATTTAGTTTATAGTTTACAAACTGAATAAATCTATACATTTAGTTATTATTTGATATATTATGTATTTGGATCATATTTATTAACTGTACCTAAAATAAATTGTCAGGTAACAAAGAGTTACTCTCTCCATTATATAAAATCAAGATCCTAGGTCTACTTATAACTTTTGGAAAAGCATTCAAGTGTCATTGGGAACATAATTAAATTTCATCACCTATTTTCTTCTTCAATATGATGGATAGACCGAGAGAACAATTTATACCTTGGAGGACATGCATTGATATTGTTCAATTTATTATGAGGGATTTTTTGATAAATATCTTTCTTTATTTAAGCTTTTATATAGAAATAGTATTCATTCTACTATACTGACGTCACCTTTTAGGGCATTATATCGAATGTAGTATCCAACTTTGGTTTATTTGGATTAGTTTAGGGAAATTTAGCTGATGGGAATAGAATAAGTATAGTATATATATAATAATGTGATGATTATCCATCAATATAAGAGGAAAACTCTGAGCAGGAAACAAAAAATTGCAGAAAATAGGAGGAAATACTTTTCTTTTGAGTTAGGTGGTCATGTTTTTATTAGAATCACACCATGGAAAAGTATTTTGTTTTTTTACAAAGGAAATATAAGTCCATAGTTAATTTATCCTTATAAATTCATATATAATGTTGGACCAGTCGCATATTGAGTATATTTTCATCCGATTTTATCTTAAGTACACAATGTTTTTCATTTTCCTATGTTGGGAAAGAATGTGCCAAATCCATCTCATGTTTTAAGCCTAGAAGTAATTAATCTAGAATAGAAATTTTCTTATGATGATAAACCTATTAAAATTCATTATTGTAGATAGAAAGTATTCTGGAATAATTTAATCCACCAGATCATGGATTTCTTAGGAAACCACATGGTTGACGATACAACATGATAATATGAAAATGATATGAGGGAAATGTATCCTCACTTTTTTAATAAGTGTGTAAAAATTGAGAGGAAAATATTTCTAGATGGTGGGGATAATTTAACAATGTAGGTACCTATAAAAAAAATCATTCTGTAATTTAATATTTATATTCCTTGTAAATTTATAATCAAATAATTGATATTTGTAAAAATAATAAAATTTATACTAATGGAAATGTTACTTGACATTAAGAATAGTAACATAACCATTTTGAATTGGAAAATAGAATAGTAACCTCACATAATAAACTATAAATATAATTAATTTATAATCAAAGTGAAAATATAATATATTTATATCATGGAATAAGTATATAATTTTTTGAATGTGATAAATTAAATTTTGGTATTTTTTTAAAACAGACTTGTTTTTTTGTATAATTTTATAAATAATTTAATGATAAAAAATATTTTCATAAAATATATTCATAAGTTATTATTTTCTTGTATTATTATTATAACTCAAATTTATGTGATTTTAATTAATTTTTCAATGTGTTATAAAATCAATTATAGTTTTAAAGTTTTTATTTTTATAATAAATTTTTATTTTTATTAAAAATTTAATTTCTCATATTTATAAGGTTATTTTACAAAAATAGAGTTCATTTTTTAAATATTTATATTTTAAAATACACGTGTTGATGTTTTTGGATCTTTTTGAAATACTTGATTTTTTTCTAAATAGTAAAATATGATAATTTATGATATAAGAACATTATATGATAAATACACTATTCACCAAGTCATGAATGATATTAGCACCATAATCTTGAAAATAACATAATTAATTTAATATAATTGATTATAATTCTCAAAATATTAATATTCTTGAACAAATTAATAAACAAATTAATATAATAATGAGAAAACACCTCTCTCATCTACAATAAATACCACCCCTCACCACCTCTTATACTCTCACCTAAAATCCTTGTTGATTGATTAATTTCTACCAGAAACACTTAATAATTCTCTTCTCCATGTCCAGGACCTATTGGTATCACAAAATGTCCAAAACCAAGGGCCTTAAGTAGTTTATCAAGGAGGATGATTTAAGAGGTAAAATCATCTTTCCTTTTCTTTTATTTTCATTTCAACTCATTTTCTTTTCCTAAAATCATTTAATATACTATTATTATAGTTTTTTGAAAACAAAATTATCTTATACATACTATAATATGATAATCATGATGTACAAAATTCATTTTCGAACTCTATATCATCTTTTTTATTCTAAAAATGAAAACATCGTATGTGATGGGTTGATTTACTGCCATTATGGAAGATAAACGTTCATTTTCCATTACAAACATCATGTCTGGTCATAAAACAATTAAAATGATTAAATAATATTTTAATATAAATTTTATATGTTATTTCATGTTCTAAAAGAATGATATTAATATTATATTGAATATAAATATATAATTTCGTGATGGTTATTAAAACTGCCAAAATAAATTAAATCATTTTCAGTAATGTATTAATTAACAATTATTCTTCATATCATAAAAATAATATATGAAATAATTTAAAATTATAGAAACATATTTTCACCATTTTATTTCATTTATAGACTTTTTTTCTATTCAAAAAGAAATTTTATAGTAAACCTACCATGGAAACCATGAAATTTATGTACACAAAACAATGAAAATAACAAAATATAATTAAAAAAAGGTGGAAATATGTTATAATAATATAATATAAGTAATTATAATTATAAATATGATTATTTAATATATTAATACAAGTCTTTAATCCATTATACAGTAGGTTTTAACACATTTATGTATGGTGAACCAGAGGTAAGGGAATTCTTAACCAAATTTCCATTCTTTAGGTTGACCTTATACTTTACTGATTATGTAATTCTAATATTATTTTTGAAATTACTTTTGATTATATAATGTTTTATTATTTAAATTTAAATTTAATATACATATTCCTCCCATTTTATTAATTCTCTCTTCCATGATACAACATTTGTAAGAGACTTTTTCTTTAAAAATCCGTTTTTAAATTTCTATTTTTAAAAAATTAAAAAAAGAATGTTTTTATGAAGGTATTCATGATTTATGATTATTTTAAGGTTATTAGGAATTTTTTTGATGATGTATGAGACCTATATCTACCTCTAATGCATTGGTTATGTTTTAGGTAGACCGTATGGTTACACCAACTATAACTGTGATTGTTACATCATAAGGTATCCACAAGGGTTACATTGTACGATAGTCGTGAGAGTTACAAATCATATGGTAGACCTAAGGGTTACAATATTAAAAAACTATTACACTAAATTGCATTTATGGTATTATTTTTTTTCAATGTTTTATGAAAATAACATGTTTTCTTAATGTAACTATATGATACTTATTGGTTGATAAGAATGTCTTTGTGTAAAGGATTTCATATGTTTATAAATATTCATGTACTAATAGATTATCTCATTATTTTTATATCCCAAACTGATAATTTTGGGATCAATCTAATTTTTAAATTGTTTTTCATAGGGTTTTGGGTTGGGGAAGAAAATAGGAGAAGGCAATATAAATGTTTTGAAGACTTTCATTGAAAAGATTACATGTTTTTAATAAAAATAATTGTAATATGAAAAACTGGATTATTTATTTATTTATAACCACTTTGTCTACTTTTGGGTTGATATATATGAATTATATCCTTATTTTATAAAACTATAAACCAAAGAAGTATCTGGTAATGTAATGATGTGAATAATAATAGAATTTAAGAGATTATGTAATGTATATGTTTGGTTCCTTATATGATCAACCGTTTAGATTGAGAATTGATGGTTATTTTATAGGATATTGTATTTGGGGACCCAATCTTTTCATTTCCAAGTGTTGGGTTCGATGGAGAAATTTTCTATTCCATTGTCGAGGTATGAGTCTCTGTATAGAGGTCCTAACTTATGAATTACTTAATACTCCACTAAATTCTATTGATTTGTTTTGTGAAATTAATATATTTGAATTCAATTATTTTTTAATTGCATATTTGGCAGAATGATAAGTTTGATTCTAAATGGTATTTCTTTTAAAAATATTATACGCACTTTAGGTGTTTGAGGAACTATATATATGGGTTTTTTACTCTAAAATGGATTTTCATGTTTGGGAGTGGTGATTCTTTTTTGAGAAAATTCTTTTCAAATTGTGATCAATGATTTTATAAATGTTTTGAAAAATAGAGCACGTTTAGAACCTTGGGTTCATTAATTTATAGACATATGAGAACCTTAGTGAGGTTTTCCCCAAAAGGGGTTATTTTTTTTGATATCGATAGATTGTGGTAGTGCATGATATCATTAGGATTCATAGTATGCCTTTACTACGAGTCCACCACGTTTCCAAGTATATATTCCTATATAATAGGCCCCACATGTTCTTGGTTTCATATATAATGGTAATGTTTCATGTATTATTGATAACTCAGTTATCATATTGTGATTCTTTGGAAACTTATATTTATGTATTTAAACTACCCTTCATGTACTCATAATATTTTTTTAATGCCAAAGTGAAATGTTTTAAAATAAAAAAATAGTGTTTTATAGAAAATGATTTTCCCTTATAATTTATCATAAGTTAATATTTTGAGTTATAGTTGCATATGATTACTCGATTCTATTTATCCACGTGTTTATATTCATATTCATATGTCATTAAATATTTATTACCTTAATGGTTACCAATTAATATATTATGAAATGTGTTTTTAATGTAAATTTAATTATAAAAATTCCTTATTTTAAACCATAACTAATGTTTTCATGAAGTTAGACATTGTATAAATTCAATTATGGTATCATACTAGGATTAACTAGTCAAATCCTACTTTTTTCAATATAAAATATTTAGCTATGGATTTTCATGTTAAAAATAATGGGAGGGGATTTATTTGGCATGTTAGCTACTCTCAGTTGTTATCACCGTTATTTTAGATTTTGATGGTGGTGACAGATAGTCACATGCCGACTTAGTTGTTATCTTTCCTTTTTTTAGGGTTTATCATTTGGTTTGACATTGAAGGTATCATGGTTGAGAAATCCATAAATCCATGAGGTAAACTAATTTCAAATTTTTTTGGATCATACTTGCTTTTATATCATTTATGAAAAAACCATTCCCTTGGATTCTACATTAATACTTAGGATCTTTTTGTCTACCTATGGTGATTATGGATACACTAGAAACCTTTTCTTGAATCGTATTGGGTGATGTGTTAGGATGACCTATAATGGAATGTTATAATATGGTACCAAATACAAACATTTTGGGATGTGTATTGAAACATATTTCATATAGTTTGAGTCTCATAGAATAGAACTCGGACTTATTGGGGAAGGAAGTGTACATTAAAAGCGGGTTCTTAATCATCACCTTTCAAAACAACAAATTATTTATCTTTTCCCTTCATGATATAATTTTGTATTAATTATTTCTATTAGTTTTGGTCTGATATGACTACTGATTATCTTCATTTTAATTTTATGGTTTCATTAGGAGTTTTTCTAGATATAGGATGTATATGAAATGAGGAACTTGTTGTGTGGTTTAATTGGTTTTCCTAGAAAACAATATATTCATATAAAACGTGATTTTATAAACATTAAGATGGTTGGGAAATGATTACTACTTTGAGTTCAATAATGTGACTTGGTCAAACTTTGCTGCACATTAGATTTATTTTGTTGTTTAGATCCCATTATTTATAGATTCATAGAGTGATTATAATTTATAGGAAATGAAACAAGGTGGTTACTAGGACGCATTAATACCATAAATCAGTTTAATATTCCAATATGGTGTTCTTTTATTTGTGAAATTGTACTATAAATAGTTTATATTTGAATAATATATTTTATATAAAATTTTTTTAGCTTGAAAATAAAATAATTAATTCTTGAGCATAATTTTTTTTTCAGCTACAAGCTCATGTGTTTTGAAATGTCTGTTTAATCATGAATACATGGAAAATTATTTGTAATTGAATTATTTTAATGATCAAAATTGGGAAATTTTACAAACTTAGAGTGTGTATATAATTTTTATGTAATGCTTAAAAATATATATTTGTTCAAGATAATGTTGTAAAGGGGTGATTTTTTAGTTTTGAGGATAAAATAATGATTCTATTGAACATGTAATTTATATGAGAAATGTTTTTTTAAATAGGAATCAAAATATGATTATGATTTTAAAGATAACTCATTTTAGAACAATAATGGTTCATGGATCTTTTTTGATTTTGTAATGATGGTTCATTTCAAAAAGTATAAAAAATAAATGATTTAATTAAATATGAAAACGAATTCCATTTAATGTCTTACCTTAAAATGGAAGAGGATTTTCATTATTATTTAAGAGTTTTTAAAATATAAATTTTTTTATTTCCACAAATGAAATGGGAAATGATTAATTTTATAATGGTTTCCTTATATAACACTTTTTCAAATGGTTCTTGGGTTTTTTAAAAATGAACAGTTTTTTATTTTTGTTTATAATCTATAAGTGGATTTGTTTTAAAATAATTCTAAAGTGTTTTCATACCTTGTCATTTTCTATAACTACATTGAACATTTTTATGTGTAGGTTAATCTAATGTATTATGAAGTACATAACCTTGGGGAGTTCTCATCTTGTATGGATTGAGTGATACTTATAGATAATGTATGAGTTTATGTGATAAGAATTTCTTAGGAGTGGAATTTTCAATCTATATTTTTTCTTGATCAATACTCAAATGGATTTTCATTAACTATCTCAATGTTCTTTTATATAATGGATAGATAATTCTATAGGTTTAGATGGGTTTTTAGGTAGGCATGGACCATTATTTTTAGATTCCTAGTGTTATTTGGGAGGAGTGGAATCTTCTATGCATCATATGGTTTGGGTGTCGATACTTTTGGGTTATCTCTATATATTATTAAATATAGTTTATATTTCGGAAAGATATGTTTGGGAATGAACATTGATTTAAATATATGAATGCCCCATTAAAGGAAATGGAAATTTTGAGATTCATTAAGCCTCGTTGTTTCATGTAACAATTTAAACATTATTCATGGTGCTAGATTTTTTAATAAAGAATATGTAATTAGTTTTGGAAATATGTTCTAAACATTTTTTTTTGGGTATGTGTATGTGAAACTAATTTGGATGAATGATTAGATAGAGTATAGAATCCATTAGAGGTAGGCTTATTTTTTTTAGTTTGAGAGAGACACTAGTCTATATTACCTTTATCAGAGTTACCATGATGCATTCTAATGACCCAATAATATATATATTTAATTTAATGGTGATACATGTCATCATTTGAGATATCTCTTATCTATGAGGGATCGGGTGAATATAGTGACATGTCTTGCACCCTATGAATGATCATTGGGTTTTTACGACATAATGATCCCATGGATGATTCTCGGAGATGATAGCTTATTCTATGATTTATCTAGCTTAGTCTTGGTTGTTTTTATAGATTATAGCATATAAGGACCCAGACTTAAACCTTAATTAATCTTGAGTTATTAAAAGATTATTCATTGAGGATCTTTTCAGGTTTATATTTTTAGATAATTAGAACATAAAACTTTCATTACATTGCATATTTAAACAAAGTGGTTACATAAAAGATAGTATTCATTTCTCCCATCAACGGAAACATATTTAAAATAAAACATGGATTCTTTCTTGACACTTCCTTGACACTATCATCATATCATGTACCATTCCCTTTACCTTTGAAAAACATTTCAAAAACATGGGATGAGCATAAAAATCTCAGTAAGGGTTATAAAAAGTATGGAAAGGAAACATGAGTACATATATACATAAGAATGAAATCATACTTTACCAATAAAACATAATCAATTTAACATACCTCATAAAATCATGAATAAATCATAGAAATCATAATACATAATGGTAACTTGAGGCATTCATATCATTCTTACGTAGGGAGTAACCCTCTTGGTTACGTTTGGAATACCCATCACAGTATATTCCCTAAATCTCATCAGAGAAATCTTAACTTTTAACTCCTTTGGATTACCCAATGCATTGGAAAGCTATATCAGGCTCACTCGCCCTTAGTTTATCACTGAACTAACCGTCTTCATAACAATGCCCAAGAACCATAAGATAATCGTATCACATTAAACATGCATAAAGGAAACATAAAATTTCTACATTTCAATAACAAGATATCATTACAACACATTGTTATAATAAAAACATTATGAAATCCATTTTCAATACCAAAATAAAAGAAAATTAATACATGGTATTTATGTTTCATTTTAAAAAAAATTTTGGTTATGGCTTGTAGAGGAAGCCGAAACTCAAATAATGGTCATGGCAGCGGAGAAGTCATTGTCGCCGCATACGTACGACAAATAAAAACATTCCCTTTTTTCGTTTAGTAAACGCTTCATATAAATAACGTTTCATTTTGAATAATCTTAATATTAAATGGGGTTTATACACCGTATAAAAGAAAGTTGTGTGTAAAACAAAATATGCCTCAATGAATAGAGATTCAGAAGAAGTCTGTTACCTCGTGTCCGACTTGACTCGATCGTTCTTTAATCTCCAGAATAATAAACTTGAGTTAATTTATACTAGCTTAATAACTTTTTGAAGTTAATTATTCCTTTTATATCACTTATTACCGTGTTATGAACATTATGTAATCATTTAAGTTAATAACGATCGTTTTGTCGATATTTGGTACTTGAGCCAAAAGTGAACTTCTTATATTTACAAGTTTTTCATGTAGTAAAATATCCATTATCTCAAGAATGATATTCATGATTTAGATTCCATATATATCATATATATCCATTATATACATGCATTTATAATATTACATAATCATTTAGAGGTAAGAAATGAAAGGCACCGTTCATGGAGACGGTAAGCCGTACGTACGCATGAACGCTACTTCCATTTCTATTTCTTATTTCATGGAATTAAAACATATTTATACATAATAGTACTATAATTCCAATATGGTATCACATATAATATCATTAAATCTATCCATTATACATACCACATATGGTATTAATGAATCAAATCACTTTGAGGGGGCGGTAGTCCGCACTTCCTAAAATGAAGATATCACGTTTATCCGTAATAAAAACCATAAAGGTATGGCATATATGAAAAATAAATATGCTTAAGTAAAACATTAAAATATTATGTATCATATATAAATATAGTGACATCCTAAAGGCCACCTTTGAAGGTGTCAAAAGAATATTGAACAATCATCATTTCGTGAGGCACAAATTCACCATCCTAAGAAATAATATGTTCTTTAACAATTAGATGTAGGTGTGTGTAATTGTAGCTCGAATACTTCTTATAACAACATCCTAGTATATTGATGATACTGGAGTTGTAACAAAATAAATGAATAAAAAGAGTTTAGGGGGTTGGAGAAGCAAAATAAAACAAAAGAACAAAAGTGAAGACATTACATTAAAATCGAGTAACTCTCTTTGATTTGAGCGCAAAGGATAACTTGGGAAGACCACTGCCCAATGTGAGGCTTCTAGGAGTAAAAGATAGATGTGGAGAGACAAAATGAGAATGGGTGGGCGGAGACAAAGGCTTGAGAGGTGTGGGTAAGGTGGTAGAGTTGGGGGCCTTTTATAAGAGGATTGGAGGGGCACTATTGGAAAGGTATAAAATGTTACTTTATTTTCAAATGAGTTTCGGATTTTGAGGGTCCCACATTGATGTATTTTGAGGATAAGGTGATAAGGGTCCTAAATATACTCATACAATAGGTTTTTTACATGTGTAGGTCTTAAATTTTACATTATCTTTTCATTTTATTTAAATCATTAAATAATGAGGTAATCACTGCATCATCATGATGTCATAAATAATTTAATTTATTTAAAGTCTAAAAATTAAAAAAAACTACTATGATGTATGAAATCTTTTTATCTTTACAATGAATATTTATAGTCCAATATATCTGTTGACCTCACCTGTTTTGATAATCCAAATTATGTGTTCATATATTACGCTATTCTCAATTACTGTTGATATACATTTTAATTCTTTCAAATCAGTGATCAAGTTAATAATAATGTTTAAATAATCTCTGATTTATGTTAATCTCTATTATCCTTGTTTATACAAGCTTTGAAACAGTTCTAAGTCAATTAGATGTGGTTTGCATAAGACACAGAGAGCTACCGATAGCCAGAGAAACCGATAGCCAGAGCTACCGATAGCCAGAGCTACCGATAGCCAGAGCTACCGATAGCCAGAGCTACCGATAGCCAGAGCTACCGATAGCCGGAGCTACCGATATCCAGAGCTACCGATAGCCGGAGCTACCGATAGCCGGAGCTACCGATAGCCGGAGCTACCGATAGCCGGAGCTACCGATAGCCGGAGCTACCGATAGCCGGAGCTACCGATAGCCGGAGCTACCGATAGCCGGAGCTACCGATAGTCAGAGCTACCGATGGACACAGAGCTACCGATGCACAGAGCAACCGATGGACAGAGAGCTACCGATGCACAGAGAGCTACCGATGAGAGCTACCGATAAGAGCTACCGATAAGAACTACCGATAAGAGTTTGAAGAGCTACTGATGGAAGATCCTACACCGAATCAACCGTACATGTCTACAAACAAACGGCTACCTATAATGAACTCGACACTATTTGTTTATTATAATAACTGTTACATTTGTTACTTTTGATGCATTTAATGTAATTAAATGATTTATGTTGCCATTTCAGGAAACCGTACCAAGTACGATCAAAAAGTATAATCATTCCTCCTTCTTAGAAAGACCAAAAAAGGGGCATAAAAAGGACATCATATATGTATCAAAAAGGAGAGAGACAATAGATTTGAAGAGATCGAGCACACAGAACACACTTGCGATCAAGCTCAAAATGTTCTAAGAACAACTGGAGAACTTGCACTCACAAGACTAGTACTACCAGCCTCCAGAAAATAGAACATACATCGACCAATCTATGCTAAAGAAGAACTACACAGAACTCTTCAATATTTGAGCCGATAAGCAATCTGAACCTGGAAGTCAAGGAAACAGATGATACTCTGTTTTCCAGACAAAAACCACAGGAAGACTCAGAACAAATTCTAATCAACAAAAGGAGTCAAGAGCTGCACGAATATTACTAGAGCCTTTTCTAATCTCTAAATCTTTATCTCTGTGATTTAATTTTTACATTACGAGCAGTGTGTGTTATCTGTTGTATTTTACACACACACTGTCTCCTGAACCTTAACTGGAGGATTTGTAAATCCTCACTCACTATCTTTTCATTCATTTTCCCACTGTGGATAGTGGTAGAGGTTGTGTGTGACCTGGATAGCTGGTTGCTGTTGTTTTGATTCCCACGAATAACAGTGGTAGAGGTCTTGGACCTGGACAGTTGTAAACTGGTGAACCCCGATCCATGATGTGGATCATCCTTATATAAACTTGTGAGAGGAGTAAGTCTCGGCTTGAGACTGAACCTCTTGGTTAACTACTCTGTGTTTTTAGTTAATGTTTATATCCATATAGTACATATTTATTTCATACTCTACTGCTATTACTTTGAAATATAATTTATTTTCAAAGCTACGTTGATAGTTAAACTCGCAAGTGTTTATACTTATTGTAAACCAGTAAGTTAGTTTCAAAAGTTAAATTAATCATAAGATTATGTTAACTGAGAACTAATGAATCTTTGAGAAACTAATTGAACGTTTATAATCTGTATAAATTCACTACAGTTTAATTTGTTTTTGAAATTGGGGGATTTTAATAGAAATTGTTCTTAACATAAATTTTAATTGGAACTCAATTCACCCCCCCTCTTGAGTGTCCACTCCAACCAACAATATCATATATTTTGAAAAAATAAAAAATGTTTTACTCAGGTGATACCTTCTTTGTTATATCTATCTTTCTTTATAAATAAAAAGATAAAAAGTCATTATCACACAAAAGTGATTCCATGGGGTCACCAAGTTTTTCACAAGGCATCCCATGGTCGGCCATGACACAACCAGTAGTATTAGGACACATGGTGGGTCATTTGTTATTATTATGATATTATTTTATTATCCTTAACTACCTGATTACTAATTAATCAAGATAATTAAAGATAATTACCATCGTTACTATTCATAATGTCCAAAAACATAAGTCTTAATTACATAATATGGACCTTATGATTCCAAATATTTAATCCATTTTACCAAATTCTAAATACAGGAATTGCAATAATTAATTTAAAAATAATTCCCGTTGTCAAAACAAATAACAGGTTTTTTTAAAAACAATATCTATGAAAAGTTTGGCATTAGTTTATGACAAATTCCAAAGTGAAATTAATCCTAATGACCACCATTGGTTTAAATGGTAAAAATATATTCAAATTACAGTTTAAGACCAATTAAAAAGATAATTTTTCCATATAATTAAATTAAATGAAAAAGTAGTTTTGATGTAAAATGCAGTATTTTTCAATATTCATTAAAAAATGAACATTGTCATAAAAATACCAAATATTTATCCAATGTAAATTTAAATGTCCCAATAATAAAGAATATGTTTATTTTGACAAATAGAGATTATAAAATTGTCAAAAGTTTGATTTAAAAAAGGTTTTCCATCAAAAGGAAGTAAAACAATCTCATAAAAATATTAGTGTATTCCATGCTTATGATTAGATTTATTCTCATTTTAAGCCTCTAAAACACTATCAAATTCATTAATAGGCCTAGATAAAAATATTTATTATTCATTACTTACTTGGGATGTTACATCCTTCCCCCCTTTAGAAAATTTTGTCCCTGCAATTTATTTACTTCTCGAATAAGTGGGGGTATTTATCCCTCATTGAATTTTAAGATTCTCATGTTGCCTCTTCCACAATATGGTTTTTCCACATAACCTTTACCTAATAAATCACCTTATTCCGCAACACATGGTCCCTTAGGTCAAGAATTTGACTTTTTTTCTTCATTAGAGAGATTGTATTCCAACTGAACTACCTCTGGGCTCAAAACATGAGATGGATCTGGCATATACTTTCTCAACATCGAAACATGAAAAACATTGTGTACATGAGATAAACTCGGAGGTAAAGCCACTCGGTATGCAACTGATCGAACTCTCT
Organism: Viscum album; assembly: GCA_963277665.1. Taxonomy (NCBI): domain Eukaryota; kingdom Viridiplantae; phylum Streptophyta; class Magnoliopsida; order Santalales; family Viscaceae; genus Viscum; species Viscum album. The sequence goes on from OY728162.1 coordinate 134,476,124, forward strand.
CAAAAATTTCATATGGTATAATGAGCCTTGGTCTCAGATTTCCTTTCTTACCAAATCGCATCACACTTTTTCACGGTGAAACTTTGAGAAAAACATGATCACCTACCTCGAAATATAGATCTTTCCTCCGGTTATCCGCATAACTCTCCTACCTGCTCTGAGCTGTTCTCATGTGTTTCTGAATCAACTAAACTTTTTATGCCATCTCTTCTCCCAATTCTGGTCCCATCAGCTTCATTTCACCCACTTTAACCTAGAAAGCGGGAGTTCGACACTGCTTCCCATATAACGCCTCAAATGGTGCCATCTGTATACTGGAATAAAAACTGTTATTATAAGAAAATTCAACCAAAGAAATTTGTTGGTCCCAACTTCCCTGATAATCCATCAAACAAGAATGTAGCATATCTTCCAATGACTGAATTGTTCATTCTGAATGCCCATCTGATTGAGGATGAAAAGTAGTACTAAAATTTAATTTAGTACCCAACAACCTCTAAAGGCCCTTCCAAAAGTTAGAAGTAACCCTGTGATCATGATCAGATAAAATGGAGAGGGGAACTCCATGTAACCTGACCATCTCTTTAATAAACAAAAGAAAAAGTTGATCTAGGAAAAAAGTATCTCGTATAGCAAGGAAATGAGAAGATTTAGTCAAGAGATCAACAATAACCCATATTGCATTATTACCTAAAGGTGTATTTGGCAATCCCACAACGAAGTCCATGGATATATTTTCCCATTTCCACTCTGGCACTAGTAAAGGCTGAAGCAGCCCTTTCGGTAACTACCACTCTGCTTTGACATGTTGACATGTCAAACAATTCACAGTAAAATCATCAATATCACTTTTCATTTCATCCCACCAGTAATACTCCCGAAGATCTCTATACATCTTAGTACATCCTGGATGAACTGAAAATGGAGAACTATGAGCTTCACATAACAACTCGCTCTTCAACTATGAATCACAAGTCACACACAATCTCTTCCCAAATCTCAAAACACAATCATTATCAATGTTGAATTCAGGAAACTTACCCTTCTGAACCATCTCTAACTCTTTCTATAACTTGCTGTCTTACTTCTGTGCTTGCTTGATTCTATCAGATAGGAAGGATTTCACTGATACCTGAAACAAAACAGAAGGACATCATGCACCAAAAACTGTTATGCCAAATTTCATCAAATCCTTAACCAAAGGATCATGTTCCAAACACAACATTGTTAATGAAGCATTACTTTTTTAATTCAAAGCATCATCCACTTCATTTTCTTTTCCCGGATAGTAATGAATTGTACAATCATAATCTTTGATTAATTCTAGCCATCTACTCTGTCTAATGTTCAATTCTATCTGAGTGAATATATACTTTAAACTTTTGTGATCGGTATATATTTCACACAATACTCAATACAAATGATGCCTCCAAATTTTTAAAGTGAAAACAACAACTGCTAATTCCAAATCATGTTTAGGGTAATTTAACTCATGAGTTTTCAACTAACGTGAAGCATAAGCAATTACCGGACCATTCTAAATAAGGACAAAACCAAGTACTTTCAATGAAGCATCACTATAGATAAAAAACTCACCATTCCTAGAAGGAAGTGCCAAAACTGGAGCATTCACCAATCTTCTTTTCAACTCCTGAAAACAATCATCACATTCTTTTGTCCAGATTTACTTAACACCCTTCCGAGTTAGCTTAGTCATTGGACTAGATAACCATGAAAAATATTCAACAAACCTTCGGTAGTAACCTTCCAAACCATGGAAACTACGGATCTCGGTTATATTTGTGGGTCTTGGCCATTCTTTAACAACTTTTGTTTTAGAAGGATCAACAGTTATTCCATCTTTTGAAACATTGTGACCAAGGAATGAAATTTTTGGTAACCAAAACTCACACTTTCTGAATTTTCCATATAGTTTATTTTATTTTAAGGTTTGAAAGATAACCCTGAAATGACATTCATGCTCATCTTTACTTTAAGAAAACACAAAAATATCATCAATGAAAACAACCACAAACTTATCCAAGAACTCATGGAAAATTCTATTCATATGTTCCATGAATACAGCATGTTCATTGGTTAACCCAAAAGGCATAACTACAAATTCATAATGGCCATATCTAGTATGGAACGCAGTCTTCGGAACGTCTGCTTATTTTACTTTCAACTGAAGGTACCCCGACCTCAAGTCAATCTTTGAAAAATACCGATCTCCCTGGAGCTGATCAAACAAATCATTGATATGAGGCAAAGGATACTTTTTCTTAACAGTAATGTTATTCAAGAATCTATAATCAATGAAAAGTCTCATTGAACTATCTTAATTTTTAACAAACAAGACAGGATAACCCCATGGTGATGTGCTAGGTTGAATGAAACCTTTATCTAATAATTCATGCAATTGTTTGTTTAACTATAAAAGTTCAACTTGAGCCATCTGATAAGGGGGTTTGGAAATTAGTTTAGAATCAGGAACTAAGTCAATAGTAAATTCAACTTCCCAATCATGAATAATACCAAGAAACTCATCCGGAAAAACATCAAGATACTAATTTACCACTGGCAGATAATTAATCTAAACAGTTCCATTATTTTCAACAATATGTGCAAGGTAACATTCACTTCCATATTTTACTAGTTTCTCAACTTCCTGATATGTTATCAAAATCAAGGGTTCATTCTTGTACACAAACTGAATATCTTTCTGAAAAGAAACCATTTTAGCTCTGCATTCAATCTTATCATGATAAACAGAAATCCAATCCATTCCCAAAATAACATCAAACTCTACTAGAGGCAAAAAAATATGGTTTGCTGGTAGATTATTTCAGCACACAAGGATAGAAAGGTTCTTATAATTCTTTTTTGTCTCAACGTTCCCTCCGGGTGTTTTTAACATAAGTTCGAGATTCATATCTTGAGATGGAATTTCCTATTTACAAGAAAAATTCTCAAAAATGAATGAATGTGTAGACCCTGAATCAAACAACACATTGGAAAAATATGAACAAACAAACAGTGTACCTGATACTACTTCATTCGATGGCCCAACATCTATTGAAGTAGTTGTAAAGGATTTCACCACTCCTTTCTGCTTGTAGTCTGGCTACTTTCCCCCAGTTGAGTTCGTCGTTAGACACTCATTTCCATAATGACCCATTTTATTACACATAAAACATCTTAACGCTAACTTTTCATTGCCTGCTTGATCATCTTACTTACAGTTATGAGAAATATGACCAGACTTACCACACCGAAAGCACTTTCCAGACTTGGATAACCATTCTCTAGGATGCATTTTACCACACTTCTCAAAGGATGGATATTTGGTTTTCTCACCTCCTTGTTTCTTTGATAATTTTTCCCCTTTGCCTGCCAACTGGACCTCTTATTATTTTGTTTTTCAAAGAACACCTGATCATCGTCAAACTCCATTTCCACCTTCTCCGCACATCGAATAATTTTTTCATAACATTTGAACTCATGATAATCTAAAGCCCTTTGATACTTTGTCTTTAACCCTAAGTAAAAATTGTTGATTTTACAATCAAGATCTCGTATAAATTTTTGAGCATACCTTTCCAGTCGAGTGAACTTTGCTTCATACGTAGCCACTGAGTCATCGTCCTACCTCAATTCTAGGAATTGTTCTTCCATCCTCAGATGAACCACCTTAGAAAAATATTTCTCAAGAAACATAACTTTGAATTCGTCCTAGTGAAGATCATCAATCTTATCACTATCCCTGATATTTTTCACCATCGACCACCACTGATCAACTTCACCTTGAAAATGATAAACATCAAGACTAACCTTTTGATGTTCTAGACACCCCATGACATAAAAAATATTCTCCAGTACTTTAATCCACCCTTCAGATACCACATTGTCAGATGATCCTCTGAATGATGGGGGGTGTTGCCTCATGAAATGTTTCACTACTAACATGTTCCTCTACGGTTGATCTGGCTGATCTCGTGCATTGATACCCCCATCATTTATAGCCTGAGTCAATTCTGCCATCACTACAACAAACTGTTCAGTTCCAATTCCGACCATCTCAGGTTGCTGATTTGGAAGGTTGTATTCATCCTGATGTCATCTCAATATATCCTCCTTGTTCCTCTACAAAAAACCATTCTCAACACAGAAATAGCTTATGCGAAGCAACATGGTAATCTTTAAATTCTATATCATTTCAGTCATACCATAAATTAATTTATAATTTAACAATTTTCTAACTCCTAAAGTTGTCCAAACTGACCTTTGATACCAACTATAAGGCCCCTGCCTTAAATATTACATAACATGGAATTAAGAGAATAATTCCTATTGAGGATCTTTTCAGGTTTAGATTTTTAGAGAATTAGATCTTAACTATTACATCTAAAAAGATTAAAAAGTATACACTTCTACTAAGTTTCCATAAAATAAAAACTCTTAAAAAGAAACATGTCTAGTTCCATGTTTTAGATATAATGACTTTCCCTTGATCCCATCCTTGACCCTATTCCACATTAAGACCTGTGAAAAACATTTCAAAAAACATGGGTTGAGAATAAAAAGATCAGCAAGGGATACACAATGAATGAAAATTGTTAGTTTTTTAAAAAAACAAGTAAACCATGCATACTATATCAAAGTAATACTTTTCACCTTTATGAAGTAGTAAAAACTATTCACTGAATAAAAGATCATTATTTACCCTTTTGTAACCAAAAGGTTACCATAAAACCCATATATAAATCACATAACATATAAAGGTAACTTGGGACATAAACATTCTTAAATGGAATAACCATATGGTCGACTTCCACACATATCACTTAATGGAATAGCCATACAGCCGACTTCCATACCCAATGCATTAGAGGTTATAACGTAACCACCCATCCTGGTATTTATGACACCACCTGTCATATGGTTTATCACGTAACAACCCGTCAAATTTCCAAGTACCATTTTAAAATCATAAAACAAATATAATGGAAAGAAAACATTTCCACACATTAATCAAAATATATCACTTAAATATATTGACATAGAAAATCCATTATAAAAACCATTTTCAATACCAAAATACATAAAAAAGTATATGGTATTTATTTCATTTTAAAAACATTACGGCTTGTTGAGGAAGCCAAAGACCAAATAATACTCGTGGTAGCGGAAAAGGTCATTGTCACTGCGTACGTTAAAAGAAACATTCATTTTTATCGTTTAGTAAAACGCTTTGTATAAAAAGAATCCTTTTGTATTAAAGTAAAAGTCAAATGGGTTTATACACCGTATAATGGAAAGTTTTGTATAAAACAAAATACGCCTCAATGAAAGGAGATTGAGACGAAGTCCTTTACCTCAAGTCCGACTTGACTCGATCGTTCTTTAACATCCTGAATAATAAACTTGAGTTAATTTCTACTTTCTTATGAACCTTTTTCAAGTTCATTATTACTTTTATATCACTTATTACCATGTTATAAACATTATTTAATCATTTATGTTAATAATGATTGTTTTGTCGATATTTGGTTCTTAAGTCAAAAGTGGAGTTCTTACAATTACATGTTGTTCATGTGGTAAAAAGTTCATTTTATCCAGAATGATATTCATGATTCAGATTTCATATATATTATATATATCCAACATATACATGTAATTATAATATTACATAATCATTTATAGGTACGAAATGAAATGAACTGTTCATGGAGACGGTAAGCCATACGTACGGATGAACGCTACATTCATTTCTATGTCATATTAATGGAATTAAAACTAAATGAGGTATGTATATTTTAATTCCAGAATTATATTCACCATTTATATGTAACATACATCATATATATCCATTATATATATGTACTTATAATAGTACATTACATTTGGGGATAAGAAATTAAATTCACTGTTCATGGAGACGGTAAGTCGTACGTATGCATGAACGCTACTTTCATTTCTATCTCATACTTTAATGGAGTGAAATATTAATGATATAAAGGTATATTATAATTCCAGTATAACATCAAATATAATAACTTTAATACATCCTTTATACGTCCCACATATGGAATTAACGAATCAAATCACTTTGAGGGGGCGGTAGTACGCACTTCCTAAAATGAAGATATCGCGTATACCCATAATGGAAGACATAAAGGTATGCCATAAATTAAAAATACAGAAGCATAAGGAAAACATAAATATATTATATATCATATATAAATATAGTGACATCTTAATGGCCACCTTTGAAGGTGTTAGAAGAATATTGAACAATCATCGTTTCGTGAGGCAGAAATTCACCATGCACAGAAACATTATTTTCTTTAACCATTAAATATAGGTGTGTGTAAGTGTAGCTCGAATGATTATTATAACAACATCCTAGTATATTTAAGATACTGGAGTTGTTACAAAATAAATGAATAAAATGAGTTTATGGGGTTGGAGAAGCAAAATAAAACAAAAAAACACAAGTGAAGACATTACCTTAAAATCGGGTAACTCTCTTTGATTTGAGATCAAATGCTTCCTTGGGAAGAATTCTTGTAACACCCCGACCCTATATACCCAGATTCGGTGCATTATTACATAACATTGGCATGATCACAAAGGATCAATTCTGGAAAGACTGATTAGTTTAGTAGTCTTGGAAACACTAGATATATTCATAAGTCTTAAATTGCATCATAAGGTTAAAAAAAACAAAATCATGTCTTCATATCCCCTCATACTATCCTTGAAGGTCATTCATAAATTACTTCTTCTCATCCTGGGAAAAACAAAACACCAAAAGGGGTGAGATCAGATGCTCAGTAATGATAACAATATAGCAGAAGCATTCATAGATAAGAAAAAACACTTAAAGCAATTTATAACTAAAACAAATGCCTATTAAACATGAACTTCATCATAATACGGCCAAGATAAAATGAAATAATGCCATTTACTTATTCACATGGATATTATACTGGTCGAACAATCACATGAAATTTCAATAACCACTTTCATAATGATGGAATGCATAATTCTAGACTATCATAACCACATAGCTAAGGCCTCGTTCGAAGACTACAAATAAGATTTTGTCAAGGCCTTCTACGAAGACACTATTTTGTCTCATGAGACCTACTGATGCATCGAGGAGAAATAGTGGGCTCCACGCATCACCTATTAAGTCCAATGCATTCCCATATGAAAATGTTTAAACATAACATACACATTCGTTTTAAAACTAGCATACGAAATGTCAATACTTTAACCACAAACCATGAATGGTAAAAAAATAGCACATCCACAGTCAAACATAAATGATTCGATACAATATGGAAGATTTTATTGTATCAGATTAACCTCAATCAATAATAATTAATGATATTGATATAGATGAAAATAATCATCAAAACTATTTGATAGAAATATGCCCCATTTCTTGAAAACATTTAAAAGTCACACTATTTGTCAAGAAGCCATTTAAAAATTGATTTTTGAATCAAAGTGTCCCATACCACTTTGATAATTTTCAAAGGAGGTTTAATTTTAAAACTTTAATTTCCATATAAATAAATCTTTAAAACAAATATTAAAACATGGACATTAATGAGCAAGATTTAGAAGAAAAATATTTAAAACATTTAAAAATGGTATTTTAGTTAGAGTTTCTAACCAAAAGAGAGACACTTGAATAAAAATAATTTAGGTAATCAATACATTTTAATATCATTAGAATAAAGGAATTCATGATATACTATGTCAAAGTACATTATATACACCACATAAAAGTGATTTGGTGTATAACAACAAAGAAGTCTCAATGGAATGTAAATTAAAATGAAATCTCTCATAAAGGCAGTATCCTTAGGTTAAGGATAAATCAACAACATAAATATGTGTGAAAAATATAAATACACTAAATATGATTGGATATTCAGTGTAAAACAATCAATGGACATTCACACATATTCTTGTAAAAACAACACCAACGAATTTGATGTTTAACTCAACAAATGGAGAATGAGTTAAAATTACTCTTATCAAATTCATATCAATCACTTGAAAATTATCAATGGAGAGATTATGTTCATCAAAAGTATATACATAGGAAGGATAGTGGAAATTATAACATAATCAAATGAATAGGGATTCACCACATAATCTTGGGGAAATATAATCAATGAAATATGCGTAAATCCAAATGAGTGTAAATTGAAATTTCAAATTCCATTATCGATTAGATATCATACGAAACATACTCCCATGAAAGAAGGATCATACCATGATGATTTCAATATCCATAAATTAAATTATATTACACAATGGATACAATCATCGGCAGTGCACACACCACATGAAATAAATAAGTGGTGAATAATGGAATTCTCACGGAATTAAATGTGAGATAAGAAACCCCTTAACTTATACTTTTCCTTGGTTGGGGGTATGTTAACCTCCTGTATAAAGTTGAAATAATTTTTATTAAATTATGCATGAATCAAATACATTAATATGATATTATATATGATCTTTTAACATTGCTTTGTTAATAATATCTTAGAATTATCGTCATTTCAGGTGTTAACTTACACATTTTTCTTTTATATGTTTTGTTACATAAGCCATGTTTTTCATGGATAAGTTGTATCTTATTCATATCTAGAATGATATAAAGTTCATAAACATTATTTTTAAATCATAATATTATAATTATACTTGAATGGATATGATGGATAATGAATCTCATCGCGTTCATGGAGACGGTAGTCCGTACGTACACATGAGCGACAATATCATTCTTTTGATATTAAAATAATATATATTTGGATGGTATATCATATATAAAGAATCATTATAATGTTATATTTATTATCTAAATGAGTTACACATCATTATTATACCCATCCAAATACTAATTTATTTAATAACAATTACACCACGACGTGGAGACGGTAAGCCGTACGTACACACGTATGGTGACATGTTATTCAAGGATGGATAGAATACTGAATATGATTGTACCATATTTATAATAACATCATATTATATATAATATACTGGAGTTATTATTTTATAATGGTAATAACAAATAATGAAGAAGTGGAAGAAGAAAGGAACTTGAAAAAAAGTGGTTAAATCATTACCTCTTCTTCGGGTTCTTCCTTTTCATTTGATCAAAAGGGATCCTTATGTTGGATTTCTGATCAAATTAAGGCCTCTATGTTGTAGTGAGGGAAGTTGAGAGATTATTTGGGCAGGGTTTTCATGAACCAAAAGGCATTTAAGGTGTAAAGTAATGAGAAGGGGGAGTGCCCCTATATAAGAGGTGTGGGGGGAACCTTTGGAAAAGCTAGAAATATTATTTTATAATAAATTCATATTCAGATTATAATGGCTCCAAAGTAGATAATTTAAAAGTTATGGTGGGTATGGATCTAAAACCACTCAACCAATAAAATTTAGGCAGGTTTGGGTCATTATATTAACCTTATCTATAAGTATTAACTCTTAGTTAATTAGTTTCACTTTTACAATGTCTCTTTGTATTTTTATATTATATGGTTAATAAACATACTATATACAGTCAAGAGACACCTCAAGTATTCCATTAATGATACACCTATCATGATATAAGTCTATTGGACGAACCGTATATTTTTAGGAATTTAATTTCAGTTAATAAATTAATATTTTTTTTAAAAACTCTTTTATGTCAATTTTGACACTATTCAATAATTGATTTTTGTAAAAATCATAAAAGAATTATTAGATCAAAAAAAGTAAATTAAATCAATAATAACATGTTATATTAACCTTTAAAATTAGTTTAATTAATAAAAAGTCTCAAATTATATATATTTGGGTATTTATAATATCAATTATTCTAATTTTTCACTATTATGGTAATTACTACATCACCATTGTGTCATAAATAAATTATGTTATTTAATGTCTAAAAATTATAAATAAAATACCATTATGTAGGAAATCATTTTATATTTCAAATTAATATTTATTGTCAAAAATCTAACTTATATAACCCTATGTTACAATTGTTTTGCTAAAAGATATATGCTTGTGACATTTTTGTATTCATTTTAACTTAATTAAAATAAAGTGTCCCTATCACTTACATGTGGATCCATGGGGTCTCAAAATCGACCCAAAGATGCCCATGGTCGGCCATGTATCAACCAATAGGGTTAAGACACGTTTTAGGGTAATTTAGTATTATTATAATATTATTTTTTAACCCTTATTTACCGGATTTACCCTTTAACCACGGTAAATTAAATGTTTACCGAAGTAATTATTCAAAGTGTCTAAAAATAAAAGTTACCTATTTAAAAAATTTGAAAATCCTGATTAAAAATATGGAATCCATTTTTCCAAATTCAAAACACAGCATTGGCAGAAATTAATTTAAAATTAATTCTCATTGTTAAAACAAAAAGCGTGTTTTTAAGAGATAATAACTATCAAAAGATTGGCACTTGTTTACGGCTGTTTTTATTGTGAAATTATGTCAAATGACAAAAATTGAATTAAACGGTAAAAATATATTTTAAATATACTTTAAAACCACTCAAATTAATAATTTTTCAGTATTAATTATTTCAATTAAAAAAGTTGTTTTTAATTAAAATTTAGTAATTTTCACTATTCATCAAAATATGAAAGTTATCTGAAAAGTACCAAAATTTCACCCTAGGCTAATCTCGATATTCTGAATCCAAAAATGAAGTCCATTTTGAGATATAGAATTTATAATATTTCAAAAATTAGGTATTACTATTCACAACGACTAGTTTTATTGGTCGTGGTGTGTTAGAATCTCGAAGTTCTGTACAATGCACGCCATTGAATTATTCAAAGGAAAACATAACGTGGAAGCTTGGGGTGTTATATTCTCCCCTCCTTCAATAAATTGTGTCCTCATAATTTTTTTTCAAATTGGGCTTGAGAATATAATGGAAAGTCCCACATCAGAAAAAGAGTTAATAAAACTATCACTTCAAAAGAAAGGAAGACAGGTATAAAGGTCAACCAAGATAACCCATACTAGGATTCCATGTAGGAGAAAATAGATATGGATGATAAACTAAGTGATTAGTTCTGATGGAGAGGGATAGAAAACATGATCATGAGAAAGTTAACAATAAGAAAATCACAAACTTGTGTTGGGAAAAACCGTCCTTAGTCTCCCTGTAGGAAAAGTAAACGGACAACATTTTTTGTTTTAAGTTACATTACATAAGGACGAGGAATTCATTTAATATATATAATATGAACATAAATATATATACTTACATTTTAAGTAGAGTTTCATTCTTTAATAACCATTTACCACTACCTCATTTTGTTTGAACAATGAGTATTCAAGAAGACTTGGTCACAATGGAAGAGCTAGAATAAACTTCTTTAGAAATACATGACCCATGTAGGATAAACTATATATTTACCTTGTCCTTAGAGATTAATAAAAACCAAAATGGTTAGTATAATATATGATGACCCCCAAATAGATATTCCATTAGATAAAAAAACACTAATCTTAATATTTAAAATTTAACCATCAATACCCCAAAGTTCAATAAATACCATTCTATAATCAATTGTCCTTAAAATCCTTCAATATAATCCAAAATAATATTGAAACTCAAAACTTATAAGAATGTAGTATTCCATGTAAAATTGTATCTCCAAATGACATTAATTACTCTTAAATTCGCATACTTAAAAGTAATTAACCTAATCATTTTCATAAACAACCAAAATCACTATAAATCCACAATAAAAACATAGATTAAAATCCACCATTATTCCTCAAATGAAATCCCATACTATTCTATTTCCCAAACAACAAAGTGAACAACCTCCAAAATAACATTTATCACTTAATTACCAAATCATTTTCCTATACTAAGGGTATTAATTTGAGAAGACATAATATCCCAAATCAAATTATTAATTATCAATAAAATCATTTAACTAAAAATAATAGTCACACTAACCAGGGACTTCATGTAGTCCAGTGGTAGGAAATAAATCAAAATCTCACTTTGGTTGTGGGTTCGATTCCCACAGCTTTTCCCAACGTGACAGGTTGTCACACGGTCTGCGTGTTGTCCCTTTTCAAAAACTATATTTTATAACACTATTGAAATGAGATAAATTCCTCAAAATAACAAAAACATAATTTAACCCCAAATGTTATGTCATACCTTGCATTTTCATCCCAAATTATAATAACTTATAATTGCCTCAAACGCAATGATCATATAAAACCAAATGGTTATTCATAACTATATCCACAATAGAGAAGATAATTATTCCTCAAATATCATTCTCACATGGAAAACTGCAGGGTTACAAATACAAGAGAAAATTATTCCAAAATAACCCCATAAACAAGGAGCACTAACACTTTTTAAACATTTCTCCAACCATTTATTTCCACATAGCTTCTTCTTTGACCACGAAAATATCCTATATAATAGGGAATTCACTCGGTTAATGGTCAGGTCCCCTACATTTACGGAAAATTACTGTAAATGGATTCTTGGGACCATTTTTATCTTCTTCTATATTACTCTTCATTTTTCTTTGGCAATTATTCACTTTATATCCTTCCTTCCCGCACATAAAGCATTTACTTATCCCATTGAGACACATTCTTGGGTGTCTCATTCCACATTTCATGCATGATGGAAATTGAGGATTCCTTTCTCCATGGTCTCCACTACTGGATCTCTTATCATTCATCACCTTTGTTTTCATTGTTGAGTCCAGGAATTGGTTAATATATATATTGTTGATCATATTTTTGGAAAATTGATTTGGCATAAAGACGATTTCTTTTAAGCCTATCAACATTCCATTTTTATGCTCATTGCCACCACCGTTCCCACCTTGTACATCATTCTCAAAGTCAGTATGACTTCCTTGGAATCCAGCCATTGACTAAAACCAGAAAGCATTGTGTGAGTAACAGTACTCATAAAATCATTTAGAGATTAACATGTCACCATATTCTCAATTTGAAACACATTAGGATTAACCGAGGTCATTTACTCTCATCTTATATATATAATACCTCAAATTGGTTTTTAATGAAAATTTAAATTATCCTAAGCATATCCCCCAGGAGTGTCATAACCTAGAGTGCAGCACGACCCGTTGTCGTGCACCAGTTCTCGTTCGAGTCTAGCTCGAAGTGGTGTTTTTGTGTTTTATCCCTAGGTACATATATGCCAGAGCCGCCTCTACCTTCTCGTATCCACACAGTGATTTATTGCTCAGCAAACTCACAAAATCTATACAATACCAAAATTCTAGGATGTTCTTCTATACTAATCCTCAAAGTTCATCTTAGGTCTATGTGCTCTAATCAGAGTTTATCTAAATCTAGCTTCCATGGTTTGTACTAAACTTCCTCTGATACCAATTGTAACACCCCAACCCTAGATACCCAGAGTCAGTGCATTATTACAAAACATTGGCATGATCACAAAGGATAAATTCTCGAAAGACCGATTAGGTTAGTAGTCATGGAAAAACTAGATATATTCATAAGTCTTACATTGCATCATAAGGTAAAAAAAACTAAAACAACATCTTGTCTTAATATCCCCTCATACCATCCTTGTAGGTCATTCATAAATTACTTCTTCTCATCCTGGGAAAAATAAAACACTTAAAGGGGTGAGCTCAGATGCTCAGTAAGGATAACAATATAGCATAAGCTTTCATAGATAAGCATAAAGACTTAAAGCAATTTATAACTAAATCAAATGCCTTTTAAACTTGAACTTCAGCATAATATGGATAAGATAAAATGAAATAATTCCATTTATTTATTCACATGGATATTCTACTAGTTGAACAATCACATGCAATATCAATAACCACTTTCATAATGATGGAATTCATAATTCCATACTATCATAACCACATATCCAAGGCCTCATGCCAAGACTAAAAATAAGATTTTGTCAAGGCCTTGTGCCAAGACACTATTTTGTCTCATTAGACCTTCCGATGCATCTAGGAGCTATATCAGGCTCCACTCGTCACATATTAAGTCCAATGTATTCCCATATGAAAAGGTTTAAACATAACATACACATTCGTATTAAAACTAGCATATGAAATGTCAATACTTTAACCACAAACCATGAATGGTATGAGAATAGCACATCCACAGTCAAACAAAACTCATTTGATACAATATGGAAGATTTTATTGTATCATATTAACCTCAATCGATAATAATGATTGATATTTACATAGATGAAAATAACCATCAAAACTATTTGAGAGAAATGTCCCCCATTTCTTGAAAACATTTAAAAGACACACTATTTGTCAAGAAGCAATTTTAAAGATAGATTTTTGAATCAAAGTGTCCCATACCACTTTGAAACTTTTAAAAGGAGTTTTAATTTTAATACTTTAATGTCCATATAAATAAATCCTTAAACCCATTATTAAAACATGGACATTAATGAGCAATATTTAGAAGAAAAATCAATAAAACATTTAAAAATGGTATTTTAGTTAGAGTTTCTAACCCAAAGAGAGACACTTGAATACAAATAATTTAGGTAATCAAAACATTGTAATATCATGAGAATAAATTAATTCATGATATACTATGTCAAAGTACATTATATACACCACATAAAAGTGATTTGGTGTATAAAAACAAAGAAGTCTCAATGGAATGTAAATTGAGATGAAATCTCTCATAAAGGCCGCATCCTTAGGTTAAGGATAAATAAACAACATAATTATGTGTGACAAATATAAATACACTAAATATTATTGGATATTCAGTGTAAAACAATCAAAGGACATTCACACATATTCTTGTAAAAACAACACCAACAAATTGGATGTTTAACTCAACAAATGGAGAATGAGTTAAAATTACTCTTATAAAATTCATGTCAGTGACATGAGAAATTATAAATGGAGTGATTATGTGTATCAAAAGTATATCCATAGGAAGGGGAGTGGAAATTTTGACATAATCAAATGAATATTGATTCCACACATAATCTTTGGGTAATATAATCAATGAAATATGCGTAAAGCCAATTGAGTGGAAATTGAAATTTCAAATTCCTTATCGATTAGGTAACATACGAAACATACACCCATGAAAGAAGGATCATACCATGATGATGTCAATATCCATAAATTAAATTATATTACACAATGGATACAATCATGGGCGGTACACACACCACATGAAATAAATAAGTGGTGAACAATGGAATTCTCACGGAATTAAAAGTGAGATAAGAAACCCCTTAGCTTGTAATTATCCTTGGTTGGGGGTAGGTTAACCTCCTGTATAATGTTGAAATAATTGTTATTAAATTATTCATTAATCATATACATTAATATGATATCATATATGATCTTTTAACTTTCCTTTGTTAATAATATCTTGTAATTATCGTCATTTCGGGTGTTAACTTACTCGTTTTCTTTTATATGTTTTGTTATATAAGCCATGTTTGTCATGGATAGATTGTATCTTATTCATATCCAGAATGATACAATGTTCTTAAAAATTATTTTTAAATCATAAAATGATAATTATACTTCAATGGATATGATGGAGAATGAATCTCATCGCGTTCGTGGAGACGGTAGTCCTTACGTACGCACCAGCGACAATATCATTCTTTGGATATTAAAATGATATATAATTGGATGGTATATCATATATAAAGAATAATTATCATGTTATATTTATTATTTAAATGAGTTACACATCATTATTATACTCATCCAAATAATAATTTATTAAATAACAATTACACCACGAAGTGGAGACGGTAAGCCGTACAACGCACGTATGGTGTCATGTTATTCAAAGGATGGATAGAATACTGAATATGGTTGTACCATATTTATAATAACATCATAGTATATATAATATACTGGAGGTATTATTTTATAATGGTAATAACAAATCAAGAAGAAGTGGAAGAAGAAAGGAACTTGAAAAAGGGTGGTGAAATCATTACCTCTTCTTCGGGTTCTTCCTTTTAATTTGATTAAAAGGGCTCCTTAGGATTGCTTTCTGAACAAAATAAGGCCTCTAGGTTGTAGTGCATGAAGTTGAGAGAGTATTTGGGTAGGGTTTGGCCGAACCAAAAGGCTTTTAAGGTGTGAAGTAATGAGAAGGGGGAGTTCCCTTTTATAAGAGGGGTGAGCGGCACCTTTGGAGAAGCTAGAAATATTATTTTATAATAAATTAATATTCGGTTTCTAATGGCTCAAAAGTTGATTATTTAGAGGTTAAGGTGGTTATGGGTCGAAAACCACTCAACCAGTGGAATTTAAACTGGTTTGGGACATTATATTAACCTTATCTTTATGTATTTACTCTTAGATAATTAGTTTCACTTTTACAATGTCTCTTTGTATTTTTATATTATATGGTTAATAAACTTACTATATACATCCAAGAGACCCCCCAAGTGGTCCATTAATGATACACCTATCATGATATAAGTCTATTAGCCGAACCTTAAATTTTTAGGAACTTAATATCAATTAATAATATAATATTTGTTTTAAAAACTCTTTTATGTCAATTTTAACACTATTTAATAATTGATTTTTGTAAAACTTATAACAGAATTATTACTTCGAAAAAAGTTAATTAAATCAATAATAACATGTCCTATTAACCTATAAAATTAGATTAATTAATAAAAAGTCTCAAATTATTTTTATTTGGGTATTTATAATATCAATTATTCTAATTTTTCACTATTATGGTAATTATTGTATCACCATTGTGTCATAAATAATTTAACTTATTTCATTTCTAAACATTATAAATAAATTATCATTATGTAGTAAAAAGTTTTATCTTTCTAATGAATATTTATAGTCTAAAATCCAACATATATAACCCAATGTAACAATTGTTTTTCTAAAAGATATATGCTTGTGTCATTTTTGTATTCATTTTAACTTAATTAAAATAAAGTGTCCCTATCACTTACAAGTGGATCCATGGGGTCTCAAAATCGACCAAAATATGCCCATGGTCGGCCATGTATCATCAAATAGGGTTAATACATGTTTTAGGGTAATTTAGTATTATTATAATATTATTTTTTAACCCTTATTTACCGGATTTACCCTTTAACCATGGTAAATAAAATATTTACCGAAGTAATTATTCAAAATGTCAAAAAACAAAAGTTACCTATTTACACAATTTGAACATCCTAATTCTAAATATGGAATCCATTTTTCCAAATTCAAAACACAGAAGTGGCAGAAATTAATTTAAAATTAATTCTCGTTGTTAAAACAAAAAGCGTGTTTTTAGGAGATAATAACTATCAAAAGATTGGCACTTGTTTATGTCTGGTTTAATTGTGAAATTATGTCCAATGACAAACATTGAATTAAATGGTAAAAATATATTCAAAATATACTTTAAAACCACTAAAATTCATAATTTATCAAAATTAATTATTTCGATTAAAAAAGTTGTTTCTAATTAAAATGTAGTAATTTTCACTATTCATCAAAATATGAAAGTTATCTGAAAAGTACCAAAATTTCACCTTAGGCTAATTTATATATTCTGAATCCAAAAATGAATTCCATTTTAAGATATAGAATTTATAAAATTTCAAAAATTAGGTATTACTATTCATAATGGATAGTTTGATTGGTTGTGGTGTGTTAGAATCTCGAAGTAGCGTACAATGCATGCCATTGAATTTTTCAAATGGAAACGTACCGTGGAAACTTGGGGAGTTACATTATCCCCTCCTTCAATAAATTTCATCCTCGCAATTTTTTTTCAAATTGGGCTTGAGAATATAATGGAATGTCCCACATCAGAAAAGGAGTCAATAAACTAAGTGTTTAGTTCTGATGGAGAGGGATAGAAAACATGATCAGGAGAAAGTTAACAATAAAAAAATCACAAACTTGTGTTGGGACAAACGGTCCTTAGTCTCCCAGTAGGAAAAGTAAACAGACAACATTTTTTGTTTTAAGTTACATTACATAAGGAAGAGGAATTCATTTATGATATTGAATAAGAACATAAAGAGATATACTTACTTTTTAAGTAGTGTTTCATTCTTTGATAACTTTTTACCACTAACTCATTTTTTTGAACAATGAGTATTCAAGAAGACTTGGTCACAATAGAAGAGATAGAATAAACTTCTAATAGAAATACATGATCCACGTAGGTTAAACTATATATTTACCTTGTCCTTAGAGAATAATAAAAACCAAAATGGTTAGTATAATATATGATGACCCCCAAATGGATATTCCATTAGATAAAAAACACTAATCTTAATTTCTAAAATTAAACAATCAATACCCCAAAGATAAATAAATACCATTCAATAATCAATTGTCCTTTAAATACTTCAATATAATCCAAAATAATATTAAAACTCAAAACTTAAAAGAATGAAGTCTTCCATGTTAATTTGTATCTCTAAATGAAATTAATTACACTTAAAGTCGCATACTTAAAAATAATTACCCTAATCATTTCCATAAACAACCCAAATCACTATAAATCCACAATAAAAACATAGATATAAATCCACCATTATTCCTCAAATGAAATCCCATACTATTCTATTTTCCATACAACAAAGTGAACAACTTCCAAAATAACATTTATCACTTAATTACCAAATCATTTTCCTATACTAAGGGTATTCATTTGAGAAGACATAAGATCCCAAATCAAATTATTAATGATCATTAAAATTATTTAACTAAAAATAATAGTCACACTAACCAGGGTCTTCACGTAGTCTGGTGTTAGGTGATAAATCCCAATCGCACTTTAGTTGTGGGTTCTATTCCCACAGCTTTGTCGGACACGACGGGTTGTCACACAGTCTGCGTGTTGTCCCTTTTCAAAAGCTATATTTTATAACATTATCAAAATGAGATAAATTCCTCAAAATAACCATAAAATAATTTAACCCCAAATGTTATTTCATACCTTTCATTTTCATCCCAAAATATAATAACTTATAATTTCCTCATACCGAATGATCATATAAAACCAAATGGTTATTCATAACTATATCCACAATAGAAAAGATAATTTTTCCTCAAATATCATTCTCACATGGAAATCTGCAGGGTTACAAATACAAGAGAAAATAATTCCAAAGTAAACCCATAAACAAGGAGCACTAACACTTTTTAAACATTTCTCCAACCATTTATTTCCACATAGCTTCTTCTTTGACTAGAAAAATATCCTATAGAATAGGGCATTCACTCGGGTAATGGTCAGGTCCCCTACATTTACGGCAAATGACTGTAAATGGATTCTTGGGACCATTTTTATCTTCTTCCATATTACTCTTCATTTTTCTTCGGCAATTCTTAATTTTATGTCCTTCCTTCCCGCACATAAAGCATTTCAGTGTCCCATTGAGACACTTTCCTGGGTGTCTCCTTCCACATTTCCTGCATGATGGAAATTGAGGATTCCTTTCTCCATGGTCTCCACTGCTGGAGCTATTATCATTCATCACCTTTCTTTTCCTTTTTGAGTCCATGAATTGGTTAATATATATATTGTAGATCATATTTTTGGAAAATTTATTTGGCATAAAGACGATATCTTTTACGCCTATAATCATTCCATTTTGTTACTCATTTTCACCACCATTCCCACCTTGTACATCATTCTCAAAGTCACTATGACTTCCTTGGAATCTAGCCATTGACTAAAACCAGAAAGCATTGTGTGAGTAAAAGTAGTCATAAAATCATTTAGAGATTAACATGTCACCATATTCTCAATTTGAAACACATTCGAATTAACCGAGGTCATTTACTCTCATCTTATATATATAATACCTAAAATTGGTTTGTAATGGAAAATGTAAATTATCCTATGCATATCCCCTGGGAGTGTCGTAACCAAGAGTGCAACAAGGCCCGTTGTCATGCACCGGTTCCCGTTCGAGTCTAGCTCAAAGCGGTGTTTTCGTTTACCCTTAGGTACATCTGTGCCAGAGCAGCCTCTACCTGCTCATATCTAGACAGGTATGTATTGCTCGGAAAACTCAAAAATCTCTACAATACCAAAATTCTAGGAAGATCTTATATACTAATCCTCAAAGTTCATCTTAGGTCTACATTCTCTAATCAGAGTTTATCTAAATCTAGCTTCCAAGGTTTGTACTAAACTTCCTCTAATACCAACTGTAACACCCCGACCCTTGATACCCAGAGTCGGTGCATTATTACATAACATTGGCATGATCACAAAGTATCAAGTCTCGAATGACCGATTAGTTTATTAGTCTTGGAAACAGTAGATATATTCACAAGTCTTACATTGCATCATAAGGTAAAAAAACTAAAACAACATCTTGTCTTCATATACCCTCATATTATCCTTGTAGGACATTCATAAATTACTTCTTCTCATACTGGGAAAAATAAAACACTGAAAGGGGTGAGCTCAGATGCTCAATAAGGATAACAATATAGCAGAAGCTTTCATAGATAAGCATAAACACATAAAGGAATTTATAACTAAAACAAATTCATTTTAAACATGATCTTCAGCATAATATGGCAAAGATAAAATGAAATAATTCCATTCAATTATTCACATGGATATTATACTAGTCGAACAATCACATGCAATATCATTAATCACATTCATAATGATGGAATGCATAATTCTAGACTATCATAACCACATAGCCAAGGGCTCGTGCCATGATGACAAATATGATTTTGTCAAGGCCTTGTGCCAAAACACTATTTTGTCTCATGAGACCTACCGATGCATCGATGAGCTATAGAGGGCTCCACCCGTCACATATTAAGTCCAATGCATCCCCATATGAAAATGTTTAAACATAACATGCACATCCGTATTAAAACTAGTATACGAAATGTCAATACTTTAACCACAAACCATGAATGGTTTAAAAATAGCACATCCACAGTCAAAAATAACTTATTTTATACAATATGGAAGATTTTATTGAATCATATTAACCTCAATCGATAATAATTAATGATATTGACATATATGAAAAAAACCATCAAAACTATTTGAGATAAATATCCCCCATTTCTTGAAAACATTTAAGAGTCACACTATTTGTCAAGAAGCCATTTAAAAATAGGTTTTTGAATAAAAGTGACCCATACCAGTTTGAAACTTTTAATAGGAGTTTCAATTTTAAAACATTAATGTCTATATAAATAAATCATTAAAACCATTATTAAATCATGGACATTAATGAGCAATATTTAGAAGAAAAATCTTTGAAACATTTAAAAATGGTATTTTAGTTAGAGTTTCTAACCAAAAGAGAGACACTTGAATACAAATAATTGAGGTAATAAACACATTGTAATATCATGAGAATAAATGAATTCATGATATACTATGTCAAAGTACATTATATACACCACATAAAAGTGATTTGGTGTATAACAACAAAGAAGTCTCAATGGAATGTAAATTGAGATGAAATCTCTCATAAAGGCCGTATCATTAGGTTAAGGATAAATCAACAACATAATTATGTGTGACAAATATAAATACACTAAATATTATTGGATATTCAGTGTAATATAATCAGAGGACATTCACACATATTTTTGTAAAAACAACACCAACGAATTGGATGTTTAACTCAACAAATGGAGAATGACTTAAAATTACTCTTATAAAATTCATATCAATGACATGAGAAATTATCAATGGAGTGATTATGTGTATCAAAAGTATATCCACAGTAAGGGGAGTGGAAATTATGACATAATCAAATTAATAGAGTTTCCACACATAAACATGGGTAATATAATCAATGAAATATGCGTAAATCCAAATGAGTGGAAATTGAAATTTCAAATTCCTTTATCGATTAGGTAACTTACGAAACATACACCCATGAAATAAAGACCATACCATGATGATGTAAATATCCATAAATTAAAGTATATTACACAATGGATACAATCATTGGTAGTACACACACCGCATGCAATAAATAAGTGGTGAACAATTGAATTCTCATGGAATTAAATGTGAGATAAGAAACCCCTTACCTTGTACTTTTCCTTAGATGGGGGTAGGTTAAACTCATATATAATGATGAAATAATTGTTATTAAATTATTCATGAATCATATACATTAATATGATATCATATATGATCTTTTAACATTGCTTTGTTAATAATATCTTTGAATTATCGTCATTTCGGGTGTTAACTTACTCATTTTATTTTATATGTTTGGTTATGTAAGACATGTTTGTCATGGATAGGTTGTATCTTATTCATATCAAGAATGATATAAAGTTATTAAACATTATTTTTAAATCATCAAATGATAATTATACTTGAATGGATATGATGGTGAATTAATCTCATCGCGTTCGTGGAGACGGTAGTCCGTACGTACGCACGAGCGACAATATCATTCTTTTGATATTAAAATAATATATAATTGGATGGTATATCATATATAAAGAATAATTATCATGTTAACTTTTTTATTTAAATTAATTACACATCATTATTATACCCATACAAATAATAATTTATTTAATAATAATTACACCACGACGTGGAGACGGTAAGCCATACGTACGCACGTATGGTGACATGTTATTCAAAGGATGGATAGAATACTGAATATGGTTGTACCATATTTATAATAACATAACAGTATATATACGATACTGGAGTTATTATTTTATAATGGTAATAACAAAGAAATAAGAAGTGGAAGAGGAAATGAACTTGAAAAAGGGTGGTGAAATCAGTACCTCTTCTTCGGGTTCTTCCTTTTGATTTGATGAAAAGGGCTCCTTAGGATGGCTTTATGATCAAAATAAGGCTTATAGGTTGTAGTGAGGGAGGTTGAGAGAGTATTTGGGCAGGGTTTTGCCGAACCAAAAGTCTTTTATTGTGTGAATTAATGAGAAGGGTGAGTGCCCTTTTATAAGAGAGGTGAGTGGCACCTTTGGAAAAGCTAGAAATATTATTTTATAATAAATACATATTCGGTTGTTAATGGCTCCAAAGTGGATTATTTATAAGTTAATGTGGGTATGGGTCTAAAACCACTCATCAAATTAAATTTAGATAGGTTTGGGAAATTATATTAACTTTATCTTTAAGTATTAACTATTAGTTAATTAGTTTCACTTTTACAATGTCTCTTTGTATTTTTATATTATATGGTTAATAAACTTACTCTATACATCCAAGAGACCCCCAAGTGGTCCATTATTGATACACCTATCATGATATAAGTCTCTTTTCCGAACCTTAGATTTTTAAGAAATTTAATATCAATTAATAATATAATATTGTTTTAAAAAACTCTTTTATGTCAATTTTGACACTATTCAATAATTGATTTTTGTAAAAATCATAACAGAATTATTACTTATAAAAACATTAATTAAATCAATAATAACATGTCATATTAACCTATAAAATTTGTTTAATTAATAAAAAGTCCCAAATTATATTTATTTTGGTATTTATAATATCAATTATTCTAATTGTTCACTATTATGGTAATTACTGCATCACCATTGTGTCATAAATAAATTAAAATATTTAATGTCTAAAAATTATAAATAAAATATAATTTTCTAGGAAATAGTTTTATATTTCAAATTAATATTTATAGTCTAAAATAAAACATATATAACCCTATGTAACAATTGTTTTTCTAAAAGATATATGCTTGTGTCATTTTTGTATTCATTTTAACTTAATTAAAATAAAGTGTCCCTATCACTTACAAGTGGTTCCATGGGGTCTCAAAATCCACCCAAAGATGCCCATGGTCGTCCATTTATCAACCAAAAGAGTTAAGACACGTTTTAGGGTAATTTAGTATTATTATAATATTATTTTTAACCCTTATTTACCGGATTTACACTTTAACCACGGTAAATAAAATATTTATCGAAGTAATTATTCAGAATGTCTAAAAATAAAAGTTACCTATTTACAAAATTTGAACATCCTGATTCCAAATATGGAATCCATTTTTCCAAATTCAAAACACATAAGTGGCAGAAATTAATTTAAAATTAATTCCCATTGTTAAAACAAAAAGCGTGTTTTTAAGAGATAATAACTATCAAAAGATTGGCACTTGTTTATGTCTGGTTTAATTGTGAAATTATGTCCAATGACAAAAATTGAATTAAATGGTAAAAATATATTCTAAATATACTTTAAAACCACTCAAATTCATAATTTATCAATATTAATTATTTCGATTAAAAAAGTTGTTTTTAATTAAAATTTAGTAATTTTCACTATTCATCAAAATATGAAAGTTATCCGAAAAGTACAAAAATTTCACCCTAGGATAATTTAAATATTCTCAATCCAAAAATGAAGTAAATTTTGAATATAGAATTTATAAAATTTCAATAATTAGGAATTACAATTCATAACGGCTAGTTTGATTGGTTGTGGTGTGTTAGAATCTCGAAGTTGCGTACAATGCACGCCATTGAATTATTCAAAGGGAAACGTACCGTGGAAGCTTGGGGTGTTACACTTCTTCACAAAGTGAGGCTTCTAGGAGTTATAGAGGGATGTGGAGAGACAAATATAGTAGAGATTTTCCGACCCAAAGGCTTGAGAGGTGTGGGTAAGGTGGTAGAGGGTGAGGCTTTTATCAGAGGAGAGGAGGGGTACTCTTGGAAGGTAAATAAATGTTACTTTATTTTAAAATGAGTTTCAGTTTTAAAAGGTCCCACATTGATATAATTATAGTATAAGATGATAAGGGTTAGATATCCACCCATTCATTAGGTTTTTGACTTGTGTAGGTCTTAGATTTTACATTATCTTTTCATTTTATTTAAATCGTTAAATAATGAGGTAATCGCTGCATCATCATGGTGTCATAAATAATTTAATTTATTTAGTGTATAAAAATAATAAAAAAAATATCGTGATGTACGAAATCTTTTTATATTTCTAATGAATATTTATAGTCAAAAATATGACTTGTATAACCCCATTTAAAATTGTTTTAGTAAAACAACTCATGTTTGTGACATTTTTATTTTAACATTATATTAAAATTTATTAATGTCATATTCCTAACAAAGTGGCTCCATGGGGTCACCAAGTTGACCCTTTGATTGTATTAGTCGGCCATGACACATCTAATAAGGGTAGGACATGGGTCTAGGTCATTTCATATTATTAAAACATTATTTTTACCTTAAATGACCCTAATTACCTCTATTCGCGATTAATAAACTTAAAAGTTACAATTCATCAAAAAATCATTTTAATCCCATTGAACCACATTTTACTTCTTAATGACAACCATGTATGTCGGATTTTTGAAATTCAAAACACAAAGGTGGTAAATTTTCATTTAAACAAAAAATCAGTTTTTAAGTACCACTTAGTGGTTTCACTATTCATCAAAAATTGAAATTTTTCAGAAAAATACCAAAAATTTACCCTAAGCTATATTTGAAATTCCAAATTCAAAAATGAAGTCTATTTTAAAAAATTCAAAACATATAAGTTGAATTAATTAATTTAATAATTAATTCCCACTGTGAGAGCAAATAGCATGTTTTTATGAAACAATAAGTATCAAAAGATTGACACTAGGTTAAGTCCGATTTCAAAGTGAAATTAATTTCAAAAACCACTATTGGATTAAATGGTAAAAATATATTCTAATTTTACTTTAAAACCAATTCAAATGATAATCTTATAATATAAATATATTATATTAAAAGGAGTTTTTTAATTAAAATACAACATTTTTCAGTATTCATTAAAAAAATGAACTTTATCGGAAAAATACCAAAAATTTACACAAAGTATATTTTGATGTCCTGATTCTAAAAAATAGTTTTATTTGGTCCAATAGAATGTATAAGAGTGACCAAGACAGTATTTAATGACAGTTCGCCATCAAAATTTGATAAGTGAACCTTTAGTGAAAATAAATGCCTAAAAATGAATTCTTTTCTTATTTTAAGCCTTTATCTTTTATTGGATAAGTGTAAAAACATTAAAAAAACATTTATAATCATTTTTTAGTTACTTCTATCCATTCTCTCCAATAAAATGGCTATGTGTTAACTACCATTTAAAATAATATAATTTTATTACTAGTGTGCAATGTAAGATTTCAATGAAACTCTTTGCTACGTATCGGGTACGCTATCGAACATAGAAACCCCTTTAAAGTAAAATTAATATTTAATTTGAAAATATTAATAAATTTGAAAATGATTTATTTTTTATTTAACTGGGATGTTAGAATAACTATGTCACCCAAATGTCCAGCCCCTTCTCATAGAATAAATGTGGGAAAATCATCAATCCAAAACAATTAATTATACATGTTCTAATTTAATAAGATATTAATTTTATTTGCTTTTATATTTTTTTCATATGTATTTATATAAATTTTTTATTAAATTCCCAAAATCTAATACAATGTATTTCTTTCTTCAAAGATGAACATTTTCATAGCATATAGGTCCTCTTCCTATCAAAGGACACCATCAACGACACATCGTTTCCAACACCAGGTCACAAAATTGATCATTCAGTTGTACCACAAAAATGGAACCATCCCAATACAAGAGGAATCTTGATAAACACTCTAACTCATGAATCCCCTCTTTAAATCCACTCAATGAAGTCTTCTAGTTCTGAAATAGATGGCACCTATTTCATGTCAAATAATTTCTAGATATTATCTCGGGAATACTATTATAAATTTATACCCTTATCTTAGGGGTGTTGTTCAACATATCATTAATAACATTATCTTGATAACAGATTGTTTCATCTAAATGCCTCCTTCTATCTATCACCACCAAAAAGACCATTCTACGATAAACCCTCTGCATGATAGAGGTTCCACACATGAGATTCCGTCCCAGGTCACTCAGGCGCAAGCACATAGGACAATTTGTAGAGGGAACCCATTAGTTATAATGGAGAAGGGTTATACCTATATTCCCTCCAAAAAAACCACCTGATAGAATTATAATAAAATCTGTAGTGGGAATTGACACATGCCGACACAGTTCGACAACATCCAAAGAGGTCCTCAAGAAAAATTTGGCAGCAAACCTAAAGTGAGCACACATACCTATGTGCATCCCTCAAAACATCCAGCATTGTTTAGCATCACCCAAAGAAACATGTCAGAAGATAATATAACTAGAGGGAATACCTATATATCAAAATCAACACCTTGTTATTGTCAGTATATCCCAAAAATAAATGTAATAAAAGTGTAGATAAAATATCATACTCTTGTGATAAAATGGGATTATATTGTCATTTCAGCTAAAAAATTCACTCCTTATATAATGTAAGTTATATAATTATCGGAATATATTCATGTAACCATTCTAAAATAATTCAAGGACATATTGATAGTATAAGCGGTGACTATGAGTTAGGCACACAACCCCACTCTGCATTTGATGTGTCTTAGTTGAATGATTTGAGAGACACCATTAAGATGTTGCATATCAATGATTCTATCTAGGATGGTCATTAATGTACCATGATAAATGGAAAACCATATCAAGATCATATTCACAAACCAACTAGATGTCATTATTCTTCCCTACTAGATCCGTGGGAACGCATACATCCCTTCCAAAATTTCAGAAATAATTATGTATGTTTTAGCGTCAACACTGGAACTAATATAACATTTTTCTATATATTAAATCAGTCAACCATATTAGGAATCTCTAACTATTCATAGGTTGTAATCTAATAATAATCTCAAAAAATATGATTTGGAAATGAAGAGCCATCCCTTGATCCTTCTTTATTAAATAATGGTGTCTTTGAAGACCTCAGATGTCTATCTATGGTGGATCAAGATCCGAATACTCAACTATTAAATTATAGTGATATAAATGAAATTATAAAGTTAATCTCCTTAATTAGACATATATCAATTCTAGAGGTTCTATACATACATATAACTATGAAGGATCAAAACATGTACGTAATCTGATTGATCTTGAGATCCAATCTCACGATGAGTAACACAGTAGCCCTCTTTATGGCCATTAGGTTAGATATAAGGATGTTCATCCCCACTCTATTGTCCACCACGAATTTAATTTCCAAAGAATATATTTTAGACTGTCTCCTTGAATATAGATATTTATCCATGTTTTTAGTCATACCCATGAGGAAATTTGTTACAATGGTCCTCCCCACAACAATATTTAATTTCATCAATAATTATTCCCCTCAACAAATAAACTCTAATATATCCATTCTACCTCAAGAAACCTAGGAAAATGAAGCCATTAAAACCTAATGACTCATTATTGGAAAGTGGTATTCTTTATCAAAAAGATGAAAGATCAATGAAATTTTTATTATCCAAACCCTCTATGGATCATCTTATTTCAAATGAAACTAAGGAAAACGATGATCAACCCAATTATTATAATAAATAAATGTTAAATCATCCAATTTGGTATGATATGGATGATGAAAATATCATAAAAGAGGAATGAAATATGTTTCTAATGAAGTTAAATTTTTTGAGAGATGTCATACTAGTAATGTTATCGTTTTTAGACACTCCTCAATTCAATATTCTAGAGGACTTTCAGAAGATTGTTCCCATGAAATCCACCTAAACATATAGACCAATCATAATAAATTGAAAAAACTTCCTTAAGAAAATTACCAAAATCACATTATGGTAATATATGAAATTAACCTCCCAATCAACTTGGAGACCCTCCTAGCTAAACGTTAACAATAAATCAGAAAACCGAAAAGTACCATTGAAATTTCATGTCTCGGTGATTTAAAAGGTTTAGTTCATATGATAATTTATTCCCTCATTAATATTTTATAGAGGTGAATGGGATGAGCATTGGGCACTATATTTCACCTCCATCATCAATCAAAAAAATCTCACCAAATTTTTCATCATGTAAAGATATTTCCCTTTATAGGGTTAAATAAGTAGATTATTTTTACCACATATATTCTTCTTAGTTAGAACTATCCATAATATCTCTAATAGATGTTGGTCCTCAAGAGTGAAAGGCATCAACTGACTCTTCCATCAAGCATCTGAAAATATTGAGCAAGCCTCCAGCTTTAGGGAAGTTAATCACCAAGGGGCACAAATATCCCAAATGTCTTCAAAAGAAAATGGATTTGGTAAGTGTCATGTAATAAACCCCTCCCATTATAGAAAAAATATTTGTAAAATTAGAAGTGTAGAAGAAGTAATTACATCCATGGTTGTATAAGAAAACCCCTATCCTGGAGGGTTGGGTGCATTTTTAACACAACCCGTGAGACCAAAAAGTCTAGTCTGAAACATTGTCAATGTGAAATAAGAGGACCCCAACCTGCTAGAATGGGTCTATTTTTGCTCATACTCAGTGAAAGTTAGTATTATATCAGTTGGGAAAAGACCATCAAAATGAATCTGCTCAGTAAATCCCATCCCATGATACAGTTTACTCTATCGGGACACATAAAAAAATTATCAAGAGGTAAAATTTATATTAAAATTCACTAGATATCCTTAATGAGATCATTGACATAATGTTTGATCTCCATTGATGGGTGAAAAAAAATCTATTAATATAACAAAATATCCCATGAATCACAATTAAACTAGTATATGATCATGGAGAAACAGTCTCTATAACTATTATAATATATTAAAAGCATTGTAATATAGTTTGAATTAGTTAACATCTTCAGTAATTTTAATAATGCTTTAGAAAAGTTAGAAAATGTGAGTGAAAATAGTATAACATATCCATTAAATTTACTATCCACAACAAAACTATTGAAGATGGTTTTCATAACAAAATTCAAATGATTTCAAAAAATTTGTTATTCCAAAGAATTATCTATCTCTTCCTCAATGATAGGAATATGATAAAGAAAACGGTAAGACAACAATGAAATCCCACCTATTACCCAATGTTTTTGAACCACTCACTCTCACGAAAATATTTGCTCAATATGAGACATGAATGAGATAAATGGAGAGGTTTAATTCCAAATAATCCAGGGTAATATTTATAATGGATATATTCTTAAATAAAAACCTCATTTCACTCCACCATTTGATTCCCATTGATATGAATAGATCATCAAACTGATGAAAATAGATTCACAATGGCTGGCCAATGTTGATGAATGGTTACGAATATATTTGGAACTTGTGACTACTAGAATCAATATTTCCCAATATTGGACAAACAAAAATTCCAATTTGAATCAAGTTAGATCTATCTAATTCCAGCATAAGTTTAAATATGACCAAAATTTCTAAATTAGGTTGTTGGGTCCCATGTGCTAGATCTAACATAGTTACTCATTCCCAAAATAGTTTTTTATACTTTTGATTCATTGTTTTCCCAGATAGAATCTATGGAAAGGGAATGTTTAACCAATTCATCTATAATGAAAACCATTCCACTTGTGGGTAGTTGAGACACTCCCCCACTTAATTTAAAAAATACTATGTTTCTAACATTTGATAGTTTGGGAGTCTCGGACCAGCATCTGACTCACGATATATCTTAATGTGGTCCCATGATGGGTAATTGGTTGCAAAATGTAACCTCCAAAATATGGTGTTTTGCAAAAAAAGAAAGTTACCACCCTTTGTATTGTAAACAAGTTTACCTAGAGGGTCGATTAATGGATGGGAAGACCTCAACCAGAATTTTTTATACTAGTTCTTCTTAACGAAGTAAAATACAATAAAACTAGACCACTAGAACTCTATAAAATGAGAAAATGAGAGAGTATTAGACAATATTTCCATTTTAAGAGAATAATTTAATCCCTAAATTTATAGTTTCCATTGTAATATTTGTTCAGAATATTAATAAAAAATTACATTATGTGATAAAAAAACCCCTCATTATAGTCATGTACATGGGTGGGTTACAAAACCATGCCAATTTTTCCCCATGATTTGATGAATTCATCTTGAGAACCTAGGAAAAATCAAGATAAGTACCCAAATTCAAGGTAAATAAGACAAGAAAAGTAGAAACTACAATCATTACTCTAAAACTATCCTCAGTATTGGATCCTTCTCTGAATCATATAGCTTATCATATAGAAACCCCTCCATGGTGGAAAGAATAGAAAACACAACCTCATAGGGAAGAAAAGAGAGATCCAAAACAATCCAAATTTGAAGAGATGATGAACGAAGGGTACTCCTTTATATATGAATAGGTTCCTGATTATTTATTACTATACTTATAAAATAGCCTTCTAAATATATAAAAATGTAGAAATCCATATCATTTTGGTCTTTAACATAGCCTAAATTATATTACTTTTCAATTAATTATAGGGAACTTCATAAAATACTATATCATATTCAAATATATCCAATAAACAATGGTTGACTCAGGGGTGGTGAAACTAGGAATAAGGCTGAAACTATTAGAATGTTTTTCATCTATTGTTCCAGAAGAATAGGGTGAATTTTGGGAATTCACTATTAAGGATGTAAAAAAGTACATTGATTGGTTAACTAAAAAATAATCAACCAAACTCATTTTACTCAATAAGAATAGTTGAAGAAACTAATTGTTCATCCAACAACCTTCACTATGGAACCACTATCATCTTAAACCCCATAGTCTTCCATAGTTCGATATTTTATGAAAGTTTATGGCTATAATGGTGAGAGAAACAATGAAAGGTGAACCTACACTAAGGCCAAGTATATCCTTGAAAATCATTCACATCATGCCTTCAATCCCAAGAGAATGGGAACCACCCCCACCAAATAGAAAAATAGGAATCAAACCGTTAAACACAATCCTGATTAGATGAATCATTGATATTTATATCCATCAATGTTATTCCTTTAATTTACCATTAATATGATTAAGAGTACTATTATGAATATTAGCATCCCACATCAGATTAAGGAGACATTAATTGAGGATGACAAAGCCATGTAAGGAGAGGGAGGCCCATCTTTGGATGACTAAAAATTATCATCTATATCTCTTCTATATATATATACGATAATGAAACTTATGGAAAATGCCTTTGACATGTCATGTGGGAGTAGGAAAATTCTCTACACATGGGGAAAACCATTTAGAAAAAATCCTTGTGGAAGGATTATTGATGAATATGTGATAACATGACCATCCCAAAAAATGGACATGCAATGTTGTCTTGATCCAATAATAGATGTAATTCCTTCTAGGTCATCTCCACCAGCAAAAAAATCATCCCTATGAACATCAGCTCTAAAAATAATTCCTATGGAATGGTTTATGATAGGAAGATATAGAACGGTAACCCTAAATTATGACATAATATAGAAATTGGTTGTAGTTTTGGAAAATATTTCAATTATGGATGCACTCAACATCTTAAAGGATCTTGAGAATTATTTTTAGAGGATTTTTTCCCTCAAGAATTTGAATTTGATGATTTTTCTACTTATAAATATTGTGATGAAGTTGATACTATGTAATGTCATGTGGTTATCTCGTTCATGAAATAATAAATATTTGATTTTATATTTGTACACATAAGGCCCCTTTATATATCTAATAGATGGGTCAAAATTGACTTGTTCCAAGATATTATTTATAATTTATTTGGATTCAACCTCATTCCGACCAGAATTCTTATCTGACTTGGATACACTGAATCATGTCAATAAATTCAACATTAATTCTTAAGGGGTATGATAATAATGAACAGAAACCCCTTGGTCCCATTAAAATAAAAATTAATCTTTAGAGATATGGTGTTCAACTCCAATTTCATTGTTGACCTACAATATAAAACATTCAATGCCTTTCATGTAAGGCCTTATTTCAAACAACCTACAGTGATCCCTTCATCATATCAACAATGACTCAATTACTATAGTAATGGATATATTGGAACATTAAATAATGACAAATATCTATTCAAATATTGTGAATCTTAAAATATAAACACAAGATTATACCTAAAAGGATAAAAACCTATAACTAATGGTGCTTCTTAGGTTTCCTCTATAAATGGTTTGTAAATGGATTCTTTTATTCCATTCAGAGATATTGGTGATGAATATTTTTGTCTCATCCGTCAAGTCAAGTACATTAGAACATATTATGAGACACTCTCACTAGTCTTCATGATATCTTCCAAATCAATTGATCTCATGGTTTTTGATGAAATCATTTATTCCTCTATCAGTAGTGATACCTTAGATGGAAATGATCCAGCCTTATCCTTTGATCATCCGCAAACCACCGCTACATCTACTAAACCTAAAAAATTCATTATATTAATAGTTGAAGCTAGGTCTGGGGAAAATAACATATTTCTTATCCTTATTGATTCCCCTTCATCTCATATCCATCCTGACATGTTCATAAAAAAGTGTAAAAACAAGAGAAATAAATGGAAGAATATGACCTTAGAGATGCACCTCCATAATTTGAGGAATGATTCTTCACCACTTTTGATGAACTAGATTTTATATATTTGGATATAGAGGAGGATCCAGAACCAATGTTAGTTAGCACATATATTCCTCTCAATGAACATGAAATGTAAACCTCCTTCATAAAGAATAATGGAGACATTTTTTTCTTATAATTTAAAAATATTTCAGGCCTATATCAAAATTTGGACACCCATTAACTAGGTTTACCAGAGCACCATCAGGAATACAAGTAGGAAGCTTGAAGGAAACATCTGACTCATTCTTATAAAGTCGAAGACAAATTTGATAATCTCATTAAATACATATTCATTGATGAAATCCTATACATAAAATGGCGCACCAACATTTTTAGGGTCATGAAAAAGAATCAGAAAATCATTGTTTTTATCGTTTTTAGAGACCTCAACCATACACCAAAATATGACTTCATTGATTTGATTATTGACATTTTATTGATAAAACAACTAGTTTTAAATCCACTTCATTCATGATTATATATTTATTGTAAAATTATATATGAATTTCTTAAGGGAATTAATAAGACACCACCCTCATCCCCCAGGAGTATTCTACTACCGAGTGACACCATTTGGTCATAAAAAATTCATTCTCTACATATCAATGTGCCATGTATCTCAAACTCAAAACCTTCTTAGAAAGAATGAGTATAATGTTATGTCAGTGATTTGGTGGTTAAATATATGTAATATATGTATCATCTTTCCAGTTTAAAAATAACCTTCGAAAAACATCGACAACCCAACCAGAATGTGAATCCACTGATAATTTGATTTCGGCTTTACATCATCTAATTTTCACTTTATTTTAAAATTCCATCATGGAATACATGTCGAAACTAAAAAAAGGAAATTATTATTTTTTTCATTCCATATAATCTCAAAGTGTTGAATGTATTTAAAGGACACCATTCTTAAATTCGATGATTCTCAAAAAACCTCAGTGTAAAATGATTTCCCTTCAATTATTTAATGGAAAAATGGGTTGTGTTTTAGTGGAGTGATGAATTCCGAGAAGAATTTTATAGCCTCAAGAAATATATCTTCTTCACACTACTATTGATGAAAATTGATTATAGAAATCCACACATCATGTACGTGATGACTCTATAATGATCGGTAGGTTCCCTCCTTTCCCCCAAAAATAATTTTGGTAGTTAAAACATTCTCTATTATTTCATTCACAACAAGATGATCACTAAGGATCGGTATTTAGATATAGAGAAGAACTATTTAGTGTTGATTTTTTCAATTTAGATATTGAGGTATTTTTTTACAGAACCATGATATCTATTTAATATCATGAATTGACCCTCTCAAATATATCAAAAATCATCCCATATTGACTAGATTTTTTTTATGATGGGTGGTCATTCTACAACAGTTAAACATCAAGATCATACCAATAAATTCCATAAAATCACATTCCATAGAAAATTTCATAGTATAATATCGCACATTGGATGAAGTATCATTGAGTACCGAAATACCATTTGAGAAAATCTTCTTTTCTCATGACTGTACTTGAATAATGGAAACATACATCTATGGTGCATTAAAAATCCAAGCTGAAAAGAAATTAGAGGACCCAAATATCCTAGAAGGTTACACAAATGGATGTTTTACCTTATACCATTTTTATATTAGAAGGTTACACAAAATAGAAAAATTAATACCAAACCCTCTTTATATGTTTAGAACTGTATTTATAAATAATGATGACTCATTTGAGAATCAAAGGTGATTATGAGTTTGTAATTAACCAGATGAATGGTGTTTATGCCATCAGAAATTAGGATATGATAACCCTTCATAATTATGTTTTATGTTATATGGTACAATTCTCTTATGATCCAATACTTACTCATGTCCAAGGTTCACAAAATTCTCAGGAAGATGAATTATCAAATGTTGTTGCAGCATTGGAAGATCCAAATCAAAATGAAAAATTCATTAATATTTCCCACCATAGGATAGTATTGTCATTTTTTCAATGTGTCATTGAAGTGATCTGTGGTATCAATTTTAAACTTAATCAAGATAATTCTAAAAACTATTCACTGATTCCCATATTTTAATATCTAAATAAGAGGTCACCTCTTTGAGGCCGAGCTGGGAAAAAAAATTTGATGATGGGTGGTCAATTCCACTCTCTATGATATCTTGGGTAATCAGAATGTTCTATAAAAGTGAGGATTTTATGGAATCTTCCACATAGGAATTGAAAAAAAGGTTATTATCCCCACCATGGATTAAGTCCATGCTTATGCTTGTGGCGCCCATTAGTCAGTTACCAAGATTTCTCACCAAATTAAGAGGAATTGATATTTTTGGTCGACAATGACACATCATTGCAAACAATTTATTAGAACGTGTTAGTCTTTCCATGTTCATTCCAACTTCATCAATATCCCCCAGAGTTATTTCATACGGATAAATACTCCATTCCATTTTCTATATAAGAGATGAATTTTGTAGGTTCATACCCTCCAAATACTACCCGGATAATCAAGCATATCCTTAATACTACTCAGTTATTCTCTAAAGGACATGAGGAAATACCTCTTATGGGTGTAATAACCCAAATATCATAAATTAAATAATGTTAAACCAAATCACCAAATTTGGTGTTCCTTAGACAATACTGGATGGAAATAGAACAAACTTCTATTTTTATAATTGAAGATGTTTTATTAGGAATACATAATCAAATCTAACCATTCATCTAGAAATCATGTGGGAATTAATGTAATGATAGAGTCTTTAAACAAAAATATATCTAGAATTCACCAAAAAATTATTGATAGATAAAATATTTCTTATCCAAACAAGATTTTTTCATTCTTAGAGGGACTATAAAACTATAAGACACACTACTACTAAGGGAACCCTATATTCAATTATCTATGGAAAAAATTCAATGAATCCCATCATATATATATTTATGTCACTCAATATTTCAATATATTAACAACATTAAGATGATAAAAGTCACATAATTGGATTAATGAGTTAGATAAACTTGATGATAATGAATTTTATATGCTGCATCATTTGCAAAAATAAAATAATAACAAAGA
This sequence comes from Viscum album, assembly GCA_963277665.1. Classification (NCBI taxonomy): domain Eukaryota; kingdom Viridiplantae; phylum Streptophyta; class Magnoliopsida; order Santalales; family Viscaceae; genus Viscum; species Viscum album. The sequence goes on from OY728162.1 coordinate 134,512,778, forward strand.
ATGATCTTTCAATAGGAAGGTTTCACTCTACTCATACCTTGAAATAGATATGGTACTTTCTCTAAGAACAATGATGATACCAAGGAAGAAACATCCAAAACATGAAAGAAAGTGCGAAGGACCTCATGTCATACACAAGGTCCACTCAAATGTAGATTACTTATTTATCACAATGAACAAAGAATGCACCAAAACCACTATAAATGAATGATTTATCAAGAAATATTTTTTCTAATTTAAAACCTATGTACATTGTCATACAACATAAAAAAACACTACACCATAGTAAATTTTATATGATTTTAAAATATGTAACACAATTGGGCATCCTGGATTGGTGTATTCCCAAAACCAATCATCCTTACAGTCTGATGATAAACTACTTGTTCGTAATACATATTTCATGTGGTTAAATTGTGTAACATCATTGATATTTTTCTTGTGTCAATAAAAGTCATGAAATTTCATCCTCATCGCATGATGATAGAATACACTATAACTTCACTTTGATATAAGACCTTAGATGTCACACCAAACATTATTTCATCATGAAAAGAAAATTAATGGTTTAATTCCTCTTTGTATGACATAAAACCTTGTAAAACTGTGGTCTTAACTATAGAGGTCCACAATATTGGTGTTGTTCATCTACCACACCACCATCCTATATATACCTAGTGCTACATTTATCATGATTACACTCTAAAGGGGATACATAGTGATTTATGGGCCTCTTATCTAATGCCCAACATCAAATCTACCCGTTTACGAGATCTTTTTATCCAAACATTGGTCCCTGAGGAATATATTCACACAAATTTTTTTGCTTCATGGGTGTAGAGGAAATATTATCCCTATATTATTAGTCAAAGGATTATAACCTTAAAAAATTTAAAACAAGTGTTCCTAGTCATAAAACCCAAAACAACATGATAAAATAGTCTTTGTTGTATGAATCTAAACATCATATCCCAATGTGTCACCTCTTTAAGAGTAATCCTCAATCAGTGTCCTTAGTAGAATATGTTAAACTATAATAGTTTCCCCATATAAAACCAGGATACCTAATTTGATAAATATGGGATGATTAAAACATACTGTCTTGACCGCATGATGTAAAACTACATGGTTGATGTCCTTACTACATGAAATAAATTTTCAAAGAACTTTGATCCATGTTTGGGTGGAACAAAACCTTTGGTTATTATATATTACCACAAAAAAAACATAATAACAATTTGTGTCTTGATTACCTTCATTAAGGGATATGTATTTATTTCTAGATATCTCATCTTGGGACTTTCTCCTTCATCAACCCACCATGAGGCCTTTCCTTTCCTAGAGTCATGATGTCATCTCGGGTTACAATTTAGAATTATATGTGTAGAATAGGGTCCCTTAGACCCACCTTTCATTTTGGGTTATCACCCTTTCATGTCACACAAGCCTCCTTGGGACACCCAATTCCTTATGGCCCCAGCTCTTTGAAAATAAACTTGGAGCAACCCCATATGCAACTGGAATGATTCATATGATAAAAATGGGAAGAAAAAAACCTTCTTCTTGGTAGTATGATGTTAAACTAAATATTTTTCTTCTTTGATTAATGACATAAAAATTCATAACATTTTTATCCTTTCTTGAATGGATCTCAATCCTTGGTATCGGTCTTCCAAAACACCTCCATTCAAGAACTATGTGTTTATTAATTCCTTCCATCACAATATATATATTGACATAAGGTTCTATAATATTTTTTACAGTAGGAAAATATAAATATTTTACTTTCTATGTATAGGATGGACCTTCACCATGATTTTTTATATAATAACTATGTTTGGAAATATTCTCATTATAATGGGATACATTATAATGCTCAAATGCGATGTCTTGGGTCCAGATATGAAGTAAATAACATAAACCACTCTTACATGAAACAAATAATTTTTGCATGAGACTCTATAACCCATGGATTATGGTAGTTCAAATGCTTACTTTTTTCTAAGACACATTCTTTTAAAAGAGTCTATATGACCTGGGAACACTCATATCTACATAAAAATCCATTTCCCATTGGTAGGGGAATATTAATTTCATGAGGATACCTCTATTTTGAATATTCATATCATAACCCAGTTTGTCTCTACATAAGTCACACATAAAATTCATTTCCACTAGAGGCATATTCAACCTCCAAATATTCCCCTTCTATCACTATAATACCGAACAACATTATTCTAGAAACCATATTTCGATCAATGTTCATGGTCATTCTTTATGTACATGTCCCATTTAATTTATCTTGATATGGGAAGCCTCAATATCATGCTTTACAATTCCATTCTCCACATCTGAAGCATGTCAAAATATCCATGACCTAGTAGGACTTGTATTACTCATCATTTTTTTGTCAGGTAACATTCTTCCTTGTTGTATGAAGTTAAATTGCATGGTTACCACAAACTATGTATTGATGTATTATCACCGTTATTGGATAGATAGTGATGCCCATAGGAGACCCTTTGTTTGGGAGTCACCTCATGAACATTACAAGAGTAATATCATTCACAATCGATATGTAATCTCATGATTTACATGGGTAGAATTTCATGTTATGTATATAGGGTATACTCTGGTTTAATGTTATCCATCTAGGACCTACAGAGAGGATTATGTGACTTTTCCGACTAGGAATAAGCTAACTTATGTGGGTACAGTATATGGGGGTCCAATAATAGAAAACATAATTGATGTGGTCTTGATTAAACAAATTTCAACACATATTTTAAATTTATTTTTTATAATTTATTTAATTATCTCTGTAAATGTTTTGTAAATATTTTCACTTTTATAATGATATGATCAAATATATTATTTAATAATATTTTATAGTTAATTTAATATTATTACGTAATAAATTATTAGTCTCTTTTAGATATTTATTCGGTTTCATTATTTTTTTATGAATTATGTTTGCAATATTCCTTAATAATTTTATATGTTTTTCTTCTTATTAATTAATTAATCAAATTCTTCTAATTAATTTAAATTCTAATTTAATGTTTAATGTTTTGATGTTGAATTATTTATATAATCAATTTATTTTATTTTAACATAATAATTAACATAGTTCTTTTATTTTTAAGATTATAATTCAATCTAATATTTTAAAATAAATTTATTTTTTTTAAGGTTGCTGAATTGAACTATTTTAATTTTTAAATTAAATAAACTATTGTTTTATATTTCATTTATTTAATTATGTAATTTTGTTTTTTTAATATGATTTCATAATTTAGTTAATTTTATTATTATTTTTTGTCGATTTTGTTTTGTGACAAGCTGTTTTAGAACGATGACTACAGTGAGTCACCTCCAGAAACTTGCAACAGTGAGTCATGAGTCACTGTTGCCGCCGCCAAATTTTCTTTCAATCATGAATAGTGAAAACGAGTCACCATTACTCTACCTTTATATCATCACCATTTTCCTGTGTGAGTCACCATTGGAAACACACCATTACATCCTTGATACCACCATTCTTTGACCTCAACCACACACCACTAGGCATCCTTCACTTGCTTCTGCCACCGCGAGATAGTCCCTTCCTTCAAGCCATATTTACTCAGATCTTACATCGACATCACTAATTAATCACATCACGTTGTCACCAATACCTTCATCTAAGACACCATTTTTCTCGTCCAATTCCCAAAAATCCACCTCGAATCAAACCCTCTCAAAACCAATGTTTCACAGATATAAATATTAATACAAATTGAAGCCATATCATCATCTATATTTTCCAAAGCTATAGTGATAGGAGTTCGATGAGACCTCTTTGGAGTCTATACCTATGAGGAAGATTGTGTCGTTGCGACCTGAGATCCCACCACTATCGTGATCTGATGTCAGAGTGGCATCATTACTACCAAGAAGGAGGCCGAGTTGAGGAGAAGAGAGCAGAGAGGAGGAAGTTGTGCTGCCATGGAGGGTTGGAGAGGAACATGATTCCCCCTATGTTATGTGGAGAAGAAATAAGGGACAGAGTTAATATATATATATATATTTTAAAAATGAAAATAATAATTATTAAAACGTAGAATAAATAAAGATAATAATACAATAAAATAAAAAAACAAATTAATAAAATATATAAAACTAAAATATTAATAATAATGATTAAAAAATTATTTTAATTATTAATATAAACTAATTTATTCAAATAAATAGAACATTAATATTTCCATTAATTAATTCAGTAGTTATAATTTTTCTTTTTAGTTATAAAAATTAATTAAAAAAATTAACTAATTAATTTATCTAAAAAATAACAATCTAATTTTAAATTAAAATAAAAATATAATAACTAATAATTATTAATATTAATACAATAAAATAATAAAATAATAAAATATTAAATTCTAATCTAAATTACTTAATGTTATTATAAATTAAAAACATAATAAATATATTTACAACATTAATAAATTTTTTTTTAAAGACAGTGAATTTCCATGTAATTTTTTTAATTAAATGGGAATATTACGAGTTTGTGAAAATTGAAGGCGTGTGATTCTAAGTCCAAGTGTTCCTGAAATCAATTTCTGATGTTTTGTTTGGGTACGTTCAGTAAACATACGAGTGGGTTTTTATAACTTTTGAATTGGTGCTCGGAACTGAATTTCAAGGGAACCGTTGTACTCGGAGTGGTAGTATTCGTTTAAGGAGAAATTCACCTTGACGTTAGTGGGTCGAGAATAAATGATAGTTTTTTTGTTTTTTGTGGAAAATAATAAAATAAAATGAACTACACTTTATTTTATTTTTGAGACACCATGTGGAAGTTGGAAGTAGGGTCTGCCAGAACTAAACCTCCTTATAGTTGTTGAAGTGTGGGGATCTACTGACCACAACCACCCATGAGAGATTATGGTGGTGGGGCCCATACGAACTTAACCTTTCGTGAGAGGTTACAGTGGAGGGGACCACCCGGGACTAAACCCCCATTTTTAAATTTTTGAAAACCTCTCAAACTCCCCTCATTAATGAGGGGGAGCCTCTTGACCTCCTCTACCCAATTAATTCTACCAACACACTTTCTATTAGTGTTCCAAATCATACATGTTAATTAATTGAGCACATCAATTAATTATTTTTTAAACCTTTTGGAATTTTGTGCCAATAATTAAATAGTAGATAAACATAATCTACTATTTTGGTTTGAAATATTCATCATGGTGGAACATGGGAGAGGAGGACGTAGAGAGAAAGCTCTCCAACGAAGAACCTCCTCCATGAAGAATGTGAGTGAGGAGCATCTTCGACATCTTCCTCGGAAGAACCTTGTGGAGGAAACTGATGTGGGATGTCTTCGACGACTGACCTTCCCTACTCATCATCGCCAACAAACCGATGCACGATCATGGATTGGATGTGTTTGGTGGACATGACGAAGGTTGACAACTCCATCTTTTTCCCAATGACTCTGTCGACGAACAATGATCAAGGTAGGGGTTTTATTTCAATATTATATTATTCCATTAATTCTTCCCTTCTAAAACAATGAATCATTGTGGATGATTTTCCATGTGGGTTTGGAATTGTTTTTGTGGGACGATGCAGGGTGTTGATAGACTTTTTTTCTTCAATAATCTTCTTGGTAATTTTATGAAATTGAAGAATTATTGAACCTCATTCTACCACCCCAAACCTGTAGGGTATGGGACAAACCAACATGGTCTGACCCCTCTGACAATATTGTTTGTGATGTTCTTCAAAATGGCTACGAGTCAACGAGACGAAGAAAACGAAAAAGGAAATGACCACACTACTCGTAGACATCCCGGACCCCCGCCACCCCCGCGGCACTCCGCCGCCCCTGCGGCGTTCCGTCGACCCGGATGAACTGGCTTACACGCGCCCCACCCTGGATGAACTGGCCCCGACCTCCGCATGCCCCACTTTTCCACCTTCTGTGCACCCAACGCGCCCCGCGCACCCCGCAGCTCTACCGTTCGAGTGCGCCACAGGCCCCGTGCCCCCCGCTAGACGAACCGACCCCGAATTTTTGGGTCGATCCGCCTAAGCTATGCCCCTCGCGGCGCCCCGACCGAACCGGCCCATTCCCTTGTAGTGCCCCGGCCGATCCGACCCCTTGTGACCCTCCGGGCCGAACCACCCTCTTGCTGACCCACAGCTAGTTCGCGCCCTCGTGACCGGTCCACGCTCTCACGGCCCGTTGGGCTGGGCCCAACGGGCCGAGCCAAACCTAACAGGATGGACCGCCTACTGGGCTGGGCCAAACTAAATGGGTCCGGCTGGGTCGACCAGAACCGGGTCAGCCCATGCTGGGTTGGGCCGGGTCGGACCGGACCTGGGCCCACTATGAACCTTTACCTTCTTTGGCCATATCTTTGTCATCGGGCGACTGTTTGAAAAACTCTCAGTGGACCTAGTAATCTTGGAGTGTTATTGTCCCTTTGAGTATACCCTACTAGAGTTTGGGGTATAGTTGAGATACTTTCAGGTTGGATCGTGCATGAATTCAACCGGGCCCCCGGGACTAAAATGCTAATAACTCACAGACAGAGCGTCTGATTGACGCGCTGTCTATTGCGTTGAGACCTCTATGACATGAATGACCTTTTAGATACTTGTTCGTGGGACTTCAAGATAGTCGGAGTATCGACAAGTAGCTTGTGGAGTGGATCCTTTTAGAGAATATCAAACAGAGTATGGAGACATTGTAGCTGGATGAGACTTGAAGACTGTTAACCAATTGACTCAGAGTGACTAGACTAGCCCAGTGGGGAGAACCTAGTTGTGGAACAAGAACCATGGTAGAGGAGTGAATAGTTGTGGTAGAAGAACCACGATACTCGATAGGAGAAGTACCACTGTAGGCTTTTAGGGGGAGTGACTGTTTGTGGCGGCAGTCCCATGGTGGGGAGCGCCTCTGTGTGATGCGACATACCCATGGTACTCGACTGGAGGAGTACCTCAGTATTCCATTGTTAGTGGGAAGCGCCTTGGTTTCACGACCAGCCAAATTTACTAGATAGATGAGTTGTTCTATAGTAGTTGAGGTTTTGATAATGTTAACAAAAATCCTGGTTGAGCTGAGTCATTTCATTTGGTGTTTTCCTCATGATTGAGATAGATCACTTGATAACTTAGGTATATGTATGGGCATATACCAATGTAAGGTTATCTATTGATTTCATACATTGTGGTTTATCCTTTCGGGATTTTGTGGGATCGTGAGGGTCTCGGGGTCCCTACTATGTATCGTTATACTCACACCTTCATGGGCTATACCTGTACCTTATTCTATTGGATGCAAATGACAGACATCGCTGATTAATGAAGAGAGTACTAGAACCGGACGGTACCCGGAGGTGGACCATATGATGAGTCGGTACATGGATGAGACTGACGGACGTGGAGTGTTGAGGAGGCTATCTGTACCTACCCTTTAGGTAGGAACCTTTGAGGATGACCCAGCGACAGTTTTTCTTTTTTTCAGTTTTAGTTGTTCCTTTTAGTTTCTTGTACTTTACAGTTGGTCTTTTATTTATGGCCCCTTTTACTTTCAGCACTGTTTTGTTATAGATTTTTACTTAGTGTTTGTATCTAGGTGTGTGCTCTGTTGTGTTTTTCTACAGTTTATAAAGGAAATTTCTTCCATGTTTTATGGAATTACGCCTTTAGTGTTAGTCTCCAGCCCCTGGCCTATGGAAGGCGGGCTTGGTGAAGTCACGACACAGGCCCTGAGGAATGGGTCATGGAAAATTAGTATTAGAGTAGTCGGTTCTACTATAGAACATAGAACTATGATATTTATTTTATATTAATAAATATTTTTAAGATTAGTATGTGTGGTTCTCAGTTTAGTGGGTCCGGAGTTGGTGTGGCGGCCGACGTATCCATAAACCAGGACCATGACTTTTGATTTCCGACTCAGTGCATGGAAACACTGATTTCGTGTGTGTTTTAAAACTTTTTCATTATATTAGCTCAACCAGGTCATATCACCAGGTATAATCTTCGGACCGTGTCACATCTGTTTTTTTAGGATGCCACCCACAGACGACCAGCTAGTGTCCCAAGAGTTGTACACACAAATAGCCCACCCAGCAAGGAGGCCTCGGTGTAGGGACTTTTTCCAGTAGAGGAACCAGTGGTACCACTCAATGTTGGGCCACCGATTCCACCATCCCCAGTAGAAGACGATGAACGCCACTTGAGCGTATTGCACTTGTTATATTGCCAGAGGCCACCCAGGTTCAGGGGAGAGACAGACCCACAGGACACTGAGGATTGGCTGGAGGGTGTGGTGAGAGTTCTTCAACTGGTAGGGACACTAGCCTCTTTCATAGTGATTATTGTTGCCAGCCTTCTATAGGCAGTAGTAGGAAGATGGTGGATCTTGATGCTCCAGGTTCATGATGAGATGACGATACTCTAGGAAGACTTCAAGAGCCTATTTCGGGTGGAGTTGTTCCATCGACTATCCACACAGTGCGCATACAAGAGCTACTTCATCTGCAGCAGGGAATCATAATTGTAGCTCAGTACTCAGCAAGGTTCACTGACTTGTCACGGTAATCCACTAATATGGTGCGAAACTCATTCTTCAAGGCCCGGACCTTTATGCAGGGACTCAGGAGAGATATTAGGGCTTTGGTGATCTCACTCAATATCTTCACGCAGGTGGGGGTATTATAAAGAGCCCTTCTATTGGAGAGTTTCCTTACTGAGCAGTCTGCAGCAGCAAGATTAAGCACTAGTCGATATGTTGAGCAGTCTACTATTGCTGGCAGTAGACAGATGTTGCAGAGGTCCATGACGACTAGACATATAGGTGGACAACCGCATGAATCAGGATCAGTTGTGCAGAGCACCCAAAACGGAGATAGATATGCCATGAGTGGAGAGTGTTACTCATGCGGCGGGTAGGGTCTCATGGGTCGTGACTGTCTGACCTACCATTCAGATGAGCCGTAGACGGACTAAGGAACACCTAGGAAGAGACATAGATTTGATTGAGGCAGTCTACATGGAGTAGGATGATGTGGAAGAGGATATGGCAATGCAGCTGGCAGTGGACGACGATTTGAGGTAATACCACCATAACCACTAGGAGGTCCACCCCGACTACAGGGAGAAGGTGGATAGGGGAGAGCTCACCTCTAGGCAGCTATGTCCTATGATCATAGCAATTCGAAGATGATTCTAGGTATGATCTGTGTCTACTCCACCACAGCTATGGTACATATAGATACAGGTTCCAATCATTATTTCATTTCCACTACCATCGTTCGGATCTAAAATATTATAACGAAGCCTTTAGCTCGATCCATACAGCTAGAGACTCCTACGGGAGCATATTCAACGATTATGCATTGGATCCTACTATGTGAGAATACTCTATCGAGGCACGATCTTCAGCTAGGATCTACTTGTAGCGGCATTGAGGCTTTACGACATCATCTTGGGTATGGACTGGTTATCTACCGTCAATCCTCAGATAGACTGTATTAAACACAACGTGTGGTATGTCTTCATAGATGGGACTAGGTTTACCTTTACAACCAAGAAATAATCCTTTGTAGCACAAGATGGATTTACTCAGAGGATAGTGCAGCTGATCACTCATCAGATGGTTGGCCTTACCCTCAGAGCAGTTGATGTGGACAGTCCGAGCTATCCTGCAGTAGTGTACCAGTACACATATATTTTCCCTGATGATGTCCCATTTCTACCTCCTCGCAAATAGATATACTTTTAAAATGAATTTTACCCCAAGAAGACACCAATATCTACAACAAAATATCATATGGCTCCCGCAGAGCTTCGTCAGCTACAGGTACAGGTAGAGGACTTGCAGGGGATGGAATTCATCCGGCCCAGTTTTTCACCACAGGCAGCCCTGATTCTATTCTCCAATAAGGTGGATGGGAGCTTGAGGAATTGTGTTGACTATCAGTGCCTGAACTAGTCGACCATGAAGAACACGTACCTACTCCCGAGGTTGGATGACCTATTTGATCATTTGAAGGGAGCGCGACGGTTCTTGAAGGTAGACCTCAAAATTTGGCTATCACCAGCTCAGAGTTCAAGATGAGGATGTGTAGAAGATGGCCTTTAGATGTCGGTACAAAAACTATGAGTTCATGGTTATGCCTTTTGGCATAATAAATTCTCCATCAGTGTACATGGGACTCATGAACATGAATTTCCAGCCATACCTCGATCACTTTTTCATAGTCTTCATCGACGACATTCTGATCTACTTGACTAATGAGGAGGAGCATACCTACCATTTGCGGGTAGTAATGGACACAGTCCAAGAGTAGCAGCTTTATGGTATCCTCTTGATGTTCCAGTTCTTGATCAGATAGGTTGACAGTCTAGGAAATTTCATCTTGGAGGATGGAGTTTCAGTATATCCAGTGATGATTGAGATGGTACTTTCTTGGGAGCCACCTAGGAGTGTGATAGAGGTGCATAGTTTCTTGGGATTTGATGGATATTACTGGAGATGTGTTCCAGAATTCTCTAAAGTTGCAACACCACTATCAGCCTTGGAGAAGAAGGGGAAACCCTTTGTGTGGTCGGAGAGATGCCACCAGAGCATTCAGTAGCTGAGGCAATGGCTGACTAGTTCCCCAATCTTGAGGCTTCCAAGGGAAGGCATTGGGTACATAGTCTACTGCGACACATTAGGGAACATACTCGGTTGTGTCCTGATGTAGGAGTGAGCAGTAATCACATATAGTTCTCAAAAGCTAAGACAATATGAGAAAAACTATGCTAACCATTACCTGGAGTTAGCAGCATTGGCATTCACATTGATTTTTTGGTGACACTATCTGATGGGAGAACGTTTTACCGTGTACTCTGATCACAAGATTATCATGTATATCTTCTCTCAGATGTACCTGAACCTAAGACAATGATATTGTCTTGAGTTTTTCTAGGACTATAACTTTGACATATTATATACTTCTGGGAAGGGGAATGTTGTTGAAGATGAATTTAGCAGGAGATCTGGTATACAACTGCTAGGTGAGGTGAAAGAGTAGCTAGCTTCTTTACAGATATCCATTGTGGATAGAGTTGGATCAGCCTTCCTACAGTCTCTTACAGTGAGTCCCCCACTTCTTCACTGAGTTAGGCAGGTGCATCGTGTGGATATTGACTGTGAGAATTGATATTCTCATATATCCACAGGTCAGGCAACAGATAGATTTTATGAAGTTGTAGAGCACATCATCCTTTTCATAGGATGTACTATGGTACCAGTGTCACATCAGGAGGAAGTGTTGAGGGAGTTCCACACATCCCCTCTAGTGTTACATCCAAGAGTGCCGAAGATGTACCCGGATATTAGACGATATCCCTAGTGGCAGGGAATGAAGAAATCATTTGCAAAGCATGTATCTCGATGCCTCAGTTGTTAGCAAGTAAAGGCGGAGCATCAGGTACCAGCAGGCTTGGTTCAGCCTTTAAAGGACCCAGAGTGGAAGTGGGATGTGATATCCATGGACTTCGTGATGGGAAATCCACATACATCCAGGGGACATGACTCTATTTGGGTGATCGTCGACCGACTCACCATGTTGGCCCACTTCCTACCGATTAGAGATCATGGTTCAATAGAGATCTTGGGATGTCTTTATCTGAAAGGGATTTTGAGACTTCATGGAGTTACCATGATGATTGTCTCCAATCGCGATGCACGTTTTAATTCCTGTCTTTGTAAGGGGTTGCAGGAAGCTTTCGGGATGTAGCTTCATTTGAGCACCACCTCCAATCCTCAGACAGATGGTTAGACAGAGTGGACCATCCAGACCCTCGAGGACATGGTGTGTCTTGTGTCCTCAAATTTGGTTGGAGCTGGGAGGATCACTTTTATTTGGTGGAGTTTGCGTAAAACAAAAGCTATCACTCCACCATTGGGATGGATCCTTTAGAGGCGTTGTACGTGCATCCTTGCAGATCACCATTGTGCTGGACTGACCCAGGGGAGTCAGCACTAGTGGGACAGAGATAGAACTGGCTAACACAGAGAAGGTGCATATCATCTCGGAGCAGATTAAGACTGCACAGAGCAGGAATATTTGTATGCAGACAGGTGACAGAGACATCTGGAGTACGAGGATGACGAAAACGTCTTTCTATGGTTCTCACCTTGATGAGGTCTATGATGATTTGTCCGAGGCATAAAGTTATCTCTGAGATTCATCAAACCTTTTCAGGTCCTAGGCATAAATGGCTAGGTGGATTACCACATAACTCTTCAACCTATGTTGCATCGGGTGCATGATGTCTTCCACGTATCCTAGATGAGGAGATATGTGCATGACCCTTCCCACATCATCCATTGTGGGGAGCTGGATATCAACGATGGGGAAAATTTTACGGAGGATCCAGTAGATATTGAGGATCGATAAGAGCTGGTCCTTAATGGATGGTTGACACATATGGTGTGCATTTAATGGAAGCACAAGAATCTTCAGGAGAGCACATGAGATATGGAGACCCAAATGCGGGCTTAGTACCCCCACTTGTTCCATTAATATGAGTTGTGTCTCACGGGGACATATATCCTGAGATCGACAGAATGTAAAGACCTAGAATTTCCATGAATTGTTTTATTTAAATGGGAATTTTATGAGAATGAGAAAATTGACGGCGCGTGATTCCGAGGACCGGTGTGCCCAGAATCAATTTCTGATGTTTTTGTTTGGGTATGTTCAGTAAACTTATGAGAGGGTTTTTATAACTTTTCAACTGATGCTTGGAAATCAAAACTGAGGGCACAGTTGAACTTATAACCCTGATATTCTCTTAATGAGACTTTCACCTTGATGACAGTGGGTTCAAAATAAAGGATAGTTTTTGGGTTATTCAGAGAAAATAATAAAATAAAATGAACTATACTTTATTTTATTTTTGAGCCACCATGTGGAAGTTGGAAGTGTGGTCCACCTGAACTAAACCTCCTTGTTGGAGTTGAAGTGTGAGAAGCACCAGACCATAACCTCTCATGAGAGGTTATGGTGGTGGGTCCCACCTGAACCTAACCTCCCGCAAGAGGTTTCGGTGGAGGGGACCACCCAGGACTATAATCCCCTTGTTTTATTTGTGGAAAACCACTCAAACTCCCCTCATAAATGAGGGGGAGCCTCTTGACCTCCTCTTCCCAATTAATTCTGCCAATGTACTTTCTATTAATGTGCCAAATCCTCCCCGTAAAATAATTGAGCACATCAATTAATTATTTTTAAACATTTTTATTTTTTGTTCCAAAAATTAAATAATAGATAAACTTAATTTATTATTCTTCCTTGGAATATTCCTCTTGGTGGATCTTGGGAGAGGAGAATATAGGGAAAAATCTCTACAATGAAGAACCTCTTCTATGATGAATGCTGGAGTGGAGCATCTTCGACTTCTTCCTCGGAAGCACCTTGCAGAGGAAAGAGACGTGGGATGTCTTCGATGACCGACCTTCCCTCCTCATCATCATCAATGAACTGACACACATTCTATGATTGGAAGTGTGTGGAATATGTGACGAATGATGAAAACTCAATCTTCTTCCCCATGACTCCATCGATGAACAACGATCAAGGTAGGGGTTTTATTTGAATATGATATTATTCAATTAATTATTTCCTTATAAAACAAAGAATCATTGTGGATGATTTTCCTTGTGGGTTGGGAATTGTTTTTCTCTGAAGATGCGGGGTGTTGATAGACTTTTCTTCTTCTATCTTCTTCCAATTAATTATTTGAAATTCACGAAATATTCATCTGCTTTCTACCACCCTAAATATGGAGGGTGTGGGATAAACCACAATGGCCCAACCCCTCCGCCGTTATTGTTTTTTATGTTCTTTGGAATGGCGACGAGACGACAAAGATGAAGAACACAATGACCGTACTACTAGAATCCATCTGCGACTCATGCCGTCCCCACACCGCTTTTCCACCGCAGCCAATCCGGATCTACTGCCCTGGGCTGAACCGTGCTGCCCTCAGGCTTCCGAGCTGCCACAGCCATGCCACCCGCCACCTGCAGGCCGAACCGGCCGAGCCACGCCGCACACCGTTAGAACTGGACCCTGGCCTCCACGCTCCCCATGTGCCCCATGGATCCACCGTCCATGGGGCCCGTGTACCCCGCGCCCCCTGTGACTCCATCGTCCGTGTGCCCCACACTGATGCTTGGTGAACTGGCCCCAGGTTCTCAGGCTGAGCTGCCCGAGCCATGCCCCTTGCGGTGCCCCGACCTAGCCAGCCAATGGTTGCACCCCAATTGAACCGGACCACGCCCTCGCGGCGCCCCAGCCGTGTCGGCCCCTCATGGACCTCCAGGCCGAACCACCCTCATGGCAACCCACGGCCTGTATGTATCCTCACGACTGTTTCGCACTCTCGTGGCCCTCCACGACCCCTCACGACCTGCTCGTCTAGGCCCAGCAGTTCGGGCCAATCCTAACGAGCTGTCCCACCTAACAGGCTGGGATACTCTCAATGGGTCAAACTGGGTCAAACCGGTCCATGTCGTCCCATGCTAGGTCAGGCCGGGTCGTACCGGACCTGGACCGACTACGACCCTTTAACTTCTTTGGCCATATCTTTGGCACCAGGCTTATTTTGGATGAACAGTCAGCGGCCCTGGTAATCATGGAACATGAAGGTCCCTTTGAGTATACCCACTAGACTTTTAGGTATTGTAGTGATACCGTCAGGTTGGATCGTGCACGAATCCAACCAGGCCCCCAGGACTAAAAGGCCAATAACTCACAGACTGGGCGCCCGATTGATGCGCCGTCTATTGCATTGAGACCTCTATTAACTCACAGACCTTTGAGATACATCTTCGTTGGACTTCGTGCTTATTGGATTATCTTCCATTAGCTTTTGGAGTGGATCCTTCCAGAGACAATCGGGTAGAGTATGAAGATATTGTAGCTGGCTAAGACTTGACAACTGCTGACTGTTTGACTCAGAGTTACTCAAATAGCATAGTGGGGAGAGCCTATTTGTGGTGGAAGAACCATAGTGGAGGAGTGCCTAGTTATGTCGGCAAACCGATGGTTCTCGATTAGAAGAGTACACTTGCAGGCTATTAGTGGGAGCGCCTGTTTGTGGTGGAAGACCAACTGAGGGGAGCGCCTCTATGAGACGCGACAGACCCACGGTACTCGACAGGAGGAGTACATCAGTAGTCCAAGGTTGGAAGCACATTGGTTTCACGGTAGTCCCACTGTACATGATAGTGGAGGGGTTCTCCAACAGCTGGGGTTTCAATAATGTGAATAAAAATCCTGGTTGAGCTGAGTCATTAACTTTTGTGTTTTCCTCATGATTGAGATGGATCACTTGATAACATAGGTATAGGTATAGGCATATACCTATGTCTGGTTATCTGTTAATTTCATAAAATGTGGTTTATCCTTGATGGATTTTGTGTGACCATGAGGGTCTCGGGGTCCCTACTAATTATCATTAGACTCACCCCTGCATGGGCTATGCCAACACCTTTTTGTGTTGGATGAAAACAACAGACAACGCGGATTGACACTGAGCGTACTAGGACTGGACGGTACCCGGAGGTGGACCTTACAATGAGTCAGTACATAGAGGAGACTGATAGACCTGGAGTGCTAAGGAGGCTATCTGTACCTACCCTTCAGGTAGGATCATCAGAGGACGACCTACTAACATTTTTTCTTCTCTTCAGTTGTACTTGTACCTTTCATTTCCCTATACATTACAATTGGGCATGTATTTCCTTCCCATTTTACATTCAAAACTAATTTGTTATATAGTTTTACTTAGTGTTTTTTATCTAGTTGTGTGCTCTGTTTTCTTTGTTTACAGTTTATAAATGTAATACCTTCCACGTTTTAGGGAATTACTCCTTTGGTCAGAGTTTCCTGCCTCTGGTCTATGGACGGTGGGCTTGGGGTAGTCACAGCACGGGCCTCGGGGGATGGGTCATGACAATTATAATCAAAATAAATAATTATAAATAATTACATACAATAATATATATAATGTTATTAAATGAAATTAATAAAATAATCAGTTAAAAATAATTAAAATAATAAATTAGCAATCATTTATTATAAATAACATTAAATGAGTATAAATTAATTAACATACTAAAATAATAAATTAATAAACTATATTTAACACTAATATCATTATTTTTTTCATAATTAATTAAATAGTTAAATTTAATCGTTTTATGTTTTAAATTGTTCTCTTTATTAAATTTTTCATGTTCAAGCGGGAGATAGGTTCATGTCTAGATTCAGCTCAACCACTTAGAGAAGAGTTAGTTACATGGGTTATGATAGTATGAAAATATTTTCACAAAAAAAATTCATGTGTACAGATGCACAGTGAAGGACAATCGTTTGTCGATGGAAAACATGGGTGACATGTACTAGATGACACACGATTTACAATTAGAGTGTAGCATCATAGAGAGAGAGATCTGTCATTCATTTATCAATTCACAACACATTCATAGAGACCACCGGAAGATGTAGTATAATTTTTTTTGGAGTAGACAGAAAGGCGAGACCTGGAGGTACATGGAGGAGTAGAACAGAGAAACGATTCAGATGTTTGTGGGGGAAAATTATTCTCCATTAAATTTTATATCGATTCTTCTATGATTAAAATTTTTAATTCTTAATTTCTATGAGGAATTTTGTGTAAATGTTCATACTTGGGGGAACTAATTTTTTTTGGTTCTTACTTGCCTAATTTTTTACAAATTTTCATCTTCACAATTTTGAATTGATCGGTGAGATTAATTCCAAATATAAATTATAATTTTTTTTACTTCATTATTTTAATTTCATTAATCCAAGATCTATTAGTGAAAAAGATCATGGAAGCATCTATAAAATCATAATTTTGGAACAATTTATATTGATCAACGAGATTAATTTCAACAGCATTATTTTTAAGTTACTTTAAAGTTGGGTGTTTTTGGATGTGGTGAACTTCCAAAATCACTATCTGTTTGATTATTCTCCTAGTGTGGGAGACTGATCCAATAATTATATATTTTTTGAACTCAATATAATTTTTCAATGAAGTTATCATTTTAAATAGTACTGTTAGTTTTTCCCCAGGTAGTTGTCAAGAATCTTATTCCCATGTCTCTACCATAGCTGTTTTCCTATCATTCCCCATGTATCAATTTATTTCTCTTTTGTTTAATGTTAGTATTTTAATTAAGGTATTTAAATCTTAATTCAATTAAAATTATTTTAAAAAAAATAATTTTCTTCCGACTTCTGACAACAGTAGGACAACTATTATTCAAAATAAACCCCTAAAACATCACCAATCTTTTTTGTTGTTCAACCCTTCACTACTGTACTAGATTATGTTTATAAATTTAATTTTTAGGGCTGTGAAGTCCCCAACTTTATCAAAATATTTTGTCGTATCTGGGTATGGATTGTTCTTAGTGATTTAGGGTTTAAAAAAACAAAAATAAAACATTAATAACACACACACAAAAACTGCTAAAAATTCTTGATTTTTCTTCTTGTGTTTCATATTAAAATTATGAATAAATTGTGTTGTTTTGTGTGTTTAATTTCATATTATTATTTAAATAATGAAATTTTATAAATGCTCAATTTATCACTATAGACCTTATTATGTCTGTTGTGACTATAATTGGCACAATTCTTTACAGTGTGTCTATAACCAACCACAGTAAACTACTTACATTAATGATAATGAAAAAAAAAATTATTTTAATTATAACATTCAAGAAAAAAATGACTGAATTTTACCTAAAATTTATTCTAGGATTGATTCATGGAACTCATGGTTTAACCGAAACCATGAACATCAAATTAATAATTCTCAAGAGAAATATCAAATGCTCCAAAATTTCTAAAAAATTCTCTTAGAATTACAAATAACATTTAAAGGAAATGAAGAAACCAAAATAATTGAAGAAGAAAATGTATATAGAAGATATGAAAATGAAAATTAAAGGAATAGTGAGTCTGATCCTGAAAAAAAAATTATTATTGGGAAGAATATGAAACTGAAGAACAAAAATTGGAAAAAAACTCACTCAATGAATGTAGATAACTAAATTAAAGATCTCATCGTGAACATAAATGGAGTTCAATTAGAAAATTATGAAAATGAACTGAAATAGATTGAAAAAGAATACCATATCCTTTACATGGTTCCTATCATTAACATGGTTCTCTATTTTAGTAACATTGAAAACATTATCACTCAGGTTGAGGATAATTTTTGAAAAGAGAACTAGAATGTTAAAACCCCTTTAGCCAATTTTTCAGAGCTGTAGAATAATGAACCTAAACATGTAGTGGGTAATATATTAGTAGATAATAAGAAATTGGAAATCATAGAATCTAAAATTCATTATTCCATGATAAAAATATAACTTTCGTGTTTTTAAATTCCAAACCCAACAATCACTGAAATATTGTTTGAGGAAAATTATGTAGGAATACTATTTGAAGAGAAATTAACTGATGAGGTTTTATTTACCTATTCTCACATTTATTATTTTTCTGAATCATTGTGTATTAAAATGGAAAAAATAATGTTATAGCTTCGGAAAATTGTTTAAATATGAATGATATGGAATTAGAATTTCTGGAAGCATAATTTAACAATATTTCCCCGATTATTAAATTGCAACACTCCACTGAACTTATTTGGGAAAATGAACTCTTTGAATATGAAATTGTAGAATAGGTTGAACTCAAAAAATATGTTTCAAGAAGAATTTATTCATTAGAATCAATTGATATTAATTATTTTTTTGATGATGAATTATTATAAGAGAATTATAATATTGTTAAAATAGAATCATTGGATGAAAAAAATTGAATCTTCCCTATTTTTCACAGAAGACCTCAAATGTGTTCGGTGCTGGATCGCTTCGCGGGACTGAGAGTATTCTGGAAGAGATAACCTTTTTGAGTGATAATTTAGAAACATCACATGATTCATTTGATATCCATCTTTAGGAACCATCTTATCAGTACTCAACCAAAATAACCCTTGTTTTTTATACTAATAGTGTTTATGTTAAGAGATATAGGTGTTAGGATAATTCCACAAGCTTTGAGGCACCTAGTTATATGTTTTCCATTCATGAAAAATTAAAATTTTTCAAATATGAACATAAATTTGTAGCAAAAAACACTAATATCAAGAATGAATTTGATGTGACTGATCTTAAAAGCTTCTTGTTAGAGCTTGAGGGAGTTGCCACTTCTACACTTGAACATTATTTTCATGAAAAAAATATATGTGAATTAGGGTGATTAATTTTCTACTCAACTTAGAGACTCTCTTGAGCAGTTCTTTAATTATAAAGGGTGTTTCTTAGGTATTATAGCAAGTATAAAGGAAGTAGAGTTTTTTATTAGTTTTTGTGCCCATATATATCATTTATTTTTTAAAAACATTTGGAAAATACATATGTGGTGGTTCCAACTGAGGAAATCACACCCACCTAATGACCATGGTTAGTTTTAGGTGACTCTAGATGGGAAAATTAAAATGGCGCATCATGGGGGGAATCTAATGATTTTTAATGCTTTTAATAATTTTTTTAATTAATTAATATATGAATAAAGAAATTAAACTCAGTTCTTTATGGAAGTCAACCCATCATTTCTCATTTGTTTTCTGTATTTGATCTTTTTATTGTTTTACTTTCAATAAAGTGTTGTTTTCTTCTTTCTGTGTCTTCTCTGTATGTGTGGGATATGTCTACTTTGTTTTCTTGGCTCTTATTTTCATATTAATAAATAGTATTATACTTGGTATCTTAAGGATCAAAATTCACCCATGTTATTAAATTACAAAAAATTGTTGGTTAAGGCTTCATTAAGACAGAGATGTTCTTTACTCTTTATTTACGAATTATGTTTAATCTCCCCATTTACATTAAAAAATCATTATTAAGTAACTGAATAGAGGAATTTCATTGATGTACAACTTCATTTAAGTCACGTTTACCCTACTAGTAGTGAGTCATATAAATGGTGACTCGCTAAAACGTTTATACTGGTGAGTCATTGAATCATGCTAAAAAGGTTTCTTCTTAAGCCTCTTCAAGAAAACATTTACATTGTATTTTATTTGATAAAAATTATAATTCATATCATTATTAATAAAAATACATGTTCATTGATTTTAAAAAAACTCACTATGTGAAATTAATTTGGGGGGGGGCTCACACCCACATTTATGTTTTCCATTTTTCTAGAAATGTTCTATTTGATTCTATTAGGGTGTTTAGCAAGCCTATTTTCCGCATTATTGAAAATCTGATTAAATAAAATTCATAAATTTGTACACCCAAGTAATGGTGAACCTACTTGATTCACATGAAATATTTTGATTTTAATTGAAAAAAATCACTAAATTATTTCATAATGCATGTAATTCCTTGATAATATGTTGTAATATAATATTTTTTTTGTGGAAAACACATACTTTTGATGTAAAATGTGACCACCGATATATGTCATCAATATTCTATTATCAAAGTATTTTCTGATCCTTAATTGTCAAATTCTATTCTCCATCATGTAATTCAACTTCGGGGACAAAATTTAGTTTTAAGTGTGGTGGAGGGGGTTCAACTTATGTGGAGCTAATCTATTCCATAATGGGATCCCATCAAATCCCACTCCCTTTTAAATATTTTGGTCAAAATTTGGTCAAAATTTGTGAAACCTCATACAAAATATTGTTTATAGTTAGCATTAAAATTTTATATAAAATCAGTAATCCCTAAAAATGATACATTGATAATATTTAACAGTTTTCATGAATCCAAAACTTGTGAGTATGAATGACTGTTGAGTGAAAAAAATTGCAATTTTATGAAAATTTGTTTTAAGCACTGTAATTTAATGTTATTTAGGATTATAGTTTTTGGAATTGAGATGATAACATTATGAACTAGAAGTATGAACATTTTCCTAGGGGGGAAATTTATCTCTAATAAATAAATAATCACTTTATTGGCCAATTTAAATGGTATTCATATAGGAATTTTGAAACTAGTGTAAAATGGGAATTTATGAACCCACAGTGAACCAATGAGACACTAGGAACTATGTAAGATTATGTTAATAAAAGTAATCTTTACAATAATTAATAAGTTCTTATGCATATTTATTAGCAACTTACATGGCTTGGGAAAAAACAATAAAGGGTCTATTATCCAAAATGAGTTCAATAAGGCGAGGGGAATATTGAATAATGGAGAAATAATGGGATAATCTATTTATATTGAATAATTTGTGTTTGATCCATAAGTTGATTCAAAAAATAATATTTTTTTCTTTTTGGAACCTAGGTGAATGTCAAAGTACATAGTTCCTTTGTTTCAGGTATTAATTCCACCATCTTTCGAACATTTATCACTCTTGAAAATAGAATATGAATTTTAATTGTAGAAGTTTGTTACACAGTTACATATATGAGACAAGAAATCCTCCAATGTGTATTATTCTTTGAATCCGTTGATTACATTTGTGTATTTGAAATTGGGAATGATTCATTAGAAAATTTCATGTCAAATGCCTTGTAAGCAGTATCTTGTCCTCTATTTTTAAATTGATTGGAATGATTTATTTGGAAGTAATCTAAAAAACATAAGTATTATATTTAAAAAGAAAATTAATTATGTAATTGATTAAAGAAAATCCATATTTATGTGTGGGGGAATTTGATGTGGCCTTAATTTTATAGATTTTCCAAAACATTTTAATTGATTTTTAATGATTTAATTAATTATCTCTACACTTTTTGGTAAATATTTTCTCTATAGATATTTTATGATTTAATCTATTATTTAATAATATTTTATTGTTAATATTTTATTTTTAAGTCTTAAATTATTAGTTTATTTTACATATTTATTCTGGTTCTTTATTTTTTTATCCTCTAAGATTCCAATTTGACTAATTTAATAATTTTATATATTTTTCTACTTATTAATTAATGTGATTATTTTAATTTATTTAAATGTTAATTTAAATTTTAATCTTTCATCTTTGAATTATTTTTATATTACATTTATTAAATTTTATCTCAGTAGTTTATCTAGTTATTTTATTCCAGAGGATATAATTCAATCTAATAATCTAAAAAAAATTAATTTTTTTCTCTATTTTTTAGGGTTGTTGAAGTAAACTATTTTAATATCTTGTTTCAACCAATTATTATTTTATGTTTCATTTATTTAAATATTTAATTTTTCTTAAAAAAAATTCATTAGTTTAGTTAATTTGATTATTATTATTTTGTAGATTAAGTATTGAAACAATCTACAGTCGAATGGTGACTCTAGGGAGTCACTTCCAAACCCGTGCAACGGTGACTTACGAGTCATCATTGGCACCACCACTATTTTTTCCTTCTATAACAGTGACAATGGGTCATCATTGTAATTTTTTATGAGTTTTTTAAAAAAGAATATTTTTGTAAAACATTGGGGGTTAAATTTTAAAAAAAAATATGCCACAAATGAGGCATCCACAATGCTTCCTTTAGTCCTGGGTAAAAGGAATAATCCATGTTTCCTCCTTTCCACTAAAACAGTTTGGATTCTGATATATGCTCTCACCTTGGGACCTCTTTTATAGGAGAGCATACCCTAGAAACCATTCTACATTTATGATGTGGGTTCCGGTTCTCCCTTTACTGCACAAAACATTCTGTATTTCCGATGTGGGATTCAGTTTCAAGTATGTGACATTGAAAGACTATAAAACATAAACTATAAGAATCATATAAAGGAAACATAAAACATGGATTAAACATACAAAAATAGTTGAAAAAAATCATAAAAAAGGATGATAAAAATTAATTTATAAGATTTCATAACAAACTACTTGAAACAAACAAATGGTTCAAGTATGTGACTTTAAAATTCTAGAAAATATAAACTACAAGACCAATATAATTGAAACATAATACAAGGATTAAACATATAACAAATAGTGTAAAAAAAATTTCATAAAAAATGATGATGGAAAATAATTTATAAGTTTTTGAAGACACCTCTGTGAAACATAAAATTGTTTCAAGCACGAGACTTTGAAAGGATATAAAATAGAAACTATAAGACCTATATAAACGAATCATAAAACATGGATTAAACATATAATAAATAGTTTAAAATAATCATAAAAAATGTTCATAAAAATATTTTATATGCTTTCAAAACCACCTACTTGAAACTTTAAAATGACTAATGTTTTTGGCTTTGAAAGACGATAAAATATAAACTATAAGACCGATATAATTTAAAGTTAAAACGTGTATTAAATTATATAGTAACTAATTATTAATTATTTAATAAATAATTAGTAGGACATCAATATAATTATTAATTATATAATAATTAAATAGTTTATTAGTAATACAATTATTAATTATATAATTTGTAATTAGTTAATTAGTAATTATTAATCATTAATTATATAGTAACTAATTAGTTAATTAGTAATATAATTATTAATAATATAATAGTTAATTAGTTAATTTTTTGATAAAGATAGAGTAGAGGCCCTTTTTATAATTAGTTAAATAGTAATATAATTGTAAATTATATTTATTCATTTGAATTATTAATTAGTATTTTTTAAAAATTATTATATAATAATAAATTAGTTAATTGGTAATGTAATTATTAATTATATAATAGTTAATTATTTAATAATTAATTATAAAAAATTATTATATAATAATTAATTACTTAATTAGTAATATAATTATTCTTTATAATTATTCATTATAATAATTCATTATAATTATCAATTATTAATTATAAGTTACTAATATAATTATTAATTATATAAATATTAATTGTGTAATAATATGTTAGTTAATTAATAAATATTAATAATTAATTATATAATAATTAATTAGTTATTTAGTAATTTAATTAATTAATTAATAATATATATTTTTATTAGTAATATAATAATTAATATTTATTAATTAATTAGTTACTTAGTAATATAAATATTAATTATATAATAACTAATTAGATAATTAGTAATATAATTATTAATTATATAATTTCTAACTAGTTAATTTGTAATTATTAATAATTTATTATATAATAAAGAATTAGTTATTTTGTATCATAATTACTAAATATGTAATAGTTAATAATATAATTTTATGAGAAAGATAGAGTCGATTCCCTTTTATTAATTAGTTAATTTGTAATATAATTATAAATTATAATTAATTGTTATAATTATAAATTTGTATTTATAAGAAATTATTATATAATAATTATTTAGTTAATTGGTAAAATAATTATTAATTATATATTAGTTAATTAGTTAATTATTAATATAATTAATCATTATAATTATTAAATATTAATTATTAAAAATTATTATATAATAATTTATTAGTTAATTTGTAATATAATTATTCATTATAATTATTTATTATAAAAATCATTTATTAATTGTTTATCAATAATTAGTTAAATAATAATATAATTATCAATTATATAACTATTAATTCTATAAAAATAATTTAGTTAATTATTAATTATTAATAATTAATTAGTTAATTTGTAAAATAATATGTAATTTAATAATATAATTATTAATTATTTAATAATTAATTAGTTTCTTAGTATTATAATTATTAATTATATAATAATTATTAACTATATTTGTAATATAATTATTAATTATATAATTTTTATTTAGTTAATTAGTAATTATTAATAATTAATTATATAATTAATAATCAGTTAGTTAGTAACAGAATTATTAAATATATAATAGTTAATTTGATAATTTTTTTAGAAAGATAGAGTTGAGGCCCTTTTTTAATTTATTTAATTGGTAATATAATTATAAATTATCATTATTCATTATAATGATTAATTAGTATTAATTAGAAATTATTATATAATAAGTAATTAGTTAATTGGAAATATAATTATTAATTATATAATAGTTAATTAGTAATTAGTAATATAATTATAAATTATAATTTTTCTTTATAATTATTAAATTTTTATTATTGAAAGTCATTATATTTTTAATAAATTGGTTAATTATTATATAATTACTTATTAATAATTACTAATTAACTAATTAATAAGTATATAATTAATTATTAATAATATTAATGAAATAATTAAATAATTTATTATATGTTTGAACAATTTTTTAACTTTATATTATTTTGGTCTTATAGTTTATATTTTATTGTCTATTAATGCCACATACATGATCATTTTTAAGATTCAAGTAGGTGGTTTTGAAATCTTTTAAATTATTTTTCATGAAAAATATTTTCGAAATTATATTTATTTTAAACTATTTTTTATATGTTTAATCCATGTTTTATGTATCCTTTATATCAGTCTTATAGTTTATATTAGATAGGCTTTCAAAGTCACGCGCTTGAAATATTTTTTAGTTTCATTTAGGTGTATTTAAAAACTTATAAATTATTTCCCATCAACATTTTTGACGAAATTTTATTTATTTTCAAATATTTGTTATATGTTTAATCAATGTATTAAGTTTCATTTATATTGGTCTTGTAATTTATATTTTATAGGTTTTCAAAGTCATGTACTTGAAACATTTTTATGTTTCTTGTATTTTGTTTTTAAAGCTTATAAATTATTTTTTGTCATCATTAATAATGAAATTATTTTCATTTTAAACTATTTTTATATGTTTAATCCATGTTTTTAGTTTAATTTATATTCTTTTATAGTATATAATTTATATTCTTTCAACGTCAGTACTTGAAACAGAATCCCACATAAAAAATGCAAAATTATCTACGTAATAAAGAGAGAATAAGAATCCCACATCGGAAATGCCGAATGATTTTTAGGGTAAGCTCTGTTATAAAAGAGATCCCTGGGAGAGAACTTCTATCAGAATCCAGACTGTTGTAATGGCAGTACTGCTGGAATTTAGATTGGGGATAAATTCTGCTGAAATATTTATATTTGTTTTTGTTTTTGTTTTTTATATATATATATATATAACAAAACAATAAAATAAAATAAAATTAAATTAAAATTAAATTAAAAAGGTTTTTTTGGAGAAAGGCGGCATCGTAGATGCCGCCTTTGTGGCGTATGTTTTTTTTAAATTACCCATCATGTTTTACAAACATATTTTTTTAACTTCTAAAAAAATCCATCATCATCCCTTTTCCTTTCTACCATCACCATTTCCATATGCGAGTCACCATTGTCAACACCCTGTTGCATCATTGACACTACAACCACTGGACTTGAGCCACACACCGCCATCACTGATTCATCTCCACACATTGTTACCTACACCATCATCCACGACACTCCTACGATCCTGCAGTTCTAGCAAATCTTCTTCGAATCAAAACCTCACAAAACTATGGTTTCATAAATCTGAAATTTAATACCCACTAAAGTCTTCACCTCCTCCAAATTTCCCAAAGCTGTGACGATAGGAGACTGATGAGACCTTGATGGAGTATACGTCGCTAAGAGAGATCTCACAATTGTGGTATGAGATACTACCAATACTGTGGACTAAATTTGGAGTTGTGTTTTTGCTTCCATGTAGGAGGCCATGGTGGGGAGAAGAGAGTCAGGGGGATAAATTTGTGTCGCCTCATAGGGTTGCAAAAGAAATTGATTCCCCTACACTACGTGGAGAAGTAGGGGGACAGTTAAAAAAATAAATAAATTATGATTTAAAAAAATATTATTAATATTAAATAAATAAACAAATAATAATATTAATAATGAAATCGAATTAATAAAATATAAAAAAAATAAAAAATAATAATAATAATTCATAAATAAAATTAATTATTAACATAATCTAATTTAGCCAAATAAATATTACATTAATATTTACTTTTATTAATATAATAATTATAATTTATATTTTTTGATAAAACAATTATAATTTTAATAAGAATAATAATAAATAAAATAAAGTAATTAATTCAACTAAAAAATAATAATCTAATTTAATAATATAATAAACATATTATAACTAATTACAAAAAATATTAAAATATTAAAAAAATTAATATATAAATATTTAATTACAATATTAAAAATTTAATATAATTATAAATTATAAAATTAATAAAAAAATAAATAACCATTATAATAATATTAATCAAATTAAATAATTATAAATAACAACGTATAATAACGTATATAATGTTAATAAAATAAATTAAAAATTAATCCATTATAGTAAATTAAAATTATATATTAGAAAAAAATTAATATAAATAAAATTAAATAATTATAAATTAATTAACATAATAAATTAATAAATTATTTTTACCTCTAATAATTATATTGTTTTCTTAATTAATTAAATAATTAAGTCAAATATTTGTATTTTTAAAAAAATTCTCTATTTTAAATTTGTAAATTTATTTGGGAGTTAGATTCACATCCAGATTGAGATCAACCACCTTGAGCGGAGTTAGTTACATAGGTTATGAGAGTACGACACTCTTTCAGTGAAAAAATGCACGTATGCGGATTTGCTACGAAGGAACCTGAATGTTAGTATAAAATATGGGTGACATGAAATGGATGACATATGATTTAAAATTGGAGAGAATTAGTATAGAGAAAGATATAACATTCATTCCTCAATTCAAAACACTTTCACAGAGGTGACCTAGAGAGGTAGTTTCACTTTTCATGGAGTAGAGAGAAAGGCAAGACCTGGAGACACCAGGAGGAGTAGTACATAGCAGCAGTTTAGAAGTTTGTATTGGATAATTCTTCTCCTTTCAATTATCTATAGATTATTTTACTATTTAAATTATTAATTATTTAATTTTTATATGGATTCGAGGTAAATGTTTATGCTCAGCGGAACTATAATTTTTCAGTTCATACATTCCTCATTCAATATAAATTATCATTTTCAATATTTTTAATTGATAAAAAAGACCAATTCCAAATCCGAATTTTAATTATATTTTCAAAAATTTATTTTAATTTACATAATATGTGATTTCTCTGTGATAAATATCATGGAAGCATCTATAAAATCGTCATTTTGGAACTATTAAAATTTATTGGAAAGATTAATTTAAATAGCATTATTTGAAAATTACTGTATAGTTTAGTGTTTCGCGTTGTGGAGAACTTCTAGAATCACTATAAGTGTTATTATTCTCATGTTTAGAGAGACTTCTCCAATATTTTTAATGGGTGTGAACTCAATATCATTTTGAGAATAAGATATCATTATAACCAGTAGTGTTAGTTTTTTTTAGAGTAGTTGTCTAGAATTGTATTCCTTTGTCTCTACCTTATTTTTTTCATATCATTTCTCCTTTATCAATTTAATTCATTTTAGTTTAAAATTATTCTTTTTCATTATGGTCTTTAAATATAAATAAAAAATATTTTCTAAAAAAATATTTCTACCCACTTCTGACAATAGTTGAATTGTTTTAAAAAAAAATAAACTCCTAAAACATCATCTCCCTTCCTAATGATTTGACCATTCACTCATGTACTAGTGTAGGTTTATAAATATAATTTTTATGGCCATGAAGAACTCTAAAGTAATAAATAACCATATTTTTGGGATGTTAATTTGTGGTAGGGAAAAAAGACAATAGGTTTGGGTGTCACAGATAATTCTCATAAACAAGGAGTTAAGAAACCGGTATTTTTGGAAATTAGCATGATAGGAGACCAACTCTAAAAGTGTTTCATCCCCACTAATAATGAAAGATAAATTATTATTATATAATGAAATTGAGGACATTCATGATATAGTCTAATTTATTTTAGTTATTACATCATATCATATCAAATTTATCACATGAGGAATCCCATGCTTACCACATGGGGCATGGATACTGTTTAATGTCATATACTATGGATATTAGTTTGGGTAATCATAAATTATTCATATGTGGCATCATGTGTTGATCATGTTGGATAAGGATTCAATTAATGATATGGTACTAAGGATGGTAGTTTTTTATCTCATATTTTTCATATGAGGTATCCTATGTTTTCACACTAAGTAAGGATATAGTTTAACATAATGTGCTATGGATGTTGTTTTTGTTCATATCACATCCTTCATTTGAGGATTCTATTATTTTTTCATAGGCTGAGGCTACATTTTAATAGTATGCATTGGGGAACATTTGTTTTAGTTTACCTCACATTAATCATATAAGGCATTTCTTTTTGTCCTAAAAGGTAAGGAATTAGTTTGCTGTCTTGTGATGAGAAAATGGGTCATATATTTTCAATTCATTTAACTAGAACAGTGGAATTTTTTTAATGTCATAAATCAAAAACTATTAGGATCGTGAAATTTTCCACTTGAGGAACCTAACATTTGTGGGCGTTGTGATATTCACTTCGTCCAAGGTTACCAATGAGTACGCACTATTAGAGTAGACCATGTGAATGAAATATGGTCATTAATTTTCGGGTTCCTTATATAACGGATTTCTATTAGGTATCATTAGAGTTCTAAGATATAGTACCATATCACCTTGAAGAAAGTATAAGGGTTAGAATATTTTATTGAACACATGTGATACCCAGTTTTGGTAGTCCTCCATGAAATACACTGTCTGGAGCCAATTTTCCTCAAGGATTTCCAACTCAGTTAAATGGACTTCTTTTACCCTTTCTATAATTTATATAACATAAATGATCATATATAGAGATGGTATCTGAATATCTATTTGTAAAACCAACTCTATTCTACACACCAGGGAGTATGCTGTCTTTTGGGAAGAATTCTGGGTTTTCATCAAATATTCCATAGTGAATTGGGGAAATTATCAGAACAAAAACTTTTATTAAGGATTTCTATCTTTTTCGCAATGTTATATGGGTATTTTTTTAATACCCCAATCATTCTATTCTTATATGTGTTATTGCATGATGTGTGTTTGATCTAAATATTATACTTAGAGTACATCTTCATTATCTTGGTTTCTTGAATGTTGGTGTCCTATTCTTTGAGAATAGTGTTAGGAATTAAAAATTAATGAATGATGTGAGAATTTTTAAACACTTTCAATGCTTGGGACTTTAATTTGTCGAGGTTAATTACCTATACCATCATCAAAAGGATTTATTTGGTGAGCAAAATAAAATTTTATGGTCAGGATATTACTGGTGAGTAAGGCCCCACAACATCGAGTCTCAATACTATGTAGGGTCATGAGTCATGATTTCCTGGATAATCTCTAGAAATTGAATCATATGGTTTGATTGGATTTTTAATGAATGAAACCTCTTAAAATATCAATTCACTAATGAACCATGGCACCCTAAAAGTTTCCCAACCATTAGATATGTTAGGAGATTTCCAACCATACTTAATGGGCCTACACTACCTGAAAAGTACCTCTTGTGTGATTTGAGGTTTCTCCATACAATGGATAAAATAGAGAAAGAATCCATTGAATCTTAATTTATATATAGATTTATTGTGTTTGTATCCTTGGAGGTTGAACAGTGTGACATGCCCATGTATTCTCTCTTTCTTGGATTGTCTTTGATGGAAATTTCAATGATGGAGATACATGATGATGGAAGTCATCCAATCAGGTAAATCATTGATGGACATGGAATTTGGGGGCCCAAATAAAGGCATGTCAAAATATTATTGTTTTACCAATCATCCATAATTTTTAAAGTTGATGAGGGACATGAATCATTGATGTGACACACAAATGACTAGGACATCATGATAAGAATCTTCAAGGGACAAAACCAATCCTTCCAAAGAATCAGGTCAGTCATTATGTGACTAAGGAACATGAGTCACCTTTGGCTAGTAAGGTAACTAGGATATTAGAATATGAGTTCCCACCATCAAGAGAATAATCCCTAACTTTTAATGGCATAGTTCTCATTATTATCCTCGATTACTAGATCAAAGTCTCCCTTCACATGCTAATTAAATAAATCTATATATAGGCCTATCGTGAGACCTTTAATAAGATCTGAATACTCAGTCTCATTTATATTGAAACCTTCAGATAATAAGAATGGTTATGGAAATATATTATATTCCAATGTGATCAAAATTATCCTCAGGTCTAATCTATTGATTTTGGTATTTCTTAACCTTTTACTAGTCAATATCAGAGAAGCACCATTAATGTCATTATTTCAATAAGGTATATTTTTATCCAAGAAGAGGGTTGATAAATCTATGAAATCAATATCAAAGGGGATATCCTCAAGGGTCAGGTGTATAACCAAAATATCAAATAATTCTTTTCCCATAATATATTTTTATGGAATAAACCTGATGTTAAACTGCTATAAGATTACCAACCAAAATTCTAGTCAAAATGAAAACAAGGGATGGTTGAATTATATTTAATTTCTTTAACAGGAGACAATAGTTTTATCTCCTAGTTATGTACTTAATTTCATAGCTTATGTACAATAGATACCAATGTGAGATAACTCATATCAATAATGGAGTATACTATTTCCATGACGAGGAGCATTTGATTGAGAAAATATATATTATTCTCCCAACAATGTTCGACAGGAACTTATCATCCCATATGTAGGAGGTGAATTTATTTGTTATCTTATATAAGGTATTACAATTATCACCCATATTTCCAATAAATCTAAAAATATATCCTAAATGGCCTTAGATGGCTTGCAACTCTCAATGTTTTCATGGAAGAATGATTTTATTAATAGACACAATTTTCTCAGAATTGATCTCAATGAATTTTTATTTGATGACAAAGCCTAGTAATATTCATTACATAAACTCGAATTCACACTTCAAGAGGTTTATCTTCAAGTGGAGGGATTGAAGAATTATTTCAGTTTCTCTAGTTCATTGATATGGTCATAGAATTGATGGGACTAGGAAACCAAATCATCGATATTAAACTCTACAAAATTTTCAAGTAGCATCTTGAAGATACGGTTTTTATCCCACTAGAAGGTGGCTCTCTCATCTTTCAAGATGAAAGGAACAACTTAATTGTTAATAGTACCTTGGGGTTCCCAAAAGGTAACTGATTCCTTATCCTTTGGGGGGAATTCTTATTATATTATAAAAAAATAATTAACAATGAAGTAATGGTCCTTGAATCTAGTAGTAGTCATGATCAATAGATCTATTAGTGTATGGTTAAAGTCATCCTTTGGAAAATGATGGTTGAGTTCCCTGATTTCCATGTATTCTCTAATCTTCACTTATATATCCTAACAGTTAAAATGTTCTCTATCCAAATGGGGTGTTGGACCTCTCCATTAATGTTATCCTTAATATTTATTTCAACATTGGCCTTGAACATTGAACTATGGTATTGGTGTATCTTTCATAGAGGTTGACTGATCAAAATTTGACCCATTAGGAGGCCCAAACAGTGAACAATAACATGGGGATTGAGCCCTAGAATATCATTATTGAATCATATGAACACAATGACATGCTGTTTTAGAAATGAAACATCATTTTATGTTCATATGATAAAATTGTTTCACTAATCAATTTAATCTTCAAATATTCCTCAGTTATAAGGGTTAACTAGTGTAACTCATTTATTATTGCATAGACACCCTCTTTGATTTCTTGAGGGGATTCGTCCAGATCCCATTGTTCATATAAGTATTATGGGATATAAAAACTATGTTAATGATATAAAACTATATATTTAGGAATGATGCTAGAATCTCCCACAATTGGTATAGAATCCAAAATAAAGTCCACATGATCCATGAAGACTATAGTGATGATGGCTACTGAACCAATCCCATATATTTTTTGACTCTAAGATATACCTAAAATGTAAAATGTACTATAGGGTTCTCTGGTATTTTTTAGACCTATCTATTATAGGAGTATGAGGTGATCTATGAGAACTTTTTTCTATAGTCTATGAAATTGATCCCCTGTTATAAGGTTATGGGTTCTAAACGATGTATTGGGATGATGAATCTACGAATAAATTATTTCTATGGATTATCACTAGTAGATACCAGTTCTTTTAGGTTAATTAAGACACCCAATATTTTTTGTTAGAGTTTTTTTCCCTACCAATTGTAGTACTAAACATCTATGTAGAGAACCTCACAAGAGTTGAATGGGAAGTTGCCTCCTTCGAGTACCCATAAGGATCCATTAACAGAATATATAATGGACATCTTGTACATTGTGGGGACCAACACATGAAAATGGATTCAAGTCCTTCCTAGTAAGGCGTTTTAGATTGTATTTTGTGAGACCACTATGAAATCAATGTTTTCTTTTAGACCACTATATAGTCTCCTCAAATGAATCATTCACCATAGATTATTCCCACTATTTTGATCATAATAAATAATTATGTTATATAGATTAAGATCTATTTCTATAAACGCCATCTTGTTGAGTGTTCTGGTCAATATGAGGTTGATATTGGTGCTAGTGTGCATTATAAAACAGTGGATTTCCATGACAATAAATTGGTTATTGATGTGAAACATGCATGTGTTCCCATGAATGTCAGGACCCTCATCTTCATCTCAATAGGAAATGATGGATTATATTTCAATCACTCATCTTACACTTTGTGATAGGCATCTCTGGAAGATACCTCTGTCTAAAAATGAAGTTGGAGATTATGGGAATATAAAATGTCCCAACATATCTCCTATTTTAATAGGATTTCATGGAGGATGAAATTCATAAATGGTATGCTGATAAAATATTTCAACACATCATGTTTTTGTAAATGTATCATATTTAATCCTTTCATGGGTATCTTGTTAATAGAGACTTTATTGGGTGCTGCCAGTAGATGTGATGTGGCTTGAACATCGGTGACTACACTTTGATCATGGTTTTCTCGTCTGGGATAAACACCTGATTGATGAGAACTAGATTATTGGGGTCGAGCATAGGTTGTACATGAATAATCATGAATCATTTGCAGTTGAATCATCTGGTCGACTAATAAAACTGAATGTAGAGGTGTACTTGATGTAGTAGATTGTGCTGGTTGTGCTTGCTGGGAATTATGAAAGGATTGTTTTCTGGTCTCATTGGAATGAATATATTTGCATGACAGACTAACCTGTATATTATTCATTCTATTTGGTACCTTAATTCTCCTTTTATGGTGTCATCCTATGTATTATAGGTAGTCCACATATCATCTCTTATTGTTGGGAACTATAAATGGGACTACTAACATGGCAATGTTGGTTAAATCATATTCTTATAATTATTTTGTGGAATATATCTAGACTAAAAAATATTTGGACACACTTAAAAATTCTTCAGGAATGAAACCATTGTAGGTGTATGATAGTATTTTAATTGTTTGGGAACCTTCGATTCCCATTCACTATAAGAAACTATTATTCTGAGACCTTGAAGGTAGTGACACAGATTTAGATATATTGAA
This sequence comes from Viscum album, assembly GCA_963277665.1. Lineage (NCBI taxonomy): Eukaryota > Viridiplantae > Streptophyta > Magnoliopsida > Santalales > Viscaceae > Viscum > Viscum album. The sequence goes on from OY728162.1 coordinate 134,547,290, forward strand.
TATGGGAGATGCATAAATTGTAAGAGGTTTTTATTTTCATCAAGCGATATTGGATAATATCAGGGGTGTGTGAAAAAATATTTCATACCAACCAGTTATTGTACATTATTTTACCACGGTTGAGGACCTGCATCCTTTTACAAAAATCTTCTTTGTCACTATTGAGGTTGACAGAGGCATGGGATACCTTTTCCAGGATGTCACCCAATTTGACTAGGCCCCTATCCACTTGGTCCCATAGAAAATATTTTTAGATGAAGAATTATTTCATGTTATATCCTAGAATAATATGTAATGGTATGTAATTGACATGATCAGAATGTTCGACCTCTTGGTATCACCTATATTCTTACTTATTTAGGATACCTTTTTCTTGTGTACATATTTTGTGGCCCGAGACTTGTGCATAAATGAACTTGTTCATCCATTCAATTAAACAAACCTAGCGTTCCTAGATTTTATTGGGGATAAGGAAATGTTCTACCATCAAGGATTCTCTCGATGAGGTTGCCGTTAGCGATGCAACGTATAGAGAGGATGCACTTGACGAGGTTCATTATGTAGAGGGGGTTATAGATTATCCATCTCAAGAGAAAATGTTTTCATGGAAGTGATCGATCTACATTAACCGGACTTCTTGTGGGAGCTAGAAGGGGTAATGGGAATGAATATTTCTTGTTCTACTGCAAGGGTTATTGTATATTTTTAGATTTTTCAATGAATTCTCAAAATCCACTAAGTTAATTTGGGGAGACACGGGTTGTGATAATTTCATCTTTAATATTATTCATGCACATTATTAAAAGCCAATATAAAGAATAATTCATTTCATTAAAGTACATGGGCCACTTTTATCTGGATATAAAGTCAACAAATCTATCTTTATCCCTCTTCTTACACATGGAGAGGTCTGTGATACTATTATTTCATAATATAGTGCTGAACATGTAGAGGAACTAGATATGGAGATACTATAATCAAGAAATAAATCCTAGGTATATAATTATAAATAAAAAAAATATGGGAATTTCCAAATTCGGGATGAAACAATGGATCTTGAAGTCCTCTTACCACTATGGAGGACCCAGTAGCAGGCCACACCATGATTTGATGTGAGACAGATGTTCTAGCAGATCAAACATCCAATTAAATAGAGTAAATATCGTACTTCAAAACATTAGTGTAATATAGAAATAGTCTACCCAATCTAGATACTACTTCCCTTAGTTTTTTTCAAACCAATCATGTGTCCCAAGACTCAATGTGGGTGACAAGAGCGATGATCGTGTAATCATTCAGATGCTTAGTAGTCACAAATGCATTTATTGGATCCTCAAAATGGTTGGAAAATATATAATTTCTCTTTAGTAAATTATTTATGCTACTCATGTGGAGTGGGTGACACATATATTAGTTGTTTTTCATGTCCACCTTCTTTGTCTTGAATAGGATGTCTAGGGTATCCAAGCTCAAATCTAGGTGTTAGGCCAAAGAGTACTGGGTGACTAACTGGATGAGTGAGGGGGTCTATTTTGTAATTTTCATACCCTAGATGATTCTCAATGATAATAACAATAGTAAACTACTTGTAGCCTTCAATATCATAGAAAAATGCATCAAACCTCACATCTTACTTCGTTTCTAGTGTAATCTAGAATGGACATACAAGATCGGGGGCCTTGAATTTTTTATGGTGTCAATAGATAGATTATAATATCTTGTTGGGGGGACTTCTGATTCCCAAAAACATATCTTATATGATGATTATGAGCACATATTATAGGATTTTCTTGGTATTGTTTAACCCTTTAGTGTGGATTACCCTCATCTTTCCCCCTGATGGCTATATGGATCCTACAATCATCTAGAGGGTCGATAGTGATGTCGTTCACAATAATAGTGGTTAGAGAATAAATTTTACCATCTATTTTATATATGGACTAATATATCATTGTTTCCATGGTATATTGATCAATTATATTGAAGTGTATTTCCTCACACTCTTATATGAACATGTTGGGATGCCTCTTACATGAATCACTAAAGTATATAGGGGCTCATGAAACAGGTCTGTTAGAATGTATGGTGGTATCTATATTTGTCAGGGGTGCTGAGCTACTGAAAAGACCACAATGTCATCCTTCTTGGTCATTTGGTGGATGGATTGGATATACTTCTGGTTTTTGGGGTATGTCAGCTATAAGTCTCTATGGTGTTCGAGTGTCTCAGAACTATTCTGGAGGAATCATGCCACATTTTTTCAATAGGAGACTTTGGGATGAAAATGTTTATGGTTGTGGGTGGCCATAATGAGAAAAGTATCAATTTAATGGATATGATACCCAAAAAGATCAATTTCTTGATACCTGGAGAATTTCCTTACTCTTGATTGTCCCAATCACTAATTGGCACTAGATGAGAAGTTAGTGATGCAATGGATAGAGACCTTCATTGGTCTTGTCTTTATATTAAGTGGGGTGTCACACTAGCCAACCATACCTAGATTTTGGAATGTATTCTAAGTTCAGGGAAAACGTCAAGACCATTTCCACGTGTGATGGGGTTGATGTTAAACTTTTTAAGTAAAATTATGGAAACATATTTCTATGGCACAATGTAGCATTCAATATCCTTTAATGGTGCAAATCTATAAAATGGTGTCTCTACAACATCCAATGTGAAGGTTTAGTGTAGGGATGTAGATGGTAGCAATGATGTTTACAATATGAATCCATAGATTGACATTAGAACTTCCTATACCAATAAGTACCAATAGATAGATTTAAGGATAGTATAGATATATGTTTAGATATTATTAGACTCAGTCTATGGGTTTCTACAACCAACTATGAAAGAATAAGTAATGGTTATTTAATAGTCATTTGTAATATCAAATTTTGATAGATTAATGGTGAAATATAATTTCACATGATCTTTTCTTTTATAGAACAGATGCACACCTAGAATGAATGGATAGGAATAGTCTGGATTCCATTATCATAATTTATATACAATTCCATGGAAATGCCCCCTTTTGTTGTTATTTCGACTCCTTCCCTTAGGAAAATCTTTAAATAAAGGCATGTACTTGGAATAAGGAGTATCTTTGTAGTGGAATTAATCATCACAAGATGGATTATAGTGGTTTTTGGTAGTTCCAATGATATAGATAGTCAACCCAAAAACCCAGAGGGATGTCAAGATTCTTGATCCAAATCGAGTGAAGATGGTTCACCGTGTGTTGGTTGTAGGGGTTGATTAAGATGTACTGGTGGCTTCTAGGAGCACTGAAGATGTGGAAGATTCCTCATAACAGGAAGTGTGTATGTCCTACCCACAGAATTGGAATCAGGTTTTCTAGAACATGGTCAGTGGAGGAGTAGTTGGATAAACCTACAATTTTTCCTATAGAACCAATTGGCATCATCAACGTGGTAGGGTGGTAGCCCTTTCTGGAGTCTCCTGAATGGTGGTCACTATGGGTAAGGTCTATATGTCATCCACCTCTTAGTCTAATGTAAGATGTTATTGGAGAGTTATGAAGGGAATCTCTCAAAATGATTCAACATTATGCTAAGAGAGGGGTTTTCCCTTAATATGATTCTTGTGGTCGGTGCTACTAGCATTGATCTATAGTCTCTAAATCCTTCCAGGAAAAATATGTATTTGGTATATCATTTTCTTGATTACATCAATGGATAAAGTCATCAATGAATCTTATCATCATGAAAATAGAACGGAAATCGTGTTTAGGGTGCTTGTTAGTAAGGGAAGATGCATCCATTGTATCATAAGTTAAATGGTGTAATATTGTTGTACCATTCATCCCCTTTCCCTCATGACTATCAGTAGAGGGTCATTGTGAGTTCCCTTTGAAATGGGTCCTTTTAAAATATATGAATCCATTAATGTGTCCTTAATTTTACTGAATTTGAAACATCTTTTATTTAATTTTTTAATGTTTTAATTAAATAATTTTTCACATTTTTTTAAATTTTAACACATTTGTATTTTTATAATTAAATTTCATAATTAATAAATTTTTATTATTAATTATGTATTTTTGGATTTTAAAATGATTAATTTAGTCTTTCGAATTTTCCATGAATATTAATTTTGTAATTAGTTTTTGTTTTTTTAATCTACATGACTTTTTAATAAAATGACTTTTATATTAATAATTCATTTCGTCATTTATTTTCATTTAATTAATGTGGTATTTAATTTAATATTATATTATTCAGTTTAGATCAATTAAAATAAATAAATTATTTTATTTAACATAGTATGTATTTATTATAACTCTAGAGTTTAAATTTTAATTTGATTTAATAACGTGTATTTAGTCTTTATATAGTTAATTAATTTATTAATTTAGAATTTAAATCATTAATTTCTATAATGTTTAAATTTCATGTTTTCAGTTAAAACTTTTAAGGTAATTGGTTTTTGGTGACTCATTATATACTTTTCTATTTTTTTCGGAGTCACCAAGACACCCTTTTTCTCATCTATAGGCGATTCCTTTCACCAATACATCATACCCTCTGCTAATCGGTCTCACCGACTACATGACCTTTTATTTTTTATTTTGTAAATTTTATTTCTTCAAATCATTTAATCAAATATAATATCATGTATATAAATTAATCTTTAATCAATTTTAAATATTTAATTATTTGTTTGCTTAATTTATTTAAACATTATTTTATTAATTTTCATTTTCATTCTAATTAAAATAATTAATATCACACTTTCAAATTTATTATTTTAATATAAATTTTAATTATTTTAATTAGTATGATTAATAACTCAATTAGTTTTTAATTTACTTTTACTATTCAATGTTTATTAGATTAGTTAATTTATTTTTGACATTTTTTATTTAATTATTATTTTATTTAAATTAATAATATGTTTGTTTTAATTATTAATTTTTACCGTTCACTACTTATTTGACACAATCGGTGAGATGTTGCACTGATGCCTCCATCCTCCTGTCGGTCTCATTGATATGGGTGACTTCTGTTGGTGTATCGCAGTCACAGAATCTCACATTCCCCAATCTCTCACCAACGCTTTTTTCCTTTCCCCTTCACATATTGATAGCCAGCCTCATCAGTTACTCCATCATCGCACTGATAGTAGGAGAACCCACTGACATTGTTCTTCATGTCTGTCCCACTGAGATCCCTCACCCCTTCATGCTACTGACATTTTTTCATCGATGTCGCGCATTTTACCGAAGCCTCATCCTCATTTCAACTCTTGCATCAAACTCATCCATGTTCTTCACCATCGTGGATCCACCAGATCAAATCCCCAAAATCCAACCAATGTATTAGCAGAACAATTCAAAAATTCCATATTTATTTATAGCCTGAAACCTGGAATAAATTTTTCACTAATAAAATCATGATCTACCAAACAATGTTGGAACCGCAAGCGGCTGACCGGAGGGGATCTCATAGTAGCCACCGTATGTCACCCCTCTATCCAGATCACAAGCATGCCTCACTAGAGGAGGAGTGCACCTCTGATTAGAGTCGATGCCCCCATGACAGCGACACTAGATATACCTTACATCATCACCTATAAGAATTGCACCCCTCTCCGCATAGCCACCACCTCTACCTGAGCAAGATGATGCGTCGTAATGGAACTCTCACTATCCGAGCCCTTTCTCACCCACATATCCATCGAGCACCATCTTGTACCCCTCCATATCTATACTCCCAACCCCCTGATATGTTGGAGAAGATGATTAGGGGGATATTGAAAATTTATTTAAAGAAAAATAATAATAATAATATATAATAATAAAAATAATTTTTATAATTATAATAAAATAAAAAACTACTTAATTAAACAATATATATTTAAAACAAATATTTAATATTAACTTAAAGATAAAATTAAAATTAAATAATAAATAATACATTAATATTTATTTTAATAAGTATAATAATGATTTTATTTTTTAAATAAAATAACAATAATTAAAATAATATAATTAATAATAAAAATAGAGTAATTAAATAAATAAATAATAAACCAATTTAAAGATAAAATAAATAAATACATATAATATTAATTTAATAAAATAAAAACAATTAAAAATTAAAGTATTATTTTTATAAATTAATATTGTTATAAAAAATAAACTTAATAAAATAAGTTAATAAATTTTATAAATTAAATAATTAAAAATAATTGTATTTTACAACGTATAAAATTTTAATTAATAAAATAATCAGATAATAATTAATAAAATTAATTATACTAAAAAGTTTATTTATATATTGCTTTATATTGATAAATCATTTATTAACATAATAATTCAAATAATAAATTATCGAAATAACTACTCTAACCTTTATATTGTTCACATTATTAATTGATTAGGTTAATTTAAATATTTTTAATATTTCATAATTTATTTCAATATGTGGGTTCTTACCATACTTTGATTTGCATCCAGATACATTCAACCACATGGAGCGGAGTCAGTTACAAGGGAAAGTTAAAAATGACTTGTGAGGCAGGGAAAAAGATCATGTGATAGTGACTTAGTGAATAATAAGTACATATTGATTGAGACCATTGGTCATGAGAAATAGATAATGGGGGATATTAAAACAGATCAATAGTGGGAATTTGATAGGGGAATTCACTTCTTACGTCACACAACTCTTCTGGGAGATCCGAGATGAGTAGTGCAACACTATTGTAATTCATAGGGGTGTTCTCTATATCATATATTCCTTCTCATGTCCTTTTATTGTATTTTATTGATATCATTTTCAATTAAGAACATGATAGTTATCTAAATCATTTAGTTTGGGGGAACTTCTAGTCTTATTGGTTAACTTTATTCTTCCTTTTCACATTATTCATTTTAATGTATTCAAAATTGATTAGTGAGATCAATTATGAATTCATTCAATTACATCGTGACACTTCTAATCAATTTTCAATTCCATGATCATCTTATGAGTTTGATTGTGGATACATAATCTAAATATTTTAATTTAAAAAGTAAACTACAGGTAATTCTGTGTGCTTGTTCTGTTGTCTTTAAAAATATTAATCGTGCATTTAAACCTTTCTTGGAGAGGTGAACTCTAAGATTGTTCAATCTGAGTGACTTATCTCTTAGAATGGTAAATAAGTTATTACTTTTCAGTGGATATGTTGCATCCACATTTAAGTGATTAGGATTCCTTTCAAAACTAGTAAGATCAAATTTTCCCTCGACATGTATCTTGATTTTACATTTTTTTACCATTTGTTGTCCCTGTTGATTGTTGTTCTCTACAAATTATACCATGTTTCATCATATATTAGAATTTAGAACAAAAATAATATGTTTCTATAATTCTATATAAATACACAAAAAAAATATAAATAGTTAAAAAGAAAAAACAAAATTAATGTTTATATCATCTACTACTAACAACTGTGGGATGTTTAGAAAAGAAATGTTGGTCACTTACTTTCCCTGTAGGTTCGACCCTACAAACCACTATATAATAGTAAAGTAGGAAAATAAAAATATAAAACATTGACTTGATTTCAATGATATTTGAGTTATGTTTTTCCAATATTTATAAAGTGGGCACGAGTGGCAACATTTAATTAAAAAAATTCAAAAAAATAACATATAAAAAAACACCAAAAAATGAAAATTTTGAAATCCTTTTTTAAAAAATCTATTTTATCAAATTTTGCAAGTTTCTATGTAGATACTTTTACTTTAACATCCATTATTTTTTTAATATTTTTACTACATATTTTTAAGAATTCTTGTTTGTTACTACTGTTTCTGCTAAAACGTTCATTTTACATTCAATTTCATAAGAACAAGAACATCCACTGTAATATTAGATCCACTAGACACAAAAATAGACAAACATCTCACTACTCCAAGAAATAAAAACAAATTATACCTAATAGATTTGGATGACAGGGTTATTGCACCAAACAACATTTAAAATCTTCAACCTGAACTAAATAAGGATGTATTATGTCCTGGGATGATGGAGTTACAACTCCCCAAATGTCAAGAAACCCATCATCAATTAGGCTAACACCCCGTGCCAAGAACTATGAACTAAAAAAGTATCACATTTATGTATTCCTTTTATTTAGTAGTCTCCCTAATGAGGAAACTTTATCCTTCAATAATGATTTATAAAGTAATGTACAACAATTACCCCGTTTTAGGACTCATTGAGAATAAATATCGAATGTGATTGTTTCCCTTCCTCGTCAGAGGGAATACTTGAAACTGTTTTCTGAGTCATGATGAGAATATTCTTGAGAATTGGGAACAATTATATAATTCATTTAACCATAAATTTTATCCCCAATTATATAAGGGTGAACAATGAAATAAAATCACTAGTTTTTACCAAGAGGTTGTAGAAGCCTTTCATGAGGCTTGGGAATTACTTAGGGACCTTCTTAAGTAGTGTCCCCAAAATCATCATCAATCCCACCTTCTCATGGATACATTTAATGAATGGTTATACTCTTCTGTTCAGAACATAGTTTATCATGATTCTATGGGGAAACTATAACGATAAGACAGATGAAGAATTAAGACAAATTTTCAATAATGAACTACAATTCTAAACAATCTATAAATCAATTAGGCTGTCAAAACACCAACCAATCACATTGAAAAAAATGTTCACAACGTGGGATGATTGGTAACACTAAAAAGGCTTATCCCAACATTGATATTCCATACCAACGACAATATAATTCATATTTTGTTAACTATGGTCCTAGTATTCCTCCCAAAGATGAGTAATCCTCTAATAATTAAAACCATAGCTATGGGAACCATCCAAAGTTTTCCTGGAATGAATAAGTACTAATTAAGAAAACCACTTCCCATGCCTATCATAACCATTAAAGACAAACATTTCAAACTCAATCAATGGGTGAGTCTTCTTACTCTCAAGGTAATAATGATGACCATGTTACTTCTAAATTAGATCTTAATTTAAAAATAATGGACTCTCAATAAAAAAAATTCATGAATCAACTGAATAAACATGAATCCAAATTTGAATCGAATAAAATACAAAATGATTCTAGAAGACAGAACAAGGAATTTCATCATGGAAAACTTATTAGAGATTTCACTATTAGAGATAAAGGTAGATTACCAAGCATAATTGAACATAATCATAGAGATAATATCATTTATTTTTCAATATAAGTGGGATAAACACTCCAACTGAACCTGAAAAAGACTCTGAAAATGACCAAAATGAATCCCTTTATGAATCTGGAAAAAATATATTATTTTTACCCAATATTAAAATCAAAATAATAGTATTTAAAATTAAGATAATTTGAATTATTCACATGGAAACAAAGATTAAAATTTTCCAAAGATAAAAATGAAAAAGTAATATAAAAAGAAGATGAATAAATGAGGGATATGCCTACTATTCTTAAGAATATTTCCCCACACATCATATTCCTTGAAAAATATAATCTTCTTTGTAATACCAATGATAACCATATTCAATTCCTTGGGAATTTAACCAAGCTTTATGTGAATGTACAATTTATTCAATCTTTAATAAAAATACCATCTTATATTAATTCTAAAATAATTATTGATTCAAACAGAAAATATCTTAAAGAATTTTCTACATATAGCTTCATTGAATAGTGTAGTGTTGTACTCCAAAAGAGATCCAACAAAAATTTAATAACCCACATAGCTCTGTTATACCATGTAATTAAAGAAATTATAGTACACTAAACACCCTTTATAACATAGGTTCTAGTCTTAATATACTCCCAAACCCACTATTAAAATAGTTTAGATTGAGTGATATTCACCCCACCACAATAATTCATCAGTAGGGTGACCAATATTTCATTTATCCTATGGGTAGGGTTGATAATATTCTAGTTAGTGTTGGAATGATTTTTCTTCTTGTTAACTTTATTTTCGAAGATATAGAGTGTGATCAAGAGGTACTCATCATTTTGGGTATTCCAATCTGTCAATTGGTGGTGATTTTATTGATGTGTATATGGGTTATCTTATATTTAAAATATGAGAACAAAAATAAGAACACAATGTCTTTAAATTTTTCAAAAGGGACAAATTTCCCTAAAAACTATTCAAAGATTGTGTCCTTAGAAGTTGAGAACTCTACTGAAACTTTTGAAGAATTTGAAGAACAACTCTTTGATGAATAATTTCATTTGGATTAAAAAATTCATGAATTTTCTGTTTCACATGCGATAAAATCTTGTTAAACTATGAATCTAATATTTATCTCAGATTTGGACTACATTTGAGTTTCCACATCTACTATAGATGTTTCATCTTTTACTAAACTTAGGTACTTTTGTAGGGAACTTGAGGGTGATTCTGTTGTCACCAACACTTCTTCTAAACATTTTGATTAAGTAAAGGGAGGGATATCATAATATCTAGATGAATTTTCTTTGATTAATCTATTAAATTACAATCTAGATGTTCTAGATAGTGAGATGTCCACTTTGGAAAAAAGTACTTTCAAATCGAAAACTAAATGGGAAATATAAAATAATTCAATATTTCAAGCACCATATAAGATGTATGTTGAAGTCCATGGAAAATTTATTCCCATGAGTTTTCCATAAATAAAAAAATCAACCATTCTTGAGCTGAATCCACTTCCTTCTCATTTGAAATATTCATTTTTATGAGAAAATTCAACACTTCATATCTCTATTTCATCTCAACTAGAAAATAACCAAGAAAAATGATTGCTGAATGTGCATAAAAAGATCAGATCTTCCATAGGTTAGAACATACCTGATATCAAAGGGATTATTCCTTCTGTTTGAATGCATAACATCCCTATAGAGACAAAACATAAGCCTAGTGTATAATTTCAATGAATATTGAAACCTAACATGAAAGAAGTTACGAGAGAAGAATTAATCAAACTGCTAGACATTGATATAATATATCATGTCTTTGATTATAATTGGGTCAGTCAGGTCTAAGTAGTTCCTAAAAAAAGAATGTTTCAGTATTCTCAAAAATGAAAAGAATGATGAAATTCAAGTTAGGAAATCCAAAAAATGAAGAGTCTATATAGAATATTTGAAGATTAATTATTACACTAGGAAAAATGATTTTCTTATTCCCTTCCTTGATCAAATACTTAGGAGGATTTCAAGAAATTAATTTTTCTGTTTCCTGGATGGGAATTATAGTTACAATCTGATTCTAGTTGCTCTATAAGATCCTCAGAATACTACGTTCACATGCCCCGTTGAGACATTTGGCTACCAAATAATTCCATTTGGGTTTTGTGGAGCCCTAGATGGCTATTTTTATTATATTATTGAGAGAATTATAGAATTATTTATAGATGGATTATTTATTTTTGGGTAGTACTTTTTATACTTGCACTAAAAAATGAGATAATTCTGGAGAGGTGTTTAGAGACCAACCTATTTCATAAATGGGAAAAGTGACAATTCAGGGTCAATGAGGGAATTGTGTAAGAAAATTAAGTTTCTAAGAGAGGTTTGGAGGATGTCACAACCAAAATAGAAGTCATTAAAAAAATACCATCTTTTGAAAATGTTATTGGGGAGAAAAGTATTCTAGAGGATGCCAATTTCTACCAGAGGTTCATAAAATATTTCTCTAAAATCACTAAGACCTTGCGTTTTATATTTTTAAGGATTTCCCATTCCATTTTAACCAAAACTAACTTGTTTAATTTATTCATATTAAGGTAAAACTCACTTCATCACCTAACATTACTACACCCAATTGGAAACATCCTTTTGAATTAATGTGTGCTGTTGGTGATATGGATTTTGGAGTTTTCATTGGAATGACAAGGGATAGGAATCTTTATCTGGTATGTTATTAAAGTGTACTACTAGACTAGGCCAAAGAAACTATTCCACTAAATAAAAGAAGTTGTGGGATGCAATCATTACTTTATATAAGATTAGGAAGTATGTTATAGGTTCAAAAGTTATCAAATTTATTAATCATTATGCCCTGAAATACATGTTGTATAAGAAGGAAGAAAAACCTAGGTTGATAAGATGGATTCTTTTAGAATAGTAATTTGATTTGGAGATAAGAAATAAAAATGGAGTTGAAATATTACATGAAGATTACCTTTCTAGGCTTCCTTTTACCCATTTTAAAGATCCAAGGTAGATCAATTCTTCCTTTCCTAATAAAAAACTTCTTACTGTGTCAATCAAGTAGTTTGCATAGTGTAAAGACTATTCCATTTTTTTGCTAGTAGGAGTCCTCCCCAATGATCTACCCAATAATGAAAGGATGAAATTCATTTTCAGAAATTATATTTTACCTATGAGATAATCACTTGTTGTTTAGGAGGTGTGTTACTGGGGTAATAAGAAGGTGTGTTCCTTAGGAAGAAATTTTACCTATTCTAGAAATTTTTCCCTCCACACATTGGGGAGGACACCATGGTGGTGAAATAATATATTATTAGGTCTTTCAAGCTAGTTTTTATTGTCCAACACTATTTATGGATTATATGAGTTCATTTGTAAGATGTGAAAGATTCCAAGGATGGGAAATTTTTGTATAAAGTAGGAGTTTCCCCAAAAAGGAATTTAGAAGTTGATATTTTTTATGTTAGGGAGTTTATATTTCATGGGTCTAGTTCCATAATCATATGTGAATGAATATATTATAGTGTCTGTAGACTATGTTTCTAAATGAGTTGAGGTAGTAGCACTTCCAAAAAATCAGCCCAACTATGTTATAACATTTTTCAATAAGAATATATTTTCAATTTTTAGATTACCCAAGGCCTTCATAAAAGATAATAGAACAAACATTAAAAAATATAAGTTCAATTATTTAATGGAAAAGTATGGTTTCTCTCATAAAACTAGTACATATTACCATCCTCATTCTAGTGGAAAGGTTGAAATTTCTAACAGGGAGTTGAATTTTTTTTTGAGAAAACTATCACGCATTATAGAAAAGATTGAAATTTTAAATCGGATTAAGATTTATGATAATATATAACTTATTTTAATCCCCCAATAGGCATATATCCATATAGTATTTTTTTGATAAATAATTTCATTTGACCGTGGAGTTGCAACACAAGTCATATTGGGTAGTTAATGCCTTAAACGTTGATTGTAAGAGTCCAGGTGGGATAAGAAAACTTGAGTTGAGTGAACATGATGAAATAATGAGAGATTATAAGAATAATTATAAGATATAAAAGGAGATGAATACAATAATTCAGAACACTATAATTGAAATCAATGTATTCAAACCTGGATATAAGGTCCTCCTCTTTAACTCTAGACTTATGTTCGTTCCTAGAGAATAAAAATCCAAGTGGTTTGGACCTTTTACTATTGTTATAGTTTTAAATAATTTTGTTTTGGAGATAATAGGTGAAGAGAATAAACCCATTCTAGTTAATGGGGAGAGATTCAAACAATTTTTTGAAGACTTTAAACTTAGTGTTGTATGAGAGTCAACTCACGGGTTTTCTTGTTGTTTACTTTTTTCATGTTTTTGATTTAGAGTAGTGCTGATTACTTGCTCCATTTTTCCTGATGGTTATTGGTCTTGGTCTCATCTGTCATGTTTTCTGAGTTATAATTATGTTCATGGTGTCATTAACAAGTAGAAATCCCATGCTGAAGAATGATCGAAAAAAATTAATTCAGGAAAGTACTTTACTCTCAATTTTTCTGTCATTTTTTTGCTCTCTTTGTATATTAGAAATTATTTGATAATTCACTGATAATTGAATTGATTCACCAGTAACCTACTATAGGTGAGTCATATAAAAGTTCAATTACAGGTGGTAGTATTGGTGAGTCAAGGAATTTCGCCTCCTTTAAAAAATTTATTGCTATGTTGTTTCAAATTTTATTTATAGTATGTCTTGTTTTTCTAAAAAACATTATTGTATCTCTTGTTTCTATTGGAAATATATTTTCTACATGTTTTTTCTTATTGGATTTCATTACTACATGATCTTTTATATTTTTTAAAATATAAATCTTCTTGTGGCTATTGAAAAAAATTGAAATTCATTGATATTAAAACCACTCATTGTGTGAAACAATGTGTGGGGGGGGGGTACTAGTAGGCATGTTATGTGAGTTATTTTTAATGAATCTTTTTAAACCCTATATATTTGTCCCCACATGTTACATGTGAAACTGTATGAAAATAACTGATATAAAATTTCACTACCTTAAATGAGAATTCTTGTAAAACTATGGTAAAATAATGTTATTATTGCAATTAAACTCATGTTTGAACATCAATTAGACCCTTGAAACATTTCATCAATCTACTTAATTGAAAATTTATTTTGAACTTTAAATGTTAAATTGTATTTTCTACCATCTAATTTCACTTTGGGGACATAGATGGGTTTTAAGTGTGGGGGAGGGGGTCAATTTATATTGAGCTAAACATTGCCTCAATGTCATTCCATCCAATCCCCCTACTGTTTAATTGTGTTTTAAATAGTTTATTTTTTTAAATTTACTTCACTATTTTAGTTCTTTAGTGTGTGCACTGTATGTAAATTGAATATTACCTTAGAACTATTCTTTTTTTTTCGTGGTTGAGATGCCTTCAATTTATTGTTTATGAGGATAAATGATTACTGGGTGATTAAGCTTAGTGATTCTATAAATATTTTGTTTAGGAACTATGTTTGAGAGTGATATATGATTCTTGTTTATAGAGTTAAGATCATAGATTTAGGAACTAAATGTTTTCATTTGATCTTAGGGTACTTTTTTTCTTTTAATTATTAAATGTAATCACCTTAATGAGCCAATGTAATGTTTTTTTCTTAATGATCTTTTTAAATAAAAGAAGAATTGGAATTTAAGAACCCATGGTCAATCTCTGAGAAGATAGGAAATTGGAGTGTTTCTGTTAACTGAACATGCTTTCTACAATAATTAATAAGTGCATTTGCAAAGTGCTTATCGCAGGTTACATAACTTGGTAAAAATAAAATAAAGTGTCTAGGGTCAAAAATGAGTTCATTAAGGTGATGGGAATGATGAACACCCGATGAATAAGTGGACAATTGGAATATATGGGAATCATTTAAGTTGTACAAATAAGTTTATAAAAAAATTATAGAAAAATTTATTTATTTATTTTCGGAACTTAGTAGAAAGTCAAAGTATGAAGTTCTTATGGTTATGTTTTAAATTCCACATATTTTTAACCAGATATCATTCTATAACATAAAACATTGACTTGAATAGTAATTAGTAATTAGACAACATCATATATGAGGAATGAAATATTCAATGGAAGATGATTCATAGTTTTTTTATTACGATTAAGAGTTTGTTTTAGGCAAGATATCATTTGTGAATTTCATTTCACAAGTCCTTTCTCAATTTTGAAGTCCTCTATTTTGAAACTGTTTATCCTATTACCTTTCATGTTGATTAATAAAACATAATTCTATTTTTCAAAAGTTAATAAAACATGGAATTTTTTGAGGACAAAAAATGCCTAAGTGTGGAGGAATTTTGTGTGGCCTTAATTTTACTAAATATTACACATCTTTTCTGTAAATTTGTAATTTTCTAAATCAATAATTTTTCACTTTTTAGGTAAATTTTTACAATTTTGAATTTTTATAAATAAATATATTAATTAATAAATTATTATTAATAATTATTTATTTTTAGAACATAAAATTATTAATTTTCTATTTCAAATTTTTCTAGTATACTAATTTATTAATATGTTTCTTGTTTTTAATCAACATGATGTCTTAATAAGATGGCTTTTATATTAATTAAAAATTCAATAATTTTATTTTCCTTTAATTAACATAGTTTTTAATTAAATAGGATATATTTCAATTTAAATCGATTAAAATAAAAAAACTATTTTATTTAACTTATTTAGTCATAATTATAAGTCTAGAGTTTATGACTTATTCTGATTTAAAATTTTATTTTTAGTCTTAATTTAGTTAATTAATTAATTTATTTACATTTGTAAATTGTTAATTTCAATAATTTCTTAATTTCATGTTTTTTGTTCAAAATTTTATGAAAGTAGGGTGTAGATGACTCATTATATACTTTTCCATTTTTTGGGAGTCACTGACACAACAATTTTAACTTCTATTAGTGAGTCATCTCACAAATACATCTTACCATCCTCCTACTGGTCTCACAGACTCCATGATCTATTAATTTTTATTTTGTAAATTTTAATTCATGAAATCATTTAATAAAATTTAATCTCATTTAAATAAATTAGTATTTTCTTTATTTTTAATCTTTACTGATTTTTTTTTCTTAATTTATTTGTAATTTATTTCATCAAATTTAGTTTTCAATCAAATTTAAATAATTAATTGACCACTTTAAAATTTATTGTTTAAATTAAAATTTTAATCCTTGTTTTAATTATTTTAATTAGTAAAAATAATAACACTTTTAGTTTTTAATTTATGTTATCTATTTAGTTTGTGTTAGATTAGTTAATTTATTATTCAATTATTTTATTTTATTATTTTTTAATTTAAATTAATAATATGTTTATTTTAATTTTCAATTTTTATAGGGCACAACCTATTTTACACTGTCAGTGAGATGCCTCACTAATGCCTCCAGCCTCTTGTCAGTCTCACCAACATGTGCAGATCTGGATGGTGTCTCACAGTCACCGACTCTCACCTTCCGAAATGTCTCACAGACTTATTTTTCCTTTCCCATGCACCTACTGATATTCAGCCTCATCAGTGACTCCATCATCTCACCGAGAGTAAGAGAAATCACTGACATTGTTCTTCACATTTATCACACTGACATCTCTCATCCAGATGATTTGGGTGGAGGGGTTTAGTTTAGTATAAGAGGGTAGGGTTTATTTTAAAAGGGGAAAGGGGTTTATGAAGTGCTACTACAAGTGGCGCTGGAGAAAAGTGTGGGTCAACGCCAGTTCATGTGGCGCTGACAGCTTTTACAACCGCCAAATATATATATATATATATATATATATATATTAAATATGTTTACAATAAAATTATTTATTAAAATAAACTTAATTATTAAAAGAAATATATATTTATATTTATTATATTTATATTTATTATATTAATGTTTATTATATTTAAAATTATATATGAATTATTTTTATAATTATATATTTATGACATTTATTTTAGTAATTATATTTACTATATTCATAAATATGTAACTAGTAATAAATATGTAACTATAATAAATATGTAATTATAATAAATATTTAAGTATAATAAATATATAATTATAAATATAATATATAAATACTTATAATATATTGATTATATTTATTATAATGATAATTATATATTTATTAAATTTATTATTATACATTTATTATAGTTATATATTTTTTATAATTATATGTATAATATATTTAAATTGATATATTTATTATAATATTATAATTAATTTAATTATAACTATATATATATAATAATTTTATAATTATAAATAGAATTATTATAATAAGTATGTAATTATAATAAATATATAATAGTAATCACTATATAAATATAATAATTATAAAAATATAATAATTATATAATTATAATTATATATTTAATATATAATTGTAATAAATATGTAATTGTAATAAATATATGATTATAATAAATATATGCTATAATAATTATATCATTACAATAATTATATAATTATAAATATAATGAATATATAATTAAAAATATTAGAAATATATAGTTTTAAATATAATAAATATATGATTATAATAATTACATAATTATAATAAATATGTAATTACAATAATTATATAAGATTTAATAAGGTTCATTTATATAAAGATAAATAATTTAAATAATGTTTATCTACATATAAATTTATAATATTTAAATATTAGAAATATTTATATATAATTATTTATAAATTTATAAATATAATTTTTAATATATATTTTTTAAATAGAATTTTTTTATATAAATATATATTTATAATTATAAATAAATATAGTTTGAAATATATATGCGTGTAAATACAAATTTGAATATATATTAAAATATTATTATTTATAAATATTAATCTATTTATATTTATATATTTAAATAAAAGATTATATTTTTAATTATATAATTTTAAAACAATTTTTATATGTAGATATTTATAATTATATTAAAATAAATATATATAGAAATATATATTTATGAAAATATCATTACATATTTATTTAACATTTATTTATAAATATATTTAATATTCATATATAATTATATATAATTATATTTATATACTTTCAGAACCACCAACGTGAAACATAAAAATGTTTCAAGTATATGACATTGAAAGTATATAAAATATATACTATCTGACCAATATAAAGGAAACATAAAACATAAATTTAACATATAATAAGTAGTTTGAAATAAACAAAATTTCATAAATAATGTTGTCAAAATATAATTTATAGTCTTTCAAAACCACCTACATGAAACTTAAAAATGTTTCATGTAAATGGTTTTGAAAGGTTATAAAATATAAAATATATGACCAATATAAATGAAACATAAAACATGGATTAAACATATGATAATTAGATGAAATTAAAAAAAAAAAATTGTAAGAAATGTTCACTAAAATATTTTTTGTTTACTATATGTTTGTTTTTCTTTTCATTTTTCAAGAAATTATTATATGTTTAGTCTGTGTGACAAATTTTATTTATATTGTACTTGTAATTTATAATTTATATGCCTCTAAAGTCACATACATGAAGCCTCAAAATGTTATAGTTATGAGACTTTGAAAATATATAAATTATTAATAGTTAATTTAAATTAGTTTTTTATTTACTATATTTTTGAATTTCTTGTTATTTTTCTTAAACAATAATTACTTATTATAGTAAATAGGTTTTTTAAAATATACAACATGACATATGAAAACATCAATGATGATGCCCCCTGTACCATAACACAACGTCTGAATTTAACGTCCTCTTAGTGTCCGACGTCCGTGTCGCTCTGGTGTCCTAGCTGTGGGTTCCTCCTCTTATGGTTCTTATGGTGCCTCCCCATAGTTTTGTGTAGAGGAATAACCACAACCATTTGAGGAAGATAACCCAAAATCATATGAGGCTTTATATGGATATGAAGATCTTATAAATTGTATAAATGGAGCACTTAAGAAAGCCTCATCCGGAGAGGGGGCCGCCATAAGCTGTGTGACCGCACCCAGATCAAAGTCGCTAGTAATCTGAGAAGACAACATCGGTGTTAAATAAGCGTCTCCCTGCTGGGCAATATCTTCAGTCGGCTAGACCGTATCATCTCTCTGTGGTGCGGCGGCATTTGCTGGAGCAGCTCTTGGATATCGATGTTGTCGCCTCTTCCCCTCATGATGTGCTTGTCTTATCGTCCAGCTAGCGGCAGTGGTGTTAGTGCATCATACTCAATAGGAATAGTAGTGACATCGTCATCCTCTAGAGCTTCAGTTGGAGGATATGGATTGAGATATTCCTATGGATCCTCATCAAAAAAATGGTCACGTATCAACCAAAGATGATTGAGGAGAGCCAATACATCCCGATGAACTACATCCCTCCTAATATATGCATCCTCCAGTGGTTGTTTGGTATTTTTAAGATAACGAATGACGTCTGTCTGCAAATGAAATAACATTCAAATTAATACCAAAAATGGGTTGAATAAAAATAATAAATGTTAGAAAACATACCAACTATTGAATGCCAATCCCCTGACGTGTAAGGTGCATGATGGTGTGACGTCGATACCTATTAGCATAATCCCCCTGAGTAGATAACTGAGAGCGTTCTATGGTATATACAAATCAAAATATACTGAATCGGGCATGCATGTCCAAAACCTAGATATAAGATGCATGAGTCTGCCGCTAGCCTGTCATTTGTCTACCTGTAAGCACAATTAAATGTAACTCAGCAGGCTGTCCTGGTGCCATCGAGATATGCTGTATATAACCAAACTGGTACATGACCCAGTCTGGATGGTGCCACTCAATGATGTGGAAGTAGATGAGTGGCAGCACTGCAGCACGATCTCCAACCATTGCTATGCAGTATGGTAAAAGTGATGTGTAGACAAAACCTGTATATGGAGTCCATGAAACCTGAAATGTAAACTCAAAAAATAAGTAATGTACTAGCATGATAATGTTTCTTAGATTATATTGAAGTAATATAAAATAGTGATAAGAAATTCAATTTTCCTACAAAAAAATATTGTTTAACTTACATCAGCTGGCACTACGGTGTCGAATATCTATTGGAAGCTATGAAGACTATGTCTTGGAGTATGTGAATACTTCTGAGACCGACTCCACCTAGTAAAAAAAGATTAATATATGGTATGTTTATAAAAAACAATAACAAAAGTAATAAATAACTGATAGTAATGATTTAGACATACCATCATCCAAGAGGACATTCCTAAAATAGCTCTGGTGTAAGTGGTGTGATAGCTTGAGGAGCGATGCATGGAAAATTCTCCCACAACCACATATATACTAACACCATGCAACCTACAATATGATGTGAATCGTCCTGACATTTTTTATAGAAACATCTTTACAGATGTACTAAAAAACCTGACCCCCAACTATATGTAACCATCTGATCCAGATCCTTGAGTAATGGGAGGTACATCATGTGTACCAAAGCAGTGGAGTAGTCAACGCACAACATGCCTCTGGGCAGCTGCAAAATGTATCCAGATGTGTGATGAATAAGCATCTCCTCAACTGCATCATCAGGAATGATGTCGAAATTTTGACCAAGCCACCTCATGCGCAAGCACGAACCCTAGAAGACACCACATGCGCCAACGACATCAATGCCTTGTAGCCTATGTATGACTGTAGCCCAGTCGCCACTAATCGCACCCATAACACAATGTTCATGGATGGGTAACCCCAGCATGTATGCGACATCCTCTAAAGTAATAGTTAACTCCCCCTCTGGGAGATGAAATGTGTGTGTCTCTTGCCACCATCTCTCAACCAACAAAAAAATCAAATGGGTATCAACGGTCTTGAAGTCAGACATAGCGACTCAATAAAATCCTACACATCTAAGGTATAGACAAATAGATTTTTGTGGTGCCTTGTGATGTAAATGACGCTCTATTTGAATAGGAGGATGTCTAACAGGTCGTGGCGCTAACACATCACGCGACTCGTGCGTCTCCACGACAGATAAAAGTGGCTGCTCAATCTGAATGTACAAATAGTAAAACATTAATTTAATGTAAGATATGACATTTAACATTTTAATTTCATAGTTCAAATGGTTTTGTTTTTTTCAATGTGAACCTTTTAATAGTTATCATTGCATGAGTAGCTTTAAACAAACAACTCCAACTCAAAAAAAGAATCTACCTATATATGAAAACAATTATGCGTCATGTGCGGGTTCATTTAAATGTTGTATTATGGTTTTTACTGTTGTTGTTTCTACTAATGTAGTGTGTTGGAAGAAAACTGATGTTTATTTGCCTTCATTAATCAATGAATCAAAAACATGGATTGGTTGTGAATCACTCCCAAATTTAAAAAACAAACTATCGATTTTCTATGCACTTCACTACTGTCGGTTGACTTTAGCTTAGAAATCTATGTTAAGTAATAGTTAACCGACACTTGTGAAATTCACAAAGAATTTATAGTTTTTTTATTAAATATGTGAGTGATAAAGAACCAATCCATTTTTTGGATTCATTAACAGTTTGGGTTTTCTTTGAATGTAAGTAATTATTTGTATTTATGTAATTATATTAACCAATGTTTGAAATGTTTATATAATATAATTACATTTTCTAAAAGTTAACCTATATAAAAATAAGAAAAATATTATTAAAAATGGTGATAATGATAAAAATGACTACATGAACAAATTATTACAGTAACTAATAGAGTAAATGATTCATTTCAACCATTAGATGATTTCCCTATGTGTCTAGGGAAACATGTCTTTGTATGACGTTCCTGGTGGCATATGCTGCACCTTAATCCAGATGGTTGTTCACTAAGACAATCCATCTCATTCCAAATAATAGTCGACATTGGACTCCCTTTAAGTTGAAGTCTAGTGTTTTTTGGTAGAAGCGTGGGTGTGCCATCAGAGAGCCTAAAATTCTGATATTCCCCGATTGGTATCCACGGAGTACTGAAGCATGAGTTGATGCTCTCGAGCCGATAAACATGAACAAAAGACTAGTCCCAAGATAAGTGTATGTAATCAAATATTGAAATCACATGGCTACAAGGATATCTCAGTTCCTGAATGTTGACAAATTCACAGAAACACTTATCTAGTAAAACAACTTGCACATGACCATTCGTACAAGCCACAACATCACTAGGCTCAACAACCTGAAATCATTTCTCTGAATGATTAAATGAAGTTACTTGGTATGTTGCAGCCTCATGAAGAATTGTATCTAGCTCTCACTGAAAATGGTGTCCATACCGTATCCCACTGTTCAATCCTGATTGAGTATGCTTTCGTCATTCCATAACGTACTTTCCACTCCGATAAAAGGTCTCTTGTTACAAACCTGTAATTTATATTTAAGACATTAAACTAATGTTATATTATAATTTTTGATCCTCAAAAAATCATAGAATCAAATATTTTTATTTAAATGTCATTATTAATTTATGAACTCCCTTGAAAACTCCAATTATACATTCTACAATGTTGGTCTTCATATGACCATATCTTCCCCCATCATCATATGCCAATGACCATTTCTGCTTTGAGATTTGTATCATGTAATCATATACTTCCGGATTAAGTCTGTGAATATCTTGAAGACTTTCATCCATCCTTTTGTTTTTGAGGATCATATGAAATCATACAAGAAATCATCTAAATAGATATGAAAACAATTAAGACAAAATAATTTAACACGCAAAAGGATGTTCATACAAATTTTTATGAATGCCCAATTCGACGACTCATTCTTGAAATTCATTTGCAAATTGGTAGAAATGTGTCGAATAAAGTATCAATGATGTGAAACAGGTGGTCTCCACGAAAGACCCTCAGACTGTACTGCCTCCTTGATTGCACTGTGGCGATCTGAGATAAAACAAATCCCTTCTGCATCCGTAACAAACTCTCGGAGACATGCCAGAAACTTTCTCCATGATGAGAAGTTCTCTTTATCCACGATTTAAATTGTCAAAGGTAGAGGGTCTCAATTTCCATCTTGTGTCGTGGAAATCAGTAATGTTACTGTTTATATTCCATATATAAATACTCCATCAATCAGTATAAACTGCTTCCAATGTCTAAAAGCCACCACACATGGTACAAATGTCCAAAATAATCTATCAAACACAACCATTGAGCGGTCAACTTGGTTATGTTGGTTAACATATTAAACAAAATGAATTTGAAATACCACATGAATTTTGTGGCATAGATGCTCCAAAAGTTGTGGTAAAACTCAAAAATAGTAGTCCCAATAACTATATACTTTCACAATCACCTTCGGTCGTGCTGCCCATGCCTTCCAATAGACGATTTGAAACCCAAAAATTTGATTGACTCGCTCCATCACCAGAAACACAGGAAAATCTTGCCATGCTATAATATTTTCAACAATAATAGTTGAAACAAACTAAACATAAAATGAAGAGTGTTCCTTTGAAAATTTTGGGTTCACACAGATGTGTGGAGTAAATCTAGTTATATGTCAAATGTGAAAAGTGTTATCAATTAGAGCTCGCAAACAAATTTGATAGTTCGATTCATATTTTTCACAACAGATCAAATAGTAAGACCTCTTTAACTCTTGTACAACATACTTGTAATGTATTTTAATTTGATATTTTTTTATCACATTTTTCAATTCTTATTTTCTCTCAAAATCGCTACCAATATACAGAACACTTTCATCTGACACGTGATTTGTGCCACCAATGATTCCTGGAAATTCTGAACTGCGAGTAATAACTGGCCAATCAAATTCTGGCTAGTGATTCATGACTTTAGTCGACCATGAATCCAATAGTGGGGGATGGTTTAATGTTCCTTTGAACCTCACATGAGTGGGCACAGAATGATCACCTGCATGATCTTCTTCTTCTACTTCTTCTTCAAATTCCTCTCCATCTTCTTCTTCGAAATTTTCATCATCCTCAAAATCATCGACCAATGCATCAAATGTATGTGAAGGACTATCCATTGAAACGGTGGCCAATAGAAATGATGTAACAACTACTGATGGTGATGGATGTTCATGATGAGTATAAGCATATGACATGGTATCATGAATTTGAGATGGGACAACTTCCAATGCCGATGGATCCTCCATTGTAGCTATAGTGACATACAACTCCATCATTTGATTCCCCGGTAGATACTTATCCAATGAAAGTTTATATTCCCAATCATCATCATAATTTACGGAATATGCCACATGCCCAATCATATCAATATATTGCAGATGTATGAATGTGATGGACTCTATCACTTGATTCCTCGCCAGTTTTAACTATCGATGAATTTTCCTTTGCACATCATCCAATGTTGTACATCCTCCAAGCATCACAACAGCTTCTGGATGTATACTATAACTGCATCCTTGTTCTATCTCAATTATTTGACCATTGCAATAAATATAAGAAGCACCCATCTTGATTATCTAAAATAAACCATTGTTAATAATGAAATCTGATTAGAGAATCAATTTATGTATGCATACTTCTAGTAATTCAGGTTGGAATCCTAATCCCTCCACCAAATCAATATGTTTAAACCATATTGATGTGTAACTATTTACAGAACCCATAAATATATGTTACTTACCTAAAATTAGAAGTCAACCTTATTCATACATATCCACATGCATTATATTCATGAGGTACATGAACATGTCATGTAAAAGCATAGAGTTACATGAAATTGAAAAACTACACATGAGTAATCCCGAAGCAACAAATAGCCAACCCCATTCACTTTCATAGACAATGCAAGCATCTAGGAAAGTAGGTGGTTGGACCTAAAGACCCTCTACCTAGGGATAGATTAGTCAAGAGAGAATTTATTTCATGACAACTCTAACACTTAATATGAAAAAAAATTATTCAGCTACTAAATTCATGTTCAGAACTACAATTACAAATAGAGGTCAATGTAGATGGAAAAATAAATTCATTATCATACCTATAATGTAACGCAATGATATATTTTAGAACCAATTTATAACTACTTCTCTAGTTAATATGACTAATTCTCTAATTAAGATAACTACTTTGCTAATTAAGATAAATACTTTTCTAATTAAGATAACTACTTCTCTAATTAGATTTAATGAATTGCCTAATTATCTTTAATTAATTACCTACTCAACTAATTGAAATTAATTAACCTAATTACCATTAATTAACCACTTAATTACCATTAAAAAATCACTTAATTGGTAAAAATAAATAACCTTATTACCATTAATTAGTCACCTAATTAGAATTAATTATTCACCTAATTATGATTAATTAATCACCAAATTAGACTAAATAAATCACTTAATTAGATTTAATTAATCACCTAATTAAAATTAATTAATCACCAAATTAGTATTAATTAATCACCTAATTACCATTAAATAATCACCTAACTACCATTAATTAATCACATAATTACCATTAATTAATCAAATAATTACCATTAATTAATCACCTATTTAGAATTAATTAATAACCTAATTAGATTTAATTAATCACCTAATTAGAATTTATTAACCACATAATTAGAATTAATTAATCACCTAATTATAATTAGTTAATCACCTAATTAGAAATAATTATCCACCTAACTAGAATTAATTCATTACCTAAATAGAATTAATTAATCACCTAATTACCATTAATTAATCACCTAATAACCATTAATTTATTAGTAAATTACCATTAATTAATCACCAAATAACAATTATTTTATCACATTGTTAGATTTAATTAATCACTTAATTTGAATTAATTAATCACCTAATTAGAATTAATTAACCAACTATTTAGAATAAATAAATCACCCAATTACCTATAAATAATTACCAAATTAGATTTATTTAATCACATATTTAGAATTAATTAACCACCTAATTTCCATTACATAATCACCTAATTACAATTACTTAATAAACACTTCAATTTTAATTAATCACCCAATCACAATTAACTAATCACCTAATTAGAATTAAATAATGACTTAATTAGAATTAATTAATCACTGCATTCTAATTAATTAATCACCTAATTACCTTTAATTATTTACCAAATTAGAATTAATTAAACACCTAATTATAATTAATTAATCAAAAAATTAAAATTAATTAACCACTAAATTACAATAACTTATTAACCTAATTAGATTTTATTAATCCCCTAATCAGAATTAATTAATCGGCTACTTACCATTATTTAATCACCTAATTATAATTATTTAATCACCTAAATACAATCAATTGCTTACCTATATATAATTAATTAACCACCTAATTACAGTAACTTAATCTCTTAATTAAAATTAATTAAACAACTAGTTATAATTAATTAATCACATAATTAGAATAAATTAATCACTTAATTATAATTATGTAATCACCTAATTACAAATAATTGATCACCTAATTACAAATAATTAATCAACTAATTATAATTTATTACTTTCCTAATTACAAATAAATAATCACCTAATTTTAATTTATTACTCTCCTAATAACAATTAATTAAACACCTAATTATAATTAATTAATCATCCAATTAAAATTAAATAATCAATCAATTACTATCAAAAAATCACCTAATTAGAATTAATTAATAACCTAATAAGAAATAATTAATAACCTAATTAGAATTTTTTAATTACCTAATTACTATTAGTTAATTAACTAATTATAATTTATTTACTTAAATATGATTAGTTATTTAACTATTTACAATTCAATTAACTAAATAGTATTACTTAATAAACTAATTACCATTAATCAATAATATTTATTACAAATAAACAATTACAATTTCAAAATATATTACATTAATTATAAATTATCTCATTGAACTAAACAAACAAATAAATAAATGGCCATATGAAACAAATTTAAAATTAGAATTACCACAAATCAGCATAATGATTATGATCCTTTGAAAAAATTTTGGGACAAGGAGAGGCAGAGCCTTGAAAAAGAGAGATATTGAAGAAAGAGTGAGGAGAGGAGAAGGAGATATCGAAGATAGGCATAGAAGATGAGGGGGAGTGATAATGTGAGAATAAAGAGAGGAGGGGATAGAGCACCTTATATATGGGAGGTTTTGTTTGTACTCCACTTCATGTGGTGCCCATCCCAATAGTAAGTGGCGCTGATAGATTAAGGCTATATGGTGCAACAGCACTTCAAGTGGCACTGCACCTGTTTTTGGTCAGAAATGGATAGCGCCACTTCAAGTGGTGGTGTAGGGTTTTGGGTAATCAGAAGTTGCGCTGATCAACCCCATTTTCCAAAATAAAACACACACAGACCCATTAATAAACCCCTATACCAAAATCACCCCCCTCAACCCTTCATCTTACTGCCATTTATTTGTTGGTGTTTCACATCTTACCGATGAATCATCCATATTTCACCTACTACATCAAACTCTACCCCGTTCTTCACCATTATCACTCCACTAGATCAAATCACTAGACTCAAACATGAGTTTTAGCAGAACAATTCACAAATTCTATATTTCATTACAAACTCAAACCTGGAATAAAATATTCGCTAATAAAATCAAGACATGCGAACCAAATCATGAACTGCAAGATTCTCATCAAAGGGGATCACACTATAACCACCAAATGTTACCCCTCTATCTCTATCTGAATCTTGCCTCACCAGATGTGGAGTGAAACATTTATTAGAGATGACGTTGTCATGCCACTAGCACCAGATCTGCCTCGCCTCATCACCTATGAGCGCATCACCCCTCGCCTCCGCATAGCCACCACCTCTACCCGAGATAGTTTTTGTGCCGAATGGAACCACCACCTATTCCCAATCTAGATTTTGTGTTGTAATGGAACAACTTCTGCCTGATCCCCATCACACCAGCATGTTTTCCTCATGTCGTTCCTACCCCTCCTTCTCCCTACGACGAAGCCACCTCTTCACAGGAGAAGATGATTTGGGGTGTTATATATACATGTGTGTGTGTTTTAATTTTTTTATTGAAAAGGGTTGGGGTTTTAAATATATTGAAAAATGGGTCTTTAGAGGCGTGCACCCCATTCAAACATCTTCTTATCGGCCGAATTCTTGAACGGGGTTCACGTATCCTTTAGTCCATCTATGAAGGATGCGTGAACCCCATTCATGCATTCTAGAAATGGTAGATGCATGAACGGGGTTCACAAATCCTTTTTGAAGTCTCTAAAAGATCCGTGAACCCCTTTCACTCATCCTATAGGAAGTTTAAAAAAATTAATCATTTATTTAGAAGAAAAATATTCTTATGTATTTGGTTAATTCAATTACAACCCCTTTCTATTTAGTATTTTTTTTAACGAAGGAAGAGATATTTATGAAAACATTTATCTTTAAATAACATGATTTTCCTAATTGTTATGGAGTAATTAGATTTGATTGTAATATTTCTCTATTTACCTCCCCCTAAAGAGATACACTTATAAACATCAGTTTTGAAATCTTATATAACTTCACCAATGATGATCTTCTTCAATAGTTATACTTAGATATTCTATCACAATGGTATCATTCTTATGGATTGTTTGTTATTTTAGAATAATATGAAATAAATCTTTTTCATAATCTCCATAATTTTATCCCATGATGGATGTATCTTTAGAGTAAAATTTTCTAGTAAATATTGTGTACTAGTATAACATGTGTCCTTTTATCAAGTTTGAATATATATTTTCTCAAAATTATCCAAATGAAATTCTAATCCCATATGTCTCATATTGTGATTTTATTTATCTTCAATCACAATTATCTACTCTTCATAATTATTCATTATTCATTGAAATTATTCAATATGAAATTAAATTTTGTTAAACAAATAATCTTGTTCCATGATTTTAGGATTCAAATCAATGAGATCAATAATATTTTTCAATATTCCTTGATGTTCATAGATCTTTTCATCGAAAGTATTAATATTTATTAATGAATACCAAATATAAATTATTAATTTTGGAAGATAATTTTATGACAGTAATACAATAGTTATAAAATGTAAAACTCTATAAATGATAATATTAATGAACATAAATAGTGTATTTTAAATCACAACTCAACCTAATCTATGCATCTGGCATGGATACTTCTCCGTCCCACAACCAGTTCTATACATGACGTGTCCACGCCATTTCGGTTTCTTTATGCCCTCAGGCATACACTTCACATCATCCTAAGTAGCCACCCCCACATACTACTGTGTGACAAGAGATGGATTTAAAGTCTCGCCGTCTATACCCTGTCCTGCATCTAATAATAGTGGAGGCTGACAGGAAATCTCACCAACATGGAAAGAAGATGGATGATGTGATGAGTAAGTCTGTAATAAATAATCAATATTATCTCAGTCATCGTCTATATATACCTATTGTTGAACCTGAGAAGCTGGAGGAGCAGAAGAATGATCTTGTGGAACACCCTCCTCTTGTGGAACAACAACATCTAACTGATCAATCTGAACATCCTTTTCATATGGAACAAAATGATCCATAACAGGGTCATCACCCCCAGATACATCTATATGAGCCTCAGCATGCACCACAACCTCCTCAACATTTCATGAATAAAAGAAAATTCCATGATAAATCCTGTCCATAGAAGGAATCAACTATGATACAAGGGTGTGGAAATATGCTGTGTCAATTACGGTGTGCTCTATTAGATCTGACATGTGTAGTAGATGATAGATACAAGCATCATATGAAACAAAATTATGTTTCTAAGTAATATGAATAAAAATTTCACTAAATTGTGGAAGGAACTATGTATACCAGCTCATGAAATCCTCGTCCGTGTCGTGTCATAAATTTGACTGGGGACCTGTAGTACCAACCTGTGTAATCCATATGATCCAACAAATGAAAATGTATTGTCCCCATCCCTCACAACTAGAAGTCCTATCGTATATCCCATAAATAAAAATAACTGGTGTGGTATCTCCTCTAATCAAAATCTATCTTCCCAAACATCTTCAGGGAATGCAGTGAATCTAACTAACAGGGCGGGTCAGGAACAAACTGAAAGAATATGATCCGCCACATAACTCTCTCAGTCTGATACCACTCGACTATATGAAAATGAATCAATGGAACCCTACATAAGTTTATAGCAAGCATCGCCGTACAATACAGTGGAAGAATCTGGATAATAGAATCTGTATCTAGAATCCATAAAATCCGAAATAAAAAAATAAATAATAAATTAATTAATGAATACATATATAGTAAAGAATAAATATTTAACAATATTAATAATAATCACTTACATCATGTGGTCGAATGCTGTCCAATATAAGTCTGTAGGTGTGGACGTTGTGTCTGGGGGAATCTGAATATCGATGTGCCTAACTCCACCTGCTGATAATATTTTTATATTTATATTTTGTAATAGAAAGTTATACAATTAAGTTAGACTGTATAAGTAACGAATAACATACCATCTTCCACGCAGATCCTCTGCTATAATATCTACTGGTAATGGAACACAAGCATGTGGAGCTAAACAAGGGATGTGCTCCAATACCCACATCTTTAGAAGAACCATGCATCCCTTGATCTGCATCTTATCAATTCGACATGGGCTATATAACACCCTGTATGTATATTATAAACAAATAGACCCCATGCTATATCAGCCGGCGTCATCCAAGTCCTCCAAAAGAGATAAATACATCAAATGTAAAAAAGTAGTGGAGTGATCAACAAAAAGTGTTCCACCGATCAGCCTCAAAATATACGCACGTGCAAATCGCAGCATAGTGATCTCATCAGTATCCTCTACAAACTGTGTGATGTGCTGGTTTAACCATGGAATGAGTAATCGACCACCAACGATGGTCCTATCATCCTTAGGGGCCTATATGCCCTGTAGTGTATGTACAAGCTTCGACAAATCTGATCTAACTCGGCCAGTCAGAGCCACACCATCGACGGGGAGACCCAACATAATGGCCACATCCTGTAGGGTAATAGTCAGCCCCCCTCTATAAAATGGAATGTATGTTACATTTGCGTTCATCTTTATACAAGCGCATCAGTGATATGATGATCGAGAAAGGTGAAGTAACACATCACTATGCCATAGAATCCAGCCCGACGAAGATGAGGGATGATAGTGGGAGGTGGTGCGGTATGATGGAAATGGTGAGATCTGCATACAATCAATGGAGGCACTGGAAATCCCTCAAAAAGTAGTCACGATACATGAGTAGCTTTAGATGTGAGCAATGGAAAATCTATTATCTGCACAAATGATATCATCTTTACATTATTATAGTGAATCCAATAAAAAAATCAACTATTGTTGACATAAATTGAGAACAATGAAATGAAAAATGATTGTGTTAATATTGTTGATTTATACTCTATTTGTTTTGTGTGGATTATTTTTTTTATTACTTGACCAATCCTCTCATTAAATAAAGAAACCTATTATCTAATTTTGAGATTCAATATTTATGAGGTCTGCATTAATTAAAACCAATATAGGTATTATAAGCATTGCATGTGGGCTTCCATGTGCTAGTTCTTTCATTCTAGTTTGTTTTTTTGTATAGTTTGAGTATCACAAAATTCATTATTAGAGAATCAAACAATGAGACAAACCAAAATCGGAACATGTTAGAAATAGAGAAAGTCATAAATAAAAGGATTCAACACTGAAACATCCACATAAAAATCAAAATATAAATATTCGTGATAAAATACACAATCTCGATCGTGGATGACATGATGTAGAGCTCTGTTCTTCCACTTGGGGACATCTATTATGAGTATGTCCTTCTTTATGAAAAATACTACATCGTATTCTCCCTCGTCGTTTTCGAGGTAAATCCATTTTATTTCTGATTCGACATGATTTTGGTTTTCCCCGAGGCTGTAACCCAGTAGTATGAATCTAATAATTTTAAAAATAACTGACATTGAAAAAATAATAAATGAAAAAAGAACCATATTATGATACCTGGAAATTTCCAGGATGATGGTCGGCTGATTAGCATGCAATGAGATAGAATGAAAGTCACCTATAGGCATCCAAGCTACACTACAAGAGTTCACCAAAGTGCTCATGCGATACACTGGGTCGACATAGGGCTCCCATGATATATTTACTTAATCACAAGCTGAGATAACATGTGCACATAGATATCTAAATTCCTAAAAGTTTCCGCAATCACAATATCTGATATCTAACATCACTAAAAATTATTGAACACATGTGTATGTCGCTCGGTCGAAGCACAATCTTACTGAAAGGTCATTTATTCCATGTTAAAGGAAATAACAGTCCATCTTGGGGCCTCATTTAGTATCGAATCAATATCACATTGGAAATGCTGCGTAAAACGCATTCCATTTTCCAACCCCTGATTGGCCTTTTGGGACTGGTCATAAAGGAAGTGAACACATATATCAAATGTATCTTGCACTAACCCCATGAAAGGATTTTTGAGCACACCCTTGAGGACCCCATTTATGTAGTCCACTATATTAGTGGTCATATGGACATATCTTCTGCCACCATCATATGATAATGACCATTCATCTTTCGAAATATGCATTATATATTCATACACATCTTCATTAGAAGTTCAGATCTCTTCAAGGTGTCAATCAATCCTTTCATGTTGGGGCTC
This sequence comes from Viscum album, assembly GCA_963277665.1. Classification (NCBI taxonomy): domain Eukaryota; kingdom Viridiplantae; phylum Streptophyta; class Magnoliopsida; order Santalales; family Viscaceae; genus Viscum; species Viscum album. Next base: position 134,580,242 of record OY728162.1, read on the forward strand.
ATATGCTGAACCCATTAGAGAGAAATATATTAAAATAGAAAATAATTTTTGTTTTAAAAAACTTATTTTAGAAAAACATTCCCAACTTGAGGATCAACTTATATATGGATTCATCTCTGAAATGATTATGCACATTATTTGAAATATGATTAATGAAATAAAGATGATAAGCATTCAGCCCTGTCCATGATACCCCATCACAAACCACGACCTCTATAATCACTAGATGGCAACCAGATTTTAGACACACGCCCTAGTTTTCTATGACATGAACATGTACACATGCCAAAAACTAGATCCAACATTCAAAATTCTCATTTTCAATAATAGAAAAATCAAGTGGCATATGAGGACGATTTCCATCATGTTTGTCAGTAATGAGTATAACACCTGTATACATGCCATACAAGAAAGTTCCATCAACATGAATAAATTTTTACAAAAGGGAAAGGCAGCAATGCATGGCCTAAATGCCCAAAAAACCATATTGAACTTCACCAATGTTCGATAAACTCGAAGATTGGGGGATACATACTCAACAGTGTCCAAGTGATGAACATTTGGATTGCTGAGAGATAAAAATTCCATAAGTTTTGGAAACATAGCATACGATTCATCCCAATCACCATACACTTTTACAATTGAATTCTATTTTTCATACCATGCTTTGGTATATGATATCTTTTAGTTATACAATTGTTGAATTCATTCCTGAACAAGGGAAACAGGAACATCCAAAAAATTTCGTATAATCTCAGAAATAACAGTAGATATAAACTCCGAATCAAGGGACGAGTGATCCTATGACAATATTGGATGCACACAAGTGTGTGGCCCTTCTAAATTTGGTTATACTCCAATATGAAAAAAATTTATCAAATATTTTCCTTCATCGAAATTTAAATTATGTCCCATAATTTTCACAACGATTGATATATATTGTCTTCTTTGACTAATCAAACACAAATGTGAAATGTCGCTTAATTTGGTGTTGCTTTATCACAATTTTCATGACCAATTTACATTCAAACTCCTACCTGACATAGATGGAATTGTCATTTGATGCAGACCTATTCCATACAATTCCAGGAAATTCAGAAGCTGGTGTAATGACATCCCAAACAAAATGTTTTTCATGAGATATTAATTTAACAAATGAACTCAATACTGAAGGATGATTACCACTAACTGGTGGATGTCGTGGATGGATGTCTGTCAAAGGATCCTCGGAAGGTTTATTTCCCACATCACCCTCACCCACATCTCTCAAAGGAACCTCAGAAGGTTCATTCCCCATATCCCCCTCACCCACATCATCTTCTGATGGTTCCCTAGATTCTCCTTCCTCAGATAAAATTTCATTCACTATATCAGCAAACAAAGTGATGTCATCTAAATTTCCTACTATATTTTGGTAATATTCTTCTTAATTTTCTTCAATTACTAGAGTCAAATGATAAGGACGCAATGCTAAAGACTAATGTGAAGGTACAACTTTTATAGAGCTCACAAAACCTGATTATATAGTAGTCAGCTGCACCACATCTTTATCAGAAATCACCACATACAACTCCATCAAACCATTAGCACACTACTGTCTAAATAAAGAAGATGCATCCATCTTATCATCGTCATCGACCAAAGGGTACTCAGTGTGCCAGAAACGTTCAGGATGTTGTAGATGTAGATATGTGAATGATGAAATGGATTGACCAACTATCAGTTTTAACTGATTATGAATATTATTGTGAACTTCATCCAATGTCATACAACTATGATGATATACCACTCTGACAAGTGGAACACTATAGATAAATCCATACTCTGTATAAATTCTCTCAGTGTTGCAATATATTTCCGCAGACATTATTACATATAAAAAATAATTTATAAATATTATATACTACATCAATATTTTACATTATTTAATATACATTTATATATTTTAATTAGTCATGAATAATTAATCATGACATTATCTTGAGAATTGTGATTAGTTCATCATTATTTGATAAACTAACCAACACCTATGAGTAAACTCATGGAGTCTCAATTGTCAAATATTTCAGGAACCGTTAGTCTCCTTTCAAATAGAAATACCTCATGTTGAATGATTTTTCTCGAATGCCTCTTTGGGGACAACATTCTGTGGATGCCTCTTTAGGGACACCTCCAGTTGATTTCCTTTTAATTACAAATTTACTCACACGTATGTGATGAGGTCTAGGGGTATAACATACAAAACATTTATTAGCCGTACATTCCAGTCCTTACATACTTAGTCAAAGATGTCTCCCATGTCATCAATACAGAAAAATAAATGCAATTATTACAAATTTAATAACAACACTCACCAAACAAGACATGTAAATTCAATTATGCATCGGTCGGTCATCTCAAGATCAATCATAAAAAAACATACCATTTTTAGGCTATACTTATTACTTCTATTACTATATAAAATACATATTAAATATCTACACCTATTTTATATATATAAAGTTCTATTATAAATAACATAATTTTAAAAAATTATTTATACAAAATTGTTTATATACCATTAACATAATTTTTTTTGTATATTTTTTAATAAATTTAAATATGATATATATTACAAATTTATTATTCACAAATTATATTACTAGTGTATAAAAATATTATAATTTAAATTAATATTACATTAAAAATAACATTTTTATAACATATTTAATTTTCATAAACATTCAATACAGATTCTTACAACAAACAAATCTTTCATAAATTAAAAAATACAAAAGAAACTAATTTACACATAAATAAATTTGAAATAAATAAACCATACACACAAACAATAGTTTCTACATATCAAAAATCAATTAAACAAATCATACAAATGAAATAAATAAACACAATTAATATAATGAAAATTTAAATATAAAATTTACCTTCTTAAAACGAGAAAAATTTGTTTTGAATGAAATTCTACAGGGCTTCACAGCAAAATCCAGGAGAGAAGAATAAATTGGGGGGTAGGGGTGACCCCTTTTATAGATATTATTGGTCAGATGTGTGAACGGGGTTCACGCATTTAATGAATTTTTTTTTAAAATATTTCAAATCCTATCCCTTTTCCATAAAAAAATTTAATACCATTCTATATAAAAACCCTTGATTTGGGGGGGGGGAGTTTAAAAATTATATATATAAAATTCAAATAACAAACAAGATATATAATAAAACTAAAAGAATAAATTAATTTTTTAATAATAAAATAAAATATAAAACTACCAAATAAAATAAAATCTATTTAAAACTAAAATATTAACATTATATTAAAAAAAATAATATTAAATAGTAAATAATACATTAATATTTTTTTAAATAAATTTAATAATGATTTGGCTATTTAAAAAAATAATTATAATTAAAATTAATAAATTATTAATGTTAATAATTTAATTAATTGAATAAATAATAACCTAATTTAAAGTTAAAATAAATAATTAATAATATTATTAATTTAATAAAATAAAAAATTAATTATGATTTTAATAATTAAATCTTGTTATAAAAAATAAACATATTTAAATAAATTAATAAATTTTATAAATTCAGTATTATAAATAATAACATTTAAAACTGTATGAAATATTAATTAATAAATTAATAAATTAATAGTTACTAAAATAAATTATTTTATGACATTTATTATAAATATATTTTAATTAGTAAAAAAATATTTAACAAAATAATTTAAATAATAAATTAACAAAATAACTGTTGTAATCCTTTTATTATTTACAAAATTTTTTAATTAGGATAATTTAAATCTTTTTATTATTTCATACTATGTGTTACTATGCATGTTCTTACTAGACTCATAATGGCATACATATATATTCAACCGCCTAGAGTGGAGTCAGTTACAAGGGAATATTAAAACCACGTGTGATTCATGGAAAAAGTGCACATGTGCGGCGAAATAGTGAAGCACAATTTTATGTTAGTGTAGAAAATTGGTGATTATCAACAGATATAGATGATATTAAAACAGAGAAATAATTGGAATTTTAGAGGGGAAATTCACTTTTTCCTTCACAAACCTCATCATGGAGATCCGATACAGGCAGTAAACACCATTGTAATTCGTTGGGAAGTTCTCACTCTCCTCTGTTACTTCTCAAGTCCTTTTTTAATTGAATGATTTCAATTTTGATGGTGAACATGATAATTATATAAATAATTTATTTCAGGGGAATTTATAGTCCTAATGGTTATCTTTATTCTACCTTTTAACATTTTTATTTTGAAGATATTCAGAATTGATCAGCAATACCAATTATGAAATCATTCAATCGCATCGTGCCACTTGAATTAAATTTTCAATTCCCCGATTATTCAGATAGTGTGATCATGGATACATCTATTATTTCTTTTAATTCAAAAAAAAACTACAGAACATATAGTGAGTTTTTTCTGTTGACTTTTCAAATATAAATCATACAATTGATCCTTTCTTGGAGTGGAGAACTCTAATATTGTTCAATCTTAGTGAATTACCTCCGGGTGAGGGAAATAAGTCATATCTTTTCAGTGGTTACGTTTTATCCACATTTAATTGTTTAAGAATCTTTTAATAACATGTGGGATATATTTTTCCATTGACATGTCTCTTGATTTTCCAACTTTTGGCATCTGTTGTCTCTATTGATTAATATTTTCCTCATATTCTTTCATATTTCATCATAACTTATAAATTAGAAAAAAATAAGAAAAATATTATGTTTCATTATTAATATATATATACATATAAATATAAATAGTAAAAAATAGAAAACAAAATAGATGTTTATATCATCTACTCATAACAACAGGAGGATGTGTAGAAAAGAATATTTGGTCACATATCTTCCCTATAGGTTCAACCCTACAAACAACTATACATTAGTAAAGTATGATAATAAAAATTTTAAACATTGACTTGATTTCAACGATAGTTGAGTCAACCATCTGTTAGTATATTCCCAAAGAATATAGTATCTGACATTCCCAACATCATTCAAACTTTAACAAAGTGTAAGATCCACTTCTACGATTTATCATAAAAGGAATTCCAAATGTGCTTCGTTCATTCATAGTTATAGGATACGAGTTTCACACTAGGCTCAACAAATATTTAGTACGTCTTGGAACTAGGTATCGAGATCTGGTCATGCTCAAATAAAATGGATCCTCACATTAATAATTTACTCACTTTTGATTGAGAAAATATTCATGTTTGGTTCACCATTTGTTACAATTATTTCTATTGTGGCACATTCCATTCATTCTTTTTCTCGCATCACATTCCATATTTGTAATGGTGGGAAATCTCTACAACCATTGTTGGTGATGTATTCAACATAATAAACATGGTATAATGGGATATTATTTCCTTATTATGTGAATCCTCCTTGGATCTTATAACCTAATTTCGGTGTCTCTCAAATTGATGAGTGATTTTCATGAAAGTAATTATTGGGGCTATCATAAGGTGAACAAAATTTAATTACAAAACTTTTCTCTCCACAAGGAAGCAATATACAGTGAGATTTTATTGCAACATAGGTCATGGAAAACAATTATTGGATGTTGGTTATATGGGGAACTTCTAAACTCTTCCTATTTTAAATATCAGGGATTGTCATGTGTGAGCTATCTTAGGTACATAACCCAAGGAACCTTGTATTATCTACGAGGTAGTTGATTCTAAAGGGGCATAATTATTTTGAGGATTTTTACCCCAAGTATCCCTTATTTAATTCATGGGTTAGAGATTCTGGATCAGGTCCCAAGTTTATGGTCATGTGGTGATAGATAGATCATAGGTTTAACATATCATGGGAACATGTGGGGAACATGTTTAACATCTCATGGGGATAGGTAGATCACAAGGTTTATTTATCATGGGGATAGGTATGTAATTGTTTTATTTTATTATGGGCATATCTAGGTCATTATTTTAATTTCTTTTGCAGATAAGTATTTCATGTGTTTCAGATATTATGTTGATAAGCAGATCATAGTTTTAACAAATTTTGGGGGTAGGTAGGTCCTAACTGTAATGACAAGCAGGGATAAGTAGATCTTTGGTTAAAGATATTATTGGGATTGTTATGACCGAATTTTAATGTCTCATGTGGATATTTAAGTTGTGTTTAGTGTTACCACTGGGTAGTATCCCAGGTATGTTTGGATGTGGATAATAAACCACATGGAGGCATCATATATACCATATTAGTAGACAGTAATACAAACCCATGTAGTTTGATACCATAGATTAAGGTCATGTGACAAAAATGGTTCATGTATTTTAACATAATGTATCACGATTCATATGTCATAGAATGACATACATCAAGGGATATTATAGAAATTACACATAGATGCTTACCGGAGTAATGTTTTCTTCCCATGTGTGGTGGATTTATCCTAGATTTGGGGGTTTTATCCTATGTGTAGAGGTTTTATCTAGGTTGTGGGGGATTCATCCCTAGTGGAGGTGGATGATTTGTGACATTATCATGTGTTCTTCATAGGGTAGTAGGTTCATACCATGGAGGATAAGGATGGTGTGGGTATTACACATTTGGGCTGCCTGTAGGAGGTGTCCCATACCGTGTAGGGGGAGGATTGGTCTTCCCATGATGATCGTACACAGAGCATCCATTATTCATTACACATGGTAAGAGTGGTAGAGTTAATCAATGGCCATCAAACATTGAACATAATATGTTCAATACACATGGTAGGGATATATTTTTATATATTGTGATGAGTAATTTTTAATCTATTTTAACATCATATGATTTGGATATTGTCGTCAGCAATATTATTTCTTATAGCTTAAAAATTGGATGGGCATACACCATGGGATACCAATATTATGTAGAATAGAAGTATCAACCACTACCCCTCAAAAAATGGATATAAAATATATTTCCCATGATTATTCCCTCTTTAGGTATTGTATTTAAACTTTTCAATAGCCTTTGGGTGGGGCATGGCATAAAAAAACAATGGTTAAGGGAAAAACAGTGTTCCTATGATATAATTGCTATTAAAAAAAGGAATTGTAAATATGTCTCCAATTAATTAGGAGAAAGAGGTGATCCAACTGAATAGTTCAATCTTGATTAAAAGAGGTCATCCATGAGGGTTAGGGATATTAGTTTTTTCATAATATTGAAGCATGGATGAACCGAGTTTCAATGTGAATCTTGCACATCGTCATGTGACATTATTGAAATAGTTTATTGGTGGATGGGTTTTAGGAGGTTTGGGAGCTTAGTGAAGGCCAGGGGATTTGAAAATGGTAGATATATCATGAATGTGGGACCTTCAAAAAAATAGGATAGCCCTGTCGAGGACAGTTCCATGAAGGAAAATTATCTCATTAAACACAAATATTCATAAAGGGAAAAATTATAAGGTGAACATCATGTATTTCTTGAAAGGAATCTTAACTATGGTCCATAGATCACATGAACCCATGGTGATTTAGGGTTATATAATATGTTTACCTTTAATAATTGTTTGAGCTCAAAAATTTCCTATGCGTCCATTGATATTGCTTATAAATATAAGAAATATATAAAATATCTAGAATAGTATCCTATGTAAAAAATTAGTGGGAGATTTTAATCACTAATTATGGATTAATTAGTTACCTATATATTAAAAAATGATTAGATTTAAATAAACATGAGTTTTGTCTGATAATGTGTTGTACTGATTTTATAAAACTCTAAACATAAAAGGCCTTGAAAATGTGTTTTAATGAAATATTTTAATTTATTCATTTCACTGAGAAGTTCATATATATGGTCCATCATAGTTGGAATTAAAATAGGGTTTAAATAACTTGGTAAATTTGGATATTATCATTTGAGGATAATTTGAGAGTTATGAATGAAATTATAGGTTGAGAATATGTGGTATCCCATAAATTAAATGTTATCGATAAACCTTTAAAATTTTTGAGGTAATATTGAATATTTTATAAATTGGAATAAGATAAATTTAGTGGAACTGGTAGGGATTAATGTTATTCATATGTCATAGTGTATGATAGAACCCTGTATTTTTTATAATTTAATTATTTGGAGGTTATCGTAGAAACTAAATCCAATTCTAGAAACTAGGATGTGGATGAGGTTTTATAATACATGAACCTAGGTGTAATTATCTTAAAAAATATTGGTTGGGTTTTAATTTAGTCTTCATATTGGGGCACGATGAGTGGGCCAAAGACTACACACCAATGTAAACACTCCAAGGGGATATTCTATTACTAACAACATTCTCCTTAGAAACCATTATAAAATATTGAATATATTTTAAATATATGATGATATAGGATTGAGAAACTAATAGGAAAAATGAAAATATAGAATCTAGGTGCAATTAAATTATTGACAGGATTGAACAATTATATAATAGAAAAATCTATATTATAATAGGTTGAAATGAATGTTTCATTGGAGAAGAAATCTCAATATTTAGTTTCCATATTCATATGGTAATTTAATATGATTTTATTAAACATGATGTTAACATTAATTTTGGTTGTAGTAATTTTTTGGAGTCAGGGTCATGTAAATAATGCTATAAGAGGTATGTCCATAGGAACAACTATAATAATATATTGGATAAATATTTTCCAAGTATATAAAAGGTTAGTGTAATTGATATCTTAGTAAAATGTATATATATTAATTTCTATATAGATATGTTAGACTTATTATTTTTTTAAGATAATTAAAATTGTGATGACATAATTTATTTGTGGGATAAAAAGTAATACCAATTGATTTAACTACAAAATTTCCATTTAAATAACACATTTTTTAATATTCTCTTTCAAATGAAGCACCAAAATAATATTTGTCATGAAATATCAGATGAATATTATTACTAAATTTTATTTATAATAAAACGAATAGTAAATAAATATTATAATAAATTAAAAATAAATTTGAAATTTTATAAAAAACATTTAATGTTTTAAAAGGTCATCCTTCATTAAAATCTATTTTTCCTTATGTATCCTAAATTTTTATAAATGATAAATTTATTCATTTTAAAATTATAATTACTTACAGTGAAATTCATTTTGGGTTTTTTAATTTAATAATCTTTTAGGATTAATTTTTGAACGTTTCTAAAATAAAAAAATTTAAGGTGAATAATTTAGAATATAAGGATTTTAGGAATACCATTTTTTTTATAACATAGATGTTTTTGATACAATTATTATATAATAAAATATATTTATAAATTAATTTAACTCATTTGAAAATACTATATTAAATTTATAAAAACCATGTTTATTGTTTTGGTATCTCAACTAATTTTTTAAGGTAAAAGAAAATCTTATTCAATTGTATTAAAGATTATTTTTCATCAATTATAGAGAATTAGAATTATAAAATGGATTAAATTATTTATATAAAAATTTTCATATTATTTAATAAATAATACTTAATTTTTATTAATAAATTTAGGATTACTATCATTAACGTTATCTAACATGAAATGATTGTACTATAATTTTCAACGAAATATTTTCATTGACATTGTGTAATAATTATATAATCAATTAAATAAACTAATAGAAATAATGGCTATAATAAAATGTTTAAACATAGATATAATTATATTAATAAAAATATAATTGTTATTTAGATCTATATAATTTCATGAAGACATACTGGTTAAAAAATCATTTTTCTTGAAAAAAATATTTTCTTCTACATATAAAATGTATTAATTGAAAATTTAATTTTATCTAATTTAGAATCATTATTAAATAAATTGGAGATTAAATATATATTAATTGAACTAATATTTGATAAGATGTGTTTTTAATTATTATTAACACATTATTTAATTGGGTAAAAAATTGTTACATTGCTAAAAATAAAAAAAGTAAAAATAATAAATAAAAATGTAAATTAATTAGTTTTTTTAAAAAAATTATGAAAACAAATGGATTATGATTTTTCAACCCAATATCAACACTAAATATATTATTTTACAAAAAATTGATTCATTAACCCTCAAATAGTGTAATGATATTGTTGAAATTTTTAGGCTGCTCTCAAAAGATACCTTTTCATCACAGATAAAAGAGGATCTCTTCCACCATTTATATTCATAAATTTATAATAAAAATATTCATAAAAACAAACCCAATATTACTCTCATATAATCCACTTTTTTTTCTTAAATCCAAAGGTCAATAAAAATTATCATATGTCCTTCAATTATAAGAAGTTCATCATGACTAATTCAATGTCCCGATGTAAGTATTAATTACTCATTACTTTTTCATATTTATATATCTCTTCCAAACCTACCATAACCATAGTAACATAATAGATAAAATATCATTTGTATAACTAAGTTTTATTCTAATAGTTGGACAACCCATATTTATTTGTTTCTAAAAATAAAGAAAAACAATAGAACATCGATCTTGTGTTTGTGTGGACTACATCCACCACAGAGAGACGACTACTATTTTTCATCACCACCACTGAAAAAAATTTATAATGATGGAATTTTATAATAAATGTTAAATATATAATTTAATAACTATTATTATAAATGAGATACATGTCATAATCTACTTATATTCCCTTTCATTGGTAAGGGAATGAAAACGTTTACAATTCCTTCATCAGTCTACCACCACGGCGAAGTATTGTTTTTTGTATTTCATATTAAATTTTTTATTTATTAAACCGACTTAAAATCGGTTTAAAAAACACAAAAAATATAAATAATATAATAATTATTATTTTATTTTGATATTATACACTTCCTTTATCTTACTCACTCATTGAGTGATATTTTGTTCTTGTTTGGGTCGGTTTAATAACATACATTAATGACACGATAAGAATCTATCATTGTTCACATTGGGAAATTAGATGATAATATTATAATATGTTAATAGGTAAATTATTATATTTTAGTGTTCTGAATATTTTATTTTAATAATTTAACTTAAAACTAAAATATAAATTTGTATGAAATAAATTATTAAAATCAACCAATATTGAATTAATTTTCACACAAACTAACAAACATGAGAAAAATATATATAATAATCAAATAGAATATGATAATAAATTGTTATTAATAAACAAATCATATTGGTATAAGGGTACTAATATGGTTTCTAATTAATGTAATTTTCTTATTCATGAACCTTGGTGTATACATAGAGCGAATCAGGACCACTGTAAGGGTTTCTTGTCTTATCATTCAATCCCCTAAGACATAATTCTAATTATAAAACATGTCTTCACTAGAATGGGTTATTTAAAATCCTTTTATATTTTATATAATGATTATATAATTATTAACGTCATTAATGTTTCTTCTTAAATAAAATCTAGTAGAGAGTTTTGATTTAAATGTTTCTAAAATCAAAACGGTTTTTAATAACTCAATTTTTTTGACTGAGTTACCAACACTCTTATTGAACAATATTATTCCATGTTTGATTTATCTCACATAATTAATACTTTGTATATTATTTCTTCTTTTTCTAGCATTTTTTAATTCTTCCTTTTAACCTTGATATCAAATGATTATTACCCCAATTATTTTGTTTTATGTAAGGGTTTCTTGGTTTCAATTCCTATTTCATTAGACATATTTTTTATTATGTGCCAATTTAATTCTATGTAGTGTATATAATAACTATTTATAATATTATATCAAAAAATGTATTCTATTTATGATTTTTGAAGTTTAGATTCATGATCTTATTCCAATATGGTTTTTTATGTGATGGTTACTAAATTTGTAATGGATCTTTTCCAAACTACATTTTAAAATATTAATCCCTAAAATGTGAGAACCCATATCAGGAAATTTTATATTTTTTATTTCCAATATAATAATCTATTTTTAACTTTGGGATTCCTTTTTGATATTTTATTCCACTTTATCATTATTAAATAGGATGTTTTATAAAAATTATAAGCAATGTGGTTTAAAAAAAGTTGTTTTTAATAATATAATAAACAAATTATTTTCTACAGATATTTTTTCTTCAACTCAACACTTTATTAATGTATTTGAACAATTTTAATAACTAAAAAATAAATTAAATAATTATAAAAAATTATAAAATATGATCTTTTTAGTTTTAGTTTCACGGAGTATATGAATGTAATAAATAAAAATCATCATTTTTTATAAATAAATTAAAAAGTATTCATTGTCGATTCATACTTGGTTAATTATTGGCATACCATACCCTGTGGGCATACATGACAAGAAACGGGTGATCATAAATCCCAATAAGGTAATAGAGAAGTTATATTTTGCATGTGATTGTAATGCATAAAAACAAGGCATGACTGTAAGAACACGTTGTATAAAATTATAAAAAGGTCATGATGTATAACATGAAAATGTTGATAAAAAATGAGACATTCATAAAATATCACCATTTGTTATTATAAATGTTGTCCTAAAATATAATTACTTTTTTAGTTCACCATGTAATTATAAAACATTTCATCTCTAATGTTTAATTATTTACCCACTAAATTTGAGAACTATTAGTGAGAACCCTTAATGTGTATAAATTTATGTGTTTCACATAGATTATAATAAATAATTTGATTAATAACATATGGGAAGAAATTAATATATTTATTGTAACATCAATTAAATGCATAAATACATACCAAAATGTGAATTGAATCATTTCAAAGTCATGAAAATAGAATTTTTCTTTCTCTGTTGGATGTCACCATTCAATGAATCATTGTTACATACATGTGAATGAATATTAATAGTGAAATGGGTTTATTAATAAAAATAAATTATCTTATTCTGGATAGAAAATTTTAGGAAAATAATTTTTTAGAATGAAGGGTATAGAATATTGATTAAATATATAGAATAATCGGAGGGAAAATAGGCTTCTCCCATTGTTAAAAATTATTTTGGGATTAATGGGTTAATAAAATATTTATTAAAGGAAGGTAATTAATAATTTAGAAGAAATAACACCAAGAGTATCTGAATGGAGAAGAAGAATAAAGGAGTTATCTTTCCATGGGGAGTAACTACCTAAATATTGTAGATGGAAAACATTGGACCATGTATAAACCTTAGATGGACTTTATAGAGGGGAAATGAGCAAAAGTGCATGATAAAAAAATTTAGAGTGGATAATAATGGGGAAATGGGTAGGTATTTATAATGAAAGTGGATTAATTGTTTAATAAGGTCTAAATTTAGAGGTTAGAGTTCTATTTTGTGTAAAATTAAAATCCATCAGCATACCCATGGGTTTTCAAATGATATTAGACAATTAGGTCAGGTTTAATATTTTTTTAAACCTTTAGAACCAAAATCAATTTTTTAATATGACTATTGAAATGAAATATTAAATTATCGTTAAAATATAGTTTTAAAAATCATTATTTCAATTTCAATCATTAAAATGTCATTTATAGTGTTAGAAATTTATTTATATCCATTAAAATACATAATATTAATTAAATTATATATTGATAGTCTTGTATCACATTAATCAGTTATTAAATAATAAGTAAATATTTATGATGTCATGAAACATACCATAAACACAAAATTCTTTTTTAATATTCACTAAGAAATAATTTACATTAGAATATTCTAAATATTTATTGAAAAAATAGTATCAATATGAAAATTTAGACAATAATATTATCATTATTAAAATATTTTACAAAATAAGAGAATTTTTACATTGAAATGAAAAATCCATATTTCTTGAGAATAAATAGTTTTTTTACGATATTGTAAACTTTATAACACATAAAAATATCTAATAAGAAATTATATTATTATATTATGATTTATATTTATATAAATAATGTTTCAAATGGCTATTCCATGAAAATATATTTTATTTAGAATACATCAGTTTAAAATAAAAGTGTGCATATCATCTAAAAATTAAATAATGTTTTATTTGTATCAAAAAATATATTTATCTAAGTCATCTTCTATTCATGCATATTTTTATTTTATAAAATAATAATAAAATTTTAAAAAGATTAAAAAATTATATAATTTATACAACAGAAATTACACATTTATGATACTAAGATCTTGATATATAACTCGTCATTACTCTATAACTTTCGCAATGGTTATGATATGGGATGGTGGTAGTTTCATGGTGTGGTTTAGATAATATTGACATATTGGTGATCTCCAATAATTTAAAATAATCTTATAAGAGATTTTGATTAATCCTCATATAAAAACCTAGTTCTTCTTTGAGTTAAGGATCTATTGTTTTTAGTCAATTCTCAAATTAATTGCTTAAATATTTCTTAATTTATGTTCATGATGAGGTCACAGAGGTCTCGTGGGTGTCTAATGCTATTCTTGAGCCTATAACCCATGTTTCAGGGGAACATATTGGGCAATATAGTTTGAAAAACCATGTGGCCAAGTCTATTTTTAGAAAAAATTAATAGAATAATTTCAAATGAATTGTGTATTGTTTTTAAAATTTACTGGAAAACCATGCGAGTGCCCCTTATTACTACAGTATACTGAGTGACATGGCACAGGGTTTGAAAAACAGTGCACCTAAACCATGTCACCATGTTTTATTGGGTAAAATGAAGAATTCACCACTAAAATGTATTGTAACATCAAATCATTTTCCCTTTCATTCGTTTCACAACAAGGTGAACCTTGGGAGATCCTTCATTGGGCCTAATGTAGTATTTGAGATCTATTATTCATTCAATATCTGATTCTAGTGTGATCTCTCTCATCAGATCCATATCAATAAGGACTTAATTCTCTTTTAACTAGTATCCAGTATTTCATGAATCAATAACACATTTTGATTTGAGGTTTAGATGCCATTGTTTCTTGTTCTTTAGTCGTTCATCATATTTTATCCAAATTGGGATGAATCAGAGGTTCATACTGGACAAGATATATAGCGTGGACTTAATGTAGGTGGTCTCATGCCTTTAACTAATGGTCATGTTGTTTACATATGTCGAGGTATCATGCACACATTTTTTGGAATTACCTTAATTGAAATTGATTCATATTATTTATTTTTGTGTATTTTTTAATTGAATATGCGTTTTTATGCTTCTTATAGGTTGTATAATTTGAATAAGGACTACCCCATGGGTGAGTTTCCTTAAATATCCTCTTTATGGATTTGTAAATTGGACACCCCTTTGAGGTGTAGATTTATCCCTTCCTTAGGTTGTTAAAAATGGAATGCATTATAAATGTTACTACACTTTTTTATATAGTAATTGAATTAATTTAATGGTAAGGGATGGATGACCTTCCACTTAACCCATGTGTTCCATTGTTGTTAAAATTATGTTTTTCTTGTTCATGTGCTTAATATACAGTATATGACTTGAATTGATGAAATTCAATTGAATTTCTCAGTTTTGTTTGTTTCTTACATTGTAAATATAAAAACTAATCCTATTGGTATCTTGTTAGTATGTTATTCTAAAAACACCCATGTGATTATTTGAAGGAAATCTTCATTATCATGGACTTGTTTTGAAACAACCTTAATAGAAATTAATTACACCTTTTATTACTTTTCCCATGTGAGATATAAGATAACCAAGCAATGCATTAGTTTAATATGACTTTGAACTCTATCATAAAGAAATATTACCACATGTATAATTGAAATTCCTTGCCCTTTGAGGGTGTACAAGGCCTAATACTTCTTTTCAGATGAGCATATTAGAGGATCCCTTTGGTTTTGACATTAGTATATCAAGGGAAATTTTAATTTTAATTGAATTGGTAATATGATAAATATCCTTGGGTCATACATGAATTAAAATTAGAAATATATGGATAGCCTAATGTGATGATTGACCATTATACCTTGGGTGATACATGGATCCACTTTAGGATTCCATTGGTGGAATCAATGGATAATTGTGATTAAGCCACAGGTGATACATGGATCCTTGGAGATATTCCATGGATGGAATCATTTATTCTAAAATTATATTCTGAGTGATACATGGATTCTTATGAAAAAATAATTGATGGAATCAAAGTGAATTTGGTGATTATTCCAAGGGAAATACTTGGTCGTATGTTGAGGAGAGTCAATGACTTAATCGATTGGTTGGGATGTTATACCTCACCTAGAGAAATATAGGGTTCTTGTGAAGTTCTCCAGGGATGGTCTTGTATGATGTTGGGTTAATATTTCACATGGAATGGTAATTAAATTCCAACATAGGAATGTCAAGGATGGGATCATGTTATAATTTTAATTACAAATAAGTTGACTTAGGACGCGTCATCAATGACAATGCATTATCCTGGATTTATTCTTCACATGTATTGTGTAGATATTCTTTTGTGGAATAAATTTTTCTTCCAATTAGACACGGGATGTCGGGCTTGAGCTACATATTGAGACATATAAATTTCAATGAAATTGAAATGGTAAATGAATGTAAATGAAAATCAATTCATTTATTATGTTTACTTTAGAGTTATTCCTTACGAATTTTCATATTGCACACTACCCAATATATATATTCACTAACAAATTGGAACAGTCTATAGGTGGTTGTATATGGGGAATTAGTCTCACACACATTTGGTTCAAGTTTTTGGATCCAAATAGATTATATGATTGCATTTAATGATAAGGTAATGTGACCTAATATAGGTAAATGATATTCTGATTTAGAGATAGAGAGCATGTGACCAAGACGTGGCTTCCAAATCTTCTACGATCCTTTTAGATTTTGTGTATTTTAGAGACATATACTTTTTATGTCTGTTGTGTACCCGTTTTGGATGTTTTATTAGAAACTTGTGAAATATATCTTCATATTTTATATGATATGACATATAATTTTTGTGTACTATCATTATTCTGTATTTTCTTCCTATTTTATTTTTAATTGCTTCCTCTATTGAAATGTTATTGTATTCCACTACCACACCCTATTAATTATCGCGTAATACCCCCCTATAGACTCACATAGGTCCTCACTACTAGTCGATAGAATTAGGTATTTGGGGTGTTTCTCGTTAGTCCATATGACCCACTAGGTTCAGTGATCCTTTTAGTGGCATATGAGGCCACAGTGTATAGAGGACCTAGTTGAGTGCGGATATTGCACAATGATGTGTCATCTAAAGCACTTCTATAGAACATTTCTACTAGTATCTAGTGAGTGAGGGTCTCCACTAACTCCACATTCAGGATTTGGGTCAGAAAAGTCTCACCAAATAGGGAGATAGAGTATGGTAGGTCGACCAGGACATGGTGGTGGTCATGGACCTGGTAGAAAAACTCTTGGTCCACATTAATAACAGGGTGGATCAGCTCAAGGTAGCAATGTAGTGTCAAAGGTTAGTGGTAAAAGCTAGACATATACAGTTCTATAAACCTAGTAGAAGCAGAATCCCAGATCATACACTACTAGAGGTTCTATTCTAGTATCCTCCTTTTTATATTTTACACTTCATGATAAAGGGGTTTCATATAGTATCATATTTTTACCCATTGCGGAGAGACTTAGGAAATATGTTTATGATTACGTTTAATTTATGATGATAGGAACTCTATTAGGGATAATAATTTAAGGTTTGAGTCAGTGCATGAAGTCACCCTTGATTTTGGTGGGTGTCACATCGTATGGTACCTTTAATTAATTGAGAAGACTGGGTTTTATGTCATTCTTGGGATGGACTAGATCCTTGGTTAACAATATTTTTTTGACTACTATAAAAAATGGGTGACATTCACATCATGATTTGTTGAAGAGATTCTTCATAAAGGTGAATTATATATCTAGGTGAGTCGACCTGGATCACAACATCATGGGATGGGTAGGATGAAAGTTTTTTTTAGATTATATCTAGATGAGCAAGGAATTTGTCAAGTGGTTTTGCCTCTAGTGGTTTATTTTTTCAGGTACGTCTTGTAAGATGAATTCTCAATATTACCTACAGTGATAGATTTAGAGTTTTCTATTGAGCTAGTACCATGTGACACACCAATATCAATTACTATTTATGGAATGGATATGAATAAAATGAAAGATATTAATAAAAAGTTTTAGGATTTATAGGTAACAGGGTTAGCTGGACCATGTTCTTCAATGTGTGGTTTGGTGGTCCTTTTTGTGAAAAATTTAGACAGTACCCTTAGGCTATGTGTGGATTACAGGATGTTTAACAACTTAACGGTTAAAAATTGGTATACTCTACCATGAATAAATAATATATTCAACTAGATCCGAGGAGCTCATAATTTCTCAATGATTTATTTGAGATATGGTTTTCATAAATTTCATGTTTGACCATAAAGAATACCTCGAACAACTTTTCAGAGTAGGAATGGACTGTATTAGAATTTGGTTATGTCATTCGGTCTCATGAATATTTCAACAGTATTCATCGAACTGATGATCCTTGCATTTGATCCTTATCTTGATCTATTTGTGGTGGGTTTGATGGATGATATCATGGTATATTTTCATAATCAACATGACCATGAAAAACATATTGAGATCATTTTTAATACATTGAGGGGCATTAGTTATATGTTAATATCAAAAAGTTCCACTTCTAGATTGGTCAGATTCACTTCTAGGTCACAACATCTTAGAGACATGAGTATTAGTGGATCCCTATAAGGTGAGAGATGTTGTTTCTTGGGAGCATACCATAAATGGATATGAGGTTCAAATCCTCTTAGGGATGTCTAGTTACTACAAGATCTTCATTCAGTACTTATCACAAATAGTAGCCCTACTGATGGGCCAAAAAAAGAAAAATGTAAAGTATGTATGTTCGGATTATTATGAGACAACATTTTAGAAGAAGATAGGGATATTTTCTTTAGCACCAACACTGATTTTTCTATATCTGGGTAGAAGTGAATCTTTGTACTATGATGCATCATGTATCGGGATGGATGTAGTTCTTATGTAGGGGGATATAACCATTGAACATGGGTCTCAATAGTTGAGGCCACCTGAGATGAATTACATGACACACGACCTCAACTTAGCTGTAGTTAATCATGTATTGAAATTTTGTAGACATTTCATACTGGTTGAGAATTTTTTGGTCTACATCGACCAAAAAAAGTTTCAAGTATATATTCATACAGTGTTATCTAAACCTCATATATCGTAGGTGGATTATATACCTATAATATTTTGACATTGAGCATTCCAACAAGCTTATAAAATCCAATGAAGTTGTCGATGCACTGAGTAAGAGGACTCGGATATACGAAGTGAAGTAAGCCCGCAACGAGTGGAAAATTAGGGTATTGAGGTGCATGATAGTTAGTGGAATACATACCTTTATTATATAGTAATTACCTATATATTCCTGGATATAGTCAGTATGAGGGAGCTATACAATTTCAAAGGATTAGTACTATGGGAGAGTGTGGAATGTGAGGATCCTCCTCTTGGTTGGACTATAGGCGGGGATAATGATGTTTGAATACATGGTATCATATGGTTTCAGTATACATGAATGATAAGATAATGTTTTAATTTCATAACTTTATTTGGGAAGTGTAACCTGGTGTCACCAAGATGTATCAATATTTACATCATTAGTATTGGAGGCCAGGTATGGAAAGAGATGTAGCTGGTTTTGTGTTGATATGTTCCACCTATCAGTTGGTGAAGGTGAAAAACCATCAACCAGGCTGACCTTAAATGTAGCTACCAATCCCTGGGTGAATATTGAAAAATTTCTTGAACGATTCAATTATGGGTTTTCCAAGGCATCTTTGATGCAACAATTCAATATGGATTGTTGTTTATAGGCTCATAACTGTTGATCATTTTTTTTCTAATCAGGGAAACAGTCAGTGTTGATTAACTTGGATGGTTTAACATCTGTTATAATGTATTGCTACATGAGGTCCTACATTATATATTTTTAGATAGAGATTCATCATTTATATCTTTATTCTAAAAATAGATATATAAGACCTTGGGTACACAGGTACTTCTGGGCACAACATTCCACCCCAAGATAGATGGCTAGTCAGAGTGCATGATATAAGTTTTTTAGGATATGTTGGAAGTATGTGTCCTATAATTTGGGAGTGCTTTGGAGAGGGATATACCACTAATTTATTTGTCCTAAAATAATAGCTCTCATGATACTATTTTTAAAGATCCATATGAGGATTTGTATGGTAGGCCATGTCGATCACCCTTGAGTTGGCTGGGGGTATGATAGGTATTTATGATGGGAACTTGTCTTGTCTAGGAGACTACAGAATAAGTTCAATTGATTAGGTAGCAGATGGTTATTGAGCAGTCTAATCAGAAATCATAATTCGATCTCCTTATATGATGTCTAGAGTTCTCATTCAAGGATCGAGTTTTCCAATATTTTTTATTGAGGTTGGTATGAAAGTGGATCATAAGAGAGAGTTAGATTTAACATCGATAAGTCAAACTGTTTAGGATTTTGAGGAGAGTTGGGCTAGTAGCCTATTGGTTTTAGTAACCTCAACCTTACAAGGCAATGCATGATGTCTTCTATGTTTCTCATCTTCGACAATACTATTTAGACCCATATCATGACTCTCATCCCAAGGGGGTTGAGTTATATGTAGGTTCATACATTGAGGATCATACTATACATATTAGAGATCATAGAATGAAGGATCTATGAGGATGGTATTTTTCTTCATTATGGGTGCTATAGAAGTACTGTCGAGTTCCGGGTGAGATCTGGGAGAGGGAGGCCAAGGTATAAGCCCAGTGGATGGATTTGTTTTCAAGCATTATAGATCTCCCATGAGATAGAAATTCGAGGGAAATTGCTTTAGTGATGGATGTTTGTAAGAACCCAATTCATCATTATGGTACTCATCTCTTTTTATCCATCAATTCTCTATTTAATTGCTTAAATATTTTTTAATGTCAGTGATGATTTAGTTTAAAGAGGTCTTGGGGTTTATGGGTGTTTTCTAGAGCCTAGGACCCATGTTTTCGGTTAAATGATGAGGCTGAATGCTCTATCAAACCATGAGGGATGAGCAACATGTTCGTGCAGACAAGTCTTCATTTTTAATAGACTTTAATAGAGGAATTCACATGTTTTTCACATCGTTTCTAAACTATTAGGGTAAATATTGATATTTCCACATATTTTTATAGTATTCCATGTGACATGGCTCATGGTTTGAAAAAATGTGGGCCTAAACTGTGCGACCCAGTTTTTTTGGTTAAAATGATGATTTCCCCTAAAATGTTTTACAACTTAAAATACGTTTCTCCTTAATTAGGTGAAAAGTAAGTTGAACCTATGGAGTTAACTCATTGAGAATAATGTAGTTTGTCAGATCCCTTCTCCGTTTGAGATCTGATTCAAGTGTCATATGTCCCATCAGATCTGAATTTGTAAGGGCTTAATTATATTTTATGATTATCCATTATACTAGGAATTGGTTGCTCTATTTTATTTTAGGCTTATATTCCCTAATTTATCATTATTCTTCCATTATGCATATTTCTTCCAATCCATGATATATCAGATATAAATATTTGATGAGCTACCTAGCACATACCTAGGGTAGGTTGTATCTTGCCTTTTACTAAAACTCATGCTGTTTATATATTTTAGGGTGTTGTGCACAAATTTTTTTGAGCATCTACTTATTTGAAATTTAACTATATTATTGAATTTTTTAGTTAATTTAATATGTATTTTTATTCATTTTATTGGTTTTATACAAGTAGTAAGAACCACCCCATGGGTGAGTTTCGTTGATTTTCTCCTTTATAGCTTTATGCCTTTGACACCCATTTTTAGGTGTGCCTTTATACCTTTTGTGGGTTGTCAAAAATGGAATCAGTTATAAATTGGATTTAAATATTTTTTGATTATAATTGAATTGAATTAAGTTTATGATATTAATAAATTACCCCATGTACCATGTCTTCCATCTTTGCTTAATGCATGTTTTCCTTGCCTGTGTGAGTAAAATAGAGGTTATGACTTGAATTGATGCAATTGGTTTGAATTTCTCAATTTCTTGTTTTCCCCATGGGTGATATATAACAACAAACCCCATTGGTATCATTTTACTCATTATTGGGTTATTATGATAAAAAATCTCATGTGAGTATTTAATGGATAGCCCCTTTATGTTGTCCTAGTTTTTCAACCACCTTAATAGAAATGAATTGCACCTTCTACAGCTTTTCCCTTTGAGAGTAATAGGATAAAAAATCCTTGTAGTATCTTTTTATTTCATTGAAACCTATTATACGAAATATTCCCTTGTTATTAATTGAATGATCAAGACATTTTAGGTTTTTTGAGCCCTAAAACACATTTCGCGGTGATCTTGTTAGAGGAAACTCTTAGTTTTGACCATGGAATGTTATGTGAAATGTTAAATTATATTGAATTGGTTATCATATAAATATACATAGTTGATACATGGATTCAAATTAGAATTTCATAGATATAATCATGTGACTATTGACCTTTATAACTTGGTTGATACATAATTCAACCATAGGATGCCATGGATGGACACGATGTTTATATATTATTAAACCACATGTAATTCATTGATCCATTGAGATATTCCTTGGACAACATCATTGAGGCTAGAATTATATGCTGAGTGATTCATTTATTCTTCATATAATGTCATCAATGGACTCAAAGAGAATTTTATGATTTTTTTAAGGGTGATACTCATGATTACATTGAAGAGTATTGAGGATTTGATCGATTGATTGGGACGATATACCTCACTTATATTGATACCAGGTTCCTGAGAGGTAAACCAGGGATGGGATTGTAGTGTGTGGGTTCATATTACACCAGATGTGATACTTGAATTCCAACTTAAGAATGCTAAGGATGAGAAGAATTTATAAATTGAACTATAAATGGATCAAATTACGATACACATTCCATGATAAAGAACAATATTGTATTCAATCTTCACATGTATTGTTTAGATGGCCTTCTAAGGAATTTGTTGTGTTTCCAGTTACATAGGGGATGCCATGTTTCATCCGGATTTGAAGACTTATAAATTTCAATTTAATTTAAATAGTAAATGAATGTAAATAAAACTAGTGCATGTAGGATGGTTACTTTTGAGTTCTTCCTTTCTTGGTTATTTTCTTATTGAACAATGCCTAATGTATATATTCACTAACTGACTGGCACAAAACATGGGTGGTTTTCAATTGGGATTTGGTCACACACTATGTTTGGGTATTTTTTTGACGAAAACAGATTATACGATTTCATCTAATGATAAATGAAAGATCCATAATACAGGAACATGAAATCTTTCAAAGTTTCTTTTAAATTTTCTATACTTTTAAGGCATGTATTTTTTATATCTATTGGGTAACTATTTTGGATGTTTTGTTAGAAAAATGTTACATATATCATCATCTTGTATATGATATGAATTGTATTGTTGATATGAAATTAGTATTCAGTTGTTTATTCATATATTATAGTTTAGTGCTTCCACTAATATACTATTATTGTATTCTGTTGATAAACATTTGGTAATGAGAGACTAATCTCCCAATAAAATCACATAGGCCCTCACTCCTAGTTGACAACCTCTAGTGTTTGGGGAGATGTTCTTGAGGCCATGTGACCAACCAGGATTGGGGAAAATTTCAGTGGAATCTGGGTTCAAAATGTTACACCTCACATTATAAAGATATCTGTTGGATTGGTCAAGGGCGAGCACCCATGATGCTACTTCCCTCACAATTTATTAACAATTAGATTAAAAAGTACCGATTCTTCTATTTGATGATGTCATTTCTCTTTTCTGCATCAATTGACATCTATCATTTACCTTTATAAACACTCATTCTAATAGTAAAATTATTACAATTGGTCAAAGTTACCAATGTTGACCAATGATTTGGTAATAGTTATATCTCAATGGTAACCTTTCCCATTATACCCTATATATAATCTTCCTTTCATTAATATTTACAAAATCATTTCTATATGTTTTATAAAATTCCTTTGAAAATTTATATTATACTTCAAACATTAATTTTTTATATAAATAGTTTTCTTGGATGTTTTAATCATCCTATTAGAGTATAATATTATAGATTATACTATTTTATAGTCACTATTTTTGAGGTTTTTACCCATATACATGTCATAGCTATTGTAATTAGTATTATTGATTGACATGTAATACTGTTTTTGTAATATCCATTATATGTCATTTGATTTTGCATTAAAAAAATATAACTTATGAAAAAGTAAGGGGTATTTTATGAATCAAAGAATTAATTTTCAGGTCATTTCATTCTCCTCATATTAATAAATTTAATCCTTAAAGTATGAATCTTTCCATAAATAAAAATGTGGTATTTTTACTTCATCACTCCTTCTGGTTCCCATGTATACTCTTAAAACTTGTTATTTCTCCATTGGACTACCACAATATGTTTTTTATCCTTAACACTTTCTCTCACCATTTAAGAATCTTGATCATTTATTTATCATAAGATATGTCTGGTTCAACTTATACACCATTGATATCATGTTAATGTGTTGGGTCAAACAAATAATTCCTCAAAAGTAACCTATAGAAGATATTGTGGTCATCAAAATTAATTTACGGTAGTCTTAATCAATAAGAAGCCAGTCCTACAAGCTCTAAAATTCTAAATGGTATAATGTACCCTAGTCTTAGATTCCTCTTCTTTTTAAATATCATAACTCCTTTCCATGTTAGAAACTAGAGAATATCATGATCCCTGAATGTAAAGTCCATGTAATTCATTACATTGTTAGCATAAATTTTATATTGAATATGAAAAATCATGATATTGTTCTGAATAAATTTTACCTTTTTTATAGTCTCTTAAAAAATATTTCTTCCAAATAGTTACCCTTCTTGAAAATCAACATAACATGTTAGAGTAATAAAAATTTTAAAATATATATCATTAAAATTGACAATTTTAATTCTTTATTAAATTTATTTTCACTAGGGATTTCATCAAGTGGAATGCATCAGACAAAACTACCTTGAAAATAAAGTGGGATATCCCTTAGATTGTGTTTAAAATATTTAATTGTCCTCTCATATTTCTCATTATTTTGAGGATGATACATTGTAATTAGGTTTTATTCTTTATTCAAAGTGTTTTTTAGGATACACTAAAACATATAATTGATTCTTGGATCTTGGATAGAAACAATTGATAGTGGAACTCCAAGGATCCTCACTACCTCCTGAATATATAGTTTTTATAGGAACTTTTGGGAGAAATAATCTCTTATGGAAATGAAATAGGATGGATTCTTCATTCTATTGACCATTACCCATAGGAAATTTTTTAGCATGGATGTATTAGAAAGGATAGTGACAAAGTATATAGTGTTGTTGTCCCAAATCTATATAGGTATGCATATTGGTTTTTATAAAACTTAAGGAATTTTGTTTTTCCATAACTTGTTGACACACAAAAATCCTTTTAGTGTAATCATAAATATCCATTTTCATAATATCCCACCAATAATTATCATGAAGTTATTTATACGTTTTAGTGATTTTGGGATATATAGAGAATATAGAGCTACGAGATTCATCCCAAATCACTTTATTTATATTTGGAAATGATGAAAACTATTTTCTTATACCATATTTCAATATAATTTCCTATTGAATAATGAATTTCAACAACATCCATTTTTTCAATACTTTTATGATATTTTTCACCGAATGATCATCTCTTTGAAATTTCATTATCTCCTCTAGTGATGATAGATTATAAATCATTTGGTATAGTATTGATGATGTCCCATTAATTATAAATTCCATCTCTCACCTTACTAGGTCATTGATCAATAGATCTACTTAAATAATAAACATTTGTAGTAAACCGTGATCATTCCTACTCAATGCATCCGGAACATTGTTTGTTCTTCTTGGGAGATAATGAATTAAATATTTGTAGTCTTTAAGAAGCTCCAATATCTCCTTTATCTCATTTTCAATTACTTTTCTGTGATTATAAACTTCATACTTTGGTGGTCTATGTATATATTAAACATTTACTCATAATTATAGAATCTCTATGTCTTCATAATTAATGGTTTTAGATAATTCAATTTCATGTGTAAAAAATTTATACTCATGAGGCTATAACTATT
Organism: Viscum album; assembly: GCA_963277665.1. NCBI lineage: Eukaryota > Viridiplantae > Streptophyta > Magnoliopsida > Santalales > Viscaceae > Viscum > Viscum album. The sequence continues at coordinate 134,606,483 of OY728162.1, forward strand.
GATAATCGTATGAGATTACCTTTTCATTTTTCATGTGAATCCAACCAAGACCTTTCTGATAGGCATCGCTATGGATAAAAAATCCCTCATCAATCGAGGGGAGAGTCAGCACAACTGCACTTGCCAAAAACTTATTTAGTTCTTAGAAACTCTCTATATACACCATTTTCTAGATTAAAGTAATTAATTTTCGACATAACTTTGTTAGTAGATTGTAAATCATTTTTTTTTCAAAAACCATGTTGATGAAACAAGGAAACCACAAATATCCCTTACCATTGTAGGATGTGAGCACTATTCTATAAACACTCTCTATACTGGATCGACTAATATTCCATCACTTGGAATGATATTCCCCGATAATGGAAATTTTTGTAACTAAAACTCACATTTACTAAATTATCCAACTACTTAATGTTTCGTCATTGTTTATATTATTTTCCTTAGATGAACCACATTCACCTCATGCATTTTGGAATATATCATGTTATCATAAAGAAATGCCACTAGAAATTTTTCAAGGTAGTCTTGAATGACTCTATTAATTAAATCCACAAATATAGTTGGATTATTTGTCTTTTTCATGTGAAAAAATATAATGACTATATCATTTTAAAAATGATTTATTTTGTGTATATCCTTTATTCAAACTCAATTGATGATAACTTGATATGATTTCAATATTGTTGTATAATTGATCCCCTTGAATTAAGCTAAACTGATCTTTAATCCTTGGGATATGGTATTTATTATTTATTAGGATACTATTCGGATCTCTATAGTCAATTCATATTCATATAGATCCATATTTATTTTTAAAAAAGAGAATGGCACTCCCCAAGGTGACGCACTTCATCGATTAAATACTTTTTCCAATTTGTAATGTAGTTTCCTCTTTAATTCCAAAAACTCCACATTTTTCATTTTATATGGAGTCTTGGATATTTTTTTGATCTATGTATGGGTTTAATTGAGAACACTAACTCCTTTTCTAGGTGAGTTATGGTTGAATGTTAATGATATACATCAATGTAATCCAAAAAAATGGGTAATTCTCTTGTCATTATACATTCTATTTATTCTCTTTATTCACCAAGAATTTCCCTAAATAAGCAATTAGGAAGTGGTTCTTCGTAAGTATATTTTGGATCATTATTGATGGATAAAATTACTATATGGATGATTTATTGTTTCTTTAAAAATTTATAGAAAAAAATAATCAAATTTTATAAAATCTTAAGCATTAGTGAATGCAGTGTTCTTGAGTTTTGTTGAAGTGGAAATAAAAAAGTAAATCACCAAGGATTTATAGTGTTTCAGATCACAATGATCTTATTCCACTCCTCAATATTATATACTCTTTATGAATAATGGTACCAATTAATAAAATCACCTTTAACGGTGAGAGAACCATATTCTAGAATATACCTTTTAAACAAACTATAGGCATAACTTAGTCTTTGACAAAAGAGACCATCGTCGTTTGCTTACTTGGATTGTGATATGGAATCAAACCCCTAACATTCTTTTAGGAGATATAATAATATAATAATGAAAATAATTCATTTTGATATGAAAAGTATAAACAAAACATAAATAAATTACAAATTTAAATAAATAATTTTACACGAATAATTTTATCTAGGAAATATAAAAGATGATCAAAATGTGGAAGAACATCAAGAATGATGAACATTGATCACATGGAATGAAAAACTGTTGAAGATGGATTCCTTTGGTGATTACAATAATATTTCAAAAGTCAGAGAATATGGTGGTCTATTTTTCAAAGAAGCATAATGTCAATAATGATTCACAAGTAATCTCTATGAATGATCTTTATAGGTATATTTTTAATATCATGAATAGTTCTCATTGATCCTTAAAACTAAGATCCTCTAGAATTGTTTCCATGTCTAATACATATACGACACATGATAGTACATAACAGTATAATAATATAAATGTTACCTCTATCTTTAAATGACATAATGAAAATTATAGAATTAAAATTAGGACGTATCCTTTTACCAAAACTATTAATATAATACAATTAGTATTTTTAGTAAAAAAATTAAACATTTTACCATTATAAAATTATTTAAAATACAAATATAGTTCATAGATTATATGAATTGAAGAATTATGTGAAAAACAAAACAACCCATGAAGTTTTAAGTATATATCTATAAAATAAGATTAAATAATTTTATAATTAATTTTATCACACTATAAATATATTTAACCATAAAATAATAAAAAATAATCAAATTTAGTTGTTTTCAATAAAAGTAAAATTAAAAATTAAAAAACAACAAGAAAAAACAATTCAACTAATGGTGGCTTATGAACCCCCACTAAAAATAGGGAATTATGGATCATGACCTACCACTGGAAAGTTTTAGTTGTTGCTAAATGGAACAATACTTCCCATTACATTTTTCAACCAAAAATAAATTAATCCAACCAAAATCTTAATTATTCAATGTGTCTTAGAACACAAATGAATCAAGAGAGTTAATCCAAATTTTTTACCATTGGATATCCAATAGAGAATCGTGAATCACCTTTTCTTTAAACCAATAGTAGATCATGAACTACTGCTCCAAATGTCCAATTGTGGATCATTAAAAAAGATCCAAACATTTGGAATAAATAGAAGATTAATAAATATACTAATAAAAATATAAAAACACTTGTGAAACCAAAAATAAATTTATTGGTAGTTAAATAAAAAACAGATTAAAATAGAATAATGAACACAATGTTAACTGATCTTAATGAAAATATGAACTCATTTTGAAGCATTACAAGCTTCTTCTAATCACATTTAGAATAAAATAGAAATATAATTAATAGATAAGATACAATTATTATAAAATTAATTAATTATAACCAGATTGGGATTTATAGCAGGGATCAGAGGTGGATAGAAAATATCTTCTTATGTCTTGAAGGAGCACCTTTTATTGGATTTACAACAATTGGAAGACACAACCATTCGGTAAAAAAACAACCCACTATTAATTTACAATTATTCATAAAAGGACCCACTATTGATGTCCAATGGTGGGTTAAATGTCCCATTGTTGATGTCCTATAGTTGGTAAAATTACCCAATACTAGAAACATCTAATGAAGACTCCACATCTATTGTTGGTAATTACTAATGAAGACTTATCAAGAAACAAATAGGAAATTGGAGTCGAACATTAAGAAAAAAACCTAGATAAATAAGAAGATAAATAGATTCTTGTTAAAATAAGTAATAACAAACTAATATGAAGGTACCTAGAAAATCCATCCAAACAAAAACTTGGATAAGAGGGAAAAGTAATAATAGTTTATCGATATGAGGATTAGTTGTACCAACTTCATTGGAGAATATGTGAATATCGTCAGTGAACAAGTCGTCCAAGGTCAATCCCTTGGGGAATAAGAAGTAAATTTGAGGATTGAAATAATTACCCGAGGGTTTAAATGAGAACATGTCATATTTCAAATGGAAATGAATGGATGAAATTAAAAAAAGATAGGATGATAGAGTGTATATCAAATATTTTTTAAATTTGATCCCACATTGAATTCAAAACAAAGAGGATGAGTGGTATATTAATGAAGACGTATAGTGGCTTAGTTTATATAAAAACACATGTCACACAAGGATATGTAGGACCAGTGGGTGACCAATTTTAAACTATTCTCATATGGGTGCATAGTATATTCCTTCTACAACGGCCTCACACACAATCTATGTTCACTATGCACTCCATAAACCAACCTTTTTAAAGGGATTCTATAGGATATCTTCCCATGGTGTTAACCACAAGGGTACTTGATGTGGTTGAGGGCTATCCAAGGTCCTTATTAATAGATGGACGAGAAATTCTTCTAAACAAAAAAAACAAACATAAAAAATAAAAAGATAACATGAAGTATCAAAAAAATATTTATAATAACATTTATCACTTTTAAAACTTGTAATATAAAAGAAGTATTAATTAAATAGTATAAAAATATGACTAGCTTGATAATTTAGTAAAATTTAAATATTATAAATTATAAGATAAAAGAAAAGTAATAAATTACATAATAATTTTTAAATATACCCCCATTTTGTAAATTTAGAAACAAATTATATACTATAGAACAAAATATTTATAAAATTGTCATAAAAAAAATACCACTTATTGAAATTTATCAAAAATTATATTAAAATTAACATATAAAATACAATCTCATTAAAGAAAAAATAAAAAAATAAAAAAATATTAAATAAATAGATACGATATTTTTTAAAAAGTTTAATTAAGGGAGTATTAATGTTTAAAAAATCATTTTTAAAAAGAGTGATCTAATTATTATTTAATCAGAGAAGAAAATAATATTTTCAGGTACATTACATATAAAAAAATTTATTTAAAATTAATATACTTACAATGATTTTATGATTCTATCATATATAATTAAAAAACACCTTCTAGAATTTAAAATAATCTAATAGTTTTGTAAAGGTGTCAACTTGAAGTTTATGAGTAGGAAGCAATTCTTAGCATGTATCACCTTTATATAAATAATCCCTTAGAAATTTAAATATTACTTATATTTGTTTAGTTCTATAATGTTGATGTGGGTATTTAGAAATTTAAATCCCACAACTGTGATCGTAATACATAGTAATTTTTTGAAAACAAATATTAAAATAATACAATGTTTTTTATCCACATTATCTATGAATAGAAAATTGAAAAAAAATATCTATCCTCACCTATTTATAGTTTTAATGATAGTTTTTTCTTAGAGCTCTATTAAATTAAATTTTTTCGTAAAAAGTGACACATACCTGTATTATTTTTCTGGTCAAGTCTACAACCTCCAAAGTTAGAATCAGAATCAGACACAAAATAAAAAAAGATCTCTTTTCAATAGAATAGTCTAGTAAAAAAGTATCTTTATGTATCTAATTACTCTATTAAACAATTTAAGGTTATTATCTTTGGATTTTGACTAAAACCTAAAATATAAGAAAACTAAGAATATGGTGTATGTTATAGAAGTACTGAGACACAAAATTATTTCTTTCTTGCCTCAATATTGATTACTATCGACATATTTAATAGATTAATTAATGCCCAATTATGAAATAGTTCTCATATGTGTTTTCATAAATTTTCTATAATAATATCAAAGCCTATTTACATGTTCATTAGCATACATGGATTGATTTAAGAAGATACCTTTTTTCCCAAATTAATTTTCACATGATGGAATGATTTTAGTTCTCCCATTTAGTTCATATCAGATTCACTTGTCATACACTTAGAAGAACTATTACATAAATAATCATTTGATGAACCAAATATTATATCATCAAAATATATATGTATAACCAATATATCATTTTAAAATCCTTTTATAATCATGGTTGGATCGACCTTACATTTTACAAAAATCATTTTGTAATAATTTTTTTATGTTTTTCATAAAAATATTTTGGAACACATTTAAGACCATAAAAGGATTATTTATGTTTAAAAACATGATCTAGGATATTATAAATTCTAAATTTAGGGGGTTGTATAATATATATTCTCTATGAAATAATTCCATATAGAATTCAATTTTTATATCTATTTTTAAATAATTCAATGTTTTGAAAAATTGAAAATGATAATAGAATTATAATTACTCCTATTATAGAAATAGAAGAAAACGAATATTCAAAGTCAATTCCCTCTACCTAAGAATAACCATGAGATAATAGTATTTCTTTATTTTTATCTGTGTTTCCAACTTCATCACGATTATTACAAAAAATCCATTTAGTATAATAACAAGTCTGCCTTTTCAAAAAGAAACTAAGCACCAAAATTTATTCTTTTAAATTTGATTTAATTTATCAGGAATATAATTAATCATATTTTATTCAATCAATGAATTATAAAAATCGATAGGAATATTTTTAGCAACAAAAGAATACATGTCATATTTTGAAAAACAGATTTTCTTGTTTGAATTCTAGATTCTACAATAGTAATTAATTTTTCAATTAGGTGATATTTAAGAGTTTTATATTCCCCAAGATCCATTTGTTAATATAAATTATCCCTTACAAATAATTCATTATCCAAATATTGGACATTATCTTCACCAAATAATAATTCCTTAAAATCATAATTTTCATTTAATGATTCATAATCCTATTTATTAAAATTGTCTTCTTAAAATTAATAGGCACATATTCTTCAACAATTATTATTTTATGATTGAAAAAATAATATGATTTACTATAATTGAAATGTTCTAATAATACCCCCTCAATTTATTTAGTTTCAAATTTTTCTAAATAATATACAGTATTAAGGGTGAATTATATATATAAAAACCCCAAAATTAACCATCCATATGATTAAATACAATTTATATTTCATATTGGGTCTTATTTAGTATGCGTATAAGGGAAAATATATTTAAAACATAAGATGGTATATTTAAATCTTCTTCAAAAAATATTTATCTACAATTAATTCAAATAGTAGACATATAAATTTCTTAAATTGAACTCTCATTTCATTCTACCACACAACTCTGTTGTGGTTTCCTAGGGGATCATAAAATGTTCTTAAATAAATATTTATTCAAAAAAATACGAAAAATATAAATTTTAAAATTTAACACATATATCACATATGATATATTTGATTGATGTATTTTTTAAATATTTAACAATCTTATTGAAAGCACGAAATTTGAATAATATTTTATTTTTAGGGGATAATAAATAAATCCATAAAATATAACTGGAATAATTTTCAATAAAAATTACATATCTTTTACCACAAAATATTGAAGCTGTATTGGTACAAATAAGAAAACATTAATTAATAATAAACATCTAGCAATGTTAACATCAATTATAAATATATATCTTTTGTTTTGTTTTTTAACATTTAAATATGAATGTAACATGAAAAAAAATATGTATATAAATTAGGAAATTGTAGAACCATTTCATGATTTGATAGTTTGTAAAAAAATGTGAAATTTTCCTTCCCAAGACTCATAATAAACAAAACTTCAGCTGATTCTAAAACATTTATACACTTATACTTTTGATTGGTTTATTCAAAAAAATTAATAGTCTATAATTTTTTTAAAATACAACTAATTTATTTTTTAGAATAAAATAAATATGATTTTCAAATAAAACCTTTATTCAATAGTCACATAACTATGATATAAATATTATATTATATTTTAAACAATGTAAATAAAATATTTTTTAAGTAATAATTGTTTGGGAAAACCCAACTTCTCATATACCATTAATCGTTCTTTTATAGTTTTCTATAAAATTGTAATAGCTGAAATCAAATCAATTAAATGCTAAAAAATTGAAATTTCCCTATCAATTTCTTCTAATATCTATTTTCTAAGTAACACGAGTCATTTAGTTTCCCATGTAATATTTCTTAAATTGAAATAATAAAGAATATTGTTTTGGTAGCCATGAAAACCTAGGTTCCACCAGATTAGTAATAGTTAACCTAGGCATCCAAATAGATCTAATGTAATTACTAGTGGGCTATTTACAATGTATATAATCATTAATAAAACATCTAGTGTGCCTATTTTTTTAAATCTCATAGAAAACTCATTGGAAAAATTCTATTTCATTCATCATTTTACATAGGTTACACTTGAAATGATTCCTTTATATCATTTGACAATGTTAATTTTATTTAAACATGAAGTTATACTACTCTATGAAAAATCATTTTTATTGGTTTTTAGTTTTATTAATGAAATCATATAATCATGTTGTTCTTTAACTTTTATAGAAGTAGATAATTCCAATTAAAGTGGAAAAAAATTCTGTTTTCAAATCCCAATTCTCACTTTTTACAATTTCTAAATATGTAAACAATTTTTTATTGTATCTAGAAGTTGTATTTTTTATTTTTTTTATTTTATTAATATCTTACATTAATATTTTACTTCAGAAAGATAAAAAAAATTAAATCTCATATCTTAATCTTTAACAATTACATACATAAATTTTTTAATTCTTAAATTTTCTCTTTTTTATTTAGTAATTTAGAATTACAATCCTCTTAATTTTCATCAATCTTAGAAATAAGGATTTTCAGATTATGAGATCAAAAATTAATTTTATCATTTTATTTCATCATATTATTATATTTTTATTTATAATTCCGTATAATTTTTAACAATTTTGATTACATAATTCCTTATTTTCCATTTTTAAGCAATTTCAGGACTTTAGTATTCATATAATCAAAATTAAAAAAAGAATGAGAAACAATTTATATTATTTTTCTAGATAAATTAATATGATTTAAATATTCATAAGTTATTAATTTAGAAAATAGATAATCATTTACCTCACATGTAATACCCATTAGGGAAAGATTCATTATCTATTTTTTACTAATAGAATCACCACTTGAGTTATTGCTATTTGAGTAGCCCCAACCACCAAAAAAATATTGTTTTTTCATTCTTATTATATCTTTTTATTTCTTAGGATATTTGAGTTTAGTTAAGTCAATCTTATGTTATGGTTATTCCTGCACACAAAAAGGTTAATTATGAAACATCATTAAATTTAGAACTATTATATTTATTATATTAATTTATGGACTTCTCTTGATCTACCTCCCAAATTTGTTTCCCATGAACATGAAAAAAAATTATACTAAAGTTTGAAATCTTATGATATCATTCTCAAAACACAGATTTAGAGGAATTGGAGGTATCAAAAAAATTTTGTTTAATATAAATACTTTTTTCATTTAATAGAATCCTCATATATAATATTATGCATATATAACTAATATTACAGAAGGGAGTGTATGAAATTATCTAAAGTATAATCCATCAAATTTATACTCTTATCAATGGATGTCATATTTTCATTCCATATCTTTGAAATTGATCTCATTACTCTTTCCACTTCATTATTTTTGTCCAATACATCTCCAAGACCACTCATAACATTGGTTATACTTGTAAACTGCTGCATCATCTAGTTTACATATTCATCTTCTCTTATATTGACATCTTCATATTTTTCTTAGATAATTACAATATCATTTGTATTTAACTATAAAATTCCATAATTAGTTACTTCCAGTATTCTCCATATGTCATGGTATGTCTTATAAGATGGAATATTCCAACATACACTTTTACTTATAGCATAGTATACAGTATTTTTAAATTTTTATTTCAAAACATATTTAACCTTATCATTATAAACCATAGTATCTAGATTAACCTTCAGTAGCTTATACGGATTTTCCATGATGGACTACCTTTCCATGATTTTTTTTCACGAATGATTCCATTTTATCTATTAAGTATCCACAATCACTCCCATCAAATAATGGGGGTTTCTATGTTATCCAACCATCACTAGCATTGTCACATACCCTATTAAAATATAAATTTTCCTTTTTCCTTAGACTATCAAGTATAGGATATCAGAGTTGAACAATGTTAAAAATATGTTGTATAAATAATATTTATAATGACTAATACTGATAAATATGAAAATTGATTAGAGTCTAGGCTCTGATACCAATTTATGGATCAGTATTTAAGAAAAATTTGATTAGATTGGGAATGGATAGTCTCGTTAAATAATTAAAGACAAAAAACCATATTTTATAAAATATTATAAAATAGTGAGTGTAGAGTTCTTGAGATAATAATTTGAAGGAATAATAAATTAAATAATAGAATACTTATAGTGGTTCAGATCATAAATAATCTAGTACACATATCAATCTCCCCTACTCCACAAGGAGGCTGATACCCACTATGATACTCAACTTTAATGTTGTGAGAATCTTATTATAGAACATGTATTTTAAAAAACCTGGAGGCAAAATATAGACTTTGATATAGGAGTCTATCCTAGTCCACTTACCTAAATTCTGTTTGGGAGTCACAGACATAAAATCCATTTTATGTGGTAGAATAACAAATTGGAGGAATGAATTTATTTTTGAAATGAAAATAATAAATGAGACCCGATGAAATTAAAAACATAATGAAAAAAATTTCATAAATAAAACAAATACATGAAATTTATTAGATGATCGGAATTTTGAATAAGTTTAATCTTGATTATCATTGATAACATAGAAGGAAAAAATATTGAAGATGGGGTCCTTTATTGATCACTATAAGATTTCAGAAGCATCCAAACATTGTGAACAATTTTTGAGATCAATTTAATGTTGAATATGTATCACAATTAATATTTATGAATGAGGTATATGTTTTATATCGAGAATACTTCTCTCAGATCATTAAAATTATGATCCTTGAGGAGCTTGTATCTATCTAACATATACATGAAACGATTTAGTAAATAATAATACAATAATATGCCTATTACCATTGTTTGTTAAAGCCCTATTAAAAATTATAGAATTAGGGTTGGGATTTATAATTCATAAATAATTCTTAATATAAGATGAATAAATTGTTAAAAAAAGAATTATAATCATTTTACACTTATAAAATAATTGAAAAAATTTATAATTCATTCAATATAAATGTATCTGAATGTGGTGAAAAATATACCATCACACGAATTTTTATGCTTTAAAATTCCAAATTACATTAAATAATGATAAAATTATTTTTAATACTCTTAAAAAATACTTAATCACAAAATAATAAGACAATAATAAAAGAATTTATTTTTAACAATAATAATAGAATATCAAATAAAATGTTTAGAAAAAAAATAAACAAATAGTAAATCATAACCCACCACTAAAAACACAAGGAAATGTATCACATCCTACTAATAACAATTTACAATGGTGGATAAACCGATGATGACCTCCTGTTCTAATTTTCAAGAAAAAATATATGAATCCAACAAAAATAAAAATTCTTTTTTGTATCTTAGAACCCAAAGGTATCAATAGAGGGAATAATTTTTTTAATGCAGTTGGATATCCAATAATAACTTTTGAATCACAATTTCAAGAAGCCAACTATAGCTTGTGATCTAGAAGGAGATATATCAAATAGCGGCATATTGAAAAATTTCCGATCATTAAGAATAAACATATGAAGAATAAAACAACTGAAAAATATAATAATAGTTTAGAAAACATGAATAAATATAACTAAAGTTAAATAAGAAAAGAAAATTAAAATATATGAATAAACACAACTATAATCGATATAAGGATAAAGAGGAGTTCATTTCAATGATTTAATAGATTCTCCAATTACCTACACAAAAAAAACCAATTAATAGATATGATATAATTATGATAAAATTTATAAATATTGACATAAAGAAATTTATAGTAGAAATCAAAGGAGAATGGAAAAGCTTATATTAGAGCATGAATAAGAACCTACCAAGGGTTTTATAGAAAAGGGAATAGATGACAAGTGGGTAAAATAATAACCCCCCATTGATGTCCAATTATTAGTAAATTGTTCCACCATTGATTTCCAATAAGGGAAAAAATTATCAATCGTTGATGCCTAATAGTTGGTTAAATGTCCCAATGTTGGAAACATCTAATAGAGACTTGTCACCCACCATTAGAATTTACCATTGGTGAGTCAACCAACAAAAAATATATAATATTATTCAAACCATTAGAATAACTTTAGATGAAGAAGAATTTGAATATCTTAAATTTGAAATATGAAAGAATAAATAAGAATAAGGTACCAGGAAAACTAGTCCAAAAAATCATAGAGATGAGTGAAACATAATAAAATATTCATTAAAGGTATATTATATGAAGCAATCTTTTTTGAATAATAAAAGGAGTTAATTTGTGAATAACATGTTAATGAATAGTCTTCCAGATATTAAGAATAAAATTTGAGTTAGGAAACAAGTGTGCATACGTTTAACTGAGAACGCATGAGATTTAAAATTTAGAACAATAGTTGAGATTAAAATAACCCTATTAGATGGTGGAGAGTGTATCCAGTATTTTTAACTTGTATTTAGAATCTAATTCAAAACAAGGAAGCCAAGTGGTATATTAATTAGGATCCATAGAGTCTCAATTCAGATTAAAACACATAGAACACATTTTCTTGTGGGTCTAGTGGGTGTCCTATCCCAACATCTTCCATGTGGGAATTCATTATGGTCCTTATACACGATCCTTGAACACAATCTACATAGATCACATACAACATAAAACCATCCTCCTTGTGGGGATACCTCAGGCTGTCTTTCCCATGGGGTTGGCCCAAACGGTCCCCTGTGCTGTTGAGCGATAATTAAGGTCCTCATTAAATGATGAACAATAATTTTTACTAAACAAAAAATTAACCTAAAGTAAATAAAAATAAAACATGAAATACCATAAAAACATTTTGAATAACATTTAACACCTTTAAAACATGTAATTAATGAACAAGTATTAATTAATATTATAAAAATTTAAGAAACTTGATAATTTAATAAAATTTTAACATAGGAATTTATCAGAACCAATATAAGTGATAAATAAGTTAATAATAGTCAAATACCAATAGAATCAGAATTGGATATCTCTCCTTTGATATTAAATATGGGTTTTGCATTTAATACAACAGAAATATACTTACTTTTATTATTAAACATGTAATTATACTTTGACAACCAATCCATACAATGTACTATTCCAAATTCCACCACCAAAAATACCACCAGGTTTGTGGAGATATTACACTCACAAAATATAATTGGGGAACCAATATATATCATTTATCATTGAATTTTTCATCCCATAATTTTAATATTAATCTTTAACATTATAATTTAAATGTTTTATATGTTTATATTTGAAAACAAGAATGAAATAAATGAAATCATATAAATAGAATTAAAAAATGTACATTATATATATGACTGTACGATGAAAGTACCTACCTCGACATATTTGGATCCTCAACTTAATCCCTTTTCACTAAAAATTATTGCACTCTCTTATGTATCCTTTTCTAGGGTTCATGATGGTTTCACTGTATTATCTTTCTATTTTGACATTCATTGGTGAATTTCCTAAGCTACCCACACATGAATCATTTTATAAAAGGTTTTTCATGCACCATCATCCCCTTTTCATTATCATTCAAGTGGTGAGGCTAAATATATACATGATGGTTTCAATTTATCTAGTAATCTAATCAAAAAATTTATGAATTTATATTTATAATAAATATACCAAATGAATCTTCCCAAAAAAATTTCTAATAGGATATTATACTTTATTCATGTCCAGATTATTTCCAAAAAGTTTCTCCATCCTTGTTGTTGGAACAATCCAACATCTCCTTATCCAAAAATTATTTTAAATAAAACAAATCATATTTCCTTTATATTTTAATTTTTCATTAAATTTACTAAAATATAATAAAAATTTTATTACCTTTACAAAATATTTTATCTACCTTCATGCATGTTCTATTTACCCTTGTGTAAAATCAATTTTACTCTTATAAGGAAATTTTATTTTTTACTCTAAATAAATTATCTTCGTAACCTTACATAAGGTATTTATTTTTTAACATTATTTGGTGATTCTATAACATTAATCAAGTCTATGATTAAGCTTCCGTACAATGAAATCCAGCTGAATGGGTGAAAAAATTAACCTTGTGTGAAATGAGAAATATTTCTCAAATTATTGAACCGCCTGCATAGAGATTTAAAATGAACAGATGAATAAATGATGATAAAAAAATGTTGTGACCATAAGAAGAAATTATTTGTTTGTTGGAATAAGTTATGTTAATATACAAATAAGTGAAGTTATTATTTGAATAATCTTAGTGATCACATCAAGTGACTATAAGTAGGTATCTGCATGCCAAATTAATCATTCCAAGGTCATGTCTGAGTGACCATGATTAATTTTTGAAGTGAGTAGTATTTAAATATAAAACGACTATATTTTAAAGTATTTATTGAATATATAAATAAGTTATGGTTTCTAGATCAGACTAATTCGTATGAGGATTAATTAATGAATATCCTCCATTTCTAAAATAGAAAAGGGGGTCTTATTATGAAGAAGAGTGACACATGTATGATAAGTGGGATGAAATAGACATAGAAAAAAACTAAGGACATAATCAATTATATTTATACCCTATATGATGCAACAACTCCATCTTTTGGTCCCTCGGTGCAACACTCTATTGAATATTTTTCAAGACTAGACTTAAAGTCAACTAATCAATCAAATTTGACCAGATTGAGATGATTTATAATTTCCATCTTCTAATTCATTTATATGTAACATAATTCTATGTTTTTGATGTGTTTTCATTATTATGTATATTAAATAACAAATGATTATTCACAATGTTAAAGATAACTTGATATTATTTCCATTATTACATTACAGTATTATACGACATATAAATGTGGATGATGTTAGGTTTATCATTGACGACATGTGAGCCGTTATTTTTAAAATATATGTCCAGGTTATGAATCATGTTTATTATTTAACAAAATAATTTGAGGATGGTGATTTCAATGTAGATGGAACTATATATCAACTTGAAACAAAACCACTAATAATTTATTTATTTATTTATTATACATTTTTATTTATTTTGTATCAAATAATATACCTTTTTAAATTTTCAAAAAACTATATAGAAACAAAATACTATAATATTTAGCTTTAATAAGTGTGTTATATACTATGTTAAAGTGAATATATTTATTTTAATTGAAATTTTTATTTTAATATTTTTTGAAACTGAGATTTGATTGATCCTTTGAAAAATCATACAAAAACATTAAATTATATATTTATATTAATTTAGTTAATTGGTTTATTTTTGTAAAATGGGGGTTTTTAAGTTAATTTTAATAGAAATTGGATAATTGGAAACGAAAAACAATTTAACACTTGATATTTTATAAAATGTATATTTTTTAAAATAATTTTATTTTATTTGATCAAATTTATTATAGGAAACACCGTGTTTTAAAAAACAAAAATATACTATTAATATTTTTTTTAAACTTCGATGTTTTAGCATAGATGTTAAAAATGGCTATATGAGTATGAATAAAAACATTTTTATAATTAATTATGATAGTTTTAAATAAATAATACATATTGATAAAGAGTGCTTAATTTTTTCGTAAATTCTTTATATGCTTCGAAAATATTTTTTATATAAAAAAGAATTCTCATTTATTTTTTTGGACAAAAATAAAAATTATTATTTTTTCAAATATAAAATTTATTTGAAATAATTTATGTCATTTCGTGAATCAACATGTAAAAATTATGTTTTAGAGATTTTTTTGGGAATTTTCTAACTTGTTTTTTAATGAATGGTGAAAATGCAGATTTTAATTAAAAACGTCAATTATGTTTAAATAAATTACAAGATAAATATTAATTAATGATGATTTTAAAAGTTATATGAGTTAAAATATAACATAATTAATCTAATATATTTTATTTTGATCATGTTGATTTTGAATTCTCATATTAAAAATTTCTATACTTAAAAATATTTTTTTTTCAGGAAAACAATTTTTTATCATGACTGCTAGATTAATTTTAAATTAAATTATGAAACATATGTGATTTGAGTTTGAAAAAGTAGATTCCATATTTTTAATCATGATAATTAATATTATATTATATTTTTATTTTAATATTATTCCATAAATAATGATATCAATAACTAATTATTCAGGTTAACATTAAAAAAGAGTTTATTGTGGGTTAAACTAGAGATATAAGGGTTAAAATAACATTAAAACATTCCCAAATCGGATTTTATAGAAATATTTATTCCATATATCATCAAAGTATTGATAATTATCCATTTTTAATCCTTGTATAATGTGTAAAATTTGGCATAAATTCATATTTTAAGAAATTCCTTGTGTGTCCCCCCCCACATATAAATTGGACCCCCCTGTCATCATCTTTTCACATTCCAGATTCCATTTTCTTTCAAGAAATACCTACCAAAATGTCATACTCATCTTCTAAAATCATATATTACATATTTTTATTATGAAGTAGTCATATGAAGGGTTTTGATTCAATCCAATGGAGGTTATCCGAATAAGAAATATCATTTAACAAATCATTTTTTATTTTATTTATTTTTCTTCCTTTCTAAAATATTTTTAAAATATACTAATATGAAAACATATGTGTCCCTAAAATAACAATATTTTAATATTTTAATTTAATAACATATATTAGTCTCTACTTCCATATAATTGGAAATTAAACCATCGATCGTTTGTCTGATAAACTACCACCTCACGAACTGAGGTAATTCATTTAAAAACAATACACTCACAGATGCATATAATGATGTATTTAACATATTTACATGATATTAATAGAATAATTATACTTCTATAACTATAATATCTCATATACCTTATTACCTCCCAATCCATTGGACGATTATAGCGTCGCTTTTCTGTAACTGTGGACTGACACCTCCACAAAGCGATGTGGCACATTTTTCATTATATTTTGAAATAGATGGTAATGAGGGTTTAATTAATGAATATATATATTTTATATACAATATAAAAGTTATTATATAATTTTTAATTATAATTTACCTTCTTTTCGTCTATCAAAAAAATCTAAACACCATTCAGACGTATGTTAGGTCTAATATCTCCATGAACTGTGTAATTCATTTTATATCTCTAACAATAATGGATTACTAAATATAAGTATATAATGAATAAAGATGATATTTATATACTTTTTATAAATATATATATGATAGAACCATAATCAATATAAATATAATAAAAATACAAAACCAAAACTTACATGAAGACAAATCAATTTTTTCTCAAAACATGTTTTTGACAAGGAAATTGATTACAAATGACTAATAAAAGGTCATAAGTAAATAATATATGGAATGATATATATTTTTATGGTTATAAAATTTATTCATAATAAGAAAATATAAATTATAATGGAGGTTGAAAAATTTAAAAATAATGTCATGACTTGACGTAAGGCACATTCATCTCACCCATTCTTCCATGGGACACATGCTATATTCATCACATTTTTCTTTTGTTGTTGTTTATATAGTACACGAGAATATATTTTATGATTAAAATTATTAAAATTATTAGTTATATATATCTTTAAAGGGTTATTTTTTTGGGCTAACGATTCAAAAATTACAAGAGTAGTAAATGATTTCATTATAATGTCATTGTATATCAGAATTGTATACGTTTAAGTTTCTAAAAATGAAATATTATAATATATCTCCCTATATAATAATATAATTTATTCTCCTATGGATGTTTCTAGATAAGACATGTTTCCATTCAATTTTCTTCTATTTATGTACGTATTCTTCTAAAGTAATGTTTTTAATAATAATCAACATTAGTTATCTCCTTAGTTGAAAATATTTTTTCTTCCATGTACATGTTTTAGAATTATTTAAAATAATTTATTACAAGGTATTTAAATTTGGATTAATTAAATTTCAACCCATGTTTAAAAAAATCTTTAAAAGGAATCCTATTTTTGTTTTTATAAGAAGTGTTTTTTGACAATTTACTAAAATGTAAATGGAATTCTCATTTTAACATGTAGGGGATTATTTGTATTTACTATATCAATAAAAAATTATTGATTTAAAGTTTATATTAAAATTTTAAATGTATATTTCCAATTAATGTTTTCCCTATTTTATTTTAGAAATTTTTAGTGTTTAAATAAGTGTGTTCAATGTGTAAATGTTATTTTTCTCAAGAAAAATTACAAGTGATTTCTAAAAATAAATTTCCATCTATGATAAAATCCCTTGATGTTAGATAATATTTAATGGGTTTATCATCCAATTATAACGTTATTATTTATCTAATGGTTTATTTTTATTATTATTATGATAGCTATTTATGATGACATTTTTATTTCCAATTGATTTTGATTTGATGCAATATTTATGAATGAAATTTAGTTCTCACATGTTTGGAAATAATGAAATAATTCTGAAACACATTCATTTCTAAAGATTATTATATGATTAATTTTTTATGATCTTATGGAATACAAATGTGTGTATTATTTGATGGTTGATACAAATATTTCCCACTAATTAAATAGTTAATGATTTATATGTCATTAGGTAAACATGATTGGAATGAGGAGTGAATCCTGTTATATACGAGAATATTTACATTATGATATTTTTGAGAGTAATCTACATCTTCTATTATGGTTTTGGTATTGAATCCAATCCACTATTATATCCTTGGAAATTTTCAATTAATACTATAGAAATTATTTTCTTATTTTATATTTATTCCAAAAATTGATTTCATTGGATAATGTTATGTTATCATGGATCATGTTCTTTTATTCATTTTTTGTTTAATGTATTATAAAATATCAATATTTATTCCATAAATAATTTAATGATCAATGATATATAGGGTATGTTTTTAAAATTAAATTTCCATGTTCTTTTACCATTATGTTTATGTGATGTTTATATCTCAAATTTTTACCCTTAATGAACATCTGAGCTAACCTATTCTTATGATTCATTTCCCCATGTTATGAATAGTAGAATTAAGATTGATAACTCTATTAAGTGTTATATTAAAGAAACACATTTTTGGATATTATATATATCATTTATGAACAATTGTTTTATGGATCCATGTTTTTAAAGGAATATGAACAATAAGATTCCGGTGTGGATCATTATTTTATGTATTGAATATTTATCTATTAAGAAGTGATATATAGTTACAAAAGGTATGGGTAATTATTTATTTTATAATAGAAAGGTTTATTTTTTATTTTGAAACTAGGATGATAAAACTATAGTGACATCTTTAGGGATATGTCTAAGGATAATTCTTAGGATATGATAAATTATTGAAAAATGACATGGTATTTTAGAGTCAGATGAAAAAGTAGATTCTAAGAAATTAAATCCATATTTTGATATTATAAGTGGATGTAGATCTAGTAATGATGTAATAATGGGTAAAAAATCTAAAAAGGGTGTATTGTTCTCTGACTTGACCATCACCTATGCATGACAACAAGATTTGCTGTGCACTTTGTCTGACACTCTCGGGGGATAGGTTATGGGAATTCACAAACTATTTATAAATCATTATGAAAGATTTGAATTGATTATTACCATGAATTATGTAGATTAATCTTAGGTGTAATAGATTGACAATATGGTTTCATTATTTAGGAATCATTTGAATGATTTATCACTCTAATAAAATATTCATGGCGATCATGATGAAAATTTTGTTTTACAATGAGATTGAAGATAGAAATGTGATGTTTGGGTGATGATGTGTATCTTCAAATATTTATGTATTTTATTTTATTTTAGTTATATAAATTACCTTAAATTAAAAAAAGTATTGAATAATTTTTATTTCTATAATCAATGATAATACATTGAATTAATAGTGAAAATCCCTAATTGTATGATGATCACATCTCAAGTATATAAATCTTATTCTATTGATGTTTATATGAATATGCTTCCTAGAAACAGTTTTTATTAATCCTCAGGTGGAATTTGATTTTATCTGTGTCATGTATTGTATTTCATAACATAAATCCCACAACAATTACCACTAAATGGAAGATACATTTTATATTCCAAACTAACCAATGATTTTCAATTAGTTCCCCAATAAATATGAACTTCTAATAGAAATCAAATCCATTTTATAGGTATTGATTCATATTAAAAAGTGGTTTTTATCGAAAATGGTTGGAGAGACCCCCCACATCAATTATATTTCTATTGTTCGGGAATTTGATGATGAATTTATAGAATATTTTTTAGTCTACCAATGAATACTGAAGTTGAGTTCTTGATAGAACACATATTATTTGCTAATCAAATTTCAAAGACTCCATAAGGAATGGCCCAAATTTAGATACATGAATTGAAGAAGAAACTCCATGATAATCTTGAAAATTGATTTATTCATCTAATTGTGTGACCTTAGGGTGAACCTGCTCTTATTTGTAAGAATAAATCTGAATTAATGATGATATACATTGACTATCGGGAGTTAAAAATGATTAAAATCAAGAATATGTATCTCATGCCATGTATTTATGATTTTTTGATCAACATTGAGGATATATATAATTTACCAAGAGTTATATTCATTCAAAATGTCTTCATTTGAGGGTTAATAGAGAGGATATACCAAAGATATCATTCAACACAATTTATGACCACTATGAATATAAAATGATTTTATTTGTTCTTCCTAATCCCCCTAATATATTCATGTTTATAATGAATAATGTGATTACATATTAACTTGGTCAATTTTTGGTAGTTTTTATAGATGATATTATTATATATACAAGTGGGATTTAAAGGAATATATAATTGTACTAGATACCTTGAGGAAGAAGAAACTATATTAAAAATGTAAAAGCTGTGTATTTTTGCTACAAAATGATTCATTTTTATGTCTTATAATCTGAATTGATTGTATATAAGTGGATCCATTATGGATGGAGGCTATTAAATTTTGTCTCAGACCAATTACTATGATTGAAATCCAATTTTATCATTGTTTGGAAATATATTATTGATAGTTTATTTATAATTTCTTAAAACTATCCAATGAAGTCCCCAACATAACTAAGAAGGTATAAAAGATCCTCTAGATAAACGAATGTGAGGAATATTTCATGTAAGTCAAGATTTTTTTAGTCAGTGATGTTGTGCTAACAATACCTTATATAGGAGTAGTTTTTTAATCTATATTGATGCATAAAATAAAGGAATGGGATGTGTTCTCATGAATAATGACATTATTATAGTTTTTTTTCATGATAATTGATGTTTGATGATAAAAATTCCCAAATTATTGATTTAGGGTAATCCACTATAAAATATTCATTAAAAACATATGATCATTATCTTTATGTATAATGGTGTGATTTATATAATGATCATTAGTATTAAATCTATATATTCACATTAAAAGAGTTGAATATGTTCCAGAGTAGTTGGTTTGAGAAATTAAATATTATGTCTTCTCAATAAATTACGACCCTCATAAAGTGGAGTAGGTGGCTGATGCATTGAGACAATAAGATCATGAATGTTTATATACGATGAGTATCAAAAAAGTATCCAATATTTTAGGATTTTTTATGCATAAATTGGGAAATCTTAAAGGTTGGGGAAAATATTTCCTCTATCAAAATAGTTTTCGACCATCTATCTATGTGAATATTAAAGAGGAATAGAAGAATGTTAGAGAGCATTAGTAGATGTTAAAAATGCCTCATATTTAAACATGATTATGATATAGTGATAAGGATTAGTTACTATGTTCATGTTTTTTCTATACCAAATTTTAATAAGGGGCTATTAGATGATGATTATAGTTCATTATTCACTATTCATCATGGAATTACAACGATGTATAGGGATCTAAATGATTATATATTGTGGTATATAATCAAGAGGGGTATGGTATAGTTTTTATCATAGTAATTGGTATTACAAAAAGTTATGGCTAATAGTGAAATTATCATAGGATGTTACAACCACTGCCCATACCATAATTGAATTGAAAAAACATCAACATGGATTATATAATTGGACTCCCCAAAATGGAAAAAGGGCACAATGCCTATATAGAATTCAGTAAATCAAATTATTAAGTAAGAACACTTCACCACAATTGGAGAATATTTATCTCTAGGTAATATTTCCATAATATACATTAAGGAAGTGGTAATCTTGTATATAGTTATATATTCTATTGTAACTAATTGGGATATGTGGTTTACCACGATGTTCTGGTGACGTTTTGAATATGATTTGAATATAGAGTTATGTAACATCATAGAGTATCATCCTCATATTAATGGTTAGTTTTGGAGAACAATTCATACCATATAGGATATGTTGACATCTTGTTCTATGGATTTCAAAGGTGGATAATATCGGTACCTTACTCTAGTTGAGTATTATAACAAAAATATATTTCACTTATGAATTTAGGTGGATCCTTATAATGAAATTTATGAAAATAAGTGTAGTTATCAAACACGATGTAATTGAGTTAGAGAATGAAAACTACTAGGATTATATTTAGATAATGAAATGATAGAGAAGTTCATATCCATACAAAGTCACATTAATGCCCATTAAATTGAATATAAAATGTTGGGATGACAATCATTAACGTGATATAGAGAATGATGCTGGTGAAAAGGATTCCAATTAATTTATATTTGGAATAATGATATATGATTTATTATGAAATGAAATATGATCCCTATGAAAATTATGCCTTTTAAATTTCTTGATCAAGTATGGATATTTTCTTATCACTTGTTACTTCCACTAAACATCTATCATGTCTAAGGTGTGCTCCATGTATATCTTATTAGGAAGTAGATACATGTTGTTTCCAAAATACATAAATGAGTATGAATAATGTGATAATTATCTTCTAAATACAGAAATACCTTTTGAGATTTTGGATCAAATAGACAAATTACTACAAAACAAGACTACTCAGCTGGTCAATGTTGTCTGGATAAATCACCAACTTAAGAAAGTACATGGGAACCTGATTATAAGATTAGTTAGAATGTTCCTTAGTTTTTAGAATAAGGGTGATGTAATTATGATGGAAAATTGCATTTTAGGGGTTTATAATGTAAAACCATGATATTTAAGGAAATATTGTTTTTTTAAACAAATTTAATTTATTCGATAGCTTGAGTTACACAGAACACTGAGTTTCTAGGAACCAAAATATAGTATTAGTATTTTTATTTAAGCATGACTTCTATAATTTATTCATTAAACATTTTTATAACATTTTAAATTAAACAATTTGTAAATTATTTATAATTTCTTTTATATAAGGAAAACATATTCATGAAAATTAATTAATTTATTAGTAAATTCCTTTTATGGTTCCAATTTTTTTTCTCAAAACATGTTTTTATTGGTTTTTTGTAATTTTTTTAATTTCACCACTCATATAAAATATATTTATGAAAATTAAAATCATATTTATAAAAAAAATATCAAATATAGCTTATGGTGAATGTTCTTGATTTTTCAGAAATGAGTAATTATTAATGAATAGTGAAAATATTGATTTTTATTAAAAATATCTACTTCATTTAAATAATCTATTGATTTAATTTTATTTCAAGCTCAGTTTAAATGTAAAATTAGCTCAAATATATGATATTTAATCCAATTTATGATATTATAATTGTATTTATATTGAATTTTGATTTCAAAACATTATATACTTATGAAATCCTTTTCTTTGAGAAACTATTTTTACATCACGTCTAGAAGTTTAATTATTAACCAAATTCTACAAAATATATGAATTTAATTTGAAAAAATATATTCCAAAATTTGAATCATAAACATAAATATTATATAAAAAATTATATAATTTTTTAATAATAAATAATTTAAGAAAAAGTAATAATTAATTTTCATGTTAAAATTTAAATTAGTTTTAATGAGGATTAAAATAAAATAATATTGGTTAAAATAACCTAAAACATTTATGAAACATATTAGGTGACTATATATTGATTTAATAAAATATAAGGATCGATAATGATCTACTTTCATACCTGATTCATTTGTAAAATGGGGGTATATATTTTTTGTTTCAAAAAGTTGATGTGTATCCTCTACCACACTTATAAAATAGAAAACACACTTATCTTCTATTTAGAATCCAAATGAATTCTGGGTTCGGTCAATACCTAACCATATATATTTTTTAATTCCCCACCAATGTAATATAAGCCTTATATTTATTAGGAAACTCACCTAATAATTCTTTTTGTTCGAACTAAAGGAGGTTATCCGAAGAGCATGTATCATTCTTAATTAAATTATTTTGTTTATTTCGTCATCCACGTCCATAAAATATTATTCAAAAATTATAATATAATATAATAAATTTCTTAATTCTCATGAAATAGTATTATGATAACATTATAATCTATAACCATCTCCTCATCTATCTAATGGGAAATGAAACTGTTGATCATGAGTATAGAGGACTATAACCTAACGAACCAATGTAATTCATTTTCCATAACCATATCTCATGAAGGTATATACTGTTTTATTTAAAATATTTAAATGATATTTATAACATAAATATAAATATATAAATATAATATCAAATATTCTATCTTACCTCCCAATCCTTTGGAAAAATGATATTGTTGCTCGTGCGTACATGTGGACTACTTCTTGCACAAAGCGATGTGAATTTTTTTTCATTTTATTTTGAATTATTTTAAAATGAATATATATTTAATATATGTGATATTTGTATATAATAATTATTAGATAAATTCTATTTAATATTTTACTTTCTATCATTATTTCATCCATGAAAATAGAAATAACATTCCTCCATGTGAACGACATACCATGTTATTGAAATATGTAATTTATTTTCAATATATAAAATTTATTAATAACTATAAATAAATAAATAATTAATACATAATGCGAATATAGCGATTTTAAAATATGTATAATATGGATTCATTATGATAGTACAATTAAAAAAAACCAAACTAGAACATTCATAAATAATTAAGCAGATATTACCTGAAATGTGATTTTGTCTCAAAATAGTTTATATTCGGGTAATAAAATGTCATATGTAAACCATATAGTCTATGATATATATTAATATGGTTCTTAAATCGATGTATGAAATCAATTTATTTATTAAAAAGTATTTTCCAACTTGTATGAAGACTGTAGAGACATGAGGTAATTTATTTTCAGCTCACTTTTACTTCAGCGAGACTCATAGCTTATTTAAAAAATATTTTTTTTTTGTGGTGCATATAATGACCATGATTTTTTTTATTTTGATAATGAAAATTGTAGTATATAAATATCCATATAATGTTATTTATTTAATTGGTATTGTGATTCAAATGTTACCAGAGTGGTATCATTTTTATGATACAATCATTTTTTATCAAGATTATCTATAATTAAATTAACGATGATGAAATAACATGATATATCTCTCAATAAAATCATTTAAATTAATTTACTAAATTAATTTTTGGAAAATAAATGTTCCCTTTAAAATTACTCTCATTATGTACTCATGACACCAGAAGAATGATTTTAAGAAAAAACAACATTATTACTATGTTCATTTAAAAATTATTTTTTGTCGATGTCTATATTTTCTAAAAATGTTTTGAAGAATGTTTTTTAATTTATAAAATTATTATTTAATTAATTTTTTCCCATTTTTAAATTTTTATAATTTGGTTTAAAATTATGTTTCATTTCATTTTCTAATAAAGGTTTTTTAATTTTTTGAGGAAATGTGCAAGAAATATTTTTTTATAATGTGTGAAATGAATTTTATTTAATTTTATCATGGTATCCAAATGATTTTAAGCTTCATTTACAATTTTTCAAGTTTTTTTTCAATGTTTATTAATATTTATGAATTTTTCTGATTTTAAAGAAATATTTTCATAGATGAATGGTTATTTTCTTCATGAATTGTTCTATGTAAATTTTAAAAATCATTTTCTATATAAGATGACAGAATTTTATGTTTCATAGAATATAATGGAGCTATTATTTAAAGATATCAACATTATTATTTCTTTGTGTGATTTATTATTTGTTGTAAAAAATTTATGAAATTCATTTCCTTCCAAATTGTAATGTTATGATGAAGTCTTTATGAAACCCCTTTATTTTTATGAGTTATAATTTGATGAATTTTTTTTATGATCCCATGATACAAAATGTATGGGTTATATGATATATGGGACCTATATGTACTTATAATTTCTTGTTTAATTATTTATATATCATTAGATAAGTAATACTAGAATGGGGAGTGAACCTAGTTCAGTAAGGGACCCCTTCCACTGTTATAGTCATGGGAGTGAGCCTTTAATTCTATAATAGTTTGGGGAGTGATCTCTTTCCAATATTCTATCCTTTGAAATGATCATTGACTTGAAATTAAATGATTTTATATTCCTATTTTTCTTCCACAAATCTCTATATTATGTTAGTGTTATGTTCTCATGGATCTTGATCCATGATTCTTTTTTGATTTGTGTCTTATAAACACCCATGATTTATTCCATGACTCATGTTTCTAATCATTTATTTGTAGGATATGGTTTTCAAATGTTATTCTCATGTTATCATACTGTTATGCTAATGTTAGGTATATATCTCATGTGTTTACCCTTTCTGATAATCTACTGTCGCCATTTATTATATTTACTTTTATGATGTTATGATTAATGGTATTGTGTATGATATTCAAAATAAGGGTGTTAATTTTGAATCATATTTTTAGAGATTATATAATTCAATTTTGAACCATTCGTTCATGTATCCATGTTTCCAAAGGAACTATACCTATATTATTATGTAATGTATCATTATTTTGTATGATTAAAATTCATTTATTAATAAGTGATGTCTATGAATGAAAAGGTTGGATCAATATAATAACCTCCCTTTAAGTCTTCCAATGGGGCCAATTAGTTGTATTAGAGACTCGTTTCCTATTATCTTCTCTTACCTTTTACAATGATCAAGTATTTCAACATCTATTTTTAATTTATGATTATTATTTAATATTATATTATTGTCTCTATGACTAAATGTTATTATACTAAAAAAACAGTATTCATTAATGTTGAAAATTATGATCAGTAGAAAATTAAAATGAACGTCTACCTTAAATGTATAGATTTTTATAATTGTGGATCTATTGCTGATAAATATGAAAAACATGAGGCTTATAGAAAAGAACAATATCCTACTAAATAATCCTTATATTATTTAAATTGAAAATATTTGAATTAGTTTTTTGTGTGTTTTATGTGATGAATAATACAATGAGATATCTTTGTGTAATTATGCTTATCAAATATGAGATTCCATTTATGTATCTCATGAATCAACTTATAGTGTAATGGAAAAGTGATAAATACATATCTAATAATGTTTGATATATTTAACATAAATAAAACCAAATATATCTATGACATGTATCTCATGTATAATGTGATCACAAACTCTAAGATTATAATTGAAAAAATAATGATGGACAAAGACGATGTGATGTATATATTGAGATGTCTTCTAGAATGATGGATAAATATTGTAGTATCTATTTTAGAATCATGTGGCATTAGATAACTAAAAATCAAGGGGATGCTCATGATTTTTATAAGGTATAAATAATAGATGAAGGAAAACAATGAGGATGATGAATCAAGGTGAATTTTGTTTCTTATAAAGCCTGATAGATAAAATATAAATAATTTTTCAATATAGAATGGTTAAGTAGACGTGAAGATGATTAAGATAGTGATGGGTAAAAGAACATACTGTATAGAAACATTTATTTTTTTTAAATGAATAATTTTTTATATATGTCAAAATATAGAAGAATGTAGGAAAAAGTAGGATGTTAGAGGATAGAGTGGAAAAATTATGATTCTACAAATGTTGTTACCATATATGAATTTAAAAAAAAGAAAAGGTCATATAAAATCAAACTATCCCAATCTCAGGTATAATAAAAAATATTAGGAGAAATTGTAAATACCTAGGAAATAAATGATGGTCACTCAGAGTGAATATGAGGATATCTCAAGTGACTTATATTCTAGCTGAGAATATACCAAAGAAAAAAGAAAATTCATTATTTTTTGATACATCTTTAAAGGTAAATTATTGTTATGCTCTTATGCTTTGATTATTATGAAACTTATAATAAATAATTATAAGATTGAAATTCTATGACAGATGATAACATGAACAAGAAAAAATATAAAATATATAAAAAAGATTCATGCCTTACATGTAGTAGATAAATATGGTCTCAGTATAGAAAAAGAAAATAATATCAATATTAATAATTAAAATACTAATATTACATTGGTTAATGAAAAAATGTAAAACTATTTGGAACACATTTTTGAAAATATTAAAAAATTAAAAACATGTTGTTTGAAAAATAATCAAAAAAATCCAGATGAGGTTATGGATATAGACAGTAAGATATGTCTTATTTAAATTATTTCACTCCCACTTCTAAAAAATAGAATAAAATTTCCCATAAAACGGATGGTTTTTGGAATAATTATAAACATTTTAAACCTAAAAATTATTTTCTACATAGCTATTTTATTTTTATCTATTATAGTCATATAATAAAAATAATGATTCTAATTACATTAACTGGAATCCATTATGGGGCCAAATTGATCTATGTACCAAAATAAATGTTAATTTAATTAGTTATTGAATTTTTTTTGAAGAGATCTAGTATGAATATGGGGCATATTTATAGTGGATGATCTAGTTAAATAAAATCATACTATTCAAGATTCAATAATATTATAATTTTGGATAGTGGACTTATCACTTTTGGTGAAAATGAAATGGATTATTATTAAACATAAAAAATTTGGTAACTATGAATCTATCTTTGATTCAATGTTTTTATTTTTTAATGGTTTAATATAGAAATATAATAGAATTTCAGATCTATTTTATGATGGGTTTCATGAAAAATTTAAAAACAATATTTTTATTATTTATTATTCCAAGAAATATTTTTTATTTACATCATTAATAAATGAGAATTTTGATTAAGTTAATTTAAATTCATTATTTTCTCAAAAATTTATTCTTTGTGTACTTTTTATAGAGATTAATGGTTATATAATTTGAGAATATAAAAAATTCAATATATAATAACCTGGAATGTTAAATAAAAATGGTTTAGTAATGGATCTACCTAAGATATAATTCCCTAAAGCCAAAGTGTTTAATCCTTATCAAAATTGAATGAATCAAAAACATTCTTCCAAACCAATAAATAATTTTTATACCACAAAACCACTAGAACTGTTACATATGGATTTATTTATAACATATTGAGTTTATAATTTAATTAAAAACCCAATTATTATGTTATTATTAATGATTATTGAATATATAAATGATTTTTACTAGTTTACTATATTTAATCTAGTTTTTGTTTTAAAAAAATATTCTATATCAGTAGAAAACCGTAGTAGAATCCCATCAAAAACATAAGAAGTGATTGTATCCATGAGTTTATGAAACATGAATTTGAATATCTCTCATCGTAATATGACTATACTAATAATTTCTATGAACATAAAAACCCTAAACAAAATGGGTTTTTTGAGAGAAGAAATATGAGAATTTTTGAAATTTACCCAAATATGCTTACTAAATATTATTTACCAAAATACATTTTCTATTAAGAGATTAAATAATATTTATATGTAATTTATAGTGTACGTAGTAGGCCTATGTTAAAAAATGGTCAATATATATTATAGAACGGTAGAAAACCAAATGTAAATTATTTATTTTTTTGGATAAAAATTTAATATTTTAATAGAATAGAAAATTTAGACTAATGTACAGAAAAATATCTGAATTAATTTATGTTAGTTTTTAAACCACTATTAAAGCTTATATAGTCTATAAAATGAAATCATATATAGTGAAATATATTGATAGTGTAACTTTTGATGTGGCAGATCTATATGAACTAAAACTAACTATAAAAATCATAAGGATGATATATAAGATTTGAATATCAAGAATACCTATAAGTATATTTATATTTATATAGTTATACCAGATAAATATTATATCATAGATCATAAAATTTTTCTTGACCAATATGAATACTTTGAGGAACCAATATCTAAAATCCATCAAACCATTAGAATCTTAAAAATACTTCCACTAGATACAACTGTAAGAGACCTAGACATGGGAACTAAAAAAAGTCTAACATAAAAACATTGATAAACAATATCCCTTTATTTCATGACAAGAAACAAAGAACAATAATGAATCAATCAATGATAAAAATTTAGTACTACCAACTGACGAATAAATGAATCAGTTTAAAATGATGAAAATCTTAAAATTAGTAAGTAAACCTAAATGATACTTCAATATTTACACAATGTGGATCTATAGAAACAAGGGTGATAAATCTGGACTAATAGTTAGAAAAATATCATTATTGGTTTCACAATGTTATATCCAAGAAGAATTTGTTGACTATGACAAAAAAAATTTAACCAATGGATAAACATAAAGAAATCAGAATACTAATTTCTTTTACATCACATCATAATTTCAAATTATATAAAATCTATTTTAGGAGTGAGTTCTTAAATAGTTATATAATTGATGAATTTTTAGAGACGAACCAATAGGATTTCAAAATCCTCATTTTCCAAATCATGTTTTAAAGCATTCATTATCTTTATATTGTCTCAAAAAAGCCCATAGATATTGATATGATAAACAGAACACTTTTCATATTTCATATTTTTTTTGAAAAGGTGTTGTTGAAATTACTCTATTTATAAAATAAAATTCATAGGATATTTTTATTGTTAAAATATATAATAAGGATATTAGTTTTATATCATCAAAAAATTATTCATGTGTTTTATTTTCTACAATGGTAATTGTTTTGCAATGACTTTAATGGTTATGTGAAACTTATTTCATAGATTTGGAATTTTTAAAAAGAGGGGATACAATTTTTATAATCTATCAGTTACTAAAATGAAATTTTAAAATATTTTTTTTGTATAGCACTAAAGGTAGAGATATTCCCATTAGTGAAAGTTGTATCTAGTATCTAAAAGAAAATGGAAATTCATTTGACCATACTACTTATTGGGGTATGATTGGAATTTACTATTCTTAAATACTAATTGACTTGATATTATGTTTTGTGTGTGTATATGTGCCAACATTCAAGAAAAACAAAATGTATATCATTCAAATGTTGTTAAAATAATCATCAAATAACTGAAAAATACAACCCATTTTGGAATTTTGTACTCTAGAGGTCAGGAATTTGTATTAGTTGGTTAGTATGATGCTGATATTGGTGGTTCTAATATAAATAGAAAAACCTCAGGAATAAATAATATTTTGTACAAATATCTAGTTTCATGTTACAGAAAGAAACAACTCTCTTTTATTATAAACCACTAAAGATAATTATATTTTTATAGGTAGTTGTTGTGAAAAAATATATATATATGAAAAACACATTACATGAATATTGTTATCAATTTCATTGTATGACTTACATTAGGAAAAAAATTTCCATAAATATATCTAAGTATCATGTTTCTCGCCCATAGAGAAAACATATTGATATAAGGCATAAATTTATTAGAGAAAATTTTCGAAAGGAAGATATGACTCTTGAGTTCATTAGAACTAAACATTAGAGATTATATTTTTACTATACCTATGAATATAGAGAAACTAAATAATATCAAATATTATTTAGGAATTAATAGTTATTCTAAAATCCTTCAATTCAATTTTTAATCCTTTTATTTTTTTAAAAAAATACAACTCATAAGATATAACTTAAATAAGTAATTTTTATTTAATTTATGTTTTATCTACTATTATTGATTAAGTAACCATTATATTTTTTTCATACATTCTGTTATGTTACATTGAATATTTAGTTATGCGGTTAGTACACATTCTATGAGCACTCTAAGTAACTCTATGTTTACAACTAGTTAACCTGCCTTGAATGTTAGATTTTTATATTTTAAATAATTTATTTAGTATTTTTTTTTATTATTTTATCCCTAAACAGATGAATAAAATTTAGATTATAATATAAGTCATCATAGGTCTCTATCATAATTAGTTTTTCAAAACCCAAATTTTTGCTCTCTCGAATTGATATTTCTAATGTCTCTTTATGTTTTCAAATTTATCCAAAAAATTTATATTTATGAATCAAAATATAATGATGGTTAGACTATAAATATCTCATGAAGTCGAATAACATTTTTTTTCTACTTCAGAGA
The DNA here is from genome assembly GCA_963277665.1 of Viscum album. Taxonomy (NCBI): domain Eukaryota; kingdom Viridiplantae; phylum Streptophyta; class Magnoliopsida; order Santalales; family Viscaceae; genus Viscum; species Viscum album. The sequence goes on from OY728162.1 coordinate 134,638,492, forward strand.
GATCTAAAGTGGGCCAAGGTAGCTTGAGTGAAATATTGAATCTTTTCAATCCCCATTTTGTAATGTAAATTGTTTGTGTATAAATTGAAGTGGATTATGAATGATTGTAGTCTATGAAATATTTTGTCTAGAAGTATATTAAGAATCATGGATTGAGTGTATAGATTATGGATAATGGTAAGACATTTTATCCTTGATTTGTTTAGGGTTTTTATTATAATATGGATGACATTTCTAATGATATGTGAAAACATTTCAATAGTTTTAAATTGATAAATTCATGTTTTATCTTCAAATATTTGTGATAAAATATTATATATGACTCAATATTTAGAGCATGAGTATTATCAAATTTCAAATCCAATCAATCATTCTCATTTTAGGTTGTTAACTTCTTGAGGGAGCTAATGGCGAATAAGAATCTAGAAAGAAAAACTATTATAGAATCAAATATGGAATATAAATTCACAGTAATATTAATCTAGAATCTGATTAGTCCAATGAATGAGGACTTCAGTATCTGAAGGAATACTAATTATTTATTTCTATTTTTGATGAATAATTTAGTTAAAATAAGCCAAACCAAATATATTATAGGACCTTCATCTGAGCTGTACAAGACCTCTTATAATTTTAACCCTTTTCCATACCCAATATTTATCTTAATCCTGTTATAATATAAAGGAATAGTTTTCTAGGAAGAGGAATATTTATTTCATCATTTAATTTTCACCTTAATGATAAGATTTGGAGGAATAAAAAAGATAACTGGAACCCATAGAGAAATGTATTATTAATGGGTAATAAAAAACATCATGAAATATCTAACCATCTTGATAATTATATTACACCAAGAAACCAAGTAGATACAAATCTATAAAATAAATAAATATTTGAGTATTTATATGATGTTAATAATTTTTCTTTGGATTTTCTAGATGAGTAAATAGAGATACCTCACATTAGTGAGTATGACAGGGAAACACTTGAATATAATATGGATTCCACTCATGTAGTGTATTTTGGACCTTCAAATTCTCTATTAACTTTGACTTCATGATTAGAAGAGTTATATGTTTAATACTATGATGATACTAAGGTATCAGTATGTTTTTTTTATGAACAAGATGCATGGGAGGACCACGACTAAAGTGAGTTTGAAGAATGTGATGAAATTTTTGAAATATTTTCTACTTTGAGACCTATCATTTGATGAAATCCTTATAGAAGTGTAAGGTATGTATCTCCTAGGTTTATTTTATGTTGATGTTCATTGTGATAATATACTAGGGAATTTTATAGCTTCCATCACATATATTTAGAAACCACATAATGAATCACTAATTTTCGATATTGATTATCAATATAAAATGGACGATTCTACTCTTAGGCAATTAGTTGAAAAAATACATGATGAATTTTTTTCAAAACCTTAATAAGGATATTAGGTTACCAATGAAAAAATGATATATATAATATTGTATCTATTCATATATAACATCTTGAAGTTGATGAATAAGATCATAAAGAATAATACAATCAATCCTTGATATTAGAGTTAGTAGAGACTATAGGTGATTTCGATGGTAGGTAGTTTGCTTCTGAACTATTGAATTATGTACCTTATTTTTATCCTTATATATCTTTTGAGAATAAATAAGATTTTAATGAGTTCAAATAATATTTTATGGGTGTCTTGAAATAGTTATATATTTATTTTTGAAGCAATGTGGAACCAATTATAAAATATGAAATCTCTAAGATAGACAGTCTTTTAATATCTCATTTTCAACCAAAACGTCATCTACAAATATTTATGAAGATAAATGTGATTGATAATTTTGGATCCTGTGTTTTTTAAATGATATTCTATAGTGCATGATATTTTTGTTAGATCGTGTATTTTTTAATGTAATTTTTCTTTACATCAACTTCAGATTGTCCTTTAGAAACTTCTAATATTCTACCTCCTGCACCTATGAAAAGTACTAATATGAATGATCACATTAGATTTCTAATTCATGGTGAGTTTAAAGTAAGTTTTTATAAGTTTAAAAAAAATAAGATATATGGTATTTACAATATTTTTAACACTTGTATAAAATACCTTAGTGATGGTCAGAAGATTTTTAATTAATGATGGTAGAGAGAGACATATAATTTGAAGGGACGTTGATTTTTTATCATATGGATATTTATTAAAGTTATCTAAAGGAATTATTCAGATCATTACCTAGTGATATCACAATGGCACCTTTAACTAATGAATTCAAATATATATATTGTATAATTTTAAGGTTATTACTCTTGTTTTGAAATGCTTTTTGGATAACAAGGACGATTAATTTATGGATAAAGAGGTTTTTTCAATGTATTTGAAGGACTTCACTAGGATGATTGATTCACAGATTTATATTTTCAATACATAAAATATATATCATCCTTATAAACATATTTATTTATACCCAAATACTAAATCATTCTATACTAACCCTTTTTTCTTATCTCCTATAAATGTTTTTCAACATATTCACCCAGTTTATAGGTGTGGGGTTTTAAAAGAATCATTTTCCACCTCTTAACAACAACCTAACTCTCTTAAAATTTTCTATGGAGTGTGATCAATGCCTTACATCATAATTTGGAGGGTATGAGGAGAATATTTACTGAAAAATACTTTTCAAATGTCTTCATATTCCATGCCTACAATCTTATCACTTAGCTTCATGTTCTTGATTAGTTTCTACCACTAATCAGATTATCCCTATAAGAGATATAATTCCAATTAAGATTTATATTGTTCAGAAAATTGTAGTATTGTATATAAATTTTCTATATTTTTTCCCATTTTTAAATGATAAATAGAATAGAGTTTACACTAAAATCCAGTGTTCCTTGATGTATGAAGGATTAAATAACTAGATGTTATTTACTTGGTGAAGATGAATGTTCCATATGGTTTAGGTTATTAACCATGACATTTTTAACTAATACATAATCATTATGATGTTTCCAACTCCACCCCCACATGTTTGAACGACCTCCATAACATTTTCAATTTTATTAATTATTTACATGTTACCTTATATTTCCCATCATTTTATATAGAAAAAGAAATCCAAATTGATATTTTTCGTACAATTATAAATAATATTATAATTATTTCATAAATATTAACTATATATTTTAATTTCATGCCTCTATGATGATATCTGTTAATATTGAAAAAATATTTCATTATCTATATATCTGTCACAATTAATTGTAAAAACAATGCTATTTACAAGAGAATATCCCCTATAAATTTTAAAATAGGTGTATAATAAGGCCTCTTTTTCATGCAGTGGGTGATGATCATGTTAATACTCAATGGGTTAATTTTAGGGTTATTACCACCATGTACAACATTGAAAAATCCACGTCCAGATATTGTATCTAGATAAGGATTTCATTTCTTGTATCCACTTTCATTATACTTCACTATAATTTTAAAACAATTTCATATGTTTACACTTATCTAAATTACTATTACTAAATAATTTTTGGTTCCTATTTTCAAAAATATCGAAACCACCTTTGATACCAACTATGGAATCCTACCTTTTTAATACGTAAAACATTATTAGATAGTAAAACATTTAATAAATTATAGTTCTTTTTGAGGTTTAATATCTTTGAAATTCTAAACATAATACATGAAAAAAATAGTAATTACAAATCCACTTGAAATGATTCTTTGTTGATTTATCCGATATTACGGTTACTATATCACATTTTTATGGGACATAAATAAAATTAAAGGGATGAGAAAAAGACCTTGTACGGGGATAAACAAAGGAGATATTTTTTATATGATCATGTGCTATAATAATTGGGAAAGACCATAATTATAAAGACCCGGCCTTAAACCTTACTTAATCTTGAATTAAATTGAATAGTTCACATTGAGGATCTTTTCAGGTTTAGAGTTTTATAGAATCAGGACATAGCTATTACATCTTTATGATTAAAAAGTAGAAAAATCTACTCAGTTTCCATTTTTTCACCAAAATAAAAACTCTTGAACAAAAGAGTCATGTCTAGTTCCTTGTTTTAGACAGCCTGACATTTCCATGATCCCATCCATGACCCTATTCAACTTTATGTCTTCTAAAAACATTTCAAAAATGTGGGATGAGCATAAAAAGCTCAGTAAGGGTTATAACAGTACAGAAATAAAAAATTAGTCCATTTATACATAAGAATAAATGAAATCATAATTTACTCATAAAACATAAGCCATTTAACATACCTCATGAAATCATAATATTTATGCATAACTCAATAGAAATCATAAGGCATAAAGGTAACTTGAGGCATTCATAACATTCTTACGTAGGGAGTAACCCTCATGGTTACGTTTGGAATACCCATCACAATATATTCCCTAAATCTTTTTGGAGAGACCTTAACGTTTAAATCCTTCGTGTTACCCAATGCATTGGAGAGCTGTATCGGGCTCACCTTCCCTTAGTTTTTCACGGAACCATTTGACATCATAATAAATGCCCAAGAACCACAACATAATCATAGAACCTATCTTAAGTATAAAATGAAGATAACATTCCCATATTGCAATAACAATATGACATTTAAAGATATTGAAATAATGAATCCATTCTGAAAACCATTTTCAAACCCATTTAAAACATTTAATAAAGATATTTTTGAATCAAAGTGTCCCATACCACTTGGAAGCTTTTAAAATTTAATTCCAATCATATCCATATAAATAAATCCTTAAAAACATTTTGAAAACATGGATATTAATGAAAAAATTTTATAAGAATAAATCATTAAATCATTTTAAACTATATTTTAGTTAAAGGGTTTTTAACAAAATGAGAGACACTTGAATACAATAATTGAGGAATAACATTTAATCAGAACTTTGTAATATCATGAGAATAAATGGATTAATGATATATTATTCCAAAGGACAGTATATGGACCATATAATAGTGAATTGGTTCATAACAACAATGAAGTATCAATAGAATTGTAAAATGAGATGAAATCCATTATAAAGAAGGTATCCTTAAATTAAGGATAAATCATTCTCATAATTATGTGTGAAAAATATAAATACTCAAAATATAAGTCGATATTAAGTGTAAAAAAACCAGAGGTCATTCACACATATTCGAAGGATGACATATTCAATAACTACAAGTTGAACCCAAAGGTATTGAAATTGGGTTAAGATGTTTCCTCAGTAAAATTCGACAGCCTAACGACATCATATTAAATTTCATAAAAATAGTTTATGAGAGATAAAATGTTATCTCATCACTTGGACATAAAATTTAAATCAATAAGGATATATAATAACATATACCAACATAAAAAGATGTAAATTAAAAGACATAACAAAATAAGACTTTTTAAAAGAGGAGTGTGAATGGTTCCCATACCGATTCGGGATACATTCGAAACGTACACCCCATGAAAGAAGGGTCATAAAATGAAGATTTAAATAACCATAAATGAGAGAATATTATACAAATAGTAAAATACTGGGTAGTACATACACCACACAAAAGGAAATAGTGGCAAATTTAGCATGAATCACACGGGAATAAAAAGTGAGATGAAAATCCCCTTATGAAAATTCGGCAGCCTAACGGCGCCACATAAAACATCCAAAATGGATTGATGAGATAAAATAGGGTCTCTCATCATATTAACATAAAATTTACAGCACTAGGAATATAAAATAATATCCCCCCAACATAAGAAAGAGGATCTTAATGTAAGTTACCTAAAAAGAGTACTTCAAAATAAAGAGAGAGGTAAGATCCCTTACCTCAAGTCCGACTTTTCTTGTTCATTTCTTTATATTCCTGAATAGTAAACTTTTGTCAATTTATAATTTCATAAGTACCTACTTTAAATTTTATTATTCAATTAATATCACATATTATAATGTTATAATAATTAGTTAATTATGTGAGTTAATATCATATGTTTTTGTCGATGTTTGGTAAATGAGTAAAAAATGAACTAGTTTGAAAAGAATCATCCATGTATTTTTAAGTACATCATCTCCAGAATAGTATTAATGATTTAAATATCATATATATCCAGTAAAAATTCATTTTATACTATTTCATAACATTTGGAGATAAAAATAATTGAAATTCACCATTCATGGTGACGGTATATCGTACGTACACATGAACACTACTTTCATTTCTTTGTTATATTAATAGAATTAAAAATAATTGAGATATATATACATATATTATAATTCCATTATAATATATATGTTATATATGTCACATATGTTAATTAATTTCATTCTTTATACATTCCATGTTTTGCAAGAACGAGTCATATCACTTGTGGAGGCGGTAGTCTGCACTTCCTCATATGAAATTATCGCATTTTCCCAACATGAAAAGAATAAAGGTATGTTTTAAATATAAAATAAATAAGAATATATAAAACCTAAATACCATATATATCATATATAAAATATAGTGACATCATAATGTCCACCTTTAAAGGCGTTAAAATAATATTGAACAATCATCATTTCGTGAGGCAGTAATTCACCATCCACAGAAACAGTATGTTCATTAACCATTAGACGGATGTGTGTGTAAGTGTATCTATAATCCTTCTTATAAAAAAGTCCTAGTATATATAATATACTAGTTTTTTTCAAAATAAATAAATAAAAATAGTTTAGGGCGTTGGAGAAGAAAAATAAAACAAAATAACATACGAGAAGACATTACCTTTAAATCGGGGAACTCCCTTTGGTTTGAACCAAAAGGGTTTTTTGAAGATCTTTATGCCTAAGGTGAGGCTTCAATAATAAATATAGGGATGTGGATAGATGAAATGGGAAGGGTTTGGATGAGAAAAAGGCTTGAGATGTGTGGGTAAGGAGGTAGAGGTGGGGGCCTTTTATAAGAGGAGAGGAGGGGAACTCATGGAATGTCAAGAAATGTTACTTGATTTTAAAAAGAGTTTCATATTTTAAAGGTCCCAAATTGATATATTTCGAGGATAAGGTGATAAGAGTTCGAAATATACTCATCCAATAGGTTTTTTTCAAGTGTATGTCTTATATTTTACATTATCATTTCATTTTATTTAAATCGTTCATTAATGAGGTAATTGCTGCATCATCATGGTGTCATAAATAATTTAATTTATTTAATGTCTAAAAATTATAAAAAAAAATAATATGATGTAGAAATAATTTTATTTTTCCATTTACTATTTATATTCCAAGATATCGTTTATGTAGACATAAATAAAATTATTTTACTTTGGTGTTACATACTTTTGTTACATTATCCTTTCTTTAAACAAAATATGATAAAAGGTCACTATCATACTAAAGTGATTCCATGGGGTACCAAGGTTGGCAGCAGGCATCCCATGGTCGGAAATGAAACCACCAGCAGAATTAGGACACATGTTGCGGTCATTTTATAATTTTATGATATTATTTTCTTACCCTTAATTACCCTATTACTAATTAAACACGATAATTAAGGATAATTACTGTCGTCACTATTCATAATGTCCAAAAACAAAAGAGTCTTAATTAAATTTTTTGGACATTCTGATTCCAAATATGGAATCCATTTTATCAAATAAAAATAAATAAATTTTAGTAATTAATTTAAAAGTAAATCCCATTGTCAAAACAAAAGATGAGTTTTTAAGAAGTAAACTTTACGAATGATTGACTTGTTTTTACATCCAATTGAAAAGTGAAATTACTTCCAATGAACAAAATTGGCTTAAGTGATAAAGACATAATTCAATTATACTTTAAAAACAATTAAAATAAAAATCTATATATATAAATAAATTGGATGAAAAGGCAAATTTGAATTAAAAACTGTATTTTTCACTATTCATTAAAAAAAGTATTATCTGAAAAATAAAAAAAATTAACCCTAAGTTATATTTGATTTTTCAAATTCAGAATGATTTCAATTTTACCAAATTCAATACATATTATTTTCATTAATAAATCATATAGTTAATTCCTGCTATCAAAACAAATAGCAGGTGTTTTGAAAGCAATATCTATGAAAAGTTTGGCACTTGTGTATGTGCATTTTCAAAGAGAAATTCATTCTAATGAACACCATTGAAATAAATTGTAAAAATATATTATAAGTAAACATGAAAACCAATTAAAAAATAATCTATCCATATATATAAATTAGATGAAAAAGTAGTTTTGATTTTAAATGCAATATTTTTCACTATTCATTAAAAAATGAACATTGTCACAAACATACCAAAAAATTAACCAAAGTAAATTTCAATATCCCAATCATAAAGAATAAGTTTATTTTGACAAATATAGCTCATAAAATTGTCAAAAATATATATTTAAAATAGGTTCTCCATAAAAAGGCGGTAAAACAATCATTTAAAAATATTAGAGTATTTATTCTTAAAATTGGATTCATTTGGATTTTAAGCCTCTAACATTTATTAGATAAATGTAAAAATATTTAACAAACATATGTAATAATTTTTTAGTTATTTTTATTCATTCCCTCCATTACAATGGCTAGGCATTAACTATTATAATATTATTATATTATTAGTGTGCAACGTAAGATTTCAAAGCAACTCGTTGTTTCTTATTGGGTATGACATCGAGCATAGCATTCCCTTTAAAGTAATATTAACATTTTATTCACAAAAATTTCATGAACCTTAGAATTTAATAATATTTATTTACCTGGGATGTTACATCCTTCCCCCATTTTGTGAATTGTGTCCTCGCAATTTCAAAATTGGGCTTGGAAGCTTCATTGAAAGTCTCACATTAGAACAAGAGTCAGTAAAACTATCACTTTAAAGAAAGGGAGAGAAGTAAAAAAGTCACCCGAGTTAACCCATACTAGGATTCCAAGTAGTAAAATATGGATATTGAGGAGAAAACAAAGGGTCATGTTCTGATGGTGGTTGATAGTAAACATGTCTAGGAGAAAGTTAACCACAAGAAAATCACAAACTTGTGATGGGTTAAACGGTATTCGATTCCCTGGTAGAAAAATTTAACAGACAACATTTATGTTTTAAGTTACTTTTCATTGAAGAATTTATTTTTGAGATTAACTAAATCATAATGAAACATACTTACTTGTTAGGTAGACATTCATCTTTTACTAGATTTCTTAATCAAACTCATATTTTCTCCAAAAGACGAGTATTTAGGAGGACTTGTTCGCATTAAGAGTACTATAATAAACTTATTGAGAATAAACTAATCCACAAAAGAGAAGTATATATTTCTCATGAATTTAGATCTCAACCAAACCCAAAACATAATGTTTAGTATGAGATCAGATAATACCCAAAAGAATATTTTTTTACAAAACGAAAAACTACTCCTAATTTCAAAAAAATTTCAAACAAAACCCAAAGTTCAACAATGACCATTCAATAATCATCTATCCATAAAATTTTTCAATGTAACCCAAACTAATATTGAAACCCAAATCTCTTAAGGATTTAATCACATAGTCTCCTAAGATAAATCTTAACATTTTTCTACAAAATAACATCAGTTACTCTTATAGTCTCATACTGAAAAGTAATTATCCTAATCACATATCCTCCATGATAGGATAATAATTTTCATTGATTACCCATGAATAAATTTAATATTAATTCATAAAATCATATATCTAAAAAGAATCATTCAAACTAACCAGGGACTTCACATAGTCATGTGGTAGGCGATAAATACGAGTTGCACTTTGGTTGTGGGTTTGATTCCTGCAGCTTCATTCGACGTGACAGGTTGTCACACGGTCTGTGTGTTTTCCTTTTTCCAAAACTATATAATTCATAAAACATCACCCAAAAAGAGATAACATCTTCAAAAATTACCATAACATGTTTTAACCACAAAGTTTATCTAATAACTTCCATTTTGCAACCCAAAATGTATTAACCAGTAATTTCCTCATATTTAAGGATCATATAAACCCAAATGGTTTTTTATAACTATATCCACAAAAGAAAGGATAATTATTCCTTGAATAAAATTTTCGTATATCAAACATCAGGGTTACATATACAATAAAAAGTCTTCTAATGTAACCCCATCATCAAAAGATACATAATACATCTAAGAATTTCACCATCATAAATCTACCATAACTCTTGAATCCCTTATATGATGAATTATTACTCATTAAACATTCTACATGATCCATTAACTTATTCTGAAATACTTTTTTCATACAAAAAAATTCATGAATCATATCCTAAGATTCCAAGAATTGGAAAACATATGTTAAGAAATAATACTTACCTTTCATTGGTCATTATTAGTTTCTTCATCCTCAATCAGAATGGCATTGGGTATTGGTAAATGAATATTTGTACGATCATGGTGACCCCATTCCCAAAACATCTTCGTAGGAAATGTGTTTTCATAATGACAATGCACACCACATTTAAAACATTCAATTTATCCTTCAAAAAGATCTTCTTTCCCTTTCATAGAGTCAACTAGATGCTTCCTTTTTCCATGCCAGGTTCTTACTTTATGACCTGCATTTCCACATCTATAGCATCTTTCTGTCCCTTTGAAACATTTTCCTATGTGTTTGTTTCCATATCTTTGACACATAGGTTTTTTAACATACTTAAATTTATGATTATTACATGAACTTCCATAGGGATTTGTTTCCTTCATATACGATGCCTTATAAAAATCACTAAGGTTGAGGTGGTCAATCATGACTCCAGATAGTTGGTTGAGGATAACCACAAGAGTTCTCATTGTAGCGCCCATATCATTCAGTTATTCTTTCATAAAATCGTCACAGTTTTTTTTTCAAATCCATTGTTACCTTAATTCCTGCTAGATCCATCCATTTACTAAAACCAAAAAGATCAGTGTGAGTATATCAGGAAAATCATCATATAATAAAGAGGAATATAAACACCAAGATCTAGTTATCCATGTTATATCAAACTCATTCTAACATTAAAAAAAATGACTCCATCTAATATACTATCCATTGTGGTTATACACAACTTGTCACTTTTTCTTAAAAAACACACTAACCTCTAAAGTTATCTAAACCGACCTTTGATACCAACTATAAAGACCTGGCCTTAAACCTTACATAATCTTGAATGAAATTGAATAATTCACATTGAGGATATTTTCAGGTCTATAGTTTTAAAGAATCAGGACAAAACTATTACATCTCAATGATTAAAAAGTAGACAAATCTACTTAGTTTCCATTTTTTCCTCAAAATAAAAACTCATGAACAAAAGAATCATGTCTAGTTCCTTGTTTTAGACAGCCTAACATTTCCTTGATCCCATCCTTGACCCTATTCAACTTTATGTCCTGTGAAAACCTTTCAAAAAAATGGGATGAGCATAAAAAGCATAGTAAGGTTTATAACATCACGGAAAGAAAACATCAGTCCATGTATACATAAGAATCAATGAAATCAAACTTTACTCATAAAACATAAGCAATTTAACATAACTCAGAAAATCATAATATTTATGCATCACTCAATATAAATCATAAGGCATAAAGGTAACATGAGGCATTCATAACATTCTTATGTAGGGAGTAACCCTCATGGTTACGTTTGGAATACCCATCACAGTATATTCCCTAAATCTCTTCGGAGAAACCTTAACGTTTAACTCCTTCGCATTAACCAATGCATTGGAGAGCTATATCAGGCTCACCCTCCCTTAGTTTATCACGGAACCACCCGTCTTCATAAAAAATGCCCAAGAACCATTACATAATCATAGAACATAAATTAATCATAAAAGAAAAGATAACATTCCCATATTGCAATAACAATATAACATTTTAAGATATTGAAATAATGAATACATTCTAAAAACCATTTTCAACCCAATTCAAAACATTTGATAAAGATATTTTTGAATCAAAGTGTCCCATACCCCATTGAAGATTTTAACATTTTAATCCATTAATATCCATATAAATAAATCCTTAAAAACAATTTGAAAACATGGATATTAAATAGAAATATTTATAATCATAAATCATTAAAACATTTAAAACGATATTTTAGTTAAAGGGTTTTTAACAAAATGAGAGACACATGAATACAATAATTGAGGAATAACATTTAATCAGAACTATATAATATCATGAGAATAAAGGGATTCATGATAAATAATTCCAAAGGACAGTATATACACCATATAAGAGTGAATTGGTGCAGAACAACAATGAAGTCTCAATAGAATTGTAAAATGAGATGAAATCCATTATAAAGAAGGTATCCATAAATTAAGGATAAATCAATCTCATAATTATGTGTGAAAAATATAAATACACCCAATATAAGTGGATATTATGTGTAAAACAACCGGAGGTCATTCATACATATTCATAGGATGACATATTCAATAACTACAAGTTGAACCCAAAGATATCGAAATTGGATTAAGAAGTTCCCTAAGTAAAACTTGACAGCCTAACAACATCACTTTAAAATTCATAAAATTAGTTGATGAGAGAGAAAATGGTATCCCATCACTTGGACATAAAATTTACATCAATAATGATATAGAAGAACATATACCAACATAAAAAGAGGTAAATTAAAAGACATTACAAAATATGTCTTTTTAAAAGAGGAGTGTGAATAGTTCCCTTACTGGTTTGGGATACTTTCGAAATATACACCCCATGAATGAAGGGTCATACAATGAAAATGTAAATAACCATAAATGAGAGTATATTATACAAATAGTAAAATATTGGGCTGTACAAAAACCACACAAAAGGAAATAGTGGCAAGCGTAGCATGAATCACACGGGAATAAAAAGTGAGATGAAAATCCCCTTCTGAAAATTCGGCAGCCTAACAACGCCACATAAAACTTCCAAAAATGGATTGATGAGATAAAATAGGGTCTATCATCATATAAACATAAAATTTATAGAAATAGGAATATAAAAGAACATCCTCCAACATAAGAAAGAGGATCTTAATGTAAGTTACATAAAAAGATTACTTAAAAATAAAGAGAGAGGTAGGATCCCTTACCTCAAGTCAAAATTTTCTTGTTCATTTCATTATATTTCAGAATAATAAACGTTTTTCAATTTATAATTTCTTAAGGAACTCCTTTAAAGTTTATTACTCAATTAATATCACATATTATAATGTTATAATAATTAGTTAATTATGTGAGTTCATATCAAATGTTTTTGTCGATGTTTGGTAAATGAGTCAAAAATGAACTTGTTTGAAAAGAATCATCCATGTAGTTTTAAGTACATCTTCTCCAGAATAGTATTAATGATTTAAATATAATATATATACAGTACATATTCATTTTATACTATTTCATAACAATTGGAGATAAAAAGAAATGAAATGCACCGTTCATGGAGATGGTAGGATGTACGTACGCATGAACGCTACTTTCATTTCTTTGTCATATTAATGGAATTAAAAATAATTGAGATATATATATAATAATTCAACTTTAATATATATGTTATATAGCTCACATAAGTTAATTGATTTCATTCTTTATAAATTCCATGTATCGCATGAACGAGTCACATCACATGAGTGGGGCAGTAGTCCGCACTTCCTCGTATGAAATTATCACATTTTCACAACATGCAAAGAATAACGGTATGTATTAAATATAAAATACAGAAGAATATATAAACCATAAATACCATATATATCATATATAAAATACAGTGACATCATAATTTCCACCTTTAAATGTGTTAAAAGAATATTGAACAATCATCGTTTCCTGGGGTAGTAATTCGCCATCCATAGAAACAGTATGTTCATTAACCATTAAACGGATGTCTGTATAAGTGTAGCTCTAATAATTCTTATAAAATCATCCTAGTATATTTATGATACAGGTTTTTTTACAATATAAATTAATAAAAATAGTTTAGGGGGTTGGAGAAGCAAAATAAAACAAAATAACATACGAGAAGACATTACCTTTAAATCGGGTAACTCCCTTTGGTTTGAACCAAAAGGGTTTCTTGAAGAGCTTTCTTACTAAGGAGATGCATAAATAATAAATAGAGGGATGTGGATAGATGAAATGGGTAGGGGTTGGCCGAGCCAAAGGCTTTAGAGGTGTGTATAAGGAAGTAGAGGTGGGTGCCTTTTATAAGAGGATATGAGGGTCACTCATGGAAAGCCAAGAAATGATACATTATTTTAAAAAGAGTTTCGGATTTTAAATATCCTAAATCGATATATGTAGAGGATAAGGTGATAAATATTCTACATATACTCATTCAATAAGTTTTTTCCAAATGTATGTCTTATATTTTACATTATCTTTTCATCTGATTTAAATCGTTCATTAATGAGGTAATTGCTGCATCATCATGGTGTCATAAATAATTTAATTTATTTAATGTCTAAAAATTATAAAAAAATATAATGATGTAGAAATATTTTTATCTTTCCATTGACTATTTATAGTGCAAGAGATAGTTTATTTAGACAAAATTAAAATCATTTTACTTAGGTGTTACATACTTTGGTTACATTATCATTTCTTTAAAAAAATATGATAAAAGGTCACTATCACACTAAAGTGATTCCATGGGGTCCCAAGGTTGGCACAAGGAATCCCATGGTAGGCCGTGACACCAAAAATATGATTAGTACACATGTTAGGGTCAATTTATATTTTTATGATATTATTTTCTTAAAATTAATTACCCGATTACTAATTAAACACGATAATTAAAGATAAATACCATCATTACTATTCATAATGTCCAAAAACAAAAGAGTCTTAATTTAATAATTTGGAACTTATGATTCCAAATATGCAATTAAATTTATCAAATTCAAAACACATAAATTTTAGTAATTAATTTTAAATTAAATCATGTTGTCAAAACAAAAGACGGGTTTTTAAGAAGTAAAATTTATCGAAAGATTGACTTTTTTTACATCCCATTAAAAAGTGAAATTACTTCTAATGAATTTTTTTTAATTGATAAACACATAATTCAATAATACTTTAAAAACAATTAAAATTAAAATCTAAATATATAAATAAATTGGATGAAAGGGCAGTTTTGAATTAAAAACTGTATTTTTCACTATTCATTAAAAATAGCATTATCAGGAAAATACCAAAAACTTAACCCTAAGATATATTTGATATTTCAAATTCAAAAATTAATTCCGTTTTACCAAATTCAAAACATAGAATTTTCATTAATAAATCATATAGTTAATTCCCGCTGTCAAAACAAATAGCGGGTTTTTTGGAAGTAATATCTACGAAAAGTTTGGCACTTGTTTATGTCAATTTTAAAAGTGAAATTAATTCTAATTACCACCATTGAATTAAATTGTAAAAATATATTATAATTAAACTTTACCACCAATTAAAATGATAATCTATCCATATATTTAAATTAGATGATAAAGCAGTTTTGATGTAAAATGCAATATTTTTCACTATTCATTAAAAAATGAATATTGTTAGAAACATACCAAAAATTTAACCAAAGTAAATTTCAATATCCCAATCATAAAGAATAAGTTTATTTTAAAAAATAGTGCTTATAAAATTTTAAAAAGTTATATTTAAAAAAGGTTATCCATCAAAAGTCGGTAAAACAATCTTTTAAAAATATTAGAGTATTTATTCTTAAAATTGTATTCATTTGGATTTTGAGAATCTAACATTTATTGGATAAATGTAAAAATATTTAACAAACATATGTAATAATTTTTTAGTCATTTCGGTTCATTCCCTCTATTACAATGGCTAGGTGTTAAATATTATAATATTATAATATTATTAGTGTGCAACGTATGATTTCAAAGAAACTCATTGTTGCGTATTGGGTACTCCATCGAGCATAGCATTACCAATAAAGTAATATTAACATTTTATTCACAAATATTGATAAACCTTAGAATGTAATATTATTTATTTACCTTGGATGTTACAATAAAAACATGAGGCATAACATAATGTAATGATCATGAAGTATAAGTTGGAAATTTTTCGAAAACCAAAAAGCGTAACATTCCTAAACATATCGTCTAAGTTTATCACCAAGGATTCATAAATAATAGTTACCAAGGATTCATTTGTGGTTTGATCTATAGATACAGATTTTATATCCAATTAACTATAGTGATTTTAATGAGAACCCTAAATATTTCTAAATTATTGTGATCCATATACATTATAAGATAACATTTCATTAATAACCTCTGAAAAAATGAATATAATTCATGTAAAATTTAGAAACTTTTTAAATAGATAAAGGAATGATAATTTTGTTATTTTTAACCCATGAGAAATTAATATAGGTTTCACACTTATAATTACCCATGAAAAATAATCATTCATACATCTAAATGAATACCCATAAATAGTGAAATTGGATGAGTATTCACAATATAAGAATATTTATTTTATAGGAGAAAAAAACTAGAAAATAAATTTTGCAACAGGATAAGTATGAGATGTGTATTATGTGCAGGTAATAATGGGTGTCAACAGAGGTCTCCCATTGATAGAACATTATTTGGGATGTAATTGGATAATAAAATGTGGATGAAAGGAATGTAATTTAATATTTATAATAAATACCTCAAAAGTATTACATAGATAGAAAATACGAACATGGGATTTCCCTTTCCTTAAGTTATTTTTACCTAAAGCATAAATAGGGAAATACTACGACATTGGAGACACATTATTGGGATAATAGAGAGGTGAAATGATAAAAATTTCATGATTTAGAAATTTTGAGTGGAGGGGAGTAAGAGAATGTGTAGATATTTATAGTAAAAGAGGAGGAGTAGCTTAATAACATATAAATATTATATTACCCATAGTTGTTTCTAATATATATATATATATTTATGGGCTATTTTATACTATTTTATTGATTTTTATCTGAATATAATTTTGTTAAATTACATAAGAAATGTATAAGAAAATTTTTCATAAAATAGAGTTTTTAACATCAAAATATTCATTTTAGATATTGGAAAGTCATTGAAAAGTTATGAAATTGATTTCAATCCATTAAAATACATAATATTAAAAAATATATTTATGGTCATATATTATATTTATAATTTATTAAATCAATATTTCATATATTTGAATCCATAAAAAATACCAAAAACAAAAAACTATTTTTTACTATTCACTAAAAAAATATGGTATCTTAGAATATTATTAAATTTCTGCCAAACATAATTTTGACATGATGATTCCATATATAATTTTTATTTTACCATAATGATTTTATAAATGAGTTTATTAAATTTAAAATAATAATTATTAATTATTCAAAAGTAATAGTTATTTATGATAGAGTCAACTTTCTCTGTGTTACAAAAAATTCATAGGATATTATAAAATTATATTATCATTAATATTTAAATTAATATTTTTTTACAATATTAATTCCTTAAAATAAATGTTATTTAGAATAAATGAGATTATTATAAAAATTTATTAATTATCTAAAAATGAAATTTTGTTTTATTTGAATACAAAATATATTTATCAAATTTATCTTATATTTAGGAATATTTTATTAAGTAAAAAATTGTATTTGATGAAATAAAATTTTAATTAACATAAAATAAATTACAATTTTATTTTACTATGTTTAAGATATATAATCCCTTAATATATTGGCATGTTATTTAAGGTTAAGGTGTACAGTGGTGGTCGTTAATTGGGGTGAATCTATTAACATTAACCTAGTGGTTTTCACCAGTAATTTGAACTTCTACAATATGATATTTCAGTCAAGATTGACTTAGAGATTCCCTACATGACATTGTACAAGGTAGAACCCCACTTAAGCTACCCCACTCATATGTTATAAATAATGGGCTTCAGATGGTCTAATTCTGCTATTTGAGGGGAAAGTATCTCTTTTCTACATCATCTATCAATTTTTCCTACCATATTTAAACACTAATTCCAATATTAACATTATTACCAATAACTATAGTTCCAAATTGTTATGTTGTACAATGGTAATATTGATCAATGTTCGTTTAATAGTAAGATAAAAACTAAAACTTTTACCTTTAAACCATATATATAGTCAACCATTCACCAACATTTATTACTTCATTCTTGAAGGTTTCTTACAATTCCATTAATAATTTCAATTATATTCCTGTCATTTCATTTTCATTTAGTAGTTTTTATGTAAGGTTTAATCATCATAGAAGAGTTTTATCCTACAGAGTGTACCATTTCACGGTCGCAGTTCATTGATTTTTATATACTATTAATAGTCCAAGATATTATAATCCGTATTATTAATTGACATATATTTCTTTTGTAATATTATTTCTATTAAATATTATTTTGAAATTTAACTAAATATTTATTATGAAAAAATTAATTCTATTGTTAATTTATGAATGGAATTGTAGTTTATTAAAATTTGTATATCAATATATTGGTTTCAAAAATTATAAATGTTTATATTAAACTACATATCATTGTTTTATTTTTGTGTTTAAAGTAAAATCATTTAATGTTTTCTGTATATATATATTTTTCAATAAACGAAACTCTCTTAGTTATTATTTGTAAACAAATCATTCCTCCAACTTGGTTTTTTTATATGAAACTTTCTCTCTACATTTTCAATTATTAAAAAAGAAATTAGTTTTATCTTTATTTTATTGAAAAATTAGTTCCTAATACTTTCAAAATATCAAGGATATTTCATACTTATAAACTATTTTTG
The DNA here is from genome assembly GCA_963277665.1 of Viscum album. Taxonomy (NCBI): domain Eukaryota; kingdom Viridiplantae; phylum Streptophyta; class Magnoliopsida; order Santalales; family Viscaceae; genus Viscum; species Viscum album. The sequence goes on from OY728162.1 coordinate 134,657,309, forward strand.
TGACATGTAAATTTTTTTTTCCATAAATGGAATTTTCATTTGACAAATATTATGGTTGATCGAGGATATTCAAAAGATGATACCATCTACCTTAATTATCTTGATAAGATATCTTATATTATTATATATGAATGAAATGGACCATTATTTACTTTCCCTTTCCTAATCATCTTCAATGTATAATTAAAATTTAGCTTTAATATTTAATTCCTCTGTAAATAATCATTATTATTGCTTTTATTGAATGGGTTTCTCCTATATTCAATTCATCAATTAGTGTAGGAAGTTGTTTACTAAACAATATACTCATTATATATATTATTTAAATACCATGTATAATCTTATTTGTAAAGCATTTTCCTGGAGTGATACTAAATTTTATTTGATAAAAATTTATATTTCATGGGATAATTATGTTTATTGTTGGAATTGATAATGTTCACTATATGTATTTCTAAATTAAAGTAATATGAATCCAAGTTGGTTTCTATATGTTCTTTATGACATGTTGATGATTGATTTTTTTGGCACACATATGTATGGATGATTATGGATGGGATACAATATCATCAAAAAATTCATTAGTAAAAATATAATATCACATGAGATATGTATATAGAAACCAAATTTAGTTTTTTATAATCTTTGGTGGATGTTTGTAAATAAATAATGTAATATATAAATTGGTACAATTACATTGTCTCATAAGTACGAGTATAAGTTACTAACATGAAAATATTCTGTTTCCTAAATTTAATTTTTGTGACATAATATTTTTCTTATTGTTATGATTATTTTATTCTCTAATGGATCATGTTTATTGATTCATTTTTAAACACTATAGAGTTTAATTTTTTTATGTCATGTTGTATACAATTAAACATGTTTTAGGATATAATAATTTTTAGGTGTGATTTTCTGTAGTATCATGATTTCACCTATATGGCCCTCCATTTGTAGTATTTATTAATGGAACAAATATGACGAAAAAAGGATACTGAGGCTCCAAAATAAAAAAGAACAAACACTAAAAAATGATAGGCTAATCACACCTCAAATAACTGTAGGATATTATATCATTTAATCCACTAACACTTAAATATGACCACATCCAACTCCTCTTCCTCTTTGTTGTCATCCTCTATGAACAAGCTCTAGCCTAGGTCCACTGATATATAGAACATCATGAGGCCACCCTCTTCTAGCACCATATTCTCTCAATTACTATCCATGACTCAACAGTCCCTTTCCCTAGAACTACATCAGAGGAAACTGTTATGGAGGCTAAAAAGGGGCATGACCACCAAACTAAAATAGGCCTCCCTGAGAAATTAAAAATTGGTACTAGAAGTGCCCATGTACTTCATATAAAAAGAAAAAAAATGTAAAATACCATATAGGTTCACAAAACCAACCTACCCCCGAAGAATGGTGATTGATATGTCGTGGTCAGATCTCCATAGGTCAGAACCCTGACTTCTTTAAATGACTGTGGTCCCCAGCATAAAACATGAATCCTTAAGATACCCTGATATCCACTCAATCAAGGATCAACTACTACTTAAATAACCCTCTCATATCCATCAACGTCTATACACCTCAATATATTTTGGGATCATAAAAGAGTGACCGAAAAAATGATCACTGAGCATAAAGCCTCCTCCAAGCACAATGCTCTGGACTCAGCCTCTAGGCAAATATCTGAATAAAGGTACAAAAGGCCCATAAACCTAATCCCAATATCCAACACACTTAGGGTCCCCTAATAATGAAATGTCTTCTCATGTCACATAGATTCCTTCATCATTGATGATAAAATCTTCACTAAGAACTCCCTCTAAATGAAGGTCCATATCACATCTACCTTCTCATGATCACCGAGAAATAGAATCCACCACAAATGTATGCTTCCCAACTTATTAAAAAATATTAATTGCACCCAGAACTCAAATCATTCTTAAATCAGACCGATTTAAATCTCATTATCCTCCAAATCGTACAATCCCTCAATAACAGATAAACCCCCTCATACATTCTGATACCCTAGAATTGAATGTCATACAATTCCCAATTACCTAAACCATCTTCCTCTGTTGGGTCAACCCACTGATGATCAACCTGATCAGAATTATGAACCTAAACTACCTAAGATAGTTTCAGATGATGAACATGATATATATTTAAGAAGAAATGTGAATATCCTAAGCCTAGAAGTTTATCATTATTAAAAATAGATTTATTTAATTCTTTTTATTTTACCAAAATAATACAATTAAGATTCCAAAAACTAAATCTTGATCAATGTACCTCTACTAGGTAACTATCCTTGAAAAAACTGCCCAAAATTTGGTCATTCAATTAGCTCAGAGTCCATACAATGGAATAATGGGGTCCCTAAAATATCGTGTTGTTACTGGTATCCCATGAATATACCATGAACAAAGATCAACTGACACTTTTTACCTTCCAACCCATGATATCCTCACCATTCCTAACTACAATATCTATCCAAAATCTAAACCATGTATTTTAAAAACAATCTATCGTGAACCAGCCCAACCAAATATTACTCTATGATATGTGATTAATAATGATCTTCTTAGTCCCACCTCCAATAGGTCCCAAGATTGTGATTGGAGTTGAGGGTATAAAAATATAACAAATACGATTCATTTTCCACTATAAAATTACACAATATATGAAAATAGGATAAAAACACCGAATTACCCTAGTGAATTATATTACATTAAACCCAAAACAATTCTACAATGATTGAATAAGGTAAACTGTTAAATATAAATGTCTTCAAAAATACCAAATGATATGTCTACGGCAGTGACATAATAATAGTTCCAACCCTGCTAAAAATGTTTATATTGACAATCAATTTCTTATAGGATTCATGAAAAATAGTTTATATATGGATGGGGATAAAAAAGGATACTCAATAGGGAAAATAATAGGGTCTGAAGTGAACATGTAAGAAAATTATAAGGTCCTGGTGAAGAAATAGAACAACCCAGAAGAACCTAAACAAGACTTCTAAAAAATACCACAGTCACTATGGCTCTCTCCCTGAATAATGCATATAGTTTAATAATAAAACATTGAGACCATAAAACCCAAGGTTCTTTACATCCACTACCCTATTAACATTCCTCTCTTATGCCCCCTTTTCAAACATCATGTGTTCCTATCTCTTCCATACATATCGCATCACCTCACCACATATCACATTGCTTCACATCTTTCCTAAAGACACATATTACATATTTGATGTTGGTCGGGAAACAACTATACCTTCCCCACCCATGTGAGGTATAGAATCACATTCTAGCATTTGGATACCCCACACCACATCTCACTTGAAGACACTCAGTCCATCACATCTCATCTCATAACCTACCTAGAGAATTATAGAATCTTGAACGTGAAGCACATCAACTTCATACCCTCCCCTACTAAAAGTAACCTCCAAAACATATCATATAAAATACCTACCTCATCAAATAACATTTCCTGTGAAAATACATGATCCAAAACAAAACATCTCATGTGAAGACACTTGTTCCAACATTATTGGGTAATCTCCAACACAAGCATGTACCATAACTAATAGTGAATGATAGAAAAAGTAAGAGGGGGTGGGCAACCAACCACATCACAACTATCCTAGAATATGGGGAATAATAGAGATCCTAGAAACTATGAGCATTGGTATGGTTATCTTACATTTGTGGGAACATATATAAATAATGTACAGATATATGATATAGATAACATTGAATAACCAACCTATGGGTTTACAAAAAAACCATAGTGAACACCACATAAAAAATACCATACCACACAATAACTATTACAATATCTATATAAATCGCATCACACTACTACACATAACCACTAAAATATTTCTGACATTCAGTTACAGGTTTTACCACTTTTAATCATTTGGCATTTTTGTTTCACATTAAACAACATGTTCATTCAATAAATTCATTTATTTCATTCACCCCACATTTATTTACAACCCATATGATTAATTTATAATTATATTTCATTTCATTTTATTTTCACAATTTATTTCATTGATTACTGGGAAACTATCACAACCACTCCTTATAGAAATTGGATCAATTCCCATAGCCACTCCCAATAGAGCATACATTCTCCATCATCAACACGCCACATAACCTACGACATCTCACTAAAATAACCACACATTTAACATTTTAACCACATATCAAAACATAAACATTGTACCCAACCACCATTAACCACAACACATTTGTACCATATATAACTACCACACACCAGCACCACTGCCCATAAAAACATTTCCAATCCACATTACACTACTACTGACATCGTATCCATGCTATCCTAACACCAAATCACAACCCTTCACATTGGACAACCAAACTGGATGCCTCTATCCCTTTAAAACAACTCATCCAAAGAAATTTGGGTAGAAATAAAGTACAAGAACACACAATAATAACACACACCATCATCAATAATTATTTAGTTAATTTTATCAAATTACATCTCTATTTAGAATGAGTATTATCACACAAAAAACATTCTTGGCTTGTAAGTTATTTTAGCCATATATATATATAAATTATCATTTTATTCAGTGTGTGATCACTCAAAAACATACTAATGGTATCTACATATACCAACTATAATGAAAAAATGATTTTAACAACCATTATTTTTAGTAAGGAAACAATATGGAAAAATATCATCAAAAATAGTAACCTTGCTAGCATAACATGTTATATCACCCATACCCATATTTTTTTATGTTTTTCAATTAATTATCATTATTTTTCTAACCCTTAATACCCACCCAATAGAAATAAAATGAATAAAATACCCAAACACAGAAATAAAACAATATAGAACGAGGTTTATTCTACTAAATTAATCTTTTTGATCTCGCTACACACCACAAGGGGAACAAGTAATAGATCACAAGCTAAAATAACACAAGGAAATGGAAAATAAAATTTGAGCACGTAAAAGGATCATTAAAATGCATCGAAACATTCCCTAAACTGAAACCACAACATTTTAGAGTATCCCTATATGAATAATTGATATAAATAAATGGTAATGGGTTATGACCACCCCATTAATCATAATAAATCATCCACCAGAACTAATAGATCAATGTATGAGGAAAAAGGGTAGAAGAACTCTCAACAAAACCTAATGTTCATTGAAAACCAAAGGGTATAACATCGAATGAGGGGAAATATGGCCACATAATGATTATATATAGGATGTATGTTTCCTGATCCATTTAATATAAAATACATATACATTGTAAAATGCACTGGTCAAAAAACCATAAACCATTGAACAATACTTTATATAGTAAACCACTTTTCAACATGAAAACCTATCACCTCAGGCTATAAAAATCGTTTTCCATAAATCCCATCCATAAATCCTAAAAATTCTTTATTATTTACACCTAAAGCACATAAAATCAATAAAACCCATCCTTCTCAAAATATAAACTCTGAATGTACTTCATAAACCCCTATTTTTATAAGGAACATGTCTTTTGCTACTCTAAAACAACCAATCATCCTTTGGCCACCCCTGAGCACTCTCCAGCCAAAAAACCACAATGTAAAGGTTCTAGATGGCATGAAACATTACATTATAAAACATTAAATTATAAATCCATAATGTTATTCTCACAATTTAAAAATCCTTAACTGTTAACTTCCTTACCACTAAAGTTATCTAAACCCTACCATGATACCAATTATAAGGCTTCAAACACTCGAAACATGATGTAGTGATAAATAAGATATTATTATCTTATAGGAAATACTAGAAACATAACTAACCAAAATATATCCATTCATAATTAGAATATTCATAACCAATATTGAATCATTTACATACCTAGGCCCTTTTATCATTGGAGTTTCAAAGATTTGTAAAAAACTATATTTAACTAAAAAACACTAATCATTATCATCTAGAAGATATTTATCAAATTAATTATATTATTTTGAGATTTCATATATGACATCAATAATTTCCAGAAAAATTATCTACACATTATCCCTTCGAGTCAAACCATGTATAATACTTTTTATTATTACTAAAGTAAATTGAATCATAAGAATAGTCATCCCACATGTTTTGTTATTAAGAATGTATGAATTATTAACAAAGGGATTGGATTTAATAATTACGAGAAAATAATAACTTGGGAGAAATATATCATTAAAAATATGATGGAATCATATGATAAAATTAAAATAATTGATAGAACATCACAGATCATGGAATAAGATCATATGATCATAAAAGGACCTATATGTAAGAATAAAACATATAACAAGGATTAAAAAATAACTTTGTATTATGGAATAACATTTCTAATAAAAATTGTAAAATTATGTATCATTAATAATAACTAATATAAATTAATATAATGGATCAAGTATCACTGCCAACATTCCTTAGTGTAATGGATCTGACATCACTACTAGCCTTCATTAAAAATATCACGGTATATAAATATTTTAACGATGATCTAGATGAAAATATAAAACCACACACATCATAAAATGGTAAAGAATACTAAATTATGAAATAAGAATATAACTACACTCATCCTTCATTCATATAATAATTAACACATGGAAAAGAAAAGGGTATCTATATAATATCCTCAAAAAGTATCATACTACACCTATGGAAAGATGATTTATTTTATTATTTGATAATATCCTCCAACAGTCATATATATCATTAAACTATGTTGAAAAATATTAAATATTTTTTTAAAAAGGAAATTTAAATATTTTATGAAAATAAGAAGTTATATCTTTTCCTATTAATTACATAAATATTGAAAGTTTCACAGAATATTAGGAATATGATTTTATTTGAAAAAACATTAAATAAAATAAAATATGATTAATAATTATGAATATAAATAACTATATGAAAATTTGATCATGTGGGTAATTTTAAAAAAATTATTTTTAGACTATTATAAATAAATACAAAAATACATTTTATGGAAAATATTGGAAATATTCCATTTAAAACCATTTTAATGAAATTTAAAGATCAACATATAAAACCGTTTAAATTTAGTGATGAAAATTCTCTAAATAGTATAAATAAAATGAATATAGAAGGAAAATAATTTGGAAAATAATTTTGAATAGTTTTAAATGAATAATTTTAAATTAAACCCCCTTAAGAAGTTTTAAATTAAAACCCCCATCAAGAAAAATTTAAAACTAAAATTAATATTACACAAGTATAAAGAGATTCATTATATAATATTTAAAAGATTAATTATATCCATCACATAAATGAAAAATATGAGACTCCTAAAACTATTGAATCAATTACATAAAATTGGGAAAAAAACCCTTACTAAAGGAATAATAGGTAAAGTAGCAACATATAAATAAATATGTTATTTGAAACAAAATTTTATAAAAATTGAATGTATTGTAAAAAAATAGTGTATATATCTCAGATAATCAAAGAGTGACATAATAAATGAAGAAAAGAAATAACTCAATATAACTAAAATGAGTTAATAATCATTTTATGTGTTTAATAATTATTTAAAATAATGGGGAATGAGAACATTAAATAGAAATCATATTCACATGAAAAAATAGATTTATGATAATCGAATTAAATGTATAGTAATTATAATATTTCAAATCATAGGTGAATAATTTGATCTATATATCATGAATTGGAAATCAAAGAATACTTATAGATTTTATAACCCATTCATTAAAATCCATTGAAATAATGTAAATTATTTGGACTTTTAAATAATATTAATTACATGAAAAAATTAGTATATTGATTTTGATGGTTATTTGAATAAAAATCCTCATATAAAATAAATTATTCCATATAAAATGAAACATGTCTTAAAGAATCAAAATTGTGACCAAAAAACCATACCTCATGTCCCGACATACTTGGTGGAACTGTCTGGCCTCTTAAACAAGAAAATTGTGTTTATTAGATACTTTATTTTTATTTTTTTTCATTTATTCTATAACATCCCAAGTAAGTAATGAATAATAGATATTTTTATCTATTTCTATTAATGAACTAGATAGTGTTTTAGAGGCTTAAAATGAAAATAAATCCAATCATAAGCATGGAATACACTAATATTTTTAAAAGATTGTTTTACTGCCTTTTGATGGCAAACCATTTTTAAATCTATATTTTGACAATTTTATAAGATATGTTTGTCAAAATAAACTTATTCATTATGATTGGGACATCAAATTTTAATTTGTGTAAATTTTTGGTATCTTTCTGATAAAGATTATTTTTTAATAAATAGTGTAAAATGTTGTATTTTAATTCCAAACCTCTTTTTAATCTAATTTATTTATATGATTATATTAACTTCTGAATTGGTTTTAAAGTGAAATTAGAATATATTTTTACCATTAAATCCAATAGTGGTCGTTGGAATTAATTTCACTTTGAAATCAGACTTAAACTAGTGTCAATCTTTTGATACTTATTGTTTCATAAAAACAAGTTATTTGCTCTGACAACAGGAATTAATTTTTAAATTAATTAATGTGACTTATATTTTTTGAATTTTGTAAAACGGACTTCATTTTTGAATTCGAAATATTAAATATAGTTTAGGGTGAATTTTTGGGATTTTTCTGAAAAACTTCAATTTTTGATGAATAGTGAAATCACTAAGTGGTAGTTAAAGAAACTGATTTTTCATTTAAATGAAACTTTTCACTTCTATGATTTTTTTTTAAAAAATCCGACATACATGGTTGTCATTAAGAAGTAAAATTTGGATCAATGAGATTAAAATAATTTTTTGGTAAATAGTAACTTATTAAGTTTTTAATCGCGATTAGTGGTAATTAGTGTAGTTTAAGGTAAAAATAATGCTTTAATAACATGAAATAACCTAGACACATGTTCTAAACTTATTGGATGTGTCATGGCCGACCAAGACAAGCCATGGATCAACTTGGGGACGCCATGGAGCCACTTTGGTTGGGAAATTACATAAATAACTTTTTATTTAATGTAAAAGTAAAAATGACACAAACATAATATGTTTTACGAAAACAATTTTTAAATGGGGTTATACAAGTCAGAATTTTGACTATAAATATTCATTGGAAATATAAAAAGGATTCCTACATCATAGTATTTTTTTTATAATTTTTTGACATTATATAAATAAATGTATTTCTGACATAATAATGATGTAGTGATTACCTCATTAATAAAGGATTTAAATAAAATGTAAAGATAATGTAAAATCTATGACCTACACATGTCCAAAACCAATTGGATGGGTGTATTTCAAACCCTTATCACCTTATCCTCGTATTATATCAACGTGGGACCATTTAAATCTGAAACTCATTTGGAAATAAAGTAATATTTCATTACTTTCCAAGAGTGCCCCTCCTCTCCTCTTATAAAAGGCTCCCACCTCTACCTCCTTACCCACACTCCCAAAGCATTTGGCTCGGCCAAACCCTGCCCATTTTGTCTATCCACTTCCCTCTCTTACTCCTTGAAGCCTCACATTGGTCAGAAGACTTCCCAAGGAATCCTTTCAGCTCAAACCAAATGAAGTTACCCGATTTTAAGTTAATGTCTTCACTTGAGTCCTTTTGTTTTATTTGGCTTCTCCAACCCCCTAAAATATTTTTATTTCTTTCTTTTGTAACAACTCCAGTATCTTCAATATACTAGGATGTTGTTATAAGAAGGATTCAACCTACACTTACACACACCTACATCTAATGGTTAAAGAACATACGGTTTTCGTGGATGGTGAATTTATGCCTCCCGAAACGATGATTGTTCAACATTCCATTAACACCTTCAAAGGTGGCCATTAAGATGTAACTATATTTATATATGATATATAATATGTTTATGTTTTCCCTAAGCTTCTGTATTTTTAATTTTAGGTATAACTTTATGGTTTCTATTATGGGTAAATGCGATATCTTCATTTAAGGAAGTGCGGACTACCACCCCCTCAAAGTGAGTTTATTCGTTAAATACCATATGTGGTACGTATAAAGGATGGAACTATGATATTATATATGATATTATACTGGAATTATAATATACCTTTATATCATTATTATTCCATCTATAAAATATGAAATAGAAATGAAAGTAGCGTTCATGCGTACGTACGGCTTACCTTCTCCATGAACGGTGCATTTCATTTCTTACCTCTAAATGATTATGTAATATTATAAATGCGTGCATTTACTGGATATATATGAAATATATAATATCTACATCATGAATACCATTCTGTATATAATGGATACATGAACAACTTGTAATTATAAAGGGCTTATTTTTGACTCAAGTACCAATGATCGTTAAAACGACCGTTATTAACTTAAATAATTACATAGTGTTCGTGACATGGAAATAAGTGATATAAAAGGAATAATGAACTTGAAAAAGGTTCTTAAACAAGTAGAAATTTACTCATGTTTATTATTCAGGAGATTAAAGAACGACCGAGTCAAGTCGGACCCGAGGTATGGGACTTCGTCTCAATCTCCTTTCATTGAGGCATATTTTATTTTATACACAACTTTCTTTTATACGGTGAATAAACCCCTTGGACTTTTAAGTTTATTCAAAAGGAATATTTTTTATACTAACAGTTTACTAAAAGACAAAAGGGAATGTTTTTGTCGTACGTATATGGCGACAACGACTTCTCCGCCGTCGTGACCGTTATTTGAGTTTCGTCTTTTTCTACAAGCCATACCTTCTTTTTAAAAGAAAAATAAATACCATGTTTTAATTTACATTTATTTTGGTATTGAAAAAGGTTTTCATAATGTTTTTATATCAATGTGTTGTATTGATATCTTGTGATTGAAAGGTGGAAATATTATGTTTCCTTTATGCATGTTTTATGTGATACGATAATGTTGAGGTTCTTGGGAATTATTATGAAGATGGGTGGTTCTGTGATAAACTAAGGGCCGGTGAGCCCGATATTGCTCTCCAATGCATTGGGTGACGCGAAGGATTGATATGTTATGATTTCTACGAAGATATTTAGTGAATATATTGTTATGGGTATTCCAAACGTAACCAAGAGGGTTACTCCCTACGTAAGAATGTTATAAATGCCTCAATTTACCTTTAAGTCTTATGATTTCTATGATTTATTCATGATTTGATAAGGTATGTTAAAGTGCTTATGTTTTATGGATAAAGTATGATTTCATTCTTATGTATATATGTACCCATGTTTCCTTTCCATATTTTCATATCCCTTACTTAGATTTTTATGCTCATCCCAAGTTTTTCTGAAATGTTTTTCACAGGTCAAGGGAAAGGTACATGATATGATGATAGTGTCAAGGAAGTGTCAAGAAAGAATCCATGTTTTATTTTAAATATGTTTCCATTGATGGGAATGAAGAATACTATCTTTATGTAACCACTTTGTTTATATGTGGAATGTAATGCAAGTTTTATGATCTAATTCTCTAAAACACTAAACCCGAAAAGATCATCAATGTGTAATCTTGTAATAACTCAAGATTAAGTAAGGTTTAAGGCTGGGGCCTTATAGTTGGTATCAAAGGGAGGTTTAGATAACTATAGGAGTTAGAATTCTATTAAATGATTTTCCAAAAATATATTTTTTGAAATGATATAGCATTTGAAGATTACCATGTTGCTTCATCTAAGACATGTTTGTTCAGAATGGTTTTCTGCAGAGGAAACAGGGAAGCAGTGCTACGAAGGCATACAGAAGGAAATAACCTTCCGAATCAGCATCCCGAGATGGTTGGAATTGGAACTAAACAGTTTGTTGCAGTGATGGTACAGTTGACTCAGGCTAAAAATGGTGGTGGTATCCATGCACGAGATCAGCTAGATCAACTGCAGAGGAACATGTCAGTGGTGGAACATTTCATGAGGCAACATCCCCTATCATTCAGAGGATCATCTGACCCTGTGTTAGCTGAAGGGTGGATTAAAGCACTGGAGAAGATTTTCAATGTCATGGGATGTTCAGACAATCAAAAGGTTAGTCTTTCTATTTACCGTTTGGAGGCTGAGGCAGATCAGTGGTGGTCGATGGTTCAAAATATCAGGGATGCTGATGAGATTGATGCTCTCAACTGGGATGAATTCAATAGTATGTTTCTTGAGGAGTATTTTCCTAAGACTGTTCGACTTAGGATGGAAAAGCAGTTCTTGGAATTGAGGAAAGAGGAAGACTCAGTGGTTACCTATGAAGAAAGGTTCACTCGATTGGAAATGTATGCTCCAAATTTTATCTGAGACCTTGATAGTAAAATCAATCGTTTTTACTAAGGATTAAATCCAAAATATCGAAGGGCATTAGATTCTTGTGAGATTAAATATTATGAAAAGCTTGTTAGATGTTCTGAGAAGGTGGAAATGGAGTTTTCTGATGACCAAGTGTTCTATAACAACCAGCAGAAGAAGAGACCGAGGTGGCAGGAGAAAGGAAAGAATTATTCAAAAAAGTCTGACGGTAAGAAAACTAAGTTTCCAGTTTGTGATAAATGTGGAAAAAGGCATGCTGGGGAATGTCTTGAGAATTCTAGAAAGTGCTACCGATGTGGTAAGATGGGACATAAGGCTTGTGATTGCACTGAAAAAGATCAGGGTGATGGTAAGACCAAATTCGATTTACAGATAGTGAAATGTAATAAGTGTAATGAGATGGGTCACTACGGAAACAAGTGTCCGACAAAGAGAGTGAGTTATGGGAAGCAGTTAGACTACAAGCAGAAAGGGGTGGTGAAATCTTTTGCAACTACTTTGGCAGACGTCGGGCCATCAAATGAAGTTGTATCAGGTACTTTGTTTGTTTTTTCAGATTATGCCAGTGTGTTGTTTGATTCGGGGTCTACAAATTCTTTCATCTCTGAAAACATTTTTAGTAAAATGGGAATACCCTCTCAAGAAATGACTCCTGAAATTTTGGTAAAAACACCTGGGGGAAATGTTGAGGCAAAAATAATTTATAAGAATCTTCCTATCCTTATCTGTGGAAAGAACCTACTTGCAAACCTTATTGTTCTACCTCTAGTAGAGTTTGATGTTATCCTGAGTAAGGATTGGCTCTCTATTTACCTTGTTAAGATTGACTGTAGAGATAAAGAAGTTTCTTTTCAGAAAGACTTTCAGTTTGTGTACAAGAATGAACCCTTACTGTTGATAACTTATCAAGGGGCCTAGAAACTTGTAAAAGATGAAAATGAATGTTACCTTGCACACATCGTTGAAAATAAAGGAACTATTCAGATTAATGATGTGCCAGTGGTAAATGAGTACCCTGATGTTTTTCCTGATGAGTTTCCTGGAATAATACCAGATCGAGAAGTTGAGTTTATTGTTGACTTAGTTCCTGATGCTAAGCTAATTTCAAAAACCCCTTATAGAATGGATCAAAATTGAACTTTTAGAGTTAAAGGAGCAATTGCAAGATTTATTAGAGAAAGGTTTCATTCGATCTAGCACATCACCTTGGGGTGCTCCTATTTTATTTGTTAACAAGAAATATGGTTCTATGAGACTTTTCATTGATTATAGGGCCTTGAAAAACATCACTGTTAAGAACAAATATCCTTTTCCTCATATCGATGATTTGTTTGATCAGCTCCAGGGAGCTCAGTTTTTTTCAAAGATTGACTTGAGATCGGGGTACCATCAGCTGAAGGTAAAGGAGGCAAATATTCCGAAGACCACATTCCATACGAGATATGGACATTATGAATTTGTAGTAATGCCTTTTGGGATAACCAACGCAACTGCTGTATTCATGGACATAATGAATAGAATTTTCCATGAGTTCTTGGATAAGTTTGTGGTGGTTTTTATTGATGATATTTTGGTGTTGTCTAAAAGTAAAGAGGAGCATGAAAGACATTTAAGGGTTATCTTGCAAACCTTAAAAGAAAAGAAACTGTATGGAAAATTCAGCAAGTGTGAGTTTTGGTTGCAACGAATTTCTTTCCTTGGTCATATTGTTTCTAAAGATGGGATAACTGTTGATCCTACAAAAACAAAGGTTGTTGATGAATGGCCAAGACCCACAAATGTAACTGAGATTCGTATCTTCCTTTGTTTGGCAGGCTATTACCAAAGGTTTGTTAGAAATTTTTCACTGTTATCTAGTCCAATGACTAAGCTAAATCGGAAGGGTGTTAAGTTTATCTGGACAAAAGAATGTGATGATTGTTTTCAGGAATTGAAAAGAAGATTGGTGAATGCTCGAGTTTTGGCACTACCTTCCAGGAATGGTGAGTTTGTTATATACCGTGATGCTTCATTGAAAGGACTTGGTTGATTCCTAACGCAGAATGATCAGGTAATTGCTTATGCTTCATGACAGTTGAAAACTCATGAGGTAAATTACCCTACACATGATTTGGAATTAGCTGCTGTTGTTTTTGCTTTAAAAATTTGGAGGCATCATTTGTATGGAGTAAAGTGTGAAATATATACCGATCACAAAAGTTTAATGTATATATTCACTCAGAATGAATTGAACATGAGACAAATGAGATGGCTAGAATTAATCAAGGATTATGATTGTACAATTCATTACCATCCGGGAAAAGAAAATAAAGTGGATGATGCTTTGAGTCGAAAAAGTAATGCTTCATTAGAAATGTTGCATTTGGAACGTGATCCTTTGGTTAAGGATTTGATGAACTTTGGCATAGAAGTTGTTGGTGCAGGAAGTTCTTCTGTTTTGTTTCAAGTATCAGTGATATCATCTCTATCAGATAGAATCAAGCAAGCACAGAAGCAAGATAGTGAGTTGCAGAAAAAGGTAGAGCTAGTTCAGAAAGGCATGTTGCCTGAATTCAACATTGATAATGATTGTGTTTTGAGATTTGGGAAGAGATTGTGTGTGCCTTGTGATTCACAGTTGAAGATAGAGTTGTTATGTGAAGCTCATAGTTCTCCGTTCTCAGTTCATCCTGGCAGGACTAAGATGTACAGAGATCTGCGGGAGTATTACTGGTGGGATGGAATGAAAAGAGATATTGCTGACTTTACTGTGAAATGTTTGACTTGTCAATAGGTTAAAGTAGAGTGGCAGTTACCGAAAGGGTTGCTTCAGCCTCTACCAGTGCCAGAGTGGAAATGGGAGAATATATCCATGGACTTTGTTGTGGGATTACCGAAGACATCTCGAGGTAATAATGCAATCTGGGTTATTATTGATCGCTTGACCAAGTCTGCTCATTTCCATGAAATACGAGATAATTTTTCCCTAGATTAACTTTCCCGCTTGTATCTTAATGATATAGTCAGGTTACATGGAGTTCCTCTCTCCATTGTATCTGAACGTGATCCCAGGTTCACTTCTAACCTTTGGAAAGGCCTTCAGAAGTCGTTGGGTACTGAATTAAATTTTAGTACAGCTTTTCATCCTCAATCAGATGGGAAGTCAGAACGAACAATTCCGACATTGGTGGATATGCTACGTTCTTTATCTATGGATTATCAGGTAAGTTGGGACCAACATCTTTCTTTGGTTGAATTTTTATATAATAACAGTTTTCATTCTAGTATACAGATGGCACCATTTCAGGAATTATATGGGAAGCAGTGGCGAACTCCAGCTTTCTCGGATGAAGTGGGTGAAAGGAAGTTTATGGGACCAGAATTGGTATAAGAGATGGCAGAAAAAGTTCAGCTGATTCAGAAACACATGAGAACAGCTCAGAGTAGGCAGAAGAGTTATGCAGACAACAGGAGGACGGATCTATCTTTTAAGGTAGGTGATCATGTTGTTCTCAAAGTATCACCATGGAAAAGTGTGATGCGGTTTGGTAAGAAAGGAAAGCACAGTCCAAGGTTCATTGGACCATATGAAATTCTGGAGATAGTTGGATCAGGTGCTTACCGAGTGGCTTTACCTCCGAGTTTTTCTCAGGTACACAATGTTTTTCACGTTTCAATGTTAAGGAAATACATGCCAGATCCATCTCATGTTTTGAGTCCAGAGATAGTTCTGCTGGAAGAGAACCTATATTATGAGGAACAACCGGTCCAGATTCTTGACCACAGGGAGAAAGTGTTACGAAATTAGGTGATTCACCAGGTAAAGGTTTTGTGGAAAAACCACATGATTGAAGAGGCAACATTGGAATCTGAAAATGCAATGAGGGATAAGTACCCCAATTTATTTGATAAGTAAATAAATTGTGGGGGTGATATTTTCTAAAGGGGGGAAGGAAGTAACATCCCAAGTAAGTAATGAATAATAGATATTTTTATCTATGTCTATTAATGAACTAGATAGTGTTTTAGAGGCTTAAAATGAAAATAAATCCAATCTTAAGCATGGAATACACTAATATTTTTAAAAGATTATTTTACTGCCTTTTGATGGCAAACCATTTTTAAATCTATCTTTTGAAAATTTTATAAGCTATGTTTGTCAAAATAAACATATTCTTTATGATTGGGACATCAAATTTTAATTTGTGTAAATTTTTGGTATCTTTCTATCAAAGTTCATTTTTTTAATGAATAGTGTAAAATGTTGTATTTTAATTCAAAACCTCTTTTCAATATAATTTATTTATATAATTAGATTATCTTTTGAATTTGTTTTAAAGTAAAATTAGAATATATTTTTACCATTAAATTCAATAGTGGTCGTTGGAATTAATTTTACTTTGAAATTAGACTTAAACTAGTGTCAATCTTTTGATACTTATTGTTTCATAAAAACACGCTATTTGCTCTGACAACGGGAATTAATTATTTAGTTAATTAATGTGACTTATATGTTTTGAATTTTGTAAAACAGACTTCATTTTTTAATTCAGAATATCAAATATAGTTTAGGGTGAATTTTTGAGATTTTTCTGAAAAACATCAATTTTTTATGAATAGTGAAATCACTATGTGGTAGTAAAAGAAACTGATTTTTCATTTAAATGAAACTTTTTCACTTCTGGGATTTGTTTTCAAAAATCCGACATACATGGTTGACATTAAGAAGTAAAATGTGGCTCAATGAGATTAAAATAATTTTTTGGTGAATAGTAACTTATTAAGTTTTTAATCGCGATTAGTGGTAATTAGTGTAGTTTAAGGTAAAAATAATTATTTAATAACATGAAATAACCTAGAAAAATGTTCTAAACTTATTGGATGTGTCATGGCCGACCAAGAAAAGCCATGGATCAACTTGGGGACTCCATGGAGCCACTTTGGTTGGGAAATGACATAAATAACTTTTTATTTAATGTAAAAGTAAAAATGACACAAACATAATATGTTTTACGAAAACAATTTTTAAATAGGGTTATAAAAGTCAAAATTATATCTATAAATATTCATTGTAAAGCTAAAAAGTTTTACTACATCATAGAAGTTTTTTATAATTTTTTCACATTATATAAATAAATGTATTTATGAAATCATAATGATGTAGCGTTTACCTCATTAATAATGGATTTAAATAAAATGTAAAGATAACGTAAAATATATGACCTACACATGTCCAAAACCTATTTTATTGGTGGATTTCGAACCCTTATCACTGTATCCTAGAATTATATAAATGTGGGGCCTTTAAATCCGAAACGCATTTTCAAATAAAGTAATATTTATTTACTTTCCAAGAGTGCCCCTCCTCTCCTCTTATAAAAGGCCCCCACCTCAACCTCCTTACCCACACTCCCAAAGCATTTGGCTCGGCCAACCCCTACCCATTTTGTCTCTCCACTTCCCTATCTTACTCCTTGAATCCTCACATTGGTCAAAAGACTTACCAAGGAAGCCTTTGAGCTCAAACCAAAGGGAGTTACCTGATTTTAAGGTAATGTCTTCACTTGAGTCCTTTTGTTTTATTTTGCTTCTCCAACCCCCTAAACACTTTTTATTTATTTCTTTTGTAACAAATACAGTATCTTCAATATAATAGGATGTTGTTATAAGAATTATTCAAGATACACTTACACACACCTACATCTAATGGTTAAAGAACATACGGTTTCTGTGGATGGTGAATTTATGCCTCCTGAAACGTTGATTGTTGAACATTCCTTTAACACATTCAAAGGTGGCCATTAAGATGTCACTATATTTATATATGATATATAATATGTTTATGTTTTCCTTAATCTTATGTATTTTTCATTTTGGGTATACCTTTATGGTTTCCATTATGGGTAAACGTGATATCTTCATTTAAGGAAGTGCGGACTACCGCCCCCTCAAAGTGAGTTGATTCATTAAATACCATATGTGGGATGCATAAAGGATAGAACTATGATATTATATATGATATTATACTGGAATTATAATATAACTATATTTAATTATGATTCCATTCTATAAAATACGAAATAGAAATGAAAGTAGCGTTCATGCGTACGTACGGCTTACCGTCTCCACAAACGGTGCATTTCATTTCTTACCTCTAAATGATTATGTAATATTATAAATTCATGAATGTACTGGATATATATGACATATAAAATATCTACATCATGAATACCATTCTGGATATAATGGATACATGAACAAATTCTAATTATAAAGGGCTTATTTTTTACTCAAGTACCAATGATCGTTAAACCGACCGTTATTAACTTAAATAATTACATAGTGTTCATGACATGGCAATAAGTGATATAAAAGGAATAATGAACTTGAAAAAGGTTCTTAAAAAAGTAGAAATTAACCCAAATTTATTATTCAGGAGATTAAAGAACGACCGAGTCAAGTCGGACCCGAGGTATGGGACTTCGTCTCAATCTCCATTCATTGAGGCATATTTTATTTTATACACAACTTTCTTTTATACGATGTATAAACCCCTTTGTCTTTTACGTTTATTCAAAAGGAATCTTTTTTATACGAAGCGTTTACTAAACGAAAAAAGGGAATGTTTTTGTCGTACGTATGTGGCGACAACGACTTCTCCAACGTCGTGACCGTTATTTGAGTTTCGGCTTACTCTACAAGCCATACCTTCTTTTTAAAAGAAAAATAAATACCATGTTTTAATTTACATTTATTTTGGTATTGAAAATGGTTTTCATAATGTTTTTATATCAATGTGTTGTATTGATATCTTTTGATTGAAAGGTGGAAATATTATGTTTCCTTTATGCATGTTTTATGTGATACGATTATGTTGAGGTTCTTGGGCATTATTATGAAGATGGGTGGTTCCGTGATAAACTAAGGGCGAGTGAGCCCGATATAGCTCTCCAATGAATTGGGTAATGCGAAGGAGTGAAACGTTATCGTTTCTCCGAAAAGATTTAGGGAATATACTATTATGGGTATTCCAAATGTAACCAAGAGGGTTACTCCCTATGTAAAAATGTTATGAATGCCTCAAGTTAGCTTTATGTCTTATGATTTCTATGATTTATTCATGATTTGATAAGTTATGTTAACGTGCTTATGTTTTATGGGTAAAGTTTGATTTCATTCTTATGTATATATGTACCCATGTTTCCTTTCCATATTTTCATATCCCTTACTGAGCTTTTTATGCTCATCCCATGTTTTCTTGAAATGTTTTTCACAGGTCAAGGGAAAGGTACATGATATGATGATAGTTTCAAGGAAGTGTCAAGAACGAATCCATGTTTTATTTAAAATATGTTTACATTGATGGGAATGAAGAATACTATCTTTATGTAACCACTTTGTTTATATGTGGAATGTAATGCAAGTTTTATGATCTAATTCTCTAAAACTCTAAACCCGAAAAGATCCTCAATGTGTAATCTTGTAATAACTCAAGATTAAGTAAGGTTTAAGGATGGGGCCTTATAGTTGGTATCAAAGGGAGGTTTAGATAACTTTAGGTGTTATAATTCTATTAAATGAATTTCCAAAAATATTTTTTTTGAAATGATGTAGCATTTGAAGATTACCATGTTGCTTCATTTAAGACATGTTTTTTCAGAATGGTTTTCCGCAGAGGAAACAGTAAAGCAGTGCTAGGAAGGCATACAGAAGGAAATAACCTTCTGAATCAGCATCCCGAGATGGTCGGAATTGGAACATTATAGTTTGTTGCAGTGATGGCACAGTTGACTCAGGCTATAAATGGTGGTGGTATCCATGCACAAGATCAGCCAGATCAACCGCAGAGGAACATGTCAGTGGTGGAACATTTCATGAGGCAACATCCCCCATCATTCAGAGGATCATCTGACCCTGTGTTAGCTGAAGGGTGGATTAAAGCACTAGAGAATATTTTCTATGTCATGGGGTGTTCAGACAATCAAAAGGTTTGGCTTGCTATTTACCGTTTGGAGGGTGAGGCAGATCAGTGGTGGTCGATGGTTCAAAATATCAGGGATGCTGATGAGATTGATGCTCCCGACTGGGATGAAATCAAAGGTATGTTTCTTGAGCAGTATTTTCCTAAGGATGTTCTACTTTGGATGGAAAAGAATCTCTTGGAATTGAGGCAAGAGGAAGACTCAGTGGCTACCTATGAAGAAAGGTTCACTCGATTGGTAAGGTATGCTTCAAATTTTATCCAAGACCTTGATAGTAAAATCAATCGTTTCTACTCATGATTAAAGACAAAATATCGAAGGGCATTAGCTTCTCGTGAGTTTAAAAGTTATGAAAAGCTTGTTCGATGTGCTGAGAAGGTGGAAATGGAGTTTGCCGATGACCAAGTGTTCTATAACAACTAGCAGAAGAAGAGACCGAGGTGGCAGGGGAAAGGTAATAATTCTTCAAAAAAGTCTGACCGTAAGAAAACTAAGTTTCCAGCTTGTGATAAATGTAGAAAAAGGCATGCTGGGGAATGTCTTCTGAATTCTGGAAAGTGCTACCGATGTGGTAAGATGAAACATAAGGCTCGTGATTGCACTGAAAACGATCAGGGTGATGGTAAGACCAAATTTTATTTACAGTTAGTGAAATGTTATAAGTGCAATGAGATGGGTCACTATGCAAAAAAGTGTCCGACAAATAGCTTGAGTGATGGGAAGTAGTTAGACTACAAGCAGAAAGGGGTGGTGAAATCTTTTGAAACTACTTCGGCAGACATCGGGCCATCAAATAAAGTTGTATCAGGTACTTTGTTTTTTTTCAGATTATGCCAGTGTGTTGTTTGATTCGGGGTCTACAATTTATTTTATCTCTGAAATCTTTTCTAGTAAAATGGGAATACCATCTCAAGAAATGACTCTTGAACTTTTGGTAAAAACACCTGGGGGAAATGTTGAGGAAAAGAGAATTTATAAGAATCTTCCTATCCTAATCTGTGGAAAGAACCTACTTGAAAACCTTATTGTTCTACCTCTAGTAGAGTTTGATGTTATCCTGGGTATGGATTGGCTCTCTATTTACCATGACAAGATTGACTATAGAGCTAAAGAAGTTTCTTTTCAGAAAGACTTTCAGTTTGTGTACAAGAATGAACCCCTACTATTGATAACTTATCAAGAGGACGAGAAACTTGTAAAAGATGGAAATGAATGTTACCTTGCACACATCGTTGAAAATAAATGAACTGTTCAGATTAATGATGTGCTAGTGGTAAATGAGTATCCTCATGTTTTTCCTAATGAGTTGCCTGGAATAATACCAGATCGGGAAGTTGAGTTTACTGTTGACTTAGTTCCTGATGCTAAGCCAATTTCAAAACCCCCTTATCGAATGGCTCAAATTGAACTTTTAGAGTTGAAGGAGCAATTGCAAGATTTATTAGAGAAAGGTTTCATTTGACCTAGCACATCACCTTGGGGTGCTCCTGTTTTATTTGTTAAAAAGGAAGATGGTTCTATGAGACTTTACATTGATTATAGGGCCTTGAATAAAATCACTGTTAAGAACAAATATCATTTGCCTCATATCGATGATTTGTTTGATCAGCTCTAGGGAGCTCAGTTTTTTTCAAAGATTGACTTGAGATCGGGGTACCATCTGCTGAATGTAAAGGAGGCATATATTCTGAAGACCAAGTTCTTTAAGAGATATGGCCATTATGAATTTTTAGTAATGCCTTTTGGGCTAACCAATGCACCTGCTATATTCATGGACTTAATGAATCGAATTTTCCATGAGTTCTTTGATAAGTTTGTGGTGGTTTTCATTGATGATATTTTGGTGTTTTCTAAAAGTAAAGAGGAGCATGAAAGACATTTAAGGGTTATCTTGAAAACCTTAAAAGAAAAGAAACTGTATGGAAAAATTCAGCATGTGTGAGTTTTGGTTGCAAGAAATTTCTTTCCTTGGTCATATTTTTTCTAAAGATGGGATAACTATTGATCCTGCAAAAACAAAGGTTGTTGAAGAATGGCCAAGACCCACAAATGTAACCAAGATTCGTAGCTTCCATGGTTTGGCAGGCTATTACCAATGGTTTGTTAGAAATTTTTCACAGTTATCTAGTCCAATGACTAAGCTAACTCGGAAGGGTGTTAAGTTTATCTGGACAAAATAATGTGATGATTGTTTTCAGGAATTGAAAAGAAGATTGGTGAATGCTCCAGTTTTGGCACTAACATCCAGGAATGGTGAGTTTGTTATATACAGTGATGCTTCATTGAAAGGACTAGGTTGCGTCCTAATGCAGAATGATCAGGTAATTGCTTATGCTTCACGACAGTTGAAAACTCATGAGGTAAATTACCCTACACATGATTTGGAATTAGCTGCTGTTGTTTTTGAATTAAAAATTCGGAGGCATCATTTTTATGGAGTAAAGTGTGAAATATATACCGATCACAAAAGTTTAAAGTATATATTCACTCAGAAAAAATTGAACATGAGACAAAGGAGATGGCTAGAATTAATCAAGGATTATGATTGTACAATTCATTACCATCCGGGAAAAGAAAATAAAGTGACTGATGCTTTGAGTCTAAAAAGTAATGCTTCATTAGCAGTGTTGTGTTTGGAACGTGATCCTTTGGTTAAGGATTTGATGAACTTTGGCATAGAAGTTGTTGGTGCAGGAAGTTCCTCTGTTTTGTATCAGGTATCAGTGAGATCATCTCTATCATATAGAATCAAGCAAGCACAGAACCAAGACAGTGAGTTGCAGAAAAAGGTAGAGCTGGTTCAGAAAGGTAAGTTGCATGAATTCAACATTGATAATGATTGTGTTTTGAGATTTGGGAAGAGATTGTGTGTGCCTTGTGATTCACAGTTGAAGAGAGAGTTGTTATGTAAAGCTCATAGTTCTCCGTTCTTAGTTCATCCTGGCAGTACTGAGATGTACAGTGATCTGCGGGAGTATTACTGGTGGGATGGAATGAAAAGAGATATTGCTGACTTTACTGTGAAGTGTTTGACTTATCAACAGGTTAAAGCAGAGCGGTTGTTACCGAAAGGGATGGTTTAGTCTCTACCAGTGCCAGAGTGGAAATGAGAGAATATATCCATGGACTTTGTTGTGGGATTACCGAAGACATCTCGAGGTAATAATGCAATCTAGGTTATTATTGATCGCTTGACCAAGTCTGCTCATTTCCTTGCTATACGAGATACATTTTCCCTAGATCAACTTTCCCGCTTTTATCTTAAAGAGATAGTCAGGTTACATGGAGTTCCTCTCTCCATTGTATCTAACCGTGATCCCTGGTTCACTTCTAACTTTTGGAAAGGCCTTCAGAAGTCGTTGGGTACTGAATTAAATTTTAGTACAGCTTTTCATCCTCAATCAGATGGGCAGTCAGAACGAACAATTCAGACATTGGAGGATATGATACGTTCTTGCTCTATGGATTATCAGGGATGTTGGGACCAACATCATTATTTGGTTTAATTTTCATATAATAACAGTTTTCCTTCCAGTATACAAATGGCACCATTTCAGGCATTATATGGGAAGCGGTGTCGAACTCCAGCTTTCTGGGATTAAGTGGGTGAAAGGAAGTTGATGGGACCAGAATTGGTAGAAGAGATTGCAGAAAAAGTTCAGTTGATTCAGAAACACATGGGAACAGCTCAGAGTAGGCAGAAGAGTTATGGAGACAACAGGAGGAAGGATATCTCTTTTGAGGTAGGTGATCACGTTTTTCTCAAAGAATCACCATGGAAAAGTGTGATGCGGTTTGGTAAGAAAGGAAAGTTGAGTCCAAGGTTCATTGGACCATAAGAAATTCTGGAGAGATTTGGATCAGTTTTTTACCGAGTGGATTTACCTACGAGTTTATCTCAGGTATACAATGTTTTTCACGTTTCAATGTTAAGGAAGTACATGCCAGATCCATCTCATGTTTTGAGTCCAGAGGTAGTTCAGCTGGAAGAGAACCTATATTATGAGGAACAACCGGTCCAGATTCTTGACCACAGGGAGCAAGTGTTACGGAATAAGGTGATTCACCAGGTAAAGGTTTTGTGGAAAAACGACATGATTGAAGAGGCAACATGAAAATCTGAAAATGCAATGAGGGATAAGTACCCCCAATTATTTGATAAGTAAATAAATTGCGGGGATGCAATTTTCTAAAGGGGGGAAGGATGTAACATCCCATGTAAGTAATTAATAATAGATATTTTTATCTATGTCTATTAATGAACTAGATAGTGTTTTAGAGGCTTAAAATGAAAATAAATCCAATCTTAAGCATGGAATACACTAAAATTTTTAAAAGATTATTTTAATGCCTTTTGATGGCAAACCATTTTTAAATCTATATTTTGACAATTTTATAAGCTATGTTTGTCAAAATAAACTTATTCTTTATCATTGGGACATCAAAATTTACTTTGGGTAAATTTTTGGTATCTTTCTGATAAAGTTCATTTTTTAATGAATAGTGTAAAATGATGTATTTTAATTCAAAACCTCGTTTTAATCTAATTTATTTATATGATTAGATTATATTTTGAATTGGTTTTAAAGTGAAATTAGAATATATTTTTACCATTAAATCCAATAGTGGTCATTGGAATTAATTTAACTTTGAAATCAGACTTAAACTAGTGTCAATCTTTTGATACTTATTGTTTCATAAAAACACGCTATTTGCTCTGACAGCGGGAATTAATTATTAAATTAATTAATGTGACTTATATGTTTGGAATTTTGTAAAACGGACATCATTTTTGAATTCAGAATATCAAATATAGTTTAGGGTGAATTTTTGGGATTTTTCTGAAAAACATCAATTTTTGATGAATAGTGAAATCACTAAGTGGTATTTAAAGAAACTGATTTTTTGTTAAAATGAAACTTTGTCACTTCTGTGATTTGATTTTCGAAAATCCGACATACATGGTTGTCATTAAGAAGTAAAATGATGTTCAATGAGATTAAAATAATTTTTTGGTGAATAGTAACTTATTAAGTTTTTAATCGCGATTAGTGGTAATTAGTGTAGTTTAAGGTAAAAATAATGTTTTAATAATATGAAATGACCTAGACACATGTCCTAACCTTATTTGATGTGTCATGGCCGACCACGACAAGCCATGGGTCAACATGGGGACCCCATGGAGAAACTTTGGTTGGGAAATGACATAAATAACATTTTATTTAATGTAAAAGTAAAAATGACACAAATATAATATGTTTTACGAAAACAATTTTTAAATGGGTTTATACAAGTCGGAATTTTGACTATAAATATTAATTAGAAATCTAAAAAGATTTCCTACATCATAGAATTTTTTTTATAATTTTTTGACATTATATAAATAAATGTATTTATGACATCATAATGATGTAGCGATTACCTCATTAATAAAGGATTTAAATAAAATGTAAAGATAATGTAAAATCTATGACCTAAACATGTCCAAAACCTATTGAATGGGTGGATTTAGAACCCTTATCACCTTATCCTCGAATTATATAAATGTGGGACCATTTAAATCCAAAACGCATTTTCAAATAAAGTAATATTTCTTTACTTTCCAAGAGTGCCCCTCCTTTCCTCTTATAAAAGGCCCCCCACCTCTACCTCCTTACCCACACTCCCAAAGCATTTGGCTCGGCCAACCCCTGCCCATATTGTCTCTCCACTTCCCTCTATTATTCCATTAAGTCTCACTTTGGGCAGAATACTTCCCAAGGAAGCCTTTGAGCTCAAACCAAAGGGAGTTACCCGATTTTAAGGTAATGTCTTCACTTGAGTCCTTTTGTTTTATTTTGTTTCTCCAACCTCCTAAACTCTTTTTATTTATTTATTTTGTAACAAATCCAGTATCTTCAATATACTAGGATATTGTTATAAGAAGGATTCAATCTACACTTACACACACCTACATCTAATGGTTAAAGAACATACGGTTTCCGTGGAGGGTGAATTTATGCCTCCCAAAACGATGATTGTTCAACATTCCTTTAACACCTTCAAAGGTGGCCATTAATATGTCACTATATTTATATATGATATATAATATGTTTATGTTTTCCTTAAGCTTCTGTATTTTTCATTTTGGGTATACCTTTATGGTTTCCATTATGGGTAAACGCGATATCTTAATTTAAGGAAGTGCGGACTATAACACCCCAGGTAAATAAAGAATATGACATTTTCATATTTATCCATATTTGTGAATATAATATTAATATGTCTTTAAAGGGGACTCTATGCTCGATGGCGTACCCAACACGCAACAACGAGTTTCTTGGGAATCGTACGTTGCACTCTAATAATAAAATAATATTATTTTAAATGGTAGTTAACATGTAGCCGTTGTATTGGCAGGAATGGATAGAAATAACTAAAATATGATTATATATGTTTTTAAATGTTTTTACATTTATCCAATAAAATATATAGGCTTAAAATACAGAAATAATTCAATTTTAGGCGTATATGACCTAGTTTTCACTAATTGTTCACTTATCTCATTTTGATTGCAAACCGTAATTAAATATAGTTTTTTTTTCACCTTTATACATTCTATTGGACCAAATAAAACTCTTCTTGAGAATCGGGACATCAAAATTTACATTGCGTAAATTTTTGGTATCTTTCTGATAAAGTTCATTTTTTAATGAATAGTGTAAAATGTTGTATTTTAAATTCAAAACCACTTTTTAATCTAATTTATTTATATGATTAGATTTTCTTTTAAATTGGTATTAATGTGTAATCTGAATATATTTTTACCATTTAATCCAATGGTGGTCATTGGAATCAATTTCACTTTGAAATTAGACTTAAACTGGTGCCAATCTTTTGACACTTATTATTTTATAAAAACACGCTATTTGCTCTGACAGTGGGAATTATTTATTAAATTAATTAATGTGACTTATATGTTTTGAATTTTTTAAAATAGAATTCATTTTTGAATTCGGAATATCAAATATATATTAGGGTGAATTTTTGGTAATTTTCTGAAAAACTCCAATTTCTGATGAATAGTGAAACCACTAAGTGGTAATCAAGCAAACTGATTTTTCAGTTAAATGAAAGTTTACCACTAATGTGTATTGAATTTTTAAAATCCCAAATACATGGTTTTCATTAGTATGTAAAATGTGGTTCAATGGGATGGAAATATTTTTTTGGTGAATAGTAACTTTTTTTCATTAATCACGATTAGAGGTAATTGGTGTAATTTAAGATAAATATGATATTATAAAAATGTGAAAACACCATGACACTTGTCCTACCCATATTGGATGAGTCATGGACGACCAAGACAACCCATGGGTCGATTTAGGGGACCCTATGGAGCCTCTTGGGTGAGATAATGACTTTAATGCATTTTTTTAAAATAAAGGAGAAAATGACACTAACATAAATTGTGTTACTAAAAAAATTTTTAGAAGGGGTTATACTAATAATAATTTTTTCTATAAATACTCTTTGGAAGGATAAAAATATTTCATACATCAGGATATTTTTTTTATAATTTTTATAAATTAAATAAATTTATTTAATTATGACATCATGATGATGCAACGATGACCTCATTAATGAACAGTTTAAATAAAATGAAATGATAATATAAAATATAAGACCTAAACTTGTCCAAAAACTATTGGATGGGAATATTTCGAACCCTTATCATCGTATCTTAGAATTATATCAATGTGGGAACTTAGAAATTCGAAACACTTTTGAAATTAAAATAATACTTTCATGCTTTCCAAAAGTGCCCCTCCTCTCCTCTTATAAAAGGCCTCCACCTCTACCTCATTTCACACACTCCTCAAGCCTTTGGCTCGGCCATAACCTGCCCATTTACTCTCTCCACATCCCTCTCATCATCCTAGAGGATTCCCTTTGGGCAGAATCCTTTCAACGGAAGCCTTTAGGCTCAAATAAAAAGGAGTAACACTTTTAAAAGAAAATCATTCTCTCATGTTCATTTATTTTATTTTTCTTCTCCAACCCCCTAAACTATTTTTATTTACGTCTTTTGTAACAACACCAGTATCTTCAAAATACTAGGATTTTTTATAAGATTTATTCTAGCTACACTCTCACACAACTACATCAAATGGTTAAAGAACATACGGTTTCCGTGGATGGCGAAATTCTGCCTCCCGAAACGATGATTGTTCAATACTCATTTAACACCTTAAATGGTGGCCATTATGATGTCACTATTTTTATATATGATATATAATATGTTTATTCTTTCCTTAAGCTTCTGTGTTTTTCATTTATGGCATACCATTATTGTTTCCATTATGGGTAAACATGATATCTTCATTTTAGGAAGTGCGTACAACCGCCCCCTGAAAGTGATTTGATTCGTTAATACCATATGAGGGATGTGTAAAGGATAAAGTTAATTATATGATATATGTTATTATATTGGAATTATAATATACTCTTATATCATTATGATTCCATTCCAGAAAATACGAAATAGAAATGGAAGTAGCGTTCATTCGTACGTACGGCTTACCGTCTCCATGAACGGTGCATTTCATTTCTTACCTCTAAATGTGATGTAATATTATAAATACATGTATATGATGAATATATATGATATATATGTTATCCAAATCATTAATATCATTCTGGATATAACGAACCTTTGACCAAATTAACAACATGTAAGTGTAAGAAGTCTATTTTTGACTTAAGAACCAAATACCGACAAAATGAACATTATTAACTTAAATGATTACATGATGTTAATAACATGGTATATAAGAAATAATGAACTTGAAAAAGGTTCTTAAGCAAGTAGAGATTAACTCATGTTTATTATTCAGGATGTTAAAGAACGATCGAGTCAAGTCGGACCCAAGGTAAGGGATCCTACTCCTCTCTTTCTTTTTAAGTACGCTCTTTTATGTCATTCCTTTTAAATCTCAACTTTATTGTTATTGGGATGTTATTTTATATTACTCTTACTGTAAATTTTATATTATGAGAGACCCTATTCTCTCTCATCAATCCATTTTGGAAGTTTCAAGTGGCATCGTTAGGCTGCCGAGCTTTCGTAAGAGATTTTTCATCTCACTTTTATGCCCGTGAGATTTATGCTACATTTGTCACAATTTCCTTTGAGTGGTTTATGTAATGCCCAATATTACACTACTTTTGTAATATAATTCCATTTATGGGTATTTACATATTCATTGTATGACACTTCTTCAATGGGGTGTACTTTTCTAAAGTTACCCAAGTCGGTAAGGGAACCTTTCACCTTCCTCTTTTTAAAAGACTTCGTTTGTTATGTCTTTTAATTCACATACTATTATGTTGGGATATGTTCTTCTATATCCTGATTGATGTAAATTTTATGTCCAAGTTATAAGATTCTCTTTTTACCTCTCATCAACTCATTTTCTGAATTTTTGATGTGACGCCGTTAGGCTGTCGAATTTTACCAAGGGAACTTTTTAACCCAATTTAGATTTCTTTGGGCTCAACATGTTGTTATTGAATATGTCATCCTTTGAATATGTGTGAATGAAATTTTATTGTTTTACACTTAATATCCAATTATATTGGGTGTATTTATATTTGTCACACATAATTTTGAGATTGATTTATCCTTAATTTAAGTATACCTTCTTTATAAGGGATTTCATCACATTTTACATCTCTATTGAGACTTCATTGTTGATATGCATCAATTCACTCTTATATGGTTTATATACTGTCATTTGGAATATTATATCATGAATCCATTTATTCTCATGATATTATAAAGTTCTGATAAAATTTTATTCCTCAATTGTTGTATTCAAGTGTATCTTATTTTGGTAAAAACCCTTTAACCAAAATATCACTTTAAATGTTTTAATGATTTGTTCTTATTAATATCCATGTTTTCAAAATGGTTTAAAGGATTTATTTATATGGATATTAATGGTTTAAAATGTTAAAATCTTCAAGGTGGTATGGGAAACTTTGATTCAAAAAATCTCTTTATTAAATGTTTTAAATGGTTTTGAAAATGGTTTTTTTATGGATTCATTATTTCAATATCCTAAAATGTTATATTGTGATTGAAATGTGGAAATGTTATATTTCCTTTATTCATGTTTTATGTGATACATTTATGTTATGGTTCTTGGGCATTGTTATGAAAACGGGTGGTTCCGTGATAAACTATGGGCGGGTGACCCCGCTATAGCTCTCCAATGCATTAGGTAATGCGAAGGAGTGAAACCTTAAGGTTTCTCCGAAGAGATTTATGGAATATACTATGATGGGCTATTCCAAACGTAACCAAGAGGGTTACTCCCTACGTAAGAATGTTATAAATGCCTCAAGATACTTTTATGTCTTATGAATTCTATGATTTATTCATGATTTGATGAGGAATGTTAAAGTGTTTATGTTTTATGGGTAATGTATGATCTCATCCTTATGTATATATGTACCCATGTTTCCATTCCATATTTTTATAACCATTACTGAGCTTTTTATGCTCATCCCAAGTTTTTGAAATGATTTAACAGGTCAAGGGAAAGGTGCAAGATGTGATGATAGTGTCAAGGATGTGTCAAGAAAGAATCCATGTTTTATTTTAAATATATTTCCGTTGATGGGAAGAATGAATATTGTCTTTTATGTAACCACTTTGTTTAAATGTGGAATGTAATGCAAGTTTCATGATCTAATTCTCTAAAACTCTAAACCTGAAAAGATCCTCAATGTGTAATCTTGTAATAACTCAAGATTAAGTAAGGTTTAAGGCTGGGGACTTATAGTTGGTATCAAAGGTCGGTTTAGATAACTTTAGAGGTTAGGGTATTCTTTAAGCATAAGTGGAATTACCATAATGGTTAGGATTTCAGAAAAGAGTCCTAGTTTTAGATAAAGTGAATGAGTAAGTATATCTTAGTGTCTATCTTCCTCATTAGTACATGATGGCTTTTTTTTGATATACTCACACTGAACTTTTTGGTTTCAGTAAATGGCTGGATCTAGCAGGCACCAAAGTAACAGTGGATGTGAAGGAAACTGTGACAGTTTTTTGAGCAAGCAACTGAATGATATGGGAGCTGCAATGAGAACTCTTGTGATTATCCTCAACCAACTATCTGGAGTAATGATTGACCACCTAAACCTTGGTGATTTCTCTAATTCATCATATATGCAAGAAACAAATACCTACGGAAGTACAGGTAATAATCATAAAGGTAAGTGTGTTCAAAAAACCTATGTGTCAAAGATGTGGAAAGAAACACCTAGGAAAATGTTTCAAAGGGACAGAAATATGGTATAGGTGTGGAAATGAAGGTCATAAAGCAAGAACCTACCATGGAAAAAGGAAGCACCCAGTTGACTCGAGGAAAGCGAAAGAAGTTCTTTCTGAGGGATCAATTGAATGTTTTAAATGTGGTGTGAATGGTCATTATGCAAACACATGTCCTATGAAGAAGTTTCGTGAATGGGGTCACCAAGAGCGTACAAATGTTCGTTTACCAATACCTAATGCCATTCCGATTGAGGATGAAGAAACTGACAATGACCAATCAAAGGTATGTATTATTTCATGACTATTGTTTTCCTATTTTAGAATCTAAGGATATGATTCATGATTTTGTTTGTAGGAAAGAGGTATTTTGGAATAAGTTGGAAAGGAATGGTCAATGGATCATGAAGAATGTTCAATGAGTAAGATGTCAACTTATAAGGGCTTCAAGAGTTATAGTGAAATTCTTAAGACTATTAAGTCTCTTTTGATGATGGGGTTACATTAGGAGACTTTTCATATTATGTGTAACCCTGATGTTTAATATAGTCAAATTTTATTCAAGGAATAGTTATCTTTTCTTTTGTGGACATAGTTATAAAGAACCATTTGGGTTTATATGTTCCTTACTTTTGAGGTAATTATGGGTTACTATATGTTATGATTGAAGTGAAAGGCATGAGATAAAATTGAGGTTAAATTATGTTATTGTTATTTTTGATGATTTTAACCTTTTTTTGGGAATGATTTTAGAATTATATAGTTTTGGAAAAAGGAAAACACGCCGACCGTGTGACAACCCGTCGCGTCGGGCAAAGCTGCAGGAATCGAACCCACAACCAAAGTGCGACTGGTATTTATCGCCTACCACTGGACTACGTGAAGTCCCTGGTTATTTTGACCGATTATTTTTAGTTATATGATTTTATGAATTAAGAGTAAGATGATTTTGGGTTATTTATTAAAATGATTAACCTATCATAGAGGATATGTGATTAGGTTAATTACTTTTCCATACGAGACTTTAGAAGCAACTGATGTTGTTTGGAGATAAATGTTATGATTTAACTTGGAAGACTATGTGACTAAAAACTTTCAAATATTTGGGTTTCAATATTAGTTTGATTTGCTGTGAATAATTTTATGGACAAATTGTTTATCGGATGGTCCTTGTTGAACTTTGGGTTTTGTTGGAAAAATTTTGGAGATTAAGCATAGATTTTCTTTTTAAAGGGTTATCCTTTTCTGGATTATCTGACCTTGTACTAACCTTTTTGGTTTTGTTTTTGGTTAAATCCTAATGACATGGGAATTATATAGTTCTCTTTGGTGGATTAGTTGATTCTCTAAAGTTGATTATAGTACTCTTAATGCGAACAAGTCTCCCTAAAAACTCGTGTTTTGAAAAAAAAAATATGAGTTTGATTAAGGAATCTAGTAAAAGTTGAAAGTCAACATGATAAGTGATTATGTTTCCTTATGAATAAATTCCTCAATAAAATGTAACTTAAAACAAAAATGTTGTCTATTAACTTTTCCTACTGGGAAATCGAATACCGTTTAACCCATCACATGTTTGTGATTTTCTCATGGTTAACTTTCTCCTAGACATGTTTACTATCACTCTCCCTCAAGAACATGACCCTTTGCTTTTTCTTCCATGTCCATTTTTTTATACATATGGGTTAACTCGGGTGACATTTGCACTTCTATCCCATTCTTTTAAAGTGATTGTTTTACCGACTCTTGTTCCGATGTGGGACTTTCAAGGATGTTTCCAAGCTCAATTTTAAAAATTGCGAGGACTCAATTCCCAAAAGGGGGGAAGGATGTAACACCCCAGGTAAATAAAGAATATGACATTTTAATATTTATCCATATTTGTGAATAAAATATTAATATGCCTTTAAAGGGGACGCTATGCTCGATGGCGTACCCAACACGCAACAACGAGTTTCTTGGGAATCTTACGTTGCACTCTAATAATAAAATAATATTATTTTAAATGGTAGTTAACATGTAGCCGTTGTATTGGCAGGAATAGATAGAAATAACTAAAATATGATTATATATGTTTTAAATGTTTTTAAATTTATCCAATAAAAGATAAAGGCTTAAAATACAGAAAGAATTCAATTTTAGGCGTATATGACATATTTTTCACTAATGGTTCACTTATCTCCTTTTGATGGAGAACCATCATTAAATATAGTTTTGTTCACTCTTATACATTCTATTGGACCAAATAAAACTCTTCTTGAGAATCGGGACATCAAAATTTACTTTGTGTAAATTTTTGGTATCTTTCTGATAATGTTCCTTTTTTAATGAATAGTGTAAAATGTTCTATTTTAAATTCAAAACCTCTTTTTAATCTAATTTATTTATATAATTAGATTATCTTTTTAATTGGTTTTACTGTGTAATCTGAATATATTTTTAAGATTTAATCCAATGGTGGTCATTGGAATCAATTTCACTTTGAAATTAGACTTAAACTGGTGCCAATCTTTTGATACTTATTGTTTTATAAAAACACGTATTTGCTCTGACAGTGGGAATTAATTATTAAATTAATTAATGGGACTTATAAGTTTTGAATTTTGTAAAATAGACTTCATTTTTGAATTCGGAATATCAAATATAGCTTAGGGTGAATTTTTGGTAATTTTCTGAAAAACTCCAATTTTTGATGAATAGTGAAACCACTAATTGGAAATCAAGCAAACTGATTTTTCAGT
This sequence comes from Viscum album, assembly GCA_963277665.1. Classification (NCBI taxonomy): domain Eukaryota; kingdom Viridiplantae; phylum Streptophyta; class Magnoliopsida; order Santalales; family Viscaceae; genus Viscum; species Viscum album. The sequence continues at coordinate 134,691,700 of OY728162.1, forward strand.
TAAATGAAAGTTTACCACTAATGTGTATTGAATTTTGAAAATCCGACATACATGGTTGTCATTAGTATGTAGAATGTGGTCCAATGGGATGAAAATAATTTTTTGGTGAATAGTAACTTTTTTTCATTAATCGCGATTAGAGGTAATTAGTGTAATTTAAGGTAAAAATGAAATTATAAAAATGTGAAAACACCATGAAACTTGTCCTAAACCTATTGGATTATTCATGGCCGACCAAGAAAACCCATGGGTCGATTTAGGGGACCCTATGGAGCCTCTTGGGTGAGATAATGACTTTAATGCCTTTTTTTAAAAATAAATGTGAAAATGACACTAACATAAATTATGTTACTAAAAAAAATTTCGAAGGGGTTATACTAATAATAATTTTGTCTATAAATACTCTTTGGAAAGATAAAAAGATTTCCTACATCAGCATATTTTTTTTATAATTTTGTGACATTAAATAAATTAATTTAATTATGACATCATGATGATGCAACGATGACCTCATTAATGAACAGTTTAAATAAAATGAAATGATAATATAAATTCTAAGAGCTACACTTGTCCAAAAACTATTGGATGGGAATATTTCGAAGCCTTATCATCTTATATTCGAATTATATCAATGTGGGACCTTATAAATTCGAAACACTTTTGAAAATAAAATAATAGTTTCATGATTTCCAAAAGTGCCCCTCCTCTCCTCTTATAAATGGCCCCCAACTCTACCTCATTTCACCCACTCCTCAAGCCTTTGGCTCGGCCATACCCTGCCCATTTACACTCTCCACATCCCTCTACTCATCCTAGAGTATTCTATTTGGGCAGAATCCTTTCAAAGGAAGCCATTAGGATCAAATTAAAAAGAGTTACACTTTTAAATGTAATTCATTCTCTCATGTTCATTTGTTTTATTTTGCTTCTCCAACCCCCTAAACTCTTTTTATTTACTTATTTTGTAACAACAACAGTATCTTCAATATACTAGGATGTTGTTATAAGATTTATCCGAGCTACACTCTCACACAACTACATCAAATGGTTAAAGAACATACGGTTTTCGTGGATGTCGAAATTCTGCCTCCCGAAACGATGATTGTTCAATACTCATTTAAAACCTTCAAAGGTGGCCATTCTGATGTCACTATTTTTATATATGAAATATAATATGTTTATTCTTTTTTTAAGCTTCTGTGATTTTCATTTATGGCATACCATTATTGTTTCAATTATGGGTAAACACGATATCTTCATTTTAGGAAGTGCGGACTACCGCCCCTGAAAGTGATTTGATTCGTTAATACCATATGTGGGATGTGTAAATGATAAATTTAATGATATTATATATGTTATTATACTGGAATTATAATATACTCTTATATAATTAGGATTCCATTCCAGAAAATATGAAATAGAAATGGAAGTAGCGTTCATGCGTACGTACGGCTTACCGTCTCCATGAACGGTGCATTTCATTTCTTACCTCTAAATGTGATGTAATATTATAAATACATGTATATGATGAATATATATGATATATATCTTATCCAAATCATTAATATAATTCTGGATATAACGAACCTTTGACCAAATTAACAACATGAAAGTGTAAGAAGTCTATTTTTGACTTAAGAACCAAATACCGACAAAATGAACATTATAAACATAAATGATTACATGATGTTCATAAAATGGTATAAAAGGAATAATGAAATTGAAAAAGGTTCTTAAGCAAGTAGAGATTAACTCAAGTTTATTATTCAGGACGTTAAAGAACGATCGAGTCATGTCGGACCCGAGGTAAGGGATCCTACTCCTCTATTTCTTTTTAAGTACGCTCTTTTATGTCATTCCTTTTAAAGCTCAACTTTATTGTTATTGGGATGTTCTTTTATATTACTTTTACTGTAATTTTTATATGATGAGATACCCTATTCTCTCTCATAAATCCATTTTGGATGTTTTATGTGGCGTCGTTAGGCTGCCGAGTTTTCATATGAGATTTTTCATCTAACTTTTATGCCCGTGAGATTTATGCTACATTTGCCACAATTTCCTTTCAGTGGTTTATGTACTTCCCATTATTACACTCCTTTTGTAATATAATTCCATTTATGGGTATTTACATATTCATTGTATGACACTTCTTCAATGGGGTGTACTTTTCTAAAGTTACCCAAGTCGGTAAGGGAACCTTTCACCCTCCTCTTTTTAAAAGACTTCATTTGTTATGTCTTTTAATTCACATACTATTATGTTGGGATATGTTCTTCTATATCCTGATTGATGTAAATTTTATTTCCAAGTTATGAGATTCTTTTTTTATCTCTCATTAACTCATTTTCTGAATTTTTGATGTGACGCCGTTAGGCTGTCGAATTTTACCAAGGGAACTTTTAAACCCATATTCGATTTATTTGGGTTCAACATGTTGTTATTGAATATGTCATCCTTTGAATATGTGTGAATTAACTTTTATTGTTTTACACTTAATATCCAATTATATTTGTTGTATTTATATTTTTCAAACATAATTTTGAGATTGATTTATCCTTAATTTAAGGATACCTTCTTTATAAGGGATTTCCTCACATTTTACATCTCTATTGAGACTTCATTGTCGATATGAACCAATTCACTCTTATATGGTGTATATACTGTCCTTTGGAATATTATATCATGAATCCATTTATTCTCATGATATTATAAAGTTCTGATTAAATGTTATTCCTCAATTGTTGTATTCAAGTGTCTCTAATTTTGGTAAAAACCCTTTAACCAAAATTTCGCTTTAAATGTTTTAATTATTTGTTCTTATTAATATCCATTTTTCAAAATGGTTTTAATGATTTATTTATATGGATATTAATGGTTTAAAATGTTAAAATATTCAAGGTGGTATGGGACACTTTGATTCAAAAAATCTCTATATTAAATGTTTTAAATGGTTTTGAAAATGGTTTTTTTATGGATTCATTATTTCAATATCCTAAAATGTTATATTGTGATTGAAATGTGGAAATGTTATATTTCCTTTATGCATGTTTTATGTGATACATTTATGTTATGGTTCTTTTGCATTTTTATGAAAACGGGTGGTTCCGTGATAAACTAAGGACGGGTGAGCCCGATATAGCTCTCCAATGCATTGGGTAACGTGAAGGAGTGAAACGTTAAGGTTTCTCCGAAGAGATTTATGGAATATACTATGATGGGTATTCCAAATGTAACCAAGAGGGTTACTCCCTACGTAAGAATGTTATGAATGCCACAAGATACTTTTATGTCTTATGAATTCTATTATATATTCATGATTTGATGAGGTATGTTAAAGTGATTATGTTTTATGGGTAAAGTATGATCTCATCCTTATGTATATATGTACCCATGTTTCCTTTCCATATTTTTATAACCCTTACTGAGATTTTTATGCTCATCCCAAGTTTTTTAAATGTTTTCACAGGTCAAGGGAAAGGTACAAGATGTGATGATAGTGTCAAGGATGTGTCAAGAAAGAATCCATGTTTTATTTTAAATATATTTCCGTTGATGGGAAGAATGAATATTGTATTTTATGTAACCACTTTGTTTAAATGTGGAATGTAATGCAAGTTTCATGATGTAATTCTCTAAAACTCTAAACATGAAAAGATCCTCAATGTGTAATCTTGTAATAACTCAAGATTAAGTATGGTTTAAGGCTGGGGCCTTATACGGACTACCGCCCCCTCAAAGTGAGTTGATTTGTTAAATAAATTGTGTGGGACGTATAAAGGATTGAACAATGATATTATATATGATATTATACTAGAATTATAATATAACTTTATATCATTATGATTTCATTCTATAAAATACTAAATAGAAATGAAAGTAGCGTTCATGCGTACGTACGGCTTACCGTCTCCATGAACGGTGCATTTCATTTCTTACCTCTAAATGATTATGTAATATTATAAATGCATGCATGTACTAGATATATATGACATATATAATATCTAAATCATGAATAACATTCATGATATAATGGATACATGAACAACTTGTAATTATAAAGGGCTTATTTTTGACTCAAGTACCAATGATCGTTAAAATGACCGTTATTAACATAAATAATTACATAGTGTTCATGACATGGGAATAAGTGATATTAAAGGAATAATGAACTTGAAAAATGTTCTTAAACAAGTAGAAATTAACTCAAGTTTATTATTCAGGAGATTAAAGAATGACTGAGTCAAGTCGGACCTGAGGTATGGGACTTCGTCTCAATCTCCTTTCATTGAGGCATATTTTTTTTATAAACAACATTCTTTTATACGGTGTATAAACCCCTTTGACTTTTACATTTATTCAAAAGGAATCTTTTTTATACGAAGAGTTTACTAAAAGACAAAAGGGAATGTTTTTGTCGTACGTATGCGGCGTCAACGACTTCTCCGCCGTCGTGACCGTTATTTGAGTTTCAGCTTCCTCTACAAGCCATACCTTCTTTTTAAAAGAAAAATAAATACCATGTTTTAATTTACATTTATTTTGGTATTGAAAATGGTTTTTATAATGTTTTTATATCAATGTGTTGTATTGATATCTTGTGATCGAAAGGTGGAAATATTATGTTTCCTTTATGCATTTTTATGTGATACGATTATGTTGAGGTTCTTGGGAATTATTATGAAGACGGGTGGTTCCGTGATAAACTAAGGGCGGGTGAGCCCAATATAGCTCTCCAATGCATTGGGTAACGCGACGGAGTGAAAAGTTAAGGTTTCTCCGAAGAGATTTAGGGAATATACTGTGATGGGTATTCCAAATGTAACCAATAGGGTTACTCCCTACGTAAGAATGTTATGAATGCCTCAAGTTACCTTTATGTCTTATGATTTCTATGATTTATTCATGATTTGATAAGGTATGTTAAAGTGATTATGTTTTATGGGTAAAGTATGATTTCATTCTTATGTATATATGTACCCATGTTTCCTTTCCATATTTTCATATCCCTTACTGAGCTTTTTATGCTCATCCCAAGTTTTTTTGAAATGATTTTCACAGGTCAAGGGAAAGGTACATGATATGATTATAGTGTCAAGGAAGTGTCAATATATAATCCATGTTTTATTTTAATTATGTTTCCATTGATGGGAATGAATAATACTATCCTTATGTAACCACTTTGTTTATAAGTGGAATGTAATTCAAGTTTTATGATCTAATTCTCTAAAACTCTAAACCCGAAAAGATCCTCAATGTGTAATCTTGTAATAACTCAATATTAAGTAAGGTTTATGGCTGGGGCCTTATATATTCTTAATTTTTATTTCTCATTTAACAAGATAGTAATTCTGTGTATTGTTGTTTCTCTCACTGGCCACTTTGGGTTGTTTAATCAATTCCATCGAAATTGCTTTGATTTGTTTACCAAATTCAATAGTGTTATAAAATAGTTTCATAGTTCCAAAAATTTTCTAGATATATATATTATTTTCCATTATAGCATCATAAAATTAATACAGATTAATAGGTTTCTAGAAATAAATTCAAATTAAGAAAAGTGTAGGTGTATTCTCATTTTATGTTGTTAAATTTTCATTGAACGTTTATTTTTAGTGTATTTAATAAAGTTACAAATTTATCTTTTATAATCATAATAATTAAAAAAATAATATATATTTTTTATTATGTCCTATTTTATAACCTTCCATGTAAGGTCATGATGAAAAATTAAATATGGCATTCATGAAGGCAGTAATTCGAACATAACAAGAGAAACATTTTCATTTTCTTATGGTCTGGAGGGTCTTATATAATGATCATTATTTCAACATAACAACCTTTTAATGTCATAATTATATTTATGTAGTTATATTATGATTGTTATAATAGATTTTTGGGGGCTAGGAGAAGAACAAAAATTTAATGAAAATGATGGAAACAATTACAACTTCCTTGTATATCCCTATTTAGGCCACTACTTGTACATTCTTATATTGGAATTTTAATGCACAATAGAATTTTGAAAAATACAAATGGGTTAGTGAGTTGATATGGTTGACATTTGTTTTTATAAAAGGTTTTATTTTTGATAGAAAATGGGGTGGGGTGAAGTGTATATTTATAAGTGTCAAGGGTGACATTTTTTGAATATTAATTTCATAATATAAAAAATAGATTCCATAAATAAGGAAATTCAATAAGTAAATATTTATTTTGGAAGAAATTATAGGTTAAGTTGAAAAAATAAATCATATACTAATTTATTGTTATTTTTTATAATATTAGAGACTTTATGGAATGAATTTACATTTTTCACGGTGACAAATATTTACATTAGTTACATATTTTAATGACTAAAAAATAAATTAAACTTATTAAAACTTAGGACTTTTTTTCCAAACATCTAATATATTTTAGAAGATTCAATTTAAAATTTTTATAAAAATTATCTTCAGTATAAGTACACAAATAACAATAATAAAAATTATTAGAGGAATGTTTTTGTTAAAATAAAAAATTACATATTTAGCTGAAATATTAATTTTATTATTAAAACCCATGATATATCATGGTTTATTATTAATTAATTATCGGATATTTTGATTTCAATACAAGTAAAAAATGAATGAAATTTAGTGAAAAATTAATCTAAAAAAAGGGAAAAATATTTATTATAAAAAAAATATAATATAGATTCTAAGAATTCAATCATAGGATTTTAAATTCAACCTGAAATTTTTGAAATGATTTATTTTACTTATTAAATTCTAATTTGGTTAATATGAGGGTATTATAAATTTTTAATTAAATATTATATCATGATTTTGTTAAAAAAATTGTATATTTTAAAAAAATTTATTTCTGTATTTAGAAAAAAAAATCCATTGTAGAAATAACTGAGAAAATAAACCTAAGCTAATTTTTAAAAGATGTTAATAGAAACATAATGAATAATGAAAATGTTATTTATAAGAAATAAACATTTTAAAACATCAAGTGTTATGAACTATTTTTTATATCAATTAACAATGAGTTTTTTAATTTCTTTACACATTCAAAATTCATATTATAATAATCCTTAAAGAAATTCAATTTTATCTAAGTTAAATAGAAAATAATTTAAAAAAATTTGTTGATTAATATACATTTTAAAAGTTAATTAGGTTTATTCAAACACTATTAAAATTAATTTTTGATCTTTTAAAAATTAAAGTAAACATATTCATTGGTATTAACAGAAATAAATCCTAATAATAAAATTAATGGTGTTAAAATATATTCTTTCATAGTAGATAATATTAATATATTTTTATTTTCATTCAATTTTATAGTTATTATAATTTAAAATTACGTTTTACAATGTACACTCATAATATATTGATGTTTATGTTGAATTTTAATAGGGTACATAGTGGATTGTTTTAGATTGGTGATGTGTGTCACACAAACTACTCCACATTATATTTATTTAAAGGAAAAGACATACTAAAATATCATGGTGTTACAGTCATGTTAATCAAGGAAGTATCTAACCCTATGAACCTTGTGTGGGAACCGCAACATAATGATATTAAAGGAGTATCATCCCCTTTTCCGAACATTTTACATACCATGCCCTGAGTACGTGGGGGAGTACCATATTCCATTTAAATATATAAGTCTATTTCCCTACCACTAACCATGGGATAGGTTAGTACCATACCCCATGTATGGTTCAGTCATTAAACATGGTTCCCATTTTCAGTTTAACATATATAAAATAATAATATTTATAAAAAACATTGGAAATTGTTTTAAATGATAAATAATTACAACATTGTGATCTACATGTAAAAAAATTTCATACAACCTATTTACTATAAAAAAAATGATACAATGTACAATTGAAAAAAAACACCACATAGGTAAAGAGTGGGCTATATAGAGTTATAACAATGTGATATATAGAATCCTGAGAGATCATAGAGAATATTTTTAAGATAATTCCTCAACATGAAAGGGGGAGAACACATTTTGTGACTCTACATTCACCCATTCAACATGTATCATGTCTAAGAGGAAAAATATCAAGTTCCAGACACTACATATCCTCACAGTTGGGATGCATTGTCGAGTGTGATTTCCAACTAATGAACCATAAATCATTGAGTGTATGATACGCTGGTTGACTAACCAAATGGAACCACCTTGCCTATTACTGGAATAGACTAGATTTTTCTAAAATCAAATTGTGTTTGGGATATGTTTGTCTCGCCATGGGTTAAATCAATTGGCACACCAGCTCACTCCCCCTTATTTGGTGGGTTTTGAATTATCCTATCATGATGGACCATATAAAAATTGTTAGAATTATTTATATCCATGATTCACCATTGAACCAAAATAGTTTCCACAAACTAATGATATCTAGAAGGACACCCTATCACATTCCAACCACCAACCCTTATCACATCACCCAAATTGGTGTTCTACCACCTTATTTCATTCCATGCACACTTCTTTCATCTTTACATTCCTCTACCAATGACCATGAATTGATACCTCAATTTTTTCATTACCATGTGCATTCCACCAATAACAATGTACTAGATTGTGGTCCTTTATCCATTAAAGAATGAAAATTTTTTATTGTAGAGGAAAATTAGTGTCCAAGGGTTCATCTCACCCACATATCATTTATAATTTAATTTTATGGAACTAAACCACACTATGTTGTAAAATGTGTCTGAGTCAAGAAGATGGGGTTGTTGTATTAGCCCTTGACTTACCAACCATCATTTTTATGTTGTTTAATCATCCATTCTTCCATAAAATCAATAACAAAATTAGGAAATAAATTTTATAACTAAAATACATGGAACAAGAATAAAAGAAATCCTAAATGGAATTAAAAATAAAAAATTGGATGAAATATTCATTTAAAATAGAAAAATAATTAAATAATAATATATAACTCATGATTTAAATAATTATTTATGGTGTTTGTTATTGTATTAGGGTCCCTTGTAGATCCATGGAAGAAAACATTCATCAAATCATTGATTCTACTTCACCAACTAACAGTAATTTTGGTTTAATAGTAGATAAATATAATTAAATAAATTAAAGAGGATGAAATATGATAGTATATGGTTTTTAGGTATTTAATTTAAAATACATGATATAGTACCATCCTGATAGATAGCAATAGGAATGTAAATTACGGCATCTATTGATAAAATCATCATTATAAAATTAAATATTGTTTTAGAACTTATGTCTTATTCCCTAATTGGAAAATATAAATTGTTGTGCCCAAGTGAAGTAATTGCATTTGTTGTCAATAACTTGTCATGGTGTGCCATCTGATGAAGTACATCTTGAAGATTGATGATTATTGAAGCATTAAATCTGACGATTGTTGAGCTGTTCTTAAAGTCCCAAGAACTTGTATCAACTGGATACAAAGTCACAACACTTTTTGAAGACCATGCATTGTCTTCACAATGCATGAGGAGTTGAAGAAGCAAGATGATCCATTCACTACTTCTAAGTGGATGAAGTGGTTTAATGAAGTCCATGCACTATCACTTAGTGCATGTGAACATGAAGATGATCCAATTGATCTCTGATTAGATCAATAAAGAACATTGAAGATTATAAGTGATTCAGGAGTTCGATTGATGAAGATGAACCTTTTGAATTCCATATCCTAAGTGAAGATAATGTGAGAAGAAGAAATGGAGGAATTCTTAAGATAAAGAAGAGAAGATAAGAAGAATAGAGGAGGAGGAATTTGGCATTTTGAATTGGTATTTTTCATGGAGGACTTTGTTTTTGACAAAGTCTTATTTGTTACTTTGCCAAAAAAATTGGCCAGCCAAGGCACCTTGGGGGTTCAACCCCAAGGCATGGGCACTAGGGCACCACGCCCGGGGGAACCCGTGGGGCGAGCCAGGGCGGCAGGGACGCATGAGCGCACCCGCGGGTGTCAGGAGATGCATAGTGGGCGCTAGGAGCGCGCCCGCAGGAGCAGAGTGGGCGCAGAGCGCGCCCGCAGGGAGAACACGGTGTGGGGCGGCACCGTGGAGGGAGAAGATACAACTGAGGAGTTGCGGCGGGCGCTTGGGTGATAAAGCGCGGAAAAACCACTGGATAATTCGATTTGGGACGTGCATTTTTCACCGGGAAGGAATCCCAGCCGCACGATTCATCGCGCGCTCGATCTGGACCGCTCATCTAATCCGCCGCGCCCCCGATTTGATCCAGGCCATCCGAGGATAATTGATCACCGCATCCAACGGCCCGGCATCCATCTTCTACCTCGAGCCATGCCGAAGGCCACCCGCGAGCAGCCGCTGAACCAGAGCCCTCCGAGCACCAGTTTTTGAGCTCCCGGCCACCTCTGAGTAAACCGAAGCCACCCTCGTGCTCGTCTGGCCATAATAAACAGAACCATGCTTTAAAAAGATCTTGCATGCAACCAGTGGAGAATTTCGAATGAGGCCGAGGCAAACGGAGTTGCCGAGGCATCGGGGTATTCATGTTTTGCATGGGATGGCCAAAACCGAGGCCGTGCATGCGTTCGAAGTCGCATGCACGTAGAGGAGAAAAACATAAATGGATCCCGCGTGAAACAGAGAATAAAAACGGGATTTGCGGATCGTTTAAAGATTTAAAAGATCCGAAGATCTCGGGATTTTGAGTTGAATCACGCGGATAGAACCGCCTCTCCTCGCCTATAAAAAGAGAGGCCTAGCCCTCGAGAAGACGCTGCTGATGCGCTGATTTTTGAAGTCCCGTGAGCGCATCTCTCTGCCTCGCGATGTATTGAAGCCCCGCGCAAGTATCTTGCGTGGCTGAAGTCCCTTGCGCGCTGCTCCTTTGCGCGACAAGAAGAAGAGGTTGGGCTGCACCAACATGCAAGCCCCCTCTGTGCACCGCGGCCCCCTGCGCGGCAAGCACTTGCGCAGCAGTGGCCACCCGAGGCCTTGCGCGCTTTGAACTGCTTGCACCCGTGGCTTGCGCAGCCCTTGTGGCTTGAGCCTTGCGCGGCAGTGTTGAGGAGGAGGCCGCACCTTTCATCCCTTCATTTGGTTGGTGTTCGGGTGTGTGCAAGTGGAGGCCGAGACTACACATTGTGTGTGTTTAAGAATTGGAGAAGGCCGCAACCAAGTGTGTGTGCAAGACAAGTGAACAAGAAGCCGAGGCCTTTGTGTTTGTATGCCAAGTGAAGAAGAGTATACGGGTAGAGTGTGTGCATAAAGAGGAGAAGGCCGAGGACCTTTGTGCTTTGGGTGCAAAAGGAAGACCACACTTTGTGTTTATAAATTGAAGAAGAAGGACAAGTCAAGTGTGTGCACTAAAAGAATGAGTAGTGTATGTGTGCACATGTGAAGAAGATCAACTTTGAGAAGAAGAGGAGTACACACTTATGTGTATGAATACAAAAGAACTGATCATTCTAAGTGATTGGGTTTTTTGGTGAGCAAGACCAACGAGATCTTTTGAAGACTGTTGAAGCTACTTGAAGTTTTGAACAACACCTTTGAAGAAGTGAAGTGGAGCCATGATGAAGATGATGCTGTGGAGTTGGGGGGTTTAACCAACTTGTAATTGGGGGGCAACCAATTACTGTGTAATCATATTTTTCCATAGTGAAGAATCCGTGTTGGGGGGTGTAACCAACACGGCAAGGAGTAGGTCTTTGTACCGAACCTTGTAAATCTCTGTGTTCTGTGCTCTCATTATTACTGCACCACTAAAAGAGTAGATCTAGGCTTTAACCAGCTGCAGAGGTTGAATTGATAATCCAAAGGGAACAATTCATAAAAAGAAAAAGTTATCACTGATTCACCCCTCCCCTCTCAGTGATCACAACCGATCCAGGCATTTCAAGTGGTATCAAAGGGAGGTTGCCTCTATAAGGATCTACTTCTGAGAAGATGGACAATCTGAATTCTGTTAATAGTAGTGGTGTTCCTACATTCGATGGAAAGAATTACCACAGCTGGAAAAATCGGATGTTGCCTTACCTTCTATCTCTCGGCCTTGATGTTAGAAATGCAGCCTTATTTGGATTCCCTCCTCTTGCTAATGAAGCTGCTATGACACTCGATGAGAAAAGAAATATGGAAGTTGATGGTAAAGCTCAAAATGCCATTCTTATGTCACTCTCCTAAAAGGTATACACAAAAGTCATGGGACTCAAGAATGATAAAGAAATTTGGGACAAATTGGAAATTAGTTATGAAGGCAACATGAAAGTCAAGGAAGCCAAATTACAAATTTGGAGAAGCAGGTTTGAAGATGTCAAGATGGGAGAAGAAGAAAATATTGATGATTATTTCACAAGAGTCAATGAAATTGTCAGTAACATTCGAGGCTTTGGAGAAAAGTTGGAGGACTCCACTATTGTTAAAAAGATAATGAGAAACTTTCCTGATAGGTTTGACCCCAATGTCTCAGCATTAGAAGACAGAGATGATCTCTCTCTTGATGAACTACACAACATTCTCATTGCATATGAAATGAGGAAGATCACAGTATTCAAGAAGAAGATCAAGGATGAGATGGCTTTTGAGGCCATGAGACAACTCAAGATAAAAGATGACGAAGTCCTAGATTCAAGTGATACTGACAATGAAGAAAAGGATGAAGATCTCAACACGATTATTTCTCTTTTTTCTAAAAGGTTTGGAAAAACTAAATTCAGGGGAAAATGGAAATCACCATCGAGATGTTTCAATTGCAATAACATCGGACACTTTGCTGTAAACTGCCCCAAGAAGAGATATAGTGCTCCAGAAGTTGAAGATGAGAAGTCACAAAAGAAGAAATGGAGTAGATACCCAAGAGAAGGAAAAAAATCAGGTGTAAGAAAGAAAAGGTTCGTTCCAGGTGAAAGAAGAAGCTATGTAAGCAAAGAGGAAGAATCATACTCTACATCAGCCAATCAATCAGAAGAAGAAACGAATTTTATGGATCATGTAGAAAAAGGGTTTGATACCTGCAGCAGTGAAGATGATGAAAGTGAACGAACAGAGCTTGAATACAGATTGAAAGATGAATTAGTGGCTTGCCTTGAACAGAACACTGGACTCATGAAAGAGAAGAGATTGTTACAAAAGGAAACCAAAAGGATGACTGAGGAGTTGGAAGAATGTATGAAGAAAGAGACAATGTACATTGATGAAATCAAGAGACACAAACTGAAGGTAGCTGAGCTGGACAAGATAGCAAAAGATCTTGAGGAGAAACTTCACCTCAAAGAAGAAGAGCAATCACTGACACATTCCAAGTGGATTGAAGCACAGAATAGCTTGACAAAGATGAGAGAAGACTTCAACAAGGCTGTTGAGGTCAAGGAAGAATCATCTTATGCTGGTGCTCAGAGGCAGGTCAATTTACCACTAAGTAAATCTCAAAATACATCTGTTATTTCTAACAATGCAGGTTCAAAGATAAAATTGAGACAAACATGGCATGAACCAATCTGTGTAAAATCATCTTCAATGGAAGAAAGGAAATCCTCAGGAAGGACTACTCAAATCTTGGACAGAAAATTACAACATGACTCTTATCAACAAAGAAGGTCAAGGTTCAGAGGCTACTGCTGGTGTTGTGGTGTGTTTGGACATAAGGCCTATGCATGCTGGTATAACATGTCTCGTCCAAACATGAGGCATGAGTCAAGGGGGAGACATCCTGAAACCTAGAGTGTTTTGCAGAAAGCATCAAAACCACCAACTCAGAACACATTTGACTGCCTGAGTGAAGCTTGTGGAAGATGTGACCAACAAGGTCATAGAGCTGATAAATGTATGACAACTCTTCCTAAACAAAAAGTCAAAGACATGAAAGGTAAAGGCATTCAAGAAACCAATGATGAAATCACATGCTTCGCTGAAGTGGCTCTAAAAGCCAGCAGTAAAACCAAGTCATGGATTCTTGATAGTGGATGCTCATCCCACATGACTGGTGATACAAAAATTCTAAGCAACCTTGAAAGTCATGAGGGAGGAACCGTGGTGTTTGGAAATGATCGTTCTCTGAAAATCAAGGGAGTTGGAAAGGCTATGATTGCAACAACAAATCTAAAATCCAATGATGTGTTGTTTGTTGAAGGATTAAAGCACAACCTAATGAGTGTTAGTCAATTATGTGATGATGGACATGAGGTGTTGTTCCAGAAGGACTCATGCATCATCAAGAGCTCAAAGGATGGAAAAATCATCACTCAAGGAAGAAGAACCACTGGAAATCTATTTAAAATTGGTGATCCCATCAATTCTTGTTTTCTTAGCTCTAAAGATGAAAACAACCTCTGGCATAGAAGACTTGGCCATCTTGGTCAAAGGAGTATGAGTAAAATTCTAAAGTACAATGTTGTACGAGATCTACCCAAATTAAAGAGAGAAAGAGATGAAGTCTGCGACACATGTCAGAAGGGAAAACTGACCCATAGGTCACACAAAGGAGTTGATATCATGTCTACTAGACCTCTTGAACTCATCCATACAGACATATGTGGACCAATGAGACAGAAGTCTACAAGAGGAGATTTCTATTTTATAACCTTCATTTATGATTACACTCGGATGACCAATGTCATGTTCATGAAACACAAGTCAGAGGCAATCACGATGTTCAAGACTTTCAGAAGGTAGGCTGAGAAGGAACTGGAGCTCTGCATCAAGAAAGTAAGATCAGACAATGGAAAAGAATATACCGGTGATGTCTTTGAAAGCTATCTGGTCAAGCATGGAATCAAACATCAATATAGTACACCATATACTCCACAACAGAATGGAGTGGCTGAATGAAATAATCGAAGCATAGTTGAAATGGGGAGGACTATGTTAGCTGAGCATGATATCTCTAAGTTTTTCTGGAGAGAAGCAGTATGCACTGCTATACACATACAGAACAGATGTCTCCTGAGACCAGAAACACAAACGACAGCCGATGAAATGTGGTTTAACAGAAAACCAACTGTTAAATATTTCAATGTCTTTGGCAGTCCCTGCATCATCAAGATTAAAAACATCAATCTGGGAAAGTTTGAAGAAAAAGGTGAAGAAGGAATCTTTATGGGTTACCTACCTGATGGAAGAGGCTACAGATGCTGGAATAAGAGGTTGAATAAAATGATTGACTGCAGTGATGTCATAATAATTGAAAACAACACCAAACCATACACTGTGGATGATGATGACTCAAAGAATGACACAGCCTTGGAACAGAAGAATGCAGAATTACCTGAGCCAACACCAACTGCTGGTGAGATCAACTCTGAATGTACCCGTGATGAAGATGAAGGTAATGAAAATGGAAGAAGAAGATACGACAAATTGAAGAAGCATGTTGACACAGAAAATGTCCTTGGAGACCTACAGTCCTCAGTAAGAACTAGAAGAAGATTGAGATTGGAAGATTAGACTACACTGGTTTCTCAAGTTGAACCTCACACAGTGGCTGAAGCAGTTGTACATGAGGAATGGATACAAGCTATGCATGAGGAACTCAATCAAATTGAAAAGAACTCCACTTGGGATCTTGTGCCAAGGCCCAAAAATAAAAATGTTATTGGGACAAAGTGGGTGTTTAGAAACAAACTCAATGAAAAGGGAGAAGTTTCCAGAAACAAGGCCAGACTTGTATGCAATGGATATTCACAAATGGAAGGAATCGACTTTGAGGAAACCTTCGCACCAGTTGCAAGACTGGAAACTATCAGAATGTTCTTAGCAGTTGCAGCACACAAGCAGTACAAGGTCTATCAGATGGATGTGAAATCTGCATTTCTGAATGGAGATCTTGAAGAAGAGGTGTATATTGAACAACCAGAGGGATTTTTGCTGGACAAAGATGGTAGTATGGTGTGCAGATTGAGAAAAGCCTTGTATGGATTGAAGCAGGCCCCTAGAGCCTGGTACTCAAAATTGGATGGTTGTCTTAAAGACATGAAATTTGTCAAAGGAACAGTTGACAGTAACCTCTATGTCAGAGAAATGGCCAATGGTACCCTCATAGTCATTATCTATGTGGATGATATCATTTTTGCTGGTAACAAGGAAGGACTATGTGAAGAATTTGCTGAGCAGATGAAAAGAACTTTTGAAATGTCAATGCTTGGTCAAATGACATATTTTCTAGGATTTCAGGTGGAACAAAGACAAAACTCCATATTTCTTTCACAAGAAAAGTACGCAAGGGACTTAGTGAAAAGGTTTGGAATGGAAAGTTCAAAGGAAGTCTCCACACCCATTTCTGTCGGAACCAAGCTATGCAAGGATGAAGAAGGCAACAATGTTGATCAGAAAGAGTTCAGAAGAATTATTGGCAGTCTACTTTATCTCACGGCTTCAAGGCCAGATATAGTATATGCAGTGACTTTGTGTGCCAGATTCCAAAGTGATCCAAAAGAATCTCATTTAACTGCAGTCAAAAGAATCCTGAGATATGTTAAAGGAACCCTCAACTATGGACTCTTATACAAACACAGTGCAAACATACAGTTGTTGGGATTCACAGATGCTGATTGGGCTGGTGATTGCACTGATAGAAGATCCACATCTAGTGGAACCTTCTTTCTGGGAGAAGGATGTGTTAGCTGGTACAGCAAGAAACAAAATTCTGTAACATTGAGCACAGCTGAAGCAGAGTATGTGGCCGCTACACATGCATGTACTCAAATGATTTGGATGCAGGTGCAGCTAGCAGATTTGAGGATTAAAGCTGAAAAACCATTGAGGATCTTATGTGATAATCAAAGTGCAATTGGGTTGTCTAAGAATCCTATCCAACACTCCAGATCCAAGCACATTGATATAAAATATCATTTCATCAAAGAAAGGGTCGCCAGTGGAGACATCAAGCTAGACTACATTCCTACTCAAGATCAGGTGGCAGACATTTTCACCAAAGCGATGCCTACGGAAAGATTTGTTGAATTGAGGCTGAAACATCATGTTCAGCCTTCTACTCTCACTTGAGGAAGAAGAAGGTCCCTCCTTATTCCCTAAATTTTTGTATTCTTGTACTTACATGCAGGGAATTGAAGGAGATGAGTGCATCCCCTGAGGGGGAGCATTGGTACTTGAAGATGTGCAGATTCCAGAAGCTCTATACTCTGAGTATGGCTTTCATTCATCCCTTTGCATTTGTTGGCCAATAAGGGGGAGAAATCATCAGGCACACACGACATTCTCTCAGTGTGCTTCGGAGTATTGACAACCAAATACAAAGGGGGATATTGTTGTGCCCAAGTGAAGTAATTGCATTTGTTGTCAATAACTTGTCATGGTGTGCCATCTGATGAAGTACATCTTGAAGATTGATGATTATTGAAGCATTAAATCTGACGATTGTTGAGATGTTCTTAAAGTCCCAAGAACTTGTATCAACTGGATACAAAGTCACAACACTTTTTGAAGACCATGCATTGTCTTCACAATGCATGAGGATTTGAAGAAGCAAGATGATCCATTCACTACTTCTAAGTGGATGAAGTGGTTTAATGAAGTCCATGCACTATCACTTAGTGCATGTGAACATGGAGAAGATCCAATTGATCTCTGATTAGATCAATAAAGAACATTGAAGATTATAAGTGATTCAGGAGTTCGATTGATGAAGATGAACCTTTTGAATTCCATATCCTAAGTGAAGATCATGTGAAAAGAAGAAATGGAGGAATTCTTAAGATGAAGAAGAGAAGATAAGAAGAAAAGAGGAGGAGGAATTTGGCATTTTGAATTGGTATTTTTCATGGAGGACTTTGTTTTTGACAAAGTCTTATTTGTTACTTTGCCAAAAAAATTGGCCAGCCAAGGCACCTTGGGGGTTCAACCCCAAGGCATGGGCACTAGGGCACCACGCCCGGGGGAACCCGTGGGGCGAGCCAGGGCGGCAGGGATGCATGAGCGCACCCGCGGGTGTCAGGAGATGCATAGTGGGCGCTAGGAGCGCGCCCGCAGGAGCAGAGTGGGCGCAGAGCGCGCCCGCAGGGAGAACACGGTGCGGGGCGGCACCGTGGAGGGAGAAGATACAACTGAGGAGTTGCGGCGGGCGCTTGGGTGATAAAGCGCGGAAAAACCGCTGGAGAATTCGATGTGGGACGCGCATTTTTCACCGGGAAGGAATCCCAGCCGCACGATTTATCGCGCGCTCGATCTGGACCGCTCATCTAATCCGCCGCGCCCCCGATTTGATCCAGGCCGTCCGAGGATAATTGATCACCGCATCCAATGGCCCGGCGTCCATCTTCTACCTCGAGCCATGCTGAAGGCCACCCGCAAGCAGCCGCTGAACCAGAGCCCTCCGAGCACCAGTTTTTGAGCTCCCGGCCACCTCTGAGTAAACCGAAGCCACCCTCGTGCTCGTCTGGCCATAATGAACAGAACCATGCTTTAAAAAGATCTTGCATGCAACCAGTGGAGAATTTCGAATGAGGCCGAGGCAAACGGAGTTGCCGAGGCATCGGGGTATTCATGTTTTGCATGGGATGGCCAAAACCGAGGCCGTGCATGCGTTCGAAGTCTCATGCACGTAGAGGAGAAAAACATAAATGGATCCCGTGTGAAACAGAGAATAAAAACGGGATTTGCGGATCATTTAAAGATTTAAAAGATCCGAAGATCTCGGGATTTTGAGTTGAATCACGCGGATAGAACCGCCTCTCCTCGCCTATAAAAAGAGAGTCCTAGCCCTCGAGAAGACGCTGCTGATGCGCTGATTTTTGAAGTCCCGTGAGCACATCTCTCTGCCTCGCGATGTATTGAAGCCCCTCGCAAGTATCTTGCGTGGCTGAAGTCCCTCGCGCGCTGCTCCTTTGCGCGACAAGAAGAAGAGGTTGGGCTGCACCAACTTGCAAGCCCCCTCTGTGCACCGCGGCCCCCTGCGCGGCAAGCACTTGAGCAGTAGTGGCCACCCGAGGCCTTGCGCGCTTTGAACTGCTTGCACCCGTGGCTTGCGTGGCCCTTGTGGCTTGAGCCTTGCGCGGCAGTGTTGAGGAGGAGTCCGCACCTTGCATCCCTTCATTTGGTTGGTGTTCGGGTGTGTGCAAGTGGAGGCCGAGACTACACATTGTGTGTGTTTAAGAATTGGAGAAGGCCGCAACCAAGTGTGTGTGCAAGACAAGTGAACAACAAGCCGAGGCCTTTGTGTTTGTATACCAAGTGAAGAAGAGTATACCGGTAGAGTGTGTGCACAAATAGGAGAAGGCCGAGGACCTTTGTGCTTTGGGTGCAAAAGGAAGACCACACTTTGTGTTTATAAATTGAAGAAGAAGGACAAGTCAAGTGTGTGCACTAAAAGAATGAGTAGTGTATGTGTGCACATGTGAAGAAGATCAACTTTGAGAAGAAGAGGAGTACACACTTATGTGTATGAATACAAAAGAACTGATCATTCTTAGTGATTGGGTTTTTGGGTGAGCAAGACCAACGAGATCTTTTGAAGACTGTTGAAGCTACTTGAAGTTTTGAACAACACCTTTGAAGAAGTGAAGTGGAGCCATGATGAAGATGATGCTGTGGAGTTGGGGGGTTTAACCAACTTGTAATTGGGGGGGGCAACCAATTACTGTGTAATCATCTTTTGGCATAGTGAAGAATCCGTGTTGGGGGGTGTAACCAACACGGCAAGGAGTAGGTCTTTGTACCGAACCTTGTAAATCTCTGTGTTCTATGCTCTCATTATTACTGCACCACTAAAAGAGTAGATCTAGTCTTTAACCAGCTGCAGAGGTTGAATTGATAATCCAAAGGGAACAATTCATAAAAAGAAAAAGTTATCACTGATTCACCCCTCCCCTCTCAGTGATCACAACCGATCCAGGCATTTCATAAATAATACTCCAAAAACACACACACTTGGATAACATAAAATATACTATCTTTCATAAAATATAACAAGGATCCCACAATGAAATAAATTAATAAAACTCAAACTCTAATAATGAGAATATTTCATCAAATTTTCAATGGTTCCAAAAAAAATTAGGGTCACTACATACTCCCATTTATCATGTATTTACTTAGTTTTAATAATAATTTACTCAAAAAGATATGGTTAATAAGCCTTAATATGACTCTATCATAACCCTGAGATATAATGAGTGTTCTAATGCATTCCAAATCACATACAAAACTTATCACATAACCTCAAAAGGACTACTCTTGTCGATACTCAATCATCATTGTGTACTACATGGAGGTGCCATACTTGTCAATGTATATTTATCGCTATAATTTTATATAGTCGATAAATTTATATATGTAATTATGATATGTGGATAAAAATGTGATAAAAATAAAATTATGGGGGTTGTGTTAGGAGATATGAAACATCACACACCATACACAGTATGTGGAGTAACCTAAGGAACCAAACGGATTACAAACATCCCAAACTAAATAAATAAAATCCATCATGTGGTGAAAACTAATGGAATACATGATTTACCTATCTAAAATCCAAATGCCTCATTCATCAATCTATACAGTACTTTTGATAACTCTATGCTACCATCATCATCACCTGGATCACCTCAACCTTCTCTATTTTCAAACACCCAATCTATAGCCCTATAAATGATAACTAATAAGCCTATTTACAGACTATGGTTGATTTATATGGTCTCCTATAAAAGGATTTAAAAATTTCCATTCCCATACTATATTGGAATTGTAGTTTTTATGATAAATATCCACTAGTGGTTATAGATCCTCTATGAACTCCATATAATAAAGAATAAAAGCAATCAAAATGTCCTCAGGATCATGAATATTTTTATCTGTATTGCTATATATATATATGATTATTTGATTAAATTTTCATCCAAATATAAATCATTAATTCATTATACAATATCCTTTATAACCGGGATATTAAATGTGCATCTAATCTAGAAAATATCATCGATGGCATCCCATGCAACTAGTGGTCTCATCCACCTAATAGAATCTAAAACATTCCATATAAAATTACATCCTAATCAAGAGTATGTGGGTAAATTTTTAAGAATGTTTATTATCACATATAAAAAATTATTACAAATTATTGAGTGTGGATGTACCGTCATTAAATCTATATACATGCAATCTCACTTACACTCTATACCTCAATGGGTTAATCCAAACCTACTAAGACCTAGTGCTCCACCTTCTCCATATAAAATTTGAAATATAATGTTATGAATTTAGTAATTTCCTATGTCATACATGGAGACCAATATTTATTCCTATGATATTATTAAATCTTCATCTGACTTGAATGTACCACAAAATGGAAGCATTGGAATAACTTAGTACCTTCCCATACTACAAAATTAGAACCAATATTCCCTCCTAAAAAAGGATTATGTTCTCCCTGAATTTAGAAAATCTATTCTATATGTTGTATAAGGATATTAGGTTAGATAGGACATTTTAATAGATGTATCTCAATTATGCATCCATCACATTATGAATAATAACATGTTCCCCCATTATCAATATATGATGAGTGACATATCCCTTATCCAACAAGGAAAACATTATCAACTCCAAAAACCTAGAAACTTTTTCTATTAACTATGTATGGTATTACTTGATAAGGGAAGTATTCATCAAATTTTGCATTCAAAGAGTATAGTTGATCTCAAATTCATAGTAAAATATGAACTCCAAATATCTCTAATACCTCAAGTTAAGATCTAAATGAATGAAAATATACATGAGAATATTATGATCCATATATATAATAAACTACAAAATGATAATTTAATATCACCCATTATTCTAAGTGGACACTATTAATATAATATTTGAACCATGGTTCATTGTCATTTTACTCATGAGGTCTCAATAGTAAGGACCAATAATAAATCACCACATACCTCTATATCATTACTCAAACAAGACTTTCCATGGTGTAATTAAATAACACCATTTATATGACTATCTCCATCATAAACCATAAAATTAGGTCACATATTAGTTTCATCTTTAGATTTAAGAAATCCCTATTACAAAGGTAATCAAAATTATGGGTTTTCAAATTCTATTGGGTAATGTAAATGATACTAAAATATTAGAGATTTATTCTATGAATCTATACTAATATCCTTTTAACCTAATCAAGATACTACCATTTAACACATTTTAGGATAGAACCCTCGCATGTTTTTTTTGTTTTCAATGGATCCATAAATAGAACCCTCAATAAAATAAAAATCATAATGATTTATACCTCCTAAATCCAAAAATGATAAATTGAGAGATTACCATAAAGCTGGCGATCCTTATGAAATTATAGAACTACTCATTGATACTAATGATTCTCCACATCTAACTCTAAGTAGATCATAATTTATTCAATAAATAACTCCATGAACCAATATATGAAATTATATAACATATAGTTCATGAGATCCACATAAATAGCTATGATGTTGGTTATGATAAATGGAATCACTTGAAATTCATAATGGTTATAGAAACACTAGAATGTATCATTTAGGAAATCCTCCCCATAAATCCATTGTTATTGATATCCATGTATCAAATTATTATTCGAGAACCAATTTCCCCTTTTTTAATTGGTCAAATATATTTCTAGTGCTTGATAGATGGTATTTTTTATTACTATGTCCTGATTCTAGTAATGATTGTAAAAATAAACACTCAAGGACTTTTAAACATTTTAGGAACAATACTAGAGCAACAAGTGGGGAATAATGGGTATAATAAAACATTCATCATAGGTTCCACTAAATTCTCAGTTATTTATCTATGATCATATGGGGACATATGATAAGTTATAGAGGATATCTAAGTAGTATAGGGGTGTAGAAAGAAGAATATGATTATCTGCTAAAAACGTTAAATCATAAAAAATTTGTTTTAAATAATTATATGTCCACCCCAATGAATAAATTAATAATTTCATCTAAAATAACCAATAAAATTAGAGGGGAAATTACAAAATAAATGTTTATTAATTCTAGCTTATCACATATTTGGAATACTCTCCTTGAAAAAAATATCTCACTGACACATGAAGGTAAATATTGACTCATTAAATAAAAATAAAACTATTTGGAGATGATAGTAGTCTATCTGACCATGAACTACGCATATCCATATTGTAATAGGGATAAAATCATTGGTATTCCTCATACCCTATATGGGGTCCCAAAAAAATCTCTTTAAAATTTCAATCGCACACCATAATCTAACATGGTCATGCATATTATCATTATTCAAATGATCCTCTATCTATTCAGGTTTATCTATGGGATCTATATGGATTTCATTGACTTGATATTGGGATACAATAACATAGGAAGGTCTCACATTAATAATCATGATTAAAATTACCAATTATTAATATACCAAAATAATATATTGAATCTGGTTATGTGTTCCTAGGTCAAAACCCTCCATAACCTACATCTTTGAATATAACAAACCATCAGCGCGATAATCACATAATATGCCACATGAAGGTGTATGTGATTGAAGTGGATCGTAGAAATGTGCATCATTTTTTTATCCAGGTAAACTGGTTGTTCATTTTCTAAATACTCATCCACGAAGGACATAATATTGAATATTGGGAGACCATTGATCATGTCTTTGTATCTAATGTGGTGGAGCATCCAAAATACCATTGTGACTACCATTCGTTGCAAATTAGTTTAAAGTTTCTCAGCCCATATCAACACATCGTTCATAGTCATTGAAAAGTCCATCTTTTATATTATTAGATAACCTACATGTATCTTCTATCAATAACAGTCCTAAAATAAAGAAAATGTGTTCTTACTTTGACGTAATGACCAATCATATTTTTTCTCATCTATGTGAAAGCAATGATTATACTCCTAGAAAATTGGTACCAACTCTGGATATCAATTGTCCCTTAGACAAGAAGTTCATTATCACTAGATATCTCTCTATTATTTCATTATAGGTGTGAATTTAATGATTGACTAGTCATTCTTAGATATATCTAAGTAAGAGACACTCATACATTTAGGAATAAAACAATTAATCAATAATAATATTAATGGATTTCCTCATAAGTCCATTAAACAACATTTCATACTCAATGATAGTCATTTACCTAATTTCAAGTCTAATGTTACTTAGATTCATTCTATTTGTAAGAAAGTTGGGTAGTAATTTTAATGAAAAGGGGGATAAAAATATATCCACAAAATATTCACATATTTATTATTCTAGATGGTATAATTCCACAAAAATCCACACTCTATCATTGAGATAAAAAAATTCATAGACCACCATGAAATTAGAAGATGCATGGATGAATTAAAACACTAATTTCTCTTCCTCATGTTCGTCCATCGTTGATCAAGTTTTTAAATTACCAATAAACTGAGGTTTTCCAAACTATTGAATCTTGTGAAGAACACTAAACATATATACATATTCATCAAAACATCATTGGATCATTTTTTACTTTTTGGGTGGACGGATAAAAAATTTCACTATAGGTGGAGGGTTTACTCACAATAATGTTAAAGGAAGATCTTCACCATACATGACTAGTGGGAAAATCAGAAGATATGACCTCTAGATAGATTCCACATCACTTTGATGGTTACTGATAGGAGGTTTAATTTTTCATATAGGAATATCAACACCTTTACATATGATCATTATTGTATTTCTCTATGGAACCATCCAACAATTAGCAACATGAAACATGGTCATTATGCCACATATATGGGATGACTAAAAGAGGATACATAAATAAATAGTTATTTTTATATGATTCATGTATCATATAACTTGTTCACCAC
This sequence comes from Viscum album, assembly GCA_963277665.1. NCBI lineage: Eukaryota > Viridiplantae > Streptophyta > Magnoliopsida > Santalales > Viscaceae > Viscum > Viscum album. The sequence continues at coordinate 134,716,496 of OY728162.1, forward strand.
AAATAGATCAATAGATATTTAAATCAAAAAACAATATCATTTTCTAGGTACATATATTTTTTCATTTTGTCAATAATACAGGGTTCCATGGAATCAAATCTGAAATAAACATCCCTTTAATATATTAACCACAATTCCTAAAACAATCTCAGAATTTCCATATAACTAAAATCTAGCTCCAAGATAATACTAAATTGATACAAATATTAAAAACTAACACATTAAGGACCTACCCACTCTCATTGTAATCTATGTATTCCATCCTAATCATGCATTCACTAGGATATGGGATGTTGGTTATCACCAATTAGACATATCACAAAATACAGGACGTCGTACCATAATGTACATTTATATGTCTCCTTATAGGTTATAAAATTATGATTTATATATGATAATAAAATCTATAATAGATAAATTTAATGTGATATAAATGAATAAGCCACACAATACATGAAGATAAATGGAATAAAATTAAAGGGGAAAAGTGACCAATAACAAAAAATGTAATCTATCCAAGTTAACATAATATAAATATAACTATATGACACCAAACTATTTAACATAAAACTTTTATTTAAATATCACCTATAGTTACCTATAATTGCTTACACTACATAAAAATGTTCATAAAGGTCACCATTGAACTGACCAATATGTATATAATTAGATTCATGTGTGTGAAAAATTCCCTTGAGGGGGTGAGTATAGACCTACTTAGTATGATTACCCAAAATAAAAAAATTTGAATTAATAGTCAACACAAATTAATAATGGAAAATGAAATAGATAATTCAAATATAGTTTAAAATTAGATAACTCATGATTTATGAGAACACTTCCCCTGTAAACACATATTATTATGAAATTATTGAATGGGTGTATCCCAAGATTACGACCTACCTATCTCAATAAAACCACATTATCTCAATCTCCACAGTTGTGGAACCATTACTCATTAATAACATTTATTGCAATCAAGGGATTATCAACCTTGATTAGAGAACTACTCCTCAATGAGTAAGAATTTTTTATGAGGGATTACATAAATCCATATATAAAGAACCCCTCACCCCATTGATTCGTATCACATCAACCTCAAAATTACACCACCTTATCAAAAATATTCGTAACCGAATCCATATTAGGTGCAAGGTATTTTTAACCACTTGGTCATAAATTAGAGGAATCGGTCTATTAGTATTTCAAAGAATACCAAACAATATATTTATCCAGGGGACCATTATTAATCACAAAACCACACCTAGGGTTTTACCAAACCCCATTAATTCTCTACAAATCACTCTAGGAGCCTATATTCTAGCTAAATAGCAAAAATATAACTCTAATAAAAATTCATCGAAATAAGATCAAATGGATGGATATATCACAACATCCCAATATATAAGTAAAAAAAACTATTGAATACTTTTTAGTTTCTTGAAACCAACATATGGTGAGATTTCCATGAAAATTTATATTTATGTGAAGGGAGAGAAATTTCATAGAATTTGGGTGTGATGAGTGGTATGTAGGGATGGAGAGGGAACCTATTGTGGAAGATAACTTGATACATGTAGAGTAGTGATTACTATGTTGAACCACATCCTCTCTTATTTCTTAGGTTAGGTTAGGGCATGACCTCACCAACCTCTACACCCTTCATGGAATCATGTTTTATCTAACTGATTGATGGTGTTGGACATACGACTATATTAGACATTGTGAGATGAGTAAATAAGGTTTCACATCATAATGGAACCACCTATATCACTATTTTTTGATCCCACATATAGGGACATCATGGCTGGAAAAGAATGTAGGCCACTTTGTCTATGCTGCTGTCGATCCTACACACCACTTGGCCTGAGCATTTCATAGGCCTGATTTGTCTTACATGATCGATAATCCCACTAGAATACTAGATAACCACCCACTAAATTAAAATTTCCATCATCTATTCCCAACAGATCATATAGTTATGGGTAGAACCCAATCCACCCTTGTTTATCCTCTTAGTCAATCACCCCTGTTTGACCACCCATTGTCCCATGCTAACTTCATCCCATCCTCCTGATGCCCGATACTTACCACTAAATATCATTTATGTGTATCCAAATCACCTGCACCTTTATTAAATTAATCCAAAAACTTTACCATGAGTCGTCAAATTATTTTGTAGCCACACCCAAGCCACTACTATCCATGGATTAGTTAGTACACCTTCATCTGACTGGAAGTGAAAGGGTTGGACAAGGAAGTGAAATCGATGGAAAATTCATAATATTTCCAACGTATCACCAATGACTTAATCCATTGGCATTTAACATCACCATGGGTATATGGTTTGGGATTGAGGGGAGAGTATTGACATCTAGTTTATCCACTATCTACTCATATTTTAATTTATTGATCTTCCATCATATTATCAATAAAATAATGAAAAAAACTAGGTAATAAATTTTAGACATATAATCTATGAAATAGGGATAAATAAAATGATTAACATAATTCTAAATCATAATTTTGAATATAATTTTTTATAAAATACAGCAATAATGTTTTGTAAATACCTAATTCATAATTAAAAATATGTTAAATGATGATCACGATCATAGTGGGAACCAATGTCAAAACCTAATAGAACACATTTTTTGGATCTTTGATTCTCTCTCATTATATATCTTTTGATTAAGTTTAATGGTATAGATCCATAATTTTAGATATTAAATTGGATTTAACATGGGAAAATGTTTTTTTAGGTAATTAATAAAAATTACCAGAGATGGGTATGGCCAATGACAATACACTCAACAGTGGTTTCAGAATTTCCATATAATACTACTATTAGGAGACATCATCACAAACCCTTAAAGAAGTTCACATGAAAAAATAATATATTTTAATGAATATTAAATAACCACGCTTCCACAATGCTAAAATATCTAAAATTACTCAATAGACCACATGAAAAATATTTCTTAGAATATTTTTACCATTGAAAATGAAAACTCTATTAATGTTAAACATTTCATGATATATTAGAATCTACATTAATACATGTTTTTATATGTGTATTAACATTTTAACTATTTTTATGAAATATTTAGACATCCAATACAGGAAGATTTTCATTTCTCTCTAACATCATATATGGGCTTCACACATTGTATGGTTGAACCCACAACTCATACTTGATCATGTTTATGGTTTATAAATACATACGAATGACCTATTGAGTGTTTTAGTGTATAATTCATATGATTCAGACTACTAGGGATCATATTTTATACATGTATCATTCTATAATTTAATAAATCCTACAATAATGTTTATGAAGATATTTTATTCATAAGAAGAGGGTGGATAACATTGTTAGGACAACATTGGGACAAGATAAAAACTGAGAGAGGGGTTAATTACAATTTGAGACTTGTTAAACCAATCAACAATTTTTATCCCTTTCCTTATTAGACCTCTTAGGATATTGGTTCTCATGTTTTATCTTTTAATTCATCTTCATTTATATAAAATCATGTAAAATATGGAACACAATTTTTTTACAAGGACTACTACTCAATATGTGTATCAATTCATTATTGTTTATTTTGGTGACAAATTACAGATTTTACACTATAATGACATAATAAATATGGGTTTTTTGCTTAAATAATTCCCTCACCTTTGTGTGTTTCTTATACATTATGAGGCGTATATGAAATGATGAAAATTCACTGGACTAGAATATTCTAGTTCTGGCTATAATGACTTCTTAGATCTTCATACTTCTTATATCAAAAGGATTAATAACATTAATGTTTATTTAAATCCCAAAAAAATTTCCAATATTTGAGAATTATTTTGAATGTCATTGTTCTACTTTTTTTATTATTCCTTCTATATTACTTTCATAACAGCTCCTTTTATATTACTATCATAGAGGAATGTATGAAAACCTTCTTCCTCTAGTATTGTATGAAGTTTAATACATAAAAAAGTATTCATATTCATAACATCAACTTGAAGTCTTCTATTCTTCCACAGGTTTTAACACATATTATTTAACTTTTCTTCTTCCTCATAGAAAAATAAAAAGATTATATTTACTTATGATTCATCAAATCTATTAATAGTATATATTCATCATCTCCTTCTATATCTGATACTCAATATCTAATACTATTTATCTATGACTATTTATTTTATTTGAGTTGTTTTGATACATATTTTTCTTATTCCTTTTTAATCTCCAATTAACTTTTATTATACAACCTCTAACCTTTTTTTCTAGTACAAATATTCTCTATCTAGTGACTTATTACTCTTTTATTATTCCTTATATCATGTACCTTAGTATCCATAACCCTAATAAATACATCAACCTCATAAAAATCACTCAATCTTACCAGTTGGTACAACTATAATGATATTATTATAATCCCACATACCTTAATATTATTATATTATTTGAGCTCAGTGCACCTTCAAACCTCCTGAAATCATGCATATGAGGATGATTATTATTTTTTGGATATTTGGGAACTAAATAACCATCACATATTATTCATAAATACATAATTGATATAAAATCCTAATATATCATCAAAACATCAGCATTCTATAATTTATAGGAACGTATCTATCTAATTATTCAATTATCCTGTGAAAATATCTTCAACATTTTTCAAGATCCTCTATCCAATGATTTCCCATCTTTTTATCCAATTTTATTAATTCAATTGACTCATAAATTTTCCTCTTATATTATCTTCCCTATAAAATCCAATAGATATTATATTATCTTTTTGTCAGATAAATTTAAATAATTCTATCTAATAAATTTTCAATACATTGCCTAATGTATTTTTATCAATTTTTTAAAACATTAATTAGATATTTACACCCAATTTATTTTCATTAAATAATTTATAGGATTCATTTTCTAAATAATTTATATCTAGAAAAAAAATTCATTAGTCACAACTTCACCACATCACATTTTTACCAGTTAACGTGTCTATTGAGTAGAAATCTGACATATCATCATTTAGAAGCTACCCATATGGTAAATTCTATATTGTACACTCCATATTATTAACAATATATATTCCATTAATCCAACAGAATACATATTTACTTTTCTGGTACACCATATATGTTTCCTCTATTTTCATTTCATTGAGTTACTCAATCTGATGGCCCTATAAAATGAATTTTTACTATGAAATTTCTTGAAAACCCCTATCTTTTGATCATGGTGGGAAAACATAGTCCGATTGTCCCATTAGAATCCTTTGTTGGTATTTTATTCATACTTATTTTTCATATAGACACTCTATAGTAACTTATCTATCTAACGATATTCATATGTTTCCACTTCCTGATTCCTTTTTTAAGGAACATGTATTTAATTTTTTAGAATTATGTGTCTAACTAAAATCATATATCTCTCCGTATGATCTCCTTAGTATGGTCATTACATTCTTATTATCCCATTCTGATAAATGTCATCCATTATATTCATACTCTTTGTCTAGAACATTTCATCTGGAAACTTTGTTATTTTATTAACAAATGTTCATCTCCAAACATCAAGGAACATGTTATAGACATTATGATCAAATAACAAATACAAATAAATAATCCAAATCATCAAATAATCATTCAACATAAAATAATTAATATATTCTAATGCATCCTATGTTAAGAACTCTATTTATCTTCTTTTTTGTGAACAAGAATTGGGAAATATTTTCTTCCTTCTTCTCTTCTTCAACAATATTGATTTATAACTTCTAATTTTCTTTAATGTTAGGAATTTATCATTTTCATTACATATTCCAAGAAACATATTCTTCATGAAAAGGTTGGATACAGAATCCAAAATTCCAGGAAAAATATTATTTTACAGCATATTCAACATAACTCTAAAAATTTAATCCTTCAAATTCATTGACAACCACTAAAAACAAATACAACTATCATGAAAAAAACATTTCATAAATAAATACTACATATTATTGTCATAATATTAATTATATATCATCAAAATCCATTCCATAACCATAATGTTTTAGTGACCTTGAAAAAATGGTTAGATAAACACCTAGTATAGAAAAGTTTTACATCATTTCCATTTGTGTAATTCACAAATATATCCCTTCTTAGACATGTTATACTAGAAACATTTCTCCATAACCTGGGAAAGAAAAACATATGAAAGGGTGATCTATGATGATCACTAATGTTAAACATATGATATTTCAATCAATGATGTTAACTGATTATATGATATGTGTAAGGTAATAAATTCATAGTTAAAACATATAATAATCATACCTAATTAGTCATCTTTTTTATTCATTAATTAGTGAATTTGGTTAATTCTATAAAAATACATATGAATGAAAACATATTAGTGCGGAATAATTAAAAATAAATCATGATCCATGAGAACATATCATAAGAATAAGATATGAATTTATGGAATCCCCATATGAATAGGAAAAATTAATTATTCAATGTTTACTCCCAGGAATATCATTTTGGAAAAATACATATAATGTAAATACATATAAATTTTCTTATAACATTATCTTAATATTAATATCTATCATGTTAACATTATCATATATTTGGATATTATTTACTATCAATTTTGTTAGGATTTTCTCAACTTATTCCACATTGCCCAATGAATTGAAAGTACAATAACATACCCGCATGTCCATGGAATAAAATGTAATCACTCATCCATGGTTTTTAATAGATCCACCAATCACATAATCATAATCTATTAATATGTATACAATAAGATCAAGAAAACATTTATCATTATATTTATGATTATCTAATGTGAAGAAACTAGGTTTCAAAAAAATTACTCATCAAAAATATAAAAAATATAGAGAAATGATAATAATAGTGACATTGTATCATATTCACAATAAATCAAAATTAAATATCAAATGATGTTTTTAGATAAAAATTATCTTTATAAAATCACAAAAAAATTTCTTAATGAAAAAATAATTTTCATTTTAAATTAAATTATTTATAAACTAAAAATTTCAAAAATATTATGGAAGGAAATTTATTTTTAAATAAACATGAAAACATATAACAAAATTTGTGAGTAAAATTTTGTTCAATATAGTTCTTAAATCTATTCATGTTGTTTGTGTTAAAAAAATTCATCTCAGATTTTCTATATAAAATCAAAAACCCATTGTTTAGAAAAAGTTAATAATATTAATTTTAATACATGGAAATGATTGTATAAAATATTTAAAATTAATATAAAATAATATTATATTAATAGTAAAAAATAAAGTTTTTATAAAATATTGGCATTTAAGAAAATATTCCTGATCGAGGAGAAAAAGAATGTCGGTTTTTGATAAAAAAATTCCATATGTATATTGCGTTCATAATGAATGGAAAATTAATTGAAGAAATAAAATATCCATATATAACTAAAGTATAACAATCATAACAATATTTCAGAGATATAGATCATATAATTTCAACAATGTGAATTTAAACAGAGAAAATCTTTGTAAGAAATGAGATTGTAACATAAGACACTTACAACTATGGAAACATTTGAATCATAACTCCCATTAAATCAATTCTATAAAATTTTACATTGAATAACATTAAGATAAGAATATTGATGATATAACATATTATAAGGTCATTATATTAAACTAGTAAAATCTTATAGGTTTATAATATAGCATATGTCACAAATAAGTATATTTTATACAATAAACCTATACCACGTTCTTAACTTCTAGATCAAAACCCATTAGAAGATAAGGATTTAATTGAAAAACTATATAACATGAATTAATAATTATGTAGGTTATAATATGTAAAAATATTATTATAAAAACCTCATAACAAAAAAAAATTTGTATCATCAAACATATATCAATGAATAAAAATTGTGATGGAGAACCCTTACAACTTTAGAAATTTCTGAATTGAAATTTATTGGAACTCAGGAATTAAAATGCTATTGTAAATAAATTTCATTAAATCATTTATTATTCCAAAATAAATTACAGGGAATTATATTCACCATATAAATACGAAATTATGCCATAACATTATATCATGTCTCAATGATGATAAATTGATACGATATTTTTCATTATATTCAACATGATTCATAATTTCACTATCATCGTATATAAAAAATTTAATTTCATTATCATAAAATATATTTATAGTATTAATAAATATAATATCATATATGATCCATTTATATAATTTTAACCGCCTTTTGAATATAATTCTCTATTTAAGTCATTATTTCAGGTATTAGTTTTTTCATTTTTTGTGTATATTTCATTTTGTATGTTATGGTCCACACACATTGATCATATGTAATCAACCTAAAAAAATCTAACAATTTTATAATTATAATATATATACATTACATACATTTCTTTATCCATTCATATTATGTGGGGATAAAAAATGAATTAAATCACTTAGTAGATATGGTAGTTTATACGTACACATGAGTGATGTGTATAATTTTCGATTGATGGTATGAAAGAAATGTAAAATAAAATTCAACAATAAGAAATAAAAATTTTATAATTATTATCATATATTATCATTAATTTTGGCCTTTTTAAAATCTAATAAAAAATGAAAAACAAATCATATCTCTTTGTGGATGTGGCAATCCACACCTATGCACGAGCAACATTATCATTTATTAAAAGATAATAAGGAAGAAGGTAGATAATATAATATAATTTTGGATTCCTAATTATGTTATATACATTAAAAATAAATTTTTTTGTTATTACTAGCCATTATATTTTATAATGGGAAAGGAATCATATCGCTCTATTCAGGCGGTAGTCCACAGGTTCAAAAAAGTGAATATTTATTTCCCTTATGATGAATCATAGGTAATAAATGGTTTTAAAATCACAATAATAAAATAGAAGTATATTTATAAAACTAGAGTTATCATTTTAAAATTTGACAATATTTTTATATATTTTTCAGGAAGAAAAAAAATTGAAATAGCATGATTAATATTTTACATTATCATTGAGAGACATCCTTTGGATTACACCATAATCCTTGAAGGTTATGTCTTATAATAATTATATAATCATTAATATGATTTTAAGAAATATAGAAAGGTTTTCTATTTTTATTTAAGGATCTTGAAGAATCAAATGGTGTAAATTAGGGAGGTGGATAGGTTCCCTTTGATATGTGATGGTAGGGACACACTTATAATTTCATAATATATTTTAATTATATAATGTAACATTCATGAGAAAGTGGATAAAAATGGACAATAATTATAGATTAAGATAATTTATGGTTGAAAATATTTCAAAAAATAATAATTATACCGTTTTGGGGGGAAATACTACCCTTATATATTTGTTTAACCCTATATTAAACTAGTTTTATCCTTAATTATAGTAATTATTTTTACTATTTTCACATATCAATATGAAAAAAAATTTGTTATCCCAATAATTATATAATAATTGAACTGAACTCAAATATAGAATCTATTTTATCATATTAATTCTATATATGTGGGAGAATATAATTTTAAATAAACAAACAAACATCAATGAAAACTCATTTTAGAAAAAAGAATTTTTAAGCATAGAACACAATTTATTTCAATTATATTCCTTTTAATATCCATAAAAAGTTTTGTTAAAGTATGTGGTTAAATATATATAATCTATAATTTTCATTTAAAGCATTAGTAGATAAATATTAATAAATTTTATCATGATAAAGAAACATTACACACATAAAAATATATTGTTTAGAAAACAAAATTATACTAAACATTTAACTTATTGAAAAATCTCGTATAATGATTATTAATTTTTAATTAATTTTATTATTTATTATTAATATAGGATAATGTTACATTATAATAAAATTAATATTATTTTGTGTATATGATTTATTAAAAAAAGAAAGTTTTCACAAAAATCAATAATTTGTAGCATTAATTGAAAAATAAAACATTTTCAAAAAAATCATAAAAATAAATGCTAAGATAAAAATGATATTATTATTTAAATATGATATTAATTTCTGTAAATAAAATTTCTAAACCTTTTAGAAAAAAAAATTAATTCCATTTCCTGTGAAATGAAATAAAATAATGTTTGAAGAAAACATATTTTTGAAGTATAAAATGTATTTACTAATTCGTTATTACATATGAATGAATAAATATATTTTCATTATTTAGAAAAAATTTATGTATTTATCATAATATGATGATTAATATTCATAACTCTCAATTTATTAGATTTTTTATAATGGTTTACTAAATCATTGTTCATATAGTATCGTTTTTATGTACTAGGAAAATATAAAAACCTTATAATTTATAGATATGATATATTCTAAAATATCTGGTTGTTCCATTTCCCATAAATAAATTGAATATACACATTTTTTTATCTTTTTAGTCAATGAAAAAATATTTTATGACATATTTTTCTTTGTCCACATCGCATGAAGGGTTAATCAAACATCCATTTAAATTTTTAAAATTGATACATAAAGATTACCTTAAAATAATACATATAAGGGTTCTCAGATAAGGTGATAATTAGTCAGATGTAAAAATATGGACATGGATGAGAAAGATAATTTTCAAATTATAATACAGAGTGATAGATAACCTGTACATGATATATTTAATGGCTTCAAAACAAAAAAACAATGAGGGGTAAAAAAATACAATTATATCATTATAAATATTTTTAAAATGGAAATAATTTTCATTTTCAAGATCATTTTTCCAAGTGTTAAGGTATTTTTTATCATGTAATTTTAAAAAATATTCTTATTTAATTTAATAATATTTCAAATGCATAATTTCATCATTTGGTTTTATAATGATAAATTTCAACTTATATTTAATCTCTTACTCCCATAAATGATTATTCAAGATGATGTTTTCTTTTGTGACATACTAAAATTAACTTTTAACATATCATAAGATCCATAAAAGAAAGAAAATTCATTTTTTTATCTCTTGGAATTTAATAAAAAAATAGTTGGAACAATTTTTACAATATTGATAAATTTTCATTTGTTAAAATTATATAGTAATCTATAAAACATCAATTAAAACATGAAAAGTTTAATAGAACCCATTCAATAAATAGTTTACATTAAAACTCTACTAATATATGTCCAACCAAATTGAAAACCCATGAATTTAGAAAAAAGGTCACAAATTTTACAAAATCAAGTTAGCCTTGATTCTTAAACTAAATAATGTTTATCATTATTTCGCATTTCAAACATTTGAATTCCTTGATAATATATTTTTCTAAAACATGATACCAACCAAAATCACCATAAAACCTAAATGAAAACATATACGATCCAATAATATACTACTATCATTTTTACTAAAATACATAAGAATTTGTTCAGTATATTTCATAAATCAAAAAATATAGTAATTCATTCAATGATAACATCAATCACTTTTTCATAAAACCAATAATAAATTTCATAGTCAAAATTACTATCTAATTTAAGCCATCAATATTATTATACATTTTATCCCATATAAAAATTATTATCTCATCCTTTGGAACATATTAAATTTTATTTATACCTCAATAACATATTTTACAAAATTATTTACTCATTCCTTAATAAATTTTCTAGGTTATCAATACTATTCAAATTATTCTTGAAAATACTCAACAAAAAAATATTGTAGAATTGGTTGTATATGCTTCAAGGTTCCTATTACAGGAATATAAATAATAAAACACCTCTATAATATAATTATAAAATCCTCATTCATAAACATATAATCTATTATACATATACTATTGTCCTATCATATTCCATTACATAGTATTGGAGTTAGACCAAGGATTAGGAAATTTCTTAGCATAATTTCTATACTCATTTCAATTGAAATGTTGGAGTGTGGGTGGGGCATTATGTTGATCATTTTCATCATTACCCTCATTTACTATCCAATTAAAATCAATTAATCATAATTTTCATAGATTATTTACTTTACAAAAAAAATATTTACTACTCACCTTAATATAATTTCCTCCACACTTATAATAAAAAATAAGTCTCATTTTACTCCCTTAATGTGTTTTTATTAGAATTACTATTATTTAAATATTCCTTTTTTTATCAAAACTATGACATTAATGGGTGACTCTACTATATATTTATACCATGATAGAATAATGAATGATTTATTCATAGCTGCTGAATTATATTATCGATATTACACTTCGGAGTGTTTTTTTTAAACCACTGATGAGTCGATAAGTCATACATTCCATTTCAATGATAATATTGGATGTATACTTCATATTTATTTTAGAATTATAGTCAAATATACCAATGGATTCATCATCATTCTGGTTTTATAGAGGAGTTCCCTATATATTTTTAAATAAATAATACATGGAATGTCCTTATAGAAAAATAATCACCTAAACTCATACCACAAAATAGATTTAATTTATTCACATTGCCTCAAATTTTTTATTAGAATCAAATATTGATCATATTTAATTTTAAACTGATAAACATATAAGATGAAATTTTCTTATTATAATCACTAGGGAATAAAAAATATCTTTTCTAGGCTACGGATCAATTGATTAGAAATTAGTAGATTACTAGACCCCAAAAAAGATGGTAGGTGTTTCCATCGAAAGTATTTCATAATACATTGTAATCTTTTTTACTAATTTCTATGTTCATTTTGATTAATGGATTGATAACATTTTATAAGAATAGTAATAATATTTTTCATTCTATATCTAATAAAATTCATTTTTATAGGTAAAAATTCATTTAATTTTCAATAATATTATTTGTTTACACAGTTCCTTTTGGTTCCAACAATAAACAGAACACAAAAAAGAATAGTATGGGAAATAATAATTATAATGGAAAATCCTATAATATTGAAAATAATTTACAAGTTGTATAATTATTGACAACATATTTTCTGTCAAAGTAACAACAATTATAACATATTTCATCCTTTTTAAACATTTATTCAAATGTATTAAAATAATTAATAAACAAAATATGAATTTCTTAAATTATACCCCCAGATAGTGTCAAACTATGTTCATAGAATGGGGTCATTATTCATGAACCAAAATGTTGGTTGATATATAATATACTAATTATTTTTAGGTTTATAAAAACTCATTTCATATATTACAAAACCAAATAAACATAAAATATCCATATAGGGATGTATTTCTAATGGGAAACCAGAATCATTTCATTATTACAAACTACGATGTTATCTTATAAATAGGATTATCTTTTGGGTTTTCACAAAATTTTTAACATCAATTTTTCAAAACATGATAAAATATTTATATAATAAAAACGCTAGAAACCAAAATTTTTCAAACCTATATTATACTTATTATATGTGGAATATTAATAATATATCAATAAACTATAGATAAGAACCATAATGGTTTACTGATATTGGAAACATAAATACAAAAAACTTGTATATAAATGATATATAAATTTTTTTATTATTTTCTTCACAAATATCTCCATTATTAGAAATATTAAGCCTAAAACCCTTCTTTATAACATAGGAAATAGAAATATAATAATGTTTGAGAGCAGTTTCCTAGTAAGGATAATCATAAGAGTTTTCATTAAATGATCCCAAATGATCGTAAGAAACTAATAATGGTGTAATAACATGATATAAAAACCATAATTAATCCAAATAATTCAAATATCTTTAATCATATATCATTTTATAATTTTCTTTTCAATCAAAATACATAATACATAAGATCATGGAGTCACCAATAATCATTCATGATATTTGAGAACATATTATTAGTATAAAAAATCAGTTTTTATTTATTAATATTATACTAGAAAATCACTTCCTTAATCAAGGTTAACTATCAAAAAAATAATTAATAAAATTACCATAATGGAAATACCTACCAAATCATTCCTAACATTCTCTTAAGAGTAATATCCATCCATTTCACTCTGTTATCTCTTGGGAATTTTATAAAACAACCATTCCTTAGAATGTTCTAAACTCTTTCAGCATTAACCAATACAATGGATAGATATAATAGACCAAAAAATAATTGGATTATAATCAGACCACCTTTCCATGTTATACAATAGAACAACCAATCAAATAATCATGATCCACTCTTATATATTCCAAATGGTAACGAAACATTTTTTTTATTACATCGAAGAATAACCTAGAGAAAAAAATGTTTCATAAATATTTCATAATCATAAACATAAACCATCATATAGAATAATAAATATAGAAATTTGTACCACATTCCTAGCAATTCATAATAAACATCAACTGATTTTGCTATAAATGAAAATATTCATTAAAAACCACAAAAACCTTTATTAAGGAAAATACTATATTAATTTATAATTCAATTATTTAAAATATATAAATTTAGAGAATACAACTGTAAAAATTTTATTTATAAATAAATATAGAATTTTATAAATTAATCTTCAAGGAAAAGAGTATTTATGATTGTTGGGAATTTTTTTCATATGGTTTACATTAAAATAATAATTACATTCACATTTTTAATAAAATGTCAAATTTATAATGTTTGGAAAAGAATAATAATATTCATTTTATTTCACTATACATAAATTAATATATATTTAATATTTTATTTAAATAATTTTTTTATAATAGTAAAAAAAAATAATTAATAAATTGTGGAGAAAATATTGACACTGAAAAAATGATTCATAATCAGTGAAAAAACCAATGTTATTTTTCCTTATTAAATTTTCTTCATTGTCTTGAATACTTGAATGTGGTGAAAACGATATAAATCATGAAATATCTTGAAATAAAAAATGAAAGTATAATAATAATTATTTTTGAGATATGTATCATATAATTTATTTATCATGAATTTAGGCATAAGAAATCCTGTTAAAAATGTGATTATAACATAGAACCATTACCAATGTAGTATAATTCTAATCACAACACCCTTGAAAGAAGTAAAATAAAATGAAACACTAAATACCATGAAGATAGTTATTTTAATGATACAATATATCATATATTTAGTATATGAAACTCATAAAATAATATAGATGTATAATACATCACATGTCCTAACATATACAATTTGAGGGGGGGAACCCTCTCCACTTTGATTGTTTTCAATTCAAAATAAAATCTATAAAATAAATTGAATTGAAAAATTATATACCATGAATTAAGAATTATTAATGGAATATATTTTCAAAATATAAATATGTAAAACTCATAAACATAAATAGGTTCATAACATCAAACTCCTCTCAACAAAAAAATGAGATGAAGTACCCTTACAATGTTAGTAATTTTGAATCAAAAGTAATAAGAAACATGAAAATTTTATGGTTCAATAAATTCCTAGATCTAAATCATTTATTATTATATGATAAATATTTTTTCAATAAATAAGTTATATAAATAATAAATCTGGTCAATAACAATAAAATATGTCTTAGGGAAGGGAAATTGAGATGAAACCTGGACCTTATGTCTGACTTGATTCATAATTGATCTAACATCATTTATAATAAATTAGTATTTTATATATTTATATGAAAAAATAATTACGATATATATTTTCATAAATTAACCACTTATATCATTTAAACATCAATTTGTTAAAAATTACTTATTAAATTACTTATTTCAAGTGTTAATTTAATTGTTTATCTTGTACACTTTATTTCAGGGGATATGGACCTTTCCCATTGATTATAATTCCTAAATATTGATAATTTTAATCATTATATATACATAATATCTAATAATTGTATATATATTTTTATTCATTCATTTTTGGAGGGGATAAAAAATGAATTACATCGCATCATGGAGACTGTAGTCTGTAAGTACACATGAGTGTTGATTCAACTTATTGATTAATAGAATGAAAGAATGTTATATTTTCGTTTTCCTTTATAGGATCATTTATAAATAATTTTTATTTATATTATATTTAAATATATCTTTGATACCATCCATATAAAGAGAATATGATAAACAAATCACATCACTTCATGGGTATGGTAGTCCACACGTACACATAAGCAGCGTCATCACATACCAATGGATCAAAAGATAAAAAGATGGATATTTTTTAATTTTTATAGAAGAATAATTATGTAATAATTAAACTAAAATAATAAATAAATCATTTTTACCACCTATTAATTACTCTTATGGAAAATGACTCATATCAATTCGTCAACGCAGTTGTTCACACTTCGTTACAAACAATACATTTATTTCCAATTTAAATAGAAGAGGATGTAAATTTTTGTGTCAAAATCATAATAAAAAATTATCATATTAATTTTATATCATTAATAATATTTTTATGGTTACAAAAAGTTTAGAAAAGGTGTAAGAAGAAACAGTATTAAATGATCTTGTTTAAGATTTATAGATCTTCATTGGTAAGACACCATTATCTAATACCATAAGAGATGAAGGAATAATCTTAAGAGAAGGCCAATAAGATCTTGGATGAATAGGTGGAATTACGTGTGGTTTTGTATTATCTATTATTCAAATATATAAGGATTAGTTTTGTAAATAAGGGAGGTGTAGATGTTCGCTTTTAAAAGTGAGGGGAGGTAAAAACATTGAAATTCGTAATAAATTTCAATTATATAATCTCAACTTCATGGTAAAGTGGCTCAAAAAGAACATACATTTGTATTTAGAATAATATATTTATTAAATATATTCATAAAATAATAAATATATTGATTGATATGGGAATCTTACCCTTATCTCTTGGTTTAACCCCCATTAAACTCGTACCTTGGTAAAATAATTATACTATTTTTAAAATAAATTTTGAAAAATAATAATATAAATTTATTAAATTAAATTAATTATTAGATTTAAAATATGGAATAAATTTTTACTAAATCCAATTTCTATATGTGGTATTATTTTATTTTAAAAATTAGCGAAAATCTCAATGAACCCCCATTTTAGAAAAATACATTTACAATCATAAAATGTAATTTATTTTCATTAATTTACATATTAAAGACATAAAATTAATGTTAAAATATGTGATTCACTATATATTATATTCATTTCATTTAAAATATCATTCCATAGAGTTTAATTAAATCTATTATCATAAAACACATTGTGTGAAAAAATTTTTTTTTTGGAAACATGTGTTTTAAAGATGATAAATGAATTTATACTAAAATATTGTATAAGAATTATTAATGAGTAATTAATTATAATATATATAATTAGGGGATATTTAATTTTATATTATATACAATTATAATTTTCATTTTACATAATAATAAATGCAATTGTTTTTACAAAATATGTATTTTCAATATTCACTATAAAATAGGTCTTTTAGAGAAATAATAAAAACTTCCATAATATAATATTATCACATGAGCCTCAGCCTAGTTGGTGAGGTATCCTTAAGTTCATCCAATAGACCTTGGTTCAAAACTAGGTAGAGACATATTTTCGGGGTACTGTAGCATTATTATAGAAGGCACTGTAGTGGTAGTGTAGCTGAACTGTACACTATGCGGGTAATGTAGCAGAACTGTACACTGTACATGTACTATAGAAGATCTATACACTGTGTGGGTACTGTAGCAGGCAATGTAACGGTTGCTATAGTAAGTACTATTCGGTACTGTAGTTGTTGAAACTATTCAACTTGGGCCACCAGTTTGGGCTTGGAGTCCTTAAGGCTTTCGGGCCACCCAGTCCTTCGAGTCAGTAGGACTTTCAGACCACCATTAAGGCATTCAAGCTACCTCAAGGACTTCTAGCCACATGTTGTTTCCCCAGACACACTACAAAAAAGTAGCATCCCTAGGAGAAGATTTAGAAAAGGTGCACTCACCAGAGCAGAACCAAATAGATTTTTCAGAATGAGAGGGTAAGGCTATGCTCTCGGGTCCAGCCTATGGTTTCATGGGAATACTATCCAGATGACCATGGGATGGTAGAGAGATACTATTATGATGGAGATGCTAGGAAAGGGGACGTTCCTTGAATATAGTCTGGTTGAATTCCCTAAGACCTTTGGGTCATGTAGTCTCCTAAGCCTAGGAGCCATGTAATCTCTAAGTCTGCGAGCCTTGTAAGGGTTCCCCCTCATCCCTTGAATGGTGTCATATTATAAAATCAATAAAAATTAAGGCTTTAGGGACATTCATCTCATTATATAATAATAACATGAATATTTTTTAAAGGATTTTAATTTTATAAAATAAAATTTATAAAAGTTATAGAAATAAATTATAATTTTTGTGAGCATAATATATGATAAAAATCATTTATTATTAAAAAATGTTTTGGAATCATAAAACTAATTTACTGACAATTGAGTAATTTTTCCTTAATAAATGAAATTTATTTACTAAAATAATTTATACATATTAATTATAATATGGTCTTTACTTTTTAGGCATTATAATTTAATGGCTACCTTATAAGAGTTTACTATATTAGAATTTATACAGACTTTGAGTTTCATGTAACACTAGATATCGAACATATACAATTTGATGAAAAATATTATATTCAAAAATATTATTGTGTTATAACATCACATACAACTTGGTATCTCCAATATCTACAGTTTAATTTCTCTAAAATATGTTCAAAATGAAAATTTCAATATTAAAATCTCTGTCATTTCATTCCCCCATTATTTTCCAACAATCATTTCACATTCTTTCACCCTTATTAATAACAATTAAAACATAATAGAGATAAGGGTTTCAATAACATAAAATAAAATTTTACATCACTCAAATTTTTATAAGTCTAAATGATCCATTATTTGTTTTCTAACTACAAATATTTGATTTTTTAAAAACTATTTTCCATTACCAATTGATATTGATACCACATGTTACAAGAGCTCAAAATCATTAATTCCGAGTCTTTTCACTTGTGTTATTATTTAAAGATACAAATTTTGATCTAGAATAATGACATAATGCAGCTACAAGAAACTCATGTACTCACATCAATAATTATTATAAAATAATTCAAGTTAAATACGTATGATATATATATATACATGTAAAACGTTCAATGTTACACTTTTTTTATATCATTGATTAATTCAATATCTCCATTTATGTTATGATAATTATTTTAATTGACGAAATATGATAGATTAAAAAATATATAAATTATTCTTTGGATCTCCAAAATAAGATTCAATAAAAATTATATTTTTATGCAATAATAATTTTGGTTTAATGCACAATATACATTACTTGTATACCTTAAATGGAGTCATTTTCATGATCTTTATCATTATGAATATGTATAATATATATGAATTTGTATCTCCGTCATGATAATTCACAAAAAAAGTTTTGTTTTCATGTGTTTGTTTATATTTTTCTATTTTCAAATATTTACAAAGGGTGATATTTTTCGATACATTACTTTGTCATTAAAAAATTGTGATATATCCAATAGGTTATCATCATAACATTTCTATTATACATTTACAAAAACTAATTCAAATTAATTATGGATGATACTTTCATAAACATATATATTATATAAATATAAGAATCAATCAAGGAAGGTATAATATTTATAGAATGATTTATAATTTAGAAAATTATTTCATAATCATAGGTTTCTCCCCGTAGATTTTTCATCTCCCTTAATTACCTATATTAAAAATAAAAATCAAAAACACAATGATTAAAGAAATAAATTTTCTCTTATTTAAATTTTAATGAGAAAAAATGGTTGGTGTAACACCATTGTTTTAAATTAAGTAGCAATTTATTTATTTATATTATGTATTTAAAGTGATTGAGTTATTTTTGGGAGGGATTATAGGTTTTTTAGCATTTTTTGGGAATTTTAAGATGTGACTAGTTTGAGAATAGTTAGTAGAAACAATGAACCTCTTATAAGAAACCATGAAAAGTGAAATAGTGGGCTCTCTGCAATCACATGGTTATGTGCATACTTTTTCCAAATAATGATGCCACAATATAACTAATCATTCAAAGACGAATATAGGAAAGAAATAGATAGGCCAAGGTTGTTCAGATTGTACGATCAAATATTGTGATCTATATAGAGCGGTAGTTATTGGCGTATATTGGGTAGATGGTTTTCTTAACAGTGTGATCCTAATATGCCCGGATAAATTATGAATCCTAAAAAACTAGATCTCAATAAATTTTAAACCTAAGCCTCTCAATTT
Source organism: Viscum album (assembly GCA_963277665.1). Classification (NCBI taxonomy): domain Eukaryota; kingdom Viridiplantae; phylum Streptophyta; class Magnoliopsida; order Santalales; family Viscaceae; genus Viscum; species Viscum album. Next base: position 134,736,823 of record OY728162.1, read on the forward strand.
TAACTTATTTCAATAGAAACAAGATTTTTCATCCTCTTAGATGTTGTAGTGACTTTTCCCTTTTCTATGGGATCAATCAGTTGTAAAATCATAGTGTGTTGAATGCCAAATTTTATGTTAAGTCTCCATTTATGGTTGTTCTTCTTCGATCTATTCTTATTCCATATATTGTATTCATATATTTATTTTTTCAGGATAAATAAATGATGTTATATTCTAATTGTTATGATATTTGGATAATTTTTGGGAACTAGATATAAGGTTGGGTTTTAGAGATTCAACATGGTTTTTTTATAATAATAAGTTATCTTATTATTTTCACCATAATTTAAGAATTATGTGGATTCAATCCTGACTCCTCCTAATAGAACAAGAAGGTTTGATTTCAAATTCGTTAAATTTATTGAAATTTATTATGAAATTGATGTTAAAAGCATGGTTGAACCACTCTTTAGTGATGATCTATGGGATAATGGAATGGTGGAATTGTAATATAAAGTTATTTGATAATTTTTTTAAAATGAAGATAAAAAAATCGTTTTCTTGGATTAGATCACTGAAATAGATTTTGTGGAATGGTTTCTTACAAAGTAATTTTTTAATGAAACGGTTTGGGAATAATTAATTTTTCATTATTCTAGAATAATTAGATAGCTTGTGTTTTTCTCATTGGCAAGATCTTGTGGAAGTAACGAGTGCAATTGGGGAATTGTATGTGGTTACCTTGTTATGGCTTGGTAGATTGACGAGAGACTGCTCATGAGTATGTAACAATAACCTGGGAAAACATGTGTGGATGTGTGGATGTGTGGATATGTGGATTAGAGATGGTTATGAAAATAGATTTTTGAAATATTTTGGGGGGCATTCTTGGTAGTTTTCTATGGAAAAAGATATTTGATAGAATGTTTTTTTACATAGAAATAGTTTTTGTTATGTGATATACTTTTTTAAATTTGTTTATACAATTTCATTATATAATTTTACAAATTTGTTCTATCCTAGTGGCATGAGTAGGGATGTTATTAGAGGAAATCCTACTATGTTTCATTACTCACACCCTATTTGGTCGCTTTGGTGTGTTAGCTGATATTTTTTATAGAGATATATGTAATGGAAAGGCATCACATTTATTTAGTTGTGAAACATGATACTTTGTATTGTCTTGTGGAGTTGGATCTTTGGTCATATTTGGAGTTATGGAGATTGATTATTTTGATTACTTGAGCTTTGTGGTTTAGTCCATTACATTGTACTTTGATGTTGGTAGTCTGGAATATATATGTTTGATATTTTTTGGTTTTATGTGGAATTATAATACATCATTATCATGAATCATATAGTGGTTTTTTTATCATATTCTTTATTGTGTTGTTTTATATTTAAAGGGAAAATCATCACCCATCTATTAATGATCTATTGCCTTTATTACCTATATTTGGCATATTAGGGATGTTGACATAAGGGAAAGTAAAGTCCTTCCATCTACCAATGTAAATGGAAAGGGGTGGGATGTTACAAGTGGTATCATTCTTGGTCTATCCAAATATCTTTATGATACAAGTGGTATTAGATTTTTAGTTGTGTCAGTATATATTTTGAAAAAAATATATTATTAGTATTATATTGGGATTATAATAAGGATTAGGATCATCAATACATAATAATTAGAGCATAAAAATGCATATGTAACATACATATGTTGAAATTAAAGTAATGAGGGAGTTCAAGTGCATAAATGTTTTGAGACACATATAAAAGTTTAAATCTCATTATGATGGTTTTAGCCAATGAGAAGATAATGACACACATTATAGAAATGATTTCCCACTAGTAATAAATATATTTTTGAGTAATTATTTAAGTTTTTTTATACATGTTTATTATTGAAAAATGTGGAACTTTTTTCATGTGTGAGATTTTGAAAAGGTATTATAGTTGTATTTTTAAAATTATAAAATTTTAAAATACATAGTGAAATTTTAAAAAATGTTTGAAGAGGAAATGTTTTTAATTTTGGTAAATCCTTGTTCAAATAGATAAGATGTGATAATTTTAAATTTTATAGGGATAATTTTTCTAGAGATTGAGACTTATAGTGTTTTCTTTTGGTTTCGGAAATGAAACACACTATGTGTCAAAGAAACAAACCAGAAGAAGTTACAGAGAATGTTGTTAGACCGGAGCCATATGTGAACTAATAAATGGTTCCAAGTATAGTATTATCCATTCAGGCTGTGGATAGAAGGAAACGAAGGGATGAACCCAGAAAATTGGATCATTTTTCTCAGTTCCAAAAGCAGAATCCACCTATCATTTAGGGTGATTTAGAACTAGAGAAAGTAGAAGTGTGGGTGGATATGAAAAATTGAATATTTAATATCCTTTGAACACTATTATATCTTACATTCATGTATTTAACATATATGTGGTAGGATCCTACACTCCAATGGTGGGATTTAGCTGTTAATTCTAAATATGTCTAAGGAATTACATGAGAATATTTTGAAGAATTTTTCAACAAAAAATTATATCCTCGCCTGTTAATTATCACAAGAATAAAAAATGATTCCATCCTAAAGTAGGATAATCTCTCAGTGATAGATTAGGTGGGTAAATTCATCATTTTATTATGATTTGAACATGAATTTGCTGCTAGTGTGTCCTTAAGAGAACACATTTTTAATTCGGGGATGAAGAAATAGATTCACTAGAATATTTTTGTTCGATTTATAAAATATTATATAGATATTTTCAAAAGAGATATATTGGAAAATAATGACATATCATTTGTTAAGGGTGGAGGGAGCATGTTGACGCCTATGAGAAATGGTGGGATCTGCAAATCTAGGAATAATAGGAAGAGTGACATCAACTTCTAATGTAGTAGAATGATATACAACCAAATGGATGGATCTTTGAATATTTATCCATTATGAAATTTCATATATGTATGTTTTAAATGTGGTTATTTGGACCAAATAAAGTGACAGTGTACTGAAAAACCTAGATCATGCGACAATTTCAATCACACGGAGCATATTCAGAGTTATTATCGCAATGCTCCTAGGTCAACTATTCCTGAAACTTCTTGTGTTTAATTGATGTCATATTCATTGTTAGGACGATGGAATAATAATATCTATCATCAGTAGAATCAAGATATCCATGGTGATATTGAAATACCATGACTCCATAGGCAATGTAATCTAAATAAGGAAATAAATAACAAATTGTAGAGAGTAAGAACTTGTATGGAGTTGGGAAAGTTATTGTGGATAATCAAGATTGATCATCAATAGTGAGAGGTATGATTATTTTTAATTCTACCCTTATACAAGATTTCATTGATATAGTTATATCCTATTCGATTATTTATTCACGTGTTTTTGATCTTATACGTTTAAATGTTGAGATGATGTTATCTCTGTTGAAATATCAAACTCCTCTTGGTCAAAGAGAATTTCGATCCTTTATCTAATGCATGTCTTGTAACTATTTATAGATCTATGTTGATATGGTATTTCCCTATGATTGATATGGTTTTCTATTACATAATCCTGAGTATTGATTGTTGACTATGTTTAAGGTTCATAGCAATTGTTATACCCAAATACTTAGTTTTATAATTGAGTATGGAATAGAAAATAATTATTGAGGAGAAAAAAATATAATGGCATGTGTAACATTATTTTTATTCACCAGCGTCTAAATCGATCTCATACTTGTTGGAAGTTTTTCCTTTGTTATCATTGAAAGTGATTGATTATTATATTTTTCTAGTGGTATTTGAATTGTTCTTGGATATTTTCTCAAAAATTTATCAAGGTTCACACCCTGAAGGGAAGTGGAGTTTATTATTAGTATCCTCTTTGGGAAAAGCCCTATTTCTATAATGTATTATTAAATTCCATGAACATAATTAAGGTAACATAAATTCGAGTTTGAAGAGTTGGAAAGCAAAGGTTTCATTTATCCTTACATCTCCCTATGGGTAGCCCTAGTATTATTTGTCAAAAAAAGAGGATGGTCCTTTTCAATTATGTGTATATTATAACAATTTTATCCAAGTTATGATAAATAATCAATATCCAATTTCATGAGATGATGATATTTTTTTCAATTGAGGGGATCTCAGTGGTCCTCTAAAATTAATTTGTTATCGGGATATCAATAATTATGGATTTAGAAGAGGGATATTACAAAGACAATATTCAGTAGTACATATGAAAATTACAAGTACGTGGTTATGCCTTTTTTTCTTATAAATGAACCAAATCCATTTATTATGTTGAGGAATCAAATATTTCAAAGGTGTCGAGATTATTTTGTAGTGGTTTGTTTTGATGACATATTGGTGCATTCAAGTAAAAGGGTTGAGCATAACTAATTCATGGAAATAATTTTTGGAATCTTGAGGGATCATCATTTTTTAAAATTTATTAACATTTATCTTTTTGAAAAAAGAGGTCAGTTTCCATGGCCATGTAATCTATGAATGTGGTGTTTCTGTGGACCCAGAAATGATAAAAGTAATTATCTCATGGAAAAATCCAAAGAATGCCATTGAGATATGAAGTTTCCTTGGTTTGGATGGCTGTTAACAATGTTTAGTTAATGATTTATCATGACTATTTTCACATATGAAGTCGTTGAAAATGGGAAATTTTCCATTAAAATGGATTGAGTAATTTTTGAAGCCTATTTCAGAGCTTAATGATTACCTTATAGAAACACCAGTCTCGATTTTAAAAAATTAGGAAAAGGGTATGTGATGTATTATGATTCTTCAAGATATAGGTAATGATGTTTTATCTAGTATGAAGAGATTTTTTTCCAATGTATCATTATATTTAATGTTTAACGAGAATAATTACACCAAACAAGATTTGGAGTTTGCTACTGTAGTCCATTCTTTTAACAGTTAGTGTCAACATCTCTCCGGGAGATGTTTATATTGTTTATAAATTATAATTGTTTGAGAAATATTTTCTCATAGAGGTACATGAACCTGAGACAATGAACATTCATGGAGTTTCTATAAATTTTTTACATTGTATTAATGTACACACCGGGTAATTTCAATTCAGTGGAAGAATCAATTAGAAAAAATTCATATGATTAGTTAGAAAAGGATGCTTCAAGTAACAGGTTTTTAATGTTAGTGATAGATTAAATGCATGAGGAATTTGATGACAGGGGTAATGTTGTGGTTTTCATTCTATTTTAATTTTTCTTGATTTGGTTGAGACAACTAGAGAGGCACAAACTTCTAATTCATGATGTGTTGCAATGTGTTCAATAATCAATGGTGGGGAGAGCATAAAGGGTAGAAATATGAATGGGAGTTCACATTTTTGGTTTCCAAATTTGATGGTCATACCCATAGCTTGTTAATAAAAACTATATCATGCCTACAAACATTGGAGATGGGTTTTGCTTCTTAGAATATAGAAGATGTATAAGGAATTGAAATAACTTTTTGGTGGGTAGGCCTACAAATGATGGTGGAAGAGTTTGTTTTGAGAAGTGTAACTTGTACACATGTTATGAAATAGAATTATTGTCCAGAAGGTATGGGGAGTATTAAACTTTTATTATTTAGAAATGGGAGTATATGTCCATGGATTTTTTAATAGGTCACCCAAAAAGGGTTCGGTAACACAATTCCATATGGATGATAGTGGATCGGCTCACAAATTCAACCCATATCCTCCCTATTCAAGAATCTAATATAGTGTATGAGATGTAAAAAATATATATCTATGTTTTGGTAAATAGGGAATTAATAACTATTTTAATACTATCAGACATTGATTCAAGGCTTACATCTCATTTCTAGAAATAATTTCATTAATTCCCTCGGACTCAGTTTTCAACGATTATGGAATATCATCCCCAGATGAATGGGAAATCCAAAATGATGATAAAAAAATTTGGAATCCATGTTGTGGACTTGTGTAATAGATTATAGTGGCTTATGAAAGCATAATATATCATTACGATAGTTTTCATAAAACAAAATTTATCAAGAATCAATACATATGACAGTGTTTGAATTATTATATAGGATTCCTCTTCATTATCTACTTTTGGGGTGGAAACATGTGAGGATTTACTAGTTGAGTCGAGCCTTGTGAATGAAAAAATAGAGAATATTTAGTTGATCAGGAAGATAATGGAAAGGTATTAGAGTCTTCAGAAGTCATATGAGTATAACCATCGAAATCAGTTTTTTTATGTGAGTGGTGAAGTGTTCTTGAGAATATATCAAACGATTGGGAATAATTTTTTTATAAAAAAGTTAATGTTATCTCCATGATACATAGGCCCTTTCGAGATAATTTAATGGGTTTGTGAGGGCTATTATAGGTTCTCTTTGACACCACGGTTCAATGCACTTTATAATATGTTTAACATATCATAGTTGAAAATGTAACAGCTTGATCCTAACCATGTAATTTGATGGGATCATGTTAATAGGAAAGAGAAAGACTTATTCAGGAAAATAATTTTTCTAGTGTGGGTGTTGTGAAAATATGGTTGGATTCATGAAGATACAGAGCAACGGGAGAAAATAATGATCAAGTAATTTCCTAAACTCTTTTTGGCTTATGGTGGTTTTCTAATTTACAGGGATGGAAGGGCCAATGGTGGGGAGAATGTGCCACCCCTTGATCATATGAAGGATACATTACTTTATTTAGTTTACATATGTAAAGTGATTGGGTTATTTTTTAGAGGGTTTGGTGGATTTTTTATGTTTTGTGGATTTTATGGAGGTGTGTGGTTTGAGAAGGTTAGTAGAAATTGTATAACACCTATATGAAAAAGTGTAATGTGATATAGTGGACTCGAGTAGGTTCACAGTCTATCCAAACTATATATCCGCATAAGGAGTTTCCATGAAATGTGGAATAGATAAAAAATGGTTGGTTCATGGTTTGTCTAAACATGTGAGTCAACCATACGAAGGGGGTTGAGAGGTAGTGGATGAGGCATGGTTTTTCAAACCATGCGAGCCAAAAATGAATTATTAAATTTTTGATCCAAAAATTAGATATGAATAGGTTTGGAAAATAATCCTCTATTCATTAAATTATTTTTAACCTAACTCATTTTTCCTCCTCCAAAAGGCTATGATGACTTTTCCCTTCAATATAGAAGGGATCTATTGTAAATTCTTTGTGCATTGATGGCTGGATATTGTGGTAAGAATTCATTTATGGTGTGTATTTCATAGATATATTCATCTACCTTTTTTGGATTCAAATATATAGTCTATATGGACAGTATATATGATAGTTTATTAAAATCAAGAAAATATATTGATGTTTTTTGTTAGGTAACATGATCTATGGATAGTTTTTGAAGATTCAACCCAGTTATGTTGAAGAATAAGTGTCGATCTTCATTTTTTTTGATAATTTCCAAGGTAGGTGGATTCACTATATATTCATCATTATATAAGAAGAAGAATTGATTTCAAATTGGTTAAATGTTTTGAAATATATTGGGATATTTATGTTAATATCATCATAAGCCATATTTTGTGATGGTGATTGGTTTTTTGGAATTTTTTAATTATTGTGAAAAGTGTTTTAATAAAATTTTTTAAAAGGATTATTTAAAAAAATGGATATTTATTTTCATTCATGGAAAAAGGTTTTGTGGAAACTTGTTAAAAAATAATGTTATATTGAATGGTCTTGGAATAATTGGTATGGAATGATTTTTCAATAATGAGATGGCATGTGTTCATTTTCATTGAAGTGGCCCTATGAAAGGGGAATCTTCCATTGGGGATGTGATATATGGCTATAGTATCATGACATGGTAGTTCAATGAGAGACCACTCATGTGTATGGAATGATCACCTGAGAATGCATGATTGGATGTGTGGATATGTCGATCAGAGTGGGTTATGCCAAATGGATTTGTGAAATGATTCTTAGAACATTATTTGTTTCTTTCAATAAAAAAATTATTTTAAAAGACTATTTTTAATGGAAATAGTTTTGATTTTGTGATAAACTATTTTACATTGATTTATATAAATTATTTTATATTAATTTTCTAACATGTTCTATCCTAGTGGAATGAGTAGAGAAGTTATTTGGGGAAAACCTACTGAGATTCATTACTCACCCCCTTATTAAGAACTTTTGTGTGTTTGATGATATTTCATATTGAGATACAAGTAATGGATAGGTATAACAAAAATTTAGTGGTGAATCAAAATACTTTGGGAGGTATTGTGGAGTATTTTCTTAGAGAATATTGGGAGCTATGGAGTTTATTTCTTCAGATTACATGAGATTTTTTGTTTATTCACCCAATTTGTATTTTCATTTTAGTATTATTACACTTTTTTAATCCGGTATAGTTTTGTTTTATATCAGTTTGTATTTTATTGAGATGTATTTCATTGTTAACAGGCATCACATAGTGGTTTTGGTTATAGAATTCTTGGTTTTTTTGTTTTAATTTTTAGATTAAAAATCATCACATATCCATTAATGAAGCCTATTCCATTTATATTTGGACATCTGTATATTGGGGATGTTGCCTAAGACCACATAATATCCTTTCATTTTCCCAATCCAAAGTAGAGGGTTAAGATGGTACAATTGGTAAGGTCTTTTCAAAAAAGTTAAAAAATATCTTCTATTATTCATGATTTCACATGTGAAAATAAATTATAATATTTTTATTGAAAAAATGGCCATTACACATCATCAATTTATTTTTGTGGGATCATTTATTTCCCAACAAATATAATGGAACTTTTATTACATAGAGCAACTTTCATCTTCATTACAAACTTTTCTTATTATGTAATTATTATAGATAAATCTCTATTAATTCTTCCACTGATTATTAACCTCACCTGAAACATATATTCAATAAATGGTTTGTAATTTTCTGAAAACCACACATGAATTTTTTGATCATCATGTGTAATCATCTATTTTCCATTGAAACAAGATTATTAATATGCCTCAATCATATTTATTTTATTCCTCATATCTACTATAAAAATAACCAATACATAATTGGGGTCATTGGTAGTATTTATATAGTGTCTATAAATCTTCTTCATGTACATTTCATCATATTAGTTATTATTTAAATAATTATCCTCTTAAACTTATTTTATCAAGAATCCAAAGACTTCTCACAAATCACTATTGATGTCTTCCTGGGATATTTCCTATTTTTAAATTTCATCCATTTACTTACCAAATAATGTAATTTATCTTCCCTATCTTAGGTGGTATTATATTCAAATATAATTTTGATACATGTTGATATGATCATGAACAAGTCCTATGTCCACAATTATTGCATGAATAACAGTTATATAGAATTATTACATATCAGTCTAAAGAATAATTTTTTTAATCATATATCGATGTATCTTCATCGTTTCAAAATGTTTTTCTTTTTGCGTGGACATCATTTTGAATTTTAATTTACAGGATTGTACTAAAAATCTAATGAATAATATGACACCATATTTTTGTACCAGAATCAACCCAAAAACATGGATCTACATATATATATTCAATGTTGTTCATAAATTCTAGTAAAATTGGTGTTATGGTTTGGATTTTTTTCACAACATGATGGAATCCTCATGGGAAACCAACATCCATTCCACTTTTATTATACATAACATAAAATGTGGTAGATTTATTATCACCATTACTCATCAATAACTGTCATTTTTTTTAAAATATGTTCTATTTATTAAAATAGATTTATATAAAACATTACAACAATGTATGGGTAGAACTTCATTCACCACAACAACATGACATAGATTATTAAAAATGTCAAAATATTCAAACCATATATTAGATTATTTTTATTATCACATTCCTCTATTAATAATTTCACGGTATCATAATTTTTCACCTTCTTTTTTTAAGACTCAATATGTTCTATTTTAAAATAGTCAAATTTGACATCAAATTATAGAAACTTCATAATTAGGTTTTTCTTAAAATATTCAATCATAATAACTATCTATTCATAAAATCACTTGATTCTATAAACTTCTTCATTGCGTATCATAATATTTACTTATTACATTGGGTAATGTTCCCTAATGTTTTGGAATTTATATGTATTTGAAAATCTTTATTATCAATGTTTTTTATTCAACATTTTATCTGCTCCATGGATATTATCTTCAAGATTCCACTGGAATCATTAATTATCTTAAACATATTTAATCAATTTGTTTTAAAAAATTTAAGAACATATTGCAGTATCCACCTTTCTGGTTTTATTAGATCCAATATTCTTTGAGTGATTTATACATTCTCAAACCATTTCTTACAAATCCTTATAAATGTTATCTATTTATTCTTCATTATAGTTGATTTATTTTTATAAAATTTTAAATACTTCACCAAAAAATGAGACTGTTTATTTGGTATTGAATATTATAATATAGTCTAATTGACTAATTGATACATAATTATAAATTGTTTATTGATATTCATCACCACTAATGTATGGATATTCATTTTGGATAGTTTTTTTCAATAATTTTCACAGAACTCATGATAACTTGATATTGATTCACTTGAGAATATAATTTTTTGATTTTTCGTTAATGGTAATTTGAACCACCAATTCTTCTCATTATAATCCAATATTATCTTCTTTATTATCATGGAATAAAGAGACTAAACTGAATTACTCTTGGATTAAGAGGGGGAACCATATTGAACTTTATCTGGTCTATCTTTCTCTTATCCAGCATGGTCATCGTAGAAATATAATTTTTCTTAGAGATAGTGGGATATACAAAAAAAACTTTATTTTCAATATATTAATGAAAATGAATTATTCAAAATAGAAAAATTAGGAATATTTTGAATCTAGTAGAAGTGAACCGTCCCTTTGATTCCAATTTTTAAGACATCTTTTAGATATGTTCAATAATAGGTGTGGGAGGATTCAATATTATGTAAATATTAAACCATTAAATATTTTTTATCCATTTACCTATTTTTCCTATTAGTATCATGGTTCTCTTCTTATCTCATTGATTGTGTGTGCATGTATATGAATCAAAGTAAAACATGTCACATGATGTTTTTACATGTTTCAATTCCAAATAAGAGTATCTAGACCATGATTAATATAATGGTGATTAGTAAATATATTCTTTAAAATAATTAGATAAAAAGAATAGTGGTTTATCTTGGAAATAACACAATTTCAAGGTGTGGTTCCCTGAAAATTATGTTGGGGATAATAATTGTCCTAAATACCTAGATTGGTTAATGACTAGTCTAACTATTTTTTCTTCCAAAATATTTAAATATTCTATATATATATATATTATTAAACGTATTTATTTTTATTTATAACACTGAAAAATTCCTCCAATAGTTAATACTTATATTATATTTCAATTTGATGATTTATTTTTATTCCTATTATCTAGATTTTATAGATAAATTTAAGAACGTATTCATCTTCTAATCTTTTTTGAAAAATAATGCACACAATCATCATTCTCTTTAAAAAACAACAGGAAAAAAACATATAGTAAAATAGTTGCAAGAATTATTCTTCAGATATTACTCTTCTTTATAACAACTAACTGGAATCTTTTTTCCCTTCCATTTTCCCCCATTTGAATCACATCCATTTGATTATTCACTTCTCTCACCGGTACCTATTCATTCAAATATTCTACATTTGATAATTTCATTACGATATTATTCCTCAAGTAATATTCATTTGATATATTTTCATTTGATATTAATTCTTCATATCCTATATTCTTCTATAATTAACATTGCGTCTTCATCTAGTATCATATTTATATGATGCCTTGTTTCTATATCTGTTTACGTACCACTCATTCGTGTTCATTTTGGTCTGGTACCTCACCATCCAAAAACATGATAAATATTTCATCCAAAAAAAACTTTTAATATTACTATTCATCAACTCCACACTGAACATATTATAATACCTCCTCTTTAAGATCAATAATTAACACAAGTTTAGTGAACCTAATCCTCTCTATATAGTTGTAGTTTATGTGAAAACAAAGGGATAATCATGTACATAAAATTTATGGTTCTCATTATAAAATTGAATATCCCATTCAATTTTTTATTATATTGACCACTTTCAAACCTATACAAAAATAAGAGTTAATGGTCTTCTTAATGTCATTCCTCAAAACTCATCATTAATATTCTTTAAATCCCCATTCAATCATAGTTATACACATGATTATTCATTTATGATTATTAGATCATTTAAAATCCATCTCATCATCCTCTCAATGAATTATTGTAAAAAATCATTATAAATATCATTGACTCATAATATGTTACTTATTCATATGATAATATCAATCTAAAATTTTCTATTTTCTAAAAATATTCTCATCCTTTTACAAGATTCCTCTATACGATGATTATACAATGTTCTTCTGGTTTCCATTATTTAGTGAACTCATAAAAAGTAATCTATTATTCTCTATTGGATGTACCATTAAAGGTATTACCTGATCCTTTTTTCTAATTACTATGTAATACTATAGATGATGTCTTTGTAACACCCTCTCTGATGACATCGTTTTGATACTTCATATTAGTTTATTTTGTTAAAATCATATATATGATATATTATTTGGAAAAATAATATTTTATTAGATTTTTAATGTTATTAAAAACATAACCAATTCACATATTGAATTTTGTATAAGTATGTTTGGTATAATTCATACATATCTTTAATTGGTACTTTTATTTTTGGTAAAGTTTTTATGGTACACATTATCCAATAACCTTTCTATATCCCCTCAATTTGGTAGAATTAATATTCTTTTGTCTATTAATCATTACATGATTCCTATATTTGGGACTATTTGAGTTACTTCACCAAATTTCTTAATTTAATGAATCAATAAGATTCTATTACTCTGAATCCTTTAAACCATATATGTACTCAGATAACTCCATATAATATCATTTCTTGAATCCCTTTATCTCATGTATCATAAAAATTAATTTTGATTTCAGTATTCTATATGAAATTACTTCTTGGATGGTCTTTAAATATTAGGGATCCTATATTTCATCATTATAAAGCATCAATATGTTAAACATCATATATATATCCTCCTGATCACCTCAGTCTGGTCTACTTTTTCTGATCACCTCAGTCTGATTAACTCCAAATGATATATTCATATATCTCAATACAGTAAACATCAAAATGTTTAAAAAAATTATTCTCCAATAAAAAAACATTATTGAATCAATATACTAATCTCACTAATTAGTATAAATAATCCAAATCATAAAATAACATTTAACTGTCAACTAATGTTTACTTTATAATGCATACAATGGAAATAACTCCCTTTATAATATTATATGATAAAGGTAAATGTGATCAAATTCTATTATTTATATATTTTTCAACATTCATGGATATTATATTAATCTCTTCTTCATTGTGAGGACTTTATAATCATCATTCAATCATAAAAGAAATATCATATTCATTAAAAGGCATTGATAATTCAACAAAACATCCAAAAAAATTCATTGCATCCTATTAAATACAATAAAATAAATTAAATAAAGGAAATAATTGTTTTTTCCACAAAATGACACTAAATAAAACACAAAAAAAGTTTTCAATTCAATTTTAACCTATGTTTTTAGTGTGTATTTTATTAAATATGTATTAATGTTTTATATGATAGGGTTTTATGTGTACTATTTGATGTAACTATCTTCATGGATGCATATATTCCCCTTACTTTGTATATTAATGATATGAGTATCTATTAGTATCCAACTATCAATTCAAAACAACATTGTATTCTATATAAATTAAGCTTAATTGGACATTAGAATTCATAGGGAACCAAAGAACGTTTCACCAAACTCAAAAAAATAGTAAAACTCAAAAACATTCCCACAAAACACTTATAGAGTTTTGACCATAGTATATAATTTCATCTATCCATAAACCAACTGACATAGAACTCAGTTGAATTTCAGGCACATATAATTTCACCCAGCCCCATTATTACACTCATCTTCATATGTCATTTCAACAATCGTGAAAATAATAAAATACATAAACAAATAGATGATGATTTTTTCTTTAAAAAGAATAAAATAACAAACAAAATATTTTATTAACTAAAAAACTATTATAAATTAGAAACACTTATTTATTTCATTAATAAATAATGCAATGGGGATTACAAACAATGGAATATAAGGAAATATATTTTTTAAAATACAGATCTCGTAACTCCCCCAAACTTATATATTCCACTCCTAGGAAAAATATATATCCTAGCCCAAATTATACCTAAATTAAAATGTGGGGGACATTAAATTTTTCTAATATGATGTTCTACCATTCCAAATATATAAATGTATAACTATAAGTGATGAATTATGCTATAAACATGAACATTATCCATTTGTATCCATTGAATCCCATTTTGGGGCTTACCTCACAAGAAAATAAATTTTCACTTTTCAATCAAGATAATATAAATATGTGGGGTTATCCCCATATATGAGAAAATATATTATCACTATAGGCTGGTAAAAATTTCAAATCTCGACAAAAATAGATCATGAAAAAGAATTCAATATTGTGGTATTTTGAATAAAATCATGATGGATAATGTTTAATGGGATTGTGTTTGAAAACTAATGTTAAAATGAGGAGGTTTGGATTATAAATATTATTCCTGATAAATATTGTATATCCAGAAAAAATTCCTTACTCAATTTCTCTAAGATATGTATTGTCACAAATAACTTCGAGAATTCCCCCTAAGCAAACAAAAATTGTAAGAGTGGCCCTTAAAGCCCCCATTCAATAGGACCGAGGATGGAGGATGTCATTTAGGTTTTTGAATGAATATATAAGATATATTAACATCATAAAATTCTCTAAATAATAAAATGGACCAATAATCAATGTTGACGAATTTTCATTATAAAAAATAAATTTCTATATCCCAAATGATAAATATAAATTAAATAATCAAAATAAAAATTTACAAGCATGAATAATATTTAATACTCATTTTGATACACCAAATATTCCCAATATACCCTAACAACAACTCCAATCCCCATTATACTATCCTGAAAATATTTAGAAAACTATTTTGGTCTGAGTACATTTGAGTACCCATAAAAATTAACCTTCTAAAATAAATCTACATAAATGTGTAACAAATATTCATGTGTATGAATGAATAATTCCAACCAAACAATACATAATAATATATACTTAGTAAATGAACCATATAAATAATAATCAATATACTCCCCATTCAATATCATTATCATCATTCCATCCATTTATTATAATATCTTAATACACCATCCAACATTTGAATCAAACTAGTTTCATCATCAAAAACCATGAATAATCCTGAATCCCATAACCATAATAAATAAAAAATATCTAGGGATAATATTATTCCACTAATCCGTCCTATCATCTGATTTTTTGTCCCTTTTTTTATGAAAACAAAGAATCTAGGATTCATATAATAAAAGAATATAAGCAAGGGTTCCAAAAGTCTGCAGTAGTAAATTTTACATTTGACACTGTAAAGGATAAAGTGCAACTCACACGGAGTATTGGAATGATAGATGCAAGTGTCACCCGAGGCTCTCATGTTTGCAAGGAAATCATAAAATTTATTGGCTTCCTGGTAGACATGTGTGGTAATATAATGAATTGAAGCAAGTGTGTTGAGGAACATAATCAATATTGAAGTAAGTTTCTAAGACATGTGAATTTGACCTATTAGAATCATTTGAACAACTTTTACTGAATCACTTTCAAACCAGATATTCGTCCAATTTTTACTTTGATAAAAATCAACTGCCTTGATGAAAGCCATCATCTCTGCTTCAGGAGCCATTCCCATACAACACGTACCATGACCCCCATTCAGAAAGTCACTATCATGATTCCTGAAGACAAAACCATAACTAGTGGGACCTGGATTACCTCTTAAGGGTCCATCTGAATTGCACTTAATCCAGCCTAAAAATGATGTAACCAGAAGACTACTATGGTTCTGAGAGGCCGAGGATAATTACCTTGTACATTCAGTTTTTTCAGAACAATGAAATCCCTAACTGAGTAGTGACAATTTTTAGCATGTGAAATATTTCCATGTTGACCCACCAGAATAATTTGATAGAGCAGAAACCTATTATAAATCATAGAATTTGTGTGTCGGGACTGATTTCTGCACTTCTATATGACATTTATTACTTCAGTGCAAGCAGAAAGGAATGGAATACACACCTGTTTGGATAATTGAATCTCTGGGAGTAGCAGCAAAAGATCTTCGATGCTGTTCACATATGGAGGATTAATCTCAATCAAGGTGAAGAACATGTTCCAGAGAGAAGGTTCTGTTTTACACAACATGAACAGGTGATTAACATCATCACGGTGCTAATGACAGAGGTTGAATCTGGAGAAGAAGAAGATCCCAAACCACTGCATATTGGTTTCCACTGGCAGTTTATTGAGATGGAGGGGCTAGAGGAGAGAGGCTCGAGAAGGTAGAAACCATTATTTATTAAAATGCACAGCTCCAATACTGCTATTTTGAAGGAGATTAATATATAAACATTTGGAGTTCATAATTCAATTAGATCTCGGTTCCCAAATAAGAATTTAATCTACATCCAGAAAGTCATAGGAGGATATAACGTTCTCAATATGAGATAGAAGTTGTTAATATTCCTCAAGATGATTTTAAATAGTGACATTTTGATTTTTAGGTAGTTATTGAATTTAAAAAATATCAATCATTGGGGTAACTATCCAGTTATCTTTCCAGAATTGGAGGGAGGAGTTCCTACTAACCAACCAGTGATACTGCATTTTAATATTCTGGAATGTTTTTTTGAGACCTGGCCACACCAAGGATTGTATGTAATTCATGTTTCTTGAGATCACCCTTCTTAGAATTATACATCTACGTAAATTTATAGACTTAGATTTCTCATTCATAAGATGACAAAGGAATATATCTTGAAGATATTGGTTTAAGAGATTGATTTTTTTAATTCTGAGGCCTCCCATGCTCTTGGAAAGAAGAAAATCTTCCATGGGGCTATTAAAATCTTCCTTTCCAGAAAACATCCACTCCACAAAAACTTCTTCATGAGTGTGTTGAAAATTTTAAGGATGGAGGCCAGCCAGGAGTACACCATGAAGGAGTAAACAAGCTTAGAGACAATCACATGCTTAACTAGTCATATTCTCCCGGCCATTGAGAGATTCTTTCCCTTCCAAGTAGAGAGAGTTCTTCTAACTTTTCTCCCAACATCAGTAAAATAAGAGGTCTTGGGTTTTCCATGAAATAATGGAACTTCATATTATGTGAAAGGAAGGTACCCTTCCCTTATTCCCAGATCATGCACCATGCTTTTCTTCCTTGAGGCTGATATATTATTCCCAATGAAAATGAACAACTATCCCCCACTAACTTCTTGACCAGAAGCTTTTTCATAATGAAAAAGAGTTATCTTGATACTTTTATGGTTCTGTGTGTCCCCTTAGGTAATTATAATGACATTGTTAGCAAAAAAGAGATATGAGGGAGTATAAATATCTCATGCAGCACAGATAGTTTTAATCTCTCCTTTGTTAACTTGAACAAGAATAAGCTGACTGAGATAATCCTCAGCAATTGAAAAATAACAGCGGACAATGGGTTCCCCTACCTCACACCTCTAGAACAATTAAAGTAACCTTCTAGAGCCCCATTAATTAAAATATAAATATGGGCAGAATTGATAAGAGCATGAACCCAATGAATGAATCTACTGTGGAAGCCGAACCCATCTAGAATTCTTCCATAGAATCCCCAGTCAATAGTGTCAAAGGCCTTATAAATATCAGGCTTAAGAGCAATGTTTCCACCTCGTGTGGTATTTTTAAAGAGATTAATACATTCCAAGTCAGTTATAAGGAATTCTTGAATTATTTGTCCTTTGATATACCCAAACTGGTTCCATGAAAGAATTCCTTGAGAGTGGAAGCAAGACGAATAGCAAGGATTTTGGTGATGATCTTGTGGATAGTATTAATGATAGAAACAGTCCAAAACTGACCAATATCACATAAATTCCCATCCTTAGGAATTAATTCAACGAGCTGAGCATTAAAGCCTTGAGTGTATGATCCCTCTGAGAAGAAATGCCTAACCATTCTGCATACATCATCTTGTATGACCTCGTAATATAATTGGAAGAAATAATTAGTGAAACCATCCGGACCTGAAGAGCTTTCTTTTTTAAGACATAAAACTGCCTTTCTTATTCAAATATAAGTGGGAATTGAGATAAATGAAGTGTTTTTAGTATCAGTGACCAACTTCAGGATAATTCCATTAATCAATGTTGCATTTATTTTGCGGCCATTGAAAATATTCAAATAGAAGAATAAAATGTGATTAGAGAGACTTCGCATGTCATCAATTGTACAGTATCCATCCTTCTGAAGAGATAGATGCATGTTGACTCTTTTAGCTCATTTATTTGTATTAAAAAATTTGGTATTCCTGTAACTAGCAGAAAGCCAATTGACTTTGAACAAATATATCTGAATGTTTTCCTTGAGCATAATGAGTTTTTTGGAGCTCTGAGGAAACTATCCTTTCTCGGTCATCATTGCCAGGGAAGTTGTTGAGAGTAATTTATTCTTGAATGTAATGAAGAGTTTTTTCAAGGGATTCAATTTCCTGATCAAGGAGGCTGAAAATATTCTTGCTCCAATTCTCCATTCTCTACTTAAGAACCTGAAGCTTAAAAACACAAGCAAGTGGATTGTTATTGTAGTCTTGCATGGACCAAGAATCTCTAACAATATAGGAGAAATCTGGTAGGGTGGTTCAAGGATTATTTATCATAAAAGGAATAGGCAATTTTTGATTATCATTAATTAGGTTAACTGGAATTGGATGATGATCAAAATTATGTCGTGCAAGAGTAACACATGAAATTGTTTTCCATTACTCGAGCATATGGATTTTAACAAAATCACAGTCAATTCTGCTTGCTCTCATTCCATTCATATGCTTTCTGTACCATGTTTTCTTAGCTCCCAACAAATTAATTTCAGTCAGATTATAATCGTCAATAAAAGCTCTGTAATCCATGATGGAAGTGGTACATGTTACATACCCGATCTTTTCATATGCATTTAGAATGGCATTGAAATCCCCATTAATGATCCATGGGTCTTAGATGGAACAAGACATATTTTTAAGATGACTCCATAATTCATTTATATTAATATAGTTGTTGGAGGCATAAACCATTGAACATATCTTGTTTCTGCAATAGTCAGTAAACCTGCATGTGAGGTCCTGTTCATGCTGAGAAATAATCAAAGGAATAACCACATTATTGTGAGCAATGAGCCATAATATGTCATAATTTGAATCTTGAATAGAACGAAACATTGAATAACCCTTTCCTTAAATTATAAAATTAATGTTGTGCTGCCTATTATTAGGTTCGGATATGCCAAGAATATCAGGTTTATGATTGCTTATAAGCATCCTAAGGGAACTATTCGTGCCAGGGTTGGCCAATCCCATACAATTCCAGAAGATCACCTTCATTTTGACTTAAATTTTGGGTTAAAACCACCTTTTCCCATGCCACAGGTGTCTTATGCCATCTAGACCATCTCATCTTCTCATTCTTGGAGACTGAAGTGGTTTTTATAGGCATGGATCTAGTGCATTCCTTGCTATCGACTCCATTTTCAGTTTTAGATTTTCCCTCAGAGGGAATGTCTTGATTTCCCTATTTATTGCAATCCTATTTTCTTGAAATAGTAACCTCAGTCATGTGTTGAGTTGAGTTAGGAAGAAGGGTGTCCATTAACGTCGGACTAGTGTAGAGAATGATGTTAGCAGTATCATCAGATTCAATATTCAGGGCCACATTAATTTCTGAATAAATCAGATTGAGAGGAAGTTCTTCTAATTGCATACCAAACACAAATGTGAATAACTCCTCTATAATGGTTTGGGGATCCATCTCAAAAGTTTGCTCCTCCACTGGTATGCCTACTGATATTTCATTAACAAGACTTTCATTTTAGATATTATGATGTTCTTCCTCCTCAGCAAGATCCGCTCAATTCTTTCTTGATCCCACCATTTTGTCACATGCATCCTATTTTGAGGCTCTGTTATTAGTCTTTTTAACATACTTCATAGTAGAAGTTGCCTTCATTCTAGGAACCTCTTTCAATGAATCAGTTTTTGCTGTCGGCTGTACAATTTTTTGTACAATACGACATTTCTCAATCATGTTCCCAACCATTCTGCAATGCTCACAATATTTAGGAAGATTCTAAAATTCGAATCTGGCATCAATAAGGTGATCATTGGCATCCAGTGTAACACGATCAGGAGGTGATGTTTCCATATCAATTTTGATGAGGTCCCTGGAATAAAGTCCAAGATTTCCATTAATTGTTCTCATGAACTCCCATTTCATGATCCTCCAATACCAAAACAACATATCCACATCCTCCTCATCACATCCAAAATGATGTCATACCCATCACAATAGGATATCATAAACATTTATGGAATAAATATAATTTATTATCCTACCATGCATGACAACCACCATATATCATCGACACCACTCCATGACCA
This sequence comes from Viscum album, assembly GCA_963277665.1. Taxonomy (NCBI): domain Eukaryota; kingdom Viridiplantae; phylum Streptophyta; class Magnoliopsida; order Santalales; family Viscaceae; genus Viscum; species Viscum album. The sequence continues at coordinate 134,757,566 of OY728162.1, forward strand.
AATTGTCCAACATATTCTATTTTACAACTTCAATCCATAAAAATCCTTATTCAATTTCATACTTTGATCCTTTATTGCCTATAAATTACCACCTTTTCATTTATAATATTACTCATCATTATTCCACAATAAATTCCACAACATTATCAAAAAGTAATGTAAAAAACATAATAGAGAATAATTTTACAAAACCAAAACACCAAATCAATATCAAAATTGAGCCTATGGAGAATAGACCACATAGACAACATCTTATCATTTATACAACACACCAACCCCAAAACATAGCATTTTTAGCCTCATTATATTTATTATATCATTCATTCGCTAATTCCATGACATTCTACAACTTATATACTTTTCAAGTTTTTCATTCACCTTACATCACTTTTATAATAGCAATGTTCATAAATTTCAATCCTTAATAGTTTATTAATATCCCAATATCATTTACCATACATATCATTCAAACTATATTTAATTAATTTAATCCATGTTTTATTTCACATAAACCACCTCTTCCATCATTTCATTTATTATTATTAATATCATTAATCATAATGTTGTTTGTATATGCATTCAGTTTTCTAATTTCCTTTTTTACCCATTACATTCAAATTTTTGGTTAATTATAATTATCTTATTAAACCAGTAAACTACATTATCAATATTCAAGAGAAGACACAATAAATACAACACATCAACACTGGAATCACCATCATCATTTATTTCATGGTGTTTTTAACATATCATATTACAATTATTCATTCTATATTTACACTTCCTACTTACATTTCCCACTTCCAAAAATATTTCATAATCTAGAAAACCTTATTTATAGAAAACAGATCAAAAAAATCACAATAGTCACATCCATGTTGAGGGAAATCCATATCAAATAAAACATTAAGAATCAACAAATATCATCATTACAACTCTCATATTCCATTATTTTCATTTTTATTTTCATTTCTAGCATTAAATGATTATTAAAAAATGGTGAAGATAAGGTTCGGAAATGATTACAAAAAAAATTAATCCACAATCGTAAGCATTAATCAAGAAAAATGATTACATTAATTGACTGTTATTCAAGAGAATATAAAGGAAATAATTGTCCTCCAAGGGAATTTTAAATTGTATCTTATCTAGAAAAACTATTCATCACAACATGCCATACTAAGATCATTCCATAATGCATAAAATTCCACTAAATCCCCAAAAATCATTTTATGATCCCCCATATCACTCTGCATTATAATATCTTTCAAACATTCAAGAATGATGAAACTAAAGATATTTTATGTTGTGACCTCACAAACCATATCATGGAATAACTCAGGATATAACCATTGAAAAATAGACCACCAAACATAATATCTATGATGGGAGGGATCACACTACATATTTCATCAATTAAAAAATCACACCACTATGTAAAAACACTGCGGTATAATCTGGACCCTCATTCCATGAACAAGGAATCATAAAAGTATATCTGATAAATTTTATCAATAATATATATTACATCTAATTCATTAGGACTACCTCTAGGGAAAAATACTCAAACAATATGTATGTAACCCCATTATAGATAATACTTAATGCAATGACCCAAAATTACAAGTTGTGACCTCTTGTTCCTTGTTGAGATCTCAATTATGAAAACACATCTATTACTTCAAACTCCTCCTAATACCCCCAACACCATATCATACAAAGAAACATGTTGGCATGATCTGATTAATTGTATCATATACCTCTCAAATGATTCACATCCCTGAGAACAAACATTTATCCAAAGAGAGAAATCAAAAATAATTAACCCAACACTCCCTAAAGATAATCATCTCAAAAATATGCCCAAAATACTTAAACCCCTACGTAAAGGGTCGAATCGTAATTTTTCTATAAATACAGACATGTAGAAATCCTCAAAACCCTGAGAGACACCTCTCAATAAATAATGTATCCACTCTTTGAACCCAAACAATGAATCAACGGCCTCGACACACATCTAACTCTTATCAATTACTCATTTCACCCCCACCATGAATAAAAATATTTACCCACTTAAAAAAACTCGTATATTTATTTTGTACCATTATAAAAAATAGTTCTAAAGAACCACAATAAAACATAAGTCATTTAATATTTAATTCTCAGAATATAAACAGTATAAAATGTGTTCAAAATACAATTTATAAATTTCATCAAAAGGAGTATATCCACCTAAAATATTCCCATAGTTATCTCTCGATCGATGACTGACAGACATATCATATCTTGAGGTTGTTATATAGACGATTCTCCATATCATTATATTAGAAATAGATCACCTTGATAGAAATTATAAATGTCATGCAACTCCACCCTGGGGTACTAAGACAATCTATAACATTATAATATATCACCACTCTTATTTTATAATACATTGATTCCCGCGAACCAGAATGTTGATTTATACCTTCCCAACCACATAGAAAGGGACTTCATAAGAATCCACCATCATAAATAAAAATCCATCTAAGATCTAATCTTGATGTATCACTTCATCCATATACAAAGAATAAATAGACATAAAAATTTGATAAATATGAAACCACAATACAGAGTCAAAATATTGTGCATGTTGTCTCTCAATGGGAACATAACATAAGAGAGAACTAATCAAATCCATATAGTTGATCCCATTTTTTTTGGAAAATCATAGACACCTTCAATATCTAATGGATAACGTTTATATGCTTATGAATCTACACTCTTGAAATGAAATAGTACTAGAATAATTTAATAAACCATTACCATGAAATCTATTATGGGTTTCCACACATCACCTCCCACCATTATTGAGTATGTTTATAAAACAATTAACCTTCCAAGGAAAATAAATATTGATCTAGAGACTTCACCATAATTAAAACAACATCATCAACATCCAACCAATCTACATTATTTATGAAAGAGGATTCACTATTGATATTTAAAACATCATTCAGCTAAAATATCATCATTTCTCTATCACAAGATTCTTATTTCCCATTTTAAAACCAAAAATATTACTGATGTTTTGATTAAAAAATATTATATAAAACAATATTGAGGTAAAAAAACATTCAATGTACCTAAAAATAAAATAAAACAACAATATTTTACAGGAAATCACACATACACATCCACTAGTCTTCCAAACCAAGACACTCTCACAACATTCCACACAACCACATCATGGATCCTTGTCAAAAATAATACTGAAAAACATATAGTACTTCACCCATATCTCATTAATACTAACAAGGAAAAAATAGAAAACATCTAACACCTATCATATCTCAAACCTCCCCATATTAGCCACAAAACCATTTATCATTCATATAACCAACCATATCATCCCTATCTTACTCACAGATATTTCTATTGACCCTACCAACCACACATGCATACATTCAATAATTACACATCAAAAATTATATCATTTAATTACCAACAATTAAATTAGATATAACCCCACTACCACCACATACCATACATAAAATCCATCAATAAAATCTCAATATAACTCCACATAGATCATAAAAATTAATATATAGAAACCCTACAAAAAACCCCAAAATCAACTAACATTCCAACATTTTATTTATAAAAATAATGTGTATCTAGAAAGAATATAATTAAAACATTCTATATTTTCAATCAATATTTTTTAATACCAATACTAAATGATTAATTATTTTCCAAAGTTTGAATCAAAAAATTTATTTACAAAAAATAAAGAGAACCACAAAAGGGAAAATCATAAAAACTATCACTTTATAATAATTATTAGAAAATTCAATTGTGATTTTAGGTAAATGTTTCTTGATGAGGAAAAATCATGTTTTAAAGACATTAGAATATTATATTATGATTAAAAAATTTAATGTTTAGAAAAAAATATCAATACCTCAAGGAAATATATCATCAAAAAAAATTACAAACACAACTAAATTTATTCAATTTATATTCTCTTTGTGTTATAATACAATACTCCATCAGAATAACTCATACATTTTTGTATAGATAAAATGAAAATTATTACTATATTTATCCTCATGCTTCATTATTTTCATCCCCAAACCAAAATTTATTTAAACATTCTAGCACATCATAATAATTATTTAATATTATACATGATTGAGATAATATAACATACTTATTTAAGAAAAACATATTAAACATGCAACAATACTGAAAAAATGTATGATATTTGTTTCATGGATGTTCTTACTATCATTCATCAACAGTAGATATTGTTCATAAAATTATCAGTCTACATATTACTCTTCTACATGAAAATATATATTTTAATGTGTATACATGATATTGAATTATTTAATTAATTCATAACACAAAATACATTATAACCACAAAACTTTATCCATGCATGAAAAATAAGTGACTAGATTATTCAGGTAAAAGTTTCCAAATTTTAATACGTGATCACTATACTAGATTTTAATATTCCATCATTTTGAGAAATGAATGAAAAAATTACATTCTTGATAAAAATATTAATAGATGAATATAATATATCACAAGTGGATGGTTATTCATGGAATAAGAAAAACATGGGAATTAAAAAATTCATAAGCATGGATCAAAAAAATTCACTTCAACCTACCAACTAGAAATATACAATGAGAAATATGATTTCAAATTGATCTAAAGAATCATATATTACATATAAAAAGATCACGCTAAGAGTTTTTTATTAACAATTATAATCATCATGGATGAAGATAAACATGGTATTCATTTCTACTATGAATGTTGAAATCAATTCCTAAGGACTCGTATTTTAGAAAGTAGGAAAAATGGTATCTATGTTTCCGAAAGGATTTCGTTAGACCGTATAATATAGTAAATTACTAGAATAAAATTTTAATTAATGTTGTGTAATATTTTTAACATGAAAATGGAAAATCATCAATAAATATACATAAAGGTATAACCATGTTGGTAAATATAATGTTATTAAATAAAATTTCATTGAAGCTGATGGAAATGATGAATGGACCTCCCTTTGATTCCTATAAACAAATTATTACACTTTCACATACAAATTTTAATAGGTTTTCAAATTTCTTCCATCAGATCATAAGGGGCCCTAAATATCCATTTTCTAGATGGTATCCTTGGATTAAATCACATTTGAGGAATGACTATAAACATTGTTCTATAAATTCCATAGAGTCCGTAACAATGGCTAGATCTAAACCCCTCCCTATCACTCATCCCAAATATTTTATAATATTTATATATGATACATCTATGGTGTAACCTCTATTAGTTTTTTAGAAAATGTGGGAGTACCCATGGAGCCTCTTCCAAAACATAACCTTCCTTGAGTTTATAACACATTCATATGGGAGGAATTACCCTAAAAAAATATAATGAATGATAAATAAAACCTCCAATCAATTCCATTGAATTTTAATTACATAAAATTACTTTCCACAACACAATTGTTAATTATAAGTAAAATATACAACATTAATAAAAATACATAAACATATAAGTATTACGATTCTATTAAATCCACTAAATCTATCAATGCCACATAAACACTGGCTCTAATATATATTGGACTATCATACAAAAACATTGAAATCATTAATAGAGAGAAAAATTTGGGAGTATATAATCCAATAAATATTCTAAAATGAATCAATATTACTATGAAATAAATATATAATATTATGTAAGAGTAATACCAACCAAACTATAAATAATCATAGTTATAATAAAAAATATCCATTTAAGGCGAAATCATCGAGCTCCACATTTTCACTACACAATCATCAATTTTAAATATCATAATGTTTCTCTAACTACATTATATCGTATGATTATAACCATTTCATTATCAATGATCTTGAATAATCCTCAATATCTTATCATTTATCAGTCACTAAATATCTAGGGACTATATGATTCCAAAACTCTCACCTATCATTAATCCACTATACCTCAAACCAGGAGTGTTATCGAATGATAGACAGTCTCCCAATATAATTTATAAAGAATGGGATAAACCACAACTACCACCTATTATAAACCATCACCACATTCCATAACTTCCCATGAATCACCTAACCATATATCAAAAATGTCATCCACGTCCATTATTACATTACTATATTCCATATCCCCACACATTAGGCATCAAAATTTCCATCGACAACTATTTAATGTACTTTAAACAAAATTTTCATCAACCTAATGCACTCCCCATTATTTTTACATCCCCTACCATAACAAATTTCAACATCCTCTTTAAAAAACCCCAAATAATATCTTCCCCATCAGATTAGGATATCAAGAACTTTTTTGGAATCAACTTAATTCCCTACTCCTACTATTAATGACCCCATAATATATCATCATTACCACTACATGACTGATTCACCTATCCTATTGCATACATATTACATAAAGTCATCATATCCCATATACCTTAGTTTACTTCATTCCCTTATAAACAATAATTTTTCATTGAATCTTTACCAAATTTTAATGTAATCTTCTCATAAAAACTACAATATAATATAGAAAACAACATAACAACCACACATTAACACAAAAAGTTTCTCACCTAAAATACATCATCATTATCAAAAACAATACTCATGAAAATAAACAACATAAACAAAAACTTCTCATTTATACATCATTCAAATCGAAAAAATTACATTTCAACATCATTAGATTTATTTTTCATTTAATTTACTAAATCCAATTCATTCACTAACCCACATCGCATTTTATATTTTCCATTCATCTTCTATCATATTTATTACATCCATGATCTTATATTTCAATCATTCATAGTTTATCAACATTTACCAAAACTATACCATACATATCATTGCATCCATATTCCATTAATTTCATTTTTATTTAATTTAACATAAAACTATTATAATTTCATTTAAATTATGTTTTCACAAACCATAAAACACATGTTATTGGTATATCCTTTGAGTTTTCATTTTTACGAATTAATATGTTACTTTAAAATTTATGACACATTCTGGAGACCTTTTGATTCTCATAAACAAGATTATCAATATTCATAAGAAGTTATCATAAATATATTACATCATCACATACATTCCCATAATCATATATTTCAATAGATATTTAAAAAATCATATTTTTATTTTTTAATTAAAATTTTTACATCAAACTTACTTTCCTCACTAATAGTATTATTTCATAAACAAATTATCTCTATTTGATGAAAACATATCAAACATCATACCAAAACTCCCCCTATATTAAAAGTAATATTATTATAAAATAAAATATCAGGTATCATTAAAAAAATTCAATTCAAATATCATATTTTAGTTTTCAATTTTTTTCTGTATGTAAATTATTATCCAATTACTATGATGTAAATATTCTCTAATGAGTCCTATAGGAAGGAAGACACAATAGAATGCAACAAAGAATAATCAAACAAGGTAACATAAAACATAATCATAAGGAACACACAATTGTATTTACCTTCTAGTTTCCTCTTGTTTTAATCAAAATCATCTACCAATTGAATTATTTTTTAAAGGTTATTTTGATATACTCCAACCTATAATTATCAAATTAAGATTTTCTATAAGTCCAAATTAAACCATAAATAATAAAACATGATAATATGTCAGGAGGGATCATTTTATACTTATCAACCAATTTATTTAATAAGATAGAATATTAGTATAAAAATACCTTACCTCAATTGACGTTTCATAACTACTCTACAATCATATAGATGAAGAAGAAAATTCCATAAGATCTGGGGTTATGCGATCCAAATAATGATTTATTTATCATAAAACATTTTTATAATATTAAATTTTAATACTAAATATAACATAACAATCCCATGAATGTAAGTTTTAATGTCTTTTTCATCATCTACATAATAAAATTTATTTAATATGCTTGTAAGCATTTTACAATATTATAACTACTTACAATCCTCTTATCGATGTCTCTTAGTTTATTCTAATCTTAATGAACTAGGGATAGAAAACATAATATAGGGGTAATTTCAAATTATTTATATGGGAAAATAACTCATCAATAGGAAATCAAGGGTTAGATCATAATCATAAGAAAAAACGATCAAGGCAGAATATCATAGTAATATAACATTAAAGAATAATATTTATTCCTAATCCATGTCAAAAGGATATTCCATATAAAATTAATAATCATGTACCATGGAGTATGACATTGAGATAATAAATAGTAGTCATAGATCATAATCATTGGAGTACGACACATAATATGTATAGATAACCATATAATGGTAAAAAAATAAAAATGTGATCATTTACACAAACAATCATTGAACAAAGATATACATGATCATTTCCATACACCATTAGGTGAATAAAGACTTATGTGAGCATATTTATTCACAATCACATGAAAAAATATATATATAAACATGTCCATAAAAAATTTGGTCAATAATGATAAATGTTATAATTCACACACATAATCATGTGAAAAATGCTATATGTGATCATTTTGACACATAATCATGTGAATCAAGATATATATTATCATTAATTTAGACTATCATTTGAAAAAATACACATGTTAACATCTCCACACACAATCTTTTGAATAAATTATTATGTGATTATGTAGACTCAAAATAATTTGTAAACTTTTATACAAAATCATATAAAAGCACAATAATGTGAAAAAATCTATTTGTGATCATTTCCATGCACAATCTTGTAGATGAATATATATATATATATGATATCTTCCAAGAATAACCATGCAAAAAAAACTATATAGGATATTTTCCTTTCAAAATCATGTAAAAAATATATATGCGATCATGTCTGGAAATAAATCATCAGAGAAAATATATACATGATCATTTCAATTCACAATTATGTGAATAAAGATATATTTGATCAATTACACACACAATTTTATTAAAACATGTATACATAATCCTAGTCATGTACAATTGTGTAAATAAATATATATGTAATCATTTATATATATTATTTTATTATCTCATGAGATATAAAAGAATGACCAATTCAATATAAGGCTATATATGACCCTACCCATTAATTATTTATATATATGTGTCCCACTATAAAACAATCATTAATCACACTATAAAAAATACATTTAAATTGAAATAGGTTATGAGATATTTCCTAATCACATAACTAAAATTTACCTCAAGAATGTAAACACTATAAGCCTAAAATTAAATCACCCCAAAAAAATTATTTCATATGAAAATTGAGAAGGAAGTTCAAAAAAATTAACTTCCAAGGAATAAATTAATTTAGTGATAAAGGAAAAATGTTAGTGAAATTGTAAAATAGTTTTAGATATAATATTTAATCATTGGTGTAAGTTATTATATTATAATTTATATTGAAATGTATTTCCATGAAAGGTCTGTTTTGAAAAAAATGAAAACTTGGAATTTAAAAATAAATACATCAAAAGTATTATCAATAATTAGTCCTTGTAAAACACAAAATGGTTTCTAAAAGATGATGTGAAAATATGTTTATAACTATAACTGTATAAAACATCATCAATAATAGATCCTTTAAAAATATATAATATTTTTCAAATGGCGTATGAATTTTTTTTTAAATTTTTATATTTTTTAAAAAATCATCATTAATGGATCTCTAAAAGATACATGAAGGATTTAAAATTGTAAATTTATAACATTTTGAAGATATTTTATTCTAAAAATAATGGTCAACTATTGAAAATTTAAAATGGAATAAAGTTATAAAAATGTGATTTTAAGGCATTGGAACACACTTACATTTGAAAAATAAACTTAAATAATAGATCCTAAAAATGATACAATTTTTTTTTAAATAAATTTTTAATGTTAGATAAAACAATTTGTTTTTAAAGTAAAGAAAAAAATTGAGATATCTTTATTGAGATCCCACATTATAAAAATTGTAACATAAATTTATTTATAAAAGAGGTGAATAAAAGTAGGGAGGTCACTTGAGATAACATATAATTGGGATTCAAAATATTAATGAGAACATTTTAGGGAATGTAAAATATAGAAAAGAGTGGAAACCATTGTTAAAGAGGATGTGATTATTCTAAAAGATGATTTAAATTGTATGGGGATGAAATTCATAGAGGTAAAATATTTGAGAAAAAAGTGTTATTATCTCCCAATAAATAATGTGAAAGTACTATTAAGTAAAATATTATGGTGTAATCTACCAATACATGATGAAATATGTTCAATAAGATCCATTGAAACTATATTAAGGGAGTTGAGTTAACAAAACTATCACTACATTGGTATCTTTTGAATCAAAATCCATTTAAATATAGAACAAAAATGGATCTTTAAACACCATGTATTTATAGAGTATAGATGATGGTATTAAATATATAGTAATCACACCATACAAAATATATCATGGTGCATAATAATAAATTTTCATTAAGGAATTAAATTTAAGATAAATGTCCCATTACAATAGTGGTACCATAAGAATCAAAAAACATAATAGGGACAACAGAAAATATACAGTGAAATATAAAAAAAATCTTTATAATTGACGGATATTTGGTAGGAAATAGACCATAAAAGAGATATTTAGGTATAAAATATCAAATATATCTCATGAATTAAAAAATGAGAAATATAAACATAATTCTGGGCTTCCACTAAAGTACTTGAATCTTGTTGAGAATATATGATTTCCCTAGGAGGAATCCATTAAAATATACTAATTGGGACACAAAAATATGAACATAAACTAAAGTAAATGAAATAGGAATATAGAGGAATTTAGGAAATGTTTACGGTGGAAACATAAAATTTGGAATGGTCTTAATGGGGTGGTGAGAAGACCCTTTAAATGTTATAATAAGTGTAATTTTAAAATTATTTTATCTTAATTTAAAGTGAGAATATTTTTAACATAAAAAAATGACACAAAAAAGTCAACTATTATTTTTGTGTATTATATAGGATTGATCATCCCTCAACCATTCACTTAAAAAATAAAATTACACACATTTATGTCCTTTGAATTAAAAATTTTCACTTTTACCATTGCAGGCATAAGCTAGGTAATGAATTTTTACCGATGTAAATTAGTTTCAATTATAAAACTAATATATATCATATTACATAATTATTTCTTATTGATTAAATTTATTAAATTCGTTTTATTTAAAAAATTATATAATAAATAAAAATAAATTTTGACATTAGTACATGTTACACATAAAACCCCATTTTCGAAGACGAGTATTTATAAGATTCAAATTTTTGTATAGAATAAAATTATCAATAACATTTATTTTCATGATCTATATTTGTTTATTATTGAAAAAATAACTATGTTATTTCCTTTAAATATATCCAATAATTAAATTTTATATTAATAATATTTAATAAGAAAATGATAACAATAGTTTATATTATTGGAAAATATTACTTATCTTGTTTAACATATGTTTTAAAAACACTTAATAGTACTTGTAAATATATATTTTTAATATATAATAGATATTTTATCATGAATTTTTTTTATTAATTTTATTGATACATATGCTTCTTGATATATTCATAAGCAATGTGATTTTAGTAAAAACAACATATTTCCCCATACAAAAAAATCAATTCTTTCAGAAAAAATCATAAAAACATCTTATTAAAATAATGATATATGGAATTTAAACAAAAAGTTAATATTGTAAAATTTAAAGTCTGAAATTTATATATTTTTTATTTTACGAAAAATTCAAAATAAAATGAAAATATTTTTTTGATGAAAAAATATCTTCATATACATTATGTATTGTTCCATATTATTTCATAGTGATTTATAATATATGGAATTTTAATACATTGAATGATTATATATTATCATAAAATCATTTAAAAGTGGTTAATTTAATTTCTTAAAATTTAAAATAATATATTGGAATTAGTAATCTATTTAATTATTAAATCATATTAACTATATATCCTCTAAACCTGAGCACTTTTATTTGGTAAATATAATTTTATTTACTATATCTTTTGTTATTATTATAATTTTCTTGATAATATTCATCTATTTTTTATGGCTTATATTTTTAAGTTTTTTATGTGAAGAAATATATGAATATAGTATTAATTTATTAAAAAACTATTACAAAATCATTGGTAGTTACCCAAACCACCAGATTGAATCGTCAATAAACTTAAACAAAAATGATCCACAATCAAATTAAATTACAACCCAATATATAAACCCATTAATATGAAAAAAATAATAATTGAGTATAATAAGATACAAACTCGCCTCATATCATAAGAAAACCAATATATATAATCCATAATTCATGTCCCAAAGAAAAGGAAATCAAGAGATTCTAAAAGAATACCATATATTACATGATTTTCATAAAAAAGTGAAGGAAACTAAAAGAATTTAGATAAAATTATGAATTTATAACAAATCTTGACAAACAATTTATCATGGAATGATATACATTGCTCTTACTATTGGAGGTTTAATTCCCATGAATCTTTTAAAATCATGCCATGATATTTTATATCTCTATGAATTAAAATCTTAATCAAAACTACAATTATAATATCACTAATGAAGGGATACGTCATGACCCCAAGCACTAATCCATTACCCCACTTTAGATAGTAAAATTTAAAATTTACCCTTAGATATTTACACTACAGTTGGTGGGATCACATCAAGAATCTCGTCTGTAAAAAACCACAAAAAAAATAACACCTTGAGCATATACCTTCTATCGTGACAAAGGAATCCTTATAGGGGTTTTAAAGGTTCATCAAAAAGTTATAAGTATACTAACATTGTGGTACACCGTACATAGAAAAACACTATAATAATAGTTTTTTTAGCCCACACATCTAAACCATCATAGTGTTACCAGAACGACCACCCCATGACACCCTATTCCAAGTTGATATCTTAGATATAATAACACATGTCTTCCCCCAAACATCCCCAAACACCCTCAACACTCAATTCAAGCAATGTAATGGTCTATAATGGTTTGAACCATTCCATGTAACACATCCAGTTCTATTTTATATTTGTTGTGTGTCATGAGTAATACAAACAATGAACAATAAATAATTCAATCCACATCTACCTTATTTTTAAAAATATTTAACATTTTTAATGTGAATATATTTTTCCCACTTCATATAAAAATGTATTGATATTCATTTTGTTATGGATAAGGATATTACAAATTAAATAATGAATTCAACTCATTCCCATTGCTTTCATAAATTTCCAAAATTATTACACCACCTAAAAAAATTATAATTAATGAAATTACTCCCCATAAAAACACTTGATATTAAATTTTTCAACTCTAATTATATAAATAATATTTTAATCTTTTTGAGATAAGGATACCATGACATAATTTTCATGTAAGTCAGATAAAAAATAATAATCCCTTCAAATTTTCATAACATATAAAAAAGTTTCATTCTAAATGATGGTCCTTGGTAACTCATGGATAGCCATATATGTTCCTAGATCATTTTAAAAACCATCTCATCAAATCTAAATCATTGAAAAATTATTTTGAGTTCTAGTTCACATATAATCCACATTGTTTTATCAAAAAATAGAGGGTATAAAAAATAATATGTCAAAATTATCTTGTAATACACTTAGTATGGTAAATAAAACATGGTTTAGTCACTCATAGTTTTTAATTTTAAAGTCCAATAAAAACTCAAAAAAAATGACTGGAAATAAAAAAAATAATGGAAATAAAATTAGTTTATGAGTAATTAAATTCCTTTAACCCTATAATTATGAAATCCAATATGTAAATAAATATAAAATCAACAAATAATTTATATACATGTTTATGATTATGGTGCTCAAAAACCTGAAAAATAAATGAAATGAAAAAAGAAAAATAATCAAAAAAATTTAAAATTCTAAACCCCCTTAAAAAATTATTTATTATTATAATAATAAAATTTGAACAATTAATATTAATACGCATGAAATGTGTAAATTAAAAAATAAAATTTTAAGTATGGAAATGATTTTTAGTACCAAGGGTGTTCGTCTTGAATATGCTATAATTATAGAAGAATACTTGTTTTATTGTGGCTGTGTTTGTTACAAATATTGTTTTAATTAATATTTCCCTTAATGATATTTGGATTATTAATGGTCTTATATAAGATTATAAAAGACTATGTGGATAAAGAGGTCATTTAATATATGTTAAACATTCGACACCATGGAGAGATTTCCCAGGTTGTGGTGTAGTAGGAAATGGGTAGTTGAGTTAATCAATGGAAATTTTGGATATCATTTTATAGAATTTAGTGTTAATATCTAAAATAGTATGTTGGTCTTATATGGAATGAATATTTTCCTATAGGAGATTTTATCATAAATGTTGTAATTCCATTATTGAATTAATTTTGGTTTCGATATGGAGATCATAGTTCAATAATAAATTTTTTAAATTGGGAAAAATTATAAAAAGGGTAAGGCATGTAATTTTTCATTGAGTATTTTTTTAAAGGTTGGGGCCAAAGCCTCATTTTATTATTAGTGAAACGAAAATACATTTTTTAACTTTATAGAGAGACACCCATTACATAGCCCAAAGGCCCAGTTGTCTTATATCCAATTATATAGCCCATATGCCCAAATCTTTGGCCCAATGCCCATTTTGTTAATAGTAACCCACCTGCTACTGAACTACTGCTGCTATAGTGCCCTACAACTGCTATAATGCCCGATGTTGTACAGTACCAATGGTTCTACAGTACTACTATAGTACCTGCGCCAAATGGGTTTTGAACCCCCTTTTTCATGAAGGATTACAAGGTGCTTACCACTTAGCCAAACCCCAACTACTTTTTTTAAAAGGTTGGGTTCGAAACCTTATTTTTTATTAAAGCAAAGAAAATACCTCTTTAATTGGGTAGAGGGAGACCCATTACATAGCCTGAAGTCACTATGGGAATTTATCCCATTACATGGCCCATCGGCTCAATTTTTTGGCCCCAGTCCCATTCTATGAATGGTACTACTACATTCCCTCTCTACAGTGCCACAGAGTACCTCCCACTACTACAGGCCATGCTGCCACTATAGTGACCTTCCACTGCTATAGTGCACGTCGTTTCTATAGGGCCACCACTGCTACTGTTTCTACAGTACTGCTACAACACCCTATTCCCAATGGTTTTTGAACCCCCATTTTTCTTGTAGTATTACAAGGTGCTTACCACTAAGCCAAACCCTAACTACATTGAGTATTACTATATATGAAAAAGGAATCCCAAAATGGGTTTTAAATTCTTTTTTGGTTCATATATATAAATAAATGAAATATAGTATCATAGATTCCCAATTAATTATAGATATAATGTTAAATTTTGGTTTTCAATTGATTGTACATGAAATAGATTTATGAAGTGTTCATTGCAGAAGAAATTATTCCTATAGAAGGACTACATATTATGCTTTATATTTCTATGGCATATAATTTTTTTATTATTTTGTTTTTTAGTTTTAAAATTCCTAATAATATTGTGTAATTTATGTGGTCATGTCTTGGAGATCGATGGTTTATGTTGATGTGGGATTCGAACTTGTGTGTTTTGTGTTAATCCTTTTCATTGAAGCTGATTTTTCTCCGTATTTTTATGATTTAAATTTTTAAGAATAATGATTGTTATTTGATCTACTATGGGATGTAACATAAGATTTATGAGTGTTTTTAGAACAAAAAATGTTGGTCAATGTTGACAATTTATGTAAATTTTAAATTGAAATAATATTTATGAAAAAAAAACTTAATATATAAGAAGAGAAAAAATTTAAATATTCTTAATGTGAATATAGAATAAGAGAAGTAGAAAATCATAACCATTATCTATTTCCTCAAATATATATGAGGAATTAAAAGAAACTATGAATTATTAACTAATAATGAAGCTTAATTATAACACCCTTGATATTTGGTATTGATTTCATAATTGAGAAATTTTTGATTTCCCATTGAGTTGTAACATTTATTTATTTATTTCATGATGTTATTTTTGAATATATAGAAATATGGATTCATTCTTTGATCTTCCATGAGACATTATTAAACCTATAATCACAAATATTGAGTAGTAATATTTCTTGGTAGGTCAAAACATTATCTGAATATTCTATTTTGATAAAACTTTAGTGGGGAACCATTTAAATTATTTGTTTTGGTGAATTTTTTTTTTGTTTTTTGGATGTATTACATTCTTGGGTTACTGTGATATGCTAAAGGAGTTATTAAAAATAATTTTAGAATATATACCTGAATAAAATAATATTTTACACAATAATTTAAGCCCAACCAACCCATTTAATAGGTATTGAGATGTTTTTTTGGTAAATAGTGGTCCTAAAGACAAGAGATTGATATTGATAAATATTTCAGAGGAATATTGATGTTCTAGAGAACATAGTGAATGAAAAATGACGTAGAATATTTTATGGTTGCAATTATTAGATAGGGAATAATTTAATGGAATCATATATAAAATCTCTCAAACATGATTTATTTTCTACAAAAATTTATTAAATACATGTTACTAATATTCAAGAGTTATCAATGGCTAATGAGGAATAATAAATTACTAAATATACATAAAAAGGAACCAACTATCTTTTATCTGTAATAATAAATTTATATTTAGATGAATGTGATGATCCATGCATTGGTGAAATAAAGGTGGAAACTCATTGTTATATATATGAGGGTGATATAAATGTGAATGTGAAAATAAATAAGTACATAGTAATATGTTTGAAAATTTTAAGATGAGATAAAGTGAAGGTAGTGAGGGTTTCTTCATCTATATCATTAAGTTCATTGAAGATAGTTTTTTATGAAATGATAATATGAGATCTATTGACATAATGTAGAGTACTTAAAGAAAATTGGTACCATTAAACATTCCAAAGTTGTTAACACATGATAAATATAATATCATATAGAAAACAATCTATTATTTACAAGGAATGTTGGTGGAGTATAAGATGTGTTATAATATGGAAAATATATTGGGATATTCATTGATATAAATGATATTTAAATCTATAGAGAATCATGATATTAATGCTACTAGAAATAATGAATAATATTTGATGGACGAGTTTTTCCTCTTATTTAGAGAATTTTTAAGAGACGTAAAGTGTTTTTTGATGTAATTATATTATAGGAATTCATTAACTATGAAAATGTCATTCCCAATCATGTAATATGACCAAAGAATAATGATGGTTATGTTGATGGTGAATACATACAAAAATAGTGAATGAAATTCCACCTTATACGAAACACAAAATATGTATATATATCATGAATAAAATTTATATAGATGACTTTTGAGAGAAATGAAGAGGATACATTTATTAAATTTTAACTTGATGAGGATGAAACGAAATTCATTTCTTGCAATAATAAAATTATAATTGAAATTTTTTGGAAACGATAACTACCAAAATATGATGTATATTTATAAAATTTTTCAATATATTGACTTAACATAATGATGATATTATAATGTATAAATACAATTAATAAATAAATAGTATGATTCTGGTTTTTAAAGTAATAATTTGAATACATTGACCATCATGAAGATAAAGTCACTCCAAACAAGATAAGAGGATATGTGACTATAATGCTTATGTTATGTATATGACAAAATTATTGAATCCCTTGAAGAAAATGTAGTTACATTGAGAAGAAATGTTATATAAAATAAAATCACATAGTCCAGAGATTAATTTATTAATTGGATGGATCATAGAAAAATTAATAATTAATTGATAATAATAAAAAATGATGAGTGTTGGGATATTGTTGAATGATTAAAGTCATAGTTAACTAATTAAAAGTGGAATTGGATTCAAATGTAAATCATTAATGAAAAGGACAATTAGTGTAATGTGAAAAATGTATACATAGTTTAAGGAACGTACTCAATCATCAAGGAAATATAAAAACCAATATGTTTTTTTAAAATGTTCAAACATATGAAGATATGACATAATAAATTTTTACCCTTGTTGAATTTCTATTTCTGTAGCTATATAGTCCCATGATGTCTTATTAGGATGAGTATTAGAGTGACATTAATGGAGATGTACCTATTAGTATATCAAAGAGAATGAGAGCATATATTATATAATTTTTTTATCAATATTAATTTTACACTTAAAATATCAATCAAAAAATTATTTTATTATAGGAAAAGGTATTGAAAACTACTAATAAGAAAGACAAATATAGATGGAAGAAAGAAAATCAACCATGATCCCAATGGGAAATAGATTTTCTCTAATAGAATAAGAAGTGTTTGAATTGTTTTCATATCCAAAGAAAAAAAGTAGATATAATCCTTTATCTCAAATAAATAGGGAATTTTATGGAATCAAATAAAGGATAAAGAAGTCCTTATAACTGATATATCTATAATCATGTTGAAAAATATAATCCCATAGATTTTCCACAGTGGATTAACATCCTACATTAATTGGAATATAATATTTTATATGGATTTTAGAGTTCATATTGTTATATTGAATTTTTGTAAATGATTGTTCTTTGAAGGAGAATGGAAGTAGATGAGTGAATATTTCTTTTAGTGATATAATAAATATAGAGGTTCTTTATGTGGATAGACATTTATATAAAAACATGATTCTGAGTAAATTGTGTGGCTGAGGAGTTGAATTCATGTTCACCAGAAATGGATTCTTAATTTAAGAAATGTCTATAAATTTCCAGATTAAAGGTGATCACTAATGGGATGTCGATATTTCTGAACCGATCTAACCAAAACATAATAATTATATAAAATTAACATGATATATTAATTAAATAAAAATTATATGAATTGATTTGATGTTTAAGCCATAATAAAATACATATTGATTATTAGTTATTGAAAAGAAAATAATTAAATTAATTTAGATAAGGGGGGATATAATAAATATTGGTCAATTATTTCTTTGTTTTTATAGTTTTAGGGTTCAAATTCTTTTATATAATGAAATTAATTTAATTGTTTTTGTTTGTTTGAAAAGTTTGGATGCGAAGCATCTGGTGGTTACAGTATCCCATCTTTATTTAAAAAAATTATATTTACCTTGGTCAAGAAATTTAGGGTTTGAATGCAATAAGTTTGTCATCAAAAAGTAATTAAAAAATTTTACCCCATACTAGTCAATGATCATTATATTATTTACAAAAAAGAGTTGCGCAAATTGAAAAAATTATTTTAATATTCCATTAAATGATCATTTATGGAATGGGGAAAGAAAAACAAGTTGATATTTTATTTTTAGAAATTGAATTACATGAATTAAATAACTAAATAATTCCAACGCAACATCCCCCATTCCATAGAATTTATTCTGTGGATCAATCCATAGAAATAACATCATGGTACATTACTAACATATCTCTAAGGGTGATATCGTAGGCATAAATTTACCTTTAAATTCATAAAATGGATTCTTGTGTCCCTAATGGTTGTCTGAGGCCATTTCAGTTCATAAAATAATGTTTCCATAACATTCCTCATACAATTTGGAAATTTTTTTCCTAAACACGGATTTTTTCATCATAATACATGGTTTTACATAGTAATACATCATGTTCATTCCCCCCATAAGTAATTTTTTTTGATAAAATGAAGTTACAAAAATTATCGGGTGCATCATTGTGTGTGGAATATGTGTCAAACCATGAGAGGTAGTCTTCTTATCCAAATTGATATTTCATTTATTTTCCTGGTTTTTTCCTTTTCTATAACACTTTTTACATTTTAAATAGTAAATTAATGATGAAAAAATCAAATTTCACCCCATTTCGTCATTTATGGCCCTCATAACCTCCTATGATCATCCTTTACTATGTAAATACTTCTTCTAGTTTAAATCTGGGTCATTTTTTCTAATTTCAACTATTTTCCATAAATTTTTGTCTACATACAATTATGAACAATTAAATTTGATACATGTGAGAGAATTAATATTTTAAATCATCAATTTAATTTACCTTAAAACTAAAATTAATGCAGGAATTGGATGTATCAAAAATTGAAAAAATTAAAATACATACCATGTGGACATCAAGGAGAACAATTTTCTACTTACAGTTTAAGAGAAGAACAATATTTTGAAATTTAAGGCATGGTTATATAGAAAAAAATGTTAAATTGAATTTATTTGAGATAAAGGAGTTTATATAAAATCCATATCTAAATCATGATGCAGAGTAGAATTTTAATGCTTTTATGGTAGTAAATATGGTGAAAATTCATATCTATCAAACAAAAAATGGAATTAAACTAGACTAATATCCTTTACATTGATGTTTTTTACAATTAAATTATGCATTAAATGGCATAAATTGTACATTATCTTATTTATTAATTATTTATTATAATGGTTTTTATTATTATCTTGATGACCAAAAAATAATTCATGGAGTTGTCTAAAATATTATAGAGGTAAGATGACTATGTAACCAAAAGATCAATCTTGATTATATGATCAAACAATTTTGTGGTGTAGACATCCAATGAAATTAAAAATTACATGTAGAAATATTTTTTTAATAATGGGTTTTTATAATTCAGGACACTAGAAAAGAATATTTTTAGGTAAATAATAAACCTGTGGGTAAATAATATGGAAATTATAATTTTCATTAATTGAGGAGTACATATACACTATTGGATGAAAGATTTTCAGGTGGTTATATACACACAAAACTACTGTTTTCTCTATTGGAGAGAAAAAACACCATATTCATTGTATTATTAAAGTAACAAAAAATTCAATGACATTGGTTAATTTAAAATTAAATACTAAATTCATAATAAATAAGGGGGACATGAAAAATATGGTGATTTAATCGGTGAAGGAATCTTATTAGGCTCCTAAAATAAGAGAAAGTCCTATAAAATTTTCATCCATAGGTAGAATATGATTGTATACTATCATTTTGCAATGATTATTGATGATATAGATAAAAATTAATCTAGACATTTGTTTAATAATATTTTTTTGATAAATATTATTTTGTTCAACAAAATTATGGAGATCTTCATGTTCCAACACACGATGATGATACCAAGGATTTGTTAAAATAAGAATAAGTAAATAAATAGTCTCAACCATTGAATTAATGGGGGAATAAATATAAAAGGGTCAGCAAATTAAATATAAATAGGTAAATTTTAATCTAGCTCAAACATGGAGAATAATAAATGTAGAGAAGACAACTCCATTATCTAAATACAAGATAACATCAATTAAAGAACCCATTAAGAATGATACATAGGTCTAATTAATTATCTAGAGATATACATAATATTAAAAATCGAATATGGGCCCCTATAATGTGTTTAGATAACTAGAAAATCATAAAAAACAAATGGGGGTTCAAAAAAATGATGAGCATGGAAAGGTGATCTAAAATAATTAAATATTGTTAGGAAATATGTATATACCAATTTAAGGAATTATTATTGAGGAAAAATCCAAGAAATTGTGGTAAACTAATAAATAAGGCTCTTCATGTTTATAGTGATTCCAAGTGGATTTATATTTTTTAAAATGTATGTGAATATGGAATTATTTAATTGGGTACTTAAGGAAGAAGATTATATTAAATAGCTGATCGTATTTCTAATTTATGAAAATTTATCAAACACGTGTTCCCTAAAGAATTATTTATATGTCTATTATTATTCACCTCGAGCATTGTATAATCATTTGTATTTTTTAATGAAACTATATTTTCATAATATAGGTGTGGATCATGATCTCAATGTGAAATAAACCATTAAAGAGAACTTCCGGGTACCTATATATGTTAATGACGCCAAATTCATTAATTTTATGTTGAAATAATTTAATGATTGTTTATTAATTATAAAATCTCAGTTTCAAATTTCATTGTTTAAAGAAATAACACCATTCTATGCGCTATATTTAATCCAAAATAAGGGTATTAATTTCATTATTAATAAATATATCCAATAGATTTGCTAAGTTGGAAAAGGATACACGATGTACAAATATTTTCTTCATTGATTACCATTGGAACCAATATTGGGAAGCATAAAATGGTAAATTTAGTAATCAACACTATAATAGTAGATTATTGGGAGTTTTTTTATATAATCAATTAAAATTGAAACATTATCTTTGTGGAATATTTAAAATATATATTTCATAGGGATATAAAGGATAATTGTGACACCCTATAGGTCATAGGTTTTTTAATTCTGATATTTTTTATCTCTATTTTGGTTCTATATTTTTTTTAGAATCATTGGTTATAATTTTGATATTTTAGGGAAAATGTGATAAACGCATAGATTATTTAAATGAATTGTATTCACCATATGGTAACAATGAAATATGGAACTTTGGGTTCCTGTTGAAATTTTCATGTGTAATGGATTTTAATATTTCATTTATTATTTTAGAATATTATATGAATTATTTTCAAAGTTATGTACTGAGAAAACATGAGATTCTATGTACTGGGGCACCGAAAATTAATTTTTAAAATTGATTAGATATATTAAATATCACTTATGGATAGATTTCGTGAAAATGTGGAAGAAATATTATATAGAGGCTAAAAAAAAATTTGAACCCAGAGTTGAGTTCAAATTGTGGCTTTTACCCTAGGCATGAAATAACATTTCTCGGTGGCGAGTGTTTCCATAAATGTTAGTCATTGGTGAATAAATAAATTAAATAAAATAAATTATTTATTAAATTTGATGTGAAAAAAGTGATCTAATTTCATTATATAAATGATCTTATATGGATAATTTGTCTGGTTATCTATATAACCATACAA
Source organism: Viscum album (assembly GCA_963277665.1). NCBI lineage: Eukaryota > Viridiplantae > Streptophyta > Magnoliopsida > Santalales > Viscaceae > Viscum > Viscum album. The sequence goes on from OY728162.1 coordinate 134,780,558, forward strand.
ATTTATATAGATAATTAAAGGTTATCTCTGTAGGTGACATTTGATCAGACCGTGATTTAGGATTAGTACACTAATGAACCGTGTGGATCTCATCAATAATATAGAGTCGTAATATTTATTCCCCAGTGATTGATCCCAATCAAGGTAGGCCTTTTTTATTTTATGGATTATCCCCATTTCCTATCACATGATGAATAAAATTTAATCATGATTTGTATTGAATAGAAGTTCGATCATATTGTGGGTGAGGGTTTTTATTGTGTGGATTATTTAGAGAAATTTTTTATTCTATTATCTCATATTTATTCTTTTAATCAAAAAGTGATCAAGTCCATCCAAAACATGTCTAATGTTCATTCAACTCTTATTTTACTTGGGTTTCTCCCACCATTCTTCAGTTTTTCATCACATGCATTTTTTTATATTGGATAGAAAAATACCATATAATCAATCATTACACCCAAATTTCTCACTAAAACTGATTGATATTGAAGATTTGGGTTTAGATCGATTATGAGATCAATCTATGATGATGGTCATGATTTATTAAGGACATTTTTGATACCCCTAGTTTTATTGAGTCATGCTATTGAAATGGTGAAAAAAATGACAATTTTCTCATTCATTATGGTCGACAAATTCAATAGAGTGGTCATGGAAAAGATTAGCCAGACTAGATCCATATTTTATGATATGATTTTTGTCCATATTGGAGACTATATTAGTGGGTTATGAAACTTGAAATTACTCCATATGTTCTAAAAAATACCAATATACATGACATGTAATATGGGAATAAATTCCATGAAGATCCATGGATATAATGATAGGGTTTTCACAAAGGTCATAAGTATCACCAGACATGTGATAGTTGCCTCATGGTATATGACCCCTAACTAGAATCTCAACATGTACCTAAAAAGGTACATGGACTTGAAAAAGAGTAAACGGGCTTAGGATTTCAATGTACCTAGAGAGAGACATGGTAAGGAAATGTGTACACTTCTAGATCCATGTACATGGACACATTCAAGAGTACATGGTCTTAGACATTCCATGTACTCATACATATATACAGACACATGCTTATGTTGTGATTTTCAAACACCTTTCATGTCTTATGTTGACGGATGACCTTTTTAAATCGTCCAAGAGGGACAATGAATTGGTAGAGTATAGTGATATGGAAAGATCAATGTGTTTTTCTATGATTTCCCTAATAGTATTACTCAACCAAATTACAGGATATACATTTTTTCATTTTCATTTTGGTGGGATTTTATTTGGACCTTTTACATTACATTACTTGTTTTTGTACACTGATGGTGTTATTTTAGATTTATTCATAAATGGTTATCATTTTTGGTACATTTATACATGTTATGGGATTAAATATATATATATGTGTGTGTGTGCGTGTGTGTGTGAATTAAGTTAGGGCCTCCCATATGTGTGATATGACTACTCGGTACTGGTCTCCAGGCCCTGGAATATTAGAGGTTTCATTGCGGTATTTTTTTATGGGACCCATTGGTATAGGTCACGAAATATTAGTACTAAAGGATTAAATTATACCTTTAAACTTGATTTTTTGAGTTTCGTTTGGGATAAAATGTTATGTGTTTCATAGAATTTAGGATAGGGTCTCTAGTGTTGGTGCGACGTTCGACGTATCCAAACAACAAGACATTGATAACCTATTTATTGTATTGGTACATGTAGATATTTTTTTCAAGGAAAACATTGTTACATGGATCATATATGAATGGGTTGTGGTTTTCAATTCCTTCTTATTTGGGATCTCCAAATATAACCATTGACTCTGGTACGTCTTGTATATTTTAAGATGCCACTAGAATATTATATATATATGAATCAACATCAGGATCTTGTGAACGATCTCCTTTGTGGTGATTCTTAGATAAAGGGACATGCTCAGGAAGTATTACCTCTAAGTGGTGCACTGGTTATACCACCACCTATCGAGTAATACATAATACAAGAAGTATTGAAGGATGAGGTCACATGATGATAATGATTCATGAGTTTTAGTGACAACAAATCCTATGGATCCAAGGTGAGGTTTACCCATAAGATACCAATGATTAGCACGAGGTGGTTTTGTGAGACTTCATCCTTTTCGGGACACCTCCAGACCAGAAAGAGGTCCTTTTTATTGATCCATCTCCTTATCTTTATAGGAAAATGGTAGGGCTTAGTGATCCAGTCATATGATAGGGTGTCTCTAGCAAGGTTGGATTTTGAGAACCTATCTAGAGAATAGTTATCTCTAGATAAATTGAACTATGTTCACATCCAAGAGCTTATACAACTTCATCATTTAAGTATTAAATTGTTTGAGTCACATCAAGGTTCACAGACCACTCCAGTACTTTCTAGATTTGGTTTATGATATTTTCATTCAGTTTTGGACCGTTCATCAAGGACTAAAAAGAAACATCTAGGCTAATATGATATTTTTATGCATTTTTACCTATTTTTTGTGTTTGGAGTGTTCTTGGTTGGTAAATATTTTCTTGGATAAGCAGATGTAGATAGTTTCATCTTGTAGCGGGAACATAGGAGGTCAATAAATAGAAGCAGGTAGCCAATGTCATATTCGAGGAACTAGACATGAGATATATTTTAGGAGGTGATCCCAGGATAGAGTGTTTGTGGTTCAGGGCTCATAGTGAGGATCTAGTTATCCCGGGGTGAGGTGGTGATATTCTTTTGATAGTCAGGATATCATGATCGATATTGTTATAAACAACATGAAAAAAATAGAAAGGATATATATGGTACATAATGGAAGAATTAGTGGTTGGTTTAGGTAGTTTCACATGGCAGTAACCATGGTAGAAGAGTTGAGGGACCAGATAGAAGTAATATAAGTTATTACTTCTTTCCACCACCACCTTGAGGATGTATGTACTATGCTTAGATAGGTGGGAGTGAGGGATGAGTGAACCTATAAGTGGTCTAGGATTATGACCCAAAGTATCCATGGATTATTCAAGGTATGATCTAGTCTTTTCTACCATATATATAGTAATTATTGACACATATGTGAGTCATTCGTTTATTTCCACTTATCTTGTTAGATACATACAGTTTTATGTTGAGCCTTTGGATCAACAACTGCACTTGAGGACTCCTACTGGATGTGATGCAATGACCACACACATGTTTTGACTATATTTCCAAACTCGTCGAGGTGATAGATTCTTTTGGGAACTCTTTGAAGCAATGATGGGTCCTTACAACATCATATTATATATAGACTAGTTTTCTATAGTTCATGCACAAATATTCCGTTTCCGGAGAAGGATGTATTTTTAACAAAGTGATGGGACATGGGATTTTATTTTGAATGAAAAATAAACCCAGGTAGATAATGTTGGACTCATGAACTGAAGGGTGTGGCAGATCACTCATCATTTGGTTATAATAACCCTTAGTGTAATGGATGATAGGATCTTTCAACTTCCTACAGTAGTGGCAGAGCATGATAATATAATTCATGAGGAGGTCTCGGGAATACATACCCATCATGAGCTAAATTATAAACATACTTACACCCTAGAAAAACATTGGTATTAGTTCCAACATATCAGATGGCTATCTCAGAGATCTACAAGATGAAGGTATGATTAGAGTACATATAGTGGAAGGGATTTTTCATGACCAGTGATTCCCCCTAAGAAGCCCCTATATTATTTTCGAAGAAGGTGGATGGGATTTAAAGGTTTTTTTTGGATTACCATATCCTAAAATAGGATAATATAATGAAATTTTATTCACTTATATTGATATATGACCTCTTTTAATTATTTTATAGGGGAGTATGGTTTCTCAAAGATAAACCTCGTATTAGGATTCCATCAGTTCAAATCAAGGGATGAGGATATAAGAAATATTAAATTTAGATGTTACTATAGTCAATAGGTGTACTTGGTGATTACCTTTTGGGTAATTAACACCACAACAATATTCTTGGGAGTTATGAATCAAATATTTTTTCTTTATGATACCATTTCATGTTAGTATACATCGATGATATCCTAGTGTACTCTTTGATAGAGGATGGGCACATGAGACACTTGAGGATGGATTTCGATGTACTCTTAGAGAACCATCATTATATGAATCTCTCAAAGTTCCAATTCTAGATTTAGTAGTTCAATATTTGAGGACTTGTTATCTAAGTGGATAATGTAGTAGTTGAATTGGTGAAGGTAGAGGAAGTATTAGTCTGGGATCCACCCAAGAGCATGATAGCGGTGTAGAGCCTACATGGGTTTCATGATATAATTAAATATTTTTTTTATTTCTCTAGTTTATCAGTTTCATTGTCAGCTTTGACCTGAAATGGGAAGCCTTTCATGTGTAAAAATTTGTACTAATAATCATTCAATGAGTGGAGATGGATATTGATGAGTTCTCCCATCTATTGATTTCCAGAGGAGGGTGTTGAGTACATAGTTTTTTCTGATGAATTAATGACTATGATTGGTTTTGTTCTGATACTGAGTTTTCCAATGATTGTATATGGTCTATATCATTTGATACCACTTGAGATGGACTACATGAACCACAATCTTGATCATGGAGTGGTATTCATCACACTAAATATGTGGAAACACAACATAATTGGTGATAGATTTATCATATATTCAAACATAAGCGCCACATATTTAACTTCTCTTAGATTGATATTTTATTTAGATATAGGTGATGGCTAGAGTTCATCTATTCTTATGACATTTAAAAGGTATATACAACAGGGAAGGGGAATTTCATATCATATTCTCGCAACATGATATATTCTACAAAATTATTGGCCGTGGTGTTGGGGTAGTTACACTCATTACGATAATTCATTATGGATGGGGATATAGAAGCTTACCTCTAATCAAAGGTTCTTAACACCTTTATTTATTAATCTTTTTGTGGAGGCACAACATGGTGATACAGACTTTGAGATCCTACGTACCCGGAAACCCAATGGACATGTTCCTCATATATTTTTTATGGTCGGGTTCATGTATTCTTTTTTAGAATATGAATGATGGAATAAAAGATTTTGTAGGAGGAGGTTACTAGGGTGTTTGAAAAATCTACCATGGAGGTACATTCATGAGTCATAAAGACATACTCAGACCTTCTACACCTGTTCTTGTGACCATGGAAGAAAAGGGGAGCTGCAGATTGTGTCTTTCGATGAATTACATGTCTATAAGTGATGGTTGTTCACTAGGTTCTGATGGGATTAGTTCTTCCCCTTGTGGTCCTATATGGTAAGTAGGATGATATATTAATAGAAATGATTAAGAGGGTACCATGTACATCTAGGGAAAATTATTCCATTTAGGTGATCCAATAATGACTCACCAAGATAAACCACTTCTAAGATATTAAATAGAAGAGTTCAGTAGAGAGATTATGATGAATTATCATGTAAAAGATAGTGTAAGTCCTTATATTTCACTCGATGATCATATTTGACCAAGATTATTTCATCACATCACTGTTATGGAAAGGATTTCTAGAGGCCTTTGGGAATCAGTAGTGTTCGAACATGGAGTTTCATTCTAGATTGATAGAAAATATAAGTGGAGCATTTAGTTATTTGAGGAAATGTTACATGATTTAATATTAGATATTGGTCATATTTGGTATAATTATCTACCATTTGGTGACATTTTTTCACAATAACAAATACTATTCCACCATCGGAATTCCACCATTCAAGGCCATGTATGAGAAACAATGTATGTCTCCACTATACTAGACTGACCCAAGATAGAAAGAACTTATGGGACCAGAATTGGTGAGTCCTACTACATATAAGGTTTATATCATCTGGAGAAGATGAGGAGTTCAGAAATCCATAAATAATACTATGTAGACCGATGAAATAATCCTTTGGAGTTCGTATAGGGAGACCATGTTCTCTTAATCATCTCACCTTGACCTGGGTTGTAGCGATTTGGTCTGGGCTTAAATCTATCTCCAAGATTCACTGGTCATTTATAGGTACTATTTAGAGTTGTGAATGTGGAATACCACTATGGTTTATCATCATAGTTACACAAGATACATGAATTCTTCCATGTGTAACAGCTATGAAGGTATGCAGACAACCCATCTCACATTATCGACCAAGCTGAGCTGGATAATGAGGTTGGAGATACCTTAGTTTACTAACTGATATAGATAAAGTATTGGTAAAATGGGATCCATTTTGGGTGTACGATTCCCTTAGTGTGTGTCTGATGGAAGCATGAGAATCATTAAGAGTGAACCTTATAGCGGGATATAAAAATGCATTCTTAGTACCCATAATTATTTTTGTAATCATATTTTTGGATTTTTGAGATGTAAAACACCATGGTGTGGAAAATTTAATGACTCTTTTTTTACATGTATTATTTAATCATATTATATGTATTATTTTCTAATATATGTGTTGAGACAATATGATATTCCAAGGGCATATGTTCTCAGAATTTATTTTTGAAATATTGTAAATATATTAAATAACATTTATGCAGAATTTCCATGAAAAACTGGAAGAACATCTAAATCGATTGTTAGATATGATGTATGAGGAAATATTTGAGTTAATAGTGATGGAATAAACCTAGCCATTACATAAAAATTTTTAGTGTCTTGGATTTCCATAAATTACAATCATCAAAAAATAAATAAAATAAATAAATAAAATTATTTATTTTACATAACATGATGAAGCGTGCAAATATCATTCTATTAATACCCTTCTACGTATAATTGTATGTTTTTGTTGTATAAACCTATAAATTGAGAGATATCATTTTAGGATATCTGGGAAGGAAACATTGGATTGGTCTGAGACCAAGGATCAGTGTGCCAATGGAACCTGTGGATCTCACCAACAACAATGACATGAAATATTTCATCACTAGTGACTGATCTAATTATAGTAATTTTTTTATAATTATTGTTCCCATTTTGTTATCCTAGGACAAATGTAAATCATTCAACCAATCGAATGATTAGTCTTTAAATCATATTGCATGGCAGGTCTATCTTATGGAGATTATAGGGAGACATTTTTTATTCTATTACATCATCATTCATCACTAAATGGAATGATCTCGAGTCCAACCCATAAAAGGGTGTGGATAATTATATTATTTTGTTTCTTGGTTCCCCCACCCCCACACTTGATTCATTCGTTATAGGTTTTTTTTGGCCAGTGGTTTGTAAAATACCAGATACTCAATCATTATGCACCCATTTAATGGCATAGTATTTTGATACTATAGATTTGGTTTCGTATTGATGATGGGATCAAGATAAGATGATGGAAATGATGGATTTTGGATTTATTTGGTACCTCTAGTTCGAGTAGGATGTACGATGAAAATTATGGCCAATGATTATAATTTTACCATAGATTTTAGTGGTTAGATTCTAGTGAGCATTGATGAAAATGATCATCTCGACCATATCCATGTCTTCCAACAATATTCATAGACCGATATAGAGTTGAGGTGTGGGATAAAACATATGAAATGGATTAGTGGATTCTATTAAATTCTAATATACACAGAATGTAACCCAAGAATACATAATGTATGGGTCCCTATCATTTGTTCTAGGGTTTTTACAGAGAAGATAAATATCACATAGTGTGTGACCCAAACATGGTGGCTCAGTGTGTTCCTTGTATGGTAACCCAAAATGGCTAGGAGTACACAGGCTATGACACACTATCCTCCCAGACACATATATGGCCAAGGTAGGAGTACCTAAGAAGAGCCATGTAGTTGGATATAGTCAAGAGTAAATAATCTCATACACACTAGGTACATTGAAATGATCATGGACACATGAAATGGCTGTGATTAATGGTTAGGACCCGATGGTGAAGGGACCTACCATATTGTTCTAATACACACTGTACACCCATTTAAAGAAGTCGTGGAGATCTTATCCTGTTTAGATTATACAAGTTTCACTACGGCACATTCCCTTGATCCATTCCCTAAGGATTTAATATGGATTCCTATCTAATACATCAGATGTTGATATCTAATGAGGAACATTAATCTAGTAATTTATTATTGGAATCATTCTATATGGCTTGAAGTAATATCCTCTATCATTATTATTTCCCTAGGTGCGGTCATTTGTATTGTTATTACCAACACTACATAGGCATCGATCCCACACATTACGGGTTAATCTAGATTGGGTTTTTGGTATACCCCATGCCCTTGGGTGTGATCCCCATATCTATATAATTATTTTGAGACTTCTAATACATACTTATAATGCTGAAAACTAATTATAATGACATCTTGGATGGACTCCATAAGTTCTATATGACTCATGGAGTGTGTTATATCAGATGAGTGTTATTTGGATCATTGAGTAAGAATACAAGGCTAGTATTACCTGGATTATTATTATTTACATTCCCAATTGTATTTTTTCATTTATTTCAAGGGAATGTGCTTTATTTAATAAAACATGTTTTATCTACATGTTCTTATGGAATGATATTTGGGTTGTTCATTAAAATGGAAATAAAATTTTGTAAATGCAAATATTTTTCTATAACAATTTATTTATGAAAATGTTTTTGTTTTCAAAATAGAATTAACTTTTAAATTGAGGAACAATCTTTATAGATTTATGGTGGTATTATAATGGGAATTTCTTCACACCCAACATATGTCTTGTGGTGTATGTACACATGGTTTTAAAAGCCATAGTAAAAAGGGAAGGGTTTCATTTAGCAAGGTGGCTTCTTATAGTGTACATTTTATTCATTTACATTGGGATTATGATGAATTATTTTGACATATAATTTGACTCTTGGATCATGACTTTTCATGTGTTATGGACCGTTGTGATTTTTCATGATTTTATCATATTTTTTTAGACATCGAATTTTTTACTCTTTTTGGGTTTAAATTCTAATATATTACCTTTGGTACATTAGGAATTTCTCAAAGATGTTATGTGTTAAATCAAAAAATTTATTTCTTTTATATATACATAGGTGTGTGTTGAAAAAATATAGAAATCAGTAATGCACTTCAAGTATTTTGTACATATATCCTAGATAGTGTATCATGTCAAACAGGGTTGGTTCATTATAGATTATTATTATAGGAGGTCAAGTCATGGGTTACTGGTAAACTAGAGTAATGATTTTGGATCATGGGTATTAATTTTTTACTGGTTCCTGACCAGTTCACTTACTTATTTGATATCAAGTTATAATGGGTGTTCAAGTATTTTTAATGAATATTGGGATTCTTTTTCAGGTCATATAAATTAACAAAATTGGGGGTTTAATTAGATGAACAGTTTATTGTCTATAATTAATTTTAAATGTTTCTGTATCTAATTAGATAAATATATTGACTATAGAATTTAATTGAAATTATTGGAGTTCATATTTTGATTTAAAGTTATGTCCCTTCACTGATTAGGTGACAATTTTTATATCTAATAGAGAATAACTCTTAGGAGAGATATTCTGAATCGAGGAGAGAATGTTGTGAGATAGGATTTAGATGTAAACTCTCCAGTAGACCCTTTTTCATTGGAATTAGTTTTTTGCAAAATATTGACACCATGTCATGGTGTAATTGGAAACTAGTACTGGATGGATGATGACTATTTAGAGTTTACCAATCTCAATCCAACAATAATTCATGTTGAAAATGGAACCCCACAACCATAGGAGTGGAATGAATAGATTGAGGGATTATTCAACATATGCATACAACATAGGACTCAATAGTGGGTATATATATATATATACATTAATGGCCTGGGAGGAAATTATGGGAATCCATCACACAGGCTACGTTTCAAGAGGATCTTACTAGGACCACATTCATCATGGTCTGCAATCAATATTTTTATCCTGGAATGTTGAGATTGGTGAATAGTTGATAATTTTTGACATTGGAGAAAGGGAAATGATCATTTATGGAGTATGCTACTAATTTCACATAGTTAGTGAAAATATCACATGATATTACTTCTAATGTCATCCTTGAAGCTCAGAGAATTGAGATGGGTTTGAGGTCCAATATGCTATCAATGTGGATTCTATTATGCCTACAGACCTTTTTTGAGCTATTTGATAAAGAATATATGGTAGAAGTTGTCTTTTCAAGAGTAACTTTCTTGAGTGTTGTTTATTTGTAACTAGAAGAGGAATCTATGATGTCTCTTCTAGATAAAAGATAAAGAGAGTTGAACCACTTATGTTGAGTGGTAGTGGTATAATGAAGAAGTTGTTTTAGATCCATGTGGTTTTAATTTAGCTATAGTGAAATGTCCAAACCATGAATTTTAATAGTGTAACACCCAAAAAATGTTTCATAAGTGTTAATCCTACACATATGAATCACTTATGTAGAAAGGAACATCAATGTATAAATTCTAGATCCATGGATAATAAGGGCTCTCAATTATAGTCTTATTTAATTACAGAAGGTGGATCTCATTTTTTTCTAATGGGTATACACATTCAATGATGAAATATCAATGAATATATATGGATGGTAATATTTACATAGTGTAGTATACAGTAGATGAATCTTATGTAGGGCCATCTACTATGAGAGGTAAATTATTTATTTCAAGTTATATGGTTTTTGAATTATTTCATAATGGTACATATCACTCCAACATATCATCAAAGTAGGTTGATATTCTAGGTTTAAATTTAGATATTATTCCCTTAGAGATATATTTTCAACTCCCTTTAGAATAACTAAAATGCATGGTTTCAAATATCCAATGTTCTATGTGATAACTTTTTACTACAATGTCATGTTGTATTTCATAGCTCATTATGTTGATATCTAATACCTTGTTATTATTGGGATTGAATAATCATTTTTGAAGCCTAGATTGACTATATAAATTATGATGTTCAGTCTCCCTCTTATAATGGTGTCCCTTAGGACTTTCATGGTATTTTAGATCCTATATTATGGAGTTTAGGATCGGGCATTCCTTACGTAAGAATAATATCATGCCAATAATCAAAGATGACACTTGATGAAATTTACCAGCATTTGAGATTTCTATTTCTTATGGAGGTGGGTGAGTAACCTGAGGTATTTCCTAATTATTTTTCTAGGTTACCACCATGATGGAGTTTTAGTTCACTATGGACAAACTTCCTTGCATGAGACCCATTTTTATAGAATCTTATCATATAAATATCTATTGTTTAATGGATTATAATCTTCCACTTGAGGATTTTAGGCTAAAAGATTTATTTGTCCTAGCATGTAAAATTAGGATTATATAGTTATATTTTCTATTAAAGACTTAAAAATCCATTGATGTTGTTTGGATTAAAAAATAATAATTAGAGAATATTTATGAAAAAATACCCATTTCCTATGATTTATGGTCTATATTATAATCTTTGAGGTGACCGGTGGATTTCTATGCACTCCATGTGATCAGGGAACCATTGGTTGAGAGTTCAAGAATAATATTTCCCCAATATGTCATTTATAACCCATTAAAGACATTTTATGTTCATATTTATTCCATTAAGTCATACGAATGATCATGAAGTGTTAATAGTATTCAAAAACTATATACGTCATTGGTTATTGGAATCATTCATAGTTTTCTTTAGGGATGATATTTTTTTTTCACAATAAGTCATAGAAAGAACACAAAGATTAACTCTATTTCGTCATTTGTACATTGAAATAACATCATAAATATGGGAGGCTATCCAAATGTGAGTTTTGTATTTAATAAGTAGAGTTTCTATGAAATGTGATAACTAAGAGGGGTATCTTAATGTATCATGATAAAGTTTAGGTAGTTATGTCTTTGGAACAACGTTAACATTTGGTATATATTTAGAGAATATTCATTTTATAAGGCTAGTGTGTACATTTTGTTCATGATTTCATTAATTTCCATATCCATGAATATAGTTTACCAGAAATGATAATAAATTTGAATAGAATGTCAATTTTTAAAGATCATTTGAGTAACTGAAGGTGAAATTGAATTCATCTGCAATTAATATTATCCTTGAGATGGGTTTCAAGTATGATGTTTAATACAATGAATCATGTATGGGATTGGGATGAATTATGATGATAGAAAGTAGGAGGTGTTCAATATATAGCATAAATTATTAAATCATGATTATAACTATCTAATCCATGACCATGAGTTGGATTCTATGTTGCACGCTCTCAAGGAATGGTACCACCATCTCTTTGGTGATTAGTTTGCTATGAATTCAGATATTAAAGGCCTGAAGTATATTTTCTCCAATAGATACATGAAAATAAAACTTATATGTAGCATTAAATATATAGATAATTTTTTATTTTATATTTCATATTCACATGTATATGTGAATGTGGTTACTAACATATTAAGAAATAAGTAACTGACAAATGAATTCAAGTAATAACTAGAGGAATGGACTTCGATTAGTTTATTTAATGAGACTATCGTAATATTGTAATTGGTTGATGTAAAGGAAATATTATCTAGTGTGAAATAAGATTCATCATTTTATGATCAAATTTATCTTGGGAATGAAATAACCATAAATATTTAGTGTTTTAGTAAAATCGCTTCTAGTGGTGAGAATTAGGGTTATTAGACAAGGTATATTGATGGTTTTTTTATTTTAAAATGAAATTTTATCATTCCAATAGATTTGAAAATAATTTTTTGGATGTTGGACATTGATTCAGTTCATTTATTCAATAATGATATAAATAAATGCATCACAACTCATGGCATTGATATTAGTGGATAGAGATGTGGCATTAAATTGTAGATGTCATGTCATGATGCTATACAGGCTTGAAAAATATAGTGGAGAAATATATGATGATATTTTTTGTAACCCTGAATAGTTCATGTTTGTAAAAGGGATATAACAATGATGGAATTCATGATTGCAATACCTTAGAAACCCTCTATAATAGATCGTATTTGGTTGATCATCAATCAAAAAAAATAAATCGATTCATTTCATTCCAACTATGGTATTGATTAAGGTAGAATATCTTAGGAACTTGTACATATGAGAGATCATGAATCTCAATGGAGTTACTTCTATAGGTATTTGTGAAAGAGTCACACACATTACATCCTAGTTTCATATGGGATTAAAAGCAGTGATAGGTACTTGAATAAAATTAAGCATAGTGTATCATCTTTATTAGGGTGTATTGACTAGGAATGTCATTTAGATTCATTAATATATGCTTCAAGTGTATATACATGACTTTTTAGGTTTAATGGGAGAAGCATATACCCATTATTAAATTCTACTATTTCAATATTAGTTAGGCATAAACTAGAATGTACCCATAAGAAGTGTTGTATGATATTCTTTGTAGATCAAATTTATATTGGGAAGATAGTTTTGATGGGTCACTCATCGAATCGAGTGTTGCATTAGTTATTAAAGAGAATGTATAGTTTATATGAAGGATATTAGTAATAGATCAGAGTTACAAAAAAATATTCTACTAATCACTGTCATCAAACATTGAAATTTGATGTGTGTGATCATATTTTACTAATATTTTCTCATAAATTAGTGAATATTCACTTGGGGACGAATTATTAGATGAATCTATGGTATATTTATCTTTTCAAGATCATTGAGTGACATAGTTGGGTGAAAAATATTTTGAATGTACCATCACTCTTGACATCAATACATGACATGTTCCATGATTCCAAGATAACTGAATGTAAACATTTTTATTATCAAAATAGTTTTAATGAAAAAATGGGAAACCAAAGGGTTAAAGGAAAAAAGGATATATCAAAACAATTTAATAAAACATCAGTCTACCCAAAATAGTTTCCATACACAATTTCTAGGATAGAGTGCTAACCTGAATTTCTAAACAGTATTTTAAAAAGTCTACAAATTGTAATGCTAACTTGTCCTTGGTCAGCATGTACTCCAATTTATTGATATTCCATTATTTAAATCCCCTTAACAATATAAGTACATTTTTTTAATCCAATAAACCTATTTATAATTGGTAATTACTGTTAATGGCCTTCCAAACATCATTTTGGCTTTATCCTCATTATCTTTTAATCACGAGAAATGATTCTACCGTTTATTCATCCAAGTGCATAAGTCGTTCCAGAGTATGATCATGATCTTCACCTAGCACCTACATTGGGATAGTTAGATAAAACATGGGGTAACATACTCCATTAAATATTTCCTACTATATAATATATTTAACAACATTATTAGAGTAACATTCCATCATCTAGGATTTTTATTTATTTGGGGATCTCATTTCCATTTGTTGTGGTAGGTAAGAGTAACCCATTCCCTCTTTCTAAGTTACTGTTTATCTCTTCCACATCCTTCATAACAAATCAAGTACGAAATTAATAATATATATTTTTATCTATGTCTATTTATGAATTAGATAGTGTTTTAGATGCTTAAATGTGAATAAATCCAATCTTAAGCATGTAATACACTAATATTTTTAAAAGATTGTTTGACTACCTTTTGATGACAAAACTTTTTTAAATAAAACATTTGACAATTTTATAAGATCTATTTTTCAATATAAACATATTCTTTATGATTTGGACATTGAAGTTTACCTTGGGTTAATTTTTTGTATTTTTCTGACAATGTACATTTTTTAATGAATAGTGAAAAATACACCATTTTACATCAAAACTACTTTTTCATCTAATTTAATTATATGGTTATATTATCATTTAAATTGGTCTTAATGTGTAATTATAATATTTTTTACCATTTAATCCGATGGTGGTTATTAGGATTAATTTCACTTTGGAATTGGGCATAAACAAGTGCCAAACGTTTCATAGATATTGTTTCTAAAAAAACCTGCTATTTATTTTGACAACGGGAATTATTTTTAAATTAATTATTGAAATTTATGTGTTTGGAATTTGGTAAAATGGATTAAATATTTGGAATCATAAGGTACAAATTATGTAATCAAGATTTTTTTTGGACATTATGAATAGTAATGACGATAATTATCTTTAATTATCTTAATTAATTAGTAATCGGGTAGTTACAGATAATAAAATAATATCATAATAATAAAAAATGTCCCCAAAAATTTGTCCTAATGCTACTGGTGGTGTCTTGACCGACCATGGGATTCCTTTTTCGAAACTTGGGGACCCCATGGAATCACTTTTGTCTGATAATTAATTTTTATATTTTTATTTTTAAATAAAGTTAAATATAACAATGAATGTTTTACCTGAGTAATTTTTTTTTATTTTCTGTAAATAAATGATATATTGGACTATAAATAGTCATTGTAAATCTAAAAAGGTTTCCTACATCATAGTATTTTTTTTATAATTTTTATACAATAAATAAATTAAATTATTTATGACATCATGATGATGTAGTGATTACCTCATTAATGAGCGATTTAAATAAAATGAAAAGATAATGTAATATCTAATACTTACCCTCATAAAAGACCTATTTTATGAGTATATATCGAACCCTTATCACATTATCCTATAAATACAACAATGTGGGACCTTAAAAATCTGAAACTCATTTGAAAATAAAGTAACATTTTATACCTTTCCAAGAGTGCCCCTCCTCTCCTCTTATAAAAGTCCCCACCTCTACCTCCTTACCCACACTTCTCAAGCCATTGGATCGGCCAATATCTGCTCATTTTATCCCTCCACATCCCTCTCTTCATCCTGGAATCCTTACCTTAGGCAGAAAGCTCTTCAATAAACCCTTTTGGTAGAAACAAAGAGGAGTTACCCAATTTAAAGGAAAAGTCTTCTCTAATGTTCTTTTGTATTATTTTGCTTCTCCAACCCCTTAAATTATTTTTATTCATTTATTTTGTAACAATACCTGTATTTTCAATATACTAGGATGTTTTTATAAGAATTATTTGAGCTATACTTATAGACACCTACATCTAATGGTTAAAGAACATACTGTTTCCGTGGATGGAGAATTCCTGCCTTACGAAACGATGATTGTTCAAAATTCTTATAACACCTTAAAAGGTGGCCATTAAGATGTCGCTATATTTATATATGATATATAATGCAATTTTTTTCTTAATCTTCTTTATTTTTCATTTATGGAATACCATTATGGCTTCCATTATGGGTATACACGATATCTTCATTTTAAGAAGTGTAGACTACCGCCCCCTAAAAGTGATTTGATTCGTTAATGACATCTGTGGGATGTATAAATGATGGAATTAATGATATTATATATGATATTATACTATAATTATAATATACCTTTATATCATTATTATTCCATTCCATAAAATATGAAATAGAAAGGAAAGTAGTGTTCATGTGTACGTACGGCTTACTCTCTCCATGAAAGGTGCATTTCATTTCTTAACTCTAAATGTTATGTAATATTGTAAATGCCTGTATATACTGGATATATATTATATATATGATATCTAAATCATGAATATAATTCCGGATATAATGGATATTTTACCACATGAACAACTTGTAATTATAAAGAGTTTATTTTTGACTAAAGTACCAATGGTCGACAAAACAACCATTATTAACTTAAAAAATTACATAGTGTTTATAACATAGTAATAACTGATATAAAAGGAATAATGAACTTGAAAAAGTTTCTTAATCAAGTATAAATTAACTCAAGTTTATTATTCAAGACGTTAAAGAACGATCGAGTCAAGTCGGACCCGTGGTATGGGACTTCGTCTCAATCTCCTTTCATTGAGGCATATTATGTTTTATACACAACATTATTTTATATGATGTATAATCCCCTTTGAATTTTAAGTTTATTGAAAAGGAAAATTTTTTATATGAAGCGTATACTAAATGACAAAATGGAATGTTTTTTTGTCGTACGTATGCGAAGACAATGACTTCTCCGGCTCCATGCCCATTATTTGAGCTTCGACTTCCTCTACAAGCCATAAATTTTTTTAAATGAAAAAATAAATACCTTGTTTTACTTTTATTTTATTTTGGTATTGAAAATGGTATTCATATTGTTATTATATCAATGTTTTGTATTGATTGATTTTGAATGAAATGTGGAAATGTTATGTTTCCTTTATGCATGTTTTATGTGATACGATTATGTTATGGTTCATGGGAATTGTTATGAAGATGGGTGGTTCTATGATAAACTAAGGGTGGGTGAGCCCGATATAGCTTTCCAATGCATTGGGTAAAGCGAAGGGGTTAATCGTTAAGGTTTCTCCGAAGAGATGTAGGTAATATACTGTGATGGGTATTCCAAACGTAACCATGAGGGTTAATCCCTACTTAATAATGTTATGAATGCCTCAAGTTACTTTTATGTATTTTGATTTCTATGATTTTTTCATGATGTGTTGAGGTATGTTAAAATGATTATGTTTTGTGAGTAAAGTATGATTTCATAAATGGAATAATGTTTTCATTTCATATTTTTATATCCCTTACTGAGCTTATTGTGCTCATCCCATGTTTTTGAAATGTTTTTCACAGGTCAGGGGAAAGGTACATGATGTGATGATATGTTCAAGGAAGTGTCATGAAAGAATCCATGTTTTACTTAAAATATGATTTCGTTTATGGGAAAAATGATTACTATCTTTTATGTATCCACTTTGTTTAAATGTGGAATGTAATGCATGATTTATGATATAATTATCTAAAACTCTAAACCTGAAAAGATCCTCAACTTGTATTCTTGAAATAACTCAAGATTAAGTAATGTTTAAGGCTGTTTCCTTATAGTTGGTATCAAATTGATCGGTTTAGATAAATTTAGCAGTTATAATTCTATTAAATTATTATCCAAAAATATTTTTTTATGGTCAAATTGAAATGAAATAGAATTTGAAGATTACCATGTTGCTTCATCTAATACATGTTTGTTCAGAATGGTTTTCCACAGAGGAAACAGAGAAGCAGTGCTAGGAAGGAATACAGAAGGAAATGGCCTTCCAAATCGGCATCCTGAGATGGTCAGAATTGGAACTGAACGGTTTATTGCAGTAATGGCGCAGCTGACTTAAGAGATAAATGGTGGTGGTATCCATGCACGAGATCAGCCAGATCAACCGCAGAGGAACATGTTAGTGGTGGAACATTTCATGAGGCAACATCACCCATCATTCAGAGGATCATCTGACCCTATGCTAGCTGAAGGGTGGATTAAATCATTGGAGAAGATTTTCGATGTCATGGGGTGTTCATAAAATCAAAAGGTTGGTCTTTCTATTTACCATTTGGAGGGTGAATCAGATTAGTGGTGGTCGATGGTTAAAAATATCACAGACACTGATGAGATTGATGCTCTCGACTGGGATGAATTCAATGGTATGATTCTTGAGACGTATTTTCCTAAGGCTGTTTGACTTAGGATGGGAAAACAATTCCGAGAATTGAGGTAATAGGAAGAGTCAGTGGCTTCCTATGAAGAAAGGTTCACTTGATTGGAAAGGTATGCTCCAAATTTTATCCGAGACCTTGATAGTAAAATCGATCGTTTTTACTCAGTATTAAAGCCAAAATATCGAAGGGATTTAGCTTTTCTTGAGTTAAAGAGTTATGAAAATCTTGTTCGATGTGCTGGAAGGTGGAAATGGATTTTTTCGATGATCAAGTGTTCTATAAAAACCAGTAGAAGAAGAGACTGAGGTGGCAGGAGAATCGAAAGAATTTTTCAAAAAGGTCGGATGGTAAGAATACTAAGTTTCCAGTTTGTGATAAATGTGGTAAAAGGCATGCAGGGGAATGTCTTTTGAATTCTGGAAAGTGCTACCAATGCGGTAAGATGGGACATAAGGCTCGTGATTGCATTGAAAAAGATCTGGGTGATGGTAAGAACAAATTTGATTTAATGTTAGTGAAATGTTTTATGTGCAATGAGATGGGTCACTATGTAAACGAGTGTCTGAAAAAGATCTCGAGTGATGGGAAGCAGTTAGACTACAAGCAGAAAGGGGTGGTGAAATCCTTTGCAACTACTTCAGCAGATGTTGGGTCATCAAATAAAGTGGTATCAGGTACATTGTATGTTTTTTTAGATTATGTCAGTGTGTTGTTTGATTCGGAGTCTACACATTCTTTCATCTCTGAAAACATTTCTAGTAAAATGGGAATACCATCTCAAGAAATGACTCATGAACATGTCGTAAAAACACTTGGGGGAAATGTTCAGGCAAAAAAATTTATAAGAATCTTCCTATCATTATCCATGGAAAGAACCTACATGAAAACCTTATTGTTTTACCTCTAGAAGAGTTTGATGTTATACTGCATATGGATGGGCTCTCTATTTACCATGCTAAGATTGACTGTAGAGCTAAAGAAGTTTTTTTTTTCTGAAATACTTTCAGTTTGTGTACAAGAACGAACCCTTACTGTTGATAACATATCAAGAAGCCAAGAAACTTGTAAAAGATGGAAATGAATGTTATATTGCACATATTGTTTAAAAAAAGAAACTGTTCAGATTAATGATGTGCCAGTTGTAAATGAGTATTCTGATGTTTTTCCTGATGAGTTTCCTGGAATAATACCATATTAGAAAGTTGAATTTACTGTTGACTTAGTTCCTGATACTACACCAATTTCAAAACCACCTTATCGAATGGATCAAACTGAACTTTTAGAGTTGAAGGAGAAATTGCAAGATTTATTAGAGAAAGGTTTCATTCGACCTAGCACATCACCATGGGGTGATCCAGTTTTATTTGTTAAAATGAAAGATGGATCAATGAGACTTTGCATTGATTATAGAGCTTTGAATAACATCACTGTTGTCACAACCCGACCCTACTTGGGCTTGAACCGCAACTACCCCAAGACCGCCTCCATAGGCCAGGGGCTGGCAACCAGCGCCGAAGGCACAACAACTCGGGGAGGCCATTGCCTGAGTACCTGTAAACACACACGCATCACACTCAATGAAAAAGTACAGAGTAAAAGAAAAGATAAGCAGAGTAAAATAGAAACTTCTATATATATATATACCACAAATGTGCATCGAACTCTAAACAGTACAAATAAAGTGCTGAAAACGAAAATGGGGCAAAACACACACACAACCAGAAAAGTGCCACAATCCGGCAACATGTAAACAAAAAGACAGCTGACGGGTCTCCAACCTGGAACTCTGCTACGACCACCGCACGTGGCCCAAGCTCCCGAACTCCTATGCTCCACTGAAGTCACGACCAACCTGCCCATCGTCTGCATGGTCACACTAAGTGCGAGAAAATCCCAAGAAGGGGTGAGTATAAAATAACTCAGTAGGATACCCCAAAGGCTCGAGGGAGCAACAAAGGAGGTACTCAAGGGTGAGCAGTAGAGCGAACAGGGAAAAGTAAAGGAGCACAACAGAAAGGGAAGTAAGGGGTACATTGAAGAGTCCATCTCAACCCAACAAGAGGAAAGAAGTTAGACTCGTCCAAGAACAAGGATCTGGAAACGGTGAGAAGATGAACTTCTCGTCGAGTCTTCGCTACCAATAGCAGGATAGTAGACCCGTCCAACCACAAGAAGCTAGACACGGAAAGCACGTGGCATACCCTGCGCTTCTTCTTCTTTCTTGGAAGGAGAGTAACCAAACCCAAGAAGTGGGTACTAGAACAAGGTATATACAAGTCCATATGCTCAACAAGAAGCCCAAACAACGTCGTAAGGGGATCTTCGTCTCGTAGCTCAGCCCAGGAAAAGAGTGGCCAACAGTCCCAGAAGTAACACCATCGTTGCCCAGAATCCCGCACGTTTACCCCAAACCGCAAGCCAAGGGCTCAATCACCAGACCTCGACACTATCCCCTTTGGGCGACACTGACTCGCCCGCAAGATTTTAGGTCGCGTCACAAGGATGCGTCTCGGTGGGGTAAAATCTCCTTGTGCTTGAGAGTTCTGGGGGAACGTCAACAACAACTAGTCACTACCCCCCAGTCGAGAAGTCTACTCAAAGTCGACAGGTGACCCCCTGCCCAGCCCAGTTGGAGGATCCCTAGAAGTCAACGGGTTCCCACTACAGGGATACCCATAAAGTCGACGGGTGCCTCACTTCCCAGTCCCGTAACTGGGTAATCCACTGGAGGGAAACCTGGCTAAAGTCGGCGACGGGACCATTGCCCAGCCCAGTTGGAGGTAACCCGACATTGGGGACCACTGCCCATCCCAGTTGGAGGTAAGCCCGGCATCAAAGACAATTGGCCAGCCCAGCTGGAGGTAAGCCCGACATCGGGGACCACTGCCCAGCCCAGCTGCAGGTAAGCTCGGCATCGGGGACCACTGCCCAGCCCAACTGGAGGTAAAACTGGAACTGCTCTGGCCATCCCTGCTGGATGGTACTGCTCGGTGAACACCACTGTACTGGCCATCCCTGCTGGATGGTAACCCACTAGCGAGCCCTGCTCGAAACAACCTCAGCCCTGCTAGAAAAAACCTCAGCCCTGCTGGAAACAACCTCAGCCCTGCTGGAACAACCTCAGCCCTGCTAGAACAACCTCAGCCCTGCTGGAAACAACCTCAGCCCTGCTAGAAACAACCTTAGCCCTGCTGGAACAACCTCATCCCTGATGGAACAACCTCCTGGGTAGAGGATCGGTTCCCGCATAAAGTATTGGTCACACCGAAACCACAAACTCTACCAGGGAACATGGAGCAATGGGAGAAACTCCCCAGGCCTCACAAGGCGATCATGCTCCAAACCACTGACTCACTGTCAAATCGGACCAAGTCAACTCAATCCATAATGTGGGGAAAACACCCATGCTACACGGACACCCGTAGTCGCAGACGGTGTCGCAGTCCGGTGAAAGGGCATGGTACTGAAACCCCTCACAGCCGAAGAAAAAGAGGAACCAAACCATCTCTTCCGTCAAAACCAATGAGATCAAGTCCAAGGGGAGACCACTCAACCCTGCTGGTCAGAAAAAAGAGCACCAGGCTAGGGAAAATCAACCCTCCTGGTCAAACAAACAAGCACAGAACTAGGGGAAAAATCCACCCTGGTGATCAAATAAATGTGCACAAAGACCGGGGAAAACTCCACCCTGCTGGTCAAACAAATGAGCACAGAGGTACCCTCTTTGTCATGAGAGGTCAAACTACGTAAAGAAGAACATGACATGCACATGGGGCCCACACAACGTGTGGCCCCAAGTCAACCCCAACTGAGTGCACAAACATCCTCAGGTACAACAGCCACATGTACCTCCAAGCGCTCCCGTATACTCCCAGATTATAACCTGTTCTAGCCCAAAGGCTATCGTGCACACGGTACCCAGTGTCAACACGAAGTCATGATGTAACAACTCCACCTCAAAGGCCCAGCCACAACCAACCACATCTCGTGGACCAATTATATCACTCCCCCAAGAGTGCGCGATCACACACCAAGGGTCCGCTATAAACAAGGTAGGACTAACCGCCACCAGAGCACCTCTCATGCTTCCTCATTTAATAAGATCATGAAAGAATCTTCTCACAAGCAAACGGATTACACCGTTGTAATACTCGGGAAAAAACATGCGAGATCGACTACTTACACGCCTCAAATGGATATCCAGCGGAAAATTCACCAACACTGCCTCATGCCCGAACGACATCCCGTGATCCCGAGACTTGGCCTTGAAAACAGTTGGGCGCAACGCCCCATAGCGATCCCCTTGGGAAAAAACGTCAAAAGAACTACTCACTTGAGTGGAATGGATATTTGGAGAAAAAGATACGTTCTAGTGCACCGCACACGAGCGGTGCTTCGTGGGACCCACAACCTGGTCCTGGAACTCAACGAACGGAGCACACCGTTGCGATCCTCTCGAAAAAGTACACAAGATAGAATATTCACTTGTCCAAAATGGTTGCCCGGTGATAAAGATGGAAAATCACCGTCGACGCCCAATTGGCCCTCATGGGGCCCACACCAGCGTGTGGAATTAGAGCAGGCAGACTGCGCCAACGTGATGTCCTTGGAAAAACACCCAACATCGACTGCTCGCACGCCCTGAACGGACGTCTGAGGATAAAATCGCTAAAACTTACACACAGCTCAAAAGACGGGTCGTGGGGCCCACGCCTCCACTCCGTATTCAACGCCCGAAACCACCCTGGAAAACTTCACCATGGCGCCAGGGTCGCAACGCCACTGACAGCGCTCAAAACGGACGTCGGACGCATCCGGGACGTCCAAAACAAGATCCCCCAAGATAATGCCCGGCCACTTAATGGTCATGTCGTGCCCCCGAGCCCATCATTTCGGGAATTCAAAATTCCCGAAACTGTCTCAAAAATTCCGCATTGACACGGGCTCCGTACTGCCGCAGACGACGCGCAATATGGACACCCTGCATATGATTTATCATGTTCCATAATAATAATAATAATAATAATAATATCATTATTATTATTATAAAACATTTTTTATAAAACAAGACCGGCTGAAAGGCTGGTCTTCTTCTCCAATAGGATTAGAAAAAGGCGGGTCATGTTCGGCCAACCGGGGTTCGACGACCCCGGTACTCCCTCGGGGGCAGACCGGCCGGCCACCTACGCGGCGCCTCCCCTGCTCGCTGCCGCCTTCCGCTGCCACACCGCCGGGCTACCCCGAGGCTGCCGCGCCGCACGCCCCCTCCATCAGCTCGACCTCCACCGGCTGTTGTGGCCGCCTGCGCCGCACGCCCACAGCCCGCGGACGCCTCTACCTCCTCTAGAAGTCATTGCCGCTCAGAGAACTCGTCGGACCGCCAGAAACCGTGAGAACAATCCAAAACCGGCCAGAAAACCTCACAAACCCTTTGTTTTCAGCGGGCGACTGTGAGTGCGTCAAGACTCAGATTTTGAAACTGAAATATGAAACGGATAGAGCATAAAATCTACAACAAGATTAGGGGCTTTGTTAGAGGATCGATCAAAAAATTGATGCCTAGAAATGAACTCAATGTAGGTGCGGGAAATAAAACTGAAACCGCAATAATCCTACCTTGATGGGCTTCGCCCGAATCTTTGCCGCGATCCGTCAGAGTCGCGCCTTGCCGGAGAGGAGAAGGTGATGGAGGGGAGATTCCTCCTTCGTTGTGGGGAGATGTTGGCGCCATGAGAGAAGAGGGGAGGAAGGGGATGAGTTAAGCGTTTAAATAGAAAACGCTTAACCACCCGCCCGTCGGTCCAAACCCGAACCCTCAGCAGGGTCGAGGTTAAGCCTCCCCTAGGGTAAACACCACCTCCCGAGCACAACAGTGGTCTCTGAATTTTAATCCGATACCCCATTCAAAAGTTATAAAATTTAACGTCCGAAGCTGCTAAATTATGAAAATGCCCCTGGAGCATTTTTCACAAACGGCCCGCAACCGCGAAACTTATACCCCTCCTAGGGTAAGCAACACGCTCCAAACTCAACGGTGTCCTCGGTTCTCCAATCCGAGCCACCAATTAAGAGATACTCTAGTTTAACCATTAAACGAATTAATTAATTAATTAATTTATCCGTTTAACGTTCCGAAAGCGAGCGAGGGGTCCAAACATCATGTGCCGACATGTTTTATGTCTTTCCTCGGGCGAACACCCCATTTCGGACCCATCCGTACTCTAGGATCTCTGATCCGGAACTCCGTTGTGGAGTTATCACATTTATTTGGTGTTTCTAGTGTGAAGGCACTGAAAATTTAATTCTGGCCACTCCGGGGCTCGGAATCGCACGCCGTCTGAAGGCGCTGCTCTGAAATATCATCAATAATATTTCAAAGTCTTTCGTAGCAAAAACTGGGTTCTTACATCATTCCCTCTTTCAATCTTTTCATCCTCGAAAAGCAAAACTAGGGAGCAACACAGGGTAATAAGCCCACACCTGGCTTTCCCATACCCAGAAGAACCCACGCACAGCTCTGCGTCACCGCACACAGACCAAAGGATTGATCTGTTCACGCGAGGTCGGCCCTTTCCGATATCGTGTACCCACACTAGACTTTGGGATTAGGGCAAGGCAGTAGGGTACCTCGTCATCCCATTCTCTTTAGGATTGTAGACATGGAAAGCTTGCGGTTGTCCGTGGTCCCAACCGTCAGCTCCCGGAGCCTGATGTGGACCGCCTAGTGGTTATGGGGAGATCTCGTAAAGTCATCCCCCCCTACAAGCTCCTCCCGCTCCTCTGCCAGCACCACCTCTCTGGGTACAACTCCAATCACGGCACTGCCTCTGTCGTGGTGGTGCACCTACTGCCTGCCTGAACCTCTCTGCAACTCGGGTCGGGCAATCTCTTGCCATGTGACCTTGCCCGTCACAAACATAGAACTGACTCCCTATGGGCTGTACTGGTGACCTCTGGCGCCACAATGGTGTAAGACCACACCCCTGAGTCTGGTTTTCAGAAATCCACCTGCGTCGAGGTCCTGCTTGCTGACGCCTGCTAGCTACGACAGACGTCTCGGATCTGACATGTCTACTGCCACCACCAACAATAGAATGTGACAGGTAGCCATCTATCACCAACACCTGCTATAGCACCCCGGCATATGTGGAAATTCCCAAGGGTACTATGATAGCACGAATCTATCGGCGGATACCCCACTAAAACTTCCGCGCTCGGAGGTTGCCGCCATGGAACAAGTCCGGGTATAAGCATGCACAATCTGTGAAACTAGCCGCGTACTCGGTCACCGTCATCCCTCCCTGTTGAAACTGCAGGAGCTCATGGATCCGAACGGAGAACAAGAAGGAGGGGAAAAACTCCTCAAGAAACAACAACTGAAAGTCTCCCCACGAAAGCGATGACTCAACAAGAAGCTGAGTCAGTAGACTCCACCAATGACGAGCTGCACCACGAAAAATGGTGGCTTCCAAATCCACTCTCTGATCTGTTGGCGTCTGCACAAGACTTAAAAGGATAACCACTTCCTCGATCCAAACCTCTGCTGCCTAAGGGTCAGGCTCACCACTGAACCTCAGCGGTCTCTGTCGTTGGAAGACACGAAGCACGCTCAACCTGCGCTCCTACTCAGCCTGCTCTGCTGAAACTGTCTGCTACTCAACAGGTGGGGGTATTTGCTACCAGCCCACCTGGAGAAAGGGGCTCGCATGATGGGTTCTGCACTGTGGCCTCGTAGCTCACAGGGTCGTCGTCACGAACCAAAGTTGGTATCCTGGATGGATTTCTTTGCGGAGACATCCTGAATATTATCAAGGAGTGTTGCGGTCAGATGAGCACAATGTATATACCAACAACAACAACGATGGGGAGCTGACTCAAGAAGGACAGTCAGGACTCAGTCCTATGTGATGCACAAACAAATTTCCCTGCAACATGTGTCTCAGCATGTCGAGTCGACAAGCGGGTTATCAAGGTCCTGGTGAATGGATACGTCAGCCGCCGCACCATCACTGGACTCCCTGGCCTGAGAGCCAATCTCGAGACACATTAACACAGTTGCTCTAAATCCCAACCAATTCCTCTTTTAGGGACGTCCGCACAATGTCCCAAGGAACGAAACAACTCTTATACCACTTTTTCACGACCCGACCCTACCCGGGCTTGAGCCGCAACTACCCCAAGCCCGCCTCCATAGGCCAGGGGCTAGAGACTAGCGCCGAAGGCACAACAACTCGGGGAGGCCTTTGCCTGAGTACCTGTACACACACACACAACACACTAAATGCAAATGTGCAGAGAAAAGAAAAGACAAGTAGAGTAAAATAGGAACTGCTATATATATACCACAAATGTGAGTTGACCTCTAAACAGTACAAGTAAAGTGATGAAAAGGAAAAAGGGGAAAACACGCGCCCAACCAGAGAAGTGCCACAACCCGGCAACATGTAAACAAAAAGATAGTTGACGGGTCTCCCACCTTGAACCCGGCTATGACCACCGCACACGGTCTAGCTCCCGAACTCATATGCTCCACTGATGTAATGACCATCTTGTCTATCGTCTGCAAGGGCACACCAAGTGCGGGAAAATCTCAAGCAGGGGTGAGTATAAAAATACTCAGTAGGATACCCTGAAGGCTCGAGGGAGAAACAAAGGAGGTACCAAAGGGTGAACAGTAGAGCGAACAGGGAAAAGTAAAGGAGCACAACAGAGAGGGAAGTAAGGGGTACAATGAAGTTTCCAAATCAACCCAACAAGAGGAAAGAAGGTAGACTCATCCAAGCACAAGGAGCTGGAAACGGTGAGAAGATGAACTTCCCGTCGAGTCTTCGCTACCTATAGCAGGAGAGTAGACTCGTCCAACCACGAGATGCTAGACACAGAAAAAACGTGGCATACCCCGCGCATCTTCACCTCTCCTGGAAGGAGAGTATCCAAACCCAAGAAGTGGGTACTAAAACAAGGTATATACAAGTCCATATGCTCAACAAGAAGCCCGAACAACGTCGTAAAGGGATCTTCGTCCCGTAGCTCAGCCCAAGAAATGAGTATCCAACAGTCCCCGAAGTAACACCATCGATTCCCAACATCCCGCACGTCTACCCCAAACCACATGAAAAGGGATCAATCACCATACCTCTACACTATCCACTATGGGCGGCACTGACTCGCCAACACGGTTTTAGGTCGCGTCACAAGGACACGTCTCGGTGGGGGAAAAGATCTTTGTGGTTGAGAGTTCTGGGGGAACGTCAACCACAACTCGTCACTGCCCCGTAGTCGAGAAGTCTGCACAAAGTCGATAGGCGACCCCCTGCCAAGCCCCGATGGAGGATCCCTATAAGTGAACGGGTTCGCACTACAGGGATACATGGAAAGTCTACGGGTGCCTCACCGCCTAGTCCCGTAACAGGGTAATCCAATAGAGGGAGACCCGGCTAAAGTTGGCGACGTGACCACTACCCAGCCCAGCTAGAGGTAACCCGGCATCGGGGACCACTGCCCAGCCCAGCTAGAGGTAAGCCCGGCATCAGGGACCACTGCCCAGCCCATCTGGAGGTAAGCCCGTCATCGGGAACCACTGCCCAGCCCAGCTGGAGGTAAGGCCGGCATCGGGGACCACTGCCCAGCCCAGCTGGAGGTAAACCCGGAACTGCTCTGTCCATCCCTACTGGATGGTACTGCTCGGTGAACACTGTTGTACTGGATATCTGTGGTGGATGGTAACCCACTGGCGAGACCTGCTCGAAACAACCTCAGCCATGCTGGAAACCACATCAGCCCTGCTGGAAACAACCTCAGCCCTGCTGGAACAACCTCAGCTCTACTGGAAACAACCTCAACCCTGCTGGAACAACCTCAGCCCTGCTGGAACAACCTCAGCCCTGCTGAAAATAACCTCAGACCTACTAGAAACAACATCAGCCCTGCTGGAACAACCTCAGCCCTGTTGGAACAACCTCTTGGGTAGAGGATCGGTTCCCACGTAAAGTGTTGGACACACCGAAACCACAAGCTCTACCAAGGATCAAGGAGCAACGGGAGAAACTACCCAGGCCTCACAAGGAATTGACCCTCCAATCCGCTGAGTCACTGTCGAATCAGACCAAGTAAACTCACCCCAAAAAGAGGGAAAAACACCCACACTGCACGGACACCCGTAGTCGCAGACGGTGTCACAGTCCAGTGAAAGGGAACTGCACTAAAACCCCTCACAGCCGAAGAAGTAGAGGAACCAAACCATATCTTCCGGCCAAACCAACAAGATCAAGACCAGGGGGAGACCACTGAACCCTGATGGTCAGACAAAAGAGCACCGGGCCAGGGGAAACTCAACCCTGCTGGTCAAAAAAACGAGCATAGAGCCAGGTGAAAACTCCACCCAGCTTGTCAAACAAACGAGCACAGAGCCAGGGGAAAACTCCACCCTACTGGTCAAACAAACGAGCATAGAGGGACCCTCTAGGCCGCAAGAGGTCAAAGTACGTAAAGCAGAACACAAAATGCACATGGGGCCCACACGACGTGTGGCCCCAAGTCAACCCCAACTGAGAGCACAAACATCCTCA
Source organism: Viscum album (assembly GCA_963277665.1). Lineage (NCBI taxonomy): Eukaryota > Viridiplantae > Streptophyta > Magnoliopsida > Santalales > Viscaceae > Viscum > Viscum album. The sequence goes on from OY728162.1 coordinate 134,809,549, forward strand.
GGTACAATAGCCACATGTACTTCCAACCGCTCCCATATACTCCCAGAGTATACCTCATTCCATCCCAAAGGCTATCATGCACACGGAACCCAGCGTCAACGCGAAGGCGTGGCGTAACAACTCCACCTCAAAGACCCAGGCACAACCATCCAAATCTCGTGGACCAATTATATCACTCTCCCAAGAGTGCGCAATCACACGCCAAGGGTCCGCTACAAACAACGTAGGACGAACCGCCACCGGAGCACCTCTCATGCTTCCACTTTTGATAATATCATTTAAGAGGCTCCATGCAACCAAACAGATCACACCGTTGTAATCCTCATGGAAAAAAACACGAGATTGACTACTTACACGCCTCAAACGAAAATCTGATGGAAAAGTCACCAACACCGCCTCATGCCCGAATGACGTCCCGTGATCCCGAACCATGGCCCCAAAAACAGTTGAGAGCAACGCCCCATTGCAATCCCCTCGGGAAAACACGTCAAAAGCACTACTCACTTGAGTGGAATGGATATCCAGAGAAACAGATACGTTCTGGCGCACCGCACACGAGCGGTGCTTTATAGGACCCAGAACCCGGTCCCAGAACACAACGAACGGATCGCACCATTGCGATCCTCTCAAAAAAGCACACAAGATGGACTATTCACTTGTCCAAAACGGTCGCCCGGTGATAAAGATGGAAAATCACCGTCGACACCCAAACAGACCTCATGGGGCCTGCATTAGATTGCATAATTAGAGCGGGCAGACTGCATCAACGCGATGCCCTCGAAAAAACACCCAACATCGACTGCTCGCACGCCCCGAACGGACGTCCGAAGAATAAGTCGCTAAAAGCTGCACACAACTCATAATATGGATCGTGGGGCCCACACCTCAACTCTGGCTTCAACGCCCGAAACCACTCTGGAAAACATCACCCCGGCGCCAGGGTCGCAACGCCACTGATGGCGCTCAAAACGGACGTCGGACGCGTCCGCGCCGTCCAAAAAAAGATCCCCCTCGATGACGCCGGATCACATAACGGTCATGCCAAGCCCCTGAGCCCCTCGGTTCGGGAATTAAAAATTCCCGAAACCATCTCAAAAATTCCACCTTGACACGAGCTCCGCGTTGCCGCAGACGGCGCGCAATACGGACACCCTTCGGATGATTTATCATTTTCCATAATAATAATAATAATATTATCATTATTATTATTATAAATCAATTTTTTATAAAACAAGACCGATTGAGAGGCCGATATTCTTCTCCAACAGGACCCACAAAAGGCGGGTCCTGGTCGGCTAGCTGGGGTTCGACGACCCCGGTCCTCCCTCAGGCACAGACCAACCAGCCCCCTACGCGAGACCTCCCCTGCTCGCTGCCGCCTGCCGCAGCCACACCGTCGGGCTACCCTGAGGCCATCACGCCACATGCATCCTCCACCGGATCGACCTCCACCGGCTGCCGCGGCCGCCTTCGCCGCATGCCCGCAGCCCGCGGACGCCGCCGCCTTTTCTGGAAGTCACCGCCGCCCGGAGAACTTGCCGGACTGCCAGAAACTGCCGGAACAATCCAAAACCGGCCAGAAAACCTCACAAACCCGCTGCTTTCGGCGGGCGACTGCGAGTGCGTCGAGACTCGGATTTTGAAACCGATATATGAAATGGATAGAGCATAAAATCTACTACAGGATTAGGGTCTTTTTTCGAGGATCGATCAACAAATTGATGCATAGAAACGAACTCAAAGTAGGTGTGGGAAATAAAACTGAAACCACAATAATCTTACCTCGATGGGCTTCGCCTGAAGATTTTCCATGATCCGTCGGAGCCGCGCCTTGCCGGAGGGGAGTAGGTGATGGAGGGGAGCTTCCTCCTTCGCTGTGGGGAGCTTCTACCGCTAGGGGAGAAGAGGGGAGGAAGGGGATTAGTTAAGCGTTTACATAGAAAACACTTAACCACCCGCCCATCGGTCTGAACCCAAACCCTCAGCAGGGTCGAGGTTAAGCCTCCCCTATGGTAAACACCACCTCCCGAGCACAATGGCGGTCTCGGACATTTATCCCGAGACACCGTTCAAAGTTATAAAATTTAACGTCTGAAGCTGCTAAATTATGAAAACGCCCCTAGATCCATTTTTCACAAACCGCCCCCGCCCGCGAAACTTATACCCCTACTAGGGTAAACAGCACGCTCCGAACTCAACGGTGCCCTCGTTTTTCTAATCTGAGCCACCGTTTAAGAGATGACCGCGTTTAACCATTAAACGAATAAATAAATAAATAAATTTATCTGTTTAACGTTCCGAAAGCGAGCGAGGGGTCCAAACATCCCGCGCCGACAAGTTTTATGGCGTTCCTAGTGTAAACACCCCATTCCGGACCCATCCGTACACTCATATCACTGATCCGGAACTCCGTTTAGGAGTTACTAGATTTATTTGGCGTTTCTAGTGTGAACGCACTGAAAATTTAATTCTGGCCACTCTGGGGCTCGGAATCGCACGCCTTCTGAAGGCGCTGCTCTGGAATACCATCAAGAATATTACAATGTCTTTTGAAACAAAAATTCGGTTCTTACAACTGTTAAGAAAAAATATCCTTTGTCTCATATCGATGATTTGTTTGATCAACTCCAGGGAGCTCAGTTTTTTTCAAATATTGACCTGAGATCGGGGTACCATCAGTTGAAGGTAAAGGAAGATGATATTATTAAGACCGCATTTTGTACATGATATTGCCACCATGAATTTGTAGTAATGCCTTTTGGGATCACCAATGCACCTGCTGTATTCCTGGACCTTATGAATATAATTTTCCATGAGTTCTTGGATAAATTTGTGGTTGTTTTCATTGATGATATTTTTGTGTTTTCTAAAAGTAAAGAGGGGCATGAAAGACATTTAAGGGTTATTTTGGAAACCATAAAAGAAAATAAATTGTATGGGAAATTCAGAAAGTGTGAGTTTTGGTTGCAACAAATTTATTTCCTTGGTCACATTGTTTCTAAAGATGGGATAACTGTTGATCCAACAAAAACAAAGGTTGTTGATGAATGGCCAAGACCCACAAATGTAACAGAGATTCGTAGTTTTCTTGGTTTGGAAGGCTATTACTGAAGGTTTGTTAGAAATTTTTCATGTTTATCTAGTCCAATGACTGAGCTAACTCGGAAGGGTGTTAAGTTTATCTGGACAATAGAATTTGATGATTGTTTTCAGGAACTGAAAGGAATATTGGTGAATGCTCCAGTTTTGGCACTACCTTCCGGGAATGGTGTGTTTTTATCTATAGTGTTGCTTCATTGAAAGGACATGGTTGCATTCTAATGAAGAATGATCAGGTAGCTGCTAATGCTACACGACAGTTGAAAACTCAAGAGGTAAATTACCCTACACATGATTTGGAATTATCTGCTGTTGTTTTCGCTTTAAAAATTTGGAGGCATCATTTGTATGCAGTAATGTGTGAAATATATACCGATCAAAAAAGTTTAAAGTATATATTCAATCAGAAATAATTGAACATGAGACATAGGAGATGGATAGAATAAATAAAGGATTATGATTGTACAATTCATTACCATCTGGGAAAAGAAAATAAATTAGATGATGTTTTGAGTCAAAAAAGAAATGATTCATTAACAATGTTGCATTTGGAACATGATCCTTTGGTTAAGGTTTTGATGAACTTTGGCATAGAAGTTGTTCGTGCAGGATGTCCTTCTGTTTTGTTTCAGGTATCAGTGAAATCTTCTCTATCCGACAGAATTAAGCAAGAACAGAAGCAAGACAGTGAGTTGCAGAAAAGGGTTGAGCTTGTTTAGAAAGGTAAGTTGTCTGAATTCAACATTGATAATGACTGTGTTTTGAGATTTTTGAAGACATTGTGTGTGATATGTGATTCACAGTTTAAGATATAATTTTTATGTGAAGCTCATAGTTCTCCGTTTTCAGTTCATCGAGGAAGTACTAGGATGTATAGAGATCTTCGAGAGTATTATTGGTGGGACAGAATGAAAAGAGACATTGCTGATTTTATTATGAAGTGTTTGACTTGTCAACAGGTTAAAGAAGAGTGGAAGTTACCGAAAGGGAGGCTTCAGCCTTTACCAGTGCCAAAGTAGAAATGAGAGAATATATCCATGGACTTCGTTGTGGGATTGCCGAAAACACCTCGGGGTAATAATGCAATCTGGGTTATTGTTGATCTCTTGACTAAATCTGCTCATTTCTTTTCTATACGAGATACTTCTTCCCTAGATCAAAATTCTCGTTTGTACCATAAAGAGATATTCAGGTTACATGGAGTTCCTATCACCATTGAATCTAACTGTGATCCCTTGTTCTCTTCTAACTTTTGGAAAAGCCTTCAGAAGTCATTGGGTACTGAATTAAATTCTATTACAACTTTTCATCCTCAATCAGATGGGCAGTCAGAAAGAACGATTCAGACTTTAGAGGATACGCTACGTGCTTGTTCGATGGATTATTATGGAAGTTGGGACCAACATCTTGCTTTGGTTGAGTTTTCTTATAATAACAGTTTTCATTCTAGTATACATATGACACCATTTGAGGCATTATTTGGGAAGCAGTGTCGAACTCCAGCTTTCTAGGATGATGTGGGTGAAAGGTCGTTAATGGGACCAGAATTGGTAGAAGAGATGGTAGAAAAAGTTCAGCTGATACAGAAACACATGAGAACTGCTCATAGCAGGCAGAAGAGTTATGCGGACAAAAGGAAAAAGTATCTCTCTTTTGAGGTAGGTGATCATGTTTTTATCAAAGTTTCACCATGGAAAAGTGTGATGCGATTTGTTAAGAAAGGAAATCGGAGTCCAAGGTTCATTGGACCATATGAAATTTTGGAGAGATTTGGATCTCTTGCATACCGAGTGGCTTTACCTCAGTGTTTATCTCATGTACACAATGTCTTTCATGTTTCAATGTTAAGGATTTACATGCCATATCCATCTCATGTTTTGAGTCCAGAGGTAGTTCAGCTGGAAGAGAATCCATCTTATGAGGAACAACCGGTCCAGATTCATGACCACAGGGAGAAATTGTTGTGGAATATGGTGATTCTTCAATTAAAGGTTTTGTGGAAAAACCACATGAGTGAAGAGGAAGCATGGGAATCTGAAAATGCAATGAGGGATAAATACCCCCACTTATTCGTTAAGTAAATAAATTACGGGGACACAATTTTCTAAAGGGGGGAAGGATGTAACAACCCAAGTATGCAACGAATAATTGATATTTTTATCTATGTCTATTTATGAATTAGATAGTGTTTTAGAGGCTTAAAATGAGAATAAATCCAATCTTAAGCATGGAATACAATATTATTAATAAAAGATTGTTTTACTGCATTTTGATGGAATACCTTTTTTAAATCAAAATTTTGAAAATTTAATAAGCTCTATTTGTCAAAATAAAAACATTATTTATTATTGGGACATTGAAATTTACCTTGGGTTAATTTTGGGTATTTTTCTGGCAATGTTCAATTTTTAATGAATAGTGAAAAATACTGCATTTTACATCAAAACTGTTTTTTCATCTAATTTAATTATATGATTAGATTATCTTTATTATTGGTATTAATGTGTGATTAAAATATATTTTTACCATTTAATCCAATGGTGGTAATTAGTATTAATTTCACTTTCAAATTGGGCATAAACAAGTGCAAAACTTCTCATAGATATTGTTTCTAAAAAAACCCGCTATTTGTTTTGACAACCGAAATTATTTTTAAATTAATTATTTTAATTTTTGTGTTTCATATTTGGTAAAATGGATTACATATTTGGAATCATAAGGTACAAATTATGTAATCAATAATCTTTTCTTTTTGGACATTATGAATAGTAACGACGGTAATTATCTTTAATTATCATGATTAATTAGTAATCGGGTAGTTAAGGATAATAAAATAATATAATAATAATAACAAATGACCCCATAATGTGTCTTAATGCTACTGGTTGTGTCATGGCTGACCATGGGATTCCTTGTGCCAAACTTGGGGACCCCATGGAATCACTTTTGTGTGATAATGACTTTTTATCTTTTTTTTAAGGAAAGTTAAATATAACAAAGAATGTTTCACCTGAGTAAAACATATTTAATTTTGTCTAAATAAATGATCTATTGGACTATAAATATTAATTGTAATTCTAAAAAGGTTTCCTACATCATATTATTTGTTTTATAATTTTTAGGCAATAAATAAATTAAATTATTTATGACATCATGATAATGCACCAATTACCTCATTAAGGAACGATTTCAATAAAATGAAAAGATAATGTAAAATATAAGACATAAACATCTCAAAGAACTATTGGATGAGTATATTTCGGACCCTTATCAGCTTATACTTGAGATAAATCAATGTGGGACCTTTAAAATCCGAAACTCATTTGAAAATAAAGTAACATTTTATACCTTTCCAAGAGTGCTCCTCCTCTCCTCTTATAAAAGGCCCCCACCTCTACCTCCTTACCCACACTTCTCAAGACATTGGCTCAGAGATGCTCGGTTCATTTTATCTCTCCAAGTCCCTCTTTTCATCCTAGAATCCTTACCATAGGTAGAAATCTCTTCAAGAAACCTTTTTGGTACAAACCTTGTGGAGTTGCCCAATTTAAAGGTAAAGTCTTCTCTAATGTTCTTTTATTTTATTTTACTTCTCCAACCCCCTAAATTCTTTTTATTCATTTATTTTGTAACAAAAACATTATTTTCAATATACTAGGATGTTTTTATAATAATTATTCGACATACACTTACACACACATACATATAATGGTTAAAGAACATACTGTTTCCGTGGATGGCGAATTTCTGCCTCATGAAACGATGATTGTTCAAAAATTTTCTAACACCTTAAATGGTGGCCATTAATATGTCACTATATTTATATATGATATATAATTTCTTTATGTTTTCCTTAAGATTTTGTATTTTTCATTTATGGCATACCTTTATGGCTTCCATTATGGGTATACGCGATATTTCATTTTTGGAAGTGCGGACTACCACCCCCTCAAAGTGATTTTATTAGTTAATGCCATATGTGAGACGTATAAAGTATGGAATTAATTATATTATATATGATATTATACTTTAATTATAATATTACTTTATATCATTATGATTATATTCCATAAAATACGAAATAGAAATTAAAGTAGCGGTCATGCTTACGTATGACATACTGTCATCATGAACAGTGCATTTCATTTCTTACCTCTAAATGTTATGTAATTTTGTAAATGCAAGTATATACTGGATATATATGACATATATGATATCTAAATCATGAATATAATTCTGGATATAATGGATATTTTACCACATGAACAACTTTTAATTATAAAGAGTTTATTTTTGACCAAAGTACCAATGATCGACAAAACAACCATTATTAACTTAAATAATTACATAGTGTTCATAACATGGTAATAAGTGATATAAAAGGAATAATAAACTTGAAAAAGGTTCTTAAGCAAGTAGAAATTAACTCGAGTTTATTATTCAGGATGTTAAAGAACAATCGAGTCAAGTCGGACCCTGGGTATGGGACTTCGTATCAATCTCATTTCGTTGAGGCATATTATGTTTTATACACAACATTATTTTATACGGTGTATAAACCCCGTTTACTTTAATTTTTATTCAAAAAGAATCTTTTTTATACAAACCATTTACTAAACGACAGAAGGGAATGTTTTTTTTCTTACGTATGCGGCGACAATGACTTCTCCGCCGCCATGACCATTATTTGAGCTTCGACTTCCTCTACAAGCCATGATTTTTTTTAAATGAAAAAATAAATACCATGTTTTACTTTTCTTTTATTTTGGTATTGAAAATGGTTTTCATAATATTTTTTATATCAATTTTTTGTATTTATATCTTTTTATTAAAATGTGGAAATGTTATGTTTTCTTTATGCATGTTTTATGTGATAAGATTATGTTACAGTTCTTGGGCATTGTTATGAAGATGGGTGGTTTCGTGATAAACTAAGGGCGGGTGAGCCTAAAATAGATAACCAATGCATTGGGTAACGCGAAGGGGTTAAACGTTAAGGTTTCTCTGAAGAGAGTTAGGGAATATATTGTGATGGGTATTCCAAACGTAACCACCAGGGTTACTCCCTATGTAAGAATGTTATGAATGCCTCAAGTTACCTTTATGTCTTATGATATCTATGATTTATTCATGATTTGATGAGGTATGTTAAAATGATTATGTTTTATGTGAATGTATGATTTCATACATAGACTAATGTTTTCATTTCATACTTTTATATCCATTACTGAGCTTTTTATGCTCATCTCATATTTTTGAAATGTTTTTCACAGGTCAGGGGAAAGGTAAATGATGTGATGATAGGGTCAAAGAAGTGTCATGAAGGAATCCATGTTTTATTATAAATATAATTCTGTTGATGGAAAAAATGAGTATTATCTTTTATGTGACCACTTTGTTTAAAGGTGGAATGTAATGCATGATTTATGATCTAATTTTCTAAAACTCTAAACCTAAAAAGATCCTCAATGTGTATTCATGAAATAACTCAAGATTAAGTAATGTTTAAGGCTGTGGCCTTATATCCTTGGAATACGAAATCAACAATCCTAGAAATACCCATTAGTATTAGTTGAAAAAATTACCCATGGACTCATCATTAGGCTCATACATGGGGGGGCCTTCCTCCTCCTTGGAGGGCACAACCATAGTTGCTACATTCTCCTAAATCGGTTCCCATTCACCAAACATTCAAATCTATTACCAAGCTTAATAACATACACCACCCTAATTCCACATTTTCTGATAGAGCCATCCACATATGAATTATTAATAATTGAATAGATCCCTCTTTACATCAACCATCCAGTAGCCATCACCCGCTCTCCACTACCTCCACTTGAACCACCTAAATGGGACACCCTTATTTCCATAGCACAAAAATGGGTTTCTCCACCTCTTCAATGGAATTTAAATGAATTAGAATCATTCGGGATACCACTACCACTAAATTATCTTGAAATACCACTTCCCCTAGATGACACACCCCTCTTAGGAAACATTTTATCATGTCAAAGACATCATCCACTGTTGAGTTAATAGCCATAACATTGTTCTATATTTCTCTGCATAAACTCTTGGGAGCAACAACATGATCAAAACAAGCCCCTACAAAATTATGACCCTCTTTTATTATATTATAAGTCACATCTAGAAAACTACCTTAGTAAAATGTCATGCCAGTTGAGGCCTGATTGCACTAGTTTTCACTAGAACCAAATGCCAGGTTTTCATCACTAGTCCTCAAGCCCTCTCCCAAACTATGTTCCAACTTATCGTACCTGAATAATGCCACCAAATGCCCCATTTTCTTGCTCGTAGAACATAAATATTATCATGAATAAAAAATAAATGATTCTATATACCATAACTCCTCACCCATAGTATCCCAAAAGGACTCAACATGGGCTTTTGAAACATGCACTTCAACACAGACACTCGGAGAAATTGGGTGATAGACTATTCAAGTCCTACTATAGGAATAGTGGTCACTACCTTCTAAAATTTTTATCATATGGGGAATGGATGTATTATGAAAATGAAGTATAAAATTTGAAAAAATAACCCATATCGATGTGGTCAAAGAATCACAATTCATTTGAAAATTAAACGACCACCTCAAGATGAAAAACATGGATCCAATATAGAATTGAGGAGCGCTCAAAAATGCCAATACCTGGTATTGTTTTGAGGAAAACAAATAATAATGTGATTGAAATATATTATACCCATAGAAGAGAAATTCTATAACCTGAATATATAAGTTGAAATGGTTGAAGGAATCCATAGACAAATACCAATGCCTGAATCGGGATATCAGATTATATAATAACATGTAAAAATAATCAGTAAATTCATGAGTCGAAATCGATAGTAGAAAAAGAAACATGAAAAAATATAAAACTTTAGGATTGATGGAGATAAAAGGGAATGAAGACAGATAATCATGGTTAGATAATAGATGGAAGGGGTAGAGTTGATTTCCTTCGTGGGGTGGTGAATGTCCCTCCCCAGCCGAGGGGGGAGGGGCCTGCTCTGAATCCATCGTTATCTAGGTCATGGAGGAAATCGGTAGCGGTGAATCATTCTCCCATATTCCTAGATGAATAAATGTAAAATTAACTCTTAACATGTTATATAATTATAGGATATAATTATTAATCCCTATACCTTAGTGTTTGTAGAACCAGTTCAGATTATGGATCATCAAAATAATGTTTTATATGAAAAAATAACACATTAGGGCCATGTTTTTTAAAAAACCTATTAAATATCCATGGGTTGAGGTAGACGTGTTTAGGAAAGAATAGTGACTTTATTTTTTCATTATTATTGAATATTATGTTAATTATTAGAACATAAAATTTCATTTTCTATAGATTAGTAACACCATATGGATCATAAGAATTCTTAATTTTCTACAAGATTTATCTATTTTTTAGGTTTTAGTGTTTTTTGGGAGTAGATGGAAAAAAAGATTATGTTATTTGGAAAACTAGAAAAAAACACTATTAGTAGTAACGGTGTGGTAATAGTGTGATATCGATATACTACTACTTCTAGCTATTTTTATGGTTTAATCATAGATTTTCTATCCATGTGAGTTGTAAATAAAACTATGCGTATGTTTGGGTTTGGATCACAAGTTTATCATATGTCATGTGTATGTATTTTATGGAAATATTAATATTCCTAGGAAAATGAAAACATTTTTTTTAAATATACTTGACCTATATCATGCTCAGCACATGGTTTTAAAACATTGTAACATAACATTAGGTCCCAATCAGAAAATATTGACATGGAAAATTTTATGGATTCCCTTTAATATTTTAGAATCTAATCTCTTCCTAGTCCCACATTAGCTCAAACAAACACCTCAATGTATATCTATAGGAATCTTCCATTGATTCTAGGGAACTCCTTGATTAATTTGAGTGGATTTCTTCATAGAAATTACATATTTCTTCATGATTTATCATCTTTTATCTTGAGTAATCCTTGGTGTCTTTTACCATTGATCTGTTGGAGCCAAATTGGGTTGTTATTTCTTGATTTAGTGAATTTTATTGGTATTTGATGGTTTTTTTATAGATCATGGCATTTTTAGACTAGATATCATATTTTCATCAGAAAATTATACGGTTTTGATGTTTTCATTATTGTAATGGTTGGTGTATCTATCCAATGGATAATATCCCATTGAAAAGTTAATTGTTCTGATGAAATAATTTTATTTTTTCCTATGAATATTATTTGTGTGGTATTTTAAATTGATAAATTGAATCCCATGATTATTAATCGACCATATATTGTGATGGAAAATTTATTAAATGAGTTTTTCATGAAAATAAATTTTAAATTTATATATTCGATAAAATTACACAAATATAATTTAAATTTTTTTTGCATGGATTCAGTTTCACATAATAGTAAACATTATAACTAATGGAATACCATGGTAGTTGTGTCTTCATAAATAGATATGATTCACTTTATCGATGAGTGTTCTATTGATGTCTGAGTATTGTATACCACATCTTGCATCTCATTTATACATTGTGAGTGGATACCACAAGGAGTATGGTAATTTACATACTAATTTGTTATATTAGGAAAGGATTGATTAGTTTTTACCTTTATTATATAAAATATTTTTGATTTCAATACTCCTAAGACAGGGGATGACAATTTTAATTTAAAAAAATTCAAAGGTATGTTTTATGAAAATTGGATTCCTTGTAAATGGCCTTATAAAATTGGATTTTTTTTGAACTAGAACTAATTCATTCAAAGAAGATGAATTTTTATAGATTAATAGTGCTATCCTACTAGGTGTTTAATCAAAACCTATACATTCTATAGGATATATAGTTTTTGTAAGACATGGGTAAAGGGAACGGTGTCATGTAACTCAGAATATCCTCATAGTCAATGTTTTCTTTGGGTTATTTAATATGGTGGTGAATATTTTCTATATAGAGATGTATTATTAGCTTTTGGATTTATATGTGTTTTAAAGCACTATGATTTTTTAATATTCTATCACATGTCTATTAAAACATTCTATTTGATTATTTTGGATTTTACATTACTCTTTGTTTCATTTGGTCCGTGAGATATTTATTAATTATGTTAATTGTTAAATTATTCTCATTAATTCATTTATATATACCTAGGTTCTTATTTCTAGCCCATTGCAATTGGGAACATGCTTTCAGCATTTTGGCAGTCTATCTAAGGTGACCAATCTCATCATCGTGAGATGGTTAATTACAGAGAGTACTTCATGGTCATGAGATGAAAAATGTGGTTTAATCAAAGAACTATGATCTATTTTTTAATGTTTAACCTAATAAATTACTATTATTTGGTCCCCTATTTATATTTTTACTGGCCTAGAAATGGTTCAAATAGAAAATATATGAGTGGATGATCATTTTATATAGGAATAATGTTCATTAGATGTATATGAAATATTTAATATATAACTTCTTCTATCATATCTAAATAAGAGTATATTCATGATATAAAATCATGAAATCATTTATTTATATGAAGCAAAAAATAAATGTTCTTAATGTAGATTTAAAAGTTAAAAGGGTGAACCATTATGATAGTAAAATTATCATATAGTAAATAAATAATCTGGTATATTATTCACAAAAAAGATTAAAAATATTCATTATCACCTTATTAAATAGATTTTTGATCATAGAGTTATCAATATTTATCATGTTGGCACAAATTAATAGGTGGAAGGAATTATCACAAAATTGTGGTCCTCACTTTTGTTTGAGAAGAATAAATTTAAACATGATGTTAATACACCTACCTATTTATAATAAGTTATAGTAAATCTTATACATTCTAGATAAATATTAATCCTTTGGTTTTATTAATGACGGGTGATAATTGAAAGAGTTGTGATATTTAGATGATATAATTTCTTCTAAAGAAAGTGAATTTTCACAATACGATAGAAAGATATTTAATTCACTTATATGGATGAAAAGTGATTATATATTAGCGAATAAAATCCATTTATTAATATTTATGGATACATATTAAGGTAATTTAAATGTTCATTAATATGTGCTTTCAAGGACATGAAATGAAAATATTTTGTATGTTTTTCTCTCATAAAACTTCACTATATATATCTGTGAATTTCACATAGTGAAATTAATTGATTGAAGAACTTTTTTTTCTATATATTTTATCGATAAAATTAAATAAATTTCACTGTATATACATTGGATTTCCAAATAACACAATGATTTAGAATTATAATACAAATTGGGTTAGTCTTGGAGATATTTGAATTACTATAGAATGGTTGTGATGGTGTGACTAAATTTTTTTCAATTAAGTGTGTTTTAAGGGTTCTCATGATTATATTTGTATTTACAAGATAGTTTTGAATGATCTGAGGAGACATTATTCATCTTTAAGAATAATTATGAGGAAATTTATCTCGCCACAACAAATATGGATTTCTCATGTCTCTGTGTAAGTGAATATTGGATTGTAATATATATGAAAATGTCACAATTCATGAGGGGTGAATTGTATAATAAAAAACTTATAGTTTTTATACATAAATTTATTTAGTTTAAAATAATTTAAACTAATTCAATTCACAATACCTATTAATGTATTAATACATTAATCATACATGGCCCTTGGTCTAGTGAAAAAATACCGAAATATGTTTGATTGTGATAGTGTAATACAAATTTAATAAATTAAATTAATCATATTCGTATTTTAAATTATTTAAAGAGTGTAATCTTTTAATAGATCATAATCACTATGGTTATGATAATTAGAGTAATACAATACAATAAATCAATCATAATGTGTACTGAATCGTATTGGGTGCTTAGAAAGATTATAATCAATATAATCATAATTATAAAGATCATAATATGAATATATTAAAAATGTATCATAACTATATTGGTTTTGATAAAAGAATAAGAAATATAAAAATTAATATAGAAAAAAAGTTACATTCTATTACAATGCAGCAGAAATGTAAAAGAATACAATTATTTTTTATCAAAGAGAAGGGTATCCAATAACCCTGGATAGAAGTCCATTGATTTATACTTCATATAATGTATGGCATATCAACACTAGGGTAATAACTTGATATTATGATAATCTTTTATCTATATGTCACCATAATACCTCGATTAGGAAGGAAATTATCTCATTTGTCTTCCTAGCCTCAAAATCCCTCAATCCATAAAATATCGGACCGTCTTTCTTTATATCCATGGAATCCCTTATTGTTATCGGCAAAAATTGGTGTTGCACTAGTCAAAAGAAAACTCTTATGATTAACAATTATGTGTAATTATTAGTACACAACATGAATTCAGATTCTCTCATAGGAAGCATAGATTGGATCGAGCTCTCCTAGGATGTCTCAAAATTCATCAAATGTTCACAGATCATTCAAATGACTTAGTATTTATAAGAAAACATCCCTACAGTCATATTGTATTCCAATAATTATATTTTCTCAACAAAACATGGAGGAGCATAGAAACGTGGATCTCCAAGGATAATATTTTAATTGAAACAATGACCTCATTTTATAATGCATATTCAAACAGAATAGACAATTTTTTTGATTAAAATGTTTTACATTATATATGATATTATTTAATAAATATTGTAGAATGGATCTGAAATGAATTTATATCTTATGAAATACAAGATTTATGAATAGTAAATGATTATGATGATTTATGTTGAGACAGGGAATATGATTTATCTTCTCAGTGTGATGTTGAACGGTGTGTACGATTGAAATCGTAATCAATGAGTATGTTGAAAATTGTATCTGGGTTCATAATGATAATAATGAAATATAGTAAAACATGTGGGTGCGATTATTATCATATTCATATGAATAATCATAATGAAGAAAAGAAAAAAAATACATAAAGTATGATAAAATAATATATGATTTTAATAAAAAGAGACTTTGTGATTTCCCAAACAAAAAGTAATTGAAAAGTCAAAGAAAGACATTTGACTCAAAAATCTCTCAATTTTTGGAAATTAAAATCCATATGTTAAAACAGATAGAGGATTGGAAAAGTAAATAGATTTCATATTTTAAAGTGAACAGTTATATTAATCTTTATTTGAGTTTTAAAACTCTTCTGCATATTATTAGAATATGACTAACCTCCCCCTTAGGATATCAAAATCCATAAGTATCATATTCTAAAAAAATGAAAACCCTTTTTAAAAGCATTATCATTTTAATAAATTATCCCCCTATCAGATACAATTTCCCCATTTATGAATTATTCTCCCCCATTTATGAATTAATTTTCCAATTGTGATTTAAAAAAAGTAAATTGAGAAGAACTTATAGATCCTAAGAAATATTAGAATAACAGAATATACAATGAAATAAATAATATGATCATCTATTAAAATTGAAAAAACAATCATCCAAAAAATGGAATAAATTCAATCAAAAATAAATATAGATTTGAAATACATTAAACTAGAGTTTCAAAAATAGTATAACAATATTTAAAAAAAACATTCATTTTCCTTTTCATTCTCTTTTTCTTTCTTCATGAGTTCTAACATGGAAGTATTTATCTTTTTTAATTCATTCATATCCTCCAGGATCTTATTAAGAGATTATTTTTTAGACTAGATTTCTTGTTAATGATATACAAAAAATTGGTCCTGGGTAAAATATATTCATCCTGGGATTTCAAATTATCTTCAAAAGTATGAATCTCTTTTTCTTGAGCTTTAATATATTATCCTTATCCTTTTTTTGTCTTTTATTATAAAAAACACGTCATTTGATAATATAGATTGATTTTTCAAAATAAATAATATCGTCTTTTGAAATAATATATCTGATTGAATAGAATCTATAATTTCTTCAAACACTTTGAAATCATTGGAATGAATTTTATTTGGTCCAATGAACATTTTCATTTTTTGATCAGTGCCAATTTTTAATTTGTTGAGTGTATTTGATAGTTGATTCATGATATTTTTAATATCTCCAATTTTTTATTCATAAATATTGATAATCTCTTTTGAATTTTTTGACCACATAACAACATTATTACATGTTTTCTATTCTCCTTAGATATTTCGTCAAATACATTAGTGTCTTCCTTGAGGTTCATCATTATTTTGCTTTAGAGCTTCATTGAATTTGGTATCCTTTTTTTATTTTCTGCAATAAAATACATGTTTTTTTATATTCATTGTAAGTAAGAGATTGGATTATAAATTATACAAATATCTTGAACAATATATTCCTCACTTTAAAAAGATGTATTCTAGTTTGAATCGGTGTCTTTCATATAATTAGGATGCTATGCATTGTGACATCTAGAATTATCATAATCTAATTATTGAATTTGATCATTATTAGTTTTAGAAATAACTTTGTTTTCTGAAAATGGAATAATTTTTGGATATTGAGATCCCTAACCAACTTTCTATAAATTTTGAACTTGTGTGGATGGAAATCACTTCAATTTTTATGCGAGGATCCGACTGTGATTATTTTGGATTCAAAATTTGGATACTATCTAGAATCTTTTTATCGTTCCTCCTTTTAATCCTTATATTTTAATTCACATTTCTATTCACTCCATTATTCTTCTTCATTGTTATACTCATTTATCATTCACATATCAATATATTATCCTAAAACATATTCTTGAAATACATCAGGTGGTGCTGATTATTATCCACGTTTTTGTTTCTTCTTTCCCTTAACATAGATTGAGGTAGTTGTGGTGATTCTGTAACATTTTTTTATACATTATTCATCAATATATCAATATAAAACCTACAAGGATTTCCTTTTTTTGGTTCTTTTTAGTTTTTTGTTGTTTGAGTGTTTTATCAATCTTCATATTTTCAGAAAGTGATTTAGCTAGATTGAGACCAATTTTAGGATCTACTTATTTTCTTTCATGATGTTTCTTTATCGACTTTCAGACATTCTTTATAGATAAAACATTTCATTTTTCATTTTAAAACCATATCCACCTTTTATTTCTTTATTTTCACTCTAATTATCAGTACTAGTTGTTTAAAAACAACTTCAGTTCTCTAGGTAATTATTTTTTATCTTCTAATTTAACATCCGTAAAATATTTCTTA
Organism: Viscum album; assembly: GCA_963277665.1. Lineage (NCBI taxonomy): Eukaryota > Viridiplantae > Streptophyta > Magnoliopsida > Santalales > Viscaceae > Viscum > Viscum album. The sequence goes on from OY728162.1 coordinate 134,826,823, forward strand.
GATTCTATTTCAAATTGAATATTTATCCTCTTTATTTTATCATCACTAATAAAAATAACTATCATACTTTTCATCACATATATAAGAGGAATACTAAAATACATCAATATTTCATTAATGATCATACTGAGGGTTTCTAGAAACATGATCAATAGGGACATGGTTCCACCAAACATGAGGTCATTGATGGTTACAAAAATGTTACCCAATATGTTGATCTTCCTTGTATTGGTGAGATAATCAGGGGTAAAAATGTCCAAAAGATTATGATTTTATCTATAATCACTACTGATAATTATGAAACCTTGCATACATAGTATGATAAATCTATTATAGGCTGAAATATGAGTGTTTTTTATTTTTTTCATGAATCTCAAAAATATATTCCTCATACCTTTCCTTTACAGAGGATCCCATTTTCATTTGAAACTTATGTGAAGGAAAAACCTTATATCCTTCATATGGAACATTATGAAAAATTGATTATTGAGTTGCTGACATACCGATTTCATTGTCATAAATAATAAAGGTTTTTTATGTTTTCCTTTTCAAACTTCACAGTTTTGTTGAATTGTGTCACATCATCCATGATGATCAAGTCATGAGATTTAGGTTTCTCCAAACACTCCGTCTCCCATCCTTGGAATTGGATAATTCATTTCAAAGATGAATCACACTTGTCATAGAAGTCTCTAGTGAGTAATATTTCCTAGAAAAACATCATCTTTGAGTAATATTTTTGCACCATTTACATTGGATATGTTATAGGAGACTGATACATGAGTATGATGGAATACTCTTAGTATGGTGTCTATTAATCTTGAATATTTTAGGTGAAACAGAACTTTACCAAGAAGTAGAAGATAATCAATGTGAGAAATGGAGGGTGTCCTGTTATGTTAAGAATGAAATATGACTGTTGAACTTCTACAGTTCAGAATAGACCATGGAGATCCAACAACTGAGATTAATGAACTCATGAGGTTTTTTATTAAAAATATTAAAAAAATTATCATATTCGAAGTAAATATGATAAAAATTTAAAAATAATACCAATAAAACATAATTGTATTTCAAACAATGTAAAAAAGTAAAAGAAAATATTCCTTTTAGAATCTCAACATTGATTTGTTTGTTTTTTAAAAAAAATTAAAATTATGATTGAAAAATATAGATTACGAGAATTATCAATGGTTGCATAATTTTTTTATCAATCATATGTACTCCCACCTTTTTAAAAGAGTAATACAATACAAGGATGTTATTTAAAAAAGAAGTATATGTGAATGATTATTTTATATTGATTATTCTTAGATTATGTTAAATTAATTCAAATCTATCATAAATTAATCATTTTTAAAAAATATTAGTAGATTGTTCTTGCATTTTTATAAATTGTAAAATGAAATCTATTTTAAGTGTTTCATCACTATGAATGTGATTCCAAATATCTATGTGTTTTACATGAGAGTGATGCACATAGTTTTTAAATAGTTATATGGACCTATAATTATCACATAGTATTTGAGTTTTAGTAAAACCCATTCCATAATCAGTGAGTTTTTCTTACATCCACAACACATGAGCACAAAAAATTCTAGCTACCATATATTCAGCTTCAACTGTGGATGGTTCTACTAAGTGTTGTTTCTTATAAGATAAAGAAACTAAAAAATCACTTATGAAATGACAAGTTCTTGATGGACATTTTCTATCCATTATACAACCACAAAATTTTGCATCAGAAATACTTTTCAATACAAAGTCATTTCTAGAATAATAAAAATGAATCAAATCCTTAATTCCCTTTAAGTAAAGAAAAATTAATTTGACATATTTTAAATGCGATTCATTTTGACTTTCATGATATCGTTGAAATAATAATATTGAAAAAATTAATCCTAGATGACTATATATTAAGTATATTATACTTCCAATTATCCCCCTAATTTTTTTTGATTTTATAATTGTCTAGATTCAACAATTTTATGAGTATTTAAGGTACCGATTAGAGTGTAAATACATTAAGTATTTTCATATCCATAATGTTTATGAATATCATTAATATATTTAATTTAGGATCTATAACACCCTTCTGGTATTTGAGTAATATGGAAATCAAGAAAGAATGTTTACTCACCCATCATACTCATCTCAATTGTAGATTTCGTAATATTCGAAAATGATTTTATTAAATATTATTGATTTGATCCCAATATTATATCATCAACAAAAATTTAAATGATCACTTTTTTATTTATTTGTATTAATTATTGGATTATAAGTTACCATAACAAACAAATTGTAGAAAATATACTATTATTCTATTATACCATGCTCTAGGGGATTTCATAAGGCCATATAATACTTTGGTATGTTTGTTAACATATTCAGGATACTTTTTATCTTCAAAAACATGATATTGTTCAAAAAAACATGCAGTTGAAAATATACATTATGAAAATAACACATTAAAACCATTTAATCAAGATTGATATTAAATAATGCAATAAAGGATAATAGAATATTAATATAGTCAAGTTTAGCTACTAAAGCATAAGTTTCTTCATTATCTGTTCCTTCTTATTGATAATATCCTTTAGAAACATTACTTTATTTGTTTTTAATAAATATTCCATTTCCCTTACAATTTATTATGAACCATTTTACACTAATTAAATAGATTTATTAAGTTCATTCAACCAAGGACAATACATAATTCCATTTGATTTCATTTAGTGTATCTTGTATTTCTTTAATCCAATATTTAACACATAAAGGCTCATTAGTACTTTTAGGTTTGAATTAAGATATAATTTCTATATGTTATACTTTATTTCAAAAAAACTTCTCATTATTAATGGTTGATTTATATCACCAATGATATTATCACTAGGATTATTCTTACGAAACAACTGATTTGGCTTTTGTAAAACACTTTCATCAATATAAGTTAAAAAGTCCTCTGGAGTGAATACATGATAAAAAATTTCTTCAATATGTTCCTTATTAATATAATCTTCTATCAAAGGCTGATAATTAGTTTTGTAAAACACCTTAGATTATGTAGGTTGAGGTTGGTTAAAAATAAAAGGATATGTCTTATAATATTATTATGTACTGTCTCCTCAACATAAGAATTTTTTTAATGGAAACTCTATAAACCGTAGGAGTAGTGGAATTTCCTAATATAATACCTTCCACATATTTGGGTGTGAATTTATGTAAATTTTCTTTTGTAATATTAATGTATACTTTCAATCTGAATACTTTGAAGAATGAAACATTTGGTTTTCAGCCAGTCCATATTCATATCGTGTTTTATTTTGAAATAGTATAATAAAAACTCGATTTATTTTAATACAATAAGTACTCATAGATTCATCCCAAAATGATTTTCAATAGAATATTAACTCAACATGGTTCTTGTTATCTTCTAAAGAATAGGTTTTCTTCTTTCAAAAACCCCATTTTTTAGAGTACTATGAGCTAAAATGTTATGTGTAGTTCCTCTCTTATTACAAAATGTTTCAAAATCAGAATTTACAAATTCTCCACCATGATCAATATGAATATTTTTCAAAGGAATGTTTTTATTATTTTTATCTTTTCATATTAATGTTTTAATATAAGAATAGAATTTATATTTCTTTAATACAAAATTTACCCATTTATATCTAGTGTTGTCATCAACATAGATATATATATTTCATTCCCTATAATACTTCCAGTTTCTATAGGAACTAAAAAATCAATATCCACCAATTACAACGATCCATATTTTGATACATCACTAATTGATTTAAAACTTGACTTATATTGCATTGCATATTGACATGGGTCACAAACTTTTAAATAATAAAATATCTGCTATTTTAGATCCCTAAAAATCATTTTCTTACAATATATATATATGTTCCTAAGGTTAAAATGTCTTGACCTTATATTCCATATACAATATTGATCATCCATTTTTTAAGGCATGGTATGCCTTAGTTCCTAATGTAATATATGATTAGAGTGTAAACATTCTCATATCTATGGGAAAAATAAATGTGTTCTTCCTTGGAATTGTGTTCTATACATTTATCATTCCTAAAATTCACAAGGTAACCATCATCACATAATTTACATAGGCTTATATGGGTTTATAAGAACATTTACAAATAAAACATTTTATATCATAGCTTTTAAGAGATGAAAAATATACCTATACCTATTATCAATCCTGGAAAATTATATCTGAATGTAACTCTTCAACCATTAATTTTAATAATATTTTTAATAAAGTATTTTTTACTAGTAATATATTGGGAAAATCCACTATCCTTATACCATATGTTGTTTTGTTGTTGGTAAATTTTTTTTTTCATGAAAATAATGCAATTAGGATTTTATAATCTTAACATTCGTGGATCCAAAAATGTTAGAAGGAAAACATTTGGGAACCTACATTTGTTCTGAATGATGGTCGTTATAGAACCCAGAATATTTAATTTATTTTAAGGGATAATTTTTATTACAATTCCCCCCACATTTATATTATGAAAAACTGGTTGAATTTTTAGGGAGAAAATAATTGTTACTAATAATGGTTTTGAATGAAAATATCAGATTCCCAAACTTTTACCTTATGGACAATGATGTTTATACATTTTCTCAAAACCTTATTTACCAGTGATAAATTTTTTCAATAGTTTTTTTAAGGGAATGATTTCCCACATTAGTCTTATATCTAAATTCTATACACATTAGTATTCGATTAAAATATGAGTTTGAATCTAAAACATTTTTCATAGAAATTAATTTTTCAATATATTTTGGAATATTTTCCTTCCTAGAATTAGCGTCCTCATGTTTTTTTAAAATACAATCAACATGAAAATTTTTCTTATGATGATATTTATAAAGATATGATATTTCATTTTAAAAAAAATTTATTCTAGCATTTTCCTTTTTTGATCCATATTAACTTTTCATTTTTCATTTTCATGAAATTATGAAAATCTAAAAATTTCATTATATGATGGTAATGTATTATTATCACCAGATGAGGATGTTTCTTCTTCTGAAGATGATGAATTCATATCACTAGTATAAGTTTCAGTTAAATACATATTAATCATTGATTCATAAGTGTGTACCCTTTCAATGAAATGTTGATTTTAATTAGGTATTTTTGAAATAATACCAATAATATTTAGTCAATAATTCTACTTTCTTAAATATTCATATGAAGAGTCTCCTCTAGTAGAAATCCATAAATCATTTTACTCTATTAATTTATTCCCTTTTGACTTATATTAATTTTTTTTATTTATCTCCAAATGTATTAATTTTCTATATTTTATTTTCATCTTTGGGAAATCTAGTCTGACATTTCCACATTTCATGCACTATTAACAAGTAACTTTATTATCATCCTCATGTTTGTTTATTTTATTTTATATGTACTAAAATTACTTCTTTACAACAATCTTGTTTATCCTTAGAAAAAGATATTCTAACTCATTCTCCGAATGTTATGAATTACTCAGATCTGAATGAATCACTTTTTTCTTTTCCTTCGTAAAATTAATAGTATACTTAGGATTCTTGTATTTTTTATCAGATTTGTAGTAGTTGTAAATGAAACACCAACATTCATTTATTGGACTTTCTGTATCTCTTTTTTATCTACTCCCATATTGTAAAAGAGTTACAAAAAAACTCAGCAAGAGTAACACCTATAACCTTTCTTGATTCATCCATAATACTTATTTTTGATTCCTACTCATTGGGTATGATATTTATGATCTTATCTATAAGAGTTTCATCATTTAGTCCATTATCTCCAATAGATTTAAGACTATTAAAAATTGTTATAAATCATTTTTTACCTTATAAACAGGTTCTCCATATTGTAATTAAAAATAATGATAGTCTTCTCTTATCATGGATCTTATAGTCTCATCCACTTCTGATGTACTAAAATGAGAAATCAACAGTTTCTTCAAAATACTATTGGCTACTTCATAAGATGAAATCTGGCTATATATATTTATAGTCATTGAACACAGTAACATATTTAATACCTTGTAATTCAGTTGATAATATTAATTTTCTTCATTGGTAAAGAGTCTAACTTATTTGTTAAGAATTTTATATTCTCCAGTTAGTATAACAAAATTTTCAAGTCCAATGTTTATCAAAAAAGTCTTCATTATATCTATCCAATATTCATAATAATTTCCATATAAAATTGGTGTCCTTGTTGGATTGATATTTTCAATTGAATATATATTATGTCCTTTAATCATTAAAACAATTCACAATTCCTTTTTCCATAGTACTCGTTACTGTAATAAATACATATAAACAAAAGGATTATAAAATAAATATAACTAAAATGAAAAATTAATGTAAGATAATACATAATATGTGGAATATTCCATGGATATCAATTGTTGGATTGTAATATATATGTCAATGGATTAATACAATAGGGGTGAATTGTAGGTTTAAACACTTAATTTTAATCCATACAAGTATTTAATTTTAAATAATATTAACTAATTAAAGTCATAATACATATTAATGTGTTAGAATATTAATCGAATAGTTACATGTTTCTAGTTATAAAAATATTATAATCTAGTTTATTGTGATAATGTAATCTATAGGTCATAAATGTAATTAATTATATTCACAGTTGAAAGGATTTATGCAATTTATGATTATAATAGATCGTAATCACAATGGTTACAATGATCAGAGGAATACAACACAACGATTCAATAATAATGTTTACTGAATATTTTTTAGCAATTAAAAACATAATAATCACTAAAATCAAAATTACAAAGATCCTAATTATAATATATTGAAAAATTACCTTAATCATATTAGTTACGATAAAAAATAATCAATAGAAAAATGAATATTGAAAAAAATTCACTTTCTGTTACAATGTACCTGAAATGTAAAAAATTAATTTTTTTAACTAATGGAGAAGGGTATCCAATAACCTTGTATAGAGTTCCATTTATTTATATGTACAAGGCAGGCTGTCATACCAGCACCAGGGTAATCCCTTGATATGATTATACGATTCTAACTTGTTATCCCCATCATCCTTCAATTAAGTAGGTAATAAATACCTTTGTCTTCCTAGGCTCGTAATCCCTCAATTTACAAAATACAGGAATTTATGTCTACATATCAATGTAATACCTAAATTATAATCCCCAATAATCAATGTCGGACTTGGAAATACAAAATTATCGAGAGTAAAAAGTATGTAGAATGACCAGTTTACAACATGACTTCATAGTCTTCCACATGAGGCATATGCTTGGAAGAGCTATCATAGGATTTCTAGAATTCGTCAAAAGTATTAATATTATTCAAATGAATTAGTTTTTTGTAGAAAAATATCCCAATAATCCTCTTGGTTTCCAATGGTCATATTTTATCCTAAAAATGTAGAGGAACATAGAAACATATCACTCTAACAATCATCTTGTTACTAAAACAATGACATAGGTTTATAATGAAAATTGGTATAGAATATAGTACATAATTTTGATTAAAAGGTTTACCTTTCTATATGATACTATTTTATAGATATGATAGAATGGGTCTGAAAATAATTTTAATCTTATGATAAAATATAATTTTGTATTGTAAAGGTGTACGATGAATACAGATAAGATAGTGAATATGATTTGTCGTGTCGGTGCGATACTGAACAGTGTATATAATTGAAATTGTAAGAAGTGAGTATAATGAAAATTATATTTTGGGATCTAAGTATAATCTTGTAATATAGTCATACTAATGCGTTTGATTATTATCCTATTCATATGAAAAATTGTAACGATTAAAAGTAAATGAAAATACTTAATTAATGATAAAACCATAAATGAATTTATTAAATATATAGTTTTTTTTACAAAAAAATAGTAATAAAAAAGTAAAAAACAATACTTTTGACTCAACAGAAAATGCATTAAATTAATGGTTCTGTGGGAATTTTTGATATCATGATGTGATATTTATATTTTCTTTATAAAAAAGTAATTTTGGATATGATACGACCAAAACTGTTTTTTATAGTAAAGGACCATGTGATGGTATGTATTTCATTATGTATGATTTTTTAGTTTGAAGATAGCTAAAATTATTGATACGTAAGTTCTAGAAATGAAAAAATTTATTTAAATAGTTATAATGCAAGTTGTTTTTATTTTTGAATACTATCATGTAAAATAATTACCCCAAAACTATTTTTTTGAATATATGATAGTTCTATAATATGAATAACTAGATCATGACATTGTAGATATTCTATAATTTATTATAAGATAATTTAAAGACCAGGTTTCAGTAGATGATAATGATAATAATGAGCTATAAATGATGTATGATGTTTTAAAATGAATTTCACCTAGATAAATAACTGGTCATATTCCCAATATCACCACATCAGAGATGGACTAGATAGAGTTTTATTTTTAAATTTTATTTTACTTAATAATATCAATTAATTGACATGGTTATTGCATTTATAATTATATTTAGTTCTCACGAGGATTTCTAAAATAGGACTTTCCAATTAATCCGTGTCCTGATGCAATGTTTTTAATAAATTTTTTTCATCCACTTATTTAAAAATGGTAGGTTTCCTTTGAGAAAATTGATTTTGTATCTTGATGCTTATGAGTTTTTGTAGTACCAAATCTATTTATGAACTTGGGTTTTTTTATGGGAATAAATCTTTGAATTAATATTAATAGAAGATCCATATCATAGCTCATTGTGAGGAAAAATAAGATGAACTACAAAATATCTTTAATTGATAGTGAATGTTGGAGTTCAATTATAACACCATAAACATTTTTTGTTCATTATATCAGGGAAAATCTATTTGAATTAGTATTGATTCATATCTTTTCCTTTATGACATCCTCGACGTAGTGAGTGAATAGTTATAAATATTTAGTGACCCTTTGATCAATATTGAGATCTATCAAAACAAGCAATCACCTATAGTGAATATTTCGACACATTTTCATCATATGATCCATGAATTTGATCATATTGGTAAACTAAGAAAAGTATTTATTTCACTATAATTATAATTTAAATCTTGTATTTTTTAGAATTCTTGACTTTATGGGTCATGTTTTAGGCATTCTTATCAATGAAATGGCACGATTTTTTTGAAGATGAAATGATTTCAAACACTAATTATGAGACTCCCTATACCAGTACTATGAGAGAATGTACTAGAAATTTTATTTTTAGACATATTCTATGATACCAAATGAGATGAACAAGACATAAAATATATATATTTTATATCATTTCAATAATCTAAACATTACATCAAAACAAAAAAAAACTAATCCCAGAACACAAAGGATTTGTGCCTTTAGATATTAGACATATAATTTTATTATTTTAAAATAACTATTTGAAATTTCCCAAAAATAATCTTCTCATTTGAAACCCTTTTAGAATCATTAAACATAATACTATACTTTTTAACCTATTTTATGGTAACATAAGAAATTATGAGAATAGATTCATAAAAGGGTAAATATATGATATATCAATCGATGATAATATGCGATAATAAGAGGTAAATGTGCATATGAAAACATAATTAATACGCAAAGAAAAAACCTAAGAGAATCATACCCAATAAAAAATAGATCATAAACCATGAGTTATGATGTATTGTTTTGGGATAACATAAAAAATGAGTTATATTTAATTGTATTGATGTGTGAATAATTATGATCACAATATATCAAAGTGGTAAAATACAGATCATATGTAATTAAAAAATTAATAGTAGTCCTAATCTAGGCCATAAATTAAATTTTTATAAAAACAAAGGATTACAATGCATTATGTTGTGATTATGAATAATCATTCTAACATATTACGTTATGAGAAACCCCAAATTTTGGAAACAAATTAATTTTTTAGAAAACAAAATTATGACCATGAATTATCATGTGTGATATAAACAATTACCTAAACAATTATGAGGATATATCATGTAATGATAAACCATATATTTGTGTTCCATTGATAATGATAACTTTCATAATCCCATAATATTTTAATACACCAATGAAAAATAAATTTTCTTTTTTTAAATAACGTAATATAATACCAAAATCCCTACAGAGAAAGAATGTGTATGGTTTCATTAGATAAAATCTCTAGTAGCGCATAAGAAGAATTAAAGGTTTTTACCAATGAAGAAAAAATGTTTTATAAGAACTTTAGAGAATTCCTTTTTAATAAAATAATAATAATTACATTTTATTTTTAAATAATTTTTCCCTTAAAGTAAACATATTTATTAAAAAACTCAAATTACGTTGAAAATCCATAAAAATTGAAAAAATAATATTCATAAAAGAACATATATAAAACCAAGAAAATTTTTTCTTCTGTTAAAAAATAAAAATGAATAGTTTTTATAATTTTGTAATGAGATTTAAAGTCATTAGAAAAATAATTATGTGGGAAATGTTAAAAAAAACCATTAAAAAATTAATTAAGTCCAAATAATATAAAATAACAATAACTGATCCTAGATCTTAAGGTAAAAATTTCAATAATACAATAGAGATATTATAGACATTTAGGAAAATTATTCTTATCTAAATACTACATATAAGGTAAGATCTCCTTACAAACATTTATTTTAGTTTAATTGTGAAACAAAGTGAGGGGGGGGATAAAAATGAGACATTTAGAACATATAATTAACTATAGTTTAATATAATCTATCTTTTTTCAGAGAGAAAAACATATAATTTCTATAACGGGGTGTTTTATTATAGAAAAACTTGATTTTTATGTTGGTTTGAAAAATAAACTGTTATAGATTTAGAAAAATCCTATTCAAAATAAGTTAATGACTGATCATGAAATGTATTTGAAAATTAAAAAAATTATATGAAAGAAATTATAATTCATTCATGAGGTAGTATATACACCACATAATGAATTCATATTTTGAATATATAAAATATCTCAATGAACAAAAATTCAGATGAGAAAACACAAATATTTTTAATAAAATTTATTTAAAAAATAATAATTTTCCAAAAAATTAGATTATAAATTGTGCTGTAAAACCATGAATAATTTTATAGTAATACCTGTTTATAAAACTAATTTTTATAGATGGAAATTTTTATTATATGTAAATGTTTTAAAAATGATATAACCCAATGAGAAGACGTTGAGTTTATAAAAAACATTTTATAGATTTCACAATAAATAAATCAAAAATTTATATGAAGAAGTGTACATGAAATGGGATTTTAAATCAAATTAAATATAATATAGAAATGAGAATATAATTCAATCTGACTTTATGTTCACTATATAAACAAAACAGTTCGTACTTTAATATATGTCTCATAAAAGAAAAAGTTTATATAAAAAACCTCACTTTTACTCCCAACATCAATGGAAGTAATTTAAATTCTATTATAACAAACATAAAGATATTAATAAAATATTGGAAACCCTAACTCCTATATTTTAACTTTTTAACTATATAATTATAACCATTCATTACATATATATTTGTTAGTTATTCTCTATTTTTCTCATAAGATGTTAGTAGTTTTGACTGTCTTATACAAGTATCATAATGGCAATGTCAATCCCCAATCATTGATATAAAAAAAATTATTCAATGATTACTCAAGGTAGCGGAATAATTTTTTTCCAATAATTTATTCATTAAAATGTTTAATTTATGGGATATATGGATATGGTTCAAGAGAAAAAACTGATGATGGGCATGTTTTGTCTAATTTACTGATAAAAACCTATTACTATATATTGATCAATAATTTTTTATTCATAATTCTTCCACCATATTCAATAAAATCATTAATATAATATATTACCATATTTAGTTTCATGATACTTATTCTTGATGAAGATGATGATGTCATTATATCATTGTTCATGAAGGTGGTTGAACCGACACAAACAAGAACATGTTATACTAATGGATGAGTAAGATAGTAAAGTTATAAAATAATAATATCATTTAATCACAAGAACAATTAAGTAATTATAAAATCATTATATATGATAATGGTATTTGGGTAGAGTGTATATGAAAAGGTAATTATAAAGGATATTTGAGATCAATGTGATTTGACAAATTCACTCATTTCCATAATAGATTCCTTCAGAATAAAGGATTTATGATTCCCTATTTAAACTAGTGGATACTAAATGAATAATAATGATTTGTTATAGGAAACATGGTGAGTGATTCGTGATTCAACAAAATTTAAAGAGTTATTATGGATTGATAGAGGAGGGGTCCATTTATTGGGGAGTTTTCATTGGCACTTCCAAAAATACTCATTTCAACGATGTTAGGGTGTAATTTTAATTTAATTTTTGATAAAAAAAGTGTAAAATAATGAAGATGGATTGTGAATACCTTTATCTAATAAATTTAATTATTACTTATTAGTATATTTTAAGTATTTATCCCTTATTTTATCCCTTTTTACTCAATTCTATAATCACCATGATAACTCAATTTTTTCTTCGGAAACATATTTTTATACAAGAAAATAAATAAAACTCCCTTACTAAATAATGAATGTTTATTATAAATTTAATGGCCATTTAATTTTATTTAAATTTATAAAAATTGATAATTTTTTTAAATAAGTACATAAAATAAATTGAAATAATTGTTTTTATAAAGGAATAACTATTGAAACATTATGTGTTTTTAATATAATTTCATATAAATTACTAAATGAATGATTACAAATGTGTTGGTTCATAAATTGAAACATTTTATTTGAATAATCCATTAAATGGGACCAAGTGAATTTATTATTATAACAATACATAATACTAAAAAATGGTTGGTTAAAAAAGTCAATTTTCAAAAATAATTAAATTTGTCCATATCATATTTCAATTCATTATTTGTCTTTTAACAACTTTATTTTATCAACCCATTTTTATTAAAATGTTTCTTTGAAAATTATATATACATCAAATCATTATTTAAAAACAATAATATGTAAATTATACAAAATATACTTTTTTAATATAGAATATTTTATTTTTATATAGATTTTTATATAATTATATATTATTAGGAAAATATATAAATTTCATTTTGTTACAAAGAATTAATTTTTTTAATATACAAATTAAATACATTCATTCCCAAGGAAAATATATCCAATGACTATTTAAAATGGTCATATATCTATTAGGTATATATATATTTTCCATATTTAATTCCTATATATATACTTACATGTCACGAACCAGGTCGGGTCACCATCAGACCCGGTGCCCAACCTGGTACGCGACATGGCCTGAAGGGCGTTCCCGATACCCACGGGCTGGAACAAGTTCCCGGGTACCAAACAATACATAGGAATGATTTACCCAAAATAAAATATAGAAGGACAATTAACAAGATAAAAAAAATACAACAGGAAGTAGGCAACCAAACACGCCTTTACACTGTAACTAGGTTTAGAGTTTACAATTCAACTAAAACCAAAAGGGAACTACAACCAAGTTAGAAAACTAAAAACACTATCTCAAGACTCCAAGCCACATGAGAAGTCATACCTCCAAGCTACCCACACCAACCTGCAAGAGGAGACCGACAACAATCTGAACCACCATCACTGAGCACGATGTCAAAACCAGGAATACACATGAAACAATGTCTACAAACACCCAATGGTGTATGTAGGGTGTGAGCCAAAATCCTAGTAGGATGTCACCCAATAAAAAGGTTCCACATATAAACATTAAATGACAAATACATTTGTAGGATAAATAAAAGAAAGGACACCACAACTTAATTATTTTAAATAAATGGTTTCAATAAGGAAAACACTTTTAAAGAAAACAACTTAAATATAAGAAAACACACTTTCTTAAAAGAAAAACTCAATACTTCACAAAAACCAAAAAGATACATCATATGCTGATAGTGGGTGTATAGTAGTCCAGAAGAACCAAATGTGGGAGAGGCCCTAAAGGTACTAAAAAAGTAATGGGACTCTAGAACCACGCACCTCGATGAACAGTGTATGAATCACAACAAAATACATTCTCATGCACGAGCCACTAGACATGGAAACACATCCATAACCTAGTGGTCTCTGATCATCATCCAATGTTTAGTTAGTGTTGTACATGTCAATCCAACTAAGTGAATCTAGGCTGTGGCCACTCCTGATTCACTATCACTCTAGTCTAGTCCGCCCACCTAGTACCCAGGCTTCCCCTTTTGTGCTCAAGATGTTCAAATTTCACATTTCATGCCAAACTCAGACAAATAAAACAAACATGGTATAACAAAAACCAAACACCACACATACACACACACACACAGAAAACCATTAAACAATGTATGCATGCCAAAATACTTTACCCAACTCAATTGATACAATTTTATTTCATTACAGAAAACACTTTATTAATATATTTTAAATTCGTTGCCAACAACTTATTTAAAAAGAAACATAAAATTACTAACACAAAAAAAACAACACATCCCTCCACCCTGACTAACATACCTGACGCCACATGAATAAAACAACATGCACAACTCACATCAATTAATAACTCAGTCGCACGGTTAAAAGACCATTTTCTCAATTAAACAAAACACAAAAAAAATTATTACACAATTCCAGAAGATGGGACATGACTTTAAACACCAAGGACTCACTCAAATTAACTTTTCGGAAAAAATGAATATATAAGCTACTCCAGAACATAAACTAAAAACCTTTTGCATTTTTCACAAAACAGACACACACATTATAAAAATACTAGTAGTCAACTCAACAAACATTTTCACTACAACAACCCACTCACCCAACACAATACCATAACTTATGATCAGATATATGCAACGCCATATCAAAACACAATTAACACCACCTGCACAAAAGAACTGATAACTACAGGTATTTAAACACTAACAATTGACTAAATACAAGTTTCCTAACAATGAACGTACATGCACCACATGACAGACTGCTAAATGAAAATAATGCATAGAAAAACTTCAAGAAAATCAAATCTGTACCCATAAGAATTAATCAAGTAATATTATTAATTAACTATGTAAGAAAATTAACTTATCAGACAATGTTTAAATGTGGAACCAACTACCTCAGGTGTCGAAAACCTCAAAATTGACATGAAATCATCAAATTGGAGCATGTAACTTCAATCACATATCATTCTCACAACAATAATCCTAATAGGAACCCAAAAACAAGATATCGTACCAACATAGAGACACAAATAATAATTTTTAAGGAACTTAACACCTACTAAAAATAATAAAGGAAGGAAAAAGAGGGACCTATTCGGGGGGGGGGGGGGGGTTGCGCACGAGGCAGGAGGGGGAGATGCCGGTCGGGGAAGTTAGAGCAGCATCGACCAGCGAGGGAGGTCACACGAATTCGCGAGCTGGCCTGGTCGGGGGCCGGATAGATCAGAGGGCGTCGGGGTTCGCCGGACAGAGGAAGGAGGTGCTGGGGTTTGGCGCAAAGAAGATCGGGGTGGTGCTGTGGGGTTAGGTGTTGTGAGGCATCACAGGAGAGGGAGACGGAGCTGCGGTCGGGGCTGCCGAAAATAGGAGGAGGCAGCCAGGTTCGGTGTGCCTCTTCACCAGGGGCTCAGCCGAACAGGCGTGGGGGGTTTGTGGGAGCAGTGCGAGGTGGTGCGAGGGGAGTCGGGGGACCAGAGGAGTGCGGGGCGCCGGAGGGAGGTGGAAAGGGGTGCGGCGCGACGGAAAGGGAGAGGGGACTATGGGATAAGGGCAGGAGAAGTAGGGACGAGGGGGGGGGGGGTTGCGACGAGAATGGGAGAAGGAAAGGGGGAAGATGGGGCACGAACTTCAGTGCGCATGCAGGGGGTTCAGAACACTAGAAAGTAAATTAAAATAAATAATAATAATAATAATAATAATAAATATAAGTTAATAATAATAACTTAATAACAATACTCTTATATTAATAAATATAGTGAGTATAATATTAATAATAATATTATTAATAATAAACAAAAATGAGAATATAAATAATAAATAGAGTAACTCAATTATAATCATTAATATAAATAATAATAATACATGATAATAATTAATAATATCTTTAATAATAATATTACTATTATTAGGATAACAATTTATTTATCTATCTCTTATTATATTGTTTTTCTTTTATTTTATGACTCATTTAATTTTATTTCATCATTGTTAATTAATTTCATTCAAGTATTAGCACATCGGGAAGACGAGCGGGGAACCGAGAAAGGTCACGCGGTGACCCGGGTGAAGTTGTGCAGCTTAGACCGTCTCCTGCCCATGCGTCGGATGCCGCCAAGCCCAAAATATTCATTTATCTGAAAAATGTAAAATTGAACGTCAGGTGGGTCACATGGCTGTGCTGGTGGAGTCTCAAGGCATCGCAATTATGTTTCGCTCGTACGTCGCACACTGTCAATCCCCGAGGAGTCGGGTGAGGTTGCGTGCCAAAGCCAAAACGAGTATTTCTTTAAATAATAACCCAAAGATTTTATATCGGCTTCAACCCAAACTACCAAATTACATGAAAAATTATAAAATAACTTATTTAAAGATGACGGTGTGGCAATTCTCCATACCATAAAGCATTCCTCCCCCGGAAAGCCACAACTAAGGCTGAACCCCAAACTAGAAACTGATACCCCAATAAGGTTCAAAGAGGATCCCCATAATCAACAAGCAAAAGAGGCTGAAGCATCGTGCTCAAAGAATGTAACACAAATGACAGCCTCAAGAAACATGTAAAAGGACATTTTGATATATGTTGCCCACCCTAAAGAGCTAGAACACCTCCAGTTGACTGATCCAGGAAAGCGACTCTCACACCCACGAAAACCAACCTCACGGGTCGAAACGTCTCAACACTATTAAACGAAAACCAAAACATTTAGCTAGAGTGAACAAAAAATGTAACACCATGTCCAAGGAATACTCTTATCACCTATCACCAAATCATCATTAGAAACAGAACCAAAAGGTCATCATGGGGAAACCCGAGAGGCTCCCCACCATTAAGAACCAACCAACGCCCAAGGCGAGACTTGAAGACCGAAATAGAGATATCCGAGCGGACTCCCCTCCATTAAATAAAATTCTAGCACTGATTCATTCCAGAGACATTCTTGTGAGACCCAACGTGGGTCTCCCCACCATTAAAACTAAATAAAGGTATAGAAAAGTGAAAATTTATCAATGGTGGCAAAACACACCACCACAAGGAGCGGGGAGGGAGGAGCCTGACCACCGGGGTGTCAAAACCACAACCTAATTCCCGACCAACCCATCCACATCCCGGGATGAGAATTACAAAATTTTGGGACTGATTTCCCGAACAGACTCTCAAGGACCACTAAAAGTGATTACATTCAATGGGATGCTACCCCCAAGACTTCAAGGAAACGAGGCAGACATACCTCCACATAGTCACTGAAACCTCACGCAACCAAATGGTTCGTTCAAAACAGAACAACCATAGAAAACAATTAAATCTGATTTCACTTTCAACACTGAAGATCGAAATAATGTTGGGGTCCCGTACACTCCTGGGGTTCTTGAGAATGTTCCAGATTCACTCCAAGGCCTATGGCTGGAGCCCTGATGTTTGAAGCGTCTCCTGCCTCGCAGTCAGGTATTGAAAACTCCTGAACGGAGTTTCTCATTTTGGTGTCACACACAACCACACTACAACCGAGGCAGCAGCAGCAAACACAACATATTACGACATCCAATTACACTCACACTGAACATTCAACAAAACTAGAGCTTAGATGGTACACACACATCACCCATTGTTACACTAAATGAGGACATGACACCAAAAAACATTACTGATGATGATCGTTGTTGTCAAGAGAGAAATTATGGTGTGAAAGACTCTAAACCGCCCCTTGGACAACACATGATTCCTGAAAACGACCAGAAAAGCCTCATACGACTAGGTCTCCCAAACTAGTAGCCTAAAACGAACGTTTTCATAAAAAAAACAAACCAAATACCAAAGTTAATTTAGAACAATAGACCGGACTAACATCTTTGGGTCGCTTCCACCTTTTACCCACTGGAGCTTCCATTACCGCTTCAAAACTACCGTTAACTATCAAAGGGACCCCACGCTGCAAGATGTCACTCAACCATGACCATCGCAGCTGATAAAAGCACGTCAAGCCTTTCAAGACATTGGTCAACACTAATATCTCTGAACAAACTTCACCCTTCCCTGTTGGAATTACTTTCACCGTTTCAAGGGGTAACCTTCAGACGCAACGACGTCAAACTTCATACCTGACGACTCAAACAACTCCAAGAGACTGAAACTCCCTTCAGCTCCCCTCGCATCTATCATCCCGCTGCGAGAGGATCCATATAGTTGTAAAAAGAAGAGGTGGGTTCAATTATAGAATTCAAGAAGATACTCTTCTGATCAACTGGAGGGTCGGCTAATGGCGAATTACCCGTAGCTGCACTTCAATCACTTGTCAACGCTGTATCAGTGGGGCATATACTAGTCAAGAAAGGAAACCATGGACCCAACAAAACTATTCCAACGGTGAAGACATATCATAAGCGAACACCAAACATGCATGGGAAACCACTACAAGGTCTATTCGATTCACTTTTCAAAAGAATTAACTTGTTATAATCATGCATACCAACTTACAATGAAGAATTCAAACTGAGGAAACAAATCAGTCAGAAGGGATCCTCAGCTCAAAATGCATCACATCCAAAATTTCCAAAACACAAGGACACACCACACAAACATAGTTTACTAAAACACCAAATTTCTCATTAATAAATTTTTTTGAAAAAAACAAATCCAGTGGGTTTCACAAACACCAATGGTGTCCCATGGGCCTCACACATGCCTGTTCTCGTGCCACACCAGCACCCACCTCATATCCATCCAGGCACTCATCCGCTCGTGCCATTAACCCTTTCAATTTCAATATAAATTCACGCATATGGTTTCCCATGAGAACACCAAGGGTAAAAACCAAGCCTTTCAGTTTATTAAAAAACCAAAACATCCAACCCACACTTTTAAAACATAATACCTCATTTTATTTTTAATGTTCTTTATTTCAAAACATTTTCCAAAACATTTTCCAAATCCAAATCATTTTTACTTAAAAAAAATGTCCACAATTCCAAAACAAAGAAATGAGAAATAGCACAAGATAAAACTAGTGTCAGCGGGTGACTATAACACATGGTTTGCGGTCGTACGCCAATCACACCGCTTCTACAGAGAGTATTCTAGGACAACGTCCCTAGCTCCTCATGGCTTCCCAGACCCTGTGAGTGCACTTGGACCACTGACCCTATTCATTTTTCATTTCCCCAAAAGGAAATTAACCACACTGACCAAAGGTTTAAACAAACCTCAACTTGCTTTGGTAACTCGAGTCCTGCCATGAGGGATACTGCCCAGGAACCTTACTCATAGCCAATACGTCATGTCCCAAAAACCATAACTCCGGTCTACTGTGACTCTATCCCAAAAGAAAAAGACCAAAGAGAGCAAACATTCACCTCTGATACCATTTTTTAATGAACCAGGCCGAGTCACCATCAAATCCAGTTCCCAAACTGGTCCGCGACATGGCCCGAAGGTCGTTCCGGATCCCCATGGGCTTGCACAAGTGCTCGGGTATCAAACATTACATGGGAAAGATTTACCCAAAATAAAATACAGAAGGATAATTAACAAGATAAAAAACTATAACTGGAAGCAGGCAAAAAAATATGCCTTTACACTGTAACCAGGTTGAGAGTTTACAATTAAACTAAAACCATAAGGGAACTATAACCAAGGAAGAAAACTAAAAACTATATCTAAAGACTCCAAACGACATGATAAATCATACCTCCAAGCTACCCACACCAACCTGCAAGAGGATACCGACAACAATCTGAACCAACATCATTGATAACGATGTCACAACCAGGAAAACACAAGAAACAAAGTCTAAATACACTCAAAGGTGTACGTAGGGTGTGAGCCAAAATCCCAGTAGGACTTCACAAAATAAAGAGGATCCACGTATAAACATTAAATGAAAAATGCATTTGTATACTAAATAAAATAAAGGACACCAAAGCTTAAACAATTTTAAAGAAACAATTTCTATAAGGAAAACACTTTTAATGAAAACAACTTAGATAAAAGAAAACACACTTGCTTAAAAGAAAAACTCATACCTTCACAAAAACCCAAAAGCAGCACTGTATGCCAACGGTGGGCGTATAGTAGTATAGGAGAACCAAAAGTGGGAGAGGACATAATGGAACTAAAAAAGGAATGGGACCCTAGAACCTCGCATCTCGGTGAACAGTATATGAATCACAACAAAATATATTCTCATGTAAGATCCATTAGACATGGCAACACATCCATAATCTAGTGGTCTCCAATAATCATCCAAAGTTTAGTTATTGTTGTAAGCATCAATCCAGCTAAGTGAATATGGGCCAGGGCCACTCCCGAATCATTGGCACACTAGTCTAGTCTGCCCACCTAGTACACAGGCTTCCCTTTTTTGTGATCAAGATGTTAAAATTTCACATTTCAGGCCAAAATCAGACAAATAAAACAAACCGGGTGTAACATAAACCAAATTCCACATTTACACACACACAGAAAACCATTAAACAAAGTATACATGCCAAAGGACTTTACCCAACTCAATTAAAACAATATTCTTGCATTGCTGACAACTCTTTATTAAAACATTTTAAATTATTTTCCATGAACTTATTTAAAAAGAAACATAACATGACTAACACAGAAGAAACAAAACATACCTCCACCCTGACCAACATACCTAACGCCACATGAAGAGAACAACCAGCATGACTTGCATCAATTAATAACTCAGTCGCACGGTTAAAAGACCATTTTCTTGATTAAACAGAAAACTAAAAATTTTATTACACAATTCCAGAAGATGAGACATGACTTTAAACACCAAGGATGAACGCAAATTCCCTTTTCGAAAAAATGCATATGGAAGCTGCACCAGAATATAAACTGCACACCTAGTGCATTTTTCACAAAATAAACGCACACTTTATAAAAACACTAGTAGACAACTCAACAAATGTTTTACCCGCATCAACCCACTCACCCAACACAACAACATAACTAATGATCAGACATATGCAATGCCATATCAAAACACAATTAACACCACTTGCATGAAAGAACAAACTACTTCACATATTTAAACACTAACAATTGACTAAATACAAGTTTCCAGACAAGGAACGTACCTACACCACATAACATACTACTAAACCAAAATAATGCATATGAAAAATTTAAGATAATCAAATAATCACCCATATAAATTAATCATGTAATATTATAAATTAACTGAGCAAGCAAATTAACTTATCAGACAACGTTTAAATATGGAACTACCTACCTCAGGTGTCGAAAACATCAAAATTGACATGAAATCTTCAAATTGGAGTGTGTAACTTCAATCGCGTGTCATTCTCACCATAATAAGCCTAACGTGATCCCAAAAACAAGATATCAAACAAGAACAGAGACAAAAAACAATTCATAAGGAACTTCACACATGCTAAAAAAACTCAAGGAAGGTAAAAGAGGGACCTATCTGGGGGGTTTGAGCATGCGTTAGTAGGGAGAGACGCCAGTGGGGGAAGATGGAGCTGTGCTGACTAGCGAGGGAGGTCGCGCAACTTCGTGAGCCGGCCTGGTTGGGGGTCAGATAGAGTATAGGGTGTCGGGGTTCACCGAACAGAGGAAGTAGGTGCTGGGGTTCGGCGTGAAGAAGACCAGGGCGACACGTTGGGGTTAGGCGGTGCGAGGAATCACTGGAGAGGGAGACAGAGAAGGGTCTGGGCTGCCGGTAGAAGGAAGAGGCCGGATGTTTCGGTGTGCCTCTTTACTAGGGGATCGGCCAAACAGGTGTGGAGGGTTCGTTAGGGTGGCGTTAGGCGGTGCGAGGGGAGTCGGGGCGCCATAGGAGTGCAGGGTGCCGGAGGGAGGTGGAAAGGGGTGCAGCGCGACAGAATGGGAGAGGGTAGTGTGGGAGATGGGCTAGAGAAGCAGGGAAGAGGGGGGGGGGGGTTGTGATGAGAATGAGAGAAGGAAATGGGGAGGATGGGGCGCAACCTTCAGCACATAGGCAGGGGGTTCAGAACCCCAGAAGGAATAATAAATAAATAATAATAAATATAAGATAATAATAATAACATAATAACAATACTCTTATATTAATAAATACAATGAGTATAATAATAACAATAATAGTAATAATCAACTAAAATGAGAATAAAAATAATAAATAGAGTAACTTAATTATAATCATTAATATAAATAATTATAATACATGAAAATAATTAATAATATCCTAAATAATAATATTACTATTATCAGCAAAAAAATTAATTAAGTTTTTATCTAACACTTATTATTTTGTTTTACTTTTATTTTACGACTCATTTAATTTAATTTTTTCATTTTTAAATCATTTCATTCAAGTAGTTGCACATCGGGCAGGCGAGTGGGGAACCGAGCGAGGTCACGCGGTGACCCGAGCGAAGTTGCATGACTTTGACTGTCCCCTACTCATGAATCAGATGTTTCTAGGCCTAAAATATTCATTTATCTGCAAAATATAAAATTTAACATCAGGCGGGTCACACGGCGGCGCTGGTGGAGTCACAAGGATTCAAAATTAGGTTTTTCCCGTGCGTTGCCCATGCATCGCACGCTGTCAAACCCCGAGGAGTCAGGTGAGGTCACGTGCCAAAGCCAAAAAGATAATTTCTTTAAATAATAACCCAAATATTTTAGGTCGGCTTCAACTCAAACTACCCAATTCCTTGAAATTTTTTGAAATAACTTATTTAAAGACGACCGGTGCGAGATTACATAAATCACTAAAATCACTAATACCATATATTTACATTTATATAATATTGTATGTTATATTTCTATTTATTTTCCATCATTATGCATGAATAATTGTGTGTGCGATCGTCATTTTAATTACGAGTACAATGATTTCATGTGTGTGGTCTTTTTACTTTCTTATGGGTATTTTCCTCTTATAAACTTTGTAATGGATTTTTATATTTTTATTTCTAAAAATTTATTAAATTTTATCTAGAATTTTTTTGATATCTTTTGTTCAGTGTTGTGTGTGAAACATGATATTTTACATATTATTTATTTGAATAGAAATTCATTAAAAACTATCAGGTTCTTATATTCTAATTGAATAAATAAATTGCATCTCATAATTTTAATTTTCTCTAAATAATGAAAATAGTTTAGTGTGTCCACATGATATAAAAGAATCAATATATAATTTTTATTAAGAGATAAACCTCATTGCTTTAGGTAAAACTAAAATAACTAATTTCCCCCAAAGTATGAATATCTTGAAAATTGAGTTTCTCGCCTGTAATTTGAGATAAATACCACTCGATATTGGGTATTAATACCCTAATAATGTATGAAACTTTGATAGCGAATTCATAGTTTTCCTTAAATTAGTAGAAGATGATATTTTTATTTTTTTATATGAAATGTGATTTAATTATTTTGGTAATTAATGTGAGTTCTATCTAGAATGAGAGAATCCATTCCAAATATAACATTAAATTTATCTAAAAATAGAGTCACAATATTTTCAAAAAAAATTCCCACACCCATTATTTAGGGATATGTTATATATGTTGCATTTTATCACCATACCAATAGGAGCATTAAATGATAATTATATATCAAATAATTGGGGATGTGATTAGATGTTCATATATTACTTTCTAGATATAAAAGAGTAGTTATATATGAGATCAGATAACCCATTTTCAATTCTAGAGTTAATAATGAGTGTATCTTATAATAATTCATTTCGATGACCAGCATTAGTAGTTATGAATGAAGAGAAAATACCATTATCCATTGGATTATTTTTTATCTAACATCGATAGCCATCATTAACAAATAGAATAATGTACGTGTTTACTATGTTCCCATATTATTCATATTTAAAAAATTTAATTTTTTTGGGTACCTTAGGACGAACATTTTTTCCCCAATCATGTCAACTGAATATTTATTTTTCTTTTCATATTAATTCTTGTAGCCCTATTTTTCCTATATAAATTATTTTATAGAACCTTGGATACATTTAAATTTGTGATATTACTGATAATTTTTAGAAATAGTAAGTTTAATATTAATTACACTTTGGTCATCATCGCCAGAAAGTCCATGAAACATAAATATACTCGTATATTGAGTTTATATATATATATATATATATAAATTTAATTTTTTATAATATTAAATTGAGATTGTTTGGGTAGAATAACCATTGTATTTTTAAAACCCACTCACATCCCATTTGGTTTCTAAATAGAATATTAATGTCCCTATGTATCGTAATAATTTTTAACCAAATTCATTCTCATTGAATTAATTTAAAAATACCAAAATATTTAGTGTGCATAAGGAACCAACATTAAACATTAAATAATCTTTATATTTATGTCAATAATTCATTCTATTACATTTGAGGAGATCTTTATGTTCAGTGATTTAGAGAATTGAGACATAACTTATTCATTATAAAACAATATATATACATGTATATATTAAGTCAAAATATCATACCAGTATCGAATTTTTTTAAAATTTTTTTTTGAAATAAAACATGATAAATATTTAGGAAACAAATTCATACCATTCAACATGGACACTTTCATTCCGTTATACACCATTAAACCCTATGAAAATTATTTCAAAATGTGGTAAGACTTTAAAAATTTTGGAAATCAACACAAAAATATTTAGTTTGATAGTCTAGTAAAAATAAAAACACCTATAAAATATTTTCCATTATCATATTGCTCTTTGAGTGAAATATAATAAATCATTTTCACATCAAATCACACAAACTATTTTATTAAATAAATAATTTAAATCCCAGAGGAAAAAATACATAACCAGTAGCTTACATGAGACATCATTATTAAAATCACTCTTAAAAATGGATTACACAATATGTAAATTACATCTTGATAGTGCCCATTTTATTGAAGGGAATCCACTGACCTGTTCATCCATGGTTTTTCACGAAACTAACCATCCTTGGTTAAAAAAATTACCAACCATCATTTGATTAAAATAAAAACCACTCATAATTATTTTTTAATATAAAAACACATCCTTAGATTACAATAGAACCCCAGTAAATCATAAAAAATTCCCAAGAACCATAACATAATAATACATTAGGAATGATTTCTTTCTTATCATAAAACTCTTTAAAAACTTTTGTTATCCCGTATGACAAAAATATTTCAAATATCAATATAAAAATGACTTCTTAAACCCAATATCAGTACAAAAATACTCATAATATAGAAATTTAGGGGTTTTACGGAAGATTATATTAAATGTGGTAATGGATTATGAACATCAAATGATGTTTATATAAGGGAAAACGTCATTATTACTTTACATGTTACAATAGAAATATTTTTTGTTGTTTCTAAAGTGTTTAAAACATTCCAGACAAATATACATTTCATAATGAACATGAATGAATGAAAAACAATTCAATTATAAAATTCTCATGAACATTAAATCAAATTCATAAAATCGTTAGAAAAACATTGACATTGAGTAGAAAGATAGTTTGATGGAAATATTTAAAATATTATTTTTAACGAAAGTTCCCTTACTGTTTTAGAATCATTTGAATTACAATCCCTATGAAAAAATAACATTAAAAAACAAATAATTTAATTAGAATATATATATTTATTAGGAACAATGTCAATGGCTTTGTATACACACTTCATAAAATAATATAGATGCATAATAAACAAATGTTATTTACTTAAATTATTTATACCATTATTCAATTTTATTAATCCATTTATTTCAATTATTACTATGTAATATATAATTTGATAATCAAATAATTTTAAATCGTATTTTTTATGATTTTTTTATTATACATCCTAAAAAGACATAGGTATATTGAATATACTCAAAGAGGTAAATATTTAAACAAATCCATTATAATTATCAGGAAATAATTATCATAAATATTTTAAAATTATACTTTTCAAAACCAATCAAGAATTATGGTTATGAAAGATGAAATACGATATGATAATGGAGATGGTAGGCCATACGTATGCATGTGTAAATTTATCATTTTCAATGGTCATTAGGGAAACAATGCATTCATTATTTTATCTTTAAAAAATTATACTAATATCATAAAAATCATTTTATTTTACTAAAAATAATTATATATATAATCCATTTTATTTAGTGACCAAAATGTTTCTCATCGCTTCATGGAGGAGCTAGTCCACAAATACACATGAATGATGTAATCCTTTTTTGAAAGAAATATAATGATATATTACCGATTTATAAAGTTAAATACATAATTAATATCTTATCAATTTCATTTATACCACATATATTCATTAATTTTATCCTTATTACCAACCATACAAAATTTATGTGAAAAAATTACATTACATTGGGAGGAAGTAGATTTTTTTACACACGATCAACATTATCATATAAACCATGAAATGGGAATCACATACACTTTAAATATATAACATTAAAAATATATGAGTAGTGATGATGCAAAATTTATGACATCGGTTCGTACGGTTGTAGTCCACAATACACCCAAATGATTATTTTGTATCTCATTTGATGAAATGGGAGATTGATTTAGAATATGTAATTAACATAATTAAATATTAGTATATGGGATATACATTTTCATGACCCATTCTAATGGGGCCCATGGCATGAATACCCTATGCTTTCCTCCAATGGGCTAGGGGAGAAAGCGAGTGCCAAGTAAACATATCTCTCATATTGAAGGCCTTAATCTAACACACATATATGCACGTACACATCTCCAAGAACATACAATGCTGGAATGTAAGACAATTGATTTACATGCATTAATACAATTCAAATCCGAGAATCAGAGTCAAATAAGAAGTTCTTGAATGAAAAATTGATAAATATAATACCTCCAAATTGAAACTGAAGATGAATCCTACATATAAAGAGTTTGAGGACTGCTGTCAAGGTGACCACATGAACACACATCTGTTTGTATGGATCACTATGCTCCACCTAGTCTTGGTCCCTCAAATACTCTATAAAAATTTCAATCATCTAGAAAAGACACTCCACGTGTGGAAAATATCATGCATAGTGTGAGTATAACAATACTCAGTCGGATAGTAAAAAATTCTTTAGTATATAAGATGAAGAGTAACAATCATCTCAAAAAAGGAATATGTCTACAATACATATAACAATAATACCATGATATTCCCAATAATGACACACAGTCTCATGTTAATGTTACAACCATAATTCCTTTATTGGGTTAATGATCAAAAGTTCCACATATCCCCCGCATGTGATAACACACTCCATGAGTCTCATAGCACTGAAGGAATTCATCCGAGATGTCATACTCATCGGGTCTCATTATAAGTGGTAAAAAATATAAGTATATATAAAATGAAAAAAATGTGGACTACACCCAAGGCCATTGGGAATACCAACAACCCAATATAGATTGATCCATTATGTATAAGATAGATGATCACATCCTTTTGGTCACAAAGATACCATGAACACCACCTAGAAAAATTGTGATGACAGTGGATCTCACTCTGGGACTCATCAAAGGATTCTAATAACTTTATTCAAGACTAAAGTTACTCTAATGGTTTCACTATCCTATGTATAAGATGTTATTCCATATTAACCGTTAGTGAAAAGATCAAGGGAACACACCATAACAAAAAATTTCCATGATAAAGAGAGAAATGTCCTTGATCTATGTTTGAATGAGTTAATGGTGTGTACTAGACGTACATGGCACACCACTGTGTCATTAGTTCCTGACTATGTATCATGGTACATTAATATTTTGTTGTATATTCCTGAGTACATTTAACCTTTTCCATGTAAATTGTTCCACCAGTGTACATATGACATAGTCATGTCTATTGCGAAGTGCATGATGTGATTGAGCTTGTGTACTTCTAGTCATTTCTATGTACATTTTCAGATACAGGTAAATCTACCCAGTAGATTCACATTTCATGTGATATTTAACTTTCTACGGAAACCCTAGAGTATCATAGGGGTGTCCCACATGGAATATAATGCCGAAATACATGACGTGTTCTATGGGATTTCACATAACCCACTTTTCTTCCACAAGGCACACCCATGCCACCACTGCACTCAATATCCATCGTTATTCTCATTGGTAATCATAAATATGGTTTGAAAAAACCCTTTCATCACCGTTCACTAGAATTCAACATTTAAAATTTCTTGGTAAAAATCTCAGATGTGGCATTTTTAGTCGTTCCATCAAACTGGAATGAATGAGAATCATCAAAATGATCTTCATTTATTCTCACTATCATTTTAGCATGATCTCGATATCGATATGTACCTAGATTAGCAATATTAAAACAGTATTCTATGAAAAATAATTTCAACATGTTATTACCTATATTTTTTTAAAATTAGACAGAATTAATTTTCCATGTTGAATGAATAAAGATGAGATATATTCAGGAAAAATGAAAAAGTTGAATTAAAATTTGGGGTGTTCAGTTGGCCTTGATCCATTTTAGTTTGAATGAAAAACAAACATCCAAATTAAAGAAAAAATTATCCCACTAATCCTTGTAGATAATCCCATTCCAATAATAAGACCGATCTATTAATCAACCCATTAGAGGATTGATTTATGTTAATAATAGAAGAAATATACCATGAAAAATGAAAATGAAACAAAACTTCTACCTCACATTGGATAAGCAGCTGGTAAAGAAAGATATTATTTCATTGTTTTTGGAATGATCTTCATGATCCATCACACACCAATCGATGATCGTTGATTCAATCATCGTCTACCAATAGAGACACATCCAATGCCCTGCAATGGAACCGCTCAATTTTCAGGGTTATGTGTCTCTCCCTAAAAATTTCCCATCGGAGTGTATTTATAAATAATTCTAGTTGTATGTTTTCAATTAAATAATTAAATTCATTTAATTGTAATTATTTTATTATTATCCCATTATGGTGCTCTATCTCAACACCTAACGCTGATAAATACTATGTCATGCCTAGGGTAAAAAGACACTATAAACTAAACTATAGAATCACAATTTTTAACTGAACCTATGTTTAGAATTTATTCCACCTTTTAAAAAAAACTATACAAGAGTGATATTTAGTATATTTAATATATTTTATAAATTATTTCCATGAACACTTTTCTAGGGATTCTCACATTTTCATTGTGCCTAACTCTATTAATAATCCATAAAAAATCCTAAAAAACATTCAAAAATCATAGTCATTACATTCTCCCCACCATGGAGGTTTTATATCATAGATATCCAAAACAAAAGGCTAAACAAAGTGATGTGGGCCTATAGAAAACATATGAGTCTCCCACTCCTGAAGATTATCATGTCACTATAAAAAATGTACTAAATGAATCATTCTCCCATGAAGGATCCTCCCCCACTGATCTATAATCTCTACCAAGTACTCAGTAATTGTAGCTCTACACATGATGTTAAGATCAAACTGGTCGATAAAAAATTATCATTCATGCACGTATATCCTTATCTATGAAACATGGAAGATGTCAGGTTTTTGGTGTAAATGTTGTGGTAGAGATATAAGGTACACCACCTCCCCATCTGAACTAAGTATCTGGAATAGACCAATGAATCACAAAGATAGCTTCCCACAATATAAAAATATATATAATCAATGTTGATTTGAAACACATAGGATCACGTGGTATTTCTCCTCAAACTATAGTGTCCTATATCATTGGTCTGTATAGAACTTCTAATGGGTATGTGAAATCTTATTCCACTCATAGATGATCTGAACCTTCTATGTAGAAGGTCACACAAGCTCTAACATCGTTCGTGTTGACTCTACTAGGTCAGACCAATATAGGGATGACATATAGGGTCATCGATAAAAGGCCTCACAATGTTCCATATTGATGGTGGAATGGTGTCTATTATTGTATGAAAACTCCATGAATGGTGTGTGATTCAGTCAACTATAGAAAAAGTACAACATGTCATGCAAAAACTAAATGGTCCATTCATTATGGTCTTTATTCAAGGGATGAAATTTAATTCCCATACGTGATTGAGTCAAAAAAGAATTCTATAATCCCATCCATAACTGATATGGGAAGCGATAATCAATTTCAGAAATGATTTTCAAGGGAATTACATGTAGTCAAAATTTCTATTGTAAGTAGAGGCATCCCATGAAGTCTATTGATCTTTGCTCACATATAGTTGGAATGTGTGATTACTTTGTGAGACAGTATATGATCAACTATATTACATCATGTTCTTTGGATATATGTGGTATCCCCATCATAAATTCAATGGATATCTCATACCAAATCCAATATGAAACCTTAATGGGTTTAGATAAAAAATCATGATCATGGTGCTCGTCCATCATCTGTTGAAATGTAAGGCATCGAGAGAAAAACTCTGCAACTCCCGTCATTATCCCTAGAAAACAAAACTACCATCGATGGTCCTGGTACAAATTTTCTAAAAATGGATGTAATAATAAGGGTAAATTATGAAACCCATCATGACATCCTATCTTAGTGAAATTGGTACCATCATCTATCCTCAGAAAATAATGACATCCTCCCCACCTTAAATACCCCTTAGGAGTATGTCTCCTCGATATTTGAGTATGTAGGGTATCATAGTTATTATCCCCAATTTGTGACTCCCTAACTCACTAAAAAAGAGAAGGTGTAATAACCATTGAATGGTGGTAAGATTATCCATTCCCATCCACAAAGGAGAATATTAATGAGGTTAAATACCCTGCCACCTCACTATGAAACTGTTGACAATATCTCTTGTTGAGGTCATCTGCTACACGTTCTCCTACCTAGAAGAATAGATAATATCAATTTCATAATTCTAGAGTAACTCCATCTATCACATATAGCTCTGGTTAGGATCCTTATGAGTGAATATATAATTGATACTCTTTTTGTCAGAATAAACAATAAACCACCCATTCTTAAGGTAGTGTCACCATATATTCATCACAAAAACTACCATTTATAAATCAAGAACATAGGTCATGTAGTTCTTCTCATGTGTTATGAACTGATGTGAAACATACTTAATAATTGAATTTATCTACATCAAAACACATCCAAACCTATATCCCAATGCATCTCATACAACGATGTACACAACACAGTCATCAAGAAATATCAGGATGGGAGCACTTTTCAATTTCTACCAGATCTCCTATAAATTCATCTAGAACATTTCAATACACATGAATAGATTACCCTTTCAATTCAAAGATAAAAAGTGAGAGTATATCTTGAATAAATCAATTATGAATATCTAATAAGAAATTTTCAACCTAAGTAAGCTCTACACCTCCATCATGGCATTGGGTTCCTCCAAAGCAAGCACTGCATATAGCATTATGGGGTCCACTACCACAACATCTGTTGAGAAAATATTTCCAAAATAAGTGGATATCATGTATGTAGAACAAGAACATTGAGAGATTTTTGTAAATCCAGTGATCTTATAGTACATCTATAACAATCCCCATGTGTCCAAAATTCCCCTCCTTAGACATCGAGTCGAGTAAGATGTCCTCTATGGAGACTAACACAAAACTATCTAAGAATGGATGAAATATCTAGTTTATGAGTCCCATGAACACTATTGGGGAATTCATCTTACCAAAAATAATTATTATGTACTCATAGTGAAAATTCATAAATCAAAATTCCTTATCCATTATATCCTCATACCATACTCAAAACTTGTGATAGCTTCATCTCATATCAAAAATAAAGAGCTATTGTTCCCCTCTTAACTAGTCAAAGAGATTATTGATCCTTGGTATTATATTTATATCCTTTACAGCCACATGATTTAAGTGATAGTAATATTCCCACAACCTCAAGATCATTTCTAACATCATGGGGAACAACCCTAGGGTTCCTCGGGGTGAAGCACTCGGTCTAACAAAGCCCTCACTCTACAAATACATCATATGAACTATCAAATCATGGAATTTGTGAGAGACAGATGATTTTACATCACACATATGTGTTATTTTACTAAGGAAAATATAAATAATGAAGTATATATCTCAATTGTGATGAAGGCATGCCATTTCATCAGGAATGATGTTGTCATACTCCACCCCCACAATATGAAATTTATGTCTCAAGGAATCCAATGCACCAATGGTCTTGCTTGCCAACTGGTGTGTAATCTATTTCACCCTCCTATGATTGATTCTATACAGATATTCCAAGGTATACTTTTCACCCAAAAAGGAAAAGAACATCCCTTCATTCTAATAACACGACATCCTCCACATAAAATAGTATATCTAGGAATGAACAATAGATAACTAGTCCATACCTCAAAAGACATTGTAAGTCATCATCACTTCTAAAAAGTGATCCCAAATGAATCTATCTTCTCCAAATACTAGTGAAACAATTTAATAAATTGTTCGATAGATGAGTCACGTTCTATTAGAGTCTCCAAGTGCAAGGATCAAGCTAAGGGATCAACCAAAATATATATGTTTCGAACCAAAAATGATGAAATAATGTATTGGATCATACAACTATCTATCAATGTTTCAGGTAAGGTTGAAAAGTCACAGTTCATATCTTGTATGTTTACTACAGCCTTTGGGTCATAATCCTTAAGAGCCTGTAACTGCCCTCACCCTTGACCAGCGGCTCCTTGAGCACAACATGGACCTATTAACGTTAGTGGATATAATAAGTCAACAAATCTACCAAATATATCTATGCTCTTAGATCCTCCTCCAGGTATACAACCTTATAGACCTACCTACTCCTACCACTACCTATACCTAGGTGACCCATCTAAAATCTCTTTAACATCCATACGATGGAAAAGAAAATCCCATATGATATGTATCCTATCATCAAAATTGTAGAAACAAATCTCCCTAAGGTGAGTAGACCCATCATTTGATCCTTGAATCATATAAACTATTTCATAGGACCACCTCCTGAAATTATTTTAAATTTAGGTTCAATGTGTCTGATGTTAGCTCACTATTGTCAATGTATCTACTCATGTGTACCCTCTATCAGTAGATATTATTTGTGTCTTCTCATCTATGAAAATATCATCCACTAATATATTTTATAACACCTCTAAATAATTATGAATTCATATATGTATCGTGTTGGATCCTATTTCTCTTCATAGTCCTCAATTGAAGCTTCAATATTGACAAAAATGATCATGAACCATATCAACATAGTACGAAGAGTGGTTGGTTAACCACGATTAATACTATTATATAGTTTTATTTTCCTAATAAAGTTTTAGAATCTCCTCAATGCACATATCCCTTTATTTTTCTGGAAAAAAATCCTGTATAGAAAGTTTCCCGAACACTTACAAATCTAGAGTATCTTTATCATATGACTGTGTAACTAATCAAAACCGCTATTATGTAGATCCAAATGCAAGACTCACTGCTATAATCACCATATGATCTATAGGTGTCTTGAAAAGATGGAAAAATCGTGTCACTTCCCAAGGTAAGTATTCAAACGGATATGATTTTGGATTTCCTAAGATCATAAAGAGTCACTTCTGGTGAAACTTATGAGGTGTTCTCACCCTACACACCTCATCTGCTAGTAATACTAGAATCACTTATTACTCAATAGGTTGTAGTATAAGTGGTGCACCACGTGGAGTTAATGCCTCTTTTATAGGTCCCTATATCTATGCCTCATCCTCGAGGGTATCATTCTCATTATCGTACATTTGAATCCTAGATGGAAATTTATATAGAGGCATCATGAAATAGACAAGATGTATGATGGTCAATGAGTATATCTAGAGATAAGACTAAATAAGGATATGGAAACCATAAACCAATTCTATATGATTCATATATCAATGTTTTCCCGTCAACCAGTTTCTACATGTACTAATTAAAATGACATTTCATTAGAGTCCTACTATAAGAATATTTTGACCGCCACAATGACACAGGAGTCCCTAGAATGAAAGTCAAACACGAAAAGCATAACATTATTACCCCAAACCAATATCACATACTCCAATACTAAGAATGAATTGACTGTTCTCTGATATAACTCTATCATCAACCACACCAACAAGGGACATGTCATGAATACCAAAATATAGAACCCAATAGGCTAAGGGCTGGTGACACACGCTGAGTAGAAATATCACTCATATAGGAGGCCTAAGCCCAATGCTCCTATATTCACTCTCACACACACACTTATCTTATCCCATACAATGATGAAATGAAAACAACCGTTAACCGTGAATTAATAAATCTAAAATATCACCATAATATCATTCCAAATAATGAGTCTAACTGGTAAAGCATGTGGAGACTATTATCAAGTTGATCAAATGAATTAACCATGATCTTTTAGGATCAATAAGCTTTACCTTGTCTTGGTACCTCTAGCACTCTGTGAAAACATTGATTGTATGTATAAGATATGACACATGTAGAAAAATTCCATGTCGGGGTAAGTATAAAAATTTCCAGTAGGACACACGGAATCATTAAGCATATAACATCTAGAATATTATTCATCTCATCATATGTATATTTCTATGGATTATATAATAACAATATCAAGTAATACTCATGGACGAAACCTAGTATCAAGGTAAATTAAGAACTGTATGGCCAGCCTATGACTCTTTCTTGATGGTTCCACCTAGATTGTTCATGGAGGAATACACTCCATGAGTCACATTGAACCGATGGAATCCTTCAGAGATGTCATTGTCA
Source organism: Viscum album (assembly GCA_963277665.1). Classification (NCBI taxonomy): domain Eukaryota; kingdom Viridiplantae; phylum Streptophyta; class Magnoliopsida; order Santalales; family Viscaceae; genus Viscum; species Viscum album. The sequence continues at coordinate 134,861,919 of OY728162.1, forward strand.
TTGGGTTTCAATATATAGTTTCATGTTTTAATTCTTTTTATAACAATACATAAATGAGGATCACACACAATTCCATGGGGTATAACAAAAACTCAATATGGAATAACCCACTAAGTATAGGATTGATGGTCACACTACATTGGTCAAGACAATACAAAAAAACCCACCTACAAAAATGATGATGATAGAGGATCTCACTCAAGGACTCACAGAGAGATTCAAATAACTCTATATAAGACTGTAATTCCTCTAAACTGATCACTATCTTATTTATAGGATGAAATTTCATAATAACACTCGAGGAAAGGATCAGGTGAACACCCCCTACCAATATATTTACAAGCTAAATATAACAAGGTATATAATCTATGTTTGAAATAGTATATGGGATGCACTAGTCACACATGTCATGTACCATCAACACTACATTATGATTGCGTATAATCGTCCACGCATGTGTTCATCTTCATTATTGAGTATACGGTGTGTCCGAGCATGTGTAATCTTGGCCATGTCTAGGTACACAGATCTACCTATGTACTTTAATCAGGGTCATGTCCATTTTAGAGAAAAAAACATTTCAATGCATGTGTACCCATGGTCAGGATTATTTAACCTATATTGTATACACAAATCTTCTAGGTTGAGTCACATACCATGTGATATTTGTCTTTTTTCAGAAACACTAGCACCGAACAGGGTGTTTAACACAACATGTAACAACAAAATAAATTTCATGTTCAACAAGATTTCATATAACCTATAGTTATTACTCAATGCACTACCAAACCACTACTACTCCCAATTTCTCCAATTAATATCACTAGTTTGTAAGGATTTAGTTAGATCGTACCTCGCCGTTGTTTCTAACTGAAATCCGACCAAGAAAATGGCTCAGAAAAACACCCAGATGCACCATATGTAGTAATTACATAAAATCATAATGAATGAGAATCATTAGACAAATCCTGATATGTTTTCTTCATCATCTTAACATGATACCACTTTCAATCCAAACATATATCTACAATAATAATCTTTTTTTTCCATCAAATTGGCACACAATGATTTTTTATTAGATATTTTTTGAATCATGGGCTAAATTATTTTCTTGCAATGAATAAAGAATAGTGCGAGAAATGAAAGAAACATTAATAAATGAATGAAAATCATTCATGTTCTGTTTTTATTAATCAATTACTATCAAAATTCCAAATGAATATTCAAATTAAATAAATAATTATCCTAATAACCCCCATAGATAATCTAGTACCAACAATATGACTATTATATGAATAAATTTTTTAATTGATTGACTCACTTCATTAATTTAAAAAAATTATAAAAAATACAGTAAAAAATCCTACCTAAATTTTGATCAATCAATAGACAAGAGATTTCTTTTTTTTTTATTGTCAATGGTGAGATCCTCATGTTATGTCATATGTTGATCGATTATCCATGACCCGATCAACGCCTACCAATGTAAACTCGTCAAATAATCTCTAACGACTCAACTCATTTTGTATCGTTTTTGTGGCTCACCCTAAAATATTTCAATAAAAGAATTGTCATAATGAGTTTTAGGAATATATTTTTAGTTAAATAATTGAATAATATAGTTAATTTTATTTAATTATTCTCCCAGGAAGGAACTCATGACCAATGCTCAACTCCAATAAGGATTATGTTGTACTTATGGTATACCATATAATATAAACTAAAAAAAAACATAGATTTATAATTAGAGCCTCCATTTAAATTTTTTAAAAATTTTCAAGGAAAATAAATATTTTTGGTATTTAATATATTTCATATAGTCCAAAAATTTATTCAATACAGAAAGATCCTCAAAATCTCATGTCGTTTCAATGCATGTCCTAGAAAATTATTCACACAATATTATAAAAGAATACATGGAAAAATTATATTCCTTAAAAACTTTTATTATTATATAATAATAATAATTGAGAAATATTTTAAGGTTATAGAAGAATAAATAAAAAAATGTTTCTTGGTTAATCATGATACACTCTTTGGTCAACCATCTTAGGTATGCATAAAAATCCATCTTAGGATGGAATTTTAACCAAATGAAGGTTTCTAGTTCAATTAGAGGGAATGTATGAAGTAATTAGGGTAGGTATTTGCTGGTCGAATGGTCTTTGTCTATTTTATATTGAGAGGATAGGGGTGGACTTTTATTAGCGAGCTGTGTGGATCCCTTGTAATTTTTAAAAACGAATACGAGTAAAGACATTTTTCACAACAAAAAATGAAAAATATGGGAAATTATCAATATGTAGAAATTTTGAGATCTAAATATGGGAATAAAATATTACTTATAGAAATTTTTATGTCATTAGAAACATTATAATTTTTTATTAACCATATAGTAATATTGTTTTCAATATAAATGTGGTAATTAAATTTTATTGGTTTCAATATTGTTAAAGGTAAAAAATTCTATTGACCTTATTAGGGAATAAAAATTACTATGACTCACAATAGCGAATCCATTTTAATAAATTCATTTCATATTAGTTTAAATTGTAAATTATATATTAAACCTACAAATGTGATATAATTGTGGGTTTCTAAGAGGTGTATTTGTCAAGAAAAAAATGATTTTATATTAACTCTATAATTAATAATAATAATCACATAAATATCAATTAATATTTTATAATATAAAATATATAGATTTAATTTAAAATATTTCTCATTGTAATATATTTATTTATTTAAATGGGGGAACATTATGCACTTTAAAACATTTTTCAGATGGAAAACCCCATTTTTAAAGAAAACAATAAACTTTTAGTACAATATGATATAATGTTGATAAAAATAAATAATGTTTATTAAATATACCTTAATAATAATTATGTCACTTGAAACATTATGGAAATATTATTGGTGATTTTAAATTACTATTTTTATTTTAAAAATTTATCTATCTTGAAAATCAGTTTTTTTCAATATTCATCACAAAATCAATTTTTTTCCAAAAAAAACCCATTATTTCACCGTATGTTAATATATAAATAGTGATTTCAAAAATTAAAATAATTTTTTAATAAAGGGTAAAACATTTATGAACTAAAATTATAAAATAAAAACCATATAAGAAAATTATTTAACTAAAAATATATCATTTTTTATAACAAAAGCAATTAATATTTTGATAACGAATATAACAATCTACTTTAATAAAAAAAATTATTCAATAATTAACTAGGTTTTTCATTTTTTAATAATTCTATAAATTACATCTTATTAATGTTGTTGAATTATTAAATAAGTGGGGATATCTTTCCCTCGTAGCATTTTCAGATTACCACATTGCATCTTCAACCATTTTATTTTTCCACAAAACATTAACTAAGTAAATCACAATATTCTACAATAAATTATATCTATAGACAAGAATTTGAATAAGTTTTTTCCTTATATGAATGGTTCAATTCCATCTAAACTACATAATGGCTCAAAATATGAGATGAATCAAGAATATATTTTCTTAACATCGAGATATGAAAAAAAGTTTACCTGTAAAATATAATGGGGGAATCCAATATGTATGAAACTATTAAAAATTTATGAAATATTTCATAATGTAAAATTAAATATTCAATTATTACTCTTTTTTTAACAAAATTAAGAAAAATTTTCCATAGAGATAAATTTATAAAAATCATGATCACCCACCTCAAAAGAACGATATTTACTCTTACTATTTGTATAATTGTTTTCCCTATTATGAGCCATAAGCATATGTTTATATATCCAATACAACTTATTATTCATTTCTTATACCAAATATGGTCTCATCAACATTTTCCCCTAACTTATCCCATACAGTTTTCATCTAACTTTGTATTTTATATAGTACCTCAAATAGAGACATATTAATACATTAATGAAAAATTTTAATATAAGAAAACACAACCACGGAATGTTGTTGATACCAATATACATTGAAATTAATTTAATTTGGAAAAAATAATACATTAGATATTTTTAATCTTACACTCATAAAAATTATTAGTTTGAAGAAGAAATGTTATACTAAAATTTATTTCATTACCCAATAACTTATAAAGTAATATAAAAAATTTGATGTGAATCTAGGATCACGGTCACATACATTAGAGGGAGGACCTCCATGTAACCTGATAATCTAATTTAGATATAGTTGAGAAAGATGATATAAATACATAGTTAATCAAAAGGAAAAAAATATTAAAATTTATTCAATCGTTCTAAAATAAACCAAAACTCAGTATTACATCTTGAAGTCTTTATTAATCCAACCGTGAAATTCATTGCCATATTTTCACATTTCCACTAAGAAATTAGATAAGGATGAATAAATACCTTCATTATTTTAATACTAATATAACATGTTGACATGTAAAACACATCATAGTAAAGTGAATAATATCTCATTTAATTCTATCACATTTATAATGCTCTGGAAGGTCTCTACACATCTTAGTGATGCCCGATGAGCCAAAAACAAAGATCTAAAATCTTTAATCAACTAATATTTCTTCAACATGGAATCAAAAAAGAACTCATAAAATATATTATAAATCATAAAACAACATATTAATCAATATAAAAATCACACATCATATCCTTCTTAATATATTCTACCATTCCCTAAAAACATCATATTTCTATGTTTTCTTAAATATATGTGAAAAATTTGACTGCATTGAAACTTAAAACAAAAGAGAGGATATATCTATAACAATAATATCTTGGAAATCATTCAAAAAATCATTAACCAGGGGTTCATGTTCTAAATATAACATAGTTAATACAGAATTAATTTTCTGACCCAAGGTGTTGGTCTTATTGTTCTCTCTTCATTGATGGTAATTAATCATGCAATCATAATCATTGACCAGTTTCATGCATCGTCATTATATCATGTTCAATTATTTTTGGGTGAAAATATACATTAACATTTTATGATTATTATATATTTTACACATTACAAAATACAATTTATGCATCAAATGTTTTAAATAAAAAGGAAACATAGGTAATTCTAGATCATATAGATGAAATTTTTCTTATGATATTTTAACTTATTTAATGTATATGAATTTACCTGATATTTTTTCATAAAAAACATTTACATCCAATTAAGCATCATTGTTGATGAAAAAGTGTCTATTTTTGGATGGTATGTCCAAAACTATAGAATTCTCTAATATTATTTTTAATTTCTAAAACCAATAACAAGTTAATTTTTTCTAGGTGAATTTAACTTCTTTTCAAGTAAAGTCAATTAATTATCTAGAAAACGTAGCAGTTTATTCAACAAACTACTTATAGTAACCCACAAATCAAAGATAACTATAAATATTTATAATATTTTCAGGTCGTGGAGCCTTTTCTACAACTTTTGTTTTATCAGGGGAAATAGTTATATCATCTTTAAATATAATATGTCCATGGAAATAAATTTTCATCCACCAAAATCCATAGTTACTTAATTTTACATATAGTTTCTTTTCTTTTTATGGTTTGAAAAACTATCCTTAAGTGTCTTTAATATTCCACTTTACTTTTAGAATATACAGAAATTTCATTAATAAATACTACCAAAAATTATTAAATAATTAATTGAAAATTCTATTAAAAATAACCATAAATACAACATGTGAATTAGAAAACACAAAGGGCATACCTATAGAATAATAAAACCCATATCTTGTTAGAAATGAAGTCTTTATAATTTGGCCTTCCTTCACATTAAACTAATGATTCCCCAAATTGATATTATCCTTTGAAAAATATTTTTATCTTCAGATCTGATAAAAAATCATATATATGAGGAAAATGATATTTTTTCATTCATATGATTTATCAATTATAAAATTTCAACACCATCTATATGATATTGGTGATTATAAATGGTCTTAGCATCATGAACTTATTCATTAGTAAACTCAACCTCCTAATGAGGAATAGAAAAAGGAATATAAAGGGAAAATTATTTTATATATTCATTAACAGCTACCACATCACTAATTTGAATAGTTTCTTTAATTTCAACAGTATGGGTTAGGTATATTTTGTTTCATTATTAAATAAATTTTATCTATTCTTGGTATGTTATCAAAAGAATGAAATCAAAGAACCTAACAATCCTAGACATAAAATATAACATTTAATGATAAAATGAAATCCAATCTATACCCTGAGTAATATCATACTCTATGATGGTTAGTTTTAAATTATTTTTTTGGAAATAACATCCCACTGATGACAAAGGAATATTTCTATAAATGATTGTTTCTTTAATACTTATACAAATAGTTTTCAACAAATATTTTATATTAATTTCATGATGTGATATTCTTAATTTAATAGAAAATCTATCTGAAATGAAATAATGTTATATTCCAAATTCAAATAGGGAATTGGAATAATTTTAAGAAAATTGTAACATACCTGTCACCGCTTTACTTGATGACCCAACATCGACAATATTTAGAGAAAATAATTATTTCACACCTTTATACATTCACATTTTATAATTTTTCAACTGACTGAATAAATGTGGAAAAAAGTAGTATAATTCAAAAAGTCATATTAGTAATATTTTCATTATATTTTCATTATTGATCATCTAATATTTATATAGTCATGAGCCATTTTTCTAAACATACCACATCAGAATCACTACTCATACATCATAACACATTCTATAAGAATAATTTACCAAAATTATCACATTATGGGAAAATGGTTTTATTATTGATAAATTTATCTAATGGATTCTTACATATTTCATTTCATCCATTCCATTTCGTACTTTTTTTATTATAAGGAACATGTGTGCTTGTAAAATCCTTCCCTACATTCATGGAAAAACACAAAAAATATCATTTATTTTAAATTCATGTATGGGAAGTGCAATTCAAAAAATTGTTTTTAACCATAAATAAAATATATTAATATTATTATCAATTTCCCAAACAAAATTAGGGATGTACCTATCCATTTTTGAAAAAAATTAAACACCGCCAAAGAATCATCATCTATTTTCTTCAATTTTGGGAATATAATTATATATGGATTCAAAAAAACCATAAACGAATATTTATCTAGAAAAATATCAATGAAGAATTCACATTTAATGTAATTTATATCACCATTCTCTATTATATTCGTAACTAGAGGCAATTATTAACCAAATTCACCTTAACAATGATATAATGATAGAGTTACGCTTTGATGTTTATAAAATTCAATGAATTAAAATATCATCTATGGAGAACAGATCCATCCATCATAAAACTCATGATTAGATGGCCCACAAAATAACGAGGTATTTTCCCTCATGAAATACTCTTCTATAGACCTATTCACTAATGTTAGATAAAGTTCTCGTATAGCATTAAAACCACCACCATTTATAAAAATTTTCAACTAAGAGATCACTGTAGAAAAATATTCATTAATAAATAAAATAAACACATGAAGCTGATTTGGAAGGGTATTTTACTCTCAATTACATCACAATGTTTCTTCTATGTTTCCTAAATAGAAAACTATTCTGAACAAACATAATTTAGATGAAGTGACATGGTAATCATTAAATTAAATATCATCTATCATTTACCATAAGGTAATATTTTTCAATAGAATTACATTATCGTAATCCTAAACTCTAATGTTATGTAAATAAACCGGTCATACTAACTATAAGGACCTAACATTAAAAATTACATCATCATAATTTTTTATCCAAGAATACATTCTCATACATTTGAATATATTTTTATGTATATAGTTATTGATAACTAGATAATAAATCAAGTATTACACAACCCTATATATACAAATTGGACACTTCCATTGAGTATCCATATTTCCCAAAATATATAAAAATTGATATAAAATCTGATTTGTTTCCTGAAAAATCATTAAAATATTAAAATTTTCCTTTTACTTTTTTCTAACCCATCCTCAAACCTAATGAAAATAATTTTAAAACATGGGATGAACATAAAAAATATTAATTAAGTACATAAAAAAGAATAATTTCATTAGTCTAGTGAAAAAATGAATACCCCTAAAATGTATACATTTACCTCAAGGGCCATTGAGTGAAATGTAATGATTCCTTTTAACATGAAATAGAAAAAACATTTTAATAAATTAAATAATTTAAAACCCTTAAAAAGAACCTATAAATCATGTATGGAACATGTTATATCATCATTCATGTAACTCTTACTAATGAAATAACTGATATGTTTGACATCCATATAAAGAGTACCTAATGAAATTGAGGAAAATTATGGACCCACCCATCCTTGGTTTATAATGAAACCACCCATAATAAGTTTATGAAATAAACACATATCCTTATATTATAATGGAATAAAATTTCATTCTAAAAAATTCTCATGAACAACAATATAATTATAAATAATGAAATCCTTTGTTTTTATCATCAAACACTTCTAAACTCATTTAATTCCATATGAAAAATTCTATTAGATATCAAAACACCCATTTATTTTGAAAACCATTTTCAAAACTCATGTAATCATAAAATGGGAAATTGGTCTTTTATTTGAAGAGAACATGATAACATTTTATTGATTCCATATTGAAAACAATGGTTATAGGGGGTGGAAATGTTTTTCTCATCACACATGATAAAATAATATATATATTTTTTTGTTTTAAAGAAATTCAAACATTCCATATTTTTTTTATAATAAATGAAATTAATACCTAAATTAATTTTATAAAATACTCTTTTACATATAGTTACGTTTTTAAATTCATTTTAAAAAAACTATCATGTAATTGTATTATAGAATTAAGGAAAACATTAAAATATGTTTTCTAAAAAGAAATGGCCATTACAACTTTGGAAATATTTCAATTATACACCCCATGAAAAAATAACATTAATAATACATAAAATATAATGAGAATAATGAAATTAATGATATGAAATTTAAAAAGAGACATATATACGACTCTTAAAAAAATATACGTGCATAACATCAAAACATTCTTCAATGAAAGGGAAGTGAGACAAAAGACCTTACCTCGAGCTCAATTCATCATGATCATTATTTAACATAATAAATAATAAAAATATGTTAATTATTTAATTTCATAATAAAATTTATCAAGTTTATTTTTCAATTTATTTCAATTATTAATTTTGTATATACAAAAATTTAATACATTTAGTTTATGTTATTTGTTTTTATGATATTTTGATTATATGTCCAAAAATTATTTCCCTATTTTGACTATACTCAAAGATGTAATTATTTTCACATATATAGAATAATAATCATTAAATAATTATAATATTTATACATAAATTATAATTTTAAAACCAATTTTGAATTATGATTATGAAAAATAAATGGTGTTACAATCATGTAGATGGTAGGATGTATGCACAAATGAGAAACATTTCCATTTCTTAGTGATCATTATGGAAAGAGTGTATGTTTATATATATATATATATAATGATAATAATATAATAAATATGATATTATTTCATTAAATATAATTATATACATAATAATTGTGATTTATTGATGATAAAAGAGTCACATCACTCTGTTTAGGCGATAATCCACAGGTACGCATGAACTACATTATCATTTTCAGCGTATGAAATAAATTGACATATTACATTTTGAAAATGATAAAAAATTATGAATATCATAATTATATTATTTATATAACATAAATTTATAAATTTATCCTTAATACCTTCCAAATAATGCATTAGTAAAAAACAAATCACATTTCTTCATGTGGCAGTAGTCTTTCATACACACGAGGGACATCATCGTATCCCCCACAAAATGTAAATTAATATAATATATGTGGAATAATAAATTAAAACTAGAAATATGTTACAAATACTATATATATAATTTAAATCAATCATTATTATATGCCGTGATAGGAAATGATCTAAATCTAAGGACAACAGTTCGCGAGGAGGCGGTCCGCTAAACACACGAATGCTAATTCCATATCCCATTTGATGTGAGAAGATATGGGTTTCAGTTATGAAATTAAAATAATAAGAAATAAGTATATGAGAAAATCTAGTGATATTATACATTAATAAGTGAAGATGATTTTAGGGAGGTGGAGGAAGACATAAAATAAAGACTCTTAGTTAAGCATGATACCTTTTTATCAGACAACCTCTTTATGTTAGCACAAAAAGCCTTCATATATTGGATTTATGGTCAACTTAATGGTTATAGGACATGTGTAGTGAAGTTTGTTACGAATGTTTTTGGTATTGGTCGATCCAAATTAAATTTTAGGTGTGAATAGGAGATGAGAGGTGTAGCCTTATATAAGCAAGGTGAGCCGTATAGTTATATGTTTTGAAAATGATGTATAACAATGTTGTTAACATTAAAAATGGATCCTAAATAGAAACATATAGAGCCATATAAATGATAAGGATTAATTATGAACATAAAATAGAATTTATAAAGGTGTTTAGTATATTTTACTATTATCTTTTTAGTTTAACCCCATAGGAATCATATTTTCACCTTAACCATAGTAATTAATTTTAACAATTTCGCTAATAACTATGGTAAAAAATAATTAATTTGGGAATATTATATAATATAAATTAGGCTAATTATAAATATGTAATCAATTTTACCGACTTGGAATGAATAATCCAAATTTAATTTAAAATTTAACTCGTATATGTGATAGAAAAGTGGGTTTTCAATAAATGTGTTTTCTAATCAAAAGATGTTTTCACATATAATATATAAATAATAATAATAATTTTTTATTACAACTTAATATTTATTTATATATAATCTATAAATTTATTTTAAAACATTCCAAATTTGGGATCATGTTAATTAATTAAAACAGTGAAACATTATGCACATTTAAATAACATTAAAAAAACTGTTTTTAATCCCAAACATAAACATATAATAAAATAAAACATAAATTTGATTAATAAATAAATAATTAAAATATATTTATCTAAATAATACTTATGTTATTTGAAATTATATTAAAAATATAATTGTACTTTTAAAATAATTAATTTATTGAAATGAAATGATGTTTTTACAAAAATTAGTATTTTCACAATTCAATTAAAATTTATCTTTTATAAAAAATACTAAAATTTCACCCTATGATAATTTTTATGATTATTTTAAAAATTCAATTATTATTTTTATTATTAAAATAAAAAACTCTAAATTAATCTTTTAAATAAAATCCATATATGAATGTAGTTTAGTTAAAACATTTTCTATATTAATGTAAAAAATAACAAATATTTTTGTAATAAATATAACTATATAATTAATGAAAATGTTTTTTATATTATTACAGTGGCAGAAAAAGTGTGATAATTAAGAGATAATTATCAGGGTAATCAATCATATGATAAGGGAAATAAATATAAACATGTGCTGAATTATGATACCTCTATTCTAATCAATGAAATTTTAGGTTGATCCAAAATAATATTAGGTTTATAAATTATAGTTTTATTTAATATTATTATATTATTCATAACATAGTCTCAAAAAATGATGATAAATGATCAAATACTAACTTAGAAACCTCAAACCCACACTTTTAGATCTGGTTCTAGAAACCAAAGATGTACAGTTATTTATTGATATCAACTGAGATGATGCATCAATAACAGACATATATCTTTCATCTTTTATAAAATTTATACATTTAATCTCGTAATTTTTTAAAATCCAATAACACAGTTTTTTATTTTTTTTAAGATTAGATACATAATCTTTATATTTCACAATACCTCTTCATCATTCTAATAAATAAAAATCTCATGTTATAACCTTTTAGACACATCATTCAAAATAATCATATTCATAACCTTGGTAATGGAAACATAAGAAATGATATGATCATATTATTTTTATAGGTAAACATTATAGATATAAATTGAATATCATTAGTCAGCATAAGGGGATTATAAATGTATAACAATATAATCAAGATGTGTCAAAATAACAAAACATAATCATACACAGTAAAACATAGATCATAAATCATAAATCATGGAATTAGGTTTTTGAAAAAACATATGAAATGAATTATATAACTATTTATTCGTGAGAAAATAACCATAATTATAAAATATTCATAAGGAATAACATATTAATGTGGATCAATCAGAAGATTATTACATCATAATATAGTGTGAAAACCCAAAAATCCCCTTACATAATGTTATGGGAAAACCAAATGATACCAATTCAATTATTTTTTTAGAAAAAAATTATTCCAACACATTATTTTTTTAGAAAACTCAATAATTCCCATCCATTAATTTGGGAACAAAACAATCAAGTATATGCTTTATGTTTTGAGTAAACATATTGATTCTCATGAATTGTATTATTATATATAAAACATTACACAATTAATTAGAGTTATATAATGAACCAACCATTCAAATAATGATAATAACTATACATGTAAATTCATATTAAAAATGTAAACATTCATAATACCATCATACTATGATTACCCCTTGTGAAATTTATGAATTTTATGAAAACATCCAGAAGATATTTTCAGTATCCATTCTGAAAAATAAGATTGATGGTATCATTAAATAATATAGTCATTGAATTATAGGTAACATTTAAGGATGTTGAAATAGATGAAAAACTAATTTACAAGAGATTAATTTTTTTAAAAATATGAAATATCATATCATTATAAAAACATTAATTTTAAAAGAAAATAATTTATAAAACAATGGGAATATAAATTACCAATGAATAACATGAAAACATAAAAATTTTTATTCATTAAAAAATGGGTATAAAATTTGTAAAATGAATTCATTCTAAGGGAATTGAAAAGGATCATTAAATTATTAATTTTTTTAAAATCAAATGTCATTTGAAAATGGATCATTTGAAAAACATTAAAAAGATTCATTTGAAACATTTATAATGTAAGGTAAATACAAAACAAATTGAACTTAATAATTCATAATTGTGTATGTAAAGACATCCATAAATACATACAATGAATATAGACATGGATAAATAAGATTTCAACTAAATAGAAAGATACGTTCATATGTTCTTAAAAAACATTTCAAATAAATCATGAAACAAAGGGTAGTGAAATATTAATATGATAGAAAAAACTCAAAAATATAGAAGATATATTAGGTTTTATAGATAAATATCTTAATATTAATTACAATTTATTTTTAATTATAAATAACCACAATTTTAACTTGAGAATAAAAAATAAACCCTCAGGATTTTGTAATGTTTGAATAAAAATACACTGAATAAAAAAACGTGACGTGGAATTTCAAATACCATATGAATTAAATGATAAATATTGTATAATTATTTCACTGGGAATCATATAAACCATATATATATATAAGGTGGTGAATATATAACATATATCAATCAGAGAAAATTAATATTGGAAAATCCATACATTTTTAATACCATTTATTCTAAAAAGAAATACTTTCTTAACTAAAAGGAGTATAAATTATGATTTAATACCATTAATAATTCTATGGTCATACTCTTAGAGAATATCAATTTGGATTTTTGGAAATAAAAATCCTTATAAAATCATAAAAAATGGCCACAACATATTCAAAATAATTCATTAAAACAAAAGCCCCCTTTATCATTAACAATAGATAAATAAACAGAATTTGAAGGGTCTATAATAGAATAAGATTGTAAATACAATTGATTTTAATTTTATAATCCAAAGAGAAGCTAATAGTGTATTAATTACACCCTATAAAAGTGATCATTATTCATAATATAAAATAAGTCTAAAAATAGAAAATTTCAGACAATGAATCCTTTAAATTTCTCTAGAATCCATAAATTATCTTTATCATCATCTATCACAAATCACAACTATAATAATTAATTATTTAATAATAATATCCATATGAATTATAATTTATAATATCTTTTTATAATCATTCATTACAAAAATATTATTTGGTATTTTTTTTATTTTCATCATCAGATGTTAGTACTTTTGATTATTTTGTACAATCTTGGTAATTGCGACAACTATATAAATTATTTGATAAAAATTTCATCATTAAAATATTATTTAATGTATAATCATAAAATTTTTACTATAATTTACTAATTCCCATGTTCTCTTTATAAAATATATGGAAATGGTTTGTGAGAATGGAATCCATAGAGAGGATGTTTCAGGTAATTTAATGATAAAACAAAGTTAAAATATATTGATCAATCAATATTGATTCACCATTAAATAATCATATTCATAAAATATAATACATAATATTATAATATATTATGATTTTAATTTCTTGATACATATTAAAGACGAAAATGATGATGTTGGTAGAGCATTTTTCATGTAGATGGTTGAACCAACCCAAACAAGAACATGTTATACTATTGAAAGAGTATGAGTTTAGAGATAGAAAATAAATATAATATTGTCTTAAAATAATAATGACATTAATATGAAAAAATTTCATTTTAAAATTATATTTATAGATAGTTTACATGATAAGGTATTTAAAAAATATGGGGATAAACTACATTCTGACGTTGATGAATTCTCTCCACGAAACAGGTTTTTTCAGAATAATGAATTTATTCTCCCTTTTTTATATAAAAGGATATAAAACGTCTATAAAGTATTTGGGAGAGATTAAATAAGGATATATTCAACATATTAATGAATTAAATCATTGTTTTTTAGTTTTATAAAATGAATATTTCAAATTTTAGTATTGATATTCATTTCCCAAAACACAAATGTCATAATTCATAAGTGTGTAGTTTAAAAAAGAAAAGTGTACAAATTGGATAAAATAATTGATATCGTTCATGAATAAAAATACACATACAACTTATAGAAATATTATAGACGTTTTATAATGTTTTATAACTTATTTAAACCCTTTTTACGACATTTTACCATTTTCAAGTTAAAAGAATATTTACCTCAGAAATAAATTTTCAAGAATTAAAATGTAATTAACCTCCAAAAATAATTTTAATGACATCATAATTTTTTAAATACTTTTAATCTAATTAAATTTTTACATATTATAATTTCTAACAAAAAATATATAATTTCTTTTTATTTTTATAAAATTGACTTTTAAAACACGTGTGTTCTAAGTCCAAACTCAAAAAAATTAAAAAATAAATGATTGTTAATAAAATAATTTAAACATTAAATATTTCTGTGGATAATCCATTAAATGTTATAAATTTAATTTATTTTTATAAAATTACTTATGACACAAAAAATAGTTCTTTTAAATGTATTATTTTTTAATATTAAATAATTTTAACTGCATTATTATCAAATTTCTCACTCATCTAATATATATTTAATTTTATCAATAAATTTTTACTAAAGTAATTATTTGAATTTTATAATTCCATAAATCACTTATTGATTAAAATTTTATGAAAAAAATAAAAAAACTTTATCACAATATATTTTTGTTAATAATTATCATTTTAATCCATTATTTATTATTTGTGAATTGTATAAATATATTTATTACTAAAACTCAAATAAATTCAATATAAATTTTGGTTACATTCATACTAGATAAAAATATATCCAATGACTATATTCCCATTGGGAATATGTCCAATGACCATATATATGATGGTCATATGTCATTACATTATATATCATTTCATAAATAACTAAAACCAATCATCATATTCATTTACATTTCATTTATTTTCCTCCTTTCCAAAGTTATAAATAGCATTATTATCATTATGGATATCCATGAGGAAACAATATTTCATATTTGATGGTATCTTTATTTTGTTCAAGGATCATTTCTATTTTAGTTTTCTAAAAGATATTTCATATAAATTTATTATATCATATTAATATTTTTATTGAATTATAATATTTTATCTCCTTCTAATGTATAACAATTCATTTTAGTTTTCTGTTTCATATGAATCAATATATTTGGACAATTTTTTTTAAATTTTTATTCATAATAAAATATTAAGGTGATAAAGATTCACCTCCCCAGTTTTAGGGAGTTTTGGGATGTTTTTGTGGAAACATGGTTTAATTTGATCTAATATACTTTTGAGGAGGTGGAAAATAATTCCCAATGGACATAAATATAATCTCAAAAAATTTACATTATTCAATATTACAAAATAGAATAAAAAAATTATGAAAACTAAAAAAATGATATGGAAAATTAAATAAAGTAATAAAAAATTTAACATTTGTTTCAACCCTATGGATGTTTACTATAGTTTTTAATAACTATAAAAATAGAGTTCCAGTAGTCTTACCCATTATAATGTGGATTGGTTTTATGTGACATGAATGACTATATAATTGTTTCTCCCATTTTCTATGGAATATTTTTCAATATAGATCAGATATTTCTTCTTCAAATATCACATTGAACTACTCATAATATATCTAAAAAAGACCCTTTAGTAAATTGGTTTCATTGTGATTTACAATAATGGTGTGGACATCACCGAGGATACCTCGACCATCAACTCCCTCATAAATATATTCTCTTCTAAAAATAAATCCCTCTCGTCATTAGTCTCTTATTTTTATTTCCCCCTCAATAATAACCCTATAACATCATATTTAATCTATAATATAAGCATAATAAGGAATAATATATATTTACCCTTTATGAAAATTCAGTGAAACTGAATTGATAAAAGAATTATCTAATTATATTGGACCGACATCAATTTCCTCTTTATTTTATACTACCTATGGGTGGGAGAGGTCCATTAATGATTCTTTAAAGATATCATCAATCCATTTTTTAATTTATTTGGGAAATAATATTTTGGTTAAATGGAAACCTTAAAAAACAATTCATTGCAACCCATATACAACAAAAGCCATATCCAAATTCAAATTTAAACATTCAAAACATATAATTTCATACAACAATAAAATAACCTCCTCGAGCTATGTCCTACCCCATATCACCTCCCCTGAAAAAAACAAACCCATCACTGTACCAGATATTTAGTGAGAAAACTGCCGGAATCCATTATCATCGTCATTGAGCACCATTATAATCATAGAAAAACCACACAACATAAAGGGAATCACCACGATAAACCAACATTTCCACTTTCACAATGTCACTTAGATATGAACCATGCCTGACCACCACCTACAATGTCGTCGTCCTCTTGAACAAATCCTCTGAAATACTCCTTCAGAACCATCTCACTAGTACAACATAAACAGGAACATTAGTCCTTGGAGTTAGGGAAGTCTTGAGTAGAAAAAGGGAACAACAACAAGATTTCATTTTCCTGAATACCGATCAAAAAAAATTCCAACCATAAAGAATAGAACCGGAAAAAGAAGAACACCGTGAGAGATCATAAGAGAAACATCCACCAACGAAATGGTAACAAAATATAGGACAACCAAATTCAGATTAAAAAAACTAGAATAATAATGATTTAGGAAACAACACCCAATAAATAAAAACCTCATCTAAGAATACCATATACCAAATGGATGATCCCCACAAGATCTTGCATCTCCACCCACGACTGTGAAAATGTTAAAATGAACAACCAGGTCACTGTCAGGTTGAGGGAGACAGTCCAATACCTATTTGGGCTAGAAGAACCACCATAGAAATATAAGGGACCACTGAGGATTCCACCATAGAAGATTATGATCTAAAGCCTCCATTAAGCATTACCTCCGAGTGAGGAACCAAATGGGAAGGACAAATCTAGTTGATACATGATGAGACCTACAACCAATCAAGGAAGAGAAGAAATATTTTAAGAGATATGAGGAAAAAATGAAAATAGAACCACAAAATATTAAATTATGGAGAAGGATGATGAATGTTAAGAGAAACATCATTGAAAAGACATGTAAAAACCATGAAAAAAAATCATAAAGAGGTAGAAGAGGTGCCGGTGAGAGAAAGCGTGATCACACGCAAGAGGGAAGAAAATCTTAGTAGAGGAGCACCTCAAGAGCACCAAGAGAGAAAAAACTCATTTATTATATAAATATGTCAAAATCATAAGATAATTGATTTTAAATTTTAAATATAGGTGAATAAATCTCTCTATACTCTCTAAAATATGTTATTATTACCAGATAATTTTCTTAGTAAAATCATTATTTATAGTGTCTAAAATGGTATATTCTTCATTGAATCATAGATCAAAACTTTTTCTTTACCCTTCTATATCTATTAATTATTTATATTATTCATTTCATGTATTATCCATATTAATCTCAAACACCTATGAGTTATCTAATCATACGTACAACCTATTGTCTTTACATTATATCATTACCAAAATGGTTATATAAATTATTCTATTTTTTGGGTTTTTACAATGTGAAGAAAATTAATAGAAATGTAAACTCCCTAGTAATGTAACTAAATTAACAGAAAGGATTTTTTATGAGCTCATGAACAATATAATAAAAATAATAAAACAAATATTAATATAATATAGTGTATACCCTTGTGTTAATCTACGAGTAGACCCCTATATGGTTACTATCTATCCATAATTCATAGATATTTTTTTTAAAAAAATAATTCTTTCAAAATAAAATTATAGTGAATTTTTATTGAGTTAATTAAAATAAATATAAAACCTATTTTAAATTAAATTACTATTTATGATGTATAGAGTCAACCATTGTATTGACACTAATGATTTCTATGAATATCATCTAATAAATTACCTCACTTTTATTCAATGTGAACATAACATCATATATATACACATATCCAATATTAATTATATGTCAATTTATAATCTACTAAGGACCTATAATCACACCATACACCCACCCATTTCATAAGTAAAAAAATCGAATAGTCCTTGACTGAGGTAATCCCCAATTCTCTCCCACTTGTGAGTAATTATACACATTAAATAAAAAAATTGCAGATCAACAATATACCTATATTAATACATGTCACACCCTAAACTAAAAAATACTCTTATTTTACTCTTTTCATTACATTGGAGGTTTTTGGGGAGGTTAAGATTTTGTTCCCAGCTTAAATGATAGAGTTTTTGAGTTTTGGGTGATTTTTTGGCTTGTGTGTGGGCATCACATGGTTTGTGGGAACTATGTGGACTAGCCAAGGTAAGTATGATGAAAGTGATAAAATTGGATTTTAACTACTAAATGTTTTGATAATATTTATTCGAACTATTTTTGGTTGGTCCTGCAGTCGATCACCCCTTAGACAATAGTTACATTACAGTTGGTCCACGATTCGGTAAACTATGTAGCGAAACCATACGAGATAACCAGATTTGTAAAATGATGAAATTCCTAATATTATATCCCATCTTTTCATCCTTAGTTTGGGCCCATAACTATCATTCTATTTTGGTGCATTAAGCCTTACCATGTCCGGTCTCGCTTTAATTCTCCTCCCTCCAATGGTTCTCCACATAGATTCTAATGCAATGTTTTAGGGGTTTTAGCCAATTTTCCCTCCATTATCTCTTTCTATATAGTTTTATTTGGGTTTCCCTAAAGTTTTTCAATATTTAATGAACCCTATATATTATGGATTGCGTGTTACTTGATTATATTTTCATCTAGAGTGTGTGAATCAATCTTGGGACCCTAATATTCCTTCCCTGAGAGTCTCGTTGATTCCAAAATCCATTATTGTAGTTGTTTCCATTATTTTCCCCTTAAATACTATCCAAGGATTATTGTGTGCTTCTAAGTAATTTATAAATATGTTTCACATAACAATAATGCATTTTTGTTGATTGTTGTGGTACATTGGTGTTGGTAAAATTTGGTAGAAATGGGTTTTCAATGGTTTATTACATTTATGCCTATAAACATATGCACCCTATATATTTAATGAAATGTCTACTATTTCATTAAATGAAATCAATCCCTTATGTGATGTTTTGAATTTTTTATATTTTGGTACCTTGTAAAAGATAATATAATTGGTTAGGATGAGTGAGTTATATTCCACTTTATGGAATGATGATTTATGATAAAATGGTTTGAAAGGCTCTCTTGGTTTTCAAATTCTTGTTTGAACATTTTTAATTATGTAAATTTGTAGGGTTTGGTTTGAAATTAATGTGGTGATTCTAAAATTATGTTTTCGCTATTTTTCATAGATATTTTGAGTGTTCCATTTTATTTTGACACATGCATGGCTCTACCAGGTTCACACATGGATGTGAAATCAAATGAAGATCGAACATTGAAACAATATTTTCCTTAAATAATGTATTCTCAAATGGTACATTAGTTTATAAATGTTGTGTTGGAGGGCGGGGGGTAATCTGGTTTTTTAAATTGGTATCGAACATGTATTTCATTGGAATAAGGCCCAGTTTGGTAAAATTCATGAGGTTTCATGTTTTACTAAAGTATTGAATATAATTATGTAAATTTATTTTTATTTGGAAAACATAAAGGCCCTTTCAGAATTGAATGCAATAAATTGGTGTTTCATATTATTTTGGATATTTTTATATAAATATACTTGAAATGGGTATGATTATAGGCTTGATTGGATCCTTGTAATGTTTAATAAATCAATGTGGTTTTAGAAGTATTGATTCCCGGTTGGATCCTTGAAATTTTTTTAGAAAATTGTTTGAAATATTGTATGTTGTGATGGCCTGGTTGGAAGATGTGAATATTTTCACATAGGAAGTGAACCCCCATATAGGTATTTCCCTATATGGGTAATCATATGGGTGGTGTCGTTGTTTGGGGTTGACAAGTGGGGTTATAGAAGGTATGGTGAGTAATGCATGCAAGGGCCTCCTACAAACATATTATACTCTTACCATGGGTTTCCTAGTAATATTTTAGAGGGTTGAGTGATAGTTTCTTATCAATCCATTTTAGATGGGTTGGTAACCCTTGGATTTAATTGATGCCTAGTGGGTTGTGCCACTAGTGAAGCTGGTATAGTGAATTTAGTATGTTATTGACTGTGGAGATACACCATACAGTTGTAAGTGAGTCCAAACCAATTATGTCCAGGGATATGTCTATAGATGATTAGGAAATTTCCATGGTTACTACTTGTATGTTCTTGTTTTCCATTATGCCATTTTGTTTCTTGTTTATTATTCTTACTTATTTTTAATCATTTTTTGGGATTACTTGTATGGGTTTTAGTTTGGGTTTTGGGTATAAGATGGTATAAAATTTTCAAACAAACATTATGGTGTGTAATGTTTTAATAAGGAAAGGTAGTTTTGTTTATTAAAATGTGAGAATAATATTTTTATATATATTTCAGAAAAGGGATAATGAAATATTTTTGATAATGGAAACAAATGGATTCTTTTGTGGTCTCCTACTGTGTTTTGAATCTCAGACCCTACTTGTTCCATTCCATTTTGGTAGACTTAGTCTATTTTGTAGGTTCAGGTTCTCAAGTTTGAGTGCTAATCGTGGGAGTAGGTTAGCCTTATGGCTGGTCGGTTTGAGGGTGTTGATGACCAAGAGCTCACAAAGATATCATTTTAGTGGTGGTTTGGTTTTTTATTTATTTCTCAGTTCTTCAGTTTTGTTTTTATCAAGATCAATTGTATGGTTATTTTTAATTAGTTCTTGGTTTTCTAGGTGATCAGTTTGTTTAGTAAATATATTTGATCGTCTTTTATTAGGAAAAAATAATTCCCATAGTGAATACCTTGATTCCAAACACTAGTTTCCAGCCTGTGGGGATTGAGAATTCCCATCGAGCCATGCCACAGAATCGGTCAGATGGAATCCCAACTTGGTTCATGAAAAAATTGTATTATTATAGGGTCAAGTTATTTAGTGTTTCATGTAGGTGGAGATTTGGATTTTCGGGTCTTGATAGGTTGGTACGGGGATATCGTAATAAACACTTTCTCATTATGATCATTGAGTTTCCAAGGGTACTCTAGTATTTGAATCTTTCTTCATTGTTTAGGGTTTAGGGATGAAAATGAATTCGAGCAAGTGTTATGTCATGATCTCACATGGAGTAATGACCCATGTGGAGTCCAAGAACACAATTTAATCTCCTCACAGTTTTTGATTCTTACATGGGTAACGAACCCCTACCATGTCTCTGGGTTAGGAATGAATAATATTTCCTTACTTTAATAATGTATCATGAGTTTTGTCATACTTTGGTCTCAGTTTATGTGAGTATTATTTTAAAGTGAAAGAGTTTTTGTTATAGAAAAACGTTTCTTCTAAATGATTTAATGTCGCAAAACTGGGTTTTAAAAGGAAAATTTTCTGATTGAAAATTTTATTATCTCTTGGGGTTTAAAAATAAAATGGTAATCATGAAACTTGGTACTTCTTATGATTTAATACATATGTATGGGTATATATAGAAGGTGAATCTTGGAATGTTTATGTGGATGATGCAAGAGAATGTGGGAGGAAACATATGTGATGGTTCATGGGATATTATTGGTGATTAATTGAATTCAATGGCTTGAAACGGTTCTTATAAAATTTATTCGAATGAGAAAATGATTTACGGGATAAGATTTTGATCAAAAAGTGGGTTTTGGCATCTGTGATGTATCCCTATAATAATGTTGATTTAAAATTTTAAATAAAAATGTGATTTTTGAAAAGATTATTTTCTGTTTTTATTATATATTTTTTTGGCTTGGGATCCAATTGTTTTAGATTTAGATATTCTTTCTGATTGTGTTATGGGTTGATATTGGTTTTGGTATTGTGTTTATCATTTTGATCAGATTATTCCACCCAAAAATGTTCCTAAATTTTCTAATGTTTCATGCTCAGTTTCAGTTCCTTCTCGAGGGTTCCTTATCAATCATGGTGATATTGGTTTATTAAAAAAAGTATATTGGCATAATGAAGTGGAGTGTGTCTTCATATTATTGGGATCTACCAAATCTTCTAGAGTGTGTAATGTTATAGCTTCTTTTGATGGTACCACTTTATATAAATGTGAGTTTTTTTTACGCAACATTGATGCATTTTGGGATGAAATTAAAAGTGTTTAAGTTAATATTTCTTTAATGGTTTATACATGAGGATGTACAAATAAAGAAAAGGTAGGATCTCATGTGTATTCCCAAATGACAACAGATGGTGAAGGACTATGTTGACCACCTCAAGGAGATTATTTCCTTTTCTATAGAAGTAACTTACCAAGATCTGTTGAAGGTTCCATTTTTCATTGAGGGTCATCATACAGATATCAAAGAGTAATTAATCTCCTCTGAGGATCAATTTTTTATATATTTTTGGAAAAATCATTTTTAACCTAGTTGGTTTATATAGAACATTAAGCTGTAATCCCATAGTATCTTGTTTTTTATGATGGTTCCACATCTAGTGAGTTGTTCATGATAGAGGATCATATCATTGAAGAGTCTCATTCATTTATTCTAGATTTTAGTTCATCAAACCATTCTATTATGTGCCACTAGTGTTTCTAATAGGAGCATTCAAATCTATATTGTCACAATCCTCCAAATAATTTTCATTATTGTGACTATTTTGGTCATTTGGAGTGGTTTTGTATGAAAAATTTCATGAAAAATTAGTATTGATTAGGGGGTTATAATTCCTGACTGGGAGGTAGGAGATTCTTCATTCATCAGGGCTCCATCCACAAGTCTCAGAGAGAATCCCTTTCTCAGTCAGGGATTGTTGGGTATGGGGATACCTTGGCCCAGTTTTGTCTCTAATGTTGGTGTATAGGAATTATAATTTTCCTATTATAATTTTCTATTTATTATGGTGTTCTCTTATCAATGTATAGAACTTGGTGATTTGGTTTTTCTATAATTATGTGATTGTAACATTTTACGGTGTCTCTTGAGTTGTATAAGGTTTTATAGTAATTCTTAACACATGTGAGGGTTAGTTCAAGATTCAGTTATCAGTTTTTCTTATTTGGAAATTCCTGAGTTTTGTGTAATTGATGGGTTTTAGTTTCATTTCACTGTTAAGACCAAGTTCCTTTCATGGGTTTCCCAAACTGTTGTGGGATTTTGTTTTTTTTTGTTTCTAGTTTTGGTGATAGTGTTGTATTTCTCAGGATAAAGAATTAGGGATAGTTTTTAGGGAGTTCCCTACATTAGTGGTGTTTTTTTGGTTAATGTGAAGAGGTTTTTGTTAGTTACCATTGTAGATGAGTTATTGTGGTTTGGAGAAAACTCTTTTGCTCTCCCCTCATTTTGGTGAAGTGTTTTCTTCTTGAATAGCCAGCTATGACATGTAGACTGAAATGTAACCCCGATGTTTGTGATTTCTTTTGAATATGAACCGGCGTGGATTCATGTTTTTATTATCTTTTGATAGGGTGAATTTATTGGGGAAGAAAGTGTTTTTGTGGTAATAATTGTCACAACCTATCCTTTAAAAATCTATTTTTTTATTCATTTCATGTAATTTGATCTTTTTTGGAGGTTTATATTGAATTCCTAACATAAACATTGGTGTTACTGATTTTCTCTTAAATTTTAAGCCTATTCATGGGAAACACACAGATAGTGGAAAACGTGTGGCCCATCCAAGGAAACCATTATTTTGGTCTTAAAATTTAAATTATCTACCATATGATTTGATCATGGTTAGTTAAACTTTCTGGGTTGTTTGTGCAGTCGATCTCCCTTTGGAAAATAGATACCAAACATTTTTATCGTTTTTAAGTGTTTTAGTTTTGGGTTTAGGTATAAAATGGTAAACTATTTTCAAACTAAATTTGTGGTGTGTAATTTGTTAAAAATGAAAATAATTTTTGTTTCTTTAAATTTTATAATATCAGTGTTTAAATATATTTCATTTTTGTGTAAACAGAATGTTAAAAAAAGGAAACATATGGATTATTTTGTGGCTACCTACTAAGTTGTGAAGCTCACACCCTACATGTACTATTTAGTGTCAGTAGACCCAAGCTATTTGGTAGGTTTAGGTTATCTAGATCATGTTATCATCGTGGGAGCATAGTGTCCTTGTGGGTGGTTGGTTTTTGGATGCTAGTGAGATTGATTTGACATAGAGATCGTGTGAGTGGCAGTTCTGTTTTTTTATTTAGTTCTCATTTGTTCACCTATATATGTATCAGGATCTTTTGTGTGGTTCATTATGATTTTTATTGGTATTTATGTGTTCTAATTTTATTTAGTTAATTTATTTTATCCTTATCTATTGGTAAAAAAATAATTCCCAAATTGATTTCCTTGAATCTCAACACTAGTTTCTATCCTATTGAGATTGAGAACTCCCATCAAGCCATGCCACCGACTTGGTCAGATAGAATCCTTGCTTGTTTCATGAAAATATGTATGGATGGAATGAATGGTTTATGATAAATATAATAAAATATAGAAGTAATTTTGGATGAGGGACCCTTTTCACCTACTCTTTACTCTTAATCCTACCATGATCCTTCATGAGAAAGTAATGTAATTAAATAATTATCATCATCATGAAGAATAAAAACATTGGTTAGCCCATAGTTGTGAATAAAGGTAATATATCAAAACAATGGTGTTAAAATAAACAATAAATTTAGTTCAAATATAAGAATAATGTTACATTACTATAAAAAATAAATCAATAACATTAAAGTATAAACTAATCAGTTCAAGGGATGACACCCTTGTACAATAGATTTTGTCTTTATTTTTGGATAGAGTGTCATCATTTTGAATAATATAATTATCTCTAGGATTAATAAAGGTGTATAGTCAACCTCTTGGTTTAACCCACATTTGTTTTTTTTCATATTTATGTAGATTCCCTATATTTGGTTATTCTTTTCATGGATCCACTAATATATTGTTGAGTAATCATATGATCTGTTGGATTCTAAATGCATTCATATTTTATATGTATAATATATTTCTAACTGGTTTCCTAAAATGGTTTGAAATTTTGTTTGTAGAATATTTCATTTCTACCTGTATTTATTTATTGAATTAATTTACAGTATGATTCATCCTATAATCCACCTTTTTATCATATATAGATTATATATCCATGCGAATGATCTACAATATGTTTCTATTGAGGTTCAGATGATTGAAGAATTTTTAGAATCATATTGAACTATGGTGTAATTTTTTAAGGTAATTAATCATATACAAAGGTTGATACATAAGTTTTATAAATGAGTTATCATAGATTCGTACATAGATTGTTTTTAGATAATTTATTCATAAATATGCATTTTTAAAAATATATACCGAAGGGTTTTATTTTTGGTCTTCATTGTATGTTTATCCATGAATAAATATAATATAATACATATTTTAATGACATGGGTGGTGTTTACTGTTCAAAATACTTGTTATAACATTATACCATCCATAGAATACTTTCTAACTAGTTTAGAATACATTATTGTGAACATCTTATTTTTTTTATTAAAATCTAAAAATACCATGGAATCATACAATAATTTTCCCAAAAAACACACAAATAATTCTAATCAACCTAACATATTCATTGGCAGCCCTATAGAACATGGGGTAGAACACATAAAATTTTTTAGAACAAAAAATTTTACTTTCAAAATTAGTTTCCTATAACTTCAGGGTGCGATTTCACATAAAAATACATTAAATAATATGCAAAAATATGAGATGATTATATATCATTTAAAATTGTGAAATAAAATGAAAATATTGTTTACTAAAATAAAAAAAATGAAAAAATATATTTGTACCTAAAATAAATCACATAATGAGAATTAAAAATAATTGAAAGAAGAAAATGTATATAAAAATACTACTCTAATCACTCACTGACAATAAAGATATTGAGAATCAATTAACCATCATTTACTATAAATGAGCTATATGATTGTAATTTTTGTTATATTAAACATAAAAAATAATTATTTCCCTAATAATACATGATTTATAATTCCCTATTAATTTTTACTAATATTAAAAAATATACTAACAAGGATATTACCTAATGAATAAGGAGAACTATCAACCCCCATAAAACTCACCTTCCTTCAATACCCATTTTTTCAACAATTTAATAGCATATCGATGACTTATACCATGAAATATAATGTGTATAGTTTTGATCGTAGAAAACCTACATTAATTCATACCAAGGACCCTAGTATAACACTTATATTGGTAAGAAACATTAACCATATTCAAAATTAACCACATATCCCAATCAAGTTGAACAATCTACCACTATGAATATTGATTTATATAATAACCCAATTAACTATTGATAAAATAAAATTTTTAATTACTCATTACCGTTTATGGTATCTCATCACACAAATACATTTCCATATTAATACATCTAGAAATTTTTATTCCCAAAATTTATTATTGAGTAAAAAATATTATTTTCAAATAAGATTACTATACTTACTTATAAACTCTATCAGTGAGTCATCATTCACGTAACTCTATAACAATGAATATTTCTCTAATACTTTCACAAGATTATTTATTTGTTATAAAATTTATTATACTTATCAAATTAGTGTGAAACTAAAATTGATAAATATTATATTCTATAATGTAATATTATTATATGTGCATAAAATTCATTATGGTGTTGTAATATGAAAACATTATGTAGTGTATTGAAATTTATGACTCAAGACATATACTTCCTAACATGTAACCAACATTTTAAAAAAAATCATATATTATAAAATGTATACATAATCAAAACAAAGAGTTAACTCTATTGAAATAATAAGAAGCTATACATTCTCTTCAATCATTTTATATCTATAGTAAAATAATTTACGTCCACCACCTTCCAACAAATCTTTCAATAATATCATTATAAAATTATGTTTTGAGGAGAAATATTTCCTTATTTGGGGAAATATCCAACCATTATCTTCTAACCTAGGATCTTGTACCTATATTGAAATTTTCCAAATAGATCAAAATTATTGAAAACATAAAATTATATAATAAACCATCATCAAAATATTTTTCAACCTCCATGATGAGCTAAATCAATGATATGAATGTAGGTGTTGGTCCCTCAAACTCATGTCCCTAGATAAAAGTCCCATAATCATCATGATTGACAATAGTTATAATGATATCGAGTGAAATCATGGATATTATCAACTCATGAATTCAATTAATTCATAGTAACCTATCTCTTTTAAAAATTATTATCTATTAGTAATTTATTTATAATGAAATAAAGAGATAAATTTAAAATATAAGATTTTAATTTCACTGATATAGATCAAAAAATTTCCCTTGTATCATATGTATAATACCCAACAATCATGATCTTATTTTATATGGTTCATGTACCTGAAAAATTGTATATTAAAATTAATAAAATAATAAATCAACTAAGTTATAACATGATCTGAATCCATTCATAAGAATTTATAATCTATTACACCATATTGTTGTGTTTTATGGGTTGATAAACTGAACGTAAATAACTCTAGAACTTATATCTCCATTTCCCAAATCAATAAATCTCTTCTTCCGTACTCCAATGTAAATCCCAATGATAAACCCACTCTTTTATGACCAAAATATTTAAGACCGTAATATATTCAATAAATAGTTCAGGTGTACGTACCCAATCCTTCTTGTAGTAGGATAGGGGTCATTGACTAGATCCATGAATTAGAACATAAAATTTTAGAGGGATACCTTCATGATTATAAAAATTAAAAAATCACCACAACTCTACGTGATAAAAAAAACATGCAATATATACTCACAAGTAAATTGAAATGCATGGGACTATATAAAGCATACCTAAAAATAATTATACAAAATTAAGAAAATAATTTTTATATGAAAATGTAAACAAGGTAATTCCCATGGAATTGAATTAAATTATCCATAACTTTAATCCCAATGGTACAACTCATTGCATAGATATAAACATCTCTATCAAGACAACACAAATGATCACCATCTAGAAAGAATCTGTTAATAAAGTTGACATCACTGTAAAATTACTTAAGTAACTAAACATCTATAAATATTAAAATACATCTCCATAAAAAATACATATATAGGGTTGAGTACAAAAAATTAGTAAGGCATCAAATGGGTTCAGTAATACCACATCCAAGACTATTCATAAAAATTAATCAACTAACGTAAAATCATAATAAAAATTTCAAAAGTATACCTTAGTACAACCTAGTTTTATTTTATTTCAAAAAATATCTCGATAACTATGTAATTCTCAATGGATCAAAAGAAAAAATACATGATTCTCTAATATTACAAAATAAATTTATTCATTGATAAAAAATAAATATTTTTAAAGTAACCTATATCCAATACCACTATAATAATCACTACAAAAAAATAATTATATATATATATACATCATAAAAGGGTTTCATCACCAAACACAAGTTTTCCATGGGAAAAAGTAAACTAATTTAAAGGGTAAGTATTATCCACCTTATAATGATACTAATTTTGTAGACATATTCCCTATCATGATAAATGAATCAGTCATAGGGATTCAAGGCCTTAAAAATGATGTACCCAAACCGTTTAAAAATTTTACTAAAAGGGGTATACATGACACCATAACCCATCCATGATGATTATTCTTCATCGAATATTGTTTTAATCAATAAAAACCTACCATATAACTAAAATTTAATACTAATTCACCAACATTGAATATATTTATAGAGGGTAAATCTACCATATATATCCACCCATGACTTCTATATTAGAAATCATTATCCCAATTCTACTGTTTATCATATTAAAATAATTTTTGTAGGAGGTGTTTCAATATAGTGGCATCACTTAAATAATAATAAACAATATAATTAATCAATTTTATGTCCTACGAGTTAATGTTGTCTCTAATTTTGAGCATAGTTTAGCTCGATTTATGTTCTAGATGATTTTAGGAGTTGGGTTCGAAATTTAAGGATTTAGATAAAATATTTCATGAACACTATATTCCCAATATCATTAGAAATATTTAAACAACTATAGATATAATATCTATTGCATCTAGTGGTATGAATAATGGTTTGAGCATGTTTTGTCTAATTGTTCATGTTAACATGAAATCAATGTAGGTGTTTGGGTTTTTACTAGTGGTTGTCACAAAACATGAGATTGATTTCTATAACCATGTAGCTATCCTAGGAAATTGGATTCCTTAGTTCTCAAGGTATATCGTCTACCAAATGGTTAGAAAACATTTTTTTTATCGAGTAGCCAAATAGTTTGAACTGATACAATCTTCCTAACATTTTAATTTTTTTATATCCCCAGCAATTTTAAAACTAATACCCTCTGAATTAATTATTATCCCAAATTAGCCTCTCCTCAAAACTCTAGTATGTTCTATACATGGTCCCATGGTGACTTTCAAGTGATTTATATGAATCTTTTCATGGTATGTGTATTTTTCTAGATATTTACTTCTCTTATTCGTATATCTAACTCTGACCTCCAATATTCTCAATGTCATGAAAACATATATGGGGTTGATGGCCTGATCAGTAATTTGTCCAATATAATAGTTACCTCACCTTTGAAACTATAAATAAAATTTATATTATCATAAACGTGAAAATTTGATATAATTATATCATTGAATAAGTAAATAAATGTTTTGAAAGTGATAAATTAATTGTTGGTATTTTTGTGAAATAAAAATGTTTATTTAAACTTTAATAATTAATTAAATGATTTAAAAGGAAATATATTTTAAGAAAAAGGATATATAAATTAATATTTTGTTTTTTTATTATTATAATATAGTTTTATGAGACTTTCATTTATTTTTCAAAGTGTTATAAAATCCTATATAGGTTTAAAGTTGGTATTTTTTTAATAGATTAATATTTGAATTTGAAAAATTATTTTCACATATTTAATTTTTTTTTAAAAAAATTGAGTTCAAAATTGAATTATTCACATTTTTAAAAGTTTAAGGTGGTTTTTTTGTATTTTTATGAAATAATTTAATTATTTGTGAATAGTAAAATTTGACAATTAATGGTATATATACATTATAAGATAAATACACAATAAATTGTGTCGGGAATTATTTATGCCCAATAATTTATAACATCCCTTCATTAAATTCATATATTTATGATAATTCTCAAAATCTTCATATTCATGATCTAAATTAACAAACTAATAAATATAATGATTATAAAACACCACTCTCCTCCGCTATAAATACAACTCATCACCATCTTATCTCCTCACATCTCAAATCCTTGTATCATGCATAATTTCTTCCTTAATCTGATCCCAATACTATTCCCCACAACCTATACCTAATGGTGTCACCAAAAGGCCAAAACCAAGGGCCATAAAGCGATTCTCAAGGAGGATAATTCAAGAGGTAAAATCCTTTTTCATTTTCTTTAATTATTAATTTCATTTATTTTTTATTCTAATACTATCATCACCTACCCTTATAGAATAATCATGAAAACTCCATTATCTTATATATATTTTAATTTTATCATTTTTATAGAAAACTTCATCATCAAACTCCTTCTCCCTTAACTTTTATTATAAAAATTAGAACATCGTCTGAGAGGTGACGATTTACCACTTTCAAGAATGATACACCATCATTTTCTATTACCACCTTAAAAGCTAGTCATAAAACCATTAATATAGTTAAATATGATTTTTTTAATAAATATTATAATTTATTTAATTCTTGAGAACCCATATATTAACATTATATTGAATAAAATGATATAAGTTCGTGATTGTCATAAAAACCAATGAAAACAGATTAAATCATTGTAATTAATGTTTTATCTAATAATTAGTCAACATATAAAACAAATATGGATTAATTTAAAAACTTTGACCTAAATTAACACCAATTAATTTCACTTCATATTTTTTTCTTATACTTGATTGGAAATTCCATATTGATCATACAATGGAAACCTAGAAATAAATGCACCTAAAATAAGGAGAATAACAAAATATTATTAATAAATGGGTGAAATGATGTTATAATAATATCATATTTGTAATAATAAATATAAATATGGATTAATAATATATTAATTGCTCACTTTAATCCATTATACATGAGGTTTGAACCTGTTGATGTGAGATGAACAAAAGGTAAGGGAATTCATAACACATTTTCTATTCTTTGGGAGAACCCTCTACTTCTTTTATTTTATCAATATAAGTTTATTTTTTAACATAATTTTTATTATATTAAGTTTTATTTTGTGTATTTATTGTGAGTATACATGTTTCTATTTTTTTATTAACAATATATTCAATGATAAGAAAATTAAAGGGACCCATTCTTTGAAAATCATCTTTAAAATTTATATTTTTTAAAAATTAAAAAGGAATATTTTTATGAAAGTATTCGTGTTTAAGAGTACATTTTCGTTCTTTGGAAATTTTTATAGTGAAGCGTGGGACCTATATCTCCCTCCAATGCATTTGATTTGTTTTATATTGGCCATAGGGTTCTCCATTTGAAACTGTGATGGTTACATTAGAAGGTATTCATGAGGGTTACATTGTAAGGTAGTCGTGAGGGTTAAAAATCACACAATATCATTAAAGATTAAAATCATAGTTATGTAATGACCCAATTTACCTTTACAGTATAATTTTTGTGGTCTCTGTTTTATTCAAATATCTTGTTATCACAATGTATCTATATGATACTAATTGGTTGATAAATATGTATTTATGAAAATAATTTCATATGCTTAAAATTATTCATGTGCTAATGGGTTATATCCTTTTTTATCCCTTACTAATTTTTTTTGTCATCAATACATATTATATAATTTTTTCATAGGGTTTAATAATTCGTAGTAGAAAATTATAATCCAAGATGAATATTCTGAATACTTTTCATCAAAATATTTTATGTTTTTATTAAAAAAATTATTATAATGAAAAAAGGTTTTTGTTTTAGTTTTACCCACTTTTTATGCATGTTGATTGATATGTATTAAATGTGTCCTAATTTTATATAACTCTAAATCAATGATATCTTCATGTATTTAAATAAGTAAATTATAAAAGAATTTACTAGATAATGTATTTATAAGGTCAGGTCCATGTAGTTGGTATCAAATCTAAGTTTAGATAAAATTAGGGGTGAGGATGGTGTTAATATAATACAATTAATGATTTTTACCTAATGTTTATTTTGAAATGATATTAAATTTGATGATTTCCATATTTCATCATCTATGATATGTCTATTAAAAATAGTTTTTTATAGGTGGAATAGTGAACCTAAAGTATGAAGGCACCGAGATGATGATATATTTATAGATCCTAAATCAAGAATAGTGGCAATTAGAACCAAACTATTTGTGACAGAAATGGATTTTTTGATGTAGGCTATAAATAGTAGTAGATTAAGTGAAAGAGAAAAACCAGAGCTACCACAAAGGAATGTGATGGTAGTGAAACAATTATATGAGGAAACACCCTCATACATTTAGTGGATCTTCTGACCAAGTGGATACTGAAATATGGATCAACTCTCATTAATAGATATTATATTTTATGGGGTTTTCAGATAAAAAATATATTACTCTTGAAATTTTTCATTTTGAAGGAGAATCAGACTAGTGGTGGTCAATAGTCAAGAATATAAGATAAAGCAAGGTGATTAATGCCTCAGAATGAGATGAATTTAAAAATATTTTCCTCAAATAATATTTTCCTAAGGTGGCTTGACACAGGATGGAAAATAGAATCCTTGAATTCAATTAAAGGTATAAGGTTTAAGTGGCCATGTGTGATGAAAAATTCACATAATTATCAATTTATTCTCCAAATTATACTAGGGATCTCATTATAAAAATAAATCATTTTTATTGAGGATTAAAGCCAGGATATTTAAGGGAATTAGCCTTATATGAATTAAAAATTTATGGGAAATTTTTTTGATTTGTTGAGAGTGTAAAAATATATTTTTCTAGTGATCATGTGTATATTTAAAACAAGTAGATTAATAGGTCCAAATATAATGAGATGGGTAATAATAAATAAAATAAATTTGAAGTAACAAAAATCCAGTTTCCAATTTTTGGAATGTTTAGTAAAAAATTACATGGAGAATTCTTTTACAAAAATGAGAACTATTTTCGATGTGGTAATTTCTGACATTTTTCCTCAGATTGTAATGAAAATGATATTAATATTAATGTTAATAAGAAAACTATAATGTATATAAAATTTGGTGATATGGGTCATTATGTAGATACTAACCCAATGAAATATCTGAATGATGGAAGGAGGATAGATTATAAGTATAAAGGTGGAGTGAGATGTTTTGTGACTGCATCAATAGATGTCAGGTCATCCTATAAAGTGGTGTATTGTACTTTGTTTATTTAATAGTATTTTTCTAATGTCTTTTTTTATATGAGGTCTACACATTCCTTTTTTTCTATGATATATTAAATTTTACCTCCTGAAATGAGACTAGAGCTTATGGTTAAAACACCATTGAAAAAAATTACAATAAAAAGGCATTATTAGTATATTTTTTTTATTATCTACAATAATAACTTACCTACCTACCTTTTTGTTTTTCACTTTGTATAGTTTTTTATTTGTCATGGTTTAAACTAGATTTCGGTTTTTCATGGTATGATTGATTTCAGTGAAAAATAATTTTTTTTCTAGAAAGTGTTTTTATTTGATTACAATAATAAACCCATACCATTAATAAAATATCATGAAGTTGAGAAGTAATTAAAATATAGAAAATAATTTAATCATTCCCATATTGATCGAAAATTGGGAAATGTTTAGATAAATGATGTTCTAGTGGTAAATGAATACATTGATGTTTATGCTGATGAGTTACCTGGTATTATACCTAATCGAGAAGTTGAATTTAATATTGAATTTTTTCTGGATACTAATCCAATTTAAAAAACTCTTTAATGAATGGATAAATTGGAACTTATTGAATTGAAAAATAAGATGTATGGGTTTATTGATAAAGTATTCATTCATCCTAGCACTTCACCAAGGGGTGCCCCTATTTTTACATTAAAAATAAAGATGATTCGATGATACTTTTAATTATTATAGAACATTGAATAAAGTTACTTTTTTGAATAAGTTTCCATTGAATAATATTGATTACTTGTTTGGTCACCTCTATGGAGATTAGTATTTTTCCATTATTGAAATGAGATTAGGGTACCATCATCTGATGTTGAAGGTGGATAACGTCCTGAAAATATATTTTCTTACTAGATATTGGA
The DNA here is from genome assembly GCA_963277665.1 of Viscum album. Taxonomy (NCBI): domain Eukaryota; kingdom Viridiplantae; phylum Streptophyta; class Magnoliopsida; order Santalales; family Viscaceae; genus Viscum; species Viscum album. The sequence goes on from OY728162.1 coordinate 134,897,241, forward strand.
ATTAAGTATTTTTTATGCCCTTTGATTTGAAAAATTCCCTTTCATTATTCAGGGATATTCCTAATAGAATATTCTGTGAATATTTTGATAAGTTTTTTGTTGTTTTTATTAATAATATTTTCTTCCTTACAAAAAGATATTAGGATCAGGAAAAATATGTTTGCGTTGACTTATAAAGTCATGATGAAAATAAGTTATACAAAAAAGATATAAAATGTTATTTTTGGCTGAAATATTTTTTTTCATTGGAACATTGTAAATATAGATGGAACAACAGTTGATCCTACCAAAAAAAGTGAATGGTGAATGAAGAAGATTAAAAAATGTTACATATATTAATATTTTTCATAAATTAGTTGGTTATTACTGATATTTTGTTTAAAAAAATACACTATTATCTAGCCTACTAACTAAGAAAACATGAAAAAACGTTAAATTTATTTGGAAAAAATAGTTTGATTTTTTTAAAACAGAAGAAGATATTGCTGAAAGCTCCAGTTTTGGCCCTACCATCTTGAAAAGGTGATTTTTTCTTCTACAATGATGCTAAATCGAAGGGAAATAATTGTATATTGATGTTGAATGATCCAGCAATATATTATTATTCATGAAAACAGAAACTGCATGAGTTAAATTATCCTACACATGAATTTGAATTAGATTATGTGGTTTTCTATTTGAATATTTAGTGGCATAATTTATACGGATCCAAATGATAAATATATACCGACGATAAAAGTTGAAAGTTTATATTTACTCAAAAAAAATCAAACATGATATGAGAAGATGGCTTGAAATGAATAAGGATTATACTTGCAAGATCAATTACAATCCTAGAAAAGAAATCAAAATTGTGGATGAATTGTGTCAAAAACATCATGCATCATTCACCATGTTCTTTTTTGAATAATACACAATGATTAATGATTTGATAAATTTTGTCTTGGAATTTATTGGTGTAGGAAATTATTTTATTTTTTTAAAATTTTAGCCCCATAATCTCAGTTAGACAGAATTAGGAAGGCACAGAAGGAAGACAAAGAGTAACATAAAAAGTTCAAATTAGTAAAAAAATGGTATGTTTCTATAATTTCATTTTGATAAGGAATGTGTTTTGAGATTTGGGAACATATTATGTGTTCCTTATGGTTCACTATTGAAGATTTATTTGTTCATTAAATCTCATAATTATCCATTTTCAGTTGATTTTAGTAGCACAATGAGGTACAGAAACCTTCGGGAGAACTATTTGTGGGATGGTATGAAAATAGATATTTCTGATTTTTCCATTAAATTTTTGAAATTTCAATATGTTAAATCAAGTGAAAATTACAAAAGGGGAGGCTTCTGTCCTTTCCAGTTCAATAGTGTAAATGGGAAATATATTTATGGACATCATGGTGGGATTACCAAAGTCATTTCTAGGTAACAATGTGATTTAGGGTATATTTTACTAACTGAATAAATCTACACATCTACGTCTTATTTGATATATTATGTATTTGGATCATATTTATTAACTGTACCTAAAATAAATTTTTAGGTAACGAAGAGTTACTCTCTCCATTATATAAAATCAAGATCCTAGGTCTAATTATTTCATTTGGAAAAGCATTCAAGTGTCATTGGGAACATAATTAAATTTCACCACCTATTTTCATCTTTAATATGATGGATAGACCGAGAGAAAAATTTATACCTTGGAGGACATGCATTGATATTGTTCAATTTTTTATTCGGGATGTTTCGATAAACATCTTTCTTTATTTATGCTTTTATATAAAAATAGTATTCATTGTACTATACCGACGTCACCTTTTAGGGAATTATATTGAAATTAGTGTCCAACATTGATTTATTTGGATTAATTTAGGTTCATTTAGTTGATGGGAATAGAATAATTATAGTATATGGATAAGAATGTGATGACGATCCATCAATACAAGAGGAAAACTCTGAGCAGGAAACACAAAATTGAAGAAAATAGGAGGAAAAACTTTTCTTTCGAGTTCGGTGGTCATGTTTTTATTAGAATCACACCATGGAAAAGTATTTTGTTTTTTTACAAAGGAAATATAAGTCCATAGTTCATTTATCCTTATAAATTCCAATATAATTTTGGACCAGTCGCATATTGAGTATATTTTCATCTGAGTTTATCTTAAGTACACAATGTATTTCATTTTTCTATGTTGGGAAAGAATGTGCCAAATCTATCTCATGTTTGGAGCCTAGAAGTAATTAATCTAGAATAGAAATTTTCTTATGATGATAAACCTATTCAAATTCATGATTGTAGATAGAAAGTATTCTAGAATGATTTAATCCACCAGATCACGGATTTCTTTGGAATCCACATGGTTGATGATACGACATGAGAATATGAAAATGATATGAGGGAAATGTATCCTCACTTTTTTAATTAGTGTGTAAAAATTGAGAGGAAAAAATTTCTAGATGGTGGGGATAATGTAACAATCTAGGTACCTATAAAAAAATCAATCTGTAATTTAATATTAATATTTCTTGTAAATTTATAATGAAATAATTGATATTTATAAAAATAATAAAATTTATAGTAATGGAATTGTTACATGACCTTAAGAACAGTAACATAACCATAATGCATGGGAAAATAGAATAGTAACCTCACATAATAAAATATAAATATAATTAATGTATAATCAAAGTGAAAATATTATATATTTATATCATCGAATAAGTATATAATTTTTTTTGAATGTGATAAATTAAATTTTGGTATTTTTTTAAAACAGACTTGTTTTTTGTATAATTTTATAAATAATTTAATGATAAAAAATATTTTCATAGAATATATTCATAAGTTATTATTTTTTATATTATTAATATAACTCAAATTTATAATATTTTAATTAATTTTTCAATGTGTTATAAAATCAGTTATAGTTTTAAAATTTTTATTTTTATAATAAATTTTGATTTTTATTAAAAATTTAATTTCTCATATTTATAAAGTTATTTTAGAAAAATAGAGTTCATTTTTTAAATCTACATATTTTAAAATATATGTGTTGATGTTTTTGGATCTTTTTGAAATAATTGATTTTTTTTCTTAATAGTAAAATATGATAATTTTTTATATAAGCACATTATATGATAAATACAACATTCACCAAGTCATGAATGATATTAGAACCATAATCTTGAACATAACATAATTAATTTAATTATATTTATGATAATTCTCAAAATATTCATATTCTTGAACAAATTAATAAACAAATTAATATAATGTTGAGAAAACACCTCTCTCATCAACAATAAATACCACCCCTCACCACCTCTTATCTTCACACCTAAAATCCTTTTTGATTGATTAATTTCTACCAAAAACACTTAAAAATTCTCTTCTCCATGTCTAAGACCTATTGGTATCACAAAATTTCCAAAACCAAGGGCCTTAAATAGTTTATCAAGGAGGAGAATTCAAGAGGTAAAATCCTCTTTCCTTTTCTTTTATTTTCATTTCAACTCATTTTCTTTTCCTAAAATCATGTAATATACTATTATATTAGTTTTTTGAAAACAAAACTATCTTATACATACTATAATATTATAATCATGATGGACAAAATTTATTTTCGAACTCCATATCCTCTTTTTTATTCTAAAAATGAAAACATCATCTGTGATGGGTTGATTTACTACCATTATGGAAGAGAAAAGTTTATTTTCCATTACCAACATCATGTCTGGTCATAAAAAAATTAAAATGATTAAATAATATTTTATTATAAATTTTATATGTTATGTAATGTTCTAAAATAATTATATTAATATTATATTGAATATAAATATATAATTTTGTGATGGTCATAAAAACCGCCAAAATAAATTAAATTATTTTCAGTAATGTATTAATTAATGATTCTTATTCATATCATAAAAAATAATATATGAAATAATTAAAAATTATTGAAACATATTAGCACCATTTTATTTCACTTATGGAATTTTTTTCTATTCAAAAAGAAATTTTATAGTAAACCAAAAATGGAAACCATGAAATTTATGTACACAAAACAATGAAAATAACAAAATATTATTAACAAATGGGTGGAAATATGTTATAAGAATATAATATAAGTAATTATAATTATAAATATTCTTATTTAATATATTAATACAACTCTTTAATCCCTTATATAGTAGTTTTTAACACATTTATGTATGGTGAACAAGAGGTAAGGGAATTCATATCCAAATTTCCATTCTTTAGGTTGACCTTATTCTTTACTGATTATGTCATGCTAATATTATTTTTGAAATTACTTTTGATTATATAATGTTCTATTATTTGAATTTAAATTTAATATACCTATTCCTCCCATTTTATTAATTCTCTCTTCTATGATACAACATTTTTAAGAGACTTTTTCTTTAAAAATCCATTTTTAAATTTCGATTTTTAAAAAATTTAAAAAAGAATGTTTTTATGAAGGTATTCATGATTTATGATTATTTTAAGGTTATTAGAAAATTGTTTTGATGAAGTATGAGACCTATATCTACCTCTAATTCATTGGTTATGTTTTAGGTAGATCGTATGGTTACACCAACTATAACTGTGATTGTTACATCATAAGGTAGCCGCAAGGGTTACACTGTACGATAGTCGTGAGAGTTACAAATCATATGGTAGACATGAGGGTTACAATATTAATAAACTATTACCCCAAATTACATTTATGGTATTATTTATTTTTTTCAATGTTTTATGCAAATAACATGTTTTCACAAAGTAACTATATGATACTTATTGGTTGATAAGAATGTGTTTGTGAAAAGGATTTCATATGATTAAAAATATTCATGTACTAATAGATTCTCTAATTATTTTTATATCCCAAAATGAGAATTTTGGGATCACTTTAATTTTTTAATTGTTTATCATAGGTTTTTGGGATGGGGAAGATAAAAGGAGAAGGAAATATGAATGTTTTTAAGAATTTCATTGAAAATATTACATGTTTTTATTAAAAAAATATTGTATTATGAAAAACTTGATTTTTTTTATTTATAACCACTTTCTCTGCTTGTGGGTCGATATATATGAATTATATCCTTATTTTATAAAAATATAAACCAAAAAAGTATTTGGTAATGTAATGATGTGAATTATAATAGAATTTAAGAGATTATGTAATGTATATGTTTGGGTCCTTATATAATCAACCATTTAGATTAAGAATTGATGGTTATTTTCCAGGATATTGTTTTTGGGGACCCAATATTTTCATTTCCAATTGTTGGGTTCGAAGTAGAAATTGTCTATTCCATTTTCGAGGTATGAGTCTCTGTACAGAGGTCCTGACTTATTAATTACTTAATACTCTACTAAATTATATTGATTTGTTTTGTGAAATTAGTATATTTTAATTCAATTATTTTTTAGTTGCATATTTGGTAGAATGATAAGTTTGATTCTAGATGTTTTTTCTTTTAAAAATATTATTCAAACATTAGGTGTTTGAGGAACTATATAAGTGGTGTTTTTTACTCTAAAATGGATTTTCAAGCATGGGAGTGGTGATTCTTTGTTGTGAAAATTCTTTTCAAATTGTGATCAATGATTTTATAAATGTTTTGAAAAATAGAGAACGTTTAGAACCTCGGGTTCATTAAGTTATAGACATATGAGAACCTTAGTTGGGTTTTCCCCAATATGGGTTATTTTTATGATATCGATAGATTGTGGTAGTGCATGATATCATTAGGATTCATAGTATGCCTTTACTATAGGTCCACCACGTTTCCAAGTATATATTCTTATATAATAGGCCCCACTTGTTCGTGGTTTCATATATAATGGTAATGTTTCCTGTATTATTGATAAATCTCTTATCATATAGTGATTCTTTGGAAACTTCTATTTATGTATTTAAACTACCCTTCATGTACTCATAATATTTTTTTTAATGCCAAAGTGAAATGTTTTAAAATAAAAAAAATAGTGTTTTATAGAAAAATGTTTTTCCCTTATAATTTATCATATGTTAATATTTTGAGTTATAGTTGCATATGATTACTCGATTCTATTTATCCAAGTGTTTATATTCATATTATTATGTCATTAAATATGGATTACCTTAATGTTTACCAATTAATATTTTATGAAATGTGTTTTTAATGTAAATTTAATTATAAACATTACTTATTTTAATCCATAACTAATGTTTTCATGAAGTTAGACATTGTATAAATTCAATTATGGTATCATACTAGGATTGACTAGTAAAATCCTAATTTTTTAAATATAGAATATTTAGCTATGGATTTTCATGTTAATAATAATGGGAGGGGATTTATTTGGCATGTTAGCTACTCTCAGTTGTTATCGCCATTATTTTACATTTTGATGGTGGTGACAGATAGTCACATGTCGACTTAGTTGTTATCTTGTATTTTTTTAGGGTTTAGCATTTGGTTTGACATTAAAGGTATTATGGTTTCAAAATCCATAAATCCATGAGGTAATCTAATTTCAAAAAATTTTTTGATCATATTTGCTTTTATATCATTTATGAAAAAACCGTTCCCATTGATTCTACATTAATACTTAGGATCTTGTTGTCTACCTATGGTGATTATGGATACAGTAGAAACCTTTTCAAAAATTTTATTGTGTGATGTGTTAGGATGAACTAGAATGGAATGTTATAATATGGTACCAAATAAAAACATTTTTAGATGTGTATTGGAACATATTTCATATAGTTTGAGTCTCATAGAATAGAACTGGGTCTTATTTGGGAAGGAAGTCTACATTACAAGTGGGTTCTTAATTATCACCTTTCAAAACACCACATGATTTATCTTGTCCCTTCATGATATAATTTTTATTAATTATTTCTATTAGTTTTGTTCTGATATGACTACTGATTATTTTCATTATAATTTTATGGTTTCTTTGGGAGTTTTTCTTGATATAGGATGTCCATGAGATGGGGAACTTGTTGTGTGGTTTAATTGGTTTTCCTGAAAAACAATATATTCTTATAGAACGTGATTTTATAAACATTAAGATGGTTGGGACATGATTACTACTTTGAGTTCAATAATGTGACTTGGTCAAACTTTGGTGAACATTAGATTTATTTTTTTGTTTATATCCCATTATTTTTAGATTAATAGAGTGATTATCATTTATAATAAATGAAACAAGGTGTTTAATAGGATGCATTAATACCATAAATCATTTTAATATTCCAATATGGTGTTATTTTATTTGTGAAATTGTAGTATAAATAGATTATATTTGAATAATATATTTTAAATAAAATGTTTTTTTCTTGAAAATAAAATCATTAATGCTTTAGCATAATTTTTTTTCATCTACAAGCTATTGTCTTTTGAAATGTTTGTTTAATCATGAATACATGGAAAATGTTTTGTAATTGAAACATTTTAATGATCAAAATTGGGAAATTTTACAAACTTAAAGTGTGTATATAATTTTTATGGAATGCTTAAAAATATATGTTTGTTCAGCATAATGTTGTAAAGGGGTGATTTTTTTGGTTTTGAGGATAAAATAATGATTCTATTGAACATGTAATTTATACGAGAAATGTTTTTTTAAATAGGAATAAAAATATGATTATGATTTTAAAGATAACAAATTTAAGAACAATAATGGTTCATGGATATTTTTTGATTTTGGAGTGATAGTTCATTTCAAAATGTATAACAAATAAATGATTTTATTAAACATGAAAATGAATTACATTTAATGTATTACCTTAAAATGTAAGAGGATTTTCATTTTTTTTAAGAGTTTTGAAAATTTAATTTCATTACTTCCACTAATGAAATTGGATATGATTACTTTTATAATGTGTTCCTTATATAACACCTTTTCAAATGGTTCTTGGGTTTTTTAAAAATGAACAGTTTTTTATTTTTGTTTATAATCTATATGTGGATTTGTTTTAAAATATTTCTAAAGTGTTTTCATACCTTCTCAATTTCTATAACTACATTGAACATTTTTATGTGTAGGTTAATATAATGTATTATAAAGGACGTAACCTTGGGGAGTTCTCATCTTGTATGGATTGAGTGATACTTATAGATATTGTATGAGTTTATGTGATAAGATTTTCTTAGGAGTGGACTTTTCAATTTATATTTTTTCTTGGTCAATACTCAAATGGATTTTCATGAAATATCTCAATGTAGTTTTATATAATGTATAGATAATTCTATAGGTTTAGATGGGTTTTTGGGTAGGCATGGACCATTATTTCTATATTCCTAGTGTTATTTGGGAGGAGTGGAATCTTCTATGCATCATATGGTTTGGGTGTTGATACTTTTGGGTTATCTCTATATATTTTTAAATCTAGTTTAGATTTGGGAAAGATTTGTTTGGGAATGACCTTTGATTTAAATATATGAATGCCCCATTGAGGGAAATGGAAATTTTGAGATTCATTAAGACTCGTTGTTTCATATAACTCTTTAATAATTATTCATGGGGATAGATTTGTTAATAAAGAATATGTAATTAGTTTTGGAAATATGTTCTAAACATGTTGTTCTTTGTGTATGTGTATGGGAAACTAATTTGGATGAATGATTAGATAGAGTATAGAATCCATTAGAGGTAGGCTTATTTTTTGATAGTTTGAGAGAGACACTAGTCTATATTACCTTTATCAGAGTTACAATGATTCATTTTAATGACCCAATAATATATATATTTCATTTAATGGTGATAAATGTCATCATTTGAGATATCTCTTATCTATGAGTGATCTGGTGAATATAGTGACATGTCTTGCACCCTGGGAATGATCATTGGGTTTATATGACTTAATGATCCCATGAATGATTCTCGGAGATGATATCTTCTTATATGATTTATCTAGCTTAGTCTTGGCAATTTTTATAGATGATATCATATAAGGCCCCATCCTTAAACCTTACTTAATCTTGAGTTATTAAAAGAGTACACATTGAGGATCTTTTCAGGTTTAGAGCTTTAGAGAATTAGATCATAAAACATGCATTACATTCTACATTTAAACAAAGTGGTTACATAAAAGATAGTATTCATTTCTCCCTTCAACGGAAACATATTTAAAATAAAACATGGATTCTTTCTTGACACTTCCTTGACACTGTCATCATATCATGTACCATTCCCTTAACCTGTGAAAAACATTTCAAAAACATGGGATTAGCATAAAAAAGCTCAGTAAGGGTTATAAAAAGTATGGAAAGGAAACATGAGTACATATATACATAATAATGAGATCATACTTTACCCATAAAACATAATCACTTTAACATCCCTCCTAAAATAATGAATAAATCATAGAAATCATAAGACATAAAGGTAACTTGAGGCATTCATAACATTCTTACGTAGGGAGTAACTCTCTGGGTTACGTTTGGAATACCCATCATAGTATATTCCCTAATCTCATCATAGAAGCCTTAACGTTTAACTTTTTCGCATTACCCAATGAATTGGAGAGCTATATCGGGATCACCCACCCTTAGTTTATCACGGAACCAACCATCTTTATAATAATTCCCAAGAACCATAACATAATCATATCACATAAAACATGCATAAAGGAAACATAACATTTCCATATTTCAATCACAAGATATAATTGTAACACATTGATATAATAAAAAAATTATGAAAACCATTTTCAATACCAAAATAAAAGAAAGCTAATACATGGTATTTATTTTTCATTTTAAAAAAAAAGTTAGGTTATGGCTTGTAAAGGAAGCCGAAACTCAAATAATGGTCACGACGGCGGAGAAGTCGTTGTCGCCACATACGTACGACAAATAAACACATTACCTTTTTTTCATTTAGTAAATGCTTCATATAAAAAAATTTACCTTTCAAATAATCTTAAAAGTCAAAGGGGTTTATACACAGTATAAAAGAATGTTCTGTATAAAGCAAAATATGCCTCAATGAATGGAGATTGAGAAGAAGTCCCTTACCTCATGTCCGACATGACTCGATCGTTCTTTAATCTCCTGAATAATAAACTTGAGTTAATTTCTACTGGCTTAAGAACCATTTTCAATTTAATTATTCCTTTTATATCACTTATTACCATGTTATGAACATTATGTAATCATTTAAGTTAATAACGGTCATTTTGTCGATATTTGGTACTTGAGTCAAAAGTAAACTTCTTATATTTACAAGTTGTTCACATAGTCAAATATCCATTATATCAAGAATCATATTAATGATTTAGATTCCATATATATCATATATATTTATTATATACATGCATTTATAATATTACAAAATCATTTAGAGGTAAGAAATGAAATGCACCGTTCATAGAGACGGTAAGCCGTACGTACACATGAACGCTACTTCCATTTCTATGTATTATTTAATGGAATTAAAAATTAATGATACATTATAGTATTATAATTACAGTATGGTATCATATATAATATCATTAAATCTATCCGTTATACATACCACATATGGTATTAACGAATCAAATCACTTTGAGGGGGAGGTAGTCCACACTTCCTAAAATGAAGATATCGTGTTTACCCATTATGGAAACCATAAAGTTATGCCATAAATGAAAAATAAATAAGCAAAAGTAAAACATAAACATATTATATATCATATATAAATATATTTACATCCTAATGGCCACCTTTGAAGGTGTTAAAAGAATATTGAACAATCATCGTTTCGTGAGGCATAAATTCATCATCCACAAAAATAGTATGTTCTTTAACCATTAGATGTAGGTGTGTGTAAATGTATCTCGAATACATCTTATAACAACATCCTAGTATATTGAATATACTGGAGTTGTGACAAAATAAATGAATAAAAAGTGTTTAGGGGGTTGGAGAAGCAAAATAAATCAAAAAGAACACAAGTGAAGACATTACCTTAAAATCGAATAACTCTTTTTGATTTGAGCTCAAAGGATTACTTGGGAAGACCTCTGCCTAAGGTGAGGCTTCTAGGAGTAAAATAGGGATGTGGAGAGACAAAATGACCAGGGGTTGGCCGAGACAAAGTCTTGAGAGGTGTGGGTAAGGTGGTAGAGATGGGGGCCATTTATAAGAGGAGAGGAGGGGCACTCTTGGAAAGGTATAAAATGTTACATTATTTTCAAATGAGTTTCGGATTTTAAAGGTCCCACATTGATGTATTTTGAGGATATAGTAAAAAGGGTCCTAAATATACTCATCCAATAGGTTTTTTACATGTGTAGATCTTATATTTTACATTGTCTTTTCATTTTATTTAAATTGTTAAATAATGAGGTAATCGCTGCATCATCATGATGTCATAAATAATTTAATTTAATTAAAGTATAAAAATTAAAAAAAACTACTATGATGTATTAAATCTTTTTAGATTTAAAATGATTATTTATAGTACAATATATCATTTATTTAGACAAAATTAAAAATGTTTTACTCAGGTGATACATTCTTTTTTATATTTAACTTTCTTTATAAATAAAAAGATAAAAAGTCATTATCACACAAAAGTGATTCCATGGGGTCCCCAAGATCTGCACAAGTAATACCATGGTCGTCCATGACACAAAAAATAGTATTAGGACACATGGTGGGGTCATTTTTTATTATTATGATATTATTTTATTATCCTTAACTACACGATTACTAATTAATCAAGATAATTAAAGATAATTATCGTCGTTACTATTCATAAGGTCCAAAAACAGAAGTCATTATTACATAATTAGGACATTATGATTCCAAATATATTATCCATTTTACCAAATTCTAAATATATAAATTTCAATAATTAATTTAAAAATAATTCCCGTTGTCAAAACAAATAGCAGTGTTTTTTTGAAACAATATATATGAAAAGTTTGGCATTAGTTTATGCCCAATTCCAAAGTGAAATTAATCCTAATGACCACCATTGGTTTAAATGGTAAAAATATATTCAAATTACAGTTTAAGACCAATTAAAAAGATAATCTAAATATATAATTAAATTAGATGAAAAAGCAGTTTTGATGTAAAATGTAGTATTTTTCACTATTCATTAAAAAATAAACATTGTCAGAAAAATACAAAAAAATTTTCCAATGTAAATTTCAATGTCCCAATCATAAATAATATTTTTATTTTGAAAAATATAGATTTTAAAATTGTCAAAAGTTTGATTTAAAAAAGGTTTTCCATTAAAAGGAAGTAAAACAATCTTTTAAAAATATTAGTGTATTCCATGCTTAAGATTGGATTTATTCTCATTTTAAGACTTTAAAACACTATCTAATCATAAATATACCTAGATAAAAATATATATTATTCATTTCTTACTTGGGATGTTACATCCTTCCCCCCTTTAGAAAATTGTGTCCCCAAAATTTATTTACTTATCGAATAAGTGTGGGTATTTATCCCTCATTTCATTTTCAGATTCCCATGTTGCCTCTTCAAAAATATGGTTTTTCCACAAAACCATTACCTGATGAATCAAATTATTCCACAAAACTTTGTCCCTTAGGTCAAGAATATGGACTATTTGTTCTTCATAAGATAGATTCTCTTCCAACTGAACTACCTCTGGGCTCAAAATATGAGATGGATCTGGCATATACTTTCTCAACATCGAAACCTGAAAAACAATGTGTACCAGAGATAAACTCAGAGGTAATGTCACTTGGTATGAAACTGATCCAACTCTCTCCAAAATTTCATATGGTCCAATGAACCTTGGTCTCAGATTTCCTTTCTTACCAAATCGCATCACACTTTTCCACGATGAAACTTTGTGAAAAACATGATCACCTACCTCAAAATATAGATCTTTCCTCCGGTTATCCCCATAACTCTTCTGCCTGCTCTGAGATATTCTAATGTGTTTCTGAATCAACTAAACTTGTTCTGCCATCTCTTCTACTAATTCAGGTCCCATCAGTTTCCTTTCACCCACATCATCCGAGAAAGCTAGAGTTCGACACTGCTTCCTATATAACGCCTAAAATGGTGCCATTTGTATACTGGAATGAAAACTGTTATTATATGAAAATTCAACCAAAGAAAGTTGTTGGTACCAACTTCCCTGATAATCCATCAAACAAGCACGTAGAATATCTTCCAATGACTGAATTTTTCGTTTTGACTGCCCATCTGATTAAGGATGAAAAGTTGTACTAAAATTTAATTCAATACCCAACAACTTCTGAAGGCCCTTCTAAAAGTTAGAAGTAAACCTGGGATCATGATCAGATACAAAGGAGAGGTGAAATCCATGTAACCTGACCATCTATTTAAGATACAAATGATATAGTTGATCTAGGAAAAAAGTATCTCGTATCGCAAGGAAATGAGAAGATTTAGTCAAGAGATCAACAATAACTCATTTGCATTATTACCTTAAGGTGTCTTCGACAATCCCACAACGAAGTCCACGGATATATTTTTCCGTTTCCACTCTGGCATTGGTAACGACTGAATAATCCCTTTCGGTAACTTCCACTCTGCTTTAACATGTTGAAATGTCAAACACTTCACAGTAAAATCAGCAATATCCTTTTTCATTTCATCCCACCAGTAATACTCCCGATGATCTCTATACATCTTAGTACTTCCTGGATGAACTAAAAATGGAGAACTATGAGCTTCACATAACAACTCGCTCTTCAACTGTGAATCACAGGGCACACACAATCTCTTCCCAATTCTCAAAACACAATCATTATCAATGTTGAATTCAGGAAACTTACCCTTCTGAACCAGCTCTACCACTTTCTATAACTCGCTGTCTTGCTTCTGTGCTTGCTTGATTCTGTCTGATAGAAAAGATTTCACTGATACCTGAAACAAAACAGAAGGTCATCCTTCACCAACAACTTTTATGTCAAAGTTCATCAAATCCTTAACCAAAGGATCACGTCCCAAACACAACATTATTAATGAAGCATTACTTTTTCGACTCAAAGCATCATCCACTTTATTTTCTTTTCCCGAATGGTAATGAATTGTACAATCATAATCCTTGAATAATTCTAGACATATCCTCTGTCTAATGTTAAATTCTTTCTGAGTTAATATATACTTTAAACTTTTGTGATCGGTATATATTTCACACATTACTCAATACAAATGATGCCTCCAAATTTTTAAAGCGAAAAAATGAACAGTTAATTCCAAATCATGTGTTAGGTAATTTACCTCATGAGTTTTCAACTAACGTGAAGAATAAGAAATTACCTGATCATTCTGCATTAGGACACAACCATTTTCTTCCAATGAAGCATCACTGTAGATAACAAACTCACCATTCCTGGAAGTTAGTGCCAAAACTGGAGCATTCACCAATCTTCTTTTCAACGCCTCAGTTAACTAAGCCGTCACTGTAACAAATAGTTTAGTTCTGATTCTGACCATCTCATGATACTAATTTGAATGGTCATTTTCCACTATATGCCTTCCCAGACTAGCTGTTCTATCTCCTCTATGAAAAACCATTCAGAACAAACATGTCTTAGATGAAGCAACATGGTAATCTTCAAATGTTATATCATTTCAATTTGACCATAAAAAATTATTTTTAGGTAATCATTTAATGGAATTATAACTCCTAAAGTTATCTAAACCTCCCTCTGATACCAACTATAAGGCCCCAACCTTAAACCTTACTTAATCGTGATTTATTAAAAGAGTACACATTGAGGATCTTTTCAGGTTTAGACTTTTAGAGAATTAGATCATAAATCTTTCATTACATTTCACATTTAAACAAATTGGTTACATAAAAGATAGTATTCATTTCTCCCATCAACGGAAACATATTTAAAATATAACATGAATTCTTTCTTGACACTTCCTTGACACTATCATCATATCATGTACCATTCCCTTGACTTGTGAAAAACATTTCAAAAACCTGGGATGAGCATAAAAATCTCACTAAGGGTTATAAAAAGTATGGAATGGAAACATGAGTACATATATACATAAGAATGAAATAATACTTTACCCATAAAACATAAGAACATTAAAATACCTCATAAAATCAGGAATAAATCATAGAAATCATAATACATAAAGGTAACTTGAGGAATTCATAACATTTTTATGTAGGGAGTAACCCTCTTGGTTATGTTTGGAATTCCCATCACAGTATATTCCCTAAATCTCTTTGGAGAAACCTTAATGTTTAACTCTTTCATGTTACCCAATGAATTGGAGATCTATATCGGGCTCACCCGCCCTTAATTTATCACGTAACCACCCATCTTCATAACAATGCCTAAGAACCATAACATAATTGTATCACAAAAAACATGCATAATGAAAACATAACATTTCTACATTTCAATCACAAGATATCATTACAACACATTGATATAATAAAAAAATTATGAAAAACATTTTCAATAACAAAATAAAGAAAAGTAATAAATGGTATTTATTTTTCATTTTAAAAAAAATGTTAGGTTACGGATTGTAGAGGAAGCCGAAACTCAAATAATGGTCACGACGGCGGAGAAGTCGTTGTCGCCGCATACGTACGACAAATAAAAACATTCCCTTTTGTTGTTTAGTAAATTCTTCGTATAAAAAACGGATTCCTTTTGAATAAGCGTAAAAGTCAATGGGGTTTATAAACCGTATAAAATAATGTTGTGTATAAAACAAAATATGCCTCCACAAATGGAGATTGAGAAGAAGTCTCTTACCTCGTGTCCGACTCGACTCGAACGTTATTTAATCTCCTGAATAATAAAAATAAGTTAATTTCTACTTTCTTACTAACCTTTTTCAAGTTAATTATTCCTTTTATATCACTTATTACCATGTTATGAACATTATCTAATCATTTATGTTAATAACGGTCATTTTGTCAATATTTGGTACTTGAGTCAAAAGTGTACTTCTTATATTTACAAGTTGACCACGTAGTCAAATATCCATTATATAAAGAATGATATTAATTATGTAGATGCCATTTATATCATATATATCTAATATATACGTGAATTTATAATATTACATAATCATTTAGAGGTAAGAAATGAAATGCACCGTTCATAGAGACGGTAAGCCGTACGCACGCATGAACGCTACTTCCAATTCTATTTCTTATTTAATGGAATTAAAACATAATGATACATAATAGTATTATAATTCCAATATGGTATCATATATAATATAATTAAATCTATCCTTTATACGTACCACATATGGTATTAACGAATCAAATCACTTTTAGGGGGCGGTAGTCCGCACTTCCTAAAATGAAGATATCATGTTTACCCGTAATGGAAACCATAAAGCTATGACATAAATTAAAAATAAAGAAACTTAAGTAAAACCTAAACATATTATATATCATATATAAATATAGTGACATCCTAATGGCCACATTTGAAGGTGTTAAAAGAATATTCAACAATCATCATTTCGTGAGGCAGAAATTCACCATCCACATAAACAATATGTAATTTAACCATTAGATGTAGGTTTATGTAAGTGTAGAATGAATACTTTTTATAAAAACATCCTATTATATTGAAGATACTGTAGTTTTTACAAAATAAATGAATAAAAAGATTTTAGGGGGTTGTAGAAGCAAAATAAAACAAAAGAACACAAGTGAATACATTACCTTAAAATAGAGTAACTCTCTATGATTTGAGCTCAAAGGATTCCTTGGTAAGACTTATTCTCAAAGTGAGGATTATAGGAGTAATAGAGGGATGTGGAGAGACAAAATTAGAAGGGGTTGGCCAAGACAAATGCTTGAGAGGTGTGGGTAAGGTGGTAGAGGTGGGGGCCTTTTATAAGAGGAGAGGAGGGGAACTCTTGGAATGGTATAAAATGTTACTTTATTTTCAAATGAGTTTCGGATTTTAAAGGTCCCAAATAGATGTATTATGAGGATAAGGTGAAAAAGGTTCAAAATTTACTCATCCAATAGGTTTTTGACATGTTTAGGTCTTAGATTTTACATTATCTTTTCATTTTATTTAAATCGTTAAATAATGAGGTAATCGCGGCATCATCATTATGTCATAAATAATTTAATTTATTTAAAGTCTCAAAATTATAAAAATACTATGATTTAGGAAATATTTTTAGATTTCAAATTACTATTTATACTCTAATAGATCATTTATTTATCAATATTCAAAATGTTTTACTCAGGTGATACATTCTTTGTTATATTTAACTTTATTTAAAAATAAAAAGATAAAAAGTCATTATCACACAAAAGTGATTCCATGGGGTCCCCAAGTTTGGAACAAGGCATCCCATGGTCGACCATGACAAAAAAAGTAGTATTATGACACATTTTGGGGTAATTTTTATTTATTATGATATTAGTGTATTATCCTTAACTACCCGATTAGTAATTAATCAAGATAATTAAAGATAATTACTGTCGTTACTATTCATAATGTCTAAAGAAAAAGGAGTCTTGATTGCATAATATGGACCTTCTGATTCCAAATATGTAATCCATTTACCAAATTCCAAACACAGAAATTTCAATAATTAATTTAAAAATAATTCCCGTTGTCAAAACAAATAGCAGGTTTTTTTTGAAACAATATCTTTGAAAAGTTTGGCATTAGTTTGTGCCCAATTCCAAAGTGAAATTAATCCTAATGACCACAATTGGATTAAATGGTAAAAATATATTCAAATTACACTTTAATACAAATTAAAAAGATAATCTATCCATATAATTAAATTTGATGAAAATGCTGTTTTGATGTAAAATGCAGTATTTTTCACTATTCATTAAAAAATGAACATTGTTAGAAAAATTCCAAAATTTTATCCAATTTAAATTTCAATGTCCCAGTAATAAATAATATGTTTATTTTGACAAATATAGATTATAAAATTCTCAAAATATTTATTTAAAAAAGGTTTTCCATCAAAAGGCAGTAAAAAAATCTTTTAAAAATATTAGTGTATTCCATGCTTAAGATTGGATTTATTCTCATTTTAAGCCTCTAAAACACTATCTAATTTAAAAATAGACATAGATAAAAATATCTATTATTCATTACTTACTTGGGATGTTACAGAGAATACTATTTTACTTGGATACAAATATAAATCATTATGATTTAATTTTATTTATGTGGGAATCCTAAGTTATCATGTTGATTCTCTCTTGTATCATTATTGTTACTTATCACCACACAATTTAAGTTGAATTTAAATGGTGGGAAACCAATTTTTGGACTATTCTCTCATTAGAAACATATGTTGTATAAGTCAGAACCTATGAATCCTTTGAAATTATGGATATGTGCATAATATTATTTTAATTTTATATATAATAATCATAGTCAGGTGTTTATGATGTTACTGTGAAAAGTTAGTAATGTGGTTAGGATAAGTAAATATGTAATTATAAATGGGTGATTGATTATGGGTTTTACTAATAATTATTTCATGGAATGAATATATATAAAAATGACCTTGATTTTTTAGAAGATGTATATTCTCTCTAAAATTGGTAACCATTGGTGATTTAATTTCTCGAAATGATATTGGTTACGAATGAGGATTTTATGATCCTATATTATTAGATTGTGTGGAAATTGTTTCTCCTTTAAATTATATAAAATTATATAGGGAATATAGTTGAAAATGTGCAGAGACTACCATTTTCTTGTTTTCATCCACTAATGGTTTGTTGAATATTTTGAGGTAGTTAATCTTTCCAAATGATTTGAATCATCAGTCAATAGATCATGATCGTAATCCTAGTTAGCCCGTGAAATATATATTTTACCATATGTGTAATTCCCTAGGAAATCTATGTTAGTGAACTTTAATTAGTTGGTCAATTATATACTTTATTTAATGATCCCCTACTTATTATTAATTTTGAATAAAACACCATATACTTACCATTTGTATGTGGAATCTTTTGTTCCGTTATAATTATTAGACGAAGTACCCATGGTCTTATTAATTTGGATAAAAAAAATACTAGTTAGAAGTAATATATCTTTACAGGTGATCAATTCCTTATTCATGTAATCAAATCATTTATTTCTCTCTATGTTATTTTGGTAGAAGATCTTAAACATTTTTTATATTTGAGGAGTGGTGGAGCTCCTTTGTGTACCTATGGTTACTACCTATAGATAATAAACATTAATTACATTTATTTTAAATTAAAGATAATGAAAATGGGTTCTCGTTCAAAGTAGATAATGAAATTCAATCCTTATATGAATGGTAAAAGTATATAAATCATCTAATCCTTGAGGATGTGACTTATGTGTTCTTCTTGGATATCTATGGCTTTCAACATTTAAAACATCCCTTCTTTTATATTAAGGTGACACACTTTGATGTCTCATTTGGAAATCCATATAGGTCTCTATAATGTTACGAAGGCTTAGGTGAGTTGACTATTAGATGACCTATTCTTGTCTTGGGATGATAGTGATAGTGAGGTTATATTGAAATGATTGGAGAAAATTTTGATCCAACTGAAATTTTATCATGGAAATCATCCTTGTCCATTAGATGTTGTTGTGGGTGATTGGGTTTTTATCAGGGTTTTACCTAATTTGAGATTTTATCTCTGTGGAAGTTAGGTAGGTTGGCACAAAGCTTTATAATAATGTTAATATCATCAATTGACATGAAATGTTGTATATCATTTTTACATACCATCTGGATTGATGTATATTAACAACATAATTCATTCGTACTAATTGAGTATGTATCAACTAGAATATTCTTATGCTATTGAATTGGAAAAAATATTCCTTCAGTCGGATACCTTTGTGGTATATGGACCAGTTCGTGTTATGGATCACGAGGATAAGGTGTTTGGTGGTAACATAATTTTTATCATTAGTGTAATTTGTATGTTTGGGATATCAATTAGAAGTTGAAGAAGAAAAAGAATCATTTTTTAGCAGTGGATTTTTCTTTTTATGATTCATGAATATTAGGTGATTTACAGGGGAATATAATTTCATGGTGGGGAGAATTGTTACACCCAATAAGTCATAGGTATGTTCAATTCTAGGTTGTCTTCACCTATATTATGGTTATAAAGTTTTTTGGGAGTTGAGGGTTGGAAGATTATATTTTTTTAATATATAAGTTAGATGAACAGTCTATGAATGGTAAGCAGTAACTATGCAGAGACTATTTAGAATATATATATTTGTTCCAGTGGAATTTATCATGTTTTGATCTGGGGTTTTTTAACAGGTTGAGTGACCATACAAACTATGTGGGTGTTTTTATTTTTTTAATGGTTTTCTCATAGAATGTGTTGGGTTTTTCAAACCATGCATATCTCTCTATGAAACCGTGTGACGTAGTTTTCAATGGAATGTGTCTACCTCACAATAAACGCACAGTTTTTCTAACCATGCAGCATAACCCTATGACCATATCTAACTTCTTATAATAGAATTTTTTGTACTCCCTTACTAAAATTAACCTATAATCTTCTCCTCATCCCTTATTAGAAAACCCAGCCTCTATTTGATTCTTTAATATGATCTCCCATTTATCCAACATTGAATCCCCATAGATCTAAATGGATCACTTTAATGTATATGTATATTTCTGGATTTTACATATCCTCTTGAAAGATCATCTTCTGATCTCCCATATTCTCTAAATAATGTTAAAATATATGGTGAATCATGTCTCTATATATGGTTTAGATGTATAATTGATGGTGCTTCATGGATTTAGGTTTTTTATTACCCAATATATACATTTACAATCACCATTTTAGAAGGCAACATATGTATTTTTTTCAAAGTATGTGTCTCCCCACAAAGGAAGTTATTCAAGAATTACTTGATGTTCCTGAAAATTCATCTGTTTTTTGAGAAATTTATTAATTTTATTTAAAAGAATAATTTTTTTATAATTAAATTTGGGTGTCATGAAAGAGAGTGTTTAAAAGTGGGTTTTCAAAACAATCTGGGAACATTATGTGTTGGTATAAATGCTTAAAATTTTATTCTTTCTCTAAAATATATTTTCAATAGCATTATTATTTATTCATTAAGATCATGATATATTTTTAGAATGTGATTATTGTTTTTAAATTTTTTTTGGAAAACATAAAACATTGGGAACCTTGGGTACATCAGGTTGTGGACATATAAAAACCATAGTGACTATGAAACTACTAGGGGTCAT
The DNA here is from genome assembly GCA_963277665.1 of Viscum album. Taxonomy (NCBI): domain Eukaryota; kingdom Viridiplantae; phylum Streptophyta; class Magnoliopsida; order Santalales; family Viscaceae; genus Viscum; species Viscum album. The sequence goes on from OY728162.1 coordinate 134,918,448, forward strand.
TCATATGATATTGATAGACTATGGTAGGCCTTGATATTGGTTGGATTCATTGAATACATGGATTAATGTTCCATGGTATTTTATTATGAATTCACATATTCTGGATTCTACTGGTGCTATGTTTTATTCAATATGGTGTGTTTTAATGTTTTATCACTCAGTTTTTATCATATGGATATTTTATATATAATTTTGTTTCTTCATTATACTATCATTCATTTACTTTTCGTATTCATGTTTTTTTAATATGAAATGTTTTAAAATAAACATATTGTTGTTTTAAAAAATGTTTCCCCCTTATAATTTCTCACATGTTTATCAATTGAGTTATGGGTTCTTCTAATTACTTCCCTCAACAAACGACTCACAGTTATATTCATATTTTTTTCAAATCGGATATGGATTTTCATTAATGTGACCAAATGATATTTTATAAGAAGTGTTTACAATGGATATATATTTACAATATTGATTTATTTTAATGATATAACTTACAACTACACGGATTTAGAGATTATATAGATTCATTAGGGATATCTTATTGGGTATTATTTATCACACCCAACTTTTTCCTTTGGATTAATATAGCCATGGATCTTTAGGTTACATATAAATGGAGGGGGTTTTGTGGAATGGAATATACTATTAGTTGTCATCTATATCATTATAGATTTGGATGGCGGATAGAGAGAGTCACATTGAAACTTGATTTTAATTTTTTCTTTTTTTGTTTTTTGGATTAGACTTTTGACCTGATGTTATATTTAACATGGTCGAGATATCCTTGATTCCTTATTTTCCTCTGATAAATTTCCTTATCTTATTATTAATTGGACATATTGTTACATATCTTAGGGTACAATTATTACCATGGTTTAAAATTTGATACCCAAGTTCATTCCAACCATCCATGGTGACCTAGGATGTGTTTCATTCCTTGTGGAAAGCTAGATCAGGTGACCTATCATGTTTAATAAGGTAGGATTTCTAATAACACATAGAGCCTCACTTATTTAAAATTGTAGTGATATTGTGTTCGTTTTTTTATATCTCTCATAGACTAAACCTAGTACATTTGGGGGATCAAGGGGTATATCATGAGTATGACCTTGATCTTCACAATTCACAATGCCACATGGGTTTCCATGAACATTTCATATTTAATTTTCTTGATGATTTCTGTGAGTTATGGTTTGGTAGAATGACCTATGATATTAATTGGAAAGTTAGGGTTTCCTTGGGCGCTGTTCTAGAATTAGGGTGCCAATGTAAAGATGAATCAAGTTGTTAAGTAGACATGGATGACATAACAAATGATACGGTGATCAAACACATGACATGGAAATGGTATAGTGGTTGTGGAATTCATAAAAATTCGACATCCACCATATATCTGGGTCAAACTTGACTTCACATCCCCTATATATTTTTGTTTATAATCAATGTGGTTTCTCTGATATGATGTTATCCTAGATTAGTTTAATTTTATGATAAAAATTGATATTGTTTACACATGTGTGGTATAAATGGTTTATGTGTGAAAATATATTTTAAAATAAAAATATTTTAGCTGAAATGAGAATATTTAATTCTTTCAAAGAAAATGATTCTAGGTTTCTAACTCATGAATTTGAGAATGTGGTTTTTATCCTAAAAACTAGATATTTTTTTTGTTTTTAAATAGTCTATCAATAAATATGGATGAATTTGAAAACCTTGATGTTTTTATCTAATAAGGCATAATATTTTTTAGTGATATTTGTTTCACTTTAATGTTTTATTGGGGATATTTTTTTGTACTGAGTAAAAACACATTTAATTGTTCAGTATTTATTTTATAAGAGAAATTTGATGTTGAATTTGGTAATATAAATAAAAATAAGATTATGATTTTAAAAAATATCCAGCCTCAAAACATGAATGCTTCATAAAACATGTTTAGTGTTTTAATGGTGGTTTATTTTAGGGAAGTTGAGATCTGAATGGTGTAATTTAAGATGAAAATATATCATGTTACATTCTTTTTTTGAAAGGTAAGAGGTTTTATCATATGATTGAGTAGTTTTGAAATTCCTTATATTTCAATTTTATCTAAATTATTGGGAGGTTATTATTTCCATTATGGGATCCTTATAAAAAACCTTTTTCAAATGGGGTTTGGGAGTTTTAAAATTGAAAATTTTTTAAAAGGGATTTTTATCTTTTAGTGGGTTTGTTTTGAAGAATTTATTATGCTGTATTATTTCATTATTTATATATATGTATGGTATTAACCTTTCTTATTTGTTGGGTTATCTGTTATAATTTAAATCACAAGAATGAAAGGTGTTGTCATATTTAATGCTATGAATATTTCTTATAGGGAGTTTTTGAGATTAATTAAGATTCATCTCTAAGGAGTTTTTATTTATTTTTATCATTGGTCTTCTTTAGTATCTACATGTATTAGAAATATCTATCATTTCTCTTGATTTTCAATTATACCTTGGTTATAAAACTATTTTGGTTCACTTGTTTAGTCTTGTGGTTAGGGATCAAATTCCATGGATACTAAGTGTTCTTTGGGAGGAGTGGAATCTTGAGATCATCCTATGATTTGTTTTGATAATGTCCAGTACATTAAATATAATTTTAGAGAGGTTGAAATTTTAGGATTGGTTTTTTGGGAATTCCATTTGATTATATATTTTTGTTGTTACATTGATAGTAGTGGACATCTAGAGTTTCTTCATGACATATTGCTTCATTTCACTATGTGAAAATTGTTTTTATGGAAAATATTGCGGAGAAATATATTCCATAATTATTTAATTTTCATTCTAAACATGGGTATTATTAGTATGTTCTTAGTTAAAATGGTTTGGTTTTGTTATTGGGTAGCCTATGTAATTCATTAGTGGAATGTTTGTTATCAATTGGATTCAGATAGACAAGGTGTTTTATTATCCAAACACGATTAGCTGTGAAAGTAGTTCGATAGCCAAGGACAAGAGCCATATATTTTTGAGATGATCCATGTATTTATTTTCTCTATCTATTTTTTCGGGAGACATGGTAGATCGAGTGATCTTTATTTTACCTTCCTAATGATCATTTTTTGGTATTTCATGTTGATCCTTTATCGATTCTTAGAGATGATTCATTATTAAATTAATTATCTAGTTCCATCATAGTTGTTTTTTTAATGATATAATATAATTTACCTAATATAAAGATAGAAAATATAGAGTTTTTCTTTGAATTAAATTGTAAATATATATTATCTTGTTGATTTAATATTTTTATGATGAATATTTTCATTTTTACACCATTTAGATTGAATTTTAATAGTAGGGAGACCCATTTTAGGCCGCTTCTCTCTTTTTAAAACCACGATAGATAGGGTAGAAGCTTTAAAACAATTGGAATTTTTTATGGGATGTTAAATTCAACTCAAATTTTGATTCATTTTAACCCTATTTAATATAGGATCTTGTTACTCTGAAAACCCAGGCATGGAGCTGTGATATTACATGACGCTAGGATACATGTGTGATGGCTCCAGGTTTTCACTAATAGAAACATCATGGGGAAAATATATCATAAATTGACCTTGAATTATTAGTATATATATATGTGATATTTTAATATTGTGATCCTTGGTGAATCATTTTTTTCTTGTGAAATCCTAATTTAACATAAGAAAGTAACAAAGGTCATAAGAAGACCTTGGTGTTCAGGATTTATTCTACTTGAGATAATTTTTGTGTTCAGTGGAAAATGATTGTTCTAGTTTATATGAGTAAGTTTTTTATAGATCCTTAACATAGGATTAGTTGGTGTGTGCACACTAGGGTTTTTAGGATCTTCCATGATCTCATATATCAATGTTAGTGACCCAAAATGATCGCATAAAAAATATGTCACATTTACATACATGTGATAAAGGTGAATCATAACACCACAAAACATCCATTTTTATGTGTCATTATCCATTCTATTATAGTGGTTTGATTAAGGACCCATGGAATTCATTATTGGGTTATCATCAACTATTAGTGGAAAAGAAGATATGGTTTTCTGTATTCTTTACCTGATTCATGTAATAAGATCATATGTTTCTCATTAAGTGATTGTGGCCGATGATCTCCAAGGTTTGTATAATCGTGGGGTGTTGAAGCTCCTTACTGTACCAAAATTTTCCTTTTATATAATATTCCAATGAATTTATTATAAATATAGAAAGGAATACTAAATTTATTGGTTCATTGATTGATTTTAAATAGTTTATCTAATCATTAAATGAATGACTGAACAAGATAACTCATCTAATCCTTGAGGATCACTGAAAGGTGTCTTTGTTAGATCTCTAGGGTTTTTAGGTTTGGAACCTTCCCAAATTTTTTATTAAGGAGAGGAACAATGAAGTTTCATAAAGGTGGCCTTATGAATCACCATGATGTCAGGAAAGGGTAGGTGAATAGTCTCTAGGAGGATTGAGTATTGTCTTGCGTTAGTGAGGATGGTGAGATTATCTAAAAGGGTTAGAAGATGTTCTGAGACACATGAATTGTCATCAATAAAACAATAGTTATCCATTGGAGGATTCATTAGGTGTTTAGGTTTTCTTTGTATTTCATTTTTTGAGGAAGATAGGTATGTTCACATGGTAGGGGTTTGGGTTTTTCATGGGATTTCACTATTTTAGGAAGTGAGGAAAGTGCACACAAAGATTTATTAGACCATTAAAGATCATTTAATGAAATGGAAAATTGTTATAACAAATGGAAATTTCATCTATTCTGATTTCAATTCGTGGTATACTTCATGTCTCCCAATTGAAGAGGTAACAATCAGTTATTTCTAGTGTGAACAAATGGTAAGATGTGAGTCTTAACATCGATATCTAAGTTGTTGATAATGAGTTCTCATTATGAATTTCTTGGACATAGAATTTCACTTTAAAATGATTTCTTTGGTTTGTTTACTATGCTTTTTTTGGATAGGATATCCATGAGATATGGAATCAGGAAGTGTGTATGTTGAAGTAGTTGACTAATATTTTTTGCGAGTCAATAATCTTGAGCACTTTATTGAGGCTTCATATTCATGATGGGGAGAAATTTGTTTTCATTCGGGTCATAGGTTTATTAAATTTTTATATTTGTAAGTTTTTTTGAGATTTCAGTGTCTGGTGTTCAAAATTTAACGATTTATATCTAGTAGGCTAGGTGTTTGGTCTTCACACAATTAGGATTAACTGTGCAACAACTATAAGGATTTGATCTACTGGTTCTAGTTTAATTAATAACTATTTTCATAGTTTTTATAACCATGTGAGTAACCATCAGAACCATATAGGTGATTTGGTTTTTTCCAGTTATTGTAGAATTTTTTAACATAGATTTTCTAACAGTGTCAATCTCCCCATAAAATCACGTGAAATTGATTTCATGGGATAGTGGCTACCGCACAGTTATCAAATTTTCTGTTTAACCAAGATGCCTAACCATGTGAAAAGATGTGATATTATTAGAATGAAAATAACCTTAATTTAATTATATTTTTTAACTTATAATCCATCCTAATACCAAATTTGAAAACATACCTCCCCTTGATTCACTAGGAGGTTCTCCCCTTGGTCCCATGGTGAATATCCATTTATGTAGATGTATCCTTTTTAGTTATGAGTGTCTTTCCTTTTTTTACTTCTCCTCTTCCTATAATTACTTTTGATATCCCATATTCTCTATTTTATGGGAGCCCATATGAGTCATAATGACCTAAAATATTGTTTTAATGGATAATTGATCAGGGTTTTCTTTGATATATGATTCTATGGGTTAATCAATTCATTCCCCATCACTAAATTTGAAGGTGACAACAATCATTTAATTGTGGATACATATGTATCTAAACAAAGGTTCTAAATCATGAAATTGTTTATGTTATAATAAATTAATGATTTTTTTTGTAAAATTGGCTGATATAAAATCATAAAAATTTTTAATTAAATTAAACTTGGGTGTCATGAAAATTGGTATTTTTTTAAAAATATGTTTATGGGATTTATGTGTTTCATGAAATACCTCAATAGTGTTTTTTACTCAAAATGGATTCTCAAAACTGAGAGTAGTGATCCTTTTCTGTTAATTTTTTATATTATGAAAATGGTTTATTCAAATATTTTTTACAAAATAGATTATTGGGAAACATTGGTGCATCGAGTTATAGACCTAAAGAAACCTTAGTGAGTGTGGAACAATTAGTGGTTATTCTGGTGATATCAATAAAATATGGAAAAATTAAGTATCGGTGAGATTCGTGGTATAACTATCATATTATTCATTCATGTTTATGCGTATGTATTCCCATAGGATGTATCGCACTTGCAATTGGTTTTATACATTATAATAATTTTAATTTGTCATTACTCACATAATTATCATATGGTTTATCCAAGGACTATTCTTTTTATGTCTTAGTAATATCTTGGATGTACTTATCATAGTATTTAATTATTTTAATATGAAATGTTTAAAATGAAACCAAAGTATTTTTTTATAAATGGGGTTCCTATGTAATTTATCATCTTTTTATCATGTGAGTTAAAGTTTCTTTTGATTACTTACCCATATTTATCACTCACAATTATATTCATATTCTTGTGGCTTTGAATATGTATTTCCATCAATGTGTCCAGAGGGTATATTAAATAAATAAAAGGAAATTTATTTATATAAATGATTTTAAGTCATAAACTAATGGTTTCATGGATTTATACTCTGTATTGGTTCTTTAGTGGTATCCTACTGGGTTTTTTTCTTACACACTACTTTTTTCCTCCGGGAATCCATAGCTATAGATTTACTATCCGTAATGGAAGGTGTGTCATAAACTAATGAGGAAAATATTTATTATGTTCACCTTCATCATTGTTTGGGATAATAGTGATATATAATCATATAGTGAATTGTTTTTTATCTTGTCTTATTCTGTTATTGAGTTTACCCTTTTGGGTTGACATTGTATATCTCAAGGATATGTTCTCCTTAATTTAGATTTCACTTTGATGGTTTATTTCATCATGTTTTACATAAGACACGTATTTCTATCATTGAATGTAAAACTATTCCCATGGTTGGTACATTTATACCCAGGTTCTTATGGTGAGCTTGAGGTGATTGGGGATGTGCCTCAGTCTTTATGCCAAGCCATCACTGGTAACTTGAAAAGTTGACTTAAGATGATCAGTTACACAATCAATCATTTTCTAAAAATCTTAATCATAAAAAATATAACCAACCACATCTTTTACTAACATCTGTATCCTAAGATAAAAATCCTCAAATCACTATACGATACTTCCTATAAATAATTTCACAAATATCAGTTCATGGGTTGTCCACCTGAAAATGAGTTTAAATCATCATAAAAATTATATTATTAAGATATAAAACACTATAGGTCTTATACTCTTATATATAAATATATTATAATAAAAAACATTTTTATTATTGACATTTATAATTCCAATATCCCATCATTGTAAATAAAGGACCAATTGATAAATCTAACCTAGTGTGAGACACACTCTGTATCACATTTACAACTTATGTCATAGAATAATGGAGAGGTGAGTATCAAAAAGTCTAATTTCAAATAAAATAATCCACTAATGTGTCATCCATGGAAATAAATAATAATTCGTGTCTCTAAAATTTTCAATTTCATTTCTTGTCATAGAATATTCAGTAGACGATTATAGATTAGTGAATCCCCATAGGAATCATCATTCTAAATTGTTACCATGATTATTATAAAAAACATAAATCAAACCATTATATTGAAAAAATTATTCCTCATAATAAAAATGATTATCATGGGTCATTATGGGAGTTAATTATCTCAACGTCATCACACCAACAATAAAACACCCCACATGCACATCCACTTCATAAAAAATTAGCTTAGACACTATTGGGGTAGCTCCAAATGAATAAATAAAAAAAATAATAGTATTTTAATTTTAATAATAAGTAAAATTGAACTATTTAAAATTTTTAAGGTTGATTCATTATCAATGTTAGTGTTTAGATATTTAAAATATCAAAAAAATATTATTAAATAATCTTCAATGAACTCAAAACTCTTACTATGTTGTTATATAGGATAAATAATTAAAAGTTTCTATTTATTTTATAACATCTAAGCCCAAGATGTATATGTATAGTTTTATCAAGTTTTAGTGAGAAGGATCTAGGTTCCATTCTTGAAGTTGTGAAACTATGTAGTGGTTTCCCCAAGTGAATCACCTCTAACAAATTCACATCCCTTGAATGAACCATATATTATCCAAAATAATGATCAATACTCTAGTCTAGTATTCTAACCACCTAATTCATAAGTCACTCAATCATTCCACCATACATCCTACTAGTTGAACTTCACTCCCAGCTATCATCATCTATATCTTTTTTCATTTTTCCAATACAAAAAAATATTAATTTTTATCACATAGATATGAGTTGATCTTATAAATAATTTGAAAATATTTAGTGGTTAAACCATGGGAGACATCTATGGATTTAGAGTAACTATCATCAAAATTCAATGTGATACACATAGTGGTCGACGGGGGAATTAAGTGGTTGGAGCTATAACCACTAGATTATATAATAGTAATAATAATTTATAAAAAAACAATAATAAAAATATTCATATTGTTAATACAGATCATTTATTACAACATTAATTAATTTAAATAAAAAAATTATAAAGAAAATATCAAAAATACTACTTCAATGGGAAATTAATATCCTTCACTCAACCATATACAGATATGGAGTATAGAAGATATTAGTTTTACTTAATGAAAAATAGTCTCAAATACCAATATAAAATTATGTAACCCCTCAATGAAACATTATTCATAAAATAATACAATATTGAAATGATTTTAATTATAGCCCTTTTAAGGATATTGTTTCTTCTATTATTAACCATTTTTTTGGTAAAATTAAAATTCTCATATTTTTACTTCAATTTTGGAATTTATTTCATTAAAATAATAGAAATAATTAAAAAACTATAATTAATTAAATGTAATTGAAATTGATCGAAATTTTTGTCACAATATACGTAACTCCTAATTCAAATTTTGATTACAATAACTAGAGACAAGTACTTAGGGGATAATGTAATCAAAGATGATGATTTATCCTCTAATTATAAAAATTTCAAAATATAATTTATAATATATTACACAAATTAATTGAGTAAAATAAATAAAAACCACAACAACATATCATAATAATAACTCAATCGTAAATAGATTCCACACAACCCATCATTAACGAAAATATAAATTAATGAATGTATATAACTAGTATGTATATGAAACTAAAATGCACATTAATTTCATCACCCTTAACTAAATTAAAATACCTAAAAATATGAATACGTAAATAATATAATGGAGGTTGTCTATTATCCAATAAGTAGTTCAAGGTGTTTAATCCCTTATATAAACTCTATATCCAATATATTGGAACTCAAAAATTCTAATGACTAATTCATGGGTACATGAACAGAACCAAGAGTATCATTATGTTGAATATTTATTTCCTGAGTTTCAGGTTGTGGGTGTGAAGATAATAGAATTATGTGCACTACTGAAACCCGTTATCAATTTTTTGATATTTATATATATATGTATGTTCTCATGTCAAGACTCATTATTTTGTATTAATCCAATAAAACCAACATATAATGTAAACATAGAATATCAAAATATTAAAAAAAATTACATCATTTAATGACCATCAATATTAGCATATTAAATTCTTACTAAGTCAATGTATTGTTTGTCCATATATATTTTATGCTAAGTCAAATTATTTAACTAATTTAAACAAATATTATTAAATTTACTCCTCTTGATCTTATTACTAGACCCTATGAAATAATATTTCATCCCATAATCAAAAAAATAATTGTTAGTGTAACCTTATCCCTTTCAAAATACAAGAGTGCATCATACAACTGAAGTCCCAAGATGAAGAGTTTTGGTATGGGTGACCACGCATTCGTTATGATCCAAGAAGCATCATTACACTTAAATATCCAATAGATTTTAGATAAATAATGAGTATCATTCTCTCTCATATAATCAATGAGGGATCAACATGAATCCATGGGATCAAACTATAAATAGAGTATTTGTAGAATTTTTATTTTGTAAATAGATAGATATGGGTGTATACCCATCATTAATGTGACACCGAGGTCCTAAAAATGAGTTTCATAAACCTAAAAAATCAATTCCTCCATATATCCCTTTTGGATATGACAAAAATTAATTTTTTTAAACCATAGGTTGTATTTAATAAAAAATGAAAATATTACACTATCATATTTTCTATTGTGTAAACAAGTAACACTCAATGCACATTAATTGTTATGTATGAAAAATCATAATTAAAAAAACCAAATAGAAATCCTGTATTTACCTTAAAAGATACCTTTTCTATAATTAGTTTTTGTTTTCCCCAATCACATTATATCTTGATGTGATTCCCAAAAATTAAAAGGATTATAATTTGAATAGGAATAAAAAACATGGAAAACATAATAGATCTAAAACATTTATTAATTGTCTCAATAAACCTAGAAAATAAAATATTAATTATCCAATGAAATGGTATTACGAAACTAAATTTTGAATATTCCCCACTTACCCCTATTACGAAATACAATTTTCTTATTATTAATATATTGAGGGTGATTTTTCACTTTAATTCAACAATACAATATGTTTCTTTTCACATATTGAAATACACAAGTAAGATACAACCTAAAATAATAATAACACAATACTTTTTGAGTATATATTTAAATACCTTTATTAGATATGTAAAAAGTACCCAAATAACATTTTTTTCCAGTAGAGGTTATCCTAGAGGTACCATGTAAGGAGACCAATCCCTGACAATTGATCTAGTTGAGGTTCGAGTCCTACCAAACTCGAAATTTTTAGGGCCAGGGGGTGTGCATGTCTTGGGTTAGTCCCATGATAGGTGTGGTGTATATCCGATCTATAACTTGTTTCCCAAATTACTTGTTTTCTAATTGGGGTTAGCTTAGTGGTATCATGTAAGGTGGTCACTCCCTGGCAAAATAACTGGCATATGCATGAATCATTCCATAGTCAAAATTTTCTGGTGGTGTGAGGTATGCTAGTGGTGGTTTGGGCCAAAGAAAGGTGTAGTGTGGCACCCAAATATAAATTATTTCCCTAAATAACACATTTCAATTGTTTTTGGCATACATGGGAGGTAAAATGATCTCCATAATAATGTATTAGACACCTGTTAAAATCTGGGTGGGATTGAATTTCTGCTATTACTATAGTAGTTGTTGTAGGACTGTAGTGGTGTGGGTATTGTAGAAGGGACTGTAGCGGGGTACTGTATAGTTGTACTATTCTTTAAGAATTGGATTTTGGGCTATTGGGCCTTTAGTCCATCAAGGGGATGGTCACACTGGAATGACATGCAGTTGGTGACAAAGGCATGATGTAAGAAGGGCCTTTGGGACATCCAATGGTGGGCCTATAGTCCATGTAATGATATTAATGCCAAAAATTACTTCAATCCATAAATATATAATTCAATAAATCATCTCGTTGGGTGGGCTATTCTTTGGGGGGGGTTATGACCTGCCTTTCAGGGTTCTGTGTTTGCAGTTTGTGTGTTTTTTATTGTAATTTTACCCCTAAGAACCTAATCTAATATATGTGTCATTTTTTCATATCCCCACTTCCTTAAAAATCAAAGTAACAAAATCATCATCTATGTAATAATAAACCATAACATGCTATAATTGGGCCTCAAAGAATACTATATACATATACACATGGGGTGTACATTTAGGAGTAGTTATATCACTTAGTAGAGCATCCTCTAATAACAATAATACTCGTCAAAATAGTGTCATTATGTATTTATTTTCCTATTGTAATGAGATATAAATTTAATAAAATAAGAGGAAGAAATTAGAATAAAACAATAATCATATAATATTTATTCTAAAATAAAATCTTATAAACCAAAGAAATTGGGGTTTTATATCTATCATGGAATCACCAAACATAGAATCAATAATAATAAAAATGAGATACTTTATATTTGATACCTAAATATAATTTTTTTCCACTTGTGATTTTAATATATTGTGTAGAAAATGTATATAGATAAAACATGTAATTTGGGATGGATTTTGGTGAGAAAATTAATAATTATTTTATTATTTAATAGTAAGTATTTATTGAAGGCATCATTAACCGTAGTCAATATTAATAATGGTAAGATTTATTATCATCCCCTATGCAGAGGGGTAATCCCTGTTCTTAAATTTATGTCTAATAATAATAAAATGTTTTTTATTGGACTTAATAATAAATTATAATAATTTACCACATCAATCCTTTATCCCTGGTGATGTCTTTAATTTATCACTCAGACCTTTTTTCAACCCCGATAATGGAAATCTAATACTCTTATCATTGATCACTGCTAAATATAATAATTGTACCGTATATTGCTCTAATATGTAGTGTTAATAATAACAGTTAACTCTAAACCATTAGTCCTTAAAAATAATAATATTTCACCATTCCAATATATTCCAATCAATAATGATAATAATGGCCTAACACTTTGACCCTTAAATACATAAAATTAATAATAACATATCTTTAAAAATATGTAGAGCCTAAAAATAATAATAATAACATATTTCCACAACCAATAGATCCATGGTGATACAAATAACATATCATTATAAAAAATCAATCCATGTAAATGTATCATTATCAAATGGTTTATTTCTTATAAAAAGAATGAAACTTCCAACATGATAATCTATTCATGTTATGTGTGTGTAAACATGTACAAACACATCAATGTCTATATTTATATATATAGACCAATTTAAAATCCTATTAAAAATAAAATCCTCACTATTCATAGACATAAAGAAATAATATTAAATATTCTAAAATAAAATTCATTATCATCAAATAATACATTCATGGACTCATAACTCATTTAAATGGGAACAATGTTGATATAAAAACATAAATGATATCATCACTATAAAAATATTCTGAGGTAATACTATTCAATAGATTTCCCCATGGAATTATATGATAATCAATTAACATAAGAAAATTACATGGTTCCATTCATATAAATATTAAAAAAATTAAATTGCATAATCCATGACATCAACACATAATCCCATTATTGTAAATAATAAAAATATAATATGGAATAAAATAAATAATTATCTATTTCTCACATTTCCATTAAGAAGAATAAATAATTACCCCGCATGGTTGAGAACCCCCTAATAACTTAATGTTATATTTATTATTACATTATAACTTATCTTAGGGGTTGAAACCAAACAATAACAACTTGTTTGTTTAACTCATACCAAAAAATTCAAAATATTACCTCTAATACAGTTTATTAATAAAATTAATGAATGAAATTTTAGTAAACCATGTGGAATAGTTGTAAATTTTAACCTTGAGCCTGATTGAATTATGAATATGTCATATCAATGGGCATCTTACACATGGTGATCTCATAAAGAAAATAATAACCAAAATCAAAAAATTATTTGTCAAAAAAAAATCAATAAAAAAAATTGAAAAAATAAACTAATAAATATATTATCCTTCTAATATAAAATTCAATGAAGATAACCAATCGAGAAACCATCATACTATACAGAAACCTTCACTATTATTGTGAACTGAAAAAATAAATTTTAAAACAGAAAACCCAAATTAATTGAATAATTTATAGAATACATTTTGAGTTAAGAACATATATATCCTATTTACTTTACATGAGTATAAATTTATACATGATTTAGAAATATTGAAAATATATGAAAGGATATTAGGTGAAAGGGGTAGCTAATTATCCAATTGATTTATGAGAAGCAATATGGTCTTTTTCCAGGGATCGAGTTTGAGAATTATTTGAAAGAGGGAGAGAGATTAATTAAATATTATAAATTTTAATTAATGTAATAGGTAGTTGGGGTTTGTCTTAGTTTTAAGAACCCCGTAATCCGAAATGATGAGGGTAATTAAAACCCATGGGCGACACCTGCACTGTAGCAGTACTGTTGCAGTGCCGATACTGTAGTAATAGTGAGAAATATAACAGCGACAGGTCACTGTAGTGGTGGAAGGGTATTGTAGTAGTGGTGTGTATTGTGCATAACTATATCAGGTGGGTAATGTAGTAGTACTATTCACATAATGGGCCTTGGGGCCAAATTTTGGGGCAACGGGCCTTGTAATGGGATAAATTCCCCCAGGGCCTTTGGGCTATGTAATGGATCTTCCTCTACCTAGATAAAAGAAGAATTTTCTTTGCTTTAATTATGAATGAGGCTTCGGCCCCAACCTTTAAAAAACTAATGCATAAGTTTAAAAAAATATTATTGTAGGTATTTAATGAAAAATAAAAAGGAAATTTAAATTGATAGAAAATATAATTTCATTTATTCTATTATGTTATACTTCTTAAAATTTAAATAATTGATACTAATATTCTTCCCATATTTCGAAATTAGTCTTTTTCAATGCATTCATTGGCTAATATTGTAAGGAATTAAAAGAAAATACTAGAATTATCTCCCAAATTATTTATTTATTCAATAAATGGTTGATAATTTTTTCATATTAAAATAACTAATCATAATAATTATTTTATTTATTTTTAATAGATATTAAAATAATAAATTTAATTAAATTTCATAAAATTATATTATATTCATGATTTGAAATAAACTAATCTCTTAAAATTGAATAAAAATAATCCAAACATAATTAAATTATCCTAGTAAAATAATTAAGCCATGAAATATTAACAATCTTAATTAATTATATGGTTCAAAAAATTTCTATATTTAAATAGATAATAATGATAAGTTATATTTATAAAAATATTTATGTTTGACAATGAGAATGAATAATGGGGAAAAAATACAGATATTAAGCAACTATAATGTAAACAACAAAAACATTTGGAACAATAAGTCACACATCTAAATTATATAAAGTCACTCTTAATGATTTTAAATAAGATTTTATATATGAAGTGGATTGATTCCCCTACATGATATTTTTGATAAAATTTAAAACAAATGTTATTTTTTTTATTATTAAATGTATGAATATTATCTAAACTAAGTAATTGTTTTGAAAATGGATTAATAAAAATGAAAATTCATGTGGAATCAATTGAGGCATGTTGTATAATGGTGTTTATAGGTTATTGAAATCAGTTTATAAGAAATAAAATTATTTATATGATTTAAATAATTATTTAATTTTTTTGTGGGAATTAAAAGGAATTAAAATGTTCATAAAAAACAAGTTGATATTCATGAATGGAGATATTGAGATATTGTTTTAATTGAAAACACCAATATATTACAACTTGATTAGGATAAATTATCTATTTTCAAATCTATTATGTATTTATATTTACTAAATCATGTCAATGGAATTTTTTATTACAATATTAGAATATATTAAAAAAAGATATAGATCATTATGGAAATATTTTATTGGATATTATATATAATGAAAAATTGATATATCAAACAATAGATACCATATATATTTTGAAATTAATTTTAGATAACTAGATTCAAATTTTTCATGTATTTAATTATTCCAAATTGTATTTATATTAATATATTGATAATATAATAGATGATTTTATTTTAGGGACATAAATTTTTGAAAAGATATAATACTATTTTAGTATCTCACATGAAGTAATTTAGATAGTAATTAAATGTTTTCATGTCTATCTCATAACAAATATAATACTCCAATTGTAATTTTAAATATATTCCCTATGTATTAAATAGTTAATGATAAAAAGTAAAATGATTTTAGAAAATTGGATAATAGTCATTGTTTTTAATAGCATTGGGACCATATATTAAGTTATTAATATGTTTTGTAAATTGTTTCAAAGTGGCCCTAATGATTCACACATGATAATCAGTGGGATATTTATTTACCAATGAATCATTATCAATATTAGATGTTGAAGTATATTGGTATAAAATATAAATTTTTTATGATGAAGGTGGAGCAAGGTGAACTTTAGATATATAAATATATTTGAGATAAATGGGAATGTAGTAATTGATTTTATAAATTCACATTCCAAATTTATATTTTACGGATTAAGGATATATTTAAGAGCTTACTCTCTAACATGGGATATTAAATTTTTTATTAATGTGCACAAATTAGAGGATGCACTAAATTTATTTTTTATGTCATGATTTAGTAGGTGTCTCGTTTCACAATAGAATATAATTTATGCATATTTTTTATATAATAATTCAATATTTTCACTAATTCATAATAATTGAGAATATGATGCATACACAATATTTTACCATTAAAAATAATCAATATTTGGTGAATTTATGTCTAAATCAAACAAATAATTTCATCCTAATCAATAATTTAATATTTTTATAAGTTATAAAGTCCATATAGACCAGGGAAAACGATGTATAAGATTAGCATTAATTACTTCATTTAGAAGTTAAAATATTAACATAGATAAAAAAATAAGAACAAATATTGATAAAAACAATGACTGATGTTCTTAGTAACAATTTGTTAACTCCTACAAAGGATACTATAAAGGATATAAATTAGTTTCAACTCACAATACATCTTATCTTTTAATCCAAAGAGGCATGAGTATCAGCACTCAGATCCAAGGGATGTGTATTCTATAAGCTTAAAAATCATCGAACACACTAATGAAAAGATACAAGATCCAAACCTATAACTTCCTTGAAAAAACCTTGGATGTTTGAATTTATATCCCCAATATATGTTTCAATTAACATGATCAGCTTAAAAGTGTAATTTGGAATTTGTTGGACACAAAAATTGGATGATTCAAAGATTCCAAGAACATAAACCGCATCGACCATTTGAGATGAAAATAAAAAATTTCCACAAAAAAACATATAGATTTTAATTTCATCATCATTAAAATAAATATGTATCAAACTAAAAAATGTAAAAAATTATTACCTTAAAATTAAAGTAGTTTTTAGAATGATTTATTATAATTAAAAATATTATATTACATTTATCATAAACTCAATTTATAGACTTTGGTTTGAAAAAAAAACTTATATCTTTGAGTTTGATATTAACAGAATTAGGAGTATATCTCTCTTTTGATTTAGTAATTGAACATGAATTCGTAGAGCTCTAGAAGATAATTATATCAAAATTAGTTGACTAGAACCTGTAAATCACAAGTTGAGTTTGTATAAAAAATAAATATGTAACCTCAAATATGTAGAAGAAATGATTAGATCATGATTTTATTTATAAAAAATATAAAAAAATATGTCTTTTAGGAAAATAACTCAATAATATTCCCTTTTGGGACAATAAGAAAATTATGATTTATAATTAAAAAAATTATATTATAAAAAAAGAAAATTTAATATAATGTTGGTATAACTTACTCCCCTAATGATAATAAGTGACTCTATAAGAGTAAACATGTCCACCCATTAACTCCAAAATTATCTCCTAACTAAGATACACTTTAAACATTTTAAAGTTTTTTAAATATTTCTCCCCTTGAATCTTTTCACACCTTTAATACTTTAACATTTCCTTTAATTTATTTTCAATATATTCTACCCCTTTTTAACTAAATTCATAAAATACATGATCATTCCCCATTATTGAACCTAATCAAAACACAATACCATCCCCCTAAATGATTAAAAAAAGAAAAATGTAAATGAAATAATATTTTTTGATAAACAAAAGTAAAAATATAAACTTATATCGAAGTAACATTTCTTATACACCATGTAAGAGTAATAATGATTTTTATGTGCTGCATTAACTCATAAAAAATATGTAGGAGTAATCCAATGTATATGTAAATTTCATATAAATGAATTTAGAAAGTAATATTAATAATATATAGTAGTAATTTAAAAATCATATAAGTTATATTCACATAGGATTAAAAACAATGGTGGAAGAAAGTCCATTCCAAAGATAAATACTATTAAATTAGTTGATCAGGTTTAATTTTACAATTGGTTCTAGAAAAATCTCAAGATAAAACTTATAAAGTCCATTCAATGTTCCTATATAATATATAAAATAACTATACAAAGTGTTATAAAAATAAAATATAAAAAACATGTCCATTCCTTATTATATATGATCTTTTCAATTTCAAGAGAATAGGAAATAATTAACTAAAATTGGTCACTTAAAATTGATCATACCCATCCACTATTTTTTAGATTATAATTTTATGAAATATAATGGTTTAGTAAATAAAAAAATGATCTTTATTTTTGATAAAATAACGAATACTATATCCTTTTAGTGTGTCATAACATTGAACATGGTATATTATATCTATATATTTAGCTTACAAGTGATGTGCTGGATTCTCAAAAAAATTAATCAAACTATTTTTATCATAATTAATTTATGTTATAGTAAACCACATTCTAAAAATAGTGAGTTAATGATTCATGTATAAAAATTGTGCACACAAATTTCAAACTACTATATACCCAGCTTTATCAATAGAGAGTGAATCTTAATATTTATCTTCTTTAGACCATGAATCTATATATCCCCCAAGTAAATATAATGTCATTAAAATAAAATTACATTACATAATACATCTTATGAAGAAAACATCTAAATAATACTTAGGAGTTAAATTAGATTCAAACATATAAAATTATACATGATTTGAAGTAACAATAATTTAACAGAAGATCCATTTACTTATATTAGTAAGGAATTGTAATGTCCTGTAAATTATGTATAATTTTTTATTATTATATAAAATTATTTTGAGACTGTGAAAATTGACAACACATGATTCTGAGTCCCAGAGTGCCCAGACCAATCCATCAAAAATTGTCATGCTTTAAATAAAATCCATGTGTGGTTTTCCTAAAAAAGAATAATTAATTTCAAATAGTTTCATGAATAAGAAATCAGAGGGCACTGTTGCATTTTTGATGGTGGGTTTACCCTAGGCACGACTTATGTTTAGTCGGCGTAGGCCTCCAGTGAGATATCCAAAAAATGGCATAACTCTAAATATAACAATTAAATAAAATTATTTTATTTGTCAAATGCTTATAACTCAAGAAATGAGACTCAGATGAAAAATCTGAGACCACTGATGAACTCATGAAGGTATTCTTCTCTTAGGGAGATCATAACATTGGCCGACATGGGCCAACAATGAATGTTAGTTTTTGGCCATAAATAAAATTATTACGTAACAATTAATTTATTGTTAAATTACACAACTCTTAAACGGTATCTCTGATTAGAAATCCAAGAGTACTGTTGAGCTTGTGTGGGCGTGTTCCCCTTAGGAAGAGCATAACCTTGACAGGTGCTGGATGAGGGTGATTATTAATAATTATTGAATTTTTATTAAGGTAAGTTTAGAAAACGTGCGAGCATCAATTTCTAACTTTTGAAGTGGTGCTCAGATTAAAATTATGATGGCACCATTGAATTAAAATCACTAGGAATCACTTAGGATAAGCTTAACTTCGATAGGCAAAGGTCACATGAAAATGTTAATTTTTGGACTTTATAATAAAATAATAAAATAAAACCATGAGTTTTTTTTATTTCTTTTTCTAACCATTGATTGATATGGCTGGACCGCAGAGTTTATAGGTCATTCTATAAAGTGACATTTGTGTTGTGTAACATCGACATTGGTTGTTTTAATAGAAAACTAAATGTGGTTCATTAATGAACCACATTAATTTTATTCAACGTGGTTGGTTCCTCACATCTATTTAAAATATGTTAGGGCATGGGTTTTTGGCACTCATGTGAGGAACCACTAACGAATGTCATAGTGTCTTCCCCTCAAACAAAGAATGGAGTCATTGATGATTATGTTTGTGGAATCAATCCATAAATAACGAACACCGATGACTTGAACAAATTTCGATTCTTATCCCACAATCGTGAAATATTCTAACGATATCGTGGTTGGGGGTTTATGCTTGATTCCTCCCCTTTACCCAGTTCTTGAATATTATAAAGAACACTAATAAACTTCTCAATGGGTTGTTTCATGTTTCGTTATTTAATGCAGGAGGATATTATGGGGTTTTCATTTTTTGAGTTTTTATAATTAAAATATTCATCCATTTTGTTATGCTAACATAGAGGTTGAGGGAAAAACGATAATGGCCTGAATCATCCATTGAATTCAGTTGTGGTGGAATTCTTCCCGAGAAACAAGAAAATATGGAAGAAAGATGAATCCGGGAGCCACACAGTGTTATTAACATCCCAGTTGGCCCATAGGTGAAACCATAAGGGAAAACAGACCATCTGAGCTCACCTAGTGGTCCACAGAAGCCCCGTCTGCGGGCGGCGGCGGTGGCTGACCATAGAGGATGGTGGCACCTAATGGTTCCACGAAGGGTAGCCGGGGAGGCCAGCCGCATTGGTAGTAGGGTGTCACTATGGCACATACCACAGAGGGAGGTCGTGACATTGAGACGCAGCGGAGGGGACCTGCAACCCACGGGTCCCATTGATATGGACGACACCACGTGGCGCCACCGTTACAATCTGTACGGAGAAATGTCCATTTTAGAAAGGGAGTAAACCCCACGTGGCTCGGCGGGCCGCACCCAGCTGAGGCGGGCAGATCAGGTCCTTGGCCTAGTGGGCTGAGCCTGCAACCTAGTAGGTTCAGGGTGGGACGGGTCGGTCTGACCGAGACAGACCGGACCCGGACCCTTTTCGGCCCAAATATGCTTACAATGTCATATCTCACAACCCATACATCTATTTGAAGAACCGTCTATGGCTCTAGAATCCTTGAAACTAGATATTCCTTTTAAGATACTCCACCTACATTTTTGGATGATTTTGGAGTACGTCCAGGTCCAATCAAACCTAAATCCTACCAGGCCCTTGGCACTGAAACACTTCTAGCTCACAGACCGAGTGTCTAATTGACGCAACGTATGTGGCGTTAGAACCCATAAAACATATAGGTCCATTGGGTTAATACTTTTTTCGAACTTCTTGTAGTTGATTCATTACTGATATCTTGAGGAGAAGTTTCTATGGAACTCAAGCACACTTAGTGCGAGGAATCCTATGGCACGCTGTCATTGGAATAACGACCTTGTGTGGATCCGCATCATAGAGACCCTGTGTGGATCCCCATCATTGATACCATATGTGGATAAGCATTGTAGGAACCCTGTGTAGATCAGAATCATAGGGACCCTGTGTGGATCATCATCATAGAGACCTTGTGGGGATTAGCGTCATAGAGACCCTATGTGGATCAGTATCATAGCGCCCATGTGTGGATTAGAATCATAGTGACCCTCTATGGATCTGCATCATAGAGTCCCTTTCTGGATCATTATCATGGAGACCGAATGTGAATCATCATCATTGCGACCATGTGTGGATCTGTATTCTAGCAGCATTGTGTGGATCACCAGTGAACCAACCGATGATGACCATCTTTAGAGAGGCCTATCGTTGATCAATGACATACGAACCATTGTAGATAGAAAATGGATCAACTCTTTCATGGTTAATTTGTGGAAACTTCCTAATGAAATAACATGATATAGATTAAGACTAATAATTTTTATTCTCAAAATCTCAGTTGTATACCTAGTGTGAACTGTCTTTTTCTTTGTGCTTTGTAATTCAAATAATGATTTTTGGGTATTCCTTTGTAGAAATATAAGAGACCTTCAGCAGTCACAAGGTCACTACTATGTATTTTTATACTCATACAGGCCCTTGCATCACCCGCACCTTGTTTTGTCTTGTGCAGACGATGGGAAACTTTGACAGAGACTTAGGGAGTGAGGAATTGACAGTGTACGTAGGTGACTAGATAACGTGTAAATCCGTAGTGACGAGATTTACCTACCCTTCAGGTAGGATCCTTAGATAGTAACCTCAAGAGATGTTTTTTCCATTTAAATGTGTTTACACATTATTTGGGCTTGTATTCTATCCCCTTTTAATTTATGTTCTTACTTTTACGCTCATTTTTGGTTTTTGGTTGTGGTTGTACATTTCTTCTTCCATTGTGTTATAATTGTGCATAGTGTTCCCTATCTGTGATTGTACAGTTTTTTGACGAAATGGATTACCTTTTTGGGGATATGAATTTAGAGTGATAGTCACCAACCACTGGCCTATGGAAGGGTGCATGAGGTAGTAACAACATGGGCCCCAGGGGATGGGTCATGACAAAGTGGTATCTAAGGAGTCAGTCCTAACAAAGAACTAAGACTCTGATCATTTCAATGGGGAAATAATGTTATGTTTTTTTAGTACAGTTTTCAGTTTGGAGTGTCCAATTATGGTGTGGTGGCCAACATATTTATACACCATGACCTTGAGTTTTGATTTCTGACTTAATACAAAAAAACGCTGAGTGCGTGTGTTTTTTAAAATGTTTTTTTTCTATTGATCTCTATTGAGTCAGATCACTTGGTATAATTTATTATCTATGGTTCATCTTGATCATCGTTCAAGATGCCACCACACAAAAAATCTAACATGGATTACAATATGTGACCATGAGGATGGTCCACAGTGTGATGAGGCTTCATTACAATGATGATTTCTCGAGATGGTACTTTCGGGCAGTATCCCAGTGATACCACTTCCCGCTGGTCAGTAGTTACAACCTACGCTACTAGTAGACAGAATATATAGGCTCTATGACTTACATGACTTTCAGTAATAGATACCACTGATGTTCTGAAGCAATCCCAAGTCCCAAGTGGCTAAAAACTAGATTGATGTGGTGATCATGATTCCATCTAGGTAGGGCACCATTAGATCAGATGGATGTCCTGGTAGTGGGCCTTCTATATATCCTATCATAGCGATGGCATGGTTTATATTACCCATATCTTATGAGAGGTAACATTTATGTAGATAGATCATGAGAACCTTCTTAATAGAATGGGTCTTTTTCAATAAAAAGCTAATGGGTATGTGTTTCTTAGATATTTTAATGCTTTGGTAGGACAACATGTCGGTAACTATGTATTCTAGAAGGTGTACTTACCATTATATGTACATGATGAAAATTATACAAATAATTCTTGAGGGATTGGACTTCTAAGAGAGATGTTTTTATGGACATTTGAGCCAAAACTATTCCTCTGTTCATTCCTATTTTTGATAGGGTTCTAGAGCGAAACTTTGTGGATGAATGATATTTTGATGAGCAGATACAGCCAATGCATGTTAGCAGTGAGAAAGCAGAAAACTGATACCTGTCTTAGAGACTTGAGTGTGTAAAATGTTTCAGGAAGAGGAAGTGATATAGATAGTTGAATCTGCATGAATATAGATGTGTAAGAAGATATGGGAGAGTAACAGTTGGTGGTATACATTTCGACATGTTATAACCACCACCCCAATGTGGTACCCATGAAACTCAGGTAGCTGGAGGACAGGGGAAGGTAGTTACTACATGCAGTCAAGGAGTGTGACCTAAGGGCCCCAAGAATGATTCTAGGTACGGTATGTGTCTACTATTAGCTGTCGTATTATTAGACACCGGTACTAATCATTACATCTTATCATGAATCTATTTCAAGACCTTGAGTTTCTAGTTAATCTATGGACTTGACCCTTATGTATGGAGATACCAATGGGAGGAGATTTGATAATCACACTTATGAAGACATTGTGATGTGACCTTTGAGGTGACAGTTTTAGTTGGAACATCCTGTTGGAACCATCGAGGCCTTATGATGTTAGTTTGGGTATGGACTAGTCATCAACAATTCATGATCATATTGACTATTTTTCGCAAAAGGTTGTGGTATATCTATAGTGTTGGAATTTAGTTTTCCATGGTTTTTGAAAAAAAAAGGAAACCTAGGTAGCATGATATAAACTCATCCATAGGATGGTGCAACGAATCACTCTTGTGTCAGACATCCTTACCCTCGTGGTAGCCAGTGTTTTGAGTTTTCAGTTCCCAATAGTAGTGTAAGAGTCTCGGAACATCCTTTCAATAGATGTTTCTAGGATTACCTCACCACAATAAGAGGGACTTATGAATTTTCCAATACCCAAGGATGACACTAATATTTAAAAATGTATATTATATGGCTTCTGTGGAGCTCTATCAGATGAGATTATATTTGGAAGATCTATTTACTATCTACTCCAATCAAAAGAGTCTTCGGTATATCTTCTCACTGAAGGACATCAGCTCGAGACAACGACAATGGATGGAGTTCCTCTAGGACTATGATTTTGAGATAGTCTACACTCTTAATAAGGGGAACATGGTGGTAGAAACACTTAACAATATTGTTAACTATAATTTCTGAGTGAGGCGACATAGCATTTTTCTACATTGCAGATATCATTCATGGATAGTGAGGGGGAAACCTACCTCTAGTCTATGAATATCACTCCCCCACACATAATTTTGTTCAGGAGGCACAGCTTGGGTACATGGACTATGAGGCTTGACATTATTAGATATCCTCAGGACAGGCTCATAAAGGATTTTTGGAAGTTGGGGAACAGATCGCCCTCTTCAAAGGATGGACCAGGGTACCAGTGATGCTACAAGGGGAGGTGTTGAGGGAGTTCCACACATCCCCTTTGGAAGTATATCTGGGTGTGGAAAAGATGAACAAGGATCTCTAGAATCAGTACTGGTGGCAATTGATGAAGAATGAAATAGCGGTGTTTGTTACATGATACCTCACATTTCATCATGTGATGGTCGAGCATCAGTTTTCAGCAGGCGTAGCTCAATAACACGAGGTTCCAGAAAGGATTTCGGTTGATAACTCTATGGACATCGTGATAGGGTAACAATGTACATCTAGGGGCCATGATTCAATCTGGGTGATCATTGAACGACTCACCAAGATAGACAACTTCCTACCAATCTATTAGAAGTGATTAGTAGAGGTATTGCCACACCTCTATGTACAAGTGATTGTACATCATTATGCGGTGTCATTGATGATCATCTCAAATCACGATGCCCTTTTTAACTCTCGAATAAAGAAGTGCTTTCAAGAAAAATTCAGGAATCAATGACACATGAGCACCTCCTTTCATCCTTAGAAAGATGGACAGATGGAGAAGAACATAAAAACAATCGAGGACATGTTTTTTCATTCATCCTAGATTTTGGCCACAATTGTGAGGACCACCTACCACTGGTGGAGTTCTCATTCAACCAAAGTTATCCCTCCACAATTTTCATTGATCCGTTTGGGTCCATATATGGGTGACCATGAAGATCACCATATGCTTGATAGACCTAGGGGAGTCAGCACTTATGGGTCCAGAGTTTGTACTGGCTACCACTAAGAAGGTGTAGGTCATCCTGGAGAAGATGAAGACTACACAGAGTTGACATAAGTCTTATACCGAAAAGAGATGGAGAACCTTGGAGTTCAAGGAGGGGGATCATGTCTTCCTACTCATCCGACACCAAATAAGAATGAAGATATTTGTCCAGGGCATCATGATATATCTAAGGTTCATCGAATCCTTCCAAATTCTTAGAAGAGTTGGCAAGGTAGAGTACCACATAGATCTTCAACCATAGATGCATCAGGTTCATAATGTTTTCTTTGTGTCACATCTGAGGAGTTTCATGCATGATCCAACACACGTTATTGACTAGGGAGAGTTGGACTTTGATGATGGGTGGAATTTTATGGAGATCCTGGTGGAGATAGAGTATCGATAGGATGAAGTGCTTCGTGGATGGTCAATCCATCAATTTTGAGTTCAGTGATAGAATGGTTACATCTATGAGAGCACATGGGAGTGGGAAACTCAGATTTGTGTTCAATACCATCATTTATTTGTTTTTCCTCTATTTTGGATTTCAGGGACATAAATCCATAATGTGGATAGAATATAATGTCCCATACATTCTATATATTTTTTATATGGAATTATTAGAAGATTGAAAAAATGAACGGTAAGTGCTTTTGAGGCCTAGAGTACCCGAAATGAGCTATCGAAAAATATTAAGCTATAAATAGAGTGTATGAGTTGTTTTATTGGAAAAGTGTAATAAATAATAAATGGGGTCCCAGATCAGAAATCTGAGGGCACCATTGCATTTAAGATGGAGGGTTTACCATACGCCCGCCATAAGTTTAGTCCGTGCAGGCCTCCGGTGAGAAAACACAAAAATGGAATAACCTTAAATAAAACAAATAAATAAAATTATTTTATTTTGATAATTCGTATAACTCATTAACAGATACTCAGATTAAAAATATATTAACACCACTAAACTTGTAAGGGTATACCTTCCTTAGGGAGATCCTAACATTGGTCGGTGTGGGCCAAAAACAGAAGTTAGTTTTTGGTTGTAAATAAAATAATTAGGTAATGGTTATTTTTTTGATAAATTCTCTAACTCCAAAATGGTAAAATGCATTAGAAATCTGAAACTACCATTAGCTCGTGAAATCATATTCCCTTTAGGCAGAGCCTAATCTCGTCTAGTGCAGGTCAATGGTGGATGTTACTAATAATTATTGAACATTTTTTAAGGTTCATTCTGTAAACATGCGAGCAATAATTTATATCAGTTGAACCATTTTTCAGATTAAAAATTCAAGGGCACCATTTAATTCGCAGTGCTGGGATTCGCTTAGGTGAAGATTTACTTCGAACGCCAAGGGTAGAATAAAAAAGTTAATTTTTGGACATTACAAAGTAAATAATAAATTAACTCCATGAGTTATTTTATCTGTTTTTTAATCGTTGAGTGATGTGGAGGGACCATAGATTTTATAGTTCATTCAATTACTTGAGCCTTGGGTTGTGTAACCTTTATGTTGTTTATTTTAATGTAACACTAAATTTGGTTCATTAATGAACCACATTAATGTTAATCAACATGGTTGGTACCTCACATCAAGTTAAACAATGCTCGGGCATGGGTTTTTGTCACTCAAGTGAAGAATCTCTAATGATGTGTCACAACGTCTTTCCCTCCAATGAAAAATAGAGGCATAAACGATGAAGTTGTAGGAATCAATCTTGAAACGATGAACTCCAAGGACATCAACAAACGTGGATTCTTATATCACAACCACGACATCTTCTAACAAGCTCAAGGTAGGGGGTTTATTATTGATTCACCCCATTTACCCTATTCATGAATATTATGAAGAACTAGGATCAACCATCCAACATGTTTTTTCTTGTTTAGTTCCTTAATGAGATATGATATTTCATGGTTTCATTTATTAGAGTTTTTATAATTAAAATATCCTTCCATATTGTTATGATAACATGGAGGGCACAAGATAAATGAACAAGGATCAGATCCTCTACCGAACTCGGTTGTGGTAGTTTTCTTTGGGGGAAACTAGAAAATTTTGCTGTAATATGAATTTGGGAGCCACGTAGTGTTAGAAGTAAAATAGGAGGCCCATAGCTGCAATCAGAAATGAAAATGGTCCACCGGAAGAGGAATATTTCATTCACTAACTCTTTTTTTTTAATCTTGAAGCGGAATGATGCTCAATGGATTTTCAAAACTCATTTAATAGTAACATGATTCATGAAAATGATTAGAAGTACTATCATATATTTATGTACAAAATGATACCCTATCAATTATCCATTTTCTATAATGTTATTGAAGCTGTTACAAATGGATTCAATGATCCTTCAATGGGTTGTCCCTAAATAACAATATACCTGAGTAATATTGAGAATTATAGGAATGAAAAATTTTTATACTTTTTCCTCTCCCCCTTTACCTCTATCCTATGTGAATTTAATTGTGTTAAATGGATTTGGAAAACATAAGGCATCTAGGACATGGTAAATAATATTGACAAAGTAAGAATGGATTTAATGAAATCAATGTTGTAGATATGGTGACTAAAGTATGAATATATTAAATTAAACGATTATGAATATGTTAGTGAGTTATTTAGATAGGTTTATTATAATGTAAGAACCATACGATGTTTTTTATCAAATTAGTATAATCAATGATCACTGAAAAGATTATAATAATTCATCCACATACATTTTCGGGCAAGGGATTATTTATATAGGAATTATATCCTAAAAATAACTTTCTTATAATCAGTCATTTTTATATTTTTATTATAGAAAATTAAATTAGAATGTAAAATGATATAAAAACAAGGAAATGGTTGATTGGGAATTCATTTTGAAAATTAATAAGAATAAAAATCCTAAAAAATTATTCTAGGAATAAGATTGTGACATCAAACCTAATGTATGTAAAAAAATTTAATAAATTAATATCTTTATTTTAATGAAATGTATAAAAGTGTAACAAATAAGTAAAATGAAATGTTACTATTCAAGATCTATAATTATAAATCCATTGAACAATGTTGAGTCAATAAGGTTTTCCTTATGACTTTTCCATTCCTTCTTATTTTGAAAATCACAAACACCTTATCTTTAAGAAAATTGCTTTCTTAAAAAAATTTCTTTTATAAGGAAAATTTATTTCTTAAGGAAAATTGCTTTTATAAGGAAAATCGCTTTTATAAGAAACACTATCCTTATCATATTTTCATCTAGATTTTTCTTAAGTATATGATTAGGATTCATTTCTACTTTCTCGGAATTACATCAAACTTTGATATGAAGTATTCTGTTTTAGGATCCGAATTCTGGGTAAGAAATGTGATAAAGTTTCACTCTGAAATCCAGAATGAGAACTGTGAAAAAGTTTCATTCCAAATTCCGGATATAGATTTAATCCAAATTCAGGATACGAATTCTTATGAAGTTCGATAACAAATTCTCAATACAAATTCTAATGATTAATTCTCATTATTAATTCTGATGAAGAATTCTCATTACGAATTCTAATGAGGAATTATCACTACGAATTCTGATGAGTAATTCCCATTACGAATTCTGATGAGGAATTCTCATTACAAATTCTGATGAAGAAATCTCATTACGAATTCTAATAAAGAATTCTCATTACGAATTCCGATGATGAATTCTCATTCTGAATTCTCATTCTGAATTCATCTATTAAACAGAATCTGATCATCTTTGTTTTATACTCTCTGAATTTATTCATACTACGAATCTTCACTCCGAACTTTCATTTCACTTATGTCTTTATATTTTGTCTAATCTTTATTATTTTCCTTAAACTCCGAACCTTCACTCAGAATTTTTCATTCCGAACTTTTGAGTTAGATTTTAAAATGATGGCGTACATTCTATTTCACTTGTTTTGTTATAAAACGATGTCGTCTATTTTGTTATAAACTAACCGTTGTCTATGTGACACGTGTACAGGTCCCTCCGATCTTTAAGGAAAATATGACCGTTGGAGAAGGATCCGACCTTACCTATAAATAGGAGCTCATTTCAAAGAGCTCGACACAGATGAACAACTTGGTTTTGTGCATACATGCTGTTGAAGGGATTTCTAAAGAGAGAGGATCATATTAACTCTCAAAGCTTCTTGAAACTTCGAATGTTGGTGATTAAATTCGAGGGATTCCGGGGATAGGAAGACAGATGATGCCGACTACCTTGAAGTTCGAGGGCTTCCTGGCTGAGGAAGACAGAGGTTGCCAACTACCTTGAAGTTGAGGGCTTGCGGGGATAGCAAGACAGAGACTCCGATCTTCGTATCGAGGGCTTAACCTGGTGTGGGTATGACAGACTTGCATGAAAGTATACATCAAGGGACCTTTATCTATGGTTGTTGGATACCCTTCTCTTTGGGTTAAATGACTTATATCTTGTTACTTGTAGTTTAACTACTTGTTTATTTTCCACTGCATATTGTATTGTATGGAAATTATAACATTCTTATACTTCCTTAGTTGTACTCTATTTCATTTAGATTCTATATGATTTAAGGTAGAATCTCAGATTGTAATCTTTTGTTACGTTTTAATTTTCGGAACTATATTTCTGGAACCTACTTTCGGAATCTATTTCCAAGTTTGCATTCGGTGTTTGAGGTGTTGTGAATTTGCTTAGTTTAACTTTGTTAAACATAGACCTTTATTTCTCTTAAGGAAACTATAGTTATTCATAACTAACTTTAAAGTTTCCAAAGGAATTTTTAAAGTATACAATTCACCGCCCTCTTGTATATTGAGCATCTACATCAATATTTCGATCCTACAATTGGTATCAGAGGTTGGAAACCTCATACTCTATACCAATACTACAATTGGTATCAGAGTAGGTCTCTAAATTACTTATACTCATGAATAAGTTTTTCTTGCTCACATTATCATTCCGAACATTACCATTCCGAAAATTCCCAATCGGAACTTTGTGATTACAAACTTTTCCTACTAACAAGTTTGTGTATCGAAGGATTCTAGTATGGCAGGAGTCAATGTTGGTTCAATTGATAATCTGAATCCAACAAGACCACCAATATTTGATGGTAATGATTATGAATACTGGAGAGATCGAATGAAGACTTTTGTTATCAATACTGGAGTGGACAACATTGTTATGCTTACTGGTGATTATAAAATTCCTGACAAGGAAGTTAGAACTTTTACTAACCAGGAAAAGCAAGAATATCAACTCAATTATAAGGTACGCAATACTCTACATTGTTCAATGACTAGAAATATATACAGACAAATTACTTCTTGGGAAGCAGCTAATTGTATATGGAAGAAGTTATAGGTTACACACTTTGGAACATCTAATGTGATTGAGACTAGAAGAGCTATGCTTAGACTGAATATCATGGATTCAATTTTCCTTATGGTGAACCAATATGTAAATTTCAATAGAGATTTATGACTATCGTCAACAGCCTACAGTCCATGGGAGAGAAAGGTCTAGATGATGATGCTCCTGTGGATAAGATAATTGATATCATTCCCAATGAGTGGGAGTCCAAGAGAACAGCTATAGATGAGAACAGAAAAGTGACTCAGATTAATCTTGATGATCTATTTGGAACTCTTCTACAACATGAAACCAGAATGAAGAGAGATGCTGACAACATCAAGAAGAAGAATGGAAATGGTACTATTTCTTTTACAACAACTTCAAATCAGATGAGAGCTAAGACTCCTGAGAGAGTAACCAGATCCAAGTCTAAGAAAATTATTTTCCAATCCGAATCTAGTGGGAGTGAATTCTCTGAAAATGAATTAGCACATCTTTCTTGAAGGATGAACAAGATAGCTGGATAGATAAATTTCCAATCTAGGTATAAGAAAAAGGAAAGGAAAGATAAGAAAGATGGAGAAGTTACTTGTTATGAATGCAAGAGAGCTGGACATATTAGTCCAGATTGCCCTTTGCTCAAAAAGAAAGAATGGAAAGAAAGACATTCAGACAGGAACAAAAAGAAGTATTATAAAGAAAAAGCTAAGAATGTTCTGAAAGCTAATGACACCTGGAGTGCCAGTGGTGGTGACTCTTCAGATGAATCTTTTGATAATGAATCTTTAGGACAGAAGAATCTTGGTCTTATAGCCAGATTACCTATTGATAATCATTGTCTTATGGCTAAGGTACGAAATGCTGAATCATTGACCAATGTTTCTTTAAATTCTAATGATAGTAAGTATTATGAATCTTCTGATGAAGAATCTTCTTCTGATGAAGAAAATACATTACCTACTAATGAAGATGTCTCTAGGTTTTCTGAACTTCTTGAGATTGAGAATTCTAAACTCAATAAAAAAATTGATAAGGAAAACTCTAGGAATTCTATTCTTACAAAAGAGATATCAGATCTTTCTAAAGATCTTGATAAGAAAAATGCTTATTTTAAAAGTATTTCAAAAAATCTTGAGGAAGTAAGTTCTGAGAAGAATAAACATTCCAAAGAATTAGAAAAAGTAATTTCTAATAAAAATGTTTTCGAGCCTAGCAGTAGTTCTAAAACTAATAATTTTGAGGATAAAAAATTGGTTGTAAAACTCAAGTCTGAAATTTTTTCCTTAAATAAGTGTTTATCAAACATTACCCATGGTAAGGAAAATTTTGATAAAATGTATTCTCAAATACGACCTTTAAGAAATAAATCCGGATTTGGTTATACTCATGAAAAACCAATTCTTAGAAACAATTATTTTGTTCCTCAAAGTGTCCCATTTTGTACCAAGTGTCAATGTGGTGGTAACTGGGCAAAGAATTGTTCCTTAAACAAAACCCAATCTCTAGGATTTCACAAAGCTTACTTTTCTAAGAAAATGTGGGTACCTAAAATTTTATTGACTGGAAATCTCGGATCCAAACAAGTTTGGATTCCGAAAGTCTAATTTTCTTCTTGATTTCAGGAAAATAAAGAGAGTACCAGAAACAATACATGGTACATGGACAGTGGATGTTCCCAGCACATGACTGGTAATAAAAGCTATTTTGAAAAGATTATCAAAACTAAAGGAGATAATATTCTTCAGTTTATCGGAACATAAGATCAACTTGCTGTTATATTCACAAAATATTTGCCTTCTGGTAGATTTGAATACATTAAACAGAAGTTAGGGATGATAACCGTAAGGTAATCCTCCTTAATTAACATTCTATTGAAAAAGTCTCCTTACAGCAATAAATTCCTTTTCATAGGGGGAGTACATTTTATTCATAGATTAACAAAGTTTTTCAAAATTCCTTTTCAAACTTTTCGGAACTAAAATTCCGGAATGGAACTTCCGGAACTAAAATTTTCCAGAATAGACATTTTCATACAGAATACTTCTGGAATGGAAGTGTTCGTATTGAAAATTTCCGGAATGGAAAATTTCGTACTGGTATTTTCATAACGGGATTTTTGTACTGAATCATTCATATTAAGTTTTTCGTTTTAAATTTTTTTTAATAAAATTTACGTACTAAGTTTTCCGTAATGAGTTTTTTTTTCATACTGAGTTTTTCGTACTGAATTTATTTTTCATTGTAAAAGTTTTTTTTAAGAATGTTACCAAATACGAATTATCTTCCTAA
This sequence comes from Viscum album, assembly GCA_963277665.1. NCBI lineage: Eukaryota > Viridiplantae > Streptophyta > Magnoliopsida > Santalales > Viscaceae > Viscum > Viscum album. The sequence continues at coordinate 134,951,563 of OY728162.1, forward strand.
TCCAATCTGAAAGGTATGATTTCCTTACCCATGTTTTCATAGTCATATTTTACATGATGGCATGTTCTTGTATTATGTTTTCGGATTATAGTTTTCAAAATTCTTTGTTTTAATTAAAAACCTCAAAATGATCGGATTCAAGTTTTCTTGAGAATTCGTTTTCAGCCGTCGGATTTGATCACAACTTATCACAACTGTTCGATCAACCAAGGAAGTTGAACCGTCGTTTCATTGCCTATATAAAGAGGACCCAAATAGTTTTCCCACATCGGTTTTCAAGCTCTCTCGTCCCGAAGCTCTGCCTCTCAGTTTTAAGGCCGTTCTGAACTTTAGCTGTCTCCGTTCCGAACTTCTTAGAGGTCTTCTGATCTGAATGACTGTGGAAGTAGATTCGCAAGACATGTCTTCTTCTAAGCCGATTTCTAAGTGTATAGTAAATTGAGAGAGGCTGGTCCATCTGGATTTCATCAACAAGTACGATTCTATTATTTCCAAAAATATCAAGCTTAATGGTTGGAAAGATGTTGCGGTGTCAAAACCTGGGGATTGAGATGAAGTGTATTCAGATTTGCTTATCGAATTCTATGAGACAGTTTCTTTTCTTCAAGAAGATGGTAGGGAGAAGTTGTCTTTTATGTCTTATGGAAGGACTTATAAACTTTCTTATGCCAAGGAAGCCAGCTTGGTAGGGCTAAATAATGAAGGTGAAGCCGAGTTTATTTCTCATGTGTTGCCGGATTCGAAGTGTATCTTCGACAAGGAAAAAACCTTAGAAACTCTCGGACTGGGTGATGACAAGGCTCCGAAGATTGCTAGTTTATCTACAAATTTCCGGATTTTGGAGTTATGGGTAAAAGGTCTTATCGTACCAAGGAAGGGTGAAAAAGATAGCTTGAAGAATAGTGAGATCTATATTCTAGATTTTCTTATAAATCTGAGGAAATTTAACTTGATGAAGCACATTCTTATCACTCTTGAGAATTTGAAGAAAGGAAATCTGAGAGCTCAGATTATTATGTATCCAGCAATCCTCTCCAAGTTGATAGTTCGGTGCCTTGAGTCTTTCAAGGAGGCTTGAAAATCTAAGCAAAGAGTTTGAAAGATTATTCTGGTGAGCAATGGTACTCTTAAGAGATTGGATGTAGCCTTTGACAAGGAGTCTGGACAGTTTATTGATCTACCTGCTCAAGGAGAAGCAGTTCCGAAAGTGGCTGATCTGGAATCCTCTAAGCCAGTAAGGAAGAGAAAGCTGAAAGAAGTGGAAGTAGAAGCAGAGAATCCCAAGTCTAAGGAAGTCCATTCCGCATCTCCAAAACCAAAGAAGAAGAAAGCATACCCAGATGAGGTAGTTTCTAAATGGAGGGAGATGAATGAGAAGAGAGTGCAAGGGGAGCCTCAGTTCGGCTTGGACCCTGCGGAGGCTAAGGCCTTGAAGGAGAGAACTGCTGATGAGATAGAAAAACAAGCAAAAGAATAGAAGCTCAAGAAGAAGATGTCTGAGGCTGAGGTAGCTCGGGATTTGTTGAAATTCAATGAAAGGGTTTCTGCAAATATTCATGTTTCGAGATATTTTTCTCCAGAATCTCTTCCTGAGACCCTAGGAGAAATTTCATTGCACCGGAAGAAGTTGTTGCTAAGACTGCTGAGGAAGTAGAGCAAGTTGAGAAAATGGAAGAAGAAGAAGATGTTGCTAAAGGAAGTGGTGAAACCGGAGATGTGTTGAAACAAGTAGATGATTATAAGGGGACACCTTCGGAACACTTATCACTCAGAACTTCAGATAATGAATCTTTGAAGCTAGTTACTACAGCAATGGAAGAAGAGAAAGGAGAAGAAGAAGTTACTTATCATGGAGAAGAAGAATAATTTTTACATGATATTGCTCAGATGGAAAACATGGGGGTTGGTGTTCAGGAAGTTGCTGATGAGGAAGATAATGTTGTTCAAGTTTCTGATAGTGAGAAGAAAACTCCGTAACAAGATTCTATTCCGAAAAAAGACAAGGGAAGGAAAATTCTTGCTGATACTCCAAGCTCAGAAGTGAGGAAGAGGAATGAAGTTATTAGTTCTTCGAAAATAAAGCTTGACCTTATTGAAGAAGAAAAATCTCCAAGCAAAGTTTCGGATTCAGAGTCATCTTCATTGAGGCATGACTTTGTTGTTCAGTCTTTAAAGAAGTTGGTGGGAACCATTCCGACCTTCTCAAGTATTGAATCAAGATTCCAAATGCTCCAACATGTATTAAATCAGAAAATTGAATCCGTATCTATGGTTATGGACAAGCGGGTTGAGATTGAGGCTCAGTTCAAAACATTCTTTGTTGGTTACGAAGCTCATAGAAAATCATTCAAGAGGATGAAAAACTGGTCGAGTAAGACTGTAGAAGAGATGAGGCTATTTGATGAGATTCAAGACAATGTTAAAGATGCCTTTGAGACTGACGACAGGAAGATAAATGACCTGACTTCATCCTTTGAAGAGAAGCTGACAGATGAAAAGAACTTCTGGATTCAAGAAGTCAGAGATCTGAATGGGAAGCTGAATTCTGTTTCTCAAAACTGGAAGTTTGAAAGGGATCATCGGATTGAGTTTCAAGAGAAATTGAAGGCTCAGGAAGAAAAGATCAAAGCTCATTAAGAAAACCTTCAAGCCCAGGAAGAAATAATTGAAGCTCAAAGTTCAAGAATAGCGGTCTTAGAGAAGTAAGCTGAAGAAGATCATAAAGAAATGAAGAAGATCAAGACTATTCTTAAGGGGCTCATTTCAAAGGAAAAAGATCTGAAATAACTAAATCTGATCATTTTGTTGTATCTAATTTTCTTTGTAGCCGAGATTTCAAACCTAATGAAAATTGTGCCTCTTCTTTCTTTTGTTGTTATTACAAATTTTTCAGGTACTTTGTTTTTTTTTCATTCCCTCGATTTCTTTTTGAAAGTCACAAAGGGGAGAAGGAAAAGATCCTTAAAAGAAAAAGAACTCTAATAAGAGTCTATCTAAGGGGGAGTTTTTCATTAAAGAAGACTTTATTTTTCATAATTAAATGTCACTCTGGAAATCTAGAATACGATCCTTAGTGTTTCAAAGCCTAAGGGGGAGTTAGTCGTATTCATCAATTTCCATAAAGCCAAGGGAGATAAGCCTTAATGTTTTTCTTTCTTCTTAGAATTTCTTTTTCGTAAGGATTTTTGTGCTTTCCAAAAGGGGGATATTGTTGATTCAATAAGGTTTTCCTTATGACTTTTCCATTACTTCTTGATTTGAAAATCACAAACACCTTATCTTTATGAAAATTGCTTTTATAAGGAAAATTGCTTTTATAAGGAAAATTGCTTTCTTAAGGAAAATTGCTTTTATAAGGAAAATTGCTTTTAAAAAAAACTATCCTTATCATATTTTCATCTAGATTTTTCTTAATTATAATATTCGGATTCATTTCTATTTTCTCGGAATTACTTGAAACTTTGATATGAAGTATTCTGTTTTAGGATCCGAATTCTGGGTAAGAACTGTGATAAAGTTTCACTCCGAAATCCAGGATGAGAACTGTGAAAAAGTTTCATTCCAAATTCCGGATACAGTTTTCATCCAGATTCAGGATACGAATTCTTATGAAGTTCGATAACGAATTCTCAATACGAATTCTAATGATTAATTCTCATTAAGAAATTCTGATGACGAATTCTCATTACGAATTCTAATGAGGAATTCTCACTACGATTTCTGATGAGTAATTCCCATTACGAATTCTGATGAGGAATTCTCATTACGAATTCTGATGAAGAAATCTCATTACAAATTCTGATATAGAATTCTCATTACGAATTACGATGATGAATTCTCATTCCGAATTCATCTATTAAACAGAATCTGATCATATTTTTTTTTATACACTCGGAATTTATTCAGACTCCGAATCTTCACTCCGAACTTTCATTTCACTTATGTCTTTATATTTTGTCTACTCTTTTTTATTTTCCTTAAACTCCGAACCTTCACTCCAAATTTTTCATTCTGAACTTTTGAGTTAGATTTTAAAACGATGTCGTACATTCTATTTCACTTGTTTTGTTATAAAATGATGTCATCTATTTTGTTATAAACTAATCGTTGTCTAAGTGACATGTGTATAGGTCCCTCCGATCTTTAAGGAAAATATGACCATTGGGGAAGGATCCGACCTTACCTATAAATAAGAGCTCATTTGAAAGAGCTCGACACAGATGAACAACTTGGTTTTGTGCATATATGCTATTGAAGTGATTTCTAGAGAGAGGCTCATATTAACTCTCAAAGCTTCTTGCGACTCCGAATATTGGTGATTACATTCGAGGGATTCCGAGGATAGGAAGACAGTGGTTTCCGACTACCTTGATGTTTGAGGGCTTCCTTGCTGAGGAAGACAGAGGTTGCCAACAACCTTGAAGTTTAGGGCTTGCGGGGATAGCAAGACAGAGACTCCGTTTTTCGTATCGAGGGCTTATCCTGGTGTGGGTAAGACAGACTTGCTTGAAAGTATAAATCAAGGGACCATTATACAAGGTTGTTGGATACCCTTCTCTTTGGGTTAAAAGACTTATATCTTGTTAATTTTAGTTTAACTACTTGTTTATTTTCCGCTGCATATTGTATTGTAAGGAAAGTATAAATTTCTTATTATTCCTTACTGGTACTCTGTTTCATTTAGATTCTATATGCTTTAAGGTAGAATCTCATATTGTAATCTTTTGTTACGTTTCAATTTCCGGAACCATATTTCCGGAACCTACTTTCAGAATCTATTTCCAAGATTGCATTCAGTGTTAGAGGTGTTGTGAATTTGCTTAGTATAACTTTGTTAAACATAGTCCGTTCCTTCTCTTAAGGAAACTATAGTTATTCATAACCAACTTTAAAGGTTCCAAGGAAATTTTTAATGTATACAATTCACCCCCCTATTGTATATTGAGCATCTACATCATTATTTAGATCCTACAATTGGTATCAGAGGTTGGAAAACTCATAATCTATACCAATCCTACAAACAATTCATAGAAAACTATCCAAGGATAATGGAATATGAGGATAGTTTTGAATGAGATGGAAATTCAAGAAAATATCTGATGAGGAAGATAAAATATAAATGTCCCTTTCAAAAGAAATATATATGATGTTCTCTAAATAAAAGAAGAATTTTTTTTTTCAAAAAGTGTGATAAGGATTATGATAGTAATATGGAAGAAAAAAATTCCAAGACAATGGTGCTAAAAATATTATTATTATAAAATTTAATAAAGACAATTTTACAAATGATTACTGTATAAACTCTAAATAAGGTGAAAAAACTCATACATATTTTATTCTTAAAAGATAATTTAAAGGATAAAATATAAATAATGTTAAACTATATAAAAGGAACAATATGTTTAACAAAAAAGCACTATCAACATAAACATATGAATCAATTGTTGAAGAAAAATATATGTTTTTAAAAGGAATATATAATTTAAATAAGTTTTTTAATGAACAGAAAAACTGAATATTTGTGTTTATGAAAAGATAAAGTTGATGGAGAAATAATTTTAACTTTTTCAATAGAAACTAATTAAAGAATAACATGGAATATCATTCATCTAAAACACAATTTAAGATTTTAGAGAATTTTCTAATAAGTGTAAGCCCTATAGGGAGAAAAAATATCACTCATAATGGTTAAAAACATGGTTTAAAGTTCACAAAAAAAAATAATTCAAGAGGATCATATATCTATCTAAAATATTAAATTTTAAATTTTCATAAAATTATCAGGAATGAATGTTTAAATAAAAATTTACTACAACTGGTGACTCTATAAATGATGATAAAAAGTATAACATGAAAAATATAATGTTTGAAGGCTTAAAAAATAGTGTTTTATAATAATGATCTACGAATCATTGTCATAATGATGTTTTAAAATATAAAAATAGTTATAGGAAGTATGAGGGTTACAAAGAGAAATATCATTTCTTTTAATATTGATGGTACTATTGTGGCATTGATAATATTGAGAAACTATATGGTTAAATCATTAACACTATAATGACTTCTGCTAGCATTTGAGTTATGTTTTTAGTGGGAGTCAACCCACTCAAAGAAGAAAACATGATATTTCTATTTTGAAAACTGAGAATATTTTCCAACCACTATAATATATTGTAGGATTATTGTATTAGCGTTTATATCATACTAAAGTATGTCTTCTCAAGTTGAAATCCAAATAATGTTTATATATAAAATCTCAAAATCCTCATATGAAGGATAAAAAATAAATAGAAAAGCCATTATTTGATATAAATTCTATCATATCAACAAAAGGATAATGACATTGGAAAATGTATAGTGGGTGTTTTTCACATATGATTGATGATTTGATTTATTTATACAAATTTGACAAAATAGATAAAGTGATGTGACTTCATGAAATGATGAATCAATGAAAATCAATGGAATTGGATCTATTATTTTTGGAAAGTAAAAAAATTGATATCCAGAAGTACATTGTCTTTTCAAGAAGTAAAACCCAATCTATTAATGTTCCAAAAGAAATTAAAGGAAACAAATTTGTTTTTAGAAGATATGTCTTTGTTTCTTAAGTTCCTGATTGTGGGAAAGTTGTAATAAGGGGACAAAAAACCAAGGTAAATCTATTATTAGGTTGGAGATGCATCGGGATCATTCTATCTAAGAATGATGGAATAAAATTAGTTATGAAATAAAAATATCGTACATATGTTCAATAAGAATATAAATAATATGATAAAAATATAAAGTATTCATAATTTTCTTGAAATGATGATAAGAAGATACTTCTGTTGTTTGATATGCTTGAAGAGAAAGATTTCAAATGCAGTACATTAGAGGGTTGAGATATATACGGCTCATTCCATGGAGATTATTAATTATTTCATATGTTTTCCCTAGTGAAATAATTAAAAATATAGAGATAATTATTATATTTCCATTATTTATTAATTCACTCATATTACACGTATTTTTTTCAAACATAAATCAATGTTTCTCACATGATTAAGAGTTTCATAAGATCATCTGAAAAACATATGAATATTCAGTGATGAAATTTCAAACTGATAATTCTGTTAAATATATAAATGTTATGTTCATAAAATATCATTAAAAGTATGCAATTTCTCATTAGTATAGTATAGAAAAAATAGTAAAAAAATTGGTGTTTCTGAAATAAATAATAGTTATTTAGTTGAAATGGACAGAACCATAATGATTAAACATGATACGTATTAATTATTTTAGAGACATGATATTAAGGAATTAGTCCACATTTAGAATAACTATTTATATCTATAAATATATTATATTACTCAATATGAGATTTATTATAAAATTATTCATATTTTGAAATACATAAGGGTATTTTGTATACTTTTCATTATCATAGTCAAAGGTGGGAATCTTGGGGATTTTAATAAAAGAACTATTAATAATATATTCCCAACATAATCTCTTAATATTATTGTATATTATTGTTATAAAAAAAGAACTAGATGGATTTTTTACCCCATAAATGATAAAGTAGAAGAACATTATGAATGAAAAGGTAATAATTTATATATGTATATAAGTGGAAGAAAATATTAAGTCATTTCTATTAAACAAGATAAAAAATTTATAATAAAAGTGATCATATTGAAGATATACATGATGAAGATATTGACTATCCAATTCTAGTTATGAGGGTAATTATTTTTAATCTCAGTTGTGGATGAATAATCAAGTTGAGGTATAAAATATAAATGGAGATCAAGGATAATATGTTCAAACTAAAAGGAAATCGAGGATATCTTCAAATACAATTTCTTATTAATAGGTTTTGATAAAATATGTCAAAGAATATTATGTTAATCAATATTAAATCGATTCTATAAAAAAATATTTTAATTAGATTTAGAATAATGATACATAGTAAATTGACCACTAACCAGAATATAAAAATATTATTGTAAATTTTATGGTTTTCTGTATCAAGTTGAATGAAAATGTGAATTGGTAAGAAAATAAGTAAGACTAGATTTTAAAGTCTACTAATGGGTTGAAGTAGTTAATTTGTATGAGACATTTTACCAATTAGTATTACATCAAACCATCATAATTATTTATGTTATTTCATCAAAATTGATATATAAGAATTTATAAATGGATTTAAAGTATACAATTAATAATAGAGGAAAAGAATAATAATTTTTTATTGATACAAAATGTTGATTCATTATTTTTCATGGTTAAAAATATATTTTCAGTATGAATTAGAAAATGTATAGTATAAAATAATCTCAACATATTGGAATTATAAGAAGGATACGTTATTGATGAAGTTGAATTTTATTAAAGGAAGAGATGAAAACAACATCAACATAAAATAAAGTAAATAGATTTATCTCAAATTGGTTGTTTATATTCATGATGTAATATTCACCTGGAATGATGATGATATGAGTTAAATATTTCATGTGAGATAGAGTTATCTGAAATATTTGTCCTATGTGAAATGAAATAATTCCTTGGATTAAAATTATCTCCAATGAAAACGTATTATTTCCATTCTCAAGAGAATTTTACTTTTTAAATATTAAATAGAATTCGTATGGAAAATGAAAATAATATTACTACACACATTTTATAAGGATTTTTTAGAATATGAAAATTATTTTTGGATGTTCATCAAAGGCCTGTTATATCTCAAATATTCATGAATACAATTTTTGTACATTGTTGTAAATTATGAAAGGTATAAAATTTCACTAAAAATATCATATTAGGTGGATGGAAAATAATTAATATATATAATTCTCATAATTTATTTCATTTTTATTTGTGAAATCATGGGAATGATTGATTAATTTGGTTACGCATATTCATATGTGGTAGGTTGTGTCATTAATAAGCAATTCTGCATTTAGTTATGTATTATTTATTTGGAAATCTTGTATAAGTTGTAATATATTGAATCAAAGTTCAGTGACAGACAAAACTAAAAAAAATTCATTATGTTTCTTCCACTCAGGATACAACATAGTTAATATAGATGAAGACACACCTGGATGACTTGTTGTTTGATGTGTAACTACCCCCTCTCTTAGGATGTGATAATCAAGGTTATATAAATATCCCTCATAATACTATTTAAAGTTCGGATCTTTGTTCAAAAATGTTAAATATCACATAATTAATTAATTTTATGAAATAAATGATCCCAATATTGTTTCTCTATAGATAAAATAAGCTTGTAGTTGATATATTCACTAAACCTTTATTAAATGAAACGTTAAAGAATCTATGTTTGATTTTGGGCATTCAAACTCGATCTATTCAAGGCTAAGTTATTTGATTATTATCCCCTCCCTCTTCTAGATTTTGTATAGTGTTTTCAATTTTGGAAAAAATGTGTGGTATAAATCTATCCATTAATATGTTCTTTATTATTTATGAAGAGTATATATTTTTGGGAATATTTTAAAAATGGGTATGTTGTGATGAAATTATATGGGAATAGTTGTAACATTCCACTAAATGAGTACATGAACTTATTCTTTATTGGTTGATTTATTTTATGTTGAATTATTTAGTTATTGAAGTAGTTTGGAACATTTCCAATCATTTTTTAAACACAAAGTCGTATTATTTCTAAATGATTCATTTCATTAATATAGATCCTAGTACTATATGAATGAAATTGTTGGATAGTTATCTATAGATTGAGATTCAATAGTTTCCATTATTTATATTACTTGGTTTACAAAAAAAATATATTTAGATTATTGAGGCCAAAATTTTGTTGACGTTATGTTGAATTGGAAGAGGGTTTTATTAGTGCTTTTTGTTCTCATTAATATATAAATCACATGACTATATTGATCCCTATCATTCAATTGATAAAATAAAGAGAATTATTATTATTTTAGACTAAGGTGATCAAATGGTATAAAAGCTAAAAATTTAGTCTCTTTTAACTCATAGTTCCAATGGATAGAGATGATCAAAATGGAAAAGAAAATCATGTGATTATTTACTACTACTAAAAGTACAAAACATTATGATTTAAAAAATTATCTTGGTTCAAGATTTATTTATTCATGGAGTTTTATGTTTGAGAGAGAGGGATGAATTTGAATTGGATGGAGAGATAAATGGGGTCTACCAGAAAACATGTGGAATTCATTTGAAAATAGGTTTTTGATTCATTAAAAAGTTGATTTTTAGTGAAGTCAACAAATAGATTTTTCTTAATGAAGTCATCAAATATGGGTTTCTGAGTGATGTCATCAGATATACATTATCATAAATAATTCCCTAGAGGAATTAATTTATTGATGTTTATAAAATGGAAGAGTTATTATAGTTGTTTACTAGAAAAAGGGTTGATGATCTTTATATAGACATTAGTAAAGTCATAAAACCTAATGATTCTGATTTCTAAGTTCAATGACTTAATAATCATAAAGAAAATATAAGTATTATAATATAGTTTCATTATTGTTTGATGAATTTTGACATTTTTATTTGAGTATTGATCATGTGAATTTTGGTGACTCCAATAATCATATAGTTCAAAATGTGTTCAATTGAATAAGGGAATGAGCAAGAATTAAAAATATGGTGTGAAAATTTAAAATTAAAATTGCATACTCCCCTTGACTTTTAGAAAGAAAATTATATAAAGAAGATAAGGTTTGTTGTGGAGAATTATTCCTCTGTGATAGTTGTTGGTTAATTTAGGTGACAATAAAGAGTATCAAGAGATCCATTTTTTGAAGCATTAGATAGAGGGAATCGAATATTGGATAACATAAAAAGAGTAAGATATTGAGTTTACAAAAAAAAGGTACCAGATATAGAGGAAATATATAGAGGATATAATAGAGAGGGTAGAAATCATATAAAATTAGGAAAATGTGTACATAAAATAGTATACCAAATAGAGGAGTACAAGATTGAGAATGCATGCAGATTATTTTTTCATAAAAAGATGATAAGAAAAAAATTCTTTCTTTTGTGTATGAAATCAATGAGTATGAAGAAGAACATGTATAAAGGAATGTTTAGAGAAATTTTGAGCAGTACAGTGATTATGTGTTAAAGCATGTTGGTGAAGGTTCATTTCACTATTTGAAAGAATTTTTAATCATATTATCTGTGTGAGAAGCACATGCATTGTCAAAGGAATATAGTTCAATGAATGTGATCGATACTCCATGCTTACTGTAAACCACTAATAATAAATTTCTATATGATGTAGGGTATCTGATTGTTTCAAGATCACGGAATTGACTAGATACTCATATCGAGCAGTTCACATAGAAAATTCTTGTGTTCCTATGTGTGTGCTTGTTTTTTGTGATTTAATAGTGTCGATTCTCTCTTAGAGGAGGAAAATGATGTTTCTAGGTCTAAAATTGGATAGTATAATGTCATGAATTACTACAAAAAATTGAATTTAGCGATGTTTTTTAAACGATTTTTCTTATCAAGTGTCACTAAAATATCCATTTTCTCTGAAAAACAATGCCATATTAGCATCATTTCCTAAAAAACATCTCTAAATTAGTGATGATTCCTCAAAAGGTTTCTAAATAATACACATTTCCTAAAACATGTCACCAAATTATCCATGTTTCCTAAAAACATCTTTAGATTACCAACTTTTCATCGAAAAAATTGTTTAATTACCTAGTTTTCCTAAAAAAAGGTCCTTAATGTAACCATGTTTCTTTAACAATGTCACTATATTATCCACATTCTTCAAAAAAATATTATAGGTATACTTGTATCCAAAATATTCCCTTAATGTATCAACATTTCATCAAAAACATATCAAAATTAGTGATATTTCCTATAAAGAATTGTGACATTATAAATGTTTCCTCAAAACATAACTAAATTAGTGATATTTCATAAAATATTTGGGTGAATTTGCGACTATTTCCAGAAACATCAAAATTTTACCCACTTTTTTAAGGAAACTTCATTAAATTAGTGATGTTTTTTTGGAAAATTCACTATATATATATATATATATATATATATAAAAATAAACACATAAAGATATATATATATATATAATTTAGTCATGTTTTATAAAAAATTTTATTTTAGGTACATTTTTACTATTGTTTCATAACATGGATAATTATATATGTGTGTGTGTGTGTATTTATAATTATATATATGTATAAATAAACATAAATAATTATACACACACACACACATAAAAACATATATATATATTAATATAAACAAATAATATATATAAAATAAACTCAGACATATATATATAGAAACATATATACATATAATATTAACATATACAAATATATAATATATAAATCAAAACTATAAACATATATATAATAAAAAACATATATATATATATATTTAAAATATGAATAGACATATATATAAACATAAAATTTATATATATAATAACCATGTATATATATATTATAAAATATAAAAAAACAATATATATAATAAAATATAAACATATTTATTTATTTAAAAATATAATATATTTGCATACAAACATATAAACACACACACACACACACATATGTTAATAAATGTATATATATATATTCATCTAATTTTAATGTAAAAAACTATTATTATATATAAATGTGATAAAATACAACTAAATATATTAATGATTATCTCATTTTTAAGAAAACAGGTCTATTTTAGTGACATTTCTAGCAATATACACAATGTTTTCTTTGTAATCACCCTCCCCGATCTACTGTAATGATATATATACATACACATATAAATTTTTACAGGGACACAAATATATATAATCACATATATATAAGCATATATGTTTATATTTAAACAGATATATAAATATATAAATATTAATATAAACACACACACACATATATATATTTATAATATATATATAATATAAACATATAAATAAACATAAAATATAAGCATATATAAACATATATAATATATAAATATATAATATAAACATATATATAAACATATATATATAATATATATATATAAACATACATGCAATATAAAAACAAGTATATGTAATAAATATATATATAAATTGTAAAATACAAACATATATATTAGCATATAAATTTATATAATATATTAATCCTCTAAATACACACACACACACAAACAAATATATATATATATATAACATAACACAATAATGTATTCAAAAATATGAATAGGTGAGTTGGTAAGATGATTGACTGTGATCCTTGAGGTGAATACCTCAATTTTTAGTGAAGGCATAATTTGTGCAGGCATTGAGAAACTGGATGTGGGTAAGTGGGGTGTAGGTATTATGTGAGGGGTTTAGAATGTGCTGGGTAGTGCATATGAGATGGGTGATTGGGGGTATTATGTAATATGTACGTTATGGGTGAGTGGGGAATATGCAGAATAGTAGGGTTAGGGGGCACTGGGTAGGTGTGTACGGAATGGGAGGAGTTGAGCAGGGAGCTGTAGATGTTTCATAGGGTAGGTTTTCATATGGGGGGTTGCACAGGGTTGGTTTGGTGTGTCATGGGAGTATAATTTTTCATTGTTAAAAAGGAAAAAAATATCAATATTACTATAAAATCATTGGTAAATTTAGTATTGCTAGTTATCATTGTTTATAAGCATTGGTAAATGGGCATATGATAAGGGTGGTTGGGGGAGCTATGTTGTGTGTACCTTATGGATGAGTGGGGAAAAGGATGTATGTGAGGGGTTACAAGGGTGCTGGGTAGGTGCGTACGGGTTTGGAGGAATTGTGCGGGGCTACATTGGGTAGGTGCACTCATGGTGGGGTGTTATGTAGTGTGTACATTATGTGTGAGTTGGGCATCGGTAGTACGAGAGGGTATTATGGGGGCTCTGGGTAGGTGTTTATAGGATGGGATGAGTTGTGTGGGGATATGGGGGAATAACTTGTTAGGTGAACATTTTGGTGGGGGGTGGAAATGTAGTGTGTACGTTATGGGTGTGTGATGCATAAGAATTATGGGAGTGGTTGGGGGCATCAGGTAGGTTCATATGGAATGGTAGGAGTTGTACGGGGTTCTAGGGGGTCGTGTTGTGTTGTTGCATGTCGGGGGGTTTCTCTGGGTATGTGCATCTTGTTATGGGCATATAATTTGTCTTTGTTAAAAAATAAAATGATTATCGATGCTTCTAAAAAACATTGTTAAATTAGGAATTGCTAATAATTACCCTTTATAAACATTAGTAGATGTGAAAAAGAGATTAGTGTGTGGGGGGATATATAGTGTGTATGTTATGGGTGAGTGTGGAATATGAAGTACATGAGGGGTTTAGGGGGGTAATGTGTAGGTGCGTAAGATATGAGAGGAGTTGTGTAGGGCAGTGGGGGTTGCACAAGGTTGGTGTGCTTATGGCAGTGGTAGGGGGTGCACTAAGTGGGTAGGGTAGGTTGTGTGTGTATAATATTTCATTGTAAAAAAACTACTATTTATTCTTAAAAACATTGGTTAATTAGGTATTGCTAATTATCATCATTTATAAACCTATGTAGATACACATATGGGTGGTGATGTGAGTGGTAGAGGGATTGGTTGGTGGGGCATACCCTGTGCATTTAATTTTTCATTTAAAACAATTACCAATGTTTCTAAAAATTGTCGGTAAATTAGTTAATTATAAATATTTTCATTTATAAACATCTATAAATATTATGAATTTATGTAACACAATTCCATTAATTCATTAAAAACATCAGTAAATAAGTGGTCACATATTAGTGATGTTTACAATTGTCTCTAATTATGTGATTATTATAATAATATCTAATTACTGATATGTATAAAAATCACTATTTTCATGATGTTTAAAAATGAAAAAATGTACCAACATTTATAAATGTCTCTAATTTATACACAACTCATTTTATTACCTTTTTTAGAAATATTAGTAAATGAATTAGTGAAATTTATAAATTCTGCTAATGTAAAAAAGAATTGATAATTTATGTTTATTTTTCCATCCATCTAACTATACTGGTTTAAATGATGAAACATATAAATTAGGTTTAAATAATGACATATGTTTCATACCATATTCGAAATGGACATAGACAATTAAGTGATTATAATTTTATTTTCAAATATCCCCCACAAGTCTGCACATATAATGTTTAAGTATGGTTCAAAAATTTAAATTTACAATCCTCCTATCCAAAATCCAAGACTTATTCATGACTAAAATGAGACATGGAATGTTATTAAATGTAAGGTCTTCTAGGGTAGTAGTATAAACCTTATAATTCATATTTATATATAATATGTGAACTCCATCCAAACATGTGATTGTACCTCATTCATTTATAATGCTCACAGAGTAACCCTCATAACATAATTAAATTATAAGAGAAATGTTTTCATCAAATCATATTAAATAAATATCATTTCCAATTAAAGTCTCACTATGAAATGAAACATCTCCAATAATAACAATTTATCCTTTAATATTGTCACTACATGTAACATTTCCAGCCTTTTAATTTTTAAAAAAACACAATCTTACAATTACTTCCAGTCATAGGTTAATAAAAAATTCCCTCAATCTAAAATGTCTTTCATCAACTATTACTCAACCTTTACTTATAAGGAAAACAAGGTTAATGGTTTTTTATCCAAACCATCGTAGGTACATAAATGATAGAAAATAGAAAATGAACATCCCCTATTCATCCAACCATACATTTTTAAATGAATCAGATATCTTTTTAAATATCATAATTTTAAATTTTAAATGATTCAACCATATTCAAGGAATAAAAAATCTTCCAATGACCTCCACTTTTATATATTTTTTCCAAAATATTCTCATTTCAAAAATAAATAGTCAATGTTGAAATGTGAATGTGTAAAACTAAACAAATATTGAAATATTGTATAATACATTTCAAGTATCACAGAAGGAAATCAAATGTCTCCCTACTAGAATTATAATTGTAAATAATCTTCTGCAAAGTACTCTAGATGGATTTAAAATTTAAACCATCATTATAATTATGAAAAATTTAAATATTATTATATTTTAGAATCCAAATCAGAAGTAACGATATAAATTCAATCCATATTCCTAGAAAATCCTTCCATGGACAAATTATATTAATTCATAAACATTTTATTCATTTTTGTTATTATAGAGACATATACATCAATTATTTGTAATCATATAATATCATCTTTATCATTTGAAGAATATAAGTAAGAAAAATATAATTATAAATTCATGAGGGACAAAACTATTACATTAGTCCTAATGAATGAATCATTTTATTGATAATTAGAATAAAAACCAATTATCTTCATATTTTTATTTTAATTTAATTCTAATCAACTATTTGATGTTATAGAAACATCGCTTTCACTCCTTGTTCTTATTGTATTTAACCCATTATTTCCTTTTTAGTTTGGTGATCTTCTATATTCTCTATCATTTCCTATCAATTTTTTAAAATTCAATTAAATATTAAAAGTCTTCTATCATTTATAAGGAATAACATCTAATTTTATTCCCATCTTAAGTTAATTTTAGATATTCCTTTCTTATTATTATTAAAATTATTCCAAAATTTATTCATATTGGTAATCCAACTCAGTTAACATAAATTTTATTTAGATTCACCTTTATTATGCCCAAATTACTATAATATGAATGTAATTTTTAATTCCTCTTCAATGTAGTAGGATTTTAGGGATTTACTCTAAAAGATAGACATCAATATTTTATAAAAAATTCAGCCCAATTAATCACTTCTCATAGTCATTATCACTTTTCAATTTATTCCCAAATAAAATTATCATTATTATAAGTTCATACAAGTATATATTTTTAATATGTATCATGTCATCAATCACAAGTAATTATTATTCACACTCCTTTGGTGAAATCTCTATATCATTATTAAATAAATATTTATCTATTATTTCTCGATCACAAAGATATTATCATCCATTTACAACTGTCAATAATTTTCTTTTGAATTGATCAATTGATTCTATCCGAAAAAACAAAAGGCTTTAAAGTAAATGGGAATCATTACACCTGTAATCTATATGAAATTATAATTAATGAAATTTTTAACATAAGAATTACAATTAATTATATTTGCAGTTACACATAAGAAAATTAGATGGAAAATATTCTTAATAATGGAACAAATCAATTTGTTCTTAAAATTAAATTATCTATATACTGTACCGTATATTCATCCGTAAAAAAATTATTTCTTTCTCTTCAATTTGATAATTTTTGTCATTATTTAATAAAAATAAACAATAACATTAATAAAAATTTCATGTCATCTTTGCAGTATCGATATTGTACATCATCAAATATTAATGGTTGACTTAAATTGAAATTATACAATGTTCATATTGGTAAACCTTCTATAAAAAAATCATTCCCATGTATACTAATTATAGTAAGGAAAATATCGATACTAGCTATCATACCATGTGCTATACAAGTATTAAATCTCTAATAGTATATGAAAATTGAAGTAAAAATGGAACATATAATATTATATAACTAAAGAATATAAGTTTTTCAGAAGATAAAAACTCTGAATGGATCCAAGTAAAAAAAAGTATACAAATTTTGGAAATTAAAATAGTAAGATGTTAAAAAAATAAACGAGTCAAAAAATTCAAATAAAAAAATGTATATTGTTCTTTTTGATAATCCATCAAATCCTATAAAGGAAATCATAAAGTAAATACATTGATTTCATCTAATAAAAAATATTCTATTTTAATACCATGTGTTAGGATCATATATAATTGGATCTAAGGGAAGCATGTTCTATGGTCTGGAACATTATTGGTCACATTAATTAGAAGATAACGTTTATACCCCTATAAAACCATTGATAAAACAACATTATCATGAAATTTTGTACTTGCCCTCATTTTATATGGTTTTAGTCATTAAAATTCATTCCACGGAATCCTTAAAACTCATAATTTTGAAATAAAAATACATTCCTATCCCTAAAATCGCTTCTATCTCATGGAATAAAAGGAAAAAATTACTACAACGGAACATAGAGATTTTATTTTCATCACCTATAAAATTGAATATCGATGTACTATATTTAAAATGAATAAAAATTGAATATCTCAACATTGAGGTAGTATATAACTCAATGAATGTGATGCATCATATTTTTTCCTTGAATATTGGTCTACATTTATTGAGTTTTGTGTAGAAAACTCCTCTCTGTTCATTTTGAATCACCATAAAAAAATTAAGAAGCAAATTTAACATCAACTTTTTGTAATTCTATTTTTCACTAAAATGATCCACAAATTATATATATCATAATCAGTTTAATAAAACCTATGGCTCAAACTTTAATTTTATATAATAAAGAAAACATACAAAACATTATCTAAGTACATGTAATAAAATATTTGTGTTCGTGATTCATCAAAACAAATGATCCAAAAGACAATATTTGTAGAAAATCAATAATCACGTAGTATCATTGAAAGTTGTTTCCTGACAATCTTATCAAATTATATATTTATGGACGTATTAACTCTGATAAAAATTCTAAAAGTATATTAGTATAATTAAAATTACATTAAAGACCCTTTTAGTGTTTAGAATGTGTTTTTGTATCTAAATGATTTATATTATATAAAAATCATATTAACCATTATATTTTAGTTTAATGTTGGAAAATTAATATAACACTATAAAATTTATCTTTTAATTTATTTAAGAGGTAATTTTAGAACATGTAATGCGAATATTGGATAAACTAAAAATATAATGATTTTATAAAAAAAAAGTGATTTTTAAAGATTTGTTATATATTTAATTAAAAATTTATGTAAACAAAAATTTCTGATGGTTATATGTTGGAGGAGGAAATAAGTGGGTTATAATTTTATATAGTATGAAAATTAATAACATTTCAATTTTTTATTTTTATTTTTATATAATTTTTCCATATGTTGTATGTGATTTCAAATCATTTGATATATAAGACACAAAATCCATAGAAATTTGATAATTTTCTTTTTGTAAAAAAATAGGGATGATATAAATTTGACTGAGACACATTGAAAAAAATATTTTTATATGATGTTGTTAGAGATCTAAATAGACTAGAGATAAAATTAATTAAATTAATTTTTTCACTAAAATATATATTTATCATCTATTGGTGATGAAGAAGAACATACTATGATTTCTGTTACTAGGTAAATGCTTTTCTTTAATTATTTTTATTTTTATTTATTTTCCCCTATTTTCATCAAGGTGAATTTTATATGATTTTGAGATAAATATGTGTGTGAGCCCTCATCTCAATAATGTGTCCCTCATTTAATATTTATAAACTTTTATTTATAAAATAATACTTATTTTTATAAATGTTTCATTATAATTAATTTTATTAAATCTAATATTTTGATAATATATCTGAATTAATCACATTTTCATTATAAAAAATTTTGTGAATATAATAATAAATAGAATGAAATTTTATTTTTACTGACTAATTCATAATTTTTTATTAAAATGATTATTGTTTAACTCTTATATTGTGATTCTATAAGTATATAATGGTTCTTATTAATACACATCCTATGAAAAATTATTTTGAAATGAAAAAATTCCTTTTTATTTAGATAAGATGATCAAGGACCATGGGACACTGTATGATGTTAAATTATATATGGTAAAAAAGAGATGTAAATATAAATGTATTAATGTCTTATAAGAATTTTAATGGATCATTGATTCTTGGGAATGAGAAAAATAATGGCTTTGGATATGGAGACTAATATAATGTTAGATACATTAAATGATTTATCCAATCATCTTTATTCCAATGATTATTAATTAACATCTTCTTAAACCACATATATGATGTGGTATAGAACCATAAAAATTATAACTACAAAAAATTTTGGGTGTAAACTATTTATAATTTTTTTTGCTCTCCACATGACCCATGAATTATACCTATACTTGTGATATACTCTTAACCCTTCCTAGTGTAACATTATCTTCTACAACTCACATTTTCCTCTAACATAATATATAACTACTCCCAATACACTCTAAAACACTATATAAATATAAAACAAGAAATTTTTTTTCTATATAATAAGTGATACAATGCACTTGGCATAATCAATCCAAAAAATATATATTTCCCTAAAACATAATCCCTTTGATATCTGGTAGAACCCAATACCCCCAGTCCAAATGAAACATAATGTGGTATACCATTATAAAATAACTGTTATATTAGAAGGAATG
Organism: Viscum album; assembly: GCA_963277665.1. Lineage (NCBI taxonomy): Eukaryota > Viridiplantae > Streptophyta > Magnoliopsida > Santalales > Viscaceae > Viscum > Viscum album. Next base: position 134,971,903 of record OY728162.1, read on the forward strand.
AATAGTAAGAACTAAATGATGAAAATTATAAGGTTTAAAAATGTTAAAAAAATTAATTTTTATCTATTTATTTGGAATTAAATAAGAAGCACTTGAAAGAAAAGGAATAGTCTTAAAAATAGTTTTTCAAAAAGATTTCTTCTTAATTGATTGTGAACATAATAAAAATTTTAATTTTTTCCAATTTTTTAAAATATATTTTAAAACCTAAAATAAATGTTTGAAATAAGAATATCAGAATTATCTTATTGTGATTTGTAGGTTTCTTGTGAAATATTTCATTTTTAAATGAATAGATAAAATTGATGAATTTTAATTGGAAACTTCATTTTTTTATATATAATTTATAATGTTAACTAATATTTTTAATATGTTTCAAAGTAAAATTAGATAAATTTTTTATCAATTATTCATTTTAGTTTATTGGATTAATATTCAGGTTGTGACATGATATAAAAACCTATTAATCTTTTTGACATTTTCTATTTAAAAACCCAATTCCCCATCACATCTATATGAATAAATTTGCATTAATTTTTTTTTATAGTTTTAGGATTTTATTTGTTAAAATTTGATTAAATATTTGTAATTAAAATAATTATTTATTTCAAATATTGTTAACAAATTTTTTTCCAAAGTAAATATTGATAACAGTTAAAAATAATTATCACAGTTAAAATAAAAATATATTTAGCAGGGTGGAACTAAAAAGATAAGGGTCGAAATAACCGAAATACATGTTTAAAATCTATTTTATGGATATATGACAACCATATAATGTATAATGGTGGATAATATTCAATATTTTACCATTTGGCTCTGTGAAAAACGTAGGTACAAATATTTCTTTCTGAAAATTATAAGTGTTCCACTCACCTTACATATAAAAAGGCACCACCTTTACTCTCTTATTAACACCTCAAAACAATTTTTTTCTATCAATATATATGAAAATAACATAAAATCCATTAAATTATCCTAAATGTATTATTTTTTTAGATGAATCCCATGAATACTTTTTGTTAAATCATAAAAAGTTTACCCGATGAGGATATAAAATTCTTTTCTAAGAGTTTTTATTATATTTCTTCCTCCATATCCATGAACATTTATTAAACCTTTATTAAATAATAATCCAAGTATTGAAAATATATATTCATTTTTGTATAATTTATTTACTATAAAAATTCCCACTTCTATTAAATGGGTTACGAAAAACTCATTCATGTGTATGACAAAATTCTACATTGGGAACCGATGTAATTAATTTTTCCATTACCAACTATAATAGTTTATTATGATGATGGATATAAAGAATATATATATATATATATATATATTATATATAACATAATTGTACCTCTATATTTATTATATCATATGTATGTTTTTTACTTTATATTCATTACAGTATATAAAAAAGTCACTCGTGTGTACAGTGGACACATACTTCACAAAGCGATGTGATTCTTTATTCACTAACTCATTACATGGAATAGAAAAAGGATAAATATAATGAATATATTTAATTTTAATGTCATAATTATGATATTTATGAAATGTTTTTCATTCTCAAAAGATAATATTTTTTTTTCTTTCATAAACTAAAAGATGATAACATCATTCATGTACGTGTGAACTATTGCCTTCACGATGCAATGTGACTCGGTTTTCATCACCACAAAATAAGGATGATATATATATAAGTAAATTTAAAAAAATAAAATTATTTATATTATATTATTATAATTATTTTATGAATAAATATTACTTAGCTATTTCCATAATTATCATTGAGAAATTGAAACATTTCTCATGCGTATGTAGGGTCTATCGTCTCCATGATCTCAACATACATCATTTCACAATACCATCATTCATGATTTTTCATAATAGTATAATCCATATATAAATATAAAAATTATTTCATGATTATTATTATGTATATTATGTAATAATATAATATTCAAATTTTTATATTTGTAATGACAAAATATGAATGAGAAGACCAGGAAATGAATGCCTAAAAAATGAAAACGATGAATTATTATTAACCAATGTGTGAAAAGATTTTATAAAAATTTAATATATTATAGTATAAATATAGATATGGTTAGTCAGTTAGTAAATAAAATGTATAAAACTACTATACATTTGTTTAAATTGTATTCAACAAAAAGGAGCATGATGTAAGGGATTATGTTTTAATTTCCTTTCATTGAGAATCATTTATTTGTTCAACACAAATTTAATTTATTTGGTGTATACAATTCCTATATCACATGTAATATCTTTAATAATTATAATTTCCTTGTATTTTGGGTTTAACTAGAAATTATTTTATATAATTGTATTTTCATTATATGTTACGACATGGGAAATAATTTCATAACTCAATTTAATTTCATTGAGTTATATTACATATTCAATGTATTTTTTATTTTAATATTATGTATTTAATTACTTAATATTTTATTATATTATATTTACTATTGTTTCATGTGGAATTATATTTAATATACAGAATTTATTGTTTGAATAGTTTTCACTTGAATGTTATGATCTTTGCAACCATTTATTTCACAATCTCATTATAATTGAGATTGGTTTTAATTGAATTTCAATTAAAGGAAATTAATTTATAATTATTTAATCACCCATTTAATTTTATTATAATATGTTTATTCAAGATCATTATCAATTAATAGTATTATTTTTTCAAATTTTTACTTAAATTTCTGGATAATGTTTTTTAAGAAAATCATATTTAATTTTTGTCCTCGGTCAAAAATCAATATACATCCAAAAAATATTTTCAAATTTTTTTTAAACTTTTTATTATTTTATATTAAAAAAATTAATTATTGTTTACTTTTTACAAAAAAATATAATCTTAATATATGTTTCAAAACAAGGATTTTTTGTATTTTCCTATATTATGAATAAAATAATTATTTCAGCATGTACTACGTGAATGGAATTTGTATCCATCATGGGAACAAAAATGATTTAAATATTTATTTATATGTTTCAATTATTATTATAAATGAACATAATTTTCAAATTGTTATATCTTTTAAAATTTTATTTTCAAAAGAAAAAGGATTTTTCCTCGAGAATCTTCTTAATGAATTATATGGTATTTATTTTCATAAATGACAACAATTCTTTTTATTTTACATATAATACATTGTGGATAAGTTATATTGATACCATATTTATTATCCTCATAATGGATTTGGTTTTTTTGACCCCTAATTTTTTTAAAATTTAATTCATTGATTCATATTTGCAATCAATAATTTACCCTTGAAATATTCACTATCATATGATCGTTGGACATTAAATTTCCCAAAAAAAACAATATTATTTATCATGGATATTTTTATTGATTTAAATATATAAAATTTCTACATATGATCTTATATATTGAATTGTTTTAATTTGTGAACATATTGATAAATATTTATTCTTCACTCAATAAGTATTTTTGAAGATAAGGAACATTATTTATGAATTAAGAAAATTATTTTATATATGAAGAATGATTTGTACATGTAATACATGGATGGGGAACGATTAGAGATATCATACTATTGCATAAATGTTATCAAGGTAAGAATCAAATGATAACATTACTTAAATGGATTTCAACACATAATTTTTATACTTTCTTGATAATTAATCCTCATGGTAGAGTTATCTTATTCCGAGGGAAAAATCCAATAATTAATAATTTCCATCATTAAGAATTTAGTTATCATAATAGATTAATCTATTATATTAGGAAATATCCCTAGATATAATTCATTATTAGTTTATTTAATAAATGGAATTTGTTTTCAGTTATTTACATTTTAATATTGATTATGCCATATCAAGTTCCTATTTTAATTAAATTGATTAAATAAAATGTATTTTATTTTATTTACAATGGAATATTGATTATTCTTGTCAAATAATTTGAAAGGAATATGTGTTATGTTATTTACCATTAAATGTTGATTATTCAAATTAATTCATGATATTTTTCATTATACATAACCTTTAAATAGTACTTCAGAACACTGTTATTTTGTTTACTTTCCCTAGGATTCCATGATGTGTAAATTGATTGATGAGAAAATATTTTCTAGTGTGAATAACATTATTCACCAAAAAATATGTTTTATTTTTTTCTTTTTACTATTATATGGGAATCATATATTTAAATAGATTACCATGAAATATAAATGATTTGGTCATTTGGGATGCAATTACTTTTATCTTATAGAAGTGTTATAATGCAGGAAAAGGGTATGGACTGCTAGGGCCAGGTTGTTATAGTTGGAATCAAATAAAGCTTATTAGATAGGTGGGGAAATAAATTCCAGAAAACAATAATATGGGTTCATAAAACTATGATATGTTTTGAGGATAATTATATAATAACATCATAAATTTCTAGTATGGAAGGATTTATATGGTTTTTATATTAATACATCAATTTTTATATACTAAATATGAAGGTGGGTCTAACATATAAGTATATAGGGGTATTATTTCTAAAACATGATCATTTGACTTGAACCAATTGTGACCTGGTGTTTGACAACTTGCCTTAGTGCACAACTAGTTTAACACTACTGAGGAATATTGTTTAGATAATTCACATTTTTATTTCAAACTATTATGATGGATTTGAATATATGATGATAATAAATGACTTAGTTTAAACATATGGATTCATAGATCAAAAAAATGTTATCTTTAAGGAATGGTAAAATGATTTATGTGTTAAAAATATGGGCATAATGTAATGAATTTCCAAAGGAAAATTATGAGTATTGTGGAAGGAAATAAATATAGTAATAGGTATCTATTTATAATTCATTACGATTAATATGGGGAACCTGGGAATTATCTTGGTAAATTCTATCTCTTAATGGTTAAAACCTATAAAAAGTAAAAAACAATGTGAAATTAAATTGTTTGAAATTATGTATTTTGGTTCAATAATTAAATTGTAGAAATATTTTCTAACCAATGGTAATTTGGTTATAAGAATCATTTATAATATTAATATTTTGTTAAATTTTGGAAGCATATGTTTTTTCATTAATTTTAGAGTTTTAAATAACATCTAGGTATTTTGGGTTAAATATTATTCATATGTTCAAAGTCTTAAACAACTCCTATATAGGTTTTATGTTATGTGATTATACTAATGTTAAGTATATTATAGGAGAAATTTGTGGAATGTATATGTTTTTGTGGAAATGTTTTTCAAGGAATAATAAATTTACATTTTATAGACATAATATTAAAGTTATTGTTAACCATTGGTGTGTACTTGATCATTAATTATGTTTTAATAATTGTTAAATATGATTATTAGGCTTTATGGAAAAAATATTTGTATTTAATATCTTAGTAAAAATGTTATTTCGGGATTAATTTTATTTCAAGTATTTATGTCATATTTTTTTGTAAACATTAAATGAATTATGTTAATATAGTTTTAGATAAAGTACAACCCACATTATGGGTGATAAATATCTTGTATGAAATGTATGTGGGGATTGAACTCATAACTAAAGGATGGTAAGGGTTTAGTTCCTACCACTCATCTACATGATTTAGTAGAAACAGTTTCATTGTTTTCAGTTTAACGATTTCAAAAAAAATATTAATGAAGAACTATTGGTCATACTTTTAAGGTTCCTAGATTAATATATTATTGTAGATAACTTGAGCTAACCCTATTGGTTTCTAAAAAAAGTTATAGAATGATGAAAAGACTTCTTACACTTTTATGAATCTTATGATCTATAAACTATGATTTTTAGTTCATCATGAATAAAAATTAATATTTTTTTATATTTATTTCACTAAATATGGTTTTAATTATAAATTTATGTAAGCACAACCAAATTATGAAATTTTACTTAATAAATATAAACATATCAATAATTTTGTTTCCTAATATTTTTAAGAAGTTGAATAATTCCTCCACATTTGAAAAAGGTTCATAAAAAATTCATATTAACTTCATATTTTATTAATAAAATGGTCATTTAAATCATCATAGATATATGATTTTTATGTCCTTAACATTTAATCGATCATTCACATTCTGGTGATCAATGTCATGTATCACTCTCTGTAATTATTTTTTATTTTCTTCCATGTTCACATATATATTTTATAAATTATTTTAATAACCTAAAAATATATTAATGAGACTTTGATACATCTCTTTATTTTTTTAATGTATATTTTTTATTTACTCTTTTTGTGATGCGGTTTTTATTAAATATCTAATCTGAAACCCTTGATTACCAAGATCATGTTAATATTGTGAGGATGTAATTTATTTAGGGTGGGGAGAATGTAACTCCCCAAAATTATAAAATAATGAATTTATATTTCATAGTGTAAGAGACACACGAAAATTATCATAGAAAACCAATTAAATATATTTATTTTTATTTAATCCCATTGACATCTTTCAAAAACCACAATTATGAGTTTGACTAAACTGCAATGTAGAATACAATTAAAACATAGCTATTAAATTGGAATTTGTTAACAGTAATAACTATGTTTTGAAAATTATATTTTTTATAAATTTAAAAACAAATTCATTGTTTATATATTGATTAAGAATTAAATAAGAATAATTTTATTGAAAAAAAGAAGGTTTTTGGAAGAAACTGTATTTTTCAAAAGGATAGTTTAGTCTCAATTTGCATTTATAGTATAAAATTAATTTCTACCATGTGTTGAGAATTTATATGAATTATTTTTTTGAAATTATAATATAAAAATTATCTTACAGTGAATTCTTGGTATTCATCTAAAATAATTCATTTTTCAATGAATAATGAATCATAATAAATTTTAATTGAAAACTACCTATTCGGTTATAAAAATTTATAATATTAAATTATTTATGAAATTTATTTTTTTAGAATTAGTTATTCTATATATTATTTAATCACACTTATATCATTTTATTAGTCTTCATTTTTATTTATTATGTACAAACATTGTAAACATTTGTATATTATCTCTTTAAACCCCCTTTTGTTTTCACGTCTATAAGATTAGTTTGAAATTAAATTTTATCAGTTATGTGAATTGAATTTTGAAAAATGGCTGCCTTATTAGGTATAATAATAATTTATAATTTATAATAAGATTAAATTAATTTTTTACCTAAATGAATTGTGAAAACAATAAAAATTAATTATAATGGTTAAGGAAAAAATGGATTTACTGGTGGTTAAAATAAGATGATTAGGGTTTAGATGACCTCAAAACAAGAATATAATATTTTTTAATGAATTATTTATACCCTATAATTTATAATTATATATAATAATCCATATTAAACCCTTTTTGATTATTTTAAATGTAAATATACCTTTTTATTTACAAAAATTACAAGTGTGTCACTCAATTACCCTATAAAATGCCACCCTTCTCCTCTATTACTCACAAATTCAAACCATTTTTTTGCCATTATATACACTAATAATATCATAGAAACCATCATTTATCCTATAATTATTTTTTTGCACAAATTCATCATATTAACACATTGGGTGCTAACTTGAGGAGTTTATCGACGAAGAGGTAACATTTTTCAGTGAGCATTTATTTTAATTCTTCATCTACCCCATTAACTATTATTAAACCATTATAATATAAAAACCCCATAATATTAAATAATTTGATATAGTTATAATAAGATCATGACCTACAAAAACCTTCACATTAATCAAATGAGTTACGAAATCATCTTTGGTGTGTCTGGCAGACCATCGCCTTGAAAACCGAGGTCATTAGTTTTTTCATTACCACCTCTCATGATAGGGTATGATGATGGATCTAAAGTATATATATTATATTTTTAACATAATTAAAAAAATATTCACATTATATTATTTACACCTTTTTACTCTATATTTTATTGTGTATATGATAACATCACTCGTCTGTATAGTGTACAACCACCTCATAAAGAAATGAGATTCATTTTTCACGAATTTTTTACATAGATGGTAAAGAGGAAGATGTTAATGAATATATGTGATATAAATGAAATTATTATCATAATATAGAAATATTTACCATTATTAAAATATAATATTTAATTATATTTCTTACACTAATAGACAAGAACATCATCTGTGAATGTACAGACTACCCCTTTATGAAGCGATATGACTATATTTTCATCACCACACCACATGGATGATTTATATATGTGTATTTAACAAATAATATGATATATTTTAAAATATAAAAATTATTTAAATATAAATATTACTTACCTTATTTACATAATTATCATTGAAAAATAGAAACATTAATCATCTGTATGTACATCCTACCATCTCAATGATCACATCTTACATCATTTCTTAGCACCATCATTCATGATTAGTCATAAAAATTATATATTATGTATAAAAAATATTATTATGTAAGGATTATTTTTCCTTATATTATGTCGATATATAATATGACCATGAACAATATATTTCATGAAAATGAATGCTAGATAAGATAAGATAATTAACACATGAAATAATGAAAATAATGAATGATTATTAACCAACAGGTAAAAAGATGTTATAAAAGGAAAATATAAAATGTTATAAATATTAATATGGTTCTATAATATGTAAATAAAATGTTTAAAAACATTTTATGGGAGGTTAAATAATGTTCAAAAAAATGAATCACAAGTTAAGAGATTTTGTCTTAATTTCTTTCTATTGAGGCACATTTGTATGTCATATAAAAATTTCATTTATATTGTGTCAAAACTGCCTATTTTACTTCAAATATCATTAGAAATTAATAATTTATGGTATTTTATCTTTTAATTTTAATTATTTCATCCATGTAAATTTGAATTAAAAGTTACCAAGTGTTAAATAATTTCATAACACAATTTCTCTCTGTTGGGTTATATTAATTATTCGTTTCCATTGATATTCTAAGATTATTTGTGTAATTAATCCTGATTATCTTATCTCATATTTCAAATTTTTTAATGAGTATTTTCATTGGATAAAAATAAACAGTTTATTTACAAAATCTCAGTTTATTTTTATGATCTTTACAAGCATTTATTTCACAATCTCATTTAAATTGGAATTTTTTATACCTGAATTTCCATTGATGTAAATTATTATATCATTGTTTGATAAACCCTTAACTTTTTCTTATCGGGATAATCATGATTTTTCAATGTAATACATCTATTTTTACAATCAGTACTGTAACGCCCCGACCCCAGCTACCCAGAGTCGGTGCGTTACTTCGTAACATTGGCATGATCACAAAAGATCAAGTCTCGAATGACCGATTAGTTTCGTAGCCTTGGAAACACTAGATACATTCGTAAACGTTACATTACATCATAAAGTGAAAAACTACAATAACAAAGTCTCCATAGTCCACACTCATATCCTCTTCCGACTATCCCTGCAGGTCATTCATAAAATACTTCTTCACATCCTGGAAAATATTAAAACATTGAAAGGGGTGAGCTCAGATGCTCAGTAAGGATAACAATAATGCGGAAGCTTTCATAAATAAACATTAACATTTAAGGCAATGTATAACTAAAACAAAAGCCCTTTAAACATGAACTTCAACATAATATGGAAAAAGTAAAATGAGATAATGCCATTTAATTATTCACATGGATATTCTACTGGTCGAATAATCACATGCAATATCAATAACCACTTTCATAATGATGGAATGCATAATGCCAGACTATCATAACCACGTAGCCAAGGCCTCGTGCCAAGACCACAAATAAGATTTTGTCAAGGCCTTGTGCCAAGACACTAGTTTGTCTCATGAGACCTGCCGATGCATCGAGGAGCTATAGCGGGCTCCACCCGTCACTTATTAAGTCCAATGCATTCCTCATATGAATAGGTTTAAACATATCATATACCATAACATAATCGTATCACATAAAACATGCATAAAGGAAACATAACATTTCCACATTTCAATAAGATATTAATACAACACATTGATATAATAAAAACACTTTCAAAACCATTTTCAATACCAAAATAAAAGAAAATTAAAATTTTGTATTTATTTTTCATTTTAAAAAAGAGGTATGGCTTCTAGAGGAAGCCGAAACTCAAATAATAGTCACGGCGGCGGATAAGTCGTTGTCGCCGCATAAGTACGGAAAGAAAAACATTCCCTTTTTGTCGTTTAGTAAAACGCTTCGTATAAAAAAGATTCCTTTTGAATAAACGTAAAAGTCCAAGGGGTTTATACACCGTATAAAAGAAAGTTGTGTATAAAACCAAATATGACTCAATGAAAGGAGATTGAGACGAAGTCCTTAAAAAGATAATTTTTAAAATTAAATAGATCTATTATGTGTAATCACTATAGTTACACATAAAGAGAGTAAAAATACAAAATAGGACATAATAACATCATGACATAATTTGAAAGTAGGAGATTAACCCAAAGAATGGAAGTTGGGTTAAGAAGTTCCCTTACCTTGTGTCCGACTTGACTCAACCGTTCTTTAACCTCCTGAATAATAAACTAGAGTTAATATATACCTTATTAAGAACCATTCTCAATTTCATTATCCTTATTATATCACTTATTACAATGATATGATCATTATGTAATTATTTAAGTTAATAACGGTCGTTTTGTCGACCTTTGGTACTTGAGTCAAAAATAAACTTCTTATGATTACAAGTTGTTAATGTGGTGAAATATCCATTATATTCATAATTTAGATGTCATATATATCTTATATATCCAGTATATACATTCATTTATAATATTACGTAACATTTAGAGGTAAGAAATGAAATGCACCGTTCATGGAGACGGTAAGCCGTACGTATGCATGAACGCTACTTTCATTTCAATTTCATATTTAATGGAACTAAATCATAATGATATAAATGTATAATATAATTCCAGTATAATATAGTGTATAATACCATTTACTCCATCCTTTATACATCCCACATATGGCATTTACGATTCAAATCACTTTGAGGGGGCGGTAGTCCGCACTTCCTAAAATGAAATTATCGCGTTTTACCCACAATGGAAATCATAAAGTATGCCATAAATGAGAAATACAGAAGCATAAGTAAAACAAAAACATATTATATATCATATATAGAAATAGTGACATCTTAATGGCCACCTTTGAAGGTGTTATATGAGTGTTGAACAATCATCGCTTCGTGAGGCAGAAATTCGCCATCCACAGAAACCGTATGTTCTTTAACCATTAGATGTAGGTGTGTGTAAGTGTAGCTCGAATACTTCTTATAACAACATCCTAGTATATTTAGGATACTGGTGTTGTTACAAAAAAAATGAATAAAAGAGTTTAGGGGGTTGGAGAAGAAAAATAAAACAAAACAACATTAAAAAAGACATTACCTCAAAATCGGGTAACTCTTTTTGATTTGAGCTAAAGGCTTCCTTGGGAAGATTTCTGCCCAAAGTGAGGTTTCTAGGAGTAAGGGAGGAATGTTGGGAGAGTATTTGGGCAGAGGTTGGCCGAGCCAAATGGCTTGAAATTGTAAATGAGGTGGGAGAGGTGGGGGCCTTTTATAAGTGGAGAGGAGGGGCACTTTTGGAAAGATTGAAATGTTACATTATTTCAAAATGCTTTTCGGATTCTAAAGGTCCCAAACTTATATAATTCGAGGCTAAGGTGATAAGGTTTCGAAATCTCCTCATCCAATTGGCTTTGGACAAGTGTAAGCCTTGGATTTTACATTATCTATTCATTTTATTAAAATCGTTAAATAATGAGGTCATCGCTGCATCATAATGATGTCATAAATAATTTAATTTATTTAATGTCTAAAAATTATAAATAAAAATACTATGATGTAGGAAATCTTTTTAGCTTTCCAATGACTATTTATAATCAAAATTTGGACATGTATAACCCCACTTAAAAATTGTTTTAGTAAAACAATTTATGTTAGTGTCATTTTCACTTTAACATTAAATAAAAAGTAATTTATGTTATTTCCCAACAAAAGTGGATCCATGGGGTCCCCAAGTTAGGCCATGGCTTGTCTTGGTCGGCCATGACTCAACCAATGAGGTTGGGACATGTGTCTAGGTCATTTCATATTATTAAAGTATTATTTATACCTTAAACTACCCTAATTACCACTAATCGCGATTAAGAACTTAATAAGTTACTATTCACCAAAAAATTATTATAATCTCATTGAACCACATTTTACTTCTTAATGACAACCATGTATGTCGGATTTTTGAAAATCAAATCACAGAAGTGGTAATATTTCATTTAAACGAAAAATCAGTTATTTAACTACCACTTAGTGCTTTCACTATTCATCAAAAATTGAAGTTTTTCAGAATAAGACCAAAATTTCACCCTAAGCTATAATTGATATTCCGAATTCAAAAATGATGTCTATTTTACAAAATTCCAAACATATTAGTTGCATTAATTAATTTTATAATTAATTCCCGCTGTCACAACAAATAGCGTGTTTTTAAGAAACAATTTATATCAAAAGATTGACAATTGTTTATGTCCAATTTCAATGTTAAATTAATTCTAATGACCACCATTGGATAAAATGGTAAAAATATATTCTAATTATACTCTAAAACCCCTCAATAGTATAATTTATCACTATGAATTATTTTGATTAAAAAAGTTGTTTTAAGTATTTTTCACTATTCATAAAATTTTTGAAGTTCTTAGAAAATTACAAAAAATTCAACATAGGCTAATTTCAATATTAGGAATACAAAAATGAAGTCCATTTATATAATTTTAAAAAGTGGTTATTACTATTCATAACGGCTACTTTGATTTGTCGCGATGTTTTAGAACTCGAAGTTGCGTACAATGCAAGCTATTGTATTATTGAATGAGAAGCGTATCGTGGAAGCTCGGGGTGTTACATTCTCCCCTCCTTTAATAAATTGCGTCCTCGCAATTTGATATTTTTCTTTAAAAATAATAGGTTGAAAATAGAAAATACCTTTGTGGAAAACCCACATCGGAAATAAGGTTAATAAAATTTAGCCTTAATAAGAGGGAAAATGGAAATAAGAAAGTCACCACCAAATTATGATCTCGATAAGGAGAACATTGGTGGCAATTAAAGACATATAATTGGAGGAAAAACGTAAATATTTGTAGGGAGTGATTGAGGTCATCAATCACAATCAACTGTCAAATTGAGGGCCTCAAAGCCTTCAATCTATGTTGATTTAAAATATCATCAGTTCAACAAGACATAAGGTATTAGGATAACACATTTTTTGTTTTAATATCCCTTTACTAAAGTTTAAGAATTAATTTATTCACTGAATAAGAGATAGGTATATATATATTTATGCTTGACAATTAGTGTTTCAACCTTCAACTCATCATTCACTCAAAAAGATAATAGAACTCAAAAATATTATTATTATCCTAATTGTATAAGGTTCCAAATGTTAACACATACCATTTAGATTAGTAAAATTATATTGTAATAACCAGGGAATTCCTGTAGGCTAGTGGTAGGAAATAAAGGCTTGTCGCACTATGGTTGTGGGTTCGATTCCTGCAGCTGTGTCCGACGCGACGGGTTATTCCCCACCCTGCAGGTTGTCCTTTTTCTAAAAATATAGTATTATAGTATTCCAGAAATAATCTTCAGAAAAGTTTTAACCTTAAACAATACTATTCAAAGTTCAACTTAATCCATCCCAACATTTATAGTTATCCAAAATACCTCTGTCCAAACTTTCTCTAAAAGGTCTCTTAATTCCAAAATCAATTGTAACATCAGATTCCCCAAACAAAGAAAAGTTTCTCTTATTGTCACATACTAAAAATATGATTACCTTAATCATATTAAAACCTTACTGAAACCAACAAGTACTGCAGTACAATCCTTATATAGATCACATTATTCTAATAACCAGAATATAATCCATGAGTCCGAAAGCATCAATACATTAGTTATTCTGCTTCAACTGTAGTAATAGCATAAGATTGTCCTTGATCCCTTGGCCTTTTCTGAGGTAAGATTCCTTGACGCTTAGGACATTCATTTGCGTAATGACCCTTTTCTCTACAATTGTAGCATTCAACTTTGACAGCCTCTTTCTTTCCCTTGCAATCACGTGCCTGGTGACCTTTTTCTCCACATTTATAACAGACTCCCATTCCTTTTAGGCAAGTACCAGGGTGATTCTTCCCACAATTATCACATAATGGAAAATCCTTCTTTCCCTTTTTCCCTTTATCTGTCTCTTGTTCCACCGTTCTCTTCTTCTCTTGCTTTACTTTGTTGTCATAAGACTTAGAGAATTCCTTTTCTGTCTTGATAGCACATGAGACTATATCTTCGTATGATGAGAAGGATTGTGATACTAAAGCTCGATGGAGAAATGGTTTTAACCCATCAAAGAAACGATCAATCTTACTCCTTGGGTTACGTATATAATCGGCAGCATGCCTCGCTAACCTTGTAAAGTTAGCCTCATACTTTGCGACATTCTCATCCTCCTTCTGCCTCAGACTCAGAAATTGCCTTTCCATATCTGCTCGATGGTCACGAGGAAAGTATTTTTCTACGAAAAGCTCTTTGAACTCCCTCCATTCCATATTCGATACGTCATCATCTTCCTTTGTGTTTTGAATCAGTGACCACCACTGATCGGCATCTCCAGTGAGGCGGTAAACTGCCATGACAACCTTCTCCCTTTCACTACTCCCCAAGGCATGGAATATTTTCTCTAAGGAATTTATCCATTGCTCAGCTACTGTAGTATTTGTACTCCCATTGAAGGTTGGCGGTTGTTGCCTCATGAAACGGTCTAGCATTGATCCTCCACGTTGCGAATCAGGGTGCTCTATACGAGTAAGGTTGTTATTCATAACCTGCGTGAGTTGTCCCAGTATGGTAATAAGTTGATCAGCACCAGTTGTATCTCCAGGTCCACAATAATTATCTTGAGCAGGAGGGCAATCCCTACACGGAGTTCGTGCATTGATACAGTTTCCATTCCTTCTACTAGGCGCCATTTCTAAACAATGGCATAAACTAGATTAGTTTATGAATCAAAATACATAATTCCATACTTGTAAAATACTTAACATAAATTGAACTATTTATGGATATAATCCATAATCATAAAAAGGTTTTATTTGAGGAAGTATATACTCATAACCGTTCATAGTGGTTTGTAAAGAAAATGAGAATTATCCTAAGTGTATCCCCCGGGAGTGTCGTAACCAAGAGTGCAGCAAGGCCCGTTGTCGTGCACCAGTTCCCGTTCGAGTCTAGCTCAAAGCGGTGTTTTCGGGTTTTACCCCTAGGTACATCTGTGCCAGAGCCGCCTCTACCTGCTCGTATCCAGACAGGAATGTATTGCTTGGAAAACTCACAAAATCTCTACAATACCAATATTCTAAGATGTTCTTTTATACTAATCCTCAAAGTCTATCTTCGGGCTATGTGCTCTAATCAGAGTTTATCTAAATCTAGCTTCCAAGGTTAGTACTAAACTGCCTCTGATACCAACTGTAACGCCCCGACCCCAGCTACCCAGAGTCGGTGCGTTACTTCGTAACATTGGCATGATCACAAAAGATCAAGTCTCGAAAGACCGATTAGTTTAGTAGCCTTGGAAACACTAGATACATTCGTAAACGTTACATTACATCATAAAGTGAAAAACTACAATAACAAAGTCTCCATAGTCCACACTCATATCCTCTTCCGACTATCCCTGCAGGTCATTCATAAAATACTTCTTCACATCCTGGAAAATATTAAAACATTGAAAGGGGTGAGCTCAGATGCTCAGTAAGGATAACAATAATGCGGAAGCTTTCATAAATAAACATTAACATTTAAGGCAATGTATAACTAAAACAAAAGCCCTTTAAACATGAACTTCAACATAATATGGAAAAAGTAAAATGAGATAATGCCATTTAATTATTCACATGGATATTCTACTGGTCGAATAATCACATGCAATATCAATAACCACTTTCATAATGATGGAATGCATAATGCCAGACTATCATAACCACGTAGCCAAGGCCTCGTGCCAAGACCACAAATAAGATTTTGTCAAGGCCTTGTGCCAAGACACTAGTTTGTCTCATGAGACCTGCCGATGCATCGGGGAGCTATAGCGGGCTCCACCCGTCACTTATTAAGTCCAATGCATTCCTCATATGAATAGGTTTAAACATATCATATACCATAACATAATCGTATCACATAAAACATGCATAAAGGAAACATAACATTTCCACATTTCAATAAGATATTAATACAACACATTGATATAATAAAAACACTTTCAAAACCATTTTCAATACCAAAATAAATGAAAATTAAAATTTTGTATTTATTTTTCATTTTAAAAAAGAGGTATGGCTTCTAGAGGAAGCCGAAACTCAAATAATAGTCACGGCGGCGGATAAGTCGTTGTCGCCGCATAAGTACGGAAAGAAAAACATTCCCTTTTTGTCGTTTAGTAAAACGCTTCGTATAAAAAAGATTCCTTTTGAATAAACGTAAAAGTCCAAGGGGTTTATACACCGTATAAAAGAAAGTTGTGTATAAAACCAAATATGACTCAATGAAAGGAGATTGAGACGAAGTCCTTAAAAAGATAATTTTTAAAATTAAATAGATCTATTATGTGTAATCACTATAGTTACACATAAAGAGAGTAAAAATACAAAATAGGACATAATAACATCATGACATAATTTGAAAGTAGGAGATTAACCCAAAGAATGGAAGTTGGGTTAAGAAGTTCCCTTACCTTGTGTCCGACTTGACTCAACCGTTCTTTAACCTCCTGAATAATAAACTAGAGTTAATATATACCTTATTAAGAACCATTCTCAATTTCATTATCCTTATTATATCACTTATTACAATGATATGATCATTATGTAATTATTTAAGTTAATAACGGTCGTTTTGTCGACCTTTGGTACTTGAGTCAAAAATAAACTTCTTATGATTACAAGTTGTTAATGTGGTGAAATATCCATTATATTCATAATTTAGATGTCATATATATCTTATATATCCAGTATATACATTCATTTATAATATTACGTAACATTTAGAGGTAAGAAATGAAATGCACCGTTCATGGAGACGGTAAGCCGTACGTACGCATGAACGCTACTTTCATTTCAATTTCATATTTAATGGAACTAAATCATAATGATATAAATGTATAATATAATTCCAGTATAATATAGTGTATAATACCATTTACTCCATCCTTTATACATCCCACATATGGCATTTACGATTCAAATCACTTTGAGGGGGCGGTAGTCCGCACTTCCTAAAATGAAATTATCGCGTTTTACCCATAATGGAAATCATAAAGTATGCCATAAATGAGAAATACAGAAGCATAAGTAAAACAAAAACATATTATATATCATATATAGAAATAGTGACATCTTAATGGCCACCTTTGAAGGTGTTATATGAGTGTTGAACAATCATCGCTTCGTGAGGCAGAAATTCGCCATCCACAGAAACCTTATGTTCTTTAACCATTAGATGTAGGTGTGTGTAAGTGTAGCTCGAATACTTCTTATAACAACATCCTAGTATATTTAGGATACTGGTTTTGTTACAAAAAAAATGAATAAAAGAGTTTAGGGGGTTGGAGAAGAAAAATAAAACAAAACAACATTAAAAAAGACATTACCTCAAAATCGGGTAACTCTTTTTGATTTGATCTAAAGGCATCCTTGGGAAGATTTCTGCCCAAAGTGAGGTTTCTAGGAGTAAGGGAGGAATGTTGGGAGAGTATTTGGGCAGAGGTTGGCCGAGCCAAATGGCTTGAAAGTGTAAATGAGGTGGGAGAGGTGGGGGCCTTTTATAAGTGGAGAGGAGGGGCACTTTTGGAAAGATTGAAATGTTACATTATTTCAAAATGCTTTTCGGATTCTAAAGGTCCCACACTTATATAATTCGAGGCTAAGGTGATAAGGTTTCGAAATCTCCTCATCCAATTGGCTTTGGACAAGTGTAAGCCTTGGATTTTACATTATCTATTCATTTTATTAAAATCGTTAAATAATGAGGTCATCGCTGCATCATAATGATGTCATAAATAATTTAATTTATTTAATGTCTAAAAATTATAAAAAAAAATACTATGATGTAGGAAATCTTTTTAGCTTTCCAATGACTATTTATAATCAAAATTTGGACTTGTATAACCCCACTTAAAAATTGTTTTAGTAAAACAATTTATGTTAGTGTCATTTTCACTTTAACATTAAATAAAAAGTAATTTATGTTATTTCCCAACAAAAGTGGATCCATGGGGTCCCCATGTTAGGCCATGGCTTGTCTTGGTCGGCCATGACTCAACCAATGAGGTTGGGACATGTGTCTAGGTCATTTCATATTATTAAAGTATTATTTATACCTTAAACTACCCTAATTACCACTAATCGCGATTAAGAACTTAATAAGTTACTATTCACCAAAAAATTATTATAATCTCATTGAACCACATTTTACTTCTTAATGACAACCATGTATGTCGGATTTTTGAAAATCAAATCACAGAAGTGGTAATATTTCATTTAAACGAAAAATCAGTTATT
The DNA here is from genome assembly GCA_963277665.1 of Viscum album. Classification (NCBI taxonomy): domain Eukaryota; kingdom Viridiplantae; phylum Streptophyta; class Magnoliopsida; order Santalales; family Viscaceae; genus Viscum; species Viscum album. The sequence continues at coordinate 134,990,582 of OY728162.1, forward strand.
TAACTACCACTTAGTGCTTTCACTATTCATCAAAAATTGAAGTTTTTCAGAATAAGACCAAAATTTCACCCTAAGCTATAATTGATATTCCGAATTCAAAAATGATGTCTATTTTACAAAATTCCAAACATATTAGTTGCATTAATTAATTTTATAATTAATTCCCGCTGTCACAACAAATAGCGTGTTTTTAAGAAACAATTTATATCAAAAGATTGACAATTGTTTATGTCCAATTTCAATGTTAAATTAATTCTAATGACCACCATTGGATAAAATGGTAAAAATATATTCTAATTATACTCTAAAACCCCTCAATAGTATAATTTATCACTATGAATTATTTTGATTAAAAAAGTTGTTTTAAGTATTTTTCACTATTCATAAAAATTTTGAAGTTCTTAGAAAATTACAAAAAATTCAACATAGGCTAATTTCAATATTAGGAATACAAAAATGAAGTCCATTTATATAATTTTAAAAAGTGGTTATTACTATTCATAACGGCTACTTTGATTTGTCGCGATGTTTTAGAACTCGAAGTTGCGTACAATGCAAGCTATTGTATTATTGAATGAGAAGCGTATCGTGGAAGCTCGAGGTGTTACAAGTACTATTTAAATTTATTGATAATTTGTTTAATAAAATCCAAATTCATCTCTCCTTTGGTCACAAATCAGTTTTCTTCTTAAATAATTGTTTACAAAAATTCAAAAATGTTTTTTAAAATTTTAAAATAATTTATTAAATATGGTTTTCCCTTTTTTACTTTTTAATTTTTGAAAGGAATATTAATGTGTTTTATAAAATAAAGAATATTTGTATTTTAAAAATACAAGTAAATGGAATATTTGTTTAATTTGTATAGTATGAACAAAATTTCTATCAGCCATGACCACTAAAATGTTTTAATGTATCCACATTAATTTTAAAATATTTTTTTTAAAATAAATGGATTTTGAAATTGTTTTATGATTCAATAATTGAATTTGAAAAAAAAATATTATTTTATTCATGAATGTTTTAAAGATATTTTATCATTTTTCTATTCATCATTGGCAACAACCCTTAATTTTATATATAATCCACTATGGTATAATTGTATTGATAACATACTTATTCTTCCTATGGATGGTTTATTATTATTTTTCACCATTTATAGTATTGAAATTTACATCCATGATATTTTTTAGTTAGTAACATTCTCTTTAAATTATCACTTTCATATGATCATTGGAAATTAAAATTCCTTCTAAATAATCATATTATTTTTCATTTATATGTTTATTTCGTAAACAATATATAATTTATACATATGGTTTTATGAATTAAAAGTAATTGGTTTATATAGGGAATTATAGATAAGTATATATTCTATACTCAATAAAGATATTTGATGATAAGGCTCCAATTTTATCTATTAAATCGATTATTGGATAAATGTGGAATGCATTAGACATGAAATACCTGGATGGGGCCAGGTTAGATAAATCCTCTCGATGTATTTGTTATCTTATCAGATTTATTATTTGGCTGTAATTAGTTAAAGAGATTTAAACCCATTTAATTTAAACTATCTAGAGGACATATTTTGATGGTAGAGGTATCATGTGCTTATGAAAAAAATGTCCAATTATTTAGAACACATTTCCTTAAAATTTTACCTAGTATTATCTCGTATTTTTTCATGTTGAAATTTTCTCTACATTAATATCATACTCTTTTTATTTATTAAATGGAATTTGTTTTCAGTTATTTACATTTCCATATTTATTATTCTATATCCCATTATGATAATCATTTTATTTATTAAATGTATTATTTTTAGTTCTTTCTCTTTTAAAATTTATTATAAAATAATCTTTTTTAGATGTAATGTGTTTGCACTTATCTAACATTATATATTTATTATACTAATTGATTCATGATAGATTCTAGTGTACATACCCCTTAATTATCATTTTAGCTCACCATTATTTTGTTTCTTTTCCCTTGGACTACACGAAGTGTACTATGATTAATGTGAAATGATATGATAGAGGTAATAATGTTATTCTAAATTAAATTATATTGATTGTTTTTAGAAATATAAAATTTAAATCATATATGTGTCTATATTACAAATTCTAATAAACTAGTTGGAACTTCGGGATGCAATTACTTGTGTCTAATTCCAATGTAATAATGTAGACAACTGATCCAGGCTATAGTGGTCACGGTCATTATAGTTGGTATTAGATTAAGTATAGAAAAAATCATGTGAACTATATTTCATAAAACATATATTATTGATCATAAACCTTTGATATAAATTGAGGATAAGTATAAAAGAATATTCTAGTTTTTTGGAAAGGAAGATATTAAATATTTTTTACAAAATAAATCCCTATCTAGAAACTACTAGTCGACATGGTTCTATTTCAAAGGTGTAGAAGGGAAATAAATCAGAAAATGGTGCATTGGAATTGAGTGAACCATTTCCTAGTGCACGAAAATGGGTCTTATTTGACACCTAGTTTTACACTCATTGGAAATATTCTTAGGTTAATTCACATTTTTTTTACAAATCATTATGAGGGATTTGAGAAGTTATTGACAATGAATGGACTAGTTTAAACCTAAGGTATCTTTGATCAAAAAGAATTTTTCACAAATGAACAAGAAAATTATTTACCTATGTGAAAGAACAGAATAAAGCAATGAATTACCAGTGAAAAATAAAGTGTGTGATGTAAGGAAATACATATTTTCCCAGGGATCCATTTATAGTTTTTGTTAAATTGTGGGGTTCCTTGGAATTATCTGAGTTAATTCCATATTTTAATGTTTAATCCCTATACAAAGGAAGGAACAATGTGGAAAAAAATTGGACATGTATTTACATATTTGGTTTATATAATTAAATAGTATAAATATTTAATTACATGAGCTATTTTGGTTTTAAGAATCCTGAAATATCTAAAGATTATGTTAAATTTTAGAAACAATTTCCTATTTATTTAAATTTGTGTTATTGACACCATTATGGGTATATAGGATTAAAATTGATCATATGTTTAAAGTATTAAACACCCATTTTTAGGTAAAATATAATGGGACACTACCATGACTGTGTATATTTTGAGAGAAATTTATGGCAAGTATATCTTTTAGTATAAATTTCTTTTAGGAAAAATGCATTTATATTTTATTGATATAAGTTTAAAGGAATCGATAACCTTTAGGGTTGAAATTATCATTAATGAAATTATAATAATAGTTAAATATCATTATTATGATTTGTTGAATACAAAAATATATTGTACTGATAACCTTATCAAGATGTTATTTTAATAATTTATTTTGTTTCAAATATTTCATTATTTTATTGGAAATGTTATAAAAATTGAGTTAATATAGTTTTAGAAAATGGACAACCTATATGCTGGATTACAACCCATCATGTTTGAAAAAGATGTGGGGCTTGAGACATGAATAAGTTATGATAATGGTTTAGTGTCTACTACTAGACTATATGATGTCCTATATAATATTATATTTTTTTAGATAAACGATTTCAAAATTAAAAATTAATGATGAACTAATGGTGTTACTTTTGAGGTTTAGATATTTATGTATTATAATGGATAATTTGTGTTAACCATATTAGTTTTGGATAATATTTAGTGATAGATTAAAAGGCTTTCCAATTTTTATGGATCTTATGATCCATTAAAAGTGAATTTTAGGGCTTCAGGAATAATAAAAATTCACTTTTGGATATTCATTTCTTATAGTAATGGGTGATTTGAAAATTTATCGATGAACAACTGAAGGATAAAATTATTCTTATGAAATAGAAATATATTAGGTAAATTTATTTTTTTATACTCTTAGTCAGTAAAACAGTTCCTTAAAATTATAGAAATGATCTTGAAAAAATGTTATCATATTTATATCATATCCAAAAAATCAAATAGAATTTAAAATCAATAATTATTTAATGTTTTAATGTGATTAAATTTCCTTTGATCAATCACATTAATGTGATCAATGACCTCTATCACACTATATAATTATTTAATATTTTTTCACTTGTTCATATATTCACAATCTTGACATGTTATCTTATGTAGAAACATATTAATTCAACCTTTGTACTTAATTTTCACTGTTATTATGAGTATTTTATATTAAATCTTGTAATGATGTGTATTTTGAACAAAACAAATCAAATATCTAACCCTTGATTATCAAGATCCAGTTTAAATTTTGTAGATGTAATTTATTTAATGTGGAGTGAATGTAAAACCTAAAAATTATATAATAATAACATTGTATTTAATAGTGTATCTGACATTCAACATCGATCTCTAAAAACCTAGGAAATATATTTCTCTAAATTTAATCCCATCAATATCTTACAGAATACGCACCCCCATGTCTATCTAAAATGTAATATAGTATACAGTTATGACTATTTTGTTAAATTAGATGGAATTAATAATAAAAAAAATTATGAAGTATATATTTAACACGTCTAAAAAGAAATTCAATGGTTATCAATTTATTAAGAATAAAATTTGAATCATTTTTAAGTACAAGATTATTGTGAATATTTTTTTTCTAATGGACTATTTAATCACTCTTTGGGAATAAAATTTAAAATTATTTTTTCCCATTTCTAAGATTTATTTGAAAAAATAAACATTATTTTTTAAATAAGAATGACAAAATAATCATAGGGTGAATTTTTGGGATTCTTTTGAACATTTTATTTTTGAATGAATAATAATAATTAATAATTTTAATTATAACTGATTTTTTAAATAATTTTTATTGTCAATTTATACTTTGAATTTGTTTTAAATTAAAATTAGTTATGTTTTATATAAATTTATATAATTTAGTTTTTTTTATTAATTTGTATCTTTAATTTTGGGATCTATTATACAATGTTTTGGACCTTTTTGTGATGTTAAAATGTGGGTACACCATTTTTATTCCAAAAAATACAAGTGTTCCACTCACCTCACTTATAAAAGGCTATAACTCCCCTTTATTCTTCAAACATCAAAACAATTTTTTTCCAATGTAATAAATATTCACTTCCAAAATTAAATTAACGCTTTCTTTGAATCCTTTTTTGAGTAATAATTTCATCCTATGAGTTATTTTCTTAAAACCTAAAGAGTTTCCCCGAAGTGTTGGTAACATTATTCAATGAGTGTTTTTGTTCTATTTTTCTATCCTCATTCCTCCATTATTATTAGACCATAACTATATAATAACCCAAATATCATCTAAATAATGAGATGATTTTATAATAATTTAATGTCTGAAAATAGTTTCCACTTCCATCAAATAGGTTACGAGATCATCATTATTGTGTACGGAGGACTACCAAATCATTAACAGATGTCATTTTTTTTACATTACTAACTCCCATGGTTAGGAATAATAATTTATATAAATTTTATATATGATATTTATAATAAAATTATACCTCTGGTATAATTATATCATATATAACTTTTTAATTTCCATTCCTCTGGGGATATGATAATGTTGCTAGAAACACTACTACAAAAAAATTCATTAGAAACACTATTATTTATTAGTGCTTTTAAAAAAGAGATGATAAATGGGATATTTATCTGTGCTAAAATAGAGTTTATAATTTTAAACTTTTATTATTTCTTTTTCAGTAATGACAAGGGGATCATTTTTCTAGGATTTATTTTTAGTGCTGATAAAGTGTACCATTTATCAGTGCTATATTTTTATCACTAATAAAGGAATATTTTATCAAATATTTTTTAGCACTGATAAAGTTCCAAATAAATAAAATGAAATAATTAAATAAATACAAAATAAAAAATGATTTTATTAAATATATTATTAATTAAAAAATTATTGATAACAATTAATAAATTGATTAAACTATATAAAAATTATAAATACGTAAAAATAATATATTTTATATATATATATATATATGAAAATTGAAAATTAAAGAAGAAAAAATTAAAAATAAGTAAATTGAGAAAAATATTAATAATTTTATTAATTATATTATTATTGATAAAGTTAATAAATATTTTATAATATATATATATATATTAATGTATATAAAGGGGTATTTTATATTATAAAAAATTTATATAATTTTACAGTAAGTAGTCATATATTTAGTGAATAAGGATTTATAAAGAAAAATTAATATGAATTAAAAATACTGAATAATTGCATATAGTAATGAACATATAATGGAATGTCATTAGATTTTTCTAATATAACATAGATAAAATGTGTTATATTTATTTCACATATATGTAATTGAACTTCCAACAATTTAGAAACTGTGGACACCTTCACCATGTAATGTATATTTGGTATTTAACCTATTTTGGATATTTTTTTACTTGATAAAAAATTTTATGAGTCGACTACTATGTTTATATATACTCTATGAGACCAAGAAATATCTCAACCAATAAATGGAAGGTTCATTCGAATTGGTGCAGAAATGGATAATATCATAGAGTCATGTACAAAACTACAAAATGTAGAAGATTTTATTGTAGTGTTTCCAGTGATATCACATCAGTATTGGATACCACAACCTCGACTTATTTATGACCCATTATCTATAACATGAAATACACGGTGGAAGGATCTCCCTGGGCTTATATATGTCGTTAAGCACATTATTTTTTTGTCAATGATGTGTCAATATATGTTTAGTGATTAGTGTTGATTCCAAGAGAATTATTATGGATTAACTTAATGAAATTGTTTATAATAACTGAACAATAATCCAAGAATATATGATTATTTTTTAACAAATCATAATTCTAAAGGACTTTTTCTACTAATGTTTTGTGCAATCATATTGTTTTATTAAATAAATAATTATGTTAATCAATCCAATGATGTTTCTAATTGGATGATGTTAGTGGATGTTAATTAATTGGCATGAAAATTTCCCAAGGATTTATTTTAAGGCCATGAAAAAATATATTTATAATTTTCATGATGTATTCATTAATAATATTGTTTTATGGTTTGGAATTTTTATTTAAATGGTGATATTTTTATTTAGGTATTTTTCAATTTGATTAGAAAAAATCTAACTACATGAGCCCAAGGGGCTAGATTAATTCCAAAAATAATATAGGAAGCCCCTTACAAATGGTAAAATTGTCCCATAGGGAACCATCAGCTGGAAGGTGTGATTAGACTTCATATGTTCCCACATATTTGTGCTTGGGTAATAGACAACATGGACTGGGAATGGTGGACCACTGTATAGAGGAATGACCTATGTAAATACCATGTACACATATTTTTATAGGTGTCAAACCTAGTGTAATAGATTAATGAATTAGTGAGAGGGATCTTATTATATGGTAGAGTGAAACAATGTGTGATTTTGTTGTGTGATGGAAGCGTAGAACACATTGTTCATCTGTATTAAAAATTTACAGATATAATTCTTCACATCCTATCCAATAAATCATTGACATCTGTTGGATCGCATGATTCACTTATTTGATGATTTATCATATTAAACATATGAATGATGGATCTAATTCTTTTGTTATAAAATATAACCCTTGATCATTGATCTTCACCAGTGCCGTTGATTATCCTAGATAAGAAGGCATACATGATATCTTGATTCCATGTGTTAAACATTATCTTGACCAAATGCCATTATTTGATGAATTAATCAATAACATGAAGTGTAGATCATGATAGGTGATCTAATTAATTAATAAAGTGATGATTTATAGATCAAAATATTTAATGGAGATAATGAACAGATTCATGAAAGTAATCATGAGAAACATCGCATGAAAATTGCTTCATCTCGTGTAATTGTTGCTTGGAAAACAATGTAACCTCCATCGCTAGGAGGACTTATAATTTAAAGAATATAATATTTGAATAATTAATTTATTTAAAAAAAATAGGAAATAATAAAAACATTCATTCTTTTATTCAACGTAAAAATATTAAGTAATTTTTTAAACAAAAAGGAAAGAGTTTTAACTAAAATCTTTTTTACAATGTCTTATTTAAATATTTATTTTCTAAATATATGATTTTTAAATATAAAAAATGAATTTATTTTTTAAAATAAAAATATCAACATTTATTTTGGGTTAAATATTTTTATTTCATCCAAAATATATATTATCTACTGAATAGAGCAAATATTGACTTTAAAAAATTATTTTCTTTTCAATAAATTAATTAATTTCAAAAAACCATTTTGTTTGAAATATTATTTCAGGAAGAATAATTATTATTTAGTTATATTTAATCTCTTTATTTACTTTTGAACCAATTTTATATCGTATTTTAATATAAGTTTGTTTTTTTTTTGGTTTAAAATGTGTTTTTACTAAAAACATTTTGAAATAAAAAATTTATCTCTATTTTGATTAATTAAAATAATACCTAATAAGAATGTTTTATATTAAATTTATAAATTATATGGTAATAAATATTAATATATATTTATACCAAAATTATTATTATTATTAATATATATCATATAAAATAATCTTTTTTCTGGAAAAATGTACTTTATCAAAACCTGTTTTTCATCTTGTTTGTGGGTTTTGTTTTAAATTATATTTTTCCACTTCTCTGAATTGATTTTTAAAAAATATATTATATTTTTGGAATAATAATATTTCATATTATATGAAAAGTTCTAATTTATTTTTTAACCTATTTAATTGCTAAAATATTACAAATTAATTATAACGATTAAGTTATAAACTGATTTTTGGAGGGGTTAATCTAAAAATATATGGGTTTTAATCACATAAAGATTTGAATCAAATAAATAGAATGGATATATTTCAATCTCATACTGTATAAGAATCCAAAATAATCAATTTTGACCCTTGTTTCATGTAAAAAATGTGGGTTCCCCATTTTGTTTTCAAATATTAAATGTGTGTCCCTCGCCTCACTTATAAGGGGCCAGCCCCTCTTCTCTCTTATTAACGCATTCAAATCCTTTTGGATCATCCAATACCTAAAACAAATCACTACCATGATTACATACCATCATTCTAGAATCATTTTTTCCAAAATATGTTATAGTAATACATCGGGTATAATCCTAACATGTGGGTCATGAGGGGTTTGTTTTAAATTATACTTTATGAAAACCTATTTTTCATCACATCTATGGGTTTTGTTTTAAATTATATTTTTTCACTTATATAAATTGAATTTTTTAAAATATATTAAATATTTTAAATACCAATATTTTATATTATATGATAAGGTTGATTAAATTTTTTTACCATAATGAATTGTGAAAATATTCAAAATTAATTACAAAGGTTAAGTTAAAAACGTATTTATAGATGGGTTAATCTAAAAATGTATGAGTTATAATTACATAAAAACATGAAAAAATATATTAAATGTTATATTTCAACATTATAATGTCTGATAATCTAATATAATTACTTTTTTACCCTTGTGCCATGTGAAAAATCTTGGTTCCCTATTTTCTTTTCAAAAATTACAAGTGTGTCCCTCACCTCACTTATAAAGGCCCACCCAATCTTCTCTCTTATTACTGGCTTCAAGACATATTGGATTAGCCAACACATGACCCAATCACTACCCAAATACCATATCCTCTTCCTAGAATCTTCTTTTGGGTCATAAATCCATTCTAGAAATATATCAGGTATAATCCTAACATAGCGGTGTGAGAAGTGGTAAAAATCCAAACTATTTGTTTTTGTTTAATTTTTTATTACACCTCATTAAAATATTATTAACATATGATTATAATATAGCACCAATATATAGTGTATTTTTTGATGTTATTATATTATGTGTATGACTTATATCCATCTCCTCTCTCTCGAATAGGTAATAAAAAAGTTTCTCATGTGTATGACGAACTACAGTCTCACGCACCAATGTTACATGGTTTCTATCAACACGTCTCATAATTGTGTAAGATAAAAGATATAAATGAACATATGATATTAATAATATAATTATACCAATTTATTCATTATATATATAACTAATAGGTTATTATAAAATAATGTTTTATCATTTTGAAATTAAATACATAAATTCATTATAAATGTATAATGTAGTAAGTGTTATATATAAAAGTTAAGAGATCTATAATAATATAATATCAAACTCACCTATGAAATTATAAATTATTTTTATGTATCTAATAATTGAAAATATTATATATTTATATCACATAATAAGTTAAAAAAGGATATGAAAATAATAAATTAATTGTTGGTATTTTTTAGAAACAAAAATGTTTATTTAAATTTTTATAAATAATATATTTAGATAGTTTTTTTTCATAAAATATTTTCTTAAATAAATATTTTTTTTATTTTAATTATTTGAAAATTTTCTAGGGCCTTAATTTATTTTTCAATGTATTATAAAATCAGTTATATTATTAAAATTAGTATTTTTTCAACAAATGATGAATATAATTACAATTTATATATAAAATATTTAGAAAATTATTTTAAAAAACTAGATTACATTTTCGAGTTCTTAATGTCAAAAAAATTGTTTGGGATAATTTTTGGGGGTTTTCTAAAATAATTGAAGATTTTGTGAATAATAAAATATGGTAATCTACAGTATTTAGAAAATGCATGAACTATTCCATCATAGATGATGTGTGGATGAATTATGAAAAAATATATCCAAATATCATTCTATATTTACATTATTTATTCAAAGAATCAAAACTATTCATTCCCTGAACTAAAATATATCCAAATATCTTTTCTAATGATTAATAAATTTTTCTTTGGACTGGTTTTGTTTGGCTCCATGACTTTCTCGGATATTGAGGAGAAAATGTACTTTAAAATCAGTTTCCCGAAATTGTTAGAATTTGGGATAAATAGTTTATTATATTGATTTCCCAGTTGAAGAATTCTATTAAAAGTAGAAAAATCCATCTATAGTTGAAATTGATATATAATTAAGGAGAAAATATATAGTGGATAATTTTATAATGTAAGATCTCCCGTCATTGAAAAGATCATCTGACATTGTGGTAGATAATGGATGGATCAATTATTTAGAGAAGATATTTGAAGTCATTGGATGTCTGAAATGTCAAAAGGTAACTCTTTAAAATTTTCATTATTTATGGTGGAATAGATCTGTGGTTATCATTAGTTAAAAATAATAGATAAAAGGATTATATTAATTTGATTTAATGGGAAACAATTATATATTATTTCCCTGTGAATTGTTTCTCTATGGTTTTCTGACATTGGATTGAAATGTTATTCATTGAATTTTTGAAAAAAGATAAATATTATGGGGCCATGTATGAATCCAATTTTACTGTACTGGATAGGTATGCACCCACTTTTATCTGAGATCATGATAGTAAAATTAATAAATTTTTATTTTGATTTATTCCACTTCTACGAAGAGTTTTGGCTATATGAGAATTTGAAATCTATGATATTTTTTTCAATTATTCTGAAAAGGATGATATGGAGATTTCTTAAACATATATGACTTTTGATGAAGACTGTAGGAAGTGTTCAGGATAAAAGGTGTTAAGGAAAAATACCACAAATAAATCTTGGGTTAATAAAAGAAGTTCCCATATTTTGGAAGGTATATTGAAAATGTCCCACTTCAATTTCATATAAAATATGGAAAGTGTTACTGATGTTGAATGTTTCTGTATTTGGACCGTGATTTCATAGTATATAATCCTAAAGAATCAAATAATGGGGTAATTAATATATAACCAATGGATATGTGTTATAGTTTCAATGATTTGGGTCTTAATTATAATGTGTGTAGGATGTTACTATCTATGGATAAATATCCTCTTCATTATAAGAAAATGTGATTGAAAAAACATTTTTCTACTACTACTTTTGATAATGGGTTACACAATGATGTGGTGATATGTATGATAATTTTGTATTTGACTTATAGAAATACTCTTTTTGTCTATGGGTCTTCATATTCTATAATTTATTATAAATTTTCATGAAATTTTTGAATATCAAATCATGAATGTATGATATAAATATTGGTGATTCATTGAGTGGAAGTATTAAAGAAACCAACAGGTATAAGAATCTTTTTATTATTATCAATCAGATGTAATTAAATATTCAACATATGTACCTTAGCGTGGAAGAGTTTGATATTTTAATGGGTTTGGATTGGATTTTATAATATCATGTAATGATATTTTTCAAATCCAAGTAATTTTATTCACTAATTTTATGACTTGATAACATATCATGATGCTAAGAAATTAATTAAATATGTAAGTTAAAGTGAAGTAGCTCATATCGCTGAAAGAAATTAAATTTTTAAAATTAGTGATGTTCCAATTGTAAATAAATACATTAATGCATTTTCTAATTCTGTTCTCGGTGTTATTCATGAATGGTTGGTTGAATTTACTAAAACTTTATTTCATATTTCTAATCTTTTTTGTAAACTCCCTTATGGAATGAATCAAATTGAAATTTTATTATTGAAAATGAAATTAAAGGAGTTTTAAGATAATTTTTTCAATCATCCTTCAACTTCTCAATGGGGTTCCCATATTTTTATTCTTTAAAAGAAATATGGTTTAATGATACATTTCACTGAATACAGATCCTTGAATATCATAACTATTAAGAACATGTATCCTTTAACACTCATGTATGATTTTTTTGATTAGCTATATGGATCATATTATTTTTCAATATTTAAAAAAGTGTTGGATACCATAAACCTAATGTGAAGGAGGATTATATTCTAATGCCTGTATTTTTGTATAGATATGGAAATTACGAGTTTCTAGTTTTTCACTTCGTGTTTTCCAATGTAACTAATCTATTAAAGGAATTTATGAATAGATTCTCTTAGGATTTCTTTGAAAATGATATGGTTGTTTTTTATTAAAGACATTTTGGTGTATTCTAAAATTCAAGAGGAACATTAAAGACACCGACGTACTATATTTCAAACCTAAAATGAAAAAAACAATATGGGAAATTTAGTATGTTATTTTTGTTGAAAAAATTTATATTCATGGATATATTATCACTTAAAATTGTATAACTATTGACCCTACTAAAAAATTGGATAATGTCCAAGGCCCACTAATATCAAAGAGATTAATAGATTTCATGGATCAATATGTTTATATTATAGGTTTTTTGAAAAAAAATTTGTGTTTTCTGTCACACTATCAATGGTAACAAAAAAATGAGTTTAATTAATCTTGATAAATTAATGTCATGATTTTTTATGGAAGTAAAAATATTCTTGGCAAAAGCTAAAGTTTATCCCTACCATCCATTAATAGATAATTTTTAATATATAGATCAATGATTAATTTAAATGACATGGTTGTTTCTTAATGCAGTGTGATTAGATGATTGATTTTCTTCATATTAGTTAAAACCACATGTGTTTAATTTCCCTAAAAATGATAATGAATTTTATATTATGGTTTCTATATAAATATTTAATGTCATCATTTTTATAGAGTAATATATGAAATATTTAATGATTGCAAAATTTTGAAGTATATATTTACTCGAAAGTAACTGAACATGAGAGAGAGAAGATGACTTAAACTGATAATGAATTATGGTTTTATATTTCATTACGATATTAAAAAAATTAAAAAAACATATGATACTTTGAGTTGAAAAAAAATTACTGCATAAACTATGTTACATTTGGAAAGTGTTCCTTTAGTAAATTATTTGATAAATTTCATCATATAAGTTATGGATGCTAGAAAATACATTTTTTATGTTTCAATGATGTCAAAATCGGTATAAATAATTAAGCATGCTCATAATGATGATCATTATTTACATTAAAATGGTTAATTAATAATAATTGTAACTTTACAGACATAATAATTGATGAATAATGCATCTTATGATTTGTAAAATGAATATGTATGCCATGTTATTTCCAGTTGAAGAAATAGTTATTCAGTGAAGCTAAAAGATTTCTATTTTTTGTTCATCTGGGATTTACAACAAGGTATAGTGACTTTCAGGTTTATTACATGCATGATAGAGTGAAAAGGGATATTGTTTATTTAATCATGATGTGTTTGACTTGTTAGTATGTTAATGTAGAATAAAAATTTCCGAAGAGAATACATCATCCTTTTTTAGTGGTAGAGTGGAAATGGGAAAATATATCTATGGATTTTTTGTAGGATTACCTAATTCTTATTGAAGAAATAGTGAAAATTAGGTTATTTTATATTGATCCTCTTAATTTATGAATATCCTTACCATTCGACCTACAATGAATCAAGATACAATTTGTAGACTTTATATAATGGTGATTTTTTAGGTTACATATAGTTCTTCTATCCACTGTATCAGAATATAATACCAATATTAACTTCTATTTTTTGGAAAGGACATTAGAAATCATTGGGTAATGAATTATATTTTAGTAAAAATTTCTCTCTTAAATGGATACTCAGTCTTTGTGGAATATTCAAACCATGTAATATATTAATTTTATTTTTCAATGGATTTGAAGGGATTTTAGGATAATAATCATTTATTGGTTGAGTTTTCCTAAAATAGCGGTTGTATATCCAGTATATATAAGAAAAAATTGGTGGAATTATATATATAGTTATTTTAGATACTATATTTTTGGGATAACGTAGTATAATATATGTTTATGGGACAAGAGTTAGTAGAGAAAATTACAAAAAAGGTTATATTTATTCGACAACATAAGATGGTGTCTTAGAATCAATAGAAGTGTTTTGAGGATGACTAGAGAAAAGATATTTCTTTTGAAGTAGGTGATTAGGTATTTTGAAAATGATTATGCTTGGAAATTTGTTATGAATTTTCGTAGGAAAGGGAAGTTAATTCCATGTTTTATTGGATAATATAAAATTTAAGAGAGTTTTGGATCAATTCCATACTGAGTGTCTTTTTATCTAATTTTATCTCTAGTATACAATATATTTCATTTTTTGTTGATAATAAAATATATGACAGATTAATATCATGATTTTATCTATAAAATAATTTATTTGGATTAGAATTGTTATTATATGGAATATTTAGTTTTTATTGTTTACCATAAAGAACATGTGTTGTTGAATGAGGAGATTAACTAGGTTAATGTTTTATGGAAGAAACATATAGTTGAAGAGGCAACAATGAAATATAAAAATGATATAAGGGAAAGTTATCTAAAAATGTTAAATAAATGAGTACTATTTCAAGAAATAGATTTAAAAAAAGGGAGAAGAGTTTAAAAACACCTAGTTGATGATATAGTAAAACACATTCATGATTTAATTCATTATAAAAATTTTATGAAATTTTGAAATCAAAAAAGGAAATAGTATTTAATTAACACATTTCATATAAAATTTGATTAAAAATTTGTATTTCTACATTTTGTAATTTCATTTATATAAAATGAATTTACTTTTATAAACCATCATGTCAAAATTTAATTTTGGTGTAATTTTTTGTATTTTTTAGAAAATATTGTTTTTTCACGGAACTATGCAAAATACTGATGTTTTTTTAAAAAGTATTTTATATTCAATAACTTATGTAATTTTGAATTTAAATTTTTAAACTATTAATCCAAATAAAATAGATATTTTTATGATATTTTAAATCCACTTAATTAATTTAGAAAAAATATATTTTATTTTAGTATAAGATTGTTTTTGTGTTAGAAAATTGGGTTTTCAAAATACTATTTTCAAATGTATCATGTTTATCCATTTTAATTATTTAAAATAAACCTTAATGGGTAATAATTTAATATAAATTTATATATAATATATCAACAAATATTATTTCATAACCATAAAATAATTATTATTAATCATATATTTAATGTAAAATAATTTTTTTCTTGAAAAAATATACATCTTAAAAACATTTTTTCATCAAATATACAGATTTGTTTTCAATTATAATTTTCCACATCAATGAGTTGAATTTATTAAAATAAATAACATATTTAGAATAATAATTATTTATATTATCTAATAATTTCAAATTAATTATTTATAATAAAAAATAGTAGATATAGTAAATATTAGTTACCACAGTTATGGTTACAACTGATTTACTGGGGTTTAAACTAAAATGATAAGGATTAAAATGACCTAAAAATATGGATAGAATCTATTACATATCCATATTTAGAAATTTTAATGACTAATGATCAGATAATATTCTATTTTAAACCATTTGGGCATGTGCAAAATAGAGGTAAAAAATTTTATTTTAAAAAATTATAATAATGCATTTCACCATAATTTTAAAAGGACACCCCTCTCCAATATTCTTCACACTAGGGAAAAGTTATAATTCAGTCAATAATTATCCAAATAACTTCAAAAATTCAATCCCATAATCCTATAAACCTTTTTTGGTCATAAATCTATTGTCGGAATACATTAGGAATAATCATTAAAGGTTGTTAAAGAAGAGGTAAAACTATTTACAATGTGTTTATGATTAATTTCATCTTCCACCTACGTTAGATATTATTAATATATAGTTATATAATAACATAATAATAACCCATATACTGATATATTATTATATTATGGGTGTGGCCAATATGAAAATCATCTTCCCACAAATGGAAAATGATAACATTGCTCATGTGTGTGGAGGACATCCAGCTCATAAACCAATGTTACTGATTTTCAATCAACAAATAAGATGGTTTCATATGATAATGGAAATAAATTATATATATATATATGATATTCATAAAATAATTATTTCTATGGACTAATTCAATTGAACATACCATTTATGTTACTTTCTGCAGTTATAACACCACTCGTGTGTACAACAGTCAACCATTATACGAAGATATATTCTTCTTTTTTCACTAACTCTTCATTTGTAGGGTAATAATAATATATTTAATTAATATATGTCATATAGGACACATAATATTATATTAATAAAATATTTATCATTTTTAATAAACAATATATCATTTTATATCATACCTTTTCATCATAAAAAATTTGATAACATCATTTGTGTACCTATGGACTACCACCTTCACGAAGTAACATGACAATATTTTCATAACCACACAGAATATATATATATATATATATATATATGTATATATATATAATAGTATATTTAAATAAATTATAATTTATTTATTATAATATGCTCATTATGGAAAAATGAAACTATATATAGATTATTTTCATAATTATAATTGAAAATTGGAAAAGTTACTTAGCTATACTTATGGAGTCCAATCACCATGATTGGAACATATATAATTTTTCATAGATATGTTCCATGATTGTTTTTAAAAGTATAATTTATGAAAAAATATGTCAATAACTTCATTAATATTATTTTTAATATTTATAAGTAATGAACTCTTTCACCAATGTCAACTTACAAAAATCATTTTTGATAGATAATATGAACATGGAAAAGAATCTATGGTAAAAATAATTTATTATGTAAACATATAATCTAACATCCCCTGCTTGGAATCTAAAAGATTCAGGATCAAATCTTGGAAAAGATGAATTTCCAAGTATTGTATCATCTTTATAGTAGAACAATAGCAGTGGTGGAACTGTATCGGTGGTAGAATTGTAGTGTTAGAGACACTATAGAATTAACTGTAGCGGGACTGTACTATATAAGGTACTAAAGCAGCCTGATTACTATTGTAATACTATTCACCTAAGGGCTCTTTATGCAAAAAAATGGGCTTTTGGGCCTTGTATTCAGACCACTTGGTCTTGGGCCATCAAGCTATGTAATGGGTCTCCCTCTACCCAAGTTTGAATGAGGTCTATTCTTTAAATAATAAATGAATATTCGACCCCAACCTTAAAAAAGGAATACTAAACTTTTAAATGTTCTCAAGAAATTAATTAGTTAACATAGGTTTATTATTTACTAATATAAATAACATACATGACTAATATAATTTGTGGTATGGGACTTCACCTTCATTTCATATCATTAATGTGTATTTGGTTGTAATTAATTTAAATTTTTTTATGAGGTGTATTCATAGTATCTTTTAAATATTATATCATAAATTATCTATTATATAGGTATTTAATTTTTTTTTAATTTTATTATTTCAAATGGCTTATGAATCATGTGTTTCCAAAGTGATAAGGGGTATTTTTTTAGAAAAAAATATTCACTTAATGAATTCCTTCCAACTACTTCTCTTCCATATCCATGGGTTTTAAATGACTTTAATAAAAAATTTATATATAATTAAAATATTTAAAAATTAAATTTTATGTCACTTTTTAAATTATATCAATTTCTTCAAAAGTAATATTTTTATTTGTTTTATATATAACATTTTGACAAATTACATAATGAATGGTCTATTTTAAAGTATATGATGACAATGAAAATTCTAACACTATAACCATTATTTTAAGTTTATATTAATTTAAATGTTGTTATGTTTTATTAAAAGAAACATGAACTTACCTTTTTTTGGTATTTTGGTATTTTATATGGGTTTTCAAAATAAAATTGTATTCTGGTACTGAAAATATGTTATTAATAATAAGTGTATTTTGATATCTAAAAGTGATTTTATTGGGGTAAAAAAATGTTTTTAAAACGTTTTATGATTAATAAAATGAAATCATAAAATTTTTTATTCATGAAATGGTACTTGGACATTGTACATTAGAAATGGGTCAAACTAGATATCATTATGTCACCCTCTTATAGCTTAAACAGTTGGTGTGATCAGATAGCGCTTTGATGTAATGGGAAATGATTATGTTCTCTAGGGAACTATATTGGAATTTATTTGTTTGGTTATCACAATTTTTAAGGGTTCTATATGGGTTATATTAGGGTTATATGATATATTGAATCAATGTACCTACATGTCTATTCTGTGATTGATACTTTGTTTTTAGGGAAATATTTTGTTTTCAAAAGTTAAATGATTTTTTAAAAGATTAATAATTTCATTTCAGGGTAAAAATATATTTTTTATGAAAATATTTTTAAATGGTTTTAATGTTTTTCATTGCAATAAGAGTTTTTTCATTTTTATGTCCCTTATAGAGATTTTTTCCCATCCTACATTAAAAAAATCAAAGTATTTTTGGATTTTTAGGGGAAAGGAAAATGTTAAGAAGAAAGACATGATATTTTTTCATGAAAAGAAATCATACGTTTCCTTAAATGATTTATTTAGTTTAAAATAGATAATAATTAGATGTTTTCAAATTGTATTATATATGTTTTTTATGTTTGTGTTATGACCTAATTTTCTAAAACTCTAAACCTAAAAAATACTTAAATGTAATAGAATTAATTATTGACCTAATACTCAAGATTATTTAATGTTTAAGAATGGATCCGTATAGGTTTTAAATCCACTGTTCATCTAAATGTCACATGAATAATAATTAAATCACGTGTGACATTGAGGTATTACATGATCATGTGAAGCGATTGATAAATTACATTATCACATTGGAATCATATAATGTTACCAACAGTTTCAACATATATGAGTGAATGTCATCTCACTATCTTTGGAATATAAGTTACCTTGACTCACTGTGGAAATCATAGAAGAGTTGTTATATCCTTATCTATAAACAACAACATATGGAAATGCAGATTGTTTCTACTATTTTTAAAATATTTATACATATATCAAAATACAGATTCCCATGTGAACCTTTCACCAGAATGAAGATATGCTTTTGTTATTCAATAACGTGAGAGAGAACACATGGAAAATCCTTTTATCATGAAGAAGTAGCATGCCAGCCTTTTTACTCTCATGTTGAGAAGGAATGACTCATGTTGAAATCCTTTGTCACATAAAATAAGACTAAATAGTTTTTTGTGATCCATTCATAGGAAGAGCTTATATAAAGAACCTTGTGAATATATTCTATAAACACCAACACAAGGGCAATAAATATTGTTTCTACTATTTTTTAAACATTTAACCTTACATGATTACATTAATTGTAAGAAGATAATTATGTGAGCCTTACCTAGAATTCATAGAGGAATAAAGTGGTCTCATGAAACACAAATTTTAATTCTAAAAAACTATATGTTATGTGAATATTTTTGGATTCAAATTTACTATATCTACACTGCAAGAATTTGGACAAGAAATCCATGAATGCACATTGAAACATTGTAAAATAGAAAATTATATGAAAAACACTTCATACAATGCATACATGTTATACACCATACATGTCAGCACTAAAATAAATTAATATCATAGAAGGAAAAGACAATGAGAAAATTAAAAGGGTGATTAATTAATTTTGATATTAATTAATTGAATTTCTAAGGTTCATAATTTATTAAGAAATATCATTTGTATTTTTTATTGTAAATGAACTATGAATTATTGCATGAATACAAGAATTAAGATAAGAATTACGAAACAAATCTAATATTGGGTTGTGAAATACTCTTCATGTATAAAATATTTTTGAGCTTATTCTTTGCACTAATTTCACAAACCTGACTGAGGATGGGACTTCAACAAAGAGAAGGACAAATTATTTCATATTCTATTTGGTTGATCAAGGATTAAATGATTAACTAATAAACAAATAAAGCACTTGAACAATACTTGTATACCTAAACACATACATTAGAGTATCTTAATGTGTACATTGTTTGGATAGTTAATATAGAATTTATTCAGTGGAGGATAAGTATTATTCGGTGAATAAGTGACCAAGAATTCATGATCATTATCTCTAAGGATTAAGACAAACAAGATGAAGAAGCCTATGTTTGAAGGGAATAACAAATTTCTAACAAGGATTAGGGTGAATAAAATATAATTGAGGTTATAACCAATTGAGGTAGAAGATTTGGAATACTGGGGGTATAACTAGGATCAAATAAATTATTAACTAGTGGGGAGTATAACTAGTTTGTACCTTAAACATTATAATAAATAATAATTTAGATTTTATAATTCATGTTGGGGGAAGGAATAACATGGAAAAGAGTAGAACATTGTACCAGGCCTTTTAAATAGTATATGTCGTGATCACTCTTAAAAAAATTTATATGAAGGGTGACTGTGAGATATCACATATTAGAATGAGAACCTTAACAATATCATGATCATGATTTCTAAATAAAGAATTTTTAAATTTAACCCACTGATTTATCCCTCTCAATAATAAATCTAGATTAGTCTTATATGATTGGTATCATACCATACATTTCCTCTAAATATCCAAAAAATATTTTATGAAATGTATATTTTTGGAAATGAGTGAGAAACCTAAAATGAAGGAAAAGGAAGATACTCTTGTGGATACAAATCTAGAATATTATTCCTGGAATCAAAAGAAAAAAAATGAAATGATATTCAAGGAAGATAATGATCAATATAAAATAATTTAAGAGACACAAATATCTAAATTTAATCAATGTTGTATATATTTCAACAATTAATTTGATTATAATTCTTAATTTTATGATTTTTTTTCTTATGATGATGTATAATTTAGGGATCAAAATTTTCTATTCAAATAAAATCAGAATAACGACCTAAATATGTTGTACAATGTATTTTTAGAGGAATCAAGGGTATTATAGATAAAAAATTATAGTTATAATAAGGGGATAATCATATGGAAGAGGAATTTTCTAAAAGGGTTGGAATACACAACATGCTCATAGATTTTGAGAAATAAAAGAATGTAATAATTTATTATTGCAATGAAAGATATTCCAATGATATTAAATGATTTTAAGTTGGTTTTTTTTCAGAAACATTTCATTGACATATCTTTTAACGAATTATTCTATGAACATATCTAATTTCACAATGTTTCTATGGTTTTAAAGGCTATACTATTAGTAGATAAATATTAAAAGGTAAAAAAGATAAAAAAATTCATCATAAGAGTCAATAAAAATGAATGAAAAAAATACAAAATTAAAAGGTGGATTCATATAAAAAGAGGAGATTAGTTTTGGATGAAATGATTTCTATCAACATGAAATATTTAGAGATTGAGGTGAAATTGAAGAATCAATATTCTCCACAAGTGAAAGCTTCCCATATTTCTATTTAAATATTTTCTTCTGCAAAATATTTTTTTTTTGCATCACTACTCCATAAAGATCATGAGATAATCCTCTAACAAAATCATAATGTCCTCCATGTATAACATATCGTATTTCCAAAAAACTATCTTATGTTCTAATATATTTTAAATTATTGATACAGGTTTTAAACAACCCACTCACTATAAAAAACAGTAATTAATGATTTTTTTTTGTGAAAAAGTGCCAGTTTGTACCGCCGGGAAATAATTTTTCAATGGTTATTAAAACCATAGTGTATTTCATGGTCTCTAGTAATTCATTTCTCATTTTATAAATTTAGTGGAGGTTTTGTTATGTTTCATTTTTGAATCATTCAGCGGTGGTCAATTGTTTATTGAGAAGTTGTTTTTTATAATAAAAAACTACAATAGAAAAATATAAATAATATAATAACCTATCTCGAAACATATTAGTAATAGCTTCTTTTAGTAGAGGTTAAGCGCAACTACCGATAAACTTATTATATAAAATGTATTTAGCATCAATTACTTAAAACCACTACTAATTAAAATTTATTCTAAAAAAATTCTATAAATACTATAAATATATTAAATATACTTATAATAAACTAAAAATATATATATGATAAACCCATCATACATATATCGTACATCCACAGTAATATAAAAACATCTTTTCATAATAACTCCAATATATGTCAAAAAATACATATATCAATATACATATACAATATTTCCAACAACAAGCCATGCATAATATATATCCATGTTAAGACCTCCACTACATCTTTCTACCTCCACATCACGACATTAACTGAAACCGACAATGACATGTCAAAAACTGTAAAAAAAATTCAAACTAAACAAAATAAATCTAAATTAAAATAGAAAAATTTATAAAATTTTAACAGTCCACAAAAAAAAACCATCATGATTGCGTTCTAAATAATATCAGTGATTAGAAGGGCCAGCCGCTTTCCTACTACCAACACCATCCACCTATAATTTAAACTATAACATTTAGAAAACAAAATGCGATAGATAAATGGCACCAAATATATTCATAATGTTACAGATAAAATTGGTTATTTTATTAATCAAATATAAGAAATTTTAACATAAAAAATAATATATAAAGAATAACTCATTGAAAAAATAAATATTCCTCTTTAAGATAATATTTAATAGTTGAAACTGAATAGGTATGAGTAAATATTCTAATTTACTTTTAAAGCGCCATGTGGTGACCTTGAATCTTAATTAATAATTATTTTAAATATTTTCATATCAAATCATTTCCTATATTTCAAAAGATACTCATCAATGGTTATCCCATGATTTCAAGTAAATAAGAGTTTTTTGCGGTGTTTTTTACCATCCCTCACACATTTTAGTGTTTTAAAACACTGAAAACATGTTTAAAGATATAACAAGAAAACTGAAATTCATCATGATGTTCCATAAATTCCTATATTTCATAATTAAAAATTTGGTGACTTTCTCATGCTTTCAAGGAAACCAAATGTTGGTTTCCTTGTTTTGACTATGAACAATTGTTATTAAAGGATTTTTACCTTTTAGAAGTGTATATTGAGTAATTCATACCACACAACATATTATATTGATGTGTTTTATACACATACATATCAAAGACAACTAAACATTAGTTTTCTCATGATTTCATGTCAATATGAGGTTGTTTTTTCGGGTTTTAACAATTGTATCTTCATTTTAATGTTTTAAAACACTAAAAAGTGTTTATAGATGTAAAGTTAAAACCATATTATATAATGATGTGTTATCAGTTCATAATATTCAGAATTAAATATACTATTTTTATTACGATTTCAGGGAAATTCAATATCGTTTACCTAGTTTTGACTCCCATGCAATATTTAAAGGTTTTGAACCTTTTAGAAGTGTATACTATGTTATTATAACCACAATTTATATCGTATTGATAGTTTATCTACATGTACACATTAAAAACAAATCATTAATAGTTTTCCCAATATTTTACATCAATCTATGTTAGTTTTCTGTGGTTTTGACGATTCTATGTACGTTTTACTATTTTAAAACACTAAAAATGTGTTTTCAGCCATAATGGTTAAATTATAATTATGAAAGATGCGTATTATGTTCCTACATTTCAAAAATAAATCTATAATCATTTTTCCATTATTATAGTTCTATCTAAAATAGTTTTCAGGATTTTTAGTCTCTGCCACTTTTTCAAAGGCTTTTATACCTTTCAAAAGTTTATGCAAAGTAATTATGACCTCACCACACATCATATTAACTTTTTTTCTGTGTTTATATGTCAAAAAAAAATACATAAGTATTTATCCCTAACTTTAGATCAATTTGAGGTTATTTTTTATGGTTTTACCATTTCATACATCAGTTTGTGTATTAAAACAATAAAAATTTGTTTATGTTCATAATGAGAAAACCATAATTTAGATTGATGTTTTGTAAGATCCTACATTTAACAATAAACTATATGGTAATTTTCTCATGATTTTATCAACATTTGATGTCGTTAACCTAGTTTTAATCATACGACACTTGTTTTAAAGGCATTTGTACCTTTTATAAGAGTGTACCAATTAATTCTAAACAAACTCTACATCTGTTTGATTTATTTTATATTGATACACACCAAAAAAACCCATCAGTGGTTTCCCCATGACTTTGTAACAATATGAGGTCATTTTTAGTGGTTTGACCGTTCCACACATGTTTTAGTGTTTTATATCACTAAAAACACATTCACGACCATAACCAGAAAACCATAATTTGTAATCACATTATTTAAGTTCCTTTATTTCAAAATAATATATATGGTTTATTTACCATGATATATGGTCAATCATATATATTTTTTCTATTTCCGACCCCCTGACACTTGTTTTCAAAAGCTTTTGTACCTTTCAAAAGTGTATACCATGTAATTATGAAGACACATCACATCATATTGATGTGTATCCTATATTTACATATCAAAAATAACGCATTGGTGGATTTCCCATTGTTGTACATCAATATGATGTCTTTTTCAGTGGTTTTGGCCGTTCCATGGATGCTTTACTATTTTAAAACACTAAAAACCTCTTTACAACCATTAAAGGAAATACAATATTCAGAATAACATGACATCAATTCCTATAATTAAAAATTAAATCAACAGTTGTGTTCCCTTTATTTCAAGGAAATATGATGTAATTTTATTGGTTTTAAACTCCTGACGCTTGTTCTTTAAGGATTATGTACCTTTAAAAAGTGTTTACCGAGTCAAAACTGAGCAAACAAGATCAGATTCTTTTTAATCATATGGATAACGATATTTCACTCATTTTGGACATGTATGAATCAAATACAAATCAATCTAGCACAATATGTAGTATGTGTGAATGAAAATTGGTGTATTTATATAAAAGTGTCATTTTAGTTTTATTTATGCATGTTATATGTGTTATTTACAAATGTGTGAATGATCTATGAAATTTATAATTTACCATAGTGGAATGATATATAAAGACAGAAATTTCCTCAATTACAATGATATCAATATGATGTACAGAAGATAATAGTAGTGGTTATATGTTTTGAGATGATGATTTTCTAGAATACTAATTTTTTTCTATGTATTCCTATATTTCAAATAGTTAAGGTATATTAAATTGATAAACAATGAAAAACTAAAATATTTTTACAATGTAAAAATAAAAACAAGAACAATGTATATATGTATGAAACACTAATCAATGAAAAAGTGCAATATATTTTCTTTACCAAATTATAGATTTAATAATTTTTATCTACATTATCTACATTGTTAACAAATTTTATGGTGACAAGTCCTTAATTTTATCCGTCACTTGTATGTTATACTATTTTTATATTTTTAGGAAAAAACTGTTCAATTTTTTGGTTGATTTGGTTCACTATCATAATGAGAAAATTTATCTTTCTCTCTCATATCATTTAATTCTCTCTACATTAAGTTTAAAAAAACACTCCAACCATAATGTATTTCATCATCGATATAATAAATCATATTCTCTTTTGAAGCCTAGATAAGTTGATCATTTTCTTCATGGTCACTAGTATCCATCAAGTGAGAGAAGTTGATAGAAGTAAAATGTATTAAAAATTACATTACACCCATATCAATGTCCACCCACATGCATTTTAATAGAACAACTGAAAATTATCCCTGATAGTTTACTTCAATTATATAATTTAACTTCCCATACTTCCCCCTCTACAAATTTAAATACACCACTGTTATTTGTTATCAAGACTTCTTCATGATAAATTTTATGAATCCTAAAGCCATGAATACTGTAGTTTCTGAAGCACTTAGCCTACCAAATAAGACCTCAAGTTAAAAACATCAAATCATTTAATATTCCATGTTTATAATAAGCATTCATTATCTAGACAAAAAGATATATGTTTTTAGTTTTAACATAGACAAAATAAAATCAATTCAATTATAAAAATATGATTATATACTTACATGATAGGTTAACCATTAAAATATATCCTTATTAATATGTTTTGTTAATTTCATCTCATTTCGAGCTCGACCCCCTAGTCTTCTCTTTGTTTTCAGCCGCAATTATACAATATATGGATTTTAAAAAACACTATCATGTAGTACATATCAATGTGATTATATGAACTCCAATTTAGTCAGTGAAAAATTTGAACAAATTCAAATTGGTTGTTGAATAGATGGAAATACCAATAATAGATTCTTTGAATGAAATTTCTTGCATATGTCTTCATCAAATCCATCACGATTAAATCTAGTCCCATTCCAATACAAATTCATAGAACATAAGGTGAATCACTCTTTGGATATATAATGTTTTGAAATAGATCCTTCTGGTTGAACTTTATACCTCACATATGAATAAAAATGACCTGAGTACCAGATTGAAAAATAAGAAACATGTTAAAAAATGTTACACAGTGATTTGAAAAAATTTATTTCACTAATGAAAATGAAAAAATATCATTGTACCACTCAATTGGATATGTCCATCAATAGTGTACCAGTCCACCATGTTTAGATTCTTCATCCCAATGACCAGTCAAATGAATCATGACTGTGAAAAATGAAGAGGGAAGTAACAACTATAATAGAGATAGTATCAAAATGATTATTTATGGAAGTCTAACATGCTTAGTTTAATTTATTGTTTTTCAAAAAAGATTATTGAAAAAGTTACAAAACTCGTTGAGAACAAAATTTTCT
The DNA here is from genome assembly GCA_963277665.1 of Viscum album. Lineage (NCBI taxonomy): Eukaryota > Viridiplantae > Streptophyta > Magnoliopsida > Santalales > Viscaceae > Viscum > Viscum album. Next base: position 135,017,989 of record OY728162.1, read on the forward strand.
TTTCATGTTATATATTAAGAAAATACAATAGTAGCAATAGATCTATCAAAATATGTGAGTCGTAACTTTCAAATCCAAGTAAATTTCTATGTTTTATGTTATCTTGCTTTATATGTTATTTGAATATCCATATGGCACATTTCCATTATTTATTTTTTTAAGGAATAAATTGATGCAATTATTTTCAATTTTAAAACAATAGAATGGATACTTACAATTCTCACTTTCCCATGAACATTTCTTTATATTCATTTATTCAAAATCCTTATAAGCATTAATGTGATCCTTAAATTTACCCTTCTCATTATGCACTGTAAAATATAAATCATCAATGAATTTCCTATCAATATTCATTTTGTTTATATTATGACATATTGAATAAAACTATCAATAAATAATTTTTAAAGCTTTACATTTTATCTTCCACTGTTGTGTTCAATCTCCTTGAGATACTATACGTCGTACTCATTTTTCCCTTCTTTAAACTGGTTATCATTCCAATTTACATTAGTTACATTCATTAACTATCTCAAAATATCTAAACTAGATAACTACCTTGATGGTTTTTTCATTTTAATATCTTAATTGAATCAATTCTTGTTAAACATGAATTTATGATAATCATCACAAAATTCATGATAAAACCTAAAACACCATTTTCTTCTATAAGGTAATCATTAGGGATCAAAATGAAAATTAAAAATTAGAAAAACCAAACTAGTATGAGTATTCCAAAAAAATAAATATACTAGTCAATGAATGTCATTAATTTTTAAAATTAATGTAGCCAACATGTTGAATAATTGTCTCATTGAATCATCATGTGTTTCCATGCCATCATCTCATGATTCTCACAATTCTTTGATTTGAGGTTGAATGATTACATGGCTGTCATTTGTATGATTTTTTTTCTAGTAATAATCATTGAAATAAAGAAAAAGTATTCTTCACAAAAAAACCATGGATGTAGATTATAGGGGATCAAAATAACATTCCAAATTCTATAATGAAAACTTAAAATACAAAAGTGTTAAATCCATTAGAACCCAATCCCAAAAATACTTTCCTAGGATCCAAAGAAAAATATGGATATATAAAATGAAACATATACCATGATGTTGAATCTTTTTTATGTCTCGTCAATCCATATTTACTATCATGATCATGCCCCTTCATGACTTATAAAATCATTGACGACATGAATAATCTTTGCACGTTTAATTTCAGAGGAATGTAACAAAAAAACAATGGAGGTGTTTTCTTATTCTGATTCCTCATGGTTTTTCATTGATTTATAATATCATATTTTTTCATTGAATGCAATATTCTTGTATAAAATATTTCAAATTATACATTATTGGTCTCTTCTCCCTCGTAATGAATGAAATATTCAGGTCATGCATGTATCTTTATATAATCCAGTGGAAGTTTATTCATGAATTTCTTCCTCTCACAGAACGATTCATGGATTATAGCTTCACTAAATGCATCAGAGAGAAACAATAAATTTTAGGACATTAATTTTAAATTAATTACACAAAGTCACATGATATGATATAACATTATTATAAAATAAAAATTCAAATAATTGGAAAACCGTTTATAAAATTATTAATGTTCATCTTTAACTAATTCATAAAAATCAAATTTTTGGTCACTAAAGTTCTAAGAAAGATTAACATACATGGGATCAAATGAATAATCTGTTGATCTATTAAAATGATATACATTTTATTCCGCAAACCCAGTTGCATCTTTTAACAAATTTTGACCAGAATTCTATTATACATAGATTCATTATATTTTATAGACAATGTTTTCATTATTCTGAATTTCCATGACATTTGATTAACCAAGAAAAATTCATTAGACATATGAAACATGAATCTATTTCAATATAAAATGCACATATACATAATTTCTATTCAACCATAACATAAATTTACAATCAGGACACATACATTTTATTCTACAATCTACTGATTGATTTTCAATTCCATATTCTAAAATCTATTCCAAACCGATTGAATATGGAGGTGTGTTTTGAGGTACATTTTTCAAAATATTATCCATATGTGTTGGAATATATTTCCCATGTACATTTAGATATAAATATATAAATTTTTAATAAAACAAGTACAATCAAAAGTAAATATCACCCAACTTATCCATTTAATATTTCATAACAAATATAATTGAAAATGGGATGAGTCAAATAATGAAATTTCTCTCAATTAACATATAATATAAAAACATGAATCAAATAAATATTTATTTCTCAAAAACATAAATGAATACTGACATAAATTAGACAACCACCACATTATATCACACATGAAATCCACGAATGTTCTAAAATATATCAAATATGTCATCGAAATTTGATAATTGAAATATGACGTGTCTTTAAAAGTATTGAAAAATTTAATATTTTTAGGTTAAATAAGGATCTATGTGAGTTAGGTAAATACTAAATAACATGGTATTTGAAGTTAGATACTTGTATGAAACAATTTATATTTAATTATGGAAGTGTGGAAAATATTTTCTACATTAATGATGATAAATATTTATCAATTTTTTATATTTTATATGTAAATGATATTATTTTTTATGGTTGTTTAAGATAATGGTGTATTTTACCCTAATTTATTATCTATGTAGGGTTCAATCCGTTGAAAATTATCATTATTGAGAAATGTATAAACCATTTCCCGTGATCCAACTAATGCTAAGATCACCACCTTAAAAATATGAATGAAAAGTATAATTTATTTGGATATCACAATATGCCTTTCATTCCCAAAAAATTCAAAACTATATATCTATATTATATTGAACTAATGTAGGGTGACTTCATTTTTTTACATGAATTATATAAATGAAATCTTTTCACTTTACAGAAAATATGAATTTACTTCAATTGAGCTAAACATAAAAAAAAAGATATTAACATTAAATTGAATAATTTGTATTGTGATTTTAAAATAAAAAGATTTTTTTTATTTGAATAAAAAAAACAAAATATAATTAGGTCTCTAAAAATTCATGTCATATAAAATAAAATCAATGTAACTAGGTTTTCTGTTCCGATTAACTAATAATTCATGTAAAACATAACCCAAATTAATAAATCATCTTTAGAAATATTTTATTAAACTAGAATATTTCTCATGCATGCAAAAAACATGAAGCATACTCATCAATTTAAAAGGGGAATAATATTATATTTTTTAAGAAATTATCCTTAGATACATTTCTAGGGTTGAGGATGAAACCATGCATAACCCCAAACCCTACTAACAATTGGTCATTAGTTGGAAAATTGTGTCAATTATGTATATTTCAAAAACCGGAGGCACTAAAATATATTGAAAAAAAATTAGAATCCCTTAACATAAAATGAAAACCATGAAATTATGAATCATCTCGATTCCATAACTGACTTATATAATAAATTATATTAATATTTTTAATTAATAAAACGTTAAAAAATTAAAGCTAATTATAACTATAAATAAATAATTAAAAAACACCAATACCACATTATAAACCAAAATTTCATATATACACTACAATTTAATGAATGAATGAAAATGTGATACTCTTTTTACCACCCATGATTGTCCGTATAATGCTACTCAAAAGTATTTTTTGGTTGAGGATGATGTAACCATTATGGGGTCTTCATTTCATCCCATGACAAGATCTAAGTAAGTAAAAGGGAGTTTATAGGTGGGGTATTTCTTGTTGTAGACTAGGGGAACCGAGCTGGTGAGAGGGAAGTCAGAGGGGGTCATGTTGGTTGAGGTCAAAGGGGGTGTCACGGGGGACATTGTCTCTAGTGAGAAGAAAATAGTTATGTCAAAGAGTTGTTGTAATGGGTGTTGTATGTTCTGGGACACCAGTGGGAAAGAGAGAGGAGGAGGTCAGGGGATGATAGTGTGGAAAGGGGTTGGAGTCACATGGGAGAGGGGAAGGGGGATGAATTTGTGTTTTATTTTAACATTTCACGGAGGGTTAATTAAAACAACTAATAAATGTTAAAAATAAAAACAATATAGTTCTGGTATGCTCAAACAACCACTATATTATTACTTCCTTAACAAGATATACCACATGGTAGTTACTATAACCACTGCTAATAAAGCTCAACTAAGCATAATTTTTTTTCTATGACTCATAAAATAAGGATGGTTTCAAGTACATGTAAATACAATATATACAAGGTGGATGAGAAAATTTGAATGAAGATATATTCCATAACATGTTTCTAAAAGATTATAGGTTCCACTCAGAAATAGAATGTTTCACAATCATTGATATTTGTACAGATTATACCTGAAAATTAGATAATGAGATTAATTTGATATTGTTTTTGTTTGAGGAACTACAGAATTAAGTCATTTGAATGCTTTCTTAACAAGAAAATTTATGAATATAACCTAAGGCCTTCACTAGAAAAGGAAAATATGATGAAATCAAATATATCTAAAGCGAATATTTTTGAATAACTTGGAGATATTTATATGTACAGTAACAAAAGTGGTCAATGTTTTGATGAGTTCTATTATGTACTAATTACGGACAAATAATATGTTATTTTGAAGATAATCCAATAATATGAAGGGAAGTAAGAAAGAAAAGAAAGTTAAAGGTTTGTCTTAAATGTGACCAAATGAGGAAGGATGTTATAAAATCATTCACCAAGAAGAGGGATGATAGATCCTTTTATACATCAAAGAGAGGGATATAGAGACAAATGTGTCCAAAAAATCACTTCCCTCTACAAAAATATGGATTTTATGAATACATATGACAACAAAATGAATAGAAAAGTTCATATCAATGTCACAATTATAGGTTAAATAGTTTTTCCTAGTAATATGAATTGTATAAGGAAAAAGCCTACTATTAATAATATAACAAGTCATTTCAATAAAACATGAATGAATTATTGCTATTCTATGGTGACTATATGAGAATAGATTCTTAAAGTATGAGTGTTGGGACTAAAAATATTTTGAAACTACCCATTTAGAAAATATATGAATTCTACTACTAGAAAATTTAATTTTTCACATTTTTTTCATTATATATTTGTGTGTGTGTGGTTATGTACTGGAATATGTGTAATTGAAGGATATACATTCATACTTTAAGGAGGATCACTGATTATTTAATTTTGATAAATCTTCACTATAATGTTAATGAGAAACTCTTCGATTGATTTTTAAAATTAAAAGATAAGGTATGATCATCACTTTAAAATATCTACAATAAAATAATTTATTATCTTTATCAATGGTGAGTTGATATTATTCCAGTAAAGGGAGATATATCTTTTCCACCAAAAATTTATAAACTTTTTGTTAAAGTGTTTGATGGATTTATAATTTCCTTGATATATATGATAATTTTCAACACAAAAAAATATCAATTGAGATTATATAAATGATTTCACACACATTTTAGTTTATAGACTATATTAACAACCATAGTTTTATATATTTTTATTCCTCACTGTGTTTTCTAATGTATATTCAGATTTGATTTAATAAAGTATCTAATCTAAAGAAACTAGCTAATATCATCCCTCCCCTAGATGTATCTAATTAATTATTTTAATAGAGAGAAAAAAATGTTCTTGAGAAGAATTTTGGTATGATAAGAACACAATTAACTGTTACATTTGATTTCTAATAGGGTAAAATTCTAAGAACACATATTTTATTTTAAATATGTAATGAAATATTGAAAAAACAAAAAAATGAAGATTTTCAGTCCTAATTTTGATTATTTTCATTGATGTTAGATTTTGTGTTTCGTATAAAGTTGAAATTCATAGAGAGTTATTATGGATTAATTTATGTGAATTGGATTTAATTCATGAAAATATATCGTTGAATATATTATGATTACTGAACTGGCCATAATTCTCAAGGATTTTTCCTACTATTGTTTGGTGTAAAAGCATTGTCTACTACAATAATGAATAATGATATTATATCTAATGGTGTTTCTGATTTGATGAAGGTTGAGGAAGTTAAATTAATGAAATGAAAAATATAAGAGGAATTTATTTTAAGGCCACGAAAAAAAATATTTCTATGATATATAAGGAATTATTTTTGACTCTAGAGTGTTGGATTTTAATTTTTTTTAAATAGTTTCATTTTCACATAGATATTTAACTACTTGATTTGATAAATATTTAAACCACAAGAGCCTAACAGACCATTTGAATCTGACACATTAGGCAGAAGCCTCCAAAATGACGGAAATCCAACACAAAATTGCCAACCAGATCGTGAGTATGATTGGGATGACTAGATCTTACACAAGATTGTTTGGGTGAGAGATAGCATGGTCATGGGTAGGTGGGTAGTGCATGGGGTTGTGAAGCATGTTAATCTTGTGTCTTAATATTGTCAAAGGTGCCAACCCTAGTGTTATCGCTTAAACGGATAATATATGGGATTTTATTTTATAAGAGACTGAAACCATGCATGTGTATTAGGGCATAGAAAAGTGTAGTGTGAACTATTAATCTATTTCAAAATCATATAGATAAAACACTACTCAACTGATCATATAAATTTTAGTTTTCTAATAGATCCCACAAATAGAATATCTTAACAACTATCATGTTTAAACTACACTAGATGAGTCTTCTCTCCAACAGATCTAAGAAAACCAGTGATCATTGATCCTGACCTTTTCTATTGATCCATCATAGATAAGAATAGATGCTTGATATCCTATATCCATTAATGATAATTCATCTGGTATGAATGCCGTTATTCAATGATCTGAGCTATCATATGAGGAGGAAATTGTGAGAGGTGATCATAAAAATTAATCTCATGATGATCTATGGATCATTCCATTGAATGATGGTATTCAACCAAGTCATAGATAAAGTTATAAGTGAAATATCATGAACTCCAAGCTGTCTTGTAATGTCTCAATTTGAAAAATTAATGTAAATATGATTCTAAGTATCTTCCATCATTTTAATATTCTATCACATGATAATTTTTCTTGGTTTTCCATATAATTTCCATCTTATTGTCCCTTAATGAATAAGTTGATCATGTGAATCAGCATAGTTTATCATGATTAAACAATGTGATAATGTGAAATGATTATACACTTATAATTGAAAAATATAACAACTATTTTTTCATATCAAAGTGAATGAGATCTTGAGACCATATGGAATTTATGTCACATTGACTCACAATTAAAAGAAGATAATAGAAAATGTATCTGCCACTATAAATAAAAAGATAGGGATTATGAATTATATAGTTCATGTTTTTGATATACTTAGACCCCTATACAAAAAAATATGACCATATGATCCATTAATATGATGATATAGATACTCATGTGATTCAATCATGTAAGGCATGACCTTATAAAAATCCTTTATCTTCTAAAGATGAATCATTAATTCCTTCTTGGTATCATGAAGATAAAGATTATTATACTATAGAAAACCCTTGTCACATAAAGTAATAATTAATTGTTTTATGTGACCTGTACACTCAAATTACATTTTACTAATAACATTTTGAATCTATGAGCCAATTTACTATATGAAATGAAGGAGAATAAAATAACTATTAATTAATTATTGGTTATTTGTTGAGGGGGATGGTCATCCCATGAAATTCAAATTTAAATTCTAATAAAATGTGTGTTATGTAAATATTTAATGATTTACATTTTATTTAAATACTGTGAATTCTTTATATTATGAATTACGTGAATACACATAGAAACTCTAATAATGAGATAAGAAATAGAGAAAAATAGAATTTATTAAATGATTTACATTCACCCTACATGAAAAAAATGAAATACATAAATAAATTGGAAAAAAAGTTATTTATAAATTTAAAAGGTTTGGTGACACCTTGTGTATTTAAAATAATTTGACAGAGAAGGCATATATAATACTGATATTTATCATTAAGAATATTAAATATTCATGAATTATTCATTATTTCATCCATGCATGAATTAAATTTAGAATTCAAGAAGGTAAATAATAATGAGTTGTGAATCATTACTAGAAAATTATTGAAGATATTTTATGGACCACATTAACACACATGATTGAAGTATGAATTTCATAAAATGGAATGAATACTTCTTATATGATAATTTTAATTTACTGAGGGAGACATGTTCATCTACTGATGATCATAGTCAAATGAGAATGACCAAACGTATTCATCTCTAGCTTTAGAGGCTCTTGAATTATAAATAATTTGTCTAGTCAGTTTAGAAATATTATGGAGGGTGATCAAAAACCAATTGTATATAATCAGTTAGAATATTTCTTCAAAGGATAAAAACCTAGAAGAAAAAGGATCTTGTGACTGGTGGTTATAATCCATTACTGAAGTGTCTTTATGTAAAGGGAGTATGGTTGTGGGTATAAAAAACTAAGGTAGATGAGATGTATTATTATGGGGTTTAACCATGTTCAACTACAAGATCAACAAATAGAGTGTATAATCAGTTTTTTCCTTCTACATTTTAGTCATTGAAAATATTTCAGAATAAAATCAATGATGTGGGATTAACCATTAGAGAAAGGAGATGTTATTTTTATATAACCTTTTAAATACCATTTTTAGTTCTCTATATTATTATTTTTTTTTACATATTGTGACTATAAGATAACACTGAGTGGATTTATAACCATAATTAGTTCAAGAGGCTGAATTATAAAAAATTTATATTGAAAAATAAACCAATGGTTACCCCTACAATCAATTTTTGATCCATTTTACAGTTCCTGGTATTGTACTAGATAAAAATAAAGTACATCATTTCAAAAACACCATCCTTCAATAGCCACTTTACCTATAGGTATTTCAACAGTAAAAAGGAGATTTAATGAACGTAATTCAAGAAACCAACAACAAAAAGGAAATTGACAAGAAAATGTAGATTATAAAATATATGAATTTATAAAGAGAAATTTTATTAATAAAAATAAGGTGATAAAGAGTATAGTAACAAAATTAAGGACCTGAACATGAAAATGATTCATATTCCCATAACACTAAATCAATTGGTAAGAAGGTATATCAGAAAAATTACTTAACAAACTACATTAAATCAAAATGGGGATGTAGGTTACCTCACACTATGAAGTGAGAAGTAAAAGAAAAACAAATATCCTTCAATGAATCCCTAGTGATTCACCTCATATATATAGAATTATCATTAATGTTGTAGCAATGAAAACTGAAAGGATAAAGATAAAAGTGTGTTGATAATCATAGAAGTTGATAAAAACCAATTATATTTCAATATAGAGGTGTAAAAACATACATATTAGTAGTTTAAGTTATGAAGAAGAGGTATTGTTCACCTTCAATAAAGTTGATGTAAACACCCCACTTTTTGACTACCTTAAAAAAATCCCATGGAATGAGAAATTCTTGAATAAATTGTGATCCAGCCAATAAGGGTCTAGGGGAAATGTGTTGAAAAATGATGGGATAAATATATATTTTGTTATAAAAACCAACATAATGATTCTTAATAGTGAAAAGACTACAATAAATTCTCCAAACAATTTATAATAGAGGATTCACATATATCAAATTATTTTTATGATATAGGAAGTTCTATTAATCTGATTCCTCAATCAGTTTTCTCACCATTAATGTTTGGTGATCTAAAGATTAAGAGGGATGTTTTATAGTTATAAAATAGAACATTTAGATATCTAGAAGAGGTAGTTAATGATATACTTGTTCAGATTAGAGGTATTGTTTTTACTGAATTCTTATATTCTAAACTTGGATAATGATTAGGATAGTTTCCATGATCCTATTATCATTGGCAGGACCTTCACCTATACATCTAAATCATTTATAAATATTTATAAGGCATGATATCATGAAAATTAGAAGAAGAATTTTTGAGATTTATTATTATGTATTCCATGTAGTACCTCTCATAGGATCATTCTTGTTTTATTGTCTCCCATTTTCACACATCCTATAAAAACAAAATGTATTCTGATTTTATATGCTTAAGTATATTATGAAAATTGGGTCTAGTTTGATATTAATGGTTATTTATACAAATTTCATTCATAAGAACACCTCACTTAGATATTATTTATATGTGAATTTTTAGTTTAATTATAAGAATTCTATTTACGATTATTACATGGATATTCAGTATGTTATTGGATTTTATGTAATATTAATATATTATTATAGTGTATATTATAATACAAATGTTACTTGTTCACAAGTTTCCATTCCATTTTTCTATCCATACTGTACCGACCCATATTGGAACTAAAGCCTTTAACCCTAAATATGAAATTCTCTTACATATTGATTGGTGATAAATTGAATATTATTATTTATTGAAATATAATTTCTAAACATGAGGTGTAACTTATAAATCATTGGAATTATAACAACCGTGATCTTTCTTGGAGACTTGTTGACATAGCATTTATTCTCTCTATTATACCTTGTACTTGATTTATTGGAATCATGATGCAATACTAGTTAATATACCCTCTAGGAATCATAATCCAATATTATTGGATGTTGTAATTAAGTTGAAAATTACATAAGGTATTTATTATTTATCCAATCTATATTTATTAAATTTTCAACCTTATTTAGGTTGTTCCATGGAAATATAGATTCACATATGAGAAAAATGAGGGAGTGGTTAGTTTCGATTCAAGGTCAAATCTATTGGTGTGTATATAATGACTATTGGAATATTAATAAATACACTCACTAGGACCAATTCCATCTCCCATTAATTGATAAGATACAAGATAATAATGCATTTTGGAAACGTTATTTCATTTAATATGGTTTTATCAATTTTTTTGGTATATATTTCTATATAGGATTAGGAAAATGTGATATTCAGATTCACATTTGATACATTCACATAGTAGAGGATTCCATTTGGACATTGTATTACCATATGCACCTTATAGAAATATATGGTATATTTTTTTTATCTAGATGAGACTTTTATAGAGGTAATTATGAATAAATTTACTATATTTGGATCATCATTTGATCAATTTATTTGTAGCATATGAATTTTTTCATTTATGTTTTGATAAAAATATAGTTATTTTTTTAGAATATCTCATTTCATGTTACAAAAATTGAACTTTCCCAGGGAATATATTTTCTGATAATGTATTTGAGGTATATATATCATAATTTTATAGTATATTGATATTAACATATCCATCATATGTGAATAATGTTAGTTCTTTACTAGAAAATGCCAATTTTTATTGACACTTCATCAGAGATGCTAGTAAGATTTCTCTACCCTTATCTTGTTTTTTAAAAGATAATGATTTTTTGTATGGTTATTCTTGAATGGATTTCTTTGATTGGGTAAATAAATAATTCATGACAACATTGATCATACATCTTATATGGTGGAAGCTCCCATTTGATCTTTTGTGTGATGATTCAAAAATCACAGTCGGAGAGGTCTTATTATAGAGGCTAGAAGGACACACCCATGTGATTCCATGTGGTTTGAGTACATTAAATTAATCCCTAGAATAATATATAATAATGGAAAATAAGTTTCTCACTTTCATATTTTATTAAGAGAACTTTTTTCTTAAATAAATGGATCTAAATTAGTTTTTATCCTTTTCCATGCATCTTTCAGATACCTTTTGAAGAATTCAGATTCCATGCAAAGAATAATAAATTTTATACTACTTCATCAAGAGTGTGACATCGATATAATTAAAAATAAAGGATTATAAAACATTTTTATGATAAAATTATAATGATTACTCACAGTTCATAACCTTATACACCAGACCAAGTAACTCTTCATGACACTTTCCCTATTGAGTATCTATATTCCATCTTTGGAACAAAACCATTATTTTTCAACCTTGTGTATTAAATTGTTTCCTCTTAAATTTTTGAATACCAATGGAAATTCCATGTTGAAAAAAATTTGTTATAGGTATTATGTGTGGGATGAACCACATTTTTGGAATTTCATTAGTGACCATGTCAATACGTTATGAATTTTGAATAATTAGTTAATATATATTCTCTATTTTTGTCACACACTTTCTAGTAGGGGACACTTTGGAAAGTAATGAACATTTAGGACTGGAATTGAATTAGTATTATATTTTCCTATATTTTTTCATGATCATTTTGTGTTTTAAGACATGTTTAAATTTTCAACACAGTGGAAATATTTTTATGAAACATGATATGCCACAGTAACCCATATATTTCAATGATATTTTATAAGGTTGTTGTATTTATTTCATTGGAAAATTTCCTAATTATTATTTTTGTTATACATTATAATTTTAGATTATTATGCAATCAAATAATATGAGTCTAAATACAGCTACTCTATTGATTCTCTTGTCTTAATGCATTTTTTAGGCTCTGATTGTTTATGTAGTCTTGGATTACTAAAGAAGATAAATATTATGTAAGGTCACACATTTTCAATTGATCTTTTGGTTTACTCAATTTCAGTTATAGGGTTTACAAGAAATAATACCAACTTAACACCTAAAAAAATTTCTAGGATGAATAATCTAATCGAGAGTTGAAACAAATCTTATAAAAATCATTGAAAAAAATGAACGATTGGATAAATTGCATGAAAATATTTTATGGGAATATATGTTGGAATTAAAAAACCAATCATCAAGTCTCTATAAATGAATTTTTTGGAAAATATTTTAATCTTTTCAAAGTGTTAGAGCATCAAGAATATTTAGAAATAATTAAATTAAACAAAAATTTAGGCAATATAGGATAACATAAAAAGAGACAACTTCATGAGATTGAGGAGAGTCTATTTTAATCATATTTTAACATAATTATCTATAAAAAATATCTAATGCGAACCCTGATAATATGATCAAACAAATCGAGATTCATATAGGAGTTAAATTCCTATATATAGTTCATAATTGAAGATGATGCAAGGTATGTTACATCCTAGATGGTTATGACCTTATGTTTCATATTATGTTTTTTGGTATAATAGAGATAACACAAAAGGGTATAGGATAGAGATATATATTCCATGGGCATCATATAAATAATTAATTTAAGGGATTTATGACATAAGTAGTTTATTCCATAAAAATGCATGATCCCATCACTACTTGTGTAACACCCCAGGTAAATAAAGAATATGAAATTTTCATATTTATCCGTATTTGTGAATAAAATATTAATATGACTTTAAAGGGGACACTATGCTTGATGGCGTACCCAACACGCAACAATGAGTTTTTTGGGAACCTTACGTTGCACTCTAATAATAAAATAATATTATTTTAAATGGTAGTTAACATGTAGTTGTTTTATTGGCAGGAATGGATAGAAATAACTTAAATATGATTATATATGTTTTTAAATGTTTTTACATTTATCCAATAAAAGATAAATGCATAAAATACGGAAATAAATCGATTTTAGGCGTATATGCCGTAGTTTTCACAAAAGGTTCACTTATAGCCTTTTGATGGAGAACCGTCATTAAATATAGTTTTGTTCACTATTATACATTCTTTTGGACAAAATAAAACTCTTCTTAATAATTGGGACATCAAAATTTACTTTGTGTAAATTTTTGGCATCTTTCCGATAAAGTTCATTTTTTTAATGAATAATGTAAAATGTTGTATTTTAAATCAAAACCTCTTTTTAATCAAATTTATTCATATGATTAGATTATCATTTGAATTTATTTTAAAGTGAAATTAGAATATATTTTTACCATTTAATCCAATAGTGGTCGTTGGAATTAATTTCACTTTGAAATCAGACTTAAACTAGTGTCAATCTTTTGATACTTATTGTTTCATAAAAACACGCTATTTGCACTGACAACGGGAATTAATTATTAAATTAATTAATGTGAGTTATATGTTCTTAATTTTGTAAAATTGAATTCATTTTTTAATTCGGAATATCAAATATAGCTTAGGGTGAATTTTTGGGATTTTTCTGAAAAACATCAATTTTTGATGAATAGTGAAACCGCTAAGTGGTACTTATAAAAACTGATTTTTCTGTTTAAATGAAATTTTTCCATATTTGTGTTTTAAATTTCAAAAATAAAACATACATGTTTGTCATTAAGAAGTAAAATGTGGTTCAATGGGATAAAAATAATTTTTTGGTGAATAGTTACTTATTAAGTTTTTAATCGCGATTAGAGGTAATTAGTGAAGTTTAAGATAAAAATAATGTTTTAATAATATGAAATGAACATGACACATGTCCTAAACTCATTTGATGTGTCATGGACGACCAAGACAAGCCATGGTTCAACTTGGGGACCCCATGAAGCCACTTTGGATGGAAAATGACATTAATATCTTTTTATTTAAAGTTAAAGTAAAAATGAGACAAACATGAAATGTTTTACTAAAACAATATTTACGAGGGGTTATAAAAATCATATTTTTTACTATAAATATTAATTGGAAAGGTAAAAAGATTTCCTACATCATATTATTTTTTTATAATTTTTGGACATTAAATAAATTAAATTATTTATGACATCATGATGATGTAGAGATGACCTCATTATTTAACGATTTAAATAAAATGGAAAGATAATGTAATATATAAAACCTACGCATGTCAAAAACATATTGTATGAGTGGATTTAAAACCCTTATCACATTATCCTCGAAATAAATTAATTTGGGACCTTTAAAATCCGAAACTCTTTTGAAAATAAAGTATCATTTTGTAACTTTACAAGAGTGCCCCTCCTCTCCTCTTATAAAAGGCCCCCACCTCTACCTCCTTACCCACACTCCCAAAACCTTTAGCTCGGACAAAATCTTCCCATTTTTTCTCTCCACTTCCCTCTATTACTCCTTGAAGCCTCACTTTGGGCAGAAGTCTTACCAAGGAAGCCTTTGAGCTCAAACCAATGGGAGTTACCCGATTTTAAGGTAATGTCTTCACTTGAGTTCTTTTGTTTTATTTTGCTTCTCCAACCCCCTAAACACTTTTTATTCATTTCTTTTGTAACAAATCCAGTATCATCAATATACTAGGATGTTTTTATAAGAAGTATTCGAGCTACACTTTCACACACCTACATCTAATGGTTAAAGAACATACTGTTTCTGTGGATGGCGAATTTCTGCCTCCCGAAATGATGATTGTTCAACATTCTTCTAACACCATCAAAGGTGGCCATTAATATGACACTATATTTATATATGATATCTAATTTGTTTATGTTTTCCTTAATCTTATGTATTTTTCATTTTGGGCATACCTTTATGGTTTCCATTATGGGTAAACGTGCTTTCTTCATTTAAGGAAGTGCGGACTACCGCCCCCTCAAAGTGATTTGATTCGTTAATACCATATGTGGTATGTATAAAGGATATATTTAATTATATTATATATGATACCATAATGGAATTAACATACTATTATGTATCATTATTTTTTAATTCCATTAAATATGAAATAGAAATGGAAGTAGCGTTCATGCGTACGTACGGCTTACCGTCTCCATGAACGGTACATTTCATTTCTTATCTCAAAATGTTATGTAATATTATATGTACATATATATAATGGATATATATGTAATATATTACATCAAAATAATGGATATAATTCTGGAATTATAACATATATATATCTCTCTAATTTTGTTTCAATTCCATTAATATGACAAAAAAATGGAAGTAGCGTTCATGCGTACGTACGGCCTACCGTCTCCATGAACAGTGCTTTTCGTTTTTTATCTCCAAAAGATATGGAATAGTATGAAATTAATATTTACTGGATATATATGATATTTTTATCATTAATACTATACTGGAAATTGTTTACTTATAACTACATGGGCAATATTTTTTCAAACAAGTTCATTTTTGACTCATGTACCAAACATCGGCAAAAACGTCTGAAATGAACTAACATTATTAAACAATTATTATAACATTATAATATGTGAAATTAACTGAATAATAATCTCTAAAGGAGGTACTTAGGCAATTATTTATTGACCAATGTTTATTATTCAGTAATATAAAGAATCGAACAAGACAAGTTGGACTTGAGGTAAGGGATCCGACTCCTCTCTTTCTTTTAAAGTACACTTTTTTATGTCTTTCCTTTTAAATCTCATTTTTCTCGTTATTGGTATGTTCTTTTATATTACTATTACTGTAATTTTTATGTTCATATGATGAGATAACCTATTCTCTCTCATCAATCCATTTTGGAAGTTTTGAGTGGCGCTGTTAGGCTGCCGAATTTTCGTAAGAGATCTAACCTCTCTCTTTCTTTTTATGTACTCTCCTTTATGTCACTTCATTTAAGCTACTATTTGTTATGATGGGGGATTTTATATTATATTACTCTTTTTGTAAAATTTATGTTGATATGATGAGAGACCCTATTTCCTCTCATCAATCCATTTTGGAAGTTTTAAGTTGCGCCGTTAGGCTACCGAGTTTTCGTAAGGGATTTTTCATCTCACTTTTATTCCCGTGAGATTTATGCTACATTTGCCACAATTTCCTTTTAGTGGTGTATGTACTGCCCATTATTCTACTCATTGTGTAATATAATTTCATTTAGGAGTATTTACATCAATGTTGTATTGTCCTTCTTTCACGGGGCGTATGTTTCGAAAGATACCCATGTCGGTAAGGGAACCTTTCACCCTCCTCTTTTTAAAAGACTTCTTCTGTTATGTCTTTTAATTCACATACTATTATGTTGGTATATGTCCTTATATATCCTTATTGATTTAAATTTTATGTCCATGTGATGAGATACCCTGTTTATCTCTCATCAACTCATTTTCTGAATTTTGTAGTGACGCTGTTAGGCTGTCAAATTTTTACAAGGGAAATTCTTAACCCAAATTTGATTCTTTGGGATAAAAATGTAGTCCTTGAATAAGTCGTTCTACTAATATGTGTGAATATACTCTTATTGTTTTACACTTAATATCCACTTATATTTTGTGTATTCATTTGTCACACATAATTATTTAATTGATTAATCCTTAAACTAAGGATACCGTCTTTGTAAGGGAATTCGTCTCAATCTCCTTTCATTGAGGCATATTTTGTTTTATACACAACTTTCTATTATACGTTGTATAAACCCCTTTGACTTTTACGTTTATCCAAAAGGAATATTTTTATTCGAATCATTTTACAAAATGACAAAAGGGGATGTTTTTTTCATACGTATGCGGCGACAATGACTTCTCCGCCGCCGTGACCATTATTTGAGTTTCGGATTCCTCTACAAGTCATACCTTCTTTTTAAAAGAAAAATGAATACAATGTTTTACCTTTATTTTATTTTGGTATTGAAAATGGTTTTCATAAGGTTTTTTATATCAATGTTCTTTATTGATAACTTGTGATTGAAATGTGGAAATTTTATGTTTCCTTTATGCATGTTTTGTGTGATACGATTATGTTATGGTTCTTGGGCATTATTATGAAGACGGGTGGTTCTGTGATAAACTAAGGGCGGGTGAGCCCAATAAATCTCTCCAATGCATTGGGTAACGCGAAGGAGTGAAACGTTATGGTTTCTCTGAAGAGATTTAGGGAATATACTATGATGGGTATTCCAAACGTAACCAAGAGTGTTACTCCCTATGTAAGAATGTTATGAATGCCTCAAGTTACCTTTTATGTCTTATGATTTCTATGATTTATTCATGATTAGATGAGGTATGTTAAAGTGACTATGTTTTATGGGTAATGTATGATTTCATTCTTATGTATATATCAACTCATGTTTCCTTTCTATATTTTTTATAACCCTTACTGAGCTTTTTATGCTCATCCCAAGTTTTTTGAAATGTTTTTCACAGGTCAAGGGAAGGGTGCATGATGTGATGATAGTGACAAGGACGTGTCAAGAAAGAATCCATGTTTTATTTTAAATATGTTTCCATTGATTGGAAGAATGAATACTGTCTTTTATGTAACCACATTGTTTAAGTGTGGAATGTAATGCAAGTTTCATGATCTAATTCTCTAAAAATCTAAACCTGAAAAGATCATCAACGTGTAATCTTATAATAACTCAAGATTAAGTAAGGTTTAAGGCTGGGGCCTTATAGTTGGTATCAAAGGTAGGTTTAGATAACTTTAGAGGTTAGGGTATTCTCTAAGCATAGGTGATAGTACCATAATGGATAGGATTTCAGAAAGAGTCATAGTTTTAGATAAAGTGAATGAGTAAGTATATCTTAGTGTTTACCTTACTCATTAGTACATGATAGTTTTGTGGATATACTCACACTGAAATTTATGTTTTTAGTGAATGGATGGATCTAGCAAGAACCAAAGAGACAACAGGTTTGAAGGAAACTGTGGTGGTTCCCTAATTAAGAGACTAAATAAAATGGAGGATTCAATGAGGAAACTCGTGGTTGTTCTAAACCAAATTTCAAAGAGTCATGATCAACCACTTGAACCTTGGTATGTTCTGTAATTTATCATGTACGAGATGACCAATCGTAGTGGAAGTTCAGGTAATAATTATAAATGTAACCATTAGAGTTTATATGATCCTTACTTTTGAGGTAATTATGGGTTATTATATGATATGATGGAAAATGAAAGGCATGAGATAAACTCGAGGTTAAAATATGTTATGATCATTTTTGATGATTTTATCTCTTTTTGGGGAATGATTTGAGAATTATATAGTTTTGGAAAAAGGACAACACGCAGACCGTGTGACTACCCGTCGCGTCAGACAAAGCTGCGGGAATCGAACCCACAACCAAAGTGCGACTGGTATTTATCGCCTACCACTAGACTACGTGATGTCCCTGGTTAGTTTGACTGATTCTCTTTAGTTATATGATTTTATGAATTAAGAGTAAGTTTATTTTGGGTTATTTTTGAAAAATTTTAACCTATCATGGAGGATATGTGATTAGGTTAATTACTTTTCAATACGAGACTTTAGGAGCAGCTGATATTGTTTGGAGATAAATGTTACGATTTAACTTGGAAGACTATGTGACTAAATCCTTAAAATATTTGAGTTTCAATCTTAGATTGGTTTACTTTGAATAATTTTATGGACAAATTGTTTATCGGATGGTTCTCGTTGAACTTTGGGTTTTGTTGGATGAATTTTGGAGATTAAGCATAGATTTTCTTTTTAAAGGGTTATCCTTTTCTGGATTATCTGACCTGGTACTAACCTTTTTGGTTTTGGTTTTGGTTAATGTCTAAACACATGGGAAGTATATAGTTCTCTTTTGTGGATTAGGTGAATCCCTAAAAGTTGATTATAGTACTCTTAATGTGAACAAGTCTTCCTAAATACTCGCCTTTTGAAGAAAATATGAGTTTGTGTAAGGAATCTAATAAAAGTTGAAAGTCAACATGATAAGTGAATATGTTTCCTTATGAATAAATTCCTCAATAAAAATTAACTTAAATCAAAAATGTTGTCTATTAACTTTTCCTATTCGGGAATCGAATACCGTTTAACCCATCACAAGTTTGTGATTTTCTCATAGTTAACTTTCTCCTAAACATGTTTTCTATCACTCTCCATCAGAACATGACCCTTTTCTTTTTCATCCATGTCCATGTTTTCCTACATGGAATCCTATTATGGGTTAACTAGGGTGACCTTTGTACTTATCTTTCTTTATTTTAAAGTGATTGTTTTACCGACTCTTGTTCCGATGTGGGACATTCAAGGATGTTTCCAAGATCAATTTTAAAAATTGTGAGGACGCAATTCCCAAAAGTGGGGAAGGATGTAACACCCCAGGTAAATAAATAATATGACATTTTCATATTTATCCATATTTGTGAATAAAATATTTATATGACTTTAAAGGGGACACTATGCTCGATGGCGTACCCAACATGCAACAATGAGTTTCTTGGAAATCTTACGTTGCACTCTAATAATAAAATAATATTATTTTAAATGGTAGTTAACATGTAGCCATTGTATTGGCGGGAATGGATAGAAATAACTAAAATATGATTATAAATGTTTTTAAATGTTTTTACATTTATCCAATAAAAGATAAAGGCATAAAATATGGAAATAATTCGATTTTAGGCGTATATGCCATAGTTTTCACTAAAGGTTCACTTATCGCCTTTTGATGGAAAACCGTCATTAAATATAGTTTTGTTTACTCTTATACATCCTTTTGGACCAAATAAAACTCTTCTTAAGAATTAGGACATCAAAATTTACTTTGTGTAAATTTTTGGTATCTTTCTGATAAAGTTCATTTTTTTAATGAATAATGTAAAATGTTGTATTTTAATTCAAAAACTCTTTTTAATATAATTTATTTATTTGATTAGATTATCATTTGAATTTATTTTAAAGTTAAATTACAATATATTTTTACCATTTAATCCAATAGGTGTCGTTGGAATTAATTTCACTTTGAAATCAGACTTAAACTAGTGTCAATCTTTTGATACTTATTGTTTCATAAAAACACGCTATTTGCTCTGACAGTGGGAATTAATTATTAAATTAATTAATGTGACAAATATGTTTTGAATTTTGTAAAATTTACTTCATTTTTGAATTCGTAATATCAAATATAGCTTAGGGTGAATTTTTGGGATTTTTCTGAAAAACTTCAATTTTTGATGAATAGTGAAACCACTAAGTGGTACTTATAAAAACTGATTTTTCTGTTTAAATGATATTTTCCCATCTTTGTGTTTTGAATTTCAAAAACCCGACATACATGGTTGTCATTAAGAAGAAAAATGTGGTTCAATGGGATAAAAATAATTTTTTGGTGAATAGTAACTTATTAAGTTTTTAATCGCGATTAGAGATAATTAGTGTAGTTTAAGGTAAAAATAATGTTTTAATGATATTAAATGAACTTGACACATGTACTAACCTAATTTTATGTGTCATGGCCGACCAAGAATAGCCATGGGTCAACTTGGGGACCCCATGAAGCCACTTTGGTTGGAAAATGACATTAATATATTTTTATTTAAAGTTAAAGTAAAAATGAGACAAACATGAAATTTTTTACTAATACAATTTTTACAAGGGGTTATACAAATCATATTTTTGACTATAAATATTAATTGGAAAGATAAAAAGCTTTCCTACATCATAGTAGTTTTTTTATAATTTTTTGACATTAAATAAATTAAATTATTTATGATATAATGATGATGCAGCGATGACCTCATTATTTAACGATTTAAATAAAATGGAAAGATAATATAATATCTAAGACATACACATGTCAAAAACCTATTGGATGAGTGTATTTCGAACCCTTATCACCTTATCCTCGAAATACATTAATGTGGGACCTTTAAAATCCGAAACCCTATTGAAAATAAAGTAACATTTTGTAACATTACAAGAGTGCCCCTCCTCTCCTATTATAAAAGGCCCCCACCTCTACCTCCTTACCCACACTCCCAAAACCATTAGCTCGGCCAAAATCTGCCCATTTTGTCTCTCCACTTCCCTCTCTTACTCCTTGAAGCCTCAATTTGCGCAGAAGGCTTCCCAAGGAAGCCTTTGAGCTCAAACCAAAGGGAGTTACCCGATTTTAAGGTAATGTCTTCACTTGAGTCCTTTTGTTTTATTTTGCTTCTCCAACCCCCTAAACACTTTTTATTAATTTATTTTGTAACTACTCCAATATCATCAATATACTAGGATGTTTTGATAAGAGGGATTCGAGCTACACTTTCACACACCTACATCTAATGGTTAAAGAACATTCTGTTTCTATGGATGGCGAATTTCCGCCTCCCGAAACGATGATTGTTCGACATTCTTCTAACGCCTTCAAAGGTGTCCATTAAGATGACACTATATTTATATATGATATATAATATGTTTATGTTTTCCTTAAGCTTCCGTATTTTTCATTTTGGGCATACCTTTATGGTTTCCATTATGGGTAAACGTGATATCTTCATTTAAGGAAGTGCGGACTACCGCCCCCTCAAAGTGATTTGATTCGTTAATACCGTATGTGGTACGTATAAAGGATATATTTAATTATATTATATATCATACCATACTGGAATTAAAATAATATTATGTATCATTATTTTTTAATTCCATTAAATATGAAATAGAAATGGAAGTAGCGTTCATGCGTACGTACAGCTTACCATCTCCATGAACGGTACATTTCATTTCTTATCTCAAAATTTTATGTAATATTATAAGTACATATATATAATGGATATATATGTAATATATTACATCAAAATTATGGATATCATTCTGTATTTATAACATATATATATCTTTCTCATTTTGTTTTAATTCAATTCATATGACAAAAAAATGAAAGTAGTGTTCATGCGTACGTACGACCTACCGTCTCCATGAACAGTGCTTTTCGTTTTTTATCTCCAAATTATATGGAATAGTATGAAATTAATATTTACTAGATATATATGATATTTTAATCATTAATAATATACTGGAAATTATTTACTTATAACTACATGGGAAATCTTTTTTCAAACAAGTTCATTTTTGACTCATGTACCAAACATCGACAAAAACGTCTGATATGAACTAACATTATTAAACAATTATTATAACATTATAATATGTGATATTAACTGAATAAGAATATCTAAAAGAGGTACTTAGGAAATTATTAATTGACCAATGTTTATTATTCAGAAATATAAAGAAACGAACAAGACAAGTTGGACTTGAGGTAAGAGATCTGACTCCTATCTTTCTTTTAAAGTACACTCTTTTATGTCTTTCCTTTTAAATATCATCTTTCTTGTTATTGGGATATTCTTTTATATTACTCTTACTGTAATATTTATGTTCATATGATGAGAGACCCTATTCTCTCTCATCAATCCATTTTGGAAGTTTTCAGTGGCGCCGTTAGGCTGCCGAATTGTCGTCAGAGATCTAACCTCTCTCTTTCTTTTTAAGTACTCTCCTTCATGTCACTTCTTTTAAGATCCTATTTTTTATGATGGGGGATTTTATTTTATATTACACTTTTGGTAAACTTTATGTTGATATGAAGAGAGACCCTATTTCCTCTCATTAATCCATTTTGGAAGTTTTAAGTGGCGCCGTTAGGCTGCCGAGTTTTCGTAAGGGATTTTTCATCTAACTTTTATTCCTGTGAGATTTATGATAAATTTGTCACAATTTCCTTTTAGTGGTGTATGTACTGCCCATTATTCTACTCATTGTGTAATATAATTTCATTTATGGGTATTTACATCAATGTTGTATTGTCCTTCTTTCACGGGGCATATGTTTCGAAAGATACCCATGTCGGTAAGGGAACCTTTCACCCTCCTCTTTTTAAAAGACATCTTTTGTTATGTCTTTTAATTCACATACTATTATGTTGGGATATGTCCTTATATATACTTATTGATTGAAATTTTATGTCCATGTGATGGGATACCCTTTTTATCTCTCATCAACTCAATTTCTGAATTTTTTAGTGACGCTGTTAGGCTGTCAAATTTTTGCAAGGGAAATTCTTATCCCAAATTTGATTCTTTGGGATAAAAATGTAGTCCTTGAATATGTCATTCTATGAATATGTGTTAATATCCTCTTGTTGTTTTACACTTAATATCCACCTATATTTGGTGTATTCATTTGTCACACATAATTATGTAATTGATTTATCCTTAAACCAAGGATACCGTCTTTTTAAGGGAATTCGTCTCAATCTCCTTTCATTGAGGCATATTTTGTTTTATACACAACTTTCTTTTATACGGTGTATAAAACCCTTTGAATCTTACGTTTATCCAAATGAATCATTTTATACGAAGCGTTTTACAAAATGACAAAAGGGAATGTATTTGTTATACGTATGCGGCAACAATGACTTCTCCGCCGCCATGACCATTATTTGAGTTTCGGCTTCCTCCTCAAGCCATACCTTCTTTTTAAAAGAAAAATGAATACCATGTTTTACCTTTATTTTTTTATGGTATTGAAAATGGTTTTCAGAAGGTTTTTTATATCAATGTGTTTTATTGATATCTTGTGATTGAAATGTAGAAATGTTATGTTTCCTTTATGCATGTTTTATGTGATACGATTATGTTATGGTTCTTGGGCATTATTATGAAGACGGGTGGTTCCGTGATAAACTAAGGGCGGGTGATCCCGATATAGCTCTCCAATGCATTGGGTAACACGAAGGAGTGAAACGTTAATGTTTCTCCGAAGAGATTTAGGGAATATACTGTGATGGGTATTCCAAACGTAACCAAGAGGGTTACTCCCTACGTAATAATGTTATGAATGCCTCAAGTTACCTTTTATGTCTTATGATTTCTATGATTTATTCATGATTTGATGAGGTATGTTAAAGTTCCTATGTTTTATGGGTAAAGTATGATTTCATTCTTATGTATATATCAACTCATGTTTCATTTCAATATTTTTTATAACCCTTACTGAGCTTTTTATGCTCATCCCAAGTTTTTTGAAATGTTTTTCACAGATCAAGGGAAGGGTACATGATGTGATGATAGTGCCAAGGATGTGTCAAGAAAAAATCCATGTTTTATTTTAAATATGTTTCCATTAATGGGAAGAATGAATACTGTCTTTGATGTAACCACTTTGTTTAAGTGTAGAATGTAATGCAATTTTCATGATATAATTCTCTAAAACTCTAAACCTGAAAAGATCCTCAATGTGTAATCTTGTAATAACTCAAGATTAAGTAAGGTTTAAGGCTGGGGCCTTATAACTTGATTATATTAAGATATACTTTATCCTTTCTGTTATATGTTATTTGATCGAATTTAAATTAGATTTATCATCTGAATAAATCATTTCTTGGAGTCACATTTAGTACAATACACCATTTTATGTGTGGGAAAGTGGATAATATTTTTGGTGTTTTATAGGTTTTTATTTCTTATTCCTTTTCATGAAATTTTTATTTTATTTTTATCATTTTGTAGAAAATTGTATCTTAATTTAATATTAATTGTCTTTTTTCACTCCTAAATTAAATTTTTGATAATTGATTATATTTTTTAAATATTAGGTTTAATGTGATAATTTTTTTTGGAAAATTGTTACATTGAATTTCATTTTCAAAAATTTATATGAGTTTGACCAATTTATGAAATCCATTCCCATAAATCACTGAGAAATGTTTTTTCCCATCACGTGAGATTTTATAAACCCAAATATTTAAATTCTTTCTAATACCCATATATTGATTGATAATCATGCATGTTTTCTTTTTGAACATTCATGGAATCTTATCAATACTATGACTAAACAGAGTCACTTTTAAAATTATTGAGTAATTTTATTTTTATTCTTTTATAATCAGACCTACCCTTACATTGAAACATACATAGCATGTTGAACCCATTAATGGACATTAATAGTAATGAGTCACATTATAATCCTATAATAATTCATACCCTACACTTTTAATTAATGCATTATATTAATTTGGATATGTGTGGGGGATATGTTGTTTGAGGTGGAATGTAATGTCTCACATTTAGCGGGATATGTGTGGTGATATCAATAAATTTGAGGAGGGGTGTGATTTACCATTAATTAAACATTAATTTTCACACTTATTAAAAAAATAAATAATAAATAAAATCATGGTTTATATATTTGGTTGGTAAAATATCCCCATTATCATACATATAGTCTTAAGAATATATGTTGTTAGGTAATGGATGTGAGATCTATTCTTATTGAGTCATCAAAAAAAGAAAAATATAGTTAAAAAACATGTTAACAAATAATAATTTATGTTTATAGTTATTATTGAGCCACCTTGTTTTTGTGTGAGTGAGGATATGACATTATAATCTTTGGAAGTTTATTTTAATTTTACTTATATTCAAATTATCAATAATTATACTAAAATGTTAAGCATTCCTTTTCATTATTATTATATATTTAACATCTTTCGTCATCAACCAGAAGACTCTTAATAATTTTATCTTTAATTACATTCCAAAATGATTTATTGCGATCATTTCTTTTATGAGAATAACATGTTAGATTTATTACAAACCTATGGCATATAACATGTATATAATGTTTGATAACAGCTCTAAATTACATATCAATTGTGTGAAGTTTAAAAAAATCTATGTGTTGTAAATTGGGATTTGATCTAGGATTGATTTTGAATGTTGACCAATTTTCAATGTGAGAGAAGAAAATTAATGATAGTTTTAATCCATAAATAAGTCATTATAAATTCTATATTGTAAATTATCAACTTATATTTTATTTATTTTTATTTTTTTTCTAAATTTGACATGGAAATTATATTTTTTTTTACTAGGGGTGAAAAAGGGTATGTGTTTTGGAGCTTATAAACCATTATTTTGTATATTATTTTGTTTATAACAAATGATTTTATTCTCTCATATTATGTTTTAGAAGATGATTTTATCAAAAAAATTAATAAAATAATTCATTTTAAAATTGCATGGAAATTCCAATTTTTCCCTTTTATTTGAACTTTAGTTTTTTTATTAAAAATTATTATTTAAAAAATATTTTTATTTTAAATTTAATTGAAATATTTCAATTTATTTTTTATTTCTTTTTCATTTAGAACATTTGATGTATATCACATGTTTTAGTGGTGAGTATTTTCGATGAAATAAATGTTTGTCAAGATTCAACAACCTGATCCTTTATCTAATTATTTAAACACATATTATACATCTATAGATTTATACGGCTATAATATATCAATATAATATAAGACACAATTTTAACAGTTTCATCAAACTCGGTAATCTTAATTTGTGAACTATATCACTATCAAATACATATGTAAAATAGATGCATGGAGAAGTAATGAATCTACAATTCATGAAATATTACTATTAATCATTTTTATATAAGTTCATAAAATCACGGTTGAATATGATGAATTATATATGGTGGAAATGAAAGACAATGGGTATGAATTTAAAATAATAAAACAACTTAATACTATTACATTGAAATATAAAAATATTTGTTAAAATTTGGTACATAGAATCTATATATTCTTTCAAGACTGAAATATCTATTAATCCAGACATAACCTTTTATATATGACTCCTCTAGATATGTTTTTTATTAGTTAAAAAAAGAGACATTTGAAAAAAAATAGAATACACCATTTCTTTATTATGAAATTTATTTTTCAAAAAACATATATATATATATATATATATTGAGTAGTGAATTAAAAAAAATTTCCACCTCTCTGGCCTATAGATTGTTTCCTCATATTCCATGTTATAGATAATTTTTTCATCGTATAAAATTATATTGTTTTTTGTAATTTTTTTAATTCGCAGTACTTATTATTATCTTTTACTTAATCGGGATGAAGTAAAATAGTTTAAAATACTTGAAATCTTTTCTATGCAATAAAATCCATAATAAAAACATCTCATTAATGACTCCAACACCCATTGAAATTTAATTTATTTATAATAGATCAATTCAAACTTTATTCAATGTAATATTTTGAATCACGAACATAATTTTATTTAATATAAAATGTTCAATTAAATTATTTTTAAATACTAATTAAGGAAATGAAATGTATAAAAATTTACATAACTGGTTGAGTACGTGTAAATATTGATAATGGAATTAAATTATAAAATCCAATAAAAAGGACTGAATTTTAGGTTCAAATGTAATACCAATAATTAATTAATTCACATGTACAGTCTATTTATTTCAAATTTTTCCAAATAGGATAATGTTATCAATTGAATGTTTATAAATATAGGGATGGATTATTTGATGTTATAAAGTCAACCAAGGTTTTAAGATCTTTTATTTTTATGGTAATATTATTTTTTTGTAGGGTTTGGGGGGGTGAAAAAAAAAAGATAATAATTTACTAAATATAACTATTTTAGATGATGATGATCTTAAAACCTAGAGTCCTTATATTTTTATTGATTTTTTCCTAATCAACTTTTAAGTATTGAGGGGAAACCCTTACATGACCCTTAGGTCAATGGAAAAAGGTATATACATGACACGAAGGCCTAAAAGAAAAAGACCAAATACATGAATTTTAAGGCCAAGACCAGAAACACCTAGAACAATGCCTCTGCAACATCTTCATCTTGAAGGTTCTTATCCCCCTCACCAGACAATGATCATCAGCTAGAATTTATCTTCGCAGAGCATCATGGTGACTGGTTCCGATGGCTGTTTCCATAACTTGTCATTCATCCAATTATATTGAATGGTATTGGCCTTTATTGCCACTTCTTCTACCATTTAAGGTACCATCATCTTATGTTCAACAACTTCAGAAAACACTTAGGTGTTCTATATGTCTTCACTTAAATGGATTCATATAGATCCATTTAGATATTTGAGAAGAAGCTATTATTGTATAAGAACATTACCAGAGGAAGATATTTTTCCCATTATCCTTTGAACACCATCTAGTATGTTATAAATATTTCCTCAATTATATATAATTTCCACCCATATTGTATACTTGATTCGGTGTGATACCCCACAATAAGGTTAAACATTGTTTTTGGAGCATACTAGAATATTTTTAGATCATCAAGTAAAACATTGGATCTAAATTCGATACAATTGATAATTGTGTTTCATGTTGCCTCAAATCCACTCTAATGTATATCCTTGAATCTTTGTTTTGTGACAAGGCCTCACAAACATTAATGTAGTGAGTAGTCTTTATAATGAAATCCACTTCATCTGATATGACATTATGTACACTTCACAAATTCAAAAGTCTTGTGAAAAATTCTTTGGTGATGGTTTCACATTTTCATACTAGTATGGGTAATACTTACAACTTTACCTTATCCATTGGCCCCTCTTCCTTCACATAATGAAAAAATGGGTATTTTATCATATAATTTGTGATCCCTTTATTCATATTTCCCCACATATAATTCTATTAGAGATCTTGATACAACTTTATGCTCTGTGGGTTGATGGAGAATGTGTAACACCCCAAGTAAATAAAGAATATGACATTTTCATATTTATCCGTATTTGTGAATAAAATATTAATATGACGTTAAAGAGGACGCTATGCTCGATGGCGTACCCAACACGCAACAACAAGTTTCTTGGGAATCTTACGTTGCACTGTAATAATAAAATAATATTATTGTAAATGGTAGTTATCATGTATCCGTTTTATTGGCGGGAATGGATATAAATAACTAAAATATGATTATATATGTTTTCAAATGTTTTTACATATATTCAATAAAAGATAAAGGCTTAAAATACAGAAAGAATTCAATTTTAGGCATATATGCCCTAGTTTTCACTAAAGGTTCAGTTATCACCTTTTGATGGAGAACCGTCATTAAATATGGTTTTGATCACTCCTATACATTTTATTTGACCAAATTAAACTCTTATTAAGAATCGGGACATCAAAATTTACTTTGTGTAAATTTTTTGTATCTTCCCGATAATGTTCATTTTTTAACGAATAGTGTAAAATGTTATATTTTAATTCAAAAACTCTTTTAATATAATTTATTTATATTATTAGATTATCATTTGAATTGGTTTTAAAGTTAAATTATAATATATTTTTACCATTAAATCTAATAGTGGTGGTTGGAATTAATTTTACTTTGAAATCAGACTTAAACTAGTGTCAATATTTTGATAGTTATTGTTTCATAAAAACACGCTATTTGCTCTGACAGCGAGAATTAATTATTAAATTAATTAATGTGACTTATATGTTTTGAATTTTGTAAAATAGGCTTCATTTTTGAATTCGGAATATCAAATATATCTTTGGGTGAATTTTTGGGATTTTTCGGAAAAACTTCAATTTTTGATGAATAGTGAAACCACTAAGTGGTACTTATAAAAACCGATTTTTCCGTTTAAATGAAATTTTACCATCTTTGTGTTTTTAATTTCAAAAATAAAACATTCATGGTTTTCATTAAGAAGTAAAATTTGGTTCAATGGGATAAAAATGATTTTTTGGTGAATAGTTACTTATTAAGTTTTTAATCGCGATTAGAGATAATTAGTGTATTTTATGGTAAGAATAATGTTCTAATAAAATGAAATGACCTATACAAATGTCCTACCTTCATTGGATGTGTCAGGGCCGACCATGAAAATCCATGGGTCAACTTGGGGACCCCATGGAGCCACTTTGGTTGGGAAATGACATAAATATCTTTTTATTTAATGTTAAAGTAAAAATGACACAAACATGAGATGTTTTACTAATATAATTTGTACATGGAGTTATATAAGTCATAATTTTTACTATAAATAGTAATTGGAAATCTAACAAGATTTCCTACATCATAGTATTTTTATATAATTTTTTGACATTAAATAAATTAAATTATTTATCACATATGAAGATGCAGCGATGACCTCATTATTTAACGATTTAAATAAAATGGAAAGATAATGTAATATCTAAGACCTACACATGTCCAAAACCTATTTTATGAGTGTATTTCGAACCCTTATCACCTTATCCTCGAAATAAATCAATGTGGGACCTTTAAAATCCGAAACTCTTTTGAAAATAAAGTAACATTTTGTAACTTTACAAGAGTGCCCCTCCTCTCCTCTTATAAAAGGCCCCCACCTCTACCTCCATAACCACACTCCCAAAGCCTTTGGCTCGGCCAAACCCTTCCCATTTTGTCTCTCCAATTCCCTATCTTACTCCTTGAAGCCTCACTTTGGGCATAAGTCTTCCCAATGAAGACTTTGAGCTCAAACCAAAGGGAGTTACCCGATTTTAAGGTTATGTCTTCACTAGTGTCCTTTTGTTTTATTTTGCTTCTCCAACCTCCTAAACAATTTTTATTCATTTATTTTGTAACAAATACAATATATTAAATATACTAGGATTTTGTTATAAAAAGTATTAGAGATACACTTACTCACACCTACATCTAATGGTTAAAGAACATACTGTTTCCGTGGATAGCGAATTTCGGCCTCCCGAAACGATGATTGTCCAACATTCTTCTAACACCTTCAAAGGTGGAAATTAAGATGATACTATATTTATATATGATATCTAATATGTTTATTTTTTACTTAAACTTCTTTATTTTTCATTTATGGCGTACCTTTATGGTTTCCATTATGGGTAAACGTGATATCTTCATTTAAGTAAGTGCGGACTACCGCCCCCTCAAAGTGATTTGATTCGTTAATACCATATGTGGTACGTATAAAGAATATATTTAATGATATTATATATGATACCATACTGGATTTAAAATACTATTATGTATCATTATGTTTTAATTCCATTAAATATGAAATAGAAATGGAAGTAGCGTTCATGCGTACGTACGGCTTACCGTCTCCATGAACGGTACATTTCATTTCTTATCTCAAAATGTTATGTAATATTATAAGTACATATATATAATGGATATATATGTAATATATTACATCTAAATTATGTATATCATTCTGGAATTATGACATATATATATATCTCACATTTTGTTTTAATTCCATTAATATGACAAAAATGAAAATAGCGTTCATGCGTACGTACGGCCTACCGTCTCCATGAACGGTGCTTTTTGTTTTTTATCTCCAAATGATATGGAATAGTATAAAATGAATATTTACTTGATATATATGATATTTTAATCTTTAATACTATTCTGGAAATTATTTACTTATAACTACATGGGAAATCTTTTTTCAAACAAGTTCATTTTTGACTCATGTACCAAACATCGGCAAAAATGTCTGATATGAACTAACATTATTAAAAAAATTATTATAGAATTATAATATGTGATATGAACTGAATAATAATCTCTAAATAAGGTACTTAGGAAATTATTAATTGACCAACGTTTATTATTCAGGAATATAATGAAACGAACAGGAAAAGTTGGACTTGAGGTAAGGGATCATACTCCACTCTTTCTTTTTAACTACACTCTTTTATGTAATTCCTTTTAAAGCTCATCTTTCTTGTTATTGGGATATTCATTTATATTATTCTTACTGTAGTTTTTATTTTCATGTGATGAGAGACCCTATTCTCTCTCATCAATCCATTTTGGAGGTTTTGAGTGGCGCCGTTAGGCTGCCGAATTTTCGTAAGAGATCTAACCTCTCTCTTTATTTTTAAGTACTCTCCTTTATGTCACTTCTTTTAAGCTCCTCTTTGTTATGTTGGGGGATGTTATTTTATATTCTTCTTTCTATAAACTTTAAGTTAATATGATTAGATACCCTATTTGATCCCATCAATCCATTTTTGTAAGTTTTATGTGGCGTCGTTAGGCTACCGAGTTTTCATAAGGGATTTTTCATCTCACTTTTATTCCCGTGAGATTTATGATAAATTTGCCACAATTTCCTTTGAGTGGTGTATGTACTGACAATTATTTTAATCTTTGTGTAATATTATTTCATTTATGAATATTTACATCAATGTAGTATTGTCCTTCTTTCACGGGGCGTATGTTTCGAAAGATACCCATGTCGGTAAGGGAACCTTTCACCCTCCTCTTTTTAAAAGACTTATTTTGTTATGTCTTTTAATTCACATAATATTATTTTTGAATATGTTATTATATTTCCTTATTGATGTAAATTTTATGTCCAAGTGATGAGATACCCTTTTTATCTATCATCAACTGTTTTTCTGAATTTTGAAGTGAGGCCGTTAGGCTATCGAATTTTTGAAAGGGAACTTTTAACCCAATTTCGATTCTTTGGGATAAACTTGTACACATTGAATATGTAGTTCTATGATTATGTGTCAATTTCCTCTGATTGTTTTACACTTAGTACCCACTTATATTTTGTGTATTCGTTTGTCACACATAGTTATGTAATTGATTTATCCTTAATCCAAGGTTATCGTCTTTGTATGGGACTTCGTCTCAATCTCATTTCATTGAGGCATATTTTATTTTATACACAACCTTATTTTATACGGTGTATAAATCCCTTTGACTTTTACGTTTATCTGAAATGAATATTTTTTATACAAAGAATTTTACAAAACGACAAAAGGGGATGTTTTATTCATACGTATACGGCGACAACGACTTCTCCACCGCCGTGACCATTATTTGAGTTTCGGCTTCCTATAAAATACATACCTTCTTTTTAAAAGAAAAATAAATACCATGTTTTACTTTTATTTTATTTTGGTATTGAAAATGGTTTTCATAATGTTTTTATATCAATGTATTGTATTGATATCTTGTGATTGAAATGTGGAAATGTTATGGTTCCTTTATGCATGTTTTAGGTGATACGATTATGTTATGGTTCTTGGTCATTATTATGAAGACGGGTGGTTCCGTGATAAACTATGGGTAGGTGAGCCCGACATAGCTCTCCAATGCATTGGGTAATGAGAAGGAGTGAAATGTTAAGGTTTCTCCGAAGAGATTTAGGGAATATACTGTTCTGGGTATTCCAAACGTAACAAGAGGTTTACTCCCTACGTAAGAATGTTATGAATGCCTCATGTTACCTTTTATGTCTTATGATTTCTATGATTTATTCATGATTTGATGAGGTATGTTAAAGTGCCTATGTTTTATGGGTAATGTTTGATTTCATTCTTATGTATATACGAACTCATGTTTCCTTTCCATATTTTAATAACCCTTATTGAGTTTTTTATGCTCATCCCAAGTTTTTGAAATGTTTTTCATAGGTCAAGGGAAAGGTACATGATGTGGTGATAGTGTCAAGTATGTGTCAAGAAATATTCATTTTTTTATTTTAAATTTGTTTCCGTTGATGGGAGGAATGAATACTATATTTTATGTAACCACTTCGTTTAAATGTGGAATGTAATGAAAGTTTCATGATCTAAATCTCTAAAACTCTAAACCTGAAAAGATCCTCAATGTGTAATCTTGTAATAACTCAAGATTATGTAAGGTTTAAGGCTGGGGCCTTATAGTTGGTATCAAAGGTCGGTTTAGATAACTTTAGAGGTTAGGGTTTTCTTTAAGCATAATTGGAATTACCATAATGGTTATGATTTCAGAAAGAGTCCTATTTTTAGATAAAGTGAATGAGTAAGTGTATCTTAGTGTTTACCTTCCTCATTAGTACATGACGGTTTTGTTGATATACTCACATTGACATTTCTGTTTTTAGTGAATGGATGGATCTAGCAGGCACCGAAGAGACAACAGGTTTGAAGGAAACTGTGGTGGTTCTATGATTAAGATACTAGATAAAATGGGGGATTCAATGTGGAAACTCATGGTTGTTCTAAACCAACTATCAAGGAGTCATGATCAACCACGTGAACCTTGGTATGATCTTTAATGAATCATGTAAGAGATGACCAATCGATGTGGATGTTCAGGTAATAAATATAAAGGTAACCATTAGAGATTATATGATCCTTACTTTTGAGGTAATTATGGGTTGCTATATGTTATGATGGAAGTGAAAGGCATGAGATAAAATTGAGGTTAAATTATGTTGTGGTTATTTTTTATGATTTTATCTGTTTTTGGGGAATGACTTGAGAATTATATAGTTTTGGAAAAAGGACAATATGCAGACCGTGTGACTACCCATCGCGTCGGACAAAGCTGTGGGAATCGAAACCACAACCAAAGTGCGACTGGTATTTATCGCCTACCACTGGACTACATGAAGTCCCTGGTTAGTTTGACTGATTCTTTTTAGTTATATGATTTTATGAATTAATAGTAAGTTGATTTTGGGTTATTTATGAAAATGATTAACCTATCATGGAGGATATGTGATTATGTTAATTACTTTTCAATACGATAATTTAGGAGCAATTGATGTTGTTTGGAGATAAATGTTATGATTTAACTTGGAAGACTATGTGGGTAAATCTTTCAAATATTTGGGTTTCAATATTAGATTGGTTTACTTTGAATAATTTTATGGACAAATTGTTTATCAGATGGTCCTCGTTGAACATTGGGTTTTGTTGGACAAATTTTGGAGATTAAGCATAGATTTTATTTTTAAAGGGTTATCCTTTTCTGGATTATCTGACCTTATACTAACCATTTTGGTTTTGGTTTTGGTTAAGGTCTAAAGATATGGTAAGTATATAGTTCTCTTTTGTGGATTAGGTGATTCTCTAGAAGTTGATTATAGTACTCTTAATGCGAACAAGTCTCCCTAAATACTCGTCTTTTAGAAAAAAATATTAGTTTGATTAAGGGATCTAGTAAACGTTGAAAGTCAACATGATAAGTGATTATGTTTCCTTATGAAAAAATTCTTCAATAAAATGTAACTTAAAACAAAATGTTGTCTATTAACTTTTCCTACTTGGGAATCTAATACCGTTTAACCCATCAAAAGTTTGTGATTTTCTTATGGTTAACTTTCTCCTAGACATGTTTACTATCACTCTCCGTCAAGAACATGACCCTTTTATTTTTCTTCCATGTCCATGTTTTTCTACATGGAATCCATGTATGGGTTAACTCGAGTGACCTCTGTACTTATCTTCCTCTATTTTGAAGTGATTGTTTTACAGACTCTTGTTCCAATGTGGGACTTTCAAGGATGTTTCCAAGCTCAATTTTAAAAATTGCGAGGAAACAATTCCCAAAAGGGGGGAAGGATGTAACACCCCAAGTAAATAAAGAATATGAAATTTTAAAATTTATCCATATTTTTGAATAAATTATTAATATGACTTTAAATGGGATGCTATGCTCGATGGCGTACCCAACAAGCAACAACGAGTTTCTTGGAATTCTTACGTTGCAATCTAATAGTAAAATAATATTATTTTAAATGGTAGTTAACATGTAGTCATTGTATTGGCGGGAATGAATATAAATAACTAAAATATGATTATATATGTTTTTAAATGTTTTTACATTTATCCAATAAAATATAAAGGCTTAAAATACGAAAAGAATTCAATTTTAGGCGTATATGCCCTAGTTTTCACTAAAGGTTCACTTATCGCCTTTTGATGGTGAACCGTCATTAAATATTGTTTTGTTCACTCTTATAAATTCTATTGGATCAAATAAAACTCTTCTTAAGAACCAGGACATCAAAATTTACTTTGTGTAAATTTTTGGTATCTTTCCGATAAAGTTCATTTTTTTAATGAATAGTGTAAAATGTTGTATTTTAATTCAAAACCACTTTTTAATCTAATTTATTTATATTATTATATTATCTTTTTAATTGGTTTTAAAGTGAAATTAGAATATATTTTTACCATTAAATCCAATAGTGGTCGTTGGAATTAATTTCACTTTGAAATCAGACTTAAACTAGTGTCAATCTTTTGATAGTTATTGTTTCATAAAAACACTCTATTTGCTCTGACAGCGGGAATTAATTATTAAATTAATTAATGTGACATATATGTTTCGAATTTCGTAAAATAGGCTTCATTTTTTAATTCAGAATATCTAATATATCTTAGGGTGAAATTTTGGGATTTTTCTGAAAAACTTCAATTTTTGATGAATTGTGATGCCACTAAGTGGTACTTATAAAAACTGATTTTTCCGTTTAAATGAAATTTTGACATCTTTGTGTTTTGAATTTCAAAAATCCTACATACATGGTTTTAATTAAGAAGTAAAATGTTGTTCAATGGGATAAAAATAATTTTTTTATGAATAGTAACTTATTAAGTTTTTAATCTCGATTAGAGGTAATTAGTGTAGTTTATGGTAAGAATAATGTTTTAATAAAATGAAATGACCTAGAAACATGTCCTACCCTCATTGGATGTGTCATGGCCGACCAAGAAAATCCATGGGTCAACTTGGGGACCCCATGGAGCCACTTTGGTTGGGAAATGACATAAATATCTTTTTATTTAATGTTAAAGTAAAAATGACACAAACATGAGATGTTTTACTAAAACAATTTTTACATGGGGTTATACAAGTCATATATTAGACTATAAATATTAATTGGAACTATAAAATGATTTTATACATCAAAGTATTTTTTTATAATTTTTAGACATTAAATAAATTAAATTATTTATGACATCATGATGATGTAGTGATGACCTCATTATTTAACGATTTAAATAAAATAGAAATATAATGTAATATTTAAGACCTACACATGTCCAAAACTTATTGTATGAGTTAATTTCTAACCCTTATCACCTTTTCCTATAAATAAATCAATTTGGGACCTTTAAAATCCGAAAATCTTTTGAAAATAAAGTAACATTTTGTAACTTTACAAGAGTTCCCCTCCTCTCCTCTTATAAAAGGCCCCCACCTCTACCTCCTTACCCACACTCCCAAAGCTTTTGGCTCGTCCAACCCCAGCCCATTTAGTCTCTCCACTTCCCTCTCTTACTCCTTGAAGCCTCACTTTGGGCAGAAGTCTTCCCAGGGAAGCCTTTGAGCTCAAACCAATGGAAGTTACCAGATTTTAAGGTAATGTCTTCACTTGTGTCCTTTTGTTTTATTTTGATTCTCCAACCCCCTAAACTCTTTTTATTTATTTATTTTGTAACCAATACAGTATCTTAAATATTCTAGTATGTTTTTATAAGAATTATTCGAGCTACACTTACACACACCTACATCTAATGGTTAAAGAACATACTGTTTCCGTGGATGGTGAATTTCTGCCTCCCAAAACGATGATTGTTCAACATTCTTCTAACACCATCAAAGGTGGCCATTAAGATGAAACTATATTTATATATGATATATAATATGTTTATTTTTTACTTAAGCTTCTATATTTTTCATTTATGGCGTACCTTTATGGTTTCCATTATGGGTAAACGTGATATCTTCATTTAAGGAAGTGCGGACTACCGCCCCCTCAAAGTGATTTGATTCGTTAATACCATATGTGGTACGTATAAAAGATATATTTAATGATATTATATATTATACCATACTGGAATTAAAATACTATTATGTATCATTATTTTTTAGTTCCATTAAATATGAAATAGAAATGGAAGTAGCGTTCATGCGTACGTACGGCTTACCATCTCCATGAACGGTACATTTCATTTCTTATCTCAAAATGTTATGTAATATTATAAGTACATATATATAATGGATATATATGTAATATATTACATATAAATTATGGATATCATTCTGTAATTATAACACATATATATCTCTCTCATTTTGTTTTAATTCCATTAATATGACAAAAAATGAAAGTAACGTTCATGCGTACGTACGGCCTACCGCCTCCATGAATGGTACTTTTTATTTTTTATCTTCAAATGATATGGAATAGTATAAAATGAATATTTACTGGATATATATTATATTTTAATAATTAATACTATTCGGGAAATTATTTACTTATAACTACATGGGCAATCTTTTTTTAAACAAGTTCATTTTTGACTCATGTACCAATCATCGGCAAAAACGTCTGATATAAACTAACATTATTGAACAATTATTATAGTATTATAATATGTGATAAGAAATGAATAATAATATCTAAATAATGTACTTAAGAAATTATTAATTGACCAAATTTTATTATTCACGAATATAAAGAAACGAAGAAGACAAGTTGGACTTGAGGTAAGGGATCCTACTCCACTCTTTCTTTTTAAGTACACTCTTTTATGTAATTCCTTTTAAAGCTCATATTTCTTGTTATTGGGATATTCATTTATATTAATCTTACTATAATTTTTATGTTCATGTGATGAGATACCCTATTCTCTCTCATCAATCCATTTTGGAAGTTTTGAGTGGTGCCGTTAGGCTGCCGAATTTTCGTAAGAGATCTAACCTCTCTCTTTATTTTTAAGTACTCTCCTTTATGTCACTTCTTTTAAGCTCCTAATTTTTATGTTGGGGGATGTTCTTTTATGTTCCTCTTTCTATAAACTTTAAGTTAATATGATGAGATACCCTATTTTATCTCATCAATCCATTTTTGTACGTTTTATGTGGCGTCGTTAGGCTACCGAGTTTTCGTAAGGAATTTCTCATCTCACTTTTATTCCTGTGAGATTTATGCTAAATTTGCCACAATTTTCTTTGAGTGGTGTATGTACTGACAATTATTTTAATCTTTGTGTAATATTATTTCATTTATGAATATTTACATCAATGTAGTATTGTCCTTCTTTCACGGGGCGTATGTTTCGAAAGATACCCATGTCGGTAAGGGATCCTTTCACCCTCCTCTTTTTAAAAGAATTATTTTGTTATGTATTTTAATTCACATAATATTATTTTGGTATATGTTCTTCTATATCCTTATTGATGTAAATTTTATGTCCAAGTGATGAGATACCCTTTTTATCTCTCATCAACTCTTTTTCTGAATTTTGAAGTGAAGCTGTTAGGGTGTCGAATTTTTGCAAGGGAACTTCTTAACCCAATTTCGATTCAGTGGGATAAACTTGTACACCTTGAATATTTCGTTATATGATTATGTGTGAATGTCCTTTTATTGTTTTACACTTAATACCCACTTATATTTCGTGTATTCGTTTGTCAGACATAGTTATGTACCTGATTTATCCATAATCCAAGGATATCGTCTTTGTATGAGACTTTGTCTCAATCTCCTTTCATTGAGACATATTTTATTTTATACAAAACCTTCTTTTATACGGTGTATAAACCCCATTGACTTTTAAGTTTATCCGAAAGGAATATTTTTTATACGAAGCGTTTTACAAAACGACAAAAGGGAATGTTTTTTTCATACGTATGAGGCGACAATGACTTCTCCGCCGTCGTGACCATTATTTGAGTTTCAGCTTCCTCTACAATCCATACCTTCTTTTTAAAAGAAAATTAAATACCATGTTTTACTTTTATTTTATTTTGGTATTGAAAATGGTTTTTATAATGTTTTTATATCAATTTATTGTATTGATATCTTGTGGTTGAAATGTGGAAATGTTATGTTTCCTTTATGCATGTTTTATGTGATACGATTATGTTATGGTTTTTGGGAATTATTATGAAGTCAGGTGGTTCTGTGATAAACTAAGGGTGGGTGAGCCCGACATATCTCTCCAATGCATTGGGTAATGCGAAGGAGTGAAACTTTAAGGTTTCTCCGAAGAGATTTAGGGAATATACTGTGGTGGGTATTCCAAACGTAACCAAGAGGGTTACTCCCTACGTAAGAATGTTATGAATGCCTCAAGTTACCTTTTATGTCGTATGATTTCTATGATTTATTCATGATTTTATGAGGTGTGTTAAAGTGCCTATGTTTTATAGGTAAATTATGATTTCATTCTTATGTATATATGAACTCATGTTTCCTTTCCATATTTTTATAACCCTTACTCAGCTTTTTATGCTCATCCTAAGTTTTTGAAATGTTTTTCACAGGTCAAGGGAAAGGTACATGATGTGATGATAGTGTCAAGGATGTGTCAAGAAAGAATCCATGTTTTATTTTAAATATGTTTCCGTTGATGGGAAGAATGAATACTGTCTTTTATGTAACCACTTTGTTTAAATGTGGAATATAATGCAAGTTTCATGATCTAATTATCTAAAACTCTAAACCTGAAAATATCCTCAATGTGTAATCTTGTAATAACTCAAGATTAAGTAAGGTTTAAGGCTGGGGCCTTATAGAATGTCATGTTTTTTAAAGTATTCAATAATTACTCATTTATCTCAATAATTGACGGTCTACATAGTTGTGAACTAAATATTAAAACATTTTTATTCCAATGTTTTACTCTAATTGTTAGATTTTTCTTATATATTCTACCTTAGTCTATATATTAACACCATCCCATTGAATTTCCCTTTATCATCTCTATAATTGATAGTTGAGAAATCATTTGGTCTCGGTCTGATGTTGTTCCTTCCTTTATGAATTCTATGTTCATCCATTAAAGTATTAAACAATTATATCACTTTCAATTATCAACATTTAAAAATTTTAATGATCATTTTATCTTATTGAATTTTCCACATTATTCACCATCATATGATGGCAATAGATTGAGTAGTCATAATACATTATTATTTTTAACAATCTCCTTTGATGCATATTAATATCATTCTATATCAATATATATATATACGATCTTATAATCCATTTAAATTTCATATTTCTCCCTTTAGAAAAACTTCTTCTAGATTAATGAATTTAGGATCAATGTAGAAAACTACAGATCATATGTTAGACATTTATTATCGTGAACATTCATCTACTTTGATGAAAAATCTATCATATTATCAGTTTTTATTAGTACATATCCCAATACCTTTTTAAATATCTTCAATATAAAAAATTTTCCCCATATGGGGGAAGTGTGAGTTCTATTTCAATTATAAGACATATACAAATTATATGAAACTCTGTTTATATTCATTGGTCCAAAAAATCTCCTCTCCCTTCCGATCTATCATGGATAAGGGTTTAAAAATCATTATATTATTAACAAAATCATTATATTACCCATATAGTATAAGGAAACAATGGATCTCCATCACTGATGTAGGTTTATATCAGTTATGAATCACTTTAGTCTTAAAATGGGCTATATGTTTCCATTTTCATATGATATCATACTACAAGAATAATATTTCCTCCATCTATAACTCAAATTTATTAAAATATTTATATTACTTATCGTTTCATAATGTATTTAGTAAGAAAATTAAAATATTCCTCCAACTCTATTATTTTAGAGTATATCATAAAATTATATTCATAGAAAATGATAAATGTATTGATGTAATCACCAAAAAATAAATTCATTAAATCCATATTGTTAATTGGACTATTAGTGATTCTGAAATGTATTACTATGAACCCACTATTCCCATACCATCGTTGAAAAGATGTCTTGGTAATATCTACCTTTTTCAATGTTAATTTATGATAACCTAACTGGAGGACCACCTTAGAGAATTACTGGTCTCTATGTAGTTGGTAAAAAATTCATCAATCCATGGTATTGCATTTTTTATCATGGTTTGGTTATGTAAATGATAATCAATGTTGAGGTGCATTAAACCACAACTGTTATTTAATAAGTGGTTTGGATCACTCCTATTGTGAGTCACTCAATAATATAAAACTCATTTAAAAAATTAAATATTTCTCAAGTTCTTCCAACTCAATGGTGGATAATATATTGGGAGTATCATATATGGGATGAGGCTAGTTATAACTAAAACTATGAACTAAATCTATAATTCTATAGGATGAACAAGAATATATTAAGGTAATTCAATATATATTCCCTCATAATTACCATTTATTCACGAAATATCCTCTCATTTGTCTCAATCAATTGAGAATGATATGATTGGTCATTAAAATTTTTTATCCATGATTGAGAAGAATATTCCAAAATAGATTCATACTTCGATTTACACTTTTAACAGATCAAATAATGACTTAGGATATAGAGAGTTATTACCCTATACAGACAGTTAATATTATCTTTATGAATGGATAACCAATACATTCCATATATAGAATCTAAATCTATTAAAAGAAGTATTACAAGATTTTTAGGGAGGTTCAGTCAAACAAAATTGATCCTGTTAGAGCTATGTATATTAGATACAATATTTTTCAAAAATTTTGTTCACTTAATACACACCCTATATGTTTAAAGTGATTATTTAATATTTTTACTGAAATATATCATATAATGAATATGTAGAACCATAATAATATAATAATTTCTCCATTATCAAATGAATAACTAGTGTTCCTATCACCACTTCATTATCAGTGACCACCTCGAAAAGAGTGGTAGAATATGTTCATCCTTTATATTTTGTTCATTAAGGCTATTTTACATCACTATATCTTAAAAATAATTCTCTTTGTTTATACATTTTCATAATTTATTTGGTCCATATAGTAAAAATATTATACTATAAGTCATGTGTTGTTCTAAACCTCATTTTGTTTATTCTCATTACCAACATTGATTAGATTGATTCCCTACTTTTATACACACTAATGATCTCCATGTTCCATTAAAATGGTTTATAATATGTTTCTTCCCAAATTTTAACATTTATGTAGTTGATTTTTTTCCTCCTTAGTATTTTTCTATTAATCCTCCTAAATTAACATCCATATTATTATTTATATATATATATCACCTCAGGACCAATTATAACAAATAATCAGTATCTCAACCTTTATTTCACA
This sequence comes from Viscum album, assembly GCA_963277665.1. Classification (NCBI taxonomy): domain Eukaryota; kingdom Viridiplantae; phylum Streptophyta; class Magnoliopsida; order Santalales; family Viscaceae; genus Viscum; species Viscum album. The sequence continues at coordinate 135,061,206 of OY728162.1, forward strand.
ATAGATAATCTATTCATAGCTATAAAATTAATCAATCTCTATATCATTTCATATAATAATCTTTAACACCCGAACTAATGTGTTATAATATAAATTTAATGTCGATGTGAAATTTGTAGGCATTTCGTGAAATCATTGAGATTTTTTTCTAATAAACCTTAATAAGATCATATTCATTTTTATTTAATAAAATTAACTCTATCTAAATTATATGATTTATATTATAAGGAAATTATTGAATGAAAAATGTTTTTTAAGAATTCACATTCAATTGACTTTATTTCCTTTTCTTTCATCATGTTCTTGATCTATGTCCACATCTAATCATATTCTATCTCCATGTGATAAATTCTCAGTATGAATTTCTCATTTTAATCAAATTACCGGACAAAGAATATATTTTCTTTTGAGTTAATCCAATTTTTTTTGATGAGGGGATCATATGATCTTCTAAATATAGGAGGTGTTCGACACATAAAGGTCTCAATGACAATATTCTATTTCATATAGATGAATTTTTTTTCAAATGATTCAATATATGATTCATAAAATTTTCCATCCAAGATAATACATCAATGATGTTCCAATATACCAATCCCATCAGGATAGTCATATCATAAGGATAATGATTAAATTTCCTAACATAATGGTTGTTGAAAATATTCTTCTTATTTCCCACCGTTAACAATAATAATGAAAAAAAGAGATGATAATACATGAAGTAATATGTAAATAAATATTGTATCTATTAACATATATGTAATGACTTATTAATTATAATTATATCTTAACATAAGAGTATATATGATTTAATATTGGATTTTTATAGTAATTTTTATATTATTTTTTTATAAACTGACAATCTATTAATGTCATTCATTACAGTTCATAAATTGTTTGTGAATTTAACATAGAAAATACATAGGTTGTTTCAAACCAAGTGTGAAGAAATTAAACTTTTGGTTTCACTATTTATAGGTTGAACAAATACCTAATGATTACTTTTTTTTGTTTTTACATCTATGTATATTTGTGTGGATCCATATCCACTAGAAATATAAGGACATAGATTTTATTTCGTTTAAAGAACTCTATTTATACCTTAAAATATAAATTTAATTTCTAGTTAGTATAGGCATAACAATAGAGTTTTTACAAATTTATTATTATTATAGTCACCAACATTAACATGGAAATTTTTTCATACCAACAAAAGCGACTCAAGCCTTTTAAAAAAATTATTTCTTCTTATTTATTGCAAATATCTAACAACAAAAACCCATTGATAGATATGCCTTTTGACTTAGATAAAATTGGATTTAAAAAATAAAAAATAATAAAAAATATTGTATAGTTATTTTAATCTCCATTATGTGATTTTAATTCCTTATTATCTTCTAAAATAAATAGGATAACCTAGGGAGTACATAAACAACTGTGGTGATCTGTAAATCATACTAAGGGGATGAGTATGATGATAGAGAATAACATATTAGCCAAATGGAAAACTGTGATATAAAATTAAAGGATTAATAATTATCATATGATAGTATGACATAAATAATATGGAATAATATGGTTATGGAATAATTTAAATGAATAAATAATAAATGTTTTGGCATAATAGCAATATTTTTTTAAAAGGAAGTTTTGGTTCATTTTAATAGTAGAGATGCTTTAAAACAATTTTTTATAAGTTTTATTATTTTAATTTTAAAACATAAAATTTATTTTTTAATTTTTAATACAAAAAATTTACTTTCGGTTAATTTTGGTATTTTTCTGAAAAGTTTCATTTTTTGATAAATAGTGAAAAGCTCTCAATTTTCATTGAATCTACATTTTTGTAAAATTTATTTTTATAGTTAAATTATATTTTAAATAGTATTTAATATATATTTATATAAATTGTATATAAAATAATAAAATTTATGTCATTTTATTTTATTTCACATTGAAATTGGATATAAAAACATTTCAAACTTTTAAACATATTTACTTTAAAAACATGTTGTTTTGTCCCATGTGCATAATAAAAATTAAATGTATTTCTAACTCTTATTTGTTTGGAATTTTAAAAAAATTATTTCATAATAGTAATTAAAATAATGTATAATTTTTTTTAAGGAAAAATTATTTTCTGAACAAAAACATTAATGAGAGTAATTAAATTAACTACAACAATTAAGCTAAAACAAGTTTTTTTAGTGGTAAAACATTAAATTAAGGGGTCAAATAACCTAGAAACATGTCCTAAAGAAATTTTATGGACAAATTTAGAAAATATACTCCCTTTGAAAAATGAAACATTATTAGAATAATGAAATTTATGGAATACCTCTCAGTAGTTTGTAACTCTATATATATACCAGAATCAAACTCCTCGTCCTCTATAAAAGTGTATTACCGCCCCCCCTCACTTCAGGAAACCACTTAAGACATTGGATCATAAAAAATAAACAAATTAATAATCTTATAACAACCCCAATATCAATTGATAAACCCTCTTTTAGGTAGAAATCTGGCCAAGGAAACCTTTTGGTGAAAACAAAAAGAAGTTACCCAAGGAAGAGGTAGTATACTTCAACATGAACTTTTGTTTTATATGTTTCTCAGAACCTTCAATTATTATTATTACATTATTATATTATAACCTAATAATCATCAATGTAATTATATTTTTTATGTTTAGTTTTATACCTACACCTACACAAACTTCCTCCAAATAGAATACATAATCATCGCCCGTGTGTGTGGTGGACTAATACTTGATGAACCAATGCCATTCAATATCCTATTACAATATATCAAATTTGGAAATACCAATTAACCTATAAAATTTATATTATATTTATGATATTTATGATTCATTTATGATTATGTAATTATTATATAACACACACCTTCATTCTTTCCATTTTGGGTAATACGATAACATCATTTGTGGATTTGTGGACTATCGCTTCCTCAAAGAAATGTGATTCATTCATGGATTACAAGGAAAGTGTTTATGATTATTTATAAAAAATATTTGATATTTTCAACATAATAATTCAACTGTAATTATAATTTTTTTATTCATCATTTGTTTTTATGTATTTTAAAATACAACAAGAAAATGGAAACAATGTTCTTGCGTACGTACGACCTACTATAATTATGAATGGTGTATTTTATTTCATATTTATATTATATATATATATATATATTATATATATATATTAAATAAATATGATTTTTATATAATTTTTTAAAATATTGAAATAATTAAATCATGATCTAAGTAAAAAGATCATGAATAACAAGTCAAATCAAATATGAAAAAACAAACGGTTATTAACCAAAATGTAACATTTACAGAAATTTGTTAATAAATGTGTAATATAAAGTTGTAATAAAATAATATATGGTATTATATATATTAATATATTTTTTTGGTAGTTTAATAATAATTTTCTATTCAATATAAAATATGTTTTAATGTGTATGTAGAAAGTCAATACATATGGTAAGTTTTTTCCCATATAACATTCATTTATGTGAGATATATTCTATATTCACCACTTTTTATTATTGTGTGGTGTATATAATCTCCTGTGATATTTTATATAATTAATTTACTATATTTAATAATATTAAAGTTTCAATGGATGTTACTCTTTCATGTGTCTCATCATTTTAATGATAGTGAAGTAGTAATGACATTTCTAGTATCACTTATATTTTTTGAGACTTACGTAATATTCACCACTCTTTTATTTTATGGTAGTTTATATACTGATAATAAATTTATTGTATGATTATTATCCAAACATTTATGGTTATTTTCAAATCCATTTCATGATATCTCTTTCATGGGGATTATGTTTCCAATGACACCAAATCAGTAAAGTAATTTCTATCTCAATTTTCCTTTTTTGAGAAACATGTCATTGTAAGCACCATTATTAATATAAAAGGTGTATATACAGCAATTTGACCTGTCATGAATCAACATTATCATCATGTAAATAGTTAATTTCTATAATCTCATCGTTTATTAGGACTTCTTATGAACTAAATTTAAAGCATAAATATTTTTATTAAATAGGAGATTCATGGAAGAAAAATTCAATATAATTCAAATAAAAAAGAAAAACAAAACAAACCAATGATCAATGATATCTAAAATAATGAAGTATAAGGGATTATTCATGAACAAGGTCAAAACACTCTCATGGATTTTCTTTTTCTATGGTTATTCATGATATCATCCTATTATGGTACCATTTACCACCTCATTGATACTTATTATTATTATGAATGTGTTTTTAATAAAAAATAATTTTTCTCACTATATTAATTTTTAAATAGAAGTTCTTTAAATATAATATTTTCAAAAAAAAATTCAAATATGTTCAACTATTCTCTTATGATCATTAAATGAAATTTTTAAACATGTTGTACCATTTTTTAAAAATGGTTTAAAAAATGGAATATTTTTTCATTTTCTGGTTGGGGAACGTTTCTAAATATTTTACGGTGAAAAATGAATTTTTCGCATTTATGGATTTCTCTGTCGTCATCAACTTCATTTAATTGAAGCTTCCTTTATAAATTTTCTAGTTTATTTTCAATGAAAACTTTTTTTTCAAAATGTTTTATGTGTCCAAAAATGATTTCAATGTGTAAAGTACATTTTCTTAATGAAATGTTTTAATTGATTTTTAAAGATCATTTAATATGTTTTCAATGTGGTTTTCAAATAATTTTTTTGAAATTTTTTTATTCCATAAAAATAGTGATTTTAAAAGAAATGTTATTTTTTATGAACTTTTTTTAGGGATCTTTGAAAAACCTTCTTCATCAAAGATGAAATCCTTTGGTATAGTTTATACTTTACAAGTGTTATGATCCAAGATACCATTTATATTCTTTCTCACAATGGTTTATTTTTTGATGTCATTCTGTTTATAAAACCCATTTCTTTTCCATGGGTAAATCATGTTTCACTGAGATTGTAATAAAATCAATGAATTTTATAGGGTCTAATCACATTTTAAATATATTGACATGAAACCATTTTGTTTTTAGGATCTAATCAAGTTATGAAGGAATAATGCTTTTTGAGTTTTTATAATGATATATAATATCTTTGTCTATTATTCATGTTGTCGTTAATGGTCATTTCATATATAACTTGTTGTCCTAGATAACCCTAGTTAATCCCATTAAAACTTATATGATGGGGGCCCATGTAATGATGGTTATTCCCATTATATCTTATATAATGGAGCGGCCTAGATAGTTTCATCTAATCGCATTACAACTTATACGATGAGGTGGCCAAGATAGTTTTGAGTACAACTTTTACATTTTATATAATGGGTTGTCCAGGATAATATCGAGTAAGCTCATTACAACTTATAAGATGGGATGGCTCAGATAGCATTGGGTTTTCCCTTAATTCCACTCCAATGCATTTGGTAAATATTTATATCTCTTATGAGAAAAAGGGAACAACTCAATGGGATTGATCTGTTATGGGAAGAAGTTATAACATGATCCACTATAAGGAAGGGGTTATAGCTCAGGATAGTGGTGTGCCTCACCTATTTGGTGTATTCCCCAAAAAGTTACCAGATTAGTTTTGGTAATGAACATAAACTTATGGAATTATTTTTAATGTTTATACGTCTACAAAAAACACAAAGTCTCCCTCCTATGTAATAATTTCAGGAATTATACATTGGATTACCATATTATTCATGTCTTATAATCATCTAATATTTTTCCATGACTATTGATAATGATATTTTATATGCATTCTATGATTATATAATGTTATTATCATGTTCTAATACAATTATACTCATGTTATGCTTACATATCTCCATTTTTTATGCTTACTGAGAATATGAGCTCAGCCCTTCCTTTTGTTTCTTTTCCATAGGTTTTGAAGAATGATTTTTAGTAGAGGAAATAGAGGGGAATATACTTAATGAATATGTTGAAGACCATTCACTATGATATAATATTATTTTTAAATGTTTTCAAAGACACTAAATTGTTACAGTCATTGGTCATGTGCTTTTGTAATCTATTGTATATTCATCTAAAATGATGTAATATCCATATTAATTATGTCTGGATCACTATATTTGGTATCAAATCAAATTTTTACATATCCTTTTGATACGAGGATGAGAAAACTTGTGTGATATCATTAGGGATGTTTCTAAAAAAAATTTAGGTATGTATCAAAGGATAAGTCTAAGGATAAGTTAATGTTTAGGAAAATTTCATATAATTTTTGTAAAGAATTGGGAGATTGGTTTTTAAGAAATTAAAACCTTATATATATATTACAAGTGGATGTGTGTCTAGCATAGATTAATATATGTGTAATAGTGCCAAAAACCCGTATTTATCTTGACTAGATTGATAATCGGTGCATGATAATGGGCCTTTCTACACACCTAGCTTAACAGTGTTGGGGTATTTTCATTAGGAATTGACATTCTCTTCAAAAAAATCATGAAGTATTTAAATTAGATATTACAATGAATAACCTAATAAAAACCTTTTTTCATAGATATAATATATAGAAGTGGTGATTAAAACATTCTATAAGTTATGTTCATGATTATCTGGTTTTTTTGTTATAATAAGTACATTTGAAACTAAGATTTTTGGTTTTAGATAACGACACAAACTATAAAGAGCGTGCTACACATTGAATATTTCAGATGCATATATTATGTTAATTATAAAAATTTATTTCCTAATTGGAAATATCTTGAACAGAACCAGGATAGTGGTATGAGTATTAATTATATTGTTAATGAAAAAGATACAATGACTGAAATGTGATAGGTATGGTATATTCTAACAGTATTATTTACATTAAAAATAATAAGGAATTTTAAATTGAGGTTGAGGAACCTTAAGACATGATTCATATTTAATATTCTAGTAAAGGGGTATTATGTAATAATATGATGAATCCTATGTACTGTATTAATAATATTGTTTGATAATTATAGTTTACATTTTTATGAATTGAAGAATTATGTTATATGAATCATAAAGTATATTTCTTCAGTCAAGGAGTTATATAAGAATATATTTAATTGTTGTTATGACCAATAAATGTGATCTAATGGAAATTTATATTTTTATTAAGTAATGGTAAGCCTTAATGTGTTCCTAACGTGGAGAAAATTGTGTTTATCATGGTTGAAGAGATGATTTATATGTATAAAGTAAATTGGATTGTACGGATTTCCAGGGAAATGATTATTTAATTGTTGAAAAAGATGTATATGTTATCATGAAAAAAGATTAAAACATTGTTGTATTTAATGAAAATATCAAATTATCTTTGTAATAAGAAAGAAATCATGTTTTAAAAAGGATTTATCATAATTTAGGTTTTTACCAAGTTTCAAGTTAATACATAAAAAAGGTTTCTACATGTTTCGAATGTGACAACTAAGAGATACCTTATGATATATGGGGGATTGATATTAGGATTCTTCTGTGACCATATTTCTAATTTTTGGATTTTTCATTACTCAGTATGGTTATATAGTTGTCCATTTATGGAATGGTTTATGTTAAACTTCATATTAGGTTTTAGAGATTAATGTATTATATCCTCAAATGAGGATTTATGAATATTGTATAACCTATGATAATATTTTTTCTAAGATGATAAATAAAGATATATGGAATGAATTATAATTTTATATATGGATTTTATGATAAGTTGTTTCTTTATGAATAACAAATTAACCTTCATTTTTTTAGTCTATTATGACGTGGGTATTGGTCACCGAAATACCAAAGTGTGAGATTGTTCCTTTAAAATGGAATGAAATCATGTAAATATATCTCTTGGTAAAAATTATTCAACTCTAGTAAAATGATATCTGAACACAAACATATCCATGTTCATTCATTTCTGATGAATCCAATGGTCACTTATATCATCACATAATTATGGTTCTGTAGTCATTTACCATGTTTGGATCACTAAATTAAAGCGATCAATGTTCTCTATCACCCTCCTAAAGAGATTGATAGTTTTATATCTCTAACATGTCCTTTTATTAACATACCACTTATGTTCTTCTATGTGTAAACCAAGTTACGAGTTACTTTGGGTAACTGTTATGTTTTTAACTTTCCCTTTTTAAAAGTAAGTTTTAGTATTCATTTTTATGATTTGGGTTTCTATGAAAGAAACTTTCAAGTATTAAAAGATTGATAACAAAAATTAATTTAGAGGGTAAAATTTATTTTAAGGTGATATAATATAAAAAAAAGTTATTCTTTGGAATATTGTTTTCAAATTAAATTAATATTTTCTATATTCATCATTTCACACAACACTGAATATAGGTTTTTTTATATGAAATGACTAGGTTTTACTAATGTTTCACATAACACCATGTTATTCATGATCTATATGAAACACATATTTTATCAAACTATATAAGAAACACTATGTATGTGTTTTTTTATAAACAATTTTAAGTTCTTTTAATAGCTTTCTTTATGCACAAGACTGTGTTTTATCGAACTACAATATACTATTACAATTAATATTACAATATTGTTATTGTTATAACCAACTGTTATAAAGTAACATATTAATAATATTAAGTAAATCATGATACTATTTGTTTACACATTATTATAAATTTTATTTGGATATCAATTAATTCAAAATGAAAATATAAATTATTGTATTTAAAAGAAGAGTTTTTTTTAGAAAACAATTTTTAAACTCCCAAAAAAAGTTTATCTTATTAAATTAAATTGAAAAATATTATTGAAATATATTTATTATATTTATATATAAGGAATTTAAAAAAATTTGACATTCATCCCATAATATTCATCAGCATAAAATAAAAAAAAAATCCAATTTTAGGCATAAAGGGTATATTTTTCTAAAAGACATTTTTTCCTCTTTTTAATGGATTACATATTTTAAAAATAAATTTACGATTTTATAATAATTATTTTATATAATAAAAAATTAATGTAGAGTATCAAAATATACTTTTGGTTAATGTTTTATTATATTTCTATGTAGTTTCATTTTTTGATAAATAGTGAAAACAACAACATTTCAATTGAAAATTACATTTTTTAATAATATTTTATTAAGATAAATTATATTTCAAAATTAATTTGAAGTATATTTATATCAATTATACATATATTAGAAAATTTTAGGACATTTTAATAAATTTCACATTGAAATTGGATATAATAACATTTCAATATTATGATAATTTTTACTTTGAAAACTAGTTTTTTGTCCCATATGCGGGATAAATTTGAAATTTCTTTCTAACAGATCTGTATTTAAAACATTAAAAAATATATTCCACATATGGAATAAGAATAATTTCTAATTTATAATATTTTCAACATATTTTTATTTTAAAATATTAGTGAAATTAAATAAAATTAATTACAATGATTAAGGTAAATACCAGTTTACTTATTTGTTAAACATTACCTTAAGAGGCCAAATAACCTAGACACTTTCCAAAAATATTTTATCTATCCATAGTACAAAAATATTGTAATGTTGAGCTTGAATGAACCATTATTGGAGCCTCATGAAATATGTAATAGATATCAATAGGGCAAGTATTTTTTGTATTTATAAGAATGAAACTCTTCCTATACTATAATAGGGCACTCACTCCCACCACCTCACTTATTCACACCTATAAAGAAATTTTTATTATAGAAAAAATGCCCATATATTCTCTAAAATTCCTTTCTCTCAACCTATAATCCCCCATTTTAGAACAAATTCAACCTAGGAATCCATTTTGTGCATTCCAAGAGGAGTTACCCAAAGAAGAGGTAACATCCTACAATAAGAACTTATGTTTTTTTCTTTATTAAACACATAAATTATCATTAATAAATGATTATATAATAACCTATGTATCATAAAGATAATTATATGTTGTTATTTTATGGTATCTACCTACACCAACACACACATCCATCAAATTGGATATACAATCAAAGTCCTTATGCAAGTCGGACTATAGCCTCATGAACAAATTTCATTAGTTCTTCCATTAACACTTCTCATGAATGGGAATAATGATGTAAATACTGTTATTATTTGTTATTTATGATATTTATGATTTATTTAATCTAATTTAATTTTTATATAGCCCATAAATTCTTGTTTTCCATTTTATATAATATGATAACATCATTTTTGGATTGTGGACAACCGCCGCCTGAAAGCGTTGTGAATCGTTCATTATTTACATTGAATCTATATAATATGATACAATTAAACATATTTTTTATATTACAATTAATTCAACATTAATGATAATATATATATACATCATTTACTTTTCATTCTTTTAAATTATGGTTAGAAAATGGTTTTAGTGTTTTTTGGACGTAGGTCTTATTGTCTCTTTGATAATTGTATATGATTTCATAGTTCAATATTTTATAAATTATTATAAATATATATAAAATGAATATAAATTATATTTATATAAAATTTTAAATTCTTTAAATAAATAAATCATGATCAAAATAATAGGATAAATAATAACAATTCAAAGAATATACAAAAAAGAAAGCAGTTTTTACCTGAATCATAACTTCATCATGAAATTATTGACAACCCGATAATAAAAAAAATAATAAAATCATATATGGTATTATATATATTAAATTGGTTTTATTTATAATTATAAAGAACATATATTTATTATATAGTATTTCTGAATGTGTGTGAATAAATTCAATACTTTTGGTAAGGGATTTCTCATCTCACATTAATTTTTATGAGATATATGCTATATTCACCACATTATTCTGGTTATGTATTTTTCATAAATAAATATGACTTTTTAATGGATGTTACTCTTTCACATGGCTCACGATTTAATATTTAGTCATTTGGTAAGGGGATTTCAAGTCTCACATTAATTTCTACAGCACTTATGTCATATTCACTACACGTTTAATTTTTTGGGGTTTATATGATTTCCATTAATGTATTATATCACTATTATACTTATACTTATTTTTATTTACATATCCATTTTATTATCAAACATTCATGGGGTTTATTGTTTAAAACATACCAAATTGGTAATGTAATTTTATATCAATTTGCCTTCTTTGAGACTCATGTCATGTTATGAACCAATATTGCAATAAGAGGTATATATACTACCACTTTATATGTTATATAATTAGACTATATATTTTCATAATATTTTAAGGATAAAGTAATTTTATTTTTATGGGTATTTTGATTCAATGTTACCATAGTGGTAAAAGTTTATTATTATATGTTTATTCATGATATATTCTATTAATGGAACAAATTTTCACTATTTTTTACTTAATATAATTATGAATGTCTTTATCATAAAACCTGACATTATAACTCTTTTCTATTAGCAATCTGTGTTATGTAAAAACCATGTTTTCTTAAAATGTTATAAAAAATATTCCACTATTATCACATGAAATTTAAATTAAATTTATACCTGTATTTTACCTATTTATCAAAAAATTAAAAATAAATATTCCTTTAATTTTCATATAGGGTAATTTTGAAAACTATTTACAATCACAGGTTAAGGTTTACCATATAAATATTTATCCACCATAATGACTATAATTTACAATAATCTGCCATTATATGTTTTCATGGATATTTTAAAACAAAATTTTTTTTTAAAATGTTTTAATTTTTTTAAAAAAAATTAAATGTGGAAGGGATAATTTTCTCATGAAATGTTATAAATCATTTATAAATCTTATGTGATATTTTTTCAATGAGCCTTTCAAATAAAAGGATTATGAAAATGTTTAATTTATTAATAATAGTGATTTTAAACAAAATATTATTTTTCCTATTAGTTTTTATGAGTGATCATTGAAAATCCACCATCATCTAAGATGACATACTTTGTTAAATTTTATTCTCTAAAATGGATATGATCTAGGGATACCAATGATATTATTTCTTAGAACGATTTTTCTTTTGATGAAATTATGTTAATAAATCTTTTTTCTTTTCCATGAGAAATACATGTTTCATAGATACTATTATGAAAATCATCTCTTTTCCATGAGCTAATTATGTTTCAATGTTATTAACATAAACCCATTTCTTTTCCATGATTAACTCATGTTATGGAACAATAATTTTTGTCGGAGTTTCTATTATAATTCACATTATCTTTTAACCTTATTATTGTTATGTTTCATTGAAATTTCTTATATGATGGGGTGACAAAGATAGCTTTGGGTAATACCATTACATCATATAATATGGGCTGGCCCAGAATGTGATGTGTAAGAATACTGTATCTTATATGATTGGGTGTCTGAGATAGCACTAGGTAAGCCTGTTACAGCTTATATGCTGGGGTATCCTAGATAGCGTCTGGTATTCGCATTACATCTTATATGATGTGGTGTCCTAGATAACGATAACTATGTTTGGGGTAGCCCATTTTGAACTGGTTAATCCTTCTATATATTTCCAATTCATTTCACAATGATTTATATTTCATATAATCCTTAGGGGTATATGTCAATGAACTAAATATACTATGAAAAGAATGTATAACCTAATTTACTATAAGGATAGGTTTACGACTGGTAATGGTGGTGTTTCCCATGTAATACATGTATTCTCCATGAAGTTCCAAAATAATTTTTAGTAATGATATCTGAATTAGGGAATGATTTTACATGTTTATGTGTCTTCAACATATTCCATGTATTACTCCTATGTTATGAATTCTTGGATTATGATATTGATTACATTATGATTCATGTCTTATAAACTATATTTCATTATGCCATGAATATTTATTATGATATTTTATATGAAGGGTATGATATAATAATTCTATTATCATATTATCATACTATTATTAACATGTTAGGAAAACATATCTCCCTTTTTACCGTTACTATTCATTTTAGTTCTCACCATTATTATGTTTCTTATCCCCGAGTTATAATGAAATATTTTAATTAGGATAACTAAAGGATAATATCTTTAATGAAGGTGTTGAATATCCTTTACTGAGATAGAAAATTATGTTTGTGGGTTTCCGAAGACACTAAAATATTGTGGTCCATAGGCATATAATTTTTAAATATTCAAGTTGTTAGTTAAAAATGATGTAATCTCCATTTATGTTAAGCCCATGATGCTATAATAGGGGATCAATGAAATCCAAATATCCATATTATAATCATATATTTTATATTTTTTGTCACATTGAATCACTTTCCATTCTAGTGTAATTACATATTCTTTGAATTTAATGTTCAAATCAATAATGTAATTTCTTTCAAGTTCTATAATGTTGCTCTTGCACATTATAGAATACAATGTTACTAAATATTAAACATTTTTATAATAAGAAAGGAAAGTACATTGATAAAATTATATACCATTCTAGTAATTTTTTTTATTGTTACTAATGTGTGCAAGTTTAGGATATATATTCCTGACTGATTCCATGGATGAAAATAAATACACATGATATGTAATAACATTTACAAAATAATATTTTAATATGTACTATATCGATGTATTTTTAAGTATAAAATATATTATGTGTTAATGTGTTTCTTATATTAGATAATAAAACCAATTATTGGTGATTGATTTTGAATTATACTGAAAGAATATGTGTGTTCACCGTTATGTGTTGGAAATTAAATTAAGGAAGATATCCCAAAAAATAATATTAACCACACAATCCACCAAAACACTAGGGAAAATGAGAAAAGATTAATTTTGGGAGCTATTAGACATAGAATTCGATAGTGAATAACAGCAATGTAGTACCACATACGTGTAATGGATTTGATGATTCTTATCATCCACTATGGGGGTCAATCATGATAGACCATCTGAGAGAACCAAAAAAAACGTATTACATTGAACCTATTATGGGGTACATTGATTTATTAAAAAGTATTTTAATACATTATAGTTCAATATGGGATACTCTTAATGACAATACTATTCATTTTTAATACATGGGTAATGAGATATTCAAATGAAGCTAAATAGAATCAAATGTTGGAAGATGATATTTACACCAGTTTTCTTCTACTCAGGTTATAGAATATTCATGAGAGGAGGAGCTTGTAACACATGTTACTTATGATTTATGAATAAGGTCCTTAAAATATTGAGTATAGACTATGATAATACATTAAAATTGACAAATACTAAGGTTAGCATTACTAAAATGACCATGAATACAACAAAGAATTACATTGAATGGAGATGTCAGGAATTATATGTTGGTAGTAACAAATTAGCATATAAATAGAATTTTTTTAAAAGGAAAATATTGTTTTCTTCGTATGACATTAATGTATTACTTTACTTCATATAACCGGTTTGTACATATTTTATAAGAATATGACGTTTTTATTATCTTATGATATGATTTTGATGATTATTATTACAATATTGAATGGTTATATATATCATGATATATGATTATCATGATTCAAGCCACTTAGTTGATTATTAATTGTAGGAGGTAGATTCACAATGGCTTTTCAATATAATTAAGTTCAACACCACATGGATTTTTACATGTCACACTGTTTTTATTAGAAAATTAAATATATTTTTCTATATGATTTGGAATATTTATTATTCATCATATTTACTAGGAAAGTTAAATTAATATCATGAAGATTACAGGTATATTCTTTTAAAATGGGTATGATCTTTCATACATCAGGTGGATAAAATGAATATCATGTGTTTAATATGATTAAGATTACATGATTTATAACTAGAATATTTATAGAGTTATAATTGATGAAATTTATCAAAACATAAGATTTCAATATTTTTATAAAATGGAATATAAAATGATGTGACAATAGATAAATGGTGTCAAAGGGTTCATCTATATTATTCTTATATCTCTATTTCTGTGTTAAAAAATAAAAACTTTTATATAGATATCTAACTATAAAATTAATTATAAATATTTGTAGAGTTGAATAAATATAAATTAACCCCTTGAAAAATTGGGAATCCTTGATGAAATATTAACTATTTAATAAAATGAAGTAAAACATGATGTTTATGAGGGATTGTCAGTTTCTATATTATTGGTTATTCATGTTATGAGACCCTTACTGACAGGGAAACTATTATGATTAATATACATAGTGGGATTGAGAGATAAAATATAACCAATTTTTAAACAAAATGTTTCTACATCATTTGGAATGTTGAAGATATGATTCTTCAAAGAGGATTTCATGTTCTAGATTATGTGGTGAAATATGAAAAAAATGAGTGATATATTTCATGATTTGATGAAGGGTCATTAAATAATTGTCATTGATAGTAAAATATCTCCCATGGATACTGGTTTAACCGGTGTAAACAATTTTATACATTCAATATACTTATTGTCCCTATATTTTGGTATTTTTATGATATTAGAAAAATCATCATGTGTGACTTGAACTACACCTGTAATCACAATAATTCTATTATGATAATAAAATAATTGTACCTAACATATTTTAAAAATTATAGGTATTACTGTCTCACATTGATGCCAATATATATAAATATTTTGTGTCAGTATTATCATTTATTTCATCATTTCAGTGTAAATTGAGGTTGGAGAGTGCTTTGATTGATCTGTTACATTAAATTGGGGAAGGTGTTTGAGTGTAAGAGATTATTTTTAAAATATATCATAACAATGTGAAAATTGGGTACATTGATTTTCCCCACCCATATTTGTATCCATGGATGATAAAAGAGACACTATAAGTTGTATATAAGAATGGCTATGCCCTTCCTTAGACCAAAACAATACCCCGTTTTATTTACAATCTCTATATAAAGTCCATAACATAAATATATTTAGAGAAGCCTCAGTGGAAATAGTTTTTCATCACCCATATTGAAGTGTTAATGTTTTTTATGGTAAAATATTTTTAAATATTATTTAAATGGATATAAATAAATTTTGAAAAAATCATAAGCGACAAGAAAGATCTATCAAAACATTAAACTACTACAAGTGAAAATTATCATCTATAAAATATCATTAAAGTAATAATTTTGGGTAATAAAGCTAAATTTAATAAACCAAGATTTTATTTTATATTTTCTATTAAAAATAACTATACATTCAATAGTGAATACCCCACGCAAAATTTATCTTCATCGATTATAGAATATCATTATTTAAATTTCGTTGTTATAAACTAGTCATTGGGCATGTAGACATTAATATGAATAAACACATTATAAAAATATGAATATATTTTTGATATAATTCAATTTAATTTATAAATTAGTAATAAATATTTACTCAATTTTTATTAAAGAAAATATATGTTTCAAAAATACATTTTCTCCGAATATGTGTTTTATTCAATTTTACGTGTATGTTTGGTAATAAATTAGAGATACTTGTTAAAAAAATTATTTGAAAATTTGTACATATTTTAATTAAATCATCATGTCATAATAGTATAAGTATTATTATTTTTTGTTTTTTCTAAAAATATTAATTTTCTAATGAATAGTAAAATTGTTGATTTTTTAAAGTAATCATTTTTTTCGTTATATTCATTATTTGAAAAGTCATATTCTATTTGGAATTTGGATTAAATGTAAAATATTATTTATTTTATCAAAAATAATATTAATAATACTATATGATTCCATATTATACATGATTTTAGATTAATTTCGTTTTTTGGGGTAAAAATGAACATTATATACACTGATTTTTCATTGCGTTTTTTACATTTATTTTAAAATATATTTCTTCCACCTCTAGTAATATAATATTCCGAAATTGATTCAATATTTTGAATCATGATGATCAAATATTAAAATTATTTATCTTTTATTTTTTTCCATTATAAAAAGTAAACAAGGTAATTAATTTCCTTCTCAATAAGGGTAAAACCTGTAAAGCTAAGTTAATGTTATTGGGTAAGGATAAACATCACACTAAAACTTGTCTATATCCTATTGTATATGTTTTTGTTTCAACCAAATATATATTTTAGTCGTTAAATAATTTATTTAAAAACAATATATATAATTTTATATCCCATGATTGACTTTTATGAACGTTAATTATTTGTTATACAAATAAAAAACTATTTTTTGGGGTTTCATTTATATTTTTGGTTGGAAGTTTACATTAGGTTATTTATTAATCCAAATATATTAAAATTTTATTTTTTATTAGTTAAACAAAAAATTAAATAAAATTCCTACATGATTTCATGTTGAAATTAATTTATATTATTAACATAGGTATTTTCATCAAAACTATTTTTTCATGAAATTTATGTGCTTATATTGAATGAAAATTTTACGTCCTACAAATATTTAATCTGATAAAATTGATTAAAAAACATAAATCATCATATAAAATTTTTGTTATAATTTTCCTTATATTTTTTTCATATAATTATGTTATCATGATAGAGAGTTCAATTTTAATGGTCAAGGTTTAAATATCCTGAAATTGGTTTAACGTGGTGATAGGGATTAAAATGTCTCTAAAATGTAACTAAATGTAAAATTTTGAGTATATTTATTGCCTATAACATCTTATATTTTAATTTTTGTTACATTAATTCCACATTATAGGATTATGATATATTCTATTTCTAAATATTTTTAGTGATTCCAACTATGTACTTTCTATAACTTATAAAAGGGAGCCACCACTTATCTTTTATTCATAAGTTTCTAGCACTACAGATCAAAGAAGAACTACCCAAAAAACTGTATATAATTATTCAGTACATCATATATCTTCTTTTCATACCCTATTACCATATTAATAAAGAATAATGTTTGAACAAAATGAGGTCACATGAAGAATAGGTAACCATCTTACCAGACTATTTCAACATTATTTATTCTTCTACATCCTATAAATATGTTGTATGAATTTTAACATGAATAATAATTTGTCATAAATATATTTATATGTTAATATTATTTTGGTAAGACCATTTTTAACCAACTTTTTATCAAATAAGAAATTAATGGATCACGCATGCTTACATGAAGACTATCTCCCCCATGTGGTGATATGATTAATTTTTCATCATGATTATTCATGGTTGGTTTTTATGATTGATATAATTTTTGTACATTTAATATATTACGTAGTTATTCTTTATAAATAAAAATATATTCTTAGTTTTCTTACCTTCGCATCTGTAATAAAATGATAAAGTCACTCGTGCAAACATGTAGACTATCACCTCTATTATGTAAATAGTTATAAAATGGAATATAATGTACCAAAATTGTAATTATATCAGGATTAATATTTTCTATATTATATAAACATGATCAATGTACAAGTATAAAACCATTCGAACCGAATCATGCATGAAAAACTAAACTGTTATCACCTTGAATAATGATTTTAATAAACAATTATTAATTAAAATGTAATATAATATTCTTAATAAATAATACGTGGTACCATAAGTATTAATATGTTTCTTATAGACATAAAAACTTTTTTATTTTATTGTACATCAGTTTATAAATCTTATAAATCTAGTCAGACATAAGGTAATAGGCTTCCATCTAAATTTCAATTCATTAAGCATTTTTTTATATTATTCACCTAATTTATTTTATATGGTTAATTCAATTCCCCTTTGAAATATTATATAATTGATAATTATTGATTATTTTTATTTGTTTATTCAATTCATTTTTACACTTTTACTAGTTATTTAATGAAATGTTATTAAATATATAAAGAAATGCAGGTCTCAATTACCTTTCATTGAGACTGAGGTCATTTTCACTACAAGAATTATTTTATGTCATGTATAGACATAGAAGTCGTAGTATTTTATCTTTCATTCAAAAAATTCTAGAGTATTTCAAATAAATTTTTTTTATCCTTCAATTTTATTTAGATTTTAATGTTATCATTGGGGTAGAGAAATTTTCTTTTAAAACATATTTTAATGTATTCCATTAAAATCATCCTCCACCATATCCATGTTCTAAATAAAGTATCATTTTTTTTATTTATTAAACAAATATTATAAAATTTACTTTTAAACTAATTTTTACTTTTTTATTAAATTTTAAAAAAGTAATGTTCTCCATATTTACTTTATAGATCATTTTGACATTTTTTTACCAAATTGTAAAAAATAGTTATTTTATTAATATATACGGTCAGAGAAAACATTCCCACTATTTTAACTATTATATATTCTCAAGATTACATTTCTGGTTTTGACGGTTATTTTCAAAAAAAAATTATATATTTTTTGAAATTTTATTTAAAATAAAATCTAAATAAAAGGGTATAATTTTCTTAAAGTACTGTAAAACAATTTAGAAGTGATTTATAAATTTTTTTCTTACAAAAAACCAATAATTTATTTGTGATTTATTGACTTTATTTTCCTTTCTAAAGGAATATTTTTTTAATTTCTGATAAATTTATGGTTTTATATCAACATTTATTGAAAATATATTACATATTAACATTAATTTATTCAATTTATTATGATCATTTTCTATATAACTCTATATTATTCATTGTAAATAATTTTTCTTCTTCATGTACATAATATTTGTATCATAGAAAAATCCATAACCACTTAAACTACATTGATGATGTTTCAATATTATATCATTTATATATACGATATCATCTATGGGAATATTATTTCATTGATTATTTAATTGATTAGGGAAACAATTATTTATTATATTCTATAATAAATTTTTTTTAATTTTTGACATATAATTATTTTTTAGAATTAATTTTATTTATCATTAATATTACGAGGAATGAATAGGGCATGAATATGAGAATATGGCCCAATTATTGATATTTCTTTGATGAATAAATAGTTTTCATCTCAAAAAAAATTAGGCATGAAAAATTAGATAGGCATTTGGTTGATACATACCCATCTATTGAGAATAATGTCATGGTTGAAAGGCCTTGATGCAATAATCCATGATAACATGGATGATGCCTTGATTGAAGGTTTATGAGTGTCCAAATTTATTCATTTCTTTTATAATGATTTTTTTTTTCATTTTCCATATGATTTACAGGTAATATTATCCACTCTCCCATATATATTATAAAATTATTACCCATTATAGCTTCAATTATTCATTACCCGTATTGAGCATCTGACACACCCTTAATTTTTCCCCTTAGTCTGTGAAGAAGGATATTTTGAATGAATTCATGGATGAAAGATAAATTCATATAATATATATATATATATATATATATTTCAAATGTAGTATTAGAATCATGTATGTATCTTGATTTTTAAAACAACAAATCTAATTCACACTGCATGTTGTGATACCTTGTCTCTGATACAAATATAATAAAATAAACATCTTCTCTTGTTTACTAGAGATATGGGGTTACAATTAGTATCATATAAATATTAGTATGAAACAAGTGAATTAGAATTTAGATTAACATAAAAAGCAAGAAAATTAATATAATATCTTATTATATTTGATAATATTTGAGGAATTTTTATTGCATGGATCAATATTCAATATGAAATTGGTCAAAAAAAATTCTGCCATTGATTAGGGTTGTATCGTAGAAGATGGAAGATAAACAAAAATTGTGGTCAATATAGAGATTACCATGTTATTTTTTTAAATGTATATTGATGATACCGTAAGATACGTTAAGTACTATAAAGATAATGAGAATCACATGATAATAATTCATCATTTTATGAGGAAAATTAGTTATATGGATATTTAGAATATTTTAATGTTGATTTACTTATTTTTTTATTCATAATAAAATTGTCTCTATGGATGGAATACATAATAATATTAATAAGGAAAAGGAAAATTAAAAAATATACCTCATAAAAAATTTAATCCTTAAGGATTTAGAATTTATTGTAATTATAGTTATATTTGAGAATATTTGATTATTATGTATTTTTATTTTTCATTCATAATTTTAATGATGATTAATAGAAAACAAAAAGTACGTTTCTAATAACATTCGGTTGTATATAAAATATCAAAATTGTAAATTTTGATGAAAATATTATGAGTGGTATCAATCACCATGAAAAATAATTTTTATGATAATATAACATTTTGGGAATAATAATTGTTCGTGTTGGTGATCCCTGTAATTTTTTTAATAGGTATTTTATGCTCCATAGCTTTCTTAATAGGCAATACTAATCTTTAAGGAAAAAATTAGATACTATAAATAATAATTACTTATATGTGAATTTGTTAAACAAAAGGTTAAATTAAATATATGAATTATAATAACAAATTTATATAAAATATATATTATTTTTAAATATTATGAAAATTTATTTACTGATTCAAAAAAATATGTACCCAATTTTCCTTAAAGTTATTTGATGATTCAAAAATAAATTTTCTATAAAAAACATTTTTTCATTTTATGTAGGGAAATTATATTTATTTTATTCCATTTTAAAAAATTTATTTGGAGAATTAATTTTTTTTAAATATTCATGTCAATGTTATATTGGGTGATGTGTTGAAATTTTTTCTATATTTATATTTTTCAATGAATAGTGAGGAATGACGATTTTTTGTAAAAATGTCATTTCAATCAATTACGTTATGTAATTAAATGGTAATATTATATTTTGTATTAGGTTTTAAATAGATATTTGATCTATTTTATTAAACAAAATGTAAATAAATAACTAAGATTCCGAATTATATTTCAGTTTTTTATTAAGATCACTTAATGCTTAAAAACTCTATTTTATAAAAAATTATTTTCCATTTTGTTTTATGAAATTATACAAAACTTTATTTATTAAATTATATGAATTTAATCATAAATAAATATTTTTAAATTTATAATTATGATTTTCAATTTTTTTAAATGGTTTTTTTATTTTTAGTCACTATAAATCGTAACGGTCATAATGTTTTGGACCATGACTATGATTAAAATGGAAAAAGGGATTTAACAGTCTTGTAAGGCCAAAAAATATACCTAGAACATGGATTTATCATATTGAATACTTTTTTTTGAAAAAAATAAATTTTATATACAATTTTTATTTATTTATTTCCACCTTCATTAATTATAACATTTAAATTTTTATAGGATAATAACAAATTCTGAAGGATGATTTATTTATTTTAATATATCATAAATATTTTTATTGAGATAAAAATAAGTTGTTAATTAATTTAATTTTTCACTTTGAACATAAATTTATTATTTTATTTGAGATTTTATTTCAATTTTTTGGGATGATATAGTTTTTTATACGATTACACAACTTCGATACAATACTTTACCAAGTTGTATAAAAATCAAGGTGAATAATTCTCCAAATAATAAAATTCTTATGTTTTGGTTAAAATGTGGAATATAATAAGACTAATAAGTAAATATAAGGTATAAATTGTTTAATGGTTCTTATATTATTATTACATTCATGTATTGATGTATTTGAAGTTAAATTAAATGAATAATACCAAAATGACATAAATACTTTTTTATGACAAAAATATTTTATTAAATAAAATAAAAAATAAAAAATATAGATAATATGTGGGATTTGGATGGTCAATAATGATTTTTCTAGTCCAATTTTTATCCATTTTTCTTGTAATTAGTAAATTTATGATCTTTAAGGGATAAAAAATCTATCAACATAGTTATGGTTATAATGACATTATCAGGGGGTCAAACAATATGACTGGATTTAAAATGTTTCATAAAAATTCAAACATTTTATTAGTTTAAGTAAACTAAAAATTATCATGTCCTAAAATTGAAATTATGTTCATTTGGTTACATATGATAATATTATGAATTGTATTATATTTAAAAAATTTATATAATTCTAACTATATTTATTCCTTCAATTATAAAATAGAATATTTTATCTCCTTTATTAATAATGATTGAGAACAATATTTTATCCAATACCTTCCATAATAACTTCCCATATTCTTCAACTTTATAAAAGATAAAATTTTATTCCCATAATACTATCCTATGATGGACTAAGGTGTAAGTCAAAGGAGGTCTCTCAAAGAAGGGGTAATCATCTTACATAATTCATTCAAAGTTTATTTCTAATTATAATTCATATAAATATGGGTTATACCTATAATCAGTATTAATCAGTACAAAAAATATATATGTTATTATAATTATGGTAAAACCCTTTTAACCTCTATTACATCAAATGGGAAATGAAAGAACAACTCATTCGGATGTGAGGACTACAATCTCCACATAGTGATATCATTCATTTTCTGTCACCATCTTTAAAGTTTTGTCATTATAATAGATTTAATGTATATATATATTATTTATGCTCTAATTATTTTTCATAATTATAATTTCTTATATACCTTTATAACTTCCCGTCCATTAGAAAATTATAACGTATCTCATGTGTATGTGTGGAGTATCACCTCTATTGTGATTCATTATTCATTTATTTATTAAATGGATAGTAATAATGATTTTTTTATTGAATACACATGATATTTGTGATATACTTTTTATTTTTTAAATGAAAAATAGGGTTGAATTTTCTTTCATCCCATTCATCAAAATGATGAAACATTAGTCATGTGTATATACATATTACCATCTCCTCAAAGTGATGCAATACATTTTTTATCTCTACTATTTATTAATATTTATAAATGAGTATATAATGATTACATATGATACTTATTATTTTAGTAAAACTAAATAGATTATAGAAGCATGATTAAATTACAATGACAAGAATTGTTGAACCAAAACCTACGTAAAAACTGTTACAGTTATTACCATGAACATTGCTTTTAATAATGAATTATTAATATACCAGTGAAAATATGTGACATGTACATAAGATATTCTATGATGTGAATTAATATGGTTCCAAAGTATATTTATAGTAAATCTATTTTTATATACCTATTGTTTTAACCTTTATAAATTACCAATAGACTTGAGTTAAGGGTTTCTCATCTCACTTATATTTCAGTGAGACATATTCAATATTCCCCATTTGTTTATTTTTTCTTCTATATATAATCCCAATGTACAAATTTTGTTATTCTTCACATAAAAAATACGGGTATTCCAAAATCCATATAACATTATCTCCTTCATGAGTTTTTTATTCTCATATCACCAGAGCGGTATGAGTTTGCTGTACAATCTCATTTCATTTTGAGATTGTATATTAAAATTTTAATTTAACGGAAATTTCATCGATATTATCTATTAAACCCCCTTTTTCATATACTGTGGTTATCTATCCATTTTTAACGTTTTATTACAATTTCCACTCTTCATTACTAAATATTTTTTATTTTTTATAAATAAATATTGACCATATTTCCTCTATGGTTGAAAAAAAATCTTGCATGGCCATGCTCTTCAAAACCATTTATGGAAATTTTTAACAACATTTGATATGTTTTAAAAACATACTTTTTTTAATTTAGTTTTACTTTTTTAAAAATTTATTAAAATGAATATTTAAAAAAAATTGACGAATTTGATTCTCACATTTTACAAATGTGTGAAAATAATATTCTCATTTAACATATATGCTGTGAAAATATTTTCCTCCCATCATGTTCATTAAACAATTGGATGATTCATTTTCATGATTCCATGGTATTTTCAAATAAAATTTTATCCATATTGTTTTTTAAATTATTATTTTTGAAATAAATTTTCTCCAATTCAAAAGGGTACTTTACTGAAAAAAGTAATCTAGTTATCTTTACTAGAAATTTTTCATTCTATAAAAATATCATTTTTTGTTACTTATAATTTTCTGAGGATATTATCTAATGATACATAAATTGTTCATTTTATGGATAATTTATGATTATGATTATTGTATTTTTACATAACACATTTATTATATGTGGGTTATGCTATGATTATATGATGAATGTTTTTTATCTTATGACACAAATATGTATCAATTTTCAATTTTATGGGTTGTTATATTATAAAACATAAAAGGGTGATAACTGAAAGAACCCAGATCTTCTTTTTTAGGTATGTATTTATTTATGGGTTTTTTTGAGAAAAATAAGAGTTTTTGGAAATTTTAGGAGTACATTCCATGTAGGCGGTTTCCGCGGGTAGCCATGTGAAGGTCCTATAACTTCCAAAAACATGGTCGTGTGAGGTGACATAGAGACTGCCTGAAGTAGAGGCTGGTTAAAGTAAGTACAAGTCATGTATACTTGAAGAACACCAAGTGTAATTTCTATTTATTTCATTAAATGGGCCAAGGTCATGTCTCAATCACAAATTTATCATCTTATCTGGTCGTCTTTTCCAAGAACATTAGTGGTCACCAATTCATCTACGAGCCCCCAACTTGCCATCTGTTCTCCGAATAAACCTCCATTGCTTCCATTATAATCTCCATGGTATTCACTTCCTTCTTTTAGAGCCTAGTTTACGGATTCATCTTCTTTCATGAATTATCCTTGGTTGAACATTTTTGAAATTTTTTTATATCTACTACATTCTAGATCGATTAATGGGTCGGTGATAGAGTATATCGATCTTACAACATCGATGTTGGTAGTTTGTGCCGTTCCATTGTGAGTCATTGAGTTATATGTGCATGAAGTTCCCAATACCATTGTTCGAGGTATTACATGTTTATGGTTATTATTACTATTATTTCTTTCTGTGACTTTTTTTCTTGAGTAGAGAATTTATGATTCTAAATTGGGTTATTTACCTTGATATGGATGTGTGGCCCATGTTTTCTTTATATTGACTATTTGGTATAGCTTTGCATGTCTGGCTACTTTATTTTCCATTCCTAGTATTATTTGGATGGAGTTAATTTATCATAAAATTTATGAGATACAGTAGACTATTTAGACAAGTGGCTCTTGTGGTTTACATTGGATACAATACACTGTTTTGTTACAAATGATTTACATAGGGATGTGGGAACCTGGTGTAGTAGACCATAGATAAAATGAACCCTGAGGACTTCTCTAGAGTGTTTGTTTACTTTTACACATAGAGACCATAAGGGGGTGTACTTTGTGCTCCCTCAGAGTGTCTGTAGTTCCTCTTTATGGGACCACATGACAAATTGGATGTTGAGTGCTTCCCCAGAGTGTTTGTAGTTACCAATACGAGAGAACATGTGGAATTGATGGTGAGGGCTTCCTCAGAGAGTCTTTTCTAAAGCATAACTAGGGGTGTTAAAATATGAGTACATCCCAGAGGGTTTCTTGTCAAAGATTGGTTGAACCATAGGGGTCAGGATGTGAGAACAACCCAGAGGGTTACTTATGGTTGTTGGTTGCTTAACTAATAAATGAAAATAGATATAATTTAATGTTAGGGTTATTTACATTAAGAAATTCCATGTTTATTTCTTCATTTTTCATATTGGATGCAATATATTTTCAATGACTATTAGGAATATAATATTTTGTGGTTACCTAAAGGGATTTGCCTCACAACATTTTTGGATAATGAATTTTAACTCAAATAGATTATATTGTTACAGGTCCAAATAAGGTTAAGCTCCCTCTATGTTCAGGTACATGATTACTGGGGAGATGAAGATCATGGTACCAAGATGATGCTTGCGATCTTGTTGAAGTTTAATTTTTTTTCATTTTAATTTGGTTTAGTACTGTATTCCAGCACTGAGACTTGTTTGCTGCTTTCCTAGACACATTTATCATGAATCATTTATATATGTGCTCGAGTTTATTTTTTAGTCACCCTCTATTGACCTATTGTATGTTATTATTACTGCTTCTACTATTTTTATCTAATTATTTCCACTGCATTACTCTGAAAATGAGGTAATACTTTCCCCACAATCACACACAATCCCCATACTTCTTGTCAGCAACCTTTTTAAGTTGGGGAAATGAGATTGAGGCCATGTGACCAACTGGGTACGGAGAACCTCTAGGAGGCTTCCGGAACCGGGACGTTACAAAGTGGTATCAGTGGAATTATTTTCTTCTTGACATACTATTTGTATCATATATCAATAGATTGGAAGGAATATGTACTTTTTAATATGTTTTTCTCAGAAGTAGTTATCCTCTGTACTGGAAAAAGCCAATTTACGTCGTATATTGTCATTTTTCTGGTATTTCAATTATTGTAGTTGATTTGATTTAACCATTAGGTGGTTCACATGTTTTGTTTTGTTATCATGGATGTCATTGAAGTTCTATTCCGGTTGCAACCTGGTGAGATGAGGGCATTCCATCTCATGCATCATATAGGCACTTGCTAGAGATAACATGTCATGCATTTTTCCATTCCATTTAAGATGCATTACTGATTGATTGTTTTTGTGATTGATGTTATGATTGATATTCTTATTGTTTTCATAGATACCTTTATTTAATACCTTCTTTTTGAAAGTATATTTAATTGTGTAAGGTTTAGTTTTAATGAATTCTAAACATTGGTTCTTGAGTTGTTATGGGCTCTCAGGGTTCAAAATTTGGTGGATCATTGCATTGTTATGTTTGAATATGAAATTTATAAGATTCCAATATTTGATTCATAGGGTGTATGGGACCTTACATATCAGAATTTGAAAATTTAATGTTCTTTTTAGAGTTTTCTGGGTTCTAGAGTAGTTTTAGATGCTTACTATATTGAAAAACCCAGAATATGCAACAAGTAATGGTAAATACATGCCAAGTATCATTCTGTTCAGATAGAAATTATTTTTATTAAGTACATGTTGTGTATTCCCTAAACATGTTACTGACTCCGTGGTCTAAGACACATGGTCGTGAAATATTTTTTGAAGCACACCGTGTACCTGAAGTACTCACTGAGTGTATTGACAGTGTGTCTAGCCATGTGACAAACAACATCGGTGGATAATGTTAAGTCAGTACACAGCATGTCTGGCACAAAAACACAGTGTATGGTCAGCCGTTTAACCCACCATGTGACTAACAATACGATTTGGTGACGTATTACTAGTACATGACGTTTTTGGCCCAAACACACTGTGATTTCTTGTTCTAGGGGAACCGTGTGGGTGAGTTGTTTAGAAGGACTCGGGAAGGGGAACACGATTCATGTACAAACCATGTTTTGGAGGAACACGCCATGTGTATGGGGTGTTACATGACTTGGGATAGAAGGAGTACATGCCCATGTGAAGTATTAAAGGAACAGCCCATGTAAGACTTACACACATTTTTTATCCACCTCTTAAAAATCATGAATACTTTATTTCTCCTATTCCCTTTTCAAACATCTAATTTTCAGTCGTTGATTGTATTGATGTAAGTGTGCGCTTGACCATACAGTGTCATGCCACTGAGATGTCCTCTTGTTGTATGCCAGATATAGGGTAGTGATCAGACACTGGACATGGATGATTATGGACTACCAATAGATCTTCATATAGTGCCAGTCTTGGAAAAACTATAATCCCATATGCAGGTGTGATGCACAGTTTCAAGAGGGCTTCATGATGTTCATGAAGACCATCCAATAAGTACCACATCATGCCACTTCAAGGGAAGACCAGACACAAGTTTTTCCTTAGCAGAATCCTTCCATTGTAAAAGGGGAAGGAGGAACTCAGGCTGCAGACTAATAGATAGAATCCATGATCTCTCTCTTAGAGCATTTGGAGAAACCTCCAGAGAGGAGGTTAAATATCACAACATATATGCTTCAAGATTTAATCATTAGATGATGGGATGTGATCTCAAAGGTGGGACACCAATAGGTTATTTCTTGGGATGAGTTCTAGTGTTCCTTTTATGACTACATGTAACTAGAGACATTGAGGGCCGATCGAGCCTAAGAGTTCATTAGTCTAAAAAATGGTACGCTCTCAGTCATGTAGTACTATTATTGCTTCACAGAGTTGCAGTGTTTCACACATATCCCATTGAGTTATTATTGGAGAGAATGTTTTAGGATGTTCTCTAGAACAACATCTGATATCAAGTTAACATATTTAGACTAAATTTCATCACATTTATAATCAACTAGGTGATGATTACAGAGCGAAATTTGGGGGATTTAGGAGCTGTGATCCAGGGAGGTTTGACATCTAGAGTTGGTACCCCACTTAATGATAGTAGAAAGTGCTAAAAAGAGTCTACATGCAGATATAATAGTAAGCGAGATACTTATTCTGGTAGCAAGGTGTCATACTAACAATTATAAATCAATGGGAGTACAAGACCACTTTCCCAAGAGACTTAGTGGAGTTCCGATCTTATGGGAAGATGAGGCATATTTAGTGTTTCTATCAGATCATTTCATCGGTAGCTGGTGACAAGGGTTTAACTATGACCCTGTGTTTTGGAACAGCACCACCAGTTCCTCATTATTCTGGGAACTGGAGTTGTTCTGTCCATTTAGGCAGAGGTGGAGGTCATGACTGTGGTAGCTAGTTATCAAGATTTCAGAAACTTCCAGGTGGATCAGCTCAGGGTGGTCAGGTAGGGTCATTGAGCTGCGATACATGCCAGAAATTT
Organism: Viscum album; assembly: GCA_963277665.1. Taxonomy (NCBI): domain Eukaryota; kingdom Viridiplantae; phylum Streptophyta; class Magnoliopsida; order Santalales; family Viscaceae; genus Viscum; species Viscum album. The sequence goes on from OY728162.1 coordinate 135,090,805, forward strand.
GTAGTTGAGTAGACCCTTTAGAAGTTAGATCTCGAACCATCTACATTTTGTGGTATGATTCTAGTTTCCTCAGTCTTAGCTTCTTCACTTTTCGATAAAGGGGGTTCCCATAGTTTTATATCTCTTTATTCTGTGGAGATCCTTAGGATCATTGTCATTACATCATTTGATATCATGAATTTGGAAACTCTTTTGGGGATAGGACTACTAGTTTTTGTCAGTGAAAGGAGTTCCCTTTTGAGGTTACTGGGTGTCACTTCTTATGGGACCTCTATGTACTAGAGATGACAGACTGTGATTTTATTCTCGGAATGGACTTGTTAGTTTTCTTCTAGGAAATTGTTGATTAATCTCAATATAGGGTGTATCCTTTTTAGATAAGGGAATTATGATGTTTAGGTGAGAAGATAAGGACTCGAGCATCATGGGTGGGGAGGAGTTACAACCCTGATTTCTATTCTATATTTTGATGACCAGGGGACTTCACAAATGGAAATTCCTCTAGTAGTGGATTGTTTCAGGAATGTATTTCCAGAGGAATTTTTAGGTTTGTCTCTTGAGAGAGATTTAATTTTTTTTATTAATCTTGTGCTAGGAGAGACACCAGTGTCCATTCCTCCTTATAGGATAGCTACACTAGATTTAAAGTAGCTAAAATTTAATTATAGGAGTTACATTCTAAAGGATACGTCTGACCCTGTACATCTCCTTGGGGTCCTCCTATCCTATTTAGGAAGAAGGTTGATGGTACCCTCAGACATTGTGTGGATTATCTGAAGCTGAACCAGTTGACTGTCAAGAACCGATATCCCTTACCAACAATTGATGATCTATTTTATCATCTTTGAGGAGCCTAGGAGTCCTCAAAGATTGAAATGAGGTCCATTTATCAGCAGTTGAACATTAGACTGTTAGATATACCTCTTACTACCTTTATAAGTAGGTATGGTCAATATGAGTATGTGGGGATGCCGTTTGGTCTCACGAACATGCATACAGTTTTCTTGGCACTAATAAACTGAGTATTCCATTCATACATGGATTCTTTCATTGTAGTCTTTGTGGACTATATCTTGGTGTACTATAACACTCGACATGACCATGCTAACAATCATTAGATAATTTTTAGTATGCTAAGAGGGAATCCGTTATATGATAAGATCTCAAAATGCCACATTTGGATAGACCAAATTCACTTATTGGGTCATGTTATCTCAGAGACATGAGTGTCAGTAGACCCATAGAAAGTGATAGAAGTAGTTTCCTAAGAAAAATTAAAGAACTTCTTTGAGGTATGAAGTTTTCTAGTGTTGTCTGGATACTGCAAACACTTTATACAAGAAATTTCACTCTTACCATCGCCACTGATGGTCCTTACTAAAAAGGGTGCGATGTTTTTCAGAACTTATTCTTGCGAGTCAGCCATTTGTGATCTGAATGGGAGGTTGACTTCAGCACTGATACTAGTATTTCTAGATTCGTGAAAGAGCAATACTCTTTACAGAGATGCATCAGGTATCCGGATGGGAACTGTGATAATGCAGGTAGAAGGAGACGTTTCGTACAAGTCTCGACAGTTGAGGCCACATGATAGGATTTACCCGAAGTATGATCTTGAGTTGGCATAATTCGTTCATGATTTACACTATTGGAGAAATTATCTTCTAGGAGATAATTTTTTGGTTTTCACCAACCACAAAAGTCTCATGTATATCTTCACTCAGCGTGATCAAAATATAGGACAACGAAGGTGGGTTGAGTACCTTCTATCATTTGACATTGAGATTTCTTACATGCATGAGAAAGGCAACGCAATAGCTAATGCGTTGAGTAGGAGGAGTCAAATACATGAATTTAAAGAGGCTAGCAGTGAGTGGAAGATTAGGTCTCTATTCACTAAGATGCATTTGGAGGTGAATGACAGACAATTAAAATCATTTTTTTCTTATGTAGTTGTTACTCATACTCTATATGATTGAGTGAGAATGAGGAAACTACCAGATTCAGAAGGCCTAGTCCTACGGGAGAGTGTGTCATGATTGGACCTTATTCTTGGATCGAGCATGGTTATGGATGAGATCATTTGCTTTTATGGGAATGTATGGGTGTCATTAGTCATACGTGAGTGGATGATGTGGAAATTTCATTCCTCGATTTGGGTAGTTCATCCTAGTGTCCACAATATGTATCGTGATCTAAACCTTTAGTATTGATGGACAAGTATAATGGGAGATGTTGTTGGTTTTCTCATGTGGTGTTCCTCCTGTTAGTAGGTGAAGGAGGAGCATCAGTGACCAGCAGAGCTTTTGCAGCCGTTACCCATTCCTGAGTGGAAGTAGAATGATGTCGCAACAGATTTCGTGATAGGCTCACCAAGGTCGCCATGAGGTAATGACACAATGTGGGTTTTCATCAATAGACATATGAAAGATCATAACCTCTTATGAATCAAGGATACATTATGTGTATATGATATCTGATGGTTATACATTTGGGATATTGTACGTCTATAAGGGCTTTCACACTGCATTGCTTCAGACAGGGATTCCAGTTTTACTTCTCGGGTATATCATGGATTATAAAGGCCTTTGGATATACAGGTACTTCTCAGTAAAAATTAACATACTTAGAACAATGGAAAGTTCGAACATACGATTCAGGTTCCTGATGGCATGCTTTGAGAATGTGTCTTGGATTTTGGCGGTTCGTGGGAGAACTACATACCTCTTGTGGAGTCTTTTAACAAAAATAGTTTTAATGAAACTATTTATATGGAACCTTATGAGGCTTTATACGGTAGGCCATTCTGATCATCCTTTTGTTGGATAGAATTAGGAGATAAAACTACGGTGGTATCACATCTTGTCTAAGAGACCACATAGCACGTGGAGTAGATTTAGAAGAGGATGGATATTGCACAATCACGATATATGTCATATTCTGATCAACAAAGGTAAACTCTGGAGTTCAAGGTCGAAGATCAGTTTATTCGATGTGCCACACTATGTTTGGTACACAAGAGGATTATGAGATAGGGAAACCATTTTCTAAGATATGTTGGACCATTTGAGGTTTTGGAGAGAGTCGGGATGGTTACCTATAAATTGACGTTACCTCAGAGCTACTGGGCTATGATGACTTTTTCCATGTCTCTCATCTATGGAATTACATCTCAGACCAATACCATGTTTTTCATCCCGAGGAGGTTGAGTTATAGGAGAGAACATCTATCGAGCAACATCCTTTCCAGATTATTGAGCATAGTGTGAAGGTTCTCTGTAAGTGGTATGTTCCATTGGTACGAGTTCTATAGTAACATGGGCGATTACCGGATGAGACTTGGGAGAGGGAGGCCAATGTAAGATTACAGTGGCCCGAACTACTGGATGTTTCATCTTCTACACCACCTTACTAGTGAAATTTAGTGGTGAATTTAATTTAGGGGGATGTTTTTAAGAACCCAAATCTTATTTTTTAGGTATGTCATTCTCTTCCGGTTGATTTTTAGAAAAAAAAGGTTTCTAAAAATTTCTTTAGTACACTCTGTGGACTTATATGTACACGCCATGTATGCGGTTGCTGTGGGTATCCATATGCTGGCCATGTAACGGCCGAAAACATGGCTGTGTGGGGTGACCTGGAGACCTCCTAAAGTAGAGTTCGGTAAAATAAATTACACATGTTGTACCCTTGAAGAACATGTTGTGAACTTTCTTTTTATTTCATTAAATAGATAGGGGTCTCATCTAGTTCACAAATATATCTTCTTCTCTGTATGTCTCATCTAGGAGAATCTGTGGCCATCGATTCTTCTCTGAGCCCATGACTCACCATCCATTACCTAAATCGACTGTTTTCTATTGGGTTGGACTCTCAATGGTATTCTCTTCCTTCGTCTAGAGCCTCAATTCCTAATTTCTTCTCTTGCATGAGTTATCCACAGTTGAACGTTTTTGTCATTTTTGTACATGTACATCATTCTAGATCGATTTAAGGGCTGACTCTGGAGTATATCAATCTTAAAATGTCGAGGTAGGTGGTTTGTTACTATAAATAGTTATTCTTTGAGATATATGTGCAAAAGCGCCCAATACCCTTGTTTGGGGTCTTGCGTGTTTATGGTTATTAGCCCTGTTATTTACTTTTATGCCTTGTGTTCTTGAGAAGATGATTTATGATTTTACATAGGGTTATCTACCTTGCTATGGATGTGTAGCCCTTTTTTTGATATTTACTATTTGGTCTTTGTTTTCCTATTAGGATACATTGTTTTCCATGAAATGTATTGTTAGTATGGTGTGAATTTATCTGCCATGTTTTGAGATACTATAGAATATTTAGCCTATTATTTATTAAGGTTTACATTGGATGACATATACCATTTTTGCATGATTGATTTACATAAGGCTGTGGGAACCTGGTGTAGTAGACAATAGAGAGAATGGAAGTTGAGGACTTCTCTAGTGTGTATGTTTACTTTTTAATTGTGAGACCATAGGGGGGATGGAATTTAGGCTCCATCAGAGTGTCTACAGTTCCTCGTTATGAGACCAGAGGGTGAATTGGACATTCAGTGCTTCCCCAGAGTGTCTATAGTGACCAATACAAGACCATTGGGGGAACAGACAGTGAGTGATTTCTCAAATAGTCTTTGCTGAAACTAAACTAGTGGGGTTAGACCGTGGGTACATCCTAGAGGGTTTCTTATGATTTATTGTTTGAACCATAGGGGTTAAGATGAGTGTACTTCACAAAGGGTTACTTATGATTGTTTTTTTCTTAACTTATAAATGAAATTGTATTAATTTAATCTATAGGATTGTTTACTTTGAGTATATACTTGTTTATTGTTTTATTTTTCATATTGCATTTTATATATATTCATTGACTGTTAGGAATATATCATTGGGTGGATTCCTACTGGGATTCGTCTCACATCATATTTGGGACATGGTTTTGGGCCCAAACAGATTACATTGTTGTAGGTATAGATATTTTAAAGCGTTCTTCTACTTCAGGTACTTGATCATTGTGGAGCTAGATAGCATGGGAGAAAGCTGAGGCTTGGGATTCCGTTGGAGTTTATTTGTTTTCTTTGTTCTTTGGTTTAGTATTGTATTCCAGTTTTGTGACATGTTTGGCTTCATTCCTAGAAAAATGAATCATTCATAATTTATATATGTGCTCGATTTGTTTATTTCTTTATTCTTCTGTGGTTCACTTATTTCATGTTATTATTACTGCTTATGCTATTGTTATCTATTTATTTCTACAGCATTACTCTGCCAATGAGTGGATAGTTACCCCACTATCACACCCAAGGCCCTCATTTCTAGTCAGCATCGTTTGGCATTTGGGAAATGTGATTTAGTCCACATGACCAACTGGGAACGGGGCACCTTTGGGCAGCTTCTAGAACCAGGATGTTGCAGTAACATTTTAAACTAAGTAAGGGTAGTCACATTATAAACTATATTCGGTTGGTTTCATTATAAACCCACAACGAGTGGTATCATTAGAAACTAGATATTGTAGGGTCTATTATATCCTTTAATGAATTTTTTAAATAATGATATCACATGAGTTTATATGTACAATAAGGGGGAGTGATCATTGTTTGTATTGGAATTATGTATACAATGATATTTTTTGTAGTCATACTTGAATAATGAAATGACATTCTATACTTATATTCTTGACATAAAATTAAATCTTATGCTTATGATATGTTATAATGGCTCATGATATACTATTTATGATTATTTACACTTATATATTATGTATTTTCTGGAAAAAATATATGATATGATTCAATATTAAATATCTTTGAATAATTTGGTATGACATTATCAAGTCATGAAAATGTTCTCATAACATTATGCATACACACTCTTGTGATCAATTTTGTATATATTCAATTTCAACCCTTACTGAGCATATATACTCAAACTTTATTTTGTTTTCCTCTCTCCATGATATCAAGATGGCACCTATGAATGATTCCATCAATATAAAATTTGTAATAATATTTTCTCCCAAGAATTTGAGGTTTTATTTCCTGTATGAAAATGTATTATTAGAGGAACTTATGCATATAGTCTCCCAATACTATTAAACTATTATATCATTTAGGATTTGATATCTTGAATTATGTGAAAATTTATTTTGATTACTGTGGGATCTATGTTACATCTATCAATGTGTTACACAATCCTTTATGATTTTGTGTTCAAATATAATCGAGTATATTTGATGTTTTTTAGTCGATCATTTTTTATTATTGGGATTTTGAATATTGATATTCCTGAATTTTTATTCAAATTGATTGTTATATAAAAATTTTCTATCCATTTTGGTTTATTATAAGAGGTATAAAATTTCTTTATTTTTTAGATTATATGGTTGGTTAAAAATTTATTTCAGTTTATGAGGAATGAAACTTTCATCATGATCATGATGATTCATATAAAAGGATTAATTCGTGATTATGTAATAGGAAAAAATAATGAATGTATAATTTATTTTATATTTTCCAACAGCATATGAATTTCTCCAACTCACAAAAACTAATGAAAAATATGTCATGTCTAATGTAGAAGGTAACTCATCTACCATGGTATGTTTCTGAAACTCATCTTCATATATGAGTATATAATAGTTTATTAAAAAATATTTTCTTTTTTATAACCTCAAATATAACTTTCTTGATAAAAATTATAAACAAATTATTACTCAGGTTTGATTTGTTTTAGAAAATACGGCATAAAATTGAAAAGATGGAATTTTGGTAAGGAGGGGATAATTAAACACCACAATATTTCATTTTAAATTTTATTTTAATAAAATAACATTATATTCGATAGTTTTTTTCGTAAGTAACACCACGATTATACTAACCATAAAATTAAATTATTTAATTTTTTTTCATGGCATAGTCTCTGGGTTAATAAGAAGAATATGAATATAAAAAATACAAAAAATATGGATAATTTTTTTGTAAGATTTAAATTTATTTATTAATTCACAATAAATAATTACTGAATTTTCAGTTAATTTATTTTATACCTTATTTGTATATTTTCATCAAAAATAATTGGTGTTGCACTATGTGCATGGATATTATAATTAATTACTACCACTTTAATAAGTATAATTTCAGAAAATATACATATTTTTTTATATTAACAAGTAGAAATAGAATTATGATTTTTTTGAATGCTTATTTTTTAATGAAGAGTGAAAATACAAATTTTTTGAAAACACTGATTTACTTTCATTAAATAAAGTGATTTTAATGTCTCATTATATTTTCAATTTTTTTTAGATTAATAAAATCCATTTTATTAAATATATTCTAAATAATTCCATATAATCCTATATTATACTATATTTTGGTATATGTTCATTTTTGGTCTTACTAACAAATTTTTCGTTAAATTCTTTTTAATTTTTTTTGAACATTTATATTAAAATAAATTTATTCCCCTTTTATTAATATCTTCTTGTAAAATTGATTTCATATTTAAAATAATTATTTTAATCATTTTAAAAGAAATTCTTTTTCTTTTAAGAAATTTTGAAAAATAACCATTGTAAGGATTCCAACATTAACACGGGTAAAATCGGTAAACAGAGGTTAAAATAGGGTTAAAACTATGATCTAGGGTTATAGAATCAATGAAACACATTAAATTATCATATTGGGAGATTTATCTATTAATAAATATATTTTATGTAGAAAAATATTGTATTTAAAAATATTATTATTTATTTGGGAACCCAATATTTACTTTTATTAACAAAAAGTGCATTTTATCCAAAATTTTAATCTATTTTTGGATCATTAAATTTAATTGTATAGTTGTAAGAATAAATTCTATTTATCATTGAACAAAAATTATAAAAAAATAAATTTTTTATTATTTAACTAAATAAATTCATGTAAATAATCATTTATCTTGACTTCAAAATGTAATGAATTTGTAATGATTCAATCATGAATTTTCCTAGAAATTGTTTTTAATGACTTTTTAATACTTGAATAAATGTGATTGGATGAGTTTATTTTAACTTATCATAACTTATGTTATAATTTTTGGTTACCTTTTACTACTTTTTATTATTAAGATATATATTATATTTAAATGTCTTATCTAATTCCAAGTCTTTCCTTTTTAACACTTATGGAAGGGAACCTCCTCATCTCCATTATTCACATATATTTAGACTCTATATGTTCCAATTACTACACTAATAACTTCCTATATTTCATAAACATATATTATATCATATTTTATTAACCTATGACTATCCTATAATTGGTTAAGGTGTAATAGAATTGTGGTTTATCAAATAAGATGTAATCATATTTCATGACTTATTCAAATTTTATTTATTTTTATAATTATTATAAATTGATTATATTTCTCATAAAAATATTAATCCCTTATAATTAATATTCCAATATTTTACCATTATTATGTTAAAAAAATTCACCTCATTTACATCAGTTGGGAAATGATTGTATAGCTCCTGTATAGGTGTGGACAACCATCTCCACATTAAAATAGGATTCATTTTACATATATGTATTGCATGGTAGGTTATTATAATGGATATAATATTTATATAGAATAATAATAACATACTTATCATTTTTTCAATTATAATATATTATATATATATTCATATATCCCCATTCTTTGTGAAATGATTATGGCGCACATGCGTACATTTGGACTACCACCTCTCTGAAGAAATGTGATTCCTTTTTCCTCAAAAAATTATTTAAATCACTGTAAAATTTTATATAATTAAGAAATATTGTACTTATTTCATGAATAATGTTATATATATTATGGATCCATGATCTATATAAAAATACAAAATCTACAAAACTAAAGGATGCATAAAAACCAATATTTTTATTGCATAGAATTGTGATTTTAATAAAAAAATTGTTAATAAAATGGTGATAAGATGTTATAAGAAAATAATAAGTGATATTATAAGGATTAATATCATTTATTATAGTTTTAATAAATTTAATTTATTTTTCACTATGGTATAGAACAAAAAAAATTAAATTAGACTTATGGTATGAGATTTTTATCACAATTTCACATCATTGTGACTTTTGTTAAATTATGCACGTAATTTATTTTATTTTGTTCATAATTTAAACATTTTAAAATATATATAATGGATCCATATTTATTCTTGGTATTTTATGTTTCAATTTCATTCTACACTTTTAAATTTGTTTATTGAAAAGTGATTAAATTTGACATGGATTTCTTATCATTATTTCTCTTCTTTATTACTGAAAAAAATTAACCAAATTTTATATTTCATTTCATGAATGAAATTAATAATGAATTTATTTTATCATTAATTCATAAATTTAGGGTGGTTTTAAAATCCATTTTTTCCCCATTAATTGTTTTTTTAAATATTACAGTTGTGTATTGGGTTTTTATTAAAACCTTATTTTAATGCATTCATTTCAAATAATTATCCTTTTTATCCACGCTCTTAAAAATGTTCCAAGAATGGTTTTATTACTAAAAAAATTATTTTCAAACATTATTTTCACCTAATTTTTACTTTCCTTATAATGGTTTAAAATATAAATTTTTTAATATTTTATTTGAGCCATTTTTATACTTTTTGACCAAGGTTGAAAAGTATTTTTTTTAATTTACACGACATGATCTCCCTTGGATCATGTTACGGTCATTATAAAACATTATACATACTTTAAAAATATTCCATTTATATTTTCAGTTATATGATTTTCCCAAAATTCAAGTAATTTTTTTAAAAAACCATATTAAAATAATAGTAATTATTTTCATAAAGGAATGAACAAAAATTGAAACTGATTTTAAACTACATTATTATATTAAATCATAAGGATGTTATGTTTCATATTTTTGTTTTTTTTGTTTTATAAATGATTTTTCTACAAAAAACCCATCATTTCTAATGAATCTATTTTGTTTTATCACCCTTTAGTGATAACAGATTATACCCTATTTTTAAATCATTTACATTCTTGTGATATTGTTTTACATAAATTTTTATTATTAATTAAAGACTATTTTTATCAGTGATGTTTATATTTATAATATAGAAGATGATTTTAGCATCATTTCTATGACATAGATGATGTATCAATTCCATACCACTACTATATAGAATATCAGTTGAAGTAATCTTATTAATTAGGCCATTTAATTTACTAGGAGAATCTGTGTTCTCTATATCCTTGATTATATATGAATAATTATTAACATATAAGTAATTTTTGGAATGAATATATTTTATCATTCAAAAACTAAAAAAACATTTGGATGTACATGTCAGTTTTAGGCCCCAGTTTTAGGTATCACATCAATGAATTAATTGAAATAATGTGATAAAATACAAGGCATAACAAATTATATGTGAATATAGTCTAAAACTACCCATTTATTATAAAATTTTTGTTGATTGATAGGAATTGATGGTATGATCCATGATAACTTGTATAAGACCTTGGTGTAATGTTAAAAAATGTTTGTACTTTTTTATTTTCTTTATTAAGAATTCATATTCAATTTTCCATGTGATTTATATGTTGATATTAGTGATTGAAATATATTGAACTCAAGGTGTTTGTTGAATATAATGTGTTTTTATTTTCCACAATACCATATTTTATATTCCATATTTACTCTTGATAGATTTTATTATTCATAAATAGTACTAGGAATCTGGGCTCATCCTTTATTTTTGTTCCTTTACCCAAGATATGAAGAAGAATATTATTTATTATTTCAATGATTTAAGAATATTTTATACACTATTTTTATAATTCATATACAATATGTGAATTATATATATATATATATATCTATTTTTCCATTTTCACTATAATATTCAATCATTTATAGTGAGATCTTTTTTAAATCGTATTAATATAATAATGTAAACACATTAACTAGTTTAATAGAGTAGGGGTGTTACTATCAAGAGATATAGAATTTGTAAAAGATTAGTCTAAAAAACGTTGAAGAGTTATAATACTATATTGAAATTTATAGAAATAGTGATCCTATTTAGTTATTACTCACATCATCAATTATATAAATAGAATACTTGATAAATAGGAACAACTAAAGGAAGACGCCAAACAAAGAGAGAAGTCTTTGGTTAAAGAATTTAAAAGTTTTTCTCTCTCATAGAAATATTTGAAGAAAATGTTTAATCAATATCACTTTTCAATGAAATTATGTAAAAAATTTTGAGGTAAAAATCGATGAAGTGGTTTTGAAATTTTTTTTCACAAATAATTCTTCATTATATAATCCATGCAGTTATAAAATTCCATAAATCCCCAGTAAATCTTGAAGATTCTCATATAGTGTTCAAATAATGATTATTTAATGATATTTATAAAAAATTATAAAAATTAATAAATATTAATAACTACAATATTCATTATTTAGTGAGAATTATAAAACTATTTTATATAATTTTTCAGCTGAGGAATATTCTCTTAGTATGAAATTTATGGAATTTTTGATAAAACTGAAATTTTTTGAAACTAAACAAAATGGAACTTCCTCAACTGTTTAAAAAGAAATATCTTTTTATAGAATATGTAAAAGTGTATTTAACCAAATAGTCACATAACAATGGAGAAAAAAAGAAACATAATTAAAAGTGTTGTATTCTTAAATCTCATGGAAAATGATAGTATCCAAGTAAAAAATAATTAATAGTGTTAAATATTCAATTTTTGATAGTGTATGTTTTAAATTAATTTTTCTATCAAAATTAAGGATGAATAATGATTATAATCCTTCCACCATTTCAATAGTGGATAAAACAATGTATGGAATAATCAGTTCCAAAAGATAATACTAGGCGATTTTGAATTCTAGAATGAAATAGAAATATAGTTCAAGAAATTATGTATAACAAGAAATGAAAAGGATAAAACGAAGGATTGATGGTTATTTATAGAATTATTATATATTTGAAAACATTCCAAAGGTTTTTCTAAAATATATAAGTTTTAAAAGTTCATATAATACCACAGTATGTGGGGATAAATTTTGAGAGGTATAAAAAACCATATATTAAAAAAATCTCTCAAACTAAATTAAAATTGGCTAACATAGAGATATCTATTCAGATTTAAATGGTTATAGTAATATGGATTATAAATGTGGATATTATCATCGATCAAAATAATTTTTAAAGATAATGACACAAACATTGAGTCATAAATAGGATAAGGCCATGGGAAGATGGGAATGAAATTATAATTTCTAGATTACTCCCAAGAATCACTAAAACAAGAATAAACTAGACTTAGAAAAAATTGAAAGGAATATATTTTTTCTAGAAATTTGAACAATTTTATAATAAATATTAAATTAAAAAGTATGAACTAATTAAATTGTGGATGGAAAGGCGCACAAAGGAAACATGAAAATAATAATTTAATGTATGTGTGAGAATTAATAAATTGAAAAAATTGAAATCCATCCATATAAATTATAAAGGGTATTTTTTTTATTAAAATTTCATAGTAAAATAATCCATGTGTAGAATCTATAAAAGATTTTAACATTTCTAATTAATTCTTAATAATGTATTTTTTATATTTTTAGAAGAAAAAATGATGGGGCAAACTTGTTAAAAACAACTTCTGATGGAAATTAGAGGATTTGGGGTGAAGATATCAAATATCAAGAGTTATTCTCAATAAATAAAAACACAATTTTTAAATAATAATAATTATGGAGGTTTAAAATCGATTAAAATAGTTAAAAAGAGTCATTAATGATATTTTCAAAAAAAACATAATAAAAATGTTTACTACACAATTTCATGTATATGGGAACATCACATATAATGAAATTATAGCAGGGAACTGTTCTGTGTCAGAAAAAGAAAAATGAAAATTATAGACTACACATGAACTTCATAAGGATGGACTAATAAGATAAAAATGGTTGATAAAATCCATTTATCCTTTTTTCACCTTGAGGAATAAAGAGTTATATCTTATTTCGTAAATCATTGTGTGTTATTTCTATTCCTTCAATGCTGAAAATTCAAGGTGATGTTATAATGTGAGTGACATATCATGATATGATAGAAACATGGAGCATAAGAAGTCTTGAATAAATATTATATATTTCATTAACAATTGACTTATTATATTATAGTCATCTATCATCATTGAAAATTATTAAGTTTATCTACAAAAGGGATGCAACATGATATTGATGTACCTGACTATACTTTTAAGTGGGATACAAGTGATATGGTAGTGACAATATTCCAAAACATTGAACTAATATTAAAATACAATTCCTAAAATATCAATGATTTGAATTAATTAAAAAAATATTGGTTTATTTTCTCTCACACTTTGTTAGAGAAGTTAAATTATAACATTAAAGGGATATATTTATTTTTAACTACTTACATAATCAAGTTAATATGAGGTTAAATCATCGATGAATTATAAGGCTAGAAACCAATTACTTATTCATGCATGATTTTGACTTTTGTTCTAAGATGAAGTGTCTAAAATAAAGATATAATTATAAGAAAATCAATATATCAATAGGAAATATCTAGTTTCAAATTCATGATTATTGAAAATACTTTCAGTAATACAATCTTCTATTATGGAGTGAATACATGTTCATAGATTTATAATGTACTTAATGGAAATTATCCATAGTGACAAATAATATAGTTCATCCCATTGACCGGAAAGAAAACATGAGGATGAGAAACTAAATCATTTCCATGTAGTATTTATGAAATATAGATATCAATTATGTAATTAGAGTATGAGGTCTTCCAACAACAAATTTTGACCTCAAATTTTCTTTATTAGGTATATTTGTAGTTGTGTACTATTGGTTTATGGGATAGAAAATTAAAAAATGGGGAGTGAACATTTATGGACAAGAATAGTTTTGATGTATAATATCCAATACTTTTATATATAGATATTACATATATTTTGATTAATATTCATTATATAAAATGAAAAATTCATGATAGAACCATAGAAGACTAGTGAATTTGAAAAACATGAATCATAAAAAACTAGTTCGTAAAATACCTAAAAAATGTCCCACTAATTTACTTCATTTATAGAACCCTTTTTGACATATATTACATAATTAAATTCCTCAAATAATAGGTAAAATAAACAAAAGGAAGGGTCATAATTAATGCTCAATAAGGGAAAAAATGGATATCGATGTGTTTTAATATGCATAAAATGAGCATAAAGGTAAAATAATATGAAAACAACATTTAGAAATTATACCCTATATATCCAAGATCATAATCCTGAAAGAAGGAATAAATTTGGGTAGTACATAAGACAATGGCATAAGACATGGAAATTTTGGAATAAAGTTAAGAATTAAAAATAATTTAATTATTATTCAAGGACAAATATTATGACCATAGTTATAGAAAAATACCTATACTAAACCCGATTCACTCCCCATTCCAGTCCTATCATACTAAATTGGGTTCACTCACCATTCTAGACTTATCTTACTAAACCATGTTCATTCCCCATTCATGTCTGGAATATCCCATGAGATATAAATCATTACCCGATGTAATGGATGGAGATATAGGTTTCACAAATCACAAAATTAAAATCGTATATATGTGTTACACAATACAAAAAATCATTCATCATATTATAACCCATGAAAAGAAATGTGTTTGGAAAACATTTCAACATTGCATAAACCATGGACTAGAAATAAAACTCATAAGACTCAATCCATTATAAAAATTAACCATCCAAAAAAGAAATAATTAAGGTATCATTGGTACATATCCCCATTAATATATAAGTAATATCGAATAAGGTATTCTAATATGGAAAATTATTTTTAATGATCACTTAAAATAATTATTGGGGAAAATATCCTTTCAATTTTGAAAACATTTTTTTAATAGTAACACAATTAAAAATGAAAAAATTATCTTTGAAAAGTAAATTTTAATCTTTATATAATTATTCAATGAATTATTCTGTCATAATGGTGTGGAAATAAACTCATTATATATAAGTAAAAAAACAATAATTTAATATTTTTGTTGTTAAAGTCACAAAGTACATTATTTGAAAAATGATAAAAATGTTCATTTCAAAACATTTTATAAAAACTCACACATGAGTAAAAATTAATTAAATAAATTATATAATAATATATTTTTATTAAAACCATTTATGAAAACATTTATGTGGAAGATAAATATTTACCAATATATACATAAATTTAAACAATATCGAATAATTATGTGATTGTGAAATGAACCTCTATCTCAATTATTTTCATTATTTGTTAATGTTTAAACCGCTTGTATAACAAATTTTCATTTATTATAAACTTATTACAAAAAATAAATTATATAATACCATTTATTATTTATTTAAAAAATATTATCAACCATTTATTAATAATTTTTTATTACAATTAATTTTCTAATAGATAACTGCTTTGTTTTCAAAGCATGTTTTAGTTCGATAATCTTGGTCCTTATACTTTGATATTTCGTCTCATAATTTATAGGATGTTAATAATGGTATAAAAATAACATATATTAATTATATACATATTTATAATCATACATAAAAATTAGGTATTGAAAAATAAATTTCACCATTCATTGAGATTGTAGGTAATACGTACACATGAACACTGTTTTCATTTTTCGATTGAAGCAATGAAATAAAGTGAAATAATAATTCATATTTTCAAAATAATATTAATATTATAATATATATATATATATAATCATTGAATATATCATAATACCCCTCCATAAAATATGGTGATGGAAAATAAATTGTATTGCTAAATGGAGACGGTAGGTCATACATATGCATGAGCGTTACTTAATGTCTTTTTTGATGGGAAATAGGGAATATAATGATATTCTAGTATTCATAATAAAATTTAAGAATTTTTTTATACTAAATATAATTTTTCAGACAAAAAAATATATTTAGTGGTGGTAAGGAAGAGTATAAAAAGAAAGTGATCAGTTATTGTAATTACAATTCTTGAAAATGTCTCCCTAAGAACTCCTCCAAAGTGAAACAAGGTCAGTATTTTAAGAAGACATTAATCTATATAATTTTCCTAGATAATTTGATAAGAGAATGTTTTTTAAGATAACAGGGATATAATGCTCCAAGTGATGTATATAAATGAGTGAGGAGTTTCCATTTTGAGGTGAGGGGTTTTTTTGGAATTTCTTTAAAGATTAATTTATAATAAGTTAATATTATATCCAAATACTAGTAAATGGACATGCATTTGAATATATGATTTAATAAGGATATAATATCTTAAAACATTATAATTTAAAAAATTGTTATGTTATTTTTAACCGTATCATTTTGATTAACCCGTAGTTACCCTATTCTTGTTTTAACTATGATAAAAATTTCAAATATTAAAAGGATTTAATTTTACTTATATTTTGTAAAAAAGGATATAAATTTCCAATTAATGATATTTTAAACCATATCATAATCACTTTGTAATTTTTAAATATTTTTATGAGTTTACATATTTTAATTAAATATCGTTATTTCCAATTTATATACTATTTCACAAATTACATTTAAAAACATCAAGAACAATTATCAAATAAAAAAACTATTTTATTATATCTCTAAAATAACACAGAATTATTTAGAATTCATGGATAACCTCAAAAATATAAAATAATTTTACATTTAATCTTTTTAATATATTTTATTTGATTTTTTTCTAATATAATAACTACTTTACCTGCATTTTGTGAGAATCTCATGTAATTCTATAATTTAATAAAAATTATAAATAAATTATCATGATGAAGATATTATTGTCATATTTTCAAATATTATTTATAATTCATCAATTGGAATGGTTAAACCCATATTATAAATGTTATAGTTATTAAAAACATGAATGTGAAATCTTTGATTATTATTTAAATAAAAATTTATAAACATCATAATATCATCCATGTGGACCCAAAAGACATAAAAAAATTTATATCATTAACCTAATATTATTATGTTTAAAATAGGAAATTATATTCTTTAATAACCTACTTCTACTCATGTGTAAACGAATGAAATATTTAAGAAAAGAAAGTGGTATTTTTAGACATTAATTGCTTTACATAATATATATTTCATTTTCATTGAAAAATTTCCATTAAATACTCAATATAGAACTTCAGGTGCTAAGGGTGAAATAAAATTCATCCAATAATAAATTGGATGACAAATAGTGGCCTTATCATTTTATTTTAATTCATATTTACTCATTTTACAATTTATCAAGGTAATAAATTTTACAACGGTTAATATTAATATTGACTAAAAATAAAAGGGCCTAATTAAAATTTTTAAATCTCATGATTATAAATTTTAAATTTATTTTATCTTATTATATATCTATAAATGAAATAATTTAATTGTAATTCAAGTGGAAAAAATGTTTTAAAAATATATTTTTAGGGAAAATTGAATTTTAAGCATAAAACTAGATTTATTCTTATCCATTTTTTTAGAAAAATTTTTGATAAATATGTAAACATTTTGATCAATTAAATAATACATAACTTTAATTAAAATAATTTTACATGATTATTCTAATATAAAAATAAAAAATTCATTGCATGCATAAACCATATATTTATTGAAAACATCACTTATATTTAAAATAAGATTTCTATTGAATTTTAATAATTTGATAACTAACGGATTTATTTTTTAATGTAGAGAACATATGTTTTTCATTATCTCATTGTTACTATTCATACCTACCATGCTAATAGATAGATGACAACATGAACATTATTATGCGACACATTTCTTTTAAACTCTCTATTATGTGAAACACAAGATATAAAAGAAATAAAAAAATTTTAAAGGAAAATTATTCAATAAAAATTATTCATGCTAAATTATACCCCCCTAAAATAGTTTTTCTCCTAACAAATAAACACTTTTATACAAACATGTTAGGATACCTCTACCTCATCACATCCTCTAGTCCCCGTGTAACTTCCTCAAATTGTTAGGTTCACCACAAAACATTCACCAGTAAATTGGTTGTATTTTATAGAATGTTTTCTCTTGGATACAGAATACCGCTAGTTATTATCCATAATAATGAACAAGATATAGTGAAATGTCCTATAAATTAAGAACATGTGAATGAATAGGTATGTACTTACTCAGGAGAGATACAAAGAATACACTATAAAATAGAGATAGATTCAGTTGAAGTTCCAATCAATAATATACCATCTCAATGTGATTATTAATCTAAAAAGGACCAATATAAGAAGGGTATTCAATTACAATACTTACAAATATTATCACCTAATTCTTGATAGATATTCATATAGATACATTTCACCAACTTCAAACTATAAGTATTTCAATTTATTATCATTGTAACTTTTTTATTGAATATGAGATAATCTTATGTGTTGTTGAATAGATCGAACCCTTCTCAATAATTTATTCAAATAGAACCGGTACAAATATATTTTGTCCCTTATTCATTCCATTGTATTGGAGTTCTATAATTCTTACCATAATGGGATTCACAAGGATCCATACGAATCATGGAGTAAAAGCTATCGTAGCAATAAAATTATATTAAAGGTAGTGATAATCCCAACTACATTTTAAATCTATATAGAAAGAAATTAAATTTATTTCATGGTTTTAATTTTCCACTCATAATAACCATATATATTATAATGATAATTAGTTATAGGAAATAACTTTGTATCCAAATACTGCTAAAGACTGCATGATAAATTCTTGGTATACCTCAGATCATGATTAGATAAAATGGAATGGTATACCCCATGAAATCTTCAAAATTCATTAATATATATTATAAAATATGTTCATGATATAAATATTCTCTAATAGAAATGAATTACTCTTACTTTCTTAGTAGTTCAACTACAATCCATGTAGCATTATTCCCTTTAGATATTATAGGCACTCCAAAGAAAAAATCCATGGTGATATCTTCCCATTTACATTCTGGTATGGGTCATGGTTATAAAAACCCCTATGACTTCTGTCCCCTATCCTAAACTTATTGACACATCAAGAACTATGAAATATACAATAAAATATGTCTAGTCATTCTATTCCACCAGAAATACTCTTTTAGTTATATATTTATATTTGTGCTTCAGGGATGAATATAGAATGATAAACTATGATCCTTATCCAACAACTCATTCATTAAATATTGTACGGGAGGGACACAACCATGGTTTATGAGCCTTACTATTCTATCAAAATGAGGGTTGAAATCATGAACATTCCTCATATTCTTTTGTAGCTCTACATCTCTATTAAATTCCTCTATATTCTTCACATGTAAAGTTAGTTGAAAAATAATTAAAAATGAGATATGATTTCTCCCATTACATCAAGGATTTTATATCCATCATTCTTAAATATATAAATATTCGGACTTTTTTACCCTCATCATAAACAATCTATCATGGTCTTTTGAACATAAATCTTATTCCACATTTTTCTATTTCACATGAAGGTAATGTATTGAGCATTCATAATCATTAATCAACTCCAACCATCTCTTTTGGTGTATAATAATATCCTTATGAGTGAATGTATATTTTAATTTTTTTTATTTGTATATACATTATATTTGTCGTTATAATGATATTTTCTATATATATATTTAATTTAGAGATTACAAAAACTAAATCCAAATCACAAGTTGGGTAATTTTTCTTAGGAACCTTCAGTTGTTATGAGTCCTAAACTATAACCATATCATTTTTTCATGATAAAAAACCCCAATTCCTTCATAGATGAATAACTATAGATTACATACCCTTCTCTAAAACAGGTTAATGAATAAAAATAGGTGTTAAATAAACATCACTTTAGTTCCATGAAATTTACTTCACATTATTCAACCCAAAGGAACTTGGCACTCTTAGATGTTAACTTGAGATGTTGATGGACAATTGAGAGAAATTTTCTAAAAAATGATGAAAATTTCCAGCCAAAATAAGATTAATTATGATCTCAATCAGTATTGTTACTATAGGCCAACATACACTAACTTTTGTCTTCTATGGATCAATGGATATACCCTCTTTTGAGAGTATGTGACCCAAAAATGAATATTTCTAAATCCTAAGTCCAAAGATGGTAAAATTTTCTTAATGATTCTCTTTCTTATGTTATTAAGAACAATCATCAAGTAAATTTCTTGTTATGCATTACTATTTTAATATAAAATAATATCATCAATAAATACTAAAAAAACTACTAATTATAGTATATAGCCACTGTATTCAATAAATCCATAACTATTGTGGGGGAATTAGTAATTCCAAAAGGCATCACTATAAATACATAGTGCTCATACCTTGTGTTGAATTCCATATTGGGTATATCATACATTTTGACCCATAATTAACAATATCTGAAATGATGATCAATCATAGAAAAGTTTTGATGTCCCCTTATATGATCAAATTTAGCATCAATAAAGGGAAGATGATACTTTTTTTGGATAGTAATATTGTTATGTTCTAAATAATAAATGTGAAGTCCCATTGACACGTCATTATTCTTAAAATGTACGGTTCACCCCAAGGTGTTGAAATAGGGTGTATGATTCCCCTGAAAATAATATCCAATAGTAGTTTCTTTAATTTTCATAACTCAATTGGGGATATTCTATAAGGATAATTTGAAATAGGCATAGTATAGGTTATGAGTTCTATTGTAAAATAGCCTTCACTTATTTTTGTATGACCTCTAAATTATTTAGTAAAGACATCAAAAAAAACTTGTAACATTGTTTTATCCTTAATATTGATTTTCTCCAAAACTATCTGAGACTGATAACCTTCATTTATAGGAATTGTGATCCAAAATATGGAAGTAATATCTAGAAGGTGTTATTATTCGTCCTTTTATCAATAGGTGATCATAGGATCATCCCCATATGAAATGTGATGTTCTATCCTTGATAAATAATATAGGCCATATATAAATAATGATAATCCATGCTATGAATCACATCTAATTTAACAAAATAATGAATCATATGATTTGTAAGAATAAATTTTCCAAATTAATGAACTAGAAAATAATTATAAACATGAGATGTAATCATTTTCCAATATGGCTTTTTACAACTAACTCAACATCTGAATTTTATTTTCATATGGTGATAACCTTAGAAAACTCTTTAGAAATAAAAGAGTTGGTGTATTGAGAATCAAATAAGACATTAGATATTTTATAGTGGATAATAAGTGTACCTTTCACCAATTTATTATCAAAAATTTAATTACCAATATTCATCGCATGAAATTTCCCATCATATTTTTCCTTAATAGGTTACTTATGTTGATCATCGCCATTACCCCTCCAATTTGTGAATTGGTTAGAAAAATTACTATTTTATTACAATTTAAGGATGGATGTGTAGGGGTGAATGTTGTTCAACCATCTCTCTTCTCGTATCATTAGATAACTTTTTTCCTATCACTTCGGTAGTCAATTTCCCGATTAACGTTTTTCCTGAAATGTAAAAATTTACTTGTCCCATTAATTAAACATAATCCCAATTTTTTTATCACTTTGATCATAATGGAACTATTATATTTCTTTTCTCCATGGTTTGTAGATTTTCTATTGAATTCTATGTTTTTCTTCATGTTGAACTTTCACACCCTAATAGTGTATTTTATATTGGGTGTCCAATGTTGAGGTACACACGTATTGCACAGTTTTGGAAACTGTGTGGAAACTATGTGGTTCGGTTCTGGAAGCAGACAGAGGCCTTTGGCATTGTTGGCACAACATTTGGAAACCCTTTGTCCAGCCCGTTCATGTGCCTCTTTTCTCGAGTAGGGTGAACAATGTGGCCACATGGTATGGAAGGTCATGTAAAAAACCCTATTTGTTTTATTCTACTCCAAAATAAAAAAAATGAAAAATAAAATGAATGAAAATAAACATAAAAAAATTAAATAGAAAATAATAATAAAGAAATATTTTAAATATAATAATAATATTATTATTATTATTATTATCATGATTAGGATTTAATTTAATTTTTTATTTTATTTTTCCCACTCCCTTATTTATTTATTTTCATTTGTTCTGCCCTCTTCTACGTGAGCATTGTGTGACTCCCCCTCCCATTCTCCCTTAGTCGTGTGCAAGACTCCCTTCTTAAAGCCTTATCTATCTATAGATTCTACCAGATTCTCTTCTGTTTTGTGGTCTGGTCATCAAGGTAAGATATCCTCTTCATCCTCATACTTTATTTTAGACTATATTTCTCCAATACTTTTTATCATTCTGTTCAACTGACCTCTAGGGTTTTGGATAAAAAGATTTTTGATTCTTTTTTCCTGTTTTTATTGGGTTGTGAAAATGGTCTCTCGGGTCAACTTCATATCTTTTTTGGAAACTCTCACTGAAGGTGAGGTAATTTATATCAATTTGATCAGCCATTATCATATTGTGGTAATATTTTTTATATGTTACAATTTTGTATCATTTTAAAATTGGGGCTTTTATAGTTTATCGGTTCATAGTAATTTATTCTTTCTGTGGGAGTCCTTATTGCGGTGTTTTGAGTTTCTGGTTGTGTTTGTAGTATGTTTGATAACTCTAAGAAGGCATGAAAATACACACATTGGTATGTATATATATACAAACCCATTTAAAATGTTCCATCATGTAAATGGGAATGTCTATATTGGATTAATGGGTATATAAATAAGAGTGTATGTGTGTTTAAAGGTGAAGTGCTTGATGTCGTTGGAAGAGTCGTCATGTGTCGAGGCATTCCGGCATGGTCTTCATCTTCATGAGGTAGGTTACCTATTCTTATCCCTTTAGTTTGAAATATTTGATTTCTTATTAATTTGAAAATATTTTTTATATTTACTTATTATTTACATGTTATGTGGTTTAGATGCGTTTGTTATGAAGAGTTTTTTTACTAAATTAACCAAATATTCCTCTTCATTTTTTCCATATTGAAACATGTCATTGCCTTTGTTTGAAATATTGATATATTTATAAGTCTCATTTTATATTTAATTTGAAATATATATAAGTGGTTTTCATATTTTCATTAGTGTGTAATGATTATTTCCTATGAAAATATTAGATTAAAACAAGTTTTATAAATTTCTCTTAAAAGTGTTGTTCCTTTATTGTGAAAATGTGAATTTAAATTATTTTCGTACATAAAAGTATAAGGCCCCAGCCTTAAACCCTACATAATCTTGAGTTATTACAAGATTTCACATTGAGGATCTTTTTAGGTTTAGAGTTTTAGAGAATTAGATCATGAAACATGCATTACATTCCACATTTAAACAAAGTGGTTACATAAAAGACAATATTCAATCTTCCCATCAACAGAAATATATTTAAAATAAAACATGGATTCATTCTTGACACATCCTTGACACTATCATCACATCTTGTTCCTTTCCCTTGACCTGTGAAAACATTTCAAAAACTTGGGATGAGCATAAAAATCTTAGTAAGGGTTATAAAAATATGGAACGGAAACATGGGTACATATATACATAAGGATGAGAGCATACTTTACCCATTAAAACATAATCACTTTAACATACCTCATCAAATAATGAATAAATCATAGAATTCATAAGACATAAAAGTATCTTGAGGCATTCATAACATTCTTACATAGGGAGTAACCCTCTTGGTTACGTTTGGAATACCCATCACAGTATATTCCATAAATCTCTTCGGAGAAACCTTAACGTTTCACTCCTTCGCGTTACCCAATGCATTGGAAAGCTATATCGGGCTCACCTGCCCTTAGTTTATCACGGATCCACCCATTTTCATAACAATGCCCAAGAACCATAACATAAATGTATCACAAAAAACATGCATAAAGGAAATATAACATTTCCACATTTCAATCACAATATAACATTTTTGGATATTGAAATAATGAATCCATAAAAAACCATATTCAAAACCATTTAAAACATTTAATAAAGTGATTTTTTGAATCAAAGTGTCCCATACCACATTGAATATTTTAACATTTTAAACCATTAATATCCATATAAATAAATCCTTAAAACCATTTTGAAAACATGGATATTAATAAGAAAAAATCATTAAAACATTTAAACTGGTATTTTGGTTGAAGGGTTTTTACCAAAATTAGAGACAATTGAATACAACAATTGAGGAATAAAATTTAATCAGAACTTTATAATATCATGAGAATAAATGGATTCATGATATAATATTCCAAAGGACAGTATATACACCATATAAGAGTGAATTGGTGCATATCAACAATGAAGTCTCAATAGAGATGTAAAATGTGATGAAATCCCTTATAAAGAAGGTATCCTTAAATTAAGGATAAATCAATCTCAAAATTATGTGTGACTAATATAAATACACCCAATATAATTGGATATTAATTGTAAAACAATAAAATTTCATTCACACATATTCAAAGGATGACATATTCAATAACAACATGTTGAAGCCAAAGAAATCGAAATTGGGTTAAAAAGTTCCCTTGGTAAAATTCGACAGCCTAACCGCGTCACATAAAAAATTCAGAAAATGAGTTGATGAGAGATAAAAAGGAAAAATCATAACTTGGACATAAAATTTACATCAATCAGGATATAGAAGAACATATCCCTACATAATTGTATGTGAATTAAAAGACATAACAAACGAAGTCTTTTTAAAATAGGAGGGTGAAAGGTTCCCTTACCGACTTGGGTAACTTTCGAAAAGTACACCCCATTGAAGAAGTGTCATACAATTAATATGTAAATACCCATAAATGGAATTATATTACAAAAGTATTGTAATAATGGGAAGTACACAAACCACTCAATGGAAATTGTGGCAAATGTAGCATAAATCTCACGGGCATAAAAGTGAGATGAAAAATCTCTTACGAAAACTCGGCAGCCTAACGGCACCACTTAAAACTTCCAAAATGGATTGATGTGAGAGAATAGGGTCTCTCATCATATAAAAATTACAGTAAGTGTAATATACAAAAACATCCCAATAACAATAAAGTTGAGCTTTAAAAGGAATGACATAAAAGAGCGTACTTAAAAAGAAAGAGAGGAGTAGGATCCCTTACCTCGGGTCCGACATGACATGATCATTCTTTAACGTCATGAATAATAAACTTGAGTTAATCTCTACTTGCTTAAGAAAATTTTTCAAGTTCATTATTCCTTTTATACCATGTTATGAACATCATGTAATCATTTAAGTTAATAATGTTCATTTTGTCGGTATTTGGTTCTTAAGTGAAAAATAGACTTCTTACACTTACATGTTGTTAATTTGGTCAAAGGTTCATTATATCCAGAATGCAATTAATGATTTGGATAACATATATATCATATATATTCATCATATACATGTATTTATAATATTACATCACCTTTAGAGGTAAGAAATGAAATGCACCGTTCGTGGAGATGGTAAGCCGTACGTATGCAAGAACGCTACTTCCATTTCTATTTCGTATTTTCTGGAATGGAATCATAATGATATAAGAGTATATTATAATTCCAGTGTAATAACATATATAATATCATTAACTTTATCCTTTACACATCCCACATATGGTTTTAACGAATCAAATCACTTTCAGGGGGCGGTAGTCCGCACTTCCTAAAATGAAGATATCGTGTTTACCCATAATGGAAACAATAATGGTATGCCATAAATGAAAAATACAGAAGATTAAGGAAAGAATAAACATATTATATATCATATATAAAAATATTGACATCATAATGGCCACATTTGAAGGTGTCAAATGAGTATTGAACAATCATCGTTTCGGGAGGCAGAATTTCGCCATCCACGAAAACTGTATGTTCTTTAACCATTTGATGTAGTTGTGTGAGAGTGTAGCTCGAATAAATCTTATAACAACATCCTAGTATATTGAAGATACTGTTGTTGTTACAAAATAAGTAAATAAAAAGATTTTAGGGGGTTGGAGAAGCAAAATAAAACAAATGAACATGTGAGAATGAATTACCTTTAAAAGTGTAACTCCTTTTGATTTGAGCCTAAAGGCTTCCTTTGAAAGGATTCTGCCCAAAGGGAATCCTACAGGATGAGGAGATGGATGTGTAGAGAGTAAATGAGCAGGTTATGGCCGAGCCAAAGGCTTGAGGAGTGTGTGAAATGAGGTAGAGGTGGGGGCCTTTTATAAGAGGAGAGGAGGGGCACTTTTGGAAATCATGAAACTATTATTTTATTTTCAAAAGTGTTTCGAATTTATAAGGTCCCACATTGATATAATTCGAAGATAAGATGATAATGCTTCGAAATATTCCCATCCAATAGATTTTTGGACAAGTGTAGGTCTTAGATTTTATATTATCGTTTCATTTTAGTTGAACTGTTCATTAATGAGGTCATCGTTGCATCATCATGATGTCATAATTGAATTAATTTATATAATGTCTAAAAATTATAAAAAAATATCCTGATGTAGGAAATATTTTTATATTTCCAAATAGTATTTATAGACAAAATTATGATTAGTATAACCCCTTCTAATAATTGTTTTAGTAACACAATTTATGTTAGTGTCATTTTCACCTTTATTTTAAAAAAGGCATTAAAGTCGTTATCTCACCCAAGAGGCTCCATAGGGTCCCCTAAATCGACCCATGTGTTTTCTTGGTCGGACATGACTCATCCAGTAGGGTTAGGACAAGTGTCATGGTGTTTTCACATTTTTATAATATCATTTTTACCTTAAATTACACTAATTACCTCTAATCGCGATTAATGAAAAAAAGTTACTATTCACCAAAAAATTATTTTCATCCCATTAGACCACATTTTATATACAATTGACAACCATGTATGTCGGATTTTCAAAATTCAATACACATTAGTGGTAAACTTTCATTTAACTGAAAAATCAGTTTGCTTGATTACCACTTAGTGGTTTCACTATTCATCAAAAATTGGAGTTTTTTAGAAAATTACCAAAAATTCACACTAAGCTATATTTGATATTCCGAATTCAAAAATGAAGTCTATTTCACAAAATTCAAAACATATAAGTCACATTAATTAATTTAATAATTAATTCCCGCTGTCAGAGCAAATAGCGTGTTTTTATAAAACAATAAGTATCAAAAGATTGGCACCAGTTAAAGTATAATTTCAAAGTGAAATTGATTCCAATGACCACCATTGGATTAAATGGTAAAAATATATTCAGATTAAACATTAATACCAATTAAAAAGATAATCTAATCATATAAATAAATTATATTAAAAAGAGGTTTTGAATTTAAAATACAACATTTTACACTATTCATTAAAAAAATGAACTTTATCAGAAAGATATCAAAAATTTACAGAAAGTAAATTTTGATGTCCCAATTCTCAAGAAGAGTTTTATTTGGTCCAATAGAATGTATAAGAGTGAACAAAACTATAATTAATGATTGTTCTCCATCAAAATGAGATAAGTGAACCATTAGTGAAAACTAGGTCATATGCGCCTAAAATTGAATTCTTTCTGTATTTTAAGACTTTATCTTTTATTGGATAAATGTAAAAACATTTAAAAACATATATAATCGTATTTTAGTTATTTCTATCCATTCCTGCCAATACAACGGATACATGTTAACTACCATTTAAAATAATATTATTTTATTATTAGAGTGCAACGTAAGATTCCCAAGATACTCATTGTTGCGTGTTCGGTACGCCATCAAGCATAGTGTCCCCTTTAAAGACATATTAATATTTTATTCACAAATATGGATAAATATAAAAATGTCATATTCTTTATTTACCTGGGGTGTTACATCCTTCCCCCCTTTTGGGAATTGCGTCCTCGCAATTTTTAAAATTGAGCTTGGAACATCTTTGAAAGTCCCACATCAGAACAAGAGTCGGTAAAACAATCACTTTAAAAGAATGGGAGAGAAGTGCAAATGTCACCCGAGTTAACCCATATGTATAAAAACATGTACATGGAAGAAAAAGTAAAGGGTCATGTTCTTGAGGGAGAGTGATAGTAAACATGTCTAGGAGAAAGTTAACGATGAGAAAATCACAAAATTGTGATGGGTTAAATGGTATTCGATTCCCCAGTAAAAAAATTTAATAGAAAACATTTTTGTTTTAAGATACTTTTTATTGATGAATTTATTCATAAGGAAAAATAATCACATATCATGTTGACTTTCAACTTTTACTAGATTCCTTAATCAAACTCATATATTTTTTTCCAAAAGACGAGTTTTTAGGGAGACATGTTCGCATTAAGTGTACTATAATAAACTTATAGAGAATCAACTAATCCACCAAAGAGAACTATATACATCCCATGTCATTAGGCTTAAACCAAAACCAAAACCAAAAAGGTTAGTACAAGGTCAGATAATCCAGAAAAGGATAACCCTTTAAAAATAAAATCTATGCTTAATCTCCAAAATTTGTCCAAAAAAACCGAAAGTTCAACGAGGACCATCCGATAAACAATTTGTCCATGAAATCCATCAAAGTAAACCAAACTAATTTTGAAACCCAAATATTTGAATGTTTTTAGTCACATAGTCTTCCAAGTTAAATCGTAACACCAAACAACATTAGTTTCTTCTAAAGTATCGTATTGAAAAGTAATTAACCTAATCACATATCCTCTATTATAGGTTAATAATTTTCATAAATAACCCAAAATCAACTTACTCTTAATTCATAAAATCAGATAACTAAAAGGAATCAATCAAACTAACCAGGGACTTCACGTAGTCCAGTGGTAGGCGATAAATACCAGTCGCACTTTGGTTGTGGGTTCGATTCCCGCAGCTTTGCCCGACGCGACGGGTTGTCACACGGTCTACGTGTTGTCCTTTTTCCAAAACAATATAATTCTAAAATCATTCCCCAAAAAGGGATAAAACCATTAAAAATAACAATAACATAATTTAACCTCAATTTTATCTCATGCCTTTGACTTCAATCATAACATATAGTAACCCATAATTACCTCAAAATTAAGGAACATATAAACCCAAATGGTTCTTTATAACTATGTCCACAAAAAAAAGATAACTATTCCTCGAATAAAATTTGCCTATATTAAACATCAGGGTTACACATAATATGAGAAGTCTCCTAATGTAACCCCATCATCAAAAGAGACTTAATACTCTTAAGAATTTCACCATAACTCTTGAAGCCCTTATATGTTGACATCTTACTCATTCAACATTCTTCATGATCCATTAACCATTCCTTTCCAAATTATTCCGAAATACCTCTTTCCTACAAACAAAATCATGAATCATATTCTAAGATTCTAAAATAGGAAAACAATAGTCATGAAATAATACATACCTTTGATTAGTCATTGTCAGTTTCATCATCCTCAATCGGAATGGCATTAGGTATTGGTAAACGAACATTTGTACGGTCTTGGTGACCCCATTCACGAAACTTCTTCATAGGACATGTGTTTGCATAATGACCATGCACACCACATTTTAATCATTCAATTGATCCCTCAAAAAGAAATTCTTTCCCTTTCCTCGAGTCAACTGGATGCTTCCTTTTTCCATGGCAGGTTCTTGCTTTATGACCTTCATTTCCAAATATATAGCATATTGATGTCCCTTTGAAACATTTTCCTAGGTGTTTCTTTCCACAGCTTTGACACATAGGTATTTGAACACACTTACCTTTATTATTATTACTTGTACTTTAGTAGGGATTTGTTTCTAGCATATATGATGCCTTAGAGAAATCACCAAGGTTTAGGTGGTCAATCATGACTCCAGATAGTTGGTTGAGGATAATCACAAGAGTTCTCAATGCAGCTCCCATATCATTCAGTTGCTTTCTCAAAAAACTGTCACAGTTTCCTTCACATCCACTATTACTTTGGTGCCTGCTAGATCCATCCATTTACTAAAACCAAAAATTTCAGTGTGAGTATATCAAAAAAAACCATCATGTACTATTGAGGAAGTTAAACACTAAGATATACTTACTCATTCACTTTATCTAAAACTAGGAATCTTTTCTGAAATCCTAACCATTATGGTAATGCCACTTATGCTTAAAGAATACTCTAACCTCTAAAGTTATCTAAACCGAACTTTGATACCAACTATAAGTCCCCAGCCTTAAACCTTACTTAATCTTGAGTTATTACAAGATTACACATTGAGGATCTTTTCAGGTTTAGAGTTTTAAAGAATTAGATCATGAAACTTGCATTACATTCTACATTTAAAAAAAGTGGTTACATAAAAGAAAATATTCATTATTCCCATCAACGGAAATATATTTAAAATAAAACATGGATTTTTTCTTGACACATCCTTGACGCTATCATCACATCTTGTACCTCTCCCTTGACCTATGAAAACATTTCAAAAACTTTGGATGAGCATAAAAATCTCAGTAAGGGTTATAAAAATATGGAAAGGAAACATGGGTACATATATACATAAGGATGAGATCATACTTTACCCATAAAACATAAGCACTTTAACATACCTCATCAAATCATGAATAAATCATAGAATTAATAAGACATAAAAGTATCTTGAAGAATTCATAACATTCTTACGTAGGGAGTAACCCTCTTGGTTACGTTTGGAATACCCATCACAGTATATTCCATAAATCTCTTCGGAGAAACCTTAACGTTTCACTCCATCGCGTTACCTAATGCATTGGAGAGCTATATCGGTCTCACCCGCCCTTAGTTTATCACGGAACCACCCGTTTTCATAACAATTCCCAAGAACCATACCATAAATGTATCACATAAAACATGCATAAAGGAAATATAACATTTCCACATTTCAATCACAATATAACATTTTAGTATATTGAAATAATGAATCCATAAAAAAACCATTTTCAAAACCATTTAAAACATTTAATAAAGAGATTTTTTGAATCAAAGTGTCCCATACCACCTTGAATATTTTAACATTTTAAACCATTAATATCCATATAAATAAATACTTAAAACCATTTTGAAAACATGGATATTAATAAGAACAAATCATTAAAACATTTAAAGCGATATTTTGGTTAAAGGGTTTTTACCAAAATTAGAGACAGATGAATACAACAATTGAGGAATAACATTTAATCAGAACTTTATAATATCATGAGAATAAATGGATTCATGATATAATATTCCAAAGGACAGTATATACACCATATAAGAGTGAATTGGTGCATATCAACAATGAAGTCTCAATAGAGATGTAAAATGTGATGAAATCCCTTATAAAGAAGGTATCCTTAAATTAAGGATAAATCAATCTCAAAATTATGTGTGACAAATATAAATACACCCAATATAATTTTATATTAAGTGTAAAACAATAAAATTTCATTCACAAATATTAAAAGGATGACATATTCAATAACAACATGTTGAACCCAAAGAAATCGAAATTGGGTTAAAATGTTCCCTTGGTAAAATTCGACATCCTAACGACGTCACATAAAAAATTCAGAAAATGAGTTGATGAGAGATAAAAAGGGAATCTAATAACTTGGAAATAAAATTCACATCAATCAGGATATAGAAGAACATATCCCAACATAATAGTATGTGAATTAAAAGACATAACAAATGAAGTCTTTTAAAAAGAGGAGGGTGAAAGGTTCCCTTACCGACTTGGGTAACTTTTGAAAAGTACACCCCATTAAAGAAGTGTAATACAAAGAATATGTAAATACCCATAAATGGAATTATATTACAAAAGGATTTTAATAATGGGCAGTACGTAAACCACTCAAAGGAAATTGTGGCAAATGTAGCATAAATCTCACGGGCATAAAAGTGAGATGAAAAATCTCTTACGAAAACTCGGGAGCCTAACGGCGCCACATAAAACTTCCAAAATGGATTGATGAGAGAGAATAGGGTCTCTCATCATATAAAAATTACAGTAAGATTAATATAAAAGAACATCCCAATAACAATAAAGTTGAGCTTTAAAAGGAATGACATAAAAGAGTGTACTTAAAAAGAAAGAGAGGAGTAGGATCCCTTACCTCGGGTCCGACTTGACTCGATCGTTCTTTAACGTCCTGAATAATAAACTTGAGTTAATCTGTACTTGATTAAGAACCTTTTTAGAGTTCATTATTTCTTTTATACCATGTTATGAACATCATGTAATCATTTAAGTTAATAATGTTCATTTTGTCGGTATTTGTTTCTTAAGTCAAAAATAGACTTCTTACATTTACATGTTGTTAATTTTGTCCAAGGTTCGTTATATCCAGAATGATATTAATGATATGGATAACATATATATCATATATATTCATCATATACATTTATTTATAATATTACATCACATTTAGAGGTAACAAATGAAATGCATCGTTCATGGAGACGGTAAGCCGTACGTACGCATGAACGCTACTTCCATTTCTATTTTGTATTTTCTAGAATGGAATCAAAATGATAAAAGAGTATATTATAATTCCAGTATAATAACATATATAATATCATTATCTTTATCCTTTACACATCCCAAATATGGTATTAACGAATCAAATCACTTTCCGGGGCGGTAGTCCGCACTTCCTAAAATGAAGATATCGTGTTTACCCATAATGGAAACAATAATGGTATTCCATAAATGAAAAATACAGAAGATTAAAGAACGAATAAACATATTATATATCATATATAAAAATAGTGACATCATAATGGCCACCTTTGAAGGTGTTAAATTAGTATTGAACAATCATCGTTTCGGGAGGCATAGTTTTTCCATCCACGGAAACCGTATGTTCTTTAACCATATGATGTAGTTGTGTGAGAGTGAAGCTCGAATAAATCTTATAAAAACATCCTAGTATATTAAAGATACTGGTTTTGTTACAAAAGAAGTAAATAAAAAGAGTTTAGGGGGTTGGAGAAGCAAAATAAAACAAATGAACATGAGAGAATGAATTACCTTTAAAAGTGTAACTCCTTTTGATTTGAGCCTAAAGGATTCCTTTGAAAGGATTCTGCGAAAAGGGAATCCTCTAGGATGAGGATAGGGATGTGGAGAGAGTAAATGGGCAGGTTATGGCCTAGACAAAGGCTTGAGGAGTGTCTGAAATGAGGTAGAGGTGGGGGCCTTTTATAAGAGGAGAGGAGGGGCGCTTTTGGAAATCATGAAAATATTATTTTATTTTCAAAAGTGTTTCGAATTTCTAAGGTCCCACATTGATATAATTAGAATATAAGATGATAAGGCTTCTAAATATTCCCATCCAATAGTTTTTGGTCATGTTTAGGTCTTAGAATTTATATTATCGTTTCATTTTATTTAAATTGTTCATTAATGAGGTCATCGTTGCATCATCATGATGTCATAACTAAATTAATTTATTTAATGTCTAAAAAATATAAAAAAAATATCCTGATGTAGGAAATATTTTTATCTTTACAAAGAGTATTTATAGACAAAATTTTGTTTAGTATAACCCCTTCTAAAAATTTTTTTAGTTACACAATTTATGTTAGTGTCATTTTCACCTTTATTTTAAAAAAGGCATTAAAGTCATTATCTCACCCAAGAGGCTCCATAGGGTCCCCTAAATCGACCCATGGGTTTTCTTGGTCGGCCATGACTCATCCAATAGGGGTAGGACAAGTGTCATGGTGTTTTCACATTTTTATAATATCATTTTTACCTTAAATTACACTAATTACCTCTAATCGCGATTAATGAAAAAAGTTACTATTCACCAAAAAATTATTTTCATCCCATTGAACCACATTTTACATAATAATGACAACCATGTATGTCGGATTTTCAAAATTCAATACACATTAGTGGTAAACATTCATTTAACTGAAAAATCAGTTTGCTTGATTACCACTTAGTTGTTTCACTATTCATCAAAAATTGGAGTTTTTCAGAAAATTTCCAAAAATTCACCCTAAGCTATATTTGATATTCCGAATTCAAAAATGAAGTCTATTTTACAAAATTCAAAACATATAAGTCTCATTAATTAATTTAATAATTAATTCCCGCTGTCAGCGCAAATAGTGTGTTTTTATAAAAGAATAAGTATCAAAAGATTGGCACCAGTTTAAGTCTAATTTCAAAGTAAAATTGATTCCAATGACCACCATTGGATTAAATGGTAAAAATATATTCAGATTACACATTAATACCAATTAAAAAGATAATCTAATCATATAAATAAATTAGATTAAAAAGAGGTTTTGAATTTAAAATACAACATTTTACACTATTCATTAAAAAATGAACTTTATCAGAAATATACCAAAAATTTACACAAAGTAAATTTTGATGTCCCGATTCTCAAGAAGAGTTTTATTTGGACCAATAGAATGTATAAGAGTGAACAAAACTATATTTAATGATGGTTCACCATCAAAAGGAGATAAGTGAACCATTAGTGAAAACTAGGTCATATACGCCTAAAATTGAATTCTTTCTGTATTTTAAGCCTTTATCTTTTATTGGATAAATGTAAAAACAT
The DNA here is from genome assembly GCA_963277665.1 of Viscum album. Lineage (NCBI taxonomy): Eukaryota > Viridiplantae > Streptophyta > Magnoliopsida > Santalales > Viscaceae > Viscum > Viscum album. The sequence continues at coordinate 135,125,480 of OY728162.1, forward strand.
TTAAAAACATATATAATCATATTTTAGTTATTTCTATTCATTCCTGCCAATACAACGGCTACATGTTAACTACCATTTAAAATAATATTATTTTATTATTAGAGTGCAACTTAAGATTCCCAAAAACTCGTTGTTGCGTGTTGGGTATGCCATCGATCATAGCGTCCTCTTTAAAGGCATATTAATATTTTATTAACAAATATGGATAAATATGAAAATGTCATATTCTATATTTACCTGGGGTGTTACAAAAGGTGTTGAGATTTTTTTTTTCTAAAATGGTAATATTACATGTAAATTAATGAGTCATGTTTGGAACTATATGAATGGTTTTCAAAGGTTGAACATTTTCCTGGATGCATTCCCCTAGTTTGAGAAATGTTCTGCAAGTGTTAATTTGTGATCTGTCATATGTGCCTAGTGTAGAGGCTTATGCATTGTTATGTGATGTAAAATGGAAATGCACATAAGGGCAGATATCGGTGGTGAAATGTTGAATTATTTATTGGAAAATGAAGGTGATATGTTCAATGGTGTTTTCATGTTCAAATTTCACCACCATTTGGAATAAATCTCATGGAAAACCCTGTACACCCAGGTGGGAAGACTAGGACTAATATGCTAGATGATTTAGAAGTTATTTTTCCAGGTTTCTCCTAGTAGGATAGATGCAACAATACTAACTGAAAATTATTGATTATTAGAGACCACTAGGCCCATGTGGTTTCCTCTACTAGTGTCTTCTGCATGAAAATTCTATTAGTTGTAGTTGCAATACAAAATTCTATTTAGGTATGATGATCTTAGGTCCCCACTAACACTAGCTACATAGGGACTTCCCATGTTGAATTTTATGTAATATTTATTTCTGTTTTGTCACGCTTGATCTCTATTTTATGAAAATTACATATTAATCTAAATTTATTTCTTTTAATTTTGAAATGTTAATGCATGCATGAAACTATTTTGAATGTGTATTGGAAGAGAAATGTGTTTTCGGAAAATGAAAACATGTTACTTGAATTTGAGAAAAATTATGTGCATTACATTATTATGTCTTGTTTTCAAACTGGATGGATTTGGGTTTATTTTTAAATGTGTGGAAATAAATCCTTGTTTAACCTTGGATTTCCTACAGAGCAATATAATTCTCAAGCGTACACTATATTTTCATTTTTTAGGTTCTAGTTTTGGATCACTCTTGTAGTGAGTGTGTTTCTATGTTCTGTGGTGACCCATGAGATCATTTATAGGTATATTTATCCACCTAGTTCTATTTATTTTTCCACCATTAGTGTTGTATTTTATTTTTTTAGATTATATTAATTTATTTGTCTTTTTTATCAGAAAAATCATTCTGAACTGTCTTATCATGATGCCAGACACTAGTTGCTAGCCTAAGGGGATTGAGAATTCCTATCATACATTCTCACAGGTCATCTCGGGTGATCGGTTTAGGGTTGAACCTGGTTGGTTCATGAAAAAAGGGTATTTGATGAGGCCCTTGTTATTTGGGGTGTCAGGTTGCTTTTAGATTATGAATATTGGGGCTTGAGAGGTAGGTATTATAAGGATGTCATGAATTTCTACCAATCCCAACCCTCATGTTTATAGGGGTAGTATGAGATTTTATTTTTATTTTTTTATGTCTGTGTGGATAAGAGATGAAAATGGGATGGAACCAGTGTTACGTAATGAACTAGCATGGAGTAGCCACCCATGTACAACCTATGTTCATAGTTTCAGATAATTCTTCTGGTTGATGCTAACTCAAAGCATGATTTGCATAAAAATATTGTTGGGATAGGCATACCCACCAGTTCCATAATATTGGATATTTTGATGTGATTTATGTTTGGCGTTCATTTTGGTTATCTTGAGTGGATCTAAAAACTGAAAATGGTTTTTCTGAAAAGGGTTTCTTGAAGGGAATGTTGTTTATGGAGAGAAAAAATGGTTTCTGAAGTGGATATTTGTTTCTTTTATAAGAATTTTTGGATTAAAAGGAAAAATCGAAGGTGTTTTGGAAATTGTTTTGTGATTTATGGTGAATGGTTAGTTTGTAAATGAGAAATGCTTTGAATTGACCCTTGTTATTTGAATGAATGATCACATATATAGATGTACATATGGGGTAAAGGTATAATTGGAGGTATGTTTGGATGGTTTCATGGGCTTTTAGAGCGATGTATACATCGGAGATTTCATAGAATAACATTAGTGGTTATTTATGGTTTCTTTTCATAAACAATGGTTATTAATAAGATGGATTTAAATGTATTAAAAAGTGAGTGTGTGATTGTTTAGTGATTTTTTTTGTGTTTGGAATCCCATTTCATGGGATATTTGTTTTGACATGTTGAAAATGTGGTTGAGATGGTGTTTTGAGTGTTAATATTCATTTTGTGATTTAAGAGTGTATTTTTGGTTTGTGATATATTTTGATTCATTTTCATACAGTTTTTTTACTATACCAGATGGAAAAGTCATAGAGGTTTCTAGTGAGTATATTCTAGTTCTCGATTCTACCTAGATTCCTAACAGGGTTGTGGAATTGAGTTCTTGGTTATTTCCCATTTTCTAGGGTGATCATGATCCATTAAAGGTAGTATAATGTCTTGATGATGTCTTTAGTGGTTTCAGGTTATTGGGAACTCCCAATGTAGAGAGAGTTTGTGATGGTTCAGGATCATTTGAAGGCTCAACATTGGATTTATGGATGGTGATGATCTATAATCATTATAGGTCTAATGTGTTGGAAGGTGTTTAAGGACACATTTGTCAGATGGTTTATACTTTAGGAGGTAATGATGTGGAATGTAGAATAACATGTGAGTTCCTATTAAGTTCAAATAAAAATGAAGTCGTATGTTGAGAATTTCAAATAGTTGGTTCCTTGTTCATCAAAGGCTAAATTACAGAATCAGTTGAAAGTTTCTATTATGTGCAGTATCATTCCAGGATCCAGGAACCAATTATTTTTGGTGTTCTAAAAGGTTCCCCATTCGATGAGGAATGTGAACCAATGAATCTTGCTTCAGATAGGTCTTTTTGTCAATTCATTATTTTAAATATTCAGTTCACTCCCTTGATTTCTACCAGTGAGTCCAATTTGTGTAGTTTAAATATCTTTATAATCAACCTCTGAAGGATTTCTATCTATCATTCCAATTGGGTCCCTTGGAAAAGTTATGCTATTGGAATCATTAGAAGGAGGCTCACCCGTATAATTTCATCATCTAACTGAAAGGTAGTGAATGATTCAGTCATCAGGTCTTCAACCACAGGCTCCAGTGTGAAGCCTTCACAAAGTCAGAAATTCCTAGGGGTGTGGGAAACCTTGCACCGAGAGTAGTTTAAAATTATATTTTAACGATTATATTATATTTATTTGTTTCTCCATATTCTAAATATTTGTAAGAATGTTTTTCCTAGAGTTATTATGATTGTTTTCTTTTTTAGAAAAGATTCCATGATTAGTAGTTTTTTTTTCATGTTCACAGCTTCAATGGATATGTTTTGGTATTGGGTTTTCAGTTGTACTTGTATTGAAGATGGTTGTTTCCCATGTAAATAATGATTCATGATTCAGTTCTTGGTTTGGTTTTTTCTATCTCTATGGTTTTTTTCATGGGTCGGGGGTTTCAATTCTGGGTTGGATGTTTCAATGTCGGTCTATGCTGGTTGGCCTAAGATGGTCAAATCTTAACTGATTGGGAGTCCAACTATCAATCTTGTTGTGGTTTTATCGGGATTTAGTTTGTATGGGATGTCATGGTCAATGTTGGTAGTTACCACATTAGTTAGTGATGGTAGTTATAGAGTTACCATGTGCTGAGAGTCTCAATTTTGGTTGTGCTACTTGGGTTCTTTTTGTTGGGAGAATCATCCTTGTTTCCTTGTAGACCTTCTCATTATAGTTTCTCCTAGACATGGACTATTGTGACTGGTAGAGTGGAGATTCACCCTAATATTCATGGTTTCTTTATTTTTTATTTGGCATGAAACCATGTTTTCTTCATCTTTCGGATGTGTGACATTTTTTATAAAGAATTTAATTGTTGCATGGGGAATTGTCACACACCATCCTTTGAAATTCAATTTTTTGGGATTTGGATATAATTTTTGTGGTTTGGGTTGATTCTATATTTTATTTTTTGAGTCTTTCATGAGAAATGGATGCTTTTTCATTGACAACATCTAGTGCACATGTAGAACACAGTTTAGGGAAACCATGCAGCTTCACCAATGAAACTACACGACTTATGTTGGGCATCCAGTGGAGAGGCACATGATTTGCACATGGTTTGGTAAATCATATAGAAACTGTGTGAATTGGTTTTAGATCCCGATAGAGGGGTGCAACAATGTTGGTAGCCTCTTTAGAAACAATGTGTCTAGAATGTGTGAGTGCCCCTTGCCTCTAGTAGAATGCACATGGTCTGGAAGACCATGCTGCAAAACCGTGTGACATCCCTATGTTCTAGAAAAAATAAAATTAAAGGAAAAATAAAATTAAAAGAAAATATAAAATAAATGTAAAATAATAATAAAGAAATATTTTTTAAATAATAATAATGTTATTACTATTATTATTATTATTAATAAATTTAATATTATTATTATAATCATAATTTGGTTTTAATTTTATTTTCCCTTTTTATTATTTTTGTTCCCTTATTTAATTTTTTTAATTTTTTACTCTCCTCATCTGTATGTGTGTCATGAATCTCCCCCCTCTCCTTCTCCCATAGCCGTACCTATGTCCTCCTCCTTTGAGTCTTATCTGTTTGGAGATTCGACTAGATACTCTATGGTTTTTCAGTCAACTCGTCCAGGTATGCTCTCATCCTCCCTCATTTTGGGCAACTCTTCTCCTCTACGTTATCCCACTCAATTCAGCCGAACCCTAGGGTTTTGGGTAAGGTGATTTTTTATTTTTCCATTCTTTTTTGGTGGTGCGACAGGTCCCTTGACTATCTTCATATGTGTTTTGGTAACCACCACAAAAAAAGAGGTGGTTTGGGTCGATTGTGTCCATCATCGTCATTTTGGGGTCATATAATTAATCACTTTTTATTATTTCTCATTTTAGAATTAAGGATTATGTATTGTATACGCTCCTAGAAATTCACATTGAGTTTGTGTGTCCATGACATGGAGTTTTGAGTTTCTGGTTGTGTTTTAAGTGCATTTGACAACTCTTGTGAGGCTTTCCCAGACAGACATAGGTACGCATATATATATACCCCATTTACATATTACCTCATGGATAGGGGAATGAGTACATAGGTTTAATGAGTATAAGTACTTATGTTTTAGTATACATGTATGTAAGGGTGAAACGATGTAGCTAGTCGACATATTTGTTATGTGTCGATCCATTACGGCTTGGCCTTTTTCTTCCAGATGTAGGTTCCCTATACTTATCCCATCAGATTAAAATCTATGATTGTTTATTTTTTAAAATATATTTTTAATATTAATATAGTATTTACAAGCTATGAGGTCTAGATGTGTTTTATAAAAGCAGTTTTTTATTTCTTTTACATAATTTATCTAATGTTTTAGTTCATGTTTTTGATATTGAAACATGTCATGTAATTTGTTTAAAATGTTGATGTATTTCTAAATCTCAATTGATTTATAATTTAAATCATTAACAGTGGTTTAATTAATTTTTTTGTATTTATTGTGTATTTACAATGGGTTTCATATATTTAAACATGTTTTATTGATTTATTTTAAAAGCGGGGGTCCTTAGTTGTGTAGTAGTTGTATTAAATTATTTTGGATCTTATAGGTGCGGAGAAATAATGTTTTTGTAAAATTATAATATTCCTTGTAATGTAATGAGGAATTTTTTTCACTTTAATAATGTTTTGGGAAAGAGGAAAAACACTCTTGGTGAATTCCCCCCTTGTTTTGAAATGTGCTGGAAGTGTCAATGTTTGGTTTGGGATATGTTCCTATAATAGAGGCATGATCATTTTTGTCTGATGTAAAATGGGAATGATCATAAGGAGGGAGATCAGTGGTGGGATATTGAATAAGATTTTGGATAAAGAATGTTATAACATTATGTAATGTTTCTGGAAAAAATCTCACAATTATTTGGAATAGATCACATGGGTAACCCTGGGTACCTAGGTGGGCAGTCTAGGACTTGTAAACTAAGTGATTTAAAAGTGGTTCTTCCCTGTTTCATCTTGCATGATTGATTCTAAAACACTAACTAAAAAATTGTGATGATTGTAGACCAGTGGGACTATGGAATTTCCCCTAATTGTGTATCGTGTACAACAATGCCATTAGTTGGGGTTGTTATACAATGTTTTTCCGAGTTATGATTATTCTAGGTCTCACCTAACAGTAGCTACATTGGCACCCCCAGGTGATTGTGAAATGATATTTATTTTGGTTGATTTATTCTTGATATCTATTTTTTGAAAACCATAATTTAATCTAAATTTATTTCTCTTCATTTTTAAATGTTATAGAATTCTTGGAATCCGTTTTCAAAGTGTAGTGGAAGAGAAATTATTTTCATGAAAATATAAACATGTTAAATGAATTTTAAAATAATGGAAAACAATATTTTATTATGTCTTATATTCAAACTATCATGATTTCTTTTTTTAAGGTATGGTCATATGGATATGTTTACACTTTTCTTTTATAATGATCATCTTGGTGCTCATGCCTAATCAATCCATTTAGTTTTTGGTATTAGTTTTGGATCTCTCTTGTAGCGAGGGTGTTTCTGTGTTTACTGGTGACCCATGAGGTCAATTTGAGGTATGTTTAGCCACCCAATTATATTTCTTTTCCCCCACTAGTGTTTTATTTTATTTGTTTTGTTTATATTTTTTTATTTTTCTTTTTTCTAGGAAAAATCATTCCCAACTATATTATATTTATAACTGACACTAGTTTCCACCTTGTTGGGATCAAGAATGCCCTTTGGGCCTTATCGTAGGATGGCTCAAGTGGCTGGTTTAAGGTTGACCCAGGTTGGTTTGGCACATAAACCCATGATATTTATAGATAAATCCTACCCCTTTTTCATCCTCAATGGCACATTGAATGATTTCATCATTGCCACTAATTTCCCTTATTGATATTTACCTTCAAAGACTTGGTTTTAACGCACTAAAAATGATAAACCTTAGATTCCGAAAGGATGATAATAATAAATGTGGTCTATTAATTTTTTGATAAATTTTATTCATAGGTTCTTGAAGATTCATTATACTTTTAATTCAACTCAATTAATTCCTTCTATATTTTCATATGAATAATATATGGAATGAAATTATTGAAATGTAAGTTCTTGAACTATTCCCATTCCATTGATTCAATTTCATCCCCTTAGATCATATTATTGATAAGAGTAAAAAACGGATCTATATAACATTATTATATACAAACATCCATAATAAATTACTCATGTTATATAAATTATAGAAACAAAAATATTTTTTCAATGGTATTAATCCATCACTTAACCACTATTTAATCTGAAGACTAATTGATAGAAGGTGGATACTGCCTCATGAAGGGCTAATCTGAATGTCATTACCTCGTTTTCAAAATTGGAAATAATATATAATTCATATCTCGAAAATTTTATGTGATCATATAAACAATATTTTTCATTAATTCTACTATAAATTTTTTTTATGAGAAAAATCAGTTCATTTGTCATTGCATTCATTATTAACATGGTTCTTTCAGGTTATAATTATTTACTAAAACAAAAATTCATTGTGTTAACAACACTAATAATAGTGGTAAAACCACATAATCTAGATAAAATACTTATAAAATTTTAATATATTCCATATTAGGTTTAATCATTGGTTATTTATGAGAATTAAAAAAAACTACAGGATTTTAACCTATACGTAGACTTAGCATTACATTTCATACCATGATTTTATCATCATTGATTCCAAATGGGTAACTAAACATTGCTCTAATACCTACTATAATAAATCATTATTTTAATACATAGTTATTATATATATTTAGATGAATATTTATTACATAGTAAAAAAATACATAACCATATAAGTATAGTGTATTTAGAGACATGGAATCTTAAAAGCTAATTTATAATATATCTAAATTGTCTCACTCTTATTTTATTTACAAATAGAACCTTTTCATTACATATCATACTTAATAAATTTCATCCTATACATGGGAAAATAAGCATACTAATGGGTATGTCTAAATTCAGTATATGTGTACGTAATGGAGAAAACAATTATTTCATAAGAATAACATGATAATAAGGGTATAATAACTTGATAACAAAATTTGGAAATTATACTCTGTATATTAATGATCATAATCTAGAATGAAGAAATAGAAATTATTAGGTCACCAGAAATTGGCATAAGAGATTAAATTTTTAGAATACACATAAACATATAATATCATTTACTTATAAGTAATGGATCACTATCAAGATCATCATAGTATATAATGTCACATACTAAATCATGTTCATTTCCTATTCTAGACCTGTCTAACTAAACAGGGATCACTTCGTGTTCTAGTGTTGTCTTACTGAACTGGGTTCATTCCCTAATCCAAAACTATCTATCTCTTGAGATATAAATATTTACCCAATGTATTGGTGGGAGATATAGGTCCCAAAAATCACCTAATAAAAACTATATATATGTTTTTCATAAGAGCATAAGTTATTAATCATATAAGAACATAAGAAATGAAATGGATTTCATAAACATTTCATAATTTCATAACCCATTCAAAAGTAAATGAATTCTAAAAATTCTATCCATAAAAAAAATAAATCATCCACATAAATAATAATGATGGTATACAAAGACCATATACCAAATAAAACATAAGTAACATAAAATAATAGTGTCATAGATGAAAAATTATTTAAAAATATTAATTGAAATAATTCTTGATGAAAATATCCATTCCGTTTTGAAAACAATTTTTTTGAATAGTCACGCATTTACAGTGGATAAATATTTATTTTAAAATATATATTTTATGCATTTATTGGATTATTCAAATCATTAAAGATTCATTGCATTGGGAAAATATTCTCATTACATTTAAGTTTTAAAATAAATTCTTGTTGTATTATTGTCAGAAAATACACAATGTACCTTATTTGAGAATGATAATAATATTTATTTCACAACATTTTTTTAAATAATCACAAATGGGTAAAAAAAATTAAAAAATTGGTGGATAATAGTAAAAATATTTTTAAATAAGTTAGAAAACATATACGTAGAAGAGAAATATTCCCTAGTGGATACATAAAAATAAATAATATCAAATAATGCTGAGATTGTGAAACAAACCATTATCTCAAGTCTTGTCATTAATTGTTCATGTTAAGACACAATGAATAAAAAATTTAAATTTATTATATATATTTTAATCACAATTCTAGCCATACATGTGTTATTTATTTATAACATCTTATCAACTGTTTTTTAATATATATTTTTTAAATAACTTTTCTAGGTGATAACTGCTTTGTTTTCCAAAAAAAAATATTTCCCCCTCTTGGTATTTATACATTGATCTACAATATCATTATTTAGAAAGTATTAATCTTGGTAGAAATATCATATATAAATATGATATATATATATATATAATCATTTATATAATGTATTGAAATAATATAGATTTACACTGTTCATGGAGATGGTAGATTGTATGTACGCATCCATATTTTATTCATTTTACTACTGATCGAATAAAAGTAATGTAAATAATAATTCATATTTAATAAATCATTATTATATCATGTATATATTATATATTTATTTGACCTATCTTAATTCCCATCCAAAAACTATTGTAATGAAAAATCAATTGTATCTCTACGTAGAGACAGTATGTCCAGCGTATGGATGAGCGGGACTTTAACTTCTTTTTTGAAGACAAATATGATATAAAATGCTTTAATTATAATTGTAATAACATTTAATAATATTTTGGAAACTGAAGATATCATTTTATGATAACCATCATTGATTTATAGTAGGTAAGGAAGAGTAGATAAATAAAGTTATTGATTAGAGTGAAAACCTCTTCTTCGAAACATCTCCCTTGGATCTCTCATAAAGGGCTTTATATTTGGACTTTGAGAACACGAGAACAACTAGTATGTGTATAGGGATATTTATGTGAAAAATTTGCATATTATAGTTGTTCTATTACTCTCAATTTGATGTATAAAGGTTAGGGAGGAGGTTCCCTTTTGATGTGAGTGGAAATATTAGAATATATCAGAAGATTAAATTGTATTAAATTCATTTTCTATCCAAATACCACCAAAAAGGAATTGATGTGAATTTATGATAATATTAGGTTTTAATAAATTTTTTAAAAAACATTAAATATATTTTTCTATAATTATAAACATTATCATTTTAACATAGCCTTAGTAAACCAATTTTAATTTAAACTATGATATCAATATTTTTATATTAAATGTTTACCATTTTTTCTTATATGATATCAATTATAACATAAATGAAAACTTTATGTCATTTTAGGCCATGTCATACTGAAAATGTAATAATTAATTATTTTTTATTATTTTTAAATTACTTAATAAAATATTAATTCTATAAATTATCTTTATAGTATAAATTGATATTGTATAATAAATTTTATTTTAAAAACATCAATAAAACATGTAAAATTCAAAAGAAACTGTTTTATTCTATTCATATCCTGTATATGTTATCTATAGAATTCATGGATCACATTAAATAACTTTAATTAATTAATATATTTATTTTTAATATCATTCATTTTATTTTTCTATAAAATGATTAATTACAACATTAGTGTTGTATAGGCATCTAGGGTAAATTTTTAAATTATTAAAATAATAAATAAATTATCATGATAAAGAAAAACATTTTATATTTCAAATGAAAATTTATATTCTAGCACATATTTAGTTTTATGCCATATTAAAATGTTATATTTATTAAAAACATGAATGTGACATCATTTATTTTTCATTAAACGAAATATTACCAATGTTAAAATATCATCCATGTAGCTCAAAAATTAATAAATAAATTTATATCATAGAAATAATTTTATTATGTTTAAAATGAACTCTTAGATTCTTTAAAAACCTACTTCTTTCACTACCTAAACACATAATACATATTTAAGACAAATAAAGTGCCATTTGTGACTTTATTTGATTTAAAAAATATATAACTAATTCCCATAGAAAAGATCCCATGAAATAACTAAATCATGTACCTTAGGTATTGATGGTAAAATTAAATTCATCCAATAAGAAATAGGAAAAATATTAGACTATTCACTTATTTTTATTCCATATTAACACGTTTTACCATTTTCCTAGCAAATGAAATTATCCACAACTACTATTCACATTGACTAAAAATAAAGGGGTCCTCTGTTAAAAGTTTAATCCTCATAATTATAAACATTCATTTCATTTTATATAATAAAATATCTATAAATGGAATATTTTAATATTAATTATAGTGCACAAAATAATAAAAATTAAACTATTTACGGAAAATTAAATTTAAGAATAAAACTTGTTTTATTCGTATCCTATTTTTTTAAAAGTATTTTTTGAATGTTAAAAAAATTTATAAAGTACATAATAAATAAATTTCATTAAAATAATTCACCAAGAAAAAATTTATATAATTATATAAACTTTATAGAACACAAAATATATTTTATTTTAAAATATAACTTTTATTGAAAATATTTTCCTTTAAATTTCATTCTATATATAACTAATATATTTATTGTATACGGTATATACCATATATTTTTTATAATTTAGTTATTACTTTTTATTCCTACCGAGATAATGACTAATGGATATTGGGAACATATTAATATTACATGTTTTGTTTAAACTCGTTGTTGTGTGCAACACAATTAATTGAAGATATAATATTACTTATAGGGAATATTTCATAAAAATAAGAAGTTGTTACATGAAGGATTTCATAACATGATTTCATATATAAAAATTCATTACAAATCATATTTTTATCAAGTCATGTGGATAATAGAGGTTTTTATCACATGTATGATGAATTATATGAAAATGCGAATTCCCTGGATAATCACTCTTGTTTTCTACATTAGGGTATCCTATATATGTTTAGAGTTTCTTAACAAGAGAATAATAGATAGAAACTTGTAATTTTAATCCTTCTTTGTGTTGATTCAATCTTAATTTTAAAATAAAACTTAAGGAGTACGTTGATTGATGACAAGTTAACTCCCACTCCAAAAAACATCCTTGTATTTGTTATCAATAAGGGAGAAATTAAAATTATAGAAATGAATACTTATTGACATAATGATATTTAATGTTATTACTAATAAAGGAATATGAGGGGATTTAATTTCTCATGATAACAACACCCTACTTGAGGGTTGTATTTTTTATCAATAAGTATAAGTACCGAGATGATAAAAAATGTTCCAATATATGTTTAATTTATTTTGGTGTGTAATTTTAATAGAATGATTCATGAGTGCTTCCAATCCAAACATTAAGAGAACAAAATTTTAATGAAAATTTACAATAAGATGTTTTAATAGGTGTTATATCTATATGTTTTCAATAATATAAGAATATATTTTTAAATGTGTCAATGAAGTGAGATACTAAAATAAAATGTTGTAATTTGATTCTAAATTTCTTGAAATATAATATCGGTTAACTTTTATGTGTTAGAAAAGTAATTAAATAATATATCCAAAAAAATTTCATCCCTCTGGATTTCACGACAATCCCAGCAGACTAGACTCCAATGGAATACGACTAATTATAAAGTTAGGATCCAGTCATGTGAGGTATCAATAATTTATAGAATATATTTTTGTTAGTTCTAGTGTTAATGGGTGTTGGATTATTAGAATCAACCATTCGGTTTGGCATAGGGGAGTGTTAGCAAGCTCCAACAATAGTTTATTGCATCCTACAACTTATGGTTTTTGGTGATTTATTAATAATTGTTACAACTCTCTTATATATGATGTGGTACTTTCTCTATAAAACCAATATTAAATATTAACATATGTAATTAACATGATTTAAAAAATGATACACTTATAGAAATGAAGCCACATGTGGTTAGAACATATTGAATTCAACCATTGGTTCTTGAATCTCTGGGTAAGTGAGATCACATTGGCTTCTAAAAATAATCAAATCATTATATATCCAATATTATATATAAGGTGAATAATCATACATAAGTGGAGATAATAATATGGGTACACTCTACTATAAATATCATACACACAATAGAGAAGAAACTCAAATGGATATGTTGCAATAGACATGGTTTATATATGAAAAGAGAATAATACTTTTCTATATTTCAATTTTACATGTGAATTTTATTCAATTAATTTTAGAACATGAAACTTCCTTGTATGATTATTTCTTATTATTTTTATATAGAGTGTATGATTTTTATACTCATATTACATAATTATGATGGTTCATATATTTGAATTTTAAAGATAAAAATATCGCAATGTTTGTTGATCATGATTTAAGACACTCTTCTAAAGAGGCATAGACAAAAAAGATCTACATTTTGTTTTCATTAGAAACAATTTTAGGATAACATGGAGTTTTATATATCATAATTCTATGTTACAGGATTTATATATATATTTATTTCTTATGTGGAATATTTGTTATGCAATGGATTTTGTTATAATTATTAATGAATAACGTCAGGTATCCATATATCCCAAGATATAAAAGAAAAGAGCACTGCATATTATTAAGGATAAAAGGAAACTCATGTATTCTAATACAATATTTTTTTAATCTAATAATGTTAATATTTATATATGTCATAATTATTATTATTTATTGAAACATGAGGTTTTAATATTTAATTGAGGTGAAAAAAATTGACTATAGAAGTGAATGAGAGGGTTAGACTCTGTCATTCTTATTTCATGTTATGTGAGTACAAAAACAAAAAACCAATGTGAGATATCCATATTGTAAATTATTTCTAGATATTTTTTGTTTTAAAGAAAATAATAGAAATACTTTGATATTGTCTACAATCTTTAACAAAATTAATTGTTAAAGAATGAAATAAGAAGAAGATGAAATTACGAATGTAACTTCTCATTTGTTTGTGTTAATGATTCAATTATTAAGAAACATCAATATAATAAAATCATTATTATCGACATATATTATGGGTTTGAATATATAAAAAAGAATATTCTTTCAAATATTCTTACATACATAATTTAAAATGTTGAAAATATTATTCTTGAGGTGGGATGTCAAATTCTAGTTGATACCCTATCATTTGGAGGAAAATGATATATCAATTTCCAGAGTTTTTGTGGATTCACTGATGAAATGGAGGAGTTAATATCAATAATTTCCTTAATAAAAAGTTCTATAAGGATAAAAAAAATTTATATCATATGTAATTTTATTTTTTCCACCTTTCGAGATTTGGATGATTCTATACCAATCATAGGGTGAGACCTAAACTGCACTTGTAATCACTACAAATTGCTTGGGATAAAAAATCAATGTACAAAAAAATGGTGAACATGGTAAAGACTTGTTCTTCATTTCGAATATAATTATTTTGATACTTGTGTGTTTTTTATGAAATATTTCAATATATATTTGATAGGTGAGGTTTGGGATGGAAATAATTGTTTTATTCATCATAACTAGATCAAAGGTCCAAGTGTAATAATGTTTAACAAAATTTTTTAACATGGTTACTCTAATTCACCCCTTCATCAGTGTCCCTACAGGATCCAATTGTCTCTGAACTAGCTAACTCCACTAAATTTCTTGAATATAAATAATGGTAGTAAGAAATTATGTTTTGGGAACATTTAACCTGAAATATAGGTTTAAAAAGTTTTGGTGGTATTTTTAATGTTTTAATATTAAAAATTAATATTAAATGAATATATGTATTTATATTTTATTCTATATTATATATGGGTATATATTCTTTGGTTTTAGAAAGTGGATTCAAACTAGTTCTTATTTGAAATACTTTTTTCT
Source organism: Viscum album (assembly GCA_963277665.1). Lineage (NCBI taxonomy): Eukaryota > Viridiplantae > Streptophyta > Magnoliopsida > Santalales > Viscaceae > Viscum > Viscum album. The sequence continues at coordinate 135,140,589 of OY728162.1, forward strand.
ACGAACAAAAGGGGCCTATAAACCCTTAGTGGGGGGGGGGGTGAATCAGGGTATGGATATTCTATTTCAAAATTCTTCTTGGCCCATTGGATCATGACCTCTATATTATAAGGGTAACTTTTTTTCTCTTATGTGTATATTTTGATCACTTAATTATATCTTTATCTAATAATTATGCATTATATGAAATGCAGGGATGCAACCCGGATGACACAATGATTTTTACATGTTCACCATCACTGGGCTATGTCTAAGGAGAAAACAATGGCGATGGGAGGCTTTACCAAATCAACTAATGATCACTACCAATTATGTTCGGGATAGATCACTTCTATGCCCAGGACCACTGCATTTACAATGTTTAGGGTTAGCTCACTGCCTTCCCAAGGGTCACCCCCTATTTCTCTCTCTCTGGCTCACTGCTGGTAGAAAAAATAACTTTCTTCCTCTTCCTTTTCTAACTACACTTGGAAGGGTTCCACTCACTATTTATAGACATGTAGGTCTCTTTATTATGACTAATGAAATCTGCATCATTAATTTTTGGTAGATGCACTTTTGATGTACAAATTTCACTAACAGATTAATCTCAAATTGCACTAGGTGTACCAGGAAACCCCAATTCTTACGCAGAGCCATTACTACACCTTGCGCGTAATTCTCTGCTTTTCCGCGAAATTCACTTTTCATGTAACATACCTTTTAAGTGGAACACTTCTTTTACATGGAACAAATGATTTTTCATTCAGCAGGTTTTATACACATACTCTATACTACCTTGCACGGAATTATTCTTCTTTTGCATGAAGTCCACTTTTCGCGCAACAGTCTTCTTTTCGTGAAACCTATGCTTTGTGCGCAACTAGTTTTTTTATGTGCAAACTTGTTGTTTCTGCGCAACTCTATTGTGAAATTCAATTTCTCGTGCTGGAGCTCAGATACTCTCTTCATCTTGAGCTTCTTTGAATGAGTGAGGTCACTTCATATTTATATGATAAATCGACCCCTATGCGAAAAATCATCCTTGAGCATGTAATTCACATCGATCGCGAAAAATACATCTTCTGTGAAACATCATTTTTCATGCACAACTCTATTTTTTCCCACACCTCAAGCATTTGCGAATTTCGGAGATTTTAATCTTGAAACACCTATTGCGCGACAAATTCTCGCAACACGCTATTTTTTCACTCACCAATTCATTTTTCATGCACCCCGTTATTTTATTGCGCCACACTTAATTTTTCACGCACCACACTATTTTTTCATGCGCCACTATTTTATTTTCATGCATCCTGCTAATTTTTTGGGCCCAACATTATTTTTTGTGCACAACTCTACTTTTTCATACACTTCTATTTTCAAAAAACAAATCTATCTATTTTTGGATTTTCTGGTCCAAAATTTTTGCAAACACTGCATAACGGTGCCAACATGTATCTAATATTTTTTTACTTCCCCCAAAATGTTCATTCTATTGTGGAGGTTCTTCAATAAATCATGGATTGTTGAAAGAATCCCTTGAACCCAACAAATCACCATGTAAACCCCCAATGTCAACAAATTCATTCATCATGGTCTGATTTGTCAACAAACACAACATGGAGGACCACTTTTTTGACAAACAAAATCACCTCAAAAATGCCACAATGATGCCTTGAGAGATTTTTGCCTAACACTTTTCATGATTTTTAATTCTCAAAACATTCATAAAATTTTATTGGGTTTTTGAAACTCATGCCTTATTTGTTACTATCCTGTATTATTTTTCACCAAACTGAAAGGTAAAATATTTTTTTTGTGATTGTAATTTTAGTTTCATCTTCCATTACGTGAACTAAAATTATGTTTTCTCATCTATAACATGGTTGAATAATTCATTAAATTTTTTTGAGAATAATGACATGTTCAAATATGATTGATGTAATTTTTTTTGGAAAACTCTCATTTGATTTTATCCACTTTGTGACTACACATAAATTATTCTATTTAATAACCAATTATCAATAATATCCTTTATTATGTATCCATATTACTACCTTATTTTCCCTACCCTCCCTTACACTTGTTGCACTGCATGATTGTTATTTAAAATGAGTTTGGGTGAATTAGGCAACAATATATTTTTCTTGGGGATATATTACATTGTACATGAATATGTAGTGGAGTTATATTGTTTTGTATGTATGAAATGTTTAGATGGTTAACATAATTTTATCAAGGTCATCTTTCAAATATAAAAAATTATATAAAAAATAAAAAATTAGAATCTAAATTAAATCACCCAACAAACTCATTTGTATGACACATAACCTTTACTGAAAATAAAAGGTGATTAGTTGTAGTCTATTCAATTAATTAATTATTATTTAAATTATAAAAGAAAAAAAGTAAAAAATGTAATTTATATAATAATATTAAAAAATAATAAGACAAACAATATTTTTTTGAACATAATATGTTATAACTTGTGGAATAGTATTAAAATGGGGAATTTTGTTGGGTTAATCAATTTATAAGATATTTGAGTGAGTTATTATACTTATTTTTAAATTATTTATCATGAATTTTACTCTAAGAAAAAATCATCCTCTTTGGGTCCTACCAATTTTTATAATGTACATAAAAACCATAAGCCTAAATACACAACATGAAAATCCTCATGATTGGAACATGTGTATTTATTTGTTTCATATATATATATATATATATTAGGATTTAACCAAGTATATGGTACAAATTTCATGAAATCGAGATGATAATAACTATAAATATATTTTAAAATTAAGATTCATGTGAAAAAAATCCCTTGTAATGTTTTTTGTAACATGTTTCATGGGTGAATTAATGAAAGTTAATGAATTCGGATATAGGAGAAGACAACTCGATGAAAATTATATTTCATTAAGGAGATGATTAATTTTATTTTAATAAGAATAAAAAAATTCTCCCATAATATACATTACGATGTGAATTTTGATATAGATATATGATTCTTTAAAAATGAAAAATGATATGTATAGGGGAGTTAATGATCAAATATTTTCATATATTTTCATTATAATTCGTTCATATTAACCCTACTATTTTGATAATAGATATTGGGTAATAAAAACTTATCTATATTAGAATAATTTATGTTTTTAATTTTAAATTTCATAAAATGATATTTTTAGGGATTAAATGATTATTCTATGCCTAACAATGATAATGTAAAAATAATTATTTTATGATTTTGTGTGTATAATGAGGTGTGAATGAATATAATTTTCATACAATATATAACTGATAGGAAAAAACACCTCATCCAAAAACATGTCAACATTGGAATAGGAAAAACTAATTGAATGTAAATTCTATATAATCATATGGTTATATATAGATCAAATTATTACAGTACTCTTAGAAATAAGATGGATCACAAACACATGTGCATGAGAATTGAAGAATCTATAGAAAATAATCTCACAAAATTATAAATGCATTAAAAACAAGATTAAATGACCTATAAACTCTTAATTATCAACTACAATAAAACACAATAATAAATCAAATTTCAGTCATAATTTTATAGTCTATATCATGAAAATGAATTTAGAATATACTATTTATTTTCTTCTTCATCCACTATTGGAACCAATACATCCATCCACAAATAAAACATACAATTAACTCTTCTCAAAATAACCTTAACCTATCCAATATCACCACATCCTACCACATAATATATACCATATCATAATTAACTCATAGCAATGTGATGCACTCCAAAACTCTACATACATAACTCTATCTTGAAAGTTATCATTAACCCTCATGAGAAAAACCTTATCGATTACCCTCACTAGAATCCATTCCATATGTCTAAATGTAGTTGATCATATCACATATCCATACTCCATATATTTATGAAGAGAAAAAAAATTATGTCACTTATTTTTAACCACATAAGATATTTAATGAAGGGTCTTTTCACACTATCTTACAAAAAAAAGTATGTTACAATATATCATGGGAGAATAAAAATTGGGATATGGATTAAGAATGCTACATATGTTGAGATATCAACATGAATATTTCTTTATAAATCCATTAAATTATTTTAATATTATTCTAGAATGATATCATGACAACAATTTAAATAACCACTCAACCATACTTCAAGGGATTTATATTTTTTCTAATTAGTCATAGTATGAAGTGGTGTTGATTTTCTATATTTTCTTCCATTAAATATTTCAATTTATTTTCTTATAATATTGTATTTTAAATTTAATTTTTAATAGATTATATTATATCTTATTATCTTTTATCCTGATGTTTTTCCCATAATTCCTCATTATACCCATGTATAATTATTGAAAAATGCCTTGTTATAAAGAGAAATATAATTCCACACTCATTATATGAAATATATTATTTGTCAAAAAATATTGATAACATGGAATTATATAAAATACATGATGTTTATTATAACTAGTAATAATAAATACCCTTTTGAAATTTAATTCTATAGATTGTGTTTATAAAGATTCAATAATTGGATTTGAATGAAGATAGGTTAGGATGATTTTTTTGAAATTCAGATCTATTCTAGTTTTTATGAGATTTGTTATAAACAATTGTAAAGGATAGAATATTTTATTACAAAAGGTTAATAAGGGGGAACTTAGTATTCATAGAGATGATAAGGGAATTCAAAAACGTGAACTAACGTTGAATATGTAGTCTGAAGTCATACAATTTATATAAGATAATATTCTACAGAAGATCCCTTTTTATAGAGGAAGAGTATGGATTATGTCATTAAAGATAAATTCTATAAAAGGTTTTTGTTCTAATTTGGGAGGATTATATTAGTGTATTCTCCTTATACATCTAGATCATTGAAGTGAAGTTGTTATAATACATTAACGGACATTATATTTTTTTAATTAATATATTTAGATTATTTATTTTCTGAGGATCTTGATTGATGATTAATGTTACCACTACTCCTATAAAGAGTTTTACATATCTTCGAGTGGATTTGGAAGTATAACATGGAACTTATTAGTTCAAATCATTTGAAGATTAATATGCACTCCATATTAGTTCCTTATACTGATTTTGTAGTCACTTTCGTGTTAATAATTTGAGAATAGGCCTAAATTTCTATAAACTAAAAATTGTAACACTATTTTAAGAACTGATGGAATGACGGTAAGATACCATAGACTATCATGTATTTTTGAGAAATTTATATAGATATAACATAATACTGGTGAATTAGTGTTTTAAATCATAATATCAACAAATAGTAGATTTAAGATTCTTAGTGAATCTATTTTCAAATAGACTAGGTAAAATAATGATGTTCTTTTACGCTTTACTTTTAAGACATTTGTTTATTGTATCATGTGGATTCATTTATGGAATAAAATGGTTGAATAGTCTTAATAGTAAAAATGTATAAAAATCATCAAGAATAAAGTAAAAATAAAAAAAATAATTTTACATACACACTAATTCTCACCTACCCAGGGTTCTATGGAGTGATGTCAGTGTATGTAGTTTCTGTTGTGGATTTATCCTTTATGATCTATAATAATAATAATATGATATTTATTTTTCATAAAATTATAATTATAGTGAAATATTAGAATTTAAAGGAGGGTGTTATTGATATATATGTAGATATTTAGGGATATATTGAAGAATTAGATGTCAAGATAAAGAAGAACTATATGATTAGAGGATTACTGAAGGAGCCTTATGACTATATTAAACAACATGTGGTTTTATTGACCCATCTTGAAGAATTAGTTGAAAAAATGTTTTTGATTCATGTAAAATCAAAATTTGGGGATGATTTGAACCAAACAGAATGAGAAAAATCCCAGGTGATTTAAAATATCAGTGTTTCTATTAAATAACTTGTTGATAGAACAATTTTCATCAAAGAATATATTATTTTATTAAAAATTAATACTTATTATGATCCATTTGAGGATTCATTACTTCAATTTAATTTTTTTAGAGGCCTTAGTTATTAATATTAGTCACATGAGTATGATAAAAGTATTAATGAAGAAGATATTTCAAAGGTTTCAATAATGGGTACTAAAGAAGATATATAAAATTAAATTCAATCTTAGGAGAAACAGTTAAATAATTTATTATGTTATTGTAATTTTGTCAAAAAAATAACCCTAAGAATAAATTTTACAGAATATTTCTCCTTGATCAATTAATTGATAATAAGAATTAAGTAAGAGACAAATTATCAATCAATAATATTTATGGTAAAATTTATATCTTTGGAATGAGCATTGAAATCATAAATATAAATAAATAATTATCATTTATATTTAAAAATAAAAAGGATAAATTAAATAAAAAGATATATTTATATTTATGATAATTAAATCAATATAAAGTGAGGCTGATCAGAAGTGAATGTGAAGAATAAGTGAAAAAAAATTAGATGATTGGATCAACTGGATGTCATGGTCTCATATAATTGGTTAAGCCAAGCCTCTAATATTATATCCAAATAGGATATAGTACAATTACCCACAAATTTTTTTGGGGGATGATTGAGTGCCACCATAATGCATGGGTATCTATTCTAGTATAGGAAGTAATCCACTATAGGAAGTGGTATAATATGTAGATTGATGGATGTGGTGATGAAGGAAATGATAGTGATAGTTGTCAAAGTAGGTTGGAATTGGATGTGGGGTAGATTTAGGTGGATGATGACAATATAATGCAGTATGAGTCATCAATGGGTCATAGATTTAGTTGTCTACATTGTGATGGTGGTGACCATAGGCGATCAAAGGCGAGGTTGTGACCATTGGTGATGAATGCACAAATGTAGATGGAGGTATAAGATATAGGAATAATGCGATGCTATGGAGATGATGATATAGGTAGTAGAGACTCAAACTAGAAACATTAGCACCTGTTGGTTGGGGGTCATGGTATAATAGGGATAGTAGGAATGTGATTCATAATCTTTTCAATCATTTCTATGGGCCTATTAGAATGGAATTTATTGTCCAATAGTCCTTTAAAAGATCTATAATAGGATCCCTCTAATGTGAATAAAATGTGGGTGCCTTTATTTTAATAAAAAATGGGGTATTCCCGAGTACCTATTACTAAAAAATATCGACTTAATTTAGAGTCATTTTAAAATTAATATGTATTGAAAAAATGTTGAATATTTAATTATAACAAAGAAGGGAATTCAATGAAAATATGATGTATCATCATGATGGTATAAAGATTTATAATAAGTCCAAATATCAATTGTTATATTATTAATTATCTTACCTTAAAATCAATAATCCTGCATAAGTCTATAATTAGAAAATTATGGGTGTATTTGAATCAGACAAGTGTATTCAGAGAGGAATGTACGAAAATATTCATTCCCATTACGGGATCTCCGATAATATGTAATTCTATTGTGAAAATTACATTTATTTTAATTCATATTGTTAAAAAAATATAGGAATAATATTTACTAGATAAAATAAATAAGTTACAATTATTATTCCTCTAATTATTATCTTTCTTAATATTGGTAAATGTAATTTCTTCCAAAAATATAAATCTATAAGAAAATTTAATCCTAGAAAAAAAATTAAATATGTATATTTGGATGAACATTTTTGGGATTAGGAGGCATGGGTATTTGATGAGTGAGTGGAGAATAGATAATGAATGCAATAATCCATAGTTAATAAAAGAAGTGATTAATATATAATCATTTTTTTAAAATTTAATCAAATAAATATTTTTGATATATTTCAAAATACGAAGAAGTGAATTTGGGATTAGAAATACTGCTACTCGAATTAATTGTACAAATCAATTGGACGTAAATTGATACTTTTTTAAATAATTAATATATTCTATTGATTGGGTAAATAATAAATATATTATCAAATGTATATGTGTCACACATAAAGGGCTATTATGATATTACTACCTTTATATATTGAAAAGAAAAATTTATAAAAATATATTGATAAATGGAAATTATTTCCTTTGACTATAAAATATTAAATAAATAAAAACATATTCATAATGTAAAAAACAAAATAAAATGAAGCGACATATTTTATTGGTGAAGGATGTATTGTTCTGAAAATTAAGGAATCATGAATAAGTGGAATCACTAAGAGTATCTCCACAAAGAAATTGTTCATGAAGTCAATTAATAGTCAAAATGTGTATAATAATGTGGAATAATTCATTAGTGGTATCAAAAATATAAATATAACTGAAAAAGGGACATAATGATTCAAGTAGCATGAGTAGTTCTTATAAGGAATAATAATATATAAGTCGTATTTGTAATAGTTTATAAAAGGTGACTCTTTTATAAAAGATAAATTATTTTAAAAAATCATCTAATGGAATCATATACAATTGTTGTTCAATATAAAAATACATATAAAGATGTTTGAAAAAAAGGGTTGGTTATTCATGTTCAACTAGAATAATCTACTCTAGGTTGTTGGATATACCCCCATCCCATTATAATATATTTCTATATATTATTATTGATGTAATTTATCTTTAAAGTGGATATAAAATATTTTTGGTATATAAATTCAATGAATTTGGATTTATAGTGAATGTTTGGGTGGTATGAAAATACAAAAATTAACTATGTTTTCATTAATAAGGTTCATATATTTTCTATATGAAAATTGAAGAAGAATTAGTAATAATGTATAAATAAATTTTAAAAATCAGTCTCTAATGAAAAGCATAACTTATAAAATAAATTTTTATGGATAATCCCTATAAATTTTCATTGATATAAAGGGAAGAGACAAAACCAGTTGTAATGAAAATCATGTGAAGTAGTGTTGGTAAATATATTTCTTTGAAGAAACTAAGATGAATCTAGCTATAAATTTTGGAATATATATGAGTATGGTGAAATCATGATGAATTATGGATATCTAAACACAATTATGTAACTTTTTTCAAATAAAGGTTTTAGATTACCCTTAATTTCAATGAATTTTTTGAATTCACACAAGTAGAGGTCTAGAAAATAGTAATAGGAATTTTTCCCTGATAGTTTAGTGGATAACATATTAAAGATGAATAAACAAAGGGATATAATCATTTTTTTATAAAATTACATTATAGTATCATCTATGTGAATTTCACGATTCCTGTATGTTTCTTATAGGAGGAAAAATATTTCCAATATGTAGTATATACATGTTATTTTCCATGATAAGGATCATGATATCATTTGGTATCTAGAGGTGAAGAAACTAAAGTGGAGTTTAAGATAATCCATTAAAAAATTATTGGCCTCACTTTAATAAAGGGAATTATCTTCTAATGAATTAAAGATATGGGTTCCATTTTTTCTCACATTATTGGTATTTTCATTTAATTTCATAATGTTCTATAAGGGTTGTTATTTGACTTCACTAGTGTAATATGAAAAACCGTTTTTTGTTTTTAAAAATTATCAATTTTAGGTAAACATGAATAAGATCTCGAGAGTAATCATTGGTTTATTTCTAATGTTTTGAATATTTGAATATATAAAAATTGTGAATAATATGGACATCATTGATTTTGTTAACACTTTCTATTATTTTCTACATTGATCTCTAGATCAGTAATCTTATTGGATTTTATATATATCATTTCCATGTGCTAAATTACAATATTTGTAACTCCAAAGGAGGAATGGATCTATGATAAGAAAAAGGGTTAGTAGATGATGTTTTATTGAATGCTGGAAGATAGAAGTTTGAAGGAGTTTTTGTTTTTCATATATAGACTATGAGGTTATAAATATGGGGGATTATGTTTGTCTCAAAGTATGAAATTCTCAATGGTTTTATATAGAGATGATTCATCTTAAAATATTTTTTGGAATTATTATACCTAAAAATAGTGATTTGATATGAGGTGTTGATATCCAAATAAAATGATAAATGAAACTTTTTATTTTATTGAAAATAGGTAGGAAGTTCAACAGAATAAATTATTTTCAAATAAAATAAAAAGTATTAGAGAGTTATATCCATAATAATATGTTATAGTTATTTGAAATATGTATTATGAATCATTTTCATCAATTATGCTGAATTAAGATGAATATGCTACATGATATTTTTCATAATGTATTTGATATATGGTGTGTAAGAATCATATTCCATTACATAAGTATTTTTATTGATTTATATTGATAATTATAGGTGATACATGGGGGTTATTATAAATTCATGGTGGTTCATCATGAATTTGATTTTAATTGAATAAGTTCTTGAATATATGAGGTTTCTTTCATGATGGATGTTTTTAAAAAATATGTGTGTGAGTAGAAAATAGAGATTATATATAGATAAGTATTATTGAAGAGTTCATTTAAAAAATTTGTTAAAATACATTACAAGAAAGATATGTTTGGGAACTCAACTAAGTGGCATCAAGAATTAGTAGCAAACCAACCTAGATGTTTGACATTTCAAGTGACAACTAGTGTGGGTCGTCACTAACATGTATAAATGTATGAGTGTGTGGGGTGGTGCATAAGAGAGGAGAATCACTCGGTATGGAGGCTCAGTGAAGCACAAACTAGAAACTGGGATATAATAATTTTGTAAAGTTTACATAGCTTTTATTGGATAATAAAAAACTTATGTGTAAATTAAATGTTTTGTGATATGATAGATTTTTTTTTATTTTTAATATTTTAATTCATGATCAGAAATAACAAAACATTGTGGTTTTCCTTCATCTTCAACTTCCAAACTAACCATTTCTTATGACCTTATGTCACAGCTACCATGATCTATGATTCTTTCATGGAGTAACTAATGTACATTCACATTTCAAATTGAATCTATACTATGTGAATAATGTTATGTAGGGTGAAACAAGAAAAACCCTGTCGAAATGTTACATTTTAACCATTGAATATTTTTTAATAACTTAAATTGTACTAGTGTTTTAAATATTTCTACATTTTAACTATTAATCTAGGACATAAATAGTTTTCATATGATTTATTGAGGATCATTACACTAAAAAATAAACGGTTTCATCATAATTGAGGATAAAATGAAAATTATGGTTCATTAAAATTAATATTCTCTACACTATAAGTCATATAGTTATAGAACAATATGTACAAATTTAATGTTATTTTAACCATAATGTATCATTCCATGAAACACGATTTTCGTGGTTGATAATAACTTATGAAAAACTAACTTTCTACATAAAAAATATAGAGTCATGCTGAAACCTATTGAATTTTGATAGTTATATCAAACCGAATTGACTTTGATATATCTTCAATGTTTGGAAGATACTATTACATATATAAACTATTATTTGTAACATGAAAATCATATATTATACTAAATTACACAAAATAATTTTATTTGAAGACATAGAGTATTTTATGATGAATTACATTTGAATTTAAAATTCCAATTAGTTGGTTGTTTTAACAGATACTCTATAAAGAACTAAAAATGATAGAATCATTAGGGAAATGGGTAAGAATAATTAATTTTGAGATCCATTAGAATAAAATAGAACTCAATAACCATAACATTCTTATAATATCTGATTTGAATGAATAATGTTTTTCAAATGGTATTTCACTGAATTTCTATTTTTGGAAAGGAATATTGATTAGTATTTAATTAAGGAACAATTATAGAAGATGTGTTTCTAGTATTTTATGAGGATAAAATTATTGGATTCTCATGGATACATCCAGATTATTGATATAGTGTGTATATATTATGTTGAATGACACTTCTATTTCACAAATTATTATATTTGGATTACTATTGTTGTTTGGTTTTTTTAATAATGACCATTGTTAAAACACTTATTATAAAGAGTTAGATATATGTGTGAATATATTTTTAATAAAAACATGAAATATATCAGAGCATATATTTTGGATGATGAATATGTAAATTAAATGAGTTCCTTATACTAATTTTAATGTGACCATCTTGTAAATAAATTAAGAAGAGATCTACAAGCCTAAAAACTGATAATTATAACCCTCTTGGATGTAGTGTTAGAAAAGGTGGAAGATGTTGTGGACCATTGTTGAGTAGTTATATCATCTTATATTTGTGACCTCATACTAGTGAATAAATGGTTATTTACTCATATCAATTCATATTTTATATGTTCTATTAAGAGTATCCATTTATTGGAGAGCCAAATAAAATTTTAAAGCTCTTATAAACATTACATTAAGCACATATATTTTTAGTGTTATGATGATTCACAAAAGGAGTAGATATGATGAATAATTTTCCTTATAAAAAGGCAATAATATCCTAATAAAGGGCATATAATAGAGAAAAGTATAATTCCACATACACCCAGAATTATCCTCCCCCACTTATTATGTCTTGAGTTCCCAGAATATGGTATTGTGTTGGAAAAACATATAAATAGGCATGGTAATATCTTATAGTATGATATTTGGATATTATACCATTATTTCATAAACTGTGTATTATGAAAAATGAAATCATATTTTATATTTTACATGGTGATAATATGTCTTAATCTAGAGAGATCATTCATTTATTCAAAATTTGATAACAGCAAATGGGTTTTAATTAAATGAATAAATGTTTAACATTTTAAGGATTGTAACATTAAAAAATTCAATACAAATTAATAAAATAAAATATTTTTTTAATGAGGGTATTATCCTCATGGATTATATACATAGTTTATACCATGGATATGGGGGTTTTCTTGTTTAATATTCTAGACAAAAAATCCAAATTGCAGATCGTTTTCTTTTATTCCATTAATCCGAGATCTAACAAACATTTAATTGAAGGAAAATATTTCCCACGAATCAAGTGATTTTTGAAACACATATTTAACCATGAAGAAAAAAGTGATTCATCTTATTTTTAGTAATATTAATGAACAATAGTGATGTAATATGAAAGTTATTAAATTAAACAAAGGAAACCTATCTTATTTTAACTATGGTTTTTTTCTAACAAAAAGTTAATTTTAGTTCTTTTATTCATTATAAATTGTTTTGTTTCATTGGATATGTGTTATCCATCCCTTTAGAAATCCATGAAACCATTTCAATGACAAAGAACTATATTAAGGCCACCCCAACAAACAAGTTAATGAAGCTCCAAGTGGAGCTGATAAATTATCATTAAACCAGGGATGTTTATATTGTTTATATCAAATAAAATTTATTATATTGAACATATAATTTCCCATTAACAAGGTTTAACTATCATAGATCACTATAAGATGGAGTGAAATCAATATTTTTGAAAAATCATTCACCCATTGGTTATTAGTCAATGGAAAATGTCCATCGAAAATATTTTAAAATATTTTGTAGGCATAAAATGGTAAAAATTCATAATTATAGTTTTTCAAATAAGGTTAGATCATAATAAATGTTGTTTATAATTTAAAAACACTATGGATTGGATGAAATAACCAGAATTTTGTAAAAGAATTCTAAAGTATTCAATTTATAGATTTATTTCCCCTGAAAAGAAATATATAAATAAAAACAAAATTCATTAATCTATGAAACATTACTTGGATACACCCAATTAGGGTAAATATAACTTCAAAAGAATGGTTATAAATGATATAAACAATATAAAAAACACAAAGAGTGATAGAGATCACTTATTTTATATTTTTGGGTCATGCATCTAAAGAACCTTAGTATCCCAAACATTTTCCACATATGATGAGATTTTTGGAAGTGTTATAAATATAGATAATAAACAATAGAAGTCACATATTCCAATAGAAATTATGATGAATAATAGAATGGAGGAATTAAATCCGAGGAAACATAAAAAAATATCATTGATTACCCCTAGAAAAAATAATTCTAAGTGGTGTCCTATAGAATTTAAAATAGTATTGGGGCATGTTTTTTGTGTGAATATATTGACCAATAATCTCAATATCTATAGTGAAATAATTTATGTGTAATGATTAAACTATAAGGAAAAAACTGTTATTTATATAATGACCCATCCATAATCATTAAATATTCTTGGGAAATCAGATTAGAGTTAATTTTTTACAATATTAAAAATATTTTCAGTTTGTATTTTTTGAGAATTAGTAAAAAATATTATATATTAGACCCATACATTACTAGTGAACACTTGTACTTTGTATCAATTTTTTAAAATACAAAAACCATTTTTAATAATAACATGAGTTTCATTCATGATAAATCATAAACATTTATATCTAATCCTCCTAAATATTCATTTTATTCCTAAACAAATATGAAGACCATTTTAAAATGTTGGACGTATAAGGCCCCAGCCTGAAACCTTACTTAATATTGAGTTATTACAAGATTACACATTGAGGATCTTTTTAGGATTAGAGTTTTAGAGAATTATATCATAAAACTTTCATTACATTCCACATTCAAACAAAGTGGTTACATAAAAGATAGTATTCATTTTTTCCCATCAACGAAAACATATTTAAAAATAAAGCATGAATTCTTTCTTGACACTTCCTTGACACTATCATCTAATCATGAACCTTTCCCTTGACCTGTGAAAAAAATTTCAAAAAAATATGGGATGAGCATAAAAATCTCAGTAAGGGTTATAAAAAATATGGAAAGGAAACATGAGTTCATATATACATAAGAATGAAATCATACATTACCCATAAAACATAGGCACTTTAACATACCTCATCAAATCATGAATAAATCATAGAAATCATAAGACATAAAGGTAACATGAGGAATTCATAACATTCTTACGTAGGGAGTAACCCTCTTGGTTACGTTTGGAATACCCATCATAGTATATTCCCTAAATCTCTTCGTAGAAACCTTAACATTTCACTCCTTCACGTTACCCAATGCATTGGAGAGCTATACCGGGCTCACCCGCCCTTAGTTTATCACGGAACCACCCATTTTCATAACAGTTCCCAAAACCATAACATAAACATATCACATAAAACATGCATAAAGGAAACATAACATTTCAACATTTCAATCCCAATATAACATTTTAGTATATTGAAATAATGAATCCATTCTAAAAGAAACCATTTCCAAAACCATTTAAAACATTTAATAAAGAGTTTTTTGAATCAATGTGTCCCATACCACCTTGAAGATTTTAAAATTTTAAACATTAATATCCATATAAATAAATCCTTAAAACCATTTTGAAAAAATGGATATTAATAAGAACAAATATTTAAAACATTTAAAGCAATATTTTGGTTAAAGTGGTTTTACCAAAATTAGAGACAATCGAATACAATAATTGAGGAATAACATTTAGTCAGAACTTTATAATATCACGAGAATAAATGGATTCATGATATAATATTTCAATGTACATTATATACACCATATAAGAGTGAATTGGTGCATAACAACAATGAAGTCTCAATAGAAATGTAAAATGTGATGAAATCCCTTATAAAGAAGGTATCCTTAAATTAAGGATAAATCAATCTCAAAATTCTGTGTGACTAATATTAATACACCCAATATAAGTGTATATTATGTTTAAAATAATAAGAGGTCATTCACACATATTCAATGGATGAAATATTCAATAACTACATATTGAACCCAATGAAATCGAAATTGGGTTAAAAAGTTCCCTTGGTAAAATTCAACAGTCTAACGGCATCACTTCAAAATTCAGAAAATGAGTTGATGAGAGATAAAAATGGAATCTCATCACTTGGACATAAAATTTACATCAATAAAGATATGAAAGAATATATTCCAACATAAAAATATGTAAATTAAAAAGACATAACAAGAGATGTCTTTTAAATAGAGGAGGGTGAAAGGTTCCCTTACCGATTTGGGCAACTTTCAAAATGTTCACCCCATGAAAGAAGGGTCATACAATGAAGATGTAACTACCCATAAATGAGAGTATATTATACTAATATTAAAATAATGTTTAGTACATACACCACACAAAAAGGAAATAGTGGCCAATGTAGCATGAATCTCACGGGAACAAAAAGTGAGATGAAAATCCCCTTATGAAAATTTGGCAGCCTAACGACGCCACATAAAACATCCAAAAAATGATTGATGAGATCAAATAGGGTCTCTCATCACATAAAAATTACAGAAAGAAGAACATAAAAGAACATCCTCCAACATAAGAACATTGAGCATAAAAGAAATGACATAAAAGAGAGTACTTGCAAAGAAAGAGAGAAGTAGGATCCCTTACCTCAAGTCCGACTTGTCTTGTTCGTTTCTTTATATTCCTGAATAATAAACTTTGGGAAATTTATAATTGATTAAGTAAATACTATAATTATTATTATTCAGTTCATATCACATATTTTAATGTTATTTTAATTGGTTAATAATATGAGTTCATATCAGACGTTTTTGTCGATGTTTGGTACATGAGACAAAAATTGAACTTGTTGGAAAATATTTTTCCATGTAGTTATAGGTACATCATATCTAGAATAGTATTTATGTTTTAAATATCATATAGATCAAGTATATATTCATTTTATACTATTGCATAGCATTTGGAGATAAAAATTAAAAGCACCGTTCATAGAGATGGTAGGTCGTACGTACGCATGAATGCTACTTTAATTTTTTGTCCTATTAATTGAATTAAAACAAAATGAGAGATATATATATGTGTTATAATTACAGAATGATATACATCAGTTAGATGTAATATATTACATGTATATCCATTATATATATGTACGTATAATAGTACATAACATTTTGAGACAAGAAATGAAATGTACCGTTCATGGAGGCAGTAAGCCGTACGTACGCATGCACACTACTTCCATTTCTGTTTCATATTTAATGGAATTAAAACATAATGATACATAGTATTATTCCAGTATGGTATCATATATAATATAATTAAATATATCCTTTATACGTACCACATATGGTATTAACGAATCATATCACTTTGATGGGGCGGTAGTCCGCACTTCCTCAAATGAAGATATCGCGTTTACCCATAATGGAAACCATAAAGGTATGCCATAAATGAAAAATACAGAAGCTTAAGTAAAATATAAACATATTATATATCATATATAAATATAGTGTCATCTTAATGGCCACCTTTGAAGGTGTTAGAATAATGTTGAACAATCATCGTTTCGTGAGGCAGAAAATTGCCAACCACAGAAATAGTATGCTCTTTAACCATTAGATGAAGGTGTGTGTAGGTGTATCCCGAATCCATCTTATAACAACATCCTAGTATATCGAAGATACTGGATTTGTTACAAAAGAAAATAATAAAATGATTTTAGGGGGTTGGAGAAGCAAAATAAAACAAAAGGACACAAGTGAAGACATTACCTTAAAATGGGGTAACTCCCTTTGGTTTGAGATCAAAGGCTTCCTTGGGAAGACTTATGCCCAAAGTGAGGCTTCAAGGAGTTAGGGAGGGATGTGGAGAGACAAACTGGGCAGGGTTTGGACGAGCCAAAGGCTTTGGGAGTGTGGGTAAGGAGGTAGAGGTGGAGGCCTTTTATAAGAGGAGAGGAGGGGCACTCTTTGAAAGTAAAGAAATGTTACATTATTTTAGAATGAGTTTCGGATATTAATGGTCCCACATGGATGTGTTTCAAGGATAAGGAGATAAGGGTTATAATTACACCCATCCAATAGGTTTTTTACATGTTTAGTTCTTAGATTTTACATTATCTTTCCATTTTATTTAAATCATTAAAAAATGAGGTCATCGCTGCATCATCATGATGTCATCAATAATTTAATAAATTTAATGTATAAAGATTATAAAAAAAATACTATGATGTAGGAAATAATTGTATATTTCCATTTATTATTTATAGGAAAAAATCTGACTTGTATAACCCCATGTAAAAATTGTTTTAGTAAAACATCTCATGTTTGCGTCATTTTTACTTCAACATTAAATAAAAAGATATTTATGTTATTTTCCATCCAAAGTGGATCCATGGGGTCCCTAAGTTGACTCACGGATTTTCTTGGTTGGCCATGACACATCCAATGAGGGTAGGACATGTTTCTAGGTCATTTCATTTTATTAAAACATTATTCTTACTTTAAACTACACTAATTACCTCTAATCCTGATTTAAAACTTAATAAGTTACTATTCACCAAAAAAATATTTTAATCCCATTGAACCACATTTTACTTCATAATGAAAACCATTTATGTAGGATTTTTGAAATTAAAAACACAAATATGGAGAATTTTCATTTAAATGGAAAATCAGTTTTTATAAGTACCACTAAGTGGTTTCACTATTCATCAAAAATTTATGTTTTTTTAGAAAATTACCAAAAGTTCACCCTAATCTATATTTGATATTCCGAATTCAAAAATTATTTCTATTTTAAAAAATTCAAAACATATAAGTTGCATTAATTAATTTAATAATTAATTTCCGCTGTCAAAACAAATAGCGTGTTTTTATAAAACAAAAAGTATCAAAAGATTGACACTAGTTTAAGTCTGATTTCAAAGTGAAATTAATTTCAACGACCACTATTGGATTAAATGGTAAAAATATATTCTAATTTTACTTTAAAACCAATTCAAAATATAATCTATTCATATAAATACATTAGATTAAAAGTGGTTTTGAATTAAAATATAACATTTTTCACTATTCATTAAAAATTGAACTTTTTCGGAAAAATACCAAAAATTTACACAAAGTAAATTTTGATGTCCCGATTCTAAAGAAGAATTTTCTTTTTTCAAATATAACACATAAAATTTTCAAAAAGTGGATTTAAAAGAGGTTCGCCATTAAAAGGCGGTTAATCGACCTTTTAAAGAATATTAGAATGTTTACGCTTAAAATTGGATTCATTTGCATTTTTAATCCTATAACATTTATTTTAAAAAGTAAAAATATTTTACAAAAATATATAATCATTTTGTAGTTAGTTCTGTTCATTCCCGCCATTACAACGGCTATGCGTTAACTACTATTTAAAATAATATTATTTTATTATTAGAGTGCAACGTAAGATTTCCAAGAAACTCGTTGTTGCGTGTTGGGTACGCCATCGAACATAGAATCCCCTTTAAAGTAATATTAATATTTTATTCACAAATATTGATGAATATAAAAATGTCATATTCTTTATTTACCTGGGGTGTTACATCCTTCCCCCCTTTTGCGAATTGAGTCGTCGCAATTTTAAAATTGAGCTTGGAAACATCCTTGAAAGTCCCACATCAGAAAAAGAGTTGTTAAAACAATCACATAGAAATAAAGAAAGATAAGTACAGAGTTCACCCGAGTTAACCCATAATAGGATTCAGTGTTGGAAAACATGGACATGGAATAAAAAGAAAAGGGTCATGTTCATGAGGGAGAGTGATAGTAAACATTTCTAGGATAAAGTTAACCATAAGAAAATCACAAACCTGTGATGGGTTAAACGGTATTCGATTCCCCAGTAGGAAAAGTAAACAGACAACATTTTTGTTTTAAGTTACTCTTCATTGAGTAATTTATTTTTGATCTTAAGGAAACATACTTACTTGTCATGTTGACTTTCAACTTTTACTAGATTCCTTAATCAAACTCATATTTTCTCCAAAAGACGAGTATTTAGGAAGACTTGTTCGCATTAGGAGTACTATAATCAACTTCTAGAGAATCACCTAATCCATAAAAGATAACTATATACTTCCCATGTATTTAGACTCTAAACAAAACCAAAACCCAAAAGGTTAGTACAAGATCGGATAATCCAGAAAAGGATAACCCTTTATAAAAAGAAGATCTATTCTTAATCTCCAACATTTGTCCAACAAAACCCAGAGTTCAACGAGGGCCATTCGATAAACAGTTTGTCCATAAAATTCATCAAAGTAATCCAAACTAAGAATGAAACCCAAATATTTGAACGATTTAGTCACATAGTCTTCCAAGGTACAAATTAACTTTTATCTCCAAATAACATCAGTTGCTCTTAAATTTTCATATTGAAAAGTAATTAACCTAATCACATATCCTCGATGATAGGTTAATAATTTCCATAGATAACCTAAAATAAACTTACTTTTGATTCCTAAAATCATATAACTAAAAAGAATTATTCAAAATAACCAGGGATTTCTTGTAGTCCTGTGGAAGGTGATAAATACCAGTCACACTTTGGTTGTGGGTTCAATTCCCGCAGCTTTGTCCGACGCGACGGGTTGTCACACGGTCTGCGTGTTGTCCTTTTTCCCAAACTAGATAATTCTTAAAACATTCCCCAAAATGAGATAAAATCTTCAAAAATAATCATAACACATTTTATCCTCAAGTTTATCTCATGCCTTTCATTTTCCATCATAACATATAATAACCCATAATTACCTCAAAAGTAAAGATCATATAAACTCTAATGGTTACCTTTATAATTATTACCTGAACTTCCACATCAATTGGTCATCTCGTACATGATGCATTTCAGAACATAGCAAGGTTCAAGTGGATGATCATGACTCCTTGATAGTTGGTTTAGAACAACCATGAGTATCCTCATTTAATACCCCATTTCATCTAGTCTCTTAATCAGAGAACCACCACAGTTTCCTTCAAACTGATTGTCACTTTGGTGCCTGCTAGATCCATCCATTCACTAAAAACAAGAATGTCAGTGTGAGTATATCAACAAAACCATCATGTATTAATGAGGAAGAAAACCACCAAGATATACTTACTTATTCACTTTATCTAAAACTATGACTCTTTCTGAAATCCTAACCATTATGGTAATGTCAATTATGCTTAAAAAATACCATATCCTCTAAAGTTATCTAAACCGACCTCTAATACCAACTATAAGGCCCCATCCTTAAACCTTACTTAATCTTGAGTTATTACAAGATTACACATTGAGGATATTTTTAGGTTTAGAGTTTAAGATAATTTTATCATAAAACATGCATTACATTCGACATTCCAACAAAGTGGTTACATAAAATATAATATTCATTTTTTCCCATCAACTAAAACATATTTAAAAATAAATCATGGATTCTTTCTTGACACTTCCTGGACACTATCATCATATCATGTACCTTTCCCTTGACCTGTGAAAAACATTTCAAAAAAACATGGGATGAGCATAAAATGCTCAGTAAGGGTTATAAGAAATATGGAAAGGAAACATGAGTTCATATATACATAAGAATAAAATCATGCTTTACCCATAAAACATAGGCACTTTAACATACCTCATCAAATCATGAATAATTCATATAAATCATAAGACATAAAGGTAAGTTGAGGCATTCATTAAATTCTTACGTAGGGAGTAACCCTCTTGGTTATGTTTGGAATACCCATCACAGTATATTCCCTAAATCTCTTCGGAGAAACCTTAACGTTTCACTCCTTTGCGTTACCCAATGCATTGGAGAGCTATATCGGGCTCACCCGCCCTTGGTTTATCACGGAACCACCCATTTTCATAACAATGTCCAAGAACCGTAACATAAACATATCACATAAAAAATTCATAAATGAAACATAAAATTTCCACATTTCAATCACAATATAACATTTTAGTGTATTGAAATAATGAATCCATTCAAAAAGAAACCATTTCCAAAACCATTTAAAACATTTAATAAAGAGATTTTTGAATCAATGTGTCTCATACCACCTTGAAGCTTTAAAAATTTTAAACCATTAATATCCTTATAAATAAATCATTTAAATCATTTTTAAAACATGGATATTAATAAGAAAAAATATTTAAAACATTTAAAGCGAAATTTTGGTTAAAGGGGTTTTACCAAAATTAGAGACACTTGAATATAATAATTGAGGAATAAAATTTAGTCAGAACTTTATAATATCATGAGAATAAATGGATTCATGATATAATATTACAAAGGACAGTATATACACCATATAAGAGTGAATTAGTGCATAAAAACAATGAAGTCTCAAAGGAAATGTCAAATGTGATGAAATCCCTTATAAAGAAGGTATACTTAAATTAAGGATAAATCAATCTCAAAATTATGTGTGACAAATTTAAATACCCCAATATAATTGTATATTAAGTGTAAAAAAATATAATTTCATTCACACATATTCAAAGGATGACATATTCAATAACTACATGTTGAACCCAAAGAAATCGAAATTGGGTTAAAAAGTTCACTTGGTAAAATTCGACAGCCTAACGACATCACTTCAAAATTCAAAAAATGAGTTGCTGAGAGATAAAAATGGAATATCAACACTTGGATATAAAATTTACATTTATAAGGATATAAAATAACATATCCCAACATAAAAAGATGTAAATTAAAAGACATAACAAGAGATGTCTTTTAAAAAGAGGAGGGTGAAAGGTTCCCTTACCGATTTGGGCAACTTTCTAAACGTACACCCCATGAAATAAGGGTCATACAATGAAGATGTAACTACCCATAAATGAGATTATATTATACTAATATTAAAATAATGGGCATTACTTACACCACACAAAAAGGAAATAGTGGCCAATGTATCATGGATCTCATGGGAACAAAAAGTGAGATGAAAATCCCATTATGAAAATTCGGCAGCCTAACGGCACCACATAAAACATCCAAAAATGGTTTGATGAGATCAAATAGGGTTTCTCATCACATAAAAATTACATAAAGAGTAACATAAAAGAACATCCTCCAACATAAGAACATGGAGCATAAAATAAATGACATAAAAGAGAGTACCTGCAAAGAAAGAGAAAGGTAGGATCCCTTACCTCAAGTCCGACTTGTCTTGTTAATTTCTTTATATTCCCAAATAATAATCTTTTTTCAATTTATAATTTCTTAAGGAACTACTATAATTATTATTATTCAGTTCATATCACATATTTTAATGTTATAATAATTGGTTAATAATATGAGTCCATATGAGATGTTTTTGTCGATGTTTGGTACATGAGTCAAAAATTTAACTTGTTGGAAAATAATTTTCCATGTAGTTATAGGTACATCATATCAATAATACTATTGATGTTTTTAATATCATATATATCCAGTATATATTCATTTTATACTATTCCATAACATTTGAAGATAAAAATTAAAAGCACCGTTCATGGAGACGGTAGGTCGTACGTACGCATGAACGCTACTTTAATTTTTTGTCATATTAATGGAATTAAAACAAAATGAGAGATATATATATGTTATAATTCCAGAATGATATACATAATTTATATGAAATATATTACATATATATCCATTATATATATGTACTTATAATATTACATAACATTTTGAGACAAGAAATGAAATGTACCGTTCATGGAGACGGTAAGCCGTACGTACGCATGAACGCTACTTCCATTTGTATTTCATATTTAATTAAATTAAAACATAAAGATACATAATATTATTCCAGTATGGTATAATATATAATATAATTAAATATATCCTTTATACGTAGCACATATGGTATTAACGAATCAAATCACTTTGAGGTGGCGGTAGTCTGCACTTCCTTAAATGAAGATATCGCGTTTACCCATAATGGAAACCATAAAGGTATCCCATAAATGAAAAATAAAGAAGCTTAAGTAAAACATAAAAATATTATATATCAT
The DNA here is from genome assembly GCA_963277665.1 of Viscum album. Classification (NCBI taxonomy): domain Eukaryota; kingdom Viridiplantae; phylum Streptophyta; class Magnoliopsida; order Santalales; family Viscaceae; genus Viscum; species Viscum album. The sequence continues at coordinate 135,164,243 of OY728162.1, forward strand.
ATATAAATATAGTTTCATCTTAATGTCCACCTTTGAAGGTGTTAGAATAATGTTGAACCATCATCGTTTCGTGAGGTAGAAAATTGCCAACCATAGAAACAGTATGTTCATTAACCATTAGACGAAGGTGTGTGTAGGTGTAGCTCGAATCCTACTTATAAAAACATCCTAGTATATTTAATATACTGTATTTGTTACAAAATAAATAATAAAAAGGGTTTAGGGGGTTGGAGAGGAAAATAAAACAAAAGGACACAAGTGAAGACATTACCTTAAAATAGGGTAACTCCCTTTGGTTTAAGCTCAATGGCTTCCTTGGGAAGACATAGTCCCAAAGTGATGATTCAATGAGTTTGATATGGATGTGGAGAGACAAAATGGGTAGGGTTTGGCCGAGCCAAAGGCCTTGGGAGTATGGGTAAGGAGGTAGAGGTGGGGGCCTTTTATAAGAGGAGAGTTGGGGCACTCTTGGAAAGTAAGGAAATGATACAATATTTTAGAATGAGTTTCGGATTTTAATGGTCCCACACTGATGTGATTATAGGATAAGGTGATAAGGGTTCTAATTCCACCCATAAAATAGGTTTTTTACATGTTTAGGTCTTATATTTTAAATTATATTTCCATTTTATTTAAATCATTAAATAATGAGGTCATCGATGCATCATCATGATGTCATAAATAATTTAATTTATTTAATGTCTAAAAATTATAAAACAAATACTATGATGTAGGAAATATTTTTATATTTTCATTGATTATTTATAGGCAAAACTATGACTTGTATAACCCCATGTAAAAATTGTTTTAGTAAAACATCTCATGATTGTGTCATTTTTACTTTAACATTAAATAAAAAGATATTTATGTCATTTTCCAACCAATGTGGCTCCATGGGGTCCCCAAGTTGACCCATGGATTTTCTTGGTCGGCCATGAAACATCCAATGAGGGTAGGACATGTGTCTAGGTCATTTTATTTTATTAAAACATTATTCTTACCTTAAACTACACTAATTACCTCTAATCGCGATTAAAAACATAATAAGTTACTATTCACCAAAAAATTTATTTTAATCCCATTGAACCACATTATACTTCTTAATGACAACCATGTATGTCAGATTTTTGAAATTCAAAACACAAAGATGGAAAAATTTCATTTAAATGGAAAATCAGTTTTTATAACTACCACTTAGTAGTTTAACTGTTCATCAAAAATTGAAGTTTTTCAGAAAATTACCAAAAGATCACCCTAAGCTATATTTGATATTCTGAATTAAAAAATGTTGTCTATTTTATAAAATTCAAAACATATAGGTTTATTTAATTAATTTAATAATTAATTCCGCTGTCAAAACAAATAGCGTGTTTTTATGAAACAAAAAGTATCAAAAGATTGACAATAGTTTAAGTCCGATTTCAAAGTGAAATTAATTCCAACGACCACTATTGGATTAAATGGTAAAAATAAATTATAATTTCACTTTAAAACCAATTAAAAAGATAATACAATCATATAAATATATTATATTAAAAGAGGTTTTGAATTAAAATACAACATTTTTCACTATTCATTAAAAATTTAACTTTTTCGGAAAAACACCAAAAATTTACACAAAGTAAATTTTGATGTCCTGATTCTAAAGAAGAATTATATTTTTTCAAATATAACACATAAAATTGTAAAAAGTGGATTTAAAATAGGTTCTCCATCAAAAGGTGGTTAATCGACCTTTTAAAGAATATTAGAACGTTTACGCTTAAAATTGGATTCATTTGCATTTTTAATCCTCTAACACTTATTGTAAAAAGTAAAAATATTTTACAAACATATATAATCATTTTTTAGTTAGTTCTGTTCATTACCGCAATTGCAATGGCTAGGCGTTAACTACTTTTTAAAATAATATTATTTTATTATTAGAGTGCAACGTAAGATTCCCAAGAAACTCGTTGTTGCGTGTTGGGTATGCCATCGAGCATAGCATCCCCTTTAAAGTAATATTAATATTTTATTCACAAATATGGATGAAAATAGAAATTTTATATTCTTTATTTACCTGGGGTGTTACAGGACGAGCACAAAAGTATTAGTAATGGAAAAAAATGAATAATATGAACCGTTATTCAAAAAGTACTTATAAAAATATTCATTTTTAAAATAAACTTTATGCCAAAATATACCCTTCTACATAAATATGAAATAAATATATTTTAACAACACTTTTTTAATAAATTTCATTATAAAAATTTAATGTAATATAAACAGAGTATTTTTTCTTACAAACTAAATGATCACATGATGCTTTTTTCACGATTTTATACATTGAAATCTTAAAATTATAATAACAATTTTGTATATAAATGGAGTAACCATCATAGTTACACATATATAAGCTATTATGGTCAAATTTAGAGTATCCATTACAGATAAGAACAGAATTCCCTCATGTCTATCTTTTGAACATTACATTTGAGTAACCATCAGAGATACTCATGGATTAATCTTTACAATTAATCTTGGAATAACCATTATAGTCAACTTCCAATCATTACCCAATTAATTGGAGAACTATAATAGGGATCAAACATTGTATACAATATATTGGGCTCACCTATTACATATAATGGGGATCAATACTTCATAAATAATATCAAAGGACCATATCATGAATAAAAACCATTATAACTCTATTGAAACAATGTGAAAATACATTAAAATATCAAAAAATAATTAAAACAATATTTATATTTTAAAAACTATGTACATAATAAAGAACCAATTTTCAATAAAAATAATAGTGAAAATGTAAAAGGAATCTTCAAAACATTATTTTTTCATGATAGTGGGAAATTAAATTCATTCTATATATGTCAAAAACATTAATTTATAATTTCATAAAAAGAGTTTAATGAGAACTTTTTTGAAAATATTTACAATAAATTACCTTACCTGGAGTATAATTCCTAACATATGTCTTTTATCTTCCAGAACAATAATATTATGTTAATATTTTACTACATTAAGTAAAAATTTCAAGTACCTTATTCAATTAATATCACTTATTACAATATTGTATATAATTAATTTGTAATTTATGTTCAAATTGAATGTTTTGATGATATCCGATACATAAGTCAATGATTACTGATGTATATTATAGTAAAAGTGTTCATTATTCCATCATATATAGAATAATAATAAATAAATAATTATTTTTCTTATAAGTCAATTTTTCTTTTAAACAGATCCATTAAATTAGGTTATTAAAAATAAACTATGATGCTATCCTAGAGATGCTAGGTCGTACGTACACATGAGTAAATTTTTTATTTTTCAATGATCATTATAGAAAAAAAATATGTTTAATTTAGTCTTTCTAGAATGATAATAATTTTAAATATATCAAATTACTTCTTATTATATAGTAATATAAATAATCTATTTGATGTTGTGTTAAAAAGTGAATCACATCGCTTCGTGAAGGTTGTAGTTTGTATATATGTTTGAACGACATTATTATTTTTCTATAAATTGAAATTTGAGAAAATAAAGTATATATAATCATTTACGAATTATAAATATTTCATTAATATAATATATAATCATTAATTCTATCATTATAAAAAATCATGAGAGAAATTTCTATAAAATGAATTATATTAGTTTGTGAGGTTGTAGTGTTCTGTACACATGAATGATGAATTATATTACTATTTGATAGAGGTGGATTTGTTTAAATGAAATGAAAGAAAAAAAATAATATCATAGAATATGGAGGAAATTATATTTATTACTTTATAAGAGTTTAAGAAGTTTTTGGGTATGCAGTAGAAAAAAATCGAAACACTCAATTAAAATGTCACCTCTTCTTCAAACAATATAATTTTTTAACATCTTAAGACCTATAAAGATTGTGATCACTATAAAATAAGACTTATAAAATGATTGGATAGTATACATATTAAGTTATTTTAGTGGTATATAAACCAATATGGTTTTGAATTCTGAAAAAATAAGAAAAGGTTCCCCCTTATTCGAGATGGGAGGGACATATTTGCATCTTCTCAAAATAAAATAATAATATGAAATAGTATATAAAAATAACAATCTAAAATCATATTAATTAATAATATTTTAGGATTATGGGTCTAAATCTCAATATAAAATTAAAATAAGGTAAGTTTTGACTATATTTCTACCCATATATTTGGGTTTGAAGCCTTATTTTACCCATTAAACACTTATTGTTATGGCATGATTTTTTACTCTATGGGGGTTAAAAATCTACAATGAAATGAGAAACTACCAAAAAAAATTACCATGGATTATTATTTACCACATATACTAATAAATTGGGAAATTTTAATTGTTTGAGTAATTATATATGATTTATTAAAATATAATTTATTCTATAATATCAATAATGGAAATTTTTTAGGACTATTAATTACGATGAAATTAATAATATCAAGATAACACATATAATTTTATCCAAACATATCATCACATGAATAAAATATAAATTTATTCTATAAAATTCATAGGTCACATTAATTATCTCAAAATAAATTTATTTTAATATTTTTAATATCATTTATTTTATTTTTTCGATTAATTAAAAAATTATTTCGTTGTGCGCCAATATAAATTAATTATATTTTACAAAAAAATTAAAATAAATTACCACAAGTAAGATGAATCTATTATCTTTAAAAATAGTATTTATAGTTTCAAAAAAGCTCCGGATAACACCTTATTTAAAATATTACACTTCTTAAAATCAAGAGTGTAACTTGTTTGACTTCTCTTCTAAAAATTTATATAAAGGTTGAATTATTATCGAAGACCCCAAAAAAGTCTTACCTTCTACCCATGGATGATTATGGTAATGATAAAATCATACAATAATATGTAGGTCTGTGTTCAGGTTATTTGATGATCATTATCATTTTATTTTTAATATAAATTGCCTCATGAAAAGACTGAAGGCCTTGACTTATTATTTATTTGTGATAATCCCTTTTTAACTAGGTTGCGAGGTAACCATTACAAGGCCTATATGCCTAGTGGAATAAGGGATATTATAATACCCAATTGTCCAGAGACATAATTTCCTATACAAGACAGGATGTCCAAACCAAATTACACTAGAGCTCCCCATCCCCATCATCTGCATCATTTAAGGCACCTAGCTTCCTACCTCACATTACCGATCAGCTAGAATTTATACGTGTAATGTTTTACAATAACCTATATCAATAGAAATTGATGTACCCTATCATTTATCAATTCTAGTTATCTATTCTCTTGTGGTTGCTACTTGCTCTAAATCCTCACCTAGGCCTACTCAATGTAGTCTTCCTGGGAAGCTTCTTTAGTCATTGTGGCCTAATGGCCCTATGGCTCGAAGGAAATTGGTTTCCCAAATTCCATTAGTAGACTAATGGGCCTTGGTGGCCTGAAGTCCATTGGTGGTTTGATGGCCATTGGTGGTCCAAAAACCCAAAATCGGATAAAGAGTTTCATCTTCAATAGTACTTCATAGTACCTGCTACATTAAATAATACAGTACTACCATAGTATTAAAAAATCCACCTCCATCTATATTTGATCTTGTGTCTATAGGATTCCAAGCAAGAGCCTCTACCACTGTGGTATAAGCTCATTAGCTAAATTTCATGATTTACCCTTTTATTATGGCTACCAAAATTAAAAAACATATTATTCAAATTGAAAAAAATAAAAGGAGTCAATTAACTAAATTTGGATCGACTAATTAAAAAATAAATATACTTTTTTTAATTCCAAACATAATTATTTAAAAAATTAAATGAAAATTAAACTCAAAAAACAAAATGAAAAAAACGTTTTCTATAAAAATAGACTTTTAGATGGAATAAAATTTTATACTAAATTCAAATATAAAATACATTTAGGACAATATAATTTTATTAAATTATGAAACATTAATAATAATAACTTTAAAATAACTTAAAACATAATTTTAACATGTAAATACATAAAAATAAAATATAGTTTTTAATAAAAATATATATTTTTTACAATTCATTGAAAAATAATTATTTATATAAAATACTCAAACATTCATCTAAAGATAATTTTGAAGTGATATATTAAAAAATGAAACTAAAATATTCAAATATATTTTAGGAAATTTTCATAAATTAATTATAATAATATCCCATAAAAAGAAATAAAATACATTTTTGAAGAATCTATTAGTTTTCAAAGAATATAATGAATTCATTTAAAAACATTAACTTATTTGTGAATAAATAATTAATGAATTATTAATGAGTAAGGCCATTATGTATTTCAAAATTCAGTAAATAAAATTAATTTTCTCCAAATTAATGGATTAGTTATAATTGTTATACTTAAATAATAATGTATATTTTTCATTTATGATTTATGTGATATATATTTTATTATATAGAACATAGTTTTTCTAAAATATAATTATATGCATGTTACATCCCCCCCAAGAAATAACATCATCCAAATTTAATCTCTTTATATAAAACTAGGGGTTTGACAATTTGTAATACCATTGTTGAAAATCAATATCATAAAAAGAGTAAACAATGATTCCTTTTTAAAAGAGAGCTATGAAAGTATGATAGTCCACAAGGATAACACAAAATATGTTTCCATATAGTAAAAACATGGTAATGGGATAAAAACATAATTCACAAGGATTAATATAAAGTGATAGAGAACATGTTCATGAGAATGTTATCCACCACAAAACCATAAATCTATGATAGGTTAAAAGGACATTGATTACAATGTATGAGATTTAAGAGATTATCCTTTCTACTTTCAGAACCGGTTTCCTAAAAATGAGATATTATTATACTACCCTGAATAGGAACTTAATTAAATATACTTACATGATATTTATAATTCCAACCTTTAATGAATTTACTCCAAAATAGCATTATTTTCTTAAAATAATGGGTTTTTAAGATAAATGACTCATTCTCGGAGAACTATAATCAACTTATAAGGATAAAAAATCCACAATAGAAGAATTATTTATTCATCCTATCATTTTAAATAAAAAAAACCAAAATGGTTTGTATAAGATAATATATTCTATGAAAATAATAAACCCTTATAGAAAAAAACATATTTCATATAAAAAATGCAACAGTAATACCCAATGTTCAACATTGATCATTCAATAAATACCTATCCATAAAATTCATAAAATATATTCTAAAATAAGTTGAATCACGAAAACATGAAGTATTTGATCAATTAGTCTTCCTATATACTTATAACATTTATCTCAAAATCACATCAATGACTCTTAAAGTCTCATGCCAATGTTTAATTTTCCTAATTAGATAATATCCAAGATATGATAATTATTTCTATAAATAAAATCAATCAACATAATACCACAATAAAATAATGTATGAGTCCAAAATATAATTCATCCTTTATTCATAAAATAAATTTCCATAGTATTCTATTTAACATAATAATATAGGGCTCTAAAAATAGTGAATGTCATTTGAATAATATTAATAACATAATCACCAAGTATATTTCCAATCCTATAGATATCTATTAAATAAAAAATATATTATAAAAATGATCATAAATTTCATCCATTAGATAGAATAATAAAATAAAAAATTTCATACTGACCTGGAAATCATATAGGCCAGTGTGGTAAGGGATGCACCCTTATCTTCTTTCAATGTGTGTTAAACATTCCTAGACTTGATAAATGAGAGGGGTTGTCACCCACCGGATAGGTTGTACTTCATATAAAAATATTTTAATATAATCATTATAAATTCGGTGAAACATGAGAAATATCATAAAAAATAACCAAAATATATTAAACATTATGATTTTTTTAACTCACAGTTTATCCCATACATTTCATTTCACATCAGAAAATTTAAAACCCCTAATTACATCAAAATAATAGATTATTCAATATATAATGTCTAACAATACCATTAATATTATTCCCACTAAATTTAAAGTATTCTTCCTCAAATAATGTTTTTCATATAAAAAATATATGGGGTATATGTAACTAAAAAATTTCTCAAAACAAGATAAATGTCTCCCAAAGTATTTCCATTACTTAATACATTATAATAATATTTCCCAACACATTGATCATATGATTATCCATAGAAAAATACTGAGATACTTGGAGTTTTCATCACATCACTAGATAGCCCAAAATAATCATTAATGGTAGAAAATTATTTAAACCCACCCATCTACTTAGATTATTTCTTTATCCCACTATATTAATCCTTCTTCCAAAAATCATATGTATAATGAACTATATCACTGTATTCAAAACACTTTACTTCATTATTATCAAAATTCTCGTTACCACTACCAAAATCATTTTCTACAATCACAATCTATATGCCCCCAATTACCACATTGGTAACACTTTCCAGAACCTATCAAACATATATTAAAATGTCATTTACCAAACCTGGAAAATTTATAGGGCATACCTCCAAATGTTTTTGTAGTATACTTTTATGTTTCTAGCCACATTGACTATTTCTTACCCTTGTCATCTTTAAGCACATATTTGTCAGTAAACTCCATCTCACCATTACTAGCGCAAAAAATAACATTCTCAAAACATTTAAATTTTCATCCAACCAATTATATTCATAATATTGGTTTCAATTGTGAGTAAAATTTGTTAATTTTACTATTAATGACTTAAATAAAATACAGTATCTACCTGAAAAACCTATTAAAGTATTATTCATATGTGTCAAATGAATCCTCATGCCTTTTTCATAATTACATGAATTGTTTATCTATCCTATGAAGAACTACTATAGGGAAAAATTTCTCAAGGAAGACATTTTTTATGAGCCTTATTCTATAAAATCAAGATACTATGTGTCTATGGTATTTATAACTAAATACCACCTTTGATCTGTTTCACCATACAAATGATAAATGTAATGGGTTACCTCTTAATGATTTCAACATCCCATGACTTCAAATATATATTCTAGAGTATTAATCTAGCCTCCACCTACTATAGGGTCAGATGATCCACTAATTTTTTGGTGGTGTTGTCTAATTAATTATCCACTATTAAAATATACCTCGGTGGTAATCATGATACTCCCTAACATGGATACCACCAACATTAGTGGCACACATCAACTTATCCATTGCATTAGAAAATTACAAAATTATAATTTCAAGCATTCTAGGTTTCTTATTTGAAAGAATATTGTTCTCTGGGTTCTTTCATACAATATATTCCCTATTTACTCTAGAGAAAACTATTTAATAAAAAAAATACTTTAGATCAAGAAACATGGTAATATTCAATAGAAATATCATTTCATCTTATCCATAATATAACATATTACAAGGTAATGATATGAAAATTATCCTAACCCATGATGTTATATAAAATTACCTCTTATACGAATTAGATGGAACTGACCTTAATAATAAAATATTATACTGACATTAGACTAGTATTTCTCTTCGAAAAATCCTAAGGACATTTTCAGTTATGAGTTTTAGAGAATTACGATGAACTATTACATTATAATCACATACATTACAAGTGAACACTTATACTCAATATCCATTTTTTCCACTAAACAAAACCCTTGTATATAAATACACGATTTATTTCCTTGATAAATATTCATAATTTTTTTCCTGACATCATCCTTGTCCCTATGATATCTTAAACACTTTTAATGAAATTTTCAAATGTGGTATGATCATAAAAATAATATTATGGGACATTAAACAAATGAATGAAATTTAAGTCCATTAGTACTTATAAATTTTTTTCCGTTTATAAATAAAAACATTTTTATAACGAATAAATCAACTTCTATTCCAATAAAATTTCATAAAATATCATTAAAAATCATTAAGTTAAAACGGAAAATGTATTCCTTCCAAACAATAAATTCATAGGAAAACATTTTCAAAAAGATAGAATTTTCATTCTTAAAATTGGAATAAACAATATGGTTATAAATGGAGTAACAATCATAGATTCACTTTTATTAGCTATTATATAAAAATTTGGTGGAACAATCACTACCAATCATGGTATTCATTCATGATTAACTTCCAAATGTTACTTTACAGCAACTATTATAGATACTCATGTACTAACCATCATAGTTAATAATGGAACAACCATGATATTAAAAATATTTACATTAAATAATATATTAGAGAGCTATAAAGAGGTTCATGAATTCATAAAAAATTTCCCATTACAATATCATGATTAAAACTCTGAAACCACTGTTAAACCCATGTGATAAAATCATTCTAATATAAAAATTCCTTTTGAAAAAAACATTTAAAATAAAAAAATTCACACATATTAAAGAAATAATGTTAATTTAAAAGAAACTTTAAAACATAATAAATATACATAAAATGATGTTTCATGTTGGTGGTAAATTTTGTTAATGTTATATATGTTAAAAAAGAATTCCTTTGGCAATAGTTAAAAAGGGTGGAAAGTGGAACTATAAAAAAAGGTTTTAAAATAAACTCCCTACCTTGAGTTTGATTCATCGCATATTTTCTTTGTATTCTAGAATAATAATAACATTTTAATTTTTCACTTCCATAAAATCCTTTTTCAAGTTCATTATTCCCATTATACTACTTGTAAATATGTTAAATACAATTTCTCAATCATTTAAGATCTCATCATATATTTTGATTATTCGCTACATATGTCAAGAATTACTAGATGGTTGACTATGGTAAAAGTTTCCAATTTTAAATTTAACCCATTTGTTAAATATTGTTATGAAAAATGAACTATGTCACAAAAATGGAGATGATAGTCCTTACGTATGTTCGAATAACATTTCCTTTTTTCAATGATCATTATTGAAATAATGTAATTATTATTATTTGTTTCTAGAATGATCATAATACCATATATATATATATATCATATTACTTCTTTAAATATATATATATATATAACATCTATTTTTTGGGTGAATACAAATGAATCATAAGGCTTCGTGAATGTTGTAGTCCACCAATACACACAAATGCCATTATCATTTAATTTTCATAGAAATTTAATAATATAATTGATATATTATATTTCTAGAATGATGAATATGTCATAAATATCATATATAAACATTAATTTCATTATTATATAAGTCTTTAGAGATAGAGGTGGAAAAATAATTTCATCATTTCATGAGGCGGTAGTCCCTTATACACACGAATGATAAATTGTTCTCTCATATGATGGAAGTGGAAATATATATATGTAATGAAACTAATATAATTAAATAAAAATATATTTATAATAATTTATTTTGTTTTTTACTTGTTTGAAGTATTTTTTAGGGTTGAGAATAATAAACAAAAAAATGCTCGATTAAAAGCAATTGCTCTTATTTGAAGAATCTAAATTTTACCACACCATAATACCAAAAAGGATCTTATTATATCTTCAATAAGACATATAAAATGGGGGGATATATTCTAGGAAAGAATTTATTCTTTTTTATTCAGAAAAAAAATTTGTACTGTGAATAAATAAGAAGAAGATATGGCATTTTAAAATAGAGTGGAGGGGAACTTTTGGATCTTCTCAAAATAATAAATTAGTAGAAAATAAAATATAATGTAAAATGGATCCAATATTATTAATTTATAATATAATATAAGAATTGTTATAAATAAACTCATATAAAAATAATTTACGCTTTAGTTTAAACTCTTACTTATCCTATTTAACTCTTACAATGACAACATGGATTTTTATAATCTGAGGGTTAATATAGTTACAATAAATTAACAAATACTAATAAATGGAACATTGTTGATATTTTAAACCTTATACAAATAATATTTCTTAATTTACTATTTTTAAAAATATTATTTCATTTAATAAAATATTATTTATTATAAAAAATTTATTTTTATAATTTTTAAAACTATTCATCACATCAATAGTAATAAAATAGAAATACACTGATTATTATAAAAAAATATTTTATACTCTCCCTAACTTGTAAATTTAATATATTAAATTCTTTTATCACATCAATTTACCCAAATAATATTTATTTTTTTTATTTTTAATAACTTTTCTTTAATTTCACAATTAATAAATAATTATTACATAAACGATGTTGAGGAATTTGAAGTGATTATTTATTTAGAAAAAAATTAAAATTACATAAAGATGATGAATATATATCTATTATATTCCAAAATAATATTTATGTTCGAGAATATTCTATAGGTAACACCTCTTTAAAAATATAACACTTATTAAAAATGAGAGTGTTATATCTTTGACTTTTCATTAAATAAAATAATGTAAAGATCCAAATATTATCCAAGGGGCCTAAAAGTTCATAAATTAAAACATTATATGATTATGGTATATATATACTCATTAAATAATATTTATCTATCTGTCTGCATCATTTAATTGTTATTATAATTTTATTTTTAATAAAAACCCTATTCACCATTTTACTATGGTAACCAAAATTACAAAAGTCACTATTATTATTACACAAAAATAAAAGGGACCTATTTTATAAATTTCGATATACTAATTCCAAATTTTCAATACTATTTTCTAAATTTAAAAAAAATTATGAAATAACTGCAAAATTAAACTGAGAAAACATATTGAAAAAATGTTATTTGAAAAAATATCATTATTAAATATAATATTATTTTACACAAAATTATAGTATAAAATAAATTTTAAAAATAATAATTTTATTAACATAAAATATTTCAAATAAAAATCTAAAATTAATCGAAAAAATAATTTAACCATGTAAATACATTAAAATAAAAAATAGAATTTAATAAAAATATATATTTTTCAATATTTCATGAAAAATAAATATTTTTAGAAATGGTCAAAAAATAATTCTAAGATAATTATACAAGGATTAATTAAATGAATATATTAATTTTTCAAATTGACTTTAGGGAAATTTCGTAAATTAATTATAATAATCAGCCTTGAAAATAAAATACAAATATCCTTTGAAGAAAACATATATTTTTTTACGAATAAAATGACTAGAAAAATATAATAATTATTTAAAACAATTAATTAAAAATTTAATATTAGTTGAACCATTAAATATTTCAAAATGAAATTAATACTCTTCATTCCCATCACATTAATTGCTATGTTATAATGGTCGCTTTTTAATAATAATTTTTATTTGTTTGCTTAAGCTCGATGTTGCATATCTTTTACACTACTGAACATAGTTTTCTAAACAAATAGCAATATTAAAATTTAATATAGCACCCCATGACCCAGGTGAATCATCCCTAGAAGAGGAAACTGATCAATGTAAAGAATTTTCTATGAAAACTATATAGGTTTATGTTCTAAATAATTTCATCGTAAGTATTATTGTTCTACATTAAAAGATAGTTAGTGCGATATTTTATTTTGGTTCAAAACATTTTTATATCTTCCATGTTTTATAATAATATTAAGACACATCATGTTATATTAAAAAAATAATTATTAGTTTATAATTTGTGTATGACATTACCTTCAATAAAAATATATTTTCATATTTTAATAATATTGTCTAGATATTACATAGTTTATAAAATTTTAATTATACTCATGAAAATATTTGATATAATATTTGGGATGTATTGGGTATCTAATTATCAATCTCAAATTCACTATAAAGGGAAATATGTTATCATTTTTATGTAAATATAAAATAAAAAATTTTATAAGGGAGATTTATTTACCAGATTTATTTCATGAATGAACCCATGTGTATAATATTTTTGATTATCACTAGTAAAGAAAAATAATATTAAAAAATAATGGATGAGATGAATTATATAGGTATAAAAAATATGCCTAACATATTGTTTAACAGAAATGAATTTCATAAATAATTTCACATATTTTCTCTAGATAAAGAATTATAATTCATAATTAATCTGATTCCAAATAAAACAACCATATCCATTCTACATTATCATATGGTTATAATGGAATTATTATCAAAAAGGAATGAACTATAAGAGGTATTGGATAAGGGATTTATCCTTATGAGTATTTCACTATTATGACTATGTATATTATTTTTAAATTATAATGATAGATTAATGAGGCTACGTATTTACTCTAGAGAAGAAAAAATTTAACCATAATGAATAAGTACATATTGCCTTATGTTTATTACATTTATTGTGAATTAATTTTTTCTTATTATGATTTTTAACCCAAGATAAGAAATTCTTCAAATGGATGCTTGTGGGAGATCAAGAAAGCGATTGGGATGTAGTTTACGACTTTCTATTTCCATTTTTTATCAACAAAATAGTAAATATGTAAATCTTATTCAATATCAGGTGAAATTTAGTGTTTAATTTGAGGTGAGTAGAATTTCAAATTAAATAATATCGTAAAATAGGTTTATAAGCGATGATTAGTGTTTATATATGGTTTTATCTGTAAAAAATCATTATTAAATGGTTATGGTCTCACTATATTGTATTTCATGTCATATAAGTAAAAAATGAGTGTTTGAAAATTAAATGGAAAATGTTTATGTATTTTTTACAATTAAATGTAAAATATATATTCTATTGTGAAATTGAGAACACATCGTAGTACATATAAAAATGGAATACGTTCAGATAAAATGGGTAATATGAATATTATTATTCATGAAAAATTAACATATTTACAATAATGAGCCCCATATTCTGTAGTCATTAAGAATATTAATTAGAAATATTAAATTTAATATATCATATTTAAATTGTATTTATCAGGGATTTAAGAAAAAAATATTCTTGGATAGTGAAACATGTTGTGAAACTGTCATTTTGTTAGTTCTTGGATTAGAGATGAAACAACATTAATTATGTCATGGTCAAATGACTATATCTATGGTATGAATACATAAAACTATGTGGGTCCTTGATCTTGGATTATATAAATGGATTGTTTGGATGGTTTTTTTTCTAAACACAAAATTGGTATCTTCTTTTCCAAGGTCTTACAAAAAACATTCATGGTGTGGAATAAAAATTTATGTCCACCATGATGATTCAAATATGTTATGATAATAATTTATGAAATATTTTTTTTAGATGTAAAATATAATTCATTATTCAATAATGCGATATAAATAATGATCATTGGAAATTTTTTAAATTTTTCAAGGTAGTTAGAACTCATTTATGCCATGGTGATGACCCCAACATGGCATGGTGAGTATAAATTTTGAAAGTTGATTGAATTTTATTATGTTTCTCAACAAACAACTCAAGGGATACATGAACACAATTATTTAAGTCTGAAAAGTATATAAAGGGGGAATAAATTTAAAATATTGATTAAAATAATTGAAATAAATAATGATAATTTAAAGGGAAATGATTTTATGGAAGTCTAATTTTGAAAATAAAATATTTGACATAAGAAGAACTATTGGGTATTATGAATGGTTGATATAGTCAGATGTTTTTGTTTTCAAAGAAACTAGATAACATAAAATATATGAAAAATAGAATTAAAATAAGTAGATACACATTAATTTCATGTAATATTCATTATCATAGTTTTTTATTGTAGGAATACTGTTTAGAATATTTTTTGATGATATTCTATGAGTGAAATATTATTAAAATGTCTTCTGTAATTATTTTTATTTGATATTTATTTTTATTGAATATCATTGGTTAATTATTTCACTAAGAAATATAAAATAGGATTGAAATCATATTGGGTTATTAAAGATTGTTATCATTTACTATTTAATGATAAATGTTTTGATAGAAGAAGAAGAGTAAAGGTATAACTCTTACATATGAAAGTAGAGACTCAATTAGATATTGATAATTATTTATATATCATTACAAATAATTTTATTGATTTTTATTATCATGTTACATTAGTTAAGATAAATGTTTATATAACACGTGTTTTTGGATAATCCATTCATATATGAAATCTTTGACAATTATTGGATCGTGTGACCTTGATCTTTTTGGATCAAGATAATTATGTATGAATTACTTTTGAGATTTGAACCTCAAAAATTCATTATTCCAAATATATATTTATTTAATATGTAAAATTTATAATATAAATCAATTAAATCACTTTATATGTGATAATGGTTTTTTAATGATGAAAAATAAAAAAAATGATTCCATGAGTCACCCATCCCCCCATGGATTTCATGAAGATACGAATACCAATTGGTTTCACTGTATCATTTAAAATTGATATTATTAAAAGGATTATATTATTTATGATGAAATATTTGAATCTTGAATGTTAATATTGATCTCTATTTTTTAAGAAATTTAGTATCTTAATTTCAAGAACCTAATAGATTATATTAACTCAATGATTAATATTTCAGTTCTGGAATTTAATGGTGAGAACTATCATATTAAAAATGATATAATTCTTTTGTTCCTATTATAATTTGGTTTTAATTTTGTCTAATATGTAAAAAATGTATAAATTCCTTTTGTGGAAATTGTTTCTGTGAGAAAATTTCAATGAAATTACATTGGTAATGATGGATGAGCTCATAATTCAATATTGTTGTCTCTATCAGAAAATGAAACTATCCCATTAATAAGGATTTAAATAGTGAATGTAATATGTTCCAAAAAAGTGAATATCTATGATGGAAATATGATAAATAAACATTTTATCATTTCAAAAATGAATAAATTTAATATGATGAAGATAAATATGTTAATTACACCTTTATAAGTGTAAATGATGATGGTCATCCCATTTTGAGGTATTAGGGAGACTCTTGACGATTCCATAGTAGATAAAAAAGTATTAAACATCATAGGAGAAAAATTTCACAAAAGGTATCATCTACTAATGACTAGGATTAAAACACACATCCATTGGGTAATTATAAAAGCATATTAATATAACATAATTGAGGATAGTAATCACTATTAAGATGACGAGTCAAGATAAAATGGAAATATCTTTTAATTTTTTCAAGTAATCTATGAGTTAAAAAGATGATATTGTATAAGAATATAATCCCAAGGAATATGGATAGGGGGGATGTATTTTTATATGTTCATTTTAATCATCTCAAGATTTTTTGAGAAATATAAATGAATATACTAATGAAATCATCCATATAAATGTTTCATGTGTGGATTTATCGGATATTATGTAATAAATTTTCCAAAAATAAATAAATATTAAAGGAATCATAAAGATGATTAATCAAGAAGTTATGAAAGAAGAAAATATTAGAATTGAATAATTATAAGTTGAACACCCTAATAAAAATTACAAGTTTATTTAAATATAAAACATGAAATTTATTATCTAGGTTAGATCATGAATAAATTAGAGAAAATGAGACTGAATTTGATTCTTAAGTGATAATGAGGTGTTTATTTTAATCACTAATGTAAATGATGGTATGTTCATGAGTGATAAAGATGTATTAGGTGTTAATATAGAATAAAAAAAATTCTAAAATAGTATTTAAAGGATACTCATTCAGAAAACTAAATTATAGAAAAATTGAATAAAGTTCTTATGAAAGTCTTGTAGAGAATCATTTTTCACTTTCTAAAACATTATAATATTTCAACACATATTTCCAAAGATACGTGCTATGATGGAATGAAATTATGAGGCCCATTGTGGATGGAATAAATTATAGAAAAATATTAAGTGTTTTTGTACTATTCAAACAATAGAATATGTATATTTCTTAAATGTATGATCAAATCAGAAATCTGAGACCAAGGATGGGTCCGAAACATATTTTTTACACTAAGCACAATAATAAATATGTCGGCGTGGGGAATTCGGAACCCTCAATCATTTGAAGTATGTTAAATTGATGAATTAATTTATTAATCCATTCCTTTAATATTAAAATCCCAAATAACTCTAAAATGGTAACTTAGATCAGAAATCTGAGGCGAATGTTGCATCTAAAGCATGTTGGATACCCTAGGAGAGGTATAACTTTTATCAATGAAATTCTCATGTAGAAAAAGTACTACATGGAAAAACCATAAATAAAATAATTATATTATTTTCTTTTATTTTTAAATTTACATATAATAACTTCTAAACATGGACTCAGATCGGAAATTTGATACCACTGTTCAGTTCGTAGTGTCGTGTTTAGCCTAGGGGGATCTTATTTGAGAGGGTGCAAGAGATTCAGATTCTACATCCGCTAGCGTTTTCCTATAAATATGAGGTTAGTGGAATGAGGGAAGGTTGGTTCATTTCTCTCTCATATTACAAATCTCTATCCAATGACGATTTGACATCCAAATATCATCTAATCGCTATGAATCATCAGTAATTGATAGATTATAGCGCAATGAACCCAACAACGGAACTTGATTCGAGGTATGATTTCTATTTCAAATTTTGCCGCCCCCCAGTTGAATACATTGTCATTATATTTTGTCTTCTTTTCATTTTCACTCCTTCAAAATCCACGAATGATGGCCAAACAAATAATGGCCCCCATATATTTCAATTTCCGATTTCTTTTTCATTGCGTTATTCATAGAAAAACTTTTTATCTTACACAAACGACATTCAATCATGAATTTATACATTTTCTATGAAGCCCAAGAACCCAAGAGACCTGATCTGTGCTCAGGATCGAGTTTCAGGTGCGAGGGGAAGTGTAGTGGTGATCATATGAAACTATTATATCTCGTTACACCGAAACGACGATTGATCATCGAGCAGAGGCTGGCGCTATGAAGGCCTCATCTCAATGATACCAAATCAGGTCCAGATCACATTTTGACCGATGTGGTGTTCCTGGTGTTCCTTAGATTCTTTTATTGTGGATTTCTTGTAGTTTATATAATTGTTCGGTGGTCCGGCATTGATAGTTTCAATTTAGGAAGCGGCGTTCCAACAGGCGCTCCGGAGGTAGTCTGGACAGAATGGTCCGGGGGGCATTTTAACCCCTGTATCTTTTAAACTATGTGTTCGATTTTCATTTCATCTATGGCCCTGATACCCTTTGTTCAAGGAGAGACTTTTTTCATATGATTTCAAAAAATAAAATCGAAATCAATGCACAGTGGCACGAAATGTCCAAATATAACAATAATATTATTTTATATTTATTTTTAAAATCATGTATCAGACATATCTCTTACGTCAAACTTTTTATTGATGTGATGTTAGTGGAATTGAGATCCTAACATTATGGAGTAATTTTGATTCTGATATCGGGAACTTAAACTGGAATAGTGGTGCGGGCCCCACGAGGCCCATTTCAAGTGTTTGTAATGGAATGTTACATTTTCACCAGGTATCTATTTTGAATGATCAAGTGATCAATCTAGTGTGTTTTTCTATGCGGATCAAAATGGTGTGATCCTCCTAAAAAAATAGGGGTTGAGGCATGTTCCCCATGGGATTCAATTTGAGTGCAATGCATCGTTTTATGACTTCTCCATTGGAAGTCCCTTTAGGGAAACTGAATAGTCTACCTTGATTTCTTTTCAATAATGAACACAATGGTATGATCAATTTAGATGTGTGGAGCCTTTTCAGGATTGGTAGTGATCGGCCACCAATGGGGCGTTTTGGGGGAAGCAAACCATTTTCACTAGTTTTTCAATTTTGATGAAGGAATAGCTAAACCCATGTGTTTTTTCTGGGGGACTAAAATGGAATGATCTGTCTGAGGTGGTTCGGGATTGAAACATGTGACCCATGAGGCAATATTTCTATGCAGCATGTTGGAAAGAAGTTTCTTTATCATGAGTCTGTTTCAGGTGAATGAATTTTCAATTTTGTGCACTTTTCGGCAAGGATCACAATTGTTTGATCTTTTTAGTTGTCCATGTGCATTTCCAACAGGCATGTCGGGAGACTTACGTTTTCATCCTTTAGATCAATAATAGGAAATGAGAGCTCATTAGCCTTTTTGATTGAGGTTCCTTGTACTGTGTGAGTACACTGGAATGCCTTGAGGGTAATAGTTCACAGTTTAGTACCCATGTGTGGCTAGGTACACAGAATAATGTTGAGTATGGTTCAAATGTCAGGTGGGCCCCACAGGTGTCGTGTACCACTATATGAATCTTCTAAATCACATATCTCTTTCTTCTAAACACGGTTTTTGGTCTTTGAGTATCCTAGACTATGTTTTTTCCATATATAACATGATTGTTCCCTCCATAGTTACTTTTGACATACAATGGGAGATACTCCAAGTATGATGCCTATTAGAGGCAATGCTCGATGTTATGGGTGTGATTCCTATCTGAGGTGTCACTCAATTATGATAGTGATGTTTTAAAAATCATGAGAGAAATACATTCTTATTCCCTAGTACAGATGGGTTAGCAGGCTCTTCATTCTAACTTCAGGGCTTACCCTCCAGCATGGTTGAGTAGCGAGGTTAACCCTTCTCTCTTCAGGAAATACCCTCTAGTTTGTATGGGCAATGAGGTTCATCGTTCTATCTTCTAGTCTTACCATCCAGTAGGGATGCGTAGTGAGGTTCACCCTTCTCTCATCTAGGCTTACCCTCGAGCAGGGCTGGGTAGTGATGTTAGTCATTCTGTCTTCCGGGATTACCCTCCAGTGCGGCTGGGAAGTTAGGTCTATTGTTTGCTCTTCCATGCTTAACCTTTAGCGTAGTAGGGCAGTGATGTTCCCTGGTTATTCTTTCAGGATGTTCCTTTTCAGTGGGGGTGGGCATTGAGGCTTGATATTTTTTCTTTCAGACTTACCCTCCAGCTAGGATGAGATGTGAATTTTCTGATGACTCTTTTAAGTATACCCTCTATTAGGGATGGGTAGTGGGTTCACAACATTGTGAAATGATCCCTCAACTGTGCTTCATAGTGATAAGATGTGATTGATGTGGCATTAGACTCTCAAGAAATAGGGGATCTTTTCCAACCCAGACACATCCTTATGACGTAACCTAAAATTGTGCTGCTGAGATAGACCTGCCCAAAGCGGATAGTATCAATGTGTGGTGATTGATACCCTTTCACTTGCAGTTCAATGAAGACATGTGGGATTCTAGGAATTGACGGTGTTTACTTCTTGAAATATTTAAGACTCCTTTACTGGGTTGAGGTAGCGATATGGAGATCCCCTTACTCTCTCATTTGGGTTTCATGGGTTGAGAATACATACATAATTATATATATATATTTCATAGTACTGACTACATTGTTTTTGGTTAATCTCTTTTTAGGTGTGGTGAAGAAGCGTGGGGTATGCCACATTTTTTCTATTTCTAGCTTCTCATGTTTGGATAGTTCAACTATTTTACTATTGGTAGAGAATAATTGAAAATAAGTTCATCATATCACCATTTCTAGATCCTTATTTTTCGACACGCATTCTTCACTCTCTTCTTGGATTGATCCATGCAATATTACTATTTGTTTTTTATCTACTTCTTCCCTCTTTAGTATATCTTTATCTACTCCCTTGTGACTTCGATGCATCCTATTGGATATTTTTATACTCACCCCTACTTGGGCTTTTCCAGAAAATATTTTCTTTCTCCAGATGACAGACATATTTTTCATGACATTAGAGTATTATAGGGGTACAATTTAACAGCCCAAACTTCCACGCTATGCTTCTCTTTGATTAATACAGTATCATGTGTTGTATGCAACTTCAAGATCTAACACACCTCGACCAATCAAAGTAGCCGTTATGAATAGTAATACCCACTTTTTTAAATTTTATCAATTATATCTCTCAAAATGGACTTCATTTTTGGATTTGGAAAATCGAATTTAGCCTATTGTAAAATTTTGGTACTTTTCGGATAACTTTTATATTTTGATTAATAGTGAAAATTACCAAATTTTAATTAAAAACAACCTTTTTAATCAAAATAATTAATAGTGATAAATTATGAATTTGAGTGGTTTTAAAGTATATTTAGAATATATTTTTACCATTTAATACAAGTTTGTTTATTTTACATCATTTCACAATTAAACCGGACATAAACAAGTATCAATCATTTGATAGTTATTATATCTTAAAAACAAGTTTTTTTGTTTTGACATCGGGAATTAATTTTAAATTAATTTATGTCACTTCTGTGTTTTGAATTTGGAAAAATGGATTCCATATATGGAATCAGGATGACCAAATTCTGCAAATAGGTATCTTTTATTTTTATACATTTTTAATAATTACTTCGGTAAATATTTTATTTACCATGGTTAAATGGTAAATCCAGTAAATAAGGGTTGAAAAATATTATTATAATAACACTAAATTTCACTATAACGCGTCGTAACGTTATTTTGGGATACATTTTCGACCATGGGAATATTTGGGTCTATATTGGGACCCCATGGACCAACATGTAGGTGATAGGGACACTTTTTTTAATTAAGTAAAAATAATTACAAAAATTCCACAAGCATATATCTTTTAGAAAAACAATTTTTACATAAGGTTATATATGTTTTATTTTCTACTATAAATATTAATTAGAAATATAAAAAGATTTCCTACATAATGGTATTTTATTTATAATTTTTAGACCTCAAATAATTTAATTTATTTATGACATAATAGTGATGGAGTAATTACCTAATTAATAACAAAATAGAATAATTGATATTATAAATACCCAAATAAATGTAATTTTAGAATTTTTATAAATAAAAATACATTTATAAGTTAATATGACATGTTAGAATTTATTTAAATAACTTTTTTTAAAGTAATCAATCTTTTATGATTTTTACAAAAATCAATTATTGAATAGTGACAAAATTGAAATAAAAGAGTTTTTAAGACAAATATTATATTATTTATTGATATTAAATTCTTAAAAATATAAGGATCGACCAAGAGACTTATATCAAGATATTTTTATCATTAATGGACCACTTGGGGTCTCATTGATGTATAGTGTAAGTTTATTAACCATAGAATATTAAAATACAAAGAGACATTGTTAAAGTGAAACTTATTAACTAAGAGTTAATAATTAAAGATAAGGTTAATATAGTAACTGAAACCTGTCTAAATCCTATTCTTTTAGTGTTTTTCAACCTATCCCCACCTTAACTTTTAAATAATCTACTTTGGAACCATTATAAACCGAATATAAATTTATTATAAAATAATATTTCTAGCTTTTCCAAAGGTGCCCCTCACCCCTATTATAAAAGGGAACTCCCCCTTATCATTATCTCACTCCTTAAAATACATTTGGCTCGGCCAAAACCTACCCAAATACTCTCTCAAAATCTCTCACTTCATCCTAGTGGCCTTAGATTGATCATAAAACCAACCTAAGGATCCCTTTTGATCAAATCAAAATGAAGAACCCGAAGAAGAGGTAATGTTTTCACCACCCTTTTTCAAGTTCCTTTCTTCTTCAACTTCTTCTTCTTTGTTATTCCCTTTATAAAATATTAACTCCAGTATCTTATACATACTGTGATGTTATTATAAATATATAACAAAAAAATTAATTATTCTATCCATCCATTGAATGACATGTCACCATACGTGCGTACATACGGCCTACCATCTCCACGTCGTGGTCTAATTGTTATTCAATATATTATTATTTAGATGGGTATAATAATTATTTATAATTCATGTAAATAAAAAATATAACATGATAATGATTCTGTATATATTATATACACTCCAATTATATATTATTTTAATATCAAAATATGATTTTCTCACTCATGCGTACGTACGGACTACCGTCTCCACGAACGCGATGTGATTCATTCCCTATCGTATCCATTGAAGACTTAATTTCATTTGATGAATAAAAATAATTTTTAGAGACATGATATCATTCTAGATATGAATAAGATAAATCCCATCCAAAACAAATATGGCTCGCATATCAAATAGTATAAAGGAAAACGAATCTGTTAACACCCGAAATGACGATAATACTAAGATATTATTAACAAATCAATGTTAAAAGATCATATATGATATAATATTAATTTAAATTATTCATGTGTAATTAAATATCAATTATTTCACCATTATATAGGAGGTTAGCCTACACTCGACCAAGAAAAAATTACAATGTAAGGGGTTTCTTATCTCACTTTTAATTCTGTGAGATTTCCATTGTTGACCACTTATTTATTGCATATGGAGTGTGTAATTCTCATTATTGTATTAATTGAGTAATATAATTTAATTTATGGATATTTACATCATAATTGTATGATCCTTATTTCAGGGGTGTATGTTTCATAAGTTACCAAATCGATAAGGGAATTTGAAATTTCAATTTCCACTCATTCGGCATTACACATACTTCATTGATTCTTTTACTCTAAGATTATCTGTGGAATCACTATTAATTTTATGATGTCATAATTTCCACTCCCCTTTATTTGGATATAAGTTTGAAACACATAATCACTCCATTGACAAATTCTCAAGTCATCGGTATGAACTTGATAAGAGTAATTTTTACCCAATCTTGATTTGTTGAGTTATGCATCCAATCCATTGGTGTTTTTTTTACAAGAATATGTGTAAATGTCCTTTGATTTTGTTACACTGAATATCCAATCATATTGAGTGTATTTATATTTTTCACACATAATTATGTCGTTGATTTATCCTTAACCTAATGATACGGTCTTTATGAGAGATTTCATCTCAATTTACATTCCATTGAGACTCCTTTGTGGTTATACACCAACTCATTTTTATATGGTGTATGTAATTTACATTGACAGAGTATGTCATGAATCCATTTATTCTCATGATTTTAAATGGTATTTATTATCTCAATTATTTATATTCATGTGTTTATCTTTTGGTTAGGAACTCTAACTAAAATATCATTTTAAAATGTTTTATGAATTTATTATTCTCATTAATTTCCATGTTTTAAAAATGGTTTTAAGGAATTATTTATATGGACATTAATGTTTTCAAATCAAAATTCATTTTAAAAGTTTCAATGTGGTCTGGGACAATTTGATTCAAAAATCTATTTTAAATGGCTTCTTGACAAATAGTGTGACTTTTAAATGTTTTCATGAAAATTGGGGATATTTCTCTCAATAGTTTGATGATGATTTTAATGTATGTAAATATCCTTCATTATTCTTGATTGAGGTTAATTTGATACAATGAAATCTTCTATATTGTATCGAATGAGTTATGTTTGTCTGTGGATGTTCTATTTTTATACCATTCATGGTTTGTGGTTAACGTATTGACATTTCGTATGCTAGTTTTAGTACGAATGTTTATGTTATGTTTCAAACCTTTCATACGAGGAATGCATTGGACTTAGTAAGTGAAGGGTGGAGCACCCTATAGCTCCTCAATGCATCGGTAGGTCTCATGAGTCAAATTAGTGTCTTGGCACGAGGCATTGACAAAATATTATTTGTAATCTTGGCACGATGCCTTGGCTACGTGGTTATGATAGTCTGGCATTATGTATTCCATCATCATGAAAGTGGTTATTGATATTGCATGTGATTATTCGACTAGTAGAATATCAATGTGAATAAGTAAATGGAATTATTTCATTTTATATCTGCCATATTATGCTGAAGTTCAAGTATAAAAGGATTTTGTTTTAGTTATACATTTCCTTAAGTGTTTGTGATTATATATGAAAGCTTATTCCATATTTTTATCCATACTGAGCATCTAAGATCACCCCATTCAATGTTTTATTTTTCCCAAGATGTGAAGAAGTAATTTTTGAATGACCTGTAGTGATTGTATGAGGGGATATGAAGACAAGATGTTGTTTTATTTTTTTACCTTAGGATGAAATGTAAACCTTATGAATGTATCTAGTACTTCCAAGGTTACTAAACTAATCGGTCTTTTGAGACTTGATCCTTTGTGATCATGATAATGTTATGAAACAATTCACCGACTCTGGGTAACTAGGGTCAGGGCGTTAAAGTTGGTATCAAAGGAAGATTAGTACAAACCTTTGAAGCTAGATTTAGATAAACACTGATTAGAGCAGATAGACCTAAGATGGAATTTGAAGATTAGTATAGAAAAACTTCCTAGAATTTTGGTATTGTATTGATTTTGTGTGTTTTCCAAGAAATACATCCCGGTCTAGATACGAACAGGTAGAGGCGGATCTGGCACAAATGTACCTAGGGGTAAAACCCGAAAACACCGCTTTGAGCTAGACTCTAACGGGAACTGGTGCACGACAACGAGCCTTACTGCACCCTTGGTTACAAGACTCCTGAGGGATAAGCTTCGGTAAGTTCACAAGATTAGAATGATCCATTATAAAGAGAATAAAAAAATTCCCCTAAGAATATATGTCGAGAAATAGATAGTGGATAACCAATATTTTAACAAGGTGTACCCCAAGTTAGGATATATTGTGTATTTACAAGATTATCCTATTATGTATAATTTGTTTTAAATTCATTTCAGATAAGTAATCACAAACCCTAATTGTATTTTATTTTTGTTAGTTATAACATGGAGGGAGAAAGATCACAGACAACTCTTCTCACTCTTCATGAAGAACTATATATATTATTATCTAGAAGTCATGCACAGATGATTTTGAAATTTTTTCAAATGCACAAGTTACATGAAAACAACTTTATGAGACACCCAATACCTCTATCATTCCACAATTCTTTCAAGGATCAAGTACCGACTATGGAATGATATTGTAATCTCAACTTTCTTACCATGATATGCGTGGGAAGTACCATCAGGGTCTTTTCAAATTCTTCACTTCATCTCAAAATTATGATGCACTAAATGATTTTCTAGATTATGTAGAAGAGGGATACATTTGAGCAACATATATGTATCAAATTATATATTTATGTCTTTTGGGACATATGGAAACTTATTTACTAAAGCCTTATTTTGAAATATTTGGAGATGAATCAGTAGTAATTTTTCTAAATAAACATGTTAAAGATGATGTCTCAAAATTATATATATAAAATAACTATTTTTTATGAGGCATCGATGATTCCATCGATATAATCCAAGATGGATGAGGAGTTTTTGGGTAAAGGAAGTATATGATTTTGAAAAATTCTTAAGGTTCCATTGTGACACATGAACGCATTCCACCAAAAGAAAATTCCGCCTAGTCTCTCCAGAGTTCATGATGTGTTCCACATATCAATAGTGACAAAATACATGCCTGACCCAATGCATGTACTCACCTATGAAGAATTAGAATTGGAACATGATCTATCTTATTGTGAAGAGCCTATCAGAATTCTTCATACCAAAGATCAAGTATTGAGAAACCGGATGACTCATCTAGTAAATGTTCTATGGATAAATCATAAGATGGAAGAGGTAATGTGGGAACCCGAGGAACATATGATGAAGAACCTATGTGGAAATAAACGGATGGTGACATGTTTAAAAGTGTTAGTGCTCTTTATTGATGGTATTACTTTGGAATAATATTCTCTTCTATGGGTAAACCTGCAATTTATCATGTAAAAATGATATTTGAGGATGAATTATCTTTTCTTGTTGTAGATATAGTTATAAAAAACGATTTGGTCTTATATGATCATTGGGTGTTAGGAAATTACAAGATATTATATTTTGGGATGAAAATGAAAGGTATGAGAAAACATTTGAGGTTAAATTATGTTATGGTTATTTTGAGGAATTTATCTCGTTTTGGTAATATTATAAAATATAGTTTTTGAAAAAGGACAACACGTAGACCGTGTGAAAACCCGTCATGTCGGACAAAGCTATGGGAATCGAACCCACAACCAAAGTGCGATTGGGACTTATCACCTACCACTGGACTACGTGAAGTCCCTAGTTAGTGTGACTAGTTATTTTTAGTTTAATGATTTTATTAATAAATAATAAGTTTATTTAGGATCTTATATCTTATCATATGAATACTCTAAGTATAAGAAAATGATTTGGTGATTAAGTGATGAATGTTATTTTGAGAGATGTTCGCTTTATGGGGAACACTATATGCCCAAGGAAAGTAGAATTCTATGGGATTTCATTTTAGGAGTAATGGTGGAGTATTATCTATGTTTTTACTGTGTATTTATAGTAATTTTGGTTATTTATGTTAATAATTAACCTGTAATCGAGAATATGTGATTAGGTTAATCACTTTTAAGTATGTGACTTTAAGATTAGTTGATTTCATTTGGATATACAATTTAACATGGAAGACTACATAACCAAATTATTCTATTTTTTGGGTTTCAATATTAGTTTGGATTATATTGAAGGATTTTAAGGACAATTGTTAATTTAATGGTATTTATTTAACGTTGGGGTATTTATTTTAGAAATTAAGATTAGTGTTTATTTCTATCAAGGAATATCTTTTTTGGGGATCCTTAGATCTTTTACTAACCATTTTGGTTTTGATTAATCTCTAAAGACAATGTATATATATAGTTTATCCTGCGTGGATCATGTGATTCTATATAAGTTTATTCTAGCTCTTCTAGTGTGACCAAGTCTTCTTGAATACTCATCATTTAAAAAAATGAGTTAGTGGTGGAAATTTATTAAAGAATGAAACATTACTTAAAATTTTTTTATATCTCTTTATGTTATTAGTCAATCTCAGAAATGAATTCCTCATCTTTATGTGATGTAACTTAAAAAAATAAATAAATTTTTTTTTCGTTTAATTTTCCTACTGGGAAGCTAATGATCGTTTGTCCCATCACAAGTTTCTGGTTTTCTTGTTGTTAACTATCTCTTGATCATGTCTTCAATGCCTCTCCATCAGAACAAGACACTTAGTTTATCATCCATATCCGTGTTTTTCTACATGGAATCCTAAATAGGTTATCTCGAGTGACCTTTGTACTTCTCTTTCTTTCTTTTAAACTGATAGTTGTATTGACTCTTTTTTCAATGTGGGACTTTCCAATATATTCTGAAGCCCAATTTTAGAAATTTCGAAGACGTAATTTACTGAATGAGTGGAGAATGTAATACCCCAAGCTTCCACGGTACGCTTCTCTTTGATTAATATAGTAGCGTGTGTTGTACGCAACTTCGAGTTCTAACACACCTCGACCAATCAAAGTAGCTGTTATGAATAGTAATACACACTTTTTGAAATATTATAAATCTTATCTCTCAAAATTGACTTCATTTTGGGATTCAGAATATCGATTTTAGCCTAGGGTGAAATTTTGGTACTTTTCGGATAACTATTATATTTTGATGAATAGTGAAAATTACTAAATTTTAATTAAAAACAACTTTTTTAATAAAAATAGTTAATAGTGATAAATTATGAATTTGAGTGGTTTTAAACTATATTTAGAATATATTTTACCATTTCATACAATGTTGTTCAAAGTACATAATTTTACAATTAAACTACTCATAAAAAAGTATCAATATTTTGATATTTATTATATCTTAAAAACAAGCTTTTTGTTTTGACAACAGGAATTAATTTTAAATTAATTTCTGCCACTTCATTGTTTTGAATTTGTAAAAATGGATTCCATATTTGGAATCAGGTTTTCCAAGTTTTGTAAATAGGTAACTTTTATTTTTATACATTTTGAATAATTACTTTGGTAAATATTTTATTTACCATGGTTAAAAGGTAAATCCAGTAAATAAGGGTTAAAAAATAATATAATAATAATACAAAATTACCCTAAAACGTCTACTAACCTTATTGGTGGATACATTTCCGACCATGGGCATCTTTGTGTCGATTTTGGGACCCCATGGAGCCACTTTTAGGTGATAGGGACACTTTTTTTTAATTAAGTTAAAATGAATACAAAAATATCATAAGCATATATCTTTTAGGAAAATAATTTTTACATAAGGTTATATATGTTGTATTTTATAATATTAATATTAATTATAAAGATAAAGAGATTTCCTACATAATGATATTTTATTTATAATTTTTAGACATTAAATAATTTAATTTATTTATGACACGGTGGTGATTCAGTAATTACCTAATTAATGAAAAATTAGAAAAATTGATATTATAAATACCCAAATAAATGTGTATTTGAGACATTTTATAAATAAAAATAATTTAATAAGTTAATATGACATGTTTTTATATATTTAATTAACTTTTTTCAAAGTAATCATTCATTTTTGTTTTTTACAATAATCAATTATTGAATAGTGACAAAATTGTCATAAAAGAGTTTCTAAAGAAAATATTATATTATTAATTGATATTAAATTAGTAAAAATATAAGGAATGACAAAGAGACTTATATCATGATAGTTGTATCATTAATGGACCACTTGGGGTCACTTGGATGTATATTTTATGTTTATTACCCATATAATATAAAAATACAAAGACACATTGTAAAAGTGAAACTAATTAACTAAGAGTTAATACTTAATGATAAGGTTAATATAGTAACCGAAACCTGTCTAAATCTTATTGGTTTAGTGGTTTTAGACCTATCACCACCTTAATCTTTAAATAATCCACATTGGAACCACTATAAACCGAATATTAATTTATTATAAAATAATATTTCTAGCTTTTCCAAAGGTGCCTCTCAACCCTGTTATAAAAGGACACTACCCCTTATCATTAACTCACACCTTCAAATCCTTTTGGTTCGGCTAAACCCTGCCCAAATACTCTCTGAACTTCCCTCACATCATCCTAGAGGCCTTAGTTTGATCATAAAGGCAACCTAAAGAGCCGTTTTGATCAAATCAAAAGGAAGAACCCGAAGACGAGGTAATGTTTTCACCACCTTTTTTCAAGTTCCTTTCTTCTTCAACTTCTTATTCTTTGTTATTCCTTTTCTAAAATTATATCTCTAGTATCTAATACATACTGTTATGTTATTATAAATATAGAAAAAAATCATTATTATATCCATCTATTTAATTACATGTCATCATACGTGCGTACGTACGACCTACCGTCTCCACGTCGTGGTGTAATTGTTATTCAATATATTATTATTTAGATGGGTATAATAATGATGTATAATTCATTTAAATAATAAATATAACATGATAATTATTCTTTATATTTGATATACTCTCCAATTATATATTATTTTAATATCAAAAAAATGATATTCTCGCTTGTGCATACGTACAGACTACCGTCTCCACGAACGCGATGTGATTAATTCCCCATCGTATCCATTGAAGACTAAATTTCATTTGATGAATAAAAATAATTTTTAGAGACATGATATCATTCTGTATACGAATAAGACACATCCCATCAATAACAAATACAGCTCGCATATCAAATAGTATAAAGGAAAAAGAATCCGTTAACACCCGAAACTATGATAATACTAAGATATTATTAACAAATTAATGATAAAAGATCATATATGATATCATATTAATGTAATTTATTCTTGTGTAATTCAATAACAATTATTTCACCATTATACAGGAGGTTAACCTACCCTAGACCAAGAAAAAAGTACAATGTAAGGGGTTTCTTATCTCACTTTTAATTCTGTGAGATTTCAATTTTCACCACTTATTTATTACATGTGGTGTGTGTACTTCCCATGATTGAATTCATTGTGTAACGTACTTTAATTACATGGGTGTATGTTTCGTAAGTTACTAAATCGATAGAGGAATTTGAAATTTCAATTTCCACTCATTCGACTTTATGAATACTTCGTTGATTATTTTACTCCAACATAATATTTTGGAATCACTATTCATTTTATTATGTCATAATTTCCACTCCAATTTATGTGGATATAATTTTGATACACATAATCAATCCATTGATAAATTCTCAAGTCATCGGTATGAACTTGATAAGAGTAATTTTTAGTCAATCCTTATTTTTGAGTTAAACATCAAATCCCTTGGTGTTGTTTTTACAAGAATATGTGTGAATGTCCTTTGATTATTTTACACTGAATATCTAATCATATTGATTGTATTTATATTTTTCACACATAATTATTTTGTTGATTTATCCTTAACCTAAGGATACATCCTTTATGAGATATTTTATCTCAATTTACATTCCATTGAGACACCTTTGTTGTTATACACCAAATCATTTTTATATGGTGTATATAATGTACATTGACATAGTATATCCTGAATACATTTAATTTAATGATATTATAAGGTATTTATTATCCCAATTATTTTTATTCATGTGACTCTCTTTTGGTTAGGAACTCTAACTAAAATATCATTTTAAAATGTTTTAATGATTTATTATTCTCTTAATGTCCATGTTTTAAAAATGGGTTTAAGGATTTATTTATATGGACATTAATGTTTTAAAATAAAAATTCATTTTAAAGGTTTCAAAGTTGTATGGGACACTTTGATTCAGAAATCTATTTTAAATGTATTTTTGAAAAATAGTGTGACTTTTAAATGTTTTCCAGAAAATGGGGGATATTTCTCTGAATATTTTGATGATGATTTGAATCTAAGTCAATATTCTTCATTATTCTCGATTGAGGTTAATATGATACAATACAATCTTCCATATTGTATCTAATGAGTTATGTTTGACTTTGGATGTGATATTTTTATACCATTCATTGTTTGTGGTTAAATTATTGACATTGTGTATGTTAGTTTTAATACGAATGTTTATGTTATGTTTCATGCTTTTCATAAGAGAAATTCATTGGACTTAGTAAGTGACAGGTGAAGCCCGCTATAGCCCCTCGATGCATAGGTAGGTCTAATGAGAAAAACTAGTGTCTTGGAACGAGGCCTTGACAATATATTATTTCTAGTCTTGGCATTAGGCCTTTGCTATGTGGTTATGATAGTACGGCATTATGCATTCCATCATCATGAATGTGGTTATTGATATTACAAGTGATTATTCAACTAGTAGAATATCCATGTGAATAAGTAAATGGAATTATTTCATTTTATATCTGCCATATTATAATGAAGTTCTATTTTAAAAGACTTTTGTTTTAGTTGTACATTTCCTTAAGTGTTTATGATTATCTATGAAATCTTTTGCTATATTTTTATCCATACTGAGCATCTGAGCTCACCCCTTTCAATGTTTTATTTTTTCAAGGATGTGAAGATGTAATTTGTGAATGTCTTGAAGTGATAGTATGAGGGGATATGAAGACAAGATGTTGTTGTAGTTTTTTTACCTTATAATGTAATGTAAACCTTATGAATGTATCTATTACTTCCAAGGCTACTAAACTAATGGGTCTTTCGAGACTTGATCCTTTGTGATCATGCCACTTTTATGTCATAATGCACCATCTCTGTGCAACTGGGATCAAGGAATTACATACATGGTTCTTAGACGGCATGCAATGCCTGTAGCATTGGATCCTAGAGCGGGGCTCTCTCAGCTATTTAACGATTCCATCTTCTGTTTGGTTGTGGTACTTTTCTGGTTGGGGGTATATTTTTCACCTTTGCCTTATAGTTTACTTTTATTTACATATACTATTTATAAGTCAATTCATATTTTTGTTTTAAATATATACTAGTGTTTTATCTTGATTTCCTTTCCCTATGCACATTTTTATCGATTCAGTTTTTGTGTGTGTGTACAAATACATAGGCAAAGGCATCCCCAAGTGTCCTATACCATCGGTGCTAGTCTCCAGCCTCTGGCCTATAGAGGTGGGCTTGGTGTAGTTGCTGCTCCAACTCCAGTACAATATGGGTTTTGGGAAATTGGAATTAGAGGTGGTACATTCCTTTGAATTTTGTTCATAAAATACCTAAATAGGAATTAGATGGGTTCTAGGGAAATAGTTTCATTGTGTCTTGAGGGCGGATCTCAGCCCAGAGAGTCTAGTAATGGTGTTGTTGCCAACACTTCCATTAAATAAGACACTAATTTCTTGCTATTAGAAAGCATGTTGAGAAATTTTTTGTTGGAAACATCGGTAAATTAATCATAGATGATTGAGTATTTCACTTTCATTATTGAGTAATATCCCTATTATTGTTGATATTTATATAGGCTCATTTGATCACGTATTCCCTGATCAAATTCAGGATGCCTCCACACTGATATGCATCTAGGATACCAGCTCTGGTTTATGATGATTATTTTGTGAGCAATAAGGACTATGTTCTCGATCCATCATACGATTCCCCATTCTCTAAGAGGGCAGGTAGTAGCACATGCACATGTGGAGTGGTAGATAATATCTGAAATTAAGACTGATGATGAGGGATGGTTGAGTAAACTCCATGAGTTCAAGTGTTAGATACCACTAAGGTTCCTCAGTGATCCATACACTCAGGCCTAGAAAGGTTGTCTAGAGTCAGTGGTTTTCCCCTTCAGTCTTGTTCGGACATCGACAGATAATATTGTCTATTTGGAAACCAGTATTTCTCAACAGAGTAGCTTGGTGTTGGTATATGCTGTTTACTCATATGCATGATGAGTCGATACTCTCATGGGTTGAATTTGAGTATCTATTTCATGAGGATTACTACCCCTCCTTCTTACACTCTGTATAGTTTCATAAGCTACTAGAGATTTAATACGGAGTGATGATGATGGAAGTGTTTGTGACTACGTTCGGGTGCCTTAGTCAGAAATATTCTGATGTGGTCCATGATGTAAATTTCATGTTCATAAGTTTGAACATGTTATCCGTAGAGGAAATTCATGCAATAGTAGTTCCCTTGAGCATCCTCACTTATTTTGGGGTGCTGGAGAAGGCATTGGTGACATAGAGGTTTTAGTCATAGGGGCACCATTTGGCTGGTTTTTGAAGTGGGAACAATAGATTTGGGACATCTACCGTAACTAGTAGATGTCAGTTGGAAGGACATCAATGTTGGAGTCCTCCCTTTGATAAGACTCACGAACATGATCAGGGAACACATAGAGTAACGAGATAGCCCAGGTAGGGGTAATGCTATGCTTGTGATGGTAGAGGTCACGATGAACGAGACATACAAACCAAATGTGTTGAGCTTCCCGAACTGTTAGTAGATGCACTACCATAGCATAAGAAATTTCATGTTCAGGGATATCATGGTATGGGTAAGGGTTTTCCCTAGAGAGATGGATCTATGAGATGAGAAGGAAGAACTATGGTTCCTACATGAGTTAGTAAGGTACATCCACCACTAGGCATCTGGCTTCCGTTTCAGGGAGCTGCCGGTCGGGGCCGTGGGTAACTGAATGATATAGATTTCTACAATCCTGCAATGCATTAGACAAAAAGAGGGACTCTTTATGTCTTTTCGGTGTTATTCAGCAGAACATGTTAGACACTGTGTGAGGTACTCTTTTCATCGATCTCCTTGCTCGAGGAGTTAATAGGGGTGACTTGTGTGGTTTGTGTAACTTTGTGTTGGTGTTATTCGACATAGCTTTGAATGCATGAGGAAGAGGTGTTCTTCCACCAATTAGATGCATTTTTTATTCAGGAAAATCCTCGAGGGAGAGTTAGTTCCACCTAGAGAAGATAGAATCGAGGGGTGGTGGATAAATCCCACGGAATTGTGTGTTCATGGTAGGGTTGTGCAGTGGAGTGTCATAAAATGTTTTGCTTTATCTAGTGGAGTCATACTGGTTGACATCCCATTGATTGAGGATCTACTAGTAGGTTTTGGTTGAGTGACTTTTTTGGAGATTGCTCTCTTTCCAAGATGGGAAATGATGTGTTAGGTATGTCACATTATTTATGTGTATATTCAATTGTGTTTTGATGAGTTTACTCACCTAGACAGATCGTGGGTACCTTGTTTGATCAACATAAATCATGATACTATAGTTATAATGTACATGTGAATTTGATGGACACCCCAAAAATAGACCTACACAACACGCTATGCAGTGATGGTAGTGGTAGTCTATACCATAAGAATGTGGAGATGTTACCTTCTAAGAGTGCTATTTGTGGTTTTCTCATACCACTAGTGTCTCAGGTGTGTCGACACCCATAGGGACATTAATTTGAGATGGCTCGGTAGGTCTAAATTCATTTCGGACACTATCATAGAGGTAATATATGCTCTAAAAAGTGGTAGCATTGTAGAATATTCCCACCGAAGGAAATCCAAGGATATATTGGGGCAGGATGTTTCATAGAAGTTAGCTTCCCTTAGGCTAATCCTGGTAGAGCAGGAGGTTGAAACCCTTCTTTAGTCAATGGTGTTGACACTTTCTCTTCTTTAGTGTGTTAGAGAGTCTCAATTCTGATAAATCTAATATGAAATCTCACATGACCAGATATCCTTGGGTGTTTCACTAGATAGAGATTCTGGTGGAGGGAGTCATGAGACCCTATTCTTGGGAAAGACCATAATTCCTATCATAATTTGAAATGTAGAGGTTCAAATAGGGAATTAAACTACCCCTGAATTTTGTTACCATGTCATTGAAAGGAGTAGAGATTATGAGTACTAACCATACCTCTGGTTCGTGTGTTGTGCTAGCATGGTGATGTATAGATTTTCTTAAGAGAGGGAGAGACAGATGTGAGCTCAGTATCCCGAGTTGTTTTTCCATGTTTTTTTATGATGAAAATCGTAAAATGGGGAATGATGTATAGTCCCAGTTTCCACATTGTAAAACATTAGATTACTTCTACATATATTTCTACAGCTAGGTGTTGATATGACATGAAATTCGGAGACCCGATGTAGGCAGAATAAATTATAAAAAAAAATATTTTTTGTTTTTATAATATTCACACAATAGAATCATGATATCTATTAAATAGGGGATCAAATCAGATTTCAGAAACAACAGTTGGGTCTATAATGTAGTGTTTACCCTATGTGTGACAGAAAATATGTGGGTACAGGATGTTTCGACCCCTCGCTCGTTAGTAGTAGATTACATGGATGAATTAATTTATCAAGTCATTATTTTAATGGGCCAAACCTAATTATTTTTCTAACGATTACTTAGATTGGTAATCAAGTATGTGGTTGAGTCTGGAGCACGTCTTATACCTTAATAGGGGTATATGTTTTTTCAGAGCATGTCTCCTATAGAAAATGTCTCAGATAGAAAAACCGTAAATAAAATAATTATTTTTGTTTTATTTTATTTGAACCCATACATTGGATAAATTACAAATGGGAACATAGATTGAAAATATGATGAATTATGATCTCTTATCGGGTTTGAGTTTTAGGCACCGAAGGAAGCACAATGGCATGCAGAAGCGGGGATTACATTTTTCTCCACTGAAATGAAAATAGATCATTAATTTGATCCTGGTACTATAAGGGTCTCGTCCCAAGGATTCTAGATCTGTTCTTCTAGTGCTTTTATGACCACTTGGGTGCTCTTGGTGGTCCCCAGAATATTTTCTAGTAGCTCCGGTGGTGGTCCGACAGGCGCACCAGCGACAGTCTGGCTAGATTGTTCCGAGGCATTTAAACCCTCATATATTTCAAACCTGGTTAATTATTTGTGTTTGTTATACGGCCAAGCGACCCTTGACTTAAAATGGACATTTTTAGGATTCTTTGTGAAATTTTTTTCAGGGTCGATGCTCGGTGGAATAAAATGACCAAAAATAATTATAATAATATTTTATTTTTATTTGATTAATCTTTTATAGGTTGAATCTAACGCCTCTAACTTCAGATTGATGTGTAGTTAGTGGTATTGGAACCCTGAATTTAAGACAGGCATTTTGATACCAATTTTGGGTGCATAAACATGAAATGTTGTGTGGGACCCATGAGGAATTGTTTTGGAATTTGGGTTAGAATGTGACCCTTTCACCGGGTATCCATTTTGGATGATCGAGTAGTTGATATAATGTGTTTTCCATGAGGATCACAATGGAGTGATTTTTCATACAAAATTTTAGGATGAGGTGTGGGCCCCATGGGACACTAATCAACCATAATTAATCATTTTAGAACTTATAAATGAAAAGTCTCTTTGGGGAATTCAAATAGTATACCTTTCATTCTTTTCTTCTAGGATCTCTATGGTGCAGTCTGCTTGGATTTGAGGAGCCATTTCAGAATCGGTAGTGATGTAGCCCTGATATTGCATTTGAGGTGAAAAGAACAATTTTCATAAGTTGTTTATTTTGGATGAATGAATATCCAATACCATGTATTTTTCTAAGGCGATTTCAATGGAAGGATCCATGTGATGTGCTTTGGGATTGAGGTGTGGGCCCTACATGGCACTACTTGTGCGCATAACGGTGGAATTCATCTTCTTCAGCTAGACTCTATTTCTGGTGAAATAATAGTCAATCATGTTCAATTTTCCACAATGATAACAGTGGTGTGATCTGTTGGATTATCCAAGTTTATTTTCAAGATGCATTTCAATAGACATATTCTTTCACCATTCTTATTAGTAACGAAAAACATGCACTCATCATCCTTTCTGCTAGAGGTGCCATGTACTCTGGGAGTACAATGGCATGAATTGTGGGTACTAGTTCATTGTTCAGTACCCAAGAATGTATAGGTACCTGGCTAGATAATGTGGTTGGGTCAAATGTCGTGTGGTCCCCACATGCACTATGTACCACTTTACGAATCCTCATCCTCTCATATCTCTGTCTTATGAACTCGATTTTTGGCTCGTGAATAGCCAATACAGAGTGTTTTTCCATATAGAACGTGATGGTGCCCTCTATAGTGGATTTATAGGTATGATGCAAGATGCTCCAAATGTGATGTCTATATTAAGTGACACTCCTTGTTCTGGGAATAATGCATATATAAGGCAATTCTTGATGAAGACAGTGATGGATGTTATGTTTTCAAAATCATCAGAGACAAAATGGATTACCCAAAAGTGTGGTTGGGTAGTGAGGTTCATCATTCTTTCTTCTGGGCTTACCCTCTAACGTGGTTGGGCATTGATTTTCACCACTCTCTCTTTAGGAATTACCCTCTAGGGGGGATGGGTAGTCATGTTTGTCATTTACACTTCTAGGGATAACTTCTTGTGGTCCTGTGTAGTGAGGTTTGACATTATCTCTTCTAGACATACCATCATGCACGGTGGGTATGTGAGTATTGCCATTCACTCTTTCAGGCTTACCCTCCAGTGTGGCTGGGTAGTGAGGTTCTCCATTCTCTCTTCTGAGCATACCCTCCAGTGAGGGTGGGTAGTGAGGTTCCTCATTCTCCATTCTGGGGTTAACCTCTTGTGCGGCTATGTGGTGAGGTTAGCTGGTTACTATTTTATTACATACCCACCAGTAAGGCTAGGTAGTGAGGTTCATAATTTACTCTATTGGGATTTCTCTACATCTTGGTTGGGTAGTGTGTTCGCTTAAGACTCTTCTGAGTATACTGTCTTGCGGGGTTGGGTAGTGGGATCTACACTTTTTGAAAAGATCTCTCGACTTTGTATAATAGTGACAAGTTGTTCTTGATGTGACTTTGGACTCTCAAGCAAGAGGGGGGATTTTCTCATCAAGATTCACTATTGTGACGTGACCTAAAACTATTCGGGCAAGACTGACCAGCCCAAAAAAAGATATTATCATGGTGCGATGATTTAATCCCTTTGACATGAAGTTCATATCAGATTTTTGGAATCTTGGGAATCGATGATGTTTACTTCTAGAACTGTTGGTGACTCTTTTCATGGGATGATCAAGTGATATGGATATCCCCTTAATCTCTCATTTTGGTTTCTTTGGTTGAGAATGTATATATATATAGTATTGTAGTAACCAGTTCTTGGGTTTTGGTTAATCTCTATCTAGGTGATGTGATGGTCTTTTCGTGTCTAGCTTCTCATAACTAGACGAGTCTACACATATACTATAGGTAGAAAAGACTCGAAGAGAAGTCCATCCTCTCACAATTTCTATCTCCTCATGTTTGTAAGAGCTTACTTCACTCTCTTTTTGGGTTGAGTTGTACTCTTTTACTGTACATTGTTATATCTACTTCTCCCCTATTCAGTACATCTTTTGATGCTGCATTTAACATTTTTGACATCCAACTGAGTATTTTTATACTCCCCACATCATCAGCATTTCACACAATCAGTGTGCCCTTCCAAATGTCAAAAAGGTTGATGATGACTTCAGAGTAGCATAGGGAGACAATGTGCATAGACCACATGCAGTGGTTGGAGCTTGGGATCCAAGAGTGGGGATCTCTCAGTTTTAATTTTAGACATGTATCTAGGATGTGGAAATTTTCTAGTTGGGAATTTATTTTCCCCATTCCATTTTAGATTAATTTTTTTTAGATGTACTATTTAGAGGTCGATGAATATTCGTGGTTCATGTATATAATAGTTTTGAATCTTGGTTTCCCTTTCCTATTATCTTTTTCATTGTGTTTGATACGTGTTTGTAAATGTACATATGCAACGGCCTCCCGATTTCATTATGCCTTTGGCACTGGTCGCTAGCCCTGGGCCTATGGAGGCGGGCTTGGGGTAGTTATAGCATGAGCCCCAGTATGGGTCGGGTCATGACATGTTTCTATGATCTATAAGGATGCTTATTTTTCCTATAAAATGCAATTAATGTTTTTAAAGGAAATTGATGAATTGTATGTGTTATTCAATTAAGAGAACAATATAAATGAATATATGGAAGATATGGTGAAAAAATGAAAAGTAACTTGTATTCATTAAAAAAACACTGTTGGACATTGATGGTAAAACGAACAATTTCCTGGTCAACATCAAGAAAAAAATTAAAAAAGATGGAGAATTCACATGGGAAGAATAAAGGGTGAAGAAACCTTAATGATGTGTGATGAGAATTTCTATAATGAAAATCATCACTCAATAAGATTAAAAGGTCTTATATGTGGGAAAAGATAAGGATAATTTGAATAATACGGAAAAAAGTGTTGACTATTACAAAAAAATTGTAAAATATAGAAATGTTACTGACTAAAAATTAAATTTATATTCTAAAATTAGTTTTGAGGAAAAGT
Organism: Viscum album; assembly: GCA_963277665.1. NCBI lineage: Eukaryota > Viridiplantae > Streptophyta > Magnoliopsida > Santalales > Viscaceae > Viscum > Viscum album. The sequence continues at coordinate 135,205,164 of OY728162.1, forward strand.
GAGAATCCAAAATAGTTCACATAAAAGAGTCGGTTAATGCAGTAAGATATCACACAATCATTACAGAAGTCCTAAATTATTGGAATCACTTGACCTAAATAGCCCCCATTGAAGTGCATGAACCATTATATCGGGATATATTTTGGCTAAGTCTTAAATGTGGGAGGCCGTCTTGTCCTAATCATGGATATATTCTTTTGAATTTGTTTACCTTTCATTGAAACCATGTGAATTTCTTTTCTTACATGCTGACCCATTTGCATTGATCTTTATTGACATTGACTCGAAATATTCCTTCCAATATTCTACCCACATCCTCCTTTAAATCCTTAATCTATAACATCATTTCTAGTAATTCCTCATTAGAATTTAGGATGATCACTAGATTCTTTCCATTTTTTTCTACTCTCCTAACCAAGTTCTTTTTCAGACTACCCTAATCAATTTTTTTGGTCTCACCAATCTTGGTCTCTTTTTTTCTAATTTGAATATCTGAACTCTTCTTGCATTCCTGGGATTGGTTCATTGTTCCTCGAACATAAAATTTGTTCTTTTTATAAAACCTTATCTCCATATACTTAAGTAGTTGAGAGAAATCCTATCGACCATTAGTTTTCTTCCCATAAACCATAATAAATCTCCAATATCACAGTTCCCTTTCATTCCAACTTCTAATATGGACTATGTAGCCCTTTATGACATTCTCCCTCCACACTATCTACTAAAAATTGGATAGATATCACTTTATCATATTTGTCGTCCGGAAAATACTGATCAACTTTGGGGTTTTCCTCTGATAATGGTGTAAACATTACCAAATACGCTAATGTTTGATTCTCTTTTCTAGAACTATCCTTGAGGGCTTAATATCCTATATTGTGCCTTAAAAATCAAACAACAAAAAATTTTACTTATATTAATGGGAAAACTACACTTAAATGGATTTATCCTTATCACTATCTTATCCCAACCCCTTGTAAAACATGAGATTCTTGAGTGGCATAATAATATCGCCTTATCACCATATGATCCTCCATCATTATCGATCTAGATCACCTCTTAAATATTTGCTATGGTTTTTGTAATTAGAGATGCCTGTTACCCAGAGATGAATCCTCACATCTCCTTAACCCCTCCGAGACCAGATGACCCCTCCCACTATTGGAAAGAATCATGTGCTATAACAATATAATTTTTTGTAGGGTTATCATAAACATGTGTAGAAAAATATTGTATTAGGATAGAGTTATCACCTTGTCCAAACATGCATCATAGACGACATGATGAAACATGATTCCCCAACCATCTACATGACAAGTAATAGTGAGTCTATGAATCAAAAACATGACTTACTTCCATCAGAATTATCCCCTGACCATGATCCAAATACTTTCTATTGGATACATTGGCCTCTATATTGATTTGAATAGATATTGGGTGACAAATGGCATTAGTTATCCTATTAGAACATAAATAATAGACTACCATGTCCCCCATCCAACATATAATTGATGTATTTTGGAAAGAAAGAGGTATTTTTGGAAACATTAGCTACACAACTGTATAAGGAAAATTGTGTATCATGTGGAAGTCATAAGACCATTGAAAAAAATAGAATTAGAACTCATTGAGGGATCAATGTGCTTTGGACTAGGTGTTAATCAGTTCATCCTCTGATGAAAATCATATCATCATACTCTATGTGTATAGTATACTGACTAACACTTGTTTCTGAAGTCCCCAAGAACCAAAGATGAACATGTTAAAGGAATCGAACAAACTATGATGATTCTTGAAATGAGGCACCAGTGTCAAACTGGAAATATCCAAATCCTCTATGAAATTTGTATTCAAATATTCATCCGGATGAAAATTTCTTATGAACTATGGGTCCTTTGGGTCAATAAAGCTCATTAAGAAAGGAGGAATGAAATCTGTATTAAAAGGGAAGGATGGTATGATGTATAAATTCAAATGAAGGATGAGGGAAATCACCTCCCAAATCAAGGAGTGATGACTCAGACCTGGGCCATCACTGCCTTAAGATATTACAATGAGAGGAGGGATTCAATTCCCTTCGCCAATCAAGTATATTCATATTCCAATTTCAAATAGAGAAATGTTAACTTATATAAATATTATATGCAAAGCATGGATGAAAAATTCATATAATAAATCAGATTAGTTTTGTACTTTTTTGTTAGTATATTTTTTGGATTGAAAGAAAAATTAAAAATATGATGTAAAATTTTTACAGATTACAGTGGATTTAGTGTAGAAATAGTGTCAGTGATTAAAGAATATTTAAACATTATATATATTATTAACTATGGTGGAAATGCACATGTTTCAAGTATATTTAATTCTATGAAGGGAATTTATTAGTAACTAGAGGATATATAAGGAATGAATTGAGGGGAATCTCTCTCTTTTAAATAATTCATAGTCATAGGAATAATGAAATTTTTATAGTGATGTAGGAGAATCAATTTTAGATGTTGTATGAATTTTGTTAAATGTGTGAGAAACCTAGACATGATGTTAAAAATTATATATATATATTTCTATATATGTTTATTAGGAATTTAAATATTTATATACCTTATAATAAATAGGATAAATTAAAAGAGGAAGCCATTTTTATAGATGTTACATTGAAATATTCACAAAAGAGGCCACCAATACTAGTAAATAAGTATTTATCGCATCATATTTTTAACATCAGTTTTTTATAATAGACATTAAAAATATATGAAAATTTATTTTTCACATCAATTATTATATAAAAGACATGGAATGGAAGGTTCCTTAATTTATCACATCAGTTATATAATAGTCGACATTAGATACAATTTAATATTTTATGAATAACAGGTTTGAATACTTTTGTTGTCATTCAATATCACAAAATAATACTAGTTCATGTTATCCAGAATCTCTAACCCTCATTTCTTTGATTTGAGGGCTTCAATATTAAATTTCCATCTTCGTACATCCACAATTTTTTTCAGCCTCATTTTTTCACATTCGATCTTATTTTCTTTCAAGTAAGTCTCATACAACATTCCTCTATTTCAGTTTTTCATTGGAATTTATGCCATAAGTCTTGTTTTCTTATACAAAAGTTTGAAATATTATATTACCATATTAATAAACTCTTGGGCTTCATCACCCTTGTCATTTTACATTTCAATATAGAAATGGTCATCTCAAATGATAAATTACCAATGTCATATATCATAGTTATCAAATGATATAAGTGAAAAGGTTTGTTGATTTAATTATATCTTAATGTTCTCTATAAAATCATAAATTCGTGAATTATATATTAATTCAATGTTGTTTATACTATAAGGATTATCATTTTAACTGAATTAATTCATAGATGTTTATATTGAATCACATCTTAAATTTCGACATTCAATCTCTAAATATTTCTTAATTGGTTAATGCTTATGAATCATTAAATGTTTTGGAAAAATATTCCTTGTATATGGATAAATTTAAATTAGTTTTATTCATTTATTCATTACTTATTAATCTTACAAATTAATATATACATACATTGAAATTTCAACATAGTTCAATTTTAAATATCATATATGTAGTGTATATGAATATCAACACTTTTCATGTGATGTGATCATTTTCTTCTCTGGAAAAATAATATATTAAATATAATTTCTTCATATTTCGAGTTACAACCATTATAATGTTGAATTTATTTTTAAATATATCGTAGGAACTATAATTTAGTTCATTTAGATGTATTTGTTATATTCTGATAGATATATGTTAGGTTTTGACTCTATTTGGACTAATTAACCCATTTAGTACAATGGATAATTTATATTTTTGCGCTGCCTTTCCCTATTGATAAATTATATTAAAATAATTTTTAAATTTATTGGATTATCCCACTGAGTAGGTAGATTATATATATGTTATATTTTCATGGAATCACACATGCATCACATGGTATTCAAACTGAAAACATTTTTCTCCCCATATTTTTTATTATATCAAATGATATAGAAAAAATATTTAAAATTTGGGGTTTTAGTGTGTTACATTTATTTTCTTCATATAGTACATATTACGTAATATACATTATTGGGAACTATCCCAGTTCGACAGAAAATCGGTCACCCTAGTTAATCTATGGCAAGTCCCATAGCGCCTTTCCGATCCCCACAGTATAGAAACTAGTATTGGGAATCAATATAGTAACCATGGGAACAGTTTTACCCAAGAGAAATAAACAAAATAAACAATTGAAAATAAACAGATCATCCCAAATAAATATAAATATCCAAACTAAAAACATTTATACAAGAATATGAAAAATAAAACAAACTATACAATAACATCCATTCTGAACCTGATAACCACAACATGTCCATGTGACACCAAGATCACTCTCTGATTCCCCATCCAACCTCTCCCAAAATAATGGATACCAATATGAATCCTTTACCAAAGGCTAAAACCAAGAAATAACTCTAGTAATGAGTATTAAAACTTATCAGGCATACCTAAAAATATCTATTACCAATTAACTTCCATAAAAATAAAAGAAACATAAACTTCATGTTTTAAATAGAATATATAAAAGAAAATTTTTTTACATGTTTTTCCTTTTAAAATAAAACATAGTTCATTTCCCTTTTACCATTTAAAGTCATACTATTTTCTAAGGAGAATCCAAAATCATTTTAAAATAGAACGGTAAAGTTTATTTTATAATGGAGAGGAACAGTGTAAAACATTTCGAAAACTATTTTCCATAAACAGTTGAAAAAATTTCATCAATTTTTGAGAAGATGAAACCCTTATCAAAAAGTAAGATCAGCATTCATAAAATAATGGAAATGGGAAAATATCACACAAGGTTTTGTAACTACCAACACATCACAATATTTATCCATAGAAAAATATGTGTTAATAGATATGGGTAAATCTAGGATCCCATTTGAGAACATTGTAATACATGTGGAATCATTATAGAAATCTTGCCTCACTCGATGACATCAATAATTAAATCACACACTCATCCATCCTCAACATGGTACAAACTGTGGGGTAATATCCCATAGAAATAAAACTCTATATATCCCCCAACTATGGTCCACTAGCTAGTGGATAATCAAAGCTACTTCAACAATCATTCTTAAATAATTCACTGACTATGTTAGGTTCCCATGTCATGATATAAAAAGGGTGAGCCAACCAATTCCAACTGATCATCCAATCACACACACATATATAATAATAATTCACACAATATGTAGAACATGAGTCTCCCTAAAGGATCAATCTATTACCTTAAAACTTGAACACAATAAAGGATTCCATACCGAAGATACTCTATCAATCTCATGTAAATTGATTATGATTAGTCCATAGTGGGGATGTCCCACCCATGAAATATAAATAAGTTAAGAATATCATCCCATGGATACATTCATAATAATCTTTTTAACTTACTTTACAATGTGCCAAATGGGCCTCAAACTTCCCTTTTCAAATAACCGCAACTACTTTTCTAAAATGGTAAAACCATTTTCAATTCAAAAACATTTAGATGAAATTGAATTTAAAAATTCACAACACATTTTTAAACCAAATCAACATTTAGAAAAATTTCAAATTGGACCACACATTATCAACACATGTTAGACCATTTTTAAAATCCCAATACAGAATTCATTCCATTTGAAAACAAGTTGACCAACTCATTCAGGAAAACCATAATATCATTTCATATGCCACAACGCATTTATGAAGTGAACCATGCTTTATATATGATTTATTAAAAACAAAATCTTACTGGGAATTTCACCGAAGGCTTGGTGTGCAATATTTATGATAATTATTCCATTTATCATAAAATAAGTAATAAATCACCACTTTTCACACCAATAAAATATTCCATAGATCAAACAAAGCTATTTAATATTCGATGAAGGTGTGACACGTATGAGAAAATATATTTTTAAATTAAAAAGGCATGTAAAAAGGGAAAGCTTCCTCAAATATCATGCATTATGACAATGCCAACCCAAAACCACGTCATTAAGGATCCAAGATCCAAGATTGACCTCGAAAGAACATAAGAATACAAAACACCCTTCATAAACCAAGGGGATATATGAACCCATATTCTAAGAGAATATATGATAAGAATAATAAAAAATAAAATTAATAAATATGAAAGGGATAGGATGAGAACATATATCATTGAATAATCACCCAAAAAAGGTGATGAATGGCCATAAATCTATACTTAAGAGGAATAAAAATTCTTAAAGAAACAATGATAGGATCCTGTAGGGTTGTATGAACCATAGGGAGAAGGGAATGGGCTGATTTTAGGCATAAATCAGAATAGGTAAAACGATACATTTCACACTTTTTTGACCTAGGCACTTTGAATGGTTTGGCCGCAATATTTACCAAATCATGTTCCAAGTGTGTTCCCCTTAATTGACAGAACAAGAACCCTACATAGTTTGGCCGCATGATTTTGAAAAAAGTGTTCCAACCATGTGAAAAGGTTTTTTACCCACATAAGGTCTCCACACACACATTCCTCATAGTTTGAAAAACGTTTTGAAAGCTGTGCAGTATGCTCGAGACACCAAACCAAAGCTGTAAGGTTTTATGGGATGATCCGCACAGTTTCCTCTAAATATGAACCTAAATTGTGGAACATGATAAAGTAGTATTAGAAACAATATTTTAACCTATCACATTTGAATCTCGAAATAAAATCATATTGATAAAATATAAAATAGAACATAGGTCTAGAATAAAATTTCATGTGTGGCAATTTTCCCCACCTTTACACTTTCTACCCAAAAAATCCACATCATCTTCGAGTTGATCTTTCAAAGAATAGGGATATCCAAATGAAATTGTCCAACCTCTACAACCAAGAACACCTCATCCATTCCAAACAACACACATTCCTTTTACCCAAAATAAAACAACAAATAATACAATTTCTTAACAAATGACCAAAAAAATCGAACAAGAACCTCGACCAATATTCTTTGGTCAAGACCATTGGTCATATTCTCAAGAATCCCAAAGTTCAGTTGATGTGGAAAATAAATTGGGGCCAAAAATATTAAACGAACCCACATATTTACATTACATTACCAAGAAAAATATTATATTATCATCATGGGAGGTCAGAATATACTCCCCACCATTAGAAAAAAAAGCACTGGTCATCTCAAGAAGAAACCACAGTAAGGAAAATGGTGTGTATCTCTAACATTATGAACCAACGTGATTAGATTGATTTCATTTGTTAACATAAGAAATTATCCACACAGGCCAACAACCCCTTTCACAAGGGGGGCCTCTGGAAAGAAACTCAATCTAAGCGATAATTAAATAGAGAAGGAAAAAACAATAGGGAATATTAAACATTATACATTCCTACACTGATGAATAAACTATAACAATCCCCCCCCCCATAACCTTGGTATTTCCAACTATATGAGATCTTCACTCTAGGGCTTATGGATGGACACCTCATGTTTGAAGATTCTTATGAATCACAACTAAAAGTTGAAAATCCATAGACCTAACTCTTTATTGATCCACTGAACAGGGATTCTGAAGATTCACATTCAACACAGTTATTCATTACATAAGAGAAATATATTATAGAAATACATATAATAGAATTAACCTCTTTTTATGAGGGAAATAATTTAGGACTTTCAAAATATAAAAACACTTAAATTAAGATATAATATATACAGAGATTCAAAAAAATACCCTTACCTATTAATAAAATATAACTCTATCGAGAATTACCTCTATAAGAGAAATAAATACTAAAAATGAACGGTTATATAAAACAATTGAATCTGATACCAACTAAAAAATAGATAAGCGTGTCTTTTAATGAGGTGGATCTATATCCACGACGCTTCCTGAAAACAACATGATAGCTCTTTTTTTAGTGACCTAATAATACACATGCATGAAAGGTCTTTGGAGTATTCAGGTATAATGGCCTCTTTGGATCTTTCTTTTCACACTAATGACACACCATGATCCAACTCATAGAATAATAAGAATAATGATCTATAGGCCATTTAATTCCACAACCAATACTAGCATCGTTAGGTCATTTTCAAAACTCTTTATTTGAGTTACCCTCACCAATTTCAAGGATTGATGGAGGGATGACTTCCTCAACAAATTCCACCATTATAGCTTCACCACAAAAATATTACCTCACCTCATCGGTAAAAGAGGTTAGATTGAACTATGTTACCTTCCACTACATTTCATAAGAAATCATAATCCCAAAATTTCGAGCCTTCAAGATTTATTGTGTGGCCTACTATAGAGTGTAAGAAAAGAGATCCATGAATTGATATAAGTACTAAAATTAATATTCATTTCCTTTCTAATGAAATCACATATATATTACCTATTTTAATTTCACTACTTTAGAGAAATATTTATGGATGATTGAAGCCTTAAAGAAATACTATGTAAGTTCATCCCGAGTCTTGTTATAAGAGACTAAATCCCATCACATTTGTAACGCCCCGACCCCAGTTACTTAGAGTCAGTACATTATTAGGTATCATTGGCATGATCACAAAGGATCAAGTCTCGAAATACCGATTAGTTTAGAAATCTTGGAAACACTAGATATATTCATAAGTCTTACATTATGTCATATGGTAAAAAAACTACAACCACATCTTGTCTTTATATCCCCTCATACTATCCTTGTATGTCATTCATAAATTACTTCTTAACATACTGGGAAAAATAAAACATTGAAAGGGGTGAACTCAGATGCCCAGTATGGATAAAAATATAGCAGAAGCTTTCATAGATAAGCATAAACACTTAAAGCAATTTATTACTAAGACAAAAGCCTATTAAACTTCAACTTCAGAATAATATGGAAATGATAAAATGAAATAATGACATTTTATTATTCACATGGATATTCTACTAGTCAAACAGTCACATGCAATATCAAAAACCACTTTCATAATGATGGAATGCATAATTCCAAACTATCATAGCCACATAGACAAGTCCTCATTCCAAGACTACAAATAAGATTTTGTCAAGGCCTTGTGACAAGAAACTAGTTTGTCTCATGAGACCTACCGATGAATCGAGGAGCTATAGCAGTCTCCACCCATCACTTACTAAGTCCAATGCATTCATCATATAAAAAGGTTTAAACATAACATAAACATTCGTATTAAAACTAGCATTAAAAATGTTAATACTTTAACCACAATCCATGAATGGTATAAAAATATCACATCCACAGTCAAACATAACTCATTCGATATAATATGGAATATTATACTGTATCATATTAACCTAAATAGAGAATAATGAAGGATATTGACATAGATGAAAATAATCATCAAAACTATTGAGATAAATATCCCCCTTTTTCTGGAAAACATTTAAAAATCATACGATCTGTCAGGAATCCATTTAAAAAAGAATTTTGAATCAAAGTGTCCCATACCAATTTGATACTTTTAAAAGTAATTTTGATTTGAAAACTTTAATTTCCATATAAAAAATCTTTAAATCCATTTTTAAAACATGGACATTAATGAGAATGATTTTGAATAATAAATCTTTAAAACATTTTAAAATGATATTTTAGTAAGAGTTCCTAACAAAAATAGAGACACTTTAATACAAATAATTTTGGTAATAAAAACTATTTAATATCATGATAATAAATGCATTCATGATATACTATGTCAAAGTACATTATATACACCATATAAAAGTGATTTGGTGTATAAAAACAAAGGAGTCTCAATGGAATGTAAATTGAGATGAAATATCTCATAAAGGTCGTATCCTTAGGTTAAGGATAATTCAACGACATAATTATGTGTGAAAAATATACATACACTTAATATGATTGGATATTCAGTGTAAAACAATCAAAGGACATTCACACATATTCTTGTAGAAACAACCCCAATGAATTGGATGTTTAACTCAACAAATTGAGATTGAGTAAAAATTACTCTTATCATGTTCTTACCGATGACTTGAGAATTTATCAGTGGAGTGATTATGTGTACCAAAATTATATCCACAAAATGGGGAGTGGAAATTATGACATAATCAAATGAATAATTATTCCACACATAATCTTGGAGTAAAATAATCAATGAAGTATGCGTAAATCTGAATGAGTGGAAATTGAAATTTCAAATTCCCTGACGAATTTGGTAACATATAAAACATACACCCATGAAAGAAGGATCATAAAATGATGATGTAAATATACATTAATTAATTTATATTTCAAAATGAATACAAACATGGTCAATACACACACCACATACAATAAATAAGCGATGAATAATGGAAATCTCAAGGATTTAAAAGTAAGATAAGAAACCCCTTACTTTGTACTTTTTCCTTGGTCGAGGGTAGGATAACCTCATGTATAATGGTGAAATAATTGTTATTTAATTATAAAAAAATCATATTAATTAGTATTATATCATATATTATATTTTAACATTGATTTGATAATAATATCTTAGAATTATCGTCGTTTCGGGTGTTAACGGGTTCATTTTCCTTTATATTCTTTGTTATTTGAGCCATATTTGTTATTAATGGAATGTATATTATTCATATCCAGAATGATATCAAATGTTTAAACATTATTTTTAATCAATAAATGATAATTAGTCTTGAATGGATACGATGGAGAATGAATCTCATCGTGTTCGTGGAGATGGTAGTCCGTACGTACGCACGAGCGACAATATCATTCTATTGATATTATAATAATATTTAATTTGATTTTATATCATATATACAGAATAATTATCATGTTATATTTTTTATTTACATTAATTACACATCATTATTATACCCATCCAAATAATAATGTTTTGAATAACAATTACACAACGACGTGGAGACGGTAAGTCGTACGTACGCATGTATGGTGACATGTCATTCAAAGGATGGATAGAGTACATAAATATGGTTGTTCCATGTTTCTAATAACATAAAAGTATATATAACATATTGGAGATATTATTTTATTATTTTAATAACAAAGAATGAAGAAGTGGAGGAAGAAAGGAACTTGAAAAAGGGTGATGAAATTAATACCTCTTCTTCAGGCTCTTCCTTCTAATTTGATCAAAAGGGAACCATAGGTTGGAATTATGACTAAATTAAGGACACTAGGATAATGTTATGGAAGTTGAGAGAGTATTTGGGCAGGGTTTGGCCGATCCAAAATGCTTTGAAGGTGTAAATTAATGAGAATGGGGAGTTCCCTTTTATAAGAGGGGTGAGAGGCACTTTTGGAAAAGCTAGAAATATTATTTTATAATAAATTAATATTCGGTTTATAATGCCTCCCAAGTGTATTATTTAATTTTTAAGATGGGTGTAGGTCAAAAAACACTCAAACAATAGGATTTAGACCGGTTTGGGTTACTATATTAACCTTATCTTTAAGTATTAACTCTTAGTTAATTAGTTTCACTTTTACAATGTCTCTTTGTATTTTTATATTATATGGTTAATAAACGTACTATATACATCCAAGATACCACCAAGTGGTCCATTAATGATACACCTATCATTATATAAGTCTCTTGGCCGAACCATTGAATTTTAGGAATTTAATATCAATTAATAGTATAATATTTGTTTTAATAAATCTTTTATAAAATTTTGACACTATTAAATAATTGATTTTTGTAAAACTCATAACAAAATGATTACTTAGAATAAAGATAATTAAATCAATAATAACATGTCATATTAATCTATAAAAGTATTGTTATTTATAAAAAGTTTCAAATTAAATTTATTTGAGTATTTATAATATGAATTATTCTAATTTTTCATTAATTTGGTAATTATTGTATCACCATTGTGTCTAACTAAATTAAATAATTAAATGTCTAAAAAATATAAATAAAACAAAATTATGTAGGAAATATTTTTATCTTTCTAATAAATATTTATAGTCTAAAATATAACATATATAACCCTATGTAAAAATTGTTTTTCTAAAATATATATGCTTATCTTCTTTTTGTATTTTCTTAACTTAATTAAAATAAAGTGTCATTATCACTTACAAGTGGCTACATGGGGTCCCAAAATATACCCAAAGATGTCCATGGTCAGAAATTTATCCACCAATAAGGTTAGGAGACGTTTTAGGGTACTTTAGTACTATTATAATATTATTTTTTAACCCTTATTTACCGGATTTACTCTTTAACCATGGTAAATAAAATATTTACCCAAGTAATTATTCAAAATGCCTAAAAAAAATTATCCATTTAAAAAATATGGAAATAATTATTCCAATTATTTAATCAATTTTTCAAAATTCAAAACACAGATGTGGCAGAAATTAATTTAAAATTAATTCCCGTTGTTGAAACAAAAAACGTGTTTTAAGAGATAATAACTATAAAAAGATCAGCACTTGTTTATATATGGTTTAATTGTGAAATTATGTCCAATGAAAAAAATTGAATTAAATGGTAAAAATATATTCTAAATATACTTTAAAACCACTCAAAATCATAATTTATCAATATTAATTATTTCGATTAAAAAAGTTGATTTTAATTAAAATTTAGTAATTTTCACTATTCATCAAAATATAAAAGTTATCCGAAAGGTACCAAAATTTCACCCTAGGCTAATTTCGATATTCCGAATCAAAAAATGAAGTAAATTTTGAGAGATAGAATTCATAAAATTTCAAAAAGTGGGTATTACTATTCATAATGGCTATATTGATTGGTCGAGGTGTGTTAGAACTCGAAGTTGCGTACAACACACGTTGCTGTATTAATCAAATAGAATCATACCGTGGAATATTGGGGTGTTACATTCTCCCCTCCTTCAATAAATTGCATCCTCGCAATTTTTAAAATTGGGCATTGGAATATAATGAAAAGTCCCACATCGGAAAAAGATTCAATAAAACAATCACTTTAATAGGAAGAAAGAGGAGTACAAAGGTCACCCGAGATAACCTATACTAGGATTCCATGTAGAAAAACATTGATATGGATGATAAAATAAGTGTCAAGTTCAGATTGAGAGGGATAGAAAACATGATCCGGAGAATTTTAACAATAAGAAAACCACAAACTTGTGATGGTACAAACAGTCATTAGTTTCCCAGTAGGAAAAGTAAATGGGAAACATTTTTATAATATTTTTTTTATGATAAATTACATAAAGATGCAGAATTTATTTATGAGATTGACTAAGAACCTAAATAGATATAATTTTTTTTTGTAATGTTTCGTTTTTTAATAAATACTTACTACTATCTCATTTTTAAATGATGAGTATTCAAGAAGACTTGGTCACACTTGAAGAGATAAAATAATCTTTTTATAGAATCACATGATCCATGATGGATAAAATATATATTTACCTTGTATTTAGAGATTAATCAAAACCAAAATGGTTACTATAAGATCTAATGATCCTCCAAAAGGATATTCCATTAGAGAAAGAATCACTAATCTTAATTTGTAAAATTAAACCAACAATACCCCAAAGTTAAATAAATAGCATTCAATAAAGAATTGTCCTTATAATCCTTTAATAAAATAAAAAATAATATTGAAACTCAATACTTAGAAGAATTTGGTAATTTAGTCTTCCACGTTAAATGGTATCTTCAAATGACATCAATTACTCTTAAAGTCACATACTTTAAAGTAATTAACCTAATCACATATTCTCTATTATAGGTTAATCATTTCCATAAATAACCCAAATCACTATAAATCCACAATATAAACATAGATAAAAATCAACCATTACTCCTCAAATGAAATTCCATAGTATTCTATTTTCCATGGGCATATAGTGTCCCCAACAAATCGAACATCTTCCAAGATAACATTTATCACTTTATCACCAAATCATTTTCCTATACTAAGGGTATTAACATGATAAGAAATAAGATCCCAAATCAAATTATTATTGATCAATAAAATCATTTAACTAAAAATAATAGTCACATTAACCAGGGACTTCACGTAGTCTAGTGGTAGGTGATAAATCCCAATCGCACATTGGTTGTGGGTTTGATTCCCACAGTTTTGTCCGACGCGACGGGCGGTCACAAGGTCTGCATGTTGTCCTTTTTCAAAAACTATATTTTACAACATTACCAAAATGAGATAAATTCCTCAAAATAACCATAACATAATTTAACCACAAATGTTATCTCATACCTTGCATTTTCATCCCAAATTATAATAACTTATAATTGACTAAAACCCAATGATCATATAAAACCAAATGGTTATTTATAAATATATCCACAAGAGTAAAGGTAATTATTCATAAAATATCATTCTCACATGGAAAATTGTATGGTTACAAATACAAGAGAAAATTATTCCAAAGTAAACCCATCAACAAACAACACTAATACTTTTAAAACATTTTTTCCAACCATTTATTTCTACATAGATTCTTCTGTGACCAAGAAAATATCCTATAGAATGGGTCACTCACTCGGGTAATGGCCAGGTCCCCTACATTTACATAAAATGACTATAAATGGATTCTTGGGACCATTTTTATCTTCTTCCATAGTACTCTTCATTTTTTGGGAATTCTTTACTTTATTTCCTTCCTTACCGCACGTAAAGAATTTCTTAGTTCCATAGTGACACTTTCCTGGGTGTCTCCTTCCACATTTCTGGCATGATAGAAATTGAGGATTCCTTTCTCCATGGTCTCCACTGCTGGAGCTCTTATCATTCATCACATTCCTCTTCTTGGTTGAGTCTGGGAATTAGTTATTATATATATTGTTGACCATATTTTTGGAAAATTTATCTGGCATGAAGGCGATATCTTTTACGCCTATCAACATTCCATTTTGTTGCGCATTTCCACCAATATTACCACCTTGTATATCATTCTCAAAGTCACTATGAATTCCATGGAATCCAGCCATTGACTAAAACTAGAAAGCATTGTGGGAGTAACAGTAGTCATAAAATCATTTAGAGAATATCATGTCACCATATTCTCAATTTGAAACACATTAAGTTTAACTAAGGTCATTTACTCTCATCTTATATATAATACCTTAAATTGGTTTATAAAGAAAATGTAAATTATACTAAGCATATCCTTCAGGAGTGTCGTAACCAAGAGTGCAGCAAGGCCCGTTGTTGTACACCAGTTCCCATTCGAGTCTAGATCAAAGTGGTGTTTTTGGGTTTTACCCCTAGGTACATCTGTGCTAGAGCCGCCTCGACCTGCTCGTATGTAGACAGGGATGTATTGCTCAGAAAACTCACAAAATCTATACAATACCAAAATTCTAGGAAGTTCTTCTATACTAATCCTCAATGTCCATCATAGGTCTATGTTCACTAATAAAAGTTTATCTAAATCTAGATTCCATGGTCTGTACTAAAGTTCCTCTGATACCAACTGTAAAGCCCCGACCCCAGTTACCCAGAGTCGGTGCATTATTACTTATCATTGGCATGATTACAAAGGATCAAGTCTCGAAAGACTGATTAGTTTAGTAGTCTTGGAAACACTAGATATATTCATTAGTCTTACATTACATCATAAGGTAAAAAACTACAACAACATCTTGTCTTCATATCCCCTCATACTATCCCTATAGTTCATTCATAAATTACTTCTTCACATCCTGGTAAAAATAAAACAATGAAAGGGGTGAGCTCAGATGCTCAGTAAGGATAAAAATATAGAAGAAGCTTTCATATATAATCATAAACACTTAAAGAAATTTATAACTAAGACAAAAGCCTTTTAAAATTCAACTTCCAGACTACTTGGGGTTTTGTGAAAGGTTATTACTTTCACTACATCGAGATTGGGCATGATATTGAGGTAGAATTATGGGAGATCATAAAAGCAATCAGATATGCTATTCGTTATGGATGGCGGAAAATTTGGCTCAAGTCGGATTCTTCTATTTCCATGCAGATCCTGAAGGACCATTCTAGGAATATTCCATGGAGGATGTTATCTCCTTGGATAAAATGTATTCATCTTTCTGAGATGATTTTTCTTGAGGTTTCTCATGTCTAGAGAGAGGGTAATCAGGTTAATGATGCTATCTCTAAAAGGGTGATTATGGTGGTTATCTCTAGATGGTCTTTTTTTCTTCCAAGTTATTGTTATGCTTTGGTAAATGATGATTGTGCTGGTACTATTTTAACAAGGCTTTATAAGGCTCCACCTCTTTCAGCTGTTTGTACTGTTTACACTTTTATTTATATAATTTTTTTGGGAGCATGTTTACCCTGTCTCTCAGACCTTTTGGCTAAAATGAAATAATTCCCTTTACATATTCACATGGATATTCTACTAGTCAAAAAATCACATGCAATATGAATAACCATATTCATAATGATGGAATGAATAATGCCAGACTATCATAACCAAATATCCAAGGCCTCATTCCATGACTACAAATATGATTTTTTCAAGGCCTTCTGCCAAAACACTAGTTTGTCCCATGAGACCTACCGATGCATCTAGGAGCTATAGAGGGCTCCACCAGTCACTTACTATGTCCAATGCATTCCTCATATGAACATGTTTAAACATAACATAAACATTCGTATTAAAACTAGCATAGGAAATGTCAATACTTTAACCACAAACCATGAATGGTATAAAAATAGCACATCCACTGTCAAACATAACTCATTGGATACAATATGTAATATTGTATTGTATCATATTAATCTCAATAGATAATAATGAAGGATATTGATATAAATGAAAATAATCATCAAAACTATTGAGAGAAATATCCCCCTTTTTCATGAAAACATTTAAAAGTTACACTATCTGTCAAGAATCCATTTAAAATAGACTTCTGAATCAAAGTGTACCATACCAATTTGAAACTTTTAAAAGGAATTTTGATTTGAAAACATTAATGTAAATATAAAAAAATACTTAATCCCATTTTTAAAACATGGACATTAATGAGAAATATTTTGAATAATAAATCTTTAAAACATTTTAAAATGATATTTTAGTTAGAGTTCCTGAACAAAAGAGAGACACTTGAATACAAATAATTTCGATAATAAAAAAATTGTAATATCATGAGAATAAATGGATTCATGATATACTATGTCAAAGTAAATTATATACACCATATAAAAGTGATTTGGTGTATAAGACAAAGGAGTCTCAATGGAATGTAAATTGAGATGAAATATCTCATAAAGGATGTATCCTTAGGTTAAGGATAATTCAACGACATAATTATGTGTGAAAAATTTAAATACACATAATATGATTGGATATTCAATGTAAAACAATAAAAGGACATTCACACATATTTTTGTAAAAACAACCACAATGAATTGGATGTTTAACTCAACAGATAGAGATTGAGTAAAAATTACTCTTATCATGTTAATACCGATGACGTGATAATTTATCAATTTAGTTATTATGTGTATCAAAAGTATATCCACATAAAGGGGAATGGAAATTATGACATAATCAAATGAATAATTATTCAACACATAATCCTGGAGTAAAATAAACAATGAAGTATGCATAAAGATGAGTGGGTGGAAATTGAAATTTGTAATTCCCTTACGAATTTGGTAACATAATAAACATACACCCATGATAGAATGATAATACAATGATGATGTAAATATACATGAATTAAATTATATTACACAATGAATACAAATATGGGCAATACACACACCACATACAATAAATAAGCGGGGAATAATGGAAATCTCATGGATTTAAAAGTGAGATAAGAAACCCCTTACTTTGTACTTCTTCCTTAGTCGAGGGTAGGTTAACCTCTTGTATAATGGTGAAATATTTTTTATTGAAAATGGCAGCTGAAACTACTACCTCTTCTTCGGGTTCTTCCTTTTGATTTGATCAAAAGGGCTCCTTAGGATGGCATTATGACTGGAAGAAGGCCTCTAGGATGAATTGAGGGAAGTTGAGAGAGTATTTGGGCAGGGTTTGGCCTAACCAAAAGGATCTGAAGGTGTGAATTAGTGAGAAGGGGGAGTGCCCTTTTATTAGAGGGGTGAGGGGAACCTTTGGAAAAGATAGAAATATTATTTTATAATAAATTCATATTCGGTTTATAATTGCTCAAAATAGGATTATTTAAAGTTTAAGGAGGGGATAGGTCAAAAACCACTCAAACAATAAGATTTAGACTAGTTTGGGTTACTATATTAACCTTATCTTAAAGTATTAACTGTTAGTTAATTAGTTTCACTTTTACAATGTCTCTTTGTATTTTTATATTATATGGTTAATAAACATAATATATATACATACAAGAGACCACCATGTGGTCCATTAATGATACACCTATCATTACATAAGTATCTTGGCCGATCCTTGTATTTTTAGTAATTTAATATCAATTAATAATATAATATTTGTTTTAAAAACTCTTTTATGTCAATTTTGACACTATTCAATAATTGATTTTTGTAAAAATCATAATAGAATGATTACTTGGAATAAAGATAATTAAATCAACCCTAACATGTCATATTAACCTAGAAAATTATTGGTATTTATAAAAAGTCTCAAATTACATTTATTTGGGTATTTATAATATCAATTATTCTACTGTTTCATTAATTACGTAATTACTACATCACCATTGTGTCATAAATAAATTACATTATTTAATATTTAAAAAATATAAATAAAATACCATTATGTAGAAATTAATTTTATCTTTCTAATAAATATTTATAGACTAAAATCCGATATATATAACCCTATGTTAAAATTCTTTTTCTAAAATATATATGCTTATGACATATTTGTATTTATTTTAACTTAATTAAAATAAAGTGTCATTGTCACTTACAAGTGGCTCCATGGGGTCCCAAAATCAACCCAAAGATAACCATGGTCTGAAATGTATCTACCAATAATGTGAGGACATGTTTTAGGGTAATTTAGTATTTTTATAATATTATTTGTTAACCCTTATTTACCGAATTTACCCTGTAACCATGGTAAATAAAATATTTACCGAAGTAAATATTCAAAATGTCTAAAAAAAGTTACCTATATACTATATTTGTACATCATAATTCCAAATATGGAATCCATTTTTCCAAATTCAAAACACAGAAGTGGCAGAAATTAATTTAAACTTAATTCCTGTTGTTAAAACAAAAAGCGTGTTTTTAAGAGATAATAACTATAAAAAGATTGGCACTTGTTTATGTTTGGGTTAATTGTGAAATTTTTTCCAATGAAAAACATTGAATTAAATGGAAAAATATATTCTAAATATACTTTAAAACCACTCGAATTCATAACTTATCAATATTAATTATTTTGATTAAAAAAGTTGTTTTTAATTAAAATTTAGTAATTTTCCCTATTCATCAAAATATGAAAGTTATCCGAAAAGTACCAAAATTTCACCCTATGATAATTTTAATATTCCAAAGCCAAAAATGAAGTCCATTTTGATAGATAGAATTTATAAAATTTTAAAAAGTGGGTGTTACTATTCATAACAGCTACTTTGATTGGTCGAGGTGTGTTAGAACTCGAAGTTGCATACAACACATGCTACTATATTAATCAAAGATAAGTGTACTGTGGAAGCATGAGGTGTTAAAAATTACAGGTGGTTCCATCAAGAGTAATGGTAGCAAAATTCACTTTTAATGAATTGGATAACTCAATGAGGATAAAATAACATTCGATCATCCCTAACTACTCTTCTACTTAGATAGGTTCATCTTGATGATAAAAGAGAAGTAGATTCAACATTTTAAACTGGAGAACAAAATCATTAGTTTTATCTTCTGGAAATTCTACTAATAGAGAGCCACACATAGCTACACTGTGAATATCCATCGAATCATTGTGGGGGTGAAAAATAAGAAAACAGAAACACTAAGAGAAAAATAAAAACCAACCCACTATCCAAAATCATTTCATTCATGAACCAAGCATAAGAAAGAGGTAATGACCCCTAACTATTTAAAAAATCTCATAAAAAACCCATTCAAATTGTAATAAAAATTACCACATGACCACTGGTTTTCAAAACATCACATCATTCTCTATGATGATGCCTTTGAATAAATAAAAAACTCAGTAGATTGTAAACATTACAATAGTTTTACTGAGACTCTCACTCACAAGTAAATTCCCATGACACCTCGTACACCAATTAACATGAACCAATTTGATTATTCACCACCTTGTGCTAAACTCAGAACACATCAACATTTCCACACATAACCATGCTTGTGACAACCTATAATAATTCCAATGCCCAAAACTAAACATTCAATTTCAAAGATGAAAATAATTTTAAAAAGATTACTCACATCTAAGTCAGAAATTAGCATTTAAATCCCACACATCAGTCCTTTTTTTGTATTTTTCAAAATAAAATCCCATGTATTCCATTCAAAAATCCATTTCATCTCATTTAAAACATTTTTTAGATATTTATCAGCTATTATTTTATTAAAAAACATTTGACTAAAAAAATAATTTCTTCTCATTTAAATTGTTTTTCCAAGCATCCTTGAAAATAAAAATTCTATTCCAAATAAAAAAATTTGATAAACCAAAATTTTTGTTTATTGATATTTTTTCTCGACAAATAACTCGCTATTTCAACAAAAAATCATCAAATAAAAATAAATTTTATAAAGATTCCTTTAATATTATTCTAAAAACTCATTTTCCATCTTCCCAAAACAAATCCATTACCAAATTAACTCCAATTTTCATAATTTATAAAACAATGGTTCCTAGAACAATATCATAGTCATAGGGAACTGAAGGAAACTTACAAGGGGAAACTATTGTCGATGGGTAACTTGGACACATGGTTGGTGGCAACATGTCAATCGCACCACTGGCACAAATAGTATTATAGGACTATGTACCCACCTCCACATGGATTTCCAGGCCATTTGATATCACTAGGAGAACTATACCAAATCCCTTTTCAAATATCATATACCCAAAAAACTAAAACAACCAAAGTGTCCAAAATAAATCTGACCTTCTATGGAAACATGAGGTTTCAGTCCAGAAATTGATGATGAGACACTCTCCTAGACATGCACCCCATGTATCGATAGTCTTACCCCTTCTACCATGATATCCCAAATAACATATGACACTATGAAATAATTTTCCTCAATGGGAAACCCTATTTGACACCATTTTTTCATGAACCAACCATGCTCGACCCAGAACTGGTCACCCTAGTCAATATATGGCATGGACCGAAGGGTATTCTTGATCCCCGTGGGTATGTATCTAGTGTCAGGCATCAAAAAAATTACCAAGGGATATATTTATAAGAATATAAATAAATAAATTAAATATTCAAAAATAAATAGATCAATCCTAATAAAAATAAATATCCAAACTGGACATCATTTATATAGGAATCTGAAGAATATAACAATCTATAAAACAACATCCAAACCATTCTTGATGACAACAACGTCTCCAAGTAACCATGAGGGCTACCCTATAAATCCCAAACCAACCATATCCCATTAAGATTGAGACTAATTTGAATAATTCACCAAAGGAAAAAAAATATTAATGAACTATAGGTGTGAAAATTAAAATGAAGTAGGTGTTCCAAGAAAAACCTACCCCAAATTACCATCCATTAAAATATAAAAAACATCGACATTAGGTTTGAAATAAAATATATAAAAGTAAAATTTTCTAAATGTTTTTCTTTTAAAAATAATTCATTTTCCACTTCCCTTTTACCATTTAAACTACACACTTTTTCAAGGAGTAAACTTATTCATTTTAAAAGAAAAATGTAACAGTCCATTAATAATGAAGATAAAAAGTGTAAATTATTTCCCAAAACATCTTCCTTAAACACTTGAAAACATTTTATGACTTTTTTATAAGAATCCACACCATACAAAAAGTAATCAAACCCGTCATACAATAAGGGAATGGGAAAAATATCACACAACAGTTTCTAAACAATAATTAATCGAAATCACTCACCACTGAAAACTAATTAAAAATAGTCATGGGTGAACTTGATAGATCAAGAATAATCCAGAAAATACTAATACACGTTGAGTTATATTAGAAATCATGTGTCACTTAGTGACATAAAAAATTCTCACACACACTTGGCCATCCCCTACATAGTATACACTGAGAGGCACTGTCCTATTTCAATAAAACATATTGTATTCCCCTATTATGTGTCACTAGCAAGTTCATAATCATAACTTGTGCAAAAAAATCTTCTCAAAATATTCACTCACTATGGAAGGTTACTATGTCAATATATAAATATGGTTATCCAATTAATTCCCACAAAGAATCCAATTACATCCACATATATAATATAAATTTACAAAATAGGCATCACCTATGTCACCCCAAAGATCTATATCTTGCCTTAAAACTCAAATATCACAAAGGTGTACATCCCAATGATATACAATTTATTCATTAACATCACATTTTCATAAAAATGAAATTAATAAAAATTTCTCAATGGGCCACACATCCCTAACACATGTCAAACAATTTTTAAAATCCAGAAACCAAATTATTCACTTTCCAAAACCAAATGGAGAACTCATTCATGAAACAAAAAACTATAACTTCATATGCCACTGAACATTTAAAAATCCAAACCACTCTTAACATATCATAAATTACTCACAAAATATAATTAGTCGTTTATTTAAACACTTCGTGTGAAATATTTAACAAAACAATTCCATTTATTAGAAAATAAGAAATAAATCACCACTTTTTAAACCAAAAAGTATTCCAAATATCAAAAATCAGTATTTAATATTATATTAAGGATAAAATAGCATGAAATAAATGAATCATAAATTTAAAAGGAATGTTATAAAAGAAAACTACTTCCAATATCATTTGTGCTGAAAACACCAACCCGAATCCACCTCACGAAGGACCCGAGATCCAAGATCGACTAACAAAAAAATAAGAAATAAACCCCCAATAATAAGACCAAGGTAGCCATGAACCCTATGTGCATGATCCATATGATAATAAGAACTCAATATAAAATGGAATAATAAGGATGAGAGGATGGAGGAGAAGATATTACCTTTAATAATCACCAACAAAAATAAAAGGAGGAAGGAGGATGATTGAAGAAACCAATGTGAGGCTCCCCAAGGACTATAAGGAAGAGAGGGAGGGAGAAATAAGAGGATTTGGTGCTAAAATCTTTAGTGGTAAAATATAAATTTCACATTTTTAATGACCTTAACACCGTGTACAGTTTTTCCACACTGTTTACTAAACCTTTCTCCAAACATGTTCCCCTTACCGGACACACCAAGTACCCTACACGGTTTGGCCGCATAGTTTTAAAACCATGTTCCAACAATTTGGAATGGGTTTCTCTGACATAATTCCTCCATGAACACTTCTCACATAGTATGAAAAATGATTGGCATGTTTTCCATCATGCCCTGTAAACCAAACCAAACCACTATGCTTTTCTAGGAAGATCCACCTGGTGTCCTCTAACTGTGAACCTAAACAGTACAACATGAGAAAACTATCATAAACTAAAAAAATAATTTTGTAAACCTATAATTTGAGATAAACTTCATAGGATAAATATAAAAAAATAAGTTCAAAAAAATCTATGTGTGACATGATTTTCATAATTTTCATAATACACTCAGAATAAATAATATATGATATTAACACATTATATATGTATACAATTCATTGAATATTCATGATTATGTTATTTGAACTCTATATTATGATTATATTATAGAATGAATTAATGTTTTATATAATAATTGTTTGTTTTTTTCATTACAAAAAAATATATTATAAAATTCAAGGATAAAGAATTAAATCAATATGAAAAATGAGCACATTATATTGATTCTGGTCAATAGTATTCAATTTCATGTTTTATCTAATTTAATTCACATGAAAATTAATAATTATATAATTTTTAGAATATATTTTATTTTGTGAATTAATTCAATGTATTATTTTTTATTATTTACATATAATATTCACAAAAATATATTCCATTTTTCTATGGAATTTATATTTATACAATTCAAATGATCATATATATTTTTTTATTTAAAAAAAATTTAGTTTCAAGTAATGAAATAATTGAAATAAATTTACATTATTATATATTTAATTATTTTTTAATCATTCTAATTAACATTAAATTTCCTCTCAAATGTTATTGACTTTTTAAACATTATATTCACAATTATTGAAATTAAAAGAAATATTTTACTAAAAAAATAATACCAAAAGTGTGTCCTCTTGATTATGACTAAAATAATCTTCTATTAACCCATATTAGTCTCTTTTATCAAAACTATATTATTATTAAAATATATTTATTTTTCATATTTTTATAGATGATAATGTGTTGATATTAGATTATGAAATTTTGAATAAGTGATGAATATAAGGAATGTGGTGATTCTGTTTTAGAAATTTCTAGAAGAAATGTTTCAAACTATTTAATTTTTTCTTTATATACCTAAAATGATTAAATACAATGATTTTTAAATGAATAGAGACCCAGTAACATTAAATTTTTCATTTTTTTAATTTGATTTACATCACTTGGATTGAAAATTGCGATACCGGGATTAATTTACAATCTATTGAAGATGGCTATTTAAAAGATGATAACTCAAACTAAATTGAAGAAATAATTAATGATATTGATGTTAAGGTAATTGAAAAAGAACCAATAATTGATAATTTAAATGGTAGTGGTGAAAAACCATTGTATCCAGGTTTTATAGAAATTGTGGTTTTATTTATAGTGTCAAGATAGATGAACATGAAGGGGAAACATAGATTTAGTAACTAGAGATTTTTAGAAATGATACTATAATGACCCTAATACGACATAAATAGAAATTAAATCACATTTTCGGAATACATATATCATTATATAAACAATCACCAAAATGTAGTACTAATATAGTACCTCTGGAAACAAGGAAACATAAACACTAGTACATAAAATAGATAAATCATCTCCCACTAGGTTCTTCGTTATTAGAACCCTTATTAGACACATAAAAATAATAATACATATCTTCATAATCTGGGGAATGAAACAAAAAAAGTAGTGATATTAGATTCTCATTATTGGTAAATAAGGGATACATGTATGTATAAACACAATCATATGGGTATGAGAACAAGATCAAAACAATTTAGGATCATAATCTAAATATCAGTGATCATAAACATGTTTCATGGAATAGAGCATGGAAATTATTAAGGCATGAATTATAAGGAAATAAAGAACATAATCCATGAAAGCATAAAATAGGAATAAGACATTGACTTTTTGTAAACACATAAGCATATAATATGATATCCATATTATTTAAGGAATCACTGACATGACTATCTTAGTAGTATGAGTTTTCTACGAACACAATATTGGTAGTCATGGATCACTCTTATATCCATTTTAGAAGCATGAGTTCAATCATCATAACATATTTTTAGTCATGGTTCACTCCCATGGAAATATTAGTAGTCATGGTTCACTCAAAAGTCCATATTAGTCTATATCATGTGATATAAATAATTACCCATTTCATTATCTGGATATATAGGTCACTTACATCTCATAATTATGTTATAAATACTTGTGAAAAAAATAATTAACAATCATATCATAACCCATGCATTGATATGGGTATCCTAAACATGTAATCATATTATAACCTATATAAAAATATAAAAATTTCATAATCATTTCATCAAAGACATTAACCCTAAATGAAAAATGGAATTCATAAATATATAAACCAGGAAATATATAAGAGTTTCATACATAACATGAAATAAATAATAAAATATTCAGATAAATAATATGAATGGAGACTTTAGATCATTTCCATGGAAGGCATGAATAAAATCATTTGATGCTCTCTTAGATGGAAAATAATTTTGAATGATCTTTTAAAACATTTCCTTAGGAAATTATCCTTCATCATTGAAAATTATTTATAAAACCTAAAACATTTTTAAAAATACATTCATTGAAAATAATAATGAATAATTATAACTTAATCATTAAAAAATCTTTAACCCTGTTTTTCTTGAAACATATAATGAATCTTGAAAACCATTTCAAATCTTTTTTCCTTAAAAATTTATAAAAATATCTTCAAATCCCATTTTGAATATTAATATACTTAAAGAAATATCATAGAATGGGTATGTAAATACCCATTTATATAAGTATAATAGGAATAAAATATATTCATTGGGTGTAAATAACCCACACAAAGTAGGTGACCTATAAATAAGTCATGTATATCCCAGAAATAAGGCGTGAGATGAAATCCCATAACTTTCGTATTGACACTCATAGTAATTGAAGTGCCCAGATCAGTGTGAATCACTGAGAGGGGGAGGGGGTGAATCAGTGATCCTTTAAAACTTTTTACTAATTGATTCTTAATCAATTAAACCTCTATGGCTGGTTAAAGGCTCGATCCACTCTTCTTGTATCTCTCAACCTTTCCCGGATAATGCAGTAATGAAAAGGCACATGACACAAGGATTTACAAGGTTCGGCACCAAAGGCCTACATCCTTGCCATGCTCTCCAAGCATGGATTCTCCCATTATAATCTGTTAGTATTACAATGGTTGATACAGAGTCCCACTGTATCTCTCCTGAGTCCCACAGGAGGGTCTTTATACTGCGTCCCACAGTGCTACCAGAGTCCCACTGGCCTGCTCCAGAATCCCACTGAAGACTTCTTCTCCCTGAGTCCCACAGGGTCTTCTCTTGGCTCCTCGAGTCACACGAGTAGCTCTTCTTCACTTTAAGTTCTTCAAGTATCCTCAGCAGCCTGGGATAAAGGCTGCTGGCCTTGCTCTTCTTCTGATCACTTGTGGTGAACAGGTCCTCTCATCTTGCTCGGGCTTTATCACCTTCTTCTAAGGATGCCCCGGCTTCTCTCCAATTACTGAATGCTCAGACAAATAATATCTTTATCTTTGGTCTGGTCCAGTCTCAGTTGCACACCACTGATTTAGCACTGTTCACGTGTGCACGTGCATGCATGCATGCATGCACTCTCCTTTTCTTCCTCTTGGTGCAGTAGACCCACAAAGGGTGTAGTCACTTTAAGCACACACCTTCACTGAACTTCACACACTTTATCCAATTTGTTTACACACTTATAGTGTGTTCTACTTTAGTGTGGGTCACTCCTTCTTCTTCTTATAATGTGTATACACTTTTAGTGCACACACTAGGTTCGACCTTCTTGTCTCTTTGCACACAAAACTTCTTCACTTTGGCACACACTTTGAGCTTGGCCTTCACACTTCTTGTTGCACACCCTTAAATGGCCGTAGGGTGTTCCTCTTCAATTTGCACACACACACACTCAAATGAGGTGTGGTCTTCAATTCACCCACACAAGGCTACGGCCTATTCAATTCTAACACACACACAAAGTGTGGTATTCCCTTGGTGCACACAAGGCACTAAGGCCTTGGCCTTCTATTCTTTTGCACACACACAAATGTGGCGGCCTTCCTCCTTATGCACACACACGGCCACGGCCTTCCTTCTCACTTTGCACACACAAGGCATGCAAGCCTCGGGGTCCCCTTCTTGTTTAGCACAAGGCAATGCCTTGGCCTTCCACTGCCTTTGCACACACTGCCCGAACTCCACCTTCAAAATAGTCGCGCAAGTTGTGCGGCCTTCTACTCACTTAAAACACCACGTTGAGTGTGGGTGACACTGGCCGCGCAAGTGCACAAGGGGCACAAGGCAGCACACCTCACTGCCTTCTTCAAAAGCACAAGCACAAGGTGCAAGGGCCACTGCCGCGCAAACACCTCCTGCCACGCAAGTCCGCGGACAGAGAGGGATGCAACCTCGGGCGCGCAAGAATGTGGCCTCGGGTTCTTCCTGTCGCGCAAGGGAGTAGGCGCGTAGGGAACTCCTCCTCCTCCTTCACCTCTTTCGCGCAAGAGATGCGCGAAAAGAACCTCACGAAGCAAGAGTTGCTCCGGGCTTCACTGCCGCGCATGGGGGCGCGCAAAGCTTCGACTTCGCGAGGCAGAGCACTCGCGGGTCTTCCAAGTTTTTCAGCAGCATTTCGGCAAGAAAAATGAGAGCACGGGCTCTACTTATATAGGCGATGAGAGCCTCTTCCATCCGCGTGAGATATTTTTAATCTCCCGAAGATTTCGGGATTTCAATATTTCCTTAAATCTTGTTTTCTTTCTGTTTCCACGCGGGTTCACTTCCATTTTCTTTCCTCCTCGTGCATGCGATTTAGAACGCATGCACGGCCTCCTTTTTGGCCATCCCATGCACAGCAATAATCCTCATGGCCTCGGCAACTTTGTTTGCTTCGGCCGAACCTCAAATTCCCCATCCAACGTTTGCATGCATATTTTATTGCATGTGAACAATCAGTAGGGCCAAACGAGCATGAGGGTGTCTTCGGCTTCGAGAGAGATGGCCGGAATCTCAAAAACCATGCTCGGGATGCCTCTGGTTCAGCGGCTGCTCGAGGGTGGCTTCGGCTCGAGCTCGAGGAAGGAGACGAGCTCTCGGCCGTCAGATTAGATCTTCAACGGCCTGGATCAAATCATCTCGCCGCGGATTAGATGAGCGGCTCGGATCGGGCGTGCGATGAGATGGACGGCCAGAATTCATTCCCGGTGAATTTTCCAGGTCCCACATCGAAACGGGGCGCGGTTTTCTCGCGCTTTATCACCCTGGCGCTCCCATGAACGGCCAGTTGAACTTCTCCCCTCCCAGTGTCGCCCCGCACCGGGTTCTCTCTGCGGGCGCGCTCTGCGCCCACCTATGCTCCCTGCGGGCGCGCCTCTGCGCCCACTCATGCCTCCTGCGGGCGCGCTTAGCGCCCTCTATGCACACACGGGTGCGCTCATGCGCCCCTGCCGCGCTCCTCCGGGCGTGCCCCAGGCACCCATGCGGTGTCTTGCGGGTGCGCCCTGCCGCCCTGGCTCGCCCCACGGGTTCCCCCATGGGCGTGGTGCCCTAGCGCCCATGCCTTGGGGTTGAACCCCCAAGGTGCCTTGGCTGGCCTGATTTTCTTTTTTGGCAAATGAAGTGTTAAACACTTTGTTAAAAAACAAATTATCCCCATATGTAAAATGCCAAATTCCAAGCCACTTCTCCCTTCGTCTAAGCCATTCTTCCTCTTGATTAGAAACAACTCCTCAATTTATAATTCTTCTTCATCATCTCATTTTCTACTTAGGAGAGAATTCTCAAGGATCTTCATCTTCAACCGAACTCCTGAATCACTTAAATTATTCAAAGTGCTTCATTGATCTAATCAGAGATCAAATTGGATCATCTTCAGGTTCACATGCACTAAGTGACAGTGCATGGGCTTCTTTAGCTCACTTCATCCACTTAGAGATTGTGGATGGATCTTCTTCACCTCCTCATGCATTGTCA
Source organism: Viscum album (assembly GCA_963277665.1). Lineage (NCBI taxonomy): Eukaryota > Viridiplantae > Streptophyta > Magnoliopsida > Santalales > Viscaceae > Viscum > Viscum album. The sequence goes on from OY728162.1 coordinate 135,234,747, forward strand.
ATACAATGCATGGTCTTCAAACAATGTTGTGACTTTGTATCCAGTTGATACAAGTTCTTAGAACTTAAAGATCTGCTCAACAATCGTCTGATTTAATTAGAGAATGTTTCAACCATCATCTCCTATGTCACTTAGTGAATCTCCTAAGTGACATGCATCTTTATGTTCCATGGCCATTCTCCATTCATCACCATCACTATCACATCCTTTGACATTCACATCTTGACTCCTTGACATCCATTCATTCCAAGACAACTTCATGTCTCATTGACAACAAATGCAACACAATGCACTTCAATCTCCCCCTTTGTATTTGTTGTCAATACACTCCATCAGCACATATGAATGGGTCAATATGTGTGCCATTATTTTCTCCCCCTTATTGGCAATCAAATGCAAAGGTGTGGTGTGGTTCTCTTCCAAAAATATCTTCCTCCCATTGAAAAGTATCTTCTTGAAAAACACTAGAAGAGGGATGATGTCACATGTTCTCTTTAGCAAAGAACCTTTAGTAAATCAACTCTAAGTCTACTTGGGCTAACCCGGTGTAGAAAACAAGAGTGATGTAACCAAGGAACTCAATGCTATCCATCATTCACTGTACATGTGAGATCATGCTCCAGGGGTTTGAAATTTTCAGCTACTCAATGAATTTGCTGAATCCTTCACTTTTCTCAAGATGATATTAAATCCCAAAATATCATCTTCTCCAGATTGGCTCCCCCTCAAGTGGTGCACAAGATTCTTTCCAAACCATCCTCCAGTTTAGAATGATCATCATCTTCAATTCCCTGCATTGTTAGAACATGTAAATACCAATGTATAAGGGAATAAGATGGAACCTCCTTGGTTCATCAACGTGAACAACAAGGTTGAGAAGATTCTCTCAACCGAGATGTCCCATTTTCACCATTCTTCACACTTGCACATTTGATCTTCATTGATGATTGTGCTGGTGTGGTTCTCAACCCATCTTCATGTGAAATCTTTTTCTTCCCTTTTGCTTTAGCAAATGCCAGAGCTTCATCTTCAGCTCTTTGTCGTTCTCTGGAAAGTTGCAACTGATGTGGCCATATGACAAGTAAATCATTTGGAAGAGTGGCCTCAGTTTTGGAAGTTCCACATGGTTCTTTGGATGCTGCTAAGCTACCTCTCTTAGGCAACTTATTTTCAATCAATCCCTTCTTCTTCTGGATTGATTGTCTTTTGGAGTTCAGTTGGATTCTATTGAATTTCATGGCTTCTTTACAAAGATCCATGATATGACCATTCCTTCCACAGTAGAATCACTTCTTGGTGGTCCTTCTGGATGCATCACCCTTCTTGGACTCAGACTCCAAGGACTTCTCTTCATTTCTCAAACACTTCTTGGGAGAATTTTCTACTTTCTTCTTGCTTCCCAAGGAATCTTTTTGAGCCAGGTTCTGTGATATTTTCTTCTTTTGAGCTCTGGATACAGTTGGAGACTGACATGTATCTTTTTGACCACTTTTGCAACCATCCCAGATGTTGTCAAGTAATCCAAATCTATTTGCAGTAAACAGATGTCTCTGGACCTGTGGATGTTGCTTATTTCCTTCTGGCTTGCTCCCCCTCGGCATGGTCTTCCTATGTGCTTTGGCATTCAGTGGATTGTACCAACAATCCTTTGCACAATGCCCATACTTGTTACAACACCAACATTGACCCACAAATCTTGACCTCTTGTGTACTTCTGATTGCTGGGTACTTTTCTTGACAAGTTGTGTTGTTTCAGGAGAGCCCTGCTTCTTCACTGTCTTCATCCATATTAGTTTGGAATTATTCTTCCATCCTGCACTTTTTGTGGAAACACAATTAGAAGCATCAGTACAAGATGGTATGGATGGTACCTTCTTTCTAGAAGATGTTGCACTTTTATTAGAGGATGTCTTTCTCTTAGAATCATCCTGCTCAAAGCTCACTTGAGTGGCAACATTTCTTCTACCAGCTAACTGAGAGGTTTTGGCTTTGGGTGATTGCTGATTTTTCAATATCACCTGCAGTTCTAAGCATTTCATATTGAGGGAGTTCTTCTCATCCTCAATAGTTCTTAGCCTTCCTTCCCATTTCTCTTCCAGCTACTTTATCTGGTCTTCATGCACCTTTTTCATTTCAAGCAATGAGTTGTCCAGCTCCTTCACCCTTTTTACTTTGTCTTCAAGTTGAGCATCTTTAACAACCATTGATACTCTATGCCTCTTCTCCAGTGCTTGGTAAACATCTTTGATTATTACTTTAAAGATTTTTTTCTCAGAAAGGCTTCTTTGCAATTCTTCACAAGTGTCTTCATATCTTTCATTGCAAAGAGATATTGTTTCTTCTTTGGCATTTACCAGCTTTCTGAGAGTATTGGTTATGCCAACCCTTTTAGCCAGCTGATCTTCCATAGCATTGGCTTATTCTTCTAACTGTGATTTTTCTTCATGAAGATCATGGATGCCTGTAGCTATACACTTTGCCACTTCCATGGGAACTGTCTTCTGAAGATATTTGAGTGCACTCTGAAGATCATTCATTGTTTCAACTTCATCACAGCTAGGACAGGCTTTCTTCATCTTCTTGGCCTGTTTCTTCTTTCTCTTTTTCTGAGTCTTAGCAGATATCTCCATTTGAGGCTGGTCGCTCGTTTCCTCAAATCTGCACTTCATGTAGACTCCCTTGGATCTTTTAGAGGCAACCTCCCTTTGATACCAATTGAAGTGCCCAGATCAGTGTGAATCACTGAGAGGGGGAGGGGGTGAATCAGTGATCCTTTAAAACTTTTTACTAATTGATTCTTAATCAATTAAACCTCTATGGCTGGTTAAAGCCTCGATCCACTCTTCTTGTATCTCTCAACCTTTCCCGGATAATGCAGTAATGAAAAGTCACAGGACACAAGGATTTACAAGGTTCGGCACCAAAGGCCTACATCCTTGCCATGCTCTCCAAGCATGGATTCTTCCATTATAATCTGTTAGTATTACAATGGTTGATACAGAGTCCCATTGTATCTCTCCTGACTCCCACAGGAGGGTCTTTATACTGCGTCCCACAGTGTTACCAGAGTCCCACTGGCCTGCTCCAGAATCCCACTGAAGACTTCTTCTCCCTGAGTCCCACAGGGTCTTCTCTTGGCTCCTCGAGTCACACGAGTAGCTCTTCTTCACTTTAAGTTCTTCAAGTATCCTCAGCAGCCTGGGATAAAGGCTGCTGGCCTTGCTCTTCTTCTGATCACTTGTGGTGAACAGGTCATCTCATCTTGCTCGGGCTTTATCACCTTCTTCTAAGGATGCACCGGCTTCTCTCCAATTACTGAATGCTCAGACAAATAATATCTTTATCTTTGGTCTGGTCCAGTCTCAGTTGCACACCACTGATTTAGCACTGTTCACGTGTGCACGTGCATGCATGCATGCATGCACTCTCCTTTTCTTCCTCTTGGTGCAGTAGACCCACAAAGGGTGTAGTCACTTTAAGCACACACCTTCACTGAACTTCACACACTTTATCCAATTTGTTTACACACTTAGAGTGTGTTCTACTTTAGTGTGGGTCACTCCTTCTTCTTCTTCTAATGTGTATACACTTTTAGTGCACAAACTAGGTTCGGCCTTCTTGTCTCTTTGCACACAAAACTTCTTCACTTTGGCACACACTTTGAGCTTGGCCTTCACACTTCTTGTTGCACACCCTTAAATGGCCGTAGGGTGTTCCTCTTCAATTTTCACACACACACACACACTCAAATGAGGTGTGGTCTTCAATTCACCCACACAAGGCTACGGCCTATTCAATTCTAACACACACACAAAGTGTGGTCTTCCCTTGGTGCACACAAGGCACTAAGGCCTTGGCCTTCTATTCTTTTGCACACACACAAATTTGGTGGCCTTCCTCCTTATGCACACACACGGCCACGGCCTTCCTTCTCACTTTGCACACACAAGGCATGCAAGCCTCGGGTCCCCTTCTTGTTTAGCACAAGGCAATGCCTTGGCCTTCCACTGCCTTTGCACACACTGCCCGAACTCCACCTTCAAAATAGTCGCGCAAGTGGTGCGGCCTTCTACTCACTTAAAACACCACGTTGGGTGTGGGTGACACTGGCCGCGCAAGTTCACAAGGGGCACAAGGCAGCACACCTCACTGCCTTCTTCAAAAGCACAAGCACAAGGTGCAAGGGCCACTGCCGCGCAAACACCTCCTGCCACGCAAGTCCGCGGACAGAGAGGGATGCAACCTCGGGCGCGCAAGAATGCGGCCTCGGGTTATTCCTGTCGCGCAAGGGAGTAGGTGCGCAGGGAACTCCTCCTCCTCCTTCACCTCTTTCGCGCAAGAGATGCGCGAAAGGAACCTCACGAAGCAAGAGTTGCTCCGGGCTTCACTGCCGTGAAGGGGGCGCGCAAAGCTTCGACTTCGCGAGGCAGAGCACTCGCGGGTCTTCCAAGTTTTTCAGCAGTGTTTCGGCAAGCAAAATGAGAGCACGGGCTCTCCTTATATAGGATATGAGAGCCTCTTCCATCCGCGTGAGATATTTTTAATCTCCCGAAGATTTCGGGATTTCAAGATTTCCTTAAATCTTGTTTTCTTTCTGTTTCCACGCGGGTTCACTTCCATTTTCTTTCCTCCTCGTGCATGTGATTTAGAACGCATGCACGGCCTCCTTTTTTGCCATCCCATGCACAGCAATAATCCTCATGGCCTCGGCAACTTTGTTTGCTTCGGCCGAACCTCAAATTCCCCATCCAAAGTTTGCATGCATATTTTATTGCATGTGAACAATCAGTAGGGCCAGACGAGCATGAGGGTGTCTTCGGCTTCGAGAGAGATGGTCGGAATCTCAAAAACCATGCTCGGGATGCCTCTGGTTCAGCGGCTGCTCGCGGGTGGCTTCGGCTCGAGCTCAAGGAAGGAGACGAGCTATCGGCCGTCGGATTAGATCTTCAACGGCCTGGATCAAATCATCTCTTCGCGGATTAGATGAGCGGCTCGGATCGGGCGCGCGATGAGATGGATGGCCAGAATTCATTCCCGGTGAATTTTCCGCGTCCCACATCGAAACGGGGCGCGGTTTTCTCGCGCTTTATCACCCTGGCGCTCCCATGAACAGCTAGTTGAACTTCTCCCCTCCCGGTGCCGCCCCGCACCGGGTTCTCTCTGCGGGCGCGCTCTGCGCCCACCTATGCTCCATGCGGGCGCGCCTCTGCGCCCCCTCATGCCTCCTGCGGGCGCGCTTAGCGCCCACTATGCACACACGGGTGCGCTCATGCGCCCCTGCCGCGCTCCTCCGGGCGTGCCCCAGGCACCCATGCGGTGTCTTGCGGGTGCGCCCTGCCGCCCTGGCTCTCCCCACGGGTTCCCCCATGGGCGTGGTTCCCTAGCGCCCATGCCTTGGGGTTGAACCCCCAAGGTGCCTTGGCTGGCCTCATTTTTTTTGGCAAATGAAGTGTTAAACACTTTGTTAAAAAACAAAGTATCCCCATATGTAAAATGCCAAATTCCAAGACACTTCTCCCTTCTTCTAAGCCATTCTTCCTCTTGATTAGAAACAACTCCTAAATTTATAATTCTTCTTCATCATCTCATTTTCTACTTAGGAGAGAATTCTCAAGGATATTCATCTTCAACCGAACTCCTGAATCACTTAAATTATTCAAAGTGCTTCATTGATCTAATCAGAGATCAAATTGGATCATCTTCATGTTCACATGCACTAAGTGACAGTGCATGGGCTTCTTTAGATCACTTCATCCACTTAGAGATTGTGGATGGATCTTCTTCACCTCCTCATGCATTGTCAATACAATGCATGGTCTTCAAACAATGTTGTGACTTTGTATCCAGTTGATACAAGTTCTTAGAACTTAAAGATCAGCTCAACAATCGTCTGATTTAATTAGAGAATGTTTCAACCATCATCTCCTATGTCACTTAGTGAATCTCCTAAGTGACATGCATCTTTATGTTCCATGGCCATTCTCCATTCATCACCATCACTATCACATCCTTTGACATTCACATCTTGACTCCTTGACATCCATTCATTCCAAGACAACTTCATGTCTCATTGACAACAAATGCAACGCAATGCACTTCAGCAATCATTAAAAACTCCGATAAAAAAAATTTCTAATAAATATATTTTAAAATCCTATAATTAATTCCAATACCATATATGGTTTTATTATGGCATTATATTACACTATTTTTAATAATTCTATGTTAAGGATTCACTACGGGTAATTTCCTCTCTTTATTTGTATGTGTCTTAATATGTTATATCCTTAGTCCTTATACTTATAACCTGATTTATTGAATATAAAACATGATTAAAATATAATATATATTTATTATATATGAATTAAAATAATTCATTTAAAATAGATGTATGATAAGGAATATACCGTTGATGGAGATGGTAATCCATATCTACGCCTGAATGATATATCTATTTAATTGTCTTATTGAATGAAATAAAGTAAAATAAATATATAAAAATCATTATTAAATTAAAATTATTATATCATTTAAATCATATTTATTCACTAAATACATCCTTCATACATTACATGTAGTGTATGATTGAATCACATATCTTTTTGGGGCGGTAGTCCACACTTACCCAAACAAAATTATCGCATTAACAAAAAATGTATGTTTAAAGATATGTGTTGTAAAATAAATATAGAATAATAAATAATATAATATAATATAATATATAACATATATATATATATTCCACCATAATTTCAATAATTAGAGGATGTAATGGAAAATTTAACAATCATTGTTTAGTCAGGAGGTAGTTCATTATACACATAAACTGTATGTTAATTACCCATTATATGGATGTAGGTGTATATGTAGGTTGTAATGTTATTGTCAAAAACCTATTATATTTAGGATACTATTTTTGTTATAAAATATTGGGATAATAATATTTTATGGTGTGGGGAATGAAAATAAAAGTATTGAGTTTAAGGGAGAATGTTACATCATAATTGGGAAACTCTTTTTAGTTTTCACCAAATGGATTCCGTGGATGGCTTTCTTACAAAAGGAGTCTTCGAGGATGAAATGAATAATTATGGGGAGGTATTTGGTTAGAGTTTTTCCACACCTATGTGTCTTGATTGGTGTAAGTAAGTGGGGCGATAAAAGGCCTTTTATAATGGACGGGGAGTGACACTCTAATAATATTTTAAAAATGGGAAACCCAAACAAAATTTTTTTCTAAAGTGGATCCAGTAATGGTAAAATGTAGTCCCAAGGGAGTATATGATAGATATATTTCCAACCAGTTGATTTTTGAAAATTTTATAAGACATCTTCGGCCTTAATGTTATTGATTAGTGCCAAATTATTCTTAATTTAACCTTAATTGTTGTATTTAATTTTAATTACTTCACTAATATTTTTGGTCAAAAAATTAAGTCTACCATATTAAAAATTAAAAATTATTGTTATTTTAAATATTAAAATAATTTTTTAAAAATCCAAACATATAAGTCGAAAATATTAAATTAGATTTTATCCCGTAATTCGGTCGATAATGCGAGTTTTTAATGTAAAAATTATCATAAGTTTACTAAATTTTTATGTCAAATTAAAACATGAAAACGATTATAATGATCTAAATTGGATTAATTGATAAAAATATTATCTAATTAAACATTTTAAAAAAAATTGAAAATGTGATTTAACCATATAAAAAAATTATATTAAAAAAATTATTGAACTAAAATACATTATTTTTAACTATTCATTAAAAAATGAAACCTTATATAAAATAGAAAAAAATTATACTTAACTAATATTTCTATTTCAATTAAAAATATGAAGTTTATTATGACATATTATATCTATAAATGTTATAATAATTTATTTTAAAATGGGTTCTCTATTAAAAACCTATGAAACTATATTTAAAAATAGAGGGTTTTAATAATAAAATAGCGTTTTTTCTTATCTTATGCCTATAGAATTTATTGGATGGATCTCAAAAATATTTTATTGAATATATATTATATATTATATATTAATATCAGTAAATAATTTTAGTTAATTTAATTTATTAGGATTAAAAATCTTTGAGAGAAAAAATAGTTTTTTATAAAAAATACTCCCATTATAATGAATTTGTTCATTATAACAAATGAATTCATTTTATATTTGTGTAAACCATAGTTTTTCATAAGTTATTTTGTATTATTCATTTTATATAACTTATCGGATTGGTTATGTATTAATATAATCTTGTATAATATGTTATTTTTTGGAAAAATTTAGTGTCGTATGTAATGTACACCAAGGTGGTGCCGTGTGATTGGAATATTTGACATGGTATGTTGAAAAAAATAAATAAATAAAAACTCATTAAAAGAGGTACATAAAAATGGGTTGTAACATTATACCACCATTAAAATGAATTTATCTCTGTATATTCATTATTTTTGTATATATAAATGGGGATACTTTTTTTTCATCATATCCTCCAGTTCCCACATAGCTTTCTCTTAATGGTGATTTCTCCCCAAAACATTGACTAGATTAGTGGTCTTGTTTTGTAGAACATTTTATGAATGATCTATAATTTTACCTGGTTTCTCCTCATAAGAAATATTATGCTCTATCAATACATACTCTGAGTGTATTAAATGTGATGGTTCATGTATTTATTCCTCAAGAGCGATATATGAAACACATCATGGACTTGTGAGAGATTTGGATGGTGTTCCAAGTGTTAGGATACCATCCTAATATGATCATGAATCTTAAAGGGATTGATATACCAAGGGATTAGTTTCCATTTCATTATGATTCACATTACTTTCTTCTATGGAGAGACATATAGAAACTCATTTTTTCCATCTTCATATTATAGATCACACATATTATTATCATCCTATCTTTTTTGCTAACATTGATTTGCCTTGATTTTTAGTTGAATGGCTCCAAATTTCTCAACCATTTCTTCAGCGATCTCGTGTCCCTATAAGTTTATTTATCCAACTTTATTCTGACATGATGGATCTCTACATTTCTTCCCATAGTGGGATTCATAATGTTTTATCTGAATCCATGAGTGAAAGATTTTTTTTAAGAAAAATAAACTAAGGGAATGTGTTGATCCCAACAACCTTTGAAATTTTACAAACAAGACCTCAACATATCCTCTATGGTTTTAATTGTTCTTTCATATTAAATATCTTTCTAAAGATGATATGAATTACTGAAACTAAATTATGTATCATATGATTTCTAGAGACTTTTCTATAACGTTGAGGTAAAAATAAAATTTTGATATGATACAATGGAATGTGGTACTCCATTCATCCATACAGCATTTCTACTGTACACCATATAAATCATCTCCAAAGGGAAGTATTTTTTGATAGAAATGAATTTTTTTTACTTTGTAAGGTGATCAACTTCCACCCATAATGTATTGAACTTTTTATAGGTATTTAGTAGTCCAATGACCAAATCTATAGTTATGTTCTCAAATTTCAATTTTGGTATGGGTTATGGATTCCATATCCCTTTAGCCTTTGGCCTTTCAGCACTAACATGCTGGAAAACAATATATCGATATTAAAACTCTGTGATATCTCACATTATTCCATCCCATCAAAAATATTCTTTCAAATCCATATACATATTAATAAATCCAGGATGAATAGATAAAAATAAATTTGGGATTACTCCAATATATCCTTGTTTAAATCTAGTATTGAAGAAATGCATACCTTGTTCTTGAACCATTTCATTACATATTGATCAAGGATAAAAACAAGTACATTTTTTACATTCTTTGGTAGCTCTACATATTCTATATGGGCCTCCTTAATATTAACAAGGATAGAGGGTTGACCATTTTTTTAGAAAGTTGTGATTTTCCAATTTCATTAGTATTTCTATATCCATCATTAGAAAATCTATAAATATTGGATCTTTTGTGAAACTCATCATGGATAAGATACCATGATCCTTTCAACTTAAATCATTGGCTACCTTATTCTCTTTCTAAGGGTGGTAATGTATTTAGAATTAAAAATCCCTTATCAACACCAACAGTATTCTATGATTCATGTTCAACACCTTCTGTGTGAATATATATTTCATATTTTTATTATTAGTATTTATATCACACATTTCTATATATATTTAATGCCTCTATATATTTAAATAAAAAATTATTAATGCTATATCTAAATCATGAGTTGGGTAATTTTGATCATGATTCTCTAACTGTTGTGAGGAATGGGCTATAATCATGTTATTATGCATAATAACACATACCAATCCCTTATTGGATGCATAACTATAGATTAAAAACCCTTCTACACTATAAGGTAATATGTTCACAGGTGTGTTGACCAATAGTTTCTTAAGTTCCTTGATATTTTCCTCAAATTCATATTTGTAGATAAATTTGAAACCATTCTGAGTTAACATGGCAATTGGATTAGATATTTTTGAGAAATTATCTAGAAAAGGTCAATAATATCCTTCTAAACAATGAAATATATGAATCTTAGTCACCATGGTCAGTCTACGAAAATATTAGATAGACTCTGCTTTTAGGGATCTACTGGTATAACATCCCATGAGATTATATAACCCAAAAATAAATGATTTTTCCAGCAAAATTATCACTTTTGAATTTCTAGAATATTTTCTCCTTTTTTAAGTGCTTTTTCATAATTCTCATGTGGTATTCATGTTCTTACTTTCCATTTTAATAGATAAAAATATCATCTATAAGTACTACCACACACTGATATAGGTAATATCTAATTACTCTATTCATTAAAGCCATGACTATAAAAGAGGAATTAGTATGATCAAAAGGAATTACTACATATTCCTAGATTCCATATTATCTATAGAATTTTATCATGGGTGTATACTCTTTCAGGACCCTCAAATGATGATATCTAGAATGAAGGTCAATCATAAAGAAGTATTGAGCTCTGCATAGTTGATCAAACAAGTCATCAATATGGGGAAGATGATACTTTTTGTTGATTGTGATATTCTTCAACTCATTGTAATCAATGTCGTTTCTTGTTATTCTATCATTATTTTTCACAATAAGAACCAGTGCACCCCATGATGACACACTTGGACATCTGAATCCCTTTTTAAGATTCTCATGGTGTTTTTTCATCAATTCCTTCAACTAAATTGGGTCTATTCTCTAAGGAGTCTTTGAAATTGGTGTGGAACAAAGATTATGTTCTACTAATAACTCAACTACATATTTTGGTAGATGTTTAGGAAAAACTTCTATAAATACATCCATAAATACATCAATAATGTGATTATCATCGATTTTAATTTTATCCCCATAAATTTGAGTTAAACAACCCTTATTAACTGGGAATTAATACCCATACCCTGGAAGTATTCTCAAACGGATGTTTATACTTATCGTTACATTGATGTATGAACATATTAGGGTTTGAAAAGTCAAATTTAACATCCCTTCCCAAAAAATTAATGTGATATTTATGTAGATAAATAAAATTGATTCCTTAGATGACATCAAAATCAAACAATGAAAGAATGAAAATATTATCAAGGAGCACATTCTAAAAAACCTCTAAAAGAGAGGAGTCATATACTTGGGATTCAATCGTCTTACCATTAGTTGTTTGCACTGATAATTCTAAATCAAACTATTTCTGGACATTAAACACCCTTAAAAAATAATTAGATATGGAAGAGTGGGTATATCCATAATCAAATAATACATTAGAGGTTCTAGAGTTGATGGTATGTGAATATTTTTCCACATCGTTATGGTAACCCTCGTCAACAATATGAATTTCATTTGAATTTCCCTTTTCCCTTATCTTAAACGGTTGGTGACATCGATCATCATCACCAAACCTTGGATTTGGCCACAGGTTAGAATAATAACTATTCATTTTAAAATACTTTCATTAATGCATGGGTGTTGAATTTTATGCTTCCTTTTCCTATTCACACTATTAACTAGTTTCTTAACATAAATATTGAAAAATAGCATCTCATGGGCTTCCATTCTACACTTAAGACATTTATTAGACCCATTAACTAAATTTCCTTGATTCTTATTCCCATGATTTGAACATAAAAGAAATATCATCTTCTTCTATTCATTTTTTTTGATTTTTCTTTAATCTCAATCTTCTTTTTCATGTCAAACCCATGGAATAGATACATGAATAAAACCTTCATTTCAAACATTATTGTGTTATGCACTATCTATCTATTGCTACTAATGTCTCTTATGAACATAACCCTTTTGATACTTGGCATTAGGAAACTGAATAACTTATCAACATTATTTTCGAGTTGGATGAGAATTCATGAAGTGTACATCATAGGTTATGTGAAATTATCCTTGTAGGAACCGATGGATTCCTAATCCTTTCTTTTCAACTCAAGGAACCATTTCTCCATCTTTTTACAATGAATATGAGGAAAGAAATTATTGAAAAATAAGTTCTTGAACTATTACCATTCTATGTAATTAATATCATCTTTCTACCTTGTATTTTTTATTAGATTCCACCACTGGTATGCTTCACCTTCTAAAGGAGAAATAGTGAGAATAACTTTCTCATGATATGAACACGGAATAATGGAGAATATCTTTCTAGTAGTACTGATCCATTATTCAGAAAAATGTGGATCAATAGATCCTCTAAATGAAGTTGGACACTGGCTCTTGAAATCCTCAAAATCATGTGGCTCCCTCCCTCTATCATTTGGATGTCCACCATGATTCATAGATTGAGAATGTTGTTTGGGAATAGCTCAATGATTTTCCATAACTTCTCCCATAGAATTTATTTACTCATGAGGTTAATCATTTCATTTTCCAATGAAATCACTATTAACATGATTCCATTGGGTTCTAGCCATTTAGAAAAACACGAAGCAGAGTGTATGAAAAAATTATCATAATGAGGAACTGTATAATTTTGTAAATTCACTTATTAGGTATAAAAATTATGACATCATCCTTAATATATGAAAACATAGGTTTTTCCTAATTTATTCATAACAAAATTATATTTAAATCCTTTAAAATTATTGATACTAATTTCATGAATTCACAAAGCATATACCCTAGGAGTATCAAACCATTTTTGTGGCACGACCCATTGTTGGGTACTAGATTTCCACAACATAGGCCAAAAAAATATTCCAAGAGTTATTACTAAAAGGTACATCTGTTCTATAGCCATATCAATTTTTAGTATCTTTATGTGGATTTATATATAGGAAACCACTTACTCTATCCTGTAAAAATATTCCAGGACATTCTACTTTGCTTTTCTTTATCCTTAGACATGTCTTTAGGGTTCCCAATTAGTGTTTCTCATTCTAATTTCCAATGGTTGACTAAAAATTTTCTATAAAACTCACTATAATTACCTTATCATGCCATACATATACATTATATCACATATGTCAAACACATAAATAATTATAAAAACAAACACTCAAATATCATACTAATCTAGTTTTTTTTGGATACATTGAATCATAATCAATGGCACATAATAGAGCTACATCATCTCCCACTAGGTTATTCTTGATTATTAATCTTGTTAGAATAATAAAACATAATACAATAAATTATAACTTATTGTAGAAAACATATAAATGGGTGAGATCATATGCTCAGTAAGGGAAAATTAAGGGAGACATATAAGAATGTACATAATCATAGGGCTTTAAGAATGTGATCAAAACGTTTGTAGATCATACCATGCATATCAAAGATGAAAAAATAGTCTCATTTCAAAAATATTGTGAATTAATAAGGAAATGGTTATAAATTAATGAATAATATAAGCCACAGAATCATAACATAGGAATAGGATATGGAATTGTGGAAAACACATAAGCATATGAAAAATTATTATGGTTTAATATTATATTTTAATAATATATTTTTGTCTCGTAAAACTCATTGTTGTGCATAATATATGCCATGTTAGTGTCATGTGAAAGGAATTCTTAATATAGTTCATTGAAAAACAACAATGAAAATTAATTCATTCAAAAAAATCTCGATAAAAACTCAGGTTATTATATCTATAATTATTTAGCGATATTCATCTTAATGATAATGATAATCTAGATTCACATTATGTAGTGAAGCTTGTACTATGAACAATGGGAATACGGTACAAAAAGATTCTACATGAATGATTATGTGTTATATATGAAATAATATTAATCTATATCAGGGTGTCCAAATTGTGGGACATCAAGGTATAAGTTGAAAGTAGAATAAAAGGTTGAATTATCAATTATAGAGACCCCTGCCTAGGAATGTTGGTATATACCTTTAATTCCTATTTTTAAAATTTATTTTCAATATTAAATAATGAAAAACTGTTAGGATGACATGAATATGAGAAGATATGTGTTGGAAATTTATGTATTCTAGCTATTTTTCTATAGTTGAATAAAATTGTGTATAGTTTCGTACACGTGGAAATAATGTTATAAATCTCAAACAAGGACATGTCATGGATATAATGAATCCATATCAATTCCTTAGTGGTTTATATAGTCGATTGAAATTTTTATTAGTGATTTATAACTTACCACCTAAATTTTTATGGTGTGAAAATATGTCATGTTTAGTTACTAATCTCATGACCAAAACTTCCTGAGAATGATATTGATATTTATTGTCACAATTAATTGATGATTTAAAAATTTTATGGGAAGAAGTTATTTCGGGGTATGATTATTAGTAATAAAATATTTTCAAATACATTCTATGATTATATTTAGCATAAATGACATCCCACTATATGAAATGTTTTGTATCTATAGTGTTAATGGGAATATATATTATCTAATTTTTGAACATAATAATTCATATTATGAAAAAAATCATTGTAGAAAAATAACATAAATTATTCATTGAATTTTTTTATATGGATAAATCTTATAATTGATTAAAAATTAAATTCAATGAGTCACAATAATTTGACATTTCTCTAAATAATTTATCCACAAATATTTATTTTTATTGGTCTTAAATCATTAATGTGAAATTTGGAAAGACACATAAATCTATTAATGATAGAAATATTTGGAAACAAATTTCAATATTTGCTAAGCAACCATATTGTAGATATCATTAGGTCAATAATAAATTTTATTTTAAACATGTGGAGAGTAATATATTTGACAGATTGATTGGAACATTTTTAGATATTAAAGGAAAAATTATAGATGGTCTGAATGAAATTTTGGACTTACTATCAATGGGAACATGTTTGTATTACCCCCCCCCCCCACTATTAATGGAATGATATCATTAATTCCCTCATATTTTCATACATTATCCAAGAGGGAAAAATTTAGCTTTTCTCAGTGTATTCATGAATTGAAATTGCAACAGAGTTATTCTTAAATTGTAACCAAAACTGTGTCTTTAATGGATTCAATGTTGACATATATGAAATCCAATGATAGTAACATCCAGATTAAATAAATCATAATAGCTTAATTTTGTGAAATATTACACATCCATGTCGTAATTACTATCATGAAGGTGAGTTACCTTTTCAATTCAATTTTTAAAAAGTTGATTGATTTTTATTATTTGAAAAAACTGTAGAGAAAATAGTTTTTTGTATTTTTTAATTGAAAATATATTTTCATCCATATTTTTTTGAAATCATGATGAATTTAATGGTTGATTTGGTGTGAGAAATAAAAAAAATCCATATATATATATATATGATGGATGTATCCCTTTTAAGTGTATATAAACATATTGTATGTGTATGTTAGGAATACATGTAAAATCAAATCATCCATTTTTGTGATGTATATTTTTAGGGATGTTTCATATTTTTTTAAAATATTATTTCCTACATTGGAGAACATTGCTTTTACAATATCTCTCAATGTATGGGTTAATTATGGGGGGGAATGGGATCTAGGGAATAAAAGTAAAATAGTTTACAGGTGAATAGATAAATAAGGTACACTTATAAAACTGGAGTACACATAGATGATGATCATCCATAAATAACTTTTAATATTAATTTATTAAAACAATTTTATCAACATAAGAAATATATTTTAATTCTGAATGAACATAACAAAAAAAATTCCATGGTTTAAGGAGACCATAAATGTTAGATCTGATGAATCAGAAATATTGAGATGGTAAATGGGTGGTCCATGTAAAAATTTTATAACATGATCATGGTATGAAATTAATGGCTACTCATTTCCTATGAATGATTAGGTAAATATAAGTACAATTCATTGTATTATTTTTATTGGTGTTCACATAAGAATTGATTTTTTCATGTTCCAATTACAAAAACACATTCTCTACATCGAGTGATTATTTTGGAGTCATTAGATAAATATTTAAGGTTGATTACATTATTTTTAATTCTCATGTATTTCACTGCAAATGGTTTATTCATAAAAAAATTCCAAAAATGATGAATTTTGAATAACACTAGTTAGTATGTATAGAATAAAATTCATATATTATCTTTTTATAATGGGAACACATGAAAAATATTTTATTTTATGTTCTTGATAAATCAGATATGTAGTGGACTGTTGTTCTACAAGGAAAAATGTTCTTCTGATGATAAACATGATAAATATGAAAATTTATATCTATACATACATTAATAAAAGTATTAACAATTAATAATTATAATCATGTTAAAGAAAAGGTTTATTATATACAGAACGGTCGGGAAAAAGGAATTTTGGAAAACAATCCATTAGTACATTCCTAATATTATGAAAAAAAATATGTTTATTTCTCGTTAACTCTTTAAAATTTTATAAATATCAATATTTTTTCCTATTTAAAAATTCTTATAATAAATAATATGTTAAATTTTTTATTATTAACTTGGTTTTTTTTAGTTTAGCTTGTTTTCCCTTACATAAAATTTCAATTAATATAATTTTTTGAAAATTATTTATTTTATTTCTCAGAAGATAAAAAAAATATTTCATAAGAGTATATTGAAAAAAACAATTTTGTGTAAAATTGATTTAATAGGTTGGAGAATTTTTTCTATTCACACATGATTATTTGGATTTTTTCATTAATTTATACATTATTTCATCTGTAATTCAATTTCTTGGAATTTTATTTAAATATTTCTATTATGAAAAAATATATTATGGTTAGTTTAGTTTTCTTTTTTAATTGATAATTTTTTTTAATTTATATTAGTATGTAATAGTTTGATTTTATATTTGTGTACTAATTGTTACATTGATTTTTATGATAATGACATATCATGAATTTTATCCAAAACATATATATGGGGATGAAAAAACGCATACCTATTGGGAGGAATATATACATGATCCTTTTGATGTGACTCATACTTCATTACATGAGACATCTACATCCATGGGGACAAAGAATATATCATGGTTTTTGTAAATGGGGAAGAAAGAGTTTTCTAAAAACAACTATTCCCTATACCTGGGACTAGAGGTTCTAGTTGAGAATTATTATAATGATATCATAAGTGGTCTAAATTCAAAACAAATCAAGTATTTTATAACAGTTCATGATAAATGAAAAGATACCATTTCATTGATGATTGGAGAAGAGTAAAAAATTTGACAATATCTCACATGCGAAGACTATTTTGTTATGATCCTTTACTATTATTTTACTTTCCTTGAATCTTTTATGATAATATATGATTACCCCTTATTATCAGATGAAATGTGATACACCTAATATTGGATGAGTCATGAAAAATTTATTATCATTGGTTTCTAGAAGAAAAAGGAATTTAAAATAATCTCTCGAATCAGATTTCATATTTTGGAATAGAAAACATCATAGTACATGTTATATATTTCCATATATAGTTGAAGATAAAAGGATGTAATTTCTTGAATGTAGAATACACAAATCATTTTTGGTAGGTACAATATTATCTTTTGACTTTTTTTATATTATTAATATTATTAATGATTTCATTATTTTTAATTTAATGAAATTATGGAGATATCATCAGGATATCCAATATATAATCATATATCTTCATACATTATCTTTAGATGGAATAATCTATTGAAAGAAAAATGATTGCTAAAAAATTTCACTAACTAAGAGTTAAGTCTTTAGGCTCTACAGAGATTGACCCCCAACTAGATATGAAAACTGTAATATGACTCATAAAAGAAAAAAGTAGATATTCTACATAAGAGTCAGGGGTAATAGCTATGTGGATTTTAATATGTTTACTTTATTAATTTATTTATTTAATATCAATTATTTTGGTATTATGATTAATTACAGGGTTTTTTCAAGTATTTCATACTAGATTGTCTTCAGTAGAATAACACATAAGGGGTCTTTATTGAAGAGGATGATAAGGATAATTTATCTATATAATTATATAATTTTCAATCCTAGGGTCAAGTATGAGGATAATATATAGGTGTATCAAAGAAAAAAGTTATTCCATATTCTGATACTTCATCAAAGGATGATATTTATAAAAAATGGTATATTTGGAAGATGAAGTTCAAGATATTCATGGGATGATGGAGGATAAGATCATATATTTGGTACATTGGATGTTTTCATACATGAAATGATTGTTTTAGATTGATGATCCCACTATTACACCTCTACAAGTAGATCCCACTCCTCCACCTGTGCATGTAGACCATGATCATTCTCATCGTATTCATACACCCCTCCTCCATTTCTTCCTAGTTATTGGTTGATTTATGTGAATGATCCCCAACATCAAATTATTGTATATTGGATGATATTTTATATTGTAGATATCATTTATAATCAACATTTATTGATAGATCAAAGTAGGGTCGCTATATATGATATTATTGATAGATCATCAATAATACAATTACCTATATAGTAGGTGAATATATTTGGACAAATTATCATCTTATTTTTAGTTTGTATATCATGACATGTTCAACATATTACCATAAAGGTATGTGCATATTTTATAATTTATTTAAATTATAAATTGAAATTATTTTAACATTTTAATGTTTATATATTTATTTATTTTTATAATAATACATTAATGACCAATAAATACTATATAAGGAACAAAAAATGATTTATTCAATACTGTAAATACAACTTCTAATAGTGATCATAGATTTAGAACATATTCAAATTTCTGTTTTTATGAGACTCCAATTATTGCTACATATTTTGGGCATACTGTGAATCTAGGTCTTTTTAAAATTGATATCATGGATCTTACTACTGAAGATATGTTGGTCATCAAAACAATTCATGTTTTTCTATGTAAGTATTAACATAAATATTTCATTATATTTTATTTATTGAAAATTTATTCTTATGTTTTTTTGTATTTTGCATATTTATTAAATTTGTAAGGAGAATGAATATACATAAGTATATTGATTTATGGACCCATAGTTTATTTCCTCTATACCAAGGAATATTTCTAATGAAAATAAGAATAGTGTATATCATTGAATGATTTCAAAATAATGTACTTATTCGGTGATATATTTCTTTATTATAAATATTATGAAAAGAATATCTCATAAAGTGATATATATCTCTTAACATAATAACCAAAAATATTAATATTTCCTTTATATCAATGTCCATTGGATGTTTGGTGTTTTGTGAGGTAGAGGGAACGTTAATAGTTATGATCTATCCATGGTGAAGTGTAAGAAAATTTTATAAATGTATTAGAAACATAAATTCGAATTTTTAATACTTGTTTATATTATAATATGTTTTAAATTTATTTTATTCAAATTATTTAGAAATAGATAAAGTATTTTCTTTTGGGAGACAACACAAAAGAAGAAGAAAAAGATCACATATATAAAAGAAAAGGCGATGTTACATTTAATGTTAGTAAATTTTTGATATATTATTTAAAAATTTATTTTCAATATAAAAAATATTTTAAAAATAAATTTCCTAAACAATAAGTTATAATGAATTATGGATACTATGTTTTAAGATTTATTTATGAGATAATATAAACAGGGTCACTTAGTATTTTTTATAAGGATATATTTATAAATAAACTTTTGATTAATATTTTAATAATTATATTTCGATTACATCTTAATTGTTTTATTTTTAGTTTTTAGAAATTTGAGAACCCTTTTACATATAGTTTTTAATATTTGAGACACTTATATATTAAATGGTTGAAATAATTCACAAGTAATATTTGATTATAGTTTATATTTTAAATATATTTTAAACATGAAATATAAAATTCTATGTCTGTTATGTTGGTTGTAAAACTCATTTTTATATTTCTATTTTAGATTTTTATTTCTAATATTGTCTTCATTTGGGAGGAGGAATCAGAAGAAAAATATTAAAAAAACTGACAATATTTATTTTATAACGGACATAAAAAACAACAATGGTTTGTTTTTTACATCTATTATTTGATAACTGATGTGAAAACCAAATAACATTGGGGTTTTCATTTCATTGATCAAATAAAAAACATAAAAAATCAATAGTTATTCGGTTTTCATGTTGGTTATTGGATTGTGGTTGTTTGAAACCAATATTGATTCAACTTTCAAATCAATTATCAAATAACTGATGTGAAAACCCATTTATTAGGATGGTTTCTTTAGGAAACCGATGTGATAAGAGGTTTTTGACATCAGTTATTTCATAATATACTTGAAAAAATCCCACATTAATTTTCTCAAAGTTTCTGTTTTTATTATAAATCATAAAAAAATTACAACATTGCATGTAATAACGTCACGTACTTATTGAGGATGAAGTTTAATAAAATAATGTGATAAATCATTTTTTGCAATAGTGAAATGATCTGTGATAGTTGATCTATGTCATATATGATAGTGGATATGAAGAATTTAAATTATTCTAAAATGTTCAAGTATATTTAGTTTTCATTTATGTTTAATGGTTCCATAAAAATATGGGAATTAGATTAATGGATATTTTTTAGAACGTACTGAATTTATAGAATATACTATATGTTCATGAGTAGCCACACAAATTTCCTAGTGTTTTTAATATCTAAAATGAATAGATAATTTTATTTTTTGATATTATTATTTCTTTGTGGAAAGGATAAAGGATTTTCAAAATGTGACTATAATTTATTAAATAAGAAATAACTTATTCTTAATGGGGGATGATAAAAAAAAATTTCTACTAATTCATCAAAGATGAAAATGAATTAAAGCATTAAATTCCTATCTATCGTGAAAAACTGGGAAGAATATTTCTCACAATGAAAATTTTTATGGTGTTTTTATGATATGTAAATAAATATATTAGATTTTCGGTACATTTCAATACGGGAATATTTTCAACACGTTATGTACGACAGTGTATATTCAAACTTATTAATAATAGGAACTTATTCATTTGGATATTTATGGGACTATGGGGATGAAATAAATAATGAATATATGTAAACTATATATTTCACTAACAAATTCAATATAATTACTTGTATTATGTTCATAAATCACAAATTAGAGGCCATAAATATGTTTAAAAGTTTTAGGAAAAGTTCATGAAAATTGTTTTTTTTAATTTGATGAAAATTTGAATGGATAATAGAACTGAGTAGACAAGTGGGTGCCTTATATAATATATTTAAAATTTTTGTATTTAACATTATTTTAGTGTTCAATACATAAAAAATAAAATGGTGACACAAAATAGAATAATATATTTTTTTTGGAAATTGGTTGATCAATGTTAATGAAGTATAATAAATCAAGAATCTTTTGGAAGAATTCAATAGGAATATGTGTGTATATACAAAACCAGTGTCTATATCATCAATCTAATGAACCTGAACTAGTTATATGGATGATACATATATCATGTGACCACTCTAATATCGTACAATTAAGGATTGCTATTCAATTCTCAGACCGACAATCTATACTAACCTCAGGGGCATTGCTGTATATGCCAGAGGATTCCGACTAGTTGAATCATCTAATAAGACCCCATGAAGATGCAATAACCTCTAATTAATGTCTATTGATAATGGAAAATATTGGTGACATAGCATACAACAAAATAAATATCAAGTGACATGGATACATAATAAATCATTGGTCATAGAGCTGATTCCATTGTCCCTACCCGCATCCATAATATCTATTCATATACCAGATAGTGTCCCATGTAGAGTGTGAGTACAACTTGGTAGGAAATCACCAATGATGTCCCAAAAGAATCCAGTCTAAACAAAAATTACATGTTGTTGTTCTATAAGTAATAAAATTAAATAACTAGAAGAATAAGAAAATAAATAAATCTATGAAAATTATCCTTATGTTCTCACCCGAGGTTATAACGACCATATTCATCTTTTGTCAGATGTCTATGACCATGTTATGGAGATCACGATAACCCAAACAACTCCATACTAAGGAGAATATACTGGTCCAGTCCAACTAACACCTATAATTAATATACCCGTCCAATATAAGGCCCCATCCATAAACATTACTTAATCATGAGTTACTTTAAGAATACATGTTGAGGATCTTTTCAGGTTTAGAGTTATTGAGAATTAGATCGTAAAACATGCATTACATTCCACATTTAAGCAAAGGGGTTACATAAAAGATATTACTCATTTTTCCCATCAACGGAAACATATTTAAAATAAAACATGGATTCTTTCTTGACACTTCCTTGACACAATCATCACATCATGTACCATTCTCATAACCTATGAAAAACATTTCAAAAACATGGGATGAGCATAAAAAGCTCAGTAAGGGATATAAAAGTACGAAATGAAGACATTAGTCTGTGTATGAAATCATAATTTACTCATAAAACATAATCAATTTAACATACCTCATCAAATCATGAGTAAATCATAGAAATCATAAGACATAAAGGTAACTTGAGGCATTCATAACATTCTTACATAGGGTGTAATCCTCATGATTACATTAGGAATACCCATCACATTATAATCCCTAAATCTCTTCGGAGAAACATTAACATTTAACTCCTTCGCGTTACCCAATGCATTAAAGAGATATATCGGGCTCACCCACCTTTAGTTTATCACGGAACCACCCTTCTTCATAACAATTCCCAAGAACCATAACATAATCGTAACACATCAAACATGCATAAAGGAAACATAACATTTCTACTTTTCAATCACAAGATATCAATACAACACATTGATATAAAAACATTATGAAAACCATTTTCAATACCGAAATAAATGAAAAGTAAAACATGGTATTTATTTTTCATTCAAAAAAGTTATGTCTTGTAGAGTAAGCCTAAACTCAAATAACCGTTACGGCGGTGGAGAAGTCGCTGTCACCGCATACGTACGACAAAAAAACCTCCCATTTTGTTGTTTAGTAAACGCATCAATCAAAAATATTCCTTTTGAGTAAAAGAAAACTTCAAAGGGGTTTATACACCATATAAAAGAATGTTGTGCATAAAACGTAATATTCCTCAATAAAAGGAGATTGAGATGAAGTCCCTTACCTCTGGTCCGACATGACTCGATCATTCTTTAAACTCCTGAATAATAAACTTGAGTTAATTTCTAATTTCATGAGATCCTTTTTCAAGTTCATTATTCCTTTTATATCACTTATTATCATGTCATGAACACTATGTAATTATTTAAGTTAATAATGGTCGTTTTGTAGATCATTGGTACTTGAGTCAAAAATAGACTCTTTATAATTACAATTTGTTCATGTCGAAAAATATCCATTATATACAGATTTTTATTCATGATGTAGATATCATATATATCAAATATATCAAGTATATTAATGCATTTATAATATTACATAACATTTAGAGGTAAGAAATGAAATGTACCGTTATGGAGACGGTAAGCTGTACGTACGCATGAACGCTACTTTCATTTATATTTCATATATAATGGAATTAAATCATCATGACATAAAGATATATTATAGTTACAGTATAATATCATATATAAAATCATTAACTCTATCCTTTATACATCCCACATATGACATTAACGAATAAAATCACTTTAAGGGGGCGGTAGTTCACACTTCCTAAAATGAAGATATCGCGTTTACCCATAATGGAAACCATAAAGGTATGAAAAAAACGAAAAATACAGAAGCTTAAGGAAAAAATAAAAATATTATATATAATATATAAATATAGTTAAATCTTAATTTCCACCATTGAATGTGTTAGAAGAATATTGAACAATCATCGTTTCGTGAGGTAGAAATTCACCATCCACAGAAACTGTATGCTCATTAACCATTAGATGTAGGTGTGTGTAAGTGTAGCTCGAATCATTATTATAAAAAAATCCTAGTATATGGAATATACTGGTGTTGTTACAAAAGAAATGAATAAAAAGAGTTTATGGAGTTGGAGAATCAAAATAAAACAAAAGAGCATTGGAGAAGACTTTACCTTTAAATCGGGTATCTCCCTTTGGTTTGAATGAAAAGGGTTTCTTGAAGAGCTTCCTGACTAAGGAAAGTCTTTTAGGATGAGTAGAGGGATGTGGAGAGACAAAATTAGCATATATTAACTAAGCCAAAGGCTTTATAGGTGTGGTTAATGTGGTAGAGGTGGGGACCTTTTATAAGAGGAGAGGAGGGGCACTCTTGGAAAGGTATAAAATGATACTTTATTATCAAATGAGTTTCGGATTTTAATGTTCCTACATTGAAGTGTTTCAAGGATTAGGTGATAAGGGTTAGAAATATACTCATCCAATAGGTCTTTTACTAGTGTATGTCTTAGATTTTACATTATCTTTTTATTTTATTTAAATCGTTCATTAATGAGGTAATCGCTGCATCATCATGATGTCATAAATAATTTAATTTATTTAATGTCTAAAAATTATAAAAAAATACTATGATGTAGGAAATATTTTTATATTTCCAATGTATATTTATAGTCCAATATATCATTTATGTAGACAAAATATAAAATGTTTTACTCAGGTGATACATTCTTTGTTATATTTAACTTTCATTAAAAATAAAAAGATAAAAAGTCATTTTCACACAAATATGATTCAATGGGGTCCCCAAGTTTGGAACAAGGAATAACATGGTCGGCCATGACACAACCAGTAGAATTAGAACACATGTTGTGGTAATTTGTTATTATTATGATATTATTTTATTATCTTTACTACCCGATTACTAATTAATCAAGATAATTAAATATAATTTCCGTCGTTACTATTCATAATGTCCAAAAACAAAAGCGTCCTGATTACATAATTTGGACCTTCTGATTCCACATATGTAATCCATTTTACAAAATTCCAACACATAAATTGCAATAATTAATTTAAAAATAATTCCAGTTGTCAAAACAAATAGCGGGGTTTTTAGAAATAATATCAATGGAAAGTTTGGCACTCGTTTATGCCCAATTCCAAAGTGAAATTAATCCCAATGACCACCATTGGATTTAATGGTAAAAATATATTCTATTTAATATTTAAAACCTATTAAAAAATATAATCTAACCATATAATTAAATTAGATGAAAATGCAGTTTTGATGTAAAATGCAGTATTTTTCACTATTCATTAAAAAATTAACATTGTCAGAGAATTACCAAAAAATTATCCAATGTAAATTTCAATGTACCAATCATAAATAATAAGATTATTTTAATAAATATTGCTTATAAAATTGTCAAATGTTTGATTTAAAAATGGTTTTCCATCAAAATGTAGAAAAACAATATTTTAAAAGGAATATTGTATTCCATGATTAAGATTGGATTTATTCTCATTTTAAGCCTCTAAAACACTATATAATTCATTAATAGACATAGATAAGAATATCTATTATTCATTACATTCTTGGGATGTTACATCCTTCCTCCCATTAGAAAATTGTGTCCCCACAATTTATTTACTTATCGAATAAGTGGGGGTATTTATCACTCATTGCATTTTCAGATTCCCATGTTGCCTCTTCACTCATGTGGTTTTTCCAAAAACCCATTACTTGATGAATCACCTTATTCCGAAACATTTGCTTCTTGTGGTCATGAATCTGTACTGGTTGTTCCTCATAAGATAGATTCTCTTCCATCTGAACTACCTCTGGATTCAAAACATGAGAATGATCTAGCATGTACCTCTTTAACATTGAAACATGAAATGAATTGTGTACCTTAGATAAACTCGGAGGTAAAGCCACTTGGTATGAAAATGATCCAACTCTCTCCAAAATTTCATATGTTCCAATGAACCATGGACTTATCTTTCCTTTCTTACCAAATCGCATCACACTTTTCCATGGTGACACTTTGAGAAAAACATGATCACCGACCTCAAAAGAGAGATCCTTCCTCCTATTGTCTGCATAACTCTTCTGCCTGCTCTGAGATGTTCTCATGTGTTTCTGTATCATCTAAACTTTTGCTACCAACTCTTCTACCAATTCTGGTCCCATCAACATCATTTCACCAACTTCATCCCAGAAAGCTGGTGTTTGACACTGCTTCCCATATAATGCCTCAAATGGTTCCATCTTTATACTAGAATGAAAACTGTTATTAATAGAAAACTCAACCAAAGAAAGATGTTGGTCCCAACTTCCCTGATAATCCATCGAACAAGAACGTAGAATATCCTCCAAAGTCTGAATTGTTCGTTCTGACTGCCCATATGATTGAGGATGAAAATGTGTACCAAAACTAAATTCAGTACCCAACGACTTCTGAAGGCCTTTCCAAAAGTTAGAAGTAAACCTGGGATCACGATAAGGTACAATTGAGTGGGGAACTCCATGTAACCTGACTATCTCTTTAAGATACAAATGGGAATGTTGATCCTGGGTAATAGTATCTCTATAGCAAGGAAATGAGAAAATTTAGTCAACCGATCAACAATAACCCAGATTGCATTATTACCTTGAGGTGTCTTCGGCAATCCCACAACGAAGTCCATGTATATATTCTCCCATTTCCACTCTGGTACTGGTAAAGGCTGAAGCATCCCTTTAGGTAACTTCTGCACTGCTTTTACCTATTTACAAGTCATACACTTCCCAGTAAAATATGCAATATCAATTTTCATTCCATCCCACGAGTAATACTCATGAAGATCTCTTTACATCTTAGTACTGCCTGGATGAACTGAAAATGGAGAACTATGATCATCACATAACAACTCTCTCTTCAACTGTTAATCACAAGGCACAGACAATCTGTTCCCAAATATCAAAACACAATCATTACCAATGTTGAATTCAGGAAACTTACCCTACTGAACCAGCTCTACCTTTTTCGGCAACTCGTTGTCTTTCTTATATTCTTTCTTAATTCTATCTGATAGAGAAGATTTCACTAATACATGAAACAAAACAGAAGTATATCATGCACCACCAAACTTCTATGCCAATGTTCATCAAATCCTTAACCAAAGGATTACATTCCAAACACAACATTATTAATGAAGCATTACTTTTTATACTCAAAGTATCAGCCACTTTATTTTCTTTTCCCGGATGGTAATTAATTGTACAATCATAATACTTGATTAATTCTATCCATATCCTCTGTCTCATGTTCAATTCTTTCTTAGTGAATAAATACTTTAAAATTTTTTGATCGGTATATATTTCACACTTTACTCCATACAAATGATGCCTCCAAATTTTTAAAGAGAAAATAACAGTAGCTAATTCCAAATCATGTGTAGGGTAATTTAGCTCATGAGTTTTCAACTGTCATGAAGCATATGTAATTACCTAATCATTATGAATTAGGATGAAACCAAGTCCATTAAATAAAGCATCACTGTAGATAAAAAACTCACCATTCCTGGAAGGTAGTGCCAAAACTAGAGCAGTCACTAATCTTCTATTCATTTCCTGAAAACAATCATCACATTCTTTTGTCCAGATATACATAACACCCTTTCGAGATAGATTATTCATTAGACTAGATAACGGTAAAAATTTTCTATCAAATCTTCAGTAATATCCTCCAAAACCAAGGAAGCTACAAATCTCAGTTACAATTGTTGGTCTTGGTCATTCTTCAACAACTTTTGTTTTTGCAGGATCAACAGTTATCCTATATTTAGAAACAATGTGACAAAGGAAATATATTTTTTGCTACCAAAACTCACACTTGCTAAATTTTCCATACAATTTCTTTTCTTTTAAGGTTTGAAAAATAAACCTTAAATGTCTTTCATGCTCCTATTTACTTTTAGAAAACACCAAAATATCATCAAATAAACCAACCACAAACTTATCCAAGAACTCATGGAAAATTATATTCATAAGGTCCATAAATACAACAGATGCATTAGATAGCCCAAAAAGCATTAATAAAAATTCATAATGGCCATATCTTGTTCAAAACGTGGTCTTCATAATATCTTTTTCCATTACCTTAAACTGATGGTACCCCGTTCTCAGGTCAATATTTGAAAAAAATTATGCTCCCTAGAGCTGATCAAACAAATCATCGATATGAGGCAAATGATATCTGTTCGTAATAGTGATGTTATTCAAGGCTCTATAATCAATGCAATGTCTCATTAAACCAGATTTCTTTTTAATAAATAAAACAAGAGAACCCCATGGTGATGTGCTAGGTTTAATGAAACTGTTCTCCAATAAATCTTGCAATTGCTCCTTAAACTCTAAAAGTTCAGTTTGAGCCATTCGATAAGGGGGTTCTGAAATTGGCTTAGCATTAGGAACTATGTCAAATGTAAACTCAACTTCCCGATCTGGTATTATTACAGGAAACTCATCAGGAAAAACATCAGGATACTCATTTACCACTGGCACACCATTAATCTGAACAGTTCCCTTGTTTTCAATGATATGGGAAATGTAACATTCATTTCCATATTTTACAAGATTCTCGGCCTCTTGATATGTTATCAATAGTAAGGGGTCATTCTTTTACCCAAACTGATATTCTTTCTGAAAGGAAACTTCTTTAGCTCTACAGTCAATCTGAGAAATGAAAATAGAGAGCCAATCCATACCTAGGATAACATCAAACGCTAATAGAGGTAAAACAATAAGGTTTTCAAGTATGTTCTTTCCATGGATAAGGAAATTAAGATTCTTATAAATTATTTTTTCCTTAACATTTCCCCCATGTGTTTTTACCACAATTTCATGAGTCATTTATTGAGATGGTATTCCCATTTTACTAAAAAAGTTTTCAGAGATAATAGAATGTGTATACCCCGAATCAAACAACACACTGTCATAACTTGAAAAAACAAACAAAGTACCTGATACAAGTTCGTTTGATGGCCCAACATCTACTGAAGAAGTTTCAAAGGATTTCACCGCCCATTTTTGCTTGTAGTATAACTGCTTCCCATCACTCGAGCTTTTTGTCGGACACTCATTTTCATAGTGACCCATCTCATTTCACTTAAAAAATTTCACTAACTGTAAATAAAATTTGGTCATACCATCACCCTGATCTTTTTCAGTGCAATCATGAGCCTTATGTCCTATCTTACCACATCGGTAGCACTTTCCGGAATTTAGAAGACATTCCCAAGAATGAATTTTACCACATTTATCACAAACTGGAAACTTAGTTTTCTTTTCAAAGGACCTTTTTGTAGAATTCTTTCCTTTATCCTACCACCTCGGTCTATTCTTCTGCTCGTTTTTATAGAACACTTGATCATCGAGACACTCCATTTCCACATTCTCAACACATCGAACAAGCTTTTCATTACTCTTGAACTCGCAAGAAGCTAAATCCAGTCGATATTTTGGCATTAATCCTGAGTAAAAACGATTTATTTTACTATCACGGTCTCGGATAAAATTTGGAGCATACCTTGCCAATAGAGTGAACCTTTCATCATAGGCAGCCACTGAGTCTTCCTCTTGCCTCAATTCCAGGAATTGTTTTTCCATCCTAAGTAGAACAGTCTTAAGAAAATTCCTCTCAAGGAACATACCTTTGAATTCATCCCTGTCGAGAGAATCAATCTAATTAGCGTCCCTGATATTTTTATCCATCGACCACCACTGATCTGTTTCACCCTACAAACGGTAAATAGAAAGACTAACCTTTTGATTGTCTGAACACCCCATGACATCAAAAATATTCTCTAGTACTTTAATCCACCCTTCAGCTAGCACTGGGTCAGATGATCCTCTGAATGATGGGGGTTGTTGTCTCATGAAATGTTCCACCACTGACATGTTCCTCTGCGGTTGATCTGGCTGATCTCGTGCATGGATACCCCCACCATTTATCGCATGAGTCAACTGCTCCATTACTGCAACAAACTGTTCAGTTCCAATTCCAACCATCTTAGGATGTTGATTCGGATGGTCATTTCCTTCGGTATTCCTTCCTAGACCTGCTTCCCTGTTTCCTCTGTGGAAAACCATTCTAAACAAACATGTCTTAGGTGAAGTAACATAGTAACCTTCAAATACAATATCATCTAAATTTGACCATAAAAAAATATTTTTGGATAATCATTTAATATATTTCTAAATCCTAATGTTATCTAAACCGACTTCTGATACCAACTATAAGGCCCCAGCCTTAAACATTACTTAATCTTGAGTTACATAAAGAATACACGTTGATGATATTTTCAGGTTTAGAGTTTTAGAGATTTAGATCATAAAACAATCATTAAATTCCACATTTAAACAAAGTGGTTACGTAAAAGATAGTACTCATCCTTCCCATCAACGGAAACATATTTAAAATAAAACATGGATTCTTTCTTGGAACTTTTTTGACACTATCATCACATCATGTACCTTTCCCTTGACCTGTGAAAAACATTTCAAAAACATGGGATGAGCATAAAAAGCTCAGTAAGGGATATAAAAGTACGAAATGAAAACATTTGTCCATGTATGAAATCATACATTACTCATAAAACATAATCACATTAACATACCTCATCAAATCATGACTAAATCATAGAAATCATAAGACATAAAGGTAACTTGAGGCATTCATAACATTCTTACGTAGGGAGTAACCCTCATGGTTACATTTGGAATACCCATCATAGTATATTCCCTAATTCTCTTCGGAGAAACCTTAATGTTTAACTCCTTCGCGTTACCCAATGCATTGGAGGGCTATATCGGGCTCACCCGCCTATATTTTATCACATAACCACCCGTCTTTATAACAATTCCCAAGAACCATAACACAATCATATCACATAAAACATGCATAAAGGAAACATAACATTTCCACTTTTCAATCACAAGATATCAATACAACACATTGATATAAAAACATTATGAAAACTATTTTC
Organism: Viscum album; assembly: GCA_963277665.1. Classification (NCBI taxonomy): domain Eukaryota; kingdom Viridiplantae; phylum Streptophyta; class Magnoliopsida; order Santalales; family Viscaceae; genus Viscum; species Viscum album. Next base: position 135,266,093 of record OY728162.1, read on the forward strand.
AATACCAAAATAAAAGAGAAGTAAACCATGGTATTTATTTTTCATTCAAAAAAGTTATGGCTTGTAGAGGAAGCCGAAACTCAAATAATGGTCAAGATGGCGAAGAAGGCGTTGTCGCCGTATATGTATGACAATAAAACATTCCATTTTTTCATTAATTAAACGCTTCGTATAAAAATATTCCTTTTGAATAAAAGAAAAAGTTAAATGGGTTTATACACCATATAAAAGAATGTTGTGTATAAAACGTAATATGCCTCAATGAAAGGAGATTGAGACGAAGTCCCTTACCTTGGGTCAGACTTGACTCGATCATTATTTAACCTCCTGAATAATAAACTTGAGTTAATTTCTACATTATTGAGAACCTTTTTCAAGTTCATTATTCCTTTTATATCACTTATTATAATGTCATTAACACTATGTAATTATTTAAGTTAATAATGGTCGTTTTGTGGATCGTTGGTACTTGAGTCAAAAATAATCTCTTTATAATTACAAGTTGTTCATGTGGTAAAATATCAATTATATCCAGAATTATATTCATGATGTAGATATCATATATATAATATATATCCAGTATATTCATACATTTATAATATTACATAACATTTAGATGTAAGAAATGAAATTCACCATTCATGGAGACGGTAAGCCGTATGTACGCATGAACGCTACATCCATTTCTATTTCATATTTAATGGAATGAAATCATAATTAAATAAAGATATATTATAATTCCAGTATAATATCATATATATTATCATTATCTATATCCTTTATACATTCCACATATGGCATTAACGAATCAAATCACTTTGAGGAGGCGGTAGTCCGCACTTCCTAAAATGAAGATATTGTGCTTACCCATAATGGAAACCATAAAGGAATGACATAAACGAAAAATACAGAAGCTTAATGAAAACATAAAAATATTATATATCATATATAAATATATTGACATCTTAATGTCCACCTTCGAAGGTGTTATAAGAATATTGAACAATCATCGTTTTGTGATGCTGAAATTCGCCATCCACGGAAACAGTATGCTCATTAACCATTAGATGTAGGTGTGTGTATGTGTAGCTCGAATACTTATTATAAAAAAATAGTAGTCTATGGAAGATACTGGTTTTGTTACAAATGAAATGAATAAAAAATTTTAGGGGGTTGGAGAAGCAAAATATAACAAAATAGAATTAGAGAAGACTTTACCTTTGAATCGGGTAACTCCCTTTGGTTTGAACCAAAATGGTTTCTTGAAGAGCTTCCTGCCTATGGTAAGGCTTCTAAGATGAGGAGTGGGATGTGGAGAGACAAAATGAGCAAAGATTTGCCTAACCAAAGGCTTGAGAGGTGTGGGTAAATAGGTAGAGGTGGGGGCCTTTTATAAGAGGAGAGGAGGGGCACTCTTTGAAAGGTATAAAATGTTACTTTATTTTCTAATGAGTTTCGGATTTTTATGGTCCCACATTGATGTGTTTCTAGGATAAGGTGATAATGGTTCATAATATACTCATAAAATAGGTCTTTGACAAGTTTAATTCTTAGATTTTACATTATATTTTTATTTTATTTAAATCGTTCATTAATGAGGTAATCGCTGCATCATCATGATGTCATAAATAATTTAATTTATTTAATGTATAAAAATTATAGAAAAATACTATGATATAGGAAATATTTTTATCTTTCCGATGACTTATTATAGACTAATATATCATTTATTTAGACAAAATTAAATATTATTTACTCAGGTGATACATTCTCTGTTTTATTTAACTTTATTTAAAAATAAAAAGATAAAAAGTCATTATCAGACAAATGTGATTCCATCGGGTCCCCAAGTTTAAAAAAAGGTATACCATGGTCGGCCATTACACAACCAGTAGAATTAGAACACATGTTGTGGTAATTTTTTATTATTATTATATTATTTTATTATCCTTACTACCCGATTAATAATTAATCAAGATAATTAAGGATAATTACCATCTTTACTATTCATAATGTCAAAAAACAAAAGCATATTGATTACATAATTAGGAACTTCTGATTCCAAATATGTAATAAATTTTACCAAATTCCAAACACATAAATTGCAATAATTAATTTAAATATAATTCCTATTGTCAAAACAAATAGTGGGTTTTTTAGAAATAATATCAATGAAAAGTTTGCAACTTATTTATGCCCAATTCCAAAGTGAAATTAATCTCAATGATCACAATTGGATTTCATGGTAAAAATATATTCTATTTAAACATTAATACCAATAAAAAAGATAATATAACCAGATAATTAAATTAGATGAAAATGTAGTTTTGATGTAAAATCCATTATTTTTCACTATTCATTAAAAAATGAACATTGTCAGAAAATTACCAAAAAACTATCCAAAGTAAATTTCAATGTCCCCATCATAAAGAATAAGTTTATTTTGACAAATAGAGCTTATAAAAGTGTCAAAATTTTGATTTTAAAAATGGTTTTCCATCAAAAGGCAGTAAAATAATCTTTTAGAAATATTAGTGTATTTTATGCTTAAGATTGGATTTATTCTCATTTTAAGCCTCTAAAACAAAATATAATTCATGAATAGACATAGATAAGAATATCTATTATTCATTACATACTTGGGATGTTACATCTCATGGGTGAAAATACCCACTTTGGGGCCGAATTCTCCCCAAGATAGAAAAACAATTGAATATATATAAGTCACTAAACTATTCATGTATGATGCAACTGATGCATAACTCATCTTTTTATTGAAACAAAACAATTTTACAAGATATAATAGATTATTTCATTTAATTAATTTTATTATCATAACAAAATATCTTTTTTAAATTATAAATTCATTTCATGAAACTTGTAAAGGGGAAAAAAGTTTGAATTCTATATACCATTTTAATTACCCAAACTAAACACCAAACCAACCCATCCCACGTTCCATGTTTGAAAGGAATAGTCCAAGAAGAATAATTCTACCTATATCATAGAATTATTATGGACTTTTATTTTTGAAGAAGAAAATTCAAAGGATCTACATAATTCCAATGACATTGATTACATAGTTAAATAAAAAAATAGATTTAGCAAGACAACTGGCTTATGGCATATCGCTAGCCCTTAAGAGAGAAAAAATGAAAATATGAGAAAATACAGAGGGGACATATATATTTTTTCAAGATTATTCCATATTCCCAATGAAAATCTAAGATTTATAATAGAACATAATTAAATGATAATGTGGGTAATTTCTATAAAAATAGGGCATGAGATATAAACCTGAAGGAACTCATGAGGCCACAAAATAAAATAAGAAATAATAAAGATTGACCCATAGAAATACCATGAGGGTTTGATATAAAAAAAATAGGACCTCAAATGACCACGGAGTGAAGGATCCTCATCAATGTATATAGCAGATTAAACGGGTCTGTATAGGGGTATTTTTAGACTAATGTAGTGAATCAATGATGTGAATTATTTAAGGGAAAAGTGGGGAAAATAGCCACATTAACCCAATTAAATAAATAAAAATAGGGGGAAATCAGTGGGACAATGGACTCAAATATATTTGTGGTGAGTAATTGTCATATCTTATGGGGTCGCTAGAATGTCATTGTTCCCAACATCCCTTACAAGACTCCTGGTTTATCATAAGCTAGTCGGTGGGACATAAAAAACATATTGTAGTCCCATATCATGTACCCAGACCCCTCGTTTAATCATACTAGCCTTTCCACCACTAAAACAAGATAAATCGAATGTAGCACGTTGGTTTTAGAGGAAAAAATTGATAATAATATACCTCATGATTGTGGAGGGTGATACAAACTCCCCACTATGATAATATCTATTCCATAAGCTGCATCCTCGAGTATCACTAGTATTTATTAATGAATATATAAGACCATTGGGTATGGTAATCCTATTTCCACTCCCACATATCCTCATAATTTCATCTATGATGGGAAGATATTAATATCACGTGAATTGAATTTCCATTGATGGTTTTCTCACTATGATATTGTATGATAATTAGTTTTCCTTAAAGGATTCTTTAGACTCCAGGTTGATGTAATCAATAACAATAAAATGTGACAAGATAGGATAATTTTTTCAAACTTGGGGGTCATAGAAAACATCATTTATAATTTTTTACATTTTCATGATTAAAATGTGGTAATCCATGGGGATGAAACTCACTATAACCTCAAATGTCCAATGGATCCTCGATGCAAACTTCCTATTCTTTAGAATATATTATTTCCTTGGCCTCAGTGGAAAACATAATAAAACATAATCTTCATACTTAAAAAACATTGGAATTAATATTATATATAAATTTTATAAGATCCTTCATTTATTGTTCTTCAACCACTTCATATTAAATTGTATTTTTATAGAGGTCTCATGCACTAGGTTGTCCTAGGTATTATGGACTCACTAACTTCCAACAGACACAAAAAAGATTGGCATGGATTACTATACAATAAAATTAAAAGATCCATATAAATGGATACCAATTAAATATTAGTATGATTGAAATATTCCAGGCCTAGATGACCCTCCCATGGTAGATGTAGATCAAGGACTCATTCCAGAATCATGTTCTCTATCACCTGAATGATATGATTTGATTTAAAATACATCTTTGGGTGATAAGGTGTTCTTATATGAACCCATGATCAACATTCCTTTTAATGGCCCTATTATAATCACTATACTAAATGGACATCTCAATCTTATATGATTCCCTATAGCACCCCAATCATTCAAACAACCTAAAAGACATATATCGTTCAAAGATCATCAACTGTGGAAGTATTATTGATGGCTAATAAGTCTTATAACTTTATTAAATGATCAATGATAACACATAATTTACCATTTACATGATGATTTCACAGAATGGCCATAAAAATTCCATCACCTTGTCATCCCACTTCCACACTGTAATAAAAATGTCTGGACAAGACCAATAGATACTGATGCTCATCATTCCCTTTTTGTCGACTTATGTATTGATAAGAAAAACTAGTTATGTATTTATTTTTCAAGAAATAAATATTTCCTTCTCACATCGTGATAAATATTGTTCAACTCTATATACACATCCCATATCATATAGTGGTAGTACTTCCTCAATTCCACAAAAATGCCTGCGGTATCTACCACTCAGCCTCAGACATATGTACTCTCATCCTCATCTAAAGACCAATAAAATGGGGATACCCACAATATAATATTTTATATCATCATGAGATAGTGGAAAAAATTAACTTGGCCTAGTTCACCTTTTAAAAAAGTGAGGAAGTAGTGGATATGAAATTTAACCTTGATCTTCCTAGGTACCACTATAAATCTAAAGAAATTTAAGAAAACAAGATCATGATCATTCACTAAAAACTAAACTTCTAAATAACCTATTAATGTGTTTACTAACTAAAATAATACACCAATTCCTTCCCCTTCATAAGAATATAATTATGTTTAATTTTAAATGATTATAAGTACTAAATATGCCTTATTTGAGTTAGATTTAGGTTATTCTATTATAAATGGTATATTAAAATTTTATGATCTGAATAAACCACAAACCTCTCACCCATGAAGTAGTTATACCAATATATTATTTTTTTACCACTATAGGGAGCTCTAAATAATGTTTTTTATAGATATGTTCATGTGGTCTCAACATCCTGGACTTATAAGACACCACTCTACCATCCTTCATAATAACTACTCATAATTCAACACCTAATATATCATAATATAATGTGTAACCCTATCCTTACTCATGTGATGTAAATTCGGCATAGACATAATCCTCTAATTTTGATATACAAGGTTGTGTTAGTATGAATAGAAGAAACAACCATCTCTAAATTCTTGTTGAAGCCTGTCAAACCCACCACCATGGGGGATAAGTCTTAGATAAATATAAAGTAATATTTAACAATCCCAAATAATCATCATTTGTCAAAAAAATATTAGGGCATATCCAAATATAACACAATATCAAGAAAATCATGATCTATCAAACCCCTAGCTTTATAAATTATATTGAATAAGAATCATACTCGATCCAACCAAAATCACAATTTATATAATTCAACATAAATTTGTTGATCTAAAACCATTCCCAAAACCATCTCCATATGTCTAGCATGTTGCTATATTATCTTATAGACACAACTATTTCAAAAATAATGAAAAAATAAATACAATCTAAATACTGATGGATAACTCTATTTATTAGATCCATGAATTCATATGAGTAATTTATCATCCCTAATTGCATAATAAGGAACTCATAAAGACTTCACCTGATATAATAGTATATATATATAAATAATATAATATTGATACACTCTGATCTAGTGGTACCCCGAACATAAATCATTCAGGGATAAAATTCCGGCACAATTGAGTTATTCAAATAAATAATTTTTGTGTTGTAGTGGATATATGTTCTAAATTATATCCTAGTTAAGTCTTCAATATTATCTTTATAATTTCAATTATTAATCTACATTTTTTTAAAAAAATAATCAGGGGAACCAATGAGGACATGATTAGTTCAATGAACCCATTTACTTCCAAATCATCCTACTAACCATTCAATTATAGCATCGATTTTAATGTTATTACATAAGGGGAATATGAATAGTTTCTTTGCATCATATGAACTCATAAATAATGAAAATTGCATGCTGAGTTGGTAATTTTGTGAAGTCCACTAGAAGAAATTCCTAAAATAGAATAACCAATAATGGAGATAAATGATTACGAATCACTCCATCATCCCGAACGAGACTAGCCACCTTGGTAATGATTCCACCAAGTTGTTGAAGGTCTGATCTGGTGAAACATGTATAGACATCCCACTCTATAATATACCAAAATATTCCACACACATTGTATGTATATAAATACCATTTTATATAATAAGTGATCTAATATTCATAAATAATGACTCAATTCGTCCCAATAATTACATCAATGCCACCCATTTCAACATAATGATGTCTCATAAGAATTATAAATTTTCAATGAGTATTTCAAAACTGACAGAAATTTTAATCCCCTTTGACTTGATTTCCCAAGGTGTATTAGTAGAGAGAACACAATATAGGAACTCTCTCTTAAAACCCAAAAATTCAAAGAATTTAGCAGATTTAAAATAGTGTGATCCACCAATTTCAAATAAATAATAAGTAAGAGTTTATATAGGCAATATCATACCCCAAATTGTCAGTGGTCTGGCATCCTACACTATTGGAATATTCTGTAATGAATGAAACTTTCATACTATATGTCCTGATATATTATGTGAATTCCCTATTAAATAATTCATTTTTGACCCTAATACCCATATCCCTAAGAACCACAACCATGACCATTTCCCAAGAATCTAGTAGATACCAAATTTTTTAACTGTTCTAGAATGGCAGTTACCCCATCCCCTAAACACTGATATGGAATGTAACCTTTACCTCTACTAGCCTACCACAGACTATTACAAACATGACATACTTTTTCTATATTCCCATAAAGATGAAACTGTATAGGTGGTTGGGGGAACATAGTACTCTTGTTTCCTATGAAACCAAATTTATATTTTTGTACCTCACCACTCCCTCATGAAGGATGAAAAGAATCAATGGCCTTTATGGACTATAGACTATATATCTAGCTTGAGTCATATTCTCTTAACTTACACATACTATAAGATCCACCATGACTATGTCTTTCTCCTAAGATGGAAAGTCTCCCAACACAATGACCCTCATTAACATTCCTTTTAGTAATGTAATAATGGATCACAATATCGCAAAAGAAGAAAAAATGGGACACTTTCACCTAGACCTTGTTCTCATATTATGGACCCTTATTAGAATTATTAAATCTAGCATCTTAATCACCAGTTAAGGCCTGAAGGAACCACTAATGTTCTATAAAAGGGGTGAAAAAATCTATAACATTAATATCCCTGACATCTAGCCTTATAAAATCATAGACCCTTTCTGATTATAGGGTCTTTAGAAATATGTTGCTACATAAGTGGGTCTAATAATCCTTTCAGGTGATCCCAACATGTTTCTTCCACTAGAAAATAATGTCCCACCATCAAAATGATTCCCCACACTGCATGTAAAAAATATAAATTTCCATTTTTTCCTAAATATTCTATATATGATAAAGAATAATTTTCATAGTCTCTATCAATATCTCTAACACCTACGAAAAAACCAAACATTTGAAAAGTTGACGAGAGTAATGTTGTAATTCATGGGAGAGATTTGAGATAGTTGAATATGTCGAAGGTGGTCCCATATCCATGTCATGTACTCTATATAGGAGGCTCTCATGGATCCAATCATCTATAATAAGACTTGGTGCTGCTGGATGTTATGTACCACCCACTCGAGGGTATGCTCATACCCCCACCCATTAGATTGAGACTATAACTCTCCATGGAATAATAGCTCTATATGGATAAAAAATTATCTCATTATAGTCCATATGAAAATAATTTATCTATGTTCAGTGTAATATGACACATGTATAACAACCCATGACCTATCATGTTATACCCCATGAAAATTATTACATATTAGTTATATTAATGTTTTTTCATGGTATTAAACATTTATTATTTCTATTCAAACTCCTAAAACATTATCTTCTGGTTTTAATTTATACGGTATGATCAAATACATTTTCATTCTTAAGTGACATGGTAAAAAACCTTATAGTTTTCCTAATGATGTTTTACAAAAGCAAGACTTCAATTGAACAGTCTATTATAGGCCTTTATAACAATGTACAATCTCAGAAATTATCTATATAATATTTCATAATAGTATTATATGGTGATACATCATAAAATACGCTAATAACACTTAAAATTATCAAACCCATTTTATTTTTATCCTGATGGAATTAAACATATGTAAATCATTTAATTATTTTTAATGACCAAATGAAAAAAAATCGACATGCTTGGTCTAATGTATGAATTAACACATTCTATCCTATTGTATAGTCCCATGATACTAAATACAAATAATTATTAATAATGAAACCCAAGTGCACCACCCATGGAAGAAATAAATTAGCTATAAAAGTAAACATTATGGTAAATCGACACCTAGACACTTAGGTTTTTTCTTAATTTTGAGTTAGCTATACCTATGGATGATCTGATTAATAATACCTAAAATAGAGTAATCTCATGAAAACCATCCCAATTCGTAATAATAAACAAATGGACACTATAATACAACTCTCTAATTTCTCACATCCATGGAACACTAATCAGTTTCTAGATAAATTATCTCTTCTAACCATTGATTAATCTCACTATACGCTAGAAGATTCCAGATAGAGGAAAGGGTTTCATAAGATACTATAGGGTTCTCATACACAATGGTTAGAGTGTCATGATAGAAAAAAGAAAATAATAGAAATATCATATATCCCATAACATCATAGGAAACATTGATATATAATTATAAACTAAACATAAACCATGTAATACACAAAAATGATTCTATAATAGATAGTCAAGAGTAATAAAAGTAAAAAATTATATAAAAAGGTAAATAAAATGTTCAGAAAAAAAATATACAATAATAAATTTTAGATTGATGTCTATCATAGAACCCATCCCCCAAATACATCCTAGAACACAACCACACATTTTCTAATGGCCACTTTCCCATGTCCCAAACTATATGAATCAAATTTTCTTAGGAACTAGACATCGGCCCGTGAAGGGTGTGGGTGTGACTTAGTTGGACAACACGAATAGAATCCCTAAATAATATTGTCTAAAAAGATAGTGCATATTCTGGTTTCATACGTAATAAAACAAAATAACATGTAGAATAAATAAAATAAATATACTCAAATCAAGTTCTCTATGGTAGAATCTGAGATCAGACCCACCTGAATTATCTAGTGTTGGATGTCTATGAGCACCTAATATAGGCTGTTCATACAAAAACCACTCGCATTGAGGGACAATATAATTATCCTCAACCAAACAACTAAATATCTATAAGTTAGTAAATGGTTTATGTATAATGAAACTAAGTAATAACACATAATTTTAATTATATAAAACTATACCTCAATGTATAAGTTTTCAATCACATTTACTAATTTATTACCAAATCAAAATAAAAATTTTAAAACGTGAACTATATTTGATGTTGTTTATTAAGTGGAAAATAATTTTCTAATTACAATTACCATGTCTAATTTCCCAAACTAAACACCAAACCTACTGATGTTCCAAATTTCCAAGTAGTTATCTAAGAGAAATAATCATAAATATGGGCTATCAAAATCATACACATTTCCTTTGATATGATTAAAACTCAAGTGTTGTATAGCATGGCAAGGAATTGGATTAAGGAAATAAATAAAAAATTTATGTCAATCAAGGAAATTGGGTGGAAGAATTTTTCTAGAACATATAATAAAAAACATGGCTAATGAAATATAATTAGGGTCCATCTATATAAATCCTAGAAGATTCAACATTCCAAAGGCAAATCATAGATTTAACATAGAATATAAGAAAATAATAAATTAGTTAAATTCACAAAAATTGGTAATATGATCTAATCATGAAGGAATCATAGTACAATAAAAGAAAACAATAATGAGGAAGATGGAGACACAGAGATAAAAAACATTCCTTGATTTACCTAAAAGGGGTATAAAATGGCCATGGATTTAGGTAAAATCATTAAAGAAGAATTTAGAAGTAATGGATGTGTGTAGGGTTTTTATTGGGCCAAAATATGGGAGAAATTGGGTAGTAGTTTGATGGTAAAAGGGGGGTATATGACCACATTTTCCCTATTGAAAAATGAAAGGGGGTAACAGTTTTCAGTATTTGGGTCAATGGTCCATCAATGTTCCTAAATAGCCTTATAGGGATCTTGTTTTTCAACTTTATAACCATTTTCCCTAGTTCAATGATCTATTTGGACTAGAACATTATGATGCATTTAAAACTCATGGATCCATCCCTTTAGTTCACTACATATAGCATCCAAACCATTATAACAGGCATAATCCAATATAATGAATAGGGTTTTGTAGAAAAATAGAGAATAATGTACACCATGAAAGGGGTGTGTGTTACAACTACTAACCCATGGGTGTTCCCAATTCCCCAAGGTAATGTGTCTATAAATAAAAATCTATGATTATGTTTTGGGGAGAATTTACCATCATTGAGTAATATAATAAATAAATTTTTTAATATTTCAGGGAACCAATATAGATAATCTATACATTGAATGTTCGTAGGAAAAATTTACATACTATTCCATGAAAAATACATAGTAACATAAACTAATAATGAAATATCTATATAAATTCATCTATAATTTAATCCCATTCTAGGTGTATCTATACAAAGAAAATCATGTATGATAAAATAAAATCATCATTAAAATGTATAATAGGTATGGTGAAAATACTGATCCTTCAAAACATGTCCTTCCTCACAAATATCCCATACATACTGTATAAAAAAAGATACACCTATTTCAGCCAAATAAAAAATTCATCAAAAATCTATATACACAACTTCATATACATAATATATAGTGAGTCAAACTATCTATCAGGGTTCCCAAAAAGGGTGTTACCATGAATATGAAATAAAGAACCACCAAATATGTCTCATAACATATTTTTTATTAACATTTGAATGAATGAACATGGTTATTCATTTATTTACAAATAAAAAAATGTTTTCTAAGTATTCATTAATAATTGTAAATAAAAGGGAACATAAGTAGTGAATGGATAAATGATAATTATAAAAAATACTACTCTATATCGAGAGGGTATATACATATACATACAACCATCGATCAAAGAAAAAAATTTAGGATTAATTAATTTAATGATTAAGGTTGAAACACTCATACATGGGGAAATAGAATCATGTATTACGAGTTGGAGTGTAATACCATTCTTAGAGAGAATGGTATTACTAAAAGAAATTTAATTGAAATATTACATCACATCTTAGGGGGTAGATAATACTATAAAATTTGTTAGATAAATATGATCACATTCTAAACCTTCAACATAAACATCCAAAATCTGTTTACTTAAGTATGATTATTATACAACAGAAATATACAACTTCCATCACTAAAAATTATACAAATAAATATCATCGAAAAATATATAATATCCAACTACTTAATTTACGAAAGAACTCTAGTATTATGAATAACTAATAAAATTAACAATAATATAAATATGAAAATAATAGTTTCGAAATAATTATTTTTTTGCAATCGAATGGGGAATAAAATGAATTCATGGATGTTGAATAAAAAATAAAAAATGGATCATAAATTCAAATATTAACAAGGCATAAAGTAATGAATTCACTAGTATATACTAAAGGGTGACCAATCCAATGATCAACGTTAAAATTATTTATATCGAACCTATAATTATATCCATTGAAAAATAATATATGAAGTAAAATTTTTTTCAATTAAATACATAAAATTTTATTTCTGAGAGTTCTTAATCTAATTTGGATTTATTCTTTTAAAACTCAAATTATGAAAAACTCAATTTAAGGGATGGATTTTATATATGATCCTTTTCCAATTTTTACTCATATTTCACTAAGGGAAAATAAATTTATCGGGACCACTAACACATAAAATAATCAATCTAAATCATTGAAAAGAGTTTTTAGAGAATATTTTGAATAATGAGATACCCTTCGTTGTAGTTTTATATAAAATATACATATGTAGATAATGTTTTTATATAAAAACCATTTACCACAAAATTATATGAATACTACCCTTTTAGTGTAAAAAAATTATTAAGATCCATTTTATGAAAATAAAAAATGCATTGAAACTATGATTGTTAATCCACCTAATAACAACTTCCGAATTAGTTAATCAATCCATTATCTCTTAACATATTAAATATCACAACCAAGGTTAATCATTAATATTTGGATTACAAGTTATTTTTTCAAATATGTAAATAATTGACTTCCTTTAAATATATTACAAAAAATCAAATTTTATTAAGGAAATTTCAAATTGTAAAAACATAATATTTAAAAACCAATTAACATATACTATTTTGTCTCAAAATAATATAACATAATTAGGAACCAAAATTTACCTCATTTCATCACCCTAGTCTAGGAAAGATAATTTTTATGATACCTAATCAAAATAAAAAAATGTGATATTCTTTAAACATATTACAAAAAATAAAATTGTAGATTTAAAAACCTTTTGAAACATTATGTAATTTATATTAATGATAACGTAGATATAAAAGTATATTAATAATTAAAACACACAATTTCACCAACCATGTTTATGAAAAGAGTTTCACTTTTATAATTAAACATTCATTATATCTATATTAAATACACCATGTGATAATATTACTATGTAAACAATTTCAATAAAAATACAATTATGATATTCTAAACATTATGTATTCAAATTAACAAATAAAATAAATAATTAAAATTGTACCAAAAATTACTTTTCTCAAGGCATGCAATCAAGGATTTATATTATCAAGTATAAAAAAATCGCATAGCATCTTATAAAATTACACTTAAAAATATTTAGCATGTTTTATGAGAATACCATTGAAAATTATTCATTAATAGTTTTCAAAATTGATGATTCACATTATTATTAATTTATATAATATGTTAGGGAATTCACTATATAAATATTAAGAAATAACCAATAAGATTGAGAGAACCTAGTAGAATAATTTAATATATTTATACATATAAATAATAAATAATAATATTAAAATAAATTCATATCAATCCTTTTTAATACCAGAAAAACAACAAGATTTTATTCCTTAAATTGAATAAGATTGAAGGAGGGGATGGATAAAACAAGAAGAATCTATGGAAGGGATCTTAGCAGACCTTGAAAAATGGTGTTCGATGGGATCTATTTTATGGTGAATTTATTGAAAAATTGGAAAAATTTACACCATTTTAATAAATAATTATTCCTTAGTGCACTAGGTATCCATTACAAGTACATTATATACTCCATAGTCCCTCTAAAACCACCCCTCGCTACCAGGCATCATCAAGTACCTTATACCCCAAATAAGGTACCTCATGCCACTTTAGTTTTTTAATTGTATGTACCACCACCTCTTAAGATAAATTAAAACCTCTAAAATCAAACATAGAATCAATACACCTCCAAAAAAACCTAATAATCCATTCGTAAGACATATAATTAATGTTCATGTTCTATAAAGAAATTTTAACACCTCTCAAAAAAAATTCAAATATTTTCACACCGTCATCACATCTATAAATAATTTAATCCAAATTCCATATTATATATATTCAAATAGTCATGGGTATTTATAGACTAAATTTATAATTTTATCCTATTAAAAATCAATAATAGAGTACTCCTTGACTGATTAAATATATATTTTTAGTATAACATTCGTTATTAAAGTGAAGGGATAAAAGTTAAATATGTCTAATAATAGAGGTTTTGATAGAAATTTACTTCGTTATCCACCAAATGGAAGAGGATATCATTTCTATATTATGATATAGAGATCATAATTGATTTTTTTATTTTTAAACTAATGGAAAACAAGTCAGAAAAAATTGTATAATGAAGAACTAGTTTTTTAATTTATGAAAATTAAATAAAAATTATTAGATAGGAAAATAAAAATTCTAAAAATGATTAATATTATATTCATATTCATGATGAATATAACATTACAAAATTTTCAATATGTGGAATTAAAAACATAATATTCATATATATTATATTATTTCACATGATTTCCATTTACACATAATAAAAACTCACAACCCAATAAACACATGGTTTAGTGTCATTGGAGATTTGATACACAACCATCTTATTTTCACATAATACGTCAAAATATCCCCAAAAAAATTCTCCAAAGATGATACCATTTTATAAATTTTGTTTATTATATTCTTATTCATTACATAAGAATTAAAAACATAATAAAAGGGTCACCTTATATTCTCAGTATCGAATAAAAAATATGTGATGTAATTTTATATAGAAAAATACACCATAATTAATATTATAAGTGAGCATAAGATGTACATATTTGTCTTCTTGAGAGTAATACTGTTATATAACCATAAAATGACAAAATTATACATAAAAAATCTTCAACCATAATACCAAAATCAAAATATAAGATTTTGGAATAATATATCAAATATATTGAGGAGTTTTGAAATACATTTAAATTAAGAACATGTATAAGAAAAGATAATCATATCGTCTGTTGAGTTTCACTCTCTAGAACATCATGAAAAAGATAAAAACATGTATCATAACCTAGTTATATTGGATAAACTCTAATGTACGAAAACATAAAATCTCATGAGATATATGTATCACCCAATTCATTTTAGGGATATATATTCCCATGCCCTCCCATTTAATAATGATAAATTATACAAATGTTTTCCATGTGAATATTAGAACATTATTAAATACATTATATAATAATTAATCCTTGAGAATGAAATGTGTTTAACAAAAAATAACATGACATATAAATAAATCATTTGAAGAAAAATGTGGTTGATTTAGTTAGACCATATCCCTAGTGAGTTTTAATTTTTATTGATTGATTATAACAAAATAAGATATCTGAATTATAATAAATAAATTTAAAGTTTGATAAAAATTTATTTAAAATTGAGAAGATATATTTCTGAAACCTTATTATAGAAAAAAAGGAATTCATAAAAAATTTAATAATATAATATCAATGAGGATTATATTTTATTAATCATTGAATAATAAAATATTAAAGGGAAGCTTTGAAAAGATGAATTTGGTTGGAGAAAGTTACAATGATTAAAATGTAATGTTAGTGCGGTAAAACTATCAATTACATAATTTTTAATTTAATAAAATACAATAAAAATATATTCATAATTAATAATTGTTTTTTATATAGGTAAATACATGAAACATTATAAATAATTGAGACTTAGATGAAAAATATTCCAAATAATATAGAATAGATAAATTAAATTCAATGTAAAACATATTTTTGGTTGAATTATGAATCTAGGATAGAGGAAATGTTAATAAGAAATATAAAGAAATAAATTAATATAGGATAATAATATAAATGTGTACATATAAAAAATTACAAAAAAATTCCCACAATAATATTTGAACATATAAAATCTCAATATTAAAGAGATATTGGATGAGAAACATTTTCTATTACTCATAAATCTTATGAATATGCTTTAACCCACTATAAAATAAATATAGAAATATTAACCACCTATTTTAAAAAATTATTCTTATATATTTACTTTTTAAATATACATTTTTATTAATTTAGTACAAATAAATTATTTTTTTATAGTTTCTTTCCATCAGAGGATGTTAATATTTTTTATTGATTCATAAAAATTTTTGTTTGGTGATGTTGATCCCCAATCATATATAAAATATTCATAATTAATAGATTAATAATGGTATATAAATAATATTTTTTTTATTTTTTTTAATGTTCTATGTTAATTTTATGGATGGTGAAACTATTATTTGTAATAATAAAATTCATTATGTTCATGTTTCAGAAAAATTACATATGACAATGGTTAAATTTATAATGATCATTAATTTTTGTTTGACCCCCCCAATAACCAAAATAATAACATAATTTACTCTTTAATGTTATAAATTATTGTCCATGATGTATTTATTCTAAACAATGATATAATGTATAAAGATATTGTAGCATAATTTATTTCGGTGGATGAACTGATCCTGACAAGAACATGTCACACTTTTGAATGAGTAAGTGTACAGACATGTATTATAGTAATATGATATCAAAATAATTTTAATGATGTTAGTATTACATAATAATAATGGTGAATTATAATTTCTAATACTATATAATATATGTTAATTGAAAATGATATAAGAGTATGTGATAATTTCATTGTTGAATTCACTCCTCGAAATAAGTTTCATTAAATTGAATGATTTGGCCATATTTCATACGACCCAAAATAAATTGAATGAGAAATTTTGGAGAAATAATTTTTTATTAATTAAATTGTAAATTAAATGAGATATATTCTTTGTGAAGGTTATAAAATTATTCCTTTAAGTGGTAAGTTGGAGTGGTATTTCCACAAATAATCATTTATTAATGTGTAAAAATTTCCCTTATACAAGGAAAGTGGATCCCACATGTAAACATAATATATATAAGTCATGAAAACAATAATTCCTAGAATTTTCAGATAATTTTATAGGTATTTTAGGACTTCTCCCCTAAATTTAAAATGATACATATTTTTACCTTTACTATGGTAATTCAATTTATAAGTTGTTAAATTATATTATTCTACCAATATTTAAATTTACCCGATTGTCATGTTTTTATTTGTAGATTACAAAAATGAAATATTTTATAACATATTCAATATGTTTGTTTTTGGAATATAACTTTTAAATTATATTATATAATACTTTAAAAAATTAAATTTATTAATTAAAATCAATTTCTCATGTGATTAAATATTTTATTTTACTTATTTTTTATTTCATAGTAATTAAATATATATATTTTTTCATATTTTGTATATCAAGAGTATTTTTTTAATAAATTAATTGTGTCTATAAATGGATTGTATAACACTTCTAAAATAACTCAGTGGATATAAACATTTACAATAGTAATATATATTTCCATTGAAAATTTTTCAAATTTTTACTCTTATCTATAACCATACTTAATTCTATAGAAATAATTCAAACTATTTGATTATTTTTTACACAAACTATCTATTATATTTATAATTTTCACATATTAATATTATTATAATCTGTTGAATGATCTTCTAAAAAAATCACATGGATGGTTATTTTACATTTGTAGCATTTTTAACCCATAACATTATTTATCTTCAAATTTTAATATTCACATATTATATTTCAATATAATAATTTATTTTTAATGTTATTATTTTTAATATTAAATTTTATTAAAATATAAAATACATTTATTTTGTTTTTTGTATCATGAAGAATATTTTATTCAAGAAATAAACGGAATAAAAAATTTGTTGTTACATTCTACCCCTAAAAATAATGGGCCTTGAATTATTATTAAAAAGATAAAAATACATTATGGTACTTTTCATAATTTCATATTTATATTCTCATATCACTTACTCAAAATTATGATATCTCTATAGAACATTTACAATTTGTGTGGTCCGATTTCCTATTACTTTATTTTATGATCCTAGGTCTTTACCAATTGTTCCTCACAAGGGATATCATTTCAAGTTGTACAACCATATAATTTAGTAGATGTAATGTTTCACAATCCCACCCCTCCACTGGTAACCCTGATAGACCAGTAATAAGAAAAAGGAGTGACCCTACAATGTCACCTCTAATAATCCCCAAGTTGAGGAAAATCACCAAGGGTATAAAAAATATATTGTGAGGAATTACTATCAATTTATAAATTTATGACAAGTGATAATAGGAGAAAATACCATAAACACCACAAAATATAAAATAAACCAATGTCAATAGAAATAAATATAGTAATTAATGTCACTTCTTATAAGGTAAATCTATAAAAATGTAAAAGACACGTCAAATTCATCATCACCAAACAAAAGATCCAGCTTTAGGCCTAACTATTATAGAACTATCACCAAAAAGATCATAATAACCTATATGATGTATAAAATGGGCTGAGAGTAACATTTATACTCAGTTATATCATCATTAGGACCTCTAATGAAAATTTTAAAAAAGCATACTAATATTACAGTGAGTAATGAGAAGATCCATGAATCACCGATTATGTAATCTACCCATTCCCAGCCCCATCAAGGGTCACTCACCAAGTATGCAATCCAATTATTATTAGATATAAATAAAAATATTATAATTATAGTCATCGAAAAACCACTTTTACACTTAATTGATTCCCTCGCACAAAAATGAAAATTATTTTGTGTTCCCATCCCTTATTGTTAATGTGGGTACGGACACATTCGTTCCAACCTCATGTAATACAGGGTACGTCATCATGTGATAAATTAGGGAAGAAATACCCATATCATGTACAATATCCTCATCACCAACCATAAAAAACATCCTACACATCATAATATAACGGTATTAAGGTATTTTGAACATGAAAGAAACCAACCACATGATCACGACCAACCATGAATTCTACCATCATATAACCATTATTCATTTTCTCCACTTTTTCAGGTACACCACATGACACTCACACATATTTCATGATCATACACACCTTATCACATCATATAAAGTCTAATTATAATGGGAGATAAAGGAATTGTGGGTACTCAGTGATCTTTCCTCACTAACTAGGATATTGGGGTAAAAACCTAGAAAGAAACCCATTATAGACGTTCTAAAATACTCATCACAGGTGGGTTGTATTAATGAATCAAAAAAATAGAAGGTATAATAGATACAAAAATATTTTATCCCTAGGATTCATTCCAATATTCCTATAATAATTCATTTATTCTTCCACTTCACCTCCACTACCCATCCACAACCATGACTACTACTATAACACACACCATCCAATAACCACACAAAGAAACCATAACAACTATCTAAAATTCCTTTTCTATTTATTAATTCATTGAATTCGAAATTTCTATTTGAAAACTAAAATTAGGTTTATTATAAATGTTTTTACCATATTTAGTAACAAAGCCACCTCCAACCATTACACACATTTATTCTTATCCTCTACTCATTTTTTTGTGCATCTATATTTTAATTACAATTTGAATATAAATTTCAACCAAGTGGATTATCTAAATTTAGTTAATATCCCACTTAATTTTATTCCAACCACAACCCAATTTTTTCATTAATTAATACATCCCATTCCATGTTACTTGGAATCATAATGAAACCAGACATAAAATATAATACCTACAACAAAGTAATAATAGGTATATAACATATTGATAAGAATATTTATTTCAAAGGTCTATGCCAATGAAATTCACATCCGGATTATTCAAATACGTCATTTAATTAATCACTTTTATTATTATTTAATTATGTCAAGCTATTCTTATAAACAATCGCATAAAAATCATATTTTTATGGATAAAATACTAAAATAATCTTGGGCCACACCCAATTAATAGTGACACAAAATATTATTTATTTAATGTTTAAAAGTAAAAAGAAAACATTGATATTTTCGGATTAACATTCCACATATATATTTTAAGGATCTAATATCACTTAGTTAATGTTATTATAGTAAAAAACCACCGAAAATTAATATTTTCATAGCAATTTAATATAATGGAAATCATGGGGCTAATAGAAATAATCATCCTAAGTCAATGAAGTCCATGTAAATTCTAAAGGATTAGAAAAACATATATATTTTAAGGATCTAATATCACTTTATTATAATAATTATTTATATCTATTTTACTTCAAAATTTACTTTTTCAGTAACTCATTCTATTTTAGTTCATGAAAAAAACTAATATCAATATAACATGAAATAATACTAAGGTATATAGAAAACAAAGGCATAACACTTCCATTTCCTTATTTTCATCTTCCAGCTTTTTATTTTATTTATATTAATTCATAATCATTACAAAATGAAGAAATATTAACGATAAAATCTAAAGTTAAACAACGATATGGGGTCAACACATGTATCCCCTACATGGAGATATTACTTATGGGACACACAATGGAGACAATGGAGAAAATTATATGAGTTCTAAAAAGATGTAGGAAGGGCTCAGACGGATCACTAAAGGTTAACTGATCTGAAATAGTGATTTTTTGATCATGCAAACTCATTAAAAATTGATAAATATCAATGATAAGGAAAATACCATATATATATATATAATGTAAATACTATTTCCTAATTCTCCCCCATGGATTTTTAGAAAACAATCTCCATACATTCTTTTTAATTCACATTAACTTGTTTTTTAATAAATTATCCTTTCATGATCCTCTTTCATATCTTAAAATCCTCTATGATTAATGATTTTATTCCAATCTCTCAATAAGAATAAAAATCACTAATTTTGATTAAATAATTATTATTATTATTTTAATTTACATTAAATATTTAAATGAATAGAAAATATTGTATTTTTGAGTAAACGGTGAAACTCTATTATAGGAATACCATGATACAAAAGGGCAATATAGATGACCCTAATATGAGTTTCCAAAGCCATGTTCCCTCACAAAAGTGTTGATAATAGTGTCTATCCAATAAATAATGAAGGAGATAACCATCAATATAGATTTCATATCATTCACATGCAAGATAAAAAACATGCCTTACCATCACAAAATTCTTTAAAGACTACCCCTAACCACTCCCACTCCATGAACTACTCAATGTGGGGGATATATATCTTTTTTCTCCATCGATGATAAAGATAACGATATATAGAATCTGTACTAATTATTTTTCCCTAACTCTAATTATTTTCCCTAGCATACCCTCATGAATTAACAAGACCCTACATTATTTCCCATTCCCGTATTACATTTGTGTGGTTTCATGTAAACATTACTTTTGAAATATCCAAAATGGATGTTTAAATCCATATAGTTCACCTAAAACTATAAATTATCAAAAAACATGCACATACATCAAAAATACATCCAAGTGCCCAGAAAATAGAAATGGAGTAGTCTGAATATCATAGACATTACATGATGTATCTAGTATGTACTTCCTAAAAAGTGATACATGGAACACATTAAGAACTTGTTATAGAAATGTTGGAGGTGGAAGGTGATAAGATAACATCTACATACAATCATGGATCTTGAAGTAAATGATGTATTAAAAGATAAACTTTGGTGTCATATTAAATCTAATAACCCTCTTCCATAGTGATATTCAATTGAATACCATCTACCCAACATCAAGCTATAAATATCAAAAAAAAATATTAATATATATTTTCTATATAGTTTATAATGATTTTATAAATCCCAAAATGGTTTTAATCTTACCTAACATTTCTTAAATAGGATATTATCCCAACAAATATATATCTATAACATCATATGAATATATTTATCTAATTTACCTATAATTTAAAAACCCCAAATCAAGCTACCAAGATTCATTTTCTTAATGCATTGGTAACGTAAATAATCAAATGTTTATTTTTTTGAAATCTAGATACTTGTTTCAAAATTATACTTAAATTAAAAAAATAATATATCATATTTACACATAAAGTATTATTATTGCTATATTTCTTATACATGTATCACATGTACCATTCTTCATTATTTATGGGGGTATGTGAAAAAATAAAAATATTAGAAACTATGTAGACGGTAGTGTATGGTGGAATATATCATAACCTATATAATATAATAATTGTTAATTGAAGATGTATAATATAAAAATTAACATAAGCATAAAATATCCATGTATTATATTTGAAGGGGAAATAAAATAATCCCATC
This sequence comes from Viscum album, assembly GCA_963277665.1. Classification (NCBI taxonomy): domain Eukaryota; kingdom Viridiplantae; phylum Streptophyta; class Magnoliopsida; order Santalales; family Viscaceae; genus Viscum; species Viscum album. The sequence continues at coordinate 135,288,733 of OY728162.1, forward strand.
GATAAAAATAATCAATCTCATAATGATGGAATGAATATTGTTGGAAAATATAAATGGGTATAAATACACCAAATAATCAAGTTAGTTTGTCTCATGATACCAAATGATGCATTCAGAGGATATATAATTTCAAGTCATATCCATAACTTAATTTGTCCAGTGTATTCATTATTTGAATGTAATAAATAAACAGTAAAATACATAATGTTCACAAAAGAACCACTTGCATAATTTTTTTATATGTATTCAATAATTATCCATAATTAAATAAAATTTAATTTAATGATAATTTTTTCCAAATTCAAGTAAATAAATTACCTTTCTAGGTAAACACCCTTCTATCTTGATTATTAAATATAGAGTGTTCTAACTAGATAGAGTTTAGGGTATATAACTATGTCAATATTATAAAAACAAATTAAATTATGAAAGTTTTTTAGAATATATTCATGTGACATAGAACATAGTTAAGGTGGAGAATGATAAATTGTAGATTTAGAGATAAAGAGTGACAGAGAACATAATCACAAGACACAAATAAAATGGTATGAGATACCCCATTAGGTAATGTATGTTATAAGATATAAATTAATAATTTAATTTAAAAGTCAATAATATATCAAATAAAATGTAATATTAGTAATTCAAAAATAAACATAAATTTTAGGACAAAATAATGTCTATTTTATAAAAATAAATGAATATAGATTATAATTTTTACATTAAAATAAAGTCTTATAATATATACATAATCAATTTAATCTAAAAAATATATTCACGTTTTCTGAGTTGTTAAGTTTCTTTTTTTACCTTTCCAAAATTATTAAATGATTTCTAATTAATCATTTTTCTATTCTAAAAAATTTCATTATATAACATATATTTTAACTAAGATAAACTCTTTACTTATTAAAATATATATTATATTGAGTTACACAAACTATATTATGAGATCACTACTGCGGATTTCATACTTTTAGGAATTATAAAACTAATAATATATATAGTTATATAAAGAATCTATATATTCTAATTCACATTAAACTAAAATATTAATATAATATAATATTTATGATATATGGTTAAATTTAAACTCAATATATTATATTATTATTTCATTATATAATTATAATAATTTTTATTGTACACAATTATTCCTAAAAATAATATTGTTAACATATCATAATAATTTTATATAATTAACTCATAATTATGTGTTATGTTTTTATTATATCATTAATATCGTTGTAAAAGGAGATGTCAAATTAATTCTGGATTGCTTATTTTAAATACTCATATTTATTTTATGATATTTAAAACAGTTAAGAATAATATATAAAAATATATCTAGATTATTGGTTTTAAAATGAAATGAAATGAATGATGTTTTATAAAGAATATATGCTAGATATGTTCAAAAATAATTTGACGATATATCTTACAATTTAATTATTTACATGGTGTCATTTAAATACATGAATGACAATATTTATTATATGAGAGATCTATAATATGTAAATATTGATCCAAACATCCATTTAAATTAATTGAACAATATGTCTACATATATTTTAGATCATAAAAGGTCATATTAGATTTATCACCAGTTTGAAGGGGATAATTAGTAAGAAATACAATCTCTATATTCAATTCTAATTGATGGAATCATTAGAACATTGATGCAAACCTTGTTTCTCAATATCATATTATTATAATTTTCAGTCCATATAATCTTACATATTCCATTATTTATATCTTAAAAATCTGATCTAGGGAGAGAAATTATTGAATATTAGTTAATTATACTGAATATTTATGCTGACTAACCAAAAGAAAAAATGTGGGTTTTAGGCCATAGATTTATTGGAATATCCTATAAAAAACCCATGCTAATTTTATTAAATTTATATATTGGTATGGGTAATGGTTTCATCATTTCCCTATACTTCCATCATTTATATGTAACTTACATGTAGACCAAGCATCATATTGTTTACTCTCCAACTCCCCCTTCATGTTATCCTACTGAAAATACTTATTAAGATCTTTAAACCTCATTTCGATTCAATGATAAATAGATAATAATGATATATGTCTATAATATAACAAATCATTTTTCAATATTAGTATTGAAGGGACACATATTCATTTCTTGAATAATATAATTCCATCATTTCCATGATTATACATTGAGATATTTATAATCTTATTTTTATATTTATTTCACCTTTTTATGCTTCCTAGAACCCATGTACGGATGGTTGTGCAATCATTTAGAAAATATAGGATTAATAACTTTTCTTTATGATTTCTAGGTCCATACTTTGAAAATCTATGAGTGTAAAGTCTCTCTAAATCCTCATAATTATAATTTTCTTCCTACCCAAAACATCAAATACCTTTTTGTCTTTCATAGGGTATTAATATATTTGAGATTTATATTCCATAATCAACTCAAATTATCTCTTTGATACATGTTAAACTTCATTAGTGTGAATATATATATAGAACATCTGATTAGTATATATATCACTTTTTTTATAAAGCTAATGTATCCAAATTTTTAAATAACATTCAATCACTAGATTCTCTGAATCACATGTCGGGTAACTTTTCTTTTCGAAGATTAATTAACATGTGGCATAATATATCACCATGTAATATTATATATGGTCACACCCCAATACCTTATTTGTTTCATCATTGTATATCACAAAATTGACTTCTCAATAGGGTATTTTGAATAAATATATAATGACCAAATTTCTCTCAATATTTTTGAAATTTTCTTGATGTTAATCTTTATAAAATAACTTGACTCCCTTTCTAAATATGAAATAATGTATCCCCTTTTCTGAGGTCTTCAATATAATCCTCAAATTATATTCATGTTACTATTTTTTCTTGGATGATATGATAATATAATTTATAAATACAGTTAAAAAAATTGTTTAGGTAGTCTATAATGATCATATTCATTAGATCCATGAAGATTTTATTTGTATATGTGAATATGAAAATAATCACTATGAATTCATATCATCAATATATTTTATAGAATGATTTCTATGGGATATACACCATCCTAATCCGTAATTGATATTATTAGGATTAAATGACCACCTTTTATTATTATATATCCTCATGAAGTTAATCAAAAAAGATTGTAATATCAGGTTAAGGGTTCTTGTTATTATTCTTGATCTTATTAATTTAATAGATAATTAATAAAATAATGCATTTAATATTATTTAATCAAAAAAATATGAGTTATTCTGCCTATAGTAAATAATTTATTTGTATAAAAATATTTCCCTTATTATTTTGACGTTACATTTTCAATTCATCTATTCAATATTGGCCAATCTATGAGGACACATCGATATTGTAGTAACATTATTTTTTATTTCTAATGAAAAAATTAACCTCATGATCTGGTGTAAGAATAGAATCAACTTTTGTAAATAAATAGACATATTCATTCAAATTCATAATATCCTCAATATTATCTTCATCCCTACCCATTTGGTCTAAATATCCATCATTATAAGATATAAACATGGATCAAAGGGAAGTAACTTCCATAAGAAGATCATAATCACCATTTCACTAATATATGATCATCAGTTGACTGTGGGAAATGAAATTTTATTTCCATGTTCATGAAATTTTTAGGCTATCTATATTGATAGATCTAATAAATTTCCTATATTAATTAAAATTATATCAAAGGGAAAATATTAACATCTGTAGGAAGAGTGTTTTTTCAAATCCTAATTAAGGAGTAGTTGTAGACAAATGATACAATCATCACACCATTAGTAATTTATAGTAATAATACAATATCTAATCATTATACTGGTGAATTATTTATTTTATCAAATTTTCCATATATAATTAAGTGGATAAAGTCAAAAAATATGCATGTAGTTCTTATATTGGTGATACATATACCTTTCAATAGTTCCATTTCATTACCTATTTATATATCTGTGATTTCATAGGTTTTCCATTTATCACTTAAATTTAGAATTTTCCAATGTTAATTATCTTTATTGACAAATGGAATGGTTAATTGAATTGTATAATGTCCATACTAGTTACAATCAATGGATTATAGAGTGGGTGTTTCATTATTAGTGACATTCATCTCTTCTATTATGTTAGTAAAAATCAATGTATCTCTTGGTTATTTATGAGCATGGTGACCTAATTTTATACACTTGAATAATTTCTTTTTTCATTTGAGGAAATACCCCCCTGATTCTTCATACACTTTCAACATGTAAGAATACAAATATTCTTTATTACAATGGGGTGTATAATTTTATTTTCCATGAATCTCCATTTTCTTATTTTTTTTCACAAAATCCACATGAATAATTATAGCCTCTAATATCATTTGACACTTCGATCACAAATCCAAAAGTTTCCCAATTGCTAATAATTTCTCTTATAATTACTTATTTTTTGTGACTTATATTTAAGCCACAATTTAAATTCCATATTTTTCATGTTCAAAAATAAAACCATAGGTATAAACTATATGTGTCATAATGTTTTTACCATGGTTTCTAATATATTTTTCCTCTTTTTCCCTCAACTCAAATAATTCCCTCTCCAATTTAACTCAATGTGAATGAACGAATTATTTATTGGAAACTATTTTCTAAAACACCTCAAAAATCATTGTTGTTTATTTATTATTTTTTCTATATATTCATCATTAGATTTTACTCTTGAACTAATACACCATTCAAATGATTAATGGACAGAAAAAATTTTATTTATAGGAAAGATAAATAATATAAATGAAATTTTATATTGTGAAAATTGATTTCATAACATTTAATGGATTAGAAGATCTATTAAAGGATTGAGGATGTTGTCACCTGAATGACTTGGTGGTGAGTTGTTCTTTAGCTCATTTGTGATCACTACATGGATCGAGTTATTTTTCATTATCATGTGTGAGTTGGGTGAGTATTTCCATGTCATTTTTCACATAATTTCTCATCCATTTTGGTGTCTCCTCAGGACAATAAAATTAACTTCCATTACACTCATTGTTCACATAATTCTTCATGCTTCCAACTAGTGGATAAAATAGTTTAATTTGAGTATTTTAAATTAATATTCATATTAAAAACCATATGGTATTGAAAATAAATTATTATATATCTAAAATCTAAAAATTGTTTTTGAAACCAACAGTATTTTAGGTTCATCCATGGTTGATTTATGTTTTATCCCCCTATTTTTTTAATTAGATAACAAAAATTGAATAAACACAACTCTGATACAAACTGTGATGATAAAAAAACATGAAAATGTATTACCACATTACATATAATTTTGAAAAATAAAATCAAAATAAATTCCACCAATATATCCAATATGTTTACTGTCTTTAGAAATTTTATGTATAAATAATTTATTTTATAAAAACTATTCAACATATCAAATAAAAATTCTTCAATCATGAAACCCATCTAGATTTATCACATATAATACCATTACTCCTTACCTTTGGAATGGAATCATATGAAAATTGTTATATAATGTTCTATTTAAAGGGTAAAACATTTGATATTTGAATCAGATAAACATAAGAGACCATAATGAATATCACAAATTAACAAAATATGAACATGTGGGATTGAAAACAAATAATTTCATATAACCATGATATAAGCAAATCATACAGAATAAAACAAAAATTATAAAACAATAATCAAGAGATAATTTTTTGGAATAAATACCAAATAAGTCACTAAATTGTGGAATGACATATAAAGATATAACATTTATAATCATAAAGAAATCAAACCTTATTTTGAGAGTCCCTTAAAATGGCATCATCATATAGTGTAAAAAAATGTCTCATAACATGGTGTATTGGATATCATATCATGTCCCATAACATAAAATATCAGGATATATAATATTTTTCAAATGCATAGGTGGAATATATAATTAAATACCCACCAATAACATAATGATAAATAATACAATATGTTCCACCTGAGTAAGAAAACGTTCATAAATCCATCATAGAATAATAAAATCATTATAATGAATTGGGTTTTATAAAAAGTTTATAATATATAAAAATAAAACATCATGATAATGAAAATGGATAATTTAAATAGAACATACCCCTAGTGGGATATAATAAATATTAAATAAATATCAGATAAAATGATAATTTTGTTGGGGAAATTACATTCACAAGAAGATAAAACACTAAACTAAATCAAGAATAAATTTTTTTATTACATTATTTTAAAACATAATTTCTTGTAAACAAATATATAAAAATTATATAAGAAATAAGGATCATTTTAAAATAATCATAGAATAATGAAATTGTATATGGAAGATTCATCAAAAATAAATTAGTGGGAGAAAGTAAAAAAGGAATAATATTATATAATAGAGTTAAATAAATTAATTTTATACTTTTTTAAGTATGTAAAATTCAATAGAAAGATATATTAAGTAATCATACATGTTGACATATGGATATCAATGAAATAGTATAATGAATATAGACATGGAAAATAAATATTTCCAATTAAAAAAAATAGATGAACACAACCCCACATACAAGGATTTTGTAAATTGAATTATGAATCTGATAGGGGAAATGTAAAGAATACAAGTGAGGCACAAAAAGAAATATAGGAGAATAAAATAAATTTTAATTTGTTGAGAAGGTAAAACCAAATTCCACTATCAAGATTAATACAAATAAAATACATATTTCAAATATATATCTGAAGAGAACCCCTTACCTTACTTATTACTATAATAAACACACTATATTCTAATATGTAACAAATCTGGAAATCATTCTCACTTATTTCATAACCTTATTAATATATATATTTACTATTATATTATTCAATTATATTAATTTACTAAATTCATACTGGTTGGTTATTATATATTTTCATCATCATATGATATCCCTATTGATTATTCTATTATATTTATAGTATGGTGATGGTGATCCACATTCATTTATAATATGTTTATAATTAGTAGATTAGTTGAGGTATAGAAAACATAGTATTTTGTGGATTTATATCACCTCATTTTCACTCGATGAAGGATATAGTGTAATTTTTTATAATATAATTCACAACATGCATGTTTCATGTTTTTTCTGATTCTAATTAGACACTTTATAACGACAATCCATTTTTTTTGTTTCACATTCAAGAGCATAAAATCCACATAAATTACTATATAACATCACCTATTACCATACAGTATGATTTTATACTCACCCATGATACCAATTATGAAGATAATATACCATCATAGACAACAATTAGAATAGAGATTGACATTTTATAATATAGGATATGAGAAGAAATTTGAAAAATATAGATAATATCTTCATAATTTGATGAATTCAATTATCCTCAAATTAAGTTCCTGCATAATAAAGGTTTTATTCCTCCAAGGGATTTTAATCAACCAAATGTAGATTATAATTGTAGGATAAGTATTTGGGGAATATATTAAACACGAAACCAAAGGGGTGTATTTTTTTAGGAAGGTTAGAAGAAGGGTCTCTTTATAGTTGGATTTGAGTTAAATTTATTCAAATACCCATTCCCTGATGTGTAAGTATTCTCATTTTATAATGACTGTACATCTAAAGTAGAAAAATAATGATGATAAACAATGAATCCCCACCTCTTCAAATTTTTAAAATATTTTTAGAGATATTTTAGGACTTTACTTTTTAATTTAACTCATTTATCACATTTTATCTTTAGCTTGGAAATTATATTTTTACCTCAGTAACATAATTTTAACCCAAAATTGAAATTAAATGTCTTACCTAATTTTTATTCAATAATTCCAAAAATGAAACCTGCTTTATGAAATACAAACTCTATGTATAAGAAATTTATCATTCACATAAAAATTCATATTTCTTTAAGAAATTATTTTATCATAAATAATTTTGTTTAAATAATGAATGACTTTGTTTTACTTATTATAATTTCACATGTGTTAAATATATTTTATTGACATATTATTAATATAATGAATATAGTTTTTATTAATTGAATTACTTTTATAAATGAACATATAAAACTTCTAATATACCTCATTATCTATATATATTTTCAATAGACATATATTTTTAATAATCTTATAATGGTAAAATTATCCTTTTAAAAACATACATATAACCTTAAATTCTTATATATAATTCATTCATGCTATTTGTTTTTTAACTCTCAAAATGTCTATTATTTTTCTATTTTTGTTTATTTTTTTATAGTTATGAATGGTAGTATGATCTTATAAGAACATTATGAGGATTATGATTTCACATTTATGGTATTTTTATTTACATGATGTTTTATTCCTATTTTAATTTTGATAATAATTTATCATATTTTATTCTAATAATGTGTTGATGTTTATATTCTGTATTAATATTTTACCTTAAAAATATCGTTTTTTCAATGTTGCATATGAAATATTCTATTTAACGTATTCATGGAAAAAATGTGTCTTGTTACACATTTGATTAAAAAGTCCAAATTTAATTTATCTATGGTTGGGAAAGCATATGATTATTTATGAATATAATTGGGGGTTATTAAAATGTTGTTCAGAGAAGGATAAATTTTATGATAGTATAAGATTAATCATTTTCATATTTAGACAAAATAATAAGTATAGATAAATAATTGAATCACAATGAATGGTTGGTTTATATGGATGGGGGATTCGATATGATTAAGAAGAAAAATAATTCATATTTGGTACCTATGATGACCAAATATCAATTTATTGTGATAAAGTGGTTGATCTATAGTAATTGGAATGAAAAGGTTTAAGTATTGATTAATAAATTAAAACTCGTATACAATGGTTATTATTAGGTAGAAAGCATTAACTATGAAACTATATTATCTTTAATTAAAAAACTCAAGAATATATTAATTTTATTAATAATGCTAAAAAATACAATATTTTTCAAATAGATTTCACTATTTCCTTCCCCATTGATGATCTAGAATAGAATTTCTAAAGAAATAACCCAAATTATTCTTACATGGATACTATAACTGAAATTTTTATATAAAAATAAGGTATCATATGGGATAAACCAAAATCTAAGAGATTGTAATTTGATTTTAGACTCACATTTTAAGGTGCTGGATTGCATAAAATGTAGAGTAGAAGAAACCCTACATATAAAATAAATTATATAGATATACATTAATATTATTTTATATGAATATGATAATATATTTATTGTAAATAATGAATTTTTTATTGATTTTATTACTATATTGAAATATTTTTTTTAGATTTCTATGTTGGGAGAGTTGAAATATATTGGGGGTCTCCGAATTACCCATGAGATGGATTAAACATTGATTTTTTAATAAAATTATGATTGGGAACTATTAAAAATGTTTTTTATGGAGTATAAAAATGATGTTTGTAACCCTATTATAGTGCGAATGAAACATTCTAAAATGATGAAGATAAATTGGTAAATAAAAAAATATTGAAAAAGTAATGTGGGATTTATTCTATTTTACATATTTGATATATTATATCACATTGTGTGAATTCAATTAAAAGTTGTATTTATATAGGTATGATGATGTATATTAGGATGATATCATTGATGAAATGAAATCTTCATTGGTGGACTAGTTTTCATTGAAAATAGATCTGTGTATTGGCTGATACAAATGAAGACATTCAGTAGATTGAGTACAATGAAAGTGGTGTATTTATGAACTAATTAATAAATAACATACTTTATATATGCAAGAACCCATCCTGTAAATATTAAATTAGAAATTATGTTTCTAATAATTTTGTTGTGTGCTAATAATAGTGGTGTAAATAATCTAGGAAATTTAGTTCAATATTCTCAATGAAAGAACATAGATATCAAGTCCAACATTATAAATTAAATAGATTTTAATGAATTATTTTATTGTTAGTTTGTTTATAAAAATGATAATTTGGTGAAATTTATTACCAAGACATTGAAATATGCTAAATTTTAAAGGTTGAGGTTCATTATGGAACTCAAACATCATTCTTCTCTTTGTTATGTGATGATGTTCTCATCCCCCCCACCTCACTTACTCATTAGATGTTGTTGTGGAAGGGGGAGAAGATCCAAATATAAATATAAAGATATAAACTATTCTTAAGTTAGGGAATAATATTTTAATAATGGATGTATATTTATTTGAATTTTTTAAAATTGGGAAATTATGATGAAATATGTTCTAACATTTCTATCATGCTTGTTGTGTATGTGTACATTATATTTTTTTTTGTAAAAATGTCAAGAAATTTTTTCAACAAATAAATATGGGATGCGTTATGAAAAAGTTTTAATTGAATTTTAGTTACTCTAATATGAATATGAATTTTTTTCATATTTCTTGTTTCCTATATTGTGTCGAATCATGTAGAATTAGAAATATTTAATAACAAATCATTGATTACATGAAAAGGTTATTTTTATTAAATTATATAAATAAAAATAAAAGGGGGTAGATTTTTCATCGAGGAATATGTTTAAGGACAACGATTACCCAAATATAGTATATTTGTTATGCGGAAGTGTTTAATATTGTGAATGTGAAGGGGTTTTGGTTTATATAATTGTGATGTCTTTTCTTGTAAACAGATTATTAAATACAAGAAACACAAAAAACCTCATAGGAAATTTTTTATTTCAACTGATTTGAACATCATTTTGAATTTTGGAAGAGTTTTAAACATGTTTAGAAATGAAGTTTGGTGTTGATATATTGTTTAAGTATAGACATAGTTTATTATTCCCTGGTAAATGGATCACATTGTAGTTCTGTGTGTAATGGTAGTAAAATATATTTTTTGAACATGATACATGTGTTTTTGGATCTATTATGTACTAATAAAAAATAAAAAATTATATCTTTGATTATTATAGTAACCACAATATTGTATTTCATAAGAGAATATGAAGAATTAGACCTAAAAATGGATTTTATCTGAGTTTTTTTTTCAAAATCCCCCTATACATTGTGGGGAGACCCACTATGTCAGTTTAAATAGGTGCGGTCTATCGAAAACTAGCATTGTCTATGTTGTTTTAAATTGTTATATTCCATGATTTTGAAAGTATAAATATCTAAGTTGGTGAAATGTGGTGTGAAAAGAGCTATTATTTGTATTTCCTAAATTTAAGAATATATTATATCAACCATTCCATACATATATGAATATGTTTGACTGATATAGACTCAAATCATCAATGGTACTATTTTCATGTTATTATAAATAGATTTATTGGACTTAGTGTGTGTTTTAGAAATAAAATAGAATCCTCTTTAATATTTTCTTATCTAAATATGGCATTGTTTGTATAAGAATTTATTATCCACTAAAGTGAGAGGAACTATATTGTGGAAATAAATATTGGTCTCTTGTTTTTCATATAAAATGGAATCAATATGACATAATGAGATCTATTATGATGTGGTCTTCAGTAATTATAAACAAAATTTAAATTATTCAGAAACATTTATGTCATGATGATGATCTCAACATGACTTGATGTGTACCAGTTTATATATTAAAGTGAATTTTCTAATGTGGATCAATAAATGACTAAAGAACTATTCAAAATCAATTATTTTTTACTCTTATGTATTTAAAGGGTCTCTACATAGACTTTATTGATTAAATGTCATTAAATAAGATGATATAAGTTGAAGAAACATTATTCCGTTTAATTTTAATTAGAAATTAAATTTTATAATGTATGAGTGGGATATGGATTTTGTGAAATGTATGGTGACAAAAGAGATTTTGTTTACAAAGAGAGGATAACAGATCAGAGGAGAAAACGAGAAGAAAATAAGTAAACATCAAGTAAATAAATATAATTTTTTTCATTAAAATTATTAGAGAATAAATACATTAAATTTTATTTTTTATGTTCATCTTTATGAGAACATTGACTGTAATGGTTTGCTTAATAAAAATTTATGTATACCCTAGATGATTTAAGATAAGAGGTTATTTAATTAATAAACACTAATCAGTGTGGAATTTGTGATTATTTTGGGTTGTCAAATAAATGTTTTATTCATTATTTCTTGATAATTTTACTATTTTAAAAAGTAGAGTTAATCTAAAACTCATCTATTTCAAAACATACTATCTATTGGTGGTCAAATATTATTATTCCAATGAATTTGAATATAATTTATCTTATCTTATAGGATCATTATAAATTAGTTAAAAGATAATAGTATGTTACCAGATATCTAGGATAAACCCGACTCATTTATAATATGTGATTATTAATTGATCGAGTGATCTTGAGTTTTATGAATAATTCAAAAAAATATATCCATTTCTTTTGAGTTGTAATTCTTTAAATTAATTGTTCCACTGTGTTTTTGATTATTAATATGGTACTAAATGTATTACAATGTTTATGTAAATCACTTGAACATGTGATTAGAGTCCATTATTAATACAAATTAAAAGAATTTAATTCCCTAATTCACCGCCAGTGATCTTTTGAAAATCATAATGAATTAGTATCTAAGTATCCTTTATAATTTTAACGTCAAGGAAATAAATATTTCATGAAAATTACCCTCTATTTATAGAACCATTAGATAATGTTTATAAAATAATTAGAGAAAAAAATTCCAAAAAAATAACAACTCTGTAATTGTGGTGTTTCATTTTTGGTTAACTAATGAGCCATCTATTTTTAAGCACTAAATTAGTACCCTTTTTAGAAAACATTTAGATAAAGATTTGGTTATATTTATAAATTGTATTATAATATACTAAATGATTAATAAGTAATATGATATTCATTTATGGATGATACTAGAAAATATGGGAGAAAATAAGTTATACATGTAATTAATCAAATTTTAATATTGGATTCAAACAGTTTCCTCCCTTCACTATACTATCGCCAAAGAGTCTATATTTTTACCCATTAATGATAATAGTTTAATAATGGAAAAAATATATGAATATACTAGAAATATATAGTTTCTCGGGATTATAGGGCCATTATTAGTTCATTGTCTTATATTTTACCTGATTAGCTAATTTATTAACAAAATTATCATATAAGGTGTTTAAATTCTCATTGAAAAAAGAACTCAATATTAGTTTTAGAGAGTTAAATAATATATTTATCCATACTCTATTACTAACAATACTAATTGTGAAGGATTTATGCAATATTTAATGTGATGTATCAGTGATGGGACTTTGATATGTCCTTATATATAATGAAAGGTTAGTGGCATATTCATTGTTAAATCTAATTGCCTTAAACAGAATGATTTGAAAAATGAACTAGAGTATAATGTTCTAATATTTTGGTAAAGATGTGAAAAAATAACTTTATTGAGAAATTTGTTGTATATATAATGATTTCATGTATCACCCCCCAGTTTGAAGAAAGCAACCATTTATTTATAATTATTATGTGTGTAAAGAAATAGGTGGAAGTTTTTGAGGGTTTGGATGACATATAGAATGGTTTTAAGACATTTTAATGGTTTACAGTTTGATAATAGTTAGTAAAAAACACGAAACAACTATTGTAAACCATGAAAATGAAGACAGTTGGCTATAACATAGTGCACGGTTTGGCGCTGGGATTTTTCAAACCATTCCACAACCATGAAGTAATAATTGAAAGAGATGTAGAGGGCTTATGGATGGTTGGAGCAAGATGTTTCTAACATTGTGTGACAATTGTGCGAGGTTCTTTTTTAGTTATAGGGTGGAACACATTTCATACATAGTTTTCCTAACCGTTTGATCCAACCATGCAAGGTTTAAAATTAAATCCCAAAAAGTGTTTCCAACAAAATTTTGGCTCCAAACCTATCATTTGAAATTATGTTTATCCCTAAATCAATTTTTTATTTGTCATAAATGTTTTGGGGACTCTCTATTTTGATCCAAAAGGGATATGTTTGAAAATCATGGTATGTTGAATGCCATATGTCATGGAAAGTCGTCATTTTTATAGTTTCCCTTAGATCAACAAGTATTCCCTATCTTGGATATATATATATAGTCTTTTCGGGATAGTCTTATGATGTTTGAATCCTATAATGATTTTATTTGGTCATGTACGTATTAGGGATTATTTTATATGGTGGGTTTTTAGATAATCAACCCAGTTTTTTTAGAAATTTTTTTCGTTCTTCTATTTTTCTATAGTTTCCGTGGTTGGTGTATTCTTTATTGAATACTTTTTCTAGAATATGAAGGGTTGATTCCAAAACAAATTTTTAGTGAAATTTGATGTGAAATTTAATTTAATTGGTTTATGAAAACCATGTTTCGTGATTTTTTATGAAATTATTGAAATTAAAAGTTTTAGTGGAAATTTAAAGTGGTACACATAGTTTTAAAATGATAATTTTAAAATGATTATATGGTTTTTTGTGCTGTAAAAAAGTGTTTTCCATAAAATAATTGTTTATTGACAAGGTATGGAAGGGATTGGTTAAACATGTTTTTGTCTTAATTGTTTATGCATGAATTGAATGGGAGAGATGATGGTCATGATGTGCCTCCATCAAAGGGTCAGGTTAAGGACATGAAGATCAACCATCAATGGTAACACGAAACTAGTGTTGTATAGTGTGTGTGTATGGTTATGTAAAATGGAATTGGTAATGAAAAAATAAAATTTTTAAAATGGTTTTAATGTATTTTTTGGTTTATTTTTATTGAATATTTTTTAGTGTAGAAAAACTATTTTCCTTTGAAAAATGTGTTATCTAAAAATAGTTTGTGTTCTTATAATTTTTATCAAATGGTTTTATTTAGTTATCATTAAGTAAATAGTCTAACAAGTTCTATCCTAGAAGCGTGAGTAGGGTATTACTTTTGGGAAAACCTAATGAGTTTCACATGACACCCCTACATTGGAACTTTTGTGATTTTGTAGATATTTTTTATCAAGACAAAGGTATAGGTAATGTACCATATTTATTTAGTGGTTCTTCCTGATACGTTGGGATATATTTTTGAGTTAGATCATGGATCAAAATTAGGGATATGAAGTTTGTATTCATGGATTCATTGAGATTTATCATTTTATCTTCCACATTATATATAGAATTTGGTAATATACCTATTATATACTCTAGTGTAGTTTGGTTTTGATATTAATAAAAACTACTTGAGTTGTTTTAAATTATTATCATGCATCATTTAGTTGTTATGGGTAGGGTTTTCCTGGTTTTGGTTTTTAAATTTATATGGAAAATTATCCTTGAATTTTATTAATGACCTTAGCATTTATTTCCTACCCTAGGATTCATGGGGATGTCACCTAAGGACAAGTATCAATTTCTCCTGATCTCAATACAATGAGAAATGGAAGGATGATATAAGTGGTATCCTGTTGTTGGGTCCTTGAATTTCAAATGGCATTAGTTTGTTTGATTATTGGGTATCATCTGTGTAATTCTTAGAGTTTAAAATCCTTCTAGTTTAGTCCCTGTGCTTGGATTATAGAATGGATTAATATTTTCTGGACATGAAACGTATACAATACAAAGACTTAGACAATCTATTTATGTTAAAATTCATGTAAACATGTTTTTGGGTACATAAATGTTTTGGAGACACTTATTGAAGTGTAAACTATTTATCATGAATTTAACCAATGATAAGAGAGAGGAAAGAATTTATTGAAATGACTCTCCATAAAAATTACATATTTAAATATAATTAATTATTTCTATTTTGGAGAAAACGTGTTTATTTATAAAAATGTTGATTTTTTATCCAAAATGTGATTTTTCAAAGTGAATGATTTTTGTATTTTTAAGATGATTTTATTTTCAATATAATGGTATAATTTTCTAAAAAAGTTTAATGTGTAATTTTTGTAATTTTGTTAAAGACTTTTTGTGATAGTTGTGATATGTTAGATTTTAAATTGTTAAGCCTTTAAATTTTTGAGAGTGAGACTTATAGTGTTTTATTTTTTTCAACTAGATGAAGATAAGGAGAATATGGTTTCTACTAATCTAAAGATGAAATGAAATTTGGTATATAGCATAGTCCATGATTTTTAGAGTGTGGATAGATGGCATGGAAAGGATTACCCAAGGAAAGGATATCATTCAATTTAGTTATAGAATCAGAATCTACCCATCATTAGTGGTGATTAAGAAACATATAAGACAATGGTGTTGGTGAATATAATGAATTGAATATTTAATTTTATAGGTACACCAGTTGAACTGAAAGTCAATATGGTTATGTATACAGTGATGGATCATTCATGCTAGTTGTGGGATTGAGCAATTCAGGATAAATTAGACAAAGTAATGAAGGGTATTTTGAATAATTGTTCGACAGAAAATTAAATACTCATATGTTATGAATTGGATGAACTAAAAACATCATCATCTTGACGTAGGAGAACCTCTTAGTGATGTATTTCAAGTGTAAATTCAGGAATTTAATAAGCTCTGTACTTGAAGTAGCTGCTAGTGTATCCTTAAAGGCATGCATTTTTTAATCCAAGCTGAGGTAGAAGATTCACTTGAGGTATGATATTCTCTATATAACGTATTATAAATAGATGGTTAAATGAAAGATGGTGGTAGAAAGGTACATATCATGAGATATTTGTGGAGGAATAATTTTTATACATATGATAAATGGCAGGAACACTAATGTTGTGAACATGAGGATGAGTGATACATGTTTCTAAGGTGGGAGTGTCACTCATAATTAGATAGTTAATCACTTAATATTCCTCCAAATCCAAATATCAAACTAGGATGTTTCCAATGTGGTTATTTGGTCTAACTGATGTGAAATTATACTAGGCCATGTGTATTATACCACAATTGAATCCATATGGGGTATCTTAATTGATACTGTCATAGTGCTCCAAGGGCGAGTGTTTGAGACACTTCACATGTGTTGAAAATGCCTATGATTTGATGGGACTAGGGTAGTAGACTACCTATAATAAAAAATTCAATCTTTCCATGGTGATTTTATAAATACAATGACTCTTCAACAAGGGAAATATCCACAGGGAGATAAATAACTATGTGCATCGAGTAAACAAACATATATAGGTGTGAAAGACACTGTGGATGATCAATTTGGACAGTCAACGGTGATAGGTGTGATTATTTTGAATTCAACCCATATAAATGACATTTTTTAAAACATTTTCATCTAATTAATTTATTTCTTCTTAGGTTATTGATCTTCTGGGATTACATGTTAAGATGATTCCTTCTATTTTGAAACATCAAACTTCTCTTTGACAAAGAGAATGTGAAGCCATTATGTGTAAAGAATGTTATAAAAATATTGACGCAAATGATATGATATTGGATTTATCTATTAATGAGATATATTTTTATAAAATAATCTTTTTATGGATTGGATGCCAATATTCAAAGCTCACATCGATTGTTATACCTGAATAGTTAGTTTTACAACTGATGATGGCATCGAGCATCCATTCTGAGGAGAAAGGAATGTAAAGACATTTGAAATGGGATTTTTGGAACAAGAAGTTGGAACTTTCTCATACCAACTGGGTGAATTGAATTTGGAATCAATGTATTTAATCGAGAAAAATAGTTTTCTGATATCTTTTAATCAATTTTGGGATGCTTATCCCAAAAATTTATTAGGGTTTTCACCCACAAGAGAAGTGGTTATATGACTGAGATCCTCCCAAGGACCAGTTCTATTTCACATCCATTTTATCAAATGGACCTGATAAGGATAATGGAATTGAATGTAAAATTTGAATATCTATTAAGGAAAAGGTTTATTTAGCCAAAATCATATTTGTGGGAAGCACTAGTTTTTAAAAAAAAATTATATTGAATGCTTCGTTGGTATTTTTATTATTTTAATCTTATCCAAGTTACGATACAGAATCATTATATACATCGATGAATTGATAATTTGTTCAATCAATTAATGGGAGCATAGTGGATTTATAAATTTTACATACGATCAGGATATTTTTAAATAAATTTTAAAAAATATAATATTTTGAAGACATATTTCTGGAGTAGATATGAAAATTATGAGTGTGTGGTTATGCCTTTTGGTCATAATAATTCACCTATAGTATTTATGGATTTAATAAATCAGATATTTTTTATATATATGTATTATTTGTTGTTGGTTATTTTGGATGAAATATTGTGGTATTCAAGGTTAGGGATAAATCATGAGAAACAATTAGTGACGGCGTTTGGAATTGGGAGAGATGGTTGTCTGTATTCTAAATTATGAAAGTGTGATTTTTTAATACAATTGTTACATTTAATTTATCATGTATTATAATAATGTGGTGTTTATATGAATCCATAATATGTATAAGCTAGTATCTCTTGGAAAATGAAAAATAATTTATTTGAGATATGAAATATCCTTAGTTAAGTTATTTATTATCGACACTTTGTTCATGAATTCTCATGAATATCATCACCAATGACATCATTTATGAGAATGAAAATTCTATTCTAATGGAATGTTGAATATCAAAATACTTTTTAGGATATAAAGATTTTCCATACATTAGCACTGATCATGATAATGCTGGAATCATGAAAAGAGTACGTGGGGTATTGTGATTCTTAGGGATTGGGGTTGGGACATGTTCTCATGTATGGATATTATGTTGTTTGATATGGCCTGAGGAAGCTATTTTTGGATGAGATGAATTTAACCAGATGTGTTTTGACGTTAGCTGATGTATTTTATTCTTTGAGGTCATGACGTCATTACCTCTTTAATGAGAAATTTACTATTTCTACAGATCATAAGAACATAAAAAATATTTTATCACCATGTTTATTGTATTTGAGACTAACTATACTGATGGAGTATGTCTAAATTTTCAAATTTAACATGATATATACACCTGTTAAAAGTGATTTAGTTGTTGATATATTAAACATAAATTCATAGTATTGGTAGGAAAAATAAGATTCATAACATTTTTAGTTAATGTTAGTCACAAACGACATGCACATGAGCTGTGAAGATTGAGGTAGTGTAGTATTTTTCTTTCCAAATTTCTTTGTTCCTGATTTGGTGAATATAGTAAAAGAGTCACAATCCTATGATTCATAATTTTTTGATGTAAGGTGAAAAATCAATGGTGGGGACACCATAGAGGTATGAAAGATAGAAGAGAGTTCAATTTTGTGGTTTGAAAATAAAATGTTTGTACCTTTGGAGTATCAGGAATAGATTCTCTATTGTTAACACCATTTGAATAATTTTTTTCATCATGGAATACAATAGATGAATAATGCGTTGAAGACACAATTTTGTTTGGTTGGAATGAAATGAATGGTTGGTGAGTTTGTTTCGAGATGCCTAAGGTGTCAGTGGGTTATGGGGGATCATCAGAGACTAGAGGGTATGGTGTAGTATTTACATTTTATTATATTAAAATGATATCATATAGGCATATATTTATTCATAGGTCTCCCATGAACGGTTTAGAAACACGATTCCATATGGATGAGAGTGGATCAACAAACAAATTCAGACAATTTCATCCATATTCGTGAATCTTTTATAGTGTAGGACTTGTCAAAAAACAATATTCAAGATGTGATAAAGTGGAATTGGCATAGAAATTTCAATAATGTTAGACATAGATTTGTTATTTACATCTGGTTTTTTGAAATCCTTATAGTATTTCCTTTGGACTCAGTTGAATATGAGTATTGAATATCATCTTTAGATGGTTGGATAATCTGAATGGACAATAAAAATGTTTGAATACACGTTTCAGGTTTGTGTAATGGATTTTGTTGGATCATAGAATGAACACATAAGATTAGTTGAGTTCTTGTATAACAATATTTATTAGGAATAGATATATATGGATCGTTTTTTATGAATTGAATTGATTTTCATGTCATTCTCCACTAATTTTGGTAGAAATTGGTGATACATCACTAGTTTGGATGAGCCTTGTCCAAGAGACAATGTATAAGATAGAATTGATGAGGAAGAGAATGTAGGTAGATCAGAGTCATCAGAAATCATATGTGGACCATCATTGACAATCATTTCCATTTTATTTATGTAATAATTATTTCTATAGAATCTCTCCGATGATTGGAAATTATCAATTTTTCAAGAAAGGGATGTTATATCATCAATACATATTCCCTTTTGAAAAAAATTAATGGGTTGGCGAGGTGTAATTATAATTTTATTTTCCACCTCGATTTAGTGTAGTGCATAATGAGTTTCATTTATCTCATTTGAAAAAGTATTGTCATGATCCAGACCATATTAATTGAGGGGACCACGTTGACCAAGAGATGGATACATCATTAGAGCATGTGATAGAATAAATTGTGGATTGAAATGTGAAATACTTGCATGGAAAAATATTCAGTCTATTGTAGCTTTTGTTGAAACATTGACAGATCGAAGAAGATACATGGGAAGGGAAGAAACAAATGGCCAAGAAATATCCTGAACTCTTTCAGGAAAGTAGTTGTTTTCAAAATTGTTGGGTTAGAAAGGCCAATGTCGGGGATAATGTAGGACCACCAATTGTAATTATGTACACCCTTTATATACTCACTTTTACATATTTAATGTTGTTGGATGATGTTTGGGAGGGTTATAGGACTTTTGAAATGTCTTTGGGTATTTTATAATGGTTCGTGGTTTGCGAATGGTTAGTAAAAACCACAATACTCATATAGAAAACCATAAAAATGAAGATAATTTCCTCTAAGAAGGTGCATGGTTAGGCGTACCATTTTTTCTAACTCTGAATCCTCCTAAGAGTAACCATATAATGATATGTAGGTGAATTGTTCATGATTGTCACATGGTTTTTGTAACTATGAAATACAATTGTGAGATTTGATACTTGAGATAGAGGCTAATATATTTTTGGAACATACATTACTTATCCTCGTGAATAAACCATTCATAGTTTAAAATCATATTCTAAAAATGTGTTTCTTATATGGTATTGTATCTACACCTTATGTTTTTTTATTATTTATCACCTTATGTCATTTTTTCTTCCTCCCAATGTCTTTGGAGACCCTCCCCTTTTATTTGTAAGTGTTACATTGGATAATTGTGATGCTTTGAAGACCAAATTTCTTAATAAGTAATCATTTTTAGAAGTACTACTATGATATATTTCTCTTCCCTATCTTGGATTGATATATATAGTTAATTGGGGATATATCTATGATGATTGGTTAAAATAATAATGGGATTTGGGAATATTGTTATTTTGGAATTAGATTAATGTTAGGTTTTTGGATATTCAACATAGTTTTGTGGGATAATTCATGTTGTTTCCCTTTTCCAGCATAATTTTAAAGGATGGTGTCTTCACTCATGGCTCCCCTTTCTAGATCTAGAAGTATTTATTACAAATTTATTGTTTTGGTTTAAATTTATTTTGATGTTTTCCTGAATTTCTTTATGGAAACTAAAAATGTATATCGTTAATGGAATTTTAGAAATTTGGTGTTTGGTGGAAACTAAAATAGGAATAATCGATCTTAATATGAAATTTTGAAAATTGGTTTTTGTTTTTGTTGTACGAAAATGTGTTTTCAATGAAAATATATTTTTTTTTAAATGGATTAGAAATTTTTTTTTACGGTTTTGGATTAAATGGATATGAGTGAACTGAAAGGTATGGATAATGGTTGTGAAGCCTCACTATTAATGGGATGCATTATCGACATGATGTTCTACCATTGAACGTGACACCATGATTGTGTGGTTGAGTTTTTTTTTCGTGTTATTTAAAACAGAGAGTGTTATGAAGAGATGAAATTTTTGAAATGGGTTTAATGTATTTATTGGTTGCTTTCAATGGATTTAGATTTCATGTGGAAAAATGTTTTGATATGAAAAATCTGTTATTTAGAAATGGTTTTCCTCCCTTATAAATTTTTTAAATTTTATAATATAATTGTTTTTATATAAATAGGACAACATGTTCTGTCATAGTTGTCTGAACAGGGAAGTAATTTTGGTAATACCTACTAAGATTCATTATTAAACCATAATTTGTAACATTGGTTCATTTCTAGATATAATTTCTTGAAACATGGTTAAAGGGAAGGTATCATATTTTATTAGTGGTGCTTCATTATACTTTGGGTATTATTGTGGAGTTGGAGATTGGAGAAAATTGGGAGATATGGGGTTTGTTTCTATTGAGTATTTGAGATTTGTGGTTTTTTATTTCTCTTTATACTTTGATGTTTGTATTCTTCCACTTTGGTATATTGGTGTAGTTTTATTTTGATATCAATATATATTACATGAGTTGTTTGAAATTGTTATCATGCACCATTTAGTTGTATTTTGTTATGGTTTTCATGGTTGTGGTTTTTTTATTTTCAATGGAAAAATAATCCCTTAATTATATTAAATACCTTGACACTTATTTCTAGGATTTGGAATCTTGGTGATGTCATCAACGACAAATTATCAATTCCTCATTGTCTCAAGACAATGAGGCAGGGAAAGATGTTACATTTCATGATATTGAAGAATGTATTTACATAGAGATAAATCATCATAATTAAAGGGGGATAAATGGAACCTCTCTATAAATATGAATATACTATAAATGACCATCATGGAAAAGAAATAAAAATATATAATGTATTTGATAGGAAGGATAATAAAATATTATCCATGCTGCAAATTTGAAATGATTTAATACTGAAGGATCTATTGATGATGAACCTATGAATTATGAAAAATGGGAAAATATCATAATTTAATTATTTAATTTCTAACCCTTTTTAATTAAATGAAATAAAAAAGTCACAATAAGTGTACATGGGTCATCAAATGATGATTATAGTGAAAATTTACCAAAGTTTACTGATTGTATTATTAAATAATGATCTTTGATTTATGTTAAGAGACTATGTTTTCCATTATTACTAGATCAAATAAATAATTTATTACATGAATTTGATAACTAAAATTTCCCTATTCACTATTGTAGAACTATGATACTTAGGGATCTCAAATAATAATTCTTGTGGTAGAACGAGAAGTGATAATTGTCGAACTATATAGAAAAATACTTATTATATCAATAAGTTATAACTAACATATAAATTTTTAAAGGGGATATTGTAACCATATTTTTATTAATATTTAATTTAGAATGTATTATAATGTACTTTGTCATGGGTAATCCAAATAATTCCAAGAGAAATTATATAATATGGGTTATCATTAATTTTTATACCATGTCTACTCATTTCGAAACAATCCGAGACGATATTTACCTTGATTATCATATGATAAGTTATATTAATTATTCCATTATATTTCAACTCATTGTATTTTCAATGGAATTTAATTGATATTCATGATTACCATTGATGTTTTGAATATGTTTTCATTAACAATTCATCACTATGTTAAATCATAATAGTACTAATCATCCTCAAATTGATGATAAATACGAATGGATAATCAAATAATTAAAGGTAAATTTGATATCATTCTCACTTGATTTATAATTATGTGAGGTGTAATATCTACTTTTGGACTAATTCATACAAATTAATATGTTCCAATATAGTATATAAGAAGAACCATTTAAATATTTTTAGAAGAAAATATATCTATTTCTAACCTATTAGGATGATTCTTATGAAGTGAATTTTTTACATCTTGAACTAGTGGAAAAGAAAACTATGAATTTATGATACATTCAAATACAAATCAATGTAACTCATATTAATCATAAAAATTATGTTTACAAAGAAATAAAGAAAATTTTAAATTAATGATAGTGACTGTGGATTTTACATTGTGTCAACATGGAATTGGGTGACAAAGTTTACTAAGAAATTGATGCTAATTTTGACTTACACTAATCCCTTTCAGATGTTATATTGTTTTGATGTTGTAAATTAACAATTGGATATACCACCTAGCATATCTAAAATCATGAATGATATCATCTGTTACATCATAAAAAATAAATTCCATACGTACGAAATCTACATAAATTTTTTTAATTCCATCAGTAGTCTATCATACCATATGTTGTAGATTACATTCCAATACTTGATTAAAGAGATCATTTTTGTGAAATGAAACAAGTCCACTAGTGAAGGTAATTTAGAGGAATCACAAAATGAAGGAATGAGTCTGAGAACCTAAGGAAGAAATGATTATGATTTACACCCACAAGTTTGAGAATTTAAGAATGTGTTAAATTTATAAGATAAAATTATTTAAGGGTCATACTTTTAGTCTTGGGATTTCCATCTTGAATTAAAAATATTATTTATCCATCAAATTAATTAGAAAAAATGATTATATTTTTTAATATTTTATAGTAAAAAATTTAAAAACAGAGATTTAAAATCATTATAATGTCAAATATTTAAAATATAATATTATATTAAATGAATGGAAACACTAGAATATGAAATTAACTTGGATTGTACTCACCCTCAAGAATCATGAGTGTAGGATGCATATAAATCAAGAATGTAACACCCTGAGTTTTTTTGAATCTTTTTTTATATAAATTAATTTTTTTTATGGATTAACGCACATGCTATACCATGTTAAACATCCATTGTATGCTTAACTAATTAAATCTTCTTGTACACACAACATACACATCGCATGCAGTACATTCAACATTAAATTTATAAGAAATAGTGTTTTATTATTATAATTATTTAAATAATAAGGTTATTACATAACCACTAGACATAGTTACATGAATTATAATAAATTATTTTTAAATATGATTTATACTATTTTTATATAAATAAAATATAATGATAATTTAATATATTATTTTCGATAAAATCTATATGTTTTGAAAAAATTATATTTTCTCAAAAGGATGGATTTTTATGTCCTTCTGTGAAATATAATAAAAAAATATATAGAAAATTTTATAAATTTAATTAGATAAGAGAATTTTTGTTCAATTCAAAATTTCTAAATTAACTTAGGGTGAATTTTGTGTATTTCTCGTAAATATTTCATTTTTCATGTATAGTAAAAAATAATAATTTTTAATTGAAAACTCTTTTTTCAAATAATATATTATTATAGTTTAATTAATTTTTAAACTGGTTATAAAGTATAATTAGTTTAATTATACATCATTAAATCCAATGTACATAAATTAAATAAATTTAAATTTTAAATTGGATATAATAATATTTCAATCATTTGAACTTTTCAACTTAAAACCCTGTTGTCTAACAACCACTGCATGGTTAATTTTAAAATTATTTTTTCTACATCTATTAATTAAATTCTGAAAAAAGGATATAAATATATGTAATCAATGTGAAATTTTCTCTCTAATAATATAATCATAATCTTTTTCCAAAATGATTATGAAAACAATTTAAATTAATTATATTGATTTAGGTAAGAACAAGCTTTCCTAATCATTAAACATATAATATATGGTGTATAAATGATCCACCATTTTTCCAACACCCATTGGATAGAAATATTTTTAACATAATCCCCTTATTATACGAATTTATGATTTATTTGGATATTATCCCATAAAAGTGACCTATATAATATGTTATGTAAATGGAAAAAAAGAACCTTCATTGCCTTTAAAACATATAAATTCTTTTAGTAGAGAAGAAGATACATATATTTGGTTGTAAGTATTATCTTTGAATATAAATGAGTTATTTTTATCAAAAAATGTTATATAGAATTTTTATAGAAGATATAATTACATTACATTCTTATGAAATGTATGCACATTGATTATTTAGTGAATAATAAAATAAAGTAAATGATGTTTTATTAAATAATATAAAATTAATAAAAATATTATATTATTCCAAGTGAATATTTAGTGTAATTAAATATAAAATATGGTCCATTAATGGTCCAATTTTTATTTTATCATAAATATTTTGACCCATAAATAGTAAGAACATGATTATCAATCTTAGTGTTCATGAATTGGTTTTACGTGTTACATGTGTTTCTATTAACATTAATTTCTAACACATATATAGTGTTTATTTAATAAATTTTATGTAATAATTTAGAAAAATGTTTCATAAATTTTTTAAGAAATCTCACATTAATTTATTTTTAATGGATAAATTACATAGGTTTGAAAACTAGCCACCTAAATGAAAACCCAAAAAAAAATAATGAATCTTATAGAATAAGGAAAAAAATGATAAAAATGATTTCATTTTTGTGTGGTATCAGTTTTTCTATGAAATACATCCCATTTAATCCATTATATTTCATTTTGGAAGCACATGAGCTAAGGGATACCTCCCATTAGTGTTTACATTGTTTTTACAAGAATGTCACTCCTCCTACACTATAAAAAGGCACTAACCCTCCTCACTTTATCGCACGTCACAAAACCTTTGTCTCATGAAAACCTACCAAAATAATCTCCTTCCATCTGACATATTATCTTATAATATTGAATTTTTTCATCAATATATCCAAAGAATGCCTTTTTTAAATAAAATGGAGTTACCTGATGAAGAGGTAACATTCTTCAATCATCACTTTTGAATTAATTCATTCTCAAACAACATAAATTATTCTTATTAATTGATTATATAGTAACTTAATTATCATAAGTATACTAATATGTAGTTATGTTAAATGTTTTGACCTAAACATATACTCACATCCATGAAATGGTAAACCCAATCTTCCTTCATGTCTACAATGTACTACCACCTCACGAACTAATGTCATTATTTCATCCACTACAACCTATCAATGTTGGTGATAATGATGTAAATTATACTTTTATATGATATTTATGATGTAATTATACTTTTGGAATTATTATATAAAACATACCTTCATGCATTCTATTTTGTGGGAATATGACAACTTCATTTGTGGATGTCTTTTTTACTGCATCCTCAAAGCGATGAGATTCATTCACATATTACATGGAATGTATTAATGATGGGTTTAGTAAACATATTTGTAATTTTATGAACATATAATCCAAGATTTGGTTCCTTAATTTATGAGATTGGCATGATTATAAAGAATCAATTTTTGAAGTATCGATCAGTTTATAGGTTTTCAAAAATGATATTACAAACATGATACACATATTACATTGGAAAATTGAAAATAAAACATAATACATAACAATGGATAATAAAAATCATTCTTGAAACTCATTGAAATAACTAATAATCATTACCTGGTGAAAGGAAAAATAATAAGGGTGAGTTTGAATGCTCAGTAAGGGTAAGAATACAGTTGATGAAATCTTGTATCAATAACAATACAAAATTTGGGAGGGTAAATAACTGAACACATATTCCATTTAAATAGATGGGTAAGAAGTAATCAATCTGGAAAGGTAAAAAATTGAATACATGTATGATTTAAACAATAAAATGGGAATGAAATGTATCCATAGATAATATATATGTATAAATATTAGGGAATAATAATAATAACAATAATAACAGAATTATCAATAAAGCACACAATTATTTATTTTACACCGTGGTTCGGAGGAACATGGTATCTTCAATGTCAAGACCATTCATAAGACGGTTTAATATATTGGGTAAAACCCATATAATTTTTTCAACTGATTCAACTTATGAGACTATAGATAAATCTATGGGATTACTTTAAATAGTCCACAAACCATTTCATATCAGTCCCATGAATTTCCCTATATATCGAGTCATCAATTTAATTAATGAACAATGTGACGTATCATAAAATAAAAATATTTATTAAAAGATATAGATTAATCAATATTTTCTAGATAATCAAATAACATTCAATATAGACACCATATGTAAAAATTGTATATCGTTTTGAACATAATTATAACCCTCAAAGAAGAGTATGAATATTTAAAAAAAATTAATTTCCAATGGAAAATGGTCATAAGTAAGTTATTTTTTCAAGATAAATTTAACTATAAAAAAATAAAATGAAATTTTGGTCAGCACCACAACTGAGTGGTACTCAGTATATGACACCACTCTAGGCATTTAGGGATCCAATCCTATCTGCATCAATATTTTTCCCCCAATTTGGGTGGTGTGGTGGTATTCTCCCATTCATGGGATTGAAACAGGAGAGGATAGAACAAATAAAATGAGGTGTGTGTAGTGTGATATAATCATGGGACCTATGCAGGTATAATCAACTTAAAGGAATGGAAATGTTATTCTAGTGTATCATCAGTGAGGGTGTGCTTGCATGTTTTGCAGGTGACATTTGGTATGGGAGTGGACAAGAAAATAGTGGTCTTGACTATATCCTAGGTGGATATGGTGACAACATAAAACATTATGTGGTACCATAGATGATAGTCTCAAAAAGTCATGTGGACCATCTAGAGTGCACGCTCATGTGGGGAACATGTGAATAATGATTTCATCCTTCAGCTCTTGGTCTTTGATTGTGCCTATGTGCGAGATGTATCAAGGTCGGTGTTCTTTCTGAGCTTCAATGGCCATGTAATAGGATCCCTATGCCCATTATAAAAAGAGGGTGTCTTTATTAAATTAAAATTAATGGGGAAAATCTCCCCTACCATATTAAAAACAAAAAATTTTGAGATTGCAATGATAACAATTACCACATGGTAATATTAAATCAACCCCTGTGATGAGATAATTTAACGTGATAGTTAAAATAAAATGAATTATGAGTGAATAATTATATTAAAAGATAAATAAGAGGTATATATACCACACAAAATAATTATTTAGTGGATATGAAATTTATATCACACATTTAAAAATTGAGATGAAAATCCCTTGCCTTATGCTTCATTTTGGTTGAACTCTCTTTAACCTCCTCTTGTTCGGGTAACTCCTTTTGGTTTATACCAAATTCATAATTCGATGAATTAATATACATAGCGAGGCTTTTAAGAGGAGGCTAAGGACATTTTTAGATCCATTGGGTAGGATTTTGATGATCCAATGGTCTTAATATATGTGAATAAATGCTACGGATGAGTTCTTTTTATAGTGGAGAAGGAGTGACATTTTTTAAAATATAAAAAGGTAAACACTATTGATAGGTATAACTTATGCCACGTTATTCAAATAATGATCCAAAATGGATAAAATGGAGGATATGGTATAATTATATCCATAAAATTGATTTTCTATTTGTTTCTAGGTCATTTATCTATTAATTTTATGGTTTAGGGAATTATTAATCTTAAATTTACCTTATTCGTAGTTAATAATTATAACTACATTAAGAAATATTTTTGGTAAAAATATAAGTAGAACTCATTAGAAATTAGAAATTAATCTGATTAAAAATATTAAATACATTCTTCCAAGTTCCTATCACATAAGTTTCATAATTTAATTTAAATTTAATCCCACATATGGGACGACCAAGGTGGTTTTTAATGTAAAAATGTCCCAAAGATTATAATGTTTTTATATACATTTAAAATGTAAAACAAGTTATAGTGACATAAATTTTATTAAATGGTATTCAATTTATCTAATTTTACTTTAAAATAATTCAATCATTATTAAATAATTAGATGAAATGTCAGTTTTTAATTAAAATTCGTTATTTTTTCTCTATACATCAACAAATGAAACTTCTCAGAAAAATTCAAAAAAATCACCCAATGTTAATTTTGAAGTTATTAATTAAATAATTGAAATTATTTTTCATATTAAATTTATATAAGTGTCAAATATTTTATTTTAAATAGTTTCTCTACTAATTTGTGGAAAAACTCATTTTAAAAAAATATAGTTTTTTATGTAAAATAATGAGTTTGTTCACATGTTATGTTTGTAAAATATATTTGTTGAATGTAAAAAATATTTTATTTAATATATAATATATAAATTTCATTAATATAATTTTCTACACCTAATTAATTTAATTTTTTAGTATTAAACACATTTGTGGTAAAAAAAATTAATAATATTCTTTTAGTTTTTATATTCATTTCTAATTAATTGAATAGTAATGAATTATTATTGTATTTGTAAAAACCATATATCTTCATAAGATATTTAATCACATTCATAAACAATTAATTATTTTGTAGGTTATATCTTATTATATTAAATATTATTTAGTGAAACTCGGTTATACATGAAATGAAAGCTATTAAAGAATGTATTTTCCATGTGAAATAAAATCTAAATCAGTATTGGGTTCATTTAATGATATATAATTTAATAAATTTATTTAAAATATTAAATATACCATAAATTATCAATATGTTAAATTACTTTATATGTTTTTTTGTTGCGTGTCATACACGCTATCGAATAAATGTTATTCTTTTATAATTCTCAAGGTGTTACATTATCCACCTTATAAATAAATTGTGTCCTTACAATTTTAACATGATTATGGAAAATAAGTTTTTGGTATTTGAAAGTTCAATCTTTAAAATCCCACATTTTGAGAAGATATAATAAAATATCCTCTTAAAAATAGAGAATTATAAATATAAAGGTCTCATGGAATAAAATATAACATGGTCTCCACATAGTAGAATAGTAGTTGAATGTGGACATACATACATAGAGGAAAATTATAATAATTTATAAGGTTGATTGAGTTAAATTATCACAAAAAAGTTAATGATCAATTTAATATTGAAGGTATTAAATCCATAAATCTATGTAGATTTAATGTACCATCTATTCAATAAAAATTTAAATATTAGGACAAAAAATTGATCATTTTACTAATGTTGACTAATTCATTTACATCCTATGAATTTATGGAAATATAAATACTTGAAATTTTTTATTTTATAAACACAATTTTTATCATTTCTTTGTGATTTTATTAATTTCAAATTAACCCATTACATCAATAAATCTATATTTAAAAAATAAATTTGATGCATGAAGCTCTAAAATACGCATTTAATGGATTATAAGTACAATAAATGATTGAAAAGTCTTTCTATTTGTCTCTAACTATTATAAAAATACAATATGGTTAATATATTAATATGTAAAACTAAAAATTAAAACCACTGATTCTTTATTAATATATATTCATATAATTGTTTAACAAAAAATAATTAAAACATAACCTGGACATTTTATAGGTCATTTTTAGGCATGAAACCCTTATTTTCTTTTGGTTATGGGTTCAAACCCACCACATTATAGGTTATATATTTTATATAACCATATTAATATAATTTTTGTAATAAATATTATTTAATTCCATTAAATTTAATCATTTAATAACCTTTTCACTATGGGTTTCATTATTTTTTTTCAAACCCAATTAATCTAATTATACTATTGTTAGAATGTTATAAATGATAATAATAACACTAAAGGTGGTATGTTAATTTAAAATCATGCCTCGTAAATTTAATTTAATTATTTATGAAATATATTTTCTACTATAAAAACAAAACTAATTTTTTGAATTACTATAAATATATTCTAAAATATCTTTTATCAAGGTAGACTCCCATTATAGAAAAACAAAAAGTAGGAGTTTAACACACTGTTAATAAAACTCTATCTATATCATACATATGAATTAAGATGTTCCTATATAATAACCTCAAATTTTATCTTCAGGATATGTTCCCTAATCTATTTTTTCTAAAATAAATTTCATATGGTTACTACCAAAAATCCCTTGTTAATTATTGTAATGCCCTAACCTCTAAAGCCGAGAGATGATTCCTTGGTTTGTTACATTGGCTTACATACAAGGAATCAAATCATGAAGGACCGATTAGTTTACCATTTTTTAAAAACTATATTACATATATTATATTTATGATATATTGGGAAATGATAAATAAAATATACCATATAAAAAATAATAATAAACTTAATAATTGAAACTCATTATAAGAATTCATTATCTTATCCCAGAGGAATGAAATTAAATATGGGTGAGATAAAATTCTCAATAAGTGTATGATTATATTATATGTAATCATGAATTAATAAAAATAAACAATATGTAATGGTAAATAATCTAAAATGATTTTTACTTAAATAATTAGATAATGCATAATAAATATGGATAGTTAAACAATTGAAGACACATTCCATTTAGTTGATAAATTGATAATGAAATTAATCAATAGATTCTTTCACAGTAAAAAAATATAATGGATAAATAATAATAATAAAATTTGAATTATATATGAAAGAAATTCATATTAATTGGATTTCATATTTCATAGGTACATGATACCATTATCTTTAATACCATTCACAATATCGTTTAGCATATTGGGTAGAAACCAATTTGATTTGGCCAAATGGTTCATCCCATAAGACTACATATGCATCAAGGGGGTTACATTAAACAGTCCTCATCCAATGTCATACTAGTCAAAATAATTCATGAAATATTGAATAATTTAATTAAATAATTAACAGTGTACCTTATAATAAAATATCTATATCGAAAAAATTTACAAATTTATCAATGTTTCATAGCTAATCAAATAACCATTAAAGTACAGAACATACGAAAAAAATTTATACAGTTTAGGAAATAGTTATATCCACCACATAAGAGTATGGATATTTAATAAAAATTTAATTTACAATGGAAAATCGTCATAGAGAACTTATTTTCCAATAAAATGTTTATAATAAAAAAATAAAGTTTGATTTAAATGATAATATTTACAACTTGGTAATATTGATATTAAACCCCTTTAATGAGATAAATTGATGTGATACATAAAATGCAATAAATTATGAGTGAATCTTGATATTAAAAGAAAAAGGTGTAGTTTATACATCAAAAAAAATTATGTGGTGGGAATGAAATTTATATTTATGTTATAAAAATTAGATGAAAATCCCTTACCTTATGCTTAATTTTGGTTCAGGACATTTACCCTCCTCTTATTCGGATAAATCCTCTAATTTTATAAAAAACGACTTCCTTTTTTTCTATTTTTTCCAAAAGTGACAACTTTAAGAGAAGGGGAGGGATGTTTGGAGCTTATCTGGGTAGTTGTGGGATAATCAAAAAGGCTTGAGAGGTGTGAATTAATAAAAGGGGTGTGTGCCATTTTACAGGGGAGGAGGAGTGTCATTCTAGAAAATATAAAAAGGTAAACACTTTTAGGGGGTCCTAATTACATTATGTGCCTAAATAATGATCCAAATTATAAAAGAAGGAGGATATACTAGAAATAGGGATATAAAAAAGGTTTTAGAGATTAATCTTGGTTATTTTTCCCCTTATAATTATGTTTTAGTCCCTTGTTATGTTTAATTTTAACTCAATAACACTAATAATTTTTAACTGCACTTACAAATATTTTTGACAAAAAATAAGTTAAAATTACTATAAATTATTAATTTTTCTTATTCAAAATTTGAAATCCATTTTTTCAAATTCCAATCACCTAATTGGAAGAAATTAACTTAAAATTAAACCTGTAGATGGGTTAGGAAAGCAGGTTTCTAAATTGAAAATGTACAAATGTTTGAAATGATTTTATATCAAATTTTAATGCGAAATTGACTAAAATGATCTAAATTGGATTAAATGATATAGATTTTATATAATTACACATATAAACCCATTTTAAAATTTATTTTATACTTATTTATTAATTATATGAAAAATCAGTGTTCAATTAAAATTCATTATGTTTTTCATTATTCATCAAGAAATGGTACATCTTAGAAAAATATAAAAAAATAATCTAATGTAATTTTTTAAACTAAACATTATTAAATGAATCTTATTTTACCATATTAAATTAATAAAATTGTGAAATAATATTTTTAAAATTGGTGTGACATTAAATGGTGGTAAAATAATATTTATTAAAATATTACTTTTTCTAGATAATATTAGGTTTTTTTATCTTTTTAAAATAAAATATACTATAATAATATAAAAAATAATTTAATGAATATATATTATATAAATTTCAATAATTCCATTCCCTAATATTATTTAATTTATATTATTAGGATAAAACACCTTTGTGAGAATAAAAGCATTTCCTTTATATTCAATTAGTTTTTATATTTATTTATAGTAAATTTATTACAAATGAATTCATTATATATATTTTTTAAAAATATATTTTTATATGTTATTAAATCTTATTAATAACCTCAAAATTAACAAGTAGGTTATATCTTATTATAGTAAATAATACTATTAACAGTGATCGGTAAAACTTGGTCTTACGTGTAACCCAAGCTATAGAAGAATGTATTTGTTGTGTTCAATGAATACAACTCAATATTACTTTCATATCAAGTTATATAATATATTAAATTTATCTATAATATTAAATATACCATATAGTCTTGAGAGTTTATATTCCTTTCTATGTTTGTTGTGGCGTACATACAAGTTATAGAATAAAAGATACTTTTTTTGAATTTTCATCATGTTATGTATATGATATATATGACATAATAATTCTACTTGAATAATAATAATATATAAATATAAATTTCATTTACTTTGTTTCATTCAATTTGAAAAGAAAAAGGAAACAACGTTCATAAGTACGTACGGTCTACTATCTTCATGAATAGTGTATTCTATTCCATATTTCATTCTATTATATATTATTATAAATACTTATATACATAATATATATTATATCTATATCATGTTTTTTATTATGGAAAAAATTAAATCATTATCTACGTAAAATGATCAATAATAACAATTCAAAACATATTTTAAAAACAAAGTGGTTATTACTCGAAACATAACATTAAGATTGAATTGTTAATAAATTGTTAATATAAGATCATAATCAATTAATATATGGTATGACATATATGAATATGGTTATATGGTAGATTTATAATGACCACATATTGTTGAAACAGTAGTATTGAATGTGTTCATTGAATTTAAGACTTAATATAAGGGATTTCTCATTGCACTTTTAATTCTATGAGATATATGTAATATTCAACACTTATTTTTATAGTGTGCTACGTATACTGACATGTGACATGTTATATATTGAATTAAATTTATTTAAGGATATTAAAATTTTCAATTTATGATATTCTTTTTCGTATCTAATGATTCAAAAGATACTCCTGAAGTAGGGGGATTTATTTTAAAACTCTTATTTCTGTGAGTCTGTTTCCATATTCACAATTTTTTTTGTGAAGTATATACTAAACATTAATGTATTATATGAATATTATTATTATATTTATGGGTATTTACATATCCATTTTATAATATCTCTTTCAAGGTGTTTATGGTTTAAAGGTTATCAAATCAGTAGTGTAATTTGGTCTTAATTATTATTCTTCGAGACACATGTCATGTTATGCATCTATATTCATCTACGAAGTGGAAATAATTATATTTAATATATAATATCAATAATCTCCTTCTTTTCATGGTATTATAATATTATTTTAATTTCATTCTCTCATGTTCATTATGATTCAATGTTATCTATGTGGTAATATATTATAGCTACAATCTAATAGTTACCGAGATTGTATACGATTATGATTTCATTGATGACATTTTGTGATCCATATCTTGTGAAATATAATTAAATTTCCTATAAAATTGTCATTTCATGATTTATTAATTGATTTGTACCATTTTTTAGTCATTGGTAATTAATTTAATTAATATGATGTTTTTAAGAAAATATTACTTCATTTCCCTATGGTCAAAAATAGATTTTATTCAAAAACCTTGTTGTCTAAAAATGTTTTATAAAATGTTTTTAAATGATATTTTATAAATATTTTCAAGAAAAAAGAATCAAAAAAATAATTTTAAAATTTTTTTCAAATGATTTTAAATAATACCTTTATAAGATATCAAGGGTATTTTCAATGGAAAAGGATTACATTTTTTTAAAACATTCTAATAGTAAAGTATGATTTCCTAAATAAAAGTTTCAAGTGATCCTTTTAAAATAATTTTCAATCCAAGATGAAATAATGTTATATATTTTATTCATTATTGGTGATATGATCCATGGAATCCATTCATAACTTTTCATTGAAGGGTATATGTTAATAATGAAACATTTTTTATGAATCCAATTTCTCCTCCATGGGTTCTACCTTTATAAGACCCTTATGAAAACCTTTTCATTTTCTGAGTTGTGATTTGATAAAACGATTATGAAATATGTCACTTTTTCCCAAGTTATGTTAGGATTAATTTTTATCATACCCATATAATTTAATTGGTTATGATATGATGTGTATAAATCTTATCAATTGTTATGGTTCATTATATGATGAATGTTTTATTATCATATATTACAAGTTTGTATGATTTCATTATGTGATAGGTGAGACCAATATCTCCCTAAAATTTTTTGGGTAATGATTTATATTTCATGAGATGGAAATGGATCGAATGAGGAGTTAACATGGTTTAATATAACAACACTAGAAAGAGGATTGAACATGGTTCAATAATACATGGCTAAAATATGAAGTAAATTATGTTCCCTAAAATATTGATAGAATGTGTAGTGATCTCAGTTTAGTAATACAAGGATGGAATGATAAGTGAACCTAGTTCATTAATATAGTGATGGAATGACGGTTGAACTCAGTTTGTTAATTTGGGGTTGGAATCGATAGTGAAATCAATTCATTAATACTAGGATGGAACGGGAAGTGAACCCAGTTATATATATTACGGTTCGAATGAGGGGTGAGCCTGGATCAGTAAAATAGTTTTCCCAATAAAATGGTCTTGGGAGTAGACATTGACATCTAATATGGTTTCATATGTGAACCCATTCATCTATTATGGCCTTGGTATTAATCCATGACTAATATGGAAATCTTTTTATATATTTTTGTGTCTGCCAAAATTCAATATTTTTTCCTATATTATATTTTTAAGGATTATGTGGCCGATTCCCTTATGATTAATGTTTTATGAACTTCCAATATTTATTCCATAAATATTTATTAAGATATTTGATATGAAATGTATGATCATCTAATTTTATGATCTGGTTTCTATACCATTATGCTCATGTTATGCATACAAATATCCCTCGTATACCCTTACTGAGCATCTATGCTCACCACTTTCTTATGTTTCCTTTCCCCATGTTATAATGAAATGTTTAAAGTAAGATTAAAAAAGGGGGTTATCATTATGGGAGATGTTTAATATCATTCAGAAAGATATAATATTATGTTTCCATGTTTTGAAATACTCTAAATTATTACATTGTTTAGGCATGTACTTTTGTAATATGATGAATATTTCTAGAAAATTTTGTATTATCCATATTTTTTAAGCTTGGTTTTCTACATATAAAAACCCTATAAGTCATTGGATATATATTTCTTGGGATCAATGAAAATTATATATGTTCTTTTAGAGTATAGAGTGGTGAAAAATTATAATAATGCAAGGGTAGAATTTTTTTATCGGAATCAAAACATTAGCTTGATAAAATTGTAAAATTATATATATTAATTACGAAAACACTCAAAATACCAAAAAAAGATTATAATTTTTTTTAAATATTTCAATATGAATTAACAATTTAAGTATAGTTAGTGGATTAAAATATTTAATTAGTAAAAAACAAATATTATGTTCTATCATAAAATGTTATTTTGCAAAATCATGGGTCATGTTAAAAAAATGTCTCATAGTTAGATATATATATATATATATTCAGAAAATATACTCTAAATTGTGAATAAAATTGTTAATCTAAGGTAATATTAGGTTTTTAAAAATTATCTAATTGTTTAGTCAATAATAAACTTTGACAACTGTATGTGATATATTTTATTGCATCATTTTTAAATAAATGTGAATTAATATTTGAGAATGTATTTGACAAACCAAAATTCATTTAAAGGGTTAAAAATTGTTTAAATATAATATATACTATGTATAAAACAATAAATTAATTTCCAAATTATAGAACATATTCTACTCTATGAAAACTAATTTCTTTTCTAAAATACATTTTTATTAGAATAAATGAAATAGAATATTATATTTTATTGATTAAATGTTTTAATTATTTAAACTATTGTTTAAATAAAAAACACCATGATAAAAAATTGGATTGACCAATTTTAAATAAATTACTAAAAAAATATAATTTTTAGGGCCCGTATTCAGAAAACAATTAAACAATAATAAATATTTACATATATACTCACATCCTTGATGTGTTCCCATTATATGATATTAAAATTCATTATTAATTAGTTTATAAAATAATCTCTTGTAGACTTATCATTCCAAGTTAAATAAATTTATAATTGATGAAAGGATTGTTCTGAATATAAGAAATTTATAAGCACATCAAGGGTTTTTTAGACTCTCTCTCTCTCCCTCTCCCACTATCTCTCTCTGTATCAATCTTTCGAAATCGTTATAATAGAAATTTTTAATTAATTTTATTATTTATTTATTTTTATATCCACTTTTCTGTTTTAATTTGATTAATTATAAAAAAATTTAGGTGTTTCCTTTTTATATAAATATTTCATATAAAATATCTTTGTTCATCATAAACATTGTGTCTTATTATGTATGTATGTTAAGAAATAGTTTTGAAAAGGTAATTTATTGAATCTAGGGGAATCATTGACTATATTGGTTTCGATGTAAAGATAAAATATATTTTTCCAATCTATACTAAGGCCAAATTTTGGTTAGATTCATTGAATTAATCTTATTTTGTAATACATTCAGTTTCTACATTGATAACTTTTTGGAAAAAAAAACATCCAAAAAACATTGAATATTTTAATTCTATCTTGAAACATATATTTTGATTACTCATTATTCTTTCAATGATTTAAAAAAATTCACACAAATATTTATATCTTTTGAATAACTGAGTAAATCTATTTTAATCAATATATATTTCATGATTCAATAGTGGAAAACCTTAAAATCCAATAATTTATTTAATATGTAAGTATGTCATTATTGAAAATCCTACCATTTATTGTATAATATATTTTTTCCATATGGAATTCATTGGATTTTAATGAATAATATAACCCCTCGATGTAATGGTATGTCTCTTGAGAAAACTATGATAGGTTAATAGAAGTGTCCTAAGATTTTATGAATGATAACTTGGATCATGGCTTTGTTGTTTTGTTTATCATGTCTTGAATTATGGATTTTGAACATTATATTAGCCATTTAATTTGTTATACATTATTATATATAAAATTTTTAAATCTCATATATTCATTATGGATCTATATCCATTATTGATTCTTATGATTTTATTTATGTCGTGTCTACAAAGTTTAAAACTTCAATAATATGTTATCCCTTACAGATCATTTGATCTCACTATATCCAATAATTTTCCCATTTCCTCAATAAATAAATATGAATAATTTATATGATAAAAAATAATAATTAATAATATTTTTTTAGTAAAAAAAATTAAGTACCATGTATTTGATGTTTCAATAATTTAAAAGTAATACTTATATGTTAAAAAATTCCACAAAATAATACCTTTGAATTTCAGTTGTATTATTTCATATATTATATTTTAAAGTAATAATGATCCACCCAACATAATGGACTAGATTTTGGGGTGTTACAAATGATGATAATGGGAAAACATAAATGATAAATTGACATGCTAATTAAAGGATGACTCATTGAAGATATGGAATTGAATTATATATAATTAAAAAAATACGATGTTTTTTAAATAGGGAAAATTGAAAAAATATAAGGCAACCCAGTTTAAATCGGTGTATGGAATAATATTGGTTAACTTTCAATATGTGAATCAAAATAACAATACATAGAATTACAATATAAAATTAGGATAAAAATGATAATATTTATATAGAGTGAAGTAAGTCACATGTCTTCTGGAGAGGATGATGTCATCAGGGTTTATTCTGTATATATAGAGGGGGAGGACTCCAATTTTATTATTTTTCAACAACTATAATTCCCCTATAAGTATATTTTCATTCCTTAGTCGAATCTTATTTTACTCATAGCTTCATTGTGTGTCATTTCTGATACTTCAATGATCTCCACCCAGATTCCATCATTTATAATATTTCAGTTTCAACTCCATCCTTCATGTAGTTTTTATAGTAGAGCTTCACCGTTATAATTTCAATATATGAAAAATATAGTTTGAAAATTTATTAAAATATGGGATTAGATAATCTATTTCACAATATTGGTATTCTTTTTAAGAGATGATATTATGCTATTTTATATAGAACCATCATCATATTTATTTGTAAAAATATGTTGTCTAAGAAAATTATTCATTAAAAGAAATTCCTAGAAGTCACTTATAAATCAACTTAAACAAAGTATTATGATAATATGACACCCCTTAAACTCTATGGGTTTGGGTTTTCATGGTTTTAATAACCATTGATCATGTGGGCAATGTCCTTAATAAATAAAGATTCATGGGTGGGTTATCCCTTTGGGGGAGGAGGCTATAGTCTTCCATTATTATATGTGTGTGTGGTGTGTGTGTTTGAATATAATTGTTCAACAAAACACTTTATATTTATATATAATAAATATAAATTAAATTAATTTTTTTTAAATAAATTCCCATTCCATGTTTCATGTTAGTCTCCCAAGGTGATGTTCCATCCATATTTTTTCCTATATGACCAAATCATTGATTGTTCATTGAGTTATAGTGATCATATGAATTGAACTCATATTATAAAACCTAAAATGATATATAAATTCTAATTTCATAATGTTGTACTTACAGAATAATTTAATTAAAACGACAACACCACCACATATATAAAAGGGGGTTGTGGTGAGATTCTTGAAATCTTCAATTCATGTCTAGAGATATCATTGTATGCAATGAGAATGCCTTGAGTTATCCAGGTAGAGAGAGGGTGATGTTTTGAGGGAGTATTTTAAATATTTTTTAGCTCAATTAATGGTCGATTTCTCTAAACATTACCTTTCATCATGATCAGTGAATCACAACAAAAGTATCGAAATTCTTTTTTTAAAACGTTATAAACTATAAAATATAAACAAAAATGTAATCAGTTAAGTCACATCGAATACAGAAATAAAAATAATGGAAATAACAAAAAAATTTGTGATAATATTTGGAAAAACTAATTTCCTCAACCCAAAATATAACAGTATGAATCATAACTGTTTGAATTTTTTTTTTGTATTTTTTTGAATAAAAGAATTTTGAATAAATGAGATTTTTTGTATTATTATCTCTATATTAATCATGGATTAAACATTTTTATGTTTACAGTCCATGGGTTAGAATTAATTTTTATTTCATTTTTATTTTATATTATATAACCTTCTGAAGTCAACTACTTGAAATTTTTTTTAATTAGTTGAATTTTAATTCTTATAATATGTAAAATATAAATACAATTGGAAACTAATTATCATATAAGTAATACACATAAAAATTATTAGAAAAAATAATTAATTTATTGAAAATATTGAAGGAAAAATAAATTTATTGGTTGAAAATATATTTACGGATGAATGTTTTTTAAAAAAATATTAGAATTTATGTTTCTGAATAAAATTTTTTATTGATTACTTTATTTATTTATTATTTTAATAAAATATTTAGTTTTTCAACTATTTTTTTTAATGTTTCTATATTAGA
Organism: Viscum album; assembly: GCA_963277665.1. Taxonomy (NCBI): domain Eukaryota; kingdom Viridiplantae; phylum Streptophyta; class Magnoliopsida; order Santalales; family Viscaceae; genus Viscum; species Viscum album. The sequence continues at coordinate 135,330,452 of OY728162.1, forward strand.
TAAAAAAGTTCTATGTTTATTTAATATTTTATAACATTTCAAAATCAAAAACTTGAAACATTGTTTTATTTATTTTTGGTGTCATTGAATCCTTATAAATTATAAAATATATATACAATGAAATTATTAACTAACACATATATTGTAAAAATAAATAATTAGTGAAAATATAAATTGATTAATCAAAATAATATATATATATATAATAATTTAAAAAACATGAAATATTCTTGTTCAAAAATATAAAATTTAAACATAGTTACAATATCAATTACATTATTTTTAGTTATTAAATATAATATTAATAATTATCTATTATATAAATAGTCATTATTTAATTTAAATTAAAAAAATATTAAATAAATTACTAATAATTATAAATTATATCATTAATTGTTATATTTTAAAATAATAACTAACTATCATGATAATGACGAACTAAATTAATATGAATTAAATTATTTCACATTGTTAATTACATTATTTTACTATTAATCGTATTTATTAATGAATACTGAAAGAATTATTAAAAATAATAACATTATAATTAATTATATTATAAAATATTAAATATTCATTACATTAATAATAAGTATTAATTACATTACAATTTTTAAATTAATTATTATTTTATAGTGTTATTATGAATTATTATTTATTTGCTTTTAATTATTAATTATATTATTAAATATTAATAATAATAAATTATATTAATAATTGATAATTAAATAAAATATTAATTATTGTTAATTATATGACAAATGAAATCATTATTTAATTAGTTTAGTTAAATTTTTATTTTTAATAAAATTTAATTACTGATTAAATTAATTATAATTAACTAATAACATATTATTTAATTATTAATTACATTAATTTAATTACATATAAATGATTATATATAATTATATATTTGTTATAAATAATTTTTGATATTATATAATAAATTATTGTGTGTCGATGTTATTTTTTTATTAATAATATTATTATTTAATACTCAAAAAGGATATAGTAAATCTCACATTGAAAATGATGAAGGGATGTCAAGGAATCCCCTATAAAAATAGAATGATGGGTGATGTTTAAAATGTGTAATATTTTTAGAATAATGTATTGAATTTAATACTGGATAAAAAAACAATTACATCCATAAAAATATGGTGTTTACTAAGAAAGCATCTACCAGTGAAAACCATCTCTATATTTAGAAATATTTTTCCCATTCATTATTTTTTATTTTTTTTATTTTTGTTTTATGGTACTTTTCTGAAGTGGTGTTTAGCATCGATCAAAGACATTCTTATTGTTTGGTGGAGAAGAAATAATATCTCCTTCCCCAGATCAGGATTTATCTCCACTTAAAATAATTTATTAACCATTTATTTATTCCAATGTAGGTATTTCCGTGGAAAATTTATTGCCCTCATTTTTAGCTTACATATTGATAACTTCAGATCTTTTTAGTTTTCCCGCCCTTAAAAAAATTATAGGTGTCATCCAAGTCACTTAAAATTTTTTATCCTCCAACTTCTTCCTCATTATGAAAAATTAACTACCTTCTATTATGCCTCTCATGGTCAGTAGTTTTCTATAACCATTCCTCCTAATTTGTGTCACACATTTCCTTCATCATTATCTATTCCTATTTATTTATTTTGAGGACACTCTATCTATCCTTAGAATCTAACCTGTATATTTTACACATTATTTATATGGATATTTAAGTGGGAATGGATTGAATTTACATGGATAATGATAGACAGATTCCCCAATAGCGTATTACACTGTCTCTTTCTATAAGAGTATATTCACCCCATCCAAATTGGTAATACAATGGGTTTCCAAAAATTCCTTCTTAGTAATTGATGGAATCTTGATACTCTATTCTTATACTTAGTGGATAACATCTCTTGAATAATATTTATAAATTATAGATCTATGAAGGCCTTTTTTGTTTCACAATAACAATGCTCCATTAAAACTAGTAGAATAGTATGAAAGGATTATCAATTTTAGAGAGGTTCTTGGAATGGTATCTGGATAACATGGAAGATATTTTCCCATACAGTTTAGAATCTAATTTATAGGAATTATAATACTCATTTAATACTCATACTACTCCTTTCAATTGGATATATACCTTTTCTAAAAAGAATGAATTTTCATTAATTTATTCATGTCTTTAGGATTACTTCTGATCTCATAAGTCGCTTAGATCACACCCACTAATGAAATGTAAATATCTTCTAGACCATCCTAATTAGATCTTCATTCCATATCATACCAGTTTAGTGCACCATGTCGACCTATAAGATGTATCATATTAGTCCTAAGAAACCATTTATGTGACCGACCAATACATTAGAAAAAATTAATGCACTGGAAAAAACCTCTCACCAATATAGTGAGGGAAGTGAAAATTGTGCAATCAGTGCACTATATTTCACACCTATATGCCCAAGTGGGCATGCACAGGGATGTTGTGTTGTATCTTCCTCAAATAATATTATTACCGTCACTTTATCATATTATATAGAGATAAATTATTCCCTCAAATAAAGGGAAATCAACGCCATTCCAATTCATTTGTGGGACTCCCAAAATACTTCCCCATCTATAAAATATAATAAAAAAGAAATTTTTATAATTTAAAAATATTAAAAATATAAAAACCCAACACAATTTTAATTTATTAAAAAATAAAAATTTTTAAACAAAACATCATACTATATTGAAAATAAATTGTACAAATAAAGTCATCTCTTTATTTGAGCCCTCACAATGTTGAGGAAAATCATTGTATACAATAAAATTGGTGGATTCTTCCTTGAACATGAAACTCATGTGGTCAACCATATTTATCTAACAAAAGACAGTTCACATTTCCTTTTTCTTAACAAACTATTTTTCACCATTATAGCCTTATATAACATATCATATCATGAATGATTGAGATATATGTTCATATTCTATTTGGAGTAACCCACTCCAATATTGACATTGGTGATCCAAAAAATGAATTCTCATATTTCAATCATTTTTGATATCCTTAGTTATTTAAGAGTTAATAAGTCACCCTACTTCTCCTCAGGTGAACCATGTTCATATTGGGTGGACTCTTCAATAGTTAGAGTTAGTTCATAAAAATTATAAAATATGAATAATCCTATGATCATATTAGAGTAATTGTAGCAATATTCATAAAATTTAACGTGATGGTCGGAAATTTTGAATTTTTAATGGATGTAACATAGTGGTCAACTTAGGGGAAGATCAATGAATGTTAAAATCACTAAAAGAAAGAATTTTTTCCTTTTAATCATTATATATATGTTGTTTATGGAAATGAGTCATGTTTAGGATTATTGTAAATCCGCTGATTATTGGTAGTCATGTTGAGATATATTATTGGGAATCAGTAGTTTTGTAGTATTGGAGAAAGACTCATGGGATTATATGTAGTCAGTGAAAAATGATGATTTAGTGGGAGTACATTGTTGATGTATCATGTAATTAATTACTACATCCATCAACATGGATTCCAAATCATATTAATTTTAATATTGTACTTATAATGAAATGATAAATTTCAACACTTCTCCTTTAGATGTTTGATGAAAGTTTGAACCCATTAAAATCTTCTTTCATGTTATATTGATTTCATTTAATTTATTGTATTCCATGTAAATTATATTTTTTATTTTATGTGGAAAAAAACGAGCATTGAATTCATGTCAAAGATTTGGGGTCAAATGATTCTTATAATTTATTGTACATTAACATTTTTAAGAGTCCATCAAGTGATATGTTTTCAAAAAATGTGGTCCTTCGGTGGATAATCATTCGGTTATTAGTGTTTTTAAATAATTATGAAAAATTTATGTCAAATTAATGTGAGGATATTAAATGAATATTAGTTTAATAAGAAATATAGTAGGTAACACTCATTCTTACACATGCATTTTTTGATTTGTGGGATTCAATCTATCTGTGGGTGGTGGGGACAAAAAGTAACATGTTATAGATCAAAAAACTCAATAGAATATATTTCAATTTTAGAGGATAAATATGAAGGACAATATCATTTAAAAAGATATTGTAATTCCATTAAAAGTTTCTAATAAAATAAATTGGAGAAATGATAATTAGAAAATTTGGATAGAAATGCATTGGTTTTGGTGATGGTCAATTAGTATATAACATGGATTTAAAAATTTAATAAAATAAGAATATAGTGGAGTATATGGAGGCATTCGAAGACATGTAAATAACCATATAACACTCAATAATGTGTTCAACCCTAAAAATTATGGTTGGACAAAAAAATGAAACCTATGAATGAATACCTCTTTGATGGTGGAATCATTACTATAGGGAGAACCTAGCCACACGGTAGGGGAAACAGCTAGAAGAGACACTTCTTGTAGAAGGAGTGGTTTACGCTAGTCAGTCAAGAAAGAGGCCAGAGGGTCCTGGCTAGAGCATGAGACAATGAGTGGAGGGCATCAGTAAGAAACCGACCAGATAGGGGAAGCCACACCATACAAGGAGGTGGGGGAAACGCCGGACGGAGGTAATGCTGGATGGAAGAGTGCTCGGTGAGGGAAGAGTCTATTGAGTTGGTTGCGCGATGGGGACTGGAGACTACTGAGGGGGGGGGTGACTGCCGAGTGGTGAGTTGACCGATCGGACGCACGGCGTGGTCGGAGAGGGAGAAGGCCAGAGGGATGGAGGGGCTCTAGGTGTGCACATGCAGACGAAGGAGAGAGTGGCAGCTCGTGCATGGTACTGGGAGGGGGGGGCTTGCCTAGGAGATTTAGGATTTTCTTTTTTTTCATTTTATGTTATAATAATAATAATAATAATAATATTATTATTATTAAAAATCATATTATTTTTTTATTATTATTATACATTTTATAAAAAATCTTTTTAATTTAATTTTACCTTATTTATTTTCTTTATTTATTTTTCTCATTTAGAATTTAAATTAATTCATTTATTTATTTCAAATATTGTGAAAGATGCATTGTTCGCCTGTAGTCTGATGCATGGTTGAGAAAACTATTCCCAAACCGTGCCACCCGGTACTACTCGCTAGCAGGGTCAAGTTGCACGCTTGCCGCACGGTTCTATAAACATTGAGTGAGTGACGTGCCATTACTCCAACACACCCGAGCATTTGTGAGGGAACCTCCCCATTACTCCTAACAACGTGGGACAACCATGGAATAGTTGTAAGAAAAAAATTACTTAAACCTAATATAACAATTTGTGTATTTATAAATTATAAATCTGTCAGATCGGGGTGTGATAATTCTCCCCACCACATACACTTTCGTCAACTAAAATGCCATGAATCCATATGTTGGTCTAGAAATGAGTCCATGCCCAAACAGAACCAGAAGAACCAAAGAAAACTGATAACCTCGTGATGACATTTCTCTACATAGGTCAAACCTGACCGATTCAATAGAAAACTGAAGCACAAGGTTGGGGGGAGAACCCGAAGCGGTTCTCCCCACCACAAGAACACAAATAGGGCAGAAATTTTACACCCAAACATATCACCCTGGGAAGGGGTGGGGACACAGGAACCCCCAACTGATCCAAACTAACATTTATAGAATGAGAGAACAGCACCCCTACTAAATCATGAAACTCTAGACATATACCAGAAACTCCCCACACTAGGAGAAAAATCATTGAGAAGTACATAACCCCAAACAGTGGATCTGAGAGTCACATGATGCCTTGATTCCTCCATAGAAACTTACACCACTAAATGAACACTACCAAACTTAGATTAACCCACAAAAGTTCCAAACACGCTTTTAAGAAAAAATGCACGATTTTGAAAAACATTATTGGAAAAACAACACTATTTGGATTACAATAGAACATGTCTATCATAACTCCACGAAAAAACAATGAACATGCAACGTAAAAACATTAACAGCAAAAAAAAAAAAAAGAAAAGGCATCAAATATTCTACTACAAACATAGAATACAAAAATAGAACTGAGGATTCACACCCCGTGAAACTCCACACTCTGTGTGATCTTTTCCCCAAGACTCGTGGCTAGGTCTCTGATGGCTAAAGCATCCCTTGCATCATATCTAGGAACTAGAATTTCTCCAGTCACAATATCATCTTCAGGTGACACTTCCTGCTATTCTTCTATAATGACCCAGATACCTGCTAAGATAACACACCTTCTAAAGGATGTGACATGACAGCTTCATGTGCCAAACTGGCCACACTAGTATCACATCACTAAACATTCTGATGAACTATAAATAAAGACCACTAAAATGGAATCTTTTGAAATAGGTTCCTCTAGCACACCCTACTATCCATATGGGGAAACTTCATGTGAAATTGGATTCACTGTATTTCTACAGACATTTTCTCTGGATACCAGCTCAGTTAGTAATGCCTCATCCACCATCTTCTCAATATAATGGTCCTTAGAATGTAGGACTCGCTGCATGATCTATTGAACAAGACCATTTATGAAGAGAGAAGTCTTCATCAAATCCTATGATGATTCCCATATAGAAAAGGGAACATGGTACTTGAAATGGTCAATATATGCTTTCACTGCATGTTGGCCTTGTGGAATACTTATTAGCTCTTCTCATTTCTCGGTCCCCACCTCTTTAGTTTTAAACCAATGGATGAATACTGATTTAAAGACATCCCATGACATCAAAATTTTCATTGATGGTGGGATGAATAACTCACATTTTCCCAAAGTTGGACATTTAAACAAGCTGAAAACAGCACACACTTTGACAACTTCAAGAGTTCCCAATACCCTGAAGACACGATCAACCTATTCAGGTGACTCTGTTTTCTATAATAGATCCATATCACCATGAAGGATAAGAAATGTCTGAGAAGGACCAAAAATGAGGCATGGATTATCATAAACTCTATGGAGCTTTCTGGGGGGAATTTTCTGAACAACATATTTAACATAGAGAGAAAACTAATATCAATCTGAAGAAATATTAATGAAAACACCTTCATCCAAAACAAAGACAACAAAAAAACAAGAAAGTACAAACAGAACTCAAAAATTACACTTTCAAAATCCATTTTCTGTTTTAGATTTGAAAACCACCTTCCTTCAAGGTAACATTCCAAATACCAAACCCACTTTTCATACAATATAAAATATTAAAAAAAATAATTTCCCTTTTTCATTTTAAAAAACAGGCATTCATCAATCAAAACCAAAACAAAATCAAACATTCAACAAACCATTGGGATGAAGAATTGGCATATATAATTAACTTGGTGACATGGTTGTGATATAATCCCTATGAATGTTTAAATGACTACGAGAATCTCAACTGGAAAATCAGACTCAATGTGTTTCACTACTCCATGCGACATTGTTACAGGACAATGGTTCACCTCCATTGTCATTCCTCATTACCAAAACAAAAGAAAAGGCCTCAAAATTCAGACTTCCCCTAGAAAATTGATATTCAAAACATGTGAGGCTTCATGATTTCCTTCACAAACCTACCCCTCGCGTCCCAACAGTCCTAATCTCCATCTACCGGACAAGAAAAGTAAGAAAAGCCTCATATGATACCATTTTGGGCCAAACCAACCTCGGTCGACCCTTAACCATTCACCTGAGCTGGTCTGCAACATGGCCTGAATGGAGTTATTGATCCCTACGGGCTGGTAACCAGTGTTGGGAATCAAAATTTAACAATTTCAAACAATTTTTCCAATGAAAAAAAAAGACAAACATATAAACAAAATTGATGATAAAAATGAAAACTAGCAATATAAGGAAAATCAAACCGAACATTCCTTATTGTGACTTTCTCAGTCACCACAAAACTAAGACTCATTCTAACTCCAACACAGAGTAGTTGAACCAGAAACCAAAACATTAACTGAACCTGTGCATGAAAGAATATGATAGGTGTGAGCACAAAGATGCTAAGTAGGGATAAAAAATATAACCACAGAATCCCAGAATTCCCTTTCCAAAAACAATCCAATGACACAAGTTTGAAATAAAAAAATAAAATTAGGGTTTTCAAATTATAAAATAAGCAACATGTTTTTCCAATTTAAAAACCCATCCCACACTACATAACATATTCAAAATCATTTTTCCTTTTTATGAATTAAAAACAAAACAACATATTATAGATTTGGACTCAAGTAAAATAATAAAAAAGTGAAAACTGAAAATAAACTAGTGAAACAGAATGTAAACAAGAAATGTAAATAATATAGTTATCATGGGTTATCCTAAACATCGCTAGAAATCCCTTGGACGTACTCAATTTCAGAACCACCATCCATTTTATGGTGAATCTCCTATGTTTGTAACCAATTGGTCTCCCAATTAGTGACCAATCCAGTGGGAAATCCTTCCTAGCCTAAAAACCAATCTAAGGGGTACCAACCTGTAAAATCATGGTTGATCAACAATTGTCACTTGATCATCTAAAAGACACCAAGGAAACAATGGTGGTTATAACAATACCATGTAAGTAGGAATGCCCTCACATTCTTGATTCATCTCACCTCACATTCCTTCCCCAAACACGGATGCTTCCTATGAATTCACCCATAAAAGGTTACCCTAGATAGGAGTGCCCACCAAATACACATTCAATCATTTCACATTAAAAAAGTTCCATCTAGGCTATCAAATCACAAAAGCATTAAAACCATCTTTTAAAACACCTTATGTTGCCTACATGGCGATAACATTTTTCGGAATCAAATTTTTTCAAAAATCACCACAATACATTACCTTTAGATGTATAATTCCACATGGGTCTTCATGTTTACACGCACAAATACATTTAACAAAATGGTTTCAGATCATTTCTAAAACAATTTCCTTGTATACTATATCAAATGGTACTTTAAAACAAAAAATCATTTCAAATCCACCAACCAGGTTTTAAGAAACACATTAAAACCATTCCAATAAATCATACAAAGGGACCCAAGAATCATTTAGAAAACATGGACCATTTTTACAAAGTTACCATTCACATTCCAAAAAAACCTAAAAGTACCCCAAAAAACCTTTCACCAATGGTTCACATTCCATGAATCATTTAATAAATCATTTTTACAACCAATAAATGGTTTTAAAAGAACACAATAAAGACATTCATCACAACTTCACTAATTTCACCAGTGGATCCCACATTAAAACCAATTTCATAATCAAACCCTTCAAAATTTCTCTTATCACCTTTAAAAACATTTCAATGATTCTGACTCTGTTCCCCTTTAAAACACATTACATTCCTGCTTTGAGTAATACGTGTCGCTATATGAAATGTTTCAAAAATTTCCTATACCAAACACACAACCAAAACCAATTTCAAACAACCAACCAAACACACAATCCTCAAGGTCCACACACTAAATAAAACTTACCCAAAATACAAATACCTAATAAATTCCCAAAAATTTTCAAAATTCATGTGTAAATCCACTTTCTCAACATTTTGTCAAACAAGAAATTTCAATATTTATGAAAAACGATCTATATTATGAAACATGTCAACGATGTCCATACATTTATTAAAACCAGTGAATGTGTATATGAACAAATAAATAATTGAATCAAAATTATCTTCAGCTAATCCATCTAATATAAGAACTCCATAAAAATAAAATTATACGCATTACCAGTGTGAAGAAAATATATAAATTTTTATTAAAATTCCCAAGAATCAAATAAATTACTTCGGAAAGGGAAATAAAGTAAACTCTTACATAAAACACATGCGAATGAGGAAAAAACCTCAAAGGAAGGATGAGTCGAGCCTCTTGGTCCCTTCACACACCCTAAAGTCCCTAACAACCAAGATACACATTAACCCTAATAATTATGGTTGAACCAAACAATGAATAATTTTGGTGAAAAACTTTGTGATTGAGGGATCCTTACTAGATGGAGAACCTAGCGACGCGGTGGGTGCAACAGTTGGAGGAGACGCTACTAGAGAATGAGGGGTTGGTGTTTTTTCGTCAAGAGGGATGCAAGATGGTCCTAGACGGAGTGTGGGATAGTGAGGGGAAGGTGGTGGTTTGAAGCCAACTAGACGGGGGAGGCTGCGCCATACCGGGAAGGGGAGGCCATGCCAAACAAAGGTCATACTGGATTGAAGGGGGCTCGGTAAGGGAGGAGCCAACTTGGTTGGCTAGGTAGTGGGACCAGAGACGATAGGGGGTGTGGGGTCTCGAGCGACCGTGGATAGGCGAAGCGGCCAACCGGTGGTGTAGCGTGGTAAGAGTCGGAGAAGGCCAAAGGGAGGGCGGGGCTCCAGGTGTGTGTAGGTGGATAGGGTAGGGCTCGTGTTGGGTACAGGGAAGGGGGGTGGCTGGGTAGATTTAGGTTTCGTTATTTTATCAGTTTATGTTATAAATATAATAATAATAATAATAATAATATCATTCTTAAAAATTATATGATTGTTATTATTATTATAAACCATTTTATAAAATATAGTTTAATTGAATTTAACATATTTTGTTTTATTTATTTATTTTTCTCATTTACCATTTAAATTAATTAATTTATTTATTTAGAAAACTGGGGCAGTTGCATTGCTAGCCTGTAGTCTGACACATGGTTAAGCAAACTGCACATGAACCGTGCCACCAAGTATTACCCGCTTGTAGGGTCAAGTCAGACGCTTTCCCCGTAGCTCTATAAACTACGCGTGAGTAGCGCGCCATGACTCTGAAACACCCAAGATTTCGTCTGGGCCCCACAAAATTACTTATAACTGCACATGATGACCATGCAACAGTTGAAAGAAAATAAATTCTTGAATCCCAAAATAATAATTAAAATAATTAAAAATAATAAATATGGTAGGTCAGGGTATGATAATATTCTATTGTATGAATTTTTTTATATACTACCCAACATATCGTGATTATCATAAATTATAAAAAATAATGAAATTGGAATATGAAATAGTATTAGATATGGTAAAATAAATCTACTCCATTTTTCTTCTTTTACTGAATCAACTAGTATAAAAAAACTGAGAATCCATTATAAGGTTTATTATATAAGGGTGTTTCTTTAATTCCCAATATATTTATATACCTCTATGTAGAATAACCCAACCTAAATTAAAATATCGATCCTACAGATTAGTAATATATACTGCATTTAAAATAATATCAACACCCATTAGTTTAAACAAAAACATATAAAGTAATCCAATGTATCCTTCAGATACTTGAGAAAACTTTTTACCGCATCCCATTTTGAATAACACATATAACATTCTCACCTTCTCAAATTTTAAAAATAATTATAAATATTGGGTCTTATGATTGTCATGGCCTATATGACAAACCTGATAACCCTTTCATATTCTAGTTGAGGAAGTTATTAATGATATTTGGTCGTGTACTACTCCCAAAATCATATAAATTAAAAACAAAAGGTGAACAAATGAATTTTTAAAACTAATATATAACCCTTTCTATATAATAATATTTAGTACATAAATAAAATTATATGCTTAACAATTATTATTCCGGAAAAAGAATTGGTTCAAAAAATTCATTCATAAAAAATATTTCAAGAAAAAATAGACTTACCCTAATTTACTCGATTCATATCACTTCTAAATATTACCATTGTATAAGATTAAAAAATACATAAACATAATTATTTATATTTCTAGTATTAAAAATTCTAACATCTTTGTTAACTAAAAATCCATTTGATAAAATAACATCATGAAATTTTTATTATAGTTTTTTTGGTGATTGTTTTTAAAAATATAACGACCATACCAATTTTCAAACCAAATTTTATTTTCCAGTTACAGTTAATCCTTTTGTACATAAATTTATTATATATTTCATCATTTAATTCAAAAAATAAGATTGTTATTTTCAAAAGACCTTGGTTAATATAAAATATATATTTATAATATATAGATATAGTAATAATAATGAAAATTTTCTAAGCCATCAGAGTATATGTATCTAAATAATAAATTAATTACATATTAGTATACCACATGGATATATATACTTTACAGAAATACCATTGAATTTTTATTTTCAAATAAATACTAATAAATAACATATCAATTATGAACCATGATGAATATCAAAAAAATAACCATGTATTTTTCTTAGTTGTGGAGTTAATTTCATTATATATAGTTTCCATCAAATGAGATTCATCTAATAAAGACATTAAATATTATATTTTTTGGAAATAAAATATATTAAGTCAATATGGTGATTCTATAACAACAATATATTGAGTTCCTTCGAACAAGTACATATATAAATTAGATCCACATTTATTGGGTATTTATGGTCGTTTACTTTTATGATCCTCCTATATTATATATTCTTGAGATACTCATTCATTTTTTCTGGATTACTCAATTTGGAATTTCAATACTAAATAGGTAAACCTTGATTCCTCAAAAATTGAATCTCTTGATTCATTAACTCTGTCAATAGATTCTAAATCATTAGATTTTATAGATATGAATATTTAGTCTTTTTAATGATCTACATATCCAAAAAATATTCTATCAATACCCCCCTTTACCAATTTTTTTCATTTTAGTTTTATATAATCATACAATTTTATGACTACCCAAACCATTAAATAATTTAGGTTTAGTTCTTCAAGATTCCATTATTAATATAGATTCATAAACCTACCTTGGTTTAGGACACAATTTACTATATGGTATTTATTAAATTATTCATATACCTATAACAATCTTGATGGACTTGAGATAGAATTCGTGGAATTAACATTTACCCTAATTTTCTATTCTTTATCTCATTTTCATGGTTACTTTGATATTTATAAGAAGCTATCAATTTATGTATGATCCATATGGATTCAATCAATAAGGTACTATAATATTTATCTCCCATAATATACATGTTACATTTAATTTTAATCCCATATTGGTTTTCAAAATCATTGTTTTAGATAATAAATTGATCTATAACATTATCATTACCATAAAAATATAAAAATTGAAAAATGAATAATTATAATAAATAAAGGATAAAAATTAATTTTTATTACCAATGGTCGGTGTATCATTCAAATATACCACATCAAAATGTATTAATCCTAGTAAATTACCTTTTCATCAATAAGTGGAAATTTTTTCAAAACTATTTTATTTTTCATGCAATTCACACATTTATGATAATTTTAATCAATGATATCTGATAATTTCAATGTTGATATATTAATAATATTCCAAATATTTATGGGACATAAACAATTATTCTATAAAGCAGATTATTATTTAATGTTGGAAGAAAAATCATTTATATTTAATTTTAACAATCCATCATATAAGTGACCCTTTAAAATAAAGTTCACTACCTTGGATGGAAGAATTATTTTTCCCTCAAACATAATCGTAAACCCTTGATTTTTTAAAATATTCCCAAGCCTTAGTATTTATGAACATCAAACACAGGGAATACAACATTTAAGTTGAGTATTTTTTTTAGGTAAAACCATGATTGACCACACTCTTCCCTTATATTTTTATTCTTACTTAGTTCCCCATATAGAGTGATATTCAATCATTAATTTATTCTATAATATAAATAATATATTTTAGTGTCACAAATTAAGCAAAACACTAGAATCGATCCAACATGAATATCTTTCCTTGATCACATTAGCTTTAAATACCATTGATTTAAATTCAAACATTGATGTTTTATTTGTATTTATATTCTTACATGGATGATAGTTCTATTTGAATTTTCCAGATTTTATATATAATTAATATACTTTATTTTCTTCTTGATTTCAACATTTAATTTTGAAGGATATTTTGATAGATTTATTCCCATTGATGGCCTAGATGTTCCCACTCACTCTACTATAAGGGACTTTAATATATCATCCCTAGATATATTTTCCTCGCGATTTTTATATTCCTCCTAAATTTGTTGGTAGATACGAAATTATTTGTGTGAAATAAATTCCTTCTTGTATTTTAGATAATTTTTATCATTCCTCCAATAAGGATAAATGTTATGGAAGAATGATGTGAAATGTATGACATCATAAATTTTTTTAATTTATTGTTTTAGATATTGTAATGTGTATACTTTTTCATAGAATTTACCAAGAAAAATTTATTAGATACTATTTTATATTAATTAAATGTACTTAATATTATTTTTTTCATTGAACCCTCACCATTGATGTAATTTTTTTCTAAAATATAGTATATCTTATTTTTCATCAATAGTTTTGGATAAGTATTGAATAGATGCTTAGATAATGAATTTATAGTGTATCCTTAACACATGATATCACTGTTTTTTCACTTTTCCCCTTGTAGGAAACATGATTCAATATTGGACCAACAATGTACACTTTTTCATAGTGAAGAATACCACTAAATTGGTTTTTGAAATAAAATTTTAATGAATGTATTTGTTGTTGTACAATAAACCAATTGTTTTGATTCTTATAAAAGTCATTGAGAGGAATATAAACTTGATGGGGGTCTTGGAATGATAATTACATATCGTGGTAGACATTTCTATATCCAACAAAGGATCTAATTTATATTAATTAGATTACCCCATTGGATAGTTTATCCTACCCCGTGGAACTGGGTAAATATATGTTCTATTAATGAATTATTTTCCATGGATTTTGGCCCATAAATTGGTTCACCCCCAATCCAATATGTATACAGTATAATACTAGTTAGAGATCTTTCATGTCTGTTAGATAATTTCTAATCTGATCAATTGAATATATAACTTCTATTCAAAAACATATGTCTATAATGACTACCGATTTTTATACATTGATATCAAATATAAATATATAAATATTTAATATTTAACATAATTATCCACATCCAAATGTTTTAGAACAAGTTACTTTAGAAAATTGGATACATAAAAATTGGATTGTAAGTGAAGTAAAAAATACACCACTATGTTCTTCATAACATGAAACCTTATTATTAATTTTATACATAATAAAACTCATCAAATACAAGGGAAGGAAAACATAATAAAGGGTTATTATAGATTCTTGGTAATGTTAATCAAGGAATATGTCAATATAACATGAGCATAATGGAATGTTAACTTGAGGATGACATTTGAAAAAGATTACACGCATTTCATAGATCATAAACATGAGTCATGGAATAAGTCATGGAATTTTATAAGATATGAAAAGTAATGTAGTCAAAGAATAGAAGCCATGAGATAATAACATTTTCATAAGACTTAGATTTGTGGAATACAAATATGAATTGAAATTTATTTATTTAGTAGTCATGGATAGTTCCAAAAGAAATTATAGTGAAATGGTTTTACTACCTAAACCATTGTAGTAGTCAAGGATTACTCTCAAAACTATTATAGTGGACAAATATGCTTACTAAATTGGACTCCCTCTCTATTCCATTCCTTTTTATAGTAACAGATACCAATAAATACACAATACATTTGAGGGACATATAAGTCCCACAAATCACATATTCTATACAATAAAGTGGTGAAATATCATAAAACATGTATCATATTAGAAACCATGAAAATAAAGGTGTTTTATAAATATTTCATCATAACATAACCCATGGAAAAGAATAAGTTTCAATAAATAATTAATCATTTAATCTTGGAAAAAACATGGAAAATTAATGGGTTTTATAGTAATTTCATTTTTTCATTATAGAATAAATAATGTAAAAGGAACACTACTAAAAAATAGGTCATTAATATCTCTACAATATCCCTTTAACTGTGTATATTTTTTTTACAATCTTATTACAGTTAAAACCCCAAAACGTTTATCATTGATAAAAAAGGTCTATTAAAGGACCCTTTAAAAGAACTAAAAAACTATTAAAAGGGTCTTTTGATAGTGTTTTTTGTTCTATTAAATGTCTCTTTTAACAGATCTTTTTAGTGTTTTTAAAGGGGGCCTTTGACCATGCTTTTATAGTGTTGGTAAAGGCAGTGTTGTTAAAGGAAGAGCTGTTAAAGGGGGTAAAATTATATATTTTTTTCGGAAAACTTTGAGCACGACACCATTTATCATCACTTCCATGAACCAATTAATTTTACTCCACCCCTTTATCAGCTATGTTTACCCCAAAACCTTTTATCATCACATTGCGAATTTCCAGCCATATATGTGCATACCTAGAATCGAAAACTACACCTATCCTTTGATGTTGGAACACCTTTTTCACTACACCATGTTGTTTTTTATTATATTTAATGATACTTTAGTGTATATATACATACATATATTTATATAATTATTATAAAATACATATATACAATATATATGTGTCTATGTGACATATATATATATATATATATATTTAATTAAATATATTATATATTATATTCATTTATATATATATATATATTAGAATATAATATAAATATATATCTATTTGTTAGTAAATAGTTATGTATATGTATATATAATGTAAAAATTTGTTATATAGTTTTTAAATATATTTTAGAATATTTATTTATTTACATATTTTAGAATTTACATTTTTACCTAAATATGTTGATATATGATTTTATATAAGTGATTTATTATATGTAACTTAAATAAAACATGCATATTTTTAATTATAAAATAAATTAAATTATGAAAAATTATAAAAATTTAAAAACCATAACCTTAATATTAATTTAATAAAATGGAATAAATTCATTCTCCACCAAAAATACAAATAAGACCCCCTTAAATGAGGTTAAAAATCCATAGAATGTTTAGAAATCGGGGTACCTCGATTAAAAACTATATTTTTGAGAAATTATATGACTTTTTGGTATAAAAAATGTATCATAAGTTACTATTGGTAACTAATGGTGTATATCCCATCACAAGCTTTCATTTGATATGATGTAGAGCTCAAATAGACACTCGGATCAAAAGTTATGGCCTATTGATGTTTGGGTAATTTTTTCAACTTAATTTTGATATTTTATTGATTTTTTGATTTTTTTTCTCTTCGAATTGATATTAAATGACTATTACTATATTTTAATAAGGAAATTATTAATTAGAAAAATTAATTAATTTATAATCCATTTTCACAAAATATCTTCTATATTTAGAGTAATTTCATATTTACCTAATCTAAAAGATATTTTTAAAAATGTATATTATATATATATCAATATCAATATATTTATATATATATATCATTCTTAATGAAATATAATTTTTTTAATTATTCATTTAATAGCACTACTAAAAAAGGGCTGATAATGGGGGGTCATTATCTGTGCTTCTACGAAACCACCAAAAAATACCCTCATTTAGTAGCGTATTTTTACAAGCGCTGTTAAAAGACAAGATTTATCAGCACTCGTAAAAAAGTGCATATAAATGTCCCCCTCTAACAATATTTTTAATCACTACTAAAGACCCCCTTTTGTTGCACAAAAAATTCATAGTAAAATATTACCTTTAACAATGCATTTTTTAGCACTGACAATGGTAGTCTTTAACATCCTTTAACCTAGAATTTTTAAATCCCTAGTGAAAGATACAATCATTTTTGTAGTAGTGGAATGATTTTCCAAAAAATATTTCCATCATAATTGTAAGCCCTATTATAAAAGGATATGGATGGAAATATTGTTCCATTTATGTTGTAAAGATAATGTACCTTTGAAAGATATCATATAAGATGGGAAAATATTTTGAAAGATCACATGGAACCTTTTTTGAGGGAAATAATCCTTCAATTTTTATATAAATTCCATATATTTCCATAATAAAAGATAAAACATTTTAATTGAAAAAAATACATAAATTTTTTTAAGGAATCATTAAATAATTTCATTGTCATTAATATGGGAAATTATGTCCACTTCATACATGTTAAAAAATGTTTACGTCTATGTTTTTGAAATAAAATAAATAGTGTGTTGTCCAAAAAATAACAAGAAAATTAATTTAAACCCATTTTTTAAAAAATAAAACCAGGTTAAAATTTTCTTTAAACATTTATTGTTCAATAATAAAATATTTACTTTAAACAGTTTTACAAAAGATAGATATGGAAGAGAAAATATTCTCAATCCAAGAGAGAAATAAATTCAATTTTTCTTAAGAAAATTCATTCAGTCTCTTCAGTAGTTATAGAGAGGAAAATTAAAGGGGAAAATTTATTCTCAACATATAAAAATATGAGTCTGAAATTCATGATTTTATTGTCATATAGATCATAAATGTTCATCAATAGAAACTTAATTCTAAAAAATCATTAAAAATGGTATTTTGACGTAAAACATATAAATTGTTTGTAAATTCGTAGTCATAATCCCCATGAATTAAATAACCATAAATAGATATTTAAATGATCATAATATCCAAGAAAATAATCATTAAATTCACTTATGATTAGAATATACACAACAAGAAAGAAATAAGTGGTGAATATGGCATGCATGCCACAAAAATTAAAGTGAGCTAAATATCTCAATACCAATTTGGAATAATTTTAATCATGCACCCAATTTATATATAAAATAAATAGAATAATTAAATATAATTAAAATAATTATATTCATGATATTACATGACAATTGGTATGTATATACCCCATACCAGACTAAACTAGTGGGGAACATGGCGTCTATCTCCTAAAAATAAAAGAGAGACAAGAGATCCCTTACCTCAAGAATCAAATTTCATCATACACATTCAAACATAATTTATAATAAATATAGGTTTATTATAAATTTATTCTAGAACCATGATCATAAATATAATATCATATATTATTTTCATATGACTATTTATTACCTTTTATTAACAATTCCCTGTTAAAATCACGTTATAAGTAATAACTAAATTGTTTTTCATGTATATTTTGGTGTGGAATTATTTGTCCTATTAAATTGATTATTATTAAATAATGTCCATAATTTTAAACATAAGATAAATATCATGAAGAAAAAATTACATAGGTATTTATGGTTATCCATTAATGTTTGGGATTGAAATTGAATCACACCATTCTTAGTGATAGTAGGTCATGCGTACAAATTAACATTGTATCAATTTTTTTAATGGATGGAACAAAAGAAAGGTAAATATTAATAAAAATTATTATAATAATTTTATATCATATTTATTTATTTAATAAAGCCTTGTTACCAAAAATGTAAAAATTAAATTATAAATTTATCAGATTGCTTCGTGGAAGCTGTAGTCCACACGTACGTACGAGTGACATTATCGCTTTCCAACGAATTTTAAGGAAATAAGGATGATTATATATTATAATTACAAAATTATAATTGTGTTAAAAATAGAAAATTTGTACTTTAAATCCATAATTATATCCATCCTGGAGTGGTGGATATGGAAAACGAATTACATCTGTCTACAAGGCGGTTTTCAGTTGTACACATGATTGATGGTTTCATTTTGATTTTGATGAAACATGAGATTGATATAGGTTATTAAATTAAAAAAATAACATCTAATTATATTAAAGATCATTATTTTATTATATTTTCATATTTTAAAAATATTTAATGGAGGTGGAAGAAGGAATAAAACAAAAACACTCGATTAATAATGATACATCTTCTGGAGACAACACCCTTATGATTACACAAAAACCTTTCTTTGGGTTGTTTCCAAATAAAATTATGGCCTATAGTATATGGGTAATTATTTAAGGAATATATTTTTTTATATATAATCCTAAAATGGTTTCACATGTATAAAGGGGAGTGGATAGTGGGCTTCTTTTTTATATGTGGGGGACATGATACACTTGTAATTTTTGAAAATAAAAAGGTGTACCCATGTTTCTAAGATGCTAGAAGGCTCAAATATGGATCATTGTCAAATATTATATGATATATCGTCAAAATTGGATCATAAATTATGACATTTATATGTTTTCAGGTCATTTTATCCCTTTTATTTTTACTTTAACCCCTAAACTCTTGTTAACCATAACTGTGGTAATTAATTTTAGTTATTTATACATTTCATTACAATAAAAAAATTAAGTTGAAATTATTATATAATATTAATTATGAATATTAATAATATTTAATATATGTTTCATAACTCAATTCATAGGCATGGATGAATTTAATTAAAATTTAAATCCCTAGAAATGATAAACCAATGGTTTTCTAAAGAAAAATATTTCATCAATATAGAATGTTTAAATATAAAAATTATAAATAAAAATAATATAAATGATCAAAATTGGATTAATTGTGATATCATTAAATTATTTTTGCATTTCAATTCATCTTAAAAAAAATAAAATATGATAATTCTTAAATAAATTTAATAAAAATATGCATTTTCACTATTTTATAGAAAATTAAACATTTCAAAAAAAACCTAAAAATTAACTCGGATATAATTTTTCAATGTTTATAAAATAATGACATTCACATTTTGTATAAATTTCATAAAATATAAAAAATCTTTTTTTCATAAAAATACCTAAATACATTTTTTCACATATAGTTTTTTCAAAGCATATAATGAAATTAATGAAAAATAATAATATTTTTATCAATATATTTTATTTATATAATACAATTTTACATATTTTTTAGTATTTTTTTAACTTTATTCAAACTACCATGTTTGGGAGCATTATTATAATAGTCAGTTTTATGTAATAATTATATTATATCGTTGTTCGTTAAAACTCGGTGGTGCGTGTAATGCATGATATTGATTAAATTAAATATATTTAAAAAAAATCTATGAAAAAACTTTAGGGTGTAAAATTTTACCCTAATTAACATGAATTTCTCCCATAACATTTCATCATTTTAATTCAAACAACTAAGAATACTTCTCTCACAACATAACTTGGGCTTCCCATATAGCTTCCTCAAGTCGGTTGTTTCACCATAAAACCCTGAACATGTGAGTCGTATTGTTTCATTTGATGTTATCTATCTTATCTTTAATCTCTAAAGGTTGTTATTCATAGTAAATATCATGATCCAGTGGTATGACCTCTTACATTAGTACATGTTAATGATTAGGTATGTACTTATTCAAAAGAGATACATAGAACACTTCATGTACTTGAGATAGGTATAATGTGAGTGCCAAGAAATAATAATCCTCACCATCCCGATCAAGAATATCAAAAGGTACAATATACGAAGGGTTCATCATTGCTTTATTTCTGAAAATCATAAAAATATTCCATATAAAAATTCATAGAAAAACCTTCTCAACAACTTCAAACTCATGATCATAATGATGATTTCTAGTATAATTATTTTATCAACTCAATAATTTCATGATGTGTTGTTTAATAGATATTAATTTATCTTTCATTTCCTTAGTTATATCGTGTCCCACATTCATTCATTATTTAACATCATAATATAATTTTTCTATTAGACTAACTATATTTCTAAAGATGTTACTTAGTGATGAAACAAAAAATTATATCCATGGAATACAAAACACATTTCCTGAACTTCAAGATAACCCTCATATTATGATCAGATATAATAAAATTTTCTTCGACATGAAAACATAACACATCCATTATAAATTTCCTAGAAAGATGATCCTAATAGAAATATTCTCTAATAGCAAAGAGGTGTCTTAAATTTTCATATAAGCTAAACATAGTCCATATATTGATATACCCTTTAGAAATTCTAGGGATCCTATGGACAAAATCCATGGTGATGTTTTCCTATTTTGATTATAGTATGGGTAATGCTTATAATATCACATTAATCTTTTTTCTGTGATATCTAACATACTTAATTTCCATGAAATTTGAAATAAACACTCCAATATCTCTTTTCATGATATACCACTAGAAATAATATTTTATATATCAATTCATCATTACACTTCTCGTATAAATAGGTAATGAATAACTATGGGATTACTCTAACATATACTTCTTCAAATATAGAATAGTTAAAAAATAGACAAAGTTCATAATCTATTTTAATGCATCATAATCAAGGTTATCCTCAGGAACACTTCTAACATTCTTTCATAATAGTACACAATCCATCGATAGCTCTTTAATCTTCACATATATATATGATTGAGCACTCATTTTAGGGATAAAATATTCCCCCCTTAAATCATGATTTATAGATATATCCTTTTAAAATAAATAAATTTTCTGTCTTTTGTGATACTCATCATTGATAATATAGCATGATCGTTTTAACTCATGGAATTAGTTACCTTTTTTACTTTCCTATGGTTGAAATGTATTGAATAGTCATACCCATTAACTAGATCCAACCATCTAACATAGCACGTATTAATCTAATTATATTTTGAATATATACTTTAAACTATTATGATCTGTATTTATATAACACCATAATCTATAAGGATAATTCTTCCAAATCCTTAGTGAAAAAATTACTACAGCTAACTATAAATTAGGAGTTAGGAAATTTTTCTCAAGAACCTACAATTATCATGATACAAAATCTATAACAATTTAATTTAATATGATAACACATCCAAGTCCCTTTATAGATGTATCAATATATATTCAAAACTCTTCTCCACTATAGGGTAATGTAAGAACATTAGTACTGACTATCCTTTTCATTAGTTCCATGAAAATTTTCTCACATTTATTTATCCATTGGAACATGAATCCCTTACAACATTAAAATAATAGTGGATCAGATAGCCATGGGAAATTATCTACAACCCACCAATAAAATGTCGATAAACAACGAAAACATTTTATATTAATCAAAGTTATTAGTTTGGGCCAATGTTCAATAGCATTCGTATTAGATGGATCTACTGATATACCCCCACTTAAGATTATATAACCTAAAAATCAATCCTTTTGAAGCCAACATCCACAATTTGTTAATTTTTCTTTTAGTTTACCCATTCATAACATCTCTATAATAATTATCATTTTATAATCATTCTCTTACATTATATTTGAATGGATAATAATATAATCTATAAAGAGTAAATAAACTAATCATAGAAACCTATAAATATCTAATTCATTTAATCCATAATGATAGAGTGGTAATTAGTAAAACCAAATGGAATAACCATATATTCATAGTTTCCATGCACTTAATGGAATACTATCTTAGGTATATCGCCATTCATAAATTTTAATTGATTATATCATGAATGAAGGTCAATCTTGGAAAAGAATCGATCTATGGGCAGTTGTTCAAAAATTTCATTAATAAGGGTTTTGGAATACTTTTTGTTAATTGTTATCTTTTATATATCCTAATATACAATGTAGAATCTCATTGATCTACCTTTATTATTAAAAAAATTATAGGAGAAAATCATGGTGACACACTTGTAAAAATAAATCCCAGGTCAAAATTCTCTTGGAGTTACTACATCAATTCATGAAATTCAATCAGGGCCATTCAATTCTAGTCATTGGAAAATTTGTGGAACTAATTATGCTTTATATTGTGAAATAAAATTTATGATTTAGTGAAATACTAGAAAAATATTCTATAAATTACACAAAAAATTAACACACAATAGGAATACCATAAAAATTGAATTTCTTCCCAACCATCTGAGATAAACACCCCTTATGAATAAGAATCCAGACTGATACCATGGATGTGATTTTTTTTTAAATTAATGTTTATCATCAAACTAATAAAATATCATAGGTCATTGTGGAATATAAATCATAAATTTTCTACCTCGGAAATTTATGTGGGTTTAATGTAGATAAATCCAATCCATGACAATGATAATATTAAAATAAACCAATGGGATAATACAAAGATTTACAATAAGAACATTCCCACAAAATTTTACTAGAAAAAATAATTACCTTTTCAAGTGATCATCATTCCATTATGGATTTTCACTATTAATTAAACACGAATTATTAGGTATTGGATATAAAAATTTCTCAAATTGTTTTTTTGATATAATAGATTTTTTATAACTATGATTATATAAAATATATTAATATTTGAGCATTCTTTTTACCACATTGACAACATTTTTCTATCTAAAATTACTTACTAAAACCAAAATGATTTTCATGAACATCATGAAATATTAATTAGATTGGTTAATTCGGAAAAATAATTCATTTGATGTCTAAATATTGATACATTATTATAAATCTATTGATCCTTATGTTAAAACTATGACATTAATGGTAATAATATATTCAAATCACAAATTATTGTTGATAATGAGTTACAGGACTTCCAAAACATAACCTCCAAGTGATTCAAACTAGGATTTCACTCAGTCTTGTGGTCATGAATCATGTGATAATAAAGTCAATTACCAAAGCACCATTTTTTGAGTTATAACCACTAAGTACATATGTTACAGAGCCACATCCACTTGTAGTATCTAGGATGATATTTAATTTTTGGAAATCAATCACTCTATCATTCAAAAAAATTCAAGTATGTTTACCTATGATTTAAAATTTTATTTGATTTATTATTATACATATCCCTAGATATATCCTTAGAGATAATTATTTATTTTGCATCTTATTTTATAAATGTTTAACTAACCATTTCTCGGATACAGACTATAGTATCCCACTCTTTTCATATATAGATATTATTTCTGAATAAATGACTATTTATTACATAACTTAAAAATCAATGACATAATATTTTATGTCTAGT
Organism: Viscum album; assembly: GCA_963277665.1. NCBI lineage: Eukaryota > Viridiplantae > Streptophyta > Magnoliopsida > Santalales > Viscaceae > Viscum > Viscum album. Next base: position 135,355,162 of record OY728162.1, read on the forward strand.
GCCTTTGGAATCATGGATACATAAACAACTGGTCCATAATTGAACTACATCATATCCCAAAAATTTCATCATAACACAAACAATTATTATATATATTATACATAATACCTTTCTTTACAACCTCGAGAATGTAAATATAGTAATGGGGGATCTTAAATGCTAAATAAGGGTATATAAGGGAGATATAATCATAATATGAGAATAAGGTTATAAGAACATGAAAATAAGATTTGTAAACAATACCTTGCATATCAAATATCATAAAAATGAGTCATGGAATAAATCATTGACTTCATAATACATGAATCCTAGAGGAATAAAATAGTAGAATCCGTAAGTCAATAAATTTTTTTAAGACATAGAAAAATAGAATATACAAAAAATTCATTCCCTTAGTAGTCAATACCCATTTCCAAAAATATAATATTAGACTCATTTCACATCCAAAAACATCAATGTAGCCAAGGTATTCTCTAAAGGAAATCATAGTTTACAAATAAAATTAATAAACTGGATTCACTCCCCCTTATCGTCTTGTTTATCTCATATGATATCAATAATTATCTAATACAATAGAGAAAGACATTGGCCACACCCATCACATAATCCATAATTTTTATTATACAAGATCATAAAAATTAATCATTTTAAAACTCATACAAATAAATGGGTTTCCAACACATTTCACTATAGCATAACCTATAAAATTGTAATGGGGTCAATAAAAATTTCATCATAACAAAACTAGTGGAAAATTAATTGGATTCTTAATCATTTAATCATTTAATTATATAATATCCCCTAAAAAAGAATGATTTTCAGAGAAATATTAACATCATAATCCTAAAACATCTATAGGAAAAATATGTATGTTATCCTGGGATTATATCTCAATAAAATTTTATATAACATTAAATGATTTCATCTTAGATTAAAAATTATTTTGGATGATGACATGAAACATTTATAGTTGAAAATAACTTTTCTATTATGAAATACTATATAAAAATTTTCATTATATTAAAAAACATTTAATTTTAAAATTCCCTTGTAGACATGTAAGGTATGAATAAAATCATGGTGTTTTCATGATTGTTATAAATTTCATTCTTGTTGTTCATGTAAAAACAATAAATCTGTTAACATTTTTCATAAAAATTAATAAGTTACTTTCTGAAAAAATAGAGTTTATTTATAAAAACATTAAACAGTTAAACATTAGAAAAAATTTATTTAGATGACCATTCAAGAATATTCAATTCAATATTTAAATTTTTTAGATAACATGGTCATAGAAGAGAAAGGATTTGCGCCCATAGAGAGATATAAAGTCTATTTTTCCTAAAAAAATCATTTTTGTCTATTGAGTACATATAGAGAGAAAATGGAATGGTAAATTTTTTTCTATATAAATATAAAATTTAAAAGAAAATAAAAGTGTTTCTGGAGAGATATTTAAGAGACATATCATAATTTTTCTATCAACTGAAACATAATCATAAACTATCCAGAAAAACACTATGATTTTAATATAAAAAATATTCTAATTTGGAAACATATCAGTTATATACCCCTGAAAGAAATATATATAGATGAATATGTAAATCCATATATTTTCTGGATTATAATCATAGATTAAATTTATGGGAATATTATACACCTCATAAAATAAAAAAGCGGTGAATATTCCATGTGTTCTACATATATGATAGCGAGATAAAAACCCCCCATCACTTTGGAAAACTTCTAGTTCATTATCCACATTACATAATAAAATAAAAGTAAATTGTAAATATGATAAAATAATTATCTTATTGTTAAATTATGTAAAAGGGGTGGTATAAGAACCAAAATAAAAGAAAAGATTAGTGAATATGAGATATGTCTCTAAAAAATAAAAGAGAGACCAGAAACCCCTTACCTCATGTATTTACTTTCCTCATACTAGGTTGAGCATAATGAATCATAAATATAGGCTTTTAATATATATATTCTAGAAACATAATCATATTTGTTATATAATTTATGATTTCATTATTAGAATATGTTACCCATTTATTAAACATTCCCTTTTTAAATCATGTTTCAGTTAATAATTACTTTTTTTACCTTGTCTGTTTGGATTTGGTAGTGTTTATCCTTTTCATTGATTGTTGTGGAATCATGTACAAAATTTAAAAAATTATATAAATATTCAAAATTTTCATAATATATTTATTAACATTATACCGTTTATTTTAAATATATAATATGAGTTACACCATTCATGGTGACAGTATATCATACGTACGAATGAAAATTGTTTCTATTTTCTCAAATAATTGAAAACAGAAAGGTATATATTAATTAAAATATTAAGAATAATTTTAATATCATAGATATAATATATCTTCATTTAATCTATCCTTATTACCATATATGTCAAAATAAAATGAATAATATAATGCATCATGTCATGGAGGTAGTAGTCCACACACACACACAAAAGTGACATTATTGTTTTTCATAATATTTAAAGGTAATAAGGTTGATTTGATATTATAATACATAAGTACTATTACATAATAAATATCTTATACACAATTTAATTGCATCATTATATCCATCTTTGGGAGGTGTGGAGGGAAATTGAATTATAGCAATTGGTGAGGTGATAGTCCGACATGCACTTAATTGACGGTTTCATTTCTAATTTAATGGATGATGAGATAGATATAGGTTATTATAATAATATAGTAACATCTTGGAATATTTTTAATATTTATTTTATTTTTTCATTATTTAATAAGATTTTATATAGATTTAAGAATAAAAAAACAAAAATCATCTGTTAAGAATGATGCCCTTTTTTGAAACATCCTCTTTATGTTTGAACCCAAATCCTTCTTAACAAGTTCAAATAATAAAAATAAGGACTATGGAATATAGGGATAATGTTCAGGAAGATATTTGGGTAGATCAAGGCAGATCACAAACGATTCAGAAGAATAAATATGGTAAGGGTGGGGTGATATTTTACATGTTGGGGAGATGACACACATGGAATTCAAGAAAAGTGAATGGTATTCCCAAAGTTTAGACATGAAAAATACACTAAGTTTCAATTATTATGTAGTATTAGTTGTTATTGTTATTATTATTATTCAAAATATTGAATTAATTTTTCAAAATACAATTATTATAAGTGGTAAAATTTAAATTAATATTAAACCAGTAGTCTTTATGAAAAACAATTTTCCAAAGAAAATGGGTTTATAAGTATAGAATGTTTATATATCATAATGTAATATGAAATTGACCCCAATGAAATAAATTTGACTAATATCAAAATAATTGGGCAAATTTTACATAAAACTCCATCTTAATAAAATTTACCTTATAAAATTTTAAATAAAAGACAGTTTTTAATAAAAATAAGTATTCTTCCTTGTCAATTAAAACAATAAAATTTTAATAAAAATCAAAACAATTCACAATATGAGCCATTTTACATGTAGATTCCCAAAATTAGTTATATTTTATAAGATATTTTTGTAAATGTAGAAAAAAATAAATTTATTATTTTATCTCATAAATAAATACTTTTTTGGGAAGAAGTATTTTTGAAGCATTTAAACACTTTACTAATAAATAATTATTTGTTATTAATATAACATATTTATATAAAACCATTGTATATAATTTAAAAAACATGGTTATTCCTATTCATACTTCTAATTTTAATATGTACGACATAGTGGTCATATTTGAATAATAATATTAATAGTATATTGTTGATCATTAAAACTATGTGTTGCTTGTAACACAAGACATCCATCAAATTAAATATATTTAAAAAACAATATCTTTAAATATTATAGTTTTATAGGGTAAACCCATAATTTGTACTTGGTTAGATCTATTTCTAAAATGTTTCAACCTGATAATCTTTTAGTAAACCATATGGAACCTCCAAACACCTTCCACCGATGAGTGTGAAAAATGAAAATATCCCCCGTCAAAGAACCACATTTCATGTGCATGTTCATGGAAAACAAGGTGTACCATCCTATATTAGATTATCTGCATTACTTTTACATTTTAAATATTGATAAAGTCGTCCCTATAATAAAGGGAATTTCACACTAACTAATTTAATGATGCATGTTACCTAATTCATTCCACATTAAAAAAATTAATTGATAACATTTTTTTATATTTCTAAAATATTTAAAATAATAAATATTTATGGTGATGTTTTTCATTTTCTGACTGATGGAATCAATGGAATTCTAATAAATTATCATACCAGTTATGGATAAAACATAGAAGTGTTCAAAAAGATTATAGTTATTATTTCCAATAGATATTATGCATGCGATAGTGATGAAAGTGAAGACTATAATTATAATTTTTATATTTTTTCTATGTTTGGGTCATAGCTTGGTTAAATAACTTATTTGGTGTATACATTGGAATTTTCACTATCATATATAGTGTTTTTATAAAAAATAAATAAAAATAAAAGTAAGAATATTTTTATATGTTTTTAAAAGTTCTAATCAACTTTTTTAACAATATTATTACTGAAGATTTAATCAATTCCTCAAAATAAAAAAATTATGAAATTTTAATATTAAATTAAAAAAATATTGAAGAAATTAAAACAATTTTTACCATTGATGAATATTAAAAATTATTTTAAGGAGTTTATTAAATAATAATAAATTTATAGATATATGTAGAGATAGAAAAACCATTATGGATTCTATTCCATCTTCTAGTACATCAATTGAGGTGATTAAAATTTTTAAGGGTGTTAGATCACTCATAGAAAGATATAAAAAATTTTCTCAGAAAGACACCCATGGATTTTAATTTTTATAATCCATTATAAATTTTTTTTATATAATTTCCATTTTCAATAAATATTCATGATGATGATAATGGATATGATGATAGAATAAGAAACATAGTGGTTTTACAATTCTATTCCATATTAATTATATTGTGTTTAAAAGAACATTATGTAATTTTTTTAAACTTTGGACCTCATGTTATATTATATATTCAGGATTATAACTATATAAATTTTCTGGGGTTATAAAAATTAATGAGAAAAATATAGTGGAGTATAATATATAAAGTAATTTTAAATTTTAAATTCCAGAAAATTTTTAATTAATGCATATTGATCATGAAAATAAAATATTCAATGAATGTCCAAGCCTAATATTTAATTATATATCTTATATAACTCTCCTAAATTATGTTTATTAGAGTGATAAAACATAATAATTTATTTTCAATCATAACACAACACTATTGGGTCTCTAATTGAGTTAGTAATGATATTGAGGATGATACCACAACTCCAACTTTAATAAACCAGAGGATGAAGACTCGAATTAAAGGAATAATCACTCAAATGGAAGGATTTTACTTCATTCAATACATTGTCTAACAATATATTAAAAACCTTAAATAAAATAATAGCGATATACTTATTCAAAAATAATCATTAGGAATAAAGAACCTAATAAATTTCATACCCCACTAATAATTTCTATTGATAAACAGTAGAAGAATAATTTAAAATCCTAATTTTTACCATACCTCTACATAATGTAAAATACAATACAAGAAATGTTTAATAAAATATATTAATAAACTTAAGAAAATGTTTCACGACACCACCTATAATGTATCCAATAAATATAAATATATATATAGTATGTGTGGGTATATAAATATACTCAGAAGGTACCTCCTCTAAGTCATGATATGATTTTTCAGTTACAAAATACTAATGTATCTATGAATTATTTAAATAAAAAATATAATCAATTCAAGGTAAATCAGATCGTTATTTAAATCATACCACATAAAAACACACTTTATAATTCACATCACATCTATAAATAGAAAAAAATAGAATAACTATAATACATATTAAAAAAAAATCACATAATCCTTGTCTAATACAATTATTTTTCCACAATCACAAAGTCCAAACACCACCCATATCATAACCACAACTAAAATAATCATCTATTACTTCTACACATATTCAACCACAATAAATATATATAACCCTCATTATTGACTATATATTTTTAAATGTAACAACTGTATGTTCATATTGATACTAATACATTAGTGACATATCATTACTATATAAATAATGAACCATCATCATTTACATTGTTCTAGGAAATGTACCATTATGAATATAACAATAATAAAATTTTCACTAATAATAAAAATACTAAATACTCAATTACCACCTATCCAAATATATTTTTTGAAACACTCCCCATCTTACTCTAGGATATAAAATTATATCACCACCACTCTATGAAGATGAATCCAAATATATTGTAAATATTCATTATGACTATATTAATAAATATAAATATCTTTCTCCTAGTATCTTTTTAATATAAGTTCATGGGAACAAAATTCCTTCAAATATAACAATCATATATTAATTATTCTCTACATGATCAAAGATGTTAATCGATATTACAAGAAAAGGAAACAATTCACATACCCATAGTCCCCCAAGCACATGCAACACCCCCTCTAATGGTTTACCGACTTATATAAATCACATTACAATGATTTTCACTATTGCCGAGAGACCTTCAGTATAAAACATTGGTCTTAACACATGATTGTGTTCTTCATGTGTCACTGTATTGGATCATCGTATGAATCACTATGAGCCAATTGTATCTCCTATGTAACATCATGCATCAAAACATCCTTAAGGGTTATGCTTGGATTTGAATTTTTATTCCTTGACATTGGAATGAAATAATTGATTTCATTCATTAATGATATGAATATAATAAGTTATATGCCTCAATATTGGCATAAAATAATTGTTTTCATTCATTATTATTCTTCTTATAATCATTGATCAAGTCATACATAGTGAAAAGAGGTCCCAAGATCATACACTATTTTGGAATTAATAAAATATTTATGTTGTGTGGTTCATGGGTGTTTACAACTTCATTTGTAAGTAAATATCTATAAGTTCATAAAAATTAATTGTGTAACTACTAATTAATATTATAAAACTCCATTGTGAATTTATCTAATAATAACTTTTACTTATAAAAAATATCATATCCTAATAAATCACATGTATCAATCACTGACCTATGACTTTTACTAAAATAATGATCCATCATATATACGATAATAAATCAATTCCAACCAATCATAAATAGAATATTATTTATTTTTAAAAAATAATCAATAAAAAATGTAATTATTTCTATTAATTTAAATAATTTCAAAATTAAAACTATTATGGATTCTTACTAAAGTAGTTTCAAATGAATTACAACCCTTATTAGGATAAAAACTACATATTTTATTCTAAACACACAATAACTATGATTTTATTTATTTATTTTTATAAAATATTCCCAGTAATTTTTATATTTTTATAATTTAATTTATTGGTCTATATAATGAATTCCCCTAAAATATATTCATCCAAAAATTTCATAAACCGGACCACATACCAAGAACTTTTTTACCAATAGTATATAATTTGGAAATATTTCCTTTTGAATTCAATATTAAAGCATCACCATCACAACCTCTTATCCGATCAAGATATTGAATTATTTTATATTTTTTTTATTTCAATGTACTCCCCTCCAAACCACCATTTATTCATAATTTTTTTAATAAAATATATTATCCATTTATAACCTTATGATCAATAATCTTTTCTATTTAATGGTTGATTAATGAATGTATCATCCTTCTCCATATCAAACTCGGACCAACCAATCTTGTCCATTATATCACGGATGTATTTATAAATATAATACATGTGAAAATTCATTTAATAAATCTAACTATAGAGATATTTTTTTTCAATAAGTATTTCTATACCCAAAAGTCAATAAATTAAAAGAAATAATCATTTATGGTGATATCATAGTTTTCATACTATATATATGCCGTCTTTTCCACCAAAATCCTAAATAATACATGATATTCCACAATGAACTATTAAGATATATGAATCAAATGTTCGTTGCTAAACACAAAAATCCAGACACCATCTCCAATTTTTTAACATATAGCATTAAAAGAACTAATCCCTCAAAACATACTTCAAATTTTACAACTAACCAAACAAGCACTAAATTTGAACTATACCACTCAGATTTTTTAAAGAATTGTAGTATCAACAATACACTACTAAAAGAACCATGAAACTAAATACATGTGAGATAACCTCTATAAAAACCAAATCCATAAATATATTTCAATAAAATAATTCCACTAATATGTATTTTTTAATTTGAATTAGTTATAGAAAAATATAATTCAAGTAATCACCATGAATCTAATAAAACAAAAACTCCCAAAAACCTTTATATGAATTGAATATTTACAATATGAAATATTTTATAACTTATTACAATTAATTATCAGTTTATAGATATTTCATGAACTATTCCCAATATAAGTCACATTTCCCAAAGTAATATTCAATTATCCTCGAGAATTAAAAACAAATCACATGTACATACTTGATGAAAGAAAACTCTTATACAACCAAAGAAAAAACCTTAAACGCTCAACTAGATTATATATTTACATAGATTATGCCCTTACAACCTATAATTCAAATATTAAATGTATAATACTTTAATTACTTTTTAATAATAATGGATTACGCCATATTTATGTGAAAAATGTAAAAATACTACCTAAAACATGAGGAAAACAAAATACCACGCCCTTACAAGAACTATATAAAACTTTATTTTCTATTAATACAATAATAAATAATAAAACAATGGTATTTATTAGCCTTAAACATTGAGTTTTTGAAAATAAGTTATCAAATATTACATACAAAACATCTCAATACTAACTACTCCAAAAATCGTCCAAATAATAAAATGAAAACCCTTTTTTATACAATTAAATTTTTACTGGGGATCCTGTGCATCAAATATAGATGATCAAAAGAACATAAAGTATAATTTTACTACCACATATTAAGTATATTTTCTATAAGGAACCATCATAATTCATTATTCAATTTGTATTTTTATATAAATAAAAAAATCACATGAATTTTGAGGATCATATTGATTTGGTGTTTTATCGAATTTTCTCATCAACTGTAAAAAAAATAATTAAATCACAAGGTGGACACTTCATGTTAGAATCCATTTTTGTCATAGTATAATAATTTTGAAACATAAATTTTTTTCATTTTTTCTTATAATATATATATGATTTATACCTTAACCTTATCCTTATCCGTATCCCTACTCATTCATAAAAAATATGGAAAATATGTTTAATATGTTCGATGAGCACAAAAAGATTAGTAATTTTCATATAAAAAGAAATAAAGAGACTCATTAGTCAATGAATACTTATAAAGATTGAACTTATTCAAATTCAATTTTGGTCTAAAAATAAAAATCTTATTTGACAAGAAATCATCTTCTATTCCAAACTATTTTTATAGACCATTCATAAGAAATATTAACAAAACAAATATCATAATTGTTTCTTTTCAATATTAAAAATATGTAGATTTATTTTTTCACAAATTTATAATTTTCACCCATAAAAATTATCAAAAACATTCTTTTAAATATAAACTTACTATCTTTACATGTGAAATAATAATATTCCTATAAAACCCAATAGAATTAATATATATGTTTTATTGTTAACTTGGGGCATCATCTCAATATCATTATTAAAATCACAATTATAAATTGAATAAAATAATGAGTAAATTAAAATAATCACTTCTCATAAAACAAATCTGTTAACATCATCCCTTTACCCAATTCATTGATGATCTATATTGGGTAAACCTATCATCATTTTCTACATCAGGATCAGTCATCATCATCATACATATCAGACTGACATATAATTTTGAATAATTCCCAAAACCCTAAAATAATTAAAAGACACAATATATTACATTTCCATGATCATACATATAAAAATACTCATTTCAAACATAAGAGAAACATTTTTAGATATTGAACTATCAATTCCAATTAATTTTTTTTTTAAATACCAATAAAAAGTGTAAGGAAGATTTTCATTTAATGAAAACAAGAAATATTATATGGTTATCTAAACATAAAATAATGTTTACTAGGGTGGGAAAAAATATTTCCATTATATATGTTAAAATAGAATATTCCTTTTTCATTTTGTTATAAATGGTCTATATAAAATAAGAATAAATTTTCATTTTGAAAACCATTAAAATAAAGTGAAACATGAAATAAAATTTTCCTTATAATTTATTTATGCCCAAATAAATATATCTAAATAAAAATTTTACTGATACAGAATTTTTTTAAAAATAGTTTCAAAATAAATCATTAAAACATTTAAGATGTGGGTTTTAAGGTAATGTTTCCCTTACCATGAGTCTTAATCACCAAATACATTATTTATCTTCATGAATAAATAAATAATTCATATTTTTAACCTTTTTAATAATCTTTATCTTGATCAATGTTAATTTTATTTTATTTATTACTTTGTTATATATAAGTACATATTCAATTAATTTCATGTCGAATGTTTTGATGATATTCACCTCATATGTTGATAATGACATTAGTAAGATTATTATTGAAAAATAGGTCATTATTATATCATCTATAAAATAAAAATCATGTCACAGTTATCAATATTATACATTAATTATACTTTTAAAATATACCATTAAATATAGTTATGAAAAATGAATTTCAATTCAATCATGGATATGATAGTACATACCTACGCAAAAGTATTGTTTTCAATTATCATATATCATAAAGGAAATAAGATAAGTATAATTTTATCGCTAAATAATGATTAGAATAAAAAATAAGAATATTATATTATTAAATAAACTTATATCTAGTATTTATGTGATGTGGTCCTAAAATATGAATCACATATCTTCGTAGAGGTGGTAATCCAAACATACACATGAACGACATTATTATTTTTCAATGAGTTGAATGCTAAGAAAATATAAGATATATTAAATTTCAAGGATTATAATTATATAATTATTTCCATATTTATATTTTAAATCCATCATTATCACCATTTGTGAGATAAGGTTATAGATAATTAATTATATTAGTTTTTGAGGCGGTAGTCTAACGTACACATGAATGATTGTTTCGTTTCCCTATTTAATGGTAAACGAAAATGGATGTAGGTTATAAAATTATCATAATAATATATAAATATATATTAGACACTTATTTTATTATTTTATTATGGATTTAAATTTTTTATGGTGGTAGAAGAAGAAGTAAAATGAAAACATGTGGTTTAGAACTTTACACGTTCTTCATACAACTTATTTCAGGTTATACATAAATCCTTCCTAGGTTATTTTTTCAATAAAAACAATTTAATATATTTTGATATTTTATAAGTAAGGAATTTTTTGTAGTTCCTGGCCAAAAATGTATTTTTATGTGTGGATAAGAGAGTGAATTAGGTTTTTATTAATTAGTGGGGGAGAAGAATCACATGGTATTGTAAAAAATATTAATATATGTTAATGAGTTACTCAGGAAAAATGGATCCCAAATGAACCATTTATAATGATGACATGATATAGGGTTGAAATATTTCTATTCCATTGAAGTAAAGCATGGGTTAATTCATTTTAAACCTCATCACTGTTTTAACCATAAATGGGGTAACCGACTTTTACATTCATTATTATTCATTTAAAAATATTTAACATATTAATTAAACTAATTTAGATGATAAATGAATATGGATTCAACTTTATCAAATTTAATTCAAAAAATTGGAAGGGTTTAAGTAAAAATTTATCCAGAAAATGTTATGAAAAATTATTTTAAGAAAAATTTGTTTTTAAGTATAAAAAATATTTTATAACAAATTAATGAATATTTTTTATTTTATTAACACTTCATGGATTATTCATAATAAAAATAAACTATTTAAGTTTTAAAAAAAATAAAAAACAGAATGTGGCATTGTGATTACTAGAAAAGAATAGACAGTTTTAGATAAATATCATTATTTTATAAATATTCATTGAAAAATATAATGTTCTAGAAAATTGTCTTAAATTTAAGGTAATATAATTTTAAAATGGTAATTGCAAAATTAATTTTTATTTTTTAAATTAAAACTATTAAATTTTAAAATAATTATTCTAGATAATACCATATAGTTAATGAAAACCGAATTTGGTTATAAATATAACTTTTTCCAATGGACTAAAAAATTACATAGTATTCTTAAAATTAATAGGAATATAAAACCTAATTAATCAATATTATAATTACATGAACATTATTTTACTAAATTTTTGTTGATTGTACACTCTTCCCCCATTATGAAAAATTTTCCATGTTCATTTTTTTATTTCTTAAATAATTATTATTGTGTTCCCTTTATATAATTTTATGATTCCCATGTTACTTCTTTGATTGGATAGTTTTTTTCAAAAAATACATAACATGGTAAGTAAATTTATTAAAAAACATGATTATTTTCATGAAAATATACTAGTTGTTCCATATAATATGGTTTTCTTATAATTAAACTACATCAGTGCTAAAAAAAATATTTTCCTTAGGAATATATTTTCATAACAAAAAATCATGAAATACATAATTTTTCATGATAAACGTGAAGGAAAGGATTCTTCATAGGAATATAATCCATCATTCTCTTATATTTTATACTGTGAAACTAAACATGGACATAAACTTCTCATTTTACCAGATCACATAACAATTTTCCATGGAGATTCTTTTGAAAAACATGTTTGCAAACCTCAAACAATAGATCATTCCACTGGTAGTCTACATAAATTTTCTTTAATCTATAATAAATACATAGGTACTATTGAGTCATCATAAAATTATCTATTATTTAAACTACCAATCTTGGGTAAAACTAATACCTTTCTCCTAATTCATCCCAATAAGCTATAGTCCTACACTGCTTTCTATATAATTCTTCAAAAAAGAAACATCTGTAGACTAGAATGAATATTATTATTATATAAAAACTAATACAAATTCATATTTTGATCCCAAATTCCATGATAATCCATTAAAAATACAGATAATATCCTCAAATGTTTGATATTTTCACATTGACAACCCATCATATTAATAATCAACTGTTGTAACCCAAAGTAATTAAATACCCAACGAATTATAATGTACTTTTTATAAATAATAGGTGGACCTTCGATCATAATAAAATAAAATATAAATAGAAAATACATATAATCTAATTATTTCATTAAACTAATATAATGATGGTTAATAAAAAGAAATAATTTCTTGAATGATAATAAAATGAGAAGATTTAGTTAAATGGTCAGTAATTACCCAATTCACATTATTACCCTGAGATGGATTATTTAATAACCTAATGAAATCAAGTGTTATATTGAAAAATTTCCAATAAAGAACATGAAAATTATGAAACATACACTTTGGTAATCTCATTTTAGATTTATCCTATTGACAATTAAAATATTTCATAGTATAATCGAAAATACATTTTAATTATTCCTTTTCATGAGAAATGTTCCTAAAGGTCTCTATAAATTTTTTTACATACTTGATAAGCATAAAATAGAGAACTATTAGCCTAGATGAATATTTTTTCTTTAAAATAGAATTACTTTTTACACACCACCTCTTTCAAATTTTGATAAAAACATCTTCATAAACATTATACACTAAAAAAACATTTCAGGATAGATTCTACTTTTTCTAGTGAGATGCTATAATTTCTCTGAGCATTCATAATCATATATAACAATGTATATTATACATAAAACTTAAATAGAAAACAATTATTTCTGGCCTAAAAAAATTCTAAACCAATAATAAAAAATCATTAACCAAATATCTAATTCAATAAATAGCATACTTAATATTGTATTACCTTTCTACCTCAATGCATCATATACATTGTTTTATTTACCTATATGTTAATTAATTGTTAATTTATATACATTATAATTCACAATAATATCATATATCTCTTCTTCATCATTTGTTGACTGAATATTTAAATAGAAAATTTTTAATCAAAATACATTTCACATTATTCATCATATACATGTTATATATAAATTTTTAAAACAACCACTATTGATTCTATTTTGAGGTTATGTGTATGATAATATTTATCATGAGGTTTTAATTGAAATGAAACACAAGAAATTTCAAAATCATTTTGCAATAAAATAATATGATCCCTTTAATAAAGAATTTTTATAGAAAACAAAGCATCAATTTTTGGATGGAAAGGCCAAAATTGGAGTATTCGCTAATATTTTTTTCAATTCCTAAAAGAATTAAACACATTCCATTATTTGTATAGAGGACAAAATATATATGATAGCATAGTTAGTGGGATTGATAATTGTGAAAAGATTTCATCATACTGCAAATAATAGCGTTCTAATACAAGAAAACTATGAATCGAAATAGTATTTATATTTCTTGTGAATTCACTAACAACATTATTTTTATAGGGATCAATATTTACGACTTTGTTATTTTAAAAATGACTGAGGAATAAAAAACATTTTATCAGAAAATCACATTTAGTCATTTTTTCATATATAATATTTTTATCTATGGTTTAAAAAATATTTCATAAATATTTTTTAATGATCCTCATAACTTTTCTAATAAAACAAAAATATCCTCAATAATAATAGAAAAAATTCCAAATATTCACAAAAAGGTCCATTCATAATATCCTTAAATATATTTGGATCATTCGTCAACCCAAAGGTAATAATCACAAACTCATAATTCCCATACATAGTATAATAAAATGTCTTAGAGATGTTTCTTTATTCACCATTAATTGATGGTAATCCGACCTAAGATCATCTATTGAAAAATGTAGATCTCAAGTCTTCTATATGAGGTAATAGAAACGTTTTATTGACATTTACGTTATTAAATTATTTATAGTCAATGCCAAGCCTCGTGGAATCAGTTTTATTTTTGATAAATTAAATATGAGCACCTTGTGGTGATGTTATAAAATGAATGAAACATTATCAAGATATTTTTGTAACTACATTTTCAATTATATATGATCTATTTAATACATCCAATAATATTGTTTTTAAATTGAATTAGAATCAAGCAGTAAGTCAATAGTAAACTCAATATCATGGTTAGTAATAATAATAAGAATATCATTATAAAAAAATATAGATATTATTTTTCTAATAGAACATAATTAATCTAAATAGTTCCGTTATTTTAAAAAATATTAGTAATATTACATTTATTTTTATCACATTGAAAATTCTCACCTTTTTGATATACTAACAATAGTATGAATATTTTTCTTATATACAAATAATAACTCATTTTGAAAAATAATTTATTTGGGTATAAAATCTATCATATAACGATAAACTGAAATACTATCCATACCCATGATAACATGAAATTCTAAAAAGGTTAGTATAATATGGTTACTAGTGAAAACTATTCCACATATCAGAAAATAAAAATCATTACAAACCTATTCATGTATTTATATTATCCCCATGTGTTTTTAAAAAAATCCATTACTCCATTTCAAGAATTGAAATTTTTATTTTTCTAAAAAAATTTAACAGAATTTAAATAATGTGTAGACCCTGAATAAAACAAAACATTAGAATAATATCGAAAAACTGAAAATTACTTCACCACACCCTTATTCTCAAAATACAATTTATCCAACAAAATATACATTTTATTTACCCAATAAGTGAACATCAGAGAAAAAATATTATTATAAAAAATTTCATAAAATATTAAATAAAAAATAAAACTAAAAAATGTTTTATAGAATTCATTATAAACTCTAGAATAATTTTTCACAATGTTATATATTTCACTCTTGAGAAATAGCTTAAACATTACATTAAACATTAGAAAATTAGATTACCTTGTAAAATAAAAAATAATTTTGTAAAAACTAGTTTCAAGAATAGATAAATAATGTAGGTATCTTGGGACATCATCTATATATCACGCTTAATATAATTCATGCAAATGGAATAACCTTCCTTGGAAATTCTATTAATCTCTTTGAAGAAACCTAACCAGTTAACTCTATTTGTTTAGCTAATGCATTGGAAATCTATATTAGGATCACCCTTCATCATGAGATATATCAATATCACCCATTATCTTGAGCGATATTAAGATCACCCTTTATCATACACAATTCCCAAGTACCGTAACATAATAATAACAGAATAATTAATTATTTTACATCATCATACATTTAGAAATATTCCAGGAACTGATAATAAAAACATTTCTAAATATCGAAATATCCATTCAATTTAATGATATATTAATCCCAGTACAAATATGGTCGATATTGAAATAATCTAGCTTAATCCTACCTTGGAATCTAAGATAAATTTATATAATAAATTCAATATAACATACTCATTCGGGAGAAAGAGAATAATTTATAACATGTTTTTCTAATCTTGAAAACCAGTCATTCATGAAAGGATATAATTTATACTATATGAGAGCATTATGAGCTCACTTTATTCCATCACTGACCAGTATATTTTTTATGCAATAAAAAATATTAATAGGACACCTCCCATATGCCCGATATCATAAGAATAAAATACCCATATACACAACAAAAACCATAATACCAAAACATCAAAATTCAAAGACATAAAAGTATCCAATATAACTAATATTTTATACTGTGGAATAATTAAAACATGAAAAACAACATGTCATTCAAGTATCAATCTAATAGAAACATATGAAATTTAATTATTGAAACATAAAAAATACTAGTTGTCGGATAATCAAGTAGATTAATATGGACCAAAAAATAGTTCATATATATTAACATAAATCCCAATGATACATTATCTACGAAATACTAATAAAAATTATGAAAAATATAAAGAATGTTACAAAAAATAATTAAGATAGCATTAACCCATAATGAAAAATATAAAAAATTACCTTTTTAATCAAAACCATTTTTATCTCTAATACAATATTGACTTATGTATAACAAACACATAACAAGTTATTCAATGATTTAAAAATCAATCAAATACCCAACATATTATCAAGTAGATTTAATTTTTTTATTATTAATATTAAAGAGTAGTTTAAAAATAATTTATAAACATATCACTTTATAAAAACAAGTAAAGTAAATACATTCAAAATAATAGTATAAAATAAAAGAGTATAAAATATAAATAAAATTAGATAGGTATATTAATTTAGAATAATGTGCAATTATAATTTTTCTAAAATTTAAACATTTCTCAAAATTATATTCAATACTTAAATATAATATTAAGTTACTTTTTTAGTAAAAAAATAAAATTTTTAATGATACCTATTCATGTTCAGTTGAGAAACCAAAAAATTATGAGAAAAAAAACATTCCTTCCAGCTGATTCAACCTAGTCATTATTTCATTACTAATGAAATTATTAACCCAGGTAAGTATTGTATTAACTTTTCTTTCGTTTATATTATAGGGGGAAGATATTAATTAATGTTTAAAACATTATAATTAAATAGAAATCATATTTAACAAATTTCCATTAATACCATTAAAACTATATATTTAAAAACTAAAACGACTCAAAGAAATGCAACATAAATAAGAACCCAATATTACTTTCTATTATTAAATTATTTCATAATACATATAAGAATTAATGATAACTTATCAAAATAAATTGAAAAAACATGACCTAAATGTGTGACAAAAGAATCCCTTTATAAATAATAAAACTATATTGATATTTATAATATTTCTAAGCATGAACATCTAAAAATGAAATAATGTAAATGAGTAAATAATATAAGGAAACATTTTATCTTGATGGAATATAGAATTCTAAAACATAAAAACATGCTAAATGGAATTTATACTAGAATCCATGAATAAAAATTTATCAAAAACAAGATATTCATGGCGACTAAAATATATTACAAAATGATAGAATCTATATAAGATCAGGAAATAATGAAATAAATAACTAATACAAAAAAATAATAAAAAATTATATAAATAAAATTGTAAAAATAAACACTACAAATTATGACAATTTCATCACTTATAAATAACATTTCAAATGTAATAAATCAAAGACATAAATAAATCAAGTATATATCAAAAGCATTATATAGGGTCAGGTAAAAACCATTTAAAAAAATTTCCTAAAAAATACTATTGAAAAACATCATTCAAAATTTTAAAAATAATATTCTTTTTTATTATCCATTACTAAAAATAATGGTTATCATTTCATATACCTAATCTAGAATACACATTGATATTTGAGACTGTATACTATAATGAATCCTCAATGAGATCGTAAAATTGAAACTACGACCAATAATAACATAATATATATTAAAAAAATCCACAACCAAAAACTAAAATTTAATCAACCACTTTTACTGAATAATAAATGATCCCAAATACAACCCATGATACAACTCCTTAAATTCACCCAATAGTATAACAATCAAAATCCATAATTTATCCAACCATTAAAAAACATCAGTTTAAAACCATAATGTTAAATCACAAAAATAATTAATTCATTATCCTTCTATTATAAACACAATTATAAGTATATAAAAAACCCATGATTGAATTCTTTGACCAAGAAATAAGAAATACCCAAGATATAATGGAATTCCACTAAGACATATTGACATGAAAATTCAATATCCATAACATCGGTAAAAGAAATTAGAGGAGAGGTTTTCTAACGCGATAACAGAAATATAAGAAGCAACTTACTATGTTTTCAATGATCCAAACATCAATGGGGACACCTTTAATCAAGGGAGAATTATGAAGGATAAAAAGTGTGAAATAGGGATCTCTCATACGATCATCTATAGAAAAAATAATTCAAGGGATTATAAATTTGAATAAAATAAATTTATTGGGAAGTTTCATTATACACCTACTTAAAAATTCCCAGACTCCATAGAGTGCTCAAAAAAATATTTGGGCCATTCCCACAAACATTACTACTGGGAACCCGGTAGGAAGAGATCCGGTACCCAATGGACACTTATATCCACCACATAAAAAATTAAACTAAACAATTTCATGAAATTATAAATATATGATTCACTAATAAAATCAATAACATAAAATACTATTTTGGGCTTCCCAAAATATTAAAATTAGAATAATTCTAAAAATATCCAAAATATTCAAAAAAACCCACATTTTCATTATTTTAATTCAAAAAATAAAATTTTAATTTAAAATTTATTTTAATCAAGTGGACACATGTAACTACAAAGTCCATTCAAATATCACTATTCATCCCAAATATTTAAAACCTAACTCCCATAAAAGAATTTATACAACATTTAATCATTAACTCATGGATCAGTGAAAAAATTAGATCTTAAATTTATTCCATGATTTCACTGTGAATCTCCCAAAACCAATCCAAGTCATTAAATATTGCATGATTCATGTAACAACCCGAGCGTCTGTGATATGCCTCTCTTTCAAGAATGCAATAGCTTGCATTGTACGCAAGTTCGAGTTCTAACACACCGCGACCAATAAAAGTACCAGATATGAATATTAATACCCATTATTTGAAATTATATAAATTTTATATTTTAAAATGGACTTCATTTTTGTATTCGGAATATTGAAGTTATCCTAAGCCGAATTTGTTGTAATTTTCTGAGAACATCCAATTTTTAAAGAATAGTGAAAAACACTTAAAAACAGCTTTTTTAAGAAAAATAATTTATAGTGAAAAATTATACTATTTAGTGGTTTTAAAGTATAATTATAATATATTTTTACCATTTTATCCAATGGTGGTAATTATAATTAATTTCACTTTGAAATTGGACGTAAACAATTGTCAATCATTTGATATATATTGTTTCTTAAAAACATGCTATTTGTTGTGACAACGGGAATTAATTATAAAATTAATTAATGAAAATTATATGTTTGAAATTTTTTAAAATATACATCATTTTTGAATTCGGAATATCAATTATAGATTAGGGTGAAATTTTGGCATTGTTCTGAAAAACTTAAATTTTTGATGAATAGTGAAACCATTAAGTGGTAGTTAAAAAACTGATTTTTTGTTTAAATTAAACATTACAGCTTCTATGAATTGAATTTCAAAAATCCTACATACATGGTTGTCATTAGTATGTATAATTTGGTTCAACAGGATTAAAATAATTTTTTTGTGAATAGTAACTTTTAAGTTTTATTAATCGCGATTAAAGGTAATTAGTGAAATTTAAGGTTAAAATGATATTATAAAAATAATAAAATTTCATTACACATGTTCTACACATATTTGATGACTCATGGACGACCAATAAATTCCATGGGTCACCATGGGGACCCCATGGAGCCACTTTGGTAGGAAAATGACCTTAAAAACTTTTTATTTAGCGTTAAAATAAAAATGTCACAAACATGAGTTGTTTTACTAAAACAATTTTTAAATAGAGATTTACAAGTCATATTTTTGACTATAAATATTCATTAGAAATATAAAAATATTTCGTAACTAATTATATTTTATTTATAATTTTTAGACATAAAATAAATAAATTATTTATGACACCATGATGATGCAGCAATTACCTCATAATTTAACGATTTAAATAAAATGAAAAGATAATGTAAAATATAAGACTTAAACTTGTCAAAAACCTATTGGATGGGTATATTTCTAACCCTTATCACCTTATCCTAGAAATATATAATTTTGGGACCTTTGAAATCCGAAAATCACTTCATAATAATGTAAACTTTCCTGATATTCCAAGAATGCCCCTCCTCTTCTCTTATAAAAGGCCCCCACCTCTACCACCTTACCCACACCTATAAAGCCTTTGGCTCAGCCAAATCCTGTCCATGTTTTCTCTCCACATCCCACTTTAACTCCTAGATGCCTCACTTAGGCATAAGTCTTCCCAAGGAAGCCTCTGAGCTCAAATCAAAAAGAGTTACCAGTTTTAAAGTTAGTGTTTTCTCTTGTGTTTATATGTTTTATTTTTCTTCTACAACCCCCTAAACACTTTTTATTCATTTATTTTGTAACAACACCAGTATCCTCAATATACTAGGATGTTTTTTATAATACGTATTCGATCTACACTCACACACACCTACATCAAATTGTTAATGAACATACTGTTTATGTGGATGGAGAATTTCTGCCTCATGAAACGATGATTGTTCAACACACATATAACACCTTAAAAGGTGGAAATTAAGATGTCACTATATTTATATATAATATATAATATTTTTATGTTTTAATTAATCTTCTGTAGTTTTCATTTATGTCATACCTTTATGGTTTCCATTATGGGTAAACACAATATCTTCATTTTAGGAAGTGCGGACTACCGCCTCCTCAAAGTGATTTGAATCATTAATGTCATATGTGGGATGTATAAAGGATGGAGTAAATGATATTATATATGATATTATACTGGAATTATAACTTTATTTCATTTTTATTTCATTCCATTAAATATGAAATAGAAATGATAGTAGCGTTCATGTGTACGTACGACTTACCGTCTCCATGAACGGTGCGTTGCATTTCTTACCTCTAAATGTTACGTAATATTATGAATGAATGTATATAACGGATATATTTGATATATATGATATCTAAATCATGAATTTAATGCTGGATATAATAGATATTTCACCACATGAACAACTTGTAATTACAAGAATTTTATTTTTGACTCAAGTACCAAAGATCGACAAAATGACTATTATTAACTTAAATAATTACATAATGTTCATAACATGGTAATAAGTGATATAAAAGGAATAATGAACATGTAAAAGGTTCTTAATAAAATATAAATTAACTCTAGTTTATTTTTCTAGAGGTTAATGAACGATCGAGTCAAGTCGGACACGAGGTAAGGGAACTTCTTAACCCAATTTCCATTCTTTGGGTTAATCTCCTACTTTAAAATTATGTCATTATATTATTATGTCCTATATTGTATTTTTACATTATTTATGTGTACCTATTGTGAATAAACATATTAGATCTATTTTATTTAAAAAAATGATCTGTGTAAGTGACTTCATCTCAATCTCCTTCCATTGAGGCATATTTGGTTTTATACACAACTTTCCTTTATACGGTGTATAAACCCCTTTGACTTTTAATTTTATTCAAAAGGAATCTTTTTATACGAAGTGTTTTTACTAAATGCCAAAAGGAATTTTTTTCTTACATATGTGGCGAAAACGACATCTCCGCTTCCCTGACTATTATTTGAGTTTCAGCTTCCTCTATAAGCCATAACTTTTTTTAATAGAAAAATAAATACCATGATTTAATTTTATTTTATTTTGGTATTGAAAATGGTTTTGAAAGTGTTTTTTTATTATATCAATGTGTTTTATTAATATCTTGTAATTGAAATGTAGAAATGTTATGTTTCCTTTATTCATGTTTTATGTTATAAGACTATGGTATGGTTTATGATATGTTAAAACCTATTCATATGAGGAATGCATTGGACTTAATAAGTGACGGGGGAAGCCTGCTATTGCTCCTCGATGCATCAGTAGGTCTCATGAGACAAACTAGTGTCTTGGCACGAGGCTTTGACCAAATCTTATTTTTAGTCTTGGCACGAGGCCTTGGCTACGTGGTTATGATAGTCTAGCATTATGCATTCCATCATTATGAAAGTGGTTATTGATATTTCATGTGATTATTCGACCATTAGAATATCCATTTGAATAAGTAAATGGAATTATTTCATTTTATTTTTCCATATTATACTGAAGTTAATGTTTAAAAGGGATTTTGTATTAGTTATACTTTGACTTAAATGTTATTGTTTATTTATGAAAGATTTCTCTATATTTTTATCCTTACTGAGCATCTGAGCACACCCCTTTAAATGTTTTAATTTTTCCAGGATGTGAAGAAGTATTTTAGGAATTACCTGCAGGGATACTCTGAAGGGGATATGAGTGTGGAAAATGGAAACTATGTTATTGTAGTTTTTTACTTTATGATGTAATGTAACATTTATGAATGTAACTAGTGTTTCCAAATCTATTAAAGTAATCGGTCTTTCGAGACATGATCTTTTGTGATCATGCCAATGTTATGCAATAATGCACTAACTCTGGGTAACTGGGGTCGGGGCGTTACAATTGGTATCAGAGGCAGTTTAGTACTAACCTTGGAAACTATATTTAGAAAAACTATGATTAGAGCACATAGACCTAAGAGAAAATTTTAGGATTACTATAGAAGAACTTCCTAGAATTTTGGTATTATAGAGATTTGGTGAGTTTTCTGAGCAATACATCCTTTTCTGGATACGAGCATGTAGAGGCAGCTCTGGCACAGATGTACCTAGGGGTAAAAACTGAAAACACCGCTTTGAGCTAGACTCGAATGGGAACTGGTGCACGACAATGGGCCTTGCTGCACTCTTGGTTACGACACTCCCAGGGGATATACTTAGGATAATTATCATTTTTTTACAAACCATTATGAAGGTATTATGAGTACATAATTCTTGAAAGAAAACATTTTTATGATTATGGATTATGTCCATAATTATTTCAATTTATGTTAAGGGTTTTACAAGTATGAAATTATGTATTTTAATTCATAAACTAATCTAGTTTATGCCATTGTTTAGAAATGGCGCCTAGAGGGAGGAATGGAAACTGTATCAATGCACGGACTCCGTGAAGGGATTTCCCTCCTGCTCAAGATAATTATTGTGGAGCTGGAGATACAACTGGTGCTGATCAACTTATCACCATACTGGGACAACTCACTCAGGTTATGAATTGTAACCTTACTCGTATGGAGCACCCTGATCCGCAATGTGGAGGATCAATGTTAGACCGCTTCATGAGGCAACAACCAACAACATTTAATGGGGGTACAAATCCATTAGTAGCTGAGCAATGGATAAACGCCTTAGATAAAATATTCCACACCTTGGGGAGTAGCAAAAGGGAGAAGGTTGTCATGGCAGTCTACCGCCTCACTGGAGATGTCGATCAATGATGGTCACTGATTCAAAACACAAAGGAAGATGAAGAAGTATCAAGTATGGAATAGAGGGAGTTTATGGAAATTTTCTTAGAAAAATACATTCCACATGACCATCGAGCAGATATGGAAAGGCAATTTCTAAGTCTGAGGAAAAAGGAAGATGAGAATGTCGCAAAGTATGAGGCTAACTTTACAAGTTTAGCGAGGCATGCTGCAGATTATATACGTAACCCAAGAAGTAATATTGATTGTTTCTTTGATGGGTTAAAAAATTTTCTCCGTCGAGCATTAGTCTCACAAACCATCTCGTCATACGAATATATTGTCTCATGTCCTATCAAGACAGAAAATGAATTCTCTAAATCTTATGATAATAAAGTAAAGCAAGAGAAGAAGAGAACGATGGAACAAGAGACAAATAAAGGGGAAAAGGGAAAGAAGGATTTTCCATTATGCGATAATTGTGGGAAGAATCACCTCGGTAATTTCCTAAAAGGAATGGGAGTTTGTTATAAATGTGGATAAAAAGGTCACCAGGCTCGTGAATGCATGGGAAAGAAAGAGGCTATCAATGTTGAATGCTACAATTGTAGGGAAATGGAGAATTAGCAAAATTAATGTCCTAAGCGTCAGAGAAAATTTCCTCAGAAAAGGCCAAGGGATCAAGGACAATCTTATGATGTTACTACAGTTGAAGTGGAATAATTAATATATTGGTGCATTTGGACTCAAAGATTATATTCTGGTTATAAGAATAATGTGATATATATAAGGACTATACTGCAGTACTTTTTGATTTCATTAAGGTTTTAATATGATTAAGGTAATCATATTTTTAGTATGTGACAATAAGAGAAACTTTACATTGTTTGACGAATCTGATGATACAATTGATATTGGAATTTAGAGACCTTTTAGAGAATGTCTAGAAAGAGGTATTTTGGATAACTTTAAATGTTGGAATAGATTAAGTTGAACTTTGGATAGTATTGTTTAAGGTAAAACCATTTATGAAGATTACTTTTGGAATATTATCATACTATATTTTTAGGAAAAGGACAACCTGTTGGTCGGGGTATAACCCGTCGCGTCAGACAAAGCTGCAGGAATTGAACCCACAACCATAGTGCGACAGGCCTTTATTACCTACCACTAGCCTATATTAAGTCCCTGGTTATTACAAATAGTTTTCCTAATCTAAATGATATGTGTTAATATTTGGAACCTTATAGAATTATGATAAATAGAATATTTTTGAGTTCTATTACCTTTTAGAGTGAAAGATGGATTTGTGGTAAAAATTTATTAAAGAATGAGAGTCTACATGACAAGTATGTATATTCCCTTATGTTCTTAGTAAATCTCTTAAATAAATTCCTCAACTTTATAAAAGGTAACTTAAAACAAAAATGTTTCCGGTTAACTTTTCCAACTGGGGATTCAATGACTGATTAACTAATCACAAGTTTGTAATTTTCTTGTGGTTAACTTTCTCCTAATCAATTTTTCTACAACTCTCCATCAGACCTTGATGTTTTTTTTCTTTCATATCCATATTTTCATATAATCCTAGTATGGGCTATCTCGGGTGACCTTTATACTTATCATTCATTCTTTTAAAGTTATATTTTTATTAACCTTATTTCTATTGTGGGTTTTTCACAAAGGTATTTTCTATTTTCATCCTTTTATTTTTAAAGAAAAATTTAAAATTGCGAGGAAGAAATTTATTGAAGGAGAGGAGAATGTAACACCACCGAGCTTCCATGATACGCTTCTCTTTCAAGAATGCAATAGCTTGCATTGTACACAAGTTCGAGTTCTAACACAACACGACCAATAAAAGTAGCAGTTATGAATAGTAATACCCACCTTTTAAAATTATATAAATTTTATATTTCAAAATGGACTTCATTTTTGTTTTCGGAATATCGAAATTATCATAAGCTGAATTTTTTTTAATTTTCTGAGAACTTCCAATTTTTTATGAATAGTGAAAAATACATAAAAACAACTTTTTTAATATCAATAATTTATAGTGATAAGTTATACTATTGAGTGGTTTTATAGTATAATTAGAATATATTTTTACCATTTTATCCAATGGTGGTCATTATAATTAATTTCACTTTGAAATTGGACATGAACAATTGTCAATCTTATGATATATATTGTTTCATAAAAACGCGCTATTTGTTGTGACAGCGGGAATTAATTATAAAATTAATTAATGCAACTTATATGTTTGGAATTTTTTAAAATAGACATCATTTTTGAATTCGGAATATCAATTATAACTTAGGGTGAAATTATGGAATTATTCTGAAAACAAAAATATCTGACATACATGTTTGTCATTATTATGTGAAATGTGGTTCAAAAGGATTAAAATAATTTTTTGGTGAATAGTAACTTTTATGTTTTGTTAATCGTGATTAAAGGCAATTAGTGAAATTTAAGGTAAAAATGATATTATAAAAATATGAAAATATCTTTATACGTGTCCTATACCTATTGTATGAGTCATGGACGACCAAAAAAATCCATGGGTCAACTTGGGGACCCCATGGGGCCACGTTAGTAGGAAAATGACATTAAAAACTTTTTTTTAATGTTAAAATAAAAATATCACAAATATGAGTTGTTTTACTAAAACAATTTTTAAATGGGGTAATACAAGTCATATTTTTTACTCTAAATATTCATTATAAATATAAAAATATTTCATACATAAAAATAATATTTTTATAATTTTTAGACATTAAATTAATTAAATTATTTATGACACCATGATGATGCAGTGATTACCTCATTATTTAACGATTTAAATAAAATGAAAAGATAATGTAAAATATAAGACATACACTTGTCAAAAACCTATTGTATGGGTTTAGTTCTAACCCTTATCTCATTAACCTCGAAATATATAACGGTGGGACCTTTGAGATCCGAAAAGCACTTCATAATAATGTAACATTTCATGACTTTCCAAGAGTGACCCTCCTCTCCTCTTATAAAAGGCCCCCACCTGTACCACCTTACCCACACCTCTAAAGCCTTTGGCTCGCCCAAAACCTGCCCATTTTGTCTCTCCAAATCCCACCCTTACTCCTAGAAGCCTCAATTTGTGCAGAAGTTTTTTCAAGGAAGCCTTTGAGCTCAAATAAAAAAGAGTTACCAGTTTTAAAGGTAGAGTTTTCTCTTGTGTTCTTATGTTTTATTTTTCTTCTCCAACCCCCTAAACTCTTTTTATTCATTTAATTTGTAAAAAATATAGTATCCTAAATATAGTAGAATGTTGTTATAAGAATGATTAGATCTACACTTACAGACACCTACATCTAATGGTTAAAGAACATACTATTTCTGTGGATGGCGAATTTCTGCCTCACGAAACGATGATTGTTCAACACACATATAACACCTTCATAGGTGGACATTAAGATGTAACTATATTTATATATGATATATAATATGTTTCTGTTTACTTGATCTTCTGTATTTTTCATTTATGGCATACCTTTATGGTTTCCATTATGGGTAAACGCGATATCTTCATTTTAGGAAGTGCGGACTACCGCCCCCTCAAAGTGATTTGAATCGTTAATGCCATATGTGGGATGTATAAAGGATGGAGTAAATGATATTATATATGATATTATATTGTAATTATACCTTTATATCAATATTATTTCATTCCATTAAATACAAAATAGAAATGAACGTAGCGTTAATGCGTACGTACGACTTACCGTCTCCATGAACGGTGCGTTTCATTTCATACCTCTAAATGTTACGTAATATTATGAATGAAGGTATATACTAGATATATATGATATATATGATATCTAAATCATTAATGTAATTCTGGATATAATGGATATTTCCCCACATGAACAACTTGTAATTATAAGAAGTTTATTTTTGACTCAATTACCAAAGATCGACAAAATGACCGTTATTAACTTAAATAATTACATAATGTTAATAACATGGTAATAAGTGATATCAAAGTAATAATAAACATGGAAAAGGTTCTTAATCAAATAGAAATTAACTCTAGTTTATTATTCAGGAGGTTAAAGAATGATCGAGTCAAGTCGGACATGAGGTAAGGGAACTTCTTAACACAATTTCCATTCATTGGGTTAATCTCCTACTTTAAAATTATGTCATTATATTATTATGTCCTATCTTGTATTTGTACTTTATTTATTTGTACCTATTTTGAATACACATAATAGATATATTTTATTTTAAAAAATGATCTTTGTTAGGGACTTCGTCTCAATCTCCTTTCATTGAGGCATATTTGGTTTTATACACAACATTCATTTATACGGTGTATAAACCCCTTTGAAATTTAATTTTATTCAAAAGGAATCTTTTTATATGAAGAATTTTTACTAAATGACAAAAGGAATGTTTTTTCTTACGTATGCGGCGACAACGACTTCTCCGCTGCCGTGACTATTATTTTGAGTTTTGGCATCCTCTATAAGACATAACTTTTTTTAAATGAAAAATAAATACCAATACTAAATTTTATTTTGTTTTTGGTATTGAAAATGGTTTTGAAAGTGTTTTTTTATTATATCAATTTTCTGTATTGATATATTGTGATTGAGATGTGGAAATGTTATGTTTCCTTTATGCATGTTTTATGTTATATGACTATGTTATGGTTTATGATATGTTTAAACCTGCTCATATGTGGAATGCATTAGACTTAATAAGTGACGGGTGGAGCCCACTATAGATCCTTGATGGATCGGTAGGTCTCATGAGACAAACTAGTGTCTTGGAATGAGGCCTTGAAAAAATATTATTTGTAGTCTTGGAATGAGGACTTGGCTATGTGGTTATGATAGTCTTCCATTATGCATTCCATCATTATGAAAGTGGTTATTGAGATTGTATGTGATTATTCGATGAGTTGAATATCCATGTGAATAAGTAAATGGCATTATTTCATTTTATTTTTCCATATTATGATGAAGTTCAAGTTTAAAAGGGAATTTGTTTTAGTTATACATTGCCTTAAATGTTAATGTTTATTTATGAAAGCTTCCTCTATATTTTTATCCTCACTGAGCATCTGAGCTCACCCCTTTCAATGTTTTAATTTTTCCAGGATGTGAAGAAGTATTTTAGGAATGACCTGTAGGGATAGTCTAAAGGAGATATGAGTGTGTAAAATGGAGACTATGTTATTGTAGTTTTTCACTTGATGATGTAATGTAACATTTATGAATGTATCTACTGCTTCCAGGGATACTAAACTAATCGGTCTTTAGAGACATGATCTTTTGTGATCATGCCAATGTTAGGCAATAATGCAGCGACTATGGGTAATTGGGGTTAGGGTGTTACAATTCATAATACCAAATGAATGTGATCACATATAAAATCATTAAAATATTAATAATACATTAATTTTAACCTCATGTTAATTTCTTATATAATAATTACTAATTTTCCACTATTCAATTTAAACATCCACATTTTAAATTTATTAAATATATATACATACCAATATGGCTTTAAAAATTTATTTTAATTTAAAAATCATATATTGATGTGATTTTGAAAAACATAAAATTACAGAATTAACTAATTCTATAAGTATAATATTATATAAAAAATTTCTAATAAACATATCAATTATATAAATTTATAAATAACTATTCATAAATAACCATTTATTTTAAATAATACCTTCCATTATTTGAAAAAATGATGTATAATTACTTTCTTCCTATTTGAAAATACTCAAAAAAAGTACATAACAACTCATACATAATAGGATGGATAACATATGAATTTTAAAGGAAATTGTAATGTCCTAGCATGGTTGAAATTTATTACGGTAGCTGAACCAGTCGGTCAAATGGCCTCATGTGTACCTCCTCATATGCTATAGGCTGCCAACTAGTAGTGTGGGTATTAGGAGGTGATGATGGGGGGACTATACCCTCGTAATCAGAGTAGCACAATTGTAAATCTTATCAAAAATAATAGTCAATAGCAGAAGTAGTAATAAATGAATGAAAATGTATTATAGGTATAATATAAACAAAATATCAAATATGGACAACACCAATGTATAAAAAAAGAATGCATGTCCTGATGATGATACATAAACTAAAGAATCTAACATATATATGCAAAACAAGTACAATATAGATAAAATTACAAGAAGTAAAAATTCAATCCCCATGGGTGATCTCTATGAGCATCCTGAGATCCATCTCAATCATGTTCTACCAACACCCATGTACCTGAAAAAAGTTCACGTAATCATGTATGGTCCTATAAATATAATGTCTACTCAGGTACCCAAATGTAATGGTGTCCCATGAGAGATGTGAGATAATAATCCAACTAGGTTCCCATACACTGTTTCTACAAATGAATCCATTCCATGAAATATAATATAATGTTGTTTATATGTATAAGAAGAAATATAAAAATACAGCACTGAATAAATAAACAACAACCTGCACAGGTGTTTAACAGACACTTGGAGGCTATACATGCTTCATATCTTAGCTGGAATAAGTCTTTGAATAGAAATCGTAAGTATATAGTAATAATATATACAAATTATAGTTATATATTTCATCCATCTATATAAACCATGTTTTTACGGATGAAAGTGGAAATATACATGGAATACTATTTGCTTGATGGATTAGAGCATAACTCAGTCATCCATAAATCTCTTGAACAATCCTACAAACTCAACCATACGGGTACATTCCCTACAACGTAATTGTGTAAGAGAAGTTATTAAAAAAAACTCGAGGTGGTTGGTGAGCCTCCATGGAATCAATATAATTAAGTTCCGCGGTGCATAAGACTAATTCCCATTTGGTATCACTACTGTGATAAGACATGAACTCAACACCTAGTGTAAGGGAGCATGATATTACATGCTATACATAACCCTTACCCTCATTCTACATCCTATATATAAGGAATGGTCACATTAATTATAAAATCCATGTGTAAATACCTATCATTCTCTACTTTTATTATGAATTTATCAAAAAAGGAATATCATATCGATTATGAAATGTACATAGCATGATATAAAATTCAAGGAATTTCCACTCTTTCTTAACTCATTTCATTTTAAACATATAATTCAATGCATAGAAGTCGTTCTTATTTTATTAAAACATGTGGCATGGTCATACCACCCAATTCATATCTATTTCACATTAAACCATTTAATACATTCCTAGGGATCATCTATAATGAAAAAGAAATTAAAATTAATACATTCCATTTAATTAAAAAAGATGGATAATAATTTTTCAATGTTCAAAGGGCCACATTGCATGTATCATGGTAGAGAGGGGAATTGCCTAAATGAGAAATTACCTTAACAATTTGGGCCATGATCATGGGAGGGGTTCTTTGGTTTGGTAAAAATATATACAAAAAAGGTTTACAAAATTAAAAAGGGACACCACTCAACATTCTATATAACAAACCACGACATAAAATTATAGAAGAATAACCAATGAAATAAGAAAAACATGTTTCAATACACTAATCATCACATTTTATTTTCTAAGATAGCACACATTATATGATGGGTTTTATAATAAAAACGTGGAATTATAAAAAAAATCATTAACCATAATTAAATTTTCAATTATAATATCATAACTTAATTCATCAAATAAGAATTAAAAAAACACCCTACATGTAAATTCAATTTATAAAAGTTCAACATGATACTTAGGAAGAGCTATTCTTTCTTTGGAATGTGTATAAAAGGGGAAAACCAATTATTAATTCAATACAAATGCTTAAATTGTTTTTCAATTATTTAAAACATTTAATTATAAAGGTAAAATCATGTCAGCACACCGATAGGTTGTTGAGATATGATGCTCTCATCCTCTATAATACCAAAATAAATAAAAAGATGCATATCATGGTGCAAGGATCAATTTTATTTGATGGAAATAATTAAAATGTAATGCAGGGTAAAGGTGGATGTGTGGCACATTGGAAATATTAATAAATCGATAATTTTTTTTAATAATTCATAGTGTAACTACAATAGGATTAAAAAATTCCACTCATACAATATTAATATCTGATTTGATCCGATTTGGAAGAAATCTAAGAATTGGACCTCCTCCCTGAAAATAGGGAAAATGATCTTGTGCCACGATAGTGCTACCAAGAGGAGATTATATGAAGAACAATAAAAATGGAATCGAGAACACACTGATGAAGATCTATAGAGACTGACGGTGATTGAATAATAAAATATATGGAGGAGTTATTAGCATGCCTAGAATAAGCAGCAGAAAAACCCAAATACTCAACGTGGGAGAGCTCATGTGTGTGATGAAGGAGAAGAAAAGAGGGAATTAAAAATAATGGTTAATGAATGTAAAAAATAATGTTACCCTCAAATCTGGGTCACACAATTTGGCCTCATGGTTTGGACAAACTATGCATGAACTGTGAATCACCCCCTACTTAAGAAAAAAGCATTCAATATTTGTGCCACATGGTTACCCTAACAATGAGATGAATAGAGTGATCATACTACCCAAAATGGAACTAACCATGTGGTCTATGTGCAATGTTTGGGTAAAAAATATGTTTCCCATGTAAGGAATTTCTAGTCTCTTGCTGAAATTGCATGGTTTGTTGCTGGCGGCTACACAGTTTCATACATACTGGGCTCCCTATGATGAGCTACCAAAACTTTTATTTCTAGGGAAAATGCTCTTAAAACTCAATGAGACACTCAGAAAACCTCTCAAGACATTACCCATAAGTAACAGCAACACATTGATGTTTTCCCATCTCTTAGAAGTTTGCTCTTAATATTTGTTTAAAAAATGGGTCATCCAGCAATCAACTAAATTCAAATTCCATTGTAATTTTACCTTTTCCTGAAAACACATGTAATTGGAGAAATAATATATTGTTTGCATATGTAAACAAATAAGAATAGTTTGTATAGTTTAATACAAAACTAAAAATAAGTTACATGCTCAAAAACCAAATTTATATAGAATTATTAATTGTACATTTTTAAATAGGGAATAGATAACTAATCATAGGATAACCTATGTGAAAGTGGATCTAGTTAAAAAAATAGAGCCAAATAAGGTATTAAGGAAAAAATTACTTCCTTATTAGAAATTTTTTTTTAATTTATTTCCTTCACATATCCTATTTTTAATATAAAAAAGATTTATAACTCCCTATGATCCAGTAGATAATATTATATATAACTAAATGTAGAAATTTTCCCCACACTGATCCCTATTCCTCATCCTATGTTTCTATTGGTTCACATAATGGACACTAAAATCAATCGTTCACTTATATCTATGGTTCCTAGAACAAATTCATATATATCCCAGCTTACATAGGTTTCCACCAAATCTACATTTCTAGAAATTCACATTTTATACCCCTAAGTCCCGAAATCCTATCTCGTAGTTAAAAATCTAAAAAATCTAAAAAACACTTAGTTAACATTTCTAATGATATTAATATCAATACTCTAATGGTGCATAATTTAGAATTGCAGATATACCATATAAATTCCCGAATCAACTATGGTTAGGAAACAAGTATCATAGGACTTAGATAATCATGGTGATAAATTTACCCTTTATGATTAGAGAAATAAGTTATAAAGAAATTTTACTAAAAATAAAAAAAATCTTTAGTATATTGGATTTTTCTGGGATAATAAAATGAATTTTTTATTATATTATATAACATGTATGTAAGATATTAATTAAATTATATAAAGAAAATAATAAATTCACATTTTTATAAATATAGTCAAAAAATAAAAAAAATATCAAACGGTCATAGAATAATTACCATAAATAAATTAGAAAATAAACATGCCATTAAATATATATATATATAAGTTGTGAATTTATACTAATTAAAAAAGACCTGTCTTATTAGACAGGCAATTTAAACTGATTGATTTCTATAAACCAATTCCAGCACCCACCCAGTTTAAAATTCATTCAAGAAACTACCTATAGAACTACTAATACCTGAAATTAAGAAAGAGTAAATACATGTAAAACAGATTCTAAATTTTGATTATGGGAATAATACTCAATAATCAACCACTAATAGTTCTATGTCAAACAGTGTGAAGAAAATCACGTATGCATGAACATTACTATATATTAATATAAATATAACAAACTGGAGATTTCAACAATTACTAATAGAAAACAACGA
This sequence comes from Viscum album, assembly GCA_963277665.1. Lineage (NCBI taxonomy): Eukaryota > Viridiplantae > Streptophyta > Magnoliopsida > Santalales > Viscaceae > Viscum > Viscum album. The sequence goes on from OY728162.1 coordinate 135,389,555, forward strand.
CAAAAAATCACTTCAGTTAAATATAAACTACAAAAAAATAAATCCCTATAAAATAAGGATCATAATGGAACAAAACATCTTTGAGATTAGTTTAGAATTTCTACTAAATAAATATAAAAATTTTTACAGAACAATATTAATCTTATAAAAATTGTATTATTTATACTATGATAGAGATCCATAATTTTTTCTATTCAAGAAAGGGGATATAATACACAATTTTAGGATGTTTTATTACCATCTCATTCAATCATTGAATGGTATATTTATTATATAGTATAAAAAAATTGTTATAACACATTCCAAATTATCCATATCTCAAAAATTGAACACACATATATGAAACTCAGAACACAAATCAATGCAACATAATTTCATGCTATAATAATATCAAATATAAAATATTATAGAAAATAAATAGTTATTCTTTTATAAATACAATAGATTCAAAATATATGGAATCAAAAATACTTGAAACAGATAGTTGGTAAGACAAATAATGCAGTAAGATTAGAAAAAAATATTCTAAAAATATTAATTCTAAGGCCCTGTGGATTTTGGGTTTATTATTCTTTAGATGAAGTTAAATTTTTTATTTTGGTGATGGGTTCATTTAGAGAAACAAAAAACATATTGGGATTTTGGTTGTTTATAATTCTTAAAAATGTTATTTTGGATGTCGTTTGAGGCTCAGAGGAGGCCTTGGGTTATTGGGTGGAAGCTATAAGTGGTTCAAGAAAAAAACATATGGAATTTCGTCAACTATATCCCTTCCCATCATGACCTGTAAAGTTCATTTCATGAATGGGGTTTACCATTGGTGAAACCCTGACTCGAACATTTGTTTTCTTGAAAATCGGTTGAAGATAATAAATATTCAGGGAGAAGTGATTAATAGTGTTAATCTTATTAACACACAATGAATCATACTCTTGTGGTTTTTTTGGGGGAACATATATCCTTTCTTGTCTCGGGGATATTGGTTTTATGGGGTTTATGGTGTTTGTAAATGGATTTTTTTAGTTAATTATAACATTTCCCTCTCTTTATGCCCCTTCATGTAGGATAATTTTAGGGGAGTTCAATAGTGATTAAAGGAATGTTCGTAAGTTTTCCCCCATCATTCCTTCTGTTTATTTCCCACTGATGCATCTTATTATGTAAGATTTTAATTATTATTTCCACTAGAACGTGGTAGAAATCAGCCCGGTCTATGAGGATTTTTTTCTACATGTATAGATGACCAAATAAGACATTGACTTCATATTATCTAACACTATTTTAGTGATGGTACCCAGCTATATGGATTTATTCAATGTTTTTACCAACATTTGATGAAATTATTCATTAAAAATAATGTTTGAATTTGTTCATTATTATTTATTAGGCTTGGGTGATTGTTGGAATTGAACCATACCTCATTGCTTGATGTTTCAAAAATTGAATAATACCCAAGGAGAAAACTATTGGTTATGAAATTTTAATTTATAATTAATTATATATAAATTCATTTTAATAATTACATATACATTAATGTGTAAGGATGGTTCTTACCAGAATGGAAGTGGCTTGGTGGGATGGGATCAGGCTTTGTAGATCTCAAATATGTTTAACTCCTTCTTCCATGTAGGTGGCCCAACTGATAAAATTTCATATCAATGTTTATTTACATGACTGAATTCCTATATAATGGAATGTTTTTGGAAATAGGGTATATGTATGAGTAGATTCCATAGGTGAGATAATGGGGTGCAATTCATCTTCATGGTATGATACCAAGTGTTCTATAGAATCTCGTATAATTTTGGGTCACACAGTGAATATATCTCCTTGAGGTGAGGGTTTTTTCTGAGTTGGCTTGAGTCATTGGAAAGGTCAAAGGGTATAAGTAAAATGAAATATATCCTAGTTTTCGTTTTTAGTGTTAATAAGTTGGCATGAGAGTCTGGGTATTGGGTGTTAATTTTGGATACAATTGTATGTCGCTTGGGTGATTGGGATGCCAAGGGTGGAGTATAGTCATTGTGTGTGGTGTGTGGGAAATTTCAATTAGGATAATTATGTATTTAATTAAGATGAATTATTTCTTGATTGTGATAGGTGATGAATGTTGATAGGGGAATGGATAATGAGGACAAGTCTTCTCATGAGGTATATATCTAGAAAGATTACAATGGTTTAAATGGAAATTTAGGGTGCATTAATTTCGGCCACGACTGGAGTGCTAATGTAGTTTTTCTAGAATGGAGATTTTCATTGTGTGATATATCTCGACGACCCTCGTATTAAGTGAGAAAGATTGGGTCCAAAGTTGACCAAATGACCTTTCAATGAGTTTCTTCTGTCATTATAGTTTACTACCCTAAGTAAGGAATCTTGGGTTCTGATTTGATGTGAGACATGGAGGATTGTAGAAACATGGAGTGATATGGTTGAAAGGTATGATATTGACATATTATTTTTACATGTATCTTCGTATAATGGTTTGACATTTGGATTCCTATCTATAATGTGTCATCAGGTTTGGGATTGGAATTGGATATAATAGAATGATATGATTTGATCACTAGATACTAGCATGGCATTAAAGTAGGTGTGGTTAGGAACCATTGTGTCATTTTTAGCACATGGTTCCCTCACAGGCATGTGTACCTCATTTGGTTCCATCGTTTTTATGTTAACAAAACATGAATTTAGAGTATGTTTATTTATTTATTTATTTTTACCTATTTATAGGCATTCATATGGAGGATTATATTTGGGAGTAATTGATGAGACATACTTAGTTTTATTCTTACACAATTTCTGGGCATATCAGTTCTTGTTAATTATTTAAATTATTTTATTAGTCCAGATCATTATATTAATAGTGGATCAGGTTGGAGCATCTTGATGGTTATCTGATATTGGGATGGGGCCAGGGGATGGTTAAAAGTCTATTTTGTGTACATATTCGTTGATTATCATGTATAGGGAATTGTACAAGTGGTAAAATTCTGTAGGTTTTGTATGAAAACACCATTTGATATAGCAATGTTATTTTAATTTTTTTACTACATGTTATAATGCTAATATATATATGTGATATTTGGTTATTGGTTCTATTGTTTTTTTTCACTCTAATCCGAGGCATAATCTACAAAATTTATGGATTATTCCAGCTAAGTTAGTCATAAACATCTAGTATATGTGGAGGAATACATGATGCCATATGGAACACTATCTTTGAAGGTGTTACCTGGATGAGGTGCTACAATGTAGTGTCAGATCCATCTCTCTTTTCGAGTCTTATTTTTTGGAGATTCTATAATTGTGGTCATTTAAAATTTCAGTGCATTTTTTGGATATCATATGAGTGATTCAAGAACACCTTTTCCAATATAGTGTCCATGTTGCAAGGTAAAGTGACTATTTTTTTGTTTTTGATGTTACAGATGTAGGATTTTACTTTTTATGATGCACTAGAATTTTGGAATTTTGATATTTGATTTTTGGATCGTAGACTATTAGAAAGAGTTCTGTGATCATGCATTATATTTTTCATGTAGGATTCCCATGATATATGCATGATTGTGTGTGATCATTTTACTAATGATAGCTTTAGCGGGTTGATGTATCAATAACATATATTTGATGTTTTCCCAGAAAATATTTTTTTTGGAATTAAACTTATATGGACTATCATTTCAAATCATGACTACATTTATTATGATAGGTCTTGTGGGATAAGTGGATGTATTTATCCACTAATGACTATATAATCCCTATGTTAGGATGATGAGTACAGACACATAGAGGGTGAGTTTGTAGTATTTGATGCATCAATAATGGAGTCATGTTGATATTAGTTATGAAATTTACTTCCTAGTAGTTGATATGAGTATCAGAACATATTTCATCAGGGTTTTTTGGTTTCCTTACTTATTGTTTCAATAAAACCTATATGGTGTTTTCCTATATATCATCTTTAGTTAACTCTACTTAATCATACATGGTGGTTCTGTGGAACCTCTAAGGGGTTATAAAGATTGTAATGAAAGAATTTGCGAGATTTTTGGATGTGAAGCACTTTGAGTGTTTCTAGTATCAATTTATTATCATTTGGATTCCTTTCCTTACAGGTTCTAATCACACATCCAGGTATTGTGGTGGGATAATTGGTGGATGGTCATTATTTTGCGACAATGCACATGTGGTAGTGGTCATGTGGTTTGCTTTAACACATGGGATTCCTCAATCTAGTGGATGATCTTGAATTCAATTGGATCATGTTCATTTTATTAGAAATGAAACACTAGGATATAAGTGATATGTTTAATGGGTTTGTGGGTTTGTATTTATGATTAAATTGTGTGGGAGTGTGAAGAAATTGGTTTTGCGTGAGACCAGATAGGATTTTGGGAAAAAAGTTATGAGATTTTTTTCATTGGTTCACTCTTACCTCAAATGAGGATATTGATTATTGTTATGGGATTTTATTGATGTTTTATAGTGTTCAAGGTTTGGTTTGTGATGGATAAGTGTAATGATTTTTTGGTTTTTGAATCGATCAGTGGGCTACAATTGATTATATTGGATGTTTATGGGTTGTGGATGAACCCATGCAGTGATATATGGAAGTGTTGTGGTAAAAATGAGTAGTAATTGTGGCATGGAGTTAATAATGGGTGTGGTATATGCCCTAAATGGTGATAGGTTTCATCAGGGATGGATCAAATATGGTTGCATGACCGATTTAGGTTCAACGTTTACTTATGTTCTCGGGTTGACATGTAGAGAGTGTGTGGGCTGAGAGAAGAAAAATGCATGATCATTTTTTCTACTTCATGGGGTCAGTGATAAAAGATATGTTTAATGAAATTAATGTGATGGGGAGTGATCCATTTACTATTATAATAATTCATTCATGGAAGTTTGAAAATAAGAATTTTGGTGTTTCATGCGGGTGATTGGGTATGATTAGGGCAGACACATCAAGTTAATATGTTTGATAATGAAAGTAGTGTGGGATATAAATATCAAATATTTTAGTTTGGTTGGGAAGTTATATTGATAATCCAACAGTGGGTAACATAAAATCGATAATGAGTGAACTCCCCTTATATTAGAAAAGTCTTCTGTGAGGTATGAACAATCACAAAATGGTTCAGATGAAACTATGACTTCGGTGTGTGGGAATATTCACTAATATTAGTTTCATTAGAAGATACCAAATTTGATCTTCAGATGTTGGTTTTTTTGGAGTCTGTGTGTTGGAATCATACTTGGTAAGAGGTTACTGTGATCTAAGGGTGATTCAGATTAGTGGTTCACCAAATCTCAGGGTGAGAACATGATTAAAGTAGCTTGTGGTTGCCGATCCAACTATGGAATTACATTGGATATCAGGGTTCAAACCTCAGTATGTTCGTTTATATGATCTTTAGATACCTTCAGTAGTAAAGTTATTCTATTAATGTTTGGATATGACACTTAAGTGGGTGAAACTAATATTTTTAGGTCGACATTGGATAGAGGAGTTCCACCTATTTTTTATGATTTTACATGTGGAAATGTATGAACTACATTTTGATTTATTTATAAAACCTAGTTATAAGGTCATTATATATCAAAAAATGTGTTTTTTGGACACCATTTCTATGGTGTATAGCATAATGGATCAGAATAAACCATCTTTATTGGATTATTATGGTGGGGAGAACCATAATCCTTAGTAAAAAGAGGGTGATTACACTTAGGTGTCTTGGAACAGATGGCTGTGGAGAGTTACATTTCAGTGTTGGTGATGTTGGAGACATGGGGGTTCAACATATGGGGAATATTTCACCATTATGAAGTAGTAAAGGAATTTTTAATTGAGTGTTTAGTAAAGGAACACACAGATTTCTCATAGAATTGATGATCAAAAAATATCAATAAGCTTGTTTCTAGGGTTATAAAAACTTCTTCAGGATGAGAATCATTATAGAGAGGGACTTTTAATTCCCTGTAAATTATTATTTCATTAACATTTAGAGGAATATATATTTTTCTTTGTTTTGTGAGGGGTTTTTTTTGCACTATGAATCATATATGGATTATGAGTATATATACATCTATTAATGGTGATTTTGGATGTGAATAGTGTCTAGATGTATGCCTTGAGTTATCATGTAAAGGATCTTGAGTTTTGAGATGAAAAACTGCTGAAATTTCAGTTGTTGTAGCCATTCAAACTGTGAACAATAGGGATCATACTATTTATTGTATTATACATGGTTGAACCCCCTTTCAGGAACATTTCAAGAAATGAACCTTAGTCTAAGCCTTAAAATGTTCATTGGATAGGGATTCATGGTGTAAACCCCATGATAACAGTGTGAATCTTACTATGTTTTCTTTTTAGGTGAGGAAACATTTCTATTTTCCTAGTCTAGGTCTTTAAGTTATATGGTGATTAAGATTTCAGTAGAGGCCATGTCATTGTTGGATATCCCTCCCATCATCCCATTTTAACTCTTTTTATAGAGGGGATGATTCTAGGTTTGTTCAGTGTTGATTACATTTATGATCATCAATATTTTCTTATACGATTCCATAAATTTATATCCCTTTAATTTATCATGGTTTTAGTTTCTTTTTCTTAATGATTTTCACTAGTTAATTGTGTAAATATACCCACCCAATGGGTCTTTTGATTGTCTTGTGTAGAAGACATATTGTGAAACTTTTGTCACATAATCTTGCACTATTTAGATAAATGTATTCATTAATGTGGATTTTTTAGGGTTATTACATAATTTGGATAAAATTGGTCATTAGAACATGTGGTTTAATTGGGGATTTCTTATGCAATTGGTATTTTTGAATTTTGGAAGTTAAACGCACCCAATTTATTAAGGTTTTAGTGAGTGGATTATGTCCAATTAGTATTATTCTGGTTATTCCCATTTGGTTTTAATTTAATTAATATAAGGTATATTTATATAATTAATTATTTTTTTATAATGTGGGATAGATGTCTAGGGAAATCGATGTGGCTCAGTGGGCTTGTATTAAGATATGAATATATCATTGAGGGGTTAACTCTATATTCTTGATAGGTGGCCACTATGATAATATTTCACATTCATTCATACTTATGAAATTTCATTATTGTATAAATACATGTGTTTTTATGAAGTATAAGGATTAGTATAACTCTTAGGATAAATAATTTGGTGTCATTAGGCCCCCTAGGATAATACTAATTACACTTTATCACCCTGGGTAATTCTAGGTCACCCAGTGACTATTTCACTATGGGATGATTTTATTGGATGTGTTTATGTTTGGTCTTGGGAAGGTTTCTTATTATTAGTAGAAATGTAGGATACCCTTTTCTAGGATCCTAGGTCTTGTTTTTCCGTAATGTCTGGCTTAGGGGAAAATGATGACATGAGAGACATTTTTATTTCTTATTGGTTACAATGAACTCCCCTTAAGGGTGATGGAGTGTCTATGTTTGTAAGTTTAATGTGATAATTAATTTAATATATTGATGTATAAGATAGAGGGGCGTCCTATGGGTGATGACTAGATGCCTCTCCCTAAAGAGATTTGGGATGGAACCAGGGTGACAGTCAAGGCCATTATTAGGTATTTTTTATATGATTATTTGGGGGTTTAAGATGGGTATTATACATCAACTATTGATTATTGTGTATAGAAGAGTTTTTTGGCTTGGATGGTCCTTGGTTTGAAGGATCATGAGAGATGAAAGTCTTAAAATGGTAGAATCAGATCACAAGTTATAGGTTGGGGTGACCATTTGAACAGTTTAGTCACCTTAGGGAGATGAATGTGATATAGTAATTATGTGAAAATTCTATGATCGATGTATATTTCCAAATATATTCCCAATATAAAAAAGAGATATGTGTTTTAGGTTAGGTGATAGGTAACAACCGACAAGTTCCCTTTGATCAGTTGATGAGCTTTTTGATGGAATATATTCCATGCTTGTGTTATATGTATTCTTATAGTCAATAAACATTTTTGGGGGAGCGGATATCAAGGTATAGCCTTAGAAAGAGTGGGATTACTTGGAGGTAAACCATAAGTGTGACATATTCTTAGCATGCATGATGTCGGGACATGCCTTGAGTGATATGATAATATTATAGGAATGTTCTTTTCATATAGTGGTAAGGTATGGTTAGCGATGTCTTTTGTGAGAAATCATGGGTTTGAAGATGGAAAAAGAACATCTCCATGAGTGTCTTCAGTCATGATAGGGGTCATCCAAAATTGGGGGATTGTGTAATGATTTGACATGAGGCATGGACGATAGAACATTTTTGGAGTTATCCTGGAATGGATCGAGATGTGGACATATGATCATTCCCTGTCTATTTGGGTAACGAGTCAAGGTTTACATAACACCCTAACCTGATTCATTAGCGATGTCATGGAAATAAGTTTTTTCATTATGATATAATTCTATGAATGGATTCAAGATCAACATCAATGTAGGTTTATTTCATTGTCATGATGACATGTTTAGAACATGATGTCCTAATGGGCATGTATTCTTTCTTAGGTGCCACAGTGGAATGGTTATCACATGATGACCCAAAAATGATGTTTATTTATTTATTTATTTTCCACATTTATAATAATTAATATTAAGATGTATATTAAGGGTTTTTGGTGAGAACATATTGAGTTTTATTCTCACACCATGAATGGGAATCTCAGTGCTCATATAGAATATATGTTTTCTTTTTTAGCTTACTACATGGGATGTGAAGTGGATTTGGCATGAGTAGATCAACACCATAAGATATTGGAATGAATAATGGGGATTGAAATTGGTCTAATATATATATATTTGTTTTCTATTTTATCTTGTATATGGGATCAGCCCAACGGTAAACTTGTGATTTTTTTATTTCAAAATAATGTCATATTACACTGTTGTTTTTTTTGTACTCTGATTATTATCGATGAGAATAATGATTGGTTAATTTTTTTTATTTTTTTTGCACTATAATTTGTGGGTATATCCACCTCATTTCATGGATTGGCCCCTCATTTCTTTTCAGCATCTTCTAGTGTATAGGGATACACACATGAGGCCATACGGAACACCTGTTCAGATGATGATTCCAAGTTATGGCATCACATTAATATTTATCCCAATGAGTATCTATACATTCAATACTAATACAAATGTATGGAAAACATAATTTAAATAATTTTAAATAATTAATATAGTATTAATTTATAATTAATATGGTAAACAGATAAAGACTAATTCAATCCATTCTTTTTTACGACACATTTTTGAAATACATATATATAACTTTTACCAAATTTATATATTGGTTTAAAATATATTTTTATACCCAATAAATTTTCAATTCAATGAAAATCTCATATTATATATAAAAAATAATATTTTAAAACATGTTTCCAAACAGAATTGTTTACAAAAAAGAAATATATCATGGAATTTAAAAATAATGTTTAAATGGAAAATATTGTCTATGTAAACACATTTAGAAAAACATATAAAGGGATAATGGAGTGTCCTAATGATTTTTTTATAACCAAAACATTAAAATAAATAAAATTTTATGTTCAATTTTTTTTAAAAATATTGACAACTATAGTTTATAAATCAAAAATTCTGGTTTGGAAAATAAAAATTTATATACTGAAATTTATTCTATTCAACTTATTCAACCTAGAAAATATATCATCACTGTTGTAATTAATAACCTTGGTTAATTATTTTTCATTAAAATATAATTTATTACTTTTATATTAGAAATGTATTACTTTGCAGTAAAATAAAGCACTATAGGAATTCTTCACTAAGGTACATTTATATCATTCAAATGCTATTTTTAAAAACTGTGATCACATTTTCTAAAAGGAATAAAAATAAAAAAACATATATATATTCTCAATAATACATTCCTTCCATGAAAAAATCAATAATACATGTGAAAATTTCAATTAAATTATTAAAATATATTTATGTTTCTGAACAAGAATGTTTTAAAAAAACAATACATTATGGACATCATACCCATTTGATATTTTATAACATTTATATTCATGTATTGAACAAAATACATTACTGAAGACTAAATTCCATATAATTTCATGAAATTATGTAATAAATAACTATGAAAATATTAATAATAACATATTGAACATAACCATTTTCATAATAATCACTTTTACGAACGAAAAACACATTAGAAATAAGAAAATATTCACAACATCATAAATCAGGTTTTTATAAAATGAAAGTATAAATCAAAATAAATAAATAGGTTCATATGAAATTCATTTAAAGATATTTATAATGAAATATTAAAATACTTTTAAAAACCACCCACTCAAATAAATTAAAAAATTATATTGATTATTAATTTAGAAAATTATTTTTAGTAATTTCATAGGCATAACAAAAAAACATCATTAGAAAAGAGACTGTATACCGTAATGAATATTTGGTGTGCTTCTAGAATTTTAGAGACCATAAGAAAAAATTTAATATCAATTAAAAAAATATAACTAAATAATCTAATGTAATCATCCACCATTTTTAAGGAGTAGCATATCTCAATGGAAACTCATGTGGATAGCTCAAAAAAACTCATAATAGTATAACAATAAAAATAAACAATTATTTTAAGCATAACATCTATTAATTTCATTCTAGAATCATTAAATATGTCAAATAACATATACCACATTCAGAAATTATCAAAATATAAATCACTAGGAAGAAAACAACCAATACAATAATTTTTTAACAAATAAAAAATTAATCCCTGAGTTTTTAGGTTATTTCATGATGAATTTAAGAATTCACAACTAAAAACTCTATCTCTGGTAAAATAAATTTAATTAGAGGGTCAAAAAAGATTAAAATAAAATTCAGAGAACTAATTAACCGAGTTTCAATGATATAAAATTATATATAACAACATTGAATCAATGAATGAAGAATAACGATATGAATAGATAAAGAGGGATCTACCCTTGGGTGTTCAATCAAATGAGGAAAAATTTATTTATGTTATCTCTAATTTGGTGTTAAAATAATATAGGGGGATGATAATTCTACACCATTCATTAATAAAATTATATATTCCACTGAGTACCCATTGGAGTCCTATAAGCTACCTGGTGGTAACTCAGTGATGACATCCCCACTAGCTTGTATTCTATGTATTTAATGCTCAAAGACCAGGTACCTGATGTTCAACTATTACGACATAACAAAACATTATACTCAAAAAATTATAAAAATATCAACTATAATATTTTTTACTTATTTATCCATCTTAATATACAAATTATATTCTTCTATAAGTAAAATTAAGGAACACACTTTTTATAAAATTCCAAAAAAACAAATTGTCACAATTTTTAATTTATTATATTCCAAAAATTAAAATGAATTCCAAATTTAATTTCGTTGATTGGGACCCAAGTCACTATTATAAAAATAATAGATATTGAATACTTGTTTTCATAATTATAATAATTCATGTGAACATACAATTTCTGTTATCTATGAAAAAAATTAAATGAGTTATATCATGAAACATTATCCACATATATGTAGTATCGTCTTTATCTAAAAAAAATTCAACCAATGATAGAATAATTCATGGTACATTCCCACTACTAAATCCACTCAAGAATATTTTATAAGTTTCTCAATAATAAAGATAATATAATCCTTATAAATCTATTTTAGATCTACCTCGTTCGAAACTATCATTTGAAAATTATATACACAATGTTCTTCAAAAGAATAATGTGTTTCATTATATACCTCATAAATTTTTTTATTTCCCACATCAATATGACAATTTATTATTGTTCTTTCCACTTATGTCCCCTTATAAATAACAATACCATAAAAATGTTTTGAAGTTATATCTATAAAAAGAGAAATAAATCTCAATCCATAGATAAAGAATGATTGTTAAAAATATTGTTATATTGAAAATATCAAAAAATCATCACCACATACATAAAAGGCACAATAATCATGATATATGTACTTCATGATATATACTTCCATCCTATAATACAAACTTATAATAGAACACATTCACTTATTAATAGTTCATATGTGATAGGAGTCCATTCTTAAATTTATAGGGGGAATCTTTATCCAATGTTGGTTTAAATATCCTATTAATCATACTAAGTTCAAATAACAAAGTTTTATTTAAAAATAAATTCAATCCACTATATGAGTGCCTACTCCAAAATCCATCCCAAACCTCTCTTTTATATCATTATTTTCTAATCTCAGGTATTCATGAATCCTCTAAATCTAGAAAAAATCTACAGTGGGTTGATGACTAACATCTATTTTATAATCACTTAATATAAGTACATTCATTTATTAAAAAAATTATCCAAACACATGTGATAAACATTAAATATGAAGAAATTTATAAAAACTAGATTAATGATAATCATAATGAATAACCATTTATTGTAATTTTTTACAACACCATTAGGTACTAAAGATAAATAATTTTATACTAACCAAAGACCAAATCCCTATGTATACCTCAGATGAATGTAAAATTGAATTTAATACACTTACACTAATATATATCCATGTACATGTGATAATTTCTCTTTAGACTATGATATAATCTTAGGAATATATATATCTATGATGTGTGATCATATAAATATACTTAACAGGTTCTTCCCTTAATCTCTCGTGAGATCTTATTAAAAGAAAACAATAATCTTTTTGTGAATCATAGAGATAAAATAAGATATTTTAGTCAAGGTAACTCAAATCACTATATTATCCCTTTGACTCACATAAGGAACACTCCCCATTACAAATTAGGATTCTCAAGAAAACAAATCTCTAGAATAACTATCCCTATAATGTCTTATAAACCTCTTCCATAAGAGTTAATTGGAAAAAATCATTATAATTAAAAAACACCTTAATCATACATATATTACTAAAAATACTGTGATAAAAATTGTAAATATAAAATAATAAAATCATATATCTCTATCATCATTTACCTTTGTAGATAAAACAAAAAAAATTGTATATTTATCCACATATAACTACATAAAATCACATAAATCATACAACATCATCATAACTATGATGTCAAGGAAGGTTTCCATATAATGATATAGTAAAAAAAACTATCTTAACAATTGGAATATATACACACATTACTCTTAGCCCAATAATTATTATTAATAACTCAGCGCCATACTATATATTATTACGTTGTATCATCATCAATCTACCATAATGAGTTCTAAATTATGTCTTTCGTTCACTAAACCTCCATGAAGTAATCACATTATCATTTACCATGTCCTTTGTCAATATAATTCATAGGAATAATTAATAATTATTTTATATAATTTTATTATCTTAGGAAATATCTATATAGTAAATTCAATATTTCCATTACTATAAAATAATTATGGATTTCAAAATAAACCTCTCAAAAAATATTTTTCATCAATAACCATCCCGTAAAATCTATATATCTATCTAGTACATTTAATATATTGGTAAATAATTTTTAGGAAATTTATAAAATAATATATAATAATTGTAACTCCCCCTATAAATATTTGGATAAACCTCTTCTAATAATATCATTATGGTATAAAAATAAGTATGTGGTATTGTATTAAGGTGTGAAGATGGTTTTTCAAGTCAGAAACTATTTAAAGTGTGTTAGAAATCTTCAGTTGGAGCATAGGTGGAGCTATCATGATTGTGACCAATAGAAACTAAATTATCAATAGTTGTGATTTATTATATTATGGGGGAAGATATGATCATTTTTTGGGATAAAATATTTGGTGCACTTCTATTTTCCATGATATTTTTAATTATGTCAATGCAAATATGTTGAATAATATCCAATTATTTTATAGAATAGTAGGCCAATGTTATAAATAATGATTGACTATATGATATGGGGTGGGAATATAAACATGTTTCTCATACATGGGTGTTCATATTTTTATTACTTATATGTTTAGTGATTAATAATCACTTATAAATTAAAATTTTATCAATTTTAATTTTTAGTTGATTATAGTCTTTCTTAATAGATGAATGAAAAATCATAAACCATGTTAAATTCCTTATATGAAATTATTATTATTTTGGAGTTCTTCTATTTTTCTCATATCAATAATTGGTATATTTATTGAGTCCTTATCCAATACATTGAATTTTTTTCATTCATAAATAAAACATTCATATTGTATTATTGATTTATTTTATTTGTTATAGGCATGAATTCCATATATTGATCTCGATAGTTAGATCAATAAGTTTTATCTGCTATATTTATATTACTAAAAAAGTTTAATACTGTAGGTAACTGTATTTAATTTTTTCTCATATTATAGAATTGGTTTTGGGGGATCTATTCAATGAAAATGGAATTCCAATATAGAAAGTAATGAATTGGTTGGTTAAACGAGTAAGGTTTTATTTTCTAGAAATCGAAGGTAGAATATTATCTTATATTAGAAGTTATTGATCTATCAATAGTTAGTTTCAAGATATAGAAAATAGATAAAATTAAATGGAACAAGTATAACCAAAAATCAATTGGAGTTTTATAGATAATGTTTTTACATAATGTTTCATTTAATTTCAATGAAAAGAAGAGCACTACTAATAGAATTCATACACAAGAGAACATGTATGACAACATATCACTGTAAATAATGTGTTAATAATGTAGGGAAAGTTTATTCTAAATATGACTAATGTAAATTCTATTGTAAGTCATGTGAATGTTTTCGACATGATTAGAAGTTAATTATTCTCTATGAATATAATTTTTAGGGGTGAATTTAAATTATTTATAATGTTATTTTTCTTACAGAATCATGAGATGTGATAGTTACTATTGTGAGATGTTAAAGTGGTGTTTTTGACATAAAATCTATGTGTATATAGGATCTAATTCTAAATAAATATATTATATGGTTGGATTTCCAAATATATACTTAAATAATATATGTTATTGAGGGTAAACTAAAACATACACAATGAAAATCTCAAGAGGTGAGAAGTGGATCAATATAATGGAGTCAAATGTAATTAGTAGGTCTATGTCTAGTATGTTGTTAGTGTGGGAATAATGTACATTTAATGATTGAATGGATTTAATAGAGGGGAAAATAATAGGTTAATCTAAAAATAAGTTATTTAAGAAACATAATTATGATTCTCTAATCAAGTGTCAATAATCTATTGGATTGGTTGATCATTGACTCTAAAGATTCATTTCAATATATATAAATATATATATCAAAATATTTGTGGAAAATTATTTTCAAATTTTGTTTTTTAAGGTGACCATATCTAATTAGGAGTATCTCAAGATTATATGAAGTAATTATGTACATATTTGATTATAAAATAAATTTTTACTAATGATTCAAGTAGTTATACACATACTAGGATTGAGAAAAGAATCTATTTTTAATAGGAGAGATGGATAATATGGGGTTCTGTTAAAATATTTTTGAATTGTGTGTAAAAAACACACTTGAATACATTTTGGTATCCAAATTTTTTAAAAATTAAACATTCTATCTGACAAAATTAATATATGGGACAATCATTTTCACTATATGAACATAAGATTTTATGTTTTGGTATTACCATCTTGGTCACATGAGTGAGAATTGGATGAATTTATCGGATACTAATAGATTAATAAAACTGAAACAAATAAATTATAGAATGTGTTAAGAGTATATCATTGGAAATTTGAGAATGGTTTCAATGGTTTTCAATTATCAAACACTTAATCCCCTGAATTTGTATCTTCTGCATATATATATTTTGGAAATAATATTGGTATGTTCTCATTGAAATTCATTATAATCTGTTTCCATTATAGTTCATTATATATGAAATTGAATGCTTAATTTTCTAATAATAAGTCATAATTAATTTAATCATTCAATATTTGAAGATTATGGTTTAAATTTATAATATTTTAATGTTGAAATTCATGTCATAAAATGTTTTTTTAATTTTGTGGAAAATAATTCAACAAATTATACTTAAAAAATGGATCTATTTTTATAAGATGATACATAGTACAAGATGAAAAATTGTTTGATGAAACAAATTAATATTATTATATATGAATATCCTTGGAACAAGTGATTTTATTTTCATTTATCTAAGGTGTTTTGGGTAGAATTAGAGAAAACTCTTACTTATCTAATCAATAAGAGTCTATCTGTACAAAGGAGGAATGAGAAACCTCTATAACAGTTGATCAGAAATCCATTTAGTCCCTCTCACATAAATTTATTTTGAATTATTTCTTATATTCATGTTGATTCTAGTTAAATGGATAAGTTCAAAGCTAACTCTAAAACATGTTTCCTTAAAGCGTATTTTTAGGAGGATATGTCTTTTTTACTATAGGAAAATTATTTGAAAAAGGCTAGTATAAATCAATATGTATTATTAAATAAAGGTATCATATACATAGATAATAACATAGTATAATATGTTTTTTTAGAATAATGATTCCTTAGAGCAAGATGTAGTTGATCTTAAATACATTGGAAGGACCAGTTGGCTATGTGAGTATATATATTTTTGTGATTTCAAAATGTAAATTTTGATCAAAATATTTTTATCTTATTGATGATCCTTGAATTCAATATATAATTAATATTTTAAATACTTCTAAATATTTGTTTATAGTTTTGGAAGAATTATTTGAGACTTTGGTTCTTTAGAGGAGGTAAAACAATGTTAAAATATGATGACCCACTAATTTGATTAATATAAAATAAATAAGTTTAACAACTATAATTAACACAATAATATCCTAAATTTGGGAAATTTGGTGTTGGTAATGTGGTGATCATCACTGGATTGTAGTAACTTTCCTTCGGGGGTCCTGTGTTCGGCCCTCGATGGCCTCATTCCGGGGGATTTTTGGTTGTTTTGATTGTGGATATCATTGAGAAGTGGTGATATATAGATGGTACAATGGAAAATATATTAGTGTCCAGATGTGGGATGGTAGATCTCCATAGAGGTAGGAGTGGGGGGATTGTGGAAGATCTCTAGTGATGGTAGACCATAGAGTAATACATGGTACGAGGCATGCAGGCGGTGCTTTGGTAATGGGAAGATCTCCATAGAGGTGAGTGAAGGGAATATAGGTGGTCCTAATGTAATAAAAAGATATTTATAGACACAGGTGATGCGCAAGCTGGGGATTGCGAAGGCACTCTGGTGAATGTATGTCAATAGTGTGGTAGTCAAAGGATAATGGTCCAAGGGAGGTGAGGATGTGGTGTCTAAGACATATGTCCATGGGTTGCCATAGATAGGGAATAATGATGGCATACGAATTGGCAGGGGCCCATATTGGGTAAGCAAGTAAGGTACTAATTGTGAAAATCAAATCCAGATTACATAGATTAAATTTGTGGCCCTTTGGATGATATAATTGGATTCAAGTCCACCGGATCATCAGTTGATCGATATTAAAAAAATACTTGATATGTGACTTATCCCCTAGGGGTTATGGAATTACTTTTATGCATATATGTGATCTGTGTGTGTGTGTGTGTTTGATGTAGTTATAACACCAGGTATATAATATATATATATATATATATATTAAACCTAACAAATCCATATTTTATTAAGATATAATATCACAATTTAAAATGATTTATTATAAAAAATATAAATGAAACATAATGACGAATACTATATTTGATATAAAACTACATGTTTATATAAATTATATATTTTTTAAATATTTATCCTCACAATCTACAATGGATATTAAAATATTAAATAAAACATTGTAAATAATGAAAATAATTATAAATATATAATATATTCCTAGAATTATATAGGATTAAATATTTCAGGGATGTTTATAATGGTATATATGTAATATAAAAAGGTAATTTGATAGTGATTTTACCATCAGGAATATATTGTAATTTGGAGTATCAAATCATTTGATAAAATATTGATTAATTATATTTTATTTTATTATAAGGATAGTGGAATTATTATTTGATACAATGTTAAATTAATCCTGAAATGAGGTCATTTTAAAATAGTTGCTAATATAGGGAGAGTAAATAGTTGTTTCCACTTCGCAAAATTTATATATAATGAGATAAATGATAGAATAAATTAGTTAATATATTCATTATGAGGATCAATTTTTTTATCCTAAAAATGAGGTAGCATGACAATAATTATATCTTTACCAATCCTATGATAAACATCAAAATGTGTGGTTCCAAATAAATAATCTAAAGGATAAGTTTGTGATTTCAAAATTACTATGAGATTTATAATAGTTGAATCAGCTCCCATAACCAC
This sequence comes from Viscum album, assembly GCA_963277665.1. Taxonomy (NCBI): domain Eukaryota; kingdom Viridiplantae; phylum Streptophyta; class Magnoliopsida; order Santalales; family Viscaceae; genus Viscum; species Viscum album. Next base: position 135,407,970 of record OY728162.1, read on the forward strand.
CAAATTTTTTTTATCCATCATAATAATTACACATATTTATTAATGGTTTTTAATTAAGAGTTATAATTTTATCAATATGAAATTATTTATATTTGGTAAAAAATTAGAATATATTTATTTAACATTATTGAAAGATCTTTTTTCTAACAATAAATTTTCATGTGTTTTGAATTATCATTATCATTTTTATTTTAAAGACTTTGAGAACATAAAATATTAAAACATATATCTATATTTGGGATGAGTATGTTAAAAATGTGTTATATCATTAATTTATTTGTTTGGAAAAAAATAAGTTACCAATGTAAAAACCAACTTACCACGGTAAAGGATAAAATGAGTTAAATATGTTAAAATAATTACTAACGTCATAAAATTTCTCTATAATGTATCACTAAATCAAGTATATGAGGAATTCATAAACCCTCCTCATTCTTTTGACCAATTTTCATCCACTTATGTTAAAAAAACATTGTTAATTACAAAATAAGAAATAGGTATTTTAAAATATTACACTCAAACTCATCAAAAAAAGGATCCCTCCTCGACTCATTATAATAAAATATGTCATTTTATTTCACTCAAGTATCTAAAAAATTACTTCACTATAAAAACCTCCCTCATGTTTGGAAGCCCCTTGTCTTATGAAGGATCCCCAAATCCCTCGACGGCAAAGAATGTTTCCAAAGGAGGTCATGTTTATAGATAGTAAGTAAGAGATCCTTCTATTTATATTCATTCTATCTTTTCATCCTTAACCTTATTAAATATTATTTACTAATCAAATATAATATTATTATTATCCTAATAATTGTGTTATAGTTATATTATAAGTAAATAAGATCACACACATATGTTAAATTATAGTTTGTTCTTATTTGGGGTGGTTTAACAACATATATGAACTAGAATATAAAATATTCACTAATAATGATTATATATAAGAAATTTATATTAACATATAAATTTAATAATTAATTAATCTTATTTTTCAGTTCACAAATGGAAATATATATTGTTATATTTATTAAAAAATATTGTTTTGGATTTATTCTATAATAATAGAAGGTGTCATTTTTTCATTTTTTTGACCATTACTGCAACATCCCTGAAATAATAATTTCACACTATAATTACATAAAATATATCAACATAATTTCTATGAAATATTTTCCAAATATGAACAAATTATAAATGTGGACAAAATAAAACCACTATAATGAAGAAATCAAGGAATAAATGAAAAAATAAGGACCATATGATTATTATTTATGTAATAAAAAAATATAAATAATTATTATTAAATAAAAAAAATATAAATAAATTCTTCTCTAAAATAATAATAAACCTAAGATCATTATAGAAGGAGTTAAAGCATGTTACAAAATAAGGAATCCAAGGTAAGGAATTTTTTTAACACAACCATGTTTTATTTAGTAATATATATTTTTTTATTGATAAGTTTCTTCAATGCTGAGTATATAATTCCTATTAAATATCTCATGTTTTTACTGATTGTTTTGGTTAATATACATCTCTTTATCAAAAAATACTTTTTCATATATTTTTACGTCAAATAAATACAAAATTGTAATGGGAAAATTTCACTCTCTGTATTGGGTAATTACCTTACATATTAAAGTTTCTTCTTATAATAAATATTAATTTTTCTCATTTTATAATTTTAATTTTATTTTAATTAGTACATATAATATTTATTTATAATTATATTGAATAATAATTTTTATCCCTTTTACTGATGTGGGTTACATTAAAACCATTCAAAAGGCATATATGTTTTTCTTTCTATTTATATACAATTTTTCACCCTATGTTTCTTTGAATGTACCATAATTTATTTCCATGAACCCATAATTAGTTTTTTCATTATAAAAATAAAATTTTAAAATATATTTTGACATTTTGAAAAATATTTTTAAATTTACTTATATATCTATTTTTATGATAATATTATCAATCTAGTAGGAAAATTATTTTCATGTATTACCTTTATATGTCCATATAATATATTTTTTTGGGTGATTTATTTTTGGGTATCATCCAACCCATTTTTTAGTATTTATTTTATCATATCCTATGAAAATGTAATCTAACTCACTTTTTTCTTATGTATTAATCTAGTTATGTATTTAAATAGTGTTATGATAATTTTAATATGTCACAAATATATATAGGGTATAATTATGTGATTTACGTGCATGAAATTATATAACTTTCTAATTCACTAGTTAACATTATTCATTACATGATATTGTTATGGGATGTTGGTAGTGATACCCATTCCAATCTGTTATGATGGTTCTGACAAAGAACCTTTATATATGTTCTGATATTATATGCTTATTCTTTTACTGCATTAAAAATTTATGACTCCATGGGTCATGATTACATTATAATGATCCCATATTATTATTACATTGTATAAAATATTCATAATATATCAACCATTTATGGTTCCATGTTTAGATACTAAAATATATGATAATTTCATTATATCTCATGATTATTCTTTATGCATCCATGATATTATTCCATTAATCCTTCAATTTATACCATGATGATGTTCCTCTAATTTTTTATAGTCTAATGATAAGTCTTATATAACTCATTTATAATCTTTTCATCTTATGAAGCATTTGAGATCACCCTTTAATTTTGTTTCCCTTTTTCCTAGGCAATGAAAAATGATATTTTTATAATATGTAAATATAGGTATTAAGTATGGATAATTTTTTGAATAATTTTTAATTCAATCATAAAATAAGCTAGATATGCAGTTAATCACCAAATACACTAATCCTTAGTGTTCTTGGAGTGCATTTTGTCATAGATATATAATGAATACCATTTTGAAATACTATTAAATATTTTTATGCTTTGTTTCATTTGTAACAAGTATAACATGGTGGGATTTAGATAATTTTATGGATTATATTAACAATTATAAGACAATAAAACATAATATAACTTAGGTTTAAAAGTAGGAATTTTAGGATAATACATGTTAGAGTTGATTTTTTATATTTATTCATTTTTTATTCATATTTTATTAAGATTTCATAGTTTATTACACATTATATCCAATTTGGTTTTAATAAATGTGATAAACCAAAAAGAATATAGTGAACAAAGAATGTGATGAACAATATAAAAACGGACTCAGTGAAAATTTAAATAGAATGAGATTTAGTTCAAAATATATAATGTCTATTCTACATCTTGTTATGAGTAATAATTTTAACCTTCTATACCTCTAAAAAATACCATTGAAGGGAAACCCACTATTGATTCCTTCATGTGAAAACAATCCCAATCCTTTTACAAATCTTTATATCCAATAATTGTTTAGCAAGGGATCAATGTGAAAAAAATAATATTTTATTTTCATTAACGATTAGATGATGAACATATAGAGTTTTATATTTATCATTTTGAAGATTAATGTGAATGATATTTGAATGTAACCTAGATCACAAGAAAAATTAATAAATTTACATTATATAATTGGAGGATCTTAGAAAAATATCATTCTAAAAATATTTCCCCTGAACACTTCACATCAAAAAATAGGGAGAATTCCTTAATCTTATAAAAAAGAAGAAAAATTATATTTATTTCTATAAATAATTATAACATCCCAGTTCCAGGTGCCACTCAACGGGTTCCCCGAACCCAGTTTGCCACATGATCTCAAGCGCATTTCCCCAAACGCCAAAGGCTGCCGACTAGCAACGAGGGCCCAGGTCCGATAGAGGGGAAACTATTCCCTCATTTGTCAAAGTGTAGTAGAACAGAATATAAATAAAACATAAAGCAACAGGTAACGAAGTAAACCATACACAATTGAAACAAACAACGGTAGTAGATATAACTAACCAGATATATAGATATGACGCAACATGTCTCCAATTCTAAGAAAACAGCCAGAACATGTTACATAATAGTATAATACAACTAAAATACAAGTACTGAAAAGAAAAATAGAACAGCCCACAATATCACGAGACAACGCTCGGTCTCATGCTCTCTTACACACCAGCAGTAATCAAGTACCAGTATAAGGACCCTTGCCCTTATCTACACCTCCAGCAATGTAATCTTTTTTGGCCGAAAGGCATGACCCAAACAGGGTGTGAGAAATATATCTCAGTAAGCACCCACCAAAGGCCCATGCTCAAATGTGTATAAAACATGCAATAATAGTGTTCAGTAGTAAAAATTCAATAATGTAATCAGTACTAAAAAGTAACTAACTTAACAAATTATATTGCCATTTTAATATCCATTTAATACATTAATTTAAAATATCACCATAGTGAATATTCTAAGTAAACATCCAACATCCTCAAACATGTAAAACCTTACCCTCAGGTAATCAGAATCCAACCCGCAGGTATTTCCCTCAGGCGTAACAGAATCTCACCCTCAGGCATTGCCCTCAGGTGAATCAGAATTCTCACCCTCAGGCATACAAAGTGTCTTCCTCTGGCACAGAAGTCAATGTCTCAGGTACGAAAGGTTTCCCTCAGGCAAAATAGAACATCGCCCTCAGGCTAATATAGTCATTCTCTTTGGATATAGTAAAACATTTCCCTCAGGAATAAGTAATCGGGCCATTCCAAACATATAAACATTAAATTTACATACAATTACTCTCAAGGAAAAATTAATTCACAATTAAACATGGCATACCCTCGGGTATCCAGGCCAAATGGCTAAACAGAGGAACACACCCATTGGATTGGTCTTGGATCCAAGAAATGATCCCAAACAATTTTTGAATATCAAATTTTATTACCCATACAATTCTAGGTATTCAAAATATCCATGGTCTCAGCCACATGACACCCCATCATGGGTTCGTGGTAAAAAAACGCACAAAACACACAAGAGATGGAAAAATTAACACCAATCCACCTACCTTTAACACACACGAATGTCATACGTCAACGCCGATTCTAGAAACACCCAATAATGACATAGATCTGATGAAGAAGAAACACATTTTAAATGCAAATAACTTCTATTAGAAGAAGAATTGGAAAGAAAAGCTTAAGAGGAGTGGAGGGTTTACTTGTGTAGTTCCAACGAGATCGTCACAGGTGGAAATAGAATCCCGACGAATGCCTGGTGGATCTCCGAAGATTCGGTAGTCCTCTCCCAAACCCTCTTCTCGTTCTAAGCCTTCGATGTGAATAGGGGAGGATAATGCCCATTTTAAGAGAATAAAACAAAGTAAACGATGTGTAATTCCATGTACACTGCGTGTACTCCCCATTTTTTAACTGTTCCTCTGGCGGCTTACCGCTAGCATGACACTGTTCACCTGCCGACGTGACTACATGGTGTGTCTCCTTGAGCACACGGTGTGTTCTATCACCCAGCAGGCCATCGTCTTACTATTCGCCTGTCGACTGACTGCACGGTGTGTAAGGGACCACTACATGGCGTGTAGTCAGTTCCTACACCCATCTTCGCCGACACGGCCACACACCTTGTGTACTAATTCCACATGGCCAAAAGTACACAGCGTGTGGAAAAAGTACACGACGTGTACTTTCCATAAATTGGATTTTTCCCCATTTTCCATATTTTTTCAAAAACACATATGGAAAAGGGAAAAGAACAAACCCTTACCTTAGAAATAGGAACTGTGTTCTTACAAACACCCCCCCCCTAAAGAAATTCATCCCTGAATTACCCTTCCAAGGGTGGCGATGATATAGCCGTGAAAAACTTCGGCCAATGAGCATGTATATCGGTCTCCCGTTCCTAGGTTTCATCCTGCACTCGGCCATGCTGTCATAGTACCCTTATCAGAGGAACTGAACAGCCTTGGAGAACCACCGGGCCACTGTCAATGATACGAATCAGTTGCTCCTCAAAGGACGCATCTAACTCCAGATCAAACTCTTCAGGCTGAAAAATGTGAGATGATTCTGAATGATAACAGCGTCACTGAGATACATGGATGACGTCGTGCATGGCCCAGTACCTCTGCGATAACTGTAACCGATAGGCAACCAGCCCGACTCTCTCCATAATCTCAAATGGACCCACATACATCAGGGAAATTTTACCTTGTCTCCTGATCCGCTTGAGTCCGAGCCTCTGCGAAACACGCAGGAAAACCTGATCCTCGACCATGAACTCCAAAGGTCGTCTGCGGTGATCAGTATAAGATTTTTGACAAGACTGCGCAATATCCATCTGCTTCTGAATCAACTGGACCTGCTCAGAAGTCTCCTGCACGAGACGTGGTCCCAGGAAAGCTGCCTCGCCTACCTCTATCTAGCACAAGGGTGATCGGAATAGCCTACCATATAAAGCCTCATAAGGTTCCATCTCGATAGTTTCATGAAAACCGTTGTTATAGGAAAACTAGACTAGGGGTATATGCTTCCCCCAACAGCCCCCAAAGTCTAGGATGCATGCACGCAACTTGTCCTCAAGCACCTATATATTATGCTCTGACTGGCCATCGGTCTGAGGGTGGTAAGTTGTGCTCAGAAGTACCTGTGTACCCAGTTCCCTCTAAAAATGCTGCATGAAACGTGATGTAAAATAGGCTTCCCTATCTGAAACGATAGAACAAGGAAACCCATGAAGACGTACGATCTCTCGGATATAAAACTTCTTGAGCTCATCTACTCCGAAGATCTCCTTGATCGGAAAATAGTGAAATACCTTCGTCAGTCTGTCCACAAAACCCCACACGGCATCATTGCCTCTTGGTGACCTCGGGAACCAAGTCCCGAAATCCATCGCGACATCATCGCATTTCCACTCCGGAATGGGTAACTGCTGTAACAGCCCATCTGGTCTCTGATGGTCCACCTTCACCCGTTGACAGGTAGAACACCTCGTAACAAAACCATCTACTTCTCTCATCATACCCGGCCGCCAGTACTGACATGTCATGTCACTGTAAATCTTGGTTATAGCATCCTGCCTTTTTATCACATAAACATTCATTACATTTTACAAAACCGAGGATCTTTAAGGTTTAGTGTCATCGAAACCAGGAACATAAAACATGAAAACAGAAAAACATTCTTCTTAAACACTTGAAAGGCTTCTCCTCAGGTTCATCATAGGTTCATTACTACATCTAATAACCTGGGGACATACAACAAAAGAAAGGGTGAGCAGAATGCCAAGTAAGGGAAACAAGGGGAAACATTTAACATGTAAACTTGAGATACTTCAACAATGTCATGAAAAGAACTTTAAGGCATGAGAAAGAAATGATGAGGCATATCATAACAAAAATAATGTTTTCATAACTTTAAGATGTAGCTACAGTATTTAATATTGACAATAATTTCATTTCACTAAGGTCCATCCCCAAGGTGTCATAAAAAATTACCAAGGTTATTCACCAAGGTATCAGTCAAAAAGGTCATCTCTAGAGATTAAGTCTTTATCCAATGCATTGGAGTGCTATCAGGGCGCACCCTTGACATGTCTTTATTATCATGTGATCTAAATATATCATCATCAATAATTTCATAAACAACCCATATATCATAAAATAAATGGGTTTCATTTCATAATCATGAAATTTCAAAACTACTTTAAAGACATGATCTTTATGTCACTTTAAACCCACGGAAAGGGAAAGTGGGTTTCATGTATGTAAATCCCATAATTTAAAATAGAATATTTTGATATATATGTGAATATCCCTGTAGAAATAAGAGCTTTGATTATTCATGTAATAACATAAAATAATTCTGAGAAAAAGAGAGAGGCATTTTGAGACGAAAATTCTGTAGCATAACGGCTACGTTACAGGGTTTTAGAAAATGTTGAAAGGAGAGGGGACATGGGTCACCCACTCATAAATGATCTATAAAAATATTATAGGGATAGAATATAAAGGATATGAATCATGGTAATTAAATTTTAAGTACATACCATTTGAAATGAAAAACATATAAGTAAGACAAAAATAAGATTTCTCTTATAAAAATTTGGCAGCCTAACAGCGTCACTTAAACTTCAATAAAAATGAAATTACAAGATCAAATAGGTTCTCTAATCATATGATCATAAAAGATCGGTATGAAATATATAGATATCAAAACCCAACATAATAAAAAGTAACATGAAAGACTTGACATTAAAATAGAACTTGAAAAATGGAAGAGTGAAAGAATCCCTTAAAAATTCAGCAGCCTAACAGCGCCACTTAAACATTCATAAAACAAATTTATGAGAGTAATAGGGTATCTCTAATCATATGAACATGAAAAGGGTAGTATGTGGAATATATAAGAACATCCTCCCACATAAAAACATGAGCATAAAAGGAATGACATAAAAAATATTACTTGAAATGAAAGAGAGATGTCAGATCCATTACCTTAAGACGTAACTCTTTAAACTCAAAGGTTGGGACCTTGAGGGCTTGGGGGCACCTTGAGAGGACTCATTGGGAGGTAATGAGACCAGAGCTTTGTTTGGGAAGAGTTTGGAGTAAAAAATAAATGAGGAAAGGATGGGTATTTATAGGAAATTTGAGGGGACAAGGCATTAATGGCCAAGGGACACCTCACAAGTGGTTTTGGCAAAACCATGGGCTTGCCCATGGTATTGGCCACTTGGAACACCTCATACCTTATCTTACTATTAATAAGTCGACCGTATTTATTATATACTTAATACATCATTTAATGATGTCATTAAACACCCGTAACTTAAAAACTATATTTTCACTATTTATCGAAAATTTAACTTTCTCAGAAAAATCCCAAAATTTCACCTTAACCAAATATAGATTATCTGATTTTAGAAATTAACACCATTTTATAAAAATATTTTTATAAATATTTTTAATTTAATTTTTAAATAAATAGATTATTCACCAAAAATTCATTTTTTCAGAAAAATCCCCAAAAATTACCTTAACATAATATTGATTCTTTGAGTTCAAAAATGAAATCCATTTTAAAAAATAATTTTCTAAATATTTTTAGTTTAATTTTTAATTAAAAACCACTATTCCCCCGAAAAAACTAATACATGACTAATAATTTAGGAAACCGTTATTTAACCATTTTATTGAATAACATTACTTAATCAAGGTGCATTGATTATATTAATACTTTATTTAAGTGAGATTACTAATCCATTATGTCACATTACTAATCTTAAGGATAAAATAACTATTCATAATTAACTATTCAGCAAAAATCATGTTGATCTTATTAGACTGTAAATTTCGTACTGAACATAATTGTAGAAGAGAATTTTTTGAAAATCATTACAAATTTTTAATTATTTAAGGTTTACATAAACATTTTTAAAATATCCTTTTTCTAAAATTCATCAAAAATATGAATACTATATTTATCCGATCATTTGAAAATTCATAAACTTCATCATAAGAAGAAATCCCAATTTTTTTTAAAACAATGGATTACACAAAGCAGTTAGGCTCTCCTTACATAGCCCCTTATCACACCAGCATAGGACCTAAGTGTAAGGTGTGCTAAGTTGGAGAATCTGAGGGAGGCTCGACCAACATCGCACGAGTAGTAATTTCTACAAGTTTGAACTTCTCGCAAAGGCGATTCCATTCTAGCATCACACGATGAAGTTCGGCCTGGGTTTTGTCTCGAGCAAAGCCCAGTGGTGCTACCTCTTTCCCAAGTTCTATTAGATGGGCTTTGATCGGTCCAAGACTACTTGGTGAGGCCATCGAATCTTCTTTCTATATTAATTATCCAAGATTACTTTTATTTAGAGACAATAATCAAAACGTTTAGTTTACAGTGATCATATTGACCAATGGTCATATAACATTCAAAACCCAACAGTCTCATTTTAATTATACTCATGTTATCATATGAAACAGTTTTGTTGAGTATAAAAAAAATAAAATAACACACAAAATTAGGAAACAAGATTTATTCAAAATTTAGGGTCATTACAATCTTCCCCCTTAAGAAATTGCGTCCTAGCAATTTTTAAAATTGGGTTTTGAAATTTCATTGAAAGTCCCACATCGGAAAAGGTGTCAGTAAAACTATTACTTTAAAAGAACAAAAGGGAAGTACAAAGGTCACTCGAGTTAACCCACACTAGGATTCCATGTAAGAAAACAGGGACATGGTGGAGAAAACAAAGGATCAAGTTCTGAGGGAGAGTGATAGAAAACATGAATAAGAGAAAGTTAACCACCAGAAAATCCCAAACTTATGATGTGTGTAAACGGTCATTGATTACCTAGTAGGAAACAAAAACCAACAACATTTTTTTAGTGTTCCTTTTCATAATTTTGATGAATTCATTTACATCATAGAATAAAAACATAAATAAATATACCTACTTTCAAGTAGATCTTCATACTTTAATAAGTCTCTACCAAAACTAATCTTTTCTCCAAATGATGAGAATTCAAAAACACTTGGTCTCATGAAAAGAAGAAGAATCATCTTCTAGAGAGTCGCATAATCCACAAAAGATTAACTATCTATTTCTTCTATCTTTAAAAATTATCCCAAAAACAGAAAGGGTAAGGTAAAACAACTTTTCAAAAAGAAAGAATCCCATAGGAATGAAAACTACTTTTAAATCATCAATGTTCCATGGTACTACCCAAAGTTCATCATTGACCATTCTATAAATAACGATCCTTAAAATTTCTCAAAATAAACCAAACTAATATTGAAACCCAAATACATGAAGTATTTGATAACATAGTCATCCAAAATAAACTTCATTGTTCATCTCCAAACAACATCAACCACTCCTAACATCTTATTACAAAATTAGCTAACCTAAACATATTTTACCCAAGATAGGTTAATCATTTCCATAAGTAACCTAAATTACTATATTTCCCCCTTAAATTCAACGATTTTTCGAAATATAAGTCATCCTTACCCCTCAATGAACATACCATAGTAATCTATTTACCTCGATCATATAGGGTCCCCAAAATAGTGAACGTCTTCCAAAATAATAATCATATTTTAATCCCCTAATCATCTCTATCATATTAATACGACAATCGTCACATTTCCTATCGCATTGGTTGTTGGGACATGTTCTTCCATTTCCCACCATTAACTAAGAAGAGAAAGTACAATTAGGGGCTTAAATACATAACCAATAATCATGAAAAGGAACTTAAAACATATAAGGATAACTTGTAGAAGAAAAGTATACCCTAAAATCTGATCCCCTAGGTTTCAAACTAGGTTATCCATCATCATATATTCTTATGTGAATCTTTATTTTATTTTATCTTTTTTATATTAATAATGGTTCATTCTAATAATATGAATTTACCAAAGCATATCCCTCGGGAGTGTCATAACCAAGAGTGCATCAAGGCCCATTGTCGTGTACCTGTTCCCATTCAAGTCTAGCTCAAAGTAGTGTTTTCGGGTTTTACCCCTATGTACATCTATGCAAGAGCCACCTCTACCTGCTCGTATCCAGACGGGGACGTATTTTCTTTGCAACCCCTTACTCAATACTCACCAAAATACCAGGAAGATTTCCTATATTTAAACTTTTATATAGGGTTATTCCTATAGTTTTCATATCCTAATTTCCACAAATAACTAAACCATCCTTTGATACCAACTATAGCGTCCCGCTATTTTATCACATAAACATTCATTACATTTTACAAAACCGAGGATCTTTAAGGTTTAGTTTCTTGGAAACCATGAACATAAAACATGAAAACATAAAAAAATTCGTCTTAATCACTTGAAAGGATTATCCTCATGTTCATCCTAGCTTAATATCTGCTTCTCATAACCTGGGTACATACCTCAAAAGAAATGGTGAGTAGAAGGTCCAATAAGGGAAACAAGGGGAAACATTTAACATGTGAACTTGAGATACATCAACAATGTCATGAAAAGAACTATAAGGCATGAGAATGAAATCATGAATAATATAATAATAAAAATAATTTTTTCATAACATGAAGATGTGGCTACAACATTTAATATTGACAATAATTTTGTTTCACCAAGGTCCATCCCCAAGGTGTCATTAAAAGTTACCATGTTTATTCACCATGTTATCAGTCTAAAAGGTCATCTCTAGATATTAAGTCTTTACACAATGCATTGGAGCGCTATCAGGGAGCACCCTTGACATGGATTTATTATCATGTGATCCACATATATCAGCATCAATCATTTCATAAACAACCCATATAGAATAAAAGAAATGGGTTTCATTTCATAATCATAACGTTTTAAAACTGCTTTAAAGACATGATTTTTATGTCACTTTAAACCCACAGAAAGGGAAAGCAGGTTTCATGTATGTAAATACCAGAATTTAAAATAGAAAATTTTTAAATATATGTGAATACCCCTGTCTAAATAATATCTTTGAGTATTCACGTAATAACATAAAATAATTTTGAGAAAAAGAGAGAGGCATTTTGAGATGAAAATTCATTACCATAACGGCTACGTTACAGGGTTTTGGAAAATGTTGAAAAGAGAGGGGTCATGGGTAACACACTCATAAAATATCTATAAAAATAGTACAGGGACAGAATATAAAGGATATGAATCATGGTAATTAAATTTGAATTACATACCATTTGAAATGAAAAACATGGAAGTAAGACAAAAATAAGATTTCTCTTATAAAAATTCGGCAGCCTAACGGCGTCACTTAAACATCAATAAAAATGAATTGACAAGATGAAATATGGTATCTCATCATATGATCACAAAAGACCCGTATTATAGATATAGAGATCATACCCCAACATAATAAAAAGGAACTTGAAAGGCTTGACATGAATATAGAACTTGAAAAATGAGAAGGGTGAACGAATCCCTTAAAAATTCAGCAGCCTAACGGTGCCACTTAATCATTCATAAAACAAAATGATGAGAGTAAGAGGGGATATCTCATTATATTAACATGAAAATGGTATTAAGTGTAATATAAAATAACATCCTCCCTCATAATAAAACACATCATAAAAGGAATGACATAAAAGAGATTACTTGAAAAGAAAGAGAGAGGTCGGATCCCTTACCTTAAAACGTAACTCTTAAAACTCAATGGTTGGGACCTTGAGGGCTTGGGGGAACCTTTAGAGGACTCCTTGAGAGGTAATGAGAACTGAGCTTCGTTGTGGGAGAGTTGGTAGAGAAATCTGAAGGAGGAAAGGGTAGGTATTTATATGAAATTTGAGCGGACAAGGCATTAATGGCCAAGGGACACCTCACAAGTGGTTTTGGAAAAACCATGGGCTTGCCCAAGGTATTTTCCCATGGCATTGGCCACTTGGGACACCTCATACCTTATATTACTATTCATAAGTCGACCATATTGATTACATACTTAATACATCATTTAATGATGTCATTAAACACCCGTAACTTAAAAACTGTATTTTCACTATTCATCGAAAATTTAACTATCTCAGAAAAATCCCAAAATTTCCCCTTAACCAAATATAGATGCTCTGAGTTAAAAAATGAACTCTATTTTATAAAAATAATTTTCTAAATATTTTTAATTTAATTTTTAAATAAATACACTATTCACTAAAAATTAACTTTTTTCAGAAAAATCCCCAAAAATTACCTTAACATAATATTGATGCTCTGAGTTCAAAAATGAAATCCAATTTAGAAAAAAAAAATTATAAATATTTGTAATTTAATTTTTAATTAAAAACACTATTCACCCGAAAAAACTAATACTTGACTAATAATTTATTAAATCATTATTTAACCATTTTATTGAATCACATTACTTAATCATGGGGCATAGATTATATTAATACATTCTTTAAGTGAGATTACTAATCCATTTGGTCAAATTACTAATTCTAAGCATAAAATCACTATTCATAATTTACTATTCATCAAAAATCAAGTTGATCTTATTTGACTATAAATTTCGTACTGAAAATAATTGTAGAAGACCACTTTTTGAAAATCATTACAAATTTTTAATTATTTAAGGTTTACATAAACATTTTTAAAATATCATTTTTTTAAAATTCATCAAAAAATATGCATACTATATTTATCCGGTCATTTGAAAATTCATAAACTTCATCATAAGAAGAAATCCCAATTTTTATTTAAAACAAAGGATTACAGAAAGTAGTTACTGTCTCCTTATATAGCCCCTTATCACACCAGCATAGGACCTATGTGTAAGGTCTGCTAAGGATGAAGAATCCGAGGGAGGCTCGGCCAACATCGCACGAGTAGAAATTTCTATTAGTTTAAACTTCTCACGAAGGCGATTCCATTCTAGATTCACAAGATGATGTTCGGCTTGGGATTGGTCTAGAGCAATGCCCAGTGGTGCTACCTCCTTCCAATGTTCTGTTAGATGGGCTTTGATCGGTCCAAGACTACTGGGTGAGACCATCAAATCTTCTTTCCATATTAATTAACCATGATTACTTGTATTTAGAGACAATAATCGAAAGATTTAGTTTCCAGTGGTCATATTGACCAATGGTCATATAACAGTCAAAAACAAACAGTCTCATTTTAATTATACTCATGTTTTCAAATGAAACTATTTTGTGGAGTATAAAAAAATAACATACAAAATTAGGAAACAAGATTTATTCAAAATTTTGGGTCGTTACATTGGTTACCTCCGGATGAATTGCCCAAGCTGAAGCATGAAACTCCCGCATCATCTCCTCTCATATATCCCATGGAACCCATACACGTCCATGGGAACGCAAAACCTCACCATCGCCTATCATCCAACCAGGAGGAGGGTCCCCACTTGCCACCGACTCTCGTAGAACTATGCCTTTTGGATCAAATAGCTATCTCATCCTCACTCTATCTAGGAGGGTAGAAGACACATATAAAGATGAATGATAGGTCTAACCCTGATTGTCATGAACCTCCAAATGCATCTCAGAGAACAAAGCCACGAGCTACCACTCACCACTGGCCTCCTGCACTGCATGTATTTGATTCTTTCTGCTCAGTACATCAGCTACTGCATTACCTTTACAAGGTGTATAGGAAAGCTCAAAATCAAAGGACTGAAGGTATTCGACCCACCTTCGCTGCCTCAGATTCAGGTCACGCTAAGTAAAAATTTACTTGAGATTTTTGTGGTCGGTGAAAACCATAAAATGTTATGACAATAGATAATGTCTCCAACAACGCCACACATGAACAACTGCAGCCAACTCGAGATCATGCATTGGGTAATTCCTCTCATTTTCCCTCAACTGCTGAGACCCGTACGTAACAACTCGATTGTCCTACATCAACACTACTCCCAGCCCAATACCTGATGCATCATAGTAAACTGTATAGCTCTTCCCCTGCTCTAGGAGTATTAGGAACGGTGCTGATGTCAACCATCCTTTCATGTTCAGAATGGTTGTCTCGCAAGCTTCTGACCATATGAACATCACACCCTTTTTATTCAAGCCCATAAACGGTGCTGCTATGTGGGAGAATTTATGTATGAAGCGTCTGTAGTAACCAGGCATCCCTAAGAAACCTTGTATCTCAAACATTTTCTTAGGCTGGTCCCATGAAACTAATACCCTCACCTTCTCTGGGTCTACCGAAACTCCTGCCTCTAAGATGATATGACCCAGGATGTGAATCTGGTCCATCCAAAAGTGGCACTTTGAGAGTTTAGCGTATAGTCGATGATCTCTCATTGTACTCAATATGATCTCAAGATGGGTGGGATGGTCGTGTCGAGTGTGAGAGTACACCAATATTTCGTCCATGAATACTACCACAAAAGAGTCCAGATAAGGATGGAACATATGATTCATTAGAGGCATGAAAACTGCTGGAGCATTCGGGAGTCCGAACGGCATAACTGTATACTCGTATAGACAATACCTGCTCCTGAATGCTGTGAGAGGTATATTAGATGGTCTAAAACGAAGCTAATGATATCCGGAACTCAAGTCAATCTTCGAGAACACTCGTTCTCCACAATGTTGATCAAAAAGATCATCAATCCTCGGCAAGGGATATCGGTTCCTGACCGTCAGCTGGTTCAACTTCCGATTATCCACACAAAGTCTAAGGGTGTCATCCGCCTTCTTGACAAAAAGGACTGGAGGACCCTATGGAGAAGTACTGGGTCAGATAAGACCCTTTGCCTATAACTCCTCTAACTATCTCTTGAGCTCTTGTAACTCTGGTTTAGCCATCCTATTAAGAGGAATGGAAACTGGTGCTACTCCTGGCACAAGCTCAATAGAGAAATCCACCTCATGCTCCGGAGGAAGACCTGAAAAGTCATTCGGGAAGACATCCCTGAAACGATCAACCACTGGAGGGAAATCGTTCTGAGAAGTCCCCTGGTCATCCATATATAAACTCACAATCTCGGCTGTGACTCCACCTCGCCCACGATTCTCTGGTCGAGCTCGACTTTCCTGAACATCCCACTCCCCCTTGTATAGAAACACTCCACCCTCTTAGTGATGTGAAACGCACCCTACGAAAATAGCAGTTTACAAAGGCTCGAAAGGGAAAAAAACAGTCCATCTCGAGAATGACGTCATAAGACCTCATCTCTATGACATAGAGGTCCGAAAGAAAGTGACACCCACCAACCTCAAGGGGTAACTCTTTGCACTGACGCACACCAGCCGTTCTAGTACCCAATAGAGTGTCTACCATCATGATATCAGAAGAAGAAGAAACACAGAGCCCAAGGCTCTCCACTACAGGTACAGATATGAAACTATGTGTAGCACCCATATCGAAATGTACTGAAGATAGAACAAAAGATAATAGAATAGTACCTATGACTATAGAAGGTCTGTTATCCTGATCCTACTGGGTATGTTTCACTGCATATGTCTGCCCAGTGCCACGACCCTATGGCACAGCCTGGCTACCCTGAGCTGTCCCTCCCTACTGCATCTGAGATCCCGATGTCTGGCTACCACAACCACGACCACCATCTCTACCTGCACGCCCTGACATATTCCAATTACTTGACTGGTAATAATCCACTGGTCCTGCTCCCACATGCGGAGTCTATACATAACCCCTCTCACTAGCCGTCGATGGAAACTCCCTAAAAAAGAGATGTAGATGACCCATCCTTCCACAATCTCGGAACTCCACTATGTTTCGTGGAAACCGAGGTCTCATGTGCCCCTCTCTACCATGCTGATAGCACGTGACCGTCCCACTTGATTAAAACTTCCTGGATAGTACTGCCACCCTGAGAGTAGTTCATTTGTCTCTTCCTCTTACCAGTAGAAATAGTACCAGTAACTGGTGCGGTACCGACCTGTCTCACACCTCTAGCTTCCCGCAGGTTCCTCTCTGTAATCAGCTCCTGGTTTACAATAGCATGTACAATAGGAAACTTGAAAACATTCAACATCGCTCGGATGTCATAACGAAGACCATCCTCAAAACATCTGGCTCTCAAAATCTCATCACGCACCAGCATGGGTGAATAACGCTGAAGCATGATGAAATGAGTAGAATAGTCCATCACCGACGTAGATCCCTTCTGCAGATTCATGAACTCTCGAGCTATATCTTCCCTCAGCGTCTCTGGGAAGAAGAAGCCATAGAATACTACCTAAAAAGAATCCCATGTCATGTATCTATGATGCTCTGACTAGGTGGTAACATCCCACCACCTCTTGGTGGAATCACGTAGCATGTATGTTGCGAGCTTGACCCTCCACCCTAGAAGCGTCTCAAGATGTTTGAAAATAGTTTGCAATGATCCTAGACAAGAATCTGTAGCCTGTGGTCTGCCATCCCTTGAAAATGTAGGCAGATGCTGCTACTAAATGATACAAGTCAGCTCAGCCATAGATGTGGTAGCCTGTGGTTCTCCCTAAATGGTCTGGATGAACCATATAAAGCCTTCACCCAACTGCCCCTTCGCGCCTGTGTCCGGTATAGAAGCTGGTGACACATCTGGCTCTGCTAGAGGACCAACTGGTATCCCATGGAACACCATTTCTGATGTATAGTCGTCGCCGCTCTCCTAGAGAACAACGTGCAGTCGTCTAGGCGGCATGAAACTACAAGGACAAAAATGCGCCTTTAGAACATGATTAACAACGACCATAAACGAAGAAACCCAAAAGGGAATAGGAAGAAGAAGGAATTCAATATTTTCAAAACAAGACTACATAACGTGTATACTGATTACATGGCGTGTACATGACTACCCTTCCCCTACCCGGGTCCTTCTGCAAGGCTAATCCACACGGCTTCCGTTTAAAAAAAATTACACGTGTATATTATCTACACGGCGTGTATGGTTTTATTTCCCAACTGCCCATGTCTCCTGTGACACGGATACCTACTCGGCTTGACACTACACGGTGTGTTACAGCCGCACACGACGTGTACACCACCTCATTTCCAAGACACACGGCTTAATCCACACGGTCTGTCCTCAGACAAGAATACACGGTGTGTCCCAAAGGTACACGGCGTGTTCTAGATGAGCTTCACCGACCCGTGTTGTTAGTTACACAGCCGGTTGACACAGATCATCCTACACGGAATGTTCTATATACACACGACATGTACTCAAAAGGTTTACCCCGACCTTTGTTGTTAGTTATAGGGCCGGGTTCATAGGTCACACTACATGGCGGGTTCCACAGTGGACACAGCGTGTATGTCTTATGGTTTCCTCCGCCCAAGTTGGAGTTACACGGCGGACACCGGGTCAACAGTACACGGGGTGTATAGAAACTACAAGGTGTGTTTACTCAAACTCATTTCTTCCCTGTGTCGCTGCCCACACGATTTGTGACACGAGAAGAGACTACGCGGTGTGTACAAAAACTACACGGCGTGTTTACCCCAAGCCCATCCCTTCCTTGTGGCGCCACCCACACGGTTTATGACACGGGAAGAGACTACACGACATGTACTCTGGGTACATGGCATGTACTAAAAAATTTTATTTTTCTTCCCAAACAGAAGAACATACATGGCGTGTATACAGTACTACATGGCGTGTATACTATGTTTCCGGACAGTATGCCTCAAAAACTTCTCTGGAACCCAAAAAACACTGGTAAACAACACCTAAGTGTCAAATTCCGGTCCGTGAGGGGCCATACTCCCCATGTATCAATGTTTGACAGCTTATCTATGTTACAACATAATAAATAGTCAATGATCCACCAAATTCCAGTAAATGGGGGCACATACTCCCCAAAAACCAATGTTTGGCGTCCATTCTATTATAAACATGCAGAAAAAAATACCCTATCAAACAGCTGGTATTGATCAAGAAGATATCACAACGGCATGCTTTTCAAACACAACAACTATCATAACAAAATGAAATTTCATATGCACCTTCATGGCATGGAAACTATGCATGGCATGTGATTTCTAGCATGTGCCTAAAAGAGGGATGAGATTGAATACCCTCATCTCATCGAGTTGCAACTAAATAGAACCCCAAGATAAAATATAAATAGCACAAATCAAGTGAGTCACCCAACAGTGAAATCAATTCAACTCTAAAATTGAAAAACTAGAAAAATTGCAATATGAGGTAAATTGGCTTTCCCTGTACATGGGATAGCTATGCCTGGCCATAGCTTATTACCAACTAATGTTCTAGTCCTATCCCTAACTAAGGCTTCAAATAGTATGTCATAGAAAGGAATCCCTCTAATACTACTTTGTAACGTCCCAGTTCCGGGTGCCACTCAACGGGTTCCCCAAACCCGATTCGCCACGTGACCTCAAATGCATTTCCCCAAAACGTCAGAGGCTGCCAACTAGCAGCGAGGCCCCGGGTCTGATAGTTGGGAAACTATGTCATCATTTGTCAAAGTGTAGTGTTGCGGAATATATATAAAACATATAGCAACAACGAAAGCAATAAACCATACACAACTGAAATAAACAAATATAGCAGATATAACCAACAAGATATATATATATGATGCAAAATGTCTCCAATTCTATGTAAATATCCAGATAATGTTACATAGTAGTATAATAATACTGAAATAAAAGTATAGAAAAGAAAAATATAATTGCCCACGGCATCATGAGCCAATGCTCTGTCCCAAGCTCTCCAACACCATAGCAGTAATCAAGTACCTGTATAAGGACCCTTGCCCTTATCTACACTTGCATCAATGTAATCTCTTTGGGCTGAAAAGTGTGACCCAACAGGGTGAGAGAAATATATTTCAGTAGGCACCCACCAAAGGACCGTGATCAACTGTGTGTAAAACATGCAATAATAGTGTGTAGTAGTAAAATGTAATAAAGTAAGAAGTACTAAAAACTAACTAACTTAACCAATTATATTTTCATTTTAATGTCCATTTAATCATTTAATTTAAAATATCACCACGGTGAATATTCCAAGTAAACAGCCAACGTCCTCAGAAATGTAAAACCTTACCCTCAGGTAATCAGAATCCAACCCGCAGGAATTTCCCTCAGGCATAACAGAATCTCACCCTCAGGCATTGCCCTAAGGCGAATCAGAATTCTCACCCTAAGGCATATGAAGTGTCTTCCTCAGACACAGAAGTCAAGCCCTTAGGCACAAAAGGTTGTCCTCAGGCGAAATAGTGCATCGCCCTTAGGCTAATAAAGTCATGCCCTTAGGCTATAGTAAAACTCCACCCTCAGGCATATGTAACCGGGTCATGACCGACATATAAACATGCAATTTGCATACAATTCATCTCAAGGAAAAAGTAATGCATAATTAAATATGGCATAACCTCAGGTATCTTGGCCAAACGGAAAAACAATGGAACACATCCCTTGGGATGGTCCTGGATCCATGAAACGATCCCAAACAACATTTTAATATCACATTTAATTACCTATACAATTCTAGGTATTCAAAATAGCCATGGCCTCAGCCACACAACACCCCAACATGGGTTCGTGGTACAAAAATGCACAAAATGCACAATATTTGGTAAAATTAACACCAATCCACCTACCTTTAACACCCACGAATGTTATATGTGAATGCCAATTCCAGAAACGCCCTAGAATGACCTAGATATGACGATGAAGAAACACCATTTATACACAAATAACTTCGATTAGAGGAAGAATTGGAAAGAACTGTTAAAGAGGAGTGGATGGCTTACCCGTGCGGTTCCAACCTGATCGTCCGAGGCGGAAACAGATTCCCGAAAAACACCCAGCAGATCTCCAAAGATTCATTCGTCCTCTCCTGAGCCCTCTTCCTATTCTAAACCTTCTCTGTGAATAGGGGAGGGTACTGCCCATTTTAGGTCGAAAAAACAAAGTACACGGCATGTACTTCCAAGTACACGGTGTTTAGTCGCCATGTTTTAACTGTTCCTCTGGCGGCTTCCCACCAGCATGGCACTATTCACGTACCGATGTTACTACACGGTGTGTCTCCCTGAGCACACAGCATGTTTTGTCACCCAGCTGGCCACCATCTTACTATTTGCCTACCGACTGACTACACGGCGTGTAAGGGACCAGTACACGGCGTTTGGTCGGTTCCTACACCCTTCGTCGCTGACACTGCCACATGCCCTGTGTACTCATTCCACACGGCCAAAAGTACACTACGTGTGGAAAAAGTACACGGCATGTACTTTCCAAAAATTGGAATTTTCCCCATTTTCAATATTTTCTCAAAAACACTTTAGGAAAATAGAAAATAAGAAACTCGTACCTCAGAAACAAGAACCAAGTTCTTATAATAATCATATTTGATATCTAAAATGTGTTCCACCATTTTTATCATTGATAAAAAAATCCAAATTATTCTATTATAAGTGTCTTAAATCCATGTATTCAATAACTACATGTGATAAGCTACATAGGTAGCTATGAAAGATATTTTTCATTGGTATATTAAAGAGAAAATAGAAATTAGATACTCATTATTAATATATATTTAGGGATAAACAAATAAAATTGATTCATGAAATTTTAAAAGAAAAATATCATGGATAATAAAAAATTCAACTACCCACCTATCAAAAAAATGGCAGGAAGAACACAAGGAATTTTAAAAAATGAATTCGATGTTTTATTATATACTTTAGTGGGGGTTGTAAAATACACTATTATTTAATAAATAAAAAATTAATAAATAAAAATGGTTAGAAATAATGTTCTACCTAATACAATATAAATAAAATAATGTTAAAAATGTATGATGTTTGGGAATTATAAAAATAAATGCATCAATTTGTGGAATAAAGATGAGTAATTACATTAGTAACCTCCAAAATCAAGGGATCAATAATGAAATTATGTTATCACTATCTTCAATGTAGATCATAAAAATAAATTGATGAAGTTTACAATTATTATCCACTGAATAATTGTGAATATATTATCTAATTATAGTTCTTTACTTTCCTTTGTATCTTGAAATTTTTTAAGGCTATTGATTCATTATATCAAATATTATATATTGAGTTATCAATGAAAAAATCGACAGTACATTGATTATATATTGAGAATACAACTCTTCTCTGATTAAGGTGTGTGGGATGATACTTCCACAAAATAAAGTTTTTATTTCCTTGGTATAATTTGACAAGATATTACACATGGACTAGATCTCTCTATAGAGATCTCATATCAATTTTATAGATACAGATATCACATTTTATATCCCAAATAATCCTAGTAATATATATATATATATATCAATGCATGGTTGATTATAAACACCCTTCAGCTACTAATTCCTTAATATGGGTCTTGATATCCAATAATAATGGATATCTGAATAAATATGTTTGGTAAATACTCAAAAATTAAATATATGTAATTGTACAGTATTATGTAAATCTATTTCCTAAAGAGTTTCATCGTCTTCCCTATTATTGTGAAGTATATCTTTTAAATGAACTCATACTTTTTTATTCCTATATCGAAGAGTACTTATATAATGTCCCGTGTTGAATTAAAGGAATTAATGTAGAAACATTAGAATAAAATAGAGATGCTTGTTTATTCCAATGTGATTCAAAAAGGTGTGGAAAAGATATCTTTGTTATTAAGAAGGATGGAACAATGTATCTTTTCATTGACTACCATGATCTTAACAAGAAAACGACCAAGAACAAGCATCATATACATCGTATTGATGAATTTTTATCATCTTTTTGAACGATAATACTTCTCCAAGGTGGGTATTTGATATTAATATAAAAAAATAAATGTTTAAATGGAATACATAACTAATATAACATTTCATACATGTTATGGAAATAATATATTCATAAGGATTCCTTTTAATCTTACAAACTCCCTTGACATCATTAATGATTTGATTAATAAAATCATTAGAGATTACCTTCATATATCTATAGTAGTATTTATTTTTGATATTCTCCAATACTCAAATATAGGGGAATAATATGAATAAAATATTATTATTATTTTTAAGACTTTAACAAATGATAAATTGTATATAAAATTTTGAAAATATAATTTTCGGCTATATAATGTATCATTCATGGGCATTCTATCATAAGAGGGGTTTTATCGATGGATCATTAAAAAATTGTTTAAGTGTATGATTTATCCACTACCAATATCTATATGTAAATGGGATAACATTTACCTAGATATCATTAAAGATCTTCTAAAAAAATTGAAAATAAAATGAAGTATGATTTTTAGTTGATTGACTATTTAAATTGACATAGAAAATTTTTATTTTAAAGTATTTCTCACTTCATCAAATTTCTATGATAAACATAAATAAATTAGTATGTATACATAGAGTACCACTATAAATTTAATTTTTTCAAGATCTTAGGTTCACTTAAATGTTCTATCGATGTTATAAATTAGAATATATATAGTCAAACATTAAAAATATTTATCATCCTTAAATTTATAATAAGTTTAAAAAGACCATTCAAAATTTCGAAGACATGATTTGATATTTATTGATATATTGAAATGGAATTTGGGATTAAAATATTTCATTGGTAGAGTTATTATATAATAATAATTCTCACTTGATAATTAAAAAGAAACTATATAAGGATCTGTATAGGAAGAGATATAGAACATTAAAATGTCGGGATGAAGTTAGTGTGTGAATGTTATTAGGACTGTGACTTTCTTAATAAATGGAAAATAATGTTCAAATAATTCAATGATATATTATAGTAGTATAAATCTATAGTAGAGTAATGAAGATAGTCATCGATGAGAACTGGAGTTCGAGGTTGGGAAAAAGTATTCCCTCAAAAATCACTACAATGAGGGTAGTGATATCTGTGAAAAATGAATTCTAATAACATGATACATCAACCTATTTAATATTTATATCACATAAGGAATATAGATTATCAATTGGTGCTTTGACCAAATATATCACACATTAATGATGTGTTCCATATATCACTTCTGAGGATGTACATTCTAGATCCAACACATATATAAAATTGAGTGGATGCATACCTATAACATCATCTCACCTATGAGAAATGGTCATTGAGATCTGGGACAAATAAATAAAAAATTATTTAGTTAGTCCACTCATATAGTTAATGGTTTTTGGAAAATAAAAAATTTATTGAAGTTATTTGGTAATATTGAAATGTAATGAGAAAAAAACATCATTTATTCTTATTTGAGAAATAAAATATAAAGGATGGAATTTTTTAAAGGGTTGAGGAATGTGAAATAACATATTTTTCAATATATTTTTCCCTAAATAGAATTATAAACTTATTCAACATGAAATAAAAAAACTAATATAATTATTAACATATTTTACAAAGATAGAATATTTAAAAAAAATCACATATTGAAAGAAATATTAATAAAAAACCAAGAAAATTATAAAAGGAATAAATATAGATGTAAATAAAAAATAAAATGATCTTTATGTGTTTATCCTAACTAAATTCAATGAAGAAGATGGTAGTTAAGATAACTATTAGGGAGAATATGAAAAAGAAAAATATAGAATAAAATTTTAAGATATATGTAACATCCCAACATGGATTCCACTAACTAGTTTCTCAAGCCATTTATCCACAATACAATAACTCTGCCAACTCATAATATAGATTCTTCCAAATAGCCATGAGGGTCTATGTTTTAACTGTGGGAAGTCTATATCCCGATATTATTGTGAAAAATAGTTTTAATTGATGAAAAATAATACACACCTGAGTATGTTGAATGAAAATGAAAATTGGAACAAAATTATGTTGGATCAAAATGAAATGTAGTGGAGGCCCAAACATCTATGTCATACATAGAGTCGACCTCCTAATGGGTTGTTTTCTCAAAGATTCAAAAAAATTAAAAAAAACATGAAAAAAGGTCTCTACTAAATAACCAAGCAGATCCTCACACTATATGTTGATACCATTAGAGATATCATTCCCGTTCATGAATAACCCATATGTCCTAATATGTAACCTATGCATGAAATAAACATGTGAGAGATTCTCAGGTACCCATATATAGTGACATCCTAAGTAGGGTGTGAGTATATCGCTATACACTACCTCTAATATTGTCTAAGGAAAATTCTAAAATAAGAAATATTTTATTAAGGTAACTAGTGAAATAAATAACCAATATAACAAAGGAAAATACATCTCAATAGAAAAACAATTTTCCTAGTCACCTAGTGGGTCTTGGGTTCTTGTATGACACCCAAAATAACAAAACCTGTATCGACTAGAACCATTCATCTAAAACCATAGCATATGGTGATACATACTATAAATAATACAAAGTTATATTAATTAAAAATCATTCTTTGAGTGATATAAACATCAATATGTGATGTACCTGGTAACTTATCCTAGCACCCATCAATACATAAAAAATAATCCGGCCTAAATCATCAGTCTGGATTAAGCCTAATGGTAATGAGCATCATTCCAACATAAAAAAATGAATTGGGCACACCATGACCAACAACTAAACCATAGGTTAGGTAATCCATAAACATCACCCGAAACCATGAGTGAGGACATCCATGATCAACACCCTATACCATAGGTGTGTACCCTTCTGAAAACTTACTTAGTCCATGTATTAGTACCTCCATGACCATCACCCTATGCCATAGGTTGTAATATTCCTGATTAACACATATAGCCTTGGGTGAGGACCGCCATTACCTACAATGTAAACTATAAGTCAGACCGCAATGACCAATACATTAAACCATTTCAGTAACAATAAATTTTCAAGGATCAATGTTACATCCTTACAAAACATTCAGAAACTAAAATAAACCATTTTTAAACAACTATAATTTACCAAGATCTATAGAGACCTTTCACACAAAAAAGAGGCCAAAATCATCCAGTTCATCAAAATAATTAAAATAGAAGTCAACGAATTTCACAAAATGTACATCAACACGCCCATTTAAAATTAATATTTTAAATCAATTTATAAACCCCTTTTTATAAACCAAATGTAGGTCAAACCCCAATTTTAAAACAAGAACCACATAAAAAAGGATTCCCCTTTGATACCAAAAACTATGTCTATACCTAATGCACATATTTAAAACCATTTCAACAGCTTCATAGACATTTTCATAAAATATTAACATAAAAAAGTGTCACAATAATCCTTACACATATTTTTCAAAAGTTATCCTCTTGTCTTACCAAGTTACCCTTAGCCACTCAATGAATCCACCCACTGAGATAAATAAGTATAATATTGTAACCCACTCTCATTAACCCTTTAAAACCACACAATAGTAGTTCCATGTAATGGCACACCCCAAGGGAATTTATATATTCGGTCATATAAATTCCCATAGATGTAACCTGATTTTTGGAAGTTCTAAGGTACCAATCCTTGGACCAACACCAATTTATAGAAAACAAACTAGAAAATTAAATACACATGGACTTTATGGAACATATTACATGAAAATTAAAACCAACAAACAATATTATGGGTAATTGTTTTAGACCTCCTACCTCATTTAAAATTAATTAATCAACAATTATAAAGCACGATGGCCTTTCTATATTTAGTTCAAGTCTCATCCAAACTCATTGGAATCCGAACAAGCTTTCCTCACCCATCGAAGCTCTATCCTCAAACCAAGATTTAATAATTAATTAATTTTAAAAAATAAAAAATATTAATTAATAAAAATATATTGATAACATATCAAAACAAACTCACTACTCACCACTTAACAAAACTCTATACAACCTCCTTGGGTGGTCCACAATGGACACCCAAAAGTATTTCTAAAAAAATACCTAAAACTCAATACTATTTCAACTTAAAATTAAATAAATTCAATGATGAAACATATAAAAATCACCATAAACCCATATCATAAAAAACATTCAATGAAATGATGTGATGATATTTTCTCATGATCTCCTCTACCAATGTCTACCAAAATACCAATCATCCTTCTCCAATCCCACTTTGATATGGTTGAATTGGAATCAAATACATAAACGCGCACATTCAAAATTATAAGAAATAATGTAAATAGATAAAGGGATGGATGATAAGAATAAATAGAACCGTAATCACTAAGGAATGAAACCATGAACACCTCCTTTTTGAGGGATGAAGAAGAGATGAATGGTGGAGAAACCCTCATGTTATTCATGTGCCCAATGGTAAAGAAAGGGGTGGAGTAGCCTAAAAACAATGGGGTTAGTAAAATATCCCTTTTAATGAAATTTTGTGTCGCCACATGTTTTTCCAATACATGAACCAAACATATGGTAGGACATATCCAGGAAAAATCCCCAAAATTTTTTAGTTATAAAAATGGAAAAATAGTACCCATATTGGACACACCCCACTAGAACAATTTTTAAATGTGGAACATGATTTTTTTAAACTGGGTGAATGTTTATCACCACGACTCATACCCTCCATTAGATCACACTATTCCCCTTTTTCTTGTGAGGTTTACCACAAAACATTCTCAAATAACTAACCTTAGCCATAATCTATTCAAACTGAACTGAAAATCTCCTATGCATTGAGGTGTCACATACTTTCTCATAAACCGTGCACACAAAACCGTACACCATGTCTATAAATCTATAAAGCACATAATTATTAACATAAATCCTCTAATTATTTTCTATACACTTGGGATAGCTCATGATACTCATTCCTCATCTCAAAACACCACTTGAATCATTCCAACCATTATAATCTCATTCTGAGCCATTATTCATAGTTTGACTTGCCTAGTAAAAAAACATTCACTTTCATTCAAAAATTTCAAACTCATCTAGATGTCAGATCTTAAAAAATCCAAAAAATATTAATTATCATCCTCAACATTCCTTGATAATAATATATTTTCATCACCCAACTTATTTAAATCACCACTAATATATAATATCCTCGTTATATTTTATAATACCTAAAACATCGGCCAAGAACAACCTCCAACTCGAGTAACTCATCCATTAAAAAATGATAAAATGCTCATTTCTAAAAATGGAAACACTAATATGGTTTTTTTTCTAGGCCCATAAGACTAGAAGACAAATCATGTCACTATCTAACCACTCATCGAAGCAATGGTGCACCCCGCTCTATGCTCTATCTAAAAACCCCCAATATCCAATGCATAACACATCAACCATAGTCATATACCAAAGCAACCATAAACTCGCACACCAAATATGTTCCCAACAAGGTTACTAACATACTTCTCCCTAAAATCTCAATTAATTCCAGTCACCAATGAAACACATTTTCATCATAAAAACAAACTAAAACAAAAACACACCCAATACACATGCATGAACTAGCATCATACTAGACTTTCCTCAGAATCACAACACAAACCAAAAACAAACCCATTTTTTCCTAAATGACATTCCTGATATATATTACAACCTTCCATATCCAAAATGTTTGACAAAAAATTTTGGATTATCCTCCACTAAATCGTTCTAAAAATACCTGGCTCCCACAGTCAATGTGTTTCCATCTCGCCAACTCACAATTCCTTCACACCTAAAGGGATTCTGTGATCACTTGAAAAAAACCCAATATATTCCATCATCCACTAACCCAAAAACATCTTCATGCTATACTACAAACATCAATACACATCTGACATAAGCAACTCAGATTACTTTTCTGAACATCCCTGATCCTAAGGCCATGCATGACTCGATCATCCACTAAAACTGATTCCCATTAATATTCTATATGGAATGTAATTACATTCCTCATTAGCTCCCCACTAGCATCACAATTCCACTAACATTGATCTATGTCAATTATAAACACCTATGACCCATCGAGTATGATAGTTTCATCTCCAAGATAGATATTTCATTCTCCACCATATGAGTTTAAATATAGTTTTTTCATTTAAACAACTCCATCCACTATGTACCATGCTATAACTACTAGTAACTCAAGAATTATATTTGACTATCTCAAATCCAATTGATTTAAAAAACAAAACCTAAACTATCACCCATTCCTAGAATCGAATGACAGTAATGATGGTATTCATTAACATAAAATACATAAAAGGACTTACTCATAGATGATGATGGTGAACCTTCCACCAAATGTATTCACTTACATAGCTACATGAGCTCCACCAATAACATATCCCTCTATCATAATAATAATACTTTTAGTTATATAGGAATATAGTCCTTTACCTCTTATCATACTAAGGATGATCTCTATATATCGTGCATGATAGTCTGTAAAATGAGAATTCACTAAGATGTTTCAAATTAATACCCACAAAACTAGTCTATTTCTTTTGTCTCCTAACTCTATGGGGACATGTCAAAGTTATTCTAAATTCATAGGCCTCCATTCCTAAACATGCATCATCACTCTAACATGGGTTCTCAACATTATTTACTCAAGCACCCCAGTGTACACTCTCGTGACTTATGATCCATAAACCAAACAACATGTTTTATCACCCCACATGTGTTCTTTAATTACCCCATTAATGTTTAACCATTACAATCTATTGTGTATCCAAACTGAAAAAGTCATCCCCTACTCTAGTGAGTTTCATCTCATGAAGACATTCCTAAATGTAACTTTTATTGTACATTCCTTTCTTACATGCATGTCTCACATGACATGGATAACCGTTGGTGCTTTCCAAAACCAAAGGTATCTCACTTATCCAAGACCACTTGATCAACCCACCAAATCCTGAGAAACATTAACAAAAATTATACTAAGAACATTTACTCTCTTAACACATTCTTAAAGACTCTTCCAATGCTAACCAGGACAGAATCCCAATAGGTATGTCTCTCAAAAACCATATGTTCTTCCAAAACCTCAGGATCCAATGATAATTCCATATCAATAATATAATACATATCCAAGTGCCTCAAAAAAATATCAAACTTGATCATATAGTTTTTACAAAAAGAAACCCCACGAACCGAAAACCATGTTCCTTTAAGAAACTCTTAGGCTATGAGACTAACTCATAACCATTGGGAAAAAACTCACCTAAAAACCATTACCTAGGATAGGCACTCAAATGAGTCCAATCCTCTATAAATACACTATGAGAATGAATAACTATAACACAAGTTCTCTCTCTAAAAAACAGATATCCAATGCACCTAAACCACAAACTAGGTTTTAGCCTTCATGAACTACTATAAAAAGACCAGAAACGTCCACTTGTGCCTCATTTACCAAATGGAATTAGAAAGGTGTGGAAAAATATATTGGAAAATCCTTGAAATCCATACAACACTATCTTACTTAACTATAGTCACATTAAGAAGGAAACCGATCTCTCCCACCTAGCACCGTTGGAGGAGTACCACGTGTTTCTTGGTCCAACCACAAAGTCCTATTCCCACTAATTAAAGGCGAAAAATAGCATGGAATTAATTATGCTCTCATATCAATGTAATATGGACTGATCATGTCAAAACAATTATCTTTAGTACCTCATATATAAATTTTTTCATTAAAAAACTAACCACCCATTTCCCTGTAACCTTTCCTCTCCGAGCATCTTCAAATTAGACCAATCCGTAGAGAATATGTCCACATAACCGATCCTTACCAAAAACCATCCACAAGGGTCCAATAGATATATACCTATATCATGATGACCCTCCATATTCACTACACTAAATGTGAATGAGGACCATACCAACATCCTCATC
This sequence comes from Viscum album, assembly GCA_963277665.1. Classification (NCBI taxonomy): domain Eukaryota; kingdom Viridiplantae; phylum Streptophyta; class Magnoliopsida; order Santalales; family Viscaceae; genus Viscum; species Viscum album. Next base: position 135,439,120 of record OY728162.1, read on the forward strand.
ATCGAGTGTCTCACCGAAAATACACAAAACCTACCATCACAAGGATGTCTATAAAATCAGACACTATCTTGAATGTATCATGTATACCCTGCATGCCTAACCTGATGCATGATTTGAATTTTTCATTTATAAGGAATGTGTAAAAACCAAACCATATGCCTATTTCCTATTGGAAAAAAGGAACAAACCCATAATAATCCGTAAAAAAAATAATATGTGTGTCACCAAAAGTGAAAATCATATAAAAAATAATATCAAAAAACATGAAAATCAATACCTTCTCGACTAACCTGGAATTCCCACCAGAACAAGTGTTTTCAATGCACTATTCTAATGTCCATCACATGCTCTGAAATATTCATGTATCTATAGTCTACCAAATCCTTAATTATAAAATAATGGTAAATTAAAGAGATGTTATACAACTTTTTATCATCATAACCTAGATTCCACTAACTGGTTCCCCATGCTATTTCACCTCAATACATCGAGTGCAACACCTCAAATATCAGAGGATGCTAGATAGATAGGGTTCTGACGTGGAACAATGGGTATATTATACCACCTTATCGGAGTAAAAAGTTATATTAATTGACAAAACATCTTACACATAATATTATGAAGAAATAATATGTAAAATTAATCAGAAGATTTTTGTTTCACTATGAAATGATGTGGAGGCCCAAAAAACCTTGTCATACATATATCTGACCACCCACTAGGTCAGTAACCCAATGTTATAGAAAAAACAAAAAAAACAAGAAAAAGAGGATCTACTGTATCCCAGATCTGAACTTTATCTTGTATCCTAATGGAAACTGAGCTATCATGCTTGATCATGCATGACCTAATATAACGTCAGCCCAAACCTATGTCTGAAATACACATGCGAGTGATGGTTGTGTACCCATGTTTTGTGGCATCTATATAAGGTTATGAAAAAAAACATAGTAGGCCACCACTAATGGTGACTAAAATAAATACCATTTATTAAAATAGTGTATTAAGGTAACTATTGAAATAAATAACTAGTACATGAAAGGAAAACACATCTCAAAATAAGTATAATTTATCTAATAACCAAGTGGCCCTCTGGTTCATGGTCGAAACCCAGGCTATCCAAACCTACATCAATCCAAATCGGTCATCTAAAAGTATAGAAGTGGGTGATACATATTTTGAATAACAAAAAAGGATTTTCATTTATTATATATCAATTAGATACATAATGATAAATATCTAATATGTATGGGACCTCATCCCATCACCCTAAAATATATAATCATTAATGGTTCCTAGAGCATCATAATTGAAATAGGCCAAAGATGATTAGAATCAAACCAATATCTAATATTATGGGAGATGTCTTCCTTGACGAACACCATAGCCATAGGTGGGGACCACCATGACCATTTCCATAAAAAGTGGGTGAGGACATCCTTGACCAACACCCTAAACCAATGGTGAGGACTGGCATGACCAATACCTTACTCTACGGCTGTGGATCACCATGACCAACCAGCTGAACCATAGGTGAGTACCTTTATAGCCAAAACCTTAAACCATGAGTGAGGAAAATTATGTCTAAACCCCTAAAGCATATGAGAGGACTTATATTATAAACACCATAAACCATTTAACTAATAATTACTTTTCAAGGGTGAACATATAAAACTTACTGAGCATTTAGAAACTACAAAAACCCCTTTAAAAAATGTTGTCATTTAAAATTAATCAAATTGAACTACTAAACTAAAAATTGGAAAATTTTCTATTTCTTATCAAAATCATTAAAAGATCCATCAATGAATTTCACCAAAGAAGCATCTACAACACCATTTAAAATAATCTTTTTAAATTCATTTATAAAACCTTTTTTGTAAAACATCTGGATTTTAACACACCATTTTATATTAATAACCACGTTAAAAGAAGTATTCCCCCTTTGATGCACACACCATAGTCAAAACCCAATGAATGCATTTAAAACCATTTCAAAATACTTATAGACATTTTAATAAAATATTAATGCATAAAATAATTCAAATAATCCATTCACATATTTAAAAACATTTATCCTTAATTTCAACCATTTACCCCTTAACCACTTAATCAAGGAAACCATTTATCTAAACTAGTTTAAGACCATAACCCATTCCATTGCACCATTACAACCCCAATATACCATTTCCATGGAATGGTACAACTTAAGGGATGTTGTTTTTTTGTTTTTTAAATTATTATATATCTAACAAGATCCATGAAAGGTATTTGGTATTAATATTAATCCAAAAAAATTTATATAAGACAATGTAGAAAACAACCAACATATGGACATTAAGTCACATAGTTAATTCACATGAAAACTAAAAAATAGGACTATGGGTAATTATCTTAGACAACACACAACATTAATGAATCCTTCCACAACAATTATATAGGACGAAGGCATTTCCAATGTCAGTCCTAATATTTTACAAATCATCAGTATCCACACAATATCATCTCAACCACCCATGCTCTAAAATAAAACCAAGCATCGACAATTAATTAATTATATAAATTAAAATCAATAAAATAATCAATGAAAAAATCAGATGAATACTTGAAAAATCACTAAGCACTGGAAACTTATTGAAACTCTATAAAAGCTCCATGGATTGTCCACAAGGGCTCCCGACACCATTTTAACTAAAACCCCTTAGACATGATACCATGTAAATAGTTATTTAAATTAATTCATTAGGTGAAACCTTAGAAAATTTCCCACAAATACATACCTTAATGAAACACAACAAAACAATGTTTGGATGTCATCTCAGGATCTTCTCAACTAGGGATGACTAAAATAACCATCATCCTCATCAAATTCTAAAATGATCTAATGGAATCCGAAAAAAATAAATAATCCCACACATTTTGATATTAGAAGGAACCGAGGAAAGGGAAAACGAGGTAGATATGATGAAGAAATATCACCTTAAATACTGAAAAAATAATCTGGGAATACCTCCATTATGAGTCCTAAAAAAGGGTGGAATAGAAGTGGAAACCTCCTTCAGTTTGTACATGTATGGTTAAAGAAAGGAGTTAGAGTGGCCTAAAATAATGAGGGGTATTTTTTATAAAATCACCCTTTAAATAAAAGTTTGGTAAGACTCATGGTTTGGCCTCATGGTTTTTCAAAAAATGTACCAATTATATTATTGTATTTATCTAATAAAATGCTTCTATATGGTTTGTCCACATAGTTATCCAAACGTCATTCCAACCATGCACACCCCACAAGATAAATTTTGTAACTGGGAACACTGTTTTTCTGAAACAATGCACCATGTCTCATACCCTCACTTACCCAACATGGATTCCATTGTGGCTCAAAAAGTTTACCCCAAATCATGAACAATCCATGGATACTTACCACACTAAATTAATATTGAACTAAAAATATCCTGAGCATCCAAGTGTAATATGGTTTCTCATAAATAGGGAACACTAAACAATGAACCCTGTCTAGAAATCTATAAAATCACAAAATCTTAACATAAAGCCTCTAAATTTTATCCAAACACTCGTGATAACTCTCAAGCCTCATTCCTCATATCATAAACTCCTCTTAAATCATTCCAACCCTCATAATATCACTCTAGTATCTTTTTTGTCTTACGACCCATCTAGTAAACAATTATTCAATTTATTTTTAAAATTTTAAACTCATCCAAATATGGGATCTTATAATATAAAAAGGATGAGTGATTTTGAAGAAGCTTGTATTGAAATATAGAGGAATGTAAAATGTTAATTTGACAATTATATATAATGAGAATATTTGTTCATTGGGTTTATTTGATCATTAGGTATATATAATAAAACAGTATAAGATTTATTAATTAGGAATTTTTATATATAATGCTGAAATGATATTTTAAACTCAATTAGAGTAATTAGAAGATGTGACTTCTATAATATAGAAAATTATATGGATAATACTAATATAACTAATCACATTGTGAAATTTATCTAGAATGGGGGAGGTTAATAGATTTAGTAGAATAACATTTCATTATGAGGTACTTTTATATATTATAATAATGGATGTAGATTCAGGTAAGATCATGTCTTTATTAGGTACTTTTCCCCTCTGTTTTTAGTGTCCTAGGATTTTTTGGATACTGAGAGCCATTGATGGAGAAATTGAACTAATGTTTGTGAACTTATTCCTGTTTGAATTTATGGATTCTGGGAATAATTAGGTTAGTTGTTTAAAGTTGGTTTATGGTGAGTTGTGAGGCATTAAAAGGTAAATGGGATGAAATCTCAATAATATACCATTTACACATCATGTAATCGGATTAAAAATAATTTAATTGTTCATGGGATTTAATAAAATAATTCTAAGACGATGTATTATTTAGTGAAAATGAGTAATAAGCTTTAAATTACGTGTAACTGAATTATACACCGTGTAAATTCACAACCTGGATTTCTAAAGTGGCTGGTCAGATATTTTTTTTATAACCCACTATAGCTCTTCTCCTCTCAACCTAGGGAAACCTTCTATCCAATTTTTTAGTTCCAAGACCCTTTCGCATGATCAATTCATGAAATCAATCCATGGTGCGTCTTCTTGGATAGACTTCTTTTTTCCCTTCCATCTTTTCCATTCCGTTACAGTGAAACCCCATGATAAAATGGGGTTTTGGTATTGATCTTGATTAATCTTTATCACGAAACCTTTTTACAACCATCTTTATATTTCCTCATGAATTTTTTATATTGGAAACATTTTTGAGTCTTTAATTTAAGGAATGTGGTATGAAATTCAATTCCCTTGTTTTTTATATTGACATTGTATATGCATGTTGTAAAATTTCATTTATTGTCTTGAAATTAAAATCTATAATTGAATTAATTATTATTTTATATTAACTAATTAATATAGTTGTGAAATTTTGACATTTTTTATCGACAAATGAGATAATTTATTGGGGGATTAATTATGAGATTCTGGAAATTGTAACATTATAAAAACTAGTATATGAAGTAATTATTAATGAATGAATTGAAGAATATGGCCATTGATAGAATATTGGGAATTATGGAATTGGGATAATTAATTAATGATTTAATATTAGTGTATTTAATTAGGAATTAATATATAATTAATTTTTGATTTAATTATTAAAATTTTGAATTGTAAATTGATAATAATTAATTAGTGAATTAATTATTAGAATATGCGTATGTGATTGTTTAATTAATTTTCGAATTGGTTAATGGAAAAGTGACGTGACTAATTAGTTTCATAATTAATTAAATGACATGGATTAATTAGTTTAAAAATTAATTAGTATTTGATTAATGGGGTGCAATACATGATGATCTATGTAAATGATGATATACATGAATAGTTGTTAAATAGGGGATAGACAGGATGATCAATATTAATGATTGATATATTAGTAGGGTTCAAAAATGGGGTGATATAAATGATAATCTACACCAATGATATATGCACATGATTAAGAAATGGGGTGCTAAACATGACAATTTTCACCAATGGTTTATATGCATGATTTAGAATTACCATGCTAGACATGATGTGATAATCCCATGATAGATATAAAAATATTAGCATTGTTGATAAATGGTTACTAGATATGGAGTTCTAAACACAAAAAATTTGGAATTGTATATGGGGAATATTGGTTGAAATAATGAAATATGAATTGATTATGTGATATGGTTTAGACCTAGTTTGGGAAGAAGCAGGAATTGAGTAATGGGTTTTCATAGGAACCTTGTGGTGTGTGTACTTTAATAAATATTAATTGATAATGTTATAACAATTTACTTATGTATTGAATTATTTATTTACACAATCACATACATTTTTTGTTGATTGTATTAATTTTATTCACCATTGGTGGTGGCTTACTAAGTTCTACTCACACCCTACTCGGGTTTCCTGGTCATTAGATAAATAGATTTCTTGGATGAATGAGAGGTTAAGGGCACGGTCCATAGCTAAGATAGTTGAGTCGGGATAGATCGTGGTTGAGATAAGTGGACATGGTTTGGGACCCAGTACGATTAGTCAATGTCTTTATTTTTATTTTCATTTCAGACACATGACTGGTACATTATAATGTCAAGTTCGGTGCTTTAATAGGATAATTTTTTATTGCCTTGTTTATATATAAATATTAGTATGGTTATATATTAATTCTCTATTATTTATTATTTATACAAGTGTTTACTCTGATAAAATATTGTATAGTGTTCCCATGATAAAATTATTGATCCCTCATTTAATGTAGGAAACCTCTGTCATATGGGGAGGTTCACATGTGGTAATGTGATTGACTTGATCGGGGCCCTGATGAGTGGAACCTATGTCAGTATGTTACAAAGTTGTATCAGAGCACTTGTGTTCTTTTATTCTTCTTTTTATTACTATATAAGAAAGGTGGTAATGTTACTTGAAAAAGATGGGGATTGGTAATGAGAACATGTATAGTATTTTCAAACCCATGTTTGTGGTAAAACCCAAGTACTCATGGGGGAACTATTGCTATTACTGTTTCCTGTGACATTTGAATATTATTTCTCCTTGGGTGATGTCCATGTTGTGTGTTGTGATAATTGTTGTTGATATTTATGAGATTTTACTCATGTAATAGAATAGAATTTTATTTTCATCTTCATGCACCATTCTAGGCACTCTGGGTTATTTTTTGACATGCTTCATTTTAGGTATGCCAAGAAAAACATGTTTTTGGTACATTTTTGAACTGATATTGTTTTTATTTTCTCGTGACATCGAACTAAAAATGGTTTCTAATATGAATTTATTGTTTTAAAATAATGAAAAATGAGAATAAGTGGGTTTCTAAATGAGAAACATTACAATATTAATGTGAATACCCATTGAAAACCAAGGCCTATGAGTAGGATGTTTTAGGGTAATAATAGAGAATCATATTCACTGCATGGAGAGACATGGAGAAAATATTCATTATGACATGTTTTTTTCCTAAAAAAATGTGATAAATTTGTGTTATGAGTCCTAATATATGTGTGAGAAATTATAGAGACATTTCTTCAAAATGAAGCCTAATGAGAGGACGCAATGAGGAGATGGAAGGATATAGTTTACCAATATTGGAACCTAAGGCACTGATTGTTTGGGCGAGGATATAAGGGAGAAATTTAGAGGAATCATTCCTAATATCATGAAAGTGATGTAAAGGATCCCAAGATGGGTTGTGAAGATTATATCTTATCTAATGAGTGAGTTTCAGTTGTAGAACACTCTGAATTTTATGGGAGACGGTGGATCAATGATCGCTAAGTTTTCGGTTGTGTTGATCGAGATGATACTTGACCATTTGGAGACTCTTACTGAGAAGAGATCAATTTTGGATTCTTATATTCAATTAGGATCAAGGAAGCGTGGTTGTGATGTCTAAGATTGGACTGTACAAAATGATGTTATCTGATAGATGTACTTCTGGGAGAATTTATTAAAGCACTTATAACTAGATATATTGAGGTAGGATAAAGTATCTGAATTCATGAGATTAAATCATGGGGAACATGTATGTGATGGACTATGCTGGATAGTTTATAGATTTGAAGAACATTTCCCCACTTTTGGTGATAGATGTGGATACATTAGAAAAATGATATCAAGATTCATATAGTTGTGAAATTAAGTCCCATGTGAATATCTTCAGGCCAAATAAGTTCTCATATATGGTGAATCAAGCACTCATTTCGAAGGGTAACATGAAAGAGGCATCTAGTGGTCGATAGGTGGTTTCTTTTTGATGATCTATAGGTATGTAATCTAAGATTATAAAGCGTCATTAGGAGAACTCTATCAAGATCATTGGGAAGAAAAGTGGGCAGACAGGAGGATTAGTCACTCATGATTATACCCTTGTGCTTTGACCCCAATGTGGTATGACGTTAAATTTTTTTAAACATTATCCTTGAACATTAGTAGAGTGTTGAGACTATGAAAAAATGAAACATCTAAAGAGGTTCTGCAGGATCCTGAGAAAGACAGTTAGGGATGAACGATAGTAACTGAACAATTGTATGGTAAGGGGATCTTCCGAACCATATCAGTGTGGCAGCTAATGTTCAACCAGTCTAGGCGGTATAGGTAGTACATGTGTTGTTTCTAGGAAATAGTTCCCATATCAGTATAGTGGTGCAACTTAGGGGTGTCACATAGAATCACTAGGTATAGTGGTTGGGGAAATTACATGATGTTCAGTCTACACTTGTGTATATAAATGATATTTCTTCAATAGAGAGAGGTAATATTCATGAATCATATACATTATCTAGTGACTTAATTGATACCGGTGACTCTCATTCCTTCATATCATCAAAAATTCTTAGTGGTTTCAACATAGAGGAGGATCCCATCAGTGAGGAAATGATTATAGATACACCATTGGGAGTACAATCTTGTGGCATCTTTTTATGAAAGGGATATTCTATTGAAGTTGGGGAATATCTTTTTTTATTGGATCTATATATTCTTTAAATGTTGTGATTTTAATTAATTATTAGTATACACTAGATAATCCCAAACTAATCCAAAATTAATTGTTTCCATTTTAGGGTGACATTTATTTCTCCTATGGGTTACCACTATATTAACCGTGGATAGTAGGATATCTAGGCAGGACTTGCAAGGACAATTACTCAACAACTAGAACATTGCACAGCCTGTGCTTCTAATTTATTATTGGATTATGGAGTAATGTGTGAGATCATTACACCAATGGTGGAACAGTTTCAGGATGTTTATCTCAAGATTTCTCAAGGCTACCACCTGTGAGAGATATTGAATTCATTATTGAGACCAGGCCATGGGCTATTCCTGTTTGAATTCAACCATAAAAAATGGAACTAAAAGTGAGTAAAAATCGTAAGACTCAATCGATGGAGTAGGAGGATAAATGGTTTATCCATCTAAGTAAATCACCGTGGGGTTCTCTTATGTTCATTTAAATTAAGGATGATAGTACTTTGTGATCTTGCATTGAATAAAAGATTTTGAAAATGACGACTATGAAGAATATGTACCCTCCTACACATATCGATGGTCAATTAGACTAGGTGAGAGGGAATTTTGTCTTCTCAAATATCAACTTGAGATCATGTTATCATTAGATAAGAGTTTAAACTTTTCGTAAAACTATAACTTCTTTTAGAAGTAGGTATGAAAAATATGAGTTCATCGTAATTTGTTTTGGGATAATGAATGTACCAAAAGTGTTTTTGGCCATAAGGATGGGATCTTCAAAACAAGCATAGATCAAATGATGGGGTGTTTTTCAATTAAATCATTATGTTCACCATGACTAATGATGATCATGCCCAACATCTTGACATCTTCATGAGTACATTGAGAGAGAATCAGCTATATGCCAAGCTATTTAAATTTCCATTTCTGATTGTCCTGGTGCACTTCTTGGGAAACATCATCTCAAAAGTAGGTGTGTCAGTGGACCCAAATATGGTTTAGGTAGTTTTTTATTGGGAGGATATAAATAATATTTTTGATATCAATAGCCTTCAGGGGTAAGTTGGATGTTACCAAAGATTCATCCCAGACATTTTCTATTTGGCAGTGCCACTCTTCAGAATGAACAAGAAGGGGGTGAAGTTAGAAACTTCAAAATCCTATGAGAATTCAATATAGAAGTTAAGCACGTATTTAGATTTGGTTCCAATCTTACTCATACCTATACCAAGTGAGGTTAATGCAGTGTATTGTGATGATTCTAGGATCAGGCTCAAATCTATGTTGATGAATAATGATTACGTTGCGGTGTATGGGTCTTGGAAGCTGAGCCCACATGAAAGAAATAATAGTATGCATGAACTAAAGGTAGAGGTAATAGTTTATGATATAATGTGTTTGGAACATAATATAACGGGTGAAAATTTTATGGTGTTAACCAATCTTAGGTTCCTATGTTATATCTTATCATAGATATATTTTAATCTTTTATAGTTGATATGGGTAGAGTATATGAAATAATTCAATTTTGATCTAGAATATATGCCCATAAAGGGGAACAATAATGAGGATTATTTGAGAAGAAAAACTCAGACTCAGGAAATTCAAGAGTCTAGTTTTGAGTGATGATAATGAATTTATTGTCTAAGATACATGTTTTGGTTCAGGAGAGTCAGGAGTAGATAAATCTCATATCAGTCTTAGTAGAGTCTATACTTTTGAGATAGATGCAATATAGAATGTATGAGGGTCCAGATTGTTTTATCATATGGGAAATCATTGAAGGTGGGGTTTCACCATTCAATTAGATCATAAATGATGATGAGATCATATATGATAGGAATCAAGTTGGTGTGCCTATGAGAATGTGAGGGGATATCATGTTTGAATTTCATTCCTCAAAGTGGGTAGTACATCTTGGTGTGACCAAAATATAATGTGACTTATGATGATAGTTTTGGTAGGCGGGAATGAAGAAGAAGATAACATAATTCATGACTTGATGCTACCCAATTCAGTAGGTGAAGTAAGAACATCAATGGCTTGCATGTTTGATACAACCATTTTTCATTCTAGAATGGAAGTGGGATAAAGTGGCAATGGACTTTTTTGTGTGTCTTCCAAATAATCTTATGAAGAATGATGTTATCTTGGTTTATGTGGATCTAATGAAGAAACTAGTTAATTTATAGACCATATGAGAGACTTTCCTAGTGGAGGAGTTGGGAAATTTGAATGTTTTGGAAATAGTTCGTCTCGACGGGGTTCCATAGACTATTGTTTCAGATCATGACGCATGCATCAATTCATGATTCTAGAAGGTCTTATTGAAGGACGTCATTGCCAAAGTATTATTGAGTACGTCTTTCCTCCCACATACAAATGGGTAGTCAGTGTGTAATGTATATGTTCTTGACAATATTTTGAGCCCATGTGTTCTTGACCGTGGTAGGTAATGGGAGAAGCACCTAGATTTAGGGGATTTTTCCAATAAAAATAGTTATCAGTCAATAATACATATGGAATAATACGAGGAATGTTATGGTTGTCCATACAGATCATCACTATGATGGATGGAGGTAGGTGAGTAAGATTTGTTGGGACCGAGTCTCATGAATGAAATATTGGAGAAAGTACAACTAATATAGAAACATATAGCTATAGATCATAGTAGGATGAGTTCATATGCCGAAAGGTAGAGAAAATCCATATTTATTATAGATAGTGATTATTTATTACTTTTTTTATCTCCTAGGTTGGGTCACCACATGATACAAATATTTGGAATGTTGGTGCCATTGTTTGTCGGACCGTTTCAGGTTGTACAGAGAATCGGTTTGGTGGTGTACATTTTGGACCTTCCATTGAAATTCAGTGTTATACATGATGTTTTCTATGTATCACAACAATGGAGTTATCACAATAACCCTTATCATGTGATCTAAGTGAATGATTTTAATCATGATATAGATGCAGCAACATCTGATATGTGTGTTGGAGCACCGTGAGAAAGTGTTCTTGGGAAATACCATTCCAATAGTTTGTGTATTGTATAAAAATAGGTCTGTGTATGTGGAAAATTGTAAAAGGTAAATGGATATGGGGGCTCAGTGGACAAATAATTTTAACTCAAATTCTTAGATATTTTTCGAAGTTCAGTTCGAGGATGAATTTTTACAAGGTGAAGAGATTATATGATCCCTTATTCTTATAGTACTTTTCTCTATAAGTTTTTTTAGAGGCCCAATATTGTTTAGATATGGAATTCCTTTTGGTGGAAAATTTACCAAATTTTAGGGATGTGTACTTGTTTTAATTAATTGAGCCAGGGTATAAATGGTTTGAGTGTAAAGAATTGTGTTCAGGTGAGTTGAGAAGATTTAAAAATAAAATAGGCTAAACACTAATCTATTTAAAATTTACAATCCGTGTAATGGGATTACACGTCTTGTAATTGCTCATGGGTTTAAATAAAATAAATTTGAGGTCATGGATTTTTTAGTGAAAATTAATAAAAATCATTACATGATGTGTAACTAAATTACCCATTGTTTAAATTCATGAAATTCAATTTTAAAATTGTTTTGTGGATGGTTGTGTTTTGAACCCACAACAACTCTTCTACTCTCAAACTAGGCAGACCATCCATGAAATTTAATAGTGTTAATCCCCCTTCTGTATTATCTATTCTTGTGATCAATCCCTCACAAGTCTTGTTGGTTATATTTCTTCTCTCTCTACATCCCCTTCCCACCCGTTGCAGTGAAACCTCTTTGAAACTTCAGTTGTTGTTTTTGATCTTGATCAAACATGATCAATCCTGATATTGGAACCTCTTTGATGTTATCTATATCTTTCTTCCTATATGTTGGATATTGGAAACATTGTTAAATATTCAGTTAAAGGTAGGTGGTCTAAAATTAAATTCCCATAGTCGTGATTTTGATAACCTATATGAATGTTATATAATTTTCATATTTGTTTAGAAATTTAAAAATCTAAATGACTTAATTTATTTGGAAAACTAATTAATAGAGATAATTGTGAAATTTTGAGATTTTGGATCGATGAATGAGGTAATTATTTGGATATATAATTATGATATTTTAGAAATTGTGGAATGAGGATAATTAGTTGATGGATTATTTTTCAATACATTAAATGAGGAATTGCGGATTTTATTTAATAGTGTGAATTTTGGAATTGGGATAATTATTTGATTATTTAATTATCAAAGTATTAATTTACGAATTTAGAGGACATTAATTGTTGTGTTAATTATGAAAATTTTGAATTTTAAATTAAGAATAATTAATTGGTTAATTAATTATTTGATATTAAGAATGTGTATGGTTAATAAATTGTTAAGTTGATTAGATAAAAAATATATGTGATTAATTAATTTTTTAATTGATTAATGGTTTGGGATTAATTAATTAATGAATTAATTAATATTTTGTTAATGGGGTACTAGACATGACGATAAGTCTATGAATTAATTAATATTTTAATTTTAAACCATGTGGAAGAATAGTTTAGAATGAAAATTTAAATATAATTTAAATGAGGAATATCCTGATATTATATATCAAATGGTACTATATACATCTTAGAAATGATGATTAGTCTATGATATAAAATATGTCCAAATGAAATTAATTTTAGATGATAAACCCTTTTCTAATGTTTTTACATTCATTTAAATCACTCTATTATATTTTATTATAAATATAAATTTAATATAATTATATCCAAAATTATTTAAAATAATAATAATAACATATATATTCCCCTGATTACATTTCAAAACACTTTTATTTATAATTTCTTATTAAAATTATCATTTTGGTGTGTCAACTATTTTGTTATTCATTGGACTTTAGGTTTGGTATTTATAGTAATTGTAATTTAATCACTGTAACATAATATATAGAATATTAATCCATATAAATATAATATATATTCAATATATACAATTTTATAGTCATTCATAAAATATACAAATAGAGAAATGAATTACACCATTCATGGATATGGTAGCTCGTGCATACAATTGAATGTTGGTTTCCCTTTACAAAAGGTGGAGTGAAATAAAGATAAATAATAATTCTCCAATAAACAATAATTATAAAATCATATACATTCATTAAATTATATCCTTATTACCATCTATTTAAAATTTAAATGAAAAACAAATGTCATCGCTTTGTGGAGGTGGTAGTCAACAAGTACACATGAGCGACGTTATCATTTTCCAATGGAATGGAATGTAAGAATTTATTTATTATATTATAATTATAGTATAAAAACTATTTCATATGTAATATATATGAACTCTAAACTCATCATAATATCCATCCATAAAATATGGTGATAGAAATTAATTGTATCGCTATGTGGAGGTGTTAAGCCATACGTAGGCATGAGGGATACATTCACACCCCATTTGATGGAAAGAGGGTGATTAATGGTGGTTTCAAAACCATAATAACATTTCAGTATTTTTAGGATACTATTGTTATTATATTATGAAAAATTTACTATATTTATATGATGTAAATTATGAATTTAAAAAAGGGATCGGTTAAGGTGATTACCACTACATTGAAATTAATCTTTTAGATATTCTCTTACGTTTCTTAGTGTTATTATTTTGGTATGAACATTACCTATAGAATTTTGAAAATTATGTTTATAATTTAATTTTTCAAATTACCCTGTATATTCATACATTTAAATTAGGTCATTTTTCCATAACATTTCATATATTACACAAACACACACAAAAAGACCATATTAGTTTAGTATCCATGTAATCATAGAAAACATTTACCTAAATTGGTGATAAATCCTCAAAATGACCCATAAAGATTATCACATTTATTTTTTCTAACAAACACTTTTTATTCTGTTGAGGGGAAGAACATATGGAAAGAGTGAGATCAGATGCTAATAAGAAAAATATCAAGAAAAACCTGATCATAAGAATATAAAAACATGAATGTAAATTTTAAAAAATCATACACTATATTACATATATAAAAACATTATTCATAGAATAAATCATTTTTGTTCATAAAACATAAATCATAAATAATGAAATATTGCAATTCATGAAATCATAGCATAAGAACAAGGCATGGATATTGTGACAGACACGTAATAATATAAAATGATTTACATAATAGTCAATGAATAACTTCCTTGTCCATATTAGTATTATAAGTTCACTCTTTAAACCATATTGGTTGTAATAGATTACTCACCTGGACGTCTTAGTATTCAAATATCACTCCCAAGACCATCTTAGTAGACAAAGTCATTTACTGAACTGATTTCACTCCCCGTTATAGCCATTTCTGTTGCATGAGATATAAATCATTACCCAATATATTGGAGGGAGATATATTTAGTACCAATCACATAATGAAAATCAAAAATATTTTTTTTCACAAGAACATAAATCATTCATCATATTAAAAAAATGGAATGAAATAGGTTTCATACAAATTATTCAATGATAATATTACCCATGGAAAATAAAGAGGTTTCATAAATATCATTCCATAATAATAATAAACCATTCCAAAAATAATATTAAAGTTATTCTTTGATAATATACACAATAAATAATAAAATATGACAATGTATACCATCTTATATGGAAAATAATTTTGAAAGATCTTTTTAAGGAATTTCTTGAAGAAAATATCCTTTCCTCTTTGAAAACTAATTTTAAAAATCATAAAATACATATAAAACATTTTTCCATCAGAATAATCTTTAAAACATATAAATTATTCTTTTAAATAATTTTAAAGATCTTTTAAATCAATTTTTAAAAAGTAATTTATCATTTAGAACACTTTAAAAAAATTTAGAAAATATTATTTTGATGTTACACAGATTTCCGGCTGAAGAGAGAAAAAAAATTAAACGAAGCATAAAATATAATGAAAATAATTAGATTCATGATACAATATTTCAATGGGTAGTATATACACATCCTAAAAAAATATATGTTCATAATGTTACATGTGTCCCAAAGAAGAAAAAATTAGACAAAATTACTTCATCGATTTGTTATATTTTGATCTGTATACCCCATGAAAGAGAGATCATAAAATGGATATGTAAATAACCATAATTTCTGGATAATAATAACAAAATTAATTCATGGGTAGTAAATACCCTACATATTATAAACGAGTTGTGAATATGGTATAAGTCATGCAGAAACAAAAGTGAGACTAGAAATCCACAGACTAGATGATTAAATTTAGTATCATGATCTCCATGATATAATAACATCAATTAAGTATTTTAATTTTATTAAATAATGAAAATTAAATATATTCCATGTCTTAGGAATTTATATACACAACAAAATAAAATTTAGTGTTGAATATAGAATTTATCTCACAGAAATACTAAGCGATATGAAATTCTATTACCTTATATATTGACCCTCTAAATACTCATTCATAACCTATTGTATAATAAATATATGATTATTATAAATCTGTAATATAATTATATTCTTATATGTAATACCATAAATTATTTGATTATTAATATATATTCCCAGTTTATTAACAATTCTATGCCAATGTTACACATCAGGTAATATCTGCTTTGTTTTTCACATGCGTTTTGACTTTTTATACTTGGTCCTCTTACATAGATCATGATTTCATCATATCCAAAATTATATCCATTAAATAAATATCATATATATTTATATTATATGTATTAATGGTCACTAATAATATTTATGAGTAGAAAATAAACTACACTATTCATGGAGATGGTAGAATGTACACACACATAAACACTATTTTCATTTTCGTGTAACAATAAATTAAAAAAAGTATAAAATATATTATCATTAAATAATTATTGTTATGATATATTTATATATATAATATATATTCATAAAATTTATATTTATTACCATCCATGATAAATATTGATAAAAATTTTATTACATCGCATTATGGAGATGGAATGCCATATATACGCACGAGTGGTGTTATCTTTTCCAAAAAGATTAGATGGTAAAATTGTATATATGGTATTATAGTTAAATAAGTATAATAATGTCATAAATATCATATATATCATAAAAATACGGTGTCCATCATAATTCCCACCAAGAGATGTGGTAAAGGAAAACACAATCTACGTTTTTTGATGTTGTAGTCCACATACAGACGAAAGATAAGTTTTCTACCCATTAGATGTATGTGCATGAATATTTAGGTTTATAACTTATTATAAAAACATATAAGTATAATTAGGATAATAAGTTAATTATAAAAACATGAAATAAAAATAATTTTATGGGGCTTAAGGATGAAATAAAACAAAAAAAGTTGTTGATGACCATTGCTTTTTCTTTGGGTGTCTTCTTTTGGTTTTCAAAAAAGGACTTACTTGGTTGGATTTCTACACAAATTAAGTCATTCATCTAAGTAAATTGTCTTTAGTGGTTTGAATAAAAGATAATAATAAGTTCCATTTTATAACAGTGGGGAAGGTCACTTTTCGAATTTCTCAAAATATTAATTTATAATATATTCCATCTAATTTAAAATTAATCGAGAAGGAAATATATTCAAATATAAGATGAGATAAGTCTTAAATATCGTAATCAAATAAAATTTTTATAGGATTTCATTTAATTTTAAACCTTATCTTTTTTAACCCTTAGTTAACCGATTTTATTTTTAATAATTCTAAAAATGTTTTTAATGTTAAGAGAACGTAATTGTTACATATAAAGTTCTAATTTGATTGTAAAAGGTAAACTGATGACATTTAGACAATATATAATCCTATTTTACTTATTTACTATTTTTATTATTTTTAAATAAAATCATAAAATATTAATTTCATAAAATATCATTAGTGTAAATTTTGAAAGTATTCACTATTTTCCTTTTTAAAAATATACTAACAACATGATATCTTTAAAGTAACTATATTAAATAATCTCTAACAACTTAAATGCATCGAAAAAATTCATGTATTAAGATAATTATATCAAATTATATTTATTTTAATTTTTTTAGTGCCATTTATTTGGTATTTCCATTAATTAAATAATTTTTACATCATCATCGTATAGTAATTTATGGTATGTATTTATTTCATGAAAATTTAAGTTATATAACCATGATAATTAAACAAGATATATCTTTAAAATGTATATTTGTAGATAAATTTATCTTCTATATTACTCTTATCCAAGTTGGTTAAAAAGGTTATTATTTTATCTAAAGGATGATGCTGGTCTAAAAACACTAAAACAATGAAATTATGACAACTGTTAGAGGAATTTTATGTTATTTATAATATTATTTTTTATCTTTAATTACTCGATTTACTTTTTACCACGTTTAAAAAAATTAGTAAAGTTACTATTCATAATAAACAAAAACAAAATATAGGTATTTAGATTATTTGGACACACTGATTACAAATATGCCATCAATTTTTCAAAATTAATAACATAGATATTGATGTAATTAACTTAAAAATTAATCTCATTGATGGGGTGTGAAAACTTATTATTAATGTCAAAACAAGGAAATGATTGAAACATTTTTATATATAAATTCAATTTGAAATAGATGCCAATGACCTAAATTATATTATATTATAAAAATATGATTTAAATATTCCTTAAAACCAATAAAAATATAATTTAACACTACGAAATAGTTTAATTTTAAAAGTTGTTTTAAATTAAAATTAATTTTTTTAGTATTCATCAATACATAAAACATATCAATAAAATATAAAAAATGTAACCAGAGTAAATTTTTATATTCATATTTAAACGAATAATTTTATTTTTTCAAATATACTAAATTAATGTGTCCAAAATAGGATTTAAAATGGTTTTATTATTAAAATGAGATAATATTACCTTTATAAAAATATTGGAATTTATTTTATTGATTGGTTTGGTTATTATCTTATGCCTATAAAATCTCTTGAATAAATTTAAAAAGTATTTTATTGTATATATAACCAATATATTTTATTAATATCATTAATTTATTGTAGTTTATTTAATTAATTATGAAAAATACCTTGGGAGAATAAAAAAATGAACTTTCATATTCAATTAATTCATATTTTCATTTCTAATTAATTTGTAATGAAATAATTAAACATAAAAACCATATATTTTTATATGTTATTAAACAATATTAATAAATTCACACTTAATTTCTTCGTTTTATCTTATTTTATAATATAATAATATTTTATTAATATGCTATTGTTCTGGAAAACATAGTCTTACGTGTAATGCAAGCTATCGAAAGAACTCGACATTGTTTGTCACACAAGCCAAGAATAGTGTTGTTTATTCCCAAAGATAATCTAAATTTTTTATGTATCATAAAATTGACATGGTTTTGTTTATAGATAATGTATAACTTTGTAATTTTTTATCACAGAATTCATATTCTATGTAATGTGAAATTGAAATTATTGAAAAGATAACATTAACTCAGAAAAAAAATATTTTACAATATATCAGGATATTACATTCTAACCCCATTAAATAGAATTTTTCCCTCAAAATTTATCTGGGTTATCAGTGGGCCAATACTTTATTTTCCATTACATAGAAACCCACATCGTAAAAATAAATACTAAAACTCATTTTTAATAAGATAAGATTGAAAAATAACGGTTACGCAAAGTAACTCCTAACTCGGTTTCTATATAGGTGAACCTATGTTGGAAGTGAAAACATGGAAATTAATTAGAAATATAAATATCATGTTCTGATGGAGTGTGGTAGAGAAAAAATTCAGGATAATAGGGATAACTACAATGTTATAAATCTACGATGATCTAAGGGACCATTTGATTCATCAGAAAAAAAGATAATAGGATATCATTTTTTGTGTCAATATCCCTAACCTAGATTTGAATAATTTTTATGTGAAAAATCATGTACTTGGTTTTATCATATTTCCTAAGAATAATATCATCCTTTCATTTTAACTTGATTAATTTCCACTTCTTTTCATCTTCCTAGAAATGAAGGCAAATTTTTTCATTCTTGAAGCATTATCAGATCATCACATCCATAAATAGAATGACATGACATTTCAAATTTCTTTATTTAACATCACAAAAAAGGTTAACACATGTTTTCCAAAATGAATAAATCCAAATATTGTGAGGTAATACCTTAATATCAAAAAAATTATCCAAACTTCAATATAAACAATATTATAAATTATTAACTTTATGATCCTTCCAAAAGAATAAAAAAAACTTTCGAACGAAGGTAACTAGCATTCAAAAATAAACATATCCATAATTCCCTAAAAATTTAAGTTTCTATTAATTTTCACACACCATGAATTTGTACACCATTATCATGTATTCTCTGGAATTACCATAAAAACCTTAGTGAAAACATGTATACATTAAAATATTATCTCTTTATTCATACCATAAATAAGAAATTCTATAAACTCAATCAGTGATGTCATAAATCACATTGTATTCTTATTTATCCAACAGTCATCAATATTTTTCCATTTATAATCAAACATCCCTTTTTCTACCTATCCCAACATCATGCTCATATTATGTTTTATCCTTCCCTTAATTATATGTTTTTCTAAAATATCACCTTACCACCTCAATCACGTGCTCTCAAATCCTTATGGAAAAACCTCAATAGACCAATCCATATATGTTTCTTTATTTCTTAATACTAAAATGTATTTTTATTACATTATTCATGAATCCTAAGACATATACACTCAATAATTTCACCACATAATTGTTATATACCTTATCTTTAATAGTGATCACATGAGATTTTCCTTCTTTAGCCTTATGATATTTGATAAAATTGATCATCATCTTTGACCCTTGGATTTGAGAATTTGTTTTCATAATTACAATTTTTCATTCACTTGAAGCACTAATTTTCTAGAGGTGAACTCTTTTGAGATTTATTTTTATTCCCATTACCTTTATAGTAAAATTCATGATTACCTACTTTACCACATATAAAATATTTTTCTGTTCCATTATGATAATTTCCCTCATGTTTCTATCCATACACATAAAATAAATCTAACTACTTTTTCCATAGTTTTAATATTTTCAACTGAATATTACCCCCATTTTCTTATCATAACCATGAGATAGATGGGTAACTTCAATCACCCATTTTGTAAGAAGAATACGAAGATGTTTGTTAATAACAAACATGTTCTTTAACTTATCCCAATACATGGAATTAATTTATCATATTGCCACATATTCTTAATAATGTTCCACCGTTGATTCTCTTCACCTTCCAAGCAATAAGTTCTCAAAGTAACGTTTTCACATTTTGAATAGTGTAGAATGCAAAATATCTTTTCAATGGTACCAATACATTTCTTAGTAGCTACTAGACCATTTATTCCTCTAAAATAATGTGGATGATTCCTTAATAATAATTCAATAAAAAATTGTTCAGTTCCTTTTTATTTGAATGTAAAAAACTATTTATGGATTCATAAGGTTGTGTCATCATAAAAAAAATATTTTAATTGTAACCGCTTAACATTCTATTTATCATTTGGTAGATAATTGCAATTCCCATTGAATCTATCATTACAACGTTTTCATTAGGTTCCATCCATTATCTAAAACCAAAAAAGAAAAGTTTGATAGAAACTAATCATAGTCCTAGAACCATAAAATCATGGGAAATTACATATAATATTTAAATATATGACCCGTTAGTTTTAACCCTATTTTATTCATATATAACTTATAGTTATGTCCTTCCTATTGTTTCATAATGAGTTTGTGAATCCCCAATGCATATCCCCCAGGATTGTGAAACTTAGTGTACATAAAGGGACATTGTCATCTACCGGGTTAATCTTACGTTTGACCAAATGAACCGTGTCATATATTATACCATGTGGTGCATCTTTTCTAGGGTAAAATCCACTTTTAGTATCCATTCGTGGATGTAATTTGAGGAAACCAGTCACTATATCATTTACCATGATTCTAGGACAATTTCATAAACATTGACTCATCCATAGACATTTCCATATAGACACCCTAAGACCTATCCATAAAAATATCCATCAGTATCTCACGAAAGTTATATCATCTTAGATACCAAATGAGGACTAAAATGTTTCTCTAATACCAATTATAACAACTAATCCTTTTTTATACACAGACATGATATCATTTTTGTAGAACATTTCATACATTAGAAAAACACACACCAAAAGACAATATTAGTTTAGTGCATTTGTAATCATAGAAAACATTCTTATAAATTGGAGAAATATCTTCAACATCTCCCATAAAAATATTCTCTTTTAGTTTTTCTACCTAAAAAAATTCTTCATATCCTATGGAAAAGAAAACATATGAAAAGGGTGAGCACAAATACTCAGTAAAGATAAACAATGAAAATATCAAGAAAAAATTGATCATAAGAATATAAAAACATGGAAATATCTTTTGAAATAGCATTATACATATAGAATACATGATAACCTTGATTCATGTAACAAATCATTGAAGTTCATTTGAAATAAATCATTAATAAATAAAAATAATAATCCATGAAATCACAACATATGAATAAGACATGGTATTTTTTGTAGAAAAATAAGCATATAAAATTCTCTCTATAATAGTAAAGGCATCACTTCCAATTCCATATTACTAGTATGGTTCACTACCCATACCAACTTGGTAGTCATGGTTTACTCCCATAGACATCTTAGTAGAAACGGTTCACTCCCATGCCCATCTTAGCGTATAAAGTATTACTGAACTAAGCTCACATCCCTTTCTATTTATGTCTTTATCATGTGATATAAATCATTACATGACACATTAGAAGAATATATATATACAATCATGACCCGTCCCCCAGGGCCCGTGTAGTGACTACCCCAAACCCACCTTCCATAGGCCATGTGCTGGTGACTAGCACCAAAGGCATAAATCCCAAAAACTGGGAAGGCATTGCCTTTATAAAGAGTAAACACACACAACCGAGTACAAGATGGAAGAAAAACACTACGTAAAACTATATAACAAGTGTACTGAAAGTAAAGGGGATAAAATACAATCCCAATAAGAATGTACAAGTAAAATTGAAGAAAATTAAAGTTGCTACTGGGTCATCCTCTGAGGAGTCCTACCTGAACATTAAGTACATATAGCCTCATCATCAATCCATGTATGTCAGTCTTCTCAGTGTACAAACTTGTCGTAAGGGCCTCTTATGGGTACCGTATAGTCCCGCTACTCTAATCCTCAGTCAGTGCTATCCATCGTCTGCAACCAACACAATGAGTTGCGGGCATAGCCCGTGCATGGGTGAGTATAACGATTCCTAGTAGGGACCTCGAGACCCTCAAGGTCTCTCAAAATCCAACAAGGACATACCACAAAGTTTGAAGTCAACTGATAAACAAACATAGGTATATTCCTATACATATAACTAAGTTATCAAGTAATCCATCTCAATCATTAGGTAATCAAAAAAGTTACTGACTCAGCTCAAACAAGAACATTATTCTAGCGGTAGTGTCAAGTGACATCCCTAGTCACACTGTCGAAACCTCAGCTACTAGAGAACTCCTCCCTTATCAAGTACAGTGGGCTGGACGCACTCACGCATAGGTTCTTCCCACTATCCTTGGACTGCTAAGGTACTCCTCCTGTGGAGTACTATTGGTCTGCCAGGCTCACACATAGGCGCTCCCCCTCACAGCCTGCTGAACTACTCCTCCTGTCGATTATTGTGGGTCTGCCGTGTCAAATAGAGGCACTCGTCACTGTGGTTCTGTCGTGTCACTCCGAGGCGCTCCCCATTGTGGGTAATCCGCGTCACACAGAGGCACTCCCCACTGGGCTAGTTAAGACACTCTGAGTAGAATCGGTCAGCAGTCTTCAGGTCTCAACCAGCTATCACGTCTCTGTGCTATGCTCGTTCATCTCCGGGAGGATCCTCTCCACAATATACTAGTCTATGTTCTAACGGTCCTGAAGTCCCATTTAGAAGTATCTCCATGTTCTTCCATGTTATTGGGGTCTGAATGCAATAGACAACGCGTCAATCAGACGCATTGTCTGAGAGTTATTAGCCTTTTATTCCTTGAGGGCCAGTTGGATTCGTGCATGATCCAACCTGATAGTATTTCAACATTACCCTGAAATCTAGTGGGGTATACTCAAAAGGACCATCATGCTCGAATAAAACCAACTCCGATGATGGTTTGTCAAACGGTCATCTGGTGCCAAAAATGTGGCCAAAATAATGTAAAGGTTTGGTAGAGGGCCTGAGTCTGGTCTGACCCGGTTGGACTAACCCAGCCCAATCCCATCTGGGTCAACCATGTCTGGGATGACCGAGTCAAACCTGTTGGGTCTAGCCCGAACCATTGTATGGGCCAGCCTGTTAGGTCCAGCCAGGCCCGCTGGGCCCAACCCAACGGGATGCGTGGGCGGTTCGGCCCGAGCTCGGGGCCGGTTAGGCCCGGAGCGTCGTGAGGATAAGACCCGGCGTGGCTCGGCCTAGAGGGCGCGACCTGGACGGTTTTTCCAGGGCACTATTAGGGGGTTCAAAGGATGGTTCGGGAGCCCATGACGCGGCTGGGCATGGCGCGTCCAGGTGGGAACACAGGTGAGCATGGCACCTGGTGGGCCAGCAGGCGGCTGAGCAGGGCGCAACCATGCCAGGAGGGGTCCAGGCAGGGGGCTCGGCAGGCCTGTGTGGTGCTGATTAGGGCACGAAAAAGCCAGGATGCACCTGGCCAGGGCACCAGGCAGGTCGTCGTGCGGCCGGGTATAGCGCAGACATGTTGGGAGGCGGCTGGGAGGCCGGGTGGCTGGGCCAACATGGTTCGGGCCGGTGTGGTTCAGTGCGGCTCGGCCTGCATGGGCCGGTGCAGTTTGGCGAGGGCACGCAAGAGGCCAGTGGCAGTGCGTCCAGGCATGCGGGAGTCCGGTAGGAAGCACGACCTTGGCCTTTTAATTCATCGACTTTAATGCCACTTCATCACCATGCCGAGAATCAACACAAACAAGAACGGCAGAGGGGTCGGGCAATGTTAGTTTGGCCCGAACCCTTTGTGTTTAGGGTAGTAACACATGGCTCATCAATGAGTAATAAAGATGAACATCAATTGTTTTAAAACCACACAAAAATTCCTTTCCAATTCGAAGAAGATAAAAAAGAAAAAGAATGTTACATAAAAATAGACCCCCTACCTTTGATCATTGGTCGTCGACGATGAAGTCATGGGAAGAAGAGGAAGGATTTAGTCATTCACTGTGTCTATCGTACACTTCCAATCCCGATCTAGATCGAATCGTTGATGATGATTTAGAGGGTAGCTAAGTTGTGGAAAATTCTCCACATCGGTAGGATATGAGGAAGGATGTCGAAGTCACTCCTCGCTGACATTCTTCATTATTCGTTATTCATTCTTTGTTTAGAGATTTTATCCTATGATATTATCTTCCTAAGATCTACCAAAAGGGAAATTCCAACCAAAAATAATAAATTTTTTATTATTATATTTATTGGCACAAAATTCAAATTGGTGAATTAAATTTTATTGTCCCCACCTAATTAATGCTTGAGTGTTGGAAGAAGTTAATTTGAGGAGTTGGCACCATTTAATTAAAGGGGAGATCAAGAGACTCTCCCTCATTAATAAGGGAGAGTTGAATGGTTTTACTCTCCTCCCATTAATATTTGTCGGGTGGTCCCCACCCCTATTATTCAAAATGGGAGGTTATGTGGTCTTGGGTGGTCCCCACGTCGTAACCTCTCGCAGGAGGTTGGTTTGGGTGGGACCCACAACCATAACCTATTTTGGGATGTTAAGGTGTTCCGGTCCCACCTCAAACATCCATGATGATGTTTTAACCACCAAACACCAACTTGGAGGCTCAAAAAAAAAATAAATTGAACCTCACTTTATTTTATTACTTTCCATGAAATCCAAAAAAATTATTTTTTATTCTCGACCCACTATCTTCGATGTGAATGATTCCTTAACTGAATATTGGTGCTGCAAATTCAATGGTGCCCACAGATTTCAATTCTGATCACCAGTTCAATATTTTTAAAAATCCACTCATACATTTACTAAATGTACCTGAAAAAAACATCAAAAATTGATTACAGGCACACCAAACTTCAGAATAATGCACAGTCAGTTTTCGCAGACTCGTAAAATTCCCATGTTTTTAAGAAAAAAAATTCACATAAATTACGTGTCGTTACATTCTCCCCAATTCAGGGATTTACCTCCCCATAAGATACAACTCTAACTAAAGGAACATGTGGGGTTACTATGCTCGCATCTGAGCATCCCTCTCCAATGTGCTCTCATAGAGGATCTTGTGCTTCCAGTGAATACGCACCAGAGGTATCGACCATCCACATAGGACCCGATCTTGTCGATATTCTATCTCATATGGAACCTCTATGAAAGTCACCCCATTGTCGATGTCCATCTCTTCATGGTCAATGATGTGAGAAGGGTCATGCACGCATCTCCTCAGCTAAGATACATGGAAGACGTCATGCACCCTGTGCAACTGAGATGGAAGAGACTGGTGGTGGTCCACCTAGCCTACTGTGTTGAGGACCTAGAATGGTCCAATGATCCTCGGAGATAACTATCCATCTCAGCCAAATATCTACAGGCCTCATTAAGGTAAGACCTGTAAATAGACGTGGTCTCCATCCTCAAGCTCCAGAGGTCTCCGTATCTTATCAGCATATGACTTCTATCTTCTTTGTGCAGTCTTCATCCACTCCTGGATGATCATCACCTTTTCTGTGTTATCTCATACCATCTTAGGTCCCACTAGTGCTGACTCCCCTGGGTCAGTCCAGCACAATGGTGATCTGCAAGGTCTCCTATATAACGCCTCAAAAGGTGACATCCCTATAGTGGAGTGATACCTAGTGTCGTATGAAATCTCAACCAAAGTTAAGTGATCATCCCAACTGCAACTGAAGTCGAGGACACAAGCACGAAGCATGTCCTCGAGGGTCTAAATGGTCCTCTAAATCTGACCAACCTTTCTGAGGATGGAAGGTGGTGCTCAAACGAAGCTTTGTCCCGAAAGCCTCCTGTAACCCCTTCCATATCTGGGAAGTAAACCATAAGTCATGATCAGAGATAAAAGAAGAAGGTACTTCATGTAACCTCACAATATCTTGTACATGAAGGTGACTTAGGCACTCTTCTAAGCCCTACTCTCTGATCAGTAGGAAGTGGTCTGACTTGGTGTGTCAGTTAATGATCACCCAAATCGAGTCATGAACCCTGGATGTATGTGGAAGGCCCATCACGATGCCTATAGATATCACATCCCACTTCCACTCTAGGAACTCTAAAAGATGAAGCGAGTCTGCTCATACCTGGTGCTCTGCCTACACTTGTGGACAAGTTTGACATCGAGAGACAAAATCTGCTATGAACTTCTTCATACATGTCCACCAATGCTATCATTGATGGAAATGGTACATCTTCTCCACTCCAGGATGTACCTCTAGAGGGGATGTGCGTAACTCCCTCAACAATTCCACTTGAAGTGACACTAGTACCATATTGCGTCCTATGAAGAGGATGACATGCTCCCCACCTTCATAAAATTTATCAGGTGACAGCCCTGTGGATATCTGAGCACGTCGTGTCTCGCTGTCAGTGTCCCCATGTTGTGCCTCGCTTACTTGCTGCAGAAGATGGGGAGTGACTATAAGAGACTGTAGAAAGGCTGGTCCGTCTCTATCCACAATGCATATCTTTAAAGTGGCCAGATGCTCCATCGCTTCACCTAGCAGTTGTATACCAGTTCTCCTACTGAGTGAATTTGCTACAACATTCCCCTTTCAAGGATTAAAAACTATCTCTATGTCATAGTACTAAAAGAACTCAAGCCATCACTGCTATATCAGGATCAAGTCCTTTTGAGAGAATATATACCTGAGCCTCTTGTGATCAGAGTACAATGTAAAACCCTCCCCCTCAGATAGTGTCACCTCATCTTCAAGGTGAATACCACTACTGGTAACTCCAGGTCATGGGTAACATAGTTCTTCTCATGTTGTTTTAGTTGTCGAGAACCATGAACGATCACTTATCACTCCTACATCAGGACACACCTATGTCTGGCCGCTGATGCATGGTTGTAGGCTACGTACCATACGCATTCCTCTGGAGACCTCAATATGGGAGCACTAGTCAGCCTCTGCCTGCGATCCTGAAAACTCTGCTAGCATCTCTCCAACCACACGAAGGGGTTTCCTTTATTTTTCAAGGATGATAGTGATGTTGCAACTCTGGAGAAGTCTAGAACGAACCTCTTGTAGTAACCATCCAATCCTAGGAAACTCCATACCACTGTCACACTACTGGGTGGCTCCAAAGAATGTATCACCTCATTATTCGCTGGATCCACTGCAACTCCAGCCTCTAAGATAACATGTCCCAAAAAGTGAACCTATCGGATCAAAAACTAGCACTTCGAGAACTTACCATAAAGAAGGTTATCTTGGAGTTTGCCTAGTACTACCTGAAAATGGTTGGCATGCTCCTCCTTAGTTGTCGAGTAGATAATAATGTCGTCGATGAAGACTATGACAAAGAGATTAAGGAATGGATGGAAGATCCTGAGGCTGTCTTCTGCACATCATCATCTCAAACTCTAAGAAACTGATAGCCTGATCTATGGTCAATCATCGAGAACCACCACTCTCCCTTCAAC
The DNA here is from genome assembly GCA_963277665.1 of Viscum album. NCBI lineage: Eukaryota > Viridiplantae > Streptophyta > Magnoliopsida > Santalales > Viscaceae > Viscum > Viscum album. The sequence goes on from OY728162.1 coordinate 135,467,477, forward strand.
TGATCAAATAGATCGTCAATCCTCAGGATTGGGTACTTTTTCATCACAGTCACCTGGTTTAGGCGATGGAAGTTGACAAAAATACTCAAGTTCCCATCCGCCTTCTTGGCGAACAGAATCGGGTCTCCCAAGGGAGAAACACTAGGCTGGAAGAATCATTTCCCCTATAAGTCCTCTAGCTATACCCACAGCTCAAAAAGCTCAGCGGAAGACATCCGATATACTGGTGTAGATATCAGTGTTGTTATGGGGTACAGGTCAATGTAAATGTCCACCTCTCTGTGAGGAGGTAGACCCGGAACATCATCTAGGAAAAATCCACGTATTGGTCCACTACACTAGAATAGCTTAGACTGTCCACATCAACTACTCTCTGGGTAAGGTAGGCCAACTACTGGGTGATTGGCTTCACCCTCCTCTGAGTACGTCTGTCTGGTGCCGTAATGATTCCCTGCTCACTGGTGAAGGTGAACCTAGTCTCATATGTGCGGACACACAGAACATTGCGCCTAATACTGTCAATATGAAAATGGATTGTAGATAACCAATCCATACCCAAGAAGATGTCGTAAGGCCTCGACGCCACTACGAGGAGATCCCAGTCGAAGATCTCGCCTCCAAAAGTAAGCTCACACTGTAGGCACCAGTGTGTAATTGTCGAGTCTGCTTCCGTAAGAGTCTCTAGCCATAAGGATCAAGCCAATGACTCTGTCAGAATCTCAGAGCTCCGAATGAGGGCATTGGAAATTAAATAGTGACTAGAACCAATTTCAATAAGAACTGCGGCTATGGTGGAGTAGACATAGATCGTACTTTGAATAATCTCTGAAGCGCCGTGATCATATGCCTCAGCTTCCTAGAGATGAGCTCTCCCATTCCAGCCTGCTATATATGGTCGGGGTGGACCTCAAGGTGCTGGTGGTGGTGGTAACACCTCAAAATGTCACCCACCGCCAATTACATGGCTAGCTCCTCTATCACTTCTTCATGCTCCCTGCGGACCACCTTGATCGAATCTTGGTCTCTACCAAGGCAGTCCTTCGACCATCTGCTGATCATCCGAACGGTGGATCAGACAGTCATGAGCCTTATGACCATTCCCTCTACATGATTAACACTTACCATTCCGAGAATATGTATCTCTACCCCATGTTCCCCGCACTACTGATTCTGAGTCATGTAGTCATCCACCCGTGGGTATGGTCCTCTTGGACCTCTATGACATATGTCTACTACCACTCGCAGAAGACTCTGCTGCATGTCGACTAGTAGTGGGTCACGTTGTTGGAGACTTCCCATCATGGAAACACTCCACTAAGAGGGATCTCTCTAACAGCCCCACTTGCGTTGAGATGCTAAGGGAGATCATTGATGCCCTGATCTCTCGCTTGAGTCCCTTCTCGAAGTTCCATGATTTAAAGAATGGGTCTCGCTCTATATCTGTGGAGTAGCGCGAGAGGTCGTTGAACCTTGCTGAGTTTTGTTCCACCATTATGTTGCCATGCTTCATGTGTACTAGATCTTGTATTCGCATTGCACGTAGGGTGGTTGGGATAATCTTTTCCTGAAACAGGCTCTCTAATTCTTCCCAAAGACGCGTCATCTCATTGTGCACTTGGAGATTCAGGCTCCACCAACTGCCCACTGTTGTCTGTAAAAGGCTGGAATCAATAATCACTATAATGTATGAAGGTGTCCCTAACAGTTGGAAGACTCTCACCATAGCCTCCAGAAAATCCTCAGCTGCATGTGGGTCCATCTCTCCCTTGAACCTGGGAGTCCTCTCCCGCTGGAACTTGTGCAACGTGATCAATTGGTCAGCATCATCCACTGCTGGGGATGGTGGCATCGGTAGCCCAATGGGAATTAGTAATACTGGTGCCTTTGTTAGAAAAGGGCCCTACACATAGGCCTCGTTACTCGGTGGGCTATCCGCGCGTACAACTCTTGGAACTCTCGCTGGTCATCCACAGGGAGGAATCCGGAATGAATCAGATATGAAATGGTCAAAAGTTGATACATGGTGAGCTGACCTGGTTGAGCTGACTTAAAGAAAACTTTTTAAAAAACACACAATCACTGTTTTTGTGCACTGAGTCAGAAATCAATAGTCATGGTCCTAGTATATGGATATGTCGGCCGCCGTCCTCACACTGGACTCCCTTAACTAAGAATCACACTCAGTACCCTTAACAATGTTTCTTCACAGAAAAGAAATATCAGAGTCCTATGTCTTGTGGTAGAACAGACTCCTCTGATAAAAATTTGATACGACCCATCCCCTAGGTCCCATGCTGTGACTACCCCATGCCCAATATTCATAGGCCAGGGGCTGGTGACTAGCACCAAAGGCATAAATCCCTAAAATTGCGAAGGAATTGCCTTTATAAAGATTAAACACACACAATAGAGTACCTGATAGAAGAAAATAACTATGTAAATATGTATAAAAAGTGTACTGAAAGTAAAGGAGCTAGAATAGAAGCCCAAAAGGAATGTCCAAGTAAAACTGAATAAAAGTGAAGAAGCTACAAGGTCATCCTCCATGAATTCCTACCTGAAGGGTAGGTACAGATAGTCTCCTCAGCACTCCACGTCCATTAGTCTCCTCCATGTACCGACTCATCATAAGGTACTCTTCCGGGTACCATCTAGTCCCGTTACTCTAATCCTCAGTCAGCATTGTATGTCATCTGCAAACCAAAAAAACAAGGTGCGAGCATTTCACGTGCAGGGGTGAGTATAATGATACTAAGTAGGGACCCCGAGACCCTCAAGTTCTCTTAAAATCCAACAAGGATATACCACAAAGTTCGAAATCAACATATAACCCCACATAGGTATATAACCATATATATACCTATGTAATCAAGTAATCCATATCTATCATGAGGTAAACAAAAAATTCACTGACTCATCTCAAACCAATATATTATTCTAGGGGTAGTATCATGTGACATCCTAGTAAAACTTTCAAAACCTCTGCTGCTGGAGAACTCCTCCTCTATCAAGTACAGTGGACCTGATGCACTCACATAGATGTGATTACAACTATCCTTGGACTACTAAGGTACTACTTATGTCGAGTACTGTGGGTCTACCACGCTCACACAGAGGTGCTCCCCACTGTGGTTTTGTCGCGTCACATAGAGGTAGTCCCTCTCGTAGCCTACTGAGGTACTCTCCCTATCGAGTATCATGGGTCATCCACATCACACTGAGGTGCTCCCCACTGTGGGTATGTTGCGTCACACAGAGGCGCTCCTCACTAGTCTAGTAGAAACACTCTGAGTCGAATTCATCACCAGTCATCAGGTCTCAGCCAGCTACTAGGCCTCTGCGCTACGCTCGCTCGTCTCTAAGAGGATCCGCTCACAAGCTACTGGTTGATGCCCCAAATTTCCTAAAGTCCCACGTGGATGTATCTCAAAGGTGTGCCACATCAGAGTGGTCCTAACGCAATAGATGGAGAATCAATCAAACACCCAGTCTGTGAATTAATAGCCTTTTAGTTCTGGGGGCCCAGTTAGATTCATGCACGAACCAACCTGACCGTATCTCAACATTACCTCAAACTCTAGTGGGGTATACTCAATGGGACAATCAAACTCGAAGAAAAATAGCTCCACGTACAGTTCGTCAAATTGTCTCATGTTGCCAATGATATGTCCAAAAGAATGTAAAGGGTCTGTAGAGGGGCAAGGTCTAGTCTGACCTGGTCGAACCAACCTGGCACAACCCAGTTTGGGCTGACCCGGTCTGGGTCGACCCGGTCACACCTTTTGGGTCTGTCCTGGACCAATGGATGGGTCATCTTGTTAGGTAAGTCCCGGCCCACTGGGCCCAGCCAACAACCTCATGGGAGGTTTGGCCGGGAGCGTTGCGAGGGTATGGCCTAGCGTGGTTCGACCTGGAGGGAACGACCAGACCAGTTTGGATAGGGCACCGCGAGTTGGGTCGTGGGCCAATTTAGGAGGCCAGTCGGCTGGGAGGGAACTGGGCATGGTGCGGCCAGGCAGGCGTGCTGCCAGTCAGGGCGCCAAGCAGGCCGGCGGGAAACCAGGCAGGGTGCAACAAGGCACGGAGGTGGCCGGAAAGGGCGCTAGGGGGGCCGGCGGGCAGCTGGGTAGGGCGCGGTCAAGCCGAGAAGCAGCTGGCCAAGGGGCCAGGTGGGCCAGTGGACGACCGGGCAGGGCGCGGCCAAGATAGCAGGGGGCTGAGAGGACGGGAGGCTGGGCTGATGCAGTTTGGGCCGGCGCGGGCCGACAGGGTTTAGCCAGGGCGCATGGGAGGTCGGAGGCGGCATAGCCGGGAACGCGGGAGGCCGGAGGAAGGTGCATCCTTTGGTCATTCCATCGTCTCCTACAACGCAACTTTATTGTCATGATGAGAAACAACAGAAACAAGAACGGCAGAGGGGTCAGGCCATGTTAGATTGGCCCGCAACCTCCGCATTTATGGTTGTAACACATAGATCATGAAAGAGTATGAAATAAGAACATAAATTGTTTTACAACCACGAAATGATTCATTTTCAATCTGAAGAAGAGAAAAAGAACATGAATGTTACACAAAAATAATCCCCACCTTTGATCGTTGGTCGTCGACGATGAAGTGGAAGGAAGAAGATGAAGGAGTTCATCCTTCATCGCATCTGTCGTACACTTCCAATACTGAGATGTGTTGGCTCGTTGATGATGATGTAGAGGGTAGGTCGGTTGTGGAAAATTCTCCACATCGGAAGGATCCAAAGAAGTAAGTCGAAGTCGCTCCTCGTTGATGTTCTTAGTTCTTCGTTCTTCATTCTTCGTTGGTTGCTTTTCTCCCAAGATCTTCTCATCCCAAGATCCAGCAAATGAGAAATTCCAACCAAAAATAATAGGTTGTATATTAATTTTTTTGTTGGCACAATATTAAAATTTTTGAATTAAATTTAATTGGCCCCACCTAATTAACGTATGAGTGTTGGCACAAATTAATTTGAGGAGTTGGCCCTAATTAATTAAAGGGGAGGTCATGAGGCTCTCCGTCATTAATGAGGGAGAGTTGAGAGGTTTTACACTCTTCCCAATAATAGGGGTCAGGTGGTCCCCACCCCTATTATTAAAAATGGGAGTTTATGTGGTCTCGGGTGGTCCCCACGTCGTAACCTCTCGCAGGAGGTTAGATTCGAGTGGGCCCCACCAACATAACCTCTCTTGGGATGTTAAGGTGTTGTGGTCCCACTTCCAACTTCCATGAGGATGTTTTAACCACCAAATACCCACATGGTGGCTCCAACAAAAATAATGTGATGCTCAATTTATTTTTTTACTTTCCATGACAACGCAAAAACTAACTTTTAATCTCGAACAGCTGTTATCAATGTAGAAGTCTTCTCAAGAAAATACATGTGTTGTGAGTTCAACAATGCCCTCAGATTTCAATTCCAAGCACCAGTTTAAATGTTATAATACCCCACTCATACGTTTACTTAATGTACCCGAACAAAAATTCATAAATTGAGTCCAGACACACCAGGACTTAGAATTATGCGCCCTCAGTTTTCAAGGACTCGTAAAATTCCCATGTATTTAAGGAAAATAATTCATAGAAATTATTGGACAATACATATCCTACCCATCACATAATGAAAAACAAACATATGTGCTCCACAGAAACAGAAATCATTCATCATATTAGAACTCATGGAATGAAATATGTTTCATAAACATCATTCAATCACAACATAACCTATATGAAAGAAATATGTTTCATAAATATCATACCATCAAAAAAATAAACTATATAATAATTAAGATGAATAGTATTCTTGGATTATATCTCCAAAAATTCATGAAATATGACAAAATATTCTACCTTATATTGTAAATAATGTTTAAATAACCTTTTAATATTTTTCTTAAAGGAAATATAATTTCCTCTTTGAAAAATAATTTTGAAATCATAAAAAATCATAACATATATTTCATTGATTATATACTTGAAAAATTATAAATTAAACTTTGATAACATTTTAAACTTCTTTTAAATCCATTTTCTTGAAGGATTTTAAATTTTCATTTAAAAAACTTTTAAAACAGTTATTATAAAACATTATTTTGAAGGAACATATATAGGGAAAAACAATAAATTAAGCATAAAATATCTTGAAAATAAATATATTCATGATAAAATATTTCCAAGGGAAGTATATACACCTCCTAAAATAATAGAGGTTCATTATATAACATGTGTCTCAAGAAAGTAATATTGAGACAAAATTAACTTACCGATTTAGTTAATTTTGATCTATAAATCCCATGAAATAGAGATCATCCAATTGATAAGTAAATGACCATTATATTCAGTATAATACTCATAAAATAAATTCATGGTAAAAATATACACCACATAGAAGAAATGAGTTTTTAATATGGCTTAAGTCTTGATGAAACTAAAGTGATACTAGAAATCCCGTTATTACATGAGTAACATTCGAATCATGATCTCCATGAAATAATTACAAAAAATAATTATTTTAGTATCATTAACTAAATTAAATTAATAATATAACACTTCATTGGGTAATATATTTACCAAATAATAAAATAATGTGGTGAATATGGCATGAATCTTACAGAAATAGAAAGTGAGATGAAATTCCCTTTCCTTATATCTTTACATTATTCATACTCATTCAAAAATCATGTATAATAAATATAAGTTTAATATAATTATATTATTGGTCCATATTATTATAACTAATACCATATATAATTTGATTATGAATATATATTACTTTTTTATTAATAATTTTATATTAATGATATATTTTGGGTAATATTCACATTGATTTTCACATGTGTTTTGAATTTTTGTCCTTGGACCAATTAAAATGATAATGATTTATTCATATCTATAATTATAAATATTAAATAAATATAATATATATATATATATATAATATATTTATTTAAGGTGATTCGTAAAATTTAAGGGTGGAAAATAAAATTCAATGTTCATGTAGATGGTCGGCTGTACTTACACATGAACATTTTTTTCATTATCATGCCGTAATAAAATAAATAAAAACATAAGACATACACTACTAGAAAAACAGGTATTTGCGACGGGCGATTTGGGACGGGGGCCCGTCGCAAATCGCCCGTTGCGGAAAACGCCATCGCAACAACAACTATTTGCGACGGGCCCGTCGCTAAAGCTAGTAGTTGGGACGGGGATACTTCCCGTCGCAAATCGTACTCCATATTTTTTTGTAAAAAACTTTTAAAAGAGTAATTGCGACGGGCCCCATCGCAAATACTGTTTTTTAGAAAAAAATAAAAAACCATTATTAAATTATTTTAATGAATATAATAATAATAATATTTGCAACGAGCATACTATCCCGTTGCAAATACTATAAAAAATTAAAAATAAATAAATTATTAATAAGTTATTTTAATTAATATAATAATAATCCAATTATAATTCAAAAATAATAAATAATAAAATATTAATAAATGATTTTAATTAATATAAGAATAGAATTATAATTCACAAATAAAAATAATAAATTATTAATAAATTATTTTTATTAATATAATAATAATAGAATTATAATTCAAAAATAAAAAATAGTAGAACATTAATAAATGATTTAATTAATATAATAATATTAGAATTATAATACATAAATAAAAAAAATATTAATAAGTTATTTTAATTAATATAAAAATAATAGAATTATTTTACATTCAAATATTAAAATAATTCAAATATTACAAATAAATATAATTAAATTATAATATTATAAACTTTTAATATATATATATATAATTTAATATTATAAAATATAAATAATATTATTATTCATATTAATATTTTATAATGAGATAGAAACTACAAATAGAAAAAAATTCATATTTGATTTTACAAACATTATAACATAAAAAAAACTCTAATCTAAAGGAGGGGGGAGGGGGGATCTGTAGATTCCGGTGGAGGAAACTCCATCCCTAAAGAATGAGTGAGTCGGCGCATGTACTCCATCTGCTCCTGGTGGTGCTGCTGCCACCGACTCATCTGCTCCTTGTACAGCTTCTACTGGCGTCGACGCTCCTCCTCATGCTGCTACTGCTGCTGACGCATCTGCTCCTGCTCCTGTCAAAGACTGTCTATCAGTGAAGTCTGAGATCGCAACTGATCCTCATACTGTGTAGCAGAAGAAGATGCACGATCTCCTCTCAAGCTGGACGCCGACATCGCAGCACTGCCATAATAATCTTGGGGAGTCAGTCGAGAGCTAATACCAACTACCCGGCCCTTCTCGAAGGCATACTGGGTGGCCTGCATCCATGTCGCCTCATCAAACTGACGACCAGTAGTCTGATCTGATGACTTAGCCTGACTCTCATGCCGGGTTTGTGACGATGTGGCCTCATATGACTCATGTAGTTGCAATTTAAAATTAAAATTGTGAATATATTATATACAGTTAATTTTTAAACATGAAAACAAAAAATACTGACCACGATGTGATGTTGACGATCACCTATGAGCTCCCCAGTAGCAGGATCACTATACATCCTCTGATATACGTCGTACTCTGTAATATCGGGGTGATCAACAACCTATAAGAATAAAAAATAAACTATTGATATTTATAGTTATATAAAATATTTATAAATAATGTACGTACCAAATGCTGTCTATGAGTACTGAAAGAACGACTCCCAGCTCGATGAGTCACCTCCTGTCTCCCCCGATTTTTCCTGCCCACCGATGATCTCCTCTGAAAGGAACCACTCAACCAGTATGCACATAATCCATCCCATACATGGGATGAAATGTACTCTGGCCGGTGTGCTCTACATGACTCGTCAAAATCTGACACTCCTGCTTTCATCGTGGCAGCTTTTCTTAAATTTGGCAAAAACTGACGAAAGCGATCACGCATGGCCACCTCCCATGCCTTGTGGATGGCGTCACTCATGGTATCCTCGATCAGATACCATAAACCCTACAAATAAATCAAAATATCAAGTTATAAATGAAATAATTTTCAAAATATAAATTATTTATTTACGTACGTACCAACCAATGTCCAAACATGGCCTGTTGCACATCAATGGGAATCTGATCCCATGTGGTCCACGGCTGAGAGAAATAGTTGCGTAAAATAGCACTGCCCTGTCCGACTGCTATATGCGGAAAACTGTAAAAATAATAAACATTTATTATGTGAATAGATTAATGAAATCATAGTCAAATCCACAGATTATCACACAGGTTATCACACCTCCGTGTGCGTGGATCAAACCCATGACGTGGATGTCGCTCGGGGATGGGGTCAGGAATCATCAATTGTGCAAGACTGCGCCCCCTCCGCGTACTCCCTGGAGCGCCTGCAGGATGAGGGTCATCTTCCAGCAACTCATCCGCATCGAAAGGCAGTTCAGCATCCGCCAACTCACGAAATGTGGCGTCATCCATCTGAAATAGAAAATTTTAATGTTGTTAGAAAATAATTGATAATTACTATTATATATACATATATACATATTATGATGGCATATAAATACCATTGAATTCTATCAGTGTTCATCTTCATCATCATCTTCATATATGTCCATGTCATCTTCATATTCCTCCTCAACATCATCGATATCCATGCGAGTTACAGTTTCTTCATCTCTTACCATTTCAAATTCATATGTGACATCTTTAACATCATCGTCATCAACAACTCTTAAATGTGGGGTGTCGTCACCGATACACATGTCTCTTTGTAAAAAAGATTGATTTTGAGTACTCTCTTGAAATACATCAATTCTTTGCACATCAGTGAAAGCACATTCTCATTGACTAAACTGATTGTCTCGAATTTTGATTTTTATTACACTCCACCAATTAGTCAAGTCTCTTGATGTAGCACGGTACTTTGCGTAATAAACTTGATGTGCCTGTTGATCCAATAAAAATGGTTCATTTACTACGAGAACACTTTTACATTTAATATTGATGATTCCATGAGTCGGATGAACACACGCGCCTCTCTCTGTATCCAACCACCGACATTTGAACATGGTTATGTAATGTTGTCTAAGATAACAGAGTTCAATGATTTCATCAAGTATTCCATAAAAGTCAACTTCATTTTCTCGATGATGAGATCCTCTCATGCTAACTCCACTGTTCATTTTTTTTCGATTCCCCATATGCATGTGTGTGAAATCGAAATCCATTCACCACATATGCATTATAAGTTTTAACAAGTTTGGAAGGTGGGTTACTCAATAGACACAGATGTTTGTCAATTTTATCAGCATGTCGAGACACCTGAAAATTTGTGAAATAATTATCAATATAGTAAACTATACAATGAATGAGTTGCTAAATGGTAAAGAATTTATGTTACCAGTTTTTGAAACCACTGAGAGAAATTTTTCAGTCGACGTTCTTCGAGAGCAGCTGCGGTAATTTCTGGAATTTGTTTCTTGATATGATTATCATACAACCTATAAACCCAAAAGTTATTTACTGTAACATAAATGATAGAATAAGTTATATAAACACTTATAGTACAACTGATGTCATCTATTCACAGTTGAGCAGAACATATGTATGAGCTCTATGATGTTCATCATCTGAAAGCTAGTGTTCATAAACTCCACCAAAACCAAGCTCTGGCTGGTTGAAAATAGATAATTCATTGTCGATTTCATCAATATTCCTCTCGTTCCGTCCCATTCGGTTGTGTTTTGAAAGATACTCAGATTCAAAATAATGGGAGCAGAAAAAAGATATTTCCTCTTGCAAATAAGCTTCTGCAATAGATCCTTCAACAGATGCTTTGTTACGTACTTTTCTTTTCAATTATTGCATGCATCTTTCAAATGGGTACATCCATCGAAACTGTACTGGACCTCCACATTTGGATTCATATGGAAAATGTAACATCAAATGTTCCATTGAGTCGAAGAAAGACGGCGGAAATATTTTTTCCAGTTTACATATAATAAAAACAACATCTTTTTCAAGTTTTCCTAGAGCATCATAATCTGCTGTAGCCGCACAAATTTCCCGAAAAAAATGAGACATGTCTATTATGGAATCCCAAATCACCGAATTCAACAGACCTCTTAATCCAATGGGTAGAAGTCTTTCCATTATTACATGACAATCATGACTTTTTAATCCAGTAATATGACCATTCATTACACATCTACCCAAATTGGAAGCACGACCATATGGAAGTCTCAAATCTGCAATCCACTGACAAAATAATAAACGGTTTTCTTTAGATAGTGTATAAGCTGCTTTTGGTTTCAGTAACCTTTCTGTTCTGAAATTCTCAAACAGTTCCAATTCTGGACGCTTGCAAATTTGGGAAAGATCTAAACGTGCATTTACATTGTCTTTTCTCTTTCCTGGCATATCCAAAACTGTATGAAACAAATTATCAAAATAGTTCTTTTCAATATGCACGACATCTAACATGTGTCAGACCAACAAATCAGACCAATATGGAAAATCCCAAAATATGCTACGTTTAATCCAATTGTGTTCTTTCCCAAAACCAGAAATTTTCTATTGGTTTATTGTGGGACCAAAAGTAATGGGAGGTAATGAAAATACATCTGATTTTAACCCTGAACCTGATAGCATTTTTGGAGGTCCATCCCTTTCAACTGTTCCTTTTCTGAAATGAGATCTGTTTCTGCGAAAAGGATGACCAGCTGGAAGAAATCTGCGATGACAGTCCAAATAACAAGGTTTCTTTCCATTAATGAGCATAAATTCTTTGTTCTCTCCCATACAGTAAGGACATGATTTCTGACCATGTGTACTCCAGCTAGATAACATCCCATATGTCGGGTGGTCACTAATTGTCCACATCAATGCTGCTCTCAGTATGAAATTCTGTTTCGTTGCAACATCATATGTACTGACACCAGTACTCCACAATAAATTTAATTCATCAATCAATTGTTTCAAATAAACATCAATATTTGTCTTCAGATGTCCTGGAATTAGTAAAGTCAAAAATATATATGGCTCCTTCATCAACATCCATGGAGGTAAATTGTACGGAGTTAAAAAAACAGGCCAACATGAATATTGACTACCATAAGATCCGAACGGACTGAAACCATCAGTGGAAAGGCCCAGTCAAACATTTCTAGCTTTTAAAGAAAAGGATAGATGCACTCTATCAAAATGTTTCCATGAATCACCATCGCCTGGATGATTCAAGATTTAATCAGTTGAAATATTCTCTTTATGACATGACATCATTGTCACTGTATTCTTAAACATGAATAAACGTTGAAGTCTCGATGTAAGCGGAAAATATCTCAACTATTTTACAGGAATCAAACCAGACTTCCCATGTTATCCTTATTTATATCTCAGTTTCCCACATGTGGGACAACTATCCAACGACTCATTTTCCCCAGAATATAAAATGTAGTCATTTGAACATGCATGAATCTTCTGACAAGTAAGTCCCAAATTTCGAACCAGCCTCTTACTCTCATAGTAATTTGCAGTCAAAACATTTCCTTTGGGTAACAGTGTTTTAAGAAAAGAAAATATCTATTCAAAACAGGTGTTTGACATTCCGTTAACTGATTTGGTAGCCATAAATTTTGCAACTACTTCTAATTTTCTCATCTTGCAGCCAGGATATAATGCATCCTCAGCAGACCTCAACAACTCATAAAATTTAGACGGTGCCAACTCAGGATTTGAAGCTATATCAGTCGGAGTTTCTATATGTTGAACACATGAACCTGCATCATCATGTACTAAATCATGAAACCGGGATGGATACGGAATCAAGTTGGTATCACCTGCTCTGGAACTGCGTTCACCGTGTTGATACCAAAAAACTTAATCTGGTTGAAAACCAAAACGCAAGATATGTCCCCCCACTTTGTGAAACGTGTCAAATTTTCTCAATGCACATTTTCTCTAAGGGCATTTTATTTTTCCTTTTGAAACAAATTTTGGATTTGATGCCGCAAATGATAAAAAAGTCTCCACACCCTCTACATATACTATATTTAAACTAGAACCGTTTGGATTTCTACGTTGATTTATCCATATGAGGTCACCTAATAATGATTGTTGACGACCTCATTGTTCTATATTTTTCTATAAAATATAAAAGCATTACTGGTTTTGAATAATTTTTTAGAAAAAACACTCAAGCAAGGATAATTATAGAGTTTACATCATACACGACTGACGAAAACTTTTTATTGAGATAGACCTAAATATTGACCCTTTAAGAATTGAATATGTTGAGAATAAAGAAAAACCTGTTACAAATATTGATAATTTTCATATTATATAAATTTTTTATTATTTTCATAGTACTAATATTATTGGTAATCATTCCTAATTATTGGTAATTATGCCTAATTATTGGTAATTATTCCTAATTATGGGTAATTATTCCTAATTAATGGTAATTATCGATAATTATTGGAAATTATTGGTAATTATTACTAATTATTCGTAATTATTTCTAATTATTGGCAATTATTACTAATTATTACTAATTATTGGTAATTATTACTAATTATTGGTAATTATTACTAATTATTGATAATTATTACTAATTATTGGTAATTATGACTAATTATTACTAATTATTACTAATTATTGGTAATTATTCCTAATTATTGGTAATTATTCCTAATTATTGGTAATTGTCGATAATTATTGGTAATTATTGATAATTATTACTAATTATTGGTAATTATTACTAATTATTGGTAATTATTACTAATTATTAGTAAATATTGGTTATTATTACTAATTATTGGTAATTATTACTAATTATTAGTGATTATTACTAATTATTATTAATTATTACTAATTATGGGTAATTATTCCTAATATTACTAATTATTATTAATTATCGGTAACTATTGGTAATTATTGGTAATTATTCCTAATTATTGGTAATTATTGGTAATTATTGGTAATTATTAATAATTATTGGTAATTATTACTAATTATTACTAATTATTACTAATTATTGGTAATTATTACTAATTATTACTAACTATTACTAATTATTGGTAATTATTACTAATTATTGGTAATTATTACTAATTATTACTAATTATTGGTAATTATTACTAATTAATACTAATTATTGGTAATTATTCCTAATTATTACTAATTATTACTAATTATTGGTAATTATTCCTAATTATTGGTAATTATTCCTAATTATTGGTAATTATTTCTAATTATTGGTAATTATCGGTAATTATTGGTAATTATTGGTAATTATTACTAATTATTGGTAATTGTTACTAATTATTACTAATTATTGGTAATTATTGGTAATTATCGGTAATTATTACTAATTATTGGTAATTATTCCTAATTATTGGTAATTATTCCTAATTATTGGTAATTATTCCTAATTATTGGTAATTATTCCTAATTATTGGTAATTATTCCTAATTATTGGTAAATATAGGTAATTATGGGTAATTATTGGTAATTATTACTAATTATTGTTAATTATTACGAATTATTGGTAATTATTACTAATTATTACTAATTATTGGTAATTATTCTTAATTATCGGTAATTATTAATAATTATCGGTAATTATTGATAATTATGGGTAATTATTACTAATTATTGGTAATTATTACTAATTATTGGTAATTATTTGTAATTATTCCTATTTATTGGTAATTATTCCTAATTATTACTAATTATTACTAATTATTAGTAATTATTGGTAATTATTGGTAATTATTTGTTATTATTGGTAATTATTACTAATTATTGGTAATTATTGGTAATTATTCCTAATTATTGGTAATTATCGGTAATTATTGGTAATTATTGGTAATTATTACTAATTATTACTAGTTATTACTAATTATTGGTAATTATTACTAATTATTACTAATTATTGATAATTATTCCTAATTATTACTAATTATTACTAATTATTGGTATGTATTCCTAATTATTGGTAATTATTACTAATTATTGATAATTATTACTAATTATTGTTAATTATTACTAATTATTGTTAATTATTACTAATTATTACTAATTATTAGTAATTATTGGTAATTATTACTAATTATTACTAATTATTACTAATTATTGGTAATTAGTACTAATTATTACTAATTATTACTAATTATTGGTAATTATTACTAATTATTACTAATTATGGGTAATTATTACTAATTATTACTAATTATTGGTAATTATTCCTAATTATTACTAATTATTACTAATTATTACAAATTATTGGTAATTATTCCTAATTATTGGTAATTATTCCTAATTATTGGTAATTATTCCTAATTATTGGTAATTATCGGTAATTATTGATAATTATTAGTAATTATTACTAATTATTGGTAATTATTACTAATTATGGGTAATTATTACTAATTATTCCTAATTATTACTAATTATTACTAATTATTACTAATTATTACTAATTATTGGTAATTATTTCTAATTATTACTAATTATTACTAATTAGTGGTAATTATTACTAATTAGTTGTAATTATTAGTAATTATTAGTAATTATTACTAATTATTACTAATTATTACTAATTATTGATAATTATTACTAATTATTACTAATTATTGGTAATTATTACTAATTATTGGTAATTATTTCTAATTATTGGTAATTATTTCTAATTATTGGTAATTATTACTAATTATTGGTAATTATTACTAATTATTACTAATTATTCCTAATTATTGCTAATTACCAATAATTAGGAATAATAACATTATTAGTATATTTTATTATTAATATTAAAATACTATAATTTTCTATATTATATACAATTCTCCATTCATCTGTGTGTTTTCTGTCTCCACATACAAATATTACTTGTGGGGACAGAAAACACACAGATGAAAGCAGAATTTTATATAATATAAAAAATTATATTATTTTAATATTAATAATAAAATATACTAATAATGTAATGATGTTATTATTCTTAATTATTGGTATTTATTACTAATTATTATCATTTATTCTTAATTATTGAAAAATAATTACTAATTATTCCTAATTAACATTAATTGTGAACAATACTAATAATTTAAATTTATTAATTAACAAAACAATGTAAACATAATTAAATTACAACTAATTAAGAATAATTGAAACTAATAAAAAATTTAAAATAAATATTAAATTAAAATGAACATAAATACCTTTAAAATTGTACTCAGGTTGATCTCTGATCATTCTTGAAAACTTTAATATCAACTCCGGAGAAAAAAATTAAACTTAAGAAACGCGGAACTCTAGAAATAGAATTTTGAAAGAAGGAGAAGATGGAGTTTGAGAATGAATTGAAAAAAACGGATGGGGGTATTTATAGGTTAGATTATTTGCGACGGGTCCATTTGCGACGGGTATCCCGTCGCAAATAATATTATTTGCGACGGTACCCATCGCAAATACCGTAGCCATCATTTATTACGGTCAACAATTAAATAGTTATTTGCGATGGGTCCCGTCGCAAATAACAAGCTGCCGACATACTATTTGCGACGGGGGAATATTCCCGTAGCAAATACCTTTTACCGCCGTCGGTTACTTGCGAGGGGAAATAAACGCCCGTCGCAAATACGTTTCCTACGATTTGGCGCCCAAACCGCGCCAGTTCTTTTGCGACGGGGAAAGCTAACCCGTCGCAAAACACTACTTATTTGCGACGGGCAAATACCCACGTCGCAAATAAGTTTTTAATGGGGCTATTTGCGACAGGATTTATCCACGTCGCAAATAACCCTTCACAAATACCCATTTTTCCCCTAGTGATAATGTAAACACATAATAATTAATATTATATATATATGAAACATATTCATAAATTTCATCCATATTACCATACATGTGAAATATATATGGAAAAATAATCTCATTGCATCTTGGAGATGGTAAGCCATACGTATGCATGAGTTACCTTATCGTTTCCCAAAAGAATTGATGGTAAAAATGTACATATTATGTTATCGTTAAATAATTATGATAATTTCATAAATATCATATATATCATAAAAAAAAGTGCATCAATCATAATTTACACCATGAATGGTGGTAAAAGAAAAACGAACAATAATTGTTTCGGGAGGCGGTAGTCCATCGTACACCTGAATGGTAAGTTAGTTACCCATTAGATTGAAGTGTGTGAATGTGTAGGTAAATACCTTAATATAAAAAAAATATCATTATATTTAGTATACTAATTTTATCATATAAAAATGAAATTAAAATAATTTTCGAGTGTTCAATGAATAAATAAAGCAAAAACGTTTGTTGATTAACATTACATCTTCATTGGGTGACGCCTTTTGATTTTCAGAAAATGACTTCATTAGTTATATTTATGCACCAATTAAGCCTTCTAGTATGAAGGGATTATATTTTGGAGGATATTTTGTGAGATTTTATCTAGGATAAATGTGTTTAGGGTGAAAATAAAAGAGAAGGAAAAGTTCTCTTTTATAAGAGAGGAGAGAAGAAATTTTGGAATTTCTCAAAATATTAATTTATAATAAATTAAATATCAATTAAAATGCCTATAAAAGGAAAAATATTTGAATATATGAGGATATATGGATTTAAATTTACCAACCAATAAATTTTAGAAATTTTTTGATGTAATTTTAATCTTTATCTTTTTTATTAACCCTCTATTAACCAATAATGATTTTAACTATATTAACAAAGTTTTTAATGTTAATAGAATGTAATTTTTAAATATAGGGTAATTTGGACCCTAAATGGTAAATTAATGTTATTTTCGATCATATCTTATCAACGTGTCCTTATTTAATATTATTAGGATGATTATATAATTTAATAATATATTTCCTTCATAAAATATCATTAGTGACAATTTTGACATTATTCGTTATATTCTTTTTTAAAAATATCATATCAAAAATATATATTTAAAAAACAATTTTAACTCTTCCCTAATATATAAATTTATCCAAAAAATACTTGGATTACATTGATTATATGAAATTATATTTATATTAATATTTTTAATATCATTTATTTGCTATTTATATTAATTAAACAAATATTGAAACATCCATATAGATGCATTTATGGTTACTATTAATTTCATAACAAATTTAAAATAAATTACCATGATAAAAAATTCAAATTTAAAATGTCCATTTATAGTTGAATTTATATTTTGTATTGTAACGCCATGACCCTAGTTACCCAACGATGGCGCATTATTCCATAAATTGGCATGATCACAAGAAAGATGAAGTATTGAAAGACTGATTAGTTTTGTAGCCTTGGGAACACTAGATATATTCATAAAGTTTAACTTACATCATAAAATGAAAACTACAACAACGTAGTCTCTATAGTCTATACTCATATCCCCATATACTATCCCAACAGGTCATTCATAAATTACTTCTTCACATCCTGGGAAAAATAAAACATTGAAAGGGGTCAGATCAAATGCCTAGTAAGGATAATAATATAGCAGAAACATTCATAAATAATAATAAACATTTAAGGCAATGTATAACTAAAAAAATATCCTTTTAATCTTTAACATCAACATAATATGGAAGAAATAAAATGAAATAATGCCATTTACTTATTCAGATGGATATTCTACTAATCGAATAATCACATTAAATATCAATAACCACTTTCAGAATGATGGAATTCATAATGCCAGACTATCATAACAACATAGTCAAGGCCTCATTACATGAATAAAAATAATATTTTGTCAAGGCCTTTTGCCAAGACACTAGTTTGTCTCATGAGACCAATCAATGCATCGAGGAGCTATAGCAGGCTCCACCTGTCACTTATTACGTCCAATGCCTTCCTCATATGAACAGGTTTAAAGATAACACATACATTCATATTAAAAATAGCATACGAAATGTAAATACCTCATCCATAAACTATTAATGGTATAAAAATAACACATCCACAGTCAAAAATATCACAAAACCTTCAATACAAAATAAGAGTTTTGTATCATAATAAATCAACATCAAATAAGCATAAAATCCATCAAAGGATGTTGACATAGATGAAATCAAAACTATTTGAGAAAATTATATCTTTTTTTGAAATCATTTAAAATTCACATAATTATAAAATAAAACTTTTACTTTGAAAATATTCTTAGAAGCTTGTAAGGGAAGCTTTGATGATTTTATAATGGCGGAAAATAGCTGCACCCGCCGTATAAGTTAAAAAAACATTCTTACCTTAACTCTGTCGAAAAGGTTAAAAAGTACCTTGTTTGGAAAACGACATAAGGAATCCTTTATAAACCTCTTATAAAAAGTCAATCAACTGTATAAATGACTTTAACCCATATTATATAAAATAGCAAGAGTGTTTTGAAATAAATTTTTAGGAATCATGGATGTGGATGATAAAGAGGTCCCTGTAGATAATTACGTATAAACAACCTTGGATAATGAAGAGATTGTGAAATAAACCCTTAACATGTGCATTTCCTTGGTTGGGGGTAGGTTAAACTCATGTATAATGGTGAAAAAATTGTTATTAATTTATACAAAAATCATATACATTAATATGATATCATATATGATCTTTTAACATTCCTTTGTTAATAATATCTTAATATTATTGTCGTTTCGGGTGTTAACTTACTCATTTTATTTTATATGTTTTGTTACGTAAGCCATGTTTGTTATTGATAGGTTGTATCTTAGTCATATCTGGAATTATATCAACTCCTTAATCAATATTTTTAATCATTAAATGATAATTAGTCTTCAATGGATATGATGGAGAATGAATCTCATCGCGTTCGTGGAGATGATAGTCCGTACGTACGCACGAGCGACAATATCATTCTTTTGATATTAAAATAATATTTAATTGGATGTTATATGATATATACGGAATCATTATCATTTTATATTTATTATTTACATGAATTAAAAATCATTATTATAACCATCCAAATAATAATGTTTTGAATAATAATTACACCACGACGAGGAGACGGTAAGTCGTACGTACGCGCGTATGGTGACATGTCATTCAAAGGATGGATAAAATATGTAAATATGGTTGTACCATGTCTATAATGACATAAAAGTATATATAATATACTAGATTTATTATTTTATAATGGTAATAACAAAGAAAGAAGAAGTGTAAGAGGAATGGAACTTGAAAAAGGGTGGTGAAATCATTACCTCTTCTTCGGGTTCTACCTTTTGATTTGATCAAAAGGACTCGATAGGTTGGATTTATGACTAAATTATATCCTCTAGGATGAATTGAGGGAATTTAAGAGAGTATTTTTGCAGGTTATGGCAGAACCAAAAGGCTTTGAAGGTGTGAATTAATGAGAAGGAGGAGTGCCCTTTTATAAGAGGGGTGACAACCACCTTTGAAAAAGCTAGAAATATTATTTTATAATAAATACATATTAGGTTTCTAATGGCTCCAAAGTATATAATTTAATGTTTAAGGTGGTGATGGGTTGAAAACCACTCAACCAATAGGTTTTAGATAGGTTTGGGTCACTATATTAACCTTATCTTTTTGTTTTAACTCTTAGTTAATTAGTTTAACAATTTCCATGTCACTTTGTATTTTTAAATTATATAGTTAATAAAAATACTATATACATACAAGAGACCCCCAAGTGGTACATTAATGATACACCTATCATGATATAATTCTCTTGGCTGAGCCTCAAAATTTTGGGAATTTAATATCAATTAATAATATAATATTGTTTTAAAAAACTCTTTTATGTGAATTTTGACACTATTGGGTATTTTGATTTTTATAAATTCATAACAGCATTAATACTTCGAAAACAATTTATATTAACAATAATAATATGTCATATTAATCTAGAAAATTATTTTAATTTATAAACAGTCTCAAATTACATTTATTTGGGTATTTATAATATCAATTATTCTAATTTTTAATTAATTAGTTAATTACTACATCACCATTGTGTCATAAATAAATTAAATTATTTAATGTATAAAAATTATAAATAAAATACCATTATGTCGGAAATCATTTTATATTTCTAATTAATATTTATAGTAGAAATTCCAACATATATAACCCTATGTAAAAATTATTTTTCTAAAAAATATATGCTTATGTCATTTTTGTATTTATTTTAACTTAATAAAAATAAAGTGTCCCTATCACCTAAAATTTGCTCCATGGGGTCCCAAAATTGACCGAAATATGCCAATGGTCGGAAATGTATCCACCAATAAGGTTAGGATAAGTTTTAGGATAATTTAGTATTATTATAATATTATTTTCTAACAATTATTTACCTGATTTACCCTTTAACCATGGTAAATAAAATATTTACCGAAGTAATTATTCAAAATGTCTAAAAATAAAAGTTACCTATTTACAAAATTTGGACATCCTGATTCCAAATATGGAATCCATTTTTCAAAATTCAAAACACATAAGTGGAATAAATTAATTTAAAATTAATTCCCGTTGCTAAAACAAAAAACGTGTTTTTAAGAGATAATGACTATCAAAAGATTAACAATTGTTCATGTCCGGTTTAATTGTGAAATTATGTCCAATGACCAACATTCTATTAAATGGTAAAAATATATTCTAAATATAATTTAAAATCAGTCAAATTCATAATTTATCACTATTAATTATTTTGATTAAAAATGTTATTTTTAATTAAAATTTAGTAATTTTCACTATTCATCAAAATATAAATGTTATCCGAAAAGTTCCAAAATGTTACCCTTGGAAAATTTTGATATTACGAATCCAAAAATAAAGACTATTTTGAAGGAAAAAATTAATAAAATATCAAGAAGTAGGTATTACTATTCATAATGGCTAGTTTGATTGGTTGTGGCGTGTGATAGAACTCGAAGTTGTGTACAACACACGCTATTTCATTATTCAAAGGGAAGCATACCGTGGATGCTTTGGGTGTGACATTCTCCCCTCCTTCATATAATTTCACCCCAGAATGATCTAGAATACTACTGCATGAAAAGACTCGGGTGGTTCTTCATCATAAGTTTCTCGGGATCCCACGTTGCCTCTTACATCTTATGATTTATCCATAAAAATTTTACCAGACAGGTCGTCCAGTTTCTTAGTACATGTTATCTCATATCAAGAATCCTGACGGGATCTTCTTAATAAGAATGATAAGGTTCTATTTATAATTCCTCATATGTGAGTACATGCGTTGGTTCAGGCATGTATTTCCTCAACAGTGATACGTGGAACACATCGTGAACTTTGGAGAGACTTGGCGGCATTGCCAAATGGTAAGCTACAGACCCAATTCGTTATAAAATTTCTAAAGGTCCGATGTACCTAGGATTCAATTTACCCTTCTTACCAAAACGTATAACTCCCTTCCATGAAGATACCTTCAAAAAAACATGATCTCCTACATGAAATTCTAAATCCTTCCTTCGGTTATCGGCATAGCTCTTCTACCTACTTTTAGCTTCTTTGATGTGGTTTTGGATTACCTTTACCTTTTCCATCGTTTCCTCCACCAATTATGGGCCTATAAGTTTTCTTTCACCAACGTCATCCCAACAGTTTGGTGTGAGACATCTCTTTCCGTACAACGCATCATATGGTGCTATCCGAATACTTGAATGGAAGCTATTGTTTTAGGAAAATTCTACCAGAGGTATATATTGATCCCACATACCCTAAAAGTCAAATGAGCTGGACCTCAACATGTTTTCTAAGGTTTGAATAGTCCGTTTTGATTGTCCATCTGTTTGAGGGTGGTAGGCAGTGCTCAAACGATGTTTAGTATCCATGGCCTTCTGAAGACTCTTCCGGAATCTTGATGTAAAATGGGGATCATGATCATAAACAATCAATAGGGGTACTCCATGAAGTCCCACAACTTCATTAATATATAGTCTTGTAAGAAGTTCTAGTGGTATATCTTCTCTTATTTCAAGAAAATGTGCTGAATTAGTAAGACAGTCAACAATAACCCATTTTGAATCGTTCCTTCTAGGATTATTTGGTAGTCCCATGAAAAATTCCATCATGATATTATCCCACTTCCACTCAAGTATGGGAAGAGGTTGCATTACTCCTCCAGGATGTTTTCTTCCATCTATGTTCCTTCAAATATCTATACATTTTGGTGCTCCCATGGTGTATAAAGAAATTGGAACTATGAGCATCATCCAACAATTCCCTTTTTAGATCAGGTATATTGGGAACACAATGTCTCTTCCAAAATTTTAAAATTCCTTCTTCATACACAATGTCTCTCAATCTCTCATAATTCATAGCTTTAATCTTCTTTTGAAACTCATTATCACCGGTCTGAAAACTCTTTATCCTTTCTAGTAAAGATGGTTTGGGAACCATTTAAAAAAGCATTGATGTTTCACCTTCTATGGTGATTCCCATATCCAACATTACTAGGTTTATAAAAATAAGATCCCTTTCAATTATCATCATGATCAAAAATCTATGATCTTTTTTACTCAAAGCATATGTCACCTTATTTTCCTTCCCCGGGTGGTAGTGTATCGTGCAATCATAATCCTTGAGTAGTTCAAGCCATCACCTTTTCCTCATGTTGAGTTCTTTTTGTGAGAAAATATACTTCAAACTCTTGTGATCAATATAAATCTCACATTTTTTACCATAGAGGTAGTGTCTCCATATCTTCAAAACAAATATCATAGCTGCTAACTCGAGATCACGTGTAGGATAGTTTTGTTCATGAATTTTCAACTGTCGTGATGCATAGGCAATAACCCTATCATTCTGCATTAGGACACCACCAAGTCCTTTCTTTGATGCATAACTATAAATAGCGAACCCATCTTTCCCTGATGGTAGAGTCAATATAAGAGCATTGACTAATATTCTTTTCAGTTCTTCGAATCATTTTCACACTCTTTTTTTTCAAACAAAATTTACCCCCTTACGTGTGAGATTTGTTAATGGGTTAGCCAATCGGGAAAAATTCTGGATGAAACATCGATAATAACCTTCCAAACCAATAAAACTGCGTACCTCATTTATACTCGTCGGTGCAGGCCGATCATGGATTGCCTTGGTCTTAGAAGGATCAACTGAGATTCCATCTTTAGAGACAATATGGACATGAAAAGAAATCTCCTGAAGCTATAATTCACACTTTCTAATCTTCCCATATAATTCACATCTTCTTAGAGTCTTCAAGATAATGCTCATGTGATTTTCATGATCTTAATAGTATTTGGAGTATACCATGATATCATAAATAAATACCACCACAAAATCATTGAGATATTCTTTGAAAACACTATTCATTTTATCCATGAATACATAGTGTAAATTAGTCAGCCCAAAAGGCATTAACGTAAACTCGTAATGCCTGTACCTTGTTCAAAATATTGTCTACGGAATGTCTTCCTTCTTCACACACATCTGATGGTATCCAGATCGAAGAAAAATCTTTGAAATGTATTGAGCTCCATGCAGTTGGTCAAATAAATAATTAATGAGAGGTTGGGGATACTTGTTCATTATTGTTATAGCATTAATCCCCCTGTAGTCGATACATAACCTCATAGATCCGTCTTTCTTTTTAACAAATAGAACATGGACTCCCCATGGAAGAACTCTAGGGTGAATAAATTCTTTATTACTCAATTCCTCTAGTTGTTTCTTTAGTTTAAATAAATACACAGTGGCCATTCTATAAGGGGACTTCAATATAGGCTTTCATCCACGAATTAAATCAATGGAAAACTCAACTTATCATTCTGGAGGATATCTAGGTAAATCATCTGGAAACACATCTACATATTCTTTCACAATAAGTACATCCTCTATTTGAATAGTCCTTTCCTCACCCACAGTCATTTCAATCTCTTTATCCCCAATAATTTAATTTAGTTGAGCTACTAGGGGAGGATCTAGATAAGAATTAGGTGGTGACGATTCTTCTCTAAAGATAAGGTGTTCCTTATCATCATCATCAAAAATTGTAACCTCCGTATTCTTACAATAAATCTTCGCATTAGGGTATGAAACCCAATCCATACCAAGGGTTATATCAAACTCAATCATAGGTATGTCAATGAGATCAGCAGATAAATAAGATTTATGTGCTCTAATGGGGACTGATTCACAAAACATAGTTGCAATGATACTTCCCTTTGGAGTTTTTAACTGAAAACTCCCTTGTTAAATAAAATCAGAAATATCTAATTTTCTTAGAAAACAAGAAAGATATGAAACAATGCGATGATCCAGAATCAAATAATGCATTTTCTAAATTTGAGGAAAGCATTAAATTACCTGCCACCACGTCTTTCGGAGCTTCAACCTCAGCAGAAGTGATAGCATATGCTTGGACTTTTTCCCTTGGCCTATTCTGAGGTCAGTTCCCCTGATGCTTAGGAAATTCATTTGCAAAATGTCCATCTCCTTGAAATTGTAGCATTGGACCTTAGTAGCTTCCTTCTTCCCCTTGCAACCACAAGCTTGGTGGCCTTTTTCACCACACTTGTAACAGACTCCCACTCATTTTAAGAAAGTACCCGGGTGTTTCTTCCGACATTTACCATAGGATAGATATTCAACCATTCCCTTATTCCCCTTATTTGCATTCCCATATTGATCAGTAGATCTATTCTTCTCTTTCTTTGCTTTAATGTCCTTAGACATAGATAATTCCTTCCCTATCTTGATAGCACATGAGATAATTTCTTCGTACGACGAGAAGGATTGTGAGACTAATGCTCAATAGAGAAATTGTTTTACCCTATCAAAGAAACGATACATATTAATTCTTGGGTTACATATATAATCTCCAGCATACCTTGCTAACCTCGTAAAGATAGCCTCATACTTTGCGACATTCTCATCCTCCTTTTGTCTTAGACTCAGAAATTTTCATTCCATATCTGCTCGATGGTCACGAGGAAATTATTTTTCTAAAAACAGATATTTGAACTCCCTCCATTCCATATTAGATACATTATCATCTTCCATCGTGTTTTGAATCAATGACCACCATTGATCAGCATCTCCAGTGATGCGGTAAACTCCAATGATAACGTTTTTCCTTTCAATACTCCCCATAGACTGAAATATTTTCTCTAAGAAACTTATCCATTTCTCAGCTACAAATATATTTTTACACCCATTGAATGTTGGTGGTTGCTGCCTCATGAAGCGATCTAACATTGATCCTCCACGCTGCAGATCAGGGTTCTCCATACAGGTAAGGTTATTATTCATAACCTGAGTGAGTTGTCCCAGTATGGTGATTAGCTGATCAGCACCAGTTGCATCACCATCTCCACTATAATTATCTTGAGCAGGAGGGAAATCCCTACACGGAGTGTGTGCATTGATACGGTTTCCATTTCTTCTACTAGGTGCCATTTCTAAACAATGGCATAAACTAGATCAGTTTAGGAATCAAAATACATAATTCCATATTTATAAAACACCTAACATAAATTGAAATATTTATGGATATAATACGTAATCATTAAAATGTTTTCTTTGAGGAAGTATATACTCATAAAAACCCTTTATAATTATTATTAATGAAAATGAGAGTTATCCTAGGAATATCCCCTCGGAGTGTCGTAACCAAGAGTGCATCAAGACACGTTGTCGTGCATCAGTTCCCATTCGAGTCTAGCTCAAAGAGGTGTTTTTGGGTTTTACCCCTAGGTACATCTGTTCCATAGCCACCTCTACCTGCTCATATCCAGATAGGGATTTATTGCCCATAAAACTCAAAAAATCTCTACAATACCAAAATTCTAGGAAGTTCTTCTATAATAATCCTCAAAGTCCATCTTAGGTCCATGTGCTCTAATCAGAGTTTATCTAAATATAGCTTCCAAGGTTTGTACTAAACTTCCTCTGATACCAACTATAATGCCCCAACCCCTGTTACCCAGATTCGATGCATTATTATATAACATTGTCATGATCACAAGAAATATCAAGTCTCAAAATACCGATTACTTTAGTAGCCATGGAATCACTAGATATATTAATAAAGTTTACATTACATCATAAAAAGAAAACTACAACAACATAGTCTCCATAGTCGACACTCATATCCCTACATACTATCCCAACAGGTCATTCATAAATTAAATCTTCACATCCTAGGAAAAATTAAACATTGAAGGGGGTGAGCTCAAATGGCCAGAAAGGATAATAATATAGTGGAAACTTTCATAAATAAGAATAATCATTTAAGGAAATTTATAACTAAAACAAAATCATTTTAAACACAAACTTCAACATATTATGACAGAAATAAAATGAAATAATGCCATTTACTTATTCACATGGATATTCAAAAAGTCAAATAATCACATGCATCATCAATAACCACTTTCATAATGATGGAATTTCATAATGCCTGACTATCATAACCACATAGTCAAGGCCTTATGCGATGACTTCAATAATATTTTGTCAAGTCCTTGTGCCAAGACACTAGTTTGTCTCATGAGACCTACCGATGCATCGAGGAGCTATAGAGGGCTCCACCCGTCACTTACTAAGTCCAATGCATTACTCATATGAACAAGTTAAAACATAACATAATCATTCGTATTAAAACTAGCATACTAAATGTAAATATTTCATCCAGAAACCATGAATGGTATAGAAATAACACATCCACACTCAAAAATATCACAAAACCATTAATACAATATAGAAGTTTAGTATCATAATAAATCAACTTCAAATAAGGTTAAAATCCATCAAAGGATGTTGATATAGATGAAATCAAAACTATTTGAGAAAAATATATCTTTTTTGAAATCATTTAAAAGTCACATAATTATTAAATAATACTTTTACTTTGAAAATATTCTTAGAAGCTTTTATGGGAAGCTTATAAGATTTTATAATGGTGGAAAATAGCTGCACCCTCCGTATAAGTTAAAAAAACATTCTTACCTTAACTCTGTCGAAACGTTTAAAAAGGTCCTTGTTTGGAAAACGACAGAATGATTCTTTTATAATCCTCTTATAAAAAGTCAAAAAATGGTATAAATGACTTTAACCCATATTCTGTAAAATATCAAGAATGTTTTGAAATACATTTTTAAGAATCATGGATGTGGATGATAAAGAGGTCCCAGTATATAATTACTTATAAACAAGCTCAGATAATGAAGAGATTGTGAAATAAAACCTTACCTTTTAATTTTCTTTGGATGGGGGTAGGTTAAAATCCTATATAATGGTGAAATAATTGTTATTAAATTATACAAGAATCATATACATTAATATGATATCATATATGATCTTTTAACATTGCTTTGTTAATAATATCTTAATATTATTGTCGTTTTGGGTGTTAACTTACTCATTTTCTTTTATATGTTTTGTTATGTAAACCATTTTTGTTATGGATAGGCTGTATCTTTTTCATATCCATAATGATATTAAGTCCTTATACATTATTTTTATTCATTAAATGATAATTAGTCTTGAATGGATACGATGGAGAATGAATCTCATCGCGTTCGTGGAGACGGTAGTCCATATGTACACACGAGCGACAATATAATTCTTTTGATATTAAAATAATATTTAATTGGATGTTATATCATATATACAGAATCATTATCATGTTACATTGATTATTTAAATTAATTACACATCATTATTATAACCATCCGAATAATAATGTTTGGAATAATAATTACACCACGACGTGGAAATGGTAAGTCATACGTAAGCACGTACGATGACATGTCATTAAAAGGATGCATTGAATACTGAAATATGGTTTTACCATGTTTATAATAACATCAAAATATATATAATATAATGGAGTTATTATTTTAGAATGGTAATAACAATGAATGATGAAGTGGAAGAATAAAGGAACTTGAAAAAGGGTGGTGAAATCATTACCTCTTCTTCGGGTTCTTTTAGATTTGATCAAAAGGACTCCTTAGGATGGATTTATGACTAATGGATGGCCTCTAATATGAAGTTAGGGAAGTTTATAGAGTATTTGGGCAGGGGTTGGCCTAACCAAAAGGCTTTTATGGTGTTAATTAATGAGAAGGGGGAGTGCCCTTTTATAAGAGGGGTGAGGGGCACCTTTGGAAATACAATAAATATTATTTTATAATAAATTCATATTCGGTTTATAATGGCTCCAATGTGGATTATTTAATGGTTAAGGTGGGTATGGGTCTAAAAACGCTCAACCAATCGGTTTTAGACAGGTTTGGGTCACTATATTAACCTTATCTTTTAGTCTTAACTCTTAGTTAATTAGTTTAACTATTACTGTGTCACTTTGTATTTTTATATTATATAGTTAATAAACATACTATATACATCCAAGAAACCCCAAAGTGGTCCATTAATGATACCCCTATCATGATATAAGTCTCTTTTCTGAACCTTATATTCTTAGGAATTTAATATCAATTAATAATATAATATTTTTTTAAAAACTCTTTTATGTCAATTTTGACACTATTGGCTATTTTGTTTTTGATAATTTCATAACAGCATTAATACTTCGAAAAATATTTATATATACAATAATAATATGTCATATTAACTTATAAAATTATTTTAATTTATAGAATGTATCAAATTACATTTATTTGGGTATTTATAATATCAATTATTCTAATTTTTCATTAATTAGGTAATTACTGCATCACCATTGTGTCATAAATAAATTAAATTATTTAATGTCTAAAAATTATTAATAAAATACCATTATGTAGGAAATCATTTTATCTTTAGAAATAATTTTATAGTCGAAAATTATACATATATAACACAATGTAAAAATTTTCTTTCTAAAATATATATGCTTATGTCATTTTGGTATTTATTTTAATTTAATTAAAATAACGTGTCCCTATCACCTACAAGTTGCTCCATGGGGTCCCAAAATCGACCAAAAGATTTCCATGGTCGGACATGTATCCAAAAATAAGGTTAGGACACATTTTAGAGTAATTTAGTATTATTATAATATAATTTTATAACTCTTATTTACTGTATTTACCCTTTAACCATGGTAAATAAAATATTTACCGAAGTAATTATTCAAAATGTCTAAAAATAAAAGTTACTTTTTTACACAATTTCAACATCTTGATTCCAAATATGAAATCCATTTTTCAAAATTCAAAACACATAAGTGGAAGAAATTAATTTAAAATTAATTCCCGTTGTTAAAACAAAAAGCATGTTTTTAAGAGATAATAACTGTCAAAAGATTGACACTTGTTCTTGTCCGGTTTAATTGTGAAATTATGTACAATGACCAACATTGTATTAAATGGTAAAAATATATTCTAAATATACATTAAAACCACTCAAATTCATAATTTATCACTATTAATTATTTCGATTTAAAAAGTTGTTTTTAATTAAAATTTAGTAATTTTAACTATTCATCAAAATATAAATGTTATCCGAAAAGTTCCAAAATTTTAACCTAGGCTAATTTGGATATTCCGAATACAAAAATGAAGTCCATTTTGAAATATAAAATTTATAAAATTTTATAATGTAGGTATTACTATTCATAACGGCTAGTTTGATTGGTTGTGGTGTGTGTTAGGACTTGAAGTTGCGGACAACATACGCTATTGCATTATTCAAAGGGAAGTGTTCCGTGGAAGATTGGGGTGTTACATGTATAACTCTATATTAAAAATGATATAGTTATTGAAAATATGAGTATGGAATATTTATCTTTTCTTTAAATAAAATATATTAAATGCCTTACTCTCATCCAAGTTGATTAAAATGGTTATAATGTTATCCTAATGATTCTTTTAATTGAAACACACTCATCCAAAAAAATTAGGATGAATGTTTTTGTAATTTTAATTTATTTACAATATTATTTTTTACACTTAATTACTCAATTTATCTTTTAAAGTGTTAATAAAAAATTTAATAAAGTTACTATTGATAATGCTGAAAAAATAAATGAACAATATTTAAATAATTTAGAACCTATGATTAAAAATATTGAATCCTTTTAAAAAAAATTCAATAAATAGAAGTTTATGTAATTGATTTACATTTTATCTTGTCAACAGGGTGAGAAAACATATTATTAATGATAAAACATGCAAAAGATTGAAACATTTGTAAATCTAAATTCATTGTAAAATTGATGCCAATGAACTATATTTTATTAAATTATTAAAATTTTGTCTAATTATACTTTAAACCAAATAAAAAATGTAATTTTAAACTATAAATTATTTTGATGAAATATATCTTTTTTAATTAAAATTTAAAAATTTCTACTATTTATCAAAACCTGAAACTTATAATAAAAATTAAAAAATTGATAGAATGTAAATTTTTTCATTTCAATTTAAAATAATATTTTTATTTTTAAAAAAAAAATATAAAAAATTGTCAAAATGGTGATTTATAATGTGTTCTCTGTTAAAATGCGATGAAATTATTTTATAGAAAAATATTTGTTTTATGAATCAAATTGTCTTTGATCTTATCTTATGACTAAAAATTATATTGGATAAGTATAAAAAATATTTCATTGAATATATAAGATATTTATATCATTAATATAATTCTCTAATTTTTTTATTTAATTTATTAGGAAAAAATGATTTTGGGATAATAAAAATAAATATTTTTTAATTAAATTCATTTGATGTATATTTTTATTTATAATTATTTGTTAACAAATGAATTTATATTATAAAACATGTGTTTTCATAAGTTAGTTGATAATATAAATAAATTTTAATTTAATGTCTAGGTAATATCTTATTATATAAAATATAATATTGTAATAATATATTGTTATTCAGTAAAACATGATCTTGCCTGTAAATCATGATGTTAAAAGAACACATCATTTTGTGCAACATAATCCAATCACAGCGCTATAAATACTGAAATATAATATAAGTGTTTCATGTAGAGTAACCTTGACATGGTGTTGTGTATAAATAAAGAATAACTTGGTTCTTTCATATCACAAAAGTTATATTAAGTGTCATGTGAAATGAAATGTATCAAAAAGATTAAATTAACTCCAAAATATATATTTCACAAAATATAGGGGTGTTACATTTCTAATGGTATGGTATAGCTAAATGTATCACACGTTTTTAATAAGGGTTGGGAGGTGGTTCCCTTTTATAATTTAAGTGAGGTGTAGTTTTAGAATTTATTAGAATATTGAATTCCAATGAAGTCATTATCAAGAAAAATACATCAATATGGGGAAATATATGAAGGTAAGTAATGATGTGTTTGTAATCCCATCAACCAATAAATTTTTTAATTTTTATGTGGTGTTTTAAAAATTATCTTTTGGATTAACCATTTATTTAACTCAAATTATCTATAACCACTTTATAACAATTTTTCACTTTTAAAGGGTAATAATATTATTTATAAAGTAACTATTAAGTCAAAAATTTAAAAATTATGTCATTTTAGACAATATATTATCCTAATTTTCGTCAATAAATATTTTTATAATTTTTTAATATTCTAATAAAATATATATTTTAAATTATCAATAATATCATTTTCTGACACTATTCATTCATTTTGAATTTAAAAAACTATGAAAAGGTTGAAATTTAATGATAATACTTTTACACATCAGAAATAAGCATTAAGTACCTATATCATTGTTATAAAATGATAATTGTTACAAATTACCTTACTTTTTACATTTTTAATATCATTTATTTTATTTTTTTAAAATTGAATAAATACTCTATTACAGTTACGTAAGCATTTAAGTTAAATATTTAATTCCTAAAAATTATTACTAAAATATAATTATAAAAAAATTCTCATTGAAAAACTCATTTATAATCATTATTATACACTTTTTGTATCTATTTAATAACTTAAGAAATTTAAATGTCAAGAGAATAACATTTTGGACTTTATCTTTAACATAAATATTATTATTGTCATTGTCAAGGGAAAATGTCAACAACTTTAAATATATTAGATTATTGAATGGACTTGGAGGAAAAAAATACATCCAATAATATAAATTTTTGATTTGTTTTTATTTTGAGACTTTATTATATTTTTTTAACGATAATTATTCCATTTTATCTTTACTGTGATAATTACAATTTACTATGGTTGTTATTCATAATGAAAAAAGTAAAAGTGAAAAATTTATCAAATTTGGAACCCCTAATTCAAAATATATAATCGTTTTTTCATGATATATTCAATTCCTCTAAGTGGTTGTAAAAAATTTAACATAAAAATCACAATGCAAAGAAATATTAGTTTTTTATAGACAAATTTTTTATGTATGATAATGTTTTTATTATAAAAATAGTTAATAAAATTTATTCCAAAGAAAATAAAATTATTATTTTATCGAAACAAACTAATTATATTTTAAAAAAAATTGAAATAAAATTTATATTTATAAAAAAATTAAAAATAATTTTTAATTTTTAATAAAAAAATGTATTTATCACTATTTATAGGAAAATTAATCTTTTTAGAAAAATATAAAAACAACACCAAAAGAAAATATTGATATTATGATTTCTGAAATGATATAATTTTTTATCAAATATAATTTCTAAGGGTTATGTAAATTAATTGTAATATTCTATCATAAAAAGCTATAAAAACCATTATTGAAGAAAATGTATTTTTGAAACCAAATATATCATTTCTAAAAATAAAGTGATTATACCCTAAGAATTAATCATATATTTTTATTAATTATAAAAATTAAATATTTATATCATAATTTTTTTAGTCGTATTCATACCTTCTAATAAAATGACATTGTATTAAGAATCAAATTTAAATAATAATATTAATTTTTTTTAAATTACTGTTACATGATGTAAATAAAATCTAACATAATTTCCTTATTTAAAAATATCATGTTGTTTCATTTCTCAAATGTTTTGATATTATACCTATTAAATATCAAAAAATTTATATAGATTTTTTTCTAGGTACTCTGTATCACTTTATTAAAATAAATTTTTTTATTGACTCTTACCTTATAAAAAATCAACATTATAAATTATAAAATCTACAATCTATTTTAGGTATTTATCTTTTGTATCCTTGTTCATTCATAACATAAATATTTATTTTTCTTAATTTTAATTTTAAATATATATTTTTATCATTAATTAATATATTCTTTATTAATACTATTAAAAAATAAATTTTCTATCCCTTTTATCAATATAGATTTCATCAAAATTATTTACTGTTTCTTTAAAGTATTTATTTTATGATTTAAATAATTTATTATTTATCACCGTAAATGTTATATTTTACATTTATTTATTTTCAATGATCCATTATTGGGGGTTTCAGTTTTAACATTGTGTTTAAAGTACTTTTTTTACATTTTAAAATTTATTTTTAATATGACATATATCGTTGTTTAAAAACAAATATTATACAACTATTAAGAAAACTCTTTCTGGGATTCTCTTCCATTTCACTAACTTTATCTGTAATATCCATCGTCTTTGTATTTTATGTTTCCTATATCACACTATAAATTATATTATGATATGTTTTTTTTATATTATTTAACTTTTAGTATCACATGATCAATTTTTTTCTACTTATTTGGTGATTCCTTATGAAAAATTTATATTTCCCGTATTTAAAATATTAATCAATTAATTTTTTTAATTTAACGTTTGATTGTTTTCATATGGAATACATATGTATATTTTATCATTATTTGGAGGGTGTAACTAGAATTATATATCCCTAAAATACATTGGGTAATTTTTTTCATCTCTGGAGATAATTATTGGACAATGGTCATGTTTCCCAATCCACTATGTTTTGGGATGTGGGTAGTTATTATGATGGACTAACCTATAATTCCACCTAAAACGGCATATAATTAAATTATATATTAAGCTAAAGATCTTTCCAAATATCCAAAATATATAGATAAGATCCATGTCATCTAAAATTAATAATTGAGAAGAATTTTTTTTGTAAGAAAAAGTAATGATCAAAGTACACTATGGAAAAAATGTCAAATAAATAACCAATACATACATATCTTAATATAAATATAATCTATAAAAACATAAAGAGGAATATGAAATCCCTAAATAAATCCTTTTTATCTATTAAAACTCAATATGTACCATGTCACCCACCCTTGGTCTCCCTAACATGAACCCACTAAAGAAAACAAGAGCATGCACAGTTTCTATAAGATCCAAAATGATGAAAACACAAAATGGTATAGAAGAGTGTGATCTATAGGTCCTAATATAATTCCACTAAAGATACTATGTAATTAATTCATAAAAAATTAAAATATTTTAAATTAGAATTAAAATAAATATGTTAAGGAACATTATTAAAAAATGGATTTTTAAACTTTTGAAAGTCACTTATCAAGGAAAACTTGTAAAAAATTCAATTTCACCATTTAAAAACTAAAAATTTTATGGATATGATTTGAAAACCATTTCACAAGATAGTGTCATGGAATACAAAAAAATTAAGAACATTCACATGATATTATGATTTATAAAAGAGTTAATATTTTGGATTCAAGGTTTATCAATTTAATAAATTGATTATTCCAGAGTTGGAATCAATTAGGCAATGAAAATATGGTTCCAGGTAGTAATAATAAATTTTTTCATGTATCATGTATCATGTATATGGATTTTATAGGTAAAACCTAGATAAGATAGTGATCGCACCATAGTGAATCTAGTCAAAATATATTATTATTGATAAATGGTCTTATTTATTTTCCCACAGGTCTCAAGAAAATTAGTTCCACACACACCTCCTTTTCTGGCCACATGTCTATAGCCTAAACCTTTCATGTTCTTTATGGATCCATTATAGGGGGTGTGAATCTTCTTTAAATTCATATATATCTAGTTCATCTCATCTAACTACCGTGGATCCCAAGAGTAGTCTAAGAGGTGAGATAGATAGTAATTATAGAAATATAAGAATTTAGATCCTTACCAATATCAATCATTGGCTCATTCCCTTAACATTTTAAATACCGAAATATACCCTCAAATACCAACTCTAGTCCCCCCCCCAATCACCCTCTACGTAAATAACTCCTTTTTGACCACACCACAATGGAAATTACAAGAATGATTCAAATTACAATAAGGTATTACTAAAAGAGAGAATCATAATAACGTACTAATCAGGCTTTCAAACATTAAACATTAAATTCAAAACAATTTTCTTTAATTCGACCTTTAAAAGGGTTTCTATACACACTTCCAGATATACAATTTCATGGTAATGAAAAATGGGCCATTTAAACAATAATTTCCTTGAAAAAAGACCCAAATACATTCAGAGAAAGTTTCACAATCTAAAAAGGCATAAAATCAATTAAAAACATTATTTTACACCCTCTTTCCCTGTGAATAAGTCACCCTTTTGAAATTAATTAAGAAATCCTATTTCAAAAAATGGGCAAATAATTTAGATACGGTTCTAGTTCATTTCAAAAATTCAATCATTTAGAACTATTTGTAAAACATCAAATAGTTCAACATATTTCATTAAAATCTAGTCATTTAATTTTATAAATAAATACCCATTCTAAATAAATCAACATCCACAAAGAATCATTTAAAAATAATTTTAAAGTAAATCCAAATAATCATAGCATTCAAAAAATAAAAAATGTAAGAGAGATCAAGATCACAAGCATTTAATTCATTCCATGTTCAATTCGAAGAGAATAATGTCAACGAATATTTCTCATGGTATTTCATGGATATAATTTATAGAATATGTGATCAAAATTAAGATACATGTATCTATAAATTATCAAGAAATATTAAATTACAAGATTACATAAAAGAATAGAGACACCTACATGTAAACAAAGAATCCAACAACATTGAATCTGATATGTGTTGACTTAGATACAGATCACTAGATCTCAGAAGAGATATCCTGATAGGATTGATAAGATATCCTAGATTAGAGAGTACACATCAACCATCCATGATCCAATGGAACACAATTCATTCATAAAATATAGGAAAAAAAAATCAACACAAAAGAAGAGAGATCAAAGGAAAAGAAGAAAGTAAATCATAGGAAGAGGATAATCACAAATATCGACACTTCGATATATCATGTGATGAGTTTGGGAGAGCCAAATTGCTTCATGAGGGCTCCCAAAATCTAATGGTTTGAATGAAGTTCATGTTAGATTAGTTTAGGGTTAAATAGTGGGTTTCAGAGTTTTAACTGACATCTTTGGGGTATTAAAATACCTCTTCAATGTTTCTTTGGTTAAATTTCATGGTTAGTACTCACCATGCACCTAATTGTGTGCCCTAAATGGAGCTATTGGAAGATATATATGGTTTGGCTTCATTGTTTGATTAATATTTCAAACATTGTGCAACCCTTTCTATTCTGGTTGCATAGTTTTTATAATTAGATACCGACTATTCACCCCTACCTGGGCTACATTAAAGGTTTAAAAATTTGGATTCATGGTTTTTAAAACCATGTTACAACTGTACACAGGCCCAAAACGTCAAAACACACCTAAAACACCATAAATAGCCAAATAAGTGATCCAATCAAAGGATTCTCAAATCAATGGGTAGAAACACCCCAAGGATTGAAACAAGATTTTAATGTGATGACCTATATACTCTATTATGTTATGAGGGTGTTCATTCATAATCTACTATGATATGTTGATATTGGAAGAGTTTTTTTATATATGTTATGATTTTTATTCTTATTCTTGTAGTATATTCCCATTATATGTCTCTATATGGCGTGATTATTGTCTCATGATTTCACATTTTTATTTTATGGTATATCTTATTCTTCAGAAATCATCCCAATATAGATCATTATTTCTATTATAAGAAAAATTATTATGTAATCAAGCCACATGATCACTTATTATGTTTCCATGATCTTATTCTATTAATCATTTCCTTTATCCTTTATTGTTCGTCCTCTCATGTTTACTATCTAATGATAAGATCCTTACGACCCATTGATATGGTATTCCCCTTTTTGAGAATGTCATATACCCATTTTTTTATGATTCCATTTTCCTCAGATGTGTGAGAATAATTTTATAAAAGATATATACTTAATATAATCATCTATGATAAATTTTTCATATGAAATATTATTTATATAATTAATTAATAAGTTTATATATCTAATATCCAAATTCAATAATCCTTTGTGTTTTTCGAGTGTGTTTTTTTGAGATAGTCCAACCATAAAATATATACATATTTTTTCATTTTACTTAAATATTCATTATATTTAATAACAAATCACTCCCTAGAACTTATAGGTTTATTGCCTTTTGAGAATAGATACATAACCTAATTATTTAAAAAAAATTAATCAACTTCACTAAAAAATATTCTTTTTAAAATATAAATATCTAGACATATTACATAGGTTTCCCTATTTCATTACCATAGGAATCGAGACATAAGAATACATTAGATTATATTCTCATTAATGGGTGAATATAATAGACATAAATCAATGATCATAAATGACCATAAGATAAAAATGAGGGCAAGAGGACATAAACAAGGTATACAATTATAACATAAGTAAATAATACCCAATTAAACATTGATCTAAAAAACTTGATTCAAGAGATTGATATTTTTTCATAACATATGAAATAACTAATAATATTGTGGAAAATTGAGTCATGAATCATGAGATTTTGAGAATAACATATTTTTTTATATGTCGTTGTGGAATATATATAAGCATATAAAATTATTATTTATGCCATGTCCCTTAATTAATAGAACTGTCTCATGGTGTATAGTGTCTAATAGTTGGTTGGGATTACACCCTAGTCTCTAACATATTAGCTCATGAGATATATGGCCTTACCAAGTTCATTTGAGGGCTATACAACTTTCAAGCCACCTGTCTCTTGGGGTTTGGGGTTTACTCTTCATTCCTTGTCATCTAATGAGATTTAAAACATTAACTAATGAATTAGAATGATATATAATTTTTATCCCTCCCATCCCGTAGTGTTTTGGGTTTACTACCCATTTATTGTCATCTCATGAGATATATAACATTAACCAATTTATTGGGAAACAGTATAATTATAATTCCACATCTATAAAAAATGAAAAATCATACACATGTATGTTACAAGAACAAGATCACGTGGGAAAGGAATTGGTTTTATATAAACATCCATATTATATTATAATAACCCATCTAGAAAAATTTATAGGATGGTATCATTAAATAATATCTCTAGTGAATTATAAGAAATATTAACGGATGTTGACATAGATGAAAAACATTTTTGAATAACATCATACAATTTAATTGAAAAATAAAAAAGAATTATCTATTATTTTATGGTAAATATTTATAAATATAATTAATTTATTAAAAAATAGAGTAAAAATTTCGTTGTAATAACATGATACAACAGATAAGAATCATATCAAAGCAAACCTATAATGATGGTAGGAATATGAATTCAAGAAAATAATGCTAAAAGGGGTCTCCCTTCAAAAAAATATAATTAAAATCAAATAAAGTAATATATCACACGTGTAGAAAATATAAAAATTTGATTCCGGCATCATAGAGATATAGAGAAGGTAATTTATAAAGGATAATAACGATTATGAACATAGAGGATAAATATTCCAAAAAAAGTATTTACATGTATTTTCTACAATTTGGGATAAGTTCTATTTTTTAATTTTTAGAGACTAAAAACCATTTTATGGGTAAAAAAGTATCATTAACCTAAATTAGCGATCTTCAAAAAATAAAAGGATTTTTTTGGTTCCAATGTATGAGTTTTAATTTCGGGTTGGTCAGTGTGTAAAATTCAATGTCGTAGAGCCTACGAAATAATATAAAAAAATTTAATATAATTATTATTCCCACATTTGAAATTTTATTATAAAATTCATATATATATTGAATTGAATACAAAATTGATCAAATAAAACCATATTTGGATCTGAAATATCGGTTTTACACTCTTAACAATGTTTCTTTTATTTTCACTGAGGTATTGCGATGCTGTGCCATTATATGTCGTATTAAATAAGGAATTAATTAATTAATAAATTAATGGTATGATTAATTTATTAATGTATTGGATTTAAAAATTAAACATTATGTCAAAAAATATCTATGTTAGGTCACATAAATATGGAAAATAAAATTATAGGAGAGATATCATGGTGTAGACCTTGTCGAATGATCATCCAAGTTCATGAAACAAGTGGATAATGTAGTGGATTCACCAATGATATCAATTGCAAAAACAATATTCACTAGTCATTGATAATAAATTCATGTAGAGATTTTATTTTTTATTTATCACTATTTTTATATCATAGATATTATTAATTAATTATTTTGAGTATTTAATCTAGAATTATCCTTTTCCAATCCCTGTTAATTTATAATTTTATTATCCTAATGATTTTGGAATCATTGTTGCTGAAGATAACAATATTTATCTATTTCTTTGTAACCCTTATTCGTAAATACAGTTTGATCGTATATGGTCATTATTGGTTATCACATTTTTTGTTTCAAAGATCCCCTATTCATCATGTATTAATCATCATAATTCGATTTAGCTAGTGATTATACCCTTCCCCTTGGACCGTTTCATTGTGTGATCTATTATTAATTATGTGGTTCAATGATTGGTATTCACCATTTTGTATTATGTTGTGTAATTCGATCATTGATGATTACATACAACTATGGAAATAAAGGGAACAATTGTTTTTGATCCACGTCATTCATGAAGGGAGGCCTTAAATTGGAGATGAGGATTCTGGAAATTAGTGGATAAAAATGACTTTTTACAATTCAAGTCACGTGGATGAAATGGTTTACCTATATTTAAGGAAAATTAGCTGTATAATCAAAGGAATAGTACTGATATCTGAAGTTATGTTGAATGAATTCACACCACCTTCTATATAGAATTTTGATCTAAGGTTTCAAACATAGTAAAATATCACAAGAGAATGTGGTCGGTCACACATGTTGTGTCACCCTAGATAGCCAGTATGGGGTGAAAATGAGGTATATTAATTGAGAGATATGGTAGTTAACACACCATTTATACCTAGGATACACCCTGTGCACCACTGATAAGATGATGACACAGGTAGTGAATAACACAACAAATATTGAACAGCACCCTATGTATTGTTATTCATATTACATTTCATGTAGTTGTACATGATCATGTTGTTAAAATGAAGTTACACATTTTGTACCCATTGTAAAAGTCATGTACATTCCTTTATATTGGATTGATACCTTCAAGAGGTCTCTTTTGAGTAGGTTTACATGTGAAATAGTATGAAAGAGACCATAATCTCCCTATATAGGGTCAGGTATCCCACCCTACTATATAGTAAATGTGATCTCATATCTATGGGACAATTGTTGATAGATTCCGGTTTCCTGATGTTGGGACTGGTGTTGGGATCCCTTATTTTGGTTTCCCATTTTATGGAAGTGTATGTTTTTTACCCTCCTCTAGATATGATATCCCATCCAATGGGATAGTAAAGATGGAATTTTGTATCTCCATGTGGACTGATTCGCGATCTTATATCATTACATTAAGCATTAATGGATTTGGGTATCCCAAAGTGCCCATGGTACAATCCTATAGTTGTGTGTTTAATTTCATCATCTGAGGTCACTTTTTTGAGTCATTTAATTATTTTAATAATTTTTATAGATATCTCTCATATCTCATTGTAATAGTATGGTATTGGGGTTTTAAATAAAGAATTATTTTTTGGATATCATTGATGATATAGACCATATTGCAATGATTTTTTCCCTTCTATGAGACTATCTAGGTTTATTTATTTCCATTGGGTAGTATGTTATACATTTGTATGTAATAATATAGTAGAGTTGATTGAGATCCCATATTTTGGATGTAGTGTGGATTCTATAATCCAATGTAGTGTAAGATTATTTATAATTTGTAGTTACTCATCATCCTATAGTTTCCTTTTAAATGAGGTACATAGTAATCTATCAATTTCAGGATACTTAGACTCTTTAGTGATTCAACAACCTCTAGATACTCATAAAAAATTATTTTTAGGGGTTTGAATGACCAATACCACACTCTGTTTCTAATATTTAAATTGTTTGAACATATCTAGGTATTTATTATTAACTAACATTCAGATACTCTTTATAAATAGGTTATTTGATCTGAATACATTATTTATTCCCTTTTATGGTTTTCATGGAATCTTGTTGAGTATATTTATACTAAAAATTTCATGGGATTTTGGCCCTATCTTATTGTATCTCATAAGATGATGTAATGGTTGGAGATGGTCCTGTGGATGTGTAGTCAGTGTGGATTTTTGATGTTAATTCCTAGAAACATTGGGCGGTGTGGTGTAGGTATAAAATTGTGGTGCCATGAGATAATGATAGCTAGTGATGTTTGTGCTTATAAAGGTCATATAGATACAGCCTCTATGTTATAGAATGTTTACAGTCTTCTTTTTTGGCTATTGAACGTATATTTTTTCCATTTTTTTATTAGGTTATTTTTACCATTAATATGTGTGGTTATTAATAGATTTATCTTGTTTTTTTAATGTATTATTTTGGTGGTCACATTTATATATATATACCTACTGGTTTACTTACCATTTGAATTGGAGGTATGAGACTGTAGTAGGTTGTTATAGGCTAAGTCCTATAAGGTGCATGATTTTATTACATGGTTGTAGTCATCACCCCCTAACCTATATGATTTGGGAATGGGGGGAAACATGAATTAATATTGGTCTAGTTTGGTCCCCAAGGGCATAGCTCATGTCCAAGTGTTATCGATATAGGTCATTCATAGAAGAAGTGTTCAATGATATTATTCCCGGGAGATTTGATTTTGGATGTTTGAGAAAAAATATTAAGGTGGTCATATTATTTTTAAAATACTATGGAAACCAATGTAAATTGGAGTATAAAAATAACTTATATACTATTTTATTGAAGTATCAAAACAATATGAATATGTTTACACAATTCTGAGTATGTCAGTTGTCTTTTTACAAAATTTTATTTTAATTATAAATAGAAAGAAGCACTTTGAGTCATATCGGTCACACCTTGTATCAGATTTAGGTTTGGATGATTCTTACACATCATAAGGTCTCCAAAAAAACTTCTAACATCCAATGATAGCATGATTTTCATTAAGTTTATTTTTCAAACTACGAACACTGCATATTGATATGATGTTCGTAGCAGAAAAACCTTTCTCATTGTTTAAATCTAGGATATTGGAGTAAGCTTATGTTCCAATTATTTTATGAGAATTAACCACAATGAGCATATGCGATTCCTATTCTCTTATAGCTTTCAAAAGGAAAGGTTCTTCAGCTAACAACATCAACTCAATATACAGTGTTGGCAGCTCAACAATGAAAATAAATGGAATTACAAATGATTTGTTTAAAACATAATAAGTATTAGATAAAAATGGAATATAAAATAAAATAGAAATATAAAGTAAAATTATGAAAAAAAATTAATTAAATAAGTTTTTAGAATTCACCTTTTCATGATGTATGTACACATTCTTTACGTATTTCCTTTTTTCCATAATATCAGTTATAGACGTGATGTCTAATCTCTCATGGGAATGAGAATCTTCAAACAAACCACCCCAACTCAAATAAAGGAATCCATCTGTATATGAAAATTATTCTTATATGAGTAATAATAAAAACAAAATAATTAAAAATAAATATGAAATAATCAATTAATTCTATGGAAGTCAAATATTCACGTTATTTTTATACATTATTTTATTAGGTATGTGGTCCATTCATATCTAATAAATGTTAAATCTTTTGGTGAAGATTATTTTTTTTACATTCATGGTAGTACTATAAAATTATAAATAAAAAACGTATTAGTAATTATTTTAAATGAAATAATAATAATATTAAAAAATACCACTTCTGGTATGCTATTTTATTGATGAGGTATGACCTATCTTAGGATCATATATATATATATATATCTTAGAGAGATGGCATAAGGGGAACTGGGAGTGATACCCTTCGTAGGTGACGATGATGACCCTACTACTCTCAAATCAAGGATATGTACAGAAGATGCTTGGGGTAAGAGGCCTCTTGATGAACCACTTAGTCACAAGTCCATGTTCTCTTTTGCAAGAAAGGGTGATGGGAGCAATGTAGTCCCTACGAAGACAAGGAGGAATTTTGCGGATGTGGTGAAGAACGTGGA
Source organism: Viscum album (assembly GCA_963277665.1). Lineage (NCBI taxonomy): Eukaryota > Viridiplantae > Streptophyta > Magnoliopsida > Santalales > Viscaceae > Viscum > Viscum album. The sequence goes on from OY728162.1 coordinate 135,511,862, forward strand.
AGGACCCTCATTCTCAAACATTTATGCCCCTCCGCCTAGGACAGTGATTTGGAAGGGGAAGATTGCTCATGTGTCAGTTAACCAAGAAGTGGTGGAAGAGAGGGTAAATTTATGCTAATTCTCAATCATTACGATGGTTATAATCCCTAAGGGGGAGCCACTGTGGAAATTACAGGATCTGACTAAGAGGGTTGCTGAGGTGTGGGGTTTTGATGACTGACGTATGATAGCGATGGGCAGGGGATACTACCATGTGGTCTTCTCCTACGATGAAGGGAAAAGGAAAGTGGGGAGAAAAAAGGTACTATTGCTCTGAATCCAAGTTTCCTGAATGTGCAAGAATGGAATAGAAACTTTTATCCAATGAATGACCGTAGCATGCATACTCAGCTATGGATCATAATTTATAAACTCAATTTTTTGTGTTGGCACCCGAGGATTATCTGGGATATTTTTATTTCTATGGGAAATCTGATTCGAATGGATCAACAGATAGATAATCCGAAGCTAAGGCATTATGACAGAATTCTGGTGGAAGTTGACATGGAAAACACGCTTGTGTGGGAGGTGGTTCTGACAACAAGGGAAGACAGTATGAGCTTGAGATCTTGTATGAGAGGAAGCCAAGGTTCTTCTCAACATGCTTGATCATCGGGCACACAACTACAAAATATAAGTTGGACATGTTTTATCAGTCATGCATGATGAAGGGGCATGATTACAGCACGTGTAAGAGAATGAAGGGAAAGGATAAATGATTTATGGAGCAACTAGAGAGCTATGCTGCTGGTCAAGGGACTGGGCCTGGGTGGAAGGGGGCTCTAGCCTTAGGGGGCTCTTCCTCCGCGGCAGTAGTGAATGATTTAATGCCAAATGAGGCTTCTAGTGGCCCTATTGTGGATATGGGGGCTTGATTGATGAAACCTTGAGGGATACTCCTCCTGGTGGGGATTCTGCTCTTGTGGTGGGCAGGGTAGATGGCGTCTCTCAGAATGATGTCGATGTGGGGAAGTGCATAAGAATGGGGGCTGACCAGATGGTTTTCTAACCTGTGATAGGTTTCCAAAGTGGTGTTGAGGCCTGAATTAATCAGCAGCCAGCTTCTGATCCAGGAGGAGAGTTCACTCAGATCTCCCCCTCCAAGGCTACATGAAGGAGGCTGACTGTGGGCAATGATCCCCTCCTCATGTCAGCAACACATTTATCCCTCTGAGTGGAAGACTATAGTCGGAGGAGGTATATGAGGCACAATATTCTGATGTGGAGGGCCTGATGCCTGCTACCGGTGGCATAGATGAGATGCGGGCTGAAGCAGGCAAGGTGGTGCAGGTGGAGGAAGCATATCAAGGCAGTCCAGGTGATGAGGAGTTTGCAGTGGGATTACATGGGTTGTTGAGTGTGGATAGCAAGACAATGCAGGAGGAGGGGATGATACCAGCAGATTGTGGCACAACCAGTATAGGTGCGGCTACTGTGGAGCATTATGGTGGAGTGGACGTGCTGCCTAGGAAAACTGATGTCGGAACACATGGCACAGGTAAGGATGCGAAGGGGGGAAAGAAGGTAGTCAAGGAACAGGATAACACCAATTCCCCAATACATGGCCTGAATAAGGGACATGGAAGTAAAAAAGAAGAAAGGGAAAATGCACACCTCAGTGGATAAGAAAGGGGGACCTCTGACAAGAGGTATGGTTGGTAAGAAATGAGGATCTTGTAATTGAATTATCAAGGGATGGAGAACTCCCATACGGTCAGGGCCCTTCGACATTTTATTCTGACCTATAAACCACTGTATGTCAGTATTGTGGAACCTAAAGTCATGTTCCATAAATGGAAGGGCTTCAGGTGGGAATCACTAGGATACAATTTTGTGGCCAGTAGTCAGTCTGCGTCCTCTATGGATCACTTGTGGGTGTTAGTGCATAACACCCTGCAGGTTCATTCATGTGACAGCAGTCCCCAAAGTATTCTGGTGAGGTGAACCAATGCTGGAATGAATATATCATTTTCTTTTGTTTATTCTTCCAACTCATATATCCGGAGGAGGGAGATATGGGAGGAGATAAAAGGAATCTCTAGGAGGATGAACCAAAAGTGGCTGCTTATTAGCGATTTCAATACTGTTTTGAAGCCCGAGGAAAAAATTGGAATGCATTTTAGTTGGATTGTTGCCTCTGAATTCTCTAAGTGTATTGATTTATGCAATATGGATTAGGTTGCAATTTCTGGCGATGATTTTACATGGTGTAGGTACACATGGGAAGGGAAATAATCCAACAAGCTTAATAGGTGCATTGTCTATATTGATGATCATCCTACATCGTTGGGTGTCTCTGGATTCACACTGCCTAAAAACCACTCTGATCACAACCCAATTGTGGTTAAGGTTGAGAATCAAGTGACAAGGTCCGCCCCTATTCCTTTTAGATTCAACAATGGATGGCTTATGATGCCAGGTTGTAGGGAACTTGTGGTAGAAGCATGTAAACTTGACACAACTGGATGTTTGCTGCAAAGAATGGTCGCGAAACTGAAGCATCTGAAGCGGCTGCTAAGGGAATGGACCAGGAATTCCTTTTCAAAACAGGATGTGATGATAAATAATGAAGAGGATGATTTGGCCATATTTCAGATTAGTCAGGGGTAGTAGATGAGGGTTTCACGAGCGGAAATTGCTGCCCATAGCAAACTTGATGATTTGTTATTGGTAATGGATGGATTGGGCATGAACCAATAGAATGTGCGGTGGCTCAAGGATGGGGATATGAATTCTAAATTCTTCAATTGATTTCACAATGAAAAGAGGGTGTGGGGAGGGATGAAGGTGATTATAATTGATGGGCGACTATACACGGAGGATGATGAGACTGCATTGGCCATGGTTGAGTATTTTAAGGGCATTTACTCTAATAATGGGCAGTCCAGCCTCCACATTATGGTGGACAACATTAGCTTCTGTAGTGATGATTAGTCAAATCACCTCTTAACTACTGCCCCATGCAAGGAGGAGATCAGGTCCACCCTTCTCTCTCTCAACCTGGAGAGTGTCCCGGGCCCTGATGGATTTACAAACAAGTTTTTCATGTTCTACAGGGACTTTTTGTAGAATGAAATAGAGTAGGCCATGAAGGACTTATCTCATTATTACATGGCACTTGGCATGAACTCATGCTTTATTGCGCTCATACCCAAGAAATAGAATTCCCTTGACATCACGGACTTCAGATCGCTGGCCCTTGGGAACGCAATACCAAAATTTATCAGTAAGATCTTGGTGATAAGGCTGGGTGGGATGGTTGATGGAATTATCACCATGAACCAATTCGGATTCTTCCCTGGGAGGAACATCCAAAAGTGCATATTCATGGTCTATGAGAGTGTCAACCTCCTAGTAAGGAAATCAAAGTAGGGGAACATTGCGATCAAGATTGATATATCTAAGGATTTTGATACATTTAAAGGGGATTTTCTCTTGGATGTCCTCAGGTGGTATGGCTTCTCTTCTGGATTTGTGAACATGATCCTCATAATTATTAATTCTACAATGCTGTCAATTCTTCTGAATGGGGTCCCGATGGGCTTTTTTCCATGCATTGCGCTTGCAGAGGATTATCTATGTAGGCGCATTAAGGATCATGGTCAGATGGGATGGTACAAGTAGATCAGGGTTGGGGTGAGTGGGAAGGCTCCATCATAATTATTAAATGTAGACGACATCTTATTATTTGGACAAGATTCATGGAGAACAATACGCTCAATTAAGGACCTCTTCAGCCACTTTGAGGAGGTGGTTGGTCAGGCCATTAGCTGGGACAAATCTTTGATCGTTTTTGGGAATGGGGTTCCGGTCGGTAAAAAGAAAAAGATTGTAAGGTATCATGGGGCGAGGAGAGGATCAACCCCTTTCCAATACCTTGGGGTCCCAATGTTTTGGGGAAGGGTGAAAAGATAGTAATCGAAGGAAATATCTTCTGGTATTATACATCAGCTGGCCAGTTGGAAGGGGAAGGCTATGTCACTGGCCGGGAGGGCCTTCTTGGTGAATTCAGTGATCACACTGAAGTTCGTTTATTCCTTCTCCATTTATAGATGGACGAGAGGCCATATAAAGGAGCTTCAGACCATTGTCTAGAATTTCATATGGACGGGGTCTCCGCATGAAAAGAAGCTGATCACAGTGGCGTGGAAGGACTGCATAAAGCTTGCAGAGATGAGATGCCATGGGGAAAAGGACCTTCGCACCTTCAATGATGGCCTGATTGGAAAATTCACTTGGTACCATATTACACATGAGGATGATGATAACATGATCTCAAATTTAATTACAAGGAGGCTCCTTAATGGTTATAAATACTATCTTGCCTCGTCTATTTGGGAATCTCTCAAGCATTCATATGGGAAGATAGTGCAGGATACTAAATGGTTGGTTTGCAGGGACTCAACCATGAACCGCTAGACTACAAAGTGGCTCACACATCCCAAGGTTTATCTGAACGTTCCATTAAATGTAGCCCAGATGTCCATCTCGGACATTATTCTACAAATGAAAATTCTTTTTATTGACATTCCTCTATAGGTGGAATCTGAAATTAATGGTTATGATTTCATGGATGTGGATGCCCTGATTTGGGTTCATTAAAAAATGAGATGTTCAACTCTAAGGATTTTTACAAGATAGCATATGGGAGTTCATATAGTGCACTGTGCAGGCTTCTGCGCTTCATGACTGGATTCATCCGGCCGGACAGGCTCTTCTTGATATGGAGATTGTGGAGGAAGAGGATGCCAACAACCGACCTGCTCAAGCGGACTGGTTTTCAAATGGCATCGATGTGTTCTGTCTACTGGGAAGAGGAGGATTCGATGCATCACGTATTTGTGGAATGTAGGCGTGCCAAGCAGTTTTGGGCCTACATTGAAAACATGTTCGGGATTGTGTTCGATAACGGTAGGCTGGTCTTGGACCTACTGTCCAGACTAGTTCATGTGAAATGCAATGAACAAATTCAAAATCTACTCTTGGTGGTAGTAGTGGCTGTAGTTGCAGATTTCGGGGAATCCCGAAACTGCATGTTATTTGGGGATGCACACTCCACAGTACAACATGGGATGATAGTTGTACATAGAGAGGTGTATTCTTCCTCCATGGTCCAGGATGGCACCATGTATAACACTATTGAGGATATCCGAATTCTGATGAAGCACAGTGTCTCAGGTAGGCCGTGCAAGCCTCAAATGCATAAGCATATTCGATGGAATCCACCCATTGCGTCTTGTCTCAAGGTGAATGTTGAAGGGGGTGTGTTGGGCACACCAAGTATGTCGGGGTGTGGGGGAGTGTTCTGGACATACCGAGGGTTTCTCAAAGGGTGCTTCTGCTACGCCATTGTAATTGGGAACACATTTGACGTTAGAATATGGGCCATGATATATGTTATCTGGTACATTGTCCTGTTTAATTAGAGGTGCATATGGATTGAATCTGATTTTCAATATGTAGTTTATTCTTAGAAGACTAAGACACATAATTTTCCTTTGGTGTGTGCTGCCTCAATGGGTTGATTGTCTTAACAAGGTATCACAAAAGCATCTAGAGGTCTCACATATCTATTGGGGGGCCAACTAGGTGGCAGATGCTTTGGCAAAGCGGGCACTTATTGATCATGGTGGAATGTGGTCTTTCACGACGCCTGATTATTGTGCCCCACATGTGGAGGCTGATAGATTTGGGGTGTTGTACACACAATTATGTAATAACCCCTTGTATGCCTAACTCCCCTACTTTTTATTTTATTTTTATTAGGGCCAGCTTCACCCGGTTCCTGGTCTTTTTTCTATGGCCTATCTCATAAATTTATAAAAATTATAACAAAATTATTTTTCATTTTTTTTGTTTCAAAAACTATGGAAACATTGAGAAAAATGAATAATATTTATATCTGTGTTAACATAGTGAAATAATAAAATATATACCCTAATAATTGTCAAGTTGTATAACATTCCAGGCTCCATACGCGTAATTTCTATCCTCATTCAATGAATTTTCATGATATTCATATACATCCCAACCATAATCGAATTCTCATTAAAAACTAATATATATTATATAACAAGAGTTTTTGTTCTAAAATGTTCAATGTAGTGTATTAAAAATTGAAAAATAACAGCATATGTGGTTCATTTGTTAGCTATCCAAGTAGTGAATCTAGGAAATAAGTAATTGGAGTATCCAAATTGACTACAATGAGCCTATAATGTTTCATGAAACACTATTACCCAACTAGGATTATCCATCGCTAGGGTTTTAACTGCACTCACTAAAAGCACTGTTAAAACCCCCTTTCTTAATGCTCGAAAAAGTATTTTTATAGTGGCTCATTAACAGTTATTTTTTTAGCACTGTTAAAGGTGTATTTAATGGAATTTCTAAAACTAGAAAATTATCAAGGTATTTATAATAATATTTCAATATCAAAAAATATATCATAATAAATTACTAATTCTCCTAAATGTTTTTATAATGTCTGAAACAGAAAAATGGAAAAGATTGTGGTTATTATGTTTGAAAATTAATGAGAGAGATTTTATTCCATATAAAAACTAGCGTCCTCTAAGAAGTATTTTCAAAGATAAATAAAATTCAATAAAAAATATTTGTTAATTATTTATGTATTTATATTTTTTAGTACTACTATGATTGTAAAAAAGAATCATATTCGCATGATGATAGATATTTACAAAGAAACGAATTTACATCCTACATGATAGAAGAATGTAAAAAATAACACAAAGATGTGACTACCATAGATTTAGTGGATTGTATTATATTTTTGTTTAATTTACTTTTTTTAGTATTACTCACATAATATTTTTTTATAAATGTGAATTTCTTTTTTTGAGTTGGGGTAGTTTGTTCGAAGATGCTCATCCTCATGAGAGACAAGACTTCAATGATGCAACTTATAATTTATTGAGAAAGTAATGATTTTTATTACACTGTGATTTCCTCATAATATTATTTGATCTCTACTATATTAACATAGCCTATTATATTTTTTTATTTAAAATTGAAATTAATATTAGAAAAAAAACAACTGACGAACTCTAAATTGTGAAAAAACATTCATATTGTTTTCATACATTAATGAAAATAAAATATAAGTCATTTTTTATGTGTAGGAATCAACCCCACCATATAATGTATGGTGAGTCCCGTATAACATGGAGTTTATATTTTTTTTTAACAAAATTGACATTAATTTTAGTTTAAATAACAAGTGGTATAATAGAAACTGGGCAAACACATTCATATTGTTTTAGATAGTTTTGGAAAATGATCCATTAGTCATTTTTTATGTGTAGGATTCAACCTCACATCAATATAATGCACGATATGATAGATATGAATAAATTTCTATCTTTTTATATAAAATTGACATTAATTTATTGTCAAATTTTTTTTGACATACAGAATATCATGAAAATACATACATATTTTTTTTGTACTATTGGAAAATAATTCGTGAGTCATTTTTCACATATAAGAATCATCCCCACCTCAATTTGTTGCACAGTGTGACTAGTTTGACTAAAAAAGCTCATTATCAGTTTACAAAATGAATCTTGATCATGAAAATAAATAATTAAAGGATTTCCCAAGCCCAATATTTAATTATTTATCCTATCTAACTCTCCCAAATTATGTATATTAGAGTTATGCAAGATACAAATTTATTTTATATCATAACACAACCCTATTGGGACTCCATTTGAGTTAGTAAAGATATTGACAATGACACCACAATTCAAAATTTAATAAATCACAGGCTGATGAATGTAAGTAATGGAATAATCACTCAAATGGAATTCTTTACCTTTATTAAAGACTTTATCCCACCATATATTAAAAACCCAAAATGAACTAATAGCAATATACATAATCAAACATAATCATTAGTAATAACCATCCCAATAAATTTCATACCCCACTAATAATTTCAATTGATAAATAATAGAAGAACAATTTAAAATAATTTTTATTACCACAACTCTGCATAATGTAAAATAAAATACATGAAACTTTTACTGATATATATATCAATATACATAAAATAATGTTTCACGAAACCACCTATAACGTATCCCATAAATATAAAAATATATATATATATATACTAAGTGTGGGTATATAAATATACTCAGTAGGTTCCTCCCTTAAGTCATGATATGATTTTTTTATTAGAGAATACAAATGTATCTATGAATTATTAAAATAAAAAATAAGTAATCAACTCAAGGTAAATCGGATCATTGTTTTAACCGCACAAATTACAAAAAACACACTCTATAATTCACATCAAATCTATAAATAGAACAATGTAGAATAATTATAATTTATATTAATCAAAAATCTCATAATACCAGTCTAAAATAATAATTTTTCCACAACCACAAAGGCTAAACACCACCCATGTCACATAAACATCTAAAATAATCATCTATCACTTTTACACATATATATTTATAAATTTAGCAACTATATGTTCATATTGATACATATACAATAGTGACATATATTTACAATATAAATCATGAAACATCATCATTTTCATGGTCCAAGGAAAAGTCACATTATGAATGAAATAAAAAAATCATTAATAATAACAATAATAAATACTCAATTACCACTTATCCAAATATATTTTATGAAACAATCCCCCTCTTGCTATAGGATATCACATTATATCACCACCAATCCATGAATATGAATCCAAATATATTTTATATATTCATTATGATTATAATAATAAATATTAATATCCTTTTACTAGTACCTTTTTAATATAAGTTCTTGGATATAAATGTCCATCAAATATAATAATCATATATTAATTATTCTCTACATAATAATAGAATTTAATGCATATTACTATAAATGGAAACAACGCACACACCCATAGTCCCAAAAGAACATGCCACACCCCCTATAATGGTTAACCCACCTATATAAATAACATTACAATGATTGTCCCTATGGCCAAGAGACCTGTAGTCTAATACATGGGTCTTCACCCCTGCTTGTAACCCTCATGTGTCACTGTATTGGATAATTGTATGCATCACTATGATCCAACTCTATATCCTATGTAACTTCATGCATAATAACATCCTTAGGGTTTATGCTAGGATTTGTATATTTCTTCCTTAATATTTTCATAAAATAATAGTTTTCATTCATTAATGATATGAATATGATAAGTTATCTGCCTCAATATACAGATAAAATAATTGCTTTAATTCATTATTGTTCTTTTTATAATCATCGTTCAAGTCATACATAGTGAATAAGAGGTCCCAAGAGCATACACCATTTTGGAATGAATAAAATATTTATGTCGTGTATGTCATGTGTGCTAACACCTTTATTTATAAGTAAATATCTCTAAGGGCATAATAAATTAATTGTGTAATTGCTAATTCATAATATTAAACTCCAATGTGAATTTATCAAATAATAAATTTTACTTCTAAAAATTATCATCTCCATATAAATCACATGTCTAAATCATAGACCTAAAAAATTTACTGAAATAATTCTCTTTATGAGGTATACTATAATAAATAAATTCTAATCAACCATAAATAGAATAATATTATAATTTGAAAAATAACCAAGAAATAATGAATTTTTATTTATAAATTTAAATAATTTCATGATTAAAACTATTTTGTATTTTCATTAAAATAATTTCAAATGATTTAAAAAATTTATTAGGATAAAAAACTACGAATTTTATTATTAGTAATTGTGAATTTATTTAATTTTTATTTATAAAATAATCCCAAAATTTATCCAAGTTTTTATGATATGAATTTAGAGGTCTATATAATTAATTACCCTAATGTATATTCATCCTAAAATTTCTTAAACCAAACCACATACCAAGAGAATTGTTTTACCAATAGTACATAATTTTGAAATATTTGCTTCAGAATTCAATATCAAAGAATCACCATCACAACCTCTTAACCGATCATGATATTAATTTTTTTTATATTTTTTTCACTTCAATGTACTCCCTTCCAAACCACCATTTATTCATAAAAATTTATTAATAAAATATAGTATCCATGTATAACCTTATATCAATAATATTTTCTATTTAATGGTTGATTTGTGAATTCATCTTCATTCTCCATATCAAACTCACACAAACCAATCATGTATATTATATCATGGATGTATTTATAAATATAATTTACATGAATATTAATTAAATAAATCAAACAATAGAGGTTTTTTTGTTCAATAAATATTTTCATAACCAAAACTCAATACCTTAAAGGAACTAATCATTTATGGTGATATCATAGTTATGAAAACAGATATATGTAATATTTTACACCATAATCCGAAATAATACATGATATTCCACAAAAAACTATTATGATATACGAATCAAATGTGCTTTCATAAAAAAAATAATCTTGAAAACATCACCAATTTTTAACATATATCCTTAAAAGAACTAATCCCTCCAAACATACCTCAAATTCTAAAACTAACCAAACAAGAACTAAACTTACACTATACCAATAATATTTTTTAATAACTATAGTCTCAGTAAAACAGTTCCCAAAGAACCACGAAACTAAATCCATGTGAAATAATATCTATAAAAACTAAATCCATAAATAAATTTTAAAAAATTACATCCACTAATATGGATTTTATAATTTGAATTAGTTATAGAAAAATATAATTCAAGTAATCACCATGAAACTAATAAAACAAAAACTCCCAAAAACGATGATATGAATTAAATATTTCTAATAAGAAATAAATGATAAATTTCTACCATTAATTATCAGTTTATAGATATTTCAAGAGAATTTTCCAATATAACTCACATAACCTAATTTACTATATAATTTTCCTCGAGAATTAAAAACTAATCTCATGTACATACTTGATGAAAGATAACTCTTATACAAACAAAGAAAACAACCTTATAAACACAACTAAATTATATATTTTCTTAGATCATTCCTTTACAACCTATACATCACATATGAAAGGTATAATACTGTAATTACATCCCAATATTAAAGTATAACGCCATATTTATTTGAAAAATGTAAACATACTACATAAAACATGTGGAAAAAATACCACACTCATACAAGAACTAAATACAACTTTATTTTCCCTGAATACAACAATAAATAATAAAAAAATTGTATTTATTACCCTCAAACATTTAGTTTTTAATAAAATGTAATAAAATATTCCATACAAAACATCTCAACATTCACTACTCCAATGATATTCCAAATAATAATATTAAAACAATTATTTATACAATATAATTTTTTTGGGGATCTTTTATATTAAATATAGATGATCAAAAGAACATAATGTAAACTTTTAGTACCACATATTAAGTAGATATTCAATAAATACCCATCTTGATGAATTATTTAATTAATAGTTTTATATAAATAAAAAAATTCCATGCATTTTGAGGATCATTATGATTCGGTGTTTTATAGAATTTTCTCATGAACTGTAAAAAATAATAATTAAATCACAATGTGCACACATCATGTTAGTATCCATTTTTTCCATAGAAGAATAATTTTGAAACATAAAAATTTTCCTTTTCCCTATAATATATTTAAAAATTTCACCATAAACTTATCTTTGTCCCTACTCATTCATATAAAAATAATGTAAAAATTTTATATATGTTTGATGTGCATAAAAAGATCAGTAATAGACATATAAATATAAATAAAGGGACTTATTAGTCAATGAATATTTATAAAAATTTATCTTTTTAAAATTAAAATTTGGGCTCCAAATTAACATTTTCTTTTACAGGAAATCATCTTTGATTCCAAAATATTTTTTTATACCATTTCATAAGAAATATTTATGTAAATAATATCAAAATATTTTATTTTAATTATTAAAAACCACTGGTTTTTTTCATATATTTATACATTTCAACAATAAAAAGTATAAAAATCCTTTTAATCTAAACTCTCTATCATTCTTTGTAAAATTATAATATTCTAATAAAAACCAATATAAATAATAGATAAAATATATGGTTAACTTGGGGCTTCATCTTCATATCCCTATTAAAATCACAATTAGAAATGAAATAAACTAATGATTAAATTAAAATAATTACATAGAAAAAATCAAATCAGTTAACATCATCCCTTCACCCAATGCATTGGAGATCTATATCGGGTAAACCTATCATAATGATCAATATCATGATGACCCATCATCATCAGACATATCAGAATCACCTATAATTTTAAATAATTTCCAAAAACCCTGACATAATCAAAACACACAAAATATTACATTTCCATCATCATACATATATAAATATTTTGGTCAAACATAATAGAAACACATTTAGATATCGAACTATCCATTCTATTTAAAACCCTTTTTAATATACCAATTCAAATGTTAAGGAATATTTTTATTTGATAAAAACATGAAATAGTAAAATATGTCATTATTAGATTATCTATAAAATAATAATCATGTGATTATTATAATTATTATACATTAATTATAATTTAAAAATCAATAATTAAATATAGGTATGAAAAATGAATTATGTTACAATCAATTAGATGGTGGTCCATAGGTAGGAAAACGTAATGTTTTCAATTTTCCTATCTAATGAGGGAAATAAGATAAGTATAAATTATCATTGAATAATTATTATAATAAATTAAAAATAATATTATATAATTATATTATCTTATATCTAGTAGTAACACGATGTGGTCCTAAAAGATGAATCACATCTCTTCATGGAGGTGGTAATCCAAACATACGCAAGAATGATGTTATTTTTTTCAAGTAGTTGAATGCTATGAAAATAGAAGATATATTAATTTTTTCTGGATTATAGTTATGTAATAATTTATATATTTATATATTAAATCCACCTTTATTACCATTTTTGAGATAATGTTATGGAAAATTTGTTAAATCATTTTTTGTTGTGGTAATCTAACATACACATGAACGATGTTTTCCTTCCCTATTTAATGGATGATGGAGATATATGTAAGTTATAAAATTATCATAATTACATATAAATATATATAAGCCAGTTATTATATTGTTTATTATTGTTTAAAAACTTTTACGGTGGTAGAAGAAGAAGTAAAACTAAATCATGTGGTTTAGAACTTTACTTGTTATTCATTAAAACTATTTATGTTTATACATAAAATAATCCTATGTTATTTTTACAAAAAAATATTTTAATATATTTAGATGTTTTATAAGTAAGGAATTTGTATAGTTATTGGCCCAAAACAGTATTTTTTATTTGTGGATATGAGAGTGGAGTGGGTTTCCTTTAATTAGTATGATATAAGGTTCAAATGAAATTAATTGTCAAAAAGATTAATATATATTAATGAGTTAATCAAGAAAAATGGCACCAGAATGGACCATTTATAATGATTACATGATATATGGATGAATTTTTTCCATAAAATAGAAGTAAGGCATGTGTTAGGTCATTTTAAACCTTATCACTGTTTTAACCATAAATGGGGTAACCGATTTTTACATTCATTATTAATCATTTAAAAATATTGGACTTATTAATTAATAATAATTATAATGATAATAATATATAGATTCTATTTTATCAAAATTAATTTAAATAAATGGAAGGGTTGAATTTAAAATTTAACCTGAAAATTGTGATGAATAAGTATTTTCATAAAAAATGATTTCTAATTATAAAAATGAATTTATACCAATTTAAAGAACATTATTGATTCCAGTAACATTAATTATATTATTAATAATAAAAATGAACTAGTTATATTTTGAAACTAATAAAAAACAAAATTTGGACTTGTGAATTCTAGAAAAGAAAAGATAGTTTTAGATAAAAAATCATTATTTTTTCATTATTCATTGAAAAATCAAAAATTGTAGAAAATTATCATAAAATTATTTTAAAATAATTCTAAAATGGTAATTTCAAAAATAATTATTATTTTCCAAATAAAAAATATAATGTTTTAAAATTATTATTTTAAATAATAGAATATAATTCATGCATACCTAATTTGGTTAGAAATATAACATTTTCCAATTGACTAAAAAATTACATATTATTCTTCAAATTAATTTGAATTTAGAACCTAATTAATTAATATAATAAATAAATGAAAATTAATTTATTATATTTTTTTAGATGTTACATTCTTCCCCCATTTTGAAATTTTTTCCATGTACATTTATTTAGTACATAAATAATTGTTGATATTTTTTTTTCATATAATTTTATTATTCCCATGTTAATTCTTGGACTGAATAGTTATTGTCAAAAAATTATAACATGGAAAGTGAATTTATTATAAAAACATGATTGTTTTCCTGAATCTATTCAAGTTGTTCCAAATAAGATTTTTTTTCTTATCATTAAACTACTTTAGTGCTCAAAACAATATATTCATCAGGAACATATTTTCATAACAACAAAATATGAAATACATCATCTTTCTATGATAAACGTGAAGGAAAGGCCTCTTGATAGAAATATAATCCATCATTCTATTATATTTCTTACCGTGAAAATAACCATGGACTTAAATTTGACATTTTAACAAAGCACATAACACTTTTACAGGGATATACTTTTTGAAAAACAAGTTCGCCAACCTCAAACAAAAGATCATTCCACTGGTAGTCTGCATAAATTTTATCTAATCTATAATAATTCCTCAGGTACTATTGAATCATCATCAAATTTTCTATTATTTCTACTACCAATCTTGGTTCACACTACTACATTTATCATACTTTTACCCAATAATCTAAATTCTTACACCGCTTTCTGTAAAATTATTTAAAAAAGATATATCTGTATACTGGAATAAATATTATTATTATATGAAAACTAATCCAAATTTCTATTTTGATAAAACATTTTTTGATAATCCAATTAAAAATAACAGATAATATCCTAAAATGTTCGAGTTTTTCACTTTGACATCCCATTATATTGAAAATGAAATGTAGTAGCCAAAATTAATTCAATACCCTATGAATTATGATGTACATTCCATAAATAATAGGTGAATCGTATATCATTATAAAATATAATATAAATATAGAATAAATATAATCTAATTATATCATTAACATAAAGTAATTATGGTCAATCCAAAGACATATTATCTTGAATGAGAATAAAATGATAATATTCAGTTAATTTTTCAATAATTACACAATCTACATTATTACCTTGAGAAGGATTATTTATTCCCCTAATGAAATCAACTGATATATTGAAAAATTTCAATTAAAGAACTTGAATATTATGAAATATAACCTTTGGTAATCTAAATTTAGCTTTATTCTATTGAAAATTAAAGTATTTCATAGTATAATCGAAAATACATTTCATTATTCCTTTCCACGATAAATGTTCCTAGAGGTCTCTATAAAAGTTTTTACTTACATGATGAACATAAAATAGAGAAATATTATCCTCGATGCATATTTTTTATTCAAAATGCAATTACTTTTCACAAAAAACCACTTTCAAATTATGATAAAAACGTCTTCATTATCATTATAAACTTGAAAAAACATTTCTGGATAGATTCTAATTTTTCTAGTATGATGCTATATTATTTTTTTGCATTCATAATCATGTATAACAATGGATATTATACATAAACCTAAAATGGAAAACAATTATTTCTTACTGATTTTTTTTTATCCAATAATAAAAAATTGATTAACCAAAGTATCTTATTCAAGAAATATCATAATTAATATAGCATTACCTTTCCTCCTCAATGTATCATATACTTTGTTTTATTTACCTGGATGGTAATGAATTATGATGTTATATCCATAATCATTCCCAACCATCTCATATATCTATTGTTCATATTTTTTTATTGAATATGAAATTCAAAATTTTATAATCAACATACATTTCACATTATTCAAAATATACCTGTTATCCATAAGTTTTTAAAACAACTACTATGGTTTCCTGTTTAAGGTTATGTTTAGGATAATTTTTATCCTGAGGTTTTTAATGACATGAAACAAAAGTATTTACCTAATCATTACACAATAAAATATTATGTTCCCTTTAATGAAGAATTGCTGTAGAAAAAAAGTAGCTGTTTTTGGATGGTAGGTCCAAAATTGGAGTATTCACTGATATTTTTTTCAATTCATAAAAGAATTCATATCATTCCATTAATTGTATAGAGAAAACAATTTTTTATGATAGCTTCGTTAGTGGGATAGATAATAGTGAAAATATTTCAACATACTGAAATTAATAGCGTTCTAATCCAAGAAAACTTTGAATCATAATAACATTTATATTTATTATCCATTAATTAACAATATTATTTTTACGGGTATCAATAGTTAAGACTTTTTTATTTAATATATGTCTGAGTAATGAAAAACATTTTATCAAAAAATATCATTTAATCATTTTTCATATAAAATATTTTCATTTAGGTTTTAAAGAATATTTCATAGATATTTTTCATGATCCTCATATCTTTTCTAATAAAACAAATATCATTAATAATAATAGAAAAAAATTCAAAATATTCATAGAAAGGTCCATTCATAAAATACCTAAATATAGTTGGATCATTCATCAACCCAACGGGAATAATCACAAAACATAATTCCCATACCTAGTACAATAAAATATATTAGGGATGTAATCCTACATCACCTTTAGTTGACAGTAATCATACCTAAGATCATATATTGAAAAATATAGATCTCATGTCTTCCATATAAGGAAATAGAAACTTATTATTATTATTGATGTTTTGAAATTATCAATAGTCAATGCAAAGCCTTATAGAATTAGTTTTATTTTTTAATAAATTAAACCTGAGAACCCTCTGGTGATGTTATAAATTGAATGAAAAAAATTCTCAAGCAATTATTGTAACTACATTTTCAATTATATTTGATCTATTTAATCCATTCACTAAAAGTGTTTTAAAATTGAATTGAAATCAAGAACTATGTCAATAATAAACTCAACTTCTTGGTCGGGTATAATACTAGGAATCTTAGTATAAAAAAATATAGTTATTATTTTTCTAATAGAACATAATTAATCTAAATAGTTCCCTTATTTTTAAAAATACAAGTAATATTACATTCATTTCTATCAATTAAAAAATTCTCATCTTCTTGATATGTAAACAATAGTATTAATTTTTTCTGATATTAAAAAAACACACATTTTGGAAGATAATTTATTTGGTTCTAAAATATATAATATAACGATAAACTGAAATCCAATCCATTCCCATGATAACATGAAATTACAAAAATGTTAGTAAAATATGGTTTACAGTGAAAAATATTCCACAAATCATAAAAAAATATCATTACAACCAATTTTTTCATTAATATTATCCCCATGTGTTTTTAAAAAAAATCACTTACTCTATTTCATGATTTGAAATTTTCATTTTCAAAATAAATATCCTAGAAATTAAATAATGCATAGACCCTGAATCAAATAATACGTTAGAATAATACGACTGATTGTAAATTAGTTCACCATACACTTATTCTCAAAATACAATTTATCTCAAAATATATACATTTTCTTACCCAATAAGTGAACTTCAGAGAAAAAGTATTTTCAAAAAAAAATCATAACAATATTTAATAAAAAAACTAAAAAATGTTTCATGGAAATCATGATAAACTCTAAAATAATTTGTCATAATGTTATATATTTCAACGTTGAGAAACATCATAAAAATTACATTAAACATTAGGAAATTTTCTTACCTTGTAAAATAAAAAATAATTTGGTAAAAAATGGTTGCAACAATGGATAAATAATAGTGGTATCTTGGGACATCATCTTTATATAACACATAAAATCATTCTTACAAATGGAATAACCTTCCTATTAAATTCTAATAATCTATTGGTTGAAACCAAACTGGTTAACTCTATCCATTTTTCCAATGCATTGGGAATCTATATTAGGATCACCCTTCATCATGAGATATATCAATGCCACCCATTATCTTGAGCTATATTAGGATCACCCTTTATCATAAACAAATCCCAAGTACCGTAACATAATTATAATAGAATAGAGAATGTTTTACATCATCATAGTTTTAAAAATATTCCATTCACCAATAAAAAATACATTTCTAAATATCAAAATATCCATTCAATTTAACAACATATTTCAATGGACCCAAAATAAAGTGAAGGAATGATTTTTTTTGAAAAAATAATGAATTATTGTAAAGAAAGAAAGACATAAAATAATGGTTACAACATGAGGATAAACTTTTTACACTATTTAAGTTAATATAAAATATTTCATTTTCATTTTTTTCAAATTGATATATATAAAAAATATAAAAATATTCTTTTACAAAACACTGATAGAAATTAAAATGTGACCTAAAATAAACTTTATAATTAAATTTTGTCTATATAAATACATCCAAAATATACCTTCATTAATATGGATATGGAACATAAAAAATAAAAAAATAAATCACTAAAACATTTAAAATGATTTTTAGGTAAAATGTCACTTACATTGAGTCTTAATAATTATATATATTTTTATATCTTACTAAATAATAATATTATTTTAATTATTAAAATTATATAAAAACATATTAAATTTATTCTTCGTTTTATTTTATTTCATACAATGTTATATAAAATTTCATAATCAATTAAGTTCACATAGGATGTTTGGATGTTATTCTGCTCATATTCCCAAACTGACTTAGGTAAATTGACAATGTTAAAGGATGTCACTATTAAATCATCCCTTGAATAAAAATAATGAAATAACTATCATTTATATATATTAATCATACTATTTAAATAATACATGATATATGGATATGAAAAATGAATTATGTTACAACCATGACTATAGTAGGGCACACATATCCATGTGTAATGATTTCATTTATACAAGAGCATGAGGAAAAGAAGGTAAGAGAAATTTTATATTTTAATAATTATTGAAATATTATTAATATTATATTTCACATTTATAAAATTTTTTATATTTCATAAATTTGATGTGGTCTTGAAAAATGAATCACATCTCTTCATTGAAGCGGTAATCAACATGCATGATCAAATGACATTTTCCTTTTTTTAATGGATGGAATGGTAAAAAATAGATTATATGTTATAGATAAATAATATTAATTATTTCATGAATTTAGTATTTATAAAATAAATACATTATTACAAAAATATATGAGATGAGGTAATGGAAAAATAATTCCATCTACTCATAAAAAGGTAGTCTATTATACACATGAATAATGGTTTCATTTCCCATTTGATACAAGAAGAATATGGATATAGTTTAAGAAAATAATATATATATATATATATATATTAAATATATTTATGTCATTTTTTTCCATGGTTTAAAAATATTTTATGGATTTATAAAATGAAATCATACAAAAATGATCAGTTTAGAACAATACCGCTTCTTCAGACAACTTCTTTGGGTTTATATATAAAGCCTTCTGAAGTTGATTTTAGATAAAACCAAGGCCTCAAGGAAGTCGTGAGGGAATTAAATAATTGAACTAGGTATATATTGTCTTTAAACAATCCACTTTGTTTTTAGAGAGGATAATATTGGGGGTTTCATTCTATAAGTGAGTAGAGGATACACCTTGAACTTTAAAAATTATCAAAATAAATTAATGTATTACCCAAGAAAAATGTATCCAAAAAGTATCATTTATGAATATGAGATGATATAAATTATAAATATGGTCATAAATTGAATGTTTTTAATTTTTTGGTCATTTAAACATGTAAAACATTAGGTTCACCTCTGAGTAAACCTGTTTTAATAATAAATTTGGAAAAATATTTTTACTAAGTTTACATTTAATTGGGGAAAATTTAATTTGAACTTATTAATGAATATTAATTACGATGAATAAATATATATAATCTATTATATCAAATTCAATTAAAAAAATCCACAATTTAAATTATATTGAAACACAAAAAATGTGGAGAAAACTATTTTTTCAGAAAAATTCCTTTTTAGTATAAAAATAATTATATACCAATTTCAAATATAATATTAATTCCAATATAAATAAATATTTTAATTATAGTCAAATAAAATAATTTAATTTTAAAACTAATTGAAAATATAATGTTACTTTTTAAATAATTGAAAATAAAATATAGTTCCCAATAATGATTTGTTTTTTCACTATCATTGAAAAATCAAACATTGAGAAAATTCTAAAAAAAATAACTTATAGATAAATATTACATTTTGAGTAAAAAATAAAACCCATTATTTCAATTTAAAATTCCATAATTTGGAAATACATCTTATAGAAACCCATATAATGCAAGAAAACACATTTGGGTCCGAAATATCATTTTTTTCCTTTTGAGGGAAAAATTAACAAATATTATTATATTAAATATTACTATATAATATCTAATTAATTATTGTTAATAAGGTTTTAAAATGATTTTCCATATCATTTCTTGTGTATATAAATATTAATCAAATGAACTTTTGATATTCCTAAAATACCCACTTTATATTTTCAACTCATCTCGAAATTATTTACCAATCATGTCCAGAAGATATTCATGCCTTTAAAATAAATACCACACAAAAATACCGATAAGATAAATGAAATAACCAATTCCATAAAATAATAAATAATACATGTTTTTTTACGATTATTATATTTTAATTACCATTATACATAAATATAGTTATTAATTCAAAGAGACTCATGAAATTGAACACTATACATCGATCTTATGACCTAAAATTGAATGAATTAGAACCCCCTCATAATTATTTAAAACAGTATCCATACAAAATATAAATACATAATAACTGTTGGGAAACACACATATTCATATCTCCAAAAAACATTCAAATATTTTTGCAATAGCATTGGGAGAAAAAAATTTAACCTCAATAAGTCGAAAAATATTCCCCAAAACTAATAAAGGAAGTTAAATACTTCAAATAATAAGATTGGTATTTCAAACAAAAATATTATGATATGAAGAAATGAGGAAACTAAAAAATAAATCTCTTACTTGGAGAATCATTTATTCCATTCACATACTCAATAAATAAATTATATAATACCAACAAAAACATTAATCATATCAATAAAGAAAAAAATTTCAACATACAACGTTTCTAAAACAATGAGTAAAAGAAGATGTCAAAATAAAACACCCTCAACTTGTTTAAAAATATATTCAAACACTATAATTATTCAACTAAAATATATATAACATTTACATACAAAATAGCTCATAAATTTTTTAATATTTTTATGATTTTACAATAGCTACTTTTATCCAATTTTGACCGATAACTTGTTGACCATGATCTAGTTTTCTTCTTGCTTTGAATAATTATTAATCTTGTTCATTAGAATTTTGAAAATATCCACCACTAAATTAATATGGAGAAACCCAAAAATATAAATTATATATCATATTTCTCATATAAATTTTAATAAAAATAAATAAATAAAACATCGTATTCAATAAAACTAAATAAATGATTAGGATGAAGTTATCCATTGCAATTGATTAAATAAAGAACAATCGATAAATGGATGGATGAAATATTTAATTTAGCATCCAAATATTTTATTATTTCTATTCACATAAATAAACATATTTTGTTTCATAACTACTAATTATATACTTCTTTTCCCACAAATTTCCTACATTTATAATCCGAAATAATTTTTTTTATTCTTCCAATGCAAAGGAAAAATACATTAATAATGTTCAAATCCATGTAATGGACACATACCGCCCTTATAATTTTTAATAAATAACACAGAATATCAATATAATAATGTTTTTATAATATCTCTTAAAGGATTTGTATGTTTTATTTAATACATTTTAGCTTTCCACCTCTATTTCTAAATTCTTTTCGACCCTTCATGAATTTGATATCCCTGATTTCTAACACAATTATTATGTGATTTAGACTAAAATTATAAAAATTTATGGATTCTATAAATGATTCATTATAATATTATATATTTTTTCAATTATCTATCCAAATGGTAGTCATAAAGAGTATCATTTTCCACTCATCACTTTTTAGTACATGTAGATAATTTTATTATATATACAAAAATGACAATGAATGAAATGGCCATCAACTGGATCCCCAAACAGTACCCTAATCAAACATCCATTATCATCAAGAGTGTTCTGTCATCCATTACGTTTTAAAAACTGGTGTTAGAGTCATGGTTAATAGTTGGGGAATAATTTACAAAATATTATTAAAAAATAATTCATAATATTTTTAATGTTATTCATGATTCATTTATATGTTAGACATCGCCAAGATGGGAATATAATCTATCTATTGTATGATATAACATATATATTAGAGATACATAGAATAAAAGAATAAAATATAAAAAATACCCACATATATATATATATATTTATTGACAATAAAACAATATAAAACAATCATATAATTATTCCCATAGACAAAATTAGAGATTATACACTCCACGACATCAATCTAAATAAAAGAAAAAAAGTATAGACAATGATTCTACAAAACACGGCATCTCACTCAGATAATTCATGGAGATTGAGTCCCCTAAACAAAGATGAGTACCCAGTTAGCTGAAAATGAATCCAATGAGTACCTATATACATCTGGGTACCAGAAATAAAACTACTATAATTGCATGTTCACTAATGTGTATATGCAGGGTATGGGAATAATATTAAGTAACCGACCACCAATAGTGTCTCAACTAACATAGTGAATAAATAGATTTATGCACGAAAATGTATATTAATTTACTTATATATAAAAAATAAAATTATTATACAATTGTTACGATATATAAACCATAGAAAATTAACGACAGTAAACAAATTTCATCAATCAAAAATTACTCCCAGAACCAGTACAGTTTATATCGGAATAAACCAGCTTAAGCCTACCTCAGAATCTAAGATAAATGTATATAATAAAGTTAATATGAAATACCCATCCGGAATAAAGATAATAATATATAACAACATTTTCTAATCATGAAATCTAAATATTCATGAAAGGATATAATTAATAATATATAAGTGCATTATGATCTCACCTTATTCCATCACTAACCAGTATATATTTTATGCAATCAAAAATATTAATAGGACACCTCCCACATGCCTGACATCACAAGAATAAAATACCCATGTACACAACAAAAAACATAGTACCAAAACATCATTATTCAATGACATAAAAATATTAAATATAACTAAATTGTTATTCGATGGACAAATTAAAATTTTAAAAAAAATTAGTCATTCAAGTATCTATTTAACATAAACAAAAGAAATTTCATTACTGAAACATAAAAAACACTAGTGGTTGGATAATCAAGGAGATAAATAGGGAATATAAAATAGTTCATATATATTAACATAAATCCTAATGAGACACTCTCTATGAAATACTAATAAAAATTATGAAACAAATAAGGGAAGCTACAAAAACATAATTAAGATATCATTCATCCATAATGAATAATTTATAAAATTAATTTTTTTATTCAAAACATTATTTATCTCTAATAAAATATTCACATAGGTGAATCAAACACTTACTATGTTATTAATTGATTTAAATACCAATCTTGTACCCAAAACATTATCAAGTTGATCAAAAAATTGTATTATTAATAGTAAAGAGTTGTTTAAAACTCATTTCTAAACATGTCACTTTACTAAAAAAAGTAAAAGAAATACATTCAAAACAATAGTATAAAATAAAAGAGTGTAAAATATAAATATAACTATATAAGAATATTTATGTAGAATTAAGTGCCATAATTATTTTTTAAAAATTTAAACATTTATCAAAATGGGATTCAATACATAAATATAATATTTACTTACTTTTTTATGAAAAAAAATTAAACTGTTGATTATAAATCTTGATATTCAGTTGAGAATCTGAAAAATTCTATGAAATAAAAAATTCGTTCCCACTAATTCAACCTTGTCATTATTTCATTACTAGTGAAATTATTAACCTAGATAATTATTGTATTAACTATTAATTCATATATATTATAGGGGTAAGAAATTAATTACTTTTAATACATTACAAAGAAATAGAAATCATACAAAACTAATTTATATTAATACCATTAAAAATATATATTAAAAAACTAAAATGACCTAAAGAAACACAACATAAATAAGAACCCAATATTACTTTTTTTATTAAATTATGGCTTAATACATATAAACATTAGTGATAATCTATCAAAACAAATTTAAAAAACATGACCAAGATGTGTGACAAAAACAACCATTTATAAATAAAAATTCTATATTGAGATTTATAACATTTCTATGCATGAACTTCTAAAAATGAACAAATTTATATGAGTAAATAATATAAGGAATAATTTTAACTTATCAAAATATATAATTATAAAAAATGAAAACATTTTAAATAGAATTTTCACTAGAATCTATGAATAATAATATATCAATAATAATATATTCCTGGTGAAAAATATATTACGAAATTATAGACTCTATATAATAACATGAAAGGATTCAATAAATATCTAATACAAACAAAAAATAAAACATTATATAAATTATAATGTTAAAAATAAACACTAATAAATAAAAAAATTCCTTCACTTATAACTTACATTCCTCATTTAATAAATATAAGGACATAAATAAATCACGTATTTATCAAAACCATTATATAGGGTCAGGTGAAATTCATTTTAAAAATATTTTCCTAAAAATATTATTGAAAAAAATCATTCACAATTTTAAAAATAATATTAATATTGTTATCCATTACTAAAAATAGTCATTATCATTTCATATACCTAACCTGGAAAACACCTTGAAAGTTGAGACTGAATTATATAATTAATCCTTCATGAGATCCTAAAATTATAACTACCACCAATCATAACATAATATATATGTAAAAAAATCAACATCCATAAAACAAAATTTAATCAACCACTATTACTGAAGAATAACTGATCCCAAATGAAACCTATGATACAACTCCTTAAATACCCCCAATAGTATAACAACCAGAATCCCTAATATATCCAACCTTAAGAAAACCATTACTTTAATCCCATAATGTTAAATCACAAAAATAAATGATACATCATCCTCATATTATCATAACAACTATAAGTATATAGAAAAACCCCATGATTGAATTCTTTAACCCAGAAATATGGAATCCTCAAGCTATAAGAGAAATCCACCTCCCCTTATTGAAATCACAATTCAAAATATTTATCCTCGATAAATGAAATTATAATATAGGGTTGTGAAGGAGAAAAAGAAAATATTTCAAGGAGAGTACCATGGTTTCAATGAGACACAATTCAATGGGTATACCTTTAATAAAGGGGGAATGATGAAGGATAAAAATAGTGAAATAGCGAGCTCTCATAGGGTTATATATAGGAAAAATAATTCAAGAGATTATAAATTTAAATAAAATAAATTGATTGGAAATTTTCATTCTACCACATATTAAAAAGTCTTACAGTCCACAGTGTGCTCGAAAAAATAGTGGGGCCACCCCCACTAACTTGTCTATAGGGAACCCAGTTGGAAGAGATCGGTTACCCAATGTACACCTCTTTCCACCAAATAAAAAATTAAACTAAACAATTTCATGATATTATAACTCTTTGATGCTCTACTCAACACCCAATCTTCAAAGACTATTTTGGGCTTCCCTTAATACTAAAAATGGAATAATTCAAAAAAATCTAAAATATTCAAAAAAACACATATTTTTTATTATTTTAATTACAAAAATAAAATTTCAATTTCACATTTATTTTAATCATGTGGGCACATGTCATACAAATTCTATACCATATCACTATTCATCTAGAAAATTAAAACCTAACACCCGTAAAAGATTTTATAACACATTTAATCATTAACTCGTAGATTTCTGACAAAATTATATCTTAAATTGCTTCCATGATTTCATTGTGAATGTCCCAAAATCAATCAAAATCATTAAATATTGCATGATTCATAAAAAAATCTTGTGATCACATAGAAAATAATTAATATATTAATAATCCATAAATTTAAACACCATGTTACATATTATTATAATAATTACAAATTTTCCACATTTCTAATTTATTAAATAAATATACATACCAAAATGGCTTTAAAAAATCATTTTAATTTAACAATCATATATTGATGTCATTTTCAAAAAAAAATATTTTTACGCAATTAAATTATAATATTAGTATAATATTGTATAAAAAATTATTATTTTACATATCAGTTATATAAATTTATAAATAACTATTTATAAATGACCATTTATTTTAAAAAGTACCTTCAATTATTTGAAAAAATGTTATAGAATTACATTATAGCTATTTAAATTTACTAAAAAAAGTACATAACAACTCATAAATAATCAGATGATTATCATATAAATATAAAATGAAAATGTAATGTCCCAACATGGCTGACTTGTAATACGGTAGTAGAACCAGTGGATCACATAGCCTTATGTTTGCCTCTTCATATGCTAGAGGCTTCCAACTAGTAGTGTGGGTGTAAGGAGGTGATGATAGGTAGACTATACCCTCATTATCAGAGTATCACAATGGTATAACTGATAAAAAATAATAGACAATAGCAGAGGAAATAATAAATGAATGAAAAATTAGTTTAGGAATAATATAAACAAAATATCAAATATGGACAGCACCATTGTATAAAAAAAGAATGCATGTCCTAATGATGATAAAAAACTGAAGAAAATGACTTATAGAAGAAAAAAATGTACAATATAGATAAAAATACAAGAACTAAAATTAAATTCCAATGGGTGATCCATATAATAATCTTCAGATCATGCTCAGTTATGTGCACCCAACTCCCATGTAAAAGCAAAAAGTTCAAGCAATCAAATTCGGTCTTATAAATATATGGTCTACTCGGGTACCCCAGTGCAATGGCGGCCCATGAGAGATGAGAGATAATAATCCTACTAGGTTCCCATCAATGGTGTCAACAAATGAATCCATTCCATGGAATATAATATAATGTATTGTGTATTCAAAAGATGAAATATAAAAAACCAGCACTGAATAAATAAAAAACAACCTTCACTAGTTCCTAACAGACACTCATCGACTACACTTGCTTCGGATCATAGTCGGAATAAGTGTCTGAATAGTAATCATAAGTATATAGTAATAATATATACATAGTATAGTTATATATTTCATCTAGCTATATAAACCGAGTTTCTTCTTATGTGTGTTGACATATACATGGAATAATATTTTCTTGATGGACCGGGGCATAACTTAGTCATCAATAGTTATCTTAAAAAAAATTATAAGATCATCCAAAAGGTTACATTCCCTAAAATGCAATAGAGTGAAGGAAATCATGAAAAAACACTCGAGGTGGTAGGTGAGCCTCTATAAAATCAATATAATTATGTTACGCCGTGCATAAGACTAATTCCCATTTTGTATCACTGGTGTGATAAGCCATGAAATCAACACCTAGTATAAGGGATCGTGATATTACATGCTCAACATAACCCTTACCATCATTCTATAACCTATATATAAGGCGTAATCACATTAATTATACAATCCATGAGGAAATACCTCTCATTATATATTCTTATTCATCCTTTATAAAAAATGAATAACATTTAAATTATGGAATCTACATAGAATGAAATAAACTTCAAGTAGTTTCCCCCCATTCTCAACTCATATCATTTTAAACATTTAATTCAACGCACAGAAGTCGTGCTTATTTTATTACAACAAGTGTCATGGTTGTACCACCCAATTCATTTCCATTCCACATTATACCATTTAATACATTCATTAGGACAATCCATCATGAACATGAAATTCAAATTAATACATTAATTTTGATTAAACAATATGTAAAATAAATTTTCAAGGTTTAAAGGTCCACATTGAATGGGTCATGGTTAAGAGAGTAATTTCCTAAATGCAAAATTCCCTTAATAATTTGGGCCAAGAACATGGGATGGGCTCTTTGGTTTGGTAAAACATGATACAAAAGTAGGTTTACAACATAAAAAATGGACATGTCTCAACATTCTATATAATAAAACTTGATATAAAATTATAGAAGAATAACCAATGAAATTAAGAAAAAATATTTCAAAAAACTAATCATCACTTTTTATTTTATAAAATAGCACACATTATCTAATATTTTTTTTAATAAAAACATGACATTATTTATAAAAAATTCATTAACCATAATTTAATTAACTATTCTATTATAATAACTTAATTCATCAAAGTGGAATTTTGAAAAAACTACAGTACATGTAAATTAAATTTATAAATTTTAAACATGCCACATAGTAGGAGTTATTCCCTCATGGGAAAGTGTATACAAGGGGAAAATCGATTATCAATCCAATCCAAATGATTAAACTATGTTTCAATAATTTAAAAACATTTAATTACAAAGGTAATATCATGTTGGAAAACCGATTGGGTGTTCATATATGATGTTCACATCCTCTACACTACTAAAAAGGAATAAATGTATGCATATCTTGGTACAAGGTTTAATTTTATTTGGTGGAAAAATTTACAAAGCAATGCAGGGTAAAGGCCAATGTGCGTCACATAGAAAATAATAATAAATCAATAATAAATTTTGTATTAATTCATAGAGAAACTACCTTAGGATTATAAAATTACACTTATCCATTATTATGTTTTGATTTGATCTGGTTTGGAAGAAATCTATGAATTGGACCTTCTCCTGGAAAATAAGGAAAATGATCTTATGCCACGATAGCATAACCGAGAGGAGACTGAATGACGAATGATCAAAATGGAATCAAGATCTTACTAATAAATATCCATAGAGACCGATGGTGATCGAATAAGAAAAAAATTTAGGATTTATTATCATGCCTAGAATAAGGAGCATAAGAACCCAAATACTCCATAGGGTAGAGCTCATGTGTGTGATAAAGGAGAAGAAAAGCGAGAATTAAAAATAATGATTAATTAGGGGAAAAATAATTTTTCCCTCAAAACTGGGTCACACAGTTTGGCCTAATGGTTTGTCCAAACTATTCACCAACAGTGAAGCACCCCCTACATAGGAAGCAAGCATTCACTGTTTGTGCCACATGGTTAGCCTAACCATGCGATGAATAGTGTTATTGTACTACCCAAAATGGCACTAACCATGATGTCTATGTGCACTGTTTTGGTAAAACCCATGGAGCCCATGCAGGGCATTTCCTCTCTCTTGCTAAAGTTGCATGGTTTGATGCTTGTGTCTACACATTTTTGTACATACCGTTCTCCTTGTGAATAGTAAGAAAAACATTTATTTCTAGGGTCAAATTCTCATAAAACTCAATGAGACACCTGTGAAACCTCTAAAGACATTACCTAAGTGTAATAGAAACACATTGAAGTATTATAGCTCTCAGAATTTCATTCTAAATCCCGGTTTAAAAAATTGGCCATCTAGTAATCAACTAAATTCAAATTGCATCCTAATTTTTCATTTTCTTGAAAACACATGTCGTTGGAGAACCAATATATATTTTTCCATATATGAACAAATTCAAACACTTTCTATAGTTTAATATATAACTAAAAATAAGTTATATGCTCGAGAATCAAATTTATATAGAAATATTAATAGTAAATTTCCAAATTGGGAATGGATAACTAATCATTGGATAACATATGTGAATGTGGATCTAGATAATTAAATAGAACCAAATATCGTATTTGTGGAAAAAAATATTACATTATTAGTCATTTTTTATTATTTTATTTCATTCTCATTTAATATTTTTAATATAAACAAGATTGATATCTCCTCATGATCCACAAGATAATATAGTTTATAAATAGATGTAGAAATTTGTCCCAAACTGATCCCTATTCCACTTCCTATGTTTCCATTATTTCACAGAGTGGACACTAAAATAAATTGTTCACTTATAACTATGGTTCCTAGAAAAAATTTCTATATATCCCATGTTACATAGGTTTCCACCAAATCTATGTTTTTTGAAATTCACATTTTATACCCCTAAGTCTCGAAATCATATCTCTTAGTTAAAAATCCCAGATAGCTCAAAAACACTGAGTTACCATTTGTAATGATAGTAATATTGATACTATAATTGTGCATAATTCAGAACACTATACATAATATATAAATTCCCCAGTCACCCAGGGGTAGGAAATCAGAATCATAGGACCTAGATTATCATGGGGAAAAATTTACCCTCTATGATTAGCAAAATAAGATATAATACAATTTTACTAAAAATAAAGAATTAATCATTAGTATATTGGAAATATCCATGATATTAAAATGTAATGTTTATAATAGTATATAACATTTATGTACGATATTAATTTAATTACATAAAGAAAATAAAAAAATCACATTTGTATAAATGTAGTTAAAAAATAAAAAATATCTAACTATCATAGAATAATTCCAATAAAAAATTAGAAACTAAACACTCCATAAAATCAATCTAAATATAAGTTTTGAAGTTAAAATAATAAATGTAGATCTGTCTTATTAGACATGAGATTTATACTGATTGGGTTCTGTAAACCAATTCCAACACCCACCAAATATAATATTCATTCAAGAAACAACCTATAGAACTACTATTACATGAAATGAAGAAAGATTAAATACATGCTAACCCGATTGTAAATTTTGGTTATCATAATAATACACTGTAATTCACCACTAATAGTTCCATGTCAAACACAGTGAATAAAATGGTGTATGCATGAAAATGAATATGTATTAATATAAATATAACAAATTATCGTTTTTAAAAATTACCAATTGAAATCAAAAACACGAAAACAATCACTACAGATGAATATAAACTATCAAAAAAATACCTATAGCAATATAGATCATACATGAAAAAATCCCCTTTGTGATTAGCTTAGAAATTTTTTTAAATAAATGTAAAAAAATTTATATTACAATATTAATCATATAAAAATTTTATAGTTTGTACCAAGATAGAGAAATTCAGCATCTTGTCCACTCAAGAAACGGGACATAGTATAGAATTTTAGGATGATTTAATACCATGTCATTCAATCATTGAATGGTATGTTTATTATATAGTGTAAAATATCATTATAACACATTCCAAATTATCCATATCTCAAAAATTTAACACACATATGTGAAAATCATAACATAATATCAATGCAACCTAATTTCATGCTACAAAAATATCAAATATAACAAATAATAGAAAATTGACAGTTTTTCTAGTATAAATACCTTATATTCATAATACATGGAATAAAAAATACTTGAAATAGATGTTTGGTAGGATAAAAAATGCAGTAAAAATAGAAAAAAATATTCATTACATATTAATATTAAGGACCTATAGATTTTGGTTTTATTATATTTTATAATAAGTTGTATTTTTTATATTGATTATGGGATTATTTTGAGAAAAAAAACATATTGGGATTTTAGTTGGTTATAATTCCTAAAAATTTTCATTTGGATGTGGATTGAGGCTCATGTGAGGCCTTAGGTGGTATGGTGGAAGCTATAAGTGGTTGAATACAAAAAACAATTGGAATTTGATATATTGTAGCCATTCACATCATTACCCATAAGGGTCATTTCATGAACGTGGTATAACGTTGGTGAAACCCTGACTCAAACATTTTTGTTCTTTAAAAATCATTTCATGATAATAAATATTTAGGGAGAATAGATTAATCGTTTGAATCCTATTGACACACCATGAATCATACCCATGTGGTTGTTTTGGTGGGGGAATATCTATCAGTTCGTGGATAGGGGAAATCAATTTTATGGGTTTTATAGTGTTCGGATAGGCCATTTATTAGTCAATTATACCTTTTCCACTCTTTATACCCCTTGATATAAGATAGTTTTATGAGATTTTAACAGTGATTGAAGGTATGTTCGTATGATTCCCATGTCTTTACATCTATTTGTATCCATTTGATACATCTTATTTAGGTATGATTTAAATTATGTTATCCACTATAACATGGTGGAAATCATCCCAGTCTATGTGTATTTTTATCTACTTGTATAATTGACATCCTAAGAAATTATCTTCATATTCTCTAACACTATTTTAGTGACCGTACCAAACTATATGGATTTATTCGATGTTTTTACCCACATTGGATAAAATTGGTCATTACAAATAATGTATTAATTTGTACCTTAATATTAATTAGGCTCGGGTTCCTGTTGGAATTAAACCATACCTCAATTCTTGATGTTTCAAAAATTTTATAATAACCAATGATAAATCGGTTGGTATTGATTTTTTAATTTCTAATTAATTAATTATAAAATAAAATTAATAATTACATATACATTTATGTGTGAGGATGGTTCTTACCTGAATGGAAGTGTCTTGGTGGGATGGGATAAGGTTTCATAGATCTCAAAGAGTGTTAAATCCTTATTCCAGGTAGATGAACCATATGATAAAATTTCATATTAATGTTTCTATACAAGACTGAATGCCTATATAATTGAATGTATTTTAGAATAGTGTACAAGTATGAGTGTAGTACATAGGTGAGATAATGGGGTGGAATTCAGCCTCTTTGTATGATACAAAGTTTTCTATAGAACCTATTTTAATTTTGGGTCACCCAGTCAATATATCCCCATGTGGTTAGGGTGTTCTCTGAGTTGTCTTGAGTCATTAGAAAGGTCACAGGGTATAAGTATAATGAAATATATCCTAGTTTGGTTTCTAGTGTTAGTATGTTGGAATGTCTATCTTGGTTTTGGGTGATAATTTTGGATAAAATTGTTTGTCTCTTGAGTGATTGGGACACCAAGGGTGGTGTATAGTCATTATGTGTGGTTTGTGGGACATTTCCTTTGGAATTTTGATGTATGAAATGAAGATTAATTAATTATAGATTAGGATAAGTGATGGATGTAATTAGGGGAATGGATAATGAGGACAAGCCTTTTCATGAGGGATATATCTAGAAGGATTAACATGATTGAGATGGGAATCTATTGGTTCATTAATTTAGGCCATAACTTGACTGATAATGTAGTGTTTGTAGAATGGGTCTTGTCCTTTAGTGAGATATCTTGACCAACCATATCTTTAGTGAGAATGAATGGGTCAAAATATGAGCAAATGACCTTTTAATGAGTTTCCTCTTTCTTGATAGTTGTCAACCCTGAGTAAGGAATCTTTGGTTGTGATTTGTTGTGAGACATGCAGGATTTTACCAACATGGAGTTATATGGTTGCAAGCATGATATGGACATATTATTTTGACATGTATCTCTGGATAAGGGGTTAACGTTTGGATTCTTCTCTATAATGTGTCTTTAGGACATGGATGGGAATTTGTTATAATATAATGAGATGATTTGATGACTGGATAATAGCATGACACTGATGTAGGTGTGGTTAGGAACCATGGTTTAATTGTAGGAACATTGTGTTCTGAGAGGCATGCGTACCTTATTAGGTTCCATGGTTTCTATGTTAACATAAGATGAATGGAGAGTATGTTTATTTATTTATTTATTTTTACCAATTTATAAACATTCATATGGAGGATTATATTAGGGATTAATTGGTGAGACCTTACTGAGTTTTTTTCTTACACAATTTCTGAGCATATCAGTTCTCATAAAGGCTTTAAATTTTCTTATTAGGCTAGATCATGAGATATACAGTGGATTGGGTTGGAGCATCTCGATAGGTATCTAATATTGGGGTAGGGACAGGGGATATTTAAAAGTCTTGTTTGTGTATTTATTCTTTTTTATCATAGATATGGAATTTTACAAGTGGTATAATGGTGTATGTTTTATATGAAAACACCATTTGATATAGCAATGTTGTTTTAATTTTTATACTTCATGTTATAATTCTAATGGATATATATGATTCTTGGTTATTATTTCTATTGTTTGTTTCCATCTAGTTTGAGGAATAATCTCCGTATTTTATGGATTATTTCTACTATGTTAGTCATAAACCTCTATTATATGGGGAGGAATACTTCAAGCCATAGTAGACACTATATTTGACGGTGTTACTTAGATGATGTTCTACAAAGTGGTGTTAGATCCTTCTCTTTTTTTGAGTTTTATTTTTTCTGTAGTTTCAATAAATATGGGCAATTAATATTTCAGATCATTAGGTGTGTATCATATGAGTTATTTAAGAACACCATTTCCAATATAATGTCCATGTTACTGGGGAAAGGTAATTTTTTCTATTTTTTTGATGTTACAGATGTTGGATTTTTCTTTTTATGATGCACATGAATTTAGGATTTATGATATATATGTTTTGTATCTAGGACTATTGGAAAATGTTCGGTCATCATGCATTATATTTTTCATGTAGTATTACCGTGATATATGCATGACTGTGTGTGATCATTTTACTATTGATAGCTTCAGCGTGTTGAAGTGTCAAAAACATATATATGATGTTTTCCCATAAAATATTTTTATCGTGGAATTCAAATTTTTTGGACTATAATTTTTAATCATGACTAAATTTTTTATTATAGGTCTAGTGGGTTAAGTGGAGAGATTCTTCCGATGATGAGTATACAATCTCTATGCTAGGATGATGAATGGAGACACTTCTAGGGTCAGTTGTAGTATTTGATGCATCAATATTTGAATCATGTGGAGTTTAGTTATGAAATATAATTCATGGTAGATGATACGAGGATCATAACATATTTCATCAACGTTTTATGGTTTGGTTACTTCATGTTTAAATAATAACCTATATGGTTTTTTCCTATATATCTTCTTGGGGGAACTCTACTTAATCATACATGGTGGTTCTGTCAAAACTCTAAGGAATTATGAAGATTGGAAAGAGAGAATTTGTGAGATTTTGGGATGTGATGAACTTAGAGTATTTCTAGTATCAATTTTAATATCATTTGGATTCCTTTACTTACTGGTTCTAATCACAAGTTCAGGTATTATCATAGGATATTTGGTGCATGATAATTGTTTTTTAACAATGCTCATTTGGAGAGTGGTCATGTGGGTAGCCTTAACATAGGGTATGCCTCAATCTACTAGATGAGATAACATTCAATTGGATCATGTTCATTGGATTTGTAATGAAAAACTAGGATCTAAGTGATATGTATTATGGTTGTTTTGGTTTGTTTTTATGATTGATTTTTATTGGATTGTGCAACTATTGGGTTTGCGTGAGACCAACTATGATTGGGGGTAAAAAGTTTTCAGATGGTTCCCATTGGTTCTATCTTCACTTAATTGAGGATAGTGATTATTGTTAGGGATTTTTCGGGATATTTTCTAGTGTTCAAGGGTAGAAGTGTGATGTTTAGGTGTAATGTTTTTTTGGTTTTTGAATCAATATTTAGTCCACATTTGATTATATTGGATGTTTTTGGGGTTTGGATGAACCCATGTGGTGGTATATGTGAGTATAGTGGTAAATAATATGTTGTAATTGTGGAATGGAGTTATTAATGGGTCTGGTATATTCCATCAATGATGATATGTCACATCACAGATCGATCAAGTATCACAGCATGGTCTATTTATGTTTAACCGTGACATAAGTTCTTGGGTTGACATGTTGAGAGAGTGTGGTCCAAGAGAAGAAAAATGCATGTTCATTTATTTTACTTCATGGGGTGAGTTATCAAGGAGATATTTAATGAAATTCATATGGCGGTGAGTGATCTATTTACTATTAGAATAAGTCATTCCTAGAAGGTCGGAAATAAGAATGTTGGTGTTTTATAATGGTGACTTGGAATGATCAGGGCAGACACATCAAGATAATATGTTTGTTAATGAATGTTTTGTGGGACATGAAGTTAAAATATTTTAGTTTGGATGGGGAGTGATAGTGATACTCCAATACTGAGTAACTTCAAATCGAAAATGGGTGAACTCCCCTTATATCAGACAATTCATCTGTGTGGTAAGAACAATCACTAAATGGATGAGATGAAACTATGACTTCAGTGTGTCATAAGATTAACTAATATTTTTTTCATTATTTTATATGAAATTAGAAATATGGATATGGTTTTGTTTGGAGTCTGTGTGTTGGAATCAAACATGGTAAAGGGTTACCTTGATATAAGGGTGATTTAGATTAGTGGGTCACCAGAGCTCATGGTGAGAACATAATGAAAGTAGCTTGTGGTTTCTGATCCATCCACAAAATTACATTATATATTGGGGTTCAGACTTTTTTATGTGAATTTATATGATCATGGGATACCTTCAATAGATAAGGTATTCCATTCAAGTTTTTTATGACACTTAAGTGGGTGAATCTAATATTTTTTATGTCAGCGTTGGTTAGAGGAGTTTCACCTAGTTTTTTTCATAATTTTGCATTTGGAAATAAAATAACTACATTAGGATTAATCTACAAAACCTGGTTAAAGGGTCATTATATATCTTGAAATGTGTTTTTGATACACCATTCCTATGGTTTGTATCATAAGGGATCAGAATAAACCATCTCGAGTGGATTATTATAGTGGGGAGAACCATAATCCTCAGTAAAAATAGGGTGATTACACTGATGGGGGTTGGAATATATGGGTGTGGTGAGTGCCTTTTCAGTGTTGGTGATGTTGGAGAGATGGTGGTTAAACTTCTGGGGAATATTTCATCTTTATGAATTTGTGCAGAAAAAAGTTCATTGACTGTCTAGTAAACGGACACATGGATTTCTCAGATAAATGATGATAAATTTTTTTGAATAGACATGGTTCTAGGGTTATGAAAACATCTCGAGGATGAGAATCATTATGGAGAGGGGTTCGTAATGCCCCATAAATTATTTTTTCATTGATCTTTATAGGAATAAGTATTTTTTGTGAGTGTTTTTTGAGATCTATGAATCATATTAAGGTTTTGAGTATATATAAATCCATAAATGGTGATTTTGGATTTGAATAGAGTCTTCATGTAGGCGTTGAGTTCTCATGTAGAAGATCAGGGAGGTTTAAGCTGAAAACAGCTGAAATTATAGTTATTTGTAGCCATTCAAACTATGAACATTAGGGGTCATAGTATTAATAGTGATATAGAGGGTTGAACCCCTTTCATGAACATTTCAAGTAATGAACCTTATTCTATGCCTTAAAATTTTCGTAGGATAAGGATTCATGGTGTGAACCCCCTGATAGCAACGCGAATCATGCCCTATTGTATTTTGTTGGTGAGGAAACATTTCTATTTTACGAGTCATTGTCCTTAAGTAATATGGGGGTTAAGATTTTGGTAGAGTCGATGTCATTATTGGATATCCCTCCCATAATCCCTTTTTAACATTTATTAGAGAGAGGATGATTCTAGTATTGTTAAGTGTTGATTACATTTATGTTCATCTATTTTTTCTTCTATGATTCTTTTCATATATACCCTTCTTATTTATCTTGGTTTTGGTTACATTTTCTTAATGATTTAGACTAGTTAATTGTGTGAATATTCCCAACAAATGGTTTTTTTGATTGTCTTGTGTAGAAGATACATTGTGACAACTTTCTCACATCATCATACACTCCTTAGATAAATTTATTCCTCAATGTTTATTTTTTATGATTACTACATAATTTGGATAAAATTAGTAATTAGAACGTGCAGTAAAATTGGGGATTTTTTAGGGAATTGGTTTTTTTAGAATTTTGGAAGTTTAATGCACTATATTTCTTACGGTTTTAGTGATAGATGATGTCCAATTAGTATTATTCGGGTTATTCCCATTTGGTTGTAAATAATTAATATATTGATAATATTTATATATAATTATTTTTAATAGCATGGGATAGATGTCTAGGGGAATCGATGTGGATCAATGGGATTGGATAAGGCTTGAATGATATTATTAAGGGGTTTACTCTATATTCTAGGAAGGTGACCTCTATGATAAAATTTCATATGCATTCATAATTTTGAAATTCCATTATTGTCTAATTACATGGGTTTTTTTTATGGTTTAAGGATTAGTATAACTCTTTGGAAAGATAACTGGGTGTCATTAGACCCCATATGATAATACTAATTACTCATTATCACCCTGGGTAATTTTAGGCCACCTAGTGACTATGTCACTATGGGATGATGTTATTGGATGTGTTGATTTTGGGTCTTGGGACGGTTGCATATTATGAGTAGAAATGTAGGATATCCGTTACTAGGATCCTAGGTCTAGTTTTTCTGGAATGGGTGGAATAGAAGAAAATGATGACGTGAGAGACATTTTTATTTATCATTAGTGATAAGGAAATCCCCCTCAATGATGGTGGAGTGTCTATATTTGTGAGGTAAATGTGATAATTCCTTTATTATATTGATGTATGGGATAGAGGGGGTTATATGGGTGATGATTAGAGGGATCTCCCTAAATAGGTTTGGGATGGGACCTGGGTGACAATCAAGGCAGTTATTAGGTGTTTTTTATATGATTATTAGGGGGTTTTAGATGGGTATTATACCTCCACTATTGCAGATTGTGTCTAGTAGAGTTGTTTGGTTGGGGATGGTCCTTGTGTTGAAGGACCATGAGAGAAAATGGTCTTATAATGGTAGAATTAGATCACGAGTTCTAGGTTGGGTTGACCATTTTAGAAGTTTAGTCACCAATGGGTGATAAATGTGAGATTTTATTGATTTTAAAATTCTATGAAGGGTGTATATTACATAATATATTCCAAATAGGAAAAAGATGGTTATAGTTTTAGGTTAGGTGATAGGTAACAACCGACTAGTTCCCTTTGATCAGTTTTTGAGCTTTGTGATGGACTACATTCTCTACATGTGCTATATGTTTTATTATAGTCAATAAATATTACTAGGGGAGTGGATCTAGAGGCATATCCTTTAAATGAGTGGTATTACATGGAGTTAAACCTTGAGTTTGATGTATTCCTAGTGTGCATGACGTCGAGACATACCCTGAGTGATAAGATAATGATAGAGTAATGTTTTTGTCCTGTAGTGGTATGGAATGGTTGGAGGTTTCTGAGTGGGAAATCCTGGGTTTAAAGATGGACAAAGAATCTCTCGATGAGTTTCTTCAGTCATGACAGTGATCTATAATGAGTGGGGGATTGGTTCATGATTTGATATGAGACATGGATGATAGAACCTTCATAAAGTTATCATCAAATGGATTGAGATGTGGACATATGATCATTCACTATCTATTTGGGTAATGAGTCGTGGTTTAGATAACACCCTAACATGATTCAGTAGGAAAGTAATGGAAATAAGTGGTTTCATCATGATATAATTCTATGAATGGATTCAGGCTCAACATCAAAGTACGTATATTTCATGTCATGATGACATGTTTCGAACATGATGTCATAATGGACATGTGTTCTTTCTCAGGTATCATGGTGGAATGGTTATCACATGATGACCAAAAAATGATTTTTATTTATTTATTTATTTTTCTCATGTATTATAATGAATATTATGATGTATATTAAGGTTTTTTGGTGAAAACCTATTGAGTTTTATGATCACACCATGAATGGAAATCTCAGTTCTCAAGTATAACTTGTGCTTTCTTGTTTAGGATACAACATGGGATGTGAAGTGGATTTGGCATGAGTATCTCAACACCATAAGGTATTGGAATGTGGAATTGGGATTGAAATAATTATACTATATATATATTTTTTCTTTTTTTCTTGTATATGAGATCAGCCCAATGGTAAACTGGTGATTTATTTGAAATCGAAAGTCTTGTTTTATATCACTATTGTCTTGTTTTTATTGTTTATGCACTGATTATTATCGATGAGAATGACGATTGGTTAATTTTTTTTGATATTTTTTCCACTTTAATTTGAGGGTATATTCACCTCATTTCATGGACTGGTCCTTCACTTCTTTTTAGTAGTCTCTAGCATATTGGGATACAGACTTGAGGCTATTTAGAACTCATGTTCAGATGATGGTACCAGGTTGTGGCATCACATTATTAGTAATCCCAATGAGTATCTAACAATGTAATACTAATAAAAAAGTATTGAAAACATAATTTAATGAATTTTAAATAATTAAGAAAGTATTATTTTTTAATTATTATGGTAATAAGATAAAGACTAATTCAAACCCTTCTTTTTCTGATACTTTTTTGAAATACATATATATAACTTTTACCCAATTTATATATTAATTTAAATGAAAATTTTATACACAATTTATTTTAAATTTAATGTAAATCTCATATTATAAATAATAAATATTAGTTTAAAATTTCTTTCCAAACATAATTGTTTACTAAAAGAAAATATATCAATGAATTTAAAAATAATGTTTAAATGGAAAAGAGTTTCCTAATAAACATATTTATAAAAATATAGGAAGGGATAATAGATTTTCCAAAAATAATTTTGAATCCAAAACATTAAAATCAATAAATGTTTATGTTCAATATTTTTAAAAATTAATGACAACAAGAGTTTATAAATCCAGAATCCTAGTTTTAAAAATAAAAATTTATAAGGCTGAAATTTATTCCTTTCCACTTATTCAACCTAAACATTATCTCGTCATTGATGTAATTCATAACCTATGATAATAATTATTCATTAAAATATAATTTATTTTGGTTATATAAGAAATAAATAAATTTTTATTAAAATAAATCACTACATGAATTCATCACTATGGTATATTTATATTATTCAAATGGTATTTTTAAAAACTATGAACACATTTACTAAAAAGAATCAAAATAACACAACCTAAATATGAACTCAATATTATATTATTTCCCTAAAAAATGGAATAATACATATGATCATTTCAATCAAATTATCCAAATATATTTATAATTCCTAACAAGAACATTTTACAAAAACAATACACTATGGACATCAAAACCATTTGATGTTTTATAAAATTTATATACATGAATTTCATTAATTAAATGTCTAAAAATAATAAGATAACACAAGACTACACTTTATGTTAATAGAATATAGAATTGTAGTATAATAAAATTCTTTATAGAGACATTACATAAGAAACCAAAAATAAACATATAATGTAAGCAAGTGATTCATGAAAATAAATTATTTAATAAAGACTAAATTCCATATAATATTATTAAATTATGTAATAAATAACTAAAAAATATTAATAATAACATATTTATCATAGCTTACTCAAATTAGTCACTTATACAAACAAAAATAAATTTAGAAATAATAAAATATTCACAACGTCATAAATCGTGGTTTTAATGAAAGAAAGTATAAATCAAAATATTTACATTGGTTAATATGAACTACATATTAAGATATTAATAATGAAATACTAAAATATTATTAAAAACCACCCAT
Organism: Viscum album; assembly: GCA_963277665.1. Lineage (NCBI taxonomy): Eukaryota > Viridiplantae > Streptophyta > Magnoliopsida > Santalales > Viscaceae > Viscum > Viscum album. The sequence goes on from OY728162.1 coordinate 135,553,456, forward strand.
TAAAAAATTAAAAAAATTAGATTCATTATGAATTTATAAAATCATTTTTAGTAATTTCATAGGCATTACAAAATAACATCATTAGAGTTGAGACCAACTACAATAAAGAATATTTGATGAGCTTCTAGAATTATAGTCACCATAATAATGAATTTAATATCCATTTAAAAAATATAACTAAATAATCTAAGGTAATCATCCACCATTTTTAAGTACTATAATAACTCAAAGGAAACTCATGAGGATAACACAAAAAAATACTTCCAATAGTATTACAACAAAAATCCACAATTATGTTAGGAATAACATCCATTAATTTCATTATATAATAATTTAATATGTCAAAATAACACATACCACATTCAGTGATTATCAAAATAGAAATCACTAGGTATAAAACAACCAATAAAATAATTTTTTAATGAATAAAATATTAATCATTGAGTTGTGCGGTTATTTCATGATGAATTCTGAAAATTAAATCTAAAACCCCCATGTTAATATAAATTATATGAGAGGGTCAAGAAATATAAAAAGAAAAGTTAGAGTACATTTTAACATAGTTTCAATGATATAAAATTATATATAACAACCTTTAATCAATGTAACAATAAGAATAAGAATAAGTTATAAAGAGGGATCTCTCCTTGGGTGTTCAATCAAATGAGGGAAAATTTATTTAAGTTATCTCTAATTTCATGTCAATATAATTTAGTGTGGATGATAATTATACCCCATTCATTAGGAAAATAAAAAATCTACTAAGTAACCATTTATGTCCTAGAAGATACATGGTGGTAACTCAGTGAAGACATCCCCACTAGCTTGTATTCTTTGTATTTTGTGGTCAAAGACAAAGTACTCGATGTCCAACTATTATGAAATACCAAAACAATATATTAAAAATAATCTCAAAATATCAAATATAATATTTTAAACTTATTTATCCATCTAAAGATACAAATTATAATCTTCTGAAATTAATATTAATGAACAAACTTATAATATAATTCCAAAAAAACATATTGTCCCACTTTTTTATTTTTTAAATTCCAAAAATTAAAATTAATTTCCAATTTAATTTAATTGATCGGTACCCAAGTCACTATAATAAAAATATTGGTTATTGAATATTTATTTTCATAATTTTAATAATTCATATGAACATGCATTTTCTATTATCCATGGAAAAAAATTCAATGAGTTGTATCATGAATCTTTATTAATATATATACAGTGTGGTATTTATCTAAAAAAGAAAATTTTCACTAATGATAGAATAATTCTTGGAACATGCCTACTACTATATATACTCAAAAATATTGTATAATTTTCTCAATAATAAGGATAATATAATCCTTATAAATCAATTTCAGATCTACCTCATTTTAAACTCTCATTTGAAAATTATATACACAATTTTTTCAAATGAATAATATGTTTCATTATATACCACATAATTTTTTTTAATTACCACAACAATATGATAGTTTATTATCTTTCATTCAACTTATATACCCTTATAAATATTAGTACATTGAAAATGTTTTGGTGTTATATCTATAAAAATATAAATAAATCTCATTCCATAGATAAAGAAGGATGGTTAAAAATATTATTATATTATTAATCTCATAAAATCATCACTATATATATAACATGCACAATCATCATGTTCAATGTACTTTATGATATATCCTTTCATCCTATAATAAAAACATATAATGAATCACATTCACTAATTAACATTTCATATGTGATCAGAGTCCATTCATAAATTTATAGGGTGACTCTTTATCCAATGTTTGTTTACAGAACCTGTTAAACATACTATGATCAAATAACGTTATTTTCTTTAAAAATAAATTCAATCCCCTATAAGAATTCCTACTCCAAAATCCATCCTAAACCTCTCGTTGATACTATTATTTCAGGATCTCATGTATTCAGGAATCCTCCTAATCCAAAACAAATCAGTGGTGATACCATAAGAATGTCTTCAATAGGATAGGAGTTGATGGCTGACATCTATATTATAATCACGTAAATATAAGTACATTCACTTATTAAAAAAATTATACAAAGACATGTGAAAAACATTAAATATGATGAAATTGATAAATACATGATTAATGATAATCATAATGAATAACCATTGATCGAAATTTTGTACAACCCCATCAAGTATTAAATATAAATAATACTATATTAACCAAATAAAAAAACCTCAGGTATACCTCAAATGAAATTAAAATTGAATTAAAGACACATACACTAATATATATCCATGTACATAATCTAATTTCTCTTTACACAAAGATATACACCTAGGAATATATATATATATATATATATATGATGGGTGATCATATAAATATACTCAATAGGTTCTTCTCTTGATCTCTCGTGAGATCTTATTAGATGAAAACAATAATCCTTTTGTGTATGATATAGATAAAAGAAGATATTTTAGTCAAGGTAATTCAAATAACTATATTATCCCAATGACTCACACAATTCACACTCCCCATTCCAAATTATGATTTTCAAGAAAAAAAATATCTAGAAGAACTGTCCCTATAATGTCCCATAAACCACATCCATAAGAATTATTTGGATAAAATCATTATAATTAATAACACCTCGATTATACATATATTTCTGAAAAGACTATGATAACTATTACAAATATAAAATAAAAAAATCGTACATAACTATCATCATTTAACATTGTAGATAAAACAATAATAATTGTATATTTATATACTTAAAACTCTAAAAAATCACATAAATCATACAATATCATCATTACTATGATGTCAAGGAAGGTTTACATATAATGATATAATAAAAAAACAATCCTAACAATAGGAATATATACACACTTCACTCTTAGCCCAATAATTATTATTAATAACTCACCACCATACTATAGTGTATTACAGTGTAACATCATCATTCCACCAGAATGAGTTCTAATTGATGTTTTTCACTCACCACACATCCACAATGTAATCACATTATCATTTACCACATCCTTTTTCAATATAATTCCAAGGAATAATTAATAATAATTTTAAATAATTTTATTATCCTAGGAATTATCTATATAGTAAATTCAACATTCCCATTACTATAAGATAGTTATGGATTTAAAAATAAATCTCTCAAAAAATAATTGTCATCAATAACCATCTCGTAATATATATATATATCTATCTAGAACATTTAATATATTGGTAAATATTTTTTAAAAAATTTATAAAAGCCTATAAAATAATTTCAACTCCCCATATGCATATTAAGATATCCTTCTTCTAATAAGAGGATAATTGTAAAAAATATCAGTATGTGGTATTGTATTAAGTTGTGAAGATGGTTTCTCAAATCAAAAACATTTTAAAGTGTGTTATAACGCTTTAGTTGGAGCATAGGTGGATCTATTGTGATTGTGACCTATATAAACTATATTATAAATAGTGGTGCATTATTATATTATGGAGGAAGAAATGATCCTTTATGGGAAAAAAAGATATGGTTAACTTCTAGTTTTCCATGATATTTTTATTTATGTTAGTGCATATATTTTGAATAATAACCAATGATTTTATTGAATAGTTGTCCATGTGATAAATAATTATTAACTATATGATTTGGGGTGTGCAAGTAAATATTTTACTGATACATGGGTGTTCTTATTGTAATTACATCTATGGGTAGAGATTAATAATCACTAATAAATTAAAATATTAACAATTTTATTTTTTTAGTAGATTATAGTGTTTCTTAGTTGATGAATGAAAGATCATAAACCATGTTAAATTCCTTATATGAAACTATTATAATTTAGGAGTTATTCTATTTTTCTTTTATCAATAATTGGTAGATTTATTGAGTCCATACCCAATACAGTCCATTTTTCATACATTGATACACCATTCTTATGGTCTTATTGTTTTTTTGATATTTGTTCCAGGATTAATGTCCATATAGTGATCTAGATTGTTGAATCAGTAAGTTGTATCGGCTATATTTATATTCTTAAAAAGTTTAATTATGTACATAAGTGTATTTATTTTTTCTTGTATTTTAGGATTGGTTTTGGGGTATCTATTTAAATAATATGGAATAATAAGAAATAAACCAAATAATTGGTAGGTTAAATGAATAAGGTGTTAATTTCAAGAAGATGAAGACAAAATATTATCTTATATAAAACATTATTGATCTATCATTATTTAGTTTCAATCTATAGAAAATACTTCAAATTAAATGGAATAAGATTAATCATAAGTCAATTGGAGTGTTATAAATAATTTTTTTACATAATGTTTCATATAATATCAATGACAAGAAGAGCACTACTAAGAAAATTCATACACTAGAGATCATGTGTGAATGCATATCACTGTAAATAATGTGTTAATAATGTGGGGAAAATTTATTCTAAATATTACTAAAGTAAATTCAATTGTAAGTCATGTGAATGTTTTTGACATGATTAGAAGTTAATTATCCTCTATGAATGTGATGTTTGGGGGTGACTTTTTTGTATTGATAATGTTATATTCATTTACGGAATCATGGGATGTGATAGTTACCATTTTGATAAGTTAAAGTAGTATTTTTGACATATAATTTATGGGTATCTTGGATCTAATTATAAATAAATATATTATATGGTTGTATGTCCAAATAAATACCTAAATAATATATAGTTTTTATGGTACACTAAAACTAACTAAATAAAATTCTAAAGAGGTTAGAAGTGGATAATGAGAATGGAGTCAAAGGTTATTAGTATTTCCAGGTAAATTATGATGGTATTGTGGGAATAATTTACATTTAATGATTGATTGGATTGACTGGAGGGAAGAAATAAATGGTTTATCTAAAAATACATTATCTAGGAAAGCTAATTATGATTCACTAATCGAGTGTCAAAAACTATTGGATTGGTTGAAAATTGTCTCTAAAGATTAATTTATTTATATATTTATATATATTTGTGTATATAGGAGAGTATATATGGAAAATTATTTGAAAATTTTGTTTTGTAAGGTGTCTCTATCTAATTAGGCAGATCTCAATATTATAGGAAATAATTATGTTGATATTTGAATATCAAATAGATGTTTACTAATGTAACTAGTAATTACAAACATACTAGGATTGAAAAATAATCTATTTTTAATTGTATATATAGATAATATTGGGTTATGATAAAATATTTTTGAACTGTGTGCGGAAAATCACAGTTTAAGACATTGTGGTGTCCAAATGTGTGAAAATTGAAACATTGTATCTGACAAGATTAATTTTTGGAACAATCATTTTCACTATATATACTTACGATTTTATGTTGTGGAATTACCATTTTGGTCAAATGTGTGAGAATTGGATGAATGTATTGGATACTAATAGATTAATAAAACTCAAACACATTGATTATAGAATGAAGGAAGACTATATCATTTTAAATTTGAAAATAGTTTCAATGGTTTTCAAATGTCAAACACATAAACCCATGAATTTTAATATTGTGCATACATATATATGTGTAATAATATTGGTATGTTCTCATGGAATTTTATTATAATGTGTTTACTTTATAGTTCATTATATATAAAATTTAATGTCTAATTTCTTAAGAACAAGACTTAATTTATTTAATCATTCATTATATGGAGATCATAGTGTAAAATTATAATAGTATAATGTTGAAATTTTAGAGATTAGAAATTTTTTGTGATTTTGGTTATAAATAATTCGAAAAATTATACTCTAATTTAATGGATATATTTTTATAAGATGATACATAGTACAACATAAAAAATTGTTTCATGGAACAAATGAATATGATTCTAAATGAATTATTTTGGAACATGCAATTTTATTTTCATTTATCTAAGGATTTTTGGGTAGAATTAGAAAAAACTCTTACTAATCTGATCAATAACAGTCTATTAATACCAATGAGGAATGAGAAACCTATGGAACATTGGATCGTAAATCCAATTAATTCCTCTCACATAAAATAATTTTTATGTTTCACCTATATTCATGTTGATTTTATTGAATTGTATAAGTACCAAACTAACTATAAATCATGTTTCGTTAAGGGTTATTGTTAGGAGGATATGTAATTTTTACTATTGGTGAAGTATAAACAAATTCTAGTATAATTCAATATGTCTTATTAATTAATGGTATCGTATACATATATTATAACTTAGGAGAATATGTTATTTAGATTAATGATTCAATAGAGCATGATGTAGTTTATATAAAAATACTTTGGAATGACCCATTGGTTATTGGAGTACATATTTATTTGAGATACCAAAATGTAAATAATTATTTTAATATTTTTTGGTTATGGATGATCCTAGAATTCAAGATATAATTATAAAATTATGTACTTCTGAATCATTGATTAGAGTTTTAGAAGAAGTAGTTGAGACTTATGTTCCGTCGAGAAGGTAAAACAACGTTAAAATATGATGGACAAATTATTTGATTAATCTTACATAAATAAGTATAATAACTATAATTGGCATAATAATAAACTAAATCTAGACAATGGGGTGTTGGTAATGTGGTCAGCAGCACCAGATTGCAGTATCTTTCTTTCAGGGGTCCTGTGTTTGACCCTTGATGGCCTCATTCGAGGGGATTTGTGGCTGTTTCGATGGTGTTTATCAGTGAGAAGTGGTGATACATTTATTATACAATGTGAACTATGGCATTTTTCAAGAGTAGGATGGTAGATCTCCATGGAGGTAGGAGAGGTGGGGAGTGTGGAGTATCACTAGAGATGGTAGACCATAGAGGAAGACAAGGTGCGGGGCATGCTGGCGGTGCTTTGCCGATGGGCAGATCTCCATGAAGGTGAATGAAGGGAATATAGGTGGTGCTAATGTGATCAAAAGATATTGACATAAATAGGTGATGCGCGATGTGGGGAGTGAGATGACACTATGGTGAAGGTAGGTCAATTGTGTGGTAGTCAAAGGATGATTGTCCTAGGGAGGTGACGATGTGGTGGATGAGACATATGTCCATGGTTGACTGTAGCAAGGAATAAATGATGGCATGCGAATTGAAGGTGACCCTTCTTGGAATGCAAGGAAGGTACTGATGGTGAACTTCAAATCTAGAATGCATAGATTGAATTTGTGTCCTTTTGGATGATATAATGGGATTCATGTTCACCTGATCTTTGAGCCATATATATTAAAAAAATAAATGCTTGATATGTGAAATATCCCCTAGGTGTCATGGAATTCCTTTTAAGCCTATAAGTTATGTGTTTGTGTGTATTTTTGATTTAGTTGTACCACCAAGCATATAATATATAAATAAACTAAACCTAACAATTCCATATTTTGTTAAGATTTAATATCACAATTTAAAATGATTTATTATAAAAAATCTAAATGGAACATAATGTGGAATATTATATTTGAAATAAAACTACATGTAAATATAAATTCTATAAACATGAAATATTTATCCTCACAATCACCAATGGATATCAAAATATTAAATATAACTTTATATATAAAGAAAATAATTATAAATATATATTATATGACTATACTTAAATAGGATTGATGATTTCAGGGAAGTGTATAAGGATATATATATAATATAAAAAGTTAATTTGATAGTTATTTATCATTGGAAATATATTGTAATTTCGTTTATCAAATCATTTGACATAAGATTGATTAATGATATTTTATTTTATTATAAGGATAGTGTAATTATTGTTTGACACAAAGTTAAATGAATCATGAAATGCAGTCATTTTAAAAGAGTTGTTGATATGGTGAGAGTAAATAGAAGTTACCACATTGTAAAAATTTTATATAATGAGATAGATGATAGAATAACGTAGTAAATTTATTCATTATGAGGGTCAATTTTTTATCCTAAAAATGAGGTATCATCACAAGGATTTTACCTTTACCAATCCTAAGATAATCCTCCAAATTTATGGTTTAAAATGAATTCTCAAGAGGATAAGTTTGTGATTTTAAAATTACAGTGACATCCATACAAGTTGATTTAACTCCCATGACCAGCCGAATATTTTTCTCTGCTATATGAATTACACATATTTATAAATGATTTTTAATTAAGAGTTAGTATGCTATCAACATAAAATTATTTATATTTGTTAATAAATAAGTATATATTTATTTAAATTTTTTGATAGATGGTATTTCTAAAAATTATTTTTCAGGTGTTTTATTTTTTATTTTTTATTTTAATTTCAAGCACTTGGAGAAGTTAAAATATTATAACAGATTTCTATATTTCGGATTAGTCTATTAAATATATGTAATATAGTAAATTTATGTATTTGAAAAAAAATAAGTTACTAATGTAAAAAATGACTTACCACGATAAATGATAAAATGAGTTAAATAGGTTAAAATAATGATTAATGTCATAAAATATCTCATTAATGTATCACTAAATTATTTATATGAGGGAATTCATAAACTATCCTCCTTATTTTGTTCAATTATCATTTACATATCTTCAAAAACATTATTAATTACAAAATAAAAAAAATTTATTTTAAAATATTACACACATACACAACAATAAAAGTATTCCTCCTCTACTCATTATAAAAAAATCACTCACTTTATTTTCACTCCAATCTCTAAAAAATTACATCATTAGAAAAAAATCTCTCATGTTTGGAAGCACCTTGTCTTATGAAGGATTCTAAAATCCCTCGAAGACAAAGTAGGTTTCCAAAGGAGGTCATGTTCATACTTAGTAAGTAAGAGTTCCTTCTATTTATTTTCATTCTATCTTTTCATCCATACCCTTCAAAAATATTATTTACCAATCTAATATAATTTAAATATTATCCAAATAATTATGTTATAGTGATATTATAATTAAATAAGACCACACATATCTGTTAAATTATAGGTTGTTCTTATTTGGGATGGTTTAACAACCAATATGAACTACAGTATAAAATATTCATTACAGATGATTATATAAAACAAAATTATATTAACATATGATATTATTAATTAATTTATCTTATTTTTAAGTTCTAAAATGGAAATATATATTATTATATTTAATAAAAAATAATTTTATGGATTGATTCTATAATAAAAGAAGGGGAATTTTTTATTCATTTTTTTAACCATTACTGCAATATCGATGAAATAATCACATAACACTTAAACTATATAAAATATATCTACATAATTTCTATGAAACATTTTGATATTATGAACAAATGATAAATGAGAAAAGAATAAAACCACCATAATGAAGCAATCATGGAATAAATGAAAAAATATGCACCAAATGATTATTATTTATGTAATAAAATAAATAAATAGTATTAAATAAAAAAATATAAATAAATTCTTCACTAAAGGAATAATAAACATAAGATTATTATATAATGAGTTTGAACATGTCACAAAATAAGGAATACAAGGTTGGGATTTTCTTAACACAGCCTTGTTTTATTGAGTAATTTTTATTTTTTCTTTGATAATGTTCTTCCATGTTAAGTATATAATACCTATTAAAAATATCATGTTTACTGATTTTTTGGGTTAATATACATTAAAAAATTAAAAAATAAATTCTCGTATATTTTTACTTCATAAAAATACTACATTGTAAAGGAAATATTTCACACTCTATTTTGGGTAATTACCTTAAATAATAATGTTTATTCTTATAAAAAATATAAATTTTTATCATTTTAAAATATTAATATTTATTTTAATTAGTACATATAATATTTATTTTTAATTTTAGTTAATAATAAATTTCTTATATCTTTTATTGATGTGGGTAACATTAAAACCATTCAAAATGCAAAAAAATTATTTATTTCAACACATAAACCATTTTACCCAATGTTTTGTTGAATCTACCATTATTAATTTCCAAGTCCCCATAATTAGGTTTTTCAATATAAAAATAAAATTTTAAAATATATTTTGGCCTTTTGAAAATGATTTTTAATTTTACATATATCTCTATTGTTATGATAATATTATCAAATTATTAGGAAATTTATTTTCATGTATCACATTTATATGTTCTAATTATATATTTTATTTTGGGTAACTGAACATTAGGTATCATTCAATCAAACTTTTTATTATTTATTTAATGATATCGTATGAAAATGTATTCGAACTCATTTTATTGCTATATATTAATAAATTTATTTATTTAAATGGTAGTATGATTATTTTAATGTGGCACACATATATATAGTGTATCAATATGTGATGTATTGTCGTAGAATAATATAACATTCTAATACACTAGTTAACATTTTTCATTTCATGAGACTATTATGGGATGCAGGAAGTGATACCCATTCCACTATATTATGACGGTTTTGAAAAAGAACCTTTATATATGTTCTGATTTTATATGCTTATTCTTTTACCGCATTTCAAATTTATGACTCCATGGGTCATGATTACTTTTTAATGATCTCATATTCTTATTCCATGGTATACAATATTTATAATATATCATCCTTTTATGGTTCCATGTTTCGATACTAAAATATATGATTATGTCATCATATCTCTTTATTATTTATTAATAATCCATGATATTATTCCATTAATCATTCAGTTTATACAAAGATGGTGTTCCTCTCATTTTTTATAGTTTAATGATAAGTTATATATAACTAATTTATATTTTTGTCATCTTATGAAGCATTTGAGATCACCCATTAATTTTGTTTCACTTTTTCCTGGGAAATCCTGAAATATATTATTTATAATATGTCAATATGGGAATAAAGTATGGATAATATTTTTGATGAATTTATAATTAATCATAAAAAAAGTTGGATATGCACTTAATCTCCCAATACACTTATCCATAGTGTTTTGGGAGTGCATTTTATCATTGATATATAATGTATACTGAGGGGAAAACTATAAACTATATATATGTTATGTTTTGTGGGTACAAATTATAACATGTTGGGATTTAGAAAATTTTAAGTATTATATTAATAATTGTAAGATGATATTCCATAATGTATCCTAGGCCGAAATGTAGTTATTATAGGATAATATATTTTAGAGTTTATTTTTAAAATTTATTCATTTTTTACTCTAATTTGATTAATATATCATAGATTATTACTAATTATAACCATATTTGGTTTTAATAAATATGAGAAACCTAAAGGAATAGAGTGAAAAATGAATGTGATGAACAATATAACAATGGTCTACTTGAAAAATTAAATGGAATGATATTTAGTTAGAAATATATAATGTCAATTATATATCAGGTTTTGAGTAATAATTTGAACCTTGTATACCTCTAAAACACACCATTGAAGGGAAACATGCTATTTATTCCTTAATGTGAAATCAAACCCAATCCTTTTATAGATCTTCAGATCCGTTAATATTTTTCCAAGGGATAAATGTGAAAAAAATAATATTTTATTTTCATTATTGATTAGATCATGAACATATAGATTTTTATATTTATCATTTTGAAGATTAATTGGAATGATATTGGAATGTATCCTAAAATCAAGGGAAATTAATAAATTTAAATTATATAATTAGAGGATTTTATGAAAATACTTTTCTATAAATATTTCCCCTGAACACATCACATCAAAAAAGAGGGAGAATTCTTTAATATTATGAAAAATGAGAAAAAATATATTGACTTCTATAAAAAACATTTGTGATACGTGAAATGTGTGCCAACGTTTTTATCATATATCCAAAAATCCAAATTAGTTAATTATTTAGTGACTCAAATTCATGTATTCAATAACTACAGGTGATAAGCGACATAGGTAGCTATGAATAAATTTTTCAATGGTATCTTAAGGAGAAAATATAAATTAGATACTAATTTTTCATATATATTTAGGGATAAAAAGTTAAAATTGAATCATATAATTTTAAATGAAATATAACATGGATAAAAAAATCAACAACCCAACTATCAATAATATGGGAGGAAGAACCCTAGAAATTCTAAAAAAGGAATTCAAAGTTTTTTTATATGTTTTAGAGGGGGTTGTAAAATAAACTATTATTTAAATAAATGGAAAAGAATAAATAAAAATAGATAGAAATAAAGTTCAACCTAATACAACATAAATACATTAATGTTTAAAAGGTATGATGTTTGGGAATTATAAAAATCAATGCATCAATATGTGGGATTAAGATGAAGAATGAAATTAGTAACCTCCAAAATCAAGGGATCAACAAAAAAACATGTAATCACTATCTCCAATGTAGATCATAGAAATAAATTGATGAATGTTACAATTATTATCCACCGAATAATTATGAACATAATATCTAATTATATTTATTTCCATTCCATCGTATCTTGAATGTTTTAAAGACTATTGATTCACTATATCAAATATTAGATATTGACTAATCATTAAAAATGTTGACAGTACATTGATTATATACTGAGAATACAACTCTTCTCTAATTGAGGTGTGTGGTATGATAATTCCTCCAAATATAGTTTTTATTTCCTTGGTATAATTTGACAAGATATTACCTATGAAATAGATATTTCTATATAGATCTCATATTAATTTCATAGATACATATATTTTATTTTATATACCAAATAATCTTAGTATTATATATATATATATATATATCAATGAAATGTTGATTATAAAATCTCTCCGGCCACAAATTCCTTAATATGGGTCTTTATTGCCAATAATAATGGATATTTGAATAAAATGGCTGCGTAAATACTCAAAACAAAATATGCGTAATTGTAAAATATTATGTCATTGTATTTCCTAAAGAGTTTTATGGTATTACCTAATATTGTGAAGCTTATCTTTTAAATGAACTCATACTTTTTTATTCCTACATCGAAGAGTACATATATAATGTCCCATGTTGAATTAAAGGAAGCAATGAAGAAACTTCATAATAATATAGAGATGCTTTTTTATTCCAATGTGCATCAACCAGGTGTGGAAAAGTTATCTTTGTTAAGAAGAAGGATGAGTCAATGTCTCTTTGCATCGAGTTCAATGATCTTTAAAAGAAAATGATCAAGAAAAAGTATTATATACATTGTATTGATGATTTTTTATCATCTTTTTCATGATAATACTTCTCAAAGGTGGGTATTTGATCTTTATATAAACAACTAAGGGTATAAATGGAATATATACGAAATAAAACATTTCATACATGTTATGGAAATTATATATTAATAAGGATTAATTTTAAACTTACAAGATCCCTTGACATCATTAACTATTTGATTTATAAAATCCATAGATATTACCTAGATATATTTATGGTATAATTTATTTATGATATTCTTCTATACTCAAATATAGAGGAATAAAATGAATGAAATTTAATTATTTTTTTGAGGACCTTAAAAAAGGATAGATTGTATATAAAATTTTGAAAATATAATTTTAGGCTATATAATGTATCATTCTTGGGAATTCTATTATACAAGGGGTTTTATCTATGAATAATTTAAAAATTGTGTAAGTGTATGATGTATCCACTAAAAATATCAATACATAATTGGGATAAAATTTACATGGATTTCATTAAATATCTTCTAAAAACAAATGAAAATATAATGAAGTATGGTTTTAAGTAGATTGACTAATTAAATTGACATAGTACATTATTATTTTAAATTTTTTCTCACTAGATCATATTTTGATGATAGACAAAATGAAATTAGTATGTATAATTAGAGTACCACCATAAATTTAATTTCATCAACATCGGAGGATCACTTCAAAGAATTATGGAATTCATAAATTAGAATATATATTATCGGAGATTAGAACTATTTATCATCCTCAAATTTTGGATTAGTTTATAAGGACCATTCAAAATTTGAAAGACATGATATGATATTTATTGATATATTACAAAGGAATATGGGATTAAAATATTTCATTGGTAGTGTTATCATATAATAATAGTCCTCACTTGAGAATTCAAATGGAACCATATGAGTATCTTTATAAGAAGAGATTTAGTACATCAAAATGTTGGGATGAAGTTAGAGAGGGAAAGTTAGCGGGACTATATCTTTATTAATAAATTGAATATAATGTACAAATAATTAAATTATATATTAAATTAGTATAAATCTATAGTATAGTAATGAAGATAATCATCGATCAGATCTCGAGATTGAGGTTGGGAAAAATTATTCCCTCAAATATCACTATGAAAGGGGTAGCGATATTTGAGAAAAAATTAATTATATTACCAAGAAACATCAACCTATTTAATATTTTTATCACATAATGAATATAGTTTATTAATTGGTGATTCAACTAAATATATCATGTATTCATGATGTGTTTCATATATCACATTTGAGGATATCCATAACAGATTTAACACATATATAGTATTGAGTGGATGTATAAATATAACTTAATCTCTCATTTGATAAATGGTCATTGAGATAATGGGACATATAAATAAAAAATTATCTAGTTGTCCACCCATCTTGTCAATGTTTTTTTTAAAATCAAAAATTTGTCGATGTTATTTGGTAATATTGAAATGTGATGAGAAAAACATCATTTATTTTCATCTGAGGAATAAAAATTCATAGATGAAACTTTTTAATGGTGTAAAGAATGTGAAACATCATATTCTTCCATTTAATTTTCCCTTCAATAGAATTATAAACTTATTCAATATGAAAAAAATAAATTATATAAATAATTAATTTTTTCTAAGATTGAATATTTTAAAAAAATAGTTAATTTATTGTAAGAAATATAAATAAAAAACAAGGAAAATTATAAGAGGAATAAAAATACATATAAATAAAAAATAAAATGATCATGAGTTGTTCATACTAACTAAATCCAATGGAGAACATGGTATATAAGATAAATATTAGGGAGAAAATGAAAAATTATAATACAGAATAAATTTTGAGGATATATGTAGCATCACAACCTGGATTCCACTAACTGGTTCATCAATCAATTTCTCAAAAATACCATAACCATGCCTTCTAACATTCAAAATTCTTCTGAATATCCATGGGGGTCTATGTTTTAACTGTGGGATATCTATAGCACCATAACATAGTGCAAAATATATATAATTGACCAAAAATTATACACATCACAATATGATGAATGAAAAAGTAAATTGGAACAAAGGTATGTTGGATCAAATTGAAATGTAGTGGAGGCCCAAAAATCCATGTCATACATACAGCTGATCCCCTAATGGGTCTGTTTCTCGATTATTTGAAAAATTTTGACAAAAACATGAAAAATGGTCTCTATTACATCACCAATCTGATCCTCACACTGTATCTCGATACCATTTGAGATATCATTCTCACTCTTGAATAACCTAATATGTCAAAATCTATAACCTATCCATGCAATAAACTTGTGCGATATTCTCGGTTAACCGTATAGAGTGACAACCTAAGTAGGGTGTGAGTATATATTTATATTCTACATCTAATAGTGTCAAATGTAAATTAAAATCTATGAAATAGTTTATGAAGCTAACAATTGAAATAAATAACTAGTATAATAATCGAAAATACATCTTAAAAGAAACAAAATTAATCTAGTAACCCAGTGGGTCTTGGGTTCTAGGGTGACACCTAAGATAACAAAACCTGCATCGACTAGAACAATTCATCAAAAATCATAACATATAGTGATACATACTGTAAATAATAATATGATATTTTAATTAATAATCATTATTTAAGTGATATAAACATCAATATATGACGTGCCTAGTACCTTATACCAGCACCCATCAATACATAAAAATTAATGGGGCCTATATCATCAGTCTAGAACAAGCCTAATAGAAATGAGTATCATTCCAACATCAAAAACCATGACTAAGGAACACCATGACCAAAAACTAAACAATAGGATAGGTAATTCATAACCATCACCTCAAACCATGGGTGAGGAAATCCATGATCAACACCTTATACCATTGTTGTGTACCCTCTTGAAAAATGACTTAGTCCACGTGTTAGTACCTCCATGACCAAAACCCTAAGCTATAGGTTGTGATCTACTGATTAACACCTTTAGCCTTGGGTGAGGACCTCCATTACCAAAACATAAACTATAGGTCGGACTACAATGACCTATACATTAAACTATTTCAGCAATAACAAATTTCAAGGATCAATGTTACATCCTTAAAAAACATTCAGAAACTAAAATAAACGCTTTTTAAAATACATTCATTAACCAAGATCTCTAAAGAATCTTCACACAAAAAAGTCCAAAACAATTCATCAAAATAATTAAAATAGAAAACAAGGAATTTTACTAAATGTTCATCAATAATCCCATTTAAAAACAATATTTTAAATCAATTTATAAACCCCTTTAAATAAACCACATGTAGGTCAAAACGCAATTTTAAAACAAGAACCACATAAAAAATGCTCCCCCTCTAACACTGAAAACAATGTCTATACCCAATGGACATATTTAAAACCATTTCAAAAGCATAATAGAAATTTTCATAATATATTAATACAAAAAATAGTAATAATAATCCATACACATTTTTTTTCAAAAGTTATCCTCATTTATTACCAAATTACCCTTAGCCACTCAATCAATCCAACCAATGAGATATACTAGTTTAATATTGAATCCCTCTATCTTTACCCATTTACGAAACAACTATTATAGTTCTAGGAAATGGAACACCCCAAGGGAATTTATATTTTATTTCTTATAAATTCACATTGATCCAACTGGATTTCTGGAAGTTCTACGATACTAATCCTATGACCAAATTTTTTTTTTAGAAAACAAAAATGAAAATGCACTACACATAGACTATATACAACATATTACAAGAAAATGAAAACAAAAAAATATGTGTAAATTTTTTAGACCACCTACATCATTTTAAATTAATTAAACAACAACTCCAAACCACAATGGCCATTATACATCTAGTAAAAGTCTTATCCATACCCATTGGAATCTGAACTAGCTTGTCTCAAACACTAATGCTATAACATTGTAGAAAGAATTAATAATTAATTAAAAAAAATTTAAAATAGTAATTATAAAATTATTTCCAAAACACAGGAAAACTAACTCAGCACTCCCCACTTAACAAAACTCCATAAACCCACCATGGGTGGTCCATAACAGACTCCTAACATTATTTCTAGGAAAATACCTAATACTCAGTACCATTTCAGTTTTAAATTAAATTAATTCACTAGAAGAAACATATAAAAATCAACATGAACCCATATAATAACAAAATTCCAATAAATAATGTGATAAAGATGTCTCATGATATCCTCTACCAATGTCAACAAAAATACCAATCCTCCTTCTCCGAATCCACTATGATATTGTGGAACTGTAATCAAATCCCTAAACACACAAATTAGAAATTAGAAGCAACAAATTCAATGGATAAAGGGTTGGATGATAAAAATAAATCGCTCTATAATCACTGAGGAAGGAAACCATGAACACCACCTTGGTGAGGGTTGAAGAAGGGATGAATGGAGGAGCAACCCTCCTCTTATTCATTTTAACATGGGTAAATAAAGGGGTGGAGTAGCCTAAAATCAAGGGGTTAGTAAAATAAATCTTTTAATAAAATTTTTAGTAGCTGCATGTTCTTCATAACCGTGAACCGAACGTATGGTTGGACATATCCCAGCCAAATCCCAAAATGGTTTAGTCCTAAAATTGGTGAAATTGTACCCAAATTGCGCACACCCCACTAGAAAAATTATGAAATGTAGAACATGGTTTTTTAGA
This sequence comes from Viscum album, assembly GCA_963277665.1. Lineage (NCBI taxonomy): Eukaryota > Viridiplantae > Streptophyta > Magnoliopsida > Santalales > Viscaceae > Viscum > Viscum album. Next base: position 135,571,304 of record OY728162.1, read on the forward strand.
AACTGGTTTAATGTTTTGTAGCATGTCTCAGACCCTCCATTACATCACTCTTTTTACCTTTGTTTCATGTGGTTTACCATAAACCATGCTCAAACCAATCACCTTATCCATACTCTGTTCAAAGTGAACTGAAAATCTCATATACATTGAGGTTTCACATAGTTTCCCTTAAACCATGCACACAAAAACATACAACATGTCTTAAAATCTACAAAGCACTTAGTTATTATCCTAAATACTCTAATTCTATTCTAAATAATCAGGTTAACTCATGATACTCATTCCTCATCTCAAAACATACAATTGAATCATTCCAACCCTCATAATCTCATCTTGAGCCATTGTTCATAGTTTCACTTTTCTAATAAACAAAATACTCAAATTCCTTTAAAAATTTCCATCTCATCCAGATGTCAGATCTTACAACATCTACACCATAATACTTTTCATCCTCAAGATGCCTTTGTGATCATCTATTTTAAACAGCCATCCTATTTCATTAACCATTAATTATAATAGACTCATTATATTTTTTAATATCTAAAACATAGTTAAAGAACGTCCTCCAACTTCAGTAACTCAGCCATTAATAAATGATCAAATTATCATTGCTAAAAACAAAAACACTGAATGTTACTTCTCTAGGTCCATCAGACCGTAAAACAAATCAGGTCACTATCTAACCACTCATCGAAGAAATGGTTCTCCATGCCCTTTGATCTAGCTTGAAAGTACAATATCAAATGCATAGCATTTCAAACATTGTAATATACCAAAAGAACCATAAAATTGCACCCAAAAAATGTGCCCAATAAGGTTAATAACATATTGCTTCCTAAAATCTCCATGAATTCCAATCATCATTGAAACCCATGGTCATCATCAAAAACAAACTAGAACAGAAAAAACACCCTCCACCCATGCATGAACTAGCACCATACATGATTTTCTTCATAATACCAACATAAACCTAAAACAAACCCATTGTTCCCTAAATGACATGCCTGATATATATTACATCCTACCATAGCCATATTGTGTGACAAACCAAGTTGGATTATCCTCTACTAACTTGTTCTAAAAACACCTGGCTCTCATAGTCTATATGTTTCCATCTCACCTACTCACAATTTTCACACCCAATGGGATTTTATGATAACTTTAAAAAACACAATAGATTCCATCATCCACTGACCCTACAACATCCTCATGCTCAACCACACATATCAACACAGCTATAACATAATCAACTCATATTACATTTCTGAACAACCCTCAGCCTAAGGCCACACATGACTCCATCATCCACTAAAACTGATTCCCATTGATATTCCCTCTATAATGTAATTAAATTCCACATTAGTTACCCACTAGCATCACAATTACAATACCACTAATCAATGTCAATTATAAACACTTGCGGCCCATATAGTTTAAAATTTTCACCTCCATGATTGAGACTTCATTCTCCACCATATGAGTTTCATTGTAATTTCTTCATTCAAACAACTCCAAACACTATGCACCATGCTATAACTACTACTAACTCAAGAATTATATGTGAATATCTTGATCTAAATTGAGTTAATAAATAAAACCTCAACTATCACCCATTCCTCGAATTGGAGAACAGCATCAATGGAATTTACTAACATAAAATACATAAAATGACTTACTCATAGATGATTATGGTGCACCTTAAACCAAATTTATTCACTTACATAGATACATGAGAACCACGTATAACATATCCCTCTATCGAAATAAGAAAACGTTAAGTTATATAGGAGTATAGTCCTTTCCCTCTAATCAAACTAATGACGATCTCTATATATTGTGCATGATAGTCTGTAAAATAAGAATACACAAAGATGTTTTCAATTAATACCACCAAAACTGGTTTATTTTTTATCTCTCCCCACACTATGGGGATATGTCAAAGACATTAAAAAGTCATAGGCCTCCATGACTACACATGCATCATCACACTAACATTGGTTCTATACCTACATAAGGATAAATTCTTATCTCAATCACCCTAGTGCATACTCTCGTGAAATATGATCCATAAAGCAAATAACATGTTTCATCGCCCCACATGTGTTCCTTTATTATACAATTAATGTTTTCCCATTAAACTCTCTTGTGTAACCCAACTGAAAAGTCAGACCCTACTCTAGTGAGTTTCATGTCAGGATGAATTTACTAAAAGTACCTTTTATTGTACATTCCTTCCTTCCATGCTTGTGTCACCCAACATGGAGAACCCTTACTACATTCCAAAACCAAAGGTATCTCACTTATCCAAGACAACTTGATCAACCCACCTAAATCTGAGCATCATTAAAAAATATATATGAAGAACATTTACACTCTTACCACATTCTTGAAGACTCAACTAAAGATTACCAGGACATAAACCTAACTAGTCTTTCTATCAGAAAACATATGTGATTCCAAAACATTTGGTCACAAGGAAAAATACATATTAATAATATAATAAATATTCATGTTCCTCATGCAAAAATAATCCTCGACCAAATGGTTTCATCCAAAAGGAAACCCACTAACCAAAAACCCAGTACCCCCAGGAAACTCTTGTGTTATGGGACTAACTCATAACCATTTGGAACAATTCACCTTAAAACCATTACTTATGATAGGCACTCAAATGAGTCAAAACCTCTTGAACCCCACCACAAGGATGAAAAAATAGCACACAAGATTTCTTTTTAACCAACAAACATCCAATGCACCTAAATCACACACTAGGTTTTTGTCTTAATGCACTACTATAAAAAGATTAGAAACATCTACTTGTGCCTCATGTACCCAAAGGGATTTAAAAATAGGTGGAAAACTCTCTTGGGAAAGCCTTGAAATCCATACAACACTAGATTCTTTAACTATAGTCGCATTAAGAATGAAAATGAGATCTACCACCTAGCCCCATTGGTAATGTATCACAAGTTTCTTGGTCCAACCACTAAGGCTTATTCCAACTCATGGAAGGCCATAACTACCATGGAATTAAACATGCTCTCATATCTATGTCATATTGCATGAAAAAGTCAAAACAATCATCTCTAGTACCTCATATAAAAAATTTCATAGGAAAAACCAACCACCCATTTCCCAGTAACCAGTCCTCTCTGAGAATCTGCACATTAGACCGCTCCTTAGAGAATATGTCCACATAACCAACCCTAACTGAAAACTTTCCACTAGGGTCCAATGGATATATACCTATATCAAGATGACCCTCCATATTCACTACATTAAATGTGCACGAGGAGAATACCAGAATCTTCATAATCTGGTGTCTCACTGAAAATCCAGATATCCTACCATCATAAAAAAGTCTATAAAAACAAACACTAGCATGGTTGTATCATGTATTCCATGCATTCCTACCATGATGCATGGTTTGAATTTTTCATTTGTATGGAATGTTTCAAACCTAAATCATATGCCTATTTCCCATGGCACAAGAGGTATATACCCATAATAATCCATAAAATAAAAATAATATGTCTGTCTTCCAAAGTTAAAATCATATAAAAAATTAACATCACAAAACTAGAAAATCAATCCCTTCCCGGCTAACTTGTAATTCCCACCAGAAAAAGTGTTTTCAATTAACCATTATGGTTTCCATCACATGCTCTGAAATATTCCTATATCTCCATCCTACCAAATCCTAAATATTAAAATAATGGGAAGTAAACAGATCCGATACAACTTCGTAGCATCATAAACATGATTCCACTAACCGGTTCCCCAAGTTATTTCACAATAAGACCACAAGAAAAACACCTCATATACCAGAGGATTATACTTATATAGGGGTCTAATGTGGATATATTTGTATATTATACCACCATTTCATAGTTCAAAATAAAATTAATTGACAAAACACCATATCTATAAAAGTATGAGGAAATAATATGTAAAATTTATCATAATAATTTTGTTTCGTAATGAAATGTTGTAGAGGCCCTACCAACCATGTCATACATATAACTGACCACCCATTGGGCCAGTTACCAAAAGATATAGAAAAAGAAAAATAACATGAAAAAGGGGATCTAATGCATTCTAGATCTGAACATCATCATATCTCTTAATACCAACTGAGCTATCATGCTCGATCATGAATAACATATTATGGCATCCGCCCAAACATGTGCCTTAAATACACATGCGAGTAATGCTTTCATACCCTTGTGTTGTGGACTCTATATAAGGTTATGAGAACAACCCAATAGTACACCACTAATGGTGACTAAAATAAATACCATTTAGAGAAATAGTGTTTGAAGGTAACTATTGAAATAAAGAACTTGTACATGAAAGGAAAATATTTCTCAAAAGAAGCACTATTTAACTAATAACCTAGTGGCCCTCTGGTTCTAGGTTGAAACCCAGGCTATCCAAACCTACATAAATCAAAATAGGTCATCTAAAAGCATATAAGTGGGTGATACATATTATGAATAACAAAAAAAGTATTTTCATGTATCATATATCTCTTAGATACATAAAAATATATATCTAAAATGTCTAGGACCTCATCCCATCACCGTTTAATATATAAACATTAATGGTTCCTAGAGCATCATAATGGAAATTTCCCAAAGATGAAGAGAATCAATCCAAAATCTAAAACTATGGGAGATGTATTCCTTGACCAACACCAAATCCATAGGTGGGGACCACTATGACCATTACCATAAAATGTGGGTGAGGACATCCGTGACCAACACCATAAACCAAAGGTGAGGACTTACATGACCAATACCTTAATCTATGGGTGGGGATCACCATGGCCAACCAGCTAAACCATAGGTGATTACCTTTATGGGAAAAACCATAAACCATGATTGAGGACCACTATGACTAACACCCTAAACCATATTATAGGACATATATTATAAAAACCTCACACCATTTAACTATTAATAACTTTTCATTGGTCAACATGATGAGCATACAAAACATTTAGAAACTACAACAAACCATTTAAAACCGTTATCATCTAAAATGATTCAAATTGACCTTTTAAACTAAAATTATGAAAAAGTTATATTTCATATCAAAATCATTAATGATTCATCAATGGATTTCACCAATGCAATATCTACAACCTCATTTTATAAAAACATTTTTAATCCATTTATAATATATTTTTTGTAAACCATGTGGATTTCATCACACCATTTTATAACAATAACCACATAAAAACAAGGATTTCCCCCTTTGACACCCAAAACATATTAAAAACACAATGAATGAATTTAAAACCATTTGAAAATCCTCACAGACATTTTAATAAAATATTAATGCATAAAATAATTCAAAAAATCCTTTCACATATTTTAACACATTTATCCCTATTTTCAACCATGTACCCCTTAAATAAATAATCAAGACAACCAATTATCTAAACTAGTTTAAGCCCAAAACCCACTATATTACACCATTACAACCCCAATATACCATTTATGCTGAATGGTACAACCTAAGGGATGTTGTTTTTTTGGTCTTATATATTCTTATATATCCAACAAGATCCATGAAAGGTATGTGTTATTAATATTAAGCCCAACAAAGTTATATAAGACAATGCAGAAAGCACCCAACATGTGGACATTAAGGAACATTATAAATTCAAATGAAAACTAAACAATAGGACTATGGGTAATTATTTTAGACAACATACAACATTAATTAATCATTTCACAACAATTATATAGGATGAAGGCCATTCCAAGGCTAGTCAAAGTCTTTTACAAACTCATCAGCATCCAAAAAATATCATATCGACCATACATGCTCTAGAATCAAACCAGGCATCAAATATTTATTAATTATATAAATTAAATACAATTAAATGATCAACGAAAAAAATTAGAATAATACATGAAAAATCTATGAGCAGATATAACTTATTGAAACACTTTAAAAGCTCCATGGGTGGTCAACAAGGGCTCCCGAAGCCATTTTAACAAAAACCCCATAGAGAAGACAACATTTCAATTATTTTTTTAAATTAATTCATTAGGTGAAACATCAGAAAATTCTCCTCAAATATATAACTTAACAAAACTCGACAAAACAACACATGGATGTAATCTCAGGATCTTCTCAACTAAGTATGACCAAAATACCGATCATCCTCAGCGAATTCTACCATGATCTTGTGGAATATGAATCAAATCAATAAATGCACACATTTTGATATTAGAAGGATCTAAGGAAAGGGAGAAATGGGTAGATATGATGATGAAATATCACCTTAAATACTAAATAAATATACTATGAATACCTCCCATAAGAGTCTTAAATAAAGGAGCAATGGAAGAGGAACCCTCCTTCAGTTTTTATGTGTATTATGAAAGAAAGGAGGTTGAGTGGCCTAAAATAATTAGGGGTAATTTTTGTAAATTCACCATTTAAATGAAATTCTGGGAAGCCTCATGGTTTTTCAAACCATTTGTCAAATGTATTATTGAATTTATCCAAGAAAACACAGCCAAATGGTTTTTCCACATAGTTATTGAATCTTATTTCCAACCATGCACACCCCACTGGACAAATTTTGTAACTAGGCACACAATTTTTCTTAAATAGTGCACCTTGTCTCATACCCTGACTTACTTCACATGGATTTTTCTAGGGCTCACATGGTTTAACCCAAATAATGAAAAAACCATGAATATTTACCACACTAAATTAAATGTGAACTGAAACTACCATAATCATCAAGGTGTAACATGTTTTCTCCTAAAAAGGGAAAACTAAACCGTGAACCCTATCTAGAAATCTACAAAACCACCAAATCTTAACATAAAGCCTCCATTTTTTTGAAAACACTCGTGATACCTCCCAAGCCTCATTAATCAAATCAAAACATCCTTATAAATCATTCAAACCATCATAATATCATTCTAGTTAGTTTTTCATCATTCGAACCATCTAGTAAACAAAAATTTAAATTCCTTCTAAAATATTCAACTCATGTAGATGTGGGATATTATAATATAAATATGATGAGTGATTATGAAGAAGTTTTTGGGGGAAATATATATAAATTTAAAATATTAATTATACCATTATATATATTTTGAGAATAAATGTTCACTGAGTTTATTTGATGATTAGGTATATATAATCAAAATGTATAAGATTTATTAATTATAAAAATTATTTTTTATAGTGTTGAAATGATATTTTATACTCAATTAGAGTAATCTGCAGATGTAAATTCTTTAATATATAAATTTATATATATAATAGTAAAATAACTAATCACATTTTGAAATATATGTAGAAGGAGGGAGGTTAATAGATCCCGCAGAATAACATTTCTTTTTGAGGTAAATTTTTTTAAGCTTATAAATGATGTATATTCATACAAGATCCTATCTTTATTTGGTATTTTCTCCTTATTTTATTTAATTCCCATGTATTTTTTGAGATAAAGAACCATGGTTGGTGAAAATGAACTAATTTTCGTGGATTTATTCTTGTTTGAATTTATGGTTTCTTGGTATAATTTGGTTAATTGTTTAAAATGGGTTAATGGTGAGTTAAGAGTCATTAAAAGGTAAATAGGCTGAAAACTAATCAACAAAAAATTTAAAAATCATGTAATGGATTTACACATAATTTAATTGTTCATGGGTTTTAATAAAATAAATCTAAGACAGTGAAATTTTCAGTGAAATTGAGTAAAAAGAATTACATTATGCATAACTAATTTATATACTATATAAATTCTCAACAAGCAGTTTGAAAGTTGTTGTTCAGATAATTTTTTTTTGAAACCCACTATATCTCTTCTCTTCTTGAGCTTTGGAAACCCTCCATACAATTTTTTAGTGAAAAAGACCCTTCTCATGATCCTTTCATGAAATAAATCCATGGTAAGTCTTCTTGGTTAGACTTCTTTTTACATTCCTTATTTTCCCATCTATTATAGTGAAAAACAATGCTAAATTGGTTTTTTTGTTTTGATCTTGATTAATCATTATCAGGGAACCTTTTTTCTATCCATCATTATCTTTCTTCACAGTTGTTGGCAATTGGAAACATTGGTAAATCATTAACTAAAGGAAGGTGGTCTAAAATTAAATTCCCTAATTTTTTAGTTTGATATTGTATATGCATGTTGTATAACTTCTTGAGTTTTCTTGAAATTAAAATCAATAATTTAATTAATTAATATTATATATTAACTAATTGATATGGTAGTGAAATTGTGAAATTTTTTATCAATGAATTATATAATTTATTGGAGGATTAATAATGAGATTCTGGAAATTGCGCAATTAGGATAATTTGAATATGAATTAATTATCAATGCATGAATTGAATAATTGGGCCACTTATTGAATATTGGGAATTTTTGAATTGGGATAATTAAATTAAAATTTAATATCAGTGTATTGAATTAGGAATTCAAGGATAAATAATTTTTTATTTAATTATTAGTTTATTGAATTGTAAATTGATAATAACTTAACAGTTAATTAATTATTCGAAGTTCTGTATGTAAATGGTTAATTAATTATTGAATTGGTTAATGGAAAAAGTGATGTTCATAATTAATTTCTTAATTAATTAATGGTCTTGGAATAATTAATTTAAAAATCAATTAATGGTTTATGAATGGGGTGAAATACATGAGGGTCTATGTAAAGATGATATACATGCATGGTCACTAAATAATGGATAGACAGGACTATCAACAATAACGATAGATCTATTAGTAGGGTTGATAAATAGGGTGATATAAATGATTATCTACACTAATTATATATGCACATAATTATGAAATGTGGTGCTAAACATGAAGATCCACACCTATGGTTTATATGCATGATATATAATTAGGGTTCTAGATATGATGTTCAATGCCCTTGATAGATATAAAAGTTTTTAAATGACTGAAAAATGGGTACTAGACCTAGATTTCTACACATAAAACATTGGTAATTGAATATGGGGAATAGTGGGTGAAATAATGAAATATGAATTCATTATGTGATATGGTTTAGAACTAAGGCGGAGAGAACCTAGAATTGAGTAATGGGTGTCCATAAGAACCAAGTGGTTTGTGTAGTTTAATAAATATATATTGATAATGTGATAAAAATTTACTTATGTATTGAAATTATTTATTTTCACAATCACATACATTTGTTGTTGACTGTATTTATTTTAGTCACCATTGGTGGTTGCATACTAAGTTCTACTCACACCCTACATGGGTTTCCTAATAATCATATAAATAGATTTCTTGGATTCATGATCAGTTAATGGAATGGGCTCTGGATATGATGGATGAGTTGAGATAGATCACGGTTGAGAGAAGTGGACATGGTTTAGAATATAATAAGGGTTGTCAATGTCTTTATTTTAATTTTTATTTCAAACACATGATAGGTTCATTATAATGACATGTTCACTACTTTAGTAGGATAAATATTTACTGCATTATTTATATAGAAATATTAGAATGGTTATATATGAATTAAATTTTATTTATTATTTATACTAGTGTTTACTCTGATAAAAGATGGTATAGTGTTCACAGTATCAAATTATTGATCCCTCAATTCATGAAGCAAACCTCTACTGTATGGGGAGGTTCACATGTGGACATGTGATTGACCAGATCGGGGCCCCGATGAGTGGCACGTGTGTCATTGTGTTATAAAGTGGTATAAGAGATCTTGTTTCCTTTTCTTCTTCTTTTGTATTACTATTTATGAATTGTGGAAAATTTAATAGAAATATTTGGGTCATGGTATTTAGAACATGTATGGTATTTTCAAACCCATGTTTGGGGGAAAACTCAAGCACTCATGGTGGAACTGTTATTATTACTATTTCTTGTTACATTTTAATATTATTTTTCCTTGGGCGATGAACTTGTTGTGTGCTGTTATAATGTTTGTTTATATTTATGAGAATAGACTCTTAAAACAAATTAGAATGATATTTTCATCTTCAGACACCATTCTAGGCACTCCAGATTATTTTTTACATGCTTCATTTTATGTAGGCATGGAAAAACATGTTTCGCGAAAGTTGTTAGACATAGATTGTTTTTACATTCATGTGAAATCGATCTAAAAATGGATTCTAATAGGAATCTAATGTTTTCAAATAAAAAAATGAGGATATGTGGGTTTCTAAATGAGAATTATTATGATGAAAATTTTAATACCCTTTGATAACCATGGAACATAAGTAGAATGATTTAGGGTTGTAATAGGGGATTGGTTTTGATAGCATGGCAAGACATGGGGAAAATATTTATTGTGAGTTTTTTTCCTAAAATTAATGTGATAAATTTTTTTGAGTCCTAATACATGTGTTTGGAATAATTGATACATTCCTCCATGATGAAACCTAATGAAAGGATGGAATGAGGATATGGATGGAGATAGATTACCAATATTAGAACTTGAGGCATTGATAATTTTGGGTGGCGAAGAAGGGGAGAAAATCAGAGAGATCATTCCTAAATTCATGAAATCGACTTAATGGAATCCAATAAGGGTGGTGAAGAGTATAACTAATCTGATTAGTGAGTTTCAGTTGTAGAACACTATGAATTTTATGGGAGAGGGTGGATCAGAGGTAGCAGAGTTTGGGGATGTGTTGATCAAGATGATAATTGACCATTTGAAGACTCCTACTGAGAAGAGAGCCAAGTTGGTTTTGCATATGCTATTAATTAGAGAAGCGTTGTTGGGAAGTCTAGGATTGGACTATATAGACTGAGGTTATCCTATAGAAGCTCTTCTGGGGGAATTAATTGAAGCTCTTATCGCCTTATAAATTGAGGTAGGATAGATTATCTGAATTCATGAGATTGAATCAGCGGGGAACTTGTACGTGAAGAACTATGATAGAAATTTATAGATTAAAAACACATTTCCCCACTTTCGGTGATAGATTTGGATACTTTAGAAAAATGATTTCAGGATTCACATAGTTGTGAAATTTAGTCCAATGTGAATATCTATAGGCTAAATAAGTTCTCAGATGTGGTGAATCAGGCACTCATTTCGGAGGGGAACCTCAAAGAGGATTCTAGTGGTCGATAGGTGGTTTCTTGTGGATGATATATAGGTATGTATTCTTAGAGTATAACATGTCATTTTGAGAAATCTATCTAGAGTAGTGGGAAGTAATGTTTTCAGTGAGGAGGATTAGTCACTCATGACTATACCCTTGTTCTTTGACACCAATGTGTTATGATGTGACACATTTATTATCATTATCATTGAATATATGTATAGTGTGGAGCCTACGAAAATATGTGACATCTACAAAGGTTCTGCAGGAAATTGAGAAAGACGGTTAGTGATGTATGAGATAAACTGACCCAGGTAATGGTAAGGGGATCTTCTGAACCTTATCAGTGTGGCATCTGATGTTCAACTAGTCTAGGCGGTAGAGATAATGGATGTCGTGCTTCTAGGAAATAGTAACCATATCATTATAGTAGTGCAACTTAGGGGTGTCAGATAGCATCACTAGGTATAGGGGTGGGACAGTTACATGATGTTCAGTCTACACTTGTATATATAATGGATAGTTTGTCATTAGAGATAGGTAATATTTGTGTATCTTATACATTATCTAGTGACTTATTTGATACAGGTGACTATCATTCCTTCATATCAGCCAAAATTTTTAGTGGTTACAATATAGAGGATAAGTTTATATGCGAGGAACTGATGATAGATACACCATTGGGAGTATGGTCCAGTGACATATTTTTGTGAAATGGATATTCTATTGAATATGGGGAATATCTTTTATATGGGATATCTATATTCTTGATAAGTTATGATTTGACATAATTATTATTTTGCACTAGCTAATCTCATACTAATACCACATTAATTGTTTCCATTTTAGGGTGACATTTATATCTCAAAAGGGTTACCACTATATTCACCATGGAGTGTGGGATATCCAAGAATTCCATGCAGCACTAGTTAATCAACAAACAGATGATTGCGAAAACTGTGTTTCTATTTTATTATTGGATTATGGAGTAATGTGTGAGATCATTCTACCAATGATGGAATAGTTTCAGGATGTTTTTTCTGATGACTTCTCCAGGCTACAACTTAGAGAGATGATGAATTCATTATTGAGATCAATATAGGGGATATTTCAGTTTCAATTCCACCAACCAAAATGGAACTAGAATTGAATAATAAACGTAAGACTCAGCTGATGGATTTGGAGGATATAGGGTTTTTCCATCTGAGTACGTCACCTTGGGGTTCTCTAATGTTTTTTTAATAGAATTATGACAAGATATTTTTCTCTTGCATTTATTACCAGATTATTAACCGAATGAATATGAAGAATAATCACTCATCTACACATATCAATGGTATATTAGACCTGTCGATAGGGGCTTGTGTGTTCTCTAGGATCAACATGAGATCAGGTTATCATTATCTATGATTCTGAACTTCTCATAAAACAAGAACTACATTTAGAAGTAGTTATAAAAAATATGAGTTTTTTGTAATTCAATTTGGGATAATGAATGAAGCAAATGTGCTTATGGTCGTAAGGAAGGGATATTCAATACAAACCTTGATCAGTTGTAGGGTTGTTTCTCATTGACATCATTATGTACTACATGACTCATTATGATCATGCACAACATCTTGACTTCATGCTGAGTACACTGAGAAAGAATAAGCTATATGACATGCTATTTAAATGTCCATTTTGGATTGACTTGGTGCCCTTCTTGGGAAACATCATCTCAAGAGAAAGTGTGTTAGTGGAACCAAATATGGTTTAGGTAGTTTTTTATTGGTATCATCTTAATAATATTTTTGATATCATTAGATTTTGAGGGTTAGTGGGATATTACCAAAGATTCATCCTAGAATTTTCCTATTTGGCAGTTCCACTCTTCCAAAGAACAAGAAGGGGATAAAGATAGAATGGTCATAAGCTAGTGATAATTCAATATAGGTGTTTAAGAAGTATTTAAATATGGTACCAATCTTAATCCTACCTTTGATAACTGAGGATAATGTAGTGTATTGTGAATCTTATGGGATCGGGCTTAAATCTGTGTTGATGAATGGGGATTAGATTGTAGTTTATGGGTCTTGGCAGGTGAGGCCACATGAACAAAATTATAGAATGCATGAACTCAAGGTACAGGTAGTTGTTTATGCTCTAATGTGTTGGGAACACTATGTGATGGGTGAAAGTATATGGTGTTTACTGATCACATTTTCTTGAGGAATATCTTCTCGTAGTGATATTTGAATCATCAATAGTAGATATGGGTAGAGTATATGAAATCATTCAATTTTGATCTAGAATATATTCCCAGGATGGTGAACAATGATTTTGATTATATGAGCAGAAAAACACAGACTCATGAAATTCAGGAGTCTAGTTTTGAGTGAATATGGTGACTTTATTGAATGAGATTCATGTTTTGGTTAAGGAGAGTTAAGAGTTGATGAATCTCGTATCTATCATAGTAGAGTCTACAATTTTGATATGGATCCCAGCTAGAATGTATGAGGGTCAGAGTGTTCTATCATGTGGGAAATTATTGATGGTGAGGAGTCACCATCCAATTAGATTATAGATGATGATGAGATCATATATATTAGGAATAGAGTTGTTGTGACTATATGCACGAGAGAGGATATCATGTGGGAATTTCATGACTTGATGTGGGTAGAACATCTAGCTGTGACTAAAATTTACTGTGACCTATGATGATATTTATGGTATATAGGAATGAAGATAAAGATAACATAGTTCAGGACATGGTCTTAAACCACTCAGTAGGTGAAGTTGGAGCATCAATGGCTTGGAGTTTTGATACAACCATTTTTCATTCTAGAATTGAAGTGGGATGAAGTGAAAATAGAATTTTTGTTGGGTGTTCGAAAGATTCTTAGAAATAATGATGTTATCTGTGTGTTTTTGGAACGAATGAAGAAACTAGTTAATTTATTGCCTATATGAGAGACTTTTCCAGTGGATTAGCTGAGAGATTTGTATGTTTGGGAAATAGTTCATCTACTCAGAGTTCCACTTACTATAGTTTCAGATCATGACTCTTGCTTCAATTCATGCTTCTGGCAGGGCATGTATAAGGAACTCATTTCTGATGTATTATTGACTATGTCTTTCCACCCCCATACAAATGGGTAGTCCGAGTGTACTGTGTAGGTTTTTGATAATATGTTTTCACCATGTGTTCTTGACATTTGTAGTTAATGTGAGAAGCACTAAGATTTAGTGGAGTTTTCTTATAATAATAGTTATCATTCAACAATACAGATGGAAACATACGAGGAATGTTATGTTATTACATACACATCATCACTATGATGGATGGAGGTAGGTGAGTCAAAGTTTTTGGAACCGAGTCTCATGGAGGAAACACTAGAGCATGTATAACTAATATGAAATCATATATCTATGGATCAGAGTAGGATGATGTCATATGCCGAAAGGAAGAGAAACCCCCTACTTATTATAGATGGTGATTTTATATTACTTTTGGTGTCTCCTAGGATGGGTCACCACAAGATTCAATGATTGGGATAGTTGGTGCCATGGTTTGTCGGACCGTTTGATGTTGTAGAGAGAATCGGTCTAGTGGTGTACATTTTGGATCTTCCATAGAAATTCAGTGTTATACATGATGATTTTTCAGTAACACAACAACGGTGGTATCACCATAACCCTTATCATGTGATCTATGTGAGTGATTTTAATATTTATATAGATTAATCCTTTGAGAAACATCTGATATGTGTGTTGGAGCGCTGTGAGAGAGTGTTCCTATGAAAGACCATTCCCATAGTTTGTGTATTTTAGAAACATAGGTGTGTGTAGGATGAAAATTCTTAAAGGGAAATGGATATGACGGCTCAGTGGCCCAATATTTTTAACTCAAATTCTTTGAGATTCTTGGAAGTGCATCTTGAGGATTAGTTGTTCTAAGGTGAAGATATTTAAAGATCCCTTTTTTGGTACTTTTCTCCATGTGTTTTTTAGTGGCCGATTCTTGTTTAGATATTGAGAGCCTCTTGGTGGGAAATGAAAAAAAAATCGGTATGTTTTTTTGTTTTAATTAATTGAGTATGGATATTAATTGTTTGAGTGTTAAAAATTATGTTCATGTTGAGGTAAGAGGCTTTAAACAGAAAATAGGCTAAATACTTATTTATGTAACATTTACATGTCGTGTAATGGGAGTACACACCATGAAATTTCTCATGGTTTTAAATAAAATAAATTTTAGGTGATGGATTTTTTAGTGAAAATGATTAAAATGCCTTACATGATGTGTAACTAAATTAGACGTTTTGTAAATTCCTAACATGTAATTTTAAAAAATATTTATGGAAGGTTATTTTTTGAACCTAATATAACTCTTCTATTATCGACCAAGTTAGACCATGCATTAAATTTATGAGTGTTAATCCACCTTATAGATTTCATATTATTTTCATCAATCAATCGTAAGGATTCTTGGTTGGATTTATTCTTTCTCTACAACCCTTTCTTACCCATTTTAGTGAAATCTCATTGAAATTTCAATTGTTGTTTTTGGATCTGGATCAAACATGATCAATCCTAATCTAAGAACCTCTTTAAAGATATCTATATCTTTCCTCCTGGATGATGGATATTGGAAACGTTGTTGAATATTCCGTTAAAGGTATGTAGTCTAAAATTCTATTCTCATAGTCATGATTTTGATTACCTATATGAATGTTATATATTTTCTATATTTGTTTAGAAATTTAAAAATCTAATTGAATTAATTAATTTGGTAAACTAATAAATTGAGATATTTGTGAAATTTTTTGATTTTTGATCGATGAATGAGGTAACTAATTGGATAAATAATTATGAGATTTTAGAAATTGTAGAATGAGGATAATTTCTTAATGGATTAATTTTCAAGGAATAAATTAAGAAATTGGGAATTTGATTGAATTGTAAGAATTTTGGAATTGGGATAGTTAATTGAAAATTTAATTATCAGTGTATTAATTTAGGAATTTAAAGGTCATTAATTGTTGAGTTATTTATCATATCATTGAATTTTAAATTTAGAGTAATTAATTTGAGAATTAATTAATAGATGTTGAGAATGTGAATGGTTAATTAATTGTTCAGTTCATTAGAGGAAAAAGATATGTTATTAATAAATTGTTCAATTGATTAATGGGTAGGGATAAATTAATTTAAGAATTAAATAATATTTGATTAATTGGGTTTTAGACATGGAGATCTATGATGAAGATGATATAGATGCGTAGTGGTTAAATAGGGGCTAGACATGAAGAAATTTTTCAATTATAGATCTATCATTTGGTTTGATAAATGGTTTTCTAGATAGGATGGTCTACACCTTTGTTCAACGCAAATAATTGAGAACTGAGGTGTTATACATAACGATCTACACAGATGGTATATATGAATTATTGAGAATTGGGGTTCTATACATGATGTTTTATTCTCATGATATGTATATATATATTCACACACACACACAGAGATATATATATATATATATATACATGTTTGATAAATAGGGTACTAGAAATGGTGTTCTACACTAAAAACACATTCAATGGAATAAGGGTCTTAGTGGTTGAAATAATGAAATATGAATTGATTATGTTATATGGTTGAGACTTTTTGCGGGCCAAAGTAGGTATTGAGGAAAAAGTGTCATCTAAAACATATTGGATTGTGTAGTTTAAAAAATATTTATTGAAAATGTGATATGATTTTACATATATATTGGAATTATTTCTTTATACAACTCTCTACAATTGTTTTTGACATGATTTATTTTAGACATGGTTAGTGGTGGCCTACTGAGTTGTACTCACACCCTACTTGAGTAGCATGATCAAAAAATAAATAGATTTTATATATGCATGACAGGTTATGGAAGAGGTCCCCATGATAGATTTTTGAGTAAGGATGGAGCATGGTTGAGGGAACTATATGTGGATTGGGACCTGTTGGGAGTAGTCAATGTCTTCATTGTTATCTTCATTTTAGACACTTGACACGTACATCCAAATGACATGCTTTAGGATTTAGTTGGATATTGAATATATTTCATTGATTATATTGAGTTATTTATATGGTTATATATTATTCAACTATTTTTTTATTATTTTAAATCTTGTCTACATTGATAAAAGTGGGTATAATCTCCCCATTGTCAAATTATCATACCCTCGATGTTAATAAGGAGCCTCTGGCATACATGGTGGAACACCTGAGATCATGTGACAGATTTTCTCTGGACAGCAGTGAGTGGAACATGGTTCAATACATTACACATCACTATAAATTTCACTTAACTAACTTTATATTGAATATCAATATTTTGGGCTTGAGTGAAATCGTCCACCAGAGAAGTTCAAACCATTAAAATCATTATTATATTCCAGATAGATGAATCACTATTTCCAACTACCAAAATATGTTATCTGGTTATTAGGTTTTTTGAAAATGTCATTATGGGTTTTTATGTATAATATAAGAAATTATCAATATATAATTATTAATGAGATAGATGATATTTTTAATGAAAATATTTTATATTAATTTTATATGTATGTTTATATGTAATGAATATTTATTAAATATATTACATTAGAAGAATAATTTTTTTGAAATTTATTATTTATGTATAAAAATAAATGAAATTATTTTTATTTAAATATTTATAATATTAATAAATTAGATGATATTCCATTAATATTTTAAAAAGTTATTATCCTGATAGAGTTTATTGAGGATTAATTTATTATATTTAGAAGATTATTTAAATAAATTTTATGAGTCTAAATTTAATAAAAAAGATATAAAATTTGTTGGTCATCATGAAAAAATTATTTAATAAAGTCAATATTATTTTTTTCTAAAACAAAAAAGATACTAATAAAAAAGTTGACTTACCATCATAAAGTGTAAAATGAGGTAAAAGGGTTAAAATAATGAGTGAAGTCATAAAATATTCATAAAAAGAATTAATAAATTTTGTTTATGATGGAATTAATGAAATATACTCATCCTTTGAATAATTATGAACTTATTCACTCATAACATTACATTCTATGCACATTAATAAATGGGTATTTAAAAATATATCACAAAAACTCATCAATAAAAGGAACTTACATATACCAATAAAAAACCAAACCAATCATTTATTTTCCATACCAATCACAAACTGAATTCCTTTTATATAAAGACACCCACATAATAATTAATTGGTATCAAGAAAGGTACCTAAATACTTTAAAACGAAATATGGGTTTCAATGGAAGTAATATTTTTTACATTTTAGGTGTCAATGTATTTTATTTATTTTCTTTTTTATCTTCTCTTCCTAATTATTATTAAGTAATTTTACCACTATAACATCATATATATTTATAATCATTATAATTATATTATATTATTATTATTATAATTAAATAATGTTATACTCTTCTATCATATTATACTCTCTTCCAATTTGGTTTAGTTTAACCATTTATAATAACATTTCTATAATATTGTAATTATGGATGATTCTAAAAAACATGACATATAATTACATATGTAATAAATAATTAATTTAGGTTATTTTTTATATTTTATCACTATAACATATATAATTAAATTTATTAATAAATATAATTTTTTATTTGACTCAATAATCATAAAAGTTGTAAATTTATATTCATTCTTCATGAATTGTTGCTGCGACATCCATGATATAATAATGAGACTCTAAAATTGTATCATATATTCACATATATATTTCTTGTGACCATTCTAGAGGTAATAGACATGTGATCCAAGTTAAAGAACTGAAACATCCATAGCTAAGCACACGTGGAATAATTGAATCAATTAAGAACCAAGGATTAATAATAACTATTAATTATAAATAATCAGTTAATAATAAATTAATAAATGTTATTAAGTAAAATAAATTTAAATATTCATATCATGTTGAGTATCTCTAAACATAATTTAATTATATGGGATTTAGATAAATTTAAATAAAGTTAGAGTCCATGGTAAGAGTTTTTTAAAGCTCAATGACTTATCATTGAGTTATACTCCTTCATTTACTATGATGTTATTGCAACTGGAAATTTTTCATAAATAAGCATAATATATTTTTAATTCATATTAAATACATAAAATTATGATCCATGACTGAAAGGTAATGTTTTATTGTCTTTGAAAACAATTATTCATAAACAAATGATTCATAAAATATCTACATTGTCTCCCACATAGTTCTCTATAACTAGATCCCTTCTTTGACAAATCACACTTAAAAATTTTCTTCAAATCCTTTTGAATATAAATCATAATAAAAGATGATATCCAATTCCTTATATGGATAATCAAGGGATCTATCAATGATCCCATAATAATAACATGATTAATTAGTATCAAAATTTGTGCATAACATTTGAAAACCATACCATTCATATCATATATCATAATCTTGATTAATTAGTGGTCACATTCTATTTTTGATTTGGGTTCACACCATATTCGAGTCTCATTTATCTTATCAGATATTATTATTTACCTA
The DNA here is from genome assembly GCA_963277665.1 of Viscum album. NCBI lineage: Eukaryota > Viridiplantae > Streptophyta > Magnoliopsida > Santalales > Viscaceae > Viscum > Viscum album. The sequence goes on from OY728162.1 coordinate 135,590,973, forward strand.
ATTCATGAAAAGGTTATATAATTACAATAAAACATGTAACATAATTAAAATAATACATATTTTTTCCATAAGATCATAAAACATTCAAAATATAAATAAAACCATTAAAAAATGTTTTCAAAAAAATCAACATAACATAACCGGTGGAATTGAAATGGTTTTTATAAAAATTTTATCATTTCATTGTAGAAAACATCGTTAAAAATGATTTGTCTTTATAAAAATATTTTCATGATAAACATATATCATATATATAAAGAATAAGTATGATTAAATTTAATCATATCCCCATTAAATTATAATTGAAATAAATGTTTTCTTCTCTGATTAATATAAATACCATTACAATATCATTACAACATTATTGTGGAAAACACACTTTTCACTTTGAAATTCACTTTTAGAAAATAAAAAATTACACAATATTAGGAAAACATTTTCTTTCGAAATAACATTATAATATTGTAAATAAATCATCAGAACCTTGAGCGATAATGTATGAATAAAATTATTTTCTATTCGTATAAGATAAAAAAATATTACAATCCTATTTTTAAAAAAAGTCAAAAGATTACTAATTTCAAAAAATATAAAAATATTTCTTTTAAGTCATTACGTAAAAAGTAAAACATGGGTAAATTCTTTTAATAAATAATCGTATTTTATTAAAAAATTCTGTATATTGTTTTTAAAAATATTCCATCATTCTATTTACTACTTATAGAGAGGAAAATGAAATAAAAACATGTATTGACCAAAAATAACCATGAATTATTTATATTCATGATATTCTTGAAATATAGGTCATGAATGACTTTTACTAGAAATTTCATCATAAATAATCCTAACAAACAATGATATTATAACATAAAGCCCTTACAGATTTGGTAACATTTAAATCATAATCCTCATATAATAATAACATAAAAAGAAAATTTATATATCATTAAAATTTTCATAATCATGATATAATTTTTTAAATTTCAATATATAGACCACATAAATTAATATAGGTTCATTTCATAACATATTTTCCAAATAATATAATTTGACATTATAAACTATTACCTCATGTTAGAATCAATTTGAAATCACTCTATAATTTGGTATAATAAATTTAAAATTATTATATTTCTAAACCATAGTAATTTAAAAACTAATCATAGAATATATTAAGCCTCTATAACATTTAAAAACCTTTTTATTAATAATTCTATATTAAAATCATCATTTCTCAATGTTTACAGTATAATTTTTTATAATTAATTTGTTGTGGTATTTCTGGTCATTGTACTTTGATCTTGGTTACATAATATAAATAATGTTAATAATGATATAAAAATAATATATAACTATCATATATATATTTTTAATCATTTATGAAATATTGAGATAAAAAAATGAATTACAGTTTTCATGGAGATGGTGGGTCACACATACACATGAACAATGTATTCACTTTTCAACTAGTGCGATGTAAGAAAGGTAAATGTTAAATAATAATAAAATTATAATTATAATATATATATCTCTTTTATATAGATATGTACTTACGCCCATGTAAAATTTAAATGAAAAACAAATCACATCACTTTATGGTGGTGGTATTTCACACTAACACATTACTGACGTTATCATTTTCCAATGGGTTTGAAGGTATGAAGTTGGATATGATATTATTGATTAAAAATTATAATTATTTAAAAAATATAATATAATATTTTTAAATTCATCATAATAACCATCCATAAAACATGGTGATGTAAAATGAATTGTATCGAAATGTGGAAATGGTAAGTCAGATGTTGGTAATAGAGATAGTTTTACATCATATTTGATTAAATGGGGTTTAATAATGGCGAATTTTTATACATAAAAAATTATATTTATAATCATTAATTTATTATTTTATTAAAAAAAATTATATTTATTATATGTAAAAATATTAAAAAGAAAGTGGTCAGTTTAAGATATTACATCTTCTTTTAAACAACTCATTTAGATATTCTCTTAAGGATCACAAGGTTTATATATGGAGAAAACCATAAAATATATAATGTGACTAAGATATTATAGTATGTATTTTTTTATGGTAGTATCAATATGAAAGGTTCAAATGGTTTGAAGAAGTGTGGGGAGGAGGTTACCACTTATAATTGAGGTGAGGGGAACTTTTGGAATTACGTAAACGATTAAATTATAATAGTCATTATCAGGAAAAATAAATCAAATTGAAAATAAATTTGAATATATGGTTGGTTTGTTTTTTAATACTATATTTCAATAAAAAAATATAGATGTTTAAATGGTGTTTAAAACATTATCTTTTGGTTTAACCGCATTAGTATCCCATTTTAACATTAACTGTGGTCACAAACTCTTCACTATAAAAAGGATACAATTTTACATAGAAGGTAATTATTGACACATAAATGGAAAAAGGATGAAATTATAGACAATATATTATTATAATTTTACCCTTTAAGTTTTTTTATATTTTTAAATTAATTTAATAAAATATTATTTTCTTAAAATATTATTAATCTTATTTTTGACACAGTTCATTTATTTTGAATTTAGGGACACGAATACAAAGATAAATTAAATATAATACATTTAAACATAACTAATAAGTAAAAATTATCTAAAAAATTATTCAGACACAATTTTTTTTTCAAATTATAGATCCTTTAATATTTATAAAATTATTTAATTTATCATTCTCTTTATTGAATATATATTGTATTAGTTTTACATAAGCATTTATGGTAACTATCTATTCCAAAAAAAGTGTAAATATACCTTAATGAAAAAATTAATTAATAAATTTTTCAAAATACAATTTAAAACTGAAATTTTACTCTTCGTTCATTATGAAATAATTTTTAGAGATATTAAATTTATGAAAATGGATTTTTTTACTTCATCTCTTACTTAAACATTATAAATGTCACTGTCATGGTAAAATGGAACCAAAATGACATATATTATAGAAACGGGTGTTATTGGAAACTATAATAGCATATTATATGATAATGTTAAGTTTTCTTTGAATTTAGGTCTTTATAATATTATTTTTGACCCTAATTAACCAATTTTACGTTTACTATGATAATGAATATTTACTATGGTTAATATTCATTATGACTAAAATTAATCAATAATTATTTACCAAATATAGAGATTATAATTTAAAATATGGAATCCATTTAACAATATTATATTTCTTATACCTGCTTTAATGTAATGTAACAAAAAACACCAAATGAAATGAAAAATGTGTTTTTTGGAAAAATTTTATTTTAAGTATCAAATTTATTTTTATAAAAATCAGGTATAAAATTAATTTGAAAGAAAATAAATATATTTATTAATTAATATATATATATATATATTTATATATATTTAAATCTAATTAATTATATATTTCTTTTAAATTCATTAATTTATAATAAAAGTTTTAATAAAAATAGTAGGATTCACTATTTATTAAAAAAACACTTTTCAAAAGAATCAAAAAATTTCCCCTTAAAAAACATGAAATTATGATTTAAAATATTGAAAATTTATTTTCAAAAAAATTTCTATAATTTATATAAATAAATTATAATATTTTCACAAAAAATCTATAAAAATGATTTTTGAATATAATATTTTCGAAGCACCAAATGACATTAAAAAAATGTTATTAATCAATAATCATTAAATAATAATTTTATATTTATAAAGATATTTATATATATGTATCTCATAATGTATTTAATATTATTCATACCCACCAATTCAATGGTTATGTTATAAGTCTCACATTTAAATAATAATATTTTTGGTTTGATTGTAGTCGGTGCTGTGTGATTCAATGCTATCGAACCTAATGTCTATTAAAAATATTGGGGTTTTACACCACCCATGAACCATTAATATATTTTTCGCCCACCATTTTTAAATGAACCCAATAATCAATGGTCTTTCATTTGAAAATATATTTCTTGAAATACCATATAATAAAAATAGTTAATAAAATTTTCTCTGGAAACAGTGGAAAGGGAAATACAAAGGTAATCTAGAGTAACAATTAACTATGTTTCCAATTAAGAAATAATTAGTGGGTACTAAATATATATATATATATATTAATGATTGAAAATATTTCCATGTACAAATAGATAGTGATAGAGAACAAAGTCCTGAGAAAGAAAATTACTACATAACCTTAAATCAACGAGGAGTAAAAAAGTCCACCAATTCATCAGAATTAAAGGTAATAGAAAAATAATTTTTTTAATGATCCTTTTAATAAATTTGAGAACTTATTTAACAACTACAATAATAACAAAACTAAATATACATAAATGACGATTATAATTCCATTCGTTAATTAAATTTCCACCACATTGTTATTTGTTTCATGAAATCAATCAGTATTTGGGATGATGTCTTCATTCCTAAAGCACTAAATTAAAATTATAATGGATTAAAATAATATATCAATTATTATTGGTATATATAATCCAATTAAAAAACCAATAATGTTTTACACAAGGTAAGATAATTCTCATAATTAATAAACCATGAAACAATACATTTTACTCAAAATTTACAGAATGAAAACAATGGTTCCAATTATATCATTTCATAATTTTCCATACATACTAAATAAAATCAATAATCTCTTAATTAAAAATTGTTTTAACATAAAATAATATCTCATTCCTTTCAACTTACATCGCCCAAAATTTAATTTCATTATTCTGAATAAAATATTTCATATTAAATCACTTGTTAACCTAAGTGTTATGTATACCTGAACCTAGTGAAACTTTACTCTAAATATCATTAATTCCATTATAAATCATTTTAAAATATTATAATGTATTTAAATTCTCCAAAAATATCATGAATATTATTTTGGTACTAACTTGATAGGTTATCCATATCTTAAAAATAAATATCTCCTGAAATATCACCATATCAATGAATTACTTTTCAACCATCAATGTTTTTAATATCCAACTATCCAATAGTCTATAATTAACTTGATATCAGATAATTTACTAACAATATTGGTTATTTTAAAACTTAACAAGTTATTATTCCTAAAAAATAGTAAAATTTTCAAATTAACTCAAAATACCATCACATAAATCCTTAAAAGGTGGTTTTGATGCCATTAATATTATGATCAACCATAAACTCATGATGGTATCAATAAATATTAACCCAATCACATATGAAAACATATTTTCTTTAAAAATTAACACAATCCTTATTTATCCAATAATTACATGGACTATTTAATATATTCCATATATTAGAAAATGAAATAATCATCATCAAATATGACCTAAATCATTATATCATTGAATAATAAATTTTAATGTCTTAAATACTATCCCAATATTTTCAATCATCTAATTATCCGAACTAAAAATTATCAATTTTATTATTTATTGGTGTCATTAAACATATGTTTTAAAATACTTATAAAAATTTTGTGGAATAATCCTTAGATATTTCATTATTCTTATGTCCAAAATATGATTAATAGAATTATTCAATCCAAATACATGAGAACTTCTTTCCCTTCACTTTAAAAAGAAACATAGATTAGGTCCTCCCTTAGTCAATGAATTACCCTGTGGATTATTTCATTGTATTTGATAATTCCCATATCTCTGACACGTGTGGAATTGAACGAAAAATTCTACCTTAGGATGGAATTCATTTAACTCCATCAAACTATTTATTTTTATTTGAAAATTACATCATCAATGTCATTAGATTCCATATATAAAACATCATTCTATTGCTTTAAGACAATTCCTTGAGTGTTTCTTGACATATTATTGAAAGGTATGCTGTTAAATCCCCTTTCATATATGGTATTCATGAAACACAATCTTCCACTTATTAAGTGTATTAATAAACTAAGTTATGTGGATATTTTTAATAATATAATGGGATATATCTCTGGGAATAATAATAGTTCTTTTCATTTCATTCCATTGTTTCATTTTGTTTCACATGAATACATCAATTCCGTTGTCTGTCATCATTAATACAAGTCTTTATGGTTCCAACTGTTGTTTAATGAAGTCCTTTGTTTCCTCTCGAATTGTGGATGACCTCGTTGATTGAAGGTTCAAACATTCCAATTTGTTTCTAATGAGTTTGTTCATAGAACCAGAAACATCCAATGATTCAGTATCCATTTGGACCTACTTTCCAAAGGTAGGTTCTCATTAGTTGTGGACCGATGTGGCTTAGGAATTTTCATTGGTTGAGAGGATGGGAGGTCGGATTCATCACACCTTTTTAAGGGGAATTATTTTCTACTCCGGGACTCTCTTTATAGATTTGTGTTATGTTCATGAATCCTTATTACATTACCAAGTATAAAATGATCTTTCCTTTAGATCTGACAATCAATGATTGATATGTAGGAAATTTAGAGAATATTTTATATGTATTTGAGGTTCTTCATCGATAGAGAATCATCTGTATTTGTTATAGATTTTTAGTCAATGGTATCCTTCGATACATAAAATTATCTTGGTCATTATGATAACCATACTGGTTTTAAATCAACTCAGTGGGGCACTTTAAGATTATTTTCATTCAGAAGGACATGGGATATTTTAGAGTTGGGATCGTACCCACTAATAGGATACCTACGTATCCTTTGGTTTGGAATAGGAATCAGAACCCACATAGTTTGAGTAAGGGAGTATGATATTTATGCATGATTGATGGCTCAAAGAAAGATGTCATGATTACTTTTACACTCTAATCTCACATGAGTCATGCTCGGTGTGATAAAAAAGAGGTATTGGTGAAACCAGAAAATTGTGCCACAAAATATGCAATGATGTGGGGATTATGTATGTATGAATTCCCACAATATATGATGATTAAGATTTAAATCAGGGAAGAAATCCAGGAATATGTTCTATAAAGGTATATCTACTTCACGAAGATTTGGGTACTTTAACTTTGTACTTACTCCTAAGGAAGATGCCCAAATTTGGAGGGGACTCATGATAGGGTTTTACTCCTGAGAAGGAAGCCCAGATCAAAAGTAAATTAAGACTAGTTAAGAGAAATTAAGGTTGTGGCTTACTACTGAGAAGAAGGCCTAGGATAAAGGGATTTCGAAATTTAAGGGACTTGGGGCTTACTCATGAAAAGGAGGCCCAAATTTGGGAAATTATAACTGGGGCTTACTCCTGAAAAGGGGGCCCAGGTTAAGTAAATTATGGTTGGGGCTTACTCCTGAAATGGAGGCACAAATTAATGATGACTTGGGGCTTACTCCTAAGGATGCCAAAATTAATTAGAATTTGGATTGGGGCTTACTCCTAAAAAGGAGGCCCAAATTAGGGTTCTCTCATCTTAAAGGATGATGTTAAATGAATGAAATCTCTAACTTTAGTGACATAAAGATGTTTAAATAACTAGGTTTAAAGAGATGTTCCACAGAACTCCTTTTAGATAAGGATTTCCATCACGAAAACATTCCATAAATGGCTTTGAAGAGTGTCTTGAAGACTGAATCTTGAATAGGAGAGGTGGAATGGCCTAAGAGGTGTTAAATGTGCAGGAAGGGAACCCAAAAATAGAAGGGATTGCATTCCTTGGTAGGCGTGCATGTATTGCGTGGGTGTGTAAGTCCTGGTCGCGCAGGTATAACTGCATGGCACATGGGTACTTGCGTGACTGTTAACCAGTATGGTTATACTTGGGCTATTCTTGACCAAAGCCTTTAGAATCATCCTGAGGTACTTCTAGAAGAGTGGCGTGCAAGTTTCAATGACTAGGTAAGGATGCGCGCAAGTGTGTCCATTTCCATTAAGGGTAAAACACTTAGGCACGCAAGTGTTAGTGAATTATAACACTTAGACAATATTCCTCTTGTTTAGACCTTCCATTCTAGGTACGGAATTACCATAGAAGTGTTCGGAAGCCTTAAAGAAGAGACTTGGGCGTTCAGAGCTTTGTATCTGAATTCTGGAAAAATTTCTCCTTTAATTGGTGGCCCACCGGGGGTATTTATAGGCTGGAGAATACCCTACGCGGTTTTCAAAGAGGGAGCACAAGTCACTTGCATGACTATTAAGCGGCGCAAAACTATACTTGTGTGATAGTAAGGGAACATGCGCGACCCAAGTTCATTTGAAGCCTTGTTCATGACTTTGTTTATTTTTGATGTTTTCTTCAAAGGATGAATCAATTTATGCTAAGTCATTTCCCTTTCCATTCCTTTAGACAATATGATGAAAAAGGAGCATCAACAAAAGTCCCCCCCCCCTCAGAGTTGGATCCGGAAGAATAATGATGTGACTCTGAGGAAAAGAAGAAAACCAAAGGGAAAGTGGAACGCAAGGTATGGCTCACAGGTGGACTTTAGGCGCGCAGGGTTCCGCGCGCAGGGGTACAACCTTGTCTATAAATAGATGGCCTCACTTTGCACAAACCACCCAGCTCTCGCTCGTCTTTTTTTTCTCTTGAAGCGCAAGTGGACTCCCGGCTCTCGCTCATCTGTGCTTCCTATTTCTTACATCGCGCTTCTATTATGATATTTGGACTTGCGTGGTAATACATGCGCACTAAATACTTGCACGACCGAAGGAGACTTGCATGCCAACTATGGGACTTGCGCACCTAAATACCTTTGCCAATTTTTCAAACTCCTTCACAAATTTTAGGAAAAATTAACATACTTTAAGAGTTAATTATTCAACTTTTGTGCAGATCCAATGGATCTAAAGTGAATCGGAACGACTGATGAAAAGGAAAGAAAAATAATTGATGATATGATGGACATTGTTGGCCAGGATTACTATACCATCTGTGAAAGTACTCTCCCAGAATTAGTCATGTACTTGAAGAAGCATCATATTAATTTCCCGCACAACATCTATCTGCCTCTATATGGCCATGGTCATCTGCAAGATGTCAATATTCCAGAGGCAATGAACTATCTTCTGCATTCCTGGTTTTAGTCATATACAAACTTTTCTTCAACAAATTTCTCAATCGGAGGAACATTTTCTAATGCTGGAACAATAATGAATGCCTATATAATGCATCATAGCTCGTGTGCACCAGATATAAAACCTCACAACCCTAATCTGTAACCAAATTTTTATCCCTTAATCATTCGATATTCTCAGATGGATCAATCGAAAGGCTGGAAGGAGAAATGGGAATTCTATTCTGGAGGAGGCTTGAAGCCAACTTCGATGTGGGCTTATTGGGTGCAACAAAATTGTGAAGAATTTTTCAAGGATCTGAAGGGAGCTGCAATTTATAAAGCAGTCTAGGCTTGCCAGACGTATATTTATAAGAATGATATTTTTTAACTGGAGTTGGTTAGCCGCTGGAGCGTAGAATCAAATTATTTCCATCTAACCCATGGAAAAGTAGTCATTAGTTTGTGGGATGTCTACAAGTTCTCAAGGGTTCCAATTTTGGGTGACATGTATGAAAAATTCATCCCTCCAAAGGAAACCTTGAATGATCCGGAGAAGACTCCGAATTTGGTTCGAGAATTATTGATTATTTATCATAAGCTCAAAATATCAAAGACATCAAAGACTCATTTTAGAAGGGATATTCATCCAGAGGAATGGATGGATGTGTTTCTCAAGAAGAAGAGGGAAAATGGGCCCACCTATACTTGTCCTACTAGCTTCCCTAGAGAGGATAAGAGAGGTGCTCTTAGCACATTCTAGCCAACTCTAGAAGTAGGAGAGTTTGAGAAATGGGGGTATTAAGTGAATCATAAAATCCTTGGGAAGACCCGTTTGGTAGGATTTTTAGCCTTATGGATCAGTGTATATCTTTTTCCAGTCAAAGATTCGAAGGGAGGTGTCATGCCAGGGACAATCATTATTGCAGCCAAGTTGGCTGAGAGGAAGATATTGGGGTTGGCGACCCCAGTTCTAGCGACGATTCATAGGAGCTTACTCCATGTCTATATGGGTACGTCTCCTTTGAGATTAGTGGGACCATTCCATGTTTTATGGGGATGGATCACCACTCACTTCCAGACATATGCTGTTCAGAACGGAATACAGATTATTGGAAGTTCTTTCAGGTCGTTTGTTCAAGCCTTCATTGGAGTTTGTCCTTGTTCCCTCAATGCCTATGATATTAGGACAAGGCTGGGGATCCATAAGGAATTACCCTTCTTTCTCGATGGTAACCGCCAATAGGGCGATTTGTTGACGATGGATTAGCCAGCTTGGTAAGGAGGTCTTACATGTTGGCCTGTAGAGATGGTGTACTGGCCACCAGATTTGATTGAGAAATTATATGTGAGGCCAATGATCCATATCGATTTTCATGCCAATTTATGTGTCTGCAGACAACTATTGTATCTCCTCTAGTGAAAGTTAGTTCAGAGCAGCACCAATGGTTGCCCGACAACTATGGTTTCTAATGGCTATGGAAAGGACTGGGGCAGTTTATGACTTACTAGATACTGAAGCGGTAAGTAACTTGGCCATATGGTATGCTGAAAAATGGGTAGCATCATATTGTGAGGAAATATTGAATAAAGCTAATTATCGGGTGGGGATGGAGAAGAGAACCATTGAGAAAGAAACAATTCAGTTGGCAGGTGATTCTTCCACTCCTGAAGCAGGTTCCCCAAATTCTACAACCGAGGCTGATTCATCAGATTCTCAGGAGATACAACATGTGTCAACGCAGCCACGTGCCGTATATAATCCTCCTGCCAGAATCAAGAGAGCCACTCCGTCAACTCTTGGTGAGTTACTTTATTGAGGAAATTAAATTGGTAGTAACTTTATAGAGTAACAAGTTGTCATTCTATTGTTATAGTTACAGGATCTAGAAAGAAATCAAAATACAAGGTTGTAGGACCCTCTTCAAAACCTTATAGTACACCATCATATCTATGACTAGAGGCCAGCTAGGCATGGCGGGATGTATATTGCGATACTGAAACTATCTGGCTGGAGATATGTGAAGGGCTACATCTTCCATAAATAGGGACTATTCAGGATCCTGCAAATATTCATTTCAAGAATAACCCTGATGAAGTAAGATCCTATGTCAAAGAGTTGATGACCTATATTTATGCCACCAATGATTCTATCCCTATCACCAAGCAGGTGAAGAAAATGATGGATCACAGCGCCACTGATGAGGAGTGGCATGAGTATGTGGCTCCTAAAGATGTATGATATAATTCCTTGTTTACTTTGCAACTTGATTTCAATCAAAGATTTTTTACTCAAGTAAATAATATTCTTCACCCTGCATCTTGCAAATAATGGAACAAATGAGGTTCCTTCACCACAGTAAAGCCCTGGTGGTACTTCCATTGGGGATGCTATTGAATCTCCTCATGAATTGGGCGAGATATCTATGGACCAGTAGGCCATAAATGAAGAGTAGGACATGTCCTACCATTCTCCAATTCATGTTCCTGTAAGGGAGACTTCCGATGCTCCAAAAAAGCCAAATAAGAAAAGGCCTCGGAGGAAGAATTCCACAGCTAAACGCTTCATTAGTAGTGGTAGGCCCTTCAGATAATCATGATTATTAAACCATGAAAAGATAGATCATTTTCTTTGAGATTACAAGGGCTTCTTCAATTTCCCCTCTGAGAGAAAGGACTGATCCTCCTTTAAGGACCATAGTGGGTGTTATGGAACAATTGAAAATTCAGGCTGACTTGGATGCTCCTGGAGAAGAGCCAGCATCTGTTCCCAGTATCCCTCCTGCTACTATTGAATGAAGAGAAGAACATGCATCCGAATCATTGGCGGCCGCAGAAACTAAATATGCCATCTTTCCTGAAGAAACTGTCCAGGGTCAGGGGTCACAGAATGAGGGTCTCCAAGAAGACACATCAAATGCTCCCGCTGGTGAGACTAACCAGGATTCTGAAATATCATTGGATGAAATGATGAATCTTGGCATGTCTTTTGAAGAATATTTTGATCATGCTAAGTTATCATGTGATTTATAAGATCTTGGTCATGAGTTTTATCATTCATTTGGTAAATTTTAATATAATTTACACTTTTAATCATTAATGAAAATAATATGCAGTTCCATCCAAAGAAGCTGTTGAACTGCCAATTCCTGAAGAGTGTGTGGACATTGATGTCCACCCTGCCATTGCAGAAACATTAGCTCATGTGGAACTAACCCCAGTAAACAATCCTGAGACCCATCTTGAATATCCTATTGAAACTGGGAAAGATGGGGAGGAGTCTTCTCAAGCTGTTGATCTACTGTTAGGTAATGATTGTACTGATTTTTCAAGATAGACAACAACTTTCATTATTCTATGAAACTAATCATACTTTTTATTGATCAAACAGGGCCATCATCTTCAGTGGATAGATCTGGAGGTGAAGTCTCAACTTCCACCCAAACAGTAGTAGAAGGTGAAGCAACCAGGGTCTGTGGGGAAGGAGCAGAACATGGCTCTTCCTTAAGTTCATTAATCCCAGATTACATGCCCCCTATGATGATGATGTCGAATCAGACCCAGAGGTTCTTAAGGTGCTCAACTTTTCATGATTTAAGGAATGGAACAACATATGGAAAATCATATTTGTGGTGCCTTTACAAGAGATATCATCAATGATCCCTCAATTTTCATCCTTGTTCTTCATGCTAGGACTTTGCAGTTTTGGATATCAATAGAACTATACCGCAGGGAAATAGGTCATCATAAGATGGGAGGAAGAGCAAAAGTGTCATGAAGATCTGACCCAGGTAAAGTTGTCTATCAACATTAGTGAATTTGAGGATGCGGTATCCCAATATGAGGCTGACTGTGCTACCAAGATGAAGGCGATGAAGCATAAGATCAAAGATAATGTCGTCCAGCAGATGCACCTTCAGCAACAATTAGATGTTGTTACTGGGGATCTTGACCAACTCAATAATTCGTTGGAGGGTGCTCAAATGAATCGTATGAACTCCATTGATAATGCCAGTAAAGCTCACCATCAGGTTAAAAAGAGTGAAGTTGTTCGGGTGCATGAGCTTCAAGTATCTTCTGATGAAGTTCGGTATGCTGTTGATCAAGTGAAGACTTATGTTGACAGCCTCTTGTAATTTCCTGGAAAAGAGAAGATACTCCAATCTGTAGACGTCCTTTTAATCTCTTTTGCATTAAATGGAAAGAATTCTTTCATCTTCAGTCACTTGTGCACGTATTTTCGTGCTACCTGATTTATATTTAACCTAAGAAAATGGGCCTAGTAAGCATAATTTGATTTTTATTAGGATTATTATAAATAACCCTTCAAACTTTGAATCTTTTAATTGCTCAATATTACCTAAATCATACAAAATTTATTTTTAGTGAGCTGTAACTTGAATTTTATTCATTGTTCCCTTTCCTTTTCTTGGTAGTTTAAAGTCATGCACGTTTGACATAACGAATCTAATGTTTAAGGTCGAAATAGCTTTGACCGATTGAATTAGAATTGACTCAATTCCTAGACAATTTATCTAAAAATATATTACCATACTCAAGTATGAGGGGAAATATGTAAATTATGACTTAGGAAAATTTGAATCTGAGTAATGATATAAAAAAGAGATAAAAAGGAATTAGAAGAAGTAGTTCCCATGAATGAAGTTACCATTATTTAACAAACCCATTAGGGTGTTGAATTATATAGGGACACCTAAGGGCATTGGATGCATAGTCAAACAAATAGAATCTTTTTGTTGACGGGTCCGTTATGTAGACTACTTAGGCAAGTCCTCCTAAGGGCATGTGCTGAATAGTCAGGCAAAAGAACTCTTAGAAATTTACTTTTCTACTACTATGAAACAAGTGAATGTTTGTGGTGATTCAAATTTTCCAATGTATAGGGTTTTCTGTATGGAAAGAGGAATGTGAATATGTAGAAAATATTTCTTAACAAGATTATCGAATAAATCAAATTTAGGGAATGAAAATATAAACCATATACCTGAATACTTTAAAATCATGAAAAAGGATATGGGACAAATATGTTAAGGATGTCTATTTTTTTGCGGATCCCTACATATTGTCATTAAGACAAATAAGGACAAAAGACGTTTTCCCCCCAAGAATGATGTTACCTGTATTTGACAAACCGGTTAGGGGGTTGAATTATGCAGGGACACCTAAGGGCATTGGCTACATACTCAAATAATAATATCATTTGGCTGAAAGATCTGTTATAGAGACTGTTTATGCAAGGACACCTAAGGGCACGTGCTGCATGGTCAGGCAAAAGAACTCTTAGATATTGGAAATTTTGTGACTAGAAGTCAAGAAAAGTGTTATGAAGATCTGAAAAGTTTTAAGGATAAGATTTATGACACATAAAAATGTGTATTGATCAATGTATGTAAAGATACATAGATCAATTCTAACCATAATCACGTTGTGGATGGGTCCTGAATTGAAATAATGGACTTCACTACGTATCCCATATGGATGGGAATCAAGCCATTCATTGTTCTTGAAATACAGTTTAATGTCGTGTGGGACGAAATTATGATAGATCTTAGATTAGGGTCATAGAGCTCAGACCATTATAATAAATACATAGTGTGTGTTTTCATGGGGACTTTTCATCCAGGGGACTGAAAGTGGAATTTGGGGTTAGGCCCAAAAGACATGGGGCTGGATTCGAGGGACACTCCAACGTTCCTACGTTTCCCAAAAGGATGGGAATCAATCCCACGTAGTTCTAGAAATACCCTCTGTACAGATTTGGTTCGTACAAGTGAAGGGTGAAAAAGGGGACTTTAGTGAAATGATGGTTTGACCCAAGATAAAACGTTCAGGTATTACCATGTATGCACATAGTCTATGAATTATTACATGATTGAAAATCAATGTAAATAATGATTTTCTCTCAGGTGAGAATATCAAAACAATATTGTAGTTTATTGTCATACAAGACAAAAGTGTTGTACAGTATAGGAAGGATGAAGGTGATCCAATGTAAAGATATTGATTCTGGGGGCGGTTTCACGAATCAACATTGTATGAGATGGAGGTGAACTGATGTGAATAGATTGGTTTTGGGCTTGAACTTCAGAAGGTTTCAAACATACCCAGAATCGAAGGCAAGGATCAAAGTCTACGTAGTTCAGTTAATGAATGAATTAGTGATCAAGTTGTTTTCAGGACAACGACCTAAAAAAATGATGGGACTTACGCGTCGATAGCGGCCCAAAGAGGGTTTAATCGTTGAAATTTTCTCTACACTCACATGTGTCATACTCGGTGTGAGAAACAAGAGGTAACAACAACCTTAACGATGCACAATTTAATGTCATGTAGGACATATGAAGGGACAATGTAGTCTAAAGTCTTGAAGTTAGGAATATTAGTGCTGCACAGTATACTGTCATGTAGCGGGGAAAAAAATAGTTTAGTTTCATGCAGTTAGGACGATGGGGACAATACAATTTAATGTCATGTTGGAAAAAAAGAGGACTCTGCAGTTTAATTTCATGTAGTAAGGACAAAAGAGGTCACATTTTAATGTCATTTTGGACATATTAGGGACTTTTTCATAGTTCAACGTCTTATTGGACGAAAGTGAAAATAGTTTAAGGTCATATGCATAGACCATTGGTTATGCAGTTTAACATCTTGGTGGACGTAAGGGACTTCTGTACAGTTTAGTGTCATGTAGTCTTGACGTCACAGTTTAACATCATGCTGGACATAAGGGACATGCAAATAGTTTAAGGTCATATTCATGGACCATGGATGGTGTTGTTTAACGTCATGCTGGATGTAAGGGACATGCCAATAGTTTAAGGTCATATGCATGGACCGTTGCCATATATTTTAACGTCAAATAGGATGATGAAAGGCACAAATTTTAATGTCATATGCGATGAAAATAATACAAATAGTTTAAGGTCATATGCATGGATCGGTAATGGTGTATTTTGTGTTTATACAAAATACTTCTTCAGAAATCTGCCATTAGTTGGAGTAGTGATGAGTTCTCCATCCATTGAGATTAACGAATAAGCTCCATTGGAATAGACCTTATGTATTGAATAAGGTCCTTACCACTTTGGATCAAGATTGGGAGGTTTCATTCCTGCTATCATTGGAGTTCTGAGAACTAATACCAATTCTCCCTAAACGAATGAACGAAGATGAACTTTTTTGTTGAAAGCTCCTGTTATTCGATTCTGATAGGCTTCCAAGTGGTACAAAGTTCACAATATTTTCTCATGTAACCATTCCAATTCATTCAATCACTTTTGAGATTGTTCATCTATAGATGATTGATCACAAATGGCTACTCTAAGCGAAGGTAATTGAACTTCAAATGGAAAGACTTCTTCCGTTCCACATACCAGTGAATATGGAGTTAACCACGTTGCAGTGTGGGTGGTGGTCTGATATGCCCATAAAGCATGAAAGAGTTTATCAAGAAATGACATATTATCTTTATCCACCACCTTTTGCAGTATATTTGACAGAGTTTTGTTGAAGGCTTCTATCTGGTCGTTGGCTGCTGCATGATACAGAGATGAATGAATGGATTTTATGTTGTATTCTTGATACAAATTCTTCAACTCAGAAGAACAGAAGATGGTTTCATTGTCCGTCAATATGGTATGATGGACACCAAATCTGGTAATGATGTTAGACTTGATGAAGCTAACAATGATTTTAGAACTAACATTTTTGAGAGGTATTTCCTCTACCGATTTGGAAAAGAAGTCATTAGTAGTAAGAATATAATTAAACTCCTTGGCTGTATATGAAGGGTAAGGTCCCACCAAATCCATTCTCCATGTGGAAAATGGCCATGAGTATTTAGCTATATGAATCAACTATGGAGGTTGATGAATGAAGTTGGAATGTACTTTTCATGAATGACACTTCTTTGTGAAATCATCAAAATCTTGTATCATTGGAGGCCAAAAGAATCAAAGCCTTCGAATATGATCAGACAGTCTATGTCCAGACTGGTGGGAACCATAGACTCTTGCATGCACTTCTTTCATGGCAGCCAATGTCTCTTCACCATCAATGCATCTTATGAGAACTCCATCAAATCCATGCTTGTAGATAATTTTATCTAGTTGATCTGGGATATCATAAAGAGTAAAATTGACCACATGTCGCCGGATTTGTTCTTTACTGGCTCTATCAGGTGGATGTTTTCCATTTTAAAGGTGTTCCCTGATAGGTGTCATCCATCCTATAGTATGAGCATATGATTCAGGAATGCGACTAATTTCATTGATCACTTCTATTCTGGTTTGAACTTAAGGTGAAATTGTATGATGGTGGGCAATACTGATGGTTGTCTCATCCCGATTTGGATCTTCCAGAGCCGTGGCAATATTAGCCAGTGCATTCGCTTGGGCATTTTGTGATCTTGGTACATAAAAAAATGACAGTTCCGAAGGAAACTCTGCCATTAACTCTCTGACGTAATTATACAATGGGAGTAATTCTTCTTTTCGGATGGCATAATCCCCATTGACTAGTTTTATTACAAGGTCTAAATCACCTTTCACCTTTAAGTGATTAACTTGTGCTTGAAGCGCCAACACCAATCCTACAATAAGAGTTTGGTATTCAAATTCATTATTTGTTCCACCTCCCAACAATAAGAAGGAATAAGGTAACACTTCCTTTTCTGGAGAAATGAGTACAACTCATAAGACAAAATTGTTGAATTTAGGATTTTCCCTTTTCATCCCTGTTGGACTTCTGGAAGCACCATCAAGGTACATTTACCATGTTTGAAGAAATTATTGAATAGAAAAGACTTCTTCATCAAGGAGTTCAATATCTGAAGATGTCTCTTCCCCTGATGGGTGTTCATGAAGGAAATCAGCCAATGCATGGCCCTTTATTACCTCTTGAGACACATATTGAGTATCAAATTGCTGTAAGATAACTGCCCACCTCGCCAGACGTCTGGTAAGCATTGGACGACTAAGAATGAATTTGGGTGGGTTATTGTGAGAAACCAATTGGACCTCGTGATGTTGCAGGTAGTGTATCAATTTTTTAACTTCAAATATTAATGCTAGGAAGCACTTATCAATATTTGAGTATCAGGTTTCTACTTCAAGCATAGTCTGACTGAAATAATAGAGGTTGTTTTCATTCCCAGCATCATTCTTCTAAGCAAGAAAGGCACCCAATTATTGCTCTAGAGCAGTCACATAGAGGATAAGTGGTATTCCATCAACAGGTGGAATTAACACCGGTGGACTCAAGAGATACTTCTTGAGAATATCGAATGCTTCTTGAAATTCTTCATTCCACTGGTATGTGACTCCCTTCCTCATAAATTTGGTGAAGGGTAAGCTTTTTCCTGCCTAATTGGCGATGAAACGCCGAATATAGGCTAAGTGCCCTTGAATTCATATCAATTATTTTAAATTTCGAGGAGGTGACATACCAATTATTAACATTGCCTTCTCAAGATCGTCTTCGATGCCACGATGGCATACAACAATGCCGAGAAATTTTCCATAGGTTACCCCCAAAGTATATTTTAAGGGGTTCATTTTCTAATTATGTTGTCAAAGCTTGTGGAATATTTCTTCCAAATCAGCCAACAGATTAGAAAATTGTTTGGATTTGACCACCAAATCATCCACATTACATTCAACAAACATTACTAGAAAGGCTTTCAAGATATAATGCATGGAAAGCTGATATGTTATGCTTGTATTCTTTAGGACAAAGGGCTTTACCCGATAGCAAAATACACCATGAGGGGCTCTGAAGGCTGTAAATTCCTCATCTTCTGGAGCCATCTAGATTTGATTATATCCAGAATATCCATCCATGAAGGAAAGTGCTTCATAGCCAGTTGTTTCATCAATTTTGAGTTCTGTAATAGAAACTGGAAAATCATCTTTAGGACAATGCCGATTAAAATCTCTGAAATCAATGCAAACTCTAATTTTCCCATTAATATTTTTCACTAGGACAATATTATCCAACCACTTGGGAAATTGAACTTCTCTGATGAAGTTATCTTTGATGATCATATCCACTTCAGCTTCAATTTTGGAAGCATAGGTTGTGTGTGTTCTTCTAGCGGCTTGTTTGAATCCTCAATGTTCTTCTGGAAAACCCAAATGATGAGTAGCAACATCAGGATCAAGAATTGGAATCTATGTATAGTTCCAAGAAAATATGTCTCGATTTTTCTTTAAAAAGGAAATATACATCTCTTTTTTTTCAAGAGTCATGGCCACACTGATTAAAGTGGGGCGTGGATATTCTTTTGTAACGAGATTTATTTCTCTGAGTTCATCCACAGTGGTAGAGATAACCTCTTCAAATGCTGGAGGAGCAACTCTAAGATCTTCCTCTTCTTCATCAGCATGTGTTACTTCTTCCATTTCTACTTGCATAGTAGATAATGAATCAGAATTTCTATGATCAGAAGAGATGTCAAAATTTGCACATCTTGAAGAAGAAGCTTCCATTTCCGACCCAATTGATGATGAAGGGCCTTCTTTGGGTAACAAAGAGGAGATGTTGGATTGAGAATCGCATCATCATTTACCTATGACATTACTATAACATTCCCTAGCTTGATGGGCGATGTATAGACTTGTTGGATTTCAGCAGATGAAATGAAGACATATCCATTTGAGCTTTCATCATTATTTGGTGGATCACCAATTTCTCCCATGTTGTCTGTCTTGATTGATGTAATTGACATTATGGAGGTTTCCATAAGAGTATTTTTATTTTTGTCAATCCTATCAATTTGAATAATAGGTAACACATAATCTGTACTCAAATGTGTAAATGGATTTACTAGGATATTTTCCAAACCATATGGAGCATTAAATTTGGTAATCTCCCTTGTTGTAGATTTTCCTTTTCCCTTTATGTGATAGAATTATGCCTCAATGTATTGAGATTCACATGTCTTGAATGGGGATTTATCACCATACAATGTCCCAATTTGACAATCGAAACAATATTTGAGACATTGATCGTATGACGAAGGGATATCCACATGCCAATTTAGCCAGCGTCTTCCAAGAAATATTTTGAAGGCTAAGTCTTGATCAACATCCATGAAATATGAAATAGATACAAGATCTCCAAACTGAGTTCTAAGTGTAATCTCTCCAAGTGGTTCTTGTTCATTTTTATCATATCCTTGTAACATCAAAGTAGAAGAAGATAAATCTGATTTTGTAAGCCCTAATCGACGAAGTGTACGAAAGGGCATGAGGTTGAATCCTGAACCATTGTCAATGAAAACTCTTCGAACATCTACACCATTGACCATTCCAAATAAGTATAAAGGTCTAATATGTCCATGCATGACATCATCTTCATCTTCATCTGTAAAAGATATTACTGCATGACATTTTGTAGGATTATTATTTACATTGTAGACTTCAGCTGCAACAATTTCAGTCTCAAACTCCTGAGGACTTGACAAAGCCTCAATGAGTGCCTCCCGAAGATCCTTTGATAAATTAAAGGCATCCAGAATTGATAACATGGCTAGTACTTGGGCTAGGTTTTTCAATATATCATAATTTTGATCTAAAGGTATGTGTTTCTCAACAGGAACATGTGGTTTAGAAGGTGCCTTTCAAGTTGATGCTTTGGCATTGGATGCATCTTGTACTAGGATAGGAGTAGGTAATACTCCTGGGTTTGGAAGATTAGACTGATTATGTCTATTTACTTTCTGAGAGGAAGAAGATGGAACCTTGAATCGATCTTCTAGAATAATTGTGCTAAGGCTGAGTCTGCCTTCTGTCGAAGAACATTCTTGTTCTTGTTGAGCTCGTTGAAGGACTCTTCCATGAGTTTCTGACGCATAAATAGTTCTAGCAGGGGTAGAATTAGAATAGTGGCCTCTGAAAGATCCACGTCTTCCCCTGTATCCCGTGCCTCTGTAACTTCCTCTGATTCCTTTGTTTGATATAGGGAATTACAAAACATAAAAAACGAAACTGTGACTGGAATATGGATCTGTTAATGTAATCATATTTACATAACCGAAGATCAATTCTTCATCTGATGAAGACTCTGCATGATCATCCTATTTAGGCTGTTCCGTTTGGTGGGGCAGTGCCCGTGAATTTGAAGTAGATTGCATGAAGTTTTCCAGAGTCAAAAACAACTTAGAATTTGATAAATACTCATCTTCATCTGATTGTTCCTCTTTCTGGGAATTGTGCCGCCCTTTTGAGGATTTTCCTTCTAATGAAGAGGGTTTTGCTGCGGCATTCATGGCAGAAGTCACAATTAGTTTCTTCAATTTCGTTTTCAAAATGGCATGAGTTCGATTGATCATTTTTCTGACCATCCAATCATCATATTTTTGCGCATTTTTGTTCTTAACTTCTTGCCACTCACCCTCCTCCTCTGGATATGTAGTTGTAACACATGATACCTGGGAAGAAGAGCCTTTTAGTTTTACTTGTCTCGAGTCGACTATCTTTTGTAGGAGGTATTTGAAAGAAAGCACTCCTGGATGGGATGCCCCAACATTTGATGAAAGGGGAAATAGTTGGGACGGTCTTTATCTCGCTACTTTTTTGGCCTCTTGGGCCTTGGCAATTGAACCAAAATATTTTCCAGAGCCAAAATGAATTAACCAGGATCATGTTCATTTCAGAAAGAGTGTGTTTTTCTCTTTAGTTCCTCAAATTGTTTTTGTCTTTTATATCTTTGATCATCTTGATGAAACAGCCTCTATTGTTGACGTTCAGTAAGCGGAGCCCTTCGAGAAGATGAAGGCCTTGAAGTAGAAGGAGTTACAGGTTCTTTTTTAAGCATAACTGTAGCAGTCTCTGCATTACCCATTCTCCTTCCTAGATATGATGTAATTACATGAGCTTTATCCTTAGTCTTTATAAGAGAATCATCAATCTGTTGATTGATTGAAGTATTTTCTTGAAACCCTCCTGTTTATTTCATAGGGATCAACTGAGTGTGTAATTCATCATCCAAATGTGCCACAAATATTTGAAACAGTTCTTCTTGAGGGAGTTCTAATCTTAGGGAATACATTAATCCCTTCCAGCGAGCAATGAAATCTAAATCCCTTTCATTCTCCCTTTACTTACATTTTGTAAGATCAAAAACTGTTGTCTTTGGAAATGTTGAGCTGAACTGAAGAAGGAATTTTTGACGAAGATCCTCCCACCCGATAATTGACTGAGATTGCAAGCTTCTATACCAAATAAAATCTGGTCTTTGAAAGGTTCACACGAAGCATCTGAGTTTCACTATTTCTTGTTGTTCTGGAGTTCCCATCATAGGATCTAAATGAGACACCTAATGAGTAAATTTTTTTCAGGATCACCTGATCCATTGACAATAGGGAATATAGGATTCCCAATACTTGATGGGGGAGGGACTGAATCTACCCATTCAGGGTATGATCTCTTTTCTAGTTGAATTTGAGCACGGTTTCCCTCTATAGCTTCCAACCGAGCTGTTAATGACTCAATAGTAGTTATTAAATTTTGAGAAACATTTGGTTGAGCCTAGACCTATACAGGTGCAATGACTGGAGCTGGTACAGATGTGGTGGCTTGTACTGCAACTGATGGTATCACCGCCAATTGTTGTAGAACTTGACCCGTAGGATTAGAAATATGAGGTTTTACTGATAGAGTAGGATATTCTTGATCTATCTTAGTAGCCACAACAAATTCATTTGGCCGACTAACTCCATCACACATAACAGGAAGACTACATTGAAGTAGTTCTGCATTCAACCTCCTTATTTCCTTCATTTCTTCCTCCTATTTTGAAAATCTTTTCTCTATTGAGAGTGATTGGACTTCTCCAGAGGAAGGGTATGTAACCTGATTCTTTCTTTTCCCCTTGTTAGATCCCTTTCAGATAGGGGGAAGTTGGTTACTTGAAGGATTACCTAGATTCTGGGTAATCCTTTAAGTTCGTGTACACACACCTTCTTCACATGTATCCGTGTGTACAACTTATTGAGTAGGAACCTCTTTATCTGAGTCCCCTGAGTGAGCCTCATGTTCTGGAGGTTCATCAACAATGACATTAATTGATGCATAACGCATCACATCCCTTCTATCGTCATTTTTGTGATATTTTCTTCTTCCATATCCATGATGAGACATTTCCTTTTGTTGATTCGATCACTGAGGAACTTCTTGGAGAACCGTAATTTTGAGAGAATCTCCTGATAATTTGGCTCTTAGTTCCTATTGTGACTTCTTGCCTAATCGAGAGAAGACCGAATTTCGATGAGGAGGTGATTGATGATTGGAAAAAGTCCCAAATCTGGTGGACGGGGGATGTTCCTGATGTTCCCTCTCAACTCCTCGAATCCTATTTGTTGATTCTGAGGGTTGGGTTAAAAGAGTCCCTAGTCTGGAAAGATGGTGTGGCTCTTGACATTCTATGTCTGGGACTTTCTTAAAATCTCTCCTGATTTTGCGGACCTTAGTCCAGAAATTAGCTGGATGCATCAACCTACATCCACTTTTATCACCTGGTTCAAAAGATCGTTGGATGATTTCTGACACTTCTATAACTTGATTATGTTCTTGCTCTATATGAGAGGCCTATTCAATATTCTATTTTTCTTGATGCATGAGTAATTCAACAACATTTTCTCTGTATTCTTGTTTTTTAGAGGAACTATTTGAAGCTTGTTCTTGGGAATGCTTTTGATTACAAACAAAACCCTTTGACTTTGGCTAGCCATGGGCAATATCAATGCATTAGACCATTTTCGGCGGGCTTTGGAAACTGGAGAGCACAGTGAAATGTTTTGCTCCATGTCCACCCCATCCTCTGACATGAATACCATATGGGGCATTGGAAATTAACTGGTGCAATCTTCTTAGTGCACCAAGGCATGAAGGTTGAAGGGCTCTCTGCTGCTTTTCAGCCTTGGGATATTGAAAGACTGATAGAGATGCGAAGTCAATCTGATGTTGTATCCCTTCTAATATCTTATAATGATTTTCATATTCGTCTTAATATAATACTTTTTTTTCAACTGAAAAATAGTTTTTCATATGTTGAGATGAATATCATGAATTCCATCTTCCGTCAACATCTCTGGAATGTCATACTGAGAGTCAGCCAGAGGCTAAAACATGACTGGCACTTCACCTTTCATTAGTTGTTTTATCATTTTTAGTATTTCTTCATTATCATTCAATGAAGATTCTTATACCTGATTAGACTAGATCCGGTGCTTACATTTTGCTTCATCGGATTCTACATGACTGGTAGAGAAATCACAAATCAAACTAGAATATTCATGACTTAGGGGTGGTTCAGAGAATGACCTACACCCTGGGCTATCATCTTGTTGAGAATTTATTTCACCTACTAATGGTAAAGCAATGGAAATGACTAGCCTCACATTTTCAAGTGCCTCAAGATAAGAGGGCTTTCTCGTCACTACATTTTCTATTGAAGAATTATCCAAGAAATGCGTATCACTACTACGGAGAGAACTTTCGCAGTGAAATTCATCATCATGGGGAGGAACACCAAGGTTGGTTACAGCAATAGATGAAACATTTTTCTCCTTGATCTTATGAACACGCAGAGGGTTCTTGTGGATCTCATCTGAAGATGAAACTTCGAGATCGACCGAATTTTCATGAAGCAAGCCTTCATGAAGAAGTATCTGATGCAGACCATAAGAATTAATTTCCCGACTATTTGGAACTATGAGAGAATAATCTTGAGTTGAAACAGATAGTTTTTTATGTGCATCAAGAACTCTAGCATCGAGTAAGGCATTGTTATAGATGGGCCTTTGATTTCTTGACTGTGATGGGAAGGTCTTCTTCTTAGACGCATTCTTACTCAATTTGGCAGGTCTGTGTGCCTATTCAAGAGAAATGATTAGGTTAGGCTGATTATCATTGCTCAAACCAGGTTTGTGTTCCTGACTTTGTTGTCCATATGATATGAGGTAGTGTGCCCCATAACCCTCTTGGACTGGAATAGAAGTGTTTGTCTGTTTCGGAGTGAACTGTTGATGTTTCACTCCACTGGTAGGGATAGATTTATGTGTCTTTCCCTAATATGCTACTGATGCTGTTATAATATCCAGGCATACATCCAGAATATGAGCAGGGATTTTCTTCTACTCTTTCACCATTGATAGAATATGCTTGGTGACTTCAACTGCCGAAACGAGGATATACATCCCTTTCGTTCTTGCAGTAGGTGTGCGTTCCTGCTCATGTCATCCTTTTCATATCAATGAATCCTGATAGTACTCAAGTGTGGGGGCAGAGAGTTGATTCTACCTCCTAGTTGTCGTTGGAGCTTTCTGAATGACATCTCCGAGTGCTACCAAACGAGACTGTTGGTAATCATGATCAATACTAGCAGGTGTATGTTCCTTCTGATTGCATTTCGCCGAATGTGGTTGACGAGCTCCATCATATGTAGTCAAACGAGCCTGCTGACAATCTGATGATTTATAAAGAGTTGTATGTTTTTTTCCATAGTACTCCACCGGAATTGCCTGGCGGGATTGGCGTGATGCAACCAAACGAGTCTGCTGGACAGTGGGATTAAAACGGACGGGTGTGTGTGCCTGCTCGTTGCTTACCACCAAGTTAGGTTGGTGGGCTTCTCTAGAGATGGAATAGATGAGAACCTGCTCACTGTTGACTGGATTTCACCTCTGGAGGTTCTTTTTTCTGGATCAGGTTCGAGGAACCTGAGCCGAATGCCTCGAGTCAATACCCTCATTATGTTGATGGGAGCCCTCGGGAAGGACTCTTTTCTCCATGAATTAAATCCCTAAGGGACTTTCTCATTCACCTCCTCATATTATGAGAGTGAATGGTGATTGCCTTTCGGGGATAACGACCTGAAACGGTTGGATATGGTGGTTAGCACCTCTTTCTTCTTGATCGCTGGTCATCGCTGTCCAGATGACCAGGTTGAATTATTTACTTTGAGGGATTGTCGAGCAGCCTCTAGAGTCGGAATAGTAATGTTTTGATTGTACTCCTTAACCAGTGCATTTGATACCCAGCGCTGAAGACGCTGAGTAGGTGATGTCGCCCTCAAAGAGGAAGATGATCTAGTAGAAGTAGTAGCAATGTCATTTGCAGTAGATGTTTTCACAACAGACATATTCATGGATGTAAACTTGAGAGAATCCATTTTCGTAATGCAGAAGATCTTGGAAAAGAGTGCATGTTTGATATAACAGACATAGTCAAGATATGTTCAGCCACTATATCTTTTGGATGAGAAAATATGTTATTGATTGTTTTGTTGGCCCTCTCATTGATTTTTAAATAGGGGTCAAACAAATAAGCAAAGCATCATTTCAAATTGGGTAAGGATTCACGTTGGGTTCACCATTTTTTTTCCTCTAGAATTGTGGATGACCTCGTTGATTGATGGTTCAAACATTCTAATCTGTTTCTAACGGGTTTTTTCGTAGAACCGGAAACATCCAATGATTCCATATCCATTTGGACCAACTTTCCAAAGGTATGCGCTCATTAGTTGTGGACCGATGAGGTTTAGGTATTTTCATTGGTCAAGAATATGGGAGGTCAGACTCATCAAACATTTTTTAGGGGAATTATTGTCTACTCCGGGACTCTCTTTATATATTTATGTTATGTTCGTGAATCCTTATTACATTACCATGTATAAAATGATCTTTCCTTTAGATCTGACAATCAATGATTGATATGTAGGAAATTTAAAGAATCTTTTATATGTATTTGAGGTTCGTCACCGATAGAGAATCATCTATATTTGTTAGATATTCTTAGTCAACGGTATCCTTTGATACATAAAAGTATCTTGGTAATTATGATAACCATACTGGTTTTAAAGCCACTCTGTAGGGCACTTGAAGTTTATTTTCATTCAGAAGGACATGGATTATTTCATAGTTAAGATCGTACCCGCTGATGGGTTGCCTATGTATCCTTTGTTTTGGAAAAATAATCAGAACCCATGTTGTTCAAGTAAGGGAGTATGATATTTATGTCTGATTTATGGCTCAAAGAAAGATGTAATGATTACTTATACACTCTAAGCTCATGTGAGTCATGCTCGGTGTGAGAAACAAGAGGTATTGGTGAAACTGGAAAATTGTCCATTGAAAGATGCAATGATATGGGGCTTATGTATGTATGACTGTCCATAATAGATGAGGATTACGATTTACTTCAGGGAAAAAATCCATGAACAAGGTCCATAATGGTATATGTACTTCATGGATATTTGGGTACTCTAACTTGGGGCTTACTCTTGAGGAAGATGCCCAAATTAGGAGGGGACGCATGATTGGGTTTTACTCCTGAGAAGGAAGCCTAGATTAAAAGTAAATTAGTACTGGATAAGAGAAATTAAGGTTGGGGCTTACTCTTGAGAAGAAGTACCCGGTTAAAGGGATTTGAAAATTTAAGGTACTTGGGGCTTACTATGGAAAACGAGGCCCAAATTTGGGAAATTATAACTGGGGATTACTCGTGAAAAGGGGGCTTAGGTTAAAGAAATTATGTATGGGGCTTACTCATGAAAAGGAATCCCAAATTAGGGTTCTCTCATCTTAAAGGATGAGGTTGAATGAATGAAATCTCTAAATTTAGTGACATAAATATGTTTAAATTACTAGGTTTTGAGAGATGTTCCATGGACCTCCTTTTAGATAAGGAATTCAATCAATAAAACATTCCATAAATGGATTTGAAGAGTGTCTTGAAGTCTGAATCTTGAATAGGAGAGGTGGAATGGAATAAGAGGGGTTAAATGGGCAGGAAGGGAACCCAAAAATAGAAGGGCGCACAAGTCCTAGTAGGCGCGTAGGTACTGCATGGGCGCACAGGTATACCTACGAGGAACATGGGTACATGTGCGACTATTAACCAGTAGGGTTATACATGGGAGATTCTTGACCAAAGCCTTTAGAATCATCCTAAGGTACTTCCAGAAGAGTGGAACGCAATTTTCAATGAGTAGGTAAGGAGGCGCGAAAGTGTGTCCATTTACCTTAAGGTTAAAACACTTAGGCGTGCAAGTGTTATTCAATTCTATCACTTAGACCTTATTCCTCTTGTTTAGACCTTCCATTATAGGTAATGAATTACTTTATAAGTGTTCAGAAGACATGAAGAAGAGACTTGGGCGTTCAGAGCTCTGTATCTGAATTCTGGAAAAATTCCTCCTTAAATGGGGGGCCCACTGGGGGTATTTATATGCTGGAGAAGACCCTGAGCGGTTTTCAAAGAGGGCGTGCAAGTCACTTGCGCGACCATTAAGCGGCACACAAGTATAATTGTGTGATAGTAAGGGAACTTGCACGACCCATGTTCATTTGAAGCCAAGTTCATGCCTTTGTTGATTTTTGATGTTTTATTCAAAGGATGAATCAATTTGTGCTAATTTATTTCCCTTTCCATTCTTTTGGATAATGTGATGAAAAAGAAGCATCAACAACCTTATGTGAGAAACAGGAGACATTATAGGAAACCAAATAATCATGAAAAATCGTTTATTTTATGAATAATAAAGAGAATTATTGTAAATATATGACACCTTAGGATTAACCTTGGTTATTAAAGATCATTACCAAATCATTAGGATGATATCCTATTCTTACACTTATCCTTAGGGTTTCACTATGTTTATCTAATAAAAATATCAATATATTATACAAACCCTACTCTGATACCATATATAGAAATCCAAATAATTAATATATAACCATCACATATTTTTTATGTGTTTTAAATATAAAAAAGTATGACCCATACTAGGACTGTAATGATTTGGTGTCTTTGAATACTTGGATACATAAACAAATAGTTCAGAAAATATCTATATTTTTTCTAAATTATTTTTTTATAACTATCACCCTTCTTAGATACATCACACTTAAAACATTTATTCATTCACTAGGGAGAAGAAAACCCTATAATGAGTTATATCAGATGCTCAAAAAGGGTAAACAAAAGAGATATCAATGATTAGATCATCAAAACATGAGAAAAAGTGTATTATAATATATGCATAACATTCCCAACTATACCGTGAATATCATAGATCATAATCCTAAGTCATTGAATAAGTCTTGTCTATTTATAAGTCTTGAATCATAATGTAATTAATTCTCATGAGATGTGAGGGAATAAAAATAGAATAAGTCATAAGTTCATGGCATACTCAAAAGTAAAGAATAAATTATGTAGTAGTCATGGCTCACTTAAAATACTATCATGTTAGATTTACTTTACTCCCCAAACAATGATAGCAGACACAGTTCACTCCTAATACAATAATAGTTGATGGAGTCCCTTACTGAACTAGTTCCAATCCATATTTCAGTCATATTTATCTAATATGATATCAATATTTACCTAATACATTGAAGGGATATATAATTTTAGGCCTACCCATCACATAATGAAAACAAAAAATATTTATTCCACAAGATCAGAAAACATAAAACATATCCAAACCCATAAAAATAAATCGGTTTCATATACATTAACCATTGCATAACCCATGGAAAATAAATGGGGTTCACAAAAATTTCATCATAGAATTATCCATAGAATGTGAATGGGTTTCATAAATGAATTATCATCATAAACATAAACAATAAATATAAATAATATGGATAGATACCTTTAATCATATCACATTTAATGTTTTAGTGTTGTCAAATGCTGTTTTATTTTATTAATATAAGTATCACTACAAGATAATTATAACATTATTCATAAAAATCCATCTTCTACTTTGAAAAAAAAATTAAAACTAAAAAATTTAAAAATATTATAAAAAAATTAATCTTTTAATTGAATCATGTAATAATTTAAAAATAGTATCACAAAATTTAACGGTCATAATGGAGGGAAATATTTTTCATTTCATAGAAGTTAAAACACATCCCAATAACCCTATTACATATATTCAAAAAATACAACATTTGGAAAATGATGAAAATATTCCTTTTAATTTTTTTTAAAAAGTTAAAAATGAGAAAAAAGTTTATTTAATAAATAATTTAATAATAGTAAAAACATTCATTAAAACATTTCTATAAAATAAATACATGGATGAGAAATGAATTTTGTCCGAAGAGATAAATTAATTTGTGTTTCCTTCAAAATGTTCTTCTTATATATTGAGTAATTAAAAAGAAGAAAATGAAAGGAAAAAAATTTATTATCCAAAAATAACATTGTTAAAAATATCATGATATTCTTAAGAGATATATCATAAAATATTATCATCCTAAACAAAATCATAAACAATCTTGATAAATAAAGTTATTGTAATATAAAACCCTCAACACTTTAACATTTGAATTGTAAGACCTATGGAAGAATAATTTAATATGAATATATATATATATAATTTAAATGAGTATTATCATGATATTATATATCAAATGGTACTATATACATCTCAAAAATGATGTTAGTTCTATGATTTAAAATATGTCCCAATGAAATTGATTTGAGATGACAAACACTTACCTAAATGTTGACATTATTTAAAATCACTCTATCATAATTTATTATAAATATATATTTGGAATAAGTATATCAAAATTTTTATTAAATAATAATAACATATATGATCCCTTGATTACATTTTAAAACCATTTTATTAATAATATCTTATTAAAATTATCATTTTGGTGTGTCAACTATTTTTTTATTCATGATAATTTTTGTATGGTATTTATATTCATTGTAATTTAATCATGGTAACATAATCAATATAATAATAATCCATATAAATATAATATAAATTCATTATATACAATTTTATAATAATTCATAAAATATAGTGATAAAAAATGAATTACACCATTCATGGATATGGTAGGACGTACGTACAAATGAATGTTGTTTTTCCTTTACAATAGGTAGAGTGAAATAAAGATAAATAATAATTCACCAATAAATAACAATTATTATATCATATATATTTATTAAATACTATCCGTATTATCATCTATTTAAAATGTAAATGAAAAACAAATAGAATCGCTTTGTGGAGGTGGTAGTCCACAAGTACACATGAGCGATGTTATCATTTTCCAATGGATTGGAATGTAAGAATTTATTTATTATATTACAATTCTGGAATAATTAAAATTTCATAAGTAATATATATATAATTTAAACTCATTATAATATCCATCCATAAAATATGTTGATTGAAAATTAATTGTATCGTTATGTGGTGGTGGTATGTCACACGTAGGCATGAGGGATACATTCACATCCCATTTGATAGAAGAAGGGTGATTAAATGTGGTTTCATAACCCTAATATCATTTCAGTATATTTAGGAAAGTATTTTTAATAAATTATGAATAATATAATATATTTATAGGTTGTAAATGGAGAATTTAAAAAAGTGATCGGTTAAGGCGATTAACACTACTTTGAAATAACTATTTTAGAAATTCTCTTACGGTTACTACGATTCTTATTTTTTAATAAAAGTACTTATAGAATGTTGAAAATTATGTTTATAATTTATTTTTTATAATGATTATGTATATTCATACATATAAATTAAGTCATTTTTTCATAAAATTTTATTCATTACACAAACAGACGCCCAAAGACCATATTAGATTAGTGATGATAGAAACATACAACACATTAATCTAAATTGGTGATTGATCCTAAAAATATCCCATAATTATTATACAATTTATTTTTTATAACAAACACTTTTATTTATATTGATGGGAAAAATGAAACATATGAAACTAGTGAGATCAGATGCTAAAAAAGGAAAATATCAAGCAAAACATGATCATAAGAATATCAAAACATGAATGTAAATTTTGAGAAATCATATGCCGTATAAAATATATTATAAACAAGAGTTATGGAATAAATCATTTTTGATAATAGAAGATAAATCATATATAAAAATAATAATATAATATATGAAATCAGAGCATAGGACCAAGTCATAGAAGTTGTCGGCGATATGTAAGAAGATAAAATAATTTACATAATAGTGAGTTAATTGCTTCCATGTCAATATTAGTATTATAGTTTCACTCTTAATACCATATTGGTAGTTATACTTTACTCTCATGGCTGTCTTAGTATTCAAAGTTCACTCTCAAGACCATCTTAGTTGAAAAAGTCATTTACTGAACTGATTTCACTCCCCATTTTAGCCATGTCTATCTCATGATATATAAATAGTTACCCAATATATTAGCGGGAGATATATGTCCCACCAATCTCATAATGAAAACCAAACATATGTTTTCAACAATAACATAAATCATTCATCATATTAAACCAATGGAATGAAATGGGTTCATAAATATTATTTAATCATAATATAACACATGGAAAATAAATAGGTTTCATAAATATCATTCCATCATAAGAATATACCATTAAAAAATAATATTAAAGTTATTATTCGATAACATACAAGATAAATAATAAAATATGACAATAAATGTCATCTTATATTGAAAAAAATTTTGAAAGATCTTTTTAAAGCATTTCTTGAGAAAAATATCCTTTCCTCTTGGAAAACTGATTTTAAAATCATAAAACTGTTATAAAATACTTTTCATTGTGAATAACATTTAAAAAATATAAATGATTTTTTTAAATAATTAAAAATATCTTTTAAATCTATTTTTTAAAAAAAATAAATTGATCATTTAAAACACATTTAAAACATTTTTAGAAAACTTTATTTTGAAGGAACACAGATTTCCAGATGGAGAGAGAAAAATATTACAAGAAGAAAAAAATGTCATGAAAATAAAAATATATTTGATACAATATTTTAAAGGGTATTATATACACCTCCTTAAATAATATAGGTTTCAAATGATACATGTGTCCCAATGAAAGAATAATGAGACCAAGTTACTTTATCGATTTTGTAACTTTTGATCAGTAAACCCCATGGAAGGGATATCAGAAAATAGATATCTAAATACCCATAATGTCTCGATAAGATTCATAAAATACATTCAGGGGTAGTAAATAAACAAAATATTATAAACGAGTGATGAATTTGACACAAGTCATGTAGAAACAAAAGTGAGACTAGAAATCCCCATACTAGATGAGTAAATATATTATCATGATCTCCAAGAAATAATAATATCAATTAAGGATTTCAATTTTATTAAATAATGGAAATTAATTATACTACATGTCATTGTAATATATATACACAAGAAAATGTAATTTATTGTTGAATATGACATGTATCTCACAAAAATAAAAACTGATATGAAATATTCTTACCTTATATATTGACCCTCATAATATTAATTCGTAAACTAATATATAGTAAATATATGATTATTATTAATCTATTATATAATATTATTCATATATGTAATACCATATCTGATTTGATTATTAATATATTTTAAATGTTTATTAAAAATTCTATGCTAATGTTACACATCAGGTAATATCTGCTTTTTTCGCATTTGTTTTGACTATTTCTACTTGGTCCTCTT
This sequence comes from Viscum album, assembly GCA_963277665.1. Taxonomy (NCBI): domain Eukaryota; kingdom Viridiplantae; phylum Streptophyta; class Magnoliopsida; order Santalales; family Viscaceae; genus Viscum; species Viscum album. Next base: position 135,624,482 of record OY728162.1, read on the forward strand.
ACAAAGAACATGATTTAATCATATAAAAAATTATAACCATGAAATAAATATCATATATATTTAAAGTATATGTATTTATGGTCACTCATAAAAATTAAGGTTAGAAAATAAAATACACTGTTTATGGAGATGGTAGGTCGTACATATGCATGAATGCTATTTTCATTTTCTTATCATAATAAATGAAATAAAATTTTAAAATATATTATCAATAAATAAAAATTATTATGTTATATAAATAATATATATTCATAAAATTAATCTTTATTATCATTCATGATAAATATTGATAAGAAATGTAAAACATTGCATTATGGAGATGGTATGCCATATATACGCACGAGCGGTGTTATCATTTCCCAACAGATTAGATAATAAAATGGTATATATGGTATTATAAATAAATAAATATAATATTGTCATAAATATCATATATATCATAAAAATAGTGTCTCCTTCAGAATTACCACCATGAGAGTTGGTAAAGTAAAAAAACAATCATCGTTTTGTAAGGTCAAAGTCCACATACAAATGAAAGATAATTTTTCTACCCATTATATGTAAGTGCATGAATTTTTCGGCTGATCCCTTATTATAAAAACATATCTGTATATTTATAATTATTAGGTAACTCTATAAACATGAAACAAAAATATTTTTAGGGGGTTCAAGGAAGAAATAAACAAAAGCATTTGTTGATGAACGTTACCTATTCTTTGGGTTTCTTCATTTGGTTTTCAAAAAAAACACTTCTTCGGTTCAATTTCAACCAAAATGATGACTTTTAGACTAGGAAAATGTCATTAGCGGTGTGAATAAATGAGAAGTAGAGGTTCTATTTTATAAGAGCGGGGAAAGGAAATTTTTGAATTTCTCAAATGAATAATTTATAATATATTCCATCTAACTTAAATTGAATCAAGAAGGAAATATATTCAAATATAAGATGAGATAAGCCTCTAATCTCATAAACAATGAAATTTTATATATGGTTTCATGTAATTTTAAACCTTATCTTTTTTTTAACCATTAGTTAACCGATTGTAATTTTAATAATGCTAATAATGTTTTTAATGTTAAGAGAACATAATTTTTACACATAAAATTCTAATTTGATTGTAAATGGTCACCTAATGACTTACAGAAAATATATAATACCCTTTTACTTATTTAATATTTTTATTATTTTTAAATAATTTAATAAAATATTACTTTAATAAAATATCATTAGTGTCAATTTTGAATATATTCATTATTTTTCTTTTTAAAAATATCATAACAACATGCTATCTTTAAACCATCTATATTAAATAATATCTAACAAGTTAAATGTATCCAAAAAATTCATGTATGAAGATAATTATATCAAATTATATTAATTTTAATATTTTAAATATCATTTATTTTGTATTTCTATTAATTAAATAATTTTTACATCATCATCACAGAGGAATTTATGGAATTTATTTATTTAACAGAAATTAAAATTAAATAACCATTGTAATTAAACAAAATATTTCGTTAAAATGTATATTTATAATCTATTTTATCTTTTATATTACTCTCATCGTAGTGGGTTAAAAAGGTTATAATTTTATCTAATGGATGATGTTGGCCTAAAACCATTCAAACAATGAAATTAGGACAAGTGTAAGAGAAATTGTATGTTATTTATAATATTATTTTTTACCTTTAATCACCCGATTTAATTTTTATTGGGTTTTAAAAAAATTACTAAAGTTACTATTCATAATGAACAAAAACAAAAGAAACTTATTCAGATTATTTGGGACAAGTTATTAAAAAATTGCAATAATTTTTTCAAAATTCAAAACATAGAAGTTTATGTAATTAATTTAAAAATCAATCTCATTGATGGGGTGTGAAAACATATTGTTAATGTCAAAACAAGCAATTGATTGAGACATTTTTATATAAAAATTCAATATAAAATTGATGCCAATGACCTAAATTATATTATATTATAAAAGTGTGATTCAATTATACTATAAAACCAATTAATATATAATTTAATAGTATAAAAGTTTTCGATTTAAAAAGTTTTTTTCAATTAAAATTTATTATTATTTTAGTATACATCAAAACATGAATATTATCAAACAAATACCAAAAATTAAAACAAATTAAATTTTTATATTCATATTTAAACTAAAAAGATTATTTTGTCAAATATAATATATAAAAGTATCTAGAATTCTATTTAAAATGGGATCATTATTAAAAGGTGATAAAATTAGTCTTTAGAAAAATATTGGGTTTGATTCAAGAAATTGGTTTGGTTATTATTTTATGCCTATAAAATCTATTGAATAAAAATAAATAGTATTTTACTAGATATATAAAATTAATATTTCATTAATATCAATCATTAATTTTAATTTATTTAATTAATTAAGGAAAAACAACATTAGGAGAATAAAAAATCATTATATTCAATTAGTGTATATTTTCATTTCTAATTAATTAGTAACCAATAAATTAAACATCAAAATCATATATTTTCATATGTTATTTAAAAATAATAATAAATTCTAATTTAATTTCTGAGTTTTATATTATTATATTAAATAATAATATTTTAATAATATACTATTGTTCTGTAAAACATTGTCTTACGTGTAATCCAAGCTACCGAAAGAACTCAACATTAGGTGTCACACAAGCCAAGAATAGTGTTGTTTATTCCCAAAGATAATGTAAATTTTTTATTTATCATAACCTTGACATGGTGTTGTTTATAGATAACATGGTAATTTTGTATCACACAATTTATATTCTATGTAATGTGAAATTGAAATTATTGAAAAGATTAAATTAACATAGAAAAAAATATTTCACAAAATATCAAGCTATTACATTCTAACCCCCTTAAATTGAATATGTACCTCAAATTTTATATGGTATATCGAAGGGTTAATACATTAATTTCTATTTCATATAATCCCACATCATAAAATGAATAATAAAACTCCTTTTAAAAAAGATGAGTTAGAAACATAACAGTTATGCAATGTAACTCATAATTCAGCTTCTATATAAGAGAACCTAGGTGGGAAGGGAAAACATGGAAATTTAAGAAAAATATAAATATCATGTTCTGATAGTGTGTGATACAGAACAAGGTCACAATAATGGGGACAACTACAGTGCTATACATCTAGGATGATCTAAGGGATCATTTGGTTCATCGGAAAAAGAAGATACTAGGATAAAAAATTTTGTTTCAAGATCCCTTACCTAAATTTTATTAATTTTGTTGAGAAAAGGAAAGTACATGATTTTATCACATTTCATAAGAATAATACCATCCTTTCATTGTAACTTGATTAATATCTACTTCTCCCCTTATTCCATGAAATGAATGAAAATTATTTCATTCCCAAAGCATTAGCAGATCATCAGATCCATAAATAGAATGATAGGTCCTTTCATATACTGTTATGTAACATCATAACCAAAAGCTTAACATATTTTTTCCAATATGAATAAATACAAATATTGGGAGATAATACTTTAATATCCATAAAATTATCTAAATTTCGACGTAAACAATATCATAAATATTTATCTATATGATCAATCTAAAAGAATAAAAAAAACTTCCGAACGAAGGTAACTAACATTCATAAATAAACATATCCATAATTCCATAAAATTATATAGCTTTTAATTATCACACCCCAAACATGTGAATACCATTATCATGTATTCTCTGGAATTACCATAAAACCTTAGTGAAAACAGGCATGCTTAAAAAATTTAACTCTTTCTTCATACCATAAATAAAAAATTCTATAAACTCAATCAATGATATAAAAATTAATATTGTATTCTTATTAGTCCCATAGTCATCAATATTTTCCCATTTATAATCAAATATCCCTTTTTCTACCTATGCTCACATCAGGCTCATATTATTTTTTATACATCCCTTAATCTTATGTTTTCCTAAAATATCACCTTACTACCTCAATCATATTCTCTCAAATCCTTAAGGAAAAACATCAATGGAACAATTCATAGATGTTTCATTATTTCATAATACTATAAAAGTACTTCTATTACATTATTATTGAATCATAATACATAGACACTCAATCACTACCCCACGTCATTTTTATATGCCTCATATTTAATAGTGATCACACAATATTTCCCATATTCTTTACCCTTAACAAATTTAACAACATCGATCACCATCATTGACCCTTGGATTTGAGAATTTGTTAGCATAATTAAAATTTTCCTTCACTTTATGAACAGATTTTCAAGAGGTGAATCATTTTGAGATTTCTATTTATTCTCATTACCTTGGTATTAAAATTATCGATGACCATCTTTCCCACACTTAAAAAATTTATCAGTGCCATTACGATAAATTCCTTAATGTTTCCATCCATAAAAATAAAATAAATCTACCTTATTTTATCCATAGATTTTATATTTTCCATTGATCTTTATCCCTATTTTCTTATCATGACCATCAGATAGATGGTTAACTTCAATCTCCCAATTTTTTTAAAAAATACAAGGAAGGTAGTTAATAAAAAATAAGTTATTGAACATGTCCCAATACATGGAGTCAATTTTAAGTTGTTTCCTCAAATTCTTAATAATCTTCCACCATTGATTCTCTTCACCTTCCAAGAGATAATTTCCCAACTTAAATTTTTCACATTCGGAATAAATTAGAATTAAAAATATATTTTCAATGGTACAAATATATTTCTTAATAGGTAGTGGACCATTCATTCTTCTAAAATAATGTGGTTTCTTCCTTAATAAGGTTTCAATAAAAAATTGTTCCCTACTTTCTTTGTTTGAATGTACAAAAGTATTTATGGAATTATAGGGTTGTGTCCTCATCAAAAAAGGTTTTTCATTACAACCTCTTAGAATTCAATTTCACATTAGGGAAATCATTTCAATTCCCATTGCATCCATCATTACAGCATTTTTACTAGGTTCCATCCATTATCTAAAACCGAAAATCATAGTGTGGTAGAAACTAATCATAGTCGTAGAACCACATAATCCAGGGAAATTACATAGAATATTTAAATCTATGACCCCTTAGTTTTAATTATACGTTATTCATATATAACTTATATTTAAGTCTTTCATTATGATTCATTAAGAGTTTGTGAATCCCCAATGAATATCCCCTATGATTGTGAAACAATGTGTTCATAAAGGGTCATTTTCGTCTACCAAATTAATCCTGAGTATATCCCAATGGACCTTGTCAGATTCTTAATCTTGAGGTGTATCTATTCTAGAGCCACATCCACTTGTAGTATCTATACATGGAATTAATTCCAGGAAACCACTAACTATATCATTTAACAAGAATATAGGACAATTTCAGAAACATTAACGATCCTTATATTTGTCCTTATAGACAACCCTAGACATATCCATAAAAATATCCATTGGGATCTCACTAATGTTTTCTGATCCTAGAAACCAAATGATGACAATATCATTTTTCTGATAACAACTATAATAAATATGTATTTTTATACAGAGACATGATATCATTTTTTTATAACATTTCATATATTACACAAACACACACTGAAAGACCATATTAGATTTCTTCATTTTGAATCAAAGAAAATATTCTTCTAAATTGTAAAATATCTTCAATATCTCCCATAAAAATATTATCTTTTAGTTTTTCTTCCTAAAAAATTTCTCCATTTCCTAGGTAAAAGAAAACATATGAAAATTATGAGCATAGATACTCAGAAAAGATAAACAAGGAAAATATCAAAAAAATCATGATCATAAGATTGTAAAAATATGAACGTATATTTTGATATATCATTATATGTAAAATATATCTGAAAATCCAGAGTCATGTATCAAATCATGGTAGTTCATAAGACATAAATCATTAAGAATGAAAAAATATAATCTATAAAATCATAATATAAGAATAAGACATGGAATTTTTTGTAGACAAATAGTCATATAAAATGATTTCAATTATAGTAAAGGAATCACTTCTAATTCTATATTAGTAGTATGGTTCACTACCCATACCAAATTGGTAGTCATGGTTTACTCCCATAGACATCTTAGTAAAAAAGGATCACTCCCAAGACTATCTTAGCAGATAAAGTACTTTACTGAACTGAGTTCACTACCCATTCTAGTTATGTCTATATCATGTGATATAAATCATTACATGATACATTGGAATAAGATATATGTCCCACCTATCAAATAATGAAAATAAAACATATTTTCACCAGAGAAACATAAATCATTCATCATATTAGTACTCATTGAATGAAATAGGTTTCATAAACATCATTCAATCATAACACACTATATGAAAAAGAAATAGGTTTCATGAATATCATACCATCAAAGAAATAAACTATTCAAGAATTAATAAGAATGTTATTCTTGTATTTTATCCCCAATAAATCAAAAAAATTGACAAAATAATCTATCTTATATGTTAAATTGTTTTTAAATATCATTTTAAAACTTTTCTTGAAGAAAATATTATTTCCACTTTGAAAAAAAAATCGTAAAAAAATTAAAAATGTTTTCCATTGATAATATACCTGAAAAATAATAAATTATGCTTCGATAACATTTTAAATGTCTCTGAAATCCATTTTCATAAAAAAATTTACAATCATATTTAAAAAGCTTTTAAAACATTTTTAGAAAAGATTATTATGAAGGGACATAGATTTATGAATGAAGGGAGAAAAACTTTAAATTAAGCATAAAATATCATGAAAATAAATATATTGATGATAAAATATGTCAAAGGGAAGTATATACACCTCTCAAAAGAATATAGGTTCATTACATAACATGTGTCTCAAAGAAAGAAAATTGAGACAAAATTAACATACAGATTTGGTAACTTTTGATCTATAAACCCCATGAAATACTGATCATAAAATTGAAATGTATATACCGATAATATTCAGTATAATACTCATAAAATAAAATCATGGTCATTATATATTCCACACAGAAGAAATGATTTGTGAATATAGCGTAAGTCTTGCAAAAACATAAGTGAGACTAGAAATCCCCATATTACATGAGTAAATTAGAATCATGATCTCCATGACATAATAACACAAAATAATTATTTTAATATAATTAAATAAATTAAATTAATAGTATAACATATCTTTGGGTATTATATTTACAAAATAATAAAATGAAGTAGTGAATAAGGTATTTATCTCACAGAATTACAATGTGAGATGAAATTCCCTTTTCTTATATCTTGGCTCTCTTTATACTCAATCAAAAATCATGTATAATAAATATACGTTTAATTTAAATATATTATTAATCCATATTATTATATATAATACCACATATTATTTTATAATGATTATATATTACACGATTCTTAATAATTTTATATTAATGTTACATTTCGGGTAATATTCAAATTGATTTTCGCATGTGTTTTGAATTTTAATCCTTCGTCTTGGTACATTCATATTGATTTAATCATATCTATAATTATAACCATTAAATAAATATCATATATACTTATTAAATATTTATTTATGGTAATTCTTAAAACTAAATGGTTGGAAAATAAAATTCAATGTTCATGGAGATGGTTAGTTGTACCTACACATGAACGTTGTGTTCATTTTCTTGCCATAACAAAAGAAAGAACAATATATGACATAATTTATACACATAAGGATTATTTATATATATATATGATACATATTCATAAAATTTATCATTATTACCATCCATGTGAAATATATATGAACAAATAAACAAATTTCATAATGGAGATGGTAAGTCATACGTTTCCACGAGCGATTTAATCGTTTCCCAAAAGAATGGATGGGAAAAGTTACATATTATATTTTAATTAAATGATTATTATAGTGTCATAAATATAATATATATCAAAATAAAATTCCATCATAATTTGCACCGTGAATGGTGGTAAAAGAAATATGAACAGTCATTGTTTCATGAGGTAGTAGTCCGTCGTACACACAAATGGAATGTTTTTTACCCAATAGATGAATGTGTGTGAATGTGTAGTTAAATCCCTTAATATGAAAAAATATTATTATATTTAGGATACGAATTTTATCATATAAATATGATATTAAAATAATATACTGGTGTTCAAGGAAGAAATAAAACCAAAATGCTTGTTGATTAATATTACATTTTGTTTGGGTGTCTCCATATGATTTTCACAAAATGTCATCATTAGTTATATTTAATAAAAAATTAAGCCTTCTAGTATGAAGGGATGATATTTTGGAGTTGATTTTTTGAGAGTTTCAATGAGCCAAATGGATTAAGTGGTGCGAATAAAAGAGAATGAAAATATCCCTTTTATAAGAGAGGAGAGGGGAACTTTTGGAATTTCTCAAAATAGTAATTTCTAATATATTCAATATCATTTAAAATACCTATAAAAGAAAATATATTTGAATCTATGATGATATGAGGATTTAATTTCAATGACCAATAAATTTTAGAAACGTTTTGATGTAATTATAAACATTAAATTTTTTATTAACCCTATGTTAATTAATTTTAATTTTAACTATATTAAGAATGTTTTTTATGTTAAGATAATGATATTTTTAAATATAATGTTTAAATTGGTCCTTAAATGTTTAATTAATTTTATTTTAGATCATATATTATCAACATGTCCTTATTTAATAGTTTAATGATTATTGAATAATTTAATAATATATTACATTCATAAAATATCATTAGTGTCAATTTTGACAATATTCGTTGTATGGCTTTTCAAAAATATCATAACCAAATTATATATTAAAAAACCAATATAAACTTATCCCTAATATATAAATTCTTCTAAAAGAATAATGGTTTACAATAATTATATAAAATTATATTTATTTTAATAATTCTAGTATCATTTAGTGGGTATTTACATTAATTAGAAAATTATTGCAACATCACTATAGATGCCTTTATGGTTATTATTTATTTCATAAAAATTTAAAATAAATTACCAGAATAAAAAAATCATCTTTTATATTTCCATTTATAGTTGGATTTATATTTTTATAAACTAATATTAAAAATGATAATGTTATTGAAAATATGAGTATGAAATATTTATCTTTTCTTTAAATAAAATATATTAAATGCCTTGCTCTGATACAAGTAGATTAAAAAGGTTATAATGTTATCCCAATTATTCTATTAATTGAAACACACTCATCCAATAAAATTACGATGACTACAATAGTAATTATAATTTAATTAACATATAACTTTTTACCCTTAATTACTCATTTTAACGTTTACAATATTGATAAAAAAATCATGTTTCTATTGATAATTCTGAGAAACTAAAAGTAAAATTTTTAAATAATATAGACCCTATGATTAAAAATATGTAATCCTTTTAAAAAAATTGAATATATAGAAGTTTTAGTAATAGATTTACAATTAATCTAGTTGATGGGGTGAGAAAATGGGTTATTAGAGTTAAAACATTCAAAAGATTGAAATGTTTTTAAATCTAAATTAATTGTAAAATTTATTCACATGGACTATATTATATTAAATTATAAATATCATATCCATTTAAACATTAAACCAAATAAAAAATATAATTTAACACTATAAATTATTCCGATGGAAAAAACTAATTTTATTTAAAATTTTGTAATTTCTACTATTCATCAAAACCTGAAACATATCACAAAAATTAAATAAATGATTCAAATTAAATTTTTACATTCGATTTTAAAATAATATTTTTATTTTTTTTCAAATATAAATAAAAAAATTGTAAAAAATTGGATTTATAATGGGTTCTCCATTAAAATACGATGAAATTATTTTAGAGAAAAATATTTTTTTTATGAATGAAATTTTGTTGGTTATTATCTTATGACTAAAAATTATATTAGATAAATATAAAAAATATTTTATTGTATATATATCATATATATTTCATTAATCTCATTTTCTAATTGTAGTTTATTTAATTTATTAGGAAAAAATGATTTTGGGATCATAAAAATAAATATATTTTTTTATTCAATTTGTGTATATTTTATTTTTTAATTATTTTGTATCCAATGAATTCATCTTATAAACCATGTATTTTCACATGTTAATTAATAATATTAAAAAATTCTAATTTAATGGCTAGTTAATATCTTATTATATTAAATAATAATATTTTAATAATATATTGTTATTTAGTAAAATTTGATCTTTCCTGTAAAGAAATCTTATGGAATAACTCGACATTTTTTGAAACAAAATCCAATCATAATGTAATGAGTACTAAAAGATAATCTAAGTTTCTCATGTAGTGTATTATTGACGTGGTGTTGTATATTATGAAATAATAACTTGGTTCTTTCATATCACTCAAGTTATATTTAGTGTCGTGTGAAATAAAATGTATCTAAAAGATTAAATTACAAACAGAAATATATATTTCTCAATATATAGGGGTGATACATTTGTTATGGTTTGGTAGAGTAAAAATAATTAAATGTTTTTAATAAGGTTTGGGAGGTGGTTCCTTTTTATAATTGAGGTGAGGGGCAGTTTTAGAATTTATTAAAATAATGAATTCCAGTAAATTCCTTATCAAGAAAAACACATCCAAATGAAGAAGTATTTGATGGAAAGTTACGATATGTTTGTAATACCATAAACTAATAAAATTTGAAATTTTAATGTGGTTTTTAAAAATTATCTTTTTGTTTAACCACAAATTTAACCCAAATTATCCGTAACCACTTTATCAACATCTTTCACTCTTAAGTGTTTATAATTTTATTTATAAGGTAACTATTGAGTCAAAAATGGATAAAATTTGTAATTATAGACAAAAAAGTATACTAATTTTCCTAAATAAATATTCTTATAATTCGTTAATAATATAATAAAAAATTATTTTTATAACTTATCAATAATACCCTTTTTGACACAATTCATTAATTTTGAATTTTAACAAACCACGAAAAAGATGAAATTTAAATATAATACTTTTACACATCACTAATAAGAATTAAGTATCTAAATCATTGTCAGAAAATGTTAATTGTTTTAAATTACCTTACTTTTAATATTTGTTTTATATCATTTATTTTATTTTTTTTAATTGAATAAATACTCTATTAGAGTTTCGTAAGCATTTAAGGTAAATATTTCACTCCTAAAAATAATAAATAAAATAAAATTATAAAAACAATTTCTCATTAAAATACTCATTTATAAACAATATTATACTCTTTTTCTCCTTATTTAATAATAATATATATATATATTAATGTCTAGAGAATGAAATTTATGACTATATCTTATACTTAAATATTATAAATGTCATTATCAAGGAATAATGTCAAAAAATTTACTTACAATAGATAATTGGATTGACTTGAAGGAAATAAATTCATCCAATAATATAAATTTTTTTTATTTCTATTTTGAGACTTTATTATATTTGTTTTAACAATAATTATTCCATTTTACCTTTACCGTGATAATAAAAATTTACTCTAGTAGTTATTTGTTGTGGGAAAAAGTAAAAGTAAACTATTTAACAATTTTGAAACCCCTGATTCAAAAACTTGAACCCTTTTTTAACGATATATTCAATTAATATAAGTGGTAGTATTTAATTTAACATAGAAATCACAATGTAATGAAAACAATCTTTTTCCAAAAATTTTATTTGAAGTATAAAATTGTTTTTTTTATAAAAATATTTAATAAAATTCGATCTAAAGAAAATAATTTATGTTTTTTATCTAAACAAACTAATTATATTTAAAAAAATTATTTATACATTATATTTTTTTAAAAATTAAATTAAATTTCACTTTTTAATAAAGAAACTGTATTTTTCATAATTCGTTGAAAAATAAATCTTTTTAGAAAAATATTAAAACATCACCAAAAGATAATATTGAAATTATGATTTCAGAATTGATTTACTTTTGTATCATATAAATTTTTTAAAGGTTCTATATATATATTATAATATTCTATCATAAAAAGCTAAAAAAACAATTTTTGAAGAAAATGTATTTTTGAAACCTAAAATATCATTACTAAAAATAATGAGATTATACCATAAGAATTAATCAATAATTTTTTATTAATTAGAAACATTAAATTAATATATAATATTTTTTTATTCATATTAATACCTTTCATTTCAGTGACATGGTTTTTACAGTCCCATTTAAATAATAATATTTAAATGTTTTTTAGATTAGTGTTGCGTAGTGTAAATGAAATCTAAAATAATTTCATTATTTCAAAATATCATGTTGTTAAATTTCTCCCATGTTTCGATATTATACCTATAAAATATCTTATTTTGTATTTACTATTTTTTCAAGGTTCTCTATATCACTTTATTAATATCCTTTTTTATTGATTCTTACCATATAAAAATACAACATTATAAATTATAAAATATAATATCTATTTCAAGTATTTTTCTTTTTTATCCATGTTCATTTATAACAAAAATATTCCTTTTTCTTATTTTTAATTTCAATTATATATTTTCTACATTAATTAAAATATTATTATTTATACAATTAAAAAAAATTATCACTTTTATCAATGTATATTTCATCAAAACTATTTACTGTTTCTTTTAAGTATTTCATTTATGATTAAAATAATTTTTTATTTTTCACCATAAATGTTATATTTTACCTTTATTTATTTTCAATGAGCCATTATTTTGGGTTTTTGTTTTAAAATACTTTTTAAAATACTTTTTTACATTATAAAAATGATTTTTAAAGTGACCAATATCATTGTTTAAAAAAAATATTACCCAACATATAAGAAAACTCTTTCTGGGAATCTCTTACTTTTTTCTTAACATTATCTATAATATCCATCATCTTCATATTTTATGATTCCAATATCAAAATCTCAATTATATTATGAAATGTTTCTTTTGAATTATATAATATTTTGTATCTTATAAACTATTTTTTACTGCTAATTTGGTGATTCCTCATGAAAAGTTTACATTTCATGTTTTTATAGATTAATCAATTAATTTTTCAAAATTAATGATTGATTTTTTTCATATGAAACACATATATATATATATATATTTTATCATCATGAGAAGGGTGGGACTATAATTATATATCCATAAAATGCATTAGATAAATTTTTTTCATCTCATGAGATAATTATGGGACATTGGTCATCTTTCCAAATCCACAATGTTATTGGAGGTGGGTTGTGATTGTGATGGAATAACCTATAATTACACCTAAAACGAAAACTAATTCAATTATATATTAACCTGAAGATCATTCCCAATGTCCAAAATATAGAGATATGATTCATGGAATCTAAAATTAATCATTGAGAAGAATATTTTCCAGAAGAAAAAGTAATGATCAAGGTACACTATAGAAAAATGTTAAATAAAAATTCGATACCCACATCTCATAATATAAATAGAAGATATAAAAACTGAAAGAGGAATAGAGAAACAATAAATAACTCATAGTTTTCCATTAACACTCAATATGTATCATGTCACCCAGCTTTGGTCACCCAAACATGAACCCAGAAAGGAAAACAAGAGCTTGCACACATATTATAAGATAACAAATGGTGAAAACATTAAATAGTATAAAAGTCTATGATCTATAGATCCCTGTCTTCGTCCACTAAAAAGCTTCTGTAATTAATTTATATGTAAATTTAAATATTCTAAAATAGGAGTAGAATAATGATGTTATGGACCATTATTATAAAATATAATTTTCAACTTTTTAAAGTCATTTATCAAGAAAAACTTGTAAAAAATTCCATTTCACCATTTTAACGTTAAACATTTTCTTGATAATATTTGAAAACCATTTCACTAGATAGTGTCATTGAATAAAAGAAAATTAAGAACATTCACCTGATATTATGATCTATAAAATATTCAATATAATAGTTTCAAGGTTCATCACTTTAATAAATAAATGATTCAAGAGTAGGAATCAATTAGGGAATGAAAATACGGGTCCATGTAGTAATAATAAATGTTTTCATATGTAGAGTATCAGGTATATGGATTTTATGGGAAAAACCTAGATATCATAGTGATCCCACCATAGTCAATCTAGTCAAAATATATTATTACTGATCATTGGGCATATTTATAGTCCCATAGGTCTCATGAAAACTAGTTCTACACACACCTGCTTTCCTGACCGCATGTCCATAGCCTAAACCTTTCATGCACTTTATGGATCCATTATATGGGGTGTGAATCATCTATAAAATCATATGTATATCTAGTTCATCTCATCTAACTACCATGGTTCCCATGACTACTCAAAAGAAGTTAGTGAGTTAGTAAAAATACCACTATAAGAATGTGGATCTTTATTAATATCAATCAATAGCTCATTACCTAAACATTTAAAATACCATAATATTCCTTCATATCACAACTATTGTTAACCCATAATCACCCTCTTAGTAAATAATCCCTTTTTAAACACCCCTTAATGAAAATTACAAGAATGATTCGAATTACAATAAGGGATTATTAAAAGAGACTATCATAATAACGTACTAATCAGATTGTCAAACATTAAAAAATAAATTCAAAACAATTTATATAATTAGAACTTTAAAAAGGGTATCCATACACACTACTATCCACACAATGTCATGGTAATTAAATATGGGCCTTTTAAATAATCATTTCCTTCAAAATAACCCAAATTCATTCAAGGAATTTTTCCAATTTAAATCCGCATAAAATCAATTCATAACATTACTTTACACCCTCTTTCCATGTCAGTAAAACACTATTTTAAAATTACTTAAGAAATACCATTTCAAAAAAGGGAATTTTTTTTAATGATGGTTCTTGTTCATTTCATAAATTCTAGCATTTTTAACTATTTTAAAAAACATCAAATAGTTAAACATATTTCATTCAAATCTAGTCATTTAATTTTATGAATAAATACCGATCTTAAATACATCAACAGCCACCAAAAATCATTTAAATATAATTTGATAGTAAATCCAAATAATCATGGCATTCAAAAAATTAAAAAAGGTGAGAGATATCAAGAAAATATCCATCTAATTCATGCCATGTTCAATTCAAATAGAATAGGTTCAAATAATATATCACAAGGTATTTCGAGGACAAAATATAAAGAATATGTGTTTGAAATTAAGATACATGAATATATGAATTCCTAAAAAATATTTAAATACATGATTATTGAAAAACATAGAAACACCTACATGTAAATAAAGAATCCAACTACATTGAATCTGATATGTGTTGACTAAGATACTGATCACTATATCTTGGAAGAGAGATACTCATAGAATTGAGAAGATATCCTAGATCAAAAAGTACACTTAAACCATCCATGATCCAATGGAATATAATTCCATCATAACATATAGGATTAAAAAATCAAAACAAAAGAAGAGAGATCGAAGGCTGAGAAGAAAGTACATCATAGAAAGAGGATATCCACATAGATCGGTACATAGATTTATCATGTGATGAGGTTGGGAGATCCAAATTGCCTCTAGAGGGCTCCGAAAATCTAATGGATTTAATTAAGTTCATGTTAGAGTAGTTTAGGGTTAAATAGAGTATTCTAGAATTTTAATTAATATTTTTGGGGTATTTAAATACTTATTTAATTTTTTGGTTATGTTTCATGGTTATTACTAACCATGAACTTCATTGTGTGCCCTAAATAGAGCCATTAAGAGATATATATATATATGGTTTTTCTTCATAATTTGTTTAACATTTCAAACATTGTGAAACCCTTTATGTTCTGGTTGCATGGTTTTTCTAATCAGATGGGGACATTGCTCCCCTACCCAAGCTACTTGAAAGGTCTCACAAATTAGATTCATGGTTTTTCAAACCATGTTCCAACTATGCACTGTCCCAGAACCTTCAAAAAAACACCTAAAACACCATAAATAGCCAAATAAGAGATCCAGTCAAAGGATTCACAAATCAATTGGTGGAAACAACCAAAAGAATTTAATAAGATGTTACTGTGATGACCAATATACTCAATTATGTTATGAGGGTATTCATTCATGATCTACTATGATATTATGATTTTGGTAGAGTTTTTTGATATATGTTATGATTTGTATTCTTATTTGTGTAGTATATTCCAAATATATGTCTCTATATGCCATGATTATTGCCTCATGATTTCACATTTTTTTTCATGTTATATATAAGGCTTGAGAAATCTTCCCTTTATTGATCAATATTTCTATTATAAGACACATTGTTATGTTATCAAGCTTCAAGATCACTAATTTTGTTTCCATGATATTATTCTATTAATCATTTCATTTCTCCTTTATTTTCTATCCTCTCATGTTAATTATCTTTTTAGAAGTTCTTTATGGCCAATTGATACGATTTTCCTATTGTTGAACATGTCATATCACCATTTTCATATGTTTCCCTTTTACTCTGACGTGTAAGAAAAATTGTACACAAGATATATCATGTATTTAAACATGTATTATGAATGTTTCAGATGAAATACTTGTAATATAATCAATTAATATGTATATATAACTAATATCCAAATTCAATAATCCATTGGTTTTTTTGAGTATGTTTTTAAAATATTTCATCCATAAAATACATATATATTTCTTAATTATACAAGAATATTCATTATATTTAATAATAATTCACACCCTAGATGTTTTAGGTTTATTTTATTAAGAGAATAGATAAATAACCTAATTATTTAAAAGACATTATTCAACATCTCTCAAAAAAATAATCTTTATAAAATATAAAATTCTAGACATATTACACATGTTTCTATATTTCATTACCTTGAGAATCGAAACATTAGAATTTATGAGCTTTGATTTTCATTAATTGGTGAATATAATAGATATAAATCAAAGATAAAAAATTACCATAAGATTAAAATGAGAGCATGAGGGAATAATAAAGGTAGAAGAATATAACATAAGTAAATCACACCCAATATAAGTTTGATCTAAAAACATGATTCAAAAGATTGATATTCTTTCATAACATATGAAATAACTGATATTATTTTGGAAAAATGGGTCAAGAATCATGATCTATATAGAAAATCATATTTTTATATATATCATTGTGAAATATACATAAGCATATTAAATTAATAACTATGTTATGTAACATAATTAATAGAACCATCTCATGGTGTATAGAGTATAATAGTAGGTTGGTTTTACTCCCTATTATATAACATGTTAGCTTATGAGATATAAGGCGTTACCAAGTTCATTTGAGGGCTATATAACTTCCAAGACACCTGTCTCTTGGGGTTTTGGGTTTACTCCTCATTCTATGTCATCAAATGAGATATAAAACGTTACCCAGTGAATTATAAAGATATATAATTTTGATCCATCCCATACATTAGTTTTTGGGGTTTACTACCAATTCTTTATCATCATATGAGTTATATAACATTAAAAAATTTATTGGACAACAAATATAATTATATTTCCACTGCTAAAAATATTAAAAATCATACACATGTGTGTTACCAAAACAAGTTCACGTGGGAATGATATTGGTTTCTTGAAAACTTCCCTAAAATATAATAATAATCCATTTATAGAAAGTGATTGCATATTATCATTAAATAATATCCCTAGTTAAATATAATAAATATTAAAGGGCATTTACATAGATGAAATTCATTTTTGAAGAGAATTACACAATTTCATTGAGAAATAAGAAAAATTATATTTTATTTTATGATAAAAATTTATAAATGGAATTAATTTATAAAAAATAGGGTAAAATATTATTTGGAAAAACATGAAAAAACAGAGAAAAATCATATTAATGAAAACCAATTAAGATGGTAGGAATATGAAATTAAGAAAATAATGATAAAAAAGGGGACTCCTCTCAAGATAATATAAATTAAAACAAATAAAGTAAAATATGACATTTGTAGAAAACATAAAAAAGTTATTCCTCTATCATATAATTATAGAGAATGGAATTTATAAAACAAAATAAAGAATATGAACATAGAAGAGAAATATTCCAAAAAAAGTATTGACTTATATTTTCTCAAATTTGGACTATGTTTTATTTTTTATTTTTAGAGACTCAAAACCATTTTATTGGTAAAAAGGTAACTTTATCCTAAAAGTAAGATTTATAAAAATAAAGGGATTCTTTTTGTTCTAATGTATGACTTTTAATTTCGGGTTGGTCAATGTAGAAAATTCAATGTCGTAGAGCCTTATACATAATATAAAAACATTATCATATAATTATTATTTCCAAATGTGATATATTATTAAAAAATTCATATATGTTTGAATTGAATATTGAATTGATCAAACAAGACCATATTTGGATCCATAATATGGGATTCATATGGGTTTTACGATATTGTGCCATCATAGTCGGATTAAATATTGAATTAATTAATTAATCAATTAATGGTCTGGTAGTTTTATTAACATATTGGATTTAAAAATTAATCATTATATGGAAATATATCCATGTTTGGTCACATAAACTTGGAAAATAAGATTATAGGAGAGATCTCATGGTGTAGACCTCATCCAATGATCAAGAATGTTCATGAAACCAATTAATAATGTATTGGATTCACCAATGATATCATTAGCATAATGATTGATACTAAATTAAGGTAGATATTTTTATTTATGATTTATCTCTAATTTTATATCATAGAGATTATAGATTAAATATATTGAGTATTTAATCCAGAATTAACCTTTTCCAAGCCCTATTAATTTATATTTTTATTAGCCTAATGATTTTGGAAACATTGATACTGAATATATCTATATTTATCTATTTCATTTAAACTATCTATAGTAAATAGAGTTTGATCATATATGGTCATTATTGTTTATTACCTTTTGTCTTTTAAATATCCCCCTATCCATCTTGTATTCATCACCATAATTCGATTTAGCTAGTGAATCCACCTGTCCCCATGGACCATTTCATTGTGTGATCAGTTATTAGTTGTGTGGTTCAATGTTTGGTATTCACCATTTTGTATTATGATGTGTAATTTGATCATTGATGATTACATAAATATATTGAGAGAAAGGGGACAATTTTTTGATGTAGGGAATGCATGAAAGTATGACTTAAATGGGATATGAGGATTCTAGAAATTAGTTGATATAAATGGGTTTTGACAAATAAAGACATGTGTATGAAATGGTTGATCTCTATTTAAGTGATATAAGAAGTATAATCAACAGATTGGTAGTGATATCTAATGTTATGATGAAAGAATTCACACCACCTTCTATAGAGAATTTTGTTCTAGGGTTTCATACATAGTTAAATACGACAATAAAACGTGGTCGGTCAAACATGTTGTGTAACCCCAGATTTCCAGCATGGAGTGTAAATGAGTTTATTTACTGGGAGATTGTGTCGTTAACACACCATGTGTACCACTCAGTAGATCATTACTTAGGTAGTGGTGCACACAACAAATATTGAACAGCACCCTATGTCATGTTAGTCATCTTACATGTCATGTAGTTAGATTTCTATATGCCATGCTGAGTGGTAGTGCGTGATCAAGTTGTTAACATAAAGAGACACATTTTTTACCCATTTTACAAGTCATGTACATTTTTTTATCCTAGATTTATACCTTCAAAAGGTCTATTATGAGTATTTTTACATGTAAAACATGATGGAATAGTCTATGATCCCCCTATATATGGTATGGTGTCCCACCCTACTACATAGTTTATGGGATCTCATATATATGGGTTTATTGTGGTTAGATTTAGGTATCCTCATTTGGGGACTGGTTTTTTGATCCCCTATTTTGGTTTCCCAATGTATGGAAAGGTATTTTGTTACCCTCCTTAGGATATGTTATACCTCCAATGGGATAGTACAAATGGAATTTGGTATCTTCATGTGGCCTAATTCATGATCCTATTTCATTGCATGAATCATTAATGTATTTGGGTATCCCATAGTGCCCATGGTACAATCATATATCTGTGAGTTTAATTCCATAATCTGTGGTGTCTTTTTGTGAGTCATTTATTTGCATTAGTAATTTCCATATATATCTATAATATCTCATTACAATAGTATGGTATTTGGGTTTTAAATAAAGAATTATTTTTTATGGATATCATTGATGATAAAGGCCATATTTCATTACTTTTTTCCCTTCAATAAAAACATATTGGTTTATTTATTTCCCTTCAGTAGCATGTTATACCTCATTACGTAATTATACTATAGTGTTGATTGGGATCCCATATTTTGGAAGTAGTGTGGATTCCATAATCACATGTAGTGTAGGATTCTTTATAATTTGTTGTTACTCATCATCCTATGGATTCATTTTAAATGATACACATATCTATCTATCAATTTTAGGATCATTGCACACTTTAGTGATTCGAAAACCTCTAGATACTCATACGAAATGGAATTTGAGGGGGTTGAGATGACCCATACCACAATTTGTCCCTAAAATTTATATTGAATGAAAATATCTAGATTATTATTCTTATCTTACCTTTAGATACTCAATATTAATAGAATATTTGATCTTAAGTCATTATTTATTCCCTTTTATGGATTTCATGGAGTCCTGTTTAGTATATTTATACTAACCATTTCATTGGACTAAGGCCCTATCATGTTGTATCTCATAAGATGATACAACGGTTGGAGATGGTCTTGTGGATGTGTAGTCACTATGGATTTGTTGATGTTTCTTCCTATAAACCATGGAGGATGTGGGGTAGGTAGAACATTATGTTACCATGAGATAATGGAAGCCATTGATGTTTGTTTTTAGAGAGGTGTTATATATATAGCCTCTATTTCATGGAATGTTCTCAGTATCCCTTTTTGGCTATTGCATGTATAGTTTTTCCCTTTTTATATTATGTAATTTTTACAAGTAATCTATATAGAAATCAATATATTTATCTTTTTTTGTTAATATATAGTTTTTTGGTAACTTTTTTATATATATGCCTACTATTTTTACTTACCATTTGAATTGGAGGTATGAGACTATAGAAGGTTATTATCGGCTAAGTCCTCTAATGTTTTCTTACTTGGTGGTAGTCACTATCCTCGGACCTATAATATTTGTGAATGGGGGAACACTTGACATAATATTGGTATAGGTGGTGACCCAAGGGGTTTGGTCTTGTCAAAGTGTTATTGAAGTACGTCAGCCATATGGGAAGAGTTCCAAGATATTATTCATGGGGGATTTGATTTTGGATGATAGATAAATAATGTTAAGTGGGTCATATGTTTGTATAAAAGACTATGGAAACCAAAGTTGGTGTGGTGACCAACATATCCTTTCTAAAATACATAAATAATCTATTAGCTGACTAATAACCCTATAATATGAATTTATGGGTACAAATAAGTTGGTTCATGCATTATATAGTTTCCAGTCATGATATTCCATGTTATTCTTATCTCATCAAATCTAGATATTCCATAAACATTTAATGTTATCTTATAGGTTGATTCCTTATAATATCCATCTTCTGTACAGTGAAAAGGATATGATAACCCCATTTTTGTATTTATTCCTCTCACATCCGGGTATTGAGTGATGAGACATTGTTTTCAATGATTGGGTTTGGAGTATTACTGTCATCATGATCTAAGATAGTCTTGACACCCTTTCTCTTAGTTAATTTTTTTCATGTAGAACATATGGTATTCTATAATGATTTGTATGATACTAATGGTGGACTAGATACATTTCATGCATTATGTGGAAGAGGCCTCATGAGTTTGTGATGCATGCTTGATCCTCAGGTGATATGGGATCAACAATATTATGGTACTCACCTTTCTATCTATCTCAAACATTTTATACCAAAATTAATGTTCATGTTTTAAACTACCTATACTACACTACGAGAAATTAGATGGATTTTAATTCCTCAAACATGCAATGGTATTTCTCTGACATGGTTGTATTTTGATCCGTTAGAGAATAAATAATTTAAAATAGATATGGTTTAACCTTTTTCAGGGTAGTATGATCATGTTTATGTACACATCAAGCCATTTTGGTTTTTTGAGGTGTTTATTGAGAATGATTTTTAATTTTATTTTTTTTAGATCAGTGACTTAAAAGTCATTAGTTGAAATGGCATTGAAATTTTTTTATCAATCGTTCACTTCCACCTACGTTAGAGACACCCAAGAAATTCATGTTAGAGATGTACCCTAGCTGTGAGGGCATGTAAAATTTTAACATAAAGAAATGAAAAGTAGTATTGTGGACACACTTCCACATTTTATATCATCAATTTAGGAAAATCATTATCATAGTTCTTAATTGTTATTGGGAATTTATTAGTGATGAACTTATGGTGTGTGATTTGTTGGAATTGGGGTGATATATAGATTCTCCCCTAGGATCACCACCCTTGAAATGGAACATATCCACAACAGAGTTCTAATGGAAAATGTTTCAGTATAATATATATAATGGAATCCTTGTCGTGGGTAGAAATTAATGTGGATATCTGTGTTCCATAAGTATAAATCCCCAGGGACCCTAACTTTTTTTTCACAAGAGCATGATGCCCCTAGTGTTGTATGTCTATACGTTAGAGTTTTCAATTTTACATTGGGATATATCATTTTCAATTCAAAATATTCATTTAATGTAACACGCTATATAATCATCCTTCTAGTGGGGTGACTGTGTGTTCGGTTATTTGAAGAGGTATTTTCTATAATTACCTCGTGTTATAGAAATGGTGTGGAAGCACCCACCTGTGCATGATCAGGTTTACCTCAATGTGCATTATAAAAAGTTAGTTTTTTTTGTGTGAGTCGTGTTTTATCTAGAAGTATGAGAAAAACCCATCAAGAGTGTAATTTGGATCCATCCCTCATAATTATTATGTTATATTTACATCATTTGGTGAACTATTTAGGTTCTATGTGCGCAAATAAGACATTCACTCTCTATGGACGTCAACGAATGCACAGATTCGTCAAAAGTGTAACCTATAATTGAAATTTTCATAAATCTAGTGTATGGATCTAAAACAATTATTAGAAATTATTACCTTTTTAGAGATAATGCTTAATAAATATAATCGTTCCTTGAGGTGATTTATATTGGAGCTTATCTGGGCATCGAGTTCTACTAATATGAAACCCAAATTTATATAGGCTAAGAGGATTATATTAGTGTAGTTGTGTCATGGTGTTTATAATTTTCTATAAAAGGACTATATATCAAGGAAATTTTGGGAGCACGTGAGTAGCTATATTTTATCAGTAGATTTTTGGATGGAAATTTGGACGTTGGATACCTTCAATATATGGGGCCATCCTCATACATTTTTATTGAGAGACGCTATGAGCATGAAATTGATATACTAATATTGTGGGTCAAAACTGTATCCTTTAAGATGTGAATAATTTAATAAATTTTTTATGTGGATAGTGATTCTTCCCTATTTTTCATTATGGGTATCATGATAGAAATCTTTATTGGAGACAACTTATGTAAAGAACAATCCTTGTTATGTCATTCCTAGTGTTTTTGTTTGGTTTCACCCATACCTTAGAACAGTTTGTTTTCTAAAAGTGTAATTTCTATTATGAGATTATAAATATGGTCACTCTGATATGTTATTTATTTGGGTTTAAACTTGACATATATGGGTTATCTAAATAGTAAAGACTCCCTCATTAGGACTATGGTGGATTGGATCACCTAAGGATCAGTGGTGTGGTGTTGATCATTTAGCTGAGGTAGTAGTTTCAACAAAAAATTTATTTTCAATATATTTTAAAAACAATTTTTAATAACCCTATAAAGATATCTATTGCTGAGGGTGTGAATATGTTGTAGGTCGTAATGTTGATGGGAAACCTCATGGATTTTGGTATTAAAATTTTGATTAAAGATCATGTTTCACATGTTTTATAGGATAAAAAATGATATATCATGTCCTTCATAGAAGGTTTTCGTAGATATATTGTTCAAAAAATTCTAAAAAACATGAATCCTTGTAGTGATTCTAGTGTTTTCATGAAATTTGGTATAAGTGTATGATGTTGTTATATGTTGTAGATGGTCTACTCTCTATGATGACCAATTTGAACATTCATTAAAAGGTAGGTAGTGGGTTTTCCCACTATGATATACCTTTTCAATGAACAGTTTCAGGGAGATAGTCATTGAATTGTGAAATTAAACCAGTACCATGAGTTTGAATGACTCTCATATGGGGATTGTTTTCTGTCAATGTTGATAGGATGTTGTGTCATGGGAAGATGCATGTTTCCACTTTTTTTACATCAAATTCACAAGTTCTTGTATCTTATTAGAATAAATAAGGTGTTATACTTTATAGATATTTATTGATTGTGTTTCCTAGAGATCATGTTTCTAAAGGTAATGTATTTGAGTGTGGTGGTATAAATTTTTCTGTATTTGGATGTTCATGACGTTTATTCATTGACAGATTTAAATTTTCCTTTTAAAAAACATGTAATATGGGGAATAATTAGTGGCTTAGTTTTCCCCAATTTAGATGTAGTTCTATTTTTGAATTTTCACTATCTACAAAACTTCACTGGATAAAAATTTTAATTTTATCTTATAAAGTTTAATAAAAAAATTATAAGGATTCCCTTGGTTCTAGAGTATTGGTTTTACCCCTAACATGAACTATTATTGAAAACAATGTTCTGTAGAGCCTCTGAAATTATATAATAAAATTATTATATTGTTATTATTATTATTATTAAGTGTTTTCAGAAAAAATCCTATATATTATGAATATAGTCTGGAATGTAGAAACTAAGATCATGTATGGATTTATAATGTGGGTTTCAACTAAGGTGTGGTTTAGTTTTTTCATTTCATCATGAATTTTGATAAACATAGTCAGAAACATATTGAATAAATAATTAATTCATTAATTCATAAATTATCCATGACATCCTTCTATTTAATACTAATTTATATAGAAAATATATGGTTTGAAGAGTCACCATTGATAAAAATTAAAATAAAGCTCTTGTAGTTGAGGCCTTAATGATCGATCATGGAAGTTCATGAAACCAACTACAAACACAACAGATTCATAAATGACATTGCCTATTGAAATTTTTATCATGACGGGTCAATCCTGATTTGAGGTAGGCATTTTTTCGGATTCATTCTTATCTTTATATTTTGGAGATTATGGATTAATTATTCTATGAATTTAATATAGAATTGAACATTACTGAGCCTAGTCAATTTATAATTTATTCAACCTATGATTTAGAAATCATTGATCCCAAAATTAGATATATTTAACTATTTTTATATATTACTAAATAGTATACAATGGACGACCATGTATGGTCATTTTTGGTTCATATAATTTTATATATGGATCCCCCACTATTTTCATTGTGTGTTCATCACTAGTATTTTATTTGGATGGTGTTTCAACCAATCCCCATCGACCATTTCATTTTTTGATCAGTTATTGGTTTTATGGATTAACATAATGGATTACACTTTTTAGATTACATATTGTAAATGGTTTATATAAGATAATATAAATCTATGGATAGAATGGGTATAATGATTCCTCTGAATCGGGGTATACAAAACAACAAGCCTTTTAAGGGAGATGAGGATTCTAATGATCAGTGAATGAAAAATAGTTCAGATGATATTAGATCTATGAATGAAATAGATGATAGAGGTTTAGGTGATATTAGTGAAATAATTGAATAAAAAAGAGAAATATAATGAGGTGTATTGAAATAGATGAGAATCAAATAAATTACCAACTATAATATATGTAGTTAAAAATAACACATGTTGTGTTTCATGTTAAATGTGGTGATAGGGTTTCTAACTAATTTTAATATCCCATAATCATGTAGTCGGGTCCACATGCATGTGACCCTAGAAGAATAATTGGGTGTGTATTGGAGTTACACACAATGTCAACATTTGTGGTTAACGTGTCATGTATACCTATGCTACACCCCACTAGTTACTCGATAAAACATGACTAAGTTAGTAAGACAAAAATTATAAACTAAAACTAGATATACATGGTGTATGAATCATCTAATAATTAATTTAGTCGTATTTTTTCATTCCATTTTTATTTGTATTGCATTACTAGGTTATTTACATGGTGTAACACATCGTGTTCCCCCATTGACATGCAATGTAATTTTCATTTTCTTCTATTGATACCATGACTAAAAATCATTAAAATAATTTTTTTATATAATGATATGGTATTGTTTTTGAGCCACCTAAATAGGGTCAATAATCTCACCCCCATACATAGGATATTCGACCCCTTTTATGTGGGTTAATCGTGGAAAGATGTGGTACCCCCCCTCCATAGAGCCAGAGGTCATGATCATTTATTCATGTTTTCCTAGGTAGGGTCAGGTATCCAATTACACTTGTCAAAATGTGTGATCACCAACTATTTTATTTTATAGATGGATTCATATTTACCCCTATAGTTCAAGGTGTAATCCACTATCTATGTGTTGAACATTGATGGATTCATGTATCCCCTATGCCCAGGTAGCGATCCATTATTGATCATTGGAATTCCATCTTCCGAGATGACTTCTTCCAAAGTGTGTATTTTTTTCATGAATATTTGGAGTAGTCTCACAAATAACTTTTATATAGTATGTTATCATTAATATGGACGATAAATTATTTTTTATGGTTGGTTATGACGTTAGAGGCCTTAAAGGATGATTGATATCCCATTTATGATAACATCATCGTTTATCCCGTACCCTTTGGTAGAGAATTCTATATCTATTGAAATACATGCTAAAAGTGTGAGAGGTATCCCATTTTGGATTCTAGAAGTTTTGCGGCTATTTTAACCCTATGTAGTATTTACTTATACAATATTTTTACTTCTCCAATATCCAAAGGATTTACTTCAAGATGAGGTACATAGCAGTACATCGACTTTAGAGTCGGGGATCAAAACAACACTTGCTACTTTTAAAATTTGGCCATCAATGTTTGGATCTCAGATTACATGAGCTTATCCATGTCTCTGGGACTTCTAGTGTTTAAAAATATCTTGATTGATCATTTGGAATTCTTTTTTACTACACTTTAGGATTGAGATATTTGTGATGATGTTTATTTTCGTGCATCTTTTTTGTATTTAGACACTATACTAATTATTTATTAACATATACAAACCAATATTTTTAAACATATTATTACATTATTTTTAACAAAAAAACAATTAATTGTATCCCAAAAATCTGGAGTCTGAGTTTCTCTAAGATACTATGATCATAATACATTAAAGGAAAATAAGACATGCCATTATTATTTTTTTCTATAGTGAGATCATAAATATATTTGATCTCATAAAACTGTGTATAATAACCTTGGGAATACACTGAATAAATGGGCTATCTAGAAATACATGTAAGGGAATAAAATTAATATAGAAACATAACATGTGGGTCACTGATATAACATGTAATCAAAAAAGAGTAGGAACATGAGTACTAACATGGATGAAAAACATAAATAACATGGTATCATATGATCTAGAAATCATAGGACATCTGTTAGAAACATGAAACCCGAAATAAACATAAGCCAAGGTTATCTTATGGGACAACATCACATGGTGGGAAAAACTCCCATAATGGATTAAGATCACTCCCTAATCTCATACATAACATCTCATGAGACTAGAATATTACCCAATTCATTGGAAAGAAATAACTTTATAGCCCACATATCACATTCATTTCATGTTAATGAAAATGAAATCAATATAAGTATGTCAATAGTATGTCTAAAGGATAAGATATTCATATAGAATGAAATGTGATTCATAATCTTGTCTCATAATATAATATAGTGTGACTCCTTAAATAACTCATTTGATATATGGTTATATGGATTGTATGACCCCATCCATGAAAGGGAGAATAATTTGTGTATAAATATAAGATACATATATATATAACTTTGAATCATTCCATAATATTAATGGTTTGTGTCATTAGTGATTAGAGGTACCATTAAAAATATTATAAAATATTGAGGAAAATTACCTTTCCACTTTCAGAATATCTATTTAAAAAATAAAATTCAAAAAATATTATGGAAATAATTTTATTTGAAAATATTAATAAAAAAAATATAAATTAAGAGTCATGGAAAATAATGGTCCTAGTAGAGTAACATATGTTTCATGTCCTAAATATTAAAAAAAGGTTTATTTTACATTTTTTGTAAAATTTAAAAAGTATAATGTTCAGAAAAGGACATAAATATTTCCTTTAAAACATTTTGTAAAATTTAAATCAGGTGTAAAATTGTATTTTAAAAATTATATGAGAATATAAAAAATATTTTTAATAATCATGGATACAAAAAAAGGATTTTCATCCAAAGAGATAAATGTAGATGATTTTTTCAAAAACATTTTCTCCCCGATGAGTGGGAAATTATAAGATTACTTGAAAAATTAATGAGATACAAGATAAGAATAGAATACAATGATTTTACTAAAAAATGATCAAATAATTCCAAATAATTGAAATTCAGGAATAAAAAATCTTGATTAAAATGAGATCAAAATATAAACCATCACCAATTCGGTATAATATATATAGTCAAATCCCATGAATGAAGTTGAAAAAATGTGACTTAGAATATCATTAAGTGGGATTTATTAATGATATAGTATGTATTAGAGTAGTATATACACTATTGAAAATAGATTTGGGGCATAAATTAATATGTGTCTCATCGAATTTTTTTTTGAGATGAAACCCTTAAAAAGTTCTCATCATTGAAGTGAGAGTTAATTAATGAAGTTATTTAGTGTATAAATTATAAATTAACACAAATAAAAGTTTAAAAAATTAATAAAAATCAAATTTCATTTCACACTTAATCATGGAATAATATATTCAATAATGTATACACACAACCCAATAAGAGGATATTCACTTCATAAACCCCATAACTCACACTTCCTTTTAGTTTATCACTCTTTAAACTTAGGTATAGTCGATTTGAAAATATCTACAACTTATAAAAGAATTATATTAATATTTATAATACCATATATGATCCCGTTTATAAAATAGTATCACTAATTCGTTAACAATCATTCAACATCAATATTATATTAAGTGTTAAATGAATTTTTTTCACCTGCATGTTTTGTTATTAACGTTATGGATCTAGATCATACGATACAATATAATTATATCAAAAATGATATTAATGATATTAATTTTTTTTTGATTTTATAGATATTTATAATCCTTATTTAATTTTGATCATATTGAATGAATCATGTCGATTTGTGTAATGGGTTGGTCGTACGTACCTAGGAGTGACATTTTTATTTTTTTAACAGGTGAAGACTTAAAGAAGTATAATTTATATTAATTTTATATATTCAGTACCATTTCATATATATATTATATATTCATTGAATTTTCCCTTTACTACCTTCCAAGTAATAATTTAGTCAAAATGCATCACATCGCTTCACAAGGTGGTAGTCCTACATACACATGAACAAAATTATAATTTATTCAAATGGTGTTAAAGTAAAAAATAATATAATGTATTTATTTTATATAATAATAAATATTTCATTTATATATTATACGAATAAAAAAAGAAGTAAATTATCAATGTTTTCTTTTTTAGAAACATTTTAAAAATTCACTAATTAATTTACCATCATTTTTAATAAATGTCTCTAAATAAGGTGTTCATTTTTAGTGATGTTTTCTAGAAAATTCAGTAATTATTTCATCAATTACTTAAATTTCCACACCGATGATGTGTGTGTGTTAAAATATATATATGTGTGTCTGTGAGTCTGTGTGTGTGTGTGATTATATATATGTGTATGTGTTTATATATATTAATATAATTTAGTATATTTAATTATATATTTATATCAATGTAGTTATAGGATATTTAAATAAATAAATATATATATATATATAATTTTTCTTAAAATAATGCTAATTTAGAAATGTTGTTGATGAAATTACTCTAATTTATCGATATTTTTTCATGAAATTCCACTAAATTAGAAACATTTTTTAGGAAACATTGTTAAATTTAAAATTACAAATTCTTGTAAAATACCACACTAAAAAAACATTGCATATTTTATTTTTTTAGTTTATCAACATTAATTTATTCATTATTACCTTCCATGTAAAATGTATGTGAAAATTGAATCACATCACTACGTGAGGTAGTAGTTTATTGTACACAGAAGCAACGTAATCATATTTCAAACAGAATAAAAATTAAGGTCTATGATATATTATAATTCATGAAATACAATTATACCATAAATATCATATATAATCATAAGATACATCATTGTATCTATCTGTGATATTTCTTCGTGCAAAAAAAATTGTGTCGGTTCATAAGGTGGTAGTCTATCGTACACATGATCAACAATTTTTTCCTTATTTGAGGGTGCAGTATATGTTTTTAGGTCATTAATTTAACATAAAATGGAGTTATTATATTTAAAATACTATTTTTATTACAATATCTTTGTTTAAGCTATTTTTAATGATTTCTAGGAATAAATAAAATATAGAAGATGGTTATGGATGTTACCTCTCATCCAGACAACATCATTTTTATTGACTAAAAAAGCCTTCATATGTTGGATTGATAACCCAAAAAGACTTCTAGAATTAGGTATGGGAATTAATGTATTTATTTGTTCATGTACTTTCTAATCCAATTGTATTTTTATGTGTGGAAAGGTGTGGAGTTGGGGTGGACTTTTATAAATGGTGGATAAGTCACACATTGAATTTTTGAAAATAATGAATTAAAACCTTTTTTCCCTTATTAAAAAAAGACCGAATATTGACCATTTTAAAACCTTATAGCTTATATAGTCAAAAAATGTTAATTAAATATGAATTATACAAGTTTTGAATCATTGTATCCATTATATTTTTTGTTTAACCACCTATAAACTCATTTTTCCCATAGCCACAACAAATAATTTTTATTATCTTTACTGTTAATTTTATTCACAAATTAATTTCACCTTGTTATATAATATATATTATTTTTATTCCAAATATTTAATTCATTTTTCCCATTTCAACATACATTATTGTCATAATTTAATTTAAAATTAAACTTGCATATGCATAAAAAATGGTTTTCCAAAAGAAAAAAGTCAATAGCTAACAAAGTTTTTATATCAAAATTCAATATGAAATCGATTCCAATGATGAAATTTGATTTAATTAATATATAATTAAACTAATTTTAATTATAAAAAACTTTAAGAAATTGGGATTCTAAATTCTATAAATGAAAAGGGAATGATTAATAAAAACATTATTTTTATTATTCATTAAAAAATGTAACATTCAAATAAAAAATATGAAAAATTATCCATAAAATAAATTTGAATTTCAAATTTACAAAAATTAATTTAATTTTTTAAAATAAATTTTCTAAAATTGGTGAATATTAATTTTATATTATGTATTCATTGAGCGACTAAATCACCTTAAAAAAATACAGTTTTCCCAAAAACATTTGTTTTTCATTTAAGTGTTTCTTATTTAATTTTGAATCTATAGATAATCATTAAATTTATTTTTTTGATTTATAAAAAAATTAAATATTCCCATTCATTATCTAAAATTTTGTGTATCATTTACATTAGTCATGTTTATGTTTTAATATTTTAATAGTGTATCCTATTCCGTTTAAACACGGTGTTACGTGCATAAAATGCAATCAATAGGATTGAATTAATTTAATTTAAATATATTATAATTCCAATGAATGTTATATTCTATATTATGATTGTTTTTTCACATTATATACACCTTATAAAATATCAAGGTGTTATGATTTACCCACATAAAGAATGCTTGTCCTTAGGAATTTGAGCATATAATTAGTAATCAAGGGGTTGATATTTGAAAATTTTATTGTGGAAAACCCACATTATGAAAAGGGATTATAAATTTTTTACATAAAGAGGGAAAGGAAAATGTGATGTTCATCAAGTAACTATGATTCTGAATAGGATAACATTGGTGAGAAATGAATTAATCAATGTAGAAATAAGATCTATTTAGGAGATAACATTTTAAAATTTTTCAAGAAAGAAGAAACCATCAATTTATTGAGAATGAATCACCTATTTATTAAATGTTAATTTTCATAATATTTATGGATTGTTTTTCTATCTATATTAAGACCATGATGATATATACTTACCTGAT
This sequence comes from Viscum album, assembly GCA_963277665.1. Taxonomy (NCBI): domain Eukaryota; kingdom Viridiplantae; phylum Streptophyta; class Magnoliopsida; order Santalales; family Viscaceae; genus Viscum; species Viscum album. The sequence goes on from OY728162.1 coordinate 135,656,886, forward strand.
GTGTATAATTTCATCATTTAGTAATTTTTCAACCCAGTATCATTATTTTCTCCAAACAATTAGTATTCATTTTTTTATTTTGATACATGGATCACTAAAATTAACTTCTACTGGATCACGTGACTCCACCAAAAAAATTTAAGGTATTCCTATAATATTAAGACATTACCCAATTCATTACTTCTCATCAGATTAAGAAATTACCCAATTCATTAAATAGATATATAATTTTGGGTCTACCCATCATATTCATTTCATGTTCATGGATATTCATTCCATATATGGATATCTATCATAATTCACAAACATAAGAATTACTTATGGAATGAAATGTGTTTCATAATATTGTCTCATAACATACTAAAAAAGATATTCCTTAAAGAAATAATATAACAAATGGTCATAAGGAATATATTACCCTATTAATGAAAGGGTGAATAATTTTGGTATATTTTTATGATATATTTATATATACAGAACATAGAAGTATTCCATGACATTTAATGTTCTCTTATAAGATTGGGGGTTTTTATATAAGATTTGTATATTTTAAAAGATATTTGAATCATATGTTTTATCCTTATAAATGAGACTACTTTTTTGAGGAAATCTTCATGGGTGTCTAAGGGTTATTCAAATCTCCTAGATCTGAATTGTGGAAGAAAGGGTCAGATGCATGGTTTGACTAAACCGTGTATAAGGGGTCACTTGGTTGGGAAAAATCATGTAGGATGTTTTGGGTCTTTATAGAGGGGATCACATGGGATGAGAACAGTTAAAAAAACTATACTCCCCCAACCATGAAATTCAATGTCCTTAGACACTAGAATATTTATGTTAGGTACATTGTTTGTCCTAACATGTAGGAAAAACAATGTGCCTCTCATTTTTTGGGAGAATTTAAATTTTCTTACTCTTTTATTTTAAATGGGATAAAACAATTTTCATCTTTTTTTTCAGCATCTTTCTCCAATGTTTCAGAGTTATGTCCTCCCCATTTTTTAGGTTTTTGGTTATCTATTCCATCCAATTTCAGATTTGAGTGTCATTTGTCTTGTCAGATCTCCACTATTGAGATATTTATTCCTATTTCTCCCTTCATTTTATTTCTTCCCCATAGGGGATGCTGTTTTTATCCAGGATCTTATACTCTATATTAAGGTCTTTTCTCTATTATTTTTATCTTCTAATCAAGACCAAATCCTAGGTTGATACTATATGAGTATTCTTTGATAAAAAAATGGTTCATTCAAACCATTTCCATCAATATCTATTGTTTATACCATGTTACATTCATACTCCATGTTGGACCTTCAAGGAGTTTCCTCCTAAATTAATAAACCATAAATTAAAATGATAAATTCATGTTTAAGAAATTCCATGAAACCATTTTACTTGTTTAGAGGATGTTGACCTTAACCAAAACCACTAAAGGGGTGGGTTTTTTCCCTTTTCCCGAGAAATATCACCTGTGGTGTGGGTTGATTTATCTTTTCATTTCTAGGAGAGTAATATGATAGTAAAGTTGATATTTAAAGGTTGAAAACAGCTTAAAATGCCTTATAAAATTAAAATAAAATGAATGAAATGGGAATCAATTAGCTTTTGTATGATTATGAAATAGTTAATGATACATTTTTTAGGATTTAAATGACAAAGGGAAAATACATTACTATGGTCCCTCGTTCAGTTATATAATCATGTTTTGGGGACTCTCGATATGGCACTGATGAGGGGGTTTTGTGGTATGGAACCAATGATTCATATAGAAAGCTTGGACTTCATACCTCAAATATACCTTTAATCAACCACCTTATAAATTCTCATTGGGCTCCACCCAAGTATTTAATATTTTTTATATGGATATTATCCAATTATATAATGAGGATTACATATTTATTTCCATTGGTTTATGGCCCATATAGGCCTGATACAATATTACATGTCATATTCCTCCATTGATGCTTTATGTTTAGTTGTGATTATTACTTATTTGTTATTTCCTGGTAATAATTAAATTTTTTATACTAGACTATTCTATTATACATTTATCACTTTTATTCCTATCATACATGAACACTACTTTGCATTATATTCACATAGTGGACCTGTTATAGACACTATTGGTTGTTTCCATATGAGTGTTATCTCACACCCTTTTGAGGATATCATTTGGTACTCGGATATTATTCATTGATGTAGGTTTGGAATGTGGAGAAAACCCAATTGACGGTTCATGTCTGATTATGGAATAGGAGTAGGGGAGCACAAAACCAATCTATATCTCATGAATCTATATCGAGATATTATTTTGGGATATTTTTAAATTTTATCAATGTATTTTACTAGAAACCTGTTCACATGTATTTAATTTCGTTTTTATATCTCTATGAATTAATTATCATTTTTTATATAACACTACCCATGGCTCTGATTATAATTATTATTGTCTATACGATTTTACTATTTTCATTGGTTGATGTTTTTCATTAACATTTTATTTATTAATTATACCATTATGATACTATAATCATGATGCTATAGTATCCTCATCACACCATCATAGACCCATGGTGCTAGTCAGCATCCTTTGATGTATTGGGAGGCATTCACTAGGCCATGTGAACCACTGGATTTGGGAACTATTTAGTTGTGCTTGGTTCGGGATGATAAAAATTTGTAACAAACGATATCAATTTTCATTTTTTCTTTCTATTTTGGATCATTAGACATGATACAATGAAATAGTTGGAATTTGGTAATGAGTTGTGAATGGGTGTAGCTAATCTACATATAGGGAAAATCCAAATTACTTGGTGTGGGACATGTTGTTCTGGATTTTTCTTATAATAGTTTCCTTTTTTCACAATTAGGTGATGTAATTTATTTTTTATGTTATTTATGATTATATATTTTTATCCTATTACAATATTTAGATGAAACATTTCATCATGAATCGTGATTGGAATTGGAAGAATTATATGTCACACATTATGTCATGCCATGTTTACTTACTGTGTACATTTCGTGTAGCATGTTTTGGTGTCTCTATTTCAATGTTCATGAGATCTTGAAAACATTTCATTTATGTCCTTGATAGGTAATGTGTTAATAATAAATGGAATCCAAACATATATTTATAATGTGTATGTCCCATTATAAATTGGAAGTGGTGATCCATATAATTTATCAATAATAAATTGATTTACCATATAAGTATGTATGAACATAAAGGAATGTGAATTCTAAAATTATTGGTCATTGATAAATGGGAATTAGAATTGATAATTAAAGGGTTTTCTTATATATAATATGAAATTGAAACTCTATATACTGGAATATTTTAATTATTGGAGATAACTTTACCTTGAGAAAATCTTAGTGATGGGAAAGTAGCTAGTATCTTTTTCATTGTTGAGATCTATATATATATGAGACTTGGATTTAGAAGTAGTTAGAGGGGCATGAATCGTATATAACAAGGCATGTAACTATCCTATTTGTATATATATGATATTTTCAATAAAAAATCATGTATTAGGTGCATTTTTAAAATTTTTAGATGTATTCTACCATGATGACCTCTAGTTGTGTGATAAGAGGGTGGTGATGACATTGTTACAAAAGTGACAGGCCCTGGGCCACTATTAGAACCTCATGTAGTGCCACTTATAGAGCATCCAGTTACCCCTAATATGGGTTCATAAACCCAATTTTGAGAGTTTTAACTATAATTTATGAGGACTATTCTGGGAATCCCTCGGCTTGCACTGACTATGGAAAAGTTAACATATGGGTTCTAGTTGTACCATTCACCCACTTTCAAAGGGGATGGTGGCCCCTAGGATTATGATTTTTATCTTGATTATATATTTTATATATTTGAGCACTAGGAGACACCTCCAAATAGGAGTAAAAATATCACAACTTATATTACATGGGGGCCTCCATTAAATGGTGGGGTGTCTTCAACCAGGCTGATGGACATCGAGATATGGTTTAGAAGGACTTTTCTGTGATTTTTAATAACCAATTTTTCCCTAAGACTATGAAGACCTAGTGGGCTTATGATTTTATGCATATGAAGTAGGGTGATATGTCTATTATGGAATATTTGTCTCTATTTATAAATTTTTAGTGCTTTTCACCCATATATCTCATTAATGATCCATATAGAGTGAGATTCTTAAAGGAAGGCCTCAATCCTATTGTTCGAATGTAGGTGAATGTTTTTCAGGTAGATAGAAACTATATTTAAAACAGTAAATCATGAGATTATAACAGAATGAAACCGAAGGGAATATGGAAGGAACAATGTAGAGTAGTTCATTTTCTCAACCTAATGGAATAGTGTTCCGTATAAAGAAGAGACACTTTGATACATATCGTGAGGGAAATTAAAGCCATAAGATGAGTGATATTAATTTTATTTTTTGTCACTGTGGTCATATTCGGGCACAAATTAAGAGACTATATGATATAAACCGTGTTGATTATCAATCATGGAAATGGATGGGCCATCTATAGTGGTTTTGAAGGAACTTCCGTCCTAAATTTTCTTGGAGATGGTTGACACTGAATCAATGTTCATGATTAGGATTCACAAGCCATAATTATACCATGAGTTGGAATACAATCAGTTATTCTGACCGAGGAGGTGGTTTTCTCCTAGGTATCAAGTCACCAGTTTCACTACGATAATAGAGTTGCCTAGATCTAGGTATTCAGGTTTTTCATTGGGCTGTGGTTTGGGTAAGATTTGTTTGTCATAGCCTAAACCTAAGGAGAAGATCATCAAGACATATAAAGAGTAAGGTATAATATTATAAGAATATAATCTAGTGTCTAATCATTTAATATATGTTCCTCGCATTCCTTTATAACTTTGGTTATTATGGAAATCCATGGGATTGAGTTTTAGTTCTTTACTTGTATGATGGATTTGAATACTTTTTTGGGAGAATGATCAGAATGTTTACTCAAATGAAATAAATTTCCCCAAAAATTAGTTGTTATTTTCTCCTATGGGATGTTTTTATCAAATAAATGATGTGATTCAATTTCATAATCATAATGGACATGTTGGTTCCTTATCAGACCCATGTCAATTTCTATCATTGGTGTGTTTCATTCACATCAATATAGAGTGGTAGATATGTCAATAATGGGAAGAGGGATGTTAAGGTAGGTCATGGTGGACCTAATAATCATAGATGTGTGAGATAATAGTCTATATTTCTATCATATATTTGTATGATCAGGGAACATTTCTAGAAGATTTCTCTCCATTGGTAGATATTTCATGGAAATTATACCTAATGACTGTTCTGAAAAAACTGTTAAGATATTAGTATATTTTTTATTAATATTTTTCTAGGTGCTACAATGGTATATATTCATATTTACATGATGGATACTGCAATGTTACATGATATCATAAGGAAACTATGAGAATCAAAATCAAATGGTTGTATATGAATCAATACATTTATATGGGTTATATAGTCATTTTCGATAAGAAGATGTTTTCAAATCTTCATTTGTGAGAGCCATATTGGAAATTGAATCAGTTGGTGGTTATGAATCAATATCCATTTCCTCATATAGATAACCACTTTTCCTTCTATGAGGTGATTGGGATTTCTTGAATATTTATTTGTGGTTGGATTGTCACAATGTGCATGTCAGTCTGGTAGGGATACCTCATATTGATTTCTAATATAGGTATAGTCATTATGATTATCTAGGTATCTCATTCAGTCTCATGAACATGCTTTCCATTTTCATGGACCTGATGAATTGGGTTTTCTACTAGTATTTTATTCATTAACAGAGGTTTTATTGGATGAGATATTGTTATGTTGTCATACTAGACTGGATCATTCAAAACACATTGATGAAATTTTGAATACACTATGATTTTATAGGTTATATTCCAATCTAATAAAATATTTTCTTAGGATAGATAAGTTTCACTTAATGGGATATGTCATCTCTGTGATAGTATTATATATCGATCCAAAGAATGTGATTGCTATAGTTTCTTTACGTTATCCATTGAATTTGTTTGAAATATGTAGTTTTTTCGGACAAGTAGTTTATTAATTGATATTTATCTAAAAAATCGTGTTTTTATATGGCTCTCACAGATTTGACCAAAAAGGGTGTGAAATATATATGGAAGGAAAAATTTTAAAAGGACCTTCCGGACATAAATGTTAAGTTGTCAACAACACAAATTATGACTCCTCTACAGCCTGGATGAAGCTATATAGTTTACTATGATGCATCAGGACTCAGGTTAGGATCTATCTTGATGTAAAGGGATCATGTCATGGAGTATGAGTCTTTCCAATTGAGACCACAAGAATATAATTACCCACTACATAATCTTGAATTGGAATTCATAGTTCACACCTATCCTTATTGGAGTAACTATTTGTTTGGAGAGAATTGTTTGTTTTACACAAACGAAAAATCCTCAAATACATATTTTCCTAGATTCAATTTAACCTTATATATAAAAACTATGTTTAGAATCTCTAGTTGTTAGATTTTGAGATGGCTTATATGCTTAGTAGTGTAAATATGGTAATTTGTGCTCTAAGTTGGAATACACAAACCCAAGCAGTACGTGAGGCCAGTTGTGAATGGTAATTAATGGAATAATTCATTGAGATACCCTTGGTGGTGCTGGATAGTCACGTGTATCCATTTCACTGATCCTTGGAATTGAGTTCCATACTTTTAGATAGGGTAAAGATGATACAATTTTTAAATCCCAATTGCTTATTCCTAAGTGATGGTGTAGTATGTGAGGACATGCCTTTGGGTTTCACCGTTAGCAAGGATGAAATTTTACTTGTTCATGGTCACATTTGGGTTGTAGAAGATTTATGGGAGGAACTGAAGTGATAGTTTTGTTCCACTATTTGGGATGTATATCCTAGTCTTACCAAGATGTATCTGGATTTTCACACAATTATTGGTGTTCTGGAATGAAGTGGTAGGAAACTTGTTTGTTTACTTGGTGTTCCTCTTATCAATAGGTTAATTAAAACCACCCATTCTCATTAAGGATTCTATAGTATTTTCCCATTCCAGGTTGTAATTAGAATTGTGTCTCGATGGATTTTGTGATCGGGTTATTGACGTCACCCCAAGGCAGTGATGTTGTATTGGTCATCAAGTACATGATGACAATGGTCACCCATTTCCAACCTATCATGGATACCCTCTCTATAAATAAGATTTTGATTGTATATATAATTGAGGTCAACTGACTTCATGGGGTTTCTCATACAATTATATAAGATAGGGACACCAACTTCACATCTTGGTTTTAAAATTGTTTATAGAGGACATTGGGTTCGCGAGTGATTTTGATCATGGTATACCACCCTCAGACCAATGGTCAGTCAAATTGCACAATAATAATTCTAGAATACATACTAATATCATGTTTCAATGATTTTGGGGGTTCATGGGAGAGGAATATCCACATTTTTTGATTTATTATATAATAATAGTTATTATCAGACTATACATATGGCACCATATGAGGCTATCTACGGAAGGTCATGTAGATGACTTTTATACAGGATAGGGGAAGGGGAGGCAGTTCTACTCAGACCTCGTATCATTCAATAAACATTAGAGCATGTATAGCTGATAATCAAATGGATGGAAATAACTGAACCTCTACTAAAATCTTCTGTCGGTTGATGTTGGTATCCACTAGACTTTGTGGTTGGGGATTATGTTTTCTCATGAGTATAACCTCATCTTGGTAATAGATGAATACAATGTTTGTAGGATCCGGGCGTAGTCAAAGAACATGATGGGTGTGTACCAAACATTGAAAATTTTCATAATCGATGATTAATCAGTGATTAATATAAAAATTAATGTTAGTATCCACAAAATTGTATCAATGGTAAAAGAAAACGGAGATCACAGAGAACCAAAAAGAGAGTATTGAAATATTTGTTTTATAATTAATTTAATTTAATTATGTAATTGCCTCAAAGGTCATTCTTTCTTCATTAATGTGTCTGATAATGGGGATATGGTGCGCCATTATTGCAATATTGAAACCAAGGATAAGAATCCTCTAGCAGTGATCCACACATGTTATTTATATCTCCATACGTCTTTGAAGGAGTCACTAGGTGCCAGCATGGAAGATTCTTTGCCTTGCGATTTCCACCATCAATCACAATGAGAATGGATTCTAAAGAGTTATCCTTGATCCTATGGAGGGGGATCTCTTTCTTTAATGAGAGTTATCATGGAGAGGGAATTGATCTCTAGGCTCAATATATTTTCTCCTAGCATGTTGTGCACACAATTATTGGATTAGCCAATCTAATGACCCCTTGGGTTATATAGAGAATAATAACATAACGGGAAATTAAATTCAAAAGTTAAATATAAATAATTATAAAATATGTAATTACAAAATTTATTATTCCATGTGAAACCCTGATGTAAAACAACAATATAAATTATATTATTTCCAGACATGTTCTTAACTTTCACGTTATAGTTAAATATTATTTAACCAAATTTTATTTAACATTATTTCTCACTGGTCCCATAACATGGTCTACCAATCCTCCTCAATATTTACTAAGCCTTGAATAATGACTATTATTTTATTTAATAAATATAAATTCAATATTGGTAAATAAAAAAATATTTCATCCCAAAACTATTCTCTCAAATAACTAGCATTGAAAAAAATGCGATCAGGCATACTTGAATAATTATTAAATGACAACTGGAATAATATTTTTTAACTTGTTAAATAAATAAATTATTTAACTAAGATACTAGATACACATAGTATTTGACCCTCTAGGACATTTTCTAATTTTAATTATGAGAGCTTTCCAAAATTCCATGATTTTATCTAGCAAAGGGTGAAGGAACCCAAGACAAAAAAGTTGATGTTGCAATGATATGTCACCTTATAAAAAGTCTTAACATGTAAATTAATTCATTTTTCTCGATATCTCCAATCAAGAGGGTTTCATGCAAGTTCCATCAACCTATGTTCTCTATTTCTCTTTATTTGACTTCCTAAAATTGAACTATCCTAGAGAAGATAATTGATATTGATTTAGTTATGATATATCATTTCCATAAAAGGGCCTAAGATATCTACTTCTATAGAAGTGAAAAATGCATTCTATCATTATTAATTGTCACAGTATTACTCTTGACACACCCAACATATCCTAAATCATCGAGAAAATATGTCATCACAAATTTTTTCAATGTATATATGTTCATGAGTAATAATACTCATTAATAAAAATCATAAATTCTAAGTACCAATAAACATGTTCATATATTGTAAAATCCAATAAAACATATGAATGTGGATCTCCTATTTGTCAGTCTTGTTCTCATAATATAAACCTAGATATGTACAAGGGAGCACACCATGAGAAGGTTCCTCAATGATTTATGATTCCCCAACCCTAATAGCCTATATCATTTTTGTCTCTTCAAATGATATCATACGACCATAAAACACATGTTAAATAATAGTGTCATGGAACTTCTGGGTTCTAATCATAAATGTGATCTGCTATGACATTTTATTGCAACAACTATTCTTAGGAAATTTTTACATACTATTTCATGTATAAGAACAATAATGATGTGATAAGAAGTTTATTAATATTAATCAAATTAATATAGGTTTATCCTAAAGTAAAAAAAATTGTTTTCAGGGCACTCAAATTAGAAGACTCCCACATGCACCAAAGATAACTACTAACAACCTTCAGTCTATTATCTATCACATGACATTCTTGCTTCTAATGAGGTAGAATTTTTGTCAAGGGGTTCTCCATGTTTTATTCTATGGGAACTCTACTCACTGAAAATTCACCACTTTGATAGAAATCCCTAATGTTGTGATATTTATGGAGTATGTTCTTTGTCTGTCGATGTGACCTTGGATATTCTGTAAAATCCACGACTTTAATATTTTCACAATTAAATGTAATGGGATCATTACTTCTATAAACCACATCAAAATCTTATAAAATGTTCTTAATATAGATCACTTCCTTGGATACATCAGAAGCTACTATATATTCAGAATCCACTATATAATCAGTGGCAACTAGGTGCATTGAACTCTTCTGGCTCAAAGCTCATCCGTTGAGATAGAAAACATATCCTGATTACATCTTCAAAGCATTCCAATCTACCAGAAAGCTAGCTTTAGTATACCCTCTGATTACTAGATCCTCATCTCCTCCATACACAATGAACATATCCTTTGTTCTTCTTAGATACATAAGGATAGTTTTGATAGTAGTCCAATGATGTTCTCTTGGATCTTCTTGATATCTACCTACCATGCTCAGTGTATATCAAACATCACATATGGTACATAACATTGCATACATGATAGATCCTATCACTGAAGAACATAGAATATTACTCATCCTATCATAATCATGTTGTGTTTGGGAACCCATTTTCCTTGAAATATGTGTACTATGTGACACTAAAAATAACCCCATCTTGGATTATTCCCTACTGAATCACTTTAGTATCTGGTCAATTAATTTACTTCGACTCAGTCCAAACAACCTCTTGGATCATTCAATAATGATCTTGATCCCTAGAATGTAGGCCTCTTCTCCTAAGACATTCATGAAAAAGTATTTTATTTAACCACTACTTGAATGAATGAAAGACTAGTATTTCGTTTCTAATTGGTAATATGTCGTCAATATACACTACTAGGATAATGAACACATTCCCATTAAACTGCTTGTAAATACATGGCACACATTCATTCTTAATAAAACCAAATTCTCTTATGGCTTCATCAAATAGAATATTCCATGACCTGCATACTCTCTTTAATACAAAAATGGATCACTAAAACATGAATACCCTATTATCATCACCTAGTGTCATAAACCCTTCTTGTGATGTCATATAGATATCTTCGTGATGGTTCCCATTAAATAATACAGTTTTTACATCCATCTGCCAAATTTCATAGTCAAGGAAAGCTACTATGGAACGTTTGATTCTTATGGATTAAACATGGAAACTAGAGAAAATGTTTTATCATAGTAAATTCCTCGATGTTTTTTAAAACCCTTATCCCCTATCCATGGTTTATATGTACTAACATGACCTTCCTTTTCCAGTTTCGTCTTGAATACCCATTTACACACAACATGATTTATATCAACTAGTGCATCGACCGGAACCCATACAGGGTTCTGATACATTAAATACATCTTGGTAAACATATCATCTATCTGTCTTATAGATTTAGAGATCTCTACTACATCATTGTGAAAAGGAAAACATATATCCTTTGTTCCCCTATATCTCTTGTACTCCTAAATTGTACTCGTGTTTCAGGAACTACCTCTTCCACAGGTACCTGTGAAACGTTTTCATATACCAAGTCCTACGTATCTTGAGCATAAACTTCATTGATGTAAATCCTACCCCCACTATATTTTTTATGATATACTCCCTCTCGAGAATGATGTGATGTCTTGAATCATTCACTTTCTGGTCTAAGGGTCGTAAGGTTGTACCCCTTAATTTACATGGGATACCTTATAAAGATGCACTTCATGCCCTATATGTCATTTTGTTTCCAACGAAAGGAAAACAAATGCCTTGTATCCCCGTACACATCTATGTGACAAAGTGGGTTTCTATCCACTCCACATATATAGAAGGGAATCCCATTTTTTACCTTAGTTAGTACTTGGTTTAATGTATATTCCTCAGTTTTCAATGCATATCTCTAATATGATAATGGAAGATCATCATGAATCATCATTAACTAAACCATGTCTAACATGGTACGATTCCTCCTTTCACCCAAACCATTACATTGTGGTGTATATGGTTTAGTGAGTTGAGATGGAATCCCAGAATATGGTAAAAGGTCGATGAACACTTGGTTAAGATATACTCCATCTCAATATGATCAAGGATTTTATCTTCATACCAAGATGATTCTATACATCATTCATGAACTCCTTGAATTTCTAAAAGGACCCAAACTTATTTCTCATTAATTATACATATCCATACCTAATCATTTCATCAATAAAATTTAGGAATTATTAATATCCATCTCTATATTCTACATGGAATAGTGCCTAGATATTAGTGTATACCCCTCGTAGAAGCTCTGTGTCTCTTTCACCCTATCTACCTAATTGTGGGTTGGTCATTACCCTATTAAATATGCATTATTTCTATCATTTAGTTTAATCTTGTAAGTGTCTAAATAACCATCTTAACAGATCTTTGTCTATTGCTTCTCCTTTACATGACCATGTTGGTGATGCAACAACTTGGTTTTGTATGAATTATGTGAACACGATTTGTCATAAATTTACAACACTCGATTCTAATAATTTAATACATTTAGACTGATATATAAAAGAATTATTCCATAACATATATTTTCCTTATTAATGTAACAAAATATATTTTTGAACATGAAAATAAATCAATCTGTATCTAAACAGGGTAGATTAATTATTTTTTTGGTAACACTAGGTATATAATAACAGAAATTTAAAATAAAAGCATTCTAAATGGAAATGTGAGTTGTTAGTAACTAATATAAAGAGAATCCAACCTCGCACCATTCGTAGCTTGTGGATCAACCTCTCCTTAGAAAATTTTCTATAATCTACTTGGTTCCTACCTTTGAATACATATCTGTGCCCAATAATCTATATCTAATATCTAATGTGTAGAAATAAAAAAAATTCATTTGTTAAATAAATCCACTTGGATTTCATATGCCTCTGTGTTTAGTTCCTCATCCAGTTCCCAAACCTTCGATATCAAAATCATTTTACCTCTTTATTGTTGTCCTACATCTGGATCTTCTTCTTCATGGTTAAACATTTCTCAGTGGCTTTAGATTTTTTAATAATATTGGGCCTCTTTGACCTTGTCCTTCCTATTCTTATTCACTATAAAGACATTGTGGTTTTTACACCACATTTCCTTATCCAATTGGAGAATCATGGTAAGAAGCTCTGATTGAATCTTCTCATTATTACTCATATTATAATTCACAATAAAACTAGATAAGGACTTTGGTAGCAACGATAGTATGAGATCTCTATGAAACTCATCGGGGTATTTAATCCCTATGATTTCTAAATTATCAATATATCCAATAAGATTGACTACATGTGGTCATAAAGATGTGGACTCTCCTGGAATATTATAGAACAAAGCATTATAGATCTCAAATATCTCTTATCTCACATTATCTTGATAGAGATACCAAAGGTGATACATCTTTCTATAAGCATTAATTTTCCCATGTTTCTTTAAGTGCTCTTTGGTCCAAGATGATTGCATGAGTCACTAAATATCTATAGTTTCATTCATATTTTTCTCATACATAGATAGTTCATCATCACTCGCCTTATTTCTAGGAGCAACTAGTAATGGATCTTCCAGTACATAAAATTTCCTCTCAGGGAGTAGGATAACCTGAAGTCACCTTTTCCACTCTTAGAAATCCGTGATGGTGAGAATTTTTTCATTCTCAGGTGTGGATAGTAGTGATATGTTTGATCTCCATTTGATGGTTTTTTCCAAAAAAAAATAACGATAAACATTGTTCTAGTACATTATCTTAAAAAAAATATGCAATTAAAAAAAATTATTATCTATTAGTCACCGACTATTTTGTCAAATCCTAATAGCCCTCACCATTGGATTCATAATATCCTATTTCATGGACTTTATATTTTCAAGGATCCATATTGACCTTAAAATTAACCTAACTATAGTTTTTCATGAAACTTTAATGGTTATAGGTAAGAATTCTAAATGCCAACTTCACTAACTCACATCTCATTGATCTGTTGAGTGGAATCCCCAATCCTGAAATCCTTAGTTTTGGATTTCCTCAAGCTTTGCCTCTTAGTTACAATATGTCCTTATAGGGAAGTCAATAATTGATATAAACTATGTTAATTCTACCCAAAACATAAAATTATAATTCAATGGTAATTGAAATCACCCCAACTAGGATTGGTCAAGCACTTTGAACTATGGTTCGATTCTAATCGAAGTAATGAAATACTATGCCAACATACTATTTAATTGAGGGATTTTATCCTTTATGCATAAATTGATAGTTATTATATTTTAACATTATTATTAATGTTAAGTAAGATATACTTCTGTTAATAACTATGTATTGATAATATTTATGCATAGACCATTTTTATTTTAGTTCTATATTGTATGTTTGTCAGTTCATTAATTATGTTTTCGCATCAAAAATCCATAATAAATAGCCATAAAATTGGAACAAATAAAATATGAATTATGATAATGAACTTTATTTTTATGTAGTTTATCTTGTGGTTGATAAAAATACCATGGACTAGGGTAGAAACACCTTAAACCATTTACGATTTGTGATTATAGCTTTCCACCTGTCCACCTCGGTATCTCCTTAGATTGGTTTCTCCGTAAATCATAACTTGCACCACCACCAACAGCTTCGGAGTTACATACATTACATATGCATTAAACTCACATGTATGTGAAAGGGTAAAAGGGGGTTTACATAAAATAATCCATGGTCATGCAGGCCCTACATATTAATGAGGAGAAGGCATGCATGCCAACAATTTTAATTTGACAAACAAATTAAAAGGGAACCAAGAACATACAAAGGTCTATTCAAGATCATGATAATCCACATACATGAAACAAATTATACATTTAATAAAACTCGCATTCAATTATTTAATTGTGCTTATTTAGATAAATTACTCTCGAATTGATCAGTCCTTGTCATTAATTAATCAAAAAAATGTATCTTATTTCTTCTATGAATTTCATTGATATTTTCATTAGTAACCTTGTAAATAACGTATAACTTGGAAGAAACCTTGTTAATACCTATCCAAAACATCCCATAATGTATTTATACTTTTAAAAAAATTATTCTGTGTAGAATTTAGCTTGCACGCTGAATTATAATTGTAATAAAACTCATACATGATGTCTGAATAATTGAAAATTACGCATATGTTAATTAAACATTTTTATATATAAATATATAAAACCTATCACATGTTGTGTCCCAAATTTATTCCCATATGAAGGTGCAATTATCAAGGGTTACATAATATAATAATAGTTTTTTAATCTGTGTAATTAGGAAATTGTAAATTGTGTGTAGATAAAACTGCACATCATTTACCCTCCTCATCATCCATCCAAAGTAAACACCTTGGGAAACAACATGTGCGGTGTAATTCAGAAATTATTATATTACACAACATGTCTATTGGGCCACACACCATATTTACTTCATGTTACATGGTCCCCAGCAGGGAAAGTAGTTTTTGGGATACACGACATGACCCTAACCCGAAGGGACTACATGCCATGTACAGTGGGTCACACAATGTGTAGTCTATCTGAACATTCCTTATTCTATACTGGTCAACATGAAATGTAAGAATTAACTACACTGTGTGTCATCAATGCACACAAATTGAGTAATATTCGAATTACTCTTGATGCATTAAACAAAAATATGTGTGTGTATATCCTACTACATGGCTTGTATTCTTGGGATTTCTGGACAAAACCATCAGCACCTCGTAATTTGATCCTTGATTTAATTTTAATAATAATATTATTCATTTCTATTAGATATACGAGAAATGATAAGGGAAAAACAGATCATGAAATTTATATTATAAGAAAAATTAACTATGAATTGACAATGTAAATTATTTAAGAATAAATAATACATGAATTATTTAAATAATTATTAACAAAAAACGACTGCACTGTTACCACATGTAGATTACAGGCATAGTAGAAGTGAAATATGGGTGTGAACCCAACTTTGAAAATTGTCATAATCGATGATTAATCTGAGGCCAATATAACGATCAATGCCAGTATCCATGGAATTGAATCAAATACAAAATACAAAGGAGATAACCTAGAACTGAGAAGAGATGATTGATATAATTTGTTTATAATTAATTTAAATTAATTATATAATTACCTATAAGGTGATTCTTTCATTTTTGATGCGTCTGACCATGGGGATGAGGTGCGTCTTTGTTTCAATGTAGAATCCAAGGATACGAATCCTCTAGTGGTGATCCACATGTGCCCCACCTATCTATAGATATTTCCATAGGAGTCTTTGGGTGATAGGATGGAAGATCCTTTCTCTTGAGATGTCCTCATTTAAGAAACTTGAGAATCACATCCAAAGTGTTCTCTTTGATCCGATGGTGGTGGATATCTCTCATTTTGGCAGCGTTCTTCGAGTGGAAATATTTTTCTAGGCTTGAGATTCCATCCTGGATTCTGTGTACACAATGATTGGAATATCATGTTGAATGACCCTTTACTTATATATAGTATATTAACATTATAGGGAAGTTAATTCACCGGATTATAATAAATAAATAGTTTAGGTGTTGTTAAATAATTCATTATTCTATGTGATATCCCTATGTCAAATAATAATGGAAATACTATTATTTCCATGATATGTGCTTAACCACCACATTATATTTAAATATTATTTAACCAAATAAGATTTAATATTTTTTCACAATGGAACTAATAATTGGACCACATTTCCTCCTAGATATTCATCAGGCCTTGAATAATGACTATTAATTTATTAAATAAATATAAATTCATTTTCACCAGGAATTAACAATATTTCCACAATATATTCTCTCAGATAACTAGAGACAAAATAAATATGATCAAGCATACTTGAATAATTATTAAACTGTAACTAGAATTAGTATTTATTCAACTTGTCGAATAAATACATTATATAACTGACATTTTGGATACATATAATGTGTGAACCTCTAGAACTGTTACTCAGTGGAATTCAGAAAGCTTTCATAATGTCTAATATTGTTTTCTAGTAATAGGCCACAACACCAAAGAAGAAAAAAGTTGATGTCGCAATGACTTATCACCTCATATTAGCACTTTTTGCGTCATATATAATCCACTAGCACTGATATCTCCAATAATGTGTGACGCATGCAAGAGCCATCAACCCATGTGATAGAAATTTCATTCTATGACTTCCCAGAAATCAACATTCTTAGATAACATAGTTCCCCTCGATTTTGTAAGGTTATATCATTTACATCAAAGGGCCTTAGATATCTTCTTTTGTAAAAGTGAAATATCCTTTATCACATTATTAATTAATTAAATATTACTCATGATGTACCCAACATATCCTAACTCACCATGAACATATGTCTTCACGGTTTTTGTTAATATATCTGTGTGCATGAGTCATAATATTCATTAATAATAATGTAAAGGTATAAGGACCAATAGACACGTCTGCAGATAGGATCATCCAATGAAACTTATCAATGTGGATTTCCTACTGTAGGTTATTGTTCTAATAATATCCACCTGGATATTACCAACGGTGCTCATAATGAGATGGCACCTCAAATATTAATTATTCCCCACCTATGATAACCTATATAATTGGTGTCCAATAAAATGATATAATCTAGTCATATAACATCTATTTATGAATAGTGTCAGGAAAATTCTGGTTTCACATCATAGAAGAGATCCTCTATGACCTTTTAGTGAAATGTATATTATTATAAAATTATCACACAATTTGTTACGCATAAGAACAATAATGATTTGATAAAGAGTTTTTTATTATTCATCCAATGAATACAGTTTTATTATAAAGTAAGACTATGTTGGTTTCTAGGGCACCAACTCCAACAATGTCAAGGGAAGATATCGCCTCATTTTTTGTGTAAAATAAGATCTTCGAGTGAGTTAGACTGGTTTCCTATCAGTTCTTAATACATTTGAGGAACCATGAAATGCATGACATCATCCATATTTCAATTTATTCCATTAACATGATGACACACCTTATAATTTTGATTCCATGGATTTTCAATTGGATATTGATGCTTATTTTGAGGTGTATTCCATTGAAATCATTGAATGAAACATGATTTCTCTCTATGGTAGGTCAATTAATCTATCTTGTGTGTTATGGTAAAACATAAATGTATAGGACGTGGCCAAGGAGAGAGTGATGAATTTACATATCCAATGGATGAAACTCTATTTAAATTATATATCACTCATGGAAAGGCAACATGGGGATTATTTTTTCTATGAGGGTCAGATTGTATGTTCTCTGATTTTTCCTTGAGGTACATATATTATTAATTTTACTTTAATCCTATTAGTTATCCTTATAAATATTTATAATCAATTATATAAGGAATCAGGGTTGTGTAACGATATATTGGATCCCTGATCACTAGATTTTGGAGGAAAGGGTTTGGTGCAAGACATGACCAAACATTGCAATGGTGGTCACAAGGTTTTGACAAACTATATGGGGTGATGTAAGGCTCCACAGAGGGGAATGCATGGGTTGATAGTGGTGAGATAAACTATTCTCCCCCAACCATAGAAGAAACAATCCTTGGATTGTGTTTGGTGCATGGTTTGACCAACCGTGTAACCAAATTGTGCCTTGCTTATGTTAATAGAGAATTCAAATTTTCCCTATTTGTTTTGAAAGGGAAAAACCATTTTTCATTTCATTTATCTAGCAACTACCTCTTAGGCATTAGAGGTCCTCCTCCTTCATCTATAGGTTTTGGTTTATCTCATTTTTTCTACATATGATTCAAGTGTCGTTCATTTCCTTGGATCTCTTCATGTAACATCTTCAATCCTATTCATTCCGTTCATTGATTTGTTCACCATAATGGATGTTTTTTTTCATAATATCATGTATGCTATATTTTCATGTCTTTTTTTTCAATTCTTCATTTTTATTATAATATGGACCAAATTAGAGATTGATATATGATGAGTATTCCTTTACATGAATAATATAGTTGGTATATATATTTTCTCTCATGGTCTCATTGTTTATACCTTGTTGTAATTTTTCTACACATCAAACCTTCCAGGCATTTATTTCTAAATTAATAAACCATTAAATCAAATTCTAAATTATTTTTTAATACATGCCATGACAACATTGTTCCAGCTTAAAGGTTTGTGACCTCAACCAGAACCACAAATGGGGTGGGTTATTTCCTTTTTCCTTGTAAATTTTACCATTGGTGAGAGTTGAGATCACATTTCTTTACTGGGACTAAAATATTAGACTAAATTTGATTGTTAATGGTTTTAAGCACCATAAAATGCCTTTTTATTTTTATATGAAAGTAATGAAATGGGAATCACTTGAATTTTCTATGATTATAAAATAGTTAATGATTTTATGATGAGATAATTGTTAAAGTGAATGAAATTGATATAGACCCTTTTTTCCTATATAATAATCATTTGGGGACTCATGTTATAGAACTGATGAGGGGGGGGGGGGTAAATGTGTGGAACCAATGAACCACATGGATGCCTTTGTTTTCATACCTTGGATACATTTTTATTATACCACCTTGGACATGATTCTTTAGATACCCTATGCATTTTATGAGTTTTCTATGGATGTTCTCCATAGACTCAAGGAGTACACTTTGGTTATTTTCCTTGGTTCTAGGCCAATGTAGGTATGATACATGATTACCCAACATAGGTTGATGATGATGTTTTAACATTATTTCCAGTTAGTTTTTATTTATGGTTACCTAATCATAGTGATTTTTGTTATAATGGGGAGTATCACATCTAATTTTATTAATTTTATTCTCATTATACACATATAATAATTTAGCTAATATATATATACTAGTCTTATTGTGGACATCATTGGTTGTGACTTACTGAGTGTTATCTCACACAATTTTTGGGATGTCATATTTTACTCTAACATACTTACTAGATGAATGTTGGAATAAGTTTATGTGCCTACATGATGGGGATTGATTGATTATAGAATAGGAGTAGGGAATAACATGACCGATCTTTGGATAGTGATAAAATATGGAGATAGTATTTTGGTAATTTTTCAATTATGATGAATGTATTAAATTGGATACCTATTTCCATGTAAATCTTATCTCTTTTATATCTCAATGATATAATAATAATTTTGAATATGATCCTTCCCATGGAACTAATTGTTAATATTTTTTATGCATAACTTATATTATGTCACTGGTTGATATTTTATTATTCCTTTTATTCATTTATGATATTATAATGTTACTCTAGTCACAAGGGTATAGTATCCCCAGAACATCATCATAAACCCTCAACTATTGAATGAAACATCTTGCGTATATAGAGGAAATCGTGAAACCATATGAACTTCCATCTTAGGTACCAGTTAGTTTCCCCCTAATTGAGTTGTTATATTATCATTGATGAATAGAAAAACCTTGTAAAATATAAAAAAAATTGAGTAAAATAACCATTCCAATTTAAAAATTACTTTAGAAAAGAAATATAATAATATAATATTATTATAAGAATTTTATTTTAGATTATCATTGGAAATATTTAAATTAATATCCAATGAAAATAATGGTCACGATGGAGGACAATACCATACATTTTATAAATGATAATATAAATATTCTTTTCATATTTTTTGAAAAATTTAAAAATTACATTGGCCAGAAAATTAATAGAAGATTACTTTTAAACCATTTTGTAAAAATTAAAATATTAATAAAATTAAATTTTATGTAATATATTATATTAATTAAATCATTTTTAAATTTGGTTTAGAAAACATGGATATGAGAGAAAAAAATTAACAGAAGAGATAAAAGAAGTTGATTTTCGTAAAAAAATTCTCTCGATAATTTTAAGAACTAAATGGAGGAAATTTGTAAAATTAATTGAAAAGTTCATAAATAAAAATTGGATAATGAAATATATGGTTTTATCTAGGAAATTATCAAATAATTTTCCACTATTAATATTCAAGTATAAACAATCCCGATTAAAATGAGATTGAAATAGTAACCATTACCACTATGGTAAATTTTGAAACATAGATTCACGTAAATAATGTTTATCAATTTTCAGTTATAATATCATTAATATGGAAGGATTCATGATATAGTATGTAATGGTTTAGTATATATACCATTTAAAAGAAATTATGTGTGTAAGAGAACATGTGTCTCAAAGAGGAAATTTTGACATGAAAAACCTACAAAGATCATATCATTGAAGTATGTGTTAATAATTTAAGTGATTATGTAAATAAAATGAAATACATAAAAAAAAGTATAAATGCAACCAAAAATAAATAAAATATAATTCTAAACATAATCAAGGAATAATATAATCAAGGAAGTATACATAAAACCCAATCATTGAAAATTGAGTTTATAAACCCTCGATCTCCCTTCCCATTAGTTAAGTGATATTTTACCTATTGTATAGTAGTTTTTAACATGTTATTAACTTTTAAAATAAAAATAAAAAATATTTATAATATCTTATATGATCATTTTTATAAATTTTTATCACTCGTCTGTTGATAATATTTCATTATAACTATTGTTTTGGGTGTTAGATGCCTTGTTTTCTCTTGCGTGTTCTATCATGAAAATTATAGATCTAAAAAATAGGATATAGTTACATAATATATAGAATCATATTAATGTTATAAATATAATTTTTACATTAGATACACCTTTATAATAATTATTTAATTTTGAATAGGTTGAATTAATCACATACATCTTGGAGATGGTAGGTCGTATGTATCCACGAGCAACGTGCTCATTTTATTAACAGGTGAAAGCGAAACGAATATAATTGTATATTAATATAAATGATTAAATATCTTGTCATATATACTAACTAGATTTGTTTAATTTATCATTTATTTCCATCCATGTAATGTGTTAGTAAAAAATGAATCATATCGCTTCGTGCAACGTTAGTCCTTTGTACAGACAAATGGAATTATCCTTTTTTAAATTTATGGGAAGGTAAGAAATTATATGATATATTTATTTTATATAATGAATATAATTTCAGGACAATTATATATAAAAAACATAATAATCTTTATTATCCTTCACATAATTTGTATGTGAAAAATGAATTTCATCACTTCGTGAGGCATTGGCCAGCCATACAGAGGAGAGATGTTATAATATTTAGTGTTCAATGAAAAGTATATATATATATATGTGATATGATAATTATATGAGAATAATAATATTATAAATATAATATATATATCTAATATAATTAATCATATATAGTTTTGTGAAGTGGTTATGAAAAACAAATTTCGTCGATTTGTGAGACAGTTTTCCACTGTAAACACGATCGACGATTTTATTTCCCATTTGATTAAAGATGATATAATTTTAGGACACTACCTTTAAAATAAAAATATATAAGTATATGAAAAATAATGAATTTATTATATCAACATTTCTTAATAGAATTTTGATCATGTGTAGAAAATAAATGCTCTATTAATAATGTTACATCTTCTTCAAAAAATATCTTTTTGTTTGAACCAAAAATCATTCCTAGGATGGATTTATGACAAAATGAGTGATTCTAGGATGCATTTTGGTATATAAATAATTTATTTGTGGATTTTAATGGCAGAACCAATTGTTTTTTATTTGTGTAATGGATAGGAGAGCGGGATAGGTTTTATAAGTGGGGATAGGACACACTTGGAATATTTTTAAAAGAATTAATAACAACGATGTTTGTATCATGCCAAAAGTATCCAAAATGAACCCTCTTAAAACCTTATAATAGAAAAGTTCAAACTATGACCATAAAATTGTAACTAGACCAGTTTAAAATAATTTTAAACCCATACTTATTTTATTTTAAACCCATGGTAATATTATTTTTACATTAGTCGTGATAAATAATTTTTAATGTTTTCACTATTATTTATGTTAAAAAATTAATTTGATATTTCTAGAAAAAATAAATTATTTAGAATCAAAATATTGAAACATTTTTTTCAAATTCAAATAAAAAAAGTGGAGACATGTACTTTTATGTTGGATTTATTTCTACAAATGTCATCATAAAAATAATATCCCCTTTTTAATAAAATGTCATTATAAAATGGAAACACACACATTGACTAATAACAATCACATCGTGTATCAGTTTATTGTGAGTCAAATTATTACATGTAAAAAATGACTTGGAATATTTTTCCAAAATTATCATGAAAATATGATCATGTTCTTATAGTTTTCAGTTAGTGACACATTTTGTACTAATATATCGATTTTACACTGATAACAAATAGTTTGAGTCATAATAAGAACATCTTGTATCGGATTAGGGAGAAAATAATTTCTATATGTTAAAAATAACTTATGTACTATTTTATTAAAGTATCAAAATAATATGAATAGGTTTAAACAATTTTGTGTATGTCATATGTCTTTTTAATAAAATGTATGCCAATTTAAAATATAATGAAGCAATTTAAGTCATATTGGACACACACTGTGTCTGATTAAGGTTTGGTAGATTCATACACATCATAATGTCTCTAAAAAACTTCTAACATTCAATGATATCAAGATTTACATTATATTTTTTACCCAAACTACGAACACTACATATTGATATGATGTTCTTAGCCAAAAACCATTCTCATTATTTAAATCTAGGATATTAGTGGAAGCTTATGTTCCAATAATTTCATGAGAATTCACCACAATGAGAATATGAGATTCCTATACTCATATAGCTTTCAAAAGGAAATGTTTTTCAGATACGAACATCGACTCAATATATAGTGTTGGAAGCTCAACAAACAAAATAAACTGAATGAAAAAAAATATGTTAAAAAACTGAATAAGTATTAGATAAAAATGGTACGTAAAATAACATAGTAATAATAAGTAAAATTATTTATAAAATAATAAGTAAATAAATACTATGGATTCAATTTTTCATGATGTATGTATACATTCTTGACCCATTTCCTTATTTCTATAATATCTGATGTAGCCTCAACGTCTAATCTCTTATGAGAATTAACATCTTCAAACAAAACACCCCAACCCAAATAAAGGAATCGACTAGTATAAAAAAATATTCGTATATGAGTAATACTAAAAATAATAATTGAAATTAAATATGAAATAATCAATTACTTCTTTAGAAGTAAAATATTCTAGATATTTTTATACATTCATCCATTAGGTATGTGGTCAATTCATTTCTATGAAAATATATATATTCTTGTAAAGATGAGTTTTTTACCATCATGGTAGTACTATAAAATTTTAAATACATAATTTATTAGTAAATATTTTAAATGGATTAATAATAATCATAAAAAATACCATTTAAGGGATGCTAGTTTATTTGATGGAGTATGATGTACCTCATAAATTTATTAACATAATAACTAAAATATTTTCCACTTTTTTGATTTAAACCCTATGGAAACATTTATAAAAATATGTATTCATTTTATATGTGTTTTATACTGAAATATTAAAATATATAAATTGATACTTGTCCGGTTGTAGAACTTTCTAGGATCCTTATGCATAATTTCTATCCTCATTCCATGATATTCATAATATTCCAATACTACCCTACCATAATATAATTCTCATTAAAACCTAATCAAAATTATATAACAAAAGATTTAGTTCTAAAATGTTATATGTAGTGTATTACAAATTGTAAAATGACAGAATGTGTGGTTCATTTGTTGGGTATCCACATAGTTAATCTAGGAAATAAATAATTGTAATATCAAAATTGAATATAATTAGCCTCCAATTTTTCCTAAAACACTATTTCCAAATTGGATTATCCATCACTAGGGTTTTAATAGAAATCACTAAAAGTATCATTAAAACCTCATTTCTTAATGGTAGAAAGAGTATTTTTCATGTGGGTCAATAACAATACTGTTTTTAGCACTGCTAAAGGGGATTATTAAAATAATTTCTAAAACAAGAAAATTATCAGGTTATATAGAATTATATTTCAATATTATAAAATATATCAAAATAAATTACTTATTCTCCTCAATGTTTCTATAGTTTTTGAAACCAAAAATAGAAAAGATTGTGGTTATTATGTTTTGAAATTAATTAGAGAGATTGTCTTCCATTAAGAACTATCAACCCTAAAGATCTATTTTAATAGATAATTTCTATTTAATATAAAATATTTATTAATCCTTTATATATTTATATTTTTTTAGTACTATTATGATTTTCAAAAGGAATAATATTTACAAGATGATAAAGATTTATCAAGAAAGTATTTGACAACATACATGATGGAAGAATGTACAAAATTAACCAGAAGATGTAACTTCCATATATTTTGTAGACTGTTTTATATTTAAGTTTAATTTACGTTTTTTAGTATTACTCACACAATATTTTTTATACAAGTAAATTAATTTGTTTAATTTGATGTGGTTTTATCAAATATTCTCATCCTCATAACAGATATGACTTTGAAAATGCAACTCTTAATTCATTGAGAAGGTAATGTTTTTTTAATACACTCTTTTTTCCTCTTAATATTATTTTTTCTCTTCTATATTTACATAATATATTATCTTTTTTTAAATGGAAAATATTTTTTTTTAAAAAGACAACTGATGTACTCCAAATTGAGAAAAAAATTCATATTGTTTGGATACATTCATGAAAATAATATATAAGTCATTTTTTACATATAGGAATCAAACTCACCTCAAAAAGATATATGGTGAGTCTGTTATAACACAGAGTTTATATATTTGTTTTAAATTGACATTATATTTATTAAAAAAAGTGAAATACTGAAAACTGGGAAAACACATTCAGATCTTTTTTGATAATTTAGGACAATGATCCATCAGTCCTTTTTTATGTGTACGATTCAACAACATATCAATACAATGAATGATATAAAATATATGAATCAATGTGTGTCCTTTTATTTAAAATTTACTTTAATTTATGTTACAAATATAATTGACAGAATGAAATCAAAGAAACTATATTCATATTGTATTGATACTTTAGGAAAATAATTCATGAGTCAATTTTCACATATAAGAATCAAACCCACCTCAATTTCTTACATAGTGTGACCCGTTTTACTAAAAACCTTATTATCTGTTTAAAATTGACATTTTACTTCAAAAAGCATCACTCACTGAAAAAAGCAAACACACTATGATTTTATTGATAATTTAGTAAACTGAATAATAAGTCATTTTTTCATTTCTATAAAGCAATATCTTGTCAAAATGATTCATGATGTAACCCGTATCACTCAAAATGTGAGTTTTACATTTTAAAAGACATTTTTGTAAAAAAAACATAATTGGCATACTGAAAATCAAAAAATGTTTTCTAGTTGTTTTGATACTTTATGAAAATTTTGTATGAGTCATTTTCAGCTGTACGAGTCATCCTAACCTCAATATGACACACATTCTGACCGGTATTACTCCATGTATGTATTTTTAGATAAAATTATCATTAATCTAAGTAAAAATAAAAAGTGACATACAAAAAATTAAGAAAATGAAATTTTTATTGTTTTTATACAATAAGAAAATTTATACAGGAGTAATTTTTTGTGTGTAGGATTCAACCCCACCTCAATCCAACACACTTTAGAACCAATGTGTCTAAAATTGTTTGTTATTATTTTAAAATTGACAATTTTGTTCAAAATGTGTCACTCACTGAAATCCATGAAAACATTCTCTAATTATCATGATAATTTTTTTTGAACTATTCATAAGCCGTTCATGACATGTATGAACTAGTCTCACGTCAATACAATGTAGGATGCGACCAATATATCTCAAAATGTGTGTTTTCAGTTTGAAATTTAATTTTAGTAAAAAACACAACAGACATACTAAAAACTAAGAAAATGTATTTGGATTGTTTTGATACATTATAAAAACTATCCATTACTATATTTTTTGACATGTATGAGTTAGCTATACTTCAAAATGATGCATTATATGACCTGCATGACTCCAAGTGTGTCATTTTATTCAAAATCGACATTACATTATGTAAAAAAGAATAAGGGTCATAATTAGAAGCAAGAAAATCATTTAGATTTATTTGATACATTAGTAAAATAAACCATGAGTCATTTTTGATGTGTAGGAAATAATCCCAAATCAATCCGATTCATGGTGTGACACTTATGACTATAAGTGTCCATTATCAGTTTAAAATGTACATTTTAGTTCAAAACATATCACAAACTAAAAACAATGAAAACACACTCCAATTGTTTTAATAATTTAAGAAAGATATTTATAAGTCATTTTTTATGTATATTAACCAGTCTCGCATCAAACGGATGTGTGATGCAACTGGTATGACACAAATATTGTTTTTCTAGTTTTAAATGAAATTTTAGTAAAAAACACAACTAACATACTGGAAACCAAGAAAACACATTCATATTGTTTTGATACTTTATGAAAACGATCAATGAGTCATTTTTTGATATTTTGGTGTTAAATTATTCTCAATATATTTAACTGTGTGGCTGGTATGACTCCATGTGTGTGTTATTATTTAAATTTGACATTAATTTTCATAAAAAAGAACAAGTGACATACTGAAAACCGAGAAAATGCATTTTAATTGTTTTGAAAGTTTTTGTAATATGTGTCATGTGTCATTTGTGATGTGTAAGAATCAATCCCACATAAATTTGATGTATGGTGTGACTGGTATGACTGAAAGTGTCTGTTATTAGTTTAAAATTGAAATTTTATTTGAAAAGGTGCCACTCACTAAAAACCAAGAAAATGCATACCAATTGTCATGATAATTTAAGATATAAATTTATAAGTCATTTGTGATGTGTATGAACCAGTCTCACATCAAACTGATGCACAATGCGACCAATATAACTCAAAATGCATGTTTCCCGTTTGAAATGACATGTTACTAAAAAACACAAATAGAATACTAAAAACTGAGAACAATCATTCATATTGTTTTAATAATTTAAGAAAATTATACATGAGTCATTTTTGATGTGTTGGAGTCAACCTCACCTCACTACGATGGTTGGAGTGGCCGATATGACTCTAAGTGTGTCTTTTTTTTGAAATTGACATGAATTAAAATAAAATGAACAAGTGGCATACTGAAAACTAAAAAATTACTTCAAATTGTGTTTATAATTTAGTAAAATAATCCATGAGTTATTTTTGATGTGTTGAAATCAAACCCAACTCAATTTTACACATGGTGTGATCGAAATGACTAAAAGTGTTCATTATCAGTTTAAAATTGACATTTTAGTTCAAACTATGTCACACAATGAAAACCAGTAAAATGTTCTCTAATTTTCTTGATAATTTTGGAATGTGATTCATAATTGACTTTTGACTTGTAAGAAGTGGTCTCACTTAAAACCGGCACATGATGTGACTAGTAAGACTCAAAATGCATGTTTCCAGTTTGAAATGACATATTATTAAAAAATGAATTTTCCATACTAAAAACCGAGAAAACACATTCGTATTGATTTTTTTAGTAAAACAATCCACGAGTCATTTTTGATTTGTAAGAGTAAATTGCACCTCCAGTTGATGCACGATGTGATGGGTATGACTCCAAGTGTGACTTTTTTTTTAAATTGATATAAATTTAAATTAAATGAACAAGTGGCATACATAAAATAAAGAAAACATATTCTGATTATTTTTATACTTTAGGAAAATGATCTTTGAGTCATTTATGATGTGTATGAATCAATGTCACCTCAATCCAATGCATGTTGTGATGGGTGTAAATAATGGTGTATGTTATGAGTTTAAAATTTAAATTTTAGTTCCAAACATGTCAAATAATAAAATCCAAGGAAACACACTTTGATTGTGTTGATAATTTATGAAATCTATTCATAATTCATTTTTGATGTGTATGAATCAAAATCACATCAAACTGACGCATCATGTGACTAGTATGACTCACAATGCATGTCTTCAGTTAGAAAAGACATTTTAGTAAAAATAACTGATAAAGGAAAACCATGAAAGCATATTTGGATAGTTTTGATACATTAGGATAATGATCCATGAGTCATTTGTGATGTTTCAGAGTTAACTTCATCTCGATACGATGCACGGTGTGACTGGGTTGACCCTATGTGGGTCTTTTTTTAAATTGACAATAATTTTCATAAAAATGACATGTGACATACTATAACTGAGAAAACACATTTAGATTGTTTTAATACTTTAATAAAATGATCCATGACTCATTAATGACATGTATGAATCAGGAACACCTCAATATGACACATGGTGTGACCGGAATAACTCCAAATTTGTATTTTCTTATGCATGAAATTATATTAATGTATTAATTTATATTAATGTTTAATTTATTTTTCTATAGTATTAGTAACATTATTTTTTTTTTCTTATATAGGAAGAATTATTTTCTTCCGATGAGATGTTTTTTTAGCATCTAATATGATAGGCAGCAATTTTTTACAGGGGATCACGAGTTTTAAAAGATGAAACATTAATGTTTTTAAATGTTCTTTTGATAATTGTAAATGTAATTATATAAAACATTGTTTTAAATGTATATTTTAGGGTTTTTCCAAGATACCAATGGTGGGAATTTGTTTATTCATGGCTTCACATTAATTTTATATTGCATGGTTTTAAATTATTGGTTTTTTGGTTGTGTTGTTATATTAACAGCACATTACACCCAACTATGGCTTTATCAATGCTAAAAATAACACTAATAAATGGAATTCTTTATCAATGCTAAAATAACACAGATAAAGGGTGTTCTTTATCATGGAATTTTTCAGTACGGATAAAAAACCCGATTTATCACTGCTGCAATTAACAATGCTTTTTTAATACTGTTAAAATAAATCTTGTGTGTTGTTAATGGGCATAAGTGTAGTAGCGTATATAGTTTTTAGTGATGGTTATCAGGTGTTTGACAAAAAAGTAGGTGTAATTGAGATTTATACTAAGTTAATTCCCAGAGAGTTGTTGTGAACTATATTATATCTTATACGTCATTTGATTTCATTCGTTACCCCACCCAGGTTGTGTTAGAGTTTTGAATTATATTTTAATTATATTTGTTTTTTTAAATTAGATAAACCAATCAATTTTAACTATATTTTCATTTTTTTGGATAAATTTCAAAATAAAATATTTCATGATCCATATATTCAAACCCATTCATTCATTAATTGTGAAACCCATTTAAATTGAAAATATCATTTACTTGTTTTTTTGAAATATTCATTTCAATATCATTATTTTAAAAGTTTTAATTGTTCAATGTTTCTATTCTAATTAATCTTCTATCCTTTGAATAAATGGTTTTTTATTCATCATGTTTTTATGTCAGTATTATATTTTATTAACATATTTATTAATTTAATTAATTTAATTCAGTTATTTTTAATGATATATGTTTTTTAGAAACTAAATTTTATATATATTTATTTGTTTTAAACTTATATATATCAATGTATATATTTCAAACATTATATGATTTGAAACTATATATACATATATTCTCATTGCTCATTCTTCTTCTTCATAGCATCATTGCACACCTTCTGCACTTCCATATCTTCCATCAACACACAATAAACGCCTCTCATGTCTATAAATAGTGCATCTTTCAGGTGTAATTGTTATTGATCTCCAACAACTAGTGTTGGGCCAACATCTCAGGATCACATGAAAACAATACATCAGGTTGGGTTCAATATTTTCTAGATTGCGTGCTTCAGCATATCCTGCTCTATTTAAAAGAATCATCCTTGACTATCCATTATCATACTGTTGTGACAACTTCCATTGCTTCAACACCATGCTTCAACTAGCCAAAAATCACTAGCATATTTGATTCTGCTAAAAAAATTATTTCCTATTTGATATTTATCATATTTAATTTATATATACTAACTTGAAATATATTTTCTGTTATTTTATTTTTCATTGAATTTTATTAATGTCACGACCCGTCCTCGGGGCCCGTGCCGTGACTACCCCAAGCCTGCCTTCCATAGGCCAGGGGCTGGTGACTAGCACCAAAGGCGTAAATCACGATAATTGGGAAGGCATTGCCTTTATAAAAGAAAACAAGAACCACAGAGTAAAAGCGGAAACAAAACACTAAGTACAAAAGAAATGCTGAAAAATAAATGGGCCAGAATACAAACCCAAAAAGAAGTACAACTACAACTGAACAAGGTACACAAACAAAAATACAAACAGCTGGATGAAGGAAGCAGCTCCTGGATCGTCCTCCTCGGATCCTACCTGAAGGGTAGGTACAGATAGCGCAGCTCCTGGTCGTCCACCACGGATCCTACCTGAAGGGTAGGTATAGATAGCCTCCTCCACACTCTCGTCCATCAACCTCCTCTGTGTGTCGTCTCGTCGTGTAGTCCACCTCAGTGTACTGACTCGTCGTGTAGTCCACCTCCGGGTACCGACCAGTCCTTGAACACTCGGCCTCCGTCAGCACTTCCCGTCGTCTGCAACTAACACAACGAGGTGCGGGCATAACCCATGCAGGGGTGAGTATAACGATACTCAGTAGGGACCCCGAGACCCTCAAGGTCTCACTAAACCAACAAGGATAACCACAAGAAGATCTCAACAGATAACCTCTACTTAGATATATGCCCATACATATACCTAAGTTATCAAGCAACCCATCTCAATCATGAGTAAACACAAGGATTGTGAAATCAACGGATAACCACTACCCAGGTATGTGCCCATACATATACCTAAGTTATCAAGTGACCCATCTCAATCATGAGGTAAACACAAGGTCAAAAGTTTCAGCTCAAACCCGGATTTTCATTATCGAAACTGTAACTGCTGAAGAGCTCCGTCTCTAGAGTGTACAGTGGTCCTGTCACGACTCCGAGATACTGCTCACTAACCTAAGACTCTTGAGGTACTCCTCCTGTCGAGTACCGCGGGCCTGCCACCTCCCACAGTAGTGCTTCCCGCCGGGGTCTGCCACCCAACACAGTAGTGCTCCCCCCTCATAGCCTACAGAGGTACTCCTCCTATCGAGTACCGCGGGTCTGCCACCTCACATAGTAGTGCTCCTCCATTGTGGGTCTGCCACCTCACAAAGTAGTGCTCCCCACTATGCTACGTATGTCACTCCGAATCGAATCGGACAAGCAGTCTTCAGGTCTCTGCCGGCTATACGGTCTCCGTACTCTGTACGCTCGTCTCTAGGAGGGTCCGCTCCACGATCCCCAAGTCGATACTCCATGTGTCTAAAAGTCCCACAAAGAAGTATCACAAAGGACCGCCTCGTCATAGGGGTCCCAACGCAAATGACGGCACGTCAATCGGACGCCCGGTCTATGAGTTATTAGCCTTTTCGTCCCAGGGGCCCGGTTGGTTTCGTAAGAGAATCAACCCGGCCGTATCTCAACTGTATCCCGAACTCTCATAGGGTAAGCTCATAGGGACCGTTTCTCAACGTGATCACCAACACCACTGACGGTTCGTCAAACAGACGTCTGGTCTGAAAGATAACAGCTTTTCTGTTCCAGGGGCCCGGTTGGATTTCGGGTGCGATCCAACCCGGACACTACCAACTGTATCCAAAACTCGAGCAAAGTATGCCAAAAGTTCCGTATCGTCCACAGGAACGCAACGATACAGACAGCGCATCAAATGGACGCCCGGTCTATGAGTTATTGGCCTTTCCGTCTCACACCCACCCTGGGAAACTTCCCAGGAGGTCACCCATCCTGATCACTACTCTAGGCCAAACACGCTTAACTATGGAGTTTTAACCACGTAGGTTCCCTAAAAGGAAGGTGCATCTTGAGTATAGTATACCGAAACGACGGTCTCGATCCAAGGATCGCTAAGCAACTGACGGTTCGTCGATCGGATGTCTGCAACCCAAGTTATGGGCATTTGAACCAATCCTGTCCGAAGACGGGGGGGTCTGAGCCAGGTCTTACCCGGCCCAGTACCCCCTGGGCCGGCCCGAACCGGGTCGACCCGGCCCGAGTGGCGGCACGACCCGGCGGCTCGGCCCGGCCAGTGGCTCGTCCCGGCCAGCGGCGCGGTGGCGCGACGGATCGGCGGCTCGGCGGCGCGGCGACTCGACGGCACGGCGGCTCGGCCATAGCGACGCGCTAAAGGGAGGGGGCATTGCCCCCCTTTAATTTTTAAAACGCCGGCCCCTTTAAGGGGCCGCTCCATGTGTATTGCCGGGGGGTTACACCCCTGGGATCCCCCCTTGTAACGGCCGGCCAGCGCGGGGCTGGCCGGGTTCTTGATGCGGGACACCACGGTCCCGCTCCTTCCGGCGCCGGCGGCCGGATTTCCAGCCGCCTCCTTCGAGTTCTCCGGCGGTCGGTTTTTCCGGCTGCCACTTCCAAGATGAGCGTGAATCCGTTCGACGCGGTGTGACGACGCCGCGTCCTTCCACCGCGGTCCGACTCCGGTCGCGGCCTCATTTGAAACCTACGGCGCGACACGATGGCGCCGCGTTCCTTCGTCGCAGCCCGCGTCGGCCGAGTTTTCTTTTGTTCCTGCGCGGTGCGACGACACCGCGCTGTCTTCTCTAAATCAACCCCAAAGATTAGAAGGGGGAGGAGAATCGGCCGTTTTCGTGCGGTCCAGTCTCCTCCCGTTATAACGATAACAGTCGGCCAATCGTAAAAACACAACAATGAACTTTTCTCAATTTTTAATAAAATTTGGAACAACGTCCAACAGATTATTCTTTCATTTTCGAGGGAAATAAACAAGTAATTTGAAAAAAAGACAAAACCCCTACCTCGGATTCAAAGTTCATTCGTCGTTGATGTGGAAATCGGTGTCGCGGAAGACATCCTCGCGGAACGTGCCTCCGTAATCATCATTGACGAAGTCACGGATCTAAGCGGTGCCGGTTTGTTGACATTGGGAAACGTTCGAAGATGAAGAGTCATCGATGTTCCTTGCAGACGACGCCCATTCATTCAACACGGAAGGAGGTCGTGGAAAGGAAGGAGAAGTTCTATCATTGTTCTTTGGAAAAAGGCGTTCTTCGTTATAGAACACTAATTCTCCCAAGTGTTGGGCGTCGCGGTACTTTACCAGCGTTCCGTCGCTTGGTGAAGCCGTCCCCCAAACCCTCTCCCAAGATCCCTATATTTAGGTGAGGGGGAGAGGTATGTAACAATCGTGGTTACATAATTTTAAAAAAAAGGGGGTCGGGTGAAATAAATTGCGTTGACGCAATTAAAGAGGTCCGTTGGCACCACTTAAGAGGGGAGGGTGACAAGGAGTTTCTCCCCATTTAATGGGGAGTTGAGGAACTAAGAGGCTCTCCCTCATTAATGAGGGAGAGTTGGGAGGTTTCCTCCCCTCCCATTAATTGGGGGGTTAAGCCCCGTGTGGTCCCCACCACAATAAACCACCCATGGGAGGTTTTGTTTGGGTGGGCCCCACCACCATAACCTCTCAAGGGAGGTTAAGGTGTAGTGGCCCCACCTCCAACCTCCATGAGGAGGTTTCAACCACCTCACTCCCAATGGCGGCTGAAATAAAATAAAGAGCAACATGACACGTTATTTTATTATTACACTTTAAAAGAAAACCCAAAAAAACAAACAAACCTCCGCTCTTGATAAAACGCAACTACAGAAAAAGTCTCCTTAAGCAAATACCGGCATTGCAAGTTCATCGGTGCCCTCAGATTTAAATTCCGAGCACTGGTTCAAAAGATAGAAAATCCCGCTCGTTCGTTCACTGAACGTACCCGAACTAAACTTCGGAAATTAATTCCGGGCACACCGGGCCTCGGAATCAGGTCCTTCAGAAACTGTGTTCTTGTAAAATTCCAAAGAAAATTAAGAAAAAAATTTTCCTTGAAATTTTCAGGTCTTTACATTACTCCCACCTCAGGGCTTTACGTCCCTGTAAAGCTTCACCACAAACATAGGGAAACAAAGGCGGTACTGAGCATGCATCTGAGCCTTCTGCTCCCATGTGCTCACCTGGAGGTTCCATACTGCCAAAGAAAGTGTACGCGAGGAATCGATCGTTCTCGCTGGATCTGCTCCTGTCGATCCTTGATCCCCACTGGAACCTCCATGAAAGACACCCCATCGCCATCGTCCAGCTCCTCATGGTCGATAATATGCGAAGGGTCGAGCACGTATCTCCTCAGTTGAGATACGTGGAAGTCATCATGCACTTGGTTCAACTGCGGTGAATGGGTCAAGCGGTAAACCACCCTGCCTACCCAGCTGAGGACCTAAGAAGGTCCGCTGACCATCGGAGATAACTTGATGCCTTGGCCACATCTCTGTAAACCTCATCGAGGTGAGACCCATATAAGGACGTGATCATCAACCTCGAACTACAGAAGTCTCTAGTTCTTTCTAGAATTGAAACTCAAAACAACTGCTGCCACGGGGTTGACCGACTCAAGAGTGATCGGTCGCACCCTACTGTGCATGAGTTTATCCTGTGCTTCCTGGGGTTTCCTTTCCGCCGACCAAGGAAAACCCCTTCCGACGTCGTGGTTAAACCACAACCTTTTTTCTTAATACCGTCAATTTGTGTATGAACTGTGATTGCCCAGTCCATACTCAAACCAATGTCGTAAGGCCTCAACGCTGCCACCAAGAGATTCCAACCGAAACTCTCTCCTCGAGGGTCTGACCACACCGTCGGTGTAAGTGTGATTATCGAGTCTTCTCCCAAGGCATCTCCAAACGTGAGGGTCAAGTCCTCGGCTTATCGGAAACTCTAGGTCTGGGACAAGATTTTTGAAAGCGAGGAATGATTCATATCTATGTCTGTTACTACAGCTGCTAGTAGTGGACATAGATGTCCCTTGAATCATTTTTAGAGCCATTGGGTCACTCTCCTTGACCGCATGAAGCCGCACTCTTCCTCCGCCCTCCAGCTCCCTGATCCTGGTGGGGATAACTAAGGCGGGTGGTTGTAGCATGTTATGATGTACACCACCTCATGCTGCTCTCCTAGCTCTACGTCTGCCGCTTCGCAGACTCAACTCTATTTAAAGCTTCCTCTTCTTGAAACATTTAACACGCCCGGGTCTCTAAGACTGGCACCAGTTTCCTGTTTCCTGCTGCATTGTGCAGTCTTCATCCGCTTTTGGATGACCTGGACCTCCTGGATCTCTGCACAATCTGTCTACTGCCCACAGATGACTTGACTACTGATCGAAAAACACGCGGCAAAGGCAGCAGCTCCTGAACATGCTCGGGGTGTAGAGCTACTGGCACAAACTCCACCCTAAATAAGGACTCAAAGTCTTCCCATGTGAAGGTCATCCCATCACAAAACTGGAAGAAGTGGCTCCACCACCTGCCTGCTGTTGCTTGAAGAAGGCTGGCAGCAATGATCACCATGAAGTCTGTCGGCGTCCCCACTAGCCTGATGACTCTCACCACAGCCTCCAGCAAACCCTCAGCCGCCAGCGGGTCTATCTCTCCCCAGAACCTGGGTGGCCTCTGGTGCTGGAACTCATGCAGCACACTCAAGTAGCGTGCATCGCCTACTGCTAGGGCTGGTGGCATCGGTGGCCCAACGTATGGTAGTACCGCTAGTGCCTCAACTGCAAGAGGGCCCTGTACCGAAGCCTCGTCGCTCGGAAAACTGTCAGTACGCACGTCCCTCTGGGCTCTAGCTGGTTGTCCGAGAAAAGGCATCCTGAAAGAAACAACGTGACATGGTAAAACGATTATACCTGGTGAGCTGACTTGGTTCGAGCTATTTTAAGGGAAAACCTTTGAAAACACACACGCAACCAGTGTTTTCGTGCACAAAGTCGGAAATCAGTTGTCAGGGTCCTGGTGTATGGATACGTCGGCCGCCCGCACCAACACTGGACTCCCTGAACTGAAAACCACACTCGGTACCCTTAACAATATTTCTTCACAGAAAGAAAGAAAGATCAGAATCTGCGGTAGAACCGACCACCTTTGATACCAATTTGTCACGACCCGTCCTCGGGGCCCGTGTCGTGACTACCCCAAGCCCGCCTTCCATAGGCTAGGGGCTGGATACTAGCACAAAAGGCGTAAATCCTTATAATTGATAAGGCATTGTCTTTATAAAAGAAAACAAGCACCACAGAGTACAAGCGGAAACAAAACACTAAGTACAAAAGAAATGATGAAAAGTAAATGGGCCAGAATACAAACCCAAAAAGAAGTACAACTACAACTGAATAAGGTACAATAACAAAAAGACAAATAGCTGGAAGAAGGAAGCAGCTCCTGGGTCGTCCTCCTCGGATCCTACATGAAGGGTAGGTACAGATAGCGCAGCTCCTGGTCGTCCACCACGGATCCTACCTGAAGGGTATGTATAGATAGCCTCCTCCACGCTCTCATCTGTCAACCTCCTCTGTGTGTCGTCTCGACGTGTAGTCCACCTCCGGGTACTGACTCGTCTTGTAGTCCACCTCCGGGTACTGACTCGTCCTGTATTCCACCTCCGGGTACTGACTCGTCATGTAGTCCACCTCCGGGTACCGACCAGTCCTTGAACACTCGGCCTCCGTCAGCACTGCCCGTCGTCTGCAACCAACACAACGAGGTGCCGGTATAGCCCGTGCAGGGGTGAGTATAACGATACTCAGTAAGGACCCCGAGACCATCAAGGTCTCACTAAACCAACAAGGATAACCACAAGAAGATCTCAACAGATAACCTCTACTTAGATATATGCCCATACATATACCTGAGTTATCAAGTAACCCATCTCAATCATGAGAAAACACAAGGATTGTGAAATCAACGGATAACCACTACCCAGTTATATTCCCATACATATACCTAAGTTATCATGTGACCCATCTCAATCATGAGGTAAACACAAGTTCAAAAGTCTCAGCTCAAACCAGGATTTTCATTATCGAAACCGTAACTGCTGAAGACCTCCGTCTCTAGAGTGTACAGTGGTCCTGTCACGACTCCGAGGTACTGCTCACTAACCTAAGACTCCTGATTTACTCCTCCTGTCGAGTACCTCGGGCCTACCACCTCGCACAGTAGTACTTCCCACCGGGGTCTGCCACCCAACACAGTAGTGCTCCCCCCTCATAGCCTACAGAGGTACTCCTACTGTCGAGTACCGTGGGTCTGCCAACTCACATAGTAGTGCTCCTCCGCTTTGGGTCTTCAACCTCACAAAGTAGTGCTCCCCACTGGGCAACGTAAGTCACTCCGAATCGAATCGGACAAGCAGTCTTCAGGTCTCTGCCGGCTATACGGTCTCCGTACTCCATACGATCGCCTCTAGGAGGGTCCGCTCAACGAGCCACAAGTCGATACTCCAAGTATCTAAAAGTCCCACGAAGAAGTATCACAAAGGACCACCTCGTCATAGGGGTCTCAACGCAATAGACAGCGCGTCAATCGGACGCCCGGTCTGTGAGTTATTAGCCTTTTCGTCCCAGGGGCCCGTTTGGTTTCGTAAGAGAACTAACCCGGCCGTATCTCAACTGTACCCCGAAATCTCATAGGGTAAGCTCATAGGGACCGTTTCTCAACGTGATCACCAACGCCGCGGACGGTTCGTCAAACGGACGTCTGGCCTGAAAGATAACAGATTTTCCGTTCCAAGGGCCCGGTTGGATTTCAGGTGCGATCCAACCCGGACACTACCAACTGTATCCAAAACTCGGGCGAAGTATGCCAAAAGTTCTGTATCGTCAACAGGAACGCAACGAGACAGACGACACGTCAAACGGACGCCCGATCTATGAGTTATTGGCCTTACCGTCTCACACCCACCCTGGGAACCTTCCCAGGAGGTCACCCATCCTGAGAAATTTCCTAGGAGGTCACCCATCCTGATCACTACTCTAGGCCAAGCACGCTTAACTATGGAGTTTTAACCATGTAGGTTCCCGAAAAAGAAGGTGAATCTTGAGTATAGTATACCGAAACGACCGTCTCGATCCAAGGATCTCTACGCAACTGACGGTTCATCGATCGGATGTCTGCAGCCCAAGTTATGGGCATTTGAACCAATCCTGTCCGAAGACGGGGGGGTCTTGGCCCGGTCCGACCCGACCCAGTACCCCCTGGGCCGGCCCGAACCGGTTCGACCCAGCCTGAGTGGCGGCCCGTCCCGG
The DNA here is from genome assembly GCA_963277665.1 of Viscum album. Lineage (NCBI taxonomy): Eukaryota > Viridiplantae > Streptophyta > Magnoliopsida > Santalales > Viscaceae > Viscum > Viscum album. Next base: position 135,696,041 of record OY728162.1, read on the forward strand.
CGGCTCGGCCCGGCCAGTGGCTCGTCCCGGCCAGTGGCGCGGCGGCGCGGTGGCGCGACGGCTCGGGGCTCGGCTGCGCGGCGACTCGACGGCACGGCGGCTCGGCCAGCGCGGCACGCTAAAGGGACGGGGCATTGCCCCCCTTTAATTTTTAAAACGGCGTCCCCTTTAAGGGGCCGCGCCATGTGTATTGCCGGGGGGTTACACCCCCGGGCTCCCCCCTTGTAACGGCCGGCCAGCGCGGGGCTGGCCGGGTTCTCGCCGCGGGACCCCGCGGTCCCGCTCCTTCCGGCGCCGGCGGCCGGATTTTTAGCTGCCTCCTTCGAGTTCTCCAGCGATCGGTTTTTCCGGCCGCCACTTCCAAGATGAACGTGAATCCGTTCGACGCGGTGTGACGACGCCGCGTCCTTCCGCATCGGTCTGACTCCGGCCGCGGCCTCGTTTGAAACCTACGGCGCGACACGATGGCGCCGCGTTCCTTCGTCGCAGCCCGCTCCGGCCGTGTTTTCTTTTGTTCCTGCATGGTGTGACGACACCGCACTGTCTTTGCTAAATCAACACCAAAGATTAGAAGGGGGGAGAATCGGCCGTGTTCGTGCGGTCCGGTCTCCTCCCGTTATAACGATAACAGTCGGCCAATCGTAAAAACACAACAATAAACTTTTCACAATTTTTAATAAAATTTGGAACAACGTCCAACATATTATTCTTTCATGTTCGAGGGAAAGAAACACGTAATTTGAAAAAAAGACAAAACCCCTACCTCATATTCAAAGTTCATTCGTCGCTGATGCGGAAATCGGTGTCGTGGAAGACATCCTCGCGGAACGTGCCTCCGTAATCGTCATTGACGAAGTCACGGATCTAAGCGGTGCCGGTTCGTTGACGTCGGGAAACATTCGAAGATGAAGAGTCATCGATGTTCCTTGCAGACGACGCCCATTCATTCAACATGGAAGGAGGTCATGGAAAGGAAGAAGAATTGTCATTTTTCTGCTTTGGAAAAAGTCATTCTTCATTGGAGAACTCTAATTCTCCCAAGTGTTGGGCGTCGCGGTACTTTACCAGCGTTCCGTCTCTTGGTGAAGCCGTCCCCCAAACCCTCTCCCAAGATCCCTATATATAAGTGAGGGGGAGAGGTATGTAACCATCGTGGTTACATAATTTAAAAATAAGGGGGTCGGTTGAAATAAATTGCGTTGACGCAATTAAAGAGGTCCGTTGGCACCACTTAAGAGGGGAGGGTGCCAAGGAGTTTCTCCCTATTTAATGGGGAGTTGAGGAATTAATAGGCTCTCCCTCATTAATGAGGGAGAGTTGGGAGGTTTCCTCTCCTCCCCTTAATTGGGGGGTCAAGCCCCGTGTGGTCCCCACCACAATAAACCACCCATGGGAGGTTTAGTTTGGGTGGGACCCACCACCATAACCTCTCAAGGGAGGTTAAGGTGTGGTGGCCCCACCTCCATCCTCCATGAGGACGTTTCAACCACCTCACTCCCAATTGCGGCTGAAATAAAATAAAGTGCAACATGGCACATTATTTTATTATTACACTTTTAAAGAAAACCCAAAAAACAAACAAACCTCCGCTCTCGATAAAACGCAACTAAAGAAAAATACTCCTTAAGAAAATATCGGCGTTGCGAGTTAATCGGTGCCCTCAAATTTCAATTCCGAGCACCGGTTCAAAAGATAGAAAATCTCGCTCGTTCGTTCACTGAACGTACCCGAGCTAAACTTCGGAAATTAATTCCGGGCACACCGGGCCTCGGAATCAGGTGCCGTCAGAAACTGCGTTCTTGTAAAATTCTAAAGAAAATTAAGAAAAAAAATTTCATTGAAATTTTCGAGTCTTTACAATTAATTCAAAATACTACAGGATTGTTCAATTTGATTTAACTATTATATTTATTTGAAATATAAATAAATATTTTGACGACATTTTCTCAAATTTTTGATTTATAAGTTATTAAATAATTTTGTAAGAAAATAAATTTTCATTTTGTTTTTGTTACATTGTGTTTTTATAATTTTTGAGATATTTAATTTTTATGAGTTCATGAGATTGTTTTTCATCATTATAATTATTTTGATAATTCTCTTTTATTTTAACGAATATTTTAGAAATGTTTTTTATAAGTTTCTTCTTAAAATATAAGTGTGCATTATTTTTTTGATAAAGATCATTGTATTTGGAAATACATGTAATGGTAATATCATGTTATCTTATTCACCAACTCATGGAATGCGGTGATTGGATAACTAAACAGGCCAAGAAAACCATGGAATTAATCACGTGAGATTAGTCCATTGATATATGACCAATGGATCAAATAAACTTCATACACTTTCTTCAACATAACTGTGACACCAATGTCCTATTACACGCTTGATCAGGAACTACCAAGATATATTTTCCATTGTTGATATCACAAAAGTTTCTTCACCTTTTTTATCCATTTAATCTTATGTAAACATGATCCTTGAACATCATCATATTCATCGCCTGATCTCTTCTAGTTTATTTTATTTCTTTTTTTTTCATCATGTAGTCTTTCATTATTTGGTTTGTAATCATTATTGTTGGTTAATTATATACCCAATCAGAAGCATGACTATCAATGTCATTCTACCACAAAAAAAGTTATTGGGTTGTGACACTAGAAAAAAAGTTAGATCCAGATTAGTTTGTGACTCACTAACAATGTCAATGTTTGCGTTTCTAAGTATTATAATAGGTAGTGTCTATAATAAGTTATGAGACATCTAATAATGAGTTTCTCATTATTGGTACTAATTTTCTCATTGAATATACAGGTTTGATATCTGGACTAAGATCGTGGTGATTTGAACCACTATAAAAACATTATATTCATTTTTTTCATTTGATTTTATATCATGAACACGATAGTCACTATTATTTCAATAATTAAAAAAATTTATTGATTATTTTTTCAAAATTCTTTATAGTGATTATTCACCCACCTCTAGTCAATTTTTAAATTTATATCGATCCAACAATTGGTATTAGAGCCTAGTCTTTCAATAGTTAACATCTTTTTTTTAATCCTTCTGGATGACGTTATATTATTTTTTAAACTATTGTTCAAACCAAAGTATACAAGACCTGATGATCTATGAAATAAATAAAAGATCTGTAATGTGGAAGGTATTAATGAAAATGCTGTATAGATTCCAAATAATCCCCTATTTTCAAAATAAGCGTCTATGATTGTAGGATTGACTGAATAGATGCATTCCAGAAAAAGTTAACTGTGTATTATTGAAAAATAATGGTGTAACTATATAAATTTCTTAATGCTGATTGAAAAACTATTATATATAATAAAATGGTAAAACAAGTTATCATTTATAAAGTGAAAAAATATTCTATTCTATATGTAAATGTTTTTTAGTCATGTTTTAGCATGTAAGATAGCTCACAACATATTGAAAATCCTTCATGTGATTATGGGACAAAAAATCATAAAAGAAAATAATAGGTACGAGTCAACATAGAAGAATGAATGCAAAATAATAAAATAAAAACAATCCACGAAAGAATAATAATGTTTCATAAATAAATTATTCTATGTATAGTAAAAAGGTCACATTATTAATAATTTACTCAAATTAGTGCATTAAAATAATAAAAAATGAATAAAGATAGAAAAAATAATCTTTGTTTGGAGGATAGGTCTATTCATATAGTTCTAATATAATCCATGACTCTGATATTGAAAATGAAAAATAAAACCGGCATTGATGGGTGTACAATGTGAGGGTACTGTTTCATTTTTTAGTCAATTAATTACTCCTGCTAATGTTGATCATATTTCAATATCAAAAGATGAAAAATAAAATCATTTTCATCTTTTTATTCTAATTCTATGAATTCTAAATTCATACAATTTTATACAGATAATGACGAATTAATGAATGATAATATCAGGATTATTGAAAAACATACTGAACTAAATAATAAAAATAAATAAATTACTAAAGAAAATAAGAAAATAAAAAAGTGAATGTGATTATTTAAATATTTTTGTTTCAAAAAAAAGGAATATAAAAGGAATTATGATTCTCAGATACATAATCTAAAATAATAATATAAAAGAATTAGTTAAATCTTGAGGTAAATAATAAAGACTATGAAATAATATTTAATTATTTTTTATATAACAAGGAAAATGTTGAAATTTATTATTTTAAACATTATCAAGAAAATAATAAATAGAGCAATATATCTTCAGATTCTAATAAAAACGTTTATAATAATTTCGAAGCTATTCAAAAAGGGAATTTAGTATTGAAAAATATAATTTTTAATTTTAATGAAACATCATCTACATTTTTTCAAGAGAAATAAAAATATAATAAAACTATGTCTATGATGAAACAAACCTATAAAAAAAATATTTTGTTATACCAGTTAATCAATAAACATGAATAAGGCTACTTTTGTAAAATATCAAAAGGGAGTATTTATATTATGACATGCTTTAAATATAGATGTAACCAGAATTATTCCAATGAATGTTCTTTAGATTTAATTAATATTTTGGTCATACTAAATTTGATTTATCTATGAATTTATTTTAAAAAATACATAGAAATAAGTGTTTGAAATCAGTTTTGGTACCCAAAATATATTCTCTCAATATGTTTGAATCTATGATATCACGATACGAAATGGATGTTACTCAAATCTTATTGGACCTAATCTTGGAATCATGCCTAGGTAAGTATTTTATTTTAGACAACATGCATAATATTTACTATTATGAAATCTAATATATTGGCAGATATGACATGGAAAATTTTTTATGATGTTATTTTAATTTCGAAATATTGGGCTTATATACAAGCTTCTATTTTTTTCAAGAAATTGTGATGTAACCGAGCTTAAATATTTAATTTTCATGTATTTTTTATATGATTTTTCCCTAAAAATTCTCATAATATGTTATTATTTAGGGATACAAGAATTTTGGGGGAGTTATAATTTATTTATTAAATAAAATTATATAGTGACATGAATGTTTTAAAATTACTATTTAAATAGTTTGTATATGGAAACTTCGAATTTGACTAGTATTTTTGAAATAATATTACATAAATGACATTGGATTTATAAATAACTCATGTTTTGGTTTTTATCTAATAATTTATGATTTAATATTTTTATTTAAAAATTGTTATTTTTTCTACTAGTTGAGAACATATTAAATTAAAAATTTCATTCTTATAATGGTTGAAATATAATTTTTCCACACTTTTGATTGAGATGAAAATTTAAATGTCTATTATGAATTAAAATTAAATTTATTACATTCTTTATTTTAAATATGTTTTAAATTAAATATTTTTACCATAATATTTAATTATATGAATACTTTTTTGATTCTATAAAATTGTGAAATTTTAATCAGAAACGTCAGATTCTTTAAAAAAATGGGGTGTTTATTTTTTAAACCCTCGAAAAAATGTGCCTTATCATTTTTTGATGTGTTTATGAGATTAAAGTTTTTGTTACTACTAGTAAAAATGATTACATGAGCATGTTCAGAATGATGTAGATTGAGATTTCCAACTAGTGTGTTCTATAGTCCCTACCAAAAATAAGGGTAAGTATAAAATGAGTGTAGCTTCAATTTTTTAATGGATTCAAATTAGCTGGTAACATCTGTGGTAGTATGGCTATTTTTACTCATGTTTATGAGACCACTCACAATTTGGTTCTCCAAAATTTCAAAGGAAACATAGCAACTTCATCCATGTTAATTGATGAAGAACGATTTCAACTAGTCCCTTTTAGGAAGACCAAAACTCCTCCTAAACCTGCTCGGGCTTCCATTAATGAAACATCTAATGGTTTAAATTTTATTCTCATGGTCATACTTTCATGGGAAGAGTTCCCTTGTACAGATCTTTCTTGAACTCTTTCTTGTAGGTTGGTCATGCCTCTTGCCTTTATCTCCATTTATATAGAACCACTATTATGCCCTCTTTCAAGTAGTCAGAATGAGAAAGTGTAGAACAAATCACCCATTTCCCATATTGAAACTAGGTGTTCTTCTCTGATGAATGTGAAATCATTGCATCCAGTTTCACTTCAAATAGTGGATAAAGTTCATGTTAATTCTCAAAACTCTATTGGTGTGCCTGGCTCCCTTAATAGTTAACAAAATTTTAGTGATGATGTCCACCCAGATGAGGTGAGGATCCATGTAAAGGATGAACATGACCCCACTGAAGATATTATGGATACTAAATTCATGGAGAAAACTCTTATTGAGAAATAAATAAACTGGATTGGAAAGGGAAGAACATAAAGGGACTTGGAAACAAATTTAGTCTTGGAAACGAGGTCATCATTCAAGGAGTCTAGTCGATGGGTGTGGTCATACTGATTGGGCTACTATGAAGGGGGAATTGCAACAAATGGTTAATTCAGACTCTAATGACACTAAAATCGAATGTGACCTTCGCAAAGCAGAAGGCCTGACTAAGCATTATACCAGGGGTCATAGTCGTTGGAATGGTTTAGGAATTAACTCGAATGCCTTGCGGGACAAGGAACACATGATTGGGATAAAAATTAGCAAAAAACATAGTCTTTGGTAAATTTAATGATGGTCGTTGTATCATTAATGACCCCGTTTTTTCTTTTTTATTTGTAATATAATTTCATTTTAAAAATAGAGGACTTATCAATACATTTAAAAAATATATTCTATCATGGTCTATTATTAAATGGGACTGTTATTAAATATTTGTAAATGTTCTACCATGTTTATACATGGTAATTTATATTACATTTGATGAAGAATATTTTAGAAATCTAATTTTCTTATCTTATTGAATAATATCATAAAGGTGGTGAAAATTGTGGTGTTTTTATATAAAAATTATTTTTCAATTTACGAAAAGGTGGAGATTATTACTGTTTTAAATTATATTTAAATATTATTCTCTTAGTTAAATTAAAAAAACAATTCATTTTTTTATATTCATGTATTTATTTTTATATGTTTCAAAAAATATTGTTTTAATATCCCTTCATTAAAATCACTTCACTTATAAACTATAAAACTCATTCAAATTTAAAAGCTCATTTTAATTATTCAGTTTCAATATTTATTTTAATATATTTATTTAAAATCATTTAATTTTTTGATGTTTATATTATAATTAATCATCAATCTTTAGAGTCAATGTTTTTTATTCAACATGATTTTTAGATTTGTACTTTATATTAATAACATATTTCTTTATTAAATTTTTTTTATTATGTTATTTATATTGTTATAAGTTTTTAAATTCTATATTTTGTAACTTATTTTTTTATTTTAAACATACAGGTATCATTTTATATATTTAAAACATTATATATTTTGAAGCAATGTGTCCGTTTTTGTGAATTAATCCTCTTTCTTCACCATGAGATCATTGTATACCTCCTACAACTCTATATCCTATTAGAACAAAAAATAATACCCTCTACAGTCTATGAATAATGATTCCTTCAAGCTTCTCCATTCATGATTAATAATAATAGTGGTGGATTGAGCTTCTATGACTCATGTCGTAAATTTGCATACACATGGGTTCAGGTCCATCATGCATAGATATTTTAGAATCAACCAAGCCCTAAGGACAAGCTTCATCCTATACTGTGCATAATCACATTGTCACAACACCTTGAACTGTTACAGTATCAAGGTTCAACTAGTCACAATCCACTTGTATCTCACTAGGCCGTACTCTTTGGAATCTGAAATTTTGGTGGATACTCCATTGTTATTTCATATCTATCTTAATACGATACCTACTTAAAATAAATTATGGTAGCATGACTCTCCCATGTAGGTGACCTCATCTTTTTTCACTTTTGTACCTTATCTATTAATTTTTTACAAGTATTTCTTCCAGCATGAGTAGAACCATAGGTTGTAGGTAGATCACATCATACAAAATTACCTCATTTAGTGACACTAGATCACCACTATGCCTCAAAATGGTGTCATTTATAAAATAGTAACACCGTCCTCATCATTCAACGGGAGACTATCTTCAACAGTACATCATAATGATTGTATCACTGCTTGATATCTCTATTGTAGTGACATTATCTTAACAATTTTAGATCTTTTGATGTGGGTGATTAATATACCACTTCATGGTAGCTCCTAATTTGGAATCCATCATGGTAGCTACTCATACACTACAGTAGAATCGTTATATATATCCATGATAGTATAATTCTCTTGCTTTACTCACCCATGGAAGAACCATCCAATATTTCTGGGGTAACAGAATCTAACAAAACACTTATTTAATGATAGATCATCTTACCAAGAAATAGTATCTTTCCCCCATATAGTGATGGTAGAAACAAAAATGACTATTGTTTTTGCAGTGGTAGTTCACACGATTATAGCATGTCAGCAGTAGAAACACCTTTCCACCACTAGGTATTTTTATCTACCACATGTCACAAATATTTCCTTAAAAAATATCATATTTATTATCTTAAAAAATTCATTTGAACTTAAATATTTTTAATTAATATTCTATTTTTCTAATAGTATGATTTCTTTTATGAATAAATTTAATATATATTTTTTTAAATATACACACCAGAAATATATTTTATGTGATTCTTTATTTCAGTGGTATTTAAGTAATTTGAATTAATGAATTCCTGAATAATTTTTTTAACTAAATTATTAAATTTAAAAATAAATAATCATTTCATTGAATTCAAAAAATTAAGGAATTAAATTTTATCATATAAATTCTTATGAAAATAATTTTTTATTTTATATCAATTATATTATATTTCTATAATATTTGTGATATTAAATTTTTATGAGTTCATGTTATTGTTTTATTATCATTCTAATTATTAGAATATTTATCTTTTATTCTAAATAAAATATTATGAATTGTATTAATGAGTTTTTTTAAATAATTATAAGATCATGTAAATTAAGTTATTATGAAAATAGTATTTGGAAATAAATGTAATGATAAAATTAGATTTTCTTATTCACTAAATCAAGGAATATGTGGATTGGATAACTATATGTACATAGGATATCTTGGAATTAATCATGAAAGATTAGTCTGTTGGTATGTAATAATGAGACTAAATAAACATCATACAATTTATTCAACATTAAGGCAATACAAAATTACTACTACACAAATGATCATGAACTCCTGCAACCATTTCCCCATCTCTTCCATCACAAAATCTACTTTGACTATTTCATCTATTTCTACTAAAGTTATCAAGATCATTGAACTCCATCGTCTTCACCATCGGATCTCTGCTGGTTTAAATTGTTTTTTATTTTTCACTATCTAGCTTTTCCTTCTTCTATATATAATCATTATATTAGTATTATTTTTTAACCCATCAAAAGATTTTCTATCATTTTTACACTCAGTCCGAATGACCACTAAAATGGCTGCTAGACTAGTCAATACAAGACCTCAAGCGCACCTCCTCATATCACATAGGCTGACGACTAGCAAGGGTGGTCTAATGAGGTGATAGTAGGAATACTATACCCTCATGATTAGAGTAGAACAATGGTAAATAAAAAAGTGAATATTAGACAACTACGGAAGAAATAATAAATGAAAGAAAAGAATAAGATGAGTAATATAATATCTGAATAAAAGTGTCCAAATAAAATATACAACAATGCATGTATGACAGATGATGCTACAAGTTCAAGCAGAAAAAATTAAAAAAAAAATCTTTGTTCGGAGGATTGGAATATTAATATAGTTCTAATATAATCCATGACACTCAGATTGAAAATGAAAAATAAAACTTGTATTGATGGGTGTACAATGTGAGGTTATTGTTTCATTGTTTACTCAATTAATTACTCCTGCTAATGTTGATCATAATTCAATATCAAAATATGAGAAATAAAATCATTTTTATTCTTTTTTTATTCTGATTATATGAATTTTAATTCAAACAATTTTATATAGATAATGATGATTTAATGAATGATAATACCAGGATTATTGAAAAATATACTGAACTAAATAATAAATATAAAAAGTTTACTAAAGTAAATTAGAAAATAAAAAATAGAATGTGATTATTTAAATATTTGTGTTTCCTTAAAAAATAGGAATGTAAACGGAATTATGATTCTCAATTATATAAACTAAAAGGATAATATGAAAGAATTAATTACATTCTAGGTGTAAATAAAAATGACTAAGAAATAATATTTAATTATTATTTATGTAACACGACTAATAATGAAATTGATTGGTTTAAAAATAAACAAGAAAATAAGAAATACATAAATATATCATCTAATTCTAATAAAAACCTTTATAATAATTTTGAAGCTATTCAAAAAGAGAATTTTGTTTTGAAAAATATAATTTTTAATTTTAAAGAAACATCATCTACATTTTTGCAAGAGAAATAGAAATATAATAAAAATGTGTTTATGATGAAACCAACGTATAAAAAATTATATTGTTATAATAGTTAATCACTAAATAAGAATAAGAATATATTTATAAAATATCAAAAGTGAGTATTTATATTATGAAATGATTTAAATATAAGTTGAACTAGAATTATTCCAATGATTGTTCTTTAGATTTAATTAATATTTTCATCATCCTAAAAAAAGTTTATATAATAATTTATTTTAAAAAACAAATAGAAATAAGTGTTTGAAATCTATTTTGGTACCCAAAATATATTCTATCAATACGTTTGAATCTATGATAGCACGATACGAAATGGATGTTACTCAAACCCTATTGGCCCAAATCTTGGCAACATTCCTAGGTAAGTAATTTATTTTAGACAACATGCATACTATATAATATTTTTTAATCTAGTATATTGGCAGAAATAAAATGTAATATTTATTATTGTTTTATTTTAATTTAGAATTATTTGGATTATATATTAGATTCTGTTTTTTTCAAGAAATTGTGATTTAACATAACATAAAAATGTAATTTTCATATATATTTTTTATGATTTTCTTTTCTATACAAATCATTATAATATTTTTTTTCTTTAAAGATACAAGAATTTAGGTGGAGTTATAGTTTGTTTATTAAATAAAATTATATAGGGACATGAATGTTTGAAAATTACTGTTTAAATAGTTAGTATATGGAAATGTCGAATTTGACTAGTATTTTTGAAATAATTTTCCAAAAATTTCTTTTGATTTAGGAAAAATCAAATGTTTTGGTTTTAATCTTATAATTTTTTATTTCACATTTTTATTTAGAAATTTGTATATTTTATCTTAGTTGTGAACCTATTAAATTAACAATTTGATTCTTATAGTGGTTGAAATATAATTTTTCCACACTTCTGATTAAGATGAAAATTTAAACATCTATTATACATTACAATTCAATTTAATATATTCATTATTTTAAATATGATTGAAATATTTTTATCATAGTATTTAATTATGTGAATACTTGTTTGATTCTATAAAATGGTGAAATTTTTATCAGAAACGTTAGATTCTATAAACACATGGGGTGTTTATTTTTTTAACCCTCGAGGAAATGAGCCTTATAATTTATTTATGTGTTTTTGTGATTAATGTTTTTGTTTCTTCTAGTTAAAATGATTACATGAGCATGTTCATAATGAGGTAGATTGAGATTTACAACTGTAGTGTTTTATAGTCACTACCAAAAAGAAGGGAAATGAAAAAATGAGTGTAGCTTGACTTTTTTAATGGATTCGAACTAGCTAGTAATATCTGTGGGAGTACGGATATTTGAAATCATGTTTATTAGACCACTCACAATTTGGTTCTCCATGATTTGGAAGGCAACATAGAAACTTAATCCGTGTTAGTTGATGAAGAAGGATTTCAACTAGTTTCTTTTTGGAAGACCAAAAATCCTCCTAACCCTGCTCAGGCTTCCACTAATGACATAACTAATGGTTTACATTTTATTCGCATGGTAACCCTTTATTGGGTAGATTTCTTGTGTAAAGATCTTTCCTGAACTATTTCTTGTATTTTGGTCAATCCCCATGCCTTGATCCCCCTTTATATAGAACCACTTCTACGCCATCATTCAAATAGGCAGAATGAGAATGTGTAGAACAATTCACCAATTACCCATATTGAAACTAGGTGTTCCTCTCCGATGAATGTGAACTCATTGACTCCAGTTTCACATGAAATAATGTGTAAAGTTCATGTTAATTCTCAAAACTCTATTGGTGTTCTTGGATCCCTTAATAGTGACCAAGATTCTAGTAATGGTGTCCACCCAAACGAGTTGAGGATACATGTAAAGGAATAATGAGACACCACTGAGGACATTATAGATACTAAACTCATGGAGAAAACTTCTATAGAGATATAAAAAAACATGATTGGAAAGGGAAGAACCTAAAGAGAATTGGTAACATATTTTTTCTTGGAAATGAGGTCATCATTTAAGGAGACTAGTAGAAGGTTGTGGTCATACAGATTGGGATAATAAGAAGGAGGAATTGCAAAAAATGGTTAATTTAGACTCTGAGGACACTAAAATAGAATGTGACCTTCGCCAAACAGAAGGCATTACTAAGTACTATACCAGGGGTAATAGTCGTTGGTGTGGTTGAGGAATTAACTGGAATGGCTTATGGGAGGAGAAACACATTATTGGGATAAATAATATCAAAAAACATAGTCTTTGATCTTTTTAATGACGGTTGGTGTGTAATATATGACCCCTTTTTTATTTTCTATATGGAATATTATTTCATTGTAAAAATAGAGGCCGTATACATACATTTTTAAAAAATATATATTCATGGTCAATGATTAAATGTGAACTGTTATTAAATATTTTTAAATATTTTACCTTGTTTATACATGGTATTTTATATTACATTTGATGGAGAATATTTTAGAAATCTAATTTTTTTCTTATAGAATAATATCATAAAGGTGGATAAAATTATGGTGTTTTTATATAAAAAATTGTTTTTCAATTTACAAAAACGTGGAGATTATTAGTGTTTTAAATTATATTTAAATATTGTTTTCTTTGTTAAATTACAAAAACCATTCATTTTTTATATAGTCATGTATTAATTTTTATAAGTTTCAAAAACTATTATTTTAACATCCCTTCATTGAAATCACTTGACTTATAAATTATAGAACTCATTCAAATTTAAAATCTCATTTTAATTATTTTGTTTCAATATTCATTTTAATATATTTATTTAAAATAATATAGTTTTTCAATATTTATATAATGATTAATCTTCTATCTTTAGAATCAATGTTTTTTTATTCAACATTCTTTTTAGGTTTGTATTTTATTTTAATAACAATTTTCTTTATTAATTTTTTTTATTATGTTATTTTTATTCTTATGAGTTTTTAAATTCTATATTTTATGACATAATTATTTATTTTAAACAAACACATATCATTTTATATATTTAAAACATTATATATTTTGAAAAAATATGTGTGTTTGTGTGAACTAATCCTCTTTCTTCATCATGAAATCATTGTATGCCTCCTACAACTCTATATCATATATGAACACAAAAGATTACCCTCTACAATATATGAATAATGATTCTTTCATTCTTCTCTATTCTTGATCAATAATAACAGTAGTGCATCAAGCTTCTCTGAATCGTGTCATAAATCGACATACACATGGGTTCATCTCCATCATGCATAGATGTTTTAGAATCAACCAATCCCTAAGGATAAGCTTCATCCTCTCCTGCGCATCATCACATTATCACAACACCATGAATTGTTATAGTACCAAGCTTCAACTCCTCACATTACACTTGCAACTCCCTTGGCCGTACTCTTTGGAATCTCAAATTTTAGTGGATATAACATTATTCCTCCATATACATCTTAATATGATAGCAACTTCAAATACATTATTTTAGAACGACTCTCACATGTAGGGGACCTCCTCGTTTTTCAATTTTATACCATATATATTAATTTTTTTACAAGTAGTTCTTCTAGCATGAGTAGAAGCATATGTTGTCTATAGACCACATCTTACAAAATTAACTCATTTAGTGATGCTAGATCACCACTATTCCTTCAAATGGTATCATTTATATAATAGTAACAGTTTCCGCATCATTCAATGGTAGACCAGCTTCAAAAATACATCATAATGATGGTATCACTGCTTGATATCTCTATGGTAGTAACATTATCATAACAATGGTAGATCTTTTGAAGGGGAGATTAATATACCACTCCATGGTAGATATTAATTTTGACTCCTTCATAGTAGATACTATTACACTATAGTAGAATCCTTATAGAAATCCATGATAGTATAATTCTCTTGCATTACACTCCCATGGAGGAACCATCCTATATTTCTGGGGTTACAGAATCAAAAAAACCACTTCTTTAATGATAGATCATCTTACTATGAAATAGTATCTTTCCTCCATAGAGTGATGGTATAAAACAAATGACTATAGTTTATGTAGTGGTAGTTCACACGACTTAGCATGTCAGCAGAAGCAACACCTTACCTCATCCAGGTATTTTTATCTACCACATGTCACAAATATTTCTTTAAAAAATATAATTATCATTATTTTAACAAATTCATTTGAACTTAAATATTTTTAATTAATATTCTATTTTTCAAATAATATTATTTCATGTATGATTAAATTTAATAGCATTTTTTTACATATACACACAAGAGATATATTTTATGTGTTTCTCTATTTCAGTGGTATTTAATGAATTTGAATTCATGAATTCAGGATTAATTTGTTTAACTACATTATTAAATTTAAAAATAATTAATTATTTCAGTGACTTCACAAAGATATTAAATTAAATTTTACCATATAAATTCTTATGAAAATAATTTTTTATTTTATATTAATTACATTATATTCATATAATATTTGTGATATTAAATTATCCTAAGTTAATGTGATTGGTTTTTGATCATTCTAATTAATTGAATATTTATCTTTTATTCTAGATTAAATATTATGAATTGTATTAATGAGTTTTTTTTAAATATTACAAGATCTTGTGAATTTAGTTTTTATGAAAATAGTATTTGGAAATACATGTAATGGTAATATTATGTTTTTTTATTCACTAAATCATGGAATAAATTGATTGGATAACTAGATGTACATAGAATATCTTGGAATTAATCATGCATGATTAGACTATTGGTATGAGATAAAAGGACTAAATAAACCTCATAGAATTTCATCAACACTAATGCAATAAAAAATTACTACTACACAAATGATCATGAACTCATGTAACCACATCCCCATTTCTTCCATCACAAAATCTACTTTGACTATTTCATCCATTTCTACTGAAGTGATCAAGATCACTGAACTCCATCGTCTTCACCATCAGATCATTACTACTTTAAACTGTTTTTGATTTTTTATCCTCTATATTTTCCTTCTTCACGTTTTAATCATTATATTAGGATTATGTTTTTTCCCATCAAAAGAGTTTCTATATTTTTTACACTCAGTCCGACTGACCACTAAATTGGATTCTAGACTCGTCACTACAAGTCCTCAAGCATGCCTCCTCATAAGCCATAGGCTGGTGACTAGCAATGATGGTCTAAAGAGGTGATAATAGGAATACAATACCCTCATGATTATAGTAGAATAATGGTAAATAAAAAGTAAATATTAGAAAACCGTAGATGAAATAATAAATGAATGAAAAGAATAATATGAATAATATAATATCTAAATAAAAGTAGCCAATTCAAATATACAACAACGCATTTATGATAGATGTTGATACAAGTTCAAGAAGTGAAAATTAAAAAAACCATCTAATGTAGCAAAAGAAAATTGCATGTTGACTGGATCTATGAGCATCTTGAGCACTAGTTCAGTCTTCTTCCCCAACTTTATCCTAGTAATGTGAATCAAACATTGGAAGTTAGCTGCATCTTTCTAAAAATACCTATAGGCATAATGTCTTATTGGGTACCAATGGTAAACACAAAACATGTGCGATACAATATCAGTATGAGAACACCCAAGTTTTTCATGCAATAAGAAATAATCAATATGCATGAGATATGATATAATAAACAATACTCAAATAAAAACACAGTTCGACTTAGTTTCTAGTCTTACACTTTGCTAAATCTACATGCATCGACTCACTCTTGGAAATACTGCATGATCTTTTACAATAAATATATAGTAAAAATATATAATTATATAATATATTATTTTATTCAATCCGCCTATATGAACCAATCGAGTGTGGATATATGTGTCTATATAACAGTAATATCATTTTATAGCTATTCCATGGCGTAACTTAGTCATCCATAACCAATATTAATGGGCCTATAAGCTCAAGAAATAGAATACATTTTGTACATCCCAATAATGTGTGAGAAATCAAGCAAAAACACTCTGGATGGTTAGTGAACCACCATGGAAACACTCTAATCATGGAATTTGGCTTGTAAATCCTAACACTATTATAGTATCACTGGTGAATGATGTTAAGATCAACACCCTCAGTAAGGGAGCGTGGTATCCCCAGCTGAATAGAACCCTTAACGTTATTCCACAACCTATGTAGAAGGTGTAATCATGTTTCTAATAAATTCCCATAATCAAAAACCTCTCAGGCCTTACCATTAAAAATCCTCTATATCAAGGCATAACAATTATAAAAATCTTTATAATCCATGCTTATTAATTTAACTCAAGAGGTGTGGTCATACCACATAATACAATTCCAACTCAATTTAGCCATTTAATTCATATAATGAAGTAAATCCATAATGAACATTACTAAAACAATTAATATAATCCATTTAATTTTTTAAATCATGTCCAATCAATTTACAAATCTCAATGAGAACTTTGGAGGTGACATCGTAGAAATGGCATTTACCTACATGAGTAATTCCAATTAAAAGTAGGGAAAATAATGTACGAGGAGTCTTGGTTCATTTAAAATTTATATTGAAAGAGGAAATGTCATTTTATAATATATAAGATGTCCATGACCATGAAATTCCATTACTCTAGTAACAACAAAAAATATATGAGTAATCACCCTTTCTATAATTCCATGAATGATGAAATTCATTATACATCACATTCTATATTTTATGACAACACACCTCATCTGAGGGGTTTTATTATAATAACACGACATTGTTTATAAAACAATTCAATTAGGATAATTAAACATCATTTAAAGTGTTATAAATTAATCTCATTAAAGAAATATTTAAACAAATTAAACCAATAGTATTTCTCCCTATTTCACAGAAATCATTTATTCTAAAAATTATTCAGAATTAACTAATATCCACGGAAGGTGAAAACAGTGAGAAGTTAATGCATCCATAAATTTAAAGGGTAAATAGAAAAGGATCCTACCTAAAACTCAGGGAATCATGCTTCTGACAATGGAAACACAAGCCTTCCCTTTACCGCTTTCATTCATATGCACCTTCTCTTATATAAATGGACACATATCCGCTATGTACATATATTAATGGACAAATATTTACAAGGATATCCTTACAGTATGATTATACGTGCATATACACTATTTTACTTAGACAAGTATGCATTTTCATATACCCATATAATCACACCTAGACACATAAAATATATTCATCCTAACAAGGGTGAATATTTATAATATGGGAACTTTTTCAGGTACATGCCTAACTATTTATACACATGTAAGTATCTTTTGATAGTGGAAACCCAAGAGAACTGCTGAAAATTCTAATGCAATTAATGAAATTTACCAGAAATCTGAAAATACAAAACCCCTTAACAAAATTTGGGAAATAAATATGAATAGAGAAAAGCCTAACTAAAATTGAAGAGGGGCATACCGAATTGGCTCTAAAATATCACTATCAGTGGAGGATGCAGGAACATAGAAAAGGTTGGCCCAAGGGAGCCACTAGATACCCAAAAAACTAAATAAAACACCAAATAATGGATAAACCCTAACCCTAGGGTTTGGCCTAACTAGGTAGGATGACAGGGAAGAGAAAAACAGCCATCCAAGGGAAGAGAAGGAATCTAGCAGTCCTACCTCGAGACATCATCCAGTAATTAGTAGAAAATTCGTTGGAATTTCCAGACAATGTGGGAGCTGAGGATTTGTGTCGCGTGTGCAGCTGAGTGGTCTGGGGGGAGGGGGTTCATTGTGTGTATAGGGGTATAGATTAGGTTTTGGTATTACATTATTATTATTTTATTTTAATTACTTTAATTAATTTAATTTCTTTAAAAAACATTATACACGGTTTGGGTCACACGGTTAGCCAAACTATTTGACAACTATGTGGTGAACAGTGCATCATCACTCCCTAAGTGGCACTACGCATGTGGTCTAGGTGCACGTTATAGATAAAAAATGTAAATCCCATATTCATAACATATTCTCTCTAACATTATCCATATGGTTTTCTGCTCGGGGATGCACAGTTTTAGAAAACCATTCACCTTGTGAAGACCCTTAAAACATGATATTTTAGGGGACCGGTGATCCCAACGCTAAACGATACACCCGACAGACCCATAGTTCCTTTACCCATACCCAGAAAAAACACATAACAGTGTTATAACTATCATAATTAGGTCTCAAATCTTAGTTTTAAATATGAACCATCCCATAAATACAAAATTTCAAATTCCCATGAAATTTACCATGCCTCAAAACAGAGGTTGTTAAAACCTATCAACCTTAGAACTTATCATAACTGATAATCCTTCAGTAAAAAAACATCACTAAAACTACATGTGTCATGATGTTCTATTCAAATGGTTTGATTTATTTTCCAATTCCAAAAACACCTTCAATCATCATGTAAACATGACACACATAATCCTTCAAAACTGGATCCAATTCTCGTCTTCCAAATGAAAAACTAAAATAGAGCTTACTGATGCTCGTTTAGTTACAGACATGATCACATCATTGTATCAATAAATATTAGGGCAATAGTGATCCCTGCCTTAGGTTATAACAACAAAAGGGGTAAATTCTGAACCATGATACCTCCACCATTGGAATGGCCTATCAAAAACACCTCAAGTGTTTTAATGATTCTCTCGATGTCATTTATTTAACAAGGATAGCATGATAACATATGATGTCATAAATGTGATCCCATTGAATAGAAACCATCAAATATCAATCATCCAAACCAAAACATTCAAGCATGCTTTTTGTAAAGGACACATCTGACCCTAAAACCACACATGCCTTAAACTGGCGACAAGATTAAAAATGGTTCTCACCAAACATACTTTTCAAACAAGAAGAAAAATAATATAATCTTATTTCATCAACATATCCAGAAACACATAGATTAAACAATTGGTGTCTTATAATAGAACTGCAATGCCTCCTTTTATGGAAAATAGCATTTGAAATAGGCCTTCTCACTAATGTTTATAATCTACTTCTAGTGGTGTTCATTGGTCAAACCACCACCTAATTATTTACCTATCATGACTCAAAATTAACAAGGGGGAAACCCATATCTAGCACACTAGAATCATCACCTTTTTTAAAACATCACCGCCAAGCCCACAAATGTTATAGATAACCTCAGATTCATTGAAATGGCTGTTTAAAAACTAATCTAGGTTATTCCATAGTCTAGATATACAAAAAGTCATTGGAAAATGACCATGATGTCCATATTAGATCATTTACTAAGCTAGAGAGGCATCATACTAGCGGACATGTCAAGGGAAACTAGTTTTTTTACCTATGTATTCCAATGAATTCCTACACGGAAATCCCTGTTTCACTCCGGACTAACCAAACCATTAAGAAAACCATGCATCCAGTGTGAAACAAGATAGGGATCACATCTCAAGCCCAACAGATTTAAAACATTACCGCAGTGTATAACTGAATCTATTTTAGTGCATCAAGGATGATGTCATGATAGGGGACATTCTCATATCATTAACAAATGTACTCTATGAGGAAACTATGAAATTCCAAAGAATAAATAATGGTCGAACTACTCCTGGTCAAATTCATGAAAGGATCTCAACTTTACCGGCCGACACTTTTTCGATCGTACCACAATCCCTTTACCACTGGAGGAATCCTGTGATCGTTCAATATTTACCAAAAAATCACATCCAAAACCAATATTGTTTCTCACAGGATTCATATATATCCAAAAACCTCATTTTAATGTTGTCGAGAATGAATTGATATGATTTGAAACTTATATGCCTCAAATTCATTCAAGAAAGACCAACCATATCTAAATGGTCTTTTTTAGTTTTGTTAATTCTACTAGGATGGATATTCAGTGACTTGATTTGATGTGAAACACCCCACCTTAAAAGTTTCCTTGTCACAAAATAAGAGAGGGACCATGAAATCATAAGAGCGCTAGATCAAGACCATAATAAATGAAAATGTAAAGAATTTATCTTGAAAACCAAACCAAACTGTCTTGTGTGTAAAATCATCCTAGTCTATTAGAATTCATCTTGAGCAGTGGGATTAACATTATTTCTTTAACACCCATGTAACACTACTCTGAAGACGACCCAAGATTGTACTCAAAATCTGAAGGCCCAATGATTCCACAGAAAAAAACTAGTTCCTTACATAATTTATAAACTCTCTGGGTATCATGTGTATCTATTCATAATATTCTGAGTTTATATGAAAAAATGAAACATCCCAGATACTACCCATAGGCATGTCAACCCAATGAATTCATGTTCTGGATGTCCCACGTAGAAACTGATTCAGTGTTATTTTTCCTTCTACTATTATAAAAAACAAAAACCATCTCTCTTGTCCCCCAATAAAATAAAAATATGTCATGAGACCTATGAAGTAGTTGACTATACCCTTATCATGTCTGACAAATAAAAACCGAGAATTGCTACTTGCTCACTCCCATATCAAGGGTCAAAGATACCAAAACCAACAATCTGAACAAGGGTTCCATTTAAAAGTTAATAGTCCTACTAGGGACATCGACACCCAAATAGTACCAAATGTATGAAAATTGATGGTACATATCATGTGTTTTAATAAAAATGGGCTCTACTTTAAATGGTCTAGCCCCTTATAAAATCATAAGCATCGAACCTAACTCAGGGTCATGCTAAACATAATTCACTAGGCATAAAAGCCTATAATTTATGCCCATGCTAAAATGGAAGATTCCAATAGAAAACTCTCTTGATTTGATCCATGGAAACACGAAGAGAATTTTTAACTACCCTTACCTGAGTGTTTGAACAAATAACACTATTGCATGTTTCACTTAAAAAACATTAAACAGATTCACATTAATCATTATGCATTTAAAATATTTTGAAATTGAACATCATGTACCCTTTATAAAAAAATAACAAGGTAAAATACAAAGGAAAATAAAGAAAGAATCCTGAAACATCCATTTTTAAACATTAAACATTTATTAATATCATTTTATAATTTGGAAATTTATCAAATAAACATATTTTAACAAATAAGGCTATATATGAGGGTCCAATTAAACTAACATGGGTTCATCGAAATGCAACCTAATAGCAGTTGTTTCATTATTGAAATTATAAACACCCATAATGGGCTATACCATAAGAATCATGACCCAACTAGAATACTCTAGAAAAGTTGTAAATTTAAAAGTTATCCATATGATTAACAAGCCAGCGTGATTGATTCATAAGCCTTTATAATGGATACCATAAAAAATTTAAAATGTAGTCGTCTATTAAAATTATAAACATTTAATGATATATCATGATCATATATAATTTTTCAATTATATGGGTAGTCATTACCCATATAATAATGTACCCACTAATTAATGACCAAAATCCATCTACCATTTAATTATACAATTCACTTTTACACTTGAACATTAACAGTCTTTACATTTTAACAAGAAACACTCTATATATAAATATAAAAAGATGTTTCATTAATAGAGTTTCATTTATCTAGTTAATTTGTGCACATACACCTTATAATTGAAAAATATATCTTGTTGTAATTAAAACCAATTAAATTTTTCCCATGGAACCAATTATATATCAAAATAATGTGAAACTTTTTATATTAAGTAGTAAGAATAGAAAAACATGTTATTAACATTGAAGAATGATACAAAATAATTACATGATAAATTATACGAAATCATGGAATATATATAGTCATTCTAAAGAAATACATAAATAGGTACGAAACTACGAATGGCATAGTAGTCAAGGAACATGAACCAAATCAGCAGGTTTCTCTAAAAATGAAACTTCATGGCATTGCACATTCCTGGAATGATAATATCATTTTGCCTAAAATTATACATGTAATGCTTCATCCTTTCCATACCAAGACAATGGTAAAATACCATAAATTTCATAAAACAATAAGTAGCAGGAAAAATCACCAGTCAATCATGGTGAAATCATAATTAACTGTAATATCAAACAACACAGAAAACAATTCTACCCCTGGCCACTTGGTCATTTCCCCATGGTTGGGTGGTCAGTCCTTGACACCTATATTTACCAAGCATCAACTCATACCTAGTATCCTATCATCTTTTCCAAAATTGTAAGACAAAAGAAAAATAATGCATTTGATACCACTTTGTAACATCTTTTCCCAACTGACCACTGAAATGGTTGCTGGACTAGTCACCACATGTCCTCAAGCGCGCTACACAGAATGCCAAATTATGTTACCTAGTAGTGAGGGTCTAAAGAAGTGATATTTTGGAGACTATACTCTCATGATTAGAGTACCACATTGTTAAATAATAAATTAAATACCATAAAACAGTAGATGAAATAATAAATTATGTAAAAGAACTAGAAAAATATATAATTTCTAAAAAAAGTGGACAATGCCAATTTACAACAATGTTTGCATGAAAGATCATGCTAAATGTACAAGTAGTGAAAATTATAAAAAATAAATACAATGTAGTAAAATAAAGCATCCCAATGACTATCTCCATGAGTATCTTGAGCACCAGCTCGGGCCTCTACCTCAACTCCATCCTAGTAATGTGAATAAAAAATTAGAGGCTAGATGGTTCCATTTATCAATACATTTTGGCATAATGTCTACTCATGCACCAATGGTACTCGGTCAGGGTGTGAGATATAATCTCAGTAGGTTTTCACCCAAATTTTCAAGCCTAATAAATTTCATTTAATATAATTTTTTCAATGTGTAGGTAATACGAATGAATAAACTGTGTTGATATAATAACACATGTCGGATCAGGTTCCTATCAGAAACATGACTGAATCTACCTCCTTCAGCTCCGTACCAGAATGAATTTTTGATCATTTACCCAAAATATATAGTAATAATATATATATATATATATAATATATTTATATTTTTAATCGACCTATAAGAACTGAGTACGTGCATAATTAGGTGGCCATATACAATAAATACTTGTTGTTGGCTGGACCAGGGAATAACTGAGTCATCCATAAGTAGTTTGAATGATCCTATAAGCTCAAGAAATATTGTACATTCCATACATTCAAATAGGGTGTGAGACATAATGAAAAAACAATCGGGATGTTGAGTGAGACACTATGAAATAATCTAATCATGAAATGTTGGGCATAAATCCCAACTCCCATATAGTATCACTAGTGTGAGACGTCATGTTGAACACCTGATATAAGGGAGAGTGATATCACTATGCTCATAAGATCCCTTACCATCATTCCAAAACATATGTATAAGGAATAATCATTTTTAAAATAAATGTACATGTGGTAAAACCTCTAATGCCATGCCTTTAATAAGACACTATATCAAGGAATAATAATTATAAAAATCTATATAAGTTGTGCTTATTTATTTGACTCAAGAGGCATGATCATACCATCCAATTCAATTAAATTAAAATTTTACTATTTAATTCTTGTAAGGAATGGAAATCCATCATTAACATGAAAAAACTATGTAATAAAATCCATTTAATTCTCTAAAGAATAGTGAATCTATTGATAATGTCCAATACGTACTTGGCGGTGTCCTCAGAAAAAGGGAATTTACCTCCATGGGTAATTCCAATTAAAAGCGTATCCATGAACTTTAGTGGTGTCTTGGTTCATTTTAAATTTATATATAAATAGGTAAACTCCACTTCAAACTATTTAAGATGGTCATTCCCATGACATTATATAACATTAGAAACAACCAAAAAACATTAGTAAACTCCCATGAAGTAAACCCAGGAAAGACATAGTTCAATAAAAATAACATTAAAATTTTGAATATAGAACACCTCATATAAGTGTTTTTATTATAAAAACATGATATTATTACCGAAAAATTCATTTAGAATAATTAACCATCATTTCAAGAGTCATTCTTAATTCAAATTATAGAGGTATTTTAAAAAATTAAACCAAGACGTGATCACTCATTTCACATCAAGAATTCCTTCTAAAATTTTTTCATCACTAATTAATATCCAGGAAAGTTCAAAAATAAATAAATAAATTTATTATTAAATATAATGGTTAAATGGGAACAGATCGTACCTCAAACTCAAGGCTTGCTACTTTTAACGATGGAAACACAAATCATCCCTTTAATGCTTGCAAACATATACACCTTAACATATATGAAATGACACACAACCCATATTTACATATTTACAAGGACAAAGATATAAAAAACCTAGAATTTTACACATATTATTACAAGATTTTAAAACTAATTAACCATCAAATTAAATGCCAATGTTTGTAAATTCTAGTTTCATTTGATGATTAGGAACATAAATCTAAAAATATGTATATAGAATAAAACATATTTATTTCAATCGTACAATAAGATTTATTATGTTCCACTAAGAATCAAAATATTCATTGGATAAACTTGGAAATACATGAACAAAAGGTATGAGAAACAAGTCCCAGTGTTGTTATAAACATAAGAATAAAGCAAAGAAAATGGGTTATAATTCATAACATGATAGCATATAAAGGAATGAAAAATGAATAAACATTAGGAATCGTACGATTTAAAACACAAGGACATGAAATAATGGAATTTTAGGAATTTGGAAACAACAAACAAAATGAAATAAGCATGTTTCAAGGATAATAGCCATGACTATTTTACATGGTGGACAAAGTCCCATGACAGAATGATGTTCACTACATTTCCCAACATGATGCCTCATTAGACAAAAAAATACCCAATCAATATGAATAATACATGGTTTCATCCATCATATCATGTTTATGCATATGTTATCCACAATAATAATCTAACATGAGATATAAATATAAGTCTTACCCAAAGAAACAATTGGGTATCACAAACATGTCATAAGGAATAACCAGCGGGCATATACTAAACGAGTTCACGAAAGAGTCAATTCAAATCATAAATGTTCATTAATAATGGAATATAGGCTTATATAATGTTAAATTATGTCCATATTATGTGAAATAATTTAATAATAGTGTTTAGGAACATTTAGAAATGAACCACATTAGTGCGGTTTAAGGGAAAACATTAATGAGTCATTAAAATGAAATAGTCAAAAATAATTGTATAAAAATATAAATGAACCAAGATTATATTCCATGATTATATGATTTATTTTATAAAAATTATGGTTTCTTAGAATATATTATTAATGGTACTTGAAAATGAATAAAAATTTGATATGTTCTCTTCAACCGGGCTTTCTTATCCAGAGGAAATGGGAAAAGAGCATTATAAAATATATATTTCCCCATCAATGAAAAATGATATTATCTAGACACATGATTCTAGAATATGTCAATATAATTTAAAATAAATACATAAATTTAAATGAGATTTAAATTTGGTGAAATAAAGTGGAAGCTTAACCCAATGAAAAATGGAGGTTCTAAAAGAATCCCTTACCTTACGTCTGAATGTGTTCTTTACTGGATATTAACGACATGAATAATCACATTAAATGAATTAATTATTTTATTTAGATACTTTTATACTTTTATATTATTTATTAGAATTTTATTGTGTAAATTTATAGCCTTTTTATGTGTTATAAAATATAGTTTTTTTGTTCGGGAGCGTTCATTTAATGGGTTTACGTGATTGGTTCACTTGTATTAATGTATGAAATATCATGTAAAACGTGAATAGATAAAAAGAATTGTAGTTATATTTTATTAATGAACATACATTGTATTAAATTTTTATATAATTCATTTATAATTTATGGCGAGGATGAATCATTATATAATAAGATATTTATAATTGTGTAGATTATTTTGGCGGTTTTTCGATCATCACAAATTTGTTTTGTTTTATTAATCTTTATTGTGTTAAAAATGTATTTTCAAAACATAAAAAGTCTATAAAATAAATTTTATAAATTTTACAAACCATTATAATGGTTTTATGTCCATCCTGGAAGGGGGTAATGTTAAATGAAAACATGTCATCCTCGAAGGCTAGAAATCAACACATGAAGATTGATATTTTTATTCGTATATTAAAATGAATATGAGAAGATATTTGATTATTTAGTCTAAATTATAATAATATAATTAAATTATAGATAACATAATTGAGTTTTAATTATTATTTTTGTAGGGAATGTGACTAGAGTATAAAATATTTAATTAAATTAAAAATAATGAAGCAAAAGAGGATTTTACTTTTTGAATTATTCTCCTTGAGAACATCCATAGAAAAATTGGTTTTATTATCCTATTGAGACCCAAACCTCATAAACATGGGTAAAAGACATGTGAAGAGTATTTTCAAAAAAGTGTCCAAGATTAAATGCTTAAGAGGTGTGAAGAGAAGAGGTGTTAAGGGAGGTATTTGTAGTGGAGGGGAGAGGTGATTTTTTATTTTTTACTCATTTGATTCTTATTTTGGATCAAAACAATCTATAATACGGATTAATGTTTCTATTTACAATAACTAGTACTTGTTAGTTAGAAATAATTGTGCTTAAATTACCCATATATCATCCATGGATCAATACTTCATGTATTTAGCTTATACCGTAAATTAATGTATTTCACTATTCACAAAAAATCATATATTTTAGGAAAATACCAAAAATTAACACTAATATGTTTTGGACATGTAAAATTTATCAAATAACTCAATATAATGAAAATAATTTTCCAAATATAAGAAATTTAATTTACAAATAAAATCATAATTTATTCAAAAACTACAAATTTTATTATTATAACCGGTTTTATAATACATTGAAAATTTAATTATGGTATCATAAAATTATGTTATAATCATAAGACAACGAAATATTAATTTATGAATCAATTTTATGAAAATAAATTATATTTTAAATCATTTCATTAATTATAAAATTATTAAAAAAATAATGTTTCACAAATATACCAATACCTAATTTATCATTTTCAGGCAATTTATTTTCAATTATTCTAATATTATTGTATAAAATTTTAATTTATAGAATACCTAAATTTTATTTATACATTTTTAGTGAGTTTACTCTTCTATTGGATGGTTTACTATTTATAAGGTTCATATTACAATTCCAAAGGTCGTATTACTATTCTATTGGTATAGGTTACATAATTTCATTAATTCTTCATTTATAATGTTTTTTATTTTTTTATATGAAATATAAAGTATGAAATAATTATTACAAGGGAATTTTCATTGATAAAATATTTGTTCAATACATTCTTCCAACCATATCAAAATTTTCCCTCAAAATTTCATTTCATAACCTATTAGTAAAATAGGTTTGAGTTGTTGTCCCCATTTCTTTCTCTAGTTAACATGTTACCTCTTTGAACTTATGGTCATGCCACATTAGTTTGACATGGTGAGAGGTCCTTTGGTATATATATTTATCTTTATGATCTATGATTGTCACTAGCTTATCCTTGTTAGAGATATAATTTTCCAATAGTACGACTCTTTAATTCACTACATGTGATTGATTTGGTATGTACTGCATCAAGAGGGATACATGGAACACATCATACACTCAGGACATGGATGGTGTAAGTGCTATTAAATAGGCCAGACATCTAATATGGTAAAAATATTGAATGGGCCGACGTAATTGGGACATAGATTTCCAATCTTTATAAATATCATTACCATCTCCCATGAAGATATGCATATAAAATCATTTCCCCAAACATAAACTACAGGTCTCATTATTAATTTTTTTCATATCACTTTCATCAAATTTTTGATATTTTTTTGGACTGTATAATGATTTTTACCATTTTCCACCATCTATTTGACAATTTCAGGGCCTAGAATCTTACGTTCACTGAATTCATCATAGAATTATAGTGTTCTATATCATTTACCATAATTGACTTCAAATATATCCAATTGGATATACGAGTAGAAACTGTTGTTGTAAGATAACATGAAAAGAGGTAGATGTTGGTCCCATGTTTTTTTAATTATATATAATATGATACAAATTTTCTTAAGTGTCTTGATATTCTATTTATATTTTACATCAGTTTGGGGATAATAAGTTATATTAATGTACTTCTCTACATTTAGATACTGTTTATGTCTTTTTGTAGAACATGGAGGTAAATCTCATATATCAACAATATACAATCAATATTGGTACTCCATGAATAATCAACACTTCTCTGTTATTTTTCCATGAAAGTTAGTCGTGTGAGAAGTCATCCTGAATTGTGATAAATTTATTTGTCTTTATAAGATGATCTATAACAACCCATATTGCATTGTTTTATATGGATGTCATTGAAGTCCAGTGAAAAAGTACATAATGTGGTTTTCCCATTTCCATATTGGAATGGGTATTGGTTTCACGATCCCCTTAAACTATTTCCTGTAATCCTTCACTTTTTGACATACCAAAAATGTTGATGTATATTCGGAAATATCATTATTCATATTGTACCACCAATGGTGATCTCAAAGATCTCAATACATCTTTTTACCTCCTTGGTTAATAGGGAAACTTGATCTATGTGCATCATTTGGAATATTTTTCTTTATCTACATATTGGATGATACAAATAATCACGAAAGAAATCTTAAGGATCCATCCTCAACAATTTTGAACTCTAAGGGTTCCCCATTTTTATATCATAAACATATTTTAATTTTTCCTCATCATTTCATTGAGAATCATTTATTTTCACTATGAGTGACGGTTGATAAATCATTTGGGAATGGATTCATGATATTTTTTCCTTAATGATTCTCATATATGTCCTTTAAAAATATAACAATATTGAATCATTCTCAATTCTCATATTTGATAATGTTGTAGGATCATTTCTAATTAGAGCATATGACACTTTATTTTCTATACCATGATGGATGGCTATCGATTGAGTGGTCATAATCCATGATGACATCTACCCATACTCAGTAGCATAAATTAATATCTTTATGTGTGAATATATATTTGAAGCTCTTATAATGGGTATATATTTCACACTTATCCTCATAATGATAATTCCAGCAGATTTTTAATGGGAAGATCACAACTGCCAATGCTAAATCATGTGTAGGAAATTATTTATCATGAATTTTCATATTCCATGAGATGTAGGCTATAAATTTACCATTTTATAACAATACACAAACTTATTCCTTTATTTAGGAAATGTTTTACACAACATAGTGTTCCCCACTTGCTGGTAGTGTGAGCACTACAGTAGTCATAATCCTTTTTCAACTCATTGATGAAATATTCACATTCATTGGTCCAGATAAACTTTAATATCTTCCACGTTTCCATGGTATATATGTTTGAAAATTGTGGGAATATATTCACAAATTTGTATTCATACCCATCTAGAAAAATTAAACTATGGATCTCCATTACAGATGTTTTCATAAGCCACTCCTCAATTTCCTTTGACTTGGAAGGTTCTACAGGAATTATTTTTCCCCCAAGATTGATACCTCATCCTTCTAAAACTCACATTTACTATACATTTCATGAAATTTCTCCCTTCCCAATGTCATAAACATAAAATTCAAATACTCCCCATGTTTCTCCTTGATATTGGAATATATCATAATATCATCAATAAATACTACAAAAAAAATTCAATGTAATCTCTAAAGACTATATTCATTATGTCCATGAATATTTATGGAGAATTAGTGAGTCCTAATGGAATCACTATGAACTCATAGTTTCCATACCTAGTTCCACAGTAAATCTTGGGAATATCTTCCTTCCTCACCATTAATTGGTGATATCCCATTCGAACGTCCATAATAGAGAAATAATTGGACCAACATATTTGATCAAACAAGTAATCTATCCTTGGTAGGAGATACATGTTATTTATCTAGATTTTTACATGCCCTGATAATATATACGTAGACTCATTGATCTAACCTTCTTATTGATGAAGAGGACTGGTTCACCCCATGGTGAACCACTTGATCATATAAAACCATTATTCGGATTCTCTTGTAATTGATTCTTTAATTAATCCAACTCAATATTGCCCATTGATAAGTATTTTATGATATAGGTATATATCTTGGAACAATCGTAGAGACCAAATATTGATGTACATGTACATTAAATTATTTTTTTGGAATATTTAATACATAAAAAAACAACTCTCAAGGATCATATTAGTTTAGTGTCTATGGAAACATGGAACATAATCTTCTAATCATGGTGAAATATCTTCAGCATCTCTCATAAAGATCTTCCCCTTTTTTTCTTACATAAAATCGTTCTTTATATCCTGGGGAAAAGAAAACATATAAAGGGTGAGCTCAAATGCTTATTAAGGGTAATCGTGGAGAACATAAAACAATCCATAAACATTTGAACGTAAAAACATGAACATAAAATCTGAATATCAAAATCCTGAGAAATGAAATAAATCATAGAAGTACAAAAGGAATATATCATAAAGGAACATTTATCATGCTAAAGTATCATGGGGATAAAACCTGTAATTGTGGAAAACCATTAAGCACATGTTATGATTTCCATAGTAGCCATGGAATTACTGCCAAGACCATCATAGTTGATAAGGTCCATTACTGAACCGGATTCACTTATTGTTAGAACCATGTCTATATTTTGAGATATAAATCATTACCCAATTCATTGGAGGGAGATATAGTTCCCACTCATCTAATAATTAAATCATTCTTTTTTGTGCCAAAAAATAATCATAAAGCATTCATCATTACCAAAAGAATAATATGGGTTTCATAAACATTATCCCATCATAACATAATCCATATAAAACAAATCGGTATAATTTCACCATAAGAAAAATAAAACCATGTAAATAATATAGACATTATACTTGAAACCTAAACATACTAAATAATTTCATCTTATATGGAAAATATTTTTGATAAAACACTTGGAATCAATTCTTGAGGAAAATATCCTTTCTTCTTAAAAATATTTTTCTTTTCAAAAAATTACATGTAATTTAAAAAGGAAAAGGATTCTTGTTGAAAATAATCCTGAAATATAGTAGAAGAATCTTTATTAAAATAAGGCTTTATGAAATCGTATAAATCTGTTCATGCCGTATATGTTAAAAAACATTCGTCTTGTACTTTTTGTGGAAAAGTAAAAAACTACCTCATATGGTAAACAAAAGAAATATTACTTCCAAAACATGTGGTAAAAAAGGGTAAAAATGACTTTAAACATTCATGGAATAATATTAAACATTTCATTAAAGCATTTTTAGAATACATAGACATTGATGATAAACATAACCCCATTAAATACTTACAAATAAACAATCTTGGATAAGAACGAGATTGGAATAATTATCCCTTACCTAATTTACAATTTCTTCCATATGTGTCTGATACTACTGTATATTAGGTTTAAATATTTTATTAACGTTTAACAAAACCATAATATTATTTATGATATCATATATGATTCAATTAAGACATTATATTACCCTTCCATTTTTTAATTCCATGTTAAAGAAACATTTTGGGTAAAATCATTTCATTTATCGGACGTGTTTTGATTTTAATTATTAATATAATTACATAGAACATTATTAATTAATTATAGAATGTAAAACATGATTTATATATAATATATATTCATAATATATAAAATAGAACGATAAATGGATGAAAAACACCGTTCATGGAAACGGTAGGCCGTACGTACGCATCAACGTTGTTTTCTTTTCCTATTAAATTGAATGGAAGTAAATGATATATATATATATATATACAGTAGCATTATTATGTCATATATTTCAAGATTAAATATTATATATACTTTATAATAATACTTGAATTGTTAACATGGAGAATGAATCTCATCGCATCGTAGAGACGGTAATCTGTATGTATGCACGAGTGATGATATTGTTCTCATAATTATTGAATAGAATTGGAATGGATAATTTAATATATCAGAATTAGTACTATTTTATAATAATCATATACAGCAATTATTTCCATCAATATACCCATCCAAGTAAGGTGGTGGTGGAAAAATGGATTACACCATGACGTGGAGACTATAAGTCGTACGTACGCATGCGGGGTGATTTCTTTTTTACTATGATGGATAGAAGGTGAAATTGGGTTGTTTCATATTTATAATAACATGTAATTATATTATTTATAATTATTTTATTATTTTATAATGAAACAACTAAATAAGTGGAAGTATAAGAATAATGAAACTTTAAAGAATCTGTAGAAGATATTACCTCTTCTTCGAAGCACCTCCTTTGAACATCCTCTTCAGGGACTAGAGTTTGTCTTTTGAGAAGACCAGAATCTCCAAATGTTACTATGGAAGATGAGAAAAGTAATGGTCAAGGTTTTTCTGAGTTTGAAGTCTCAAAATTGTGTGAGGATGAGAGGGATGGAGTTCCCTTATATAAAAGAAGAGAGGGGCACATTTGGAAACCCCAAAAATAGTAGTTAATAATAAATTCAAAACCCAGATAAAAAATTCCAAAAAATGACTCAATTCCAATATGATATAAGATATGGTTGTAAAATCATCAACAACTAAAATTTATACTCGTTTTATGTTTATTTTAGACCTTATCATTTTGATTTATCATTATTTAATCTATTTAATTTTATTTCTGGTAATAATATTGTAATATTTTAATTACTATAAATAATTACATATGTGTTATGAAATTTCCATAATTAGATAAATTATTAAGTTTATTTCCATATAATTTCCTATTTGTAATTTTTAATTATTTTTGTGATATTCATTCAATTTAATAATACGTTATTTTTATAAAATATCAATAGTGTCAATTATGATACTATTCAATTATTTTAATTGAAATAAAATACACACTGAAGATATATTCAAACGAAAATATTTAATAGATTCCTAACATGTCATATTCATCCAAAAAATTCGTGTATCACATTAATTAGTTCATATAATATTTGTTTTAATATTTTTAAAACCATTTATTTCATATTTCCATTAATAAAATAATTAATACAACATATTTGTATAATTATTTAATATACATATTTTTTGCATAAAATTTAAAAAAAATACCATGATGAATATAAATAAAATATATATCATCATAATAGTTTTAGTGAAATTTATCATCTAAAACACCGAACTTTTAAAATGTTATGTTTATTAAATTATGAAGGTGACAACATTGACATCATTTAATGTAAAATAATATAAATGTCATAATCTATTTTATAATACTCAAAATAGTCCACAAGTTGACCCTTGTATGCTAAGGGTATAGATATACTTGACCAATATTGTTTGGTCAAGTTTCTGGTGCATTTATGGGTATTATAATTTTAATAAAAACTATATTATTGATTTTTCACTAAATAAAAACTTTTTGCATCATTAATGTATAAGCTATTAATGCAAATATATATTTCATAAAATTTAAAAAAATTACCATGATAAATAGAAAAATTTATGATTTCAAATGAGTATTTATAATTGAATTTATATTCAATATAACCGTATATTAAAAATAATTTAATTATTAATGTTTGATTGAGACATATTTCACTTTCCATTAAATATAATAAATTAATGGTCTTAATCTCATCCAAGTCTATTCCAATAGATTCCATTTAGACCCAATTGTGTTTTAAAGATAAATATAATCATCTAATGTGTTAGGGTAATTTTTTAATTTTAGTTTTTTACCCTTAATTACATGATTTACGTTTAATACTAGTAAACAAATTTATCGTAGTTACTATTCATAATGCCTAAAAATAAAAGTAGCCTATTAACATAATTGGGACCTACTGATTCCAAATATGGAATCCATTTTTCAAAATTCAAAACATATAAGTTTCCATATTTAATATAAAATTATCTCGTTGTTGAGAAAATGGGTTTTAAATGTTAAAACATTACAAAAGATTAAAATGTTTTCAACTATGAATTAAATGTAAAATTAATGATAATGACTTAAATTATATTAAATGGTAATAATATATTCTATTTATACATTAAAACAATTCAGTATTATAATTTAACAATATTAATTATCATGATGAAAAAAGTTGTTTTAATTAGAATTTAGCGTATTTTTACTACACATCAAAATATGAAAGTTAACAGAAAAGTATTAAAAAATTATCCAAAGTAAATTTTTATATACATAATGCAATTAGTAAGTTTATTTTGTTAAATTTAATTCATAAAAGTTTAAAAAACTAAATTTACAATGTGTGCGCCATCAAAAGGTGGTAAAACTGCATTTTTTTAAATATACTTATTTTACCCGAAAAAAATATTACGGTCTCATACCTTGTTCTAGAGAATATGTAAGATGAATGATTATATTATAAAATTAAACATGTGGTTAATACTATTCACAAAGGCTTCTTCATAACAATATTATAATAATATATCATTTTTTAGTGAAACTCAACATTGCGTACAACACATGCGAATTGAGGAAGGTCTCTCTTGCATGCAACACAAGCCAAGAATAGTGTTTGATTATTATACAAGCTAATACATTGTTGTGTATAGCACAAGTTAATTTTGTTGTAGCATACAACACAAGACATCAATAATTTAAAAAAAACTCATAAAAGCTCGGGGTGTTACATTTTATGCCCCTTAAAATGAATTTCTCCCTCGAAATTAGTTGACGTTATAAATGGTTTACCACTTGAAAGTTTCATTCATAGGAACCCATATCATAAAAAGTAACACTAAAACCTAATTTTAAAAACTAAAGTACGAAATGTAACGGTTACCCAAATTAACTCATCACTGGGTTTCCACATAGGAGAACATAGGTGAAAATTTGTATATGGAAGAGAAATATAACCATCATGTTCTGATTGAGACTGGTAGAGAACATGTTTATGAAAAAGAAAAAAATCACAAAGACATAAATTTATGATGATCTAAGGTACCATCCCATTCATCAGATATGAGGGTAATAGGAGAATATTTTTGGTTTTCAAGATCATTTCCCTAAAGTTGTTAAATTTTTGCATAAGGATAAATACTTACTTGATATCAGTGTAATATCATCATCGGTCCTTCCATGAAAAATTTCCACTTCATCTCTTATTTAAATAAATGAAGATGAATATTTCCTTCTTGAAATGTTAGCTGATCATGCGATAAAATACTAGGTTATTCCATCTGTCTCAAAGAGTTAGCAAAAGTTATTTTAATATACATTAGTCCATATATGGTGATATTAACCATATAGGATTACAAAAATGGACTTATAATTCAACTATCATACCTCTTAATAAAATAAAACTAATTTCTACTAACCAGGGAATTCTTGTAGGCTACTAGTAGGCGTTAAAGGATTGTCACACATTAGTTGTGGTTTTGATTCCTAAATCCTTGTCAGATGTGACAGTTTGTCGCCCATCCTAAGAGTTGTCCTTTTTCTAAAACTAAACTATTATTACATTTCAGAAATAATATCAAAAACTTCTAGCCTTAAAAAACACTATCTGATGTCTAACTTAATTAATTCCAATCTTTTGGATTATAAAAATTACTTCTGTCCAAACTCAAAGTATAAAGAAAACAAATACTATAAAGGTCATACAACAAACATGTGAATACGTTAATCATGTATTCTATTGAAACATGAATAACCATACAAACATAATGAAAACATGAATACTATCAATAGTTAACACTTTCCACAGACCATAACCCAAAAAAATCTATATACTCAAACCATGATATCACTTTATCCTTATATCAATAATGAGCTCATTAATACTATCAAACATCTCATTATCCATTTATCCCTTCATTATGCCCATATCATCTGCTATCCAAAAATATTTCAATCACATTTCATGGTTACTGGTACCATATAATTATTGTTAACCATAATAAACCTATATACAAATATTCCAAAATTCCATGATACTATAAATGAGATTCCCCAACACTATTTTGGAATCATGTTACAAAAACCCATAGTCATTTCACCACTTTCTATTCATAATAAACATCACCAATAGTGATCGCATTTTACTTCCATTTTTCCTTTGTATTAAGAGGCTGTTTATTTCGATCATCATTAACCCTTGGATTAGGGCATTGGTTAGAATAATGCACCATTTCCTTCCACTTGTAGAATTGAGGTGATGGTGGTGCATTCTCTGTAGTCTTTTCTCTATTCACATAATTAGATACATTTTTTCCATTACATCGACTCTCAGCTACTCGATTACCTTCTTTTACACACTTAAAACTTTTTCTAGTCCATTTATGACATTCTACACCATGATTCTTTCCACACATTGAGAATAACAAATCATTTTTCTTCCTTTCATAATAGTTTTGAGATTTTTCCTTGAACTTCATCTATCGTTTCCTGTCAAAACCATAAGATGAATATGTAACACCAACATCATGTTCTACCTTAATAGCACAACTCACAATTCCTTCATAGCTACTGAAGTCTCTTATAGCTAATTCCCTTCGAAGAATTGGTTTTTAGCCACTGAATAATCGATCAACTTTACTTTTTGGTTGGATGATAAAGCCAGATGCATACCTTGCAATCCTTGTAAAATTCACCTCGTATATACCAACAAATTCATCACTCTTTTTCTTAATCTCAAGGAACTCCATTTCTACCATTTTTCGATGAATACGAGGGATGTACTTATTAAAGAACAATTTCTTGAACTCATCACATTCCATCGATTCAATTTCATCCTGGGGCGTTGTATTCTTAATTATAGTCCACCAATAGTATGCTTCACCTCGTAAACGGTAAACTGCCAAAATGACTTTCTCATGTTCTAAATAGTTATGTATGGAAAATATCTTTTCAATGATACTGACCCATTGGTTAGCAACAAGTGGATCAAAATACCAACGGAAAAAAAGCTGGACGTTTTCTCATGAAAGAATCAATAGAATATTGTTCCTTTCTCTGCCCATTTGGAAGTCCAGAATGATTCATTTATTGTATTAGTATAGTAATAAGATTTTTCACTCAATTTCCCATAACATTTTGTTTTTTAGAAGGTCAATCATTGCATTGCCTAGTGCATTAATCATTAACACGGTTTCTTCAGGTTCCATCCATTATTTAATACCCAAAAAGAATAGTGCGAGAGTCAAAATAATGCTAAGAAAACACCATAATCAAGGGGAGAACATACAATCATTAACATCTTAGGTTTAATCCTAGGATATTCATGATTGTTATCATAATTCTATAACTATAACCTATACTTATACTTATCCTCGGGGACATCACTAGACATACTATACAAATATCTCTAGGGATCTCACTAAAGATTTTACTTCATAGTTTCCAAAGGTAAACTAAATCATTACTCTG
The DNA here is from genome assembly GCA_963277665.1 of Viscum album. Taxonomy (NCBI): domain Eukaryota; kingdom Viridiplantae; phylum Streptophyta; class Magnoliopsida; order Santalales; family Viscaceae; genus Viscum; species Viscum album. Next base: position 135,733,935 of record OY728162.1, read on the forward strand.
ATAGAAACTGTAGAGAACCAATATTGTCATACATGGACATTACATTAATATTGTGGAGTACTTAATATATAACAAAAAACACCCAAAGACTATATTAGTTTAGTGTCTTTGTAAACTTGGGACATAATCTTATAACCATGGTGAAATATCTTAAACATGTCCCATATAGATCTTCCCCTTTTGTTTTCATACCCAAAACCTTTCTTTATATCCAGTGGAAAATAAAACATATAAAGGGAAAGCTAAAATTAGTCGTCAGGGTAAACATGTAGAACATAAAACACTCCATAAACATTTGAACATAAAAACATGAACTTCAATTCTAAACATCAAAATCTTGAAAAATGACATAAAACATGGCAGTACATAAGTCATAGATCAAAAAGTAACATTTATCATGATAAAGTATCCTGGGGATAAAAAATGTAATTTTGGAAACCCATTAAGCACATGTTATGATTCCAATAGTAGCCAAGGCATTGCTGCCAAGACCATCATAGTGGACAAAGTCCATTACTGAACCGGATTCACATGATATTATAGCCATGTCTATCTCATGAGATATAAATCTATATACAATGCATTGGAGGGAGATATAGGTACCACCCATCTCATAATGAAATCATTCTTTTGTGTTCCACAAAATAAACATAAATCATTCATCATAACCCAGAAAATAAAATGGGTTTCATAAACATCATCTCAACAGAACATAATTCATATAAAATAAATGGATATCATTTCATCATATGAAAAACCTAACCTTGTAAATAAAAGAGATATTATAACTGAAACATAAACATAGTAAATAGTATCATCTTATATGGAAAATAGTTTTGATAAAACACTAGGAATTAATTTTTGAGGAATATATCCATTCTTCTTTAAAATCATTTTCTTTTCACAAAATGATAAGAAATTTTAGAAGGAAAGAAATTCTATGGAAAATAATCATTAAATCTATTAGATTAAGCTTCATAAAAATAAGGTGTTATGAAACCTTAAAAATCCATTCATGCCGTATAAGTTAAAAAACATTATTCTTGTACTTTTTCCAAGAAAGTCAAAAAGTACCTCATATGGTAAACATAAGAAAGATTACTTCCATACCATGTGGTAAAATAAGGGTATAAATGACTTTAAACATACATGGAAGAATAGTAAACATTTCATGAAATCATTTTGAGAAAACATGGACATGGATAATAAACATAAACCCATTAAATACTTATGAATAAACAATCTCGAATAAGAACGAGATTAGAATAATTATCACATACCTTATGTCCAATTTCATCATATGTGTCTGAGACTCCTGTATAGTGGGTTTAAACATATTATTAACTAATAATAAAACCATAATAATATTTATGATACCATATATGATTCACTAAAGACTATATATTACACTTTCATTTGTCAATTCCATGTTAAATTAGTGTTTTTTTTAAAATCGTTTCATTTATCGTGCGTGTTTTGACTTGTAATTATTCATATGATTACTCAGATCATGACTAATTACTTACATAATGAAAAAAATGATTTATATATAATATATATTCAGAATATATATATAATAGATTGATAATTTAAGGAAATACACCGTTCATTGAGACAGTAGGCCATACGTACACATGAACACTGTTTTCGTTTCCATATTAAATTAAATGGATGTAAATGACATATATATATATATATAAATACACATGAATTATTATGTCAAATATTTCATGATTAATTATTATACATAATTTATAATCATTCTTGAATGGTTCATATGGAGAATGAATCTCTTCGCATCGTGGAGACGGTAATCTGTACGTATGCACGAGCGATGATATCGTTCCAATAGTTGTTGAATGGAATTGGGGTGGATGATATAACATCTGAAAATTAGTATTATGTTATAATAATAATATATAGTTATTATTCCACCATTATACCCATCCAGGTATGGTGGTGGTGGAAAAACAGATTACACCACGGCGTGGAGAGGGTAAGCCGTACGTACACACGCGCAGTGATTTCGTTTTTTGTAGGATAGATAGAAGGTGAAATAGTGTAGTTTCATATTTATAATAACATATCAGTATATTAGTTATATTTATGTTTTAATTTATAATGAATCAACTAAATAAGAGGATGTATAATAATTAACAAATTTGAATGAATCGGTAGAAGATATTACCTCTTCTTCGACGCACCTGCATTGAACTTCCTCATAAGGGACTAGAGTTGGTTTTTTTATAAGACCAGAATCACCAAAATGTTACTAGAAAAGCTGAGAAGAGTAATGGGAAGGTTTTTTATGAGCTTGAATGATTAAAATGGTGTTAGGAGTAGAGGTATGAGGTTCCCTTTTATAAGAGAAGAGAGGGGCATTTTGGAAAACCTCAAAAATATTATTTAATAATAAAATCAAACCCCACATAAAAGTCTCCCAAGATTACTCAGTTGGAATATGAGATAATATAGGGTTGTAAGCTCATCAACCAATAATATTTATACTTGTTTTAAGTTTATTATAAACCTTATCATTTTGATTTATCCTTATTTAAACTATTTAATTTTTTTGTGGTAATAATATTCTAATTTTTAAATTTTTATAAATAATTACTTATTTGTTGTGAATAATCAAAAATTAGATAAATTATTACATTTTATACCATATAATTATTAATTTTTAATTTTTTAAATTTCGTGTGATTTTCATAAAATTTAGTATTATGTTCTTTTTATAAAATATAAATATTGTCAATTTTGACACTATTCAATTGTTCTAATTTAAATAAAATACACACAGAATATATATTCAAAACAAAATATTTAACAGATTCAAAACATGTTATATTCTTATTAAAAATTCGTGGATCGCATTAATTAGTTCATATAATATTTATTTTAATATTTTTAAAACCATTTATTTGATATTTCTCTTAATAAAATAATTACAACAACTTTTTTGTATAATTATTTAATATAAATATTTGTTTCATAAAAATTGTAATAAAAACACTATGATGAAGATAAATATAAAATATTTCTTAATATTACTTTTAGTTGAATTTATCTTCTAAAACACCCATCTTTTAAAATGTTATTTTTATTAAATTATGAAGGTGACAACTTTGACATCATTTAAAATAAAATAATATAAATTTCATAATCTGTATTATAAGGCTCCAAATGGTCCACAAGTCGACCACCGGATAATTAGGATATAAATATACTTGACCAATAATAATTTATCATGTTTCTTGTCCTTTTCAGTGGTATTATTATTTTAATAAAAACAATATATATTTTTTATAAAACAAACTTAATTTCTGCATCATTAATGTATAAGCTATTAAAGTAAATATATATTTATTGAAAATAAAAAATATATTACCATGATAAAGAAAAAAAAATTTCTTCCAAATGAGTATTTATAATTGAATTTATATTTTGTATAACATTATATTAAAAATAATTTAATAAGTAAAGTTTGAGTGACACATATTTCACTTTCCTTTAAATAAAATAAATTAAATATCTTAATCTCATCAATGTGGTTTCCAATAGATCAAATTTCGACCAAATTATGTTTTAAGGATAAATATAATCATCCAATTATATTAAAACAATTGTTAGGGAAATTTTATAGTATTATTTTTACCCTTAATTACCAGATTTACCTTTAACAGCGGTAAATAAATTTTACTATAGTTACTATTTATAATCCATAAAAATAAAAAGTATCCTATTAAAATAATTTGTACGTACTGATTAAAAATATGGAATCCTTTATCTAAATTCAAAACACAGAAGTTGCTGTATTTAATTTAAAATTAATCCCACTATTGAAGAAATAGGTTTTAAAAGTTAAATCATTGCAAAAGATTGAAATGTTATTACCTATGAATTCAAAGTAAAATTAATGATAATGACTTACATTATATTAAATGGTAAAAATATATTCTATTTATACATTAAAACAATTAAATATTATAATTTAACCATATAAATTATCTTGTTGAAAAATGATTTTTTAATTAATATTTAGCGTATTTTTAATACTCATCAAAATAAGAATGTTAACAAAAAATATTAAAAAATTATCCAAAGTAAATTTTTATATAATTATTAAAATTAATAAGCTTATTTTCTAAAATTTAACTCATAAACATTTCAAAAACTAAATTTACTATGGGTGTGCCATCAAAAGGCATCAAAACTGTATTTTATTTAAAATAGATATAATACTCGAAAAAATTATTTTGTTCTCATACCATGTTCTAGATAATGTGTACAATTAATGATAATGTTATAAAATTAAAAAATTTCTTAACACTATTCCCAACATCTAGTTCATAATATTATTATAAAAATATATCATTGTTTAGTAAAACTCAGCATTTCGTATAACACACGCTATTGAGGAAGGTCACTCTTGCATGCAACACATGCCAGGAATAGTGTTTGTGTATAATAGAAGATAATACAGTGTTGCGTATAGGGAAAGATAATTTTTGTGTAATGTACAACACAAGACATCAGTGAATTTAATAAAAATATTTCACATAAAATCTCAGGGTGTTACAACAATTCTGATTGAGAACACAACATCTTGGTTTGGAAGAAAACAATGAAAATTGTCTGGAAACATGTCAGTGTAGTCCCTCACAATGGGAATGTATTCAAGCATGATTATATACTTTATCTCAATCATTTTTTCTGGATATTACTGGTATTATGGAAACAATATCCTCAATTGATATGATTTTTCTATAGAAGATTCATTTTCCACCTTACAATTTTACAGAATTGGAGGATGCTTTTGTATATGAAGTGTGATCTCTAGATACTGATAGTTGATATTGGATTTGTATAAATATAGCCAATAAATGCACAATAAAGCATAAAAATATACCTAAGGAAGTAAGTCATTATTTTCTACAAGGTTTAGATCCCAAACATTTACTGGGGAGGAGTTATATGCTTTGGATGCAATAATTTAAACATTTATAAAAAATAACTCAACCTATATATTTTGTGGTTGTGTTTCAATAGTTATTATAGACATTAATGATATGAAAGAATGTGTAAAACCAGAATCAAATAGTATATTCATTATTTTTGAACTAACAACAAGTGTACTAGTCACCACATCATTGTTATGTTCCTGCTTTGTAGTAGTGTTAGAATATGCCCTTATTTGTTTCATTGGAGGTTGTTGTTGTTGATTAAAAAAGTCAACTAAAGGATGATTGTTGATATGAAACTTCTTCTATTCTTCTTCATTATTGGGATTATATATATCCCTTCAACTGTTATTATCCATATTCCCATCTCTTTCAGATTTGAAGCATATCTTTGTTTCATTTATGAAGATTCTAGGATGTTTCTTCCAACAATTTTTCAACACATATTGAATTCCATATTTCATATTTTTGTCGATGGTCCCATGAGACCATTGAGAGTCTCTGATCACCATTTAACCCTAAGGGAAAAATTAAAAATCTCGTAATACATTTCAATGTCTTGGATCACAATCACTGTCATAGATTCCTCTTTAGTTTACTAAATAAAAGATCAACCGTTATTTTTTATTTCATAAAAAATCGAGGGGTATCATTAATGCCTGGTGATGTTTTCCTCATACAATCTAATAGACTCATATTCCTTTTGTTTGAATCCATGGAACTCCATGTCCATCTTAAGATGGAGTGTTCAGAAAAATAATTGTTGAAAAATACTTTCTTGAAATCTTCCCATATCATGGAATCAATTTCTTAATTGGACATTGTGTTCTGGATCATTGTCCACCACTGATCAGCATCCCCATCAATATGATATTAGGCTAGGAAAAATCAATCTTCTTCTGAGTAGTAGAGGAAAATAATATATTCCAAATGTAATTAATCCATTGTTCCTTGATAATGGGATCAATAGATCCACTAAAGATAGGATGCTTTTGATTCATAACGGATTTAACCACAACATTATCTATAATAGAAGAAGGAGGGCGTTCCACATGATTCATGTTATTATTACTAACATGAGCCAGCTGAGTGAGTACTGTCATGAAATTTTGAGCACCTGTTCCCATCATATTTGGAATATCAGTAGAAAAATCGTTACATTGCACATCAAATTGATTATTTTCATATGTTATCATATTTCAAACCTTTAAATAAGAAATGAAACTAAAATTAGGGGGCTTGAATACATTGAAAATAATCAATATAAGAAAACATTCATTATTGAAGGATAAAACTATAAAGAGAAGTATATCCTAAATTTTTATTCACGAAGATTCAATCTTGGTTATCCATAGTGACAGAATTATCCCTAGGTTAATTACCAAATCTCTCTATTCCTAATATATAAATATAACTAGACCATTATCTGATACGTAATAAAGTGACCCTATCATTTTACACATATTATTAAATTATAATAATCATAATTAACCATTAAATTACAAGTCAAGGATTGTAAATTCTAGTGTCTCTGGATGACTAGGTACATAAATCCAAAAAAATATGGATATATAATAGAAAATTTTTATATTTATCATTTCTAAAGATATCCTATAATCCATTATAATTCTACATATACATAGGATAACCTGGGGAATACATGAAAAAAACGGATGATCCTAGAATCCTAGTAAGGGTATAAACATAGGAATAAAGAAAAAATGGGTTAGAAGGAATACCTTGATGACATAAAAAGTCATATAACATGAATACACAGATGGTAGAATAATATATAAAGAATTGGTACATTTAATAATATCATCATAGGAATGTGGAAACACAATACAACATGAAATAAGCTCGATTCAAGGAAAAATTCCATAACCATTGTACAAGGTAGACAAGGTCCCATAAAAAATTAGGTTCACTCCTTATCCCTATATGATGTCTCATGTGACTAATCATTACCCAATGAATTGGATTTCTATCATTTCACACCCATCATAACATGATCATGCATATATGTTCCACATGAAGAATAAAACATGACGTATAAACCTAAGGGATACCCAAGGAATGAATTTGGAATCTTAAGTTGGTTATAAGGTATAACCAAAGGGTGTATCATAAAATTGTTCCTGAAATAATGGATTCATATCAAAAATTGAAATTTATAAACAAAGTAATCATAAAAAATTATAAATTATTTCCAAAATATGTAAATGTTTTAAAACATATTTCGGAACGTTTATAAATGAGCCACTTTAGTGTTGTTTAAGGGAAAACATCGAAGAGTCATACAAATGGAGTAGTCATCAATTTTTGTATAAAACCAATAATTAACCAAGATTTATTTTTATGATGATATGAGTGATTTTCAAAAATTATGTTTCGTATAAAATAGATTATGTATGGTACATGGAAATGATTAATACTTTTAGAAGTTCCTTTTAATTGGGTCTTCTTATAAAGTGGAAATTGGGAGGGAACCTTATAAAACATGTATTTCCCCAACAATGAAAGATATTATGATCAAAAAACATAATTTTGGAATATATAAATATATTTAATAATAATCACATAAAAATGGTGAATAATTACATTTGGTTAAATAGGTATAATGTGTAACCCAAAAGTAAAAATGGAGGTTCAGAAAGAACACCTTACCTTATGTTCAAAAGTGTTATTCACTTGATGTTAATGTCTTTTATAATAAAATTAAATCCATTAATTTATTAATTTATATCCTTTTATACATTTAATATATTTAGTATAATTTTATTATGTTCATTTATGGCCATTCAGAGGAGATATAAGATACACTTTTATCATTTGAGATCATTCATTTCATTAGTTTCCATGATTGGTTGATTTGTATAAATGTTTAAAAGATCATGTCAAATGGGATCAGAAATCTAGAATAGTACTTATATTTTATTATTGAACATACATAATATTAAATGGTTATATAATTAATTGGTTGTTTAAGGTATGATAAATCACTATATAAGATGTTAGTGTCAATCATATAGATTATTTTGGTAGTTTTCTGATCATCACAAGGTAGTTTTATTTCATTATTAATTATTGTGTATAAATACATTGATTCAAAACATTAAAAGGGTTCAAAAATAAATTTTAATATAATTACCAACCATTATAATGGTTTTATGTCTAGCCTTGATATTAGTAATGGAAAATTAAAACTTTTCAAACTCGAAGGTGATAACTCAACACCTCACGGACAATATTTTCATTTTTATAATAATAGGAAGAAGATAAGATATATATTAGTGGATTTAAATTACCATAATAAATTTATAGTATATATAAGATACTATATTTATCATGCATGCTAGAACCGAGGGGTAAAAGAGTATAAAAAAAAGAAAATAAATCCAAATGAAAATAAAGGATGTGAAAGTGGTTTTATACAACTTGAAATCTTCTCCTTGAGAACATCCTTAGGGAAAATAGTTTTGGTATATTGTAGAGACCAAAACCTCCTGGATGTGAGTAAGGGGATTAGAAATACTATTGGGCAAAAAATTTACAATCGTCAAGGCTTAATTTGTGTGAGTAGAATAAGTTGTGAGGGGTTGTATTTGTAGTGGAGGAGAGGGTGTTTTTTGATTATTTTACATAATATTTTATTATTTTAGCTCAGGAAAAGTCATAGTTTGAATTATTATGACTATGTGTCATAACAGTTGTATGTGATTTTGAAATATTAGTTCTTACCTCATCCATACATAATCCAAGACTGAATAATTCATGTATTTATCTTATACAGTAAAATACAGTATTTCACTATTCGCTAAAAAAGAAACTATTTTATAAAAATATCAAAAAGTCACCCCACCATTTTCAACGCATGGAATTCTAAAATTAGCTCTATTTAATAAAAATAATTTTTGAATATTATAAATTCAATTTTTAATTAAGACCATCATTTAATTGAAATTTACCAATTTTAAAATTACAACTGGTTTATAACACTTGGTAAAATTAATTAAGGTCTCGTAAAACTATCTTATAACCATAACAAAAACTAAAATGCTAATTTATGAACCTATATTATGAAAAAAAAATCTTTTAGGTCATTATATTAACTATGAAATTCCAAATAAACATTTATGTCACAAAAAAATAAAAATACATAATTTATCATTTTCAAAAAAATAAATTTATATATACTATGATATAATTGTATCATATTTTCATTTATAATATGAATAATTTTTTTATGTACTTTTATTATTGAATTTACTATTCCATTTCCTAACATACTATTCATAAGGATCATATTACCATTCCATTGGGTTAAGACTATTCCATTATTATAGGATCCTAAATTTCATTCATTCTTCATTAATATTGTATTTTTGATCTGTATATGATTTATAATCTATGAAATAAATATAAGAAGGAACATTTCATTGATAGAATTATACGCCGTAATAAAATATATACATCAGCATCCTTATATATATGTTTATACGTGTATATAACTCTTTTTACTTAAACATGTATGCATTTTCATATACCCATATAAGCAAACCTAACCCCATTATAAATATTTGTAATTCCATGGGTGAATATATATAATGGGAAAAATTGTATAGGTATATGCCTACCTTTTAATACTCATGTGTGTCACTTTTGGAAAAGAAAATAAGAAACCACTGTGGAATGGTCCAACACACATAATGAAAATTACTAGAACTCAAAAACTACAAAATCCCCAAATGAAATCTGAGAAATAAATAGTAATGAAGGAAAACATAAGAAACATTAATGAAGGGTGGACCGAAACGGCCTGAAATTCATAACCTTTGTTGGAATATTTTGGAAGACAAACAAGTCTAGCTCGAGAGAGACATTTCATACCCTAAAAATGATAGAAAAAAACAGAAATTCAGATCAACCCCATCCTTAGGGTTCGGCCAAGGTGGGTAGGGAAATAGGGAAGAAAATAATTCCAACCCAATGGAAGATAATGGATCCAAGAGTCTTACCTCGAAACATTAACCAGATAACCATAAAAAAATATAGTAGAATCACCAGATAAGGATGGATTTGAGTAGGGGCCCCACATACATGACCAAATGGTCCAGGGGGTGTGATGTGTGAGTATGGTGGGGGGAGGGTGTTATTAGTTTTATTTTATTTTATTTTAATTAATTAATTTTTTTTAAAAACAATGCACTTGGTTTTGGTTGCACCACAAGTTAAACCGTATACCAACTATGTGATGGATAGATCATAGGTACATCCATAGTAGAACAATCTGTATGGTCTAGATGAACGGCTTGGATAAAATATGTGTAGATCATATTCTTTACATCTTTTCACTACCACAATCTGCATAGTTTGCTGCTCTGGGTGCATGGTTTCAGACAAAGCGTGCACCCTATACAGACCCTCCAACCAATGATTTTTAGGGTCTGGAACTCCCAAAACCAAAAGAGACACCTGAGGGACTACTCAGGACATTACCAAATCCTAAAAAAATAAAGGTGTTCTAAAAATCAGAATTATCTTTTAAATCGCTGTTTTATAAACACCACTTCTACTAAATTCAAAAGATTAAATTCCCTTGAAATATAACATAGCTCAAAACATGAAATGTTATAATCTGGGTTATTCTACCACCTAAAATCATGTTCATAGGTTGTTAATCTTGATAATAATTAAATTCTAGTCTAGTTCATGACTCCCTAGAAAATTTAGGGTTTTTCCTATGATTATTTTTATAAAAAGTTTTTATAACAGGTTATCACACAAATACAATAGATTTTATCTTGGTAGGTACCAATCTTCTCACATAGTGCAAATTTTTGATGAGTGGAGTTAGATCTTGGTGATATGAACCACTATAAAAACAATGTGTTCATTTTTTTATTTCCTCAATACTTAATATCTCGAAAACTGCACTCACTATTATTTGTTTAATTAATAAACTTAATTCATTAATTATTCTGAATGTTTTTAAATGGTTGTTCACTCCCATCCCCCATTCTAGTCAGTTTTTTCCATGAATATTGATCCAAAATTTTTGTAAGGAGACTTACACCCAGTGCACTCAGGAGGTATTTTTCAAAAATATCCATGTTTGTGAAGAACAAATGGATGAATGCCCCCTCTGGCACTCCTTTCTCTTTATTATATTATTATTACCTTCTCTACAGAGTGTTCATATTTCCCATATATATTCATATGGGGTTTCGATGGATTGTGATTATTAACATTTTCATGTATTTATGGATAAAGTATCCTATATATTTTTATAGGATTGATGTGTATTTTTTGTGATGTATTGAGGTATAATACAAGACATACATATTTGGTTGCTTCTAAGAATTACTCAATTACTCTCTAAAGATGTGCAATGAGACTTTGTGATGATTTCTCATATAGGATTCATGGAATGATACACTATCCCATGTTGATTTCACTTGGAATAATTTTGGGGGGAGATGGACAAGGAATTGTGACAATATTGGAGATTAGTAAACCAGTGGGGAAGTAATAAAGTTGTCCCTTATTTGGATACTATATTATATATTCTATTTTGTTTTATACATGGAGAGAGATACCAATGGTGAGTTTAGGAACCTAACATACCTAAATATTTGATGATTTACATTTACTTATTTTTCACGGAAATTTAATATGATTTATTTATCTTTCGAATGAGATGATATGTGAAAGATCTTATTGATTATATATCTTATTTTTACCGTATGTATATGTAAATTATTTTCCAGGTTAGTAGGAGTAGGTTGGTGATTGGTTTTGACATTACTAGCTCTTATGTTGATTGAGCTCTTTTTGGTATTTGATGTCGCTACCATGTTTACCATTCAGTAATTCTAGTTTCTTTTTTAAGTTGTTCTGTTAAATGAAATTATATACATGTATTTGGGATCCATATATTTTTTATGAGAATGATTTATTGGGTGTCTCTATATTACCTCTCTTTAGTCATGGACTTTTAGAGTTCAATTCATCCCTTTTCTGTGTATAATATGACCTTGGTACTTTTCCCCTACTAGTAGCCTATTAGAGGTGAACTTCAGGTGACACTACTTCCCTTCTCCCAGTACCATGCTATGAAGGGTACCTTTTGGGTAGGAGGATCAAGACAATATTTTTTCTTTTTTGTGATTTTATTAATATCATGAAAATCGGTGTAGATACACATTGAACCATAAATATCCCTAATGAAGATGATTCGAAAATCCTATGGTGAGGCACTCAGGTTTAAAAATCCCTAACTAGATTCTCTTGTAACTACTTTTTCAATTCGTCAAACTCAATGATGTTCATTCTCTAAGGGGTCCTGGATATGGTTAGAGATCAAGGTATATGATCAATTGGGAAATAAACATCCACAACCACTGATCCGGGCAAGGGATGTGCCAGCTTTTATCAGCACTAAGAAAAAAAGCATTTGAAAAATATAGACTCTTATCAGCGCTAGCTAAAAACATTGATAAAGGTAGAATTTACCAGCGCTACAAAAATGCGGATAAAGGTGTATCATTTATCAATGATATTCTCATCACTGATAAATTTTTTTAACATAAATATTATAAATATATATATAAATATTATATTTCTAATAAAAAATAATTTTTATTTATAATCATTAATTAAAAGCTACATGTTTATAATTAATATTTATTTAAAATAATTCAAATAAATATATTATTTTTTAATGTATTTATATGATTGGAAATAAATATATAAATTTATATATTTAAATAATTTTCAAATTATAATAATTTTTTAAAAATAATAAATATATTTATTATATTTATAATTACATATTTATAATCTTATATTAAAAATTTTGAAATATATTTGTTTATAATTATAATTGTATAAATAATAATATAATTAAATATATATATATATATATATATGTCTCCAATGAAATTAGTTGATAAATATTTTTATTAAGAGATAATGATTACAATCATGGACATGATTGTTTTTATTTATGTTCATACGTTGATGCGTGTGAATGTATAATTCAAATTATATGGTAATAAGATTATTTTTGGTCATGATTGTGTGTTGTGACCACAATATTGTGACATGTAAAAGTGATTATTATTTGAATGTTTATTTGATTAATAGGGAACACACTAGTTCATCTATAAATAAGAATTGATAGGTTTAGAGTATACGTTTTTAATAAAAATTACTAAGGGGTGATTTAGTAAATAGTTTTATGAATATAAATTAATTTAAAGAGATTAATATTTCTGAAAGAGTTAGATTTTTAAAATATATGTCAAGTATTTGATCATTTCTAAGTTACTACACATCTAGAGGAGTTCCTTGTTCTTAATTGATCATTAGTTTATTGGAGTAATATTTTGATTGGGGGTTAACCAATAACTTGGGTACCCACAAACCCTAAAACATTGAAAATAAGACATAAATATGACATAACAATAATAATTTCATGATTCATCCCCTAAGAATGAAGTAAGGTTAGTAAATGAACACTGAAATCTAAAATGTTTGGGAATGAAGAGAAGTCATATGTTATCCAATCAGAACAACACAAGTCGCACACTTAAAATCACCCACCAATCGGTTATAAAATAATAAGTTTTTCAATTAAATGAATAAAATCATGTTAAGATAAATATAATATAATAATTCAAAACCCAAAAATATAGCAAAAAATTATATAATTTTTTTCTAGAACGCCCTGTTCACGTGCGTGGATCCCTCTCAACGATCACCAACTGCTTAGCTCAACATCAGGTGGAGGAGGTAGCTCGGGTGGAAATCCTTCCCCATTGTTGATCCCCCCTAAGGATAAAGGCCTTAAGAACTTATTTGATGAACAGAGGTCTCCCTTGGAACTCCAAAACGACATAGATTTTATTTTGGTTCTAAAATGCAAATGGGTAGCCCAAGGTGGCATTTTATAGGAAAATTTGAGGGTTGTTTTTAACACCCTGATTTTGAGAAACCACTTAGCCCATGGGTTTTTATGGAAAAACAATCGTATTTCCCTTTTTTACAAAACTAAAAGTTGTAACGCACCTCATGACTATCTCCAATGATTTGTTTTCACCATTTGGACAATCAAATCATGAGGTATTGACAGAACATAGCACACCACTTTTGACTTCATGGAGATTCGGTGCACTGGAAAGATCATGTTGTTTGGGCCACCAGATGGCTGAATGAGGATTGGTTTCCTTCATATGGAATGTAGAAAAATTCATTTTGGACTAAATAACAATGGTTTAGCACATTGGATTCAATTTTTAGTATCATTGTGTGGTTTTTTCCACTAGTGTCTTTGAATCTTGCGTAGATTGCCCCATTTTTCATGAACTTTGTCATGGGCCCTCCAAATCACCTCCACATTCAATGAAATAATCAAAAAAATTAAAATTTCAATTTTTAATAGTGATAAACAAAAAATTATTGAATTCAAAATGTACTGAAATTTGTCATAATATTTGGAATTTACAATACAAATTCTGTTTAAAATAGAGGTGTATGGGTGAAAATTAATGAGTGAATCGCAGTGGGATTATGTTCCAAATGTTACGTTTATCAATATTATGATGATGCAAACGTATGTTATGTATTCATGACTCATGAATGTTCATTTATACATTGAAACCCTTATTAATCATGCTTTTTATACATATTTGATGACTCATTTTTATAATCTATACCTTATTAGGTATAATTCATTCATCTTATACCCATTTTCTTATTTTGCTCACACAAATAATTTTAAAATTATAAAAAATATATTTATTATATTTATAATTATATATATTCTTTTTAAATATATATATATATTTAATTGTAATTCTAACTATATATATAAAAATAATTATTAAATTACAATAAATATATTTATTATTAGTTTATAAATATATTTTTTAACAATTATATACAAATATTTATAAATATATTAATTTATAATTATAATTATAAATATATATAAGTATATATTTAAATAAATATTAAATTATAATAAATATATTTTATATATTTTTTAATTACATATATTTATATATTAATAAACATATATGAATACATAAATATGTTTAAAATTATATACAAATATTTATAAACACATTTATTTAAAATTAGTATTATAAATATATATATATATAATTATGAAATTATAATAAATATATTTAATATATATTGGTAATTTTATAAATATATATAATTATATAAATATATTTATAAAAATTTATATTAATAAATAAATATATATATATATATATATTTATTTATTTGAATAATTATAAAATTATAATAAATATATTTATTACACATAATTATAAAATTATAAATAAAAAATATATATTATTTATAATTTTATAATTATAAATAAATATTTATTTATTTATTATAATAAGTATATGTAAATATATATTTATTTAAATATCTGTAAAATTATAATAAATATATTTATTATATTTCTAATTTTATAAATATAAATGATTAATATATTTATTATATATAATTATAAAATTAAAAATACAATCAATATTTTTATAATAATTTATATTGATTTACAAAAATATATATTTATGTAAATAATTATAAATTTATAATTAATATATTATTTATATTTATTTAAATATTTAAATATGTATATATTTTTTTATAATTATAATTATAAATAAAATAAATATTTTTATTATAATTTTATAATTATGAATTAATATATATGTATTTATAATTTTTATAAATTTATAAATTTATATAAATATATAAATATATATATATTTTTATAAAATTATTTATTATATACATAATTATAAATAAATATTTATTTATTTATTATGTATATTTTTATAAATATATATAATAATATGAATAAAATATTGACATTAGATCTTTATCAGCACTAAAAAAAACTAATAATACAACTCATTATCAGTGCCTGAATGTTTGGCGCTGATAAAGACACATTTTATTAATGCTTTTTAGCATTTATAAAGATACCGTTTTATCAATGCTAAACAATTCTGATAAAGAGGTGTTTTCAGTGCTTTTGATTTTTGGGCAGATAAAACTAATCTTTATTAGGGTTTTTAGGCAATGACAAATGCCTTATCCCTTTTTTTAAAAGAAGACAAACCGGTTTTCTTCTCTCGTACACCTTCACGCTCTTGTGGAAGCTGCTGCTCCCACGCCACCTCTTTCGACGAACCCCGTCGTCGCAATGCCACCGCTGCACTGCTCTACCACTCTTTCCAAACCATACCGGTTCCATCATGCCGCCACTCTCATTGAATTGTATTCCCTCAATTTTTACTCTCATTGAACCCCATTGCCTCCTCACCGAACCCCACTGCTAGCCCATATCTTTTGTGACTTTTATGAACATTTTCAATGAATCAAGACCGTCAAAACAAATGGTATGATATTCAAATATATTTTTATTTATTTCTCAAAAAATTCCCTTCGTGGTTCAATTTTTTTGTTATTCTGAAAATATAGTGTGTGTGGCACCCCCTTTATGTTATTCTTGTGAAATTTTTTGGGATTTTAGTTATGTTCTTTTATTGTTGAATGTTAAATATGATTATAGTAAATTGATATACTCTAGTTATGTTATGATAATTTTTGTTTAGAAAGATTTTATTTAATTTTGATGAATGTGATGTACCAAAATTTGGATTTTATGTGTCGGGTATAATTAAAGATCTTTTTTTGAAAATGTTTTTATACTAATGAGAGAGTTAATATAGTAATGCTGGTATATGGGATCATTCAAGGGGTATAAGTAAGGATTGGAATTAATTGGATTTTTTGGGAAGTCTTCCAATAAAATTTTATGTCCTGATGATTTGGTAAGGTATTATAGATTACTATAATAAATCATTGAAATTTGTAAATTTTGTTAGTCATTAGTTTTGAAGTCTTATTCAGTGCTGTTGGAATTTTGAGTTAGGGTTCCCTATATTTTTTATGATAAAAAATAAAAATTCCTCCTAGATTTTCTGACATGGATGGAGAGTTTTGATTTAGTAAAAATATAGATATTTCTTTTGGGTGTGTATTTAGTTACTTTTATTATGTGTCTAGCTATAGTCAATGGTACATTAAATATGGTTATAATATTCGAATTCATATTAATCCAAAGGTTGTAAGACATGATAATTAGACACTTTTAGGTATTAGTAATGTCATAAAAGAGATTCAGTATCAATTTAAAGCAATTTACACACAATGTGTAAATTTTAATAGATTCATGGTTGGCCAAAATATGTATTTTACAATAGGGGTTATTTTTTGATATGTTCTTAGGTTATCAAATTGAGAATCAAAATCTTGTATTTTGGAAAAAATTTCACCATTCTTTCTTTTTTACAATTATAATGATTTTTAAAATGTGTTTTTAGTGAATACTTTCATTCCTTAATATATAGACAAATATATGTATTTTAAATTTAAATATAATGTTAATTTTAGAAAATATGATCCATTTTAAATTGAATATGGAAGGTAAAATCATAATATTTCAAGTCGGATTTTAGGATTTATTTTCAAATGATTATAGAAATATATATTTGATTTAATACACATTCAAGGAATTCACGTTTTTCATGATTTTACTTATATAAAAAGAAAATCACAAGGATAGTGTAATACTTGAGATGTCAGTTTAATAAAAATTTAATTTTAATAGACATTGTACAATACATGTTTATCATTTTCCTTATTATAATTCAAAAAAACTACAAAATTAATGTAATGAACTAACTCAGGTTAACTTCCCATGTCACCCGAGTCGATTTGTCACAAGGCCCGAAGTACATTCCTGATCTCCATAGGCCTGAAAGAACAAATGAGGGAATCAAACACATATGAGATTGCAATTATATGATGAATCCCTAAGAGTAATATATGTATTATTTAGAAACTATGAATGTAATTTGTTTGGACCAATGAGAGAGGAATTATGAGAGTAAATCATAAGGGTGAAAAATGTGAAACCATTACCATATAATCAAAAAATAGAAGTCCGATGATAATCCCTATGACGATATCATGTGGAAAAAATGGGTATGAAAGTTGGTAACCATTACTGAATTTGGATATTGAACTTTGGTTTTGAATTTTCCGACCACTTGAATTGAAAATTTATATTTTATGCTGGGAAAATTCCATGGGTTTTTTGGAAATTAACTTTTTATCCTTAGGGTTTTAATAAAAATTACCTTCTTTGTAATTTTTGGTAATGTTCACCGATTTAAAATTATCATTTTATATCCCAAAATTTCAAAAATAAAATATTTCTATACATTTATTTGAAACCATCAAATTCAAATTTAAATTCCTAAAAGTGTGGGAGAGATATTTCAATCCATTTAAAATTCGATTCAAAACCCCTTCTTAAATTTTAAATTATAGTTTACGCCCTTCTTTAAAAATCTAGTCACTTTTTCCATTAAAAATCATTTACTAACATCACCTTAATAAATACTATGGGTCTCATGGAAAAAAATTGATTTTCTTAAATGTATGTATTGTAGTTTTAAAAAATATAAGAATGTCATTTTTTATTTTTGAATGAAATATTTTATTAAATAGCCATATTTTATAATATGAAAATATTTGGAAAATAATATAGCATTTTTATTTCAATTATATCAAAGCTATATATATTGATTTCTTCCAATAAGTATATTTTGTTTATATGGGATGATAAAAAAATTCTATATTACATTTTTCATTCATGAAATTAATGATTTCCACTTCATTTGAACATGTTTTTAGAATTTATTAATTATAACATTAATATTAAAAAATTAAATTGGATGTATATGAATAAATAAATAATATATTTAAATCATATGATGAAAGCGTATAAAGATGGAGTGAATCGGATTTTCATGATTGAAAAAGATCATGAATATGAACCTTCTTAATGCCTTTGTCTATGTATACACTTTTGTTATTCATTACTAGTTTGTCCATATGAGCTATAAGAACACATGATCATTCTCAGAATTAAATATAGTTATAAATGTTGAAATACACAAAGAGAAAAAGATAATATAGATAGTCATTTGTAAAAAAAAAATATATAGATCGTTTGATTTGATTACAAGTGTGGAAAACAAAGAATAATATATCATGGTTGTGATTATAGGTGTGAATTATGATGAAGATCATACTGAGGAAAAGACATGGAAAATTGAAGATGGAATTCACGATTGAAACGTATTGTTTTAGTTGTTAAAGAGTTGTGAAAATATTAATTTTTATGTTGGTTGTAATAAATATACAGTATTTTCAGTTGTAGTGAAACTGTATAATTTGAATGTAGGAAATATATGGAGTGATACTAGATTTACTGAACTAATTTTTTTCATTAATGATATGCTCCTAGAAGATAATGAGCTCCATAGATGAACATACTATACCAAAAAATGATACATTAAATGGGTATTATCTCTGAAATAATACATGTCTTTTCAAATTACTGTATACCATTTATTAAGGACCAAGATTCACTAATAGAATGCCCAATGTTTGTTGATTCTTTATACTAGAAAGAGTAATTGACTCATACAAATGTTTTATGGAACATTCCTATCATTCTAATGATTATGTGCCAATATATAATTAAGGATACTCTAGGGCAGTTTACGTGATATACAAATACAATAAATAGATATGGGAAACCACGTAACCCAATAGACTCTCCTCAATGATTGAAATTTGATTCTAAATATCCAGAATTTTGAAACAATATGATAATCCTTAATCTTGCACTATCTACAGATTGAGAGAATCCTTTTGGTTTTGAAAGAATAATTCATAGTACATGGATTGTTATGTCGGTAAATTATAACAATCCACCAGAATTATTCATAAAACAAAAATACATCAAGTTTTATATGCTTATATCAGGACCAAAATAATTGGGTAATGATATTGATGTTTATTTTTCTCTATTGAAAGATGATTTAAAGTTACTGTTGGAATTATGTGTTACATTGTATGATTGCTAACAATTTTATGATTTCATGTTGAGATATATGTTGTATGGGATGATAAATCACTCTTATACTAACAAATGTTTTTAGGATATAACATTAAAAGAACTCAAGGGTGTCCCATTTGAAAAAAATGTACACAACCAATTAGCATTAAACATTAATCGATGACTGTGTTTCTTGTAAATCACATATTTCTACCCCAATAGATTATGTACTGATATTGGAGATATCAATTGATGGAATTTTAGAAGAATTTACAATACCGTCTCCATTAAAAGGTGATCAAATTTTTGATAATGCAAAATATGAAGACACAACTTTTGGTAAACTAATTTTGAAAACCCTTATGAAAATTGGTTAAAAAAATAGAATAATTTTTATTAATTTACCTTGATAGAATTTTATTTATGTTATAAATATCCTTCATATTATGCATGATGAAAAAACATTTATTAATGTTGAAGTTATTAATTTTTTTATAACTTCTAATATACTATATATACTAATTTTATAATAAATGTGAAAAATTTGTGTGAAATGTTAATGTTTAAATATTAAATATAATTTTAGAGCACTATTTGAATTCGTCCAGTATAATATATGTTTATTGTTTTAATATTAAATCACAACCTACTTATCCAAATTTAATGTATTTTGTTTCTTAGGAATCCTCATTAATATAAAACATTTCATTAGAAGCGATATGGGTTCAATTCTGCCATTTAGAGGGACATATTGTCCATATAAAATAGGCCCAAATAATCTGTGAAGAAACTGAACAATCCATGAAGATATAATTAATTGGCACACTCTAGATTTCAAAATCTTATAATTCTCATGCAGGGGAGAAGGACATTTCAGTTTCACCTGGATAAAGGTTTCAAGGCCCAAAACCATAGACAAGGGGCCCAACTAAGTAATTTAATCTCATCCCACCATTCTATCTAGGAAATAAAATTAGCAAACAATTATTTCCTTTCTTCCTAGAAGAAAAATCCATTTGAGCTGAGATTTCGTAGTGTTAAAGATGTAGTTGGGGTTTGGCTTAGTGGTATGCACCCCGTAATCTTACATGAAAAATAGGGGTTCAATACCCATTGGGTGCAGGTTACTATAGCGGTACTATAGCAGTGGCGATACTATAGATTAGCGGGTACTATAGCAGCGGTAGGGCACTGTAGCAGTGGCGGTACTGTGTGGTACTATAGCAGCCAGGTTACTATTCACAGAATGGCAATTGGGCCAAAACAACTGGGCCTACGGGCTATGTAATGGGCTACAAGACCACTAGGCCTTCGGGCTATGTCATGGGTCTCCCTCTACCCATTTAAAATAGGTCTTTGATTTTCTTTAATAATAAAATGAGGCTCTTGTCCCAACCTTTTAAAAAAATAATATATAAGAGGCCGACATTGTTGAAATACGTGTTAAAATTTGAGGTCATATTCTTATTCAAAACCCATTAAAATTTTATCCTTTAAAAAGTTTGGATTGAAATGGGATGATTAAAATTGTTTAATTAACGACCATAACATTGCATCCATAAGTCCAAATACCTCCAAATTTATACAGTAGTCAGAAAAAATTCATATATACAACATTGAAAAAAGTGATAGATCTCGATTCAGCTATATTGATGTCTAAATCATCGATCCAAGTGGATGAGTTGTTTTGGAATGAAAACTATCCACCAGATTAGGCTATAAATACATTATCTCATATCCTTTCAAAAGTGTTGGTTTCTCAGAGGGAAGCATAATATATTGTCCGGACCAATGCCTTTACGAAGGCTTGGAATGACATTCCATATTCATTTTTCCATTTTAGAGTTTGTTCCTCCTCTATTTTTTTCATTTACTTTTGTGTTGTCCTTCATTTGTAATCATGTTAGTGTTTGTTTTTGTAATTATTTTTCAATGAAAGGTTATTCTTATTCATCTATTATTATAATAAAAATTCTATTAAATAATATTAAGGTTCTTAAAATAATTTAAATATAGTTTAATCCATGTACCTAATTGTGCATTATCATTCAATATAAAGTCAGTAGTTAATCCCCTTCAGTGTTTTTGTGTGTATGTTCGACGCACAAAACTTTTCTTATCCCTTTATTTTTATCGACTTATTAATTAATCACCATAAAAATATTTTACAAGATTAATAACCAAATTAATGGATGAGTAAATCTATCATTGGGGTGAGTCATTTTGTATATATGTTAAGCGATTGAGAGCTTTTGCTCGATGTGTATTCTTTAATTTATAATTTTGTATATTGGACCTAACATGTCATGGATTAATGACATATTTTGTTTAATGTTTGGATTCCATGGATTATTGAAACTATAAATTCACTACTAAATTAAGTACTGATCGATATTAGAATCCCAGTTATGTAAAGGATTGGATAAAATCCTTAACACTTAGGAATTCCAATCAACGTCGAAATGTAAAATGGGTGTTAATTTAATGCAATACAAATAAAGGCTCAAGGATATCACAAGCTTAACATAATATTGATTAACAAACTTCAAAATTTATCAAAATGTTGATTCCATATTAGTTAATCAATCATTTATTTTAAGATCTACAGACTAACCCTTCCAATTAAAATACAACCTACCTCAAACAATCGACTATTAAAAAGTATCATTGTCAAGGACTCAACCCAAAAACTGTTATAGACCTTTGCATAGCACTAAAACCTTTTGTCGTTGATAATAAACAATCCTACAAGCTATCAAATGGTTCCATTTCTGAGGATGGTGGAATTAATTAGTCATTAGTTTTTGGTTATATTAAAGAAACAAAAGAAAATTTAAAAATAATTGAAATATAACACAAAGAAAAACCTGCCTTCATCTTTCTTCCAAAATCTCTTTGAATGACCTATATCCTCCTAAACAATCCATCAAATTTTTTGACCTTAAAATTGAGATAATAGTTCTCTAATATAGGAGGAACAGATGATACAATCTACTCATTCAAGAACATGTCCTTGTCCAACCAGTTGAATTAGATATGGCCAATCCTTTGGAACAAACACATAAAGGACATGCTTCCAATTATATGAATTACCAACTTGTTGGTATTAAATATACATTCATTGAGGATAACATCAAACTAAAATCTGGTTTGATTCATCTTCTCTCTCAATTTCATGGGCTATCCTGTGAGGATCCACATCTCCACCGTAAAGAGTTCCAAGTGGTGTTCTCTACTGGAAGACACAAGGGGTTTCTGAAGAAAAAATCAAAATACGATAATTCATTTTCTCCCAATCTAACACTTCTATTTCATGGATTTACTACCTCCCTTCGGGTTCCATAATGACATTGAATGACATGAAGCATCAATTATTTTAGAAATTCATTCTTGCTTCTCGTACTACTTATATCTAAAAATAAATAAGTGGTATTAGACAATTCCCTAATGAATCACTCTGTGAGTATTAGGGGAGGTTCAAAAAGCTTATGGAAACCTTACAAACCCCCAAATACCTGACCAACTCTTGATATAATACTTCTATGAGGGTTTATTTTCTATAGATAGAACCCTCAATCATGTGCAAGTGGCATGGCTCTGGTTGATAAAACTCTTGCTACTGCAAGATATCTCCTAAATAACATGGATGAAAACACACAGAAATTCCATACTCGAGCACATGATCATTTCAAACTTGCCCAAGGTAGCCAATCGATAGAGCCAAGCAAGATGACAGAGAGGATGAGTGAAATTACATGTCCTAAGCGGCAACTTGCAATCACATCCAAAGACCCAACCTCATCTTCTCCACAATATTTTTTCTATGGACCTATCAAGAACTGTGGAATCTGTAGCTCCCCATCTCAATAATCTGACACATGACCAAAAATTCAAGAGGATACAACTGATTCATTTGGACCAATAGAGCTCAATGAAAAATATGCTCAGAGAAAAAAAAACCCTAAATTATCAGGTCAGTTTGTTACAACCTCTAACCAACCTCACTAGGAGCCCTTTTCTTCTTCTTATAACAAATGATTAAGGTATGGACACCCTATCTGTTATCCTCCTAAATTCCCTCCTCAAAACTCAAACAAGTTCTAATATCCTTAAGGTTTTGGTAAATTCTAACAATTGTACACTTTTTTTCCTCATCCTCAATGTTTAAATACTCCTCTTACTCCTCCAGGATTCTACTATCCTAGTGAGCCATCCCAATTCCTAGGCAAAAACAATCGCTATCACAAGACCCAAAATCAAGGCATTCCCAATTCAAGACATGAATCTTCTTCTATAAAACTATTTGAATGTGTAGAGGGAGATATTTCCTCCTTCACCCATTCTATCCTTAAAAACATTTAAACAAAAATTGGTCAAATCTCATCCCACCTAATCTAGAAACAACTATCAAATTATTCAAAACTCCCAACTCAACTATTAACCATCCCCAAGGGGAATGTAAGTGAAATTTCACTTACACTAAGAGAGAAAATTACTATGCCTCAATATAAGTCTTCAATATCCCCTTTAAATGTTGACCTAAAAAATGAAAATAAGAAAAAACATGAAAAAGAAATATGAATCGATTCCCCTACAAGCTTCCATTCCACTTAGGAACCCAATTCTTTTTCCTCTAGCTGTTTCTAACCAATGAAGTTCCTTGTAAACCAATACTGAAATGATTGACATTTTTAGACTTGTTTAATTCAATAGACCCCTTTTATATGCCACAATACAAATCCCTATGTCTAAAATGTTTCTTAAGGAATTTCTCACTCATAAGAGGAAACATAGGACCATAAAAAATGTTTGTACTCAGCATTTTATTCATATAAAGTGAAAATATCTAGGGACCTTTATGGTTAAATTCCAAATTGGAAGTTCCAACTTCGATGATGCACTCATAAACCTAGGATCTTCAAATAATTTCAGGACCAAATCCATCTTCTCCAAACTTGGTCTAGGTCCCATAAATCCAATGATTTTTTACATTCAACTTTCCAATTGAAGCACAACCAGTACTAAGGGAATAATTGGGGATGTCCTTGTACAAGTCAATGATCTTATAATCCCATCCAAATACTATTTCCTTGACATAGAAGGTGAGACAAATTCATTCCAATCTCCTCTGATTCTTGGAAGACCTTTCCTTATGAGATCTAAAACCCACATTTATGTCCATACTGGTATCTTATCCATAGAATTTGGTGACCAACTAGTCATGTTCAATATTTTTCAATCCCTACGATGCACATCAGGAAATAAGTCTATATTATGTATTCAGGCTTCCAAATGTCTCACTAGGAGACTGTTGAATCCCAATCCATCATGTTCTTCCTATACTAGTTATAGATGAGTTTTTGAATATTGTATCCTCATTAACCAAGCCAAAAATGGATAAGTGTATATTAACATTACAAATGAAAACTCTATTGATCTATAGGATCTTGAAAACTATTTGGAATCCCAACTCACCTATGGCTTCCACTGCTCCAATTTGGATCATAATAGGGAAACCAAACCAGTGTGTTCATTTTTTGATTCAAATCATATTATCCGACATTCATCATTTCCTGTCCATGATTCTGAAAATTATATTATATGTCAGGTGATCCATGAACCAATTTTTTTATATTGTATTGATGGTAATTATGTTTGTGATAATTTTTCCCTAATTATTAATTTGTTCATTGGTGATGTTGAAATTGACCATTCTTTGGAAAAAAACAATGATATAAAGGATATTGAAAAATTTATTAAATATTATGACTCCATTGGTCCTCGTTACTCTATATCAGTATGTGATGAAATAAAACATTCAAAAAAAATTGGGATCTCATACTTTGGTTTTGTGTTATCTGAACCTTACATAAATGAGCCATTAGAATTGATACATAGTCATAAATATACAAGCATAAAAAATCATAAATTTATGTAGAAACAAATTCTTCAAGTTTATGACCAGAGAAAGGGTACAAATATTCCCATTCCACCCCCATTGAATTTCAAGAAAATCATCAATGATTTAAAGAAATTACCCATTGAACAATCATGCCTCCCAAAGGAGATGTTTTCCTAGAATCATACAAGAGATCAGAAAATACGATGGCCAGCATCAAACTGTGGATAGTAAACCAAAACGGTCTAGTTGTAGACAAAATAAATGTCGTTGTTCTTTGGTGGAAAACCAAATTTTATATTAATTTTATGATATTTTTATTTATTTTTAGTTTTCCAATAAATGAAAAGTGATTTTTGTTTTTTATTCTCTTGTAGGTAATGTAAATTTTCCAAATAGTCACTAGGGAAGACACATTCCCCAAGAAGTCATCAACTTCTATCAGATCCACAACTTCTATAGTAAATTAACCACTTAATGGAGACAACGACCCACTAAATCCATACCAGGTGGCACCTCTTTACCATTAACTCTTTCTCTCTCTCTCTGTTACTCTATTTACCACTTTCTTCTTCTTCCTCTATCATTAATTTTTTGATCACATTAACCCTCAAAAACTCTTTTTCTGTTTTCTACTTTTATGTTGTGTGAGTGTGTATTTTAAATAAAAAATTACCAAAATCACTAAAATATAAAAAAATTATAGTCGTGATTACTCACCATTAAATTTTTAAATTTTGTCTAACCATTTTGGGGAGTTAAAAGACATGGTTTCATCTCAAACCATTTTTGGTTTCTTCATAAATTTGGATAAATAATATCATCTCAAAACCAAAAAAGTTTGAATGATCAATTTTTGATTTGGAAAATGATTTTCCCTACCTGTGAGGAAACACATTTTCATTCATTCTAAGGACATCTATGGCCAAATTTTCAAAATGTGTGTTTTTTAACCCTATTTGAAAGTCTCGAGTTTGTGTTCCTTTAAGCTGAATTTTCTACTTTAGTGTGAATTAATATCATAGAGGCATTTTATGAACCTCGTGTGAATCAAAATAGCCAAATATCCCCCCAATTTTTTACATTAATCCTTTTTTAAAATTCTCTTCGATCTTAAGAAATATTTTTCTTTGATAGCCACATTACAAGACCAATACCTTATCCCACCCAATATCAACATGGATATTCATTGAATAATTTTTTGAAATATTAACTGTGGGGGAAATGGATTTCATTTCGAGAACCTATTTTTGATTTTGACCATGTCATCATATGTTTTATGGAAAGAATAAATTAATGTATGGGGAAGAGGTTGTCCCTCATTGGGTTTTGGGAATTCATATATGTTTATATTGTACAAATGATATTGAAAAGTGTTAAAAATTTACAAAAAAATCATAAAAATTAAATCAAAAATTAAAATAAGAATGGAATGTGTCTTGGGTGGGTCAAAAATCACTCTTCCTCAACCTTTGATCCTGTTATAACTATTATAATTCATGTCATGAGAAAATAAAACATGGGTTGAGAGATTAGTGTGAGATCTGTTTCAAGTTCATCTTTTGAAAAAACTGAACTCTTATGTCATTGGGGGATGTTTCATGGTTTGAAAATATTTCAACTTCTCAGCCAATTCAAATTTACTCCGTCTATGGTGTATTATTTCATATTTTTATCACCTCGTCAATATGATTTTACATTTCTATTCATGCCTCATTTCAAACAAATATTTTTCATTTCTTTTCCCATGGCGGTGTTTTACTGTTCTTTCTACTCTTTTGAAAAAAGAAATATTACCATCCCATATAAATAGAAACATCTCTTTAAAAATACCTATTTATTCATGTGCACATTAGGATAGGGATTTGGAGCTGGGAGGTCTTACAAACTATACAAATTTCACTTTTGGTTGGTGAATAAATAAATCTCCATTAAATACTTTTATCATCTTGAGAGGAGTATGTTTATTGTGCCACTATTTTCCATTTCTAAATTTGAGAATGAAAATTTTTTTTCTTAAACATTTTTTTAATAACTTGTGGTTTAATAAAATAAGGTTGAGTGAAATTTTCTAAACCTCCCATGAATGGGGGAATCAAAATTTTAATATTTGGTTGTGAGTGAAAACTGATTTTTTTTCTTGTTTTATATTTTTGTATATGAGGATATGCACCAGAATTATTGTGGGAGAGTTGATGTTATAAATATTTTTATAACATATTATATTTCCCCATTACTGATTTTATGTGAAATTTGTATAATTTGAGTTAAATATTGAAGTTTAAATATTGAATATAATTGTAGAAAAATATTTGAATTCATCCATATTTATGATTGTTTAATGTTTGAATAATACCTCTCACCTAACTTATCCAAATGGAATTGTTTTTTTAAGATTACACATTCAATATATAATAGTTCATTAGACGGGATATTAGACCAATTCTTCCATTTAGAGGGTCATATGGTACACACAAAAAGGGCCAAATATTCTGTGAAGAAACTGGACAATCCATGAAGATAGAGTTACTAGGATCACACTAGAAGTTACAATCCTTGCATTATCACCCAATTTTTGGGAGACATTTCAATTAATATTGGATAAAATGTTCAGGGACCAACTCTAAAGACAAGGGGCCCAACTGATGAATTTAAACCGATCCTATTATTATGTCTGAGATATACAATTATCAAACAATTATTGATTGTTCTCTTGCCAGAGACATCCATTCGAGCTGTGATTTTTCAGTGACAAAGCGGATATATAGGTGGTCGTCTTTTTTTTAATAAAGTGATCGGATTTGAGGTCATCTTACTATTCAAAAACCAATTCACATTTTGTCCTTTAATAAGTTTGTATTTAAATTTAAATATTAACAGTGTTTAATCAAACAACTATAAAATTGGATCCATAAGTACAAATGCCACCAAATTTTAAAAGGTGTTGGAAAAAATTATTATCTACAACTTTGAAGAAGTAGATATCTGGAGATTCATCTATCTGAATGTCTTAATAATTTTTCCAAGTGGAGGGGTAGTTTTGGACTGCAAACAGTCCACCACCGTGGTCTATAAATACATACCCTCCTATCCATTCGAAAGGGTTGACATTTATGAATAGATAAGAATATATTTTCATGAACAATGCCTTTCCAAATACTTTGGAGGACATGAAATACTCATCTTTTCATGTGAGATACCTTTATTTCCCTCTTTTTTCATTTTCTTTTGTGGTTTTCTTCGATTGTAATCTTGTATGAGTTGGTTTTTGTAATTCTATTTTAATGTATGTTTCTTCATATTCATCTTTTATTATCATAAACATTCTATTAAATAATATTAATTGTCTTATAATAGTTTAAATACTTATTAACTCCCTTACCTTATTGTGCCTTCTAGTTCAATCAAATGTTACTAGTTAATTCCAATCATTGTTTGTGTGTGTATGTTCGACGCACTAATCTTTTATTACCCCATTATTTTTCTTCACTTATTAATTCTTCACCATAAAAATATATTTCCAGATTAATAAACATATTAATGGTTAAGTAAATATAAAATTGGGGGTGATTCATCATTTAGATATGTTAAGTAATCGAGAGCTTTAACTCAATGGGTATTCTTTAATTTAACATTTTGTATGCTGGACTTAACAAGTCATTGATTAATGAAATATTTTGTTTAATGTAAGGATTCAATGGATTATTGGATCCATAAATACACTACCACAATTAGGTACTTATTGAGATTAGAATATTAGTTATGATAAGTCTTGGATTAAAGACATAACACATAGGAATTCCAATCAACGACGACTTGTGACATGGATGTTAATTTAATGCAATACTAGAAAGGATCAAGGATATCATAATCTGAAAAAACTATTTATGAAATCACCCTAATATTTATAATATTTTAGATCAACGTTAATCAATCATTCATCTTAATTAATATCTGCAAACACACCTCCAATCAAAATACAATCAACTAAGAAAACAATATATTAAAAAGTATCATCTTTGAATATTAAACCAGAGAGATGCTTTAAACATCACCAAATCCCTGACCAACTCTTGATCCAATACTTATTATGAAGTGTTAATGGATATGGAGAGAACTCTCATTAATACTGAAAGTGATGGTGGTCTTGTTGATAAAACTCTTGTAGCTGCAAGATGTCTCATAAGCAATGTGACTACAAACACATAACAATTCCATACATGAGAACATGATCTATTCAAACAAGCTCAATATAATCAATCTATAGGGACAAAAAAGATGACAGAAAAGATGAGTGAACTTTCAGATCTTGTACGAGAACTAGTTGTGGCTACCAATGCTCCGACCTCATCTTCTTCATAATCTTTGTTCCTCGGACCAATAAAAAACTGTGGAGTCTGTAAATCACCATCTCATCCAACGGACACCTATCCAAAACTTCAAGATGAAAAATCAAATTCATCTAGACCAATGAAGCTCAATACAACATATTCTTTGTGGAACCCTAAGCCTCAACAATATGGTCAGTTTTTTAGAAACTTCAACCAACCCCATCATAATGTAACACCAAAAGCTTCCACAGTACGTTACCCTTTTAATAATGCAATAGCATTCATTGTACGCAACTTCGAGATTCTAACACACTACTACCAATCAAACTAGCCGTTATGAATACTAATACCCACTTTTTTAAATTTTATAAATCATATCTCTCAAAATTAACATCATTTTTGGATTTGGAATATAGAAATTATTTTAGGGTGAATTTTGGTATTTTTTTGCATACTTTCAATTTTGATGAATAGTGAAAATACTAATTTTTAATTAAATAACTTTTTTAATCGAGATAATTTATAGTGATAAATTATTAATTTTAATGGTTTTTAAGTATATTTATGTTATATTTTGATCATTTAATATAATTAAAGTAATTTTATGTAATATCATGATTAAAATGGACATAAACATGTGTCAATCTTTTGATAGTTATTATTTCATAAAAACACGTTTTTTGTTTTGAGAACGGGAAGTAATTTTTATTTAATTTCAGCCACAGCTGTGTTTTGAATTTGGAAAAATGGATTTCAGAATTGGAATAAGGAGGTCTGAATAGTGTAAATAGGTAACATTTTTTACACATTATGGATATTTATTTCAGTAAATATTTTATTTACCGTGGTTAAAAGGGTAAATCCAATCAATAAGGTTAAAAAATATTATAATAATATTAAATTACACTAATACGTGTTTCAACCTTATTTGTTGATATATGTCTGACCATGGGCATCCATGGATTGATATTGGGACCCCATGGAGACACATGGGAGTGATAATGACATTTTATATAAAATAATCTATTGTAAATACAAAAATAACAAAAGAAAATATATTTTAGTAAAACAATTTTTATATGAGGTTATATAATTGATCTATTTGACTATAAATTTTCACTAAAATGATAAAATGATTTAATCCCTCATGATATTTTATTTATAATTTTTAGACCTAAAATAAATATATTTATATATGACACAATATGGCTGTATTATTTTCATTATTAATGAAATAATCACATAAGTTATATTTTAAATACTAAAATAAATATTATTTTAAAGTTTTGACTCCATACACAATTTTTATAGGTTCATATGACATGTTATGTTTGATAAAATGTATTTATTTCTAATTAATGAAGTTGTTAGGACTTTAAAAAAAATCAATTATTAAATAATGTCAAATTTTACATAAATGTGTTTTTAAAACAAATACAATTTTATTGGTTGATATAATAATCTTAAAAATCTATGGATCATCCAAAATGCTTATATAATGATAGGTGTAACATTAATTAACCCCTTGGGGTTCACTTGGAGGTTTATTGTATGTTTATTAGCGATATAATATAAAAATACCAAGAGACATGGTAAATGTAAAACGATTTTACTAAGAGTTAAATCTAAAAGATAAGGTTAATATAGTGACCCAAACCTATATAAAACAGATTTTTTGAGTAGTTTTAAACCAATAACCACCTTATACTTCATATAATTAATTTTGGATCCATTGTAAATAGAAAATTATTTTATTATAAAATAATATTTCAATCTTTTCCTAAGGTGCTTCTCACCCCTCTTATAAAAGGGCACTTCCCCTTCTCTCAAATTGACACCACCAAATCCATTTGGGTCGGAAAAACCCTTCCAAATATCCTCTAAACTACCCTCCATTCATCCTATAGTCTTTCCATTGGTCATAAATCCAACATATGGAGATCTTTTTATCAAATCAAAAGGAAGAACCCAAAAAAGAGGTAAATATTTCATCACCTCTTTCAAGTTCTTTTCATCTACCACTTCCACTTTATCTGTTATTTAAATTATAAA
Source organism: Viscum album (assembly GCA_963277665.1). Lineage (NCBI taxonomy): Eukaryota > Viridiplantae > Streptophyta > Magnoliopsida > Santalales > Viscaceae > Viscum > Viscum album. Next base: position 135,766,188 of record OY728162.1, read on the forward strand.
ATAATAAATCTAGTATTTTATATATATTGTGATGTTATTATAAAAATGTTAGAACTATTTTCATTACTCTATCCATCCTATAAAAAACAATGTCACCATACATGCGTATGCATGGATTACCATCTCAACGTCGTGGTTTAGTTTGTTTTTAAAACACTTTATTATTTGGATGGGTATAATAATGAGTAAAAATATTGTAAATAATAAATATAACTTGTTAATGATTCTGTATATATGATATACCAAATAATTACATACAAATTCACCATCAATATAATGATATTTTCACTCATGCATACATAAGGATTTCAGTCTCCACGACGCGATGAGATTCATTTCCATGTTCACCATTCAACGATGATTATATATATATATGTCATTAATAAGTATGTAATATATGAAATAATAATTCTACTTGCGATACATATATATATATATATATTTACATATATCTTATTCACATAGTTCAGTTCAAAATGATATGAAAATGGAAACAGCATTTATGCTTACATACGGCATACCGTCTGCATAAACGGTGTTTTCCATTTCATATATATTTCTATTATACATATTTATATTCTAAATATATATGATATATAAATCATGTTTTATATTATGGATGTATTTAAATCATGATCTAAATGATATGATCAAGAATAACAAGTTAAAATAGGTATTATAATGAATGCGATGAATACCCAAAATGTAAATTTAACATAGAAATCATTTTTAAATGGGTTGTATAAAGTCATAAATGAATCATGTATGAAATAATGAATATTAATATTGTTCTTATATAATTTAATAACATACTATGGTCATTATTTATGAGGTTAAATGTACCCTCGACCAAAGGAAAGTGCAGGGTAAGGGTTATTTCATCAATATCATTATTATCCGAGATTGTTTATGTATAAGTATCTACTGGGACCTCCTTATCATCCAAATATGTGTTTCATAAAAGTATTTTCCAAAGAAATGTTTTAAGGTTTTATGGAAGGGAATCTTTAACCAGATCAACAATTTAAATTGTTTAAATATTTAATCATCTAAATTATTCTCATTAATGTTCGTGATTTCAAAATGGTTTTTTAAGGATTTATTTATATGGACATGGATGGTTTTAAAATTTTAATTCCTTTCAAAATATTCAAAGTTGTATGGAACACATTGATTAGAAAATGACTTTAAATGTTCTATTTTAAAAATTTTGTGACTTTTAAATGTTTTCCTGAAAAAAGGATAATTCTCTCAAAGAGTTTTACCAATAATTTTCAACTATGTCGACATCTTTCATGAATATTATTCTTGATAGAAGAATATTTATTATAAATACTATCATTAATATTGTATTGAATGAGTTATGATATGTTGTAATTTGGATGTGTTATTGTTATACCATTCATGGTTTCCGGTTAAAGAAATGAAATTTTGTATTCTAGTTTTAATACAAATGTTTATGTTATGTTTCAGCCTTTTCTTATGAGGAATGTGTTGGACTTAGTATGTGAGGGATGGAGCCCACTATAGCTCCTCAATTTTTCGGTAGTTCTCAGGACAAAACAAGACGTGGAATTGGCCGAGGCCTTTCTCAATTTGATATATGTTTTTGGCCAAGGCCTAAATCATTTCGAGACATCTTGGACGAGGCCTTGGAAAAATCTTTCAGAATGTCCATCATTATGCATTCTCTTATTATGAAATTAGTTATTACATGTGATTATAGGACTAGTAGAATATATTTGTGTATTTTTTTTATAGACTTTATTGATTTATTTTTTACATATTATGTTCATGTTTATGTTTTAAGGGTTATTTTTTTATTAAACATCTCTCCTTAAATGTTTATAGCTTCCTCTAAATTATTTACCCTTACTGAGCATAATATCTCACCCCATTATTTTGTTTTATTTTCCCAAGATATAAATATGTTATTTATGAGTGACTTGGAAGAATAATCTAAGATTCTTGGATATTTTCCAAGACTGCTAAACTGACCAGTCTTTCGATACATGCTTTATTGTAATCATACCAATTTATTAAAATAATGCAATGACTCTAGGCTTCAAGGGTCGGGCCATTACAGTAGGTATTATAGAATGTTTAGTAAAAACCGTGGAAACTATATTTATATAATCTTTTATTAGAGAGAATTACCCAAATATATACATTAATGATTATCATATAAATACTTATTATAATTTTTTTAATGTAGAGAATTTGTTTATTTTCAAAGAAATACATCCATATTTGGATACAAGAAGGTAGAGGTGGATCTAGAAGAGATATACCTAAGAGTGAAAACTATGAAAAGGAGTTTTGGGCATGACCTGCGGTTTCCTGGTACAGAACAATATTCTTTGTTACACACTGGGATATGACACTCTTGGGGGATAATATTAGTATAATTCACAATTTCTTTACAAACCATTATGAAGGATTCAGATTAAATTATTTCCACAAAGAAATTATTTTTATGATTATGGATTATATCCATAAAATGATTAATTTACATTAGGTATTTTAATATTTTGAATTATGATTTGGGATTTATAAATTTACCTAATGTATTCCATTGTTTTGAAATTATTCCTGGTAGAAGGAATGAGAACTCCAGTAGTACGTATGATCCAAAGAGTAAGAAGGATCATATCTTTCATAATATTAATCCAACATTTAGAAGGTAAATAGTGTCCCATGTATTCTAATAATAAGATTAAATATTATCATGTGTTAAGAAGATTTTTAAAAAATTCTCTGAGTCCTATGGCTTTGATGGGAGGCAAGAGAATTAAAAGATGCTAGAGAGAAAGATTGATAAAGGGAATAAGGGAAAGAAGCATTTTCCCATATGTGATCATAGTGGAATGAATCACCTTGGTAAATGGAATCCATATTTGGAATCAAGGTATCCAAATTTCCTAAATTGTTAACATTTATTTTTATACATTAGGAATATTTACTTCTGTAAATATTTTTTTTCGTGGCTAAAGGGTTAAATCCAGTATATAAGGTTTACAAATAATATTATAATAATATTAAATTACCCTAATACATGTACTAACCATATTTATTGAAACATCTCCACCAATGGGAATCCTTGGATCTATTTTGGGACCCCATGGTGCCACATGTGAGTGATAATGACATTTTATATTAAATAATCTAAAGTAAAGACAAATATAACCAAAGAAAATATCTTTTATTACAAAAATTTTTATATGAGGTTCTATAATTGATCTATTAAACTATAAATAGTAATTAGAAAGATAAAAATATTTCCTAAATCATTATATTTTATTTATAATTCTTATACATAAAATAAATATATTTATATATGACATAATAATAATGTTGTAATTTCCTTATTAAAGAAACAATCAAATAAACGCTATTATAAATAATAAAATTAATATAATTTTAATGGTTTTATGTTATAAAAAAATTAGGTTAATATGACATGTTAGGGTTTATTAAATGTATTTATTTATATGTAATGATGTTGGTATAACTTTAAGAAAAATCAATTATTAAATAATGTCAAAATTGACATAAATGAGTTTTTAAAACAAATACAATATTATTGGTTGATATAATAATCCTAAAAAACTAATGATGGGTCAAAAGACTTATATAATGATATTTGTATCATTAATGAACCACTTGGGGTTATCTTAGATAATTATATTTTGTTTATTGACCATATAATATAAAAATACAAAACGATGTGGTAAATGTCAAACTATTTAACTAAGAGTTAAATCTAAAAGATAAGGTTAATATAGTGACCCAAACCAGTCTAAAACATATTGGTTTAGTGATTTTTGACCCATCCCCACATTATCATTAATTAATTTATTATGGAGATATGAGAAACAGAAAATTGTTTAATTATAAAATAAAATTTCAATATTTTCCTTAGGTGCCCCTCACACCTCTTATAAAAGGGCACTTATCCTTCTCTCAAATTCACACCTCCAAATCAATTTAGATTGGACAAAAACTACGTAAATAATTTCTAAAATATCCTCCCTTAATCTTAGAGTCATTATTTTGTCAGAATGCCAACCTATGGGCCCCTTTTGATCAGATCAAAAGGAAGAAAATGAAGAAGAGGTAAATATTTCATCACCTCTTTCAAGTTCTTTTCTTTCTCCACTTCTGCATTATTTGTTGAATACATTATAAAATAATAACTCTAATATCCTTTATATACTGTGATGTTATTATAAAAATGGTACAACCATTTTCATTACTCTATCCATCCTATAAATGACAAATTCACCATACGTGTGTACGTACAGATTAATGTCTCCACATCGTGGTGTAGTTTGTTATTCAAACACTTCATTATTTATATGGGTATAATAATGAGTATAAATTATTTAAATAATAAATATAAAATGTTAATTATTTTGTATATAAGATATAACACCAAATTTAATATGATTTCACCATCAATATAATGATATTTTCGGTCATGCGTACATATGGATTACCGTCTCCACGACGTGATGAAATTCATTTCCACATTCACCATTCAACGATGATTATATATATATATATATATATATATCATTAATAAGTATGTAAAATATGACATAATAATTATATTGGATATATATATATATATATATATATGTACTTACATATATCTTATTCACTTAGTTTTGTTCATTACGATATGAAAACTGAAACAACATATATGCGTACGTACGACCTACCGTCTCCATAAATGATGTTTTCCATTTAATATATATGTCTATTATACATATTTATATACTAAATATATATTATTAAGAAATCATTTTTTATATTCTGTATGTATTTAAATCATGATCTAAATGATACGATCAAGAATAACATGTTAAAATGTGTACGATAAAGAAAGCGATTATTACCTGAAATGTTTTTTTAAATGGAAATCATTATTAAATGGGTAGTATAAAGTCATAAATGAATCATGTATGATATAATAAATATGAATATGGTTCTGGTATAATTTAATAACATACAATGGTCATTATACAAGAGATTAAACGTACCCTCAAAGAAAGGGAAGTGCATGGTAAGGGTTATTTCCCCAATCTCATTATTATCTGATATTATTTATGTGTAAGTATCTACTAGGAAATCTTTATCATCAATGTCTATGTTTCATAAAAATATTTTCAAAAGGAATATTTTAATGTTTTATGTAAGGTAATTTTTATCTATATCATCAATTTAAATGGTTTAAATATTTATTCATTTAAGTTATTGTTAGTAATGTCCATTATTTCAAAATGTTTTTAAGGATTTATTTATATGGACATGAATGTTTTTAAATTTTTAATTCATTTCAAAAGTTTCAATGTGGTATGGGACACTACGATTCAAAAATTTCTATAAATTTGTTCTTTTTGAAATTGTTTTACTTTTAAATCTTTTCATGAAAAAAGGATATTTCTCTCAAATAGTTTTACAAATCATTTTCAACTATGTCAACAACCTTTTTCCATATTATTATTGATTGAGGATGATATATTATAAATAAAATTTTCTATATTTTATTTAATGAGTTCTCCTATTTTTTACTATGAATGTGTTATTGTTATACCATTCATGGGTTATGGTTAAAGTATTGACATTTTGTATGATAGTTTTCATAGAAATGTTTATGTTATGTTTCAACCTTTTAATATGAAAAATGTATTGGACATAGTATGTGATGGGTGGAGCCTGATATAGCTCATTGATGCATCAGTAGGTCTCATGAGACAACTAGACATTGAAGTGGCTGAGGCCATTCCCAATTTGATATATGGTTTTGGAAGAGGCGTAAATCATTTTTAGACATTTTGGATGAGGCCTTGAAAAAATGTTTTAGAATGTCCATCATTATGTAATACCTTATTATGAAAATAATATTGATGGTTCTTGTGGTCATTAGACTAGTATAATACTTGTGATTATGTTTTATTATGGCATTAATTACTCAGCTCATATTCCTACAATAAAAATGTTTACGTTTATTATTTGTACAGGCATATGTTTTCAATTATTCACCATGCTTAATATTTATGTTAGATCCACTGTATTTCTTACCCTTACTGAGTGTTTGAGCTCATCCCTTTATTATGTTTCATTTTCCCAGGATTTGAAGAAGTGTTTTACGATTGTAAAGAAGGGATAATCTAGGGGATTAAAGGCATTCACAAAGGATCATTTATAAAATAATTTATTTTCAAATGAGTAATGTAACATTCATGTATGTAATATATTTTCTAATAATGCTAAACTAATCAGTCTTTCGGGACATGATTACTTGTAGTCATGCCAATATATTAAAATAATGTACTGAATATGGGCATCTGGGGTTAGGGCATTACAATAATCCCATTTATTCTATATATAACCCTAATTTTATGTATGGCAATACCATTTTTCATCCCCCTCAATTCCCTCATCATAATCCAATCCAATTCCAATATGGTCAAGGTGGTGGAAATATCCACCAACCATATCCTTTTGTTCCTTAACCACAAAAGAACAATCCCCCTCCTGGATTCCTCTATCCTAGTATGCCTTCCCAATTCTAAAACCAATATAATCTCTTTCCCAAAATCCAAAATCAATGCAATCCCAATATGAGACAATTATATTCTTCCTATAAACCTTGGGAATGTGTAGTTTAAGATCTATCCTCTTTCACCCATTCTAGACTCAAAAATATTTAAACCCAAATTGGTCAACTTGCATCCCACCTGATCCAACAACAACAATAAAATTATTCCCACCTCTTAGTTCATCCATTACCCCATCCCAAGGGTAATGTTAGTCTAATTTTACATAGATCATGAAAGAAAATTTTATGCTACATGTTGATTCCTCAAAACCCCCATTTAATGTTGAAATAGAAAATTAAAAGACAAAGAAACTTGAAAAGAAGTCTGAATCCAATCCCTCGCCTCCTTCAATTCCACTTAGGAAACCAATTCCTTTTCCTCAAACCGTTTCTAAGACAATGAAGTCATTTGAACTTGATATTGAAATGCTCAACATGTTTGGATGTGCTGAATTCATCATACCCCTCATAGATTCTATAAAACAAATCCCTATGTATGACATGTTTCTTAAGGAATTGTGCTCCCACAAGAGGCAAATTAGGTCCTTTGAAAATGATTCCACCCAACAGTCTATTCCAATAAAGTGAAATGATCCAGGGATCGTTATGGTTCCATTCAGAATTGGGAGTTCCAACATAAATCATGCACTCATTAACCTAAGAGCCTCAATAAATTTCTTGCTCAAATCATATTCTCCATCCTTTGTCTAGGTCCCTTACATCCAATAAGTGTTGTCATTGAATTATCTAATCAAAGCACATCAAGTCCTAAGGGAATAATTGAGGATGCCCTTTTCTGAGACAATGATCTTATCATCCTAGCTAACTTCGATGTCCTTGATATGGAAGGTGAGAAAACTTCTTGGAAATATCCTATGATTATAGTAAGACCTTTCTTTATGAAATCTAAATCCAAAATTCATGTCCATGATGGCATTTTATCCATGGAATTTGGTGACTAACTTGTCATGTTCTATATTTTTCATTCCATGCGATACCCATCAGATAATAAATCTATATTCTCTATCAATGCTTCTGAAAGTCTATCTGATTGTGTGTTGAATCCAAATCAATCATTTTATTCAGGTTATACTGATTGAGGAGTTTCTGAATATTGTATCCTTATTTACAAAGACATAAATGGAGAACATTATGTTGCCATTAAAAATGAAAACTCCATTGATCTAAAGGATCATGAAAAATATTTGTAATCCCACCTCACCTCTAACATCCACTGATCCAACTTTTATAGTGATGGGGAAAATGAACAAGAATGTTCAATTTTTTATTCAAATATGATTATCCAGTATTCATCATTTCTTATACATGTTTCTGAAAAATCTGTTATATATGAGGTTAACCATAAACTAATGTGTTTATATTTTCCTGATGGTTGTGATGTTTTTTCTATTTGATCCCTAATTAAAAAATTTATCCATTGGAATTTTAAAATTGAATATTATTTGGAAAACAACATTGATATAAAGGATACTGAAAAATTAATTAAGTCTTATAACACCACTGATCCTCATTACTGTACATTGGTAAGTGATGAAATAAATTTGTTAAAAATTTGGGATTTCTTACTCTTGTTTCGTGTCATATGATCCTAACATAATAATAAAAAAATTATTAAAAAATCTTCATAGACATCCTAGAATCAAAAACCAACACAAAGTGCACTGAATAATACCTCAAGTTGAAGAAAAAAGGGAGGATATTCATATTCTCCTTCCACCCGCATTGAATTGAAATCACCACATCAAGGAAGGTGATAAATTATCCAATGATCAATTTTGCCTCCCAAAGGAGAAGTTTCTCTTGAATCTAACTAGAGTTGAAATAATTTGATCACCACCATCAGACTATGGGTAGTCTAAAGAAACTTTCCAGGTGTAGACAAAATAAATGTACAGATTCTTGAGAGGCAACCCATGTTTTCATTTAAATTTATAAAATTTTAATTTCTTTTTAGTTTTTCATTAGATATATAGTTATTTTTTTCTGGTATCATAAAACATAGGGCACATCAACTTCCACTGATACACCACTGGATAAAGATATCAGCCTAAAAAATCAAAACACGGGTGCACCTCTTTCCCTTTAACACTCTATCACTTACACTCTCTTCCTATTTAAACTTCCTCCCCTCTCTTTCATATTTTTTACCATGCTGTTCATTATACCGTTTAATTTTATCTTTCATTTTTGTGTGGGTTTTTATTATAAAAAAATAATAAAAACTAAAAATATTAAATAATAAAATGTATAAAAACAAAAGATTCATGCTTACTCACCATCCAATTTTGAAATTATATCCTATCATTTTGGGGAGTCAATAGACATGGTTTCATCAAAAAAATCTTTTGTTTTCATCAGAAATTTGGATAAAAAATATTATATCAAATACAAAAAAAATTAACGCTCAATTTTTTGATTTAAAAAATGGTTTTTACCACTAGTTAGGAAGAAAGTTTTTTTCATTCCAAAGACACCAATGGCTATCTTTTCAAAATGTGTGTTTTCACCCTCATTTCTGAGTCTTGATTTTGTGGTCTTTTGAGCGAGATTTCCTACTTTATTGTGCATTTATATGATAGAGGAATATTTATAAACACCATGAGAACTATAAGGAACAAATAGCCTTTCGTTATGAATATATTAATCCTTCTGTAGAAATTACCATTGAGCCTATGAAAACCTTTTCTTTTTTATCCACATTACAATCCCAATACCTTTTCCCACCAAATATCAACATGGATTACGTTGTATATTTTCTTTGAAATTGATTTGTGAGGGAAATGGATTTCATTTTTGGTACCCTTTATTGATGTCACCAGCTTATCTTATACATGAGGGAAATAGTCCATTTCATTATGGGGAAGTGGTTTTTATTCAATGGGAATGTATATATTTTTATGTTATTCAATTTTTTATAAAAACTGTTTTAAAAATATGATGAAAAATATTAAATAATTATAAAAAATTGAATGGGTTGTGTCTTGGATGGGTCAAAATCACTCTTCATCATCCTTTCATCATGTTAAAACTATTAAAATTAGTGTCATGATGAGATCAATCATGTGTTGGGATATGTGTGTGCGATCTTTTTCAGGTGAAACACTTTAAAAATTCACTAAAAATGAAAATGAAAAGAAAAAAAAATAAAATTTTTATTATTTATTCTTATGTCATTGGGAGAAGCTTTGGTGTTTTGTAAATATTTCATCTTCACATTCCTTTCTAATCATCTTCCACTTTTGTTTCATGATTTACACAATTTTTCAATTGTAAATATGTGTTTCCATTTCTTTCTTTTTTTTATTTAAAAAATATTTTGAATTTCTTTTTTCATGTTGTTGTTTTACCCCTCGTTCTACTATTTTGAATACTGAATTCCTACCATCACATAGCCACAAAAAACCCTTCAAAAGATCTCTTAATTCTTGTGCACTCTAGGATAGGTAATGGAAGAAAATAACTATTTCAAACTCTATGATCTTCACTTTGCATTGGTGAGTGAGTCAACCTCCATAAGTACGTTTTTTTCCTCTTGAGAGTAGTGAGTATTGAGTTTCCACATTTTCCATTTCTAAATTTGAACATGAAAAAAATGAATTTGAAAATATTTATTGTATCAATTTTTTGTGGAATTAAATATGGATGAGTGAAATAATATAACCCTCCAATGAGTGGGGAAAACACAATTTTAATATTTATTGGTGAGTAAAAATGTTTTTATCTTGGTTTTATATTTTTTTAAATGAGGATATGCACAAGACTATGTGTGAGGGATTTTATGTTATTTATATTTTTATAACTTTTTATATACTCCCTTTACTAATTTTATATGAAATGTTGATAATTATTGATAAATATGAGTTTTTAAATATTAAATATAATTTCTGAGCACTAATTGAATTCATCTAGATTCATTTACGTTTAATATGTTAATTATAAATCTCACCCTAATTATCAAAATTTCATGGATTTTTAGAATTCCGTGTTCAATATAAAATATTTTATTAGAAGGGATTGAAAACCAATTCTGCCATTTGGTGGGTCATATGGTCCACATAAAAGGCCCAAATAATCGTTGAAGAAACTAGGCAATCCATGAAGATAGAATCTAGACTCACTCCAAAACTCATAATCCTTTAATTATCCTACAAATGATGGGGTAGAATTCTATTCTTCATGGATAAAATTTCAATGCCCACATCTAAAGAAAAGTGGGCCAGCTAATGAATTTAATCCCATCCCACCATTCAGGCCACGAATTAAAAAACTAGACACCCTTAATGACATTTATCATGTTATATTTTTCAAATAAATATGGGATTTTGTAGTGTGAAAGATAATATATGTTCATCCATGTTTATAGAATATATTATTTTTATTTGAGGGCATCATCCTATTTAAAATCAAATTCACATTTCGACTTCCTGAAACATTTTAAATAGAAATAGACATATTACAATTGTTTTCTCCAACTGCCATAACATTTGTTCCATAAGTCAAAATGGATACAAATTTTGAGAGTATTCAGAAAACATTATTATGTACATCATTGAAGAAAAATACATCTCTAGATTTAGCTTTCTGAATGTGAATACTAGTGAGAGAAAATTATGGATAAATATGGAATGCAAAAATCAAACTCCTTGGGATATAAATACACCCCCTCCATTCCTTAATAATAATTGGAATTTCCGAAGAGAGGAGAATATATTGGAACTAAAAATGCTTTTAAAAAGGCGTCATAAGACCTTACATACTCAATTTTTCACTTGAGATACATTTCCTCCTCTCTTTGTTTCCATTTTCTTTTGTGTTCTTCATTATTGTAATCTTTTAAGTTTTTTTTATTTCTGTTTTAATGAATGTTTTTTATTCAATGTCTCTTATTCTCATAAAACATATTTATTTTAATATTAATGTTATATAATGGTCTAAATCATGTTAAAACTCATTCCCATTATTTTCTTCCTCATTCAATAAAAATTATTTTTTAACTCTCTTCAACGATCGTGTCTGTGTTCGATGCACTACACTTTTTCTTTTCCCATTATTTTCACTTTTTTTAAAATTCATCACCTTAAAAATATTTAACAATATTTATAATCATTTCAATGGCTGTGTAAATATACCATTGTGGGGAGTAATAATTTGGGGATATTAAGTGATTGAGATATTTTTCTCGAGGACTATTCTTAAAGTTTATATTGTGTATGTTGAACTTCATATGTCATGGATTGATGACATGATTTTATTAATATGTGGATTAAATGGATTATTTCAACCACAAATACAATACCATAAACATGTAATGGTAATGATTATAACCCTAAGTTATATAACATCTTGGCCTAAAGATTTATCAATTGGGAATTCCGATCAAAATCATCTTGTGATGTGGGTATTAATTTTATTCAAATAAAGAAAAGCTCAAGGATATCATTATATTAAATACCCAATAATGAAATCACCCCAATAATTATCAATTTTTTAAATCAAAAACCATCCATAAATTTTTTCATATTTTCTGAAAACAAACCCCCCATGAGAATACAATAAATTAAAAACAGTTGACTATTAAATGTTATCATCACTAAGGATTCAACCTGAGTGTTGATATACACAATATCAGATTACTATAACCTTGAATATGTTTTTCCATTTCCTTTAATGCCACATCTTAAAAAAATCATTTCTTTTTTCATGATGGTGTTTTACCCCACTTTCTACTCTTTTGAATATTGAACTCCTACCATCCCATATCAAGAGAAAACCCCCTTAAAAAGACCTATTGATTCTTGAGCACTTTAGAAAAGGTAGTGGAAGATAATAGCTCTTATAAAATTGAAGAATTTCACTTTTGGATAGTGAATGAGTGATGTTCCATAAATTAATTTTATCATCTTGAGAAGATTATGTTTTTTGTGCCATCGTTTTCCATTTCTAAATTTGATCATGAAAAAATGAATTTTTTTGGAACATTGATTCTGTAACAACTTGTGGTGGAATTCAATATGGATGACTGAAATTGTCTAAACCTTTACTGATTTGGGAATAAATTAATATTTTTTTATGAGTGAAAATGATTTTGTCAAAGTTCTATATTTGTTGTACATGAGAAAATTCACAAGACTATGTGTGTAGGAGTTATTGTTATTAATATTTTCATAACATATTATATACCCACTATACTGATTTTATATGAAATATGCATAATTTGTGTGAAATATTACTATTTAAATATTAAATATAAATATAGAGCACTATTTGAATTCATCCAGATTCATGCCTTTTTAATTTTTTGATAATAACTCTCACACTAATTATCCAAATGGAATGGTTGTTGTTTTGTTGGATACCACATTCCATATACAAAATTTCTTTAGAAGGGATCATGGACCAATTCTACAATTTATAGGGTTATATGGTCTACAAAAAGGCCCAAACAATCTATGTAGAAACTGAAAAATCCATGGATATAGAATTACTATGCTCTCTCTAGATGTCCAAATAATTTAATTCTCCACCATTGGTCAAGAAACATTTCAATTTATCTTCGATAAAAATTTCAAGGCCCAAATCCGAAGACAAGGGGCCCAACATATGAATTTAAACACAGCCACCATTCTTTTTGGGAAATGCAATCAACATAAAAAAATTGACTCTTCTCCTTATCTACAAATCTATTAGAGATGATATTTTTCAGTGTGAAAGAACAGATATAGGAAGAATCATTTGTTGAATAATTCATTAGGATTTTAAATCATCTTATTTTTTAAAAACCCATTCACATTCAATCCTTCAAAAAACAGTTGATAAAAATGGATTGGTGAAAACTGTTTTGTAAAATAGCCATATAATTGGCTACAAAAGTCCAAAGACATCAAAATTTTTAGGGATAATAGTAATAATTAATATATACAACTGGAAGGAAGATATCATATCTATATTTAGCTGTCTGGATATCCAAATTGGTGATTCAAGTGGAGGTGAAGATTTGGAATGCAAACAGTCCACCTACATGGGCTATAAATACAACCCCCTCATCTCCATTCATGTGGATGGAATTTCAGAATAAAGTAGAAAGCATTAGCATTACTAAAGCTTTTCCAGAGGCTTGGTAGGACCTTCTATTCTCATGTTTTTACTTGAGATACCCTTCCTCCTCTATTTGTTTCCATTTACTTTTCCATTCCTCATATTTTTTATTGTGTATATTTGTTTTTCTTTCAATTGAATTTTAATACATGTTTTTCTTCTGCATATATTATTCTCATCCAGATTATTTTAAATAGTATTAATGGTGTTAAAATATTTTGAATACAGTTGAATCTCATTTCCTTCTTTTGTTTTATCATACAATCCATAATCTATTTTTAATTATCATTATCATTTGTGTGTTTGTTTGGTGAACGAATTTTTTCTTAACCCATTCTTTTTCTTCTCTTATTAATTCATCATCATAATTATAAAAAATCAGATTTATAAGAATCTCAATGTCTGCGTAAATCTATCAATAGGGTGAGTTATAATTTTGGGGATTTTAAATGATTGAGAGCTTTTTCTCAATGAGTATTCTTTAATTTAACATTGTGTATATTGGACTAAACATGTCATGGATTAATGAAATATTTTGTTTAACATATGTATTCCATCAATTATTGGACCCATAAATACACTACCATAATCAAATTTTGATTGAGTTTAGAACCCTACATTATGTCATGTCTTGAATTAAGTCCATAAAACATAGGAATTCTAATCAACATCATCTTGTGAAGAGGGTGTTAATTTAATTCAATATAAATAAAAGATCAAGGATATCAAAATCTAAACAAGCCAATAATGAACTCACCCCAATCATTATAAAATTCTTAAATCAAACATATTAAAAAAAATTCATAAGCCATATTACCCCCAATCAAAATACAATCAACCAAAAACAACCGACAATTAAAAAGTATCATTGCCTAAGATTCAACCTGAGTGATTCTGTACACATTATCAGAGCACCGGAACCTTGAACGGTTGATAGGCGGCAATCATCTGTTCTTTAAATGTGTGATTTGAATATTACTAAATGAACCAAAAAAATATAATATGTAATTGATTCTAGGTTTTAAATAGTTTAAATGGGAATATGGGATGATTTAGAGAGAGTAAATTGTGAAAAAAAATTCTTTGTCAAGCTGGTTACACTCTTTCTAGGAAAAAGTGATATCTATTTTTTAACTTCTTTAGTGACATAAAGTTTCAAGATTGGTTTTTCATGATTTGTTTTTCCAAAATATGATATACTATGTTAATTATTACTAAAAATATTTCATATTATTATCATGGATATATATCAATACCAATTGAATGGATTTCTCCATGAACATAAATTTGGACTCATTAGTCTAGATGTCACATCTACAAAAAAGAAACAAATAAATTAAAATAAAAGAATGATAACTAAAAAAATGGCCAATCCATTTCTAAGAGAACTTATAGATGACAAGAATTTTTAAATACCAACGATATAGGGGTAAAAATAAACAACTTAATCCTATAAAATATATTTTCATTTCTGTTATTACTTATTAATTTTTTTACAAAACATTGAATGCTCATTATGGTCAATTTGGATGCTGCAATGATTTATTTTCTGGATTCCCTGCATGGATACCCAACAAACTGACCACATATGATGGGGTTTTGTAATTTATAATGCACTAAATCAAACATTTTATAACAAAAATTCATCTTTTATAATTTATTATACATTTTTATGAGAATTTTGTTATGATAGGGTGGTGTTTATATATCATGAAATTCATGGAATGAGGAAAAACATTAAGCACAAGGAGACTAAAAAGTTATAAAAATGAATATGTATCAAAGTATATATAATTATATTTCACTATCCAAACACAAAGAAAATCAAATTACTTATTTTTTCACAATGTTTTTTTAGTGTCAAAAATAAACAATCCAAATGATTGTAGTCCTTATGTTTTAAAATTTAGAGAGATAACATATTATATCTACTAACTAGCATCCCTGCAGAGGTATTCTCAATGATATTTACTATTTAATTTCAAATATTTATTATTACATTATGTATTTATATTTTTCGAGTACTATTGTGAATTTATAAAATAGTCAAATTCACAAGATGATATAGATTTTCATAGAATAGAATGTGCTGAATACCAAATAGAATAATGTGGATAAATAACATGAATATGTGACTTCAATAAATGTAATGGATTGTTTCATGATTATGTTCTATTTTTTTTAGTATTACTCAAATAAGAATTGTTTTCTTATAACAACCCTACTTTTTATTACAGAATTAAACATAATTTGTTACATAAAAATCACTTGATACAACATAAATGATCTAGAGGTCATGTGTATTTGAGGCTTAGGATAATTTCATAAAAACTTAAAACATGAAATAAAACATCTTTATTGAAAACATCCATTAAATAACTACTACATTCCCTCGTACTTAGCATAGCATGGGATAACCTGAGGACATGCATAAGAAAAGGGTGAGCTATAAAGCCCATTAAGGGAATAATCATGGAATAAATGAGGAATAAAAAACATGTTAGACAATAGGAATATCAATAGAGCACAAGAAAAGCATAAACATAAAGTCATGATAAAGCATGATAATCATAACATGGAAATGTGGCAACAACACTTAACACGGAATTAGCATGACACATGGCTCTTTACACATGGATCATGAGTAAACCCTCATTACACATGAAGCATGAGTAAAAACTTGTGTCACATGAATTAGCATGATTAAACACCCATTTCATAAGAATTATCATGATACAATACTTTACACAATACATTGGAGCCCTATCAAGGCACACCCTTCTAAAATATTTCATTTCATTCATAAGTGTGCCACATGGATCATAAAACATTAAATCATTCAGCATAATCTATTATTTCACGATAAAAGAATGTGTAATACACACATGAAACTCTTTAAACTGTAATTAAATGTTTATAAAGGTGAATACCCATTGTAGTGAAATGGGTGTGTTATTCAATACATAATGACTTTGACTTGGAAAAGCACGGTGCAATTTTGGCAGCATAATAGAGTGATATAAGAACTCATAAAAATGTTTGGTGAAAGAGAAAGGGGTGTCTCATCATATTTACATGACATGGAAAGTATGGGAGTTATATAGATACATGTCCCAACAATTTTAATGGAATTTAGATTTATGATAAAAAATAATTACATGAATATAAACGTGGAGAGAGAATTTCCTTTCGGAATTTCGGTAAAGTGATGGGTGTACATGGGAGTCATTTTATGAGAGAGAAAGGGGTATTACATCATTAAAACATAATGAGGGATGTATGGGTGAGCTTAAAAACCATTCCCCAATAGTTATTATTGAAATTAAATGGTCATAGAAGTTTAAAGAATATTGGACAAAAATGATAAAGGAAGAAAAACCCTTACTTGGAAGTTTTCTTCTGAAGGATTGAGAGAATCTTTTTGGGAGCTTGGGGTATCAGATCAAAATGAAGAATATCTATGCTCAATATATAAGAGGGTGGTGGGTGAATTGTATTATTTAAAAATTTATTTTAATCCTTTAATTTTTAGTTTAACAAAGTTAAACAAACTTACAGAACACCTCTAAAAGAAAGCTTTTCCTAAATTAATGATTCTACCTTAATGCGTATTGAATTTTTAATTTAATATGAATAATGGAATTAGAAAGTATAAGAAAGTTATAATTTCTAACTTTAACAAATATATGATTATAGTGTAAATAAAACAACATGAAATAGAAAACATGTTACAATAATATTCTTTTAACCCAAATAGAAGGGTATCCATCAACCATGGATAAAGGTTCCTTGATTTGTAGTTTCAAGAATTTCTGTCTTACCCAAACCCAGGTAATCCCTAAATCCAAGATCTATATCGGTCTTGCTATCCCCACAAGTTATTGAATTAGAAGGAAATATAAACCTCTATCTTTTAAACCTGGAAGCCCACAATCGGCATAATCAGAGTCTACACAAAGAATGTCTGAACAAGTTATTCACACCCAAACATGTTGGTCATGAAATCCTCACGAATCACTAAGTGTTGATAGAGCCTCTCTCTCTAGAAATCACATCACAGCTTTTTCACATGCATTAATGACATCCAATCTCTTCATTTTTTTTCTCATTAAAATGAAAATGTATTTATAGGAAGATCCTGACCATGGTAAGCTCCACTCCCACAGTCATATTTTCCTTAAATTATAGAGGGAACTAGACATGTCAAACATACAATGGTTAGTTTGTAATAAATTGTATGACATAGTTTCAAGTAATAAATGATGTTCAATTAATGATAAATGTTAAGTATAAGAGAACTTAGAATATGATAATATTGGAATGATACATTAAACAACTCTAACATTATTAAATAATACAGATTCTTAATAAAAACATTGTCAAAAAAACATATTCATAAAGAAAAGTAATTTGAATTATGAAACTGGTATCACAATTTTTCTGGAATCAAAATAATAAAATCAGAATGACTTTTGTACCGGAATTAGAATCATAAAACTGGAATCACTTATACACTTGAATCAGAAACAAAAAAACAGAATAACTTTTTCACTGTATTCGGAATCACAAAGAAGGTATCACTTGTGCACCGGATTCAAAATCACAAATAAGGTATCACTAATACATCAGATTCAGTATCAAAAAGACTATATGAAAAATCTGTAAATCTATCAGAACGGAAAATCATAATGATACATCTGTAATTATAACAAAATGACAATTCCAAATCTAAAGAAAAAAACATAACATAAGAAAAATTGTTTGTGATTTTCAAAACATGAAACCATAATAAATAGATAAGTCATAAGATAAACTTATTGACTCAAAAAATATCCCCCTTTTAGGAAATCACAAATAACTTTTCTAAAGATGGATATATTGAATTTGAAAAAATTGTATGAAAACGTATCTCCCCCTATGAATGATATTTCTGATGAATATAACTAACTCCCCTTTAGGTTATGTTTCCAAAGGATCGTATTCTTAATTTTTAGTATCTGGTTTTTTTCTTAAGATAAAATATCCGCCTTAGATTAAAAATTCCCCTTAACCAAAACTACCCCTTACTTGGACATTATCCTTTATTACCATACTCTCACTTAATCAATTCTCCACTATTGATATCTTCACTAAATTCTTCCTTGGAATAAATTCTCCCTTATTGTGATTTTCAAAAAAAAAGAAAAAAATGGAGAATTTTAAGAGGTACCTGTATGGTTAACCAAACATATATTCGAAAACAAAATAAAGATATTCAAGTAGCTTCTTATATAAATTTTAGAAAGAAACATTTTTTATTACAACAAAACATCATAATGTAAGGAAAATCATATATACTTCTTTTTCTCAGAATATATCTTCTTTATTAAGGCTTTCAGTTTCTTCACTTCCATAAAATATTCATAAAACTTCATCAACAAGATCTCTTGATCGTGATACTTCATTAATGATGACATGATTCTTTCTTCATGAGCAACCACCGTTCTCTCTAATTCATCTTTGCCTTCCTTCTCACTTCTTAAAGATTGGGAAATGGAATTGAGTTGACTAGAATTCTCAGATATTGATGCCTTGACGTTGTTGGAGTCAGTTTCACAATTATTTAAATCTACATTTTTTGAATCCATAAAGTCACCGAACTATATTATTTCATCATTGACAATCTTGGTGCGGTTAAAAACATTCATACATGTCACCCTATGAGCTTAATAATCTATCAAACGATTACTGAAGTCTTCTTCTTTCTTGACCACCATGTCTATAAGAATATTGATCGATTCCATCTTTTAATTCATTGTTTCTTTAATTATTTGTCTATGGGCATCTATATTTTCAAGAACCGGAATAGTACTGACCAAATTTCTCAAATATATCTTGACTAGGTCATTTCCAACAAAAAATGAGGATTCAGATCCTAAAACATCCTTTCCTTTCTGAGCTCCTTCTGGAGATATGGAAATTTATTTTTCTATTGTCTTAGAGGAATTATTATGTGTTTCCCTTTCAAATGAGGCAACCAAAACACTCTTACCTTTGACAGGATTTCAAACTAGAGACTTATCATCAGAAACATGGATAACATTTAGATCTCCAAGTTCATCTTCTTTCTAGTTAACATAATGTAGTTGTCTACCCATGTGTTCATTGTAATGGTCTTCATTATGTCTCTTCAGTACTCGTAGTCATTTCCATCAAATATTGGTTGTATAGTTGGAATGATATTATCAAGAGATCCAACATGAATTATTTCCATAATAAAAAGAAATTTTTTCCAAACAAAATTATTAGAAGTAAAATTTTATAAACAAATAAGAAAAATAAAACTTGACAAAGAAAAATTATATGTGGATATAAGTTTTTCAGAAACCATATCCGATTCCAATTTTAGGATCAAAATGATGAATGGTGATGCTCAATATACAAGAGGGGGGATGAGTGAATTGTATTCTTAAAAAATTCCTTTAGAACCATTAAATTTTATTTTAACAATGCTAAACAACCAAACACAACACCTCTAAAAGAAACCTTTTCTTAAATGAAATATTCTACCTTAAAGTGTATAGAATCTGTAATATATTCAGAGTAACAAAATTAGAATTTTTAATAAAGTTATACATTCAAAATTTAAAAAAGTTAAGATTACAATGGAAATAAAACAACTTGAAATAAAAACATGTTACAACAAGATACTCTTAACCCAAAGAGAAGGGTATCCAACAACCATGGATAAAAGTTCCCTGATTTATACTTTCATGAATGTATGTCTTACCCAATCCCAGGTAATCCCTCAATCTGAAAATTAGTATCTGTCATGCTATCCCCACAAGCCCTTGATTTAGAAGAAAATTGGTACCACTGTCTTCTAAACACGGAATCCTACGATCTACACAATCGAAGTCTGCACAAAGCAAGTCTAAACAATTTGTTCACACCTGAAAAAGTTGTTCATGACAACCAAATGAATCACCGAGAGTTGAAAGAGACTCTATCTCTAGAAATAACTTCACATATTTCTCAGATTCATTAATTTCATCCACTATATACATTGTTTTTCTCATTCAAATGAATATGTATCTATAGGAAAATATTCCCAATGGTCAGCTCCCCTCCAACGGTCATATTTTCCTTAAATTTTAGTGGGACCTGTACATGTATCAAACATTCAACAGTCAGATTGTAAGAGATTTTACGACATCGTGTCAAGTAATTAATGATGTTAAGTTAAATATAAATGTAATGTGAAAAAACATGGAATACAATAATATTGGAATGATACATTAAAAAACTCTAACATTATTAAGAAAAATAGATTCTTATGAAAAACAATGTCATGAAAACAGATTCATAAAGAAAAGTAACTCAGATTGAGAAACTGATATCACATTTGTTCTAGAATCAGAATCATAAAATCTGAATGACTTTTTTACCGGAATTAGAATCATAAAACTAGAATCATTTATACACCAGAATCAGAATCAAAAAATAGAATCACTTTTGCACCGGATTTGGAATCACAAAGACAATATTACTTTTTCCCCTATTCAGAATCACAAATACAGTATCACTTATACCCTAGATTCAATATCAGAAATATGGTATGAAAAATATTTAAATCTAATATAATGGAAACTCATAATGATACAGCTGTATGTATAATGGAATGAAAATTCCGGATCATAAACAAAAAAAAAGAACTTAGGAAAAAGTGTTTTTGATTTTTGAAACATAAAACCATAGGAATGGAGAAGTGATAAGATAAATGTATTGACTCAACATTTGTAACCTTGTGAGGATTATAGATATATGAGGCCAGAGGATAGACAAACTCCAAATGATTTCAGTGAGGAGGAAGTTGGATATTGGGTGGGATTATATAGGAAAGTTGAGGGAATTCATTATTATTTAGGGTTGGGACACCTCACATCAAAATAATCCAAACCACAAATAAGCCCATAGTTTTTTCCCATGGTTTTTGGAAAAGGGAAGTGGAAAAAATATTTTATAAGGAAAAACCCGAACATCTTAAAATAATGGGTTTTCTTATGTGGAGGTGAGTCACAATCCCATAGAAAACAATTTAAAAAGACAAAAATGTTTAATAAGTCTTGAAGGGTCCCCTAAAACATTATAAATAAAATAAAACTAACCCAAAACCACAATATTTTAATTTTAAAACATATATTCGCTGAACATGAAGTTTATTGTATTATATTATAACACGTATGGGTCATTATGATGTCATAAAACAAATTATATACTTAAACTGTATTTAATTTTTACCCAAAAATTTGACTGTCTCAGGAAATTATGAAAAATTCATCGTTTCATAATTTCTACGACCTAATTCTAGAAATTAAAATCATTTTATATAAAAAATTCTAAATATGTTAATTTTTACTTTGAAAATAAAATTCGACATTTATCGAAAATTCATGGGTTTTGATAAAAATGTCATTCAAACCTTAATAAAAATTATAATTGAATTCATAAAATAATATGATCATTTATATTTAATAAAAATAATTAATAAAACATTATTATTTTACTAAAATATTATTTAATTAAAAAATCTATTAATTCATCAATATAGATTTCATTGTTTAACATTAAATAAAAATACTATTTGTTGTTTAAAAACTATTTACAAGGTAAAAATAATAAAATGTATGTATATTCATTGTTATATACAAAAATAATATACATAACCATAGTACTATGGTCTATTTACAAAAACCCTTATATCACATGCATAAGACGGAAGAGTAAGGTGTGAGATGGTGACATACACTTAGGGTGGCTCGGATAACATTGCTCGGGTAGTAATCTATATCAAATTACACTTCTCTCGTAGTTGGTCCAGATCAAGCTTAATATATTCATGCTCAGCATGGGCTTGGCCAAGAGGGAATCCCAAAGACAAAACCTCCTTTCAGAGCTCTGAAAATGGGCTTTGTATGGGGCACATCTGCTGGATGAGGCCATCGCTTCCTTTGTTTGAGTAAATTGTATTTTTTAAAGCCCAATATTTTTACTAATCATGGGATCAGTGTTCAATGGCTATATTAGTAGTGGCCAAAATTTTTAACAGTATTTTAAAATCTAAAAAAATAAAACCAAATATATTTTCATTTTATATAAAAATTTTACATAAAGAGATATTTAATTATATGAATAGGGATTTTCATTAATTAAAGTTTGGGTCATTACAATCTTCCCCCCTTAAGAAATTTCACCTTCGAAATTTATTTTTCCCACACTAAAACAAATGTGGGTAACTCTACTTCATCATTTCCTCTGATTCCAATGTCGGTTCTACAAACAAGTGGTTTCACCACAAACCCTTGACAAGGGGAATTGTCATATTTTATAGAACATTTTCTCTAAGATCTAAGATCATCACTAGTTTCTCCTCATAAGAAAGATCATCATCTAACTGTATCACCTATGAAGATAGTACAAGTGAAGGGTCTTCTATGTACTTCTTTAAGAGGGATACATTAAAGACATCATGTACTTTGGCCATGGTAGGTAGAAGTACTAGTAGATAAGTTACAACCTGGACATGATCAAGAATCTCAAAGGGGCCGATGTACCTTGGAATTAACTTCCATTTCTTTCTAAACCTCATGACCTTATTGCATGGAGATATTCGTAGAAATACCATGTGTCCAACTTTAAACTCAAGTTTTCATCGATGGTTATCCGCATAACTCTTCCATTGACTCTGGGCTGCCTTGATATGATGTTGAATGGTGTTAACCTTCTCCACCGTTTCTTTGACCATTTCATGTCCATGCAGCTTACGCTCACTGACCTCATCCCAACACACAGATGTTCTACACATTTTCCCTTAAAGGGCCTCATATGGTTCCATTTGGATGCTCAACTAGAAACTGTTACTATAAGTGAACTCAACCAGAGGAAGATGTTGATCCCATCCTTCATTAAAGTACGTTGAGCACACTCTCAATATATCCTCAAGTTTTTTGATAGTCTACTCAGATTTTCCATCGGTTTGAGGATGATAGGCCTTACAGAAGTTTAGTTCAGTAATCAGAGCATGTTGATGGATTTTCCAAAACATATAGGTGAATCATGGATCTCAATCAAACATAATAGATTGTGGTACTCCATGAAGACATACCACTTCCCTGATATATATCTGTGCAAGTTGATCCAACGAGAAATTCTCCTAAATATAAATGAATTGTGCAGCCTTTGTAAGATGATCCAGGACAAACCAAATTCCCTTGTTGCCTTTGGATGTCTTCGTAAGTCTAGTGACAATGTTTATGGTTATGTTCTTTCATTTCCATTCTATTAGGGGCAATGGTTGCATCATCCCCTTATACTTCTTCCTCTTTTCCTTCACTTGCTGACACACCAGGCACATTGTTGTATATTAAAATATCTCCTTCTTCATATTATACCACCAATAATGCTCTCGGAGTTCTCAATACATATTTGTGTTTCCTAGGTGAATAGAAAAATTTTAACTATGTTCCTCATCCAAAAGTTCCTTATTCAGCTCCGGATTTGATGAAACACATAGTCTTTTCCCAAATCTTCCAATTCCTTCTTTATTAACCTTAAACTCTGAGGATTTACATTTTTCCTGAATTCCAACATAATCCTTTTGAGCATCCTTTATCCTTTCCAAAACGTGATGGTTGAGCAATATTTTGTGAAAGGATTGATGATGTTCTCTTCTTTATGATTCAAATTTTCATCTTCATCAAATATAATAATATTGGATCCTTTTAAATTCTAATAAATGACAGAATCGTTGGGTCCTTTCTACTTAGGGAATTTTCCACCTTGTTTGATGTCCCAGGGTGGTAATTGATTGAGAAGACATAGTCATTGATCAGCATTAACCATCTTCATTGGTGAATGTTTAACTATTTCTGGGTCAAATTATCCTTGAGTCTTTTGTGGTCCATATATATTTCACACTTCTCCCTAAAGAGATAATTCCACCAAAGTTTCAAAGAGAATATCGCTTTAGCCAATTCTAGGTCATGTGTTGGATAGTTCTGTTCTTGAACATTCACTTTTCATGAAGTATACGCAATGACTTTATCATTTTTCATATACACACATCCCATGCCATTCTTTGAAGCATCACTGAATACCACAAAATGTTCTCCAGTTGTGGGTAAAGTGAGCACGAGCACAGTGATAACCCCCTTTTTAAACCCCTTGAATACTTCATTGCATTCATCACTCCCCCAAAAAATTACTCCCTTCAGAGTTAGCTTGGTTAGAGGGTTGGAAAATCATGAGAAATATCTCACAAATCGTCGATAATATCCAGCTAACCCCAAGAAGCTACGGATACCTGTTACCGATGACGGCCTCAACAATACCTCAATTGCATCTGTTTTGGATGGGTCCATTGATATCTCATTGCTTCTGATGATATGTCCCACGAATAAGACCTCCTTAAATAAGAACACACACTTTTTTGTACTTTACATATAGCTTCTCCTTCTGCAAGATCTGTAGTACAGTTCTTAGATGCTCCTCATGATCCTTTTTGGTTTTAGAGTATATCATAATATCATCTATAAAGAGTACCACAAATTTTTCGAGGTAATCTCTAAAGTCTCTATTCATCATTTCCATGATAATTGTTATAGAATTAGTGAGTCCAAAAATAATTATTACCAATTCATAATGATCGTTTCTTATACTAAAAAAATCATGGGTATATCTTCCTTCTTCACCCTTACATGATAATATCATAGCTACAAATCCTCCTTAGAGAAGTATTGTGCTCCACACAGCTAATCGAACAAGTAATCAATTTGTGGGAGATGATACTTGTTCTTTATCGGGATATTGTTATGCTCGTGATAATTGATCCAAAGGCGCATTGACCCATCATTATTATTGATGTAGAGGACTAGTGTGCCCCATAAGGAAGCACATGGGCGTATAAACCCTTTATCTAGATTCTCCTGTAGTTGTTTCTTCAGCTCCTCAAACACCATAATATCCATTCTATATAGATTCTTGAATATTTGAAACTCCCCAGGTATAAGATCAATTATGACTTCAACATCTCTTCTAGGAGGAAGACCAGACAATTCCTCGGGAAACAATTCAGCGAATTCCCTCATAATAGGCATGTCTTATATGATGGATGCCTCCTTAAACTCAATTATCTGAGCCAGATACACATTCTAATAGGGAATTAATATAAGGCCCCAGCCTTAAACGTTACTTAATATTGAATTAAATGAATAATTCACATTGAGGATCTTTTCAGGTTTAGAGTTTTAGATAATTAGACCATAAATCATGAATTACATTCCATATTTAACCAAAGTGGTTACATAAAAGATAGTATTTGTTTTTCCAATCAAAGGAAACATATTTAAAATAAAACATGGATTCTTTCTTGACACTTCCTTAACACTATCATCATATCATGCATCTTTCCCTTGACCCGTGAAAAACATTTCAAAAACATGGGATGAGCATAAAAAGCTCAGTAAGGGATATAAAAGTATGAAAAGAAAACACTAGTCTATGTATGAAATCATACTTTACTCATAAAACATAATAATTTTAAAATACCTCATCAAATCATGAATAAATCATAGAAATCATAATGCATAAAGTTAACTTGAGGCATTCATAGCATTCTTACGTAGGGAGTAACACTCTTGGTTACATTTGGAATACCCATCATAGTATATTCCCTAAATCTATTCGTAGAAACCGTAACGTTTAGCTTCTTCATTTTACCCAATGTGTTAGAGAGCTATATCAGGCTCACCATCCCTTAGTTTATCACGGAACCACCCGTCTTCATAACAATGCACAAGAACCAGAACATAATCGTATCACATAAAACATGTATAATGGAAACATAACATTTCCACCTTTCAATCACAAGATATCAATAAAACACATTGATATAAAAACATTATGAAAACTATTTTCAATAAATAATAAAATAATATTGAAACATGGTATTTATTGTTCATTCAAAAAAAATTATGGCTTGTAGAGGAAGCCGAAACTCAAATAATGGTCAGGGCGGCGGAGAAGTCGTCGTCGCCGCATACATACGACAAGAAAAACATTCCTTTTTGTCATTTAGTAAAACGCTTCTTTAAAAAGATTCATTCTGAATAAATGAAAATTCAAAGGGTTTTATACACCGTATAAAAGAAATTTGTGTATAAAACAAAATATGCCTCAATTAAAGGAGATTGATATGATTTCACTTACAAAGACGGTATCCTTAGGTTAAGGATAAATCAATTACGTAATTATGTTTGAAAAATGAATACAGCAAATATAAGTGGATATTAAGTGTAAAAAAATCATAGGACATTCACACATATTCCTAGAACGACATATTCAAGGAGTACAAGTTTTTCCCAAAAAATCAAAATTGGGTTAAGAAGTTCCTATGCAAAAATTCGACAGTCTTACGGCGTCACTTCAAAATTCAGAAAAAGAGTTGATGAGAGATAAAAAGGGTATCTGATCAGTTGGACATAGAATTTACATCAATAAGGGTATAAAAGAACATATCCTGACATAATAGTATGTGAATTGAAATACATAACAAAAGAAGTCTTTTCAAAAGAGGAGGGTGAAAGGTTCCTTTACCGACTTGGGTAACTTTCGAAACGTACTTCCCATTGAAGAAGGGTCATACAATGAATATGTAAATACCCATAAATGAAATTATATTATACAAAGTGTATAATAATGGGATGTAAAAAACCACCCAATGGAAATGGTGGCAAATGTAACATATATCTCACGGGACTAAAAGTGAGATGAAAAATCCCTTACGAAAACTCGCCAGCCTAACGGCGCCACTTAAAACTTCCAAAAATGGATTGATGAGATCAAATAGGGTCTCTCATCATATTAAAATAAAATGTACAGAAAGTGGAATATAAAAGGACATCCCCAAACATAACAAAGAGGATCTTGAAAGAAGTGACATAAAGGGGAGTACGTAAACATAAAGAGAGATGTTGGATCTCTTACGAAAATTCCGCAGCCAAACGGCGCCACTCAAAACATCCAAAATTGATTGATGAGAGAAAATAGTGTCTCTCATAATATGGACATATAAGGTATAGTACAAGTAATATAATAGAACATACCAATAATAAGAAATATGAGCTTAAAAGGAATGACATAAAAGATTGTACTTAAAAAGAAAGAGAGGAGTAAGATCCCTTACCTCGTGTCCGACATGACTCGATCGTTCTTTAAACTCCTGAATAATAAAATTTTGTCAATTTTTAATTTCATAAGGACCTACAATAAATATTATTATTTAATTAATATCACATATTATAATGTTATAATAATTTCTTAATAAAGTGAGTTCATATCAGACGTTTTTGTCGATGTTCGGTACATGGGTAAAAATCGAACATGTTGGAAAAGAATTTTCCATGTAGTTATTGTTACATCATATCCAGAATAGTATTGATGTTTTAAATATCATAAATATCCAGTATATCTTCATTTTATACTATTCCATAGCATTTGGAGATAAAAAATTAAAATCACCGTTCATGGAGACGGTAGGCCGTACGAACGCATGAACGCTACTTTCATATTTTGTCATATTAATGGAATTAATACAAAACGAGAGATATATATATTATAATTCCATTATGATATCCATAATTTAGATTTAAAATATAACATATATATCCATTTTATGTATATGTACTTATAATAGTACATAACATTTGAAGATAAGAAATGAAATGTACCGTTCATGGAGACGGTAAGCCGTACGTACGCATGAACGCTACTTTCATTTCTTTTTATTATTCAATGGAATTAAATAATAATTATATAAATTTATTTTATAATTCCAGTAGGATATCATATGTAATACCATTTTTTACATCCTTTATACGTACCACATATGGAATTACGAATCAAATCACTTTGAGGGGCGGTAGTCTACACTTCCTAAAATGACGATATCGCGTTTACCCAAAATGGAAACCATAAAGGTATGCCATAAATGAAATATAAAGAATCTTAAGGAAAACATAAACATATTATATATCATATATAAATATAGTGACATCTTAATGTCCACCTTTTAAGGTGTTAAAATAATATTGAACAATCATCGTTTCGTGAGGCAGTAATTCGCCATCCACAGAAACAAAATGTTCTTTAAACATTAGACAGAGGTGTGTGAAAGTGTAGCTAGAAAACATCTTATAACAACATCCTAGTATATTTAAGATACTAGTGTTGTTACAAAAATAAGTAATAAATAGATTTTAGGTGTTTGGAGAAGAAAAACAAAACAAAAGAACCCAAGGGAAGACATTACCTTTAAATCAGGTAACACTCTTTGATTTGAGCTCAAAGGCTTCCTTGGAAAGGATTCTGCCCAATGTGAGGCTTCAATGATGAAGAGAGGGATGTGGAGAGATGAAATGGGCATGGTTTGTCTGAGCCAAAGGCTTGAGAGGGGTGTGTATGGTGGTAGAGGTGGGGGTCTTTTATAAGAGGAGAGGGGGGGAACTCTTGTAAAGTTATAAAATATTACATTATTATAAAATTATTTTCGGATTTAAAAGGTCCCAAAAGGATATATTTCGAGGATAAGGTGATAAGGTTTCGAAATACACCCATCCAATAGGTTTTTGACAAGTGTAAGACTTATAATTCACCCTATCATCTCATTTTATTTAAATTGTTCTTTTATGAGGTAATCACTGCATCATCATGGTGTCATAAATAAATTTATTTATTTAATATATAAAAGTTATAAAAAGAATAACATGATGTAAGAAATATTTTTATCTTTATAATGAATATTTATAGTAAAAAATATGACTTCTATAACCCCATCTAACATTTTTTTTAATAAAACAACACATGTTTGTGACATTTTAATTATAACTTTAAATAAAAAGGTATTAAAATCATTTTCCAACCAAAGGGGATCTCTGGGATCCCCAAGTTGACCCATGGATTTTGTTGGTCGGCCATGACTCATCCAATGAGGGTATCACATGTTTCTAGGTCATTTCATATTAATAAAACATTATTTTTACCTTAAACTACACTAATTACCTCTAATCGCGATTAAAACCAAAAGTTACTATTCACCAAAAAATTTATTTTAATCCCATTGAACCAAATTTTACTTCTTAATGACAACCATGTGTGTTGGATTTTTGAAATTCAAAACACAGATGTTGTAAAATTTCATTTAAACAAAAAATCAGTTTTTTAAGTACCACATAATGGTGTCACTATTCATCAAAAATTGAAGTTTTCCAGAAAAATACCAAATATTCACCCTATGCTATATTTGATATTCTGAATTCAAAAATGATGTCTATTTTAAAAAATTTAAAACATATAAGTTATATTAATTAATTTAACAATTAATTCCCGCTGTCAGAGCAAATAGCGTGTTTTTATGAATCTATAAGTATCAAAAGATTGACACTAGTTTAAGCCCAATTTCAAGATGTAATTAATTCCAACGACCACTATTGGATTAAATAGTAAAAATATATTCTAATTTAACTTTGAAACCAATTATAAATATAATCTAATCATATAAATAAATTAGATTAAAATGTGGTTTTGAATTAAAATACAACATTTTTCATTATTCATTAAAAAATGAACTATATCGGAAAAATACCAAAAATTTACACAAAGAAAATTTTGATGTCCCGATTCTAAAGAAGAATTATATTTTGTCAAGTATAAAACATAAAATTGTAAAAAATTGGATTTAAAAGAGGTTCTTCATCAAAAGGCGGTTAATCGACCTTTTAAAGAATATTATATTGTTTACGCTTAAAATTGGATTCATTCGCATTTTTAATCCTCTTACATTTATTATCAAAAGTAAAAATATTTGACAAACATACATAAACATTTTGTAGTTATTTCTGTTCATTCCCGCCATTACAACGGCTAGGCGTTAACTAAAATTTAAAATAATATTATTTTATTATGAGAGTGCAATGTAAGATTCCCATGAAACTCGTTGTTGCGTATTGGTTACGCCATCGGGCATAGCGTCCCCTTTAAAGTTATATTAATATTTTATTCCCAAATATGGATAAATGTGAAAATTTCATATTCTTTATTTACTTGGGGTGTTACATCCTTCACCCCTTTTGGGAATTGCGTCCTCGCATTTTTAAAATTGGGCTTGGAAACATCATTAAAAATACCACATCGGAACAAGAGTCAGTAAAACAATCACTTTAAAATAAAGAAAGAGAAGTACAAAGGTCACCCAATTTAAACAATACTAGGATTCGATGTAGGAAAACATGGATATGGAGGGAAAAAAGGGTCATGTTCTAAGGGAGAGTGATAGTAAACATGTCTAGGAGAAAGTTAACCATAAGAAAATCACAAACTTGTGATGGGTTAAACGGTATTCGATTCCCCAGTATGAAAAGTTAACAGACAACATTTTTGTTTTAAGTTATTCTTCATTGAGGTATTTATTTTTGAGCTTAACTAAATCATAATGAAAGATACTTACTTGTCACATAAACTTTCACCTTTTACTAGATTCATTAATCAAACTCATATTTTCTCCAAAAGACGATTATTTAGGAAGACTTGTTCGCATTAAGAGTACTACAATCAACTTCTTGAGAGTCACCTAATCCACAAAAGAGAACTGTATATTTCCCATGTCTGTAGACAAAATACAAAACCAAAATTGTTAGTATGAGATTAGATAATCCACAAAAGTATAATCCTTTATAAAAACAAATCTATTCTTAATCTCCAAAATTTGTCCAAAAAAACCCAAAGTTCATCGAAGACCATTCGATAAACAATTGTCCATAAAATTATTCAATGTAAACCAAACTAATCTTGAAACCCAAATATTTGACGGATTTAATCACATAGTCTTACAAGGTACAAATTAACTTTTATCTCTAAATAACATCAGTAGCTCTTAAATGCTAATATTGAAAATTAATTAACCTAATCACATATCATTGATGATAGGTTAATCATTTCCATAGATAACCCAAAATAAACATACTATTTATTCCTAAAATCATCTAACTAAAAAAGAATTAGTCAAACTAACCACAGACTTCACATAGTCCAGTGGTAGGCGATAAATACCAGTCACACTTTGGTTGTGGGTTCGATTCCCGTAGCTTTGTCCAACGTGACGTGTTGTCACATGGTCTGCGTGTTGTCCTTTTTCCAAAACTATATAATTCTTAAAACATTCCAAAAAACGAGATAAAATATTCAAAAATAATCATAACATATTTTTACATCACGTTTATCTCATGCCTTTCATTTTCCATCATAATATATAATAACCTATAATTACCTAAAAAATAATGATCATATAAACCCTAATGGTTACCTTTATAATTATTACCTGAACTTCCACATCGATTGGGCATCTCATACATGATGCATTATAGAACATACCATGTTACAAGTTGTTGATCATGACTCCTGTATTGTTGGTTTAGGACAACCACGAGTTTCCTCATTGAATCCCCCATTTCATCCAGTCTCTTAATCAGAGAACCACCATAGTTTCCTTCAAACATATTGTCACTTTGGTGCATGCTAGATCCATCCATTCACTAAAAACAGAAATTTCATTGTGATTATATCAACAAAACCATCATGTACTAATGAGGAAGATAAAAACTAAGATATACTTACTCATTCACTTTATCTAAAACTATGATTCTTTCTGAATTCCTAACCATTATGGTAATGTCACTTATGCCTAGAGAATACCCTAACCTCTAAAGTTATCTAAACCAACCTCTGATACCAACTATAAGGCCCCATCCTTAAACCTTACATAATATTGAATTAAATTAATAATTCACATTGATGATCTTTTCAGGTTTAGAGTTTTAGATAATTAGATCATAAATCATGAATTACATTCCACATTTAACCAATGTGGTTACATAAAAGATAGTATTCGTTTTTTCCCATCAACGGAAACATATTGAAAATAAAACATGGATTATTTCTTGACACTTCCTTGACACTGTCATCATATCATGCACCTTTCCCTTGACCTATGAAAAACATTTCAAAAATGTGGGATGAGCATAAAAAGCTCAGTACGAGATATAAAAGAATAAAACAAAAACATTAGTCCATGTATGAAATCATACTTTACTCATATAACATAATCATTTTAACAAACCTCATCAAATCATGAATAAATCATAGAAATAATAATGCATAAAGCTAACTTGAGGCATTTATAGCATTCTAATGTAGGGAGTAACCCTCTTTATTACGTTTGGAATACCCATCACAGTATATTCCCTAAATCTCTTTGGAGAAACCTTAACGTTTAACTCCTTCTCGTTACCCAATGCATTGGAATGCAATATCGGGCTCACCCACCATTAGTTTACCATGGAACCACCTGTCTTCATAACAATTCCCAAGAACCATAACATAATCCTATCACATAAAACATGTATAAAGGAAACCTAACATTTCCACTTTTCAATCACAAGATATCAATAAAACACATTGATATAAAAACATTATGAAAACCATTTTCAATACAAAATAAAAGATGAGTAAAAAATGGTATTTATTTTTCATTCAAAAAAATTATGGCTCGTAGAGGAAGCCGAAACTCAAATAATGGTCACGGTGGTGGAGAAGTTGTTGTCGCCGCATACATACGACAAGAAAAACATTCCTTTTTTCTTTTAGTAAAACATTTCGCATAAAAAGATTACTTTTGAATAAACGAAAAGTCAAAGGGGTTTATACACCGTATTAAAGAAATTTGTGTATAAAACAAAATATGCCTCAATGAAAGGAGATTGAGACAATGTCCCTTAGAATGACGGTATCCTTGGATTAAGGATAAATAAATTAAATAATTATATGTGAAAAACGAATACACCAAATATAAGTGGATATTAAGTGTAAAACAATCATAGGACATTCACACATATTAATAGAACGACATATTCTAGGATTAAAGGTTTATCCCAAAGAATCAAAATTCGGTTAAAAAGTTCCCTTGCAAAAATTCGACAGCCTAACGGCGTCACTTCAAAATTCAGAAAAAGAGTTGATGAGAGATAAAAAGGGTATCTCATCACTTGGAAATAAAATTTACATCAATAATGATATAGCAGAACATATACCAACATAATAGTATGTTAATGGAAAGACATAACAAAAGATGTCTTTTAAAAAGGGGATGGTGAAAGTTTCCCTTACCGACTTGGGTATCTTTTGAAACGTACACCCCATTGAAGAAGAGTCATACA
The DNA here is from genome assembly GCA_963277665.1 of Viscum album. Classification (NCBI taxonomy): domain Eukaryota; kingdom Viridiplantae; phylum Streptophyta; class Magnoliopsida; order Santalales; family Viscaceae; genus Viscum; species Viscum album. Next base: position 135,800,214 of record OY728162.1, read on the forward strand.
ATGAATATGTAAATACCCATAAATTAAATTATATTACACAAAGAGTATAATAATGTGAATAACATACACCACTCAAAGTAAAAAGTGGAAAATGTAGCATAAATCTCACGGGACTAAAAGTGAGATGAAAAATCCGTTACGAAAACTCGGCAGCCTTACGGTGCCACTTTAAAATTCCAAAAATGGATTGATGAGATAAAATAGGGTCTCTCATCATATTAAAATAAAATGTAAAGAAAGTGTAATATAAAAGAACATCCCCCAACATAACAAAGAGGAGTTTGAAGGAAGTGAAATAAAGGGGAGTACTTAAACAGAAAGACAGAGGTTGGATCTCTTACGAAAATTCGGCAGCCTAACGGCGCCACTCAAAACATCCAAAATGGATTGATGAGAGAAAATAGTGTATCTCATCATATGAAAATAAAAATTACAGTACGATTAATATAAAAGAACATCCCAATCATTAGAAAGATGAGCTTAAAAGGAATGACATAAAAGATAGTACTTAAAAAGAAAGAAAGGAGTAGGATCCCTTACCTCGTGTCCGACATGACTCGATCACTCATTAAACTCCTGAATAATAAAATTTTTTCAATTTATAATTTCATAAGGACGTACTTTAAAGATTATTATTCAGTTAATATCACATATTATAATCTTATAATAATTGGTTAATAAAGTGAGTTCATATCAGACGTTTTTGTCGATGTTCGGTACATGAGTGAAAATCAAACTTGTTGGAAAAGATTTTTCCATGTAGTTATAGGTACATATTATCAAGAATTGTATCGATGTTATAAATATCATATATATCCAGTATATATTCATTTTATATTATTCCATAGAATTTGGAGATAAAAAATTAAAATCACCATTCATGGAGACGGTAGGCCGTACGTACGCATGAATGCTACTTTCATTTTTTGTCATATTAATGGAATTAAAACAAAATGAGAGATATATATATTATAATTCCATAATTATATCCATAATTTAGATGTAATATATTACATATATATAAATTATATATATGTACTTATAATAGTACATAACATTTGGAGATAAGAAATGAAATGTACCGTTCATGGAGATGGTAAGCCGTACGTACGCATGAACGCTACTTTCATTTATTTTTTTTTCAGTGTAATTAAATAATAATAATATAAATGTATATTCTAATTCCATTAGGATATCATATGTAATAACATTAATTACATCCTTTATACGTCTCACATATGGCATTAACGAATCAAATCACTTTGAGGGGGCGGTAGTCCGCACTTCCTAAAATGAAGATATCACATTTACCCATAATGAAAGCCATCAAGGTATGCCATAAATGAAAAATAAATAAGCTTAAGGAAACCATAAACATATTAAATATCATATATAAAAATAGTTACATCTTAATGGCCACCTTTAAAGGTGATAAAATAATATTGAACAATCATCGTTTCATGAGGTAGTAATTCTCCATCCATAGAAACAATATGTTCTTTAACCATTAGACGGAGGTGTAAGAAAGAGTATATCGAATATTTCTTATAAAACCATCCTAGTATATTTAAGATACTTTTTTTTACAAACAAAAGTAATAAAAAGAGTTTAGGGGTTTGGGGAAGATAAATAAAACAAAAGAACACAAGGGAAGACATAACCTTTAAATCGGGTAACTCTCTTTGATTTGAGATCAAAGGCTTCCTTGGAAAGGATTCTTCACAAATTGAGGCTTCAATGATGACTATAGGGATGTGGAGAGATGAAATGGGTATGGGATGGCCGAGCCAATGGCTTGAGATATGTGTGTAAGGTGGTAGAGGTGGGGGCCATTTATAAGAGGAGAGGAGGGGCACTCTTGGATAGTTATAAAATATTACATTATTATAGAATGATTTTCGGATTTATAATGTCCCAAAAGGATATATTTCAATGATGAGGTGATATGGTTTAGAAATACACTCATAAAATAGGTTTGTTACATGTTTAAGGCTTAGATTTCACCCTATCTTCTCATTTTATTTAAATCATTCATTTATGTGGTAATCACTGCATCATCACGGTGTCATAAATAAATTAATTTATTTCATATATAAAATTTATAAAAAAAATATCATTATGTAGGAAATATTTTTATATTTCTAATTAATATTTATAGTAAAAAATATGACATGTATAACCCCATCTAAAAATTGTTTTAGTAAAACAACATATTTTTGTGACATTTTAATTTTAACTTTAAATAAAAAGTTATTAATGTCATTTTTCAACCAATGTGGCTCCATGGGGTCCCCAAGTTGAGCCATGGATTTTATTGGTCGGCCATGACTTATCCAATTAGGATAGGACATGTTTCTAGGTCATTTCATATTATTAAAACCTTATTTTTACCTTAAACTACACTAATTACGTCTAATCGCGATTAAAACAAAAAAATTACTATTCACCAAAAAATTATTTTAATCCCATTGAACCACATTTTACTTTTTGATGACAACCATGTATGTCAGATTTTTGAAATTAAAAAAATAGTGGTGGTAAAATTTCATTTAAACGAAAAATCAGTTTTTTACGTACCACTTAGTGGTTTCACTATTCATCAAAAATTGATGTTTTCCAGAAAAATACCAAAAATTCACCCTAAGATATATTTGATATTCCGAATTCAAAAATGATGTCTATTTTAAAAAATTTAAAACATATATGTTACATTAATTAATTTAATAATTAATTCCCGCTGTCAGAGCTAATAGCGTGTTTTTATGAAACAATAAGTATCAAAAGATTGACACTAGTTTAAGTCCAATTTCAAGATGAAATTGATTTCTACTACCACTATTGGATAAAATGGTAAACATATATTCTAATTTAACTTTAAAACCAATTCAAAATATAATATAATCATATAAATAAATTTGATTAAAAATATGTTTTGAATTAAAATACAACATTTTTCACTATTCATTAAAAAATGAACTTTATCGGAAAAATACCAAAAATTTACACAAGGTAAATTTTGATGTCCCGATTCTAAAGAAGAATTTTTTTTGGTCAAATATAACACATAAAATTTTAAAAAGGTGGATTTAAAAGAGGTTCTTCATCAAAAGGTGGTTAATCGACCTTTTAATTAATATTAGAATGTTTACGCTTAAAATTGGATTCATTCACTTTTTTAATCCTCTAAAATTTATTGTAAAAAGTAAAAATATTTCACAAAACTATATGATCATTTTGTAGTTAGTTCTGTTCATTCCCACCATTACAACGACAAGGCGTTAACTACAATTTAAAATAATATTATTTTATTATTAGAGTGCAACGTAAGATTCCCAAGAAACTTGTTGTTGTGTATTGGGTACACCATCAGGCATAGCATCCCCTTTAAAGTTATATTAATATTTTGTTCACAAATATGGATAAATTTGAAAATGTCATATTATCTATTTACCTGGGGTGTTAAAATTAATATCGACTCTTGAGATAATGGAGCTAAAGAAGGATTATCTTCCTCCTTTCACAATTAAGGAATAAGGGTTCGATTCTCTACATGGAGAGTGATTTACCTTTCATGGTGATTTATGTTGGATTTATGTGAGGAAAGCCAATCCATTCCACAAATTTCATCAAATTACACGATAGGGAGTATAATGAGGTTCACCAGGAAGTTTAATACATATTTTATGACAAAGGTGGCATTATATTCATTAGATGCAATGATTTCCCCATTTTCCGTACTCACCGACATCTTCACTTCCATGATTTCTGGTGGTGCAGGGATTATTCTACTAAAATTTTGAGATGTAAAAGATTCCGTAGAACCTAAATCAAAAAGTATGTTAACTATTCTTGAATGAATAACTAGTGTACCTATCACCACTTCTTTATTGGGGTTCACTTCGGCAGTAGTGATGGCCAAAGCTCGCCATTGCTCCTATGGAGGTTGTTGGTTGCCTTTGAAAACCCTTCTCTTAGGGAACTGATTTGCAGGATGTCCTTGTTCTTTGCAGTTGTAGAAGTGAACCATGTGTTGAGGTTCTAACGGAGTGTTACTCTCCTCTATCTTAGCCTCAGGTCTTTCTTTCCAACATTTAATAGCTAGGTTCCTTTCTCTTCCACACCTAATGCATTTCCTTATCTTCTTTTGGTAGTTTGTGGGGAGCTTCTTTCCGCACCATTGGAAAGTGGGGTGTTGGATCTTCTTAGTACATTTGGATTTATCCATCAGACCATCAGAATTGAAGTCCATGTTACGCTTCTTATCCCCATGATACCCCTCAGATTCTTCAATCTTCATTTCTTCTTTGAGGGAACATCAGAATATTTTCTCATAGCTATCGAAGTCATGGATCGCCATCGCTTTTTGAAGGCTATGTTTCCGAGCACCAAAGAAGCAGTCAATCATTAATTCATGGATACCGAAAATGGTGGAGGTGTATCGGGCAAGCCATGTGATGTTTTCCTTATAATCTTCGATAGATTCGTCATCATTTTTCTTGAAGTAAAGGAAGTCCCTTTTCATCTTAAGTTGGAGGGTGCACGTAATATTTTTATCAAAAAACATCTTCCAGAAATTATTCCATTCCAACGCCTCGATCACCTCCTCAGAACTCATATTTTTGATCAACATCCACCATTGATCACCTTCACCCACCATTTGAAAAGAATCTAGGAGAACCTTCTCTTGTTCAGAATAGTGATGTATGGAGAAGATCTTTTCAAGGGAGTTGATCTATTGTTCACCGATTGAGGGGTCGGATAATCCATTAAAAGTAGGATTCCTTTGTCTCTTTAAGCACTCGATTGAAACTTGTTCTATCTTGGGGGGGGGGGTTGAAAATTCCTCTTGACCCATGTTTCTATTCAATTCTTGGGTTAGTTGAGAGAGAAGTGTGACAGAGTTCGAGATTCCCGCTCCCATTGGATTGGGAATCTCATTAGTACAGTCATCACATTGATCTTCACATCGGTTGTTAGATCAAGTCCTCCTATTACCGACCATTGGATGGAATAAAAGGAAGGTTAGGGGTAACACATAAATGGTAATCCATTGAAAAACTGATGACTTATAAATAACTTTTATTTCCTTAACATATGAATCTATTGACTTTAGTCTATGCTATCTATGATCTACTTTATATCATATATTCTTAAGGCATTTTTTGTCCCTTATTAATTGTTCATACGAAGCTTGTAAATTTAGCAAAGTATATCCCCCAAGAGTGTAGTAACCAAGAGTGTAGCATGGACCGATGTCGTGCACTAGTTCCAATTTGAGTCTTGCTCAAATTAGTTTTTTCGGGATTTACCCCTAGGATATATTTGTGCTAGAACCGCTTCTACCTGATCGTATCCAGACAGGGATGTATTTGTTTGATAAACCACTTAATCAATACTCACCAAATACATAGGGATATTTTTATTATACATAGTCTTATGTCTAAGTCTTTTCAAATGTTTTCTAATCCTAATCCCAAAATAAACTAAAACTATCCTCTGATACCAACTATGATAACACTGTTTTTTATTTCACAATTAAACCTAATTTATTACATAAAATTCACATGATAAAAAATCGAAGATAGAGAGGTCTAGTGTATTTGGGGCTTAAGATCATTTTGTAAAAACATAAAACATTTAACACTACTTTATTATTGAAAACATCCTTTACAATATCATTATATTCCTTCGTACTTAGCATTGCATGGAATAACCTAAGGACATGCATAAGAAAATGGTGATCTATAAAGCTCAGTAAGAGAATAATAATGGAATAACATTGGAAATAAAATAAATTTTAGACAATAGTCATATAAATAGTGAACAAGATAAGAATATACATAAAGGCATTATAAAGCATGATAATTATAACATGGAAATGTGGAAACAACACTTAACATGGATTTCGCATGAGCCAAGGCTCATTGCACATGGAGCATGAGTAAATCCTCATTGCACATGAAGCCTGGGTACATCCTCGTTGCACTTGAATTAACATCACTAAACACCTATTGCACATGACTTATCATGAAACTATACTTTACCCAATGCATTTGAGTGCTATCAGGGCGCACCCATCTTAACATTTCATTTCATCCATAAGTGTGCCGTATGGATCATAAAACATTGAATCATTTAACATAATATTTTATTACATGATAAAAGAATGTGGAATACATTCATGAATCTCTTTAAACATTATGTAAATGTGAATAAAGGTAAATACCCTTGATAGAGAAATGAGCATGGTATTCAATACACAATGACTTTGGATTGGAAAAGTGCAGTGCAATTTCGGCCGCATAACAACGTGAAATAAGAACTCATAAAAATGTTTGATGAGAGAGAAAGGTGTGTCTCGTAATATTTATATGACATTGAAAGTAATTGAGTCATATATATACATGTACCAACAAATTTAATATAATTTAGATTCCTGATACAAAAGAATTCCTTGAATGTAAATTAAGAGAGTGAATTTCCTTTCTGAATTTCAGCATAGTAACGGGTGTATATGGGAGGAATTTAATGAGATATAAAGGGGTCCCCAATCATTAAAACATATATAGGACCGCATGAGGGAGGTGTGAAACCATACCCCAATATTTATAATTGAAATTAAAATAGCATAACAATTTAAAGAATATTGGACAAAAATGAGAAAGGAAGAAAAATGCTTACTAGGAAGAGTGCTTCCAAAGGCTTGATAGAGGATTCTTGGGAGCATGGGGCACCTTGGGGGATTTTATAGAAAGAAGGGCAGAGGTTGGACATACTCCAACTACATTTAGGGAGGGGAATGTGGGATCTGGTGTGGGTTTATATAATAAATGTGAGGGAATTATTTTTTATTTAGGTTTGAGACACGCCACTTTAAACTAATCAAAACCACAAACCGGACAATGTTTTTGCCCATAAGTTTTGCCAAATGGTAGTGTAATAAAATATTTTAAAGTCCACAGGCCAAAATTTTCAATATAATCGGGTTGCTTTTGTGGAGGTGAGTCACACTCCCAAGGAAAACAATTTAAAAAGACAAAATGATTAATAAGTATTCAAGGGTCCACTAAAGCTTTGTAAAATAAATCAAACAAACACAAATTCTCATTATTTTAATGGTAAAAATAATATTGGACAAAATTAAAGTTAACAGTATTTAATTAAATCACTATTTGGTCATTATGATGTCATCAAACACATTATATATTTAAATAGTATTTAAGTTTTACCCAAAAATTTGACAGTCTAAGAAAATTATGAAAAAAAGAACCGTTGGATAATTTTGACATCCTGATTCTTGAAATAATATTTATTTTATCAAAATAATTTTATAAATATGTTAATTTTCACTTTTAATATAAAATTGACATTTATCAAAAATTCATGGGTTTTGATAAAAATGGCTTTTAAACCCTAATTAAAATTACACGTTCATTCCTAAATTTAAACGATCATTTATATTTACTAAAAATTAATTTAATAATAATAAAAATATTTTATTAAAATATTATTTAATTCAAAATTCCATTAATTCATCAAAATATATTTATTGGTTGACCATTAACTAAAAATACTATTTGTTCTTTAAAAACTATTTACAAGGTAAAAAAAATAAAATGAAAGTATATTCATTATTATATACAAAAATAATATACATACCTTAATACTAAGGACTTGTTAAATAACCCCTTATAACACCCGCATAAGACGAAAGGGTAAGGTGTGTGATTGTGACAGACTCTTGGGGTGGTTCAGATAACATTGCATTGATGGTAATCTCTATCAACTTCTACTTCTCTCGTAGGTGGTCCTTATCGAGATTAACATATTCAAGCTTGAATTGGGCTTGGTCATGAGCAATTCCCAAAGACGCAAACTCCTTTATGAGCTTTGAAAAATGGGCTTCATATGGGGCACATCTACTGGATGAGGCAATCACATCTTTTGTCTCAATAAATTGGATTTATTAAAGCCCTATATTTATACTAATCATGTGATCACTGTTCAACAGCTATATTAGTAACGGTCACAAATAATATCAGTATTTTAAAATCCAAAAACATAAAACCAAATATGTTCAAATTTTATATAACTATTTTTTCTAAAGAACCATTTAATTAGATCAAGAGGGATTTCCATTAATGAATGTTTGGGTTATCACATTTCTTATACAAGTTTATTCCTTTTTTTGAGTTGGGGTGGTTTCTATAAAGCTACTCATGCTCATTATATATTAGAAATTGAGGCTGAAACTGATATAGTGAAAACAATAAAATTGGTTGATAATGTATACAACCATAATGAATAAGTTGAATTCATACTAATTATTTAATTTTTATTTTTATCATTTACCTAATATTTATATGTTATTTTCTTTATCATTTTATATAATATTTATTTAAATTTATTCATAGATATTTATTCATTCCATTTATTTTCTTTATTAAGAAGAAAACACTACATATTAAGTCAATTTACATAGCTAAAAAACATTTCTCGTTGAAAATAAGAAGATTATAAAAACCTCAGGTTCTCATTTTTGTGACTTCTCAGGATATAATGGGTATATGCTCTTCTTCTACTCCATGATTTCAATAAAGAGAATTCTATTTTGGCTAAGAAAAACATGTCAATATGAAGTTTTGTATGTTCAATAAAAAGGAAATGTAAATCATGATGACATTGGAGTTAGTATATTTTGAGACTTTGGAATGTATAGGAATCAAATGCACCAAAATTCGACACACGGTGTGACTAGTATGTCTCTATTTTCAATACTCTACATAAAATTGACATAATTTTATTAAAAAAGATAATTGAAATACTCAAAACATAGAACAAATATTTATATTGTGTTTATACTTTAATAAAACAATATATAAGTCATTATATATATATACGAATCAAAAACACCTAAATTTGAAACAAAATGTGCCTGGTATGACTCAAACTGTTGGTTATCAGTTTAGAATATATATTATAGTTCTAAAAGTGTCACTCACTAAAAAATTAATAAAATAAAATCATATTTTGTTGATAATTTATGATAATTATTCACAATTAATTAGTGATGTGTAAAAATTTATCTCACATCAAAATAATACACGATATGATTAGTACGAGTCAATGTGTTTGTTTCGAGTTTAATATGACATTTTAGTAAAAAATACAAGTGAAATAATCCAAATTAATAAACCCTATTCATATTGTTTTTATACATTAGTAAAATGACACATATTTCATTTGATATGTGTAGTAATAATCCACAACTCATTCCAATCCATGGTGTGACCGGTATGACTCTAAGTGTATCTTTTTTTAAATAGATGTCAATTTTAGTAAAAAGAACAACTGACCTACTCAAAACTGAGAAAACATTTCCATATTGTCTTTACAATTTAATAATGTGATCCATAAGTCATTTTTGTGGTGTATGAATCAGACACACCTCAATCTGATACATGATGTGCCCGGAATGACCCAAAGTTCCCATTATCAGATTTAAATTGAAATTTCAGTTTAAATAGTGCCACTGACAAAAAAAATATAGAACGAGGTTAGATTGTTTTGATAATTTATCAAACTAATTGAAAAGTCATTTGTGACTAGTTGGAATATGTCTTAGTTCAAACAGACACGTGATGTGGCTGTCATGACTCAAAGTACATGTTTCTAATTTAATAATATATTTTTTGGAAAAAAAGTCACGTTTTATAATCAAAATTGAACAAACATAGTTTTATTGTTTTTATACATTTGTAAAATGATCCGTAATTCATTTGGGACAAGTATGAATTAGCTTCAAATCACTCTGACACACAATATGATTGATATGACTCCTAATGTGTCTTTTTATTTAAAATTGACATTAATTTTAGCAAAAAATGAAAAAATGACATGCTCAAAATTGATAAATAACTTTCAAATTTTATTGATACATTAATAAAATGATCCATAAGTTAGTAGTGACATGTTGAAATCAACCATACATCAATATAGTACACGATGTTCTCTAAATGACTCAATGTGTCTGTTATCATTTAAAAATTGACATTTTAGTTCAAAAAGTTTCACCCACTAAAAGCCAAGAAAAACTACTCATAATATCATAATAATTTAGTAAAAAAACTCCAAATTAATTTTTTATGTACAAAAAATAGTCTCACATATAACTGACAAATGATATGACTGGTATGACTGAAAGCATTTGTTTCCAGTTTTAGAAGCCATTTTTCTAAAAAAGTTACATACTTAAAATCAAGTAAAATGCATTCCTATTGTTTTGATACTTTAGGAAAATGATCCAAAAGTCATTTTTGACATGTATAAATAAATTTTACATCAATCTTACACACGGTGTGACTGGTATAATTCCATATGTTTCTATTTATTTAAAATTGTCATTATTTTTAGAAAAACGATTAGGTGACATACTGAAAAATGAAAAAATGAATTTGAATTGTATTGACACATTATTAAAATGATTCATAAGTCATTTATAATTTTTAGGAATTAAACTCACCTTAATACAACACATGGTGTCACTAGTAAAAATCTATGTGTGTCTTTTTATTTTAAATTGACATTAATTTCAGCAAAACCAAAAAGTGACAAAGTGAAAAATGAGAAAACACATTTAGACATTTTTGATACTTTAAGAAAATGATCCATACGTCATTTTTTATTTTTAAGAAGTATCTATACTTCAATATGATACATAGTGTGACTGATAAAACTCAAAGGGTCACTTTTTATTTTAAATTGACATTAATTTTAGTAAAAAAGTGATATTTTGAAAATGGATCAATTGTATTCAAATTATTTTTATATTTTATTAAAAAGATTAATCAGTCATTTTTGACATGTAAGAGTTAATTTTACCTCCATCGGATGCATGGTGTGACTGATATGATTCTGTTTTTGTCCTTTCATTTAAAAATGAAATTAATTTTAGTAAAAAGAACAAGTGACATACTGAATACTGAGAAAACACTATTATATTATTTTGATACATTAATAAAATGATATATGAGTAATATTTTACATTTATAAATATACCAAACCTCAATATGATGCATGGTGTTATAGATGTTACTCATAGAGTCAGTTATTAGTTTAAAATTGACATTTTACATCAAAAAATTTCAGTCACTAATAACTAAGAAAATTCACTCGGATTTCATTGCTAATTTATTACAATGATTAATAATTCATTTTTGAGGTGGTAGAAATATCTTCATGTAAAATTGACACATGATGTGAACAGTATGACTCAAAGTACATGTTTCTAGTTTTAAAAGACATTTTAGGAAAAAAACACAAGTGACATACTGAAAAGTGAGAAAACAAATTTACATTGTTTTGATACGTTAAGAAAATGATACATTCTTAATTTTAGGTTGGTAAAAATAAGATTCACCTCAATATTTTGAATGTTGTGACCAATATAACTCTATGTATGTCTATTTATTTAAAATTGACATTATCTTTTGTAAAATGAAAATGTCACATGGTAAAAATGGAGCAAACAAATTCAGATTATTTTGATACATTAGGAAAATTATTCATAAGTCATTTCTAATGAGAAGGAATTGACCTCACCTAAATCTAATGCATTTTTTGACTATTATAACTGTAATTGTGTATTTTTATACAAAATTGACATTAATTTTAGTTAAAAGATCAAGTGACAGATTAAAAAAATCAGAAAAAACATTTGTATTGTTTTGGTAATTTAGGAAAATGACCCATAATTCATTATTTTCATGTTGTAATCACCCATATCAAAATATTATGCACGGTGTGACTGGTATAAATAAAATTTTCTCTTTTTAATTAAAATTTACAATAATTTTAGAAAAAAGATAACTTTACATACTTACAAATGAGAAAACATATTCTATTTTTTGATAATTTCAGAAAACTATCTATACATTATTTCCGATGTATAAAAATAAAAAATACCTCAATCTGATGAATTCTGTGAATTATATGACTCTCTATGCGTATTTTTATTTAAAATGGATAGTTATTTTAGTAAAAAGAATAAGTGACATAATGAAAACTCAGAACACATTTTCAGGTTGTATTGATACTTTAAGAAAAAAATCCTTGTATCATTTTTTACAAGTCAAAATCTACCTCATCTTAATCCAATGCACGGTGTGACTAGTATGAGTCAAAAAAATTTATTATCATTTTAAAATTGACATTATAGTTAAAAACAATTTTCACTCACTGAAAAATAAGAAAAATCACTATGATTCTCTTGATAATTTAAGAGAGCTATTTATTAATTATTTATGACTTATATGAAGTAGTCTCAGATAAAACCAATGCATGATGTGATCGATATGACTCAAAGTGAGTGTTTCAAGTTTGAAATGATACTTTTTTAAATAAAACACAATTGACATACTAAAATCCAAGAAAAGGAATTCAAAACAATTTTATAAATTAGGGAAAAAATTTATAAGTAATTTCTTATTTATACAAAATTGGCCACACCCCAATACAATGGATGGTGTGACTGGTATAACTCTAAGTGTTTCATTTTTTAAAATTTACATTGGTTTTAGTAAATAGAACATGTGACAAACTCTAAACCAATAAAATTCATTTGGATTGTTATTAATACTTTAGGCTACTGATCTACAACTCATTTGTGACTTGTAAAAATCAACCACAACTCAGTAAGATAAATGGTCTGACTGGTATAACTCAATGTGTTTCATTTTAATAAAAATTGAAATTTTATGATTATATTATTTCATATTAAAGATTATTTTATTTTTTTATAAAATTACTAATTTAATATTTTTTTCTTATATAGATGGATTCTTGTGATTGGGTTGATATTATTATTTACAAAATTATACCATGGGAGGAAATTTTTGAGAGGGGTTCACAGGTACCAAAAGTTGAAACATTAATGTTTTTAAATGTTTTTATATAATAGTATATGTATTTATATAAATTTTTTGTAATGTACATAGTAGTGTTTTTATGTATTCATGATGTCAAATATATTTCAATATAATTATATATTTTACATTCACTGGTTACAAGTTTTTTCTGGGTGTTATGATATATAAACAACATACTATAGTTGGTTGGGGATTTTTTGTGCTATTTCTAGAACTTGTAAAGGGACCCCCATTATTAGAATTTGGGATAAGGACAAATTCATAGTGATTTTAACATCATTTTTTCATATTATTAAAGGTAATATATGTAATAGTGTTCCCATTCAAGATGAATTCAAAGAATCTATTTATCAAAGACAGTAATTCAATCCATCATAATGGGAATGTCTTCAAGCCCGATTCTCTCCATATTCTTGGTCATTTTGGCTAGATATACTTTTTCATCAGAAATAATATCCAATATTCAAAATAATATTTCAAAATATATTCTTCCTTATAATTGAACATGTAAAATAACAATGTATGACATGGAATATAGAGATTGATTTCATTCTCTAGGAATATAATGTTGTAATCATATTAGGATATCTAATATATGCATAATATACCATCAAATTCCACTTGAGGAAGTATGACAATATTTTTTGGGATGTTTAATCCACAAAAATAGACTATGGGGAAGTTATATAATTGGGATGAAAAAATTGACTGGTTTGTTGTTCTCCTATATATATATCAACCTCTATGTTTAAAGGGATGTTATAATAGTTCTACAAGACATTCATGATATAAAATAATGTCAATAAATGTAATTAAATATTAAATTTTCTATTATTGAATGAATCATTTCTATACAAATAAAAACTTCATTATTAGGTTCCAACTTAGTATAAATGATAGAAAAATCCATCCCTTGATCTCTAAGCCTTAGTGGTTGTTGTCGTTTAATTTCTATGACAAACCATTTCTCATGGAGTTCACTTTATTAATGTGTATATTCATTAAAGTTGAAACTGTAGTCTATAGGCTAAGTGTTTATTGGAATATTATTTTCATTTATTTTATTATTGGTCTTATACATCTCTATTCATCATTGATTTGTTTGATTCCCCTCTTTTCTATACAAAAATTATCTTCTTATTCCCTTGATACAATTTCAAGGATGCTTCTTACCACAGTTATGACATGTGGGTAGTTGAGTTCCATTTCCTCAGCATCAATCAATTTATTTTCCCAAATTGATCCATTTATTTTTTTGGTCTTCATCACCTCTAGACCACCAATATTTGAAAATATCAATATCAACCTTAATGATACCTTGGGAAATATATTTATAAATAAAAATATCCTATATCTCCAAAGATATTAATAGACATGAATTTAATCTACTTAAGAATATTCCCACCTTACTTTTGGTGTTGATGAAAAATCATGATGTTTAATATGAAAGCATCATAATATTTTTCAAATAACACATAATAAACGCATCTACGTTTTTTAGCCTAAGAAATTCCCTTCCTATTTAGGATATATATTTTATGGAAAATAATTATAGAAAAATAATTTCATCAATCCTTCTAATCTCATAGATTTATTTTCCTTGGTATTTATCTTGTTGATCAATGCCCACAAGTGATTGGATTCTCCCTACAAGTGATTAATGGCATGTTTGAAATTATATTATTCCACAAATTTGAGGAAAAATATAAATTCTAAATAGGGTTAATTCATTATTCCTCAATGAGTTGAATAGAAGTTCCATTAATTATAGGAGTAGTTTTTTGTATGAAGCACCCAACTAGAACATTCTCTTTTTTAGTATAAGAAGGGAATTCAACACAATTCAGGTTATTATTCATAACATTATTTATTTGAGGTAGTATTACATGAATATCATTACTCAAACTCTCAGTAAGTTAGAAATCTCAATAGGGATATCATAAAATAGTCTATAACATTCATTATTGGTATAATTCATCTTATTTACCATAATTAACTAAAATAAATGGAAAATTAGGGATGAGAATAGTCAAACTATTAAAAAATAAAAAGGAAAAACTAAGAATATAGATGTAATAACTTATAATTTAGGTATATATCATAACATATGAGTCCTTATGTATTAGTCTAGGTTATACAAGGTAATTTTACTATGATAATTTTTTTAACCTAATAATCTATTCATGTCCTTTATTATTACTCATAAAGATTTTATAAATTTATAAAATCAAATCCACCTGCATTTTCAAACAAACTGTTCTCTAATTATTCTTTATCATTCACCTGGTAGATGTCGAGTTACTAACCAGTGATCACTTTGGGGGTTATTACCCTTATGCACAACTATTATAGTTTTATATCCACTTATAAATTCCAACAGGTAGTTCAATACATGGAAATCATATAATCTATACATTACCAAACTGTTTGGATGTTTTAATATAAAGAGAATTGTCCCTATTTTTTTCAATAATATAATATTTTCATAATCCCTAAAGATAACAATAAATTCTCTCATACAAACTATTGTTAGACAATATTATGAGACATATTATTAAATGATTTTTAACATAAATATCTACAAAACAGAACTCAAATATCTAGAGACCGTGTGTCTTGGAGAGACTAGGTTCATATTATATCAAAGTAGAACTAAAATAAAACATATTTATTTCAATATCTATAATGAGATCATAAATAAAATTGTGATTCTAAAATTGAATAGTATATATTGGAGAATACATAAAGAAAATGGGTTATTTAAAAATCTTAGTTAGGGAATAAGCCTGATAATGAATCATAACATATAGTTCAATAGGAAAAAAAGTATTCAATAAAATACAAGGATCATGAATGATAAAATGATAGCAGAAAAAAACATATTCCATCATAAGATCATGGTAAAAAAGGAATTTGGAAACAACATAAAACATACCATAAGAACAACTTGAGGCTCACTGCTAAGACAACATAACACGATAGACAGTTCCCTTTCTTGGATTTGGATTAGTACCTAATCCCAAATATTTCATATCATATGATATAGAAATTACCCAATTCATTTTATATCTATCATGGTGTACCCATTATAAAATTTTTAAGAATATGTTTGCTACAAAAAAATAATCTTAATATATACCCATGGAAAGTAATCGATTTCATAATCCTACCTCAAATAATTATCAAAGGATGTAGCATAAGGATTCCAAATAGAGGAATGAATCAAACATTTAATACAATAATAATTTTAATAAATATTTATTGAATAGAATTATTTAGAATATTTTAAATAAACAATTAGAAAGGGTAGAGAATTGTGTATACAATTGAACGTTTTAAAAAAATTATGGAATCAGTAAAAGGCTTTTAAATAAATAATAATAATAACATTTTCATTGAAATAATAGATAAATCATAATTTTCAAACAACAAAATAGTTTCTTTTTTATGATATAATTAATGTTTAAAATAATTTGAGAGTGTTTCATGAATATATCAAGGGGTTTAAAAGTTCCCATTAATTGGGGTTGAATTTATAGAATGTAGTGATAAATGAATGTAAGGAATGAATAACACCAGAAAATTATGATAGAATAAGATAAAAATATATGTAAGATATATTAATATAGAATTTAGAATCATTACATAACATTAAATTGAGATAAGAGAAAGGTATATAGAAAAATTATTAACCTGAATAAAATATGGTTGTTCGGATTATTCTTTAACTCGTGTCTAGACTCATTCTGTACTTTCAATCAACATCGTGAATACTGAAGTGAAATTTATTTAATACATAATTAAGAAATTTATTCTAATATATTTTTTTGTCATTAATTATTTATGTTAATTTTGAGTCATTTAATAGAGATATTTTTCTTCTGTTTCCACTCCCATGAAAATTTGATCCTTGGTTACAAGGTTGGATTAATTTGTGGGTAATTATGAGAGTCTTAAATGAATGGTTACACATCTCTTGAAGTGTAATTTGATTGAAAAAATGTGTCTCCATTATATAAAAAGGTTATTATTATCTAAAATTATTCATAAACATGGACGATTTATATGGTTTAGATATTATTATTATATTCTTAGTTCATTTTTGTGGGTTTTATTATCTCGATGAACTTATTGGTTTTCCATTATTATTATATCTATATATATATCAATTCCAGAAAGAGAAATAAAATTAAATACACTTATTTTGATCATTTTAATCACTAATATGATAATTTAAACTATCCATGAAGGTGGTGGAAATAATAAAGTACATTTTTTATGGAGATGGTGAACCAATCATATTGTGACCATCTTTTTCAATTTTAAATAAAATAAGAAGATTGTGGACAACCAAAATTCATTTTAAAAAATAAAAACCCCTTATATTTATTATTCTGGAGTCATTATGTCAAGTTGTATGGAATTTTTTGATAGAGAGAGGAATAATAATTTAAAATCTTGGTTGAGGGTATTACCTTCTCTTTTGCAGGTATACTCTTAGGCCACCCATTAATGATCCTTGGAATATTATTTCAGTAGGACCAAAACAATTATTATGTTGGATGTTTTTGGTGATAAATGTAAATATTATTTCCCATCTCCAAGTATTATAAGTTCTAAAGAGAAGGGGAGGTAAGTGGCGCTACTTATAATGGGATGAGAGTGGTGTTTTTAATATAATATTGATCTGTTTATTATTTTTTTTGCTAAAAATACCAATAGTTATGAATAACATGAATATATAAAATAATTTTTTCATGTGAGATACAAATAAATGGTTCTTAAATCAGATATGACTTATTAATTCTTGTATTTAACATATAATGTTAAAAACTATATTTCACTGTTCACAAAAAATCAACAATTTTAGAAAAATTCAAAAAAATTATTAATTTTTTTAAATTTATAGATTCTAAAAATGAATTCATTTAATGAAAATATTTTTCTGAATATAGTAATGTTATTTTTTGAGTATGATTTTTATTTGTCTGTAAAATATCATTTTTAATATTATGATCAATTTTCTGACCCCTTGAAAATTTGTTTGTGTTCTCATTAAATAATATTAACATTATAATAAAACAAAATATGAATTATAAAACCCATTTTATAAAAATAAAGCATATTATAATTTTTCATATTTATCATAAAATTTTAAATAAAAAATATGTATTTTAAAAAAAATCAAAACATTTATTTCATAATTTTCAGAAAATCAATTTCTTTGTTTCATGATATAAATTTCTTATATTATTATTCTATATGATAACTAAATATTATTTTACTATTATATATATGGTGTTACTATTCTAATTATCTGGTTATTATTCTTAATGGTTATATTGTTGTTCCAATGGTCGGATTATTATTCCCACAACCAGATGTGTAATGGTCAAATGGGATCCCTAAAATCTTTAAATACCTAATATTTCATTCATTATCTGTTCACTTCTATTTTCTACCATGATTACATATTTTTTAATTTTAAAAATTAATATTTCATTATTAATATTATGTTTCATTTCTACAATGTTGTTCACGTGTGCGATATTTCTTGGGGATCAAAAAAATCCAAATTTCCATATTATTATTATCTTATTTTATATTTGAATCCATTTGTAATAATTTCAATTATTATTGTTATATTTATTCAATACATGTAAATTTCATGTCAATATCATAAAATTTTGTCGGTTCTATATTATGGTTCATGTTATTTATGCGATACTATATTAATAAATATGATGCATTTATGTAATCAAAAGGAAAATTACACTGAAAAAAATATGGTTGTTACAAGATTATAATTCCTTATTCCATAAATTCAGATGGACTCCATATCTCCATGGATAATACTTAAGTATTTCTTCATATAAAATTATAAATTCACATCTCTAATATTGAAGGATTTCAGTGTGATAGTGTTAATTTTTCTACATGGGTATGTTTGGGAGTTTTTTTGAAGCTATATGATGAATTATTTTTTAGTATGAAAATTTTAATTCTAGGGATGATGTAATGAAATGGATATTCCCTAATTTAAAATGATTTAAATTTTTTAATTTTCATAGAAATAGGACCTTCTTGGAAGTAAAATTATATTTTTACCCTAGAATGAAACTTAAACAAAATTATGAGTATTTTTTTAGTTTTGGAGTATGGGTTTTAACCCCCGGGATAAGCTGACATGGAAAATGAAGTTTCATGGATCCTTGAAGATAATATAATAAAAAATAGATATTATTTTTATTCTTGTTCAAAAATGATTCTTAAAAAATATTATAACTATTGAACAGAATCTAAACTACGTAATCCTAGAAACTGTTTGGATTTAAAATGGGGATTTATCCTTGGTTCAATGTATGTTTTGTTTATGTCTTATTTTATGATTTTGGATAGTAAATTTTTTTTAAATATTGAATTAATTAATTAATTACTTGAATAATTAAATAACTATCTTATAGAATATTATATATAATTATTTTTTAGTAAAACAATCAGGTTTAGTCACATAACTGTGGGAAAAAATAGAAGAGATCTCTCAAGGTGCAGACCTTTGTGAATGATCATGGATGCTCATGAAAAAAACAACAGAACCCAAAGATTCTCTAATGAAATCATTAATAGTGACATTATTTACTACTGATCCATACTAAATCAATGTAGTTTTTTCTTTTTGTGTATTTATACCAATTTTTAGAATTGTATCAATTAAAAAAATAATTCTTTTTACAATTTAATCTCGAATTGAAATTTACTAATCCTTTTAAATTTATATTTTTTTAACCTATTATTTGAGAATAAAAATTACTAAAACCATCTATATTTATATGTTTCCTTGTATTCAACTCTTTTGATTATGGATAATCGTGCATGGTCATAATTGGTTATCACTTTTTTTGTTTTCTAGACACCCCTCTATTTTTTTTGAAAATCAATTTCTTTTCATAAGCAAGGGAGTACATGGTGTTGGGCCATTAATGAGAGATGAGGATTTTATAAATTAGATGATACAAACTATTTATGAACATTATATATGCATTAATGAAATGGTTTAAATAACATCACGAAATATTGGAAACAAATCGATGAAATGGGTGAGAGATCTAGAGGAGCGTTGAGATAGCTGTGAATCTGGAAATTTCTTAACTACATGATGTGTAGTTCATATCTATACATGTTGTTTTTCATGGGGAAGGTTGTTTTATACATTCCATATGACATAAATATCATATGGTGGGGTGGTTGGGACCAAAATTCAAGTGACCACAGATGGAAAACTACTCATGTACATGAGTTAAACACCTATGGAGCATGGGTGGGTAAAATCATTTTGTATACCATGGTTATACCTGATGCATCACTCGGTTGAACACAGATCATCTAGTAAGGAACCGAACGAGTGTAGAAATTGATACTACATTACATGAAACTCCTGTAAAACATTATGTGATTAGCTTTCTTTTGACTTCATATAGTATAAGTGCAAAGTGAGTTTTTTTACATTGGTCGAAATATCATGTACCTCCATGGAAAAACTGTGTACATTCATTTTACTGAGATTATGAACTTTGAGTGACCTTCTTTAAGTAGGTTTACATATATAATTAAGTGGCAGAGTATTCTATCTCCTTATATAAGGTTAGGTATCATTCCCTACTATATAGGATATGCGATCCCTTACCCATGTTTTGATCATTCATTGATCCGCATATCTCATCGTGGGGATCAGTGTCAAGATCCATTATTCTTTTTTCTATAGGTAGGGGTAGATATCATGTTAACCGTATTTGAACATGGGTTCCCCTCTAATGGGATTGTATATATATATTTAGGTATCCCCTTATGGCTATGGGATTTATCATCTATCTATTATTAAACATTGATGATGTTGGATGTCCCTCTATGATAAGTGTTTTATCCGATATTTGTGAGTTGAATTACCACATTTGACTTATATTTCATGGAGGTTTATCTTTACATTAAGAGTTTTTAGAAATTCATTGCTAATTTATTTTTTATTGTACAATATCATTGATATAAATGAAGAATAATTTTTATATGGTTGGCGGTGAGGTTAAAATCCTTATTTGGGTGACAATTTTCTTTATAAGTGAACGTCAAGGTTTAATCATCAACCATTCCAAATTCATTATATCTTAGTATGCGATCATGATTTAGGTTTTAGTGGACTCACATTTTTTGATTGTGTAAATGTTGTGGTTTCTAGAATAATTTGTAGTGTAGAATTATATTGGACTTATGGTCCCGCTACACTTTTAGGGGTTTCGTTTAGATGCAATGAAAAAAATTGATATTGGATTTAGGATTATTAGATTCTTTAGTGATTTGAGATCTTTTAGATTCTCGTGTGATGTGGCCTTTGGGTTTTTGAGCTGAGATGACCAAGACCTCTTCTTGTCCCTAAATATTCTAGTGTTTGGTCTTATCTCAAATATTCTTATAGAATTATTTATTGAAAGTTTTTAGTGCTTGGATATTTCAGATGATGGGTTTAATTATTCCCCTTCATTGTTTTATTATGGTATCCTATTGAGTATGTTCATACTCACCGTTACACAGGCCTTGGGCACAGACATATTTTGTTTTTATAGATAATACTGAGATCAAATATGGTCTTGTACATATGGAGTTTACATGGAATGTTCACATATAATTCATGAAGACCATGGGCTATAATGTGTATGTGGAGAATAGTGATTCAATGTGATGATGGTAACATGTGATTTTTTTCATTGATCCATATTGTGGTCGGGACCTCTATGTATTGGATTGTTTTTATTATTCCTTTTTGATATAGGAAATTATTTTATCTATTTTTACATTTTGTTATATTTATTGGATATCTATATGTTACTCAATGGATGTCTCATGCATGTTCTTTATTTAGTTCTCTTTTTTTCATTTATATATATCTCACTGGAATTATTCATAACTTGTTTATTATACGTACAAGACTATTGAAAGTTGTTATAGTCAAATAAATACCATGTGTGTGATTAATCTAATTAGTTCTACTCACCAGGTCCAATCCTATTAGACTTATTATTGTGGTTTCCCACTCAGGTTATCATTGATCCAGGAGGGACACTGGTGGGTTTAGTCATGTCATATAAGATGAGTTATATTCAGCTCCACTTATAGCCAACCATTCAGTTGAATTTTAACCAATGGGGTGTGAAATCATACAAATACACGTATCCCCAAAAAAACAACTTGAAAAAAATAAACGATTTTTTAGAGATAAATAACATAAAAATTATTCCAAATGATATTTAGTCATAAACTATTTCAATTTCAAATCGAGATTTGAAATATACCCTTACTGCATTGTGAAATTTTGAATCTGAATATATTGATATAGGGAACATTAGATGGAATATTTATTCCATTATAGTGTGTGAAAATTACACCGAAAGACATCTAGGAGTAGAATACACACCACATAATGTAAAATAATAGGTTGACATATAACATATCTCAAACAATAGAAGTTGATTTTATAGAATTTTACCTTAGGTTTTTATTGTTCACACATTACATAAATCTATTTATAAAAACTTTAGGTTTATGATTTATATATATCAAACTAATATTTATATTTATTTTACTTGATAACATTCCTTTGTAATTTTTAATTACCCATTTAAAAATCATTCTTAGTTAAAATTAATATCCAGGTGTTAATTGTCCTGTTTGTTATGTGATAGCCTTGGTATGGAGGATCTGGTACGTTCTCCATGATCATGGAGTCAGCAATTATAGAATTATAGTTAATATGTATTATATTTTTCTGATATTTTTTAATATTCCCAATGTTATTTTGTATATTGAATGATGACAGTTCATATGGAACACTAAAAAATTAATTTTTGGGTATTATTTAATTACTAAAAAATTGAATTTTTTGGTGCATATAATTTTGAATATTAATACACTAATATTATAAAAAAATATTACATTAACCATTATTACAGTATATTATTAATATTTATGTTTTCTTTGTCATTCATGGTGTAAACTTCAATACATCATTCAGGTAGATGGTAAAAATGACCCAAATGAAAACATGTTATAACAACTGAATGAGAAAGGATAATTTATTTAATGGTAATATTATCACTTTTATTGAACATCAATGATATTAAAAACATGTTATTAATGTAGATTAAGAAGATAAATAAAATTTATTAATTAAAGGATAAATCTAATTTTGAGTATGTCAATCATTTTTATGATAGCCTCCTGGAAATGAGGGATTTGGGCTCCTTATTACCATAAAGTCAGGAAAATGAGAATGTATTCTTAAAGAGATAATTTGGGAATAGATTTAAGTGATAAATGAATTAAATGGGTGTGTTGTGGTTGGTTTATGTAGAGTCAATTTATAGTCTATCATGAGTGTTATTTCACAAATACCAATTCCATAATGAATAAGAAATGTCATTTCACGTGGAATGTGGTTTCAAAGTTAAAGAATAACTGATATATGATAAGGGGATATTTATCATGACATCATAAACTCAATTAGGGACAATATTTTATGATATTATATATCATTAACCCCTTCCTTAGTATTCCATAGCTTGGTAGTGAATACTAGAGTGACCCCCAAAGCACAATGTTAATAGGTCGTAGGTTGGAGACTAGCATTGAGGGTATTCAAATGAGTAAAAAGTTGGAATTACCATCTATATATCACTTGATATTATAATTATCATCCAATTAACTCCATAACATAAATGAATACAGAATTCCAATATATGAAATGTCATTGAATAAAGAAAAAGTTGAATATACCAAGAACAATGCCTATGTAGAATCCACAAACACCAATAGCTTCTGAACAATTACTCTGAACTAGTAATTCCGTAATAAATCACTAATAATCTCTTGAAATACTATAAAAATGGGTATATATATATCAACTTGTTCATGTAAATATTCTTAGTTAGATTCACCCCAATACAACTCATTAAAATATGAAATAAGCATGATGAGGCCCATGAATAAATAGAATCAGTAAACTCATTACTGAAATCATGAGAACTATAACCCAAGATCATTAATTATTTCCCACCATTTAATTAATAAAAAAGGTAACATAATATAAAAGTAATATATATGAATGATGGTTCCACACATATACATACCAGTAAAATAATCACCTTTAATCCATGTTTGTACATCATCTTGATATCATTCACATAATCAGCCATCCTACCCCCCCCCCACCAAGAAACCATATTTAATCATGATCCTCATGAAACCTATCATATCCTACACCATTTTCTGCCCACAAAAACTATAAATATAAAGTAATACCAAATTCCATGAAATACTTTGTAATCATTCAGTACACCTCAATCTATTACAGCTCTGGTATAATTACCCATGTAGTAACCATAGTTATTACACTAGGGATACATGTATATATTATAACCTCAAGATACTACATCCCTCACATACATATATAATAAAACAGAGAACATTTATATCCTGCCTGATCATATACCGTATTATTTGATCCATCACATTGTATATTTTACTACATATTATGCTACATCTGGAAGATAGGGAATGGAGGGAGAGTATTCACTTATTAATTTCCTTGACATCATAGATAATGGGAAACACATAGAACCTACAGACAATATGGTCACTGACTACCTAAAAAATAAAATGGTGAAGAACAATAAGTAATAAAACATAATTATTGTATAGTACACTACTGTTTTAAGGGAAACTATCCTACTCTAGAATCAAACTATAGTAAACTTCCCTCACAATAACAGAATTTTAATCTCTCAGACTAGAAATATAATGTTCAATTATGCATACAAGTAATAGGGTTCCTAATAATTTATTATAATTCAATTTAATGATTATAATATAGATTATATACCCTATTTATCAATTTCGGTTTAACATTTACATTCCATCCAAAATAAAAATGATATTTATTTTTAAACATTTGCAATTTCAGATTTAACCCATGATCTTTGATAATTTTCGTTACTAATCTATGGATTTCAATTAATGAATCATTTCCATCACCAATAACAATTAATTAAGATTAATTTATTATTAATTCACCACACCATAATACATGGTATTATACAACTCATCAAACCCAATATCAAAAGAGAAACATTCTTGATGGAAAAAATCACACTACAACAAACAAAATAATAATCACAATAGTCGACTAAGAAATGGCCAAAATGGGAAATCCCAACTCCTAAATCATTCCAATTATGTAAAATAAAACACCTCTATAAGAATTGGCATTATTAAAGCCTAGTGATTAACCAATACATACAATCAAAACATCCACCACATCAAGCCACTACTACAACTAAAAAACAATGAAAAATAAAAAAACCAAAAATTCAACCTACGCTAACTAAACCGACAATACTGGGTTTCATATATCAATGAGTATAAAAGACTCTAAATACTAGGTTATATACATGGTAGAAAATTATATTCTCAGTAGATCAAACTCAACATAAAAAATATTACATATCATGAAAACATAAAATGTTATAAAAAACAAGGTTGGGCTTTAAACCAATCCCATACATTTAAATTGCAACAGACAACAATTTATATTACCACCTTGATTTTACTAACTCATTATGAGTATGATTCAGAAAGAAGAAAACAAATATCTAGTATCCAATTCAAGATAAAATAATAAAAATCATTCTTATCAAAAGACTTCCCAGTTCTATACTTTAATGAATAATGTTAAATTTATTTTTTGCCTCATTCATTACCCCCTTTATTATACTAGTTTCACCTTGTTAATTATATTATATGTATGTAAAATATACTAAGGAAAAATAATCAAAGTTATTCTAAATCCCATTATATGGAAAATATCATTAGATACTGTTATAATCAAATAATAATAACATCAAGACATAAAAAACCTTTAATTTTTTTAATTTCATTGCCTATAGTTAATTATATTCATTATGGTTAATATCAAAAAATTTACAATTGATTATAAATTATTCTAATAACACATAGAAACATAAAATAATGAGATTTCAATGAATCCATAACATTGATATGAATCATTAAGGAACACCGCACATGGTAAGAGGAATAAGGAATCAACCACCTCGAAACTCAATGGACACCACCCTTGGACATAACCACAATGATATATTAATAAACATGCTAAAATATAAACCAAATACCAGGAAAATTTCATTAACATAACATCTGTGAAAGAAGAGAAGAAGAATAAATAACAAGGGTGAGAATAAGGATACCATTAATTGAGAGAGAAATCAGTCCCCAAGAACTCTATAGGTGGAATCCATTGGGAGATGGAATAAAACCACTAAATGGTTTATGAGTCATCTAGGGTTTGATACAAAGGATCAAAATCTGAATCATACAGATCATGACCCTAATTTATAGATAATACACAAGATGACATCACCACAACATAGAGAATTCATCCCTGATTGTGGTGACTTTGGTCAATGCCAAATCTAAAACTAATAGACTTACAAATGGATGTCTATCAGTCTTCTTAGTGGTCTTTTAACCCATTTAAGAGAGGATTAAATAGAGTTATAACATGTTCATATCCACCATGTCCTTGTCACCACTAACCATGGTTCTCACCAGAATCCAGCAATAGATTATAGGAATCCCATTCTCTGTTTCCAGCTCACCATGGAAAAAACCATGGTATGGTGAAACCACCCTCTCAATTTCTGTTCTTCCAACTTAGATCGACCATAGCTCGATGCAACATAACTATTCACCCCACCAACAAATTTTATTTCACCCTTCCATATTTTCTATGATGGAATTGTGAAATAATCATTCTCGTACTCCAATCATTTCAATATCCCCATGTTATATAATAAAATAATGCACACATTATTCCTCTCCAAACAGGATTTTCACTCCCCATGTTCACTATGAATATCTACAGCTAGCTCTCGGAGTCATAACCCCAAAAAAGATAGTACTACAAACTCCCCCATGGATATAAGCATTTGAATCTTGGTATCCATAGATCCAAAACTCATATCTCCACCTCTATAACACATCCAAACACCCACACAACAATTATAAATCCAAAAATCCCAAAGGGACGTGGAAAAACATGTCCAATACATTAGATAACTCTCAAATAATTCTAATCCTTGAGAATAAAAAAAGAACAAGAGAGGGAAATGAAAATTTATCAAATAATAACGTGTGATATACCTCTCATGGATATTTACATAATAATAATATAGCCACACATCTTTATTAAAAAGTCACATAGTTAAAATATTTCAATACTATAATAAAACAACAAGGGTCATAAATATAATCCCAAAAAACCAAACATAGAATAACTAAGGATATTGAGAAGGAATCAATGACTCACATTCCCCATTATAGTCCTCCATGAAATCATGTATCCAGAGGAAACAAATAAAAGGAACATCATGACTATAAAATACCTTCTCATAAGGATCCAAAATCCCACCTACCAATTATTTTAAGGTTACATCATCTACAATATCCAAATAAAACCCACCATTGAAATTGGAATAGTAATGAATATACTAATGAAGATATTACATATGGAATATATATTTTATCTTGTTTTCCCATGGGGGGTGTTCTAACTGATGTGAAACAACTCCAACACATGAGAACACCTCGAAATGTCCAATAAATTAATGCAAAGGTTTACTCCCATGAAACAAATATGCATTCAATGATGAGGTGATACCCATTAAAACACATGATATCCAACATCAATCATAATAGGTGTAATCAAATAATTAGAATAATTATTTTGATTATAATTGGATTCCTTCATCCACTCAAAAATCACCTAATCATTCATTGTCATGCTTGACACCAATTCTGGTCTGAGTATGGCTATTTCCTCAACCTCAACCCAATAAAATTTAGTTCTATATGTTTCTTCATAAAATACATCTAAAAGGGTTGTAATGATGGTGGGGTGCTATTTTTGGTTCTTATAAAACATGAGAAAAGGTTGTTACCTCCCCCAAGAACCTCTAAAATCCAGAACGCATATGTAAAACATGTCTTCAAATGTTAGTATAGTTTATCATGTCGGAATGTCCATTTCTGGATAAATTTTTTTGTTGATGAATAGATATAAAGAGGTGGAAATGGATAACACTCAACGATGATTACCTTTGGAACCCCATGGAGCCTGACCTCCTCCTCCAGATATTGGGTTGATAAATATTCCAATACAATCAACTCCCTAATCACCAATAAGTGAGATAAAATTTTCAATATATCCATCACCTTGATAGAATCAAATATTAACTAAGCATTGGTAAATAAAAATTGGTGTCCATAGAGATATTCTACCACATCCATTAAAAATATCTAGGGGATGAAGCAACCCATGCGGAAAAGGATGATCAGTCTTCACCCTCGGGATGACCAAACAGTAAGATACAAACTATGAAATAGATCTCTCCATCCAAATATATAAAAATGAACCTTTCAAAGAATGATACAAGTTATCCACACTATAATGCACCTCCAAGGGAGATTTGTGGATCTCATAGACAACCACCTCAAGTATGGAATCGAGTTACTCCCTTAAAAAAACTCAATGTTTACAATACATAAACAATACTATATAGAAACCATCTCAAATGTATCAATCTACCAAAAACTGTAGCTACTATCCCCCAAATATATATCCCTAAAATAGGTAATACCCCATCCTCCTTCACTGCTACCACAATGGGCATTTTAGACCACATAAAAAAAACTCAACTCTCAACCTCTAAAAAACCTCTAAAATCACTTTCAACACCGAAAATTCATAGTAAGTGAAAAAATAAGGGATTTATAAAATGAGTCTCTTATATTTTTGGTTTTTTCCACTTTAGAGTATCCTGTAGAGATCAACGATTGATAGTATGTGATCCTATGTGGGTAGGTCATTCTTCTTATTTAAGTGCTTTGGTGGTTTGAGAAAATGTAAGAGATGTCCTAGGAGCGATACATCCTTATACGATCATAGTACCCTCACCTGTTTATGTAGCTTGTTATTTTTAGGACAAAAATCCATGAAGGTGGGGTGTATTATATGATTTCTTTTATAGCTTGATAATTTTAATAATTCTATTTATATCTCTAATTTTCATTCTGAGTTGGCACTATTTTTGGGCTGTCACGGGTTCCTAGAATTAATATATTAAAATTTTTATATATATTAGGGTGATATTTCAAATATTTTTTGTATTAATGGTTTTCCCATTGATAAATACCTCAAATGAAAAATATGATATTGTGGTTATTTCTAGAACATCGGTTTTACCCTTGGCATGAAAAAATTTGTTTGGCAGCATACATTCCATGGAACGAATATGTTGGCTAGTGGATTAAATAAAATTATTGATAAAATAATTTAATTTATTTAACAACTAGAACATTATCTAATTTGTATTAATATTTATCTAGGGAAAATCACCAGGGTAACCAATATAACCACTTGAAATTACAGATTAGGAGGCATTCAAGATCATGGTTTGACAATGAACAAATTAAAAATATTGAGAGGAATAATGATGAATGAAATAGATTATTTTATGACATAATTAGTGATCATGATATATATAAATTAGCAACCCATTATCAAGGTAGGGAACATTATTTTGTGAAATATACCATTGTGTTCTTTATTTTTGAGCATAGATAATATTTTTGAGTAATTCCAAGATTTTTTTTCTTCATATGAACTATGTCTTTAATTATCATTATTGAATATAATTAAAATATATATATTATTCATGATTTTACATATTTATGGTATAAATGTTTATGATCATAGGATGGGGTCACATCGGCCATTTTTAATATAACCTTATTAATGTATTTATATCATCTATGTTATTCACGTTTTTAATAAGTGGAATGTGTGGATAGTGAATAGACAATAACATACTGGTTTAAGTATATTAAAACCTTATAATTTAATGATTGTTTATAATATTTCAATGAATTGAAGCATTTTGATAAGATCAGGAATTTTTAGAAGATCATAACAGTTTTATTTTTGGGAACTATATCCCATTTGGTAAATGGTAGGCATGGTGGATCATGTTAGAGGTATTGAAAATATCGTTATGTTTTTTGACAGTTTCTAATATAGCCATTGAATAGTGACCACATGGTTACTATATATAGAAGGCTCTATCAAATCCAATTTATTCATATAAGAGAGGTGATTGCCTCATATAGTAGAATTTCTCCATATGAAATCCATTTTTCAGAGCACATAAAAGAGGTGGAATCATTGGGATTCGCTCTAGACCAAGCCCAAGATGATCTTCAACATGTTAATCATGAGAAGAACTTCCTACGGGAGACGTGGATGGTAGTATAGATTACCACCCATTAGATGTTATCTGAGGCTCCCCAAGAGTATGTCACCATCACACCCCATACCCTTCAATCATATGTGTGTTATAAGGTGTTATGTAACAATACCCTAGAACTATGATTATGTGTATTATTTTTGTATATATAATATACATTCATTTAATTATTGTTATGTTGTAAATACATTTTAAAGTAAAATAGTAATATTAGACAATATTCAATAAAAGAAACTATTTTAATGGATTAATGTAATTTTTATTTAAATAATATTTTAATATAATAATATCACTAAATTAATTTTTTTAAATATAAATTATCATATTATTTTTAAGTATTCAATTGTAATTTTTATTAAGGTTTGAAAACAGTTTTTGTCATAACTGAGAATTTTTTTAAAAATGTCAGTTTTTATTTCAAAATTAAAAATTCACATGTTTAGAAAATTATTTAGATAAAATTAATATTATTTTTGGAATTAGGACATTGAAATTATCCAACAGTGACTTTTTCATCATTTTCTATGATAGTCGAATTTTTGGGTAGAAATTAAATACTATTTACATATATAATGTGTTTTTTGACATATTAATGACCCAATAGTGATGTAATAAAACCTTATAAATGTGATTTTTTGTTGAATATATGTTTTAGAATTAAAATAATGTGATTATAGGTTTTTTATTTATTTAACAAATCCTTAGTGGACCCTCCATGACTTATAAAATATTTTATCATTTTAAAATGATTTCTTTTAGAGTGTGACTCACCTATACCTAATCAAGCCTAATATTTTAAGTGTCTCAGACATTTTATTTATAAAATAACGTTTTTCTCTCCCTTTGGTAAAAATAGATTGGAAAAACCATGGTTTGTTTTGTTTTTTTGATAATTTAATATGTGGTGTCCAAAAGCTAAATAATAAATAATTCCATCACTTTTCCTATAAAAACCCTCCCATGCTCCCACTTCCTCTTCAATAAAAACCATTGGATCTCAATCAGACACTACCATCCTATCTCTAGTATCGTTCCAATGTTCTCTCGGCTCCTAATAATCCCATCCCAAGCCTCGTTCAAGCCTTTGGATCACACTTTTATGTAAGATATTTCTTCATTTCTCATTTTTTCCAAATTTCATTATCTTGTTATACCATTTTTTCAATTAAAAATGGTTTGGGAATGATTTCACACATCCACGATACTACCCTCCTTATTTTTGAATAATTATATACCTCTTTGTATTTCCTTAATGCCTCCCATTTCTACCTATAACCATGAAAAAATTTCATATGGAATTTTTCTCTTTCTATTTATATTCAAGCAATTATTTTGTATTATGAGTCTAAATTCCATTACATATGTTAGGACATGTATCTATATAACACCCTTACTGTACATTTCAGGTAAATATTATGAGATACCCCTTTTCCCCACATAAAATATATTTTTCTGAATTCTTATTTCATGCCATTTTGCTACCGAAATTTCACCGTGATTTTCCAAGACAAAGTCCTTGTGTAGTGAATACCATGCCCATTTCTCTATCAAGGGTATTCACCTTTCTGCAAATTTACTTATTGATTATAGAGTTTCATTTATTAATTCCACATTCCTATAACTTTTAATTAATGATGATGTTTAACTAATCCATATTGTATGATTTATGGGGCACACTTATGCATGAAATGAAATGATTAAGAAGGGTACACCCTAATAGTGCTCCAACACATTGGGTAAAGAATAGTATCATGATACGTCAAGTTAAATGAGGTTTACTCATTCTAATTCATTTTAAATTAAGTTATTCTCATTCTAAATGTGAAATGATCCTTTGATCATGCTAATATCATGTTAAATATTGATGCAACATTTTCATGTTATGATAATCATGCTATACCATGCATTTATGTTCGTGTTTCTCTTGTTTTCCATTGATATTTCTATTTCCTAACATGTACTATATTCTTAATGTTATGAATTTTTTACTCCCTTAATAGGCATTATATATCACCCTAATCTTATTCATGTCCTCAGGTTATCCCATGAAATTATATGTAAGAAACAATGTTGTGGTCAAGTAAAAGAAGTTTTCAATAAAGATGTGCATTTCATGTTTTATGTTGTTATGTAATATTCAGAATCCCCAGAGATACAAGATATATCAATATTCTCTATTCAATCAAGTGATTATATTATGTAATAAATTATGTTTATGTGTGCAATAAAGATAAGGGTTGTTATATAGTGACTAAATGAGTCATCGTCAGTCAAAATAGTGGGCGATAAAGGGGAAATGCGGAATTGAGTCACAATTGTGTGGAGTGTTGGCCGAAGGTGGAGGTAGAACTAGGTTAGTACCTAGACAAAATAATAAAAAAAATTAATCAACAAATTTGTTATACTAAAAAAATAATTTGAACATGTAAATTAAAAATGAATATTTATAAATAAAAAATACACTTTATGAATTATTATAAAATAAAATCAACATGATTATAATTTACTAACTGTAATATTACAATTTATTCAAACAATATATGAAATGAAAAATTAAAAATCATAAATCAAGTTTGTTTGAGTAAATTAACAAATTAATTAATTAAATAATTACTGAAATAAATTAATTAAATAAAACAATAAATTAATATTTTCAAATATATATATTTAATGAATCAAAATAAATTTTGAAATTAATTTAATTATTTAAAGTATCAAAAAAATTATCTATTTATAGAAAAATTATTTAAATTATATATAATTAAAATAATTATTTAAAATCTAAAATAAATAAAAAAATAATATAATATAATTAATGAAAAAATTATAATAATAAAAAGAAAAAGGTTTGAACAAAAAGAATCATAAAATTATAAAATTAATTAAAATGATAAATAAAACACTTGAATTTCACAAAAAATGATTATTTTTCATATTAGGAACACAACACAATATTTTTTATTATTTTACAAAATTAATTATTTTTGTTTTGAAAATTCAATTAAAATATAAAAATAGTGTGGAAAAAGTGTAAAAACAATGCAAGACCAATATAATTATTTGTATTCAATTGTGAAGCCAAAATGTGTGATTTATGCTTTTGATAAGCTAGAATGGGTTCATTAAATGAATGAGGAGATAGATTAGATATACAATAAGGATACGTGGGGACTCAAAATTTATCCAGATAAGAAAAATTTATTATTACAAAAATGTTTTTTTAGAAAAAGATGAAATAATATGATGATGTTATAGGAAAAAAATAATAATTAGTGTAAAAAAGATACTACCATAAATAATTCATTGATTTTGATCAAAAATTCTCTTTAGTGAAAAGGATTAAAATAATACAAAATTTTCTTATTATTATTGTATAATGAACTTATAAAATTTCTTAGGTGGCTGTAAATTCAACATTTTTTTAATGGTGATCTGGATGAAGTTGTTTACATTAATCAAACATGAGGATTTACAATTGGTAAAGATGAAATTTATGTATTCTAGATGAATAAATCATTATATGGGTCAAAACAACCTCTGAGAGCATGGAATTCCAAATTTGATACTTTCTTATGGATGGAGAGTTTTAATAAAGGAAGAGTTGATATAAATATTTAAATCAATGAAAATAATATGATATTCCTCATCATAATTGTTTACATTAATGAAATTATATTTAATGGGAATGAAGAAAAAACATTTGAATACTTTTTTGAAGAGATGAAATAGTATTTTGATATTTTCATGCTGGGGTGAAATTAAATTCTTTCTTGGGTTACAAAACATACAAAAGGAGAATCAAATTATTATTTCCGAAGAAAATTATTATAAAGAACATCATTAGTGTTCAAAATAGAATAATCAAAACTGTTTTCCTTGCCGATTTTGTATGGGAACTAAGTTATCTAAATACAAAGAAGGAAAGAAATTTTAATCAGAAGAGTTTATAAATCTTAATTGATGTTGTTTATATTTCAATACCTCAATAACTGGCATTGTTTATTCTCTTACCTTATGTGAAATATTACAGAGTTCACCAATGAAATAAAAGTTTTTATATGGATATATAATTATCAGATATATAAAAGACACAAAAAATAGGAATTGGGTATGATAGATTAGAATTTATTGGCCTGTTTGTGTATTCAAAAGATGATTATGAAAGAAATTTTGATGACAGAAGATCCAAATTCAGTGGAGTTTTCATTTTGGGGAATGTATTATTAGTTGGAATATAATGAACCAAAATTCATTAACTCTTAGTATGGTTGAATCTGAGTATATTGATTCTACTAAGATACTACCCTACTAATATGAATGTAGAAACATTTGTAAGATTTTCATATTTAATTAATATTACAGTTTCTCTTGGTTTGTGATAAAAAAAATTGAAATCAACCTTACCAAATATCTGGTACAACATTCACATTAAATATTTATATAGATATAAAATATCATTTCATGAATGATCATTTGGAGAATAATGATTTGAATATTAATTATGTCCCTACATCAGAACAAGTTGTAGAAATTTTCACAAAACCTATATCTACGGAATAATTTTTCAAACATAGGTTGAACATTGTCATCAAACCACTTTACCATCAAGGTAGAGGTATTTTTTTGTCCCCTATCTCATCTTGTATTTGTATAGTGTTTCCAAGGAGGATAATTGTTTCATATATCTTTAAATTACATATGTGATATATTTTTTATGGAAGAATATATAAAGGGGTATTTTTATTTAAGATATGAATCAATATTGTGAATGTGTGAATTGTTATAACTTTTATTTTTAAGTTTGTAGGATGATTTTTTTCATAAAAAATGATCAAATGATGTATATAGTGGAGAAGAGATGAGGGATTTTAGGAGTCACGACATTTGGAACACATGGGTTTTTGTAAAAAATTGGTGTTTCTTATAATGAGTTCTCTAATTAATCTTAAAATTCATCACACGTAATCCATATCTTTAGGTATCATTTTTTAGTGATTTATGACTTTTGGTTGAAACAAAATCTAAATGGGGAGATTGTTGGGACCAAGTTAGCTAGAGAAGGGTTTTGGAAGCTGAAAGAAGTTATTGTAAGATATACTTTTTTTGTTTTCAACATAAATGAAATAAATTAACATTGTAAAATTTTAAAATAAGATTGGGAAACGTATTCAGAATTCCAATCTCACAACTATTAATAAATTCCATCAGATTGAGAATACATTTTCAAAAATAAAAGTATTATCGTAATTTACATATGTCTGGAATGAATGGAATGTTGTAATGAGAAGATTCATCAATGTATGAATGGATATGATGAAAATATGATGATTTTTAATTTTATTAATTAAAAAATATAAAAAATATAAAGTGAAACAAATGATGAAATTTTGATGAATGAATGGGGAATCATTAGTGCTAAAAATCTTATTTAGACTGGTTATAAAAGAAAAAGTAATTGGCGGAATGGAAAATTAGAGTACATCACAATGTAGGTCATTTGATGTTATATCTAATCTTAAATGTATTAAAAGTCATAATGGAACTCATGATACAAACTGTGTGTGAATAAGAAGAATTTTTGTGAAGAAAAACCTTTACTGTCTCAGTGTATCAGTGTGAGAACACTATACACTAAATTTTTTGAAGGATTTTAAGTTTTTTGGAATTGTTAAAATTGTTTTTTTAATTCATACCAATAATATAAAAGAAAAAATCTTTTGATTTGTTAGTTCATTAATATAGTAATCAGAATAGGGAAAGAATTTATTGAAGTTAAATCTTTTTATACTGATCCATTAGACATAGTAAGCCATTGATAATCAGATTGGAGATAAAAAAATTATTGGAATAAAGAATATGTATATCTATGAGATATTGAATTACAAAAATAACATCATCAGACAAAAGATCATTATTTTGAAAAAATAATAAGAACTTTTTTAGAGATTTTTAGAGGTGTTGCTAAAGGGGGATATAAATCTTCCTTTAAGAGTTTGAAGAATACGTTTTTCTTTTCTTATTATTAGTTGTTACATAGAATTTTTATGAGAAGGTATTCATTTATTTATATGTGAGTATTTATTTGGTGTTGATAATTGTAATGAAGAATCTATTTTTTTCATTGTAATGAATAAATTGTAATGGGAAGATTAGTTCTTGTAATTTGTATGAGGTTTTGTAATAGTAAAATGGAAATTGAAATCATAATGAAAAAATATAATAAATAATGAAGTGAAATGAATTTTTGAGAATATTTGAGATTGGTAGGGATTATTTGAGAACCATTTATAGATTCAAATATTCATATTGAATTGAAGGGAAATCAAGACTTTGGGAAATTTGGATGAGATGGAATGATTTATGGATCCCACCCAAACCATTTTTTGATGGCCTATAAATAGTGAAATTTACTTGTACATTACTGAAACAAGTACTATATGGAATAGAAGAAAGAGGAACTCTGATGTTATATAGAGAATAAGATTCTAGACTGTACTTTCATGAGGATGTTTTTTAGATAGAAGAAGAATGTAGAAGAGAGAAAATTGTATTTAGAGTTTCCAAAATCAGACTATAAAATATGATTGGGATTTTTTGAATCAATCAAAAGTAGTTAAATTTTATTTCTATAGTATTTTTAATGAATTATACTTTCCATATTGACATATCAGATTAGATAATCAGACTAGGAAATCAAACAATGATTCAATAATGAGTCTGAAGAATGTGCTTTCCTGCTATTGGGTATGGAAGAAAATAATGTTTTTGAAGAATATATTTGTCTATACTGAAAAAAAACATTGTAAAATGTTTATTAAATAACATATTACACATTTTTGTGCAACTTGAAGCACATGCACTGCTGTATTGAACATCATGATACACAATTGTAAGGGAATACCATTTTCATATTACTATTCTCAAAAGGATTGTTTTCAAGTTGATTCTATGTTATATTATTATTTATAAACCATAAAAAGGATGTTACTGGTCTTATTGATTTTGAAATCATGTAAATTGTAATGTTAATGTGGTTGTGTGTTTTGTTTTATTTTCAACAAGGTTATAAATCTTAAATAGTGGATGAAGTTTGTTTTAAAAGCACAAAAACCTAAAAGAAACAGATATCATTGATTCACCCCTCCCCCCTTTCATCGATACAATTATCATTGTATGAAATCTCAGATAGTTGAACTTGTAACCAACCTTCTTCCTGAAGTAGTAGGGCATTGGTTGGGAACAATCCCTAAGACCCATGATGAAGTGATACTCTTTTGGATATAATTTTGAATTAAATTTTGTTATGATTATTAACCTTTGATCATAATCTATGTGTGGATCCAAGTACTTATTCAGTTGCAATAAGGTGATAAATCAATCATTGAGTTTTCATCGATGTTTATAGATCTCATGTTCCATATTCTTGATAAGCTTTTTGATGGATACATTCATGAATAAATGTTTGATAGTGGCCTCCATAGGGACATCTGGGGTAGTGTGATCTCTTTATGAATTAGCACTTTATTTGGAGTGTTGGAGAGGGCCACGGTGATTGAATGTTTTTCATTGAGTGGTTTTCAAAAGCTGGACAAGAGAGTCTACATTATGGGGATGATTCATCTGCATCGACTAGATGATTTCAGTTAATATTATCACAACACTGGTGGAATACCCATTCCCAAACTTATAAGAAGGGATCTACAGTGTAGGGATCATGTAGAGGGTCTACTTAGTCTGGTGATGGATGATGTTTTTTTATAATAGGTATAGTCACATGGATCATGATTTCGCAAATTTACATGTTGTATATAGTGTCTAGATAGTGGATTCACCTCCATGATAGAGGTAGAATCATGATCAGGGATCTCCCATGCATGGTCAAGGTATCCCTGAAGGACGTGATGTTGAAAGAGGGGAAGGTGGAACCCCATAATGAGTAGTTTTAGGTGGTGTATAATGATATGACGTACTCCAATCACCACCACCATGTGGCCCACACTAGGCTACAGGTATGGTGGTAAATGACATGGTCTGTTTGATGCTATGGAGGGATATGACCAGAATTCACAAGATATAATTCATGGTACCATATTTATCTTTTCACCTTTATCACCAATATTTCTGAAATAGGCATGAGTTATTCCTTCATATTCATAACCCTAATGAAATAGAAAAATATTCTTGTAGAGTATTTGGATCATCAGTTGTGGCTAGAGGTTTATAAAGGGAGTGATTATTTTATATCACACATTAGTCAACACTGTGAGTTTGTTCTCAATAGAGAGAGTTTCCCATGGAACCTCTTAGTAGTTATGATGAAACATTATGATGTAATCGTGAGCATGTAGTATTTTTAATAGTTCATTCTTAGATAGAATATCATTTTAGAAGATTTATATACAAACACGATTGTGGGATGATGTTCTAATTCTTTGGAAGGAATAAAATTTTTGAAACATGAGTGGGTTCATCAATAGGAAGTTATAAATTTTCACCCATCAATTGATTAATATGTCTCTTAGTGCAGTTGGATATCCAAAAAAAATGGATTCTAATGGTTATGGATGATTATATGGGCATATTGAACCATGTTATTCTAGGACTACCTCGGATGAGTATGTCCTAAGGGAGAAGCTACCAAAACAATTAATCTTATTTATCTCCTTTTTCGAGTATGATATTAAGAACAAAAGGTATCCAATCTTGACCATAAATCCACATAGGATGTTATGGTGTAATTTTTTATAATGATTGAAATAATTTGTGGGGATATTAGTGTTATTCTTCTTCTATATATTCGTATCCAATGACACTTATGCGGCTTGATCACTGAAGAGATGAAAGTTTTTGTATTTCCATGACACACTAAGGCATGGGTTCCCCCATATCTGATATACATGTGTAGATGGTACTCCAATAGAATAAAGAGGTTTTTGGTCCTCTACCTATTGTGTAACACCCATATATTTTATGGAATGTCTCTTTTAAATATAACATCTTTGATAACTTATATTGCATGCAAGATAGAGTTTAAAACCGTTAATTACAATTAAATTTTAACACAATCGTTTGAATTGAAATGTGACTTTTAAGAATATTAATACGGCCATTAGAATAAAATCCTTAACTTTTAAAGTATAAATAAAATTTATGTATAAAATTCTGTTATATTAATATCATGGAATAAGTAAATTGATGTTTTAAAAATGATAAATTAATGGTTTGTACTTTAGTGAAACATAAATGTTTATTTGTAATTTTATAATTAATTTATTGATTGAAAAGAAAATATAATTTCACAAAAATACATTCTTAAATTATTTTTTTTCTATATTACAATTATAACATAACTTTATTAGATAATAATTAATTTTTGAATGTTTCATAAAATTGGTTATAATATTAAAATCTGTATTTTTCAAATAAATAATGATATAATAAAAAAAATTAATTTCACATATTTTGAAAATTGATTCCATAAATTTGATTCAATTTTTATAAATAATCATGGAAAAATTATCCAATTGTTATTTTATGTTAATTTTCTAAAATACACGAATTTTCTGGTGAATAGTAAAAATACATTTTTTTACAAAACTGATGTAACTCAAATAACAACATTCTTAATGTAATAATGAAATAATAATTTATAGAACATTCAGTTATGAAAACATATATTAAATTTACTAAATGGATCATTAAAATATAATAATCTCAATTTCCAAACCTAAAAATATATCTCTAAAACCAAATGTCATAAGTTATTCCTTAAAATAACAATTTGTCTCTCTTTCCACTTTCCTTTTTAAGAAACTAAATAATTCGAATTATAAAGGGGAATAAATGTCAAAAAAGAATTATATTTTATTAATATATGATTTATATCATATTAAAACCACTGTTACTAGTTTTTTCACTAATATATTATATTATTAATTATTATTTTCAAAAAATATCCCTCTCCTCAAGTGTCAATAACCCCTCTCCCTTCCCTTGGTAAATCACTCCTCCTACCTATTCTAGATCCAAATATCTACCAAAATATTCTATAATAGTCCTATTAGAACCCATATTCACAATCTTTAGTTATATAATTCTAGTCACCAAGGAGTTGTAGCGTCGTACAAGAGAAGCTACCCTAAGGATTAAGTAATGTTTATCCACTTCTCTCTGTTGTTAATTATTCTTCCTCTTCTCTATATTTTTTCACTAACTATTTCACAACCAAAAATTTAGGCTATTAATTAAGAGGTAATTTAAAATTCAATTAATTATTTCATCATTCTATAAGTATCATACTATATATATATATATTTTACTTTAAAACATATTTATGCTCCCTTGATAATGTATTGTCAAAGGTTTGTTATCCACCTATGTATACATTTCCAGGCCAACACATATAATCATCATCAATTTTGGATATTATAAACTATTTAAAAAAATTATATTAATCGTATTCATCTATGATTAATTATACTAATATATAAATTATATATAATAAAATAAAAAATTCGTTGAAAAATGAGAATTTTTCAAGTAAAACATGATAAAAAAACATTACGATTTCTTCAACAAAAATTAGGAAATATATTAAAATTATTATAATTGATAAATAGCTATATAAATTACAAAAAATTTGCTTTTTTATTTTTTTAGGAAATATAGGTTTATTATTCTAGATGTGTAAAAATGACAAAATTAAATGGGAATTAAGGTAGGGGTTTTTCATCACACTTTTACATCTATGGGATATGACTTATTCACAAATTATTTTTTGTGTGTATTTTATTAATACTTCTATTTGACATATAATATCCTTTATATTATTATATACAAGATATTCAATGTTTCATTTGATGATCATTAATTTCTTAGTGTATACAGTATGACCATTTACAAAGATGTAAGAGAATTGTGAACCCAATTTCCATTCTATAGGTTAAAAATGAACTCCATTGATTATATCATGATATGATTTTTTGTAAACGGTATTTTTATTATCTTAAATTTCATTTAAAAATATTATAAGTGGATTTATAGATGATTCAAAAAAAATATTCATTTTCATAACGCTCAAACCTTCTTTTAAAAATAATCTTTTAAATGTATATTTTTTAAAATGATTAAATAAAATGTTTTTTCATAACATATATGGAATGATAGGATTTTACCGCCTTTATGATCCCTTAATTTATTAAAAAATAAGTTAAAATTTTAAAAGGTTATTAAAAATTCTAAATGTTTTCTTCTATAATTTCTCGACTTTTAAAATAATTGATTTCAAAGTAAAGTTGTATTTCCCACAAGAATTTCTAAATGATTTTTAAGATTATTTTCATCTATGTAAAAAAACTTGTTTTAATATTATTAATAATTAATTTTGATCTATTATGTTACCATATACCATATATTATCGAATTGATTATTATCAATTGGACTAGGGATGTGATATTTAGATATCATTTATCATATTTCACTGGATTGTTTGTGGTTATAGTTTGGGGAAACTATTTACATTTCATTTGACTATTTAAATATGAATATATGAATTAATTATGTTTCACCTCTTTAATAAGAGTAATTAATCGGATGCAGTAAGTGTTGGGAGGGGTTGTTAGAGCCCCTCAATGCATCAGTAGGTAAAATGAGAAAAACCAGTTTGGGTTTTGGAAAATGTCTACCCCAATTAGGTATGTGGTCTTAATCGAAGCCTTGATGGTATTTTTATGATGTACCACATTATGAATTCCATATTTAAATGATTAGTTATTGATAATACATGGGATTATTTGACCTGTATAATATCCAAGGATTAATATCTTTCTCATGTGATTATTTATATGCAGTTATTTTATCATTATTTTTTACATCCATATAATGACAAATATTATGTTTTAATGGAATGTGATTTCAATTATTCACCTTAAATTATTTTCTATGATTATTTGTAATATATTCCATTGTATTTTTTTACCTTTAATGATAATTTGATATCACCCATTTCGTTTTTCTTTTCACAGGATGCCAAGATATATTTTATGATTGTCATGCAGGGATAATATAATATAATATAGAGGTTTCCAATGGAGGATATATGATGTAATTCACATCACATCATAATTAAAAACAATTATTTTTATTTAGTTTTCCAAACAAACTAAACTATTAGGTTTATTGGGATGAAATCTAAAGTTCATAGTACCAATATAATAATGTAAGGAACTGGATCTAGGTTACCAGGACCTTGGCATTTATAATTTGTATTAGAGAAGGTTTTATAGAAACTATGGAAACTAGATTTATAAAAACATTTATTATAGAAATTTAGGCTTATAATATACTTTAAAAATATTCCCTATGTAAAAAAGCATATGATTTATATATTTTTTATACCCAATCTTAAATTTAAGTTAAGTGGTTAACTAGTTTTGGATTACATATTATGTTTCCTAATGTTATGATCAAATATAGTGTATGAATTTTCTTAGAAATGGTTCCCAATGGATTGAATTGAAACCATATCAATTCATGTAATCCATGTTGCTATTTTCCTCATATGAAAGATAATTATTTTCGAGCAATAACGACTGCAAGTGAAGAACAAATTCCAAATATATTAGGAAAAATGACTCAGGTTCTAAGAAAGAGCATTACCTATATAGCACAACCTGTCCCACAACATGGTGAAATTATTTTCTACCACATAATTGGAAAACAACCATCATTAATAAATATTCCAAAAAAAAATTTGTAGCTGAAAAATGGATATTTTCCTTGGATAATATATTTCTCGCATTAGAAAGTAATGAAAGGGAGAAGGACATATTGGAATTTTATCATCTCTCAGGAGATGAGAATCAACAGTGTTCATTTTTTCAAAGAACTAATAAGGAATGTAAAATTTAATTATATTAAGGTTTTTTTTTGAAAAATATTGTCCAAGAGAGAAATCAGAATATATGTAGAGATAATTTCTGAGTCTAAGATATATAAATGATAAAAACATTTTTGATTATAAATCTAGCATTAAAGGGTTAAAAATTCATGCTTTTAACTATATAATAAATCCAATTAGAAATATTGAACATTTATTTGATGGTATTAATCCAATTCTATGAAGGGAACTAGTTTCACCAATATTATTATCATATGAGGATATATTATCATGCTCTAGGAGGATGTAAAATGATGTTTCATATACATGGATTTAATGGAAGAAAGAAAAAAATAGGGATATTAATTACTCTAGAAAAAAAATATGGTATAAGGGAAGAATAAAATTTAAAACATGAAATGAATTTCGAAAGAAACATCATGGAGCATACCGATTTGGAATGATACATTCCCATAACATTAGAGTGAAAGGACACCAGGATTATGATTTTAAAGGAGAAAAATAAGTTTCCTATATACAATTATTTAACTATAAGGAGAATGAAAACTATGAAAACAAATGTCTCAATATTCATAGGAATATAGCAAAGAAGAAAGAAATGGATCAATGTCAAGCATAGGTTTTTACTACAATCGAAGTGGAATAATTAATATAATTTTTCTAATTCAATAATTTTGTTTTAAATGATATTTTTGTTATAAAAATAATTAGATATATAAGGATTGTAATGTAGTTATTATTCTTTATATATTTTTAACCATTCATATTTTTATTATTGTTTTAAAGTGATTATTGTATTCACATATTTGGAATTAATAGCTACATTATGTTTTGAGAATCTAATTTTATGTTGATTTTGGAAATTTAGTGACCTTCCTTTTAAATTTTTGGTCATTGATTGTAAAAACCCATTTTTTGATGAATCTTATTATTAAATTCTTTTCTAATGGATTATGTTATGTTTTGGAAATTATCATTTTTTGATAATATGTGTTAGCATGTTTCATTTCATTAAACTTTTAAGGGCTGAAGTAATGACTTAAAGACCATATGATTCATTAATATTTATTTAGGTATAAAAAATTGATCTTGAA
The DNA here is from genome assembly GCA_963277665.1 of Viscum album. Lineage (NCBI taxonomy): Eukaryota > Viridiplantae > Streptophyta > Magnoliopsida > Santalales > Viscaceae > Viscum > Viscum album. The sequence goes on from OY728162.1 coordinate 135,844,555, forward strand.
TATCTATCTCTCGACATATGAAATGAAGTGGAAATAGATCAATACCACCCAAAAGATGTGATTATGCCTATAACATAGAAATAAATCAAGTAGGTTTATTTCTAAATGTAACCATATATATTTTAAAACAATTCCTCAAATCGAGGAAAATTATTTTGGAACAAAAACATTAGGTATTTAAGTTTCCTAATGGGAAATAAATCGTTTATTATCCTATAAAAATGTATGGTTTCGTAATGGTTAAATTTCAAATGACCATGTTATATATCACTCTCTATAAGATATTTATAGATAGATTTTTCCTTGTATATATTTTCACTACAAAGTAATGTTATCCTATTTTAAATCATAATTTTGTAGTATCCTTCAAATTTTACCTTTACCACTTTTTAAGATGACATTTTATTAACTGTATTCATTATATTGGTTTTCCATAAATTAGTTTTCATGTAACAAACATTGATTTTCACTATACAATTTTAAATTGTGAGGATTCCATTTATGAAAGTTGGGGATAATATATCACCCTGAATTGTTATGACCTTGCTCTTTTAAATTTAATATCTTTGATAAAATATGTTGCACATAACACTGAGTTTAAAATCTTAATATAATATTAAATATTAATATGAACATTAAAATATTAATGTGACCATTGTGAATATTAATTTGTCCATTAGTATAATATAATCACCTATGAAAGGATAAATAAAATTTAGGTATGATCATATGATATATTTATATCATAGAATATGTAAATAAATTCTTTTAAATGATAAATTATATTTTAGTATTTTTGGGAAACAAGAATGTTTATTTAAAACATTAAAATTTATTTAATGATTTAAATCGAAATTAATTTTCATAAAATAAATTCATAAATTATTTTAATAATAATGTATTATAATTTTAAAATAATTTATTTATTCCATTATAAATTTTTCAATGTGTCATAAAATCAGTTATAATATTAAAATTTATATTTTTCGAACAAATGATGAATTTAATTAAAAATAAATAAATTTATCATATTTATAAAATTATTTTGACAAAATTAATTCCATTTTGTAATTCATCATGGAAAATTTTTCAAGGGTTATTATTTTTGTAATTTTTTTAAATTAACTAATTTTTAGGAGATTTGTAAAATTGAAGTTCTTCACAAAACAGGTGGAACTCAAATTACATAATTCATTTTGAAATAATGAAATACTATATTATATAAAATTATGTTCAGACATGGTATATTTAGTTTCTTAAATGATTCATTAAAATACCAAAAAATCAATTTTCAAATCTAAAAATATCTTTCAAAAACCTAAAGTCAAAAGTTATACCTTAAAATAACATTCTTTTCTTTGTTTGTTTCTTTTTAAGAAACTACTAAATTAAAATTATAAAGGGTATTTAAACTATTAAAATCATTATATAATATTAATATGTGACTTATATTGTCAAAAAACAATATTTACATGTTTTACCTTTGATGTTTTATTCTATTCAATATTATTTTCTAAAAATTTCTATATCACCAAGTATAAATAACCCCTCTTCCTTCCATTATAAATCCACTCCTCCCACCAATTCCAATAAAAAAATATTCGAATAAACCTTCACTATAAAGATTATAATATAACTTAGGGATATTATGGATTAATACAAATCCAATCACCATGGAGTTATATTGTTATACAAGAGAACCTACATTAATGATTATGTATGTTTTGATCCACATATCTAGCTTTTTAATTATTCTTACTATTCTATTTCTTATTCAACCAAACCCTTCAAAACCAACCGTTAATGGGATAAATTAGGAATTAAGTTAAAATTATATTAATTATTTTAACAGACTAGTAGTATCATACTGATATATAATAATATAAATTATTTTTTGAACTGATTCTTCCATCTCCACCAAAAATGTCTCGTCAAAGGTCGGTTAACAACCTACGAAGTCATTTACATGTCAAAACATATAACTATAATAAATGGTCGATATTATAAACTATTTAAAGATTTAATTATATGAATTAAATTATTCTGTAATTAAATATACTAATTTATAAATTAAATTTAATAAAATAGAGATTTCGTAGAGAAATGGGAAATATTTACCTAAATCATGATATTAAAATTCATAAATTGCCAAAAATCAGATAAATAAATATAATTCAATTATAATAATTTATAAATAGACATATAAATTACTAAAATTCACATCTGGATCATTTTCATTAATATATAATTTTTTTTATTCAGGAGGTGCAAACGTGACAAAATTAAACTAGAATTAATGTAATTGTTTTCTCATATCACTTTTTTGTGGGATATTCCTTATTCAACAATTTATTATTTTGTGTGGTGTATCTATACTTCCATTTTATACATCATATCATTAATCTTGGATAACATTAGTACATTCAATGTTTCATTTTATTTTTATTAATAAAACAGGGCATACAGGTCGATTTGTTATAATGTATTAAGGGGATTCTTGACCCAATTTCCATTATCTAGGTTAAACTTATACTGTATTGATTATGTGATGAGATGATTGTTATAAAATGAATATTTATTATATTATGTGTTTTTCAACTAGATTTTTTATAGATTTATATTTGATGACAAATCTATTTGTTTGGTTACTGCTAACACATTCTTTTAAAAATATTATTTAAAATTATTCATTTTTTCAAAGTTTAAAGGAATTGTTTTTTTAATTATTTGAAATTAGAAGATCTTACCACCTCTGTGTTTCATTAATTTATTAAGAAATCCTTTAAATTTTATAGTTATTTTAGAAGAAAATATTTTCTTTAATAATTTTGTGTCTTTCCAAATAAATGATTTCAAAGTAAAGTAGTATTTATCTCAAAAATTTCACAATAATTATATTAAAATATATTCATAAATGTAAACAACCTTTGAAGGATATTATAATTAATTGAGTTTGATCAATTATGATACCATCTATAATAGCCTCAACTCGGAGGCCATTAAACTGGTGGCTTGATTTGGGTCTTCACATGACTTAAGGCGTGCATCCCTATATGCCAGAGGCTTCCGACTGGCGACGAGGGTCTAATAGATCACGTGGGGAGACTATAACCTCATATTAGATTAATTGATAATATATAAAAAAAGAAATAACGGAAACAGAGTAAACAATTACAATTTACATGCATTTACAAACACATCCCAAAACCGAGTACAACCCACATCCAACTATAAATATTCTATTTCATGTTAGATAGTGCCACAAGAAGGAATCCCATGATAATGATAAATAGAATAATACCCAAAATGGTTCCTGACACCAGTTACTAATCCCTCAACCATGTACATCCTAATCCCAAATCATCCTTCTAGCATTATCCTAACCTGTAACCATGAATCCTACTTGGGTGCCCATTTGAGGCCAAATCCGGGTGTGAGTACAACTCAGTAGGTCACCACAAACAGTGTCTACAAAATATATATTATAAATAGATAGTTCATTAAGTATATAAGTAAATGAAAAGATAAATAAAATATAATTTGGGCTCTATTAGTTTACAATATTCACTTTAACTAGTTTCATCATTTATTCTAGGGGTTAAGAATTTACATCAATTACACTATGGCCAATGTCAGTCAATTATTATGCATAAGGGGATAAATCATGTTCCCTACCTTAATAGTAATAAGTATTTCATAAGAAATTACAACACACAAACCATAGAGCCCCAGTCCAGATAGTCTCCATAAATGAATCATTTAAGGGCATTAAGCCTGAGTCACCTTCCCTAAACTGTGAATTATAGGGGTGGGGTTTACAACATCAGCCTTACCTGGCACATGGGTGTATATCCTCAAGTCCATTACCCCCAATCACTAATATATGTGCGCATTATTCTTTAAAAATTTACCAAATATACCATATCATGAACCATGATTAAATATTACACCTAATAATAACAATTCATATTTAATTTAACATATAAATCTTCTTAGAGCCTTTACGCATGATCACATTTACCATTTACATTTAATAACTTATGTAACCCATTTCAATTTTCATATACTCACCAATTTATATTATCCATAAATTCTAACACATTATCCCAATTCAAATATTTATAAATTCACATACATTATTCCATTTATCATATATCAATTAAAAACTCTTAATTCATTTAGAATAATCACTATATTCAATTTTACACTTTCACACTATACCAATCAACCCCTTATTCCAAGTTAACAACTAAATAAAAATACCATTAACTCCATTTCATAATCGAAGATAACATGTTGAAACCATTATTATGTCTATAAGAAATAAATAAACGAATTGTACACTTGAAATTTTAATTCTCATGTCAAAGGAGTGACACACCACATGGGTGTACCATAAGAACTTCAAATAGTCATTAATGCATCCCATGGGTATCATGAGGGGTTAAATTATCCATTTAGACAACCCGGTTACTATGTATAACAAGAGGGATCAAAATAAAAAAAAGGGAATGATTAATACAACCACAACCCCAACAAACCAACATCAAGACTATAGAATATAACACATAGATCACCTACCTCAATTATAAATATTAACACTCACACACCTTATCACATGACTGAAATTGAAACACCATTTGAACACCCAACCTAATATAACAAAGAAAAGTGGTTTTTAGGGATTTAGAAGGAGAAGAAAAAATTGTAAAGCCATAATCCTAAAAAGATATCAAAGAGAATAATTAGACACATTTGAAGATTTGATTCACACCCAACAACACTCCAAACATCTTTGAAACAATGGATATCAACCCATGGTATGATTTGGTCATTTTTTCATCACTAATTTTGTTGGGTGAAGAATAAAGAATAAAATCGTGTGAGGTCTCATAAATCTTGAGAGGGAGGGGGGAATGGTAAATGACATCTTCTCCAATGTGTGCATGGTTTGGGCGCATTGTTTCCCAGACCATGTGCCAACCATGCACCGGCCTCTATCCAATAGGGGATGGGATAAATAGTTACATGGGGGTCCTTAATGGTTTAATAAACCATGAACTAACCATATGAAATGATTCTGTACAAGCCCACCTCGTTTTCCCTCCCTTGCATGGTTTTCCAAAAACTGTGCACCCTTCCTACAGGAATGCATTGTTAGGGTTCAAGAAAACTGTTATTCATGCACCAACCCTGAAAGATTCATTGTATGGACAGTCATACCTTTATGTAGTACCTTAAACCCTTGAAACACCCTTGAACCTCCTTCTACACCCATTAAACATTTTACTAACCAATATTAAGTGATTTAAAAAAATATTTAAATAGGAACATACTGCAATGAAGTTCTTGATTTTACAACCTCCAAAAATTATAATGTATTTTTCTCCAGACACGCTTTTGAAGAATCACTAAGCTTATAAGTTTAAAATTTTGGTCCAATGGGGTCGCATATCTGTCTCTCTCCAATGCTTATTCCTTAAAATCACCAATCTACCACAACACTTGAACATATTTCATTGTCTTAACCTACAAGACATTCTCAATAGGACCCACTATACAAACCTAGTCCTACAAGAAGGATAAATCAGCCTAATGCCCAAAATAATCTACATCGATCACCTGAGATGGGTCAGGGTGATACTGTCTGAGCCGTGACATATGAAAAAAATTGTGCATACCTCTATACTATTGCAGATGATCTAATAAGTATGCCACTAGTCTGATCATGTCTACAATAAAAAATGGCCCAATGTACCTAGGTACCTACATTACCTATTTTTGAATGCTATAGTTGCCTATACATGGAGACATCTAAAGAAACACATTATCAGAAACAATAAACTCAAGAGTTTGATAAGGCTGATCATTATAAAACTTCTGTCTACTCTCAACCGTAGTCCTAGGATTCCGAATCAACTGAACCTGTTTTGACATCTTCTGCGGGAGACTCAATCCCAACAACTCTAATTCCTCATTATCTATCCAATATAAAATAGATGTGCTTAACCTACCATATATCTTTTCATATGGTTCCATCTGAATTTTTACCTGGAAACATTTTTTATAGGAGAACTCAACAAGCACTACACGCTTCTTGCAAGATTGACCAAAATATAGGACACAATCCCTTATTATTTCCTCTATAACTTGAATAGAACACTCTTACATTCCATCCATCTGTTGGTGGAAGTATATACTCAAAACACACATGAATACCAAGAACTTTCTATAAATTCTTCTAGTAGTGCAATGTAAACTGCAAATAACAATATCAATCTATGGTTCATGGAAGCTCGTGAAACTGGACTATCTCACTAAAATAAAACTCACCCAACTTGGAATTGATGTAGGTCCCTAGAATTGTAAAGTATTGAGCCACTTATTCAACTAATACATAACTACACATTTCTCATAATTCTTTTAAGGGGTCCTTGGAAGACCCAACAAAAATCCATCATCATGGAATCCTACTTCCTTTACAGAATTGGAAATAGTTTTAACAAACAACCAGGTCGCTGATGCTCAGCCTTCACCTATAGTCTAGTAAGGAATCATGCCGAAAAACCTAAAACTCCCTTTTTATTCCTTGGAAACATATATTTTCTATGATGATCATGATACATTTTTGTTAAACCCCGATGTAATTCCCATTTCGAGTCAGAGATCTCACACATCATCTCTTCCCACATAAAACTATGAACAACAACACGAATTTGAACATAAATGATCTCATCATCACCAAAAGTCCAATTGGAAGGTAATTCCTTACCTTAAATACTTTCACTCAAAGACAAACACTCCATTTACACAAAATAGCTTTCCTTGATACAACTCAGAAGTGTGTAATCAATAGCCAATGAAACAAGGGTAATCCTTGTATGCCCATACTGCTCCTCCAAATGCATCACTGTAAAAAATCCATTATCCTCCACTCAAGACAAGATTCTTGATCCAATTCATTTTGAGTCTTCTGACTCAGGGAATCCGCAACACTATTTCTCTTTCCCAGTGTCTACTGATGGAATTTTGGATCGGTATACAAGGTAAACCTATCACCCATCAAGTAATGTTGCCAATACATTAAGGCATAAACCACTGCGTCCAATTCAAGGTCATGTGTTGGGTAATTTCTCTAATGAGGCCTTATCTTCTATTATTTATACACAATACTATAGTCAGCCTTCATCAATAATTTCAAAAACCCAACACCAGACACATCACAAAATAAGGTATACTTCATACCAAGATCTGGTAAGGACATAATTAGTGTGGTATTCAACAACTTATTTAACTCTAGGAAAGAATTCATACATTATACATACAACTCAAACATGATGCCTTAATTATTATAGAGAGAAAGTGGTGCTGCCAAATATGGAATGTATTTCATTAACCTTTTATAATATACTACAAAAACCATTAATCATTGTACATAAAACACACTCTTTGGATGCTCCGATGTTACAACGGCTTATAATATTGGGGGCACACTGACATGCCATCCTTATAGATGATGTGACCTATGAAATTCACCTTGTCAATCCAAAAAATGAATTTAGATATCTTCGAAAATATCCTATTTTCTCTTATTGTACAAAGGATGATGTCAATTTATTTGGTATGATCATGATTGTTTTTAGAGTAAACTATGTTGTAATAAACAAATGCAACTAGAGACTGATCTAGGTATTGTTGAAAGTTTATGTTCATTTGTGCCATAAATATTGTTGGAGGATATTTCAAATAGAACAACATGGAAACAAATTTTTACAACCCATACCTTCACTTGAAGGCATTCCGAGGTACATCATAATGTCTCAACCTCAGATGTTTATATCACAATATCAAATAATTCATAGAGAACACTGACACTCCTATAATATAGTTAAAAGGGAATATATTTAAGGAAAATGGTATCAATTCATGACTATCATCTAATTATGCTTTCTATAATCCACAAAAAATAGCAAAAACCCATTAGAATTCTTGGAAAACAACACTGGAGATCCCCTAGGTGATATACTTGCATGAATGAACCCCTTATTACCTAGTTCATAAAACCAGGTTTTATGATCCTAGACCTCCTCTAGTTCCATTCTATATGTCAAAAATGATATTGGTTCTTCTCTCGATGGAAGATATATTCTTAACTCATTATCCCTATGATGTGGTATCCTCGAGAATTCCTCAGGTAACAAATCCTAGAACTGATCCTTTGTGGGATAAAATACATGATGATTTACTTCTCCATCATCAAGAAGAGGACCAGATAATTTGTAGGTGAGTTCACCCAATTGTTGATAGAATGGCCTTGCATTAATTTCTAAGATATCTCATTCACTAAAAGAAACATAAGTATCCCCCTCTAGGTATGTAAAATTTACCCTATATTAGTAATGATAAATATGCACATGGTACAAAACTAGTATATCCATGCCTAAAATAAAATTGATTCATGACATATATATCAATAATAGGTCCCAATGAAAACAATACCCACCCACCCCACATATCAAGGGAAAACTCTTTAATTTATTGGATATTTTGTTCACTCATCCCAATTGGCTTATTAATCAACATGTACCCAATCACATGTTCCACCTATAGTCCCAACACACTCAAAAACTATGAAAATATAAGTGAATGTGATGAAATTGTATATAATAATTCACTAGAAAGTATTGAATAAAAAATAATCATACCTAGACATATAGATGGCCAAACCTCATCACCTAAAGGTGTATAATGAAATGTATAAAGCTAACATGAACCTCTACACTGGGCCCCAGTCTGAATTTTGGGACCTTCACTGCCCTACTGGTATGAACACTCTCACCAAATAGTACCATGTATGCTGCCTTGACTAGTACAATTAGTAGAGCTCCAACTACCTACCTAATATTGTGTAAACAACCCCCAACCTGCACTCTACATCAGCCTTGATCCTCCATCAGCACCCATATATTAAGGGTTTCTATAGAACCTTTGCAATTTCCCCAACCTTATTCATTCTATGAACTCGACTAATGGTCGGGGAAACTGGCCATGCATGTGCCCTAGCCTTCCTCACTCATAGAAAAATCTTGGACACCAACCAGAAAATCTAGACCTTTTTATGACTTCGTATCAGACCACATCCCTAGTGAATACCTTCAAAGTAATGCTTACATCCCTCAGATGTTTCAACAGAAGTTCTTCCCACTAGAACCAAATCCACACCACCAGAAGACTCATTTTTGTTCCACATTAAAATAAGGGTGAATATACCACCACTACAAACCTATTTAAATGGAAGATGTTCACCTGGGACATGATTTCATCTATACATCCATCCTAAAATCATCTTGTCATAGCTTCTTCATTTCCTGCCAATTCTGGGATAAATTGTTGCAGGTCAGTTTAATAGCCAACAAAATCCATCACTAACAAATTCCTCTGATTAAACCTTATAAAAATCCTAGACCACTCATACATCAATTTATTTGGATACAAGTGATCCATAAAATTTTATATGAAATATTTCCCTAACAAAACATCATCTCGATGTGTTTGAAGAAAAATATCATATGATTTCGTTGTAGACCCTATAACACATAAGCTTCCAACATGAATCTCTTCTTAGGAAGAGTCTCCATGTGATCCAAAGTCATATGGAAGGATTCAATATAAAACAATACCACCTTAGGTTCACCATATCTAGAAAATATTAGAGGATGATACAATTGAAACTCTCTTGTTAGATAAAACATACTTACCATGACCCACCCTATTTCGTGTTACATATTCTACATAAAATGAGTGAAGTTATCACAAAAAATCTCCTCCCCTTGTTACATTAGTTCACAATGTTTATTTGTTCCATTTCTGTAGGAGAATTCTTAGTGACATCCACTTTTCCCCCAACCAACACACAATGTCAGGGAGGAATATTCCTACAATTCCAATCACACATCTCATATAACATAACATAAAACATACAATATTTCACAAATAATGATATCTATTGAACATCAACAAACCATCTTTAATACATTATCCCAAATCATATCACCACACCCTTTCCACTACCCTTAACTATCCATACATCGTTCTTGGGTCAACATGGAATAACCCAACTCACACAACCATGAGGTCTATTTTTATTAATCATTTCATTTTTATCTATTTAAAATTCATAATTTAAATATTATTATTTAATAACCCTTCTTATTCAAAAAAATTTTACAACCAAATTTTTACCCCATTTAAATAATTCATTAAAAACATTTCTTTAGTCATTATTTCAAATTATTTCCATTTTTCTCAATAGAAGCATCATCATTTGACTCTACCTCAATCAATTTTTTCAAATAATGTAAATAAATCCTTCATTTAATATCTCATAGTCCCCCCCCATGTGTGCCAATCAGGATGCATGAAACTTATATCCCAATGTTCCTGCAAGATTGAACATCCTCATACCATTTATGAAATGAGAAAAATATCATGAAATAGTCGAATCACATAACAAGTGCATCTCCCAATGGTTAAATATTAATCAATTTTAATAACACACATCCAAAAAAAAACTCCCCTCCTTCAGTTAAATGGGTTTCCCCTCAGACATGGGTAAGCTACTCCCTTACACGATCTCATTGTTAAGGATGAAAAAATCTTAATATTCTATATATCATTCCCAAATAGTATGGAAATATAAAAGATCCTCCTCTAATACAACATTGTAACATAACTAACCGCGATGAAACTAAACCAGTGCCCCATGTCAGGTATTCACATGATTTCTGGCAAGCCTCCCCACATGCTAGAAGCTGTTGAGTATTAGGGAGGGTCAAATAGATCAAGTGGGGAGACTATAACCTCTTGTTTGAGTAAGCCAAAAATAGATATCAAAAAGGAATAATGGAAACATATTAAAAAACATAATAAACATTCATTTTGAAACACTTCTGAAAACTGAATACAATATACAACAAATAATAAATATTCTATTTCATTTCATACAGTAGAATGTGATGGGACTCCAAAATAATGATAAATAGAAGAATCCCCAAAAACATTCATGACTCCAGGTCCAGATCCCTTAACCATACACATCCCAAGCCTAAGTATTCCTTTTAGCATAAGGGATTTTCCCTTCTCAGGTATTGCAACCATGAAGTCTAAATGGGTACCCAACGATGGCCCAGGTATGGAGTGATTAAAACTTAGTAAGCCACCACCAATAGTGTCTACAAAATATTCTTCATAAATATATTATGCATTCAGGGTATAAGTAAATGAAAAGATAAAAATAAGAGAACCCCAGCTGCATATGTTAACAATAATAACATCAACTAGTTTCATCATTTGTTCCACAAGATAAGTTATTAAATCAATTACACTAAAACCTATTCTGGTCAATTATTATGAATAAGGGGATAAATCATGTTCCCAATCTCATTGGGGAAAAATATTTCATAAAAAAATACATTAAACATACCTTGGTTCCTCGGTCTATTTTGTTTCATCAAATTAAATAGTTGGGGCATAGAGCCTCAATCCCCTTCCCTAACCTATGAGTTACATGGGTGGGGGTTTGAGCCTTAGTATAAGCTGGCATGTGGGTATAAATGTTCAATTCCAACACCCCACAAACACCAAGACAAGTTCTCATGGTTATTTATCCACTTACAACATATAATATGTCATTAACCATGATAAAATATTACACATAACAATCCCAATTAATATTAAATTCAACACATAAATCATCTTCAATCATTAACCCATTAGAACATTTACCATATACATTTCATAGTATCTTTAACCCTTTCACTTTTCATATATTGACCAATTTCTATTATCTGAAATTTATCATTCATTTTCCCATTTAACATATTCATCTTTTCACATGAATTACCCCCATTAAGCATATTTAAACTCTAAACCCATAATACATTTTCTATAATCACTATATTCAATTTTACCTTTTCAAGTTATACCAAACAACCCCTTATTCCATGTTAACAACTAAATTAAAAAATCATGAACTTCATTTCATAACCATTATAATATGTCAACACATTTATTATGGTGGTATGACAAAATCAATCCAATTCTACACATGGATCTCTAATTTCCATGTTCATGGAGTGGTAACACCTTGGGTGGCCCATTACGCAATGAAATCATTCTCAACGCATACCATAGGGATTCTAATGTGTTCAATTCATTATTTTGAATACCCATTAAATAATTATAATCAATGGTATATAAATCACAACAATATGGAACCATTAACACATCCACATACACATAAACCAAAATAATGACTATGTGATATAACAAGTTGAACACATACCTCGATTCTGAAGAAAAACGATTTCATAAGCTCATCCCATTACTCTATTCAAACACCCTATAAATATGCTAACTATGATCCTCTGGAAAAATGGGTTTTAGGGATTTAGAAGAATAAGATGAAAAAATATTCAAGCCTTAATCTATAAAATATAGAAAATTGAATCTTTATAATCATGTAGATCTTTAATGTGTACCAAAAAACACTCAAAATGGCTTAAATGATGAAAATAAACCCATGGAAATATTGGGTCATTTTGTCTCATCACTAATGCTGTTGGTGGAAGAAAGAGAAAGAAAATCATGTGAGATCTCATAAATCCAGATGGGGGATGTGGTAAAATACCACTCTTTAATGGGGTTCATGGTTTGTACACATGCTTTTCCAAACCATGTGACAACCATACACTATCCTCTATCCAAGTAGAGGTGGGTCACATGGTTAATTAGGGATCGAGCATGGTTTAATAAACAATGTTCCAATAGTGTGAAATGGATCTGACCATGCTCTATGTGTTGTTCTTCACCTTTTCATGGTTTTCCTAAAATTAGGCACCCTTAATCTAGGTATGCACAGTTAGGGTGCACAATTACTACTAACTATGTGCTAATTGTGCAACATGGACTGGAGGCCATTATTTCCTTTTATTCATGTCCTGAACCCCTGTAACACCCTAAATATTCCTTCTACACTTTATGAATATTTCATTAACCAACAATAAGTGATTTAAACAAATATTTAAACTGTATCCAGTCCCCAAGACGTATAGGATCATACACCATATACCATATTTTGTTGATTTTTTTTGACCATTTTGACTATGTATATTATAATTTGATATCATTCATCATATTTAACTATATGTTTTATGATTTTTTTTGGGTGAATTGGTTTAATTTCATATTCTAGTTTCAATATGATAGTATATGTTGATTATGTTTTACCCCTTTAATATGAAGAATGTATTGGTCTTAATAAGTGTTGATTGGGGTCTTCTATAACTCTTAGATGAATCAGTAGGTCTCATATGACAAAAGATTTTGGATTTTTGATAATATCATACACAATTATCTATGGTGTCTTGGATGAATAGTTTATGGTATTTTTATGATGTCCTCTATTATGCATACAATCTTTATGAGATTAGTTATTGATAATACATGTGATTATTCGACTAGTAAAATATCCATGACTAATTATAATTATCAAGTGATTATTTATATCGAAATAGTTGTTCAATGTTAATTCCTTCCTTATTATGCTAAAGATTGTTTTTTAATTCCATGTGTTGTTATTTATTCACATTTTCATTCAGTTTATGTTTATTTATAATAGTTTCTGTTTAATTATATACCCTTACTAAGAATCTGAGATCACTGATTTATTATTTATTATTTTTCCTCAGGATTCCGAGACGTATATTATGATGGACGTTAAAGGAAGGTCTAGGATAATAGTTAAGTTTCTAATGTAGTTTCTATGTTGTATTTAATTTAATTTTATAATGTAAAACTTATGTTTTTATCTTGTTTTCCAATGATACTACACTATTAAGTGCTTTACGATTCCATATTGTGTTCATAGAGCCAATGTAATAAAGAAATAAATCGCCTCCAAGATATCTAGGTTAAGGTATTTACATGCACGGTGGTACCCCCCAACATCATACATTGGCATCCTCTAACTAAGATAGTTCAACATTGGTTATGAAGGATAATATAGATGAGAAGTCACTCCACTTATATTCTTGTAGGGTTCTTCTTATTGTTTTGAATTATAGATAAGAAATTTAAAGTTATAGGTAGACTCGTCTTCATCCTTATCTATTAGAGGAGATTGATATTCCTCCCCTTTTTCAACAAAGGTTTTATTATGAGCATATAAAATATTGGGTTTCTTATACCTCTGGCTTATGGGTGCATCAATATATTTTATACTATTAGATTATTTTTGGTTTTGGTGTTTCTGTAAGAACACAGATCTTCTTTTCAGGTACGCTCTTCCTTTTTCTGGAGTTTTTAAGAAAAATGAACTTTCTGGAATTTTTTGAAGTACATGTCGTGTACTTTATAAGTACACACTATGTACTCTTCCCTGGATCGAAGTTGTGTGCTGGCTGTGCCCGGGCCACACACATGGTTTGTAGGGATTACGTGGAGGCGGATTTTGGCGGAGTACGGAAAAGACCCAATACAGGCCGTGTACTCTAAAAGTACACGCCGTGTACTTTTCTTTTTTTATTAAATGGAACAAGATCATGCCTAACCCTCGATTTCATCTTCTTCTTCAGATTTTGTCTGCTCGAGAGAAATCGTACGACCGGATCATCGACGAGCTTCCGCTTCTTCTTCCGTTCTCCGATTCGAGCACGGTCGATTGCGTTTGAATCACAGCGGTGAGCTCTCCCTTCTACTAGAGTCTTTTTTCTTGATTCCTCCTAGTTTTCACGTTATTGTAGGTTGAGTGTTTTGTGTGTTTTCTCAGATCTACGTCGTTCTAAGGGGAATCTGTCATCGTAGTTTACGCATATTGATTTCCTTGGATCGACGTAGGTGGTTTGTGCCTTTCGGTTGAATGTCGATGTGTATTGTGTCTAAATTCCACAAATTCCCTTCTGTCGGGAATTTTGGGTTTCAGTTTTTTCCCCTGTTGTTTTCCTACTTTGATTGATTACTACAGTAGAGGTTTATTCTTGTAAGTAGAGTAATTTATTTTGTGCTCAGGTTGATTTTCCATGTTGTTTTTTTTTGTTTGGTGTTTTTCCAGTTTCGATGCCTAGCCTTAGGATAGTGGAACTAATAATTTATTATGTTGTTGAGCCTTATAATGATAGCCAAGTAGTTCATGAGGTTTACTTGGATGATACATGCATGCTATGAATGTTTAGTTTTTCACTTAGGACTGTGAGAACCTCAAGTAGTAGGCCAAAGGAAGAATTTATGGAAGGGATTCTTCAGAGTGTCTTTTAATACGATGAGAGACCACATGGGGAATTGACGATTAGTGCTTCCCCAGAGATTCTATAGTTCCTCGATGCGGGCCACAGGGGGAATAGTCGTTGAGTGCTTCCCTAGAGAGCCTTTAGCACGATACGAGACTATAGGGGGAATTGATGGTGAGTGCTTCCCTAGAGAGTCTATTAACTTCATAGTAGAAAAAGAGTGGTGAGACTGTGTGTGCCTCCTAGAGGGTTACCTTTTTTTCTTCTTATTGCTGGCTGTTTACTTGTGTACTCTGTTTGTTAGAATTGTGGATTGTAGCTGCTTGTGCTTTTCTGTTTACTATTTCTTATTTTATTACTTCCATGTATTAATTGACTATTAGGCACAAATATTTGGGTGATTACCTACTAGGATTTTATCTCACACCCAGTTTGGGACATGCATTTTTCCCCAAGTAGACTATGTTGTTGCAGCTATTGATAAGGGCAAGCAGACTTCTACTTCAGGTTCATGATTACACTGGAGATGGAGAGCATGGTATCGATACGGGGCTCGCGATGCTGAGGAGTTTATCTTGTTTTCATTTGCTCTTTGTTTTTCAGTTGTACTTCAGCACGTTGTTGTATTTTTTTTTCCGTAGATACTTGTACTTGCTGCATCATTATTATCATTTCTTATATAGTTATTTTTTCTACTGTTGGGTTCTAGTTGTTGCATGTTGTTACTAGGTCCACTATTTATTGTTGTTTTTCTTACCTTGTATACCATACCAAATGAGGTCATAGTTTCCCCTAATAACTTAACAAGGCCCTCGCTACTAGTCGGCAGCCTCTGGCATTTGGGGAAATGCGCTCGAGGTCATGAGGCGAACAGGGCACGGGGCACCAGTGGAGGGGATCCGGATTCGGGTCGTTACGAAGTGGTATCAGACGAGCTATTTTCTCTTGCTTTACTGTTTGGAGACTTTAGCCAGGGATAGGATGAACTCGGTACTTGGTATTAAGCTATGCTCAGGAGTAGCAAACCCATGTATAAGGAAAATCCATACTAACTCGTTAATTGCAGTTGCTGGTTTTGAGTTGTTATGGTTGTTATGTTTTCACCTAGAGTGATTCGCATGACTTGTGCGGTTATTGTTTTGATATTTCAGTTCTATTTCTGTCGCAACTCGATGAGATGAGGGTATTCCATCTCATGCATCATATAATCACTTCTAGAAATCACATGCCATGCATTCTTGCCATGCCATCTTGGGTGCATTAGCTATTGCATGTTGTGATAGACTTCGTGTACATTATGCATACTATTGTGATAGATTCATGATAGAATCTCTACTATTTTGTTAGATAACTCTTTGTTTTCCCTTGTATGTGACTGTAGGAGATGCCATGCTTTGATTTGCGGTGAGTATGGGCCCTCACAAATCAGAATTTGGCACCTCTTTTCATTGTTTTAGTGTTTCTGGGGTTCTGTGCAGTTTTTGAGTTACTGCCCAGAAAAAAAAACCCAGAATACACGGCATGTACTTTTTGGATACACGCTGTGTAGTTTTCAGGCCGTGTTATTGACCGATTGAGAAGAAGATGGTGTCGTGAAAGTAAATTAGGAACACGCCATGTATGCTAGGTACAAGTCGTGTAGTAATGAGCCGTGTACCCGGTCATGTCACTAACAACACGGGTCGGGGAATCTCCAGTAGCACACGCCGTGTTGTAACGAAGCACTTCTTGTAGTACCTTCCATCCATCTGATCGTGTCACGAACAACACGGGTTGGCATGACCTTCTCTTAGACACACCATGTGTTTTCAGGCACACGCCGTGTAGCCTATCTCAGGTTCCTGGCCATGTTGCGAACAACACGGGATGGTGTCACATTCACCTATACACGCTGTGTTTGTTCGGAACACGTCGTGTAAGGTTCAGCCGTGTAGACGGCTGTGTGTTTCACAAACATGGGCTGTTGAAGCCTTGTCCAGTACACGCCGTGTATGTTAAGAACATGCCGTGTAGTCTCAGGTTGAGTCGGACAGTGTGGGTTAGTCGTGTAAAGAGACTCAGGCGGGGGAATAGATTCAAGTACATCTCGTATGTTGGGGTCAACACGTAATGTAGTCGAGGTGTTACATGTCTTGTAGGGAAAGAGTAGATTCCCATGTCAGTGGTTTAAGAAGACACGCCGTGTAGTTTTTATACACTCCGTGTAGTCATGTTTTGAAAACATGTGTGTTTTTCTTCCCCAGTTTTCCATTTTGTACACTTGTGTTCTCTATCCTTATTTTCCTTCAGTTGTACGTCTATCGTTAGGTAGTGATCAGACACCTGATAGATCTGATCAGGGACTTCCTTTCGATCCTCCAGTCGGGCCAGCCTTGGAACCGACTATTATACCAGTCGAAGGTGATGATGCACAGTTTAGGGAAAGATTCATGAGGATGATGCAGGCCTTCCAGGGAGCTCCGAATCCTGCCATGACTATGGAAGACTTGACGTGAGTTTTTCACCAGCAGCATCCTCCCATGTTCTTGGGGGAAAGTGGACCTCAGGCTGGAGAGTCATGGCTGGAATACATGCTGACTATCTTCGAGCATCTGGAGATGCCTCCAGAGAGGCGGTTCAAGCTCACCACCTACATGCTCCGAGACTCCACCAAGAGGTTGTGGGACATGATCTCACAGGCGGGTCATCAGTAGGCTATGTCTTGGGAGGAGTTCCAGCGCATGTTCTATGACTACATCTACCCAGAGACCCTGAGGTCCGATCGAGCCCTGGAGTTCATGAGCTTAGAGCAGGGTACTCTTTCTGTCATGGAGTATTCCACTTGTTTCACCAAGCTGCAGCGCTTCAAACCCCTCATGGATGGATGTGGGGTGTTCTTAGAAAGGATGTTTGAGGATGGCATCAGGAGGGAGATCCACTCACAAGTGAACATCTTCCAGCTGACATCCATCACTTCCATCGTCAATGAGGCACTGATTGCAGAGCGCAATCTCAGAGACTCTGGAGCTACAAACCAGGGCGGTTCTGCTTCCAGATCTAGTCTTCCTCCAGATGATAGCAAGAAGCGTTGTAGAGATCATATGCACGATGACCCGAGGAAGCGAGATGCATCGTCAGGCAGCCAGGTGACATGCTACCATTATGGTCAGTCATGGCACACGAGGCCGCAGTGCCAGAGGGACCCCATGGAGTGCCGATCTTGCGGCAAGATGTGTCTCCTTCAGCGTTTCTACCATGTTTTCTCACCATCAGCTGCTGATAGGGGTTCTTCCATGACTCCTCGTTTAGGAGCAGCCCCACCAGTTTTTCACCAGTCAGGGAACTGGAGTTCTTCCTGCCATTCGGGAAGAGGTGGAGGTTGAGGCCATGGCGGTCAACCACCATTCCCTCCGCACTAGCAGGGAGGTTCATCTCAGAGTGGTCAGTCAGGGGCGTAGGGCCACGGTGCATGCCAGTCTTTCGCCATGGAGCAGGTCTATCAGGAGCAGGATCCCAACCCTTCTACAGTTCGAGGTACAGTTTTAGTGGCCTCAGTTTTATGTACATCTCTTTTCTATACTGGTTCTACGCATAGTTTTATCTCAGTTGCTATTGTGGAGAGCCTTGGGCTCTACATATTTTCTTCTACTGACTCGTTGACACTAGGCACACCTTTGGGGACAAGGACATGTACTGTGCGCCGGTGTAGAGAGTTCCCTCTCGAGGTTGCAAGTTATCATTTCATATGGGATATATATGTCCTAGAGATGAAATTTTATGATGTCATCCTCGGGATGGATTGTTTGGTTCCCTTCCAGGCAGTCGTCGACTGTGATCACCGTAGAGTGAGTTTCATTTCACTAGAGGGTGAATCCTTTCATCATAGAGGATAATGGAATTTTCAGGCAAGTCGAGCAGGACTCATGCATCCGGGGCTAGGAAGGGTGACAACCCAAATTCCTAGTCTTTATCTGGACGATAAAGGGACTCCATAGTTAGACCTTCCTCACGTGGTGGATCATTTCAGGGACGTCTTCCTTGAGGAATTTTTCAGTTTTCCTCTAGAGAGTGAGGTAGATTGTTCTATCGATCTCATGCCAGGAGCGGCACCGGTGTCCATTACTCCCTATAAGATGGCTACACCTGAGTTCCAGGAGCTCAAAAAGCAGTTGGAGGAGTTTCAGGCAAAGGGTTTCATCCAACCCAGTACTTCTCCTTGGGGTTCGTCTGTCCTATTTGTGAAGAAGGAAAAAGGTACCCTTCGGCATTGTGTGGATTATCGGATGTTGAACCAGTTGACGGTCAAGAACCGATATCCCTTGTCGTGGATTGACGACCTCTTTGATCAGCTTAGAAGATCCTGAGTGTTCACGAAGATCTACTTGAGGTCTGGTTATCATCAGTTGCATGTTAGGCCATCAGATATACCTTTAACAGCCTTCAAGAGTAGGAATGGTCTATAAGAGTATATAGTCATGTCGTTCGGTCTCACGAACGCACCTGTAGATTTCATGGAACTAATGAACTGAGTGTTCCATCCTTACTTGGATTCCTTCTTCATGGTCTTCATGGATGATATCTTGGTGTACTCTCACACTCGACATGACCAGGACACACATCTTGAGATCGTTCTGAGTACACTAAGAGAGCATAGACTTTATGCTAAACTCTTGAAGTTCCACTTCTGGATGGATTAGATTCACTTTCTGGGTTACGTCATCTCAGAGGTAAGAGTATCTGTGCTCCCAGAGAAAGTGAGAGATGAAGTCTCCGGGGAGAAGCTGAGGAATGTTTTTGAGGTGCAGAGTTTTCTAGGGCTGGATGGATTCTACAGATGCTTCATTAATGACTTTTCTAGTCTAGCAGCTCCATTGATAGGTCTGACCAAGAAGTGGTGGAAGTTCCTATGGTCAGATTCTTGTGAGTCAGCCTTTCAGGAGCTGAAAGGTAGGTTGACGTCAGCGCCGATACTAGTCTTGCCAGAGCCAGGAAAGAGCTACACTGTTTATTGTGATGCTTCAGGTATCGGGCTAGGAGATGTGCTTTTGCAAGGATATAGAGTTGTTGCGTACGGGTCTCGGCAGTTGATGCCACATGACAGGAACTACCCTATGCACGATCTGGAGTTGGGAACTGCTGTTAATGTCTTATGCTGTTGGAGACACTATCTGCTGGGAGAGCACATTGTGGTCTTCACCGACCACAAGTGTCTCAAGTACATATTCACTCAGCGTGATCTGAATCTGAGGTAGCGCATGTGGGTCGATTATCTTTAGTCATTTGATTTCGAGCTCACCTATATGCCAGGAAAGGGAAACACAGTGGCAGATGTGTTGAGCAGGAGAACTCAGTTTCAGGCAGTTCAGGAGGACACCAGTGAGTGGCAGCTTATGACTCTATTCTCTAAGATGCATCTGGAGGTGCACGATAGATAGGAACAAACCTTCCTATCTTCTGTAGATGTCACCTCGGCACTTCTTGATCAAGTACGGATGAGGAAGCTATCAGACTCAGAAGGCTTAGTCCTGTGGGAGAGTGTGTCAGGAGAGGACCTTCTTCCTGGATGGACAGTGGGAGAGGATGAGATCTTGTGTTTCCAGGGATGCGTATGGGTGCCGGAAGACATGCGAGAGGAGCTGATGCGGGACTTTCATTCCTCAGTTTGGGCAGTTCATCCTGGCGTCACCAAGATGTATTGGGATCTTTATCGCCAGTAATGGTGTCCAGGTATAAAGAAGGATGTGGCTGGTTTTGTCATGAGATGTTCTACTTGTCAGCAGGTGAAAGCAGAGTATCAGCGACCATTAGGACGTTAACAGCAGTTACCCATTCCAGAGTGGATGTGGAACAACTTCGTGATGGACTTCGTGACTGGGATACTGAGGTTGCCTCTAGGGAATGATGATGTCTGGGTTGTCGTTGACAGGCTTATGAGGGTTCCACTCTTCATACCGATCATGGAGACCTTCAGTGTCAATGATTTGGGATGACTTTAAATCCGAGAGATCATTCTTTTGCATGGAGTTCCACACTCCATTGTTTCAGATAGGGATGTGCGCTTTACCTCTCAGTTTTGGCAAGGACTTCAGAAGGATTTGGGCACACAGGTACTTTTGATTAAAACATACCATCCACAGACTGATGGCAAGTCCGAGCGCATGATCCAAGTGCTAGAGGATATGCTCAAAGCTTGCATTTTGGACATTGGAGGTTCATGGGAGAAGCATATCCTACTGGTGGAGTTCTCCTATAACAACAGTTTCCAGGCAACCATTCAGATGGCACCATATGAGGATTTGTACGGTATGCCATGCCGATCACCCTTATGCTGGTTAGAGGCAGGAGAGACAGCTTTGCTGGGACCTCGTCTTGTTCTGGATACTTCAGATAAAATAGAGCTGATTCAGAAGAGGATGGCTACAGGGTAGTCTCGACAGAAGTCTTAGGCTGATCAGTGGAGACGACCTCTAGATTTTGAGGTCAGTGATCATGTTTTCTTGTGTTTCGCAATAAGGTTGAGACACACGAGGATTCAGAGATAGGGTAAGCATTCACCGCGGTACGTCGTGCCGTTTGAGGTCTTGGAGAGAGTGGGTCTAGTCACCTATTGGTTACAGCTACCTCAGAGTTATTGGGCAATGAACGACTTATTCTAAGTCTCTCAACTCCAACGTTACTTTTCAGACCCATCTCATGTATTTCATCCCGAGGAGGTTGAGCTTGAAATGGATGCATCATTTGAGGATCATCCCATCCAGATTGTCAATCACAACAAGAAGGTTCTCCAAGGCCGGTCTGTCCCTCTTATACGAGTGTTATGGCAGCATGGGAGAGTACAAGACAAGACCTAGGAGAGAGAGGCCGATGTACGATCTCAGTGGCTGAATCTATTCAGTGTTTCTTCTTCTACGCCACTCTAGGGAAATTTGGGGATGAATTTCCTTAAGGGTGGATGTTTGTAAGAACCAGTATCTTCTTTTCAAGTACGCTTTTCTTTTTTCTGGAGTTTTTATGAAAAATTAACTTTCTGGAAATTTTTGACGTACATGTCGTTTACTTTCTAAGTACACACCTTGTACTCTTCCCCAACTCGAAGACATGTGCTTGCCGTGCCCAGCCAACACACATTGTGTCTAGGGGTGACATGAAGGCCGATTTTGGTGAAGTATGGAAAAGACCCAGTACATACCATGTACTCTAAAAGTACATGTTGTGTACTTTTCTTTTTTTATTAAACAGACCGGGGTCGTTCCTAACCCCCGATTTCATCTTCTTCTCCAGATTCCATCCGCCCGAGAGCGACCGTACGACCGGATCTTCGACGAGGTTCCGCCTCTTCGTCCGTTCTCTGATTCGAGCATGGTCGATTGCGATGGAATCGCAGCGGTGACCTCTCCCTTCTGCTTGAGTATTTTATCTTGATTCCCCCTGGTTTTCAAGTTATCATAGGTTGAGAATTTTGTGCGTTTTCTTTGATCTACATTGTTCTAAGGGGAATCAGTCATCATCGTTTACTTATATCGATCTCCTAGGATTAAGGTAGGTGGTTTGTGCCATTCGGATGAATGTCGGTGAGTATTTTGTGCAAATTACACTAATTTTCTTGGGCGGGGAATTGTGGGTTTCCTATTTTTCCCTGCTGTTTTCTTGCTTTTCTTGATTGCTATAGTCGAGGTTTATGCTTTTAGGTAGAGTAATTTATTTTGTGCTTAGGTTTCTTTTCTATGTTGTTTTTCCTGTTTTTCATTTTACCAGTTTCCATGCCTAGCCGTAGGATAGTGGAACTTCTACTTTATTATGTTGTTGGGATTTATAATGATATCCTAGTAGTTCTTGAGGTTTACTTGGATGATAAACACACGCTATGGATGTTTAGTTTTTTACTCAGGACTGTGAGAACCTAGAGTAGTAGACCAAATGGATAATTGATGGAAGGGCTTCTCTAGAGTGTCGTTTAATATGATGCGAGACCACAAGGGGAATTGATGATGAGTGATTCCCCAGAGAGTCTGTAGTTCCTCGACATGGGACACATGGGGAATAGACGTTGCGTTCTTCCCCAAAGAGCCTTTTGCACGATATGAGACTATAGGTGGAATTGATGATGAGTGATTCCCAAAGACTGTCTATTAACATCATAGCGGAAGCAGAGGGGTGAGACTGTGTGTGTCTCCTAGAGGGTTACCTTTTTTTCCTTCTTGTTGCTAGGTGTTTACTTGTGTACACTATTTGATAGAATTGTGGATTGTATCTTCTTGTGCTTTTCTGTTTACTGTTTCTTATTTTATTACTGCCAGGTATTCATTTACTGTCACGCACAAATCATTGAGTGATTGCCTACTAGGATTGTATCTCACACCATATTTGGGCCATGCTTTTGGGCCCAATTAGACTATGTTGCTGCTGGTATAGATAAGGTCAAGCACCCTTCTACTTCAGGTTCATGATTACACTGGAGCAGGAGAGCATGGGACCGAGCCAGGGCTCGCAATGCTAAGGAGTTTACCTTGTTTTCCTTTACACTTTGTTTTTCAGTTGTACTTCGGGTCATTGTTGTGTTTGCTGTTATCCTTAGATACTTATACTTGTTGCATCATTAATATCATTTCCTATATAGTAATTGTTTCCACTGCTGTGTTCCAGTTGATGCATGTTGTTACTAATTCTGCTGTTTATTTTTGTTTTTCTTACCTTGTATACCTTACCCAATGAGGGCATAGTTTCCCCAATAACATACCAAGGCCATCGCTTCTAGTCACTAGCCTCTGGCATTTGGGGAAACGTGCTAGAGGTCATGTGGTGAACCTGGTACGGGGCACCAGTGGAGGGGCTCCAAATTCGGGTCGTTACAGTTTCCTACTAAGTATTCTCATACTCATCCCTATATGGTATTTTCCTACATGTTTCATATCATATAAAAATGATAAGAAGATCCACATTGACATTAGTGGACTTTTAATTGGAGGATCTTAGCAATGTTTAGAGGTGTGAACACTTTTCAGTGGTTAAACTCAAATATTGTTAGATGGAAACTCATTATTTTTATCTCTTTCTATATTTTTATCTATTTGGGGCATTATTTATTGAAGGTCATTTGTTTTTCCCTTATATAACTATTTATTACCTTACTTCACTTAGATGATTTTTTTATGGTTATTTCCAGGATTGATTAATCTTTAGAAATTTAACTGTTATTATAACATTGCATGATTTCATGATGTTGTTCGTGTGTCTCTCTATGTGTGTGTGTTTTTGCATTATATAAATGATTATAATTTTAGTTATATTCCTGCTTGGATTTTTTTCACCCCTATCCTACTGGAAACAAGATTGGTCTTTTACATTCAGCTTACTATCAGCCCGGGTGGGTCCCTAGTGGATCAGTTCATGGCATGGTAGAACTTCACCATATGACTAGTGGATGGATATAAATGTCATTGATCATGTATTCACCACTGGTATTCTAGTGGGACTCCACTAACCAACTACTTGAACTACTCCACAACTAGGCTACTGACATTATGGAACACGTTGGTCAGTTCCCAACATCGATGAGCTGGTTTTATCTACACTTCTCCATCCACTATCAGATCTATCTACTAATATTTTTATATCCTTTTAAAAATATTCTAATATTATATCAAGGAATTTAAACATAGAAATTTATAAGTCCAATTAATCTAAATTAATTGATTATATCATTAAGAATTTATTAAATTCAATCACTTGGTATTCAAACTAGACATTGGAAGTCACTTGAATGAAAATGTTAGAAATATATGATTGTGTTTGTGTTCATGAAAAAACATGAGAGTTAGAGGTACAATAATCTACTCTTTTTTAATAATCATAAGGACATAGAGTAAAAAAATAAAAAAAGTTTAAATAATGAGATAATGATATTGAAATTTTATTAAAGATCTTTATATTAAATTAAATGTTCTCAAGAAGCTAAATATAATACAAACATGAAATTATATATACAAGAATTAAACAACTAAAATAAATTTCAAAAAATACTCCTTAAAAAATAAATTTTTTAAATTGAATGATAATAAAACAATTAATCATTGAAAACATAAAAATTACAAATTAAAAATCCAATAAAAATTTAAAAACATCCACAATTTTTTGTGAATTAAAATTTTCATAAAATATCCCTCCATTTTAGTAAAAAAAATTATAAAATACTCCAATTTTCAAAAAAACACATAGATCTCACCTTTTGTGGTTTTCATGAAAATAGAAATAAGGAGGGCATGGATAATTTTAAGATGGATTTGAAAATAATGTTTAAGAGAGAAAAATAATTTGAGGGAAATAGTTATTTTGAAAAGAATAATTAACTTATATACTATTATGTAAAAAGTATATAGATATAGATATAGTGTTAAGTTATGATAAGACAAGTAAAAAAATACAAATGAACTAAATAATGAGAGATAGAGTGTGAAAAAAATATAGAAAAATAGTTAAATAAACAATGTACATATATTTTCTAAGAACATCATTCTCTTAAATATTAATATTTTCACCATTAAATGATATTATAGGAAGAAAATACTTTGAAATTGAAAGCATGCCACTAACGCTTAATTATATTAGAATTTATTTAAATTAAGATGAAGACTAATGTTAGATGTAAATGTATAAACAAAAGTTTTAATCATCCTTAATCATCCATTAAGAGTAATAAAATAAATTTTCTTACAAAATAATATATACTTAAAAAAGTCTTAAAAAACAAACCTAAATACTTTTTTACAATAATTTTTATATTTACATACATAAGATATTAACAATTTTAAATTTAGAAAATATTAGTAATTCATTTTGAGAAAAAATAAAGTGAAAATTATATATCCTAAGTAAAAATTAAAATTTAAAATGTGATGTGTCTCCCCCTAAAATGATATCATAGGTGATAAAAAGGGATCATATTCAAGTAAAAATGATAAAAAATGAAAACAAAGATTAAAATTAATAATATCAATATATTTTTGAAATAATTTAGGAATATATCTCAAAATAGACATAGGAAAATTGAATAGTGTAACAAGTGTGCCAGTAATAATTCACATTTAATGAATTTTAAATGATCAAGGGATAATGGTTTCATGAACATATCTGTGAGTTGATATTCTATGAGAAAAATTCCAAAAAATATATCACCATATTGGATGTGATCTTTTATCAAATGATTTTAAAGGTCATTGTGTTTGGTGTGAGAGTACTAGATATGATTTTTAGTGATGTTGGTAAAACTTATATTTTCACACTTGATAGGGATATCGATAAATATATGATGAAATTATGATATAGAGTGTTACATCTATACAATTTGGGTGAAAATATCTTAGAGGCTATCTATTTATATAGGGATATATAAAGAGTTCTGATGTTATGATTTTACTACTCCATGAGATGAGTGAATTTCAATAAAGGTGAAAATTCAAACTTTTATTTTCCATTAGAGTTGGAATCCTAGAAACGAAAAATAAAAAAATAATTTAATTAAAAACATTATTATTTTGTATAAACCAACAAATATTTTTAAATCCTTTTAAATATCAGAAATTAATTCTGACCGATTTGAAATGTGATTACATACAATTTTATTCAAACTGATCACAGAGACACACAATGAATTTGATATCCAACTGGTTCAGAGTACGGTATATTGGACTACTAATAATAATTCAATAAATCATTTTTCCAACTAGATTATTAGCTTAATCTAATGTAATATTAAAATTAGTACTAAATTTAGTACTAATTTACTAAACATGATCCATGAAAAGTAATTTTAAGAATTCATTATGGACTTTTCCATCGTTTAAAAATATTCCACAATTTTATTTAGAAATATTAAAACTCTGAATGAATATGAGTTCACCCATAAATAACTTTTTGAATTCATTTTTTTGTTATGTGTAAAAATTCTAAAGAATTATATTCACTAGTAGAGCTGAAAATCATATCATTAATATAATTTTGAATGAGTAAAATATCATTTTTGATGTGTTTAAAAAGCCATTTGAATAATATTTTTCCATTATAAAACCATTTAAAAGACTTTTATTTAAAATAAATTCATATCAAAACCAATTCTCTTTTTTAATAGAGTAAAGATATTTCAATACATTTAAAATATAATTTGGAAGACATCATTTTTTAAAACAAGGTTGCAGTCCCATAAAAAAAATTGGAAATAAAACCCCTTAAAAGGATCTTTTGACATTCATTTAAATGAGTATTAAATTGAGATGATAGGTGAATTTTCACAATATTATAATGTGATAAAACTGAGTGATGGGTTCATAAGTATCACCATAGTCAATTAATTATTCTTAGATATAATATTTGGTAACTAAATGGGATTTATTTCACGTTATATTATAATATTTTTCAATCTTAATTCTAAAAAATTATTTAGATCCTTTAACATAATAACCAATATGTATTTACATAAGTAAACATACATAATTTTGAGTGAAATGATTTATTTATTCTAGAATATAAAGTACTCAATTTTTATCCTTCGATGAATTATTAAGGATTTGGGGTTTATAGTGAGATACAGAGGAAAAGAATTTGATCTCATTTAAGACTTTACTATGATAACATGTTCCCAATTATAAATCATAGATGAAATTTTTAAGGGGAAAGTATTTATGAATTTTTAATTATTTTGGAAAATAATTTTACTGATATTCTTATTCTTCATTAACTTAATTAAATTGAATATGTTTATTTAAA
Source organism: Viscum album (assembly GCA_963277665.1). Taxonomy (NCBI): domain Eukaryota; kingdom Viridiplantae; phylum Streptophyta; class Magnoliopsida; order Santalales; family Viscaceae; genus Viscum; species Viscum album. The sequence goes on from OY728162.1 coordinate 135,872,577, forward strand.
ATAACTTTTTCATTTTTTTGGAAAATATTTTTTGGAAAACATTTGTTAGATAAAACCTAGATTGATTTTTCAACCATTTCAGTCCTTTTTTTAATGTCACAATAACTATAACTTCAGTTAGAGTACCCAAAAAAGATAATTTCATTGGATTTATACTCAGATTGCATAAAATTGTATCTGTTTTTTTAAATAAAACATTTGAAACCAAAAACATTAAAAACATTACATTATTTTTTTTATAATTCAAAAGTTAATAATTGTTTTTTTGATGAAAATGAATAATGAGAAAATGATTAATTATATAGCATGAATAATTTACGGCGTTAGTATAAATTAATTTAGAAGATATAATTCATTAAACTGAGTCTGATATATTTCTTAGGGAGCTCAATTTCACCTCTAAACTACCCCGTTTTGTTGAGGGGCTTACAGAGCATAAAATGAATAGGGTTTTCCTTGAGAAGAAAACAGATCATCCAATTCCTTATTATCATATTCTCTACCATGATCAGTATTAATTGAAATAATTTTAAAGGATATTTAATTATTATCCTTTTCATAAAACCTGATGAAGAAACAGATACAATTATCTCTGGATATTTTGAAGTTGAAATTACAGTTTTTAGATTTATAAAATGATTTTTTTGTCTTTCTATATTGGAATATATCAAATACCATGATACATTTAAAATTTAATTCGGAAAGCAATTTTACTAGTTGATAATGGGGGAGTTTGATAATATTTTTAAATATAAAATTATTATGTCATCGGTACTAATGTTTCAATTCACTCACTTGAGCACCATAAATTTGAAATTTTGGATAGCAATATATTTTAATATTATAGTATATACATTTTCAAAATTGTATGAGCAAAATAAAATTTTTCCTATTGAGTCAAGAACATTAAAAAATAATTTTCAAAAGAAAATTTAAATATTCAATCATACAATCAACTAATTATTATTAATTTTTTAAAATTCATAAACAAATCAAATATTTATTACTAGAGTATAGCTAGAAAAAATGATCGTACCTTCACATATTATCTTACCCTTATAATTAACATGGAATATGACATGAACAAATTTTAAATTATTAATGATGTTGAATATTTATGGGTCTCAACATATGTTTCTTGAGAAACTATTATATAGGTACCACATTGATTTTTGGATTTTCCTTTTTTGAAATATTACCAACAAAATCAATTGACTAATGGTTTTGGTCCCTATAAAAACATGGGTATTGTAATTTTATCTAATATGTTTTTAAGAATACATATTCTTTTATAATGAGATTTTATTTTGGAAAAATTAGAATAGTGATGAATTGAGTTTAGTACCTCATATCATGCATTTTTTCAATCGAATTCATATATTAAATTAAAAACTCTTTGAAAATAATCATAGAATTTATTTTATATGATATTATTTGAAAAATCTATTCTAATTGATTTGTAGAGGTGATTTCATGATTGGAGAAACCAATAAGAACACTTTATTTTCCTTGTATTTTAAAACCAAAAATTTTATTTCAATTTTTTTTTTCATTTGTGAATTTCGAAATATAAAATCTGAGGAAATTGATGGTATATTTGAGTTTAATGATAACAAGTTGATTTTCTAATTTATTGGATAATTGTTATATTTATTTTATGAGAATACATTTGTCTTTTTTAAGATAGTATTCATCTTAAACCACATTTTCTTCTATATCAACGTATAAAAACGAGAGTTGATGCAAAAAAATTTCAAGTTAATCATGGGTATATTAAAAGACTTTATAAATATGTTGAATACAGTTTCAAGAATAATTCTGGAAGTAGAGGAGGAGCAGGGGATAATTAGTGGAGTATTAACCTTGATGTCTTAAACATCATTTGACATATGGTACTTGGGGCATGATTCACTCGAGGTGGATGTGGATTTGGATTCCCTAGAGTCACTCATGCACTCTATGTTATGAATTTGAAAACCTTATTAACATTTTTATTTTATTTGATATTATTCATGTAGATGGGGAACACCAGATAGATGCGTTCAATATTTTTTAAATTAATTTCATGTCATCTCTGTTTCTAACATTTAATTTTGTATCAGGAATTTTTTATAGAATTACTTCTGATATAAGAAATCATTCATGATATTGGAATGTTGAGTCTATTCAATAACATCAAATCGGGATGATTCATCAATGTTTTATTGAAAGGTAATAATTTTCGTGATTTCATTGAATTTAGTGACCTATTTTTCTTCTTGTTTCGTCATTGTTATTTTTTATGTCATCAAGGATCTGATCAGTTCCTCTATCATATTTTCTACATATATTTTTCATTTTGAATCCATGAGACTTTGGGATCGCAGTAGCTAGGAAAAACCCAAATTATTTTATTTACATGAATTTCTATAAGTAAATCATCACCATGGGGCATTCTACCATTTAAAATATCATTAGAAGTAATAATATTTCTATTAACAGATTTATCAAGATGATTATAGAAACTTTCAAAATATTTTTGGAATATATCTAATCTAGTGTCTTTAACTTTAATAATTCATTCTCATGTGAGTTTTAATAATTTATAAATTTCAAAATCACATTTTATTTTTGAATCATTATTAATATAATTTTTATCAAGACTATAATATAAGGAATTAATATCTTTTTTATGATATACGCACCATGAAATTCCACATGGAATGAATATTAGAATAGTTTATTAATACATATAAAACAGATCCCCATAATGAAAAATAAGAATAAAAAATGAAATATCTATTACATGACTTGTACTTTAGTATAAAAAAATTATAGGTCTCAACCATAGCTGGGTACATGACTCCAAAGACAAGTTTTTATGGGATATACCTATATACAATTTATTAGTGGGGTAAATGGTTTTTGAGACCCTCATAAAATATTTATGTAATCTATCATATAATTACACTTAATGAACCTTCAATTACACAATATTTAATTTATGTCCCATAGCATATATATCCACCATTTCCAGTGGGCATATACATAGGGCACCTTCTAATATATTTCTCCATTTATGTGTGGTGTATTTGGAGAAACACAGAGAATGATTGTCCTACATGTTGAACTGGTGTATATGTCATTACACACTAAGGTACATCACTCTAATATAAATGTAATTTCCCCAAAGGTCACAACCCATTTACAATTAGAAAAAACAATGAAATACTATCATTGTATGGTGTGTATTACATTTCATGTATTCTAGACAATTACATATTATCAAATCAATATTTTTATTTATTCAATGCATTATTCCCCATGATTTTTACTATGATAATTATTGTTAAATATACATTTAGTTATTCATTAGATGTTAGAAAACATTGATAGCCCCGATGAATTTATCTCTTCTCATCAGAGCGTTCTTAGTTGCCTATCATTATAGTTCATCATAGTAATTATTTATTCGGTGAAGTCACATTTGAATGGTTCTCTACATTACATGTTGTGTGAATAACTTATTTACATGTGTACCATTGGTCATAGATAGAATTTTATTTGATTTTATATCCCCATTTATCACCAATATAATTTACCAGGTTCAAGAATAACAACTTCCGAGTGAAATAAGAAATTAAGTATAAATGTTAGTGAAAATTATAAACACCCAAAATCAAGAATTGGTTCATTTACATAAAAAACGAGGGAATACAAGACATGACCCTATTGTTATTTTTGAAACTATTTCAATATTTGGGAATCTAGAATCATTCCAATTTCCAAGTGTAATATCATCATGAAAATTTATCTCTATATATAATGAAGATCTATTAGTTAAAAATATAATCTAGTATCAATCACATATTAAATGAATATCAAAATGATTCCAAAAATTGAATCCAAAATAGAATAAATTAATAATAATGATAATATAATGAATGTTTCATATATTTTATCATGTTAAAAAATTAATAATCATTGAAGTGTGATTTAAAAAATCCAAACTAGACATTTTCAAAAAACCAGAATGAAAATAATTTATTTACAATTCAAGAATATTATAATTATTCACCCAAAATTATAAGGATAATATAGGGAAGAAGACGTTAAAAATTCTTATTATAAGGCATTTTTTAATAAATAAGTTCCAAAAATACTTGTTGAATTTCCATTTCTTTAATAAACCCACCTTGATCTGCATTCATTGTTCCCTCCACCATAATGAAAAATTCCACATCATAATTAGAAAGACATAAATTATCTCTAGGGGTTTTCACCATAGAAAAATTATAACCAATATAAAAAATTTATACAATTAAAATTTTAACCTAAATTATTTTAATAGTCTCAAGAAATGGTTGATTTCAAAAAAAACTGAAAATTTTTTGTCCATGTATCGAACCCTAAAAAATATTATACCTCTCTTAGGAAAACCCTCCTTCTAGAAAAACTGTGGCTTTATAATATCCATTTGAGGATCCATTAAGATGATAAAAATTATTTTTTTTCTATGTAGGTAAAAAACTTTTTTAATATATAATTTATTTTTCAAAGACCCATGTTTCAAATAAAAACAAATAAGTTTTTTGACATCTTTTAAAAATATTACTTAAAATATTCAATGAAATTTATTAAAAAACTATTATATGGAATATGGAATCGACCAATTTCTATTTATTATATAACTATTCACAAGAACATATTTCATAATGGGATTTCTAAAAATTAGAATGGAACTCAAACCACCTAACCCACCCTTATGTTGAATCATATAACCAACATATTACCTCCACAAAACTATATATTATTTAATCAATTATTTTGGTAAATGTCATACAACAGTGCATAATTTTGAATCCCAATGTGTAATATATATAGTTTTTTATAATTTCTTATACAAATAAACATTATTATAAAATTTTCATTATTCTATTACAACATTAATTTTTTTAATAAATAGTCATTTAATGAATAAATATACAAACATACATAAATATCTGAGTGTGTATCAATAAATAACATATTCCATGATATATTTTTTCATATGTTAATTTATAATTTCAATACATTCATTTGATCTGAAAAATTTATAAATTTATTTAATATTTTATAAAACTGAAACCGTGATTTATTCATATAGATAAAAATGAAAAAGATCTAGAGTATCTACCTTGACTATGATAACAAATCACATTTATTATTTTTTTTCTTTCTTTATCTCATCCTAGTATAACTTTTTATCTACAAAAAAAACAGATTAAAAAATTCACCTCAAATATTAAGAGATGATATGGTTTGATTTATGTGAATTATGCACTCCAATACCCTCAATTTATTATAAAATAACTCATATATCCTCATAAGAATTCTATTTTTAACCACCCATTAATAATATGAATCACTCGCGTGGATTTATTTCCATAATTCACGATTATTTCATAAATTTTCTCTCCTCATAAATCACAAAACCCGACTACACACCGAAACTTTTGTCTAAAATTAAAAATTGTTATAAATAACATATAATATTCTAATTCTAAGATACCCTAGCTATCGTAATATTTATTTATAAAAATTATTCCAAAAATAATTAATCAAATTCCAATATATCAAAAATTTCAACTATCATGATTTCATATTTAAAACACACTAATAGAAAACACTATATTTTGAGGCTAATGGAATAATCTAAATTTTATTATGATCTCATCATCTTAGTTGAAAATACATTTTATCATTTGTTGAATAAATAACCAATAAGCTCATAAATTTTGTAAACACCTAGAATTTAAATTTTTGGATCTCTACATTACCCTAATGGAGATTTAAGTTGATTTTATAGAATACAGGATACCGATATATAATGATGATGATAATTTGATGTCATTCAACGATTCAAAATTTTTAATTCGAAGTAATATTCCCTAAAATTCATATATGGGACTATATGATAAAAAATGTTTTAAATTTTGTGATATGAGTGGCTTAAGTATGTTATACATGATATCATATTTCATGGGTTTATATTTGTGACATCCCGAACCCAAATTCCACTTAATTGGTGCCCTGAGCCAGGTGGGCAATAAGGCCTCAAGCGCATCTCCTCAAATTTCAGAGGCTTCCAACTAACATCGACGACCTAGGTTTTGTCCATGGGGATACTACGAACTCATTAACATTGTGTAGAACAATGGGTAGATACAAATATTAGTAAATAGTATAATCAATATGAGTAAACAAAAGGCACAACAGAAATATGGACAACAACAACAATAAGAGCATGAATTGGAATAACTGTCATTGATATGACCCATATCTAGAAAAATGGAAAACATGGATACAAGACAAAATTCATAACAAGTTACACATAAATATAAAAGGAAATAAAGACTATCTAAATAATATCGTGCTCTAGTTCGGTCATCTGTTATCCATCTCTATCTTAAACAACATAAAATAAATGGTTTAAAATTTTATACCTCCCTTTATCAACACTAACATTCATATAATCTACTAGGGGTACAAAATATTTCTTTGAGATGGTGTGAGATAATTCTCAATGGGCTACCACTAATGATGTCTATAACATCGAGCTCATTTAATGGAATATAATAGTGTGCAAGCATTCATATATAAGGTAAAGTAGTACAATCTTTCAAAATATGTAAGTACGTACTTTATCTCTCAACTAGAGTATGAACATAATCAATCCATTAAATTTATATTAATAGTTTATAAATAAGTCACATGTTAAAAATAGTGAATGTTCAATGTTATAGCATGAAAACCCGAAAATATTTCAAATAATGAAGTTCCTAGGTAAGAACCAAGGAAACATAGAACTCAAGGGTAACAAAATCATAAATAACTATAGCCCAGTTAAGGTTTATAGTGTAATCCATGGAGTATGGTCCATAAAATTCAACATTGAGATGCCTACTGAGTCCAAGGTGTTTATCCAGGGTAAAATAAGGGTAAGAAAACACTGGGCCCAATGGGGTTTAATCTTGGAACCTAGCTATCAATGATGGATCCAAGGAGTGTATCCAAGGCATCCTGTGATAATATGTGGGGGATCCTATAGTGTCATACCCGAAATCCATAAATAGATATGTATTAGGATCTATGTGTTTCTTAACATATGAAATCAATATCAGTGAATTAGAATGGCGATCCTGAGTAATAAAGGAATTCCCTGATAGTAATAAAAGACAATCTCAAGTCAGGCCATTGATATTTATTTATTAAGTCATGTAATATTTCATTTGGTTCAATCCTGGCCTTTCATTTGTGTGACAAATCCAAGATCCATGAAACAATTATTAATCCCATTAATGGAATATTCAATAATTTAGGTTCATTCTACTACCTTCCATTAATGTGGTAAGGGGTGCTACAAACATTCAACCTATTAATCATTCACATTTAATCCAATCAATTCATATAATTAGTATTGTTTTTTATTTCACATTCAAATTTAATTATAAATTTGAAGCGCTTAACTTATAAGGGTCCAATAGTGTGAATACATGGTACATTCCATTATATAATTGAAGATATAATTAATTCTATTTAGTATAGAAAATCATACCCTTAGAAGGGTCAAGCCATGTCACACCCGAATGGTTGATAAAATGTTTCAAATACAAAAAACCCAATTGTGGAATAACATCCTACATGGGATTGGCATTATTGTGGGTGTAACCACTAACATTTATTCCCAAACATGGAAAGGGAATAACTATAATGTTCTAATGATTTTAATAATAGCCTATAAATTCATTAAACAACACTCAATGAAATCAGTGGGCCCTACAAAACAATTCCAAAAATCAACGAACATGAGGAATGTGTTATAGAGCACCCATATTTTGGTTGTGAGATCCTTCTACTTTTTATCATCCCCTAATTCGTCTTAGAATAGAGTAGATCTGAGAAAAAGGAAACCCTCATACCATGATAACTAGGTTGAGAGAATGATATGAGAAGAATTGGATAAAAATTACATGAGTACTAACCATTGAGCATCAAACATGATTAAAAAAAGATTGATTAGCTCCTAGAAAAATTATATCTCTTGATTACTACCATAATTATTCCAAAATTTAAAAATTTAGAGAGAAAGGAGATTTTCATGTTGGATCATGAGTTGGGAAGAAGGTGTGTCTAAATTAGATCATTAAGAGAAAAATAGTAAAATTACACATTATTTAATGTGTGTATGGTTTTTCTGCACAGTTAGAAAAATAGTTTTCTAACCATACATAGGTACCTTGGACGAAGGGGAACTCATTTGGATAGTATTTACGGATATGCGTCAATGGTGCAACATGACCAATTTTTCACAAAGATGGGTTTTGAGCGTCAAAAAATCCCAAGACACCCCTACTACCTTTTTTAACTTATTCGGCATCAATTTTAGGTCAAATAAATAAATAACTACAATGAAATTTAAAGGATCTATACCTGATTGAAAAACAGTGTTCTTATAGTCTTCCCCTATAAAATAAATCATCCCCGATTTCACCTTCCATGGGTGTAGAAACACTATTTGAGAACAATTTACCCACTAAGCACATACGATGGCATCCCACTCCCAAGTCTCATTCTGCATGCAGCCATGCCACCATATCACCCATACAAGAGTGAAAAATGGCCTTGAAAAACCTTTGGGCTCTTGTGGATGATCCATACTAGATACTCCTCAAAGGTAACATCAGTAACCAACTCATCTTCTTCCGGATCAAGGGTGTGAGATGTGTTGGAATGATACTAGTGATGTTGTGAAACATGTTATATGTCATTCATGGAACAATGCCTCTAAGAAAGTATCAACTAAAAGGCTATCAGGCCGACGCCCTCTAGGATCTCAAATGGACCTAGGTAATGTGGTGATATCTTCTCTTGATTTTGTATCCTTCAATACCCTATCCTGGGTGATGCCTAGGGGAAAACAAGATCCCTGACCTTGAACACTAGAGGTCTTAAATGATGATAACTATAAGATTTTTTTCTATACTGGGTAGTATTCATATGCTTTCATATATGTTGAACCTACATTAAAGTCTCTTCAAGGAGGCAAGGACCTAGTAGGGCAACATCAGCAACCTATAGCTAGCATAGGGGTCAACAGAAGACCTACCATATAAGGACTCAAAAGTATCCATCTGAATTTTTTCTTGGAATATTTTATTTGTTGGAGAAGTGAATGAGAGGGATATTATTTTACTAATACCCACAAAAAGCAAGGACTCGTTCTTGAAGCATATCCTCTTGAACATATATTGTCCCACCTTATCTTCCGTCAATCTAAGGGTAAAAAGCTATACATAGAATCACATGTTTTCCCACAGCCTTGTGAAATCCCTAACAAAACTATGTTGTGAAATAATAATCCCTATAATAAATTATAGAACTATGGACCCCATGTAGTAGTATGATCTCAATGACATAAAATCACCCAATATCATCTACTAAGAATGTCACGTTAATAAGATTGAACTAGTATAAATTCACAGTTTATCAGTGACAACCAATACAATTTCTCTACCTCAAGTCGACCTAGGTAAATAGACTAAAAAATCCATAGAAACATCTCCCCATTTGTATTCTAGTAATATAAGTGGTTGTAACATTTCTGAAGGTCTCTTCTACAATGAATTAATTAGCTGATAGGTGGAACACCAAGTGATAAATCGTTCTATCTAACATTTCATCCTAGGCCCCCAATACTGGAATTTGATGTCTCGATGATTCTTTGAGGTTCCTAGATGGAGTGTCCACTAAGAGGCATGAGAATCGTTGATCAACTCAACACTCATATCATAAGGGGACAAAATAAGTCCATGAATATGAAGGATGTCGCCTCTATCTATATACTAATTCAAAGGTCGGTTATCTCTTGATATACTCTCATAGAGTACCAAAACATCAATGTATGATAACTTTCTACACTTAAATTTTTCAATGAGGTATTTGGTAACTTCCAAATATAGGTGATAAGACATATCATGACAACCATGAAACTCTAGGTTCAACTCAGAGATTTGGTCCAATAAATTCCACTTATCCATGGATTCTAGTATTGCTTGTGTCAGAGTTTTCTGACTCACTGTAAATGTGACCATGTTTTCTCTTCCCAGGCTTATAGGAAAGCTAAAAATTAATGTATTATAGATATTTGAACCATATCAATTTTATAAAGATAATTTCACACCGTGTAAAGAAATATTTTAGTCTTTTTTGGTCCATGTACACCACAAAGCGCTCACCCAAAATATAGTGTCTCTAGAAGAGTATGGTGTAGACCACTTTTTCTAGATCAATGTTGTGTGTTGGATAATTTACCTCATGAGGATTCAATTTTTGAGATCCATATGCAATAAATCTATTTTCCTACATTATATCTACTCCTTGGTAGATGCCTGATGCATCACAGAAGAAAGTATAACCTACACCCGGCTTGAGAAGCATTAGAAGAAGTGTTGAGACAATCATCCCTTTCTTGATCCTGAAAGGATTTATCACATGCATCTTACCAAATAAACTTGACAACATTATTTTTTTGTATAATAAGAGGTGAAAAAATATGTGAGAAATATTTTATCATATTCCTATAATATCCATCCAGCCCAGAGAAACCCCATATATCAAACACATTATTGGGATGCTCCTAGGAAACTACAAAACTAACCTTTTATAAGTAAATATATACACCTGATTCTGAGAAAATCTAACACAATAAGGGAAATTTTTCGAACTATAAGTGGTACATAGAAATCTTGTCAAAAATATGATGATATCCCAGTGTACTCTGAACGATCTCAAGATGTTTATCATGGTCATTATGAGTACGATAATACAATAAGATGTCATCCACAAAGACCATGAAAAAGAATCCATATAGGAGTTGGACACCCTATTCATCATATCCATCAATGTGGTGGGTGAATTTTAAATACCAAATGAAATAACAATGTACTCATACAGAACATACCTATAATGAAACATTATTTGTGCTTTGTCTGATGGCCTCAGTCACACCTGGTGATAACCTGATCTTAGGCTGATCATAGAAAAGACCTTAGATCACCAAACCAAGTCAAACATATTATCTATTAGATGTTGTGTATATTGATTCTTGATTTTAATTTGGATCAATATTTTGTAATCCATGCATAGATGTAAGGTTCTATTCACCTTCATGGAAGAATCATGGGAGAACACCATGAGAAAGTACTGGGCCCTATAAAACATGTGTCCTCTAAATCCTTTAACTACCACTTGATCTCTCGATGCTCTATAGGTGAAATATTTTAGAGGGGAATAGGAACTATATATACTCTTGGTAAAAGATTGATTGTAAACTCTACATCTCTCCCAAAAGATAAACCACAAAAAATATTCAGAAATATATCCAAAAAATGATGCAATACTAGCGGGAAATAAAATTATTGTAAACCCTAATCCTTTATTAAGATATTTTCAATATGTATGGTCACTCCACCCATATCGCGATTCTATGGTCCTGCTCTACCAACAAAGACATCCCACCCACCCTTCTATAAATAATGAGTTCCTCTGGTGAAATAAACGATACCTCATAGCAATAGTAGTCTACAAAATCATGGAATTGAACTGACCAATCCATCCCAATAATTATAGCGAAGCCTGTCATCTTGATAATAAAGAGATTCTATAATACATGATAATTTTCTACCTTAAGGGTACATTCCCTTCACTTTTGTATTCCACCTATTTTTATTCCAAATAGTGTACCTAGGTTCATTACACCATAGTAATATTGTATATCCATTTCGAGACTGTCCAGGATAGATTCATAGATAAAAGAGTTAGAAACACCTATAACAAATAAATTAGATACTATAGTATCTTCCACAGGAATAGTACCTCATATTTTAGATAGTCTCTTAGTCTATTCATCAGATATCAGCTATAGTGCATCCAATTGACTTGATCAATGACCTAGTAAAATATATGGACTACCGCAATCATAAATGTTTTATTAATGTTGCTAGTGCTCAGGGGTCGAGCATCCATGGACACTTACTCCTCCTTGACCAATATTGATAGGGATATTTCAACTACCCACCTTACATGAATTAAAAAACCCACTTGTGAAGGTGTATCTAGTGTGTATCCCTTTCCACTAAAAGTATTTGTAAAGGTCCTGTGAAAATGATGATGATAACCCATGTAGCCACATCCCGACACTCTTGTGGGTCTCTATAAAAAAAGGATTTGAACTAGCTCATATTCCAAACTGATGACACACAAAATATCTATCGAAATGGGAACTTTATTAGTTGTTTTACAATAGATAAACCTCAAGAGAACGTTTCCTTCCACCTGATGAACTAATGACCTGACATGACACTAATCCTTTAAACTCGATACTATTTTATTCCTTTAGGTTCCACTAAATGATAAGATAAAGTTTTACTATTTTTTAGAGGGTACACAAGTGAAAGACATTCAACTGCATACAGATAGTGTACTGGATCCCATCCTCAAAACATCTAGAACACGAAAGCACATCACCATCAACAATCGATGCACAACACTACAACATTGTGAAACATGTGTAATACTCCATGAATAACATAGAATCCTATTCGAGGTGCATGAACTATCTATCTCTATTAGCACTCAGTTTATAAGGAAATAATTGATCATAGAATGCAGTAGGAAATCAACCCATAACGTTCTCAGATAATGACCAACCTAGGTAATCACATCCCACTAGAACCTAGTAGAATCCCAAAGAATGAATGTATAATTCATGACCCTCTACTCTAGAGGCATCTCTACATTCTCAAAGATAGATTGGGTATATTATAGACAATACTCAGTAGCTTGCAAACTTCCATTCCCAATAAATGTAGGAGGATGCTACAACTGGAACTCATGAGTCAGATCAACCATCGTAAGTGAAATTCATGGGGTACCATGCATGGATTTCATCAAACATAAGAGAACTATCACATTCATGGGTATCAATTCCCAGATGATGTTCAATAGGGGGTCCTCGAAATCACTCTTAAAGGATAGAGTATCGGCTCAGGGACCACCACATTTGAAGCAAGGTTTTCGCCACCCTCCTGGTAAACAATAAGAGGATTTTATGGTGGAATATTTCATAAAATGTTGATCAAACATGTAAGAACAAGATTAAGAAGAAATATAGCATCATTAGGGTAAGATGGACATAAGAAAACTCCCTTCCCAAGGAATACTATCCCACCTACCCACATAGATGGCCATGTATCGTTACGTTCTAAATTATTTGTTTCATTTAATTTTACATTTAATTTATTTGTTCACTTGAATACCTTTAATATATATGACTGGAGGTGATTTTGGGTGTTCCAGTTCTAAAACATTACCTGGTTCTGCATCATATGGGGTTCAGAGCATGATGTTGTCACTTTTTGATGGCACTTGGAGTGGATGGCTGAGAGGGTATGGCCTGGCCATCAGTTTTGTGCATGTTCTCCTTTACACGGGACTGTTTTTCAAGTTCTCATGCATTGGTGGATGGCATTAACATTATATAACTTCTAGGGATAGGAATAACATGTAATTTGTTTGGGTTTCCTATTTTGTTTCTTTTGGTTTATTTGCTGGATTTGGTGGTTCTCACTTTTCCCATAAAAGTTATTTTATAAAAAAAATTCAGTTAGAAAATTGCTCATTACAACCCATGAGGTACCATAAAACTCATGAATTGAGTTTGGAAATAATTCAATCTCATCCAAAAGTAATACAATCATAATCTAACTATCACAATATAACTCAACAAACATCGGCATATCAAGAAATGAAATAACGTGAAATACAACAATTTTCCATGAAAATATGCATGACATGAGAATTCTAGGGGCCTATAATGATGCATTTGATAATTTTCTATTCCCTCGTATCATTATACCATGGATGAATGAAAATTCTCACACTGATTAATAATCTATAACACCAAACAACATGTTCATCACACAACTATGAAATAATGTCTACTGTAATAGAAAAAATAGAACAAAAACTATAATTTAGGAAACTTGGGTTTTACCATGAACATGGGTTCATGACTGCCATGAACGGCTAATTACCATGTCCAAGGGTTCCTAATCACCAATATATTGTTTCTAAATAGTAAATAAATAATAGAAACTAATTAGATTACACATTGTAACGTCCTAAACCTAGAGTCCACTTAACAAGTTCTTCGAGCTTGGTGGGACACATGGTCTCAAGTGAATCTTCCCAAATGCCAGAGGTTATCAACTAGTAACGATGTCCTAGGGTGTTTCCATTGGGAGACTATGCACTCATTTCTAAAGTATTGAAAAATAGATAAATTTAAGTATTAGAAAATAGAAAAAGCAATTGGATTAAATAGAATACACAATGGATAAATGGATGATAAAATTAATGACTACACGATCTAGAATAACTTATGATTATAATAAATGTATCTATAAAACTATAAAACATTTATACAAGACATAAATCATTACATTTTACATAGAAATAAAAATGTAAATAAAGACTATCTAAAGCATCCCAAAATCCATCTTAGTCATCTGATGTAACGCTTCATCCTAAAGAGAAAGAAATCAAGACTTCGAATCCATACAATTCCCTTTATCAACACCTACATTCTTGTAATCTACTCTGGGTACAAAATTGCTCATGGATAGGGTGTAAGATAAAGTAGGCCACCACAGATGATGTCTAAAACTTCCACCCCATGTAATAGAATATAGATGTGTGAAAGAATGCATGTATTAATTAAATGAGTACAATGTATCTAAATAGCCAACTACCTACATAATCCCCGACTAGTTTCTAGACATAAACTGTCCATTAATTGATTATTACCAATTTATAAATAACTCACATGTTAAAAATAGCGATGGTTACAAGTTTTAGCATGGAAACCCTTAATGATATAAAATAATTATGTTCCAAGGTAATAACCAAGGTGACATAGACCTAAAGGGCTTCCAACACGATAATAACTATAGATTGGATAATGGTAAGGGTGTAATCAAAGGAGTATAGTCTCTAGAATACTACAATGATATACCAAATGAGTCCAAGGAGTTCATCCATGGAAAAAATGGGGCTATGAAATGACTGGGCCTGATGGGAATTAACAATGGAACAAAATTTTCAATGATTCATCTAAGACTGTATCTGAGGAAACCTATAATACTATGTGAGGGGTCCTATGGTGTCATACTAGGAATACATGAACAGACAAGGATCAGAATATTTGTGGGTCTCAACTTAAGCAAGAAGTATCCTTGAATTGAAATGAGATGCATGAGTTCTCAAGGAATTCCCTAGTATGAATCCAAGGTGAGATCGAGTCAGAACATATCTATTTAATTATGAAGTCATGTAATATTTCATTTGGTTCAACCCATTCATTTCATTAGTGTGACAATGCCATGTAGCATGAAACCATTATTAATTCTGTTTAATGCATATTCAGTAATTAATGTTTACTACACTAACTACATTTATTGATGTAAGGGATTCTACAGACATCAAAACCTTTTAATCTTTCACATTTAATAACGTCAAGTTGTATACATAGTATACTATCTATATTCACTTTTACATTTAGGTATAAATTTGAAGAACTTACCTTAGGTGGGTCATGTGGTGAGATTACATGGTATTTTCCATTATGAAATTTACAATATAAATTATGCCATTTAATATAAAAAATATTACCCTTAGAAGGGCCTAGCCATGTCATACCGGAACAGTGTCTCAAATGAGTAAAATATTAAAAACACAATTAAAGCATAACATTCTACATGGGATGGATGGTTTTGTTGGTGTAACCCCAAAAAATTAATCAAATATATGAATATATCATAATAATACGGTTAAAATGATAATAATCATGTCCAATAAATTCATTAAGGGATAGTTGATGAAATCAGTGGGCCCCAGTGTAAATTAAAAATCATTTAACTTGATAGATGAGTTATAGACCCCCACAGTAGGGTTGTATGATCATTATCCTCAAGTAACTACCTCAAATTTGGCTTCGAACAGAGTAAATCTGAGAAAAGGTGGAAAATTATCACACATCGATAACTTGGTCAGGAGAAAGATATGAGAATAATGACTAAAAAACTCAAGTAATTAACATTGTGCATCCAACGTGATAAACACTTGTTCGATCGGATCCCAGATGAAGGTGATATCTTGATCCCTTCTATAGGTCTTGAAAAAGATGCAAATTTAGAGAAAATATTGGTTCTCTTGCTAGATCCTCTGAAGGGTAAGAAGTGGTGGCTTAATTTTATCATTAATTGAAAAATAGTAAAATTACCCAATATTAATCCTCAGAACAGTTTGTCCACATCGTTTGAAAATCCGTGCGCAAACCATGCATGGTGTCAAAGAAAAACCTTGGTCAACCCCAAACTGGTTACCCATGTTGGTCTGCGACATGGCCTAAAGGGTGTCCCCAATCTCCATGGGATGGAACAAGTGACTTGGTATCAAATAAAATGTATTTGAATGATTTAACCAAACTAAAAATATCAAAATAACTAATAAATAACCCGATCTAAAAAAATTAACCAAACATGCCACTATCAATTTCCATATTTTAAATTTTACAACTTAACAAATACCCAAAGTGTAACGACCCGACCCCAGTTACCCAGAGTCAGTGCATTATTACATTACATTGGCATGATCACAAATGATCAAGTATCGAAAAACCGATTAGTGTAGTAGCCTTGGAAGTACTAGATACATTCATAAGGATTACAATACATCAAAAGGTAAAAAAACTACAAAAAAATATTGTCTTCATATCCCCTCACACTATCCTTGTAGGTCATTCACAAATTATTTCTTCACATCCTGGAAAAAATGAAACATTGAATGGGGTGAGCTCAGATGCTCAGTAAGGATAAAAATATAGCAAAAGATTTCATAAACAAGCATAAACACATAAGGCAATGTATAACTTAAACAAAACCCTTTTAAACATGAACTTTAGCTTAATATGGAAAATATAAAATGAAATAATTCCATTTACTTATTCACATGGATATTCTACTAGTCGAATAATCACATGCAATATCAATAACCACTTTCATGATGATGGAATGCATAATGCCAGACTATCATAACCACATAGCCAAGGCCTCGTGCCAAGACTACAAATAAGATCTTGTCAAGGCCTCGTACCAAGACACTAGTTTGTCTCATGAGACCTACCAATGCATCGAGGAGCTATAGAGGGCTCCACCCGTCACTTACTAAGTCCAATTCATTCCTCATATGAAAAGTTCTAAACATAACATAATCATTCGTATTAAAACTAGCATACGAAATGTTAATACTTTAACCACAAACCATGAATGGTATAAAAATAGCACATCCATAGTCAAACCTAACTCATTCAATACAATATGGAATATTTTATTGTATTAGATTAACCTCAATCGAGAATAATGAAGGATATTGACATAGATTAAAATCATCATCAATCTATTGAGAGAAATATCCCATATTTTCTAGAAAACATTTAAAAGTCACACTATTTTTCAAGAAGACATTTAAAATAGATTTTTGAATCAAAGTGTCCCATACCACTTTGAAACTTTTAAAATGAATTTTGATTTGAAAACATTAATGTCCATATATATAAATCCTTAAAACCATTTTTAAAACATGGACATTAATGAGAATAATAAATCTTTAAAACATTTTAAAATGATATTTTAGTTAGAGTTCCTAACCAAAAGAGAGACACTTGAATACAAATAATTGAGATAATAAAAACCTTTTAATATCATGATAATAAAGGGATTCATGATATACAATGTCAAATTACATTATATACACCATATAAAAATGATTTGGTGTATAACAACAAAGGAGTCTCAATGGAATGTAAATTGAGATGAAATCTCTCATAAAGGCCGTATCCTTAGGTTAAGGATAAATCAATGACATAATTATGTGTGAAAAATATAAATACACTCAATATGATTGGATATTCAGTGTAAAACAATCAAAGGACATTCACACATATTCTTGTAAAAACAACACCAATGGATTGGATGCTTAACTCAACAAATAAAGATTGAGTAAAAATTACTCTTATCAAGTTCATACCGATGACATGAGAATTTATCAATGGAGTGATTATGTTTATAAAAATTATATTCACAGAAATTGGAGTGGAAATTATGACATAATAAAATGAATAGTGATTCCACATATAATCTTGGTGTAAAATAATCAATGAAGTATGAGTAAAGCCGAATGAGTGGAAATTGAAATTTCAAATTCCCTTATCAATTTGGTAACTTACAAAACATACACCCATGAAAGAAGGATCATAAAATTATTATTTAAATATCCATAAATAAAAGTATATTACACAATGAATACAATCATGGGCAGTATACACACCACATGCAATAAATAAGTGGTGAACAATAGAAATCTTACAGAATTAAAAAGTGAGATAAGAAACCCCTTACAATGTACTTTTTCCTAGGTCGAGGGTAGGTTAACATCCTGTATAATGGTGAAATAATTGATATTCAATTAAACAATAATCATTTACATTCATATTATATCATATATGATCTTTTAACATTGATTTTTTAATAATATCTTAGTATTATTGTTGTTTCGGGTGTTAACAGATTCGTTTTACATTATACTATTTGTTATGTGATCCGTATTTTTTATGGATGAGATGTATATTATTCATATCCAGAATGATATCATGTATCAAAAAATTATTTTTATTCATCAAATGATATTAATTCTTGAATGGATACGATGGGGAATGAATCTCATCGCCTTCATGGAGACGATAGTCTGTACGTACGCACGAGCGACAATATCATTCTTTTGATATTTATGTAATATATAATTGGATATTATATCATATATACAGAATCATTATCATGTTATATTTATTATTTACAATAATTATACATCATTATTATACCCATCTAAATAATAATATATTTAATTACAATTACACCATGACGTGGAGACGGTAGGCCGTACGTACGCACGTATGGTGACATGTCATTCAAGGGATGGATAGAATAATGAATTTTGTTGTTATATATTTATAATAAAATCATAGTATATAGAAGATACTGTAGTTATTATTTTAGAAAGGGAATTACAAATTAGAAGAAGTTGAAGAAGAAAGGAACTTGAAAAATGGTGGTGAAAACATTACCTCTTCTTTGGGTTCTTCCTTTTGATTTGATCAAAAGGGATACTTAGGCTGGATTTATGATCAAAATAATGCCTCTAGGATGAAGTGAGGGAAGTTGAGAGAGTATTTGTGCAGGGTTTTTCTGTTCCAAAAGGCTTTTACGGTGTGAATTATGAGATGGGGGAGTGCCCTTTTATAAGAGGGGTGAGGGGACATTTGGAAAATCTAGAAATATTGTTTTATAATAAATCCATATTCGGTTTCTAGTGGCTCAAATTTGGATTTATTAAAATTTAATATGGGGATAGGTCAATAACCACTAAAAAATAGGATTTAGACAGGTTTCGGTTACTATATTAACCTTATATTTATGTATTAACTCTTAGTTAATTAGTTTAACTTTTATAATGTCTCTTTGTATTTTTATATTATATGGTTAATAATTATAATATATACATCCAAGATACCCCCATGTGGACCATTAATGATACACCTATCATTATATAAGTCTCTTGGCCAAACCCTAGATTTTTTGGAATTTAATATCAATTAATAATATAATATTTGTTTTAAAAACTCTTTTATGTCAATTTTTTACTATTCAATAATTGATTTTTGTAAAATTATAACAGAATGGTTACTTCCGAAAAAGTTAATTAAATAAATAATAACATGTCCTATTAACCTATAAAATAATTTTTATTTATAAAAAGTCTCAAATTACATTTATTTGGGTATTTATAATATCAATTTTTCTAATATTTCATTAATTATGTAATTAATGCATCACTATTGTGTCATAAATAAATTAAATTAATTAATGTCTAAAAATTATAAATAAACTACCATTATGTAAGAAAGCTTTTTATCTTTATAATGAATATATATAGTAGAAAAGAAAACATATATAACCTTATTTAAAATAGTTTCTCTAAAAGATATATGCTTGTGGCATTTTGGTATTTATTTTAACTTAATTAAAACAATGTGTCTCTATCACCTAAAAGTGGCTCCATGGTTGCCCAAAATCGTCCCAAAGATACCCATGGTCGGACATGTATCCACAAATATGGTTAAAACACCTTTTAGGGTAATTTAGTATTATTATAATATTATTTTTTAACCCCTATTTTCCATATTTATCCTATAACCACGGTGAATAAAATATTTACCGAAATAATTATTCAAAATGTCTAAAAATGAAAGTTACCTATTTAAAAAATTTGAAAATCCTGATTCCAAATATGGAATCAATTTTTCCAAATTCAAAACACATAATTGGCATAAATTAATTTAAAATTAGTTCCTGCGGTCAAAACAAAAAGCGTGTTTTTAAGATATAATAACTATGAAAAGATTGATACTTGTTTATGTCCGGTTTAATTGTGAAATTATGTCCAATGACCAAAATTGTATTAAATGGTAAAAATATATTCTAAATATACTTTAAAACAACTAAAATTCATAATTTATCACTATTAATTATTTTTATTAAAAAAGTTGTTTTTAATTAAAATTTAGTAATTTTCACTATTCATCAAAATATAACAGTTTTCCGAAAAGTAACAAAATTTCACCCTAGGCTAAATTCTATATTATGAATCCAAAAATGTAGTCCATTTTTAGAGATAAAATTTATAAAAATTCAAAAATTGGTATTACTATTCATAACGGCTACTTTGATTGGTCGAGGTGTGTTAGAACTCAAAGTTGCGTACAACACACGCTACTGTATTAATCAAAGAGAAGCGTACTCTGGAAGCTTGGGGTGTTACATTTTCACCTCATTCAATAAATTTCATCCTCACAATTTTTAAAATTGGGTTTGGGAATATAATGGAAAGCCCCACATCGAAAAAAGAGTCAATAAAACTATCACTTTAAAAAAATGAAAGAGAAGTACAAAGGTCACTCGAGATAACCTATACTGGGATTCCATGAAGAAAAACATGGATATGGATTATAAACTAAGTGTCATGTTCTGATGGAGAGGGACAGAAAACATGACCAGATGAAAGTTAACAACAAGAAAACCAAAAACCTGTGATGGGACAAACGATCATTAGTTTCCCAGTAGGAAAAGTAAACGAACAACATTTTTCTTTTATTTTTTAAGTTACATCACATAAAGTTGAGGAATTCATTTCTGAGATTGACTAAGAACATAAATATATATACTTAATATTTAATTAAAGTTTCATTCTTTAATAAATTTCCACCACTAACTCATTTTTTTTAAATGATGATTATTCAAGAAGACATGGTCAAACTAGAAGAGCTAGAATAAACTTCGATAGAATCACATTATCCACGCAGGATAAACTATATATTTGCATTGTCTTTATAGATTAATCAAAACCAAAATGGTTAGTACAAGATCTAATGATCCCCCAAAAGGATATGCCATGAGAGAAATAAACACTGACTTAATTTCTAAAATCAATACCCCAATGTTAAATAAATACCATTCAATAAAGAATTGTCCTTAAAATCCTCCAATATTATCCAAACTAATATTTAAACCCAAAACATAGATGAATTTGGTTATATTGTCTTCCACGCTAAATTTTATCTCCAAATGACATCAAATACTCTTAAAGTCGCATACTTATAAGTTATTAACTTAATCACATATTCTCTATTATAGGTTAATCATTTCCAAAAATAACCCAAATTACTATAAATCCACAATAAAAACATAGATAAAATCCACCCTTACTCCTCAAATGAAATCCCATAGAATTCTATTTTCCTTGGGCATATAGTCTTCCCCCCAAAGCGATCATCTTCCAATATAAAATTCATAAATTAATCACCAAATCATTTTCTTATACTAAGGGTATTAATTTGATAAGACATAATATCCCAAATAAACTGTTTATTGATCAATAAAATCATTTAACTAAAAACAACTAGTCACACTAACTAGGGACTTCACGTAGTCTAGTGGTATGTGATAAGTCCCAATCACACTTAGGTTGTTGGTTCGATTCACACACCTTTGTCCGACGCGACGGGTTGTCACACGGTCTACGTGTTGTCCTTTTTCAGAATCTATATTTTATAATATTACTAAAACGAGATAAATTCCTCAAAATAACCATAACATATTTTAACCTCAAATGTTTTCTCATACCGTGCATTTTCATCCCAAAATATAATATCTTGTAATTTCCTAAAACCCAATGATTATATAAGACCAAATGGTTATATATAACTATATCCGTAACAGAAAAGATAATTCTTCCTCAAATATCATTTTCACACGATAAATTGAAGGTTTACACATACAAGAGAAAATTCTTCCAAAGTAATCCCATCAATAAAGATCACTAACACATTTAAACATTTAACCATCCATTTATTTCCACATAGGTTCTTCATCATATGTTCCTTGGGTTCCCACATTACCTCTTCCATCTTATGATTTCTCCATAGAACTTTTATTAGACGAGTCATCTGGTTTCTCAACACATGATCTTTGGTATGAAGAATTCTGATAGGATCTTCACAATAAGATAGATCGGGTTCCAATTCTAATTCTTCATAGGTGAGTACATGGGTTGGGTCAGGCATGTATTTTTTTCACTAGTGATATGTTGAACACATCATGAACTCTGGAGATACTAGGCGGAATTGCCTTTTGGTAGAATGTGTTCATGTGTCCGAATGTTACCTTAGGAATTTTTCAAAATCATCTACTTACTTTACCAAAAACTCCTCATCCATCTTGGATTATATCGATGGATGCATCGATGCATCATAAAAAAATTGGTATTTCTTATATATAATTTTGAGACATCATCTTTAACATGTTTATTTAGAAAAATTCTTACTGATTCATCTTTAAATATTTCTAAATAAGGCTTTGGTAAATCAGTTTATGTATGTCCCAAAAGACATAAATATATAATTTGATACGTATAGGCTGCTCGAAGGACTCCCTCTTCTGCATCATCTAGAAAATCATTTAGTCCATCATAATTTTGAGATAAATTGAACAATTTGAAAAGACCCTGATGGTACTTACCATGCTTAGCATGGTAAGAAAGTTGAGAGCGCAATATTATCCCATAGTAGGAACATGATCCATGAAATAATCATGCAATGATAGAGGTATTGGATGTCTTATAAAGTTGTTTTCATGTAACTTCGACATTTGAAAAAGTTTCAACATCATCTGTGCATGAATTCTAGATAATATTTGTAAGTAGTTCTTTAGGAAGAGTGAGAAGAGTTGTTCGTGATCTTGCTCCCTCCATGTTTTAAATAACAAAAAGAAAATACAATTAGGGTTTTTGAATACTTATCTAATAAGAATGTAAAAAAAATTAGACATAATAAGATAATATTGTAATTGCACAACATATCCTAACATGGGGTACCCTATGTTAAAATTTAGGTTATCCACTATCTCTTTCTCGACAAATATTCTTAGGGGAATTTTTTTTATTCTCTTTATAATGGTTCATAATAATCTTGGGAATTTACCGAAGCATATCCCCCGGGAGTGTCATAACCAAGAGTGCAGAAAGGCCCGTTGTTGTGCACCAGTTCCTATTCGAGTCTAGCTCAAAGCGGTGTTTTTGGGTTTTACCCCTAGGTACATCTGTTCCAGAGCCACCTCTTCCTTCTCGTATCCAGACAAGGATGAATTGCTTGGAAAACACACAAAATCTCTACAATACCAAAATTCTAGGAAGTTCTTTTATACTAATCCTCAAAGTCCATCTTAGGTCTATGTGCTCTAATCAGAGTTTATCTAAATCTAGCTTCCATGGTTTGTACTAAACATCCTTTGATATGAACTGTAATGCCCTGACCCCAGTTACCCAGAGTTGGTGCATTATTACATAACATTGGCATGATCACAAAGGATCAATTCTCGAATGACCTATTAGTTTAGTAGCCTTGGATGTACTAGATACATTCATAAGGTTTACATTACATTATAAGGTAAAAAAACTACAACAACATCTTGTCTTCATATCCCCTCATACTATCCCTGTAGGTCATTCACTAATTACTTCTTCACATCCTGGGAAAAATAAAACATTGAATGGGGTGAGCTCAAATTCTCAGTAAGGATAACAATATAGAATAAGCTTTCATAGACAAGCATAAACACTTAAGGCAATGTATAACTAAAACAAAAGTATTTTAAACATGTACTTCAGCATAATATGGCAGATATAAAATGAAAAAATTCCATTTAATTATTCACATGGATATTCTACTAGTTGAATAATCACAGGCAATATCTATAAACACTTTCATGATGATGGAATGCATAATTCCAGACTATCATAACAACGTATCCAAGGCCTCGTGCCAAGACTACAAATAAGATTTTGTCAAGAACTCGTGTCGAGACACTAGTTTGTCTCATGAGATCTACCGATGCATCGAGGAGCTATAGAGGGATCCACCCGTCACATACTAAGTCCAATTCATTCCACATATGAATTGTTTGAAACATAACATAAACATTCATATTAAAAATAGCATACGAAAAGTCAATACTTTAACTACAAACCATGAATGGTATAAAAATAGCACATCCATAGTCAAACATAACTCATTCAATACAATATGGAAGATTATATTTTATCATATTAACCACAATCGAGAATAATGAGTGATATTGACATAGATTAAAATCATCATCAAACTATTGAGATAAATATCCCCCATTTTCATGAAAACATATAAAAGTCACACTATTTGTCAAGAAGCCATTTAAAATAGATTTTTGAATCATAGTGTCCCATACCACATTGAAACTTATAAAATGAATTTTTATTTTAAAACATTAATGTCCATATAAATAAATCCTTAAATCCATTTTTAAAACATGGACATTAATGAGAATAATAAATCTTTAAAACATTTTAAAATGATATTTTAGTTAGAGTTCCTAACCAAAATAGAGACACTTGAATAAATATAATTGAGATAATAAATACCTTTTAATATCATGAGAATAAAGGGATTCATGATATACTATGTCAAAGTAAATTATATACACCATATAAAAATGATTTGGTGTATAACAACAAAGGAGTCTCAATGGAATGTAAATTGAGATGGAATCTCTCATAAAGGTTATATCCTTAGGTTAAGGATAAATCAACAACATAATTATGTGTGAAAAATATAAATACACTCACTATGGTTGAATATTCTGTGTAGAACAATCAAAGCACATTCACATATATTTTTGAAAAAACAACACCAATGGATTGGATGCTTAACTCAACAAATCAAGATTGAGTAAAAATTACTCTTATCAAGTTCATACCGATGACTTGAAAATTTATCAATGGAGTGATTATGTGTATAAAAATTATATCTACATAATGGAGAGTGGAAATTATGACATAATAAAATGAATAGGGATTCCACACATAATCATGGAGTAAAATATTCAATGAAGTATGCGTAAAGCCGAAACAGTGGAAATTGAAATATCAAATTCCCTTATCGATTTGGAAACCTACGAAACATACACCCATGAAAGAAGGATCATACAATGATGATGTAAATATCCATAAATTAAAGTATATTACACAATGAATACAATCATGGGCAGTACACACACCACATGTAATAAATAAGTAGTGAACAATGGAAATCTCACAGAATTAAAAGTGAGATAAGAAACCCCTTACATTGTACTTTTTCCTTGGACGAGGGTAGGTTAACCTCCTGTATAATGGTGAAATAATTTTTATTGAATTTCCCAAGAATCATTTACCTTAATATGATATCATATATTATCATTTAACATTGATTTGTTAATAATATCTTAGTATTATCATCGTTTCGGGTGTTAACAGATTCGTTTTCCTTTATAATATTTGTTATGAGAGTTGTATTTGTTATGGATTGTAAAGACCCATAAATTTTAAGGAAAAGTTTCTCTTAATTTTATTTGGAATATTAGGATTACACAGTTTTTTACGGCACCTGATTCCGAGGCCCGGTGTACCAGGAATCAATTTCTGAAGTTTAGCTCGGGTATGTTCAGTAAACGAATGAGCGAGTTTTCCTAACTTTTGAAACAGTGTTCCGAATTGAAATCTGAGGGCACCAATGAAACCGCTACACCGGTAATTGATAAGGAACACCTTTTCTGGAGTGGCGTTTGCTCGTTTGTGGTTATTTAAAAAAATGGGTTAACTAATGAATAAAATTATAGTTGTGCAACAATTTTTATTTTAGGTTCTATGTAGTTTAAACCTACTTATAGAATTTGAGGTGGGACCTACTATATCCTAACCCCTCTTGATAGGATATTAGTGAGTTAGGCCCCACATGAGCCCCAGCTATTCAACTTCCTCAAACCCCCAATATTTTGTAACACACCCGCACCCCCTTATTAAATGCCAAGTCAACTCTCACAATAATTGGACTGTTAAGACTCTTCAAATAATTAAATTAATTGAATGAATTATTTTGAATTTCAAATGGAATGTTGGCTTGTGTGTGTTAATTAAATATGAAAAATTCTTATTTCATTATAGGTTTCTTCGTTGTGTTGAGGGGGAGAGTTACACGAAGATCTTCATCTTCCTCCTTGAAGAACGCGAAGGACACACTAACACCGATGAAGAATGATAATTCTTCGGAGATCGATGACGTGACACCGTGTACCGCAATGCTGAAGATCCTCTTCACCATGACGTTGTATACCATGACATTGATGAAGCTTACAAATCCACCTTCCACGACGCCGTATTCCACGACGAACCTCGTTCGACGACTTCATCGAGGTAGGGGTTAATATTTTTTCATGTTTTCTTTGTTGTTCATCGACTTTTATATTGGGCCACCTGTTATCGTAATAACGGGAAGAGGTCGGACTGCACGAACACGAACGAACCTCCTCCCCCTTTGATGTTGTACTTGTTGCGGAAAGGGAAAAGGCAGCGCGTTGCAATGGCACCGCGTGGAAGCAAGAGGAACGGACGAAGATGCACGGTGCAGTTGCGCCACGCCGTTGAGGCCGAACGAAGCCGCGACGCCATCGCGCCGCGCCGGAGAACCATGAAGAAGACATGGCCGGAGTGGGACCATAGTGGAGGGGCGCGGCGCCATCGTGTCACGCCGTCTGGAAATAGCCACGGCCTATGGCTGTGGTGGTGCAGGGAGCGGCGGCCGAAACCTCCGGCCACCGGTGCAAGGAGGGCGGGACCTGCGGGGGGTCCCGCGGTGACACACCGGCCGGCTTGGCCAGCTGTTTACCGAGAAAGCCTGGGGTCATAACCCCCGACTGGAAAATGGAGGGCCCCCCTCATGGGGGGCCATTTCTCAAACAGGGGGGCAGCGCGCCCCCTATCTGCAGCGGCTCGACCAACGCCAAGCTGGCCATTGCGGGTCGCGCCTGCGTCAGGCCATCCTGCCACCCATGTCGGACCGACCGCACCGGGCTGGGCCGCCCCGGCTGCGTCGAGCCATGCCTACTGGGCCGAGCCTCGCCCCCTAATGGGCTGGACCCAGACCTGGTTCGGGTCGACCTGGTTCGGGCAGACCCCGGGGGTCTTGTGTCGGGTCGGTCCGGGCCCAAAACCCCCTATTTCCAGACATTTCTTTTCAAACGCCAGTATCATGGGATACAGACATCTGATCGATTCACCGTTAGTTGGGATACAATCCTTGGATCGAGACGGTCGTTTCAGAATATTGCACTCAAGTTTTCGGTGAACTTTGGGTATGACCGGGTTGGTTCGAACACGAAACCAACCGGGCCCTCGGAGCGGAAACACTTATAACTTAAGCTCCGAACGTCCGATTGACGTGCCGTCGACTTTTTTGGATTCCTCTTAGTGATAGAGACCTTTTGGCTTCCCCCTATCAAGGTTTGGATGCAGTTGGAGTATGGTCGGGTCTGTTTTGACTTAAAAACCAACTAGGCCCCCGGAACGAAAGAGCCATTAACTCTAAGAATGGGCGTCCGATTGACGCGCCATCTGTCATGTTGAGTCCCTATCGATGAGGCGGAACTTTGGGATACATCAAATCTGGAATATGTGTCAGTTGATGTATCGACCCCTTGACTTGTGGAGTGGTCCCTCTCGGAAAGGAGCATGCTGTGTGCGGGAACCCTAGAGCTGGCTGTGACGACGATGACAATCGTACTAGAATCCTCCGTGGGTTCGACGATGAAGACTTCCATACTGGAATCCACTGTCGGTTCAACAAAGAAGACTTTTGTACTCGAATCCTCTGTGGGTTCGACGACAATGACAACTGTACTGGAATCCTCTGTGGTTTCGAAGATGAAGACTTTCGTACTGGAATCCTTTATGGGTTCGACGACGATGACAATCGTACTGGAATCCTCTGTGGGTTCGACGATAATGAATTTCGTACTGGATGTTGAGTCAATAAGGTTTTCATAATAACTTTTCCATTCCTTCTTGTTTTTAAAATCACAAACACCGTATCTTTACGAAAATCTCTTTTATAGGTAAAATTGCTTTTATAAGGAAAATCGCTTTTGTAAGAAAAATTATCCTTATCATATTTTCATCCATATTTTTATTAAGTATAAGATCCGGATTCATTTCAATATTCTCGAAATTGTTTGAAACATTGATATGAAGTATTCTATTTTAGGATCCGAATTCTGGTTGAGAACTGTAATAAAGTTTCACTCCGAATTCCAGATGAGAACTGTGATAAATATTCATTCTGAATTCTGGATACGAGCTCTGATTAACTTCTACTCCGAATTCAGGATACGAATCCTTATGAAGTTAGACATCGAATTCTCATTATTAATTCTGATGACGAATTCTCATTACGAATTCTGATGACGAATTCTCATTACGATTTATAATGACTAATTCTCATTACGAATTCTGATGACGAATTCTCATTCCGAATGATCATTCTGAATTCACCTTTTAAATAGAATCTGATCATCTTTGTTTTATATACTCCAAATTTATTTAGACTCCGAAAATTATTTTTTAGTTAGACTCTTAACGTTCTTTGCTTGCACTTTTATAATTTGTCTAAACTTTGATATTTTTTTTACACTCTGAACTTTCACTCCGAACTTTTCAATTAGACTTAAAACGATGTCGTACATCCTGTTACACTTGTTTTGTTATAAAATGATGTTGTCTATTCTGTTATAAACTAACCATTGTTTAAGATACATGTGTACAGGTCCCTCTGATTTTTAAGGAAAATATGACCGTTGGAAAGGAGGCCGACCTTGCCTATAAATGGGAGCTCATTTGAAAGAGCTCAATATTTTTTGAACTATTGACAACACATGTTGTTTAAGAGATTTCTAGAGAGAGATTCTCTTATTAACTCTCAAAGATTCGTGCGACACCGAATGTTGATGATTACATTTGAGGACTTCCGGGGATAGGAAGACATAGGTTTCCAACACCTAGAAGTTGAGGGTTTACTTGCTGAGGAAGACAGAGGTTGCCAACTACGTTGAAGTTGAGGGCTTGCAGGGATAGAAAGATAGAGACTCTGATCTTCGTATCGAGAGCATACCCTGGTGTGGGTAAGATAGACTTTCTTGAAAGTATAAATCAAGGGACCTTTATCCAAGGTTGTTGGATACCCTTCTCTTTGTGTTAAAAGATTTATATCTTGTTAATTGTAGTTTTACTACTTTTTTGTTTCCTCTGCATTTTTTATTTTAAGGAAAGTATAACATGATTATACTTCCATAATTTTACTCTGTTTCATTTAGATTCTATACTCTTTGAGGTAGAATCTCATATTGTAATCTTTTGTTAAGTTTCAATTTCTGGAACCATATTTCCGGAACCTACTTTCGGAATCTTTTTCCATGTTTTCATTTGGTGTTAGAGGTGTTGTGGATTTACTTAGTTTAACTTTGTTAAACATAGCCCTCTACATTGTCTAAGGAAACCATAGTTATTCATAACTAACTTTAAAGGTTCCAAAGGAATTTTTAATGTATACAAATCACCCCCCTATTGTATATTGAACATCTACATCATTATTTCGATCCTACAATTGGTATCAGAGGAGGTCTCTGAAATACTTGTACTCACGTATAAGTTTTTCTTGATCACTTTATCATTTCGAACATTGCATTCAGACCTTTTCATTCCGAACATTGAATTCCAAACTTTGCATTCCGAACTTTGCATTCCGAACATTGTCATTCCGAACTTTGTTATTAAAAACTTTTTATAATAACAAGTTAGTGTGCCGAAGGTTATTTTAAGTATGGCAGGAGTTAATGTTGGTTCCATTGATAATCTAAATCCTAAAAGACCACCAATCTTTGATGGTAATGACTATGAATACTGGAGAGATCGAATGAAGAAATTTGTTATCAATACTGGAGTGGACAAATTTGTTATGCTTACTGGAGATTATAAAATTCCTGATAAGGAAGATAGAACTTTTACTAACCAGGAAAAACAAGAGTATCAACTCAATTATAAGGTACGCAATACTCTACTTTGTTCAATGAATATAAATATATATAGCCAAATTTCTTCTTGTGAAGCAGCTAATTGTATCTTGAAAGAGTTAGAGGTTACACACTATAGAACTTCTAAAGTGACCGAGACTAGGAGAGTTATGCTTAGAGATGAATATCATAGCTTCAACTTTCTTTATGGTGAACCAATTTGTAAAGATCAACAGAGATTTATGACTATCGTCAATAGATTACAGTATATGGGAGAAAAAGGGTTAGATGATGTAGCACTTGTGGATAAGATAATTGATATCATGACTAATGAGTGGGAATCCAAAAGAACTGTTATAGATGAGAACAGGAAGGTTACTCAAATTTCACTTGATGAGATATTTGGAACTCTTCTCCAACATGAGACCAGAATGAAGAGCGATGCTGAAAACATAAAAAAAAATGGGAATGGTACTGTTGATTTTACAAAAACATCAAATAATATGAAAGCTAAGACTCCTGAGAGAGTAACCAGATCCATGTCTAAGAAGATAGTTGTTCAATCAGATTCTAGTGAAACTGAAATCTCTGAAAATGAGTTATCAAATATTGCTTGAAGGATGAACAAGATAGCTGGTTACAGAAATTTCCAATCCAAGTATAAGAAATAGGACAGGAATGATAAGAAAGATGGAGAAGTTACTTGTTATGAATGCAAGAGAGCTGGAAATATTAGACCAGATTTCCCTTTGCTCAAAAAGAAAGAAAGGAAAGAAAGGCATTCATACATGAATATAAAAAAGTATTATAAAGCCAAAGCTAAGAATGTTTTGAAAGCTAGTGACACCTGGAGTGCTAGTGGTGGTGACTCTTCAGATGAATCTTCTGATTACGAATCTTCAGGATAGAAGAATCTTGGTCTTATATCCAGATTACCTATTGATAGTCACGGTTTTATGGCTAAGGTATGAAATGATGAATCATTGACCAATGTTTCTTTAAATTATAATGATAGTATGTATTTTAACTCTTCTGATGAAGAATCCTCTTCTGATGAATAAAATACTTTACCTACTTATGATGAAGTCTCTATGTTTGCTGAACATCTTGAGATTGCGAATTCCAAACTCAATAAGAAACTTGATAAGGCAAACTCTAGGAATTCTAATCTTACAAAAGAGATATCAGATCTTTTATATAGATCTTGATAAGAGAAATTCTGATTTTGAAAGTATTTCAAAAAATCATGAGGATTTATTTTCTGAGAATAATAAACTTTCTAATGAATTAGAAAAATTAATTTCTAAGAAAAATGTTTTCGAGCCTAGCTCTAGTTCTAAAACTAATGATTTTGAGGATAAAAACATGGTTATAAAACTCACGTCCGAAATTTTTTCCTTAAATAAGTGTTTATCAAACTTTACCCATGGTAAGGAAAATTTTGATAAAATGTATTCCCAAATACGACCTTTAAGAAATAAATCTAGATTTGGTTATACCCATGTAAAACAATTTTTTAGTAACAATTATTTTGTTCCTCAATGTGCCCCATTTTGTACTAAGTGTCAATGTGGTGGTCACTGGGCCAAGAATTGTTCCCTAAACAAAACTCAATCCTTAGGATTTCACAAAGCTTACATTTCAAATAAAATGTGGGTTCCTAAAATATTGTTATCTGGAAATATCAAATCCAAACAAGTTTGGATACCGAAAGTCTAATTATCTTCTTGATTTCAGGAAAATAAAGATAGTACCAGCAACAATACATGGTATATGGATAGTGGATGTTCCCGGCACATGACTGGTAACAAAAGCTATTTTGAAAAGATTATCAAAATGAAAGGAGGGAAGGTAACTTTCGGATACAATGCTAAGGGAGAGATTGTTGGCATTGGTAATATTGTTTTTTTAGGAAAAACTTTGATTTCAAATGTTTTTTTTGTTAAGGGTATTAGGGAAAACCTCATTAGCATAAGTCAGTTATGTGATGAAGGATACCTTGTGAATTTTAGGAATGATAGGTGCTTAGTTCACAATTCCAAGGAAGAATTTATTCTCTCAGCCAATAGGAAAGAGAATGTTTACCCTTTGAACCTAGAAGACCTCAAGAGCCACGATTTACCTTTCCTAAGTGCAATGGAAGATCATTCCTAGTTATGGCATATAAGATTTGGTCACTGTAACCTTAGAAACCTATGTAAACTCTCTATGAAGAAACCAGTTAAGGATCTACCGGAGCTTAGATTTGATTCTTCTAAAGTTTGTGATCCTTGTCAATATGTCAAGAAACATAAATATTGGTTTAAATCAGTCGGTGAAGTCTCAACAACTGATGCATTACAGTTAGTGCACATGGATCTTTTTGGTGCAACACAAACTGGAAGTATTGGAGGCAAATACTATGTGTTTGTTCTAATTGATGGTTACAGTAGATTTACTTGGGTTTATTTTCTAGAAAAGAAATCTGAAGCTTTTTCCTATTTCAAAAGTTTTAGAGCTCAAGTTAAAAATGAGAAAAACCATCTATTGAAAATGATTCATAGTGATCATGGAGGAGAATTTCAAAATTCTGATTTTGAAACTTTTTGTAGTAGAAAAAGTATTACTCACAATTTTTCAGCACCTAGAACTCCTCAACAAAATGGTGTAGTTGAGAGAATAAATAGAATTCTTCAAGAGTTAAGTAAAACCATGTTGAGTGAATATTCTATAGCTCGACATTTCTTGGATGAAGCTGTAAGTACTGCTTGCTATACTATAAATCGAGTTTTGATTAGACCATTTCTTAATAAAACCCCTTATGAGTTATGGAATGGTAGAAAACCAAGACTATCCTAATTCAAGGTTTTTGGTTGCAAATTATTCATTTTGAATACTAAAGATAACTTACATAAATTCGCACCAAAATCTGATGAAGGAATTTTCGTAGGTTATTCCACAACATCTAAGGCTTATAGAGTTTTTAATAAAAACACTTGTACTGTTGAAGACACAGTGCATGTAAAATTTGATGAGTCTGATCCTTTTGTTTTTAAACAATACCAGCCTACATCCTCGGATGTGTTTTCAAAAACTGATTATCAACCTTTGATAGAAGAACCTTATGATAAGGAAAATGTTCAAGAAGATACTTCTGAAATATTTACCCTAGAAGACTTTCTACCCTATGTTGATGAACAGACTTTTCAAAACCCAAATCATGTGTTTCTTAAGAATCATCCCAGTGATAGTTTCATTGGTGATGTAAATCAAACTGTAATAACTAGAATTTCTTTAAGAAATTAAGTAGAACATTTATCATTTCATTCCCAATTAGAACCTAAAAGCACTGATGAAGCTTTAGGTGATGATGATTGGATCAAAGCCATGCAAGATGAACTAAATGAATTCGAAAGGAATAAAGTCTGGAATTTGGTTGAAAGACCTAAGGAAACTTCTTTAATTGGAGTAAAATGGTTTTTCCGAAATAAATGTGATGAAATGGAGTCATAGTAAGAAATAAAGCTAGACTTGTTTCTAAAGGCTATAATCAGCAAGAGGGAATAAACTATGAAGAAACCTATGCTCCAATATCTTGACTTGAATCTATCCGTATTCTACTTGCCTTTGTAGCATTCTTTAATTTTAAACTTTTTCAATTGGATGTGAAATGTTCTTTTCTTAACGGTTATGTTCAAGAGGAAGTTTTTGTTGAACAACCTCCTGGCTTTGAAGATACAAAACATACTGATCATGTTTTTAGACTTACCAAAGCACTGTATGGCCTTAAAAGAGCCCCACGAGCATGGTATGATAGACTCAATGGATATTTGCATCAAAATAACCATGTTAAGAGAAATGCAGATCCAACCCTTTTTATAAAGAAAGATACGAAAAATGTTTTGATTGTTCAAATTTATGTTGATGACATTATATTTGGTTCAACTCAGTAATCTTTAACCGACTCTTTTGCAAGTCTAATGAAATCTGAGATTGAAATGAGTATGATGGGTGAGTTAACTTTTTTTCTTGGTTTTCAAATTTTTCAAAAACCAGAAGGAACCTATATATATCAACATAAGTATATTAAGGATCTTCTCAAAAAGTATGCTTATGACAACACTAAGAGTATAAGTACTCCCATTGGTACCTCAAACTCTTTAGATCTTGATGAATATGGGAAACCAGTAGATCAAACATCTTTTAGAGGTATGATAGAAAGTCTACTTTACATAACAGCTAGTCCACCAGACATAATGTTTTCAGTATGCTTATGTGCAAGATATCAATCCAATCCTAAGGAATCTCACTTAAAGGCTGTAAAAAGAATTTTTTGCTACCTTAAGGGAACCATGGATTTAGGATTATTTTATACTTCTGGAAATGATTTTGTTCTAAAAATATTTTCTGATGCTGACTTTAGTGGATGTAGAATGGATAGAAAAAGTACATCCGGAACTTGTCATTTCTTAGGAGATTCATTAGTTTCTTGGTCTTGCAAGAAGCAACATTCTATAACACTTTCCACTGCTGAATCCGAATATGTAGTAGCTGGAAGTTGTTGTTCTCAAGTGTTTTGGATGCAACACACACTCACATACTATGGCTTGAGTTTTACTAAAACTCAAATTTTGTGTGATAACACAAGTGCCATTGCCCTTAGTAAGAACCGTGCACATCACTCTCGTGCAAAACACATAGATATTGGGCATCACTTTCTTAGGGATCGCACACAAAAAGGAGAAATTATTCTTCAGTTTATCGGAACACAATATCAACTTGATGATATTTTCACGAAATCTTTTCCTTCTGATAGATTTGAATACATTAAACAGAAGTTAGGAATGATAACCGAAAGGTAATCTTTCATAAT
This sequence comes from Viscum album, assembly GCA_963277665.1. NCBI lineage: Eukaryota > Viridiplantae > Streptophyta > Magnoliopsida > Santalales > Viscaceae > Viscum > Viscum album. The sequence continues at coordinate 135,908,088 of OY728162.1, forward strand.
TAACTTTCTGTTGAAAAAGTATCCTTACAGTAATACACTCCTTGTTATAGGGGGAGTACATTTGATTGTTAGAGTAACTAAAATTTTCAAAATTAGTTTTTCAAACTTTTCGGAACTAAATTTCTGGAATGGTATTTCCAGAACTAAAATTTCCAGAATGGATATGTTTGTATAGAAGACTTCTTGAATCAAAATCATCATATTGAACACTTCTAGAATGGGAAACATCGTACTGGTATATCCATAACAGGATTTTTGTACCAAGTATTTCATAATGAGTTTTTCATATTCAATTTTTTAAAAAACATTTCTCATACTAGAATTCTTATAATGTTTTTTATACTGATTTTTCCGTACTGAGTTTGTTTTTCATAGTGAGTTTTGTGGTTTTTAGTTAATTTTTCTTCAAATATTACCCATTACGAATAATCCTCCTAAACCAATCCGAAAGATATGATTTCCTTACTCAAAGTTTTCGTAGTCATACTTTACTTGATGGTATTTTCTTATATTTTGTTTTTGGATTAATGTTTTCTTAAATCATTATTTTAATAAAAACCTCAAAAGATCGGATTCAAGTTTTCTTGAGAATTGTTTTTCAACCGTCAGATCTGATCTCATCTTGTCAAAACCGTTCAATCAACCAAGGAAGCAGAACCGTTTTCTCATTGCCTATATAAAGGGGAACCCAAAGGGTTGTCCCACATCGGTTTTCATGATCTAGCATCCCAAAGCTCTGCCTCTCCGTTTTAAAGTCGTTCCGAACTTCATATTTATCCATTCCGAACTTCTCAGAGGTCTTCAGATCCGAATTTCTGTGGAAGTAGCTTCTCAAGACATGTCTTCCTCTAAGCCAATTTCGAAGTGGTTAGTATATAAAGAGAGGCTGGTTCATCCTGATTTCTTAAACAAGTATGAATCTCTAATTTCAAAAAATACAAATCTCAATAGATGGGAAGATATTGTTGTGTCCAATCCAGGAAATCAAGATGAAGTTTATTCAGATTTTCTTGTAGAGTTCTATGAAACAGTCTTCTTTATTAAGGAAGATGGAAGGGAGAAGTTGTCTTTAAAGTCTTATGGTAAGACTTATAAGCTTTCGTATGCCAAGGCAGCCAGCTTGGTAGGGCTGAATAATGAAGGAGAAGCAGAATTCATATCTCATGTGTTGTCGGATTCAAAGGGTAGCTTTGACAAGGAAAAAGAATTAAAAACTCTCGGAATGGCAAATGACAAGGCTCCGAAGATTTCTAGTTTATCTATGAATTTTCTAATTCTAGAATTATGGGTACAAGGCCTTATCGTACCGAGAAGGGTGAAAAAGATAGTCTGAAGAAGAGTGAGATCTACATCCTAGATTTTCTGATAAATCTGAGGAAGTTTAACCTGATGAAGCACATTCTCATTACTCTTGAGAATGTTAAGAAAGGGAATATTAGAGCTCAGATCATAATGTATCAATTAATCCTCTCAAAGTTGATAGTTCAATTCCTTGAGTCTTTCAAGGAGACTTGAAAGTCTAATCCAAGAGTTTTCAAGATTATGTTGGTGAGTGATGGGACTCTCAAAAGTATGGACGTAGCTTTCGACAAGAAGACTGGTCAGTTTATTATTTTACTCGCTCAAGAAGAAATAGTTCTAAAAGTTGCTGATCCGGAATCCTCTAAGCCAATGAGGAAGAGAAAGTTGAAAGAGGTTGAAGTTGAAGCAGAGAATCCCAAGTCCAACGTAGTTCATTCCGCACCTCCAAAACCGAAGAAGAAGAAAGCTTACCCAGATAAGGTAGTTGCTAAGTGGAGGGAAATAAAAGAAAAGAGAGTGCAAGGGGATCCTCTGTTTGGCTTGGATCCTACGGAGGCTAAGGCCTTGAAAGAAAGAAAATCAGAGGAGCTAGAAAAAAAAGTACAAGAAAAGAAGCTCAAGAAGAAGATGTCTGAAGCTAAGGTAGCTCAGACTTTGTTAAAGTTCAATGAGATGGTTTCTGCGAACATTCCTGTTCCGAGATCTTTTTCCTTGGAATCTCTACCTGAGACTCCAGGAAGAGACATTGTCACTCTAGAAGAGGAATCTTCTAAGCCTTTGGAGGAAATATAGCAGATTGAGCAAGTAGATGAAGAAGAAGAAGCTATTGCGGAAGGAAGTGGTGAAACCGAAGATGTTTTAAATCAAGTATATGATTATAAGGGGACTCCTTCGGAACATTTGTCACTACAAAACTCTGAATCTGAGTCTTCTATGCTAGTCACTCCAGCGATGGAAGAGGAGAAAGGAGAATAAGAAGTATCTTATCATGCAGAGGAAGAACAACTTCTACAAGATATTTCTCAAATGGAGAATGTAGAGGTTGGTGCTCAGAAAGTTGCTGATGATGAAGAAAATATGATTCAAGTATCCGACAGTGAAAAGAGAACCCCGGAACATGAATCCATTCCGAAAAGAGACAAGGGAAATCAAATTGTTGCTGATACTCCGAGCTCAGTAGTGGTGAAGAGAAAGGAAGTTGGTAGTTCTTAAAATAGAAATCTTGACCAAGTTGAAGAATAAATTTCTCCAAGAAGAGTCTCAGATTCAGAGTCATCTTCGTTGGGGCATGATTTTGTTGTTATGTCTTTAAAGAAGCTGGTAGGTTCTATTCCGACATTCTGAAGCATTGATTCAAGATGTCAGATGCTCCAACATGCTTTGAATCAGAAATCAGACTCTGTATCCATGGTCATGGATAAGTGTGTTGAGATAGAATCTCAATTCAAATCTTTCTTTGTCGGCTATGAAGCCCACAAAAGATCTTGTAAGAGGATGACCAGTTGGTCGAGGAAGACTGTAGAAGAAATGAGGCTCTTCGATGAATTTCAAGATAATGTGAAAGATGATTTTGAGACTGAGGATAGGAAGATAAATGATCTGACTTCTTCCTTTGAAGAGAAATTGACAAATGAAAAGAATTTCCGGATTCAAGAAGTCAGAGATCTGAATGGGAAGCTAAATTCTGTCTCTCAAAATTGGAAGTATGAAAGGGATCATCTGATTGAGTTTGAAGAAACGTTGAAGGCTCAGGATGAAAAGCTTAAAGCTCAAGAAGAAAAGCTTCAACCCTAGGAAGAAAGGATTGAAGCCCAAAATGCAAGAATTTTTATGTTATAGAAGCATGCTGAAGAAGATCATAAAGACATAAGGAAGATAAAGACTATTCTAAAGGGTCTCATGGTGAAGGAGAAATATCATTAATAGACATATCCGATCTTTTGTTGTACCTTATATCTTTTTTTGTTAAAATTTTTAAACTTAATAGAAATTCTGCTTCCCCATTTTTTTCTCTTGTTAGTACTAATTTTTCAGGTACTTTGTTATATTCTCCATTCCCTCGAATTCTTTTTGAAAATCACAAAGGGGGAGAAGGAAAAGAACTCTAATGAAAGGGAAAAAGAATCTTAACAAAGGGTGGGAAAGAAAAAAAACTCTAATAATATTTTATCTAAGGGGGAATTTCTCATTAAAGAATACATTCATATTCATAATGAAATATCATTCCTGAAATCTAGAATACGATCCTTATAGTTTCAAAGCCTAAGGGGGAGTTAGTCGTATTCATCTACATCCATAAGCAAAGGGAGATAATCCTTAATGTTTTCTATTCTTCTTAGAATATCTTTTTCGTAAGGTTGTTTGTGCTTTCCAAAAAGGGGGAGATTGATGAGTCAATAAGGTTTTCCTTATGACTTTTCCATTCCTTCTTGTTTTGAAAATCACAAACACCTTATCTTTAAGGAAAATCTCTTTTATAAGAAAAATTTCTTTTATAAGGAAAATCGATTTTATAAGGAAAATTGCTTTTATAAGGAAAATCGCTTTTGTAAGAAAAATTATGCTTATCATATTTTCATCCATATTTATCTTAAGAATAAGATTCAGATTCATTTCTATATTCTCGGAATTGTTTGAAACATTGATATGAAGTATTCTGTTTTAGGATCTGAATTCTGGTTGAGAACTGTAATAAAGTTTCACTCCGAATTCTAGATGAGAACTGTGATATTGTTTCATTCTGAATTCCGGATACGAACTCTGATTAAGTTCTACTCCGAATTCAAGATACGAATCCATATGAATTTTGACATTGAATTCTCATTATGAATTCTGATGACGAATTCTCATTAATAATTTTGATGACGAATTCTAATTACGATTTCTAATGAAGAATTCTCATTAAGAATTCTGATGACGAATTCTTATTACGAATTCTGATGACGAATTATCATTCCGAATGCTCATTCCGAATTCACCTTTTAAACAGAATCTGATCATCATTGTTTTATACACTCCGAATTGATTTAGACTCCGAAAATTATTTTTTAGTTATACACTGAACTTTCTTTTCTTACACATTTATAATTTGTCTAAACTTTGATATTTTTGTTACACTCCGAACTTTCACTCCGAACTTTTCAATTAGACTTAAAACGATGTCGTACATCTTGTTACACTTGTTTTGTTATAAAACGATGTCATCTATTCTGTTATAATCTAACTGTTGTTTAAGTTACACGTGTACAGGTCCCTCCGATTTTTAAGGAAAATATGACCGTTGGAAAGGAGTCTGACCTTGCCTATAAATAGGAGCTCATTTGAAAGAGCTCACTACTTTTTGATCTTTTGACAACACATATTGTTGAAGTGATTTCTAGAGTGAAAGGATCTTATTAACTCTCAATGCATCATGCGACTCCGAATGTTGATGATTACATTCGAGGACTTCTGGGGATAGGAAGACCGAGGTTTCCAACACTTTGAAGTTGAGGGTTTCGTTGCTGAGGAAGACAGAGGTTGCCAACTAACTTGAAGTTGATGGCTTGCGGGGATAGCAAGAAAGAGACTCCAATCTTCGTATCGAGAGCTTACCCTGGTGTGGGTAAGATAGACTTGATTGAAAGTATAAATCAAGGGACCTTTATCCAAGGTTGTTGGATACCCTTCTCTTTGGGTTAAAATATTTATATCTTGTTACTTGTAGTTTTACTACTTGTTTGTTTCCACTGCAATTTGTATTTTACGTTAAGTATAACTTACTTATACTTCCTTACTTGTACTCTATTTCATTTAGATTCTATACGCTTTAAGGTAGAATCTTATATTGTAATCTTTTGTTAAGTTTCAATTTCCGGAACCATATTTCCAGAACCTACTTTCGGAATCTTTTTCCATGTTTTCATTTGGTGTTAGAGGTGTTGGGGATTTACTTAGTTTAACTTTGTCAAACTTAGACCTTTCTATTGTCTATGGAAACCATAGTTATTCATAACTAACTTTAAAGGTTCCAAATGAATTTTTAAAGTATACAATTCACCCCCCCTCTTGTATATTGAGCATCTAAATCATTATTTTTATCCTACACTGGAATCATCCATGGGTTCAACAATGAATACAACAGTACTAGAATCCTCCATGGGTTCGACGATGAAGACTTTCGTACTAGAATCCTCTGTGGGTTCGACGATGATGACAATCATACAGGGATCCTCCGTGGGTTCGACGGTGACGACTACAGTACTTGTATCCTACGTGGATCCAACAGTATTGACCTCTGTTGTAGTATCCTATGTGGGTCCAATAGCATAGCTGGTCTAGTATCCTATGTGGGTCCCAACTAGATGAATCAGTAACTACATCTGATCATCCCCTTTTGCTTTACAATTGATGTATACCTATGTGAGCTGAGTCTTGACTTTCAATCATTATCTTCTATATGATTGACTTGCTTTACTACGTGGATTTTGTTATTCTATCTTTTGTGGATTGGGTTGTACAATCCTGTGTGGACGTGATCGAACATGGGCTCGGTTGTTAGAGCCGAACTGGAATTGATGACTTAGGTATATGCATGGTCATATACCTACGTAGTGTTGGATGTTACTTTGTGATTGTATCTTTCCTTTGTGGATTATCCTTTGTGGATTCTGGGAGACATTCAGGGGTCTCGGGGTCCCTACTGAGTTGCGTATACTCACCCTTGCACGGGTTATGCCCACACTACATTTTGTTGGATGCAGATGACGGATAGAACTAATCGTGGTTGAGGCTTGTGAAGAAGGTCATTACCTGGAGGTGGACCACTGGGCAGGACGTACACGAAGCAGACGGCTGGACCTGAGGAGCTGAGGAGGATATCTGTACCCACCCTTCAGGTGGTACTTCCAGTGGACGGCTTGACGTTGCGTCTTTACTTTCAGATGTTGTACTTTCTTTCCAGTTGTACTTTACTTTCAGATTGAAATTGTATTCTAGCCCATTTACTTTTCCGCACTTCCTATTGTACTCAGTTTACTTAGTGTTTACTACATCTGTTTTACACTGTGGTGTTTGTTTACATATAAAGGAAATGCCTTCCCCTTTTGGTCGGGATTTACGTCTTGGTTCTAATTTCTAGCCCCTGGCCTATGGAAGGTGAGCTTGTGGTAGTCACGACACAGGTCCCGAGGATGGGTCGTGACAAATTGGTATCAGAGGAGTTCGGTTCTACCACAAAACTCAAGACTCTGATCTTTCTTCTATGAAGCAATAGTGTAAAGGATATTGATTTTGGTTATCAGTCCAGGGAGTCTAGTGTTGATGCGGTGGCTGACATATCCGTACACTAGGACCCTGACTTCTGATTTCCGACTCGATGCACGAAAACATTGATTGCATGTGTGTTTCAAAAGTTTTCTTTGTGATTACATTGTGTCAGCTCACCAGGTATACTGTTTGACCGTGGCACACCTGTTTATTTTCAGGATGGCCCCACGAAGGCATCCAGCTAGGGTTCTGAGCTTTGTGCGAGACAACAGCCCGCCGAGCTACGAGGCCTCGGTGAAGGTCCCTTTTTCAGCGGAGGCACCGGTGGTACCTCTACCCGCCGAGCCACTAATTCCACCAGCCCCAGCCCTTGAGAGTGCACGTCACCATACCGCACTGCACGAGTTCCAGCATCACAGACCACATAGGTTCCATGAGGAGATGGACCCTCAGGTAGCTGAGGATTTGCTGGAGGCTGTTGTTAGAGTTTTTAGGTTAGTGGGGACACCAGATAACCTCATGGTGATCCTTGCAGCAAGTATTCTTCATGCGGAAGCAGGAAGATGGTGGAGCCTGATTCTCTAGGTGCACGAAGAAGCATCACTCCTTTGACGGACATTGAGAGCCACTTCAGCTCGGAGTTCGTCCCAGCCACCCTCTGTGCAGTGCACATTTAAGAGTTACTACATCTATGATAGGGAAGCATGACCGTCGCCCAGTACTCGGAGAGGTTTACTGATCTCTCGTGCTACTCCACAGATATGGTACGGGACCCATTATTCTGGGCACGGACCTTCGAACAGGGACTAAGGAATGAGATCAGAGCTTCAATGATCTCTCTAAACATTCTGAAGCAGGCATGGGTGTTGGAGAGAGCCCATCTAGTAGAGAGTTTTCTCGCCGAGCAGTCACCAGTGGCGGGACCCTCTGCAGGACGACCCGTAGTGGAGTCTTCTTCACCTGGAAGTAGACAGGAGACGCAGAGGTCCAAGTGGGCCAGACCATCAGATGGGAAATCTCAGGATGCATATTCAGTTGTCTGGGGCACATAGAGGAGAGCCAGCTACACATGGAGCAGGCAATTCTACGCATGCAGCGGGCAGGGTCACATGGCTCTAGACTGCCCGAATCATCCTGCAGATGAGTAGCGGGTGGTAGAGGGACCTTTCAGGCTGAGGTTCGACCATGGCGGTCCGCAGGGAGCAGGCGGGCGAGGCAGAGGATCGAGTCGAGTAGCGGGTGGTGGACGATGCTTTGAGTCCCTACCACCACCACCACTAGGGAGACCACCCCGACCGCAGGGAACGGGTGGACAGGGGAGAGCTCAGCTTCAGGCAGTTGACGCCTACGATCATGGAGATCAGGGAGAAGATGGATAGGAGCGGGACTAGCTCCATACATGGAGACTTTTGTTCATGTTGCTTTAGCTTTTGCTGTTTGTTTGTGGATGCTTTGTGTCTTTGTACTTTGAGCTGTAGTAATAAATGACACCTTTCTTTTTGTAATTTACATTCATGAACCCTCTTTGTGTGGTTACTAAGAGGTTTCGGTTTAAACTGTTGACTTGACCCTCACATTTGAGATTCCTACTGGAGGAAACATAGTGACCACACACTAATGCCGACAGTGTGACTCAACCCTTGGAGGCAAGAGTAATGGTTGGATCTCTTGGTAGAAGAGTCGAGGCCTTACGATGTCATCCTTGGTATGGATTAGTATCATCCATATCGGGATTGACTGTATTAGGCAAAGAACGTGGTTCATCCTGGAGATGAGACCAGATTTCACTTATCGACAAAGATGAAATCCTAGCAGCTTTTGTAGGACCAGAGAAGGTCCAGTTCATCCAGGAGTAGATGAGGAAAGCTCAGAGCCGGTAGATGTCTTATGCTTACAGGAGGCGGAGACCACTAGAGTTCGAAGATGGCTACCACGTCCTCTTACGGGTCTCACCTCAACTTGGATTACGGAGATTTGGCCGAGGAGGCAAGTTGTCTTTGCACTTAATTGGACATTTTTAGGTACTCAACAGGATAGGAGAGGTGGCCTATCACCTAGATCCACCACCTCAGTTGCACCAGGTGCATGACATCTTCCACATATCTCAGCTCAAGTGATACGTGCACGACCCGATACATATCATCGACCATAGATAGCTGGACATTGACGATGGGGAGACTTTTGCAGAGGTCCCAATGGAGATCGAGGATCGACAGGAGCGGGTCCTACATGGGTGGTCAATTCCTCTAGTGCACATCAGATGGAAGCACAGGAACCTCTAGGAGAGAACTTGGGAGCGAGAGGCATAGATATGTGCTCAGTATCCTCATTTTTTCCCAAGTTTTGTGTTGTATCTTTACGGGGATGTAAAGCCCTGAGGTGGGAGTAATGTAAAGTCCCGTAAATTTGAAGGGAAATTTTTTCTTAATTTTATTTGGGATTTTATGAGTACGCAGTTCTGGACGGAACATGATTCTGAGGCCCAGTGTGCCCGGAATCAATTTCCGAAGTTTAGCTCGGGTACGTTCTGTGAACGAACGAGCGGGTTTTCCTAACTTCTGAAGCGGTGCTCGGAATCGAAATCTGAGGGCACTAATGAAACCGCAGCACCTGTAATTGCTTAGGAATACCTTTTCTAGAGTTTCGTATTCTCAGGTGTGGTTATTTTTTTTAAAAAAAGGTTAACTAATGAATAAAATAAAAGTTGTGCAACAATTTTTATTTTATGTTCTATGTAGTTTAAACCTACTAATGGAAGTTGAGGTGGGACCCAATATATCCTAACCCCTCTTGATATGTTATTAGTGAGGAGGGCCCCACATGAGCCCCACCTATTGAACATTCTCAAACCCCCATTATTTCATAACACACCCACACCCCCTTATTAAATGCCAAGTCAACTATCACATTAATTAAAATGTTATGACTCTTCAATTAATTCAATTAATTGAATGAATCCTTTTTAATTTCAAATGGAATGTTGGATTTTGTGTGTTAATTAAATAAGACAAAGTCTTATTTCATTAGGGGTTTCTTCGTTGTGTTGAGGGGAAGAGTTCTCACGAAAAACATCATCTTCCTCCTTGAAGAACTTGAAGAACGCACTGACACCAACTAAGAATGCTAATTCCTCAGAGGTCGATGATGAGACGCCGTGTAGCGCGACGCCGACAATCCTCTTTACCACGATGCCATGTACCGTGACGTCGACGATGCTTAAGGAGCCGCCTTCCACGACGTCGTATTCCGCAACATGTTATTTCCGCGACGAACCTCGTTGGACGAATTCATTGAGGTAGGGGTTAATTTTTGTTCGTGTTTTCTTTACTGTTAATCGACTTTTATATTGGGCTGCCTGTTATCGTAATAACGGGAGGATGTCAGACCGCATGAACACGGCCGGACCTCCTCCCCCCATGATGTTGTAATTATTGTGGCACGAGCAAAGGCAGCGCGGTGCAACGGTACCGCCCGGAAGCAAGAGGAACGGGCGAAGATGCGCGGCGCCCTCACGCCACGCCATTGAGGCCGAACCAAGATGTGGCGTCGTCGCGCCGCACCAGAGAACCATGAAGAAGCTGCGGCCGGAGCGGGGCCACGATGGAGGGGCACGACGCCATCGCGCCGCGCCGGTTGGACAAGGCTGCGGCCTATGGCCGCGGTGGTGCGGGGAGCGGCGGACGGAACCGCCGGCCGCCGGTGCAAGGAGGGCGGGTCCCGCGAGGGGTCTCGCTGTGACACACCCGCCAGCTTGGCCAACCGGTTTCCGAGAAAGCCGGGGGTCATAACCCTCGGCTGGAAAATGGCGAGCCCCCCTCATGGGGGGCCATTTCTCTAACAGGGGGAAGTGCTCCCCCCTTTCTGCAATGTCTTAGCCAGCGCCGAGCGGGCCATTTTGAGTCGCGCCCGCGCCAAGACAACAGGCCGCCCAGGTCGGACCGGCAGCACCGGGGCGGGCCGCCCGGTCCTGGCCGTGGCCACCGAGCCGGGCTGCGCACTAATGAGCCAGACCCAGAACCGGTTTGGGTTGACCCGGTTCGGGCAGACCCAGGGGGTCTTGGGCCGGGTCGGTCTGGGCCCAAATCCCCCTATTTCCAGACAGTTCTGTTCAAACGCACGTATCTGGGGCTACGGACCTCCGATCGATGCACTGTCAGTTTCAATGAGATATTTGGACCGAGATGGTCATTTCATCATATTACACTTAAGGGTTTGGAGAACTTTGGGTATGTCCTGGTTGGTTCGAACATGAAACCAACCGGGCCCTCGGAGCCGAAATGTTTATAACTTGACCTCCGGACATCCGATTGACGTGCCGTCAGCTTTTTTGGATTCTTCATAGTTAGACGGACCATTTGGCATACTCCGATCGAGGTTTGGACACAGTTGGAGTACGGTCGGGTTCTTTTTGACTTAAAAATCAACCGGGACCCTGGAACGAAAAAGCCATTAGCTCTCAGACCGGGCGTCCGATTGACGCGTTGTCTGTCACATTGAGTCCCTATCGATGAGGCGGAACTTTTGGATACATCAACTTTGAACTACATGTTAGTTGATGTATCGACCCCTTGACTCATGGAGAGGACCCTCCCTAAAACGAGCATGATGTGTGTGGGAACCCTAGAGCTGGTTATGAAGATGATGACAACCGTACTAGAATCCTCCGTGGATTCGACGATGAAGAATTCCGTACTGGAATCCTTCGTGGGTTCGACGATGAAGACATTCGTAATGGAATCCTCTGTGGGTTCGACGACGATGAAAACCGTGCTGGAATCCTCTGTGGGTTCAACGAAGAAGACTTTCGTACTGGAATCCTCCGTGGGTTCGACGACGATGACAACCGTACTGGAATCCTTTGTGGGTTCAACGATGAAGACTTTCATACTATAATCCTCTGTTGGTTCGACGACGATGACAACCTTACTAGAATCCTATGTGGATTTTACGATGATGTCTTTCGTACTGGAATCCTCCATTGGTTAGATGACGATGACAACCGCACTGGAATCCTCTATGGGTTCGACGGTGACGACTACAATACTTGTATCCTACTAGGGTCCGACAGTATTGACCTCTGTTGTAGTATCCTTCGTGGGTCCAACAGCTCAGTTGGTCTAGTATCCTATGTGGATCCCAGCTAGATGAATCAGTAACTACATCTAATCATCCCCTTTTTCTTTACAAATGATGTATACCTGTGTGAGTTGAGTCTTGACTTTCAATATTTATCTTCGATATGATTGACTTGATTCCTTATGTGGATTGTGTTGTGCTTTCTTGTGTGGATTGGGTTGTACTATTCTGTGTGGACATGATTGAACTTGGTCTTAGATGTTGGTTCCAAACTGGAATTGATGACTTAGGTATATATATGGGCATATACCGAAGTAGTGTTGGATGTTACTTAGTGATTGCATCTTTCCTTTGTGGATTATACTTTGTGGATTCTAGGAGACCTTCAGGGTTCTCGAGGTCCCTAATGAGTAACATATACTCACCCCGGCACGGGCTATGCTCGTAGTACGTTGTGTTGGATGCAGACGACGAATAGCGCTGATCGTGGTTGAGGCTTGTGGAGAAGGTCGGAACCTGGAGGTGGACCACTGGGCGGGACGTGCACGGAGTGGACGGCTGGACCCGAGGAGCTGAGGAGGCTATCTGTACCCACCATTCATGTGGGACTTCCAGTGGACGACTCGATGTTACTGCTTTACTTTTAGTTGCGGTACTTTCTTTCCCGTTGTACTTTACTTTCAGTTTGGGTTTGTATTCTGGCCCATTTAATTTTCCGCACTTACTATTGTACTCAGTTTACATAGTGTTTACTTCTTCTGGCTTACTTTGTGGTATTTGATTACGTATAAAGGCAATTCCTTCCCTTTTTGAAAGGATTTACGCCTTGGTGCTAGTTCCCAGCCCCTGGCCTATGGAAGGCGGTCTTGGGGTAGTCACGGCACGAGTCTCGAGGATGGGTCGTGACAAATTGGTATCACAGGAGTTCGGTTCTACCGCAGAACTCACGACTCTGATCTTTCTTCTATGAAACAATAGTGCAAAGGGTATTGAGTGTGGTTATCAGTCTAGGGTGTCCAGTTTTGGTGCAGCAGCTGACGTATTTGTACACCAGGACCCTGAGATCTGATTTCCAACTCAACGCACGAAAACATTGATTTCATGTGTGTTTCAAAAGTTTTGTTTGTGATTACATGTGTCATCTCACTAGGGATACTGTTTGACCGTGGAACACCTGTTTCTTTTCAGGATGGCACCAAGATAGTAGCCAGCTAGGGTTCCGAGCTTTGTGCAAGATGATAACCCACCGAGCGACGAGGCCTTAGGGAAGGGCCCTTTTTCAGCGGAGGAACTGGTGGTACCTCTACCCGCCGAGCCACCAATGCCACCATCCCCAGCCGCTGAGAGTAAACGTCGCCTTAGTGCACTGAACGAGTTCCACCATTAGAGACCACCCAGGTTACGTGGGGAGATGGACCCTCAGGCAGCCGAGGATTGGCTGGAGGCTATTGTTCGATTTTTCAGGATAGTGGGGACACCAGCTGTCCTCATGGTGATCCTTGCAGTGAGTCTCGTACACGCGGTAGCAGGAAGATGGTGGAGCCTAATTCTCTAGGTGCATGATGAGGAATCACTCCTTTGGACGCACATTGAGAGCCTCTTCCGCTCGGAGTTCATCCTATCCACCCTCTTTGCGGTGCGCATCCATGATTTACTACAGCTACGACATGGCAGCATGACTGTGGCCCAGTACTCGGCAAGGTTTACTGATCTCTTGCGCTACTCCACAGATATGGTACGGGACACGTTCTTCTGGGCCCGGACCTTCGAACAGGTTCTGAGGCATGAGATCGGGGCTTCGATGATCTCCCTCAACATTCTGATGCTGGCAGGGGTGTTGGAGATAGCCCTTCTAGTGGAGATTTTTCTCGTCAGGCAGTCACCAGCGGCGGGACACTCCGCAGGACGACCCGTAGCGGAGTCTTCTGCAGCTGGAAGTAGATAGGTGACAGAGAGGTCCAAGCAGGCCAGACCATCAGATAGGGAATCTTAGGATGCAGATTCGGTTGTGCGGGGCACACGAAGGAGAGCCGTCTACACAAAAATCATGCAATGCTATGCTTGTGGTGGGCAGGGTCAAATGGATCGAGACTGCCCGACTCATCCTGCAGATTAGCAGCAGGTGATAGAGGGACCTCCCAGGAAGAGGTTCAACCATGGAGGTCCGCAAGGATCGGGCGGGCGAGGTAGAGGAGCTGGCTGAGTAACGGGTGGTGGACGACGCTTTGAGGTCCTACCACCACCACCACCTGGGAGACCACCCCCACCGCAGGGAACAGGTGGACAGGAGAGCGCTCAGCTTCAGGCAGCTGAGGCCTATGATCATGGAGCTCCGGGAGCTGATGGACAAGAGCGGGACTTGCTGGATACATGGAGACTTTTGTTCATGTTACTTATAGATTTGTTGATGTTTTTTTTGGATGCTTTTGGTCTTTTTACTTTGAGCTGTAGTAATAAAAGACAACATTCATTGTGGCATTTACTTTCTTGTCCTCTCTTTGTGTCGTTACTAAGAGGTTCTGGTTTAAACGGTTGACTTGACCCTATCTTTTGTAATTCATGCTAGAGGAAACCCAGTGACCACACACTGATGCCGACAGTTTGACTCAACCCTTAGAGGTGAGATTAACGGTTGGATATCTTGGGTGTAGTGTCTAGGCCTCACGACGTCATCCTTGGTATGGATTATTATCATCCATGTTGCGATTAACTGTATTAGTCAAAGAACGTGGTTCATCCTAGGGATGAGACCAGATTTATCTTATCGGAAAAGTTGAAATCTTAGCAGCTTTTGTAGGACTAGAGGAGGTCTAGGTCATCCAGGAGCAGATAGGGACAGCTCAGAGCCGGCAGAAGTCTTATGCTGACAGGAGGCAGAGACCACTAGAGTTCGAGGATGGTGACCACATCTTCTTACGGGTCTCACCTAGATATGGAGTACAGAGATTTGTCGGAGGCAGCAAGTTGTCTCTGCGCTTCATTAGACCTTTTCGGGTACAAAGAAGGATAGTATAAGAGGTTTATCACCTGGCTCTACCACCACAGTTGCACCGGGTGCACTACATCTTCCACGTATCTCAACTGAGGAGATAAGTGCATGACCCGACACATATCATCGACCATGGGGAGCTGGACATTTATGATGGGGCGACTTTTGCAGAGGTCTTGGTGGAGATCGAGGATCGACAGGAGCGGGTCCTATGTGGGTGGTCGATTCCTCTAACGCGCATCAGATGGAAGAACGAGAACCTCCAGGAGAGCACTTGGGAGCGGGTGGCTCAGATATGTGCTCAGTATCCTCATTTGATCACCTAGTTTTGTGTTATAACTTTACGGGGACGTAAATCCCTGCGGGGGGAGTAATGTAAAGACCCTGAAATTTCATGGTAACTTTTTTCTTAATTTTATTTCGGATTTTACATTACGCAGTTTCTGATGGAACCTGATTCTGAGGCCCGGTGTGCCCGGAATCAATTACTGAAGTTTAGCTCGGGTATGTTCAGTGAACGAACAAACGAGTTTTCCTAACATTTGAAACGTTACTCGAAATCGATATTTGAGGGCACCAATGAAACTGCAGTGTTAGTAATTTCTTAGGAACACCTTTTCTAGAGTTGTGTTTGCTCGGGTGTGGTTATTTAAAAAAAGTGTTAACAATTGAATAAAATAGAAGTTGTGCAACAATTTTTATATTATGTTCTAAGTAGTTTAAACCTACTTATGGAAGTTGAGGTGGGACCCACTATATCCTAACCCCTCTTGATAGGATATTAGTGAGTTGGGCCCCACACGAGCCCCACCTATTCAACTTCCTCAAACCCCCTTTATTTTGTAACACACCTGCACCCCCTTATTAAATGCCAAGTCAACTCTCACATTAATTGGTCTGTCAAGACTCTTCAATTAATTCAATTAATTGAATGAATTATTTTGAATTTCAAATGGAATGTTGGCTTGTGTGTGTTAATTAAATAAGACAAAGTCTTATTTCATTAGGGGTTTCTTCGGTGTGTTGAGGGGGAGAGTTCCACGAAGAACTTAATCTACATCCTTGAGGAACGCGAAGAATGCACCGACACCGACGAAGAACGCTAATTCCTCGGAGATCGACGATGCGATGCCGGGTACCGCGACACTGACGATCCTCTTCACTGCGATGCCATGTACTGCAAAATCGATGTTGCTTATAGAGCCTCCTTCCGCGATGCCGTCTTCCGTGACATCTTATTTCCATGATGAACCTCGTTCGATGACTTCATCGAAGTAGGGGTTAATTTCGGTTCGTGTTTTCTTTGTCGTTCATCGACTTTTATATTGGGCCTCCTGTAATCGTAATACGAGGAGAAGTTAGGACCGCACGAACATGTCTGACCCTCCACTCCCTTTGATTTTGTACTTGTTATGGCACGAGCAAAGGAAGTGCGACACAATGGAACCACGCGGAAGCAAGAAGAACGGGTGAAGATGCGCGACACCGTCGCACCACGCCGTTGAGGCCAAACAAAGTTGCGGCGCTGTCGCGCGATGCCGAAGAACCATGAAGAAGCCGCGGCCGAAGCAGGGCCGCGGTGGAGGGGAACGACACCATCATGCTGCACCGGTTGGACAAGGCCGCGGCCTATGGCCGTGGTGGTGCGGGGAGCGACAGTCGGAACCGCAGGCCGCTGGTGCTAGGAGGGCGGGACCCGTGTTGACACACCGACCGACTTGACCGGATGGTTTCTGAGAAAGGCGGGGGTCGTATCCCTCAGCTGGAAAATGGCGGGCCCCCCTCGTGGGGGGTCATTTCTCAAACAGGGGGTAGCGCGCCCCCCTTTCTACAACGGTTCGGCCAGTGCCGAGCTGGCCATTGCAGGTCGCGCCCGCACCAGGCCAACCGGCCGCCCAGGTCAGACCGGCCGCACCGGGCCGGGCCACTCGGTGTCCTAATGGGCCGGACCCGGACCCGGTTAGGGCTGACCAAGGGGGTCTTGGGCCAGGTCGGTCAGGGCCCAAAACCCCCTATTTCCGGACAGTTCTGGTTAAATGCTCCAATCTTGGGCTATGGACCTCCGATCGATTCATCGTTAGTTGAGATACGATACTTGGATCGATACGGTCGTTTCGGTTTATTACACTCAATGTTTCGTAGAACTTTGGGTATGGCCGGGTTAGTTCGAAAACGAATCCAACCGGGCCCTCGGAGCGGAAACACTTATAGCTTGAGCTCCAGACATCCGATTGATGTGCCATTGACTTTGTTGGATTCCTCTTAGTGAGATAGACCTTTTGGATTACTCCACTCGAGGTTTGGATGCAGTTGGAGTATGGTCGGGTTGGTTTTTACTTAAAAACCCACCGGGCCCATGGAACGAAAGAGCCATTAACTCTCAGACCGGGCGTCCGATTAACACGTCGTCTCTCACGTTGAGTCCCTATCGACGAGGCAGAACGTTGGGTTACATCAACTCCGGACTATGTGTCAGTTGATGTATCGACCCCTTGACTCGTGGAGTAGACCCTCCTGGAAATGAGCATGTTGTGTGCGGGAATCCTAGAGCTGGTAGTGACGACGATGACAACCGTACTAGAATCCTTCATGGGTTCGACGATGAAGACTTTCATACTGGAATCCTCCATGGGTTCGACGATGAAGACTTTCGTACTGGAATCCTCCGTGGGTTTGACGATGATGACAACTGTACTGGAATCTTCCATGGGTTCGACGATGAAGAATTTCGTACTGGAATCCTCCGTGGGTTCGACAATGATGACAACCATACTGGAATCCTCCGTGGGTTCGACGATGAAGAATTTCGTACTGGATTCCTCCATGGGTTCGACGATGATGACAATCATACTGGAATCCTCCATGGGTTTGATGATGAAGACTTTCTTACTGGAATCCTCCGTGGGTTTGACGACGATGACAACAGTACTGGAATCCTCCGTGGGTTCGACGGTGATGACTACAATACTTGTATCCTACATGGGTCTGACAGTATTGACCTCTGTTGTAGTATCCTATGTGGGTCTGACAGCTTAACTGGTCTAGTATACTACGTGGGTCCCAGCTAGATGAATCAGTAACTACATCAAATTATCCCCTTTTTCTTTACAAATGATGTATAACTGTTTGAGTTGAGTCTTGACTTTCAGTCATTATCTTCGATATGATTGACTTTCATTACTATGTGTATTGTGTTGTGATTTCATGTGTGGATTGGGTTGTACTATCTTGTGTGGACGTGACCGAAGTTGGGCTCAGATGTTGGAGCCGAACTTGAATTGATGACTTAGGTATATATATGGGCATATACCTATGTAGTGTTGGATGTTACTTCATGATTGTATCTTTCCTTAGTGGATTATCCTTTGTAGATTCCAGGAGACCTTTGGGGTCTCGGGGTCCCTGCTGAGTAGCGTATACTCACCCCAGCACGGGCTATGCCCGAACTACGTTGTGTTGGATGCAGACGACGGATAACACTGATCACGGTTGAGGCTTATGGATCAGGTCGGTACCTGGAAGTGGACCACCGGGCGGGATGTACACGGAGTGGACGGCTAGACCCGAGGAGCTGAGAAGGCTATCGGTACCCACCCTTCAGGTGGGACTTCCAGTGGAAGGCTCGACGTTTCTGCGTTACTTTCTGTTGTTGTACATTCTTTCCAGTTGTACTTTACTTTCAGTTCTGGTTTGTATTCTGTCCCATTTACTTTTCCGCACTTACTATTGTACTCAGTTTACTTAGTGTTTACTTCATATGGATTACGCTATGGTGTTTGTTTACTTATAAAGGCAATGCCTTCTCCTTTTTGTCGGGATTTACGCCTTGGTGCTAGTTGCTAGCCCCTGGCCTATAGAAGGAGGGCTTGGGGTAGTCACGGCATGGGTCCCGAAGACGGGTCGTGGCATGGATGGGATGTATCTTATTCATATACAGAATGATATCATGTCTCTAAAAATTATTTTTATTCATCAAATGAAATTTATTCTTGAATGGATACGATGGGGAATGAATCTCATCACGTTCATGGAGACAGCAGTCCGTACGTACGCACGAGCGACAATATCATTCTTTTGATATTAAAATAATATATAATTGGATGGTATATCATATAGACAGAATCATTATCATGTTATATTTATTATGAAATGAGTTATACATCATAATTATACCCATCTAAATAATAATATATTGAATAACAATTACACCACGACGTGGAGACGGTAGGCCGTACTTACGCACGTATGGTGAAATGTCATTCAAGGGATGGATTGAATAATGAATTTTGTTGTTATATATTTATAATGAAATCACAGTATATAGAAGATACTAGAGTTATTATTTTATAAAGGTAATAACAAAGAAGAAGAAGTTGAAGAAGAAAGGAACTTGAAAAAGGGTGGTGAAAACATTACCTCTTCTACGAGTTCTTCTTTTTGATTTGATCAAAAGGGCTCCTGAGGTTGGATTTATGACCAAACTAAAGCCTCTAGGATGAAGTGAGGGAAGTTGAGAGAGTATTTGGTCAGGTTTTAGCTGAACCAAAAGGCTTTGAAGATGTGAATTAAAGAGAAGGCGGAGTTCCCCTTTATAAGAGGGGTGAGTGACACCTTTGGAAAAGATGGAAATATTATTTTATAATAAATTCATATTCGGTTTCAAATGGCTCCAAAGTGGAGTATTTAAAGGTTAAGGTGGGGATAGGTAAAAAACCACTAAACCAATAATATTTAGACAGGTTTAGGTTACTATATTAACCTTATCATTAAGTATTATCTCTTAGTCAATTAGTTTCACTTTTACAATGTCTCTTTGTATTTTTATATAATATGGTTAATAAAATTACAATATACATCCAAGCGACCCCCATGTGGCCTATTAGTGATATAACTATCATTATATAAGTCTCTTGGCTGAACATTATATTTTTAAGAATTTAATATCAATTATTAATATAATATTTGTTTTAAAAACTCAAATGTTCCACAAGAACATAAATATTTCAGCATATTAGATCCCATTAAGATAAATGAGCATAAAAATTGGTTCATCATAGTATATCCCCTGGAAAAGAAATATGTTTCACAAATATCATTCCATAATAAACATTAACTAACCATAAAAAGAATAATGATGTTATCCTTGAATAAAATACCAATTATTTCATTTATAACATCAAATAATGTTGTCTTATATGGAAGATAATTTTGAATGATCACTTGAAATAATTCTTGAGAAATAAAAATTCTATTTTCATATAAATTCTTTCTAAGGAGACAATTAATTATAAAAGGAAAAATTTCATTAAGATGAAACATTTAAACTTTTTAATTAAACATAAATGAATTACTAAGTCATGAATGTAATAAAATATACTGATTCCATATAATTGTTTTTAAAAATCCTTTCTTAATTTTATTAGAAATGTTACAAAGAACCTCATTTAAAAAAACCCCCATAGACTGTTTTAGTAAAAATAATGCGTAAAAATTGTATTAAAAATCATAATATAATAGTAAATAAATTTTTAGAAACAATTTTAGAGTACATTCAAATAAAATAAAAAATGGAGTTTTAAGTGAAACTAAAAAAAGATATTTTTTTAAAAGAACATCGCTTATTAATATTATATTGTTGAAGTGAGAATTTATAAAATGAATCATTTATGTGTATTAAATTTAAATTAATATAATAAATTGGAAATAAAAAATATTATAATAAATATTCATCTAATACATAATCATATCGGGACATAATCGTGGATATAGATATTTAACCCATTGAATGCAAATTGAATTAAGAAATACCTTACCACATTGTAATCAGTCGAAACATATGACCCACAAAAAAATAATTATCCAATTTAACATTTAATAAAATTAATATAATTAGAATAATTATATGATATATAAATTTTCATTATATACACCACATAAATGAAATAAGTTGATGATATGAAAAATATCTCACAGACATAAAATTTTTACAAGAAATCCTTACAAAGATCATATAATTGAGGTGAGAATTAACAAAAATAATCAATTATCTATATCAAATATGAACCCAAATAAAACATGTGAAAATAGAATAGAATATAACCAAAATAAATTTTAAACAGAATATTAGCAGGAAAAAATCAATGAAGTAGAATTTTAACCAAAGGAATGGAAATTGTGTTAAGAAATCCCTTATGTAACGCCCCGACCCCAGTTACCCAGAGTCGGTGCATTATTGCATAACATTGGCATGATCACAAAGGATGAGGTCTCGAAAGACCGATTAGTTTAGTAGCCTTGGAAGTACTAGATACATTCATAAGGTTTACATTACATAAATGGTAAAAAAACACTACAACAACCTCTTGTCTTCATATCCCCTCATACTACCCCTACAGGTGATTCACAAATTACTTCTTCACATCCTGAGAAAAATAAAATATTGAAAGGGGTGAGCTCAGATGCTCAGTAAGGATAACAATATTGGAGAATCTTTCATAGATACGCATAAACACTTAAGGAAATGTATAGCTAAAACAAAATAATTTTAAACATGGACTTCAGCATAATATGGCAGATATAAAATTAAATAAATCCGTTTACTTATTCACATGGATATTCTAGTAGTCAAATAATCACATGGAATATAAATAACAACTTTCATGATGATGAAATTCATAATTACAGACTATCATAACCACGTATCCAAGGCCTCGTGCCAAGACTACAAATAATATTTTGTCAAAGCCTCGTGCCAAGACACTAGTTTTTCTCATGAGACCTACCGATGCATCGAGGAGCTATAGCGGGCTCCACCCATCACATACTAAGTCCAATGAATTCCTCATTTGAAAAGTTTGAAACATAACATAAATATTCGTATTAAAACTAGCATACTAAATGTCAATACTTTAACCAAAAACCATGAATGGTATAAAAATAGCACATCCACGATCAAACATAACTCATTCGATAGAATATGGAAGATTGTTTTGTCTCATATTAACCCTAATCGAGAATAATTAAGAATATTGAAATAGATTAAAATCATCATCAAACTATTGAGAGAAATATCCCCCATTTTCATGAAAACATTTAAAAGTCACACTATTTGTCAAGAATCCATTTAAAATAGATTTTTGAATCAATGTGTCCCATACCACATTGAATCTTTTAAAATGAATTTTTATTTGAAAACATTAATGTCCATATAAATAAATCCTTAAAACCATTTTTAAAACTTGGACATTAATGAGAATAATAAATCATTAAAACATTTTAATATTATATTTTAGTTAGAGTTCCTATCCAAAAGAGAGAAACATGAATGCAAATAATTGATATAATAAATACCTTTTAATATCATGAGAATAAAGGGATTCATGATATACTATGGAAAAGTACATTACATACACCATATAAAAATGATTTGGTGTATAACATAAAAGGAGTCTCAATGGAATGTAAATTGAGGAGAAATCTCTCATAAAGGACGTATCCTTAGGTTAAGGATAAATCAACGACATAATTATGTGTGAAAAATATAAATACAGTCAATATGATTGGATATTCAGTGTAAAAAAATCAAAGGACATTCACACATATTCTTGTAAAAAACACCAATGGATTGGATGCTTAACTCAACAAATCAAGATTGAGTAAAAATTACTCCTATCAAGTTCATACCGATGACTTGAGAATTTATCAATGGAGTTATTATGTGTATCAAAATTATATCCATAGAAAGGGGAGTGGAAATTATGACATAATAAAATGACTAGTGATTCCACCCATAATCTTGGAGTAAAATAATCAATGAAGTATGCGTAAATCCGAATGAGTGGAAATTGAAATTTCAAATTCCCTTATTGATTTGGTAACTTAAGAAACATACACCCATTAAATAAGGATCATACAATGATGATTTAAATATCCATAAAATAATGTATATTACACAATGAATATAATCATGGGTAGTACACACATCACATGCAGTAAATAAGTGGTGAACAATGGAAATCTCACGGAATTAAAAGTGAGATAAGAAACCCCTTACATTGTACTTTTTCCTTGGTCGAGGCTAGGTTAACCTTCTGTATAATGGTGAAATAATTTTTATTGAATTACACAAGAATCATTTACATTAATATGATATCATATATGATCTTTTAACATTTATTTGTTAATAATATCTTAGTATTATCGTCGTTTCGGGTGTTAACGGATTCGTTTTCCTTTATACTATTTGTTATGCGAGACGTATTTGTTATGGATGGGATGTATCTTATTCATGTCCATAATGATATCATGTCTCTAAAAATTATTTTTATTCATCAAATGAAATTTATTCTTGAATGGATATGATGGGGAATGAATCTCATCGTGTTCGTGGAGACGGTAGTCCATACGTACGCACGAGCAATAATATCAAGATTTTGATATTAAAATAATATATAATTGGATGGTATATCATGTATAAAGAATAATTATCATGTTATATTTATTATTTACATGAATTATACATCATTATTATGCCCATATAAAGAATAATATATTGAATAACAATTACACCACGACGTGGAGACGGTAGGCCGTACGTACGCACGTATGGTGAAATGTCATTCAAGGGACGGATAGAATAATGAATTTTGTTGTTATATATTTATAATAACATACCAGTATATAGAAGATACTGTAGTTATTATTTTAGAAAGGGAATAACAAATAATAATAAGTTGAAGAAGAAAAGAACTTGAAAAGGGTGGTGAAAACATTAACTCTTCTTCGGGTTATTCCTTTTTATTTGATCAAAAGGGCTCCATAGGTTGGATTTATGATCAAACTAAGGCCTCTAGGATGAAGTTTTGGTAGTTTAGAGAGTATTTGGGTAGTTTTTGGACGAACCAAAAGTCTTTTAAGGTGTGAATTAATGAGAAGGGTGAGTTCCCTTTTATAAGAGGGGTGAGGGGCACCTTTGGAAAAGCTAGAAATATTATTTTATAATAAATTAATATTTTCTTTATAATGGATCCAAAGTGGATTATTTAAAGTTTAAGGTGGGGATAGGTCTAAAACCACTAAACCAATATGATTTAGAAAGGTTTAAGTTACTATATTATCCTTATATATAAGTATTAACTCTTAGTTAATTAGTTTCACTTTTACTATGTCTCTTTGTATTTTTATATTATATGGTTAATAAACGTACTATATACATCCAAGTGACCCCCATGTGGTCCAGTAATGATACAAATATCCTGATATAAGTATCTTGGCCTAAAAATAGATTTGTAGGAATTTAATATCAATTATTAATATAATATTTGTTTTAAAAACTATTTTATGTCAATTTTGTCACTATTCAATAATTTATTTTTGTAAAAATCATAACAGAATGATTACTTCTAAGAATGTTAATTAAATCAATCCTAACATTTCATATTAACATATAATTTTTTTGGTATTTATAAAAAGTCTCAAATTACATTTATTTGGGGATTTAAAATATCAATTTTTCTAATTTGTATTAATTAGGTAATTACTACATCAACATTGTGTCATAAATAAATTAAATTATTTAATGTCTGAAAATTATGAATAAAATACTATTATGTAGTAAATATTTTTATCTTTGTAATGAATATTTATAGTAGAAAATACAACATATGAAATCATATGTAAAAATTATTGTTCTAAACGTTATATGCTTTGGAATTTTTGTATTTATTTTAACTTAATTAAAAAAAGTGTCCCTATCACCTACCAGTGGCTCCATGGGATCCCAAAATCGACCAAAATATGCCCATGGTCGGGAATGTATCCAAAAATAATTTTAGGACACGTTTTAGGGTAATTTAGTATTATTATAATATTATTTTTTAACCCTTATTTACTGGATTTACCCTTTAACCATGGTAAATAAAATATTTACCGAAATAATTATTCAAAATGTCTAAAAATAAAAGATACATATTTAAAAAATTTGGACATCCTGATTCCAAAAATGGAATCCATTTTTCCAAATTCAAAACATAGAAGTGGAAAAAAATAATTTCAAATTAATTCCCGCAGTCAAAACAAAAAGCGTGTTTTTAAGATATAATAACTATCAAAAGATTGAAACTTGTTTATGTCCGGTTTAATTGTGAAATTATGTCCAATGACCAACATTGTATTAAATAGTAAAAATATATTCTAAATATACTTTAAAACCACTCAAATTCATAATTTTCACTATTAATTATTTTGATTAAAAAAGTAGTTTTTAATTAAAATTTAGTAATTTTCACTATACATCAAAATATTAAAGTTATCTGAAAAGTACCAAAAATTCACCCTAAGATAAATTTGATATTCAGAATCCAAAAATTAAGTCCATTTTGAAGGATAAAATTTATAAAATTTCAAAAAGTGGGTACTACTATTCATAATTCCTACTTTGATTGGTCGAGGTGCGTTAGACCTCGAAGTTGCATATAACACACGCTACTGTATTAATCAATGAGAAGTGTACCGTAGAAGTTTGGGGTGTTACAAAAAGGTTCAATGACTCCAAGGGGAGCTAAAAAACACTATAAACCTATGTACAACACGAGGATAACCATCATCCAACTTTCACCACCAAGATCTAAAACCAAGGCCACTAGAAACCCAATTTTCCAACACTACATGCTTTTCCTTAACCTGAAATAGATAGATAATAAATTCTGCATACACCTAATGGTGTATTTAGGATATGATCCAACATCTAGTATGATTTTACATAGATGATTGATTTCATACAATAAACATTAAATTAGAATTACACCATCAAGCATTATAATTAAATAAAAAGTATAAAATTTTTATGAAAACAACTTTAAAGCAGAACAATTTTGAATGAGTACAACATAAAATATAAAGCAGTGTAAAATGGTAAACTTTTACATTAAATAGTTTCAATGAATGAAAATTTTAAGAAAATGAATTTTTTTTAAAAAATTCCAAACCCAACATACCATATTTCGACTGTAATGAAAAATAATTTTTATGCACTAGTCAGGGGAAATACCCCTAAGAGATTGATAACAATGGGATGCTAGGAACATTGTATCTTAGTGAAATGTGGTATAAGAACCACAAAAAACTATATTCTCATGCATGAGCCACTATTAGGAAAAACACCCATTACCTAGTGGTTTCCAATAAGACATCATTATCTTGTAAGTTTTTTCATCGTCAATCTTGCTAATTGAAACTAATTCGTGCAACATAACACACCAATTCAACATTAAATCAACCGATCCAATCATCGCAGATCACAAGCCATCATTTCACGTACAAATTACATTTTTTGAAAACATAGGCACACAAAAATATTTCCCAAATGAGCATTGTACATTTTAAATAATTTTTAAACCATTATAATAATATATAATACAATTTCCATTAACCATACCAATGCCATTAAAGAAACATTTCACCTTAATCCCCCATTAATAAAATATTTTGACATTAATTATCTATCAAAACACAATTTTCATAGTAAACATACTTTAATTAATTAATTTCATACTTTATAAAATGATATCAGGTGGCACATAAAATATTGAACACAAAAAATACTCAATTTTTAAAATCTACCTGCCACATTAAAAATTAAACGCTTGATCAATTAGGCCAATTACCACATTAACACAACAAATAAAATTTTATAAACCATTTGAACAATTAATAATGTGTTAAAAATGGTACAATTTTTTTCACTAAAACACACCTGGTTTCATTTGAAATACCACTTAAATAATAAACAGACAACAAAATCATATAACAAAATGATGTTCCAACTTATATATATATTAAAAAATCAGTAGAAAAAATTAGAAATATTTCCGAAATGAATCATAGGTGTTTACACCATGAATGTACCCAATTTCACATGAAAAAATATATTTGGAAATAAAAAACATATGTCCAATCCTTGAAGACCACTTACACACCCCACAAACATTGTATAAAAATTCCAAATTAATCAAACATGCAATGAAATTCATTAATTAATGGTAAATAATAGAATCACTTACCTCTATCACAAAATATTCTAGAAAAATTTTTAAACAACAATCTCACATAAATTGCACACTAGCCACACCTCAAAATTCTGAAACTAACCCTAAGGAACAAGACTAAACCAAACATATCAAGTTCAAACCCCATAAAACCAAAAACCTAAATTACAAATACAAAAACCCTAAATAAGGGAGAGGGAAAACCTTACTCTGAGAGAGATTTCACCACGATAGAAGAATAGGGGACGCAGTGAGTGACCTTGGAGGCTATCCACATGAGAAGGGGATATAAGAAGGTGGTGCACATGCCAGAGGAGAGCGGGGTGAGAGAAGGGGGAGTGCGAGGGGATGCAAAGAATGAGAAAGGTTGAATGGGTTGTTGGGCGATCCCTGGTGGCTCACCAGAGGAGAGGTCACCAGAAAAGAGTAATGCATAGGGAGGGGGTGCTCAAGGAGGGGGTGTGACATGGAGGCAGGAGGGGGAGTGGTTCATGTGGAGGAAGAAGTGGGATGGGAGTGAAAGAATAATCCCTAAAAATTTAACCCTAAAGTAATAAACACACTATTAATTATAAAATAATTATATCAATATTATTGGCTTAACAAAACTAAATTCATAACATAAAACATATTAGATTAATAATATAAATGATAACAGTAATATTATTATTAATAATAATACTATCTATAGTAATATTATTATATAGATAACTATAATAAAATTTCTTTAAATTCAATTTCAATAATATTATTTTATTTAATCACTCTTTCCTTTAAATTTGTTAATTATTTATTACTCACATTTTAACACATTAATTATTTTTAATGTAGGGTGAGCACACAGTCACCCCACATGACTTAAGAGACCATGCATGGACCATGGTGTGGTCTCTACCCATTCAAGAAGTGGCCACATGGGTACCTAGCTGACTGCACGACCTTAGCTACCATACAGTGTCCGCGCTCCAGCCTTAAATGTGAAAATTCTCCAAAGTTCAAATTTTAAAAGTGAGATCATACACGAACATCGAAAATGTTATCACAAAATGTAAAACCTACCACACCTGGATCTTGAGATAAAAAACAAAAAATGACTTTGTCTGAGTTTACGATGAAAATAAAACACCTGAGTGTGACGATTCCCCCCCCCATAACCTCTTTCTGCCACCGAAAATCCATCCCAATATTACATTGAATACCGAATGGATACACCCTATTAGCTCAAAGTAGTTCCCAAAAAAAAACAAAAGTGATAAGTAATAAAACTATGGAAAAAGAGAAAGAAACAATAATATAAACCTTGTATACCCATAATGGACTCCTCTATACATGACACGTGCCCCCAAAAGTCAAGATACCAACAGTTGATAATCAATATATTGAGACTCTCAAAACAAAACATTTAATATCCCAAGACAAAACACTCTAAATTTTTCCAAAGAGGATCATTAATTATACCAAAAACAAACAATGAACTCTTTAAGGCTAGCATAACCTTCCATCATGATTCAGCTGGGTGCATGTCAACGCCAACATGTAACGACCCAATGTTTCATTAATGGAAAATCCCTCTTGATACTGTTAAATGTATCTTTATGAAAAATGTTTTTATAAGATGTCAACTTATTTAAATTTATGTTAAGAATTTTGACCGTTTCTAATATAGCCGTTGAACAGTGATCACATGATTAGTATAAATATAAGACTTTAAAAAATCCAATTTACTCAGACAAAGGAAGCGATGCCCTCATCCAGTAGAATTGCCCCATAAGAAGCCCATTTTTCGGAGCTCGGCAAAGAGGTGGCATCTTTGGGCTTCGCCCTTGACCAAGCCCAATATGATCTTCATCATGTCAAGCTAGAACGTGACCGTATACGGGGAAAGTGGAAGTTTATTGAAATTACCACTCGAGCGATGTTATCCAAGCCACCCCATGAGTCTGTCACCATCGCAAAACTTATCCTTAGGTCTTATGCAGCTGTTTAAAGGGGTTATGTAACAAATGAGTAGAACTATGTTCATGTAAACAATTTTTGTATATAATAATGAATATAATTTCTAGTCATTTTTTATACTTTTTATATAATTCTTAAAGTATAAATGGTGTTTTTAGTTATTATTTAATTAAGAAATCTATTTTATTAAATTGAGGGATTTTTGAAATAAATAATATTTTAATAAAATAATAATATTATTATTAAATTATTTTTTATTAAATATAAATGATCTGATAATTTTATAAATGCAATTAAAATTTTTATTAAGGTTTGAAAGCCATTTCTGTCAAAACCCGTGAATTTTTGATAAATGTCGGTTTTTATTTTAAAAGAGAAAATTCACATATTTATAAAAATATTTAGATAAAATAAATGTAATTTTTGGAAACAGGACGTCAAAATTATCCAACGGTGAATTTTTCATAATTTTCTGAGACAGTCAAATTTTTGGGTGAAAATTAAATACTGTTTAAATATATAATTTTTTTATGACATCATAATGACCCAATAAGTATGTAATAAAATACTATAATCTTTATGATCGGCCAATATATGTTTTACCATTAAAATAATGTGAATTTTGGTTTGTTTGACTTACTTTTCAAAGCATTAATGGACCCCTCAAGACTTATTCAACACCTTGTCTTTTTAAATTAATTTCCATTGTAGTGTGACTCACCTCCACATAAGCAACCCTAATATTTTAAGAAGTTCGGACTTTGGCATTATAAAATATTTTTTTCTTATTACCTTTTCCAAAAACCATGGGAAAAAACCATGGGTTGGTTTGTGGTTTGGATTAATTTAATATAAGTGGTCCCAAACCAAAATAATAATGAATTCCCTCGCCTTTCCTATATAAACCCACCCAATCTCCCACTTCCTCCTCACTCAAAGCCCTTGGAGTTCGTCCAACCTCTGCCCTACTCTCTATAGAATCCTCCCAAGGTTTCCCAAGCTCCCATGAAGCCTCTCACAAGCCTCTCTCTAGCCTTTGGAAGCACACTTCCAAGTAAGGGTTTTTTCATCCTTTCTCATTTTTTTCCAATTTTCATTAAGTTGTTTTTCACTTTTAAATTCAATTATGAATATATGGGTATGGTTTTGCACCTTCCTCATACTTCCCTATTTATGTTTGAATGGTGGGAGACCCTTTCTCTCTCATTAAATGCCTCCCATGTACACCCGTTACTATGCCGAAATTCCGAAAGGAACTTCTCTCTCCTCTTTTACATTCAAGCAATACTTTTGTATCATGAATATAAATTCCATTACAATTGTTGGGACATGTAACTATATGACCTCCTTACTGTCCATTACATGTAAATATGATGAGGGAACCCTTTCTCTCTCATCAACCATTTTTATGAATTCTTATGTCACGCCGTTACGCTGCTGAAATCGCACCGATTTTCTAAGCCAATGTCATTGTGTAGTGAATACCATGTCCATTTCACCATCAAGGGTATTCACCTTTATGCAAATTTAATTATTGTTTGTAATGTTTCATGTATGAATTCCACATTCCTCTATCGCGGAATAAATGATTATGTTTTATGAATCCCTGTTTTATGATCCATGTGGCACACTTATGCATGAAATGAAATGTTTAAGAAGGGTGCACCCTTATAGCGCTCCAATGCATTGGGTAAAGTATAGTATCATGATATGTCATGTGCAATGAGTGTTGAATCATGATAATTCAATTTCAACGAGGGTTTACTCATGCTTCATGTGCAATGAGTATTTACTCATGCTCTATGTGCAATGAGCCTTGGATCATGCTAATTCCATGTTAAGTTTTGTTGCCACATTTCCATGTTATGATTATCATGCTATATCATGCCTTTATGTTCATGTTTCTTTTATGCTCTATTGATATGCTTATTTTCTAACATGTATTTTACTCCTCATGTTATTCCATGTGTACTCCCTTACTGGGATTTATAGCTCACCCTTTTCTTATTCATGTCCTCAGGTTATCCCATGCAATGTTAAGTACGAGGAAATGTAGTGGTCATGTAAAGGATGTTTTCAATAAAGATGTTGTATTTCATGTTTCATGTATTTATGTAATGATCCTAATCCCCAAAGACAATAAACGTCTTGATATTCTTGATGTATCAAGTGATGTTTTATGTAATAAATCATGTATAAGTTTGTAATAAAAGTAGGGTTTTCATAGTTGGTATCAGAGGATCAGTTAATTAATTTTGGGATTATTAATCCCTAGTAAATCCCTAGAGACAAGACTAAGTATAATAATAATATCCCTAAGTTTTGGTAAGTACTGAGTAAGTGGTTTATCAGACAAATACATCACTATCTGGATACGAGCAGGTAGAGGCGGCTCTGGCACATAAGAATATATGTTAGAAATTAGATCATGAAAAGCCTAGATTGAAGCCTATAGACTAATGAGTAAGGAAATAAAAGTTTACTTATAAGTCATAAACTTTGGTCTTTGGATTACCCATTATGTGTTACCCCTAAAATTCCTTTTATTCCAGCTAATGGCCCGTAATAGGAGAAATTGGGCTAACAACCGTTGTGAAGATCAGTGTGATGACTGTACTAATGATATGACAAATCCAATGGGAGCGGGAATTGCAAACTTTGTCATGATTCTCTCTTAGCTAACTCATGTTTTGAATAGAAACATAGGTCAAGAGGAACGTTCAACCCCCCTAAGAATGAACAAATCGCTATCGAGAGCTTCATGAGACAACGGCCTCCTACTTTTAGTGGATCATCTGATCCCATGATCACTGAACAATGGATCAACTCCATTGAAATTATCTTCCCCATCCTTCACTATTCGAAACAAGAGAAGGTTCTCCGGGCTGCTTATCGTATGGAGGGTGAAGCTGATCAATGGTGTACTTTGATCAAAAATACTAAGCTTGAGGAGGAGATTGAGGCGTTGGAATGGAAGGATTTCTGGAAGATGTTTTTCGATAAATATTTTCTACGCACCCTCTGCCTTACGATGGAGAGGGACCTCCATTCCCTAAAGGAAAAAGATGATGAATCTGTTGGAGCGTACGAGGAAAACATCATAAGGCTTGCACGATAGGCTTCCGTCTTTGTCGTTACCCTCGAATGCAATGTTGACCGCTTCTTTGGTGGGCTAAAGCCTAACCTAGAGAAAGAATTAGTGAACCGTGATTTCGACAGCTATGAGGAGATTGTCTGATGTTCCCTCAAGGTAAAAATGGAGATCGGGGAATAACATGGGTATCATGGGGACAAGAAGCGTAAGGTGGACTTCAATGATGGTGGTCCGATGGATAAATCTAACGATGATATGATGATCCGGCACCCCTCTTTCCAAAAGTGCAGAAAGAAGCACCCTGTAAATTTCCTTAAGGGGACGAGAAAATGCTTCAGGTGTGGAAGAGAAGGGCACCTAGCTGTTAAATGTCGGCAAGAAGGACCTGCGGCTGCAATAGAGGAGAGGAATGCTCCATTCGAACCTCAATGCATTGTTCAATTCTACAAATTCAATGAAATGGGTCTTTTTGCAAATCAGTGCCCTAATCCAAGGGTTTTCGGAGACAATCGACAACCTCCAAGGCAGCAAGGAAGAGATTTTGCAATCACTTCTGCGGAAGTGAACTCCGAAAACAATGTGGTGACAGGTACTCTAGTTATTCATTCAAGAATAGCGAACACACTTTTTGATTCAGGTTCTACGCATTCTATTATATCTCGAAAGTTTAGTAGAACAATCCCAGCGCCACCACAAATCATGGATGTAAAGATGTCGGTGAGTATGGAAAATGGGGAAATCATTACATCACATGAATATAAGTCCTTCCCTGTTATAGTCTGTGAATTAAATTTCCTGGAGAACCTCATCATACTCTCTATGGTAGAATTTGATGCAATTCTTGGCATTGATTCGCTTTCCTTATATAGAGCCAACATAAATTGTCGGGAGAGGGAAATCACACTCTATATAGAGAATCGACCCCCGATTCATTACAAGTGTCAGGAGGAAGATGAATCTCCTTTAGCTCCATCATCTCAAGCATGGATATTACTGCTTTATGAGCACGTGTAACTGGGTCAGATGATTGAGTCCAAGGAAGAAACCATCCATGATGTAATGCCTATTGTGAGGGAATTCGCTGAAGTGTTTCTCGAGGAACTGGCTGGTCTTCCTCCTAGAAGAGTTGTTGAGTTCTCAATTGAACATATACTTGATGTGCTACCAATATTTAAGACTCTATATAGAATGGATGTTGTAGATCTTGAAGAGCTGAAGAAACAACTACAGGAGAATCTAAATAAAGGGTTTATATTCCCAAGTGCTTCACCATGGGGTGCACCAGTCCTCTTCGTCAAGAAGAAGGATGGATAAATGCGACTTTTCATCGATTATCGTGAACTTAACAAAATCATGATAAATAACAAGTATCCTCTCCCAAAAATCGATGACTTGTTTGATCAGCTGCGTGGAGCACAATACTTCTCCAAGGTGGATTTGCGGTTGGGATATTATCAAGTAAGGGTGAAGAAGGAATATGTCCCCAAGACTGCTTTTCGTACAAGATACGGGCACTATGAATTCATAGTAATGCCTTTCGGAATCACCAATGCTCCAGAAATATTAATGTACATGATAAATAGAGTCTTTAGAGATTACCTTGAGAAATTTGTGGTAGTCTTTATAGATGATATTCTAATATACTTCAAAACCAGGGACAATCATGTGGAGCATTTAAAAATGGTACTAGAGACTTTGCACAAGGAGAATCTCTATTCCAAGTACAGAAAGTGTGAGTTCTGGTTGAAGGGGTCTCATTCTTGGGCCACATCATCACAAGCAATGGGATATCCGTGGAACCCTCCAAAACAGATGCAATTGAGGGATGGCTGAGGCCAACATCAGTAACGGATATCAGTAGCTTCTTGGGGTTAGCTTTCTATTATCCACGATTTGTGAGAAATTTCTCAAGATTGTCCAACCCTCTTACCAAGATAACTCGAAAGGGAGTAAAGTTTTCTTGTAGTGATGAATGAGAAGAAAGTATCAAGGCGTTGAAAAGGGGGATTATCACTACACCTGTTCTCACTTTACCCACAAGTGGGGAACTTTTTTTGGTATTCAGTGATGTTTCAAAGAAGGGCTTAGGCTATGTGCTGATGTAGAATGATAAAGTTATATCCTATGCCTCAAAGAAGTTGAAAATCCATGACCGAAACTATCCAATGCATGATCTAGAGTTGGCGGCGGTGATCTTTTCCTTGAAAATCTGGCGGCATTATCTCTATGGAGAAAA
Source organism: Viscum album (assembly GCA_963277665.1). NCBI lineage: Eukaryota > Viridiplantae > Streptophyta > Magnoliopsida > Santalales > Viscaceae > Viscum > Viscum album. Next base: position 135,942,032 of record OY728162.1, read on the forward strand.
ATGGGAGATATATACTGACCACAAGAGTTTTAAATATATATTCACACAGAAAGAGATTAATATGCTCCAGAGAAGATGGATAGAGATCATCAAGGATTATGACTGTTCAATACATTACCACCCTGAGAAAGAGAACAAGGTGGCAGATGCCCTAAGTAGAAAAGACCCTACAATTCTATCTATGATGAGAATTGTGAAGGATCCAATCTTCTTAGACTTGATGAAGATGGACATGGGAATCATAGAGAAGAGAAAATCATCAATCCTTTCACAAATGATTGATCAACCGTCTCTTTTGGAAAGGTTAATGTATGCTCAAAAGGATGATGTGGGAATTCAAGAAAAAGTATAAGCTATCAAAAAGGGGAAATCCTTTGATTTTAATGTTAATGAAGATGGAATTGTGTGGTTTGGGAAAAGACTATGGGTTCCAACATGTCCGGAGCTGAAGAAGGAACTTTTAGATGATGCACATAGTTCAAGTTTCTCTATACACCCAGGGAACACAAAGATGTATCGAGATCTCCGAGAAAAATTTTGGTGGGATAATATGATGAAGGAGATCGTTGAATATACATCAATGTGCCTGGTGTGTCACCAAGTGAAGGAAGAGATGCAGAAGTATAAGGGGATGATGCAACCATTGACCATACCAGAATGTAAATGGTAGAACATCAGCATGGACTATGTCACCGGACTTCCAAGGACATCCAAAGGAAACAATGCAATCTGGGTTGTTGAGGATCGTCGTACAAAGACTGCACACTTCATTACTATTTGAGAGGATTACTCATTGGATCAACTGGCACATATATATACCAGGGAAGTTGTAAGGCTTCATGGTGTACCAATATCTTTTGTGTCTGACCGAGATCCGTGATTCACCTCTAAGTTTTGGAAGATTATTTATCATGCTCTGAATACGGAACTAAACTTCAGTACGGACTATCATCCTCAAACTAATGGCCAATCCGAGCAGACTATCCAAACACTTGAGGATATTATGAGAGCGTGCTCAATGGACTTTAAAGGAGGATGGGATCAACATCTTCCTCTGGTTGAGTTCTCTTATAATAACAGTTTCCACTAGAGCATCCAAATGGCACCATATGAAGCCCTGTATGGGAAAAGGTGCAGAACACCGGCATGTTGGGATGTGGTCGGTGAACTTAAGCTGCTTGGACCGGAAATGGTCGAGGAAATGGTGGAGAAGGTAAAAACCATTCAGCAGCATATCAAGGAAGATCAAAGTTGACAGAAGAGTTATGCGGATAATATTCGACGATATATTGAGTTTAAAGTTGGATACATGGTGTTTCTATGCATATCTCAATGGAAAAAGGTCATGAGGATTAGAAAGAAAGGGAAGTTGTGTCCAAGGTACATCAGCCCCTTCGATATTCTTGATCGTGTTGGGGCTGTGGACTATCGACTAGAACTTCCACCTTCTATGGCGAATGTACATTATGTATTTCATGTATCCCTCTTAAGAAAGTACATACTGGACCCTTCACATGTACTCTCTTCTGAGGTGGTACAATTGGAAGATGATCTTTCTTATGAGGAGCAACCAGTGAAAATCTTAGATCATAGAGAAAAAGTTATACGAAATAAGACAATGCCCCTCATCAAGGTGTTGTGGAGAAACCACAAGTTTGAAGAAGCAATGTGGGAATCAGAGGATATGATGAAGCTGAGTTACCCATATTTGTTTTAGTGTGGAAAAGGAAAATTTCGAGGGTGAAATTTCTTAAGGTGGGAATATTATAACGACCGAAAGATTCATTAATGGAAAATCCCTCTCGATCCAGTTAAATGACTCTTTATGAAAAATGTTTTTATAAGATGTCAACTTCTTTGGTTTTATGTTAAGAATTTTGACCATTCCTAATATAGTCGTTGAACATCAATCACATGATTAGTATAAATATAGGACTTTAACAAATCCAATTTACTCAGACAAAGGAAGCGATGGCCTCATCCAGTAGAATTTCCCAATACGAAGCCCATTTTTCAGAACTCAGAAAAGTGGTGGAATCTTTGGGCTTCTCCCTTGACCAATCTCAAGCAGACCTTCATCATGTCATGCTCGAACGTGATCGTCTACAGGAAAAGTGGAAGTTGATTGAAATTACCACTTGAGCGATGTTATCCGAGCCACCCCAAGAGTGTGTCACTATCGCACACCTTACCCTTAGGTCTTATGCGGCTGTTTTAAGGGGTTATGTAACAAATATGTAGTCCTATGTTCATGTACATTATTTTTTTATATAATAATGAATATAATTTCTAGTCATTTTTGATACTTTTTAAATAGTTCTTAAAGTACAAATGGTGTTTTTAGTTATTATTTAATTAGGAAATCTATTTTATTAAATTCAGGGATTATTTAATTAAATAATATTGTAATAAAATAATAATAATATTATTAAATTAATTTTTATTAAATATAAATGATCTTATAATTTTATGAATGCAATTAAAATTTTTATTATGGTTTGAAAGCTATTCCTGTCAAAACTAGTGAATTTTCGATAAATATCGGTTTTTATTTTTAAAGTTAAATTTCACAAATTTATAAAAATATTTAGATAAAATAAATGTTATTTTTGGAAATAGGACGTCAAAATTATCCAACAGTGAATTTTTCATAATTTTCTGAGACAGTCAAATTTTTGTGTAAAAATTAAATACTGTTTAAATATATAATGTGTTTTATGATATCATAATGACCCAATAGTGATGTAATAAAATACTATAATCATTATGTTCGGCCAATATATGTTTTAACATTAATATAATGAGATTTTGGGTTTGTTTTAATTACTTTTGAAACCTTTAAAGGACCCATCAAGACTTGTTCAACACCTTGCCTTTTTAAATTAATTTCCATGGGAGAGTGACTCGCCTCCACATAAGCAACCCTAATATTTTAAGAACTTCGGAATTTGGCCTTATAAAATATTGTTTTCCTCTTCCCTTTGAAAAAAAAACATGGGAAAAAACCATGAGATGGTTTGTGGTTTGGATTTATTTAATATACGGGGTCCCAAACCTAAATAATAAAGAATTCCCTCACCTTTCCTATATAAACCCACCGAAGCTCCCACTTCCTCCTCACTCAAAGCCCTTGGAGTTCGTCCAACCTCAGCCCTACTCCCTCTAAAATCTTCAGAAGGTTCCCCAAGCTCCCAAGAAGCCTCTCACAAGCCTCTCTCTAGCCTTTGGAAGCACACTTCCATGTAAGGGTTTTTTCTTCCTTTCTCATTTTGTCCAATTTTATTTAAGTTGTTTTTCCCTTTTAAATTTAATTATGAATATTGGGGTATGGTTTAAAACATCCCTCAGACATCCCAATTTATGTTTGAATTATGGGAGACCCTTTCTCTCTCATTAAATGCCTCCCATGTACACCAGTTACTATGCTGAAATTCCGAAAGAAACTTCTCTCACCTCTTTTACATTCAAGCAATACTTTTGTATCATGAATCTAAATTCCATTACAATTGTTGGGAAATGTATCTATATGTCCTCCTTACTGTCCATTACATGTAATTATTATAATGCTCCCCTTTCTCTCACATCAACCATTTTTATGAATTCTTATGTCACGCCGTTACGCTGCCGAAATCGCACCAATTTTCTAAGCCAATGTCATTGTGTAGTGAATACTATGCCCATTTCTCCATCAAGGGTATTCACCTTTATAAACATTTACTTATTGATTGTAATGTTTCATGTATTAATTCCACATTACTCTATCACAGAATAAATGATTATGTTTTATGAATCCATGTTTTATGATCCATGTGGCACACTTATGCATGAAATGAAATGTTTAAGAAGGGTGTGCCCTTATAGCGCTACAATGCATTGGGTAAAGTATAGTATCATGATACGTCATATGCAATGAGTGTTTACTCATGATAATTCAAGTGCAATGAGGGTTTACTCATGCTTCATGTGCAATGAGTATTTACTCATTCTCTATGTGCAATGAGCCTTGGCTCATGCTAATTCCATGTTAAGTGTTGGTGCCACATTTCCATGTTATGATTATCATGCTTTATCATGCCTTTATGTTCATGTTTCTTTTATGATCTATTGATATTCCTATTGTCTAACATGTATTTTACTCCTCATGTTATTCCATGTGTACTCCCTTATTGGGCTTTATAGCTCACCCTTTTCTTATGCATGTCCTTAGGTTATCCCATGCAATGCTATGTACGAGGGAATGTAGTGGTCATGTAAAATAAGTTTTCAATAAAGATGTTGTACTTCATGTTTCAAGTTTTTATGTAATGATACTAATCCCAAAGACACTAAACCTCTCAATCTTCTTAATTTATCAAGTGATGTTTTATGTAATAAATCATGTTTATGTTTGTAATAAAAAAAGGGTTGTCAAACAATATTTTCTTAAGAAAAGTGATTTGGGTTGGATAGCTCAGAATGAGATTACCAACCACCAAACCAACACCAAGGGAGAAATTGAATTATTCAAATAGGGAGCCTCATGTGGACTCTCGACCATATGTGGAAAATGACACCCAAAACTGAACAGAGATACCCACATGAGGTGGCCTGAATGTAATCCAACCCATATTGAATAGGATAACCTTGATTTACTTCTAGGGAATTGCAGTGAGACCCACAATTTGTCTCTCCACTATATAGACCAGATACCTTAACTGAAAATCATGGACATATATAGTTTATCTGATATGATTTAACCATGGAGCTTCTTGTACAACCAAATATCCCATTGAGAAATAGGGTCCTCATGACCCCTCCATCCAACAGGACCAATCAGAATGGAATGAAATCAAATAAGGATTACACTATCTATATTTCCCAAACTGGGGTCATATATTAGATTGAGGTCCGTTATAACTCCAGGGGTTTTTAAAAATGTGTATGCATCACTATGAGGCCTATGGATGGAACTTGGAGGGTTGAATCATATATTGCCTCGCATTCAGACATTGAAAACCCCCGATCGATTCTTCTTCTTATTTTTTCTACAAATAACCACACTGTGATATAAACAACACTAGTAGAACACAACATACCCCACACCCTACATTTCCTCAACATGGAACTTCACTAAGACAGGGACTCAGAGGATACCCATGCATCATCACTTCCGACATTGAATGAGAAACTTCACTAGGAAGGGAATATAAGAAGTGCTTTCACGTGAAACAAAAAAACATAGAATTCCTTTAATAGAACACTGGGCTCTAGTAAAATAGGGGCTCTACAATGGTCCCAAAAAATCATCCTTCTAATTTAGGAAAGAAGTTGACATTGTGGAATTCCACCGGACATGATCGTTGAAGCCTAAGATGCCTTATAAGGGGAGGATCCATAAACCATGTCCCGAATAGAATATGATTATTTCAAATTATCATAACTGATTCATATGAGCAGACATTCTACATTGGTGGCATAACATGAACTTCCACTAAGATAAACCCTATGAGATGTCCAAATTCCCTTTCGGAAACGACCAAAAATAAATAACCCAGACTGCTTTATCCTTTTCATACTGAGATCACCATCACTTCGACCAAACATAATCATCACACATGACGACATAAAACATCACCTTTGACGACTCAAGTGACTTAATATACTAAGGTCTCATTTAACCTACCACAACCACTCTTCGGCTATAAGAGGATACACTAGTAAAAAATAAGTTAAACAAACATAATCGAATGAAGCCCTTACTTTGATCAACTGGAGGGTTAACCAACAGTGATTCACATGTGGTCAAACATCAAACATAGATGAATTATTTATGGGGTTATTAAATAACAATGGATGAAAACCAAGGACCAAATAAAACTTGTCCCCTTCCCAAGAAATACTATAAGATAATGCCAATCGAACAAATGAAACCATTGTAGGTGCTTCCCGAAGCACATTTAAATAGTTAAGAAATTCTCATTTAAAACAGATTTTCAAAACTAGATTTAGCATAATTCATTATTTCCCAAAAATTAATTTTAGTACACCCCATGTTTTAATCATGAAAAACAACTTCCGATAAACACAACCTCATTTACTCAACACAATTTCCATTTTAATATCCCATTTTAACAATTTTAATATAAGTGTATTAAAAATGATTTTCTAAAACCCATAAATATACTGATCAAATTAAGGGGAAACAAGTGTCGATCAGTTACTCGAACATATGGTTGGGGGCCATAACCTAGTTGCACTATCATCACAAAGAGTGTTCTAGGAGAACATCCATGAATCCACATGGATTTCTTATTCCCCCATGCTCACTAAGACCATTGGCCTTACTAAATTTTAATTTCCCAAATAACAGACAACTATACGGACCAGAAGACCTAAGTGAAACCTAAATTACCCTAGTGAATTGAGTTCCATCACGTGGTGTGTTTGCTAATAGCCACGCTCATAACTATAATTTCATGTACCGACAATCCTAGATCTAGTATACCTAGTATCTTCCCCAAGGAACAAGAATCAAAATGGTGTGACCTCCCTCTGATTCACAAACTAACCCGAGTTGACACAAAACGAGTTACCCTATTTAGTCTGTAATAAGGGCCAAAGGGAATTTCTAATCCCCATAGGCTAGAACAAGTACCTTGGTATCAAATAGAACACTTGGGAACAATTTACCCATATTAAACATATTAAATTATCCAATAAAAACAAAAAAACAAGATATGAAAAATTTAACCAAACGTGCGATTAACAATTTCCAGATTTTCAATTTTATAACTAAACAAATACGAAATGGGACAATGAAATAAACGGGGAAAAAAAACCCCCAAAAAATACATTCAACATGAGAGGAAAAATCCCCAATACACCGCCAAAAACATCTATAAACGAGGCCACTAAAAACCCAACATACCAACACTACACACCTTTCCTTAACCTAAAACAAATAGACAAAAATTATACATACACCAAAAGGGGTATCAAGGGTGTGTTAGAAATTCTATTAGTATTCCAACTGAATAATAGATTCCAGGAATTAAATATAAAATGACAAATAATATTTTATGATTTGTACTTAATTAAATTCTATGATAATTTAAATGAAAAAAACTTTAAACCAAAACAACTTTTATGAGTGAAACTTAAAATATAAATCAATTTCAGTAAATTCGATTTTACATAAAATGGTTTCAAATATTTAAAATTCAAAAAAATGAACCTTCCCATAAAATTTACCAACAAAACCTACTTTATGATAATAGTAAGTGAAAGATAATCATTGATAACTAGTCATGGGTAATCCCCTATTCACTAGATAAAAATGGGTCACTAGGTACATCGTATCTCGGTGAAATGTGGAATATGTACCGAAACCAACTACATTATCATAAAAGATCCACATGTATGGAACACCCCCACAACCTAGTGGTCTCTAATAAATCATCTTTATTTAGTTGGTATTGTCATCATCAATCCCACTAAGTTAAACTAGGTCGTAGCCACTTCAAAATCACTAGCATACTAGTCCTTGTCCACCGACCTAGATACCCATGCTTCCATTTTTCCTCAATCATGTTTCACATCCCACATACATACCAATTCCACATTAAATCAACCAGTTCTTGCATCAAAGATCAGAAGCCATTATTTCACACAGAAAAATCAAAATTTTTAAAACATACGCACACCAAGATATTTCCAAAATGAGCTTGGCAGCATTTAAATAATTTGTTAAACCATTAGAGTAATTTTTAAAAATGTTTCCAATAAAACACCCAATAGAATTACATCAAATTTTCACCTGAAACCCTCATTAAAAATTAAATTCAAATTAATGCTATATCAAAACCCAATTTGGAGCATAAATATAGTTTAATATATCAATTTCATGGTTTATAAAATGACATCAAGTGGCACAGAAATACTTGCACATGAAAATTTCTTTATTTTTTTTATATAACTACAACATTAAAAACTAAAATCTTGCTCAATTATTCTAATTACCACTTTATCACCACACAAATAATTTAATAAACCATTTGAAGAATATATGATTTTTTTACAAATGGCGCTACAAAAGTTTTCACTAAAACATACATGGTTTCATATGAAATGACACTTTAAAACCAAAGACACAACATAATCATATTATAACATGATTCAAAAAACATATCTATTTTAATAAATCAATTTTACAATCAAAAAATTTTCCAAAATTTATATATGGTTTTACACCAACTACATACCTAATTTCACATGTAAAATTATATTTTAAAATCAAACTCATGTAGAAACTCTTTAAAGACAACTTATAAACCCAAAATATAATTTATAAAACATACTAAATTAAAAAAAATTATTTGATCAATTAATGGTTAATAACATAATCACATACCTCAGAACAAAAAGGTTACGAAGAAAGTGTGTAACCAAAACCACACCTCAACAACACCCTATCTACACCTTAAGAAACACAAAACTAACCCTAATCAACAACATTGAACTCCATGAATCACAATCTAAACCAAAAAACCAAAACCCTAGGGGAAAAAATAAAAACCCTAAATAATGGAGGGAATACAAACCCTATAGATAGATCACACACCCTCAATGAATGATGGAATGTGAAAAGTTTCCTGAGCGGTTATCTACATGAGAATGGGATACCGGGAGGTGGTGTGAAATTTGGAGGTGAGAAGGCTATGAGCAGGGGCATAAGAGGGATGGGGGAGATCATAGGTGGCTCTCCAAAAGGTAGGATTGTGTATATAGGAGGTTCTCTTGAAGGGGGTGCATGACATGCTTGGAGGAGGGGAGAGTGGTACATGTGGAGGAATAAGGGGAGATGAGAGAGGGAAATAAACCCTAAAAAATAATCCTAACATAACAAATAAAATATTAATTTCAATATTATTATAAAAATATTATTATCTTAATAAAAATAAAATTCTTAACACTAAAAATTATATGAATAATAATACTAATGATAAAATTAATATTATTAATAATAATACTAATAATAATAATCTCAATAATAATAAAATTATTTATTATTATAATTATAACAATTATTTAAATTCTATTTCATTTATTTTAATTTATTTAATCACTTAGTCCTATAAATTTATTTATTATTTTACTTTTCTTATATTTTTACGCATTAATTAGTTTAAATAAAGGGAGACCTCATGGTCACCCTGCACAACTAGGGCGACCATGCACAGACATTGTGATGGTCTTTACCCATTCAGTAAGTCGCTGCATGGGTACCCATGTTGAAAACATTTATTCTGATATCATGCAGTGTCCACACACCAGCATAAAACCAACAAATTATCCAAAATGAAAAAGTTTAACCAAGATCAAACACAGATATTGAGAACATTATCCAAAACCTCAAACCCATCACACTAGGTTACTAAGAAAATAACTGAATCCTAGCCCGAGCCACGTCAAAGGGTAATATAAAAACCTAGGTGTGACACACGGGTACTTGGAATGAAAGGTAACTCAAACAAATATTCCACATAGTCATACACCTACTGTGAGATATCATTCTTCCCAAAAATAGACTATCTGTACAGTTAGGAAAATTGTTCTCCAACCAAGTGTCAACCATAATACATGGTTAATTTCTCAAAAAGAAGTGTTTTGACCTCTTAAGACCCCCTTTAAATCCATAAGATCTTTTCAAACTCATTATGTATCCATATTATAGCCAAAATAATGACTTAGACTGACAATTGAAGGATCTATAACTGAGTGAAAAACTGGGTTCTTACCATTTCTATGTTTTCAACATATGCAATCATGTTTGTTGACATCAAAATCTTCATATTGTGTGTTTACTGGGGTTATAATGGGTTTTATTGATAATTGTAGGAGTTCAATTATTATATATAGGCAAACATATAAATAAATTTATAATAAGTTTGGAAATATGTTTTTAATTTTAGAATAAGGGCCATGTATATGGGAAATACATAAAATATTTGTCTCTTTTATTTAATAAATAATGTTTATATAAATTGGATTAAACCTCATTGAAACATATCTCATTTGTTAAAAAATTAATTAATGAAGATATATTTATCTCTATCTACCTTATCCAATTATTTTAAAAAGGTTCTATCATTCATTGGAAATCAAGATAGTGTATATAATTTTGAATGGTTATTTGTTGGATTGTGTGTCAACTACATTGGAACAATTCAATTGGTAATTATTAAGGTATCTATGATAAAATCACTATGAAATATGGATTCTATATTAAGGAATATTTTTCATTTATATTTGTAGTATATTGTATTAATCTTCTACAAGTGTAATAAAGGAAAACATTTTTATTTTGTTATTATATTTTGACATGTAGTATCAAAGATAGTCTAATGATGATTTTCAAATATATTAAATTTTTATTAAATATTATGTATATATGATGAATACATATTTCTTATGTGATGAAATATAATATATTTAGATGTGATATGGTTGATGCATGAAATAGAAAAAGTCTTATGAATGGATTAGTATTTTTGTTTTCATATGTGAGGTCGTTGAATATGATATGACTATATATGGTTTTTAAAAAATTTAAAACTGATTCACTCTATATGCTGTAAAAAATTGGAAGTAGTTATAAATTTTATTTCTTTTTTTTCTATATCAAAATCATTATAAAATGATATCATAACATGTAATATAAAAATATAGTATATGGTTTATATGGTAAAGAAATAATGAAACACTATTTCAATGTAATTTATAACAATATGTCTTTATATAATATAAATTTTCAAAATATTTTTTAAAAAATGTTATATTTATCAGAAATATGTTCTGTTACTAGTTTTGATATAAGGCCTACAATATGTGATATCACGAGAATAAATATAAATATAAAAAACTATGATATATGTGTTTAAAAAAAATTTCATTTTACAGATTAATAATAATTTAAATTTGTAATCGGTGATTTCCTAGGCTTGTACCAATTTTTACCCCCAGATTTTGTTTTTATTTTAATAAAAATTCATTTTCAATCAGTTAATTCAGATGTTTTATTTTATTTATTTAATATGGATTAATTTAAATTATAGAAAAAAATAAGGCATTGATTATTTCAAAATTTTGGTCCCTTATTATTATTCATATATTTTTTTTCAATTTTAATTATGATAAATCATTAAATAATTATTAAGTAAACATTCATTGTAAAGGTAATTTTTTCCACACATCTAGCTGGTTTAGGTTCTTAAGATATATTTATAAAAATTTGGTTTATCTATATGTTGATCAATGTGTTCTCTTACATATAATTTTTTTTATTTCAGTCGATTACATTAACGTATTTTCTTATATTGTTTTCATGTGCTGAATTTTGGTATGTTTTGTGTGTTATTGTAAATTTTTATTATGGAACAATGAAAAATACCATTGGTATTATATGAGTTATAAAGTAATATTATTGAAATATGTTTATTTGACTAAAATAATCATATTCTAAAATTAAATCAATAGAAAAAATCATGCATGTATGGAATGCATGACATGCGATATGCATGAGAGGAATTAAAATGATGAGGAAAGTCAAAAACCCATAAAATATCAAGGATTTAGATTATTAAAAAAAACTGAACAATCTTCAATATCAATATTAACAATGTGGATGGGTCATAATAAACTTTAGGATCCATTAATCATTTTTATAAGACTTATAGAATATAGATGGAATAACACATAGACTTATATATTAAATCTTAATTTTTAGGCTATAATATTAAAGGAAAAATTAAAATGTTGATAACTATAGGAATGGATTTTGAATTATTCATTATATGGATCCAGATAATTTTATTTTTAACCATTTATCAATGGGTTTTTGATAAAGAATATATTTTCATTAATTTTTAGATTATAATTTAATGAAGTTATATTGATTAATTTTATATTTTAAGACCAATAATCACTAATTTAGTTTGTAGGAAAATATTTAAATTTATCATAAAATTCCCAAAATAGTGGGTTTTAAATTAATTTGTGGACAATTTATTTATTTTATATAGAAAATCATTAATATTGGGTGTTTTAATATTCAAGAAGTATGTTTTGATAAATACATATAGATTAATTGATGAATATAGAAAAGGAAACATCTATGGTGTTGAATAATATGATTAAGGATCAAATAAATTAGGTATATTTTTGTAACGCATTGATTTGTAAAGGTTATTAGGATGAATATGTAAATGTCGAAAGATCGTATTTAAATGTTTCCAACCTAATATGTAAGTGTCTTTATGAGCCACACTGTGAAAATGTGAAAATGGTCTATTATATAAACATCCCAAGGAATGGTATTTAAAATTAACATATAAGGATGAATAATATTCAAGGATTGGAAAAGTATAGATCCCATGTATAATACAAAAAGGCCAATTTCACAACATTTATAGGTCATCATAGAATATCCTACATGTATATAAAGAGAAGATAATATTTTAATGTAATGTTGCTAAATAATAAATTTAATTGTTATAACTCATACATACAAGATATAAAGATCAAATGGGTTTATGTTAGATTATTTTTGAAATAATGAGCAGAAAAATTGGAAAAAAATGGAATGCATAAGGGTTTCTCAAAGAAAAAATATAGAAAAATAAAAATTTTCATAGATGACCTCAAACTGAAGGTTTGATCATATTATGTGTTTGATATGTTTAAAGTAGTATAAACCCCCAAATATAATTTGGTAAGGATAAACACACCTTGAATTTTTAGGGGTGAATTGTAGAGAAGTAAAAATATCTAGATGCACACACCATGGAACAAAAACATGACACAATATCAATGATAGAGGCATGAGAAGAAATAAATGTGGGTTAAAGTCATAATATAATATTATATTATGATTACAACAAGAAATTTAACTTTCTCAATAAAAAATATATCACTCAATTGTAAAAATATTCATGAGAAAATATCATTTAAGATTTAGAGGATATTGGAAGATAATGTAACTATCTTTTTGAGAAATAAAATATTATATATTTATATTTCACGAATTTAGTTGTTGACCAAGAAATATGTCACGAGGAAGGGTGTCACACCATGTAGGTTTTTATTGAAATTTTTGTATTAATAGTTTCGAACATAACTATGAATAAAAAGATGAATAAAGAATCCATGTTCTGATATAGTAACAATATATAAGGTAAAATTGAAGAAGGAATGTTTAAGAAAAAATGGGATTTTAAAAGAATAAAAAACTATGAAAATCATAGAAGATATCGTCCATGTGTAAGGATAATTTAGTGCAAGTATATCATGTGAAAAACCCATTCCCATGACAAAAAAATGTAATATATTCCTTAAAATGATATTTAAATCATTTATTTATTTAAATTATGTTGGGTTGGTTATTATATGGTTGAAATTTTGGGGTAACTATGTTATTTTATTTTTACATTCATTTTTTCCACAAATTTTAATAAATAAAAATGCATCTCTAACACCTATATCAATTTCATTTTTATTTCAATTTCACCTCTCTAATGCTCCTGATTTTGATTAATTACTTCATGGGGTGATCTTTGTGGAATCATTAATTTTGTTCATGATTCTCAAATCACAATTTAAAAATATTTTATTTCATTTTTAATAATCTAGTGGGTGTTTCAAGGATTAATGTTGAGATTGTTTTCCTATTTATGGTATTATCGATTTTTTTATTCTCTACAAACACATTAATTCTTTCCATTTTCTTATGTATCCATTCATATGATGGATTTTTATTTTTCATGATATTAAATATAATATGATAGAGCCAGGTATTGAATGTTATCACATTATCATTTGAACTGTGTTCATTATTATTTACTAATAAAAAAGGTGAGATTTGGTGTGCCTTAGGGATATCCATGGCATGCTATGTTTCACACTCAATGTAGAGGATAATATCTCACGTATAATAGAATTAATTGTATAATTAATTATAAACTATTATAATATATAATGTATTATAAATTTTAAAAAACTTCTTATTCACTATATTTTAAACTAATTATTTTCATTTTAGTATTTTTATAGTTATATTTTTTCCCTTGAATTCATATGACCACACCCCTTCCATTTATCATTATTTTTAAAATTGAAAAAATATGAAAAATATAATACATTTAACAAATAACGAGTGGTGAAAAATGTAGCATCCCTATTATATTACTCTAATCATTTATCATTACAAACTATTAGAAAAATGTAATATTTTGTTCTACACCATGATTGGTCATGTCATAAAATTTACATCGTTTCAAGGGAACAGATGAGTTGATTACTTTTAATTTCTTCCACTATTTATAATTAGATTTCCTTTTTGTCATAAAAACAAAAATAATGTGATTTATACCATAATGTATTCAAATTTGTATTAATGTGTATAGACAAACTTATACTCTTAGATTAATATATAAGAATAATATATTTATGATTAGAGATAATAATAGTTACAATTTTTTAGGTAAGACATGCAGGACATAGGAACCAAATTAATTTGATTGATTAATATCTTATTGTATCCAATAATTAGTAGTTGATGCCCCAATAACAAGTGAAATTGGTGCATGAAGTGTACCCATATATTTTTAATATTTAAGAACCTAAGGAGGATATGAAGAAAAAACTTAATTTCATTTTGGAATCTCACTCAACAATTTCTAGATGAAATTCAAACGGAGTTATAGGTAGCTAATACACATATAGGAGATTAACAATATTTGCATGAGTTCTGGTATCATTTTATTAGAAGGTAAATTCCATGTTACTATCAAATATTGCAACAATAATAATAATAAAACACTCTTCCACACATTAGCATTGGGAGAATAAAACCCCAAAGTATTATAGTTTTACGAATTGATAGAGAATATTGTCTACTAGGCAGAATTTTAGATAAACCAACTCTATGAGTTACATTTAAAAAAAGAAGAATTAATATCCAAACTAATTAAAAGAGATAATATTCTCTTTAAATCATTTTCATTTGATTTCATTGGAATTTAATTGATTATTACCTCAAACTTATTTATGATCTTATATTTTTATAAGATGTAAATTTCCCTAGAAAGTTATAAAGAGAAGAAAACTAACCCATGAGGAAGATTTTAAGCTCATTGAACCCGTTGAATATTTACTCTAGTGATTTAATAGAAGTTTACTAGCGTCTTTTTTGAATGAAAATGAGCTAAAATATTACCAACATAAAGGGATATATTTTTGTCTAAATTCCTTTTGTTTTAATTTAACTTATCTAGTCCTACTAATTGAATTTCTTATTAAAAAATAATTTTATTCATTACACAATGAGGAGGAAATATATATTTAAGAGGATTCCATACATGTAGTGATATTGGTAGAATATGACCCATAATTTTTCCAACCCCCACCATGAAATATGTATCACATTAAAATTGAGATGGAAATGAAGAACACTATTAATGGGAGCATGTACACCAACAACATTTGGAAAAAGAACTAGAAGAATAATGTGAAACACCAAAATAATTTACAATATTTTCATTTTCAAATAAATTATATATTATTTCTATAATTATTTATATGTCCCACCATGGTAATCTTATGCTATAAACAATAATGTGTTTGATTGTGTTACACACAAGACCAAGTTTTAGTGAACAAGAATATATTATTAAAATATTTTTATTTAATATTATAAGATATAACCTAGAAGTTATGTTTATGATTGAGAATAATATTAAATGAATTATGAAAATATATGGTTTAATTCATTATTCAATTTATTTGGAAATAAGATAAGAACAAATTTTATATAATAAAAATATTTTTATAAAAAAACTATTTTTATGCTCACAAATACATTTTATCCTAATAAATTAATTTAATTAATATTGTTGAATTATATTAATAAAATATATATGTTATATATTCAGTAAAATATTATTAACATTCATTGAATATATTTTATAGGTATAATATACGAACAACCACATTATTACACATACAAACAGATATTTTTATAAAGGTGATTTTACTACCTTTTGACAGAGAACCTAGTTTAAATCCAATTTTAACTATTTTATATTTTTACTTAAACAAAATAAAATTTTTATTGTAAATCATAATATAAAAAATTAATTTAGATTATTTTTTCTCATAACTTTCATGTTTTGATGAATTATTTAAAATATTGCATTTTAATTGAAACCAAATTTTTCTTCTAAATAATTTACAGTGTAAAATTATATTTTGTATTGGTTTTAAAGTATAATTAAATCCATTTTTTCAATTAATATAACTTAGGAAATTTTAATCAATTTTTAATTTAAATTGGTTATAAAAACATTTTAATATTTTGGATGTTTTAACTTTAAAAACATGTTTTATCTTTCTATCAATGGGAAAAATTATAAATTAATTTTAACAAATTATGTGTTTTGGATTTTTGAAAAAATATTACATATTTTTAATAAGTGGTTCCAAATTATTTAAATACTTTTATCTTATTTTTGGGAAAATGAATAGAAAATCTAATACTGTTTTAATTACCACATGTTAGGGTAAATCAAGTAATTATAATTAAAAATAATATTATAAGAGAAATAAAATTTCCCTAAAACTTGTAAAAATTTTATTGGATGATATATTTTTACCAAATTCATATTTTTTCTAATATTATATCTTCCTGGAGAAACTTGGATGATATTAATGCTTTGGATGTATTTTATTCTACGAGATATCCAATATGTCACACACTTGTTTTTAATAAGTATTAATGTTTTTATATATGGTTGTTATAAAGATATAATAGAATATAAATAATAATTGTTAATCTAAAATTTTTATATTAATCATGTTAATTTGTTTTTTATGTAATGAATAATTAATATAATGTTTTACACAATAATGAAATAGTAATTGTTTAATTAATAGACATATTAAATAAATGATATTATAAATAATAAAATAAACATAATTTTAAATAATTAATTTCTTACAAAGATCGTTTAGATGAATCCAACATTTTAGTGGTTTTTAGAGGTACTGGATATGTTTTATATTATTTTTATGATATTTTTAATAGTCATGTAAGGAATAGTGTAAAAATTGATACTAATGATATTTTAAAATAAATATTTCATATATCAAATGATATAAAATTTATAAAAATAGAAGATTTTAAAAATTATTGGGATAAAGTGGAAATTTTCATCTATGACTCATTTATGGATCTTTTATCATTTTCTAGTAACTATATTGACCCATAATTAGTAAATGGAAAATTAGTCAGGCTAATAGTAAAAATGTTTAACTAATGGTTAATGCCAAACAATAAGTGTAGAAATAGGACCTAAACATGTATTAAAATTATTTTTTAAAAGTTTTTCGACCAATAAAAATTTTACCTTATAAATAAATTAATTTAGTTATATTTTTTAATTGAATATTAGTTTATATTAATTTAATATTATCTAGAGTTTCCAAAAGATCCCCTTTCCTAAATTATAAAAGTGAACCTCCTCTCTCACTTTCTCTCACCAATTTTACCCAACTATATTGTCCATGTTTTTCCAAAATAATCTCTCAACTTCACTAGACTCATCCTATAATCCGTAATTTTATTATAAATCCATCTGACCAATCCCTTTGCTTAAAACCAAAAAGAGTTACCCAAGGAATTGGAAAACTCTTTCATCAAGCTATTTAGTTTTATTTTAATTCTCCAACCACCTCACCTAAACTTATTACATTATTATATAAAATCACAAGTATCCTCAATATACTAATATGTTTTTATGCTAAGGTTTTGACTAGAAGAAACACATAATTCAATCTAATAGGTAAGTGACAAACTGTTTATGTGTAGCGTGAACTACCACCTCACAAAATAAGGATTGTCTGTTTTTTTACTTTACCAACATTCATAGATCATAATTATGATGAAAAATGTATTTACATATGAAAAATGTGATAATTATTATCTATTTATCCTTATGAAATTCTTTTATAACACATTCCCTCATGTTTTCCATTTTTTATAAATATGATAGCATTGTTTTTGGAAATGTGGACTACTACCTCCTCAAAGAAATGTGATTCATTAAAGATATAAATATAATATATAAAATATGGTTTTAACAATCCTATGTGACATTTAAGAAATAAATATTATTCTTAAATTAAAATATACTTATATGTTATTTAGTTTTAATTCTTTTCTTATGGAAATAAAATGAAGGAATGTTCAAGCATATGTACAGCCTACCGTCTCCATGAATGGTGCATTTCATTTATTATATCCAAATTTTATCGAATATTATAAATACATATATATATATATAATATAAAATTTAAATCATTTTTTATAAGAGGGATTTTATGAATCTACTATATATTTACTATTAACAACAAATAACAAGTCAAAACTTACCCGATAAACTAGACAATTAACACTCTTAATAGTGTAAATAATGAAATAAGATTAACCAAAGAGTAATAATATATTATAATATGATCCTATATGATATCATAGATTTTAATATTGTTTTATAACAAGTTATTAACACAATTAAAACTATTACACAAGTGGATAAAGGATGATCACTCAAAAGGGAATACAAGGTAAGGGATTTCATCTTAATTTACATTTAGTTGAGACTTATTTGTTGTTATGAAGCAATTTTCTTTTACACAGTGTATATAATTCCCTTGAAAATATCATATCATGAATCTAATTTTAATAATTAGATTCTAGGATTCATCTTATGTTATTATATCATTGATATTGTGATTGAAATGTTTCAAAGTGGTATGGGACACTTTTGAATGTTTAAGGATTATTTTCCCAAAAAATGATTTAATTATATTTTAGTGTAATTTTAATTCATCAATATTAACAACCATAGTTTTTAACTATCCCCAACTATGGAATATTTGAAAAATAAGTATCCTTTGTTCGATATAGATATTTGATAATCCATATTGTTTATTATTTCAATCACTTATCTGATATGAGGAATGATTTGGACATGCATGACATAGGTTGGGCCTGATTATAGATAGCCCCTCAATGAATTTGTTTTCTCATCATACAATATAGTTGGAAATAATATAAGTGTTTTTACTTGATATTCAATACCATTTTGACAAATTACTAAATTTAAAAGGCTTCATGTACCTAGGAAACATTTCTTCTAATAATTAGACATCTCTTTTATTTATACTTGGTTATTATTTATCCATGATATTTTGGAATCAATATAACTATAGATGCATTCTATTCTTAGATTATTGATTTAGATGGAAAGTATTTCAGTTTTATACCTTTCCATATTGATTATGACTTATCTTGTTATTTGAATGGGATGTGTTATCTATTATTTACCTTGCCATGTTGATTTATTTCTACCGATTCAAAATTGCTTCCACTTTAATTACCCTTAATGAGAAATGGAGCTTTCAAAATTTTTGGTCCTATTTTACCTATTTTGTATAGAAGAAATTTTTTAATGAGTTTAATGATTCTAATTATTTATTTTTATTATGTATCATGTTTGTATTTACTATTTCGAAATGTAGTATGAGTATCATATATGCAATATGGAATTCCAAGACTTCTAAACTAGTCGGTCCATTGGGATTTGATTCCTTGTAATTCACAACAATATAATAAAATAATGCACTAGCTCTGGGATTATGGGGTCAGGGAATTATAATTGGTATCCAAGTAATCTCAGTAGGAACATGGGAAACGAGATTCAGAAAACATAGATAAGTGACCATTACTGTAATATAGACATTTAGGATAAGTAGTGAATAACATCCTAGAATTTTGTTAAGGTAGAGATTATGTGGGTCTTACTAGAAATGATTCCTTCTATGAATACTACATGTGGATGTGGTTCTGGATCAAATGTTCCTATGGGTAACAACCAAAAAATGTTGCATTGTGTTGATCTCAGCATAACCTGGTATAAAAAAACGGACTTGACTGTGCACTTGGGTTGACACTCCCATGGGATATGATTATGATAAATCACATTTTTTTTTCAAACCATTAAGTATTTAAAAATAAAGATTTCAAAAAATGAAACCAATATTATGATTATGATATTTCCATCACATAAATTTTTCAATTTATGTTAATTATTTCATTAGTTTTAGGAATATAAATTATTTTTCATAATGATATTATCTAATATAGTGTATTCCACTGTTTATAAATGGAGCGTTAAAGGAAAAATCATATCAATAATCATGGAAAATGTAGATATTTCCCTATTGAAGAAAACAATATATCTGATTTTGGAATGGAGTAAATTATGACCATACATGGGTACATTAATTAAGTTATAGAAAATAACATTTCTTGAATAGATCAACCTATTCCATAATTATATTCTCTAACATTGGATCACATTTTGGGATAGAGGCCCCCACAATTTTTTGGGAATACTGACCTAATGGAAGCAGAGAAGTCGATATAGTCATTGGAGAAGGTATTTATGAATTTGGGATGTGGTGAAAAGCAATTCATTACACTCATACTATATTGTATTAATGGATATGCTGATCAATGGTGGTTGTTGATTGAGAATATAAGGGAAAAAGAAGAAATAGAAATCATGGAATTTAGAATGTTTAATGTGACATTACATGATAAATACTTCCCTCGTGATCAAAAAACATAGATGAATACAAAATTCCATAGTTTAATGAAAAATGAGGAAGAATGTGTTACAGATTATGAAGCTACATATACCAGGCCATCAATGTATACTATAGATTTAATACGCAACATATAATGTACTATTTATTATTTATTTTAATAAATTAAGCCATGTCTTTGATGGGTGACAGTGTCTTAATCATATTCTTCACATGATGAAATATTTTTAAGGATATCTAGAGAGAGATATAATTATCCAGGTATTGTGGAATCAAAGGGATATAAGAGAAGAATATGAAGGAAGATAAAATAACGTATTAAGGGAAGAAGGGGAAGAAGTATCTTACCAACTGTAATAACTATGTAGAAAATAACCCAATGGAATTCTTACATGTTTTGGGAGTATGTTATATGTGAAAATAGAAATATGACCACAAAAATAATGAAAAGGGAAGAAGGAAAATGCCACAATTAAGTGTTACAACTATAAGGAGACAAGGCACTATACAAATGAATACCCCAAGCATCAAGGAATTATACCTCTGAAAAAGATTAGGGATCATGGTTAGGAATATGTTATTGACCCACCCAAAGATGAATGATTAATGTGATAATGTATTTGGATATACTAAATATGTTATAAAAGTATTTTATTGAGTATGGTATCATCATATGAATTATAGAATATATAAGGATTGTACTGTAGTAATTTTTTATAAAGGATTTGAAATCATGTGTTGATTTGTACCTATAACTAAGGAAAGAGATTTAGTACGAAGTTAGAATTTTCGGAAAACACATGGTTTAAGGAAACCTAATCCTTAATATGTTCCTAATTTTGAGATAATTATGTTGGATAAAGAGATAATTGATATGGAAAAAGTAAATTAGATATAACTAACTTCCATATAATTTATTATACAGATTTGGATCACAATACATAGAAGGTTCATAAGGTTAATCATTGGTGAAATGGTTTAAATCGAGCATTGGGTGAGGATTTATTGAATATTGTATTACATCACCATGTGATGAAACCTGTGAAAATAAAATAAATTAAAATTGTTCATGGAAAAAAATATGATTGTTCTTATAAAAACACATCAAGTATGTTTTTTACATATACCCCTAGAAGGTTAAAGAATTTATCAATTCTATGAAAAGGGGATTAAAACCTAATTTTTTCCTCATTATCATCAGTTATTTAATATAAATTTCCTTTATTCACACTTATTGTTTATGGTTTTGTGTTCATCAACTTTCTCATTAACATGTTCTTTATCACTCTCCAGTAGAACATGATTGTTATATTTCTCTTCCATATCAATGTTTTAACTAACATTATCCTATTTTAAATCCTAGATTTATGGTGGTCATCTTGTTTTTTCCTCTTATTAAGTGGATGTGTTATTAACCCTTTTTACGATATGGTTTTTTAAACCATTGATTATATTTAAATATCAATCCCAGAATACAAAAATCTAGTTTAAATTGTGAGGACACAATTTAATTATGCTTAAGATAATGTTACATGAAAATACGTTACAATATATTCATTTTTTAGTAAATTAAATATTATTTTTATCTTTATTTATACATAAAACCATGATAAGCTTACACTACACAAAATAATGGGTTGTCTTTCATTACACGAATGACAATGTTTTACTGAACTATAATATATTATTAAAATATTAATATTTAATACAATAAGATATAAAATAGTTGTTAAGTTGAGGATTTTGAATAATATAAAACAAAATATTAAATTATATTCTTGATTTCATTGGTTTACAATTAATTATAAATGAATATATGAACAAATTGAATATAATCGTAATGTTTTTATAAAAAATATTTTTTTCTCACAAATGAATTTTATCTTAAAAAATTAAATCAATCACTATTTTTGAATTATATTAATGAAATATATATTTTATATATTCAATCAATATTTTTTGCATTAATTCAATATATTAGATATCAATAATTTTTGATTTAACCTAATTATATACATAATGGCCTATATTTTTATAAAGTCTAATTTACCACCTTTAGACGGAGTGCCTATTTTAAATCCAATATTAGACACTTTAATATTTTTTATTTGAAAAAAATAAAATTTTTATTTTAAATAGAAATATTAATATTTAAATTTGATTAATTTTTGTTATTTTTTTTGATAATATTTATGTTTTTATGAATAATGATAAAATATTTCACTTTATTTGAAAAAAACATTTTCATCTAAATAATTTATAGTATAAAATTATATTTTAATAACTTTTAAAGTATAATTAGTTATAGTTTTTATCATTTAAGATAATTTATGCCATCCAAATCTATTTCACATTGATTTTTAATATAAAAATATTTGAAGCTTTTGAACATATTCACTTTAAAACCCCATTTTCTTGTTCTATCAACAAGATTAATTTGAAATTATTCATTTGAAATTAATTATTTTGAATTTAGAAAAATGAATTCTATATTTGGAATATGTGGGTCCATATTATTTAAATAGTTCTATTTTATTATTTTACATATGAGTAGTAAATATAATAATATTTTAATTACCACAGTTAAGGTTGAATCAAGTAATTAATAGTAAAAAATATATTTTATGTACTGTACGATTATCCTAAAACTTCTCAAAATTTTATTTAATGATCAAACATATGCAAAAATAAATTTTGGGCCTATTTAATGGCTACATGAAGACACTTGGACTACATTAAGGCTTGTATTGTATTTTATTCAAAATAAAGTCCAATGTGCCACACTCTGGTTTTTTATAAGTATACAATTTTTAATATTTTGTTATTAATGAAGATATAATAAACTATAAATATTAATTAGAAATATAAAAATGTTTATAATCAACATTTTAATTTTCTTTTAATTTTCAGGGAAGAAATAATTAAAATAAAGGCTTTCAAAATGATGTTGTAATAATTGTTTAAGTAATGGACATATCAAATAAAAGTTATTATAAATAAGATAATAAATATAATATGATATAATTAATATCATACACATTTTTTTGAATAATTAGATATAATAGATATTTTATACAATCATTGGTTTTATTTTATCTTTTTTTAAATCTCATGTAATGAATATAGTAAAAACTGACACTAATGATATTTTTAAAAATATATTATTTTATTAAATGATATAAAATATAAAAAAATTTAAAATTCATCCATGTGATTGGTATAAAGTTTAAAACTTCATCCATGACTCATCTATGGTTCTTTATTAATTTTATAGTATCTATTTTAACCCATAAATAATAAAAGTCCATATTGTCACAGTAGGAGTTAAAAGTTTTAACTAAAAGTGAAAGCTGAAGGATAAGGGTATGAATGTGTCCTAAACATGTGTAAAAAATATTTTTTGAGTTGATTTAGAATAATTATCATATTATATTATAAATAAGTCACTATATATCCATTTTAAAATGAATATTAATTTATATTAACGTAATAGTTTTCGAGTTTCCAAAAGTGCCCCTTGCCTCAATTATTAAAAGGAACCTCCTCCCTCACTACCTAACACCACTTTGAGAATTATAGACCATAAAAATCCAGACAAAATAATTTCCAAAGTTGTATCCCCTAACACATGAATCCTTAATTGTTTCATAAATCCATCTATTAAATCCCTTTGGGACAAAGCATAATGAGCACCCAAAGAAGAGGTAACATCTTTCCTTAACCTCTTTAGTTTTATTATCATTATCCACCCATAAAATCTCATTATTACCTTTTTATATAACCAAATCAATATAATAATTATAATGATATGTTTTTATTTTATGTTCTATACCTACACTTACACAAAGTTTCGGTTAATGGGAAACAAATATACTCTTTATGTGTACGGTGAACTATCGCTACAAGAAACTATCACTGTTTATTTTTCAAGTACCAATTTTAATGGATTGTATTATTGATGATAATTATATTTATATATTATATATATGATATTTAATATTTATTTATTTTATAACTCTCTATATTTTTCATTCTATTTTTAATAAATATGATAACATCGTTTGTTGAAGTATAGTCTACGACCACCTCAAATCAACACGATTTTTTCACACAGTAAATGGAATGTATAAATGATAGTGCCAATAATAATTCGTGACATGTATTAAAAAATTATGACACTATATTTATAATATATATATATACATAATTTAAATTCCATTGTTTTAATAAGGAAATGAAAAGAAATTAGTGTTCATGCGTACATAAGACTTACCATCTCCATAAATGGTGAATTTAATTTCATATCTCCAAATTTTATGGATTATTATAAATAAAGATATAATGAATATATATAATATTTTAATATTTTTTAACATTAAATATATTATAAAACCATTAACTAATTATAAGGAACAAAACATAACAACTCAAAACATACATGAGAAATTAGACAATTTACACCCAAAATACTAAGAACAAAGAATGAATGTTAAAAAAGTGTAATAAGATATTATATGATGATAATATATGATATCATAAATATTAATAGGGTTCTTTATTAAGTTATTAACACACTTCAAAACGTTATAAATGCGGTTAAAGGACAATTAACCAAAAGGAAACACACAGTATGATATTCTATCTCAATTTACATTTCATTTAGACATATTTTTTGTTATAAATAAATGAACATTTATATGTTGTATATACTACCATTTGATATAATATATAATAATTATTATTATACTCTGGATATTATAAGTTTCGTTTAATTTTATTCATTCATTGAGATTATTATTTTAATTTTTCAAAGTGATATGGGATACATTGAAATGTTTAATGATTATTTTCCATAAAACTATTTTAATGATCATTAAATGGAAGTCCAATAAATAAAAATCAACAACCATTGTTTTTACTTAGCCTCATTTAGCAAATTACTGATAAATTTGTATCCTTTATTCCAATAGAATAATTAATAAAAATATTTTCTATTATTTGAATTGATTTTTTGATAATTGGAATGGTCTGTAAAAGTAAAACACATGTGGAACCTAGTTATAGGTAGCCCCATATTGTGTAGGTTGTCTTATGAGATGAAATAGTTGGCCAAAATAGATGGGTTTTAACATGATATTCTAAACCGACTTATGAAAGTTCTTGGCAAAAAACGTTCCATGTACCTTGGAAAGATGGAGTCTAATATTTAATCACCCCCCCTTTTGACTTAGTTATTATTTATCCATGATATTTTGGGTCGATATATCTATGGATGGATTATATTTTCAATTTATTGATTTGGATGTATTGTGTTTCATTTTCTTTCATTTTTATATTGATTATGCCTTATCAAGTTATTTTAATGGAATGTGTTATGAGTTATTTACCTTTCTATGTTGATATATTTCCACTAATTCAATAATTATTCTACTTTAAATAACCATACTGATAACATGATCTCATCCATATATCTGTTCTATTTTACCCAATTTATGTAGTTGAAAATTTTAAATGAGTTTAAGGTTTATATTTATTTCTTTTTATTATGTATCATGTTTGTATTTAATATTTCCCAATGTATTGTAGGTATCATGTATATAATATGGACTTCCAATATAGTTAAACTAATCGGTACTTTATGATTTGATTCCCGATAAGTCATGCTATTTTAATATAATAATGCACTAACTTCGGGCTTCTTGGGTTTGGGTGTTACAAAAGTTGTGGTGGTTCACATCACAAAAAACCCACCCACTCTCTAATTTTATAATAACGACTATAATATCCTCTTTGAAGTATGTCAAAAACAAGAAATTATTTTGTGGTTAAAAAAATATATATCCCTTTTTGTTTCCTTTTATTTCTATTTTTTGTTTTTTTCAACAAAATGATTACTTATTTTATTTTTATAGGTTAGTCGAAGGTAAAACCTAGGATAATAACTTAGTATACTCTTCCAAATTAATTATTGGTTGTCTCTATCGTTAACATTATTTTACAAAGGCATATTATTTTTTTATAGTTAAAATAAAAATGCATGTATGTGAAACTAAGTGGTTCTGAGAGGAATTAGATATCTTTAGTTATTTTCACATTTTTTTTTATTTTGATCATTTTTTATTAGGATACCTTTAGATGGATCTGAATTAATTTGGAAAAGAAAATCATTTGTTTATTTTTGGATAAAATTTTATTTAAAAATTAAAGGCTTTAAATTATTTATTAATGAGTTTTAATACATGATTTACAAACTAAAGTTTTATGGTCTTTTGACAAAATGGAAAACACATTGTCATAAGTGAAACCCAATTTTTATCTTACCCATTCCATGAGGTTTTATAACTTTTTAAAAACTTCTGATATTTCTTCTTTTTTTGATTTTGATGCTGAATATCATGAGATATAATTCTTTTTTTATCTTTTCTAAGATATTAGAATTTGAGAATTTTTTTTGAATAATGTTGAAGCATTTTTCTTATTAGAAATCCCTTTTTATGACAGTACTTTTATTTTGGATTTCCATTTACATATGAATCATACTTTTCAAAATAATCCATAAATAAACTTATTAAGATGTTATATTATAGGCCTAAATACAAAAAAACATTCATTAAGAAGAAATGTAATTATAATTATTTAACATAAGTGTGTGGAATCTATGTTTTATTGCGAACTAATCTGAGGAGAAACTATTTTGTGCACTATTTTCTGTGATTTTCATGATTTTGTGATAAAAATTTATGATGTATTGGGGAGGATTAAATATCTTCCAAAAATTGAGTAGGTAAAATGAAACATTTATTTGAAGATCTGAGGTTCTCATTTACCAAAAAAGTATAAAAATTAGTTAAAAATTAACATATTAAATGAAATTGAAATAACATTGCTCAGTAGGTTAGAGATAAGAGAAGAATTAAGTCATTGTTAATGAAATTTAAAATACATTACTTACTATGAGAATAAAATTCTGATAGAGGAAAATCATTTCAATGGTTGATGAATGAGGATATAATTCTTTAGTGAGAACATGGAATAATACATTTTATATAATTTTTGTGATGAAGGAATCCTCATTCATCCTTAAATATTTTAAAATTAAAACATGTTCTCCCTTTCCTATATGAAAACCCATGAAATATCTCATGATTGTATCAAAATAATATTTTTTATGAAGAAGAGATATTATTATAATAATATGTCATTGTAATTCTAGCATGAACATGAGGAACATAAAAACTATATTTTAAAATTACATGAGTGATGATAATTTTTTACATGGTAGGTATAAATTGAATAAGGTTATTTGTAGAAAATTATCATATTTATTTTAAATTGTGATAAAGGAGGGATTTCAGAAACTTTTTGGAAGCATGGTATTTTATAAGTTGTATAAATTGAAATGTTATTTCAGTTCTAACTTGAATATTTTATGTTGGCCTAGGTATAACATGAATTCATCAGAGTGAAATATTTAATTGTGGAAGATTTTAAACTGTGTATATTTTCGTAGTTTCTAATCAACAATTTAATAACATAATCCACATGAATTTCATATTATAATTGAAATTACATTAATTTTATTTTATATGGATATTTATATCATAATTATGAAAATTAACTAAATTAATGATTTTAATTGACTTTGAATATACTTTAGATTATATTACCATTTATAAAAATGAATATATACTATTTTGATATTCAATAATCATGTTTTGAGAGATGAATATAAGTTAAGAGAGGAATACGGATACATCATCATCATAATTGTTGACGAATTCAATAATGGGATAAATATATAAGTGGTAAACTGTATAAGCCTAGATGCATAATTCTTATAATTTTTCATATATAATGTTATCCAAATTATATATAAATGGTAAAAACTAATAAATAGGAGTCCTTTCTAGCAAAAAAATGTACATTTTTTAAAGGCATGATATGAATGAATCCAAAGGTATATTATCTAAATGAAACATAGAACGACTTTTATGATTCTATGTTTGAAACAATATAGATCCCCATTATGATTTATTTAGTTCTCTTTTTAAATACATAAATGTTATCCTAGTAAATGCACAAAGGTTCTTGGAGGGTATACAATTTCAAAAAAGTTTGATCCTTATTGAGATATATAATAGGTGTATACTCATACTTAAGGGTTATCAAAATAAAAATGATATACCTGAGATTAATTCTAAAGGAGTGAGAAGGAATCATAAAAAAGTGATGAAATGCATGAGTTTTACTCTATGAAATAGAGAATAAAATATAAAATTTCTCATAACTCCTTAAACATAAGTGATGGCCTACTAATGTTTTTAAGACTTTTATAATAGGTGAAAAACTCTATAATTCCATGGGAAGGATATCCATTCCATGAATATTCTTGAGTGAATTATATAGGTAGTTCATTCTCATATATTGTCATTTTGTTGGAGAATATCATACACGTAAAAGCTAGAAAATTTAGATTATAATACTCAACATCTTTCTTAATACGGAACTCATTGCTTTAAGAGAACCACAATATACTATTAAAATAATATTATTTATTACTACAATTTTCACCTTGTAATTGGATTATATAGTATGAATATTATTAACTAAATTATGAAATGTATTTAAGATTGTTTTATATAATTTATTAATTAATAATATATTTCAATGAAATTTTCAATGAATTCATTTTACATATCAAAAATGAATTTTCTTCAAAACTAATTTTATTTCATTTTGTGTTTGGAAGTGATAATTAATTTCATCAAATATTAGAAATATTATTTCATAAATTTAACAAAAATTTTGAAATAATTATATCAAAATTAACATACTATGAAATATTTGGATTTTTCTAATGTGAATGATATTTCAATAAATAGTGAAAATACTAATTTATCAAATAATCTCAATTACATTCATTAAATAAATAAATTTAATAATCAAATTACATTATGAATTTGTATTAATGTTAAATATTATATATTTTATTTATAATAATAAATTTAACTCCATTTTAATATTCCTTATTCATTATTTTGATGCAAGTTGATTTTTATGCTTAAAAACACATTTTTTTCTAAAAAATATTTTCTGTTGAATTTTATGCATTTAAATTAAAATAAAATCATAAAATTATAATGATATAATTTTTAAAAATGCATAAAATGTTTTTCATAATGATGTTAAATTTTTTTAAATAAGTCTCTTTTATTTTTTGTCATTGTGAATTGTAATTGTGATATATATTTGTCACCTAAGTAAGGGTAAAATTGGAAAACACGGTTCAAACGATTAGATATGATCTCAAAATCCAGGAAAAACATTGAATTATTTCATTTATTAGATAAATTAAATAATAAACCTAAAATATTTATGTTATTTTTCATTTTTTGTGTCATTTTTCTTTGATAGTGATATTTTTATTATTTTAAAAAATAGAAATTCTAAAATTTCACTCTCTTTATTTTAATTTATTTTATATGTTCAAATATAGATAAAAATATGTTTCTAATTTATATTAATTGTTATTTTTACAATTATTAAATTTTTTAATTTTGGTAATTATATTTAATTTTTTAGAATTATATAATTACTTTAAATTCTATTACAATGATTACACATCACATGTGAAATTATGGGAATCTTCGAAGTAACTTATTTTAAAAAAAATAAAATTTATTTTTTTGGGATGAATTATGGGTCCATAATTATATCAAAATTAATAATAATGTATTATTTAGGGTGAAAAATATAAATTTATAGTTCCATGTTTTGCTTGATGTATTTAAAGTCAAAAAAATAATAGTGTCAAAATGAGTATAATGATATATTATAAAAAAATAATATTTTAATAATTTATTTAAAAAGAATAAAAATATTTAATTCAGAAATGTATGATCATAAATGGTATGAAATTTTATATATTTTACATTTAATAAAGAAATTAACCATGTATGTAAAATTATAATCCTTTAAGAGTTAAAATTTCATTACTCTGGTTACGGTTAAACATTTTTTACAAAACGGTTAAACTGAAAGATAAGGGTTTAAATGAAATTAAAACATTATTAAACCACATTGGTTGGTTTTATTGAAATATTACCCTTACCAACGTAGAATAAGGGTCATTTTGTATCATCTTAATTAAAATAGTGTCTTAATAATATTTTAGAACCATGAAAAATTACATGTGTGCCGCTCACATCAATTATAAAAGGACACCCTCCCCACTCTTCTTTACACAACAATGAAAATCATATCCAGAACAAAAAAAGAAAAATATCTTATCAAATTCTCAATAAATTTATTATATATTTTTTCTTCTAAAATTATTATGACAAGGGTCTTTTAAAATGGATCTAAAAAAAGTATACTAAAGAATAGGTAATAGGCTTTACCAACTCTTTCAAGTTTATTTCTTCTTCTACTTCCTATAATTTTTTTATAAAAATCAAAAAATCAAAAAATAATAAATATATAATCATATATATATATATATATATATATTGATATTGATATTTTATTAGTATTATTCTAAACCAATTTTCCATCTCATTTCTATCCCAACCAAATTGAAAACATCGCTTGTGTGTACGTACGACTTACCATCTCTACATAACAGCATAATTCAAATTTCATCACCACTTTACATGGATGGTTATAAATATATATATAATATATAATATAATATAATTATGAAATAAAAATTCTTCTTTTATTATAACAACACCTCTCTATACTTTCCATCTAATATGTTTGTAAATGTTAACAACACACATATGTACATTTGAACTACCACTTCCAAAAAGCGATGTGATTTTTTTTTCATTTATGATTTACATATATGGTAAGAATAATTAATTTAATTAATAAATATTATATATATTATATATTAATGATTATATAATTGTGTACTATTATTTAGCAATCTTTCATTGAATGATTTGAAAAGTGAAAACAACGTTATGCATGCGTACAACCTACTGTCTCCTTGAATGGCATAATTCATTCTTATCTCTGACATTTATAAATCAATATATATATATACACAAACACATATACATATATAATGAAAATATATTATATTTATATAATTATTATCATTATTTATATTATTTCACTATAACCAATGTTGAACAACCCAAACTACTGAATCAAATTCTCAGAAAAAATGATACAGTTGACACCCATAAACAAAATATTTAATAAGTTATTATTAATATATATGTTGAGAAATGTTATAATTTTATCATATGTGATATTATACGTATTTAAATGAAATTTGTATATAATTATTTTTAAATTAAAATTTATTAAAATTTATTTTAGATCACTTTCGAATAAATTTAAACTTGAGGTAAGGAGATTCCTAATTCAATTTCTATTCATTGGGTTATTATTTTAATTAATTGACTATTTTATGCCATTATTTTGTGTTAAAATCCCTATTATTGTATTATATTTTGTTTTTAGATTTTTTTATTTATATTTTTTACATGTAATAACTTCCTTGATTAATTATTACTTTAATGATATGATTTTTGTATTGTATTTTGTCTCAATTTTCACTCTTTTGAAACATATTTGGTATTACACACATATTTATTTTTATAAAGTGTATATACTTCCCCTTTGATTAATTTTTCATTTATATCTAATTTTTAATAATGGCAAATTTTTTTATTCAGTTTTATTATTTCATGGTGTTATAATTTAAATTTTACTAATGAGGTAACAATTTATTTTACAATATCATATTTTTAGGATTGATCATATTTTTATTAAATTAATATTATAATATATCCGTCATAAGATTAATCTATTTTATATTCTTTATAAAATTAAGGTGTTTCCAAAATTTCATCCAAATTTTATCCCCTTGTAACTTGAATCGTGTATGTAAATGTTTATAAAATGATCTTATTTCTATTTCGATCAGCTATAATTTTTTTCAATGTCCATAGTTTTCAAAACTATTCTGAAAAATTCCTTTTATTTTAACAAAATTATTTATTAAGGAAATTTTATCTTATCCTTGAAATTTGAAATTTTTTTAAAGTAATTATATATATTTTTTATCCCAGTTTCATTTTTTACATTCTTTATAAATATTAAAGAGAAATGGTTCGTTTTAACATATATGGTGTTAACAGAATTTCCCACAACCATAACCATTTTATTATATTTAGATTATATACATGTTTTCAAGGGTTTTAAAAAAAATATTTAATAAAAACATAGATTAATTTTTCACTTTTATTTGTTTATTCTTTTAAATATATTATTTTATTAGAAAACCAATATTTTTAATGAATTCATTGTCTTTATTTTTATATGATTAGTGTTTTTCATCATATTTCTAATAAAATGTTTAATTTATTATAATCATCATTAATTGGAGAATAAATTTCTCTTAAATATCTACATTTTGGTATAATGAATTTTCTTATTTATTAAACAATATACAATTTCTACATATGGTGTTTTACAATGAATGTTATTTGATTGGTGGTGAAATATTGATATTCTATATACATTACTTAATATATATAATATTTGACAATTAATATAGTTTATGAATTATATTAATTATTCAATATATGATAAATACATTGGAAATGAAATGATTAGTGGATCCCAATAATAGATAACACTTTGATGCAACGAAAGGTCTCATGAGAAAAATAAGCTAGCCAAAATTATTACGTGGATTTTTAGTGTATACCTAACCATTGACTTGATGTCTTGGAAAAAGTCTTTCATAATAAATATATCATGATGTGTTAGATCAGGATGTCCAATATTATTATTTTCCATCATTAGGAATTTCTTATTATTATCCATGGGATAATTTTATTAATATTATCCATTGATGCATTTCTTGGTCATGTTATTGACTAAATGGAATGTGTTTTTTGTTATTTACCTTTATATATTGATTATTTCTTATTTACTCATGGATGATTACATTATATGTAACCCTTTTTGAGAATTTGAACTCACCACTTTCTTAGGTCTTTTTTCCCCACGATTCTAGAAACAATAATATGAACTATATAAAATTATATCCTACATAGAGTAATGATGATCCTAATGAAAATACTTTGTGGTATTTTTATGTTCTCAAATATAATGTGATATTAATGTATTCATATAGTGTAATAAGGCTTTTAAAATATTTGGTACTTTAGGATTTGATCATTTGTATCTAGAACTAATTAATAAATTAACCATTGACTCTATATAACCGGGGTCAGGTTCATTACAATTTGTATGAGATAATATTTAGTATAAAATATGGATATTAGATATATAATAAATATAGATTAGGTAACATAACCCTATTATAGAATTTGAAGATAATTCTATGTATACTGTAACATCCTGATGTTTTATAAGGTAGATATTAGGGTGTATTCATTTAAATACATCCGTGTATGGATACTATATGTGTACTTATTTTGTTACAAATGCATTTATGATTAATAACATAACAATATATAGTCAAATTTATCTTCTACATTATTCTGGTCCTCGGTGAGTATGCCCTTATTGAACACATATTTTGAAACTATCGAGGATATTAATGGGTTATTTGACATTTTCATTATGAACCATTATGAATGATTTGAATAGATAATGACCATGGAAATGGTTAATCATATGATATCATAAGATTAGAATAATGTGTTTAGATTTAGACATTTTGTAAGTTATTTTCATGATTTCCCACTATAATTTTTATTTATTATATGATGATTTTTAGTTTTAGTCAATGGATGTAACCATAAGGATCCATATTAATGTAAATGATAGAACTCCTAAATAATTAAATGTTTTAAGAGCTAGAATGTAAAATACATTGATTATTACTAACCATTTATCTCATATCACTGGTAAATATAGCTACCTAGAGAAATTTACTAATATATCAAAAAAGAAAAATATTGAGTTTCCTGGATGCTAAGGGGATAAGAAACATGGGAAGAAAATGATTCTACATCCTAATTATTTAAAATATAATAAGTGATTCTTTGTGAAATGTATTAAATTAATAGAATGATTTTGGAAATGTGAAGAATGAGGGTATCAGGTAGTCAACTCCCCATTTAAAAGTAAAGATGATGATATATTAGGAGAAAGAAGTTGTCGGATTGATGTACCTATGTATTTCATTTTTAAAGTTATGATATATTTCTATTTATTAATGAAATTTTTATGTAGATGGATTATAATACTATTTTGTTAATTTAAGGAATTTTTATGGATGGGTTAGAAAATATGAATTCTAGGAATATGTGTTAAAAGTTATTTATAAAAAAAGTGTTTATAAGGTATTTGATGTTGATGTAATTTTGGGTTTATTACAATTATGGAACATTATTTATGGTATGATATCCATCATATTGATAATTGATTTTTTATAATGTGATTAAATATATTTTTAAAAAATAATAATTTATTTGGGAAATGCTTAGTGGATTCTAGAGAATATATGATACATGTATTAAATTTTTTGATATGTGTCATTATGAGTCACTCTATGTATCATGGGGATAAATTTTTAATCAAATCCTTCCGATTTTTGGATAAATAATTTGGTAATACATATTTTAGATGAGTAGTAAGGTTAAATATTCTTAGAATGTATTAATTAGATCATTGGGGCTTATTGTTGAGGTATTAGATATTAATGTACTATATTTATCCATATTGGATAAAATTTTATATATTTTAAAATATTTATATAAATAAGGAATAGGTTTTTTTGACCTTAATATCTGTTAAAATTAATTTTAGAGCTTCACTCATGAGAAATTACCCTTGAATGTTCATTTCTTATAATTAGATATGATGTGTAAATATATAGAAACAAAATAAAAGGATGGAATTATAAATAAAAATTGAAAATAAATCACGTAAAGAAATAATATTTTATTATATATCATGATATTAAAATAATCAATCAAAATTTTGAAAATATCCTCAAAATAGAAATGTTACCCTTTAACCTATATTTTTTATGAAATGATAGACTTTTCACCCCTCAGTAGTTTTAACTTTATTGGATGTTATCTTTCTCAAGATCATGTTCTATATAACTCTATATTATTCCTTGAATGTTAAATTTCTACTCGATGACTATAATTTAACATGGTAGTAATTTTATCCTTCTTTGGGAACCTTATTATGCGTTAATTTTGCTAACCACTATATTTAATACTTCCCTTTTTTCGAAAGATATTTCTTTATCCCTGTATACAATATGGGTTTTAAAAAAATTAAGTTTAAAATATTGAATCATTGAATATATAGATATTTTTTTAATGTATTTGTTTATTTAATGGGATTATATTGTTATTTAAATAAATTTTAAAATACTATTGTCGACAGCTTTCTTAACACACAAATGTAAGATTCAAGAGACCCATAATATACTATTACAATATTATTATTTAATATTACAGTAATCACCAAACCGCAAGATTGATGAGTAGGGATTGGATAATAAAATTTATTAAAATATATATATAATGGCTTTACATAATTTATTAGTAAATAATAAACAAGTATTCAATTTTCATTAGTCATTTTAGACTTCGAAAATCCGTTTTCTTTAAAGATACTTATATTGGATTTTGTGCATGGGAATTATAATTTGAATATGTTGGTTTTTTAAATTTTATTTTATAAAATGAACATAATTTTTTAAATTATCATATCAAAATTAATGTGGGTGAAATTTAGGAATTTTTCTGAGACGATTGATTTTTAAGTGAATAGTGAAAAATACAAAATTTTCAAATAGTCTCGTATATTTTCATTTAATAAATTATTTTGAAAATATAATTATATTTTGATTTTTCTATTAAATTAAAATATAATAATTTTTTAAAATAATCTAATTAATTCCATTTTAATTACCAATTCTCATGATTTATATATACGTTAATTTTTAGGATTAAAAATGGATTTTCTCTAATAATTGTTTTTCATTGCATTGTATGAAATTATATTAAAATTAATTTCTAAAAATTATACATATTTAATCATGTAAAATGGTTCTTTATTTTGAATAATGTGGATCTAATTTGTTAAATATTTCCTTTTTATTTTGTGCCATTATGAATAGTAGACTTCATAAATATTTGCCATTATAGTGGGGGTAAAATCGATAAAACTGATTTTAAACAATGATATATGGGCTCCAAATCAACCAAAAACATCATATTTTTAAATATTATTAGATAAACTCAATTAGAAACATCAAATAAATTATATATATGGTATTTTGGTTCCATTTTTACTTGATACATTTTATTATTTAATACAGAAAATTCCAAAAATGCTATTCTCTTGCATTTAATTTATTTTAAATGTTCACATTGAGATATAAATAATTCTTGAATGAATATTAAAATATATTTTAGTAATTAAATTTTTTTTCATGATGGTAAATTAGTTATAATTTTTAGTGTCATAGAATTACATTAAATTCTTATACAACTCAAGGATGGTGCTTGTGCATGTATAGGAAAAATAAAAGTAAAACATTTTCAAAGTATTAAATCATATGTTTTTTGGAAGAATGATGGATCCAAATTAATGTTTATGTTAATAATA
The DNA here is from genome assembly GCA_963277665.1 of Viscum album. Lineage (NCBI taxonomy): Eukaryota > Viridiplantae > Streptophyta > Magnoliopsida > Santalales > Viscaceae > Viscum > Viscum album. Next base: position 135,979,358 of record OY728162.1, read on the forward strand.
ATTTATTATTAATGTTAAAAACAATTATTTTTTAATTCCATATATTTCATGATGTCATTAATGTCAAATAAAATGAATGGTTTCAAAAATAACATTAATGATGTTTTATGAAAAATAATATAATGTTTAATAATTTTATAAACATAAAAATATTCAAAGTGTAAAAGAAGGAGAATAAATAGTCTCTAATTTAATATAATTTCCATTTATTAAATTTTTTTTATAGTATATGTAAAATTATAAAACTTTAATATTAAAAATTCATTATCACGGTTAAGGGTAAAATTGTTTGACAATTGGGTTATACCAATATATAAGGGTTTAAATGAAATAAAAACTATATTAATCATATTTTTATGGTTTTATTTTTACCTCACCCTTATCACCTCATAAAAAGAGGCATTTTGGAACTATTATTCCATGAAATTGACTTAATATAATATATAAACATTGAAACAATACAAGTGTGCCAGTCACCTCAAATATAGAAAGTTGACCTCCCCTCATGTATTTAAATCAAATTTAGAAACCTATATTGAAAAAACATTGATAAATTAACTTTTATACTTTTCTATAAATAAATTAATGGTTTTTAACTTCTTAAAAAAAAATTATATGGCCCTTAAGAAGGGATCTAAAGGAAGTCTAATGAGGAAGAGGTAATTATATTTACTAGATCTCCCATCTATATATCTTTATATATATCCTATAAATCTGTGATATATATATTAAAATAATAATACATGATAATAAAAATAATAATATGTTATTATGATTTTTTTGAAACCATTATCAATCACTTTTTCATCCTAAAAAAGATAAAACATAACTTGTGCATATGTACTGCTTACTATGTCCTCCAAGCGATGTAATTCACCTTTCATCACCTCATACGTGGTTTTCTATAAATATTAAACTAATTAATATATTTTATATTTATGACATACTTATTATTCTTTAATTAAAATATCATATCAACCTTTTACCATTTAAACTGTTGGAAATTATAATGTTACCCATGCATACGTGTAGGGCAGCCACTTTCCTCAAAGGGATGTGATTCATTTTTCATTTACACATTAAATATGAGGTAATAAGGATATATTTAAATAATATATATGATATATATGACATAATACTTATTTTATAAAGATGAATTATTATTTAACTTTTTTTGTTCAATCTGTTGATAAGGAAAACAACATTCTATCATAGGTACTACCTATCATCTCCATGAACAATGAAAGTAATTTTTATATCTATAACTTTTTTGGATGACTCAAAATATATGAATATATGAATATATATTTGTTAATTTATATTATATTTATAGCAAGATTAATATTATAAAGATGATGTAACTCTAATCAAAATAACAGTACTGGAATAACTAAACAATATTCTCAAAATAGATGACGCATTTAACACCTGAAAATGATGATTTAAATATGAAATTAATAATAAATGGGGTTTTAAATGTCATAAGTGGATTGCACATTATATTATAATTATTTAAATTACTATGGTATATAATTATAATAAATCTAATTTTTTTTACAGATATTATATTTCTTTCGAAGAAAGTCGAACATGCCTTATTGGGCTTCCAAACTCAATTTCCATTAAATGTGATATAATTATATTAAAATAGGTAAGGGTTGGGTTGAAATACAAATAAAATTATACACTAATTCATCTAGGATGTACTCATCATGACTCGAACCTGAGACCTCGTATAGCCACTACCAAGTGATTATATTGTCAACTATGTTATGCCATAATTTTTTTAAATCATCTCTAATTATATTACGTGTTAATTAAACTAATATTTTATGAAGATAGATTTTTTAAATTCAGGAACTTCATTTATTAATTTCCATTTCCGTGATAAGATCTTTGTAAGGGATTTCATCTCAATTTTATCTTCTGTGAGACATATTTTGTGATATGCACCTATATATTGTTATGGCATGTATATATTTTTCCTTTGATGTATATAAAAAGAATATGTATCTATTAATGATGATTAATGTTTTAGTTAATCCTTATTTTTAATGGGTTTATAATTATTTAGTCACCAATTATGTAAGAATTTATTTTATAGTGCATTTGTTTTGGGATTTCTCTTATTTTTATTTAAGGAATATAATTGTATATCATTCATAAAATATATATTTTTTATTATGATATTGATATTTATTGAGTTACCATGTTATCCTCCAACTTTTAATCTCCTTATAACTTATAACAATAAAATTTATGATTAAATAAACTGATCATATTTCCCTATTGATCAGGTATATTTTTCTTCCATGTCTATAATTTTAAAATTTGTTTAACAAAATACCATTTTATTTTCTCAAATGATTTATAATGTAAATTTTATGTTATTATATAATTTTGGAATGGTTTTAATGGAATGTATCTAATTTTTTCCAAAAGGGTTTTTTATTAAATTATAATAATTTAAAATAAATGGTTCCTTTAAATATATAAGACATCAAAAAAATAAGCTTCCACCACAACTATTTCAAAATATTTGGATTATTCTATATTTTTTCAATTTTTTTTAAAATAAACCTCATTATTAAAAATTTATTTTGATTCTTCACATCCATTTTAGTTGTTCTCCAAAATAAATGAATTTATTATAAAACCAATATTTCTAATGAATTGATAGTCACATTTTATATACTGTTATTTTTTAGTTATTATATTTATCTAGAAACATTCAATTTATTGTAATCATATTTCATTGGAAATTACATTTCTCTTAAATATTATTTCGGCCCCAAAGGGGAAGAATTTACGAGTATGGAAAAAATTTAATGAATTATCATATGGGTGACAAGCGGTCGTTTGTTATTATAAAGACATTCACATCATCATATTTTTTTGACCTAATAAATGTCATTGTACTTTAAAGGAGGATTGGAATGACCCCATAGGGACTGTAATGTTTATCCATTCTATATTATAAAAGATGTCACATCGTCAAATGGTCACAACAGGCGATTGTATGGGGTCAAGTTTTTGTGTAATTGGTCTTTTTAGGATATATCTTCCGTGGATTGTCTACATCAGGTTTATTCGTGGAGCCAAAAACACTGAATGACAATGATATCCATGATTCATGGACCTTCCTCCCAATGGAAGGCACTCGTTGGATGACTATTTGGCCAACAACACTTAAGTACTCTGTTGGTCAAGAGGATGGGAGGTTGGGCTCATAGCACCCTTTTGCGGGGAGTTATAGCCTATTCTGGGACTCTCTGGTAGATTTATGTTATGTTCACATGTTCCTAAATAATTATTTTATTCCCAATGTGTGTATCCATGGGCTACCCCTGGTTTGCAGGATTGTATTTGGCATACATGAATTTGATGATATAGAGGCAATGCTAACTTCATCCCTGCAATAAAGTACTCTGGAATTTATCATCCTCCAGGGGGTGGAAGATAACCTGATTTTGTGATTAGATATGTAATATAGTATTACTACGTATCCAAGAGGGATAAATCATAGCCCATGTTGTTTGGGAAACATTTGAATTACGCAAGGAAGATTCACATTTGGGGGGTCATGATTAGATGAACAATTTTGGAAAGGCACCCTTCTGAGATCGGGCCTTTATAAAGGAATACTACTTATCGATAATTTAATTGGAATCAGAGTTCTCATTTTCCAAGATGGGTCAGGGTTACACCTGGATGCCTCCCATTTGGGAGGACATGGTTGGTTGAACCATTTCAAAAGGGAAACCTTTTGAGATTGGGCCTTCAAAGAGGCACCATACATATCATGGTTTGACAAGGAATCATTTTTCTCATTGTTCAAGATGGGTTGTGGCTTACATGTGGAATCTGCCCATTTGTGGGGACCTAGTTTGGTGAACGCTTTCATAAGGATATCCTTCGGTGTTCGGGCCTTTAATAAGTCTTCCTACATGTCTTGGTTTTACTTGGAATTATTTTTCTCATAGTTTAGGACGGGTTGGTTGTGTGGATGTTGTGATCATCACAAATCTATAAAACCATGTGAGTCATAATTATTATGGGAAATAAAATAATGCGAGAGATTTTCCAAACCAAACACCTCCTATTTTAATGATGTGAGAGGGAGAATCTAGAGATAAATAAGAAAAGGCGATGGTGGGAGAGGTTGTGAAGCAATGAACCATTCAATGTGGGATTCCATTGGAGTCCATGTGGCTTGGATCTCAGTATATTAGGTACTTAACTCGGTGGGAGTGCCACAAAATGCGTTTTGGGAAAGGGGAGGAATGTTACCTCTTGTTAAAAGCATGAATGAATATGATTTCTTTGAAAGATCGCTGTTCATCATTTAATGAGAAAGGAATTGATAACCTTTCATCCCTAGAACAGGGTGGTTCATGTCAGCATCCCATGGTTGGACTCCAAGTTACCATGGGAATGTAGACCTAAATATATCCCTGGAGTTTGATTTGTTGTGGGGAGATCCTTTGGTATTCTTCTTACCATGGGTATGTAGACTCAAATGGGAAATCTAATGTTCCTGATGATATAATAATACGGGTCAAGTGACATTGGAAGAGGATTTTTCATGATTCCAGGGGACTGGCTCATGGAAGGGCTATGGAGGGCTGTACGATAAAAGAGGTGCGATATTGGAGATGGAGGGATGAAGGCACAATGGCTCCCCATTCTGCGTACCTTTTTGTCATACAGGATGGGATGACCTCCACATACCATAGTGGTATGCAGGTAGAGGGTCGTCCATATACCGCATTAGTATACAGGTTTTGGCATGGAACACCTCACACCACACTAGTGCACAGTCCTATATATGGTCTTCCATGCTACTTCAGGTTCCTTTCGCATACAGATGAAGTACGGTGTGTAGGATTCAATAAGCATAGAGATACACTATGAAGAGCCTTGTATTAAAGGAGCATCCTAGAACATGTTGTTCTAGGGGATTACATACGTCAAAAATGTGTGGTTTTTTATTATACAAATTATCTTTACACTTTTCTCATTTTTATTAAATTCTTTTTTTTGGATCATGAAGGTTTATACCTACAGAAAAATGGTTTGTGATTAAAACTTTGTTGATGATTTTCGACTGAATATGGAATCCTCTCTAGATTATTTTATCCAACCTATGGGGTCTCTTTCATGATTCATTTTTCCATCCTTTTCAATTCCTTATTTTCTTTTTTTTAATATTATTAGATAAAACTTATCCTTAGTCATGCCACACCATTTTCGAAATCCCATGAAGAAGAATATTGATCCGTGGAAGAATCGGTCACCCAGGGTTTGCGGAGGCTACGGTTCACGATTCATGGTTTGCATATCCTTACAGATTTTCTTCCTTGGAAAACAGATGACTTCGCAAAATGGTGTGAGGATGGAAATCGTGTGACTTATTCCACTAGTGATGTGGTTTTCAGGATCCTTATTTTGTCGGCCATCGCTCTGCGGGCAACCGGCTTGTGGGTCATTCTGTGTACTAGGGGTTCGTGGTTCATGTGTTCCATGATCCCTTCCCGATTATGGTATATGGGTCACATAAAACTCTTTGAGGCATTCAATCTCTCCTTTCTTATTCAGATTGTTGAAACTCAATTTGAATCCTTTCTCTTTACTAGACATGTATGAACACTTGATGCCTTCTGAAAACTGATTGTTGGAGTATTTTGTCTCATTTTAAAAGTCTTCAGGACCCTACCAATGCCCCCATAGAAATGGGGTCTATTGGAAATTAAAAGAAGACTACTCCCATATAGAAGTTGTCATGAACAAATGTTATTTTCGGTAGAATATATTTGCCCAGTATGAGGGAACCATAACTATATATATGGGATTGAGTCATTTTTGATTTACTGGTTCTCATGGGGAAAAGTGATCTCATCTCTCCCTCATATTTCTCTGTATCTACATACTGTTCCTTTTGTGAAGTCTGTATTCGTGAACTTCTTTGAACGTGCCACGAACCAAACAATTCACAATTTCTTCTACCTGCGAAATAGATTTTGGGTTTTTCAAATTGCATTGATTAACATTAAACTAAAATCTGAACCTCCTCATAGTCTAATGCTACACATTTTGTGTGTCTCACACACTGATCTTGATTTGTCGAACATATCATTATTCCTCAATAATCCAAACATAAACATTTAGACACGAACATTGAATATCATAATGGTGAGGCCATGGTTCACAGTTTCTTCTTTTGGTGAACCCTTCTATTTGCTGGACAATTCTCCATAGGCCAGTGTCTCTTAGGTCTTCCATATACTATAGATGTACAAGGTATAATGCTTTAGTGTACCACAACAGTATGCAGGGATTTCTTCCACGTATCGGGCATCATGCATGAAATGGCTGTTGTGTACCGTTTCTGGGAGTAGTACGTGGAACCCCATGTAGAAAATTTTTAATTTCATTGGACATTTTTTCTGGACTTTATCCATGAATTTTTATTTGAATAACTTTTTGTGGCCTTTTGGATATTTATGTGAAGGTTGCAATGGCTCTCTCAAAGGCTTTGATGAAATTGACCAAGACAAGGGAAACTATAGTTAATGACATCAAGGACCATCTTCAATCCTACATTATTCTTCATGACATCCTCTTAAAAGATCTCCTTACACTAGATCTCCAAGATTACCCAATTTCTATGAAATATCTACTTTATGGCATCGGTCTTCTTAATGATATTCCTTTTCTATTGGCTGACACTAGTACTTCATTCATTCTCCAAGAAACAGCGCAAAGTCATGATCAGGATAATACTTCCCAAACAAGAGAAGTCATAGCAATCCCGTTTTAGGATAATGTGTTCATATTAGAAGGATCATTGTGGACTCTGGGAAATCATAGGTGTAGCAACATTTCCTTATGGCTAGTTTCTTTAATGTACCCATCTATCATCAACTTTTCTCGAGAAACCCTTAATGGAGGGTGGAGCACCTAATGGGACCCATGAGTCGAAGGATACTTCATCGATGAATGGTCATGGGAAATCATGGTACACAAAAACTTCTGAAGTCTCCTAACTAGTTAGAGGTGGGGAACATATATCAAGCACACTGATTTTCTTAGTTCACAGCTTTCTCAGAAGTAAAAATCCTTCCCGAGTTGATTAGCCAATGGTGATCAGGTACCAACATGTTTTATTTATCACATGGCAAGGTGGGAATAATCATAGTGTACATCTACCATCTTTGATGGCTCTATATTCTTGTAAATATATATGGAAAATTTCTAACAGCATCTACTACTTAGGTTGATACTTCCATGTATCCCCATTGAGGAAGAGCCTACTGGTGATGGAAGAGGGAATACCTGGTCACCCCCACTAGTATCTCTCTCTTATCCAATTTGATAATTGAATATTTTCATTTCTATAGGTTAATGGTCCTAATCCTAGATATCACCATTGTCTAACTCACACATCCCATCAGTCTCAATAGATTACAGGGTCATATTGAACCACCCTTGAAGATGGATGATGTACTTCTTGGGGATATGATCTTCAACCACATGTATTACCTCTACTTATATTAGAAAGTTTCATTTACATTTTTCTAAGTGGGTGGATCTCCCCATCTCATGATGTATATACTAGGGTCAGGCCATTCACTCTGATGATTGAATCTATTTTAGAAGAGGGTTGACCAATTAATCTACTCATTCCTACTCTTTCTCTACCTTACGAGTTATTGGGGAGGATACAAGAAGGTAAACTTCCACATCATCTCAACTGACCATTTCAATTATATTATGGATGGATAGCATAACACATCCCTTTTTATGAATATTGACATAATGGGAGGTTTCCCAACTCTTACATTAAACCTCCCCTTATCAACATTTATATTGTCTGTCCCATGACATTAAGCATTAGTGATGTAGTCGGGATACTGAGTGACACATCTCACTTCTCATTTTCACTGAACCCTACCCCACATGGGTCATTAAAAGGTGACATGGGTTGTTCTTCAGAGGATCTCACAAACATTATCATGATTCAGGACAATATGCACCCTACTCTAAAAGATCGAGCAACCATTTGATATCCATACCTCCCTTAGTGGTTTTCTAGTTAATTTGGGTGCCTCCAAAAAATTATGCATCTTCATGTTGTTCAATTAAGGTAAGAATATCATCCCATAATTCTTCATTATTTATGGCTTAGGATGTTTCAAGAAGGTTCCACTATGAATGATATCATCCCTAATACGATGGGACCCACTTTTCTCTTGATGTAATATGCCTATCTATGGGTGGGATGTTACCCAAATGGGGTTGTGAGAAGATCAATTGAATAAGTCAAAGAGCCTATAACCATCATTCACCTCATCTTAACCCTAACATCCCTTCCATTTATTTATTCTCTATAGATGATTTTGATTACCATTTCTTCTATTCATATCCCTACATCGGCCACGATGGATACACAATTTGTTATTTCCCCAGTAGTGAGAAGATGCTCAATCCGTCGTTAGATGTGTCTGTAAGGGGCTTCATTAGTGCTTCCTATCTCAGTGGGGACTGATTTAGACTGATCCTATCCTGTGGATACAACCCATGACATTAATGAGTCTAGCCCCAACATAGTGTCACTGGTTATTGCAGATATCAATTCTAGTCAAATGTGTCAGAATCCAATGGTCGAACCATCTGAGGGTAAGGAGAACTCCCATCTTCGGTAACCCATCTTAGGTCCCTTACCAACCCCATATGGACCTTTACTTCCTAGAGACCCATTGATTTTGGGGAGGAAAAATTCCCAAATGCCGTATGGATGCATCAAGCAGTGTGAAAACCGGCATGGTATTAGTTCCGTTACCTTTCCATAGAAACACCTATTTCTAGCTTTTGTGACAATAATGATAACAACCAACAATTATTTATGTGCTGGGTTTTAGTGGATTTGATTATTGGAAAATTCAACTTCTTCTCTACTATATTTTCATATACTAGGAAGACATCACTTCTTGTAAGGGTAAAATTTTCAAATTCAATTCTTCTCGTCATGAGGTAATGAACTTCTAATATGTTTCGGAGGTACTCGATCATCTAACAAATAAAGAGGAAAGTAATACTGATTTGGTGATCTCCAAAAAGGATGATCGTTGAGATTATGGGGGACACATGGAAAGTTTAAAGTCTTAAATGGCCTCTTTTGGTGCCAATTGTGATGCTATCTAGAAGAACGATAAGCACATCAAAGCTATTATTGAACGTGTGAACCCAATGATCAAGAAAAAAAATGAATGAGAGAGCATATTTAGAGAAAACCATGAACCGCCTACGGTAGTAGGTTTCCCTTTTTATGGAATGGGAAAGCCAATCCTCATTGTAACCTTCCATAACTCATGATGTGTACTCATTTTATTCAAACTCAATTTATAGACTCTGAAGTGGGGATGTTACTCAATTTCTTTAAACTCAAATGAACAAATTTTCCTCTCAATATTTCTTCCATTACATTTATTGTAATTCCAATTAATCATGACAAATCGTATACACATAATATCGATTAGGTATTAATTTAGAACTGTGATTCAAAACCAGAAAATTAAAACAATTAAATAATGCTATAATTTTTTTCTGAGCAATGAGGCTCAGTGAGCGCAGTTCTACTATTATTGGGGTTTCATGGAAAATCTCACACACTTTTGTGACTTTTTCATTATTGTACTAATTTTTTTCTTTAGCCTGCATAATACAGGCTTAGCTGGTATAAATTGACTTTTCTCAGGCCACCATTTGTGGGTTTTCAACCTAACATGTTCTATGTTCCTTTTTATGTCTCACCATTTTTTATATTGTCTAAAACATAGACAATATAGTTTTAATAGGATGATACTCAACTTTAATCTAGGTTTTCCCATTGTTGGTATTCCCTCCGGTTAGTGTTTTAACTTTTTCACTAGTGGTTTATAGTCTTACCAATCAGACTTATTACTAATGTTTTAGGTCAAACAATTTTAAACAAACATAGTGGGGATGGGGCCCCAATTTTTGAATTCATCATTTGTGCTTAGCCTAATAATTTCAAACCTGACCGAGGGATTTTTCTTGACCCTGAATTTGTGAGTTTTGGATATTTATTGGTATTGGGAGCCATTTTAGTATTATAGAGGTAGGAGAGGACTCTCCTGATGATGAATTTACCTTTGGTTGACTATCCTTTTGTAGGCGATATATGCACAGCCACTAAGGCAAGATGTGAAAAGTCTAACAAGTGTGTCCACAGGACCCTGGCCTTCCATCTCTGTTGGCCTAGGATGATTTACAACACTTTGAATTTTTTTTGTGGTTGGGGGAAATAGTGCATGGCCAATATAAGGGGTGATGTTTGAAAGTATTGGAGACATATTTAATGAATTTGGATCGGAAACCACACCAAAATAATTCCAACATGCATAAGAGACGGTCGGTGAATGGATTGTTCAATTAGAAATATATTTAATGTATGGGAATTTGAAAATGGGAGGATATAAAATTCTTTATCTAGAGGATTTTTACAAATACTCGGGGTGATATGGGACAAAAATCTCATATGACCATACAAAAACATGAAAGGACTCTATTGAGGATGAATTTTTCTTCGATTTATGGCCTTCTTATTAGCATAATATGTAGATCCATAACGGCATGATGTGAAAATTCAATCAAAGGTTTGAACATGACACTAGACTTCCATCTCTGATGGCCATGATGGATTATAGAGGTTGGGAAATTTCTAGACATGGAATATGAACTCTTAAAAATGGGTTCACCTAAGAAAATAAAAGGACATTTATTTTGCTGGACTTCTCCTGGAAACCCAGAAATAAGTGGAAGAATTTTTTTTCATAAGTGGATCATCTTCACGCATATGGATGGAGTATCATTATTTTTTAGAAGCCCTAAGAGAGGCTAGAGGTAAATCGGGCCATAATGTTTTGATATATCAAGGATTTGGATTGGAAAGTTAATATAAAACATGACTGTGAGGGTTATAAAATCTATAGTGGTGTCACGAGTATTGGGGGCCATCAGGTGTACTGAGATATGAGAGGGCTCCCCTGATGATGAATTTCCTTTTTCTGACAGTCATGTTGTAGGAATCATTTGTAGAGCCACCTGGTCATGATGATCATAGTCGAACAAAGGTGTCCACAGGACACTGGCCATCGATCTATGATGGCTATGGAAGATTATAGAGATTCATGATAACTCAAAGCATGGAGTGTGAGGTATGGAAGGTAGTATCCAGATACATTAGAAACATTTGAGCTGCGATTCACTCCTCGGATCAGGTATCCCCTATGTAGATCTGACTCATACAGAGGGTAAGGTATTCATCCCATATTTGGAGTACACTGTAGTTTTACATTGTATGGCCATGAGGCGAGGTTGTTTATGGGGAAGGGAACTATGACATTAATTTTAGTGTCATGATACTAGGACCAAAATCAAGGACTGATTTCCATGATGTCATGGTGGATTTCTCAATGGGGTCCCTATGCTCACGTGAGCAATGCTCGGTGTGCGAAAAAATGGATTTCGATGATTATAGATCACCACATAAGAATAGAAAAATCAATAACATGGGGGTTTTATGCTTAATCCAATGATATTTAGTTTAACATAATGCATTAAGGATGATTATGGACTTATTTAGCATCATGTGGTGAGGACGTTATCTTTTCCAGTTTAGGGTCAGGCAGTTAGGACACTATGTTGTGCAGTTTAGAGTAATACATCGAAGAAATTATGTTGTGTAGATTAGATTCATGCATCTAAGCTATTATGCTATGAAGTATAGAGTCATGCAGCCTAGTATTTATGATTTGTAGTTTATATTCATGCAGCAGGGAAAATATGTAATAAAGACCATTAATAGATTTATGTTAATTGTGGTTAGGATATTTTGTCATTCCTTAGACATGAGTGGTGATAGAAGGTGAAAACCAAGTTCATGAGGGGAAACATGGATTACAAGTAATTACATGGGGCTTAGAAGCCATTGGGCTTACTGAGATAGGATAAGACTCTCATAAAGACGAATTTCCCTTTGTTTCAAGATCGTTTTGTAGGCGACATATACAGAGGAACCCGAGCATGATAGCCATAGTCAAACAAATGTTTCTACGTGACACTGGCCTTCCATCTCAGATGGCCATGAATGCATATGGGGATCCCATCTGTACATGACCATGAAGTTCAAAAAATTGGAAAGATGTGTTTGGGGAATGTATGAAACTTCCAAAACATGATAAATAGTGAACACCAAGAGCTTCCACATAGATGTGACTCATATGTAGGGGAATTAGGATCTCTTGACTCTTTACAAGTGTTAGAATTTAAACATGAAATTTCCATCATATATTTAGAATTGTTGTGTAGGAAATTGGGGGCATGATTGGGATCTCGTATCATTGAGAATCAGTCAGCACCAAACTCTTGAAAAACCTTGCTGTTTAATTCAATGCAGTTAGGACCTTTGATGGATTCCCACATACAAGTATAAATTACGCATGGAGTAAAGTCCATAATTTTTTTTTGGTTGTCATGCCGGTATTCCAAATTTGGGAGTCAGTACGTATCCTGTAAGGGCAGGAATCAAGACATACGTAGATCTGAATTTTCCATATAAAGGTTTGTTCCATGTATAGGGATAGGAGATTTAATTTTTTCTGTTTGTGGCTAGGAGAAGGTGTTTTATCTTTGCGTTACTACATATCCTATAGGGGAAAAAATCAATCCATACATAGTTATGAATGTTCATTATACTGATCTGACTCGGATATAAGGGTAGGGTAATTTTGGATTCATCTACTATGGTTGTCTGGTCTATCACATCCCTCTATAGTTTTTTTACGTGATTTAATCCTTACCCCAAATCCAATGGTCATGTAAACTACACTGTATGTGAGAAACAAATATTGACAAGGATTTCCCTCATAAATATGGGGAGATTGAGGATATTATAGAGGTATTTTTTGTGCAGGATGGAAATAGATTGAAGTTTGATGCCTCTCTAAATATCCCACTTGAAGAATGGGAATTAACTCATTCGTAGTTCATTGAGGTATCATGCTATTTATTTTCATGTGATTATAACGATTTATTCCATGTAGTTTAACATCTTGCAATAAAAAAGCTATGTTGTGCATTTTAGAGTCCTGAAACAAGTTAATTAGCATCCCAGTTTATCATCTGATTGTAGGGACTAATACCTTATAGTTTAACATCTTGTGGTTAGGACGATGACTAATAGTTTAGGGTAATAGAGTTTGGATAATGGGTGTCATTGTTATGTGATGAGATTCTTTAGAAACCATGCATTTTTGGGAACTGTGATGAGATATCCATCTATTGTTATATAGGTGTATGATCCATTTTAAATGACCATATGTATTACATAAGGTACCTCCAACTTTGCTCAATATTTGGGGTTTTTTCCTAATAATCATTGAGGTTCTAAGGACAAACATCATATCTCCATCAAGGAAAGACCTATGGAAAACCATTTTTTTGATGGCTCAGGTGATCCAATTTTTTTAGACATCTAAATGGTGAAGAGTGTAAAGACTTTTCTCATCTATAGGCTTCAAATCATCAACCCGACTGTAAGTTATATTATAAATGGAAAATTGATCACAAACGACCACAAAGAGTGATGACACTTGAATTTCAAAAGGAAAACCCACCTATACCATGTATACTAGTGAGTACGGGGTTTCCTAGTTTGATGTGCTGGTCCTGGTCCGTTAATCACAAAAATAATCAAAGCTATTTTCTGGACAAATTTTTTTATCTTTATCTACCATCTTTTAGAGTATGTTGGACATATTTTGGTTGAAAGCATCAATCTACTTGTTTTCCAATACATGATAGTAGGATTAACGATTATCTTTGATTCCATACTCATGGTATAATTTTTCCAACTCAGTATAGAAAATGTTAGTGTTGTTTTCTATCAGTGTTGTATGACAGACACTAAATCTGGTAATGAGTCTGGCCTTTACAATGCTAATAATTCTTTTCACCCTGAATTATTTAAGGGGAATGGATTCTTCCCATTTGGAAAAGAATTCAGATGTTGTGAGAATGAACATAAATTGTCTACATGTGGAGGGGGGATATGGTCCCACAAAATCCATCCCCTAGGTGGAAAATGAATGAAGTACAAAGGTGTGTGAAATAGATATAGGGGTCAGTGAATAAAATTTGAATGAATATGGCAGGAATGACACTTCATAGTGATTATTTCACAATCATGTGTCATAGTGGGCCAATAGTATCAAAGTCTTCGAATTCGATGGGAGAGCTTTGTTACTGATTGGGGTGATCCACAAGATATTGTTTGCACTTTTTTCATGATGGAATTAGTCTCTTCTCCATAGATGGACCAATAAAGGACTTCGTCCATGAATCTTTGTAGAGAATATTTTATTGGTTTGCACTATTGTACAAGAAATAGTTGATATCCCGCCTCCAAAACAATTTTTTCCTAATCCTATCTAGTGGGAGTTCGACCCTCTAGAAGAAATTTTCAATGGGAGTCATTCATATGGTGGGGTTCCCATAAGACTAGAAAATGGGGTTAATCTCATTTATTCCCTCTATATTGTTCTGAATAAATTAAATGACCATCTGATGGTGGGAATTGATAATAACCATTTCATACTAGCCTAGATCAGCATGGGCTATAGCTGCATTTTCCAATGCATTGTCTTGAGAATTTTTCTACTGGGGGACATATGTTAGCGTTGGTTTTGTTGGGACTTCTATAATTTTTATCGAACATGGTTCATGAAGGGTCCAATAGTTCTTTCTTGTTATCATTGTTAACATTGACCTGTTTGATGACCAGCTTTGAGTCACATTTTATCTTCAGGTGTTCGTATTGTGCATGACGTTCTAGCAATATGCCTGCAATGATGGCATGTTACTATACTTTATTATTTATGAATCCCTTTTAAATCTGGGAGGAGTAAGGCACGATGGCCTTCTATTAGGATATGTTTATAACTCCTAGCCCTAATTTTTCGATATTGGTATCCTCCACCCTTTTCCATGTTGGGATTATAGAAGCACTATCAAAGTAAATTTCCCATGCATGGGAGACTTTTTCGATGGAGAAAACCTTTAATCCAAAATTTAAACATGCAATGGGTTGTTTCTTCCAAGGGGTGTTCATCCAAGAAGTTTCCTAGCACATATCCTTTTATGGACTTTTGGGACACGTACGATGTTTTAAACTATTTTAGGATGACTTTTCATCACGATAGGAATGTAGTTAGAATGGGGCAGTTGAGTATGTACTTGATTGGGTTGCATTAGAAGACAAGATAGACATCGTGGTGCTGCAGGTAATGCCAGATTTTTGAATCAAGGAAGAATAGAGCTAGGTTGTTCTTTGTGATTCTTGAATATCTTGTCTTAGGATCGATCAGTGTTCGAGTGAGGTAATATAATTTTTTCTCACTGTCAGAGAAATTCGTTTATGTGTGAAAATCACCAAATGACCATTCCATGTTGGTTATGTACAAAATGAGTGGTCTCCCCTAAACTGGTAGAATCAGTAGCAGTGGGCTTAGAAGATATATTTTGAGATTGTAAAATGCTTCAGAACAATCATTATAGCACTCATATGTAACCCCTTTCATCATTATCCTGGTGAAAGGTAAATATTTACCCACAAGCATGGATATGAAGCATAGGATTTAGGCCATGTTCCCATAGAGACCCCTCAACTCAGTGAGGTTGCGAGGTGGAGACATGTGAAGGATGGATTTTTTCTTTTCTTGGTCGACATCGATGTTGCGATTGCATACCACAAAGGATAAGAATTTCATAGAGGTATTGGGGATGTAAAACATTAGGGGATTCATCTTTAAATATTTTTGTCATAGTTTGTTGAAGATAGTTTCAGGATCTATATGGTCGTTTGGGTGCTATCGTGATTTAACAACTATATCGTCGATATAGAACATGATTATTTTTTCCAGTAAGGGCTTGAAATTGAGATTCATGGTGCATTGATATGTATCTCCAGCATTTTTTAGACTAAAAAGGATCACCTCAAAATAAAAAAAACTCTATGAGGGGGCCTTGATGTAATATATTCTTCATATCTACAAGCCATTTATATTTGGTAGTTTCCAAAAATAGCAGTCCATGAAAGAGAGGGCCTCATATCTAGTGGTTGCATTGATCAACAATTCTATTATTGGGACCCTAAAATCATCTTTTGTGAAATTACAATTTAGTTCCCTGAAGTCGATGACGACTCTAATCTACCCTTTCCTCTTTTTAACAGGTACTATGCTTTCTAGATAGATCGGATATTGGACTTCCCAGATGATGTTATCTCTGATTAGCTTGTCAAAATTAGAATCTATTTTGGAAGTATGCATCAGGTGGGTCCTTCCTAATTCCTTCTTATAGTCGTGATGGTCTTATAGAAGATCCAGATGATGAGTGGTGACCCCAAGATTGAGGCATGGACTTTCTTGGGTAGTTCCAAAAAAACACATCTCGGTTCATTTCTAAGAAGGAGGTATATTCCTCTTGCTCTTTGAAAGGTTTGACCATACTAATCAGAGTGGGTTTGGGAACATCTTTAGTGCCAGGGTTTATCACTCTAAGATGATGAATTATGGTGGAGACACCTTCTTCGAATGTTGGAGGGAGATCTTTGAGGATTTCTTCTTCCTGCTCCTCTTCATAATCCACTTAATCATATTCTTCCTCTTCTGATAGAGATAGGATTCTCGAGATGAACTTTCCAGTTTTGGGAGAGAAATCTTCTTTTTTTAGTGAGTATTGTGAGAATGGTCTAGTGTCTTGAGGACAGGCCGAGAGAATCTTTTTTAGGGCTTTCCCTAACATCATAGGATTCATCCCTCTCATCAGCATCTTTGCACATATAGGCCATAAGTAAAATCATGCAGATGTGTGAGTCTGTATCCGAGCATTAATATATGGATTCATCATGGTTTATGGCTAATAAAAATGTTTCCCTGAGCTGTTGGATGGGATTGGTGGAAGCCACTTCCTATTCATCTGGGGTAGTGATTCAATCGTTTTTTTCATCCATAGGCTACTTCTCCTTCAGTTAATATAACTCCACATTATTTCAATGTGAATCACATGATTTGAACATGGATTTATCCTCATGTAATGTCCCATTTTCGCATTATTTCAGTATTTGACACACTTCTGGTATGATGATAGAATTGTAGTGTGTTGGTGCAGCCAGGTCCTCCATAATAAAACATTAATGGTCATACTTTTCCACACTACTAGAAACTTATAATCAAACACGAGGTTTATAAGACAGGCTTTACTCTAGATTTATCATTCCAAATACATATAAGGGTTTGATGGTTTGTTTCATGGTAATGTATTCATCCCGGTCTATGAAAGAGATGATGACATGACATTTTTATGAATTGGACTCTATCTGATAGACTTCAATCGTTGCTACTTCGGCCTCGAATTCATAGGGACTTAATAAATATTCGTTTAGTGCCTCCCTAATGTAAGCAGATAGAATCTAGTCATCCAATATTGATATTATTTCTAATACTGAGCTAGATGTTTCATAATATCATATTTCTTCACTAAAGGTTGGAAAATCATTGATCAGGGGTTCTCTTTCATAGTCACTTTAGGGGCATGAGTTTTGGAAGTAGATGGTCCGACCTATGTGATAATAGCTAGTGGTGTTGCGGTACATTCCATGTTCGGCCATACTAGTCCACCTATACGTCTTTGGAAATAAGATATTTTTACTTACTCTAATAGATAATCCATGATGAATTTCCAAATATTTCTTTCAGTAGGGGTGGGGGAAAATTATATCTCCTGTTGTCCCTGCCAGAGGGTCCTTCCCCAGGTTTCTGCAATTTTAATGGTTTGATTTAGGGCATGGTCGGGAATTTGTCATCTTTCATGATCATGCCTTCTAGGAAACCCTCATCCTCTGCAGCCTCTTCCTTCACACCTCTTGTTGGACCTCAGGAATTTAGGTTTGTGGCCATAGTATCAATCAGAGAAGGGTTCCATCAATTGAATGTTATTAATGGGTCCACAAATAATTTCTTGATCTTACAATGCTTTTATCTGTCTGTCTTCTTCTTACATTACTGTTTGGTGGGGTAGGGCATGTTTTCCCATTTGGTAGGGTGATGCGCATTCATTCATGCTTGCTAGCATCAAGTGAAATAGTGTCAATACTGACTTTATATTTAGTGTTGACTGATATTCTTTCTTGTATTATCTTACCTTTTGTCCCCCATAGGGCTTAATGGATGAGGATGAATGTTGGGTTGCATCAAGAGCTATTGGGTCCCAGTTGGTCACTTCAACTGCACATGGAGGTTTCTTTCATCAAACTGCCTATATTTTTCACCCAATCATAGCTGACTTCTTTCCACTAACCTTCCTCTCTAGGGTCTATGGTGTTTATATATGCTACTTCTGCTAGAGGTTAACCCAATAAGACTTGTTTGGAATCCACCTTATTTTGTAGGATATCCCTGAAGATGAAGAACTCATGGATGGTGTGACCCCGTTTCTAGTTATAGGGAATATAATTTAGATGGTTACTGAGACCCACTTAATTAGTTAATTTTATCACTGGTAATAATATCATGTTTCAATTAATCGTGTCTATAAAGTAGACACGGGAATGGTCATCTCTGAACAAGTAAAATTTATATCTTTTCCCTTTGAATTGATTACTTTTAACATCCATTCGCTCGTCTTGCTACGGTGGGGTGGATATTAGCATCCAGAGGTCTCACATGGTATTTTGGATGACTCAAAATAGGATCTGGTGCCGGGGGTGTCTAATGAATGAGAGAATCCACTTCATCTTTTCCCATTCTTTTTCCTGGGCCTTTTGGGACAACCCAGGACTTGAGATTGGTCCGCTGAAAGAAGTCCACTATCCTTTGGGAAATGATAGAGGCATCTCGAATTCCACTTGTGTACTTAACAGGGATGAGTGGTGTTCTCAATTCATCACTGAGGTTATCAATGCACATAGTGTTAATTTCATCCTGGGGGAGTTTTCAGTTCAGGGAATAAGTTTGAAATTTTCATCTGGAAATGAAGTCTGGAACCCTTTCATTCTCTCGTTTCTTGCAGTTCATGAGATCACTGATCATTTTCTTATGCAACGTCACAATAAAATTGTAAATAAATTATCCTTAGATTCCCTCCCAACATATTATTGAGTTATCTAGAAATCTAGGATACCATATAAAGGATGAACCCTATATGGTTCGCACGATGCACTTGAGTTTTACTGCTTCTTTTGGCTCTGAAGTGCCCATCATGGTATCATAGTAATAGGTATAGTGCATTTGATTCCGTTTTGGGTATACCCTACCATTGAAAAAAGGTAATAAGGGTTTCCTGATGTTTGGATGTGGTGGAACGTTGCACAACCAATCAGGGTAGGGTTTGTGCTCTGTTTATATTGGAGCAAGCTGCCCCTCCATGGCTATTAGTCGAGTTGTTATTTTCTTGATTGTTTTCAAGATCCCTTGATGCATATTCTGCCATACATGAGATTTGGTGGGTGTAGTAAGGGCCAATGATGGACGTGATGGTGGTTCTGGAAATTTGGGTGGATACCCACTTGGGGTAAATTTTGTGGGTTTTCCAAAATATAAAATGGATGATTTCCTAGGGGAGGGATGTCTTGATATTCCTCTAAGGCCAGATATAAGTAATTTAATTGTCTCGGTTCTGGGTTGGGAGGGAATTCGAGATGGAATTCGTTTACTTGGATAAGGGAATGTGGTAGGGGAACCTCTTCTTGGAACACCTATTGACATTCCGTAGAAAAAACTCATCTAGAACAATAGCTCCCTTAATACAGCTTGAAATTAATTCGCATGAGATCCTTCATTTCTTCCTCCTACTTGGTAAATCTTTCCTTGAGAGTGAGAGACACATTATCAAGAGGAGGAGGTGGTGGGTCATATAACATCATGGATATATTATTCACCTTTTTGGGGTCTCAAGAGGGAGGTAATGTAAGATTAACTGAGGGGGCACCAATATTTTGGGTCCCTCTCTAGTTATGGGTATGAAAACCATCAAGCCTGGGGTGGGATTCCATTGGGATGAAATGATATTCTCATGAATCCTCTACCTCTTCATCATTTCCTATGTGATACATGGGGATGATGTTTACCATGTTCACTAATTCAAACCGCATTGGGGGTGGTGCACTAGATTTTGAATGATTGGAATGCTTTATGTACCCTTTGTTGGACATCCTCCTTCCATTGTATGGTATTCATCATGTTTATTGGTGAAACATGAATCAAATGGAACCCTAATCTGACCGAATAATGTGGATTCATCTCAGAGGTTATGATCCCTAAGACCGGGTCGAATGAGTAACCTCTCTACACATTATTATTCCCAGTTAGAAGAAGATAGATGTCCGATGTGCGGGAATTTGAGTAAAAATGACCCTATCCTCATGGGATGGGATTTCTTTTTTTCTTCTATTCATGCACTATGGCTTGGATTTTTGGTCTTATGGAGTCATTTTGAGTACAAAATCTCCCAAAACCTGTATACTTAGGGTTGTTTTTCCCAATGATGGTTGCTTATGCTATTACCACCTTTTAATTTCATGCACATGTGTTAGGGTGTGAGAAAAGTATGGAATCATACCTGCACATGGTTTTATGGGATTTTTATGGCATGAAAAATCCATATTGGATGACTTCCCTTAGATGGGAAGTCTTCTAGATGATCTCAGTTTCCTGGCTCAGATGCTTTTCGATGGCTTGATCTTGTCATACCTAATGATTTTAAGACTTACTCCGGGCCAGTTTTTTAGTATTCTATCTTTCCTAATCTGATATTTCATTTTATTTGTGCATTTGGTAATGAAATTTCTAGATTTAAATTCCAATTATGTCTATTGGATGGGACATGGGGTGATGTTTATAGATCCATGTCCTCCCCATCCATGAATACGAACTCCAGAATGGGCATCTCAAATGAGGCATCAAAACTTGTGTAGTGTGTGGAGGCAAGACAGATCAAGGTTTTTCATTCACCTTTTTGATTGTGGATAACATAAAAATGGGAGGGTTTTTATGTCTATTTGATGGAGAATATCTCCTAATAAGTTGACATGGTCAATATACCCATTGTAGCGAAAGCACTTTTCCTTTATTTGGAAAAGATTTTTTCACATATTGAGGGTAATGTCATGCATGAAATCCTCAATCAACAACGATTGTATGTCAAAGTGATAAGTGGTCGTAGGCCAATAAATGACTAGTATATTATACATAGATAGTATTATTCTCATGAGAAAAATATCCTATGTTTTTCATCCAAGGAATCCTATACAGGAAATTCACCTCTTGAATGATTCTTAAAAAAAAATTCAAAGAAGAGGAGCTGGTGGGAGCCTCATTGATATGTGAACGGTGTAGAGGATGGCTAAAAATATAACTATAGCCCCGGGAAATCCTCTAAATGATAAATGATATAACTCATCATAGATAGAGTGTTTGATATGTCCAAGTCCATTGTTCATAGTACCTACACATAGGAGGGCTTTCACACATTTTTTCTAGAAAGGGGAGTTCCTTCCTTCCACTATGAATTGTGATTGCTGGGAGGAACATCGTAATAATTGTCATAGTGGCGATGGATACTATTCCAACTTTATTAGTGACCACGGGGAGTTTCCTTGTGGTGTATACGATGGTGAGGACCTTCAGGGTGGGTTGCAGTGAGGGGAGGACCTTCTTGCTTCATGATATCACTAAGGAGAGGACCTTTTCAATGATGGCTATGATGGTGAAGACTAGTATTACATCTTGATATCAAGATATAAGGATAATATATGTAGTCTACATCCTAGGGAGGACCATCAAAATTTACTGTAATGAGGGGATGACCTTATCATTGCTTTACGTTTCTATGTAGGGGGCCTTCACAACATCTTCCATTGTGAGGAGAGCCTTCATAATTTCTGTCATCATGGAGAGGACTATCATCATGAATCGATGTCTGACTACATGGAGAATCATATCGAAATAATATACCCTTGGGAGGAAAATCAAGGATGAAGTTGGTAAGGGGAGTAACTTCTTTCTATCGAATATTTAGGTCATGGGGAGGGATACCCTAACACACATTAGGAGATATGCTCTCATGACTAATCATTACTGACCCACTGAGTAATTCCATGTGGGTTCCCGGGGGAGGAACATTACAACTGCGGGTTCCAACATTGCAGGGAGGACCATCATAACTACCACTTCCACTTCCATAAATTGGTAATGGACTGATAGGGTCACATGCCTTTATTGATACATGTTTGAGGGCATCATGAACTCCAACTTCCAGTAGAGTAAAATTGTGTATGTGC
Source organism: Viscum album (assembly GCA_963277665.1). Taxonomy (NCBI): domain Eukaryota; kingdom Viridiplantae; phylum Streptophyta; class Magnoliopsida; order Santalales; family Viscaceae; genus Viscum; species Viscum album. The sequence goes on from OY728162.1 coordinate 136,001,778, forward strand.
TCTTCATTTTCCTGTTTCCTTTGGCACATTTTATTTTTTATCACTCCTTTTCTGGTAAATAGAGCTACTTGCTAATGGTAATGACATTCATATAGTGTTCTTGTCTTGTTCCTTCCCATGAAGTGGTTGGGGTACGTCGAAATACATCTTGAGTTTTGGCAGGGATATGTGCATGCCCTGGAGGGGCCACCATGTTGGACCAGTGTCCACCAGTTGGAATGAGTATTTGTTCCTGAAACGGCTTTCCATGTATCATGGTATATTGTCGTTGACCCTCTGGGATGGATTTAGGGATGCATAACACCTTCTAAGTTACTAAACCATTTTTCTAGTAAGCTATTTTGTTCATGGAAACTGGGTTTTGGGCCTGGTTTCTTGCATTTTATGCTAATGAAATTATAACTTGGCATGTTTTGAGGATATGGTCTAGAATCAACATCTGATCATCCACCATTTCTAGGATTTTCTAAGATTCATATTTGGATGGAATCGGTATGAAGGCCCATTCTGGTGTTAGAGTAGGAATTTGTGTCTTCTCAGACCTCTACATGTTTCTAGCAGATAATGATAGTACTCTTATATCAGGACAGAGGAACGAGTCTACCACTAGTTGTCTTCTCTATTTTACATCATATTTGACTGGTGATCTTCATATTCATAAGAGGGAATTCTAATCTACTCTGATTCCATTTTATTTTTCCCACGGGCCTTGTATTTATCCATAATAATTTGACTCTACTCATATTTTCTTTTCCTATTATTTTGATGGCTAGCTTGATATAAATCATAAAGTATTTTTTCATGTGTATAGAAGGTTTTCATCATATTTAGATGATGGGTTTATTGTGAATCTGAAGATATCTACATCTTCATGTAATTTTCCACTCTGTCTACACGATAGGACTGACGAGAATTAGCACGAAAGTGCAAGTGCTCGTATTGTGCCACCCTATTTCTGTGGTGGTCTAGAGTGGATGGGGAAGAGTTTCATGTTTTCCCATTGAATGCATCAATATTGGTAGGGCGAAGTTTCTCCTTAGGAACTAGTGTGATAACATGTTCTTGATTATATATTTTCCACCCTCAGTGGATAGCTCGAGGGGCTCTGGTCTTTTATAGATTAGTAGGTTCCCTCGGTATAAGGTCCCCTTCAGCATGAGGAGACATGGTCACCATGTATTCGCAGTGATTCTCTCTAGCAAGGACCTATGAGTAGGACTCTAGTGATGATATATGATTTTTCAGCATTTACTTCATCTTCCACCCTATGATAATGGTGGTACTTGATTTCACATTCTAAGGATTGGATCTAGAAAAATATCAAGATATCCATTGGAGCATCCTTGTATTGGGGCACCAACTGTGGTGAAGCGGGTGGCTGGAGGGGCTCTAGAGACTATAGGGCTCGTATTGCAACCTCTACTATAGCGAGAGTACCATTTGGGTTGTACTTTTTGATCACTGTGTTGGATACCCAGCGTTGAAGATGAAGGGTATGCGAGGGTGTCCTACTCTTCATCGAGGCCCCGGCTGCCTATAGGATCGCTGAGGCACATGTCTGCATTAGTCTTTAAGATTTAATTTGGATCGAAGGACACCCTATTGGAACCTAAATGTATATATAAGACATATACAAAATACAAAACAACATCAATGTAGCATCACTTGAACATATGATTTTTTGACGATTCAGTTGGGAATCTTTTCTACTTAATTGGGTTGTGAGGCAATGGGGCTTGTGTGGGGTATGACTACCACCTTGGTTAAGGATTCACATCGGGTTCACCATTTTCGAATCAGACCTTGAGGCGGAGAATTAATGGGTTTCTAAAAAATTCCAAGAATGGTATGATGGTTGATGGGTATCTATCTGTTATTATAAATAATTCCCCATCACAATATGTGTTTAGACTCGATCAACATCATTGTCCTTTAAAAAAGGATTGGATTGACTCTATGGGGACTGAGTAGTTTATCCATTATGCATTATGACAGAGGTTACACGGTCAAATGGTCCAAACACATGATTTCATGGGGTTAATAATTTATGAAATCAGTCCTCATAGGATGTAACTTCCTCAAAAGGTCTCTGGTAGGTTTAATCATGGAGCCAGAAACACCCAAAGTCCCTAGTATCCATGATTCATAGACCTACTTTCCAAATTAAGGTGTCCATTGGAAGACTATTTATCCAATGACACTTAAGGAATCTATTGTTCGAGAGGATTAGAGGTCTGGGACATCACAAGCTTTTGGGGGAAATTATTTCCTATTCATATTCTCTCTTATAGATTTAATTTATGTTCATATGATCATGAATCCTTAGTTCACCCCTGAAGAGCGTATCATTGAGCCACCCCTAGCTTGTAGGATCATCATTGGTACGCATGAATTTGATTCTAAGGGGTAAATTTTAACTTATTATATGAAATAAGACAAAATAAAATTTTTATTCTTCTATGGATTACCGAATATGTCCTGATATTGGGGTTGGACCCATAAGATGGGCTACATACATATCCTTTGGATATGAATTAAGGCCCACATAATTCACGAAACATGGAGCGTATGCATGGAAGCTGCCCATTTGAGGGGACATGCTTGTGTTAACCCTTCTATAAGGGAATCCTTTTGAACATGGTCCTTTAAGAAGGTGTCCTACGTATCATAGTTTGAACAGTAATTAGAGTTCTCATAGTTCAAGAAGGGTTAGGGCTTACGAGTGGAAGTCACCCGTTTTGGGGGACATGGTTGGGTGAACCCTTTCAGAGGGGAACCCAATTGATCTTAGGCCTTCAATTAGGAATACTATATATCATTGTTTTTACTATGAATCTATGTTCTCATTGTTCCGAATGGGTCATGGATTATGCTTGGAGGCTGCATATTTGGGGGGATTTGGTTGGGTGAACCCTTTCAGAAGGGAACCCTTTTTGACTCAAGCCATCAAGAAGGTGTCCTATGTATCCTTGTTTAAAGAAGAATTTGAGTTCTTGTAGATTAGGATGGGCTGGTTGTTTAGATTTTGTGATCATCACAAATCTCTAAGCCCACACTATCCATTCACAGTTTGAGAAACAGGAGGATGTGAGAGATTGGACCATCCACACACCTCCTCTCCTATTGATGGGATAGGGTGGGAATATGGTGGAAGAAGCAATGAAAAAGTGGGATAGGGAGAGAAGCAATGAACTTTTAAATTTGGGATTAAATTGGTGGTCATGTGGCTCCACTATTGGGATATTAGTGACTTAACTCAGTGGGAGTTCCCCAAAACACGTTCTGGGAAAAGGGAGGAATATCACCTGTATCAAAAGGAAGGATGAATATGATTCCTTCGACCAGTCATTATTCATCATTTAGTGGAAAATAAAGTGATCACCATTCATCCCTAGAATTGGGATCTTCACATCAGTGTCCCATGGATGGAATCTGTGATACCATGGGAATATAGAATTACAGACATCCTTGGAGTTTGAACCGTTGTGGTTAGAGCCTCCATGAATCCTATATCCATGGGTATATTAACTCAATAGGGCATTCTGATGTACCCGATGATTTGGTAATATAGTTCTGGTGGCCTTGGGAGAGGCTTTGGCCAGATGTTGGGGGTATGGTTCCTAGAGGCGCTATGAATAAATGGACGACAATGGAGGGGCGAGATTGGAGTTAGAGGGAATAACATTCGATGACTCCCCATTTTGTGTATTGTTTTCTTATGCGGGATTAGGGGGATCACTGCATACCATAGTGGTATGAAGGTAGATGGGCCATCCTTAAACTAAAATAGTACACGGGCTCGGGCTTGGAACAACACGTGCTATAGTGGTACATAGTCCTTGATACGGTCTTCCATTCCACTTTGGGTTCAATCTGCCTCCTGATGTAGTATGTTGTGTGGGGTTCAGTCAGTATAGATATACACTATGTGGAGAACCATATTAAAGGATGGTCCTAGAAACTATCATTCATGGGGACTTCATCCACGAGAAATGTGTGGTTTGTGATTACACCAATTATGTTGAAGGTTTTCCCATTATTACTAAATTCTTTCTTTCAATGGTTTGCGGTTAGTTATATCTGTGGAAACATGGTTCGTGATTTGAACTTCATTGATGATTTTAGACCGAATATGTAATCCTCACTCAATTATTTCCTCCATCCTTTGGGGTCTCCTCGGTGCTTCTTTCATCTGTCTCCCTTTAATTCTTTGTGTGATCTTTTTATAGATCGTTTGGGCAAGAAAATCAATGGGAATGTATAACCATTTGTGGAATTTGATGAAGAGAAATCTCGATCTGTGCAAACATGGTCAAATGGGGTTTTCGGAGGCTGTGGTTTGTGATTCATGGTTCATGGAACCATTCCAATTTGTTTCATTCTTGAACTACTTAGTTCACTAGATGGTATGTAGATGGCCTTCATGCACTTGATTCTTCCAGTGAAATAGTTTTCTAGCTCTTGGGTTTATCAGCTATCAATCTGCAGTCCAGCTCCTCGTGGGTCATTAACTGGGGGTTTGTGGTTTTTGTGTTCCACAAACACTTCCCAAATATGGTAAATGGGTCACTTAAAACTCTTTGAGATATTCAATTTCTTTATGTCAATTCCATATTTTTCAACTCAATTTTCATCTATTCACTTTACAAGAGCTGTAGGAATGCTTTCTTCCTACTGCAATGTGATTGTGGGAATATTTTCATTCCTTTGCAATGTTTCTAGGACCCTACAAATATCAATATTCATGTTATCATAGATAATATTATTTCCAAATCCATATACAATTTATTCAAATAGTGTTTTACTATTAAAGTTATTTGATAGACTTGAAAAATATTGATCATTCGTTTTCTTTACACAATATAGTCATTTTTTATAAGGAATATTGTTTAAAAATATACTTAATTATTCAATATATAAGGAATGTGTTTTACATGATGTGATGGGTGGGGCCCTATTATTTTTATGCCCTCGATGTGTCGACATGTATAATGAGAGAAATTTGTTAGACATAATTATTAAATTGGTATTTGCAATATACATACCCTTTAATTAAATGGAATTGGAACAAGTATTTTCTCATAAAGTTATCATGGTTTATAATATCATGATGTCCAATATTAAGGATTCCATTTATTTAGAAATTAGTTATTGTTATCCATAAAATTTCTATAATGATATTATTGATGGATGAATTTCATGCTCAGGTAATAAAAAAATGGAATGTGTTTTTAGAAATTTAATTTTCAATATTTATTTTGTAATATTTACTCATGATATCTTCCATTTTAGGTCACCATTACAGACAATTTTATCTCAAACCTTTCTTATTCTCCATTTCCTGAGGATTGGGTAAAGTTTCACATGATTGATATATAAGGATATTTTAGAGACAATAATGATATTCTCAAAGAAAATTCTCTATTTTATTTTTTATTTTCAAATTTAATGGGAGATTCTAGTATTAACTTGTTTACTAGGGACACTAAATTATTCTATCCATTGGGATGTGATATATTATATCTAATACTAATTTAATAAAGTGACTACCAACTGCGATTTACTAGGTTTGGGGACTTTACAATATAGTAATGAAAAATATGGAAGCATGAGAAGTATGGATTGCATGATGTAATCACACTGTAGAATTTGGTCATGAAACTAATTGTAAGTTCTCTTTTTTGGAAGTTTAACTAATCAATTTGTGGAAAAAATGATCACACTGCAACATATTTTATGATTAAGAAGAGACGTGAGGATCATTCCATGATATTATAATGTTTTAGAATAGAATATTTGGTGATTTTGAAGAAGAATTACATCATAAATAAGGGTGAAACATCATATACATTCTTGTGAAAGAAAATGTTTGGTTTTAGGTTTCTAAAAGTAGATGAAAATCATGCCATGAATAAATAATTCATACGATGATACTGTTAAATGATCATATAGAAAATTTAAGAAGTATGGCCAATAATATATGATTATTTGGAATAAATTAAAATATGATAATATTTTATAATTTATCTATTATTTGGTAGAATCCTTATACTTAAGCACTACATGAGTTAAATACAACCCCAAACACATTATAAATCTGTGGAAGCACAATTACTATTTTATATCATTGGTTCCTCACTATTGAGATGGTTTGATTTCTATCGAATTATTGTTTATGTTTTATTTTCTTATTTTATTTTTATAATAACCACATTCTATATATCTAAATTAATAGTGTTTTATCTCTCAATTTTCATTTAATTTTCTTGTTTTCTTCTAATTATAACTCCCTAATACTCATGGTTATGAGTATCTAACCATATGAGTAATCTAGGAGGAAGTTTTAAAGGCTCTATTGAGTCACTAATAAATCGTTAAAAATGTTATAAATATTTTTAATCAGTCAATATGTGTGGAAATTATTTTTGTGCTGATTATTAATCTCTCCAAGGTATTAGCAACTATTTTGTTTCATTATGTATCTAAAAATTTATTCCGTCTATTTTTTTTGTGATTCCCTTTATAAAATATAATTAGGTTGGTTGAGTGATGAAATGGAATGTGATGAAGTTTATTTGTAAAAGGTGTCACATTATCAATTATATTTGGCATAAAATTATTGAATATTGATGGAGGAGTGATTTTGTGTTCCAAAGATATCTCATTAGGATGAAATGTTTCACACTCAAATTAGAGGATCGTATCGCATGAATGTTGGTATAATCTATCATAAAATATTTAAACTTTAGAAAAATATAATAATGGAACCCATTTATATTAATCATGCATTGAATATCTTTCTATGTAATTCATTTCAATTTTTATTTTTGAGTTTATGTTTGTTTTTTCATGAATTCATTACACAACAACATTACCATTGTCATTATTTTTGAAATTTCTAAAAAATAAAAAAATAAAATTAGTTTTTGGAATAATGAGTGATCTAAAGAAAGCTACTTGATAGATGATATTGATCAACCATTATGTTGCAGTATGATAAATATAAATAATATTTTATAACACCTCGTGACAAGTAAGGTAATCTATATATAGTATAACTAACATAATTATTTATCTAAATAGTTAGTTACTGGGATGAATACAAAAGTATACTAATTTTATTGAGAAATAGATATCCTATGAAAATTATAGATATGGTGTAAGGGGCCATCAATTTCGTGGTGATATATTCAATAACATTCCTTACCAGAAACTTAAGAAAAACATGATATTGACTCCAAGAATATCTTTATTATAGATAATAAATGAAGTAAACACTAGCTATAACATATATTTGTTTTGTTTTTTTAGAAACAATCAATGGTAGTAATTTTCTTAACAGATACCAAAATATAATGATAATTTTAAAGTATGAGGAAATATTTTATGTTCTAGAACAACAGATTCTTAAAAAAATATTGGTAATATTGAAAAACTATAAATGGTTTCTTATATATATCATAAGAATGGATTTCATAATATTTTAAAGAATTTTTTTCTATATATCCAAATTTGTAATAGTAATATATAAATGTGATGTACTTTTAAATGATATATTATTAAACCATGGAGATTATTAACGCACATACCCAATTTAATTTCTGGAAATGATTTAATTTTTTTTCATAAAATCATGGAATTATGTTGTATTCCAATTATTATGGTATCAAATTGGAACATGAGAATCAATATTCAGGAGTGATCCTAGGTTTGGGAAGTTATTTTTCTATAAGTGGCTCATCACACCATGATAGGTGATGGTCTTACCATAATGAGGGATGAGTAGGGAAACATCAATTCATGACTAAAGGAAAGGTTTTATAATGACATGTTCTTTTATGTGATTGAATTGGTGAGACTAGTTAATAATCATGTTCTGTTAGTTGAGGATCAGGTCTTTATGAGGATCACTTAGGAATAACATAGGATCCATGCCAGGAGAGGTCATGTCATGTCATGGGGTATTGAGGCATGGTGTGGCATGTATGCGATTAGATTATTATGTCTACTCAAGGGCCATATTGTATCCAAGCTCTATGAGACATAGAGGGTGTCTATGTAGAAATTATATTCCTTTAGAATATAATTAATTTCACAATAGGATTTTATTATCATTCTATATCCTAAATATGTCATTTCATGATTGCAACGCATAGGATTAATCACTTTAAGATGAACTAGATTCATATATGAGATTAATTTTCTAGGAAATGTATAATTTATAATCTTACACTAGGGGTGGATGGTCATTCCATGACTATGGGTTACAACATGAAATTTAGAGAGGTAGTGTAACACAAAAATTAGTTGGGGTGATATAACAATACATAGGTGGGAAAGTGTTTCATATTATGAAGGGGGGTGTCTCACCATCAAGGCCTAGACATGAGAGATTTGATTCACCATAAAGGTGGTGTTCCATATTATGACTAGAGAGACTAGGTAATGAAGGCATCTTGAATGTGTTGTTGGTTCTTCCATTGAGAGGGGTGCTATATCATGGACAAGGAGGCAACATCATAAGGATGACCTCAATAGTTCATTTTTTCATGACATGTATGGTCAAATAGCATAGAGTAACCTATAAGATATTTTACTAAATGATAACAAAAATGATTATTTAATAAAAATATGTAAATAAATGTGTTATTAATCATTTTCATAGTGGAATGATTGACCCTCTTATCACATATGATTATTTATTATTGAGATGTATCTCCCTGATTATTCAATATGATTGTGTGTAATCTATTCTGTTGGATAATCACATTTTATATTACAGTATTTCTTCTTTTTATCACAATTATATATATTATGCTAGTTATATCCATTTATGCCTATTTTCTTGTATTTTTTTCTAATATCATAATTCTATTCAATTAGGATTAATAAATGGATGACATTAAATGGGGAACATCCTACAAGAATAAGTTATTCGGTCCCAAAGTTATCCCTATGGTGTAATATCATTTGTATGTGTGTTTTATGTGCAGTCACATTGACCAGATATGGTCTTGGTATAAATGTAAATTAAATGTTTTATGCCTTTGATTCATTTGTGAATCATCTTGTTTTGGATGTAAGCATCCTGTTGATAAATTTAGACCCTTAAATTTTTTCCACTAATTGAGTAGTGTATTGAATTATTAAAGGAAAAATGATTGAGGCACCCAAGGGGACCTTTATGAACTACAACGTAGAAATGTGAATGTATATTCTCTATGATGATCCCTAGGATGAAATTATGTGGTAAATGTGGGATATCGTGGTGGTAACCCTATATGAATATGGTTTGGGACCTTGGATGGGGGAGTTATAACTACTTTAGAATTATAATTTCAAACTTTGTATTTTACATGACTTGGAATACTGGTGTAGTGGGAATATTATATGGCTAGTCAATTTTAAATTGTAAAAATGTTGGTAATATATCATATTAATATATATAAATTGGATTATTTATAAAGTGATAATTTTTTTGGTGATTATCCACCTAGTGTTATAATATATAGTTTAGAGGTGGGGCATTATTCTCCCATTATATGGACATATATTAAATAGTTTCGGAGTGAGACATTATTCCCTCTAGGTATAGATATATACATGGGATATTTTTGGGGAGGGATGTAAATCCACCATGGGTGTGGATTTATATGGGGTATTTATATAGAGACATGCCAATACTCTCTAGGTATAAACATATGTGCTATGGTACCAGAGATGGGGGTTATTACACTATTGATATTGATATAATTGACATAGTTTCATCGGTGTTGTTACTACTAGGTGTTTTTGTATCATGTTCAAAGAACACCAACACTAAAAAAATATGGTATAATCAATATTGGGTATCCATGTACAACATAAGGATCATTAATGATTTATTTTATTGATCTATAAGTTATTCATTATTTTTTATCATTACTCACCTTATTAGGAAGTATATATTTAGGGAAACCATTAGTGGTGGATTATTGAGTTGTACTCAAAAACTTTCCTATCCATCGTGGTTGCTTGAGTAGACTTCATGGTCACACAACTGGATAATGTAAAGGGGAATATACTTAATGGATGATCTAGTTAGATGGTATTATGTTGGGAGATAGAGCAGGGCAAGGACACATAACAAATGTGATGTCTCTAGTTTTATTTATATTGCGGCTGTTTTAGACATTTATGTATATGATCTTCCCATGGGGAATCTTGATTATGATTGTATAGTTTTTTTGACTTTTATTATAGTTTATATTTTAAAATAATGGGTTGATGTATTCATTATTGTGATTTATCTATGATATATTTTTATTATAATTCTTTTATAAAGACTACTAATGCGGATACGTTCATTTTTATATATAGTCACTTGATCTAAGAGGTATAGTGTTATCAGAATATCAACATTCAATCACTTCTAGTTGGAAGCTTATAATATACAGGATGGTGTGCTTGAGGTTTGAAACAACAAGGACTGTCATGGGAAATGTAAACTAGTTCGGGATATTACAAAGTGGTACTAGAGATTTGTTTATTATCGTTCATTTAATTATTTTGGAATAGTATTCTAGTGGTTGGATATATCAGGGCTTGGTATAGTGTTTTCTTATATAATATGATAGTGATATCTTAAGTTACTTATTCCTCATATGATTTTTATTAATATAACATATTATTCATTATCCTTCTTATCATATGGTTTTTATTAAATTAAATTTCTATATAAACTTATAGACGGTCTTTATTGATAACTTATTTTTTGAATTTAATTTAACTAATATATGGATATGATGATTCTATTGAAGATGAAATGAAATATAATTGATATTATTTTTATCTTCTATTTATTATTGACCTTGTTTTTTCATAATTGGGTATAGAATGAGATATCGGGCTGTAAGATCTTTATGATGTGGGGTGTACATAGGTTAGTTGGGTACTATTTTGATTATTATTTTTTATAAACCATGACATCCAGAACTGTGAGATATGTATAACAAGGTATGTGGTCATTAATTTCAATATATTCCTATAATAAACACTCTAATTGAGGACTATGTGAGTGGGGATTAGCATTCCCCTCTAATAGTTGGGTAAGAACCCCTCATTTCATTGGAATAGACTATGGATAAAATTCCATGAGATTGGTTGTTATTCGGTATTTATTTTAATGATAGAGATAATTCATGAGTTATATCTTCCATGTATAATTATACAGATGAGTTCCAAATGTATCACACATAAATGTTAATGGGTGATACTGGCCTTTAGGTCGTGGAGATCTTGGTGGAGTCTATACAATCCATATTTGATCATTTACAAATACTTCCTGAGAAGAAGGTAATGTTAGAGTCCTATATATTGTGTGGGATAGATAATTATTTGTGGGATATCATGGTACCAGTGATAAATCCTGATGGGTTAACATAAAAGGATTTTTATGTCAATTTTTATGACTTTTTCTTCCCAAATTCCTTGGTGGAAGATATGGATAAATAATTTATTCATCAAACCCTAAAAGGGATGTTAGTTATGGAGTTTTCAGTGATATTTTCAAGCTTAATATTTTTTTCATCAATGTTTCAGGGTATGAGGAATCCAAGGATAGAATTATAGAGTATTATTTTATTTTTTTAATTCAACTATAAGTAAATTTATATTTGTTGCATTATTTTTTAGTGGTTATGAAATAGGTCCTTATATTTGAGTGGAAACTAAATGAAGGTTGATGTTTTGGTAAATTTGATTCTAGTAAGGGGGAATCATTTAATATTTTAGAGATAGGAAGAAACATTTTTTTCACTCTATGACAATTTCTCAATGGTTATCTATTATGGTGGTTTATCTCATTTTCTAAGGAGTGGAGGTTTTGAGAAGTGTTATTTGTACAAAAGGAATAGTCATGTTCATTCCCCATACATCTGACAACTATTTGAGTGTTAATTAAATGAGAGTATGTGGGAATTGTAGTAGTTTTATAGGAAATGTTCTACATTTAAGTAGTGATAGATTATTTGGACATGTGCAATTATTAAGAGATATTTTAGGAATTAGACAACTGAGTATTATTCATATTTCCATATTTCATTTAGATTTTGGTGGATTATAGAGTTCTTAGGTTTAAGGTAAAAAAATTTATAGTGTTTTAATTTTCATGGAACTCTAGGAACATGTCATGGTCATGGTTTTTTCGAGTTTCGTGCAATTTTTCTTACCACTACTGAGTGAGATGTTAGGAAATCTATGATTCTATGTGTAGTTATGGTATCTTACCCATTTTTTTTTACATTATCTGGTATTGGTGCATATAATTTTTAATGTTTCCTCAATTAATTTAAGTGATGGGTATATTCATATAATATTAATATGGGGTGATTCTAATTGATATACCCTTAAATACATGATACAATTGTATATGAATGTTTCAGATGTTCTTATGGTGATTAGAGGATATAAGTTTCTTTTGGATTTCTATAAGACCATATATTCTACTATAGTAAACAAATACATTACAATGCACAATATATTATTTTTTCATAATGATAAAACATCACAACTGAAGAAGTGTATTTTAAATGTTCTAAAAAATTTATTTCACAATGGTGAAAAATATTTATTCATATAATCTCCCTCAAAAGGGTGTCCCTTTTATCAGTGCTCGACAAAGTGCTAATAAAGGACCCTTTTACCAGCAATTTCTTTAAAGATTACAAAAGGGTTCTTTTATCAGTGCTAGGGAATAACTAATAATATGTGAAATTTATTAGTGATTTTTTTTGTAAAGTTAATAGACCAATTTAATAATCTCAAAATAAAGTGAAGATAAAAGTATAATTTTTTTAAAAAAAACTACAAATACATAGAGGGAGACCAACCCCTTTTGTCATCTATTGTCCAACCCACCCCTACACATTTATCAATGTTATAGGACTATACCCTTTTTTTTATTCTTGAGCATGCCTAACCCTTTAATCAGTACTAGATCACTTACTTCCCAACCTCGCATGCACCATTCTTCAACATGTTTCGAACATGAGACCACCCCTATAAAGATCTGCACCATTACCACTTATTTATAATGTTTTTCTCTATTTAATGATATATATATTGTAATACATTTTGTATCCATATATTTATATTTATATTTATAATTATTTTTAAATACATTTATAAAATATGTTCTTATTATGTATGTTTATAAATACATAAATATACATACTTATATTTATTTTTGTATATGGATGTGTCTATAAATATAATTATACATATTTCAATTAATTTACATATATAATTTATTGATATATACATATGTGAATATATAGATAAATATATATTTCTTTTCTAATATACACACACATAGAGATATATATATATTTATACGTTATATATAAATTGTATAGGTATATAAATATTCATAAATTTTTACATTAAATACAATGGATTTAATTTTTTTATTTATATTTACATTATATATTTAGAAATATATTTGTATGTAAATATTTTTACATATTTATTTATGAAATAAAATTGTTATGAGTAAATATATAAGAATATGTATATATAGATATATATTTAATGAAAAATATCATAACAATATAAAAAATGATAAAAAAAATTAATAATATCAATTTGAGGTTAATCTTTGAGAATAAATTGAGTCTCCCCCCAAAAAATATAATATGGAATTTTTAAATAGGTATGAAATTTTATCCAATGTTAAAAAATGGGGGAACCCCAGAAAACATAGTTTTAGTGGCATTTATAGACTTTTTGGACCCCAAAAAATTATGACAGGGGATCCCCCCATTCAACATTGTGTATATATTTTCACAAGATTCAATTTGATTTGTGGTAGAGATCAAGAAGAAAACCGTATAATTTTTGACGTTTGATCCATGTTTTATACATATTTAATGTTATTTATTAATTTATTACTTTTTCTATCTTGAAATTGTTATTAAATTACTATTACTCAATAATAACTAAAAAATTTTAAATTATTATTATTTATTTTAAAAACATTTTACCACTAAATATATTATATATTATTTGTGATTATATATTTCGTAGAATATAAATAATATTTCAAATATTATATTGTATTTATATTAATATGAAAATATTTATAAACTAATAAATGATTTTTAATTATATGTTAATTTTTTTATGAAATATACCTTTTTTCAATGCTAAAGAAAATCATTTTATGACTAATAAAAAATTTACTTTTAGTAGGCTAAGAAATTAGTTATAAAGGGGTACTTTTATGAGCTCCATTTTAATATTGAAAAATTATAGCATTGTATAAATCCAAATATGTGGTATTTTATGTATTACAAAATGAAAATACAAAATTTTATTTAAAATGATGTATATAACTAGTATGATAGAAAAATAGATATATAATGACCCAACACAATCTAGAACTATGTAAGATCAGACTCTATTATTAAAGAAAAAATATAAGATACATTACTTTTATGAAGAAAATAATATGAAATAGAATATATATTGATTAATTAATGACCGATGGATATGAATGATATTATGATGTTAGAATGAAATGTATATATAAGGGTTAATATGACCATTAAATCAAAATATTGATCATGAATGATTATATAAAAATTAATAAAATCATTTGATAACCATATAATTGTTAATTTATAGATATTTATATTAATCAATGAATAATATTATAATTATTCACATATGAATTAAAATAAAAATAACATAGTCTAGAAGAAATAGTTTCAAAAATTTTTCACTAAACACACGATTTGAAAATACAATTAGAGTTTTATTTAAAAATTAAAAGTAAATTATTTTCATAAAAAGAATTATAAATTAAAAATCAGATTATCAAAATTATCCTATGGTGATTTTTTCATATTTTTATGAGATGGTCAATTTTTTTAATAAATAGTAATATAAAATAATTATTGTGGAATAACTAAAATGCCAAAATGATTTAATAATTAATATAAGATAATATATGATAAAATATATGCCAATTTTTTGATATAATTTATTCTAATGAATTGATGTGATTTTAAATACCTAAGAAAAAGTTTCTATAGTGGAAAATGGAGATTTATAAATTATTTATATTACTTCATGGAAAATTTATATTTTAGTCTATAAAATAATAAGTTTTGGTTATAAAATATTTAATTATAAATGACTAGATCTTAAATTCTAAAAATGTAAACTAAAACCATGACTAAGGCCATAGGGATTCATTTTAAGAAACATATATTTCTAAAGAATATGGTTGTAAATTAGTAAAAAATTATCCCATATTCTATATAAATACAATCCCATCATAGCATTCATCTTCATTCCAAAATATTTTAATGTGTTAACCTATTATTTTCCATACTAGGAATCCTTATAAAAAGATTATATAGTACTAATATGTTCTTATCAATCTCAAAGAATCCACCTTACAATGATGGTTTTCCTAACGTCTTCTCTTTATTTATTTGTAATATTTTCCAATTAATTTTTATTATAATAGAATGTTTTATTAGTCGTCATTTTTATAAATTAAGTTTCTATTATCATTGAGAAATCCCAAATACATCTCATTGTAAAACTGTTATATGTCCTTATATCTCATAACTATTAGTGAAAAACCAAGTAACACATCTAAATCTAAAAATAAATCCTAAAATTTTGGTAATTTAAAGATTGTGTGGATTCCCTGAAATTTCATTATATAATGAAATTTAATGTCTATGTAGATCTAGATCACATACATTCATATATTATACCTCTATAAATTATTTATTGGGTAATAACTTAATCTTCTCTCGATGAATAATAAATTGGCCCAACTATAAGTACAGATTGACACTGCCAACGACTATGCATTGGATGATTCAAAAGCTCTTTATGAATCATAATTAAGGGTTTGAATATATTTTTAAGATAAATTGTAAATTTATATATCTCATTTATGTATGTGTTGTATGATATCTATAATTATAGGTCTAGGAGAGATTTCTCTATCATTTCATTGGTCTCCTTCCATTGAAAACTATTAAACTCAATGATTTTTTCTTATTTTATCCCTACACCAAGAAATTAATCTTCACTATAACCTTTTTTATTCATTGAAAAGTTAAATTCTCATACCATTGTGAATATCATATATTTTTACATTTTTTTATATATTCACCTAGATATCCACATTATTCAATTGAAGGGAGAAATTATAATATTCTATATTTCAATTATTTCTATACAGATAACCATTAATTTATTAGACATGATTATATTTGAGGATCCCTTGGGAACATAACAATTTATTTTTTATTCATTATTTTCATATAATGGATGTATTAGTCTTATTATTTAATATGTGTAGCCTATAATTATATTCCCCTCTATGTATTAGTGGTTCTCATGAGACAAACTACCTTGGTTAATTGGTTTATGCATTACCCATTTATATATGATGTATTGGAATTAGTCCATGGTGATATTTTTTTAATATCTGACATTATTCATACATTACTATATGATTATTTATTATTATTCATGTTTTTATTTATGATTATTTTATCCATGGAGATATAATTCTCATACTTTCATTTTTTACTATATTATTATATTCCTTTATTGTTGTCGTATTATATATTCCATTCTTATGGTAGGATATATCTTGTTTTATGATTCACCATTCTGAACATCTAATCAGACCGATTTATATTCTTTCTCATTTAACCATGAATCCATAAAAATTACAATATATAATATAAATTATATAAATTATAATTAATAATGTTTTCTTATATTCAGATGATGTATTTTGAGTTTTAAAGGTACACAATGAACATTTATTTTTCAAGTTACCTTATAATACTATGATATTGTATATTGTGTATTATTATTTATTTATTTATACCAATGTAAAAAAATTAACCATCAAACCTACAGTATTCAAGTCGGTATTATTACATTTGGTATGAAATAATGTTTTTTAGAAACCTTAGGAACTATATTTAGAATAACTTAGTTTGAGAAAATAACATTTTGAAAAACTCTTAGGGTATTCTTGAATTATTTCTATATTACAATAAATTCATTAATAATAAATGAAATTCCATGATAAACAATGATTTATAATTTATAGTTTTATTCATGGAGTAATTAAATATATTATATTTTCAAAAATGGTGCCCAATGGAAGGAATGGAAGTCATTTCAACACCTATAATAAATATAGATATTTCACTCCTTATTAATTCAATGAAATTGGTCTTGTAGATGAGAATGTTTTGAATATATTAAATTAGTTGTTTGATGTAATGAAAAAAAATATTTCAGGTATGGAACAACATGTTTCACCTCATCATTGTGTGATAATTTTGGATTTCTTTATATAGAAGAACCCCTACCTTTCAATAGAATTACTAATCGATTAGTATTAAAGAAATCGAAAAACTGATTATAGAATATTTTTAATTATTTTTGATGTAGTGATAGTTTGAAGTCTATTATAGTTATACCTCTTCTAAGGGAATACTTTGATCAATGGTTCTCTTGGATTCAATGCACCAAATTGGAACATATATAAAATAAGAAGTGGAATTCCATCAATGTGATAATCTTGGAGAAATATTTTCCTCCAAATAATAGAGCTAACATATAATGTGAATTCATTATTTTATGAAAAAAAAATATGAATAACTTGTGGTTGAGTAAAAATGTACCTTTACAATGTTAGTGAGGCATGATATGAATTATGTGTATAACCATAAAAGAAATATTTATCACTTATTTGATGGACTAAATCCTGCAAGTTTTAGTGAAATAGACTCTCTAACATTTTTCTAATATAATAAGATATAAAATATTTCTATCAATACAAAGAATTATTTCTCTAAGTCATCTACATTCAAAAGGAAACAAGAGAAGAAGAGGGTGGTAATAAACTATTTTGAAAGAACTTTTTAATAGGAAAAAAGTGAAGAATATTATTTCCAAAAAGTAAAAATTATGGGATGAAACCCAATGGGACAGGAATGAAGGGAAATATATAATCCACTAATGTATAATATTTTAATTTTATAGAGATTATAAATTGTTCAATTAAATTTAAAAAATAGAAAGGAATCTACCATAGAAGGGGCATAGGGAGAAAGGTTGAGATTTTAAAAACAAAATAGAAAATGATATGGTCCCAAATGATGTTATAGAAAGTAAATTGATCATAAAATCAAAGATAAATACATCGTTATTTCATTCTGTATCTATGTACAATTTTAAATCTTGACATATTCCTTGTAACATTGAATAACCAACTAATTCATTAAAGAATGATATTTTAGAATTTTTTTAAATAATATCTGTCAGTGACACATAAAAGTTATACTATGATCAACCCACTATATTTGACAGTTTCGGTTTGACTCCTGACCATAGTGGATTTACATTGGCCATGTTGGATGGGATATTCATAGCTAGTGGTTATATGGTATGGATGGCCATTAACGGGTTGTGATGGAATGTAATGGGTGTAATAATCATAAGTGATCTTGGATGGGAGGCGGTGGGTGGTGGATGTGCCTGGCTTGGTTAGTAGAAGGTTCATCGATTGAGGTTGATCGATGACTGATGGTGGTGGATGGTAAACAGAGGGTGACCGATGCTGGGATGTGAGGATTGGAACACTATGTGGAACATGATCGAACACCCCTATTTATACGGATATTGAGGTAATATGGGAAAGGTGAGGGCCTTCAAGACATCTTTTAGTTCTATGGTCTATGGGTTTTAAGGGAAATAACCATGGGAATATGGTCCATGTATTGTGTTTCACTCTACCCAGAAATAACGATGTCGTTTTTTATTAAATAAAGGCTTCATCCCCAACATTAAATAAACTGGTAATAAATCTACCATGGTCAAAATGACATTTCAACCAAGATAGATCACCATAAGATGGAAATAACCATATGAGTCCAAAGATCCTCATGAAAACCAAAAAATATATAAAGTATATCATGGATGAAAAATGGTACATAATCACGATACATAAACACCAATCCAAAAAGATAAACCCCCAAAAATGAACATATTAAAATAAGAAATCCAAAATCACTTATCCTTATAATCATCTATCCCCACCATCTTATACAACTATAATGTAAATCAAAATCAATGGAATATGGAGAGCTATAAGATTCTATTCCATTTAATTTTATCCTAGAAAACAAAATACGCAAACTCCCAAAGGAAAAAGTATAGTGTGAGAACTAAATCATAATATGATACCACTAAAAAAATATAATGTCAATCCACATGAATAATTTATTTCTGTATTTAAAAGAAATATTTTATAAATCTATTTCATTTGAAAAACAATTTACACAAAACACACATTTGTTTTCATTCAATAAATTTTATAGTCAAAACACAATAATAGAAGAAGAAAAATGAATCACTAAATATAGGGAAATAATCAAGGAATTTATTTCTCAATAGATAACCATGTGAGTATATAAAATATTGAACACAAACTATATAATAAAATTCCACCTGAGGGATCCATGTCCACAAATAATAATCTAGGATCTAAGAGTATTATGTACACAAACTACAACCACAAAGAAGATAACTATGTCCAACTCAGAGTGGTGTAAAAAATAATTTCAATGAAAACCCCCTTTAAACCCCACTTCACAAGCCACCCAAGATGTAATTTCATAAAACAACCTCATATATATAAATTATTTTAATTTAATAAATCAAACAAAATTATATTTATATAAATGAATGTTAAAAAAATGGAGATAACTGTTTTATAGATACAACTGCCTCAGGAATAGTGAAATTTAATTACCTTTGAAAATGGATATTAGAATAAGAGAGATCGTGTCCTCACAATCCTCGATGTAAAAATAGAAAAAGAATGAAGTGTGGAAACAACCTAAGATGTTGTTGGATGAGATATGAGAATCAAAAAAATCTTACTAGAACAAACAAAATATAGAATAAAATATAAAAGGGGTAGAACCATTAGATTAATAACATAAAACTGATTCAAAACATCCATAAATATCCACATTATGTTTATAAATATTCCAACACATGTTTCTCTACATTATATCATGTCCTAAAATCATACCTTAGGATTCATTCAAAACATCATAGCTTAAAACTGATTCTGAAAAATTTAGAACTAGTTCTATTGTAAATATCACCTCCATCTCCTAAAATTTTCTTTAAAAATTTTCATTCTACTATTACTTTACCCTCTTATGGTTCAAATCAGTCATTGGAGATAAAATCTTATATAATTCTTGAACATAAATATTGTAATAGCCTAGTAATACAATGATGCTCTTTCTATTAAACAAGATTATAGGTTGTTCCCAATACATAAACTCTTGAATATTTTCAATATTCACTAAGATTTCGATCTTAGATACAACACATCCAATACACTATTAATATTTGATCTAAAATAGACATTTAGTTATATTTTCATACAAAGAGTGTTCTTCCATTGTTTTGGGGAATATATCTAGATGATCCATGAGTTCCCCACATACATTTAGAACTCAAAAAATTCATCCACATAAATGACCACAAAAGTGTATAATCATTGATGGAATACATTATTCATAAAACAATAAACACTATGTGAGTGTTAGTGAGACCAAATGGCCGAACAAAATACTCATAATTTCAAAACATGTTCTAGAATAATATCATAAGAATAAATTTTTCTTGAATCATTAATTTATGGTACCCCTAATAAAAAAAATTATTATAAAACCATCTGAAATCATTTATTTTTTAAAATAGGACATCAATCCTTGGATGTTGATACTTTTTCCTAATAGTTTCTTGAATAAGATTTTGGTAATCAACAAAAATATAGAGGTTTATTTCTACCTTATTTATAAAGGGAACAAAAAAATTCTAAAGTGACACACTATGAAGAATAATACCTTTAGAATTATGATATTAAAGCATAAATTTAATATCATTTTACCTTATAGGTTCTATGTGTTAGGATAACATCAAGATTAGATTCTTATTCTAAATCAAGTCGATAGAAAATGTATCTTCTATTTGGGGTGTTAACTATGATAAATGAACTAGAACCCCCCCCAGGTACTCATTACCTACCACAACAACCAAAATACTAGAATATTGGTTAATTATTTCATGAAAAATATATTATAATTTCCATTATATAATTACATCCGATGAAACAATGGGCCCCGTACTTCTAGATCTAGGATCCTACTCACCGTGAAACAAAAGAGTTTCCCCATTTTATGATTAAAACTAAACTCATTAGATATGACATTTGATATAGGATTTAAATACAACTATTAAGTCCACAAAAAATATAATATTGAATATATCATTAACAATAACTATAAAATATAACATTACCTCATGGTCAATAATCAGGATGATAAACTATGAATATTTTTCAACTTAGTCCTCAATTATTCCTAATGGGAGTGGAAAGATCCATCATGAATGGGATAATATTTTAGCACAAAACCCAAACATATATACCTTTATATGATACAAAATAATGAGATACACTGATATAAAATATATCAAGGGCTACAATCAATGAAATAATCACCATACCTCAAAGTGTAATTAGCCATGATTCAAATTCATCAAGTTCATACTATGTTGTGTAGAGACATCCATCCATAGCTCCTCACGGAAATTTATTCACTACATTGGAATAAACCTTTGAATTAGAATTTTATTCACCACTCTTTTCTATGTCAATATGATCTTGAGATCCTTTGGTAAGAGTGGGTATAGTACTACAACCCTATGTACTATTTTGATAAAATGATGAAGATGAGTGGATTATACACAATGATAAAAAGTCTTGGGTACCACTATATAGTAAGGATTTGTATGTAATGGTTTCCCACAATGATAGAAAATCACCTAGTGTTGTCTAGAAGAATCTATTGAAACTATCCCTGATATAAAAGTACCTCCCTTATTGTGCTTTATTTTTTATGAACATGAGAAAATCAAGTCACCTACAATAATAATAGAATATCTATCTAAACATGTCTTCCAATCCAATTCTACCATAGCCATAAATGTTTTATCAAACATCTCAAAGAAATTCTTAAGGAACAATATGATTAACATTAACCAATATCCTCTAAAAATTCAATCTAGAAACTCTGAGAATTAAAGTAGTCATTGGAAATAATATAACGAGATAAGTGAAATATTTTGGAAAAAAGGATAATATACATCATAATTAAATGCCCCCATTTCTCCAATGTCAATAATTTATGATTCATAACCACTTTTATTGTTTCAAGATAATATTATTGTTTAAATAACCAATTAACAGATATCTAAAAATGTTCCTCATGTAGCATAGATTGTATGATGGAGTGCCTCCATTGTTTTCCATTCCTTCAAACATATATGTTGTAAAACCCTATATTGAGTCATCTAGATTCAATAATAAATGAAATTTCCTCTAAATTTATTGATGAAACTCATTGGACTATTGGGGTCCCATATCGGCAGTAATTGTAGGAGGATTGTGCCTGGTAAATTAGAATCCATTATTTTTCCAACATCCATATGACCATGAGTCAAGATTGTTCAAATAACTACTTCCACTAGTAATTAATATAATTTTGGGTTTTCTAAAAAAACTTGTCTCACAACTTCCCATCCAATATTCTGAAGATATTTCTTCATAAGTATTATCTATCAAACACAACAGATAACACCGTGTTAGAGAATTATCAAGAATATATATTAAGAACCTTAACTGTTAATAATCTATGTCATCAATAGATTCATGTTAATAGAAGAAAAAAAATATGGTTCATAAAAATAAATAGTAATATTAATTTGTATGAAAATAACCCCAAAAAAGCTTTAATATTGAGTAAATCCCTCAACCACCCATGGTAACATAAAATCAGACAGAAAAGTGTTCCATTCAGGACCCTAATTATACTTACTAATTGAGTTCCTATTTTTCTAAAATTAGGTCTAACATAAACCCAAAACCAAAATTAAATGTTTCACCACACTTCTAGAAATGTATTCCCATTTTAAATTTTTTTAAAGAATAGAATTGGGTTGACATGACAAGCCAACCATGATATCATTACACAAGGTGGAAATCAAAAAAAAATTACCGAAACATGCCTCATTTATACTGGAAAATAACAATCAAAGTAGTACTGGAAGAAAATGGCACATAAGCATGAGACATACAAACAAATCCAAAATGATAAATCCAGAAAACTAAACAAAGGCGTGACCAAAATAAAAAAATAAATCTCCATGTGAATATATATCACCACCATCCCATCCCACTATAAATTCAACTAAAACATAGGTAATTTAGAGAGATACATTATTTACATTACATTACAAATATCATATAAAACTAAACCAATAGATTCTAAAATTAAAATATAGGGTCTGAGAACAATATCCCTATAGGATAACACTGATAATCATTAAAATTTCTATCCTCCTGCATCTGTTAGATCTATCTTTAAAAAATATTATTATTTTGGGAAGTTATTTCATTTTAGAAGCACTTTATATAAGAAAAACTATGGGTTTTCTTTGAAAACATCTCATACTCAAAACAACAAAAATACGAGTAAAAACATCAATTAAAATATTGATACAAATAATAAAAGCATTAATATATTAGTATATAACAAAGTGTAATATAAAACATGATATGTAAATGAAAATAAGAAAATATAATCTCAACTGAGAGTTCCATGTCCATAAGAAAAAATCTTGGATCTATGATCACCATGTACATAAAAAAACCAAAGAATGTTCTCTATGTCTATATTAATGGTTTGTAAAAAAAATATTTTTAATGAAAAACCCGTTGAAAACGATTTCACAATAAACCCTAGATGTAATTTCATAAAAGAATCCTCACATATTCAAAATAAAATGAATTTAATAAATAAATCCAAAGAATATTTAAGAGAACACAATTTAAAATAAGGGAGATAGCTATTTTATAGATACACCTTCCTCAAGAATAATAAAAACCTAATTTTCGTCTAAAAATAGATATTATAATTATAGTGAACAAGTCCTCCTTAACCAAGATATAAAAAATGAAAACCCCTGAAGAGGGAAATCACCCTTAGCCACTGTTGGATGATAAATGAACATAAAAAACCTACTCTTTTAAACAGAAAATTTGGAATTTGTTCTAAAAGGGAGAGAACAATCATTTTAATAGGGGGAAATTGATTCAACAGATTACATAAATCATTTTATTACGGTGGCATGCAGCTAGAGTAACCATCTGCATATGATAAAATATAAATGATCATTTTAAAAAATTTAAACCCCTACCACCACACCATAGCTCTGCCAACCATGACTTGGTGGCCTCTCCTAGGATACTATCCATAGGCACTGACCACACCCTAGTCTCGAAGCACATACTATTTAAATATTTCTACATCCTTCACCATAGTCATGAAAAGGATTTCTGGTTATGGGACTTAGGGTGACCACCAATAGGCCTTTCTATTGACCATGACCTACATTGGGCATGGTGTCTCATGATTTTTCGCAAAGGAAGAAAACCATCATTCCAAAAAACCTACCACATACATGGTCCAATCATTTCCCTATAATTTCTTAGACACTTTTTTTAAATGTCACACACCTCTAACCCTCTCAAAACTAAAAATAAAATGACAGAAGAGGATTTATACCTAATTCTACATGTCATGTTCTGACAATACATCTATTATAAATATTATATCAACTAAATTATATTGGTATATGTCTATTAAAATTTATAGAGGTTCATAAGTTTCCATCTTGGTGGTAATACCAATGGTTCAATTTCATGCAATCCTTTAGCTCCATTATAACTCAAAGTATAATAAAATAATTTTTTCAATGAGAATGAGATTATATCTCTGAGGATGTAATATAATATCTTATTTTTATAAGTGATTCTCTATATCCTATGCCTTGTTATAATCACCACCATTGCCTCATCTTAATGAAATATTAGTGATATTAAAGGAATTAATTAGAAGTATATCCAAATAATATTAGATATATCTATTTTTAGAGATTGTATTGATGTATTTCTTGAAGACATACCTATATATATTCACCGAACATTGAATATTAATTCCTTATTTACCTTATCTATGATGAAAAGCTCATATATGGACCTCCTTATATATCAGATCCTATGGAATTGGTGTAATTAAATAAATAACTACAATATTTGGGGTTATAAGGGATATATACCCCATAGTGTTTAACTTGATGGGAACATATCCTATTTGTGAAAAATAATGATGATTTTTAGGATACACATTATCTATAGAGAAACCAATTACATTACTATTAAGAACAATAATCTTATTCCATGAATTTATGGTCTATTTCACAACATCCATGCTCTTAATACTTCTAAAATATTGATCTCCATTATGGGAATCATCAATTAAATATAAATGATCATATATAAATGATCAGTTTTCATATAATGTCCTTGTATTATGAGTTCTTGGAAATGTCTTTTTACTTAAAAAATACACCCTTAGTGTTCATTGATCTAAAGAATAAATTATTAAATTATTATATTGAATAAATTTTTTATGTTTTTTTGTTGATATTTTGATATAATATTTGTGATATGATTTTCATAGAGAAAATTTATAGATTATTCTTAAGAATTTTATGGAGAATGGTTAATAAGAAAATTAAGTAATTTTAAATTTTTTTTCTTTTTCATGTTTTATTTCTAGTCATGTTATCTCTAAGGATGAAATATATGTTGACACTATAATGAAAAAGGTTATTAAAATATAGAAAATACTAACTAATATTATTGATATATATAATTTCATTTTTTAGATTTTTACTATCAGTTTTATGTTGAATTTTTTTTTGATTATCAAATCTATTATCTAGATTGAAATGTAAAGGTTTCAAATTGAAATAGTTAAAAATATGTGAATAAATTATTGATTAATTAAATAAAACATTTATCAATGCATTGGTATTTACCTTACCATTATAAACAAAAATAATTTTTTTATATATCAATGCATCAATGAATAATATATGGATTGCCATTATTAAAAATGATATATTTTTTTCCTATGCACCAAGGAAATTTATGTCCTAGGAAACAAACAAACCAACTCATGATCTTGAGAGGACATATTTAATATTTCCTTTAAGGATATGGAGACAAAATATTTATAACGAATGATTATATAAATATATGTATAATGAGATATTGACTTAAATATTCATGTAAAAAAGAGCTCAAAATGAGACATGGTATATGGGAATAACTATATAAGGACTATGAATGTGCAATACACTGACTCCATGAGATGGAAAACAAGATATAATGTTCATTAAGGAGAAATAATTGTGGTGTTCTATCTATGGTAATAAAATAAAAGGATCCAATGTTTATGTATATAGTGAAGATGGAAATGTAAATTACTACAAAATGGGAGACATTTTATCTTTTCCATGTAATTTACTAACCATATTTACTAGAGAAGATAAGAGGTTTCAAAAAGATGAAAATTTATTTTAAAAAAAATAAAATCTATAAAATATAGAAGATTGAAAGACATAAATTTTGAATATGGTGTAATGATTTTTAGAATGAGTTTATGTTTTCCATAAGTACCTTATCAAATGATAAAATTTATAAATGAATCACTTTGATCAAACTTCTATATACATTTTGGTAGTACCAAAATACATAGTGATTTAAGAGAGTGATTTTCAGTGGGATAACATGATGATCGTAATTATTGATAATTTTTCAAGATAAATGGTATGTAAATAAATTAAGAATGAGAGAAAAAGTTCGAAGGGTTTCATGAAAACTCTCCAAATACAATTGTAGAAGTGGGATAATATAAAAATAGTCATTGTTTTCTGGAATTCACAGGGCCTAAAAGAAGAATCATGTTATATGGTTTATTTTGAAAAGCATACATTTTCTTCATATTTATAATAAATAAGGGAGTATATACCCCTTTGAAATCTTTCATTCCTCTATATTAATGAATTTGGTGGACTTCATGGTATAAATTTATCAATTTTATATGATTGTGATCTACATTTAAGATAATAATTTTAAAAGAGTCATCATAAGACCTAGTATGCCGAGACACAATGGATCATGACATATCATCATTATATTTTTGGATAGTTATAAGTTAACATCAAAACATTATTGGAAATGTTGAGTCCATGATAACTTGACTTCCAAGGAACATGGAACCAATACATACCACTTTTATAATTTCTGTATAACAATAGCTTGAATTAGAGCATTCAAATAGCATTATATAAGGACTGTTCAAGAACCAGGTCGAGTCGCCATCCGCCCCGGTGCCCGACCTGGTCCGCGACATGGCCCGAAGGGCGTTCCCGATCCCCACGGGCTAGCACAAGTGCCGGTGTATCAAGAGTAACCCGTGGGAACGGTTTACCCAAAATGGTATACACAAACACTAACAAGATAATAAAAATGAAACTAGGAATCTACAACCAAATAGACCATTAAACTGAAATCAAAATTTAAAGGTTTACAACTAGAACAAACATCCAAAAATAAACGACAACAAAAGAGACTAAAACTATAACTCAATCCTCCAAGCGACAAGAGTGGTGTAGCATCTGCACGCCACAACACCAACTTGAATTAGAAGGCCACTAACAACTCGAACCACCATCACTGAGCATGATGTCACAACCTAGAATACACAAGAAACAAAGTCTACCTATACCCGAAAGTGTATGCAGGGTGTGAGCGAATGGTCCAGTAGGACTTCACCCAATAAAAAGGTTCCATTCCACAACATCAAAAGGACAATATAATGTGCTTATTAAAGTTATACTTTAGAAATGCTTTTAATGAAAACATTTACAAACCAAATTCTAAAAGAAATCACTAAAAAGAACTCGTTTCACAAACACGATTTTAAAGAGGAAGAGAAAAGTTCAATACGGGCACACACACACACACACAAACACTAACACACACATACTCACACTCACACACACACACACACAGACACACTCACACCCAAGTGGTCCTCCATATGCCGACGGAAGGCACCACACCATAGATGGTAGAGAACTATGGGTAAATCCCCTAAGGTTCATCTAGGTCGAGTGGGACCCTAGAACCTCGTGTCTCGGTGAAACGTGGCTTAGAAGGCCACGACTTTTAGAAAACGTGGCTTAGAAGGCCATGACCCTCAGAACACATGGCTTAGAAGGCCACGACCTCAGATATCATATGTTTAGTTAGTGTTGCAATCGTCAATCCAGCTAAGTGAAACAGAGATGATACCCATCCGGTTCACTAGCGCACTAGTTCTAGTCCGCCCACCTAGATACCCAGGGGTTTCCCTTGTGCTCAATCAAGTTTCACATTAAAATAGTATATTTCTTTCTCATATCGCATACCAATCAAGATATTGCACACAAAAGTCACCATTTTCATACCCAAACAACATTTCAAAAACTGACGCACACCAAAATACCATTCCAAAAATACATATGTAATTACTTAATCATTTCGCAAATCCCCATTTGGCAACACTAAAAGAACATAAACAATTCTCACAACATGGAAAGAATTATTTATAGAACACAACAGGGGTTGACGCAAATAAACACACCCAATTGCAAACAAGAGAGCCGTTCAAACCACTTTCTTAATAAATTATCTTTAAAACTAGTTTCACATCAACTAAACAATAATCTGGACCATCTACACCTAGAACCCAACTTGAAAACATTATACCAAAATAACATAGATTTTTATGTGCACAGTCCATTTTAAAATCAATTTCACACTCAACTATGCTAAAACCTCACTTACACCATATAAACAATTGATTAAACAATTTTAGGATCTACCCCAATATGGTCGAAATGAAAAACATGATCGTTTCTAAAGAGAGAGAAATTTTCAAAATGCATACATGTCAAATAATTTTTTTTAAAACACATTTTACACAACCTGTAAAGCATGACCAACCATTTATACAACAACAAACATATAAACAACAAGACCATACTATTTTGGATATTCGATTTCATCAAACGAGCATGCCAAACCATTGTAAACATAGATCACATCACGAAATTAAATCATATAACATATTTAATTAACTAAACAACCAAATTAAATTATCCAAAGGATGTAATGTCATGGAACCACCTACCTTGGGTGAAGGAATTCCATAAAATTCAGTGTGTGACTCCAATTATCCATCCACTCACCACCACAAAATGAAGATGAACCTTAAAACAAGAATCGGACCAAAGAAAACATCAAAACCGGACCAAAACAACCTAAAGCCTCACCGGTTAATCTACCAAAAGAAGAAACCATCCAAATTAAATAAAACGAACCTACGGCGGGGATATTGGGGGCTAGCCAGAGCTTAAAGGGGACCGCCGGAGGCGTACCGTGCCAGAAAAAAAGGGTCGGAAGGGATGGAGGGCGGTGGCCATGGGGGAAGCGGTGCATGCTGGATGGGCGGGTGGAGGAGGTCAGTGGTCCTTCATGGAAGAGATGCAAGGCATTGGCTGGGAGGAAGACAGTGAGTGGGGAGGCGTTGTGTGCTGGAAGAAACTGTCGGATAGGGTGAAGGTGTGACAAGCCGAGGAGAGGCCAAATGGGAGCAGAGGCGACGACGCGAAGAGGTAGGCCAGCGGCTAGCGATGCAGCGTGAGCTGGTGCTACTGGACGGAAGTTGGACATGGGTAGCAAGGGCGGCACATCTTGAAAGAGAGGGTACGCTAGGGTTTAGTGCGCAGGACATGGGGGGGAGATTCCGACGAGAAGAGGGGGGAAGGAAGGGAGACGAAAGAAAAAAATAAAAGAGAAAAGAGATAAAGCAAAAAAAAGAAAAGAAAAAAAAGAAAAAGGTTAATAAAAGAAAATAAAAATAAAAAAAGAAGATGGAAGAAAATAAAATAAAAATGAAGTGATGGGAAATAAAAATAATATAAAACCTAAAAGTAAATTCTAACATAACTTAATAATAATAATAATAAACTAAAATAAGAATGATAATAATAAATAAAGTAACTTATCATCAATAATATTAGTAGTAATAATAATATCTTAATAATATTAATCATACTAATAACAGGAATACGAATCTCAAATAATAATAACATTATTATTATTATTAAGACAATTAAATTTTATTTTTTCTATTTTATGTTTACTCATTAATTAATTAATTATAATTTATGTTAATAACAATAACAACCTTAATTGTATTAATAATTTTATAATAATAAAACGTCATAACATAACATAATATTAACAATGATAATTATTATCAAAATATTAATAAATTAATAAATTTTTATATTCTTAACATTATTAATAATAATATTATTATTATCATCATTAAAACGATTTTTCTTAAATTATATTAAACCTATTACTTTTATTTTATTTCCATTTCATTATTCATTACATTTTTCTTGATTGCCTTGAACACCATGCAAGGCGTGCGGCGAATCGGAAGAGGGCGCGAGGTGACCCAGGCGAAGTCGCAGTGCACTGGACGCAGTCAAAGACAAAACATGCATTTTTAAATAAGAACTCAAAAAAAGATTTATGTCAGGCCTCGACCCAAACTATCGAATGCCCAAAATATTAATAAAATAAACAAATTAAAAAATGACGGGTTTGACAATTCTCCCCACCATAAAGCTTTCTGTCCGCGGAAAGCCACAACTGGAACCAAACCCCATAGAAGAAAACCACACTCCCATTAGATTCAAAGGGAACCCCCATAAACATCAAGAAAAGAGAGGCAAAAGCATCGTGATCAGAGGGAGTGACTCAATGACGACTTCAAGAAACACGTAAAAAGACTTTATCATATGTGCTGCCCACCCTAAAGGGTTAAAACACCTCTAGTTGACTAATCAAGGAAAACGAATCTCACACCCACGGAAACCAACCTCAGAAGATGAAAAAACTCAAACATTATTAAACGAAAACCACACCATTTATTTGGAATCAATAGACAAGGTCAGACCACGTCCAATGAACTCTCTTATCACTTACCACCAAGCCATACAAAAAAACATAAGCAAAAGATCAACATGGGGAGGCCCGAGGGGATCCCCACCATTAGGTACTCACTGACGCTCGAGACGAGACTAGAAAACCGAAACGGGGAGGTTCGAGTGGACTCCCCACCATTAAAGAAAAGTCCAGCAGTGATTCATTCTAGAGATATTCGTGTGAGACCCAATGTGGGTCTCCCCACCATTAAGAACCTACCAACGCCCAGGACAAGACTAGAAAACCAATATGGGGAGGTCTGGGCGGACTCCCCACCATTAAGGAAAGGCCAACACTGATTTATTCTAGAGACCTTTGTGCGAGACCCATTGTGGGTCTCACCACCATTAGAACTAATAGAGGATACAGAACTTTTAAGAAAGAAATCCCAATGGTTACCAAACACCCCACCACAAGGGGCAGGGAGGGAGGGGCCCGACCACTGGGGTGTCAACAGCATGTCCCAAGACAAACTGGCATCTCCATATCCCTGGATGAGCCCCATTCAACTTTGATACTGACGTAACCAACATACCCCATAAATACCCCTAAAGAGATTACATCTGTGGGATGCAACCCCATAGACTTTAAGGCAACACGACGAACACGCCTCCACCTAGTCACGGAAACCTTACATAGCCAAACGGTTCATTTGGAACGGAACAACCATAGAAACAATATAAACTACCTCTACATTCCACACCTATGACAGAAATAAGGTTGGGTCCCACACAATCTCGGGGTTCCTGACCACGCGCCAGCTTCACTCCGAGGCCTATGGCTAGAGACCTAATATTTGAATCATCTTCCACCTCGCAGTCAGGCATGGAAGACTCCCGAACGGAGCTTCTCCTTTTGGTTTCACATGAAACTGCACTACAACCGAGATAACACCAGTAAAACACAACACATTAAGACATCCAACTGATCATACACAGAATATTCACCAACACAAGAGCTGAAATGGTTCATGTGCATCACCCTTTGTCACACTGAATGAGAACACGACACCACAAAACGTCACTGAGCATGATCATTGTTGTCGAGAGAAACACTACGTTGAGAAAGACTTTAAACCGCTTCTTAACAACACGTGATTCCTAAAAACGACCATAGTATCCCCATGTGACTGGGTCTGCCACACTAGTGGCCTAACATAGACCCTTTCTTAAATGAAACCAATAAAGGACCAAAGGTCATTTCGAATATGGCCTGCACCAGCCACTCTAGGTTACTTCCACCTTTTTCCCACTGGAATCTCCTTCACCGTTTCCAAACAGAACTTTCAAATCAATGAGGTCAAACTTCACCCTTGACAATCAAAGAGAACTCACACTACATGAAATCACCGAAAACGACCAATACAACTGATAAAAAATACTACAAATCCCTTCAAGACTCTGGTCATCACTGAACGTTAGGAACCACCTTCACCCTTTCCCCTTGGAATTCCTTTCACCGCTTCTAAGGGGGAACCTTTAGATGTAACGATGTCAAAATTCATACCTGACAAATAAGACAAATAAAAGAGACCTAATTCCCCTTCAACTCCTCTCGCGTCTGCCATCCCGCTGTGAGAGGATCCGCTTAAATGGAAAGGACAAGGGACAACATATCATTATCGTTCAAAAGGGAGAGTCCTTATTTTAATCAACTGGAGGGTCGGCCAATGGCGAACTTCCCTTGGACGTACTTCAATTACATGTTAACGCTTTATGGGGTGGCGTGCACCTGTCAGTAAAGGAAACCACAGACCCAATCAAACTGGTCCAATGACCAAGAAATATCACAGGCGAACGCCAAACGTGCAAGGGAAGCCACTACAAGGGATTCTCGCAGCACTTTTCAAAAAAGGTCTTTAACCACACACGTGCTTACCAAACTACAAATAAGAATTCATAAATGGGAAACAAATCAGTCGGAAAGGATCCTCGGCTCAAAATGCCTCACATCCGACATTTCCAAAACACAAGGACATGCCACACAAACACCGTTTACTAAAATTCCAAATTGTTTTTCCTTTAACAAAACATTTTAAAAATAAGAAAACCCAATGAGTTGCACAAACACCAATGGTGTCCCATGAGCCTCTCACATGCATGCTCTCGTGCCGCACCAGCACCCACATCATGTCATCCAGGCACTCATCCCCTCGTGCCATTAACCATTTTTCTCCCCATATATACTCATGCATGTGGTTTTTCACGAGAACATCAAGGATCAAAACCGAAACATTCCATTTTTCAAAACCAAAACATTCAACCCAAACTTTTCAAACCTCACACACCATTTCATTTTTAAAGCGCTTCATTTGAAAACATTTTCCAAGACCAAAAATCATTTTTACTTAAAAACCAAATGTCCACGAGTCCAAAACAAAGAGACGAGAAACGACGCAATAGAAAACTTGTGTCAGCGGGTGGCTGGAACGTATGGTTGGCGGCCATACGCCAGTCACGCCACCAGCACAGAGTGCATTCTAGGACAGCGTCCCCACCTCCACATGGCTTTCCAGACCCTGTGAGCTTACTAGGACCGCTGACCTTACACATTTTCATTTCCCTTAGACAAGATTAACTGCATTGACCAAAAACTCAGACAACCCTCAAAATACTTTGGTAACTTTAGTCCCTCCATGAGGTGTGCTGGCCAGGAAGCTTACTCGTAGCCAGGACGTCGAGTCCCGACAACCTTAACTCAAGTCTACCATGACTCAATCCCAAAAGATCACGACTCAGGAGAGCAAACCTCTCCCTCTGATACCATTATGTCACGAACTAGGCCGGGTCGCCATCTGCCCCGGTGCCCGACCTGGTCTGAGACATGGCCAGAAGGGGGTTCCCGATCCCCACGGGCTAGCACAAGTGCCCGGGTATCAAGAGTAACCTGAGGGAACAGTTTACCCAAAATGGGATACAAAAACACTAACAAGGTTAAAAAAATTAAACTAGGAATCGGCAACCAAAGAATCAATTAAACTAAAATAAAAATTTAATGTTTTACAACTAGAACCAACATCCAAAAATAAACGACAACAAAAGAGAATAAAACTATAACTCAAACCTCCAAGCGACAAGAGTGGTGTAGCATCCACACGCCACAACAACAACATGCATGAGAAGGCCACTAACAACTCGAACCACCATCGCTGAGCACGATGTCACAACCTGGAATACACAATAAACAAAGTCTACATACACCCGAAGGTGTATGCAGGGTGTGAGCAAAAGTCTTAGTATGACGTCACCCAATAAAAAGGTTCCATGCCACAACATCAAAAGGACAATTTAATGTGATTATTCAAGTTATCATTTCGAAATTATTTTAAAGAAAACATTTACAATCCAAATGCTAAAGGAAAACACTAAAAAGAACTCATTTCACAAACACGATTTTAAAGAGGAAGAGAAAAGTTCATTATGGGCACACACACACACTCTCTCACAGACACACACACACATACTCACACACACACACACACACTCACACCCAAGTTTTCCTCCATATGTTGAAGGAAAGTACCATGCCATAGATGGTAGAGCACTATGGTTAAATCCCCTAAGGTTCATATAGCTCGAGTGGGACCCTAGAACCTCTTGTCTCAGTGAAACGTGGCTTAGAAGGAAACGACCCTCAGAAAACGTGGCTTAGAAGGCCACGACCCTCAGAACACATGGGTTAGAAGGCCACGACCCTCAGATATCATATGTTTATTTAGTGTTGCAATATTCAATCCAGCTAAGTGAAACAGGGACGATACCCATCCGGTTCACTAGCACACTAGTTCTAGTCTGCCCACCTAGATACCTAGGGTTTTACCTTGTGCTCAGTCATGTTTCAAATTCACATGGTATATTTCTTTCTCATATCGTAGACCAAAGAAGATATTACACACAAAATTCACCATTTTCATACCCAAACAACATTTCAAAAACTCGTTCACACCGAAATACCTTTCCAAAAATACATCTGTCATTACGTAATCATTTCTCAAATCCCCATTTGGCAACACTCAAATAACATAAACAATTTGCACAACATAGAAAGAATTATTTAAAGAACACAACAAGGGTCGATGCAAATAAACACACCTAATTGCAAACAAGAGAGTTGTTCAAACCACATTCTTAATAAATTGTCCTTAAAACTAGTTTCACACCAACAACACAATTATCTGGACCATCTGTACCTAGAACCCAACTTGAAAACATTGCACAAAAACAATACAGATTTTTACGTGCACAGGCCATTTAAAAATCAATTTGACACTCAACTATTCTAAAACCACACTTTCACCATATAAACAATTGATTAAACAATTTTAGGATTTACCCCAATAAGGTAGAAATGAAAAACATGATCGTTTCTAAAGAAAGATAAATTTTCAAAATGCATACATGTCAAATAATTTTGATAAACGCATTTCGCACAACCTGTAAAGCACGACCAACCATTTATACAAGAAAAACCATATAAACAACAAGACCATACTATTTTGGAAATTCGATTTCATCAAACGAGCATTCCAAACCATTGTAAACATAGATCACATCATGCAATTAAATGATATAACATATTAAATTAACTAAACAACTAAATTAAATTATCCAAAGGATGTAAAGGCTTGGAACCACCTACCTCGGGTGAAGTAATTCCATAAAATTCAGTGCGAGATACCAATTATCCATCCATGCACCAAAAGAAGTCAAGATGAACCTTAAAACAAGAATCGGACCAAAGAAAACATCAAAAACGAACCAAAAACCACCTGATGCCTCACTGGTTCATCTACCAAAGGAAGAAACCAACAAAATTGAATTAAACGAACCTACGACAGGGATATTGGGTTCTGGCCGGAGCTTAAAGGGGACCACTGGAGGTGCACCGTGCTAGAAAAAAGAAGGGTCGGAAGGGATGGAGGTCGGCGACCATGGGGTGAAGCGGTGCAAGCTAGATGGGCGGGCGGAGGAGGTCGGTGGTCTGACATGGGAGAGATGAAATGCATCGGCTAGGAAGAAGATAGCGAGTGGGGAGGCGTTGGGTGCTCGAAGAAAATGTCGGCTAGGGTGAAGCTGTGACGGGCCAAGGAGAGGCTAGACGGGAGAGGACGCGACGACACGAAGAGGTAGGCCATCGGAAGGCGATGCAGTGTGAACTGGTGCTACTGGACGGAGGTCGGCCATGGGGTGCAAGGGCGACGTAGCTTGAAAGGGAGGGTACGCTAGGGTTTAGTGCGTAGGACATGGGGGAGAGTCTGACAAGAAGAGGGGGGAAGGAAGGGAGAGGGAAGAAAAAAGAGAAAAGAGAAAAGAGATAAAGGAAAAAAATGAAAATAAAATAAAGAAAAAGGTCCATAAAAAATAAAAAAAAGAAGATGGAATAAAATAAAATAAAAATGAAGAGATAGGAAATAAAAATAAAATAAAACCTAAAAGGAAATTCTAACTTAACCTAATAATAATAATAATAATTAAATAAAATAAGAATGATAATAATAAATAAAGTAACTTATCATCAATAATATTAGTAGTAATAATAATATCTTAATAAAATTAATCATACTAATAATAGGAATACGAATCTCAAATAATAATAACATTATTATTATTATGAAGATAATTAAATTTTATTTATTTATTTTTTCTATTTTCTGTTCGCTCGTTAATTAATTAATTATAATTTATGGTAATAAAAATATCAACCTTAATTGTATTAATAATTTTATAATAATAAAAAGTCATAACATGACATAATATTAACAATGATAATTATTATCACAATATTAATAACTTAATAAATTTTTATATTGTTAACATTATTAATAATAATATTATTATTATCATCATTAAAACAATTTTTCATAAATTCTATTAAACCTATTGCTTTTATTTTATTTCCATTTCAGTATACATTACATTTTTCTTGATTGCCTTGAACATTGGGCAGGGCGTGTGGAGAATTGGACGAGGGCGCGAGGTGACCCAGGCG
Source organism: Viscum album (assembly GCA_963277665.1). Classification (NCBI taxonomy): domain Eukaryota; kingdom Viridiplantae; phylum Streptophyta; class Magnoliopsida; order Santalales; family Viscaceae; genus Viscum; species Viscum album. The sequence goes on from OY728162.1 coordinate 136,038,898, forward strand.
AAGCTGCGGTGCGCTGGACGTAGTCAAGGCCAAAACATGCGTTTTTAAATAAGAACTCAAAAAAATATTTATGTCAGGCATCGTCCCAAAATACCCAATGCCCAAAAAATTAATAAAATAAACAAATTAAAAAATGACAGGTGTGACCGGACTTGTATGGGAAAAGGTTTCACACTATAACCAGTTGAGATAAATTTAGAGAAAGGAAACTAGTTTTTTCATATCAAATTGAGGGAAAAAATGATAATGTATGAGATATTAATAATCATATTAATGTTTCTCATAGAAAAAAAGAACATTGCTGATAATTGGAGGAATGAATTTGAATTCTAAGTATGTGATCTTTTCTTCTTAAATGTATCATTATGGATAGTAGGAAAAAGTTTTGGTATGAAGGGGATGATAAGATTTATATGAATTATATAATTTTCTTTGTTGGATAGAATTTAAGTGATGTCTTATAATTTGGATTTTCAACCCATCCACTCTAAGGTACAAGATATATTTCATGTTTGAATATTGAGGGAGTATATTTTAGTCCCAACTCATGTACTCCCTACGGAGGAAATAATTTTGTAGAAAGACTCCTCCTATAACAAATAATATATATAGATTATTGATACTAGATATATGGTGTTATAATAACACCACAATTTTTTGTAATATATTTTTCTTATAATTTCATTGATTGGTAGAAATACATGAAACACTAAGTCTACATGAAGCGTAATATAGTATATTGTTATAACCTAGCTGTTATAATTTGTGGAATGAATATTAAAACCAAATCATTAAAAAATGTATAATATTTTATATAATAAATTGTTTTAGATATTTTATAATAAATAAGAACCAATTTTTCGATAGAGTTATATTATTCTTCAAAAATTCATTTTCTTCAAAAATGATTTCTATTATTTTTCTAGAAAATATTATAAATAATTTTTATTAATTTTAGAAGTTGCATTTAAATAAAATTAATTTTTTAAATAATCATAGAAATTATATGTACGGAGAGTTTTCATAATTTTGTAAAAAGATATATTTTTCAATAAATCGTAAAAAATATTGTTTTTTGTAAAATAATCATTTCATTTGTTTTAATATATTATTTTAAAATTACCATTTTGTTTTTTATTTTTTATTCAATTGAAAAAATATTTATTTTATTTACTATAATATAATTAATTCTTTTTGTGTAAATATTTTTCAGAATTTTGATATAATTTAATTTTTATTCTTAAAAGAAATGTGTCTATAAAACCATTTTTCGTTTATTTTTTTGGGGTTTATTTTTAAATTAATTTTTATATATTAATGGATTTTAATCAGATAAAATTGGTAACATATTTTGCAGTATGATTTTCAAAATTTATAAATAGGTCCCTTAAATTTATAACCATTATGAATAGTAATCATTATAAAATTTATCAACTTTGAAAAGGGTAAATAAGGAAATTGTGGTTAAAAATAATTTCATAATAAGTTATAAACTTCTATAACACTTCTAATTATTTACTTGGATGAGAATAATTCAAAAAAATCCATAATGAAACATTTAACATATTTCATATTGGTTCCATTTTCCTTTGATAATGACATTTACAAAATTTTATGTAAAGAAAAATACAAAATGTCACTCTTTAGCCTTCAAATTTGTCTTATTTGTTCTCATTGGGATAAAAATAAGTTTTGAATGAATATTAAATTTTATTTTGATCCTGATGAAATTATTGTTATGATAGTAATTTTTTTAATATTATGTGATTATATAATTACCATAAATTATTATACAATGATTACACAATGTTTAACTCCCTGAGATTTTTTGAAATATATATTTTTTTCAAATGGACTTTTTTATTTATTAGATTTCTTTTAACACCTTATATTTTAATGAATTAAATTAAAATATTATTATTATTATTTAAACATGAGTATTATAACCTTGTCGTTAACCTCAGAAATATGAATTAGAATAGTTGCATTTTAAAACTATGTACAATTTTTATATATAAATAAAACACAGTGTTGAAAATCACTTAATTTATTAGTAAAACATTAATATTCTTTAAAAATATGTTTTCTCAAAAAATGTTATTTATTTAATTTTGTGAACCAATAATAAATGTAGTATTTCTAAAATGTTGCAAATTATTTCAAAAAATGAGCTTAATTATTCGAATTAATACTTCAACATTATCTTAGTGTGATTTCTTTGGTTTTTTTGAAAAGTTTACTTTTTTAGTGAATAGTGAAAAAATCCATTTTTTTAAAAATGTGATTCCATTTAAATAATTTAAAATTTAAATATTATTTTGATAGTTTTTAATGTAGAATTAGTTAAATTATATAACAATTAAATTTAGTTCATTGGAATATTGGTCATTTTGAATTTCTATATTAAAACTTTCTATACCTATGAAAACGTTTTCATTCAAAAATAGTTTTCTCATCGCATCCATGGGTTTTATTTTAAATCAGAATCAACAACATACATAAATGTAAATATAAGTAATAGATTCTATTTTATAATCATAATAAATAATATTATATAATATGTTGAAATTAATTTTCTCCACAAAGAAAAGAAAAACTAATATTAATTAATATCATGGTCAAGGTTAAAATAGGATTACTAGGGGGGTCAAATTAAAAACATAAGTATTAAAAGGAAATAAAATCTTGTCCAAATCCTATTTATAGTAGTATTATAACCTTGTATCATCTATGGTTAAATAATGATCCACATGTAGCCTTTTTGTGTGTGTAAAATATTAGTATTCCTTTTTATTTTAAAATTTTTTAAATTTGTCCTCCCCCTACTTATAAAAGATATTCCCACCTATAATCTCCTATTGAAACACCTAATAACTTTTGTTTCATCCAATACATTCCCAAATATGTTCCTTCATTCCTTTAATACGTCCCAGATTCGTCATTTTTATTACTAAAACCTCCTAAAAAGGTCATTGATTTAAACCTATAGATGTTGTTCGAAGAAGATGTATCACTCTTAACCGATCAATTTTATATTATTTCCTAATCCACCTCTAAAAAATAATTTTAAACTATTTTAATATAATAACATCAATATATCATATAAATTTATAATTTATTATGTTAATTTCATAACATATATAAATAAACTCTTCTATCAAATGAGAATCAAAACCATCAAACAGTTGTATAATGGACTACCGCATCGTGATACAATTTAATTTATTTTCGAAAACTGCTTTTCACAATTGGATATAATTATGTATTAAAAATATGAAAATTTTATTTATTACATAATTATAATTGGTTAGTTATAATATATAATCTACCTTATTATCTCCCAATTTGATGGAAAATGATAATGTCGCTCGTGGGTACCTGTGGACGACCGCCTCCAAGAGGTGATGTGACATGTTTTCCGTTTTAATTTTATATGGATTGTAATTATATTATATTTAATTAATATATATGATATAAATATAATTATTTTAAGGTGATTTAATATTCACCTTTCTTTAATTCCATCCATTGAGAAAATAGTAAATACATTCTTTTGTACGTTCGACATACCCTATTCATGAATGTTGTTATTCATTTTCTATATCTAACATTAATGGTATACTATTAATACATATAAAAAAATATATTTAATATTTATATAATTTTTAACATTTTTGGATATTTTTTACCCATGATCAAAATAAGAGGACCAAAAATACCAGTCCAAAACATACATGAAACTGAAATTAGTTATGAACCAAAAAATAATTTAATTAGAAAATTATTAAAAAACAGGTAATTGAAATTTTTAAATTAAATAATATTTGGTATTATATATATTAGTATGGTTTTTAATATATTTATAATATATCAATATTTATTATAAATTGTTTTTAAATGTGTATAATTAAATTTGATACTTGAGGTCAGTAATTTTCATCGCACTTTATATCCATAGGACATATTCCATATTCACTGCTTGTTTCTACTATGTCATTTATATACAAAACAGTAATGTATTTTTTGATTATTCATATTAAATTTATTTCATTCATTTATCAGTCTATATTAATTTATTTTATGTGGATTTTAATTTAAAAGGTACCATAATGATAACGGTTTTATGTTAAAATATCATTATTTATCGGTATGGTTTATTATTATGTTTTTTATGATGAAATAATATGATATATATCCTAAAAAGTCATTTATTTTTTTATCCAAAGAAATTTATATAGAATAGTTCATTCCCTTTCATTTTCCTCTCTTTTTGTACTCAACATACTAAATGAATTGTTAAAAAATCATATTTATCACACTCTTAGGTAAAAAATAATTTTTATCCAATTCCCATGTTTTCTAAAAATGTTTTAACTAAATTTTTTAGTGTTATCTAGTGATTTTTTAAAGACATTTTTACCCATGTCTTAAAATATATAGACTTTTTTAAAAGGAATCTTCTTGTAAATTTTTAAATAATGTTTTTATGAATTTTTTCTAAAATGTGAAAGGAATAAGTGTGAATGGTATTTCATACCATCATGTTCGCTCAATGAGTAAAAGATTCATTTAAAAACATCATATTTAAAAGATTTATTTTCTATAATATTTGTAAAATTTTAATATTTCAAATATCTATTTTCAATGTGAAGAATTTATTTTCCTCATGAACTTTTCATAGTGTTTTTTTCAAAGTATTTTTCATCTAAGATTACATCCTTTTTTATTACATAAGATTTTATTTGGTTAAGATTCAATGATACCACAATTATTATTTCCCTATATAAGTTATTATTATAATTTTTTTGAAACCCATTTCATTCCAATGGGTTATGGTATAATGAAAAGTTTATGAGACCCATTCATTTTCATGGGATATGATATGATGAGTCTCTTATGATCTTATACAACAGAAACATATAGAATATGTGATGGGTGGGACTAATTTCTACATCCAATTAATTGGGTAAATATTGATATCTAATTAGATTATTATGACTATAATGGTCAGTGAAGTTAGTTACATAAGGGAAATTATCCCCTGTGATATTTGTGTGAGTGAACCTTAATAAATATGACAGTTTGGGGTGTGAAGTAATTCCACTATAATTTCCTTGGATATGAGTATTGACTACTGAATAAATGTTTTTATTTTCTTATTTTTATGCCAAAAATATATGTCTTGTGAAAGTGTTATATTTTCACATTTCATGTTATTTTATTCATTTATTATTAATGTTTTATGAACTTACATGAATTTTATCATAACTAAATTTTATAATATATGATATGCAGGGTATGTTTTTCAAATTTTAGTCTCTTTTTTCATACACTTATGTACATGATATTTTTATATCTCTCATTTTAACCCTTAAAGAGTATATGAGGTCACCATTTCTTATGTTTCTTTTCAATGGAATATAAAGAAAAGCACTATGTATGATATTTATAAGAATAATGCTAGTTATGAAGAACTTAGTGGGAGATTATATAGATTACTTTTGAACCATTTTTTATATATCCATGTTTTTAATAGAACTAGACCTATATGATATTGTCATGTATCATTATGTTACGTAATGAATATTCATCTATTAATATGTGATATCTATATATGAAACATGTGGATTATAAAAATCTCTATTAGAGATAGTTTCAGTTTAACCATTGAAAACATGGATGAGAAAACTCTAGATAGAATCATGTGTATGTGTTTAAGGATATTTATAATGATATTTCTAAGGTTGTTCTAAAGTATAAGAAAATGTCATTCAATTTTTTGGTTGGGAATATCATGTGGTTTAAAAGAAATTAAATCATCATATTGATTCTACAAGTGATAATAGATCTGGAATAGGTGTAACTTGGGGTAATACCATTGAAGAATTAGAATTGTGATTTTACTCAATCATCATCATGTGCTTAACAATGAGCCCTGAAGTACACCTTGTCTGAAACTCCTAGAGGGTGGGGGTATGTTTTGGAAAATCACAAAATTTTTATGAACAGTGATTAATGATTTTAATATATAATAACCATGAATGGACTAGGTTAATATTAAGGGGTCATATATTGAAAAAGGTTTCAATATTTTAGCATCATGTGAATGATTGGTCATCCTTGTCAAAGATACCTAACAATCTTGCTGAAAATTTAGGTTTTACTAGGGGATTGAATATAAAAAAATTATGTTGATATGAAGACATGTATGATAAAATATTAAATTATCTTATTTTATTTTATTTATATAAATTTCCTTATATAATAAAAATTACTTACTAACTATAATTCTTATACTAAAGAATTAGATATAGAATCATCATTGAAAACCCCCAATGGTTATTATGATCACATCTCAAGTTCATGATTCTTCCCTTGAAATTTACTGGAAATATCTTACCAAAAACCTATTTATTCTTCCACTAGTTGAATTTGATATAATTTAAACATTTATTGGATTTCTGTCTATAAATACTCATGAATTTCAAATGAATGGAATTTTTATTTGATATTCCCAATCTAATCGATGATCATCTATTACTGAGATGATAATTATGAAATTTTGATGGAAATCAAATCCATTATATGGGTCGTGATCCCTATTCAAAAGGGTTGTTTATCTCAAATGGTTGTAATAAACTATGCATCATTGATATTAAAATTTTGTAGGAATTTGTTGATGTTTTTTCAAATGAATTTACTAGTCATCAACTGAATCATGAATTTGAGTTCTCATTATAACACATACTTGGTGACAAAAATATTTATAAAACTCTATATATATTGTCCCCATTTTATTTTTAATAATTTAATAATAAAGTAAAACTGAATTTTGAAAGGGGATTTATTCAGCCCATGTGTAAAACCTTTACGTACACTAGTTTTTTTGGTAAATATAAGGATGGATCAATGAGACTCTATGTTGATTATTGTGATCTAAACATGATCAAAATCAATAAAAAGTAACCCATTCACTATATCAAAGACTTATTTATTAAATTTCATGTATCTCAATAACATTCCATGATTGACCTTCATTCTAGATATCATCAATTGAGGGAAAATATAGAGGATATAAACGATAACTTATTTCACAAAAGGTATGTAAACCATAAATATATAGTTATTCCCTTGGGTCATACTAACTCCAATTCTATTTTTATAGATTTAATGAATATAGTCTTTAGATATTACCATGATCATTTTATGGTATTCATTATAGCTTATACACTTATATATTAAAAGAGTAAGTAAGAACAGAAAGATGACATGTGAATTTTACTAAAGGCGCTATGGAAAAAGAAAATATGTTGAAAATTTACATAATGGGAATTTTGGCTATAAATGGATTCATTTTTAGTCATATAATCTCATGAATGGGTATATTAGTGGATCTATCAACTACGGTGGCTATCGAACATTATCTCAGACTAAACTTTATGACTGATAAATGATGTTTTATTGGTTTTTCTTGATAATATTTATTTTTTGTGTATAATTTAAAAGTAATAACCAATCCACTAAAGAACTTAACTCAGAAGGGAGAAAACTTCCTCTAGATATATGAATGTAAGGGAAATGTTTAGAAACTGAATAAAAGGTAATTCACAGATCGTGTTCTTACTTGAATCTATAGTGGTGAAGGGTTCGTAATCTATAGTGATGCATCAATGAAGGTAATGGTATTAATTCCAATATATATTGAAATTTGTATAAATAATCCCTCATGAAAATTGATGGTTCGTGAGAAAAATTATGAAACTCATGATTTGGAGTTATCTGCAAAAAAAATTCATTAAAGATATGTAGTCATTATGGTTATGGATAAAGGTTTGGTATATATAATTATCAAAATAGTTTAAAATATATATTTACATCGAAGGAGTTGAGTATGTGCTAGATTAGTTGGTTTATACTAATTAAATACAAGACTACTCAATATATTAAAAACTATGAAATAAAATAAGGTGTTTGATTAATTGAGTTGAAAGTATCATGCTTTATTACCAATGATGAGGATGACAAAATATCGAAGATTTTTTTATTTTAACCAGATGGATTTGAAAATTGTAAAAGAATTCTGAAAATATTATCTTTCACAAATGAGTGTTCAACCATTTACCTAAGTGATGATTAAATAGAAGTATAAGGATGATGTAGAGCTGTAGAAGAATGTTTGAAATTTTTATATGTTTAATATTTATTATGAAGGATTGATAAGTTTTAAGAACTTTTTATGTGTCTCGTCAGTACCAATTATGAAGAAGGTACTATTAGAGGAATCTCATTATTATTTGTTATTTATTCATCCTAGAAGTAAAAAAAAGATATATAGAGATTTTAATGAGTATTTCTAGTAGAATGGAATAAATATATATATTAAAGGATTTTTTATCTCTGTATTTGGTATATCTTAAAAGTATGGTTGGGAGGAAAAAGTTTAAGGGGATGTTAAAACCATTACCTAGGCCTAAATGGAAATGGGAAAACATCACTATAAATTTTGTTGTAGGACACCCAAAATCATATAAAGGGAACAATGATATTTGGGTTTTAGTCGATCACCTTATGAATAAAACAAACTTTAATACTATTTGATAAGATTTATATCTAGATCATCTTTATAGGATATACATAATGGAAGTGGAAATATTTCAGGTTGTTCCACATTATATTATATCAGATCGGGATCTGAGGTTTAGCTCAATGTTTTATCAATGTCTTTAAAATGATTTGGATACTAAGTTATGTTTCTGCAGAGATTGTCATCCCCAGATAGAAGGCTAGTACAACATAATTTTTAAAACCCTATAAGATATTTTGAGATCATATTCTATTTATTTAAAATGTAGTTGGTGTAAACACCTTCCTTTGGTTGAGTTTTTTTTTGCAAAAGTATATTTTACTTGATCATTTAGATGGATATTTATGAATCCATATATGGAAAGAAATATATAACTCAAAAATTCTGGAATGTAGTTGGAGAAGGGATGCTATTGGGACCTAAGGTAGCTGAGGAAATGTAAGATAATGTGACCTCCATTTAGTACTACATCAAGACATCTCAAAGTTGACAGAAAATTTATGGTGACAATCATCAGTGTGGTCATGAGTTTGAAGTTATTGAGAATGATTTTATATGAATTAAACCATGGTAAAAGGTAGTGATATTTATGAAGAAAGATAATATGATCCTTAGGTATGCTGGATATTTTCGGTTTCTTTTTCATGTATGGGCAGTTGCATACTTCTAAGCACTTCCATTAAACCTCTCTTAATTCTTTATGTATTCCTTGTATCTCTCCTAAGGAAGTACATATCCAATCATTAAAATATAATAAACTCAACATTCATACCACTGGATCACTATATGTCCTATGAAGGAAAACCAATAAATATTATATATCATAGAGATAATGTACTATGAAATAGGGCTTCTCACCTTGTCATGATTTTATGGTGAAACCACCATCTTGAGGATTCTATAAGAGTACGTGAAGGTATAATGAAGAAGAATTATCTATAGTTTTTCGTATCAGTGTGATAGAATTTAGAGTTTGAAACTCATTTTAAGGGTCGTATCATATAACTCCCTGAGATTTTATGATATTTTTTAAATTATATTAATTTTTTTAAATAGATCAAATTACAAACAACAAGAAATTTTAACTAACTACAATATTCAATTAATATTATTATTTAAACATTATTGTTATAACATATATATTTAACATTAAGTTAATAATACCAAAAAAGATTCATTTTAAATTAATTATAAGGGTTTAATATAAAAAATATATATTGAAAAAAACTACTAAATGTTTTAGTAAAGCATTTATATGCTTTGAAAAAATATTTTCTCAACAATGTTTTTATTTGTTATTTTGAAAAAAATATAATTAATTTTTCCCATTTTTATAAAATATATTTTAAAAAATTCAACTAATTTTTAGTTGTATTGTGTAAAATTTAGCTTAGGATTATTTTTTATTATTTTTTTGAAAAGTTTAATTTTTCAATGAATAATGTAAAATGCATATTTTTTTCATTTTTTAAAATTTTAATAAAATTTAAATATTGTTACAAAAGATTGTTTTAACTAAAATTATCTACATAAAATCATAATTAATTCAATTTATGTCATTTTAATTATATTCATATATAATTTATATATCAAAACATTGTATACTCTTGAAAACTTTTTAATAAGAAAAACTATTTTCATCGTGTCTATAGATTTAATTTTAAATAAAATCATTCCAATTCTGGGAAATGAATTTAAAATAAATAATTAAAAACTATTATTCCTAATAATTAATATTTTATAAAAAATTTACCTTAATTTTATTGTATTTAATTAAAAATAGTAGTAGTAAATTATTACGGTAATGGTTTAAATGATTTTGTCGAGGGTTAAATAAAATATTAGGATTAAAAATTAATAAAATTTATCAAAATATTCTTTTATATTCATATTTATACATTATATCATTATTTTTAAGATGATCCATTTTAAGCCTATTGTAATGTTTAAATTGTTGGTATAAATGTTTCTTTTAAAAAAATTCAAGTGTGTCCTCTCTCCAATATAAAATAGGGAACCCCATCCCCTCATATATTCAAACTACCAATGAAATTTTTCGTCCAATAACTATAAAAATATTTTTATTACTTTTATAACCATCTAAATTAGACCTTATTTTTATTAAAAATCACTCTTAATAAATCTTTAGGTTCAAACCCAAGGAGGTTATCTGAAGAAAATTTAAATTCATATATGAGTGTTTTTATTTAATTTCTTCATAAAAATCATTAAAATATTACTATAATATGATAATTTAATAAAATATCTATCTCAAATATACTAATATTTTATTATGTTAATTAAATAGCTTTTACCCTAATCATCTTCCATCAAATGGGAGATGAAACTATCAATCGTGTGTACAACGGACTACCACCTCGCAAATCGATATGATTTGTTTTCCGTCGCCACCTATCACAGATGTATATAATGATGGACTTAATATATTTAAATGATATTTATGAGATAACTATACTTTTTATCTATAATATCACAAATAATTTCAAACCTCCCCATCCATTAAGAATCATAACTTCTCTAGTTCGTACATGGGGAAAACCGACCCCATTAATCGATGTGAAATATTTTTTATTTTATTTTGAAATGGATGGTAATTATGTAATAATAAATTAACATATTTGATATAAATATTATATAAAAAATTATATTTAACTTTTAATTAATATTTATCATTTTTGTTCTCTTATTTGAGAAAATGGAAACAGTATTCTTTCTTACGTATAGTTTATCGTCTCCAAGAAGAGTGTAATTAATTTTCTATTTAAACATTTTATGTAACATTGTAAATAGATGTATAATGAATTAATATATATATTATATTTATAAAATTTTAAACATTATAAATATTATTGAACCATGATTAAATTAATATTACCCCAAATACCAAACCAAAAAATACATGAAAAAAAGCAGTTATTACCCAAAACATGATTTTATTATAAAAATTGTCAATGAATATGTAAAAAAGGTATTAGGTAAATAATATATGTTATGATATATATGATTATGGTTCAATAATATATATATATATATATATATATATAATATACCTATATCTATGATATCAGATGTTTTAATATGTATGGATAAAATCAATATTGGAGATAATGGATTTTCATTTCAATTTTACATCCGTATGACAATTTCTATATTCAATACATGTTTCTTTTTTTGTGGTGTATATACTTATCGTGATTTTATTTTATGATTATTATTATGAAAATTATGGGATGGAAATATCCAACTCATTTTATTTCTTTCATGAGGCTTATACCAAGAATTAAATGCTTTATGTTAGAATCTCATTGTTAATCGAGATTGTTTTTTATTAACCATTATATATTGAAATATTATGAACTATCTATCAAGATACTAATATATTTTATTATAATATGGTCATTTAATTACAATACATATTTCCCTTTAAATTTTTTATCTAAAATTACTCAATATATCAAAATAAGGTTTTTAATAAAAATGGAGTTCATTTCACTCTTCGATTAAAAATACATTTTATTCCATATCTATTTTTATAAAACTAATTTAGAGAAATAATTTTCAATTATTAAAGGATTTTTAATTAAATTTTTACCCATATTTGACTTTTTAAGTAATCGAGTAAATGAAATCTTTATTTCATTTTCTAAACAATGTTTTTTGACCATTTCCTTAAATGTTAATGGAATACTAATTTTGACATGTATGTCTAAAATCTTATTTCCTGCTATGATGAACTGTAAATGATATAATGATTCATTTAAATTTTTTTAAGATTATTTAAAAAATCGTCAATACATGGGAAATTTATATATTTTGAACAAGTGTATTCAATGTGGAATGGATATTTTCCTTAAGAAATATTCATAGTGAATTTTCAAATTCATTTTCCATATATGTTGATATCATTTGATGTAAAATTATGTTTATAGGGGGTATGATCTAATGATATTGTCCATGATTTTTATCTATACGATTTATGATTATGGGGATATTTTTTTATTGAACATGTTTCATTACTAGAGGATATTCTATGATCAAATGTTTATGAAACCCATTTCATTGCCAAATGTAATGGGATGATGGAATATTTTTCAAAACTCATTTACTTTAATAAGATACAATATTATAAATGATTTATAATCTTATGGCACACAAATGTATGCATTATGTAATTTTTTGGACCTATATCGTCCTTGATTTAATGTGGGTAATGATTTGTATCTCAAGAGATTAATAATAATGGAATGGGGATTTCATCCAGTTTAGTAAGGAAATCTATCTAGAATGATAGTTTTGGAGTGAACTCTGACACATATAATGGTTTGGGGAGTGAACCTATTCCACTATAATAGCCTTAGAAAAATCCATTACTATTATAGAAATGATTTTATATACTAATATATATCTCAAAAATCAATATATTATACCTATTTTATATTATAATGTCTCGTATCCTTTTACTACATTATGATTTAAGTCTTACAAACTGCCAAAATTTATACAATGACTTGATTTTATCATCTATGGTTTTCAAGGTATAGTTTTCTAATTTTATTCACATGTTCTCATACACTTATGCTCTTTTTATATTTATATATTCTTTATTTATCCTTAATGAGCATATGAGATCATCCTTTATTATTTTTCATTTCCCCATATTATTAAAAAGGTATTATGTATAATATTTCTAAAAAGGGTTCTTGTTTTGAAGAACCTAGTGGTAGTTGATGATATTCAATACTGAACTTGTTGTTCTTATATCCATGTTTCTAATGGAAATAGACCCATATGATTTTAAAATTTATCATCATTTTATAGAATGAATTTTCATCTATTAATATGTGATATCTATGCATGAACATGGTAGGTTGTTATAAAGTGCTTCTACTAGATTTTGTAAAATCAATGTATATAAATTAAAGACATTAAAACTATTGTTTTTGGGATTAATAATGTGTATATAATATTTTTTTTTAAAAAATAATGTATTATTATTCGTGAAAACAATTAAATATTAATTCTATATATTTTTATAACTCTAACGTCAAATTATATGTATTGTGTCAAAAATTACATTAATGTTATTTTCTATTATATAATATATTATTACATTATTTAAATAGAATAAATACTATTAAGAGGAAATTTTGTATTATAATTCTTTTAAAATGTCATCTCTAAGACATTTATTAAAAAATTTATACCTTATAAGAAAAAATAATTCATGTTAATATTTAAAAAGTCGATGTTTTGGTTAAGGTTAATAAAACTTATCAAAGGTAATAAAACAAATGATATGGTTTAAAAAAATACTTAAACATATCCAATGATTATTGTTTGAAATAAATTCAACCATTTACAATATTAAATTCTATATTATGGCCACATGGTTCCCCTTTCAATTCAAAATGGATTAATTATATTTTTATATTTTTATTAATTCCATGAATATCCTTTCAATACAAAGAAAAATATATCACTCATCTAATCATATATACACCACCATGACCTAATTGTCCCAACAAAAACATAAGAAACACTTATAAAAACCCTTTTTAAAATTATGGGGTTTATATTCATCTCAAAATACCAACGCTAGGTCCCTTAAAAAGATATCTAGAGAAGTTATTTCTAAGAATATATAATTATTTATATCAAGAACTTTCAATTTCATCTGCTTTTACCACCATAAATTAATTATTGATCATTCCAATATAATAACATTATAATATATAATATAATGATATGTTATGTTTATAATGGAATGTTTTTTTCAAACACCTTCTCCACTAAATTGAAAACAAAACTTTTAGTTGTGTGAACAATGGACTACCACCTCGTAAACTGATGTAATTTGTATTCAATTAACACCTCACATGGCTTGTAACAATGATAAAAATAATGAATATAATATAATTATGAAATAATTATAATTATTTAATTATAATATATCATCTCATTTCTTACCCTTCCACCCATTATGAAAATGATAACATCGTTTGTGTGTATATAAATCCTATTGTATCCAAATAGATATGTGATTAATTTTTTATTTATAAATATAATAAATGATTTTTAAATATCTATATATTGAATATTAATTATTTATATATCATTATTAAAATTATTTAGAACATATAAACATGATCTAGTTATAAGAACCCACCATCCAAATAAAAACAAACATGAAAAATTAAGTACTTAACTCGCAAAATAATGATAATAATAAAATATTGTTAAGAAAATTAGACAATATATTATAAATTAATTTAATATGATTTTTAGATATGAATGTGCTTCTTTTTTATAATTATAACTAATATTTATTTGTAATACAAGATGATAAAATAAAAGACGAGTAAATATAAACTTTGGGTAAGGGATTTGATCTTAATTAAAACTCTATTGTGACATATTTGGTACTATGCACATATTTACATTCACAAGGTGTACATAATGACCCTTTTACATATTGAACCTGAATATATATTTATTAAATATTATTATAGTTTCAATTCATGTTTACCCTTTCTTGGAGTTGCAATTTATTAGTTACCAGTGTGTATTGAATTTCTTTTACAATTTCATTTTTAAGATTGTTTTTATAATTTTTTAAGGAACTATATAATATATAATTTATAAAATACATCTCTTTTCATTTACAATATATATTTAAAGAGATTCCATGTTTTTAACTTTTCCACTCGTTGGTATTTGAATCAAGAAAAGAAATGCTAAAAATAAAAAGGTCGGTTTTATTTCTTCTTTAAATCAGGCATATTTTTTTATTTGTAAATATTTTTAAAAACTATTTAAAAATAGACTTTTTATTTACTAAAGTTATTTAATAAGAAAATGTTTTCATTCATGACCTTTAAAAGGGGCTGAAAAAATATTTTTAATATTTTTTCCTTATTTATAAAAAGTCTAAATGATGGTTTCCTTTTTTTGTATATGACGTTAATGTAATTTTACATTTCCATAATTGATTTATGATATTTAAATTATTATATATATTTTAAATGGTTTTATAAAGAATTTTTTTAATGAAATCTAATTTTTATGTTCCCTTCAATTTTCATTATTCCACTAAAATATATAATTTCATTACAAAACCAATATTTTGGATGAATTGATTGTAATATTTTTTCACTTATTAATTTTTTTTCATTAACTTAATCTAAAACTATTCACTTTATTTTGATAATTTATCATTTTACATTAAATTTCACTTAAATATCTATATTTATTGTATCATGGATATGAGTATTTCTTAAACTGTACCTAATTTATACATTATTTATTTCAAAATGAAAGTTATTTTATTGACCAGTGAAATAATTTGATTCATTATTCTTTCTCTTATACAAATATTTGTTAACAAGGATTATAGTTTATGAATGAAATTGTGTATTAAATATATGAAGAATTTATTGGCTATGAATTGAATAGGGGGTCCTAGTTATAGATAGACCATTTATGGATCTACATGTCTCATGAGACAAACTAGTTTTCTAGCCTTATAAAAATGGTTTTTGGGGCATACCTACCCATCGATAAAACTACCATGTTGTAAGGAATTAACGGTAAATATATCATTATTCACGAGATATTGATTTCTTAAATTAACTGTTTAATTTATTTATAATTCATTCTCTATTTTCCACAGATAATTTATATTATCTGTCGATACATTTCATTCTCAAGTTGGTGATTAAATAGATTTTTTTTAATTTATTTAAATTTCCAAACTGATTAATCCTTATTTACTCATGAAATCTTCCACTATATATAACCCTTATTGAGTAACTGAGATCACCCTTTATTTTTATCATTTCCTTGGGATATGAAGAAGGATATTATAAATAATATTAAGGACTCAAAAATGTTAATTATTCAGATTTTTTTTATATTTATTACTTAATATGGGAATCAAATATGTATCTAGTTCTTCAAAACTACAAAACTAACAGGTTTTGAATGGTGATCTCCATTATAACTTGTAATAATGTATAAAAGTAGTCACTCGATCAGGGTTATAGTATTTTGGTCTATTACATTTGGTTTCAAATATTGTTTATTAGAAACCATATGAACTAGATTATAAATAATCATAAAAAACATAAAAATTTACACAATCCTTTATAATATTTAAAAACATTTACCATTAATGAGATTTTAGTTTTATGGATCAATATTTATGGAAATTATGAGTTAACTTAGTTTGTGCCATAATTTTATTATGTCACCTGAAATAAGAAATGGAAATCAATGACTATAATTAATTAATGGATTTCCCTTATGAGAAATCTGATTTAGTGAATATTTTAACTAATAAGATCATGATAATTTTATGTTAGTTGAATATTGTTAAGAAAAAAAATCATTCCCATATATAGAAATGTGTTATTTCATTACATGATTTACCTTTGTTAAATAATTTTATGTGATTGATGCCCCCATCATGTTATAAAACTATTAATCTACTGTTAGTTTAACAATGGATTATGTCCCGAAAAAAATATTTTCTTAGCTTTGGGAAGTTATATTAAATATTAAGAATATATCTATAATATAATATCGATGAAAATATAAACCTGAACTCCTAATTGAAATTACTTCCATCATTTATTTTTTACTATATATATGAGGTATATTTATCTCAAATGGATAGGGACAAACACTAAATTGAATATAATCCTATTGTATGATTGTTTTCATATTTATTTTCAAAATTTATTTCTAGTTTTCCCTTGAATTTTTATTTTTTTCAATAAATCAGATACCTTATCTTACACATATTTTCAAATCTATATATGTAATTACCCTTCTTGAGTTGAAATAATTAAATGAGAAACATTAGTATAAACTAGATAAGGGATTCATTAGTACTAATGATTCACCATGGGGTGCTCATGTTCTTTTTTAAGAGAAGAAAAATGGGACAATGAATCTTTTCAATGATTTTTAGGAACATAAAAAATTCACTATTAAGAAAAAGTATCCCATACCCATTATCAATGTTTTTATTGATCAATTATATAGAGATTAATATTTTCAAATATTTTTCTTCAATGTAGATATCATTATAAAAGGGTTAGTATGATGGATAAACCAAATACAACATTTATATGGTGTATGGATATTAAGAAATTATATTGAATCCATTTGGCCTTACAAATGCTTGGTATATCCTGATGTATTTAAATAATAAAGTCTTTATAGATTACAATGATTATTATTCTATATTTTTTATAGAGTATAATATTATATATTTAAAATAAAAGGAATTATATAAAGATAATTCGATGATTTTTTTATTTAACCTATGAATGGTAAATTTATAGTATAAATTTTCCAAGTGTGAATTCTAGTTAAAGAATGTGAAAAAATTAGGTCATGTAAAATCATGTGAGGTTATATTAGAAGATCCTTAATGGATGGAAGTTATTAAGAAATTTCCAAGAACAAACATTATAATCGACCCATACTTTTCTAGGAATGGATGGATAATATCGATTATTTTTGATAGATTTTACATGACTATTTAATCTATGCCCTAAGTAGACTCGAAATGGATCCAGGTATTTCTTGGAAGGTAAATGTGATTTGAATTTCAAAGAACTAAAGAGAAGGTTGGTTAGTGTAGCTATGACTAAACTACCCTAGAGTAGAGAAGGAATTATGATATATAATTATGTATCAATTAAGGTACTATGATGTGTCACTATGAAGAATGATATTGTGATATCTTATAAATCTGATCAATTGAAAAAAAAATTATAACAAACATTACCCAAATCATGTTTAAGAGATGTAAGTTGAAAAATTTTCATTGAATATTAGGATGCATTAACATTATGGTGAATTATGTAAAATATATATTGAACATAAATTTTTTGGAGTATACATTTAAATAGGGAGAGTTGAATATTCACTGGATATGATTTTTCGATTTTATAAATTATTATGACTTCTCACTACATGAACACCCTAGAAATGTGACCAAGGTGGTTGATTCTCTAATTCAAAAATACAATGATATTTTATCCATGATGAGGATTGAAAGATACAAAATATTTATAAATTAAATCATATATATATTGACATTTTGATTAAAGGGGGAGTATCTTATCATTCTCATATGAATGTTGAACCATCCATCCCATATAGGATTAATAAGTAACAAAAGAAAGGTGTGGGACTATAGAAGTAGGTGAGGAATGTTCTAGAGTTCAACTATGATAATTCTATAATCACCAGGTTAAAAAATTGAGTATGTGTCCTATCAATAGAAGACATGAAACATGATATATTATAAGAATATCAAAAGTCATTATTCTCAATTCATACTTGATGTACAATGTTTTTGAGAATTCTGAAATAGTATTTCTAGTGGGATAACCTAACAACTAGGGTTGTAAAGTATGTACTGGATGATTGGTGTGTTATTAAATTAAGGGTAAGATATATAATTCTAAGGGGATGTTATTACCATTACCCATATCATAATAGAAATGGGAAATCATTACCGTGGATTCCATCACCGGACTCCACAAAACATCTAAATGGTATAAATCGATTTTGATTATTTATGATCATCTTATAAAATAACTGAATTTTATTACTATTAGTGAAGATTTATCTAGTGAACATAGTAGTTGGGATTACATTATGTAAATTGATAGATTAAATGGGGTACCACTCTCATTCATAGCTGGTCAAGATGTAAGGTTTACCTCAAAGTTTATGAGAATCCTTTAGTGATTAGTGTACACATAATTGAGTTTCAATACTGCTCATCATCAGTGAGAATATTTCTAGTCTAAGATGACAATTAAAACTCTAGAATACATATTAAGAGATTAATCTATGTATTTCAATGGTGTTTGGGGTCAACACTTTCGTTTGGTATATTTTTCATACAATAACACCTTTCACTCAAGAATTAAAATATCTCTTTATAATGAAATCTATAGAAGGAGGTGTTGAAATGTAACATTCTAGGATGAAACTCAAGATATAAATTTATTGGGGCCTAATATTCATGTTTAAATGATAAAAAACTTTTTTATTCAATATCATATAAGGTATGCTCATGGTAATTGGAGTTTGGATTAGTGGTAAGTACCCCATAATCCAACTTGAAAAATGGGGAATCAAAACCCATGGGGAGCATGTATTGTAGCATTAGTATAGAGATTGTAGAAGTGGTGGCACTGTAGAAAATATGGGCACTATAACATTGGTAGGTAATTTTAGCGGCAGAAGGGGGTACTGTAGTAGCGGCGGGTATTGTCTGGTCTTGTAGTAAGCGGGAACTGTAGTAATACTATTCAAAAAATGGGGCTTGGGAAAAAATTTTGGGTCTACGGGCTTTCTAATGGGATAAATGCTCACTGGACCTTCAGGATATATAATGGGTCTCCCTCTACCCAGTTAAAAGAGGACTTTTATTTCCATTAATAATAAATAAGGCTTCATCCCCAGCCTCAGAAAAAAGGTAAGCTCAAAATTAAAAAAAACAATATTGACAATTGTCAGAGGGGATCTATAGTTTAATGTTAGTGAAAAGGTATTACAATGAATATCTTCTAGGAAGACTGTTATTATATCGGAAAATAATATAAATTTGAGCCCAATATATATTGGTCTCTTTGAAATTCTTGATCACACTAGGACGATAACTTATTTCTTAGAACATCCTTAAATCTCTCCCAAGATCATATTCTGTTCCATTTATCTCTCCCGAGGAAGTGTATACCTAATTATTCACATGTAGTAAACTCAAAGGTTGTATGATTCGATAAATATATGTCTTATAAGGAATAACTAGTTGAGATTTTGGATTATAGAGTTAGAGTGATTCAAAAATTTACCACTCACCTAGTAAATGATTAGTGGTAAAATCATAAATTTGAAGAAGTTACGTGGGAACATGAGGATGTGATGAGGTAAACGCATCCTTCGTTATTTATATCGATTTGATGTAATTTAAAGGGGTAAATTAATATAATGGTGTATAATAGTACACCCCATAATTTAATTATATATTCCTATATAAATAAATTTAATTTCATTGTTATCATATGATATTGTAACCCTAAGTTTAAATGAAGCCCTTTTATACATTAAAAATAAATGTTTTTTATAATAATAATTACTTTTCATAGAAAATATTATAATTAATATCATAAAATATTTGAAATTGAAATTAATAAAAGGTTATCATTTTTTTAATCATAATTTTAAAATTATATTAAGTTGATTTTATGGAAATTTTCAAAAAAGATTTATTTTTTAGTGAAGAGTGAAAAATATATTTTTTTCCAAATAGAAAATTATTTTCACTAATTAATGTAATTTAAAAGAAAAATTTTATTCTGGATTTGGTATTAAATATATATAATATCCATTTTATTTTAATTAATCTAATTAATTCCATTTTTATTTTCATTTTACATAATTTTTAAATAAGTCAATTTTTATGTTTAAAAACACAGTTTTCTTGAAAACTGTTTTGCATCGCATGTTATTGGTAGATTATTAAATTTATTTTTTTAAAAACTATAGTTTCAATATTATAAAATGGATTCATATTTTTAATTATTTGGTTTTTTTTAAATTAGTTACCTTTAACTTAGATTATTTTAGAATATTAATCGTGGTAAAATTTATCACATATATAAAGCGTAAATTAGATAAATACGGTTAAAATGAGAGAAAGAATTAAAAACTATTAAAAAACTCATACATATTTTATAAGATTAGATTAATTAGACCATATAAATCCTAACATTGAATAAATGTAATTTCTTTTTTATTTACCATTTCCAATGACATTTTTATCTATTAATGTAAAGAAAACTATAAAATGTCACTCTCTTACCCTTAAATTTATATTATATGTTCATTGGGAATAAAAATATGTGTCAAATTAATATTAACGATTATTGTTAACATAATGAAAAAAATTATGTCAATTTATTTATATTTTTTAGTGATTATTTAACTACTATAAAGGCTATAATTTTGACACAGTGCTTGTGCAAGTAGTGGAAAAATAAAATAAAATAATTTTAAAACCATTAAAGCACTTGTATTAGAATAAATTATGGTTAAATGGGGATTTTATATTTTAAAATTATTTATTTTTAATGTTTATAAGTTATATATTTCAATTCCATATCTTTCTAAAGTCATTATAATAAAATTAAATTAGAAGTTCAAAAATTGACATCATTGATATATTATGAAAAATAAGATTATATTAAATTATTTAAAACTCATAAAAAACATGAAGGAGGGAATTTTTTTTAATTTGAAATAATATTATCTATTTTCCATTTATTATAAAATTATTAACATATATGTATAATTATAACCCTTTATGGTTGAAAATTCAGTTACTACATTTAAGGATAAAATTGATTAATGAAGGGATTAAATGAAAACATAACGATTAAAATACCATATAAACATATCCAAAATTTGTTTTTTAACGTATCTTTACCATATATTGAAAATTATTTCCACATATTTTAACTTTTACATGAATATTAATTCATTATACTTAAAAAAAATTATTAATTCAATGGGTATCCTTTCATTCATCATAAAAGGGATGCACTTCCCCTATCATATATACACAAAAAAGATCCACTTATCATAACAAAAAAATTGAAAAAATAACTATTATAAGAATATGTATCCAATAATACTTCAGTTATTTATTCCTAAAATACCATACCTAGGTCCATTGAGAGGAGATCTAAAGGGGCTCTTTCAAAGAAGAGGTAATTATCTTCATCGAGCACATTATTTTTTTTCTTTTATAACCTTTAATTATGTCATAACCATTAGAATAGAATAAAACCATTATATATAATATACTTTGTTTATATTATTTTTATGGAATAAAATTTTTCAATCTCTTTCTCTATGAAATAGGAAACAAAAATGGTGCTCATGTTTACGGTAGACTACCGCCTCATGAACTAATGTAAATTTTTTCCCATTACCACCTCAAAAAAATTTTAATAATAATTAGAATAATAAATATATATTATAATTATGAAATGTATAATTATATAAATAAAATATATCATATACATTCTTACCCTTCCACTAGTAAAAATAGTGTAATGTCTCTTGTGCATACATATTGTTTACCGTCTCCAAGAATTGATGTGATTCATTTTTTGTCCAGTTCTAATTGATGTTTTTAAATATGTATATAATAAATATTTATGATTTTTATATCATTGGTTAAATACAATATATTACATAACCCTGATCAAGACACAATTAACCTTACGGTCGAATCAAAACATACATAAAAAATGAAGTAGTTAACACCTGTAACAATGATAATAATTAAATAACGATAAAAAATGGGTGATAAGATGTTATAAATGAATCATATATGATCTTATATATATTAATGTGATTATTTTATTTATTTATAACAACTTAAAATTTATTTTTCATTATTTTAATAGAAATTATGATGAAATACAAACATGAGGTAAGGGATTTCAACTCAATTTCAACTCAATTGATATATGTTTGGAATTATGCAGTGATTTACTATTATATAGTGCATAAAATAATAATTTTATGTATTTAAAATTAATATTTATTTATTAATGATAATTAGTGTTTCAATTAATGTTTACTCTTTTAGGGGTATGTATTTTAATTATTTCTAAAGTGTTAAGAATTTAATTTACAGTATATTTTTTGGGATTCCTATTATTTTCAATGAAGAAAACCTAAAATATATCCTTCATAAAATCCATATATATTATTATAATTTATATATTTAAGGAGTTTTCCAGTTTTTTCCAAATTTTCCACTATTTTTCATATGAATCAAGAAAATAAATTTTTAGAAGGATGAAACACTATCATTTTTCTTTTTTGACTTGGATTATTTTTTTCATATGTTTATATTTTTTCAAATTGTTTTTAAAAAGTAATTTATATTTACTAATATTATTAATCAGACACATTTTTTTCTATTTTTTTTTCAAATGTTTATAATGTATGTTAAAATTTTTTTTATGAATGTGTCATTTTAGATTTTTTTTACAAAAGTTCAAAATGATTGTTTTATTTTAACATTAAAGATGTTAATGGATTTAAACCCTATAAAACTATTTATAAATACTTATCTTCTTCTATAATTATCCAATGTTCATTTTAAAAAATTATTTAATTAATGGTTATTTTAAAATTTCTCTTTCGTTTTAATTATTTTCACTGAAGTACATTATTTTATTACAAAAAAAATTATTTATGATGAATTGAGAGTCATCTTTCATCTCTTATAAATTTTTTGTTCATTAACATTGTATGGATAAATTCACTTTATTATAATAAAATTTCATTGTAAATTAAATTTATCTTAAATATAAATATTCATTGAATTATGGATATGAGTATTTTCTAAAATTTATACAATTTTTACATAAAGGTTTTTACTATGAATGTTATTTTATTAAATATGGAATTTTTAATATTTGTTTTCTTTACTCAATATTGATTTTCATTAATAAGAAATTAATCTTGTGTATTAAATTGATCATTCAAGATATCAATAATGAATCAGGAATGCAGTGTCAAGTGGTGATCATTTATATATAACCCCTTGATGCATCGACAGTTCTCATTAGACACGCCATAATGGTATCCTTATTAAATGGGTTATTGGTGTATACCAACCCATCGATTAACCTGTCTTGGAACAAAGCCTTGATGGTTAAGAAATAATGCTTTATAAAATCTTTTCATCAATCATTACGCATTTTATTTATTGAGAATTCATGGTTTATTACCCATTTGATTAGTGCATTGATATTATCCACAGATTCATTTAATTCTAATGTTATTGATTAAATTGAATATGTCTTCAGTTATTTACCCTTCCATATTGATTTTGTCTTATTTACTCATAATAAGTTCTATTTAACATAACCATTACTATGTATTTGATCTCACACTTTATTTTTTTCCTTCCTATAACATATGTACAAGTATATTATGTATAATTTCCATGATGTGGTAATTTTTCTTATTATGTGTTCTTTTATATTTCAAATGTAATATTGTAATCATGTATGTATCTAGTTTCCTTGACTTCTAAACTGGTTGATGATGCATTGTGAGATCCCTTGTAACATGAATCGATGTAATAAATTAGAAAATGAATCTAGTATACTATATTTGGGGTTGTTAAAGTTACAAAATAGGATATCTCAACCAGTGAAAGTTCATTGAAGGAATTACAAGTTAGAAGACGCTACATGGGAGTCTATGTAAGTAATAACAAAGAATTAACTTTAATTTTTCATGTATCTACGAACACCCCATGTAACATCTAAATTGATGTTAGAATAAATAATTTTAATATATATTATTATTCTTGAAATATACAGTCATATTAATTATAAATACATTATGTAATTCATAAATTAAAAAAGAAATGGATTTTTAAAACTCATTGCTTATAAGATTTTATTTAAATGTTTAATTTTCAAAAAAAAAAAATTAATTTTAAAAATTTAAATTATTTTAAAAATTAATCTTGTAAATATTAAAATACGGTTAATTTTATAATTTTTTCTAAAAAATATTTATTTTTTTAAAGAAAATTAAATGTGTCGTTTATTATTGAAAAATATATTTTAATTTTTTGTATTTATAGGTTAATATTATGTTTTTTATTAATTTTAAATTTTAATTGGTAAATTATTATTGAAAATAAAAAAAATTTTGTTTTCATGTGGAATTTATTTTTTAATTTATTATAAAATAATTCTAAATATTAAAAAACATTTTTTTAAATGATTTTTCATTACGTTTTTTTAGTTTAATTTGTAATTAAATATAAAATAATATAGGTTTTTGTTATTAAAAAATTTATTTCATTTCTGGAAGAAATGGGTACAATTTTTTGAGTAGGCCGCTTTGATTTTATGACAATATGAATAGTAATCGTAGTATGTTTTTTCTACGCTAAATTATAAATCAGGTAATTAAGTTAAAAATAAAGTGATATGAACTATAAAATGAACAAACACATATATAATTCTTATTGGATGATTATATATCGACCATAAACATCTAAGGATTTAATTTAGGACCTTATGGGGCCACTTGGATGATATTAGGACCTACAAAGTCTTTTATTTAAATAAATGTCAGACATATTCCACTCTAGTATTTAATAATAGTTTTATTTTTAATTTGGTTTTATCCAATGTATATGGTAGAATATAAATTGTATTCTGAAATATAATGTTTTATATTCATCATGGTTATTTGTTTTAAAATTTTCAGTGAAGAAAAATTACCTTAAATTATTTCACAATGCCGATGTAATAATTGATTAGTTAATTTAAAAATCAAAATAATGATATCAATAAAATTCAAATAAATATAATTTAAGATATTTAATGTGATAAATTTAATCAATATAAGACCATTATGTGTTAGGGATATAATGTTTTTAAATTTTCCGTGCATTATTGATATTATTAATTTCAATAAAATGGAATGTTTTAAAAATTAACACTATTGATATTTTTTAGTAAATAATATATAATTAAATGTGATGAAATTTATAAAAATACTAAATTAGTCCAATTTATTAGGATAATGATTAAAATATAAAAATTGGTCCATTTATCTATATTTCATAATCTCATAGTAACTATATTGACCCTCATGGAGTAAATTTCATGTTAACATCGTAAGAGATAAAGGCGTTAAATGGGGGTTAAACTCAAAATATAGGAGTATAAATATTGAAAGAAACATGTATATGTTTATTTAATGTGGTTATTTAGATCCATATGAATATTTTATCAGTTATAACATAATTTTTTCTATTTTATGGTGCATATTAATTTATATTAATTTAATATTTTCATAAATGTCAATAGTGCCCCTTCCATCTCTTATAAAACGACACCTCTTCTACTCATCACTTCTCTATTGATTTTTTTTCGGATAATAAATAATAAAATAAAATTATCATACTCTCTTACAATATTATATATGTCTTCTTTGGGCATAAAATCAATCTTTTAGGTTGTAAGATTTTATGTAAATGACGTTTTCCAAATTAGAGGTACAATTTTAATCTGCACATTTAAGTTTTGTTTCATCATTAATATACTGAAATACTTATTAAAACATTCAAAGATAATAACTCAAGTATATTAAATATACTATTGTTTTGTTATGTTAATTAAAAAACCTATACCATACCCTGTTATGTCAAATAGGAATCGAAATTATCATTTATGTGTATGGTAGACTACCACCTCATAAACCAATGGAATATTTTTACATCACTATATCTCAAGACTGATTATAATGATAGAATAAACTTATATATATATTATATTCAAGACGTTTTTATCATTTTTAAAATATAACATTTCATTTATTTTCATACCTTTCCATTCACGTAAAAATGATAACGTTATTCGTGTGTGCGTGTGGACTACTGCTTCCCCGATGTGATGTGATAAGTTGTTGATCACTACATCACAAGAATGATAAATATAAGTATATTTAGATTATTAATATTATATTAAGATTATTATTATCATTATGAAAATAAAAAATTATTGTTTCCTTCTATCCCTAATAATCATTGAAAATGGGAACGTTACTTTTGCGTACATATGGCCTACAATATTCATAATTGTAATATGGTTCATTTTTAAAAAAATATTTTTAATGGAAGGATTTAAAATTATAGTTGATATATAAAAATGAGAATTATTATATTATTTTTATTCTATTAATAGATATTTAATTACCACTTTGACCATAGTCAATATACCTAAGTCATTTTGGACATAATTAACAAATATTATCAAAACATCTAACTTGAACTTGAGTATTTAAATAATTGTATATAACATGGAAATTAGTGATATATAAGGAAAAATAAACATGAATAATTTTATTAACTAATTAAATAATTACCCTCCATTTGTTCATCAGGAATATAAAGGTTGTTTGAGATGAAGGTTACCTCCCAAAATTGGGGCACGAACGAAAACCTTCCAAAGACACCTTTGTAAACCCTTGGATCCATGATCATGGAAATTCCCAAGTGTTGTTTCATAGGTTTTCCATCATCAATAATTTACCTCTATCTCACATAGGTCCACCTTATGCAATTTAATTCTAGTATACCTTGGTTTACCCTGCACGATGCACATTTGGCCCACTCAGGACATACCTACACAATCCATCTTCAACTCTCCCAACCCTTACTTGTGTGAGACATCCTTTAAACACCTTTTCTCATTCCACCAAAGGTAGGTAACCTCTTCAATTGGATCCTTACTATGGAGAGAATGAAAATACCTCTCCAAAAACCACAAAAAAATGTGTGACAAGAGTATAAAGAACAACAATGTGTCCAATTGATTATACAATACAATGGTAATGATAACCAACATTTATCTTACCTATTAGAAGGGATCATTAAAATGATCTCAATTAAAAATTCCCACGGTGATGAGGACCCCAATATTAGTAAAATTCCATGTACGTATCCATTTCTGAAATTGAGGGGAGCAACTATAATTTTCCATTTTATGAGGGATAGTTCCTTATCATTATCTCATATTCTCTAAAATCGGAAGTAGGGAACCCCTCATAGAGTATGCATATAGTCTGACTTCTACATCATGAATTCATGGGAATAGTTGTCCAGACCTCAATTATTGAAGCAATAGAGGGGACATGCAGCTCAAACCCATTTTTCTATCTCGTAGACATGTCCTCATCCACTAGTGGATGAATTAGATTTTTTGGTTTTCTAGATATTTCACATCCCCTTGTTTCTCAAATAAAAAACATCTAATTTGGTCTTGGAGGTTATTAATGTTAATTACCTCTGTAAAATCAAATTCATGTATTAATAGGGGATCATTTTTTTGTTTTTTCCTTTCTCCTTACATGAAGGCATCCATAAGCATTATTCCATAAATCCATGTATCCATCTAAAAGGTATATATACCATTTGAGGATAACCTTTAGAGGGCCTCCATAGGATTGGGTCCTCAAATCCATGTATACATATCAAAGAGGAATATCCCCTATGAGAGTAACTGTTAGAGGGAATCCATAAGTATGGGTCCTCAAATCCATGTATCCTACTCAAATGTCCCTATCCCCTATGTGAAAGACATTCAAAGGGACTATATGGTCATGGGTCCTCAAATCCATGTATCCATAACCAAGGGTCATATCCCATTTGGGAAAAACCTATATAGGTACTACATGCATGTGGGTACTCAAATCCATGTATCCATCATAAGGTTATATATCTCATATGAGACATCCATTAAAGGACCTCCTCTAAAGGAGTAATCCCCAACATCTTAACTATAAGGATTTGATTCCCATCCAAATGAGATACTTAGGAATCCTTCCTATGGTCAAAACCGAACACCCAAAACACAACCTAATTTTAATTTTTCTATATTCCTTAATTGTTAACATACATCATAGGAGGATACAAACCTTCCAATATCATTAGGCTACTAATATAGTGATCCTTCTCAAGATCTACTTAACTGGTTCCCCAAGTATGTGGGTCACATGGCCTCAAGAATGGCTCCCAATATTCAAGAGGATGTTGTCTAGTAGCGAGGGTTCAAGTTGGTTGTGTGTGAAGACTAGAACATAATATAAAAGTTTCACATTATATAATGATAAAAAAAAAATATTAGAAGCATATAATAATATATGGAAGAGTATAAAATGATTCAATAAATAAGTAGTTTATGTATAAACATATAGGAAACTAAAATTTAATCAAAATCCATAGGATGATTCAACTACAATGATTATATGTCATGAGGATATACAAATAGTAAATATGGGATACAAGGGAAATAGAAAAACCTCATTCTATATAAATCATAAAATATTGAATGATATATCATTTTCATTTATGGAAATAAACTCAACACTATACTCTCATTCGAATTTTTATAAGTAAACCGAACAAGAATCTGTAACATTGAACATTCCCTCATCCATGATTATATACATGGGGTCTACTCGAGTACTAAAGGAATCCAATGTAGTGTGTGAGATAAACTAACTAGAAAACCTCCAATAGTGTCAACAGATAATCTATCCAATATACCTAGCCTAACAGTGTATAGGTGAAATTATTAATAGCCAATTATGAATAATAAATAATAACCAATTTAGGTTCCTATAGAACATTATGCCGATTCTACTTTCTTCTCCATAGGCTAGAATGATTCTTATTAGTTACCATATATATAGTAATCACACACACACACATATATATATATATATATTATCTATACATGAATATTCACACTAAACATGTAGACATTTATGGCCACATACATGTATACTAGGTGCTAGAGGGACCTGGGGAATAACTCAGGAATCTATAACTAATGTAATGATCCAATGGCTGTAGAATGGGTACAATACAAAAATATCATATGAATGTGATAAATATTTTGATTAATCAAGATGGTGGGGTGAGTCATCATTCCCAACACCAAAATCAATGGAAAGTAGAGCATCATTCACATTATCTAAATAAAAGTATAACAGTGTGATACATCGCACCCAACACCCAACAAAGGGGAGTGTGAAACACCTTTCTCAACAGAACCCTTAACCATGTTTTAATATCCAATAACCATAGATTAATAATAATAATAATAATAACAATGAGGGATCACCTCTAATTCTTTTATAACCATTTATCATAAATATCTAACGGCTGAGAATTAATACAATCCTTTTTTATAATTATAAATCTTATTTAATGACATTTACACCCATTTCCATTCATTTAAACTAAGCAATTCATTTTACAAGGCAAGGAAAATAAATTTACATGTCAATTTAATCACTAATATTGTGTTTGTTTATTTAAATATTTAACTAAAAGAGGAAAATTCAATTTGGAACACCCTAATGGGTGAAAATTATGGAGGTCAATACCCATTAATCATTCATTACAATAAATAGATGTAATTACACTTTGGATAATTAAATAAGGAGATTTTACACATTTTATAATAATATACAGGAATACTTATTGTGCACAATAATGGAAAATACAATGAAAACACTAATTTTTTGGGATATATTTCTAAACAACCTACCTTAGGTCCATAAATGACCACTCTTTAGGTATCAGCCTTTAATTCATAGAATAAGTGAAGGAATAACCCTGAAAAATCCATGAAAATAGAAAAAATGATCTCTCACTAAAATAGTGGAAGATAAATGAATATAAATGATTATAGGAATAAAGGGGATATGATAACTTACCCTTAGCTATCTAATTCTATCAATTGAGTCCTGATCAAATTTTTTATCATGCATTTATCTTGATCCCTAGAAAAGGAGGAGGAAGATATCATCACGTGAGGAATAAAGCAGCATTACACAAGAGGGATAAAGGAAAATAGGGGGGTTTGAGTATTTAGGATAATTAAGGGAAAAACTATAAAATCCCAAAAAATACTGGGTCATATAGTTTTGCTGAATGGTTGGAAAAACCATGCACAAGTTGTGCTGCATTTACTATCCAAGGACCCCTTTCACATAAGGTAGGAACATGGTTTGCCTAACCGTGCGCAAGTCATGAAATTTCCTCATCGAGAAAAGTATACAATACCACCCTAGTGTTCGACCTGGATAAATTGATTAACAAAAAAAATATGATTCCTCGTTCTGTATACAAGTTCCCTGTATAGTTTAGTCGAATGGTTAGCACTAACCATGTTCTAACTGTGCTTCCCACTTTTATGGTCAATTTTTTGATCTCGGGGCTCATAAAAATATTTGGATTCTCCCAAAACATTCCTTAATATATATGACATGTTTACCAAGGTAAAAAAGTATTCATACTAAAATAATGAACAATTCCATTCTGAAAATCGTTGTTATTTCAACATCCCCCCTTTAAATTAAATCATCCTTGAGTTGAATCTTAGAGGGTAATGAAGGATCATCAATGAAAATCATCAGATAAGGAGAATGTATATCAATATACCACTCCCAGATCATGTAATTTACTTATCCATGCTTCTATATCACTCTTACTAAAGGAACTGATCTTCCTCAGAGTCTCTCCACACTCCAATCCATGACACACACTAAGTAATCACCAAAGAAATCATCCATATCTAGATCATCCTCATCAGGTTAAAAAACATGTGTTGCGTATGTATATACTTGTAATTATGACACACATGAATGTCATAATTAATAGATATGTATCTTTGATAGAGTTTGATCAAGTAATCTATTATTCCAACTGGCTTCAAAAACTCAATGGATCTGATAAATCGAGGCGAATGCTTACCCTTCCTCTAAAATCATCAATGTTCCAAAATGGATGAAGCATTAATGGAAACCCAATCCCACACATAAAACTCAAGTGTTCATGAGTAGTGGTTGGCATATGATTTGTTTCTAGAATAAGCTATCAACTTACACTTCTTGATTAACTGTAACTACCTTGAAGTCTCTTGGAAGAGACTTGGTCCATGAAAAGATTCCCCAAGATGGAATAGATGTGATCAACATAGAATAAAATATAAGGCCTCATAATGATCCATACTAATGGTTTCTTAAATGAAATTATTATCAGATAACTCAACTCACAATTCATGTCACTCCAAAGTACCCTCAATCTCAAGGACACATACATTGAACATGTATTATTACAATTGAATCATATGTTCTATTTGACCATAGATATGAGTGTGACTGGTTTTTCTCAAAATCACATATGTACCCAAGGCCTTTTAAAACTCCTTCCATAATTTATTCATGAAGAAATTGTCCCTTTCAGAAAATATAGAATGAAGAAATCCATAAAGATATATAACATAACTAACATATAGCCTCACTAGATTGTCCACTCATAAGGTCTCTTGAATAAGTAATAAGTTGGTGACCTTTATCAACCGATAAATAACTACCCAAATAATATCCTTTCAATGAGGTTATATGGGTAAAACTATCATAAATTCATTAGTGACATATACCCATTTCTACTTGATAATGAAAAATAGTTGTAAATTTTCTACCTATCAAAAATGTTCACCCTTCACCTACTAAAAGGTCAACCACTGAGTGATAAATCAAAATATCTACTATTTTATATAATACTACCAATATTAGATTATAATAATTGATAAATCATGTTGAAGGTTGGATGTACTACTAAGAATGAGGCATGAAATTATTGCGTTAAAACCTCTTAGATGTCTTCTGGGACCCATACATTCCCATGAAAGCATAAAGTATCATCCTAATTTATGGTACTACTTAAACATGAACTTTTATTTGATAAAATATCCCTTATTACTATATTAATGGCACTGTTTTGGGAGCTCTCAAATATTTTGTTATTTTTTGGGCACTTAGGAGTAGCAGAGTGGCTGACGAAGGTCTTTTTTCAGAGAAATTAATTAAAAAAATATTGAAATTAGTTTTAAAATAAAATAAATAGTAAAAAACAAACATAGATGGTTTGGGGGTTTTATGTTTATAAAATATGAAGAATAAGTTTCATGGAATAAGATTTTATTTTTCTGTTCTTGTATTTTAAAATAAATTTGATTACAAATACAAAATGAGAAGATGTTTTTTAGAAAATATTTTAAGAAGTGTAACTGATCCAACTCTACATATTCACTAACATATTAATAATTATCATTTATATTAATCTCCACTTAATTATGATAACTTAATTTGGTAACCCTATAACACTATGAGGGTAAACATAACCATAAAGATAAAATGAATTGAACCCTATGCTAGATTCGAAACATGAAATCGTAGTACCTTGTGTTTATTAAGATTCCAAAACTGGCTTATGGTCTATTGTAAATTGGGGAACATATCCCCTCTGAAAATGAGTAAGGATTAATTATAATGATTATATTCAATCTCTATAAATTAATCATGTGTTTTTGTGTTTCACTGATTATGTTTGCGCTCTCACAACTCACACGTTAATCGACATCACAAGTTCTATGTATGTTGTTCAATTTATTGGTTAGTTTATTAATATTTAAAATCCAAATTCATAAATCATAGTATGTGAATTAAATTATCCTAGTGATTCAATATAATTAATTTATTAATGTTATAGTTCGATTGATTACAAAGAATAATTTCTCTTCCATTGGTGGTGTAGTCAAAATAGATACTTTTTCATTTGCAAAGGTCATTGATAGGGTATAACCCATTCACACTTGTAATCTTTATTTTCATCCAAATCTGGAAGATTAGAGAAAAATATAATTAGGCAAAATAGATGAAAAAATAAAACATAAATTGTAACACCCCAAGCATCCACGGTACGTTTCCCTTTGAATAATGCAATGGCTTGCACTGTACACATCTTCGAGATTCTAACACACCACAACCAATCAAACTAGCCGTTATGAATAGTAATACCTACCTTTTGAAATTTTATAAATTTTATCTTTCAAAATGGACTTCATTTTTGGATTCGTAATATCGAAATTAGCTTAGGGTTAATTTTTGGAACTTTTCAGATAACTTTCTTATTTTGATGAATAATGAAAATTACTAAATTTTATTTAAAAACAACTAATTTTATCGAAATTATTAATAGTGATAAATTATGAATTTGAGTGGTCTTAAAGTATATTTATAATATATTTTTACCATTTAATACAATGTTGGTCATTGGACGTAATTTCACATTTAAACCAGATATAAACAAGTGTCTATCTTTTGACAGTTATTATCTCTTAAAAACACGCTATTTGTTTTGACAACGGGAATTAATTTTTAAATTAATTAATGAAACATATATGTTTTTAATTTGGTAAAATAGACATCATTTTTGAATTCCTACTATAAATTATAGCTTAGGCCTAATTTTTGGTATTTTTTAGAAACTTTCAATTTTTGATGAATAGTGAAAAATACTGAGTTATAGTTTAAAACCAACTTTATATTTAAATAATTACTTATTTTATTTAAATTTAATTAAGGTCAAAATAGATTCATAATACTTATATAAGTTAAATGTAAATCATTTAGGTTAGTTTAGAATAATTTTAGATATATAAAAATTTTATTAAACTTTTCACCATCTTTTACCCACCCCATAGGAGAATTTAGAAATTTACATAAAACATAATTTTAACGCTTCTGTGAGTGGAATTTAGAAAATTCAAGAGACATGGTTAATATTAAGCAGTAAAATGTGGTTCAATAAGATAAAAAT
This sequence comes from Viscum album, assembly GCA_963277665.1. Classification (NCBI taxonomy): domain Eukaryota; kingdom Viridiplantae; phylum Streptophyta; class Magnoliopsida; order Santalales; family Viscaceae; genus Viscum; species Viscum album. The sequence continues at coordinate 136,073,817 of OY728162.1, forward strand.
AATTTTTTATTAATAGAAACGTTTTACTTTTATTTACCACGGTTAAAATTAAATAGGATAATTAAGGGTAAAATTGATATTAATATTACACTAACAGATGTCCTAATTCTATTGGACTAGTGTATCTCGACCAAAAACAACCTTAGGAATAAAATATTATCATTTAGGTCCACTTGGATTAGATTAAGACATTTATTATTATTTAATTCAAAGAAGAGTTAAAAAAGATAAAATCAATGTTTATTTACTAAAACATTTTTAATATAGGTTTATACATAAGATAAATTCTATTTTAAATATTCATTAGAATGATAAAAATATTTCATACATAATGGGATTTTATTTATAATTTTCATACATTAAATAATTTAATTTATTTATAACACAATGGTGATGCAGTAATTACATAATTAATTAAATATGAAAATAATTGATATTATAAATATCAAAGAAAATGTAATTTGAGACTTTTTATGAATTAAAATAATTTTATAGGTTAATATTACATATTATTATTGGTTATATAATTTTTTTTTCAAATTAATAATGATGTTATGAAATTATCAAAAACAAAATTCCCAATAGTGTCAGGATTGACATAAAAGAGTTTTTAAAACAAATATTATATTATTAATTTATATTCAATTCCTAAAAATCTAAGGTTTGGACAATATACATATATCATGATAGTTGTATCATTAATTGACCACATGGGGGTCGGTTCGATGTATATAGTATGTTTATTAACTATATATTATAAAAATACAAAGTGACATGGTAAGTGTCAAACTAATTAACTAAGAGTTAAAACTAAAAGATAAGGATATTATAATGACCCAAACCTATCTAAATTTTATTGGTTGAGTTGTTTTTGACCCATACCCTCCTCAACCTTTAAATAATCCACTTTTGAGCGTTTATAAACCGAATATGAATTTATTCTAAAATAATATTTCTAGAATTTCCAAAGGTAAACCTCACCCTCTTATAAATGGGCACTCCCCCTTCTCACTAATTCACACATTAAAAACCTTTTGGCTCGGCCAAACCCTATCCAAATACTCTTTAAACTTCTCTCACTTAATCCAAGAGGCCATAGTTTGATCAGAAGTCCAACCTATGGAGCCCTTTTGATCATATCAAAAGGAAGAACCCGAAGAAGAGGTATTGATTTCACCACCCTCTTTCAAGATCCTTTCTTCTTCATCTTCTTCTTTATTTGTTGTTTATATTCAAAAATAATAACTCCAGTATCTTATATATACTGTGATTTTATTATATGGTACAACCATATTCAGTATTCTATCCATCATTTGAATGACATGTCACCATACGTGTGTATGTACGGCTAACCGTCTCCACGTCGTGGTGTAATTGTCATTCAATAAATTATTATTTGGATGGGTATAATAATGATTTTTAATTCATGTAAATAATAAATATAACATAATAATGATTATTTCTATATGATATACCATCCAATTATATATTATTTTAATATCAAAAGAATAATATTTTCGCTTGTGCGTACGTACGGACTACCATCTCCACGAACGTGATGAGATTCATTCCGCATCATATCCATTTGATCTTAATTCTCATTTAATGATTATAAATAATGTTTAAGTAATTGATTTTATTCTGTATATGAATAGGATACAACCTATCCATAACAATCACGGCTTACGTAACAAAGAATATAAAGGAAAATGAGTAAGTTAACACCTGAAATGACGATAATAATAAGATATTAGTAACAAATAAAAGTTAAATGATCATATATGATATCATATTAATGTAAATGATTCATTTTTAATTCAATAAAAATTATAACACCATTATATAGGAGGTTAACCTACCGTCGACCAAGGAAAAAGTACAAAGTAAGGGGTTTCTTATTTCACTTTTAATTTCTGAGAATTCCATTGTTCACCACTTATTTATTGCATGTGGTGTATGTGTACTTCCCATGATTATATTCATTGTGTAATATACTTTATTTTATGGGTATTTACATCATCATTGTATGATCTTTTCTTCATGGGTGTATGTTTTGAATGTTACCTAATCGATAAGGGAATTTGAAATTTCAATTTGCAATCATTCGGCTTTAGGCATACTTCATTGATTATTTTACTCTATGATTATGTGTGGAATCACTATTCATTTAATATGTCATAATTTACACTCCCCTTTCTGTGGATATACATTTTATACACATAATCACTCCATTGATAAATTCCCAAGTCATCGATTTGAACTTGATAAGAGTAATTTTAACTCAATCTCCATTTGTTGAGTTAAATATCCAACTCATTGGTGTTGTTTTTACAAGAATATGTGTGAATGACATATGATTTATTTACACTAAATATCTAATCATATTTAGTGTATTTATATTTTTCACACATAATTATGTCATTGATTTATCCTAAACCTAAGGATATGGTCTTTATAAGAGAATTCATCCCAATTTATATTCCATTGAGACTTCTTTGTTGTTATACACCAAATCACTTTTATATGGTGTATATAATGTACTTTGACATAATATATCATGAATACCTTTATTATCATGATATTATAAAGTTTTTATTACCTCAATTATTTGAATTCAAGTGTCTTTATTTTGGTTAGGAACTCTAACTAAAATATCATTTTAAATGTTTTAAAGATTTATTATTCCTAATATTTCTCATTAATGTCCATGTTTTAAAAATGTTTTTAAGGATTTCTATATATTGACATTAATGTTTTAAAATTAAATTTCCTTTTAAATGTTTCAATGTGGTATGGGACACTTTTAAGAAAAAAAATCTATTTTATATGGCTTCTTGACAAATAGTGTGAATTTTAAATGTTTTGAAGAAAAAGGGGGATATTTCTCTCAATAGTTGATTATTATTTTAATCTATGTCAATATCCTTCATTATTCACAATTGAAGATAATCTAATACAATGAAATCTTCCATATTGTATCTAATGAGTTATTTTTTACTGTGGATGTGCTATTTTTATACCATTCATGGTTTGTGGTTAAAAGTATTGACATTTTGTATGCTAGTTTTAATAGGAATGTTTATGTTATGTTTCAAACTTTTCATATGAGGAATGCATTGGACATTGTAAGTGACGGTTGGAGCCCGCTATAGCTCCTCGATGCATCGGTAGGTCTCATGAGACAAACTAGTGTCTTGGGACAAGGCCTTGACAAAATCTTTTATGTAGTCTTGGCACGAGGCCTTGTCTATGTTGTTATGATAGTCTGGAATTATGCATTCCGTCATTATGAAAGTTGTTATTAATATTTACATGTGATTATTCGACTAGTAGAATATCCATGTGAATAAGTAAATGACATTATTTCATTTTATCCTTTCCATATTATGCTAAATTTCATGTTTAAAAGTCTTTTGTTTTAGTTATACATTTCCTTAAATATTTATGTTTATTTATGAAAGTTTATACTATATTGTTATCCTTACTGAGAATCTGAGCTCACCCCTTTCAATGTTTTATTTTTCCTAGGATGTGAAGCAGTATTTTATGAAAGAACTGCAAGGATAGTATAAGGGGATATGAAGACAATATGTTGTTGTAGTTTTTCACTTATTGATGTAATGTAAACATTATGAATATATCTATTGTCTCCAAGGATACTAAACTAATCAGTCTTTCGAGACTTGATCTTTTGTGATCATGCCAATTATATGTACTAATGCACCGACTCTGGGAATCTGGGGTTGGGGTGTTATAGTTAGTATCAGAAGAAGTTTAGTACAATCCTTGGGAGCTATATTTAGATAAAATCTGATTAGAACACATAGCCCTAAGATAGACTTTGAGAACTAGTATAGAAGAACATCCTAGAATTTTGGAATTGTAGAGATTTTGTGAGTTTTCTGAGCAATACATCCCTGTCTGGATATGAGTAGGTAGAGGCGGCTCTGGCACAAATGTACCTGGGGGTAAAACCCGAAAACACCGCTTTGAGCTAGACTCGAACGGGAACTGGTGCACGACAACAGGCCTTGCTGCACTCTTGGTTACGACGCTCCCGGGAGATATGCTTAGGATAATTTACATTTTCTTTACAAACCGATTTTAAGTATTATATATAAGATGAGAGTAAATGACATGGGTTAATCATAATGTGTTTCAAATTGATAATGTGGTGGCATGTTAATCTCTAAATGATTTTATGACTACTGTTACTCACACAATGCTTTCTGGTTTTAGTCATTGATTGGATTCCAAGGAATTCATATGGAAATTGAGAATGATGTACAAGGTGGGAACGGTGGTGGCAATGAGAAACAAAATGGAATGTTGATAGGCGTAAAAGATATTTTCTTTATGCCAAATAAATTTTCCCAAAATATGAACAACAATATATATATTAACCAATTACCGAACTCAACAATGAAGATAAAGGTGATGAATGATAAGTGATCTAATAGTGGATCCCATAGAGAAAGGAATCCTCAATTTTCATCATGCAGAAAATGTGGAAGGAGACACCCAGGAAAGTGTCTCAATGGGACAAAGAAATGCTTTACGTGCGGGAAGGAAGGACATAAAGTGAAGAATTGCTGAAGAAAAATAAAGAGTACTATGGAAGAATATAAAAATGGTCCCAAGAATCCATTTACAGTCATTTGTCATAAATGTAGGGGACCTAGACATTACCTGAGTGAATTCCCTATTCTATAGGATATTTCCTAGGTCAAAGAAGATGCTATGTGGAAATAAATTGTTGTAGAAATCTTTAAAAAGTATTAGTGCTCCTTGTTGATGGGTTTACTTTGGAATAATTTTCCCTTGTATTTGTAACCCTATAGTTTTTCATGTGATAATGATATTTGAGGAAGATTTATCTTTTCTCTTGTGGATATAGTTATAAATAACCATTTGGTTTTATATGATCATTGGGGTTGAGGCAATTATAGGTTATTATAATTTGGGATGAAAATGCAAGGTATGAAATAACATTTGTGGTTAAATTATATTGTAGTTATTTTGAGGAATTTATCTCACTTTGGTAATGCTATAAAATATAGTTTTTTGAAAAAGGAAAACACGCAGATCGTGTGATAACCCATTGCGTCGGACAAAGCTGTTGGAATCGAACCCACAACCAAAGTGGGATTGGGAATTATTGCCTACCACTGGACTACGTGAAGTCCCTGGTTAGTGTGACTATTATTTTAGTTAAATTATTTTATTGATCAATAGTAAGTTGATTTGAGATCTTATGTCTTATCAAATGAATATCATTAGTATAGGAAAATGATTTGGTGATTAAGTGATAAATGTTATTTTGGAGTATGTTCGCTTGGTTGGGAACACTATATGCCCAAGGAAAATATAATACTATGGGATTTCATTTGAGAAGTAATGGTATATTTTTATCTATGATTTTATTGTGGATTTATAGTTATTTGGGTTATTTATGGAAATGATTATCCTATAATAAAGAATATGTGATTAGGTTAATTACTTTTAATTATGTGACTTTAAGAGTAATTGATGTCATTTGGAGATATAATTTAACATGGAAGACTACATTATTATATGTTTTGGGTTTCAATATTAGTTTCGATTATATTGAAGTAATTTAAGGACAATTGATTATTGAATGGTATTTATTTAACTTTGTGGTATTGTTAGTTTAATTTTAGAAATTAATATTAGTGGTTTTTTTCTTTAATGGAATATCCATTTGGGGGATCATCAGATATTATACTAACTGTTTTGGTTTTGATTAATCTCTAAAGACAAGGTAAATATATATTTTATCCTATGTGGATCATGTTATTCTATAGAAGCTTATTCTAGCTCTTCCAGTGTGAGAAATTCTTCTTGAATACTAATTGTTCAAAAAAAAATGCGTTAGTTGTAAAAATTTATTAAAGAATGAAACTCTACTTAAAAAGTAATAATATCTCTTTATGTTCTTAGTCAAAATAATAAATGAATTCCTCATCCTTATGTAATGTAACTTAAAACAAAAAATGTTGTTCGTTTATTTTTCATATTGGGAGACTAATGACTGTTTGTACAAATACAAGTTTGTGGCTTTCTTCTTGTTAACATTCTCCTGATCATGTCTTCTATCCCTCTCCATCATAACTAGACACTTAGTTTATCGTCCATATCCTTGTTTTCCTACATGAAATCCTAGTATGGGTTATCTTGGGTGACCTTTATACATCTCTTTCTTTCTTTTAAAGTGATAGTTTTATTGACTCTTTTTCTGATGTGGGACTTTCCATTATATTATCAAGCCCAATTTAAAAAAAATAGTGAGGACGCAATTTATTGAAGGAGGGTAGAAAGTAACAGCCCAAGTTTCCAGGGTATATTTCCCTTTGAATAATGCAATGGCTTGCATTGTACGCAACTTCGAGATTCTAACACAACAAAACCAATCAAACTAGCCGTTAAGAATAGTAATACATACCTTTTGAAATTTTATAAATTTTATCTTTCAAATTGGACTTAATATTTGGAATATTAATATCAAAATTATCTTAGGTTGAGTTTTTGGTACTTTTAGGATAACTTTCCTATTTTGATGAATAGTAAAAATTACTAAATTTTAATTAAAAAAACTTTTTTAATCCAAATAATTAATAGTGATAAATTATGAATTTGAGTGGTTTTAAAGTATATTTAGAATAGATTTTTACCATTTAATACAATTTTTGTCATTGGATGTAATTTGACATTTAAACCAGATATAAACAAGTGTCAATCTTTTGACAGTTATTATCTCTTAAAAACACGCTATTTGTTTTGACAACGGGAATTAATGTTTAAATTAATTAATGCAACTTATACGTTTTTAATTTTGTAAAATAGACATCATTTTTGAATTCATAATATAAATTATATATTAGGCCTAATTTTTGGTATTTTTTTGGAAACATTCAATTTTTGATGAATAATGAAAAATACTCTATAATAGTTTAAAACCAAATTTTTATTTAAATAATTATCTATTTTATATAAATTTAATTATGGTCCAAAATGATACATAATACCTATATACGTTAAATATAATTCATTGAATTTAGTTTAGAATAATATTAGATATATAAAAATTTTATTGAACTTTTCACAGTCTTTTACCCACCCCTAGGAGAATTTGGAAATTTACATAAAACTTAATTTTATCGCTTTTTTGAGTGGAATTTAAAAAATCCAAGAGACACGGTTAATATAAATAAGTAAAATGTGGTTGAATAAGATATAAATAATTATTTATGAATAGTATCTTTTTACTTTTCTTTACCACGGTTAAAAGTAAATAGGGTAATTAAGGGTAAAAATGATATTAATATTATCCTAACACTAGTCTTAATTCTATTGGAAAACTGTATCTCGACCATAAACAACCTTAGGAATAAAATATTATCACTTAGGTCCACTTGGATTAGATTAAGACATTTATTATTATTTAATTCAAAGAAGAGTTAAAAGAGTTAAAATGAAACATTATTTACTAAAACATTTTTAATATAGGGTTATACCTAAGATAAATTCGATTTTAAATATTTATTAGAAATATAAAAAGATTTCCTACATAATGGAATTTTATTTATAATTTTTAGACATTAAATAATTTAATTTATTTATAACACAATGGTGATGCAGTAATTACTTAAATAATAAAATATTAAAATAATTGATATTATAAATATCATAATAATTGTAATTTGAGACTTTTTATAAATTCAAATAACTTTATAGGTTAATATGACATATTAGTATTGGTTATATAAATTTTTTTTGAAGTAATAATGCTCTTATGAAGTTATCAAAAACAAAATACCCAATAGTGTCAAAATTGACATAAAAGAGTTTTTAAAACAAATATTATATTACTAATTGATATTCAATTCCTAAAAATCTATGGTTAGTCCAAGAGACTTATATCATGATTGTTTTATCCTTAATGGACCACTTGGGGTCAGTTGGATGTATATAGTATGTTTATTAACTATATAATATAAAAATACAAAGTGACACGGTAAGTGTCAAACTAATTAACTAAGAGTTAAAACTAAAAGATAAGGTTAATATAATGACCCAAACTTATCTAAATTCTATTAATTGAGTGGATTTCGACCAATACCCACCTTAACCTTTAAATAATCCACTGTTTGGCCATCAGAAACCGAATATGAATTTATTATAAAATAATATTTCTAGCTTTTCCAAAGGTGCCCCTCACCCCTCTTATAAAAGGGAATTCCCCCTTCTCACTAATTCACACATTCAAAGCCTTTTGTATCAGACAAACCCTTTCCAAATACTCTCTAAACTTCCCTCAATTCATCCTAGAGGCCTTATTTTGATCAGAAATCCAACCTATGGAGCACTTTTGATCATATCAAAAGGAAGAACCCGAAGAGGAGGTAATGTTTTCACCACCCTCTTTCAAGATCCTTTCTTCTTCAACTTCTTCATTATTTGTTATTTATATTACAAAATAATAACTCTAGTATAATTTAAATATTGTGATGTTATTATATGGTACAACCATATTCAGTATTCTATCCATCCTTTGAATGACATGTCACTATACGTGCGTACGTACGGCTTACCGTCTCCACGTCTTGGTGTAATTGTCATTCAATAAATTATTATTTGGATGGGTATAATAATGATGATTAATTCATGTAAATAATAAATATAACATGATAATGATTCTGTCTATATGATATACCATCCAATTATATATTATTTTAATATCAAAAGAATAATATTGTCGCTCGTGCGTACGTACGGACTTCTGTCTCCACGAACGCGATGAGATTCATTCCCCATCATATCCATTTGAGTATAATTCTCATTTAATGATTTAATATAATGTTTATGTAATTGATAACATTCAGTATATGAATAATATACAACCTATCCATAACAAACACGGCTTACATAATAATGAATATAAAGGAAAACGAGTAAGTTAACACCCAAAATGACGATAATACTATGATATTATTAAAAATCAACGTTAAAAGATCATATATGATATCATATTAATGTAAATGATTCTTTTATAATTCAATAAAAATTATTTCCCCATTATAAAATAGGTTAACCTACCCTCAATCAATGAAAATGTACAAAGTAAGGGGTTTCTTATCTCACTCTTAATTTCATGAGAATTCCATTGTTCACCACTAATTTATTGCATGTGGTGTATGTTTACTACCCATGATTGTATTCATTGTGTAATATACATTAATTTATGGGTATTTAAATCATCATTGTATGATCCTTCTTTCATGTGTGTATTTTTTTTATGTTACCTAATCGATAATGGAATTTGAAATTTCAATTTGCACTCATTCGGCTTTAGGCATACTTCATTGATTAATTTACTCTAAGATTATGTGTGGAATCAATATTCATTTGATTATGTCATAATTTCCGCTCCCATTTCTATGTATATACATTTTATACACATAATAACTCTATTGATAAATTCCCAAGACATCGATTTGAACTTGATAGGAGTAATTTTAACTCAATCTCTATTTTTTGAGTTAAATATCCAATTCATTGGTGTTTTTTTACAAGAATATGTGTGAATGTCATCTGATTTATTTACACTAAATATCCAATCATATTGAGTGTATTTATATTTGTTACACATAATTATGTCGTTGATTTATCCTTAACCTAAGGATATGGTCTTTATAATAGAATTCATCTTAATTTACATTCCATTGAGACTTCTTTATTGTTGTACACCAAATCACTTTTATATGGTGTATATAATGTACTTTGACATAGAATATCATGAATCCATTTATTCTCATGAAATTATAATTCTTTTATTATCTCAATTATTTGTATTCAAGTGTCTTTATTTTGGTTATGAACTCTAACTAAAATTTCATTTTAAATGTTTTAAAGATTTATTATTCTAAATCGTTCTCATTAATTTCCATGTATTAAAAATGTTTTTAAGAATTTATATATATGGACATTAATGTTTTAAAATTAAAATTCCTTTTAAAAGTTTCAAAGTGGTATGGGACACTTTTATTCAAAAAAATCTATTTTAAATGGCTTTTTAACAAATAGTGTGAATTTTAAATGTTTTCTTGAGAATGGGGGATATTTATCTCAATAGTTGATGATTATTTCAATATATGTCAATATCCTTCATTATTATCAATTGAGGTTAATCTGATACAATAAAATGTTCCATATTGTATCGAATGAGTTATGATTGACTGTAGATGTGCTATTATTATTCCATTCATGGTTTGTGGTTTAAATTATTGACATTATATATGCTAGTTTTAATACGAATGTTTATGTTATGTTTCAAACTTTTCATATGAGGATTGCATTGGACTTAGTAAGTGACGGGTGGATCCCACTATAGATCTTCGATGCATTGGTAGGTCTCATGAGGCAAACTAGTATCTTGGCACGAGGCCTTGACAAAATCTTATTTTTAGTCTTGGCATGAGGCCTTGGCTATGTGGTTATGATAGTCTGGCATTATGCATTCTGTCATTATGAAAGTGGTTATTAATATATTCATGTTATTATTCGGCCAGTTGAATATCCATGTGAATAAGTAAATGGAATTATTTCATTTTATCCTTTCCATGTTATGCTGAAGTTCAAGTTTAAAAGGCTTTTGTTTAAGTTATACATTGCCTTAAATTTTTATGTTTATTTATGAAAGTTTCTGCTATATTGTTATCTTTACTGAGCATCTGAGCTCACCCCTTTCAATGTTTTATTTTTCCCAGGATGTGAAGAAGTATTTTATAAATGTCCTGCTAGGAATTTATGAGGGGATATGAAGACAATATGTTGTTTTAGATTATCACTTATTGATGTAATGTAAACTTTATGAATATATCTTGTGTTTCCAAGTCTACTAAACTAATCGGTCTTTCGAGACTTGATGTTTTATGATCATTCCAATGATATTTACTAATACACTGACTCTGGGAAACTGGCGTTGGGGCGTTACATAAATGCATAATTAAGATGTTTTTATGGAAACATAAACATTACAACACAAAGAAGAAGAATAAGGATTCGATGAATGGATCCTTACTTTAAGAGATAACCATATTGAAATGATTGAGTAATAGGAGTAGAACCACTTATCATATTATTTAATCATCATAATTCATGTTCCAAACCCTCTAAATGATCAAAATACATATTATAGAGTAGAGGCGATGCTAGGTTATAAGTGGTTTCAAGTGTGATTGTAGAAAGTCTACCAAATAAATTAATCCAAATTTAACTACCCGTTTTATCACCAAAAAACATGAACCTTCTATCCTATATAAGAATTATTTTTTGATAAAATGGGTTATATATATTCTCTTCAAATTTGGGTCTAATAAAAGAATTTATGAAGGTGTTATGACCCAAATACTGATGTGATTTCCAATCTAGCATGTCGATCAAATATTTGACTAAATAGCCAATTTAATCCAACCAAATTCATGATTTATCTCAATATTCACGAATAAAAGTTGTATCCCATTAAGTTAGGAACATGCATGAAATGTTTTATGTTAAAATAATTCAAATTATAATATTTATGTCTAAATTACTATAGTTCACATTAAAGGCATCCCCTGGAATTTTCATCAAATTTTTAAATAAATGTTATAATTCCAAATATTTAATAAAGAAGCATATTTACTGCTATTTTTGGAATTTATATCATTTTTTATCAATAAAATATTTAAAATTTTGTATCAACTCTAACACACTTACCCTTTTTTACTCCTGGACAAGTCACATATCATGTATTACAAATTTATTTTGACAAGATATGCATGTACATATTCATTAATAGATAGTAGAAAAATAGGCAATGTAAGAGTCCCATAAAGATTAAATATAAATAAATATCAAAGTAATTCTCTCAAAAATTGTGTCAAAATAATATCTAGTGAGAATAATAACTCTAATTTGTGTAAAAATAGGTCATGGGTCTACCATGCCACCAATTCCCCATGTTTCTGTGTGCCTATCATTTTAAGTTTGTATCTATACATTTTATCTACTATATTAAGGTCAATAAAAAGTTATATTCTTACCCAATTCTATTCCACCAAACTTTTTCAACATTATTTACAATCAAACTCCAAAACACAATCATTTAGGAATCCTCAGAAAACAAACCATGATCATGCGACCTAAATATCCCCGCATGTTGCACAATTAATTACTCCCCAATCTATCAATTGTTGTTTTTTTGGTTTTTTTGTTCTTTTAAGGTTTAATATTTTCAGATATTAGGTGCACACACATAGGTTAGTCAAGTACAGTGATAAAAATGATTGGAAGAGAAATGAATGTCTGGAAAGACCATGTTATAAGATGAAATTAATTACTTATCCATAATATACATTCATTTGGGTAAGGGAAACTAAAAAGTTGGGATTGTGGGAAAAAATGTGAAACAATCAATGAAATAATTTAACGGCACTATTATGGGCACTCAGAAATGATGAGTGATTTTTTGGGTACTTTGGTGTAGTAGTGTGGGTGACCAAGGTCATCTCTCTAAAAAGCAAGCATTTTAATAAATTATTAAATGAATTTTGGAGATGAAATAAAAATTAATAAAAAACATAGAAATATGGGTTGTTTTATTTTTATAAAATGAGAATAATAAGTTTGAGTGATGAATATTTAATTTTTTGTTCTTGTTTTTGAAATGAAATTTTATTAATAAAAAGGACAAGATATTTTTTTAGGAAAATATTTTAAAAAGTGTAACCATTATTTCTCTACATGTTCACAACACTTTTATCATTATCATTTAAATTAATATTCATTAAATTATTATAACCTAAATTTCTATCCTTCTAACCCTAAAAGAGATTACATAACCACATTGATGAAATGAATTCAACCCTGGGCTATCTTCAGAACATGAAATACTAGCACCCTATATTGATTTTCCTTCTTAAAATAGTATGTTGTCAAAGGTAAATTAGGTAATATATCCATTCTGGAAATGATGATTAATTGATTACAGTGAATATATTATAATTCATAAAATCAATCATGTGTGGTTTTGTTTCACCGATTTAGTTCTCACTATAACAATGCACACATTACTCAATCTCACATGTTATATGTAAGTAGTTCAATTTATTTCATAGACGCCTAAAATTTAATAACTCAATTCATAAATCATACTATGGTAATTATAGTATTCCATTGATTTAAAATAATTTATAGAATAACGGTAGAGTTAGGTTAATGAATAAGAATAATTACTCTTTCATGGGTGGTGTTGTCATCGTAGAAACAATTTTCATTTTCAAAGGGTGTTGAGAGGGTGTAAACCAATCAAAATTATAATATTTATTTCCACCTGAAATAGGAATCACATATAATAAGATAATTGAATAATATTGAATAATATATAATAAATAAAAGATTAACTATGAGGTTTATTACGCATACACAATCATTAAAATGCAAAGAAGAAAAAGAAGGATTTGATTAAAGGATCCTTACCTCAATAAATACCCTTATTTAAATGATTTAAAAGTTAGAGTAAAACCACTTCTAATATTCCATAGGCTTCCTAATTCATATCCCAGCCCCTTCAAATGTGATAAATCATATTGTAGTGTGGAATTACGACTAGGTTATAAAGGGTTTCAAGTTTGAATATGGAATTTCAACCAAATAAATAAATCCATGATTCACCAGCTATTTGACCAAAAAACATGTGAACCTGCTATCCTTTAGGAAGTATTATTTTAAAAAAATTCTTCTTGAGCATTTCACCAAATTTGGGCCCCATCCAAACACAGATAAAAAACAACTATCCCAAACACAGAAGTGATGTCCAATAAGGTGTGTCCCACCAACCATTGATGTAATGTCCTATTTTCTCCAATAAAATGAATGATTTTGCTCCATCGTTGTGAATAAATGTTCCCACCTATTTAATTAGGAACACTTCTACATAATTTTATGTTAATATAATTGAAAATAAAATATTTAGGTCTGAATTACTACAATACACTTTATAGGGTAAACATGAAATTTTCATGAAATTTTAAAATTAATTATCTAATACATAATATTTTATAAATAAACATATTTATAACAAACTGAATAAGTTATATCATTTAAGATCAAAAAATACTTAATATAATTGTGTTTTCTCAATAAGTCCTTAGTAATTGAGATTTGACTCATTATTACCTACTCTCGAATAGTGTGGGACACTACTAAGGCTGAGAGAAAAAACTAACCACGATCCTCTTGAACCTCAACTTGAATTTCTAAAAACAAGACCATACATGTACTCTCAACATATTCTTTCCGAATATCCTATGTCTAAGTCTTCTGGTTTAAATCATTAGTTACTGCATTGCCTTTCCCAAAAATGTAGGTAAGATCCAAATCAAACAACTATAAGTTTTCAACCCATATATAATAATTATGATTAAAATAATTCTATGTAAAGATAAACTTGATGAACTTTTTATTACTAAATACCAAAAAATTCACCCGAGGTAGATAATTTCCAAAACTATTTAAGTCATGAACTACGATCGTTTGGTCAAAGTTTTTGTTTGTATATTTACACTCACGATGTATCGACTGATGAAACTCATACACCATGACTCACTCATACTGAATCAAAATATCTATTGGGTTAATACCTGATGTGTAATAATCAATAGTATATCTTCTTCTAGGATTTTCAATAATTGGGATTAGAGATGAAGTCAATATACCCTATAACTCCTGAAAGGCGATATCACAATCTTCTAATCATATAAATTTCATACCCTTCATACCCAAACCTATTAATGGAACTACTGGGCATGATAAATCATGGATAAAAATTTTTTAATACCCCAATAGAGCCAAGAAACATTATATTTCATTGATTTTATTAGGATTCTCCTAAGAAACTATATTTATCACCTTCTATGGATCTATTAGTACACCTAACTCTGAGATGATATAACACAGGAAGTTAACATTATCTATTCAAATGTATTATTTTTCAACGATTAGAATATTGTTGATTATCTCTCGTTGTATTCCTCACAATCTCAAGATGTTCAGCATGGTCCTGTAAAGAATGAGAATACATTAATAATTCATCCAAAAATACTACCACAAAAGAATCCAAATATGTGTGGGAAACGTGATTCATCAATCCCATGAAAATAACTAGAGCATTAGTGGGATAGAACGACATTACTCGGTATAATTAAAAACCATAAATTCTCAAAAATATTTTAAGAGGTATGTGTGAAGGTTTAACATGATCCTAATGATATCTTGACCTGATGTAAATCTCTGAGAAAATACGAGCTCCTTATAGCAAGTCTAAGAGGTATTCAATTTGAGGTAGTAGATATTGGATCATTTCAGAGATATGGTTCAACCTTTTTTAATCAATGATGAGCCAAAGGGTACCATCCACCTTCAGGGTAAAAATGACTTGTTAACCACAAGGGGAAGTATTTGGGTGGATAAAACAATTGTCCACTTAGTCAACCAACTATTTCTTGATCTCCAAATGATAATTAGGTTTAATCCTGTATGGAGTAATGGAAACTAGTATCACTCTTAGAACTAGATCAATAGTTAATTATACCTCTCTGAATAATTTTATCTTATGAAATTTATCAAGGAATATGTCTCTGAAATGATCCACCACAGGAGAGAAAGTAATAGTTCCGAGAAATTTATCATTCAAGAAGAGACTAGAAATTTAGGCTCTCACTCTTCATAGCCAATGATGATTTGGTCTAGTTCAAGTTGCATGGATATCCAATTCTCACAAAAGGATATTTAGACCAACCATTTGTCATATAAATTTCACCCACTAGTTATACTAATCAATATGGTATTCATAGTGGACTAATGAGTCTATATTGATTATTATATAAAACTCTTCCATGTTAAAGATGAAATGATTCCATATGAGATAATAACTTCCTATCATAAGGGGAATATCCTTACATCATCGAAAACTCCCTCATCCAATACCCAAAGGGGTATAGGGTTTCATTACACAACATAAATACTCTATCTTGAGGCCCAAACTCTCTATAATTTTCACATATATAATATAGTGTGAAATTGATGTGTCAAATAAATCAAGCACTAATGTAGAGGCTAATAGAATATTACCTATTTATGTAGAGGTTATGGAACCCTAATTCTATAGAATAGGATTCATTATATTTAATCGGACTATACCATGACCGAGAGTCACAACCTGAGTTCCACGAGTATGACCTCTCTTCTTGTAGTACAAGTCCTAAGTATGATTACCTATATTCAACCACAGACTCATCCTACATAGTTTGCGATATTCTAAAATCTCATATGGTGAGATAATACTATCACCACTTCGTAATTGGCAGTAGTTGTAGATCCCCTTCACTAGTTAGTGATGGAATGGTCCTTCAAAAGTGATGGATGTTTCCCATCCTATCAGAACCTCTACAAATAATTTAATCCCACATACATGGGGGTTTTATGTATCATGGATTCCTTTACTACTGACTTGTAAGAAAGCTGATAGCATGAACTCTCTGCCTGCGTCCACCCCCATAGGAAACCTCACTTAGTCAGTTTCCCCATTAGGTAGAGAAATTAATAGTTTTCGGTGCTAAAAACTATAGTTCCCACATCCATCTTCCCTTAGATTAATCTCATTAACAAGGGAATGGTTGAATATCTCGACAAATAGTGTCCAACTAAAATACATTAACTTGAAATCATATAGTGTATACTATCCCATCCTCAGATTTCCTAATAGTCATGAGCTGGTTAACTTCTAGTGTTAGGGATAATCATTGTAGAAGGTTAATTTTGTTGAATATTCCATCACATGAATGGATCTTTATTATCAGTTCATTAACTATCTAGGCTGGCCATCTATCAATGTCTATAAAAATATGTAATCATAGAAGACCATCAAGAATTACATCCAGATCATTCCTCGATGTCGATCTACCTGGGTAATAATACCCCAACATCTATTGGAAAACCACATATAATATAGGTAGTTATTTTGACCATTTTATACGGAGTTATCTATATGTGATCAAATATATAAATAATATACTCAATCCATGACTCTAAGGAAGTAGTTATACTATACCCCGATATGGTGGGAGGATTTTTCTACTGGAACTCCTGAGTAATATTTTCCATAGTCGGGGTAGGTAAAGAAACTCCTTCAATATTCTATATCATATATAAAAAACACTCTCTAAACTGGGTGTCAATTTATAAGGCAGGGAAATTCCTTTTTCCAGACCATCGAAACACTTAGATAGGATTTTTTATATAATCATTTATATAAAAAAAAGGTAAATTAAATTTGGGACACCCTAAGGGGTGTAAATAAACTAGTTCAGCATATTATAAACAATAAACATGGTCAACGAAATTAATTAGACATAGAATAATTAATTAAGGTGTATTAACACATTTTATAGAAAGTGTGAAAATATGTGGCTTGTAGAACAATGGAAAATTACTTTGAAAACTCTGTAACTATAGGGAAATATTTATAGGCCACATAACATTGGTCGATATAAGACAAATTTTTATGAATCATCTTTTGATTTAAATAAAAACCAAAAATATTTCACTAAAAATATAATCCCCCTAAAAATAGAGAAAAGAGTTTCCATAAAATAGTGAAAGATATAGGAAGTTAACCGATGAGAGGAAAAAAGAGTATTTGATAGTTTACCTTTACCTATCCAATCCCATTGATAATGGTCTGATTAGAATCTAGATTGATTAATTTTCTTGATCTGTAGATGAGGAGGATAAGCTCTTCTTAGGAGTAAAAAGGTGTTTGCCTTCTGAAGAGTGAAATGAAATTTGGGGATGTTATTTTAGGACCATTAAATGAAAATTCATAAAATCACCACAAACAAATTGGGACCTATGGTTTAGCACTACAGTTAGCCAAATTGTGTGTAAACAATGCTACCACCATCGCCTATAAAACCCCTTTTCATGGGATAGGAACACGATTTTCCAAATCATATACAATTCGTATTAAATGTCTTCATTAAAAAGTATAAAATCTCTCATTGGAGATAATATTTTCTTATAAGGTTGTATACAAATCATGAATCATCCTTCTATATTCAAGTTCCTAACACAGTTGAGTTTCATGGTTGGCACTCATGATGTGTTAACCATGTTTTATAACTATTTTTTTCCAATTTATAGAGGTATGAGTTTGGAACATTCCAAGATTTTATTGAAACATTAATTTGGACTTATTTAATGTGTAAATATATAAATAAAATTATTTTTACCAAAAAACAAATGATCCATGCATTCATGAAATGTATGGTCATTACAAATTATGTGTATGTCCCACACTGGCCCTAGACTAGAAACATTTTATTAAGACATCCTTGACTCATAACATTAAACGATGTGGTTTGGTCCTTATCACACGACATTAAATGGTATGATGTATCCAATTATATTCCACTAAACTACATGCTTTCTGATTATTTTCAAAAATACACTTATAAAGCCCTTATCATTGGTTCGATCCTGACATAAAAACAACTCATATCTTCTTAGATGACATTAAACTCTAGATTTCCCCACTATGTGGGTTAAACCCAAAATCATTAATATAAATGATATAGAATCTATAATCAATTTACATATGGGTACCACCTATGGAGAACGTCTGATATATTATGATATATTTGTCTATGAAGAAACGTAGATACATACAAATTCCTCTAAAGCGAATGATTGTTAAAATTTTATTTTTAATCTATGGAAAACTCAAGTTCTATTTAGGATTTAATAAATTATTTAACAAAATGTGTTAAATATATAATAGAATCATAAACTAGAAAATAGTTACCCCCAAATGGAATGATTATCCAAACCTACCATCCACTCAACAGAGTGGGTCTCCAAGCACTGTTGGAACCATTTCCCATAAACCACCTACCTTTGGAAATATGGTGAATGAATCATCTCAAATAAGGGAACAATTTAGTGTTTCTAGATTTTTGAACAAAAATTATTTAACCCACAATAAATGGTAAACCCATCAAGAATGATTTTTCATCATTAAAACCCCCATAATCAACAATCATACAATACTGATTGTCAATAGAAACAAAAAATGGTAAACTCGACGTGAATAATTAAGTAAAGTGATTGTGTCTCTCTCATGTTAGGCAAATTTCAATCTCTAAAAAATTAAATACGTCGAAACATGGATCCTAAAAAATATATAATTCATGAGTAATTTTAGGATGATACTTATTTTATAGGGTTTTATTGATGGTTTTTTCACATATATCTAGTAACTTTTTATAATTACCCCATTAAATAGAATGTTATCCTTCTGCCTATCATAAATGTATGCCCGAGATAATATACATGTTGGGTCTGCATCAAAACAGCGGACCCCATTTCCATCCCAACATCTTCTACATCTGGTCTCAAATTCCCTAGTTTTAGGGTACAACCAAAATGTTATTGTTTCGACCCTGGAGGATACTTGATATTCCATACAACTAATGAATCCCCACTAACCATCCACTCAATGAAATATTGTGTCCTAGATGTCAATGGAACATGTTAACATCTCATATCATTTAGGGAACCAGTCCCTTGATTAAAACAACATGTTTTTTCCGTATCATAGGGAGGAAAATCCAGAGGATACTAATGACCTCATAAAGACAACAGAGGGGTTCCTCTAAAGGGCTCGTACTGGGAACTGATTCCACCAACACTGTACGATAATGAACCATTAGCAAGACGAGGGTTTTTCTTTTATTAGTCCTACATAGGTCGCCCAGACCTAAGAACTTTGGATAACCCATAAAGAGATGAAAAAAAAACACCATGAGTCGGGTCATACCCATTTTCCCTAAAGAGAAGACTACCAACCTAATATAGCGGCAAACCTTGAGTGGTTATAAACCCATGATGGTATCTACCTAGCATGCCAACATAGATTGAATTCACCCTTAAAAATGTTACAATAATATATAATGGCATTCCATGAGAAATAAAACCCACCATCACGCATATATCAAGCCTTCCTACATAGTTTTACTGTATTATGTGAAACCAGCAAGCATATCCAAGAAAAAACATGTGGCAGACCCATATTTTTGTCCCCACACTTGAATATTGTTAGTATAAACTGACAAGAAATAAATAATAAGATTAGATTCACACCCCATTCCAAATCATGGAATAGGAATATATCCCCGTTTTGGGTACTCTAGTCACCCGACATATCCTAAAAATGGTTAAATGACATATGAAAATTCCTACACATATCCTACAAACCCATCAAGATATAATAATGGAAATTTATGTGGTAGAGGGGTGGAAACACAAATATTTCCCCATATTTGAGGTGAATTATCAATCTAAAATTAGGGTCACATTATAGAAGACACATATCCCTTCTACCATTCAGTAGGATCATGGTCCCGATCACATGTTATATAGGCCTATGGATGGCGACCATACCCTCATTCCAACTGGATTTCATCGGTCAACCCCAATGTCCACTCCATGGTTGGAATATCTCCCCACAAAAATTATATAAATATTTTGTAAAATACTAGAAAGGACAAAAGAGATAATAAATCATGATTTTGTATATGGAATCCACTATCCATAGTAAGTATCCCTAGTCACCCACAAAAGTGAATCCAAAGAGAATCCTTACAAAAGGTTGTTGTAAAATGATGTGTCAATCCACAATAATGATATGCATAATGCTATTGATCTTGAACCCATTATATGTGTCTCTATGGAGGATTTGGATACAAGTTCATCATTTCCAAACTATTGAAATAGTAGTTGTATTTGTGAATGTCCTCCCTATGAAATTAATTATAGAAGTTCATAGGTCCTTCCTAAATATATTTTCATGAATCCTCAATTCATGTTTATATTCTAATCAATCATGAGATCCTATATCATGATTTTTTTTTTCTCAAAAACTCACCACATGGATATAAGATAAAATATCAATGTGGTCCTCCCATTGATATCATCTTCACTAAAGGTCCTCCCTTGGGTATATACTACATGAATTTCCATTGAATTCAAATGGCATATCATGACGGTAGTCTTACCCATGATGGAAATTTTTGGGAAGGTAACACCCAGAGTAACACTACATTCTGTGAAGAATTTTCTACCCATGGAGATTTAATTATGTGAAATCATTCTTATCACGAAGTCACAAGGAAACATGAGTCTAGTCTTGACTTAATATTTTTCATTTATAAGTTACATTATTTCTAAACCAGAAGACAACTCAAGGCAATTTTCATTCTTAAAACCACACATGGATCTCCTTCTTGCAAATATGATATAGGAAATACCTTCCAATATAGATATTCAAAATGTATCCTTGGAGAAACATCCACATTGGTCAGACCAAATTGAGATTCCTCTTGAAAAAGTTAAAGAAGACATACTACTTATGAGGACACCGTTGGATAGAGACAATTTACCAGACATGTTATAGACATTTAAAACTTTCCAATAGTATATTCCATAGGCGTTGTCAGAATATTATCTAAAAAAAATATCCTTAATATAAAGACCATTATTTATCTCCTAAAAAACAAATTGATTCTTTATAATGAATATCCAAGACATATAATTTTAATAGAAGGGATACATCTTCAAATATTACTAGAGCCTCTCCAAGAAAAATTAAAACTAGAATATGAAAAATAGAAAAGATCCATTCATTGTGCAAGCCTCGATTAATTAAGGGAATTCAGTTAGCTGATCCACAATTCCACATTTGGTGTTTATATCAGAGGATGGGGTGAAAAAGAGGAGTTTAATTTGACCTCACACCCCAATAAATAATTCTATAATATGTGACATCATGTATTTTAATAGGGTTAGTCTGGCTTCATCAAATGGACCATGTTCATAATAAATTGAATGCTCAAATAAAATTTTACATGCCCGACTCTCAAAGATACATGGACATAAGAGAGTGCTCTATCAGAAGTCTCCTGCATTAGGGATATAAAAATTCTGATAATGTATTTAACATAAGGTAATACAATCATTAGGAATTTCATTTTTCTTTGGAAATTGGTTTTTTGAGTGAAAAAAATGAACCTAGCCAATGATGGAATATACCACCCTAAAATCATGATATCACACAAATATTTAGAAGCCACAACAATCCAATACCCATCCAAACCCTTGGGGCTAGGGGATTCACTAAAACAATCTCCAAGGTTAATAAATAAGTCTCAAAAGGTTGTGATAATGGAATATATGAAGCCCCATCCCATAGGGATAGGGGGGTTTCTGCCCCAATTGACAACTCAATTGATGTTTGTCTTTTCCCATTTAGGAGGGGGTAACAGAATTATGTCTCATAGTTTTTCCAATTCAATTATTCAAATATTTCATTTAGAACACATACTATGTTTTTTCAGGAAATTCCATTCAGATAAATTTCTATCTTAAAGTCGTAAGAGGAATAAAAATGGAACGGATGAGGCCTCATGGAGAGTAAAAAAAATATGAATCTCTTAAAGTGGGTGGTGAAACTGCTACAATGCATTATACATTTGAAAATTTCATTATAACCACCCCTGTAGATGCTACATAACACAATTCCATGGAGGAACATGAGGAAGAGGTTTCTATTTATAATAATGTCTACATTGAAATCACTAATGAATATATATGTTTCCAAAGCCATAAGATTGTTATGAATTTGGGGATTCCATCGAATTATCCTCTACTGCCTCCTCAATAGTAATTATCCATAGAAAATGTTAAATCTATGTTCATACAACACTAACCTCCCAAAGAGATTGAACTCCTCACACTTGAGGAAATATTTTTCTCAATTTGTAAAAGACATGAATGATGTGAAAAGGCTCAATGTGGAACTACTCTAAGGAAATATCACTATTGGATATTTTCTACAATACGTGCATCACACTGTTCTCACTAGTAATGATCCTTGATAATGAGGGTTCATCCCAGTAGAAAAACATGACCAAGAATATATGCTCAATGGGGGTACTGACAACCAATATTATTGAACCCCTTAGAAGAAATATATAAGGGGTTCCCTTCCATTGGTACACAACTTGGGATGGGTCAGAAACATCCACCTAGACTTTCCCCTGTAGGATATCCGCTGTGGGTACCAACAATTCTACCACATATAACCTAACTATTTTAACCCTTATTCAAGATATTATTAAAAAAAATCTATAAAAAGTTCATATCAATACCATTGAGTCATTGAATGATTTATTTGAATATATGGATGAATTTTCTAGACCAGTGTATCGATAAAGTCAGCATTATTCTGAATTGGTTTATCTGATACCTCCCCTAACAAATTTTTGGAACCTGAAATTTTTACTTTTTAATGGATTAGGGGACTCAAAGTTGGATTTGATATATTTTTTGTCCCATTATAGTCCCAAGAGGGGTAACCACACAATACAAGAAGACATGAGACCAATATTCTTATTACAATCATAGAAAGGGGTAGCCTTTATATGGTTCAATACTTTTCAATGTTGGCTAGTCATGGGATGTGATGATCACTATCGACATATTCTCTATTAACATAGATAAACATGAAAAAATACAACACTACTCAACCTCTAAATGAATTATATGTATGAGAATGAGAGGGTTAAAATTTTATTTGCTAAAAGGAAGGGGTTGGCCTAGTCCCAACACCTAAAAATTCCCTAAGAAGAATCTTATTATATATATATATATATAATATTCATGAATAGTTCCACACACTAATAATAACTATTAAATATAAAAGAGGGTTTCAAGATCATTAATCAATTTATAAAAGATTATAAAGCTCCGTATTACTAACCAAGGCCAGGTCCTAAATAATTCCATCAGCTCAAGGGAAGATAATAGAGAAATCAAAGGATTCTACAGCCATGAATAAGTTATCCATTACACAAGCTCTATCTCCAAAAATTACATCATATCATGTGGTACCCCCTCCTAAGCATTAAAAAATTATTACCTCATTAGGATGATAAAAATGAGAGATATTGAAGATAGTTTGAGAAACTAAAGAATAATGTTTATTTATTCTGAGATGATAAATCTTTATCTACATCATCATGACATTGGAGAACAAAATGATCAATTTATCGAATGTAAATAGGCCCAGTAAGGCCAGTCTTGATGATGTCCAAAATTATTTCCCATATCACCAGATATTGGGGAACACTAGTAATGAATGGTTTATTATCAAATATATCTTGTAAAAAATAGTGGTATTTAGGAAATTTTACATGGGAAAACCACAAATAGAAGTAGCTTGTGTGTCTTACACCAATATGGGGGAAGAGGGTGAATAGAAAAAAGTTTATATAGGAAGAGAAAAATAAGTTAAATTACTGGATGATTATTAATAAAATCAGTTGAACTCATAGTATACTTATAGGAATGTTAAAAAAACCATATATTCCCCCAACCACTTCCACTATGTCATAGACGACTCAATCAGCACCATATTCCAATTAAGGAAGTCTTCTAAAATGGTAATGGCCAGAAGGTTGGGAAAAAATGAAATAAAATGATCCAATACTAATTCAAAAGTTATCTTTGACTCTCTCATACTTCTTTTCATCAACACAATTATCAAGGGAAACTCCCTACAATGATGGTAGCAAAAAAATTTACCCACCAGTAAGAATCATTATTAGATGATAAAATAATATTCAATCACATTAATGTAATTATCTTAATGTTTCCCTTCTTTAACAATGAATATAGTCATGAATCTGAGTTCTATGCATTTGATTGGTGAACCAGGGGAAGTGTTCATAAAGGATGAGGTTACAAGGGATGATGTAGATATAGCTAGAATCAATACTCCATCCACGTCTCATTTCAGATCATATATAAATCCAAAACACTTAGGAGAGGCCTCTAGTAGGCCCAAGAGGAGTATAAAAGATCCACCGCATCTAAAAAGGTTCTAACTAACCCAATCCTCCTAAAATATAAATTGGAGGAGGGGAATCATTTAATAAACCTTGGAGAGAAATAAGACATGTTCTGTCTAACCCATTAGGGATTGGAGTGCCTTCAACACCTGTTCAAGGGATTGATCTTCTTACTTTAAGTGCTAAAATTCTTAATGAACCAATGATAGTGTACCCTAAAATATGGAAGTGAAGATTTTTTTCTCATTAGTATGAAATTATAATAATATTAACAATAGTTCCATCCATTTTATCGATCATGGATGCCTTATGTGTATAAAAATGCCCTTATGAAGTGGTTGTAAGAAGCTATGTTGAACCCTGAATTTTTGGAAGTTAATGTTTCTTCTGTTGAAATATATCTTGTAGAGAACAATGTAATATAATTCCACTCAATCATACCTTTCATAGATCATGATGAAGATAATGTTATAAAAGTACCCATTAGACTCTTGTTTGTGTCTGTAAGGATAAATGATTTTGATATTTGATGGGATTTCATTGAAAATGGCTCCAGAGTATACCACATTATTTTATAAAAACACTATTATCTATGTTAATGTGAGTCCCACATGTCCCCTTACACTATAACATAACCAAGTTATTACAAAAGGAAGAAAAATACTTTCATCAGAATCTATCATAGGGCCCTGATTGGGGACCTCATATAAAAATAAAAATTTTTAGTTGTTTGGAATGATATGTATTTCAACATTTTTTAGGATGGCCCTAGTTGCGTCCACTTTTTTCAGTCCCCTCAATATACCACCAATTCCTAAATTATTTCATTATTGGTCAATCATGGATGGTTTATCATGATAAATCCATATTAGAATTTTAGAAACCTTTTTTTTTCTTCTAATCATTTGAAATATTTATACATGTATTTTCAGAGGTAGGCACTAAGATGATGTACAATTTTATGGGTAGTTTGACCGAAATTAGTTTTATAAAAAAATTTAATATATTTTATTTTATGTGTGAACGATTTATTAAATAAAATAGGATAAATCATAAATGGAATCTTGGATCATAAATATGAGACTGTGGTTAAGACATGAATGTTATTTTTAACCTTGGTATGACCTTAAATGGGTCAGAGTAGGGTGTTATGAAATAAAAACCATTGGTAGGAACATTTAGTTAAAATAATAAATAATATTTATTTATTTTAATTAAATTGAAATTCTTTATTTTATATAAATAAAACATTAGGGAGAATCTTCTAGGGTTATCTAAATAAACCCAACGACGATCGAGTGATGTTCTTCCTCATCTCCACTGGCGAGTCAACTACCAATGTAGATGATGATCCAGATGAAAGAAAATCAATGTGTAATGAAGGAAAATAATCATCCCAATCATTGGAGAGTATGTTGTTTGATGATAAATGACCTAATATATATGTTGGAATCTTCATTTGGGGATTCTTTATAATTTTATTTAATTTTTCTACATGATTAATAAATTACAATAATTTTCACAAATTGTGGACAATTGTATGCTCCCATGTATTGAATATAAATTGATTATTCTTTATTTTTTTCACATAGATATCCCTATTTATGATATTCGTTCATTTATAATAGGTAACGATTGATAATAATTTTTTTATGTTTCCTTTAACCCCAAATTTCATTATGTTATTAATTGTTGGACCATAGGGTCATGATTTGACATTACAGGGAGGGAAAGAGCTCAATCAAACCCCCATATTCACAACTTTTTCACATGATAAGGACATAAAAATCATAGAGGACGGTTTTGGGGAGGGAAAGTGGTATAAATGGTGATTTGTTTCATGTATATGGTATCTAGGATTATGGGGGTGTGACAGGAAGTGTGTGTTTCCTAGGGTAAACCACCAAAACAAATATGAATCCAATATCCATCCAATAGATGGATAAAAATGATGAATCTATCACATCCCATTAGAATCTAGGTAGTATAAAGGTGAGATATTTTGTGGTTCAGTTAGATCTAGAGTGAATTCCTATAAATCTAGACTTTTGGAAAAATCTCTGCTACACACTAAGTAGTTTGGAAGAGCACACAACATGTAACCACATGGATGCGACGTCTAGGTTTTTTGGTAGCTATAATTATCACATGCCATGTGGGAACCACACATGCCATGTTACCTTATGTTGGAATACCAATGTGTACTTCTGGATTTCATGAGTATAAGCCTGGCCAAGCACACGCCATGTGCTAATTTACCCAGACACGATAACATACATAGGTGAAACTGAGTGTAGAGAGACACATTATGCACTGAAGTATACATGCACGATAAAAGTACATAGATAAGGGTATGGAGCATGGTTAAGACACCAATTAGATCAAACATGCTATGTTTACCCCTATATGTAATGTATCCAAACATGAGAAATGAGTTGTGAGCATTTAGGGACATGTCCAGGAAATGGAGTCGAACAACATATCATGTAGGTTCCCTCACACATCATGTACCCCTTCTTTTATTATGTGTAATCATAAACCTCTCATATATTATTTTTGGACCCATATTTTGTCACACGAATAGCCTATATAAAGTTTTTTCATGTAGATAGTGACAGTGTCCCCCATAGTGTCTTTAAAAATGTGATGTGATTTGTTCTATGTGGGATTCTTATATAGGTGGAAACCAATGGTGACAGTGATAAATAACGCAATCACAATTGAAACTAGACTAGAACCCCCAAATTCACCTCAACGTAGTTCCTCTAACAACCGAGTGGTAACCCCTATAGGGTAGGGATCGTGTATTCGTTTCATCAAATTGGACCCCCCCCCCCCCCAATGCACCGGGGTACCAATACTTTATTTACAAATTGGAATCCCCATATATGATAAAGAGCGTGTCCTTGTGACATTTGTGTGGAACCTACCTAATTCCCCAGTGAATGGGTCCTCTACCAACTTAGTGGTACCACCTATCATAATGGGTGTGGGTCCTCAGGACACTAGAGTGGAACCCCAAGATGTACCTAGGCCCATGTCCTCTATATACCGAGTCAATCCCCCTATTAGATGGGGATTAGATCCTCATTACACTAGAGTGTAACCTCCAAAATCCACCAAAGTGTAGGTCCTCTATATACTTAGTGGAATTCCATATTGGATAGGGTGTGTGTCCTTGTGATAATTGAGTGGAACTCCCTAATGCCCAAGAGTTTTAGACCATTACCTACAGATTGTATTTCCCTAGTAGATCATGGTGTTTATCCTCCATAGATAATTATTTAGAAGAACCACCTTGGAACACAAGAGTGTGGGTCTACTACTTGTATATTGTACCACCTAGACTCTGATTCATAGTGACAATGTGAAATCCTCCACCCTATTAATTTTTGACATACACGTGATCTACTGGGCATCTTTGATGGACATTTTGGAACTATTGGAACTCTTTTTCTTAGGATGGTCTATGGGATGGAGATACTCTTATCTCTCATATGGGTTTCTATGTATTTAGGGAATTTATATCTATATACATATTGTTGTATTTGGTTAATCTCTTATTATGGGAGGTGGAGACATGATGTGTAGTCCACTTACACGACATGTTGTGATTTTTTATGTATGGATGAGGTTACATTTGTTTTGGGCTAGTCTATTTATCTATCTATTCCTATTTTTTATCTTATATATCTCCATTAGCATCTGGGGTGTCATGCTAGGTATGTATATACTCCCACCTTCATTGTATTTTCCCACACATTTCATGACTTATGAAAATGAATAACATGTCTATGATGACATCATAGGGTCTTGGTGATACTTGGAGCATTAGTCCACATATGGTGGTTGGAGCATAGATGTCAAAATATGGTATCTCATTGCATGTTCACATTCATGTTATTTCTGGTTTGGAAATATATCTGGTTGGATGTGTATTTTACCCATTTACTTTTCCAGTTTACACCGTCACACACTTGTAAACCCTAGAGGATTTTCATAATGGATTTACATTCTAGCCGTTTCATATTTTTATTATTATCCCTTATCACTTATTTATTGTGATGGTTGGGTATATGAATATTGGTATATTTGGAAATGGATTATCATTGGGATATGTATTTCAGTGCCGACCGCCACCCCCAGACTATGGATATAGGAATGTGATAGTGGTAACTCAGTCCCCGGTTAAGTTGGGTCATAATATATTTCTACCAGAGTAGTTTATTTATTTGGATTGTTCTTATTGTAGTATCCATATGATTATTTTATTGGTACATGGGGAAATATTTTTATTTTTTCACGAGTGTGTCTCTCTGTCCAAGGAACTCAATGTTGGTATAAGAAGCTTATATATTCATTCACTAGGACCGTGGATACCTTCTTGTCACCATGGAATATCAATACATTTTTTTCATGGATCAATGGTACAATCATCATATTTGATTCACTCTTTGACTATAATTTTTTATTTAGCTCCCCATCTTATGTATATTCTCATCTGAAGGTGGTAGGTATTGATTAAATTTTTTGGAAGCCTCCACAAATACATTGTGCTATTTTAGTAATACCAGATCCTAAGATGATTTGATGAGTGATGAGGCCTCAATTCAGGGATTATCTCATTGGATCCACTGTCTTGGTGGATAGGTAGAAGCAACCCCACTTGTATATCAGTAGATCATTCTATCCTAGTAGGCTAATGATGTATGTAGTCTTAGCACACTCCATGAGTTCCATCATGGGACGCCACTGAGGTTCCACAGAGATCCAAATCTCTCATATGTGGAGGATATGATAGTGTTTATGGTTAGTTTCATGAGTATTATCCAAAAATTGATGTATTAGGTGGTTGGGTTGGCTCTAATATTTTCTATACATTAGATGGGTGCTGGAGGTGTCTTATTACACAAAATGCATGATGGGATGACACTATTTTGTCTTAACCTCTAATATCTTTTCCATGATGAGTAATACCACTGATGTATGTGATCAGTTCAAATTCAAGAGCATGAGGTTATACAACGGGTAGGGTATATAATGTATTAGTATGCAGTAAGGTTTATAAACCTGATGTAGTACCCCCTCAACATGATCAATAATGTCTACATCCGAGAATAAAATTTTGAGTAGAAACCCCACAGAGAGATACATTCTAGAATGGTTCATTTTTCTTCACCATCTATGTTAGGGTGTTTGATCCATCACTATTTTTAGAATTATTAGAAACAAATCGATATGTAATCGGGAGTTAAAAGGATGATTCATTTATAAAAGGTAGCAAGATTTAGTCGACATGATCTCGATGGAGAATACCTCATTATGGTCAGGTTCAGGCTCGTGGTCATGTGGCACATGGAAAGAACATAGGACCAGGGAGGTACCGAGAGGGATGTTTTATTCCTATGATTGGGAAGCTCACATGTCATGTGACTTTCGAACTAGACATGTTGAGGATGGAGGAAAAATAGTTGATGAACTACAACAACATAGGTAGTGTAATGATCAAGGACCTCCTAGGAAATGGTAGGGAGGCCCCCTTGGGATGACAGTCTAGAATAAGAGTTGGTGGAGCTCCAGGATGCAGATATGTGGGCGTGGAATGATGTTATAAGTTCCATCAACCACTAACACCCATAAGTCCACATCAAGCTTAGGGATTTAGTGGTTAGATCCATGAACAATTGTTGGCAATGGAGGAGTTTGGCCCAAAAAACACATGAGTTGATCAGAGGTACGATCAATTTTTATTATAATATTACATTATGATTAGTTTATGCAATTGTGATTCATTCCTTCATTTATTTACTCTTTATGTGAGAAACAAAGATACCATTTGAGGCTTTACCCTAGTAGCCTCATCCTAAGGTTCCCATGAAGAACCCTACAATAATATAATTTATCTACAATTAGTGTGAGTTATCCCTTAGTGTAGATTGTTTCATGTGTGAACTATTGTTTATCACAATGGAACCTTATGATGTCATCTTGTGTATGGATTGGTTGTCCATGGTCTGAGACCAGATTTTCTATCACATCATATGAGTCAGATGGCTTAACACTAATGGGAATAGATTCTCATCATTGGTTAAAGGATATCAGATAGTGGTACAGGTGGTTATTGGGAGTAGGATAATATATCCCATCACCCATAAGTTAGAGAGTGTATCCCTTGGTGCATTAGGCACTTCATGCATCTCAATTTCTTCAATCCGGGTGTATTTTATATATGTATTCCCTGATGAAATTTTGGGACTACCTATGAGGATGTATATGGATTTTTGTCACAACATGAATCTCAAAACTTATAATATATCTTATGAATTATATCATATGGCCCAAAACAAGGTCTATGAGTTATGGATGTAGATGGTGGACTTCTGAGTAAATAGATTTATCATACATAGTCTGGCCACTATTTAGTTCCAATGTTGTTTTTGAAAAAGGTAGATGAGTTCATTGCATCTAGTCCAGGATTATCATCTCTTATATTAGGACATGATAACAAAAAAGAACCCATTATTAGTGATTGATGACCTATGGACTAGTTACGATTCATTAGATCACTCTTAAAATTTGATCACAAGGTTTTCTACCACCAGTTAAGGATTCATGTGACTGATACCTCAAAGATGTCATTCGGGTGTCTCTATGGACAGTATGAATTCCTAGTGACTACCATTCATATGATGAATCACCCCACAATCTTAATTGATTTGATGAAACAAAATTTTTAGATATACAAAGAATATCTTTTGGTTGTCTTCATTGATGATATAATATTGTACTCTACATCAGAGAAGGATCATGTAGAGAAGTTAATGATGGCCCATGATTTTAATCAGGAGCACCAGTATTATAGTAAGCTCTCAAATTTATACTTCTAAAATTATTAGGATTACATTATAGGAGATGTCATCTCTAAGAATGGTTTGGTTGTGGAACTAGTGAATATCGATGTTGTTCTTGATTGGGATGCACCCAAGAGTGTGTTAGGGTTGTGGAGATTTCATGGAGGGGATATGTACTAAAATAGGTTTTTTGAGAGATGTCTCTAGGATTTCATCCCCTTTGAAAACCCTGATGTGAAAATGGGATCCTTTTACCTAGATTGATAATTTCCAGATATCCTTTGATAAGTTTATGTTGAGGATGATGTGTAACACCCTAAATTTTTATGAGATAAATTCTTTTTAACTAATTTGATATCTAGTATTATATTATACATAAATATTATTTTTCACTATACAGTACACCGTATTAACATTAAATATATGGACCACTATCCTTATCTTTTGTTACACTAAATTTGATGTTATTTTTCTTCAAATCATTTCACACAAGACAAGATTAATTGAATAAATAAATATTATTATGTTACCTTATAATACAATTGTTAAAATTATAGTAATGATCTGAATTAATTGATTTATGAAATCATTTTTTATAAATTTATTTAATTAATTAATTTGTGAAAAATTATTTATAAATTAATATAAATCCCTTTTGAATTAAAGAGAAATGTATTTCTTCTAAAAAAAACCAAAATGTAAATAAGTGTATTTAAAAAATCAATAAAATCAATATTTATGGATTTTATTAGTGAAATATATATTTGATATATTAAATGTTAGGTTTAAAGTTCATTTTTTATGATTTTTAGACATGATATATTAACAAATTCAATTTTACGTATAAAAAGGGAATTTTTCTTAAAATGTTGTTTTACCACCTTTTGTTAGGGAACCCATTTTAAATCTAGTTTTTTACACTTTTATAAGTAATTTTTGAAAAATAACTTCTTCTCTGGATTTAGGACAAAAAATTTTCTTTAGATGAATTCTCGGTATTTTTCTGATAATATTATTTTTTAAAGGAATAGTGAAAAATACTACAATTAAATTTAAAACATAATTTTCCCTCATTTATTGTTATAGAAATGTTATCCTTTGTTTAGGTTCAGTGAATAATTATATTTTGTTTTTATCATTTAATACCATTATATTCATTGTATGTAATTTCAAATTTATATTATATATAAACACACTCAATCTTTTAATGCTTTTTACTTTAAAAAAATTGTTTCCTAACTTTGAAAACAGAATAAAATTAATTTAATTACTAAAAATTCTATGTTTTTAAAATTGAACAATTGATTCTATATTTTTAATAAGTGTTTCCAACATTTTTTAATAGGTTACATTTATTTTTTGGATATTATGAAGAGTAAATATGATAATTTTTATTTAGCACACTTAATGGTAAATCCGGTAAATTATGGTAACAAATAATATGATAAAGACAATAAAATTACACTAAAACAAGGGAAATTCTTATTAAATGAATAAAGTTTTACCAATATCACTGATGTGTCTGAATTGATTCATTTAATGGACTTTTTTTCCATTAATTTGATGTAATTATAATTAAAACAAAAGAAAGAGACTACATGTCACTCACTTATCTCTTATAAGTATAATAAAATTAACATAGTGATAAACTTGATAAAAAATCGAACATAAAAAATCTGAAAATATCTATTGAAATTAGCTATATCATTTGAATTTTTTTTATAATTTTTAGATGTTAAATAATTACCATAAATATTGACATAATAGTGATATTATAATTATTTTATTAAGATAAATATCAAATAAATGATATTATAAATAGTAAATTTAATATTATTTTCAACAATATCTTTCATTCAAAATTTTTCTAGGAGAATATGAAATTTTATAAGACTACCCAATACTTTTTTTCGACATTATATCTCTTTTTGTATTTAATTTAAATTCAATGTAATGAATAGTGTAAAAATTGACACTATTGATATTGTATTAAAATAATATTTTATTAAATTATTTTAAAATAAATTTTTTAAAAAACATTACAAAGTGGATTTGATAAGGTGAAAAAGTGATTTAATATTAAAATTATTGTAAATTTACCATACATAAGTAATCATAATAGCCACTTAATAGTTAAAATTTTGTTACCTCAATTATAATTAACAGTGTGTAATTAAGGGTAAACTGAAAATATATGGTTTAAAAAAGAATACATATAGGTCTAAAAATTATTAGATCATATTATTTAGAACAATCCTCATCATATACTCATTATATATCACTTTGGAACTTTTATAATTCTAACATTATTTTCTAATAAAATAATATTTCAAGACTTTCTTAATGTGTCACTCCTCCCTCTTATAAAAGGCCACCACATCTATCTAATTATTGACACCACTTATGCACCTTAAATCATCTATTGTTTTCTCAAATAAGAAATAATCATCCCTAAATTTTTCTTATAGGACACACATTTGGAGAAAATATATCATAAGGAGACCTTTTGTGAAAATCAAAAAGAGAAACTCAAAAAAGATGCAATTGTTTTATCACCTATTTAAATATTAATTTCATCTTATACTTGATTTTCTTATATTTTTTCCTTAATAAAGTAATAAATCTAGTATCTTATACATGCTGAGATGTTATTATAATTATGGGACAACCTTATACCTCCCTTTATCCATTCTACGAATAACAATATCACTATGCGTGCATATGTAAAACTCTCCATCTTCATGTTGTAGTGTAATTTGTTATTCAATAATACTTAATTTGGATGGGTAAAATTATTAGTATAATGGATTTAAATATTGAAAATAACATTATAATTATTATGTATATTTTTTATAACATCCAATTTCACACCATTTAACCATTTAATGAATGATATCGTCACTCGTGTATGTGTACGACATACCTTGTCAATGACGCCCATTGGTTTTTGCTTTTCTCTTCCATTCCAGAAACCACGTTTCGGACCCCACTCTAGTCTAGTGTACTAGTTTCCTCAAGGTGGTTCGGGATGTTCATGTTAAAAAATTTCGGTGTCCCAGTTTCTCTCCTTGTGTTCGGTCTCATTCTTTTTTTCATTCCTCTCCATGGAGTTCAGTGCCTTTTCAATGTGTGGATTGTTTTCTCTCTTCCTGAATGGTTTTTTTGTGGTTAGGGATGGTGTTTTCGGGTGAGGGTGTGATTCTTCATGGAAACCATACCACTTCAAAATCTTCTCTGGTTTCTATTTCCTTCATCACTCTCCCATTCCACTTGTTGAGGGGGTCTGAAGAGGCTTTGAGAGGTGTTGTTTGTTTAGTCATTGGCGTTCTAGGAGGTGCATTATTCATCACCATTGATATGTTTTGTTGCTATATTTGATGATTGTATTTGTTTAATCGATGATTAAGGTTTATCAAATTTTGGGTTTTAGATGTTTGATTCGTGAAGGGATGGTAGGTCTGGTGAAAGTCATCAAGCATCCGATGATGTAAGAAGATGATTAGTGGTGGTTCTAGTTTAGGTTTTTAGTTCAATTCCCCCTTCCATTTTGATGGTCCTTAAATGTCAACAATGGAATGGACGTTCTGATCTGGTGGTTGATGATTTCTGGTGATGTGATGACAATGATATGTGATTGTAAATTATGGATCATGGATCGAGGTGGATCATGGCCCGAGGTGATGAGATGTGTCCTATTTATTTACATTCAAATTTGAATTTTGATGTTTTGAGATGAATGTTAAATGATTTTAAGATGTTAATGTCTGTTGTTTTTTAGATGAGGTATCTTGGATTGTGAGGTACCTATAACCATAATAGGGTTTATTCACAAAATGAAAAAAATGATTTCGGTGATCATATATTATATCATAATAATGACTAGGATTTTGGAATAAGTTCGTAACATTATTTAAATCATTATACATGATGTTCAGATACATATTAAGGATATTAGACATATGGAAAGGGATATTTTTTCAATATGATTATTATCTGAGATTATTTATATATCTGTTTTTACCAGGGTATATTTATCATCCACAACCATGTTCTCTAAATATACAATATTATTTCAATTCATATACTGTTTTTTAAAGTCATTTTTAACCATTGGTAACATTTTATTAAACTGTATAGAATGAATCTTTCTATCATTTTATATATGAGGTACTTTTTTTATTTTCTATAAAATGTATGAGGATATTTTTTGAACATATGCAGTATGATTAGTGTTTTACGTCTTCATAATGCCTTATTTTATATGATGCTTACTTTACAATATATAAATTGAATTTTCAATTAAATTATTTTCTTTTCAAATTGAGTTTCATTTTGGGAAAAGAAAACTTTTTTGAAGAAGAAATAATATTTTACTTAATAAATAATTTTGCATTTTTAATCAAAATTATTCTCCATAAATGAATAAGGACTTTTTTCATGTATAATATCTATATTTTTCTTATGGTTGATTATGTTTTTGATGGAATGATATTTATGAAATTATGTTGTTTCACATGGATTATGTTATGATGGAATGATATTTAAGAATCCAATTTTATTACTTTTTTTATGTTATAATGAATGATTTATATTTTGTGGTACACAAATGTATGCTTTTAATTATGTGGTGGGTGGGTATTATATCTTCCTAAAATTAATTGGGTAAATAATTATTTCTCATGAGATAGAAAGGGATGAATCTTTAAGTAAATCATGTTATGTAATATAGGTAAAAATAGAATGTATATCAGGTTTATTCATACAGTGTTTAAATAGAAATTAATCTTATTTAGCAATATATAGTTGGAATAAGGAGTGAACTCGGTTCAGTAACGGACATTTTTAGCTATGATGGTCTTGAAAATGATCCTTGGCTGACATGAAAATTATTTTATATACTTATGTGTTTTCCAAAAATCCATGTTTTATTAGAATTCTATTTTAAATTTCTTAGTTTTTCTTTTCTTATTTATTCCATACGTATTTCAATGATTTTTTTCACGACTAATGATTTTGATACTCAAAGTATATGTTCTTGTTTTTTACATTCATATGAAAATGCTTTGTTTTATGTTCTCCATGTTTACCCTTACTGAGCATTTGACGTCACCCTTTTTTATGTATTCCTTTCCCTATGATATAAATAATAGTTTTAGGTAGGAAAACCTATGGGGAATATCTTTATGGTAGATATTTAAGCTCTTTCACCAAGCTAGAAGAATGTGATACAAGTTTTCAACTAAACTACACTAATACGGTCTTTGGGTACCTATTTGTGTAATGTATTAAGTTTTCTGCAAAAGAAATGTAATGACCATGTACGTGAATCTTGGGTCATTAGATTTGGTATTGGGGAGAAGGATTTGTTAAACTTTGGAAACTAGGATGTGAAGACATTAGATATGTCCAAAGTGATATTTCTAAGTCTATGTCCAGGGATACCCATAAGGGTATATCTAACTATAGGTTACCGTCCCAAAAATTATGGTAATGATTTTGAATAAACTAGGATTAAACCAAATATGTTTGATACTGAAATTACACCTCCATAATTATGTTGTTTTTTTAGTATGATTTATCTTCTCACACATGCCTTTTTTGGTTTTAGTCAATAGATGGAACTCAAAGGAACCATGTTAATGATCAATGCACTAATAAATGAAATGATTTTACTCCTAAATAACCAAATTTTATGTGATATGGAAATTTAATTCTTATCACCATAACTAAAAAAGCTACGAATCATTCTAGACATTCATATTAACGGAGATGGAGGCAATATTCTATTTAGTCCTTCACAAGGAAACATGCACCATCTTTTAGTGGGTCTTCTGATCCACTAGTTTCTGAACAATGGATCCTTATCATTGAAATAACTTTTCAATCCTTCACTATTTTTAATAAGAAAAATTCTTTTTGTATATTTATCATTTATAAGGTGAATAATAAATATGGAATACTCTAATTATTAATAATAGACTGGAAGATGAAATTGAATTTATGGAATGGGAGAAGTTCAAGAAATTATTTTTCAATAAGTACATTCTTTGTATTCTTCAGAATATTATGTAAAAGAAGATTCTTGAGCATAATTAAAATGATTATTAATTCTTTGTACTTATGAGAAAAATTTTACTAGACTTACATGGTATGGTTTAGGATTTATTATCGAACATGAATCTAAATTTGATCTATTCTTTATTGTCTTGACACCAAGTCATCGAAGGTAGTTAGCTATAAAATACTAGTGGATATTATAAGATTTTTTGTTGAGATATTAAGGTAAAAATGGATTTTGGTGTTACATATCAATATGATGATTTTATCAAGAAACAAAATATGGAATTCAAGGGAAAACCTCAAAACAATGTTGAAATAAAGATGAATGTTTCCATATGCTCAATGAGTGGATGGAATCATTGTGAAGACTATCTTAAATGGTCTTGAAAATGTTTTAAGTGTAAAAAAGAATGTTTTCAGGTAGTTGAGTGCTGATGTAATGGGATAATGTCTGCAAATGATGTGAATAGATAAAAGGATATAGCGAATGCACCACCCACACTTCAATGCTATATGTGCAACGAAATGGAGAATTATGCTAACAAATTCCATAATATATGGGTTATTGATGATGATTTATATCGAAAACCACATGAGGCCAATGAAAAAGCCAAATCACATGCAATCATATTGGAAATGTTTAGTATGACAATGAAGTAGTGGAATGATAAGTGTTTATGAAATGGGATTCTAGAATATTGTTGTATAATCTCTTATATAGTATTATGGAATATTGAAATATCTATGTATTGGTTGATTGTGGTTTTCCATAAGTATATGGTACTGGTAATAATGAAAAGTGATAAATATATTTTTAGAAATTGTATGATATGTGCACAATGATGGTATAAGGAGATAGTGAGATTTTTGATAGTATCAATGACCTAAGGGTAGATATAAGGAAAAATTGATATCATGGTTTGACTATTTCAGATTTATGTGATTCCATGGTATGTTGAATGAGTTTATTCTTTATATCATTCCTATTTTCACTAAGGTTCTTTGA
Organism: Viscum album; assembly: GCA_963277665.1. Taxonomy (NCBI): domain Eukaryota; kingdom Viridiplantae; phylum Streptophyta; class Magnoliopsida; order Santalales; family Viscaceae; genus Viscum; species Viscum album. Next base: position 136,112,759 of record OY728162.1, read on the forward strand.
TAATTAATGTTATTACCATGTTTCAAAAAAATACATGATTATGATATTCACATGTTTGGAATGTGACAACCAAGAACTGTCTACTGATATATGGGAGATAAATGCTAAGATGATTTTATTCACCTCTTTATAAAGTTATTGATTTTATATTTCTGGAAGGATTATAATGTTATCCATTTAAGGATAGTATATGTGAAACTTGGGATTATGTTTTTCAGATTATTGTATTATCTCTCTATTGGTGGACTTATGCATATGTGACAACCTGTTCTAATATTTTTGTTGAGACAGATGGAATGACATATCATTCTATTTATGGATCACACAATCTACTAAAAATTTAGTAATGAAAAATTCAAAATCATTTATTTGAATAAGATATGTAGTGGAAATTGTTTAAGGAAATACCAATGGTGAGATTTTATTGAAATCAATAATTTATTTTTTCTCATACAAAATTCATTAACATTAGATAAAGAATCTTCAAACCAAAATATTTATCCTCTTATGTTATTATCCGATGAATCATATGGTACCATAAATCATCACATATTTATTGAATTCTTTTTGTTACCTTTTTCCAAATATTTTACAATATCAGTATCAATCGTAACTTTATGGTTATATTTTTATTTCATATCCATTTTTTCACTTCCCACATATTTTCATATATGTGGAAACCGAGTGATGAGTTACATTGGGTAACCATTATGCCTCAAAATTTACATTTAAAATGAAGATTTAGTATTTATTTTTACTATGTGGGTTTCTATGAAAGAAACATTAAAGTAGTAATCCTTTTATAACCCAAATTAATTTTTTTGGGAGAAATTTATTTTAAGGGGGGTAGAATGTAACATCCTGAGATTTTATGAGATAGATTATTTTTATTTTATTTTATTTCTTTTGTTTTATGCTACACCAATATTTTTTTTAATATCTGTAACATTATATTGTCTTTTTGTATACACAACACTATGATTGTATTGTGTTACACTGTATTTCATGTTCTTTTTCTGTAATTCATTTCACTTAAGACCTAGTATAAGTGAAAAACTAAATATTATTTTGTTAAATTATAACCTAGATGTTAAAATTTTGGGAATGAACAATATTAATTTAATTATGAAAATATTTTTTTTACATCCATTTAATAAATTATTTTGTGCAAAAATTATTTATAAGTGAAAATAAAACCCTCTTGAATTTAAAGTAAATGTTTTTTCTAAAAAACTATTTTAATACATTTGAGTTTTTTATAAAATAATAAAATCACTATTTAGGGATTTTATTAGTGAAATATAAATTTAATATATTTTATTTTACATTTTAAATTCATATTATATGTTTTATAGACATGAAATAAGAACAAATTAAATTTTACGGATAAAACGATCAATTTTCACAAAATATTATTTTACCACCTTTTGATAGTGAACCAATTTTAAATATAGTATTTTAAACATTAATAAGTTATTTTTGAAAAAATAAAAGTATTCTTTATAATAATTACATAACAATTTATGTTGGTTTTATTTTTTGTAATTTTGTTGATAATATTCATTATTTCATGAATAGTTAAAAATAGTCCATTATAATTTAAAAATACTTTTTCATCTGACTTTTTTTATAGAAAGATTATAATTTTATTTGGTTTTTACATATAATTTTAATTGGTTTTTATAATTTAATTCAATTTTTGTCATTGTAAGTAATTTAAAACTGAAATTAGATATAAACACACACGAATCATTTTGTGGGTTTTACTTTAAAAACCCCACATTTTCACACTTTGACTGTGAGAATTAATTTTTAATAAATTACTATAACTTTTATGTTATGAATTTTGAAAAATATATTCCATAGTAATAATAATTGTGTCCAAATTATATAAATAGTTTAATTTTTGTCTGTGGATATTATGTTTAGTAAATATGGTAATTATTATTTGCCACAATTAATGGTAAATCATATAAATTATGTTAACAATAAATATGATAAAGATAATAAAATTACAATAAAACATGAAAAAAATACTTTTACATGAATTAAATTAGACCAATATCACCTATGGTTTATAATTGATTCATTTAATCTATTTTTTCTATGAATGTGATGTAATTAAAATTAAAACAAAAAAAGTGACCACATGTCACTCTCCCATCTCTTATAAGTATAATAATTTTATTATAGAGAAAAACATGATAAAATTAGAAAATGAGTAGTCTTATAAATATAATAAAATTATATACATCAATTGAATTTATTTATTATTCTAGTTATTAAACATTTTCCTATAAATGTTGACTCTATAGTGATATAATAAATATTTTATTAATATAAATATCAAATAAATGATATTATAAATAGTAAAATAAATATTATTTGAAATACATTATGAAATAAATGGTTTTTATAGGTTACTATGACATGTTACAATAAAATTCAATACTCTGGCTCAATATTATATCTCTTTTTAATTTTTATTTAAATTCAATGAAAGGAATATTGTATAAATTGACAGTATTGGTATTTTATTAAAATAATATTTTATTAAATTATTAAAACATCATAAAAATATTTTAATATTAAAAAGTGGATTTTTAGGTCAAAAAGTTAAATATTTATCCAATTATAGGAAATTTGACCCATATAATTTCACTTAATAGAATTTTAATAATTAAAATGTTGTTACCTCGATTAAAATTTAAAGAGTGTAAATAATGCTAAACTAAAAAGATAAGGTTTAAAATGAAAAAATACATGTCTAAAAATTATTGGATGTGATTATTTCAAATTTCCCCCATATTATAATACAAATATATAACATTGGAGCAATTTTAATTCTAAAATCAATTTACAATAAAATAATATTTGAAGACTTTCCAAAAGTGCCCCTCCTCCCATTTATAAAATGCTACCACATATACCCAATTCCTCACACCTATAGAACCACTTATCTCAGCCAAATTATACTCAAATAAGCTCATGAAATTTGAAAATTCTTCCATGAGTCCAAACATTGGGAATGCGTCTATCCTAAGAAGTCATTTTTTGCAAATCAGAAGGAGATACACGAAAAAGAGGTATTTGTTTTATCACATATTTGAAAAAAAAATTCTTCTTAAACTTTTTATTCTTATGTTTTTCCATAATAAATTAATAAATATATAATTTTATAAATTCTAAGATGTTATTATAATAATGGGACTACCCAATAAATCATTTTATCCATCATATGAATTACAATATCACCCTGCGTGCATACGTAAGACTTACCATCTCCACATCATGGTGAATTTTTTATTTAACAATAATTAATTTTGATGTACATAATTATGAGTATAATGGATGTAAATAATTAATATAACATGATAATAATTATTTATAAATAATATAATATCCAATTTTATACCATATATCTATTAAGTGAATGATATTGTCGTTTGTACATACATATGACCTACCATCTCCATGATGCAATGTGATTCATTCTATAAGATTATCATTAAACCATGACTCTATATGTGAATCGAATGAATAAATATGATATATATTATACTAATATAATTTGTTAAATAATACAACTATAAACTAAGAACTGTAATAGGAACATATTTGGCCAAACATGCATAAGAACATATAGTAGTTAATATTTTAAATACATGTGACAATGAAATAATACAAACAAACAGATGATAATATGATCATATATGATACCATAAAAATTATTATGAGCCAAGAATAAGTCAATAACATTATATAAATCATTATATATGATGTTCGTATACATACGATGGATATTGGATCGATGGTATAGATAAATTTTCCAATCCCATTATTATTCAAGATTGTTTATACTTATTTATTTACTGGTGTATATTTATCCTCAACATCCATGATTCCTAAATATAAAAAATTATTTCAATTCTTATACAATTTTTTAAAGTCAATTTTACCCATTGGTGAATTTTTCTTAAATTTTATTTAAATAATCATTTTTTATCTCTTACGATGTACTTTTTGAGTTTCCTAGTAATAGTATGATGATAATGTTTTTAAATTATATGGGATGAACAGATTTTTTAGTTCTCAAAAAATCCTTATTTCCATGAATTTTTTTACAAATTTAATGTGATTTTTCAATTAAATTATTTTCTTTTAAAATTTTGTGGCATTTTGAGAAAATAAAACAGTTTTTTGAAGAAAGGTTGTTTTGCTCAAAAATTAATTTCAAGTGTTTTATCAAAATTATTTTCCATATAATATTAAGGATATTATTCATCTATACTATCATTATTATTCATATGGTGGATTATTTTTATGATGGAATTATATATATGAAATCCATTTATTTTAAAAGGATTATTTTATGATGGAATCATTTTGAAGAACCCCATTTTTTCAATGGGTTATGTTATAATTAATGGTGTATGTTTTTGTGGCACACTTACGTATAGTTTTTATTATGTGATGGGTGAGACCTATAACTCCCTCAAATTTATTAGGTAAATATTTAAATCTAATGAGATAGAAAGTGCTTAAATGTCAATTAAATCTTTTTCAAAGGCCAAGGGAAAAAATGGAATGTATATCTGGTTCAATAATACAAGGATAAAATTGAAATTAATTCTACTTAAATAATATAGGTATAGAATAGAGAATGAACTCAGTTCAGTAATGGAATATTCTGGCTATAATGTTATTGTAAATGAGCCTTCTCTAATATGGTAATTATTTTCTAGGAATATGTGATTTCCAGAATTCCATGTTTTTTCCAATGCTAGTTTATCAAGGTTCTTGTTCCTTTATGATTTTTTCCTTGTGTACAACTAAGATTTATTTCATGGCTCCTGATTTTTATATTCAAAATTTATGTTCATGTTTTTACATACTTATTATTTTGGTTTATTGAATTTTCTCCATGTTATACCTTACTCAACATTTGAGTTCACCCTTTTTTTATGTTTTCCTATTCAAATGATATAATGTAAGAATTTATTTCGGAAAACTAAAGGGGAAGATCTTTATGGATGATGTTGAATAACTTTCACAAACATATAAAAATGTGTTCCAAGTTTCCAAATACACTAAACTAATACATTATTTTATTGTATATTTTTATATTCTATTGTGTTTCTACAAAAGAAATGTAATGTCCATGTATTCCATGCTTGGGTCATTAGATGATGACAAATCACATATTCAAACTATCAGAGGAGGGAATGGAGTACGTTGTGTTTTATGATGCATTAGGAGATGGTCTCATATTCATGTGGATGTAGCGAAAACTAGTTAAAACATATGGGTCAAAGAATTTGATACCCCATGAGAATAAATATGTGACTCATGACTAGGAGCTGGAAGTGGTAGTCATTGACTTAAGGATGTGGGTTCACTATCTTCTACGAGAGCTCTTTCTGTTTTACCCTGACCATCACAATCTCTGGTACACCTTATCGTGGAGAGAATTAAACCTAAGATAGTGGAATTCATTGGAGTTTCTACTGAACAATAACTATGAGATAGTATATAATATGATGATGGAAAAGGATTTTCCTGATACCCTTAGTAAAAAATCTCAATCTCACTAAGTGAAATAGTCTTCTTACTAGTTAGATTCCTTACAGCTGATCCTGGATGAGAAAGAGTGTGCAACTTTTATTCAGTAAATTTTTTTGAATCCTTTACTCCATCATGTGAGAGAATATAATTTGGGATACATTGATTGTGTGGTCATACGTGACAAGATATTTGCAAGAGAATCACCAAATGGTTATTCTGATGGAGGGAATCACATCATCCTTTTTCAGGGATGGATAGTGGTCCCATTCATGATATGAGAGAAGGTGATGTTATATATCCACACATATCCTTTGGTTTTACATAGTAATGTGTGGAATATGTAAAAATACCTTCAACAGATGTTTTTGTGGTTAGACATGGGTTAGATCATGGTGGACTTCTTATCTTAGTGCCTCTCCAATTAGTAGGTGAAGGTTGAGAAGTAGGTTTTCAGAAGGATTGTTGCAACCCCTTGATATAATGGAATGTAAATGAGATAGGATATCCATGTAATTTGTGGCATGGATTATACATATTGAAAAGGTCCTAGATTGTATCTGGGGAATTGTTTACCAAATCATAAAGTTAACAAACATCCTTCATATCAAGGACCATAGTTTGATGGAGAGTGTGTGGAAGATGTATGTATGAGAGATTAGTTATTTTCAGTGGGTTACTTTGAATATTGTATCCAACTATGATTTAAATTCTATGTCATGGGTGGCGATAGTACTACCAGAGGTATTCAGGTCCCAGAAGAGGATGAGTGCAACCTTTCAACCCTTGATGAATGGGAAAATCGAGCGCACTATCCATGTTTTGTAGGATATGTTTTGTTCTTATGATTTATACTTCATATATAGTATGTATATCACATTACCTTGTTATAGTTTTCTTACAATAATAGACACCACTCTACTATCACTATGGAAGTTTTTAGGCCATGTATGGGAGACTCGCTAGGTCAACCTTGTGCTGGAAATTGATCAGTGAGACATCAATTATGGTTCCAGAGTTGGTGGAGGTGATGAAGAAGAAGGTCTATATAAATTTTTATCAGATAAAGAAAAATCATAGTAGGAATAAATATTCCACATATCACCATCATATTCCCTGGAGTTTGATCAAGAAGACATAATTTTCGGAAGATTATCCCCATGATAACAGATATAATGGTTTGGACAGGGGGGAAATTGATCATTATGTATATCAGGATATTTAAGTTCTTCTAGTGGGTTTTCAATGTTGGTTACTTACATTCCCAATGCCCACTATTAGATCATGTACATGAATTCTTCTTTGTGTCACATTGAACAGATACATTCATGACTCTACACACATTATTGACAAGGTAGATCAGGACATTGAGAATGGGGAAACATTTGGAGAGAATCAATGGGTTATTGGGGATCATAAAGATATGACCCTATGTAGAAATACTATCCCTTTGGTTATTATGTTGTGGGAGGATAAGAGTATGCTAGATGGATCCTAGGAGCGGGAGTTCTAGATGTGGACCTAATATCCTGATATTTTTGTAACGGTTTTATTTTCATGGAATAAATGATTGAAGGAGGAACTCATGTATGGACTTATTTTTTCCTTTTATGACTTTGAAATATTTCTATATATATTTTCGTAGATAGGAACTAAGACGACATGAAATTTTGAGGCCCTATGTAATAGAAATTAATTTTATAAAAATATTAAATATATTATATATTATACGTGCATAGTTTCCTAAAGAAAATAATATAAATATAAAATGTAATATCTGGTCAGAAATCAGAGTCCACAGTTGAGATCAGATTGTGATGAATATCCTAGGAGTGAACTAAAATGGTTTGGCATGGGGCATTTAGAAAAAATAACAGTTATAGGGTTAAGTTTAATAAATAAATAATAAATATTTTATTTTAATTAAATTTGACATAAATAATTTTCTTTAAATTAAATTTTATGGATAATCCATTAGGGTTATCCACATAAAACCTAAGAGGATTGAGATATGTTCTTCCTATACTTCATTAGAATATTGGAATCAGACGATGATGACACTCCAGATCAAATCTGATTGAAGCACAGCAAACAAAAAACTCCTACCAATAATTGGTGATCATGTTCTTTGATGATAAATAACAAAATATATTGGTATGAATATTAATTTTTGGATTCATTCTTATTTTATTAAATTATTTGGAATAATCAATCCATTTCTTTCATCCCCAACAATTTGGGACAATTACATGCACCAATGTATTAAAATAAACATGATTATTCCTTTATTTCTCATCCTAGGTAGCCCAGTTCATTGTTGTTGGACAAGAACCATTGTAAATGATTTATAACCCTTTTATATATGCCTTTAACCACAAATTTCTTCAAAGTAGTCTTCATTTAACCATTGGGCAATGATTCAACACTTTTGGGTGAGACTGAGCCTGATTGAACCTATAGATTCGCAATGGTTTTCCATGCGGTAAATGAATCAATGATCAAGAATTTTTTTGTAGAGGTAACATCATATAAAGGGTAATTTTTTCATAAATATATGTTCATGGACTATGGTGGCATGTGAATCCTATGGAGAACCATCAAGAAAAATAAAAATAAAAATTTCAGCAACGGATTGTCAGAATTGATGAATGATGGGATTCCACATTGATTTCAAGTGATATGGAAGCATGATTCAGGGAAAAGAAGATAGATTTAGAGAATTGGTCCATTGTTCTAAAATTCTGTATAAATACTAACTAAACCTCGTATAATTTGAGAAGAACAAAGTGAATGACCCCTTAGATATGGAAGCTAGGGTTTCACAGAGTTATGAATATAACATGTCACGTGGGAGCCACACAGACTGTGTGACCATATGTTTCTAGCCCAGAATTTACATTGGGAGTACATGGTTAGGGGTACATCTATGTACGCACCATGTTCCAAAATACATAGACATGTCTAGAGACATGGGTGAAACCTCGTATAGAGAGACACATCTTGTATCAAAGTACACAAACAAGGGAAAAGAAACCAAACAAGGACAGTGAGCACAGGAAGGACCCTGAGTGGCTTGAATATTTCATGTATAACCTCTACATGCCATGTATCCTTAAATGAGAAGTGATTCATGTACTATTAGGGACATTAAAAGATGACTGGGATGGACCACATGTCATGTGGGTTCGCTCACATGATGTGCACCCATTATTTCCATCTAAGAAAACATGAACCTCTCACATCTCTTTCATTTGGATTCATATTTTGTCTTGAGTGTAAAATATCTTATGTGTTTTCCCACAAAACAACATGATGGTGGCCATGGTATTTGATTTCGAGATGTGATGTGGGTTTTTTTTGGTTGTGGCTATTATTTTGGATAAACCAGACAATGGTATTGATCGGACATAGGATTCCCATAGACACTAGTGTGGGTCCCCTGATGTACAACGGCATGGGTCCTCTACCAACTGAGTGGTACCCCCTATAAGATATGGTGTGGGACCTCATGACATCATAGTGGAACTCTCAGACACACTATGGAATATTTCCTTTATCATCCAAGTTGAACCCCTATCAGATAGGACATGGGTCCACATATATAAGAGTCAAAACCCCTTAACACACCAGGGAACTTATACTCTACTAAATGAGTGGAACCCCTATTGGATAAGGTGTAGGTCCTCATGAAACTAGGCCGGAACCCTACTAATGCACCAATATATATTTCCTCTATCTATATAGTGTATGCGCCTATCAAATATGGTGTTAGTCCCCATGAAACAAGAGTAGAACCCACCTGCCACAGCAGCGAATGGGTCCTCTATCTACATTATGGACCCCCTATTGAATAGGTCATGAATCCTCATGAAAGTAGAGTGGACCCTTCTGAATACATAGTTTCATGTATCCTCTTTGTATAGGGTGAAATCCCTATGATTCATTTGGGAAGAAGTCCTCTAGTGATACTTATTGAGTGTAACCCCGTGAAACACTAGGGTGATGGTCCTCTACATGGATATTGTGCCACGTCAGTTGTGTGGCATAGTGGAGTGGTGTGGGACACCAACCAATTAATTAATGAAAAAACACGAGAGTTTTGTCATCCTTTTTTGACATTCTAAAATGGATGAAACTATTTTCTTAGGCTGGGTTGGGAGATGGAGATCCCCTTCTCTCTCTTTTTGGGATTGATTAGTCTGAGGGTATATATATATCCATGTTGTAGGGTTTTGGTTACTCCTTATATATGGGAGGGAGACACACTTCATGTATTCCACATACATGATGTGTTGAACTCCATGTCGTTATATGAGGTTACATTCTTGATTTGGGTTGAGATGCCTACCTATTTATTCCTATTATGTCTCTTACTACTCACAATTTATCATTTCTGGAATCCTATATGTTATGTATATACTCACCACTGAATGGGTTTCTCATGCACATGTCATGTCTTATGATGATGAAGTATATGTCATTGGTGACTAAAGAGAATGTTAGGGATACTTGGTACATTAGTACACATATAATGTTTATATATTAAAGATTAAGAGATGGGATCTATAATAACTTCAAATTTCTTGTTTTTTAGTTCGGGAAATATTTTTGGGTGGGCGTGTACTTTTCCCTTTTACATTTCTAGTTTATAAGGTCATACTCTCATACACCCTAGAGGGTTTTCAATATTTTTTTACAATCTAGCTACTACATATTTTTTTATTATTCCTATACAATTATTCATAGATTTGGTTAGTTGTGTGCATATAAGTACATCAAGAAAAGACTTACCAATTAAGAGATTACTTTTGGGGCTTGTCGCCACCCCCTGGCCTATAGATGTGATCTTAGGGTAGTTTATATCATGTTGTTGTTGGGTTGGTTCATGATAAAAAATACAATGAATCATTATACATTTATGTGGGATTATACCAAATGGAATGAAAACAACCCAGGATTGATTGTGTTGATCGAGTCACTACCCTAAATGGTCTATAAATTACCCTAGTTAATCACTTCAAACAAATCAGTGAATAATATGTCATTTCAATCAATCAAATCGAAGGCATGGCCTGAAATTTTGGCAAAAATTCAACAAACATCATGATATTCTTCCAGAAAATTGATCCTATAAGTACTGAATTGGTTGACTCTTTAGATAGTTATAGAAGCTCATGTGAAAATGTTATTATTCATTCCCTTGATGTTCAACTGATCCCTGACTCATCATCTAAGTAATAAAATTCATTCATGTCAACCTGGGATAGTAAATATATTCATTCTCTATCCCTCGTCCCCTCATTATTACTCCAAATACACCTATTATCATTATTCGTGTCGAATGAAGTAACATTACCATCATGATTTCAAAATGATAACTCCAATCCTTACTATAACATTTTTTTATATCCTACATTCCCTTAGAGTAAGGAATAATATAAAAAGTAAGAGTAACATGAAAAAAATGAAGGAAGATGAGGAAAAGTATGACCTCAGGGATTCCCCACAAAAATTCACAGAGAGCATCTCTATCACTACTGGAACATTAAATGAAATGTACACGGCTACCGAAGAGGACCCATGACCCATCATGATTAGTATTGACCCATATTCTAATGAATAAGAGCTATATACCTATTTTATGACGTAGTATCAAGATGGGTTTTCCATGAATTACATAGAAATTTTGTGTCTCATTCCCGAAGTGGACACTCACCACATGGGATTCTGAAAAACTCACTACTCTTAATAACATACATCTATATGGACACACTAAACTCACAACTCCAAAATGGAGGATGAATTTGACATGATTATCAAGGAATTTTTTTTTATGATGTCTATTATGTAAAATTAATTTCCAACATCATATCGATAAAGAAAACATTTGTCAAATTAGGGTCTACATCAATTTTAGAGATCTCAACCATCACTTTTTGAAAGTGTATTTCCCATTTCCAATCACATATCAGCTAATTGATTCTATGGATTGATATTAGGCACTGTACGTCTTGGATTGATATTCAGGGTATAATAAATTATGAATAGACATAGAAGATTAATAATCCACCACATTTGGGCTCTTAGGGATTATTCTTATATCGAGTGATGCACTTTTTCTTAAATAATGTCAATGCATCATATCCCCCTTCAAAAAATCTTGTTTTCCTCAGCCACCCGTAATGGGAGGAATGGATAAATCCATGAGTTAAGAATTCCATCCCAGAATGTATAAGGTACCTTACATAGGCTGATATGCTAGAAATAGATTAAAGAGAGTGTGACTTTATACGGTACATTAAATATAATGATATAACAGTTATTAATGGAAGGTTTATTAAGTCACTTATAATGTAATACATAACTTTTATTAATTATATAACCACACAAGGATTATTTCTTGTGTAAACCTATTGAGGTCTTTTAAAAAATAGGTTTCATTCTTAACCGATCACATTGGATATTATTTTTTCTTAAACCTACATGGAATATTATTAAATCCTAATAAAATAATGAGAAAAAGTATATTCCATATAATGATATATTATTATGTTAATGTAATAACGTATCTCCATCTCCTCTTCCATTAAATAGGAATTGAAACCGTGGATCATGTGTATGGCAGACTACTGCCTCAGAAACTGATATAATTTATTATCCATCACTGACTCTTACAAATAGATATAGTGATGAATTTAATATATATATATATATATAATATTTATCACATAATTATTCTTCTATAATTATAATATTACATCTACCATCTTACCTTCCATAATGTTGGGAAAATATAATGTTGATCATGTGTACATGTGGACTACTACCTCCACAATTCAATTTGATATGTCGTTCGTCTAATTTTTTCATGGATTGTAATAATGATATATTTAATTAATATATATGATATCTTGGAAATAAAAATTATTCTTTAATATTTAATTACAATTTAATATTATTTCATTACATCTGTTTAAAAATTTAAATAGTGTACTTTTGTATGTACACCTACCATCTCCATGAATAATGTGATTAATTTTTCTATATCTAACATTTACAGATAATATTATATATATATAAAGAATATATTTTATACTTATATCATTTTTAAAATTATTGATATTAGGTTTCTATAATTTATGTCAAATGACAAAAATTAATATACCAAAACTTATTCTAAAAATGAAATAATTATCACCTGTAATAATGACTTTAATAAATAACTGTTAATAAACAGGTGAAAAAGGTTATTAAGTAAATTATATAAGGTATGATATATATAAATATTTTTTTATATAATATATGAATAATAAATATATATTTATTATAATGGAATTTTAATCTTTTTTTAAGGATGTTGGACTTGTGGTCATGGATTTATGACTCACTTTTATTTCTATTCGACAAATGCCATATTCAACACTTATTTATTTTTTGTGGTCTATAAACTCCCCATGAATATATTTTTTATTATTGTTATTGAAATTATGTTATATACATCTCAATATAAGGTTCCATATTCATGGGTCTTATGAATCAAAATATTCTAGTGTGGTGTAGGTTTTATGATACAATCTCATTACATTATAGGATTATTTAGGATTATTCTTCCAATGATTAAATATTATGAGTTATCCCTCTATAAAATGATGGATTTTTTTCCACTAGTTATTTTTATATATCACATTCATTACATTAATTATCCAATATTATTGTACTCAATATTTCAAAAGATTATTTTTATGTAAAAATGGAATTTATTTCTCTCTTCAGTTGAAAAAAAAATCGTTACATGTCCATGAATTTGAAAAATTATTTGAATAATTTTTTTAACAATCAAAAAATATTTTTCGAGTTAATTTTTACCTATGATATAAATTTTCAATATATATAAAAAATAATTATGAAATCTTAAAAATGATGTCCCTTTTGACATTATTACAAGTGTGAAATGAATGTTTTTATTTTACATTTACAGAATGTATACATTTTCTCACTATCATGAACACTTAATGATTATCATTATCCATTAAAATTTTGAAATTTCATTTAAAAAGATAATTTTTTTTTGAAATTTTTATATTTTAAATAATTAATTTTAAAATGGAAGGTATATTTCCCTTCAAAATGTTTTGATGTTCTTTTTTATTATATTTATATTCATTCATGCAAACATCCATTTTTTTATTATTAATTTTCTAGGGATTTCCTCAAATTATTCCATCCTTATCCTTTATCTTCATGTTTTTTTATTTTGATGTAATTATTTTATGATACACTTTCCTTTCACAAAATGTCATTAACTCATGAAATGATAATGAATCCAATTTCATTTTCAAGGATTAATATATATTGAATGATTTTAGGGATCACATATGTGTGAATTTAATTTTGTGATGGTTATTAATATAACTATATATCCCTACAAGTAATTGGGTTATTATTAATGTTTTATGAACTCAAATGGTACATGAGAGGTTTTTCCAAGCCTGAAAAAAGGTTCAAATGGTGGTTATACCAATCCAAAAAGTATATACATGGGGGCTTATCCCAATCTCAAATCTACTACATTGATATTTATCTATAGCCTTACATGTTATGATGTTATTGGTGGGTATACATAAAGTAAGATTTTATATACCAATGTGTACTCCAAAAATCCATGCGTTCATTCCATGTTATGATCTCATGGATTATGTTCTTTCAATCCTTTACGATTCATTTCTTATGAACTATGATAAATTATTTCAAGACTTAATACTATGATATATGATATGTAAGTTATATTTTTATTGTTTAATCAAATATTCTCATACATGTATTCTCTTTATATGTTGATATCTCTCTTGTTTTATTTATTGAGTACCTTTACTCATGATTTCTTATTTTTTTTGTCCCCCAAGTTATGAATAAAGGTATTATGTATGATATATATGGGAAGGGTTTTAGTTATGATGAACATATTGAAAGATAATGTTGTTGGATTATTTACCATTTTCCAATGTATGCATGTTTCCAATCATTATAGTCTTCTTCAATAATAACATGGATATTAATATTATGTAACAAAGATTCATTTAATAAGATGAAATATTTATATCTGATAATTATTGGATTCTATGATTTTTGTCTGACCGATGTTTAGTAATGATTTGGAAACTAGGATGAGAAAAGATTAGAATGAACCATCTTGATAAATATAAGTATATGATAACATTATAGTGTTGTGGTTATGATCATGGATAATAAAGGTTTAACCAATGATTTTGTAGATTTAAAATATGGTTTCTTGATTTAAACAACAAACAAATTATTTTTCATGACTATGTGTTTTCCCACTATGATTATCATTTCGTACACATTGTTTTTTGGTTTTAGTCAATGGTTGGATCCCAAAGGAACCATGTTAATTCTAAATGTTATGAATAATGAAAGGATTGTCCTCCTGAGAAATAAAATGTTTTTTGAGTTTCAATTCCATATACTATTCTTATTCTCACATAACTTATTGATGCTATAAATAATTTTGAACATAAAAAATTAGAATAATAGGGAACAAAATTATATAGAATCTTTCTGGAAAAAAATTTATATTATTTTAGCTATTCTTCTAATCCCCATGTTTCTATGTAACCTATCATTGAAATTGAATTGTAATTTTTTATTCTCTAGTGTTATGATCACGATGAATTCATTTTGGTTTTCTATCAATTAGAAGGAAAAACGATGAATAGTGGAATCATTTCTGGAATTTGAGGCAGAGGGATGAAATTGAATCCATGGAGTGGGATGAGTATAAAAATATACCTTTTAGTAACTAAATTTTCCGTTATTATATATATGAAAATGTAAAAGATAATCTATGTACACAAGGATAAGGATGATAAATCTATAGGTACCTATATGTAAAATTTTACAAGACTTGTGAGGTGTAAATATTGCATTACAATCAAACCTAATGGTAAGTTAGATCGATTATATAGTTTCAAAAAAAATTCACTGAAGTGGATTATCTATAAGGGACATTAGTGTATATGGAAAAATCAACCAATTTTCTATCAATATGGAAATTAATTTAGGATTTATCCACCAATATAATTATTTTTATGGAATAAATAATGATGTAATTCGAAGACAACTCTAAAAACCAATGAGAATAGATAATTATATTTTCTTCATGATCGATCTATAGAGGGAAACATTGGTATATTTTTCTTAAGGGGGAAAATAAAAGTTTATGTTTTGAAAGGAAGGTCATCATGTGGATGAATTATTATGTAATGGAATGAAAATAACTAATAATGTTAATACAGAATAATCTATGTAGAATAAACCTCCCATACTCTAGTGTTTAAAATACAATGAGTATTGTATTTAGGTCAAACAATTCTAAAATAAAAAGGATAATGATGAGGATTCACATCACTAACCTAATAAGCTGAGAGATAATATAAAATATCAATGAATTGTTATTTATGATTAGGGGCTTGCTAATGAAGAGGTTAAAGTTACACATAACATCAACTATAGAACTATTAATGTTATATTTGACTATGGATCTATATAATCTTTAATATCTAAAATGTTTTATATAGGAATAAATTAATAGATTTCAATTTATCTGTGAATATCATTAATGATTTAATGATCACATTTCAAGCTTAATCTTTACCTCCAGTTGAGCTTTGTGGGAATGTGCTTCCAAAAAATCATGTTAATATACCATTAAAATAATTTTATGATATTTTGGAAATCAATTAGTTTTCTCTACATAAGTCACACATCAACTTTTGTGGATGATAAGTAACATTTAAAATCCCAAACTGACCAATGGTTGTCTATCTTTGTAATGATAAATATAATAATGTAATTCAAATTACAATGCACATGACCCTCAGCCCAGTTGGTGAGGTATCCTTAAGTGCATCCAAGAGATTGTAGTTCAAACCTAGGAGGAGGAATAATTTCCGTGTTACTGTTGAATTACTATAGTAGTACTGTAGCAGGCATTGTGCGGGTACTATAGAAGTTAGTGTAGTAGCCAGAACTATTCACATTGGGCCACAAGTTTGGGATTTGAGTATTTGAGGCCTTCTGGCCAATATGGATTTCGAGCCACAATTATGGCCTTTAGGTCACCTCAAGGCCTTTGGGCCTCATGCAGTTTCCCTAGATAGACTCTAAATAAAAAAGAGTGGCCCAAGAGGAGGATTTAGAGCATTCAAACACACCAGAGCAGAACCAATAGATTTTGAAAAATTGGTGGGTATTTCTAGGCCATCGATACCATCCTGTGCATGAAGAGGAAGCTTATTGAGATGGTCATAAAAAAGGTGGTGATCTAATAACATGATGTAGATATTAGGGAGGGGATATTACTTATAGTTATAGTCTGGTTGAATTTGATACGAATTTCGGCTAAAATGATGTCTCTTAAGCCTATAGTCCGTGTAATGACTAAGCCTACATGCCCTGTAAGGGTTCCCCCTCATCCCTTAAATGGGGGGTTATCAAAAATCAATAAAAATGATGGCATTTGGGCCATTTGGGTGGGTAATGAAAATTACATCCATTGAATTAGTTGTGAGTCCTATTCAAATGGTGTTTTCATATTGGATGGTAGAGGAGAACCTAAATATAAAATGAATTCCTACTGTATGGTAGTTTTATTCCATTTTAGAAGTTTTTCCTTGTTTTCTATAAAAGTATTACGTTGAGTCCATAATATAACCCATACCTAGTGCGACAACTATTTCCCTGAATCCCTATCGATTTTATCTGATTAGGTAAACATAAATAAATAAGAAACTATAAGAGAGTCTCAAAAATGAATTTTTTAACCCAATTATGTCACCTTGGTATAGACCTATTCTTTTTGTTAATAAGATTCATGGATTGATTTGAATCTTCAATAATTATTAAGAATATAACAAGATAAAACTCATAAAAAATTATCTTCTACCCCATAGTGATGAATTTTTTGATCAACAATGACAAGATAAATAATTTTACAGGATTATCATCATTCTTTATATCATTAATTGACGATATAAAAGTAGGATATAACATAGAAAATAATATGTACAAGGTATTGACACTGTGAATATATAGTGATGCCATTTTCTTATACCAATTACCCTACTATTTTTCATGATTTAAGGAATAGATTATTCTGATATTACCATTATTATTTTGTAATAGTATTTATAAATTATATTATAATATATTTTAATGGAATAGAATAAAATAAATATCATGTTAAAATTATGATGAAGACCCTTAGGGGTGATATGTTTTATGAAAAAAAATACATTTGTGGATTTTGGACGAAAATTGTTTCATTTATTAGGTATATAATCTCAATAGAGTGTATATATTTGGATACATCAATTCCTGGAGTTTTTGAGCATTGGTCCATAACATCCATGTGACTGATATAAGAATTTTTCATGTTTTGGATGGATATTATCAATGGTTTGTGGTGAATTTATCATGGTTGTATAATTCCACACCTAGTTACCTAGAAATGGATTCATCACATTTTGGGAAATGAATTGGAAGAAGATCATAATGATATAAAGAGGTGGTTATTTTGTGAAAGAATTATTACAATACAATGTACTGTAGAATCCATTTTAATATAGAATGATCTATTGAAGAATATATTATGATCTGTTATCTAGAATTTTTATATAATGATAACATATGCATTTTTAAAATTTGTTTTCCATTGGAATAATTACTCAACCAACGATTATAAGTTAGTTGAAGTAATTAATTTTGTCAAATATATGGATGAATTATCTTTATTTAAATTATGTGGCATAGTTAAAATGATCAAAAATGTTTAAAATATATATTCACTCAGAAATAGTTGAATATGAACCTGAGAAGGTAGTGGGATATTATTAAAGGTTATGACTTCCCAATACATTACCCCAATAGGAAAGAAATAATGTTGGAAGACACATTGAGTCAAATGGATCATGCCTTATTATCCATGATTAGGATCTAATAGAATCTAATATTTATAGATTTTTAGAGTATGGATATCAAAATCTTGATGAAATGGGAGAAACATTGTATATCTCAAATATTATTGGAACCATCAGTCTATTTGATGATATAAGAAGTGTAACATAAAATTGTAGAGTTGATATAGATGAAGAAAAATGTCTATGAGTTCAATATTTATTTGATCGAATGATAAGATTTAATAACCATGTATGTGTTCAACCTGTAACAGATTTGAAGGAGGAGCTGTGGGATGAGTTTCATAGTTTTTCATTCTATATTCATCCTGTAATTATAAAAATGTATAGGGATATAACAAAGTAATTTTTTGTGTGAAAATGAAGAGAGATATTATTGATCATAAATCTAGATTCTTTGTATCTTAACATGTTTTATCTGAGAAGCAATTATTTAAAGGGATGTTATAACCAATACCAACTCTAAAATTGAAATAGGAAAATATCACCAGGTATATCGTCATCAGAATCCCCAACTGTTTCAAAAGACCATAATGTAATTTTTATTCAAGTAGTTTTCCTTACAAACTCTTAATAAATCATTTCCATCATATAAGAGTTCTCACCTGATCATCATTCTAGGATATACATTATAGAAGTAGTATAGTTTCTTAGAGTATCACATTCAAAAGTATCTAATCAGTATATGAGGTATAACTAAATGTTCAAGATAAGTCTTCATAAAGACATTGATATATAGTAATCTTTTTGAACTATGTATCATCCTTTGATATATGTTTAGTTTGATAAAACCATTTTCACCCTAGGGGATAGTCGGAGAACTTATTTTATTTATTTCAAGGGTGGTTGGGATCAACACCTTCATCTTGTTGATTTTTCTAACAATAATAGCTTTCAGTTGATATTTCAAATGACAACTTATGAAATACTCATTGGAACTAATTATAGAACACCAATTTTTTGGTCTAATGTTAAGGAAAAAAATCTTCTGGAACCAGATATAGATAAAGAAATTGAAAAGAAACACATATCTATTCCATAGAATGTAAAGGAAGCACAGAGTCAACAGAAAACATATGAAGCCAATCATTTGTGTGATCAAGAATTTAAAGCTGTTCAGAAGGTTTATATATGAATTTCTCTATGTAATAATGTTTTTATATTCAGAAATAAATAAAATATTATCCCTATGTATATTATCACTATTTATATTCTTGATTTTATATAGTTTTATGATTAATGATTAATGATACCACTGAACCTCCCTTAAGATGATGAGGTGTTCCATTTTTCTCTCTATAAGAATAAAAAAAATTGATCATCCATTGGTAATGAAATAATATTTCATACCAATAAAAAGAGATCTCCCTTATGACGAATATCCGACATAGATTTTGGATTGTATAGTGAAAGGTGTATGATATAATCCAACTCATCAAGTCATTATTTTTTTATTAAACATCGAATTTTAGGAAACAATATTGGAACATGAATATATGATGAGGCATAAGAATACACAATTTTTTTTATATTAGAGTAATTTAATTCTACAGGATAAATTAATTTTAAAATTGGTAGAATATAACATTGTGAATTTTTTTGAAATATTTATTTTTAAAATAAATTTAATGTTTTGATAGGTTGCGTTATACACAACACAATGTTTTAATAGACCATGATATATTATATTGTTATGACATACATATTATGTTGGTGTGTATGAATAAGACTAACAAAATTATGAAAATTCTATTTAGTTAAATTGTATAAAATAATCAATTTTTTTTTCAATTTATCATACATGGAAATAAAAATCATTCGAAAGTAAAAGAACTATTTTTTATGAAAACAGAAATTATGCAAGTAACTTTCTCTACTAATAATACATTAAACTAATAATCATTGGTGGATTATTTCAATGAAATTTATACATTACATATTTAATCAAATGTTTTAATAGTCGCCTAATATTTTTATCAAGTCACCATATGAAAATAAATTCTATTTTTTTCCTAAAAATGTATTTTTGTACAAACCTGTTTTATTGAATGATATGGAATCAAATTAAAAATATATTTTTTTACTTTTAGAAAATAAAATTAAAATATATTATTTAGTTTTAAATTCAACATGTAAAAACAGAATTATAAGTATTTTATTGTAGTCTTCTTTAAAACTATTTTTTTGATGAATACGAAGAAAAGTCTAATTTTTATTAAAAATAAACATTTCTTTTAAAGAATTTACCATGAACCATTTTTGAATAAAATTATGTTAAAATTAAAATAGTTACAATATTATGATAATATATAATTACATTTTTTTCATTGGAATTAATTTTATGTTTAACTTTGATATAACATATTTTTAAACATAAAAAAGTATTTCGTTTGGAAACAACATTTTCATTGATATTGAGGGTTTCATATTAAATTTAATTATATCAATTAGGTGAATTTAACTTGGAAATATGGATTTTTAATTTTATACCAATATAATATATAATTACAACTTAATTTATTTTATAAATAATAGTTAAAAAGTGATAATTATTTATCATGATTATTGTTAAAATAGGGGTCTTCACATTATACGTGCATGTATAAAATTTAATTTTACACACACAATAGTTTTTAATTTTGTATATTTTATTTTACATTTAAAATAATTGTATATATTTTATATAATAAGGATCCGTTTTTTCAATATAATTGATAAATAACCTGTGTTAAAAAAACTAGTCACTCTGGTGGAAACTAAAATGGTAAAATTGTGTAACTTAAGACTTAATGGATATAAAATGTTTAAAGAATGGTTTTTTAGTGTTTGAGGAGTTTATAGACCTTTAATACTCCATTATATATTATTTCGAAATTTTTAGTCACCTGCATTGAGAGTGACTTCAAATAATTGATTTTTTTTCTATATTTACAAAAATTTCAATCATTATCTCTTATAAAGGAGAACCTCATATGCATTTTTATTATTGTAAAGACCCGAAAATTCTGTGAATTTTTTTTCATAAATTAGTGGTATTTTTACGAGTCCGTGAAAATTGACGGCATGCGATTCCGAGGCCTGGAGTGCCCTGAATGATACATTGAAGTTCTGTTAAGCTTAAATTAACGCGTGTAAGCAGATTTCCTGAAAAATTGGAATAACTCATAAATTGTTACTCAGATCAAAAATTTGAGGGCACCATTGCACTTAGGATGGTGGTTTTACCCTAGGGACAACTTATGTTTAGTCGGCGCAGGCCTCCTATGAGAAATCCCAAAATGGCATAACCGTAAATAAAATAACTAAATAAATTGTTTTATTTTTCAAATGCTTATAACTCAAAAATGGTAGCTCAAATTAAAAATCTGAGACCACCGCTGAACACGTGAGGGCATTCTTTAGTTAAGAAAATACTAACTTTGGCTGGTACTGACCACTACAAAAAGATAGTTTTTAGCCACAAATAAAATATTTAAATTACAATTATTTTATTGTAAAATTTATAACATCCAAACGGTAACTTGGATTGAAAATCCAAGAGTGCCGTTGAGTTCATTGGGGAACTTTCAACCTAGGCAGAGCCTTACCTCGATGGCAATTTGTTCAAGGGTGACTGATAATAATTTTCCAAAAAAATCAGGTACGTTTAGTAAACGCGTGAGCAGTGTTTTGTAACATTTGAACCGGTGCTCAAAATTTAAATCGGGGGACACCGTTGAACTCATAGCACTAGTATTCGCTTAATTAGACATTCACATTGATGGTAGTTGGCCGAGGGTAAAAGTTAGTTTTTGGGATTTTCATGGAAATAATAAAATAAAATAAACACATGTTTTATTTTATTTTATCTGTTATAACCACTCCTTGGGGAGGTTGGAAGTGGGGACCACCACACCTTAACATCCAATGAGTGTTTATGGTGGTGCGGACCACCCGAACCATAATCTTCCATGAGAGGTTATGGTGGTGGGGACCACCCGGGTTAATACCCCCTTTAAACCTCCCATTAATTGGGAAAAACCTCTCAACTCCCTCATAAATGAGATAGGGCCTCTTGACCTCCTCCACCATAATTGTTCCAATGCACATGCAATTAATATTTTCAGTGCACCACATCATTGTTCTAGCATAAATTAATTGGCTTACCAATTGTTAAATTAAGTAATAGTGTCGTTGGAATTTAGAAAGGTTCCTAATAAATGAACCGTCATCAATTACAACGATCGTTACCTACCTCCACCCTCTTCTATATATATGGAGCCTAGGAGGAGGATTTGAGATGGCTTCATCAAGCGATGAAGCACTGTTAATGTGCCACGATGACCAACACATGGAGGATTACGCTCTCCAATGAAGAATGCACCCATCAACGAAGAATTCCGACCTCCTTTGACCTTCTTTCTGGGGACTTCTTCCGACGTGGGACGTCCACATCTTCCACTATGAATAAAAGTGGCACGAGCCCGGAATTAAAGGAGTGTGGCGGATGAGATGAAGGTCTAAAACATCACCTCCTTCTTTCTTGCGCCAACGATATCATCCATGGTAGGGGGTTTTGTGTTTTTTTCTATTTGAATATAAACCTCTCTCTTCGTCGAATAAAGATACGGTATGGGAATTTCCAATATCTATCACCATAATGAGGAGGGCTCGAGCTGCATGATCAGATTCCGACCATCCCCTTGTTTGTTCATGATCAATAATTATGTCTTCGAAAAGAGGCGACGATGACGAGGATGTCGAACAAGGGTTGCACTACCCGCGGCCTCTGCGAATCGTGCCTCCCCCGCGGCGCCCGGACTTGCATCTCGTGCCCTGGGGTGCAACCCTGACGCATAGCCTGCATGCCCCGCGGGCTCCCCGGCTCTACAGGCGCCCCGCCTGCATGCTTCCCAACACCCCAGTGCCCCGGAGGTGACCTGCGTAGCGCCCCCCACGCCCTGCTGGTGGCCTGGCCGGCCCCTTCCAGCGGCCTTCCCGGAACCCCAGCGTCCTTCCCAGCACCCTAGCACCCTGCTCGGTGCACCCATGGCCTAACAGTGACCAGTCGGCATTCCCACACCCCCCGCGTCATGCCTGATAGCCTCCCGACCACCGGCCTCTTGGGCAGACCCGTGGCTTCCCCCGTGGTGTTGCTGGCCGAACTGGCCTGGTCTCCCGGGCCAAGTTACCGAGCCGCCTACGTGATGACTACCGGGCCGAACCACACTCGCGGTCCACTCGATTGGGCCCAGCAGACCGGGTCAAAATGTAGCGGGTTGACCCTCACAATAGGTCGGGTTAGACTTAGCGAGTCTGACTGGGTCGACCCAGAATGGGTCGGCCCAGACTGGGTTGGGCAGAGTCGGTCCGACCGGGTTAGATCGGACCTGGGCCCATTACTGCCCCATTACCTTCTTGGGCCATATCATTGTCACCGGACCTCTGTTTTGCGAACCGTCAGTGGCGCCAGTATTCTTGGAGCATAGTCATCCCTTATAGAATACCCCACGGGAGTTCGGGGAATAGTTTAGATTCAGTCAGGTTGGTTCGTACACGAAACCAATCAGGCCCCTGGGACTAAAAGGATAATAACTCATAGATCGGGCATCTGATTGACACGTCTTCTATTGTGTTGAGACCCCTATGACGTGGCATTCCTTTGAGATACTTCCACGTGAGACTACATCACACATGGAGTATCGACCAGTATCTCATGGAGCAGATCCTCCCAGAGATGAGCGTATAGAGTGGGGAGACCTAGTAGATGTAGACCTGATGACTGATTGACCGATTCGACTCGGAGTGATTCAATTATCCCCGTGGAAGGAGCACTCGGTTTGGCGGAAGACCCACAGCGAACAAAGCGCCTAGCTTGGTAGAAGACCTGCGGTACTCGAAATGAGGATTAACTCAGACGGGTAATAGAGGGAGCTCCTGCTTTGGCGGCAGACCCACATCGGACGTAGAGCCTGGTAGTTGGCAGCAGACCCGCGATACTCGACAAGAGGAGTACGTCAGCAGTCTAAGGTTGTTGAAAATCAACTCGAAGTCGCAATAGGGAAACATTACTCGACAGAGGAGGAGTTCTCCAGCAGTCATGGATTCGATAATGAAAATCCTAGTTTGAGCTGAGTCAATGACCTTTGTGTTTTCCTCATGATTGAGTTGGGTTACTTGATAACTTAGGTATATGTATGGGAATATACCTAAGTAATGGTTATCTGTTGAAATCATAATTTTTGGTTTATCCTTGTTTGATTTTTGTGAGACCTTGAGGGTATCGGGGTCCCTACTGGGTATCTTTATACTCACCCCTGCATGTGTTATGCCTGCACCTTGTTTTTTTGGATTTAGACGACGGACAGTACTGACGGAGGCCATGAGCACAAGGACTGGATGATTCTCCGAGGAGGACCTTACGACGTATATGTACACGGTGGAGTCTGACAGACGTGCAGTGCTGTGGAGTCCATCTATACCTACCCATCATGTAGGAACCCCGGAAGATGATCCAGGAGCAGCTAGAAACCTTCTAGATATTTGCCTTTTTAGTTGTACCTGTTTTTCCTTTCCTTGTACTTTACTGTTAGGGTGGTATTTCCGGCCCCTTACTTTCAGTACACTTGTTATACAACTTTTACTTAGTGTTTTCTTCCGCTTGTACTCTGGTTGTGTGTTTGTCTATATTGTATAAAGACAATTCTTTCCTAGTTTATTGTAATTAAACCTTAGGTTCTAGTCTCCCGCCCTTGGCCTATGGAAGGCGGTCTTGGGGAAGTCACGATACAGGCCACTTGGGATGGGTCGTGACAAATTGTTATCAGAGGAGTCAGTTCTTTTGAAGAACTATCGAATCTGATCATTCTTTTCTATGAAGAAATAGTGTTAAGGGTATTAAGTGTGGTTTTCAGTTCAGGGAGTCCAGTGTTTGTCCAGCAGCTGACGTATCCATACACCAAGAGCCTGAGTTCTGATTTCTGACTCAGTGCACGAAAACACTGATTGTGTGTGTTTTTTTTCAAAAATTTTCTTTATGTAAGCTCAACAAGGTTAGCTCACCAGGTTTAACTTTTGACCGTGTCGCATCTGTTTAGGATGCCTCCACACAGACAACCAGTTAGAGTTCTGAGAGAGTACACGATGATGACCCACCAAGCGATGATCCTCCAGTGTAGTGCCCTCTTAGTATGTTGGCATCTTCAGGTGGTGTACCAGCAACTCCACCACCCGTTAGGTAGAAGATGCCACTAGCCGCACTAGCGGACATTGCACGCCGACTGAACATGTTGCATGAGTTCCAGTGGCAGAGGCCCTTGAGGGTACGAGGAGAGAGAGATTCCCTGGTAGCATAGGACTGGATGAATGTGATTAAAAATGTTTTTCTCCTAGTTGAGACACTAATAGAACAGATTTTGATCTTAGCTACAAGTCTTTTTTAGTGAGTGACCATAAGGATGGTCCGCATAGTGATACAGTTTCGGTACTTGGACCGTTTTCCGAGATGGTACCTTCAGGTAGTGTGCCAACTATATCATTTCCCATTGGTCAACATAAACTACCGGGTGTACCAGTATAAGACACATGTAGGATTAGTGCCTTACATGTGTTTCAGCATCAAATACCCCTCATGTTTTGAGGTGAGACCGACTCACAGGAATTTGAGGACTAGCTTGAGGAGGTGGTTGAGAGTTCCCTTCAGCTTCAACAGTTTCAGTACGATGACATGTCGGTACCTGAGTATTCATCAAGGCATACCGATCATTCCTGGTACTCAATGAATACAATACAATCAGTGATTTATAACTTCGGCCTCTAAGTGAGGTGTGTATTGGGATAACTGAGCCATTAGTTTTTCCTTTGTGCATTCCTACATATGTTAAAATTATAGAGAGAACCTTTGTAGTTGAAAGTTCTTTGGCTGAGCGGATACATCTAGTGAATGTTAGCAGTGGGAAAACATGAAACTGGTGCCAATCTCAGAGACTTGAGAATGTAAAATGTTTCGAAAAGGGGAATTATTAAGGACAGATGAATCTGTAGAGTAACAGATGTGGAAGCAGATCTTGGAGAGTAGCATGAGGTGTGTACTTTTCGACATGTTGCAATGACCCTTTTGTGGATTACACTAGGATCCGAGAGGTAGAGGGTAGGTAAAGACAATAGATTCATGTGTTCAAGGAGTTAGACCCAAGGTCTCTAGGAATGATTCGAGGTACGGACTATTACTACTACTAGATGTCGTATCAATAGACATAGGTACCAATCATTTCTTCCTTCCATGGATCTTCTCCCAGACCTAGAGTTTATGTTTAAACTATTTACTTGACACTCATGTCTAGAGATACATTTGGGAGGAGACTTGATAATATCAATTATGTTGACAGTGTGATCTGGACCTTGAGGTGAGAGTTTCGGTTGGAACCTCTTTGTGGCAGCTTCGAGGCCTTACGATGTTAGTTTGGTATGGACTAGGAAACCACAGTTCATACATAGATTGATTATATTAGGAAAAAAGGTTGTGGTTTATCTACAACATTGGGATGGGGTTTTCCTTGGTCGGAAAAAAGGAAAACATAGGAATCACGTGATGTACTCATGCATAAGAGGGTGCAGTCAATCAATCTTGAGTCGGCCATGCTTACTTTTGTGCCAGACTTCATCAGAGTTGCAGCACCACTATCATCCATGATGAAGAAGGGGCAACCCTTCATGTGGTCGGAGAGATTCTAGGAAGCACTTTCAGGAGATGAGGAAGATGATGACTAGTGCCCCCATCTTGAGGCTTACAGAGGAAGGCATATGGTACGTAATCTAATACAATGCTTTAGAAACCAGACTCGGGTGTGTCTTGATGTAGTAACGAGCAGTGATGGCGTATGGTTCTCGGTAGCTGAGATAGCGAGTAGAACTATGCTACCCATGACCTAGATTTAGCAGCAGTAGCCATCTCTTTGAAGATGTGGTAACACTATCTAATGGGTGAGCATTTTATCATTAAATCTGATCACAAGAGCCTCAGGTAAATCTTCTCGTAGAAGGACCTGGACCTAAGACATCGACGATGGCTCGAGTTCCTCTAGGAATATTAATTAGAGATAGTATATACTCCTAGAAAGGGGAAAGTTGTAGTAGATTCTTTTAGCAAGAGATCTGGTATACTGCTACTAGGAGAGGCGATAGATCAGCTGGCCACTTTATAGATATCCTTTGTGGATAGAGGTGGAACATCCTATCTATAGTCTCTTACATTCACTTCCCCACTTCTTTAGAAAGTCAGGGAGGTGCAGCATGGGGACACTGATTGCGACACATGACATGATCAGATATCCATAGGGGAGGCACCTGATGGATTTTCTGAAGGTGCGGAGCACATCATCCTCTTCAGTAGACGTACCATGGTATCTGTCACACATCAGGAGGATGTGTTGAGGGAGTTCCACACCTCCCCTCTATAGGTACATCTAGGAGTGGTGATGATGTACTAGGACCTTTTATGACATCATTGGTCACCTGGTATGATGAATGCTGTAGCAGAGTTTCTCTCATGATGCCTCACTTTTCAGCAAGTGAATGCAGAGCACCAGGTACCAGCAGGCATGGTTCAACCCATAGAGGTCCCAGAGTGGATGTGGGATGGGATATACATGGACATCGTTACGGGTCTTCCACATACATTCAAGAGTCATGATTCGATTTGGGTGATCATTGACCGACTCACCAAGACGGCCCACTTCCTATCGATCATAGAGCAGGGATCAATAGAGATCGTGGGATGCCTCTACATGTAAGAGATTGTGTGATTTCATGGAGTACCTTATTCTATTATCTATGACCGTGACACACACTTCACATCCCAGCTATCGAATGGGTTGCAGGAGGATTTCAGGATACAACTAATCTTGAGCGCCGCCTTCCATCCTCAAGAGGATGGTCAGATCGAGAGGCATATTCAGACCCTCGAGGACATGCTCCGTGCATGTATCCTTGACTTCGGTCGCAGTTGGGAGGACCACTTAACTTTTGTGGAGTTTTCCTACAAAAACAGTTATCACTCCATCATCGGTATGGCGCCTTTTGAGGCCTTGTATGCCCGACCATGCTGATCACCACTATGTTGGAAGGACCTAGGGGAGTCAGAACTAGTGGGACTAAAAATGGTATGAGCTACAATAGAAAAGGTTCTGATCATTCAAGAGTGGATGAAGACTGCACATAGCAGGAAGAAGTCTTATGCTGACTGGAGACAGAGGCCTCGGGATTTCGAGGATGGCAACCACGTCCTCCTTTGGGTCTCACCTCGACGAGGTCTACTACGATTTGGCCGAGGCAACATGTTATCTCCGAGGTTCATCAGACCTCTCCAGGTCATTAGCAGAGTAGGCAAGGTGGCTTATGGCTTGGTTCTTCCACCACAACTATATCGGGTGCATGACCAGTCCCACATCATCAACCATAGGGAGCTGGACATCGATGACGGGGCGACATTCACGGAGGTCTCAGTGGAGATCGAGGATCTATAAGAGCAGGTCCTTCGAGTATGGTTGATACGTTTATTGTTCATTCGCTGGCAGCACGAGAACCTCCAGGTGAGCACATGGGAGTGGGAGGCTTAGATGAATGTTCAGTACCCCCACTTGTTTCCTTAGTTCGAGTTGTACTTTACGGGGATGTAAATCCCTGAGGTGGGCAGAATGTAAAGACCCAAAAATTCCTATTTTTTTTCATAAATTCATTGGATTTTTACAAGTCTGCGAAATCTGATGATGAGTGATTTCGAGACCCGGAGTACCCGAAACGATCCGTCGAAGTTCTGTTAAGCAGAAATTAACACGCCTAAGTAGTTTTCCTGAAAAAGTGGAATAACTCTTAAACGGTTAATCAGATCTAAAATTTGAGGGAACTGTTGCACTTAGGATGGCAGGTTTACCCTAGGCGTGACTTATGTTTAGTCGGCACGAGCCTCCTATGATAAATCCCAAAAATTGTATAACCGTAAATAAAATAATTAAATAAATTATTTTATTTTTCAAATGCATATAACTCACAAATGGTAGATTGGATTAAAAATACGAGGCCACTACTAAATTCGTGAGGGCATTCTTTATTTAAGAAGATAACATTTTTCGGAGAGGGCCACCAGAAAAAGATAGTTTTTGGCCGCAAATAAAATAATTAAGTGACAATTATTTTATTTTATCCTTCATAACATATAAATAGTAACTCCGATTGAAAATACGAGAGTACAGTAGTGTTGGTTGGGGCGTGTTCCAGCTAGGCAAAGCTTAACCTCGATGATAGTTGGTCAAGGGTGACTTATAATAATTTTATGAACTTTTTTTCAGGTACGTTCAGTAAACGCACGGGAAACATTTTTAAACATTTGAAACGGTGCATGGAATTGAAATCTGAGGACACTGTTGAACTCATAGCGATAGTATTTGCTTAATAAGACTTTCACCATGACGATAGTTGGTTGAGGGTGAAATTTGGTTTTTGCATTTTTCGTGGAAATAATAAAATCAAATAAACACATGTTTTATTTTATTTTAACTGTTATAACCACTCCTTGTGGAGGCTGGAAGTGGGGACCACCACACCTTAACCTCCCGTGAGTGGTTATGGTGATGGGGACCAGTAGAACCATAAACTTTCTTGAGAGGTTATGGTTGTGGGGACCACCCAGGTTAAAACCCCCTTGAAACCTCCCATTAATTGGGAGAAACATCTCAACTCCATCATAAATGAGGGAGAGCCTCTTGACCTCCTCCACCATAATTCTGCCAACGCACATACAATAACTCTTGTCAATGCACCACACTATTGCACTAGCATAAATTAATTGGCTTCCCCTTTTTAAATTAATTAATAGTATCATTGAAATTTAGGAAGGTTCCTAATAAATTAACTGTCATAAATTCCAATGATCGTTACCTACCTCTCACCTCTACTATATATATGGTGTTTGGGAGGAGGATTTGGGATGTCTTTACCAAGCAACGAAGAGCTGGTAATGTGCTGCGACTCCCAACACATGGAGGATTACGCTCTCTAATGAAGAATGCCCCACCAATAAAGAACTCCGACCTCCTTCGACCTTCTTCCTTGGGAATTCTTCCGACGTGGGACGTCCACATCTTCGACTATGAAGAACTGATCCATGAGTTGGGAAATGGTGGTGTGTGGCAGACAAGATGAACAAAAACAACTTCACCTCCTTTCTTCTTATGCCAACAACATCAAGTATGGTAGCCGATTTTGTGTTTTTTCTATATGAATTTAAACATCTTTCTTCGTCGAACAAAGATGTGGTAAAAGAATCACCAATTTCTATCACTGTAATGAGGAGGGATCAGGATGCAAAAACATCGTCTGACATTCCCCTTGTTTGTTCATGTTAGATGATGACGGCTTGGCAAAGAGGTGACGACGATGAGGATGACAAACAAGGGTCATGCTACCCGCGACCTCCGCGAACCTCGCTGCCCCCATGGCGCCCCGGTGTGCTTTTCGCGCCCTGGCGCGCTGCCCTAGTGTGCTACCTGCATGCCCCGCGCACTGCCCGGCTCTGCTGGTGCCCCGCTAGCGCGCTTCCCGGCGCCCCGTGCCCCACTGGGGGCCTGCCCGATGCCACCACTCCCTGCCGATGGCCTGCCCAGCGCCCTG
Organism: Viscum album; assembly: GCA_963277665.1. Lineage (NCBI taxonomy): Eukaryota > Viridiplantae > Streptophyta > Magnoliopsida > Santalales > Viscaceae > Viscum > Viscum album. Next base: position 136,143,958 of record OY728162.1, read on the forward strand.
TCGGATGCCTTCTGGGCACCCCGCCAACGGCCTGCCCAGTGGCTCCGCACCCTGTTGGTGTCCTGCCTTTCTCCCCCTCACCCCGCTAGAGGGTTGCCCGGCCCTTGCTGGCGGCCTTCCTGGCGCCCTGCCCAGCACCCCGACGCACTACCTGGTTCTTATGTGGCCTCCTGGTGACCAGCCAACCTGTCGTGCCCTGCGCGTCTTACCTGTAGGCCTCCTGGCCGCCAACCTCTCGGGCAGACCTGCATCTTCCCCCATAGTGTCGCTGGTGGAACAGGCCCAGTCTCCGGGGTCAAGTTATTGAGCTGCTTACGTGGCTACTACCGGGTCGAAACACCCTTGCAGTCTGCTGGGCCGGGCCCATAGGACCTGGTCAAAACATAGTGGGCTGACCCACCCATTGGGCTTGGTCAGACTCAACCAGTCTGACGGGTCGATCTAGACCGGGTCGGTCAGTCTGGGTCAGACCGGACCCGGGCCCATTACTGACCCATTACCATCTTGAGCCATATCTTGGAACTAGATGTCCGTTTCAAGAACAGTAATCAGTGCCAGTATTCATGGAGCATAGCCATCCCTGTGAGAATACCCCACAGGAGTTCAGGGTATAGTTGACATACGTTCAGGTTGGATCGTACACGAAACCAACCGGGCCCCTGAGACTAAAAGGATAATAACTCACAGACCGGGTGTCCGATTGACGTGTCATCGGTTGCGTTGATACCCCTATGATGTGGAGTTCTTTTGAGATACTTCCACGTGAGACTTTGGGACACTTGGAGTTTCTACTAGTATCTCATTTAGCAGTTCTTCCTAGAGAAGAGAGTACAGAGTGCGGAGACCAAGTAACTATAGACCTGACGACTTCTTGACAGATTCGACTCATAGTGATTCGATTAGCTCAGCGGACGGAGCACCCGGTTTGGCGGAAGACCCATGGTGGACGGAGTGCCTAGTTTGGTAGAAGACCTGGGGTACTCGACAGGTAGAGTACCTCTGACAAAAATTAGGGGGAGCACCCGGTTTGGCAGCAGACCCACAGTGGACGGAGCGCGTGGTAGTTGGCAGAAGACCTGCGATACTCGACGGGAGGAGTACCTTAGCAGTCTAAGGTTAGTGAGAAGCATCTCGAAGTCGCGACAGAGCCACTGTACTCGACATAGGAGGAGTTCTCTATCAGTCGTGGTTTAGATAATAAAAATTTTGTTTTGAGTTGAATCAATGACATTTGTGTCTTCCATATGATTGAGATGGGTTACTTGATAACTTAGGTATATGTTTAGGAATATACCTATGTAATGGTTATCCATTGAAATCATACTTTTTAATGTATCCTTGTTGTATTTTTGTGAGACTGTGAGGGTCTGTGGGACCCTACTGAGTATCGTTATACTCACCCATGCACAGTCTATGCCTGCAACTCGTTGTGTTGGATGCAGACGACGAACAGCGCTGACGGAGGCCGAGAGCCCCAGGACTGGACGGTTCTCGGAGGAGAATCGTATGACGTATCGTTACATGGTGGGGTCTGACAGACGTAGAGTGTGGTGGATGACATCTATACCTACCCTTTTGGTAGGAACCCCGGAGGATGATCCATGAGCGGCTAGAAACCTTCCATCTTTTTGTCTTATTAGTTGTATCTGTTTTTCCATTCCTTGTACTTTACTATTGGGCTTGTATTTCCAGTTGCTTAATTTCAGTACACTTGTTATACATCTTTTACATAGTGTTTTCTTCCACTTGTACTCTAGTTGTGTGTCTGTTTACGTTTTATAAAGGCAATGCCTTCTCAGTTTTAGGGAATTATGCATTTTGTTCTAGTCGCCTGCCCTTGGCCTATGGATGGCGGGTTTTGGGTAGTCATGATACGGACCCTGGGGGACATGTCCTGACAATTATGGAATCCAATGACTATTAGATCATATAATATCTACCAAAAATTTTCAATAAATTATTTACAATTTCATATATTCCTTTTATTGATTATAAAACCTTCATAGGAAGAATTTTGGTTAAAAAATATAGAGGTTTTTTAAGAAGAGCTATCATTATTATCCAAGCATCTTTTTGTTTTATATCTTCTTAAAAATCCTTCAATTATAATTAAAATATGATTAAATAACAAAAAAACTAAAATTATATATTCTAATATTTTATTATCTTAATGTAGTAACTTATATCCATATCATATTCAATTAAATGGTAAATGAATTCATTGATCGGGTGCACAGAGAACTATTACCTTGTGATCCAACGTAATATTTTTCCCATCACCCCATCATCTAGATGGTTATATTTATAGAAATAATGTATATATATATATATGATTTTAATTACATAAATATAATACATAAATTATAACATAACATCTATCTTCTTACCTTTCAATCCATTAGAGAATGATAAGACCGCTCATGTGTATCTATATACAACCACCTCACGAAGCGATGTAATTTGTTTTTCATTTTTTTCACATTTATATTTATAATGATATATTTAATGAGTAGATATGATATATATGATATATAAATAATTTTATAAAGATGAATTAATAGTTACATTTCATTCAATCCATTCATCAAACAATTTAAACAAAATTCATGCGTACATACAACCTACCATCACCATTAACGCTGTAATTCATTTTTCAGTAACAAACTTTTATAGATGTCTAAATATATACTTAATAAATATATATCATATTTATATCACTATTAACATTATGTTTAATATTTAACCATAATAAATATTCAATTACCTAAAATAAAAATTAAAAAAATACATAAAAAAGATGCAATTAGCACCCAAAATAATGATTTTAATAAAGAATTGTAAATAAAAAGGTGATAAATGGTTATAAGAAATTCTTATAAGGGTTTACATATATGTTAATTTTTATAATAAATATATATTTAGTATATATTTGGTTTTGAAATGTAAATAGATAGTCAGACCTAAGGTAAGAAATTTTCATCTTAAATTTATTTTAATAGGACACATGCCATATTTCCCACTATATTCTTTCTGTGCTGCATAAAATACACATGAATGAATTTTATTATTCATACCATGATAATTATGTGGTAAAAATATACATATGAACTTCATTAAATCATGGTGATTAAGCGTCACAATTTACCAAAGTATTAAGGCTAAAAGGATACGATGTCATTGTTTTTCGGTATAGTTTATAATTATTCTTCCAATATTAATTTTTTTTATATGTCAAGAAACTCAGGAATTATATTCTATGATTTATATTTATAGGAAATAAATTTTTTATTTCTTTTTAATTTCAATCTATAATAAATATTTTAAAAAATCTATTTTAGGGAAAAACCGAATTTATTTCACCCTTTAGTCAAAAATCTATTATATTTTATATCTTTGTTTCCTAAAAAAATAAATAATAGTTTTAACATTATATAATAATAGTTTAAATTATTTCTTATACATTATTTAATTTTGTAAAAAAATAAAGGGAGTCTTTTTTTGTTTTGATAATGAGGTGCTTTTTTAATTTATTGACAAAAGAGTGAAATGATTGTTTTATTTTAACCTATATAGAATGTTTGTAATTTTCCCATATCATGATTTAACATTGGTTTTAATCTTAATTTATTGAAGTAGAAAGTTATTCTCAATAAAAATATTTTGAAAAAAATTGGAAATGGTTTTTTAATAATTAATTTCAAAATAATAAATATATTTTCATCAATAATGTATTAATGTTATTTTTTTTAGTATTTCTATACATTGAAAACAAAAAACATGGATGTTTCCTTTTATTTACTAGGGATATGATATAATTATTCCATCCTTTTACATTATATAGTTTATTTGTGATTGTGATAAATATTTTTGGAAATACATTTATTTTCCATGTGTTATGAAATGATGATTTTTTATGAAATTTTATTACATTTCACGAGCTATGATGCGAAGAATATTTTTTGGACATAAATGTATTGTTTAAATTATGTGACTGGTGGGAAATAAATTACATATCCCTCCAATTAAATAGGTAATTATTAATATTCAATGAGTTCAACATCTGCATGGGATGTTATCCCATACATACAAAACGGAGGGTACACTGGAGGTAATACCAAGACAAAAAGAGTGTCCATTAGATTTTATCCTATGATTAATTAGGTATATGGTTGTTTAGAACAAGGTTAACATGTTATGAATGTCATGTTTTGTGGCAATGTTACTATATTTTCTATACATGTGTCAATTCAAAAAACATATATCTTATATCATTGTTATGTTATCATGGGTTATTTAATTTTATTACATTACGAGTCATATATTCCGAATAGCCAATATTTATTCCATGGATTTTTATTATGAACTATTATATATCGGGTACAATTTCAAATGATATTATCACATTCATATAACATTAAACTCATGTTATGTTAATATTTCACTTTTTTACCCTTACTAAGAATGTGATATAACCTTTTCTTATATTTTCATTCCCAAGGTCATAAAGAAATGTGTTATGTATGATGTTTCTAAGATGGTTGATATCCCGGAGAAACTTAGTGGAAGATGATGTAGTTCACTTTGAAAAAAAATTTCCATGTGTCCTTATTTCCAATGATAACTGGCATACATTATTCGAGAATTGATCATTATTTTATATAATTAATACACATCTAATATGATGTAACAACTATGTATGAAAAATGTGTTTTACTATAATCATTTTGGATATAATTAATTAAGAGAAATAAGGTTGAAATATACAAGATATAATTCAACTCAAGCTATGTCTATAATAAATTTATAGTGGTTCCCCTTAGACATACCAATTCCTAGTATATCTTCTTGAATTTAATGAAAATATTATTTATAGATTACATCAATCTACTCGTGGTAGTCTTTTTAAATAACACTCTTACATATTCTAATATAATGGAAGAGAATAAATATAATTTGAGGATTGTATTTAAGACCTGGAGGAAGGTTATTTTTTTTACCAAAATTAGAAAGCAATAATTATGGATATAGAGAGTTTCATTATTTTGTCAAATAATATCAATATAGGGTATATCAAAGGATTCATCAAAGACAAATTATATTGAATAATATTCTAGAAATACCAAATTGAATGAGATCCATTTTTTTCTTCGGTTTATAAATGCTAATGATGCATTCTATAGACTTTTCATGAATATATATAGAATAATCTTGTTTAATTATAATAGATATAGGTTCAATTGGATATGTTAATGTGATGAATATTTAAATGAACCAAATAGAAGGTTGGACAGTGCACCTGTGCACATGCTACAAAGTAATGGAGAAGGTTTTTTAATCTATAGTAATTCATTGATGAAGTTACTTGTATTAATACTCATGATTAATATTATAGTGATACCATATTCCTCACATCAATTGAATATTAATATGTAAAATTACGTGACACAAGATTTGGAGTGGGAAAAAGTATGTTTTCTATAAAAATATAGATCAATTATCAGTAAAGTGAAACAAGTGATGTATATATGTTTCATAAAATATTTCTATATACATTCACATATATAGAGTTAAATATTAATTATATGAAATGCTATAAATTTATTAAATATCATGACTACTCAATACATTACCCCCATATGATGGTGAATAGGGTGGTTCATGTTATGTGTTAGAAGGACCATGCGTTTTTCCTAGCGATGATGGAAAGTGATATAATAAATAAAAATATCTGGAGAATCGACTAGAAAATCCTATGATGTGGAGAAATATCCTCTCCTTCATTTATTAATGTTCAACCATCCATCCATGTTTGTATTGAACAGGTTCAAAAGGATTATTTGCAACTGAAAATAAATTTGATAAATTTTTATACATCAAACCATTACTGTGATGGAATGATAATGATTTTAAATTATTTATGTGTCCAATAAATAGAGATCTAAAATAGTTATTGGAAAATATCATAGTTCATGATTGTCTTTTCATCCATAAAATATTAATATGTATAGATAAATAAAATAGTATTTCTTATAGTACATCATAAAGTGAGTGATTGGGGAGTATTTATCTTGGTGATTAATAATCCACTATGTTATGACTGACTAGTACGATTCTAATGGTCTGTTCCAACCATTACACAAAATATAATGGATATTAGAAAATTTAATCATACATTACATCTTATAACTCTCCAAGATATAAAAAGGAATAATTTTGTATGGGTTATAGTTGATTTTGTTTTGATATTGGAAAACATCACTGTTATTAGAGAATATTTCTTTCTTGATCAACAATCATGACTATACATTAAAGATGTAGTCAGGATTCAATTAATATAATATTTAATTGTATTAAACTAAGATTTGTGATTTTTAATGACGTTCTAGAGAATTGATTCAAAATATTTTAATAAAATTTTTGTCAGTAATGTTTTACAAAATCATCAGAATGATGGTAAGTCTAAGAGGATGATTGAAAACCTTGAAGATATGTCGATATAATACATTATTTTTTTAATGGTGGTTGTGATCAATACCTTTATTTTTTCATGTTTTCAAAATACAATATGGAACACTCAAGAATTCAGAGGGAACATAATGAATCCCTTTATGGAATGAAGTACAGAACTCCAATTTGTTTGGATGGAGTTGGAGGAGGAAATATATATATATATATATATATATAAGCTAGCTAAGATAATAAGAGAGAGGGGAGGAGTTATTTTGAAATATTTGTTTCATCTCATGGTCAATAGAATTGTTATTTTGTTAAACAAAAGATGTATGTATAGTTCCAAATTTCTATTAAGGTGTTAATATAGGTATCTACATTGAATAAGGTTATTAAATTTTATGTATAATAAATTTATCCATAGATATATCGGGAATTTTAAGATAATTGATCTAACTTGGAAGGTATCCTATCACTTAGTGTTTCCACCAAATATCACATAATTGTATGATATGTTTCATGTGTCACTTTTGAGAGGGTACATACATGATCTATCACTTGTACTTCACCAAGTAGTTATACCTATGGAGAATTATTCTTTAGGAATAACTAATAATTATTTGTTTTGTAAATATAATGTTATGAAAAACAAGCCCACTGACATGTTTAATGTGTTATAGTGAAACCATAAATTTTTGGTAGCTGCATTATAACCCAAGGAATCATTGATGAAAAGTTATCCACATATTTTTATATTGGGGTGATAGAATTTTGATGGTGAAATTTTAACAATGGGGTAGAATGTATCATCTCAAAATTCTATGATATATTTTAGATTAATAAAATTTGATAATTTTTATTGCATTTTTTACATGCAACACCAAGTTTAAATGAACTATTATAAACTATTAAAATGTTATTCTTTAATCTTCTCAAAATAACCTAGTTATTTAATTGATTAGTATAAATAATATTAACAACATTATGAAATATATATAAAATTTATTTCTGTAAATAAAATTTATTGACTAATTACAAAAGAATAGTAACCCAATTTTAATAAAATCATATCAGGATTAGGTAACATATTTTTTAAATAAGATTATTTTTATTGGTATTATGATTTCTTATATAAGAAAATATTTTGTCCCCTAATAAAAAGTTATAATAATAAAATGTGTTGATAGTTTATGAATAATATTTCATATTATATTTTTTGAATATTCTGAAATGAAGATAATGAAATTTGATGATTAATGCAGTTTTTTTATGAAATGTTTTTATGGTCATGATGTGTATTTAACATAGTAAATTATGTAAATAATTATTCATTAGTTTTATTTTTAATATTATTTGATTATATTTCCATTAAATTATTTTTATATACATGTAATATTTTTTTAGCGGCCATTAAAAGAATTTAAAACTATTATTATTCATGAAAATTCATTTTTCTATAAAGTATTTTTGTTTCATCATTAACAATTATTTTAAAATGAATTTCAATAATTTATCGGAAGTTAATCATTTAAAATGTATTTCATATTTTGAATTTGGAAAATTAATATAAATTATTATGTTTAAAACAATATTTATTCAGGAAGAATAGTAAATCATTAAATATTCATTACCACGGTTAGGGTTATAATTTTTTTTAATAGGTGGGTTAAATTAAGGGATAACAATATTTATACCACATAAAAACTGTCTAAATATTTTTGGATGAATATATTTTGAACTAATCTTATCTAAGAAAATTTTAATTTGACCTCACAAAATTATATTAGATATGTTGATTCTAAATAAAATATCAATTTTAAATTATCTTACTATTGAATAGTTATCTACTTAGTGACGCATGTAGAACCAAGTGACTTTATATTATCTAAATCTTATATGTAATAACATAGTTCCCTAGGTTAATATTCTCATATTTTTATCCAAATTCCATCCTAAAATGGTTTTGGGTGTATGCCAAACGAGGTCTCTCAACGAAGAGCTCATTGTTTAACCGGGCTCTTTTAATGTCTCTTTCTTCTTTTAATTTTTATAAATATATTATATTCATCCATATATAATAAATCCAATATATTCAATATAAAAATAATTTTTTTTATGATAATGGGAATACCATTTTATATATTTATCACATCGATTTTAAAATGATAATGTTGCTTATTGGTACGTGTGGACAACAACCTCCATGAAGCAATTTGATTTTTTTATCATTTTAAACATACATGGATAGTAATAATAATATTATTAATAATTATATATACTATTTATGATATACGTATTTATCTATGATATTAAATTATTATTCATCATTATTTATGTTCATTAATTGAAAAATGAAAACATCACTTATGCGTACATATGGACTATAATCTCCAATAAGGGATGAAATTCAGTTTTCCTCACTATTTTATATGAATTGTTATAAATTTTCTATAATGAATAATATGATACTTTTTTCTTGGTTATAATTATATATATGACTAAACCATGTTCATGGTGAAATTATTGGATAATCAAACTGAAACATGTCTTGAAAAAAGGCCAGTTTTCACATGAATATTAATTTTAATGGTCATATTGAATATAAAATAAAAATTTGAAATTATAATGCAGTGATGTAAATTAATTTACCTATGAATATAGATCTATAATATATTTATAATCATTATATATTTACCATATAGTAATATTGAACATGTATGGAGTAAGGCAAGACGTGGGGTAACATATTTATGTTACAAACTCATTTCATTTCAGGATTTTCTATATTGAATTAAAATTGGCCGAAATTATATAATAATTATACATTAACCACAAAAATTTTCTTTTACTTTTGTTATTTATAGGTTTTTTGTGTTCTCATTTCATTATCCACTCTTTGGTATATTAAATTCTAGAGAAAATGTTCTCATTAAACGTTAGTCATATTTCAATTTTTTCGATAAAATATTTCTTACTTGTCCATACTATTAAAAATATTTTATGGATGTATTTTCATAGAAAAATATTGTTCTTAAATGTTAAAGTTCACTAAATATTTCATTTTATGTTCTTTTTATAAAAGGAATATTTTTATAAAAAAATTTCCAAACAAGTGGGTTTTGACTTTTTGAAAATGTGGGAAAACAATTTCTGCTTCTAGAATACACATTATGAAATTATTTTACAAATATAATGATTTATTTTATTTTTGGATTCCATTGAAAGTTTAATTTATTATTTTAAAATAAAATTATATTATTTTTTTCTGAGAATTTTTATTATAAATTTTACCAAAAGAGAATAAAATATTACAAACATTATCAAAGAAATGATTTATGGATATTTTGATTATAATTTTTCATATATTCCTAAATACTTAATGGATTGTTATTTTTCATTAAGGATATCCAATTATTATAGAATTTATATTTATATATGACTTATGGTTCTAATCTTCGGATTATTACATGAAATACATTTCCATCCAAAGAGGTATTTAAGATATCGCGAAATAAAGAATTATTTTATGATCTCATTCACTTATTTTTATTAGATATATTATTATTATATGAGTTGAAATTCTTAATAAACATAAATATTTTAAATTTGTTTATATATAATGATAAGATGAATGTTTTATGGTCTTATGGAACATATATGTATGATTTTAATTATTTCATAGGTGGGATAAAATTATATATCCATTCATTAACATTTTTAAAGAACGTTATCTAAATTGATAAATGTGACTATTAAATTGATAAAACCTATTTAAGTAATATACTGTGTCCAATATGATATTCTTGGGAGAAAGCATGACTAAGAAAATATTTTAATGGGTATTTGACCTAATGCACATTAAGGCCTTTGTAGTGATCTTTGATTATGAATTGATTTTTAATGCTTATATTCATTGGAAAAACTTATGCCTCAAAATTAGAAAATGTTATCATGGATTATTATTGATAAATGATGGTTTCACACTATTATTTATTATGTAATTTTTATATATAATATTATTCAATGACTATATATTTAATATATTTTACTGATTGGTGATGAAATTTTTATGTTATAATCATGTTCGTATACCATTATTTGTATACACACTTATGAACATTGATTGATATCTCTGATGTTTACCCTTATTGAGCATCTGATCTCATCATTTCATGGTTTCCAATCCCCAGTTTATAATGTAAGTGTTTAATTAGGTTATATATAAGAAGTGTACAAAATATAATAAACTATATAAGAACTATTTAATATATTTCTAAAAGTAATATTTTTATGTATCTATATTCAAAACACTCTAATCATTTACTTTACATGACTGTGTAATATTGTTAAATTAGGGGAGTATTATTCTACAGTAATAAAATATTTATATATTTTATTCTATTATCACCTTATACCCACTCTATATTGGTCAAGAAAATCCTAAATATGAGGTACGATATACTTTATCTTGATCGTGGTCTTGTTAAAATCATGGTAATCAATGCAGATATATAATTATTATTTTATCTTCTTAAAATGTATGACCAGTTCTTCCCGTAATATATAACTTGATCATATAAACCCCTATAGTAAATTTTCTTATTTTTTTATCGCTAGTTATTATAACTCAATAAGGGTGATCCTATATGAAGTCTTTGAGAAAGGTCTATCACCAAGTCTGGGATATATGGAAATATCACCATCAATATCATTGGATAGACCAATGAAATATTCCAGGAATACATCGATATATTCACTACAATACGTGAATCATTGATATTGGGTATTTTCCCAACCATTATAGTTATATATCTCTCATTTATAAGAAACAAGAACCATTGAATAGAATTTACTTCCATTGGGAGTTCACATTCATCATTTCCTCGAATGATGATCATAGGTAGATTTAAAATCTGATATGTAACTTCCCTAACTAATAAATTTATATGGGCCACAAATGGAATGAGATAATAAATTTTGAAATTCACCCCAAACTCGGTTAAATATAGAATAATAAAATTTTCAAGAATCCAATTTCCTCAAATATAATTCGTAGTGGAGTTGTAAAATTCGTAATAAATCATCTAATAATTTTTATTTATCATTGATAATTCAATATATAACTATTGGGGTTTTGAAATTATGTTATTAGAAAAATTATCTTTTATATAAATGAGTGAGTAAAACCAAGATAAAATAAGATGTTTTATTTTTTTTACTTGATTGTGAGTGTTCCTTTCACCAAATCATTTTAGGTTACCCAATTATATTATTATGATTTAATAATTTTACTTTTTCTCCCATGGATTTAAATTTTTATGATGATAGTTATAATCATTAACTATTTCTTCTGTATTGTTTCTTTTACAAGGACCAAACAAATCATAATTTAATTTTAATAGTGAGGGTGATGAATTAATATTTTCCTTCATTTAACCAAAATCATTATTTGACAACCTTCTATCTCATTAACAGTGTTTTCCTCAATTTCCTTTTATTACACATTTAATGAAATTATATATTCCTTTGACATGTATTTCCCCATTCTTCATCCAATATTTTTGGAAAATAAAAATTTCATTTTATTTCATCTAAAGGCTTCATTATTGCCATATTTTACAAGATACTCTATTTATCACTTACTGTCCCAAAAAGTGAGAGAGTATAAGAAATCATACAATTGTATTTATACCATAAAAGATGAGAAAAAATATTTTTCATAGTTAACAAAGTCCCTTATAGCTAATATTATCAAGAGCCTTTTTTAAAGACACTAATTATTTATTTGATTCCTATTTCATGATCAATGATAAAAAATAAACATACACAACATAACAATAAATGTTTTTTTAGAGGTATTAAAATATTCAACCTCCTTTCTCCTATCTCCTAAAATTCATAATCCATATTAATATGATATTTCTGGGGAATGTATTTTGTGAATAATATATTCTCAAAATCAATATATCATATGGGTTTAATCTCTTCCTCTTTCATAGTGTTATTCATGAGAGGCCTCCATTTATCAACATAACATTTTAATTAATAAATGTAAAAAACAACAATTTCTTGCTTTGATAACAGACGAATGAAAAATCTATTTTCAACCATAATGATCTCTTTCTCAATAATTAGGGGATTAGATAACCCATTATATGATGGAAGATGTGGTTAAATAAAGGGCTAAATTATGATTGTTCCTTACATTGAGCATTTATAAGAATGACAGGATTTATATAATTTTTCAAGGCTTAATAATCATTGGGTAGAATGAAAAAAATATTTTTAATTCTAGATCCCACTTCAATTAGTTTCTGATGTGGGTAGTATTAGTACTTCTCATTACATATTTTGTTCAATTTATTCCTCTAATTTATAAAAATTAAAAAAACTTTAATGGTTCATGTGATAATTTATAAATAACTAGGCTACGAAATCATATCATAAGTAAAATAAATCATGGGGTTTACAAAATTATTACACCTTCATTCCAACTTATGAAATTGAATATTCCCACTATATTAATTTTTTACATGGGTTTTTTTGTTATGTACACATTTGTTTAATAATATAATCACAAAAAATAAGTAAACACTGCTATAATAACAACTAAATTGATCCTCACCATAAACAAATACGTTATAAATCATTTTGATAATTTGAAAACTACATATCCAATTTACTTTTACTATACATGGATAAAGGATTTGTTTACATACTGATCATATAAAAAAACAAATTTCAACTTCCCTACCATTTACCATAACATATCTTCACATTAGAAAAACTTTTTTTAAAAATCACACATAATATCATTCTATATAATCTTGGGAATGGAAGAATAAGAAAATTTTAAACTCAAAATACCAATATAGAGAAAAATATGAAATTTCAATTGAAGATAATAAGAGTGGATACATGGATCATCTGTCCATAAGAATATAATCAATCTGATATAATATAACATAATATATTCATTCCTAAAATAAATGAATCGAAAATCATCAATTATTATATTAATGATGTCCTAAAAACCAAGATTTATAATCCAATAAACATCAAACATGATAGCATAGGTCTCGAGATTTGGCATAATAGTCCCGCATAAACATAAACATTTGAATCATTGTTTTTTTGGAAAACTATTAAAATATTCAGCAAATAATGTTCTATGATAACCCCCTTATGAATTTATATTAGTCTTGGTCTAACCACTAATATACCTTTTGGGGCCTATTTTAACTACCAATCCACAAATTGGGTTGGTATAACTTCTAGTGAACACTTTTGATCCCATGAGTTATAAAAAATTATCCATTGAAATATAGGGATATTACAGACCAATAATTAACATTATGATAAACTATATACATGTATTCTAGAATTATATAAGGCAATTTATCATATTTTTTCATAACCTAATAAACCTATGTGAAAAAATAGTTTTATAAAAATATCCCTAAAACATCAACACAAAATGAATGTGTGAGGTATCATTAAATAATATCCCTAGTGAATAATAATAATCATTAAAGGATATATATATAGATTGAAAATACTTTTATTAAATCATAAAAAATATCCACTGAAAAAAATAAGGGGATTTATCCATTAATTTTAGTAACTACAAAAAATTAAAAATTTCATGAAAAATTTTAATCAGATTTTGTTTTAAAAAAGGATAAAATATATAAATGAACCTTATTTATGAAAACTAATTAGGGTTATGGGGAAAAATTCAATTTGTAATGGATAAAAAATAATTCTTTTCACACTTTTGTAATGAAATGTATTTATGACCTATAGAAAAAATGTCATGAGGCATCTATTGAATAATTTATAAAGTATATGAGAACATTCATGAAATAATATAACGAGTATGGACATGGAAAAAATATGTTTTTAAAATACATCAAATCTTTTAAAATAATAATTTAAAATAAAACCCCTTTGGTATATTAAAATAAAAACCCCCAAGAAAAAAAAGAATATGAGAAGGAACTGAAAATAACACGATTATTAATTGAATCTTGATATAATATAGAATTTATTCCACATAAAAACTATATAAATTATAATAGGTGATAATATAAAATTGGTCTCTATGATGGGTAATTTTGAAAAACCCTTTGCCTCAAATTTCTTCTTACTCTGATGTCCAAAAATTTCCCTGTAATATACATTTAGGATTATTATTAATATGATTAAAAATATTGCACCTAGTTAATTTACATTATAAAATATATTTATTATTCCTTATGACCCATATTAATTATTTATTTAAAAAAAATTATTTCGGTGTTAACCATTCGCTTTCCCTTATATATTTCAGTTTGGCTCTTTCGAAGCATGAGTTATGTTCGTGGATTCATCAAACAAAATGTTTTTCCTTCATCAATATGTTTTTATTATATATTTTTATAGTCCCATAACAATTTCATTGAACTAATTATGATAGTCCACATGTAATATTTAGAAATTCATGTTTTAATGATTATTATGTTAAAAAATGAAATGTTTTATTTTGGTAAATAAACTATTGGATACCAATATACTAGATTAATAAAACAATTAATTTATTGGTATTACAATTTATGAAATGTATTTATGTTTTTTGAATCATTTAGGACAAAAATATTATATCATCATTCATATAAGTGGTAAAACAGACCAAAATAAGAACATGTTTTAAAAGTTTAATAAATCAGAACATGTTACTTTATAACAATAATATAAATTTTATATAAGATTAAATTCTAAAAAAAATTTAAATAAAAATCAAATTAAATAAGTTGTATATGAAGAATATATAAATCTATAGTCAGAAAAAAGATACTACTTATGTTGTGTTCTGGAATAATTTTATAAATAGTCTCTTAGAAATAAGTGGTTTAAGAAATATTCATGGGACAAAGACTTCCCAAAAATGAGAGATGATTTTGAGGGATAAATTTTCGTAAGGTATTCCATCATATTTATAACGAAATGTGTTTGTTGAGGTGGGAGGATGAGAGGTCCTATTAAATATTAGTGATTTGAAATATTTTACATACATATTTACTAAAATAAAATGTAATTCATACTAAGACTGAGTGGCATAAAAATATCATGATTTCAAATAAAAGTATGACGAATATAAGAAACAACTTAGCCATTATAGTTTTGTTAATGTTTTCTAATTTTTTTCTGGTTTGTCCCATAACTAACCACTTTAACCATTTTAATTTTACCGAGGTGATTAAGTTAAACAATGATAAATTATTATATCAAAAAAATGTGTTAGAAGATATATAAATGAAAAAAACTATAATTGAGTGAATTTTAGTTTGAAATTAAATTCAAACAAATATGTCAACCTCAAAAATTAAATTATAAAAAAAATATTCTTATTAAACCACATTTTATAAAATTAAAATGTTTAAATGGAGTTGAAATTAAAATTTCAAATTTAAAATAACATTCAACATAAGTAATAAAATAATTTCTCAAAAATAACCTTAAATTTTATATATTGAAATATTTGAATTGAAACCAAATAATTTCTCAATTAAAAAAGAGTGATATTCCATTAAATAATATTACTAATGTTTGAAATGAACCTGTGAGGGAGGTCATTTCTTTAACCTTAAGCAAAAATAAAATATTTCGATAGGACATCATGTATCTCTATATTAATATTTTCAAATGTTATAACATCATAACTATAGATTCACTATATATTATACCAATAAAATGGTATCAATTTCTCTAAGAAATAAAATTTCTCTTACTAAATAAAGACCCTCAATCTACCTGATCCATATCATATAGCATACACATAGGAGAAGCTCATGGTCACCATGATCGATAGGCATTCCTTCTGCACAGAATCACTCAATCATATTGATTTGTATGATGACTATGAAAATAAAAATTATATAATATTTGAAATAAAATCCCCACAAAATAAATCATAGAAAAACACTAGGAATGAAATATTAAAATGATCATATGTTTCTAAAACAATAAGAATTTATTACAAATAATCCTAATCAATCATATAACTTTCTTCATAATAATAATTGACAAATTATTTATAATCATCAATGATTGTTTCATTCTATGGAATAAGTTTTAACAAACTCCAACATTCTAATTACTCAATTTTAATAATAAATAGTAAATTAAGAGAAATTAGCTTAATATCACCCAATTAACATAGTATATCTCTTCATATTCTTCTGATAATAATCATGAAATTATACTATACTAATGTATGTAGTTATTCGAATATATCATGAATCCTTGGTGATCTATATTTTCAGTTTGTAGCTCACAATATCAATATTAGAATTATCATATTCTCATTCTATAAAGTAAATACTATTTATATTAAACATTATGTTGAATTAAATTTCAACATGAGTGTATTTTGATTATAAAAACAAAATATAAGGGGGATATCTGACTCATAAATATCTAATTTTTTTAAAAACAAGAACATTAATGAAAAATTAAGACTGACACACATTATAAGAATTATCTCTATGAAAATAATAAATTCTAATGAAATTAATTTTTCTATTTTATTAAAAAAATTATATGATTAAAAATATTCTTTAATTTTTCGCACCATTAAAATATAATTATAGCAATTATGAAAAACTTTAAAAAAATATTAATTTTAAAAAAACATTATACACTTTTTTTATTTTTGAAAAAAATAATACTGAAAAATATTAATCTACATAATAACAAATAAGATTTTGTATCTTCAAAAATAATTCTCTTAAAAGTAATAAATATTTTTAATATAAAAGAAAATCTCTTCCTTTGATTTAGATTACCTACCCCACATAAATTGTTTTGATGGGATCTCTTAAAATAGGAAATAAATCCCATTTTTTCCTTTTAGATAAGAAAAAAACTACTATTTTATAATATTATTTGAAAACCAAAAAATTCATAATATCATTCATGGAATCATAAAATAGAATCATCTATTAAATGAAAAATTATAGATTCTATGAATCACAAATTAGTCCTTTTATGGATTATAGAATAAAATATTCAACATTTTCCTTGTAATTGAATTTCGAAAAAAATCAACAAATTTATATATTGATATATAATAAAAATTAGTTAACATTATTTCATTTATTTAATATTATAATCTATGTATAAAAATATAAAAAAATATATCTCATCTTTTGGGATTATCATTATTGTTCAAGAAGTTTATCTTCTTGGAAAAATTTCTTTTGATACTCTTCTCTGAAACTTTCCTCTTGATAATAAAAAATATGACACATCATTTCCATATAATTATTCTATATAACCACATAATTACTATAAGTATCATTTTATTTTTGTATGTCAATAATAACCCCACATAAATAATTAATTAGTACACTATCATATTTATATCACTTACATAGAATACTAAAATTATGATATAGAGAATCACATTTCCCATTGATGGACACGTTATATTTTTCATAGGATTTAATATATAAATATAAAAATTTATAACACTAGGAATGAATATTAAATTATTATTTAAAATTCGTTAAATTTAATATTACTTCAGCTACTCAATGAAAAACATGCTTCAGATATTATGAAATTTAACTACTATGTAATTGAACATGAATTTCATTAACCGTAGAATTTAATCGTAGTGTCATATGTTTTATTCTATCTAAATTATTCCATAATTTATTCTATTAATATATCTTATGATCATTTAGTTAAAATATTGATCATTAATACTCTTCAGATAAGCTATTATATTCTTCTTTTAAACACTAGCTTCATGTTAATCTGTGGGATATATTTCTTTCAATGTAGTGTCACAGATAATATTTTTGTGTTCAAAAAAATATCCAACATCAATCCCATTATGACCATAAATTTCAGATAAACATATCAATAAGATTTGATATTAGCTTCGTTAATATGAACAAGAAATAGTCATTTCAACCAATTAATAACGCGGATTTTAAAAATATCCAAATGAGGATGAAGTTGCTTCTGTTAAAGTATGAGCTGGTGACTCTTCCTATGAAATATCCCTTTCAACAAGATTATCTCTATTTTTCCTAATTATTATTCAATTTTATGGTGCATTCATTTCATTTGAACATCTTCCCTATCTATGGGAATATTTGTTGTTGGAATGTCCACCGAAGGAACTCCTAGTTGATGATCTTCAACTGAAGCAACATTTGGAAAATTAACATCTTTGTACATTATTTCATTATCCTTAGTAATAGTTTCTAATAAATCATAATTATGTTAGGATAGTTATGAATATATTTTATGTCTAGTTTTCTCTATCTCCATCCATTTTCTGGTGACGTCATATTATCTATTTTTTAGCTACATCTCAACATTAAATTCACTAATTATATCATGTGTAATGAATAAAATTCCATAGAATTATAGAATATATTTTTATTTATCTAATTTGAATGTTTGAGATAGCTTGTCTAACATGCTACACCATGAAAATAAAAAAACAATGATATACTAAAAAATTGTTATTTCTAAAATATAACCTTATAACTACTATATTTAATTAGATTGTCTAAATTATAGTAACCACATTATGAACTATAGGAATAATTTCATTACTGAAGAAAGTTTTATTTTTTTATTCATTATAAATAAGCACTAAATTTTTAGAGAATACATTCTTCATTTGGAAAATAATTTTTCCTAAAAATGGGTTTTATAATTTTTATGATAAAATATTATATTTTATTCCACTTTTATAAATTTTTTTATTTAAAAAAGGTAACTATTTTTTGAATTATCATTTCAAAATTAGCTTCAAGTTATTTATTGTGATTTTTTGAAAAACAATAAATTTTCATCAAAAGTGGTGAAATATTGATATTTCTAGAAAAATGCCTTTTCTATTAAAGTATTTACAATTTTCCATTATTTTAATTGATTTTAGAATGTTATTTTTTGCCACACAATCCTGAATCACCATTTTTATACCAAATTTCCACATGGTATCATGTTCCCAACACATGCCCAACAAGTTTTTGACTAGTAGTGAGGGTCTGAATGTCATCAGTGGGGAGACTATAACCATAGTATAAACAAAGGGAACCATAAATAATAACATTGATAATTAATAAATAGTACCAAAACATATGTAAATGTATGTATCTTAACTCACAGATAAGTATAATCCATATTTCCCCAAGGAGCAGGTTAAAATAGTGATATAACAAGAGAGAATAGAAAATAAAATACTTCCATATCACTTCAGTGTCCATCCTGATACAACCTTCGAGCACGGTTCTCCATCTCTTAACATAATATTTTTTGGTCCCTTTTTTAGTATCCTAGATCCAAATGAAGACCATAGGAATGTAGATATTCTCATGTCGTGAGTGAGATAAACCTAGTATGACACCACCAACGCATCCATAACATGAGTTAAAACATCTGATATTTTATGTTATGATTTCTATAAATAAGAAAAATAAAAAAAAATAATGTTCTAAGTGTCCATATGTTAATCAAGTCACCACACACCCAAGAACATACATAGTTAGTTTATTTGAAGGAAATTTTTTCATATTATAATTCATGAACATTAGTTGAAGAATATAAAACCACTTGTATCCCATAGAGACTATCATGATAACTAGTCACATGTCATGAAAAGGTTTTTCAAGTCCCATATCATTCAAAGTGATGCCATAAGGATGTCTTATTTTGATATTATCTTTATTTAGGCCACATGGTCATTATATCTTGGCACCATTTCTCCAGTCAAGTCACCATAGAGCATCATTCCCCTCTTTTACCTCTTACTTCAGATCAGACAAGACCATCATGCACCAACTACAGGATATAAAGAAATCATGATCCATCATCTAACAATATATTGTTTTCATGTCACCAATATTATCTTAATATTCCTTCACTTTATGTCTATTTAGCCATGAAAGGTATACTTATTAATCAATAACATTCATAAAATAACAACATAAAAATTTCAATATAAAAACATTAAAAATGTGTCATAAAAAATAAAGGAATATTCATAGTAGAAAAAAGTGATAAATATTTTCACATCACATAGATGTGATCATATTTGAATACAGTCTCATGGGCTATACACACAGATGTGATCAGACGTATATTATAGTCCCATAGGCTATGAGCACAAAAAAACACAAGTAATTATGATCAAGAATGTTTTATAGAATATAATAACAAATTTTTATATCATTCTAACATTTAAAATGCATGGGCTCCATAAGGTGATAAATATCCTACCTCAAGATATTTGATGTGAATGTTAAGGTTCATCTACTGTGTTTCCCCCTAAACAACATTTTTATTCTAATGAGAAATATATGGATTATAAATAATTCCTATAAATTATTCAAAAATAGTAAAACCTAGGTTCTAGATCGAGTGTCAAGAAGGATTCATGCCAAGGGAATTGATTCCCATAACCATACCTAATGTTCAACACCACCAATTTTTAAATTCACGTATTTAGGAAGAGTGGTCCCTCATCCTTAAGAACAAATACCAATGAATAAGAAAATTGGGTTACCATGAATGTGAATCAATAAGAACAAGTCCCAAAATCCCATTGTAAAATATTCAACAAATATTGATCAGGGAGTGTTGATAAAATCTGTGTTCTCAATATTTTTAACTCAATCACATAGTGGGTTTCTAGGTTTTTTCAAGTAGAATCGGGATAGTCATATGGATATGAAGGAATCAACAAGTAGTAGAATATCGAGATTAATAGATGTAATAAGACACTCTAAAAACATTAAAATACCATTATGATGATTTTATGTGTTTCCCCATAAAAGAAACAATATTCAAGAATAATTCAATTTATTTTGACCATTTCAAAATGAATGTGACCATAAAAATAGCTTCTATGATGGGCTCACAATGGTTGAGGTATTCATAATCCCATGAGTCCTAACACAACTAGTTCTATGAAAATCTTCAAATATCATTATGTTTTCCCCCCACCACATCTTCCACCGTGGTTATGCTGAGGTCTTTTATGTTGTGTGTCATAAAAGAACCTACAACACCTCACACCCACAACTACAATAAGATCAACTATTTCCAACCATCCATTTTTTACACTAGGTTTAATTAGGACCACATTCGATATCAAAAAAATCATTTTGTTTCCCATATATTGAAAATTGGTTGAAACCCCATTATTATACTTCCAAAAACTATTAAAAACCCACTAATCATGATACATCATGGATAACCTGGATACGTATAAGTAAAGTATTGATTATAGTTATTTATATTTATGAAAGATAATTATTAGGTTTTACACACACACACATTACAGATATATCATACATGAAATGAATTTATAGGGATTGAGCCTAAACATCTGAGGCCATCTATCTTGAACAACATACTAATACTTCAATGTTTCCTACTAGATCCATACTTGCTTCTAGGAGACACAAAAATGTATAAAAATGATCCCCTACAACACATTGTTGATCTAGTTTAAGATCAACACCATGACTAACACAAAAGATAAATCTTCTTCATCTTAGTATCTTTATAGTCAATCACATGTGATCAATCAGGAATGTTACTACGAATATGTTAAACACAAAGCACATCATATATTCCTTTAGAGCATCTTCAATGGTTGTGTTGATAAGACACTACACTGATATATTTAGTGATATCCAACAGTCCCACTAATTGTAATTCTAGAATCCCTTTCATCCAATCCTGACAATTTCATAACCAATATAACAATTTTTAAGAATCTATATAACCCTAGTTGAACTTTATACTTCATATTTTATGGTAAAAAAACATTCACTGCCTTTATTGAATGTTACCCAATGACTTATTGATCAACTAAACTCTTTTAGACGTATCATGTACCATAATTATCCTAATAAATTTCATCTCTCCAACTTTATGTCATCGTAGTATTGAGTGTCGTGATCATCCCTAGAGTGCGTCAAATGGTTTGAATTGATTAGAATCCAAGAAATTCTTTTTATACATGAACTATACCATATCTAGATGATTATACCAATATACATTGAAATATAGGAGGCATTATCTTGTCACATCATCTAATATTTGGGTTTTCATCTTTATTTATCCACTAGTATATAGATAATACATCGTACATAGCTTTAACTAATTTCTTAAATGATTTTATAAATGATAAAAAAAACTATGACATAAAATGTGTAACCCAATGTGATATAATTATGAATGGAACATCATGTAATCTTACGATATTTAGAACATTTAGCTTCCCAAAATCATCAATAGGGTGATTCTACAAAATTGATAATAAACATCCACATTTATCAAATGATCAACCATAAAAAATATGATATATATAATCCCCATGGTCCTAGATAAACCCATCCTGAATTCCATCATTATGTCACACCACTTCCTTAACTACAGTAGAAGTGGATAAAGAAAACATCCAAGTTGCTGATACACACCCTTTTGCATTTGGTATGTAGGATATCATGAAGCAAATCTAATAACATATCTATTCATATCTATCCACCAAAAATGATGTCTTATGTCATCATAGATCATATTTTACCCTAGATACAACAAAAAATTTGATTAATTTGATTCACTCATCTGATCTTTGATCATGGAATATGTAAGAAAAACTATCTTGAGTAAATAGTTCACAACTTCATCCCTTACGGACCATTCTAAAAAATTATCAACCACTACCATGCATTCTCATTATACCATGAACTCAGCGTATTAATCCATTCATGCCTTCATGTTGTTTAAAAATTATAATTTTTTACTAAAGGGTCATACGTAATATCATAATATTAATTCGATTCATCTATTTTTCACTTATAAATCAAAATCATTAGACAATATCCTATAGTGAAGGATTCAATGATCTTGAATCTCTAAAATTTTCTTGTTGAGATATTATGAAATAAAAATAACTTTACCTAGTAAATAATCCATCTCAAAGAGAAATTTCTATAGATATTCTACACAATATCTTTATGTTGGGTTTTTAGCCATCTGGAAGAAGATATATTAGAATATCTTATGGTCCTTATAAACAAAAAACCTCTAACCATTGTGATAATGTCACTAAAAAATCATAGCATGAAAAATATATGCTTAATCCAATTAATGTTTTGGGTAATTCCTTCATAAAGTTGTGAATTCCATGAACAATTGGCTACTACTTGATCCCCACACATTATCACATCTCCCAAACCAACTCTTTAGAAATAATAGTAAATTATATTTAATAACGTAATATGTATAAATGATAGAAGAAGAATCGGATCATTTCTTAAACTCCATAATCACATATATATATGAATATATTCATTCATACATCACACCCTTCTTTTAAATCCAATTAATTGGTTCTTCTAAATAGTATATTTCTTTCATGAAACATTAATAATACAAAGATAAGAAGTGGTTTCTCTTGATCTAAAACATTGTCCTGTGACATTCCCATGAAATCCCATATTCAACATTCCTCATGTTCATATAGATAACCAACTCAAAAATTATATGCATTAGGAACCACAACTTGAGAATGAAAAATTATCCTTTGACTAATGAGTATAAATTATATGTTCCCAATGATTTATAGGTATTATCTTTATGTCCTTGGCATCCATATCTGAATTCTTGAAGAATATCAAGATATAAACTCTAATATACACAATTATGGAGTTGAGATAATAATATAAATATTGTTCATGAGATCCATGAATCCCAATGGTGCATTTTTTATCCCAAAATTCATGAAAAGATACTCATGAGATATATATCCACTTATATAAATTGTCTAATTGATCTCCTTACCTCTAAACTGAAGATGAATGTATCTCAACTATATCTCAAACATGGAAAATAAATATTCTCATTGTGACCAATCAACCAAGTCCTCGATCCCCGGTAACAAAAGCCTATTTTTCACAACCACTTGGTTCCACAATGTGTAGTATATATAAAATGAAATACTTATATTGACCATATTTTATAACATAACAATATCACACCATGATGACATGATCATCTTGATAAAATTGTTCAGCTCCAAAAATATATGTTATATGTTGAGTATATTTAACTCATATAGTTCTATAATGTATGATAATGATAATATATAATGTTATATTAGAAATATTTTTATCTCATACTCAATTCATCTCTTGCAAGGGAGACTACAAAATCATATCGAAATGAATCCAATTATAGGACCATCATAGGTGGAAAATAATATGATATTATTGTCTCTATCAGAAGTGTTAAGCCTACCAAGATCCCGATAATAGATTTCACATGGTGCAGTATAAGTCCCACTATATCGATACCAAAATTACATTAATTGGTCAAAATGACTTTACCCCCATTTTGTGTTAGAGGGGATACACATCTCTTGTAGTAGTTGATGTGCACTTGAGAGCTAGAGATCCATTATATGTTGAAAAATAAATAAAGTATAGTCATTTACATGATCATGTGTCTTAGATGGGATTTTATAAAATATATACTTTGGAAAATCATAGTCATCTCTGAATATTCTCTACTTTTTTTCCAATAGTGCACTAATGGAAAGTAGCTCTGAATTCCCCTTAACTAGAGATCAAGACATGTAATTACTTTTAATGATTTAAATGAATGAAAATATCTAATAAAATAATTAAATATAAAAAGTGAAAAGGTGATCAAATGTGTGCCTAGAAAGGTATAAGGTTCCTCGACATAGTCAATCAAAACAAAGTCCTTTACCTAAGCTCATCCTTACTCAACTCCATTTCCCTATACTAGATATTCATGACTCGCATGTGTCATAATCATCTTAGGGGCATGAACATTCTACTGAGGACCCCTCATAGTCCAATGGATTATTTTCATCATCTAAATCAGATGCAAACGAGACCTCATACATGATTCCTTTTTATAACAAATATTATAGATACCCTATATTTCTAGGCCAAAGATACATTATCATAGGATTTGTAAACACTATGTGCTAATTCTGATAAATCTAACATTTGAAAATATAAGAAACTCATTCTCCCACATAATGTGTTGTTAAACCACTACACTACTTCTAATATATTCTAACACTCAAGAAAAAAAATCATATTCCTTAATATTATTAAAACAAGAAGTACCATTTTAATGTCCTCTGAAAGGTGAAATATATTGAACAACTCTCCTACTCTAGACCCTTGACATTGGTTATCACCGTATGAAGAACCTATGCATATGTTTTTAGTTCGAAGTTGCTAATCTGCGATCTCAACTCTAGAAAAAGTATAATATTAAACATCCATGAATTATAGTCCTCATTCCTATCAATGACATGTGTAAATAGAAGTAAATATAAGAAATATACTATTTAAGTAGACACAATCATCAACCCCAGAAAATATAAAATACCTTATTCTCTCAGTCTGGATTCCACATACTGACAAATAACTCCTCAAATTAATGGAATTTAAAGACCATCCCTATATGAATATCACATCTACCAACCTGAATCAAAATACATATCCACCTTATTTAATTTTTATAAAGAAAAAATGTTGGAATCATTAACTTTTAATCCTCTAAAGTCCCAACTAGATCAATGATCCTCTAATCGACTCCTATACATTAATTTTTATCATGGGGACCTATAGATCACTGGATGAATAAAGGGTTATAGTGATGAAATCCTCAATTATAATTAACCATTTTCTCATATTCCCCACCACCTATAACATTAAATGTATAGAATACTCTTGGAAGAAGTTGTCCTTATCCCTGTACCATAAGAGCGGTTGTGAGAGTGTTCTCATATACAATGGGTTGTATAACTGGAAAAAGTTTCATTATGATATTGAATTGGACTTCTCCTATAGGTATACATATAATACTACATTAAGGATGAGTTTTTAAAATTTCACCGTAAACATAAAACACCTAAATAATTTTATTTATAAAATAACCTATATAGTTCATAGGATTATTTAATGTAATTGCAGTAGAAATTTTTTATAAGGCTGTAGGTAATAGTTAAAAATAAATGCCCTTTTTATACTCATGGATAAAGAAAATTTCTATATATATAAAGATTATTCAGAGTTATATATATAACAACAATAAATGTAAATTTCAACTTACCAATGCCAACAAATATATATATATAAATAAGGGAATATATGTATCCCTAAACAATCATCACAAATAAAGGAATTTTATTAATGGACTATAATAAAAAAATCAATAGGATTATAACTATTACATTTTATCCTAATTTCCTAATCATGAAACATGACTTGTCTTAAATAATAAAAAACTTTTACATGATAACTTAATTAAGCTCAACAGTAAATTCTAAAACCATAACTATAATAGCAGTCCTAAACATGGTAACTTTGAGGAATGATACACATGCATCATCCATGCCCTCATAGAACTACTTTTATAGACTCTAACCTAGTATAAATCCATTCTACTATACCCCAAAAAATATTCATGAATAATGAAATTGGAAAAGATATATTTATATACCTAATTATAATTCCCCATACATAATCATAAAGTATATGATGCAGTGCCACATGTCCTCATGAACACATCTCTATATTCCAGAGGGTATAGACTAACAAAGAGGGTTGGAATACCCCATGTGTGGGAAAAACCAACTACATAAATAATTATAAGTTTAAATAATAACAAATAGTAACAAATAAGAATCAATAAATATTTATAAAAATTATTACATGGAATATATCTCAATTAATAAAATAATAATAACCCCCAAAAGTGGTAGGTCAAACTAGTGTATGGTAAAGAATGGTAAGTAAATAAAAAACTATGAAATCAATATGTACTCAATTCCAATATCTTCTCTAATCAATATTCCACATCTTCTATCTCTTTACCACTAGGGTGTTTCCTTGTCCTCTATCTATGATCGAAATGATTCCACTCACATTGCTAAACCCACGCATGATGTTACTTAAACCTAGTACAACAACATCAATTCATCTATAACACATGTTTACAAGCATATGAGTGTATGTAATAAATAATAAATAAACATAAAACCAACAACATTAAATCTTGTACCAAGTTTTCTTGTAATATCCTATCCTCAAAAAAACCTTGATTATAACTACATCATCTCCATAAACTATATTTTCTCATAATAGAAAAGAAGAACATAAGTTAACCTCAAGGTCACCACATATATCCCATTGCAACTAAAAGGCAAAAAATTATTGGGTCAAGGTACAAGGATATCATACCCTATCACTCTCATGATTTAGGAAACAAATTCATTCTATTCTAACATAACCTCATGTCGGGCCAGAATGATATCGTATCTAGAAAACATATATTAGTTCACATCACTATATACCAACATGCATCATGGTTTTCTATTAGGTCAGATCAATGGATACCATCATTACCCTATATCAATCCTCAATTCCATCATTCTTCACTATCTAACTTGGTCCATTTGTCATCCCACATAGAACAAATGATCACACTCCCCCTATAGGGATACAAATCCATTATGAGCCAACTAATAAATTAATAAAATTAATTAAAAAATAACATATAACAAAAACATCATAATGAATTAGTGTCTTCACATATAGAGGAAAAATCATAGAGTAATAAAAGGTATAATTACAAGACAATCACAAACATGTGGTCATACTCAAACATGGTCCCCTGGGTGAAGCACATACACACACATGTGATGTAACTTAATAATGGTTAATATCATATAGTCACAGAAATACATGTCCTAATAAAAATGAAAACACATGCCCTATTTGAGTTATGGAACTTTTTTAACTCTTCATTTTTGACATCAATGTAAATTTTCAGTAAGAGAGTTATCACTCAAACCATGTTATAATACTAATGTGAATTTGTTTTCATTCAATGAGTTACTATAACCACGTCCAACTAAGAATAAAAAGGTCAGTAGATCAAGGCTCAAAAAATAATCAATCCATGGTAACAGATTTACATCAACATTCCTAATGTTCAACACTGTCAATAGTGAAAATTATCTTTTTGGAAGAGATAACCCCTTACTCCATGAATAAATAGGGTTTTCAAAAAATTTAATCAGCATGAACAATCACCCATGTCCCAATGAATGAACTTTAAAAAAAAATTTATAAGGAGTTTTGATAGATTTAGAGTTACCCAATCGACATCTTATATATAAAGAGGGTCTTGAGGACCATCCACAAAGTGCCCAGAAATTCATTGGGATCAAAGGGAAGCAATCGGTAAGGGAATACCCGTAATAATTAAGGTATGAATTAATTTAAAAAATATTTAAATGAAACCTCATTAGTTATCCATGGATTTCACACTTAAAATTGATGATATTTAAGATGAAGTTCAATACCCTTGGCCATTTCGAAGCATAAGTGTTTATAGAAATTTATTACCCGAAATAATCACTAAGTATATTGTGTTTTTTGACAAAAAAATAATGATATAGAACATGATAAGAAATATTTCCCAATTTTATTCCATTTCCCCCCACCATTGTGGTGGTGAGATATCCCAATTCGTGGCCCGTAGAATATCACACAGAAACTCACACTCGCATCCTTTCCTAGCTCCGTCATTTCATCACTTTCCCAGTTTAGAAAAGTTACACCATAGATCACAATAACCTAACTACAATAATTTTTTCCTATTATTTTGCAAACATTATTAAGCCCAATAATTATTCTCTTGAAATCTACTGACATACTATTAAACTACAAAAAAATGGCTAAAAACAGATACTCGTAAGGAATGAATATAGAAAAGGTATTTATATACAATAAATAAAATATGAGGCTTCAAAAATTAGTTCATTTTTTAAATCTATTACAATTATTTTCATTAGAATTGATTTTATGTGTAATTTTGTTATTAATGTATTTTGATTCATCATATTCCAGTTTTTAGATAACCATTTTTTGTTGTGTATTTAGAATTTATTTTAAAATTAATATTTGCACATTATAGATATTTAATTTGATAAAATGTATTCCTTATTTTTAATTTTCATCGTAGTATTTTTTAAATGTTTAAAATGTAATTATTTCATTTTGAATTGTAGCCATGGTAATTATTTGTCACCTTAGTAAGGGAAAATCTAGCAATTATGGTTAAAAATTATATGATAAGGCTTTAATTTTTTTAAAACATTGGACTTATTTCTATTTGATGAGTTTATTTCATCCATACTAGTAACAAAATTATATATGGAATCATGGAGACTTTTTTTCATAATGACCTTAATATTATTTTTCATAATGAATAAATCTAGAATGTCACTCTCTTTGTTTTATTAACTCTAATATTTTTTTATATTGATAAAAGAAGGTTATTTTTAGTTATAAATTTTTATTTTAAGTATAATGAATATTTGATTTTGTATAATTTTTTTTAATATTTATTGATTAAACAATTACCTTAAATTCTTATCCAATACTAACAGAGTGCATTCTTAAGTAATTGAAAAAAATACATGATTTTAAAAAATAAAAGTAATATTTTTTGGGTGATTTATGGTGTATCATTAAAAAATTTGAAAAATATTGTGTATTATATAAGTGTTAAATATTTATATTTGAAATAAATTTCTAGATTTATATTTTTTAATTTTAATTATTTTAATTGTGTAGAAAATAAATTTAGTGGTTTTATATGTTAAATAATATTATAATGATGATTTAAAATTAATATAAATATTATTTTTGTCCATGAAATTGATATATATTGTATAGTTTTCATAATTTTACACTTTTGGGTCACATAATATTATATAGTAACATTCATTACCATTAATTATTAATGTACATTGATATCATGGTAATCGTCAATAGTGTTAAAGCGTGGTTATAACTATGATATAAGTATTAAAATTTAGTCTCAACTTGTCTAAATATTAATGGATTGGATTATTTATACTTATCATTATTATAGATTAAAATTAAATGTATTTAAAGAAATATTAATTTGAACTATAGTTTGATTTAATTTTTTAAAATAAGTAATTCCAAGGGTTCTCATCCCCTATCTTATATAAGGAGACTAACTATACTCTATTCCCAAATCATAATGGGAAACATATAAAGACAAAAAATAGAATAAAACTATTATTAACATCTTAATATAGATTATATAGTTTTTTTTCATCATAAAAGGACATACCGTGGGTCCTTAATGAGAGATTAAACGATGGTTCATAAAAGTGGACACAATTATATTAATGAGCCTTTTTCATTTAACATCTTCTTTTGGAATTCTAATATTATATCCTAACAATTAAAATATATTATAAAAAATATATACCATATAAAAATATAATATTATGGTAATGTAATGACTTTATTTATCTTATTTTTTCATCAAATGGAAAATCAAAGTATCACTTTTGTGTACACGTGGACTACTACATCTACGACCCAATTCAATTGATTTTACACAACTATTTTATATAGATGTTTATAATGATATATTTAATAAAAATATATGATATTATTTTGTTTCTATATATTTTCATATTTATTTAATTTCATTTATTTCAATCATTTGAAAAATAGAAATATAACTCTTGTGTATGTAAAGAATACAATCTCCACGAAGTGATGTAACTTAGTTTTCATTAATTATTTATGAGATCTATTATAAAATTATTTATATTGATTAATTATGATATTAATGAAATTATTAAAATTTTGGAGATGATAGATCCATGATCAATGTAAAAGGACCAATACTGCTAAACAAAAAATACATGAAAATTAAAAAAAATTATACTTGTAAAATGACTATTTTAATAAAAAATTATTAATTAATGGGTGTAGAAAATTTATAATAAGATAATATATGATAATATAATGATTTATATGATTATATTATATAAATTATTATAGTTTAAATTAATTTTTCTTCATATTTTATTGATTATAAATCATGTTAGATATGAGGTAAATCTTTTTCATCTCACTTTTATTCCCATTACCCATATCCCATATCCTATACTTGTTTCCGTTATGTGGTTTATATTTTCCCCATGAATTATTTATTTTAATGAAAATTATGAACATTTAGAAATAAATATATGTTTATATCATTCAAGATATTTTATTTTAGACAATACCATAGTTGTAAGTGTTCTCCATCTCATTATTATTTCATTGAGACAATTTTGATGTTCTGTACCTATTTATGTTTATGAGTTGTATATATAACCCATTTCACATGTTATATACTTTATAATTATTAAATAATATTATTTTATGATACAATTTAGATCATTATATCCATGTGGTTTTGAATATTAAAATAATGAATTTGTAAAAAATTATCATCTCAAATCATCTTCTACCTAGAATATGTTATGTTATGCCAATATCGTATTTTATGAGGTGTAAATAACACAAAATTGATATGTGATTTCATGTATATCATTTTATTCATGATATATAATTATTCATTTAAATTTATTCATCCATGTGGCTTATGATTCATATGTTACCAAAGTTGTAAGGGTAATTCCTTGATCATACTTTTAATTTGGATCATTTATATATAAATTTTCATTCATGAAATTTTGTGATTTTACTATAATAAAAGTATGTGTATATTATTATACTCTAGTTATTTCTTCATGTTTCCATCCAATTTTAATCTCTTTATATTTCTAAGACAATTGAAGATATGTTTCTATGGAAAATTGACATTCCTCTTCCTTGAGGTTGGACTTATTTTTTCCCATATCCATATTCTCTAAAATGCATTATAGAAAGTTATTTTATAGTGTAAATATAATTATTTCAAGTTATTTTTATCATTTTTTTAAATTTTATAAAATGTTATGATTGGAATATCTGTTTTATTTTATTAATTTTGATCTTTTTGTTGTATCACCAATTTGTGAAAATAATGATCTCTTTTAACAAAAGATAGATAGGGGTATTTTTCTAATTTCATGAAATATCATTTTCATTATTATTTCCTTAAAATTTTGAATAGTTGTTTTCAAATAAATAATTTTATCCAAATCATGAGAGTGTGTAGTTCTAAAATATTAATTATGAAATGATATTTTCCATGATGGAAAATAAATATTTTAAATTTTCTTTTAATGAAAATTTTTATCGTAATAAATATTACATGATGTTTTTATGCTCCAGTATGGATATTTTCATATTATGAAATATATGAATTTTCACTAGACTATTTGTGATGATTTATGAAATTTCATGGAATTAGTTATTTTTAATTATTCAATTATGGCTCAATTAATGTTTTTATGAATATGATAATTAGATGTTTATAAACCCCGTTTATTTTCCACAAGTTATACAATGATGATATGATGATTTTTTGTCTTAATGGATATATATGGATGGATTATTATAATGTGATGTGTGGTCTTAGAATTATATATAACATTGACGCATTGGGAAATGATAGCAGTAAACTGGCTGGTTTTTTCAGAAAAGTGAATATTTGAATTGACTTGGTAAACATTTCCATAATTTTCTAATGTCAACTAATAAATTATTTTCTTGGATTGGCCCTTGACGTATGATTTATATGATTATTATTATGTAAATAATTATCCCACACATTCAAGACATCATCAAATTCTTATGATATGTTTTCATGTCCTGTGAATTTTGGTTCTCTTAGGATTTATTCCTTATAAATAGAAAATATTTATGTTATGAATCAATATTTGGACCAATGAATTGTTGGGTATGATTTTATTATGTCATGATAATGGTACTACACAATTATGATCATGTTATAATTAAAAATTACCATTGAATAATATCTCCAATGTTTATATATATATATCATATTAGTTCTCTGTTTTTTATATTTTTTATTCCCCCAGTCATGAACAAAATATTTACGTATGTTATTACTAAAAAGTGTACTATATGTAAAAAATTTAGTTAGGGATGATGTTGTTTTTTATTAACTAGTTTTTATATATATCTATTATCCAAATAAACTAAACCTATATGTTCTGGTTGTGGGTCCTAATGAGATGTAATGAATATTCATTTAAAATGATGTAACACTTTTTCATGAAATTCAATGGTTACCTCATATATATCCTTGTAACCAATGAATCTATAATCATCTAGTAATGTTTTTTATTTTTTCCCTAATTCTACCTTAGCTGGGTTTTATCCCATTAATCCATTAATTCATCCTTTTGTAGACCAAAATAATGATTTGTTGATACTCCCGCTTTTATCTTATTCTTTATATCTTCATGATCATCTTACAAGGTTTCAATATGAGTTTCAATAAATATTTGAAAAAAATAATCTAAAATATTAACTCTATTTTTCAAAATAGTATTCTTATAAACCTTACATTCTATATTATTATGCATATATTGAGGTTTATATTTATAAAAAATATACTCTAAGATTTTTTTCTTTATATATTTTATAACATCTGGAGAAACAAATTTTTATGTATTCTCAAAAAACATATAATTATTAAATTCATACATAAATATCATACAATATATAGTTTTTCTTGGATTGGATTTTATTTAAGTAATTTCTGATATGC
This sequence comes from Viscum album, assembly GCA_963277665.1. Lineage (NCBI taxonomy): Eukaryota > Viridiplantae > Streptophyta > Magnoliopsida > Santalales > Viscaceae > Viscum > Viscum album. The sequence goes on from OY728162.1 coordinate 136,178,035, forward strand.
TTCATTCTCTATTTCTATATATTTAAAATATATCACAAGAACACAATTCATAATCTAATAAAAAAATATTATTTTCAACATAACCATCTCTCTGAATTTCAAATGAATTTTATTCAAAATAAAATTTATATGGATAATAATATTTATATTCATAAGGAAAACAATAATATAAACATCTAAAATTATCACAGTATCCTTTCCACCCATCAATAAAAAAATGACTATGAAATTTGAAACAAGATCTAATGTAGAGTTCCATTTGAATCATTTTATGGACATTCTCCTTGAAAGGGAAAATACTCCCTTCAGTGTTAATTTTAAAAAATAACCAGAAACATCTAGAATATTGTGAGGTATAACTAAAGACTCGCCATCCAACAAAATTTCTTCCTAATTAGAAAGTATCAATAGTTTTAAAAATTAAATTTTCTAAAAAACATTAAATGATACTATTTTCTCATATCTATACATGAAAAAGCCTATTGATCAATATTATTAAAAAGATGTCATCGGATAGAAAAACAAAAGATATTTATTTATTAATGTGATTGAGTGAAATACATTATATTTAATTATATCCTTTATAGAAAATTCCTATATTGAAAACAATTTTAGATTCAACAACCATTCATGAATGATTTATTGACCAGAAATGTCTCTGAAAGTTTCCATCAAAACAAAATAATATGAAGAGTAATCTATAAATTCATGAAAAACTATAGTAAAAGTTAATCAATTAATTCATGCAACTACCACTATGCCCACTCTATTATATAAGCATTAAAAGTTACATAAAATGAATATCGATCACTTTCGATCTATGATCTAGATCCATTATTGTAAAAATAATCATTTAATAAGAACATCTAAATAATTAACTTTTAAAATTTTTAAAATCCTGATTTCTTAAAGATTAATTTTTTATAGATTTGATCCCTTTTGGTGAACACTTATTTTCACTCAATAGTATGATTTAAAATTCCATTCATACTAATGAGCAATTAGTATAGAATGAATATTTACATTGAAGATAAAAGATGAAATAGTTTAGAAAAAATCAATTGATGAATTATCCTGATCTGTTTTATTTATATATTTATTCATTAGAAAATTATTTCTGTTAAAATTTACTCTTCAAAAATTAAATAGTTTTTTTTTATATTTAAAACAAATTACAGGAAAATAATTACCTATAAACAAAATATATCAATGAAAATTATTAATCAAAGTAATTAGAAAATTTAAAGCATTATATAAAAATAAAATTTTAAAAATATAAGATTCAATAAAGTTGTAATATAATGTTATATTATACTATATATAATATTTCATATCGAAATACATATTGAATTCATGTCTTTGTAAATAACTTATTTTGATGATATAACATATTTGTTACGAAAGTGTTTATAAATAGTACTTTTGGATCAAAAATTATTTTAGAAAATTGGTTTTCATAGGTAGAATGATCCATTTATTAAAAATAATGGTTTCTTTTAAATGATTGAATACTATTTGAAGATCAATTTTTTTATTAATATCCACTCAGACATGTTAAGAATAATGTTTCTCAACATGGAGAAAAATAATTTGATAAATATATTAAACTTATTGTATTTTTATATCAATGTTTATATAGTGATATTTTTCTTCTCAACATACCATAAATATTATTATAATTATTTCAACCTATAATGATTTTATTTCGTGGATTATTTTTTATTCCAATTAAAAATTTAGATTGATAATAGTAATATTATCTTTTAAAAGATTGGATTTCATCATTAAATTTTAAGTCATAAATTTATCTAACTTATTATGATATTATTTTGAATTGAAAACAAATTTATTTTTGAATTTAGATGTTAGATTTGGAATCATTTCTTTAGTCATATCTAAATCCAAGGAAATATTATTATTCTAAATGTTAACATTTATAAAACCATCATCTAATTAATTTGTAGAATAATTTATGTAATTTAAAATAGAAGTTGGTATAAAAACTTCACTTTTGTATTTTTAGTATTTATAAATCAATGAACTTAACTCAAAATTTGACAATTAAAATTTTTCATACAGTTAATCTTCCCTGTTTTATATTTAGAAATATCATTTTATGAAATATTGGGAGAAATATCAACTTCATATTCAATCTAGGTTTATCAAGCCATAAAATATCTAAATTCATTCCATTTATAATATTTCTTATTAATTTTATTATATATTCTTTGAATCTATGCATAATAAGGTCAAATATAACAGGGTTTATACATATATAATTAATGGGTTATATATAGATAGTTTATATATTTCATCAATTATATATTACCAAATAAACATTACTGAAATTTCCGCTCCTCAAAATATTTAATTATGTACATAAATATTTAACGATATTAATTTCTAGAAAATTGTCATTAACTATATTGACTTCCAATAATACATTATGTATTTCCTTTTTATTTTAATGATACAAAATTTAATTCAAAATCAAATCCATTTTTTATCGACTCTAATTCAACAAATCACTGTCTAAAACTAATAGGGTAATGTTATATATGTCATATTTTGAAATTCTTTTGGTTTTGTATTATTTTAAAAGTATATGTAAAACATTATAAAAAAAAAATTCATCTAATAACCCCTTTTCTCTAAGAGATCAGAAATGATTAAAAATTATAAAAAAATATTCAAAAAAGAAACACTTACATTAAGAATAAAATAAAAAACTACATATTCTTCTTTTATCATAGCATAGTTAGTTTCCAAAATATTAAAATTTTCAAAATATGTAACTTCCAGTTTCATATAAATTTATAATATTGTTCATCTTGAAGAAAAATGACTAGATATTTTTCATTGAATAGAATTGAATATTGTATTTGTAACATGAAAATTAAGTCAAAACATTATTCAAAAATCATGAATAAAAATTTATAATTCATTTTCTATAATTTTATAACTTCTTTTATATATGATAAAAATCATCACTCCATTATTTATAGTGAATGATTCTGCAATCATGACAATACTCATAATACTTATTATAATATATAGATGGTCTATTTGGATTCATATTATCTTCAACGGCCCAAGATATATTTACATGGATATTATATCAGTTTATATGAATATCCACTACACTACATAAACACATTCCAGCACCATAATAGATTAGTTCATTTGGAAACATATTATATAAACCACTATTCCAGTGAATGATCATCATTAGTTCCTAAAATGATCTTCCCCCTTAGTAATCCCACCCTAAAACAATCAATATAATGTGGGGAAAAGAAAAAAATGAAAAGTGTTAGATTAGATTCTCATTAAGGGTAATCAAGGGAGATAACAGAAGAATATGAGTATAGTAATATGATCATAACTTATAGAAATTATACTTTGTATATCCTGAATCATGGTATTGAGTCATGGAATTAATAATAGACGGTAAAAAATAATCAAATAACATATTCCATGAAATCATAACATATTTAATGGAATTTTGGAATATATATAAATAAATAAAATAGTTTACATATGACTGAAGGTTCATTTCCAAACCATCATAGTGGAAAAATTCCATTACAGAATGAAATATATTCTCCATTACATCCCTGTATTACTTATCCAAGTTCAATCCTCTTTCTTGTCTTATGTGTCTCATGAGATATAAATCATTTCATAATGAATTGTATGGATATATTGGTCCCTTATGTAAAATTATAAAAACCCTATTTATATTTTTCCTAATAACATTACTCATTCATAAAATCATAACCCATAAAAAGAAATGGTTTATAAACATTTCTTCATAGCATAACCAATAGAAATTAATGGGTCTCATAAATATCATGCCATAATATATGTAAACCAAAAAAAATAATAATTAGGATAATGTTATTGATAAATATACATAGTCAATCATATGTAACATCAAATAATATTATCTTTGATGGAAAATAATTTTGATAGATCACTTGAAACACTTATTTAATAAAATAACCTTTCTAATTGGAAAAAAATTCTTAAAATTCCACGTAATTTTAAACGAAAACATTTTATTTTTTAATAATAATGTAATATTTTACTGAAATCATCAAGTAATTATTGAGTCATTAAAGTAGAAAAATATATTCATTTAATGTAAGCTAGAAAAATCTTTTAATATCTTTGTCATAATTGTCACAAAGCACCATGTTTGGAAGGTGAAATATTGATTGTTTTCAAACCATTTAGAAAAAATTTACACATGGGTAAAATTGAATTTAAAAAATACTGAAGCATTGAAAAAATATTTTTTAAAACATATTTTAGGAAACATGGACATTAATGAGAAATATTACCCAATAGATACTTACACATAAATAATTCTGAATAATAATTACATTTGAAAAATTAACCATTACCATAGGTTTGATTTCCAATCTATATATATATAACTCTTATATAATTATTTAAATAATTATATTAATTTAAACCAAACGAATATTAATATTTATTATATTATATATGATCTTATTATATCATCATATCAATATTTTTAATGATATTTTATCATTACACTTCTTCAAGGTGTTAGCTGTTTCATTATTCTATTCATGTTTTGTTGTATATGTCTTATTTATATTACATTGGATATTGTTATTTAATCTCCATTAAGATATTAAAGTAATATATATATTTTTTTAGATTATATACATTTATATAATTATGATGGAATCTTGATCCAGGAAAAAAATCACATCACATTGTTGAGACGGTAGGTCATACAAACGCACAGGGGATTGTATCATTCTCTTAATGGTGAAATGATTATGAATAAGATGTATTATAATTTTATTTTTTAGAATAAATAAAAATTTATAATTATAATAGATATAGATTTATTATTAACATCATTATAACCATTATAATAATGTGGTGATAAAAACAGATAACACCATGGTCTGGAGATGGTAAGTCCAACATACGCGCACACGATGCTTTTGTGGTTTGAAGGATGGATAAAAGGTAGAATATGGTTATTCCATAGTCATAATAAAGTCTCATAATAAATTTTATGTGAGATACATTACATTATAATGGAAACAACACATAACGGAATATTAGAAGAATAAATAATCCTAAATGTGTTGGTAATGATGATTACCTTTTCTTCGGAGAACATTCATTAGATATAATATTAGGGGAACTATGGTTTGTATTTGGAAAAGAAAATAACCACTGAAATGTGTCTATAGAAGTGTAAATGTTAAATTTGAAGGTCATGGCCGAGCTTGAAGGCTCAATGTGATTTTATGATGTGATAGAGGATGTGTCCTTTTTATAATAGAGGTGAGCAGAGCTTTTGTAATTTCTCAAAAGATTAAATGTTAGAAAATTATATTAATATTAAATTTCCCCAAATGGAAATTTATTAGAATTTAATATAATATATTATTATAACATAATCATAAATTATATTTTAGATATGTTTTTATATTATTTTAAACCATTTCGTTTTTATTATCTATTAATTACAATATTAAATTTTTCTACTAAGGTGACAACTTTTCAAGATAAAAAGTTGAAATTATTAATTATGTGATGAAAATTAGACCATAAATTAAAATTTAATAAAATTTTCTAACAAAATAAAATTATTTTTTTGGGTATATTTTTTAATTATTTTGAGAAACTTTAGAAAAAAACTAATTTATGATATACAATTACTATCAATTTTAACAATATTCATTACCTAGAATATTAAAAATATCTAGATAACAATTTATCATAAATATAATTATTTTAATTTTTATCCCTAACAGTTCAAGGTCATATATAAAATTCTTTGATCGTAATAATTGTCCTAAATTATATTTATTTTAATAATTTAATTTTATTTATTTGATATTTTAGTTAATCTGATAATTAATAAATCAGTTTTCAGTAAGAGTTTATGGTAATTATTAAATTACAAATATAGATATAAGAAAATTTCCATGATGTTGATAAATATTTTATATTTCATAATAATATTTCTGATCGATGTTATCTCTAGGTTAATGGTATATTTAAAATGATATAATATTAAAAATAAGAATGTGAAATATTTGATTTTTTTGTCTATATAATACAATAAATTTTATAGTTTCTTGTATATAGTGAAAAAAGTAAATAATAAATGTGTATCATGAAAATGTTTCTATTATGTTTAAAGTGTAAATTTATATCTGTTGATAAGATATTTGTTTCCCATGTGGCCACATAAGGGGTTTTTTAGAAAAAGAGAGTTACTTTTTGTGACTTTCATTGATTCAAATATTATATAAGTTATTTTCATGGAAGTGTTTCAATTAAATAACTTATTTTCAATACTTATGTGCTAAGGGTTTACTTTAATTCATAAAATAATTTTTGGTAATGTTTTTGGGTGATTGTATAGTCATTATTTTATTTTTGAACTAATTTACCCAATTTACCCTTTACTATGGTAACAACATTTACACATGTTACTATTTGTAATGGAAATAAATAGAAGGGACCTATATAATTAATCTGAGCCTTATGAAAAAAATAGGAATACATTTTTTTAAATTCAATATATATGATTTTTAGAGATTAATTTAAAATATATCTATTAAAAATCCCTGAAAAACAATTTTTAAGAATTATTCAGTTTAAAAAAATATTATGATAAATTAATATATAAAATAAAATTAAAATTCAAAATTTTATAATTATAAATTTAAATTATTTAATTAAAATTAAAAAAATATTATGAGAAATAATTTTTCTTTTTCAGTATTTTAAAAGAGAATACAGTTTTCAAAAAAAATGGTATTTTCACAATTCCATGAAAAAAACTATTTTAAAAATATTATCTAAAATAATTTTAAGATACCACTATCATTACGAATTTTAAAATTAAATTTATTATCTCAAATACATTTTTTGGAACATCTATAAATTATTATTCACTCATAAAAATAATAAAAACTAATTTTTGAATAAAATTGTATTTTTGAAGAAAAATGTGACCTTACTAAAAAAGCGTCAGGTCATTTTCTATAAACTTACCAATATATTCATATTGATTTTTACTTGTATATTTATTTCATAAATTTATTTATTTATTCTAACCAATTTTATTGATAATTTATTACAGACATATTATATTTTTCAGTTCATGCACCACAGGCTTTCATAGAAATCAAATTATTTAAAGATTATTTTTATATAACTAAAGTAGTGTTAAATTATCTATATATCCAACTTGTATTGTGATCACAATGGAAGCACAATCATTTCCCTACATAACCTAGAGTTTAACTAAAAGGTAAATTAAAATTAGAATAAGTAAATATATAATAAAATATATTGACCGTATTGCCCCGGCCACAGTTACCCAGTATCGGTACATTATTACATAACATTGTCATGATCACAGAAGGTCGAGTCTTGAAATACCAATTAGTTTTGTATTTGTGGATGTGCTAGATACATACATAAGTTTTTTATTACATTGTGAAATTAAAAAACAACATTGTGTTACCTTTGAACACACTTATATACCTTAGCCTATTCCTGCAGGTTAATCATAATATACTTCATCGCATCCTAGAAAAATAAAACATAGAAAGGGGACTGTTAAGATACTCAGTTCGGATAAGAATATAGAGGAAACTATCATAAATAAGTATAAACGTTTAAGGTAATTTATATGACTAAAACACAAACCTTTTAAACATAAACATCAGCATAATATGGAAAAGATAAATCAAATAATGAAATTTACTTATTCACATGGATATTATACTAGTATAATAATCACATTTAATATGAATATCCAATTTAATAATGATGGAATGCATAATGTTGAACAGCATAACCGTATAGTCAAAGGCTCGTTCCAAGACTAAAAATATTGATTTTGTTAAGGCCTTGTTATAAGACCCTAGATTGTCTCATGAAACCTACCGATGCATTGAGGAGTTATAGAGGGATCCATATGTCACTTACTAAGTCCGATGAATTCTCGCCTATGAAATGTTCGAAACATAACATAAACATTTGTATTAAAACTAGGATATGAAGTTTTAATATTTTAACCACAACCCATTAATGGTCTAAAAATAGCACATCTATAGTCAAACATAACTCATTCAATACAATATAGAAGATTGTATTATAATAAATCAACCTCAATAAATAATAATGAGGTATATTGACAAAAATGAAAATAATCTACAAATAATTTTGACAGAAATATTTCTTTTTTAAAAAAATTTAAAAGTCTCAGTATTTATCAAGAAGTAGTTTGAAAAACGATTATTGAACCAAAGTATCCCATACCATATTAAAACATTTATGTAGTATTTTAATTTTAAAACATTCCTATCCATATAAATAAATCCTTAAAACCATTTTTAGAACATGGACATTAATGAGAATTATTTAGAAGAATAAATCTTTAAAATATTTAAAATCATATTTTAGTTAAAGTTCCAAACGAAATGAAGGACGATTGAATACAAATATTTGAGGTATTAAAAACATTATAATGTCATGAGAATAAATGGATTAATGTTATATTATGTCAATGTATATTATGTAAACCATATAAAAGTGAATTGAAACATCAGAATAAAGAAGTCGCAATGTAATGTAAGCTTAGATGATATCTTTTATAAAGATAGTATCCATAGGTTAAGGATAAATCAATTAAATAATTGTGTGTGACAAATATAAATACACTCAATATGATTGTATATTCAAAGTTAATCAATTATAGGTCATTCACACATATTCTTCTAAAAATAACACCAATGACTTAGATGTTTAACTCAAAAAGTGGAAATCGAGTTAAGATTACTCTTATCAAGTTCATATGAATGGATTGAGAATTTATAAATGGAGTGATTATGTTTATAAAAATAATATCTACACAAATATAAGTTCAAATTACTACATAGGTAAAAAAATAGTGATTTCACACATAATATTGGAGTAAATTAATTAATGAAGTTTTCATAAAACCCAATGAGTGAAAATTGAAATTAGAAATTCCAATACCGATTTGGTAATATATAAAACATACAACCCATGAAATAAGGATCCTAAAATGAAGATTTAAATACCCATAAATTAGTTTATATTACATAAGGTATACAATCATGGACATTACATTCACCACACAAAAGGAAAAAGTGGCTATATAACATAAATCTCACAAGAATAAGAAGTGAGATAAAAACCCCCAACCTTGTACATTTCCTTAGTTTTGGGTATTTTAACCACATATATAATGGTGAAATAATTGTTATAAAATTATAAAAGAACCACATTCATAAATATGATATCATAAATGATCTTCAAATTTTTCTTTGTTAATGATACTTCAGTTGTAATAATGTTTTGGGAGTTAACTGATTCATTTTCCTTTATATGATTTGTTATGTAAGTCATGTTTGTTATGCATAGTATTTATTTGATTCATATACAAAATTATATTAAGTTGTTAAAAATTATTTTTAATCATGAAAAGAAAATTATTCTTGAATTCTTATGATGGGAATGAATCTCATCACGTTTGGGGAGACGATAATATGTACGTACACACGAGTAACCATATCATTATATTAATAGTTAAATAATATATAATTAAATGGTATATAAAATATTAATAATAATTAACATTTAATATTTATTTTTTACATCATTTATACTCATTATTATACCCATAAAAATAATGAAGTGTTGAATAACGAACTACACCACGACGTGGAGATAGTAAGTCATACATATGCATGTATGGTGAATTTTTCATTCATAGGATGGATAGAATAATGAATATGGTTGTACCATATTTATAATAACATCACAATATTTAGAAGGTACTTTATTTATCATTTTGGTATGGGAAAAAAGAAAGAGGAAGTGTAAGAAGAAAAGAACTTTGAAATATTTGATTAAATTATTACCTCTTCTTCTGGTTCTTACTTTTAATTTGATCAAAAGGGACTCTCAGTTTAGATTATGAAAAATGAATTACCATTATGTTGACATGAGGGAATTTGGGAGGATATTTTACAAGTTTTTGGCAGAGCCAAATGGATTTGGAGGTGTTAAATTAAGAGAAGGTTAAGTACACTTTTTTAAGAGAGGTGTGGGTAACTTTAGGAAAAGCTTGAAATATTTTTCTGTTATCATATAATATTCGGTTTATAATGTCTCTAAAAGTATTTATTTCGACGATAAGTTGGTTATGGGTCTGAAACCTCTCATCCAATAGGTTTTACATAGGTTTAGGTCACCATATTAACCTTATTGTTAAAATTTAATTCTTAGATAAAGAATTTTACTTTTACCTTATATTATACTATTATTATAATAAATGGTTAATAATATTACTATGAAAATCCAAGAGAACCCCAAGTGTTAAATTATTGTTTTATCTAAACTTATATAAGTCCTTTGGATGATCCTTATATTATATCAATTAATAATATAGTATATGTTTTAGAAAATCATTTTTTATCAATTTTGACACTATTTAGAATTTGGTTTTGTGAAAGTCATCACAACTTTAGCACTTCAAAAAAATTATTTCATCAACCCAAAAATGTCTTATTAACCTATATAATTCATCTAATACATCAAATGTCACAAATTAAAATTATATTAATATTCATAATATCAATTATTTTAATCATTCAGTAATAAGGTAATTACAACATCATCATTGTGTCATAAATAAATTTATTTATTTAATGTATAAAAATTATAAATAAAGTACCATTATGTAGTAAATCATTTTAGATTTCAAATTAATATTTATATTTGAATTTATATTATGTATAACTTCATATTGATAATAGTTTAGTTATTAAAATTTTAATTTAATACTTATAACTCTTCTTTAAATTAAATTATTTTAAATGTCCTAATCTAGTCCAAGGGGACCAAAATGTTCATAATTTATTCCTCAGGTTGATTTTGGTTGAAATAAACATGTCCAATAGAATTAGGACATGTTTTAGGGTAATTATAATATCATTGTTACCTTTAATTAACCTATTTCCTTTTAACCGTGGTAAGTAAACTTTAAAAGATACCAATCCCCAAAAAAATATATTTCATCCTATTGAACAACATTTTATGTAATGGCCCGGACCACTCTGGTCCATTCCATTGTGAAAATGTGGCACTGGAGGTGTTCCAGTATGACAACCCTGCTTTTATTACAAACTTAAACATGAATTATTACAAAAAAAATCACTTGATACAACAAAGAAGATAGAGAGGTTTAGTGACTTTGGGGATTAGGACCATTACATAAAAACTTAAAACATGAAATACAACATATTAATTGAAAACATCCTTTACATGACCAATACATTCCCTCGTACTTAGCATTGCATGGGATAACCTGAGGACATGCATATGAAAAGGGTGAGCTATAAAGCCCAGTAAAGGAGTACACATGGAATAACATGAGGAGTAAAATACATGTTAGACAATAGGCATATCAATAGAGAATATAAGAAACAAGAAAATAAAGGCATGATAAAGCATGATAATCAGAACATGGAAATGTGGCAACAACACTTAACATTGAATTACCATGAGCCAAGGCTCATTGCACATGGAGTATGAGTAAATCCTCATTTCACAAAAAGCACGAGTAAACCCTCGTTGCACTTGAATTAGAATGAGTCAACAATAATTTCACATGACATATCATGATACTATACTTTACCCAATGCATTGGAGCTCTATAAGGGCGCACCCTTCATTAACTTTTCATTTTATGCATAAGTGTGCCACATGGATCATATAACATGGATTCATAAAACATAATAATTTATTCCATGATAAAGGAATGTGGAATTCAAACCTGAAACTTTATAATCCTTAAGTAAATGTGTATAAAGTTGAATACCCTTGATGGAGAAATGAGCATGGTATTCACTACACAATGACATTGCCTTAGAAAATCGGTGTGATTTCGGCAGCGTAACAGCGTGACATAAAAATTCATAAAAATGGTTGATGAGAGAGAAAGGGGTTACTCATCATATTTATATGTAATGGACAGTAAGGAGGAAATATAGATACATTTTTCAATAATTGTAATGGAAATTAGATTAATGATACAAAAATATTGCTTGAATGTAAATGAAGAGAGAGAAGTTCCTTTCGGAATTTGGGCATAGTAACGGGTGTACATGGGAAGAATTTAATGAGAGAGAATGGTGTATCCCATCATTGAAACAATAATAGGGCTGTATTGGGGAGGTTAGAAACCATATCCCAACATTCATAATTTAAATTAAAAGGGCAATAAAACTTAAAGAAAGTTGACAAAAATGAGAAAAGAAGAAAAAAACTTTACTTGGAAGTGTTCTTCCAAAGGCTAGAGAGAGGCTGCTTGGGAGCATGGGGCACCTTGGGAGGATTCTAGAGAGAGTAGGGCAGAGGTTGGACGAACTCCAAAGGCTTTGAGTGAGGAGGAAGTGGGAGCATGGGTGGGTTTATATAGGAAAGGTGAGGGAATTCTTTATTATTTAGGTTTGGGACCCCTTATATTAAATTAATCCAAACCACAAACCATCCCATGGTTTTTGCCCATGGTTTTTGGAAAAGGCATGTGGAAGACAATATTTTATAAGGAAAAAATCCTAACTTCTTAAAATATTAGGGTTGCTTATGTGGAGGTGAGTCACACTTCCATGGAAATTAATTTAAAAAGGCATGGTGTTGAATAAGTCTTGAAGGGTCCATTAATGCTTTGAAAAGTAAGTTAAACAAACCCAAAATCACATTATTTTAATGTTAAAACATATATTGGCCTAACATAAAGATTATAGTATTTTATTACATCACTATTTTGTCATTATGTTGTCATAAAACACATTATATATTTAAACATTATTTAATTTTTACTCAAAAATTTGACTATCTTAGAAAATTATGAAAAATTAACCATTGGATAATTTCGACATCCTGATTCCAAAAATAACATTTATTTTATCTAAATAATTTTCTAAATATGTTAATTTTCCCTTTTAAAATAAAAACCAACATTTATCAAAAATTCACAGGTTTGGACAGAAATGGCTTTCAAAAAAAATTATAATTTCATTCATAAATTTATAAGATCATTTATCTTTAATAAAAATTAATTTAATAATAATAATAATATTATTTTATTAAAATAGTATTCAATTCAAAAATCCATTAATTTAATAAAATATAATTCTTAGTTAAATAATAAAAAAACACTATTTGTACTTTAAAAACTATTAACAATGTATCAAAAATAACTAGAAAGTATATTCATTAATACATACAAAAAATAATGTACATGAACATAGTACTACTTACTTGTTACATAACCTCTTAAAACAGCTGCATAAGACCTAAGGGTAAGGTGTGATATGGTGACAGACTCTTGGGGTGGCTCAGATAGCATCACTCGAGTGGTAATTTCAATCAACTTCCACTTTTCCCGTAGATGGTCACATTCGATATTGACAACATGAAGCTCAGCTTGGACTTGGTCAAGGGCGAAGCCCAAAGATGCCACCTATTTTCCGAGCTCCGACAAATGGGCTTCATACGGAGCAATTCTACTGGACGAGGCCATCACTTCTTTTGTCTAAGTAAAATTGGATGTGTTAAATCCCTATATATATACTAATCATGTGATCACTGTTCAATGACTATATTAGCAACGGTCAAAATTATAAACATAAAACCAATGAAGTTGACATTTTATATAAGCATAAAGATACATTTAATTAGATCAAGAGGGATTTCTATTAATGAAACTTTGGGTCATTACAATATTCCCCCTTAAGAAATTTCGCCCTCGAAATTTTCCTTTTCCCACACTAAAACAAATGTGGGTAACTCAGCTTCATCATATCCTCCGATTTCCAAGTCGCTTCTTCAAACTTGTGGTTTCTCCACAACACCATGACGAGGGGGTATTGTCTTATTTCGTAGAACTTTTTATCTATGATCTAAGATCTTCACTGGTTTCTCCTCATAAGAAAGATCATCTTCTAATTGTACCACCTTAGAAGAGAGTACATTTTAAGGGTCCGGTATGTACTTCCTTAAGAGGGATATATGAAAGACATCATGTACTTTGGCCATAGTAGGTGGAAGTGCTATTCAATAGGCCATATCCCCGACACGATCAAGAATCTTGAAGGGGCCGATGTACCTTGGACTTATATTCCCTTTCTTTCCAAACCTCATGACCTTCTTCCATGGAGATATGCCGAGAAAAAACATGTCTCCAACTTTAAACTCAAGGTCTCGTCGATGGTTATTTGCATAATTCTTTTGTCGACTCTGAGCTTCTTTGATATGATGATGAATGGTTTTCACCTTCTCCACCATTTCCTTGACCATTTCTGGTCCAAGAATCTTATGTTCACCAACCTCATCCCAACATGCTGGTGTTCTGCACCTTTTGCCATACAGGGCTTCATATGGTGCCATTTGGATGCTCGAGTGGAAACTGTTATTATAAGAGAACTCAACAAGAAGAATATGTTGATCCCATCCTCCTTTAAATTCCATTGAGTACGCTCTCAACATATCCTCACGTGTTTTGATAGTCCACTCGGATTGGCCATCAGTTTGAGGATGATAGGCGGTACTGAAGTTCAGTTCAGTATTCAGAGCATGTTGAAGACTCTTTCAAAACATAGAGGGGAATCTTGGATCTTGATCAGACACAATAGATCGTGGTCCACCATGCAACCTTACCACTTCCCTTATATATATCCATGCCAGTTGATCCAATGAGAAATCCTCCCGAATGGAAATGAAGTGTGCAGTCTTTGTAAAGTGATCCACAATAACCCAGATTGAATTGTTGCCTTTGGATGTCCTTGGATGTCCGGTGACAAAGTCCATGGTGATGTTCTCCCATTTCTATTCTGGTATGGGCAATGGTTGCATCATCCCCTTAGACTTCTGCCTCTTAGCCTTCACTTGCTGACACACCAGGCACTTTGATGTATATTCAGCGATCTCCTTCTTCATATTATCCCACCAAAAGTTTTCTCGGAGATCTCGATACATCTTTGTGCTCCCTGGGTGAATAGAGAAATTTTAACTATGTGCATCATCCAAAAGTTTCTTTTTCAGCTCCAGACATGATGGAACACATAGTCTTTTCCCAAATCGCACCATTCCTTTTTCATTAACATTAAACTCTGAGGATTTCCCCTTTTTGATAGCTTCCACTTTTTCCGGAATTCCTAGATCATCCTTTTGAGCATCCTTTAACCTTTCCAAAATAGATGGTTGATCAATCATTTGTGAAAGGATTGATGATGTTCCCTTCTCTATGATTCCCATGTCCATCTTCATCAAGTCTAAGAAGATTTGATCCTTCTCAATTCTCATCATTGATAGAATCATTGGATCCTTTCTAATTAGGGAATCTAACACCTTGTTCACTTTCCCATGGTGGTAATGTATTGAACAGTCATAATCTGTTATGAGCTCTATCCATCTTCTCCGGCGCATATTAAGCTATTTCTACGTAAATATATATTTAAGACTCTTGTGGTCAATATATTTGTCACATTTCTCTCCATAGAGATAATGTCGCCAGATTTTCAAGGCAAAGATCACATCCACCAACTCCAGATCATGTGTTGGAGAGTTTCTCTCATTGATTTTCAACTGCCTTGAGGCATAGGATATCACTTTATCATTCTACATCATCACACAGCCTAAGACCTTCTTTGAAGCATCACTAAATACCACAAAAAGTTCCCCACTTGTGGGTAAAGTGGGAATGGTCGCAGTGATAATCCTCCTTTTCAACTCCTTGAAGCATTCTTCGCATTCATCACTCCAATCAAACTTTACTCCCTTCTGAGTTAGCTTGGTAAGAGGGTTGGACAATCATTTGAAATTTCTCACAAATTGTCGATAATATCCAGCTAACCCCAAGAAGCTACGGATATCCGTTACCGATGTTGGCCTCGTCCATCCCTCAATTGCATCTGTTTTGGGGGGATCCACATATATCACATTGCTTGTGATGATATGGCTCAAGAATGAGACTTCTTTCAAACAGAACTCACACTTGTTGTACTTTCCATAGATCTTCTCCTTGCGCAAAGTCTCCAGTATAGCTCTTAAATTCTCATCATGATCCTCCTTGGTTTTGGATTATATTAGAATATCATCTATAAAGACTACCACAACTTTGTCTAGGTAATCTCCAATGACTCTATTCATTAAGTCCATGAAGATTTCTGGAGCATTGGTGAGTCCGAAAGGAATTACTATGAATTCATAGTGCCCTTATCTTGTATGAAAAGTAGTCTTGGGGACAACTTCCTTCTTCACCCTTACTTGATAATATCCCGACTCTAATTCCACCTTGGAGAAGTATTGTGCTCCACGTAGCTGATCAAACAAGTCATCAATTCATCGGAGAGGATACTTGTTCTTTATCGTGATTTTTTTAAGTTCATGATAATCGATGCAGAGCCACATTGACCCATCCTTCTTCTTGACGAAGAGGACTGGTGCACCCCATGGTGAAGAACTTGGGCGTATAAACCCTTTATCCAGATTCTCCTGTACTTGTTTCTTCAACTCTTCAAGCTCAACAACAGCCATTCTATATGGAGTCTTGGATATCGGTAGCGCCCCAGGTATAAGTTCAATTGAGAACTCAACATCTCTTCTAGGAGGAAGACAGGAAGTTCCTCGAGAAACACTTCAGTGAATTCCCTCACAATAGGAATTTCTTCAAGGATGGTTTCTTCCTTGGACTCAATCATCTGAGCCAGATATTCATGCTCATAAGGCAGTAATATCCATTCATGAGATGATGGAGCTAAAAGAGATTCATCTTCCTCCTGGAACTTGTAATGAATCGGGGGTCGATTTTCCATATGGAGTGTGATTTCCCTCTCCCGACAATTTATATTGGCTCTATATAAGGAAAGACAATCCATGCCAAGAATTTCATAAAATTCCACCAGAGAGAGTATGACGAGTTTCGCCGGGAAATTCAATCCACAGATTATAACAAGGGAGAACTTATATTCGTGGGATGCAATGATTGCCCCATTTTCCATACTCACTGACATCATTACTTCCATGATTTGTGGTGGTGCTGAGATTGTTCTACTAAACATTCAAGATATAAAAGAATTCATAGAACCTGAATCAAAAAGTACATTCTCTATTCTAGAATGAATAACTAGCGTACCTGTCACCACTTCGTTGTCGGGGTTCGCTTCGGCATAAGTGATGGAAAAATCTCTTCCTTGATGCCTTGGAGGTTGTTGGTCGCCTCCGAAAACCCTTGGATTAGGGGACTAATTTGAAAAATTACCCCATTCATTGAAATTTTAGCATTGAACAACACGTTGAGGTTCGAACGGAGCGTTCCTCTCCTCTGTCGCAACCGTGGGTCTTTCTTACCGACAGTTAATATCTAGGTTCCCTTCTCTTCCACACCAGATGCATTTTTTGTTCCCTTAAGGAAATTTCTAGGGTTCTTCTTTCTGTACTTTTGGCAAGTGGGGTGCTGGATCATCTTAGCACCGTTGGATTTATCCATCGGACCACAAGAATTGAAGTCCACCTTACGCTTCGTGTCCCCATGATACCCCATGTGATTCCCTGATCTCCATTTCGACCTTGAGGGAACATTGGACAATTTCCTCATAGCTGTCGAAGTCACGGATCGCTAATGCTTTCCGCAAGCTGGGCTTCAGCCCACCAAAGAAGCAGTCAACCTTGCATTTGGGGGTAATGACAAAGAAGGAAGCGTATCGTGCAATCCTTGTGAAGTTTTCCTCGTATGCTCCAACATATTCTTCATCTTTTTGCTTGAGGGAATGGAAATCTCTTTCCATCTTAAGCCAGAGGGTGCGCGGAAAATATTTATCGAAAAACATCTTTCGGAAATACTTCCATTCCAATGCCTCGATCTCCTCCTCAGGCTTCATATTTTTTATCAACATCTACCATTGATCAGCTTCACCCTCCATATGATAGGCATCCGGGAGAACCTTCTCTTTATCAGAACATTGAAGGATGGAGAAGATCTTTTCAATGGAGTTGATCCATTGTTCAGCGATCGTGGGATCGGATGATCCACTAAAAGTAGGAGGCCTTTGTCTCATGAAGCTCTCGATAGCAACTTGTTCTTTCTTAGGGGGGGGGGGGGGGTTGAACGTTCTTTTTGATCCGTGTTTATATTCAATTCTTGAGTTAGCTGAGAGAGAAGCGTGACAATGTACGTGATTCCCGCTCCCATTGGATTGGACATCTCATTAGTACAGTCATCACACTGATCTTCAAATCAATTGTTAGCCCGAGTCTCATATTACCGACCATTGGCTGGAATAAAATGAATATTAGGGGTAACACATAAAGATTAATCCAAAGACAAAAGTTGATGACTAATAAATAAACATTCATTTCCTTAACTCATGAGTCTATAGGCTTCAATCTAGGATTTTCATGATCTACTTTCAAATATATATTCATAGGGGCATTTTTCCCTTAATAAGGATTCATACTAAGATTGGGAATTTATCAAAACATATCCCCAGGGAGTGTTTTAACCAAGATTCCAGAAAGGACCATTATCGTGCACCAGTTCCAATTCGAGTCTAGCTCGAAGCGTTGTTTTCGGGTTTTACCCCTGGGACACATCTGTGCCAGAGCCGCCTCTACCTGCTCGTATCTAGAAAGGGATGTATTTGTCTGATAAACCACTAGATCAGTACTTACCAAACTTAGGGATGTTTTTATTATACTTAGTCTTGTCTATAAGTCTTTAAAAGTGTTTCCTAATCCCAAAAATAACTAAACCTATCCTCTGATACCAACTATGAAAACCCTGCTCTTATTAAAAACATAAACATGATTTATTACATAAAACATCACTTGATACAACAAAGTAGATCAAGAGGTTTAGTGTCTTTGGGGATTAGGACCATTACATAAAAACTTACAACATAAAATACAACATCTTTATTGAAAACTTCCTTTACATGACCACTATATTCCCTCGTACTTAGCATTGCATAGGATAACCTGAGGACATGCATAAGAAAAGTGTGAGCTATAAAGCCCAGTAAGGGATTACACATGGAATAACATGAGGAGACCAATACATTTTAGACAATAGGCATATCAATAGAGCATATAATAAACATGAACCTAATGGCATGATAAAGCATGATAATCATAACATGGAAATGTGGCAACAACACTTAACATGGAATTAGCATGAGCCAAGGCTCATTGCACATGGATCATGAGTAAATCCTCATTGCACATAAAGCACGAGTAAACCCTCATTGAACTTGAATTATCATGAGTCAACACTCATTTCACATGATGTATCATGATACTATACTTTACCCAATGCATTGGAGCGCTATAAGGGCGCACCCTTCATAAACATTTCATTTCCTGCATAAGTGTGCCACATGGATCATAAAACATGGATTCATAAAACATAATCATTTATTCCATGATAAAGGAATGAGGAATTCATAAATGAATGTTTATAATCAATAATTAAATGTGCATAAAGGTGAATACCCTTGATGGAGAAATGGGCATGGTATTCACTACACAATGACATTGTCTTAGAAAATCGGTGCGATTTCGGCAGCGTAACGGCGTGACATAAGAATTCATAAAAATGGTTGATGAGAGAAAAAGGGGTTCCTCGTAATATTTACATGTAATGGACAATAAGGAGGTCATATAGATACATTTCCCATCAATTTCAATGGAAATTTGATTCATGATACACAAATATTTCTTTAATGTAAAAGAAGAGAGAGAAGTTCCTTTTGGAATTTTGGCATAGTAACTGGTGTACATGGGAGGAATTTAATGATAGAGAAAGGGGTATCCCATCATTCAAACAATAAGAGGGCAGTATGGGGGAGGTGCGAAACCATATCCCATCATTCATAATTGAAATTAAAAGGGAAATATAACTTAAAGAAAGTTGACAAAAATGAGAAAGGAAGAAAAAACCCTTACTTGGAAGTGTGCTTCCAAAGGCTAGAGAGAGGCTTGTGAGAGGCTTCTTGGGAGCTTGGGGCACCTTGGGAGGATTCTAGAGAGAGTAGGGTAGAGGTCGGACGAACTCCAAAGGCTCTGAGTGAGGAGGAAGAGGGAGCATTGGTGGGTTTATATAGGAAAGGTGAGGGAATTCTTTATTATTTAGGTTTGGGACCCCTTACATTAAATTAATCCAAACCACAAACCATCCCACGGTTTTTGCCCATGGTTTTTGGAAAAGGGAAGAGGAAAAAAATATTTTATAATGCCAAAGTCCGAACTTATTAAAATAGTAGGTTTTCTTTTGTAGAGGTGAGTCACACTCCCATGGAAATTAATTTAAAAAGGCAAGGTGTTGAATAAGTCTTGAGGGGTCCATTAATGCTTTGAAAAATAAGTTAAACAAACCCAAAATCACATTGTATTAATTATAAAACATATATTGTCCGAACATAAAGATTATAGTATTTTATTACATCACTATTGGGTCATTATGATGTCATAAAACTCATTATATATTTAAACGGTATTTAATTTTTACTCAAAACTTTGACTGTCTCAGAAAATTATGAAAAATTCACCATTGGATAATTTTGACGTCCTGATTCCAAAAATAACATTTATTTTATCTAAATAATTTTCTAAATATTTTAATTTTCACTTTTAAAATAAAAACCAACATTCATCGAAAATTCACAGGTTTGGACAGAAATGGCTTTCAAAATTAAAATTATAATTGCATTCATAAAATTATAAGATCATTTATATTTAATAAAAATTAATTTAATAATAATAAAAATATTTTCTTAAAATATTATTTAATTCAAAAACCCCTTAATTTAATAAAATAAAATTATTAGTTAAATAATAACAAAAAACAATATTTGTACTTTAAAAAATATTTACAATGTATAAAAAATGACTAGAAATTATATTCATTACTATATAAAATAAATAATGTACATGAACATAGTACTATTTATTTGTTTCATAACCTCTTAAAACAGCTGCATAAGACCTAAGGGTATGGTGTGTGATGGTGACAGACTCTTGGGCTGCCTTGGATAGCATCGCTCAAGTGGTAATTTCAATCAACTTCCACTTTTCCCGTAGACGGTCACGTTCGAGCTTGACAAGATGAAGCTCAGATTGGGCTTGGTCAAGATTGAAGCCCAAAGATGCCATCTCTTTTCCGAGCTCTAACAAATGGGCTTCGTACGGAGCAATTCTACTGGATGAGGCCATCACTTCTTTTTTCTAAGTAAAATTGGATGTGCTAAAGCCCTAATTTGTACTAATCATGTGATCACTGTTCAATGACTATATTTGCAACGGTCAAAATTCTTAACATAAAACCAATATAGTTGACATTTTATATAAACATAAAGAGACATTTAATTAGATTAAGAGGGATTTCCATTAATGAAACATTGGGTCATTACATCCGGGATGTCAAGGTGACTTTGGGGGTGCATTTGGGTGGACTTTTGAGGAAATTTAAAGGGTAATAGCTTTCGCACGGTTGGCGCATGGTTTTCCTAAACCGTGCGGCCAAACTATGCAAGGCTGGTCTTGAGGATAGTGGAAAACGCATGGTTAGTGCACGGTTTTCCAAACCATGTGGACTAACCGTGCGAGGAGGGGTTGTCGAGGCAGAAGCTAATGCATGGTTAGCGCACAGTTTGTTAAAATGTGCGGACAAACGGTGCGGACACCTAAAGTTAGATCCTAAAATTGTGGATCTAACTCGTTTTTCCATTAATCACCTTGTTTTAGCCCCTAATTGGCCATAACACATGATTACCCTTCCTTGGAGGTGTAATAACCTCCCCCATGAGTTTTGGAGGCGATAGGGAGGCTTCTCTTTGCGAATCGAAGCTGTTTTCTCGAGGTAAGTGATACTTTTTGTTTGGTTTCTTTTCTCTACCTAGATCTACTCCTCCTTTTCTCTTGGGATCATAGATCTATGCCCTTTATGGGTAGATCTAAGTGTGTGGATGACGTTTGTGATTTTATTTGGCCTTTTTTGTGTTAGGAGAAGATATCTAAGGAGGATTTGGGGAGAATTGACCCGGTTTCTTGGGCGTTCATCGACCATTGTGGTTTTCCTAGAATACCCTTGAGGTAGGGGATTCGTGGCTTCTCTAATTCTTTATCTTCAATCTTAGATTTAGCATGATTTTTCCCTTTAGACCACAATGGAATTGATCTAATTAAATACTTGAACCAGATTGAAAGAATTGGTTTGATCACATGTTGTTGCTTTGTACCGTGATAAATGTTTGCCTCTTGATTTGATAGATAACTGTGGTATATATTCCTTGATTGTTAGCATGTTGTTTTTATGGAAATTGTTAAAGAATGTAAAGCCGTAATTAATTGATAATTAATTTCCTAAAGATAAAAAGTCATGTAAATGAATCCGGTTGTTTCTGTTTTTGTAGTTGTTCTTATTTCATGTTTATCAAATTTAGCATTATATGCATGTTTAATCTTCATTGATATCTTACTAAATTTGTTCATGATATTGGAACCAACGAATTGAAATTGTTAATTCAAGATGGATAAAATAACATAATATAGTTCCATGAAGGGTTCAGAGTTACCCACTTTTTGTGAATTAGGGGTAAAAGTCCATTTGATATGATTTTTGGTGTTTGTTGTTTGAAGGCCAGATGCCTTGTTAAAGGGCCAAGAGCCCATTTGTTGTAATGATTTTTTTCCAGCTACTTATGCTATGTTGTGACCCTGGAAGGGGTGTTGTGATATCTTGTGTTGTGATGTGACCCTGGAGGGGTCTTGTGATATGTGGAGGCAGGGAGGCCTTATGGTTGCGGTAGTAGATGATGCCTAGAGTGGCGAGATGCGTCGGTTTATGCATGTGGGTGTCTTGGAGGACACTAGGGATGATGGAATGGGATGGTTTTGATTGTTGGATGTATTTGATCCATGGTTGTTTATCTGCTTTACTTTTCCCTAATTCTCAAGGAAGATGGTCTTGCTTACCCTTCTTCCAAAGGAGGCGAAGACACGTGGGGTATGCCACGTGATTTCTGTGTTTAGCATCTCAAGAAAGAATGGGTATATGCTCTTAATATAGGCAGCAAAGACTCGATGGGTAGTACGTCTACTCACCGTGTTGAGCCCCCTTGTGTTTATTAGCATAGGATGCTTTTCTTGAATGCCTGGGTATATAAGAAAGTAATTCTGTAATGATTGTTTGAATAAATGACGTTAACCCATGGGGTTGGAGTTTTTTGGAACATAATGATGAGATTAAGAACTTTTGAAGGGATAATGGTTTTTGAATGTGATGCCCCGAAAGTTACTGTGGGTTGTTCATGGTTAATTAATGATGGATGAATTAATTAATGTACAATGGAATTGATAAAAAGGGAAGGAAGTAATCTAATAAAGCCCTTTAATTGGTTGTGAGCTTATAGGATACCTAGTCTTAGAAGTGGCAGCCTGGAGTCTAAGAGATAGTAGCTGTAGTTGTGTCTAATACTAGGTTATTCCCATAGTGTGGTTGTGAGTTATAATATTTTAAATAATAGTAAATTTCAAGTAAATTTTTTTTCTTAATTTTTTAGGAATTTTACGAGTCTGTGGCTTCATACGGAACCTAATTCCGAGGCCCGGTGTGCCCGGAATCATTTTCTGAAGTTTAGCTCGGGTACGTTCAGTAAACGAATGAGCAGATTTTTCTAAATTTTGAACCAGTGCTCGGAATCAAATTCTGAGGGCACCGATGAAACCAGAGCGCCGGTAATTGCTCAGTAACACCTATTCCGGAGTTTCATTTGCTCGGGTGTGGTTATTAAAATAATGGGTTAAGTAATGAATAAAAATAAAATTTGTGCAACCAATTTTATTTTTATTTCTAAGTTGATAAAACCTAATCTTGGTGGTTGGAGAAGGACCCACAATACCCTACTCCACTAGGTAGGATATTTTGGGGTGGTTCCCACACTAGACCCACCTATTCAACTTCCTCAAACCCCCATTTTTGTAACACACCAAAAACCCCTATTAAATGTCGAGTCAACACTCACATTAATTGGACGGTAAAAAAGATTCAATTAATTCAGTTAATTGAATGATTATTTTGAATTTCAAGTTGAGATGTTGGATTGTGTTTTAATCAAATAAGAGATGTCTTATTTCAATTAAGGGTGGGCTTGTTCTGCGAGAGGGATTGTAGAGGAATTGCTCAAGACTTGGAATCCTCTTCTTCCTCCTTGAAGAACGCGAAGAACGCACCATCGCTAATGAAGAACGCCAGCCTCCGATGAAGGACGATGGAGAACGCTGAATCCTTGGATATCGATGACGTGACGTCGTGTACCATGATGCCGACGATGCTTTCTAATCCTTCTTCCATGACGTTATTTTCATGCGATAAAACTTCGTTCAACTTCACCTTGAGGTAAGGGTTATTTTTTATTTGTTCATGAATTATTTGTCGTTCATCGACTTCTATTCTTGCGCTGCTTGTTATCATTATAACGGGAGGAGGTCAGACTACACGAACATGGCTGACCCTCCTCCCCCTTCGATGGTGTGTTTGTCGCGGCATGAAAAAAGGTGTGTGGTGCAACGACACGGCGCGGAAACAAGAAGAATGCGGCGAAGAAGCTCGGGGCCGTTGCACCGCGCCGTTGAGACCGAACGAAAACTCGGTCGGAGTCGGGGCCGCAGAAGCGATTCGAAGACTCCGCAGTTTGTTTTTTTGACGTGTGGATCAACGGACGATGACACAACAGGTCACAATGGTGTTTTAAAGACTTCGCAGTGAAGACCAGGTCCCATGTGAACCGCTGGCGAAGACGGTAGGAAAAACAGACCACCGGAGCACGTCCGGTTGTCCGAGGAAGACCCTGCCGGCGCGCCGCTAGGAGGGACTGCCGCAGCTGATACCACGGTGGCAGGTGAACGGTCCCGCGACCGTGCAGGACCCGGGGGAGACCGGGGGTCATAACCACCAGCTGTCAAAGGGAGCGGCCCCCACGTGGGGGCTGCAGATCATTATGGGGGGAAGCCTCCCCCCCCCCCCTTTGCAACGACATGACCAAGCTGGTCGTGCGGGGGGCGCTCGCGCTAGGCCAACCGGCCGCCCAGGCCGGGCCGGGCCGCGCATGCCGGGCCAGGCCGCATAGGTTGAGCTGTGCCATGCCCAAATGGGCCGTACCTGGACCCGGGTTGGGTTGACGCGGTTCGGGCCGCCCAGGGGGTCTCGGGCCGGGTCGGACCGGGGTCGAACCCCCTATTTTTCAGGCAGATCCGTTCAAACGCCCATATCATGGGCTACAGACCTCCAATCGACGCACCGTCAGTTGAGATGCGATCCTTGGATCAAGATGGTATTTTGGTATATTACACTCATGGTTTTAGAGATCTTTTCGTACGACTGGGTTGATTTAAACCCAAAACCAATCGGGCCCTCGGAGCGGAAATGCTTATAACATGAGCTCCGGACGTCTGATTGACTTTCCATCGACTATGTTAGATTCCTCTTGATGAGATGGAAATTTGGAATACTTTTCCTGTGGTTTGGATGTATTTAGTGTGTGGCTGGGTTGGATTGTACCCGAAATCCAATCGGGCCCTTGGAACGGAAAAGCTGATAACGTTCAGACTGGACGTCTGTTTGAAGAACCATCAGCGACGTTGGTGATCACGTTGAGATACGGTCCCTATGAGTATACCCTATGAGAGTTCGGGGTACAGTTGAGATATGTTCGGGTTGGTTCGTACACGAAACCAACTGGGCCCCTAGGGCGAAAAGGCTAATAACTCACATAACGGGCGTCCGATTGACGCCCCATCTATTGCATTGAGACCCCTATGACGAGGTGGTCCTTTGAGATAGTTCTTTGTGGGACTTGTGATACTCATAGTATCGACCTGTAGCTTGTGGAGTGGACCCTCCCGGAGACGAGCTTTTGGAGTTCAGAGACCGTGTAGCTTGCTGAGACCTGATGACTGCTTGTCTGGATTCAATTTGGAGTGACTTGCATAGCCCAGTGGGAATCACTACTTTGTGATATGGCAGACCTATAGAAAAGGAGTACTACATTGTGAGGTGGTAGACCCGTGGTACTCGACAGGAGGAGTACCTATGTAGACTATGAGGGGGAGCACTACTGTGTGAGGTGGTAGACCCATGGCAGAGGAGCACTACTTTTGAGGTGGTAGACCCGCGGTACTCAACAGGAGGAGTACCTCAGTAGTCTTAGGTTAGTGGGAAGTACCTCGGAGTCGTGACAAGATCACTATACTCGTCAGAGACGGAGCTCTTCAGCTGTTACGGTTTCGATAATGAAAATCTTGGTTTGAGCTGAGTCTATGACCTTTGTGTTTACATTATGATGGAGATGGGTCACTTGATAACTTAGGTATATGTATGGGCATATACCTTGGTAGTGGTTATCCGTTGATTTCATAACCTTTGTGTTACCTCATGATTGAGATAGGTTACTTGATAACTTTGGTATAAGTATGTGCTTATACCTATGTAAGGGTTATCTATTGAGATACTTCTTTGTGGTTATCCTTGTTGAATTTAGTGAGACATTGAGGGTCTCGGGGTCCCTACTGAGTATCGTATACACACCCCTGCACGGGTTATGCCCGCACCTTGTTGTGTTGGTTGCAGACGATGGGCAGCACTGGTGGAGGCCGAGTGTTCGAGGACTGGATGGTACCCGGTTGTGGACTTCACGACAAGACGATACTTGGAGGAGGTGTATGGGAAAGAGCATTGTGGAGGCTATATGTACCTACCCTTCAGGTAGGATCTGTGGTGGACGATCGAGGAGCTGCGCTACCTGTACCCATCCTTCAGGTAGGATCCGAGGTGGATGACCCAGGAGCTGCTTATATTCTTCCAGCAGTTTGTCTTTACTGTTTTACTTCCTTTCATTTGTAGCTTTACTTTTTAGTTGGGTTTGTATTCTGGCCCTTTTTACTTTTCAACACTTTCTTTTCTACTTAGTGTATTACTTCCTCTTGTACTCTATAGTGTTTTGTATACATTTTTAAAGGACATGCCTTCCCAGTTATCGGGATTTACACTGTTGGTGCTAGTCGCCAGCCCCTGGCCTATGCAAGGCGGGATTGGGGTAGTCACGGAACGGGCCCCATGGACGGGTCGTGAGAAATTGGTATCATAGAGAGGTTATACCGTAGAACTTATAACTCTGATATTTTCTTTCTGTGAAGCAATATTGTTAAGGGTACCTAGAGCAGTTTTTAGTTCAGGGAGTCCAGTGTTGGTGCGGGCGGCCGAAGTATCCATACACCAGGACCCTGACTACTAATTTCTGACTTTGTGCACGAAAACACTGATTGCATGTGTGTTTTCATAGGTTTTCCCTCAAAATAGCTCAAACCAGGTCAGCTCACCAGGTATAAATCGTTTGACTATGTCACGTTTGTTTCTTTCAGGATTCCTCCCCACGAACGACCAACTAGAGCCCAGAGAGTTGTATGTTCTGATAGCCCACTGAGCGACGTGGCCTCAGTAAAGGTCCCTATCCCAATTGAGGCACCAGCGGAGGAACCAGCAGTACTACCACCCGTTGGGCCACTGATGGCACCAGCCCCAGCTGTAGAGAGTGCATGTCACTTGAGCGCACTGCACGAGTTCCAGCGCCAGAGGCCACTCAGGTTCAGGGGAGACACAGAACCACATGCGAAAGAGGATTGGATGGAGGCTGTGGTGAGATTATTCAGGCTAGTGGGGATGCCAACATACTTCATGGTGATCCTTACTGCCAGCCTTCATCATCCAGCATCAGGCAGATGGTGGAGCCTGATGCTCCAGGTGCACGACGACGCATCACTTCTATGGGTAGACTTCGAGATTCTATTCCTGTCCGAGTTTGTACCAGCCACCCTTCGAGCGGTGCAGATCCAGAAGCTAATTCATCTACAACAGGGCATCATGAGTGTAGCTCAGTACTCAGCGAGGTTCAAAGAATTCTCGCGCTACTCTACAGACATGGGTGTTTGAGAGAGCCCTATTAGAAGAGAGTTTCCTTGCTGAGCAGTCTCCAGCAGCAGGACCCATCATTAGCTGGCATGCGGCAGAGTCTTCTACAGCGGGAAGTAGATAGATGACACAGAGGACCAAGAGGACTAGACCTACAGGTGGTTGGCCACATGACTCAGTTTCGGTAGTGCGAGGCACCCAGGGGAGTGACAGAGCCAGACCTGCCATGCTGTGTTACACGTGCGGCGGACATGGTCACATGGCTCGTGACTGTCCGACCCAATGCTTGAATGATTAGCAGATAAATGAAGGACCTCCCAGGCAGAGGAAAAGGTTCAATCGAGGAGGACCGCAAGGGGGAGAAGGTCGAGGGAGGGGAGCTCGCTGTACAGCTAGCGGTGGACGACGCTTTGAGGTGTTTCCACCACCACCACCAGGAGGTCAACCACAACCGCAGGGAATAGGTGGACATGGGAGAGCTCAGCTTCAGGCAGTAGAATAATACGACTACGGGGCTCCAGAAGCTAGCGGACAAGAGTGGGACTAGATCCAGGCATGGGACCATTGATCTTGGTGCTTCTAGTTTCCTTGTTGTCAATGTTGTGTGTCCTTGTACTATGAGCTTTAATAATAAAAAGACACTTACCTTTGTGACATTTTCTTCCTTCCTTTTTGTGTACTGAGAGGTCCCAGTTAAAAACTGTTGACTTGACCCTCACTTTTGAGATTTCTACTGGAGGAGACCCAGTTACCTCACGCTGATGCCGACAGTGTGACTCGACCCTTAGAGGAGAGGGTGACGGTTGGATATCTTGGTAGTAACGTTGAGGCCTTACGACGTCATCCATGGCATGAATGCATCATTCATGTCCGGATTGACTATATTAGGCAAAGAATGTGGTTCATCCAGGGGATGAGATCAGATTTCTCTTATCAGAAAAGAAGAAATCTTAGCAGCTCTTGTGGGACAAGAGATGCTCCAGGCTACGATGGAGAAGGTGCAGATCATCCATGAGCGGATGAAGACTGCACAGTGCAGACAGAAGTCCTATGTTGATAGGAGATATACCACTGGAATTCAAGGATGGAGACCACGTTTTCTTACGGGTCTCACCTCGACGTGGTATATGGAGATGTGGCCGAGGCGGCAAATAATCTCCGAGGTACAGCGGACCTTTTCAAGACCTCAGCAGGGTAGGAGTGGTGGCTTACTGTTTGACCCATCCACCTCAGTTGCACCAGGTGCACAATGACTTCCACGTATCTCAACTGGAAATATATGTTCTTGACCTGACGCATATCATCGACCATAGGGAGCTATACATTGGTGAAGGAGTGACTTTTTCGGGGTTCCAGTAGAGGTTGAGTATCGACATGAGGGGATCCTATGAGGACGGTTGATTCCTTTTGTGCGCTTTCGTTGGCAGCACGAGAACCTCTAGGAGAGCACATGGGAGCGGAAGGCTTAGATGTGAGCTTAGTACCACTTTTGTATCCCTAGTTTGTGTTAAAGCTTTACGAGGACATAAATCCCTGAGGTGGGAGTAATTTAAAGACCCAGAAATTTCATGAAATTAGTTTTCTTAATTTATTTGGAATTTTACAAGTCTGTGGCTTCAGACGGCACCTGATTCTGAGGCCCGGTGTGCCCAGAATGATTTTCCAATGTTTAGCTCGGGTATTTTCAGTGAAAGAACGAGTGGGTCATTATAACCTTTGAACTGTTGCTCGGAATCAAAATCCAAGGGTACCGATGAAACCGCAGTGCCAGTAATTTCTTAGGAACATTTATTTTGGAGTTGGGTTTTCTCGGCTGTGGTTATTAAAATAATGGGTTAAGTAATGAATAAAAATAAAATTTCTGCAACCAATATTATTTTTATTCTTATGTTGATAAATCCTATGCTTCGTGGTTGGAGAGGGACCCACAACATCCTACTCCACTAGGTAGGATATTTTTTGGGTGGGGCCCACACGAGACCCACCTATTAAACTTCCTCAAACCCCCATTTTTGTAACACACCCACACCCCCTATTAAATGCCGAGTCAAGAGTAACATTAATTGGATTGTTAAAACACTTCAATTAATTCAATTAATTGAATGATTATTTTGAATTTCAAGTTCAGATGTTGGCTTGTGTATTAATTAAATAAGACAAGTCTTATTTCAATTAAGGGTGGGTTCGTTGTGCGGGAGGGATTGGAGAGGAATTTCTCAAGCCTTGGAATCATCTTCTTCCTCCTTGAAGAATGCGAAGAACACACCGTCGTCGACGAAGAATGCCGGCCTCCGACGAAGGACGACGGAGAACACCGAATCCTCCGAGATCGACGACGCGACGCCGTGTACCACGATGCCGATGATTCTCTTCTCCGCGATTCCCACGATGCTTTCAGAGCCTTCCTCCGTGACGTTCTTTTCCTACGATGAACCTTTGTTCAATAGCACCTTGAGGTAGGGGTTTTTTTGTTTGTTCATGAATTATTTATAGTTCATCAACTTCTATTCTTGCGCCTCCTGATAAAATTATAACGGGAGGAGGTCGGACCACACGAACACGGCCGACCCTCCTCCCCCTTCAATTTTGTGTTTTTCGCGGCATGAACAAATGCGAGCGGTGCAACGACACCGCGCGGAAATAAGAAGAATGAGGTGAAGAAGAGTGGCTCCGTTGAGGCCGAATGAAACCGCGGCCGGAGTCGGGGCCGCAAAAGCGATTCGAAGACTCCGCAGTTTGTTTTATTGACGTGCGGATCGACGGACGGTGATGGAACATGTCGCAATGGTGTTTTGAATACTTCACAGTGAAGAGCAGGTCCCGGGTGGACTGCTGGCAAAGACAGCAGGCAAAACGGACCACCGGAGCGCGTCCGGTGGTCCGTAGAAGACCATGCCCGCCGCGAGGAGGCGGCGACGCTGCCAGGAGGGACCGCCGCGAGGAAGTGGTGACGCCGCCAGGAGGGACCCCCGTGACTGAAGCCGCGGCGGCAGGCGACCGGTCTTGTGGCCATGTGGGATAAGGGGGATACCATGGGTCGTAACCCCCGGCTGTCAAAGGGAGTGGCCCCCACATGGGGGCCGCAGATCAATTAAGGGTGGCAGTCCCCCCCCCCCTTTCGCAATGGCATGACCATGCTGGTCTTGCGGGGCGCGCTCGCGCCGGGCCAACCGGCTACCCAGGCTGGGCCGGGCCACGCAGGCCGGGCCGGGCCGCGGCATCCGAGCTAGGCCCCGCCCAAATGGGCCGGACCCAGACCTGGGTCAGGTCGACCCGGGTCAGGGCGACCCGGTTCGGGCCGACACAGGGGGTCTTGGGCCGGGTCGGACCGGGCCTGAATCCCCTATTTTTCGGGCATATCCATTCAAACGCCTATATCATGGGGTACGGACCTCCAATCGACGCACAGTCAGTTGCGATGCGATCCTTGGATCGAGATGGTCGTTTCGGTTTATTACACTCAAGGTTTCGGAGAACTACGAATATGGATGGGTTGTTTCGAACCCAAAACCAACCGGGCTCTCGAAGCAAAAACACTTATAAAATGAGCACCGTACATCCGATTGACATTCCGTCGACTTTTTGGGATTCCTCTTGATGAAATGAAACATTTGGAATAATTCACCTGAGGTTTGGACATACTTGGAGTATGGTTGGGTTGGATTGTACCCGAAATCCAACCAGGCCCCTAGAATGGAAAAGCTGATAACATTATGACCGAATGTCTGTTTGACGAACCGTCAGCGGACTTGGTGATCACGTTGTGAAACGATCCCTATGAGTATACCCTATGATATTTCGGGGTACAGTCGAGATATGGTTGGGTTGGTTCGTACACGAAACCAATCGGGCCCTTGGGACGAAAAGGATAATAACTCAGAGACCGGGCGTCCGATTGACGCGCCTTTTGTTGTGTTGAGCCCCTATGACAAGGTGGTCCTTTGAGATACTTCTTCGTGGGACTTGTGATACTCGTAGTATCTACCTGTAGCTCATGGATAGGACCCTCCCGGATAAGAATTTAGGGATTACGGAGACCGTGTAGCTAGCTGAGACCTGATGACTGCTTGTCCGATTCGATTCGGAGTGACTTGCATAGCTTAGTGGGGAGCACTACTTTGTGCGGTGGCAGACCCATGGAAGAGGAGAACTACATTGTGAGGTGGCAGACCCACGGTACTCGACAGGAGGAGTACCTCTGTAGTCTATGAGGGGGAGCTCTACTGTGTGAGGTAGTAGACCCATGGCAGAGGAGCACTACATTGTGAGGTGGTAGACTCGCGGTACTTGACAGCAGGAGTACCTCAGCAGTCTTAGGTTAGTGAGAAGTACCTCGGAGTCGTGACAAGATCACTATACTCATTAGAGACGGAGCTCTTCAGTAGTTAGTGTTTCTATATTGAAATTCTTGGTTTGAGCTGAGTCTATGACCTTTGTGTTTACCTCATGATTGAGATGGGTCACTTGATAATATATGTATATATATGGGCATATACCTAGGTTGTAGTTATCCTTTGATTTCATACTAGTTGTGCTACCTCATGATTGAGATGGGTTACTTGCTAACCTAGTTATATGTATGGGATTATACCTAAGTAAGGGTTATCTGTTGAGATCTTTCTTTGTGGTTATCCCAGTTGGATTTAGTGAGACCTTGAGGGTCTCGGGGTCCCTACTGAGTATCGTATACTCACCCCTGGACGGGATATGCCCGCACCTCATTGTGTTGGTTGCAGACGACGGGCAACGCTGGCGGAGGCCAAGTGTTCAAGGATTGGACGGTACCCAGTGGTGGACTTCCCGACGAGATGATACTTGGAGGAGGATGAAGGGAAAGAGCATTGTAGAGGCCATCTGTACCAACCCTTCAGGTAGGATCTGTGGTGGATGATCTAGGAGTTCTGCTATCTGTACCTACCCTTCAGGTAGGATCCGAGGTGGACGACCCAGGAGCTGCTTCTATTCTTCCAGCGGTTTGTCTTTTCTATTGTACTTCCTTTCAGTTATAGCTATACTTTTCAGTTGGGTTTATATTCTGGACTTTTTTACTTTTCAGCACCTTCTTTTGTACTTAGTGTATTACTTCTTCTTGTACTCTGTGGTGTTTTGGTTACTTTTTTAATGGAAAGTCATTCCCAGTTATCAGGATTTATGCCTTTGGTGCTAGTCGCCAGCCCCTGGCCTATGGAAGGCGGGCTTGGGGTAGTCACGGCACGGGCCCCGAGGAAGATTTGTGACAAATATTTTCTGTAATTTTTGTGTTTCTATACACTAATCCACCCTGTCAATAAGGGAAAGTGACACCCCAGGGATTCTGAGCCCTGGGGGGTGTTTTCCCCAACAATCCAGTGGGAGGACGAATGGATAACTACCACCTTTGACCTCGCTCTCTTCCATTGGTAGATAATAGTGCTGTTGGCACAACGGTTTGTTTTCCCCATATATGTGTGTAGAGGGATATAATGTCTTCTGTTTATTTCCAAACATATATTCTGGATGTAGTATCCTATGGACTAATATATGTGTAATGTGTATAGGTTGTGATGGCTTGAGGATCCTTACACGATGAATTGGATATAATGTCATGAGGTACAATACTCGATGTACGATACACATTATGCAGGATGTGGTGGCTCCCAGAAGCTACCTGATTACTTTTGGTTGTGAGGATAGTGTGGAGCTTAGCCCAGGTGTCTGCGAGCATGACTTGGTGGTGCATGTGGTGCAGATTGTGGATCCTAGCCCAAGTTTATACGGGAAAGCCTTCGGAGAGAGATGAACAAGACTTATGTCGTTTGGGAAAAGTGGAAAACCATTGGGGAATTAGTAGAGGGTACCCTTGATATTATTTATTAAATGATATATTCCTATATGTTTTACTTGGTGAGAGTAGAAATGGTGAGGTTGGGAACATATTATACCTGCTTAGGGGACGAGTTAGTTCCACTGTTGTTCACTATGCTTTAGCATGCTTTCCTTACTTTTGCAGGAGAGGCTTCGAGGAGGATCCTAATAAGTATACAATTATACTCATCCATCATATATATAAACTATTTTTTAGGTCACTTGAAGTAGGATGGATATCAGGCTAGTTACTAATAGCTTGTGGTTGCAGGAGCTATGCGGGCCTATGATCACTCTTATTTTACTTTCTTTTGGGTACATGTAGTTTCCCCTTTCGGTTGTTGTAATTTTCCATGGAAATTCATATATATACATGGGTTTATTTTATATTTTAGTTCTGAGTTGGAGTTGGTTAGTTTCTATCTTATCTCTCACTTCTACATGTGTTCTCTTAGAGGGTAATTCCTCCCATTTGTGTGTTTATTATACCCTCAGTGCTAATCACCAACCCGGGGACTACTGGAGGCAGGACTCGGGGGTCATTATCTCCCTTCTCACATTGTCGGCCCAGGAGGGGTACACTTTGTGGGGAGGGGGTCATGACTGAGTGGTATCAGAGCTATGGTTGAGGGATAGGATGGAGTTTGGAGATACGCAAATGTGAGGATTCATGGGTTGGTAGGGAAATAGTGTCATTCATGTTTAGCAAGTGAGGTAAACACTGGAGACCGGCTAAGACATAGGCATTTAGTGCCCCCTAGGATCTGTTTCACAGAACATTATGTTTACAATGGCTACTAAACAAGGTGATACTGGTTGCACAGTAGAGACCTAGGAAGGGATAATTCATCATTATTCATTGTGCCTGTGTTTTAATGGGTAGACCTTGGGATAGGCTAACCTAAAATGAATGAATGAAAACAATAAATTTATTAATGTTGAGTCTTTTATATTCCAGGATTAGGAGCTCTAACGGTTTGTTATTTTACTGGTATGGATCCAGGTCGATGTCCTTGTCAGGTTTGCGTAGAAGATGTCCAGCAGGCTGTCATAGCAGATAGCCGCAAGGTGGAGGTCGACGAAGGTGACACGTAGAGGAACACACTCTGAGAGATTTAGCGCCAGAGTTAGTAGAAGTATTAGGGCTCCGTTTCATATGCAGTCACGGAATACTGGTTGGAGGAGGTCAAGATAGGCTTTAGTTCGATCCCTGCTCGGAAGGAGCACTGGGTGCCCTTGGTTGTGATGATGCTCCATGAAGCAGCAAGGCAGTGGTGGTTCTTGTTCCTCGGGGATCGTGAGAAGTCAGCGATCTCATGGGAGGAGTTACGAGACATGTTTAGAGTTGAGTTCCTTTCTTCAACTGTGAAGGTGTCCATTTGTCAAGAGCATCTTACCCTTCAGCAGGGGAGCTCCAGTGTTCGATAGTTTGGAATCCGTTTCAGGAACCTTCTTCAATATGCTTCGGACCTGTTACCCGATGAGAAGACTAGGAATATGAATTTCAAGGAGGCTTTATTTCCAGAGATCCAATGATAGGTCACCCCATTTATTTAAAACACATATCTTGAGGTGTTGGTGAGGTCAGAGGTTGTTGAGAGGTCTTTGGCCAGGACCGGATCGTCACGAGAGGGGAATTAGCATGATTCCTCACAGAGTGAAGCTATGGTCTGGGGTTCCTAGTTTTCAGGGCAGAAGAGTATCTGTTCAGCTGGGGGTAGGACCCAACCCTTCACATCTCATTTCTCTATAGGCAGCAACTCTCATGCCTATTCGAAGGTATAATGTGCTTGTTTTTCATGTGGTGGTCCTGGTCATCAGCAGTGAGAGTGTCTGACCTTTTAGAGAGGTCATCGTGCACTGGGAGCTCCGCTCCAAGTTCCTCCGTTGAGTCAATTCTAGCCGAGGTAGTAGAAATAGGTTTCACAAGCTTTCGATCAGTAGAGGGGAGATGGGGCGAGCGGAGGACAGCCCCATGACTCCCCCATCCTCACATAGCAGAGTACGGCTGTGGTGGTGGTCGTCATCGGGGCCAGAGAGGCCGTGGAGGAGGTCGTGGTCGGCTTCATGCGTTGGTGTTGCCAAAACCAGTTGATCCTGATGTCATTAGAGGTACCCTTTTCTTATTTTCTACCTTGGTATATTCCTTTTTTAATTCAGGAGCGACACACTTTTTCATATCACCTACCCTCTTCCATGTATTGGGACTTGAGGTAGAGAGGCTTCCAGTTCCCTTGGCATTGACTATGACAGTTGGAGGTCGAGCTAGCTAGTTTGAAGTATGTAGAGACTGTGAGCTAGTGTTGTGGAAAAACCGCTCATGGGGAGATTTCATATATTTACAGATACAACCATATGATGCCATCCTCAGCATGGATTTGTTGTATTCGGTGCAGGCTATCATGGATTGCTTCAGGAAGAAAGTCATCTTCATCGGTGCGGATGGAGAGTAGGTGGTGTTTGTTAGTGAGATAGATCCTCGGATGGGTCATAACTGTGATCCATCCTTATCAACCATGGCGGCTGAGATGATGCTGAGTTCTTCAGAGGTTTGGCAGTTGGTGTTTCCTAGGGTTATAGAGGAGTACCCTGATGTTTTTCCCAAAGAGGTTGTATCCTTACCCCATCGACGAGAGATCAAGTTTTGGATCGAGATACAGCCTGGAGCGTCTCCTATATCTATGTCTCCATATAAGATGGCCCCTTCTGAGTTACGAGAGCTACATATACATCTTGATGGTCTGTTGCAGTGCGGTATTGTTCGGCCAAGTGTGTCACCATGGGGTGCACCAGTACTGTTCGTGAAGAAGGTCGAAGACAGTTTGTGGTTGTGTGTCAATTATCTTCACAAAAACAAAGTGAAAATAAAGAATCGTTATCCTCTTACGCGGATTGATGACTTATTCGATCAAATTAAAGGTTCATGTTGGTTCTCAAAGATCGACTTGCGGTCAGGATATCATCAGATGCGGGTGAAGGATGAAGATATCCCAAAGACTACATTCTATTGTCGTCATGAGCATTATGAGTTTGTTGTAATTCATTTTTTTGTGACAAATGCTCCAGTTGTGTTAATGGATTTGATGAATGATGTGTTCCGTGAGTTCCTAGAAAAGTTTGTGGTAGTTTTTATTGATGACATCCTTGTGTACTCCACATCTGAATAGGAGCATGCAGAGCATCTGCGAGCCATCTTGGGAGTTCTTCGTTGACATTAGTTGTTTTGGAAGTTGTTGAAGTGTGAGTTTTAGGCTTGAGAAGTTCATTTCTTGGGGCATGTTGTGTCCCAATAGGGAGTAGTTGTGGATCCATCAATGATAGAAGGAGTGGTTTCTTGGGCAGCCCCTAACAAAGTGTCATATGTGAGAAGTTTCCTTGGTCTCACATGCTATTACAAGAGGTTCATAGCCAATTTCTAACAGGTTGAGACTCCTCTAACAGCTCTGACCATGATGGATCAGGCCTCCGAATGGACTGATCAGTCCCAGGCAGCCTTCAAGTATCTAAAGGAGAGGTTAGTAAGTGCTCCCGTTCTTTTTCTTCCAGCTGAGGGAGTCCATTTTGATGTTTTCTGTGATGATTCAAATCTGGTGTCAGGCTGTGTTCGCATGCAGTATAGTTCAGTTTATGTTATGGGTCTCCGAAGTTGTGTCCCCATGAATGCAACTATACCACCCACAATCTTGAGTTGGAATCCATGGTGTTTTCTTTGATGTTGTGCATACATTACCTCATTAGTGAGTGCTTAGTGGTCTACATCGACCATAAGAGATTTAGGGATGTTTTCTCCCAGCGTGACTTGAACATGCAGTAGCATCATTGGATGGGGTTCTTGCAGTAATACTACTTAGAAATATCGTATACACATGGAAAGGGGAATGTTGTAGCTGATGCACTAAGCTGAAAGTCATGTAGTGATGCTGTCCATGAATCCAGTGATTCCTAGAGAGTAATAGAGGAATTGTCAGCTTTGGATATTGACGTGGGAGAAGTTGGGGGAAGAGGTTGTCTTTTCCAGTTGATGGTACAATCATCCCAAATGAATAGGGTGGAAGATTCCCAGTTGGGGGGATCTTGAGGTGAAGGTATGGAGAGATAGAGTTGTTTGTGGTGAGGCCCCTGATGGTTGGTCTAAGGATGAACAACACAGTGTGTTGTATAAAGGATGGATTTTTCCCGTAACGATGTGTGAGATGGTTCGTAGAGAGTTCCATAGTTAGCCTCTAGAAGTACATCCTCGCATGAAAAATATGTACCGAGCTTTGAGGAGTCAGTTTTGGTGGCCTGGGCTGAATCACGCGGTTGTGGAGTTTGTGTCTCGATGTTTAGTCTACGAGAAGGTGAAGGTTGAAAACTGTGTTCCTAGTGTTCTTCTCTAGCCATTAGAGATTCCTCAGTGGAAGTGGGAGGATATCTCAATGGTCTTTGTTACTGGCTTACCTCGAGCTCAGGGAGGATATGACGCTATTTGGGTGGTATTGGATCGTTTAACAAAATCGGCACACTTCATAGAAATCAAGGAGTCGAGATCAGAGGACGTTTTGTCGAGTCAGTATCTGGAAGAGGTGGTGAGACTTCATGGAGTCCCAAGGACGATCATTTTTTATCGAGATCCTTGTTTTACCTCCAAGGTGTTGATGTTTCTCCAACATGATTTTGGTTCTCAACTATGCCTTAGCACTGCTTTTCATCATCAAACAGATGGTCAGAGGGAGCGAACCATCCAAAATCTAGAAGTCATGTTGCGCACTTGTAATCGTGATTTTAGAGGTTCATGGAGGAGGAACTTACTATTTGTGGATTTTTCCTACAATAATTTTTTTCACTCCACCATTGTTATGGATCCGTTTGAATCCTTGTATGGTCGGCCTTTCCATTATCCGTTGTGCTGGACTGGGGTCGGTGAGTCTGAAATTCTCGGATTGGAACTAGTGCAGAATACATCAGCTATGGATTAGGTGATTCGTGAGAGGATGAAGGCAGCACGAGATCATCAGAAAACATATGACGATTAGATAAGGAGACCCTTAGAGTTTAATGTTGGGGATCATGTGTTTCTAAAGGTGACTCCCCATCATGGGCAGAGAAGGTTTGGTCGTGGGAGTAATCTTTCTCACCGTTTTGTTGGGCCTTCTGAGGTGTTATCTCGTGTTGGAGTTGTGGCGTATTGAGTAGCACTTCCGCTACAGATGAGTCAGATACATGATGTTTTCCATTTATTGTAGCTAAGTTGTTATCTTCATACCACTCTCACATCATCGATTGGGGAAATATCGATGTTTATGTTGATTCCACCTTTGAGGAGCGACCTATGGAGATCCAAGACCGCAAGGAGAATGTGTTGTGAAGACGTTCTATCCCATTAGTTCATGTCTTGTGGTGACATGGTGGCATGAAAGAGAGTACTTGGGATCGTGAGTCACAGATATGTGCTCAGTACCCAGAGTTGTTTGATGTTTAACTCTTTTCACGTATCGTTGTAACTTTTGTGGTTATGAAACGTTCATGTTTATGAGATGGCTCCCTTTGTTACTTTGGTGGCTTGCTCTCTTTTGAGAGGTATCTCGAGGGCTGGTTGTTCAGACCCCATTTCGTTTTTATCATTAGGTTGGTTTTGGATTCTCAAGGATGAGAATGTTTTGAGAGGTATCTAATGTAATGACTCGGACCTCTCTGGTCCATTCAGTTGTGAAACTTTTGTGCTGAAGGTGTTCCGGGATGTCAAGGGGACATGGGGTGCATTTGGGTGGACTTTTGAGGAAAGTTAAAGGGTAATAGCTTTCGCATGGTTGGCGCACTGTTTTCCTAAACCGTGCGGCCAAACCATGCAAGGTTGGTCTTGAGGATGGTGGTTAACGCATAGTTAGCGCACGGTTTTCCTAACCATGCGGACTAACCATGCAAGGAGGGGTTGTCATGGTAGAATCTAACACATGGTTAGTGCACGGTTTGTTAAACCGTGCGGACTAATAGTGTGGGCACTTAAAGTTAGATACTAAAATTATGTATCTAACTCTTTTTTCCCTTAATCACCTCATTTAAGCCCCTAATCGGCCATAACTCTGTATTTCCCTTCCATGGAGGTGGAAGAACCTCTCCCAAGTGTTTTGGAGGCGATATGGAGGCTACTCTTCGCGAATCGAAGCCGGTTTTTCGAGGTAAGTGATCCTTTTTGTTTGGATTAATAGATCAACCTAGTTATACTCCTCCTTTTTCTCTTAGGATCTTAGATCTATTCCTGTTGTGGGTAGATCTAAGTGTGTGGATGATATTTGTGATGGGATTTGGTCCTGGTTATGTTAGGGGAGGATATATAAGGAGGATTCTTGGAGAATCGACTCGGTTTCATGGGCGTTCATCGACAGTTGTGGTTTTTCTCGAAAACCCTTGAGGTAGGGGATTTGTGGCTTCTTTAATTGTATATGTGCAATCATAGAGTTATCATGATTTAGCCCTTTGGATCAAAATGGAATTGACCTAATTAAATAATTGAACCGGATTAAAAGAATTGGGTTGATTGTATGATGTTTCTTTGTACCATGAAAAAAGTTATCCTCTTTATTTTCTAGATAACTCTGATATATATGCCTTGATTGTTAGCATGTTGTTCCAGATGGAAATTGATAAAGAACATAAAGCCAGAATTAATTGATAATTAATTGGCTAAAGATAAAGAGGCATGTAAATGAATCAGGTTGTTGCTGTTGTTGTAGTTTTTCTAATTTGATGTTGATCAAATTTGGTATAGTAATCATGTTTAATCTTCGGTGATAGCTTACTGAATTGGATCATGATGATATAACCAAAAAATTTAAATTGTTAATTCAAGATGGATTAAATAACTTATTTGAGTTCCATGAAGGGTTTATAGTTACCCACTTGTTATGAATTAGGGATAAAAGCCCATTTGATGTGATTGTTGGTGTTTGGTGTTTGAAGGTCGGCTGCCTTGTTAAAGGGCCAAGAGCCCATTTGTTGTAATGATTGTCTTCCTGCTGCTTGTGTTGTGTTGTGACCATGGAAGGGGTGCTGTGATATCTTATGTTGTGATGTGACCCTGGAAGGGACTTGTGATATGTGGAGGTAGGGTGGCCTTGTGGTTGTGGCAGCAGATGATGCCTAGAGTGGCGAGATGCATCGGTTTATGCATGTTGGTGTCAGGGAGGACACTGGGGATGATGGAATGGGATGGTGGTGATTGTTGGATGTTGTTTATCCTTGGTTGATTATCTGCTTTACTTTTCCCAACTTCTCAAGGAAACTATTCTTGCTTACCCTTCTTCTGAAGGAGGCAAAGACACACGTGGTATGCCACGTTCTTTC
Organism: Viscum album; assembly: GCA_963277665.1. Lineage (NCBI taxonomy): Eukaryota > Viridiplantae > Streptophyta > Magnoliopsida > Santalales > Viscaceae > Viscum > Viscum album. The sequence goes on from OY728162.1 coordinate 136,219,271, forward strand.
CGTGTTTAGCCTCTCAATGTAGAATGGGTCTACGCACTTACTATAGGTGGAAAATACTCGACGGGTAGTACGTTTACTCACCGTGTTGAGCCCCCTTGTGTTTAGTAGCATACGGTTACTTTCTATAATGACTGGGAATATGGGAAAGTAATTCTGTAATGAATGTTTGAATAAATGATGTTAACCCATGGGTTTGGAGTTTTTTGGAACTGAATGATGAGATTGAGAACTTTTGAAGGGAAAATGGTTTTTAAATGTGATGCCAAGAAAGTTAATGTGGTTTGTTCATGGTTAATTAATGATGGAAGAATTGATTATCGTATTGTGGGTTTGATAAAATGGTAAGGAAGTAATCTAATAAATCCCTTTAATTGGTTGTGTGCTTATAGGATACCTAGTCTTAGAAGTGGAAGCCCGGAGTCCGAGAGACGTTAGCTGTAGTTGTGTCATAGACTAGGTTATGCCCATAGTGTGGTTGTGAGTTATAATATATTATATATTTTTTGTGTTTCTATACACTACTCCACCCTGTAAGTAAGTTCAAGTGACACCCCGAGGATTCTGAGCTCTTGGGGGTGTTTTCCCCAACATTCTGGTGGGAGGATGAATGGCTGACTACACCCTTTGACCCTGCTCTCTTCTCTTGGTAGATATAAGTTCCATTGGCACAATGGTTAGTTTTCCCCATATATGTGTGTAGAGGGTTGTAATGGCTTGTGGTTATTTCCACACATATATTTTGGATGTAGTATCCTATGGACTACTATAGGTGTAACATGTATAGGCTGTGATGGCTTGAGGATTCTTACGTGGTGTATGGGCTGTAATGGCTTGAGGTACAATACCCGACGTATGATACACCTTATGCGGGATGTGGTGGCTCCCAGAACCCACCTGATTAAATTGGGTTGTGAGGATCGTGTGGAGTTTAGCCTAGGTGTCTACGGTCCATCCTTTTTGGTGCACGGGGTGCAGATTGTGGAGCTTAGACCAAGTTTATAAGGGAAAGCCTTTGGAGGGAGATGTATAGGACGTATGTCATCGGGGAAAAGCGGCAAACCAGTGGGGAAGTAGTCGTAGGGTACCCTTGATATTCTTTTTTAAATGATATATTCTTGTATACATTACTTGGTGAGAGTATCCATGGTTAGGTTGGAACATAGTATACCTGCTTAGGGGACGAGTTAGTTCCACTGTGGTTCACTGTGCTTTAGCATGATTTCCTTAATATTGCATGAGAGGCTTCAAGGATGATCCTACTGAGTATACTGTTATACTTACCCTACATATATATAAACTGTTTTTTAGGTCACATGGAGCAGGTTGGAGATCAGGCTGGTTACAACTAGCTTGTGGTTTCATGAGATGTTCGGGCTAGTTATCATTGTTGTCTTACTTTCTTTTGGATAATTATAGTTTCTCTTTTCAGTTGTTGTACTTTTTCATCGAATTTCATATATATACATGGGTTTCTTTTATATTTCAGTTCTGAGTTGGGGTTGGTTGGTGTCTATTTTATCTCTCTCTTCCGCATGTGTTCTCGTAGAGGGTAATGCCTCCCATTTGTGTGTTTACTATACCCTCGGTACTAGTCACCAACCCGGGGCCTACTGAAGGCAGGACTCGGGGGTCATTATCTCCCTTCTCAGATTTCCGGCCCAGGAGTGGTACACATTTTTGGGAGGGGGTCATGAAATTTTACTTACTGATTTCAAATGTGTCTCTTTGATTGTTTAAATTCAAATCACAAAAGTGGGGAAATTATATTTTCTGAAAATTTTCAAATGTGCCTGGAAGGTGGGAAAAAGACGTTAAAATGTTCAATAAAATTTTATATATCAAATTTTATTATAAAATGACTCCAATGAATTAAATTGAACATATATAGGTATTATGTATCTATTTTTACATAGAATAAATTTAATTAATATATAAAATCATTTAAATAAAAATTAGGTTTTATACAATAATATATTGTTTTTCACTATTTATCAAAAATTGAATGTTTTCTGAAAAATATCAAAAATTCACCGTAACGAAATTTTGTTATTAAAAGTTCAATAATTATTTCTATTTTACAAAACTAAAATGATATATGTTTTATTAGTTAATTTTAAAAAATATTCATGTTGTCAAAACCTGAAATCACGTTTTTGAAAAGGAAAATATTTCAAAAGATTAATATATGTTTATGTCCAATTTAAATGTAAAATCACTTCCAATTACCAAAATTGGAATAATGATAAAAATATAATCTTATTATACTTCAAAAAAATTAAAATGTATAATTTAACACTATATCTTATTTTGATTGAAAAAGTTGTTTTCAATTAAAATTTCGGATTTTTCCTTATTTATCTAAATATAAAAGTTATCAGAAGAGAACCAAAAATATATCCAAACATAATATTTATGTCCCTCTTCTAAATAAGAATTTTTTTTCAAATTGAATATATAAAAATGTCAAATATTGTATTTCAAAAAGGTTTTCCATTAATATGCTATAAAATTTTATTTTTGAAAAATACTTCATTTATCTGAAAACATGACATTTTTATAATATTATGTCTAAGAAGCAAATAATATGGATGATAAAAATATATGGAGTATATATAATGAAAAATACAATTAATATTATTCATAACCATTTTTGAGAGGCTAGTTTAGTAAGTCATGGTGTGCTCGAACTCAGTCATGCGTGTTGTGCAAGCTATTTAATTACATTAAAGAAAATAACATACTATGAAATCTTGGGGTGTTAATTTCTTCCCCCATTTTAGGAATTATTCCCTTGAAATTTTAAAATTGTCCTTGGTAACTACATTTAATATACCACAACTGAAAAAGAGTCAATAAAACCATCACTTGAAAAGAATGAAAGAGAAGTAAAAATGTCACCTGAGACAACCCATACTAGGAATCCACGTAGGAAAACATGGATATGGAAGATAGAATAAATGTCATGATTTGATAGAGAGTGATTGAAAAAATGATCATGAAAAATTTTACAACAAGAAAACCAAAAACTTGTGATCGGTTAAACGGTCATTTCATTCATAGTAGGAAAATTATACAGGAAACATTTATTATTTAAGTTCCATTTTATAAAGTGGATGAATTTATATATGATATTTAATAAGAACATAAATATATATATTTGATTTTTAGGTAGAGTTTCATCCTTTAATAAATTTCTACCACTAACGGTTTTTATTCAAACAATGAGTATTCAAGATGACTTAGACACACCTGAAGCGCTAGAATCAACTTCTAGAGAATCACATAATACGTAAAGGATGAAATATATAGTTCAATTGTCTTCAAAGGTCAACCAAAACCAAATGGTTAGTACAAGATCAGATGATCCCCAAAATGGATAATTCTTTATAGGTAGAAATAATATACATTTATTTTTTAAATTAAAAAAGAAATACTCAAAATTCAATAAATACCATTCCATAAAAAAATTTCCTTAAAACCCTTCAATATTATCCAAACTATGAAAAAAACTCAAAACTCGGAAGAATTTAATAACATAGTCATTCATATTAAATATTAACATTTATCTCCAAATAACATATACTACTATTAAAGTATCATACATAAGTATAATTAACCAAATCACTTATTCTATATGATAGGTTAATCATTTCTTTTAATAACCTATATCTCAATAAAAAAACATAGATTCTTACAAAATAAAAAAATATACCATTACACTTTTAATGAAAACCCATAGTGTTCTATTTTTCTTAGGCATATAGTGTTCCCAATATAAAAAACATCATCCAAAATTAAATTTATCACTTAATCACAAATTTTATTTCCTAAACTATGTATATTCATTTGATAAAATATAAGATCGAAAATCAAATTATTATTGATCAATAAAATCATTTAAATAAAAATAATTAGTCACACTAACCTGGGTCTTCACATTGTCTAGTGGTAGGTAATAAATACTAGTCGCACATTGGATGGAGGTTTCATTATCACAGTTTTTCAATCATGACGGGTTATCACATGGTCTGTGTGCTGTACATTTTCAAAAACTATATTATATAACATTATCAAAATGAGATAAATTCCTCAAAATGACTGTAATATATTTTAACCATAATTTTTTTCACATACCTCGTATTTTCATCCCAAAATTTAATAACATGATATTTACTCAAATTCATGGATCATATAAATCCAAATGGTTTGTTATAACTATATCCACAAAATGAAAGATAATTCCTCCTCAAATATCATTTCACATAACAAACTGCAGGGTTACACATTTGAGAGAAAATTATTCCAAAGTAATCCCATCAAAAAATAGAATTAATACTTTTAAACATTTCTCCATCCATTTATTTCTACATAGGTTGTTCCGGGACCTAGTGGTTATCTTATATAATAGGGAATTAACTCAGTTAATTTCCAGGCCCCCTATATTTACTGATAATGACAATAAATGGATTCTTAGGATTTTTTATATTTTCTTCCATAGTACTCTTCATTTTTTCTCAGCAATTATTTAATTTATTCATTATTTCCCACACATAAAGAATTTCTTTATTCCATTGAGACACTTTCCTAGGTGTCTCCTTCCTCATTTTCTACAATATGGAATTGAGTTTTCTTTTCTCCATGGTTTCCACTTCTAGAACACTTATCATTATCCACCAATCTCTTTTTTGTTGAGTTTTGGATTTGGTTAATATATATAGTTGATCATATTTTTTTGGAAAAACGTCATCAGCAAGAACATGATATCTTTTACGCCTATCAAGATTTCATTAGTTTACCTTCTCCACCATTTCTCCCCCCTTGTACATCTTGTTCATTGATACCATGACTTCCTTGGAATCCAGCAATAGAAAAAAACCAGAAAACATAGTGTGAGTAAAAATAATCAAAAGATCATTTAGAGAGTATCATGACAACTTATTTTTTATCAAAAACACATTAGTATTAATGAATGTTATTTATTCTCATATTATATTAAAATCCATCAAACCATTTTATAATGAAAATGTGAATTATCATAATCATATCTCCTGAGAGTTTCATAACTAAGAGTGCAGCAAAGACCATTTTAATGAACCAGTTCCTGTTTGAGTCTAGATCAAAGCGGTGTATTCGAGTTCTACACCGAGGAACATTTGTGCCAGAGTCACCTCTACATGCTCGTATCTAGACAGTGATGTATTTCTTGGATGACCCACATAATATTCACCATACAAACAATTTGGGATATTCTTTTATACTAATCCTCAAAATCTATCTTAGGATTGTGTTTTATAATCAGAGTTTTTCTAAATCTATCTTCAAAAGATACTAGTAAACTTCTATAATACCAATTGTAATGCCCCAACTCTAGTTACCCAGAGTTGGAGCATTATTACATAACATTTTCATCATTACAAGATATAATTTCAATAAAGACTTATTATTTTAGTAGCATTGGAAGTGCTAGATACATTCATAAGTTTTACATTAAACCATGAAATTAAAACAATTATTGTGTCCCATTTAAAAACACTAATATTTCTTAGCCTATTATTATAGGTTAATTATAATATACATATTTGCATCCTACAGAAAATAAAACATTGAAACAGGGTAGATTTGATGCTCACAAATGATTACAATATATCAAAACTTTATATAAATAAGTATAAACATTTATAGCAATTTATAAGACAAAAACACTATCCTTTTAAACATGAACAACAAAATAATATGGAAAATATAAATAAAAAAATTTCATTTACATATTCACATGTATATTTTACTTGTTTAATAATCACATGTAATATTAATATCCAATTTCATAAAGATTGAATGCATAATTCTGGACATCATAACCACATAGTCAAGGCCTCATGCGAAGGCTGAAAATTGATATTTTCAAAGCCTTTTTCCAAGACACTTGTTTACTTCATTAGACATACCGATGCATTGAGCAGATATAGTGGGCTCCACTCGTCACTTACTAAGTTCAATTAATTCCTCATATTAAAATCATAAAACATAACATAAACATTTGTTTTAAAACTAGCATACAAATTGTTAATATTTTAACAACAAACTATGAATTGTATTAAAATAGCATATCTACAGTCAATCATAACTAATTAAATTCAATATAGAAGATTCAATTATAATAAATTAACATCAATCCAAAATAATTAAGGATATTGACATAGATGTAAATAATCAGAAAAACTATTTGAGAGAAATATCCGTCCATCTTGAAAACATTTAAATGTCTCACTATTAATCAAGATGTCGTTTAAAATATATTTTTGAATCAAATTTTCCCATTTCACTTTAAAATGTTTAATAGGACTTTTAATTTTAAAACATTTATGTCCATATAAATAAATCCCTAAAACCATTTTTAAAACATGGACACTAATGAGAAATATTTAGACGAATAAATCATTAAAACTTTTAAAATGATATTTTAGTTCAATTTATTAACAAATGAGAGAAGATTGAATAAAAATAATTTAGGTAACAAAAACATTATAATATCAAGATAAAAAAGGTATTAATGATATACTATTTTAATATACATCTTGTGAACCTTATAAAAGTTAGTTGGCCCATAATAATAAAGAAGTGTCAATGGAATGTAAATTTAGATAATATCTGTTATAAAGACCATATCCTTAGGTTAAGGATAAATAAATGACCGGATTATGTGTGGAAAATATAATTATACTCAATAGTAATGGATATTCAGTGTAAATACAGCATATGAAATTCACACATATTCTTGTAAAAACAACCCCAATGACTTGGATGTTTAACTAAATGAATGGAAATTGTGTTAAGATTACTCTTATCAATATCATATTGATGACTTCAGAAATTATCAATGGAGTGATTATGTTTATCAAGATTATATCCAAAAAAGGATAAGTGGAAATTACACCATAAATAAATATATATTGATTTCACAAATAATCTTGAAGTAAAATAATCAATGAAGTTTCCGTAAAACCCAATGTGTCGAAATCAAAATTAGAAATTCCCTTACTGATTTGGTAAATTAGGAAAGATACAAACCATGAAAGAAGGATCATAAAATAAAGATTTAAATACCCATTTATTAAAGTATATTAAACAAATAATACAAACATGGATAATATATATACCACACAAAAAGAAATTATGGCAATATATCACGAATCTCACAGGAATACAAAGTGAGATGAAAACCCCTTACCTTGTACATTTAATGGGTTGAGGGTATGTTAACCTCATGTATAATGGTGAAATAATTGTTATTAAATTATTAAATAACCACATTCTTAAATATGATATCATATATGATCTTCTAGTAATTCATTGGTAATGATATTTCATAAGTATTATTGTTTTTTGTGTTAACTAATTCATATTACTTTATATTTTTTGTTATGTAAGTCATGTTTTTATTGATAGGATATATAAGATTCATATCTAAAGTGATATTAAGTCCATGAACCTTATTTTTAACCATAAAATTAAAATTATTCTTGAATTTTTATGATTGTGAATGAATCTCATCATGTTCGTGGGGACAGTAATCTGTATCTATGCATGAGTGACTATATCATTCTATTAGTGGGTAAATCATATGTAATTAAATAGTATATCATATATAAATAATCCTTAACATGTTATATTTGTAATTTACCTAAATTATACTCATTGTTATACACATCAAAATAATGATATATTGAATAACTAACTACACCATGTTGTGGAGATGGTATGTTGTAACTACGTACATATGATGAATTTGTCATTCATAGGATGGCTTGAATAATGAATATGGTTTTACCATATTTATAATAGGTCATATTATGTGGAAGGTACTGGATTTATCATTTTTTTATTGTAACAACAAAGAAAGAGGATGTGAAAAATAAAAGTACTTTTAAAGAGGCGATGAAATTATTACCCCTTTTTTGGGTCCTTTATTTTGATTTGATCAAAAGGTCTCATTATTTTGGATTATGATCAATTTAAGGCATCTATTTTGAGTTTAGGGTAGTTTGATGGATATTTGAGTAGGTTTTGACCGAGCCAAATCGATTTGGAGGTGTGAAATTAAGAGAAGGGGATGTGCCATTTTATAAGATATGTGAGGGCCACTTTAGGAAGAGCTTGAGATATTATTCTATTATACAATCATATTAAGTTTCTAATGGTTCAAGAATGATTTATTTAGAGGATAATGTGGGACTAGGTCGGATAACTCTCAACCATTAGGTTTTATAAAGGTTTAGGTCATCCTTTTAACCTTAATTTTTTAGATTTAACTCTTAGTTAAATAGTTTATTTTTTACCATTTATTCTTGTATTTTTATAATAAATGGTTAATAAAATTAATATAAAAATCCCAGAGAACCCCAAGTGGTTAAATATTGTTATATCTAACTTTATCTATATCCTTTTTATAATCCTTAGATTATATCAATTAATAATATAAAATTTGTTTTAAAACTCATTTTTGTCAGTTTTGACACTATTTAATATTTGGTTTTTGTGAATGCCATAAAAAAATTATCACACAGAAAAAAATCATTTAATCAACCCTAACATGTCATATCAACCTATAGAATTCGTGGAATACATCAAAATTATCAATTGACAATTATATTAATATTTATAATATCAATTATTTTAATTTTTCAATAATAAGGAAATTACAGCATCATCATTGTGTCATAAAAAAATTTAATTATTTAATGTCTAAAAATTATAAATAGAATAACATTATGTAGGAAATATGTTTATATTTCTAATAAATATTTATAGTCTAAATTATATTATTCATAACCCTATATTAAAAAAGGTTTAGTTATTAAACTTTGAATTTAACACATTGAACACTTCTTCTTAAAAAAATAAATGTCCTAATCTAATCCATGTTGACCAAAATAATAATATTTTATTCCTAATGTTGATTTTGTTTGAAATAAAAACATCCAATTGAATTAGTACTTGTGTTAGGATAATTATAATATCATTTTTACCTTTAATTACCCTATTTACTTTTAATCGTGGTTAATAAAATTCAAAAGACACTCATCACAAAAAATTATTATCATCACATTTAAAAAAAATTACATTATTATTTAAACCATATCTCTTGGATTTTTTTAATTAAATTCAAAAAAGATGTCAAATTACGATTTTAGAAAACTTTCAAATGTGCCTAGTTGGTAGGAAAAGACGTTAAAATGTTCAATATAATTTTATACATATAATTTTATTATAACCTGACTCTAATGAATTACATTGAACTTATATAGGTATTATGTATCTATTTTGGAAATAAATTAATTTAAATAAATTGAATAATTATTTAAATAAAAAGTTGATTTTATACAATAACATATTGTTTTTCACTATTCATCAAAAAATTAAATCTTTTCAGAAAAATTCCAAAAATTTACCCTAAGATAATTTTGATATTCCATATTAAAAAATTATGTCTATTTTACAAAATTAAAAACATATAATTTTTATTAATTAATTTTAAAAAAATATTCCAGTTGTCAAAACCAAAAAACGAGTTTTTGAGATGTAAAAACTATCAAAAGATTAATATGTTTTTATGTCAAATTTAATTGTAAAATTACTTCAATGACAACAATTAGATTAAAAGATAAAAATATAATCTAATTATAATTCAAAACAATTCAAATGTATAATATAAAAAAATTACTTATTTTGATTAAAATATTAGTTTTCAATTAAAATTTACTGTTTTCCACTATTCATCAAAATATGAAAGTTATTTGAAAAGCACCAAAAATATAACAAAACTAAATATTTATATCCCTATTCAAAATAATATGTTTATTTTGTTAAATTTAATTTTAAAAGTGTAAAATATTTGATTTAGATAGGGATCACCATTAAAATGTGATAAAATTGCATTTTTGAAAAATACTTCTTTTATCTGAAAAATTGAACGTGTTCTTATATTATGTCTAAGAAAAAAATAATATGAATGTTCAAATTATATGGGGTTTATATAATCCAAAATAAAGTTAATACTATTCATAACCGTATTTTGAATGGCTAGTTTGGTATGTCGTGGTGCTCTTGAACTCAGTCTGGCGTGTAGTGCAAGATATTGTGTTACATTGATGAAAATAACTTACTATGAAATCGTTGGGTGCTACATTCATCCCAAATTTTTGTAATTTCACCCTCGAAATTTTAAAATTGGGCTTGGGAACTTCATTGAGAGTCCCAAATCGGAAATGGTTTCAATAAAACTATCACATTAAAAAAAAGAAAAAGAAGTACAAAGGTCACCAAAGATAACCCATACTAAGATTCCACATAAGAGGAGAAGGATATGAAATATAGAATATATTTGACGTTCTGATGGAGACTGATTGTAAACATGATCCAGATAAATTTTACTATAAGAAAACCAAATACTTGTGATGGGTTAAACGGTCATGATATTTCCAATAGGAAAATTTAACAAAAATCATTTTTTTATTTTATGATCTATTTTATAAAATTGATGAATTTATTTATGATATTGACTAAGAACATAAATATATATATTTAATTTTTATGTAATGTTTCATCATTCAATAAATTTCTACCACTAACTATTTTTTTCTGCAAACGATGAGTATTCAATAGGACATGGACACACCTAATGCACTAGAATCAACTTCTATAGAATCACATAATTCACAAAGGATGAACTGTATATTTTCCCTGTCTATAGAGATCAACCAAAACCAAGTGGTTAGTACAAGATAAGATGATACCCAAAATTGATAATCCTTTATAGGTAGAAATACTAATCATAATTTCCAAAATAAAAAAAAACAATACCCAAATTTCAATAAAGACCATTCAATAAAAAATTGTCCTTAAAATACTTCAATACAATCCAAAATAAGATCAAAACCCAAAACTAAGAAGAATTTAATCACATAGTCACTCATTGTAAAAATTAACATTTATACCTAAATAAAATCAACTTATCTTAATGTCTCACACAAAAAGTGTAATTAATAAAATAGAATATTCTCTATGATAGGTTAATCTTTCCATTAATAACCCTAATCTATATAAAAATCATGGATTCTTCAAAAATAAAAAAATCCACCATTACTCTTCACATGAAATCCCATTGTATTCCATTTTTTCTTAGGCATATAGTGTTCCCAACAGAGAAAACATCTTCCAAAATAAAATTTATCACTTAATCACCAAATAGATTTCCTATACTAAGTATATTCATTTGATAAAACACAAGATCCCAAATAAACTTATTGATGATAAATAAAATCATTTAACTTATAATAATTAGTCACACTGACCAAGGACTTCATGTAGTCTAGTGAATGGTAATAAATCCCAGTCACACATTGGTTGTGGGTTTGATTCTCATAGATTTTTCTGATACGACAGGTTTTTACACGGTTTGTGTGTTGTCCTTTTTAAAAAACAATATTTTATTACATTTTAAAAATGAGATAAATTCCTCAAAATGACCATAACATAATTTAACAAAAAATGTTATCTCATACCTCGCATTTTCATCCCAAAAATTAATATCCTATAATTTCCTAAAATTCAAGCGTCATATAAACCCAAATAGTTTTTTAAAACTATATCCAAAAAAGAAAAGATAAATCTTCCTCAAATATCATTTTCACATAACAAACTGCAGGGTTACTCATATGAGAGAAAAGTTTACCATTTTAATCCCATCAATAAAGATAATTATTACCTTTCAACATTTCTCTATCCATTTATTTTCACATAGGTTATTCCATGACCTCGTGGTTATCATATAGAATAAATAATTGACTCAAGTAATGCCTAGGTCCCCTACATTTACAGATAATGACTGTAAATGGATTCTTTGGTTTGTTTTTATTTTCTTCCATAGCACTCTTCATTTTTTTCTTAGAAATTATTTACTTTATTATTTATTTTCCATAAATAAATCATTTCATTGTTCAATTGATACTCATTCATGGGTGTCTCCTTCCACATTTTTCGGAAATATGGAAATTGAGTTTTATTTTCTCCATAGTCTCCACTGCTGGAACTCTTATCATTCTCCTCCTTTCTCTTCTTTGTTGTGTTTGGGATTTGGTTAATGTATATATTCTTGATCATATTTTTGGAAACCTTATTCGGCAAGAACATTATATCTTTTACACCTATCAACAATTCATTTAGTTTATCATCTCCACTATTGTACACACCGAGTACATCATGTTCATTGATACAATGACTTCCTTGGAATCAAGGCAAGGTTTAAAACCAGAATTCATAGTGTGATTAACAATAGTCATAAAATCATTTAGGGAATATCATGACACCTTATTTTCAATCTAAAACACCTTAGGATTATTTAAGGTTATTTATTCTCATATTATATTAAAATCCTTCAAATCGGTTTGTAATGAAAATTTCAATTATTCTAAACATATCCCCCAGGCGTGTCGTAACTTGGAGTCCAGTATGGAGCATTTTCGGTCACTGGTTCCCAGTTGTGTCTAGCACAAAGCGTTGTTTTTGAGTTTTACCCCTAGGATCATATGTACCACTTATCATTTCTATATAGGGATTTATTTCTTGGAAGACACCCTTAATATTTACCTTACAAATTGTTTTGGTTATTCTTATATAAAAATCCTCAAAAACTATATTAGGGTTGTGTTTTATAATCAGTGTTTTTCTATATTTAGATTTTAATGGTTGTAATAAAATTTCTCTGATACCAATTGTAATGCCCCGACCCTAGTTACCCAGTGTTGGTGCGTTATTACATAACATTGGAATGATCAAAATAGAAAATGTCTCTAAATACTGATTAGTTTAGTAGCCTTGGAAGGGCTAGATACATACAAAACTTTTACATTACGTCGTGAAATTGAAAAAAAAACAATATGTACTCTTTGAAAACACTCATATCCCTTAGACTATTCTTGAAGTTTAATTGTAATATACTTATTCGGATCCTAGAAAAATAAAACACAGAAAGGTGTCAGCTTTCATGCTCAGTAAGGATAATAATATAGTAGAAACTATCATAAATAAGTATAAAAATTGAAGGCAATGTATAAGACTAAAAAACAGGACTTTTAAACATAAACAACAGCATAATATGGAAAATATAAATCAAATAATGTCATTTACTTATTCACATGGATATTCTACTAGTTGAATAGTCACATGTAAGATCAATATCCAATTTCATAATGATGGAATGCATAATTCAAGATATCTTAACGATAATGTCAAGGCCTCATGCTAATACTAAAAAAATATTTATTCAAGGCCTTATGCCAAGATAGTAGATTGTCTCATGAGACCTACCAATTCATTGAGGAGCTATTTCGGGCTCCAACCGTCACATAATAAGTCAAATGAATTTCCTATATGAAAAGGATAAAACAGAACATAAACATTCATATTAAAACAAGCAGACAAAATGCTAATATTTTAACCACAAACCATGAATGGTATTAAAATAAAACATCTTTAGTCAATCATAAATCATTCAATAAAATATGGAATATTTTATTATAATATTTAATCCTCAATCAAGAATAATTATTTATATTGACATCGATAAAAATAATCTTAAAACAATTTGACAAAAATATCCCCCTTTCTTGAAAACATTTAAAAGTATGGCTACTTATCATGAATCGGTTTAAAATATATTTTTGAATCAAAGTGTCCCATACCACTATTAAACATTTAAAAGTACATTTAATTTTAAAACATTCATGTCAATATAAATAAATACATAAAACCATTTTTAAAACATGGACACTAATGAGACTAATTTTGAAGAATAAATCATTAAAAGATTTAAATGATATTTTAGTTAAAGTCCCTAACCAAATGAGAGGCGCTTGAATACAAATAATTGAGGTAATAAAAACATTATAATATAATTATAATAAAGGTATTCATGATATACTATGTCAAATTACCTCATGTAAACAATATAAAAGTGAATTGGTGCATAAAAATAAAGAAGTGTCAATGGAATGAAAATTGAGATGAGATCCCTTATAAAGACCATATTTTTAGGTTAAGGATAAATCAATTACATAATTATGTGTAAACAATTTTATTACACTATATGTGTTTTGATATTAAGTGTAAATAAATTATATTAAATTCACACATATTCTTGTAAAAACAAGACTAATGACTAGGATGTCTATCTCAATGAATGAAAATTGAGTTAAGATTACTTTTATCAAATTCATATCGATGACATGAGAATTTATAAATGGATTTATTTTGTGTACCAAAAATATATCCACACAAATGGAATTTTAAATTACTACATAAATAAATAAATAGTGATTTCACACATAATCTTGAAGTAAAATAATCAATGAAGTTTGCGTAAAACCCATTGAGGGGAAATCAAAATTAGAAATTCCCTTACCGATTTGGAAAATTATGAAAAATACACCCCATGAAATAAGGATAATAAAATGAAGATGTAAATAGAATAAATTAAGTTATATTACACAAGTAATACAATAATGGAAAGTACATATATCATACAAAAGCAAATCATAGAAATATTGCATGAATCCTACAGGAATAAGAAGTGAGACGAAAACCCATTACCATGTACTTTTCCTTAGATTATGGTACATTAAACTAATGTATAATGTTGAAATAATTTTTATTATGTTATACATGAACCACATTCAAAAATATGATATCATATATGATCTTCTAATATTTCATTGCAAATGATATTTTAGTAGTATCATTGTTTTTTTATGGTATCTGATTTATTTTCCTTTATATATATTGTTACAAAAGTCATGTTTGTTATGGATAGAATGTATTTGATTCATATATATAATAATATTAATTTCAGAAAACCTTATTTTTAATCATTAAATGAAAATTATTCTTTAATTGTAACGTTGGGGAATAAATCTCATCGTGTTTGTGGAGACGGTAATCTGTACGTATGCACGAGTAACAATTTCATTCTATTAGTGGGGAAATTGTATGTAAATGGATGGTATATCATATATACAGAATAATTAACATGTTATATTTATTATTTAAATCAATTATACTAATTATTATACCCCTCAAAATAATAAAGTATTGCATAACGAACTACACCATGTCGTGGAGACGGTAAGCCGTACATATGCACGTATGGTGACTTTTTCATTGATTGAATGGATAGAATAATTAATATGGTTGTAATATTTTTTATAATAACATCACAGCATGTATAATTCACTGTATTAATCATTTTTTTGGTAACAAGAAAAAAAGAAGAAGTGGAAGAAGTAATGAATATTGAAAGAGGTGATGAAATTATTACATCTTCTACGTGTGCTTCCTTTTAATTTTATCAAAAGTGATCATTATATTATATTTTGATCAAATTAAAGCATCTAGATTGACTTCGGGATAGTTGGGAGGATATTTGAGTAGGTTTTGGTATAGACAAATGGATTTTGAGGTGTTAAATTAAGAGAAGGGGAAGTACCCTTTTATAAGAGAGATGAGGGTCACTTTTGGAAAATCTTGAAATATTATATTATTAAACCTATAAACTAATAGGTTTTAGATTTTTCTAATCTACTATATTAACCATCTCTTCTAGATTTAATTATTTGTTAAATAGATTAACTTTTACCATGTATTCTAGTATTATTATAATTAATGGTTAATAATCTTATTAGAAAAAATCAAAGATAACCCCAAGTGGTTTATTATTGATATATATAACCATATATAAGTTTTTTGGACTATCCATAGTTTATATCAATTAAAAATATAGTATTTGTTATAAAAACTCATTTGTTTTAATTTTGACACTATTTATTCTTTTGTTTTTGTGAAGGTCATAACAACTTTAGTACTTCAAAAAAATTTATTTAATAAACCCAAACATGACATATTAACCTACAAAATTCATTGAATACATCAAAAGTCTCAATTTATAATTATATTAATATTTATAATATCAATTATTTTATTCTTTAAATAATAAGGTAATTACTGCATCATTATTGTGTCATAAATAAATTTAATTGTTTATTAAAAAAATAATAAATAAAATACCATTATGTAGTAAATATTTTAATCATTTTTATGAATATTTATAGTCGAATTTATATTATGTATAACCCTATATTAAAAATGGTTTATTTATTAAACATTGAATTTAACACTTTTAACTCTTTATTAAATAAAATTATAATAAATGCCATAATCTAATATAATTAGACCAAAAGGATATTATCATATTTCTAAGGCTTTTTTTGGTCTAAATACAGTTATCCAATATAATTATGACATGTGTTAGGGTAATTATAATATCATTTTTACGTATAATTACACTATATACATTTAACTGTGGAAAATCAAATTTAAAAGTTACTATTCACAAACATTATTTTCAGCCTATTGAATAACATTTTATAATATTATTTTAACTATTTCTCTATGATTTTTGAAATTCGATTTACTGAAATGGAAAAACTACATTTTATGAAAATTTGTAAATTTACCTAAATGGTGGGGAAAAGACGTTAAAAGGTCGAATAAAAATTTATACATATAATTTTATTATAAAATAACTCTAATGAATTAAATTGAACTTATATAGTTAATTAATATCTATTTTGAGATAAAATTAATTTAAAAAAATTTAATAAAAATTTAAATAAAAATTATTTTTTAAATAATAACCTAGTGTTTGCCCCTATTCTTCCAAAATTGAATGTTTTCAGAAAAATAGAAACAATTCACCCTAAGCTAATTTTGATATTCCAAATTTAGATATGATGTCCATTTTACCAAATTAAAAAGATATATGTTTTATTAATTAATTTAAAAAATATATTATCATTTTCAAATCCCGAAAGCCGGTTTTTGAGAAGTAAAAACAATCAGAAGATTGATATGTGTTTATTTCCAATTTAAAAGTAAAAATACATCCAATGAAAAAAAATGAATGAAATGATTAAAATATAATCTAATTATACTTAAAAAATTCCAATTTATAATTTAATAATATATACCATTTTGATTAAAAAATTTGTTTTCAATTATAATTTAGTATTTTTCACTATTCATCAATATATAAACGTTATCAGAAAATCACTAAAAATTTTTCCAAACTAAATTTTTATATGTCGGTTTTAAATAATAATTTTATATTGTGAAATTGAATATATAAAAGTGTCAAATATTGGATATAAAATGGGTTCTCCATTAAATGGCGGTAAAATTGCATTTTTGAGAATTACTTATTTTATCTAAAAATTTGAATTTTTTATTCTATTATGTCTAAAACAATAATATGTATGATAGAATTATATAAAGTATATATATTTATAAATTATGTTAAAAATATTCATAGCCATTTTTTGAACTGATAGTTTGGTAAGTCGTGGTGCGCTCGAACTCGGTCATGCGTGTAATGCAATCTATTGAATTTATTTATAGAAAAAAACTTACTATGAAATATTGGGGTCTTATAAATATCTTTCTTGGTGTCATGTGTAGATAATTTATCTAGTACAGTATATTGTCCAATATATGGATAGAATGCACACTATAATATATGGGTGAATTTTAGTTTTAATGTAAACTAGTAATTTCTTATCCACCTCACAAATGAAATATCTAGATATATGGAATTCTAATCAACCCAAAATATGATAGATGAAAAAGATTATATAAATTAGAAATTAAACAGTCTAACTTACAATAACTTCTGAAATAAGAAACAACACTAGAATAGAAATATAATTAAAAATAATAGTTTTTTAGATAAAATAATTAAAAAAAATTGATTTATATTAAAAAAATACTTATTATAATGGATATTATTAAAGATAAAAACCATCTATCCGGGGAGGTATTTTCTTTATCCTTAATTAAAAAATAAGTAAAAAAATTCACATTATGAATCGATGACATTAATATTATCAGAAAATTTGTCTTCTAATCCTCTTTAATCCATCCACATTAAAAATTTCAGAACTTTTTTATTAAATCACTTAGAATACCTTGACATTATAATTGTCTAAAAATATTATTTTATCAACCTAATGAACTCTTTTTATACCTCAAAATAAATTGATTAGGGTGATCAAATGCATCTTTCTTCCACACATTGAAATCTAATAAACAATAAAATAGATATCCTGTTATTTCAAAGTAATCCCTCGACCATTGTTATCTGTAACACCCCATGAATCCATGGTACACTTCTCTTTGATTAATACAGATGCGTGTGTTGTACGCAACTTCGAGTTCTAACACACCTCAACCAATCAAAGTAGCCGTTATTAATAGTAATACCCAGTTTTTTAAATTTTATAAACCTTATCTCTCAAAATGGACTTCATTTTTGGATTCGGAATATCGAATTTATCCTAGGGTGAAATTTTGGTACTTTTCGGATAACATGTATATTTTGATGAATAGTGAAAATTACTAAATTTTAATTAAAAACAACTTTTTTAATCAAAATAATTAATAGTGATAACTTATGAATTTTGGTCGTTTTAAAGTACATTAAGAATATATATTTACCATTTAATATAATTTTGTTCACTGGAAATTATTTCACAATTAAGCTGGACAAACAATTATCAATCTTTTGATAGTTATTATATTCTAAAAACACTCATTTTGTTTTGACAGCGGGAATAAATTTTAAATTAATTTCTGCCACTTCTATGTTTTGAATTTGGAAAAATGGATTCCATATTTGGAATCAGGATGTCCAAATTGTGTAAATAGGTATCTTTTATTTTTAGACATTTTGAATAATTACTTAGGTAAATATTTTATTTGCCACGGTTAAAGGGTAAATCCGGTAAATAAGGGTTAAAAATAATATTATAATAATACTAAATTACCCTAAAACATGTCCTAACCTTATTTTTGGATACATGTCCTGCCATGTACATCTTTGGGTCGATTTTGGGACCCCATGGAGCCACATGTAGGTGATAGGGACACTTTTTTTAATTACGTTAAAATAAATACAAAAATCCCAAAAGCATATATCTTTTTAAAAAACAATTTTTACATAAGGTAATATATGTTGGATTTTCTACTATAAATATTAATTAGAAAGATAAATAGATTTCCTACATAATCGTATTTTATTTATTATTTTACGACATTAAATAATTTAATTTATTTATGACACAATGGTGATGCAGTAATTACCTAATTAATGAAAAATTAGAAAAATTAATATTATAAATACCCAAATAAATGTAATTTGAGAATTTTTATAATTAAAAATAAATTTTAGGTTAATATTAAATGTTAGGATTGAATTAACTAACTTTGTTCGAAGTAATCATTCTGTTTTGATTTTTTACAAAAATCAATTATTGAATAGTGACAAAATTTACATAATAGAGTTTTTAAAACAGATATCATATTATTAATTGATATTAAATTCCTAAAAATATAAGGTTCGGCCAAGAGAATTATATAATGATAGTTTTATCATTAATGGACCACTTGGGGGTCACTTAGATGTCTATAGTTAGTTTATTAACCATATAATATAAAAATACAAAGAGACATTGTAAAAGTGAAACTAATTAACTAAGAGTTAATACATAAAGATAATGTTAATATAATAACCTAAACCTGTCTAAATACTATTGGTTTAGTGGTTTTCGACCTATCCCCACTTTATACTTTAGATAATCTACTTTTGAGCTATTAGAAACTGAATATGAATTTATTATAAAATATTACTTCCAGCTTTTCCAAAGGTGCCCCTCACCCCTCTTATAAAAGGGCACTCCCCATTCTCATTAATTCACACATTAAAAGCCTTTTGGTAGGGCCAAACCCTGCCCAAATACTCTCTAAAATTCCATCAATTTATCCTAGAGGCTATATTTTGATCATAAAGCCAACCTAAGGAGCCCTTTTGATCAAATCAAAAGGAAGAACCTGAAGAAGAGGTAATGTTTTCACCACCCTTTTTCAAGTTCCTTTCTTCTTCAACTTCTTATTCATTGTTATTCCCTTAATAAAATAATAACTCCAGTATATTATATATACTGTGATGTTATTATTAATATATAACAACAAAATTCATTATTCTATCTAGCCCTTGAATGACATGTCACCATACATGCGTACGTACGGCCTACAGTCTCCACATCGTGATGTAATTGTTATTCAATATATTATTATTTAGATGGGTATAATAATGATGTATAATTCATGTAAATAATAAATATAACATTATAATTATTCTTTCTATATCATATACCATGAAATTATATATTATTTTAAGATCAAAAGAATGATATTGTCGCTCGTGCGTACGTACGGACTACCGTCTCCACGAACGTGATGATATTCATTCCACATCGTATCCATTCAAGACTAAATTTCATTTAATGAATAAAATAAATATTTAGACACATGGCATCATTCTGGATATGAATAAGATACATCCGATCCATAACAAATACGGCTCGCATAACAAATAGTATAAAGGAAAATGAATCCGTTAACACCCGAAATGACGATAATACTAAGATATTATTAACAAATCAATGTTAAAAGATCATATATGATATCATATTAATTTAAATGATTCTTGTGTAATTAAATAACTATTATTTCACCATTTTACAGGAGTTTAACCTACCCTCTCCCAAGGAAAAAGTACAATGTAAGGGGTTTCTTATCTCAGTTTTAATTCCGTGATATTTCCATTGTTCACCACTTATTTATTACATGTGGTGTGTGCACTTCCCATGATTGTATTAATTGTGTAATATACATTAATTTATGGACATTTACATCATCATTGTATGATCCTTATTTTAAAGGTCTATGTTTCTTATGTTACCAAATCGATAAGGGAATTTGATATTTCAATTTCCACTCATTCGGCTTTATGCATACTTCACTGATTATTTTACTCTAATATTATGTGTGGAATAACTATTAATTTTATTATGTCATAATTTCCACTCACCTTTCTGCGGATATAATTTTGATACACATAATAACTCCATCGATAAATTCTCAGGTCATCGGTATGAACTTGATAAGAGTAATTTTTACTCAATCTTGATTTTTTGAGTTAAGCATCCAATCCATTGGTGTTGTTTTTACAAGAATATGTGTGAATGTCCATTGATTGTTTTACAATTAATATCCAATAATATTGAGTGTATTTATATTTGTCACACATAATTATGTCGTTGATTTATCATTAACCTACGGATACATCCTTTATGAGATATTTCATCTAAATTTACATTCCATTAAGACTCCTTTGTTGTTATACACCAAATTATTTTTATATGGTGTATATAATGTACATTGACATAGTATATCATGAATCCCATTATTCTCATGATATTAAAAGGTATTTATTATCTCAATTATTTGTATTCAAGTGACTCTATTTTGGTTAGGTACTCTAACTAAAATATCATTTTAAAATGTTTTAGTGATTTATTATTCTCATTAATGGCCATGTTTTAAAAATGGTTTTAAGGATTTATTTATATAGAAATTAATGTTTTCATATCAAAATTAATTTTAAAAGTTTCAAAGTGGTATGGGAAACTATGATTCAAAAATATATTTTAAATGGATTCTTGAAAAATAGTGTGACTTTTAAAAGTATTCATGAAAATGGGGGATATTTCTCTCAATAGTTTGATGATGATTTTAATCTATGTCAATATCATTCATTATTAATGATTGAGGTTAATATGATATAATACAATCTTCAATATTGTATTGAATGAGTTATGTTTGACTGTGGATGTGCTATTGTTATACGATCATGGTTTGTGGTTAATGTATTGACATTTCTTATTATAGTTTTAATACAAATGTTTATGTTATTTTTCAAAATTTTCATATGAGGAACACATTGGACTTAGCAAGTGACTGGTGGAGCCTGCTATAGCTCCTCGATGCATCGGTAGGTCTCATGAGACAAACTAGTGTCTTGGCATTAGGCCTTGACAAAATCTTATTTGTAGTCTTGGCATGAGGCCTTGGCTATGTGGTTATGATAGTCTGGAATTATGCATTCAATCATCATAAAAGTGGTTATTGATATTGCATGTGATTATTAGACTAGTAGAATATCCTTGTGAATACGTAAATGGCATTATTTCATTTTATAACGCCCATATTATGCTGAAGTTCAAGTTTAAAATACTTTTGTTTTAGTTATACAATTCCTTAAGTGTTTATGCTTATCTATGAAAGATTCTGCTATATTGTTATCCTTACTGAACATCTGAGTTCACCCCTTTAAATGTTTTATTATTCCCAGGATGTGAAGAAGTAATTTGTGAATGATCTGTAGGGATAGTATGAGCGGATATAAGGACAAGATGTTGTTGTAGTTTTTTTTACCTTATAATGTAATGTAATCCTAATGAATGTATCTAGTACATCCAAGGCTACTAAACTAATCGGTCTTTCGAGACTTGATCCTTTGTGATCATGCCAATGTTACGTAATAATGAACCGACACTGGGTATCTGGGGTCAGGGCGTTATAGTTGGTATCAAAGGATGTTTATTACAAACCTTGGAAGCTATATTTTGATAAACTCTGATTAGAGAACATAGACCTAAGATGGACTTTGAGGATTAGTATTGATGAACTTCCTAGAATTTTGGTATTGTAGAGATTTTGTGAGTTTTCGAAAAATAAATCCCTATCTAGATTCGAGCAGGTAGAGGCGGCTCTGGCACAGATGTACCTAGGGGTAAAACCCAAAAACACCGCTTTTAGCTAGACTCGAACGGGAACTGGTGCACAACAACGGGCCTTGCTGCACTCTTGGTTACGACACTACTAGGGGATATGCTTCGGTAAATTCACAAGATTAGTATAAACCATTATAAAGATAATAAAAAAATGAAACTAAGAATATATGTTGAGAAATAGATAGTGGATAACCTAGATTTTAATATAGGGTACACCAAGTTAGGATATATTGTGCAATTACAAGATTATGCTATTAGGTCTAATTGTTTTTACATTATTTTTAGATTAGTATTCAAAAACCCTAATTGTATTTTTTTTGATAGTTAAAACGTGGAGGGAGTAAGATCAGGAACAACTCTTCTCACTCTTCCTAAAGAACTACTTACAATTATTATCCAGAAGTCATGCGCAGATGATGTTGAAACTTTTTCAAATGTCCAAGTTACATGAAAACAACTTTATAAGACATCTAATACCTCTAGAATCGCACGATTAATTCAAGGATCCAGTACCGAATATGGGATAATATTATGCTCTCAACTTTCTTTCCACGCTAAGTATGGGAAGTACCGTCAAGGTCTTTTAAAATTGTTCACATTATCTCAAAATTACGATGCACTAAATTATTTTCTAGATTCTACATAAGAGGTAGACCTTCGAGCAGCCTACATGTATCAAATTATATATTTATGTCTTTTGGGACATACGGAAACTGATTTACCAAAGCCTTATTTTGAAATATTTGAAGATGAATCAGTAAGAATTTTTCTAAATAAACATGTTAAAGTTGATGTCTCAAAATTATATATAAAAAATACCTATTTTTTTATGATGCATCGATGCTTCCATCGATATAATCCAAGATGAATGAGGAGTTTTTGGGTAAAGGAAGTAGATGATTTTGAAAAATTCCTGAGGTACCATTGTGACACATGAACACATTCTACCAAAAGGCAATTCTTCCTAGTCTCTCCAGAGTTCATGATGTGTTCCACATATCAGTAGTGACAAAATACATGCCTGACCCAATGCATGTACTCACCTATAAAGAATTAGAACCATAACCCGATCTATCTTATTATGAAGAGCCTATCAGAATTATTCATACCAAAGTTCAAGTTTTGAGAAACCATGTGACTCGTCTGATAAAAGTTCTACGGAGAAATCATAAGATAGAAGAGGAAATGTGGGAACCCAAGGAACATATGATGAAAAAAATATGTGGAAATAAATGGATGGTGAAATGTTTAAAATTGTTAGTGATCTTTATTGATGGGATTGCTTTGGAAGCATTTTCTCTTGTCTGTGTAAACCTGCAATTTATCATGTGAAAATGATATTTGAGGAAGAATTATATTTTCTATTGCACATAAAGTAATAAATAACCATTTGGTCTTATATGATCATTTTGTTTTTGGAAATTACAAGATATTATATTTTGGGATGAAAATGCAAGGTATGAGAAAACATTTGAGGTTAAATTTTGTTATGGTTATTTTGAAGAATTTTTCTCATTTTGGTAATATTATAAAATATAGTTTCTGAAAAAGGAAAACACGTAGACCGTGTGATAACCCATCGTGCCGGACAAAGCTGTGGGAATCGAACCCACAACCAAAGTGCGATTGGGAATTATAACCTACCACTGGACTTCGTGAAGTCCCTAGTTAGTGTGACTAGTTATTTTTAGTTTAATGATTTTATTGATCAATAATAAGTTTATTTTGGATCATATGTCTTATTAAATGAATACCCTTAGTATAAGAAAATTGATTTGGTGATTAAGTGATGAATTTTATTTTGGAAGATGTTCGCTTTGTGGGGAACACTATTTGTCCAAGGAAAATAGAATTCTATTGGATTTCATTTGAGGAGTAATAGTGGATTTTTATCTATGTTTTAATTCTGGATTTATTGTAATTTGGGTTATTTATGGAAATGATTAACCTGTAATAGAGAATATGTGATTAGGTTAATCACTTTTAAGTATGTGACATTAAGAGTAGTTGATGTCATTTGGATATACAATTTAACGTGGAAGACTACATAACCAAATTCTTCTAATTTTTTGGTTTCAATATTAGTTTGGATTATATTGAAGGATTTTAAGGACAATTGTTTATTGAATGGTATTTATTTAACATTGGGGTATTGATTTTAGAAATTAAGATTAGTGTTTATTTCTCTCATGGAATATCCTTTTGGGGGATCATTAGATCTTGTACTAACCATTTTGGTTTTGATTAATGTAACGCCCCGACCCCAGCTACCCAGAGTCGGTGCATTACTTCGTAACATTGGCATGATCACAAAAGATCAAGTCTCGAAAGACCGATTAGTTTAGTAGCCTTGGAAACACTAGATACATTCATAAGTATTACATTACATCATAAAGTGAAAAACTAATAACAAAGTCTACATAGTCCACACTCATATCCTCTTCTGACTATCCCTGCAGGTCATTCATAAAATACTTCTTCACATCCTGGAAAACATTAAAACATTGAAAGGGGTGAGCTCAGATGCTCAGTAAGGATAACAATATTGCGGAAGCTTTCATAAATAAACATAAAAATTTAAGGCAATGTATAACTAAAACAAAAGCCTTTTAAACTTGAACATCAACATAATATGGCAAAAGTAAAATGAGATAATACTATTCACTTCTTCACATGGATATTTTACTGGTCGAATAATCACATGCAATATCAATAACCACTTTCATAATGATGGAATGCATAATGCCAGACTATCATAACCACGTAGTCAAGGCCTCATGCCAAGACCTCAAATAAGATTTTGTCAAGGCCTCGTGCCAAGACACTAGTTTGTCTCATGTGACCTGCCGATGCATCGAGGAGCTATAGCGGGCTCCACCCGTCACTTATTAAGTCCAATGCATTCCTCATATGAATAGGTTTAAACATATCATAAACCATAACATAATCGTATCACATAAAACATGCATAAAGGAAACATAGCATTTCCACATTTGAATCACAAGATATCAATACAACACATTGATATAATAAAAACGCTTTCAAAACCACTTTCAATACCAAAATAAAAGAAAGTTAAAACTTTGTATTTATTTTTCATTAAAAAAATGATGGCTTGTAGAGGAAGCCGAAACCCAAATAATGGTCACGGTGGCGGAGAAGTCATTGTCGCCGCATAAGTACGGAAAGAAAAACATTCCCTTTTTTTCATTTAGTAAAACGCTTCATATAAAAAGATTACTTTTGAATAAACGTAAAAGTCAAAGGGGTTTATACACCGTATAAAAGAAAGTTGTGTATAAAACCAAATATGCCTCAATGAAAGGAGATTGAGACGAAGTACTTAAAAAGATCATTTTTAAAATAAAATAGATCTATTATGTGTATTCACTATATGTACACATAATGAAAGTAAAAATACAAAATAATACATAATAATATCATGACATAATTTGAAAGTAGGAGATTAACCCAAAGAATTAAAATTGGGTGAAGAAGTTCCCTTACCTCGTGTCCGACTTGACTCAACCGTTCTTTAACCTCCTGAATAATAAACTAGAGTTAATATCTACCTTATTAGGAACCATTTTCAATTTAATTATCCTTTTTATATCACTTATTACAATGTTATGAACATTATTTAATTATTTAAGTTAATAACGGTCGTTTTGTCGATCTTTGGTACTTGAGCCAAAAATAAACTTCTTATAATTACAAGTTGTTCATGTGGTGAAATATCCATTATATCCAGAATTATATTCATGATGTAGATATCATATATATCATATATATACAGTATATACATTCATTCATAATGTCACGTAACATTTAGAGGTAAGAAATGAAATGCACCGTTCATGGAGACGGTAAGCCGTACGTACGCATGAACGCTACTTTCATTTCAATTTCATATTTAATGGAACTAAATCATAATGATATAAATGTATAATATAATTACAGTATAATATAGTGTATAATACCATTTACTCCATCCTTTATACATCCCATATATGGCATTAACGATTCAAATCAATTTGAGGGGGCGGTAGTCCGCACTTCCTAAAATGAAATTATCGCGTTTTACCCATAATGGAAATCATAAAGTATTCCATAAATAAGAAATACAGAAGCATAAGTAAAACATAAACATATTATATATCATATATAAAAATAGTGACATCTTAATTTCCACCTTTGAAGGTGTTATATGAGTGTTGAACAATCATCGTTTCGTGAGGCAGAAATTCGTCATCCCAAGAAACCGTATGTTCTTTAACCATTAGATGTAGGTGTGTGTAAGTGTAGCTAGAATAATTATTATAAAAACATCCTAGT
This sequence comes from Viscum album, assembly GCA_963277665.1. NCBI lineage: Eukaryota > Viridiplantae > Streptophyta > Magnoliopsida > Santalales > Viscaceae > Viscum > Viscum album. The sequence goes on from OY728162.1 coordinate 136,246,405, forward strand.
ATATTTAGGATACTGGTGTTTTTACAAAATAAATGAATAAAAAGAGTTTAGGGGGTTGGAGAAGAAAAATAAAACAAAACAACATTAGAGAAGACATTACCTCAAAATCGGGTAACTCTTTTTGATTTGAGCTAAAGGCTTCCTTGAGAAGAGTTATGCCCAAAGGGAGGCTTCTAGGAGTAAGAGGGGGGAGTTGGGAGAGTATTTTTGTAGAGGTTGGCCGAGCCAAATGGCTTGAATGTGTGAATAAGGTGGGAGAGGTGGGGGCGTTTTATAAGTGGAGAGGAGGGGCACTCTTGGAAAGTAAAGAAAAGTCACTTTATTATAAAATGAGTTTCGGATTTTAGAGGTCCCACACTTATATAATTCAAGGATAAGATGATAAGGGTTCGAAATATACTCATCCAATAGGCTTTGGACAAGTGTAAGCCTTGTATTTTACAATATATTTTCATTTTATTAAAATCGTTAAATAATGAGGTCATCGCTGCATCATCATGATGTCATAAATAATTTAATTTATTTAATGTCTAAAAATTATAAAAAAAATACTATGATGTAGGAAATCGTTTTAGATTTCTAATGAATATTTATAATCAAAATTTGGACTTGTGTAACCCCACTTAAAAACTGTTTTAGTAAAACAACTCATGTTTGTGTCAATTTAATTTTAACATTAAATAAATATATATTAATGTCATTTTCCAACCAAAGTGGCTCCATGGGGTCCCCAAGTTGACCCATGGGTTGTCTTGGTCGGCCATGACTCATCCAATAGGAGTAGGACAAGTTTCAATCTCATATCATATTATTAAAACATTGTTTTTACCTTAAACTACACTAATTACCTCTAATCGCGATTAAGAACTTAAAAGTTACTATTCATCAAAAAATTATTTTAATCTTATTGAACCACATTTTACTTCATAATGACAACCATGTATGTCGGATTTTTTAAAATCAAATCACAGAAGTGGTAATATTTCATTTTAACGAAAAATTAGTTTTTAACAACCACTTAGTGGTTTCACTATTCATCAAAAATTGACGTTTTTCAGAATAAGGCCAAAATTTCACCTTAAGCTATAATTGATATTACGAATTCAAAAATGATGTCTATTTTACAAAATTCCAAACATATAAGTTGCATTAATTAATTTTATAATTAATTCCCGATGTCACAACAAATAGCGTGTTTTAAGAAACAATTTATATCAAAAGATTGGCAATTGTTTATGTCCAATTTCAATGTTAAATTAATTCTAATGACCACCATTGGATAAAATGGTAAAAATATATTCTAATTATACTTTAAAACCACTAAATAGTATAATTTATCACAATAAATTATTTTGATTAAAAAAGTTGTTTTAAGTATTTTTCACTATTCATAAAAAAAATCGGATGTTCTCAGAAAGTTACAAAAAATTCAACTTAGGATAATTTTGATATTACGAATACAAAAATGAAGTCCATTTTGAAATATTAAATTTCTATAATTTTAAAAAGTGGTCATTACTATTCATAACGGCTACATTGATTATTCGCGGTGTTTTAGAACTCGAAGTTGCGTACAATGCAAGCTATTGCATTATTAAATGAGAAGCGTATCGTGGAAGCTCGGGGTGTTACATTCTCCCCTCCTTCAATAAATTGCGTCCTCGCAATTTGAAATTTTTCTTTGTACATAAAAGGTTGAAAAGAAAAATTACTTTTGAGGAAAACCCTCATCGAAAATAAGGTTAATACATATATAACATTAAAAGGAAGCAAGATAAGTACAAAGGTCACCCGATATAGCCCATTCCAGGATTCTATGAAAATATGGATATAGAAGAAAAACAAACCATCAAGGTCTGATGGAGAGTTATAGAAAACGGGATTAGGAGAATGTTTAACAACAAGAAAATCACAAACTTGTGAATGGTTAAACGGTCATTTAATCCCCAGTTGGAAAAGTTAACCGACAACATTTTTGTTTTAAGTTACCTTTTATAATGTTGAGGAATTTATTTAGGAGATTTACTAAGAACTTAAGGGAATATACATACTTGTTATTTATACATTCATTCGTTAATAAATTTTTACCACAAACCCAACTTTTACTCCAAATGGTAACGGAACTCAAAAATATTCTATTTATCCTAATTGTATAAGGTTCAAAATGTTAACACATACCATTTAGATTAGTAAAACTATTTTGTAATAACTAGGGACTTCTTGTAGGCTAGTGGTAGGAAATAAAGGCTTGTCGCACTATGGTTGTGGGTTCGATTCCTGCAGCTTTGTCCGACGCGACGGGTTATTCCCCACCCTGCAGGTTGTCCTTTTTCCTAAAACTATAGTATTATAATATTCCAAAAATAATCTTCAGAAATTCCTTAACCTTAAACAATACTATCCATGGTTCAACTTAATCCATTCCAACCTTAACAGTTATCCAAAATACCTCCGTCCAGACTTTCTCTAAAAGGTCTCTAAATTACAAAATCAATTGTAACATCAGATTCCCCAAACAAAGAAAAGTTTCTCTTATTGTCACATACTAAAAATATGATTACCTTAATCATATTAAAACCTTACTGAAATCAACAAGTACTGCAGTACAATCCATATATATATATCACATTATTCTTATAACCAGAATATAATCCTTGAGTCCAAAAGCACCAATACATTAATTATTCCGCTTCAACTGTAGTCACAGCAAAAGATTAGCCTTGATCCCTTGGCCTTTTCTGAGGTAAGTTTCCTTGACGCTTAGGACATTCATTTGCATAATGCCCTATTTCCCTACAATTGTAGCATTCAACTTTGACAGCCTCTTTCTTTCCCTTGCAATCACGAGCCTGGTGACCTTTTTCTCCACATTTATAACAAACTCCCATTCCTTTTAGGCAAGTACCAGGGTGATTCTTCCCACAATTATCACATAATGGAAAATCCTTCATTCCCTTTTTCCCTTTATCTATCTCTTGTTCCACCGTTCTCTTCTTCTCTTGCTTTACTTTGTTGTCATAAGACTTAGAGAATTCCTTTTCTGTCTTGATAGCACAAGAGACAATATCTTCGTATGATGAGAAGGATTGTGATACTAATGATCGACGGAGAAATGGTTTTAACCCATCAAAGAAACGATCAATCTTACTCCTTGGGTTACGTAAATAATCGGCAGCATGCCTCGCTAACCTTGTAATGTTATCCTCATACTTTGCGACATTCTCATCCTCCTTCTGCCTCAAACTCAGAAATTTCCTTTCCATATCTGCTCGATGGTCACGAGGAAAATATTTTTCTAAGAAAAGCTCTTTGAACTCCCTCCATTCCATATTCGATACGTAATCATCTTCCTTTGTGTTTTGAATCAGCGACCACCACTGATCGGCATCTCCAGTGAGGCGGTAAACTGCCATGACAACCTTCTCCCTTTCACTACTCCCCAAGGCATGGAATATTTTCTCTAAGGAATTTATCCATTGCTCAGCTACTGTAGGATTTGTACTCCCATTGAAGGTTGGTGGTTGTTGCCTCATGAAGCGGTCTAACATTGATCCTCCACGTTGCGGATCAGGGTGCTCCATACGAGTAAGGTTATTATTCATAACCTGAGTGAGTTGTCCCAGTATGGTAATAAGTTGACCAGCACCAGTTGTATCTCCAGATCCACAATAATTATCTTGAGCAGGAGGGAAATCCCTACATGGAGTTCGTGCATTTATATGGTTTCCAATCCTTCCACTAGGCGCCATTTCTAAACAATGGCATAAACTAGATTAGTTTATGAATCAAAATACATAATTCCATACTTGTTAAATACTTTACATAAATTGAAATATTTATGGATATAATCCATAATCATAAAAAGAAATGTTTTATTTGAGGAAGTATGTACTCATAGCCCTTCATAGTGGTTTGTAAATAAAATGAGAATTATCTTAAGCATATCCCCCGGGAGTGTCGTAACCAAGAGTGCAGCAAGGCCCGTTGTCGTGCACCAGTTCCCGTTCGAGTCTAGCTCAAAGCGGTGTTTTCGGGTTTTACCCCTCGGTACATCTGTGCCAGAGCCGCCTCTACCTGCTCGTATCCAGACAGGGATGTATTGCTCGGAAAACTCATAACATCTCTATAATACCAAAATTCTAGGAAGTTTTTCTATACTAATCCTCAAAGTCTATCTTTGGGCTATGTGCTCTAATAAGAGTTTATCTAAATCTAGCTTCCAAGGTTAGTACTAAACTGTCTCTGATACCAACTGTAACGCCCCGACCCCAGCTACCCAGAGTCGGTGCATTACTTCGTAACATTGGCATGATCACAAAAGATCAAGTCTCGAAAGACCGATTAGTTTAGTAGCCTTGGAAACACTAGATACATTCATAAGTCTTACATTACATCATAAAGTGAAAAAATAATAACAAAGTCTTCATAGTCCACACTTATATCCTCTTCTAACTATCCCTGCAGGTCATTCATAAAATACTTCTTCACATCCTGGAAAATATTAAAACATTGAAAGGGGTGAGCTCAGATGCTCAGTAAGGATAACAATATTGCGGAAGCTTTCATAAATAAACATAAAAATTTAAGGCAATGTATAACTAAAACAAAAGCCTTTTAAACTTGAACATCAACATAATATGGCAAAAGTAAAATGAGATAATTCCATTCACTTCTTCACATGGATATTCTATTGGTCGAATAATCACATGCAATATCAATAACCACTTTCATAATGATGGAATGCATAATGCCAGACTATCATAACCACGTAGTCAAGGCCTCGTGCCAAGACCTCAAATAAGATTTTGTCAAGGCCTCGTGCCAAGACACTAGTTTGTCTCATGAGACCTGCCGATGCATCGAGGAGCTATAGCGGGATACACCTGTCACTTATTAAGTCCAATGCATTCCTCATATGAATAGGTTTAAACATATCATAAACCATAACATAATCGTATCACATAAAACATGCATAAAGGAAACATAGAATTTCCACATTCCAATCACAAGATATCAATACAACACATTGATATAATAAAAACGCTTTCAAAACCACTTTCAATACCAAAATAAAAGAAAGTTAAAACATTGTATTTATTTTTCATTAAAAAAATGATGGCTTGTAGAGGAAGCCGAAACTCAAATAATGGTCACGGCGGCGGAGAAGTCGTTGTCACCGCATAAGTACGGAAAGAAAAACATTCCCTTTTTGTCGTTTAGTAAAACGCTTCATATAAAAAGATTACTTTTGAATAAACGTAAAAGTCAAAGGGGTTTATACACCGTATAAAAGAAAGTTGTGTATAAAACCAAATATGCCTCAATGAAAGGAGATTGAGACGAAGTCCTTAAAAAGATCATTTTTAAAATAAAATAGATCTATTATGTGTATTCACTATATGTACACATAATGAAAGTAAAAATACAAAATAATACATAATAATATCATGACATAATTTTAAAGTAGGAGATTAACCCAAAGAATGGAAATTGGGTGAAGAAGTTCCCTTACCACGTGTCCGACTTGACTCAACCATTCTTTAACCTCCTGAATAATAAACTAGAGTTAATATCTACCTTATTAAGAACAATTTTCAATTTCATTATCCTTTTTATATCACTTATTACAATGTTATGAACATTATTTAATTATTTAAGTTAATAACGGTCGTTTTGTCGATCATTGGTACTTGAGTCAAAAATAAACTTCTTATAATTACAAGTTGTTCATGTGGTGAAATATCCATTATATCCAGAATTATATTCATGATGTAGATATCATATATATCATATATATACAGTATATAAATTCATTCATAATGTCACTTAACATTTAGAGGTAAGAAATGAAATGCACCGTTCATGGAGACGGTAAGTCGTACGTACGCATGAACGCTACTTTCATTTCAATTTCATATTTAATGGAACTAAATCATAATGATATAAATGTATAATATAATTCCAGTATAATATAGTGTATAATACCATTTACTCCATCCTTTATACATCCCACATATGGCATTAACGATTCAAATCACTTTGAGGGGGCGGTAGTCCGCACTTCCTAAAATAAAATTATCGTGTTTTACCCATAATGGAAATCATAAAGTATGCCATAAATGAGAAATACAGAAGCATAAGTAAAACATAAACATATTATATATCATATATAAAAATAGTGACATCTTAATGGCCACCTTTGAAGGTGTTATATGAGTGTTGAACAATCATCGTTTCGTGAGGCAGAAATTCGCCATCCCAAGAAACCGTATGTTCTTTAACCATTAGATGTAGGTGTATGTAAGTGTAGCTAGAATAAATCTTATAACAACATCCTAGTATATTGAGGATACTGTTGTTGTTACAAAAGAAATGAATAAAAAGAGTATAGGGGGTTGGAGAAGAAAAATAAAACAAAACAACATTAGAGAAGACATTACCTCAAAATCGGGTAACTCTTTTTGATTTGAGCTAAAGGCTTCCTTGAGAAGAGTTATGTCCAAATTGAGGCTTCTAGGAGTAAGAGGGGGGAGTTGGGAGAGTATTTTGTCAGAGGTTGGCCGAGCCAAATGGCTTGAAGGTTTGAATAAGGTGGGAGAGGTGGGGGCGTTTTATAAGTGGAGAGGAGGGGCACTCTTGGAATGTAAAGAAACGTCACTTTATTATAAAATGAGTTTCGGATTTTAGAGGTCCCACACTTATATAATTCGAGGATAAGATGATAAGGGTTCGAAATATACTCATCCAATAGGCTTTGGACAAGTGTAAGCCTTGGATTTTACAATATCTTTTCATTTTATTAAAATCGTTAAATAATGAGGTCATCGCTGCATCATCATGATGTCATAAATAATTTAATTTATTTAATGTCTAAAAATTATAAAAAAAATACTATGATGTAGGAAATCTTTTTAGATTTATAATGAATATTTATAATCAAAATTTGGACTTGTGTAACCCCACTTAAAAACTGTTTTAGTAAAACAACTCATGTTTGTGTCAATTTAATTTTAACATTAAATAAATATATATTAATATCATTTTCCAACCAAAGTGGCTCCATGGGGTCCCCAAGTTGACCAATGGGTTTTATTGGTCATCCATGACTCATCCAATAGGAGTAGGACAAGTGTCAATCTCAAATCATATTTTTAAAACATTGTTTTTACCTTAAACTACACTAATTACCTCTAATCGCGATTAAGAACTTAAAAGTTACTATTCACCAAAAAATTATTTTAATCTTATTGAACCAAATTTTACTTCTTAATGACAACCATGTATGTCGGATTTTTTAAAATCAAATTACAGAAGTGGTAATATTTCATTTTAACGAAAAATTAGTTTTTAACAACCACTTAGTGGTTTCACTATTCATCAAAAATTGACGTTTTGCAAAATAAGGCCAAAATTTCACCCTAAGCTATAATTGATATTCCGAATTCAAAAATTATGTCTGTTTTACAAAATTCCAAACATATAAGTTTCATTAATTAATTTTATAATTAATTCCCGCTGTCACAACAAATAGCGTGTTTTAAGAAACAATTTATATCAAAAGATTGGCAATTGTTTATGTCCAATTTCAATGTTAAATTAATTCTAATGACCACCATTGGATAAAATGGTAAAAATATATTCTAATTATACTTTAAAACCACTAAATAGTATAATTTATCACAATAAATTATTTTGATTTAAAAATTTGTTTTAAGTATTTTTCACTATTCATAAAAAAATCGGAAGTTCTCAGAAAGTTACAAAAAAATCAACTTAGGATAATTTTGATATTACGAATACAAAAATGAAGACCATTTTGAAATATTAAATTTCTATAATTTTAAAAAGTGGTCATTACTATTCATAACGGCTACATTGATTATTCGCGGTGTTTTAGAACTCGAAGTTGCGTACAATGCAAGCTATTGCATTATTAAATGAGAAGCGTAACGTGGAAGCTCGGGGTGTTAAAATTAATCTCTAAAGACAATGTAAATATATAGTTTATCCTTCGTGGATCATGTGATTCTATATATGTTTATTCTAGCTCTTCTAGTGTGACCAAGTCTTCTTGAAAACTCATCATTTAAAAAAATGAGTTACGGGTTGAAATTTATTAAACAATGAAACTGTACTTAAAAATTAAGTATATCTCTTTATGTTCTTAGTCAATATCAGAATTGAATTCCTCATCTTTATGTGATGTAACTTAAAAAAATAAATAAAAATGTTCATTTACTTTTCCTATTGGGAAACTAATAACTGTTTGTCCCATCAAAAGTTTGTGGTTTTCTTATTGTTAACTTTCTCATGATCATGTTTTCTATCCATCTCTATTAGAAATAGACACATAGTTTATCATCCATATACATGTTTTTCTACATGGAATCCTAGTATAGGTTATCTCGGGTGACCTTTGTACTTCTATTTCTTTCTTTTAATGTGATAGGTTTATTGATTCTTTTTCTGATGTGGGACTTTCCATTATATTCCCAAGCCCAATTTTAGAAATTTCAAGGACGCTATTTATTGAATTAGGGGAGAATTTAACACCCAAAGCTTCCACAATACGCTTCTCTTTGATTAATACAGTAGCATGTGTTGTACGTTACTTCGAGTTCTAACACACCTCGACCAATCAAAGTAGTCATTATGAATAGTAATACCCACTTTTTGAATTTTTATATATTTTATCTCTAAAAATGGACTTCATTTTTGTATTCTGAATATTGAATTTAGCCTAGGGTGAAATTTTTTTACTTTTCGGATAACTTTTATATTTTTATGAATAGTGAAAATTACTAAATTTTAATTAAAAACAACTTTTTTAATAAAAATAATTAATATTGATAAATTATGAATTTGAGTGGTTTTAAAGTATATTTAGAATATATTTTTCACATTTAATACAATGTTGGTCATTGGACATAATTTCACAATTAAACCCGACATAAACAAATATCAGTATTTTGATAGTTATTATATCTTAAAAACACGCTTTTTGTTTTGACAACGGGATTTAATTTTAAATTATTTTATGAACATTTTGGGATTTGAATTTGGAAAAATGGATTCCATATTTGGAATCAGTATTTCAAAATTGTGTAAATAGGTAACTTTTATTTTTAGACATTTTGAATAATTATTTCGGTAAATATTTTTTTTACCATGGTTAAAGGGTAAATCTAGTAAATAAGGGTTAAAGAATAATATTATAATAATACTAAATTACCGTAAAACGTGTCCTAACCTTATTAGTGGATAGATGTGTGACCATGGGTATTTTTGGGTCGATTTTGGGACCCCATGGAGCCACTCGTAGGTGATAGGGACACATTTTTTTAATTATGTTAAAATAAATACAAAAATGCCATAAGCATATATCTTTTAGAAAAACAATTTTTACATAAGGTTATATTTGTTAGATATTCTACTATAAATATTCATTATAAATATAAAAATATTTCCTATATAATGGAATTTTATTTATAATTCCTAGAAATTAAACCAATAATTTTATAGGTTAATATGACATGTTAGGAATTATTTAATTAAATTTGTTCGAAGTAATAATTCTGTTATTATTTTTACAAAAATCAAATATTGAATAGTGACAAAATTGACATAAAAGAGTTTTTAAAACAAATATTATATTATTAATTGGCATTAAATTCTTAAAAATCTAAGGTTCGGCCAAGAGACATATATCATGATAGGTGTATCATTAATGGACCAGTTGGGGGTCTCTTGGATGAATATAGTAAGTTTATTATCCATATAATATAAAAATACAAAGAGACATTATAAAAGTGAAACTAATTAACTAAGAGTTAATACTTAAAGATAAGGTTAATATAGTAATCGAAACTTGTATAAATCCTATTGGTTTAGTGGTTTTCAATCTATCCCCACCTTAAACTTTAAATAATCTACTTTGGATCCATTATACACCTAATATGAATTTATTATAAAATAATATTTCTAGCTTTTCCAAAGGTGCCCCTCACCCCTCTTATAAAAGGACACTCCCCCTTCTCATTAATTCACACCATAAAATCCTTTTGGTTCATCAAAACCATGCCAAAATACTCTATAAACGTCCCTCAATTCATCCTAGAGGCCTTAGTTTGATCAGAAATCCATCCTAAGGAGACCTTTTGATCAAATCAAAAGGAAGAACCCGAAGAAGAGGTAATGTTTTCACCACCCTTTTTCAAGATCCTTTCTTCTTCAACTTCTTCTTCTTTGTTATTCCATTTCTAAAACAATAACTCCAATATCTTCTATATACTGTGATATTATTATAAATATAGAACAACAAAATTCATTATTCTATCCATCCCTTGAATGACATGTCACCATACGTGCGTACGTACGGCCTACCGTCTCCACGTCATGGTGTAAATGTTATTCAATATATTATTATTCAGATGGGTATAATAATGATTTATAATTCATTTAAATAATAAATATAAAATGATAAGGATTCTCTCTATATGAAATACCATCCATTTATATATTATTTTAATATCAAAAGAATTATATTGTTGCTTGTGCGTACATACGAACTACTGTCTCCACGAACGCGATGAGATTCATTCCCCATCGTATCCATTCAAGACTAAATTTCATTTGATGAATAAAAATAATTTTTAGAGACATGATATCATTTTGTATATTAATATGATACATCCATTTATAACAAATACGGCTCGCATAACAAATAGAATAAAGTAAAATGAATCTGTTAACACTAGAAATGACGATAATACGAAGATATTATTAACAAATCAATGTTAAAAGATCATATATGATATCATATTAATGTAAATGATTATTGTGTAATTAAATAAAAAATATTTCACCATTATACAGGAGGATAATCTACCATCGACCAAGGAAAATGTACAATGCAAGGGGTTTCTTATCTCACTTTTAATTCTGTGAGATTTCCATTGTTCACCACTTATTTATTGCATGTGGTGTGTGTACTACCCATGATTGTATTTATTGTGTAATATAAATTAACTTATGTATATTTACATCATCATTTTATGATCCTTATTTCATGGGTGTATGTTTCATAAGTTACCAAATCGATAAGGGAATTTGAAATTTCAATTTCCACTCATTCAGCTTTACGCATACTTCATTGATTATTATACTCCATGATTATGTGTGGATTCACTATTCATTTTATTATGTCATAATTTCCACTCCGCTTTCTGTGGATATAATTTTGATACACATAATAACTCCAGTGGTAAATTCTCAATTCATCAGTATGAACTTTATAAGAGTAATTTTTACTCAATCTTGATTTGTTGAGTTATGCATCCAATCCATTGGTGTTGTTTTTACAAGAATATGTGTGAATGTCCTTTGATTGTTTTACACTGAATATCCAATCATATTGAGTGTATTTATATTTCTCACACATAATTATGTCGTTGATTTATCCTTAACCTAAGGATACGGCCTTTATGAGAGATTTCATCTCAATTTACATTCCATTGAGACTCCTTTGTTGTTGTACACCAAATCATTTTTATATGGTGTATATAATGTACTTTGACATAGTATATCATGAATCCTTTTATTCTCATGATATTAAAAGGTATTTATTATCTCAATTATATGTATTCAAGTGTCTCTCCTTTGGTTAGGAACTCTAACTAAAATATCTTTTTAAAATGTTTTAAAGATTTATTATTCTCTTTAATGTCCATGTTTTAAAAATGGTTTTAAGGATTATATTTATATAGACATTAATTTTTTCAAATGAAAATTCATTTTAAAATTTTCAAAGTGGTATGGGACACTTTGATTCAAAAATCTATTTTAAATGGATTCTTGAGAAATAGTGTGACTTTTAAATGTTTTCATGAAAATGGGGGATATTTCTCTCAATAGTTTGATGATGATTTGAATCTATGTCAATATCATTCATTATTCTTGATTGAGGTTAATTTGATACAATAAAATCTTCCATATTATATCGAATGAGTTATGTTTGACTGTGGATGTGCTATTTTTATACCATTCATGGTTTTTGGTTAAAATATTGACATTTAGTATGCTAGTTTTAATATTAATGTTTATGTTATGTTTCAAACTTTTCATATGTGGAATGCATTGGACTTAGTAAGTGACAGGTGGAGCCCACTATAGCTCCTTGATGCATCAGTAGGTCTCATGAGACAAACTAGTCTCTTGGAACAAGTCCTTGACAAAATCTTATTTGTAGTCTTGGCACGAGGCCTTGGCTACATGGTTATGATAGTTTGGCATTATGCATTCCTTCATCATGAAAGTGGTTATTGATATTGCATGTGATTATTCGACAAGTAGAATATCCATGTGAATAAGTAAATGGAATTATTTAATTTGATATCTGCCATATTATGCAGAAGTTCAAGTTTAAAAGTCATTTTTTAGTTATACATTACCTTAAGTGTTTATGCTTATCTATGAAATCTTTTTCTATATTGTTATCCTTACTGAGCATCTGAGATCACCCCTTTCAATGTTTTATTTTTCCCAGGATGCGAAAAAGTAATTTGTGAATGACCTGAAGGGATAGTATGAGGGGATATGAAGACAAGATTTTGTTATAGTTTTTTTACCTTATAATGTAATTTAAACCCTATGAATGAATCTAGTACTTCCAAGGATACTAAACTAATTGATCTTTCGAGACTTAATCCTTTGTGATCATGCCAATGATATGTAATAATGCACCGAATCTGGGTAACGAGGGTCGGGGCGTTACAGTATATGAAAAAATAATTTCAATAGAAATGATAATATCATCATAATGAATGCCTTATAAAAAGTCTTATAAAAACACTCTGAAAGATATATTTTAATTATCAAAATCTATCACAGTAAAAATTAGTTGTAACACATCAATTTGATCGACACAAATTATTTATATTGAATGATCATGGTTAATTTTTTTTTATATAATGGAGCTTTAACAGATATCTTTTTTAAAATTTAAATGTTAAAAAATACCAATACTAGGATTATGTTATAACATCATCAGAAAAAAATCGTTATATTTTGAATAACTTAGTGTAAATCATCATCATTCATTGAAGAATGTGATATATCATTAGGATGCTCAAACATTTGGTGAAATGTATATCACATTAACAATCCATTCAATGGAATTTTATTATATATTTAAAGCATCTAGAATTATATTTATCAGTTTTTGATTCTTCCCTCTAAATATATCTATGACCAATCATTAGGTTATATAAATTTTCAACATGAGTGTATTGTGATTTTCAAAGAAATGTTAAAGTGAGTCTCATATTGACCTAAATAATATAAATTATTATTACTTAATTTTAATTTTGATTATAAATATGAGAAGAAATTAATAATATTTATTATTTTGTATCGGTAAAAATTATATTTAATATAAGTACCCACAATGCACTAAATTTTTGTTTTGAATAATTAATATTAAGAATAAAAATATATTTAAACGCATTTACAACAACATAATAATAATTTAATGATTGGAAATTTTTTTAACAGAAAAATAAATGATTAATTTAATTTATTCAACTCAAATGATATGTTAAGTACTAATTTTATATAAATATATATATATTATAAACTGAAAAAGAATTTTTTAAAATAAATTGTACAATAAAAATTATTGTTGTACTCCTTATAATTAATTAATTATTTATTTTATGTTACTAATTTATTTTACTAACCATTCAATGATTTTTATATACATTTATAGGTTCTATTCATATATAGTGATTAATATATCTGAAATTGGAAATTCATAAAATCATTTCATTAAAATAAATGGTATTTCTTTATGTAAGTTAAAATCATTTTTTATTATTATTTTTTTCATTTAATTATATTTTATTTTTTTTCATTATCATAAATAATTATTCTAACATCCCAACCCGACATACCATCAAATCAATAGCGTGACCGTTCACCAGATGATCTCAAGAGTGCATCCACGTATGCCAGAGGTTTCCGACTAGCAGCAAGGGTGTAATGATTGTCAGTGGGGAGACTATACCCTCATATTTGAGTTTTCATAGCAGTTTAACAATATGTAAATTGAGGAAAACAATAGAAGTAGTATACAGAAATAACTAATGCAGCAGAAGTAAATTGTTATATCTACTCAATTAAAAAAATGTCCAATGCCAGTTACTACAACAAATGCATGTGATGGTGGTATATATCTGAAAATAGTAATAAAATATTCATTTTTTACATCTCAGTACATAAATAATGAAATAACACAAATCCCCTAGGGGGATCTCCATGAGCATCCTGAGCTCCCGCTCGATCATATTCTCCTAACTGTCAAGTAAAAGAAAACAAAAACAATCAATGTACAAGGTAAAATATTCAAGTATAGTCTACTCAGGTACACTAGTTCAATGGCATCCCAAATACAATGTGGGATTTAAATCATAGTAGGAAGGGACCACCAGTGTCTAGGTTAATCTAGATAATGGAATAAAATTAAACAGTGTGCAAGTATATTGACGCAATACCAAAATTGAATAAATAAACAATAACTAGTCCAGGTTCTAATGGGATTCTTGACATCGATTCTTTCTAAGGATCATAGCCGAAATAAGAGTTTTAAGAGGAAAATTATATATATAAATAATGTACAATGAACTATTTATCAAATTATTCAATATTATTTGTTTAACAACAAAAACAAATGGGCATGTTACCATTCTTATATTTCACCCATCTGAATAACTATATTATTCAAGAACTCACACACACCTACAAATTTCCATGTTACCATTCTATACTCATGAACCCATGAATGTCCATGTTACCATTCCATACTCAGGCATAATGAATGTCTATGGTACCATTTCAAACTCATGCACCCATGAATTCCCATGTTACCATTCTATACTCACGCACCCATGAATTTCCATGTTATCATTCCATACTCGTGAACCAAAAATGTCGATGTTACTATTCCATAGTCACGCACCAGTGAATATCCATGTTACTATTACATACTCATGCACCCCTGAATGTCCATGTTAAAATTCCATACTCAAGAACCCATGAATTTCAATGATACCATTCACCGCTTAATGATAAAATTAATTTATCAATTAATTATCATTATCAATATTATTACTAATTATACAATTAGTTAAACACAAAAATTATTTTAGTTAAAACAAAAATTACTCTAGTTAATTCAACAATAACCTTATCAAAAAAATCACTCTATTTAATTTTATAATTAACTAGTCACAAGGTATCCATGTCAATACCACATAATTAATTCAGAAATTAATTATCTCTTGACAACCATCTCTATATAATGTAATTAATTCAAAAATTAATTATGTCAGGTTTTCCCCAAATCAAAATTACATAATTAATTCTTGATTAGTTATCTATATTATAAATTTATAAGACATAATTAATTCATAATTAATTGTGTCAAAATAACCAATTAATTATATCATAATTAATCCCCTAGTAATAATTACCTTAAGGAATGTAATTAATTCACAATTAGTTTTCTTATATTATCCTATTTAATATCTCATAATTAATCTCTTGATAATTATTTTCTCAAATCACACAATTAATTCAAAATTATTTATATCATGTTAATCAAATTATTTAATCATACATAATAGAATTATTAGTTATCTATTTTATAACCTAAAAGAATAAAATTAATAAATAATTAATCATCTCATTACCACACCAAATAATATATTCAAAAAATTTAGTCAACTTTATCAAAAGAAATAAACAAAAAAAATACATTTTCATAATTAAGAAACATTTAGAACCCTACCTCAACAAATTTTGTCGATCCAAATATTCCTAACTCAAATGAGACCTTCTCACACATATGCGCTTCCACATTAATGCACGTACATACATGGAATTTATTACCACACCAAATAACAAAAATCTACAGTCATAATTAGTGTGGTAGTGACTAATGCACACACAAAAAAATAAAACGAAACCCAATTACTCCATAAGAACCCAATTCAAGGGGTGAGAAACAATTTATTGAGTATATAAGATTTCCCAAATATGATGATGGTGAAACAAATCCATCCTAGTCGTTTTTCATTTGGTGGAATTCGTTGCATTATAGACCAATGGGTCCCGATTCATTATGTGCATTACCTAGAATCAGAAGAAACGAAGAAAATGAATCAATATCAGACCTTTGGGTTTCAGTCTAATGGAGACTAGGCATAGGAGAGCCGAGATTAATTATGTGAAGAATGAAACACATAGAGAATGGATCACTTTGCTAAGATGAACAATTTTTGTGAAGGAACCAGAAGGATATAGTGGCATAAAGAGGAGTTGGGAGGAAGTGTGGTGTATCACCCATAAGTGTGACACCACGGGTGTTTCATGGGTGGTAGATAGTGGAAATAATCGATGTGAAAAAGGAAATTTATGGATAATTACTCACCTCTCCATGATGGACATCTTCTGTGAAGATAAATAATATCTCTCACACAAATTAGTTAAACAAAACTCCCATTTTTCATCAAATAAATAAATTCATCTTAATTATGATTTTAATTTTATAAAACCCCAAATCCATGTTTAACAAATCATTTAATTGAATTCTTCTCCAACGAATTTCATTCAATAAATTCTCCAACACATATTTATTTAATTAAATTCTCTTAAAAATTTAATTAAATAATTTCCCATTTTTTCATCAAAAAATTAAATTTTTATTTGCATTGAATTTAATTAGATAAAACCCCAACTCCAAATTTTACTCATAATTTAATTGAATTTTCTACAAAAAATTTAATTAATTAAATTTTCCAACATATCATTATTTAATTAAATTCTTTAAACATAATTTAATTAAATAAAACCCCCATCTTTCTTCAAATAATTAAATTCATCTTATCCCAGATTTTAATTAGAAAAAACCCCAACTCCATATTTAATACATCATTAAATTAAAATCCAATTCTAACAAAATCTAATTATTTAAAATTTCCATCACATTGTTACCTAATTAAATTATCTCAACAAAATTTAAATAAAAAACCAAAACACCTCATTAATCATTATATAATTAAATTCCTTCCAACTGAATTTAATTAAACAATTTCTCTAATTCATGTTATTTAATTAAATTCTCTGAAAACAATTTTATTAAATTAAAAACTCTAACTCATCAACATTATTTTATTAAATTAACTCAAACTAAATTTAATTTAATAATATCCCCCATTTCAAAATGACTAATTAAATTATTTTTAATATTGAATTTAATTAAATAAAACCTCCATTTCGCATTAAATAAATAAATTCATTTTTACCTTGAATTTAATCAAATGAAACCAAACTCTTAATTAACAATTCATTTAATTAAATTCCTCTGATATGAAATTAATTAAAAAAATCCCCACTTAAATTTCAACAAATTAAAATTTATCAACATTAATTTAATTATATGAAACCCATAACAACGCATTTTATAAATTCATTTCTACCATGAATTTAATTAAATTAATTTAACCTGAAACTCAAAACTAGGAAGATAGCAAGGTCTGGCATTCACAGTTTGACGGGCTGTATGAAGATCATGGATCCACTACTGGACACTGGCTTTATTACGCACAAATGACCTATACAGTTTGACTAACCATGCACAGCTCATTCAAACTTCACTACCTAGAATGGTTCTCCTGAAACCCATCCTACAATCTGAAAAACTTTTCAAGTCTTTACCCAAAATAATTATAAACAATTTAAAAGTTCCCAACACGTGAACAGTCTTTCCAAAAAATGATTTTTAAAACTAAAATGTGTAGTAAACAAAAAAGGTAAAAAAACATTCGTATTTTATCGTGGTCCAAAAACACAGGGCTCTACAAATAACCCAGCTTAATAACTTCTCATCCCTAAGAAGCCATCGAGAATTACTAAAACATCAACCAAACCACTAAGGTCAATAAATCTCGTTTAAATGCTCACATTGTGTTCCCAAATGACCAAATCACCTTTAATCATTTTAGTACCCCAAGAAAATGCTCTTTCAATGTATGAAATTGTCACCTATGAAACCCATACCAATCGTTAAACTAACATTGTGTTTTTAAAATTATTTTGACACCTATCGCATGTATATGAAAGTCCATACCCAACTTCTGGTGACCTTCCCATCCAAGAAATCATAAGGCTACTTTAATGATGTCACTCCCCCAACATGAGTAATGGCGTAACCCAAAGAACCAAGAATCCCACATACAATCTAGATAACAACCACTTATCATTCTCAATTAATATTAAAACAATATTAAAACATAATACTAACACTATCTAAGTTCCTAAAGGATGAGGATGTTATATGGTACATGCTCATCTCAATTGAAAGAGAATAATAAATGTAAACCCAAGTCACCCAGAAGGTCAAACGAACTATCACCGGTCAACTCTTTATGCAATTCTCACCTTCACCAGTTGATATATCATCAACCAAAGCCTAATTTCTATTCACCCAAGCCACTCATTTTCATTTGAAGAATACAACTGAGACTATTCCAAAAAAAATTTAGTTTTGTAATAAAATTATGCACTATTCCTTACATAACACGTCATGCTTCCAAGCAAGCACCGAAACGTTTAACAGAACTGATGTGACACAAGCCACCATTGGAATGTCCATTTAGTGGAAGGAAAAGACTATATTATCCCAAGTGTTCCATTTTAGAAACACCTTAAATATACAAGTTATGTTCCCCAAACCATGATCACCACGTCATCATCTCACATGAAATCTAAAATATAAACCAACCAGTGTGTCAAACCACCCGAGTTCCAAATGTTCTCCCAAGCAGTGGGATGGACATACCTTAACCCCCAAAACACTCTACATCGTATTTAGCCAAATGACATATTTAATGGATGACCATGCCCAAGGCATGTATTAACTGGTGAACCAATCACTCCAAAATGATTATTCCCATATCAAGATTTTGGTTACAGTGACCACCCTTCCAGACAAGGGTGTTATTCACTAAAACCAAAAAAGTCCTACTATGAACAACGACACCCAAATGGTACTAACATGAAAAATCTCATAGTGGAAATAAGACATCTTAGAACTAAGGGTTATACCTACCATGAGATTCTCCCTTACGATGAATACACATATACCCTATCTCTTGATCACACAAAATATAATTCACTAGGCTTAAAATCCACTCTTTAAGTAGGCTATTTCATTAATTAATTTCAACATTTTAATAAACTGAATAAATTTTTAACAAAACCACCTGTATTATTTCACAACTAGTTACTTGGTTTTAAATAAACTTCATATTGTAAAAATAAGAAACATATAAAAAACACCATCTTTAAACATTTAACATTCTGTTTCATTTCATTTTAAACATTCCATTTAGCATCTAGAGAATTTTTAATCAAAAAACGACATATCAGGGGCCAATTTATTTAACCTAGTTATTCATAAAGCAACCCCACAGGTGATATGATTGACCATATACCAATCCATAATCTTCGCATACACTTCATAGGAGGAATTTGGCTCTCAATTAATAAATTCAATTTCCATTTAACATTTTAACTTCAGCAGATACTTACTCATAATAACTTCTCTAGCATGTAATAACATGCTGTAACACAAAATCATTCTATAACACAAAAGCATGGAATAATTGAAAAGCATGTTAATCATAAAGGTATCAGAACATATAATCACCCAAGAATATTAATACTATTAACGAAACATGCTAACCTAAGAGGCATGCTATAGAAAATCAGAACATGGAAGTCCTCCCAAGGCACACAATCGATATTAGCTGGTATCCTACTAATGAAACTATGTGGAATGTTATATGCAAGACATGTGAATATATAAGTTTCTAATATGATGAATTTATTGAATCTTCTTTTCTATATTGTGTGAAAGAAAATATACAAAATTATAAGAATCAATCACTAACATAAAATACAGCAGTCACTCAAGGTGAAATCATATCAATAGTAAACTCAAATAGTATAAACATAAATACTCATCCCTTGCCACTTTGTCAATCAACATACATGGAGTGATTGGACCCAAGAACTGCTATTAGCCGAGTTGAGAATTTTTCCTAGATTCTTATCTACCATCCGAAAATAGAATTTCAACAGAAAAAAACATAACCTACACTTTGATGCCACTTTGTGGCATCCTTACCTATCTTACCATTGAATCAATAGTCGAACTGATCTCAATAGAACCTCAGGAACACCTCCCCATATGCCAAAGGCTGCTGACTAGCAACAAGGGTGTAAAGATAGTCAGTGTGGAGACTATACCCTCATATTAGAGTTTGAAAAGAAGTATAAATATATATAAATAGATAAAATTAGTGGATGTAGTATAAGGAAATAACTAATGTACTAGATGTCATTTGTAAAATAAAATCAATAAATAAAATGGCCAACACTAGTTTATAATATGTATACATGTCATGGTACTATATATCTGAAAGTAGTAAACAAATCATTAGTCTTTACATCTTAGTAAAAATGTAATGAAAAGTCCCAAAGCCCCAAGGGAAAATTCCATGAACATCTTGAGCACCTGCTTGTTACTTTGGTCCTAACTCTCTAGTAAAAGAAAACAACAACCAGAAATGTACCAGTTTAAGAAATCTATTAGAGACTACTCAGGTACCCTAGTTCAATGGCGGCCCAAATAAAGTGTGACATATAAATATTAATAAACTAGGTCCACCAATGTCTAGCTCAATAGGGAATATGAAATAAAATTAAACAGTGTTCAATTATATAGAAGCAATAAATGAATTGAATAAATAACCAACAACTCTTTTATGTTCTAAAGGGACACATAATAGCGACACCTATTTCAGATCATTGCTGGAATAAGAGTCTAAATGAGAACAAAAAATATATAAATATTTGATAATGAACTATTTATAACATTTATTTAATATTCATTGCTTAATCGCACCAAAAAAATGAGCAAGTTATCATTATTATATTTCACCCATTTAAATGGGGTTATCATTACACAACTCAAAAACACAAGAATGTCTACGTTAACATTCCATGCTCACACACCCCTGAATGTCCACGTTACCATTCCATACTCAGGGTCCCATGAATGCTAATTTTACCATTCCATACTCACACAACCATGAATGTCCATGTTTTCATTCCATACTCACGCACCCATGAATGTCATTGTTACCATTTCATACTCACACACAATGAACATCCATGTTACAATTCCATAGTCATGCACCCATGAATTTCAATGTTACTATTCCATACTCACACACCCATAAATGTACATGTAACAATTCAATACTTACACACCCATGAATGTCCATGTTACCATTCACCGCTTCATGATATAATTATTTAATCAATTATGTATAATTATCAATTTCATTACTAATTCAACAATTAGTTAAACATAACATGTCATTTAGTTAACTCAACAATTAACATATCACAACAATTAGTCTAGTTAATTAAACAATTAACAATAACATCAATTACCCTAGTTAATTCAACAATTAACTTTTAATAAGGTAACCATGTTAATACCACATAATTAATTCACAAAGTAATTATCTCCAGAAAACCATATCTATAACAAATAAATAATTTACAAATTATTTATCTCATCTTACTCCAAATCAAAATATAATAATTAATCCCCCAATTATTTATCTATATTATGATCTCATTAAACATAGTTAATTCATAAATAATTATATCAACATAACAAATTTAATATCTCTTTATTAATCCCCTGATGATTATTATCTAAAACAACACAATAAATTTATAATTAATTATCTCATCTTAACTAGTTTAGGATCGCATAAATAATCACGTGATCATTATTTTCTAAAAGCATGTAATTAATTCATAATTAATTATCTCATCCTCGCCAAATTAATTACACATAATTAATCTCCTAATAAAATAAATATTTTTCAAAATCAAATCATAAAATCTATTAATTATTAATCATCTCATTACCCTAATAAAAAATTTAATAAAAAATTTGGGTCAACTTTATCAAAATAAATAAATCAAAAAACTACATTATATTAATTAGGCAATGTTTAAAACACTACTTTATTCAATTTAGAAAATCAGAATATTCATAACTCAAAAAATACCCAGTCGCTCATAGACACTTTCACCTTAATGCATGTATGTAATTGGAATTGAATTATACACCTAACAAAAACAACAACCAGAACTCACAATTATTTTCGTGGGACCAACACACACTAAGAATAATCAACCACAACCTAATTACACAATAAGAACCTAAATCAAGGGGAGGAAAACCATTTATCATATACATATCCTAATCTAAATATAATGAAGATGAACCCAATCATGTCAAGTCACTTCACCTTCAACGGTGATTGTTATAATGTGAACCAACTGGTCACAAGACATCATCTGTATCACTGAATATTAGAAGAAACAAAGAAGTCAAATCAATCCTAAAACTTCAGTATTCAGCCTAACAGAGACTGGGTGAATGAGAGTTGGGATGATCAATGAAAAGAAATAAACACGTGGATAAAGACTCACCTCCATTAGAGAAGAGAATTTCATGAAGTAACCGGAAGGAGATAGCCACAAAAGAAGAGTTTGGAGGAGGGGTGGTGTTCCACCCATGGGTTCTGCACAATGGTTTCATAACGGGTTACAGAGAGTTGAAACATCTAATTTGAAAAATAATAATCATTGAGAAAGACTCACCTCACCAATATAGACAACATTTGTGAAGATTCCACCATGATCTAGCACACGGAGATGGAGCCAAGAGGATGGGTGTTGTGTCACCCCTGGGAGAGCTGAGAGGGGCAGGGTCACACCTGACCCATGCCATGCACCTCTCCAATATTATTTCAATTAAAATAATTAAAATAATTTATATAATACCAATAATAATAATCATATTATTATCGTTATCATTTGATTAAAATACTTCTTTGATAAACACAAAACTCCCCACTTACACCACATTTACCCCTCGTTTAAAAAAATTCTTATTTAAGAAAATTTAATTAAATAAATTTCCTAACTCAGCAATATTTAGTTATATTCTATCAGAAAATTTACATCAACAAACACACATTTTTCACCAAATAAATAAATTCATCTTAACATTGAATTAAATTAGATAAAATCCCAACTCCACATTTAACACAACAATTAATTAAATTCTTCTATAATGAATTTAAATTTATAAATTCTCCAGAACCTCATTTTTTAATTAAATTCATTCAACAAAATTTTATGAAATAAATCCCCCATTTTCCCTCAAATAATTAAATTTCTCTTATCCTTGAATTTAATTAGATAAAACCCAAACTCCATATTTTACACATTATTTAATTAAATCATTTTCTAATCAAATTAATTAAATAAATTTTCCAAAAAATTATTATTTAATTAAATTCCCATAATATATTTTAATTAAATAAAACCCTCATTTTTTATAAAATAACTAAATTCATGTTAACCATGAATTTAATTAGATAAAGCCCTAACTCAACATTTAAAACATCATTTAATTTAAATCCTTTCCAACTGAATTTAATTAAATATAATTTACAAAAAATTATTCTTTAATTAAATTATATCAACATAATTTAATTAAAAAAATCTCAACACCTCCTTAATCTTCATTTAATTCAATACATTCCAATTTAATTTAATTAAATAATTTCTCTAATTGAGTTTCTTAAATTAAATTTTATGGAAAAATTTAAACTTAATTAAAACTCCGAATCATCAACATTATTTAATTAAATTATCTCAACCTAAATTTTATTAAATAATAAAACCCATTTCTCAATGAAATATTAAAATTTTCTTATACTTGAATATAAAAAAATAAAACCACCATTTCACATTAATTAATTAAATACCATTTTACCTAGAATTTAATTGAATGAAAACCAAACTCCTTATATACATGTCATTTATTTAAATTATTCTAATCTCAATTTAATTAAATAACATCTTCATCTCAGCATTATTTAATTATATTTTCTCAACTTTTATTTAATTAAAAGAAACCCCCACAAACCAATTTATTTAAATTCCTTTGATCCTTGAATTTAATCAAATTAATTTAACCTGAAACTCTAAATTGGGTAGACTACATGGTTTGACTTGCACGGTCTGATAACCTATACACAGACCATTCATTTAGTACCAGAAACCTACTTTATTATTCACGGCTAACCCACATAGTTTGATTAACTGTTCACAGATCATGGGAACATCACTACCTGGTCCAGCACTCCCAAAACTCATCCTGTCATTCTGAAAACTCCATCAACCATTACCCAAGTATGTTATCAAGGACATTTTTTAACCCATAATTAATATCTAAAAATCTCGAGAAACCACCCTATTAAATAACTATTAATTCAGTCATGTGTAACCACCCAACCACGTGGAAGAACCACAATCCGACTTCCATGGTGTTCAAATTCCTTATCCCATAACGTTGGGGATCTCATCTTTTTATCACGCTAGAATTTATTCTTCTCCCCCTCAGCTAGTCTCATCATTTTTCTTGTGTGTTCCAAGTCCTTTATTTCCAAAGGCAAGTGGTGCACCTGTGCGGGAGCCCTGCGAGTCGCGCTTCCCCTGTTTTGGCACATAGAGAAAGAAACGTCGATCTTTGATCAACCAAGTAGGGATTTTCTCCTACATCTCTCTTTTCTGTGTATCATGCGGGGTGTGAATTCTTTTGCTTCTGTGGAAATTGATGAAACTGAACTTAATGAAGATAGTAAACGGACATTCAAAGAATAAAGGAGGGTGTGATAGATGTTCTACTATACTCTTTATGCTCTTATGTGTTGTGAATTTTATGGGCCTATGCTAACTGATAATCATGGACGTTGGTGGTATTTCTCTATGCACTAATGAACCACATTACTCTTAGATGTTTAAATAACCTTAACATGGAAATGGATAATTATGTATACTCGGTTGAATAAATTGAAAGCACCCGGATCAAGCCTTTTTTTTGATAACCCCAGTTAAAGCACAGTGTAATTGAAACCATGGAGTGTGTTAAATATTTTAAATCTAAAAATACTTTCATGGGCCATCCCTGTGTTGGCGGTAGCAGTTTTGTTGTTTCTTTCACTGGTTGACTGCAGTAGTGATGCGGGTTGGGATGGGATCCCCAATTGTTGTACTTTCACTGGTTGTGATTTTGAGTCTGTGTTGTTTGTCTCCTTATATCACGAATTGGGGTGGAATCCTTTGTTGTTGACAAACCATTGCCTCCTGGATTTTGGGGACATGGGGCTGTGTCTCAGGGTTTTCTTTGGTTCCAGTACTTCGAGAGATCTCACTTATCTTGTTGTTGTTGTGACTTGCAAGAGAACCGGGTGTGAATGCTTAAATTGTTATTTTGCTGTTTCTTTCCTTTTGGCTTGTGGTTATGCATGTTAGTTGTCCAATAGTGAATAATTCCCCCTAATGGGATCACCTGAACATGAAAAAATGAATGGCTATGTGGGGAACTAATTTGGGAATGAGTTGTGACTTGGTCGTGAGTATCGTGACTTCTTTTTTGAATGAATAGTAACAAGGGTGTTTACGCTTAGGTTTTGGAACCCCTAGGTTGGGATGCGTTTTTGTTACCTATACATATATCTGTAGCTTTTATGTTTCTTATTCGCGCCCCACCCAAGTTGAGAACTTAGAGACGAACACCCCATTTCATGGGGAGGGTGTTTTTTCCAACACTCCTATGAGTGGATGGTTATTAGCTCCTTTTCTGCTCCCTTTACCGGATAGCCCAAGACTCTTCGGGCGGGCTATGATGGCCTGAAGTCCATTATTATCAAAATACTCTTTTGGTAGGGTGGTTTTGGTGGTTGGCTCAGGTGTTTCTGGGCAGGTTATTTCCCAAGTGTCTTTGGGATGAGGCCCAGGTGTCTTTGGGCATGACGGTAGCTTTCTAGACTAGGTGTCTTCGGGGGTGACAATAGTTTTCTATCCCAAGTGTTTGTGGGAATGGTTACGTGTGGTAGTTGTGGCCCAGGTGTCTATGAGCGGGATGGTTTTTGTGGCCCAGGTGTCTACGGGCAGGGTTTGGCAATGGGATTGTGGTGAGGTTGTGGCCCAAGTGTCTATAGGTGGGTGTGGCAGTGGTACTACGGTGAGAATGGCGGGATTGGTCCAATGCATAGGATGTCTTCAATAACCAGTGGAAAAGTGGCGCGGGGTACCCAAATATCGATGTGCTATTACTATATGTTACTTGACTTGCGTTCTTTGGGGAGTGTTCCTTGGTGAGGTTTGGGTGAATAGATTTTCCTTATTGGGTGTTTTGTTATCTCTTTTTCCACGGGGCATTAGAATGTCTCTTCACTTGTGTACAAGAGTCTTTGGTTACCCTACTGGGTGTACATGTATTCCCACCCTACGTTTGTAAAACTATTTTCATGTTTCCAGGAGGACTTCATGGATCGTGCAGGACCGTACTAGCACGGAACATGGGGTAGTTTCTGTTGTCGTTTTCCTTTTCATGGTACTTTACCATTGGAGTTTTTGAGGATTGTTTTATTTACTGTTGAACATGCATATGGGAATGGGTTACTTTTGGGTTTTATTTTACTTTCATCTTTGGTATTTATGGGTTTTCTATCTTATCTCTTGTTCCTATAAAAATAAAAAGGGTAATGCCTTCCATTTTGTGTGAGATTCTATACCCTCGGTGCAGGTCGCCACTCCGGGACCTATTGAAGGTGGGTTTCGAGGGTCATTATCTCAACTTCAACTTAATGAAGGAAGGGCTTGGAAATATTCTGACCCTTCCCTCTTTTTGGTGAATGCGGGTCGTGACATTATATAACCCCATGTATAATTTTTTTTAGTAAAACAACACATACTAATCACATATTTATTATAACATTAAATAAAAAGTTATTAATGTCATTATCATACCCAAGTGTCTCCATGGTGTCCCCAAATTGACTAATTGATACTCTTGGTCGGCCATAACTAATCGAATAAGGGTAGGAAATGTGTAAAGGTAATTTCATATTGTTATAACATTATTTTTACCTTAAATTACAATAATTACCTTTAATAGCGGTTAATAAAACTCAAAAGTTACTATTCACCAAAAATTATTTTCACCCCATTGAACCACATTTTACTTACTAATGAAAACCATATATGTCAGATTTTTGAAATCCAATTCAAAGAAGCTATAAAATTTCATTTAATCAAAAAAATCAGTTTTTTAACTACCACTTAGTTGTTTCTCTATTTATAAAAAATTGATGTTTTTCAGAAAAATACCAAAAATTCACCCAATGATATATTTGATATTCTGAATTCAAAAATAATTTACGTTTTAAAAAATTCAAAACATATAATTTTCATTAATTAATTTTATAATTATTTCCCATTGTCAAAACAAATCATGTGTTTTTAAGAAACAGTATTTATCAAAAGATTGA
Source organism: Viscum album (assembly GCA_963277665.1). NCBI lineage: Eukaryota > Viridiplantae > Streptophyta > Magnoliopsida > Santalales > Viscaceae > Viscum > Viscum album. The sequence continues at coordinate 136,273,959 of OY728162.1, forward strand.
CACTTGTTTATGTCCAATTTCAAAGTGAAATGAATTCCAATGAGAACCATTAAATTAAATTGTAAAAATATATTATAATTAGACATTAAAACAAATTAAAAAAATAATCTAATCATAAAAATAAATTAGATTAAAATGAGGTTTTCAATTTAAATACAACATTTTTCACTATTCATTAATAATTGAACTTTATCAGAAAAATAACAAAAAATTACACAAAGTAAATTTTGATGTCCTGATTATAAAGATGGATTTTATTCTGTCAAATATAAAATATATATGTGAAAAAATTATATTTAAAATAGTTTCACCATCAAAATGTGGTTAATCGACTTTTTGATGAATATTAGAATATATATGCTTAAATTTGGATTCATTCACATTTTAAGTCTCTAACATTTATTGGATAAATGTAAATATATTTAACAAACATATATAATAATTTTTTAGTTATTTCTGTTCATTCCAATCAATACAACAGCTAGGCGTTAACTACTATTTAAATTAATATTATTATATTATTAGTGTGCGATGTAAGATTTCAAAGAATCTTGTTGTTGCGTATTGGGTATGCCATCGAACATAGCATCCCCTTTAAAGTAATATTAATATTTTATTCATGAATATTATTAAATATGGAAATTTCATATTCTTTACTTACCTTGGATGTGAGAAAAATTTAGACAACAAATGAAATTATAATGTTCTATGTGTTAAAATATTATCGATTAATATGATAGTTTATTATCATAAGTTAAAATATTCTATAACTATATGGGTTAGTATGATATGAATAATTATAGGTATTTTTCATTAAATTTATTGATTTCAATAGATTATGAAATGAGTAAATATATATTAGTATTTATACTTTTCGTAAGATGGTTTATTATTATATACTCATTATAATTGTTGTTAGTTTTAGTATATTGATGGAAAAATAAGAAAAAAATTAACAATGAGTTTGAATGATAATTCATTGGATCTCTGAAGGAGAAAACAAAAAGTATTTGGGTTAGAATAAAAAATCATATGGTTATGAAAGAATGTATAAATCATGTTATGATTGGGAACCCAAACCAATCTCTGTTTTATAATACACCATGTAAGAGAAATCAATATCATGGAAATTTAGGCCATAAATAGTATAAATAGAAAAAAAATGAACTTCCTACATGTTAAGAATGTGGAATGGATAACCCGGGAAAATATCTAAAAGGAATCTGAAGATGTTTGGTATTATTATAAATGATGATATATAGTAATAAACTATTACAACTTGGCCCTTCTAACTGTATATATATTCCTTCTTAACATGGTCATCAGGTCTGGGACCATTAGGCCCCCTGGTTTCTCTAACGTCATGTGGCCCTCTAATAAGGCCCAACCATAATTTTTATTGTATAATTAGACTATTAAATTTCCTTATATGCCCACACTTGTTATTTTAGTGTTCTTTTTCCTCACTTTTTTTACCCTAGGAAACTTCCTTGGAGTTTAACCATCATAATCTCTACTCCAAGCCATGCACACATAATAATGGAGTAAAAATCATATAAGAACTTGAACGGAAATTTTCACCTTGATGACATGCGTAATATCATTTATACTTTTAAACATTTAAAATTCTGGTGTGTTATATAAACTTACTATAAAATTGAAGAGTTCATTTAATAAGATGGATGGGAATGATAATTTTTATAAGGTTCAAAATTAATACTTTAAATATTTCTAGAATGGTAATTAAACAAATAAATACCTAATAATGGAATATCATGAATGTAATCAGAAATGTCCTACAAATACCAGTGTAGAAAAGTAATTTGTTATATATCCAATGACGAATAAACTATGAATAACATTTATAAGGTAGTAATTATTTTATTAGTTTTATTTTATTTAATATATGAAAAATGATTATATTGAGACTAATGAATCAAATAACAAGGTCAGAGTTTATTTATTATAGGAAGTATTTACTAAAGAATAAGGTAAATTCTAGGTTAATGGTTTAGGAATAATGATTAAGGATAAAGTTTTCTATATATAATGATTTAATAGTTTTTATGTTGTAGTGTATTATTAAAGGGTTTTTATTTTTAAGTATAATAATAATTTCAGAAGTATAAATACTATTTTTGAGTTCTTATATGATTTAAATCTATGGTAATTATGGATATCATTATAGATGATTATCAGGTTTTTGAAACAATACATGATTAAGTCATTTTTGGTTGATATATGATTACATTTTGAGGTATCTAGGGTAAAAAGTGAAGTAATTTTGGGAATATATGTTTTTTTTACCATGGGGACTTAAATTTATACTTTTTACTATGTTATTAATATTATTTTTTCATAATTTCTCTATATTTGGTTGTAATACATTATTGTGGTAAATATAACCCATAGGTTTATCATTTCACTTAATATAAAGGTTTTTTTCATATAATGTTATTATTTGGATATAAACATAAAGGTATATATAAACATTAGGGTTAATGAGATATTTTATGTCGTGATAATTATAGTTATATGTGATACATGAGTAATATATTTTTTAGAATATTATCGGATTAAGGTGAATGGAAATTTTTTGGCTTATAATAAATTTTATATAACACATTATTGATATTATTTGAGGAAGAAATATATATATCCTTTTGGAAGTATATGTGATTTTTTTTTTGTTTTCTTTAATGGTGATTCAGATTAATGTTTAAAAAGATTAATATATTTTGGAGAATATATTATTAGGGAATATACAATATCAATATGTTTCTTTATGAGTGGATAATATTTTTTGGAGATAAATATTAAATTGTTATTGAAAATATATGTGATCAAATTTTTCTAATATTTTTTTCAATTTTCATCTTGTGTATCTTGAATAAATTTAAGGTTATCTATTTATGAAAAATCAATATGGAACATTGAGATTTATTATAAATACTTATAATTTTAATATTGCTTTTCTTGATATGATGGTTTATTGATATTCTATATCCTATTAAATTTTACTAAACATTTATGGTTTTAGTTAATGGTAATAAATATGACAAATAACATGTAATAATTCTATAGATCATGTGATCCATTAAAAGTTGATTTTATTTCTTCAGGAATCAAAAATTTATCATGTTTATTTTTCAGATAAGATTAAGAAGATATGAAAAACTACATGATTCAAAATTTAATGAAGAAATTAATATTATGAAATATAATGAAATCGTGTGTCTTCTTTCATTCTCACTGTTGATATTGAAATAATTCCTTGATTCAAATAAGAGGGAGGTAAATCTATTAAGTCTTATAAAGAAAATTTCACTCAGTTATTTTGGTATTATTTTAGAAACTCATTCACAAGTATGATTATTATTATGATAGATATTCTTTTTAAAATAGTTAATATATACTATGTTTCTTAGTTTTATCATAGAAATTCTTTATCATATTAAATTCTATATCTATGATTATACCCTTACCATAATATATTCACATTGGAGATAAAAAATTAAAATATGGAGGATATAATTTTTTTAAGCGGGGGAAAATAATACACTAATATATTTCAATTTGTATCTCTATTAAGAAATATTATATAAAATTGTGTGTTCTACAAGAAAAACCAAGATTAAAATAAATATAAATTAATTACTAAATTGTTATTTTTTAAATATTACAATTGTAACCTAGATGATGGATTAGTAGATGTGAACATGAGTAATAAAAATTATAAATATATTTAAACTATTTTAAAATAATAAGATGATCAATCAATCATGCATGGGTTTTTAATAAGATAGAAATAATTAAAAAAATTGACATAAAAATGATATTTTCCATGAAATAATTTTTATGTTACCAATGTAATTTTATATTAACAAATTAATTTAATCATGAATGAAAAATAATTATAAATATGTTAATAGATTATATATCTATTAAAAGTAACCAATATTCATTTAAATATATTTAGGAAGTATAAAAAGTGAATAATGTAAATTTATTCTTCAGAAAAAACATTTTATTCAAAAATATTTTCACTAAATTATTTGTATAGATATTACAATTAATGTTTTCAATATTTATATATTTTATTTAATATAATGTACATTGTTTTTTAAAATAGTTGGTTCAAACTTAAAAATGAGGTTGATTTATATTTTTTTGTACATAATGAATAGTAACCTTGGTAAATTGTTTTCATCATGGTAAAAGGTAAAATGTGTTATTTAAGGTTATAACCATTTTATAAGGACAAAATAGATTAGAAAATGTTTTATTTTAGGATATTATTTTTACCCCCATCACCATATATTATAAATTTAATTTTTTTATTTCCACTTGACTACAAGTAAGACACCTATGATTTTTTATGTAAAGAATAATTATAAATGACTACTCGCATTCTTCTAATGGCTCTAATATGTTTCCAAAGGGATAAAAAGTAGTTATGAATATTTTTAAATGATATTATATATGATGAATAAAATATTTTTTTTGTGATTGTAATATATTTTTAATTTCAATAGTTTTATAATTACCTTTAATGTTTACGAAACATCGACGCAATGCTTTTACAGGTTGTATAATTATTAAATAATTCATGTAAACAAATTACGAGAACTATTTTTCGTTGAATTATGGTGATTAATTATATTAAATAATAATTAATATGTTCGATTTAGGGTGATTTAGCTTATATTTAAATTTGGAAATTATCTTGACTGCTTTAAAAAAAATATTTAAATAGATATTAATATGACTTAAATTATATTTAACATTTGAAAATTAATTAAAGTCAATAAAAAATATATATATATATATTTAGAATAATTTATATGAAATTTATTATCCTATCATCAAACGGTCAAGTATGTGACACATGTAAATTTAAATATTTTATATATAACAATTAATGATTGATAAATTGAAGAAATTCCATAAATTTTTTCTATAAAACGGGCTATATTCAATCATTCAAAAACAAAAACTATAGTGTGGTTTCCTTTAAAAACAACCCAAATACCACTCTAGTAATTCTTTGATATATCCTAAGTCCCTAAGAGTGATCATAAACCTCTCATTAAAATTCCTTATGTTTAATCAAATAGTGGATATTTGTAGTTGAGGTATAATTATTCATTCATTATTTTTATGTTTACTTCTTTTTAAACCTACTTGGAATCTATCATGATCATGGTGATATAATAAAATCAGTATATAAACTATAAAGAAGTATTTTTAGGGTGATTTTAAAAAAAATTTCTATAACTCTTCTTATACAATTAAAAATGAACACTTCCTTCATGCGTACATGTACACTACCACCTAAGTGAAGTAATGTGACTATTTTTTCATTTACATCTCTTAAAAATTGTCATAAATATGGAATTAATAAATATATAAGATTTTTATTAATAATATATTAATATTTATGTATATAATATTATCCAACACCATTACTTCCCTATAATTATAAATTTATTACATTGATCATTTGTACAATGTGACTACAACCTCCATGATGTGATATGAATCATTTATCATTACCATGTCGAGTAGTTTGTTATATAGTTAATTTATTATTAAAATAGTATTTTATTTTTTGTATTTCACAATATTTTTCAACCACAACCATTTTATTTTAACTAGTTATAGAATGATATTATTTTGTATTTAAATATTTCAAAAGATATTTTTAAAATACATTTTATCTTCAATACAATTTTATTTTAAATGAAACTTCCCAATAATTCATAAATGTGTTATTTAGAAAATTTTTAATAAAATTAAAGATGAATGATTTTTTAAAACTTATCTTATGACCAAAATTTTCTAATTTAGTAGATATTATATATTTTTTTGGATTAATATATCATTTTTCATAGATTTTAATATAAACTCATAGTTCTATTATTCTAAGAATTTTTTTGTTTTGAAAATATTTTCAAAATAAAGGATATTAAATCTTGTTTTAGAAGATAATTCCTACTATCTTTATAGTGCTATTTATTTATCAATTACAAAATTAATCAAATATTATTGTACTTCATTAGAGATATACCATATTAATACCGTCTATTTTACTTCATAGGATGAAATATAATCACATTGTTATTTTTATTTACTCAGGAATGTATTGGCATTTAAAATTTTAGTTATTCAATTTTAATATTTATGTTCACTATGAATTCAATTGTTATTAATTTACTTTATATAATTAATTTATTTTATATAATTAGTGAAAAAATGAACAAATTAGATAACCCCTTCAAATCATTGGCTTGTCTCATTGGAAAAACTATATTAATATTTTTAATATGTCGAACCTATTTATGTATGATATCATTGCATGTGGACTAGATAGAATTATTGTGATTTTATATATTTATAATTTTATAATTATGATATTAGTTATAATTATCCATGTTATTATATGTATTTTCATCATTGGATATATTTTATGTTCATTTTTTAAATTAATTTTTAGTGATATACATTGATTTCATATGATATTTAAATTATTATATGATTTAAAAGAAGTGATTATGATCTTATAATGTTGAATGTTTTATTTCACATAAAATTTTAAATGTTTTTATAATAAATATATTTTATATTTTATTTTCTCATTTATGTTTTATTATGACAGAGTTTTTGAAAATCATTGAACAAATGTTGTTTCCAATGGTATGTAAATGATTCTTTTGGGCCTAAGGTTAATTTCATGAAATGGAAATTATCCATAACAATTTTAAAGATTTTTATATAGATTAATTAGTTTCATCTCATTTTATATTCCCTACTAATCTTTGTTTCATTCATCCTATGTTCTCAAATAATTTCCATAATGAATTGGATGTTTAGAGATTACAACAATCCAAATGGGTACCCATATTGAATAAGGAAACTTTTTTACAATTCAAAAGTGGAGTGTAAACATACGAAACGCTTTTTATGGAAAAAGTCCACACTAATTAGAAATATCCAAATTTTATATTACATATTTCTTATTTTGATAATGTTGTAAATGTAAATTGTATCTCAAGTATAAGTGACCTTGTATTTTCAGACATTGTAATTATAGATGTAGAAATTTCATTCACATAATATAGTATCAAACTAAACATGTAATGATTATGAATTTAAAAATATATCTATCTGTAAGGGTGTGGAAAATTATAATAAATCTCTATTCCTTGAATAATGTAAAAATATTCTTCTCAAAACATTTAGTCTGATAATTTATATCATCATTTTCTTTTTGAATAGCATCCATTTATTCAAAAACATGTCCATTAAAACTAAAATTAGTGATCCTAAAAATGTTATTTTCTTCAATTAACTTGTAATTTTCATCCTTATGATTAAAAATTTCATAATCAACGTTCTTCTCAACATTAATCAAAACATCATGTTCCTTATTGAATATCATATATGTTTGTATAAAAACATTTCATATTAGAGGTGTGTGATTTTTCATTAGAAATTTCTATCATCTTGAATTGAGACTCAATTTGATCACCATATTTTTCACAATAATAGTAGTATTTTCACCTCGGGGGGGCATAGCTTCCTATGATAGAAACTTAACCCAATAACGTTATATATTCCACCCACCTAAAGAGAATCATAATAACCTAAATATAAAGGGGAAAATATTTATTGAGGATGGGTGGGGGTGTTCCCACCCTAGCATGAGATAGATAAATTTATAGAAAAGGAATTACTAGGATCATTCTATTACATTTAGTAAACATAGTCTATATGTTGACTAATCATGGTAAAAATGATTGCAAGAAGAGTAAAAATCAACCCAAGACTGAAAACACATTTTCTTATTTCAAAGATACTCTTCATCAATCTCAATCAATATAAAATCACGTAGTGGTTTTAAAATGATGATACCAAAATATATGAGTGGATATATATGAGGTAAGAGAGTTATGGTCCAAATTCTAAACCTAAATATAGAACTACTATATTTTGTAGAATTTTCTAGATCGTATAATTTGGAAAAAGAAGTGGAATGATATATAATAAAAAATTGAAAACAATTGTTGGGGTATCCCTGTTTAAATAAAACTCATAAGAACATAAGAATCATTAGTGTTATAAAAAATTGAATCCACATAGGGCTCTTGAAAAGGATCATACCATGTAACCAATAAACACATAATGAATATGAAAGTGGTGGGAATCTAGAATAATGAATAATATGTGTTCGGGAAAACCCATTGTATCATAGAAACAATATCTAAAGAGTCGACCAAGGGATGATTCCATCCATAGAGAGAAACCAAAGAGATATTCTGGAGAACGAAAACATATATTAACATTGACCAAGAGATCAGAGTCACATGGATTTAATCATCTTGTGAGGTAAACTTACCATGGAGATTAATTTCATGAATTTCTGGGAAAAGAAAAGAGTAAATAAATTGATTGTGTTACTAATGTAAATCCACCATCCAAGCCATTAATTATACCTCTCATTCTAATATGGGAGAGATTATAGTTAATAATTAAATCCTACTTCATCACTGATATTTCCTCCATCCCTGTAAACCTTCCCCTTCACTATAATTTCATTTTATTGAAACATAATGAATGTTCTAATAGACCCCGTGTCAATTGTGTCAATTACCACAAGACCCTTATAGTATAATAATTATAAATTATCATATAATATTTATTTTTACCAATAATAGATATTAAAACATACCATTCATTTTATAATGATATTTTGGGTAACCACATCCATAAGGTTATATTTATGTGATTTAACGACCATTAATAGAGGTGGAGATTAAGATAATATATATATATATATATATATATATTAATCTTTATAAAAAAAGAGTTCAAATAAATGGAGGAGTTATCATCCACCTAAGAAGTAATTGGCTATGTCACTTTTTCTTCCAACAGAGGAGTTCCTACAATTCGTTCAGTAAATCGATGGGGGAGATCATGTTGTATAGATCAATAATTTTTTACATTATTATTTTATCAATGTGTAATTATGTAATTATTTTTTATGAATATTTTATATTCAACTGTCCAAATATTATTCAATTTTTTATTCATTATTTTATTTTTTTTTATTTTTTTATGACATGTGCTTCTTTCATAGTTATCCTACAACAATCCATGAGTATCTAAACTAATAAAAGATATTGAAATAAATATATAAAGATATACACAATTTGTAAATAAACTTATAAAATAATGTAACTAAATATTGTTTATTTTTCATAAAATTTTATTTATCACCTTCAGTATTAAGATATCAAAATATGTTTTTTTCTGAATAGCACCAACAATGGTATATGTAATTAATTCATAGGTGTAAATTAGATTTTTATTTTTCATATTATTAATCAAAGTATTAATTGATTAGTTATACTATTTTTGTTATTAGTAATTGAGTATTTATGGTTGTATTGATTAATGTTGACATACGAAGATCATTTTCAATAAAAAACAACAATTAATCTTATTGATTAAACGAGTGAGTTCGAATTTTTTCCTTCAATGATTACCCATATTTGGGAATTTATATTATATTATTTATCCATTAATTATTGTTATTTCTAGATTTTAATATATATTATAATTCATGATTATGAAGAAAAAAATAATGAATATCTAACAGTCATTTTTAAAGACATATTTGGCACCTTTTTTATGGGGTAGAACTCATAAATACACTATACTATCCCATTGGAGATAGTATTGGTTTTATTTTTTGGACTCTATAAATTTTATAGTATAATAATTAATAAGGCCTCATTTGTGTGCAATAAATGATAATGAATTTTTTTTAATGATTGAAGTGTAAAGTAAAATAATTTCATAGTAATTTGGGATATTTTATTCTATGTTTAGATTTTTCAAGATATATATATAAATTTATTTAATTCAATTTATTTTTATATTATTATTTAATTTATGAATTCACAAATCATAAAATAAATATATTAATTAATATTAATATAAATATTTTTTTTATAACAAGGAGATATCAGCCGCAAACACTATTATAGGATGAGGTTCTTCTTATACATAGAAAATAGTTTCTACAAGTTTTTAAATATTTTGATAGAGGTGAAAATTGTATATAGATATAAATATAATTTATATATTATTTTGAAATTAATATATTAGGAAATTAATTTTTTTTAAATTTTTAATGGACTTCATAATTTGAATATGTATTCCAAAATAATACAACAATTTTAATGTTTCATTAGACATTCAGTTGTTTCTATAATGTATAGTCCAATCATTATTAAAATATATACATTTATTTGTGTTTAAAACCATAGAATATATTTATATCATTGGGAAATATTTGTATGGAAAAATCAATATTTCATCTTATTTGAAATTTTTAGAGGATGAATTACATTCTCTCTAGTAGAAAACAATTGTGTGTGAATATAGAATCATTATGAGTTTAATTTTTAAATAAAATATATACTACCTCATAATTTATTTTATTATTATTTTTCTTTATTTTATTTAATTTAAATAAATTAGGAAAAATTCAGTGAAATTTTCACCATAGAATATAAAAATGACATAAAAACATTTCATTTTAACCTGGATAATTTTATTATATTTTCTAGAAGACCATGAATAAAATAATGGAATGATTCATAATTATAAAATCATAATTATTTCATATAAATAAAAATTAAATATTAATGATGAATCCATTGCACTATAAATGACATATTATTGTGTTATACATGTCATATACCATTTAATAGAAGGAATCAATGAATCCAATAACATTGCAATGAAAATGAACGATTGGAAAAAAATACACAAAAAAACTTGTCCGAATTTTGAAAAAATTATGGTGTATAGATGTATTATAGATATAAAGTAAAATAAAACATGAAAAAAATAAAAATATTGGAAATTATTAGCAAAGAATCAGATAAAAATAATAAAAATAAAATTTAATACGATATGATTCTTCTTCTACACCAGAAAAACAAGATATTGAGATTTTGAAAACAAAAAATTAAATTCATGTAATTTATTAAATATTATTAAATATACCTTCATTTTTTACATTCTTCTAGGATGTGTGGTACAATAATTATTGGATAATAATTGAATATTATCAGATAAACTCAAAGAAATCTCTATTATAAATGGGATAGGATGTGAATGTTATTTTTTAATTCTTCTTTACTCATATATTAATCTCATTTAAAAAAAATTAAATTCTGTTATTTATTTATTTGTTATTCAAGAATTTTTTTAATGAATAAAACCCCACATATAAAAGGTAATTAATTCATGATTGTGAAGTAGATTAATAATTTTTAATACATAGTAATTATATTACATCTAACTCATATTTCATATATAACTTTTCATTTTCAATTTTATACTAAAATCATAAGACTTATTTACTAATACTCACTAACTTGTGATTTACTTGGAATTAGAATATTACTTTTAACTCATTCTTCACATGGAAGTGTTGAGTTATGATTATTTATAGTGAAAATTCACACCATATTTTCATTATAGATTGATATATATATAAATGAAAAACCCCACTCATCCAATTTAATGGATAGTTATTCATAATTAATGTGTATGGAATTCACATTGATTTCATTCCAATATGATTTTTATATTATCTTGTTATGAAAAATCAAATCCAATATGTTTTTTATTATTTTTTGGAAAAATGGAAAAATGTTGTGTTTAATATTATAGGAAATTTATTTTGACTATTATATAAATAATTATTTGTTTTAGAAGATCTACACTATTTATATTTCCTCAATTTGGTTTTCAATTGATAGTTTGGAAAAAATTAAAGGTGTTTAGAAAAGCATAAATAATGAATGAATAAATCATTATATAACACATTTTATTTCAATATGACTATTTACTAATATTAAAGATAGAATCATTGAAAATTATTTCAATATAATTAATATATACTATGCCAAAATCCTTTCATATTGTAAAATTCTTAGAGTTTATATGTTAAGAAGTAAAATAAATGATGAAATATGTATCTCAACCTAAGCAGTATAGAGTTATTGAGTAAATTGGGATCCTAAGTGTTTTTTCCCACTTTAATGACATTTTTTTACTGATTGATTATCTCTTGGGTTTTTTTAGGAATTTTATTCATCTCCTTTGGTATTTTTATATTTTGTTATTTTATTAATATAGTGATATTAGCCTATCTATTGGATGATTTTTTTGGTTTTAAAAAGATCTATTATAATAAAACTGACTTTATATTTAACATCTAAGTGTAATGTTTTCTAGTTATTCACTTTTGATTATAACATTATTGGTTTAGATGAGTTAATATAATATAATATGGTCTTATTTTAATGGATTGTGATTTCATTAATTTAATAAATTGTTTATGATACTAGAAAAAACCTATTGATAATAAAATATTAACTAAAAATAATTGATTTGATAAAATTAAATTAAATTTCCAACTTATAATATGAACAATATTAATATGATGAAATTATAAATTAGGTCCCCTTATATTCCCATTGATAAATTATGGGTAGTTTAAATAATGGGTCTATATCAAGAAAATTGACATGGGATTCATTAACAATTGTTTTAGAGTATGGAAAAAAATGAATCCATTAGAACCCCATGCTCCTTGGATACAAATATGGTTGTGATTAATAAGGATTTGGTGGATGGATAAGCTGTAGATAAAAGCATTACAAAATCTCTATTATGGGTATAAGTAATTGGTGTCACACTGGGATGTTGAAGCCTAAAAACATCAAACTATTAGGGTAAATATTACTGGATTAATATAGTGGTTGATATTTTATTCTATATAATAAGTAAATTTGTTTTTATATGATCCTAAATTCATAATGGATAACTATTTATCAGAATATTTTAAATAATTTTGGGGGTTAAAATAGATTTTTGAGTGCCCAATATGAATTACAACCATTAATGTTTTTATGAGATCATTGAGGACACTCAGAGAAGGGATACCTATCAATATTAGTTAATTTAGAGGGAATAATTATCTTATAGTTTGGTTCTTATATTATATCAATTCTAAATAAAGATTTTTTAATCATTTGATAGGAACAAAAAATAAATAAGGATAAACTAAAGGAGTCTCAAATGAATAAAATAATATTACCATAAAAATATTATAATGTATTTAATTTTGAACCACTATTGGGTGTGATTTATAATCAAGATAATAAAATGGGTAAAAAATAAACTAATATAATTCAAGTCTATCTGGTAGCTGATTCAAGTGTTGAATGTTAATTTTATTAATTATTTATTGTCTAATTATATTATATTATTTATTGTCTAATTATATTATATTATTTTTATAAAGAACAAATGTCTCATTGTTTTAACTTCATCAAAACATGTTAAAAGTTTAGATCTACATGAATATAATTTATCGATATTGAGGTAAAGAGTTATGAAATTTAATCAGAGTTCTCCAAATAAAAAACATGCATATAATATTTCATTAAAAAGTAAATTTTCAACTACAAAAATTGATATGACGGAACCAGTTTGCATTGAGTAATGGTATCTTGATGTTATAAACAACGAAATAAATCACACATATTAAACAATTCATGTATATATTTGGTGAATAAAATAGTATAATCATTTTGAATATTTAAGATAAGAGGATATCCCTCCTGACCCTATAATAAATATAATAAAACTCTTAGGGGTGTCGTAAAAAATCATGTGGTCAAAACATAGAGAGATAAATATTCACATAATATTTTGTTACACTAGGTTATAATATAAAAAAATAGTGGATAGATAAAATATAGTTTCTATAGTTATTTCTTTATCAATAGGGGTCATGAAATTGGTCTTTCTCTTCTATGTGAGAAGAATGTATATCTTGTTATAAAAAATTTCACTCGTAATGTTAATACTGTGACACTAGTATTCCAAAGATGGTACCTTACTTAATTACATTGGTACTAAGAACATGAATTCACATCCAAATGATATAAATATCTTAGTTTATTTGGAATACCATAAATAAACATAATTCTGATATTACAACATGAAATGAAATAAAACATAGAAACTCTAATGGAAGCATCCAAAAACTCATAGATTATTCCTATAATTAATTCATAATACACATCTTTGCATCATGGAAAAGTATGTAAGAAAGTGGTGAGGTCATATTCTCATTTAAGGTAAGAAATATGGTAAATTCTACCTTAAATAATAATTCATTGTGAATAAATAAAAATACAATACATTAAAACACAATCTTGAGAATAATATGAATGGATTCAAAATCTGATTAAATAATTCCATAAATATTCATATGAGAAAGGAACATAACCAAAGATGTTATACTAATTGAATAATCACTTTTATTATTATCTACAATCATCATAAGGATATAATACATAATTATGGATGTCTAAAACGAATCATTGAATCCTAGGATAAGAAATCAAAAAATAAATGGTTAAGTTCTCATCCAAAACCATATATGTTTAGTCTCATGAGAACTATCGGTGTACCAGAAGGATATAATAGACCCCTAACATAAATTAATAATCCCAATTCATTTTTCATATGCATATATTAAAACATAAATAACATATACATATGAAATGTAAATAACTTTCCCCCATCTATAAACATAATCACTAACCATTTTGAGTAGTATGGTGAATTGTATCAAGATAGAACATCCACAATCAGACACACCATAATCTATTTAATAAAACATAAAAAATTATAATCCTAATATATCAATATCTATAATTAATAATATGAAATAGATGTTTCTAAATATATTAAACTACTCTTATAAAATCATTATGGAATTAATGATAGAAATACCATTTTTTACTTATCAAAGAAGTGCTGTTTTTTGAAAAATCATTTGTGATTTTCATAATTGTTTGTATAAAATCATAAATTAACAAATATAGTTCTTTATGAGAAAAATAGTTATTTTAGAAACATAATTGTCTATTAAAACAGATTATGTATGGTAATATAAAATGTGTAAGAAAGTGAGAAGTTCCCCTTAAACAGGATTCCATATCCAGACAAATTGAGAAAGGAACCTTTTAAAACACGTATTTCCCAAAAAATAAAGATTAAATGATATTAATACTTTATTTTGGAACATATTAATATAATTTATAACAATTATATAACAATAATGGTGAAATAATTTGGGGTAATGATTTGGAAATTACACCCCAATGGAAATTTGAGGTTCGAGAAGAAACTCTTACCATATGTTTGAAAGCATTCTGAACATGTTTATAACATCCTATATAATGGAATTATATTAATTAATAAACTAAATTATATCCTATTCATCAGTTATTTGGATTAATATCATTTTTAGTAAGTTAATTTAAGGGAGTTTTGATGAGTTAGTGGATTCAATTACGTCATTTCAGGCTATTGTTTTCCATGGTTTTAATGATTTGTTTTCTTTTACATGTATATGGAAGATCATGTAAAATCAAAATAGTTGTTTAGAATTTAAATTATATGAAATTAATGAACATAAATAATATTATATGGGTATATTTTTCATTTGGATATTTTCAGTGAGGGAAAATCATTAGATAAGACATTAGTGAAAATCGTTTAGATTATTTTGGTGGTTTTTTCATTCTTCAAAAACTTGTTGTGATTCATTAATTAATATCTGTTATATATATTGATTAAAGAAAATAAAATATCATGTAATACATATTTTATAATATATTTTATTTATAAATATGGTTTTATGACCATCCTTTAAGTTGTAATTGTAAAATGAAAACTCAACGTCCATTAAGGTGGTAAATCGGCACCTCAAGGGTGATGTTTTCTTTTTCTAATAAAAGGGGGAAGATAAGAGAATAGATTTTGAATATCACATAATCATAATAAAATTATATTATATAGATATGATACTAGAGTTATAATTCATTTGTTTGACAATGGTGTCATGAAAATGATAAGAAAGGAAAATAAATTGAAATGAAAATAAAGGAAAATAAATAAGGATTTTAACTCTTGAATTTATTCACCTTAAGAACCTCTTTAAGGGGCTGAGTTTGGTATTTTCATGAGACCAAAGGATCCTAGATGTGGGTATCATAATTTGGAAGATTTTTTGGTATGAATAGAAAAATATTCAAGGATTAAGATGTGTGAGGATAAGAGATGGTGGGATGTGGTATTTATAGTGGAGGATAGGGTTGTTTTTTGAATATTTTATTCATTCAGTTGTTATTTTTTCTCAAGATTGTGAATAATTTGAGAATTATCAAAAACAATATAAAAATAATAATTTATAGTTCTATATTATGAGTTTACAACATCCATACAACTTAAACCACTTTATAACTCACGTAGTTACATTATATAGAAAATTACTATTTTTTACTATTCACTAATAATTCAACTATTTTAGAAAAATCCCAAAAAAATATCCATTACCATTTATCAACATGTATAGTTCATAAATGATCACAATTTTATGAAAATAATTTTCTAAATTCATGATATTTTATTTTTAAATAAAATCATCATTTACTCAATAAAATACATATTTTAGTATTATAATTGTTTTTAGGAAACATCAAAAAATTAATTATGTTTATAGAAAATTATGTAATTATCATAAGAAAATAAAATATTAAAATATTAATATATTTTATTACTAAAAAACTTTTTCTATATCATTATATTAATTATAAAATTGTAAATAAAAATTTATGGTTCACAAAAATTAGAACACATGATTTATTTTTTTTATAAAATTATTTTTCATATTACATTATACAAATATACCATATTTTCAATTATAAGATACAAATATTTTATTTACATTTTCATCGGTGATGTTATAATTCATTTGGAAATATTAATATTTTTAATGTTCACATTACTATTCCTATTATCATATTTAATAGTATAATATAATTTTAAAATCGGTGTTGTGTGAAGAATAAAATATTGAAGATGCTAAATTTTAAAAGAGACATACAATAAGATCTTTGGGGAATTGTGTTCTCACCTCCTTAAAAAATTCATCCCTGAAATTTCTATAATTTCACCTCATAAAAAAGTTGGGTAATTCCTCATCATAAGTTCTTCTAGTTCCCACGTCGTCACTTCAATTTTATGATTCTTCCAAAGTACCTTTATCGGCTAAGTCATCTAATTCCTTAATTTAGGCTCTTTAGTGTCAAGAATCCATATTGTCTCTTCACAGTAATATAAATATTGTTCAAATTATATTCCCTCATAAGTGATGATATGTGTTGGTTATGACGTGTACATTCTTAAAAAAGTGATGTGGATCACGTTGTGTACTTTAGAAAGGATAGGTGAAATTTCCCAATGATAATCTAATGCCCTAATTCTCTCTCAAATTTCAAAAGGTATAATATACCTTAGCCACAATTTCATTTTCCTTTCAAATCTTATAACACTCTTACATGGACATACATTCTAGAAAACATGTTCCCCCATATGAAATTTAAAATCCTTCCTTTAATTATCAACATAACTCTTTGCATACATCATGCTACTTAGATATGCTTTTGAATAGTCTTTACCTTTTTCATTGTTCCCCCATAATTTCTATTCTTATAAGCTTGTTTTCACCAATTTCATCCAAACAAGTTTGTATACTACATTCCTTTCCATACGGTGCATCATATGGTTCCATTTGAATACATTAATGGAAACTATTATTGTATGAAAACACTACCAAATGTCAATACTGATCCCAAATTCCGTAAAAGTCTAGTGTCAATGATCTCACCATGTTAATAATGTTTTGAACATTCTTTCTGACATCCCATTAGTTTGAGGGCGATAAGAAGTACTCAAATAAATCCCAATATCCAATATTTATGAATACATTTCCATAATATTGATGTAAATACTGGATCATTATCCAATTCAATTGAATTAGGTTTTAGATGATGTATTACAACTTCATTAATATAGAGTCATGCAAGGTTCTCTAGTGGAAAATCCTCTCTTACGGTGGGGAAAAGTTCCAATTTGGAATGTCAATTTATAATTATCCATATTACATCATTCAATATTTTCATTTTTTGGTAATATAATGAATAAATCCATAGTAATGTCATCAAATTCCCATGTAGGAATAGGCTGAGGTTTCATGACACCTCTAGGATGTTTTCATTAAGCCTTCATATATTGACAGACAAACCATCTTGATACATAATCAACAATTTCCCACTGCATATTATCCCACCAGTAATGTTCCATCAAATATCAGTATATCATAGTGCTACAAAGGTGTATTAAAAAATTCATTCGATGTGAATAATCTAATAAATATCTTTTTTTCTTGGTTATATAGGGAAGACAAAGCATCTTCTCAGATTTCACAATTCCATCCTCATACACGAATTCTTCCAACATTCCTTCATTCATATCATTAATTTTCTTCTGAAAATTCACATCATCAGACTGAGAAATATTAATCCTTTTGGATAACAATGGTTGGAAAATGAATTTTAAATTTAGTGATGTTTTACCATTCTTAATATTTCCCATATACATCTGTACGAGATATAAGAACTCGAGATCCCTTTCAATCATCATTTTGTTTAGTACCCCATGATCTTTCCTACTCAATACATCCACTACATTATTTTTCTTCCCTGACTGATAGTGTATTGAACAATCATACTCATTGTGTAAATAAAGTCATCATCTTTTACTCATATAGTGTTTTTTCTATGATAAGATATATTTAATCTCTTGTGATCTATATGTATCTAAAATATTTCACCATAGAAATATTCTCTCCAAATAATTTGTAAAAATATTTCAGATACTAACTCAAGATCATGATATGGGTACTTCTTTTCATGTGCTTTTAACTACCTTGATGCCTAGCCAATAACATTATCATTCTGAATAAGTACAGAACTAAGTAATTTTTTCATAACATCACCATAAATCACAAATCAATTATTTCCTGATGGTAGATTCCTGATATAATCATTCACTAAACATATCTTTGAATATTCATATCATTCTTCGGATTATTTTTCCCATATGAACTTAACCTAATAATGAGTAATATTTTTTAATGGGTTATCTAATCAGGAAAAATTCTGAATGAAATATCCAAAGTAACCTGCAAAACAAATGAAACTACATAACCTATTTATGTTCATTAGAATAGTACATTCCTAGAATAATATTACCTTCACTATAACTTCTCATATTCCATCCATAGAGATTGTATGGCCATGAAAAGAAACTATATAAAACTATAATTCATAATTTATAAATGTCCCACATAACTCTTTTATTATAAAAGTCTCTAGAAAAACATATAAGTGTTTCTCATAGTCCTTATAAATTTTATGATATATCTATATATAATCAATAAACACTAAAACAAAATCATTAAGATATTCCTTAAACAATTGTTTCATTACATCCACAAAAATATAGGGTGAATTAGTCAGTCCAAATAGAATTACTGTAAACTCATAATGTCCATACCTAGTTATAAATTATATCTTTTAAATATATTCCTTGCTTATATGAAATTGATGATATCCATATCGAAGGAAAATCTTTGAAAAATTGAGCTTCGTGATGTTGATCAAACAAATCATTAATGTGAGGAATAGGATACTTGTTATTTTTTGTAATAGAGTTTATTTCTTTATATTCAATGCATATCCTCGTGGATCCATCTTTCTTATAGAAAAAGTAAACATGGGATAACTATGGAGAAAAAATTGGGAGAATAAATACCATATCACTCAATTCATGTAGTTTTTTCTTTAGATCCACTAATTCCATAGTGTCAATTCAAAAATGAGTCTTTGTTATTGGACATGAATCAAGGTTTAGATCAAAAAAAACTAAACATCCTCCTTTAGAGGATGTCTAGTAAAATTATCTATAAATACATTAATTTATTCTTTTACAATAGGTACTTCCACAATTTTATGATTTCATTCCACTTTCATAAATGATTATTCCATTCCTCCCAAATTTTTTAATTTAGAATAGTTATTGTAGGTGAATACTAATATGACTGGGATGATGAAGTCTCATATCTAAATATGATAAATTCTATACCTTCATCAAAAATCATAATTTCCTTCTCTTTGTAACAATTGTTTTAATTATATTTATAAATTCATTCCATACCTAGGATTATATCCAAATAAACCATAGGTATAATATAAGGCCCCAGCCTTAAACCTTACTAAATCTTGAGTTATTACAAGATAACACATTGAGGATCTTTTCAGGTTTAGAGTTTTAGAGAATTAGATCATGAAACTTGCATTACATTCAACATTTAAAAAATTTGGTTACATAAAAGACATTATTCATTTTTCCTATCAACAGAAAAATATTTAAAATAAAACATGGATTCTTTCTTGACACTTCCTTGACACTATCATCATATCATGTACCTTTCCCTTGACCTATAAAAAACATTTCAAAAAAACTTGGTATGAGCATAAAAAGCTTAGTAAGGGTTATAAAAAATATGGAAAGGAAACATGAGTTCATATATACATAAGAATGAAATCATACTTTACCCATAAAACATAGGCACTTTAACATACATCATCAAATCATGAATAAATCATAGAAATCATAAGACATAAAAGGTAACTTGAGGCATTCATAACATTCTTAAGTAGGGAGTAACCCTATTGGTTACATTTGGAATACCCACCACAGTATATTCCCTAAATCTCTTCGGAGAAACCTTATTGTTTCACTCCTTCGCGTTACCCAATGCATTGGAGAGCTATATCAGGCTCACCCGCCCTTAGTTTATCACGGAACCACCCGTTTTCATAACAATGCCCAAGAACCATAACATAAACGTATCACATAAAACATGCATAAAGGAAACATAACATTTCCACATTTCAATCACAATATAACATTTTAGTATATTGAAATAACGAATCCATTCAAAAAGAAACCATTTCCAAAACCATTTAATACATTTAATAAAGATATTTTTTAATCAAAGTGTCCCATACCACCTTGATGATTTTAAAATTTTAAACCATTAATATCCATATAAATAAATACTTAAAACCATTTTGAAAACATGGATATTAATAAGAACAAATAATTAAAACATTTAAAGTGATATTTTGGTTAAAGGGCTTCTACCAAAATTAGAGTCACTTGAATATAATAATTAAGGAATAACATTTAGTTAGAACTTTATAATATCATGTGAATAAATGTATTCATGATATAATATTCCAAAGGACAGTATATACACAATATAAGAGTGAATTCGTGCATAACAACAATGAAGTATCAGTAGAAATGTCAAATGTGATGAATTCCCTTATAAAGAAGGTATCCTTAAATTAAGGATAATTCAATATCAAAATTATGTGTGAAAAATATAAATACACCAAATATAAGTGGATATTAAGTGTAAAACAATAAAAGGTCATTCACACATATTTAAAAGATGACATAATCAATAACTACATGTCGAACCCAAAGAAATCGAAATTGGGTTAAAAAGTTCCCTTGGTAAAATTCGACAGCCTAACGGCATCACTTCAAAATTACAAAAATGAGTTGATGAGAGATAAAAAGGGCATATAATCACTTAGACATAAAATTTACATCAATAATGATATAAAATAACATATCCCGACATAATAGTATGTGAATTAAAAGACATAATAAAAGAATCCTTTTAAAAAGAGGAGGGTGAAACGTCTCCTTACCGAGTTGGGTAACTTTCGAAACGTACACCCCATGGAAGAAGGGTCATAAAATAAAGATGTGAATACCCATAAATGAAATTATACTACACAAATTGCATAGTAATGGGCAGTACATACACCACTCAAAGGAAATTGTGGCAAATTTAGCATAAATCTCACAGGAATAAAAGTGAGATGAAAAATCCCTTACGAAAACTCGGCAGCCTAACGACGCCACTTAAAACATCCAAAATGGATTGATGAGATGAAATAGGTTCTCTCATCATATGAAAATAAAAATTATAGTAAGAGTAATATAAAATAACATCCCAATCACAAGAAATATGAGCTTAAAAGGAATGACATAAAAGGGTGTACTTAAAAAGAAAGAGAGGAGTAGGATCCCTTACCTCAAGTCCGACTTGTCTTGTTCATTTCTTTATATTCTTGAATAATAAACTTTGGTCAATTTATAATTTCTTATGGACCTCCTATAATTATTATTATTCAGTTCATATCAAATATTTTAATATTATAATAATTGGTTAATAATATGAGGTCATATCAGATGTTCTTGTCGATGTTTGGTATATGAGTCAAAAATTGAACTTGTTGGAAAATAATATTCCATGTAGTTATAGGTAAATCATATCCAGAATAGTATTTATGTTTTAAATATCCTATATATCCAGTATATATTCATTTTATACAATTCCATAGCATTTGGTGATAAAAATTAAAAGCACCATTCATGGAGACGGTAGACTGTACATACGCTTGAACGCTACTTTAATTTTTTTGTCATATTAATGAAATTAAAGCAAAATGAGAGATATATAAATATGTTATATTCCAGAAGGATATAAATCATTTAGATGTAATATATTACATATATATTTATTATATATATGTACTTATAATAGTATATAACATTTTGAGACAAGAAATGAAATGTATCGTTCATGGAGACGGTAAGCCGTACGTACGCATGAACGCTACTTCCATTTCTATTTCATATTTAATGGAATTAAAACATAATTATACATAATAGTATTTTAATCCCAGTATGGTATCATATATAATATAATTTAATATATACTTTATACGTACGATATATGGTATTAACGAATCACATCACTTTGAGGGGGTGGTAGTCCGCACTTCCCTAAATGAAGATATCGCGTTTACCCATAATGGAAACCATAGAGGTATGACACAAATGAAAAATACAGAAGCCTAAGTAAAACATAAACATATTATATATCATATATAAATATAGTGTCATCTTAATGGCCACCTTTGACGGTGTTAGAAGAATGTTGAACAATCATCGTTTCGTGAGGCAGAAAATCGCCAACCACAGAAACAGTATGTTCTTCAACCATTAGACGAAGGTGTGTGTAAGTGTAGCTCTAATACTTCTTATAAAAAAATCCTAGTATATTAAAGATACATTAGTTGTTAAAAAAGAAATGAATAAAAAGAGTTTAGGGGGTTGGATAGGAAAAATAAAACAAAAGGACACAAGTGAAGACATTACCTTAAAATCGGGTATCTCCCTTTGGTTTGAGCTCAAAGGATTCCTTGGGAAGACTTATGCCCAATGTGAGGCTTAAAGGAGTTATAGAAATATGTGGAGAGAAAAAATGGGTAGGGGTTGGATGAGCCAATGGCTTTGGGAGTGTGGGTAAGGAGGTAGAGGTGGGGGCCTTTTATAAGAGGAGAGGAGGGGCACTCTTGGAAAGTAAGGAAATGTTACTTTATTTTAGAATGAGTTTAGGATTTTAATGGTCCCACATTGATGTGTTTCGAGGATAAGGTGATATGGGTTCTAAATCAACTCATACAATAGGTTTTTGACATGTTTAGGTCTTAGATATTACATTATCATTCCATTTTATTTAAATCGTTAGATAATGAGGTCATCGCTGCATCATCATGATGTCATAAATAATTTAATTTATTCAATGTCTAAAAATTATAAAGAAAATAATATGATATAGGAAATCGTTTTATCTTTCCAATTACTATTTATAGACAAAAATATTACATGTATAACCCTGTGTAAAAATTGTTTTAGTAAAACATTTCATGTTTGTGTCATTTTTACTTTAACATTAAATAAAAGGTATTTAAGTCATTTTCTAACCAAAGTGGCTCCATGGGGGCCCTAAGTTTACCCATGGATTTTCTTGGTCGGCCATGACACATCCGGTGAGGGTAGGACATTTGTCTAGGTCATTTCATTTTATTAAAACAATATCTTTACCATAAACTACACTAATTACCTCTAATCGCGATAAAAAACTTAATAAGATACTATTCACCAAAAAAATTATTTTAATCCCATTGAACCAAATTTTAATCCTTAATGACAACCATGTATGTAGGATTTTTGAAATTCAAAACTCAAAGATGGAAAAATTTCATTTAAATGGAAAATCTGTTTTTATAAGTACCACTTAGTGGTTTCACTATTCATCAAAAATTGATGTTTTTCAGAAAATTACAAAACAATCACCCTAAGATATATTTGATATTCCAAATTAAAAAATGATGTATATTTTAAAAAATTAAAAACATATAAGTTTCATTAATTAATTTAATAATTAATTTCCACCTGTCAATACAAATAGCGTGTTTTTATGAAACAAAAAGTATCAAAAGAATGACACTAGTTTAAATCCGATTTCAAAGTGAAATTAATTCCAACAACCGCTATTGGATTAAATGGTAAAAATATATTCTAATTTCACTTTAAAACGAATTCAAAAGATAATCTAGTCATATAAATAAGTTATATTAAAAAGAGGTTTTGAATTAAAAAACTTCATTTTTCACTATTCATTAAAAATTGAACTTTTTCGGAAAAAAACCAAAAAATTACAAAAAGTAAATTTTGATGACCCAATTCTATAGAAGAATTTTATTTTGTCATATATAACACATAAAATTGTCAAAATTGGATTTAAAAGATGTTCTCCATCAAAAGGAGGTTAATCGACCTTTTAAAGAATATTAGAATGTTTACGCTTAAAATTTGATTCATTCTCATTTTTAATCCTCTAACATTTATTGTAAAAAGTAAAAATATTTTACAAACATATATAATCATTTTGTAGTTAGTTCTGTTCATTCCTGCCACTACAACGGCTAGGCGTTAACTACTATTTAAAATAATATTATTTTATTATTAGAGTGCAATGTACAATTCCCAAGAAACTCATTGTTGCGTGTTGGGTACTCCATTGAGCATAGTGTCCCCTTTAATGTCATATTAATTTTTGTTCACAAATATGGATAAATATGAAAATTTCATATTCTTTATTTACCTGGGGTGTTACATCCTTCCCCCCTTTTGTGAATTGCATCCTCACAATTTTAAAATTGGGCATGGAAACATCCTTGAAAGTCCCCCATCAGAACAAGAGTCGGTAAAACAATCACTTTAAAATAAAGAAAGATAAGTACAAAGGTCACCCAAGTTAACCCATACTAGGATTCCATATATAATAATATGGACATGGAGGAAAAAAAGGGTCATGTTCTGATGGAGAGTGATAGTAAACATGTCTAGAAGAAAGTTAACCATAAAAAAATCACAAACTTGTGATGGGTTAAATGGTATTTGATTCCCTAGTAGGAAAAGTTAACATACAACATTTTTGTTTTAAGTTACTCTTCATTGAGGAATTTATTTTTGATCTTAAGGAAACATACTTACTTGTCATGTTGACTTTCAACTTTTACTAGATTCCTTAATCAAACTCATATTTTCTCCAAAAGACGAGTATTTAGGAAGACTTTTTCGCATTAAGAGTACTATAATCAACTTCTAGAGAATCACCTAATCCAAAAAAGAGAACTATATACTTCCCATGTATTTAGACTCTAACCAAAACTAAAACAAAAAAGGTTAGTACAAGATCAGTTAATCTAGAAAAGGATAACCCTTTATAAAAAGAAAATATATTCTTAATCTCCATAATTTGTCCAACAAAACCCATAGTTCAACGAGGACCATTCGATAAAAAATTTGTCCATAAAATTCATCAAAGTAAAAAAAACTAATATTGAAACCCAAATATTTGAATTATTTAGTCACATAGTCTTCCAATGTACAAATTAACTTTTATCTCCAAATAACATCAGTTGCTCTTAAATTCTAATATTGAAAAGTAATTAACCTAATCACATATCCTTGATGATAGTTTAATCATTTCCATATATAACCCAAAATAAACTTACTCTTGATTCCTAAAATCATTTTACTAAAAAGAATTAGTCAAACTAACCAGGGACTTCATGTAGTCCAGTGGTAGGAGATTAATACCAGTTGCACTTTGGTTGTGGGTTTGATTCTCGCAGCTTTGTCCGACGCGACGGGTTGTCACACGGTCTGCGTGTTGTCCTTTTTCCAAAACTATATAATTCATAAAACATTCCCCAAAACGAGTCAAAATCTTCAAAAATGATCATAACATATTTTAACCTCAATTTTATCTCATTCCTTTCATTTTCCATCATAACATATAATAACCCATAATTACCTCAAAAGTGAGGATCATATAAACTCTAATGGTTACCTTTATAATTATTACCTGAACTTCCATATCGATTGGTCCTCTCGTACATAATGAATTATAGAACATACCAAGTTTCAGGTGGTTGATCATGACTCTTTGATAGTTGGTTTAGAACAACCATGATTTTCCTCATTGAATACCCCATTTCATCCAGTCTCTTAATCAGAGAACCACCACAGTTTCCTTCAAACCTATTGTCACATTGGGGCCTGCTAGATCCATCCATTCACTAAAAATAGAAATTTCAGCATGAGTATATCAAAAAAACATCATGTACTAATGAGGAATATAACCACTAAGATATACTTACTCATTCACTTTATCTAAAACTAGGGATATTTCTGAAATCCTAGCCATTATGGTAAAGTCACTTATGCTTAGAGAATACCCTAACCACTAAAGTTATCTAAACCGACCTTTGATACCAACTATAAGGCCCCACCCTTAAAACTTACTTAATATTGAGTTATTACAAGATTACACATTGAGGATCTTTTCAGGTTTAGAGTTTTGGAGAATTAGATCATGAAACTTGCATTACATTCCACATTTAAAAAAAGTGGTTACATAAAATACAGTATTCATTTTCCCATCAATAGAAACATATTTAAAATAAAACATGGATTCTTTCTTGACACTTCCTTGACACTATCATCATATCATGTACCTTTCCCTTTGACCTGTGAAAAACATTTCAAAAAAACTTGTGATGAGCACAAAAAGCTCACCAAGGGTTATTAAAAAAATGTAAAGGAAACATGAGTTCATATATACATAAGAATGAAATCATACTTTACCCATAAAACATAGGCACTTTAACATACCTCATCAAATCATTAATAAATCATAGAAACAATAAGACATAAAAGGTAACTTGAGGCATTCATAACATTCTTACCTAGGGAGTAACCCTCTTGGTTACGTTTGGAATACCCACCATAGTATATTCCCTAAATCTCTTCAGAGAAACCTTATTGTTTCACTCCTTCGCGTTACCCAATGCATTAGAGAGCTATATCGGGCTCACCCGCCCTTAGTTTATCACGGAACCACCCATTTTCATAACAATGCCCAAGAACCATAACATAAACGTATCACATAAAACATGAATAAAGTAAACATAACATTTCCAGATTTCAATCACAATATAACATTTTAGTATGTTGAAATAATAAATCCATTAAAAAAGAAACCATTTCCAAAACCATTTAAAACATTTAATAAAGAGATTTTTGAATCAAATTGTCCCATACCACCTTGAAGCTTTTAAAATATTAAACCAGTAATATCCATATAAATAAATCCTTAAAACCATTTTGAAAACATGGATATCAATAAGAAAAAATAATTAAAACATTTAAAGTGATATTTTGGTTAAAGGGGTTCTACCAAAATTAGAGACACTTGAATACAATAATTGAGGAATAACATTTAGTCAGAACTTTATAATATCATTAGAACAAATGGATTCATGATATAATATTCCAAAGGACATTATATACACCATATAAGAGTGAATTGGTGCATAACAACAATGAAGTCTCAATAGAAATGTCAAATGTGATGAATTCCCTTATAAAGAAGGTATCCTTAAATTAAGGATAATTCAATCTCAAAATTATGTGTGACAAATATAAATACACCCAATATAAGTGAATATTAAGTGTAAAACAATAAAATTCCATTGAAACATATTCAAAATATGCCATATTCAATAACTACATGTTGAACCCAAAGAAATCGAAATTGGGTTAAAAAGTCCCCTTGGTAAAATTCGACAGCCTAACGGCATCACTTCAAAATTCAGAAAATGAGTTGATGAGAGATAAAAATGGAATCTCATCACTTATAAATAAAATTTACATCAATAAGGATATAAAAGAACATATCCCAACATAAAATTATGTGAATTAAAATACATAACAAAAGAAGTCTTTTAAAAAAGGAGGGTGAAAGGTCCCCTTACCGAGTTGGGTAACTTTCGAAACGTACACCCCATGGAAGAAGGGTCATACAATGAAGATGTAAATACCCATAAATGAAATTATACTACACAAAGTTTATAGTAATGGGCAGTAAATACACCACTCAAAGGAAATTGTGGCAAATGTAGCATAAATCTCACGGGAATAAAAGTGAGATGAAAAATCCCTTACGAAAACTCAGCAGCCTAATGGCGCCACTTAAAACTTCCAAAATGGATTGATGAGAGGAAATAGGGTATCTCATCATATGAACATAAAAATTAAAGTAAGATTAATATAAAATAACATCCCAATCAAAATAAATATGAGCTTAAAGGGAATGACATAAAAGGGTGTACTTAAAAAGAAAGAGAGGAGTAGGATCCCTTACCTCAAGTCCGACTTGTCTTGTGCATTTATTTATATTACTGAATAATAAATGTTGGTCAATTTATAATTTCTTAAGGAACTCCTATAATTATTATTATTCAGTTAATATAATATATTTTAATTTTATAATAATTGGTTAATAATATGAGTTCATATCAGACGTTTTTGTCGATGTT
Organism: Viscum album; assembly: GCA_963277665.1. Taxonomy (NCBI): domain Eukaryota; kingdom Viridiplantae; phylum Streptophyta; class Magnoliopsida; order Santalales; family Viscaceae; genus Viscum; species Viscum album. The sequence goes on from OY728162.1 coordinate 136,302,851, forward strand.
TGGTACATGAGTCAAAAATTGAACTTGTTGGAAAATAATTTTCCATGTAGTTATAGATACATCATATCCAGAACAGTATTGATGTTTTAAATATCAGATATATCTAGTATATATTCATTTTATACTATTCCATAGCATTTGGAGATAAAAATTAAAAGCACCGTTCATGGAGACGGTAGGTCGTACGTACGTATGAATGCTACTTTAATTTTTTGTCATATTAATGGAATTGAAACAAAATGAGAGAGATATATATATTTTATAATTACAGAATTATATACATCATTTAGATGTAATATATTACATATATATCTATTATATATATGTACTTATAATAGTACATAACATTTTGAGACAAGAAATGAAATGTACCGTTCATGGAGACAGTAAGCCGTACGTACACATGAACACTACTTCCATTTCTATTTCATATTGAATAGAATTAAAACATAATGATACATAATAGTATTTTAATTCCATTATGGTATAATATATAATATAATTAAATATATCCTTTATACGTACCACATATGGTAATAACGAATCACATCACTTTGAGGTGGCGGTAGTCCGCACTTCCTTAAATGAAGATATCACATTTACCCATAATGGAAACCATAAAGATATGCCATAAATGAAAAATAGAGAAGCTTAAGTAAAACATAAAAATATTATATATCATATATAAATATATTTTCATATTAATGGCCACCTTTTAAGGTTTTAGAAGAATGTTGAACAATCATCGTTTCGTGAGGCAGAAAATCGCCAACCACAGAAAAAGTATGTTGTTTAACCATTAGACGAAGGTGTGTGTAAGTGTAGCTCAAATAATTTTTATAACAAAATACTAGTATATTGAATATACTGTATTTGTTACAAAAGAAATGAATAAAAAGAGTTTAGGGGGTTGGAGAAGAAAAATAAAACAAAAGGACACAAGTGAAGATATTACCTTAAAATCGGGTAACTCCCTTTGGTTTGAGCTCAAAGGCTTCCTTGGGAAAACTTCTGCCAAAGTGAATCTTCAAGGAGTTAGAGAGGGATGTGGAGATCCAAAATGGGTATGGTTTGGCCGAGACAAAGGCTCTGAGAGTGTGGGTAAGGAGGTAGAGGTGGGGGCCTTTTATAAGAGGAGAGGAGGGGCACTCTTGGAAAGTAACGAAATGTTACTTTATTTTAGAATGAGTTTTGGATTTTAATGGTCCCACACTGATGTGTTTCGGGTTTAAGGTGATAAGGCTTCGAAATAAACTCATCCAATAGGTTTTGGACATTTTTAGGTCTTAGATATTACATTATCTTTCCATTTTATTTAAATCGTTAAATAATGTGGTCATTACTGCATCATCATGATGTCATAAATAATTTAATTTATTTAATGTCTAAAAATTATAAATAAAAATACTATGATGTGTGAATTATTTTTAGCTTTACAATTACTATTTATAGTCATAAATATGACTTGTATTACTCCATGTATAAATTGTTTTAGTAAAACATTTCATGTTTGTGTCATTTTTACTTTAACATTAAATAAAAGGTATTTATGTCATTTTCAAACCAATGTGACTCCATGGGGTCCCCAAGTTGACCCATGGATTTTATTTGATGGCCATGACACATCCAATAAGGGTAGGACATGTTTCTAGGTCATTTAATTTTATTAAAACATTATTTTTACCTTAAACTATACTAATTACCTCTAATCGCGATTAAAAACTTAATAAGTTACTATTCACCAAAAAATTATTTTAATCCCATTGAACCACATTTTACTTCTTAATGACAACCATGTATGTCGGATTTTTGAAATTTAAAACACAAAGATGGAAAATTTTCATTTAAACAGAAAATCAGTTTTTATAAGTACCACTTAGTGGTTTCACTATTCATCAAAAATTGAAGTTTTTCAGAAAATTACCAAAAATTCACCCAAAGATATATTTGATATTCCAAATTCAAAAATGATGTCTATTTTAAAAAATTAAAAACATATAAGTTGAATTAATTATTTTAATAATTAATTCCCGCTGTCAATACAAATAGCATGTTTTTATGAAACAAAAAGTATCAAAAGATTGACACTAGTTTAAGTCCGATTTCAAAGTGAAATTAATTCCAATGACCGCTATTGGATTAAATGGTAAAAATATATTCTAATTTCACTTTAAAACCAATTCAAAATATAATCTAATCATATAAATAAATTATATTAAAAAGAGGTTTTGAATTAAAATACAACATTTTTCACTATTCATTAAAAATTGAACATTTTCGGAAAAAAACAAAAAATTTACACAAAGTAAATTTTGATGACCCGATTCTAAAGAAGAATTTTATTTTGTCAAATATAACACATAAAATTTTCAAAAAGTGTATTTAAAATAGGTTCTCCATCAAAAGGCGGTTAATCGACCTTTTAAAGAATATTAGAATATTTACGCTTAAAATTGGATTCATTCACATTTTTAATCCTCTAACATTTATTGTAAAAAGTAAAAATATTTTACAAACATATATAATCATTTTGTAGTTAGTTCTGTTCATTCCCGCCATTACAACGGCTAGGTGTTAACTACTATTTAAAATAATATTATTTTATTATTAGATTTCAACATAAGATTCCCAAGAAACTCGTTGTTGCGTGTTGGGTACGCCATCGAGCATAGCATCCCCTTTAAAGTCATATTAATTTTTTATTCACAAATATGGATAAATATAAAAATGTCATATTCTTTATTTACCTGGGGTGTTACATATAATGATATATTCAGAAATTAGATAGTGTTTATATAATATAATAAGAACTATTTGACACATATTTATTGCTATAATGATTCCTCTAGTAGCCATTCCTGATAACTCACTTGTTAAGGTGAATTGAAAATATCTAATTTTTAAGGCAACACATAAAGATATAAAGGAACAAAATGATCCATAATCATATAATGATTAATCTCAATTTGATGAGATTATTAAGTGTTTTCAACCACATCAATAATAAATTTAACATCAATAGTTATAACAGCATAATCCAAGCCATAGCCACTTAATATTTTCTTGGAAAGTTTCTTTGATGCCTAAGAAAATCATTTACATAATTTATCCTCTATTTAAAAATGTGTCATCTAACTTTGTTAGCTTCATTAATTCCCCTCCTGTCATGAGATTAGTGAATTTTATATCTACAATTATAACAAACTCCCATTCCTTTTCAATTGGAACAAAGGTGTGTCCTTCCACAAGTATCACACATTGAAAATTTTCTCTATTTTATTATTATATTTTTTTGTTCTTTAATATGCCACCCTCTTCTTCACATGATTAACATTAATGTTGTAATTCATAGGCAATTTGTTATATGACTTAGTAGCACATGAGGATATATCTTCATATTATGAAAAACATTTTGAGGCCAGTGACATTTAGATGAATGGTTTTAAACCATTAAATAATGGATAAAACATTATCCTTGGATTACATGTGTATTCTATGACATTCATATTTACCCATGTAACTCTGACATCATACTTAGCAACATTTTCATCCACATTTTCCCTCATACTCAATATTTTCCTCTCCATATTCTCTCTCTATTCAAGGGGAAAATATTTTTCAATATAAATTTCATTGAAATCATCAAATTTTATACTTTTTATTTTATCAACTTTCATAATTTTTCAAATATATAAAAAACATTATTCGGAATCACCCAAGAAAAGATAAATTACCCTGATAACCTTCTACCATTCATTACTTCCCAATTAGAGAAATATCTTTTCATAAGATCTTATCCACTACTCATATACAATTGGGTTTTTAGTATCATAAAATGATGGAGGTTTTTATCTCATGAAGTTGTCTTACATTGTTCCTCTATTTTTTGGATCAGGATGATCCACACATGTAATGTTATTTTTCATAACCTGGGCCAGCTATCTCTATATAGATATAAGTCTCTCAACTATATTTACAGCTCTTTCTTCAGCATCATTAACATGCATATGATGGAAATACCTACATATAATAAATTTGTTAATACAGTTTCCATTTCATCTACTAGGTTTTATTTCTAAACAATGTCATAATAAACTAGGTTAAGAATCATAATGCATAACTTTAGAACTACAAAAACACTTATCATAAATTTTTAATTTATGGATATATAATCTCTTAATAATAAACATGGTTTCTTTGGGATTATGGTAAATTTAAAATGAATCATAATAGTTTTCAAAGAAAATTATATTCGTCAAAAGAAAAACACTTTGGATTGTCAAACCATGTCTATAGTAATTCACATTTTCATGTACCAAATTACGCTGAGTCTTTCTTAAAGAATCTTGTCAGAGTTTCAAACCCTAGGCACATCTATGCCAGAACCACATCAACTTCTATTATCCATACAATGATGTGTTTCTTATAAGACCCACATATTCTCTACCTTTCTGAAAATCTTGGATGTTCTTCTATTAACAACCTCAATTTATATCTTAGGGTTATGTTTCCTAATCTATGTCTACTAAATCTAGTTTCCATGGTTTCTACGAAACATTCTCTGATTCCAAATTCAAAAACACTGAACCCAATATCATAGAGATGGTGTTATAATTAATTAAATTGGTACTTACAATATGTATTCATGTTCTATAAGTCCAAATAGTTAATCATATTTGGAAAACCAAATAAAAAATAACTTTTACATTAAAACTAGTAATTAAATAAAAAATATCAACTCTAATGGAAACATCCATAAACTCCTATTTTATCACTTTAATTCATTCATAATAAATATCATTGTAGCCTAAGAAAAATACATTATAATAAATGGGATAGATAAGATGCTTCGTAAAGGTAAAAAATATACTAAAAGGTACCGTAAATAATAAGCAGTGGTGAATAACTAAAAATATATGCCATTAATACATAATATTTAAAATAATATGGGATAAATAAAAGATAATTAAATAATGTTATAAATAGTCACATGAAAATGAAAATTAACTATGGATATTCAACATGTTTAATAGTCCAATTTATAATTATTTTATAATATCATAATGAGGGAATTCATAATTCCATTCATCTGAAACATACTGCTGAGGCATCGGCCAATACATATGAAAATAAATGGTTAAGACTGTATTTTTTAGTCTCATTACACCTACCAATGCATCGAGGGGATATACATGGCCTTAACCACTACATAATATATAAAATTCCTTTCCCATATTAATAGTGTGAAACAAAAACAACTTATACATATAAAAAATAAATAACATTCTCAAATATTTAAACATAATCACTATCCATTTTGAGTAGTATATTGAATAATATCAAAATAGAATATCTACAATCAAACTAATCCTAAACCATTTAATAAAATATGGTAAATTATAACAGTAAGATGTCAATATAAATAAATAATAATATTCAATAAATGTGATTAAATAGATAAAACTACTTTAATTAAAGCATCAAGTAATTCTTGAGAGAAATACCCTTTTTACATTGAAAAGAATAGTATTATTAGAAAAATATTTTTTATTTAACATAATTGTTTGTATAAAACAAGAAATGAAAATGATATTTTTTATAAATTTTTTTATTTTTAATAAATAATGGTGTCATCAAATAGATTATAGATGGTACCAAAAAATGCGTAAGAAATTGAGATGTTCTATATAACTGAGATTCCATATCGAGAATAATTGAGAAAGGAACCATATAAAACATGTATAAACAACAATAAAACATGAATTTATATGGATAGATGAGTTTAAAAATTTTAAAATGAATTTATAATATATATATATATATTAAATAATTAAGTTGGGGTTAAGAGAGAGAAATCATAACTAGAATAGAAAATAGAGGTTCAAGAAGAAACTCTTCCCTTATGTCTAAAAGTGTTCTACAATTTTACATAACATCCTTGGTAATGAAATTGGATTCATTAATCAAATAAATAATAACCTCTAAAACATGTATTTTATTTAGTATACAATTTTTGGCGGTTGTTCGATCATCACAAAATAATTTTGTGTTATTAATTAATATCATCTATATATAATGGTTCTAGAACCATAAATAGAATGAAATAAATATATTATAATCTTTTTTAACCCTAAAAATTGTATTATTACTAGCCTTGAAAACATAATTGGAAAACTAATGCTATTAATCCATGAAGGTGGCAAATCAGCACCTCAAATTCGATGATTACATTTTTGAATTAATGGGGGAAGAGATAAGAACTGATAGTGGATATCACATAATAATCAATAAACCACAGTATATATATAATATTAAATTTATCATTCTGTTTTTGATAAAGGATGTAAATAATGGGCAATAAAGAAATTGAGATTTGAAAGAAAAAAATTAAAAAGAAATATGATTTTTCCTCTTCAATTTATTCTCCTTGAGAACCTCTTTAAGGTGAGTGGGTTTGGTCTTTTTGTTAGAAAAAAGGCCCCAGAACTTGGGGAAGAGGCATGGGAAGAGGATCAGGTAGTAATTAGGCATGCTTAATGTCTTATGTGGTGTGAGGAGAAGAGGTGGGGAGGGGTGGTATTTATAGTGGATGAGAGGGGTGTTTTTTGAATATTTTGTTCATTTGTTTATTATTTTTTCTCAAGAATATGATGTGTTTTAAAATTATAATTAAATACATTAAAATAATTATGGATTTTTCTAGATTATGGGACAACATCATCCATACATCATGTATGACTCAGAAATTCATATATTTAGCTTATATGATAAATTACTGTATTTCACTATTCACCATAAAATTAAACTGTATTAGAAAAATATTAAAAATCCATCAACATTTTTTTTAATGTATAATTTAAAAATTAACACAATTGTAGGAATATAATTTTATAAACATGAGAAAATTAATTTTTAAATAAAATCATCATTTACTCAGAAAATACTAATTTTAATATTCTGATTGTTTTTATGAAATTTTGGAGAATTAATTAAGGTCTAATAAAAATATCTTATATTCATATGAATATCAAATAATAAATAATGAATCTATTTTTTGATAATAAAATTTCTTTTAAATAATTATATTAAATATAAAATTGTGAAGAAACATTTATGTTTCACAAAAACAACAACACTTGATTTATTGTTTTAAAAAAAATTATTTACATTTTATATGAGATAAATAATCAATAGTTAGATTAAAAAGATTAAAATATTTATTTATACTTTCATAGGTGATTTTACTATTCAATAGGACAAAATAATATTCCAAATTCTCATATTACTATTCTAATTTTCATATTTAATAGTATAATATGGTTTTAAACTCGGTGTTATGTGAGGCATAAACTATCGAATATGTTAAATTTTAAAAGAGGCATACAGTTTTATCATGGGGTGTTACACATCATCATATTTTTTCAATATTTAATTGTATGAAATTTCATGAATTATTTTTTTAATGGTTGGCCTGTTATTGAAAAAAGAGGCATATATAGTAGCTTCATTATTGATTATGAGTGGATATTAAATAAAATTTTCCAACATGTGTAGATTTTAATTATTTATTATACTAATTTGAAAATCATGTAGGGTAATATTGGAGTGCTGCATTGATTTATCGTTTTCAAGAAGAGGTTAAGGAGGAAAATATTTCAAACATGTGTTAAAATCGAAAACCATTAATAATGTAATGTAGGAGAAATTTGGAAATAATAATAATTGATTGATTTTAATAAATTATGGTGTTAGAAAAAAAAATAGTTCCATTATATATAGTAACTAATCAACCATCATTTTCATCAAACCACTACCTAATATTTTTGACAACTAATCAATATTACTGGAAGCAATTACATGTGAAAAATAGTTAGATTATAGATGTTTTGACATTCAAATTATCTATGTTTAGATAGTGTATCAATAGATATGGTTCAAGTTGGTGTTTTTATAAATTTTAAAATTCATATCACCACTAAAAATATAGAAATTTGGAGGCGAAATATATTTATTCAATTTGAGATCATGTCAAACCATATTGATTGTAACATCAAAGGTTTTTGATTTGGGTCGAAAATCACTGCATTTTTTTATTTTGAATTAGTATTGGGGTTGTTTATTTCGATGATCAGAACTCAATTATGATATATCAATAAGCCATATATCATTATTTTCATGTTTTAGGGGTTTATCTGATGCCTTAGGTGGTTTGAAGGGGTTTTAGGAGTGTAGAAGGCCTAAAGGCCTATTTTGTATTTGTAGGTTGGGCGCGTGGTTAGGGGTAAACTATATAACCCCTTTCAAATAAAAGTGTATCCTAGTTTTGAATTACTGAATGGTTTGCATAAACCTTTTGAGGTGGATAATGGTCATGTGAATTTTTCTACAATAATAGTAGAGGAATATCTCATGGTTTTCTTGTAGTTAGGGAAAACTGTGCGGTAAGATACATGGGTACATCCGCTTAGGTAGTACCTCAATACTATAGATCATATGGTCTTTACACTATTTGGAAAACCATCAGAGTTATACCATTATAAAATTTAAGGGTAGGATATTATATTTTACCCCTCTGGTAATTTTTATTTTTTCTCTTCTTTTTACCCTATCTTCTCTTGTGGGTCGTGTATAGCAGGATGGTGCTCCTCCCATTCCTTCCACCTCTTCAATTTTCTTCCCATATCTTATATGACCATTATTTTGTCCAATTTCATGTTCATTGGAATAATATCAGTAATTATCTCCTCAGCCATACCTCATGTTCTTTTTTCCATCGCCTTACAGAATTCTAAATCTGTTTGAGCAGTTTTTCATATTTTCAGAGTGCTCGATTGAAATTCATATCTATTCAAACCTTCTTCAAGTTAGATCGTGATATTAGGAATTTCTATATCTATGAGTTCAAGGTAGGTGGTTCATAAATTTCAACAATTTTTTATATTAGTTCTAGGGGTGTGTCTTTTAGCATGCTACTATGTATTTGTGTTAGACCCTTTTACTACATATTCAATATATCTTATGACAAAATGGGATGAGTTGGGAATGAACTTACCTAATTCACTCATGTGAGGCTTGGTTATAGGCTGTTGACCACCAAGGGTAGTAAGTATGGGGTGTGTTTTTAATTAATTTTAGTTTTCTTGTTGAATTTAAATGGTATAATTTAATTACATTGAATTATTTTTCTAATTTTACTATTTCATATCTATGCGGATGGTTTGTTAATTGAATTGGAGTTAGCCAATTCAATTATGTTGATTTTATTTTTTCTGTTAGAATTATTCTATTCAATAGTATACAATTTAAATTCTTACATATATTAAAATGAATATATAAAATTATTATGATATATTTTGGAGACCCATGAGGCCATGACGGGCGTGTCCTGATATTGGGGAGGTGTTTTCGATCTGGAATTTAGGTGATGTGATCGTTGGGATGGGCTTGTACCAGGTTACATGGATGATGAGATAACCAATTGGGCTTAGAGAAGATTTGATTGAGTATCATTGACCATCGGTTGGTTGTGATGAATGTTAGATTGAGTCGTTGAGAATGTTAGGTTGTGGTGATGGCCCATGATATTAGAATATAAGGGCCATCAGTTGAACGACATGTTCATAGGGCCACGGGGTGTCGGTCGATGTGTCTTAGGTAAAATATTGGTGATATTCACTCATTCATGATTTCTAAAGCATCTATTTGAGTCATGTTCCCATAGGTTGACTTTATCATGAGGTGGTTTTGACCACTCATGTGGGTAGTGGCCCCCACTAGAATAGATTAGGAAATTTGATGTCACTGATATTCATATTAATACATATAGAAGGTGAGGAGCCTTTGATTTATAGCATTGAGGCTAACTTCAAGGGGATAATTCATTCCATATTGAGGTTGTGCACCTAAATTATATTGGTGGATGTAATCATTTTTCCTCATTAAATCTAGTAAATAGTCGATGGTGGTTTTTATTTGAGTAATGATATAGTGGTGGCTTTGATTTTAGGCTTTGTGTCAATGTGTTCTTTTGAATAAGGCTCTAGGGGACTGGATTATTCTGCTTGGGAATGCTATAGGTGAATCAGTACATGTTGATTCATGAGGTTTTAGGAGGAACATTCTACCAGGTTATCTCATTTTTGGTGGAACCTAAGGGTTCACCTCGGTTGTTATACTACTAGGGATACCTTGGTCCATGGGCCTATGATCCTTCCCTGTTGAGTGACTCCAACATAGGTCGAGGTAGGTGGAGACTTCCTTGTGAATGTTGAGCACCAAATATGTATTTATTTATTTAAATATCAAATTTTATGCTTTATATTTTTATTATATCACAACTACATAAACAATCATGTTGGGTATGAAAATTTTGGTGGTATCCTACAGAGACATGTTCTCAATCCCTACACAGGCACATTGGGATGCGTATAGACACTGTGCCTTTACATTCAGGTAAGGGATCAGAATAAATATTTTTGTAGTTGTTGTTGTTGGAATGAGTTATTTTCAGGGGTCCTTGAGGTCATTCCAATTAAAATTTTCGATTTGATTATTTTCTATTTTAGTTTCATCATATTATTATATGTGTATTGCTACAGTTTTCATCCATGGGACACCCTTATTCTTGGTATTTTATGTACGACCTATTATGATATGCATGCTCTGTTTTATTTAGATACTAATAGTGATATTCCAGACATGTTATTCTATACCAATTTATTATTCAATTATGCTTCCACTTTTTATTGATATTGGATATTCTTCTTCCATTGGTGGGTCTCGTTCGAGTCAATTGAGTCTTTTATTACCCAACCTATTGTAAAATATTATGTGGGTCATTATTATACATGTTCTCATAGGGTATATCCTCCCCAAATTCTCTCTTTACACCATCAACGCATGAAAGTAAACTTTAGAATTTGGGGTGGTGTGCCTAAGGTCGGTGGAACTTAGACCGATAACAATTTTTTGGCGGCTAAGTGGTTCGAAGATTCTACAAGTTGTATCATATTAATTTTTTGGCTAGGATTTAGTAGAAATTTAATGTTGGTTACTAATGAGATCAAGATTTATTTTCTTATATTTTCTATTTGTCTTACAATTTTTTTATGGTAGACTAGAGAATTGTTGTTTTCAGAACTGGGTTTAGAGATCATGAATTAGAACCTACAACCCCATGTATGAGGGACGAACCAGGTTTCCATTTGTGGAACTTTACTATCTAGTTTTACTGTTTTATATTTGATTTGATTTTCACTTAAAATGAATTATTTAAAATGTTATGGATATTGATATAGCATGTGATTGTGGCTTGGTATGGAAAGGTATCAGGTTATTGGACCCTTTTCCTAGTATTGAAAGGGTTTTATGTGATGTTGAGATGCGTGTTTATTCTTTAATAGGCATGTTGTAGGATGATTAAATTATTAATTTTCATGCTTTGGGATTAAAGAGATTTGATAAATGTGATGAAACTTGTAGAAATGTATTCAATGTGTTATATATAAAAATATATTCATGTGATGTTGGAAATGATTATGGTTCTTATATGAGCAGGAGGAATCTATGAGATGTGGTGATGTTGAACACTAGGTTGGGTGATGTGTTCATTAAATTGATGTAATGATTGGTGTCAAGATGAGTGAGTCCCATGTTACATTGATACATAGCTCTGTTTAGGGAGATTCAGGATTCCATAAGGATGGGATACTTTTGGGCTTTGTCATGGTGGTAAATGTTATGCTTTGTGAGGATGTGCTTCCTTTTAATAATTTACCTATATATGTTATATATATATGGGTTGTCTGAACATTTTGATGTTTTTCATTGGGTTGTCACATGGATGGATCGTTTGGAGTGTAAGTTAAGTGGTGATAAGGTTCCACTAAAGAATGAGAAATTTTATACCCATGAGGGTTAGGCATAGTAGTACATGCTCAATGACAGGCTCATGTATAGGCTTATGAAAAAGATCCAGATTAGACATGGAAGATTTTAGATTTCATAGTGATTGGGCCATGGATTAATGAGCCACATAGGGAGAGTCTGGTGTGTGCTTGTGTGTGTGTGTTACTGGGGATTTATGGGGGTGCTCAGATAGATAATACCTCTATCGATTATTAGACTCAAGATTTTTAGTTACAGTAGTGAATTTTTTTTAAGGATAGTAGTCCCCAGGCGACTTATAATTGGATCGATATTATGAATATGATCAATGGGACGCTAGATATGCCTCCATGTCAGAGGTTGAAGTTGAAAACCTATACTATCATAGGACCATATATGTCCCGGTGGGATGTATAGGTTTAGGAATTCATACACGAGGGGCTGGACAATAATTATTTTGAGGAAAGATTCTTTGAGAACCCTTTCCTAGATATACTTATAGAAGGGAGAGTTTGGGAGTTCTTGATCCTCTAGAAGGTTGACATTAATTTAATTGACTAGTTAGCACCATTCACTAAGTTGTCTCACTTTTCACTTGGTATGGTGTGTTATGACACCCCGAGAGTGAGGCACTTCAAGGATAGTTTACGACATGCCTTTCTGATGCATGTAAAAACCATTGGGTTAGAATTATTTTTAGAGGTGGTGAACCAGAAACTCATATATAATGGAAACCTAAAAGATATTTATTACTCATTATAGGAAGCAGTGTTAGGTGATTTTATTTGTAACATTTCTGATGGATGGAATCTAGGATGCGATAATTTCTAGTAGGGAATTGAGGTCATGGAGTCTTATAGCCCTATATACATTGGCTCTTTTATCATTTTCATTAAATATGGGAATCCAAAAAATTTCTACACTTAGTGTGAGAGGCCTATAAAAGAGTTTCGGGCTTCTGATCAGGTCGATCATCATGAGAGGTTCAAAAGGAAACCTTATTGAATAGCCGAAAATTAGGGATTGAGGCAGACTGAAGACTATATGATCTATTCGAGATTGATTCCAGGTGAGGGTAGTTGAGGTTCAGCTATATATTGAGGTCAAGATAGAGGAAGAAGGACCCATTAGTTTGGTCAGTTTCCAGTGGCTATTGCATTACTGCATGGGATATTAGTCATTAGGAAGGTGATCATTAGGCTAGGTGCACGCCATGGAGATTCAAGGGTTTGGGAAAGCTGGTGAGATGATGATAGAAAGAGGTATTCGATGGACTTGTCTAGAGTTTATTTTATTTTTCTATTTATGTATTTTTTAGGCATGTATTATTTTCTCACACGAGGTTCAAAAGATGTTTAAATGGACTAACCAGACGTAGGTTATTACGCTGACATTATATCAGGTTCTTTATATTTGTTTGTGTGTGTGTGGGTGGGTGGGTGGGTGTGGGTGTGTGTGTGTGTGTTTTTTTATATGTATGAATGTATATATTAGTTTCATGGAACTGGGAATCATATTTGATCATTGATGTATGCAGGATTACAGAGGATCTTAGATCCTATACATTAAAAATAAGAAATATATTAAGGTTCCTGGAACCGGGGCTTCAAGGGAATGTTGGACTAGATTGAGTAATGTATGCATACGAGAACTGATGTGGTGTGGTTCATGATAGAAGTAATAGGATCCATATTGTTATTTCAGAATATGTTGAGATACATGGCCTCAGGGGTTCCATATGGGCCATAGGCACAGGGCGGTGACCTATAGAGTGCAGGATTTGAATCAGTGACAGTTATAAAATAGGAGCACCCGATAAGGTGCAGGAGTGACTATCCATTATGAGTAATCTTTTATATATGGGATATAGTCTTTGGACCAATTTTTGGATTTTAGTTTTGTTCAAGATATACCTGGGTAAGTCACTCCTATGGTGGGGATCCTCCCTTGAGGAGGTTTACATGTGCCCTTGAAAACAGAGTGGTCTAGGTTTGTTTGAACAAGATGGGTATATTTGTAACCATCTCTATGTTTCGTTTGATAGATCATGGGTCAACTATGTTAGGTTTGGTGTATTTTAACATTCTAAGTTTTTGATCAGGTCGAAATTCACAAAACAAATTAAATTTTAAATTAGTTGGGGCATTGTTTTCTTTTTCGATGATTGATACTCAATAACAACAGTTCAATAAGAATTATATCATTTATTTACATTGTTTTAGGATTTTAGACAATTACTTAGGTTCTGAGAAGGTGTTTTGAGAGTGTCGGAGGCCCGAATGCATGTTTTGGAGTTGTTGGTTAGGGAACATGGTTTGGGGTATACCGTGTGGCCCCTTAATTGTAATTGTGAAACCATGTTTTGAACTAATGCATGGTTTACTTAAATAGTACAGGGTGGCACATGGATATGTGGCCTAGTATGTAGTAATTTCAAAGATATATCACATGGTTTGCACATGGTTACTAAAAATCGGACAGTAAATTGTGGGGATAATGCTATGTTGTCATTACCTCAGCACTATAGCCCACATGGTTTGTACACTATTTGGAATACCATGAAATATAAACCATGTAGCCATATAAGGGTATGAAATTATATTTTCCCCCTATTATAAATTTTATTTTCCATCATTTTCCCATTTCTTCTCTCATGGGTCACACACGGTATGATAGAGCTCCTCCCTTTCTTTTATCCCCTTCAATTTTCTCCCCATCCTCTATCTGACCTCCATTTCATCCACTGTCAGGTGACATGGAATTATATCAGTAAAGATCTCTTCTTTGAAGCCTTTTTCCCATTTTCCTATCTCCTCATGGTGTACTAAATCTGTTAGATCCATTTTTACCTATTATCGTGTTACTCATTGGAAACTCAGATCTCTTACAATATGATTTATGTTTGAGATTGAAATTAGATGTTCATACGTACTTTAGTCTAAGGTAGGTTGTTTATAGCTTTCTTCAGGTTTTGATAGTCGCTGTTGGGGTGTGGCTTTTAGCATGTCATTGGTTTTTTTATTAAGACCCCATTGTTTCATAATACATTGATCATGTGACCCTATGGGATGTTGTTAGGAATGACCTTACTATATTCTCTCTCTAAAGTTTGAGTAAGAGGTTGTTGAACACCTTGGGTAGTTATTACATGTTGTGTTTTTAATTATTTAATTAGTTTTTTTTAATTCAAATTGAATAATTCGATTAAATTTATTTTTTTTAATAATTTATTTTCATAAATATGTGGATGGTTGGTTCATTGATTTAAAGTCATAAAATTCATTTATAGTGAATTGATATGTTTATATGAAAATTTTCAATTCGATCATATTAAAATGAAATTTTAACTTGTTTTGAAAAGAATATAAAAATTTCACGTGATATATTTTGGAGACACCTGGGGTCATGAAGGGATTGTCTGAAGGTTAGTATTGGATTTGCCATTCGAAATTGTGGCAATGTGATCATTAGGATGGGCTTGTCCCAGTTTACATGGGTGATAACATCACCGGTTTCTCTTGGCCTATATTTTATTGGGTGGTGTTCACCATTGGTTGGGAGTCATGGACGTTAAAATGAGGTGGTAAGGCTGTTAGGTCGCAAGCATGGATTTGGATATCGGTATGGTATGTCCATCAGTTGAGCTACATGGTTGTATGAGCATAAGGTTCCATTTGATGTTTCTTAGGGATTATATTGGTGATTTTTTCTCACCATCAATGACTAATAATATACTTTGAGACGTTTACACAAAGGATGACTCTGTGATGAGGTGGGTTTAACCACTAGTATAGGTAGAGGCCCCTGATAGTGCGTATTAAGAAATGTGTGCAGGGTACTTGGGATATAAATCTACATGGAAGGTGATGAAACATTAGTTGATAGCATTAAGGCTATTGGTTAGAGATCGAGGCATCCCATGTTGAGTCTATGGGCATAGATTATATAGAAGGATATATATCACTTTTCATGTGGATATAATTCTATCATATTATGGTTATATTGATTTAGGGAATACATTATCATTCCTCTGTTTTTTGGGGTTCTAGTCGGTGTATTCTTTTGAGCAAGGGTCTGCGGGGCCATATTTTTTTTTTGGAGTGCCTTCGGGATGTCGGTACTTATTGATACAAAATGTGTCATTATTCATGTGGTTCCTAGTATTCTCATTTAATGTTGAACCTGAGCGTACACCTAGTTTATTGTATTTATGAGAATACCTTTTTTCATGGGTCATAGATCATTCACACTTCAGGTATTCCAATGAAGGATGAGGAATGTGATGGATTCATAGTGGTTATTGAGAACATTGGGAGTATTTTTAATTTATAATACTCATGGGATTATTTATCTTTTTATTTTATCAAATATTTGTAAAAAATAATTTTATGTATGCAAACATGGTTTTATCCTAATGAGGAATGTTCTTTCACCCTAAACAGGCCCATAGAGAAGTGTGTATAATTTATGTATTTATATTCATGTAGTGTATTTGATTTAAGAAATTGGTCATAGAATATTTTGGCATGTGATTTTGGAAAGGGACCTTTAGGTCATACCAATTTGAGTTTTCCATTTGTTTATTTTCTATTTTATTTTCAATTTGTAATTAAATGATTATAACTATAGTGGTCATCCATGGCTGACTCTTGTTCGTTATATTTTTGTATGACCTATTATGATATACTTTCTCTATTTTGTTTAATTGATATAATTTTTATTCTTTGAATTTTATACTCTTCTAATAATTTATTAAATTAGGATTTTTCCATTTATTGATGTTGGTTGTGGTTCCTCCATTGGTGGGACTGGTTCAAGTCTGATTAGTCTTTTAGCACTTCTTTATTTAATAAAATATTACTCACATCATTATTATACATGTTACAATAGGTTATAGCCTTCCCACTTTCCCTTTTTACAATACCTTTTCTAGTTGACAGCATTTAGAATTTGGGGAGGTGTGACTAAGGACAGTGGATCCCAACTTGATAGCACTGCTTAGGTGGTTAATCAGGTTATAGATGCTACATTTATAATGAGATGTAAAAGGACTATGGAGAAACTCACAATGACCCAACATGGAAAGATTGAATTATTTATAAAATTTTGTAGATGAACATATACTCTATAAGGATCCATATTGTTTTATGTACTCTAGGAATAATTACATAAAATAGGTGGATGGGAATACTATTTCATGTTCACTAAAATATACATGCAAGTGATGCATGTACACAGTTATATGATACATGAGATATTTTTTTATATTATATTATATATTTAATTTGTGTTTAATAATTCATATAAGGCATGAATTCATGCATTTTATGCAAAAATATAATATATATATATATATATATATTATTGTTATAGTTGAGAAATTCATAAAATACAATTTTATAAACGATTCATGATATTATCCTCGCATAGATAACATAGGTAAAGTTAAATTAGAAATGTATCACCATGAAATAAGTAGTAGATTTGATTTCTATGCACTATAATTTTTCTCACATGTTGAGAAATGGATAATCCTAAATAAGATTGCATAAATAGGTGATGTTGTGGTATGATCCTCACCCTCGGATTAGTCTCAAGATTTCAAAAAAAATTATAAAAACATTTTTCTAAAAATAAAACAAATTTTGAGGGTCTTCTGGGAACATTTTTTCATCTAAAAAAAATCTTATAGGGTGTATTGATTTTATCTTAGGGGCACTGATTTCCTTTCAATCTCTAATAGTACAGCACACATAGTCCAATCATACATACATATCAAAATTTAGGGCCATTTTATTTTGGGATTCATTTTATTCTAAATGAAAAATGAAAATGCTGAAATTCTAGATTATGATTTTTCTGGGTTCACATACCATAATAATAATTTTTTGGATCCATTGTCATTTTGGTCTTAGAGGCAGTGATTTTATTCACTGATTAATTCTTTTAATTGATATCGTGGTTCCTAAAATTGTTCCTGTAACACTAATCTAATAATATTAATTTATTTGCGTTCCAAGGTGATATATTTCAACATCTGTCATGTTTATGTCATTTTTATACACAGGGTTAAATTTTTTACATCTATATATTGAATAAATTACTCGTAAAAGTTAATATAATACAAAACCTTTTTGATATATCTATTTGAAGTTCATATATTGCCACACTCCTTCATGAAGCACAATTCAGTCACATATTTCTATGTGGCTATTTATATGAAGATATATATTTTTGGAAAGTGGAAATTTACTTCTGCCTATAAATATACATAAAAACTTCAATAATAGGGGTATGGAATATTAATGTAGGTAACTCTATATGATTCTTAAATTTGACTCTATCTCTCTGGATCACTCAACTAAAATTCAAAAATTTCAATGTCTGGAAGGAATTTTCAATGTAATCCTACACAAAAGACCATATGTAATGAATTTCCTCAATGAGGTAACTTCTCAAGACACTATGTGAATGGTACTATGTGGGGATACCTTTTTAAATGTTATGTGGCCAACTATGTGCAGCATATTGTGTGTAAAATATTATACCGCCACCCCTTTTTGCAATTCCTTTGTGAGCCCCCTATGTGAATTCCCATTTGTAGCCAATTCCATATGGATGTCCCTACACATAGATCCTAGACAGATTTCTCTTCACACTACAATATGCGTAAAATCGTATGTTAGAATTTGATCAAACATGAACATATCTATTTATTGTTTCCAATTGGTTGTAATCGACTACTCTTCTCCTTGGGCCTCCTCCACAGGTGTAATCCTCTACATTAATAGTCTCTCTTCCTAATCCTCTTACCAAAAAAATTTTGTGGGGGAGAAACTATTATTTTTCCTCCTAATTTTTATATTCACCAACAATACTCACCATTAATCCTCTTATGTGCAATCCCTAAAAAATCTTTCAATTACTATTAATTCTAGATAATCATAATGGGTCCCACTATTTACCTCATGTTTAAATACACTTCTAGGATTCAAATACATGTGAAGTCTAATTTGATATATGCATCAATTATATTCCTTTGTCTTTCTTATAGATGTAAACCCCAAACAATCCTTAAACTACCATTGAGTCAATATAGTCAATGTTTTTGTCATTATTCATCTCAAGTTGAGATACTCTTCTTACTTTCAAATACATGGGCCTCCTTTTTTGTGTAACACAAAACTCTTTTCATCATGCCTCCTCAAAGGTGTCTGAATTTTCCAATACTTCGATTAACATATACTCAGGATAATCCTAATTTTTTTATTATTTACCTTCATTAAAGATACTACTCTTGTTTCCAAATACATGAGCACCCCACAAATATAATCCCTAACTAAAAATACAATTACGATTGAGTCGAGATACTCCTCATGATCATGATTATTCACCATCTATCGAAATACTCCTATTAGATTGAAATATATTGGAAACCACCTCAGCTTAAACCCCAATAAATACCCTCACCATACCCACATACTTTGTTAGGTATCTCAGGGAATACCCTGAGTAAACCCCAAATTATTTCATATTTCTTCCCCTATAACAACACATAAATATTCTCAAGGTCACCTTAGTGTATAATCTATCATATTAAATCTAATGGTATTCCCTCATGAAATGTCCAAAATCCTAAATTGTCTTTTATTTATCACATTGAGCATGACAGATGTGGGCTTAGGGAATTTTTATTATCATCCAATAATTATATTGAATTTTCCTCGATCATGGGCCTACATTTGAGGTATATGTAAAGACCATCAAATTGAATTTTGTGGGTTTTAATTCATATTTTCATGGTAAATATAGAACACCCCTTAAAGGTTAAATACCAATAGAAATATAGAAAATACCTCCATAAAAGATGATAAACACCAAAGAGAAGAGCTATATAGATTTAAAAAATTAATAATTATTAGTAGAGATATAAGATAAATTTAATGTAATGGGTTGTTAAAATATCTACATGGATTTGATCATATCATTGGAATAAGGTTAACCTTTCCCACACTAAAATTTTAGAAGGATTCATTAATATTTCTTAAATACATAATAGAGCCCCGATGTGGGTAAAAAATCTTCTCAAAATGTGGTGATAATCCCAAAATTCCATCCTATTGACCAATTTGAGTTACTATTTATCAATAGAAAAACATCCAATGATCCCCTAAAATTGAAAACTAGGTCTAAGGAAAATCATATATGTGGGAAACATTCAGTTTTTCGGTTTATATGAATATAAACCATTAGAAATAATCTAATGAGTGTGGGAAATATATGAACAACCATATGCATGCCCATTCTAGAGTGAAAAAAATAGTGATCCAGAAATAAAATATTAAGAAAACCTATTAAAAACCCACAAACATAAATCCTCTATTTTTATCAGAAACAATGATAAATATATATATAAATATACCATTTTCTCTTAAATATTTTTTCATCACTAGATTATAAATGGATTGAAGTATTTTAATTAAATTCTTAGAAATCATTAAATTTGTTATACCCATAAGACAATAATACACATTATTCATTATATAGTGGGAGTGTTTGGATTCCACTATATAATAGGATAAGATCCTCTCTTGTTGGGTGTGTATATATTGAGTGATGTATGACCCTCCACTAAACTCTCTTCCTCTTGAAACTCCATTTATATTTTGAGATGCACTAGAACCATTTTATATTTTTGGTATCCTCATAATGTTTTTATGGATACATTTAGTGGTGTAACACCTTAGACATATGGTTATTACCATCACTACTCATCGTTGTCTCCATTAAACACACTTTAATGAAGGATTATTTTGGAAGATGTTGTATCTCACCTTTTTTGGGTACTTTGTTTTGTATTAATATTAACATGTTAATTTCTTCAAAGAGAGGACTCTAATTTTTTTTCTTTAACAATAAAATGATCATTAAGTGTACATAATGAAAAACTTCGTGGTATTATATCACATTATTCTTGTTTTACATGAGTTTGAATCACTTGTTTCTGGATAAAAATGAAAAACATAATTTTTGTAAAACTGGAGGAATATTTCATACCATTATATAAAATATATAAAGGTAGATATGATTAAACCATACACAGATTGGATATTTAATGGTTGTAAACATATGAAATGGTGATTTGTAATGGTAGAAATTCCTTAACATTAACATGATACCCTTACGTAGAATTTATAAATAAGGGTTACCTCATTGTTACCATTATTAAAGGAGTATTTAATAAAGGTGGTACCCTTATAAAAACTAGTTTATGTAAGGGTGACTGGATAGTTACCCTCATGTAATGGTATTTTTTCACTTCATAAAATTCCCTAATGTTTAAATTTACCTATTTTGTGGAATATTAAGTGTACCCTTAAAAAAAGGATTTGTTTAAGAGTTATAACAATACCAGAGCACTCTACGTATTGTAAATATTCTTATTACCTTTAAAAAAGATTTAGACAACACCTGTCACAGTAACAAAGAGTGTACCTATAAGGTATAATGGTCAGATACTCTTCTATAGAATAAAGGTTTTGTGTAATGGTAAATAAAATACCATTAATTTTTTTTAACATATTAAATGAGTTTTATGCATTAAAAATTGTTCATAAAAACTAATCTAATGTATTTTGTTATAATTTAAATTATATAGAATTTATAAATGATGTCATTAATTTTAAATTATAAATACTTAATTAAATAATTTTTTGTGAAGAATTATTTCCAAATATTAATTGTTAAAATTATAAATTATATACATAAAATATTAAATTGTATTCATTAAATTCTAGAAATAAATAGTTTATTTTGGAATCAGAATAGATTATTTATAATGTTTTGATAAATTAGAAAATATATAACATTTAGATTATATAAAAGGTTAATAAAATATATATTGAATTATGAAATTATATAATTCATGACATATCATATAAATACCATTTGATAAAAATATAAAGGGTTCATTTTGAAATGAATATAAAATATTTATATTCATTCTAAATTATAAAATGTTTATAATTAACATTTACATATGAACAATAAATGAATGAATTGTGTTTTTGGAAAATAAATATATTGTTTATTTATTTATTAATTTATCTTGATAGTCGGGTTCTATAAATTGTTGGTGAAATCTGAATATTGTGTATGCATATCTATATGTCAAATTTCTATAGGGATAGATCCCAGCATTTCATTCTCGTTTTGATATTATAAAATTTCATTTTCATATACCATGACATTGTTTTATAATTTTTGTAATAATGTTTAGAATAATATTTGGTAATAGTTCTTGAAAATCGTGCATTGAAGTTTCCATGAATTTAATTATCCATTAAGTAAACCCACCCCAAGTAGAGGTACTTGTGGATGGACCAATAACATTCCGTGATGATTTACTTGGCCATAAAATTGAATGTTTATTGGTATATATTTCTACGGGACTACTATTTTAAAGTTTGAGAGTCTCGTATAACTTAGTGATTTTTCAAAAATCATTCATGAACAATATTCATTAGAAGAATTTGGATTTGTATGAATATATTATAAATCGATTTTTAGTTATTAACATATTCGTTTGGGTTGTGTATATAGTTACTCAACAATTTTGTGATAATACATTAATTTCCGGGTTGGAATATGAATTCACAACATGATTTCATAGAATCATATGTATATTTAAAATGAAATGAAAAATGAAAAAATAATTAAAAATGTGATGTAATGTTATAAATTTAACATGCATATGATATTTATTAAATTAATTAGACCAAAATCCATAAAAAAGTAAGTGGGATATCCCATCCATAATGAGGATTTTTTAAGGAGTGGATATATTACTTAGGTAGGTTTTACTAAAGAATAGTTCCCCAAATTATATTATTTTTACAATAAAGTGATAGATAATAATGAAGCATTATTGTGCTGGTTCTTTCCAAGAAGGTTTCTGATGAACTATCTTTACTTATAATGTTTTTTGGCCTTTTTAGGGATACAATTGGTTAGAAAACTTGTAGGAATGACACTATTATAATATAGATAATCTTATTCATAGTTGATAATTGTGTAAAGATTTATCTACAAAAATATTTCATATTCACAAAAAAAATATTGGGATGATTCCCTATTTAAATAATTAACTGTTTGGAGAAATTCCCAAGTGACTTATTACTTAGTGAAATATAGATATTGTCTTGTAAAATAGATTTGACATAAGGGGTAGTCATTTTTAATATGGTAGAAACCACATTTGAAACCTATAATGAAAATATATAACACATGATATTCACCTACTAATATCTCATTGTTATAGTATATTTAAAACATCACACTTATCATTCATGGATAATAAAATAGTAATAGATTGGTATATATGATTCATAATTGTTCTCAATGAGAACCATTTAGAGTAACCAAATGTGATAGTTAATGAAATATATTTCTCTAAATATGACTCAGGTGAGGTAGATACTGTGTGTGCATCACACATTTGTATAAATGAACACATATTAAAATATAGACGGGGATAGATGATTAGTGAATTATATCATTATGTTATTGATAACCACCCAACCCTAGAATCCTAGAATCTATATATTTTTTTTAGAACGGAATATATACAAGGGTTCACATCACCATAGAGCTATCAAGATATTATTTTTGAAGACTTAGATTCATACAGGGTCTCCTAATGACATTGTTAATTAAACATCAAACATAAAAGATTAATATAAACCATGTCCTTGACACTTATTCAAACATTCCATATTTATAACCTGGGGAAGGAAAAAATAAAAGGGTTAGATAAAATGACAAGTAAGGCTTACAAACATAGTAATCATGGATCAATATTATGTGAAGCATATTCAACAATGAGTAATTATTATATCAAGGAAAATAATATAACACTCATGCCATTTTTTCAATAACTAGAGCATAAAATGCAACCATAGATAATAACATTGTTAAAATACTGTGGATTATAATAACTAAATTCTCAATTAAATAAATTATTAATCATTGGATTTCATGACTCTGGAACATGATACATCTTGATACTAGACTATTTAAAAGATATTTTAATACTATATATAGAAATTTGTTTAATTTTACCCACTGATTTGTCTCCTGAGGCATGCCTATGTATCGACGGGCTATATAATACTAGGCCTAATGTGTCACTGCTAGTGAAAAATCATTCCTAATATATATAATAATCTCTTTAATTACTGAATAAATATTCATTATCAACAAATATCTATATGTAGTATAAAATATAGATTTAATGTAATTTCACTGGTTAATCAAATAACATTCAAAGTAAAAAACCATATATAAAAATGGTATACAACATAGGTAATAATCAAGTCCATGAAACAAGAAATATGGATATTGCAAGAAATTAAATTCTCAATGAATGATTATCATAAATAATTAAAATGGATAGTATGTTTACCCTTGAAAATAAATAGTGTGTATAATATAAAAATATTCCTTAATGAAGTGAAATAGAGATAAATTCCATTATAAATTTCATATCATTAATAAAATGAATTATTTAGCTGTTTCCTACATAAATCCACATTAACAAGTGTAAATACGATAAAATATAATCAAAATTAATTTCACAAATAACATTATAATTAAACAATCAATAATATATAATTTTATGATAATGAATGAAAATTGAGCTATGAAATATTTTATCTTACGCTTTCCCTTAAATGAACATGAATTAAAATGTCATATAATAAATTGGATAATTTAATTAATACATTAAAATCCATATTCATTTTTATTATATCATATACAATGCTCTTATATAATTTTTCAGATGTTTGTTAATAATATTTTGTTAATACACTTTTTTTGGGTGTTAACCATGTAATTTTCCTTATGTGTTTTTTATTGTTTAAATCATGGTTATTATGAATAGTACATAGTCCCATAATCTGTAAAAGAATTTTAATGTTACTTATATAATATTTATTCAGAAAATATAGTTTTATAACCATTGTTAAATGTTTTAATTAGTAAAATGAATCATATCGCTCCGTAGAGATGGTAGGTTGTATGTACGCGCGAGCGATGTCATCATTCCCATATTAGTGAAAGTGGAAAGAAGTTGCTAATTTATTAATTTATATAGAATAAATACCACGTCTTAGAAATAATATATATATATATATATATTAATTATATAATTATACCCAAACATTTATGGTGGTGATGAAAAACAAATTACACCACTGTGTGGAGACGGTAATCCATGCATACACACGTGTGGTGCTTTTGTTTTTCATAGGGTGGAAAAAAGGTGGAATATGGTTATCCCATAACAATAATAAAATTTAAGAATATAGAAAATTGAATAGTTATTTATTTATCATGTATATCACACATGAATTATAAGTAGAAGTATAAATGATATTGAATGAGTTGGTAAACATGATTACCGCTTCTTTGACAAAAATTAATTAGATCTATTCTTAAGGAATCTATGGATGGTAATTTTGGAAGAGTACTACCTAAAAAATTGTTCTAAGGATATTGAAAGGGATAAAGGCATGGTTTGGTCGATATAGAATGCTCAAATTGGTGTGGATAAATGAGGGATGATGTATCCTTTTGCAATGGAGGTGAGGGAAATTTTGGAAACTCAGTAAATATTGAATTAATTTAAATTATTTTTCAATTAAAAATGTATTAAAAAGTAGTTATTTATAGGAAATGATGATTATGGGTAAAATAAATCTCATCGAATAACTGTCAGATATGTTTAGATAATATTTTTTTACCAATAATTTGTTTTCAACTCATATTTGACCCTTTAACTCTTATAGTGACAACATTGATTTTTAAACATTGATGTTTTATATATATAATATAATATTGAAAAATACCATAATGGGTCATAAATGATATTTCAAACAGTCTCACAATCAATTTGATGAATTTAATTTTTAAAAAATATTATATCATTTGAAAAAATATTATTTATTTTAAATTATAATTATTGTCAATATTGACACTATTTGTTACATTGAATTTTTGGAATATAAAAATATTATATTTTAGTAAAAAGTATTTTCATATATATATATAATATAAAATTAATCTATATAATTATTTTTTTAAAAATATGATATCAAGTTATATTTATTTTAATATTTTTTATGTCATTTATTTGGGTTTTCCATTAATTGAATAAATACTACATCAGCATTTTGTCAAATTTTAAGGAATTTATATCATCACTAAAAATTAAAAATTAATTACCATGATATAGATAAATATTTTATATTTAATGTTACTACTTATAGTTGATGATATATTATAAATTACACCATATTAAAAATACCATATTTTTTTAAAACAATTATTATGAAATGATTGACTTTTCCTTCAATAAAATATTATAAATTTTATATTCTCATCTATTAGAATATTAAAGGTTATAATTTCAATAATTGGATTATTATGGGTGGATATAACTTATAAAATCAAATTGGATTGATTATTATGGTCACTTTCTCACCCTTATCATTTTATTTTTGCCCTAAATTTTTCAATTTATTTTTTACAGGGTTAACAAAAAATGTCAAGGATACTATTCATTTTGATTAAAAATTAAATCAAAATATAAAATAAATTTGGAATTTATAACTACCTATATTCAATAAATTTTTTCCAAAATTATAAATTCATAATTTTTATAATTTAATTTAAAATTTAACCAAAAAAACAACAAAAAAGAGTTTTTCATATAAATGCCCTATTAAATATAAAAATGTTTTTATAAAATATTATACCATGAAATTGATTCCAATGAACATAATTGGGTTATTAATAATATTATATAACTAATTATACATTTAAACTAACATAAATTAAAACATTTAAATAAAAATACACCATTTAATAATAATCTATATTTTTCTATATTCATAGGATACATAACAAATTAAAAAAATACAACAATTATCACTAAGATAATTTTGACATTAATATTTTAAAATGAATAAAATTTTGTCAAATTTATTTTATAAATGTGTAAAAATTTATTTCTGAAACTAGTGTGCCATTAAAAAGGGATACAACTGCCTTGATAAATAATATTGGTTTTCTTTAAAAGGTGAGTTATTATTATCTTATGATTATTAAATATATTGTATGAATGAAATAATATTTTATTCAATATATAATTTAAAATTTTTTAAACATTGTTAGTACAATTCATTCACTCCAATTTAATGTTTAGGTTACAATAATACTTCATTGTTCATTTAAGCTAGGTATTGCAAGAAACGTAAGATATTGATGCAATTGAATTTAATTAAGAAGACACATACCGTAAAATATTGTGGTGTTATATTTTCATCCTTAAAACAACCATAAATATTACCTTCTAAGAAAAGGATGGTGGTTCTTCTTCACGCAATCCTCTAGTTCCAACATTGCTTCTTCTTTTTTATCATTTCTCCAAATAACCATTACTAGTAGAGTTGTATGATTCGTCAACACTTTCTCCATAGTTTCAAGTATATCATTAACCTCTTCATTGTTTAAAAATTCAGGTTCCAATTTAATTTCATCATTGGTCTGTATATGTGTTTGTTCTAGGATGCACTTTCTTAACAATGTTATGTGGAACACATAATGAACTATGAAGAGGAATGAGGGAATTCAAAATCAGTATGTTAAATCTTTAGTTCTTTCTAGAATTTTAAATGGTATGATACACCTAGGGCTCAGTTTCTCTTTCTCACCAGACCATATGACACCCTTCCATTTATAAAATTATAAAATACATAATATACCACTTTAAATTCCAAATCATTTCTATGGTTTTCATGATAACTTTTTTTCTACTTAGTGATGCTTTAATAAGAGCATGAATAGTATTTATCTTTTCCATTTTCTATTAAATAAGTTATGGGACTATAAATTTACATTCACCAACTTCACCCAAAAAAGTTGGAGTATGATATCCCTTTCTTTATAATGCTTTATGAGGTATCATTTGAATACATTAATGTAAACTATTATCGATGGATGATGCTACCAAAGGTAAATACAGATCCTATATACCATGAAAGTCAAGAGATAATGATCTAAATATTTCTTATATTGTTTTAATATCTCTATTTTCTTGTCCACCAATTCGAGGATGTTAGGTGGTGCTCAAATGAATCTATGTATCTAGGGCCATCTGAAGAGACTTCCAAAATATTGATGTAAAACAAGAAATTTAATAATAAATAATCAACAAAGGTTCACCGTTAAGTCTTTCAACATCATGAATATATAGTCTTTTTAATATATAAAGAGGAAAATATTCACTTATAGAAATAAAATGATCTAATTTTCTGAGGTGATTAAAAATAACCCATATTTCATCATTGTTTATAGGGGGCTTTAGTAATCAAGTAATGAATTCTACAATAGCTTCATCGCACTTCTTAATACGAATAGTTAGATGTTTCAGGACTCCTATATGATGTTTTATATCATCTATTACTTATTAAAAACTAGGCATATTTACACATAGTAATCAATATCCTTCATTATATTACCCCACAAAGAATATTCCTTCATATCCCTATACATCTCGGTACTACTAGTGTTTATAGTAAAATTTGAATTTTGAGCATCATCCATCAGTTCCCTTTCTAGATTATGTATTAATGAAACATATTAAATAATTATATACTTCATAAAATTCTCTTCAAAAACAATTCCTCCAAATTTTTCAACATTCATATCTTTAATTTCCTTATGAAAATACTCATCCTTAGATTGAATTATTTATATCTTTTCCAATAAAGTTAGTTTTTAAATAATTGGAAAAAAGAATTGGTGTCTCTGATTGTTTGATAATTCACATAACCATCATTACTAAATCTATCAACAAAGGATCTCCCTTAATCTTAATTTTTTTCATAAGTCCATGACACCTCTTTCTTAATGAATCTAAAAATTTATTTTATTTTCATTGGTGGAAATGTATTGTGAAATCAAAATCATTGAGAAACTTGATCCATCATATTCTCCTCATGTTGAGCTCTTTCTGTGTGATGATGTATTTTAAACTCTTGTGATCTGTATATATTTTTTAAAATTTACAATAAACATAGTGTCTCTATATCTTTAGGTAAATGATTAGTTCAGAAAGATCAAGATCATGATTTGGGTATTTTTTTCATCAGTATTCTACATTCATAATTAATATACAATAAAATTATTATTTTTCGTAAGGACACAACCAAGTACTCTCTTTGATGCATCACTTTATATCCCAAACCCATAAATTCATGACGGTAGATTCAAAATTAGATAATTTACTAATCTTATCTTCATTTTTCAAATCATTATTTACATTATTCAATCCATATAAATTAAAATCCTTTTCATTTGATCTTGGTTAATTGGTTTTCCAATAAAGGAAAATTATGAATGAAACACTAAGAGTAACTTGTTAAAAACATAAAACTAGTACCCCAGTTCTGTTAGTTGGCGTAGGCCATTAATGTATTGACATTGTCATTATATGATCAATTGAGATTCCTTATTTAGAGACAAAATATCCATTAAAGAAATGATACTCATGTTATAATTCACAATTTATAAATTTACAGTAGATCTCTTTCCTTATGAGACTCACAAGAAAGATATTCCAGTGAGTCTCATTGTCCACATAGATTTTAAAATAAACTAAAATATCATCAATGAGTACTAAATAAAATCATCAAGACATTACATGAGTATATTGTTCATAAGATACATGAAAAATGAGGGTTTATTAGTCTATCCAAATTGAATTACTATAAACTCATAATTTACATAACTCATTCAAAAATATTTCTTCCAAATTTTTTCCTTCTTTAATAGAAATTGATGATACCGAGAAAGAAGTTAAATCTTTAGAAAATATTGAGCTCTAGGATGTTGATCAAAAAAATTGTTATTCTGTGGTAGATGATGCTTTTTAGTTATCAAAGTAGCATTTATTTATGTATAATAAATTCACAACATCATTGATCCACCATTCTTATTAACATATAGAACCAGGGATGACCATAGAGAAACACTAGGAAGAATAAATCCATTATTACCCGACTCCTCTGGTGGTTTATTTAGCTCCACTAATTCAATAGTGTCCATTATTTAGTTATTATATGATATTGGTCTTTCATTATGGATTAAATTAATTTCAAACTCAACATCACACTATCAGGGTTTCTAGGTAAATCCTCGGGAAATACATCAATGATTTTCTATAATATAGGTACATCTTAAATTTGAAGATTACATTATTCTTCCATAGATCTTTTTTTTCTATTCCTCTCCATGAATTTCATTCAGCATATCTACTTGAAGAGGATCTATAAAAGAATCATATGATTAATTTTCTTCTTTAATGTAAAATAATCTATGTATTCCTCATAAATCACAATTTCCTTAATAAATTTTTTCATAATTTGTTCAAAAGAAATCAATACTGATCACAATATACAAGTCACAAATATGTGTGATGGTAAGGATAGAAAATAAACAAAATTTATGTTTTATAATGTGGATTTCATGACACATGTTTTTTCAATGAGACATACCTTAGGAGTTATCACTGAAAACACCAATATTAAATGAAAAGACAAATGTCAAATTTTCATAGAAAACATAGTAGATATAAACGAGTGCAATGATCCCAAATCAAATAAAGCATTAAACAAATTTAATATAGGATTAATGGACCTATCACTATATTATTGGGTTCTTCTACTTCTGATATAGTGATCATAGAATCTTGGTTATCTCCCCTTTGCCTCTTTTCTAGTATATTCACATGAAACTTGCGTCATTGATTTAAATAATGCTCCATTTCATTAGAGCTAAATCATTGAATTTTTTTCTCTTTTTCTTCCCCTTTAATTCATTATAAAAATGGCCCTAATCCCCACACTTATAAAAAACTATTATACCCTTCAAAAAAATAAAAGGATAATATATTCAAAAAAAATAATGGGAATTACTTTGTTCTCCTATTTTTCATTACCTATTTACCTTTTACATGTTTATTATATGAATACTTATTATCTTGATTTACCTTGAACATATATGATATAGAAAATTCCTACTCAATTATTATTCCACATAATACTACTAAATCATACAATTAAAATGGTTGATAATATAATTCCATTCAATGACATGGATTAATACCTTCATATAAATCACCAATATTTCTTTCCAAATTACATGTGTAATATGTAGAATACATATCTTTTCTTGTGAAGGTGGCCTCATACTCTACAACCTGGTCATCTTTATTTGGATTTAGGATAATGAATTTTTATTTCCATTCAATTTGTGTCTCATTATCGAAATATTTGTCAGATATTTTTTCATTAAAAATATGTATTTACATTTTTCAAATTTCATCTTCCCCCTAGTATTCTGGATCAATGAAAATAATTTATCATAATTTTCCTTAATTAAATATGTCTCTACAACTACATTTTATTTTTTGTCAGATATTGATGATATTAATATCATTTTATGTGCATTGATCCATTGCTCGGATACTAATAGATTTGTATCCTCACAAAAAGATAGAAACTTCTACCATATGAAATGATCCATCATAGATACATCATTTCATGGATCATTATGTTTCATTATTCAAGAATGTATATTAATCATAACATGGGTAATTTTTCCTAATATAGTCACAATTATCTCAACTCCACACCAAATTTTTTGTCTTGATTAGTGGGGAAATCCAACATTGTCTGCATGTTTCGATTCCCTTCCTTCCATTAGATAATATCACTAAATTATGAAACACATAGATTTATCAAATAATCATCATGCGTACTAACCCAAAACACGAAATTTTCACGGATTTTTTTTTTAAAATCAAATAATGAATTATTATATTTCTCATTTTATATAGGTTTATTCAACATCTAGTTCACAAGGTTTCTACTAAAATTTCTCTAATACCACCTGTAACAACCCCTACTAAAGATGCCCATAATCAGTAATTATTTTATTATAATATAATAATTAAAAGGGAAAAATCACCAAGTATCTATAAGTTTATTAGTTTTTATGAACTAGATACATACATGGATCCCCTGTTACATTTAAAATTTAACATAGAAAATTTGAATATAAATTAAATTTTATACTTAACAATTACTTAAATAATTAAACTTAATGAACTTTAAGAGAGAAAAATAAAAGGGTGACCTAAAATTCTTATTAAAGGTTAAATACAATGGATTCATGAATCAATAATAACTTAAGCATATTCAACAAGGAATAATCAATTTAAAAAGGTAAATACGTAAGCACACTTGTCATATAATCAATAACTGAAGAATGATGTGAATACATGGATAATATCATTATAAAAATATCATGGATATTAATAAATAAAATATTATCGAATGAAATGAAATATTATTGGAAATCATGTATCAGGTACTTGATACCACTACCATCAAGCCTTTTCTGAAGATGGTTTCTAACTATAAGTATAACCCTATTTAATACGGCGAACTGATTTATATAATGATACATATCGATGCATCAAGCGGAAATATAATATCGAGCCCCACAAATCACTACATGTAAAAATAATTATATATATTTAGTAATCAACATAATTAATTAATTGATGTGCCTTGTCCAAAAATATCTATATTGAGTAGAAGTTATAGGTTTATAATAACTTCCCAATTTAATCAAATTACTTTCTTAGTAAACAATAAATATAAAAAATTTATGCAATATAGGAAATAATTAAATATATTATGTAACAAATATAGATATTTAAGATAAATTAAATATTCAATTAATTATGATCATAAATAAATAAATTTGAAAATATGTAAACCGTAATAAATTTTAGGTTCATAATATTAAAACATTCCATAATGAAACTAATGTGAGGTGAAATCCCTTACAAAGATCACATCATTAATCAAATGATTAGATTATTTTTTTCCACTATAAATGAACATCAAACATGTGCAAATAAAAAATATTATAATCAAAAGTCATTTCACACATAACAGTTTCATTATGTAATCAATGAAATAGAATTTTAAACTAATGAGTGAAAAGTGACGTAAGAAGTCCCTTGAATTGTGATTTCCATTAGTTAGACATGAATTTGACATCTATATAATGATTTAAAGAATTTTATTTACCCTTTATATAAACATATTAATATTTATAATATCATATATTATCCTCATATATTACATTATCACTCATTTGGTAATAATATTTCACTACTACCTTTGTTTTTAGTGTTAACTATATAGTTTTCCAATGTATGTTTTGTCATGTAAATCACTATTTTTGTGAATGGGATACAGTTCCATAATCTAAAAAAATTAAAATATTATTAATAACATATTTAATCCATAAATATAGTTTTATAATTATTCTTGAATGTTTTAACATGGAAAAAATATTACATCGCACTGTGGATATGGTAGGGCGTATTTATACATGAGCGATGATATCATTGTAACTCCCTGACCCCAGTTATCCAGAGTCGGTGCATTATTGCGTAACATTGGAATGATCACAAAAGATCAAGTCTCGAAAGACTGATTAGTTTAGTAGCCTTGGAAACACAAGATACATTCATAAATGTTACATTACATCATAAAGTGAAAAACTACAATAACATAGTCTCCATTTTCCACACTCATATCCCTTTCAGACTATCCCTATAAGTCATTCCTAAAATACTTCTTCACATCCTGGAAAAATTAAAACATTGAAATGGGTGAGCTCAGATGCTCAGTAAGGGTAAAAATATAGTGGAAGCTTTCATAAAAAAACATTATCATTTAACGAAATATATAACTAAAACAAAAGCCATTTAAACTTTAACATCAGAATAATATGGAGAAAATAAAATGAAATAATTCCATTTACTTGTTCACATGGATATTCTACTAGTCGAATAATCCAATACAATATCAGTAACCACTTTCATAATGATGTAATTCATAATGCAAGACTATCATAACCACGTAGCCAAGGCCTCGTGCCAAGACTACATATAAGATTTCGTCAAGGCCTCGTGTCAAGACACTAGTTTGTCTCATGAGACCTGCCGATGCATCGAGGAGCTATAGCGGGCTCCACCCATCACTTATTAAGTCCAATGCATTCCTCATATGAATAGCTTTAAACATATCATAAAACATAACATAATAGTATCACATAAAACATGCATAAAGGAAACATAACATTTCCACATTTCAATCACACGATATCAATACAACAAATTTATTTAATAAAAACTCTTTCAAAACCATTTTCAATACCAAAATAAATGAAAATTAAAACTTGGTATTTATTTTTCTTTCAAAAAAAAGTTATGGCTTGTAGAGGAAGCCTAAACTCAAATAATGGTCACGACGGTGGAGAAGTCGTTGTCGCCGCATACGTATGAAAAGAAAATCATTCCTTTTTGTCATTTAGTAAAACACATCGTATAAAAATATTCCTTTTGAATAAATGTAAAAGTAAAAGGGTTTCATACGCCGTATAGAAGAAAGTTGTGTATAAAATAAAATATGCCTCAATGAAAGGGGATTGAGACGAAGATCCTTACAAAGAACATTTTTTTAATAAAATAGATCTATTATGTGTATTAACTATAATTATACATAAAGAAAGTAAAAAATACAAGATAGGACATAATAATATCATGACATAATTTGAAAGTAAGAGATTAACCCAATGAATGGAAGTTGGGTTAAGAAGTTCCCTTACCTCGTGTTCGACTTGACTCGACCGCTCTTTAACCTCCTGAATAATAAACTAGAGTTAATATCTACCTGCTTAAGAACATTATTCATGTTCATTATTCCTTTTATATCACTTAATACCTTGTTATGAACATTATGTAATTATTTATGTTAATAACGGTTGTTTTGTCGATCTTAGGTACTTGAATCAAAAATTAACTTCTTATAATTACACATTGTTCATGTGGTAAAATATCCATTATATCCATATATATATTCATTATGTAGATATCATATACATCATATATATCCAGTATATACATTCATTTATAATATTACATAACATTTAGAGGTATGAAATGAAATGCACCGTTCATAGAGACGGTAAGCCGTACGTATGCATGAACGCTACTTTCATTTCTATTTCATATTTAATGGAATGAAGTTATAATTATATAAAGTTATAATATAATTCTAGTATAATATAATCTATAATACCATTTACTTCATCCTTTATACAACCCACATATGGAATTAACGATTCAAATCACTTTGAGGGGCCAGTAGTCCGCACTTTCTAAAATGAAAATATCGCATTTTCCCATAATGGAAACCATAAATGTATTCCATAAATGAAAAATACATAAGATTAAGGAAAACATAAACATATTATATATCATATATAAATATAGTGAAATCTTAATGGCCACCTTTGAAGGTGTTATATGAGTGTTGAACAATCATCGTTTCGTGAGGCATAAATTTTCCATCCACAGAAACAGTATGTTCTTTAACCATTATATGTAGGTGTGTGCAAGTGTATCTCTAATCCTTATTATAAAAACATCCTATTATATTGGAGATACTGGTTTTGTTACAAAAGAAATGAATAAAAAGAGTTTAAGGGGTTGGAGAAGCAAAATAAAACAAAATAACATAAGAAGAAACATTACCTTAAAGTCGGGTAACTCTTTTTTGATTTGAGCCAAAGGATTCCTTGGGAAGAATTCAGCCCAAAGTGAGGCTTCTAGCAGTAATAGAGGGAAGTTGAGATAGTATTTGGGCAGAGGTTGTCGGAGCCAAAATGCTTTGAAGGTGTGAGTAAGGTGGTAGTGGTGGGTGCCTTTTATAAGAGGAGAGGAGGGACACTCTTGGAAAGTCATTGAATGTTACTTTATTATATAATGATTTTCAGATTTTAAAGGTCCCACACATATATATTTCAAGGATAAGGTTATAAGGGTTCGAAATATACTCATCCAATAGGTTTTTTACAAGTTTATGTCTTAGATTTTACATTATCTTTTTATTTTATTTAAATCGTTAATTAATGAGGTAATCACTGCATCATCATGGTGTCATAAATAATTTGATTTATTTAATGACTAAAAATTTAAAAAAAAATATAATGATGTAGGAAATCTTTTTATATTTCTAATGAGTATTTATAGTTAAAAATATGACTTGTATAACCCCATTTAAAAATTGTTTTAGTAAAACAACTCATGTTTGTGACAATTTTTTTTTACATTAAAAAGAAAGTATTTAATGTCATTTTCCTATAAAAGTGGCTCCATGTGGTCCCCAAGTTGACCCATGGATTTTATTGGTCGGCCATGACTCATACAATTGGGGAAGGACAAGTGTAATGGTATTTTGATATTTTTATAATATCATTTTTACCTTAAATTTCACCAATTAACTTTAATCGTGATTAATTAAACATTGAAGTTAATATTAACCAAAAATTATTTTAATCCCATTGAACCACATTTTAATTCTTAATGACTACCATGTATGTCAGATTTTTGAAAATAAAATCACAGAAGTGGTAATGTTTCATTTAAACGAAAAATCAGTTTTTTAACTACCACTTAGTGGTTTCACTATTCATCAAAAATTGATGTTTTTCAGAACAATGCCAAAATTTCACCCTAAGATATAATTGATATTCTGAATTCAGAAATGATGTCTATTTTACAAAATTCAAAACATATAAGTTTCATTATTTAATTTTATAATTAATTCCCGTTGTCACAACAAATAGTGTGTTTTTAAGAAACAATATATATCAAAAGAATGACAATTGTTTATGTCTAATTTCAATGTGAAATTATATCTAATGACCACCATTGGATAAAATGGTAAAAATATATTCTAATTACACTTTAAAACCACTCAATAGTATAATTTATCACTATAAATTATTTTAATTAAAAATATGTTTTTATGAATTTTTCACTATTCATAAAAAAATTGGAAGTTCTTAGAAAATTACAAATATTAAACATAGGGTAATTTCGATATTACGAATACAAAAATGAAGTCCCTTTTGAAATATAAAATTTATATAATTTCAAAAAGTGGGTATTACTATTCATAACTTCTATTTTTATTGGTCGCGGTGTGTTAGAACTCGAGGTTGTGTACAACACACGCTGCTCTATTATTCAAAGAGGAGCGTACCATGGAAGCTTGGGGTGTTACATTCTCCCCTACTTCAATAAATTGCGTCCTCACAATTTAAAAATTTTCTTTGAAAATAAATGGTTGAAAATAGAAAATACCTTTGTGGAAAACCCACATCGGAAATAAGTTTAATAAAAATATAACTTTAAAAGAAAGAAAGATAAGTACAAATGTCAACCGAGATAGATCATACTAGGATTCTATGAAAATATGGATATGGAAGAAAAAAAACCATCAAGGTCTGATGGAGAGTTGTAGAAAATAGGATTAGGAGAAACTTAACCACAAGAAAATCACAAACTGGTGATTAGTTAAATGGTCATTGAATCCCCAGTTGGAAGAGTTAACCGGCAATGTTTTTTTTTAAGATACATTTTATAAAGTTGAGGAATTTATTTAGGAGATTTACTAATAACTTAAGGGAATATACATACTTTTCATGTAGACTTTCATTCTTTAATAAATTTTTACCACAAACCAATCTTTCACTCTAAAATGTAATAGAACTCAAAAATATTCTATTTATCATAATTGTATAAGGTTCCAAATATTAACACATACCATTTAGATTAGGAAAACTTTTTGTAATAACCAGGGACTTCCTGTAGGCTAGTGGTAGGTAATAAAGGTCTGTCGCACTATGGTTGTGGGTTCGATTCTTGCAGCTTTGTCTGACGCAACGGGTTATCCCCCAACCTATAGGTTGTCCTTTTCCTAAATCTATAGTATTATAATATTCCAAAAATAATCATCATAAATTTTTTAACCTTAAATAATACTATCCAAAGTTCAACTTAATCCTTTCCAACCTTTATAGTTGTCCAAAATACCTCCAACCAGACTTTCTCTAAATGGTCTCAAAATTCCAAAATCAATTGTAACATCAGATTCCCCAAACAAAGTAAAGTTTCTCTTATTGTCACATACTAAAAATATGATTACCTTAATCATATTAAAACCTTAATGAAATCAAAAAGTAATACAGTAAAATCCTTATATATATCACATTATTCTTATAACCAGAATATAATCTTTGAGTCCAAATGCACTAATACATTAATTATTCCACTTCAACTATAGTAACAGCATAAGATTGTCCTTGATACCTTGGCCTTTTCTGAGGTATGTTTCCCTGATGCTTAGGAAATTCATTTTCATAATTGCCCATTTCTCTACAATTGTACCATTAAACATTGATACCCTCTTTCTTTCCCTTGCAATCACGCGCCTAGTGACCTTTTTCTCCACATTTATAACAAACTCTCATTCCTTTTAGGCAAGTACCAGGGTGATTCTTCCCACAATTATCACATACTGGAAAATCATTCTTTCCCTTTTTCCCTTTATCTATCTCTTGTTCCACTTTTCTCTTCTTCTCTTTCATTACTTTATTGTCATCAGATTTAGAGAATTCTTTTTTTGTCTTGATAGCACATGAGACAATGTCTTCGTATAACGAGAAGGTTTGTGAGACTAATGCTCGACGAAGAAATGGTTTTAACCCATCAATGAAATGATCAATCTAACTTCTTTGGTTATGTATATAATTTGCATCATGCCTTGCTAACCTTGTAATGTTGGCCTCATACTTTGCGTCATTCTCATCCTCCTTTTGTCTCAGACTCAAAAATTGTCTTTCCATATCTTCTCTATGGTCGCGAGGATAGTATTTTTCTAGGAAAAGATCTTTGAACTCCCT
Organism: Viscum album; assembly: GCA_963277665.1. NCBI lineage: Eukaryota > Viridiplantae > Streptophyta > Magnoliopsida > Santalales > Viscaceae > Viscum > Viscum album. Next base: position 136,341,695 of record OY728162.1, read on the forward strand.
CCATTCCATATTTGATACTTCATCATCTTCCTTTGTGTTTTGAATCAATGACCACCATTGATCAGCATCTCCAGTGAGGCGGTAGACTTCCATGACAACCTTCTCCCTTTTACTACTCCCCAAGGCATGGAATATTTTCTCTACGGATTTTATCCATTGCTCAGATACTAATGGATTTTTACCCCCATTAAATGTTGGCGGTTGTTGCCTCATTAGCGGTCTAACATTGATCCTCCATGTTGCGGATCAGGGTGCTCCATACGAGTAAGGTTATTATTCATAACCTGAGTGAGTTGTCCCAGAATGGTAATAAGTTGATCAGCACCAGTTGTATCTCCAACTCCACAATAATTATCTTGAGCAGGAGGGAAATCCCTACACGGGGTGTGTGCATTGATACGGTTTCCATTCCTCCCACTAGGAGCCATTTCTAAACAATGGAATAAACAAGATTAGTTTATGAATTAAAATACATAATTCCATACTTGTAAAACACTTAACATAAATTGAACTATTTATGTACATAATCAATAATCATAAAAAGAAATTTTTTCTTTGAGGAAGTATATACTCATAAACCCTTCATAATGGTTTGTAAATAAAATGATAATTATCCTAAGCATATCCCCTGGGAGTGTCGTAACCAAGAGTGCAGCAAGGCCCATTGTCGTGCACCGGTTCCTGTTCGAGTCTAGCTCAAAGTGGTGTTTTCTGGTTTTACCCCAAGGTACATATGTGCCAGAGCTGCCTCTACCTTCTCGTATCTAGACAGGGATGTATTTCTCGGAAAACTCACAAAATCTATATAATACCAAAATTCTAGGAAGTTCTTCTATACTAATCTTCAATGTCTATCTTTGGGATATGTGCTATAATCAGAGTTTATCTAAATCTAGCATCCACAGTTAGTACAAAATTGCCTCTGATACCATCTATAACGCCCCGACCCCAGTTACCCAGAGTCGGTGCATTATTGCGTAACATTGTAATGATCACAAAAGATCAAGTCTTGAAAGACCGATCAGTTTAGTAGCATTGGAAACACTAGATACATTTATAAATTTTACATTACATCATAAAGTGAAAAACTACAATAACATAGTCTCCTTTTTCCACACTCATATCCATTTTAGACTATCCCTGCAGGTCATTCCTAATATACTTCTTCAAATCCTGGATAAATTAAAACATTGAAAGGGGTGAGCTCAGATGCTCAGTAAGGATAAAAATATATCGGAAGCATTCATAAATAAACATTAACATTTTAAGGAAATCTATAACAAAAACAAAAGCCTTTTAAACTTTAGCTTCAGCATAATATGGAAAAAAATAAAACGAAATAATTCCATTTACTTTTTCACATGGATATTCTACTAGTCGAATAATCACATGCAATATCAATAACCACTTTAATAATGATGGAATGCATAATGCCAGACTATCATAACCACGTAGCCAAGGCCTCGTGCCAAGACTACAAATAAGATTTTGTCAAGGCCTCATTCCATACACTAGTTTGTCTCATGATACCTTCTGATGCATCGAGGAGTTATAGCGGTCTCCACCCGTCACTTATTAAGTCCAATGCATTCCTCATATGAATAGGTTTAAACATATCATAAACCATAACATAATCATATCACAAAAAATGTGCATAAAGGAAACATAACATTTCTACATTTCAATCACAACATATCAATACAACACATTGATATAATAAAAACACTTTCAAAACCATTTTCAATACCAAAATAAAAGAAAATTAAAACTTGGTATTTATTTTTCATTCAAAAAAAGTTATGGCTTGTAGAGGAATCCGAAACTCAAATAATGCTCACAACGGAAGAGAACTCGTTTTTTCCGCATACGTATGACAAGAAAAACATTCCTTTTTTTCTTTTAGTAAAGCGCATCATATAAAAATATTCCTTTTGAATAAACATAAAATTCAAAAGGGTATATACACCGTATAGAAGAACGTTGTGTATAAAATAAAATATGCCTCGAGGAAAAGAGATTGAGACGAAGTTCCTTACAAAGAACATTTTTTTAATAAAATCGATCTATTATTTGTATTCACTATAATTATACATAAATAAAGTACAAATACAAGATAGAACATAATAATATCATGAAATAATTTGAAAGTAATAGATTAACCCAAAGAATGGAATTTCGGTTAAGAAGTTCCCTAACCTCATGTCCGACTTGACTCGACTACTCTTTAACATCCTGAATAATAAACTAGAGTTAATATCTACCTACATAAGAACCTTTTTCAAGTTCATTATTCTTTTTATATTACTTATTACCATGTTATGAATATTATTTAATTATTTAAGTTAATAACAGTCATTTTGTCGATCTTAGGTACTTGAATCAAAAATAAACTTCTTATAATTACACTTTCTTCTTGTGGTAAAATATCCATTATATCCATAATAATATTCATGATTTAGATATCATATACATAATATATATCCATTATATACATTCATTTATAATATTACATAACATTTGGAGGTAAGAAATGAAATGCACCATTCATGGAGACGGTAAGTCGTACGTACGCATGAACGCTACTTTTATTTCTATTTCATATTTAATGGAATGAAGTTATAATTATATTAAGTTTTAATATAATTACAGTATAATATATTGTATAATAACATTTACTCCATCCTTTATACATCCCACATATGGCATTAACGATTCAAATCACTTTGAGGGGGCAGTAGTCCGCACTTTCTAAAATGAAAATATCACAATTTCCCATAATGGAAACCATAAAGGTATGCCGTAAATAAAAAATAAAGAAGATTAAGGAAAACATTACCATATTATATATCATATATAAATATATATAAATCTTAATGGCCACCTTTGAAGGTGTTATATGAGTGTTGAACAATCATCGTTCCGTGAGGCAGAAATTTTCCATCCACAGAAACAGTATGTTCTTTAACCATTAGATGTAAATGTGTGTAAGTGTAGCTCGAAAAATTTTTATAACAACATCCTAGTATATTTAAGATACTGTTTTTGTTACAAAATAAAGGAATAAAAAGAGTTTAAGGGGTTGGAGAATCAAAATAAAACAAAATAACATAAGATGAGACATTACCTTTAAATCGGGTAACTCTTTTTTGATTTAAGCCAATGGATTCCTTGGGAAGCATTCTGCCCAAAGTGAGGCTTCTAAGAGTAAGAGAGAGAAGTTGAGAGAGTATTTGGGCAGAGTTTGGCCGAGCCAAATGCCTTTGAAGGTGTGAGTAAGGTGGTAGTGGTGGGGGTCTTTTATAAGAAGAGAGGAGGGGCACTCTTGGAAAGTCATGAAATGTTACTTTATTATATAATGTGTTTCGGATTTTAAAGGTCCCACAATTATATAATTCTAGGATAAGGTGATAAGGATTGGAAATATACTCATACAATAGGTATTTGACAATTTTAAGTCTTAGAGTTTACATTATATTTTTATTTTATTTAAATCATTAATTAATGAGGTAATCACTGCATCATCATCGTGTCATAAATAATTTGATTTATTTAATGTCTAAAAATTATAAAAAAATATCATGATGTAGGAAATCTTTTTATATTTCTAATTAATATTTATAGTAAAAAATATTAATTGTATAACCACATCTAAAAATTGTTTTCGTAAAACAATTCATGTTTGTGACATTTTTATTTTAACATTAAATAAAAAGTTTTTAATGTCATTTTCCTATCGAAGTGGCTCCATGGGGACCCCAAGTTGACCCATGGATTGTCTTGGTCGGCCATGACTCATCCAAGTGGGGTAAAACAAGTGTAAAGGTATTTTCATATTTTAATAATATCATTTTTACCATAAATTTCACTAATTTACTTTAATCGCGATTAATTTAACATTAATGTTACTATTCACCAAAAATTATTTTAATCCCATTGAACCACATTTTACTTCATAATGAAAAACATGTATGTCATATTTTTGAAAATAAAATCAAAGAAGTGGTAATGTTTCATTTAAATGAAAAATCAGTTTTTTAACTACCACTTAGTGGTTTCACTATTCATAAAAAATTGAAGTTTTTCAGAACAATGCCAAAATTTCACCCTAAGCTATAATTGATATTCCAAATTCAAAAATGATGTCTATTTTAAAAAAATTCAAAAATATAAGTTGAATTAATTAATTTTATAATTAATTCCTGATGTCACAAAAATAGCGTGTTTTTAAGAAACAATATATATCAAAAGATTGACAATTGTTTATGTCCAATTTCAAAGTGAAATTAATTCTAATGACCACCATTGGATAAAATGGTAAAAATATATTATAATTACACTTTAAAACCACTCTATAGTATAATTTATCACTATAAATTATTTTTATTAAAAAAGTTGTTTTTAAGTATTTTTCACTATTTATAAAAAATTGGAAGTTCTCAAAAAATTACAAAAATTCAACTTATGGTAATTTCGATATTACGAATACAAAAATGAAGTCCATTTTGAAATATAAAATTTATATAATTTCAAAAAGTATGTATTACTGTTCATAACTGCTATTTTTATTGGTCGCGGTGTGTTAGAACTCGAGGTTGCGTACAACACACGCTGCTCTATTATTCAAAGTGGAGCGTACCATGGAATCTTGGGGTGTTACAATCATTCCATTAATCGTGAAAGGTTAAATAAGTATATTGAATATTAATTTCAAAATAACCATTATCATTGCGTAGTTATAATATATATCTACTATTTTCATCATTATATCGATCCATTTCAGGGGTGATAAAAAAATTACACAATGGTGTGGAGACGACAAGCCATACGTATGCACATGCAATGCTTTCATTTTTTATATGATGGATAAGTATTGAAATATAGTTGTCACATAATAATAATAATATATTGGAATATAGAAAATATTCAATTTATTACATAGTCATTGAAACAACACATTTTGATGTTTAAGGTGAAGAAATGAACATTAATGAGTCGGTAAACATGATTGCCTATTCTTCAGAGGACTTCCATTTGATATAATTTTTAGGGATCTATGGTTTTTATACTTTAAATAATAGGGAATATAAAACATGGAAATGGATATTGGGAAGAGAAATGGTAAGGTTTTGGTCGACTTGCATGGATCATAGTGGTGTGAATATTGAGGGTTGTGTTTCACTTTTATAATTATGGTGAGGGACACTTTTGGAAACTCTCTAAATATAAAATTAATATAAATATATTTTAAATTCCAAATTTATAGAAATAATTTATTTAGAATACTTTATTATTATGGGTAATGAATATCTCATCCATTAATTTTTAGATAGGGTTATGTCATATTCTTACACTTATCATTTGGTTTGAACCCTTATTTAATATCTTTAACTCTTATTATGACAATGTGAATGTTTACTCATTAAGAGTCAGTATATTTACTATAAACTTCGAAAAAAACCTAAGTGGATAATTATGTATCTTTTATACCTTATAAATATTATTTATCCTAATTTATTATTTCTATAAACTTATATCATATAATAAAATATTATTTATTTTAATTTTTATTTATTGTCAATTTTTACATTATTCATTATATTGACCTTTAAAAATATAAACACCACAATATAAATTCAAAATAAAATTTCCAATAAATCTGTAAAATATAAAATTTATCTATAAAATTATGTTATTACAATAATTATGAGAATTTGTTTTTTTATTATTTTCAATATCATTTATTTGTTTTTTTTCATTAATTGAATAGTTAATACATCAAAAATATGCCATAACATTAGGTAATTTTTTCATCAATTAAAATTATAAATGAAATTAATTGATGTATATAAATATTTTACATTTAAAATGATTATTTATATTCTAATATATTTTATGAATAAACACATATTACAAATTAATGGCTTATTAAAAATATGATTGTGATAACATTGTCTTTTCAAAAAATGAAATATTATAAATGTAATACACATATTAATGTGGCTTGAAAATGATATAATTTGGATAATTTATTGAATATGGTTGAATATAACTAATTAAATAAAATTGAAATCTGATTTAGGTTTATTTTCCAATCCATATCATTTTATTATTTCCCTTAATTACCCATTTTTCCCTTTACTGTGGTAATAGAAATTACCAAGGTTAATCACCATATCGGTAAAAAATAAAAGGAACATATTTAAAAAAATTGAACCCATTGATTCTAAATATAGAATATTTTTTTAAAAAAATATTTCAAAAAGGTGTTCTAAATATTAAAATAAAATTTAACTGTAAAAGGAAATAAAAAAAAAAGTTTCTTAGAGAAAATACCTTATTAAATATAAAAATGTTTTTATACTAAATTTAAAAAAAAATTAGTTACAATGTAAATTAATTTAATATTAATAAAATTTTATATTTATTTTTAAAAAATTTACCAACAAGAATTGGATGTTTTAAATAAAAAAATCATTTAAAAAATCAGTATTCTTCACGATTCACTTGAAAATAATTATATTCTCCTAAATAAAAATAAATCACTCTATGATAGTTTTTAAATTACAATTATAAAAATAATGTTTATTTTTTCAAATATAATTTATAAAATATGTAAAAATTTAGTATTAAAATTAGTGCATCATTAAAATGGAAAAAACTGCCTTTGAAAAAATATATATTTTTTACATGTGAAATTGGATTTATTATTATTGTACATTTATAAAATATATTGGATAAATGTCAAAACTTTTCATTTAATATGTAATATATAAATTTCATGATATGGTTAATCCTATTCATTCCCTCCAGTTTAATGATATTGTTTTAATAATATTTTCTTTTTCATTTAAGCTATGTGTTGAGTCCAATGTAATCTATAAATGAAATGTAATTTATTTAAGAAAACACATAACATAAAATATTGGGGATTTATATTCATAACTCCTTTGAAAAATGTCTTCCTCTAAATTTTCTAGAATATTACCTTCAAAATAGATGATGGTGGTTATTTTTCACAATATCCTTAGCTTTCCATGTTCATTCTTTCATTTTTCGATTTCTCTAAAGAATATTTTCTAATAGTTATCCAATTCCGAAAAATATGCAATATAGTGTCACGTATCTTGATCGGATCTTCAACGTAGGACATAACTGGTTTAAATTTTATTCCTTCATATGTGAGCACATTTTTTATGTGTGGAAGTTAATAACCTATCTATGATATGTGGAACACATCATGAACATCATAGATACATGATTTTATTGAAAATATATAACCAACCGCTCTTATTCTTTTCTGAATATTGATTGGCCCAATATTCTTTTGGATCAGCATCCCCTTCATAATGAACCATATTCCACCCTTCCAAGGAGATACATTTAGAAATAAATTTTCTCGCATTTGAAATTCTAAATCCCCTTGTTGATTGTCAACATAATTATTCTTCCCACATTATTATGATTTAATATGAGCATAGATAGTGTTTAACTTTTTCACTATCTCTTCAATATTTTTTGGCCCCATAATTTTCCACTGACCAAATTCATCCCAAAATGTTGGAGTATGACATCACCTTCCATATATTTCTTCATACAATGACATTTTAACACTTCAATGAAAACTATTATTATAGGAAAATTGAACCATAGGTAAATAGTAATCTTATATACCTTAAAATTCACGTGAGAATCATCTCACCATGTCTTATAATGAGTGGTTCTTTCATACTATCCATTTGTTTGAGGATGGTAGGTGGCAATCATATAAAGCTTAGTATCTAGGGCCTTCTAAATGGTCTTCCAAAATTGTATAGTTGAATGGGGATCTCAATATGAAATAATCAATAGAGGTGAGAAATGAATCCTTAATTTAACATTAATATAGAGTATTTCTGGGCATGGAAGAGGTAAACAATCTCTTATAGAATAAAAAATTTCTAATTTAGTGAGGTGATAAATAGTAACCCATATCATATCATTTTTATAGGGGTATTTGGTAATCTAGTTTCTAAGTCCATTATAATGTCATCCCATATCCATAAATGAGTACATAGAGGTTTTGTGTCTCCTATATTATTTTTTATGTTAGCCTTCACTTGTTGAAAAACTATGAATCAGGATAAATATTCAAGAATTTATCACTTCCTAATATCCCAACAAAAAATTTCCTTTAGATCCCTATACATCATGGTACAACCGTGTAATATATCAAAATTTGAGTAATGATAATCAACAAATATTTTCTTTTTTAGCTCATGTATTGATGGAACACATAACCTATATCCATAGTTCAGAACACATTCTTCATAAAAAATCCATTTATTTTTCCTTTATTCACATATTTTATTTTATTATGAAAATCCTCTGTATGAAATTGAGCGATTTTTTTTCATTTCTAATAAATATAGTTCGGAAATCATTTGGAAAAGAAATTTTTTCTACCCCTCCTTAAAAATTCCCATATCTGTCTTTAATGAATCCCTGAAATTTGGATTTCTCTTGATCCACATTTGGATATAATTTAATGATCATTCCTTCTTAATCAAAATTATACCTTATCTTCTTTTCCTAGATGGTAGTTTATTGAGGATTCAAAATCTTTGAGTAAATCGATATTCAAAAAAATATTTCAACCGCTAAATCAAGCTTAGTATGTGTACAATATTTATTCATGAGAAATCAACTGTCTTGGTAAATATGAAATAAAATTATCATTTTTCTTAATGAAAAAACCATGTACTTGGTTTGATGCATCATTTTATATTACAAACCCATAATTTCCTAATATTATATGAAAAATTGGATAATTGAAAAAAATTATCTTCATTTAATTAATACATTCATCACATTATTTTGATCATACAATGTTTACTCGTGTTTCTGTGAGAATGGATAAAATATCACAACCCATCCCATGAGGATCATGTCCTGACTACCCCAGGACCACCTACCATAGAAAAGTGGTTGGCTACTAGCACCAGAAAGGTGTATCCCTAAAATGGGAAGGAATTTCCTTTAATACTATATGAACACATAGTCCAAGAACATAATAAGAGGCAACCACGATTAAATCTACAATAGTAAAAGGGTATAGTTAAAGTAAAGCGGTAAGAATAAAGCCCAAATGAAAAGATACCACTATATTAGAAAATATAAAATAGCTCCTTAGATCATCCAACAAGGATCCTACCTGAATGGTAGGGACAACCTGTCTCTACAGATCTCCATGTCAACCATCATTATCATCCACCATCAGATCCTAGCTACCCAAGTCTATGTCATGTATGCCCATCATTAGCACCAGACACAGCATGGAGTGGTCAAAGCCCGAGAAGGGGTGAGTATAAAAATACCCACCAGGGACCCCCAAGACACCGAAGGTCTCGCAGAATTCCACAAAGGAAACCCAAAAAGCATGATCTCAATCATAAAGCATGATGAAAAATTCTCAACTCAAACAAGGTATAACAGATGTGTAGAAGTACATTTGGTTAGTCATAATGCTACATCATCTTATTCTGTCAAGGGATCTGATGCTGATACAAAGAGGATCGCCAGATGATGATCCACACAGGATCGCTAGGTGATAATCCACAAAGGATCTCATTTTCCGGATCCGCACAAGATCGCTAGGTCTTGATCGAAACAGGATCCTGATCGACATAAGATCGCTAGGTGCTGATCCACACAGGATCTCTAGGTGAATATAGACACAAGATCTCAAGGTGATGATCTACACATGGTCACTGGTTGTTGATCCACATAGGATCACTATTCATTCTTCACATCTTAGCAAGCCACTAGATTCCCATACACTGTACTATTGAATCTGGGAGGATCTTATTTTCAAGTAATCGGTATTACTTCAACTAGCCCAATGTCCCACAAAAAAGTAACCTAATGATCCTTCATCTCATAAGGGTTCCAAAAGCAAAAATCATCTTGTCAATCAGACCCCAGGTCTTTGAGTTATAGGCATTTTAGTACTAAGGGCCTTGTTGGATACAAGTTCGATCCAACTCAGTCGTACCCCAACATTTCCAAAAACTCAAGTGGATTATATCAAAAGGACCGGATCATTCGAAGGATATCTTAATCATATATGATTCATCAAAAAATGGTATGTTGTTTTAGTTAGGACCCTTTTTGTGAAACGGTGTCGAAGTTGGTCTAGGTCTGCTCTGACCCACACACGCCTGAACCGGTAGGGCCGGCCCTTGCATATTGGTCTACGATGGGTTTGGCCTGGTGTGCTGTAGAACCGGCCCGGCCTTCCAGGGCTTGGCGTGGCCCGCTCGGCCGCAGGACCAGCTCGACTAACTAGCTGGGCGACGCCCACCAACTAGGCGGAACAACTGGGTGGCATAGGTTCGGTCCCCCTCTTGAATGGCACAATCCATTTGAGTTAGTAAAATAGTGGTTCCACGTGGTGATGACCACTGCTTGAGTGACCTGTGGACGTGGGTCCCCCTACTCCATCACAGCATGATGCCACGACATGCCTTCCACTGTGTGCGATGGTGCGCCACCCTACTGAAAACGCAGCCAGCTGACGTCGGCCACCCCCTTCTCCCTCCACAGCGCCTGCGGGTTCCTATCTTCAAATGAAGTCAGTGGTTTCTAGTTGTTTCCCTCATCTTCTAATGCATCCATGCCAATGTCTCACTCATTCGTCTTCTAGGGGGGTTTCGGCGATGCTCTGGAGCCTTGTTTTCACTCTCTTCTTTGCCCACAGGCCTCCCATAATGTCATTGTCAGAGTGTGACCCACTAATTCACTTTTCCATCAAATTAAAAATTCTCCTGCGAAGAACATGACAAAAATGATTCGGTGGAGGGTTCAAGCCTTGTTTTTCAGTAGGTTCCCTCTTCGTTTTCATTACATCAAAGGGGGGTTTTGTAAACAATTATCAAAGGTAAAATAAATCTATATTCAAAAACCCCACAACATCCCACAATTTCATATGAATTGTAGATCAACTCATTTTGGTTGATCCACATCCATCACATTTTCAAGAATGAGGAAAAGAAATATAATTCTCTTGAATTAAATAAAAAAATCACATACCTCATAAATCGAAGTGACATCGCGTTAATGTAGTGAGAAGTTTCCTCTCTTGATGAAGCATACAACATATGTCAATCCTGGATTGTTTCCATCAATGATTTTGTTCTTCGTCAATGGATGATGCCACGATAAATTGCAATAGGTTCAGCGCTTGATGAAATTGTGTCAAAAACCCCAAACCAAGCTCCATGTAAATAGATGTGGAGGGTGAGTAGTGCCTAGAAATAATTAAGGAGTTTCATTAATGAGTTTTTAATTAATAAACCTCTTAATTCCCAATGGTGTGGTTATGTAACTGAAGAGTCAATCCATTAAATGGCTTAAAAAACATTCGGTCCCACCACCACTACTCAACATGAGTTAGGATAATAAAATAAAAATTTTATGTTATTTTATTATTTTGTTAAAAGTAAAAAAACTAAATTTTTTTCCCAACCTACTGTGGTCGAAGTTATGCCTCTCTTAAGGGAATCTCGGCACTTCAAATTCAACGGTGCCCTCATATTACTAATCTGACCACCAGTTCAAAATATAGAAAATCACACCCACGTATTTACTAAACGTACATTAAAAATGTTCAAAATTTATTTTCCAGAACATTGTTCCTCGAATTCAGGTGCTATCAAATTTTGCTGACTCATGGTAATCCCAAATATTTTAAAAAAATTATATTGAATTTTTAGTTCTAGACATTCTCCCTACCTTATGGAATTTCATCCCCAGAAGATACAACTAATCTTGGGAAAAAATGGGGGTACTGGTCACATATCTGATCCTCTTTCTCCCATGTGATCTCTTGAAGGTTTATTTTTTTTCCAACAAACTCACACTAGAGAAATTGACCACCCTTGAAGGAACTGCTTCGGTCGATCCTCTATCTCCATCGGGAACTCCACTAACATCACCCCATCATTGATGTATAGCTCTCCTCAGTCGGTACTGTTCGATGGATCATGCATGTACCTCTTCAGCAGTGACACATGGAAAACATTATGCACTAGGGGAATCTATGGGGGAAGAGCTAGACGGTTTTCCATCTCACCATGTCTATTGAGGATCTGGAATGGTCCGATAAACCTCAAAGATAGCTTGTCGTATTTTTCAAGTCTTTGTAATCCTCTTTGGGGTGAGACCCATAAGAAGATATGGTCTCCCTCCTCAAACTCCAAGGGTCTCAGTCTCTTGTCGGCATAAGACATCAGCCAGATTTGTTCTGTCTTCATCCTCTCCTTGATGTTCTGCTCCTTCTCTCTGGTAGCCTATACCAACTCTGGACCCATAAGTACTGACTCCCCAGGGTCTTTTCAACATAGATATGACATGCAAGATCACCCATACAGGGCCTCAAATGGAGCCATGCTGAAGGGGGAGTGATAACTGTTGTTCTATGCGAACTCCACCCATGGAAGGTGGTCCTTCAAACTATGTTCAAAATCGAAGAAACAAGCTTGAAGCATGTTCTAGAGTGTCGGTATGGTATGCTCCATCTGACTATTTATCTGAGGACTAAAGGCGGATCTCAAGCATAGATGATTCCTTAATGCCTCCTACAACCCCTTTCACAAGCAGGATGTAAAACAAGTGTCGCAGTCTGAGAAGATCTTCGATGGAACCCTGTAGATTCATACAATCTACTATACATAGAGACATCCCAATCTCTCTACTGATCCTTACTCTCAGATGTGTAGGAAGTGTGTTAACTTTGTGAGTCAGCCAAAAATCACCCAGATGAAATCATGGCCCCAAGACGTATGTGGTTTCCATATATTGGAGACCATTGATATATTATCCCACTTCCACTCTAGTACCTCAAGTGGATAAGCTAGGGGTACTGGTACCTGATGCTTGACCTTCACTTGCAGACAAGTGACGCGTCATGATACGAACTACGCAATTTCTTTCTTCATCACTGTCCACCAGAACTAGCACTGGAGGTCCAAGTAAATCTTCTTCACTCCATGATGTACCTCCAAAGGAGATGTATGTAATGAACTCCACACCTCCCCTCATAGCATCACTTCTACCATAGTGTGTCCTCTGAATAGAATGGTGTGCTCCCCACCATCAAAAAATCATTCAAGGGACTCTGTTAAGGATATCTGAGCACTTTGGATCTCACAATCAATGTCCCCAAGTTGTGCCTCCCTAAATAGCTGAAGGAGTGGAGGATTAACCTTCATAGACTTGAGGTATTATGCTCTATCAATATCCACGAAAGATATATGTAATGCGTCTAGCTGCTCTGTCGCCTCACTCAGTAACTATAGACAAGACCTCTTGCTGAGTGTGTTTTCTACTATGTTCCCCTTATTGGTAGTATAGACTATCTCAAAGTCATTCTCCTAGAAGAACTCCAACCATCACCATTATCTCAGGTTCAAGTCATTCTATGAGAAGATATACCTGAGACTCATGTTATCAGAGTAAATAGTAAACTATTCACCCATCATGTAGTGTCGCCACATATCCAGCATAATGACTACTACTTCTAACTCCAGGTCATGGGTAGCTTAGTTCTTCTCATGTTTTCTCAACTTCCGTGAGTCGTAAGTGATCACTTATCGCTCCTACATCATGACACAACCTAGTCCTACCCCTCATGTGTTGTCGTATACTAAATACCCAAATCCCTCTTCTAGTATCCTCAAGATGGGGGAATTCTTAAGCCTATGAATCAGATCCTAAATTCACTACTAGCATCTCTCCACCACACATAGGGTTTTCTCTTCTTTGTCAAAATTGACAATGCTGTCACAACTATGGAAAAGTCAGGTAAGAATCTCTGGTAGTACCCAGCCAATCCCAACAAACTCAGCACCTCAGTCACACTCTTGGGTGACTCCCAAATAATCAGTACCTCTATCTTTGATGGGTACATTGCAAATCCAGCCTCTGAGATGACGTTCCATAATATGCAGACTTCTCGTATCCTAAACTGGAACTTCGATAGCTTCGCATAATGATGGTTCTCTCAGAGTGTATCCATAACTATCTTTAGGTGTGTGGAATTGTATTCCTTCAATGCTGAGTATGTCAAGATGTCTTCAATGAATACCACAAATAAGATATTGAGGTATGTATGGAAGATCCTATTCATGAGCCCCATGAACACTATTGTAGTGTTGGTCACACTAAAGGGCATCACCAAGAACTCATAATGGCCATACCAACATTGGAAGTCCATCTTCGGTATGTCCTCATCTTATACCCAAAGCTCGTGATATCCTGATCTGAGATCTATCATTGAAATCAATCGAGCTCCCTTTAGCTAGTCAAGAGATCATTAATCCTCAGGAGTGGATACATGTTCTTCACGGTCACCTACTTCAGGCGCTTATAGTCCACACAATGCCTCAGACTCCCACATTCATTCTTGGAGAACAAAATTGGGGATTCCCATAGATAAAAAATATTTCTTATAAACCCCTTTATCTATAAGTCCTCCAACTTTACCCATAACTCACACAGCTCCGAGATAGCCATCCAATATTATATAGTAGATATCGGTGTCATCCCAGTGTACATGTTGATGTAGATGTCTACGTCTCTATGTGGAGGTAGTCCAAGAACATCATCAAGAAAGACATCATTACACTGGTCCAACACTATAAGATAACACAAACTCCTCATGTCATCTACCCTAATGGTGAGGATATCTATCACATACATGAATTATTTTAAAGTTAAATTTTATTTAATTTTCATTCATGCTTTGTTTTGGGGGTCTCCCATCCTTTTATGGAGTAATGGGTGAGTTTTCATGAATTGGTCCAAACGGTGAGCCCAATTCCAGATTTAAAAATAAATTTTTATTCCTTTATAACAACTTAATTTGTCAAAAAATTTTGTCCATTAAAATTCATATTTGTCATCCCATAACCTATGAGGACCAAAAAATTTATTTGGACCATTTATAAATCTATAATAATGGTGGATTTTAGTTTTTATTTAAGGGATTGGGTCTGCATGAAAACCCATTTCCAGCATTAAAAATAATTTTTAATTCTTTAATAACTCATTATATTTTTAATTTCTTTAGTGATTCCAACTCCCACTCATGCCCACATACCAAAGGCACGCCCCCATTTTCTCCTCCCAAAATTTGGAGCTCAATAGTATCGCAAAATTGGGTGAAATGTCTCTGGTTTTCACAAATCACCCAGATTTGAAGAGGTAAATTGATACTTTCATAACTCCTTCTATTTTTAATCTTTTCCACCACTATAGTTCCTAAATGACCTCATAATCCTTTTTCAAAACTCCATAAAATATTTGGCTATTTTAAAATTCATATCTGGGAGCATTTTGGGTCATTTTCTTCAAGATTGTTTTTGGTAAGTGTTTCTCTCTTTAATTCCTTCCATCTCCTTAGGGTTTCCTCCCTCTTTCATAAATTTATAGAGTTTCCAGAAGTTATGGTTCATACTTATGGTTTAATTTGGGGTATTTTTGGTGAAATGTTATGGTTTAGGGTTCATTTTCACTTCATTGTAGTGCAGTGGAGGTGCAGTTGATGTTTTGCACCAAGATTCAATGGTTTTGACTCAAAAGGTAGGTGGTTCCATGTGTAAACATATATTGATAAGTTATCTTGCTGAATTTAATCATTTTTTTATTTCTCATATTTTGGGTGTGGTGTGGAAACTATTTATTATAGATTTGGTTGAGTGTTAAATTTTATAGTAACTTTTTAACTTGAAATTGGGTGTTTTCATGAGCAACTCATGGGGTATTATTTGGGTGTTATTTATAACTTATAGAATTGGTTTAATAAATATTATTTGGTCTGACAATTATGGTTTGATAATTTATTAGTGTAATTTTGTCCTAAAAAATAAGGTTTTTGAATATGATTGAAGTGTAAAACATTGTTGTACTTCTTGAGATCATTTTATGAAAATTTGTGTTTTCATTTGTATCTTTTGTGGTATTATTAAAGGTTGTTTTATAACATTTGAATGTGATTTTATAAATGTATCTAGGTATTACAATTTTGTTTTGGATAGGAATTGGTATGGTGTTGGTCTTAAATTGTGGTTTTGAAATGGGTTTTGTGTGCAAGACATAGTTACTCCCCTTGACTTTGTTTTTTGAAAATATTGAATGTTTTTTTGGGTTAAAAAAAGTGGGTAAAAGGGTGTATATGTAATGTTTGGGGGGGTATGTGTTCAACTAATATGGGTTTTTGAAATGTAAGGTTGTTATTTAAATAGTCAAATATTTTTTTATAATGTTTTATAAATTGCAGAAATGTTTTAGAAAATGGAATGAGAGCTGCAAAACATGGTTGTGGGCTGTTTTGTGTGAGTGTGTTGTGAAAAATAAATTTTTTTGATAAAAGATGTCTTGTATGATATTTGAGTGTGATTTTATGTGAGAAATAATTTCATGTAATGTTTTATAAATTTTTTTAATGTATTTGTAGAATTTTAAAATAAATGTGAAATGTGTTGTGGGCTATTTTGGTGTGAGTCGGATTTCAAAATCAATTTGAATGAAAAGTTAAATTTTGTGACTTTTGTGGTATACATGTGAGATGTTTGGTGAATTTGAGATATGGAAATGTTATTTTCATGTGAAAAATATATTTCATGACATGTTGAACCTGTTTCATCACAATGAGATAACCCGAGTATCTAGGTGGGTGGACATGTACTATTATGCTAGTGAATCTGTGGGTGTTTGGCCTCAGTTTCACATAGCATGATTGATGCTAAAAACTCTAACTAAACTTTCATGATTATGTTTTGGGACCACTAGGTTATGGGTATGTTCCCTACTAGTCGCTTGTGCATGAGAATGGATATTTGTCATAGTTATTCTAATCGAGATACGAGGTACGTAGGACCCACAATGAGCTAGTACCTAGGGGTTATTTTTTATTGCTTTTGGTCATTAGATCGTTTATACTTACCATCAGAATACGGTATTTTTGGCTGGAAAATTATGTATCTGTGGAATTTATTTTAAATGTTTTGATTCATTAAATTATCCCACATGAATACTTATTTTTTTTATGTTGCATCCTTTATAAATTGTAACTAGAAATTACAAGATTTTGAAAACATGCATTCTTTTCATCTTTGAATGTTTATCGCAAGTAATAACATAGTGGTAGTATCCTATTGGTAATTGGATCACACCCTACTTACAACTTTAAGTGTAAGTAGATATGGTTATTTTTTTGTCATTGGTTGGGTACAATTTTTTAGTTCCAGTTGTTTGGGTTTCTAGCAGGTCTGTAGTGGTGAAGTCTTGTGGAGATGGTCTGATGGCAGTGCCCCTTGCAATGAGGGTTATTAGGATGTTTATTTTTGGTTTTGTACCTTTTTTATATTCTTATTGATTTTTTTTAAAATATTTAATTCAGTTCTGAATTTTTGTAAAATATATTTTGGTATGAAAAATCCAGATTCGTTTTATGGGATTATTTTGTTGTTTTATGTTTATAAAATCAGGTAAATCATTCCCAAATCCCATTTAATGATACCTGGGAACTTCTTCTAGCCCATAGAGATCGATAACGCCCTTTAGGCCTTGTCACAGTCTAGGTTTGGTGCCATTTTTCTCAAATACCAGATTTATTTCATGAAAAAATGGTATCAGAGAGGGTTCGCTCTCTTTGTGACATATTATTTGGGGAACAGTCAGGATAGTTTGGTGTTAGGATTGTTGGGACTTGGAATTCTGGTTAGGAGTAGTGTGGATGATATCCACACATCCTGATGAGATTCAAGTCACCAGGGGATGTTAAGACTTTTCTGAGTCCTTTGGTTTTCATTGTTTGATGATGATTAGTTGAAATGAAAAAAGAGTTGGGTTAATGGTCTCAGTGAGCTCGCAGGGTTTGGAAATCCATGTGGAGCTAGCGATATTTAACTAGAACACTCTCTATGATGGTGAAGTGATTTTAATATGGCCGCCAACCATATGTCTAAGTCACCCACTGGAACTAGTTTCCTCTCACATTTTCATGTGTTCTTTAGTTTTGAAATCATGGAAAATTGGTTTTAAACTAACTTCATTTTAAGAAGCATAATATTTTTGTGAAATAATTATCTAATAAAGAGGAAATTGTTAGATTTTTTAAAATTGAGAACTGAATTTTCAGAATTGTATTAGATTAGAAAATTTTGTGTTTGAACCTCTTTTGAAATCATGAAATATGTCATGGTTGGTTTGAAAAAGTGTCTCCAATAGAGTTTTCTAAACTATTGAAATGTGTTTTAATGGGATGAGATGTTTTGAAATTGAAGTGAATTACTTGAAAGTGAGTTTTCATTAGAATGATTGTGCCTTTGTGAATTGTTTTTCTAATGCAGTAATTTTGGTTCGATGTAGTGGTTAGAGGTCTTGATAAAAAGGAAGTATTGGTTGTTGTTTTTTTGATATGAAAAGTGGAATGAGTTTTTATATTAACCTTTGGAATTTTCTTGATCGACTATATTCATGGGGTTATATGGGATGGTTAATGGTTAATGGTATGACTGGATGATTTTTGGGATGGGCATGAGGAGGGTGCCCAGTGTGGCACATAAACATGCATGTGTGAGGCACATGGGATACCATTGGTTGATACACAACCCGCTGAACCGGTTATTTTAAAAAAATTGATTTTAAAGGAAAAACTTGATGTTTATATGACAAGTTTGGGATGGTGTGTATTATGTGTTTTTTTATTTTCATGTTGTGTGAAGCTTTGAGTCCAAGAACACCTCTTGTTTGTATTGTGTTTTGTGTTTGTGTTTGGTTGGTAAGCTTTGTTGTAGGGTCGGTTAGTGGACTCTTCTGAGAAATGTTTTGGGATGGTTTTACGGTGGTTCCTTTCAAGTGTTTGGATCAGGTTTGTGGTATATCATGACCAATGGACCATCTTACTTGGGTCCTTGTGTTTAATAGTTGGATAAGGTATACCCCATTAAGGGTTAGTGCTCAACTAAAGTGCAACCTGTAGTTTTCACCGTTTGAAGACCCTACAGATGATCAATATAAAGAATATATTTCTTGAGCTTTTTAGATTGTGTCTACACCTTTCCTTTCATGGTTTGGTGAATCCTCTTGTAGAGGGAGAGTGATCATGGAAGGTTTAAATAGACCTTATCTTCTTATGTTTCCTGATTTGATGAAGGTGGAAGTGGTCGAGGGTTGTTATCATGGATGAGTATCTAGATGGTGTCTAAGAGATCATCTCGGTCCTTCGTAGTCGCTTAGTAGAAGGAGATCACATTAAACTACCTATGTCATAAATTTGGTCATGAGAGGATATTGTGGCCACTTTCTAGAATTATTTGTTGTTTTGGGATGTTTTAATATGTCCCTCTCCATGTATTGTTTATATTAGTCGTAATGGTCATATTTAGTGATGCCTTGTGATATCATGTGCTCGATTGACCGTATGGGTGAAATTCGTGAAATCCTCGGAGAGTCTCTATTATGTTGGGAGAATGAATCCCTTGAAAAAACATAAAAAACATCCATTATAGAGGAATTTTATTATACGTCCTCTTTACTTCTATTGATTCTCATCCTGAGAAGCATGGTGTGATGTGTGTGCATCATCTAAGCCCTTTTTTCGGGAAATATCGAGTTAGGGTATTGTGAGTTTGGAATGTGTTATGCCTTGGAAATATTACCAGGGATTGCGGTGTAGTGGATGGTTGCAATGAAAGAAGAATTCTCATTAATAGGGTTTTCAGAGCCCAACTGTGAGGCTGAAGATGCTTCAATCATTGATCTCTAGCCATAGGTCTTAGGGAGAAGTTGGCTCTTAGTTAGGGGAACTCTCACTATCTTTTAAACCCTTGTACATAGTCTTATACATTATATGAAAGATGGTAAGAGTTCAAACCTCTGGTGTCTTAATTGAAGATAAAATAGTTTTTGTAAGATTAGTAGTGGTAGTGTGCTGGGAATCCATGTAGTAAGTATGATCTTCATAGTTAGTGCATAGTTTTCCGAACCATGTGGGCTAACCCTGGGCCCTTCCCAAATCATTAATTTTTTTTGGGTATTTCTGTGTCGGCCCATGATGGTCAGTTAAGATGGTTGGTTTTTATGGTTGGGAAACCCACTATAATTCTCATGTATGTTCCTTCGTAAACGTTTAATTTAATTTTACCCTTTCTACTAGGGAGTTCGTTCAGGCCTATCCCTGTTAGTGTCCTGATTCTGTCTCAAAAAAATATATGGTTTCTCTTATGGTGGGGTTCCTATTTGTGTACCCCCATACCAATAGCTCAGATTTATCCATGGTCTTGGCTTGGAAGCAGGTAGTCTCTTTCAGAACTATCTATCTACCATCATCTTTCATGAGTAAATTTTGGGATTGGAGAGTGCCAAATGGTTTAGTTGAAGTAAGGTAAGTGTATCATTATTCGAAGTTGTTATTCATTTGGGTGAATTGCTTGAGTGTTTTTAGAGAGCATATGTGGAGTTTTATTTTGGGATAAAGTATGAATGTGACTGATCATTTCAGGGAAGTGGTGTAAGTCTGGGATGTTAGATTAATCCTTCCTTAATTGATCACTGGAGGTGTTTTTCCCCTTGGGGGCGAAGCGTGGCAATGAAGTACATCTTGGTTTATCTGTTTGGATTTGTTATGGTATCTGGCCTTACTGTGGCTTTAAGGGGATGTAAAGTTTTCATGGTGGGAATAATTGTCACATAAATGACTTATAATAAAGTTAAATTTAATTTAATTTCCATTCATGCTTTGTTTTAGTGGTTTCCCAAACTTTTATGGAGGAATGGTTGAGTTTTCATGAATTGGGCCAAACCATGAGCTCAATTCCAGATTTAAAAATAAATTTTGATTCCCTTATAACTCCTACATTTTTCAACATTTATCTTCCATTCAAATTCTGACTTTTTATCCCCTGACCTATAAGCACCAAAAAATTAATTTGGAGTATTTATAAATCTATAATCATGGTGGATTTTAGTTTTTATTTTAAGGGATTAGGCCTTCCCGAAAGCCTATTTCCTACTATAAAAATAATTTTTAATTCTTTAATAACTCATTCTATTTTTATGTTTTTTCAGTGATTCAAACTCCCACCAAAGACCACATACCTAAGGTGCGCCCCCATTCTCTCCTCCCCCAATTTAGAGCTCAATAGTATCATGAAAGTGGGAGAAACTTCTCTGGATTTCACAAATCCCCCAGATTTGAAGAGGTAAATTGATCCTTTCATAACTCCGATTTTTACTCTTTGCTCCCATTACCATTCCTACATGACCTCCTCATCCTTGTTCAAAACTCCCTTAAATATTTAGCTATTTTAAATTTCAAATTAGGGTGGATTTTGGGTCGTTTTCTTAATGATTATTTTGGGTATGTGTTTCTCTCTTCAATTCATTCCTTCTCCTTAGGGTTTCCTCCCTCTTTCATAAGTTTATAGAGTGTCCAGAGGTTAGGGTTCATATCTAGGGTTTTATTTTGGGTATTGGTGGTGATATATTATGGTTTAGGGTTCACTTTCACTTCCTTGTGGTGCATCGGAGGTGCGATTGTGGTTTCACACCAAGATTCAAGGGTTTTGACTCTAATGGTAGGTGGTTCCATGCATAAACAATTATTGATGAGTTATCTTGTTGTATTTACTAAATTTTCATATTCCTCATATGTTTTTTGTGGTGTGAAACCTATTTATGATTGATTTGGTTAAGTATTAAATTTTATAGTTGCTTTTTAACTTGAAATTGGGTGTTTTCATGTGTAACTCATGGGGTATTATTTGGGTGTATTTTATAACTTATGGAATTGGTTTAATAAATCTTGTTTGGCCTACCTTTTCTAGTTTGGTAATTTATTAGTGTCATGTGGTCCTAAAAATAATTTTTTCAATAGGATTGATGTGTAAAATATTGTTATACTTCTTGAGATCATTTTATGAAAATGCGTGTTTTCATTTGTATCTTTTGTGGTATTATTCATGGTTATTTTATAACATTTGAATGTCGTTTTATAAATTTATCTAGGGCTTCCAATTCTGTTTTGAATAGTAATTTGTTTGGTTTTGGTCTTAAATGGGGGTTTTGAAATGGGCTTTGTTTGCAAGACATAGTCACACCCTTTGAGTTTGATTTATGAAAATTGTGAATGTTTTGTTTGGTTAAACAATGTGGGTAAAAGGGTGAATATGTACTATTTTGGAGGAGTGTTCAACTGATATGGGTTTTTTAAAGGTAATGTGGTTATTTATGAATTCAAATATTTTTTAGAATTTTTTATTAAGTGATAAAATGTTTTAGAAAATTGAAAGAGAGCTGCAAAACATGGCTGTGGTTTATGTTGTGTGAGGGTGTTGTGAAAAATGATTGTTGTTGATGAAAGAGGTGTTGTATGATATTTTAGTGGGCTGTTATGTGAGATATAATATCTTGGAATGGTTTATAAATTTTTTTTAAAATATTTGTGGAAGTGTTAAAGAAATGTGAAAAGTTTTGTGGACTATTTTGGTGTGAGTCAGATTTCAAAATCAATTTGAAAGAAAAAGTTGACTTTTGTGACATCTGTGGTATACATGTGGGCTGTTTGGTAAACTTTGTGATATGGAAATGACATTTTCATGTGAAAAATATAATTCCTAACTTGTTAAACTTGTTTGAGCACAACGGGAAAACCCGGGTATCTAGGTGGGTGGATGTATAATAGTATGCTAGTGAATCTGTGGGGTTAGGCCTCTATTACACTTGGGAAGATTGATGCTAGAAACTCTAACTAAAATATGATGATGATTATTGGGGTCCACTAGGTTATGGGAATGTTCCCTACTAGTGTCTCATGTATGATAATGGATATTTGTGATAGTTATTCTTACCGAGATACGATGTACCTGGGACCCACAATGAGCTAGTGCCTAGGGGTTATTTCCTATTTCGTGTGCTCATTAGATCCTTAATACATACCATCATCATACGGTATATTTGGCTGGAAAATTCAGTAGAATTGGAATTTATTTTAAAAGTGTTGATTCTCTAAATTAGCCCACATGAAAACTGATATTTTTTTAAGTTGCATCTTTTAGAAATTGTAACTAGAAATTACATGTTTTTGATAACATGCATGATTTTCATTTATTAATGTTTATCTCATGGAATCTATTAGTGGTGGTATCCTACTAGGAATTGGCTCACACCCTACTTACACCATTTTGTGTAAGTAGATTTGGTTATTTTTGTTGTCGTGGGTTAGGTACAATTTTTTTTCCAGTTGTTCGGGTTACTTGCAGGTCCATAGTGGTGATGTCTTTTGGAGATTACCTAAGGGAGGTGCCCCTTGCAATGAGGATTCTTGGGATGTTTAATTTGGTTTTGTACCTTTTTTATAGTCTTATTGAGTTGTTTTGAAATATGTAATTCAGTTCTGAATTTTTGTAAAATATTGTTTCATTTGAAAAATTCCGATTCGTTTTATTGGATTGTTTTGTTGTTTTATGTTTATAAACTCAGTTAAATCATTCCCAATTCCCATTTTTTGATACTCGGGCACTTTTGACAGCCCATGGATATTAGGAACACCCTTCGGGCCTTGTCACGGGCTGGGTTTGGTTCCGGTTTTCGCGGCCACCATATTCGTTTCGTGACACTACCAAACTGATGAGTGATCAGCTACACCCTCCTCTGAGAACATCCATCATGATCTAAAAAGGTTCCCTTCTAACCAGTGATGGAAAACCTGATCCCATCCTTGCGGAAACACTGCACTTTGCACCTAAAACAGTCAATCTGAGCATGGACTGTGGATATCCTATACATACCCAAGATGACATCGTTAGGCATCGATGTTGTTACTAGGAGATCCAAGCCGAAGATCTCACCTCCTAGAGTGAGATCACACAATCTGCAGTAGTGCATAATAATCTAATCTCCTCCCGTAGGATTCTCAAATTATAAGGATCGATCTGACAACTCCTTCAGATTCTCCGAGCCTCGATCGAGTGTTATGGAAATAAATATGTTACCAGTACGATCTATGTCATGTCGTCTGCACAAGACACAACAAGGTGTGGGTGAAGCTCATGCATGGGTGAGTATAAAAATACCCAGTATGAACCCAGAGACCCCCAAAGGTCTCTCAAAATTCCAAAAAATAAAACCACAAAGCATGATCCCAATCACAAATCAAAATACTTATCTCAAACTAGGTATAACTTAAGTACATATGTATAGATGATTAGTCTTTAAGCTAGATCATCTTATTTTGTCAAGGGTTCTGCTGCTGATCCTCAAAAGATAACACCATGTTGATCCACACATGATCGCTAGTTGCTGATCATCATAGGATCGTTAAGTGCTGATCCACAATTGATCGCTAGGGGCTGATCCACAAGGTATCTCTATGTGTTGCACCACACGGGATTGATATCCATTCTTCAAATCTCAGCCAGCCACTGGATTCCCATATATAGTACTCTTGATTCTGGTATATTCTTCTCCTCAATCCATTGGTCATACCTCAACTAGAACAATGTCCCACAAAGAAGTAACCAAATGATATTTCATGTCATAAGGGTTCCAACGCAACAGATGGAGCGTCTATCGGACACCCGGTCTGAGAGTTATATGAATTTTATTACTGAGGGCCTGGTTGGATTCGGGTTCGATCCTACCCTACCGTACTAAAACCATTACCGTAGGGCCTATATCGTGACTACCCCATGCCTTCCATCCATAAGAAACGGGTTAGAGACTAGCACCGGAAAAGATTATCCTTATAATGGGAAGGCATTGCCTTTAAACCTGTACAGACATGTAGTCCAAGAACACAACAAGATGCAACCATAATGTAATATTGTAGAAGTATAACTGTCTACTGAATGTAAAGGGTCCTGAATAGAATCCAAACTGAAATATATAAATACAATAGAAAAATAGAAAATATCTCTGAAGATCATCCTTTAAGGATCCTACTAGAAGGGTAGGTACAACTCGTCTCCACAGCCCTCCATTTTAACCAGTCACCTCTATGTACCACTAGATCCTGGCTCCTATATTCTCATACGAGTTTCTCATCATCTGTATATAAAACAAAAAGGTGTGAACGAAGCTCATGTTGGGTTGAGTATAACAATACCGAGTAGGGACCCCAAGACCACCTAAGGTCTCTCTGAATTCCACCAAGAAAAACCACAAAGCATGATCTCAATCACAAATCACAAAGCAAAAGACTCCACTCAAACCAAGTATATCTTAGTATATGATGATTTATCGTAAAGCTAGATCATCCTATTCTGTCAAGGGTTCTTCTGCTGATCCACACAAGATCGCTCAGTGCATATCCACACAGGATCACTATGTGGTGATCAACATAGGATCACTAGGTGCTAATCCACACAGGATCTCTAGGTACTAATCAACCCAAGATTTCTAGGTGTTGATCCACAGAGGATCTCTAGGAGCTGATCCACACATGATCACTATTCATTCTTCACATCTCATCTAGCCACTGGATTCTGGTATATAGTATTCTTGATTATGGTAGGATCCACTCCTCAAGATATCTATTGTACTTCAACCAGCAAGAAGTCCTGATAAGAAGTAACCCAATGATTTTTCATGTCATAAGGGTTCCAATGTAACAAATGGTGTGTAAATTAGACACCTAGTCTGAGAGTTATATGAATTTTAGTATAGATGGTCATGTTTGATCCAACCAAACCATACCCAAGGTTTCCCAAAAACTCAATTGTATTATATCAAAAGGACTATCTCATCTCAAGGATTTAAGCACTGCTGATGGTTCTTCAAATGGACGTCCGGTTTGTTAGTTACGACCTTTTTTGTGAAACAGTCTCGAAGTGGGTCTAGGTCCAGTCCGCCCCGGTCAGACCGACCAGACCTGTTACAGGTCTGACCCAGCCTAGCCAGAACCAGCTAGGCTAGCCCGTGCAAGTCAAGCCATGGTGGGCTCTGTAACGCCCATGACTTTTATGAGAAACATTTTTTTATGTTATATAAATCATTAAAGGGATCTATCACTGCACACAACACTATCTTGGCTTTCTTTACACGAAATCTTGACCTTCCTCGATAGCTTGCGTCGTACGCAATACCGAGTTTCACTAAACAACGATATGCTATTAAAATATTATTAAAACTAACCGTTATGTTTAGTAATAACCACTTTTTGAAATTTTTTAAATTTCATCTTTCAAAATGGACTTCAATTTTGGATTCGGAATATCGAAATTAGCCTAGGGTGAAATTTTGGTATTTTTCTGAAAACTTTCAATTTTTGATGAATAGTGATAACACTCGATTACTATTTAAAAACCGACTTTTTATTTAAATAATTATTTATTTTATTTAAATGTATTTTAGGTCACAATTGATACATAATACCAATATAAGTTCAATTCAATTCATGTGTGTCATTTTATAATAATTTTAGATATATAAAAATTTTATTGAACTTTTCACCGTCTTTTACCCACCTCCTAGGAGAATTTCCAAATTCACATTAAACATAATTTTACCACATTTGTGAATGGAATTTCAAAAATCCATGAGACACGGTTGATTTTAGTAAGTAAAATGTTGTTCATTGAGATGAAAATAATTTTTGTTGAGTAGTAACTTTTTACTTTTTTACCACGGTTAAAAGTAAATAGAGTAATTAAGGGTAAAAATGATATTATTATTACCCTAACACATGTACTAATTCTATTGGATAAGTTTAATTCAACCAAAAAAACATTAGGAATAAAATATGATCATTTAGGCCCACTTGGATTAGATTTGGACATTTATTATTAATTTATTTAAAGAAGGGTTAAAATAGTTAAAATCAATGTTTAATAACTAAATCATTTTTAATATAGGGTTATACATAAGATAAATTCGACTATAAATATTAATTATAAAGATAAAAATATTTCCAACATAATAATATTTTATTTGTAATTTTTATTCATTAAATAATTTAATTTATTTATGACATAATGATGATGCAGTAATTATCTTATTAATGAAATATTGACATAATTGATGTTATAAATACCCAAATAAATGTAATTTGAGGATTTTTATGAATTAAAATAATTTTATAGGTTAATATGAAATGTTAGTATTGATTAAAGTAACTTTTTTCTAACTAATCTTTCTGTTATGATTTTTACAAAAATCAATTACCAAATAGTGTCAAAATTGACATAAAATATTTTTTAAAACAAATAATATATTATTAATAGTTATTTTATTCCTAAAAATCATTGGTTCGGAAAAATGACTTAGATAAGGTTATATATATTAATAATAAACAGCTTGGGGTTCGTTTGGCTTGTTATGGTAATTTTATTAACCTTATTGTGTAAGAAAACAAAAATACACAATAAAAGAAAATTATTTAACTTAAAGTTAAGTGTAAATGATAAGGTTAAAATAGAACCCCAAACTTGTCTAAATTCAATTGTATTAGATGATTTAGACCCATCCCAACCTTAGATTCAAAATAAATCAATTTTAAGCTATTAAAAAAATATCACTTTATAATAAAATAATATGTTTTGTTTTTTCAAAGGTGCCCCTCTCCTTCCTTATAAAAGGGAACCTCCTCCCTCTCTTCATCACACCACTTTGAGCCTTCATGATCGGCCAAACCCTACCAAATTCTCTTCTCCACTTTCCTAGAAACATCCTAGAGGTCCTGGTATTCTTCAAAGACCAATTTTAGTGCCCTAAAAGGAGGTCTCAAAGAGGCGCTTCAAAGAAGAGGTAATGTCTGTTACCGATTCTTTCAACTTTATTTCTTCATCCAATTATTCTTCTTTAGTTGTTTCATTATGAATTAATAACATAAGTATCACTCGTATACTGATATGTTATTATAAGAATGAAACAACCCTATTTCACCATCTATCCATCCTATGAAAAACGAAATCACTGCGCGTGCGTACGTACGGAATACCTTCTCCACGCCATGGGGTAATCTATTTTCCACCACCACCTTACTTGGATGGGTATAATGGAGCAAATAAATAAATATATATATATATTATCATTGTAATGTGTTATTGATTCTGAAATAGTATATATACACTCCAATACAATTCCACGATCATGGGAATGATATCATCGCTCGTGCGTACGTACGGAATACCGTCTCCACGATGTGATGCGACTCGTTCTACATGATCTTCATTGAATAATGATTATATAAATGAATAGAATGAATGAATATGATATATATTACACTAATAACATTCTTTAAATGAGGTATCTAAACCCTTAAAATAAGAATAATAATTTATTCAACAAAACACGCATAAGAACCAAAAGCAATAAACACCCGAATAACAAGTAACAATGAAATATTAATAATATGAAGCTAAGAATATGACCATATATGATATAATAAAAATAAGTATGATTCTGGAAAAAGTCAATAAAATTATTTAAATCATTATACAGGAGTTTTGGACACCTACGAAGCAAAATCGGACCTATGGTAAAGGAAAATCTCGAAATCTTAATTTTTATCCGAGATTGTTTATACATCATAATTTAATGGGGAATATTTATCATCCACATCCATGTTTCCCCATTATTTAATATTATTTATATCCTCCTATAATTGTTTAAAATCCAATTTTACCCTTCGGTGAGTTTTTTGTAAAATATATGAAACAAATCTTTTGTCGTTTTTCGTACGAGGTATTTTTTGACTTTTCTGACATAAGTAAGAAAAGAATGTTTTTTAACTTATAATGCATGAACAGATTTTTTAGAACATTATTTCCATGAATCTTCCTTTAAAAGTTTTCAGGTTTATTTTTAATCAACTTCTTTTAGTTCAAAATTATATTACATGTTATGAAAGGAAATTTTTTTTGAAGTAAAAAGGATATTTTTCTCATGAATGGAGTTCATGTGTTTTATCAAAATTATTTTCCATCTAAGATAATATATGGTTCTGTATCTATCCCTATTTTTACATTGATTTGATTATGTTGTGATGGAATTATATTTCTCATGTCCTTTTATCTTATATGGATTATTTTATGATGGCATGATGTTTAAGATTCTTATTTTTATTACATGGGTTATGCGATGCTGTATGATTTTTGATTTTGTGGAACACATAAGAATGGTATCATTATGAGATGGGTGGGACCTATATCTCCCTCCAATTCATTGGGTAAAGATTTATATCTCATTAGATAGATATGGATGGAATGGCAGGTTAAACCAGTTCAGTGAAACAGGACTGAAACGAGGAGTGAACTCGGTTCTGAAATGGACTTTGTCTACTAAGATAGTCTTGGCTATGAGTCTTTACTACTAAGAAATGATTCTCTATGATTATGTGTGTATTCCACAAAGTCTCATGTTTTATGTTATGATTATTGGGATTACATTTCACTACTATGATTTATCCCATGTTATGAAATTATGATCCCTTTTGCAGGTTATGATTTCCAAAATGTTATGTTCTTATGAATATGATGTGATTGATATTTCATTTGTTTATCCTTACTGAGCATTTGAACTCACCCTTTTGAATGTTTTCTTTCCCCAGGTCAGGAAGAAGGTTATTAAGTAGGATATGCCAAAAGGGACTCTAGAAATGATGAAATAAATGAAAGACAATGTAGATGCTTTCTGAACCAGTTGTTTATGTTTCCCAGTTTCTAAAGACACTATACCAATATGGTCCTTTAATGGTTTTGTTATATGTTGTAATAAGTGTAATTAAATTTTTAAGTAATAACCATGTATGTAAAGTATGGGTCGTTATAGTTGGTATCAGAGGAAAGGTATAGTCATCCTTTGGAAACTAGGATGTGAAAGCCTTAGTAAGAAACCTAAGGATAAGTCTAAGCATAGAACACAATCATATTGTTTTAAAAATGGCCTTGAACAACCTATGATAAGACCGTAAGTGTGAAATTTTATTCTTGATTATGTGGTTTTCCTATTATAATTAGTGTTGCTCACACTATTCTTCTTGGTTTTAGTCAATGGCTAGAACCCGAAGGAACCGTGTTAATGCGGAATGAGATGGGAAATGCAATGATTGTCCCCCTGAGAAACCAAACGTTATGGGAGATGGAATGAAAAATCTTGTAGCCATGTTCACACAAATTTCTCTAGATAGGAATCATGCAGGACATCCAAACAAGAAAAGGAAGGAGTAAGATTCTGTTGAATCATCATGAGGCAACATCCACCTTCATTCAGCGGGTCTTCTGATCCATTAGTGGCTGAAAAATTGATCAGTACCACTAAAAAGATATTTTCAGTTCTTCAATGTTCTAAACATGATAAATTCATCTTAGAAGTGTATCGTTTGGAAGGAGATGTTGATCAATGGTGGAATCTTATCAAGAATATGTGGAAAAGGGATGAAAGTGAGTCCATGGAATGGGACGAGTTCAAGAACTTATTTTTCAATAAGTATTTTACTCTTATTCTTTGATCAAAGATGGAGAAGGATTTTCTTGAACTAATTCAAAAGGATGATGAATCTGTTGGTACCTATGAAAAAAAATTTACAAGACTTTCAACGTACTCTTCTGTTATTATTATCCAACCTAAGAGTAAGATCGATCAATTCTTTAGTGGCTTAAAACCTAGTCTTCGAAGAGCATTAGCCATAAGGGACTTTAATAGCTATGAGGAAATTGTTCGATGTGCACTCAAGGTTGAGATGGAGATCGGTGTAACCCATCAGTCACATGGGTTTGATAAGATGAGGAAAATGGAATTCAAAGGAAAATCTAAAGACCACACTGAAAAGAAGATGAGTTTTCACTTA
The DNA here is from genome assembly GCA_963277665.1 of Viscum album. Classification (NCBI taxonomy): domain Eukaryota; kingdom Viridiplantae; phylum Streptophyta; class Magnoliopsida; order Santalales; family Viscaceae; genus Viscum; species Viscum album. The sequence continues at coordinate 136,372,521 of OY728162.1, forward strand.
TGCTCAAAGTGTGGAAAGAAACAAGGAGAGAGTTGTCTTAAAGGAACAAGTAAATGTTTTAAATGTGGAAAGGATGTTCATCGGGCATTTGAATGCCACAATAATGGGAAGAAGATGTCTAGGGATGAAAACAAATAAAACTCTACATAGAGTGCACCTCCTACACATCAATGTTATAAGTGCAAGGAAATGGGGCATTATGCCAATCAATTCCCTAATCCAAGGGTTGTTGATGATGATCGAAATCAACAAATTCTTAAGGCTAAAGACAAAGGAAAGTCCCATGAAATTTCTATCAGCGATGTGGAGTATGATAACGATGTGGTGAAAGGTACACATACCATCCACTCTAAAGTAGAAAATATTTTATTTGATTCTGGATCCACCCAATCTTTTATTTCTGACGAATTTTCTAAGGGTATCACCATATTACCTCAACAATTAGATATTGAGTTAGATGTGACAACCCCTAATGGCACAACAGTCCCATCAAAAGATTATAATTCTTCTCCAATTGAAGTTTGTGGGAAAGTGCTTCCTGCAAATCTTGTGATCCTTTCTATAGTGGAATTTGATGTGGTTCTTGGCATGGATTGGCTTTATCTATATGGAGATCATATCAATTTCCAAATAAGGGAAGTCACATTTCATATTCCAGATCAATCTTTGATCGTCTATCAATGCAAGGATGAACATAACCTTCAAGTGGAAATTTCATCCATCTTATGGGTCTTGATTCCACTAAATGAAGTTTATTTATCTCACATGATTGGAGAGAAACTCACGATTAAGAATATTCCCATTGTACGGGAGTTTGATGATGTCTTTCCATAGGAATTTCTAGGTCTTCCACCAAATCGTGAAGTTGAGTTTTCAATAGAACTCGTACCGGGTGCTTTACCTATTTCAAAGACACCTTATAGAATGGCCCCAACTAAGTTGCAAGAATTGAAGAATCAACTCCAAGAGAATCTTGATAAGGGATTCATACGCCCTAGTGCATCACCTTGGGGAGAACCTGTTCTGTTTGTTAAGAAGAAAGAGGGATCAATGAGACTCTACATTGATTATCGAGAACTTAACAAGATCACTATCAAGAAAAAATATCATCTCCCATGCATTGATGTCTTATTTGACCAACTACGTGGAGCTCAATACTTTTCCAAGATTGATCTTCGTTCTGGGTATCATCAATTAAGGCTCAAAAGGGAGGATATACCAAAGATGGCTTTCTGTACAAGGTATGGACACTATGAACTTGTAGTGATGCCATTTGGTCTTACCAATGCCCCTGCTATCTTCATGGATCTGATGAATAGAGTCTTTATAGACTATATTGATCAGTTTGTGGTAGTCTTTATAGATGATATTCTTGTCTATTAAAAGATCAAGGAAGAACATGAAGATCACGTGAGAATTATATTGAAGACCCTGAGAAAGGAGAAGCTTTATGCCAAATTTACCAATTGTGAATTTTGGATTCAAAAAGTTGCATGTTGGGTTACATAATCTCAAAAGAGGGGATATTTGTGGATCCAGCAAAAATACAGGTTATAGAAAGATGGTCGTGACCAACAACGGTAACTGATATCCGAAGTTTTCACGGTTTGGCTGGATATTATCGACATTTTGTGAAATATTTTTCATGATTATCTAATATACTAACCAAGTTGAATCGGAAAGGAGTTAAGTTTTTTTTGGAAGAGTAATGTGAAGAGAATTTCAAAGAGAAAAAAAGAAGGTTAGCCGGTGCACCTATGCTCACACTACCTTGAAGTGGAAAAAGGTTTTTGATCTATAGTGATGCATCCAAGAAGGGATTGGGGTGTGTTCTAATGAAAAATTATTTGGTTATAGCTTATGCCTCACGACAGTTGAAAATTCATGAGAAAAATTACCCAACTCATGATTTGGAGTTAGCTGTGGTAATATTTGAATTAATTATTTGGAGGCATTACCTTTATGGTGAAAGGTGTGATATTTATACTGATCATAAAAGTTTAAAGTATATTTTCACACAAAAGAAGCTGAATATGCGCCAAAGAAGATGGTTGGAACTGATTAAGGATTACGAATGCTCAATTGATTACCACCCTGGGAAAGAAAACATGTTGGCAGATGCATTAAGTCGACAAGACCATGCTATCTTATCCATGATGAGGATCACAAAAGATCCAATATTTATGGATTAACAAAGTATGGATCTTGGAATTATAATGAAAGGGGAAATCGTATCTTTCTCAAATGAATTTTCAAACATATATACATGTGAAGATTAAAGAGCCACAGAAAGAAGATGTAGAGTTACAAAAGAAGGTGAGAAATGTTCCTGAATTCAACCTTGATTGTGATGAAATAATAAGGTTCCGGAATCGGGTTTGTGTTCCTCCCATCCCAGAATTATAGAAGGAGCTACTGAATGAGGCTCATAGTTCTTCATTCTCTATTCATCCTGGAATCACAAAGATGTATAGGGACCTGAAAGAGTACATCTAGTGGGATGGAATGAAAAGAGATGTTGCTGAATATGTCTCTCGATGCTTGGTTTGTCAGCAAGTTAAAGCTGAGAGACAAAAGTCTTAGGAGATGTTACAACCATTACCCATACCAGAATGAAAATGGGAAAACATCACTATGGACTTTGTCACTAGACTTCCTAAAACATCCTAAGGCAATAATGCTATCTAGTTCATAGTTGATTGACTTACAAAGTCGGAACACTTCATTACTATTTGAGAGGATTTCTCTCTAGATCAGCTTGCCAGGATATATGTAAAGGAAGTGGTAAGATTTCATGGAGAACCACATTCAATTATATCAGATCGGGATCCGAGATTTACCTTGATGTTCTGGCGAAGTCTTCAGCATGCTCTAGATACAGAGTTGAGTTTCAGCACTGCTTACCATCCTCCGACAGACAGTCAGTCTTAGAGGAGAATTCAATCTCTAAAAGACATGTTGAGAGCTTGCTCTATAGATTTTAAAGGTGGTTGGGATCAACACCTATATTTGGTGTAATTTTCTTATAATAATAGCTTTCACTCCAGTATTCATATGGCTCCTTATGAATCTCTCTATGGAAATAAATGTCGAACTCCAACTTGCTGGGATGAAGTTGGGGAAAGAAAGATATTAGGACCTGATCTTGTTGATGAGATGGCTGAAAAGGTCAGATCTATTCAACAACACATTAGAGCTGCTCAGAGTCGACAAAAAAGTTATGCCAACAACCGAAGAAAAGACCTAGAGTTTGAAGTGGGTGATAAAGTGTTCTTATGAATATCTCCTTGGAAGAGAGTAATGAGATTTGGAAAGACGGGAAAGTTGAGCCCTAGGTATATCGGTCCTTTTGAAATACTTGATCGTGTTGGGAAGGTAGCTTACCGATTGGCACTTCCACTGAATCTCTCTCAAGTTCACGATGTGTTCCATGTATCTCTCCTGAGAAAGTACATACCTGATCCTTCACATGTACTCTGCTCAGAAGTTGTACCGCTGGAGCAAGATCTTTATTATGAAGAACAGCCGATAGAGATTCTGGATCATAGAGAAAAATTCCTACAGAACAAGACCACTCGCTTAGTGAAAGTTTTATGGAGGAACCACAAATTAGAAGAAGCTACATGGGAGCTTGAGGATATGATGACGGAGAGGTATCCTCATCTTTTTGTAATGAAGTGACAAATTTCGAGGGCGAAATTCATTTTAAGGGGGGTAGAATGTAACACCCAATACTTTTAGGAGAAATATTTTGTTTTTATGTTATATAAATCATCAAAGAGATCTTTCACTACACACAAAACTAGCTTGGCTTTCTTTACAAGAAATCAAGACCTTCCTCGATAGCTTGCGTCGTACGCAATACCGAGTTTCACTAAACAACGATATGCTATTAAAATATTATTAAAACTAGCCGTTATGAATAGTAATAACCACATTTTTATATTTTGTAAATTTAATATTTCAAACTAGACTTCATTTTTGGATTCGGAATATCGAAATTATCCTAGGGTGAATTTTTGGTATTTTTCTGAAAACATTCAATTTTTGATGAATAGTGAAAACACTAGGTACTATTTAAAAACCGAATTTTTATTTAAATAATTATTTATTTTATTTAAATTTATTTTAGGTGAAAATTTATACATAATACCTATATAAGTTCATTTCAATTCATTGTAGTCATTTTATAATAATCTTAGATATATAAAAATTTTATTGAACTTTTCACCGTCTTTTACCCACCTCCTAGAAGAATTTTCAAATTCACATAAAACTTAATTTTACAACTTTTTTGAATGGTATTTCAAAAATCTGAGAGACACGGATGATGTTAGTAAGTAAAATGTGGTTCAATGAGATGAAATTAATTTCTGGTGAATAGTAACTTTTTACTTTTTTTTACCACAGTTAAAAGTAAATAGTGTAATTAAGGGTAAAAACGATATTATTATTACCCTAACACGTGTCCTAATTCTATTGGATAAGTTTAATTCGACCAAAAACAACCATAGGAATAAAAATGTCCATTTAGGTCCACTTGTATTAGATTAGGACATTTATTATTAATTTATTTAAAGAAGGGTTAAAATAGTTAAAATCAAAGTTTAATAAATAAATAATTTTTAATATAGGGTTATACATAAGATAAATTCAACAATAAAAATCCATTATAAATAAAAAAATATTTCCTACATAATTATATAATATTTGTAATTTTTAGACATTAAATAATTTATTGTATTTATGACACAATGATGATGCGGTAATTATCTTATTAATGAAATATTGACATAGTAGATGTTATAAATACCCAAATAAATGTAATTTGAGACTTTTTATGAATTAAAAAAAATTTATAGGTTAATAGGACATTTTAGTATTTATTTAATTAATTTTTTTCGAAATAATGTTTCTGTTATGAGTTCCACAAAAATCAATTACCAAATGGTGTCAAAATTTACATAAAATAGTTTTTTTTAAATATTATATTATTAACTGGTATTTTATTCCTAAAAATCTAAGGTTTGGCCAAATGACTTATATAAGGTTATATATATATTAATAATAAACAACTTGGGCTTCGTTTGGATTTTTATGGAATTTTTATTAATATTATAGTGTAAGAAAACAAAAAGACACGGTAAAAGTAAAATTATTTAACTTAATGTTACATCTAAATGATAAGGTTAAAATAGATCCCTAAACTTGTCTAAATTCTATTGGATGAGAGTATTTCTACCCATACCCACCATAGCTTCAAAATAAATCAATTTGGGGCTATTAAAAACCAAATACGACTTTATAATAAAATAATATTTCTAGTTTTTCCAAAGGTGCCCCTCTCCTTCCTTATAAAAGGGCACCTCCTCCCTCTCTTCCTCACACCACTTTGAGCCTTCATTCTCGGACAAACCCTGCCAAATTCTCTTCTCCACTTCCCTAGAAACATCCTAGAGGTCTTTGGCTTCTTCAAAGACCAATTTTAGTGCCCTACGATGAGGTCTCAAAGAGGCGCTTCAAAGAAGAGGTAATGTCTGTTACCGATTCTTTCAAATTTATTTCTTCTTCCACTTATTCTTCTTTAGTTTTTTCATTATGAAGTAATAACATCAGTATAACTCATATACTGATATGTTATTATAAGTATGAAACAACCCTATTTCACCATCTATCCATCCTACGGAAAACGAAATCACCGCACGTGCGTACGTACGGGAAACCGTCTCCACACCGTGGTGTAATCTATTTTCCACCACCACCTTAATTGAATCGGTATAATGGTGAAAATAAATAACTATATATAATTATTGTAAAGTTTTATTGATTCTTAAATAGTATACATACACTCGAATACAATTCCATGATCATGGGATCGATATCAGCACTTGTGCATATGTACGGAATACTGTCTCCACGATGTGATGCAACTCGTTCTACATGATCTTCATTGCATAATGATTATAAAAATGAATTTAATGAATTTAATGAATTAATATGATATATATTACACTAATAACATTATGAAAATGATTTATCTATAACCTAAAAAGAAAAATAAGAATTTATTCGACAAAACACGCATGAGAACAAAATGCAATAAACACCCGAATAACAAGTAATAATGAAATATTACTAATAAGAAGCTAAGAATATGACCATATATGATATCATAAAAATAGGAATGATTAAGGAATAAGTCAATAACATTATTTAAATCATTATACAGGAGGTTCGGACACTTACGAAAAAAAATCAGACCTAAGGTAAGGGACAATCTCGCAATATCAATTTTTATCCGAGATTGTTTATACTTCATAATTTACTAGGGGATATTTATCATCCACATACATGTTTCCTCATTATGTAATATTATTTATATCCTCGTATAATTGTTTAAAATTCAATTTTACCCTTCAGTGAGTGTTTAGTAAATGATATGAAAGGAATCTTTTGTCGTTTTTTGTACGAGGTACTTTTTGCATTTTTTGACATAAGAATGAGAAGAATGTTTTTTTAAATTATACGGCATGAATGGATTTTTTAGAACATTATATCCATGAAGCTTCCTTTACATGTTTTCAAGTTTATTTTTAATCAACTTATTTTAGTTCAAAATTATATTAAATGTTAAGAAAGGAAATTTTTTTTGAAGTAAAAAGGATATTTTCCTCATGAATGGAGTTCAAGTGTTTTATCAAAATTATTTTACATCTAAGATAATATAGGGTTCTGTTTCGATCCCTATTTTTACATTGATTTGATTATGTTATTATGGAATTATTTCTATGATGTCCTTTTGTCTAATATGGATTATGTTATGATGGCATGATTTTAAGATTCCCATTTTTATTACATGGGTTATGCGACGATGTATGATTTTTTATTTTGTGGCACACATAAGAATGGTATCACTATGAGATAGGTGGGACCTATATCTCCCTCCAATGCATTGGGTAATGATTTATATCCTATGAGATAGACATGGATGGAATGGAAGGTTAAACCGGTTTAGTGAAACATGACTGAAACGAGGAGTGAACTCAGTTCAGAAATGGACTTTGTCCGCTAAGATAGTCTTGGCTATGAGTCTTGACTACTAAGAAATAATTCTCTAGGATTATGTGTGTATGCCACAAAGTTTCATGTTTTATATTATGATTATTGGGATTACATTTCATTACTATGATTTATCCCATTTTATTAAATTATGATCTCTTTTGCAGGTTAAGATTTCCAAAATGTTATGTTCTTATGAATATGATGTGATTGATATTTCGTTTGTTTACCCTTACTGAGAATTTGAGCTCACCCTTTTGTATGTTTTCTTTCCCCAGGTCAGGAATAAGGTTATTAAGTAGGATATTCCAAAAGGGACTCTAGATATGACGAAATAAATGGAAGACAATGTAGATTCTTTATAAACTAGTTGTTTATGTTTCCCAGTTTCTAAAGACACTATACCTATACGGTCCTTGCATGGTTTTGTTATATGTAGTAATAAGTGTATTTAAATTTTGAAGTAATAACCTTGTTTGTATTGTATGGGTCATTATAGGCTCATCCCACTGGGATGTGGATGTACCTCGGCTCGCTTGTTGGGCACGACCTGCCGACTGGGCGGCCCGCCCGGGTGGTGCGGGGTCGGTCCCCCTCTCGAACGACACAAGCCATTTGGGTTAGAGTAATTTGATTTCCATGTGGCATCTCCCCCTACCAGTGTTGCCCATGGGGATGGGTCCCCCACCACTGTCATGGAATGATATCGTGGCCTGCCTAACTTGTTTGAGTTGAGTCTTCTGCTTTGTACATTGTGATTGAGATCATGATATGTGGTTTTCCCTTGTTGAATTCTGAGAGACCTTCAAGGGTCTTGGGGGCCCTAATGGGTACTGTTATTAACACCCCTACATGGTATTTTCCTGCTCATGGTTGTTTCTTCTGCAGATGATGGGATTACTTGACTGAGACTCTGGAGCTAATACCTAATGGTGGAAAGTGGTTAATTTTGACGTGGAGATATGCAGAGATGGGATGTCCCTAACCTTCAGGTATGATCCTTGGTGAACGATATCAGGATATGTTTTCTATTTTTTTAATAGTTTTATATTTTCAATAGGTCATGTATTTCAGACCCTTTACATTCAGTACACACTTTTACTAATACAACATTAAATTGTTGTTGCGTTTAGATGTGTTCTTGGATTGTGTGTTTGTATGGGTTTAAAAGGAAATGCATTTCCCGTTTTAGGGATACACCATTCCAATGCTAGTCGCCATCCCCGGGCCTATGGAATGCGGGATTGGGGTAGTCACGACACGACCTCGGGGGACGGTTCATAAAAAATGTTATCAAATGGGTGTTTTGTAAACAATTATTAAAGGAAAAATAAATCCACTTTCCAAAACCCCACAAACATCTGGGAATTTCATACGAATCATGGATCAACTCGTTTTGGTTGATCCGCACTCATCATTTTTTCACGAATAATGAAAATAAAAATAATTATATTTAATGAATAAACAAAATCTCCCACCTAGTAAATGGGGGAGACATCACGGTCATGGAGGGGGAATTTTCCTTGATTGATGAAGTTTCCGACATTCGTCAATCCCCGATCATTCTTGTCCAAGCATCCAATCTTTGTTAGTGGTAGATGCCTCGGTACATTTACAGAGGTTCCTCATTTTATGAATCCATGTCAAAACCCCCAAACCCTTTCTCCATCTAATTATAGGGGGAGGGTGAGTAATGAATAGAACTAATTAATGAGGTTCATTAATGAGTTTTTAATTAATGAACCTCTTCATTCCCAACTGTGTGATTATGCAACTGAAGAGTGAAGAAATAAAATTTCTTGAAAACCCATCAGTCCCACCACCACCTCTCAATAAAAGGTAGGATAATAAAATAACAATTTATATGTTATTTTATTATTTCTTGAAAATTCTCAAAAACCAACTTTTTCTCCCGACCTACTATGGTTGATGTTATGTCTCTCTTAAGCGAATCTTGGCGCTGCGGATTCAACTGCGCCCTCATAATTTTAATCCGATCACTAGTTCAAAATTTAGAAAATGTCACCCATGAATTTACTGAACATACCATAGAAAAAGTTAAAAATTCTATTATGGGCACACCGGGACTTAGTTCAGACGCCATCAATTTTTGTAGTCTCATAGTAATCCAAATAATTTAAAAAATAAATATGGAATTTCTGGGTCCATACATGAAAGGTTATCCAATAGGGAAAAATTATTAATGAAATGTCAATAGTAACCATCTAAACCAAAGAAACTAAATACCTAATTATGTTTATTGGCATAAGACATTCATGGATTTCCTTTTTCTTTACTTGATCAACTATGATTCCATCTATATATTCAACAAGGCGAAGAAAATTAATTTCCTAAATCCTGAATTCAAACTTCCAAAATTTGGCATATAACTCTTTCACTGAAAGAGTCTCAAGAATTACCCTAAAGTTATTCCCATGGTCTTAGTATATTTTATAATAAACCAAAATATAATAGATGAACACCAATACAAAATATTCATAATATCCCTTGAATACTTTTTTCATTGGATGCATAAAAATAAAGGGTGAATTAGTAAATCTAAATGGAATTACTATAAATTCATAATGTACTTACCTCATCTGAAAAATCTGTTTTGAATTTCATCCTTATTTAATCAGAATTGATGATATCCATAATAATGGTCAACCATTGAAAACTATTATGCACCTTGAAATTGATCAAATAAATAATCAATGTGAGGAAGATGATAATTTTTATTTTTTAAGATATAATTATTAATATTTAATCTTTAAAATAATCATGGATCCATCTTTCTTCTTAACTAAGAGATTATGGGATAAAAATGGGGAGACACTTGGAAGAATAAATCCCTTATTAATAAACTAATCAAGTTCTTTATTCAACTCTACTAATTCCACATTGGACATTCTATTGGTAGTCATTGACATTAGTCTTTCATTAGGTATTTTATCAAAAGAAAAATCAACATTATGCTTTTGAGGAATCCATGTAAATCTTCACAAAATGTATCTATGTGTTTCTTTATAGTATGTACATTCTAAATTTGAAGATTACGTTATTCATCCCAAGATGTTTTTTTCTTCCTCTATAAGATTTTCAGTTAGTAAAGCTATTGGATGTTGATCTAGATAAGAATCAGATAATGATATTTTTTCACAAAATATATGAATTTCTAAATCTTCTTCAAAAATAGTAATTTTCATCTTCTTGGTATAAATTTTGAAATCATATTTTGAAATCCAATACATACCAAGGAATATATAAAATTCAACAATAGTCTTGATGATAAGATCAAAATATAAAGAAAGATTCTGTTTAATAAGAGGGGCTTCCAAACTCATAGAAATTAAATTGAGACTTCCAATTGTAGTTTTGACATAAAAATCTCTTATTAAATCAAGATTAAAATATATATTGTTTTTGAAAAATTTGGAAGATATAAAAGAGTTTATAATATAGAATCAAATAAAGCACTGGAAAATTTTGAAGAGGTGACTAATGTACCTACCACAACATTATTGGGAACATCTACTCCAGCTTTATTCATTAAATAATATTTTCCCTGATTATTATAAATAAATCCAATTGATAGTATGTACACAATTGAAATAAAAATTAGGTTCATAATATTAAAATAATCCTCAATGATGTCAAATAGAGATGAAGTTCCTAGTAAAGAACATATCATCAATCAAATAGATCGATTATGAGTTTCTAATATAAATCCACATCAAATAAATTGAAATAATATATATTAAAATAAAAATTAATCTCAAACATAGCCTCATCATGGTATAATAAATAATATATATGTTTAACCATATGAATGATCATTGGATTAAGAAATCTCTTACCTAGTGATTTCCAATAGCTGATTATGAATTTAAATTATGTTTAATGATTTAAATCATTTAATTAATTTATAAAAAACCACATTCATATTTATGATATCATATATGATCCTATTATATCATCTTATAACTATTTTGTTAAAAATATTTTACTACTATCGCTGTTTCAGGTTTTAACTGGATCATTTTCCTATGAATAATTTGTCAGGTCATTCGTGGTTCTTGTGCTTATGATATTGTTAAAACAACTCCAGAAATATTTTAATGATATAAATATAATATTTAATTATTATATGTAGTTTTTTAAACATTATTAAATTTGTGAACATGGAAAATAAATCACATCAAATTGTGGAAACAATATGTCGTACGTATACATGAGTGATGGTATCATTCCCATAATGGTGAATAGTTACAGAAGTGGAAGTGATATTAATTTTTTAAAAATAATTATCCTGTAATAATTATAATATATATCAATTATTTCCATCATTTTACCCCTCCATGTATGGTGGTGAAATAAAATAAATTAAACAATGGTGTGGAGATAGTAAGTCATACGTATGGACACACAATTCTTTCGATTTCCATGGGATCAGTAAAAGAAATAATATGGTTATCCCATAATCATAATGACATATAATAATATATATTACTATTTTTAAAAATTTATCCTCGATAAACCACATGGAGATAGAGACTAATAAGAAATTAACTTGAATGAGTTGGTAAACACGATTACCTCTTCTTCAGTAGACTACCTTTTGATCTCTTAATAACGGATCTATAGTTGGACTTTTTATAAGATTAAGACCTATTGAAGTTGTATATGTTATTTTAGGAGATAAATATTTTTTTATGGTATATAAGTCTCTATTTGGAGTTAATATGAGAGGTAGTAGTTACCATTTTATAGTTTAGGTGAGGGAAAATTTTGGATACCCTCCCACTATTAAATTAATATGACATAAATATCAATTCCAAATGGCTCCAAAATGAGTTATTTCAAAGATAACAAGAATATGGGTCGAAAAAACTCATCCACTAATTTGTATACAATTAGAGGTCACATTGTTTCTGATATCTTTTGGTTTCAATCCAAATTTAATCTCTTTAACTCTCACCATGATAATATGGTTTTTTACTCTTTGAGGGATAATATAATTAATATAAAATCCAAAACAATTCCATAAATGGAAAATATATTACATTTTAAACCTTATAATGATCATTTTTCTTATTTTTATACATTTCTAAACTCTATATCATTCAATAAAATATTATTTATTTTGATATATCATTAATGTCAATTTGGAAACTATTCATTACTTTAACATCAAAAAACCTAAAAACAACAAAATAAATTCGAGAAAAATATTTTAATACATCCCTAAAATTTATAATTAATATATAAAATTATTTTAGGACAATAATTATCTCATAATATTTTTATTTTAATATTTTTATTATCATTTAATTAATTTTTCCATTTATTAAACAATTACTACATCAATATTGTGATAGAATTTAACAAAACTGTTTTTATCAAAAAAATGATAATACATTACAATGATATAGATACATATTTTATATTCAAAATGAATATTTAGGGTCAAATATATATTCATAATTAACACATATTAAAAATGACATATTGTTTAAAAATATGACCATGACATCTTTGACTTTTCCTTAAATAAAATAGTATAAACATCATACTCTCATCCAAGAGGCATAAAATTGTTATAATTAATAAAAATTGATGATTATGGTTGATTAATACACATTGAATAAAATTTTAACATGTTTTATATTAATTTTTTAATCCTTACCATTTTATTTTTACCCTTAATTACAAAATTTACCTTTTGTCTTGATAACAAAAATTACCAAGGTTAATATTCTGATTGGCCAAAAATAAAAAAAAATTGTTCACTAAATTTAAAAATTATAAATCCAAATATGGAATCCATTTTTAAAAAAATAATGTAATAGAATTTTAAGAATATAATTTATAATCAATCCTTCCAAACTCTATGAAAAGTAGTTTTTGAGAAAAATGCTCTTTTAAATATAAATTTTTTTTGAAAACAATTTCAACCATGAAATCAATTCCAATGAACATAATTATACTTTTAATTATATAATATAAATATTTTTACTTTGAAACCAACTTAACATTGTCCTTTTAAATAAAAATTATTTTGTTTTATAAAAAATCAATACTTCTTACTATTAATTATAAAATAAATATTTTCTCAAAAATTCCAAATAATTACCCTATGAAAGTTCTGACATTCATATTTTAATAAGTGAATTTTATTTTTTGAATTATTTTTTATAAAAGTGTTAAAATTTATTTTTAAAAAATTTGATCTATTAAAATATGAAAAGAATTCCCTTAGAAAAATAAATCTATTTATACGTAAAATCATAAATTATTTTTATGTTTTTATTATTATATATATTTGATGAATGTCAACAAAAATTATTGAATATATCTTATATAAATTCTATAATATGGTTTGTATTATTCAATCTATCTAATTTACAGGATAGGTTATAGTAATATTTCATTGTTCGTTTAAGCTGGGTGTTGTGTTCAATGTAATCTTTCGAAGAAATTAAAATTATTTAACGTTGGATACCATAAAATTTTTGAATGTTATAATCATACCCTATTTTAAAATTATCATCTGAGAAATTTTCATTAATATTACCTTTTAAACAGATGAGGTTTTTGGTTCTTATAACATCCTTAGTTTCCCACATAGCTTTCTAATTTTTATATTTTTTCCAATGGAAACATACTAGTTGAGTCATATGATTCATCAAAACCTACTCTCTTGTGTTAATAATCCTTATCGGATCTCTAAAGTAATACAGTTCTAGTTAAAATTAAATTTCTTCATGGGTGATTACATGAATTTCTTCTATCATAAACATAATTAACATTGATTTGTGGAACATATCATGAACATTGAATAGACTTGTTATAATTACAAATCGGTAAGTTACAACTACAATTAATTATAGAATTTATATTGGTCTTATGTTCCTAGGACTCAATTTCCCATGTTTAATAGAATTCATTACACCCTTCCATGGAGATACTTTTATAAATAAATGATCTCTCACATGAAATTCTATATCCTTTATTTGGAAGTCTGTACAACTCAGTTGACTAAGGTGAGCTACTTTAAACTGAGCCTGACTAGTCTTTACCTATTTCAGGGCTTCCTTAATAAGTTTAGAGCCAATATTTTTCCATTCATTTACTTCTTCCCAAAAAGATGGAGTGTGTCATCTCCTACTATATATTTCTTTATACGATGACATTTTAATACTTTAATAGAAACTAGTATTGTAGAAAAACTATAACAATGGTAAATATGAATCTCACATAACATTAATTCCACGTTAAATTGATCTAAATATTCCTTATAATTATAGAGTAGTTCATTAAGATGGTCCATCAGTTTAAGGATAGTTGGTAGTGCTCAAATAAAGCTCTCTACATAGGACTTTCTGAAGACTCTCCCAATCTTTTGATGTTAAATGGGGGTCTCAATCAATGGAAATTGATAGAAGTGAAACATTAAACCATATAACATTATTAATATAGAGTATTTATTGGTGACCAATAGGTAAATATTCTCATATAGAAATTAAGAGATCCAACTTATTGTGGGGATAATCCATAACCCATATTGTATCATTATTTCTAGCAGTCATTCTAATCTAGGGATGAAGTAAATATAATTGTAATCACATTTCCACATTGGAATAGGTATAGGTTTCATGAATCATCTAGGTTATTTTTTCTTAGGCTTCACGTGTTGAAAAACTAGTCCCCCTGATACATTGTTAGAAGTTTCCCTCTTCATATTATCTTACAAAAAATGTTCCTACGGATCCATATACATCTGGGTAGTACGAGGGTGTACATAGAAATTTTATCTAAGATCATCATTAAATAGTTCCAATTTTTCCTTGGTATTAATGGAATGTATAACCTCTTTTCGTATTTTAGAACACTATATTGAAAAACAATCTTTCTATTTTTTCCTCCTTCATACGTATAAATTTATTATAAAATCCCTAGTCCTCTGATTAGGATATTTTTATATATTCTAATAAATATTTTTTTTTCATTAATATGAAAAATAAATGGTGTTTACCCTTCCTTAATAATTAATATATCCATCATTATTAAATCCACGAACATATTATATCTCTAAATCCTCATTTGGGTAAGAATCCCATGACATTTCCTGCTTCATGCGTCTTCTACATTTTTTTATTTTCCCGGGTGGTAGTGTATTGAGAAATCATAATCCAGGAGTAAGTAGATCCATCGTATTTTCCTCATGTTGAGTTCTTTTTTTGTAATGATGTATTTAAATCTCTTGTAATTTGAAAACATCTCACATCGTCCACTATAAAGATATTGTCTCTATATTTCAAAACAAAAGATTACTTCTCTAAATCAACATCATGTGTTGGATAATTTTGTTCATCAAACTTAAACTATCTTGATTCTTATATAATAACATTATCATTTTTCATAAGTAAAAAACCCAGTCCTTTCTTTGATTCGTGAATTTATATCACAAACCCATCATTTCTAGATGGTAGACTCAAAATAGTTATATTGACCAATCATCTCTTTAGTTCTATAAAACATTATTCAAATTCATTTTTTCATAAAAATTTAACATCTTTTCATGAGATCATGGTTTATGGGTAATCCAATTGGAAAAAATTCTAATCAAAAAATTGATAGTGACCAACTAAACAAATAAAAATACGTACCGCAGTTATATTCTTTAACGTAGGCCATTAATAATTTCCTTTATCATTATATGATAAACTATGAATCCATCCTTGGGGAAAATATCTAGAAGAAAAGAAATTTCAAAAAGACATATTTCATAGTTGTTAAATTTTATATATAAATATTTATTTATAACTGTCTTATGAATAATACAAAAGTGATTCTCATGGTCTTCATATCTTTTAGAATACACCAGAATATCAAAAATAAACACCACAAAAATAGTCAATATATTACTTGAATACTTTGTTCATTAGATCCATAATAACGAATGTTTCATTATTTAATCCAAATAGATTTAATTTAAACTCTTAATTTCCAAAACTCATTGAAATAAATTTCTATGGAATGTGTTCTTTAATTATGCACAATTGGTGATACCCTGAAGAGAGGATAATCTTAGAAAAATGTTTATCTCTACGAAGTTTATCAAATAAATCATCAATGTGAGGTTGAGGATACATGTAATTTTTCATAACAAAATTGATGTCCCTATAGTTAATGCATGAACTCATGGATCAATCATTCTTATTAACAAAGTGAATAGGGGATCCACATTGAGAAACACTAGGTTGAATAAATCCATTTTTTCCCAAATCCTCTATTTGTTTCTTTATCTACACTAATTCCACAGTGTCTATTCTATTGGGAGACTTTGTTGTTGGTCTTATATTTGATATTAAAATAGAGGAAAACTCAACATCACTCTATAGGGGTGTCCAGGTAATTCTTTAGAAAATATATCAATTTATTCCCATAAAATTAGTACATTATCAATTTAAGGATTGCCTTCATTATCACAAGATATTTTTTTCTCTTTATCACCTCAAAATTTATTAAGTAGGACATTAATAGGTGGATCTACATAATAATTAAATGAAGAAGTTTCTTCTCTAGATATGATGAATTATACATCTTCTTCCCAAATCAGAATTTTATTCTTATTACAATAAATTTTAGTATCATATTTTGAAATCTAGTCTAAACTAATGATTAAATCAACTTGAACCAATGTTTTGATGATAAGGTCTAAACATAAATAATTTTTTTGTTCCATAAATGGTAAACCCCGATAAATATATGTTTCTTTGAGACTTCCCTTTGGAGTTCTGACTGAAAACTCCCTTATTAAATCAGAATGGAAAGGCCTAATTTTCATGAATAAATAGATATATATATAAAATAGTAAAATGATCAAGAATAAAATTAATATTTGGGTAAATATGAAGCTATGATTAATTTACCTACCACCACATCATTGTGTACTTCTACTTCATCTATAGTGATCACATAAGCTTTGTGATCTCCCATTGGCCTCTTCTGTGGAAGATTTTATTGATTCATGGTACAATGATTTGAATAATTATCTATTTATTTATAGTTAAATCATTGAGATATATTTATTTCTTTCTTCCCCTTCAATTAATTAGATTAATTATTGTTACCCCAGTATTATAAAAAACTACCATTCCCTTCAGTTATTTTCTAGGATGATTCATTCCACAATTTTTTATAATGGTAATTGCTTTTCCCCTCTTCTTATTTGTTATTATAACTTTTCCATGGTTACCATATGACATTTTATTCCTTGTTTCCCTTGAAAATCTAGTATTTAGATACTTCCTTCTTAATTTTTATAGAACTTAACACTATTTCATAATATTATGAAAATGTTTGAGAAGTATTTCCTTCAAGGAATTCAATTTATAAATTTAAATAAATCATTACTATTTATTTTTATAACGTAGGTAATTTGTATATTATCCGAGTACTCTTTTTAAGGTTTCCTCATACTCTACAACACACAAATTTTTATTGTTCTTTAATCTAATGAATTGTATCTTTATATGAGTTGGTTTCTCATGATGGACATATTTTTCAAATAATGCTTCTTTAAAATTTATCTATTCCATGTGTTCTATTTAATATTCCCCCATATTTTTCAAGATCAATATCCACCATTGATTTACTTCTCCCACGAGGTAATAAACTATTAGTAGTACCTTTTACCTTTCATAACATCCAAATCGATAAATATAATTTCAAGGAACTTGATCCTTTTTAAGGATACCACTAATTTAGTCATCCCACTAAATGATTATGGATTAATCCAATTAAAATGATCCATCATAGGTGTATAATGTCATGAATAATGTTTTTTCTCAATTAGAGAAAAGTTATTCATCATAACTTGAGTAAAATTATATAATTTGGTTATGATATTCTTAGATACAACACCAAGTGTGTTTTATTTCTTAGTGTGGAAATCCCAAAATTGCATACGTGTATTTATTCCCTTCCATACATTTGAAGCCATCATGAAATAATGGAAAAACTGAGTTATATCATTATCATCATTAGTAATGATCCAAAAAATAAAAATTTATCAAATATTTAATGTTTCAAAATATTATAATGAATTATTATAATTATCATGTTATCTATGTTTATATGAAATCTATTTCCCGTGTATTTTACAAAAATTTCTCTATTACCAACTGTAACAACCCCAACTCCAAAATATTGGGATTAGTAGTTAACATATTACAATAACATGGATATAAGGGATCACATCATGAACGATTAATCAATTTAGTATTCATGAAGTACTAGATACATACAAGGTCCCCTTATTACATTATTAATTAATAATATGACATAACATAGTTAATTAAACTATATTCTAGATAGTTATTCAAATATTTCATCATTATAACCCCAGAAAGGGAAAAAATAAAAGTATGAGATGAAATTCTATGTAAGGGTTAAAAATAAAATATTCATCAATCATTAATAAGTGAAGCATATTCAGCATGGAATAATAAATATGGAAATGTAAATAAATGAATACACATTCCATTTAATCTATAGCTATATAATTAAAGAATCTGGAGATAATAATATTTTGAAAATATCATGGAGAAGAATAAATGAATTCTTAATGAATGAAATTCTTCATTATTAGACATAATGTCTTAGTAACATGATACATCAACCCTAAATACATTTTATAAGATGGTTGAAAACTGTAGGTCAAAAATCATTTAACTTGGCTATCTAATTTCTCTCACGAGACCTATCAATGCGTCATGGGGTCATATAATACCTATCCCCTCTCATACATCTTCATTTTTATTATAAACCAAAAACATTTTTTATGAAACACTAAGAAAACTCCATAAAAACAAGGTTGTTAAAGGTTAAATAAATCCTATTGATATTTTTATAATTAATAAGTTCCCAAGAAAAAGAAGTTACTGATGTTTCTAGTTCATCTTTTATAAGGTCTTCAAATCGACTCACTAGTCTGTCCCATGCTTGCGTGTATTACTCTTGGTTGATTTTCCCCACATTGAGATTTTTTATGAGGATACTATTCTTCTTTTCAATCAAGTCCATCTATTCTCAATCGATGTCCACACAAATGGTCCTTTCCACCATTTTACTACCATCATATTTTGAGGCATTAGTCACATGGGATTCCTTAATTTCTTCTCCATAATGCAGTAGTACCTCTATGGGTTTCTCAACATACATGAATGTATTCTACAGTACATCCCTAGTGGGAAATTCCCCCTTGACTGCATCTTCCACAACCCCTGCTCAAACTGCATTTCCATGTAATATGAGAACATATTCCCCCACATGGTCCTTCACTTTCCTGGTAGAGCTGGTCTCCATTGGTTATGGTGGAATGAATAATATGTGCTTCATTTCTTACTTCCACACCAGCCCTTCCTCCTCCTAGGGCTGAAAGTGTTGCAACCATAAAAAGCTTGAGCACAGACTCCTTTCATATGGCAAGATGATTCATCACCAGACTCCTCCTATGGGATACCTTGATCCCCATTGCAAGGTACTGTCCGATTAGCCTCCCTGTTCTTCCCTTCATCCTCTATACTCCCAAAAAGATTACATAGGTTAATATATGGCAACACACTCCTCAAGCATGACCTGATCACTTGATAAGGCTCAATATAGGGACCTGCAAATCCCGTTTTCTTATGTCTTGCAAGCATATCCTACCTATAATAAGTTGACTTGGGGGGCTTTAGTCCTTCCTCAGTGCCCATTAGAGTTCCCACAGCTGGCTTAGAATCACTCCCTATCAAGATCACCACTCCTATTATGCTGGATGAAACTAGGGGATCAACCAAAACCTATCTTAAGGGACCGTCCTCTTCATCTCTATTAAGACTGAAATCTTGTTTTAAATGGAAAAAAATATTCACAATCCACGGCTCTTCCTCTTTTACCATCTCACTCTTTGTTGAAACTATTGAAACCATGGAACACCACTGATAGAGCTGGCACTCCCAGAAGATAGACTCAGTGACTGAAAATTTTAAATAATCTATCGCCTTTGAAGTAGCCTTGTGCACCGCCTCATACTCACCCAGACCATCACTATCAAGCACCAGGACTATGGGATCAACCTACACCTCTAATCCCTCAGATGTACTGGTCACAGTTTGCCTAACTTGGATCCCATAATGGAACCAAGAATCCAAATGGCCAAGCCTATGGCATCATAAGTAGAATGTTTTCCATGATTCAAAAACCACCCTCTATTTCCATAAGAACTCTTCTCCTACCAAAATCGACAGCCACCCCACTAGAGGAATTGAAACCCCAACCTCAACACATAAAAGAGGTAATATAGGATGGAGAAATACTGTCATGCAATCATTTAATCACAAAAATTATCTAACCATATTCCCTATGATAAGTATAGTAGAATGGTTCTGGAAATGGAGTGGTAGATTGGAAAAGCTTAACCACACCGCTGACGAAGGTGGGTCGTGATTGATGATGAACTCTAAATACCATTGAAAGGGTAGAATGTTGCATCTGTTGAAGACACGAGGAGCATCGGATCAGGCGGCGAACATACCGTCCTCTAAGGAGAAGTGGATCATTAATTGGCACTGATCGAGAAGACCCATCATCACTCGATCTTGAAGACCCCATGAATCAAAGAAAAATCTATCAAATGTGTCCACCGAGGGATGAAAACCCCTAAAACGATCCACCAAAGTCGATCTGTGATGTCTCATAGCTGCGTTGAAATCCATTCCAGAAATCATGATCTGGGGATATCCTTCATGAAGGTCAGGAACCATAGGGAAAAGAGGGATCGATGGGAAAGGAGGGAGGAAGGACGGGTTAGTGAAAGGGGTGAAGGGTGGAATCTTGAATGAGGACGGGAGATAGTTCACACATCCCCCCACCGGGGAGGATGGGGCCGCAGCTACAGACATCTCCTCTAGGGGATCGCCGGCGAAGGGACAGGAGCCTCATAAGCTGAATTCAAAAAAATCCCAATTTTACTGAGAACATTTCATTACAACAAGTCCATAGAATTAATCACATGTAGGATAATATATTTAATTAATGAATCTGTATTTGTAATTAGAAAATATTTTTATTGAGTAGAAGATACACATTTAACATAATTTTCCCAATTAATAAAATAACATTAGAAGTAAAAACCACATATAAAAATGGTATACATAATAAGAAATAATCAAATACATGATACAATATTTATGTATATTTAATGTAAATGAAATTCTCAGTGAATGAAGATCAAAAATATATAAATAGATAAGTATGTACACCATAGAAAATAATTAGGTGCATAATATTAAAAGGTATTTTAATGTAGTGAAATTGAGATGAAGTCCCATGCAATGATAATATAGACAATAAAATGAATAGATTTTTTGTATCTATGAATCCACATAAAAATGTTTAATTATAATATAATTAAATTAAATTAAATTTCTCACATAACATTATCCTAACATAATCAATAAAATATAAGTTTAACATAATATATGAAAATTAATATAAGAAATTACTTACCATGCTCTTTCCTATAGTTGAACATGATTAAAACTCCTATATAATGATTTAAAGCAAATTATTAATTTATACCATGACCGTTTTTTATTTATGACATCATATATGATCCTATTATATCATTATGTGACTTTTTTGTTAATAATATTTTATTACTACCCGTGTTTTGGTTGTTAACTGCTTCATTTGCCTCTTCATGATTTGTACTACAAATCTCAGTTCTTTGGAATATGACATATTTTAATCATCTAAAGAATTATTCTAATGTTATAGATATTATATTTAATCATTAAATATAGTTTTATAACAATTATTGAATGTTTGAACTAGGGAAATTAATATCATCCCATCATGGAGATGATAGGCCTTACGCATTCACGAGTGACAATATCATTCCATTAATAGTGAAAGGTTAACAAATTGGATGGTATATTATTTTTTATAGAATTAATATCACTTAAAAATTATCATTTTATCTACTATTTCCTTCATTTTACTCATCCAATTAAGATTGTGATAAAAGAATTTACGCCTCAGTATGGAGATAGTACAATATATGTGTGCATATGTGGTGATTTCATTTTTTAATGCACGGGTAAAAGATTGAATATGGTTCTACAATAATCATAATAAAATATAATAATATTTATAACAACTTATTTATTACATTATCATGAAAAAATTACCCGAAGAGTAAGTAGTAGGAAGAATTAACTTGAATGTGTTCGTAAACATGATTACCTCTTCTTCAGCCGAATTTCATTAGATATATTCTTAAAGAATCCAATGATTTCTTTTTTAGAAGACTATGACATCTACAATATGTAAAACGATTTTTATAAGGGAAATGGGTAGGGTTAGGTCAATCTATAAGGCTCAATTTTGCGTGAATAAGTGAGGGAGTAGGTACCCTTTTGTATATGAGGTGAGGGGTGCTTTTGGAAACACTCAAAATATAAATAAATATAAATTATTTTTAAAATTAGAAACAAAAATAAATTATTTTTAAGATAAGATTAGTATGGGTCAAAAAAATATCATCCATTAATTATTATTAAATTTAATATTATAACCTCTACCTTATCGATTAGTTTCATCCCTTATTTCATCCATTTTATTCTTACATTGACAGAATGGATTTTTAATCTTTTAGGGTGGTTATAGTTACTATAAAATTAAAAAATACCCATAAATGAATAATTGAAGATATTTTAATCCATATCCAAATTATGTTTAAAAAATTAATATTTCACTAATTTTTTTATAAATTATTATTTGTTTTTAAGTATCATTAATATAAACTTTTACATGATCGAATAATTTGACTTCTAAAAATATATAAAACATAATAAATTTACAAAAAATTATTTAAATAAATTAAAAAAATATTAAATTCATCTAAAAAATCATTTAAAACAATAATAAACTCAACGTATATTTATTTTAAAATTATTAACATCATTCATTTGATTTTCCCATTAATTAAATAATTGATGTATTAGCATTGTGTCAGAATTTACGGTAATTATGTTATCACTAAAAATTATAAATAAATTTACATGATGTAGATACATATTTATATTTAAAATGACAATTTATATCAAAATATATTTTATGAATAACCCTATATTAAAAATCACATATTTATTAGAAATATTATTATGTCATCTTTTTCTATTCAATAATTAAAATATTATAAATGTCATTCTATCATAAAAGTTGAATCCGAAGGTGATAATTTCTATTATTGGATAATTATGGTAAAATTTAAATCATCCAATAAAATTGGAATAACTATTAAGGATAGTTTCTTATCCTTATCATTTTATTATTACCCTTAACTACCACATTTTCCCATTTACTATGGTAACAAAAATTACCAAGGATACTATTTATATTATTCAAAAAAAATATTTGCTAAATTTAAAAATTATGAATCCAAATTTAGAATAAATTTTTTGAAAAATAAAAATAATGAACTTTTAGGGTTTAATTTTAAATTAAACCATAAAAACACAAAGAAAACCAGTTTTTCAAACAAATGAACTATTAAATATAAAAATATTGTGTATAACAAATTGAACCAAGAAATTTCTTCTAATGAAAATAATTTTATTTTTAGTTTTATAATATATATAATTTTTTTTAATCCACCATATACTAATAAATTAAAATACCCTTTTATATTAAATTGAGTATTTTTTAATATTCACTTGAAAATAGATATTTTCCGAAAAATACATAAAATTCACCCTATGCAATTTTGAAGATAAAATTTTTAAAATAAATTTTATTTTAACAAATATAATTTTTTAGTGTTAAAAAAATAATTATAAAATATGTGATCCATTACATGTATAAAATTGTATTTAGAGAAATATATCTTTTTATGCGTGAAATTGGATTTATTCTTATCTTTTGCTTATAAATTATATTGGATGAATGTAAAAAACATTTGATTGAATATATAATATATAAATTTAATAAATTGGTTAATAATATTCATTCCCTCTATTTTAATGGAAAGGGTTATAATATTTTTCTAATTGTTTATTGAAGATGGTTGTTCTGTGCGACGTAAGCTTTCTATGAAATTGAATTTATTTAAGAAGATAAATACCATAAAATATCAAGGTTCAATATCATTAATGGATAAAACATTTATGAATTAGTGGTTAAAACATATAGTTTTATTCTATTAAGTGTATTGAACCTAAAGTTGAAAATGTGTTATCATGTTCCATACATAAATATTAATTTTACTTCTTTATCTTGTTTGGACAAGTAGTGATTTTCATTCATTATTAATAACCTGCCTAATTATATATATAAGATTGACATATTTTTTTAAAATTGGGAATATAATGGGTGGTATAGATTTTTTGGATGTCAATAATCTAATTTATATCTTTTATAACAAGAAGGTAAGGGTTGGGTCTAAACCAACATACCTCTGATATTGTTTCCTTGGAAATAATAATTAAAAACATGTTAAAATAACCCAAAGAGATGGATTGTTGGTCACATTAAATTATTAATTTATTGATAGATGTGAATCATGTCTATTGAGAATATAAAAAATTCACCATTTTATAGAAAAAGTGAGAGGTATAGAAGACTATCGGATCCCATGCAGAGTGATGTATGTGAAAAATGAGTACTTAATAAATTATTGGTTTTAGGTATTTTTTAAATTTACTAATGACTTTACTCAGTATGGGTATGTGTTTATGATGAAACAGAAGTTTGAAATTTTTGGAATGATAAAAGAGTATCAGATTGAACTACAAAATCATCTAGGAAGAACTGTTAATTTTCTCTACTCAGATCATGGTAGTGAATATTTGCGCCAAGAATTCATAACTCTTCTAAAATATTATGCATTTTTTTCATATCTCACTCCTACCTAAACACCACAACAAAATATTGTATCTAATATGAGGACTCATAGCTTTTTAGACATATTTTTATTGAATATAAGATTATGAGACCTTCTAATATGGTTTCGGGGTTATACTATGGAGGTTGTTTTATTCTTAAGAGACTAAGTACTGTATAAGGAATTCATAAACATGCCATAAGAGATATAGAATGAGAAATGTAATTATTTATTATATGAGTATTTGGGCATTTAATGAATTGATAATACTATGTTTCAAAAAAGCTATAAAAAGATTTTTTTATTCATGGATATTACATATTTTTAAAATAATATTCATTATAAATTTTATTTAAAAATGTATGAGGACTGTGATAGTTTAGTGCCATTGTAAACATGTAGCTAAATATTATTAATTCATTAATGATCCTCAATGTATCCAATTATGATATCCCCCTTTATAAATCTTACATAAAACATTTCTTCATAACATTGGAAGAGGAAGCATAAGAAAGGGTGGTCTCAAATGATCAGTATGGGTAAATAATGGAGATACATAAGAATAACATTAAAATATAGATATGATAAAATGTGAATAACATTTGGATAACATACTCTACGTAACAAATATCATAGTCCGAAGTCATGGAATTATTCTTTTTATCTTATAAGAAATTAATCATAAGATTATCAAAGAACATAATCTATGATAGCATAAAATTTTCATAAGACATAGAACTGTGACATAAAATTAATTGTAGAAATATTTTTTCAAAGTAGTTAAGGGTCATTGTAAAAACCTAAAAGGGAAATCCATGTGCGAGACACTCCCACATCCCTAGCAATAACCCTTTCCTAATTATTAAATTTTTTCACCCCTAGAAAAATCAGTGTATTCAAGGTTCACTCCCAATACTATCATAGTAGACAAATTCCCATACCAAGACAAGTCTCCTTCCCATAACAGTATTTTAAATCTCATTAGATATAAATCGTTACCCAAATAATTAGAGGGAGATATTGGTCTCACATGTCTATGGTTATAACCTATCCATTTTCCATAGTTATAACTAACCATTGTCCTTGGTTAAAATGTTACCGCCTCCTCATAATGAAAATCATACATATTTTTTGTCATATTATCACATAATTTTCATCATATCATATCAATGAAATAAAAAGGCTTTCATAAACTTTTCCTCATATCATAACATGTGGAAAATAGGTATGTTTTATTATAATTTCATAATTTCATCATAGAATAACTTTGAGAAAATTTATTCTCATAATAAACATATCATTGAATAACCCGTGGAAGTGAAACAGGTGTCATAATAATCATTTCATCAGAAACATAAACCATTCATAGAAATAATAGGAATATAATCCTTCATTCATATCACTGGTATAATATAAATAGTATCAATGTATTCCACCCCAGAAGATGAGATATTTTAAAAGATAGCTCAGATCACTTCTTAAAGAAAATAATCATTCTTTGAAAATTAACTTTTAAAACCTAATTTTTTTCCAAAATCCTATTATTTGAAAATTACATTGATAACATGTAAAGAAATCTTTAATAAAAATTTATATATTTTAATGAGAAAAATATCGTTTCCAAATTGAAGAAAAAAACTTATTTATAATAAATATTATCAAGAATATTTTGTTTGACATTTTCCTTGAAAACATATAAATGTATCCTAAAAGGAGTGGTTGTTCAAAAATTTGGGAAATTGTTTTCAGGTTGTATGCGTTAAAATGAAGATTACATTCACATTTTTGGTAAAATAAAAACAAACATTTTTTGGAAAATGAAATGAAGTTTCCTATCAATTTTTCTTAAAAGTAAAACATATGTTAAAATGAATTTCATAAATAATTTTTCAAAAATATAAAACACCTCTAAATACATTTTTAGAAAATATAGTTTTGGATGAAAAATAATTCTGACTTAAGAGTAGAATGATGTTGGATTTTCTAAGAAATCTCAATTATTTTAATTAAAAAATATTAAAATGGTACTATTAATTAAAGATATCATGAATGTATAGTTGTGATGATAATTCAAGATATTTATTAAGAGTTAGATCATGATATATTCACATTATATACTTGATCATAAAAAATCCTGATAAATGATGAGATTGTTACCTAAAACCCTCAATACATTCATTACATTGAATCATAATCCCCTTGATGGAATAACATAAAATGAAACATAAAAATGTCACGAGTATAAATAAATTTATCATATTAGTGTCATAGGGGTTGAATGAACACATCATTAAAAAATATATGTTCATAACATAACATATGTTTCATAGTAGGAAAATTGGGACAAAAATATCTTATCACTTCTGTAATATTTTGAAGTCATAATCCCAAATAATGAATATAATCAAATGAAATGGTAAATATCATGGAAATAATGGTATTAAAGATATAAGATGTCAAAGGTGTAGTATATACAACACAAAAAATAACGGAGTGGTGAATATGTATCCTAGAAATAAAAGAGATTCTAGAAATCTATTACCTGATGTCTTGACTTCTGTCTAACATATTCAAACATCCTGATTAACATATTAATGTTTATTAAAAATATATTATAAAAAATTATTTATATATATAATACCACATATGATTTTCACATTGCCTTTTGTTACATATTTTATAACAATTCCATATTGGAGATATGTTTTAGGTAATAACAGCTTTGTTTTTAATATATGTTTTTAATTGTTATTGTTGGTCCTTTTTCATTGATCCTGATTTTTTAATCTACATAATTTTAACCATGTTATAAATATTATATATAATTCTTATATATGTATTTATAGTAATTTATTAATTTTATTGATGGAAAATGAAACAAGCAGTTCAAGAAGACAATAGGTCATACATATGCATGAAAGATGTTTCCATTTTTAGGTCAGATTGAATCCATGATAGTTATATGATATATTACCATTATATAATTATTTTATTTTAAAATATATCAGTTATTTTAATTAAACCTATCCTCTATACCTCCCATATAAAGTATGAAAAAATCAAATTTCTTTGGGAGATGGTAGTCTGTTGTACACACAAGGTCCATTATTTTATTCCCACAAAATGATAATCATAATGGTGTGTGTGAAATAATAATACCATAAGCATAATAATATAATAAATATCTAATATATACAATAAATATATCACTACAACCATCCTTTATTGGTGGTAATGGTAAAAAGAAAATAACATCATTTCGTGAGGTGGTAGTTCGTTATACACACACATGATGATTTTGTAACTCATTTGATATAAGTGGAGATAGTTATAGGTAATTCCCTTAAAATAACAACATATAAGTTTATTGAAGATATTAAGGTTATTATATAATCCTTTTATAAAATTAATTTAAATATCTTGTGGAAAAAATAAAATCAAAATGCTCTTTTATGACGTTACCATGCTTTTGGGTATCCTCTTTAGGTTTTCCACAAAACCCTTTCTATAATGAATTTATGTAAAAAATAAAGATTATAAGATTATAGGATTTAATTTTTTAGGTGATTTTTTTTGGTTTTTGGGTGATTCAAAATGTTTTTATGGTTTTAGTAATATAAGAGAGTGGTGGATTTTTATAAGTGGGGGAGAGGACAGAATTGGTATTTTTTAAAACAATTGAGTGATCCCACATTTTTCATGACATAAGGGTCCAAAATATGTCATTATAAAATAATAGATATGTAATGGTTGAAATATTGAAATAAAATAGTTTTTATATAAGTGTTTAGTTCATTTTTCCTTTTATCTTCTTAGTTTAACACCCCGATATTTTTTACCTTAACCATTGTAATTAAATTTTATTGAATTCATTATTCATTTTGTTGAAAAATATAAGTTAAAAATAATATATAATATAAATTTCTCTGAATCCAAATATGAAATCTTTTTTTTCCAAATTCTATTTACACAAGTGAAATTGTTAAATTCAAAATTAATCATCTAGACATGATGAGAATGAAGATTTTTTTCAAAAATTAAAAAAACTTAAATTATATATTATATTGTCTCCAATGACATAAATTTTAATAATTGATTTATAGTTAAACCAATTTAATTTTGAAAAAAAAACTTAAATACAATTTAACATTATGAATAAGTTAAATGAAAAGCTAGTTCTCAATTAAAAACTAGTTTTTACTAATCTTTATCAAAAAATAAAAAAATGGAAATCCCCAAAAAATCACCCTTAGATGATTTTGACATTATTATTTTAAAAAAATATTTTATTGTTATCATATTATTTTTCTAAATGTAACAAAATTTAATTTTAAATTATGAGTGCCAAATGTGACAAATATATTATTTAGAAAGTACAGTTTTAACCATACAATTTGGTTTATTTTCATATCTTTTCTATAAAATACATAATATGAGTTTTAGAAAATTAATTGAATTCATAAAATATACACTTAATTAAATTAATTCACCAAAAGTGATTCATTTTATTAATTTAGAAAAAATTTGTTTATGATCATCAAAATTGTTTTTTAGGAAATGATTTATGTTATTTTCAAATTGTTTTTAAAATATTTCATTTATAATTAATTGGTCACCAAATAATTAATTTTATATTCATATGTAATAATATATTTTCATAATTTACTTAATGTTAGTCATACCCTCCATTCTAATAGCAAGGTGATAAATATCATATAATATAATAATATTCTAATAATTTTTCATGTTTCATTTAAGAATAGTGTTCCAAGTAACAAATTAAAGGCATAGTATTGTCTATAAAACAATTAAAAAATAGTTTATCTTGTAATTAAAGATAAAATAATTGTTTCATGTGACACAAAATATTGATAAGAATAACTTTATTTGAAACAAATAATATCATAATTAATCATTGTGTTACATTTAACCACCATAAATTGATTTTTTCCTTTAAAATTCATCATGAACAAAAAAGGTTTAATGTTTAAAAATCCATTCATAGAATCCTAAATCATACAAATGAATAATAAAACATCCCTTAAAAATGGATAGCTTGAAACATAAAGGTTATCTCAATTTAATCATATCATGGTTTCTATAAACAAGAACATAAGGGAAAAGTGATTATTTGAAAATGGAAAAAAATAGCGTAAATGATTTTTGAGAGTGAAAAAAGGTCATTGATCGTAATAATATTTGTGATCTAGAGGTGGTTAATGAGAAAACAAGAAAATATATATTTGAAAAAAGTCATTGATATCATAAAAAATTATGATAATAGGAAAATATTTTGTTTAAAGTTCAATTTCCTAATTTCGTGGAATTCCTTTTCCTTCTATTCTAAGAAAATATAAAAATATACTTGAAATGTTTTTATTTAATTGGAAATTTTTTATCATTTTTAGTACCGTGATCAATTTATAAATTATTTATTACTCTAAGGGATTATTTTTTTGTATGCCTATAGAAATAAATTAGATCTATAACAGAATGATTTGTCATCTCGTCTCTCTTTGGATATAACAACAACAAAATGTTTAGTACAGCTTATCCAATATGAATAAATATTTATTAGGAGAAATAATACATTAATATTTAAAACCTCATTAAATGTTAAAAATAAATCATGTTCCAAATAGTTAACCTCATGAACCTTCCAAAAGATTATAACCCAAAACATTAGAAAGTATTTTACTAAATTTCCAAAACATGTTTATCATTAATCCCACAAATAGAAAGAAATGGTTTTTAATTGTCACATAGAAAAAATATATTTAACATCATTGTGTACTCTATGAAAACTAGAAATTACCATAAAACTTTATTGAAATCCTACATGCTTCCATATTCATTACATAAAATGGATTATTGAATATATTCCATGAATCACAAAATATTGTAAAATCGATTGATAAAAGAATAAAAAACAGTTTCATAAAATCATTAATCAGTTCAAATGAAATCATTACTATTGAATTTACTTTACCCAAATAAATCATCTATTAATCTAAACATCATTATCTCAACATTTTGAACATATTAAGGGTTATCTTAAAAATTTCACCATTCTATTAAGTAACATTTACATTCCATTAACATTATTTATCATATTATTTTAAATCAGTAGTGAATAATTTATGTTGAATAATTATTTTATATTTCTAGATCCATATATAATAATTTTATAATTATAATAAATACATACATTATTAGTCCGACATCCATCTAAAACCATTACCTAGGATTCATTAACTTATTACTTAAAAGCACATTCCTTTTATATGTAATTTTTAGTCTCATAAACAACATCAATATAACCAATACCCCATACAACATTTCTGATTTATCCATGATCATTCCCTAATGGAAATGTATTTTCATAATTCCCATACATTCCACATGTAAATCATTCAAAATTTGATGATATCATAGGGATACCATTATTTAGACCCATTTTTTAAACCAAAATTTTCTATTTAACTTTTCAATTAATTTATTTCACTCCTTCATTTCCATTGTCAAAAAATATTCAAATATCTCTAAGACACCCACTTGTGTTTTTTCCCACATGCTCAACACATACGAAAATGAATCTTCTTCCCTCCATGGTCACCACTACCCGAACTCTTATCAAACCTTTTCCTTCTCTTCTTTGTTGTGTTTTTGATTTTGTTAAGGTACACATTGTTAAACACGTTCCATGAAAACTAATTAGGAATAATCACAGATTCCAATAAGATAATCATAATCAAATTTCGATGATCAAAAGAAAACTATCTATCACATTTAATGTTAAAAATGGTTCTTTCACTTCCCACTATTTAATAAAATGAAAATGTAGATTGTGATAAACACTAATAATAGTGGAAACAAATAATCATGAAAATCACATATAAATTTTTTTAAATAATGACACCTTATATTCAATATATGGTACCTCAGGTTTATCCTAGGACATTCATATACCTCACATATATATATATATACTTTATGATATTTTATATAGAATTTTTGATTTTATAATGAATATACCCAAAGAGTTTCAAACCAGGTGTGTCGTATGGTCCATTTTCTTACACCACGTGATGATTGAGTCTATATTAATGCACACTTTTTGGATTTATTACCCCTTTGTACCTATTTTTCAAATACACATCCACTTTTTGTTTCCAGTCAGGGACGTACTTTTTTGAAAATCGCATACTCTAACCTTTACCAAAATTCTTGGACATTTTCTTATGCATTAACTCATCTGTAAACTTATCCTTAGAGAATTACTAGATATATCCATATAAATATTCATATCGATGTCACTAATTATTTATTATAATAGTTTCCCAATGTTAACTAAACCTTTCATATGTTACCAAAAATAAGGAATTATGATTTTAATAAATGTATAATACATTTTTTTAGATGAATATTTATTACAATATACAAAAACATTTCTAAGGAATATAATAGTTCAGTGCATTTGGAATCATGGAACATAATATTAATAATTCATAAAAGATATTCAATATATACCATATTTATCTTCCCCTATAGTAATTCTATTTAAAAACTTTTTTCATAAACTAGGGAAAGGAATCAAAAGGAAGGGTGTGTTTATAGTATAATGAATCTACTAAAGAAGCCTGAAGTTAGAGCATTGTTTCATATATATTGGTATGATTATAATAAATAAATACAGAAGTAACCATTAGTTTTGAAAATTTTGGAAGACCAACATACATAAATGATATCAAAAGTACATTTAGAAAGATATAAAATACAACAGAATACATAATAAACTAAAAAAACTGCCTCCTTGAAAGCTTATACATGGTTCTCTTTTTGATAACATGGGGAAAGGAAATATTATATGGCTGAGCTAAAAATCTCAATAAGGGTTACATATAGTGAAATCATGAATCATTAATTATTGAATCATAATCAATTATACAAAACTAATATGGCATGATGAATAGGTGAAAACACTTACCGACAATAAGTTGAGAATAATAAAAATCATCCATAGGTTTTTTTCATAGTGAAAACATCATGGATATAATAAATAAATAAATAAGAAAGAGAATTATTATTATTTGGACATCATGTATCTATAAAATTAACCATTATAATGTTGATATGGTTTAAGTGTGTTGTAGAAACCCATCGGATATGGGAATCAAACTCAAAGGGATTGTCACCAACTAGTTTCCCTCATGAGATCTATCGATGCATCGAGTGGCTATAGCTAGCCACACCCATCTCAATTAGAACAAATAATTTCTTATACATATTTATAATAAATGAAAAATATTTGTTGGATATCTATATTGAATAGAGGATACATATTCATCAATATTTCCCTAGTTAAAATAGTATTCAAAATAACCGCCGTATGTGAAATGGTATAAAAATTAAGGAAATTATATCATAGGGGTAGTAGATACACCACATAATAAATATTAGTTTCATCATACCATGTAAGTCGAAATGAAATAGAAATTGAGACAAAGTCCCTTACCACATTCTAGTCAACAGAATCGTATGACCAAAAATTAATAATCTCCTAATGAATCACAGAAAACCATGAATATAAATATAATCGTGATATTATATATGTAATTGAAGTACACATAAATCACCTAAAAGAAACAAGTGGCGAAAAATAAAAATCTCATGGAATTAAATGTGAGATGGAAAATCCCTTACAAAGATTGTATCATTAGAGTTAGAATAAATTAGGGACCTATTTATGTGTGAAAAAAAAATGAACACAATGTTAGTGGATATACATTAAAAAAATAGAGTTCATTCACACATATTTATAGAAAAATGAAACCAAATAAATATATGTTTAACATAAATAATAAAAATAGAGTTATGAAATTCCTTACCATATACCCAAATGTGTTCATAGATTGATCTTGATACCCAGAATAATAAAATATAGAATTAATAATTAATAATTAAATACTCTCATAATAATTTAATTTATTTATTTTAACCTTATGTGGTTCATTCATGGGATTTTTTATGGGTTTAATGGGTTTAATTTATTGTTTTGGAATCATTTTCTTTATTTGTTTTTAGGACCGATTTACCTGTATTTATGAATGGATGTTCTGTTGAGGTTTTTTTAAACATAATTTTTCTAATGTATAATTTTAGTGAAAATAAATATATTTAAATGATATTATAATTATTTTAGTTATATACAATGAGTATTACTCATTACATAAAAGTTAATCAATAATGTGTGGATTAACTTGGAGGTTTTGTGCACAATGAACATGTTTTATATTATTATTTTATATTTTGTGTGTGTGAGGATTAAAAAACATCAAATGATATAAAATATATTTATTAGGATTTTTTAAAACCATTAAAAATGAATCATGACAAGTCTTGAAGATGTAAATAGAAATTGAAAACCCATAATCCTAGAATGTGATAAATTAACACATCTCGAACATCATTTTCATTTATTTTATAAGAGGAAGGGGAAAAGAAGATATAATGATGAAATATTCCATATTCATAATAAATTTTCATATGATTTAATTTCATATAATTATCATATAATTTTTATGATGGGAGGTGAGGATAGAGAAATAAAAAATTGAACACGTAAAAGAAGTTGAAAGAAAAAGGAAGTGAGGTTCACCTCTTGAGTTCTCCACCATGAGAATCTCATTAAGGCATTTGTTTTGGTCATTTTGGTGATTCCAGAAGGTCATCAATGTGGGGGGAGGTCTTGGAATATTTATTTTTAATAATTGAGGCATTGATCAAAGCTTTAGTGGTGTGAGAGGAAGAGGGGTGGGGGTCGTTTATATAATAGAGAGGAGGAGGTGTTTCTTAATATTTTATTCATTAGTTTATTGTTTTCCCTAAATCAAGGAATAATGATGATTTAATGAAAAAATAGTAATAAGTGCATGTTATTTCTATCTAATGGTTTCTTACATCATCCATGATTTAGGGAATAGTTTATTTATCTCATAATGTATTTATACTATAATTATTATGTCTTTTTATTCACCAAAAATTCATGTATTTCAGAAAAACACCAAAAATTCAACCAAACCATTTTTAATGTATATAAACCAAAAATGAAATACATTTTTCATAAAATAATTTTCTAAATATGGGAAATTTAATTTTTATTTAAAATCATCATTTAATGGAAAAATACCATCACCTAAAATATTCACCTTCATTTGTAAGCGGCTTAAATTTTATTTATACCATCAGGGGTACGAATAAAATTTATAAGAATAATATTATTATTTATAAGTTTATATTACTATTCATAAGATTAAGTTTCTATTCATAATTGTATGTTACTATTCATAAGGGTATGTTACTATTCATCAAAATTATGTTGATTCTATCAAACTCCAAATATCATCCTGATGAAAACCATGTATGTCTATTTTTTAAATTCAAAACACAAAAGTAGAAAATATAATCATAATGGATTGGCTATGAATTTCTCCTAAATACCAATTTTTTTCAAAGAGACTCAATGATTTATGAAATATAGGCTATCTAGATAATTTAAAGTATTTAAGAAAAACATTTCGTAAAATTTTTGGGGTTATATATTTATCCCTCTAGAAATTTCTTCCTCACAAATTTTCCTGTATAAATCCCTTTAGAAGATGTGGGTCGTTCTTCTTCATTGCATCATCAGGTTCCCAAATTGCTTCCTCAATTTTATGGTTTCTACAAAGAACCATTACTAGTCGAGTTTTCCAAATTTTTAATACATGCTCCCTTATGTTAAGAATCTCGATAATCTCTTCATAGTATGACAGATCAGGTTCCACCTCTATTTCATCATAGGCTAGTACATGCGTTACATCTTGATTGTATTTCATTAACAACAAAATTTGGAAAACATTATGAACTTTGGAGAGACTTAGTTTCATTTTTTAATGGCAAGCTACAACTCCAATTCGTTATAGAATTTCTAATGGTTATATGTACATGGGGCTGAGTTTCCTTTTCATACAGATACTTGAGGAACCCTTCCACAGAGATATTTTCAGATATACATGATATCCTACTGAAATTCCAAATCATTTCTCTGGTTGTCATAAAAATTCTTTTCCCTACTTTTGGGAGCTTCAATATGGGAATGTATTTTCATTACCTTTTCAATTGCCTCTTTGATAAGTTCTAGGCCTATAATTTTTCTCCTCCCCAACTTCATCCCAATAAGTTCGCGTTCTCCAACTCTTACTAAATAATGCTTTATATGGTGCCATTTTAATGGTAAAATGGAAACTATTATTCATGTAAAATTACACCAAAGGAAATTATTGATCCCACATACATGGAATTTTAGAGAGCATGATCTCAATATTTTTCCAATGTTTGAATAGTCCTTTTAGATTTTCTCTCTGTTTGAGGGTGATACGAAGTTCTTCTATATAGATTAGTATCCAAATACTTTTGGATACTTTTCCATAATTTTGATGTAAACTAGGGATCTTGATTGGAAACAATTTATATCGGTGCACAATTATGTCTTACAATGTCATTGATATAAATTCATACCAGGTGCTCAAGTGGTAAATCCTCTCTTATAGCAAGAAAATGTGATGATTTTGTAAGACGATCAACAATACCCCTATTTTATCATTCTTTCAAGGTTTCCTGGGTAGTCATATGAAAACTCCCATCATATCTTCATCCCATATCCTCATAGGAATAGGTAGAGCTTGCATGGCCCCTCTAGGATATTGTCTCTCAGTAGTCACATATTGAAAAACTTGACATCTTGACACATAGTCTGCAATTCATTGCTTCATGTCATCCCAAAAAAAATGTTTCTTTAGATTCCTATAGATCTTAGTGATACCTGGGTGTATAGAAAAAAATGAGTTATGGGCATCGTCTAATTATTCCCTTTTTATCACAAGTACTGATGAATCCAATAACCTCTTCAGAGATTTCAAAACTCAATCCTTATACACGAAGTCTTCCAATCTTCCATCGTTAAGAGATTTAATTTTTCATTCCAGATTATCATCATCAGATTGAGATATTTTTTAATTATCTAGTAAATATGGTTTTGAAATAATTTTATAATAGAAATAAGCCTCCCCTTCCTTAATAATTTCTATATCCATCTTTAGTAGATCCCTCAATGTAGGATCTCTCTCAATCTTTAATTGGATCTGAAGTACATAATAATTCATACATAATGTGTATTCCACCTTATTTTCCTTTATTGGGTTGTAGTGTATTGATCATTCATAATCTTTGAGTAACTCGAGCTATCTCTTTTTCCTCATGTTTAGTTATTTATGTGTAAAAATGTATTTCAAACTCTTGTGATCTGTATATATCTCACATCATTCACCATATATTTATTATCTCTATATTAGTTCGTAAAACAATAAGACTGCTAACTAAGGATCATGAGATGGATAAATTTTATCATGAGTCTTCACCTTCCTTGATGAATAATAAATAACATTATTATTTTTCTTAAGGACACAACACAGTCTGTTCCTTCATGAATCACTGTATATGCAAAATCTATTATTTCTAGAGGGGAGAGTCAAAATTAGAGCATTGAACAATCTTTTTTTCAATTCTTCCAAGAATTTTGTACATTATTTTTTCCACACAAAGATAACCCCTATACATGTGAGCTCGGTAAGCAGGTTAGATAGTCAGGTATAATTTTTAATGATACACCAATTGTAACCTACTATGAAAATAAAACTGGGTACCTCAGTTATGTACATTGGTATGATCCATTATTGGAATGCCTT
This sequence comes from Viscum album, assembly GCA_963277665.1. Taxonomy (NCBI): domain Eukaryota; kingdom Viridiplantae; phylum Streptophyta; class Magnoliopsida; order Santalales; family Viscaceae; genus Viscum; species Viscum album. The sequence goes on from OY728162.1 coordinate 136,410,300, forward strand.
TATCTTTATAGGATAAAAAAAATATTCCATCAATAGAGAAAATATAGCTGAGAAAAGAAAGTGATTGAATCAAAATTTCATAATATCTAAACCCCCCATGTAATTCATTTCTTCTATGAGTTTCCAGAAATACCCACAAGTAATTTTCATGGTCTCCATAGCTTTTAAAGTATACCATGATATAGTCGATAAATACCACAACTATGTCATCAATATATTCCATGAAAGAACTATTCATTATATCCATGGAAACAAAGGGTGAATTAGTCACTCCAAAATGCATTACTGGATACCCGCAATTCCTATACCTAGTTCAAAATGTTATCTTTGGAATATCTTCTTTCCTCACATAAGGATAATTATATCCAGATCAATGTTAAATCTTCTAAAAATATTGGTCTCCTTGAATTTGATTTAATAAACATCCATGCATGGCATAGGATACATGTTATTTATTTTAATATGATAGATTTCTTTATAATCAATTCATAGTCTCATGGATCCATCATTCTTCTTGGTAAAGGGGAAAAGGGATCACCATAGGGAAACACTAGGTCATGTAAATCCTTTGTCACTCAATTCATATAGTTGTTTTGTTATCTCTTTTAATTACATAATGGTCATTATATAGGGAGTCTTTGATATAGGTCTTTCACCAGAAATTAAAACAATAGAGAACAAAGCTTCCCACTCTTGAGGATGTCAAGGTAAATCCTCTAAAAATACATCAATTTATTTTGGCATAATAAGTAAGACTTTAATTTGAAGATTTATTTCATCACCAATAGATATTGTGTTTTATTTATCTCCAATAATTCAATTCAAAAGATCTACTAGGGGTGGATCTAGATAAGAATCATATGGTGAGGTGTTTTCTCTAAAGATAAGTGATTTTACACCATTCTCTAAAATTATAACATCCTTCTTCTTATTATAAATATTCACATCCTAATTTGATATCCAATTCATTCAAAATATTAAATCAATTACAATCATTTGTGTGATGACAAGGTTTGAAACTGAATCACATTTTTGTGTCATAAGGGTGACTGATCGACACATCTTTTTTGTAATAATTCCTCCCCTAGTATTGTTAAATGTCTCTCCTTTGTCAAAAAAAATTGGACATGCCTAGTTAACTTGGATATTTGGGAAGATATAAATGAATATGACTATCCATAATCCAAGAAATAATTTTTTATGTTTGAGGAAACAATTAAAGTGCCTACCACCACATCATTTGGAACATCAAACACATTGGTTGTAATACTATATGATTTTCATTTCTCGCATGGCCTTTTCTAAGGAAATATTATTTAGTGCTTAAGAAACACATTTTCCAAGTTTCCCATATCTATACAATTTTTTCAGGGAACATAATTTACCTATCTATTCCCCTTGCATTCATTATATTTATGGCTGTTTTCTCTACACTTATTGCAGACTCACATGCCTTCCAAAGATTTAATAGGATGATTCTTTCCACAGTTCTTGCATAATGTGAATTTATTTGTTCTATTATTATTATTTGGTGCTTTACCATTTCTATGTTCATCATAGTACTACTTCTTATCTTTGGTTTCCTTGAAAATATTTGATCTAGAAAATTTCTTCTCTATTTTGATGTAACTTAATACAATTTCTTCATTTGATGAAAATGTTTCAGAAGCTTGTTCCCTTTGAAGACATGGTTTAAGACATTCAAATAAATTATCAATATTATTCTACGAATCACATATGTAATCTATAGAATACCTATAAAATCTTTTTAAGGTAGCCACAAACTCCAAAACACTCTCTTCTTCCCTTTTATTTTGGCTAAGTAATTTCCTCTTCATATTAGTTCATTGTTCAAGAGGAAAATATTTGCTGAAGAATATTTACATAAAATTTATCCAATCTATACATTCTATTTATTCTTCTTTCATGGTAATTTGGATCAAGTGCCACCATTTATCAATATCACCCTTGAATAAATATAATTCCACTACTACCTTTTCATTTTAATTGCATCTTAATGCTAGAAATAACTTTTCAAGGGACTTGATCCACCACTTAGATACCACTAGATTATTAGTCCCAATAATATATGGGGGATTCTTTAAAATGAAATTATCCAACCTAGGTGTTGAATGGTTATTTGTTATAGCCTATGTATGTTGTCCAAATATGGTCATGATCATATTTACTCTAACACTGACTATCTCAACTTTCTCAATGGGGAAATCGCTACATTTTCCATTGGTATTGATTCCTATTCTTCCATTAGGAATCATCATTATACAATGGAATAAAATAAATTATTCTATATTTCATTATATATAACTAGTAAAAAATAACATAATTTGAAAATTTATGAAAATCTAATCTCATAAACATAAACATTGTATCTATTCACTTTTAATTACTTCAAAATTGGATGTAAATAATGCTTTATTTATCCTATGAATAACCCATGGAATTTTAAAACTATGTTCATAGTAAGCCCTATTGTTTTGTACCAGTATACATTAGGTCAATCCTGAATCTCCTTGTCAGATTTTTTACTCCTTTGTAAATATATGCCATATCTATGTCCTCATGTTGTATCCAGAAATGGATGTATTTTCTAAAAATACCTAAATAGTCTCTACCATATAAAAATTACAATATGTTCTTCTATGATTATCCTAAATTTAAAAAATATGGTTATGTCCTCTTATATATGTTTCTAAATAAAATTTCCAAGGATGCTACAAAACTTCCTTTGATACCAACTGTAACACCCCAACCCTAGAAGCGCAGATCCAGAGTATTATTTCATTATATTTGAATTATTATAAGAAATAAATCCCTAAGGACCAATTATTTTAGTAGTTTTTGGGGACCATATTTCATACATGATACCCAAATCACATTTGGAATGATAAAAAATATAACATGATACATAATTAAATACCTCATGAAATCTTATTCAAGGTTCTCTTCTTAATAATCTAGGTAATGTAATCATTATATGGTTGAGATAAAATTCCCTTTAAGGGTTATATATAGTGGAATCATGAATCCATAATAATTTAATCCTAATCAATTAGACATAACTAATATGGCATTATGAATAAAGGAAAATACTTCCCAATAATAATTTGAAAATACGAAAAATGCATCCAAAGGTTTAACGTAGTGAAAACCTCAAGTATAGTAATAACTGAATAATGAATAAATAGAAATATTATTATTTGGAAGTCATTTATATGGAAAAAAACCAATATACCATTGAGGTGTTTTAATTCTATGGCTAGAAAACTTTTTGAATTTTGGAAATAAATTGGAAGGGTTTGTCGCAATTTTGTTTGCCTCATAAGTCTTGTGGATGAATCGAGGGATATACCGGTCCCTTCCTATCACTTACATAAAAAAATTCATTATACATATATTTAATACAATATAAATATTCTTTTTTTATATTCATATTGAATAGAGGATTCATATTCATCAATATTTCATCAGTTAAAATAGCATTCTTAATAAGCACCATATGTGAAATGGTATATGGCTTATGGAAATAATAAAATCCATGATACAATAAAATGGATATTTAAAATAATTATAAATTAAAATTAAAAATGCTATCAAAGGTAAATTTTATACCATACATAAGAAATATTTGTTTTAAAATACCAAATAAGTTTCAATGAAATGGAAATTGAGAAAAGGTCCCTTACCCCATTGTAATCAATCAAATAATATAACGAGAAATTAATAATCACCAAATGAATCACAAAATAACATGAATATAAATAAAATCATGATATTATATATCTAATGTTATTACACATAAACTACATACAATAAATATGTGGCGAATAATGGAAATATCATAGAATTAAAATTGATATGAGAAACCCCTTACAAAGATTGTATCATTGGAGTGAGGTTAAATCAATGAAAAATTTATGTGTGAAAAATAAAAATCCACACAAAATAATTGGATATATAGTATAAAATATTTATAGTTCATTCGCACATATTCTTGGAAAAAAATTATCTAAACAAATAGATGTTTAATACGAAGAATGAAAATTGAGTTAAGAAATCCCTTACCTTATGCATGAATGTGTTTTTAGGTTGATCATAATGACCTGAAGAATAAAATTTATCATAATTAATTAAAAATTAATGTACCTTATCTTCATTTAATTTATTTATTATAACTTTCATAGGTTCATTCATGGAGTATTTGATGGGTTTAAGAGATTCAATTTTATTATTTTGGAAGCATTTTCTTCCTTGGTTTTCTTGATCAGTTTACTTGTATTCATGAATGGAATTTTGTTTTAAATGTGTTTAAACATCCAAAATTTTTAATACATATTTTTCGTGACATTATAGGGATATAAATTATATTATAATGATTTCTGTTTTATACCATGAGGATGAATCATTTGAAAAATTTAAATGGAAAATGCTTATATTAACTTTGTTGTTTTGTGCACAATGAACTTTTTTTGTATTTTTATTTTATGTTATGATTCTATAAGGATTACATAATATTAAATGATATTAATTAAAAATATTATGATATGTTTCAACAATTAAAAATGTTTCATGACCAGTCTTGAAAATGGTAGTAGAAATTGAAAATTTGTCATCCTTAAATTGGATAAAATAACACATCTCGGCTGGCATTTTCATTTTTAGTATAAGAGGATGGTAAAAAGATAGATAATGATGAAATATTACATTAGAGAAATAAAATTATAGATAATTTATTGAACTATAATTATCATAGAATTTGGATGAGGGGGAGAGGAGTGAGAATGAATATAATGGAACTTGTAAAAGAAGCTGAAAGAAAATGGAAGAGAGGTTCACCTCTTGAGTAATCATCATTGAGAATCTACTTAAGGCCTTTGTTTTTGGCCTTTTGATGAGACAAATAGGTCTTGTATATATGAACCTAGCCTTAAACATTACTTAACCTAGAATTAAACGAATAATTCACATTGATGATCTTTTTAGGATTAGAGTTTTATAGAATTAGGCATAATAATTACATTACAACTTGAATATTACATGTAGATATTACTACTCAGTATCAATTTTTTCATAAAATAAAAACACTGAAAATGAAACATGTCTAGTTCCATGTTTTAGATAGCATGAATTTTCCTTAATCCCATCATCGACCCTATTCACTTATAAGTCCTATGGAAAAAAATCCAAAAACATGGGATGAGCGTAAAAAGATCATTAAGCATTATAAAATAAAGAAGGAAAACATTATCCCTTCAATAAATACAAATCAGTGAAACCATACTTTTTAATCATAACATACATTACGAAATCATAAGATTTAGGAATAACACACATAAATCATAAATCATAAAGGTTACTTATGGAATCCATATAAAACTAACATTGTAGATATCACAGCTACATAGGAAGTTACACTTGGAATACCCATCACATTATATTCCCCAAATATCTTAGGAGAAACATCACGTTTACCTCAGTCATGTTACCCAATAAATTGGAGAGTTATCACGGGCTCACCTACCCTAGGTTTACTGTGGATCCACCCGTATACATATACAATTCCCAATAACCATAACATAATCATTACACATAACACAAGTATATATAAAATATAACATTTCCACATTCCAATATATCAAATCAAGATATTGAAATAAACCATGCTTTATCTAATCATTTTCAAAACCATTTAAAAATAGATTTTTGAATCAATGTTTCCCATTCCATTTTGAAGCTTTTAAATTAATTATCATTTGAATACATTAATGTCAATATAAATAAATCCTAAATACCATTTTGAAAACATGGACATTAATGAGAAATATTTATAATAATATATATTTAAAAATTTTAAAACTATATTTTAGTTAACGAGTTTTTTTAACAAAAAGAGGGATGCTTGAATAAAAATAATTGAGGAATATAATTTAATCAAAACATTATAATATCATAATAATAAAGGAATTCATGATATAATATTCCAAATGATAGTATATACACCATATAATAGTGAATTGGTGCATAATAACAATGAAGTCTCAATGGAACTTAAATTGAGATGAAATCCATTATAAATATGGTATCCTTTGATTATGGATAAATCAATTACATAATTATGTGTGAAAAATATAAATTCACTCAATATAATTGGATATTCAGTGTAAATAAATACAAGGACATTCACACATATTCTTGTAAAATCAACACCAATTAATTGGATGTTTACCTCAATAAATCGAGATTGAGTTAAAATTACACTTAACATGTTCATATCGATGAGTTGAGAATTTATCAATGGAGTTATTATATGTATCAAAATTATATCTATAGAAAGGGGAGTGTAAATTACTAAGATAATAATAAATACTTATTTCCCACATAATCATATCATGACTTAATCAAGAATTAGAAGATTAACCTAAGGAATGGAAATTGGGTTAAAAGGTTCCCTTACCGATTTTGTAACTTATAAAACATACAAACCATTAAAGAAGGATAAAAAAATGATGATGTAAATAACCATAGATTGAAGTATATTAAACAATGAATACAATCATGGGAAGTACATACTCCACAAAAAAGTAAATAGTGACAAATATAGCATGATTCTCATGGGAATAAAAAGTGAGATGAAAATCCCTTACTACGTTGTATTCAGTTGAGTCATATGACCAAAAGTTAATAACCACCAAATTGTTTACAAAATTACATGAATATATAGAGAATCAGGTAATATATATAAATTGGAAGTACATAATACTCCACATGCAATAAATTTTTGGCAAACAATGGAAATCTCACGGAATTAAAAGTGAGATAAGAAAATCCCTTACCTTGTGTCCGACTTGACTCGATATTTCTTTAATCTCCTGAATAATAAACTAATGATTATTTATACTTGCTTAATAACCTTTTTCATGTTTATTATTACTTTTATATCACTTATTACCTTATTATAAACATTATGTAATCATTTTAGTTAATAATGTTCATTTTGTCGATATTTGGTACTTGAGTCAAAAAAACAGCTTATATTTACAAGTTGACCATGTGGTCAATAGTCCATTATATCCAGAATAAAATTTATTATTTAGATATTTTATATATTATATATTTTCAGTATATATAAATATTTATAACATTACATAACATTTTGAGGTAAGAAATGAAATTCATCGTTTATGGAGTTGGTAAGTCGATCGTACGCATGACCTCAACTTCCATTTCTATTTATAGTTAAAAAAAATTAATAAAATAAAAATAAAAAATTATATAATAATTCCATTTTAATATCATATAAAATATTATTAACTCCATCCTTTATAAATCCCACATAAGGCATTAATGAGTCATATCACTTTGAGGGGGCGGTAGTCCACACTTCCTCTAATGAGATTATCGTATTTACCCACTATGGAAACCATAAAGTATTTCTATAAATGAAAAAATACAGAAGCATAAAGAAAACATAAACATAATATATATCATATATAAATACAGTTTCATCATAATGGAAACCATGAGAGGATGTTGGAGATATTTGAACAATCATTGTTTCGTGGGGCGTTAGTTTTCCATCCATAGAGACATTATGTTCTTCACCCATTAGATGGTGGTGTGTGTGTGTGTAGTTATAATCCTTCTCATAAAAAAATCCTAGTATATTGAGGATACTGTTTTTTTACAAATGAAAGAAATAAAAAGAGTTTAGGGGTTTGAGAAGTAAAATAAATGAATATAATTTAAGAGAAAATGTTGCGTTTAATTTGGGTAACTCCCTTTGGTTTAAACAAAAGGACTTCTTGAAGTGCCATCTACCTAAAGTAATGCTTCTAGGAGGAGGATAGGGATGTAGGAAGCTTAAATGGGAATAGGTTGGACGAGCCAAAAGTCTTGAGAAGTGTGATAAATTGGTTAAAATGGTCTCCAATTATAAGGGGAAGGAGGGGCTCTTTAGGAAAGTGTGAAAATATTATTTTATTATATAATGATATTCGGTTTTTAAAGGTCCAAAAATCATTACAGATAATGATAAAATGAATCATGGTCGAAATAAATTGATCAAATAATAATTTGACAGGTTTTCATTGTTATTTTAATATTTATAATCTTATTTAATTAAATGATTTATTAATGAGGTAAGCACTGCATCATTATTGTTTCATAAATAAATTAATTTATTAGATGTCTAAAAATTATAAAAAAAATAAAAAGATGTAGGAAATCGTTTTATATTTCCCATGAATATTTATAGTTGAAAAAATAACTTATATAACAAAATGTAAATAATTAATTTACAAAGTGATATTTTTTTATGTCATTTTTTTCTTTGATTTAAATTAATTAATCTAATGTGTAAATATCACTCCCAAGTGGATCTATGGGGTCCCAAAATCAACCCAAGGATTCCCTTGGTCGGCCATGACTCATCCAATAAATTTAGGACAAGTGTTAAGGTAATATTGAATTATTATAATATTCTTTTTACCTGGAATTACATTATTTACCTTTAACTGCAATAAATAGAAGTCAGAAGTTACTATTCACCAAAAATTAATTTCATCTTATTGTACCACATTTTACATACTAATAACAACCATGTATGTCAGATTTTTGAAATTATATTCAAAGAAGCGGTAAATTTTCATTTAAATGAAAAAGTCGGGTTTTTTTACTACTACTTAGTGATTTCACTATTAATCAAAAATTGATGTTTTTCAGAAAAATACCAACAATTATGCCAAAGCATTACTTGATATTATGAATTGAAAAATGATGTCTATTTTTTCAAATTCAAAACAGAAAAGTGGCATTAATTAATTTAAAATTAATTCCTATTGTTAAAACAAATAGCATGTTTTTAAGAAATAATAAATATCAAAAGATTGACATTTGTTTATGTCCAATTTGAAAGTGAAATTAAGTCCAATGACCAGCATTGGATTAAATGGTAAAAATATATTATAATTACACTTTAAAACCAATTAAAAAGATAATCTATCCATATAAATAAATTAAATTAAAACATAGTTTTGAATTCAAATATAATATTTTTACTATTCATTAGAAAATGAACTTTATCAGAAAAATTCCAAAAATTTACACAAGGTAAATTTTTGTTTTCCCCATTATAAAAAAGTATTTTATTTCGTAAAATAGGATGTATTAAAGCTACCAAAATTAGTTTTAGAGAGGGTTACCCATTAAAAGGCGGCAAATCAGCCTTTTAATGTAAATTATACTAAAAATTAGATTCATTCACATTTCAAGACTCTAACTTTTATTGGATAAATGTAAATGAATTTAAAAAACATGTATAATCATATTTTAGTTATAGTTGTTAATTTCCGCCAATACAATGGCTAGGAGTTAACTACAATGTAAAAAAATATTATATTATTATCGTGCAATGTAAGATTTCAAATAAACTCGTTGTTGCGTATCGGGTACGCAATCGAACATAGAAACCCCTTTAAAGTAAAATTAAAATATAATTCACAAATATTAATAAAATATAAAATATGTATTATTATTTATTTACCAGGGATGTTACATCCTTCCCCCTTTTGAAAATTATGACCTCGTAATATTAAAACTGGGCTTGGAAACTTCTTTAAAAGTCCCACATCGAAAAAGAGTCTGTAAAACTATAACTTTAAAAGAAAGAAAGAAAAGTACAATGGTCACTCAAGATAACCCGTACTAGGATTCCATATAGGAAAACATGGATATGGAAGAGAGAAAAACGTTCAAAATCTGATGGATAGTGATAGAAAACATGATTAGGAGAAATTTAACCACCAAAAAATCACAAACATATGATGTGTTAAATGGTCTTTGATTACCTAGTAGGAAACATAAACCAACAATGTTTTTATTTTCCATTCCTTTTCATAAATTGGGGGAATTAATTTAGTACATAGAATAATAACATAAGTAAATAGACTTACCATCATGTAGAGTTTCATCATTTAATATGTTTCTACCAAAACATATCTTTTCTCCAAACAAAGAGCATTCAAAAATATTTTGTCAAATCAAAAGCGCAAGATTCATCTTCTTGAGAATCACATAATTCAAAAAGGGAGAACTATATATTTCCCCTGTCTTTAGATATCAACTAAAACCAAAATTGTTAGTGCGAGATCAGATAATACCCAAAAAGGATAAACATTTAAAAAAAATAAAAACTACTCTTAATCTCCAAAAAAATTCAGACAAAACCCAAAGTTCAACAAAGACAATTCAAAAAAACAACATTATGTAAAATTCCTCATAAGTGATCCAAAATAAGATTGAAACCCAAATCTCATAAAAATTTAATTACCTAGCCTTCCAATATAACATTTATCTCTAAATAACAATAGTTACTCATAAAGTCTCATATTGGAAAATTATTAACCAAATCACATGTTCTCCATGATAGGTTAATCATTTTCATAAATAAACCAAATCGCCATATGTTTGAAATAAAAACATAGATTCTTCCAAACTAAAATCTCAACCATTATTCCCCAAGTTAAATCCATAGTATTCGATCTTCCTTATGCATATAGTGTTTCCTCAAAAGAGAGAATTTCTTCCACAAAAACCATTATCACTTAATCACTAACTCATTTTTCTATTCTAAGTATATCCATTTGTTAAAACATAAGTTCCAAAAATAAACTTATTCTTGTTTCATAATTTTTTTTTACTAAAATAATAATTCATACTAACTAGGGACATCAAGTAGGCTAGTGGTAGGGGAGGCACCCTTGTCACCCTTCAGTTATGGGTTAGATTCATGCAGCCCTGCCAGATGCGGCGGGATGTCACCCATCCTACGGGTTTTACATTTTTTAAAACTCAAAAAATAACCCTAACATATTTTAATCTCAATGTTTTCCTTATATCTATAATTTTCCTCCAAATTCATTATGATCTCAACATCATAATTCTTGAAGTCTTATTTCACCACCATATGATAAAATAAAACGATCCAGAAATTGAAGAACATCATACCTTGATCATGGTGTCCATTTGGTTTCATCGTCATCTTGTTCATGTAGGTAGAAGGTCCACGCATCGCAAAAATGATTTATAGACCCTTCAAAATCATTTGCTTCCTCCATCCAAATACACCTTGTATAGCATGGGTCATATGGGTGTTCACAGAAATATAGTTCTGGAAAATAATCATGTATGACATATAATTTCAAAACATATGATAAAATATGATTTCTATAAAATAGTTAGAGGGAATTTGAATTGAAACACTCAATTAATGGTCCTTTGAAAATACCATAGGTATGTACTGAGAGACTATATTGTAAAAGAAAATATAAATAAGTTTTACAAGGGTCTCCGTCTTCAACACCCTTTTTAAAATCATAATATTCTTCAAAATCTTATGATAAGGTAAAATATTTGAAAATGCCTTGATAATATTTACCTTTCTTGAAAATATGAGAATATTGTGAAAATTGGATTTGTCTAAATACAACACATGATCCACAATGAATAGTGGAGGTGTTTGATATCTCAAACAACTTCTTTCAAGGGATTTGTATGGTAGAAAAAGATTCACAATCATCCGAACATGACTTTGCAATAATTATTGCAAGAAAGTCATCAGGAAGAGATATGAACATTGTTTGAGATCCTCCTCCGTCCATTTGTAACTGACTTTCCTTGATCTGAAAAAGTTATAAAAAAAGAATTTAACTAAAATAATAGACATAGGGACTAACCATGTGTCTAACGAAAACTCCTAATCCCTAACGTTGACTAAACAGACCTCTGATACAAACTGTTAGAACTCGGCCATAAACATTACATAATCTAGAATTAAATGAATAATTCACATTGAGGATATTTTCAGGTTTAGAGTTTTAGAGAATTAGGCATAACAAATACATTACAACTTGAATATTACATGTATACACTACTACTCAGTATCCATTTTTTCATAAAATTAAAACACTTAAAAAGAAACATGTCTAGTTCCATGTTTTAGATAGCATGACTTTTCCATGATCTCATCCTTGACCCTATTCATCTCTAAGTCCGGTGGAAAACATTTAAAGAACACGGGATGGGAATAAAAAGCTCTGTAAGGCTTATAAAATAAGGAAGGAAAACATTAGTACATCAATAAATACAAATCAGTGAAACCATACTTTTCAATCATAACATACCTTAAGAAATAATAATATTTATGAATAATACACACAAATAATAAGTCCTAAAGGTTACTTATGGCATCCATATCATGCATACATTGTATCTATCACAGCTACATATGGAGTTACACTTGGAATACACATCACAGTATATTACCTAGATCTCTTAGGAGAAATATCACGTTTATCTCCATCACGTTACCCAATACATTGGAGAGCTATCACGGGCTCAGCCTCCCTAGGTTTATCACGAAACCACCTGTATACATAAAAAATTCACAATAAACACAAAATAATCATAACACATAACACTAGTATAAAGGAAAGATAACATTTCTACATTCCAATATATCAAATCAAGATATTGAAATACACAAAGCTTTATCAAATCATTTTTCAAACCATTTTAAAAGAAATTTTTTAATCAACATATCCCATACCACTTTGAAGCTTTTAAATGAATTATCATTTGAATATATTAATGTCCATATAAATAAATCTGAAAACCAATTTTTGAAAACATGGACATTAATGTGAAATATTTAGAAGAATATATCCTTAAAACATTTAAAATGAAATTTTATTTAATGAGTTTTTTTAACAAAAAGTGGGATGCTTGAATAAAAATAATTAGGGAATAGAATTTAATCAAAATATTATAATATCATGAGAATAAATTTATTCATGATATAATATTCCAAAGGATAGTATATACACCACATAATAGTGAATTGGTGCATAATAACAATGTAGTCTCAATAGAACGTAAATTAAGACAAAATACCTTATAAAGATGGTATCCTTAGATTAAGGATAAATAAATTACATAATTATGTGTGAAAAATATAAATAAAATAAATATGATTCGATAATAAGTGAAAATGAATAAATGGAAATTCACACATTTTCTTTTAAAATCAACACCAATGAATTGGATGTTTAACTCAATAAATAGAGATTGAGTTAAAATTACTCTTATCGAGTTCATATCGATGAGTTGAGAATTTATCAATGGAGTGATTATGTGTATCAAAATTATATCCACATAAAGGGGAGTGGAAATTACTACAAAAATAATAAATAGTGATTCCACACATAATCATATCATGAAATAATCCTGAATTATATGATTAACCCATGGAATGGAAATTGGGTTAAAAGGTTCTGTTACCTATTTGGTAACTTACGAAACATACAACCCATGAAAGAAGGATCAGAAAATGAAGTTTTAAATACCCATAGATTTAAGTATATTACACAATGAATACAATATTGGGCTGTACATACACCACAAAAAAGTAAATAGTGGAAAATATAGAATGAATCTCACGGGAATAAAAATTGAGATGAAAATCCTTTACATCGTTGTAATCAGTCTAGTCGTATGACCAAAAGTTAATAACCACAAAATAATTTACAGAATAACATCAATATAAATAAAATCATGATAATATATATCTATTGTATGTAAAAAAATATACCACATTCAATAAATTATTGGCGAACAATGGAAATCTCACAGAATTAAAAGTGAGATAAGAAAATCCATTACCTCATGTCCGACTTGACTCGATCATTCTTTAGTCTCCTGAATAATAAACTAAAGTTAATTTATACTTGCTTTAGATCAATTTTTAAGTTTATTATTCATTTTTTATAACTTATTGCCATGTTATAAACATTATGTATTCATTTAAGTTAAAAAAGTTCATTTTGTTGATATTTGGTACTTGAGTCAAAAATGAACACGTTATATATACAAGTTGTCCATGTGGTAAACATTACATTATATCCAGAATGAAATTAATTATTTAGATATCATATATATCATATATATAAATTAAATATATATATATATATATATATATATAATAGTATATAACATTTAGTGATAAGAAATGAAATGCACTATTCATGGAGACGGTAAGCCGTACGTATGCATGAACGCTACTTCCATTTCTATTTCTAATTTTAATGGAATTAAAAACATAATGATACATAGTTATATTATAATTATAGTATAATATAATATAAAATATTATTAACTCCATCCTTTATACGTCCCACATAAGGCATTAACGAGTCACATCACTTTGCGGGGGCGGTAGTCCACACTTCCTCTAATGAGATTATGGTATTTACCCACTATGGAACCGATAAAGTATTTCTATTAATGGAAAAATACAGAAGCACAAAGAAAACATAAACATAACATATATCATATATAAATGTAGTGTTATCATAATGGACACCATGAGAGGTGGATGGAGATATTTGAACAATCATCGTTTCGTGAGGCCTTAGTTTTCCATCCATAGAAACATTATGTTCTTCACCCAATAGATGGTGGTGTTTGTAAGTGTAGTTAAAATAATTCTCATAAATAATCCTTGTATATTTAGGATACTAGTTTTGTTACAAAATAAAAGATTAAAAATAGTTTAGGGGTTGGAGAAGTAAAATAAAAGAAAACAATTTAAGAGAAACTGTTACCTTTAATTTGGGTAACTCCATTTGGTTTAAACCAAAGGACTTATTAACGTGCCTTATACCTAATGCAAGGCTTATAGAAGGAGTATAAGGATGTAGGGAGATTAATTAGGTAGTGTTTTGATGATCTAAAAGGCTTTATAGGTGTGAGGAATTGGATATAAATGGTCTCCTTTTATAAGGGGGAGGAGGGGCTCTTTTGAAAAGTGTGAAAATATTATTTTATTATATAATGATATTCTGTTTCTAAAGGACAAAAAATCATTAAATTTGAAGATAAGATAACTCATGGTCGAAATAAATTCATCAAATAATAACTGGGCAGGTTTTGGTTGTTATTTTAAAATTTATAATCTTATTTAATTAAATGATTTATTAATGAGGTAAACACTGCATCATTATTGTGTCATAAATAATTTAATTTATTAGATGTCTAAATATTATAAAAAAATACCATGATGTATGAAATATTTTTAGTTTCCCATGAATATTTATACTCGAAAATATAACTTATATAACACCATTTCAAATTAATTTACAAAGAGATATTTTTTATGTCATTTTTGTATTTATTTTAAATTATTTAATCTAAAGTGTCAATATCACTCCAAAGTGGCTCTATGGGGGCCCAAAATTGACCACAGGATGTCCTTGGTTGGCCATGACTCATACAATAAGGTTAGGACAAGTTTTATGTTTATTTGGAATTATTATCATATTCATTTTACCTTGAATTACCATATTTACCTTTAACCGCGTTAAATAAAAGTCAAAAGTTACTATTCACCAAAAATTATTTTTGTCTTATTGAACCAAATTTTACATACTAATAACAACCATGTATGTCAGATTTTTTAAATTCAATTCACATAAGTGGTAAAATTTCATTTAAATAAAAAATTCAGTTTTTTAACTACTAATAAGCGGTTTCACTATTCATCAAAAATTGATGTTTTTCAGAAAAATATCAAAAATTCAGCCTATGTATTACTTGATATTATGAATTCAAAAATTTTGTCTATTATTTCAAATTAAAAACATAAAAATAGCATTAATCAATTTAAAATTAATTCTTATTGTTAAAGCAAATAGCATGTTTTTACGAAACAATAACTATTAAAATATTGACACTTGTTTATGTCCAATTTCAAAGAGAAATTAATTCCAATGACCAAAATTGGATTAAATGGTAAAAATATGTTCTAATTAATCTTTAAAACCAATTAAAAAGATAATCTAAACATTTAATAAATTAGATTAAAACACAGTTTTGAATTAAAATACAATATTTTTCACTATTCATTAGAAAATGAACCTTATCAGAAAAATTCAAAAAACTTACAAAAAGTAAATTTTGATGTCCCCATTCTAAATAAGGATTTTATTTGGTCAAATAGAGTGTATTAAAGTGACCAAAATTATATTTAAAGAGGGTTCACCATTAAAAGGTGGTAAATCCACCTTTTAATGTAAATTATACTTAATATTAGATTCATTTACATTTTATGCCACTAACTTTTATTGGATAAATGTAAATACATTTAACAAACATGTATAATAATATTGTAGTTAGTTTTGGTCATTCCCTAAAATACAACATCTAAGAGTTAACTACAATTTAAAGTAATACTATTATATTATTAGTGGGCAACGTAAGATTTCAATGAAACTCGTTGTTGCGTATCAAGTACGTTATCAAACATAGAAACCCCTTTAAAGTAAAATTAATATTTAATTCGTAAATATTAATAAATATGAAATATTTCTTATTCTTTATTTACCAGGGATGTTACATTGTATGTGGTGGTACGACTTGGTATGTGTTTTTGGAATAACTTATGTAAGGATGAAATCTTTAGTTGTGTGAGAGGAAGAGGGGTGAGGGGTGGTTCACATAGTGGAGGAGAGGTGGGTTTTCTTAATATTTTAATCTTTAGTTTATTATTTTTTTCTAAGACAAGAAATAGGGATGATTCCATGAACAAAAATAGTAATAAGTGAATTTTAGTTTGAACTAATTGTTTTATACATTAGCTATGATGCTGGAAATTGTGTATTTATCTCATAATGTATTTTTATCGTAAATATAGTGTTTTAGTGTTAAAAAATTCAGGTATTTTAGAAAAATTCCCAAAATCCTCTCTAACCGTTCCTTGACATGTAGATTCCAAAAATTATCTCTATTTTTCAAAAATAATTTTCTCAATATGATAATTTTTATTTTTAATTAAATTCATCATTTAATAAAAAAATTCCCACACATAAAATATTCACCTTCATTCTTAAGGAGCGTAAATTTTATTTATACATTCATGGGTAAGGTTACCATTTAATATGGTCATATTATTATTCACAAGGGAATATTACTATTCATAAGGTTATGTTACTATTCAACAAAATTAAGTTTATTTTATCAGACTTTAAATATCACCCTGATCAAAACTGTGTATGTTCATTTTTCGAAATCCATAACAAAGAAGTAAATAATTTATGTTTAATGGATAAATTATGACTTTCTCCTAAATATCTAAGTGGTACTTCAAATAGAATCAGTGATTTCTGAAAAATAGGCTATCTAATGAATTGAAATTATTTAGAGGAAAAATACCATAAAATATTTATGGTGTTATACAAATTCTCAATAAGAGTAAATAATGGGGATACATAAGAATAAAATGAATATAAGAGTTTGAGAATGTGAGGATAAAATTTAAAAACCAAACTATACTTATCAAAGATCATAATCATTAGTAATGGAAAAAATAGTTATATTTAATAAGATATTAATTATATGATAATAAAATATCATGATCCATGAGAGCATAAAATTGGCATAATACAACAACTTTTAGTATTCACATAGGTATGGAAAATAATTTATTTAGTAGTAAATGATCATTGACAAAACATATAAGGGAATTCTATTGGTGGATAAAACTCTTATCTAGGAAACACCACCATACCAAATGGATTCCATTTCCTCATAGTGTAATGAGTTAACTCCCTAAACCATTATAATAGTCATTTTTCACTCCCATGACCATCATAATAGACAATGTCCATTATTGAACAATTTTCACATACCATTATAGTCATATCTATCTCATGAGTTATTAATCTTTAACCAATGCATTAGGTGGAGATATATATCGCACCTAGCATTGGTTATAACATATCCATCATCCTTGGTTATAATGTAACCATCATCCTTGCTTATAACATAACCACCATCACATAATGAAATTAAAACATACGTGTGTCACAAGATCGTAAAACACTAATAATATCATATCCCATGAAATTAAAAAAAAATTAATAATCATTTTATTATATCATAAACTATGGAAAATAGGTAGGCTTCGTAATCATGTCAAATTTCATCATATCATAACCCATGAAATGAAGAATGTTTAAAAAGTGTATTATCATGGTATAACCCAAGGAAGAGAAACAAGATTCATATAAGTATAGTCGTTATAATAATAAACCATTCAGAGAAAGAATAATAATGGTAACATTTATTCACATCCCCATTAAATAAAAAATTATACCAAAGTATGTCATCTTAGTGGGGGAATTAATTTTAAATATCTGTTAGAATATTTCTCAAGGAAAATAATATTTCTTTGAAAATCAATTTCTAAACCAAAACATTTACAAAATCCTTTTCACTGAAAATATCATTTGTAACAAGTAAATAAGTCATTAAAATATAATTTATAATTTTTCTCAAAGAAAATAACCTTTCTTTGAAAATAAATTATTGATCCCTAAAAAATTATCATAATCCTTTTCCTTAAAAATATCATTTCTTACAAGTAAATGAAACTTTAAATAATCATTTAAAACATTTCTTGAGGAAAATTTCCTTTCTAATTGGAGAATACTCATTTTAAAATATATATTTTTAAAAATATCTAAAACTAATCCTTTGTAAATATACAAGATTATTTGTTAAAATGATTGGATATGAATTTTTAATGTTCTATTCATGGAAAACATGTTAAAATTAATATATATTTTACATTTTTAGTAAAATCTAAAAGGGGATTATTTTCCAAACAACATTAAGATACATTCCAAAAAAAATTAAAATAAATTCGAAACTAGTTAAAACATTATTTAAGAAATCTTTTTTCTAAAATATAAAATATTTTTTAAAAATGTTTTAGAAAACATGGATTTGAATGAAAATAGTTTTTTGAATGAAGAGAGAAATAATGTCGTATATTCATAAAAAAACAACCATCGGTAATTTTTAAGTAATGAATAGTACAAAAATGGTACTATCTTAAAAAGGTATCATGAATAAACATATTATAGGAAAATTCATTGTAATTATTGGGATTGAGATCATGATATAGGAATATTGGGGACTTAATCATAAATAATCCCGATAAACGATGAGACTATAACATAAAACCCTTACCACATTGGTGACACTGAATATTATGACCCATGAAGAAATGAAATGTAAAAAAACATAAAATAAAATGTGTTTAAATAAATAAATTATATTAATTGTTTAATTGGTTCGATATACGCCATTTAAAATAATATTGGTTTGTAACATACATATTTATCAAAAAATGAAAATTGAAAAAAAAATATCTTACTGCTTTAGTAATATTTTTGAAATTATACTTTCCAATAAATAATTAAACCAAATAAATATTTTCATATAAATAAAATAATGGTATTCATTATATAAAATTTTGAATGGTTAAATGTATACACCACATAGATTAGCTGAGTGGTGAATTTTGAACATTTCTCCCAAAAATAAAAGAGAAACTAGAAATCTATTACCTTAAGTCTTGACTTTCATCATAAGAATTAAAAATTACTATATAATAATGATAATTTTTTTAAAAATATATTATAAAATAATATTTATATATATCATACCACATATAATTTTCCTATGACCATTTATTACCCGGTTATTATCAATTACATGTTAAAGTTATGTTAATGGTAATAACCACTTTTTTCATAAATATTTGGTTTGTTAATTTATGGTAATGATATATTGATCATGATTTAACAATATTTAAATCTTTAACCAGGTAATTAATATATTATATATTCAATATATATTTCATTAGAGTAATCGAAAAAAATTATTTATGAAAAATGAAATACACTATTCCTAAAGATGGTAGGTCGAACGTATGCATGAATTTTTTTCTATTTTCAGGTCAGATTAGAGTAGATAATGTTATATGATATATTAAAATAATTGAATATTATTTTTCATATATATCACATATTTTTAATAAAACTATCTTTAATAAATTTAATTTAAAAAGTGAATGAATAACATCGATTCGTGGGCCGATAGTCTACTGTGCACACGCTACACAATTTCATATTTCCAAAAAAAGGAAACCATGAAAATATGTGTACTATAGTAATTAAAGAAGTGTAATAATTTCATAAATAAAATATAAGAACAATAAATTCATCATTACATAGGCCTTGATAGATATAAATGGAAAACATTTGACATCGATTTGTCAACAAGTAGTACAATGTACATGCAAACTATGATTTCGTAACCCATTAGATGGAAGTGGATAAAATTTTAGGTCATAAATATAGAAGAAAATATCATTATAGTTATGATATCAAGGTTATAATATAAAAATATTATGATAAAATTTGAAATCAGTTGAGGAAGAAATAAAAAACAATTTCCAATTGATGAAAGTTATGTCTTCTTTGGGTATATTCCTTAGGATTTCCCCAAAAGGATTACTATGATAAATTTGTATAAAAAATATGTATTATAGGATGAGTGAATGAATTTTTTAAGTGATTTTGGTTGGTATTTTCTGAAAAAATATTGTTTGAAGGTGCGAAGAATATTGGAGATGGGGCATCCTTTATAAATGTAGGAGAGGACGCACATGGTATTTCTAAAAATAATTTAGTGATCCCATGTTTTCCAAATGCAAAATGGGTCCCAAATGGTCCACTATAAAACCTTGTATTCTTAATGGTAGAAATAAAACCATAATATATTTTTATACAAGCATATGGATCATTTTTACCAATATATGTTTACTTTTATCCCTTAGTAAACCAAAATTTACCTTAACTGTGAAAATAAATTTTTACGGAATTCAATACTAATTTCCTTCAAAAAATAAGTTGAGATTATTATAAAATATAAATTTTTATGATTCCATATATTTAATTAATTTTTTTTAATTCCATTCAATGAATTTTAAAATATTTATTTTAAATTAATCATGCATACATGATTTGAATGTGGGGTTTTAAAAATAAAATGTTCAAAAGGATGCAATTTGTTTATATCAAAATTCAATATGACATTGATTAAAATGACCTAAATTGGATTAGTGGATTTATAATTGAACTATTATTATATTAAAACATATTTCAAATATAATTTGACATTATAATCAAATAAAATGAAAAGGGATCTTTCAATTACAATTCAGTACTTTTCACTTTTCATTAAAATTTGATACTTTTCATAAAAACAAAAAAAATCAACCTAAAATAATTTTTACACTATTATTGGAAAAAAATTATTTTATTGTAAATATTTCCCAATTGTGATAAAAATTTATTTTAAAATTATTTCTCAAAAGGAGACATAACTATTTTTCAGAAAATACATTTTTGAGCGTAAAATTTTATTTATACATATCACTTTCCTAGAAAACACATAAAATGAAAATTAAACATTTTATCGAATATATAATATATAAATTTCAATAAAATATTTTACCAATAGTTATTAATTTATTTTATTGAGGTAAAACATGTTTATGTTAATAAAAAAAATTTCAAAAAATGGTCTCATTTATTTTCAAGAGGGTTGTTTTATTTTTTATTTATAATTAATTGGTCACCAAATAATTAATTATATATACACGTGCAAACAATATATTTTTATACTTTAATTAATCCTATTCATAAAAAAATTATAATGGCTAGGTGATAACTACCATATTATATAATAATATTTTAATAACTTGTTATATTTTATTTAATCTCAATGTTGTGTGCAACACAAGATAAACATGTTATTTCATGTAACAAAAGAAAATATTAGTGTTATATAAAATTCAATCTAAATTTGGTGCTGTTTTTTATGAAAAATATAGAAATGATAAAATTTATTTGTAGTATGTAATTTCATAAAATCAAAGGATGATACAAACTGGACAAAAAATCAATGAAATTTTTATTTAAGAGTTATCCCATGAAACTAGTGGATATTTTTTCTATAATAAAACTGAGAAAAAACTACTTGTAGAAATTTTATTCTACATTACTCATGTAAGAACACATATATAACGGTGTTTGTAGGAGGAATTTTTAACTTAGAGAGGTGCAAGACCAAAACAATAGGAAGTGTTCTAAATGTGGATTTTGGTCTTATTATAAAAATTGTTATTGAATAAGAATTAGATCAAGTTGCATAAGAACCACGAAGGCCTATTAGGATTCATCAATAACCTAAGATTTATGGATATCTCATGGATAATTATGATGGATTATCCTTCGTATAAGTTGATCCTTCATTATATCAAGAGTCCATTCAGAGTTGTTATTCTAAGATATTATTAAAAGATGTTGAATTTGAGATAACCACATGTAAAATAACCATGTTTGGAACATGGTGGATTCCACTAAAAGGATGATAAAAATATGATTCATGTGGATTTTCAATATTAAAACTAATATCGATGTAATAGATTGTACCTATAAATCATGTATAGTGGGAAAGGTATACAAACAAGTTCATAGTATTTACAAAAAATAGACCATTTCAAAAATTGTGATGATAAATTCCATTTAGTTTTTTCAATCCATATCAGTTCATTTTTATTACCTGATATATCAAATGGATTTAAAAAAATCCTTTATTTCAAAATATCTGAGGACATTTATATGATACAACAAGTTTTTTTGATGTTCCTAATCCAATGATTATCTTTTCAAGATATAAGGGTTTATTTATGGACTCAACTAGGATTCCCTACGTTTGAATATTCATTTTGGTGATGCAATAAATGTTTATGTTTTTTTGAATAATTAAAATTATTCTTTTGTATATAAACATTTTAATTAGATTATACTGATATTTCAAATAATTTATGTCAATAACATAATACTTATTCTTTGTTGTGTCTCGACAATTTAATCTGTAACGATATGGATGAGTAATTTCTTTCTCAATGAATGGAATTGGTGACACCTTTTACATAATCAGTATGAGGGTTTATATATATATAACTAAAAATACCCCAATACTAAATCAAGGCACATATATTAGTAATGTGATAAAGTGTTGTAGCTTGGGTAACTCCAAGATGGTGTCATTACCATTATTGTATGGAATAAATATTAAGAAGATTTGAGATCCCGTAAAAGTATTAGAATAGATGAATATGATTACTGATGAATCCATCATATGATCTATCATGTATGAAATGTTTCATATAAGAAATGATGTCTCTTTAAATTTTAGAATAAAAATAACATATAAATATAATAATAATGAAAGTCACTGGATCATTGTGAAGAACATATTATTGTACTTGAGAAGGACATATGATATGTTCCAGAAGTTTTGTCGTGAGAAAGAGTTTACAGACCTAGTTTTTAATCATGTATAGAGCCTTTAAAATATATGATAATTATTAGTTTTGGTCCTAATATAGATTAATTATGAGTTTATAAATTAGTATGGGATTTAAGAGGCTTCTTCAGAGCTTATAACCATGACTAGTAGAGACCAAAACAGTGCCTCCCAGTTAGTAGAAACCATGATACCCATCTTGCGTGGACCCTACTAACCATGCAAGGCTGGAAAATGGGGTGAATCAAGGTTCACAGTTTTCCCATACTTTGTTCTGGGGACTGCATTGCCATGAAAAATATCTGTAGTTTTTGGCAGAGGAGATTCTCACTACTAGGAATTGGTTCCCTAACCATGTAGCTAAATTATGAAACTTCCCTCCTATCACAATGGGATGTGCAGAGATATTGCACAGTTTGTAAAAAAATGTGACCAAACCATGAAACACTCAATTTTATGGGAAATGAATACTTTGAAATTACTAAAATGTTAAAACTCACCTCCTTCCCCTCATTTATTCTCCTGTGGACATCAAAGGCTCCCCTTTCATTTTTTATTCCTCTCCAAGCCTAATGAAGGATATTCTATATCTTTACCATTAAGAATATGGTCAAAGAATCATTCATCTTGATGGATTCCTATAAGTAATATATTGATTCCATTTTATCCATTATTTTTTTCTCTTCTTCTCAATAGAGTTATTAATGTGCTGGCAGATATGCACTATTTTTAGGGCATTCATTCTTTATATATCATCCAATCAAAGAGAAAATAAAGGATGATACTAGATTAGGAGAGTTATATAAGCCTATGGCTAGTGGTCTATACCTCATCGATCATGTTCCTATCATTTTATAAATTCTTTTCTATGAACACCAATTTCAATGGTCATGGACTATTAAATTCATATTCCTTGTTATGATCAATATAAAAGTGTTCTAAGACCCTTTTCATAATTGTTATCCATCATTGAAGGCTATAACCTCAAAGTAGAACTCCCCAACAAGGTTTTTTTCTTCATTATGGTTTTATTATCTAGTAAAGATTATTTATCCATTGTTAGAGTGTTCCTTGAGTTGAATTTGATAAGGTTATGTGTTTAATTAAATCAATAAATTTTTAATTTCATGGACATGTTTTCTTTTCACTTGATCATCCTACAGTAATTTTTTTAATCTGATACATCATTAATATATGGTAATGGAAAATATTATTTATATATATGACTTTTCCTAATTAAATATAACATAATGACTTCATTGTGCGTATTTAGAATACCTTTACATGATTAATGGAAGACGGCTAAGTGAACATAATGAATTCATTATGGAAAATATGAATTAATAAATGATTTCATGTCTGTTATCCTTGTCACACTAATAAAGGTATGTATTTAACCTATATCTTATTAAATGGAAGGATTATTAAATTAAATTAACTAATTAATTAATTTTGTATTAGGTTCTTATTGTGTAATGTTCCCGAACTCGAAACTCTCCAACATGAAAAAAGAAGGGTTAGCATTGAGACATCAAGTGTGCATCCTCATATGCCATAGGGGTCTGACTAGTAATAGTTTTATGAAATGTATTGTGGGGATACTATACCCCTAGGTTTTAAGTTTCATAGAAAAATAAATTAAACCATAGAAAAGAAATAAATCAAATTATAGACATAGAATAATACAAAATTAAGATCCAATTGAATAATCCTATAAATAATGATGGGATAATGTAATGATGTTACAAAATTAAACTAATTTTTATTCTAGGATAAATATATCTAAAAGACATTAAGGATCACATAAAGTTGAAGAAATCATTGTTTTTTAAACCCATGTGAGTCCCACCTCCTAACTTTATCCCATTTTATTAGAAAACAATAAACAACAAGTTTCTTCACCCTTATCCAAACCGTCGTCCACATAATCTTCTCAGGTGCCAAAAAGTGGCCTGACTAGGGTGTGAGTATAGATTACTAGGTCAATACCATCATGTCTAAAAAAACTATAATGATATGAAATGTATGAAATAAAGTGATAAATAATTTTATTAATTAATTAAATAATTAATAAAATAAAACTACAACATTCTTTAGATCCATTACAGAATATATATGACCATGTCTTACGACCATTCAATCATAATCCATTTAACCATGGTCAAATAACCTATTTTGGAACCATGAGGAAATATCTCTGATCATGACTTATGATCATGCCAACCCCAACCACATTTTAATGGTCAAGTGACAACAATCTGGGTCAAATCCCTATAATCATTACCACATCCAGGACAAGGCCCTATAAGTAATATAAAATGGGACTCATCAAAGCCTGTTCTTTATAAGAATTACAGAATGGGACTGGGTCAAGCTGGCTTAATATCAATATTGCAACATATAAGTGTGTATATTCTAGGGCCAAACCTAATATATAATCATCTCAACCTAGAACATAAGTCTTACCATATAGCATGGATATCCCAATATCACATCATAATTCTAAATGGTCAATTACGTAAATTACCATTTATATTTATCATACCGCTTTCAATAAAATATCAACTCATTAAAAGTTATAACAATAACAAATAATCCACAGCTTAGGGATTCTATATCATGAAATCACCTAACGTCTAACCGCATCCAAAACAATGTTTATTACATTAGACAGTTCAACTATATTCATGGTTTTCTCCCTGAACATCTAACCAGAAGTCATGTCAAAATCATATTCAAACAAATGAACTATGGGGAATAATCCCATTAATGTATTTAATTTTTTTGGTCACACATTATATTGGGGTAATCCGAATATTTCATAAACATTATGTTCATCAAACCATAGGTTTAAAATTTAAACCCCATACATATAACTAATGATCCAGAAATGTTTCCAATGAAAAACACCCATGAAGAATAATGTGAATATGGTCACAAATGGGATCCAACACAAAAAATTATCTAGATCAAAACCATGAAGGAACACAGTCAAGGATTTCAGAGAAATGGTTGGAAGAAGAAGCTATAGAACGGAAAACAATATACCAAAGACTTATTGTGGATTTCCCACACAAACGGGATGTCTTGAAGGGAGGCTGGAACTCAAAAAATTTTCAGCTCTAGGGAATAAGGATTCAGTGGAATATAATGAAATTCATCTACACTAAATTTTTTAAAACAATAGGTCCATCAATTTCATAGGATGTGATGTGGTTACACGTTTTGTAAATAATTCTAATGTGATATGCCAAAAATCCCATCACATATGATTAATATTATTGAAACACTTGACTATTACATTATTTTTATTTCATTTACATAGTGTGTAAATGATTTAAATATTGGATTTCATTCCATTTTCCATTTAAACAACCCAATCCCCATTTAATAGTTCTCAACCTACAATGTACATGTGATAACACTTAACACACTTACCCTGAATCCATTAATTGAAAGAGTCATAAATCCCCAAACATTGGGTCACTTTCCCCATAAAAGTATCTCTATATCCAAACAAAACTTTTCCAACATGCCTCAAATGATAATATCAAAGTGGGGTATACCTAATAAAATAAGGGATCTTATAACATCCCCACCATATACCAGTGCATCTCCGAGATGCTATAAGAATCAGTGTGAGGTATCAATGAACATTATTGTCTACTATGTTCGTATATCAGGCTCCCGTTCCCATGACACCAAATGAACCCTCCCATTCTTTCAATACACATGAACCAATGATATAGTCTTACCCCAATCATATTTCTCAATATGACCCAAAACCCAAGTCAGATTCTCCTCAAAAGATGCATCATCACAAAGATCTACATTTGTTACATCTATCTAGTGGGAAGGGTTTGGAAAATTTTTCCATTTTTATAACACATGGAGATCACCATGAATGACACTATTGTACTGTGGAAGGGAAAAATATTATTCCACTGGATTGACCCTTTCCACTATCTTCAATGGCCTATCAAACATGGATGTTATGTTTCCCTATTTCATGATATGGAATTACCCCAACCTAGGTGACCCCAAAAGAAAATCATGATGATCAAAATAAATTTATAGTGTTCATCTCTACTAGAAAACATAATATTTTTGTCTACCCAGTGTGGTCACCTACCACTATCTAATCAATTGAACTTTTTTAGATGTCTTTTATACTAGACTAGGACCAGCATGTTCTAACTCACCTACCTCCATCCAACAAAGTGGCGAATAAAAATAACTTTCAAAAAAATAAAAAAAATGTACCATTTAGATCAATTCATAAAATCCATTTTAATATATAAACTTGACAAGTTCCATATGTTTCTCCAATGGACCAATATAACCCAAAACAAAGGCTTGTAGCATATCCTCTAAAACCTAAATAGTCTGCTGAGATGGAACATCAGTCTGTGGATGATTGGTTGTGATC
Source organism: Viscum album (assembly GCA_963277665.1). Taxonomy (NCBI): domain Eukaryota; kingdom Viridiplantae; phylum Streptophyta; class Magnoliopsida; order Santalales; family Viscaceae; genus Viscum; species Viscum album. The sequence goes on from OY728162.1 coordinate 136,438,024, forward strand.
AAAAGAACCCATTATCCATGATCCTTCTAAAAACCCTGTGAGAAACACAATGTGACTGAGGATCTCTATCAGAAACTATAATCCTTAAAAACACCTGCAACCAAACAACCTCATGAATGTAATTAATGTCCAAATAATCAACATTGGGGGATTCCATGGTAGGAAATATGTGGGATAACTATGTTAGTAGATCCATAATTACCCATAAAATTTCATTCTTATGGGTTGTCCTGGGTAATTTTTTCACAAAATCTAGAGTTACATTATCCCATTTCCTCTCATGATTATGAAATGTCAAAAAAAACGTCCAGTTATCCTATGATGTTTGGCTTTCACCAACTGACAAGTGAAGAATCTATATCTAAATTTTACCACCTTCATATTAATTCATGGTTATAAATACTATCTGAGGATATCATGATACGTCTCTTTTAATTAAAGATTCACCACCCCTCTTGAATCATAAAAATTCCTCATAATCTCCTCACATAATCCCATATGAACACATACACTATAATGAAAAAGAATAGAATTATAACTAATGAGATTCCAATAAGATAGTGTCTCCCCACCATATAATGTGTCTCTCATAACTAATCTATCTAGATCATACAACTTCTTAGTCTTATTCTAGTCCAAATCCATGGGTATAATAGATGTCAGAGTTAGAGGCACTCATCCTTTAGACTCCTAAACATCCAAATGCTTGTATATAAAGAGGCCTATTATCCACCACTACTCACAGGTCACTTATATTTCCCTTTTTTTATTTAGGGACAATGTGTATGAATCAGTGTTACACATCCTAGGTGTATATGAAAATTCAATCTTGAACGACATTAGATGCTCGACCCACCGCCTCTACTGAATAAACTTGTCTTACTGAGAAAATATGTACGATATGATCTTTTGGAAAGTTTCTACCAAAAAAATATCTACAGTGACAGATTGTATCCAGCATCTCCGAGTATGTACCAATGTTGTTAACTTGATATCATGAGTAGTATATTTTCCCTCATATAGTCTAAGAATCATGGATCCATAAGAAAACACTCAATCCTATTATATTATAACTTCTCTAAGTCTAACTTAAAATTCTTAAACGTACAAACTGTATGCTTTTATTGGCATTGGTAAATTGAGAAATGATTTTTGTTTAGCCTAAAATTCACTTCCAAAAAATCGATTTCACGAGCATCAGACCAAAAAAACATCACCCCTTTTCATGGTCAACCTTGGTATTGGTTGTAAACAATTTGAGAAATCCAAGATAACGCACTGATAATATCCTGATAAATATAAAAAGCTCTAAATATCAAAGAATTACATGGGATTTTTTCAAAATATCATGGATTTTAATTTCAATGTGTATACTAAAAATATTGTTTATGATATGGCATGGCCCAGGAACTATACCTTATTAATCCCAAAAAAGCATTGGGTTATCTTGTCTTAAAGATGATCCTCTTTCCATGTACTCAAAATGTTGTCAAGATGTTTAGTATGATAATCTTCTAACTGTAATACACTATGATATTGTTAACAAATACCACCAGAAATCTGGTTTGTAAAAGGATGAAATATCAAATTCCTTAAGGCCATTAGTATGACTGGTGCGTTAGTCCACCCTCATGGTATCACTAGGAATTAATACAAGTCATAAATACTACTAAAAAACTACAAGGTATGTATAAATGTATCAACCATAACTGCTGGTAACCTAATATCAAGTCCATATTGTATAATGTCTTATCACCTCTCAAATTATTTAAAATATAATCTATGTGCAGAAGAGGATATTGTTTTATGACCATTGATTGGTTCAATCTCTGATAGCCCACATATAAGCACAAAGACCAACCAGCCTTCTTGGAAAAGTGAATTGGAAAACCTCATAGAGATGTACAATCCCATATGAATCATGTAGTTTCTAGATATTCAAACTTATATTTCAACCCCTAAAGCCTTGTTCTTTCCATTCTTTATTGTGGGGTAGAAACAATCTCTTCTCTCAGCACCCACTTGATCATGAACTTGATCTATTTCATGAGAGGAAAACCCTAGAACTTCTCAATAGATATATCCTGAAAATGGTATACCACTAGAATAAAAGTATCATGTTGAACTCTACCAATATATAATGCATGATCAGTTCTTTAAGATATGAGGCAATCTATTATTCACTGAATTTGTCACACATGACCATACTAAATATCCCAATCAGACACAAGGAAATAAAAACAATCTTCTTGAGATAGAAATGAAACTCTCCACCTATAAAAGTCGATATATTATTGATATATAACTAACCAATATATACCAAAAATAAAATTGGAGCGAGTCATTTCTAACAGAAATGGTTCCCAAAGGAAATGGTAACCATTGATCTCTATAGAATTCACCTTGAAATGTTTTATATTCTTTGACCGCACTACCAATAGTGTGTTGATGGTTAAAGAACCATCCAATATATCCAAATCCATGAAAACACTTTTTTAAAAGAGAATATACAGAGAAGAATATGATGATCCTATATCAGAAAAACATAAACTAATGTTGATGATAGAAGAATTGTACCTTTGATGTTAGATAGTATTTCATCCATGGTAGTTGGAGTAATCTGAAAAATGTACATCTGACTTGTCCCTTTTCCCTAGGATCTAGTATGTTGCCCCTAAGTTAATTCCATTACCTGGTACTACTACTGAGGCACTGGGGTATCGAGTCTCCTACCCCGGTGTGAATGTCCAATGGAACTTCCAATATTGTCTTGTTGAGGAGTAAATGCACCCCATCATGAATTAGGTCCCTATCTTGATCCCCTACCAGTGTTCTAAAATAGAAATTCCATATAGAATCTATGAAGATGACCCTACCTATAATTGATATGAATCTCGACTATAGTGTATGGAAATTTAGGGTTCTTGTGGCCAAAACTCTTACAATGATAGAACATGAACAGATCACGGTCTTGAAATGGTTTATCACTTCCTAATTTCTCTTCCCACTATTTACTTGGGGGAAAATATTATATCAGTTCTTATTACTACTAAAAGAAGATATCTCGAATTTACCTACCAAAATAGCATGTCTAAGGCTCATGGCCTCTCTTAGATTACCTTCCATAATGAGTGATTGTTTCATCACATTATAAAATATTCTAAAAAATGTTTACCTACAACCCAGTATCCTAGTAAATACCATTCTGAAAAACTATTTCCCTAATGGTCTCATAAAAAACCAAATATGGATCAAATAATTATTGGTCACTGAAATGTCCATCACAATCCAACACTAAGATTCCCTCCTCTGTTTGATGCATGAACTCATGATATTTTTCATCCACCAACATCTCAGGAAAAAAAGGATTAAGAACCTCATATTGATGTCATTAATTGACAACTTATCCTGCTACCTAGCTTCTTCCAGTGCATCCCACCAACACATGGAAGGTCAATGAATCATATATTCAGTGAGATTCACACTTATATATATAGGCGTCTCAATATTATTGAAGATCATTTGGACTATATTGATCAAAAAACGTGGCTACATGGGGTCCCCCTTCCTTAGTAAACATTAGAGAGTAATTAATCTAAAAACATCTTTCCAGTTAAGAACTTGATGGCATAATATGAACAAAATATATTTCCCTGGATTGAATGACCCTAGAAAATCTGTTATGAAGCTGAACATCAAGCTTATTCTCAGGTACTACAGGAATCTCCAATTAACTAGTTTTAGGAGGTTTCTGATTTCCACTCTTCTGATGCTCAATTAAAAGATAAAGAGAATTAATTTTCTCTATATGAAAAATTAACACCTTAGATAAATAGATATCAATTATATCAAATTGAATAAGAGAATAAAATAGATAATTACTTACTTATGGTCTCCCTAACATGGATTACATGTTTTTTAACAAAACATGTAAAACAATTTTGTTTATCTGGTGAAATAGATGTCTCGCATTATAGTACAATAAGAAATAATATATTACATGAAAAATAGATATTCCACTATTATGAACAATGCATGTAAATATATCCATATATTCATATTATGATTCACATTTCCACATCTCATTTCATACCTATCCATGAGTACAATCTCCAGAAACAAAATCATCAAAAAAATATAACCTCACACAACATGTGAATCAACCAAGGTGAAATAACTTAAACAGAAAGAATCACACAGCACAATAGAAATCTCATCCCTGGGAATGCTGATTGTTTTTTACATTCATGGGTTAGATAATCCCATGTACAATCTCATTAACAAAACCCAACACATCAAAGTATCCTTTATACCTTTCTAAAATAGGAAATCATATCAAAAGAAAACCTATCTCAGATACCAGGTTGTAACATTCCCCTATTTGGTACTCTCTCATGTGGAAAAAAATAGATGGTTACAAGACCTCAAGTTCACCTCCACATACACTAGAGTCTTCCAATTAATAATGGGGGTGTGAAATGTATAGTTGGGAGACTATAAACCCACGTATGAAGTGTCATAAAAGTAGAAAAAAACAATTTAAATGATACATATAAAAGTTTAAACATATATCAATTCAAAAATATGATCAATCTAAAAAATAAAGTGAACAATAAAGTAATAATTTAAGGATGTGTGATAATGTAACTCTCACACTTAGAAAAATATAAGTAAAAGACTATAAGACACAAATAAAGACTCATTAAGATCTAAGACATTATGGAGGTATGACCTTGATAAAAGTTTAGTTTATATATCTTAATATTTGTTAATAAATTATTTATCAGGTGTATGAGGAGGATAAAGGGTGTAACAGGGGTTTCAGACATGAAATAATGAGAAAAAAATGGTCATACATTGCATGCCACACGGTTGACACATGGTTAGAGATAACTGCACACCCAAACTGTGATGGTCAGAAGGAAAAATGCATCGTTAATCAAAAAATTAAAGGATTAGGCCAAAACATGAATTCTTGTATATATTCACTCCACCAAATTTGAGAATTTTCTTTAAATAGTTTGGAATCCCTAGGTAACCATGCGACCTCCCTTTGGAGAGAGGCTATCACATAGTTGGTGCACGATTTGGAAAAATGTGCGGCCTAACCGTGCTACCAATTAAAAAGATATAAATTCCCATCCCCCTTCGTATATTAAGATCAACAGCCTATTTTATTCCCCGTTATTCCTCCTCTATCCCAATATATGAACAAAGACCCTAAAATCTTCAAATGTTAAATATTCTTCAATTCTATGCTGTTTGGAGTGTCATTTTTTCCAGACTGAAGCTCCTGGTAAGTCTAACACTCACATGTGTTCCTTTTTTTTAGGATTAGGTATTTTTATTTTGTTTTTGTTCTTATAAAACAAATAAATAATATTTTTCTATTGTATCATTTTTAGGGATTCAAAGTGGCCTTAAATCTAGATCTAAGGTTGAGGTTGAGGGAGAATTCATCTTTATATTTGAGTAGTGTGGTTTAAAAGCAATATTTATTGGTCTTGAGGTTCATTTTTTCATGTTTGGTTTTGTGAATGTTTCTATGTTGTCCTTATTTTGGTGTATTGAATTGGATTCGGTAATTTTTTTGGATAAAAGGTTAATTAAAGACCACATAATACCCATTGGATTCATTAAGTTGTATAGACTAATTTAAGACCACCCAAGTGGTGTGCCAACATTCTAAAACATGGAAGTTGGTAATGTTAAGTGTAAAATTTATTTATGATAATGTATAGCCCATGAAAAACATGTTGATTTGAAAATAAAATATTGATCGTGTGTCTATAATTTGATAATGTAATAATGAATTTTTTGGAGTAAATGAAATGGGTTAGGTGAAATAAATTGATAGTGATTAATGAATTATGGATTATACTTGAAATTCACGTGTGAGTTAATGCATCTGACAATGATGAACCTGTTAAATTAGAAAATGTTTTCAGTTGATAATTTTTTTAAATGGGTTACATATGGGGAAGTGATGAAGTTTTTAAATAGGGCAAAGTATATGAATTTTTTAATATGTTTATAAGGTTATGTCGTGAGAATGGTCAATGGGTTAAATGGGCTATGCAATGTAAATGGTATATGTGAAAATGGGTTAAGGATTGATGTTTAATTATTGGTTGAATAGTTATGAAATTTGAATGCTATTTATATTAATTTTTCAGGGTTTTTGATTTGATATATATGGTAACTGGATAAATAAGTATGTTCACATGGCTTGGCATTTGTGATAAATTGGACTTGAGGATCTACAATCGTGGGTTGCGTTAGACTAATTCATTAAACACCACCCCAAAATTCATGGATTAGGGAAGGTGACTAGGGATCTATTACCTAATGGTTTAATTTATTGAAACTACCTATAAAAAGACTCCATCTTAAGTTTGATGTATTTTTTTATTAAATGTGATCCCTAGTGGGATAGGGAATTTGACTTATTCCATTATGAATAGTAATTTACCAAAATAGGTTCTAGTGAAAATGATGTGAATTCCTAACCAAATAGATTTAGTGATAAAAATGGTTTTAATTATGATAATAGGATAAATGATGAAAATTGATTTAAGTGACTAAAATGATTAATGTGAAAACTGTTATCTAATGTATCCTGAAATGTCTTATGTTTACCTTGTATATTATTTAGTCATTTCATGCACAATCTATTACGACTTGATAAATTATATACACCATTGGTAGTGGTATAATGAGTTTTACGGATAGCATGCTTGGTCTACTATTGGGTACCCAAGAATAATTATTGGTTGCAGGTGAAGAAAACGACAAAGTCCCTATGATATTGAGTTGAGTTGGGATAGAGATGTGCATGGATGAAGATCTTGACATTGATTGAGGATTTTTTTTATGATTTGGATGTATATATTTATTTTTTCATTCCAACACATTCATAACAGTTATCATGACATTGAATATTTTGGTTGTTCTTTGAATCATATTTGGGTAATTGTTGGTAATGCATGTTTCTAGTTTATTTTTTAAGGTTGCATGTTTTATATGGTTAAATAATGTTTCGTACTCTTATAAAGATGTTATATTATCCCAATTTATTACATTATAACTTCTCTACTAGTCACCACCCTATGGAATATGGTGAGGCGCGCTTGAGGTCATGTGGTGACCAGACTCGGGGCACCAATTTAGTCGATTCCAGGTTGGGGATGATAAAAAAATGAATCAGAATAGTTCATTTACATGAACATATTATTTAAGGATGACATATGGGAGAATAGTATGTTCTCGGCCTTCGTAATGAGCTTATTATATAAAGTAGCTAACCCATATATAGGGTAAATCCCATGTACCTAGGGTAGGAATTTTTATTCTCGATGTGTTTTGTTACGGTTGAATGATATAAAACCATTTGTGATGAAATTGTTTTGAAATGTGACTATTTTATGATATTTTTCTCATGGATAGAATGGAATGCAAATTTTCATTAATTCATAATTATAAGAACATAGAGATATAGGTGGAATGCATTATGGTATGCACACCTGGGAACGATGTGTGGGACATGAAGGGTAGATTACATTTCATAAATCATTATCAATATAAATATAATGATGTCTAGTAAATGGAATAAAAATGGATGAATGTAAATATTGTGGAATACTGAGTAAAAGTTTTTCAAAATGAAATGTTTTTAATGAGTTAAACTATTGGTTGTAATATGTTTTTAAATGTGAAATAGTCCTAAAGGAAAAATTTTAAATCACTAGTCTGAGTTTTATAAAAGGGATCTAATGAAATGTTTGAGACTATGTTGGTTTATTTATCCAAATTTGACCATGATGATGATAGGGACGGTTGAGGGTAGTTTTGTTAGTGTGATGATATTTATTGTGAGAGTGTATGCATAATGGTGTGTTTATGGATAGTGAAGATCCTTATTTTCTATAAATTGTGGATGATTTATGTTTTGTTTTCTAATACACATTATTAAAATTATAGTAAGATTCCACCAAATACTGGTTATGAAAATTCATATATAAGAGGATGTCATTGAGAATGATCATCCATAAGTGGTATAAGAAGTCCCAATTGTAAAATATAATAGGTGAGAGGGGATTTTTTGTGAGACATTTTCTTGTTTTTCTAAAATAATGGAACTATACCCAGATCAGGTAGTTCTGAGTATGTTTGATCTTACTAGGGAGTTTCCATTTCAACGCCCTCTAATTTTTTTCAGAGAGGGTAGAAATGAGGCTATAGAGCATTGGATAGATTCCATACATATGATATTAGATTACTTGTATAATCATGTAGAATAGATATCCTGGTTATTACCATATATAATATGAGGACCAATGAATCACTGGTGGGACATCTTAGTTTAGACACATCAGGATGATGGTTTGATATTGAAGGACTTCAAGGAAAACATTTAGGGACAGTTTTATCTAGATACTTTGAGATAGGAGCAAGTTATAGAGTTTATGATGTTAAGACAAGTAATGATGTTACTGATTGATTATGTATGCCATTTCACATACATTCAACACATTATTATAGTGTAGCCATAAGACATTGGTACTACCAATATATATTTTCAGTATAGACCATGAAATAATATTAAGCTCCAGGTGAACATCTTGAATTTAAAGAGCTTGGCAGAAGTGGTAGATCAAGTCCTTATTTTAGAAAGGAACATAAGGAATGATTTAGGTGGTGGACATGTGGATCCAGTTTGATGTACGAGTGGCATGTATTTTGAGGTAATGTATAATCATTATTTAAATCTCCACTAGTGTGGTAGTGTTTGGAGTATTCATAAGAGAGGATCATCATCTAATGGTGGTGATCGTGTGTTTTTCTATTAGTGTGGCATGTTTGGGCACATGTGGGGATAGTTCCCCATGACCACCAATTGTAGGTCATCTATAGGAAACAATGAGGCATTTGAAAATGTTTTATTGGAAATTTTGATAGTTGGGAATGGATAGAGGATCGAGGTCATTTACAAGTACATGAATTAGTGAGTTACCTGATATTCGGAAGGGAGTTGGAGCCTTACCGGCCACATCAGCAGGGGTGAGCAGTGTGGTAATCCATGATGAGAGATTATGTATCAGTGTGTTATTATAACACTATAAATAAATATAGGGCACCCGGGTATGGGGGGAAGGTCAACAACATGTAGTTCAGTCTACACATGAAAGACGTGAGGTTGTACCATCGATAGTTTGAGGTAATATTCTTATGCCTACTATGATTTCAAGTGTTTTATTTGACACAATCTCCCTAATATATTTTATACCTTGTTATTTTATTATTTTATTGGGTATAGTAGTGGAGAATATATTTGAGTTTATTATGATTGACACACCATTAGTTGTTTGAGAAAAAAATTTCAAGCAATGTAAGGGGTCTGTACTCGAGGATTGTGGGTGCCATTTTTTGTGGGAAATGTTTATTCTTGAGATATTGAGTTTTATTCTGATTTTGGGTATGGAATGGATAGTGTTATTATAGTACCATATTGAATATTAAAATTGTAAGGTAACATTAAAATCTATTGAGAGAGACATGTGTATCCATCACACTGAATGGGATATTTAGGGAGGCCATGTAAGACATTTTATTAGTAGTTGGGTGAACTCAAAACCTAAGTGGATGGTCCGAGGTTGGATAATGAGGGAGTGGAGAACCTTGTCTTTAATCCTATAGTAGATTATTTTTATGATGTTTTTCCTCAATATTTCTCTGGGATTCCACCTGAGAGGGATTATGAGTTCACAATAGAGTTTCTAACATGGTCATAACCGATTTCCATTCCAGTGTATAAAACAGTACCCATAGAGATTCAAAAAACATAAAACCCAGTTGTAGGAATTGGAGAACAAGTGTTATATTCGTCTGAGTACATCACCTTGGGTATATGCAGTGTTGTTTTCTAAGAAAGACGACATATCCTTACAACAATGTGTTAGTTAGAAGAAGTTAAATCAGATGACTAATAATAATTGATACTATCTTCCTTGAGTAAATGATATTTTTTACCAGATGAGAGGTGCCTCATAGTTTAAAAAAATAGATTTGAGGTCAGGATATCACTAGATAAGGGTGAGACCTTTTGACATACCACAAACTTCATTCAAGAGCAGTTATGGGTAGTATAAGTTTTTTTATTCCATTTTGGTAAACCAATGAACTAGTATAATTTATTTCCTTAATGAATTGAATATTTATTCCCTACATTGACTGTTTTCTATGTTTCTTTATGGATGACATCATAGTGTACTCCAAAACTAATGATGATCATTCTAAAAAACATGACATTGTCTTGTGTATACTGAGAGAGAGACAGTAATATGCCAAGCTATCCAAATTTTATTTCTAGATTGACAAGTTATGTTTCATAGGGAATATCATCTATGAGGAAGTTTTGTCAGTAGACCCAGAGGAAGTGTAGAAAGTTGTGTCTTGGGATTAGTGTATGAATGTTTCAAATGTCCAAATACTTTGGTATTTTTCAAAATATTTTTGAGGTTTCATGAAAAATTTATCTCATTTGGAAGCACCAATTTTAGGTTCGAATGATATGGGAATCAAATTTAAGTGGTTTGAAGCATGTGGGAATTCCATTCATTAATTAAATAGGTGGTTGACAACCACACTGATTATGATCTAACCTGATCTAAGTAATAAAAATAACTTGTTTTTTGTGTGTCATGTTAGTATAGGGGCGGTCTTGATGTAGGGTTATAGTGTTTTAGCATATGGGTCATGAAAGTTGAGTTATAAGGAATGAAATTACCATATGCATGATCTCAAGCTAGATGCATTGGATTGTGATTTAAAGTTTCAATTGAATTAATTTTTGTGAGAATGGTTTACAGTGTACACCGATCATGAAATCCTAAAATACATCTTCTCTCATTTTGATTTTAAACATCATCGGTGAATATGGGTTGAGTATATTCAGCCCTTCAATGATGAAGTAGTTTACACACCAGGAAAGGGAAGTATTTCTGCAGATTCATTGAGTCGGAAGACTCAATATAATGAATTTTAGGAATCATTTTTAGAATGTAAGATGATGGTGTTGTTTACTGGGATGCATTTTGAGTTGTTGTATGGCCAAGGGAATATGACCCTTACATACTTGGAAGTTGAGTTCATTCTTCTAAACATGATCATGGAGAGGAAGCATGAGTATTTTGAATGTTTTGATCTGAGGTATGGTTTTAAAGGTAGGGAGTCACCTTTTAATTGGACCATTGGAGATGATGGAATCATTTATATTCATGACCATATTGTTTTTTCATCATATATGGGATAATATTTAATGTGATAGTTTCATGCATTGAAGTGGAATTGAATCCCAATTTGGCCAAAATGTAATGTGACCTTCATAGGAAGCATTTGTGGACATGGATTTAGAAAGTGGGTACATGTTTTGGGGTGTGATGACTTATTCTAAAGTAGATCAATGTCAAGAATCAGATGTCTAGTGTTATATTGAATCCATTTCACATTAAAGAATGGAAGTGCCTTTACATGAAGATGGACTTTTTCATTGTCCTTCTGATTATTACTTGAAATATTGATGTGATATGGGTGGTTGTTGATCAGTTTAATAAGGTTTCTCACAATTATTCAATTCAAGATACTTATAAAGTTGATCAGATCAGTTTTTTTTATGTTTGATAGGTAGTTCAGTTTCATAGGGTACCATCTAAAATATTTTCAGATCAAGATCTACATTTTATGTCAACAATCTAGTAGTGATTATAGAGGGGTCTTGGATCCCATGTATTTTGGGGTACTAATTTCCATCAATTAATGGATGGGAAGTAAGAACATACTATTCAGGTACTAGATGAAATTTTGGGAGAGTTTGTCCTAGATTTTGGATGATATTATGAGAAAAACATACCGCTTTTTGAGTTATCCTATAGAAACAATTACTAGGTTAATATTCAGATAAAAAAGATTGAGGAAATCAATGGTGGACCGTTTAGATATCTATTATGTTCAATGGAAGGAGGTGAATCAAAATTGTTGGGACTAAGTCTCATGCATGAGATGTTGGGGTGAGATTAGTAGATTTTAAAAAATATGGAAATGGATTAGGGTAGGAAGAATTCATATGTAGATATTCATCTCTAGAAACATGAGTTTATGTTGGGTGATCACATGCTTATTAGATTTTCTATAAGGTTGGGTAACCATTAGATTCGTTAATTGGGTATCTTGGCACCTAAATAGGTAGAACCATTTTAAATTGGGGAGAGAATTGGGATGGTGGCATACCAATTTGCTCTACCACATTAATAGAGTGTTATGCATGATATTTTTTCATGTTTCAAATCTTTGGTAGTATCACACAAACTTATATCACATGATTGATGTTGAGGATATTGAGATTTAGGCTGATGCATCCTATGATGAGCATCCGGTTTGTATTGTGGGTTATAGTGATAAATTTATGTTAGAAAAAATGTGTATCTAGTTTGGTTTTTATAGAAGCATGGTGATGTTCAGTAAGAAACATGGGAAATGGAGTTGGATATGTGGGTCATGTGGTTTGATCTCATTTCTTCAGAATCTAAGTGATTCTTTGAAGTGCATCTTAAGGATGATCTATTATATGGTGGTGATTTTTTTAAGATCCAGAAAATTGTGGATGTATTTACTTGTTTAAATATTTATTTAAATATCTTAATTTTGGTAAATAGAATGGTTTTCGGGAATATGAGGAGGATCGAGGGTGTCCCAAGGGTATGGGACAGAAAAGAAGAAAAAAAATTGCCATCTAGTGTATTTTTCAAGTTCTTCACTTGGTTAGCGATAACTGCACACCCAAATCATGCAAGGTTTGAGGAGGGGTGCACGGTTAAAAAAACTATAAAAGGGGGAGTCCAAACTGTGCAGTCTCGGAAAGTGGAATGCCATATTGTTAGGGAATAGTATCTAAAACCATGTGGGATACCCAGGTAACTTTGCGACTCCCACCCACTAGAAAGAGGCTGAAAAACTATTTGTACATGGTCTGGAAAATAGTGTGGCCAAACCATTCACCCCATTAAAAAGTGTGAAATTACCATTTTCCCCTCTATATTTTATGTACATTGCCTGATTTTCTGCACCATTCTTCCTATTCAATTCCTATTGATGAACCAAGACCCCCGCGTATTCTGAAGGCATATTATCTATTGATTTTAGGCTGTTTAAAGCAACATTGGATTCAAATTGATACTCTGGTTATGTCTACACTCGTGTTTGTTACTTTTTCATATTGGGGATTTTATTTTAATTCATTTTCTTCTGAAACACTAAACCATATATTTCTAGTGGTTATTAGGTTGGTTCTTCAAAGGGAGTTTAAATTTAGATATGATTCTGAATTAAAGGGTATTTCATCGTTAGATTTGAAGTATATGGTCTATAAGAGTAATCCCTTGGTGTTGATGTTGATTTTTGTGTACATGGTTGTGTAAATGTTTCAATATTATTTTCCTTTTGGCATTGTTAAATGGATTTTATAAAATGGTTTGATAAATGGTGAATTGAACCCCTCTTGAACCTCTTAGGATGCATTGAGGTTGTGTAGTCTAATTTAGGGAAACCCATGTGGTGTTCCAACATTCTAAAAAATGGAAATTGTTAAGGATAAATAAATAATTTAATTGTGATATAGTAGATCCAATGATGAACATGTTTAGATGATATTTTAGTTGAAAAGATAATATTGCTAGTGTATCAAGACTTTGATTATTTCATAAGGTATTGTTTTCATTAATATAAAATAGTTTGGGTGAAATAAAGCTGTCATACTAAATGACTTATGAAGTGTACTTGAAATGTATAAGTGAGTTAATTCATGTGACAATGATGAACATGTTAAATCATTAAAATATTATGAATTGATAGTTTTATTAAATTAGTTAACCAATAGGAAATTGATGACTATGTTAAATGGGAAAAAGTGTGTAAATTGTTTAATATGTTTAATAGGTTAAGATATACGAAATGGAAATGGGTTAAATAGTCTATAAAATGTAAATGGTATGTGTTCCAATGTGTTAAGGCATGATGTTGAATTTTATTTTGAATAATTGTGAAATGTAAATGTAATTTATATTGATTGTGCATGGTTTGTGATTTGGAATATGTGGTAACTATATAAATATGAATGTGAACATGGCTTTCTTGTTGTGTGGTGTTGGAATTGAGGATCTTTTCCCATAGGTGAGGTAAAATGGTGGCACTAAACCCCACCACATAATTCATAGGTTAGGTAAGGGGACTAAAACTTTATGACCCTAATGTTTTCATTTGATGAAACTATATGGACTAAGTCTCCAAGGTGAGTGTGATGTGTGTGTTTATGAATGTGATACCTAGTGAGATCGGGAACATGACTTTTTCTATTGTGTATTTTAATTGATTGGAATAATACATAGTTAAAATGATTTAAATGCCAAACCTAAGGTATTTACGGATGAAAATGAATTATGTGATGATAATGGAACAAATAACGAATATTGATTTAAGTGACTAAAATGGTTAAATTGAATATTGTTAATTAGTGGAACCTAAGTTTTTCTTTTGTTTAAATTTCATTTTATATATTACTTGAATGCACTATATATTTAGACTGTATATTTTGTAGAAACTTTTGGTGTTGTCCTACTGATTTTTTCTCACATCCTTCTCGGGACACTATTGGGCAGCTGAGTAGATTTCATGGTTGCAGGTTGGGACAAGTGAAAAGGACCTATTCTAGTACTGGTAGCATCACAAGAAATATTTTGGGTTTCGGTAGTTTCTCTTTATTTTTGTATTCATTCACTTTTAGTACTGGTAGCATCACAAGAAATATTTTGGTTGTTTTTTTACCCTATTTTGGTAATGGTTGGTAATGTATGTTTCTGGTTTATTTTTTATTATTCATTATTTCCTATCATTTAAAACTATTTATTATTTTTATTTATAGGTTATAGTCTCCCCACGTATTATATCAGACCATCACTTCTAGTCGTCACCCTCTAGCATACATGGAGGCATGCTTGAGGTCATGTGGCAGCCGAGATCAAGGTATTGGTTTAGTGAATTCTAAGTTGGGGACTTTACAAAATCAATAGTACCAAGAACTGAAACCCATATCAGTCTCACCCACAAACTCCATCTCATCTAGAAAGAAAAAAATCAATTGGGTCCCTTTCCCTTGTCCAAACTTATATCCACATAATCGTCCTAAGTACCAATCGGTGGCCAAAATAGGGTGTGTGTATATATTAGTAGGTCGACACCACCATTTCTAAATAACCAGTATGATAAGAAATTTATTTACTAAAGTGTTAAAATGTTTTATTAATTAAGGTTGGAGTTAATAAAATTAAACAAAAAACCTACTTCATCTCCATTAAAAAATATTTCTAATAATTTCTTAGAACCATGCCATCCTCAACCATATAACCATGGTAAATTAACCTACATCAAAACCATTTGGGAATATCTCGGATCATGTATAATGACTGTAATATACACTACCATTTAGCCATGATAAATTCACTATAATCTGTTCCAAATCCCTAGATGCATTACAATATCCATGTCAAAGCCCTATAAGAATTACAACATGGGATAGGTCAGAACACACTCTTCATAAAAATTATAGCAAGGGACTGGGCCAAGCCCACTCAATATCATCATGACAACATATAAGTGTGGATGAGACAGGGTCATCCTAATATATAAACATTTTATCAAGGAATAAAAGTGATGTTGTACCACATGGATAACATAATATCACACCATAATTCCCAATACTTAATTACGAAAATCACCATTTATCTTCTGATACCACTTTCAATTTTGTCATAATTGATTAGCACTTATAAAAAAGTAATAATTCATAACATAGGTATTATATATAAAAAATCACATAATTTTTCATGTTATTCTAATCAAAGATTAATCCATTATCCAATTAGATTATATTCAAGGTTCACTAACACAATGGGTATCCATATGCTAGGTATAAAGCCAATTGAAACTGATGGACTTCATGGAGTAATCATATTTAAATATTTAATTATTTTGGGTTCAATTTATGTTGGATCAATCATAAAATATTTCACAAACATTATATTTATCATACCATGAGGTTATTATTCAGACCCACTACCTTTAACTGGGGATCCAAAAAAATTCAATTGAATAATACCACAAGGAAGATGGTTTGGATATTCACAAAGGGTTATTTGATCGAAACTAATCAAGATAAAAATTAAAAATTAAAATGGACATGTCTTTTATTATAACTATTTGAAGAAGAAGGGATATAAGGGGAAACCCTAACCTAAAATAATTACCAGGGATTTCACACACAAATGGGATTTCTATAAGGGAGTTTAAAACACCAAAATCCCCTGGAAGGTTTCTCTATGCTAAGTGAGAATGGTTTCAATGGAATATAATGAAATTAATGTTCACAATATATTTTAAAATAGTCATTAGATTAATTACAAGGTGTATTATGTAGTAAAAAGTTGTATGAAAAATGTAGTTGGATTCAACAAAAACCCCTCACCCCGGATTATTTTAAAAAAACATAGGAACAATACATGACGTGTAATACATTTACATAGTGTGTAAATGTTTTGAAGATTGGATTTCATCCAATATTCCAATAAAAACAAATGAACCCCATTTAAATATTCTAAATATACCAAGAACCCAGGATAACACATAACTAATTTACCAATACTCCATTAATTCAAACAATCAAACATCCCCAAACATTAGGTCATTTTCCAAAACAAAGGCTCTCTTTATCCAAACATGTCTTGGCCACCAAGGATCAAATGAAATACACTAAGTTAGAAAGACCTAGAGAAACACAGTAGCTTTCATATTACATATGGATCTTAACACCTTTATAGGATTTGTTGAACATGATCCATTCTTGGATTACCAAGGTAATGGATTGATCACTCGTATATTTCATTCTTATTTGAGTATGCCAATTTCGAAGGGTAAAACCCACATTGGAATCCAACTCTTTTCTATTAGTTTATGATAGGTATGACAACATAAGATCTCTCCATTATTATTAAGTTATTCCTTAGATACATTCCTTGTATACATCATGATATCTATGAACATGTGGTGCCTTCGACACACCCATGGGCCTAGTCATTTCATATCTCATTTTACCTTGGAAGATATCCTTGGACTCTATTAAAATTAAGTTATTGGGGAATGTCTTGCATATTTCCCCATGGATAAAACTTTTACCCTTATATCTAGTTTTTAGGTTATTAATGAGTTGGATAAACCCCCAAGGTCAAGGATTCCCTTATTATTATATTAGATCCTATTAATTATTATCATAATTACATGATTCTTTGTCATATATTTACTATTTCATTATTAATTTTATCAAATTAATATTTCAGTGCTGGTTTTACCTAAACAAACATACTATTTAATTTGGATCATACTTAATATATGAAATAGATTCACGGTCAAACACCATCTAAGGATGGATATGGTACTTGGTTATTTACATTAATGTGATTCCTTACTTTTATATATTCATAGTTGCAAACTATTTAAATTTACATTTCAAGAAATCGATGTTATATAAACCTTTTGTGGTTTCCTACTACGAATTATCTCAAAACCTATATGGATCTCCATTTGTACCACATCAGACTACATATATGCATGTTTTGACAAAGGGTTGGGACCCTCCTTTGACATTTGATGTTTCCTGCTTCGTTATGATGGAGCTTGGTAGAAGATGATAGAGAGAAATCATGGGATTCATGGATATTTTTTGGATTATTTTTTCTTTTTTTAATATAATTTTATGCCTTCTTCCTTGTATCCAAATTTTCCAAGATTTATAGATACATGAAAAACATCATCATTATTTTTTGTATGATTCAGCTTCTAGTTATAGTTGTTTATTTATCTAATTCATTATTTTTTATTCCCTTTATTATTTCGTTTAATTTTTACTTATTATTATATCTATCTGATTTTCTACACTTTGGTAATGAGGGCATAGTCTCCTCATGGAAACACACTAGTACCTCACTTCTAGTTGAAAGCCTCTAGAATATGGGGAGATGCACATGAGCCATATGGCCAATCGAGTTTAGGGAAATTTTGAATGGACCCCATGTTCAGAAAGTCACATTGTAGTATTATAAAGTTTCCTTTCTTGGTTTATTATTTGGAGAAAATATACCAGATATTAAGAATTCATGGAACTTGGTTTGAAGCTTTAATGGGGTGTAGGTAACCCATGTTCGGGGTAAATGGTGAATTTCTTGAATACAAATTATTGTTCTTATTTTTCCTATTACATTTGATATATCTTAAATATATGGTGAATCACATGATATGTGGTAGTTATTATTATTATTTTGATCGATGATTTCATTTTCTCCTTGTCTTGATGTGATGAGGGCAATGAGCATTAACAATGAATCATTCTAGTAACCTTAAATTCCCTTCCTTGCATATACCAAGTCACATAAGAGCATTTTACTATATGCATTAATTGTATTTAGTGTCATTACTAACTGATTATATGGTAGTTATAATAAACAAATTCTATTTATTGGATGTGATTGAGTGACTTGTAGTTCAAGTCATGAGGTGTATGGTCCCTCACAGGGTGGAATGGGTAGTTTACTAAGTCAACACATTCTATATAAACCATTACATTGTGAGACCAAATGTGGATAGGGTTAATTTGAATTTAAATGAGTATTGATCTCAATGATATGGTGTATGGTCCCCAATTCTTTGGGACAAAAAATATATTTTACTCAAACATTTATATTAGTTTTAATCAAATTAAACATAAAAATATGGAATCTAACCTAAATTAAAATGGATTCTAGTAAACAGAAATCCATGGTTCTATTGACCCTTCATCTACTGAAACCCCTGTAATTTGAACTCAATCACCAAGTAATACATGGACATATAAGATGATATTTGGGACAGTATACTTTTTGTAGTGAGGCCTAATTATTATATTCTTATTATCCTAGTGTATCTATCCACTTAAAATATTTTTCTAAGGAATCTTCTTGGAATTTGTAGACTAATGCTGCCACGACATCCTCATGACATTCCCTAAGAGGGAGAAAATGTAAATAGTATATATGTGGTGGTCTATGTTCTTCCATTCTTACTACCAAGAGTATTGCTTAAGGAACCTTCTGTTATACCTAATCTCACTGATTCTAAACTTCATGATAGATTCCAATATCTGAGGAAATCTATTCAAGGTTCTCCAAAACCTATACCAATGATGACTAATTAGACATATGAGTTCCAACAGCAGCATCCTTCTACCTTAATAGGGGATAATTGTCCATAGGTTGCTGAGTTTTGGTTGGAGTCACCCTATCAATCATTGATCATAAATAGATGCCTCTAGAGTATAGGGTCAATATTTCAACACACATGATGTTTGATTCATCTAGGAGATAGTGTTCTTTTATTACCCAGGATTTTCACAATCAGGGAATGCTATGTGATTTTTTTAAGGCTTATTTCTATGATCACTTCCTCAAATTCTAAGATCTGGTGAAACCAGAGATTTTTTGCATCTAGAGATGGGTTCTATTTTATTCTTGATTAATTATATTTTTTTAATAATTTAAAGGTCATTGCACCACTTCTATCATGAGATGGTATTTCATGTTCTACATGCTTTAGGGATGGCCTCCAATATTCCATTTGTACCCATTTGATTTTTTTCTTCCTACCAACTTTCTTTAAGATTATAAATCATGATCTTGTTACATAGATAAAACTAAGGGAACGTGATTGTACTAGGAATAGAGGTTCAATTATGAGGTAGTCCAGTAGT
Organism: Viscum album; assembly: GCA_963277665.1. Classification (NCBI taxonomy): domain Eukaryota; kingdom Viridiplantae; phylum Streptophyta; class Magnoliopsida; order Santalales; family Viscaceae; genus Viscum; species Viscum album. The sequence continues at coordinate 136,457,903 of OY728162.1, forward strand.
TCATCTAGTAAGTGGAAAAACTTCTTCGAGGATTCATGATATAATAGTGGTGGTCAAAGTAATTGTACTGGATACTACATTGAATCCCATTAACGTGAATGACAGGGGAATATGAAGCCTTGCGATAGAGACATGAATGAGTATCATGCTAGTAGTTGTATCAGGAATATCCATAGATTCTATTAAACCATTTTATTTGCTTCCAATGGAATAAGGATCTTCCCCAACTCCACCTTCAGGGACATGGTCGTTTATATTGTTTCAGGTAGAGAGTTAGAGTGGAACTGATAGGACTAGACAAGGAGAAGGTTGTAGCCATGGTAGATAGATACTATATCAATAGAACCAGCAGAGCATTCATACTATGGATGGTCAACTATAGCATCAGGCCACATATCATGTCGGTTTCATACATATTTATATCTAATACTTGAGGATATAAGTGAATCACCATCAACAATACAAGGTACAATTATTTTAGCCTCTGATATAATATCTTTTTTTGTTTTATAAAGGTGTTTCACACTACTAAATTAAATTATATAGAATGGAATGTATTGGTATAAAAATATAGTATTACTCTTGTGTAATGACCCTAGATACACCATTTGGAGTACAGTCAGAGGGAATATTCCAACACAGGTATTGTCCCTTTGAGGTATGAAGTTACCCTTTCTCGTGGGAGCACTTTTTCCTCAAGATGAACTGCTTTGATGTAATTTTTGGGATGGATTGGTTTGTCCCGTATCATTCCTTTGTGGACTGCTATTTTCATAGGGTATTGTTTAAATCATATTAGGGATGCAGTTATCTGCACAAGAGTGAGTGGAATGTCCAAGACGATAAAGCTAGGCTAGAGTATCATGGGCTAGGAGGAGTAATCATCCAACTTGCTAATATCATTATGAAATATCATGGTTTCATTATGAGGAATTACCTCTGATAATAGGTCATTTCAGGGAGGTCTCTGATGATAAATTTCTTTAATTACCTCTTGATAAAAATGTATAGTTTACAATTGATCTCATTCAAGGACAAGATCCAATGTCCATTCCCCTATACAGGATGGCATCTACTGAGCTCTAGGGGATATTCTATTAGAGGAGGATTTAGAGGCCAAATGTTTTATACAACCTATCATATCCTCTTGGTGTTCCCCTTTGCATTATCTAAGAGGTCTGATGGGACCCTTCATCTATGGGTGAATTAAAAACATTTGAAGCTTCTTACGATCAAGAACTGGTATCTAATTCCTTGAATAGATGACCTCTTGAACTTGCTTCGAGAAGCTAGGATATTTTCAATGATCGGTCTGAGATCAGACTATCATTAGGTGTGAGTTAGAACATGAGCATAACTGGTAAAACTTTCCATAACTTTTATGGTATGTATGATTATCTCATTATGTCATTCAGTTTTGTGAATTCACCTTCCAATTGTAAGGATTTTATGAAATGGTTGGTCCACACCTCTCAAGATTCTTTTTTCATAGTATTTTTCGTTGATATATTAGTTTATTATCACACTCATATAAACCATTCTAAACACTTTGATATCATCTTCAATACAACAATATAGCATTATATTTATTCCAAGATTTCTATGCAACAATTTTGGATCAATAAAGATGACTTATTATGTCATATTACTTCAAAATCAAGAGTATTAATTTACCTATAGAATGATATTTCAATGGTTTTTATATAGAGACCCAAGAATGTGTTTGATATACTGAATTTATTGGGGCCGAATGGATATTATATCAATTTTATACAAGGCTTCTAATTATTTTTTCATCTTTTCGTAGTCTTATACAAAAGGTTATTAAGTTCTTATGGTCATTAGATTCTGAGAGAGCATTTTAGGAGGTTAAATGGAGGCTTGTATATATACATATTATGAATCTTATAGAGTATGGAAGAAAATGTATAGTGTTCTATCTTTCCTTAGGCATTGTTCTAGGTTTAATGCATGTGTAGTAGTATTGAGTCATTGCATACAAATATCTACATTTAAGAACATGGAAAGAAGAAGTCTTAAGCATGACCTTGAGCTAGAAGTAGTTGTCCATGACATACGTTTCTTGAGAAAATACCTTTTGTGTGAGTTCTTTGTGGTGTATACTAAATAAAAGTTCCTAAAATATATATTTACATAGTGTTACATGAACTTAAAAAAGAATATATTTGTCAAATATCGTCATTAGTTAGATTATTTTCGTTTCTATATGCCTGGAAATGGTTATGCGGTAGTGGATTTTCTATGTTGGAAAACTCAAGCATGTGATATATGGGAAGGAGGTGATGAATGGAAATTGATGGACCTATTATCTAAGCTACATTTATAGTTTCATTCTAATAAAAAGTAGTTTTACCTATCATCATTGACAATTTACTTCATCGTTCCTTGAGAAGGTGAATTGTATGAAATTTTCAGATCATAAAGGGTTGGATCTCAATGAGAGTATTTTAGGGGATTACTCGACTCTGGATTACTCTCCACATGGAGATGAAATTCTATATATTCCAAGATGTTTTTTAGTTCCTATAGATATGAGATAAGAACTTTTCTGTGAGTCTCGCTCTTTACATTTGCAAGTTCATCCAATAATCTCCAATACGTATTGAGATGATCAATTCCAATGTTGGTTTCCTAGGATTAAACATTATATAGAAAGATTTATAACTTGGTGTTCCACCAGTCAGCAAGTATAGTAAGAGCACTACGGTCCCACAGGCTTGTTATATCCACTTCCAATCCCTTAATGGAAATGGGAAGATGTTATAATTGATTTGGAAGTTAGCTTACCGAGGTATCCTCGTGGTAGAAATGTATTTTGGGTTGGTATTGATTGACTAATGAAAGTAAACCACTTTATTTTCATATCGTATTTTTTATTAATGAATTATATGGAGAGATTTTATTTTTGATAGATCATCTAACTACATAGGGTCCCTCATGCTATCATTTCTAAAAGGGATGCTTTCTTCACATCATGATTGGGGGTTATAGAAAGATATAGGTACATACCTGATTCTAATCATGGCCTTTCACCCTTATATTTATGGTTAGTAAGAATGGATGATGAAGGTTTTATAGTACATGCTTCAAGCATTTTTCTTCTATTTTAGTAGTTTTTGGAAGATGCATAACACTCTCATTGAGTTTTCCTATTACAAGAGATTTTAGGTGTCGATTCAGATGGTACCTTTTATGATATGTTATGATAGGTCATATCATTCACCATATGCAAGTTAGAGGATGGCGAGGTAATTCTACTAGGTCATAGTCTTATGCAAGAGACTTCTTGGCAGGTTTAACTGATCAGTAATTTTATATATACTACTCAGTCTAGAATGAAATTGCATGCCTAATTTCATCAATGACCTATTGTGTTCAAGGTATGGGTTTGTGTTATTCTCTAGGTATCACCTAGAATTGGGCATATATGGATCAAAGTAAAGGGATGTCATCGTCTCAGTTTTTATTGTCCTTTTTTATTCTGGAGAGATTTGGGGTGGTAGCTTTTCACATTAACTACCACATAGGTATCCTTCCATTCACAACATCTTCCAAATATTCTAGATTTTTTGTAATAATGATGAACTGTATCCTACTTTAGATCTGAATGAAGGTGATCTAGAAGATGATTCTTTATTTGAGGAGTATCCTATATGCATCGTTGACCAGAGCATGAAGGCTATCTGAAGATGGTTTATTCATTTATTATGGGTAATTTGGAAGCCCAGCTATATACAGGTTGAGACATGGTAGTAGGAGGATGACATATGTACCCTATACCCAAATTTCTTCTCAGATAGTGTTTTTTCTACCTTGGAAGGAAAATTCTAGGAATAGTTCATTTACGTTGGGAAGACTGTAATATCCTGGTTATTTCACTCGGGTAAGGATCCATTTTTATACGGTATAATTCATTATTTTGGACCAAAAATGAATTCTTAATGAGGTGATAAAGTCTTTGAGGTTATCCAGAGCATGTTCAAAGCTCAGAATATCAGTTAGTGGAGAAAAAAACATGGAGTAATTGTTAGTATAAATAGTGTGACCCAACCCGCATTGTCTCTACTAACTATGTTAGGATAGACAGTAAGAGGAAGAAGGGGAAACAATTTTCCCTAACCATGCATCAGGGGTTAGAAACCCATGTTATATGTATGTAGTATTTAGTAGATGATTTTTTCATGATCGGCGCACAGTTTCCCTATCCATGTGTCCTTACCGTATGGGTTAAATCCTTATGCAATGGGACGTTCACCAATGTCCCATGGTTTGACAACTATCAGGACAAATTGTGTGCCCCTAAATTTTTGTTCAAATGAACATTTCACATTTAATGAAATGTTTGAACTCTCAACCATCCTTTATTTTCTTCTCCTGTAGAGGGAAATGGATCCTCTCAAATTTTAGATCCCTCTTCAAGCCTTAGCACAGATCTTCCATATGTCTACCATTGAGATTTTGATCAAATCATTATTATTCTATGTGGATTCCTCTCCATAATATATCAATTCAATTTTTTCTCTGCTTATTTTTCTTCTCCTCAATAAAGTTACTAAGGTGCAGGATCATATTCATTATTTTTAGGGCATTTCATCTTTCATCTGATCACTTCCAATCTACGACAAACTAATGGATGAGACTAGATTAGAAGAGTCATGCAAGCCTATGTTATGTGATATATAACTCAACACCCATGTTTTCATAATTTTTTTATTTTCTGTGTGTGCATGATGATTTCAATGGGTGTGGCCTACTAAATTTATATGCATGTGTTATAATCATTATAACTGTGTTATAAAACCCTTATCATAAATTTTATGCATCACTGGAGGTTATGAATGCAACATCGACCACCCTAAGTATGTTTTTTTAATTATGCTTTTAGAGGATTGTTAATATTATCTACACCACTATTTGTGTGTACTTTGAATTTAGATTGACAGAGTTAAGTGTTTAATTATATTAAATAATTGATACTTTCCAGAACATGTATAATTATAACTTGAACCTCTTATGTTATGTGATTCAACTTAATAAATTTGTCTTATATGGAAATGAAAAGTATATTATATACATATGAATTGGCCTAAATAAATTTAATAGAATGACGTGGTTGAATATTTGTAGAAGACCTTTCCATGATTAAAGGAAGAAAACTAAGTGAAAAAAATGAATTCAATAAGAAATATATGATTTAAGAAATGGTTTCATGTCCCTTAACCTTGTCACACTATGGAATGGAATGGAATTAACCTTTATCTAATTAAATGGATTGATAATTACATGACATTAATGAATAAATGAATTATGTATAAGTTTACTATTTCATGTAGACATTGAAATGTGTATTGGAGTGTTCAAGCTCATGCCATCCATGGATTCATGAAGGAATGAATTGAACACCAATGGATTCCATTTTGATTCAATGATGTAGATTTCCAAGTATGATAACCACATTGTAAATTGACCCTTTTCTATTAGGGGATCCCTAATATGACACTATGGTGTATCTATATTATTTTTACAGGATTCTGTAGATACACTCCTTGGATCTAGTGTGACGTCTACGAACATATGACACCTTATACACACACTTCATACTAGTCATTTCTTATCCCATTTTACATTGGATGATATCTGTGGACTTGGTAAGAATTATTTTATTGGGGGATTCCATGGGTGTTTCTGCATGGATTACACTCTTACCTCTATAGATGGGCTATTGGTTATTACTGAAATAGATTGACCCCTAAGGTCAAGGATTCCTATGCCATTAAATACGATATAATTAATTATTTTCTTTAGTATAGTTTATCTTGTAATATCTTGTATACTTATTTATTATTATTATTATTATCAATTCCTGATTTTATTATTGGTTTCAACTCAAATGACATAAAATTTATGTTGGAAAATAATTAATAAATGAAATGGATCCATTATTAGACCCCAACTGATGCTGAAGCAGCTACTTTGGTATTTACTTTATTATAATTATTTACTTTTATATATTCATGCTTCACACTATTTTAATTTTTATAACACAGTATGGATGTTATAGACACCGTTGGTGGTGTCCTACTGATTTTTATCTCACACCCTATCGATGATTCCATTTGTACCCATGAATACTAATATATGTAGGTTTTCCTGAAGGTAATCATCCTACATTGGACACCTAATATTAATTGTTTTCATAGGATGCATCTTTGTAACTGATGAATGAGCTGGAGGTCATGATTCATGGAATGTTTTTATATTTTTTTTATAATTGTATAATTCATGTTACACAAGATTCCTTACATCCATGTTTTCCAGGTTTTATAGATACCCAACATACTTCATCTCGATTTTGTGACTAATTCCGAATATTTTTATAGTTGATTATTTATGTGTTTCTTGAGTTTTTATTCACTTATATATTATTTTTTATAATTACCTGTTTTTAAATATATCTAATATAATACTATATTGTAATGATGGAATAGTATCCCCATTGACACACCCTATGACCTCATGTCTAGTCGGAAACCTAGGGCATTATTGGAGATGTGCTTGAGACCTTATGGAAAATCAGTCTTAGGGTACCTTTCAGAAGCACTTGGGTTTGATACTTCACAATGGGAACTATGTAATGGATTAAAAAAAATCTAGATTATAATCTAGAAAAGATGATATTAAATATCAATATGGGTTCTTTTTTTTCCTAAATGGTTGAACAATTAGATGGATTTTTTTTAAAAACAACCTACTATAGAGGACTAAATAATAGAGGTATAATACATTGTAACAACAAATGATCCGATGATATATTTGGTATCAAGAAGTTCACTTTTGAACATGGAGTGGTTCTAAACATTTCATGAATAATTGTGCTATATTTTGAGAAAAATAGTATTGTTTCTCAGAACAAGGAAGCTAGGTATCATCCAAGGACAAAAAAATCCTTCCAGAATACCATCTCATAATGGATATCATTAAGAATGATAATGTAAATATCAGTTGGGTGGATATATATGTTAATATAGAAGATACATTTATGAAACCATTTTCATATAAACAATATGAGGGTCATGTGGAATCCCTGGTTTATAGACACATGATATATTGGTTGTAATGGTTGTAAATGATTCATGGAAATGTATGATTTTCATTCTTTCATGTGTGTTGTAATTTTATTTTATATAAATTTTTTTAGTGATTATATACCCACAATATATGACATTGAGCAGTCCCTAACTGATGATAATTATTGATTATTATTGTTAGTTATTATATGTTACGGTTCGTAAGAATTTAATATTTTATTTAATGTAAATAATTTTACCTGATATATGGATAATATATTTGTGAGTAATTAAGTAGATTCTTATTAATTGGATTAATCTGGAAAAAAATATTTCATCGAATATCATAGAGTAATAAATATACATTATGGTGTATGCTTATTATAAGATCTTTTTACTAATGGTTGGAGAGATGGATAGAGTGAGATCCTTCATACTATGATGGCTTACTTACAAAATTTTATCTATTCACATAGCTAATAAAAGAGTATCACCATGACCCAGATGTCACGTTAAATAGTGATCTATGTTGGTTGACCACTAGGAATTAGGCACAAATCCACATATGAAAAAGGATGTCAACTATAAGTGAGGGTGTAAATAGGTGGTATTGGGGATACCATACCTTCATATGGTGATAATAATAATGTTCCATGCATATAAAATAGTCAAAAAGACCATAAATGATAATAATCAATAACATTAAACAATAGAAGCATAAACACTCATTATCAGTAGTATTGGTAGAAAAAAAACCAAAACATACTACTTGTAGACAACTAATGACATGGAATAACATGTCATTAAAAAAGGTCATCAGAAGTGTTTCTCATGGATGAACATCAATACATACATATATAAGCATGTTGATCAAAATGAAATACAAAATTAAACTCCAGATTATGAAATAACCAAGAAGTCCCCTTTCTATCCATCCAATTCAAAAGGCAATACATATCCCCTATGGTATATTTCGTGAGATCGGTACCTTACGTGATCACAGAGACATAAAGTATACATGCATCCTAAGAATCCCATGTAGTTTGTGAGAATAAATCTCAATATACCACATCTAACATGTTCTTAGCATGAATCCCTAAGAATGTAGGTGTTTAAGAAGATACAATTAGCTGGTAACACATACATATTTAATAAATAACCTAATTCCCTTATTCTCTATTGTCACAATAAAGAAATCACTTACTTTGACAATTGTCAGTAATGTTTGACCACATGACCCCAGTTATATATATATATATATGACATAAAGAATCTATCTCCATATATATAATTGTAGTGGTATGGATTCATGGAATAAATCCAATGACATATCTTGACTTAATGAATCCTAGGCGAACCCTCAGGTTCAACCTTTAATCAAGTCACATAAAACTTTATATTTCCAATCAATATGTGACATTCAAATGATATGACCATGAAATAAGTACATGGTCCCTTAAACATCATCTCAAAATTTGACATCGTCTTCAATCCCAATTTTTGTGGAACAATGATATATAAACTCCAACAAATTCTCCCCATCACCTTAATAACTGACATCCGAAGGCATATATTTTTCCTTCCTCCCAAGTCCTAGCCCAACTGCCTCAGACATAATATATATCCTCATCAACCAACTGATGGTATCATCTCTGTCAACCTATGTTATGTCATCATACACATGGATATCTATAATGAGAACACCCAAACATAACGGATGGTCAACAACATTACCTAGGTTTCATAGTATATTAGTGCCCTCATCCACACAAGGGGTCTACACCACATAGATCTGAGTCATGTATGTGTCCACATTACTCTAACAACACATTTTCCAACAACTAGTGAGTGGGAATAACACAAACATTACCTAAGATACATCATTTGACACCTTATCAACCCAAAACCATATCGTTTAATCATAATGGTCAAGACCAACTCAAATCAACCAGTCCATAACCTCATCCTAATAACCTCATCACCTCAACCTGTTATCAAAATCACCCATATATATATAGGTCCTCACCCAACATGATGATTCACATCACCTTTGTCTAGGTGATCGATATCACATTAATCCTAGGTCCAAACCCATATTGTTCCCAAGAACCCTGAAATTCAATATAAACAATTTAATTAAATTAAAACATACACTTGGACCAAATTTTCAAAAATGTCCAATCCCCTTACCTATTTTGACCATTCATAAAGGTCTATGGAATACCCAACAACATCCCATGAAATCATTTCAATAATTTAAAAAAAATATTTTGAGTTATTATGGTTTCGCTCAATCTCCCCACTCAATGCAAGTAGATAACACCTCAAAATCACCCATAAAAACATGAAAAGTAACAAACCACCTACCTCATACTAATATGAACTTGCTCATATGATATTATCCTCTAACATGAACCAAAACAATTGAAATTAGTGTTTTAGACAAATTCCATGAAAATAAGGTGAAATAGATAGCATAGATTTCAAAAACAATTTAGAGATAGAAAAGATAAAAGGATTATAGTTGATGAATGGACTTATCGATGTGAAACTATATCCACCAATAGATCGAAGATCGAAGTCGATACATAAGGATTTCATAAGTTAGAGGAGAGAAAGAATTTGATAAGGATCTCCATATGTGTGCATGAAATGGAAGAAATTAGGATGGAAATAGGCTAATATAATGATGGTAAAATTTTAATTTCAATCACTTTAACTCCCTACATGGTTTGGCTAAATGTATTCCAACTGTGTGGTTCCCTCGACATAAGTACAACACCCACATGGACTAGGTGAACAGAATTCTAAATCATGACTAAAAAATATGGAATGATACTATTAATAAATATATAAGTTCTCAAATGATCATCATCCCCCTCATTCAAGGTTTTATAGACTGTTCTCATTATATCTAGAGGGCCACACAATTATTGAAGTGAGGACACATGATTTTTCAAAATCGTGCACCCTCATATACACTTTCCTAAAACTGTTAGTTTGAGGACCAATTCTTTTGAAACCCCTACAAAACCCTTAGGTAAATTCAAATCTTCAAACCCCATCATAAAAAGGAATTCGGTAAATAAAACTCTCATAATCATTCTATGAATATCAAAAATAAATTTTCCCCACTCATCAAACAAACAATCAAACATACCTATAAAATGGACCATTCTAAATACATATGTCATTACAATATCCCCAACTTAATATAGCTTGCCACCAAACATTGAATAATTCCTAGAAGATGGTACCAAGTAGACCCATATCCATTAAATTCTCACGATCTAACCAAGTTATTATGTCATGGATCAACTTCCCTAAAGGCTCTCCCCAAATTAAGTGTTACCTACCTAGATGATTCCTAAACCAAAACTAAAATAATTTGATTATCCACCTTCCATCCACAGATTCAAATGTGATCACATGACTCATCATGAATTCCACACCTCATCTGGTGCTCAAATTTATACCCTTATATATCATACACCAATAATGTCCAACATCCCATCAGAATATAAAAAGTACACACACCTCTGTAGGTTCCCACAAGAAGTCCTCATGCCATGAACTTCTTACCAAATATACATCGCATCGATTCCTAGATTCCTACACACTTCATACAGAACATGCATTTAATCTGTGGCCAAAATATTTTCCAGTGTCAAAAAAACTCATATATATATATCCTATCATAATTAATTAAATCCTATTAACCATCACCTAGTTAGTCTAAAAAAATACACTTGTACCTCATGTATAAAAACAGGTTAATCCAAAAAACGGTAATGCGTTACCTCGCACAATTATTATGGAAAACCTCTACCTGTAGTTGGCTCTGCCATGCTTTTCATCTAGCATCTCCACTACATACACCTGGCCGGAATCTTAAATACCTATGGTCTATCCTCACTATGGATCTTCACTGGCTATTTTCTACTTTCCCCACTACTAGGTCCCACTATCTCCTCCATGACCTCCATGTGTAGATGAATCTTGGATACCATCTCCTAGTGCACTTCACGGTCTTTCCTAAGATTCCTGAGTCTGATCTGGTCTAGGGCTATCATATTTCTTAGATGGATCCTTAGAGAACCTCTTGATATAGACCAAATATCCAAAAATAAGGCACTCCATTAGAGGTCACTAGTACTGAGTCTAGATATTTCTCAGCTTCCCACACAAGAAGTACACCATTGAAGACCCACTCCTTAGAGATGTTCTTAAATATTAGGCCTTAATGCCCTATTGAGACTCCTCACAACCCCTACTAACAATAATTGAATCATCATCATTAAAATCACCTGCCAACATCACCCAAACCTTATATGACCAATTCTTCAAATTACACTCGACTAAAAGAGATTGGTTCTCTTCCTCTATTAATGAGGATTACCTAAAAATATTCACATACACCCTAATGATATTTCATAACCTATCCTCAAAATTTTTAACTCGTATGGTGTCATCACACACCATAAATGGAGAAAATTGGGATAAGACATTAAAATTGGTGACATAATCCAAAGAAGATGTGTCTCTCTAATGATGGTTTAAGAACTCATGATTCCTCTATTCCCTCAACATCTCTTGGAAGAAATGTTTGTCAAACTTGACCTCAAATTCCTTCTAGAAAGTCCCTCATTTATTTCTTCCTATACTTATACATATCGCATCATTTTTGTGATCCTTTGGGTATGTAGACCCAAAATTTATACTTCGTTGTAGAGATGTCTCGAGATATTGAATGATGGTCTAGATTAACTTGATCTAGTTATCTACCAACTATGATCCACTCTCACCCAAAAATAGTGGTGGGTCATGCGATTGAAACTCTTGAGTCATGTATGACATCGATGACTCATATCCCTATGCTCACCTATCGATGCTATATATTACCCAAACCATGATTTCCCTATGATACTCATCCATCCATGGACCAAAATCTACCATACTCTATAGATGTCATTCTTGTACCTGATCTTGTATATATTCCTATACATGTGGCCCGTGATCTAATTAACCCTCCAAGGCCTCATCCCAACACTTAGGGGCCTCATCCCATGCATGCTCAAGCGACACAACATCAACGCCCTGCCAACACTCCTTCAAATCTTATCTAATTGGAATCTCATATTATACTAACACCACTTTATGATATCCATAACAGTGTATATATATACCATATTATTGATAGTGAAAGCTATAACTGACAACACATCTCATCAACCTCACACTCCCCTAATACATCATATATCACGACATCCTTCATCAAGGCCCCTTACCTTCCCATTTTATAGTCAAGTATCAAGTATATCCAAATATCATGGCCCCCTTGTTAGCCACATTGGATTCAGGCATCAATTATATTTTGGACTCATATGACATCACCTTCCTATAAAAGGGTCATGTATCACATGTAATCCAATTTAGTTGAGTATAATCCCACCAAAGAGTCCATAAAAGAAAAAAAATAACTTATTTATTGAAAAATTAATAATGTCAACCATAATAACATTCATGAATACTCATACCAAGTTCAGGACAATATATCACATGAATATCACATCACATAGCATCACAAAAAGACCTCATTAGGGCCACATTCCTAGGTTGGCTGAGTAGAATTCCAACCCTGAGAGGCTAAGAAGGAAAACATTTTTCATAACCCTTTTATGGAAAAGTAAATAATATAACCCCTCTTATAGAAATCCAGCCACACATTTGAAATATTAAGAAAACATACATCAAATGAACATGATTTCATATCATGATTGAAAATAAAATAACCCTTTCCACACCGGTCCAAGTGTCAAAAGAAACATAATGGATTTCCATCCAATACAATTGAGTAACATGCGATGGAAACCCAATTAAATATCAAATAACAGTGAACAACATCAATTTCCCACCCTTGGAATCAGTGTTATACCCCCATGAATTGGGCTACAAGCCCCTAAACATGAGTTATGTACTGAGTTATGACAAAATATTATTTCATTGTTCTACTATAACCATAATAATATGACCAAATAGAATTTAAAATGGAGGTTTATATCATTGATATCCATTTTAATACTTCTACTAACCCTAGAGAAGAGAATGGATTTGATACCATTTGTAGCTCTATGAATCAGATTCCACATCAAACAATGCTCTTTCATGGTTTATCATTGTGCCTTAGAAATACCTCATCATTTTCCAAAGGATAATGACTAGAAGAAGGGTGAAAAGAAGTGATATTTGGGATATTATACCCTCATATAGTTATAATAATAATTTAATACATATATACAATAGTTAAAATACCATAAATCAGTTTAAGTAATAAAATGTAATAGTTAAAGCACAAATAGACACCACCATCATCAACAACAATAGTAGTAACAATTCAAAAACCTACAACATGTAGGAAAAAGAAAACATAGCATAAAAGGATATAAAAAATAGATAATAAAAAGGGTCACACATTTCCTACTGTTAGTACATATATATTTAAGAATTTTGATAAAAGTGAAACACCAATGTAAACTCTAAATGATGAAAGAACCATTATGGAACCCTTCCTTCCATCCCATGAAAAAGGTCAAACTTGACCCCTAAGGTCCATCACCCATGATTGGTTCCATAGGTGATCACATAAAAATAAAATATACAATTTTCGCCAAGGGTTCCACATATGGTGTTAGAATAAATATTGGTAGACTACAAAAACTTTGTTCCTAATATACATCCCTAATAATTCATGTTATTACAAAAGATAAAATAAACAAGTAGAATATGCATATTTAATAAATAACCCACTTCCCTTATGCTTAGAACACATAAGGAAGTGATCACCTATATTGGTCATCACCAATAATGTTTGAAATTTTTTTCCTAGTTAAATATATATGACATAAATCATCTCTATACAAATATATAATTTCATTGTTGAGGACCCATAGAATAAATACCAAGGAATCCCCTGACTAAATGAATCACAATTGAACCCTTGTCTTTCTCCTAAAATAAATCCACTAGAAGCTCAATCCATAAATAAATTCCTAGCATTAAAATGGAAATATCCACAAATAAGTACCTAGTTCCTTGAACATCATCTCAAAAGTCCCCATCGGCTTGAAGCCTGACATCTGAGTCATAGTGATACCTTCCCTCCAATAAATAAGCATTGTCTGCTCAATAGTCTATGACTCGAGGTATGGTGATATACATCCTCCGATGACCTGCCCCAATGACCTCAATTTTTATGGTGAATCGTAACCCCCAATTGATGGTTTCATCACTATAAACAGACGATCCATCACCATCTACAGGTTATTCTATAGTTAGCACCCCCAAATGTAACTATTGGTAAACACTATCACCTATATCTTATGTAAATTGGTTGACTCCACCTACACAAGTTATCAAAAAACCTTGATATGAGTCATATCTATGAGGACTTGACCCTAATAGTACATCACCTTCCAACTGGGGAGTGAAAATAAGCAAAACCTGACATAATCCGCATCATCTAGAACCTCATTCCCAAATGAACATGTTTCAAAATCATGATGGTAAACACCATATCGAATCTCTTGGGCCATACGCTCATCCTAATAACCACATCACATGAAATTGATATCAATATCTACAATCTATATATATCTTAGGGTTCTCTCAACCTAATGATTTACATAACCTTATTCCAGGTGATAATTATCACCTCAATGCTCAGGATAGGCCCCACATGTTCCCATAATACTAAGGAATTCAATATTATCAATTTAATTTAATTAAATAATATGTCCAAACTAAAATATAAATGATGGTCCAAGACCCTAACCTAGCATCACACAAATTTCTATAACATACCCATCAGCATCTCATGACATTAATTCATTAATGTAAAAATCTTATTATGAATTATTAGGGTCTCTCTCATTCTACATACTTGGTGTATGTAAAGCGCACCCTATAACATTCGTAAAAACTTGGAGAAATCAAGGAAACAACTACCTTGTACTCTTAAGAACTATCTAATCTGATATCAACCTATAAATCAATCTGAAATGATAGAAATCAACACTTTAGATGAATGAACTAAAAATAGGGTAAAATAGATTTCACGGATTTAACACATAGTAAGGAGAGAGAAATGAAGGAATGAGGATACTGTATTGAAGTCCATACTGACACGAATCTATATCCACCAAGGGATTTAATGTTTGGGTTCTTAAAAAATTATTAGCTCAATGCCTAGGCATTACAGAATTATAGAAGTATACCCACTCATACAAATGAAATGGGAGAAGGAGGATAGAAATTTGTTAACATGAAAGAAAAATCATAATTTCACATATTTTAATGACCAGTACAGTTTTTCTGTAGAGGTTCTTGCATGGTTTAGAATCCCCTCTAAAAGTGTATGAAAAACCGTTCTCAGTACATTTTTGAGGGATGCATAGGTAACCCTGGGAGGCTGTAGGGTTTTTCTTAACCATGTCCCCTTGTATTTACATTCATGAAACTAGGTTTTCAGGGAACGAAACACCCAAAAACCCCTCTGAAACCTTGAGGCACATTCCAAGACTTCAAACCCATCCAAAAAAATTCCTTGGTTGAATAAAACTATCGTAATTGTTCATCGAATATCAAAAATAATTTCAGAATACTCACCAAACATAAATAAATTCAATCCATCTCAGAAAACAAATCCTTGAAAAAAATTGGACATTACAATGGGGGAGGTTAGGTATAATACTAAACATATATTTTTTTAGACAAAAACCATGATAAAATATTCCTACTTGTATAAAAGTTAGATTAAAAAATCCCTTGATTTAATTAGACTAATGAAATTCATGTTTATGATTAATTGTTTAACATATGATGTTTTCAACTTCATAGATGAATGGAATGTGATGTATTCATCAAAATGTTAAGTATTTTTTTAGAGAATTACAAAATTATGATAATTAAAATTTTAATCAACATCTTTCATGTCTAGTATTAACTAAATGTTCTATGAAAATTTATTATATAAGTATAAATATGATTAGTATGATGTATATTGTGGTTGACATGTTTATATAAAGACATGATTATATTTTATGAAGGTAACACAAAATCTCTTAGTATATTGAGTAAAAATGATTCTTTTATTAATGATTCTCTTTGAATAAATCATTGAAATTAAGATTTCCTAGTTTTTTTATTATTATTAAGACTAGTAGGGTTATACAGTTAGTCCCTTGGTTAAGGCTAAAATTTTGTATAATTGTTTTTTCATAATTAAATTTTTTTTCTGAAAAGTCATATCTAAAAGAGTTTTTATGGATTTAAACGAGTTAATATATTTTTTTTATAAAGTTAATATGAACTTTTTGTGAATGTTGGATATTTTTGGATTTTTACCAAAATGTACATGCATGTGATTCATATAAACATACATATGATTCATGTGATGTATACATATATGATATTTTATATGTAATTTTCATTTAATAATGTGAATGATAGACACATTCAGGTTTTTGACACACAAATAAAATATATATATATATCTAATTTTTTTATTCTATCGAATGGTTTACTAATGAGCCAATTATGAATAGGTTAATTAATTTTCATTATATTCATGGAAAACAATCATTGAGTTACAGCCAATATAGAGAAACAAATATGATGAATTATAAAGTGGTAACATCATGATTCAGCTATAAAAGAGGATTAGATCTTCTCTTGTTGAGTGTTTGTGTTGTTTGATGTGTATAATCTGCAGTTAAAAGATCCCCCCCCCCTCTAATTTCATTTTACCTTGTTAGAAGGTTATAAAACCTATTAAAATTGTGAATATTGTCACAAAGTATATGTAGATCCATTGTTCATTGTATCACCTTGGAGGAAAGTTGTTCACATTCAATGCTCCACATGATCGCCCTCAAGAACAAACTATCGACGGATGAATATGAAATATACTATAACCCTATTTTTATAGGAAATATAATTTAAAATAATATTAAAATGATAATTTCTAAAAGTTATATATCATGTGTTTTTTGTTACCTTCCACAAAAATGTTCATGACATGATCACACAAATCTCTTAAAATAGGCAATTCTGACATAAATATATATATATAGGAGGAATATTTATATTAATAAAATAAAAAATAAAATTTGGGCCTGTAAGAAGAATATAGATAAAATTAATAACATTATTATGATATCAATGGTGGTTTATTTTCAGCCCATCATAATTGTATTTTAGACTAGTTTCTTCTTGTATCACTTATCAGTTTTCCAAAGATATTAATATTTCACTATGGAGAGATATTTACGAATATGAGATGTTATCATATCTTAATCAAATTCATCTAAAACAAGCTTTGATATCATATGGGATAAATATTTTATTTTTTTGGATGTTTTTTCATATTATTAAGGCTAATGTCATGTATATGACAACCATCTTTGTTTGGGAAGTGTTGAGTTTAATACATTTATTGATAACCTAATATCATTAATTCATTAATTCAAAACTCAAATAGTTGTAATTGATTTTAGGTCTATCATTTTATAGAATTTTTTTTCCTATAAAATTTAAAAGTTGGAAAATGGTCTATTATACTTTCTTCCTCATATCATTTCAGATATGTAAAGTGAAATTATACATAAGAGTCTCATTAATGAAAACATAATTATCACAAAAACATATTTTCAAAGCTATAAAAATTCAATATACATTGAGGCAAGGTATTATATCTTTAAAAATAAATATGATGATTTCTTATCACTATATTGAATGGGAAAATTTGTTTTTATAGATCATAGGTTATCATTTTTTATAATACATTTCTACTCTTTCTTATAAAATTAATATAAATGGTGTACTCTCTAGTAATGTTAAAACCTAGATGATTTTCTCACAAGGGATCCTATGTCACCTTATTTAATTTTTTTATATTTCGATGTTATTTCATGTTTCGTAAAAATTATAGTTCTATTAGATTCATTATAAGTGTGAAAGCTAATAAGAGAAGGACTCAGATTACACGTTTTTTATATGATAGATTATTATTATTTTTAGAGTGGATTTAAAAGAGTTCAATGAAATTATATAATTAATTGTTTTCTTAGAATAATCATCCAAGGATAAGGTAAAATTTTACATTTCAATCTGTTCATTTAGTAAGGGAGTGTCTCTATAAAAGAGAGTACAAGTTACTAATGACTTTTAAAATCTATGAATGTCATAGTTTTAGGTATCATCTCTAAAATAATCTATCCTTCAATTATATTATGACATAATTTATTTTAATATGTTTCAAAAAACATTCCATTTATTTAAATGTTTTAAAGGATATGAAAAAGGACTCATCATTATCTATATGTACAGAAATTGAACTAAATTCCTAAGAAACAAAACCAAAAAAAGTTCTTGACATGATCATCCTAAAAATGATTTCATATTTTATAAGCATACTTGTATTTCATAATAGAAATATTTTTATTAATATTATATATTTTGATTTACCTATTTTCCATTTACCTACTAATGGAATAATGGAATGTGGTGGATTAATTTGTAAAATTAAATGTATTATATTCTTTTATATATTTGATATTGAATTAATATTCCTCATATTGATTATTGTTCACTTCATCATCTTGTGGAAACCTCTTTAACTTTTTCCAATCATAAATTTTACTTTTAAAAAATATTTCATTATTATAAATAAATTATCTAAACCAAATTATTGAGTTATATAATTCTTATTTTTATATGTTTTTATATAATATTTTCCAATGAACCCATAATTATTGCTTCATTACGTAACCCCAATATAAATCTTTTTTTCATGAAAATGATTTCATATTTATTATTCTTCTCATTGATATAGTATATAAAGTTTCTAATAATATATATTACATTAATTATTCCTTATGTCCAAAATTATATTGAATTTACCAAATGAATTTAAACATCCTTTATTTATTCCTATCATGATAGCAAAAATCTATATTGTAAAGGATAATCAAATACATCTCAAATTATATGAATGGTATTTCAATTATAAATTTTCTTACATTATTTTCCATCGTCGATTAAATGTAAAAGTCATCATTTAAAATAGACATTCCCAACATTACAATTATTTTTTCTATATTCCACATGGTTACTTTTTCAAACAATTTATTAGTTAAAGAAAAACCTATTTCAACATTTCTTCCTCTAGAACAAAATTTATAAACAAACCCAATGAAATCAAAATAGGGTATTAAAATAAAATAAATAAAACATTTTCCTTAATCTGAATGATCTAATAGTGTAGTAAGTAATACTATTTTTATAAATATATAAATTTTAATGTACCTTCCCTTATATGATAATTCAACACTCTTTCCTCAGTTATATAACTCCCAAGTATAGTAAATTATTTTTTTTATAACAAACCCTTTAATAAATTCATGTGTTATTATATTTTTACATTCTCTCAAATAATATAGTATTTATACTAATCAAAATGTTAATTTATATAATAATTTCATATTAATCCCCCAATATTATAGGACTCATTCTATCTAAATATGGGAGATGAGATATTTATATCTCAAATTGAGTCTCCTCACTTATTCCCCTTAATTTTAATAAATTTTATATTATCCTTTTATCATAAAATATTTATTATTATTTTATTTTTCACTTTACTTTTCTTATCATCATTGATTTCTTTTAAAAATATTCTTAAAAAGATAGATTAATTTAAAAAATTCTTTACACTTATATAGTTAATTGCTTCAACCTTTTCTCTTGGGTTCATCTCAAACATACTCAATAGTGTAAAATAAAATCTATATAATAGTTAATCTAAATATTTTAAAATATGGTGTTCTGTGTTAGTTATAAAAAAAGATATGATTCTATAATAATGAATCACGATTTTTCATTATTTAGTCATTCTTTTTAATTTACACTTTCAATTATTCCTTATGAAAACTATTTATATCATGAGTTCATTGGCCCTATTCTTGTGGATTATTTTTATGAATTTAAAGTGTATATTATTTTTTTAAATTTCATGAAAATACAAATAATTAAAATTTTCATGATGTACATTGACTATAATTGATATTATAGCCACTGTAATTCTGATTTTATATGAAATTTTGTTTTTCTAGCTGCTATCGTAAATTGGAAATATTTTTAAAATAGTTTTGGTTTTTTTAACTATATAACGTTATCTTTAACACAATTATATTCCACTAATGTAGCTCTATAATCATGCATTTGGTTTAATCATCCACGCATATCAAATTTTAGTGGTTATAGTTATTCTTATTGAGTGGGTAGTTGGTCACCATGAAATATATCCTTTTTGTGAGGGACTCAAATTGAGAATCAAATATTATCGTCAATTTTACAAAGTGTACTCCTCCTTGTGATCAAAATCACTCATTCTACCATTGTAAAACATCACACAAAATTTAATCATGTAATTAGAGATCTAAACATTAGTTCTCCCTCATAAATACTCAAACAAAAAATTCACCAACCACATTACAAATGTTATGTTGTTATTTATTAAAAAATATTCAACGTAACAATAATGAATCTCGAGTGGAATTATAATCTATAGTGGAAGGATTATATTTTCCACTAAATTATTCTTATGGTGAGAAAAAACTCTAACAAACTCCTAAAATATATTTAGTTCCTCATATGTTAATCAAAATAATTTTAATGGATATGTTATAATTATACATATATATTATATTGTATTCAATGGGAGGACAAAATTTTTAAACAAAATTTCATGGTGTCTCCTTTAGTGATACATCTATATAAAAAAATATTAATTAACTTCTTTGATTGATCTATCATATAAAATGAGAATCCCTTAATCCTAATTAGATCATTAAAGAACCCATTATTCTCAAACATTTCATATATTAAATAAATCGTGATTGAAGGGATCTTAATATTGCATCCCATTAAATTAAAAAGTGTTTTCTATAATTTGATAAAACATTTAAATTAATTTAAATTTTATTACATTAAATAGTATTTCAAAAAATTATATAGGATTTTATATTTATTGAGGATAAACCATAATACAAAATATATATGCCTATATATTCACTAAGGATGATTTTTTATAAATTTTCTGTTGTAATATCTAGTAAAAAGTATATATTAATTGGGGTCATTATGGTCTACCAATTTTAATCACCATTTATTTAATAAAAATTATATTATCTCTATAATTAATGTATATGGTGAGTAACATTCATTGAGTTAATATCATTTTTTATGGTTTTACTCATCCAGAAACCAAAATTTACATATTTTTTTTATGAATTTCATTTTTAATTAGAATAAATATTTCATAATTCACATTATTTAGTATGTTTTTTGGTATAATGGATGATTTTATAGATAAGGATATGTTTTTAAAATTTATATTTTAAGGTAAAAACAATATTATAATATAGTTCGTTATGGAGTGCTTATTTTAGGAGTCCAGAAATTGAATTTAGGAAAATATTATGGTAAGAGGATAAAATGTAAATCTAAAATTTCAATGTAAAATTGAATTTCAAATAAATAAGAAGTAATTATTTCATACAAAATAGGATACCAATACCCCATCAAATTCATGAATCACTAATATTGAATATTATAAGGAGTCTGTTATAATATAATAGAGATAGAAAATTGAGTAAATTCGTGAAAAATAATGCAAATAACAATTCTATTCCAATTATAATATAATACTTGAGATAAAAGAGATGTTTATAAAGATAAGGCCGAATAAAACATGGGTGATAATGTATTAAAATTTTTAATATACAACTTTATTATGGTATAACAATTTTCATTACATTTGAACCTGGAGATATGTATTTTTAAAAGAGAGAAATAATATGAGACTGGTGGAAAAAAATAAGAAGTTGTTGAGGTGATATATGACTTACTATATAGTATATATAATTACACTATGTTTTAGTAAACAATAATTTATTTTTCACTTTTTTATTTTAGGGACAATTATTCAACGTTTAATACTTTAAAAGATAATAAGAATTTTTGTTAACATGGGAGTATAAGACATTGACTGATCGTTTATGAAAATGATTTATCCCTTAATTATTATTTATTATTATTGATATAATATTCTAATTCTTTTTTTTTTTGATACCATTATGAATAATTATTAATCGATTTTTGATTCTACATAAATCATGAGTGATTAGTAACCTTTTGGAATGGTAAATTTAGAGTACAATTATTTGTTCATAATTGATGATCTAACACCATTTTGAAGGATTTTCTCTAGTTTAGTATCATACTAAGGTGAATTTAACTTTCTTACTCTATATTTAATATTTTTGAAAAGGGTTAGTTTGGAATTGAAACTGATATAGTAAAGAGTAATTTTAGTTATGTAAAGAACATTGAAAAATTAATTTCAATTAAGAAAGGATTTTAATAAATATTATATTTATAATATTCTCCATGGTCATAATTAATTAAAAGTATTTTTATTGTATTTATTATTGTTGATCTGATGGATTTCAAGTACCTTAGAAATAAATGAACCAACTTATTAAATTCTCTTTGAATGTGAATGATGATATTTTTTTAGAAGTACCATCATTTTAAATTAATTTACTAAATCTTATTTTCAAGACGAAGTTGTAGTTTTTGTGAATTTTTTTTATTAGAATTGTTTAATTTTGGATTTAAAGGTATAATAATTATTGAGTATTTATATTTTATTCTTGTAATATATTTGAGTTCCCAATATATTAGACATGGAATCCAAACTATACTACTTAAATATGGATATGTTCCGGTGGATAAAAATGTTAAATTTATACATATCTACTATATATGTTGAAATCAATGATTCCTGGGGAAATTTCCTTATTTCATCAAAAATTTTGTCTATTAAAATACTCCTTAAATATAGATATAAAATATATTATTATTTACTGATTCAAATATCAACCTTGTTTTTTATTTTCTATTTTTATTATTTTTTATATGTACAGGGATTCTTATTTTTTTCTCATTGTTCACAAGTTCATGAGTAGAACACCAACAACTATATATCAAGGAGTTGATTATTTATTGTCTTTTATTTTGAATTCTAAAATCAAGAGATTTTTTTTATGGAAATAATAAATAGTGACTGAATAATATTTCTACAATGTGATTAAAAATGAATTTGTAAAACATATGAGGGTAGTTCAAAGGATGAAACAAAATATAACCATTATTGATTACGGGATTCCATTAGTCTATTAAATTTCTTCAGTCATTATAATATTCCATAGGGAACCAAAAACATTAAATTCTATAAAATTGTTTATGAATTATTAATCAATTAGGAAATTTAGTTGGATGTAATGTGTGGTTTTGTATTGACACCTCTAAAATTTCAAATATAACTAAATTATAAAGATAAATATTCACTAAAGGGAATAACATATGGATCAATAACTATATGATAGAAAACTTAATAATGATATTCATAATTTCTCCACTTAAGATAAGTTATTAACTTTTGAGTTGAGGGAATTGTTTTGGAGATATTGAGTATGTACCCACTCTATTGGGTAGAACAATGAATGAAACACTAGATATTCTACATTATCATAAAACCCAACTCATGAGTGGTTTTAAATGCATTCAATTGAGGATATCATAATGAAATCATACCAAATATATAATAATAGATCTTAGAGGACCTTTAAATTAGTTTTTTTAATGCATAGCTGAACAATGTCATCCTAGATGAGGAGTTCATTATGTTGAGTGGAATACCATGCTAATATCCAAAGTGAAAAATAGATTCATTAAATTGGAGGTGTTTCAATATATCTAACGTATATAAGCCCGATTTAAGTCATATGAGTTTTCATTTAAGATTTTTAGAGGTTTACACATTTTTTACTGTTATCAAGCAATATAAATGGAGACTATATTGAATGAATAAAGTATTGTTATATAAAATAAGAATAAAAATTTCATTTGTATATAATATTATTAGAATTATATAATAGAGAGATAAATAATTTATGGAAGTAGTATGTATGTGGAAAATATTTCAATTGAGCTCAAGGTCTATAAAGTTATTAGTAATGAAAAAAAAATTCCCTATTTTCCTTTAATATTAATATAAAATGAAAAAATGATTTAATTTCAACCCTATAAATTTTACAAACCAAATAATGAAAACACTAAAAAAACTATAATTATGATGATTGGAGACCATTGTTTTATGGGTTCGTTCCCTACTGTTGGATCATGCATGAGATTGAATATTTGATCTAGTCCCTTTTACACTGAGATATGAGGTACTTAAGGCCTACATCTAGCTACTTCCTAGAAGTATTCTCTTGAATAGTGCTCATTTACTATTTGGTATTACCATTGTATTATGGTGTGTTTTCATGGAAAATTTAGTAGCTTACATGTTTGGTAGAAATCAATGCATTGTCTATGTTTACCCCTTTGAAAACTATTTTCCCTTAAATGTTCCACATTAGAAATTGTCACTACCATTTCTTATTAATAAAAACCTACAATCCTTTTCTATTTTGGTGATTATAACCTGGAATATTTGGGTGTAATCCTATAGGTATTAGGCTCAAACCCGACTTACAACTTTGGGTGTATTTAGAATTGATTATGTTTGGCACATGTAAGAGAAATGCCTTTGGATAAGGTGATTCGGGTTGTTAGTTTCCTTCCATGATGTGGTGTTGTGGAGACATATTGTGGGTGATGAACCCATATTGTCTGGTGTTCCATTTATTTATTTTTCTACCACATTAATATTTTTGTACTTCTTGTGTCATGTTTAAAACCTTTTACTCATTTATTAATTTTATTTAATTCTTTTTTGGAATTAATTATAAAATTTGGTTTATTATTCATTATTGTTTTTTATTTTTCCTAACTCATAAAAACCATTCCCAAAAAAATTCATATCATACCTGGGAACTTGTTCCATCCTGTGGGGATAATGAACACCCTTAGGGCCATTCCACTGGCTAGGTATGGTGAAACTTTTGATGGAGTCCAGATTCGGTTCGTAATAAAATGGTATCAAATGTGGTTAATATATTTTGGTCATATTATTATTCTGGGATGTGTCTAGTTATATTATAGTTATAACTATTGAGGCTCAGAGTTTTGAATGTGAGTAGGGTCCCTAAACAACACCTCTTAGGACAGACCTTGATTTTTCATTGGATATTGAGATTGTTTGTTTGAATTCTCTTCTAGGTGGTATGTGAGGTTTGTAGACTACACATAGACATCAGATGGGAGTGAAGTAGTTATTTATTTCATTATTTTGATGTGTTTTACTTATTTATATTTGATGTAATTGTGGAATTTGTTTCAAAATTGTGGTACTGATGATTTATTTTGTGACTGTTGCCTTGTGTTGCAACATGCCTCCCTAGAAAGCTCTCATACACCCACAAGAGGACGCCCAAGAGAGTTCTCCCTCACCGATTGATCAAGGGATGTTATAAGCGGTGGTTAGGGTTTTCCAATCCCTAATACATGGAGTAGTTACCACTCATACTATAGCTATGGAAGACGAGTCTTTTTTCAAGGAAGGAAAAAGCCCATGAGTTCATATAGAATAGGCCTCCTACTTTTTGAAGTATCATAAAACCCAAGAAAGTAGAGGAGGGGATCAAAAATATCAATCACATGTTTGAGTTTTTGGACACACAGAAAGCGGTTAGGGTGAAATTTTAATCTTTTTTATTAGAGGTTCCCAGTAGGATTTGGTGGGAATCAATGCTTCTATCCAATAATAATGATCATATGAGCTTGAAAGTATTCAAGGCGGTTTTCAACGATCAATACTACCCTGAGGTTTTATCATATTCTAGATCATGAGAGTTCATGTATCATATCTATTGTAGAATTTTTTTATTAATTATTCCAACCATTTCAATAAAATGGTTTGGTTTTCTACTGAAATCGTGTCTAATAAAGAAATGATGGTGCAGAGGTCTGATAAAGGCTTATGGCCAGAGATCTATTCCCAGGTCTTCTTGTTCAAGATAAATACTTATGTTTATGTGGTTAACCAAGCTTTTATGGTATAGATTTACTAAAAATGGATATCTAGTTTCTCTGGGATAGTATCACTTTTGGTAATTTGTACTTCATCTAAAAATAAGAGGAAGCGGGAGGAGCATGGGAAGAATAGGGGTGGTAGTTCAGGCCACTCATCAAGGAAGATTTCAGTTGTGGCTTCTGATGCGATGTCAAAAGTTTGGAAACTGTGTTGGTATCAAGGGAACATCTGACCAGTGAGAACATCTCCTATAAATACATATTATATGTGTATAGGTATGAGAAACATGCAGTTTTTTTTCAAGATGGCACATCCACTATAGAGTGGGCAGGGTCTGTAGTTTCTAGGGGGACTCCAGTTTAGTTAGATCCATATAGGATGGTGGGGGATCTGTTATTTGGCCATGGAGGATGGGTCAGTTCATCTTTTTATCAGATCCAATTCAGGGTAGAGTCTTAGTAGATCGGCCATTCTCTGGTGGAGAGTATGAATCTCCATGTTGTGGAGCAGGTTCCAGCAAGATGGGATGTATGGTCTTCTACTCTATGAGGTACCATTTTAGTTATAAATTTTATAGGTGATTTATTTTTCAATATTGGTGATTTTTTTCCTTTATCTATGCCTTCATGATGAGCATGATGTATTTTAAAACTGAGTTGTTATCTATAGTGACAGAGTTAGTGGCATTGTTGTGTAAATAGAGGGAGAAAGGTCTCAGGTTCTCAAAGATTACACTTACCATGTCCAGGGTTGAGATGGAGTGGGAACTTGTGGCCCTAGTTATGTTCTTTTTTGACATAATCTTTGGAATCTATTGGATGGTGAACATTTAGGCACACATCGTTTAATATAGTCGGTGGGTGAGTCTCATAGCACCTGATGGAAGCCCACATGTTTTTCACGGGGACGGGGATCTTTGGTCGAGTCGTGTAGGACCTCCACTCCGATATTTGGGAAATCATATTTTCCATTAATCATCGATCATTCTAGAAGAAGATGGTCATGATCCTATTGGCAGACTACCTGACATGGTGGATGAGTTTCTGAATGTATTTCAGATGATTTTTTAGGCATTCCCCCAGAGCGGGATGTGGAGTTCACAATTTCTTTAGAACCAAGAACATAGAAGATATCTCTTACCTCAAATATTATGTACCCCACCAAGCTTAGATAATTAAATATTAAGTTGGAGGAATTGGAATCCATATGATTCATTTACTTGAGCATCTATCCTTGGGCCACTCGTTTCCATTATTCATTGATGGTGGAAAGATCCTTTCGGAAGTGTATTCAATACTAAAAGTTGAACTAGGTAACCCTTAAGAAAAAATATAATTTTCCCCAAACAGATGATTTATTTGATTAGTTGATTTTTTTAAATGGTTCTCTAAGATATACTTGTGTTTGGGTTACCACCAAATTATGGTGAAAGGCATAGATATCCCAAAGAAAACTTTTCGAAGTAGATATGTCCACTTTGAGTACATGGTCTTGCATTGAGGGTAGACCAACGCTCCTATAATTCTTATGGAACTCATGAATATGGTGTTACACAAATATCGCTACTCCTTGAAATGGTATTAATGTATGACATCTTGTTTTACTCTAGATTTGACGAGCAGAATATGCATCACTTGAGGATTGTGTTGGGCACCTTGCTGAAGCATCACCTTTATTCAAATTTGTCCATGTTCACTTTTTGGATAAGGGAAGTGGTTTTTCTTAGTTATGTAATCTCCAATTATGGGGTTATAGAGGACCCTTAGTTGATCAGTGCATTTATTTCATGGGAGTAGTCAGATAACGTGTTACAAATCAAGAGTTTCCTTAGCCATGAATGTTTTTACCGGAAGTTTGTTCTGGATTTCTCTCAGTCTGCCTCGCCCATGACTTCCCTCAACAAGAAGGGGTGATTTTTTTTGGATCTTAGAATTTCAAGAATCCTTTGAAAGATGAAGCAGTGTTTGACTACCACCCATGTTTTGGTCTTTCTAGAATTTGGAAAGGGTTATATGGTGTGTTGTGATGCTTTAGGTATGGGTCGTGGATGTGTGCTCATACAAGATGATCACATGGTGGTGTATGTGTCTTTCCATGTATGACTACATAAAAATAATTAACCGAACCATGACTTATAGTTGGTAGTGGAATTACATGATTTGAAGTCTTGGTGTCACTACCTCTTTGGGGATAAGTTTATGGTCTACTCTGATCAAAATAGCTTATCCCACATTTTCTTGTAGAAGGATCTTTATCTGAGGCATCACTTTTGGATTGAATACCTGTAGTGGTTCGAATTCGATATCATCTATACCCCAGGAAAGGGTATTGTGGTGGCTAACTACATGAGAAGAAGTGTGCCAATTCATTCTTATAGGATGTCTAGTTAATATTTGTATTTGATGTGGCACATTCCACAGATGCACGTGGAGACCAAGGAACACTATAGAGGCATGTTCTTGATGAGTGATAAGTTTACTCTTGCTCATTTAGATATGCCCGATGATGATATATATAATAATTCTATTTGTTCTATTCATGGTGGGGATATGTCTCATAATTTTGCATCGTCTCCTAAGGAAATATTTTGCTTTAAGGGCTTTTTAGTGGTGTCGCTATCTCTGAGGAATGTGGGGATAGAGTATATTTACCAATCTCAGTGGTTCGTTCATCCTAGGGATACTAAAATGTAGTATGATGTATTTAGGCTGTTCTAATGGCCATTTCTGAGACAATAAAAAGAAGACATTGTGTCGAGATGTTACACATGTCAGCAGGTAAAATCATAGCATCAAATACCCTATTGTTTACTCCAGCCGTTACCCATTCCTACCTGGATGTGGGGAAAGGTCCCTATAGATTTCATTGTTGGATTACCTCATACCCACCATGGGAGGAATTACATTTGAGTAGTGATTGATCATATGAACAAATCAACCCACTCCGTTATGATCAGGGATACAACTAAATTGGATGATTTGGGCTGATTGTATCTTCTAAAGGTGGTAACGCTTCATGGGGTTCCATCAGTAGTTGCGTTATATATAAACCCATGTCTTAGTTTTTGTTTTTGGGAAGGCCGTAAAAAGGCCTTGGTGTCTCAAATTAAAATTACCATGGCATACCACCCTCGAATGGATGGTTAAATAATGCGGGAAAATCAGATCTTGGATGACATGCTTCATGCATGTGTATTGGATTTTGGAGGTTCTTGAGATAGCTGTTTGGGATTGGTCGAGTTTTCTTAAAATAATAGTTTCCAAAAATCAATTTTATACCTATTTTTTAGGAGCTTTATAGTCATCCTTATCTTTCCACCCTATGTTGGGATGAGGTTGGTGAGACCTCTTTGTTGGGGCGAGCCTTTTGCAAGAGACATTTGAGAAAGTCAACTTGATCATAAAATGATTTTTAACAGCTCAAAGTCGACAAAAAACTGATTTTAATCATATGTGTCATGATCTAGATTTTTCTATGGGTGATCAGGTATTATTGAAGGTTCCCCCTCATTCAGGTCATCATCTTTTGGGAAAGCAAGGCATGCTAACGCTGAGATATGTCGGACCTTCTGTGATTGCCGAATGGATTGGAAAGGTCGCATACAAGTTAGATTTTCCCTCCCAGTTGACATATATAAATGTTTTTTTTCAAGTATCCTAACTGAATAAGCACAACCCAGTTCTATCCCATGTGCTAAATTTGGAGGAGCTGGAAATATAACCTGACATGTATGTTTTTGAGCGGCTAGTGTGAATAGTCGATTCCCCTGAGAAGGTTCTTTAGAGAAATTATATTCCCCTAGTTCAGGTAATCTGAAAAAATGTGAATGGTTTACTTGGATCATGGGAGGGTGAATCATGGGTTGATAAATAGTATCCATTCCTATTTTCTAATCATGATTCAGAGTGAAATTCTGGGGTCGATTGTTTTCATGGTGGGTACAATTGTAAAATACATGTCCCCATTTAAAGGTTCTTTCTTTCTTTTTTTCTTAGCCTAAAATTACCTCAAAGTATTACCCTATCCCCCATTAATTTGGATGTTTTTGGAAATTTTTTAGGTGTCTATAATAGGCCTCATGGTTCACTAAACAATACAAAAAGACTAGGGACATGTATCCAGGTCATTAGAAATATTCTATAATTCCCATTTTCCCCTTATAGAATAAACCTTATTGTGCCCATGTCTTCTCTATTTTGTTGAATCCATGGACAACCTCCAAGATCTATCAATCTCCATCAGAACTCTATTTTGAATGGTTATTTTGTGGAGTAACTTCAATATCTCCCAAGTGTGTTAGTTTCATTCCATTCTCCTTCAATTTTTTTTACGGTTTCTACCACATTTCATGATGATCCAAATTTACATAAACTAGGTGTTCATACCGAGGGTTTTTTTAGTTTCTTGGTCCATTCTTGTGGTTTTATATTCTTTCTCACTCTCTTGTGGTGTGGTGATGGTGCAGTTGAAGGATCACATAATGATTTTAGGTTTTTGACACTTTTGGTAGGTTATTGCATGTTTAAGAATTATTAGATGAGCGAGATTTTCTAGATTTATATTTTTTGCTTATTCATATTTTATTTTGGTTCAAAAACTATTTTTGGTATAATTTGTCATCAAATTTATTTTTAAGTACAATTTTTATGTGAAAATCAGTGTTTTTCATGGGCATAACATGTTGATCCAATTGGGGTTGTTTTATAATTCATGTAATTATTTTATTAAAAAAATTAGTATATCCAATTATGTTTTTGTGTAATATTGGTATTAATTTTTCTTTAAAAGAAATGTTTAAAAAAAATTTATTTGTGGTGTTTTGATATATTTTGTGAAATTGTTTTATGAAAATTCTAAGTGATTTATTGAGTTATAAAAATTTTGAAAATAATGTTTAGCTATTTTTTTGAGTTTGTATAACCTGAACTGGTGTTTTTATATTTAAATTTAATATTATATAATGTAAAATTTGTTTGAGAACAAGTAGGGAATCCGCATGTATTTAGGTGGGTGAATGTGTACTAATATACTAGTGATTCGGAGTGGTTTTGTCCCTATTTCACTTAGCATGTTTGAAAATGACAACACTTTAAAAACTATAATGATGTTTATTAGGGGCCACTAGGTTATGAGTATGTTCCCAACTAGTGGCTCATTCTTAAGAATAGATATTTGATCTGGTTACTTTTACACTGATATACGAGGTACCTGGGCCTACAGCTAGCTAGTTCCTAAAGGTGTTCTCGTGACTAGTGCTCATTTTCTATTTGGTATTACCATTGGCTTATGGTGTGATTGTATATAAAATTAAGTAGGATACATGTTTTATTTATATATATTAATTCTCTAAGGCTACCAATTTGATAACTACTTTCCTTTAAAATTTTTACTTTAGAAATTGTTGCTACAATTTTATGTTTATAAAAACAATAAATATTTTTATCTTCTAATGATTATCACATGGATTCATTGAGTGGTATCCTATTTTTCATAGTATCACACCTTCGTACACCTTTGGGTTTATGTAAACTTGATTGTGTTTGAAACCAGTAAGTTCAACGCCTTTAAAGATGGTTGTTCGCTTTTTTAGTTTCCCTCTAAGGTGTGGTGTTGTGGAGATAGATCGTGGGTGATGAATTATTGTCATGTGGTGGTCCTTGGGATGTTTTTATGTTACTTTTATAGTTTTGGACCTCTTTTGTCATTTTTAGAACCTTGTATTCCGTTCAAAATTTTATTTTAGGCTGGTTTGGCATGAATATCCAGATTTGTTTTATTCTTCATTATTGGTTGTTTTGTCTATCCTAACTCGGGTAAATTGCACTCAAACCAATATTTATGATACTCGGGGAATGTTTCAGCTCATGGGGATAGGGAATTCCCTTCATGACTAGCCACAGGCTGGGTATGTTTCCAATTTTGATAGGTATGATATTCGATTCGTGAAAATAGAGAAAGATTAGTCAATATTTTGTAACAAGGATGAGAAAACCATAGTGGGATCCCTAAGAACATTTCTCTAAGGATAATTCCAAGGATGAGTCAAAGTACAGGAAAATTTCATAGAGATTTTGTTGATAATATAGGGAGTGGTTTCATTGAAATATATTCATATCTTCATACTATAAGTGGATGTGCATCTGTAATAGATGTATATAAGATAAACAACCTTGAAAACACCATATCAAGCAAGTATTTATTGATAACTGGTGTATGAAAACAATCCTTATTGTACTCTAGGTTTGACACTCCTGAGAGATATGCTTTCGAAATTGACTAAATCATCAAAAACAATCATGATGTATTTAAATTGATGTTGTATATGAATAACCTAGGATAATCCTATGGTGTAATTTTTTATAGATTTTTTCATAATTTATACATCCAATAAGCGATTTCATGTTTTTGAGTTTTCCCACTATGACTATTTTTTCTTATTATTTTAATTTTTTATTTTATTCAATTTTTTTTATTCACACATAGATTTCTCAAGTTATGAAACAAATTAAACATCCAAATGAGAAAAAGAGGGAAAAATGTTCTACTATGTATTTCATGAGTAAAATTACACCTTCTTTCAGTGGGTCATTTGGTCCACTAGTTGATTAATAATGGATCAGTACCACTGACTAGATGTTTCTTATTCTGGAATGTTTGGAACATGAATAACTCATTTTGGTTCTTCATAATTTTGATAGTGATGTAGACTAGAGGTGGACTTTAATCAATAATATGATGCCATAAGATGAAATTAAATCCTTTTATTGGGAAGAGTTCAATAATATATTCATAAATAAGTAGTTTCTTCATTTAATTCATAATAATAGAGAAAGAGATTATCAAGTTAAATGAAATGGATTATGAATTAGTTGGTTCCTAGGTAGTCAATTTTATGAGACATGTGTGGCATTATTTTGGTATTATCAACCCACTTGAAAGGATTTCTTACTTGTTATTTAGTGGCTTCAAAATAATTATCATAATGGAAATATCTATAAGTGACTATATTAGATATGAATAGATTATTTGATTTCCAAGAAAATTATTAAATAGAAGTTGGTGTAACATTTCAATCATTTTTTTAACCATAAAAATCAATGGAGATCATTGAAAAATCTAAAAAACATGGAAATATTAATATGAGCTTTCCTTTCTGATATAATTATGGGAATATGAATGGAATAAATTATAATAAAGGGTATAATAATGTTTTTTTAATGAGGGAAATGGAATCTCATAAATCATTTTATTAATGAAGATATTGAAATATGTTAGCTAACAATTTGAATAGAATGAATGTTTCATGAAATAAACCTCGCCCAAATCAGTTCTTTTAGTGTAAGAAGAATGGGAATTATTCTGACCATCACCCAAACCATGAGGTTAATGATAATGATCTATGGTTCAAACCTATTATGATTAGGGATACGGTAAAATCTTATGAAATCGCTATTTCATACTAGAATAAGGATAACAACATGGGGAAATGTGTACTTACTATCCACTCATGAACTTATAATGTCTTATTTGATTAGATATCAACCCACTATTTCATATCTAGTGATTTGTAAGGTTATTACGATTTGACCCAAACTATTGGAATTAGAAATAGCCATGAAAACCCATAATGTTACAATGGTTGAATCCCATGTCTATGATTCCTCTCTATTTTATGTTTTTGGAAATTTTCATTTTTAAAATCTTTTCATTATACTTATGGTTGAATTTTATGTCATATTATTCATAGATTGGATTTATACTCATAAATCCCACATAAATTTTTGAGTAATGAGAGTTAAGTTAGATATTTAAAACAGAACAATTATTTTCAATCAATATGACATTAAGTATGAATTTATTATAGATATTACATCTAATGTATGGGTCATATTTACGATTTATAAGGGTTATTGAACTCATGTGGATTGGGAGAACCTCAAAATCGATGATTTGGATTTTTTTGTGGATTTTTGTTTGTATTTCAAAAATAGTTTTTATCCTTCCACAAAATATTATAGTTGAGTTCTAAATAGAACTCATATATAGTTTCACACAAATATCATTGAAACCCTATAGTATATCCCCAGTTGAGATGTAGGAATTAAAATAGAAATTCCATAAAAACATAATAATGGATTCATTCATCTATGTGTGTCACATTGGGGTGAACCTTTTATTTTTTTGAAAATGAAATATGGATCAATGTGGTTCTTCATTGATTATAGGGATTTTAACAACATCATGCTCAAAATTATGTATCCTATTCCCCATATTGATGGATTGATTTATCAACTTAATGGAGCTCAATACTTTTCCAAGGTTTACCTTCATTCTAGATAACATCAATAGAGGGTCAAGGAGATGGATATACTTCAGACAAAATTCCATAAAAGGTATGGAAACTACGAATATATAGTGATACCATTTGGAATTACTAATTCCATTGATATCTTCATGTAATTGATTAATAGAATCTTTATACATTACCAAGATTAGTTTATGGTAGTCTTTAATGAAAATAATGTTATCTATTAAAATAGAATGAATGATAATGAGGGAAACATGAGAATTATAATGAAGATCCTAAAGAGCGAGAAACTATATGATCATTTTACAAAGTGGGATTTTTCTATGAAAAATGTTTCATTTTTTTCATATAATCTCAAGATAGGGTAAAATAGTAGAAACATCAAATACAGAGGCTTTTGAATGTTGGAATAAACCAACCACAATGATAGAGATCAATAGATTTCATGTATTATCTGGTTATTATTGATATTTTATGGATATTTTCTGATGCTTATCAAATCCTATGGATAATTTAACTCTAAAGGATACTATATTTCTCTAGATAGACTAATGTGAGGAAATTTCTTGAATTTGAAAGGAAGGTTAGTCGGTGCACATATGATTACATTACCCTATAATGGATAAGGGTTTTAATTATCTGTATTTAGACAAGAATGGATTGGGTTTTTTTCCTATGGTTATATCCTATGCATCATAAAAATTAATGATTCAGGAGAAACATTACCCAAATAACAATTTGGAGTCAACTGTGGTAATCTTTACATTAAATATATAGAGGTATTATCTTTATCGAGAAAAGTGTGATGTATATTTTTATTATAAAAGTTGCAGTAGATATATTTATACTGAAGGAGATGGACATGCGTGAGAGAAGATGGATAGAGTTGATAATGGATTATGACTTCTCAATACATTACCACCCTGATAAAGTGAACAAGTTGGCTGATGATTTGATTTTAAAGGATCATTCAATCTTATCCATGTTGAATATCACAAGAGGTCCATTATTTTTGGATTTTTAAAGTATGGACCTATAAATCCTAAAAGGATAAGAAAAAATATTATCCTACTCAGTAGAATGATCAACCCTATATCTATGAGATGATTAAAGAGGTGCATGTCTAAGGTGTAGAAATACAGAAGAAGGTTAGAAAATTTATTGAGTTTAACCTTTATTAGTATGGAATTATCATGTTCCAAAACAATGTATGTTTTCTATCCATATAAGATTTAGATAAAATTATATTAGATAAAGCTCATAGTTCTTCATTATCTATTCATTTGGGAAGTAGTAAGATGTATGGATACTTGAAATAATACTTATGGTGGGATGGAATGAAGGGATATATCACATATTTTTGTAACATGGTTCTTCGTATGACATCAATTTAAGGATAAATTGAAAATTTATAAGGAGATGTTGCATCCATTATCCATACCAATATAGACATAAAAGGAAATCACTATGGTTTTTTTGAAATACCTAAAAAATCTTAGTGGAATAATACTATATGAGTGGTAGTTGACTACCTTACTATGTTAGCACAATTTATCTCTATCATAGAAGGATTCACTCAATATCATATTTTTAAGATTTTCATTAATTAAATGGTATGGTTTCATGGAGTACCACATTCTATTATATATGATTGGGATTGAATGTTTAACTCAAGATTATTATGAATCCGTCTACAATCCCTTGATATAGAATTGAGTTTTTACACGACATATCATCCTAATATGGTTGTTCAGTCTGAGAGAACAATTTAAACTCTAAGGGATATTTATAGATCTTGTTCACTGGCTTTCAAAGGTGGTGGGAATCAACACCTTCATCTAGTTGATATTTCTTACAACAATAGATTTCACGTAGGCATTAAGATTTCTCATTATGAATCCCGCTATAGGAATATATGTAGAGCTCCAACATGTTAGAATGATGTTATAAAAACATAGCTATTATGTCTTGATATAGATGAAGAAATGGTCACGAGGGTTAGAACCATTTGATATTATATCAAGGAAGATTAATGTAGGTCGAAAATTTATACTCATTATAGTCGGTGTGGCTTAGAATTTTATGTTTATAATAATCTATTTCATATAATCTTTTCCTAGAATAGGGTTATTATATTCATGAAGAAAGTGAAATTAATCCCTAGGTATATCGGTATATTTGAAATTCTTTATCGTATCATGATTGTATCCAATCACATAGAACATCAACAAAAAATCATTTGATTCCACAAATTTTTCCATGTATATCTCTTGAGAAATTACATACCAAACCCCTCACATGTATAGAATTCAGAGGTCATACCGTAGGAGTAGGATCCTCCTTATGAGGAATATACTATTGGAATTTTATATCGTACCGAGAAAGTTCTAGGAAGCAAGATCACCCCCTTTTTTAATGTTTTCAAGATAAACCACTAGTTCAGGAAATTTGTGTGGGAACATGAGGATTTGATGTGGTACAAGTATCATCATTTTTTTGTATTTGATTGAAGGATTACGATGGTAAAATTCATTTTAAGGGAGATGTAAGGTAACACCCTAAGTTTTTATGAATAGTTTTTTCCAATCAGTTAAATTCCCTTTATATATTTCATTTTACACTAAATAAAGTGAAACATTGGTTATACTATACAATAATATAATATTTCTCTACGTGCAACATAGTGTTAGTTTTTATTACAAGCAACATTGAGTTTAAATGAAAAATATTTTTATTACTATACTTAATTTAAAAAGGACACTTATAACGTATCCATAAAAAATAGTAATATGAATAAAAAAATTGAATATTATTCATAATGGTTTAATATAAATAAAACATATTGATAATGAAATATATAATTTTCTGTAAAATTCTATATATTTTGGAAAATACTATTTTCTCAAAAGTATAACTTTTTATGTCCTTTGAAATAAATTAAAATTATTTTTTGGCACTTCTAGAGGTTTAATTAAATAAAATAAATATAATTTTTTAATTATTAATTTCAATATTATCATACTCTTATTTTCTTATATTTTTCTAAAATGTTTCAATTTTGGATGAATATTAAAAAAAGATGAATTTTAATTGAAAACTACATTCTGGTTTAATTTATTTATATAGTAAAAATAAAATTTAATTTGGTTTTAATTTATAATTGAATAAAATATTTATAAAATAATTAAATTTGGGTCATTTCAACTAGGTTTATAATGAAATAAGATATAAAAACATTTCAAAATTTTGATCTTTTTCACATTAAAAACACGTCGTCTCTTCCCTCATGTAGGTTTAATATTAAATTAATTTCTGTGAATTATGTGATTAGAATTTTAAAACCTATATTCCATATTTGTAATTAGAAATATTTTTAATTTATAATAAAAATAAATTAATTTTTTACCAAGGTAAATAATGTAGGTAATCATAAATAATTACATAGATTAGGGTAAAACAATATTACAAGAATTCTAATCCACTTCCACTATAAAATGGGAACTCCCCCCTCCTCACTTCATCACACCACTCAAGCCCTTTTAATCATTTAGAACCTATCCAAATATCCTCACAAATTACTTCAAATCATCTTATAATTCTCAATTCAGTCATAAAACTAACCATGTAATCCCTTTGGTTCACAACGAAAGGAGTTAAAGAAAGAAGAGGTAACATCCTTGAACAAGCTCTTTTGTTTTATTTCGTTTCCCACCCCAAAAATTAATATTATTACTTTATTTTATAATAAAATAAGTATAATAAATATAATTATATGTTCTTATGTTATTTATATGACCAACACTCACACTAACATCCATAAAATGGGATACACAATCATTATTTGTGTGTACAATGGACTACCACGTCAAGTACTGATGTCGTTCATTATTTCATTGTGACCTTTCAAGGTTAGAAATTATGATGGAATTAATAATTTAATTTCATATATATGATATTTATGGTGTCTTTAGGGTTCTTTAATTATTATTTAAAACATACCATCTTTTTTTATAATTTTTTGGGAATATGATAAATTCTTTTGTGGACGTGTGGACTAGCGCCTCCTCAAAGTTATGTATTTGTTCATGCTTTGAATGGAATGTATTAAGGATTGTTTTAATTGAAAAATTTGATATATATTAAATAATAAATATAATTTATTTATAATATGCATATCATATCCTATTCCTATTTCTTTTTTATATGCTAATAAAATCGAAATAGAGTTCATGCGTACATTCGTCCTACCATATCCATGAATGGTGTATTTCATTTATTATCCCCATATTTTATTAAATATTATAAATATATATATAGTGAATATATATGATATTTATATCATGGTTATCATTATTTTTATGATTATATCCTTATGTAAGAAATAACGTAAAAATTATAACAAATCAAAACACTTGTGAAAACAAAGCGTTTATTACCCGAAACGTAACATTAATGTGGAATTACTAAAATTGGGTAATAAAAAGTACATATAAAATCATATATTGTATGATATAATTTAATATGGTAATTTAATTTATTTTTAATAAATTTATATTTATTATATTTTTTTAATTAGTTTGATGAACTTCAAGGTATAGAGTAAAGGGATTTCTCGTCTCACTTTTATTTTAGTGAGAATTTTGCCTTATTCACTACTCTTTTCTTGTGTGCGGATTATATATTACTAATGAATTTAGTATATTATTATTATAATTAATTTTAATTGTATTTAAATAACCATTTTTTTATCTATATTTCATGTGGTTGTATGGTTCAATAGATAGAAAATCAGTAAAGTAGTTTTGTCTCAAATTGCCTTCTTTGAGACACAAGTTCTGTTATGAACCAATGTTCCATTAAGATGTGTAAATACTACTATTCGACATGTTATATATTAAATATCATTATTTTTATGATATAATAAGCTTCATGTAATGTTATTATTTAATTGGTACATTGATTCAATGTTAAAAAAAGTGGTAACTGTTTATTTTTACAACCTCACATTTTAGTGGGATTATTTATTAATTTGGTTCCATTTGATGAAATAATATGATCTATTTATAAATATTTCTAATTATTTTGTCTATACTCTATTATTCATGATATATTCAAGTATTGGAACCCTTTTTTCACTCTTTGGTACTTTATAAAATTCGGAATGTGTTTTTAAGAAAATATTACCTTATTTCTCTCTTTGGTCAGAAATGTTTTCTATTCCAAAGCCATGATTCCAATAATGTTTTAAAATTTTATTTTGAGATATTTTTCTTGGAAAATAGATTTTAAAAATGTTTTATTTTGGAGAAAAAGTTTCAAAAAAATTCAAACATACATTATTATTTTTCAAAATTATGTTCCAAGAATGTTATTTTCTAAGTAGTTAATGTTTAAAAATATAAAGAGGAAAGGATATTCTCCCCAAAAATTGTTTTCAAAATATTTTTGCAAACTTATTTTCTATCTAAGATGTCATGTTTTGATGTTACCTATTTTTTAAAGGGGTTATTATCCAAATATATCATTCATATTCTATCTCTAAATTTTTATTATTTTTATGAAATGTAATTTATGAAATTCATTTCTATCCCATGGCTTATACCATGATAAAATTCTTAAGAAACCATATTCTTTTCAGGAGTTATTTTATGAGAAAATGATCATGAAAAATCTCTCTATTCTATAGGTTGTGATATGACTAAATTATTATGAGACCAATTTTTTATTTAATGGTTTTTCACATGATGATTATTAATTATCTTGTGGGATAGATATATATGCTTCCATTATGATACATATGAGACCTATATCGTTCTCTAATTAATTGGTTAAATGTTAATATATCATGAGATACACATAGATGGAATGGTGAGTTTTCATAGTTTAGTAAAGTCCTTTTTCTACTAAGATTGTCATGGTAGTGATCCATGAATTCTAATATAGTATTAGGAGTGAAACCATTCTATAAACATGGACTTGTAATCAATCCTTGAATACTTTGGGTTTCTGTTTATATATTGATGAGTCTCACAAAATTCCATGTCATATTCATATGTTATGCTTTCCCAACATATTATATTTTTTCCCTTATTACACATGTCTTATGAACTACCAATATTTTTTCCATGTCTCTTGATTAAAATATTATATATACAGGGTATTATTTTTTAATGTTATGATCCCATTCCCATAACCTTATGCTCATTATTATGAGTATATTTCTATTTTTACCCTTACTGAGTATCTGAGAACAATACTTTTACTGTTTCCTTTCCCTAGGATATCAACATATGTATTATGTATTATATTTCTAAGATGGGTTCTATCCATTGAATATATAGTGGGAGAGAATATAGATCACTTATGTACAAATATTTATGATTTCATGTTTCAAAATGCATTAAACTAATACAGTATTTAGGAATCAGTTTATGTAATGTATTAAGTATTCTGTGAAAATGATGCAATGTCTATGAATGACAAGAGAGGGTCACAATGAGGATTATTATTCTTAACTAGTATGTTATATCATTAAATAGTCTTCATTCATGGTAATTGATGTTATTTATAAATCTCTTTCTATCAGTTACTATATTTCTGGAGTTAAATTATCCTTAAAATTTCTATATATTTACTAGAATCCAATATTCCCCTTAAATCATTATCACACTTATTTGACTGTTATCAAAATATTTAGTTATATTATAACCTATGATGGTGTTAATTTCCATTTACACTCTTTTATGTGTAAATAATGATTCACACTATATTATTCATCATTGGATGATCTATTTCCTTGTGAAGAGATTTTTTCCCTACTTTTATTATTTAACTTAATTGGTTTTCCCTCCACATCATTATTTGTAAATCCCTCTAATGTTCAAATTTTTTGACTGTAAACTAATTTTTTTTCAATAATAATCCTTGTATTACCTTTTTTTAAACAAATGTATTATTATCCTTTAAAAATATGGATTTTCAATGAATGATTTTTAAAATATTTAAAAGTGACTTTCTTATCATAATATTATATTATCCCTTTCAACATTACATATTAATATATGTTTATTATTTATCAATGTATCTTTATAATATATTTTTTTCAAGTATATTTTTTGATGTTTTCACTTCATAATACAATAAACTGGAAATTTACTTGAAAATAACATTTTTTATAGATGATATTAAACAATTATTTTTAAGAAAAATCCTATTGGAGATACCTCTTCCATTTTAGATGGAAT
Source organism: Viscum album (assembly GCA_963277665.1). Taxonomy (NCBI): domain Eukaryota; kingdom Viridiplantae; phylum Streptophyta; class Magnoliopsida; order Santalales; family Viscaceae; genus Viscum; species Viscum album. The sequence continues at coordinate 136,499,645 of OY728162.1, forward strand.
CCTTCTTAATGAAGTAATAATTAATAAATATCACTATATTTACTTTTCATAAATAATCTATTTGTAATATTATTTATTTGGTATCAAATAATCATATCATTTTTATGTGATACAATTTAAAAATGATATAAAACCCAATTTCATCTCTTGGGAAATTCATGACACTACTGGAAATCTGACCTTTCCCAACGCTTCTATACCAAAGGTTCATAAAAACTATTGGTATAGGTTCCCTTTCCCAATGGTTTGGCCAAACCGTTGGGAAATCCCACTTTGAGGCCACCTTTCCCAACGGTTTGGGCAAACCGTTGGGATAGCCCACATTGTGGGGACCTTTCCCAACGGTTTTGGCAAACCGTTGGGAAAGGTATACCCTTTCCCAATGGTTTTGGCCAAACCGTTGGGGAAGATGCATTGTGGGGACCTTTCCCAACGGTTTGCCAAAACCGTTGGTATAGGTCTATACCAACGGTTTTGACAACCGTTGGTATAAATCCTTTGATTTTTTATCATTTCTTCTTACCCAGAACATTATATAAATCGAAATTTAATATAATTATGAGAATACATATATATATTTATGTAATTATATACACAAAAGTCATGTTAGGTTAGTGGTTAAGTCGTTCAATAATAAACTAGGGGTGTTGGGATCAAATCCCAGCGATTGTTTTTTTTTTGAAATACATATACCAACGGTTCCACAACCGTTTGTAAAGATTTTCATATTAATTATACCAACGGTTTCCAAAACTGTTGGGATAGGTCTATACCAACGGTTTTGGGAAAACCGTTGGTATAGACCTATCCCAACGGCTTACTTGGCCACAGTTCTTCAAACCATTGGTATAGGCTATACCAACGGTTTGGAGCTATATACCAACAGTTCCAAACCGTTGGTGTATGTTAGTTTTCCAGTAGTGTGATAAGATGAATAATTTTATTTATATTTATGTATAATAATTTTTGGGGTCCTATGTATCCCTCCAATTAATTTATAATATATTTATATATCATGAGACATATATATTAAGAATTGACATGTTATTTGTCTATAACATGATTTGTGAACACTTATTTTTTTTTATAATATAATGTGTGGACATTTTTTCTTAACAACATGAAATGGGGGCATTTTGTTTTTTCAAAATATTATTAATGGGAATTATTTTATTTTCCCAACATGAAGAGTTTACATTTTTTTATCATAACATGTTGTGTGGTAATTATTATGTTCATGTGTGTGGTAATTTTGTTTATTCACTATATGAAGCATGTGAATTTTATTTTTTACAAAACAAGAAGTGTGGAAATTATCTTTATTCATAACATGAATAAAGTGATATTTTTTCACAAAAAAATTTGGGTATTTTATTTGTTAAAAATAAAAATCATGGGAATATCAAAAATTCAATACATAAATCATGGTCATTTTTTGGTCAAAATATAATAATTTCCCAATTTTTATCTGTGTTCTAGAGATCTGTGTTATGCTATGATTGATTGAGATATTGAATTACGAAAACATAATCATATGATTATTCACCATGGAAAATATTAATTATATCTTAATTTCAAACTCATTTTGCATGATATATGTTTTTTAATTCTGATTTTATGTTTTTTATTCATAAATTATGAAAATATCTTACTCTTCCATGTTCATTTAAAGATGAATTAATCACTTGGTCCTAATTTCACATATACTTATGATATAACCATTTACAACATGTGTATAAGTTTTTCATTGCTATAAAATTGATGTCAACCAGATATTTTTTTTTTCTACACGGTTATAAATATGATTATAACATATTATATTTCTAGAAGTGGATATAATTCTATTCAAATGTTGATAAATGTTTAAAAGTATCATAAATTGGGTAGCCTATATACATGATCCTAAATGATAATAAACATTTAGTGATTTGTATTTTCTATATGTTTTGTGACTTTTAATGCTTATTATTTGGTAATGTTTGAAAAGAAAGATAGGATCGTCACATTTTATCAAATCTTAGGTTTAATTAATGTTTTTTAGCATTTGATCTAGATTCGTGGGTCTGAGTTTCATCATTCAGTATCATATAACAGTTTTGTAATTTTTTATGATTATTATTGTTTTATTTCATGTTTATTTATTTTTTTCGTTATTAGTATTTTATAACCATAGTGGAACTAATCTAGATGGGTATAAGTGTAAAATGGTTATTAAAATTATTAGTAATGTTAATAGTATATGGTTCTCCTAGAACTTTAATACTTGTCTAGATAATTAGATTTTAATATAGATATAACAAATATTCCCCTAGTTCAAATCACCATAAAAAGTGAATGGTTGATATTTGACTCTACATTTATTCTAGGGGATAATGAGTGGACATAACACTACACCCATGGATATAAATCATGGAGGATAAGCATTGGTTAATCACATTCTCTTAACAAATAGTTATAAAGGATTTTATATTTTAATGAATAATATTATAGAATAAGAGATAAATAAATGTATCTAAACATATATTGAATAAAGAATAATTTATGTTAAAATAAATATTAATATAATAATTTTAATGATTAAGACATTTTGAGGTTAAATTTTTCATGTAATTATCTTGCAATAATTCTCTTATAAGGTTCATTATTCAAATTAACCCCTATTGGTTTTTTATAATACTTTTAGACTAAACAAAACATGTTACTGAATTATTACATAGAGAATGAAGATATTTTACTAATGATTAATCTAATGTTATATGATCTAAAGAATGAAATCTTTTGCGTAAGATTATTAGCCTGAATGTAGCTATGTTTTTAAATGCTCCAAATAAGGGGAAAAGAATATTTCAAAAATATCAGGTGGTATAGACCATGGACAAAAGATGTTAATAATAATAGATTTAAAATATATTAAAATAATAAAATATGGAATCTTATTAAAATAAAAGGATGATTATTTTACATAAAAAAGAGTTCATATAGATAAAGGTTATACAGTATGAATAAATTTAATAGTAAAAATGAAATATAGATGTAAATATATTCTTAAGTTAACACTAATAGTCTAATATTTTAAAATTTGTGAGTGTTTACATTATAAAAATTAATCCCATAAATAATGGATAAAAAGGATAAAAATCATAATACACCAAAATAAGAAAATATGTGTGTACACAATGACAACCACATTTATGGATAACTATAATTGAGTTACCATTATCCTCCACTCCATAATTATTTATTTCTTATTTTATTTTTTTTATATGTAAACTAATATGTCTTAAAAGATTTATAAGTTCCTCAAATAACTAATTCATTGATTCAATATTGGATTATCAGTGAAAACATTTTTTCTTATTTGATTTCATGATGAGGCTTATCAAATTTGCATCATTAAACACATCTGGTCCCTCATTTAGATAAATTCTATGTGATTTTTGGAAAAATATTTACTATATACATATAGAATCAATAATAATTAATGTTATATGGAAATAAAATTTTATATTTCCAACCAAACTTTGAACATCGATCCACAAAAGGATGACTAGGATCTCTTTTAGAAAAATTATTTTGTTATAGTAGTTTTAAAACATAACCCTAAGTGATGTATTTATAAAATTATTGGACAAAATATAAATATTATGATTCATTTATCCTGAGGGAACAATATATATTTTTTATATTTATTTATAATTATCATAAAATTACATTACGGTTCGAGTTTATCTATTAGATATCGTTAGTATGTTTTACTAGAAACTGATAATTACAATATGGTGGATGGAATGTTTTTATTGAGGAGAATGTGATGACCCAAAACACGAGACCTTATAAATATGATGTTTTGTTTGATAAATTTTGTAATATTCTAAACCAAATGTAGAATAAAAAAAACTTTTTATAGAAAATTTTTATTAAAGCTATAATTAACACAAAGATGGTATACCTTTAAAATATATTACCGTTGGATGATAAATATTTATTATGAGGTAATATTTAATATTTTATTTTCATTAAAAATAATTCTATTTTTATTATATATTTTATATTATAAACTATTTTTATAAAAACATAAATTTATGTTTGTTAAATTGAAGTTCATTTTTCACTTCTTCATATCAAAATTTACTTACAATAAATTGTTTTTTTCTAAAAACATTTTTTTAGTCAAAAAATACAGTTTCTAGGAAAATTAAATTTTCTATAATGATATCAGTATTCAAAGATAACCTATATGATTAAAAAAAACCATTTGTGTAGTAAAATACTTATTTAATTAATTACATAATTCTTTTTAAAATAGTCTTTGATTATATAAATCTAATGCCCAATGTTTTAATATATAAATTAAAATGATATATTAATAAAAACTACTTTTAGTATTTTCTTTTAATTATGTGTTTTAAAAGAGAAATTCAATTGTGTATTTATTTTAAAGACACACATGCTATTGTTTTTGTAATAACATATTTTTATAACAAAATTTATTATCAATAATAATAATATCCAATACATAAATTTGAAGACATAAAAATAAAATTTATCTAAATACCTTTTTTAGATATTATGTAAGATTATTTGAAAATTTAATTTTTAATACATTCAATTTATTTTTGGGTAACATGATTTAAAATTTTTAATTAATAATATTCAAGTATTTTCAAGGGTAAAATCCTAATTTATTTCATTAATATTAATTACTAGCGTTAAAACTACATTACCTGGTAAATGTATATTTTATTAAAAGCTAAAAATCTAAAAGGAATCACTAAAAATAATCTATGTTGTATCAAAATAATGAATATGATTATAATATCAACCATCAAACACTTATCCTTACCGTTTTTTCTATTTTAGATCCACTCAGTTTTAGGTAGTATCATTACATTTTTGAAAATGTAATGGATACTTCTAAAAACACACTTCACCTACCATATAAACATGTAACACTTCCACCACATGAAGACACAAAATTAATTTTGTTAATTATTTAAATTATTTTTATTTATTATCATATAACTATATCCAATATCCGAAATCTTTTGGTCACCTTTATATTTCTTAAACCCTTCGTTTCCAATGAGTTTTCCTAGTGAAAACACAAGCTTCCAATGTGATTATTACTTCAATGTGCTATTTTATTTTACTTTAGTAATTCCTAAATAATATATAAACTCAATAATATTGAAATTTTTACCAATATTATATAATAATTTTTTTATGTTTAGTAGACTACAATTATTTTTTATATTTCATCCACTAAGAGAGACCCATACCTTGACTGTGGGTATATATAAACTACTGCATCTATGATGCGGTGTGGTTAATTTTTTATCACTTCTACTAAATGGTGATTTCTATATTACATTTTATGAATAAATATTTTTTATATGTCAAAAATAAAATTATTAAATTATAATTTCCATTCATTGAGAAATGTAATCATGAATCATGTGTACATGCAGACTACCACTTCCATGAACGGCGAATTCCCTTTCTTATCACCACTAATAATTTATGGGTCCTAGAGAATATTTAAACATGTTATAATTTTTTTTACTTGGTTAGGTTTACTTATATGAAAAATTATCATAATAGTAATACATCCCCTTACTCATTAAATCATTAAAACATGTTACCATCAAGGTTTATTTAACTGTATATAGAGATGATATTTTAAAGATTATACACTGTTAAATTATTGAATTTAATGTAATGGTGATATAATTTAATAATTAAAAATTTATTATTTTATAATTATTCTAATTTTTTTTGTTAATAGTTAAAATACACATTAATATATCTCCTTTTGATCGTTAACCATGTTAAAAACTAGTTCATCATCATTTTTATTTTCATGAGCCATAATCATGTCATTGAGATAATGGAAATTAAAATTTCATAAAAATTTAAAAATATATTATTTTAACTTGAATTATTTTTTAATTAAATATTTTAAACCACTTATTTAAATATGAACACATCTTTGTGATTTTTGTACCAAACATTGAAATGAATGTACTAATAATAGATACTGAAAAAAACTATCATCTATTACTATATTTATAATACAAGGTTATCAAATAATTATAAAATGAAAATTATATTTCTATTATGGTTATGATACAAATGAATTAGATAGTTATGTTTGTTTTATATGAGGATAAAGAATGATCAATAAAGTGAGAATACAAGGTGAATGTTTATTGTTGTAAATTACTCTCTTTATGGCCTCTTTTGTGTTATTCATATTGTTTAATTAGTAATTTAAATAAAATTAATAATTGATATTTAATTTAATTAAATATAATTTATTAAAGGTATTTTAACTTCTATTAAAATTTGTCTCTATTTCAAAATTCTTTATTCTAAATTCTCCTGAAATTATAAGGGGTTTTCATGTGCCAAATTATTTTCTTAGGTCATAATAACTCTTTAATAAATATAATCATTAAATATTGATATATTATAACTTATTAGGATTTTGTGAATATTTTTCACATTATTTTATAGGTAATTCATGTCTCAAACAAAATTATTCTTCCAATTATGAATCTATATTTTTTGTGAAATGTTTATTTTTTCATGAATAATAAAAATTTATTTTAATAGGTTTATCCTCCCAAACTATGTTATAATTCCCAAAAATATTCTCCACAATAGAAAATAAATTTAATTTTATATCTAAGGACCACTTTATTCCCATTAATGATATATTAGGTAAAATTATTCATTATGATTTTAATGATATGGGTTTTCAGTAATGTAGTTTTTAAAAAAATTATGTTGGTTTTCCATAACATTATCATATTTCATTCCATTAAACCTCAATTATTAAAATGTGTTTTATCACTTATTTATGTCTGTTCATTTGATTCATTTATGCAATGTCTTATGAATTTTCGTCTTCATCTAGGGAAAAGGGTTTTTGAAAATTTACATTAAAATAGTTTTTTAAGATGGTATTAATAAAATCTATATATGATATTTTTTTTTTTGATTTATCTCCCATTTTTAATGGATTTATATATAACAATGTAATTTTTTAGAAATCACCATATATTTACTCTAAATAAATACTTTTTTTCATAGATTACATTTTTTGTATCAAATGATCTTGTTATTTTATGTGATACAGTTTGGAAAAGGGATGAAACTCATTTTATTCTCATGTTGTATTTATAATAAGTTGAATTATTTGATTTAAAGTAGAACTAATATGTCAGTATGATGATTTATTGGTCCTATATCTCACTAAAATTAATTATATAATGGTTTATACTAATTATAAATGGATGGTAATACTATATATTTTATCACAAATTGATGTATTAACATTTTGGTTTCTTCACAATATGAAGATTAATGATTTTTATGGGTTCGCAGCATTATTCTTGGGAATTATTTTTGTTAAAAAAATGAATCATGGTTGTTTTTTTGTCAAAAAATTAGTTGTGGTGTTTTTATTTTTTTAAATAAGGTCGATCATTTTTATTCCATAGTGACATGTGGTAATTTTGTTTCTCCATAACATGAAGAATTTACATTTTTTTATTCACAACATATACCTCATGAATTTTTTTCTTCATGACCTAATGTGTGAGTGTTTTTATAGTTCATAAAGAGAATGTTGTTTATTTTTTGTTAACAACATGATATTTGTCCATTTTTATTAAAACATGAAGTGTACCCATTTTTGACAATTTAAGTGTGGACATTTTGTTTATTCATAATGTTATCATTTCAAAATGCATATGTATCTTCCAAAATTATTTTTTTAAGATTATTTTAATTTTATTTTTCAATTTTCAATTTTTTTCCTATTATTATAATCAATTTCTCTTGTTTATTATCCAATTTTTTTTGAAAATTGATAGAAATGGTATATGTTAATCATTTGATATTATCTGTCTATGAATCATGTCTTGTGGAGAACTCTTATTTCTTCCAAGTTTGTTTAAAGAGATATTCCTAACATACTCATGTTCCTTTATATCTTTATGTTATAAATCTTTATAAAATTTTGATATGTACTAACATATTTAGCATTCAAGAACAACCCTTTCTTATGTTTTCATTCCCTATATAATAAATATATATATAAACTAAGAAATGTATTGTAGTTGATCTTGTGTGGTATGAATGTGGATAAATTTTCACACATATTAAAAAATATGTTTCTTATCAAACTAATACTTAAAGACACTAAACCCTCTATTCTTTTGATTGGGTGATGTTTTGGGATTTATAATGATTAAAATACAGAAATTTTTTAATATAAATCTAGATTCATATCAGGTTTTTCCAAATATTGTGTTTAAATAATGTGTGTTTTACACCAGATCTAAAATATCAGGTCTAGAGTGCCTCAAGGATCTTTGGACCCTACTTGAAATTTTTATACATTTTTATCTTGGGGAAATCATTAGATATTAAATGTTTGTTCTTCACCATTTTGAAAAACATAATTGGTCAAAATAAAAAGTTTTAATAAATGTGTATTTGTTTTGAAAACCTCTTGTTTCAATTTCATTTTATAATTTAAATAATTTTGTATATGTTATCTATGTTTTAATTTAAATCATTAAAATTATCATTTTTAACTAATTGTTATTTTTCATTACATGAGTTTTTTTATAATATTTTAATTCTCATTTCCATGATTTATTCTAATCCATTTAGATTTATTCTCTATAACACCATCTATATTGATAGAATATTAGTTCATGTAGGCCAATATATTATTATTTATTTCTTCTGTTAAGTATACATAGGTTAAATAATATATATTAGAGAAATTAAATTTTTATGTTTTTTATCCATAAAAAATTGATACAATAGGAGATCCACATGACATGCATATTTTTACTTTATTACAATACTCTTGGAATTTTTTTCATTATTATAGAATGATATTAGTGTAAAATATGATTTCTTTATATTTTTTTTCTTATATATTAAATTATTAAAATGCGGAGAATGTAAAAAATATCTCTATGTTTATGGATAAATGGTTAAAAATATTTTATTCTATTTTCATTCATAGTTTCCCTCTATTAAAATAAAATAAAAACATGATGATAATGAGGAAAATATTAAACTATTTTCATTGATATAATTTAGTTCTTGATATATGAAAAAAATGGTAAAAAATTTTATATTGGAAATTACCTTTTAATGACAGGTCAATTATATAATTATTTTCACTAAATGTAAATTTTAAATCATGCATTATACATAATTTTTTAGCCTCTAAACGGAATCATTTTGAATTCTAAAAATGTAACATAAACAGATTAATTTTTCAATAATGTATATGAAATTATTAAATATTACTATGATTTTATATTTAAATGTAGAGATTTATATTTAATTAAATCCTAGGTAAATAATTAATGTATTAATGGAATAATCAGTATTGAGTGTTGTGTAAAATTTAATTTGAGTAAGGTAAATCAAAATTATTACTTAATAATAATGAAATTTTAACTAACTTGAGTGAAATGGAAATGAATTTAGTGAATTAGAGATAAAAAGGAAGAAAAATACAAGAATTTAATTAGATAAGTTCTTTTATTTTGAAATTACTAATAATAATCTCATATTTGTTTTCAAGAAAAATAAAAATTTTATTTTTTCAAATTATGTTTTATCAATGTTTAAATGTTTATGTTTATCATAAAGAAGATAAAAACATAAATTGTGGAGGAATTTTATAACCTTAATATATATATATATATATATATTCATTAGAAATTTCTTTATAGTAATTTAAAACCCCGATATTTTTGTGAAATATAGTTTTTGAATTAATTTAAACTTTTCAATATTTTTAATTTCATTCCACATTGAATATATCCTGTGTTGTATGAAGGAGCCAACTTATTATTGATTTATATGAAACACCAAGTTGGTCTTGGTCTAAAAAATACACTTATATTGTCTTGTGGTACATGAGGAACTATTCTTCTCTTGTGTTTTACACAATTCCATGTTCCATCAACAACATGTGCGGAACACGTGACATGGTTTTACCAAAATACAATGTATTATTAATATTATTAATTAACATTTATTATAGTTTTAACCAATCTATTGTAATAGAGGTTATGAATAATATTAATAAATTACAAATATATAGATTATAATTGTATATTAGAAGAATTATTTGTGACGAATTAACTATAAATGAAAATAATACCCTTTTGAAAATATGGGTAATCAATTGTAGGAAAAGTATATTTATACAATAAGACATGTTTTACCTAAATAAATTAATTAAACCAATTTTTACAAATAATTTATTTAATATATATATATAATATTCATTAAACTATTTATCATTCATCTTATTTGTTTTTTAAACATGAGATATGAATAAATTCAATTTTACATATAAGGGTATTTTTTTTAAAGGTAATTTTACTACATCCAAATAAATTTAATATTTAAAATATAAATATTGAAACATTGTAAAAATATATTTTCTAATATATACATCATGTTTTAATTAAAAATTTTAAAAATGGAATTGGTTTATTTTTTGTTATTTTCATGAGAAGTTTCATTTTTCGATGAATAGTGAAAAAAGGAACATTAATTCAAAACTGCATTTCAATATAATTTATTTTTATTGTTAAATTATATTTTAAATTGTTGTTAAAGTATATTGGGATCAATTATATAAATATTAAAACAATTTAAGCCATTATAATCAATTTTACTTTGAAATTATATATAAAATAATTCAAAATTTTGAAAATTTTCACTATATATACAATTTGTAATATCTTGTCTGTGGGAAAAATCTTAAATTAATTTCGACTAATTAAGTTTTTATAATTTGAAAATTTTATTACATATTTGTAATCATAATAATATTTAATCTATAGTTTGTAAAAAATTGTTTATTAAAAAAACCATTAGTTAAATTAATTAAAATTAATTAGAGTGATAAAGGATAAAACGCGTTTACATAATAGTTATACTTTAGCTTAAGTGGAAAATAACTATGAGACACATCAAAATTAAATATTATATAAATATTTTGAGCATATCCTCATTTTTCTCAAACATGGAAAATTCTTGGAGGCTCATTATGTAATGGTTAAATCTCAATATTTTCATTGTAATTATAATAATTGCACTCCTACGCCACAATAAAAGGGAAATCCCACCCCCTCCCACTTAATTACACCTACCAAGAAATTTGGATCATAAAAACCCTACCAAAATAATATTACCACTTCTCTAATCTCTTAATAAAATCCTCAATTTGGAAAGAAATCAACTTATATTGGTCCATTGGTGAAAACCAAACTTAGTTACCCAAAGAAAAGGTATGATCAATAAACATGTAATTTTGTTTGATGTAGTTCTAAAAAGACTAAATTATTCTTATTAAATAAGTATATAACTACCTATTTATCTTAAATATAAAGATATGTTGTTATGTTAATAGTTCTAACTACACCTATAGACACTTCTAAGATATATTATTATAAAACACATTTCATTTCACAATTTATTCTATAATTATATGATTGTGAAAATTATCTCTTTTCTATAAGTTATGATATGATAAAAGAATTAATACCCATTTAATTTAATTTTTTATGATATTATTTTTATGATACCCACTTTTTGTGGGTCATGATAGGATGAATGTATTATTATATTGTGGCATATGCATGTATGATTTAATTATATGATGGGGTGGACCTATATCTTCTTCTAATGCACCGGGTATTGGAAAATTTTCTGTGATCTCAAAGTGTACCTAGTCGGGAATTCAAATCCTGTAACAATATGGTATATGATAGGGAATCCCATGCTTGAAACAAGACAGTACACATAAGTTCATCCTTAGACTGTAATAATATGGTGCATGAGAGGGAATCCCAATCCCATAATAAGAAGTTACATAGTAGTAAATCTTAGGCCCAAAATAAGATCTTACATGGGAGTTTATCCCATGCTCGTAACAAGAAGTTACATGGGAAGGAATTCTAATCTCATAAAAATAGGGTGCATAGAAGGGCATCCAATGCCAAAAACAAGATGGTGCATGGGAGTTCATCTCAATCCCATAAAAAGAGGGTACACTAGGGGGAATGCCAATCCAATAACAAGAGGGTACTGTGAGGGAATACCAAGCCTGTAACAAGAGTTTACATGGGGGGAATTCCAATATTGAAAAAATATGGTTCATGGGAGGTCATCCCAAGATTTTGATGATATGGTATATGGGAGGGATTCCGAAGACTATATTAAGAGGGTACATTGGAGGTAATATCAAGCATAAAATAAGAGGGTAAATAAGAGGCCATCCCAATACAAAAATAATATGCTACATAGGAGGTCATCCTAAGGATGAATAAGGCACACTGGTGATTAGCCCATGTTAACATGTTTTGAGGATCTTAGTAGGTAACCTTGACATAGGATTTTCTATGCTTTTGTGTATTCCACAATTCCATGACGTATTCTTATGTTATGATCACATAGATTTTTCCCTTTATTTATTTATGATTCATGTCTTATGGATTTTAAATCATTATTCCATAACACTTTATTATGAAATTTGATTTGATGGGTACGATATTCTAATGTTATGATCATGTTCTCAAACCCTTATTCTCATGTTACGCATACATAACTCCAGTGTTTACACTTATGGGGAATCATAGATCACCCCTATATTATTATTTCCTTCCCATGGTTATGAAGAATATTTTAGGAATACGTATTATAGGGGAAAATCATTGAGCGATATATTTAATATCCTTCACCAAGTTAGAAGATTATGTTTCCATTTTCCCACAGTCACAAAAAAATTATAGACCTTTGGCATGTGTTTTTTAATTGTTATGTATATTCTTCTAAAATTATTTAATATGAATGTATGTTATGATAGGTTCAATATAGTATTTATATAAGGAATGGATTAGTTCTGCTTGGGAATCAATGGAGGGGAATCATTATCGAGATCCCTAGGGATATTTTTTAGTATATTTCTTAAAATTTATGTAAGTATAAACTTATTATTTCATAGATTTTGTCACGACCCGTCCTTGGGGCCCGTGCCATGACTACCCCAAGCCCGCCTTCCATAGGCCAGGGTCTGGAGACTAGCACCAAAGGCGTAAATCCTGATAACTGGGAAGGCATTGCATTTATAAAAGTAAACAAAACACCACAGAGTACAAGCAGATGTAAAACACTAAGTACAAAAGAAAGTTCTTAAAAGTAAATGGGCCAAAATACAAACCCAACTGAAAGTACAACTACAACTGAACAAAAGTAAAACAGAAAAAGACAACAGCTGGAAGAACAGAAGCGGCTCCTGGGTCGTCCTCCTTGGATCCTACCTGAAAGGTAAGTACAGATGGTGTAGCTCATGGATCGTCCACCGCGGATCCTACCTGAAGGGTAGGTATAGATAGCCTCCACAACGCTCTCACCCGTCAACCTCCTCCGTGTGTCGTCTCGTCATGAAGTCCACCTCCAGATAGTGACTCGTCGTGTGGTCCACCTCCGGGTACTAACTCGTCATGTGGTCTACCTCTGGGTACTATCCACTCCTAGAACACTCGGCCTCTGTCAGCACTGCCTGTCGTCTGCAACCAACAGAACGAGGTGAGGGCATATCCCGTGTAGGGGTGAGTATAACGATACTTAGTAGGGACCCCGGGACCCTCAATGTCTCACTAAAACCAACAAGGATAACCACAAAGAAGATCTCAACATATAACCTCTACTTAGGTATATGCCCATACATATACCTAAGTTATCAAGTAACCCATCCCAGTCATGAGGAAACACAAAGATTATGAAATCAACGGATAACCACTACCCAGGTATATGCCCAAACATATACCTAAGTTATCAAGTGACCCATCTCAAACATGAGGTAAACACAAAGATCATAGACTCAGCTCAAACCAGGATTTTCATTATCGAAACCGTGACTACTGAAGAGCCCCTTCTCTGGAGTATATAGTGGTCCTATCACGACTCCGAGGTACTTCTCACTAACCTAAGACTGCTGAGGTACTCCTCCTGTCGAGTACAGCGGGTCAGCCACCCGAACACAGTAGTGCTTCCCGCTGGATTATGCCACCCAAACATAGTAGTGCACACCCCCTAATAGCCTACAGCGGTACTCTCCGAACGAGTTCTGCAGGTCTGCACTGTCACACAGTAGTGCTCCTCCTGCCATGGGTCTGCACCCAAACAAGTATTCCTATGTCCACTGGGCTAGTTGGCTCACTCCAAGTCGAGTCGGTCAAGCAGTCATCAGGTCTCAGCCGGCTACACGGTCTCCGTATTCCGTATGCTCGTCTCCGGGAGGGTCCGCTACACAAGCTACAAGTCGATACTCCATGTATCTAAAAGTTCCATGAATAATTATCTCAAAGGACCTCCTCATTATAGGGGTCTCAACGCAACCGACGGCGCATCAATCGGACGCCCGGTCTGTGAGTTATTAGCCTTTTCGTCCCAGGTGCCCGGTTGGATTCGTGTGCAAACCAACCCGGCCGTATCTCAACTATACCCCGAACTCTCATAGGGTATACTCAAAGGGACCGTTTCTCAACAAGATCACCAACGTCGCTGACGGTTCGTCAAACGGACGTCCAGTCTGAAAGTTATCAGCTTTTCCGTTCCAGGGGCCCGGATGGATTTCGGGTACCATCCAACCCGACCACTGACCAACTGCAACCAAAACTCAGGCGAAATATGCCAAAAGTTCAGTCTCATCAAGAGTAATCCAACAATGTCAATGGCACGTCAATCGGACATACGGAGCTCACGATATAAGTGTTTCCGCTCCGAGGGCCCGGTTGGATTCGTATTCGAAGCAACCCGACTATACTCAAAGTTCTCTGAAACCTTTTGTGTAATATACCGAAACGACCGCCTCGATCCAAGGATCTCTACGCAACTGACGGTGCATCTATTGGAGGTCTGTGTACCATGATATGGGCGAAAGACCAAAAAACAAGGTCTGGAAGTGGGGTTTCGGGCCCGGACCAATCCGGCCGGAGACCCCCTGGGTCGGCCCGAACCGGGTCAACTCGACCCGAGTCCGGGTCCAGCCCACTAGGGCGCGGCCTGTCCCAGCTGGAATGGCCCGGCCTGGCCTAGCTGGCGCGGCCCGGCCCGGCATGCTGGCCAGGCCAGTTGGCTCGGCCAAAATGGCCGAGCGGATGCGCAAGGGTGGCGCCCCGCTATGAATGAACTGCAGCCCCGTGTGGGGGCCGCCCTTTGTCAACGGACGCGGATGATCACCACGTCCCTCTTCCCTTGGTCCTACATGGTCGCGGGACCAGCGGCCTGCCGACGCGTCTTCAACCGCGACGGCCCTCCCCGGCGGCGCCCCGGGCACCGCCGCCTCCTGGCAGCCGGCCGCCGGTGAGGCGTGCCGGTGGAGTCTTCCGCGGACCACCAGACACGATCTGGTGGTCCGTTTTACCCACTGCATTCGCCAACGGTCCTCCCAGGACCCGACCTTCACTACGGAGGCTTCAATTTTACCATGCGGCCCCATTTTTCGTCGCCCACCAAATCGCGCCCAATAATAAACCAGTGAAGTCTTCAATCGCCTCCGTGGACCCAACTCCGGCTGTGGTTTCGTTCGGCCTCAATGGCGTGGCGCGACAGCGCTATGCTTCTTCATCGCGTTCTTTATTGTTTATGCATGGTGTCATTGCACCACGCCGCCTTTGTTCATGCCGTAACGAATCAAAACAACAAAGGGGGAGGATAGTCAGACGTGTTCGTGCGGTCTGACCTCCTCCCGTTAAGTTGGTAATAAGCGGCCAAAAGACAAAGAACAACAAGGATTTTTCATGAACAAAAGAAATTAACCCAAACAGTTTTCCCTGAAATCAAGAATTCCCAACCCAAAACATAATCTTCACGGATCAACTTAATATTTAGTTGATCCACATTCTTAGATTTAGAAGGAAGTAAACAAGGGTTTACTAACAATCACAAATAAATTCCCTACCTCAAGCATAGTGGTCGAACGAGGTTTGTCGCGGAAAGGGACGTCGCGGAAGGAGACGTCGCAGAAGGAGGATCGTCGCGTCGCGGAGAAAACATTTGTCAGCGTCGTTTCATCGATCTCTGATGATCCGGTGTTCTTGTCGACCTTCGTTGGAGGTCATCTTTCTTCGTGTTCTTCGCGTTCTTCGCGTTCTTTGACGAAGAACGAAGAACTTCGATACCTTGAGTCGTTCTCTCCAAAAAAATCCTCCCGCACAACCAAAGCAACAACAATAAAATAAAGGTTACCTTATTTTATTACTCACACCAAACATTTTAAAAAATCAAAAACGAATCAAACAATTAAATCAACTAATTGCAACATTTTAAACCGCCCAATTAATATAGGCTTTTATTATAAAGCTTAAACTCAAGAGCTGACTTCCTTTAATAGGGGGGTTTGGGTGCGTTACCTTAATCAAAAAGGGGGTTTCGTGGAAGTTGAAAAGGTAGGGCTCGTGTGGGCCCAACCTCACAAATATCCTACCTAGAGGTGTAGGATATTGTTGTTCCCACTTTAACCTCTTAACTTATGTTAAACAATGGAAGATAAAATAAATTGGTCGCACCATTTTATTTTATTCATTTACTTAACCTGAAAATTTAGTAACCACAACCGAGCAAACGTAAATTCGGAAAAGGTGTTCCTAAGCAATTATCGGCGCTGTGAGTTCATTGGTGCCCTCGGATTTCAATTCCGAGCACCGGTTCAAATGTTAGAAAAACCCGCTTGTTCGTTCGATGAATGTACCTGAGCCTAACTTCGGAAAATGATTCTGGACACACCGGCCCTCGAAATCAGGCGCCGTCAGAAACTGCGTTCTTGTAAAATCCCAAAGAAAATTAAGAAAAAATTTCCCTTGAATTTTACGGATCTTTACATTACTCCCACCTCAGGGCTTTACGTCATCGTAAATCTTTAACACAAACTAGGGTTACAAAAGTGGTACTGATCACGCATCTGTGCCTTCCGCTCCCATGTGCTTACCTGGAGTTTCCCGTACTGCTAGTGAAAGTGCACCCGAGGAATCGACTGTCCTCGTAGGATCTTCTCCTGTCAATCCTCGATCCCCACTAGAATCTCTGCATTTGTCTCCCTGTCATCGACGTCCAACTCTCTAAGGTCAATGATGTGTGAAGGATCACACACGTATCTCCTCAGTTGAGATACGTGGATGTCATCGTGCACCTAGTGCAACTGAGGTGGATGGGTCAAGTGGTAAACGACCTCTCCTACCTAGCTAAGGACCTAGAAAGGTCCGTTGAACCTCGGAGATAACTTGTCGCCTCGGCCAAATCTCTGTAAACCTCGTCAAGGTAAGACCCGTATAAGGATGTGATCGTCATCCTTGAACTCTTGATTTCTCCAATTCCTGTTAGAACAGAAACTCAAAATGACTGCTGCCACAAGGGTAAGATTGACCGACTCAAGAGTTATCGGTCGCACACTCCCGTGCATGAGTTTATCATGTGCTGCCTGGGGTTTCCTTTTCGCCGACCAAGGAAAACCCATCCCGAAGTCATTGTAAAACCACAACCTTTTTTCCTAATACCGTCAATTTGTGTATGAACTGTGATTACCCAGTCCATACTCAAACCAATTTCGTAAGGCCTCGACGCTTCCACTAATAGATTCCAACCGAAACTCTCGCCTCGAGGGTCTAACCACACCGTCGGCGTAAGTGTGATTAATGAGTCTCCTCCCAAGGTGTCTCCAGACGTGAGGGTCAAGTCCACGGCTTACCGAAACTCTAGGTCTGGGACAAGATTCGTGTAAGGAAGGAATGATTCATATCGACGTCTGTTACTACGGTAGCTAGTAGTGGATATAGACTGTCCCTTGAATCATTCTTAGATCCATTGGGTCACTCTTCTTGACTGCATGCAGCTACTCTCTTCCCCTGACCTCCATCTCCCAAAGCCTGACGGGGACAACTAAGGCTGGTGGTTGTAGTATGTTAAAACGTACACCACCACATGCTGCTCTCCTAGCTCTGCCTCTACGTCTGCTACTTCTCATACTCATCTCTCTTTAAAGCTTCCTATTCTTGAAACATTTAACACGCCTGAGTCTCTAAGACTGGGGCTAGTTTCCGGATGAAGACTGTACTGTGCAGTCTTCATCCGCTCCTGGATGATCTGCACCTTCTTTGCCTACGATCTGAAAGAGCTGCAATAATAAAAATACACTTATCATTGTGATTTTTATGTGACAACTGGGTCATGGTGATAGCACAGTCACCCCGCCTTAACATGGTTTTCGGGTCCTGGCCCACAAGGTACCACCAGTTGCCCCACAGACACGTGGGGCCCACCCCAGGGTCCACCCACGTGCCTGAACGGGTCATCTGACTAATAACTGCCCCGCAGGCCAACACATGTCCTTTCCCGTGTGTTTTTCCCTCACTCACACACACCCTAGGAAACTTCCCAGAAGGTCGCCCATCCTGATCACTACTCCAGGACAAGCACGCTTAACTGTGGAGTTTTAATTAGATAGGATCCCGAAAAGGAAGCTGCACCTTGTTGACATGAGTCATATCATTGAGTCATTTAACCCTTTATCATTTGGTGTGTTACAATCACCCCCCCCCCCTTTAGAGCACAACGCCCTCGTTGTGGGACCTATATCTCAACCCAGGCAGTGCACCGCACTTAAGGCTGCGTACCACCTCTGATACCAAATGTGACAACTACGTCCCGGTGATAGCACAGCCACCCCGCCTTAACATGGTTGTCGGGTCCTGGCCCACCAGGTACCACCATTTTCCCCACAGACACGTGGGGCCCACCCCAGGGTCCACCCACGTGCCTGAATGGGTCATCTGACTAATGACTGCCCCACAGGCCAACACATGTCCTTTCCAGTGTGTTTTGTCCTCACTCACACACACCCTGGGAAACTTTCTAGAAGGTCACCCATCCTGATCACTACTTCAGGCCAAGCACGTTTAACTGTGGAGTTCTAATCAGATAGGCTCCCGAAAAGGAAGGTGCACCTTGTTGACATGAGTCATATCATTGAGTCATTTAATCCTTTATCATTTGGGGGTGTTACAGATTTAAAAGTAGTTTTCATGATTTAGGAATACTATAAGTAATTTTTCATTATTATATGGTCTTCTTTTATGATAAGTGTTACTAAAAATATGAATTACAGTTTTAGTCAATGATGGGGACTAAAAATAATATAAATAACATTAAATTATTCATATGTTTAAAGTATGGGAATTATGTAAATGGATTTCCTAAGTGGATGTTTCTGGAAGAAAATCTAGAAGGTTGTGCGACTATTGGTTATGTTGTTAGATAAAAAGTGAATTCGAATGACATGTGAAGGGTATAAAATATTATATTAGTATTGTTTATATTAAATGTATGAAGCATGATTAAATTGAGGTTGAGAAACTGTAGTAAATGATTTATATTTCATATTCTAGGAAACCGGTGTTTAATGGAAATGTAACATTTTGATTAAGGGATGGTAACCCTTAATATGTCTGTAATGTTGAAGAATCTTTGTTTAGCTTGGATAATGAGATGAATGATATGGATAATGTAAAGTGGATTGTACTAATTATCTTAGAACTGGTTATTTAATTGTTGAAAAGGGGGTTTATGATTTCATGGATGATGCTTACAACATTTTTTTAAATTAAGATATATATCCAATAATCTATTGAATATGAATATATTCATGTTTCCAAAAAGTTATTTGGGTTATTTAGGTTATTACCATGTTTCTAGGGAATACATGATGATGATATTCACATGTTTGGAATGTAACAACCAAGAGCTACTTCATGATATATTAGGATAAATATTAATATTTTTTTGAGAAATTTAATGAATTCCATCAAAATGTATTAGATGTTCACCTATTGTAAGGGTTACAAGGTTAAGAATTTATTGAATGGTTTATGTTAAACATACAATGTGGTTTTAGAGATTAAATTATTATCTCACAATATGAGGATTTGTGAATATTAAAAAAATATTTGTGAACCATTTTTTATGTTAACTAAAGATATATGGAATGACATATCATTCTATTTATGGATCTCAAGATCTTTTATTTCTTCAATATTGGAAAATTCACCTTTATTACCTGGAGTAAGAGGTGAAGTTGGAATTGATCAAGATACATCCAAAGGGTGAGATTGTGGATATAGAATAGAGTGAAGTCATGTTAGTATATCTTTTTCTGAAAATTTCTTCATCTGAATGGAAGGAATATTGGAAAAGATTTATCCTAATTCCATCATTTCTATCAAAATAGTGGTCCTATAAATCAACACAAATTTATAGTTTCGAGGCCCTTATCTTTCTTGTGATCATTCACTCACTAAGATTAAATTTTTATTTCAAAGTCCACTTTTCAGGATAAGTGGTAAACTATACAAGATCAAGGCTGAAATCATTAGGCACCGTAAGAAATCACAAAATCATTAATAGTGAAACTAAAAAGATTAGAATTTCATAACTGATATATCTCCCAATGAAGGGCGTGAGCCTTTGTATCGAGGGCATCATTAAATTTTTTATGATAATATTTCTTTATCACTTTATTTAATTATTTACATGTTTCTCCCATTTCAAATATTCACATTCCACCTATTTTATCCTATAAGGGAACCAAGTTATACATTAATTTGGGTAACTGTTATGGTTTCAAATTTATTTTTTAAAAGAAAGTATTCATATTAATTATAATGATATGGGTTTTTATAAAATGAAATTCCAGGTATTGAACCTTTCAAAGGCCTAAAAAATAAAGGATGAAATTAATTTTAATTGGGTATAATGTAAAACCCTGAGATTTTTTAATTTATTGTTTTTAAAATAAATTTAAACTTTTAGGTATTCCTCAATTTACACCACGCCGAATATATATTTTGTTATATGAAATCCCCAAGTTATCATTTATTTTTTTTTACACAAAATAGATATTTAACTACACTTAACACATATATTTCATTGAAATAAACCAAACACAATTTTTAGATAGTGATTTATTAAATTTTGAGTTCACTAGATAACTTACATGACACGCCAGCCATATTTTTACCAAACTAAAATATACTATTACTAGTGTTATTGAAATATTATTATAGTTATAAAATATCCATTAGAACAGTGGTTATTAATAATATTAATTAAATGATAACAATATGGTTTAAACATTTACATAGGAATAATTATTTGGTGACCAATTAAATATAAATGAATATAAAATCCTATTGGGAATATAGGTAATCCATTAATAGAAAACTATATCTATGAAATTAAAATTTTTTCCTCAAAAAATTAATTAAACTAGAATTGATAAATAATTTTAATGAATTAAATATTTATATTACTAATTAAACTACTTGATATTCATCTTATGTTTTTTCTATACAAGATTTAATAGTTAATTCAGTTTTATGCATAAATATATATTTTTTTTGTAAAAGGTAATTTTACCTTATTTTAATGGAGCACCTATTTTAAACATAAATTTTGATTCTATTATTGATTATATTTGATAAAATAAACTTCATTTTTTAAATATAAACATGAAAATTATCTTAGGCTGTTTTTTTTGTTTTTTGAGGAATATTCATTTTCGGATGAATAGTGAAAATAATTTATTTTAATTAAAAACTGAATTTTTCTCAATTTATTTAAATAGTTAAATTACAATATGAATTGGTTTTAAATTATATTTAAATATATAAAAAATCCATTAAACCAATTTGGGTGATTTTAATCAATTTCAATACAAAATTGGATATAAAAACATTTGAAACTTTTTAAAATTTTCACTTTAAAAACACGTTGTTTCTTCCCATCTAAGAAATTTATTTTAAATTAATATGTTCCACTTTTGTTGTTTAAATTCAGAGTAATGGATTAAATATTTTTAATAAAAATAATTTACAATTTATATTAATTTAAACATAGGTTTTTACCAAAATCATTAGTGAATTTAATTAAAATTAATTACATCGATTAAGGTGAAAAAAAGATTAATTAATCGGTGAACATTTACTTAAGGGGTAATGTAAACTATATACATGTAAAAAATCCATATTATGGACATATATTGACTATAAAATACCTTTACTTTTTAATTGACAACTATTTTAGGAACATAATGTATGGGGGACCTCCCAATGGTGTTTTCATTTTTGTAATTACCAGAATATTACTCATCCTATACTAATAAAGGGAACTCACCCTACCCCACACCCCTATCACTTCTTAAACCCTCTAAAATCCATTGAATCATAAAAATCCTACTAAAATATTCTCCCAAATTCACTACTCTTATATTTTAAGCCTCACTTTGGGAAGAAATCAACCCTTTTATCCCTTTGGTGAAAACTAAAAGGAATTACCCAATGATGAGGTGACACCATTCAATAAGAAATATTATTTTATTTCATTCTCCACCCACACAATTATTGTTATTCCATTCATATAAAAGAACCTAAATATCTGCAATATGCTAATTATTTTTATTTTAAGGTCTCTATCTACACCTAAACACACTTCAATTAAAATGGATACCCAATCATCAATCATAAGTTCATCAGACTACTACCTCACGAACCAATGTCATTCATTATAACATTTTCACCCTTAAAGAATAGTAAAAATTATGAAATTAATATTTTTCTATGATATATATGATATTCAGGATGAATTCATTCTTATTTATTACTATATGTGTATACCTTCATACTTTCCATTTTATGGAAATACGATAAATTACATTGTGGACGTGTGGACTACCACATCGTCAAAGCGATGTGATTCTATAACACATTTCATTGAATGTATTAAAAATGGGTTTAATAAATTATATCATATATATAACATAATAATGATAATTTAATTAATATATATGTGTGTGTTTTATTTACTTTCTTTATTTTAATAAGACAAGAAAACAAAACAACATTCATGCATACATACGGTTTACCATCTCCATGAATGGTGTATTCAACTCCATATTTATATATTTTATATATTATTATTAATACTTTTATAATGAATATATATGATATTTATATAATTTTTTTACATTATTTAAATAATTAAGTAATTGTCTATTTAATAGGCTCAAGAATAACATCTCAAAACATAAATGAAAAATAGAGAAGTTATTAATTAAAACATAACATTAACATGAAACTGTTAATAAATTTGTAATATAAAGTCATAATAAAATAATATATGGATTAATATACATAAATATTATTATATAGAGATTTATTATAATCATATAATTATAATACATGAGTTTTTAATGCGTACAAATTATGTCAAGACTTAAGGTAAGGATTTTTAGTTCAATTTCATTTATGTGAGATATATACTATATTATACACTTATTCTTTGTACGTGGTTTATATACTACATTATGTCATGTTATATCCGGAATTTTATTTATTTAATGATAATAAATTTTTCAATAGATATTATTCTTTCAAGGATATCATGATTCAATATTTACTCAAGTAGTAAAGGGATTTCTAGTCTCACAATTATTTCTTTGAGTGTTTTCCCATATTCACCACTTATTTATTTTATGTGGTGTATATACTTCTCAAGAATGTATTATATGATTTTTAACCTTAAATTTCTGGATATTTACAAATCCATTTTTGATCTCTCCTTCATGGGATTTATGGTTCAAAAGTTAACAAATCAGTAAACTAATTTTGTCTCAATTTTCCCTCTTGGAGAAACGTGACATGTTATGCACCTATATTCTACTTCAAGGTGTATATATTTCTCTTTTACATGATATAACTTGAATATAATTACAATAATGATATGTTAATCATCATTTTTTTTATTCTTTCAGGGTAATAATGATTCTATGTAAACTAATTGGTAATAGTTTATTTCCATAATCTCATCATTTATCTGGATTCTTAACGATTATGCTTCCATAGATGAAATAATATGATTAATATATTATGGATTCTCATGAATTTTATTCTCCACTAGTTATCCATGATATATAAAATTAATGGTACCATTTTGTTACTATTTAATACTTAATATAATTAATAAATTGCTTTTAATAAAATATGACACCATTACCTTTTTGGGTCATAAATATATGTTCTTTAAAAAATTGTTAATTTTTTCCAAATTTTTTATAATTTTTTCCTATGATCTTTAAAAAAACTTTTATCCATGTTTTAACTTTTTATGATAATTATAACATCCCAACATGAATACCACTAAACCAGTGCTCCCATCACAATTATTGTATGGCCTTAAGCATGCCTCCTCATACACTAGATGTTATTGAATAGAAGTAATGGCCTAGGGTGTGAAAGAGGGAGAGTATGACCTCATATAAGAGTAGAAAAATTAATGGAAATAACTATGTTTCAAACACAATAGTAAATAATCAGAGTTCCAAAATAGTAAATAAAGTCAAATAGAAAATGACGTTATACTAAATGAAATGATATATTATTCCCAAACAACTATGCCATACAAAAAATTGGTCACCCACTGGGCCAAGAATAAAGATAAATGAATATGAAATAAATTAAAATAAATTTACATGTCTCTACTACTAACTCAAGGAAAGACAACCTACCCAATCTCCAAACACCTTGAAATAGTACCAGACTGATTAGAAGAACCCACATGAGTAGCTCTACTCGAACATGAAACTCTGGGACTCATCTCTAACCACCATGAAACTATGATCAACCTAAAAATTAGACATAAGGATATCACACACATGGAGGTTCATGTGCATGGGTGTGTAATAATCTCAGTAAGCCACCCCAATGATGAATTTATAACTATGCTGCCATAATTTCATGAAAATGTAATATGCTCTTCCTAGATGGGACTCATCTAAAAAGATAAGTAAAGCCAATATTGTGAGGCCACATTCGAACCCATGGTTTATAATCTCAGTGAAATGGGAGATGTTATATCAGGGATATATATATTAATATATGTATATTTATATAGTATAATACCTATATATATCTACATAAATATAAATATACCTGAGTAATGTGGAAGAATTAATATAAAAAACCATCTGAATTCGATCCTTGGGTCCATAATCCAAATCACCTGGACATCCTATGAAAAAGGGAATTTAGTTGTACATAATTCCACTCATGTTATGCATAATTAATTTAATCTCTCAATCTGTAATCCCATTCTACCTATAAATGTTGCATCCAGCACCAGAAAGGTCCTTGGGCAAGCCACGTCACTAAAGCAGTAAACATATCCTAACCCTAGGATCACCGGTACTTGCCTCCAATCACGGTAAAGAAGGGTTCCATGTAAGTACGTCTAGACATCAAATAAATGGATATTGAGCTAGAAACCATGATTCTCATGACATGTTAATATATTATAATTTCTAACTCATAGGTCCCAGTCTGTTGTTGGTAACAACTTTTGGTACATGGATAATGCCTAAGGGTATAACCCTTAGGTGATCTAAATGAAAGAACAAAGGGGATACAATATGACCACCCCTATAGGTCTCTAATAAGGGAAAGTGTAATATTTCATTACATCTAGAATAGAATAATCATTTTGGGTATCAAATTATGTAAAATGCCACATACAACACTGCAGTCCAGTAATTGGTTAGGGGGAGAATAATCATCCATATAACTCAAGAGAGTGTAATCACTATTGAGTATAATCAGATCTAGGAGAGCATAATCAACACCAACTCATATAAACCGGAGGATATAATAATCATCATCATCACTCAAGAGAGTATAATAATCAAAGAATATCATTAATAAGGACATCATTCCCACATATCATAATCATAGGCTCATCATACATATCATATATAGAAACTCTAGAAATCCCCATAATATAATAATCAAATATAGAGTCTCAATAACCAGATATCAGGTAGTACCTATGAGTATAAATGTAAATAAAGAAATAAGGATTAAAAGATGAATCCCAAGAAATAACATCTAGTTAACCAAATAAATGAATAAGACAGATCCAAGGATGAGTGTCTAGACATCCCAAAGGTAAATAAAGATTCCTTTCTTCAGGCTAGATATGCATTAACTAGGAAGAACCTCTAGATATAATTGTCTCATCATAAGTAAACATGTTAATTATAAACCAAAGTGTGATGGAGGATGAATGACTAAACCCAAAATTCCATCCATATCCCCATGGATTACATTTTTGGAAATGGTTCTAAGGTGAATCCCACTATGATCTCTACCAAAACCCGATGTACTAACTTAAGGTCGGTAAAATATCAAGGCACCAACTGTGTCACTCAATTCAAACAATAAATATCATCCTAATTGGGATCCTTAGTTGAAAATGTAATGAATGGATCTTACATGTGATCCTCAAGGATGATTCATAACCTAAGACATCCTACGTTGGATCTATAGTTGTATGGTAAAGCATGAATCCATATGGGATCCTCAAAATGATAAATAATAATGACATCTAATAAGGGATTCTAAAAATGGTATATATGAAGGGGAATCCTTTTCTAGACCCTCACAACATGGTTAAAAGGTAGATACATCTTACATGGGTTCCTCATAATGGAATATATGTTAAGGTGAATATAACCATCGTGGGTTCTCTCAAATGATGTTTGGGTTTTGGTTTTTTAGATATATTAGAGTGGCTGATCAAGGTCATCTATTAAATGACAAAATAATTAAAACAACATTGTAAAAGTATTTTTAAAATCAATATAAAATAAATAAATAAAAATAGAATATGGGGGGTTTATTTTATTTATATAAAATAAGAATAAGTTTTATTCTATAAGAATATATAATTGTTTTATCTTATTTTTTTGGAATTCATATTTAGAACACCAAATGGGAATATGTTTTTTAGAAAATATTTTAGAAGGTGTAATAAATAAAACTCTAATTATTATCTTATCTTTGAATCTTTATTATTAAAATTAAACTTCACTTAGTTATGATCCCCTAACTTTTTAACCCATGAATGTTATGAGAGTTAAAATAAGTATAGTGATGAAATGAATTAAAACCTAGGCTACTTTCAGAATATGAAATCATATCACCCTACTTTGATTGATATTATAAGGATATAATATGGTTAGTGGTGAACTAGGGAATATATACATTCTAGAAATAATGATAAATTTTATTTATTTATTATATTATTACTCTATAAATCCATCTTGTGTGATTTTTTACTAGTTAAGATCACTCTCTCACAATTCTCCCATTACTCAACCTATTAATTTTTTTATAAATTTTTTAATTTATTTATTAGTTTATTTAAATTTAAAAATTAAATTCATTGATCATATTATGTTAATTAATCTATCTCATTTATTCAAAATAAATAAATTAAGAATATATAAGGTATATCAATTAATAAAAAAACTATTCTTTCATGGGATGTGTAGATATCGTAGAATAATTTTTCATGTTAAAAGTTTTAGTAATAGTATAACCTAATAATATTTCGACTCTTTCATTCATACCAAAATAAATAAAATAAATAATGAAAATAAATAAAATAATAGATGAAATGGTATATAATTAGAGATTTATTTGAAATTACAACAACATTACAATAGAAAAGTGGGAAAAAGATCATTTAAGAGGACTACCCAAAATGATAGATCCTCTCATCCAATGGTCAATTTAAATGTAAAATATTCACTTAACCTCTACTCTAAAACTTATAAAGCACATATAACCCCTTCAAATTGATAAAATAATAAATTTATATAGTGTAGTAGAGGCTAGAGTTTCAAGAATTTTCAAGTGTGAATGGGAAATCTTTCCAAATATTTTAATCCAATTTTCACCAACATTTCGACCTTAAAAAACATAAAGCATATATATTTCCTAAAATATTTTTTGTGATAAATTGGTTCCTCAAACATCTCTCCTAATATCTTCCCAATACATGAATGGACGGAGATGTTATGGCCCAAATACTAATTTGGTTTTCAATCTGTATAGTCTAGTTCAACTTTGACTTCATCGACTATTTACTATAGACAAATGCATTGTCTATCTCGAATTTCATGAAGTGAATTTCTATCCTATTGAGTGTGAATCAATTTTAAAAAATATTATGTTAAAATAATTGATTTAAAAATATTTATAGATGAAATACTATAATTCACTTTGATGTGAAAAAATTAATTTTTATTAAATACTAAACTGAATAATCACATCACAAATATTTTATAAATAAACATATTTAAGATAATTTTATGAAATTCATAAATATATTATCAATATAATATTTAATAAAATATTGTTTTATCAAATCCCCACACATACCCTTTTTCACTCCAATAAAAAGTCACATGTCTTGTATTCCAGAATATTGTTATAAGATATGCATGTCCAAATTTCTCAATCCATAGTGGGGATATAGGAAAATTAAAGTTCTCATCAAGTTTCAATAAAAATAAATTTTAAAGAAATTGTCTCATAAATTGTATCAACACAACATCATTTTATATTAATGACACTAATGATAGTGAAACAACTTATGGGTCTAGCATGCCACTAATTCCCCATGTGTGTGTGTGTGGAAACAATTTTAAGCTCATAACTGCATGTTATGAACATAGAAATATACTAGAAAGATCATATCTCTTACCTAAATATGTGAATATTAAAAAACAATCCCACTGGATATGTTGTATCTCCACTCTCAAACTACACCACTACGTTTTTCAACTTCAACTCACCAACATGTAAGGAAGAGAATAATGTGTGAGGCATATCATTTGTTCAAACTCCAAAATCACATAAATAATCAGAAAATTGATACTCCCCTATGGTGAATGGGATGGTTAATGTCCTCGGATTATTTCAATTTTTGGCATTGATTGAGTTGGTATAATGTGTGCTGACACATTTTTTTCCCTGATTAATCCTCTCATTCCCCTTTATTATTTTTCAGTTGGTAAAAAGTTCTTTTCATAATCACGAATACCATATAATTAAATTAATGGCCTCCATAAGTGGTATGTTTATACCAACAATCTTGAATATGTCCAAAACCTATTTTTTCATCACCTCTTTTGTCAGCATTTTTTTGGAACTTCTTTATTTGGAAAGGGAATAAGATTAAGAGGAATAACATCAAAACATTTCATACTCATTTCTTTATCCTTGGGTTTGTCATTAGTTAGTCCTGATTGGGGATTCTCTAGGGTAGAGGTGAATCCCATTGGAATCATAGGTGCATATGTATCTATAATTTTCTTCCCAATTTTTAATGTGATGGCACAAACATTCCCTATGGGATTTAGACTAGGACCATATGGAATATTTCCATATTTCATACATACTAATTCATAGAGGGAGGTAGAAATCTAGATGATTTGTGTCTTCAACTCCCCAAATGTCACGACCCATCCTCGAGGCTCATGCCGTGACTACCCCAAACCCGCATTCTATAAGCCAGTGCCTGACAACTAGAACCAAAGTCTTAAAACCCTAAGCTGGGAAGGAATTGAATTTATAGTAGTAACAAACACACACACAAACTAAGATGGAAGAAAATAACTAAGTTAAAACTATATAAAAAGTACTGATGAAAGTAAAGGGGCCGGAAATACAAGACCAGCAGTAAAGTACAGGTACAATAGAAAGTAAGTACAACTGAAAAAGAGACAACAGCTAAAAAAGGTAGCTCCTGGAACATCCGCCGAGTGTCCTACCTAATGGTTAGGTACATAAGTCCACCTCAGAACTCCACATCTATCGGTCCGCTCCGAGTGCCTTCTCGCCATGTGGTCCACCTCCGGGTACCATCCGGTCCTGGCTCGCTCTCAGCCTCCGTCAATGTTGTCCGTCTTTTGCATCCAACACAACGAAGTACGAGAATAGCCTGTGCAGGGGTGAGTATAAAGAAACTCAGTTGGGACCCTGAGACCCTCAAAGTCTCACAATATCCACAAAGGATAAACCACAAAATAAAAATACCACCACGAAGTATCAACTAACCATACTTAGGTATATGCCCAAACATATACCTATGTTATCAATCGCAGTTCAGATCCAACTCTCGAGTCCAAGCACAACCCAGTCCACACAGGAAGTAAGTCAATCACATTGATGATACTGATTGAAAGTCAAGACTCAGCTCACACAGTTATGCCACAATAGTAGAAAGATATAGATGATCAGATGTAGTCAATGAATCATCTAATGTTGTCAGATCCACACAGGATACAAGTCCAACTAAGCTTTCGAACCAACATAGGAAACAATACTAGCTATCTCAAGAGTAATAGAGATGATCATATGTAGTCCCTGAATCATCTAAGCTGTCAGACCCACACATGATACAATTTCAGCTACTCTGTCGGACCCACAGAGGATACAAGTACACAGGTCAATACTGTCGGACCCACACAGGATACAAGAACAGTAGTCAGCATCGTCGAACCCACAGAGGATTACAGTACGGTAGTCGTCACTGTTGAACCCACGGAGGATTCTAGTATGGTAGTCACTGCTGTCAAACCCATGGAGGATTCCAGTACCGTAGTCGTCTCTGTCGAACCCACAGAGGATTCTAGTACAGCAGTCAAGGTAGTCGCAGCCAGCTCTAGGGTTCCCGCACACAGCTGGCTCGATTCCGGGAGGGTCTGCCTCTCGAGAAAAGGGGCTCGATACATCAACTATCACGAAGTCTAGAGTTGATCGTTCCTTCTAATCACAAGAAACCCAATGCAACAGACGACGTGTCAATCGGACGCCCGGTCTGAGAGTTATTAGCTTTTCCGTTCTAGGGGTCCGGTTGGAATTACGCTCGTTCCAAACCCGACCGTTTTCCAAAGTGGTCCAAAACTCACTTAGAGTATCACAAAAGTACCACCTAGTCATAAGGGTCCTAGTGTTGTAGACGGCGCGTCGATTGGATGCACTGTCAAGAAGTTATTCTCATTTTGGTGAAACGGGCCCGACCCGTCAAGCCCGGTGGGTTGGCGGGTTGGCCCGTCCTGGCTCGGCGGGTCCAACCCAGCTAAGGGATCAGCCCGGCCCGATGAGGCATGACCTGGCCCGGTGGGGCGCGGCCTGGCCCGGTGGGGCGCGGTCCGTCCTGGAGGGGCATGACCCGGACCGACAGGGCGCGGCCCGGCCCGGCTGGCGTGGCCGGACCCAGCGGGGTGCGGCCTGACCCTACGGGGCACGGCCCGGCCTGGCTGGCACAGTTCGGTTGGGCGTTGCCCGGCCCGCAGCTGGCCGTGACTTGGCCAGCTAGCCGAGCGGATTGGGGGGTGAAACCACCGGTTTTCTGATATGGCGGTGCCAAGTGGTGGTGCCCCTCCTGTCCGGCCGGCCAAAGCCGGTCGGTCTTCTCCAGCGCGAGTAGGCCACATAGGTGGGCTGCTGTTCTCCCACATGGTACCTTCGGGTACCGAAGCCTTATTTAACCCAGACGGCTGCCTGGCGGTGTGTGCTCCCTCCGAAGCGGCCCGCGGAAGCGCGGGCTGCGGTTCTCCGCAGTGCGGCGCCATGAGGCATCGCGGTTCTCCAACTGGCCGGCTTTAGCCGGTCGGTTCTTCCAGCCCATCCGGTCAAAGGACTGGCCAGTTCTTCCGCTACTGAGCGGCCGGTGGATGCGCTCTGCGGTCTCCTTCACCCGCACAGAACCCAGTTCCACATCCCTCTAACGGTCCGGCACGTGGTCACCGTTGTCGCCACCACACTCAGTCATCACCACCTTTTCCATCACCGCCTCCATCATGGATAAAAACAAGGATCATCAGAGGGTCATCGAGTTGTGTTCATTTGGTCCACACCCTCCACGTTAAGTAATAGAAGATGGCCGAAGATAATCCATGAATTTCAAAAAAAACGGGCTACAAATTATTCACTTAAAATTATACAAACCCCTACCTCGTAAATGACATCGCACGTCGACGAGCCGCTGGAGATGAGCATCACAGTAGTCGAGCGTCATGGAATTCGGCGTCCCAGAGAAGGGTGTCGTCTCGTCAATGTTGGAGGAAGAGTCGTTTTCCATGAAAAGATAAATCTATGATGGCGTAGACTCGTTGTCGTCGGGGTGAGACCGAAGAGGAAGCGTCGTGGAAGAAGTTCTTCACATTCTTCGTCAGGGGTGTTCTTCATTGAAGAACGGTTTTCTTCGTTGGATGAAAGTGAACACTATTCTTATATTTCTCCAGAGCTTTCCGCAATAAAATATTTTCCAACACAAATGAAATACATGTCTCCCAATATTATAAACTTTCCATGCATTTCAAAAAAATTCAAAATGAATTGTTGACACACAAATTAATTAATTATGGGAGCTTAATTAAATCAATTGGTGGAGTTAGCACATTCAATGGAGGGTGGTTGAGAGTTCACGTTTAATGATGGATGTTGTCAAATTAATTAAGGGGTGTTAATGGGGAGTTTATGGGAGTTGAAGGGAGTTGAAAGTGTTTGGGTTCGTGTGGGCCCCACCACACATTATCTTATCATGATAGGTTATGTGGGGGTGGACCCCACTACCAACCTCCCATTTGAGATTATAACCACCCACTGAATAAAAATATCTAATTCATATTTTTATTTATTTTCACAATAAACCCCAAAATTTAACTTCTCTTCTAGATAAAACGCAACAACGGTAAGATTCCCCAAAGGTGAATATCGGCGTTGTGAGTTCATTGGTGCCCTCGGATTTCAATTCCGAGCACTGGTTCAAAAGATAAAAAACATGCACGTACGTTTACATAATGTACCTGAACAAAACTTCATAAATTGATTCTAGGGAAAACGGGCCTCGGAATCAAGCGCCGTCAGAAACTACGGACTCATAAAATTCCAAAGAATTTAATAAAAAAAATTCCTTGAAATTTCTAGGTCATTACACCCAACTCTAAACCTTGAATCTTCTTCCCATTCAGTTTATTAAGGACAATTTGTTTCAAAATAATTTCAGTATTAGAGACTACTTTCTTTATAGTTTTCTATTTGTTTTCTTGTTGAATCATGGGATTCAAATATCCATTGGGATTTTCGAATCCCATATTGGTAAGGTGGAGCCTTTTGGATGTTTTTTTAAGGGGGGTTATTCTTTTCTAGAATCATAACTAATGTCGGACTAACATTTCCATCATCAGTTTTGTAATATTGCAAAGGAATCATACTTATTATGGGGATCCAATTGTATTTTATACCAATATGGTCACCCAAATAATACTGTTGTAAAATCATCCATCTCTAGTAGTTGGAGGAAACAATCAGTTGGGTGGTCTGTTTTTGTGAAAATTCCTCATGGACTCCTAGAAGTGGGTTGGGTTGTATTTTGATCCGAACAAATTTATTTCACTATAGTGGATAATTATTCACAATTAGAATATAAAAATATATTTTCAAGGGAAGAAGTAATTTCCATATATATACATCTAACATATGGTTTACATTTATAAAAAATTTCGACGAATATTGGGAAATCTTACTAATCAACCCACAGGTAGCTAAAGGTGTTCTATTGACAAATGACCCTATAGCTTCAGAAATAACCATTCTCCCCTCAATAGGTGTGACTCATTTTTATAATTATTGGATTATTTTTTTCTCACTGATTTCTTGATGTGGGAATCTTGAAAAAAACATCTTCAATCACTCTGAGTACTCATATGTTGAATCCCCTTGGGATTTATTAATTCCTAAGATCTCATTTGTAATTGATGTGGTCCTTGATGTTGAAAAAATATCTAAAATAAAAGTAATTTCAAATCATTCCAACATGTTACATCATCAGGTTATAAATTATACATCCATTTTTTTATTTTCCCTCTTTGTAAGAATGGAATAGTCTTGGTTTTATTTGATCCTCAGAGACGTATCTTTAGTTAGATAATCGATTTGATATTTGGATATGAGAATAATTTTTTTATAGTTAATATCTTATGAAGACAATTCTCGAATGGTTCTATTCTTTTTATTATTATTATTATTATCTATAGGTTCTTATATTTGGTTTGATTTAGAAGTGTTTCCAATTTCAATGTTCCCAGAATGAATGAATTCTCCAACTGGATGAATTTTGAAGCTCCGCATTTTTTGAGATTATCTAATTCAAGCCCCAAGTCTATGTTCAATATTTAGTTCAAGATCTAAGATATCCTATATATTAGTTTGTGTCAAAAATCCAACAAAACTGAAATTAATTTAACTGGAAAATATTAACAAGAGGAGTGGTGTTAGTTGGTTGTCCAAAAAAATAATTTCTAAAAATAAGAAAATTAAAAATGGGGAAAGAATTGTGAAATAATGTAAGATATAAATGAAATGAAAAATAAAGAAAATAACGTCAATCAGTTGAAATAAGTAATAGTCTCTTATGAAATAGTTCTAATTTGAAAATTGTTATCATTAGTGCACTCAAATAATGTGTGCTTTTTGTTTTTTTAGGTGTAGTAGGGTGGTAGACCATGGTCATTTCTAAAATTAGTAAGTAATTAAATTAATATATAAATTTTTTTTTAAAATTAAGATAAAATAAATACAAAAAATAGAAGGATATGATGGTTTTTTTAATGTTTATTAATGAAGAATAATTTGTATTTTTGATGAAGACTATATTTTTTTTCTCTTTTTTGAAATGTGATTAAGAAAATGCAACGAGAATATCTTTTTTAGAAAATATTTTAGATGGAGTAATCTCTATAACTCTACATATTTACATATTTATTAATAATTATCATTTAAATTAAATAGAACATAATTATTGTCTTCTAATTTTTTGACCCTTTCCCCCAAAAGGATTTTACATAACCACAATGATGAAAATAATTAAAACCTAGGCTCACTTCAGAATGTGAAATCGTAGCACTGTGATTTGATTAAATTTATAAGGCTAGCTTATACTCAGTGGTAAATTATGTCGTAAATATATTCTAGAGAATATTATTAATTGAGTTTAGTGATAATATTTTAAATCTTCAAATTTATCCAATGTGGTTTTGTTTTTCTAATTAATATTACACTATAACAATTCGCACATTACTTGACCTCTTGAGTTTTGTGTTAATTATTAAATTTTCCCCAAATTTAAATTTAATTTTAAAATAAATTCATGGATTATATTATGTGAATTAAATAAACTCATTGGATCATAATAAATAAAAATACAAGGTAATAGGTAGATCAATTACTAAAAAATACTCTTCCATGGGAGGTGTAATCACCATAGAAACATTTTTTCATGCGAAAAGGTTTAGAATGGGTATATCCCAATCTCATTTTGACTCTTGAGTTTTATCCCAAATTAGTAAAAAAAGAATATTAAAAATAAAAATAATAAAATAATTGGGATAGAAATATAGTGTATTTAAATGAACAAAATCTCTACCACAAATAATTGGAAAATAAGATCATTTTGGATGAGATCCTATCTTGATAGTTTCCCTCCTCCAATGGTGAATTGAAATTGAAAATCATAGATTCTAATCATCTCCCAATCCTATATGGTATATCCACCACCTGAAAATTATTAAAACATAAAGTTATAGAGTGGAAGTTAGTCTAGGTTTCCATGATATTTCATTTGTGAATGTTGTATTCATCCAAATATTTTAATCCAACTATCACTGATGGTTTGAACTCCAAAACACATGAAACAAATTTTCTTTAAAACTCATTATTTGTGATAAATTTTATCCTAAATATTATATAATAATTTATTTCAAATTGAATCAAATTTAACGATGTTATGGCCTAGATAATGATGTGGTTTCCAATCTAGTGAGTTTAGTCTAGCTTTGAAATCAGGTCCCATTTACTCCATTCAAATTTTTTATCCAACTCAGATGCCATAAAATAAATTTGCATCCTAATTAGTGAGTATAATTGTTACAAATTTATGTTTAAATAATTCACATAAAAATATCTATGGACAAAATACTATAGTTCATTTTAAGAAGGAAAACTAAAATTTTCATCAAATTTTTAAATGAATGATTTAATAAAAAATATTTTATAAATAATAATATTTAACAAAATGGGGGAAATTATGTCAGTTATAACCCATAATGTATGCAATAATTTTTTTCAATAGTGGATCCTAATTGGGATTTTCGAAGTTAGTGTGTATGAAATTGCATCCCACATGGGATCCTTTGTAAAATAAAGAAGATAGAGGCATCCTACAATGAATCCTCTAGTACAATAAGTATCATGATCTCTTGGGACATAAGGGTTCATCATGTAAAAGAAAAATCCTCAAAGTGAAGTCACAAAAGCATAGTTCATAGAATATGGATTATGGAACACCTCAAATCAAGGTCTCCGACTACGTTGATCTGAACACCCAACCTATCATTCTCATTCATGTATCTCTTAGGAGATATCTAAATTAGATCACCAGATGAAGAACCTATCTATTTATAAAACTTTTAAGATGCCACATATGAGTCCTTAAGACACTTATAGTGACTTAACATCGTGATCGATGTGAAAAGATACTCAGGATGGACTACCCATGGGCCCAAATACGACTTTGGTCATAAAACATGAAAAGACCCACAATTGGTAGCAAAAGAGGAGTACACAACACATATATACTAGTATACTTCATTTACCATTAAGTCCCAACTTGGACATGTTCCTCATATTTTACTTAGAATGTAAAAATGCAAATTACATGATGTATTGAACAGATACACAATATATACCCAACACAGAGTACCTGCATTTGTACCTTACATGTCTTGGACATGAATATGGCCTGGATATATATATCAATATGGCTTGAAACCCACATTGGGCCTAGCTGTGTACACTACATGACATGTTCCCATTACATAGGTTGTTAGGATGGGTACTCAGCTACATTAATGAGTCCCTATACATGGTGTTTATAATCCATACATGGAATATAATTCAAAAATGTCATCTTCC
Source organism: Viscum album (assembly GCA_963277665.1). Taxonomy (NCBI): domain Eukaryota; kingdom Viridiplantae; phylum Streptophyta; class Magnoliopsida; order Santalales; family Viscaceae; genus Viscum; species Viscum album. The sequence continues at coordinate 136,536,625 of OY728162.1, forward strand.
CAAATAATAATAAAACGTTTCAGGTTTTCATTAAACCATATTCTATGTAGATAGGTTTTTCCAAATGTTAAACCTTCAAATCAAGTTGGAATCTATGTTTTCACCCTAAAAGTAGTAGATTGTCTATCAAGGGTTTATAATATAGAATATAAGGGGATTAAAACATGAAAATAACAAATATACAAGGATTTGTGGGAAAACATAAAAATGGTATTTCATTTGGTTGAATCCAACAAATCATCTCCCATTTATGTGGTCTATGGTTGTCACATTATTATCTGGAACATCTCGATCTCTAGAGTAGTACCTCTCTTAACATCTCTCTCTTTTTCTCTCTCCCTCTTCTTTTTCCCTATCGATCACATGAATATAGAGGTTCCTAGGGAGATTATAAGAGAATCTAGGGGAAATGTAAAAATAAAAAGAAAAAAATAAAAATAAAAAATGAATGAATGGTGAAATGTGGGGTGGGCCATCCTGAATGCCCAAATAAATTTTATGCCTCGTATAGGGAAAAGGCCATCTTTATAGACTCAAAAATGATATGGAATCTCAATATAATTCATCATTAAAAAGATATGGCTAAAAGATCCACCATGAATAATTTCTTATTTAATTTATTAAATTTTACAACCTAATTTTTCTATTAAAATTCGAACTGTATATACTTCCACCAAACTCTTAACCTAGGGTAAACACACTATTTTAAGACCCACAAGGTTGTACGAAAAGTTATCTGATATCATATTCTATAGGAAAATTTCCATTTTACACCTTATAAGATTCTAAGAGAAAACAAATCAAATTTAAGCTCAAAATTAGATTCTGGAAAAACAAGTATCCTTAAAATTGCCCCACCTAACCCTTATCATCTATGAGAATCCTAGTGGTAAGACTAGTAGTCATGCACTCAACCAAATAATTTTCACAAATAGGTTATCTGAACTATACAGTTACTAGTCTCATAGCGTGAACAATTATCTCTTACCGAGAATACATTTAACTAAAACCTATTTGGTACTTCCCACAATAGGAATACCCATATCGCTATCTCACAACAAAACTCTGTTCCCAATGAGTCATCTAAAATTCCAAATTTAAGCTGAAAAATAAGGACACCCCCATAAACGACCAACAGTTCATTCCCCACCATATGGATTACATTATACCTCTCCTAGAGGACAACCTCAACAGGTTTCCTCATTAATCTTGGATGGATGTTTAAAAAAATGAAATGTTTTCGGTGTATAACATATGTTATCTCATTTTAATCAATATTATTTCAATAAAGGGCATGGTAATCTATAAGATGATTACACTATGATTTCTTAAAAAGTTGTGTATAGATCTCTCTAATTCATAATCACAAAAAAAACACTTTCCTTTAACAACCCCTGACACCACATCTCCAATAAAAGAATGTCCAATTATAACAATAGGTCAACCATCTCATGGAACCTAATTCACTTATATTGTCTCTTATACCATAGATGAAGATTTCTTATATAAAAAACTCCTAGGAAAATAATGCCTATAATGTCTTGAAAATATCGGTCATCTCCTCACAAATAGCCACTCATCAATTTATAACTGAAATATACCACACACGATTAGGATATTCCTTTATCACATGAATCATACCATAATGATTCATCTATTACAAGACCAATCCAACAGTTCTACATGGTACATTATTTTTAGAGGCTAGATGTTCCCTTAGAAATACTCTTCAAAACCATACATCTCACCCATTTCATGATCTATTTAATGACCACCCATTACATTTCATAATTCAAGTCACGTCCATCTAACCATGCTTTGGAAACGTTAGCAATAGAGAAAACACATGTTGACCTGACCATTCACCCAAACAGTTTTACCAATAATAGCTAGCCTTGATACTAAAGAACCATAGGTTCTTAATCCAAAGCCAATAACATCAACGTTTATATAAAAACCCCACAGGGAACCTACCTTGCCTCAATCCTAAAATGAGTATATAATGATTATAACCACCTAAAATGGATTTAAAAACCTAGGCTATTGTCTCATGTAAATTTCCCTATAACAAAACCAACATCGATATAAAAGCGTTCGAGTCAAAATCTAAGGGCCTCTTGGCCTCTCGCTTAGATTTACTTATCACAATTAGGTCACAATGTCTAACCATCTATCCCCAAAGATAAAACCTCTCCAATGAATGTGAAGATCACAATGATCTACAAAGCTATAAACTTACATTATCACCTTATAGGGGCCTGATCCTCACCCAGAATCCTCATATGGGATTACTCCCTGGAGGTCATGATACCAATGCAGAAGAGATACGGAATTGACACAAATCAGGTATCTGTATAGGTTATTACACCTTAGAGGTCTAGTTAAATATAAAGGAATTGGTATGTATTGGAATCAAACATAGTGAACCCAATAGATTACCATGGCCTAAGAAAAAAAATACACTAGAAGTGGTAAAATTAAATGGAATCATGTTCCCTATCGACCTACTCTAGTCATTGTACCGCTTGGGTATGATGACTGAGTCATTATCTTTACCACCAAACACCTTGATGTAGATCCACATAGCCTTCCATGTAAAGAATATATATAAAATTATTCTCCATTAAGTATAATTCCACCTAAATTTTATATGGGAAACACCATTTGTTTTATTATTGACACATTAAACAATTTTCTTCTGTTGTCATTATTAATCACACACTAGTATGCTAATATAATGAGAGACTTACATACCAAATATGATGCATGTGATACCTCCTTTCATTGTTTTCTAGGAGTCAAAATCAAACTCAAGATTCATTCAAATGGGCTAGGAGGTAGAAATCCATAATAAATCATAACATTTAGCTAACATGTTCATCACTCAAGGGGAAAATCATATAGAACAATATCATAGAAAATCAAAATAAAAATCCCATACCCCTGATAACTATTAATTATTATTGTAATAAGTGTCATGGATGCACCAATCTGATATTTATAATAGGATCTAACACATTCCTAATACTCACATCCACTATATCATAAATAGTAAATACAGGGAATGGAATAACCTCTTATACTAATTTGTAATGTCCTAAACAAGATTCCACTACACTGGTTTCCATATATTGTTCATTAAGAGGCCTCACACACGCCTCCCCATTTGCCAAAGACTTCTGTCAATTAGTGAGGGACTATAGTGTAATAATGGGGAAACTCTTCCTTTATATTAAAATAATAAAATAGTGGAAATAGATAAGTATCATACACAATAGTAAATAAACAGAGTGAAACGCAGTAAATAAACCGAAATAAAAAAGCTATAATAATAAATGAAATGTTCTAAAATCCCAAAATGATATTCCATACAAATAACCTTGGTCACCCACTAGGCCAAACGTACAGATACAGGAATAAAAAATAGATAAAGAGAAATTTTTATGGATCTACCACTAACTATGATCCAAACCACATTCCCAGTATCTAGACACATTCAAACATCACCATCCTGATGATAAGAACTGACATGAGTATATCCACTCAAACATGTAACTATGGGCCTCAACCATAACCACCGTGCAAGTATGATCAACCTTAAAATCCAACATTAGTTATACATGCACTTTGGGGTTCACGTCAGGGGTGAGAAATAATCTCAGTGGGCCACCCCAATGATAAACCTATAAATATTCCATTATATTTGAATGAAAATACAATATGTTCATCATATCTAGGACTTAACATAAAATATAAGTAAATCCAATAACATGAATCCATAGTAGACCCACAGGTCTATAATTTCGGTCAACTTAGAAAAATGATATCATTGATATCCATATTTATATGCATATATATTTATAGTCCCATACCTATACATATGTATGTAAATACAAATATGAATGAGGAAAGTGAAATAAGTGAGATAAAAACTATATACATAAGATCCTTAGGTTTTTATCCCACTCCTCTGGATGTCATGATTAAAAGTGGATTGAGATGGTCATCACGCAACTAATGTTTTTTATCATTAATACAGTCCATGGGTCCATAATACCAATCGACATATACCTACATCAGCCATCAATAGTAATGTTTTTGTGAATGGAGCATCACAACATTGGCATACTCTTCCTAACCATGGGATCACCTCTACTTTCCTCCAATAACTGTAAAGAATGATTCCAGGGAAGTAAGTTTGAGCATTCTGTAAATGGTCACTGTTATAGATGTCATGTTGCTCTTGCCATGTAATTATAGTCCAATATCTAAGCTCGTGATCCTGGTATATTGGAGGTTAGACATTTGGAACTCAGGTAATCCCTAAGGGTATATCCCATAAGTGATCTAAAATAGATATCACCAGTGAGACACCATGCTCACCCCTATAGGTCTGCAATATAGGAGAACATAATCAACCCTATCATTAAAAAGTGAATACTCATTCTGGGTATCCAATGATGTGAAACACCATTTCTAACACCACAGTTAAGTAACCAACAAGAGAGGAAATAATCATCCATATAACACATGAAAGTGTAAACACCCATGACTATAATTAGATATAGGACAATGTAATAATCCTCATCACATATAAACCGTTGGATAATAGAATCATCCTCATACCTTGGGATAGAAGAATCATCCACAAGTACTGGTACTATGTATTTTATGACAATAAATCATAATCATATGCTCAATAGTCTGATCCCAGGAAGAACATAGAGAAATCCCAATATTATTATAATAAAATAAACATGCTCAATAGCTAGGTCCTAGGTAGTACCTCTTGGTATAAATGTAAATAAAGAACAAAATGTATCACATGACCGATCCCAGGAAATAATGTATTGGAATCCCTATAAACTAAAAAAGATGGATCCAGTGCATAATTTCTTGGAATCCCAATGGGAAACAAATAAGCCTCATGTCAATATCAACTGCCACTAACGAATAAAAACCTATGGCTATCAAAGTTGCATCAATAGTAAACATGTGAAGTATAAACCAATGAGTCTGGGTATCTTAATGCCTAAACCCAACACAACTTCCACGAACCAATGAGCTTACATATTCAGCACAGATTCTAATAAGACACGGGTTAACATCTCTACCCAAACACAACTTACAAACTCCGGGTCTGTGAATTATCAAAGAACCAACTAGGTCCCTCAATTTAAACACTAAGAGGCTTACAACTAGGGATCATCCATAAAAATATAAAATATGACTCCAAAACGGGATCCAAAAGGTCCATACAAAAGAAAATGAATCCTACTTGTGATCCTTAGCTATAAGGAAAAGGATGAATCCTATTTTAGATCCTCAAAAATCATGAAATAGAGGCATCCAACAAGGGATTATAGGAATATATCATTGGAATGGTTTTCCAAAAGGGGACCCTCACAACATGTTATGATTGAATACGCATACTACATGGGATTCTCATAATGGAATATAGTCAAAGGGGGTCTACGTAGGATTCCCTAGTTCATCATGCAAGAAAATTCATTCTGTGTTGTATCCTTAGTAAAATAAGGAATAATGAGGCATTCCTAAGGGATCCTCTAGGTCAAAAATTCCCATGGACTCTTGGGCCATAAGGTCACATCTCTTATGGGATAAATTCATAAATTAATGATAAAAAATAATAGGTCACAAGAGATGCCTCATGGACCATCTCATATCAAGATCAAAGACTAGGTTGGTTCAAACACCCAACCTATACCTATCATTCATGTCTCTCTCAGGATACCAATGATTTCAAACACAGTAGGAACAACCTCTTTGTTTAAGAGAAGTCTAAAATGACTCCTAGGAGTCCTTAAGACACCAAAAGGATATTACCATCACGATATATGTGAAAAGATACTCATAATGCACTAATGATGGGTCTAAATCTGACACTAGGGAATAATATTGAAAAACATCCTCCAATGGTAGTAATTGAGGAGTACATAGTGTTTGTAACCTAGTACACAACATGTACCCTCATGGTCCCACCATGGCTTGTTCCCCAACAAGTTATTTTCATGAAAAAATCCATGACCACAACATGATTAACATGTAAAATATATGTACCCTACACGCATTAACTTCCCCTTTAACTCACAATGAAGGGCATGGTATATGGACTTTTCGGGTACATCAACACAGTGTGCAACCCACAAGAGATATGGTCATGTATTATACATGGCATGTGCTCTTTACACGGGAAACCTGGCACCATACAGGGATACACTAAAGTGTCTATGTACATTGATTATAACACCCATAAATGGTGTGTATTTTATAAAATTCATCTTCTAGGAATAGGGGGAACACATGAAATGTGTTCCAGGAACCACCCAGAGTGTGGATGGGTTTTCCCAAATGGGAAACCCTCAAAACACCCTGAAACAACCATTTTTAACCCAAAAGTTGTATATTGACCATAAAAGGGTCAAAAGAATAATATATAATAATTAAAACATGAAAATGATAAATATAAAATAATTTTCTAAAAAACATAAAAGTTTCCTACCTTTTGGTGGAATCCACTGAAGCATCACCGGTTTCTATAGTCCATGTTTGTCACACAATGATCTCATGCATCCAATGTTTTGTGGAAATACATGTCTTACCCTATATCCATCTCTCTCCCCCATCTCCCTTTTATCTCTCTGACATGTGATGAAGGTGGGCCATATGGGGTGTGTGCTAAAATCTATTGTAGAAACAAATAATGTAAAAGAATGAAAAAAATGGAATAAATAGAAATGAAAATAAAATGGGGCTCAGGTCAGCCCTATTTCTCAACTCATGTTTATGCCCCACATAGGAGAAACACCCCGTTTTGGACTCAATGGTGTAGAGGGAATGTCAACATGATTATTTAATCAAAACATATGACCAAACCAACATACATTAATAATTTAATATTTGAGTTATTAAATATTAAATTCTAATTATTCCTCTAAAAGTCGAATGGATCAGAATTCCACTGATCTCTATTATTAATGTAAACACCCTATTCCAGAACCAACATAGTGTTCATAAAAAGTATCCATGATAATTTTCAAGAGTAAAATTACCATTTTTTCTATATAATCATCTTGGAGAATAAAATTCAAATATACACTAAAAATTTATGTCCAAAAGAACATGGTTCCTTAAAATTATTTTCTAAAAAAGAAATATCACTGTCACGTTTTGATCGAGTTACGTTTCAATGTTTTTTATAGTTCAAAAGGAATGTTCATAATGTATGAATTTATCCTCTATCATGACTATCATTTCATTGAATCATCATTTTCATTTTTACGAGATTGTTTTTTAAGAGATATTTTTTCCTAATATTTTTGAGATTCATTGTTTTTGAAATGATTTTCTAAGAAAAAGGCTTCCAATTTTTTTTTATGTTTAAGAAGTGTTTTAAATGATTTTTAAATATTACATAAAATATTTTAAAAAGGTAGTTTTCAAAGAAATGTATTTCAATTATTTAAAACATTTTCTTATAATTTCTCAAATATATTTAAAAAAATGGTTTTAAAATGTTTTAAATTCTAAAATAATTTTTCAAAGATAACATTTTATTTTCATTAAGAATTTTTTAAATTTACTTTAAAATATTAATTCATATGTTTTCAAAGATTCTGTCAAACAAGATGATTTGGAAAATATTTAATGCTTTAAAAATTTACGTTCAATGAATGGTTATTTCCCTTAATGAATGTTCCAAGTGATCTTTCAAAATAATTCTCAATCTAAGATGATATAATTTCATATAGTTTATTCTTTTCTAAGTATATGGTACAAAGGAAAATTTATTATTCTGTATTTTAATGGATATGTATTAATATAATATATTTTTTTTGAATCTTTTTTCGCTTTAAAAGGTTATATGATGACAAATGTTTACGAAACCTATTTCTTTCACAGGTCACTCTAGGGTAATATGATTTTGAAACGTGTCTCTTTTAAATAGTTTATGATATGATGAAATATTTATGATACCCATTTCATTTAATTATTTATGATATGATTTTTATTAAACCTATTTTTTTTGTTTCATGATAGGACGAATGTTTTATTATCTTGGGGCACATTCAAGTAAGATTTCATTAGTTGTAAGGTGGGACCCATATCTCCCCCAAATACATTGGGTAAAGGTAAAGGTTATATGATCTTAGAAAGTACATAGGGGGATTCCCAATCCTCTAACAGTAGGGTTCACTAGAGGGAATCCAAAGCCTGAAACAAGATGGTACACAGGAGGTCATCCCAAACTCATAACAAGAGGGTACATGGGAGGAAATACCAACCCCGTAACAAGAGGGTACATGATATGGAATCCCAAGAATAAAATAAGGTGTTACACTAGAAATCATTCCAATCCAATAGAAAAAGAGTACATGGGAGGTCTTCCCAATCACATAATAATATTGTACATGGGAGGGCATCCCAAGCCTGAAACAGGATAGTACACAGGAGGTCTTCTGAAGCCTCTGACAAGAGGGTATGGAGCAAGGAATCCCAAGACCATAACAATAGGGTACATGGGAGGGAATCCCAAGCCTGAAAAAGGATGGCAACTAAGTGGTTATAAAATTCTTTTAACGGGAGGGTATACTGAGGTCATCCCAACCACAAATATTAGGGTACACAGGATGGCATCCCATGCCCGAAGCAAAACATTAAATGAGAGATCATCCCAATCCCATAATAATAGGTTACATAGGATGGAATTCCATGTCCATAATAAGAGGGGTCATGGGAGGGAATCCCAAGAATATAACATGTGGTTAAATGTTAGAGAGTCCCCATCCTAAAATAAGACTAAACACAAGTGGTTATCTCTATCCTGAAGAAGGTACTTGGTTGATTACCCCAATACTAACATTTTATGTAGTTCTTGGTAGGTATCCTTGACATATTATTTTCATTGCTTATCTGTATGCCATAATTCCACGCCTTATTCTAATGTGATGATTCAGTATATTATTCTCTTGATTCCCTTTTTATTAATGTATTATAAACTACTAATATTTATTCCATGACAATTCATTATGATTTTTGATATGCAAGGTAAGATATTCTAATGATATGGTCATGTTCACATACCCTTATTCTCGTATTATGCATATATATCTCCCTTGTTTATCCTTACTAGGCATCTAAGCTCACCCCTTTCTTATGTTTCTTTTCTTATGTTTAGGAAGAATGGTTTTAAGTAGGAGTTCTAAAGGGGAATATATTAAAGGGATATGTTGAATATATTCCACCAACATATAATATTTTGTTCACAAGTTTCTAACGACACATCAAAATTATAGCCCTCAAGCATGTACTTTTTAAATGTGCTGAATATTCCTATAAAATGATGTAATATCCATGTTGGTTATGCATAGGTATCTACAGGGAATGCATTAATCATAAAAAATTCTTTATATTTTCTTTATTATTTTTAGAAAAATAGAATATTCGATTGATTTTCTAGTGGGTTAGAATATTTTAGAATATTTAATGAAAAAATAAATTCACAACCCATTTCATTTTAGAATTGATATTTTGAATATTTGTTTGCGAGTTTTATTTATAAAACTATAATATTTTACTTTTGAGGACATGAAGTTATGTGATCATGGTTGTGGAAAAATAATGATTCAGTTATATTTAATCACCATAAGGTGAATATTTTTTCATGTGTTTCCCATCTATGATGTGGTTCTAAAAAATGGTCATTTTAAGAAAGGTTTATAAATGTGTTTTAATAAATTTTTTATTAGAAATGGGAATAGAAACAAAATTTTTATTATTCATCATGTTGGATAAAATGTTAAGGTTAAAATAGTAATCCATTGTGGCTATCTCAAAGGTTAAAAAGACGGCATAACACATCATAATATTGTTTGAGGAACCATGTATTTGATTAAGCCCCTAAAATTTAAATATAAATTCTAGAATTCTTATTATCTCATTTGTTTAAAATTCAATATCTTATGACCCTAGAGGGATAAGAAAATCCCTTTAGACATTTTTTGTGCCTTCAAGTTTCATTGGATTACTAACATCATATAATCTTATACATACATACCAATGTACTCAATCACAAAATTAATTTTATTTTATTTATATTATTCCTTTCAAATTCTTTATAGGTAGTTGATAGTGTGTTTTTTGTCTATGGAATGATTTATGGATGTTTTATCATAGACTATTTAGAGTTACTTTGGTGAATTTTTTGAGATTTTAATGTTGAATAATTTTATTCAGAAGTGAAATGATTCTATATTATATTTTGGTGAGTGATTTAAAAAATATATTTTTCTATTCATTATTAATTTGGATTTAACATTATTTTGTATTCTTTGGATAGATAAATGAGATTTGAAAATTATATATATAAATAAATATATATATAATTAAGTGATATATTATGAGGGAAAATAGTTTTTCTACACTATATGTGATGTTTTGTTTATTATTTGTTATATTTTATTATTATATGTTATTATAGTATGTGATGATTTTATAATTATATGTTAGTAAAATAAATATTTTTAAATTTGGCACTCCGAGATGATTTTATATAGATCATTGTAGTTTCACTCGATATAGAATTTATTAAGAAATGAATTTAATAAAGGAAATAGGTTTTGGTTTATGTTTACTATATAGTATAAAAAATAACACATAATTTATTTTTAATTTTGTTAAAAAAAAATTATGTTTTCAATGAAATTATATAGTATTAATTAATGATAATGATTAATTATGTGGGAGGATGTTATTGGAATATATTGAATAGGTAATTTTCATAATGAACATTTAATGTTGATAAAAGGATTGAAATTTGTTTCATAAAATAAAAATATTGGAGGATAAAGCTAATTATAAAATGTATTAAAGATTTATGTGAAATGTGAAACTATTTAGAAAAAAAATAAAAAAATCTATTCATGGAATAGACATGTGGTTATTGGGTTATCCTTTGTAATGTTGTCAATGGGATTTTGTTTGTTCTATAATTACAATAATATGTTGATGGGATGGTTGTAGAAATTTTTTGGTATAAGGTGAACCCTAATATGAGATTTTTATTCTATTATACATCATTTTTTTATTTCTTATGCACCATATGTGGAGATAAATAAACAAACCAATATCTATGTGAATTATTATATATTGATTAAAAGCTAAAAATTATGGATGTTGGTGAAATAGATAGATAAATATATCGCATCCCCTAATCATAATTCGAATGGTAGTGTGGTTATATGGTAGTGGTACTGGATATGATATGTGGTTTACATGCATCTAGTATGAGGTTGTGTTGTGTTTTTATTGTATATAAATATGGGAAGGGTTAAGAGAACTATGATATATGACTTTAAAATGTGAGGGAATCTAGATCAGTAGCAAATTGTGCATGGGGTACCACTTGTATTATATTTTATTAATTTTTATACTGATAGTATATATGGATTGGGTGACTATTACTATAGTTAAATTTTTGTAAAGAATACATGATATGGGGTAAGAGAGGGTTTCTTTTTTCATTCACTATAACATTAGAATGATTCTTCTATATATAAATAAGACTTTCTAATGAGTAAACTACTGAGTATACTTATATTTCCACTCATATTTTTGTACATTTTTTTATAAATTTCTGAGATACATATTGATATCAATCTGAAAAATACTAGAATGTTATATACCTATTAACCACGATTTGTGAATTAGCTATTTTTTTCCAGATTTATTTGATTCTGAATACTAATTTAGATATTTTATGTTATTTTTTCTTGTATGGTACGATATACATATTATTTTTTTCACATGTAGGATATTGGGTTTTTATCTACTATTTTTTTATAGGTTATATTATCATATATCTTAGGATTATATAGGTTAATGCCAATAATATTATTAGTATAATACCCTCGATTCTAGTTTCTAACATGTTTTCTATTAGGGGATAGCTTTGTGAGACACACATTGTATCACTACCAACCCAAGAAGAGACCTAGTAGAGACATGTTTTAATAGAGTAGAATCATAGATAATGTTTCTAAAAGATAGATTCAATTGATATTTTTTTGGGCAATTTTATAACATTATTCAATATTTTTACCATTTGATTCATTTTGCCATTTACTATCTAACATTCATTTTAACTCAAAAAATTATTTTTTTATAACAAAATAAAATTAACCATGTTTTTTTGTTGATTCAAATTATTAAATACTCTTTAACAAATTTTATTTTTAAATAAACATAAGTAATCCTTTTAAAAAATCATTTTTTTTGAATTGAAACAATATCTTATGTAATGGACAATTTTTTTATATATATTATTATTCATTTTCATTTAAATAAATAATGAATTTTTTTATAAACATGTTAAAAAATAATTATTATAATGTTAATTTATTTTAATCATTATATTCGTAATAATACTTGTAATATTATAAATTATTTATAAAAAATATTATTTATCAAATTAATAATTACATATTCATAATGTTATAGGTTCTATTTATGAATCCCCTAATGATCTACACATAATCCTTAATGGTGAGATAAGTGATTATGATAGTTGTTTATAGGGACAGAACTTGCAGGAATCTCATATTGATCTATAAGACCTTGATCTTTTATAGTGTTATTTTTCTCAAATTTAACTAGATGGTATTCTCCATGGTCATGGTTCAGGGTAAACCCCAATGATAAAGACTCCTTCATAAGCTCACATAGGTGAACCTCAAATAAAATACTTATAAAACTAGATTTTATGGATTATCTCAATCTACATAAATTTCATATTGTGATTACATATTTAGACTTACTATATATCCAAGGACTATATAAATAGAAGCACTATATATTCCCAATATCTATATATCAAATGGTTATATAATGGTAACATTTACCATTTCAATTCATATATATAACTCTATATACTTTTATTAAAATCATTTATCCAATTCCATCAAAAAAAATATTGCATTTTTAATGTTTTCAATAATTTTTATAGTTATACTCGAGAGTCTGATCTTTACATGAGAACTTGGATAATAATACTTCAAGATTAATGAATTTTTATTTACATCTGGTAATATTTATATTTTAGTTTTTATTATTTAATTTCATTTATATTTATTATAATAACTTTTATTTAATTTTCTATTTTAATATTCCACCTAAATGATATAAGATATTTTACATTTTATCTCTGTTTTTTCATGAAAAAAATGTAATATGAAAATGAAAATTATTATATAATATTTCATAATTAAAATATAGGGTGTTGTATTCATGATCCTACTCTCTTATTCTTATGGTATCATAGTATATTTTGAGTTTAAAGCATGAAATTGTGAGGAGTATTGACACAAGGTATTAAATTTTAGGTTAGTACTTTCATGTTGGTGTTTTATATCTATGTTCCCATGAAGACTAAAATGAATGAATATACTATAGAGAAGTGTACTTCGCTTCACAATTGAATTTTTTTAACATTTTAAAATAATATATTCGTGGATAAGGATTATTATTTTTCTAGTTTGTAATAGTTTTGGCTAGTGAAGAGTTTCTTAAAACCCTCATTCTCATATATATCACAGTTTGGATGATTTTGTGGTTCCTATATAGAGCATATATGTGGTTTCTTAATTCAGTAGATGGTACAAACATATATAGTACATTTGTTAACATATTCTCAATGTCTAGTATGGGAGTGTTTGTATGGTGGTTGATAGAACATGTCATATTTTGAAATAGCTACAATGAAAAAAACCTATGTAACCTTGTTACTAATATTCATGACCTCATGATTGTGGTCTAATAATATCTGAAAAATCCAAGACATTATTGTTATAGAATAATAATAATCATTGGGAGCATTAGTCATAAAATTGATGACTTGGAAAAAACATCATAGACATTTAGGTGGAGGTATATGATATGGTTAGTTACACGTGATGGAGTTTTAAACACTATAATAAAATTAGATTATTTGAGGTTCCATTTTTATATATTCTACCACAGTTTATACGTTTATCAACACATAAACTATATTCTCCATAGATTCATCTACAATAGCCTTTGTGTTTGGAATAAATTGGATAGTCATCCTTTACCCATTATGTTGCTGACACCATTTATAAATTATTCGTGATTGAAAAATGTATGGTGGTTTTATGAGTAATGTAAGGGGGGGTTATTGATCGATTGGAATTTTTTTGATATTTCACATAGATCCATATAATAAAATTCTATTAATCTTTTTGTTAAATTTTATATATGATACAGTAAAATATATCATATATAAGTGGTTTTCTCTGACATAAATAAGAGTAATGCTATTCTATTTTATGAGAATGATTATATGAGGGATTAAAGATGTATGGATCCCATAATAGCCTAGTTTATATGATTTATGTTTAAATCAGTATAAGAATAAGAAAATATTTTTATAAGTGTTATGGAAAATATTTAGTGGTTTTTATATAATTGTTTCTGATATTATACCATTAGAATGAGATCGATTTATAGATAAAATTGATGCCCATTTTATCATTCATTTCCATATTCCTTTGTAAGATGGTGTCTATAGTGTTCTGGGGGATAAATATTAAAACATATGATTCATTATGGAAGGGTTTTATCTAACTCTATTGATTTCTTTAGGGGAACCCTATATTATTCGAAAAGCGAGAAGATGATATTTTCTAACTATATATGGATTTTATAGGGTTGAACTAGGTGATGATGAATAAATAATATCTATTTACGAGAATTGAAAACATGATTAATCATATGAGGGGATCTATCTATTTATATAAGATAAATCAATGGAAAATGTATCATTTTATTGAATATGAGGAGTAAGATATCCACGATCCATATTTTAGTTGAAATTGTATTCATCATGTGTCATTTTATATCTTCTGCGAGTTATGGATACTCCAACGGATTCATGGGACTGATGAAATCCATATTCCTTATGTTTTTTACTATTTCATAATGTTTTTATTTAGTGTGTTCTTTATGTATTTATGGATAAATAAGGATCACTTTTATATTTTATTGGATACCTTGGTAACCCTTAAATAACATTACTTGTTCATCAATTTAACCATGTACATGTTACAATAATGCAAGATATATTTCCAATGGCATGTCATGTCTTAGATCATCATAATATCTAATCAAAAAATATTTAGATTTTTTTAGCACCCAAGAATGTTTCATTGGATAATTAGTTCCTATGTATTATTTTTTATTTCATGATGTTTATTTTTTATTACTCCTAGGTCTTAAAAAAAGAAAAATCATTTTCCAGAATGGATTAGAATTTTTTGCTGTCAACTAAATGTCATGATGTTATTGATTGAGTATATAGAATTATTAATTTCATCCTATAATTCACAAAACCAATGATGGATTCATTTTATATGATTATTGCAATACCAATAATATTATAATGGTATATTTTTTTCACAAGAGTGGGGGGTGATCACTTATTGGTCAAAAAAATTAAATCCCCATGGACATATTTATGACATCTATGATCTTGATAATATTTTTTAAATATGTTATTTAATGTTTTAGAGGGAATTACATTTTTTATATTTAACAAACCTAAATTGGATACCACTTATCAAAACATCATCCAGTGTTTTTCATGGACTAAAGGGAATTATCGATCCCTACTAACTGGAAACTAGATTCTAAGTACCACAAAAACAACTTTGTAAATGGGTTTTTATAACAAAAAACTAAATAACAATAAGGGGTTCATCCCTTGAATTCGGCCTGACCATGCCATATATTGTTAAGTATTTCATCTATGTAAACACTTTATAAGCGTTCTAATTATCAAAAAAGGAATAATTTTGGAGAAAGAGTCATAATATCCATGAAATTTCTATATAATGGAAATAATATGACAAATATTGAGCATAACAATGAAAAAACAATATCAATGAAACATCTGAACAAAAAAAATAAGTGGGGTCTACAAGATTGGAATCATGTGTGGTGACATAAATGATATGAGCCTAATAAAAAAGAAAAATAATAATAACTACCACCCATCACTTTATATAATGAAGGCCAATTATCTTCGTGTCACTGCCTCCAAACATAGATTCAGCCTTTAACAAATTTCAACCCCCTCATAGAAGTTCTATTCTTTAACATGAATCTGTAAAAATAATTTATAACTACACTCAATGGGTATATATATAATATGAGAATTACAACTCATTTTGACTCTAACACATTTCCTCAATAATGGCTTTACTATAAAAAAGTCTATTTTCAAATTTGATCTATACTGAATTAAAATACTACTCTTAATCATTAATGAAAAAATCTCCATTTTGTAAGTGGGTTTAAAATGTATAATAAATTGATAAAAGAGATAATTTATAAAATAAAACCATACAATGGAACATTTTACATTCAATTATTCATGGTTATAAACCATTTGAATCAAATAATGGATAATCTAATTTCATTGTTATATACTAAATGAATAAATAAATTCCATAGTAATACCATATTCTATAACAAATTTCACAAAATTTAACATCTAATTCCTCATATTAAACTAGAATAAATACCATAATGTAATATCCATAGTCCCATAATGATAATACACTACAATTAGAGTCTTTCCATAATTGGAATATCATAATATTGGATGGGTTTCCCCATAAGATTTATTGTAACATTTCCTACAATTCTATATAGTACCAAACTCATTACCCCATCATTTTTTTGGATAATAGTAATTTAATATTTTCTAAATAATTTTTTTTAATTCTCATATTTTCATAAGCATTGTATTCCAGAGAGAATTTGGAAATAGGGGAGAATTTCCCTTTTTAAATTTGAAGGAAGAAGTATAAGATTAATTCAAAATTAAAATTATTAATAATGAATAATGTGATAAATATTTTGAGAGATATTTGAAAGTTTAATTTTAGTTATAAATACAATATCAATGTAAATTAATCCTAGAAATAGTGAAACAAATTTTCAATATTATTTTAAATGATATAAAATTATGAAATATAATAAATAAAATGGAAAAAATACAAAATTTATAAGGATTTCAGCAATTTATCTAAATGTTACCCTCCATATCTTCCCATAAATTTGAGATTTATTTCATAGAAATGTCATATCTTGGTTTTAACAAAAACTATGATCCACCTCCCTTAGTTTTAATAGAGACCCAATGTAACAACCCGATATTTTATGAGAATTATTCTTTTTAATTTCGTTGATGTCTTTTGTTGTACGCTACACCATGTTTATCTTGAGCTATACGCAACACCGTATTAGCTTGCAGTATATGAAACACTATTCATGGTAAGTTTGACACATAATTTCTTGTTTTTTTGTAGAAATTATTTGACGCAAAATTAAGTATATATTTTGTTTAATGCATAAATGAAATAAGTTTTAATTATGTTATACACAACATTGAGTGTGTATATATATATATATTAAATGTATAAATAAAATATGGTTGGATTCTATTATATGCAAAAACAAAGGAGTCTTTTACTACACGCAACCCTAACTTGGCTTACATTACATGCAATCGTGACCTTCCTCGATAGCGTGTGTAGTACGCAATACTGAGTTTCACTAAACGATATATTATTATAATATTATTACGAACTATCCGTTATGAATAGTAATACCCACTTTTTGAAATTTTATAAATTTTATCTTTCAAAATGGACTTCATTTTTGGATTCGGAATATCGAAATTATCCTAGGGTGAATTTTTTTTATTTTTCTGAAAACTTTCAATTTTTGATGAATAGTGAAAACACTGGGTTACTATTTAAAAACAAAATTTTTATTTAAATAATTATTTATTTTATTTAAATTTATTTTAGGTCAAAATTGATACATAATACCTATATGAGTTCAATGTAATTCATTGGAGTCATTTTATTAAAATTTTAGACATATAATAATTTTATTGAACTTTTCACCATCTTTTACCCACCTCCTAGGAGTGTTTGAAAATTTACATAAAACGTAATTTTACCGCTTATGTGAGTGGAATTTCAAAAATCTGAGAGACACGGTTAATAGGAAGGAGTTCAATTTGGTTCAATGGGATGAAAATATTTTTTGGTGAATAGTAACTTTTTACTTTTTTTTACCACGGTTAAAAGTAAATAGGGTAATTAAGGGTAAAATGATATTATTATTACCATAAAACATGTACTAATTCTATTGTATAAGTGTAATTAGACCAAATAAAACCTTATAAATCAAATATGACCATTTAGGCCTACTTGGATTAGATTAGGACATTTAATATTATTTTATTTAAAGAATAGTTAAAATAGTTAAAATCAAAGTTTAATAACTAAAACATTTTTAATATAGGGTTATACATAAGATAAATTCGGATATAAATATTCATTAGAAAGATAAAAATATTTACTACATAATGGTATTTTATTTATAATTTTTAGACATTAAATAATTTAATTTGTCTATGACACAATGATGATGCAGTAATTATCTTATTAATGAAATATTGACATAATTGATGTTATAAATACCCAAATAAATGTAATTTGAGACTTTTTATGAATTCCACTAATTTTTTAGGTTACTATGACAAGTTAGTATGTATTTAAATTGCTTTTGTCGAACTAATCATTCTGTAATGATTTAAAAAAAATCAATTACCAAATAGTGTCAAAATTGACATAAAATATTTTTTAAAACAAATATTTTATTTTTAATTGTTATTTTATTCCTAAAAATTTAAGGTATGGAAACATTACATATATAAGGTTATATATATTAATAATAAACAACTTGGGGTTCTTTTTTCTTTTTATAGTAAGTTTATTAACCGTATAGTGTAAGAAAACAAGAAGACACGGTAAAAGTAAAATTATTTAACTTAATGTTTAATCTAAATTATAAGGTTAAAATAGAAACATAAACATGTCTAAATTCTATTGGATGAGATTATTTCGAACCATCCCCACTTTAGCTTCAATATAAATCAATTAGGAGCTATTATAAACCGAATATGACTTTATTATAAAATAATATTTTGAGTTTTTCCGAAGGTACCCCTCTCCTCCCTTATAAAAAGGGAACCCCTTACCTCTTCTCTTCACACCCTTTTGAGCCTTGAATATTGGCCAAACCCTACCCATTTATCTTCTCCACTTCCCTAGAAACATTCTGGAGGTTTTGGTCTTCTCAAAATCCCAACTCTACTTTCTTAAGAGAAGTCTTAAAGGAGGTGCATCGAAGAAGAGGTAATATCTTCTTTCGATTCTCTCAAGTTTCATTCTTCTTAAACTTATTCTTATTTAGTTGTTTCATTATAAAGTAACAAAATCAGTATCACTCATATACTGATATGTTATTATGAATATTAAACAACCCTATTTTACCTTCTATCCATCCTACGGAAAATGAAATCACCATGTGTGCGAACGTATGGAATACCGTCTCCATGCCGTGGTGTAATCAGTTTTTCCACCACCACCTTACATTGATGGGTATAATGGTGTAAATAAATAACTATATATGGTTATTGTAAAGTGATATTGAATCTGTAATATTATACATACACTTAAATACAATTCCACGATCATGGGAATGATATCATCACTCATGCGTATGTACGGACTACCGTATCCACGAACGCGATGAGATTCATTTTCCATGATTAACCATTCAAGAATTATTATAAAGTATATATAATGAATAATAATGAAATATATGAAATAATGAAGCTAATGGATTTATGTATACATATATATTTATATATATATATATATATGTCATCTACTTAGTTCCATTCAAGTCAATAAAGAAAGGAAAACATCATTCATGCGTATGTACAGCCTACCATCTCCATGAACGATGTTTTTCATTTAATTTATCTATATTATATATATATATATACTAAATATATATGATATATAAATCATTTTCTACATTCTGGAAGTAATTAAATCATGATATAAGTAATAATAATATCAAGAACAACAAGTCCAAACACGTATGATAAATGAAACAATTTTACCCAAAACGCTACTTTAACATGGAATTGACAAATGAATGGATAATATAAATAACTAAGTTAACAATATATGATATAATAACAATTAATGTGACTCTGTAATAAGTCAATGACATTATTTAAATCATTATACAGGTGGTTCGAATACATATGAAGCATATCAGACATAAGGTAAGGGATAACATTTCCAATCTCGTTCTTATCCGAGATTATTATTCGTAAGTAATTACTGGGGTTATTGTTATCATCCATGCCCATGTTTTTTAAAAATGTATTCATGTATTTTTGACGTCCTTTTTACCAATTTTGGAAATTTACCACATGTTATGAATGGAATCATACTTTTTTTTACCACACGGAGAACTTTTTGACTTTTCCGACAAAAGTACGAGAAGAATGTTATTTTTAACTTATTCGGCGTGAACGGATTTTTACGGTTTCATAATGACTCATTTTCATGAGGCTTACTCTATAAGATATCATTAATATTTTAAATAAAATAAATTTCTTTTTAAAATTGCATGGAATTTTGTGAAAAGAAAATGATTTTGAAGAAGAAAGGATATTTTCCTCAAGAATTCATTTCAAATGTTTTATCAAAACCATTTTCCATCCAATATGACCTTATTTAATATGTGTATGTTTCAAGTATAATGTATCTATGAGTTACATGGTTTCACTTTTCTTATGATGAAATATCCATTTGTTTTATATGGATTATGTGATGATGGGATAATGTTTATGAAACCCATTTTATTCATTGGCTCATGATGAATGTTTCAAGTTTATTTTGTGGCACAAGTAAGAATAATTTTATTATGAGATGTGTGGGACTTATATCTCCCTCCAATGCATTGGGTAAAGATTTATATCTCATGAGATAGAAATGGCTGGAATGGAAAGTTAATCCAGTTTAGTGTTACAGGACTGGGACGGGGAGTGAACTCGATTCAGAATGGGACTTTGTCCACTAAGATGGTCTTGGCAGCAATGCCTTGGCTACTATAGAAATCATAACATGTACTTAATGGATTCCACAGTTACATGTTTTTTTACAATGCTAGTTTATCATGACTAATGTTCCTTTATGATCCATGTTTTTTTTACATCCAATATTTATGTCATTGCACATGATTTTTATGTTTAGATTTTATGTTCAAGTTTTTGCATTCAAATGTTTATGGATTTTTTATGTTCTTTATGCTTACCCTTACTGAGAATTTGAGCTCACCCTTTATTTGTTTTCTTTTCCCCAGGATTTAAGGAAAGCTTTTACGTAAGAAAAAAAAAGAGGAAGATCTTTATGGGAGATGTTTAAGATCTTTCACCACGATTAGAAGATTATATTCTGAGTTTCCAAAGACACTAAACTATTACAGTACTTGTGTGT
Organism: Viscum album; assembly: GCA_963277665.1. Classification (NCBI taxonomy): domain Eukaryota; kingdom Viridiplantae; phylum Streptophyta; class Magnoliopsida; order Santalales; family Viscaceae; genus Viscum; species Viscum album. Next base: position 136,558,098 of record OY728162.1, read on the forward strand.
TTGTTTTCTTTATGTATTAAGTATTCCGCAAAAGTAATTTAATGTCCATGTACGTCATGCTTTGGGTCTCTACAGTTGGTATCAGAAGAAAGGTTTAGTTAACCTTTGAAAACTATGATGCGAAAACTTTAGTGAGATCCCTAGATATATTTATAAGGTATGTCTATGGATGTCCCTAAGGTTAAATATAAGTATAGGTTATAGTCCTAGAAGTATGATAACGATCATGAATAACCTAGGATTAAACCTATGGTGTTAGAGATTGAATGTACTCCTCGTGATTATGTTGTTTTTCTAGCATGATTTATGCCTCTCACACAATTCTTTTTGGGTTTTATAAAATGACTGGAAACCAGAAGATTGATGTTAATAAAGAATATGATGGACAATGGAATGATATTCTTCATTATCAAGCAAATGAAATGGGATTTGGAAGGAAAAACATTGTTATTATGCCTAATCAGCAATCTCATAATATGATCAATAATCTCAACTTTGGTAAGTTTACTGACTCAGCTAATAAGAGAAAGATGGAGTTTCATGATGATCATAGAGGAAAGAAAGTTCAATTTACCTCATGTAAATCATGTGGGAAGAGGCATCAAGGAGAATGTTTCAAAGGAACCGGAAGATGCTTTGGGTGTGGAAAAGAAGGACACATATTCAATAAGTGCGAAGGAAAAGGTTTAGTTAACACCATGGAAAAGTTTAATAGTGTTGCTACGACATCAAAAATGATTAGATGTTTTAAATGTGGAATGTATGGGCATTATGCTAACCAATTCCCTAAGGGAAAATATCATGAAGAGAATCAGCATGGTCATATGGGTAGTACTTACATGGATGATGATGAGGAGACTACAAATGATTTATGAGATGAAAGAAGTTTTGAAGCTTGGTCAATTGTTTAAGAAGGTAGTGGAATGATTGTATATTTATCAAGATTTATGTTGTATAGGTAATTTAATGGTACTATGTAATAAAGAAACATCTAAGGATTGATACACAATTGTTTTTCCTAATGTATTTGAAAGTATATGTTGAATGGTACTGGTAACCATTAATAGTTATTCAGATATTTTTGGAAAGAAGATTATATGCACATAATGAATATATAAGGATGAAATAATATGTTTGATAGTATTCATGAGCTCATGATTGATATAAGGACTATGTGATATCATGGTTTGAGTATATAGAATTTTGAGGATTTTGGTATGTGGAAAGTGTTAACTTTTAACTGCATTCATGTTTTCAATAAGGTTCAATGGGTATTCATTTTTCAAAAGAATACATGATTAAGGCCTTAGAATGCTTGTAATGTGACCAACAAGACATATCTTATGATATATGGGGATCAACGATGGTATTAACATGCTTGTTATATGAACTCTCTAGTAATCGTTTTCTTTATACTATGAGATTGGACAGAAGTATTTTCGTTAAGCTTAAAGGTTGTAATGGATTATGTTGGAAATCAGGTAGAATTGTTTAAGGCTAGAAATTTTTTCGATGTTATTTATGGAATGTTATAATAAGGTTGTTTTATAAAAAGGGAAACCTGCAGGATGGGCGACAACCTGTCACGTCGGACAAGGCTGTGGGAATCGAACCCCCAACCGAAGTGCGATAGGCCTTTATTTCCTACCACTGGCCTACATGACGTCCCTGTTTAGTAGAAACTAGTTTTATTATATTAAGCAGTATGATATATGAAGTATAAGTCTATTTTAGGAACCATATATTATTAATCTCAGTATAGATGGACTTATATATTTTTGATAACATTCTCTAACCTTTTGTTTGAGACAAATGGAATGACCCATCATTCTATCACATGATCTGCTAACACTTCACAAATGACAAATTGAACTTCATTTCTTTAAGAGATGAAGTGTAAATTGTCAAAGGGATGACCAACGGTGAGACTGTACCAAAATCACGAAAGTATTTATTCTAATTCCAATTTCTTCAACATTAGGGAAATGATCTTGAAAACCAAAAATGTTTTCATTGTGCCCTTATATTCGATGAATTAGATGGTACCTTAGATCATCACAAATCTATGGCTTTGTGATTGTTGGATTTTTCATAGCCTTGTTCTCTACCACTCTCCATCAGAACATGATGGTTAGATTTATCTTCCATATCCATATTTTCACCTATGTTCTCCTACGTGGAAAGCTAGTGATTAATTAATTTGGGTAATCGTTACGTTTCATACATTAGTTTTTAAAGATATGTTTTAGTATTCCTTTTTATGATATGGGTTTCTATTAAAAAAACATTCAAGTAGAAAACCATTTATAACCCTGAAGAATTTCGAGGGATAAATTCATTTTACGGGGGGTAGAATGTAACAACCCGAGATTTTATGAAAATTATACTTTTTAATTTCTTTGATGAATTTTGTTGTACGCTACACCATGTTTATCTTGCGTTATACGCAACACCGTATTAGGTTTTAGTATACAAAACACTATTCTTAGCAAGTGTTACACGCAATTTCAAGTTTGTTTTGTAGAAATTATTCTACACAACATTAAGTATAGATTTTGTTTAATGCATAAATGAAACAAGTATTGATTATGTTATACACAACATTGAGTGTATATATATATATATATTCAAAGTATAAATGAAATATGGATGGATTCTGTTATACGCAACAACAAATGAGTCTTTCACTTCATGCAACCCTTACTTGGCTTACATTACACGCAATCACGACCTTCTTCGATAACGTATGTAGTACACAATACTGAGTTTCACTAAACAAGATATTATTATAATATAATTATGAACTAACCATTTTGAATAGTAATACCCACTTTTTGAAATTTTATAAATTTTATTATTCAAAATGGACTTCATTTTTGGATTTTTAATATCGAAATTAGCCTAGGGTGAATTATTGGTATTTTTCTGAAAACTTTCAATTTTTGATGAATAGTGAAAACACTGGGTTACTATTTAAAAACCGACTTTTTATTTAAATAATTATTTACTTTATTTAAATTTATTTTAGGTAAAAATTGATACATAAAACCTATTGAGTTCAATGTAATTCATTGGAGTCATTTTATAATAATTTTATACATATAAAGTTTTTATTGATCTTTTCACTGTCTTTTACCCACCTCTTAGGAGGGTTTGAAAATTTACATAAAACATAATTTTACCGCTTCTATGAGTGGAATTTCAAAAATCTGAGAGACATGGTTAATATCGAGGAATAAAATGTGGTTCAATGAGATGAAAATAATTTTGGTGAATAGTAACTTTTTACTTTTTTTACCACGGTTAAAAGTAAATAGGGTAATTAAGGGTAAAAATGATATTATTATTACCCTAAAACATGTCCTAATTATATTGTATAATTTTAATTCGACCAAAAACAACCATAGGAATAAAATATGACCATTTAGGTCCACTTGGATTAGATTAGGACATTTATCATTATTTTATTTAAATAATAGTTAAAATAGTTAAAATCAATGTTTAATTACTAAAACATTTTTAATATAGGATTATACATAATATAAATTCGACAATAAATATTCATTAAAAAGATAAAGATATTTCCTATATAATGGTATTTTATTTATTATTTTTAGACATTAAATAATTTAATTTGTTTATGACACAATGATGATACAGTAATTATCTTATTAATGAAATATTGACATAATTGATGTTATAAATACCCAAATAAATGTAATTTGAGACATTTTATTAATTAAAATAATTTTATATGTTAAAATGGAATTTTAGTGTTGATTTTATTAACTTTATTTTAACTAATACTTCTGTTATGATTTTCAAAAAAAACCAATTACCAAATAGTGTCAAAATTGACATGAAATAGTTTTTAAAACAAATATTATATTATTAATTGTTAGTTTAATCATAAAAATATAAGGTTAGGAAAAATGACTTAGATAAGGATATATATATTAATAATAAACAACTTGGGGTTCGTTTGGCTTGTTATAGTAAGTTTATGGACCTTATAGTGTAAGAAAACAAGAAGACACGGTAAAAGTAAAATTATTTAAATTAAAGTTAAATCTAAATGATAAGGTTAAAATAGAAACTTAAACTGGCCTAAATTCTATTGGATGAGAGGATTTAGACCCATCACCACTTTAGCTTCTAAATAAATCAATTTGGAGCTATTAGAAACTGAATATGACTTTATTATAAAATAATATTTTGATTTTTTCCCAAGGTGTCCCTCTCCTCCCTTATAAATAGGTAACTCCTTACCTCTTCTCTTCACACACTTTTGAGCCTTGAAGCTTTTCCAAACCCTGTCCATTTTTCTTCTCCACTTCCCTAGAAACAATCTGGAGGTTCTTTTCTTCTCAAAAGGCCAACTCTACTTCCTTAAAAGATGGATTAAAGGAGGTGCGTCGAAGAAGAGTTAATCTCTTCTTTCGATTCTCTCAAGTTTCATTCTTCTTAAACATCTTCTTATTTAGTTGTTTCATTATAAAGTATTAACATCAGTATCGCTCATATTCTTATATGTTATTATGAATATGAAACAAACCTATTTCACCTTCTATCCATCCTATAGAAAACGAAATCACCACGTGTGTGTACGTACGGAATATCGACTTCACGCCGTGGTGTAATCAGTTTTTCCACCACCACCTTACATGGATGGGTATAATTTTGTAAATAAATAACTATATATGGTTATTTTAAAGTGATATTTATTTTTTAATATTATACATGAACTTAAATACAATTTCATGATCATGGGAATGATATCATCGCTCGTGCGTACGTACGGACTACCGTTTCCACAAATGGGATGAGATTCATTTACCATGATTAACCATTCAAGAATGATTATAAAGTATATATAATGAATAATAATGAAATATATGACATAATTAATCTACTGGATTTATGTATACATATATATATATATATGACATCTACTTACTTCCATTCAAGTCAATAAAGAATGGAAAACAGCGTTCATGCGTAGGTACGGCCTACCGTCTCCATGAACGGTGTGTTTCATTTCATTTATCTATATTATATATATATATACTAAATATATATGATATATAAATCATGTTTTACATTCTGGAAGTAAGTAAATCATGATATAAGTAATAATAATATAAAGAACAACAAGTCCAAACACGTATGATAAATGAAAAAAATTTACCCAAGAAGCTACTTTAACATGGAATTGACAAATGAACAGGTAATATAAATATCTAAGTGAACCATATATGATATAATATCAATGAATATGATTATATAATTAGTAAATTACATTATTTAAATCATTATACAGGAGGTTCGGATACATATGAATCATATCAGACATAAGCTAAGGGATAACTTTTCCAATCTTGTTCTTATCCGAGATTGTTATTCGTAAGTATTTACTGGGGTTATTGTTATCATTCTTGCCCATGTTTTCTAAATATATTTTCATGTATGTTTAAATTCCTTTATACCCATTTTTGAAATTTACCACATGTTATTAAAAGAATATTACTTTGGTTTACCACACGGGTAACTTTTTGACTTTTCCATCAAAAGTATGAGAAGAATGTTATTTTTAACTTATACGGCGTGAACGGATTTTTACAGTTTCATAACGCCTAATTTTCATGAATCTTACTCTATAATATTTTATAACTATTTTCAAAAAATTTCTTTTCTTTTAAAATTTCATGGAATTTCATGAAAAGAAAATTATTTTGAAAAAGAAAGGATATTTTCCTCAAGAATCCATTTCAAATGTTTTATCAAAACCATTTTCCATCTAAGATGACATTATTTCATATGTGTATGTTTCAAGTATAATATCTCTATTATTTAAATGGTTTCACATTTCTTATGATGAAATATCTAATTTTTTTATATGGATTATGTGATGATGGGATGATGTTTATGAAACCCATTTTATTGTTTGGTTTATGATGAATGTTTCAAGTTTATTTTGTGGCACAAGTAAAATAATTTCATTATGATATGGGTGGTACCTATATATACCTCCAATGCATTGCATAAAGATTTATATCTCATGAGATAGACATGGGTAGAACTATAAGTTAATCCAGTTCAGTGTTACAGGACTGGAACGGGGAGTGAACTCGATTCAGAATGGGACTTTGTCCACTAAGATGGTCTTGGAAGCAATGTCTTGGCTACTATAGAAATCATAACATGTGCTTAATGGATTCCACAATTACATGTTTTATTACCATTCTAGTTTATCATGACTAATGTTACTTTATGATCTATGATTTTTGTACTTCCAAGATTTATGTTGTTGCTCATGATTTTGATGTTTAGATTTTTTTTGTTCAAGTTTTTGCATTCAAATGTTTACAGATTGTTTTATGTTCTCTATGCTTACCCTTATTGAGCATTTGAGCTCACCGTTTATATGTTTTATTTTACCAAGGATTTAAAGAAAGGTTTTAGGTAAGAAAACAAAAGAGGAAGATCTTTATGGGAGATGTTGAAGATCTTTCACCACGATTAGAAGATTATTTTCTAAGTTTCCAAAGACACTAAACTATTACGGTCCTTGTGTGTTTGTTTTAGTTATGTATTAAGTATTCTGAAAAAGGTAATGTAATTTCCATGTACATCAAGCTTTGGGTATCTACACCCAAGAACCAAACATTACTTATTTTTAATATAAACCCAAGAAGCAAACATTCATTAGTTTCAATGATGAACCAAAAACCAAATAAATATGTTTTTTGATATAATAAAGATTTTATAAATTCAAATACATTATTAATTTGGTATTCAATATCACATTATAGATATATAAAAATAGATATTGAGGGAAAGAGACAAGGTTGAGAGATTTTAGATTTGGAATGAGATAAATGCACTTTGGTAGGATGTCTTTGAGTAATATTAGAGGTTTAGAATCTCGATTCAATGGGAGAGTTGTTTTACAAGAAAATATTCAAATGGATTCGATGGATGAGTTCCAAGAAACCATAATTCCTTATTTATATACTTCATAATTTACATGGGTCCAAGGATTCGATCTAAGCGATGAGGAACCAATTAAATTAATTAAAGACCATAATAAATATAGCCTAGGAGGTTCAGGAATAGTATTAGAATCTATCTAACCAATTCCACTAACTAGCTACAATTCATGGCAGTCGCATTAGAAATTTGGAAACTCCATCAGATTTCATGTGTACTTCCACTAATTATAAGGTGGAGTGATATAAGATATAGATAGTTTAATAAGTCATATCAGTCAAATGATTATTTTTAGCTATATTTTACTTGAAAGTAATATTTAAATCCAAATAGTACCACTTATAACCATTTTTCTCTTTTTGTTTAAAATAACTAAAAAAACAAAAAACAAAATCGATACAATATTAAATGAGTTATAAGCACATTACAGTATTTGTGTCCATTGTAATAATTAAACTATAAGTGTAAAAAATCTATCCATTTTTTTATCATAAACACATGATATAAAAATCAAAATAAGGAATAAGGGAAATTTTTAAACTAATGAGTTAAACAAAATCATGAAAGCATGTTTTCCCCTTTGATAATCATAGAAAACCTAGTTCTCCCCCGTTGATATAATATTACTCAAAATATTTTATCAAATTCCACTATCTCAAAAGATTCACCTCCATTGAGATTATTAAAAGAAATATATGAAGAATCAGGATTATAAAAATAGGATAATATGAAAGAAATAAAATAGAATTAAAAACTATTTAACAATTGTATAAAACCTTATCAAACTATCCCTTAATAAAATTAATAAATATTAATCTAAGTGGATTTCTATGATATCATGCTTCAACATATAAAAAGATATTAAAACAATAAAACTCAAGAATATATGTGTATATTAAAAAATTACGCTCAAGATAAAATAATACATGACTAATCAAATACATTCACATATAAAAACATTTGAAATCAAAAAATTCTGAAACCTGTAAAAATATATATTCAAAGAATAAATATTTTCCATGAATTTATATATTCCAAGAGATAAAAAATTGAAAACATACATTGAACAAAATATTTAAATTGGAATATATCATTATGAAAAACCTTATATAAGAGATAAAATAGAAGAAAATAATTACAATAACTTCCCCTATATAAAAAATAGATAAGAACACATGAATGAAATAGTTAAAAAATTAATATATGATTTATAGATAAAACATTGATGATCACATCAAATAAATAAAAAATAAATTATAATCGTATATCTCAATACATTTAGGAAAAATTATTTGAAAAATAAATTTTAAGAAAAGATAAGAAAAATAATGTTTGAAAAAGAACTTTCTCCTCATTAAAGAAAACATAGATAAGATAAAAGTGATATTTTAAAGTTTTATTCTAGATAAAACTAAAATAAAAAAATAGAAAATAATTTTTCCCATATAGATCAAGGTTGATGGAAAAATTTATCTTGAAAAGAAATTGTTAGGACCCACATAGTTAGTACATTAAATAAATACCTCATGGTGGTAGGAGTTGATCAATCATTTCAATGGGTTGAAACATCATATTTTATGAGAATACACCATCTAATAGATCAAATTAAATATATGGGGACATCTTGTAAAAACTCAATAACACGTTCCTTTTGGTACTAATGAGGGATTGAAAATGTGCGATAATAAGGATTAGGAAAACTTGATTTCTTTAATGAGTATTTCATTTAAATATTTTTGATGACATAAGAATAGATTCAGTTCAACATTATCACTCATTTTTCAATACTATTTACATATATTATTCCCATATTTTTTAAAATAATAGAAAAAATTATTTTGTGAAGAAATTTTCACAATGTATGTAACACCCCAAAATTCTAAAGTACAAATTTGTATTCAATAGCATGTATGACATGCAAGATCAAGTGTAAAAAAGTATATTAAACTTATAAATTACAAAATAATTTCCAAATTAAATAAATATAATATATTCTATAGCTTGTAATGCACGCAACACGGATTTAGTGTACATTGCTCCCAACAACGAGTTTCTACAATGGCTTGCATTACACACAAGACTGAGTTATAACAAACCATAATTTATTATTATTTAATATAATAAGATATTATCTTTAAATTAGTAATATTATTATATAAATTATTAAAATATATGGTTTACACAATTAATTCATTGGTTACAAATTAATTAGAAATGAATATAATAACCAATTGAATATAAAAATAATTTGTATATTGAAAAATATTTTTATCCTCACAATGATATTTTATCCTAATAAATTACATTAATAACAGTTAGTGAGTGACATAAATTTAATATTTATATTATATATTAAATATAATATTTTTTATAAGTATCATTATGGAATTATATAGTGTTACTTACCTTCTTCCCATAAAGATCATTGAAAAATGAGATCATTACACAAGCATATATATGGCTTACTGTCTCCATGATTGTAACATTGATTCATCTTTCAGAACCATATATAATGATTTAATTAAAATAATAATTGTTTTATAAATATAATAATTATTTCATTATCATTATTCTTTACATATTATATAATTACCACTTTCACCATAGTTGACCTTCACAAGTTGTTTTTTACACACAAACTGAATTTGGTAAAAACACATGATGTATACTTAATTGATTAAGTAATTTTATACAACATCATAATGAGTGAAATAAAATTATTTTTAAACATGAAAATTTTTCTCAAAAAATTATATAATTAACATAATATTATTATATATGATGCTAAGTGATGTTTACCAAAAAGGAAAGGCAATGTAAGAAATTTTTTTCTCAATTTACATCCCACTAAGACTTATATGTGGTTATGAACCTATTTAATTTTATATGATCTATGTACCACCATTTTTCATGAAATATCATTAATATCCTTAAAAAAATTAAATTATAATTCTCAATAAATTTTATTCCTTTATGAGACTATTTATTTTAAATTTTTCAAAGTTGTATGTAACACTTTGGAATGTTTGAAGATTATATTCCTCAATAATAACTTCAATGATATTTGAATGGAATTTAAATTTGAGGAAATTATATAACCATTATTCAATAAAACAATTCATTTTTACCACATATGGTATTTCATGACCTTTATAAATTATTAGTACCATTTTCCCACTCTTTGGTGATCAAAATGATTTAGAAACCATTTTCAGAAAACCGGGCATTATTTTCCTCTTTAGTCGAAGAAGCAGTTTTATTCTAAAAACCATGTTTAATTAAAGTTATATAAAAAAAATTTAAATGATTTGGTAAATTCATTTTTACCCCTTTTTATTTTACCAATTCATTCAATGGAATCTTATTATTTTTTTTGAATAAGGAATTTTTCCTATATTTTTACCATGAAAAAGAAATGTTCTTTTGACCATGTGTAGAATATATGGATTTACCCACAATAATTATTTCAATTATTTCTATGCATGTTTAAAAGGATAATTTTTAATTAAAATATTTTTAAAAATATTTTTCAAAGAAAGGCTTTTTCAAAATGCTTTTTAAAATAAAATGATATTTTCCTTGAAAAAAATTAAAATATATTTTTATAATATTTCAATTCACCAATGAAAACAACCCATTATTTTTTCCCCCTTGGGTTATATTGTATTGAAAGCATTATTATCCTTCCCCTATATAGTTTTTTATTTATTTGGTCATGGGTAGTATTTACATTCACATCCTCAATTCATTTTTTTAAATCCCCTTGAAATATTCAGTCTTCTTTGGTCATTGGATTTCCACTAATTATCAATATCATCTTCCATGGAAATTAATATTTACTAAAATGTATAATAGTTAACATAAAGTGACTAATTTAAAAATTATTTTATTATTTGTGTAAATATTTATTATTTAGTTTTCTTTATTCAATATTAATATTTGATAAGGCAATTTATTATTTTTTTTATAATTCAATATGGGGAATTTTTTTGGACTGGTAAGACTCATGTAAGACGCAGTTATAGATAGCCCTTAAATGTATTAGTAGTCACATGGGACACATTAGTTGGATAGCATATTTTTATGAGTTTTTAACAAATATTATAAATAGTACTATGAAATTTCTTGATGGTAATGGTTCTATGTACCTAGGAGACATGACATCCAATAATTTAGTATTTCCTTCATTTAGTTTCAGTTATTATTCATACATGAGATTTTATAGCAAAATTTATATGGATAAATTCCATTTTTACTTCATTGATAAGATTTCATGTATTTTATTTATTACATATCATATTTTTTGTTCACTTACTTCTCATTTTATTGATTATATAACATGTGAGTTCTGTTATTTTACATGTAATAACTATTATTCACATTGATTGATTATTTATTTCATTATAAATTACCTTAACTAAGAATTTGAGCCCACCCTTATTCCTTTTCATTTTTCATGGGAATCCATGAATTGTACTATGAATGATATTCAGGGATATACTAGATGAAATAAATTTATTTTCAAAGTAATTTTTTGAAAAAAATAATTATGTTGTTATTAGTGAATTTATTTGCAATAAAATATCATACATGTATCTATTTTAACCATAATAATAAACTATTTGGTCCTTAATAATTTAATTCCTTGTAATCATGTATTATAAATGATAATAGACACCAATTCTGAGTGTTCTTGGTTTGGGCCACTACACTTGGTATCAGATAAAGTTTTTTATAAAACATAGGATCAGGATTTATGAAAACATGGAATAGAGAACATAGCCCTAAGATATAATTTTTTGATAAGTATATATGAACATCCTAAATATTTGGTAATATAGAGATAGTGAATTTTTCCTAGAAATAAATCCATTTTTTGATACTGAAAGTGGATATGGTTCTAGAACATCTGTAACTATGAGTAATAACTTTGATAAGGTGTGTTGGGCCTAACTCGGTGTAACCTGGTACAACATAACAGACCTTTCTATTCATCTACTTTGAATCTCTAGGGGTATATTCTTTGGATAAATCACATTTTATTTACAAAACACTATGACGTATTATGATAGATAATGAAAATTAATGACCTATGTTAAACCTACGGTGTTTTAGCATGAAGATGAGGTGTCATGATTTATAAATGATATAATTGATATTTCTAATGACCCCTAGACTAATGAATGACCTATTTGGAAATAAATAGATGAGTTAGTTATGTATTAGTGTTGTATTGAAAACCATAGACAAAATGTTATTTAGTGGTTACCCTTATTTCGAGGAAGTCCATCATAATTAATCTGAAAATTATATCAATCTGGTTTTAGAAAAAGGATAACAGATATGTCGAGTAACAACCCATAAAGTCCTATAAGGCCACAAAACTTGAACCTGTAGATGAAGGATGATAAGGGTTTCAAAAAAACCACAAACCTACATAATGTCTTGGATAAAAGTCATTTTTTTGGTTAAAAAATTTATGAATAAATATTAATGATGAACTACTAGTGTAATTTTTTAAGTTTGTAGATTAATGTATTCACCATATTGGTTTTTGGAAAATAGTTAGATACTAATAGCTAGGCATTTCACTCTTTATGGGCCTTAAAATCCTTTAGAAACGTTTTTTTTAATGCTTTAAGCAATGAAATTAATTTATTGATGAATTTGAAAACTGAATGGCCAACAATCAAATAGAGTAATTGTGTTAATAGAAATATATCATGTGTGTATACATAGTTTGTAAAATAATTCCTCAACATTATGAAAATAATCTTAAATTTTTTTTCCCTAATACCTTAATTTCTGTTGAACCGATGGTCTTCCAAATTATCAAGGATTTATGGATTTGAGGACCTCAACATTATATTAATCATTCCCTTTTTGTGATTGATGACCTCATTCACTCCCTATAAATATTTATGTTTTTCCTCCAAGCATGTATTTTCACCTTCCACTAATTTTATCCTATTTAGAAACCTAGTTACAAGGTATTCAATTTTAACTTTGTACTTCCTATTCTCTATTGTCTAGTGTATTTTTTATCAACCCTTCTCATTATATGGGTTTTACATGTAAGAAATATCAAACAATATATTACCAATATTGAGTTTAAATTATGAGTATGCAATTTAATTAAGGTAGGGAGAATATAACACCCCAAACTTTTATGGTAAAACATTGTATTCAATAGTATGTATGAAATTTATCATGATATCTGAAAATTTAGTATATTAAAAAAATACATTACAATATAATTACTATCTTAAAAAATATATAATATATTCTATAGCTTGTAATGCATGTGACACTGAGTTATCATTCATAGTATATATTATTATTTAATATAATAAGAACTAAACTAGTCAGTGTGAATAGTATTAACTAAATTATGAAAAATATTTTTTTTAAAAAAATAATTCATTTGGTACAAATTATATATAAATAAATATTAGACCAAATTGAATATTAAATGAATATTTATATAGAAAAATATATTTATGCTAACAAAAAATATTTTGTCCTAATAAATTAAATTAATTAAAAATATTGAGTGATATTAATGTAATATATATATATTATTCAATATAATATTTTTTATATTCATCCAATTTATTTGACAAGTATAAGATAAGAACATACCCGATATTTCACATGAAAACCTATATTTTTATTACAACACATTTAAGACATTTTAATGTATAACCCATTTTAAATATGAATTTTTCAACTTTAATTGATTTAATACATTACAATAAAGTTCAAAATTGATATATTAACATAAAATAAGGTTAGGGTGATTTTTTGTATTTTTCGGAAATATATTACTTTTTAATGAACAGTTAAATATACAAAATTTTAGTTCAAAAATATTTTTTCACCTAATATATTTAAATGACTAAATTTCAATTTTTTATTGCCCATCATAGTGGGTCTCATGCCATGACTCCTCATACCCACCTCTAATAGGCAATGGGCTGGTGACTAGCATCATTTAGGCATATCACTGACATGGGAGGCATTGAATGTGTACATGTACATACAAACACATCTACAAGCTCAAAAAAATTGAAATATAAAAACTAATAAGTAAAAAATGCATGAATACCACTATATCCCACAACTAGATCACGATGAAAAGTAATGTAAAGAAAACAAGGCCATAATACAAGCCTATCAAAAAGGTTCTGTGATAAAAAGTCCAACCTGTATGAAAAGGGTACTGGGATTGCTGTCTCAGGCCGCAGGAACACACCTCGGTCTATCTGGTCTCACAGAGCAATGTTTGGTCCTGGTCTACCTAGGACTCTCTTAATGGTTCGATGGTACGCATAAGACATGACACGTGTGGGAAAATCCCGTGTAGCGGTGAGTGTAACCATACTCATTAATAGTCACTAAAACCTAAATTCAATATAATAATGGAAATAACAGACATATCTATATAGGTATATTTCTACAACACATATAACAATTTTATCTACATATAGTCAAACAAGACACATAGTTAAAAGGTAATTCATAACCACTACATAACTGTAAAGACCCTGAAATTTCAAGTAATTTTTTTTCCTTAAATACTTTGGAATTTTACGAGTCTGTGGCTTCTGACGGGTTTGGATTCCGAGGCCCGTTGTGCTCGGAATCAATTTCCAAATTTTAGCTCGGGTTTGTTCAGTGAATGAACGAGTGAGTTTTTCTAACTTTTGAACCGGTGCTCGTAATTTAAATCTGAGGGCACTAGTGAACTCACAGCACTGGTAATTGCTTAATAGGACCTTTACCGAAGATGCGTTTTCATGAGAGAAGAAGTTATTTTTTTGGATTAATTCAGAGGTGAATAAAAATACGGAACAATTTTATTTTAATATCTTAAGTGGTTATTACCTACATGTGGAAGTTAGGGTGGGACCCACTAACATTATAACTACCCATGTGAGGATAAATGTGAGGTGGGGACCACACAAGCCACAACCCATCACATTCCCATAACTCTCATAAACTCCCCCTTTAAAACTTGTTAACTCCCTTTAATTAAGTAACTCTCCCTCTCTCCCTCTTTATTTCATCCCAACACACACGTTAATTAATTAATTGAAACTCTTCATTAATTAATTAAGTGTTTGAATTATGTAAATTTGAATGCATGATATGATTTAATAAAATAAGGGAAGCCTGATTTTATTTTTGGGGTTGGCATGTTGTGTTGAGATTTTGGGGAAAGAGATCTAGTTTTGTTTGAAGAACATCATCCTCAACGAAGAACGTCAACTCTTCGATGAAGAACATAAACTCGGTGACCTCGGTTTCTCCGTCCTCTTCTTCCTCTACGACAAGGGAGGAGACACCAATGTGGGAACTCGCCAATGACATCACGCCTTTCAATCTTCTCTCCGTGACAAAAAGGGGAGAGCCACTTCCTCCTTAAACGCTCTCCGTTGATGTCTACGAACCCTCATCCCATGACGCCAATGCTCGTCATATTTTTTTGAGGCAAGGGTGTGTTATGAATGAATCTTATTTCCTTATTGTTTTGTTCTCTTAAACCGCCTGATACCGAAATAATGTGGAGAGACCGGGCCAAACTAACATGGTACGATTCCTCCGCCAATTTTGTGATTGTTGGAGGTTCTTCGTGTTCTTCATGTGTGATGAACAACAGATTGTTACGAGTTCATTAAGAGAAGAAAAGATCCCAAATTGAAGACTCATCATCACGCCAACCTAGTAGAGGTGTGGCAACAATAGCAGGTGACAACTCGGGCTGAAATGGGATGGATAGTTCCTCAACCTTTCTTCAAGCGAGAATTCAAAATGTGTTATCGGAGCGGATCAGAAGCCCGAGAACGCCAGAATCAAATTTGGGACAATGGGGCGACCTAGAGTCTGATTTTTTGTGATGAAAGAACGATCGGAATGAAGAACCGCATCATGGTAGGCACGCTGGCCAGAGGCGTCATTTCTCAAAAATTACTTACTACACGGCGTGTACTCCTGGAGAACACGCCATGTAGTGCGGGAATTCTATAGATAGAGTTTCAGACGTCAAACCACTAACACACGGCGTGTGACCTTAGTCACACGGCGTGTACTCACCACACAGCAAGGAGGTGACGGCTACACGAGACTCAGCGTGTAACCCGGGAATAGACATACACGGTGTGGAGTACATGGACATGTACTCTACCACATGTCCAGACATGGCCAATGGTGCGGGAAAACCCGTATACCAATTACACGGGTTGGAGAACACGGGTTGAGACCGTGTACGGGCACATGGCCAGCGTACACAGAGCTAACCCCAAAAGTTTGGACACGGTGTGTAACTATACCACACGACATGTACATACTTTTTGCATGAATTGCCCTTCGACACAGGCTATGGTACACGGATACTACCTGGGGACTGAATACATGGCATGTAACCACACCATGCACTGTGTACTTACTTTTTACACGAACAGCCCTTCGACACGGTCATTGGTACACTGGAAGTACCTGAGGTCTAAAGACATGGCATGCAACCATACCAACACGCCGTGTACTTTTTGGAAAATGACATGGTCATCTTGTACTCAGTGTCTTGGACATGTTTGTTTGGTTTAGCCCCTATGACGTGGCAGACATTAAGATACATCAAATCTGGACTTCTTGATAGTTGATGTATCGACCCCATCTTTACTCGTAGAGAGGACCCTCCCGGAATCGAGTATGTTGTGTGCGGGAACCCTAGAGATGGCAGTGACTACAATGACGATGACGACTGTACTTGGATCCTACGTGGGTTTGGCAGTGAGGACGACTGTACTTGGATCTTCTGTGGGTTCGACAGTGATGACGACTGTACTTAGATCCTACATGGGTTCGGCAGTGATGGATACTATACTAGGATCCTACATGGGTTCGGCAGCAATAACTTCTGTACTTGGATCCGACATGGGTTTGGTAGGGGAGATGATTTAGAGGCTATATCTATCATCTCCACCCCTCTTCGTGAGTAGTATACTTGTGTGAGTTGAGTCTTGACTTTCAATCAATATCATCGATACGATTGACTTGCATTCCTGTGTAGACTGGGTTGTGCTTTCTTGTGTGTACTGGGTTGTACTTGGGCTCATGAGTTAGAGCCGAATAGGAATTGATGACTTAGGTATATGTATGGGCATACACCTAAGTATATTTAGTTGATACTCTATGTTTGTATCTTTCCTTGTGGTTTATCCTTTGTGGATTCTGGGAGACCATCGGGGGTCTCCGGGTCCCTGCTGAGTATCGTATACTCACCCCTGCATGGGCTATGCCCGCACTACATTGTGTTGGATGCAGATGACAGACAGCACTGATCGAGGTGGAGTCTTTTGGAGCGGGACGGTACATGGAGGTGGACCACTTGGCGGTATGTACACGGAGAAGACGGCCGGACCCGAGGAGCTGAGGAGACCATATGTACCCACCGTTTAGGTGGGATGGCCGAAGGACGACTCGGTGGTTGCTGATTTACTTTACTGCTGATGTAATTTCTTTTCAGTTGTTCTGTACATTCAGTTGGGTTTGTATTTTGGCCCATTTACTTTTCAACACTAACTTTTTTACTCAGTTTACATAGTGTTTACTTCATCTTGAGTTCTATGTTGTGTTTGATTACTTTTATAAATGAAATTCCTTCTCTTTTTATTGGGATTTACGCCTATGGTGATAGTCGCCAACCCCTGGCCTATGGAAGGAAGCCTTGGTGTAGTCACGACACGGGCCCCGAGGACTAGTTGTGACAAATTGGTATCTGAGGAGACTATTCTACTGCATAACTCAGGACTTTGATAAATTATTCTTAGTGAAGAAATAATGTTTAGAGTATTGACTGTGGTTATCAGTCCAGGGAGTCCAGTGTTGGTGCGGCGACCGACGTATCCATACACCAGGACCCAGACTTCTAATTTCCAACTCAATTCTCAAACACACTGATTACATGTGTGTTTCGAAAGTTTTCATTGCGATTATTTTGTGTCAACTCACCAGGTATATTGTATTAATCGGGGCTCAACTATTTCTTTTTAGGATGGCCCCACAACGGTCGCCAGCTAGGGTTCCCAGTTACGTCTGAGATGGCAGCCCACCGAGTGACAACGCCTCGGTGCAGGGTCCCATTATAGTGGAGGCAGTGGCGGTACCTCTACCTACTGAGCCACCGATGCCAACAGCCCTATCAGCAAAGAATTCACGTCACATTAGTGCGCTGCATGAGTTTCAGCGTTAGAGGCCGGCCAGGTTCCGCAGAGAGACGGACCCTCAGGTAGATGAGGATTGGTTGGAGTCTATCATTCGAGTCTTCAAATTAATAGGGACACCATCAGATCTTATGGTGATCCTTGCGGCGAGTCTTCTGCACTCAGCAGCAGGTATATGGTGGAGCATGATGCTCCAGGTGCGCGACGAGGCATCACTACATTGGACGGACTTTGAGTGCTTCTTCCTCTCGGAGTTCATTCCAGCCACCCTCTATGCAGTGTGCATCCAAGATTTACTACAGCTACAGCAGAGGATCATGAAAGTAGCTCAGTACTCAGAGAGATTTACCGACCTCTCACACTACTCCACGGACATGGTATGGGATCCATTATTCTGGGCCCGGACCTTCGAACTGGGTCTAAGGCATGAAATCAGGGCTTCCATGATCTCCCTCAACATTCTGACGTAGGCAGGAGTACTGGAGCGAGCCCTTCTGGTAGAGAGATTCCTTGCAGAGCCTACACCAGTAACAATGCCTATCACATGGCAACATGTAGAAGAGTCTTCTATAGCCAGCATTAGATAGATGGCACAGAGGTCCAAGCAGACCCGGCCATCATGTGGGCAACCTCATAATACTGGATCGTATGTGCGGGGCACACGCAGCAGAGCCATTCATACGAGAGGCAGGCAGTTCTATGCATGCAGCGAGCAGGGACACATGGATCGTGACTACCCAACCCGCCATGCAGAGGAGCAGCAGATGGTTGAAGGACCACCCAGGAAGAGGCAGAGGTTTGACCGCAGCGGTCCACAGGGAGCAGGCTGATGAGGAAGAGGAGCTGGCCGAGCAACGGGTGGTGGGAGATGTTTTGAGGTTCTTCCACCACCACAACCTGGAGGTCCACCCCAACCACAGGGAGCTGGCGGACAGAGGTTGGCTCAGCTTCACACAGTGGAGGCTTATAACCATGGTGCACCTGAGATGATTCAAGGTACAATCTATGTCAACTCCACCCTTGATTCAGTTCTGATAGACATAGGAGGGAGTCATTCTTTTATTTTTTTTTCCCTTGTTCGGAGCTCAGATATTCCGACGGAGCTGTTGGCTAGATCCTTAAGGCTAGATACTCCTATGGGAGCAGACTCGATGATTACGCACTGGTGCCTGTAGTGTGATCTTACTGTAGGAGGAGAGAGCTTCGGCTGGGATCTTCTTGTAGTGGCGTCGAGGCCTTACGACGTCGTCTAGGGTATGGACTAGTTATCGACAGTCCATGCTTAGATTGACTATTTTAGTCGCAAAGTGTGGTGTGTCCCCACAGATGGGAGCAGGTTTACCTTCACCGGCATGAAGGGAGCCTTTACAGCATAGGATAGACTTATATAGAGGATAGGGAACCCAATCACATATTAGTTGGCTAGTCTCATTCTCAAAGCAGTTGATGTGTGGAGTCTGAGTTTTCCAATTGTGGTGGATCAGTTCGCGGAAGTTTTTCCTAACGACGTTCAAGGACTACCTCCTCGCAGAGAGGTAGACTTCTATATTGACCTGTACCCCAGGACAGCCCCGATATCTACTCTAGTATATCGGATGGATCCAACAGAGCATTGTGAGCTGCGGGTACAACTGGAGGACTTGTAGGGAAAGGGATTCATCCGAACCAGTGTTTCAGTCTGGGCTTCTCCGATTTTATTTGCCAAGAAGGCTTATGGGATCTTACGACTATGTGTCGACTACCGTCGCTTGAACCAGGTGATTGTAAAGAACAAGTATCCACTTATGAGGATTGAATACCTCTTTGATCAGCTCAAGGAAGCCCAATGGTTCTCAAAGATAAACCTCATGTCAGGCTATCATTAGCTCAGAGTTCGAGACGAGGATGTGCAGAAGTAGGCCTTCAGGTGTCGGTATGGCAACTATGAGTTCTTGGTTATGACTTTCAGCATAACCAAGGCTCTAGCAGTGTTCATGAGTCTCATGAACAGGATCTTCCAGCCTTACCTCGATCAATTTGTCGTATTCTCTGTCGACGACATACTGATTTACTCGACTACTACAAAGGAGCACGCCTATCACTTATGTGTTGTACTAGACACAATCCGAGAGCACCAACATTATGGTAAGCTCTCAAAGTATCAGTTCTGGATTTGAGATGTCCACTTCTTGGGGAACGTCATCTCTGAGGCAGGAGTTGCGGTGGATCCAACGAAGATCGAGGCAGTACTAGCTTGGGAGCCACCCAGGAGCGTGATGGAGGTGCGGAGTTTCCTAGGTCTGGCTGGGTACTATCGAATATTTTTATCAGACTTCTCAAGAGTTTCAGCACCGCATTCAGCTTTGACAAAGAAGGGTAAACCCTTCGTGTGGTCAGATATATGTCAGCAGAGCTTCTAGGAGCTGAGACAGAGATTGACCAGTGCACCCATCTTGAGGCTACCAGAGGAGGGTGTAGGGTTCGTAGTTTACTGCGATGCATCAGGGACCAGAATTGGGTGTGTCTTGATGTAGGATCATGCAGTGATCACTTATGGTTCATGACAGTCGAGGAAACACAAGCCGAACTATGCTACCCATGACCTGGAGTTAGCAGCCGTAGTCTTCGCCTTAAAGATGTGGTGGCGCTATCTTATGGTCAAGCACTTTATAGTCTACTCTGACCACCAGAGTCTCAAGTATATCTTCTCGCAGAAGGACTTAAACCTGAGAGAGCATCGATGGCTTGAGTTCCTCTAAGACAATGACTTTGAGATAGTCTATACTTATGGGAAGGGGAACGTAGTAGCTGATGCTCTCAGCCGGAGATCGGGTATTCAGCAACATGGAGAGGTGACAGAGTAGCTAGTTGAATTTCAGATATCCTTCGTGGATAGAGATGGAGAATCCTTTCTATAGTCACTCACATTCACTCCCCCCTACTTTAGCGGGTCAGAGAGGCACAGCGTGGGGATGTGGACTATGAGACGCGACATGCACAGATATCCATAGGACATGCACCTGATGGATTTTTTATAGGAGGAGAGCATGTCATCCTCTTCAAGGGGCGTACCACGGTACCAGTTTCATTACAAGAGGAGGTGTTGAGGGAGTTTCACACTTCCCCTTTGGAGGTACATCCAGGAGTGGAGAAGATGTACCAGGATCTCAGACGACAGCCCTGATGGCCGAGTATGAAGAAGGTTGTGGAAGAGTTCGTTTCATGATGCCTCACCTGCCAGCAGGTGACAGCGGAGCACCAGGTACTGGCAGGCTTGGTGCAGCCCTTAGAGGTCCCAGAGTGGAATTGGGATGGGATATCCATATATTTTGTGACGGGGCTCCCATGTACTTCCAGAGGACACGACCCCATTTGGGTGATTGTTGACCGACTCACCAAGCTGGCCCACTTCCTACCTATCAGAGAGCAGGGCTCAGTGGAGAGCTTGGGATTCCTCTACATTCAGGAGATCATATGGCTTCATGGTGTTCCATCATCTATAGTCTCGAATTGAGACACTTTCTTTACTTCTCGGATTTGGAAGGGGTTGCATGAGGCATTTGGTACACAGCTATGTCTGAGCACCACCTTTCATCCTCAGACGGATGGCCAGACGGAGAGGACCATTCAGACTCTCAAGGACATTCTCCGTGCATGTGTCCTTGGCTTTGGTCGTATCTGGGAGGATCAACTACCCTTGGTGGAGTTTTCATACAACAATAGCTACCACTCAACCATCGGGATGGCACCATATGAGGCATTATTCAACTGACCTTGCAGATCACCTATGTGCTGCACTGACCCTGGGGAGTCAGCACTCATTGGACCAGAGATTGTTTAGGCTATGACGAAAAAGGTGCAGATCATCCAAGAGCAGATGAAGACTGCACAGAGCATACAGAAGTCCTATGCTGATAGGAGGCGGAGACCACTGGAGTTTGAGGATGGTGACCACGTTTTCTAATGGGTCTCACCTCGACGTGGATTACAGAGATTTGGCCAGGGCGGCAAGTTATCTCTGTTCTTCATCGGACCATTCCAGGTCCTGAGCAGGGTAGGTGAGGGGGTTTATCATTTGTCCCTTCCACCTCAGTTGCACTGGGTGCATGACGTCTTCCACATATCACAGCTAAGGAGATACGTGCACGACTTGACGCATATCATCGGCCACAGGGAGTTATACATAGATAAAGGGGAGATATTCATGGAGGTTATAGTGGAGATCAAGGATCAACAGGAGGGGGTCCTACATGGGTGGTCGATTCCTCTGGTGTACATTCATTGGCAGCACGGGAACCTCTAGGAGATCATATGGGAGAGGGAGGCTCAGATGCATGCATAGTATCCTCATTTGTTTCCCTAGTGTATGAAATAGCTTTACGGGGACGTAAAGCCCTGAGGTGGGAGTAATGTAAAGACTTGGACATTTGAAGTAAATTTTTTCCCTTAAATACATTGGAATTTTACAAGTATGTGGATTATTACGGAACTTGATTCTGAGGCCTGGTGTGCTCGTAATCATTTTCTGAAGTTTAGCTCGGGTACGTTCAGGGAAAGAACGAGTGGGTTTTTCTAAATTTTGAAACGGTGCTCAGAATTGAAATCTGAGGGCACTGGTGAACTCGCAGTGCTGGTAATTGCTTAAGACGACCTTCACTAAATATGAGTTTTCACGGGAGAAGAGGTTAATTTTTGTGGATTAATTGAGAGGTGAATGAAATTGTGGAACAATTTTATTTTTATATCATAAGTGGTTATAACCTACATGGGGAAGTTAGGGTGGGACCCACTAACATCCTAAGTACCTTTGTGAGGATAAATGTGAGGTGGGGCCCACACAAGCCCCAACCCTTCACATTTCCATAACTCTCATAAACTCCCCATTTAAAACTTGTTAACTCCCTTTAATTAAGTAACTCGACCTCTCTCCCTCTTTATTGCATGCCAACACACACATTAATTAATTAATTGTAATTCTTCATTAATTAAATAAGTGTTTGAATTTTGTAAATTTGAATGCATGGAATTATTTAATAAAATAAGAGAAGCCTTATTTTATTTTTGGGGTTGGCATGTTGTGTTGAGATTTTGGGGAGAGAGCTCTAGTTTTGTTTGAAGAACTTCATCCTCAATGAAGAACGTCAACTCTTTGACGAAGAACATTGACTCAGATACCTCAATTTCGCCATCCTGTTCTTCCTCCGTGATAAGGGAGGAGGCATCTATGTGGGAACTCACCAACGACGTCACACCTTTGAATCTTCTCTCCATGAAAAAATGGGGAGACACCACTTCCTCCTCAGACGCTATCTGTCGACATCTACGAACCCTCATCCCACGATACCAATTCCCATCATCTTTTTTTGAGGTAGGGGGTGTTATGATTAAATCCCTTTGCCTTCTTGTTTTTTTCTCTTAAACCACCTGCTACAGAACTAATGTGGAGAGGCCGGTCCAAACAAACATGGTCTGAATCCTCCGCCAATTTTTTGATTGTTGGAGGTTTATTGTGTTCTTCATGGGTGATGAACAACAGATTTTTTCGAGTTCATTAAGCGATGAAACGATCCCAAATTGAAGACTCATCGTCAAGAAAACCTAGCAGAGATGCGGTGACAATAGCGGGTGACGGTTCGGACCGAAACGGGATGGACTATTCCTCCACCGTTCTTCGATCAAGAATTAAAAACATGTTTTCGGAGCCGATCGGAAGCCCGAGAAAGCTGTAATTGACTTCGGGACAATGTGGAAACCTAGAGTATGATATTTCGTGATGAAAGAACGATCGTAATGAAGAAACACATCAAGGGAGGCGCGATGGCCATAAGAATCTTTTCTGGAAAATTCCAGACTACACGGCGTGTACTCCTGGAGAACATGCTGTATAGTTAAGGAATTATGTGGCTAGAGTTTCGGAGGTCATATGACTAACACACAGCGTGTCACCTCTGTCACACAACATGTACTCTCCACACAACAAGTAGGTGGAGGCTACACAAGACTCGGCATGTAACCCGGGAATACACGGACATGGTGTGGAGTACACTGGCACGTACTCAACCACACAGATCGACATGGAGAATGGTGCAAGTTAACCCATCTGCCAATTACACGGGTTGGAGAACACGGGTTGAGGCCATGTACGGGTAGATAGCCAGCGTACACTGTGCCGACCCCAGAAGTTTGGACATGGCATGTATCCATACCACAAGTCATGTACATACTTTTTACATGAATAACCCTTCGACACGGGCTGTGGTACATGGACAATACTGGGGGACTGAAGACACAGTGTGTAACCATACCAAATGCCATGTACTTACTTTTTACATGAAAAACCCTTCGATTAAGGCCGTGGTACATGGGAAGTACCCGAGGATTGAAGACATTGTGTGTAACCATACCAACATGCCATGTACGTTTTGGAAAATGACTTGGTCATCTTTTACTCAGTGTCTTGGACACGTTTGTTTGGTTTAGCCCATATGATGTGGTAGACTTTCGGGATAGATCAAATCTGGACTTCGTGATAGTTGATGTATCGTCCCGCTCTTTACTCGTGGAGTAGACCCTCCCTGAATCGAGTACGCTGTGTGCGCGAACCCTACAGCTGGCAGCGACTATGACGACGATGACGATTGTACTTGGATCCTACGTGGGTTCGGCATCGAGGACAACTTTACTTGGATCCTCTTTGGGTTTAGTAGCGATGATGACTGTACTTGGATCTTATGTGGGTTCGGCAGTGATGGTTACTGTACAAGGATCCTACGTGGGTTCGGCAGCAATGACGTCTGTACTTGGATCCTTCGTGGGTTCAGTAGGGGAGTTGATTCATATGCTACACCTATCATCTCCACCCCTCTTTGTGAGTAGTATACCTGTGTGAGCTGAGACTTGACATTCAATCAATATCATTGATATGATTGACTTACTATCCTGTGTGGACTGGGTTGTGCTTTCCTGTGTGTACTGGGTTGTACTTGGGCTCGTGAGTTGGAGCCGAACTGGAATTGATGACTTCGGTATATGTATGGGAATATACCTAAGTAGAGTTAGTTGATACTTTGTTTTGGTATCTTTCCTTGTGGTTTTTTCTTTGTGGATTCTGGGAGACATTTGGGGGTCTAAGGGTCCCTACTGAGTATCGTATACTCACCCCTACATGGGCTATGCCCGCACTATGTTGTGTTGGATGAAAACGATAGACAACACTAATCGAGGTGGAGTCTTGTGGAGCGGGATGGTACCTGGAGGTGGACCACTTGGTAGGACGTACATGGAGCGGATGGCCAGACCCGAGGAGCAGAGGAGACCATCTGTACCCACCCTTCAGGTGGGACGTCCAGAGGACGACTCAGTGGTTGCTGATTTACTTTACTGCTGTGGTACTTTCTTTTCATTTGTATTGTACTTTCACTTGGGTTTGTATTTTGGCCCATTTACTTTTCAGCACTTATTTTTGTACTCAGTTTACATAGTTTTTACTTCAGATTGAGCTCTATGTTGTGTTTTTTTTCTTATATAAAGTAAATGCATACCCTTTTTATCAGTATTTATGCCTTTGGTGCTAGTTTCCAGCCCTAGGCCTATGGAAGGATGGTTTGGGGTAGTCATGTCATGGGCCCCGAGGACGGTTCGTGACAATAAAAACCATAGGAATTCAACTGAAATATTCTAGGAAGCACTCATACGGGATAGCACACACCTAAGTCTGATAGCACTAATCATGTCCATTTAAGAGGTGATTATCATCAGGTCTCAACATGAGAAAGATACACTGATATATCTGAAGAGATATGTGATACAACAGATGTTGATCATATATAAAGACATGGGGTGATACTGACAATGCAATCCTGATTAACCTACTAAGTTCAGGATCGGTACCCGCATAGTGTTGGTCACATCTATACTGATAACCCCACCTAAGGAACGAAGAATTAATATAGGAACCTACTCTGGGCTTTTCATGGAATTCCAAAAACGCGATCCATGAAGTCATACAAAATGGATCATAGTCCTATGAGTAGGAAATGATTTGTACATACCTTTATAAAAATGATAAACAGAATGAATACTAATGAAACTTTTACAATATGGAGAGGAAGAGATAATCTAGCCATGTAGAAAGGGGTACACAACGTGTAGTAGGATCACATGATGTGTACTCTGGACCTAGGTACTACCCATGTACAATGGCCTGTGTCATTCCAAATCATGTCATGTATAAGATGGGTACACATCGTGTAGTAAGGTTTACATGCCATGTCCTTCCATTTGGGGTACGTCCATGTGCTTTGGCCATGTTCCAGTACATTGTATCATCCCATGTATGCATGAACATGTACCAATACATTGTTCATCCTGTGTAATTGGTCTAGGCCATGCTGTGTGTGGGGGGGAGTACATGTTGTGTAGTAAACCCATGTACTCCACCCCATGTCCAATTACATTCCATGTAAATGTCGAGTTACCTGGGAGAGGTAACACACTGTGTGAAGGGTTCAGACATAGTGTGATTCATATATTTTTCCTAAAACACTAGATACTGCAAGGGTTCCCCCATACATCATGCAATCCCGATAACACACCATGCTATTCATGAATTTCTAAAATCACTCAAAATTCTCCAGTGCTCCTCCTCCAATGTTGGACTTTAATCAACTGATTGATTCATCATGAAACTGATGATCTAATCCGATCACGTCATTTTATATCCCAAACAAAACATTTACTCTTTTGATCTAGTCATGAAATGGATTAAAAATGTTCGCACTTTATTCCACTGAAGAATGTCGAAGAACATTGATTTGGGGATTCACTGTCAACCAAATCACTCCATGTATATCGTCAAACCTCCATCATAATTTTCCAATACTATATCTATGATACTGAATTTTTGATCCAATAATTGGGTTCACAATGATTAATTTATCAGGATGTGCTGAGTCATGGTCTTGTAGAAGAATGCTTGCGTTGAACGATGAATGGGGTAGAAAAACACAATAATCAAATAGAGGAATGAAACTCAATAGATTTTCATTTCGATCATGATCTTCTTAAATATGAAAAAAAAATTAACAAATAAAATAATCGTAGCAACAATCTCTCATCAAATACTG
Source organism: Viscum album (assembly GCA_963277665.1). Classification (NCBI taxonomy): domain Eukaryota; kingdom Viridiplantae; phylum Streptophyta; class Magnoliopsida; order Santalales; family Viscaceae; genus Viscum; species Viscum album. The sequence continues at coordinate 136,585,417 of OY728162.1, forward strand.
CAAATATCATCCCTTCTTTTGAGTATGATCGATCTTCAAGATAATATATTCATTGATTAGTCTCTGTTCACCATAGGAATAAAGAATAGGAAATTCAAATAAAAATAACACATCCTATATGGATTTGGATCCCTTAATGGTGAATATCAGTAACCACATCATTACTATTGTTGATATCTACCATGAATGGTGTTTTTCAATCATTGATATGATGTTATGTGATCGCCTACTGAGATTTCTCCATATCTCTCTATCCAAGGCCTCTAAGAGATTTTAGGTTTATGAAGCCAACCCTGGATTTCTACCAAGGGGATTATTTAATATAAACCTATCATTTCGTCACTACAATGATGAAATAAAAATAAAATAAATTTTTATCAATTTATTTTATTCATTTAAAATGCCTACGATGACATTCTACAAATCATCTAGACTAAAAAAATTAGTTCATACCTAGGGTAATTTCATTGTTCTGGGCATAATGATTTCTTCAGATTTTTAATCTGGGAACTTGTTTATAAGTTATTTTACATTTTCAGGAAAATATGAGTGTGTTCAATTTAATATTTTTTAATATTTATCAAAAAATTGTTCTTGGCATACCAGGCCTCATAATCGCATGTCATCTCATCAAATGGTCTTGAATTTAATCCATATAATATTTAAAAATAATACATGGAAAATATAAAACTTTACATTCTACCCACCTTGGGTATTTTCACCCTTGAAAATCAAAAACCAAGGCTACTTAAAAAAAATATGTCACTATTTAGCATGAATATGCGCTTCCCTCTCCCAAGTGATCCCATAGATATTCTGAGGCTTCCACCATACACGCACTGAAGAAATCGATCACCCATGAATGATACTCTCTTGCTGATCCTTGATCTCCATTAGGTACTCAAAAAAAGTTTCTCCATACTCAATGTCCATCTCTCCCCAGTTGATGACGTGTGATGGGTCTTGAACGTACCTCCTCAATAGTGACACATGGAAGATAATGTGCACCGGTCTAACTGAAAAGACATAGATAGGCTATATTCCACCTCGCCAACTCTACATTGTATCTGAAAAGAGCTGATAAAACTCATATATGACTTCCCTCCATGGATAAATTACTATAATCCATGTCAATTTGAAACTCATGTGAACACGTAGACAACTTCCTCATGCTCCAAAGGCCTCCAACTCTTGTCTACCTAAGACATCTGATGGCTCGGTGAATTCCAAATCAACTCCTAGATAATATACCCTTTATTGATAGTAATTCACATCAACTTTGGGCCCAAGGGCGCTAAATCTCTTGGGTCAGTCAAGAAATGTTGTGACCTAAATGGTCACCTATACAAGTCCTTGAATAGTACCATTCCAATGGGGAATTGGTACCTATTATTGTAAGAAAACTACACCAGTGGTAGGTGATCCTCCCAACTACAAACAGAGTCTAACATGCAAGCCCGAAACATGTCCTCTACTAACTAAATGGTCTGCTCCATCTAGCCTTACATTTGTGGGTGAAATGAAATCATGTAGCATAAATATGTCCAAATATCCTCCTACAATAACTTACACAAATGAGATGTAAAACATGAATTACGATATGAATTGCTCATTAATGAAACATCATTGAGTAAAAATATCTCTGACACATAGATGCATCCCAAGCTCTCTACTAAAATCTATTCTCAAATATCTAGGAAGTGGGATGACTTTACGAGTGAGTAAATGATCACCCAGATGGTATTTTGTCTCCTAGAAGTGCATTGTAAACATATCACAAAGTCCATTAATATCCCATCCCACTTCCATTCTAGCACCTTAAGGGGTTGATCAAACTTGTTGAAACCTATTGTTTACCCTACACTTTCTAACAGGTAAGAAATTGTGAAACAAACTATGCCACACTCATCTTCATCCATGGACAACAAAACTAACATCGTTGGACTTGGTACATTTTCACCACACCTGGGTGTACTACTAAAGGGGACGTTTGAAACAACATCAAGACCTCCTCCCACAACATCCTTAGAACTACTATGTGTTCTCTAAAGATAAAGAAGTGCTCCCCACATTTTTATTATCCATCAGTACTATTCTAGGGATAAATTATGTCATTTTGGTTATTATGTTCATTATAACCATTTTGTGCCTCTCTAAATCATTATAATAGTGGAGGGGTAACTACCATCAACTATATGTAAGATTCTACATCTCCATCCATAAGGGATAACTGAAATGAGGCCAATTGTGAACTAGATATCCTTCTCTGTGAATCTTTCACCATGTTACCCTTCCTAGATGTATAGAAAATATCAAAGCCATAGTCTTGGAAGAACTCTAGACAATGCCTCTATCTTATGCTTGGAACCTTTAGAGAGGATATATACTTGAGACTCATGGGATCAAGCTAGACGATAAACCACTCACCCATCAGGTAGTGTCTCCACAATTTGAATGTAAATACTACCACTAATACCTCAATATCATGATTTAAATAATTTTTCTTGTGTGGTGTCAAATGGAATGAACCATATGCAATCAAGGGTTGACTCTAAATAAAGATATTACCAAGCCTGGTTCATGATTCATCACATAAAACTACAAACATGACACTCTACTCTGGAAATCTCAAGATTAGAGAACCCATCAAACTCTACCAGAACTACCGAAATGCCTAGTGTCACATTTCTCTCCACACTAGCAGCTTCCCCTTTCAAGTCAAATATTTATTAGTTCTAATATCCTATTTAAATCATGTATGAATCTCTTATAATATCCTAGTATGTTAATGAGGATTCACATATTCTCCACATTAATAAGTGGATCTCAGGCTAACACTACGTTGACCTTTGTTGGGTCAACTTCCAATACATCCACTGAGATATTGTGTCCTATAAAGTGGAATACCTAAATCCAAAATAGGAACTTTCAGAATTTCCCATAGAGTTGGTTCTCCCGAATTACATCCAAAACCATCCTTAAGTGTCTTATGTGTTCCTCCTTCTATGTGGAGTACATAAAAATATCATTGATGAAGACTATAATGAACTGGTATAAAGAAGGCAGAATGATCCCCTTCATGAATCCCATGAACACTTTTGGGAATTATTCATTTGAAAAGTAATCAACATGTACTCATAGTGATCATAACAACATTTAAATGTAATCTTTGGTATATCATCATCTCATACTCGCAACTGGTGATAGCCTGATCTAAGGTCAAAATTCGAGAACCATCATGACTATTTGAACTGATCGAAGTGGTAATCAATCCTAGGTAATGGATAATTTTTCTTCATATTCACTTGGTTCAATCATTGGTATTCTACACCCATCCTCAAGCTCATTTATACCTTTTTGGAAAACAAAACCAAGGTTTCCCAAGCTGAAACAATGGGTATCATGAATCCCTACCTCTATTAGTCCTCCAACGGCACCCTCAGCTCCTGTTTCTCTATAAGATAAATCTGATATGATTGTACAGATATCGGTTCGGTCTTGGGGTTTAAGTCAATAAAAATGTCTATTTCCCGGAAAAGAGGTCATCCTAGAATACCTTCAGGAAATATGTGCTCATACTATTCCACCACTATAGGAAACCGGATGCTCATAACAACTGATGTACCAATGATTGGGATTGACAACTAATATATAACCAGCTGCACACTCTAATGCATAATTCCATCATGTGCTTCATGGGGTTCCTTTTCACCAAAAAAGGTAATATGTGTTCCATCACAGAGACACATCGCACCCTTCACCTAAAACAGTCAATCAGGGCATGGAATATAGATAACCAATCCATACCATGAATTAAATCATAAGGACTTGATGTTGTCTCTTCTTGGGTGGTCCAACCATGGTGTCCCTATAAGTGGTACAGTGGGTCGGAAAATCTAAAGGGAGATGTCCCATGCCATCTCATGAATACGACCACCTATCTCTATGCTGACTAGACCCACCCTATGAGCCCTGAACTGTATATCCTCTATCCGGAGTCCTCCTCTGGAAACATCCCCCAAATTTAGTTCCCTGATACTGACTTTAGATCCCTACTACCAAGGTCTCTCCTCCTCATAAAATGATGGTTATCACTGGCTATATCTTCTCAACCAAGAGTCTTTTGATCACCATGTAATGCTCAAGGACTTCAGTATACGTTAAATTGAACAGATGGATAACATTGGTACAAATTTCTTTTTAAAAACTTTATAGAAGGTCTAATACTTAATGTACTGATCTCGAACAATATCCATAGAATACTTGTAAATCATGGTAAAGCTCGATGAATAATCAGGCACTATCATGATACCCTAATAGTGCTGAAGAAGCTCCTGAATAAGCATAGATTTCAGTGTAACTTGTGAGAACTCCCCTATGAATAGAAGCTTGAAATCTTCCTATGAAAGAGTCACCTCTTCATGAGTCTAAATAGAAAAACTCCACCAAAACCTCACTAAGACATTTAGAAGGATCACTGCTAGGACCACTATCTGATCTGCTGGTGTTCTAACGAGAAACAAAACATAGGTCACTACCGCAAGACAATCCCCAGCCACATCTGTGTCGGTATTGCCTTGAAACCTGATGTGTATTTATCACTAAAACTCATGATGTGAACTAATACAGTGCTCGGCATCCACTAGTACAGTGGGTACAACATAGTGTTTTAAAGGTGGTGGTATGGTTGGTGCACCACCTAGAGGTGGCATTTGGCGATTTGGTCCATGTATCAATGCCTTTTCACCGGGGGGTCATCCTCATGATCAAGATGAAGAATCCTAGATGGTATGTCTCACAGAGGCATCCTATAAGAAAACAATATACACCACAGTCAATGACTATATTTAGACAGAAACCTCAAGAAGTACATATGAACCACAACCCATTATAATAGGATGCATGTACTATTATTTTCCCAACAACTAGTGTTTTCATATATCAAGTTAAAAAAATGTTTTTAGAGTCCTGGTGCATGGATACATCATAAGGTGAACCAACACAAGAGTCCCTGTCTCAAAATACAAACATAAAACACCTAACACTATTATGTCAAACAAGTCTCACAAACTCCTGGATCTAAGGTAGAACCGACCACCTTTGATTCCACTTTGTCATAAAATGTCATAGTCCGGCATGTGTCGCAACTCCCAAATCCCTCTTCCAATAGGCCATGAGATGGTAACAAGCGATGAGTAATCATATCACTATCATGAGAATAATTTTCTTTTTACGTGTATGCATGCACAAATCTCCATGCCCAGAAAATGATGAAATGTAAAAACTACAAAGTAAAAAAATACATGCACACCATTATATTGCACAACCAGAGTATGATAGATTGTAAATTAAAGAATATTTTTCCACAATTCAAGACCATAAAAAATATTTGTTGACCACAAGTCCATTTTGTAAGAAAATGGTACTAAAACTACTATCTTAAATAATAGGAACACACCTTGGTCTATCTGGTCTCACAAAGCACTGGATGGTCCTCATCCGCCTTGGACTCTATAAAAGGGTTGATCATCTTCACATGACATGACACATATAGGAGAATCACATGCATGGGTGAGTATATCAATACTCATTAGGAAACCATGAACCCATGAAGAAATGAAATAATGGAAAGAATAGTCATCTCTACACAGTTATATGTCTATAACACATATAATAAGAATATCAAGATATACTCAAAAAAGACAATCAGTCTATAGGTAAGTCACAACCACTTCATACCAACCCTCGATATTTAGCTCAAAAATTATATGAATAACTCTTCTAGGAGTACACACTCCTGAGTTTTATGGCAATAATGACATCTATCTTATTGATGTTTCTCATCAAATCTCACCATGAGGAAGATAAATTGAAAGATATAAAGAAAGATACGATGCAATAGATCAGGATCACAGCATGGTCCATGGCATGATACTCACAAATCAATCTAGATTAATCCTATAATTAGAGGATCAGCGCTCGTGTAGTGTTGGTCACGTCAATAATGAGAACCCCACCTTGTTCATAAAGAATTAATAGAGGATCCTACTCTGGGACTGTCTAGATATTCCAAAAAATCTATCTAGGAAATCTTATTGAAGGGATCATAGTCCTATGAGTTAGAAATGATTCATACCTACCATTAAGGAAATGAAAAAGGGAATGAACAATAATGAAAATTTTCCATGATATATAGGAAAATAGAATCAAGCGTTGTTACTATATCCCTTGACCCTAGGTACTTCTTGTGTACAACGGTCTGTGTTATTCAAAACTGTGTTGTGTAGAAGATGGGTACATGACATGTAGTAAGGGTTACATGTAGTGCCCTTCCATATGGGCTCTTTCCGTGTGATCTATTCATGTTCTAGTACATGGTTTCATCTCATGAATTCCTTCTCATATATCAGTACACAGGTTATCCCTTGTAATTGGTCCATGCAATGCCGTGGGGGGTACACTCTATATAGGCAACCCGTGTACCACAACCTATGTCTGTGTACATCTCATTGACTTGTTGAGTTACCTATGAGAGGTCGCATGCCATGTTACCCTTAATATTATCCTGAAACCCTAGCCACTAAAAGTGGCCCCACACACCGAGTAATCTGGATTACACGTTGTCTGGTTTACGATTTTTCAGAATCTCTCGAACTTCTCCCATGCACCTCCATTACTATCAGACATAAATATGTTGATTGATTCTTTATAAAACTAAATAACTAATCCCATATGTTCATTCCATATCCCAAATAATATGTTTCCTCTTCTAATCTGGTCACAAAACTGATTAAAAGGACCATTCTTCGTTCCACCGAAGAATGTCGAAGAATGAGGATTTGGGGATTAACCATCATCTAAATCACACTTTCTTGATCATCGCACCTCCATTGTATTATACCAGTCCCATATATGTGATATCAATTCATTTCTTAAAGAATCTATTGTACAATGATCGATTTATCAGGATTTGTCGAGTCTCAGGCCAATCAAATAATTCTTTTGATGAAATATGAATGGGGGGGAGAAAAGAATAAAAATCAAAAATTGGTACAAACCTCCATAAATATTACTCTTAACCTTAATCCCTTGTTGTTAACATGAAAATAAAATAAATAGAGTATTAACAACATCAATATCCCATAATATCTCGTAAATATCAACACATCCCACAACTATGATAGATTTGTGTGATAATCTATTCTTGGATTTGTGCACATTTGTCATAGGAATTAAGAATGGGAAAGAAGCATCGAAATAAAGAATACCACTTGGATTTGGATCATTATCTGATGAAGATTTTTCACCAGGTCATTGACATTGACAAGGTTTACCATGAATGGTGTTCTTTGATCTGTGATCTGAATTTCTATCATCGTCTGCCAAGAGGATTTTTCCACATATCTCTCTCTTATGGGCCTCAAAGGGATTTCAGTGTTATGATCCTAACCCCAGACTTATAACAAATGTTTTATTTAAAAAAACATGTTTATTCATCACTACATTGGTTATATAAAAATAAAATAAATTTTCATCAATTTGTTTATGCCTTTAAAATGTCTGTGACAAATTTCTACAACTTACTCATGACGAACAATGTTAGGTCACACCTAGGGTAAAGTCGATGTTATAAACGCAATGGTGTCCCTATTTTTCTGCTCTGGGAAACCATTTATATGTTATTCAAATTTTCTGGAAAATAATGTGTACATGTTGTTTAATATTTTTAGTGTTTTTCAAACAATTTTTTTGGGAACACCGGGATTCAGAATCGCACGCCGTCTGAACGACTCATCTTAAATTTAATCTATATAATATTTGAAAATTATAGAAAAAAATCAAGGGAACTAAAAAGTTTCATTTGTTTTAAAGATTAATAGAACATATTTTTATCCATTAATACAATTTATTTTATTTTAATCAATTTAAATTTGAAATTAATTATTAAAACATAGAAAACATTCATACTTTTTTACATTAAAAAACCCGTAGTTTTGTCCCACATACAGGAATAAATTTGAGTCAATTTAAGACACTTATATGATTGAAATTTGTAATAATGGATTCCATATTTGGAATCATTATAATATTTAATTTCTAATAAGACAAACAAATTATAAAAAATATTACAGAAAGTTATTTAAATTAAATGCATTGATTAATGTTAAATTATGATTAATAAAGGATGAAACATAAACCTTAAAGCCCAAAACGGACTATAAACATATAAAAATTATACTTTCTATCCAAATTTTGACCATATCCTCCCTCAAATATAAATTTTACCATTATTTAAGCCACTTACACTGTAAAAATTTGCATGGAATTCTTTTTTAGATATATTACAAGAGTGTCACTCCTCCTCTATAAAAGGGTACCACTTCTCATTATTCCTCACAGCTCTCAAACAACTTAGGTTCAGAAAAGATCTTCCCAAATAGCTTCCCAGCATCCATCCTCTCTTCATTTAAGCATCTCTTTAGGAAAAAATTCTTCCATGTAAGTCTTTTTGTATAAACTAAAAGGAGTTACCCAATTCTTAAGGTATTCATTTTCATCAATCACTTTTCATTCAATTACTTCTCTCCCTCCTCAATTATTCTTCTTTAATTTTTTAACTTTTAATATCCTATAGTTATTCGTGACCAATTTCAATTATTAGTACCATTTTTACATACTTTTGTACTCAAAAAATTTTGAAAATTCATTTTCAAAAAACTCAACTTTATTACTCTCTTTAGTAAGGGATCATGTTTTCTTAAAAAAACCTTGTTTTATTAAAGTGTTTTAAATAATGTTTCTAAAATTATTTGTTCAATAAAATTTACCCTTTTATTATTTTACTAGTATTTTTTATAGAATATTATTTTCTCATTCTGAATAACTCATTTTTCATACCTTTTTACCATGGAAAATAAATTTTATATTTACATTGAATAAGTGTGACTTTGGAAGCCCATGAGCTTGGTCAAGTCCATAATATTTTCTTTAGATGTGATTTTATAGATAAATCATCAATGTGGGAATTTATACCATTTCAAATGTTAGTAAACATTGAGAACATTAATGTAATATATTCATTAGAATACAAAGAAAAATATTTCAAATATTGGCGATGTATATACAATATCATGTTTTTAATTTAAAAATACCTTTGTGTGTGCATTATAAAAATTTCTTTATTTCATAATCCATTTTTCCAGATAGAACATATTTTAAATCATTACTATCACGATCAAATTGCATGGAATTTGTAGAATTGTAATTAAAATAAATGATAATTACATCTTTTGGAGTCTATTTTTCCTTATATTTTACAGTTGGAACATACTAATGCATTTTCACTTTCTAGACTGAGTAAATAATACTACTAGGAAATTTGAAACTCGATTATTCCAGTAAGAGAAATATGTTCCATCAATAACTGGTGCATGTCAATAATAATTATATTCCATCATAAATAGATAAATCATTAAAGTTGATTTATATATAAAAAACCCATTTTTGGATAAAACATGAAATTGACGGAAAATTTTGATAAAAAAATTCAACCCTATAATACTAATTGATTGTATCAGGGAAAAAATATTTACAAAAGTAAATTTCGAAATTAATCAAAAAAAATTAAAAAAAAATTAAAAAATATACTTTGATAGTAATTTTGTGATAGAGATAATATGAAAAGAGGTCGTTGAATTTCCATTTTTAAAATCATATAAAAATTAAAAGGTAAATTTTAAATTAAAACAATTAAGAAAGAATATACTATGAAATCTATTGAACATTTTTTTATTACAATCTATATTTTAAATTAAATATCGATGTAATCTAATCTTGTATACCATTGAATGAAATTTATGAAAGAATATTAATCGATATAAAACGATGAAATATAAAGAAAATGAGAGAGAGAAAAATTGATAACAATTTTACTAATAGTTCGAAAAGATCTCACATATCTACACCCCTTTATTTGAGAGATACTTCTTATAAATAACTTACCATGGTTTTAATAGAGACCCAAAAAATCACTTCTCTTGGTTTTAACAGAGACCTAGAAACCAATCATTCCATAATTTTAATAGAAAACCAATAAAAAATATTCCATTTGTTTTAACAGATACCCAGGAACCAAATAGTTAAGGAGATTGAAGAAAAGGTAGACTTTATATATTTTATTCATAATAAATCAAATCTCTTATCACTCCTCGTGTATGGAGACAAATAATTATTGAGAGATAGATATATGTGTGAGAAAATTTAGATTTTGAAATGAAGAATAAATATTTGATAGTATGGATTAGGAAAGGCATATAGGATGGGAATCTTGAACCAATTTGAGAGTTGGTACATAAGAAAATTATTGACAGTATTTGATGTTTAATATCTAGTCATCCATGATTATCTATTTATAGGCTCAATATGATTTTGAAGTCCAAGTATTTTGGCCAATCCAATAATAAGTGAGTCAATAAATTTATGATAATAATAAATTCATCTAGTATGGTTCTAGTATGGTTTATGTATCTCTCTATATGATTCCACCAAGTAGTCGGTGTATACAGAGAGTGATATGGTAATAATGAAACTCCACCAACATTTTGGTGCACTTAAACTATGTTGCTATTGTAGTGTTGTTGGATTTAGAAAATTCATTATTACTTTATAGTGAGTTGGTGCACTCCAACCATCTTATTGGTACATTATTGATATATTTAACATGGATGTTATCATTAAATCCCACATTGAACCCATCTTAATGATGGGTGTTTTCCTATCAGTATAAAACAATAATCATTATACACACACCTAAAAAGATGAATCCATTTAAAAAACAATAGTGTGTTTGTGATAATTAAAAAAATAACAATATCATAATCAACAAAAAATTTACTAAAATATCATAATTCTATGAATTCTATTAATATACTACCTTGAAAAAAATCGTAATTATTCCATGAAACATTAATTCAGATATTCTTTTAAACAAATAATATGAATCAAGAAAAATATTACACAACATATCATTTAAAACTTATGTTCACCAATAAATTTACGATATCAATGGAGAATAGAATATAATTTATGGAACCCATAAATTATCATCCACATAGATATTATATATCTTAAAACATAACTGAAATAAATCAATAACATGAGTTTTAACTAATAATGTGGTTTTTCAATAGGCACACCATCCTTGAAATATGTAATCCATTAAAAATATTTGGTTTTATACTAAAGATATAATATTATACCCCACAAAATAAAATGAGATCCTATTATCAAAATCATCCATTAAATTATTAAATTCTACAAGTTCTATGCCACCACAGACATAAGATGATGAAGATATAATGGGGAAACAATAATTAATATTGAAAATAAAAAGTAGAGAGGGATCACATACTTGTACTAAACGTGGATTTTTTTTTGAATAGTTTCACTATTTAATTAAGTGTAGAGGAAAAGAAGGTGAGGTTTGATTAGGGATAGAGACATAAAAGGATTCTATAAATCAAGGGGGATATGAGGAATCCCAAACTAATCCATATTTTAACATATAAAAAATATGATTTTTAAAATCAACATGCTTTCATATTATAGTAACACATATAGGAAAAATAAATCACAAATACTAGATATTTGGGTTTATAATGGCTGATTTTGTTTCAGGGTTTTACATAACATGTTCTAATATTGAAAATCTCAATTGAGTACCTAAATGATGGCCTTCATGAATATTACCATATCAAATTAATATTATTTGATATTTTAAATTAACTTTAATTCTCATAGATTACAAAATTTTATCTTCCTGAGAAGAATACCCATATACTTATGTGTATATATCACATGATATTCAAACATCATTGGTGTTTATTCTGAAATATGTCTTCAAGATCATAAGATAAATGAGTAAGAATATTTTCAAAACAAATTCAAGTTCTCATTATAGTGGTAACTATTAAAACACTTTAATTTGAAAAATAATGAAATGAAATTATATCATTAATTTCACATAGAAGAATACTAATCATGTGATAACATATTTATTATTATTAATATTATAGTAAACTAAATTACTCAGTCATCCAACTGTTAGGAACCAACTATCACACTGTGATATTATTTTTCCGAATTATTTTAATGATTCATTATTTTTTTCCCTTTTTATTGATTCTTTACATTATTTAACGTGGAATTTCAGGATTTTGACGTTATTGTAATAATTTCATGGTCGAAACACAGTTAGAGGTAACAATTCGACCTACCCATGATAACCTTAAAATTAATTATCCATGTTTTTCTAAAATTGGTGCACGTTTTTCTTAAATAGGAGGTCAAATCATGTGAATTTAATAGTTTTTTCAATAATGGGTCCATTGTTTACATATGGTTTAGTAAACTATGAATCAAAACCAGGATACCGTTCTAGGTTTTAAAGAAAATGAAATTTTTAATTTACATACTAGTGATTTTATCTCCCTCACCCCCGTTATCCGTATTTATATACATTAATGCATGTATATCTTATGGTATCCCAAGATGTGGCTCCCCCCATTGATTTATTGGATCTACCTTCTCCAAGTGGATTTTTAAGGTTAGATTCTATTTTCCAGTCCATCTATCTTCTTCTTCTACATTCCTTATGATATCTTCTTCTTCTCAACTTCTGAGGTTATAATGGCCAAACTCTATGTTATGGGATTGGATTTATTTTTGGAATTTATTATTTAGGTATTATAGAACTCATATTGAAATTTATTCTTGTATCATTCATCAAAGGAGAGGAGTTTCCATTGGTTTATGGTAGGTTTCTCCTTAGATATTCATTTAAAAATTAAAACCTTGACTTCTTCAGTTTTATGACACGTTAAATAATTTTAAATATCATTAATTAAGATATTCCAAAATAATATATGGTTATTATCCATTTTTATAGATTTTAATGTCTTGTAGGAAAATAAATTCAATGTCACTTGTGTCTATTATAGTCCAAACCGACTTCTAAAATCCTTAATGTGTTTGATAAAATGAATCAAAAAATTCATATATGTAATATTATTTTAAAATTAATTTTATGTTACAAAATTAATTTATAATGGTTATTAATAAAAATAAATTTTTAATTCAACTTACTTTAGAAACTAAATGGTGAAATTTATAAGGGTTTTATGGATTATAGAGCATCGATGTACTTTGGTTATTATTTTGAAATTCTCATTCTTCATCATGATTTCAATAATGAATAGTGATATTATAAATGATGTTTTTGTTTTGTATTAATTTTATCAAATGTTTATTTGTTGGTTATTGAGTTTTATTTTGGTTTAAAAAATGTCTATTTTATTTTACTATTTCAAATTTTTTATTTAAAGAGTGTTTCCATTTAATAAACACTTTTTTAATGATTTAAGGACTATTTTGAAAAATATAAAAAATAATGAATAAATATATCAAGTAGGTATCAATACCTGGTTATAATTTAAATAATAAATTTAAATTTATCCCCTATTTATTACTATTCTAAAATTTATGGGTATACCAAAAGGGTTCTGTTTGGTGAAACGTGTCTGGTTAAGCGAGAAATTTAATAGAGGGTAGGTGAGTTGTTGTTTTTTTTAATTTTTGGAATTTATTTTTTCTGAATTTATAATTTTCATACTCCAAATTTTTTGACTATCATGGGTACATATTAGTATGGTAGAGAATTCTAAGATAGTATGGTCAGTCATGGTGCATCGTACATAGTTTTGACATAAATAAGCACTTTTATGTTATTGATTAGAATTAAATTTATCATATAAACCATTTATCTAAGAATTGATATTTCAATTTCTAGTGTATTTATATAGTTTTTATGATGGTTGAATAATTTGGATTATATATGATTCTAGGTTCCCTTTACTATAACTTCCATGATACCACATCCATTAAATTTTTCACTTTTTTGTTTTTTCCCTATTTTTATATTTAGTTATTATTTACATTTTTATATCTTCCAATCACTTTGGATATAATTGATTATTAAATTTAGCATTTCAATATTTTTTTATTGATTTTTTATCTAATTATATTTATATATAGTTTCTTATATATATATTCATTTCAAATATAAATGTTTTATTATTTTTTTAATGATTTCATATATGTTAAAAAAATAGTTTATATGTTAGTTTTCATTATTTATTTTTCATTAATTTATTTATTTTAAAAATTCCATTCTTTCAACAGTTATCCTTATTTAGATATCCATACACTCTTAAAATATAATTAAATATTGAGTTGGTTTAAATGGGAAAATAATTTTTTTTAATTAATATAAATATCTAAGATATTCAATGTTTTTTATTTAATAATGAAATGATTACATTTATAAATTTAATTTTATACTTGGATAAATATTTTTAAAATTAATTAATATTATTGGGGTGTGTGTATGTAACATACAAGGCCTTTTTTCTCACACCAATATACATTTTGGGTTCTATTTAGGTTTTTATTATTATATGTCTCAACATATGTGATCTTATTTAGAAAGTCCCCATGTTTTGATCTTGGTGATGATTTTGTATCATGGTTGTGGGTTATGAGGATATTGTTTTAAATTTTTTGTATTTTGTTTTTTCTTTTAATTGTTTTATTTCTGATGTTTCATCCACCGTATCCTCTGTGTACAATGGGTTTTCCTTCTCATTATATTGATGTGAATATATTTTTATATTGTTTTTATCATATTAACATCCGAATTAATCATAAGAAAAATAATTTTAATGTGTTCTTAACATTCATTAATTTTATTCTATTGATTTATATTAATTATAATATATTTGTTATGTTTTCAATCTAAAATAAAAAAGTGTTATTTCTATCCAAATTAGGGTTTTAAGAATTTTATAGTTTATAAAAAATATTTATATCCAAGTTATATAATTATAAAATAATTATATAATGTTCAATTTTAAAATCATTACATAAACATTATATTAGGATTCATTTTTTACAACATTATGAAATGTTTTATTTTTTAGTCGATATAAAACAATAATGATTTTATTAGAAATTGTGTATTCATATGATGTATTTAAAAAGTGAAATTATATTTAACATATTTTTCAATATTTAATAGATTATTTTGATTAAATAATTACACTTATTCACATTTGAATGAAATGTATACTTTTTTTTTGAAAATATTTTTATACCTAAAAATGATGATTTATGGAAAAATTGTTTGTCGTTTCATTTTTAGTGTATGATTTTCTATTAAATTATTCTAATTTTTTAAATTTAATTTGATAAATTACATTAAATATTTTTATTTTTCATAATTAATAATATTTAACAATTTAAAATTATTTTTTGGTCAAAATGAATAGAAAAACAGTAAAAAGCAGTTACCATAGTTATGGTTAAAACTGGTTTATCAGAGGTTAATCTAAAGTGATAGGGGATAAAAGGACCTATAAACTTTTCTAAATTCTATTTTATGGTCATGTTGAAAAATTATATCATATAATATATATAAATAATCCATTTTTATCTATATGGTATAATTTATATGTTAATATGTTTGATTATTTTTAAAAACTCCAAGTGTTTTCTCTCCCCCACTTATAAAAGGAATCTAAATCTCTTATCTTCTTCACAATTAAGGATTAATTTTATTTTTTAAAACCTAATCAAATACCTTCACTAAATCACTAAAAATTTCGACAATTTGTTGGGTTTATCATAAATATTTTCCATTAAGGATATAGGTAGAAACATAAATAGGTTATCCAAAGAAAGAGAATAGTTTTTAACCGTGCTTTTTTATTTAATTAATTCTTCAAGCTCATTAGAATCATCTTTAAAATTTATGAAATAATAACCTAGTATAATCTATAGACTTGTATTTCATTGTGTTAATGTAATAACCTATATCAATCTTCTTGTTCAATAAAATGTGAAATTAAACCATCGTTCATGTGAGCAATGGATTACCACATCACAAGCCAACATAATTCATTTTCAATTACCATACTAATGGATTTATTTGTATTTGTGTGTGATATTAATTAAATATTAATAATCATTTAAATATAAAATTCTAACTAATTTCTGTCATTTCTATCTATAAAAAAATGACAACATTATTTGTGTGTACCATTGGATTACTACCTCCATGAAAAGATATTTTTTATTTTTTATAACCACGTCACAAGGGTACTATATATAAATTTATATAATAAAATAATATTAAATTAATTACCTAACCTTCATTGTTAAATGATAAAACATCACATACTTTCTTTTCATCATGTTCTTTGAAAAATGATAATGTTACACATGCGTACATACCACCTAACATCTCCATTATTATAACATTGTTCATTTTTAAAAAAAATATTTCATAAATGGTTTATAAATTAATATAAATATATAAAAATTATAATTATGTCATGATTATTATTATAGTCATAATATAATAATTACATATTTGAACATATTCAACATACCAAAATCGTTTTTTGACATATGAGTCTAATATCAACAGTATGTTTGATGTGAACATAATTGATTATGTAAATATATCATGGTAATAAATAAATTAAATTTAATAATAAGAATAAAATATTTTATTAATAAATACAATAATTAATTTTATTTTATTATTCAAGAAGATAAATAACATACGTGCTTATCCAATCTCTAGGTTGGGGAAACATTACCTTAAAAACATTATTCAAAATGTTGTACTGATTTATTTTCAAAATATATTTCTTCCATTAGAATATTATTAAAATTATTATATGAATGTATTTATATGGATATATATTATATATAATAAATTTTTTAGGACGTTATTTCTATTGTTTCAAAATTATTTTTTATCTATCTTATATGGATCATTTTGAAAAAAAAGAAAAATAATATTCTATTTAAATATATAAAACATCAATGGATTTTCCCATCGCTGAAACCTTTATTTGATGTTTAGATTACATAATAAGATTCCATTTTATATTCAATTTAAATATATCATTCAATTTTTTATAAGAGTTTTAGTTTTGAAAATTGGGTTCTAAAGGAAAGGGATATATCAATATATGAAAATGATATTCTTATGGTTTCAAAAGAATATTTTAACGAGGTTGATGATGAAAATGACTGTTTTTATATGTGTCATGAATTTTATATTTATTTAACGTTATTTAAGATAATTTTTGAACATAATATTGCTCATGGTTTTGGGTTATATAGATATAGGTCATGATGATGTGTAAGATATAGCTCCACAATTCATTGGGTAATGATTATGTTCTCCGTAGAATTATGTTTAATATCGACCATACTAGTTATTAATCTTGTAGAGGTTTTATAAAGTTGATGTCTCAAGGAACCTCTGCATTTATTATATGATTTATAAATATTTTTTAGGGAAATTATTTAATTATAAAAGGTAATTAATGTTATTTAGTTTTAACGGAATGATTGTAACTTTTTAGGGTAGACTGGTATATTTTTAAGAAATTTTTTTTCATGAGTTCTCAATATTTATAAGAAACACTTTTTATTATAAGTATTTAATGAATCTACATTGTATTTAAATATGTATTACTGTATAACTAAATGATTATTTAAGGATATATACTGTAATTTTAAAGAAAAACTCTCCTTTATGATCTGATGTTTTCAAAAATGGCTATTGGGTTTCATTTTTTTTTCACATACCATATTAGTATTTTTATGCTTATATGATGTTATAAAAAATTATTTTATTTTAAGGTTTATTAAGAATATATAATTAGTCAAGAAAAACTCATAATTATTTCAGAGAAATAAAACATGGTTTATTTTAAAATTATTGTATTATGGAAAAAACGGATACTATGGGAATTGTCTATAATATAATGTATTGTATTTTTATGTAATATTGATGAAATAATTACCTGAAACTAAAAATTGGGAAATATCTTTAGGAATATAATAAAATGAATTTTTGTTAAAAATATAAATTATGAATTAAATTAGTGCTTCTTCCTTATAGATGGTACTATATAAATTGTTTAGACAATGATTTAGGTAACAATAATTGAATTAAATTATATTATGAGTTTTTAGTTTATTTTTATAATAATATATAATTAGAATATTAATATTTTTCATCAAATATAATATATATTTTCAAAATGGTTTTATATATAAGATATATAGAAACTCATGTGGAAAGATTATAAGAAGACAATATCCTTCCAAGTTAGAAACCTATATTTTTTTAGTTGTAACTAAGACATTTATTTATGTGATAGAATAGTTTTAATTATATATAAATGTTGGTGGAATCCATGCTATATTGAAAAAGAATTCACTATAGTGGAATGAGTCTATATTGGAGAATTTCATGTAACATCACCCCCCAACATTAAATGGATTATCTGATAATATGATAACTAAATGATGGGTTACAGACATTGAGTAGATTGTTGATGGCATGTTTTGTTCATATGATCAAAATTTATCACTTTTTATTTACCATTTTAAAGGATATTTAAATAAATGGTGTTCAATGGTTGGGAATACTAGAGAAGTAGAAGAGATTGGAACCATTGAATGAGACATATTTAAGGATATTTTACTTATAAAATATTTTCATATGTTTGTTAGATTTTGGATTTAAAATAAGTTATTGTAATTAGGGGAGAATGTGGAAGACTCATTGGAAAAATATAAATAAAATTTAAATTGATCTAATAGTTAAACACCCATTTTTATATGGGAGATTGATTATAAAATTAAAATGTTTTACAATGGGTTGAAGAAAATATATTTAAATTGATTGGATTCCTTTGAATTCAAAAGTTATTATAAACATTTTTAATTGTTTATAAGTTATAAAATAGGTTTTTCAATTATCATGTGTTGTATGAAAATAAGTATAACGTATGTTCTTCATGGTAAGTAGAGGAGAATCATCCATTTAATAAATTTTAAGGAATGGAAATCATGTTTCCATCATGTGATATATCTTGTAAAAATAACATTAGATAATTTATTAAAAATCATGGAAGTGTTTCTAATGTGGATGGTTTCAACATGTGAAACATAACTATAAGGTAAATAAAAAAACAAATAATTAGAATCATATAGTAAGATTATTTAATTTTAATGAGATGGGGAATTATTAAGTACATCTCCAAAGATAATAATGAACAATTAAAAGAATGAATATCACAGAGAAAAAGATATGGGTATATAACTTTTGACTATTTTAGTATATGTTTTGACATCCAGATATGTGGTTCTAGATTCATTACTTGTTTATTAATATTATTCCATTTTCTAGTTTTATTAATGGAGTATGAAATATTTCAATTACAAGAAATGTTTTGATATATTGAAAATATCACCTCATGAAATTTGGTTGTAATTTGGTAAAAAAAAATTGGGAAGAATTTTGGTAATAATAAATATTAAGAATCATTATTTTTCTATGTCAAAATGATTTATCAGAAATTATTTTTTCCCTTTATGATTTTCATGTTATTTTGGGTATGCCTTGGATTTATATTTACCGTGCTAAGATATATTTGAGGGTTGCGGAAGTTAATTTGTATAATTATTTTTATTTTATACACAAGATTGAATTCAAAACATTGATAACATATAATAAATAAATAAATATTAAATTATGGAAATAAAGTTTATCTTGATCATATTATTTTACAGAAAATGATATTGTTCATATTAGTTATGTCCATATATTAAAAAAAATATCTTGATGTGTTTCATAACGAATTTTCCTAGTATAATAGTTGATCAATAAGTTGAGTTTATTACTGAATTATTGTTTAATTCCAATATAATTTTATAACCCCTTATCAAATGTCTCACGTCAAAAATTTGGAATTGAAAATTATATTTTAGGATTTTATTTAAAAAGGTTTCATTCATCCTATCACTTAACTATGGGTTTATCCAGTTATATTTAATAAAATTGATGATACATTAATGAGTCTTTACATTTATTTTAGAGCCTAAATAACACCATTATTAATAATAAGTATCATTTTACTTGTATCCATGATTTGTTAAATTATCTCATGAGATCATATTATTTCATGAAGAATGATCTCTGGTATGGATAGTAATAGTTTATGGTAAAGGGGGATGATTTTCTAAATATTGTGTTTCAAATAAGATATATGAATTATGAGTTTTTACCTATGACCTTTTGGTTATATAATGAAGTAGACGTATTCATGGATCTTATTAATAATATTTTCTATAACTATTATTATAACATTGTAATTGTTTTTATTGATGATATATTCATATATTCTATGATTCACGAGGATCATGAAAGATATCGCATGATTTTTTTATAATGTTGTTTGAAAATAAGTTATATGGAAAATTTATTAAGAATTAAATTTTGGTAAAACTAATTTATTTCATATGGAATACTGTTTCAATATATGTAATAACTATGAATGAGATAAAACTAATATTGTTATATAATTTCCATGAACTAAAAATGTCATAGGGATTCATGTTTTTATTAGACTTTTGGGTTATTATCTGGTGTATGTTGAAAATATTCTTAGTTATCTTACCCACAAACTATGTTTTCAAAAAAAAATTAAATTCATGTTAAAAGAAGAGTCTAATGATTATTTATTTGAGCTAAAAAGAATATTTTTTAGTGATCATATAGTGAACCTTCCCTCTAGAAATGGTTAATTTTTCACATAAAATGATTCTTTATTGAATGGATATGGTTGTGTTCAGATGCATAATCATCAAGTAACTATTTATTCTTCACATTAAGTAAAACATCATGAGTTATATTATCCAACACATCATATTTAATTAGCTTCTATGTTTTTTTAAAAAAATAGGATCCATATTTTAGATGGATTAAACTAAGAAGTATACTCTAATTAAGAAACATTAAAATATATTTTCTCATAGAAAGAGTTAAACATGATGTGAAGAGGATGAATTAAACTAATTAAGAATTATGATATAATTATTTATTTCCATCCACGAAAATAAAACAAAGTAATTGATTATTTTATTTGGAATAATAATGATACATTAAACAAGATATATTTGTAATTAAACCATTTGTTTAATTATTTGATGATTATTTTCTTATAAATTGTCCATGGAGGAACTTCCCCTATTTTGTTTCATGTGTCAATATAATAATCTCTATAAAAATATTTAAGGATGATCAAAAGGATGATCATGTTTTATAGTAAAATAATGAATCTGTTAATAATGGTAATATTCTAGAGTTTAATGTTAGCGAATGTTTTTATATCTTGTTTTTAAATATATTATGTCTACCTTGTAAAGTCTAGTTGAAGAGACAATTTTTTACAGAATCATAAAGATTTTCATTTCATGTTTATCTTGCAATCACATATATTAATAGAGACCATCGAGTGTATTATTTTTAAGATTAAATAAAAATATATATTATTTAAATTAAAATAATAGGTTTTACATGCCAACAGGTTAAAGTGGAAAAATAATTATCACAAGGGATGATTTCAAATTTTCTAGTGCTAGAAAAAAAATTGAGAGAATATATCCCGGTATTTTAATAGTGGGATTTTAAAATACATATCTATGTAATAATTTTATTTGAATTTTTGTTCATCTACTAACAAAATCTATATATTTCCATCCCATTTGAGGTTACATGTCTTGGGATAACCTTTATCTATTTGACCTCAATGAGATATTCATGTTACATTGAGTTACTCTCTCCATCATATCTAACCGTGATCCGAGAGATATTTCAAATTTTTAGAAATTCCATTAGAAGTCATTATGGATTAAATTAAAATACAATAAAACATTCCATCCTTTATCTTATCTATAGTTAAAGAAAATGTTGCATTCCTCAGAAGACATGACTTGAGATTGTTCAATGTAATTATAGAGAATTTGGGATTGGTATCATTCTTTTGATTAATTTCTTATAATATTTTTTCATTCTAGTATAAAATGGGAGACATTTTAGGCCTTATATAGAAGGATGTATGAAACACCATCATTTTGGGATGGAGTAGTAAAATTAAGTAATTGGTACTAGAATTAGTATGAGAAATAGTTGTGAAGGATAACATGATTAAGAAACACATGATGATGGATAAAATTATGTAGAATATTTATGGAGATAGCTAGAGGATATATGTTTCATTAATTTTAGGTTTTCATTTTTTCTAAAAGTATCTCTATAGAAACATGTTTTCCAATTTTATAAAGAAGGTAAGCTATGTAATTTATTCATTTTACTATATAAAATCCAATAAAAATTTGGATCAGTTTATTACAGGGAGGCCTTGACTATGAGTTTATCTTAGGTGCATGACATATTTCATGTTACATTTTTAAGATAATATGTATAGGATGAAACCTATTTTTTGAGAAATGAATTACTTTTGTTACAAGAAAATATTTAAAACAAGTAGTAACATATTCACATTCTTGACCATAGGTATTAGGTTTTATAGAATAATTTTATTCTTCATGTTGGTATTTTTTTATAGAAAAACATATGATTGAAGAAGAATGATGGGAACTAAAAAATTATATAAAAATCTCCCCACAATTTTATATAGGAAATAAACTTGTGGGGATATAATTTAAAAAGGGTGAAGACTATAAACCAATAGAAAATTTTATAAATAAATTATTTTATTATCTTATTAATATTCTTTAATTAAATTTTATTATGTTATATTCATTATAGTAATATTATATAATTTTTCAAGAAAAATAACAAATCATTATTCTAACTAAATTTTGTTTTAATGAATTATATGGTTCTATTTAAAATACTAATTTCAAAAATATAGAATAATAATTTGACCAAATAAAATATATTTTTCAATTAATCTTGTCAAAATTATCTTATGTTGAATTATTGGGAATTTTCTGAAAATTTTTATTCTAAAATGAATAGTGAAAAATTCTAATTTCTATTGGAAATTATATTTTCATTTTGAGTATTGAAAAAGAAAAAATCTTGTATTTTTTATTTTTAAAATATTATTAGTGAATTTTGATTAAAAAAAATATAATTACGGTCTTTGGAATGAATATTATACTTTAATTTTTTATAAAAACCTTTTATTACATAATATGACATTTTTCTAAAAGATTATATTTTATATAATTTTACATGTTTAATTTAAAATTAAATTCCTCCACATATATATATATTTAATTTCATAAAATGAATTCAATATTTTTAATAACTTTTATTAATATTATGTAATAAGTTCAAATTGATTTTGGGACATTAATAACAGTATAAGTTTTAAAAATATATTATTAAAGGTAATGTTTAAATAGGTTTATTGGGTGATAAATTAACAAGATAATGTTTAAAATCACCATAAAAATTATATAAATTATATTTTATATTTATATTTAGACCTTATATCATATAATATTCTAAAATTATTTATTTTTAGAAATTTTATTTTATTAAGTAATTAATAAATTTTAATTATCTTAAAAATTCCAGGTGTGTCATATCCCCCACATAGAGAAGGACACCCCTTTCCTCTATTATATACAATTCAAGAGCCTTTTGGAATATCCCAGACCTAAAAAATTCATTTCATTACATACCTCCAAACTTTCTATATTCTCTTTTCTAATCTTAAGTCTATCCGAGAATAATTTAGGTGTAAACGTAGATAGGTTGTTTGAGGAAAAAGTATAGTTCTCAACCAGGTGATTTTTTTTTCTTAATTACTCTACTAATATAAAATTTTATTAAACCAAAAAAATAATAACCTCAGTATCTTAAATATAATTAGATATTATTATGTTTATATTATAACCTATATCCATATTCTTCATCCATCCAATGGAATATTAATCCAACATTTGTGTGTCTGGTGGAAAACTGTCACATGAAGAAATATAATTAAATTTACATCACCACATCTCACATATGGTTATGATGAAAGATTTAAATAATATATATATATATATAATTCATAATATATTTATAATTATATAAATTTAATTTATCATCTACTTTCTTACCTTTCTATCCATTGAAAATTAATAATTTCATTCATGTGTACGTGTAGATTAACGCCACCACAAAGAAATATGATTTGTTTTTCAGTACTACATCACATGGATAATATACATAATTTTATTTAATGGACTAATATTATATTAATGATACAATAATCATTCAAGAATGATAAAGTAATAATTAATTTCTCTTTTCCAATCTTTTAGAAAAATTGAAATGTTACACATGCATAATATGATCTAGCTTTTATAAGATAGTAACATAGTTCATTTTTCAAAACCATATAAGATAGAAAAAATTAATATTAAAATTAGTTTAAAAATAATTAAAATATCATTATTATTTTTCAAGAGAATATTTAATAATTTCACCTTTGACTATATTCATCCTACCGAAGTCATTTTAGAGAGAAGATCGGAATATCATCAAAATGTCTGACATGAAATTAGTTGATTACTTAATTAAATATAGTATGGTTGAAAATAAAATTAATCGAACAATAAAAATGAAAAAATATATTTAAAAATAAAATAACAAACATAATTTTATTATTAATGGAGACAAATCTGGTAAGGATGAGCCTAACTCGTGAGAAGTGGCACATTACCATAAAAAAATTATTTTCAATGTTTCAAAGGTTTATTTTATATATCATTTTCTTCCAAGTACACATTCATAAAATTATTTTATAAATTAATTTATATGAAGATAAATGAAATATAAGGGACATTTTATGACTTTTACTCAATGGTTTTCGAAAGTAATCTTTTTTACTTATTTTATATGAAATATTTTGATAAAAATAAAAAAAGGAATGTTATATTTAACATAAATGGAATTGATTTTTATTTCCATTACCACAATAATTATTTTATGTTTAAATTAATTTATAA
Source organism: Viscum album (assembly GCA_963277665.1). Taxonomy (NCBI): domain Eukaryota; kingdom Viridiplantae; phylum Streptophyta; class Magnoliopsida; order Santalales; family Viscaceae; genus Viscum; species Viscum album. The sequence goes on from OY728162.1 coordinate 136,610,374, forward strand.
TATTATATATTTTATTCAATTTAAAATACACTTTTTTCAAAGAGTTTTATTATTCAATATTTTTTTTTAAAGGAGATTTGTATATTAATAAATAAAAATGCTTTTATTATGGGATCAAAAGTAAATTTTTAGGAGTTTGATGATGAAAAAGAATGATTTTATGTATTTGATTCTTTTAACAGCTATTATATTCTATTTATAATAAAAAAATTTACCAAAATATACAATTATGATGAGTGAGCTTGATATAGTTCATGATGATGTGTGAGCCTGATAAAACAAACTAATGCATTGGTAATGGTTATTTCCTTTGGATAATTATGATGGATATTTATAATAATTCCTATTATAATTATAAGGAATCCAATAAGGGTTATATGAAGATGATGTCCCAAGGAACCTATATGAATTCTCTATTTTAGAAAATTATTTTTCAGGGACATCATTTTCTATCCAAAGGAATTCTAATGATCTTTTCTTAATGGATGGATTATCCCCTTTTGGGTAAAGAGATGTTTATTTAGGAAATAATTTTTCATGTGTTATGTTATTTAATATAGACCCAATGATTATGATTTTCCATGTATATTTTATAATAAATTTCTTTTTGAGAAACTGTATGCAGTAAAGTCGATATCACTTATATGTAAATATGTATTTACGCCTAAATTGTATTATGTTAAATACAGACTCTATTTTATGATCTCGTGGTTTTTATATAGACAAACTTTTCATTTATTTTATATCCCATAATGATATTTTTGTTTGTATATTATGTTTTTAAAACTTTTTATAGGTTTTATGGATAAGAAAAATTATAATAATTTATGATAAAAATCAATTATTTTTTCATGAGATGAAAAAATATTAAGATTATTGTAATTTTTGGTAAAATAATATTAAGGGGAATTGTCTAACTTATAGTGTATATAATTTTTAAGTAAGGGTTTTGAGATAATTATTTAAAACTCTAATCCTAAAAAAGATATTTGCGAATTCGTCAAAAAGAATTCTTGATAACAAATGAAATTATAAACTCAATAATGGTTGGGTCCTTAAGGCCTTCCTTGGTTCAACCTTATTCTTTATAACTTCTTGACGGGATTGAGTAGACATCCAACTTGGAGATAATTAATGTCAGAATCTCGATGAAAATATTATTTCATGATTCTTATATTTATTGATCAAAATAATTCTCACTAATCTATATTTCATGCCCTAAAAATATTTTCAATCTTGTTTTGATCAATAATTAAATGAAAGATTTACATGATCCAGATCAATATCCCAATTCCATGGTGTCATGTATTGATTATAAAAAAATGTTTTTATAACATCCTCAATTATTTTTGTGATTCCATTAGATTTGGTATAATACTTCAAGAATACAAGAGGTGGCTGTGGGAAGAGTTTAGTTATCTCATTTGTATTCAAAGGATTGAATTTTCCTTATATATCATATTGTGAGCCAAGAATTTTAATATTTTATAATTTATTTAATGTATATAAATATCATAATTGATTTTCTCTTGTCTCTATTGAAATATTATCAGTTATTTGGTCAATTTTTAGGATTTGGGTGAAAATGTGGGAATAAATGAAGGTTTCGTTTTATACTTAATGTTCTATCGAACTATGTAATACCCATACACATGGTTCTACTATGGTCTAACAGTGTTTATTTTATGGTTTTAGTATGGTCTATAAAATTTGTGTTCATATCATTAATATCAACTAACCCATTTGAAATTTATATATCAAACCCATTTCCTTCCACTTCACTTTTGGTGATGATTATATATAACATGGAATAACTTAATGGTGGTTTTATGAGTTTTTCATTTTATTTTGTTGTTCATATTGGAAACATTCATTTATTTAATAAATAGAAGGTTTTGAATATAAAAATAGTGTTTTATAAAACCAATCAAAATGGTTTATATGTTTCAATACATTATTTCTATATATGTGGTTATCAAAAGTATTTTTGAAATTAAAAATTAGATTTTTTAAAATAAATTTAAATGGATTTATTGATTTAAAAACTTTAATGTTATATTAAATGGGAATAATTTTGGAATTTGGTTTTTTGCTAAAAATATATATAATCATATTCTAAAATGGTTTTTAAATTATTTTCTTAGTTACAATAGGATAGTGATTTAAATGATGATATATCAGATTTAATACCATATATGAAGGGAAATATCTTGGATTCAATTGAGTTTATAATGGGTGTTATATTTATATTTTGAGTTAGATTTTTTTGGGGATAGTGATGATTTAGTCAGTTTTTTATTTCTTTTCCCAGTGGGTTATATTGATATGAATTAGATTTTTGAGGTTATTGATTTATTTCAATGTTTCTTTGTTTTTTAGTTCGAATCCTATAAAATTCTCATTAGTTTTTAATAATTATATATCATGTGATTTTTCATATGTTAGTTTCTAAAATGGTATAATAAATATAGGGAAAATCATGATCTTGGTTATCACTAACTAGGGAGGGTTTAATCAAGTATATTCTATTTTTTGGGTTACATACAGAAGAAGAATCATTTTCTTATGGTTAGTTTGAAATGACCTTATTTGGAATCACCATGTAATCACAACCACAATAACATGGGTATTTTTATGATTCACTATTTTATAATAGTAGCTAGTCCATGGGATTATTTAAAAGTAATCCAAGACCAAAAAACCCACTAAAAATAATACTTTTACCTATTACAGGAAGTAAGGAATTTGCATCACTTGTGTAGCACTATATTCCATCTCATAGTGAATGTGATATTCATATAGGTAAAATAATATAACAATTTTTTGTAAAAACAATTAGAGCCTTAATTGAGAGGCTTTAGTACCTTGGTGTCATGTTTTTTGAACATTCTTCACACATTCGTTTATTTTAATGTAATTATTATTCTTATTTACATTCTTGAACAATAGTGAGAGAAATAACTTTCTATAATTATATATTAAAATATCTTCCCAATCACTACTCTGTATGGTACACCTAATCCTATAAAATTTAGATTAATTTTTTGTATGTCTGGTCACATTTATCCCATAGATTTTCTAATACAAACCAATAGGAAACTATAACATGTAGTTCTTAAACCCAACTTATTCTAAAAAAATTTTGTCTAAATACTCCACACCTTACTCATATAACCTGAAAATATTAAAAAATTCTACCTAGTGTCTCTTCTTCAACAAATTAATTTCTTATTTATAAAATTAATACAGAATTTATGTAGTTCTTCTTATGTCTTTAGCATCACTATAGTGTCACTTTGTATGAAACCATCATCACATTATATAGGAATACATCCCCTAAATATTTAGGAGGAAGTATGGTCTTTTGAAAATTAATTTTTTAATTTTCCTATAGAAATTTTCAGAATCCCTCTAAAAAATATTCAATGTTTTACCACCCTCTAACTACATGATTATTAGGAAATTTCGTACATAATTGTGATAACATAAATTTTCAAACAACCTTTATATTTTCTAATAATTACATTCTATACTTTGTGATTGTTTAAATATTCACAATCCATCTCAAGATCATCACATTAATGGATTTACGAAAACATTGTAAATATCTCTAAACCAGTTGTCTTGTACAACTTCATCAAGAGTCCTCTTTCAGGTGATAGATCATAAATTTATAGAAGAAAATAAAAAATCCATAGTAAGAAGATTTTTATATCAAATATCATGATTTTAATACCTTCATATATTTCATTCGATGTGCGTACACAATCTAATAGAAATCATTCAAAAGAACTTATTTTATGATGTCATGCATAGAATTATGTCTTATCATCCTATAACCTGCTACCACTGTGTCCATTAACATTTTAATAAAATAGACATCAAATGCTTTCAAATATTTATTCATCTGGTGAACATATAATTTTTTTCAATGAAAATTATAATATGACATTTTAAAAACTATATATAAGTGACACTATATAATTACAATACTCAAAGATCATTTTTTGATACTTCTTGGAACGTATTCTGGTTTTTAGAATAATTGAATGTCTATATGATAATTCTTTCTACCACCATGAATCTGTATATTCATAAACCATGAATACATTATTGGGAGGACTTTTTACTACATGTATTGAAATTTTCATTACCAACCATTTTTCTAATAACATATGTTCAATGAACAGCACAAAAAATCATAGTGCAAACTTCGTAGACATGATCCTTAGACATTACCTTTTTATCGATCATGGATCATAGTAACATTTATTAATCATTATGTTTGACACTTTTTGAATAGAAAATCATCTTATAATTTAATTTGTTGAACATCACTATATAATCGAACATTTTTATAATACTTGGGTAAATATTCTATAGCACACTTTTCCCAAATTCCTATGATTTTTATCCTTATTATAATTAGACTCAATTTACTCCATACTTTTAGATACACCTTCTCAATCTGGTTATATTCTGTATAGAAACATTTTAGGGAAAAATATCTATGTGAACACCATAGTATGGGTAAAAAATTTCTTTAATAAAAATGAATTATATGTTTGAGATGTTTAAGATCACATCATAAATAATGTTATGTAATTTTTGTTTTCAATAAAATATAATCCAAAATAAAACCCTCATTTGTATCAATTAAATTATTCTTAACATCATAATTCCTCAAAACCTCTTTGACTAAAAAATCTTCCCTTTTTAATATTTTTGGAAACATGGGAACAAAAATCCTTGAAATTTCATAACTCAGGAAATGGATCACTTATCCTGCAAATCAATTCCCATGTGCCCAAAAGTTTTGTATAAAACAAGAATCATTAAACAATAAAACCATGTTTTTTCGTTAAGTTATTATTTAATAAACATTTTATAAAAAATTCAATCTTCTACTATCAGATTAAACATTAATCATGCAAAAATAACGTCTTTAATCAACTTCCACATGTTTTTAATATAGTTAAAACACTCTAAAATCATAGATAACCCTTTTAAAAACATATCCCAATAATATGATCTTGGATAAAATGTATATCCCAAACCATTGGGTATATTTATACTATATATTTCCAAACCCTTAGTAAAAACTATCTAAATACAAGATGAGTAAAGGGAAATTTCATATACCATATCCCTAAATATTCTATGGTTATATATCCATGATCAATGACAACTTATGAAATGTTTCTATAATCAATTGTTTAGTAAAGATATCTGGAACATTCTACATTGTATGAATAAACCCTTTATTTAGTTCATTAATCTCCCCATGCTCTTTGATGATGTGATATTTGATATCAATGATATTTGAATGACAATTTTTAATAAATTTCTATTTATATTTATATAACATGGATTATAAAAACACATGAGAAGGGAAAACTACACATCTACTAAAAAATATTTCACTTGTTTCATCATCCACAATAGGTATGTTGTATCTTGAGTATCCAAAAAATACATAGCTTTTAAGGTGCTGAAAGTTATTATATTTTTATTATTTTCATGAAAACACAAAACATATTTCACCCAATAATATATCACCACCAAATTTAGATCTTATGTCATCAATAAGTCCTTCAGAATCTATATCTATATAACTTAAAAGATAAAAATATCTTATGTTAGATACATTGCAAATAAATATATTATTCTTTTAGTATATTTGAGAATCATTTTTCCATATGTAAGATGATATTCATTTAGAGAATGTTCATATATGGAATATAATGTCATGACATACCCACAATCTATCCACGATGTCGTTATATATAATATTCTTCCAATTAAATTTCAAATATCTTAAGGATCAACCTTCTTTCCATTCCCATCATTTCCCAAAACTATTCCAACTAAAATGCATGTGGAAATAATGTTTTAAGAATCTATTATAGTTTTATTTATATGTTCCATACAATACTAATATTAACATCGAAAAATGTGATACTTCTATTAAGAGATTTTTATGAAAATAAATAATTTCATTTCTCATAGAATGGAAATTTTAAATAACATCATCATCTCCTTTGAAATCTTTTCAAAAATATCATTATTCCCTACAAAAATTGTGTAATCAACATAAACAATAACAATTATGGAACCGCATTAATAAAATTTTATGTATAGGTTGTTAACCACTTTTTTATAAAAATTAAATTCTTCAGGAAATTATATATATTATAATATGATGCTCTTTTATATTTTTTAATCCATTCAATGATTTCTTTATCATTATGCATATATTAATTTTTAACCATGTAAGAAAACTCTTTTTTCTATACATATACTTCTTCTTTCAACACTCTATTTATAAAATTATTTATTACCTCCATTTAAAATTTATTATATTTTTTTTGTGAAAAAATATCAAGAAAAATGATGATGTTTTCATGTATTACTTCCAAAGAAAGGGACTCATTAAAATCAACACCTTCAACCAATGAGTATCCTTTACACACCAGTATTTATTTTTTTCTTAGGCCTTAATATTATTCATTAAACTTATTTTAGAACACCCAAATCATAACAAACTTGTTTTATTTTTTTGTTTGGGTATTAGTTCCCATGTATCACTTTTCTAAATACGTTCGAGACCTTAATTTATGAAATCATTCCACACATGATTATCTAATGATTCTTTAAAATATCTTGGCTCAAACTATGATTATAATGATGTATGTGAAACAATCCTTGTTGTTATTTTTGATTGAACATGTTTTACTTCATCTCCAATGAAATTATAGACTTCCATATACTTCTTCAGCCCAGGATGAGTAGAATAAAAGTGTTCCTAATCCCTTGAAATTTCATTATCAACATCATCATATTATTCAATTTCTACATCAATACAGTTGTTATAGAATTTTTTTATATTGGTTTATAATGATAACATCATTTTAACTTCCATCTATATATGTATCCATCTCTAAAAACATTCGATTATAATGATCCCACACTTTCACATATACATAGTTAACAATCTTTCACCTTTCGTTATTATATCACATATATCCTATAAAATTAGGAGGGAATTCAATAAATATTATATCAAAACCTCTTTGATCATACATCGAAAAATTTTAACATTTAAAATTGATGATTCAAGGAGTTACAAACACATTTTATTATTTAAAACTTTGGGTTTTTTTAATTTTACTCATAAAGAATCATATCAGAGTTTGTGTCATGACACAAAATTTTTGAATAATAATTGATTTCTGAAAATGTATTTTTTACTGTGTAGTAGTAAAATAAACCATATAGGTATATTTAAAAGGTAAAAATATATTTATTAATAATATTATTAATGTTTTTTAATATGACTGTTGGAAGCCATAATTATTTTTTACTTTATAATTATTTTTTAAAATAGAAATTATAATGGATAATTAATGTAGAAAGAGGAGTCGGTGGCCTCTACTAGTAGAATAATTCCATATGAAACACATTTTTTAGAGCTTAGGAATGATTTTTAATCACTAGGATTCGCTCTGCACAAAGCCCAATCCGAACTACAACACGTTAAGCTTGAACTAAATCTCTTACAGGAGATGTTGAGGTTGATAGAAATCACCACTCGGGCAGTGTTGTCTAAGCCACACCAATATTCTGTCACCACTTCACACCGTACATTAAGGTTCTATGTGGGCATTATAAGAGGTTATATAACAAGGAATTAGTTAATTTTTTAAATCCCTTTCTATAAATAATATTTATATTTCATCATTTATATTTAAAGATTAGTTTTTCTTAACATGTTATATTTTTAATTGAGAAAAATTAGATAAATTTATTTAATAGGTAAAATTGTACTTTTATTACTTTATTAAAATAATTATTTATTAATATTTTTTTTATAATTAAATAGTTTTAAAAAACACTTTTTTATTATTTACAAAGGATAAAAAAAGTATTTGTTAGGTGTTGAAAATTTTACTATGTATAATTAAATAGTTTTATAAAAACACTTTTTTCAGCATCCTAATAGCGTCACTTGAACATTCAAAAAAATGAGTTTATGTCCCTATAAATTTACTCTCATAAACTCATTTTTTTGAATTTTCAAGTGACGCTATTAGGATGCTGAATTTTTGTAAAGGAATTCTCAACTTCTCTTTTCCTATAAAGTTATCTTTTAAGTGGTATGTCTTTAAAATTTCCATAACATGTTCTTATTTACATTTTATTATGTCCCTATACTATATTATTAGTCTTTTTTGAATTGTAAACCCCTGACCCTATATTTTCAATGTTTTCTAAAACCATGTTACATTGTCATTATACTGCAAAATATTCACCTCAAAATCTCTCTCTTTTTCTCAAGAAACTATTTTATTTTATTTATTTCAATAAAAAAACCTATTTCATTACTATGGGTATTCATAAAGACAAAAAATTTATATTTTGTATTCTATAATTGACATACATTAAACCCTCATTCCCTTTCCATTGGATATAAATGACACAACGATCATGTTTTTAAGCACTTTTAAAATTCCAGGATTCTTATATGAATTCCATTTTTTCTCTATGGGTTATTTATAAAATTTTTTATTTTGATGTATGTATCTCACATGTAAATAAATACATATTTTGGGTGCATCCTGATAGCACTCTAATATATTGGGTAAATAAATTAATCTATGGAGATAACATGTTTTATGATACATTGGTGAACAACCTTGGTAATTTTTATGATATCTTGGGGGTAGAACATGGTGATATTCTTATGAATGTATAAATTAAATGATTTATACACATTTTCAAGTTATGACTCATTTTATTATTATTATGATATTTCTCTTTAGCATGCCTTTATAAAATTGCTTCTATTAATATTGATGTCTCTAATGTTCACATGTAAATAGTTTCACTTGTTTTACATATTGGTCCTTATGCTAACCCATTCCTTTGATGTATGTCCCCACATTATGAGATGTTTTAAGTGTACATAGGATGAACCTGTGATTAAGCCTTAGGAGCATATTAGAATAATTTTATTTTTATTCATGTATTTTGTACCTTATATCCAAGAGAATAAACAATAAAGATCCTCTATTTTTGAAATGTAATGAAAATTTATGTATTAAAATAGTGGGATGCCATAGTTTTCCCAGTAGAAACATCATTTATAAATATGAACTACTTCTCTAATAGATTTACTCTAAAAGAATCATGAATTTTCCTGTTCAATCAACATAGTTTGTCCCATCTCCACCCAACACTATTTCCTTATTCTAAAACACCATTCTATTATAAAATTTATGGATCACGGTATTGATGATGATTCTTTATCATTTAAATATAATAAATAAACATTTCGTGTTTTAATTAAACACCATTATCAAATCTCATATTATTTATAGAATATTCAAATTAATTTTTATCAATTCTCTTTAACTTTTAAAAAACATTTAGATCCCATAAATTATAATTAGAAAAATAATAAAAGTAATTTTAGTAAAATAATGAATAAATGAAATAAATTACATATCTTTTTTTGTATATAACATTATATTTATTCCATATATATCATATTTTAGAATCTCTATGAAATGATTTTAATATAACTCAACTTTCTTATGTACTATATTTTTACTCATTTCTTTTAAATATATAAAAATGAATCCATCTATTCTTGTTATCTTGTTAGGAATATCAGAAGTACATTCTATCTTTTTTTTATTGTTAATATTTCTCAAGCACATATGTCCCAGCCTATTATTTAGTATCTGATTTTCTTTTATCATTCATAGATAGCTTGAACTCTACATATCACCAATTTGGTATAAATTTCCCTAGGTTACTTTCCCCCTTGTAACAAATTTCTCATATTAAAGGATTTTTAAAAAATATATATATATATCTCTTCTGAGTGAAACTTCATTATATTCATCGCAATTCTAAAAAACATATAACTTTTTTTATTTCACTCTATAAAAAATTATTCTCTTTGCGATTTCAAATTTTCTTCACTAATGATTTCAGATCCAATTCCTCTGATTCTGAGGGAATTATACTTGCCAAATGCCATTATACCTTTTTTAATTCATTAATGTTCATCAATAAATTTAAATAACAATAAATTTTTCAAGAATAACCACAATATAATATATTTTTCTATTCCCCTTTTGCATCTTTGAGAGCGGTATATAAAACTATGGAATTCCCCCTATCTTTTCCAATCTTCTAATGTGGCGTCTGCAATTTTTATATAAAAATTAATATGTCAGTAACATAACAATAAATACATTATATTATTTCTAGTCTGATCATATCTTTCAAAAAATTATTCCAATGGTTAGAATCAATTTTGAATCCACATAATAACTTTCTAAGGTGTTCATATTTTAGTGGGTCACCTCTGCCTAAAACATTGCTCCAGTTCCACAATGAATCGTTATAGTGTTTCTAATTGAATTAGCACATTTATTCCATTTTCCAAAAGCCTCCATAGTACTAGTAGTATATATAAAATGTATAATATTTTCAGTAACTAATATGATATTTAGAATATTTTATTTTATTTAAATCATCTTTCTTACAATACCCCATGGATCTCTATTTTGTTCCAAGGTTTTGGTAGCATCTCAATATCTTTTTCTTCTTATTTTATTTATTGTCATACATGAAAATATCTCTAGTATTATCAGATCTTTCTTCAAACTATTAAACCTTTTATATTATAGGATTATGAATATCGCTTGTTTTGGATACATATACAGCCTTTTAAACAAGTTTTTTAATCTAAATATAATTAACATTTTTTCTTACTTTTGAAGATAGTTTTGGTTGATACATATAATTTTTTCACTTCTTGAAACTTTTACCAACATATTAAACATATTTTTTTATTTTTTTAATCTTTACTAAACATCATGATGTTTTAATTGAACCAGATCAAATTCCTTCTATTTTACCATTATCTTTTATTTATGTTTGATTGTGAGGATTTTATTTGGATCAAGTAACTTCTTCTGATCATATACCTCTTTTAGAAACATAGAATTTTATTCAATAAATCATTCATGATTTTCTTATGAAAGACTTTTTTCTTAGACTTCTTGTTCTATTTCAATGGTATTATAATTATTATAAATTATTATTACAAATATCTTCAAAATAAACACTATATGTGTCTCTTATTAATATTCTTCAAAGCTATTACTTTATTCATTGGGAAAATATTTATCATTCACTTTTTTAATTAGTAATTTCTCATCAATTTCAGCACTATTATATTAAGTATTCATTTATCTATAATCAATTTCCTCATATTTAAACAAATATTTTATCATGTAATGATTGTATAACTTCATATCATTTACCTTTGAATAGGAATTTGATTTTTTCCCTCCCTATTTAGGTATCTTTTGACTTTTCATGTTCAACATCATTTTATTCACCATCCTTTAATTGTGAAAAATTTTCTATAAGATGTAAAATAACTCCAAAAATAAAGAACCTAATTGGTAAATTTCCATTCTACAAATATGTTCCACTTTTCACATATTTGAAAAAAGTACATGAATTATTAAAAAAATTACATACATTACATTCAATGTCACGGTCACTCATATCTCCCATGATGAAATTTATATATTTTCCATTATTATCATATTTGAAATAAATTTATAGAACTTATTTTTATTTATCCATTAAATATTTTTATCTAATTGATTTCATATGTAATGAGAATGTTATAAAAAATATTCAGTGATTGTCATGACCCATCCCTCGGGGCCAATGTTGTGACTTCCCCAAGCCCGCCTTCCATAGGCCAGGGGCTAGGGACTAGCACCGAAAAGGCATATCCCTAAAACGGGAAGGCACTGACTTTTTACCATGTAGAGACACACATTCTAAGAACATGAAAAGAAGAAACCACTAGGTAAACTACTATAGTAAAAAGAGTGTTCAATGTAAGGGGCCAGAATATAAGCCCAACTAGAAAATTACAAGTACAATAGAAAAGTACAAAACAGATGAAAAGTGAAAATCATCTCTTGGATCACCCACCACGGATCTTACCTAAATGGTAGGTATAGCTCATGATCAGTAGTCCTTACATCACATCATGAAAAATGGTCAACCTATGAGCACCATCCAGTCCTGTCTCTCTCAGCCTCAATCAATGTTGTCTATCTTCTACACAAGTCACAATAAGGTGCGGGTGAGGCCCATGTAGGGGTGAGTATAACAATAATCAGTAGGGACCCCGAGACCCCATAGATCTCTTAAAGTTTCACAAAGTAAAAACTAAAAAGCAATAAATCAACTCTACTTAGGTATATTATCATACATATACCTAATTTATTTTAATATACCCATCTCATACATGGGAGACTTATACCCCAATGTTAACACCATGAAGGTAGAAGTACCACACAGGTAACACCACGATGATAGAAGTACCACAAAGGTAAAAATACCACACATGTATCACCATGAAGATAGAGCCACAAAGGTAAAAGTACAACATAGGTATCACCACAAAGATAGTATTGTGAAGGTAAAAGTACCACATAGGTATCACGATGATGATAGTACCATGAAGGTAAAAGACTTAGTTTAAAAAGTGTCTCAACTCAAACCAGATTTTAACTTGTGGTCAAGGATAGAATGATCATCAATAAAATAATTGAAATCCTTGCCTACTGGAGAAATCCTGCTCTGACGAGAATCGTAGGCCCGTCGGGTCACATAGAGCCACTTCCCACTATCCTTGGACCAATGTGGTACTCATCCCTGATGGTACCATAGGCATGTCAAGTCACACAGAGTCTCTTCCTATTGTGGGCCTGGTGGGTCACATAGATCTCCTTCCCAATAACCATGGACGGTTGTGGGGCTCATCCCTGCTGGGTGTTGGGGGAATGTCAGGTCAAAGAGAGCTACTTCCCACCATGGGCCTACTGGGTCACAGAGATTCACTTCCCACCTTGAATGGACTGAGGTAGGAAAACCTGTTGGGTATCGTGGCGTTTCGTGGTCACATAGAGCTACTTCTCGCCATGAGCCTACTGGTTCACACAGATCTGCTTCCCAATTGGCTAGTCATCGGGTCGTAAGGGGTCCAAGGTGCACAGTCTTCAGGTCTCAGTCAGTCGTAGGGTTCTGTAAATAGTCTGCATGCGAGAACCACTCCTAAAGCCACTTGTCACATATAGATATCTATGGATGTCACAATAATGTATTCCAAAATATATGTGTCCTCAAGATAGTTCTAATTCCACAAACGTCTCATCAATCAGAGGCACGATTTGTAAGATACTGTTGTTTTATTACCAAGGGCCATGTTCGATTCATGGTTGATCCAACCCATATATACCCCAATTTTCTCCAAAACTCAATTGGAGTATCTGAAAAGGAACGATTTGTCTTAATTATCCAACACTGTAGATGGTTCATCAAACAGACATCTGGTTCTGATGATATGGCCATTTATGTGTTTTTGGGCCTGGGTCCGGCCCGACCCGTTCTGGACTGGGCCGCGAGGGGCTCAGCCCGCTGGGCTGAGGTCTAGCCTAGCCCACAATGGGAGACCCACAAGGACATGCCTGGACCACAAGGGGGAGTCCTATAAGGCGGCGTCCCATAAGGGGGTCGACCCCTAAGGGGCGGCCTAGCACGTAAAGGGTGGCGCCCGCAAAGGGGTTGACCCGGTAAGGCGGTGGCCCACAAGGATGGAGGCCCACGTGGGCGAAGGCCCGTAAGGGGGGCAGCCCATGAGGGTGGTGGCCCGCTAGGGGAAAACCTCTATGGTTTCTACCCTATCCGACAAGGGGGGTGTGACCCCCTAGTCTCACGAACTCCCGAACGTCCCAGAGACCATTTAGTTTGTGAACTGGCAGTGTTGTGTGGGTGACGCCCAGTCACCACGTAACCCACCAAAGGTGCGTGTTCTGCCTCTACCGTGGCTTCGGACACAAATTCATGTCCATCAGTAGCGTGCTGGTTTTGCAACCTCTCTTTATGAGCCTGGCTGAAGTGTCAGCCACATCCTCCGTCCGCTGCGGCTGACGAGCCACAACCTTCTTCTCACCGGTGATGCGCAACAGTGCTCCGCACATCCATCACAGTCATATGGTGGAATATGTTTCGATTACCACTGCCACATTGTGTCATGGACTTCTCTTATGGCATGCATTGGTTCACTCCTTCCTCATGGCTGGTTGGTGTCAACATGCCACTACTTTTCCATGGAGGCACAAGGATAGATAGATAGTAGAGGTTTTAGGCCGTGTTCATTAATCTCTCACCCTCCACTTTTTCTCGTAAACAAGAGGTAGGATTAATGGGATTCAAGAAATTCACTTGAAATAAAAATTAATTAAACACCTACCTTGTAAACCCATTAGGGAGCATCTGCGCTTGAAGGTGGATCATGTACTTAGTTCCCGCAACATGTTCCCAAAAATGTTACTTGTTTGTCAATCTTTGTTTTGTGCTTTGGGGTCTCCCATATCCTCCTACAGGAACTGACTCTATTCTATAACAGTTTTTCGTCTCAACACTTTACTAGCACTTCGCAGCTTGGTGATGTTGTCCCTATACCCTCCCCAAACTCCATATATATAAGAGAGGTGGAGGGTATGTAACGACGTGGGGAATTAATGGGGGCTCATTAAATTAGAGCCTTTATAATTCCCCAATGATTTTATTACTTAAGATTTACCGGTCAACCCATTTATTTCCTTGACACATTGCTGGCCCCAAATTCCTCTTGTCTGTTGGAGGATAAGAATCAATGTAAAATAATAAAATTATTTCTTTTCTTTTCTTTTAAAAATTCACAAAACAAAACTTTTTTAGACATACTTCGGTCAATGTGAATCCTCCCTTAAGCGATTCTCAGCGCTACGGATTCAGCGATGCCCTCAAATTTTTAAGCTGAGCACCAGTTCAAAAGTTAGAAAACGCTGCCCACGCATTTACAGAATGTACCAGAAAAAAAAGTTCAATAAATTAATTATGTTCACCCTCAATTCATGTCTATCGAGGTTTGGATCTGACTAAGAAGAAAACTCTCCAATGAACTTAACGGTACTCTCAGATTTTCAATCAGAGTTATCATTAATAAGTTAGGGTTTTTACAATATAATAATTTTCACTTAATTGTTTTATTTATGATAAAAAACTAACTTTCACTACTGACCCATGTCGTCCTATGTTAGTATCGTCCTAAGGAAATCATACCCTCATGTGTTTATAGGTGGTTTTAGATATTTAATCTGAATCACTGTTCATGAGTTATAAGTATTTGAAAAATAAAATGGCTTTATTTAATTATTTTATATACGGTTATGCCATTTTGAGATTTCTCACATGAGGCATGTGTCGAATAAAATTATGTTGCACCTAGGGTAAACCCACCATCCTGACCACAATGGTGCCTTCAGATTTCTGATCCAACAAAAATTTATGAGTTATTCCACTTTTTCATGAAAACTTCTTAAGCATAAAAATTAAAGCCTAACAAAACATCGAAGGATCATTCCGGGCACTCCGGGTCTCGGAATCATGTGCCATCAGATTTTGCGGTCTCGAAATATTTCCATATAATTTAAAAAATTATACAGAAATTATGGGACATTACATTCTCCCCCCTTAGGGATTTATACCCCCAAAATCCAAAAAAAAGGAAACTCAAACAATTGATGGTACTGAGCATGAATCTGAGCCTCTCGCTCCCATGTGATCTCCTGGATGTCCTCGTGCTGCCACCGAACTCACACCATAGGGATGGACCATCCACAAAGCACTCACTTTGTTCAATCCTCTATCTCCATCGGAAACACAAAAAAAAGTCACCCCATCGTCAAAGTTCAACTCTCCCCATCAAAAAAATGTGTTGGATCATGCACGCAACTCTCCAACTGTGACACATGGAAAATATTATGCACCCGTTGCATTTGTAGGGAACGAGATAGATGGAATGCCACCTCTCCCACTCTGTTGAGAATTTAGAAAGGTCTGATTTACATTACAGATAATTGGCCTCCCTGGCCAAATCTCCCCAAACCTCATCAAGATGAGACCCATAGGAAGACATGGTCGCCCTCTACCAATCGGCAAAATACTTCTGCCAGCTCTGTGCAGTCTTCACTTGCTCACAAGTGAGGCATCGTGATTAAACGCTTCCACTACTTTCTTCATCCCTGGCTAGCACTACTAACACCGGATGTCCTGGTAGAACTTCACCACTCTAGGATGTACCACTAAATGGGATGTATGGATCTCCCTCAACACCTCATAATGAAGCATCAATGGTACCAAGGTTCTTCCTCTAAAGAGTATGAGATGCTCCTTGCCTTCAGAAAATCCTTTAGGAGACTGTCATGAATATATTTGAGCATGTCAAGCCTCGCAGTCAACATCCCAAGCTGTGCCTATCGAATTCGCTAAATAATAAAGGTAGTGATAGTCGTAGACTAGATGTAAGTTGCTCCATCTTTTTCCACAAAAGATATCTACAGCACGACTATCTTCTATGAAGCCTCACTCATTAGTTGTAGACCAGACCTCCCAGTGAGTGTGTCTGCTACCATGTTCCTCTTATAAGGAGTAAAAACTATCTCAAAGTCATAATCCAGGAGGAACACTATCCATAATTTCAATTTTATCTCCTAAAATATCTACTGAAACTTCTCCAAAAACATGGAAGGCTAACCCTTCTTGGTCAAAAGCTATCAAGGGTGCTGCTACCCTGGAGAAGTCCTGTTCAAAACTCTGGTAGCACCCAGCCAAAGCAGAAGTCCCTCTCCCGTCGGGGAGGTAATCCTAGAAACATATTTTGAAAATATGTCCCCACACTCTACCACTTGTGTTGGGAAATGAAAACCCAAAAATTCTACTACCACGAGGGTAAGGCTGGCCGACTCAAGAGTGATTGGCTGCACCCTCCTATGCCTTATTTTATCTTTTGCTGTTTGGGATTGGTTTTTAAACAACCAAGGAAAACCCCATTCTAATTATGTAGATAAACCACAACCTTTTTTTCAAATACATTCAATCTAATTATGAACTGTGGTTGTCCTACCCATAACCAAACTATCGTCATAACGCCTTGACGCTGCCACCAAGAGGTTCCAACTGAAACTCTCACCTTAAGGGTCATATCACACCATTGTAATAATTGTGATTATTGAGTCTCCTCCCAAAGGTGTCTTTAGACGTAAGGGTCGAGTCTTCTGTTTAACCGTAAACTCGTGGTCTTGAACAAGATTCATGGTAAAAAACATTGATTAGTACCTATGTCTAATAATATGACATCTAATAGTAGACATAGACGATAGATCAAATCATTCCTGGAGCCCTTGGGTCACTCTCCTTTACCGCATGCAGCTATTGTCTTCCCCTGTCCTTTGGCTCCCTGAGCCCGGTGGGGACTACATAGGGATGGTGGTTATAACATGCCGAAATGTAAACCACCTCATGTTTCTCTCCCAACACCACTTTCTCATTTATTTCCCAGAAAATTCATATATCCATAATACTTCCTCTTCCCAAAACATTTTACATTCCTATTTTTCTAAGACTAGCATTAGTTTCCTACTTTCCCACTACTAACATTCATTGTTTCTATCCACTCATCCAAATAAAATTCAACCAAAAAGGTTCTCTCTAGAATCCCAACATAAGTAGAAATACATAGAGGACAAGTGATGGCTCGGATGCCCCTAAACACACCTCACTCGGATGTCAGATACTAGATGCATTGATCGTACTGTATTAATCGGGTACCCTGGATGGTCGGTACGCCACAATGAATACTCAACTAAAAACATGTCATCCTGCTGAAGCTGTAGAAGATCTTGGGAATACTCACCCCTCAGATTTTTATGGCACCCCCTTCTCTGAGGAAGGGTCTCAAGCTAGTCCACAAAAGAGTCACCCCTTCACAGGATCAGGGTAATCCAAACCTTGTCCACATCCTATTGATCCATGTAAAAGACCCTCTACCAAGACTGTCATTTGATCAAATGGTGCCTTGTCTATATGGAAACTCAGTCACCTCTTCAATCCATTCCTTAGCCGCCTATGAGTCTGGATCAGCCTAGAACATTAGGGGTATCTGATGTTGAAACACATATAAGACACCAAGCCTACATGTTTCCTCTACTGATACCACCGTTTGTAACTATAGACCAACGAGTAGTGATATAGCTAGCACAATACCCGAAGGTACCGTCTCATAAAATAGTTCATGAACCGAAGCCTCATCACTAAGTGGACTATCCTTAGCGTAATTCACTGATAAATATTAATAGCTAGGATCACCATATGATCTGATGGTGTCCCAAATAGGTGGAAAACTCTCGCCACAGCCTCCATCTAGTCTTTAGCTTCCAGAGGATCTGTCTCGCCTAGAAACCTCAGAGGCCCTACCTTAGGAACTTGTGCAACATGCTCAATCGGCGTGCAACATCTGCCAATGCGGCTGGTGGTAACTACTACAAAACAGGTGGTGGTTCTGCTGGTACACCACCCAAAGGTTCAAATATTGTAAGAGGGCCCTGAACCGAAGCCTCGTCGCTCTGTGGGCCGTCATCATGTACTCTCTCGGAAATCCTGGATAGCTTTCTACGTGGTGGAATCCTGATAAGAAACAAGTGAGCCACATTCATTAAGTTATACCTGGTGAGATGACTCAAATAGTTCACAATAAAGACCATTCAAAAATCAATGCAATCAGTGTATTCGTGCACTGATTTGGAAATCATAATTAAGGGTCCTGGTGTATGGATACGCCAGCCACTACACCAACACTGGATTCCCCAAACTAAAAAACCATACTCATAACACATAACACTATTGCCACACAGAAAAGATCGGAGTCTTGGTTCTTCGGTAGAACCGACTCCTCTAATACCACTTTGTCACGACATATCCCACAGGGCCCGTACTGTGACTTCATGAAACCCACATTCCATCGTCCAGGGGCTGGCAACTAGAACCCTAATGGTGTATCCCTAAAACGGGAAGGCATTTCCTTTTTCAAATTTATAGACACACATTCCCAGAACAAAACAATTAGCAACCACTATATAAACTGTTGTATTAAAAAGTGTTCTGAAAGTAAGGGGCCATAATACAAGCCCAACTAGAAAAGTTCAAGTACAACTGAAAAGAAAAAAACCACTGAAAAGTGAAAATCATCTCATGGATCGCCCAACACGAATCCTACCTGAAGGGTAGTTACAACTCACAATCAGTAGTCCCTTCATCATGGCATGCCAAATGGCCCACCTATGAGCACCGTCCAATCCTGGCTCCCTCATCCTTGATCAATGTTGTATGTCATCTTCCCAAGACACAACAAGGTGCGGGCGAAGCCCATGCAGGGGTGAGTATAACAATACTCAATAGAGACCCCGAGACCCCATAGGTCTACTAAAATGTCACAAAGTAAAACCCACAAAGAAAGACATAAACTCTAATTAGGTATTTTCCCATACATATACCTATGTTATCGAGATATACTCATCTCATACATGTGGGAAGTATACCACAAAGGTAACCCCATGATGGTAGAAGTACCACACAGGTAACACCATGAATATAGAAGTACCACACATGTAAAAGTACCACACAGGTATCACCATGAAGATAGTACCACGAAGGTAAAAGTACCACACATGTATCACCATAAAGATAGTACCACAAAGGTAAAAGTTCCACACAGGTATCATCATAAAATATTGTACCACAGAGGTAAAATAATTAGTTCAAATAGAGTCTCAGCTCAAACAAGGTTTTCACTTTAGGTCAAGGATAGAAGGATCATCAGTCATATCATTGAACTCCTTAGGTACTGGAGAACTCTTCCTCTGACGAGCATCGTGGGCCTATCTGGTCACATAGATCCGCTTCCCACTAACCTTGGACTGTTGTGGTTCTCATACCTCATGGTACTGTGGGCTTTCCAGGTCACACAGAGCCAATTCCCACTATAATCCTACTAGTTCACATAGAGTCGCTTCCCACTAACCTTGGACTACTGCGGTACTCATCCTTAATGGGTACCGTGGGCTTGTTGGTTCTCAAAGAACATCTTCCCACCGTGGGCCTACTGGGTCACACAGAGCCACTACCCACCATTTATCGACTGAGGTACACCTCTCTAATGGGTACCATGGGAATTCTGGGTCATAGAGAGTCGATTCCCACTATGGGTCTACTGGGTGACATAGAGTTTCTTCCCACTAGGCCAGACTATGATTCATAAGGAGTCCAAGGTCAACATAATTTAGGTCTCAGTGAGCCGCAGGGTTCTGTACATAGTCTTCTTGGTAGAGCCACTTTACAAGCCACTTTCCACATCTATATATCCATGGAAGTCACCAAAAAGAAATCCAAAAGAACTGTCTCCTTAAGAGAGTCACAATTCCTCAATTGGCTCGTGAATCGAATGCATGGTTCAAAAGATAAGGGTGTTTTAGTGCCGAGGGCCCAGTTGGATTCGTGTTTGATCCAACCTGGTCGTACCCCAACATTCTCCAAAACTCAAGTGGAGTGTCCCAAAATGAATTCATTGTCTAAAGGATCCCAACACTATAAAAGGTTCCTCAAACAGACGTCTGGTTCTCATGATTTGTCCATGTAAGTGTTTCTGGGCCCGATTGTGCCCGGGTTCGGTCTGACCAGGTCGGACCAACCCATCCCGACCTGGTATGGGCAGGACTATGGCGGGCCCAGCCTACTAGACCGAGGACTAGCCCAGCCTAGAAGGGGGTGGCCCAATTTGTACAGGTTGTGGCCCCCGAGGGTGTGGCCCGGTAGGGTGGTGACCCACTAGGGCGGCCGCTCGCAAGGGTGGGGGCCCACTAGGCCAGTGGCTGGCTAGGGAGGCGGCCTGCTAGGGATGAGGCCCGCTATGGGGTCCTTCCTAGCCGACGCATGTTGTGTGACCCCCCCGGTCTTCTGAACTCATGAACGGCCTGGAGACCGTTCAGTTTTCGTAGCGGCGACACCGTGTGGGCACTGCATGGTCATCGCGAAACTGCCCGAGGTGTGGGTTCTGCCTCCGTTGCAGCTTCAGCCATAGCTTCTTGTCTGCTGGAAGCATTCTGGTCATGCCACCTCTACTTCTACAGATGAATGAACTGTTGGACGCCTCCTCCTTCCACCATGGCTAATGAGTCGCCACCCTTTGCCCACTGGCGGTATGTGGTGGCACACTACACTTCCTTCGTGGTCGGTCGGTGCCGGACATTCCGATGATGGACACAAATTTGTGTCGTGGCCTCCTCTTGTGGCATGCTTCAACACACGTCTTCCTTGTAACCAGTTGGTGTCGACATGTCGACGGTCTTCCAAGGAGGCACAAGGATATCAAGATAGTAGAGGGTATGTTCCGTGTCCATTGATCCCATGCCCACCGCATTAGTTTATAAACAAGTTGGAGGATAATGGGGGTTCAATAAATTCACTTGAAATAAACAAGAATTAAACCCCTACCTTGTAAACCCATTAGAGTGTGTCCGTGCTTGAAGGTGGATTGTGTACTTCATTCTCGCAATAGGTTCCCAATGACGCTGATCATACATCAATCTTCGGTTCATGGTTCAGTGTCTCCCATCACCTCTGGCTGGAATCGGCTTCATTCTCTAAGGGTTTGGCAACTCGGAAATTTACCAGCACTTCACTGTTTGGTGAATCTGTGCTGATACCTCTCCCCAATCTCCATATATATAAGAGATGGGGAGGTTATGTAACGACATTGGGAAATAATGGGGGCTCATTAATTAGGATCCTTCCTAATTCTCCAATGACGTCATTACTTAATCTTGACAGGTCAAGCCATTTATTAGCATGACACATCATTGGCCCCATACTCCTCTTTTCTGTTGAAGGATAAGAATGAAAGTAAAATAATAAATTTATTTATTTTTATTTTTTAAAAAAAGTCCCAAAACAAAAAAAAATTCCAGACCTACTAAGTTCAAATTGAAGGCTCCCTTAATCGAATCATGGTGTTATGGATTCTACGGTGACCTTGGATTTTTAATCTGAGAACCAGTTCTAAAGTTTATATATGATGCCTACGCATTTACTAAACATACCCCAAAAAAAAGTTCCATAAATTAATTATTTTCACCCTCTACCTCCACCAGTCTAGGTTAGGCTCTGCCTAAGGAGAATACGCCCCAATGAACTTAACGGAACTGTCATATTTTTAATCCGAGTTACAATTTAGAAGTTATGGACTTTACAATAAAATAATTTTCACTTAATTATTTTTTACAGCCAAAAACTAACTTTCATTGGTGGCCCGTGCCGGCCAATGTTAGTATCTTCCTAAGAAAATCATACCATATCAAGTTCAATGGTGGTTTTTTATTTTTAATATGAATCACCATTCGTGAGTTATAAGAATTTGAAAATTAATATAATGTTATTTAATTATTTTATTTACGGTTATGCCATTTTTGTGTTTTATTACAGGAGGCCTACACCGACTAAACTTAACTCGCGCCTAGGGTAAACCTGCCATCGTGAATGCAATGGTTCCCTCAAATTTCAGATCTAGGTAACCATTGAAAATTTATTCCACTTTTTCAGGAATACTCATTAGATTGAAAAATTAAATCTTAGAAAAACTATGACGGATCATTCGGGACACTCCAGGCCTCTGAATTACGCACAGTCATATTTAACGGTCTCTAAATAATTATGTATAATTAAAAACGTTATACCAAAATTTCGGGACATTAGAGTGATAATTTTTTTCAATCTCTATATTCTAAAAATTATACCATGGAATCAAATTTATCAAAAACAATTCCATGATTATTTTAAATAATATTGAAATCTTCCCAAATTCCCATGATACATATTATAGTGCATATAGTATCGTTAACTCTTATAATGAATTCACCAACTGATTCATCATTTCACATAATAATATCTTCATACTTCATTCTTAAAATATATAAATTTAATTTCATTAAATTGGTATTTAATATATAAATTTATTCCATTTTTCAATGATAAATTTTGTTGTTCTAATAAATTGTACCCTCAATGATTAAATTTCATAGAACAGGTAAGGCATATCATTTCTATCACTCCAATCATTTTCTAGATTCTTTTTATCAGTAGTTATTAAGGGAATACCCTATGAAATTGGAGGGAATCCATATATAATAGCTTCAAGATCATACTTTCTTTGAAATATAAGATAAAGTAACATTTTTCATTTTAGATGTGACAGAACATATCAAATACAAAAATTCTTTTTTAGTTAATTGCTTCATAATGTAAAACATCATTTTCATTAATCCTCATCAAGTAGTAAACTATAGCGACTTTATTTGATAACAATTGAGAGGACCAATTTGGGTCAATGACATCACTTATATAGGGTGGGTGTGAATTAGTGATGTTCTCTTTTTATTTTATTTTTCAACATAATATATAACATTCTACACCGGTTGGTGATAAATGAACCTACTTGAAAACAATGAATAAGAATAGTCATAAGATCACAAGTATTTAAAATGTTCACTATCCAATAAGAATATTTAGTCTTTGACACTATTTGGATGTAATCAATGACTACACAAAACATAATAAAATAATCCTTTAAGAGGTTATAGAAATAATAGAATATTCATCACAGGAGTTTCATTATAGTATTTTTGATCATTCATGTTCTCCTCAAATTGATAAAATTATATAATCTCTTTTAATAATACTATAAAACTCCGCTAAAAATATTTATTACTTTATCAATGAGATAATTGAAATTTTTTAAAACAATATTTTCCTAAAATTAAGTATTCTTCCTATTTATTTTTTTCTTATTAGTAGGCAAGAAATTCATCTTTGACTTATGTATGAAAAATAATTTTATCACAACTCCATCAAATTCACTCGATCCAATGAAACTCTTTCTTATTACATGTTTATCTGACTACCTTAATAGTTGTTTTCATCAAAAAAACTTATATGAAACTTAGAGTTGTACCACTTCCTCTTCTATTCTTCCCCACAATATTTGTATGATTCCTCTATATCATATTCCTAAGAGACGAAAGGATTTTAATACACAATCCATTGTCTCTTCCCCAAACAAGAAATTCCTTATTTAGAAACTTATGCTAAAAAATCATTGTCGCTTCAACTCTCTCTGTGTAAATTTTTATGTTTCCATAACCAGTTTATATTGGCATCAATTCTTTGAAACATCGAGAAGAAATGTGGTACTCTAAAAAATAAAATCCAACAATTTCCCAATAATATTCTGAAAATCCTGTTAAAAACATTAAGTACATGACCACCTACAACTTCAAACATCCTAAAAGTAATGAACATTTCTTATACTATGGAGATGAAGTGCATCTTCAAATTTCCTTTAGTTTTGGTGAGAATCAATATCCTTCCATAATAATTTTTGAAACAATGAAAATATAAACTATCATTATCACAATAATGGATTCACAAAAACATCAAAAATATCTTTGAACCATCCATCTAGTACAACATCATAGTGTCCCTTATATCATATGAAACATCAAAAAATTATTTGTACAAAACAGAATTCATTAACAAGACACTTACTCTATCTAATAACACGCTCTGGAAATGTTCATCCACTACCTTCGATGAGAAATCATTGTCCGATGAACTTCATTCTGAAACACTAGTCTATAAAATTCATATGGTTACTTAAATCTAATGATACTATAACTTATTCACTGTTCATAAGTGTATAATTCATTTTGATTGATTTCATAAACAATTCATCCTTAAATTGTTTGATGAAGATATAATGGTTCATTTAATGGAATATATAAGATTACATTGTAAAATTTTGTCTGATGGACACCATCTAATGAAATTAAATAATGTTATCTATTTAGTAATTTTTAAAACATCATCTAATTTGTAGAATAAATAAATTTATTTCAAATAAATCATTGTACCTCCGTAACAATATATCTTTGTAAACCATTGAAATTAAATTGTGCAACTTCATTGCTTCATATATTGATTTTTTAAATACAAAACCTTTGTCCAATAACATCTGTACATATAATTTCACAAAATATCATAAAATAGAATTTGTAAAACAATCCTCAAACAACCCCCTTGAACCCAACATTGGTTCCCAGAAACTTTTAAAAACATGACTTTTGATACTTCATGAATAGAAAATCATCATATAATTTATTTTATCAGACATCTCTGTCTAATAAAACTTTGTAAGAATATTTGGATAAACATTAAAACCTCATTCTGAATTATACCCTTGGTCCACTAACCTCTATCCATTTGTAAACTACTTACACAATCTATGCTATAAAACCCCATGATTTTATGAAATATTTTAAAAAAAATCAATTTAATTTCTTTGATAGATTGGGGTACATGTAACACATAGTTTTAATGAATCATAATATACTTTTAATATCATTTTATAAAAATTAGAGTTATATGTTAACCATTAAACATGGTGTTAGGAATATGAATAACCGAATTTATAAAATTGAATCTAATGGTTTTAGATAAATAAAAAAATTGATAAATAGCTACTTATTTTTTTTTTAATTCTTTATATTCTTCAAAAATACAATTTTTTCTCAAAAAAATAATTTAATCAGTTTTAGTGAAAAAATAATAAAATTAAGTTTTCTAACTTAAATAAAATTTCTATAAAAAATAAAAAACATTTTTAAACCCAATAAGTGAACATTTTTTGAGATTTCAGTTTTAAGAATATTCTGAAAGTTTTATTTTTCAATGAGTGGTGACAAATAATCATTTTTATTAAAAAAATAATTTCATTTAAAGAATTTAAATGTTAAATTAAATTTCAATAAGGGTTTAAAAGTAAAAAATATTTCATTTATATTATGATTTATAAAAAAAATTTCATTTTAATCATTTTCGTGTTGAATTTTTAAATTAAAATTTCTTATGCTTTTGAATTTTTTTCTTTATAAAACTATTCTTCCTTCACATATATGGGTTTAATATTATATTTATATTCCTCTACCTATATGAATTGAATTTTAAAGAATATATTATATATTTTTAAAAATAAAAATTAATATTATATAATAATTTAAAGTCAATTTTTTTCATAATTT
Organism: Viscum album; assembly: GCA_963277665.1. Lineage (NCBI taxonomy): Eukaryota > Viridiplantae > Streptophyta > Magnoliopsida > Santalales > Viscaceae > Viscum > Viscum album. The sequence goes on from OY728162.1 coordinate 136,636,488, forward strand.
ATCATAAAAATAGTAAAAATTAATTGCCCAAGTTGAGGTTAAAATGGATTTATCATGGGTTAATAGAAAAATATAAGGGATTAAATGACCTAAAAACAATTAAAACTATAATTTTTTGTTATAATTCATCCTTATATAATTTTATATTCTAGAATTATCCATTTTTGGATCTTATTATCATTGGTAAAACTAGGGTATATCATTTTCTTTTCAAAAATCTCCTATGTCTTCTCCCGAAGTTATAAAAGGGAACCCCTTCTCATCTCTTATTTACTCTTTCAAAGCCTTTTGATTCATCCAATACCTAAAAAAAATATTCATTACTTCCCTCCCCACATCTTGGGCACATTATTATGATTACTATGCCTACATATTAAGGTTTTTGGTTCTATTCTAATGGAACTACCTGAAGTAGAGGTATGCTGCTTAACTAATCATTTTTATTTTATTTCATCTTCCACCTTTGTTTCCTAAAAAAATATGGAATTGTCTCTTATTCCAATCATGTTTATTAGTAGGTTAAAAGTGGTTGTAAAAAAATTTTCATCAGTTTTTCAATTTTTTTAGTTAATAAAGTCACACAATGGTTCCCACATCAATAACTGAGTATGGGTCAAATCTCTAAAGTCAGGTGGTATTTTTGGGTTTTAGATAGAAAGATGCTTACGAACACAAATTGTTTGAGAGGATGGTAGATCATGCTAATTGCACCTTTTGGGGGTAATTATTACATACTTTAAGACTATCTTATAGATTTAAGATATTTTCATTAAATCTGTCCTAGTCATTGATATGGGACTGGTTACACCTTTATCAATAACATGATTAAGACAATGTATTAATTTGAGAAATTGTGTTCATATAATGATTTCACTATCTTTCATTTATTTATTTAGGGTTATTTTTTATATAACCATTTTTGTAACTATTGGTGTTTATTTCTTTTTAGGGACGTTGTTGGTGTCTTGTAGATGGGATTGAACATCTATAAGGAATCCTACGTATTTAGTGGGGACAATAAACAAAACCCATATAGTTTGTTTTACATAGTTTATGATAGTGTGCCTAGACTCATCCATGAAGTTTAACATCATGATTTTAGTATGTAAATATAGGGTGAATACCTAATTTTGGAATCCTATGTATCATATTAAGATGAGTATTTGAGTCTATGCAGTTCATTTTATGGGTTTCTGTGTTTTGAGATGTGAAAAAAAGGCCTTGGGAGGTACATATGCATATAATTCATTACAGGATTTTATCATCGGTACATTATCACATTGACTATATGCGAAATGTAATCATGATTACATACCAATGATTAGTCCACATTGTGTAATCCTAATCATGTTATTGGTACAATCATCGCTAGTATCTTTGATCATATGATCCATACATGGTGTGAGAAACAAGATATAGTGGGAGATTAGAAAAATAACATGAGGGGATATTTTCATGGGGGATACGTATCAATTATTTCCCTTTGAGATTTATGATCACGGGTTTCATCATGAAAATATTATGGAACTCGAGCATTAGTATGGAATCCTCCATATCCTTTTTTATAATAAGAATCATAGTAAATATAGTTTGTTTCATTCCTTACCTTCTAATTGGTTTAGGGTATTTTAGGGTGTGGATGATGATTACAATTAAAATGATGCTTAGGTATTATCCAAGTTCTCATCCATTGATGGACGAGGTAGGATGGTATACGTATGGGAGAATTCATTCATGTAAGAAAATAATTTTTAAAAAATGAAGGTACATACACTAAGGTGGATGATTATTGGATATTAGGATATAAAAAGGAATCCCATGTATCCTATTAAAACATGAATCAGAGTTCTTGTAGTTAATTTTCCCCCTAAACTACTAATGTGATAAGTTAGGTGATCATACTTGGATTCATTATTGATATCCCCAAGGATTTAAAAATTCTAGGGGCTCGTACTAAGATGGACCCCCTATTTTATACTCATTCAATATCTTTTGATTCATTAAAGAGAGTTGATGACTATAAATTTTAGTTTAATATTCCTTGAATGACATGGAGGAATCTTTTTAGTGAATAACCTTAATAGGTCACATGAGTGTGTAACCCAACCCCATTAAGGAAACATCCTTTATAAATGGGAATACGGCTGAAGGTTCCTAGTTCAGAGTCCACATGATATAAGTCTGAGTGTTTCTGCCAGAAAAATATGACATGTCCAAGGGGATATTCTAGGCATGTCTTATTTTCCTACTGGAGTTGTATTCATTGCACATCCGACATATTTGGGGTGTAATTTTGGCATGGAAAAAATGTCCAAGGGTGTATTACTAGTATGCACATGATTCATCGCATGATCACAGATTATGTTTCTAAGATCATTCACATGATCAAAGTGTATTTTATATATAATTTATTATGATTGAATTTTATTTCTAAGGCCGCATACAGTCATTATGATACTAGTGATTAGTCTTGTGATTTCACAACATTAAGATATTGTTGTAGTGGGGTCTTATGAACACATTTATGATCTTGTTCCTATATAAGTGGTTGAAGATGCTTGTATGAATGTATCATGTGTCAAGTCTGCATGAATAATATTTTAAATGATAAGAGGATTTCATGGACATGGATTATTCCAAGTCCACATGTATAAGATCATTCATATTGATTCGAGGTCCTATCCTCATATCTATACATGTTAATTGGTTGACCACATTATGGAATAACATGATGTTTAATTACTCCTAAGATCTCTTATAGTGTCTTTATATAGGTTCTCCTATCATATGAAGAGAATTTCAATTGATTTCTCCCACATTGATGATGGGTTCAGGGTGCTTGGGGTAATGGATATGGGTTTTTTCATGGGTTTTTATGCCTGTAAAAGAAACCTACAAGCAGAGGTTTTACTATATGATGACATCACATGAATCTTGATTTCTCATGTGATTTGAATGTCCTCAATGGGGAATTATGAGGGGATCTATTAGTGTTTACTGAGGCTACACATTGAATCTACAGCATGGAAAATGGTGCTCGGATGAGGATTTTCCTCCCATTTCCACGCCCAAAATCCAAATTCATGGAGAAAAATTCAAATGGATAGGGGCTAGTGGGATGTTTCAAGTCAATAATGAAACTTATAAGGGCAAATGAAATCATCATAAGACCTAAGGCTTGTAAAACCATGAGACAGAGGGTTTTCACGATCCCCTGTTCATGTTTTCATGAAAGTGTTTCAGGCGCATAGGATATGTATTGAGGGATATATTCCATGCCACTCAAAGTAGGGGTAAAACCCCATAGGATAGGGAGTTCGTGAGAAAATTTCTAATAAAAGGAGGATTATATAATGATTTCTAATCTCGGGTATTCTTATTATTTCATATCAGGATGGTTTAAAGCATCATATGATAACATGAAAGAGGTCACACGATGGAGCTCAAAATTGCCTATAAAATATATTCAAATATGGTTATGATCTTCCTCTCTTACTCCAATACTCTCCCACCCTTATCTAGTTTGTTTTTTATAGAGGTTGGGTTTATATAGGCAGAGTTAGCTTGAAGTTGGTTCTTCCATTCATGATGGTATGTCACATGTGCTTGCTGAGTAGGTGGAGAATTATCATTATCTACAAACAAGAGGCCCTAATGATGAAATTATATGTTCCTATTCTTGTGAAACTTTAGTGATGTCCTTCTTGTCTCACCAAATTATCATCATGTTATTGTATGACTAGTGGTGCCTCTTGCACTAGATTAATGTGATCACATGACCTTCTTTAAATGATTTCTCTATTTTATAAACATAGAAATCACATAAGGAAACCTTGGATCTTGATTTCCTATTCTTTTTATGAAGTTGTGAAATAATCCAATGATGGACTCACATGGTTTCCATAGGGGTTCTTCATGATATTGTTTTGTAATATTGGATAACAAATCGATGTATTGATGAATGAAAATAAATAATAAATTCCAAATGTTGAAGGTTCTTGTGAAACTAATCCTCATGTGACAATTCCATGGAATCTACATGTCTTCACCTGATCATTATTAATTGATCATGAAACCCCTCTTGTGATAGATTACCATTGTTCCATTGAATGGATTCAAGATAGGGTGTCTCGTACATCAGTTATATGATGCACTGTATGGATGTAAAATAAGCATCATTCATCACTTAGGGACATCGAGTGAGTCCTAGAAACCTTGGATTGATCATCAGATATGGAGAGCATGGATGAAATCAGGTAACATATGGGCATTGGGAATATTTGGCTCCAACTAGTGAAAACTGGAGTGCACTGGGTGAGCGGGTGAGTTGAAAGTTTAATACGATCACATGATCATGATTGGACAACCTCAATTTATTTGATTGGATAGAGGTGATTCTATCCATATCGTTAACAAATGAAGAGTGTTGAGATCCTCCTACATCAAATATTTTTTTTCTTATACATGAGGTTTGTTCTTCATAAATGGCCTTAGAGAATCCATTCATCTATTCGGTATCCTGTTTGGCACCCTAACCCCTTTACACATGTGCTCCCATTACACAGCCCTCCTAGGAACACCCTCAAATACCTATGCATCAAATGTATGTGCTATGCTCACCTACCCTTATACAGCATAGCTGAATAGATATCTAGATTTTTGGGCACGGTTCAGGAGATTCCTACAAGTTCTCAGGTTGAGATGGTTTTAAGGTTATCTTAACTAACCTATTTTGTGGATAAGGGGAATTCATAAATACATAGAATAATATTCTAAGTAAAATGGTTCAAAAAATAACAGAAGTATATTTCCTTATGTGTAAAATACCAAGACCATATTCTTCAATACTCTACCTCCCATTCCATTATGAAATGTATATTATCATTTAGGTTTAGTTTCCATATTCCTTTAATCTTCTACGGAATAGTTTATATCACACAATTATGATCTTCACCCCCCACCAATTTTAATTAGATTTATTTCAAAAAATATTCTATGGTAAATATATATCACTTATCCATATATATGAACATCGAGTGGGCTTTGATATTGATCCACATAAGATGATTTTTCTTGAATGTCTTGACTGAGGGATTTCAGGTGATTTCAATAGGAGACTCCTCACATTGGAACCCAGACTGAATCCATGAAATTAATTGGCTTTGGCTTAGTTAATTAATACCCTAGATAGAAAATTCCAAAATTCCATGTTGGAAAAGGTAATGGGTGAAAACAAAATTACATCTAGATCTGAAGTAAGGTACTTGGGTATCACTATGTATCCCTTAAGAATGGGAATCAAGCCATACATTTTTCTCAAATATAATAATATACAGATCATACTCATTTATTGGGATTTAAGTTTCACATATAAAGTACAATATAATTAATTTCTTTACACATATAGAGATCATACATATAAATGGGAATGTCACTACATTGGGACCAAACCATAGGTATAGACCCATGTTTTTGTGGTGATGTTTTATAGATCATCCATGATACCCATCCTTTATGTAATATTAAATAGATAAGAATTCTTTGATTTTATTTCTTAACTTACAATATATGTATATTGATAAAACATCATGAATACACAACAACATGAGATTCCACATGGATGTACCTGCTCAAGTTGTCTTGAGATCGCTTGATTTTTGTGATAATTTGGGTGTTCTATATGTCTCAAAGGTATAGTTCTCTAAATTTTTCCTAATTCAGGGGAAATATATAGAATGGATTGATTCTTTCTAAGGCCATATGTTCTTACCCACAAACTTTCTATCTCTTTATTTAGATTGGTCTTTTTTCCAAGGATTCAAATTGGGGAAGTCTTAGCATTTTTTGGAATTTTCTCTCTCTCAGGACTCGGTCTTTGGATTTTTCGACCTGAATTTTTCTTCCCTATGCTACATTATAAATGCTATATATTTCCTAGATCAGACAACATGTATTTCCATCAAGAACAGATTCATATTTTTTCTAGGATACCAATTTTATTTTTTCTCCCTAAAAAGTATTTGTTTCTCCTCAATGTGGTTATTTTAAGGTCATGCAAGCTAGAAAATCATTTTCTGTATCTTAGGTTCTTAAAACTCAGAAATTATATTTTATTTGTTTATGGTATTTTATAACATAGATTCTATTACTATAGTTTAGAGTATCTTAGCTCAAATATTTGTTTGTTTTAGTTTTAGTGTTTTTACATAGAACATATGTTGCTTTAATTTAGGGTATTGTATCCTGGACGTTCTGTTTATATAGTTTAGGTTTGTTTAGCTTAGAGAATCTATTGATGTAGATTGGGGTATTTTATCTCAGGCCTTTTATTGTTGTAGTTTAGGGTATTTTATCTTGGACCTAGAGATTCTATGCAGTTTCAAGACTTATTGTTTGTACATTATTGATGAACATGAAATGGGGTGGACATAGAAGGGATGAACCAAAACACCATAAAGTGAAGAGTTCCACCACAATGTCCCCAGGGATCATTAGGATTGGGGTTCCTTTCTTAAATGGTTAAGATACCTCTGGTTGGTAGGTCAAAGACCATATTCAATGCTAACATGGTCAAATAGTGGTGTCCCCACATTTTTATAAGGGTCAAAAAAGATTTTAGAGGTGTTATTGGTTGTTAGGAAAAAAATTATGCAAATTAAATCAACCTAGATAGTTAGAGTATGGGCTGTGTAGATCATGTGTCAATGAGCATTAATTGATGAATCATGAGAAGAGGTGAACATACCAAGGATGACCCAAAACACAATAAGGTACTGATTTCCACCATGATATAATTGGACCCCATGAGGATTAGATCTCCTTTCTGTAAAAGAGAAGATTAATCTAGTTGTTAGGTTATATCCCTTATAAATGAGCCCATAGGTCTTACATTCATGGTCATGTAGAAGTTATACCCACTTATTTCCATGTTCCATGGAAGAATATTTAATATTATAATTCGTGAATGGTGATGATGGATTTGAATTGAATGTTATCCAATAATGGTTATGGAACCTTATAATAGTTTATCCTTTAGTTAGGGTGGCTTGATCCCTATGCCATGTGGTTTAAAGTCACATAGTGTAGGCTATTAGAAGGTTTGGGAGGGGAATTTCACATACCTACTTTGAGAAAAGATACAATACATAGTGATGTCAAATGGAGGATGATGAATCCAATTAAATTGTTTGGATATGGTAATTTTAAATCATGTCCCAAAGTGGTCGGGTCGTGAGTAAGGATATGGGACAATCATGTTTGGAATGGACCGGAACACTCTAAGTTGGAGAGTTATTCCACTGTGATGTTAGGATTATAAGGATCATAAATCCCCAACTATTAGTCAAAGATGTCTCTATATAGTAGGAAAAATACCTTATGCATCCCTGACATTGTCAAAGAGAGACATATTTTTTCCTTTCAAAAGGAAATGAATGGTTTCTCGCAAACCAAGGAACTAAAATTATAAAGTGTGATTTATGGAAAAAAATAATATTCAAGAAGGCTTCAAACACCCTAGAAGTTGTGTTTTTTCTTAGTGATCATGTTATCACGATGAAAATATGTGATGAAATATTACTCTAAATTTTTCCCGTACCATGGGGTCTAAGAAACATGGATTTACTTTTTCTAGGGCCACAGTGTGGGACTTATAATCTTCATTCCTTATTTATTTTCAATTTAATATTTTCCTAAAATATGGAGATGAAGAGTTTAGTAAGAGAATAATTGGCACTTATCTAGGCCTCCTTTTTCTAGTTTTCAACATGAATATTTTTTATTCTATTTCACTAGATGTTTATGGTCTAGAGATTTGAACCATCAAGGGATGTAATTGAAAGTCATACAACTTTGACCAGAGTGCATGAATTTTATGGCCATGATGAAGGTGGACCTTGTATGAGGAGAATTTTACACAATTTCATAATTAGGATACATAGGGTAAAGGGTAAACCAATATCCTTATGAGAGAGATACTTTAAAATTGTAAACCATGGATTGAGGATCTTAGTTCATTAGTAATGATATGGGACAATCATAGTGGGGATGGCCCAAAAACATCATAAGGTCTTACACTCCACCAAGGTTTTAATAGGCTCACAAATATTAGAAAGACCTTCTTATAGGGAAAATATTTCATTGGTTAGTGGGTATAAGCCCATATGAATTGATATCATGTAGAATTAATGATATATCTTTTCCTTTCCCAGGTATATGAAAGGTCGAAAAAAAACCAAGGTGCTCAATACATGATGTGTGATTAATGGGTTAAGTGGATTAAATGGTGATATATGTACACCATACTCTGGTTGAACAAGGTTAGTAATTTTTGTTCCTTTGACAAGGAATGATAATGGGTGATCGAATGAACCATTTAAAATCATGTAGTTGTAATTTATTTGTTATGTAGTTTTAATGTCAGAGGACAAGGATGTTTTTATTACAGTTTAAATTAATGTGGAAAGGACATTTTCCTTTTATTTTATTTCAACATCATGCATTAATTATATGGGAAATAACATGAAAATTGTGTGATATATCATTGGGGACACATTTCACTAGTCTAGGGAAATTAGATGTAAGGATAATATTTTATCTATGCCCAAGATTATGGTGTATATCCATATGTCATATCCCTTATTACATATAATTATCACATGATAAAAAAATCTATATGTATATTTGACTTTTTCATATGCAAGGAAACTTTTTTCACTCATAACTTACCTACAAAAGGTATTTGCTTCTTGATTCATGTGGATTAATTCCATGTGGCTAGGAAATTCAGAACATTGGTCTAACCCCTATGTAGTTATGGGTGAATTTTTATTATTTCATATGTTGTGGATGAACCCAGTGTTGATGATTTGGGTGTCTCTACATATCATTAGATGGTAAGAATCAATCATTTAATGGTCCTTTCATAAAAGTTCCTTATTTCAGAATAACCCATATACAGATACGGGTAGATAAATTTTATTATGTATTGACTAATGTATCTGATATTTGGGCGCCACTATGTATCTTTTGATGAGAGGAATCAATCCACATGTAGTTCTTAAACATTAATCTCTCTATGTAGGTAAGACCCATACGCATAGGTTGGAATTGTTCTCATTTATTTTTTTTAACATAACACATGATTAGATATTTCAGAGTCACTGGGTATCATGTGATGATAAGAATCATTTCACGCATATTTTTTGGTAATCCATTTAGTTTAATGTCATGTAGTTATTATGTAGGCTCCCCGACATGAAATAGGAATATTGGGACTAGTCCAACAAATGTATTACTTGGTTTCACTATGTATCCTGCAATAGAATGAATAAAGTCACATGTTGTTCTTGAGAAATGGTGGGGTGGGAGACCAACACAAATGATATTTTCCCTCTTGGGTGAGGTACCTGGAAATGTTTAGTTTTTTCTAATGCAAGAGACACTGACTGTTCAATTTAACATCATGTGGTGAGGAATCAAGATGTTCCTTTTAAGATCATGCACCTTGAACCATAATAACCCTATAATGAGCTGATATGTCTCGATCATGTGGGGAATACCCTGAAAAAATTTATAATCTCACTTGATCTATTCTTAGTGTGATAAATAATGATCAGAAAAGGCTACCCTCATGACATGAAAGCAATTAGAGAAATGGAAGGGGAATTGTGTATCATATAGTTGATGGGCCAAGATATAACATCTTGGACTCCGTACATGTCTCATTATAATGAGAATCAATGCATATGTATATCTTTTAAACTGTGAAGTTTTATTTCATGTGGTTAGGAAATCATTCATGTTGTTTAACATCATGTGTTTAGGATGAAGGAAACCTAACATGAAGGAAGATGAATATTATGGATTGTCCTAAGAATGAATGTGTAGGAAAATATATGTATCTTATGATGGAAGGAGTCAAGCCACAGATATATCAAGGGAACTGTGTAGTTTAATATCATACAGCAAGGAAATACTATTGGAATTTTATCAACATTTGGTAAGGATGAAGGTCATCTGATGTGGTAAATAATGCTTGACCATTCTAGGACTGTCTGATGTCTACAGTTTGGGATGAAAATATTGTGGCTTGGCTTGAGACTAAATATTTTTATTTCACTATGTATCCTATGATAAAATGAATCAATCCTTGCATAGTTTCTTAATGGTATATTTATGTGTGGATCTGACTCACACATAGGAATAGGGTCACTTTATTATTCTTTAGCATAGATCTAGACCATGTGAGGTGAGTCATCAGTGATATGATGCTTATTTTGTAGCTTAACATCATGAAGGGAGGATTTATTCTGTATAGTTTGTCACCATGTGGTTATGATGTATTCAACACAGTTTAAATTCATGTGGGTAGGAAATATTTTTTAGTTTAACATCATGTTTCCATGACATTGTATAATTAGGGGGTGCATTCTCTAAATTGTTTGTTATAAACCTCAACGGTCATTGGGTAAGCCTAGATGATGCATAGAAACATCGGAGTTTGGACCGGGAATTTACATGTAATTCTAAGAGAACACATATCTATGTTACTATATTATTTTAATATAAACTTCATAATCCCCACGAAGCATGGAATCTCAAAACAATGTAAGTTGAAGTTCCTCATATGTTCCCAGGATCACATTGATGGTGGTGGAGGGGACATTGTATAGGGATTTTGAAAATGGTATTTTATATTATGTTCTCATTGGGGAGAAGAGAATCCTGAAAATTGATGTTTAAATTCATATATTCTACATCCTTAGATACAATCTTCTGGAAGAACATTTCTAATCATTCATAAAGTTTTCTTGTTTTAGATAACACATGTCCTAGGAATTTTTTATGCTCTTTCCATCCTTGGTGTCTGCACATAGAGGACATTTTAATGTCCAACTAACAACATAGTTTCTTTATAAATTCGATTTGACCCTTATATCCTTGATAATGGAGGTTTCTATCATCAAATATATGAAAATTATCATACATATTTGAGTGAATGTAAAGAATACACCCCTTTTTGAGCTACTTGGGATATCATAACTAGAAGTGGAAATGGGTCTGGACATGTTTGTGAGGTTCTTTCTAGATAACACTCTTCAAATATCCATGCAGGACACCTCATTATTAGAAATATATGTCTTCAATTATTCAGACCACCTATGTTTCATTTCTAGGTCACCTAATGATAGTGGTGAAATGTTTTTGATAGATTATGGGGAACTATAGATGGGTTAATCCAATTTTTTGATCACCTATCTATACCAATGTGTCTAGTTTTTTTATAACCTATCTATATGAAGGTGACTAGAAAAGAGGAGAATTTATTTGTTTATTAGAGATATCACTATGGGGAGATTGGACATAATGGATGTTAGGAGTGTGGCTTCTAGGATCCATCTCCACACTCCCACATGATGAACTATCATGGTAATGATCACCTTATTCTTTGGTTAAATAGTCGATGGAATTTTTCAGTGGAGAAAATGTGTCCCAAAAAACATCAAGGACACTAGAATTTAGAAGATTAGGGATATGAGCCACCTTATGCATCATGGATGGATTATACTGACCTTCATTTTGGGATTGTATTGGGATATGAGTCTATTGTATGATGGATTCTGAAATATATTGGTAATATTCTAGTGTTGTAGTGATATTATCCCATGGTTATGATGCTTATAAAGTATTCTGATGAGATTATATATTTTTAGCAGGGATATGAGCATTCCTATAGGTGGTTGTTAGAATATTCCAGTCAATCTTGGACAAAGTAGGTATATTATCCCTATTCATATATGCATTTCTCGTCAAAATATTCTAAAAGACATCTGTTATGGTAGATATGATTTGAGGCTCTACTGGTATAGCCTCAAATAAATGAAAATTCAAAAGTTCATCTGTAGAAGTATGGATGTGATTTTGGATTCCATGAAATACATGAATATTCCATGTAATTACACTAATGGAGATATAATTCAGCGCTGTGGTGTGTGCTGCTCTCACTTTGTGGGACTTGGTCATGATGTGGATATGAGCCCAATATGGAGCCTTTGGAGTTTTATGCTGGTATTTTTTTATAGGAATATATGTCAATACTGAGGCATGTACCACATTCACTTGGGGATACTCAGTCATAATAGGTATATGATACCAATCATGAGCCATTGGAGTATTCCTCTGGTCATTTTTGACATGAACATGAGTAGGTATCAAGGCATGTCCCGCTCTCATTTGGTGAGCCCTAGTTGGAATGGGAATAAGAGACCAGTCTTGTGCCTATTCCATTAATAGAATACACTGATAATCATCTTGGATGGGGTAAATTATATGTGCTTTCTCTAGAGTATCCACTTGCTTATATAGATTATAGGATTTTTCTTCTCTAGCTATCAAGGTAGGAATATATTCATGTACTTTTATCCTCACCAGAGTATACTGGTAGAGCTCCCCTATAGTTATCATAATGCACTGGCACCTCAACAAGTCATGTAACAGAATCTATTTATGTGTGGTCTTAGCTTCCAGGATATTTTATTCGATGTATTTTATTAATGAAGGTTTGTACGCCCACTCTCATCCCCATTGGTTCATCATATTATGTTGATGAACTTAATGCATGAGGGAATAGATCTATACCTACCCCCTAATTAATTCTCAGATATGATAGCATACTTTGTTTGAGATAGTAGTGATATGATCCTTCTCCCTCTATTCCAAATATTAACACATTCAACAAATATTTTTTATACATATATTTGAGTGTTCTAGGAGGTAACTTATCAGATAATTCCTTTAGTAGGTTACTAAGGGGTATTAGTGATATTGTGATATATGTGGGATCAAAATTTTACAATGTAAGTAGAAATTCTAGAAAATTTTTTTACCCCTACGTGCTGAAAATGTCTCCCATATATTGAGATGCCTCATAGTTAATCATCCAATGATTGGGACATGGTCCATATAATTTATTTTCATGCGGTAAATATATTTTCATGTAGTTTAATATCATGTTACTAGGACATATCATTCAATTTTACATCATTCTACTAGGATGTGATTGTGGAATTTAGTGTAATATTACTTGGACATCAATTGGGTAGTTTAATGTCATGTGGTAAGGATGTTTTCTGTATTTTAACATCATGTGACTAGCACATTTTCATACATTTTAGCTCCATGTGACTAGGATGTCAGTCATGTATTTTAACATCATACGACAAGAAAGTGGTCATTAATTTTAGCATCGTGTGACTAGGATGTCACCCATATAGTTTAGCATTTTCCAATGAGAACAAAGGTCAGTAACCTTTATAGAGTGAAACTATTTTGATTGATCTTGGATGACTCGTATACATATTTCATGAGTTTCAAGATCATTTAAATCTATTATGTTTTCACTTTCCTATCTCTCCTACCAATCTTAAAGAAAAATTAGTTCTCTATTCTATGTATGATATGTCAGTTGTGGTGGAAATAGTCGTCATGGCCCATCAACCTTGCCTCGCTCACCTTCCTCATTGTTTGGATTCCATCAAACTATTCTCTTTGGGATAGTAAAAATACTTATAATTATATTTTTTTGGAAAGAATATAATTTGTTCAATCTTGTCTTGAAATATGATCCACTATCCCTGGGTGGTATGTGGCCCGTGATTAAATACAAAACATGTGTGTACAATTTATAGTGCTCACATGACTAGGTCAGGGGTTTATGTTTTTTTAGTTAAAACATCCCCATGTATATATATTCTTGAATGCCATCTTTGGTAGTATTACAAATCCCTATTTTTTTCTCGAGGAATTGGTGGTAGGAGAAGTGGTTTTCATGGCCTATCATTAGGACCTCATTTGGTTTCCATATTTTTTCAAGTTATATCAAACCATTCTATAACTCAAAATCAAAATATCAGGTGGTATGTTCTGATCAGAAGAATACACTAATTTTTTTCTTTATTCCTGGTATGGGTGACCATACTACTTCTGTCGCAATCTATATAAACCTATGTTGTCCTAAGAACATAGATGAACATGGATCCCAATTTACAAAGTCTTGGTATTTCTTGGTCTAGGAGAAGGATTTTAACTATTGGGGCCTTGGATGATGTAGACTCTTCCCATTGATTAAAATATTCTGGGTATTCTAGAAGCATTATGAAAAAAGTTGAAGTAACATGGTTTCCATAATACCCATGATGAGTAGATAGAAAATATGGAAATGCACCCAACGTTTTGGGCTGGGGAGATGTGGAAAAATTGATGGATTCCACATGATGAGGGGATGAAGAATTTGAAAATTTCACAACCCTGTGTTTTGGGAAACTTCATATCAAGGCAGTCTTCCATAGGAAGGTACTGCTACATCATTTTATGGTAGAGATCCCATGATCATTACCTTTATTATTTCCTAGAGGTACTTATTATCTCATTAGAGGGATAACCAGTAGGATCTATGAAAATACCCTTTCCTCTATTGATGATATTATGAGTCGATGATGATAGAAGTCTTGATTTGAACCCTAAAGACTAAAAACAATTCTACCACTTCCCATTTACTATAACCTCAATACCTTATGCAATAACAACACAGTCGGTGTCACCTTTTAAAGAATCAGAAAAGTTACCATTGATCCCTTCTTTTCTTGTTCCATAGGTAGAAGGAGTGTAAACCTTCTTTGACCAATATGAATTTAGGAGTGTATGATTATACATTAAAGGAATATACATATCCATATCTAATAATATGTCTTCAAATTTTATTGATATCATATTAATGGAAACATAAGTGGGTTTATGCTCCTCCTCAATGGAGTATCTCCTTTCTAAGTATGGTGCATGATATGATATTTGGGGTTTGGTTCCAAATATACCATTTGGTAGATAGTGCCTATAGTAAAGCTAATCCCAAGGTAAAATATGATAAAACTCCCCCCATACCTATGGGCTGGGGTGCTCCCTAGTACCCCTAAGTCACCAAGAATATATGTGACGATGTTGAAGGCTCCTTATTAGTGCTGATCTAGGATTTATTATAGGATAATGTTAGGATACACTAGTTGGACTTATACATATTGGTAGTAATTTGGATATGATCCTTCTCCATATCATCATTATTTGGATAACCCTCGAGGTCTCTCATGTGGGATGCAAAAACATGGATATTCAGTATAGGCACAACATCCTCTGTAGATCCTCATGGAATTGTGGTCACCTAACGATGATGATAATCATAATGGATGGGAGCCATCCTAGGAAGTTTCTGATTGCTTGAGTTGAAATGGTTATTTTCCCATTCCTCCTCCCTTAGTAATGGAAGTTATGTGTTATCCAACTCTAGGTATAAGATCCCAAATCATTTGAATGTGGTAGCAAGATCCACTTCCACTCCTACAACCCGTCATGGGAAATATGACTAGTTTGAATTCATCCTCAGAAGGATTAAATGATTATATTTTAAAGTCATAATGGAGTTTTTTATATGGTACTCATGAACCAAGATGTTAACAAACTATAACTATAGGTTTTTTCTTGGTGACAATGTATGTCGGGGCTTCATGGCTAAAGCATATTGTCTTGTGATCTCAAAATACATTGGAAAATTCAATAATAAAATTTCAAATATAAGGAACCGTAGAAGTCCTGAGGATGAAATAAGACACCTAATTTGATCATCATTATATATAAATGAGTACATTTTCAATCAACTACTTTCATAGTTGAAATATAAAGAGGCGGTCCCTTTTCTTTTTTTATTAATGGTTTTTCATAGTAAGGAAAAATTGTCAGGTTTGCCTTTTTTTACAATAAATGTGGAACAAAATAGATTGATGAGAACTAAAATGTCAATAATATTTATCCTGTGAAAGGGATAACCCAGTTAAAATTAATCATTTCATGTTCACCATTTTGATTCCAAAAAATTGTGGAATGATATCTTGCCTACTAGTTGGTTGTGAAGGGTAGAACAAGGTAGACAAATCATTTTTATTAGGTTTACCATATTTGTATATAATGAAAACTCCCAATGATTACAACATATATAACTGAGTACAGATATCCATTTATAACACAGGTGTTCCATTGGGGTTTCAAAACCAAATCTGTTTAAAAACTCACATTCGTTGAGAGGATGGGGGTTCCAGCTTATCACACCCATTTGGGGGAAATTATTACCTACTATAAGACTCTCTTATTGATTTAAGATATTTTTTTGGAGTCCCTCATAGACCAAAATATGATACTAGGTACCCATTTCTCAATAACTTTCTTTTGACTATGTATTGATAGAAACAATTGTGTTAATATCATAGATTCTCTAGAATTACTTTATTTGTTCTTGTTGCTTTATTTTATATCCATGTTCTGTAATTCTAGAATTTATTTCCATATATGGAGGTGGTTGGTGTCTTGGAGATGGGATTGAACCTCTATGTAGAATCCTACATATTATGTGAGTATTGGAATGAAAACCCATGTAGTTTGTTTGATATAGTTTAAGGTTGTGTGGTTGGACTGATTCATGAAGTTTAATGTCATGTTGTAAGGAGGTAAATATAGGGCTTGAAAATTAATAAGGAATATAAAATAAACTTTTAAGATTTTAATAAGATTATATTTAGTTCATGTTATGGGTTTTGTGTCATGAGATATGACAAAAAAGTTCTCGGTGGGACTTATATATATAAGGCTTCCCTAGTTTGCCTCCTCAGGCGTATGGACCTTTAAGTTTGGATTAGAAATAATAAGACTCAAATACCAAGGATTATACCGCACTAGGGAATCCTTCTAATGTTATTGGAATAATCATTTATAGTCTCTAATCTCAGGTGATCCATGCTCAATTTGAGAAAAAGGAGATACCGGGAGATTAGACACATCACGCGAGAGCATATATTCATGGGGCTTACACATAAAAGATTCCATTTTAGAGGTATGATCCCCAATCTCATGGATAATATGGTATGAAGATCAAGAATTACGAATTAAACCTATATATCTTATTTATTAAATGAATCATAGAAATCATTGTTCAGTTTGTCCCAAACTTGCTGATGGGTTTAGGTTATCTGAGGGCATCATTGATAATTACACTTAAAATGATGCACATATAAGAGCCCACTTTTAATTATTTGATGGTATAGTGATGATGGTAGACATATAAGAGAATTAATTCCCATAAGTCTAGAATATTTGGGAAATGAAGGGACTTACACCAGTGTGGATTCTTATTGGAGATTAGGCCTTAGGAAGGCATAATATTTATCCTTCTTGACTTGTAGTTCAAGATATCATAGTTTAGTTTTCCCCTAACCTATTTATGGGATAAAGTGGGGAATCACACTATGAGATATTATTGATATCCTGGAGGTTTTAGGAAATCAATGGTCTCATACAATAATCGATGCCCTTTTACATACTTATTATTTATCTTCTAATATATTAAAGAGATATAATGACCATAAAATGTATATTACATATACCTAGTATGACAAGAAGGACCCATAAAAGAATATTTAATGAATATTGTCTCATTAGTGCACAACCCTAACACATTAAGGAAAAAACCCTTATAATGGTAAATAAGGAAAAAGGTTTCTAGTTGGGGGTCCACATGGTATAAGTCTGAGTGTGTCTACCAGATGAAGTTTAAATGACTTGGGGTATCTGCCCAAGATGTTTTGGCTATCTATTGTACATGTCTTGGTTGTATGTAGGAAATTTTTGGGGTCTCATTATTTCATGGAAGATGCATCAATGGTTGTATTCATGGTATTTCAATGATGCTTGTATTGATCAAAGATGACATCTCTAAGATATTTTGAATGATTATATTTTATTTACCATAGACTGTGTTGTAAATAACCTGGGTTGTCAAAAGATGCATAAGGGAACTGCGATAATTATGTGGAGTAATACGAGGGAATGATCTTAAGAGTGTTAAAATGGTGGGGTCTTATGATAACACTTAAGATATCATGCCTATCCATGTGTTGTATGTTTCATTTCCAAATGAATCCTACATCAAGGATGAATAGAAAATATTTTAGAAGGTAGAATGAGTGTATGGCCAAGGGTTTTGACACTGCTACTTGTATAACAAAATTAATGGTGAAAGGAGGACCTTTACTTTGGTCCATACATACTATGATGGTTCCCACATAATAGCACCATATGATTCTTAAGAGCTCATGTGATTTTATTTATATTCTCATGATGGGTTATTCCAATATATGTAGAGGCATCCCATTGATTCAATATTCCTGAATGGGGGTTCATGGAGTATGTGGTTCATGGATGAGGGTATTTCCTTGGTTTTTTATGCATTTCAAATCCACTTATATGTATATGTGTTCCAACATCATGGAGTCACATTAATCCCAATTTTGTATGCCATTACCATGACCGAAGTGTGGTCTTGTTTGGTATTCAATTAGTGTTCCCTGATGTTACACATTAAAGACACTACATGGAAAAGGGTTCTCGACCAAGGATTTTCAATCCATTTTCATGCGTGGGGTTCATAATCTCGATACCACCTTCACATTTCTAGATATGTGTGGGGTGTTTTATGTATAGTAAGAAATTTCTCGATTCGCATGAAAGCATCATGAGACTCATGGATCATGACACCATGAGACTGAGGTTTCACAAGATCCCCTCATCATGTTCACATGATGGAATTGCAAGTGCATATGATATGATTCAAGGGATTTATATCTAGGACACTCATAGTAGTGGTAGAATCATGCATAATAGGGAGTCTAAAATAAAATTTCAATTAACCAGATTCTTTTATGAATATATCTAGGCTTGGCTCTTTTCATGGTAGTGTTTCATGATGTTTTAAAGGAAATTATGATTGTGCAAAACAGGTCACGTTATGGAGCTATATATTACCTAGTGTATGACTTTGAATAATTTTATGATCATCCTCTATTTATATTCTTCTCTCCCACCCCTATCTGGTTTTTTTGGGGGGAAGGTAATGTTTATATAGGAAGAGGTAGGCCAAAGGTGGAACCACCATTCATTGTGGGTATGTCGCATGTGATGGGGGAGGCGGTGGAGGAATCTCATTATCTAAATATTGGAGGTTCTCATGATGAAATGTTATTTTACTATTCAATCAATGATTTGGTGACATCATTATTCTCGAAGATAATCATCATAATCATCTCACTTCATAATTGGAAGTTTCTATTAAAATTGATTTATTCGATCACATAACCAGTTTCATATAGGGTTTCTATTTTATAAACTTGGCCAATACACATGGAAATCATGGATTTTTCTCGACAATCATTCATGCGTTGAGGTTGATGATAGATAATAATGGCCTTTCTTGGTTTTCATAGGGGTTATTCATGATCTTTCCGTGTATAGGTGGAAAACCACTCAATGTTTTCCTGGGTGAAAAAAAAGAATAAATATAGGGTGAAAATGTTATTATGAAAATGTTTCTCATGTAATGCTTCCATGGAATCCTTTTTTCTTTGACTGATCATAATCATTTGATCATGAAACCCCTCTTGTGATTGACTCTCAAAATTCACATGAATGGATTCATACAGTGGCATCTCCTGGTTTTGTCCTTTGAAACATTGGATGAATGAAAAATAAGATGCATGCATGCCTTAGGGAAATTTATTGAGTACTTGGTACCTTGGTTTAATCATTAGAGAGGGATATCATGGAGGAAATCGTGTATTGGTGCAGCATCAAGTGTCTTTAGCTCGAACCAACGATGATGGGGTATATTGGGTGAGCGGGTGAGTGGATGGTTGAAGATGATCGTGTGAGCATGATCAGACAACCCCGATTGATTTTATTGGACGTTGGAGGTTTTATACATATTTTTAAAGGATGAGTATTTTTAACTCCTGTAGTGTAACATCAGTTTCTCATATAGGGTTTTTACACATAATTAATAAACTCACAACATCCATTCCTTGAGCTGATAGTGGGGTCAGCACTAGCAACACATTCATACAACCCCTCACTAGCCGCACCCACCCATTGAGACGTCCACCTTGGAACACCGACACACAGTCATGAACATACCATGTTAGATCATCTCACAGACCTCCACACTGCTCAGTTGGATGAATGTCTAGCTCCCTGGGCATGGTTGAGGTGACTCTCATAGATTCTCTGGTTCATCTGACCGAATGATGGGCTTAGCTTGCCTATTTTTTTGAAAGAGGGGAATCCATAAATACATCAAATAATATTCTATATAAAATGAAGAAAAAAATAACAAAATTATATTACCATATAAAGAACATACCAAACCCATCCTTTTCATGATACTACCTCTAAGCCCATCCAAAGTATATCATAATGTTTTCACAGTTTCCATGTTCCTCAAATCATTAAAAAAATGGCATATAACACATTTATGGGTGTCAAAAACCTCCATAAAATATTATTCAACCATTATGATATAATATCATCTGTATATTCTATATAATTATATGTTATTATTTTAATTTAATAGTCTATGTCTATCTCCTCCACTATAAAATGGGAAATGAAATCATCAATCGTGTGTATGTTAGACTACTGACACACAAACTGATATAATTCATAATCTATTGTTACTTATCACATATGGATATAATGTGGGATTTAAATTATATATATATATATGATATATATGTTAATATTATACTTCCATAATTATATAATCACATATACCTTCGTTCTTTCTAATCGATTGAAAAAAAATAATGTGGCTCATGCATAAATATAGACAACTGCCTCCATGAAGAAATGTGATATTGTTTTAATTTCATTTTGAATTTAATGTAAATAAGAATTTATTTAACGAATATATATGTTGTATATAAAATAATAATGTTTCTATAAATCTGATTAATTTTTTACCTTTGTTTCCTTACATCCGTTGAAAAATGGAAACAGCATTCATGAGTTGATATGGTCTACCATCTCCATGAATGGTGTAATTAATTTCTCAATCTAAACATTTATGAATGAATATAACCATGTATATAATTAATTTATATAATATTTATATCATTATTAAAATTATACTTATAATAGAACTGAAATAAATGTACAAAGAACAAAACTACGGAACAAAAACATATATGAAAAATAAAGCACTAATCAACCATAACAATGATTTTAATAAATAATTGTTGATAAAAATATTATAAATGGTCGTAAATAAATAATATATGTTAAGATATATATGATTATATTTCTTTAGTGGATTTATAATACTGATATATTTATTATATATGAGTTTTTAATGTTTATAAAGGAACATGAGATGTGAGGTAAGGGATTTTTAGTCTCTCTTTTATTTTTTGGAGATATATTCCATATTCACCACTAATTTTTTTCTAGGGTATATACTACAAATTAGACATGTTATATAATTAATGTAATTATTTTATGATTATTTAATGTTTCATTTAATTTTACTCTTTCATGAGGATTACAATTCAATAGCTACCAAAGTTAAAGGGATTTTCACCTCACTTTAATTTCAATGAGACACATGGCATAATCACCACTTGATTCTTTTATGTGGTGTATATTCTTACCATAGATGAATTTTATGAACCTCCTCAAAATTATTATGGAATATAAATATCAATATAATTCGATTTCATTCGTCATGATTAGGATTGAAGTATTAAAAAAGTGGGAAGGGTTTTATGATAAAATTTCATTTCTTAACGAGATTATTTATGATTATCTTTATGATGATAAAGTATTTTGATATAAATTTAAATAAAATAATGAACATTATTCTTCTATTTTTATTTTATTAAAATAAATTTTTTCCTATTGTTTTTTCCTCTTTACGTACACAAGATATAAGAAGACCGTTTAAAATAAAAATCAACATTATTTCTATCTTCTATCAAAAATCATTTTTCTTTCATATCAATGATTTCAAAAAATGTTTTAAGGAAACTTATTACAATTGTAAAATTATTTATTAAATTCATTTTTACACTTTTTTATTTTGAAAAGAAATAAAAGGAATATTTTTCTTATTTTATGAATGAGGTACTTCTAGTTTTTTACTGAAACTGCAAAAGAATTATTTATTTTCATGTCTCATACATGAATTGTATTTTCTACAATCATTACCACACAATGATTTAAAACATCCTTTAAAATTTTCATGATGATTTTGGAAGATCAATTTTTCTTTAATATTTTGTAAAAAAAACATAGATTTTAGAGAATTAATTTTAAAATGGGAATGTATAGTTTTAAAAAAAGGTTTTAAGGATCTTCTTATTTATTTTTTGTTCATTGAAGACAACTTCCTCACATTTTGAATTTGATTCTATAGGGATATAACATACTTATTCCGTACTTATTCATTCTCTAGATGGTTTATGCTTATGATGAAAATATGTTTAGGAAACTTATCTTATTTCCATGGGTTATGTTATTATGGATTGATTTAATAATTATAAAACCTTTTTATTTTACGTGGGTTATTCTATGAGGGAATGATTATGAAACATATTTATTCTAATTTGGTTATGCTATGATCAAAGGATGATGAAACTCATTTTTATTTAAAGGTATTTATATGATGAATGGATTATGATCATATAGAACACATATATTTGATTTTCATTATGTGATGTGTGGACCCATAATTATATAGGCTCCAACGTATTATTTAAAGGTAGATATACATGAAATAAATAGGAATAAAATGGGGTGTGAACTGAGTTTAGTAAGGTAATGTTTTCACTATGATTGTATCTTGAGTTGTCCTTGAATTCTATGATATTTTAAGAAGTGAAACCATTACACTATGACGGTTTTGACTGTGATCCCTGACTACTATGTAACTAGTTTTATATTCTTATATATATGAAAAAAAATCAAAGTATTATTCCAATTTTATGCTCACGTGTCTCGTGTTTATTGATTCATCTATGATTAATGTATTATAAACTTCCATTATAGTTTCTATGACTCACAATTCTTATCTTTGATATAAAGGGTATATTGTTCTTATGTTATCCAATTGTTCCCATATATTTATTATCATGTACTAATTTTATGATCATTGATATCTCTGTTTTTTATCATTACTAACCATATAAGCTCACCCATTCTTCTGTTTCCTTTCCCTAAGTTGTGAAGAAGTTTTTATGTATGATAATTCTGGGAAAGGGTTCTATTTATGAAGAACTAAATAGGAGATGTTGTAGTTCACTTATGAACCAATTTTGTATATATCTGTGTTTTTAAAAAACAAAAAGACCTATAGGATTGAGGTGTTTATATTCATATTATATAATTAATATTAATCAAATATGTATCAATATCTATGTGTGAAACTCTTGGGTCACAATAATTGGTATCATAGAATGGTTTAGATATCCTTTAGTAATTATGATGATAAAACATTAGTGAATACCATAATGACAAGTCTAAGTATAGGAAAATATCTTAGAATTTTGATAAAGGATATAGAGGGTTGTTTCCAAGAGAATTAAATCCCTATCAAGATACTACATGTAGAGGTGACTGTAAAGACCCGGAAATTTCAGGGAATTTTTTTTCTTAATTTCCTTGGAATTTTACAAGTATGCGGTTTTGGACGGTACCTGATTCTGAGGTCCGGTGTGCCCAGAATCAATTTTCGAAGTTTGGCTTGGGTACGTTCAGTGAACGAATGAGCGGGCTTTTCTATCTTTTTAACCGGTGCTCGGAATTGAAATCAGAGAGCACCGATGAAACCGCAGTGCCGGTAATTGCTTAAGGGGACCTTTGCTGTAGTTGCGTTTTGAGCGGGTTGAGGTTAATTTTTTTGGGGTTTAGTTGAATTAAATAAATTTTTTCGTGCACAAATTTTATTCATGGAAGGTGGTTATTTTCAACAAAGGAGGAGTAAGATGTGGGACCCACACCCACCTAACCTCCCACGGGAGTGTTTAGTGTGGTAGGGCCCACATGAGACCCTAACTCCTCACCTCCCCCATAACCCCCTTGACCTCCCCATAACTCACCCCCTTGTTTAAATGCATGGAAACTCCACACATTTATTGTGGTGGAGCCTCTCCACATCTCAAGTTAATGAGGCTGACTAGGATAATTAATGACCTTATTAATTATCCTTGCCACACCTCTTGACTCTTTGAATGGATTGGAGATCTTTTAAAACAATGAAGCTTATCGAGATATTTGTTTTTGGGAAAATATTTTGGGAGAGCGTTCTTCCTCCGTGAAGAACGATCATCCATCTTAACGAAGAACGTCCTCATTCAGTGAAGAACAACCATCAACTCTCCTCTTCCTCCATGTCAAGGGAGAAGTCGCCGACCGCGGTGATCATCACCAAAAACAATGTGCCTTCCTACTTCATCTCTTTGATTGAAGAACGCTACGTATTTTAAGAAGGACATCGACTTGGCGGTCCCAAAATTCTCCATCCACTTTCTCTTCCATGAAAAGTAAGGAGACGCTGACCGTGGAGACTGATGCAAATAGCAACGTTCTTCTTCTTCTTCCGATATCGATGGAATTGATACTGTTCTTCCACGACACCCAACTACCGCGACATTCGACTTCCGCGACTCAACGACGTGCGATATCAATTTCGAGGTAGGGGTTTAATCTTCGTTCAAGTTTATTTAACGAACATCATTGATATTTGTTGGCCTCTTGCTATCATTATAACGGGAGGAGGTCAGACCGCACAAACACGGCCGACCCTCCTCCCCCTTTGATGTTGTGTTCGTTGTGGCTCGAAAAAAGGCGGTGCGGTGCAACGGAACTCGGCGGAAATAATAAAGAATGCGATGATGAAGCACAGAACCGTCGCGCCATGCCGTTGAGGCCGAACGAAACCACGGTTGGAGTCAGGGCCACAGAGGAGATTCGAAGACTCTACAGTTTGTTTAACGGCGTGTGGATCGATGGGTGAAGGTAGAACGGGTTCCAGGGGCGTTTTGAAGACTTCACAGTGAAGGGCAGGTCCCAGGAGGACCGCTGGCGAAGACGGAAAGAAAAACGGACCACCGTAGCGCGCCCGGTGGTCTATGGAAGACCCTGCCGGCGCACCACAGAGGCACTGTGGCGCCGACGGCCGGCACCGGCCGGCCGCCCGGAGGGACCGCCGCGGCTGAAGCCGCGGCGGTAGGCGACCATTCCCGTGGCCGTGTGGGACCCAGAGGAGACGCGGCGCCCAGTGCCACGTCTATTGGTCAAAGGAAGCAGCCCCCATGTGAGGCCACGACATCAATCAAGGGGGCAGCCGCCCCCCTTCCGCGCCCGCTCGGCCCGCACCGAACCGCCCCGTGCCAGACCGGCCGCACCGGCCCGGGCCGCCCCGGTCAAGACGGGCCGCGCCGGTGGGGCCTGGTTGCGCCCACCGGGCTGGGCCGCGCCCTAATGGGTCGGACGCAGACCCGGGTAGGTTCGCCCTGGTTCGGGCCAACCCGGGGGGAGGGGGTTGGGTTGGGTCGGACCGGGCCCAGACACCCCCACTTTCGGATCACTTCTGGTCTTTTTCCCATATCGTGGGCTAAGGACCTCTGATCGATGCACCGTCAGTTGCGATGCGATCCTTGGATCGAGATGTTCGTTTCAGTATATTACACTCAAGGATTCGGAGAACTTTGGGTACAACAGGGTTGGTTCAAACACGAAACCAACCAGGCCCTCGGAGCTGAAACTCTTACAACATGAGTTTCGGACGTCCGATTGACTTTTCGTCGACTTTGTTGGATTCCTCTTGATGAGACCGAACTTTTGGCATATTTTTCCTGAGGTTTAGATGTAGTTGGATAGTGTCCGGGTTGGATTGAACCCGAAATCCAACCGGGCCCCTGGAACGGAAAAGATGATAACTTTTAGACCAGACGTCCGTTTGAGGAACCGTCAGCGGTGTTGGTGATCACGTTGAGAAACGGTCCCTATGAGTATACACTATAAGAGTTCGGGGTACAATTGAGATATGTCCAGGTTGGTTCGCACACGAAACCAACCGGGCCTCTTGGACGAAAAGGCTAATAACTCACAGACTGGGTGTCCGATTGACGCGATGTCTATTGCGTTGAGACCCCTATGATGAGGCGGTCCTTTGAGATACATTTTCGTGGGACTTTGAGATACTTGGAGTATCAACCTGTAGCTCGTGGAGCGGACCCTCCCGGAGATGATCGTACAGAGTACGGAGACCGTGTAGACGGCTGAGACCTGACAACTGCTTGACCGACTCGACTTGGAGTGAGTCGACTAGCCTAGTGGACGGAGCACTACTGTGTTTGGGTGAAAACCCATGGCGGATGGAGCATTACTGCGTTTGGGTGCAGACTCGCGGTACTCAACAGAAGGAGTACCTCTACAGGCTATTAGGGGGAGGAGAACTACTGTTTTTGGGTGGCACACCCCAGCGGGGAGCACTACTGTGTTTGAGTGGCTGACCTACAGTACTCAACAGGAGGAGTACCTCAGCAGTCTTAGGTTAGTGAGCAGTACTTAGGAGTCGTGACAGGATCATTATACTCATAAAAGACAGAGCTCTTCAGTAGTAACGGTTTCGATAATGAAAATCTTGGTTTGAGCTAAGTCTATGACCTATGTGTTTACCTCATGATTGAGATGGGTCACTTGATAACTTAGGTATATGTATGGGCATATACCTAGGTAGTGGTTATCCACTGATCTCATAACCTTTGTGTTTCCTCATGATTGAGATGGTTTACTTGATAACGTAGGTATAAGTATGGGATTATACCTAAGTAAGGGTTATCTGTTGAGATCCTTCTTTGTGGTTATCCTTGTTGGATTTAGTGAGACCTTGAGGGTCTCGGGGTCCCTATTGAGTATCATATACTCACCCCTGCACGGGCTATGCCCTCACCTCATTGTGTTGGTTGCAGATGATGGGCAGCGCTGACGGAGGCCGAGTGTTCGAGGACTGGACGGGACCCGGTGGTGGACTTCACAACGAGACGATACTCGGAGGAGGTTGATGGGAGATAGAATTGTGGAGGCTATCTGTACCTACCCTTCAGGTAGGGTTTGTGGTGGACGATCTAGGAGATGCGCTATCTGTACCTACCCTTCACGTAGGATCCGAGGTGGACGACCTAGGAGCTTCTTCTATTCTTCCAGCTGCATGGCTTTTCTGTTGTAATTTTGTTCAGTTGTAGTTGTACATTCAGTTGGGTTTGTATTCTGGCACATTTACTTTTCAGTACATTCTTTTTGTACTTAGTGTATCACTTCCGCTTGTACTCTGTGGTGTTTTGTTTGCTTTTATAAAAGTAATACCTTCCCAGTTATCGGGATAAACACCTTTGGTGCAAGTCACCATCCCCTGGCCTATGGAAGGCGGGCTTAGGGTTGTCATGGCACGGGCCCCGAGTACGGGTCATGACAAATTGGTATCAGAGGAGTTAGTTCTACCACAGAACTTATAACTCTGATATTTTATTTTTGTGAAGCAATAGTGTTAAGGGTACTGAGTGTGGTTTTCAGTTCATGGAGTCCAGTGTGGGTGCAGGAAGTTGACGTATCCATACACCAGGACCCTGACAACTGATTTCCAACTTTGTGCATGAAACACTAATTGTGTGTGTGTTTTCAAAGGTTTTCCCTTAAAACAGCTCAAACCAGGTCAGTTCACCAGGTATAAATCGTTTGACCATGTCACGTTTGTTTATTTCAGGATGCCTTTCCACGGACGACCAACTAGAGCCCAGAGGGATGTACGTACTAACAGTCTGTTGAGCGACGAGGCTTCGGTACATGGCCCTCTTACAGTTGAGTCACCAGCGGAGGCACCAGCGGTACTACCATACGTTGGTCCACCGATGCCACCAGCCCCAGCATCAGAGAGTGCACATCGCTTGAGCGCGCTGCATGAGTTCCAGCGTCAGAGGCCACCCTGGTTCCGGGGTGAGACGTACCCGCCGGCGGATGAGGATTGGATGGAGGCTATGGTGAGAGTTTTCATGATAGTGGGTAATCTAGTAGACTTCATGGTGATCTTTGTTTCCAGCCTCCTTCAGGCAGTATCTAAGAGATGGTGGAGCCACTGGTTCCAGTTTTGCGACGGGATGACCTTCACCTAGGGAGACTTCGAGACCTTCATCAGAGTGGAGTTTATACTAGTATCTCTACACCCCGAGCGTGTTCATGAGATGCTGCCTTTGCCGCAGGATTTTCGATCAGTAGATGAGTCATCTGTGGGCAGTAGACAGATGATGCAGAGGTCCAAGAGGAACATAGCTAGCTATACGAGGAGCATGAAGTGTTATGAATGCGGCAGGAAGGGTCACCAGGCACGTGACTGTCCGACCCCCCGCTTAGTTGATCCACAGGCATTGGTGGAGCCACCAAGACAGAAACAGCGACGGGTTCTTGAGCAATAGCCAAGTAGTGGAAAAGGCAGTAGAGATCTAGAAGTAGGTGGATAGGAGGAAAACTAGTGGATTTATTTTGTCACTTTAACTTCTAGTTCCATGTTTTTGTTGTTGTTGTTGTTTTTGTTTTTGTGTCTTTGTACTAAAAGCTGCTATAATAAATGACACTTATTCTTGTGATGTTTGCTTTTCTGTCCTTTTGTTTGGTTGATACTGAGAGGTACCGGTTAAAACTATTGACTTGACCCTCACTTTAGAGATTTATACTGGAGGACACCCAGTGACCTC
Source organism: Viscum album (assembly GCA_963277665.1). Lineage (NCBI taxonomy): Eukaryota > Viridiplantae > Streptophyta > Magnoliopsida > Santalales > Viscaceae > Viscum > Viscum album. Next base: position 136,665,158 of record OY728162.1, read on the forward strand.
ACACTGATGCCGAAAGTGTGACTCGACCCTTGGAGGCGAGAGTGACGGTTGGATCTCTTGGTAGTAACATCGAGGCCTTACACCATCATACATGGCCTGAAGGCATCGTTAATGTTAGGATTGATTGTATTAGGAAATGGGCATGGTTCATCCAGGGGATGATACCGAGTTTCACTTTTTGGAAAAGGAGAAATCTTAGTAGCCCTTACAGATCGTAGGAAAAGAAGGTTCAGATCATCCAGGAGTGGTCGAAGACTGCACAGTGCAGTAAGAAACAGGAAACTGGCGCTAGTCATAGAGAATCGGGCATGTTAAATGTTTCAAGAAGAGGAAGAATTATGGAGAGATGATTCTGTGAAGCAGAAGACGTGGAGGCAGATCTAGGAGAGCAGCATGAGGTGGTGTACATTTCAACATGATACAACCACACACCTTAGTTGTCCCCTCCAGGCTCAGGGAGCTGGAGAGCAGGGGAAGAGTGCAGCTGCATGCAATCAATGAGTGTGACCCAATTGCTCTAAAAATGATTCAAGGGACATTCTGTGTCAACTACTAGTTGCCATAGTAACAGACGTTGATATGAATCATTTCTTCCTTCCATGAATCTTGTCCTAGACCTATAGTTTTTGGTAAACCGTAGACTTGACCCTCATGTCTGGAGATACCTTGGGAGGAGACTCGATAATCACACTTACGCCGACAGTGTGGTATGACCTTCGAGGAAAGAGTTTCGGTTGGAATCTCTTGGTGGTATAATTGAGGCCTTACGACGTAGGTCTAGGTATGTATTGGATGCATAGTTCATGCTCAGATTGACTGTATTGGGCAAAAAAGGATGTGGTCTAACTACAACGTTGGGAAGGGTTTTCCTTGGTCGGAGAAAAGGAAACCCCAGGCATCATAGGATAAACTCATTCATAGGAGGGTGCGGCTGATCACTCTTGAGTCGGTCAACCTTACCCACGTGGCAGCGGGAGTTTTGATTTTCAGTTCTAAACAGGAAATGGAGGCCTATAGATTTTGAGGATGGTGATCACGTCCTTATACGTGTCTCACCTCGACAAGGTTTATGGATATGTGTCCAAGGCGACAAGTTATCTCTGAGGTTCAACGGACCTTTCTAGGTCATCAGTAGGGTAGGCGAGGGGGTTTACCGCTTGACCTTTTCACCCCAGTTGCACCGGGTGTATGATGTCATCCACGTACCTCGGCTGAGGAGATATGTGCATGATCCTTAACACATCATCGACCTTAGGGATTTGGACGTCGATGACAGGGCGACATGCCCGGAGGTTCCAGTGGAGATCGAGGATCGACATGAGCAGGTCCTACATCAATGGTCGATTCCTCAGGTGTGCTTTCACTGGCAGCATGAGAACCTCCAGGAGAGCACATGGGAGCGGAATGCTCAGATGCATGCTCAGTACCACTTTTGTTTCCCTAGTTTGTGTTATAGCTTTACAGGGACGTAAATCCCTGAGGTGGGTGTAATGTAAAGACCCAGAAATTTCAAGGAAATTTTTTTATTAATTTCTTTGGAATTTTACGAGTATGCGGGTTTTGACGGCACATGATTCAAAGGCCCGGTGTGCCCGGAATCAATTTCCGAAGTTTGGCTCGGGTACGTTCAGTGAACGAACGAGCGGGTTTTTCTATCTCTTTAACCGGTGCTTGGAATTGAAATCCGAGAGCACTGATGAAACCACAGCACCGGTAATTGCTTAAGGGGACCTTTTCTGTAGTTGCGTTTTGAGCGGGTTGAGGTTTAAATTTTTTAGGGTTTAGTTGAATTAAATAAAATTTTTCGTGCACAAATTTTATTCATGGAAGGTGGTTATTTTCAACAAAGTAGGAGTTATATGTGGGGCCCACACCCACCTAACCTCCCATGGGAGAGTTTAGTGTGGTAGGGACCACACGAGACCCTAACTACTCACTTCCCCCATAAACCCCTTGACCTCCCCATAACTCACCCCCCTTGTTTAAATGCATGGAAACTCCACACATTTATTGTGGTGGAGCCTCTCCACCACTCAAGTTAATGAGGCTGACTAGGATAAGTAATGACCTTATTAATTATCCTTGTCACACCTCTTGACTCTTTGAATGGCTTGGAGATATTTTAAAAAAATGAGGCTTATTGAGATATTTGTTTTTGTGCAAATATTTTGGGAGAGCTTTCTTCTTCCGCGAAGAACGATCATCCATCTTAACGAAGAACATCCTCACTCTACATAGAACGGCCATCAACTCTCCTCTTACTCCGCGTCAAGGGAGAAGTCGCCTACTGCGGTGATCATCGCCAATGAAAACGTGCCTTCCTACTTCATCTCCTTCATTGAAGAATGCTATGTCTCTGAAGAAGGAAATCGACTTGGAGGTCCCGAAATTATCCATCCACTTTATCTTCCACGACAAGGAAGGAGAGGCCAACTGTGGAGACCGACGCCAACAAAAACGTTCTTCTTCTTCATCCGATGTTGACAGAATCAATATCATTCTTCCACGACACCCTACTACCGCGACGTTCGACTACCGTGATGTTCGACTTCCGCAACTCGACGACATGCGACGTTAATTTCTAGGTAGGGGTTTAATCTTCGTTCAAGTTTATTTAATGAACTTCGTTGATATTTGTTGGCCGCTTGCTATCATTATAACGGGAGGAGGTCAGACTGCACAAACACGACCGACCCTCCTCCCCCTTTGATGTTGTGTTCGTTACGGCTCGAACAAAGGTGGTGCAGTGCAACGGCACCACGCGGAAACAAGAAAGAAAGCGACAAAGAAGCACGACGCCGTCGCGCCGCGCCGTTGAGGCAGAACAAAACCGCGGCTGGAGTCGGGGCCGCATAGGCAATTCGAAGACTCCGTAGTTTTTTTAATGGCTTGCGGATCGACGGGCGATGGCGGAATGGGATGTAGGGGCGTTTTAAATACTTCTCAGTGAAGGGAATGTCCCGGGAGGACCGCTGGCGAGGACGGAAAGAAAAACAGACCACCGAAGTGCGTCCGGTGGTCCGTAGAAGACCCTGTCGGCGCACCACGCCGGCACGGCGGCGCTGGCGGCCGAAGGCGCTCAGCCCGCCACCAGGAAGGACCGTCGCTGCTGAAGCCGCGACGATAGACGATCGGTCCCACGGCCACGTGGGAACCGGGGGAGACGCGGCACCCAGAGCCGTGTCCGTTGGCCGAAGGAAGCGGTCCCCATGCGGGGTTGTAGCTTCAATCAAGCGGAAAAACGCCCCCCTTGCACTCCCGCTCAGCCAACACTAAGCCGCCACGAGCTGGGCCATGCCCACCGGGCCGGGCCACGCCCTAATGGGCCGGACCCAGACCCGGGGAGGTTGGGCTGGTTCAGACCGGGCCCAGACCCCCCACATTCAGATCACTTCCAGACTATTGCTCATATCTTGGGCTACAAACCTCCGATCGATGCACCATCAGTTGCGATGCGATCCTTGGATCGAGGCGGTCATTTTAGTATATTACACTCAAGGTTTCGGAGAACTTTGGAGTATGGCCGGGTTGGTTCAAACACGAAACCAACCGATCCCTCAGAGCGGAACCACTTTTAACTTGAGCTCCGGATGTCCGATTGACGTGCCATTGACTTTGTCCAATTCCTCTTGATGAGAAGGAAATTTTTCCATACTTTTCTTGAGGTTTGGACGCAGTTGGATAGTGGCCGGGTTGGATTGAACCCGAAATCCAACCGGCCCCCTAGAACAGAAAAGCTGATAACTTTCAGACCGGACGTCTGTTTGACGAACCGTCAGCGGCGTTGGTGATCACGTTGAGAAACGGTCTCTATGAATATACCATATAAGAGTTCGGGGTACATTTGAGATACGTCTGGGTTGGTTCGCACACGAAACCAACCGAGCCCCTGGGACGAAAAGGCTAATAACTCACAGACCGGGCGTCCGATTGACGTGCCATCTGTTGCATTGAGACCCCTATGACGCGGCGGTCCTTTGAGATACTTCTTCGTGGGATGTTGATATACTTGGAGTATAGACCTGTAGATTATGGAGCGGGCCCTCCTAGAGACGAGCGTATGGAGTACGGAGACCATGTAGCCGGCTGAGACCTAAAAACTGCTTGACCGACTCGACTTGGAGTGAGTCGACTGGCCCAGTGGACGGAGCACTACTGTGTTTGGGTGTATACCCATGGCTGATGGAGCACTACTACGTTTGGGTGCAGACCCGCGGTACTCAACAGAAGGAGTACCTCTACAGCCTATTAGGGGGGGTGCACTACTGTGTTTGGGTGGCAGACCCTGGTAGGGAGCACTACTATATTTGGGTGGCTGACCCGCGGTACTCGACAGGAGGAGTACCTCAGCAGTCTTAGGTTAGTGAGCAGTACCTCGAAGTCATGACAGGATCACTGTACTCATCAGAGACGGAGCTCTTCAACAGTTACGGTTTCGATATTGAAAATCCTGGTTTGATCTGAGTCTATGACCTATGTTTTTACCTCGTGATTGAGATGGGTCACTTGATAACATAGGTATATGTATGGGAATATACCTTAGTAGTGGTTATTCGTTGATTTCATAACCTTTGTGTTTCCTCATGATTGAGATGGGTTACTTGATAACTTAGGTATAAGTATGGGCTTATTCCTAATTAAGGTTTGTCTGTTGAGATCCTTCTTTGTGGTTATCCTTGATGGATTTAGTGAGACATTGAGGGTCTTGGGGTTCCTACTGAGTATTGTATACTCACCCCTGCATGGGCTATGCCCACACCTCGTTGTTTTGGTTGCAGACGACGGGCAGTGCTGACGGAGGCCGAGTGTTCGAGTACTGGACGGTAACTGGTGGTGGACTTCACGACGATACGATACTCGGAGGAGGTTGACGGGCGAGAGCGTTGTCGAGGCTATCTGTACCTACCCTTCAGGTAGTATTCGTTGTGGACGATCCAGGAGCTGCGCTACCTGTACCTACCCTTCAGGTAGGATCTGAGGTGGACGAACTATGAGCTGCTTCTATTCTTCCAATTGCTTGTCTTTTCTGTTGTACATTCGTTCAGTTGTAGTTGTACTTTCAGCTGGGTTTGTATTCTGGCCCATCTACTTTTCAGTACTTTCTTTTGTACTTAGTGTATTACTTCCTCTTGTACTCTATGGTATTTTGTTTACTTTTATAAAGGCAATGCCTTCCCAATTATCGGGATTTACGCCTTTGGTGCTAGTCGCCAGCCCCTGGCCTATGGAAGGCAGGCTTGGGGTAGTCACGGCACGGGCCCTGAGGATGGGTCGTGACAGTGACACTATTACAATTGTACCAATTGTTAAGAACTACAAAAATGGAACATTAGGATTTGAATCAATCATCACCCGGTGAATTGCAACGGACCTTGATGGACCCCTTGATTGAAGTTCTTGACATATATGTTTAGGAAATTCACTAAATCTCTACAAAACATCATGAAGTATTTGAATAGATTATAAAAATGAATGAACTAGGATAATTATAACCTGTTATATAAGTAAAATAATGTTTCTTTATTTAGAAATAATATGAAGTATTTTTCATTATTAATAACTTTGATTAAAAATTCATGATGGTTGTGCAAAACATTTTGGGTTTAGAAGGGGATTGAAGATAAAACAATAAAGTTGGGATGGTGACCAGTATGCTCAAATATTGAAGTGTTTTATTTAATATTAGTTATATAAATTCACTTATATTTTAAAATGTATCTCAAAATTTTTATTCTTATCCTAAAATATTGCATGTTTAATTAGCGGTAAAACCTCTAATGGAATGATGGACACTTTACAAGTTTATAATTCTTCATTAGTTGAAATTTTTCAGAATATAATTCAGGTAAATATTCTTATTCACCTTCATATTGAATTTTATTTCATCGTTAGCATGGATTGGCTTGGACATCAAAAATTATAAATCAATTTAAGAGGAATGGATGCCATGTTTGCTATTACAAACCAACTTATGACCATTTATCGGAGCGAGGATAAATAAGAAAATCCTATGGAAATTACATCCATTGTATAGGTATTGATTCCCATTAAAAATAGGTGATTTTCTCATATGGTTTGGGGGAAATGTAACATAGATTATATGCTTATTTTTTGGGATTCATCTAATTTATTTCTAAAAGAGTTTCCTAGTCTTCCACAAAATCATGAAGTGATGCATTAAATGGAACTTATAACTAGTGATATACCAATTTAAAATATTACATATATAATGGTCGTTTTTAAGTTGTCGGAATTGAATAAGTGACTCCAAGGTAATCATGACAAGGTATTTATTCAGTCGAGTGTGTCGCCATATGGTTCCTTGTTATTTATGTTAAGAAGAAAGATAAATTTAAGTGACTCTTTATTGATTATAGGGAATAGAATAAGACCACAATAAATAAAAAGTATTATCTACCCCATATTGATGTCTTATTTGTTCAATTACATAGAGATAAATGCTTTTACAAGATTTACCTTCATTATGGATATCATCAGTTGAGGGTAAAGGAGGATATACCGAAGACATAATTTTTTACATGGTATGGAGACTATGAATATATAGTGATGACATTTGGTTTGAGTAAGTCCACCACTATGTATATGTATTTAATAAATATAGTCTTTAGATACTACCTTTTTCATTTTATGGATATGTTTATAGATGATATGATCATATATTAAATGATATGGAAAGTACATGAATATCACTAGATAATTTATCAAGGACCCTAAGGATGGATAAATTGTATGATAAATTTATAAACTATAAATTTTTACAATAAAAGAATTCATTTTTTGGTAATATAATCCAAAAAGATGTATATATATTGATATGTAAATCACATAAGTTATTGACTTTCGGACCTGACCAACCAACATGACTGAGATCTGATGTTTTATTGGTTTAGTTGGATATTATCAATGGTTTGAGAATAATTTATCAAGACCATCTAATCCACTCACTAACTTTACTCAAATATTATCTAAATTCCTTTAGACTAAGAAATATGAGAATAATTTCAAAGAATTAAAGAAAAGGATAATCATTGAACATGTGTTTTCATTACCATATAGTGAAGTGGGGGTTTTAATCCACAATAACTTATCAACGAATAGTTATTTGATCTGTTCCCATGATTAATGATTTGGTGATAAATTGTAATTACCAGAAATTTATTGTTCATGAGAAAAAATAATCAATTCCATATTTGGAGTTAGTTATAGTTTATCTTTGAAAATGATGTGGAGTAATTATAGTTATAGAGAAAGATGTGATATATAAACTAATCACAAAATATTAATGTATATAATAACCCAGAATGAGTTGAAAATGAAATAGAGAATATTATTAAAAGTGATTAATTATTATTAAAACTCAATACATTTCCACCCAAGGAAATTCAACGTAGTGGCCAATACTTAAAGTAAAAAAGATCATTTAATAATCTCTATGTTGAGGATCACAAAAGATTTAATATTTCAGGATTTTCAAATGATATATCCTAAAATATTTCTGGAAAGGAATAAATAATGTATTTTTATAACGAGTGTTCAAATATCCATCCATGAAAAGATTAAATATGTGGTGAGGGAAGATATGGAGCTATATAAGAGGGTTTGAAATATTCCAATGTTTAACCTTTATTAGGAAGGGAAGATATTTTTCGTGAACTGTGTCTATGTTCCATCCATGAAATAATTTAAGAAGGATATTTTGGTGGGTCATTAAAATTCGCCATTCACTATTCATCATGGTTTTATAAACATATATATGGATTTTAAAGTTAATTTCTTATGAGACTACATGAAGATAAATATTGTGGAATTTTTATCCTGATGAATGGTATGATAAAATGTTACGACTAAGTGAAAAAATTCTATGAGGATGTTACAACAATTACCCACACTAGAATGGAAATGGGAAAACAACACCATGGAATCTTTTCCAAACTCCTTAAAATAGATAATAAAAATTATGAAATATAGGTTCTAGTTGATCTCCTTTCAAATTTTTAACACTTTATTGCTATCATAGTAGATTTACCTCTATATTAGATAGCCAAAATTTATATTAAAGAAGTGGTAAGGTTGCTTGGGGTACCACATTCCACTGTATCTATTTGATATCTAAATTTTACATATATGTTCTGGGGAATTATTCATCAATATAATTATATAGAATTGAATATCCACACTATATATCATCTTCAGAAAAATGTTTAGTCTGAGAGAACAATTTAAGAATTCGAGTATATACTGCAATCTTCATCAACAAATTTAAAACATTGTTCGGATCAAATCATTCTTCATGTTTTGTATTTATAAAAGAATGAATTTTACATTATCATTTTGATGGATCCTCATAAGTAACTATATGGAAATAATTAATGAAATCAAACATGAAAGGATGAAGTTGGAAAATGGAATCTATTGGGACCTGAGCTAGCACAGGAAATTATAGAGAAATTCAGATCTATTAAACAACACCTCAAGTTTGATCAAAGTAGAAAGAAAATTTATGTTTACAATCATCAACATGATCTAGAATTTAATGTTGGTGATATGGTTTTCTTGAGAATTTCCCCATAGAATAAGGTTATGAGATTCCCAAAAAAAAAGTGAGTCCCAACATATATTATCTTATTTTTATTCTTGATCAACCATGGACAGTATCGTATCACATGGTGCTTCGACAAAACCTTTCATAATTTCATTATTTCTTGAATTTACAACTTTTAAAGAAGTACATACCAAATCCTTTACATGTAATGAACACAAAGGTCATACCTCTAGGGAAATATATTTCTTATGATGAATAGATAGTGGATATTTTGGGTCTTATTGATAAATTTATGACAAACAAGATCACTCCCCAATCAATGTTTTGTGGAAATGCCACCAATTTAATGAATCTATAAGGGAACTTGAGGATATGATGAGGGATAAGTATAATAAATTGATTATAGAAACATTAATAATTTCAAGGGAAAATATCATTTTAATGGGGTAGAATTAAACACCCACTGATTTATTGAAATATTTTTTTCAAATAAATATAATTTCTTTCATATCATTCTTTACACGCAACACCCTATTTTAACAAACCATAATATTATTTTGATATTATTATTTAAACTTGACTATTATAACCTAAATATTAAACATGTAAGTATTAAATGGAATAAACCCATTTAAAATAATATGTATGAAGGTTAAATTAGAATTATATTCTAAAATAAGTACATAATTTTTTGTAAAGTCTTTATATGATTAGAAAATACTTTTTCAATCAAAAAATGATTTTTTAACTAATAATAAAATTGTTTTTTTTCTCTTATAAAATATATTTTAAAAACATTATTTCATTTTTTTAATTAATCATTTCAAAATTCTCTAATTTTTTTTTAAAATTCTCTAAAATATTTATTTTTTTGTTTACTAGAGAAAAATATTGATTTTTATTAGAAATTTTTTATTCCATTAAATAAATTATAAGATAGTTTAAAATAAAAAATATTTAATTTAATTTTATTATTAATTCAATTTTGTTCATTTTAATCAACATCATGTTTAATATTAACATAAAAACATTTTATACTTTTGAAAGCTTTATATTGGGAAAATCATTTCTCATCACATTTATGGGCTGAAAATAAAATTAAATTCTTCCACATATAGGATATAAATATGGAAAAATTGATTCATGGATTATAATACTAATAATTCATATTATGTAATAATTTCTACTTAATTTATGGTCATAATGGATTGAAAAAATAGTAAAACTTAATTATCACAGTTAAGGTTAATATGGGTTTACTAGGTGTTTAAACTAAAAAGATAATGATTGAAATGAAATAACATATTTTAAAACTCTTATTAGAAGGACATATTTTGAATTTATCTTATCTAACATTCCATATTGACCTATTTTTTAACCTTTTTATGTGTCAACCTTGGTCTATCATTTTCTCTTAAAAAATTACTAGTGTGTCTTCTCCACCACTTATAATAGGGCATCCCATCTCTTATCTTATTCAAACATCCCATGCATTTTATTTTGTATAGTACCTACAAAAATAAATTCCTTAATTCCCTAAAAATTTCACAGAGACCACATTGGTTTGGGAAACCCCCTACTAAGTCTTCGAGTGCTAACCGAAATAGGATTTCTAAAGAAGGTGTATCATTATTAATTAAGTGTTTTTGTTTTATTTCATCTCCAACATTCTTAAAATCTTCTTAAAATATCATAATACAATTAAATTAGTATATAACATATACATATATGTTATATTTTCAATGAAATGACCTATATCCATCCCCACCTCTATCGAATGGGAAAAGAAACAATTGATCATGTGTATTGCACACAACCGCCTCACAAACTGATGTAATGTTTCCATCCTTACATCTCATAGAAACATATAATTATGGATTTAGATTATATACATGAAATTTATGACATAATTATACTTTTGTAATTATAATATCACATCTATCTTGTTACCTCAAATCCTTTCAAAAATTATAATGTTTCTCATGCATGAGTGTCTAAAACTACATCCATGAAGTAATGTGATACATTTTTTGTTATATTTAATAGATGAATGGTATTAAGATATGATTTAACGGATATATATTATGTATATGAAATAAAAATTATTTTTAAATGGTTTATTATTATTTAACTTTAATTTTTCTATTTGTTTAAAATTGGAAACAACTTTCTAGCATATATATGACCTACAACCTTCTTGAATGATTTATTTCAATTTTTTATCATTACTTTTATTAAATAATCTAAATATTTATATAATTAGTTTTTATGATATTTATTTCATGATTAAAGTTTTTGAGATAATAGAACAAAAAAAAGTACAATGACCAAAAATACCAAACTAAAACATATATGAAATTGAAGGAAGTTATCAATCAGAACAATGATTTTAATAAATGGGTGGTAAATGTTTCTAATAAAAAAATATATTCTATTATATATATTATTATGGTTCAAAAATAAATCTATAATGCATCGTTATTCATTATATAAGTGTTTGGAATACATATGAGGGAATTTGTGGCTTAATGTATGGTTTTTTAGTCTCTCATTTGTTTTTGGGAGAAATATGCCATATTCATAACTAATTTCTTTTATTCAGTGTATATAATTCCACTTGGATATATGATATAATTAAAATAATTAATCTAATTATATTTAAATTTTAAATTTATGTTATTATTTCATATAACTTATGATTCAATAGTTACCTAAGTGGAAAGGAACTTTCGTCTCATGTTAATTTTTATAGGACACATGCCCTATTCACAACATCTCTCTTTCATGTGGTACATATATTTCCCATGAATTTATTTTATGTTTCTACTGATGATAATTATGGAATATTAATATTCATAAAATTTTTTTTCTTTCATGCGTTTAATGAACTAAATATTCCCAAAGTGGTAAGGGTTTTAATATTTAATATCGTTGTTCAATGAGATTTAATATTATTAGGTTTCTAGCATGAAATATTATAATATAAATCTCAAGAAACTTGTTGTTTTTTATACTATTTCATTTATTTAGAATAATTTTTTCCTTTAATTCTCTTCTCTTATTTACCCTATAGGCCAATGGTATTTTCTTCAGAAATCAATTATATTTCTGTATTTAGTTTAAAAATATATTTCTTCCATGACAATTTTATCAAAAAAATGTTTTAAATAAAGTTATTACTTTTCTCAAATGATTCTTTAAATTCATTTTTATCCTTGTTATACATTTTTTAAACATTTATAAAATGAATAATAGTATTGTTTTTCAAATGATGTTATTTTGAATGATTACTACAAATTCGAAAAAGTGTCTCTATTTAATTGGTATAACATGAATGTTATTTTCATTCATCTTGACCACCCAATGATATCACAAATAATTCAAATATTTCCAAGATTATATTCAAATAAATGTTTTTCTTTAATATTTGTGAATAATTATATATTTTAATGATTTGATTTAAAAAATCAATACAATGTTTTCCAAAATGATGATTTAGTAATGACTTTAGGGTCATTATATTCATTAATGATAATATCCTCATATTTTTCTTATTATTTACTAAGGATATGTCCTAATGATACCATCATTATCATTTATTTGGATTTTTTTATCATTATGATGATAATATTTTTATGAAACCCATTCCATTTACATGGGTAATGTTATGATTAATTAATTTAATAACTATGAAAATTGTTTCTTTTCCACGGGTTATGAAATGAATTAATGTTTATCAAAACTATTTCTTTTCAATGAGTTATGATATTATAAAATAATTGTGAATCCAAATTAATTTTCTAATGTTGTTATATGAAAATTGTTTTTTGATCTTTTTGAATGCATATATATATATATATATATATGTTTTTTATTTTGTTATGGGTGGTCCTAGAATTATATATCCACTCATTAGATTTTTTATAGATGGATATCTAATGAGATAAATGGTATTTTATTTTAGTGTAAACATATTATAGTAGGGAAAATTGTAAACTATGATAATCTTGGGATTGAAACCATTTTACTATTATAGTTTTGTAATAAATTGTTCACTACTAAAAAAATTATTTTCTATTATTATGTATATGAGAGAAATTTTTGTCTTATTCAAATGTTAAATTCTCATGGCTCATGTTCATTGATTCCTCTATGATTCATGTATTATAAACTACTAAGATTTATTCTATGACTCAAGAGTATGATCTTTTATCTGGATTGTGTGGTTTTATAATTTTAATCCCAAGTTCTCATATAATTATTCACATGTCATACTTATGTGATCCTTAGTGTCTCTATTTTTACCCCTACATGCATTTGAGCTCAGCCTTTTTTATAATTCCTTTACCCTAATTATGAAAAATGTTTTTATGCATGATAAGTCTAATATGGGTTATAGTTATATAGAAAGTTTAAGGATTTTATGCATTTAACTTATGAATTATTAATTTATATGTCCATATTTTTTTAGGGAACTATACCTATATGATTATAGCACGGATACTATTTTTATCTAATGGATATTCATCTAATAAGATGAAATATCTATATATTAAAATATTGGGTCACTATATGTTTGACTCATCCTTCAATGTGTTGTAAAATTCAATTTGGATACTACCTAAGTAAATATTACTAAGTAAACTCGATAGTGTTGATTAAAAAACATGTGTCACCAAAAAGTATTCTCATGTTTGAGAAAATAAGATCATCTCACCAATTGTCTTAATTAATTATTGTTTTAATAAAAAAAGAAAATATAAAATAAAATCCTCATTATTCTCAAACAAATAATTTTTAATATAATAAACCCAAAGAAAATTTTTGAAAAAAATGAAGAAATTCTTTAATGTTATCTACACCACCAATAAACTATTTGGAGTCATAGAGTAGAACCCCTCTTTGTGTTGAACCTCACATGACATTTCATGACATTTCTAACAGAGGTATTTCATGGTCCTCACATAGGTTTTAGTTCATAAGTGTATTTTTTATAGTCAAACAATGGTTTAATGATGTATTCATGAGGAAATAATAGTGGTTTTGATTCGATAATGCAATTGATGGTTAGTGGTGAATTTTTCACTTCTTTTGGTAGGATTTAACTATTTTATTAGAAGTGGGAGTATGACGAACCCAATTTAGAAATTTAGGATTTCCATTAGGTGATTTTATAATCCTATTATAATTTTCTTATGAGGTTGTGATATTAGATTCATTCTAGTAAGGTCAACTTGGGTATTATATGTCATCTTACATGAGTATCCTAATTATTATTCATTATCATTTCAAGTCAATCCATTTTCATATCATAAGATAATTTTAGTATTATAGTCTAAATCTGAGTAATGGTATGTGGGTCTTGTTTTGGATGATCCTATTTCTTCTGATCTAGGTTATTTTTTCATAATATTATTGTTCTGTCATCTTTGATATTTATGACATCTTCCTCTCTTTTTGTGGACGAAAATTTATTTTTTATTATAGTGGGTGTACTGTTTGATTTTTTTATCGTTCTCATCCTCCTTATTAAAGGTTGGATTACTTTTTTTAAATGTTTCCTTTAGTACCACCATAAAATTTTAGTTCTTAAATGGTTGAGAAACCGATCGTAGGTCTTAATTTTTTTCCAATTTCTTTCAGATATCAGTGGTCATGTAATAGGTATAGTATATAACTTATAATTATTAGATAAAATTTATGGATTTGGAGATATTTAATTATATTTTTTGCATTAGACCCTAAGGTATTTATTCTTATGTATCCTCATTCCCTTCATACCTCATTAAATTTTTTTCAATTTCACAATCCATGAATTATTTTTGAATTTATAATGGAAGAATGTTTTATGGTGGGAGAAATTGTGAAACCCTAACCTTATTTTTTCTTATTATTTTATTAATATATTAGATTTTATAATTTTCATTTAGTTTTTGGTTAAATTATCTTTTATTTTTAGAAAAAATTATATATAGTTTGAAGCACATTGATTGGGAATGAAAATTGAAAATAGTGTTGCCTACCCATGAACAAACCTATAATCCATTATATGTGGTGACTTTAATACATGATTTATGGTTTTCCTAACAATGTGGGAAACTATTAACTATTACTAGTCATATATCATGAGGGGAAAATAGTGGGAGAATATTTTTTTTAAATCATGTGACCTATTTGGGTTGAATGTTTTTTGAAATTCTTACCCTCCCTTGATGTTAACACCATTTTTCCCCAATCTCCCAATTCACATGAGTCCATCCCAGTGGAGACATATGTTTGGATTCTTCCTCCTACCCATTGCATATCTCATCTCCTCCTCCTTATAGAATTGAATTTTTCTATTTTATATTCTATATCTCACTCTCTAGAAATTTTGTATTCTTCTTCATTTTAATTAGTTTCATCATTTTCCATTATTGTAAGGCCATAGTGGAAAAATCATGAAATGGGATTGGTTTGATCATGAGTATTTTAGTGTTTAGAAATATTATGACTTTTCTTTAGATATATTATTTTTTATTTTTTCATGGAGATGAATTTTCATTAGTTTGAGTTGGGTTCATTAATTCAATACCATTTAAACATTGTAACCTTGATTAATTGAGTTTTCTAACACTTTAAATGATTTAAATTTCATATTATTAATATTATGTTGATCATTATATTGTTATTTTTTATATTTAGTGACTTTTATGTCTTTAGAAATTGATAATTTCAATAGATCATGGGTCTCTTATAGTACAAACTAATTTTGAAATCCCATCAATTTGTTTATCAAAATTCCAAAATGATTTCAATATTAAAACTAATGTTGTAAAATTATATGTTTATAAATGAATTTTTTATGTTTTCAAAAAATAATAACTTAATAATTATTTATAGTTAAAAAATAAATGGTTTCCTTTCAAATGGGACTTGATAGTTGTTGAGATATTTTTTTCTTTAGTTATCATATATAATTGACATTTATTGTATGATTTCAATTATTTGTAGTGATATTTTAATTGATGTTTGAGTATCATGTTCAGTATGTTAAATATGTTTATGGTTAGGATTTAATTTCATTTTTTAAATAATAATTATTTTAATGTAAAAGGTAATATTTTAATTTTTTTTAAATGGTCATCCATGTTTTGAAACCTTATACAATGATTCATCACCTGTTTGAAAAAAAATTATTTTATAAAGTAATATATCAATGAGGTATCAAGTCTAGATTTTCATTATAGTAAGTGGTTTAAATTTAAAACTAAGTTATTTTTATTTCATTTTTTATGAGAATATCCTCATTTCATGTTTGGTGAAATGAAGTAGACTATAATAGAATATCAAGGATATTAAGTGGATGGTGTTATTACATTTTTTAAATTTATAATGATTTTTTATTATTTTAATTCTCTCATTAATTTATTTAATCATTGGAAATAGATATTTGGGTAGGGAATTATAGGATAGTGTTGTTCACCATGGTGGGTCATACATAGTTTTAGACTACATTACAACACTAACTTAAGACTTCTTTGATATGAATGGGGTGTCACATTTTGGATTTATTTCTTTTTTGGAATTTATATTACTCCCCCTATTGTTAATTCATAGATATTAGGATTCATAAATCATAGATATAGGGTAGATATCATAGTTATCTTTGCCTCAGTTCCCCTAGCTCCACTCTCATGATGTTGTTTACTTCTGGTTTTTTTTTACTCTGATATTTAGTTTCTATTTTAATTTTCATGAATTCCATTCACTTTGGATGATATTACTGCTTATATTTACTATTTTGTTCATCATAAATTGGTTAGATATATTATTATTTAAATTCAGTTTCTCATGTATGGTTTTATTTCAATTTTGATATTTTTATTATTTCAATATTATAATAACAAATTAAAAAAAAGATTATTTTAAAAGTCATAAATATTTGTTTATATATTTTAAATTTGGTTATTCATAAATGGATATTAAGGGAAATTGATACCCCTAATTAAATGGTAATCCCCTTTTCAAAATATTTTAAATTATTAAATTTTAAAATGGGATGATTGTTGTCTTGTGATTAAATAAATTTATAATAGGATTACATGTCTTTTTATAAATTTTATAAGAACAAATATTACATATATAGATGTAATTTCATACAATATTAAGTAGTTTTTAATTGTAATTATTGTAAAAAGGACTTTTTAAGATACCTAATGATGTTTTTTCTCAAGCCTATAACATTTAACGTTCTGTTCAAGTTCATGTTCTTAGCTGGATCCTATTGTGGATTCTTATTTATCTAGTCTCCCATGGTGTGAGATTTTGAATTATGCAAGATGATAACCAAAGGTCAAAAGGAGATAATTTTTTATTTTTTGAATTTTATTTTTAATTTGTATTGATTTTGTTTCATATGTGTTGCCTACCTAGGATTTGATGTCCTGTGGGATTTCATTCTCATTTTATTGATTATTTTTTTTATGTTTTTTCATTTTCTTGGATGTTTATTTTGGCTTTTCCATTTTGGTTCATCTATATTTTTATAACTAATTATTTAATATTCACAGATATCTGACATTTTGATCTATTATAGAATATTATTAGTGAAAATTATATTAAAATTTTTAGATTATATGCATAAAATAATTCCCATATATAAATATCTGATACATAAGAACCAATTTCTATTCTATAGATATTGGTAATGTTATTGAAGAAATTCCATGCGGTGGAATGGGTGACAATTTATAGGTTTGGCTTATTTAGTTCTTGACACCAACTCCAGTATCAAAAAATATTTATTCTATTGAATAATAATCTATTATTTTCATTTAACTTTTCAAAATTCTTTTGAACACGAGTTTGATAGATTTGTTTTTTTCCTATTAGAATAAAAAAATTTAAAATGGATTCTAAATAATTGCATCCCATTATAACTGATTGTTTCTTGATTAAATAAAAATATCTATTATCAGTATAGAATAATGACGGAATCCTTGTCCAAAAACATCTCCCCAAATTTCCACAACATAAAATATGAAACAGTAAATAATGTTTCTAACAAAGAATCCAACATTTCATCATTTGGTTAAAGTTGTTTCACATAATGATAGTGATCTTAGAGAGTTCCCATGATAATCCTAAAATGATTCTCGTGGAACAATTTGGTCTTATAGAAAACAAATATGTCATCAACTAATGCCATGATGAAATTCATAAGGTATTATTGATTTATCTATATTAGAAATAACAAAAATAAATCAATAATTAATTTTATAGATGAACATATCATATAATTAAAATTGGAAATCCCATTTTTTTTTAAAATATTATTTATAATATAAGATATTTTTACAATGATCAGGTCATATCATGACCAAATATCATGCTTTGAGAATCCCCTTACTCCATTATGTAGATCAAATAGGTCACTAATATGATGCATGGGGTATTTTTATAGTCACCTGATTAAACATTCTGTTGAAAATGAAAAAGCAATATGTTCCATATTCCTTATTAATAAATAGATCATGTATGACACATGGAGAAAGACTATGAATAATAAACCCTTTATCTTCATGACCATCCAACTTGATCATAAACTCTTTTAATTTTCATAGTTCCATTTTATATGAAGAAAATTTACATGTTATATCCTAGAAACTAAATCAACAGAAAACTAAAATTATCATTTTGGGGGAAAACATTGACAATTCATTTATAAATTCATTGAGAAACTCTATTTCCAATGGATAAACCTCACTTAAGTTTTATCTTTCACTACGATTCATCACAAGATATGATATTTACCACACTAATCCTTCAACCTTAATTGGATAAGTTCATTCCCATCATATCTTCACGACTCATTCCTCATAGAAAAAATGGGATAATAAATTAGTGTGGTGAAGGTAACCATATAAAGATAACAGTATATTTTGACTTTGAAGATATCTATACAGTTTATCCCAATAATAATATCAAATAGAACTATCAAAATAATGAGAAAATCTAATGTTAGATCTATTCATGGTATTGAGGTGAGACACGAAGGCCATCAGGTCCAATAATTTTTCATCTTCTCACGTGGATTAAATATATATATTAAATGTGGAATAAGATTATATGGAATGTTCAATAAATATAAAATATTATTAGTGATAAATGAGTGTGAGGAACCAATATCAATTAGTTCATATACTTTAAATGAAAAAATAAAAACCATATCTCATATAGTAGATGGGATATATTTAGATTCATTTAGATTATCCTTGATGGAATGAATCTGCATATACATACTTTAGGTATGATAAATTCCTCTAATATGTATATCACATCATTTCTAACTCTACACATATATTGAATCACTAATTATTTCATTCCATTGATGTTGAAATCCCATTGTTTTTTACTCATATAATTTTTCTTGGGATCCATTATAAATAAAAGCACATACATTGGTTATTTATATGTGATTAAACCAAAGAAACCTATTATCATGGTCCATTAACCAAAAGGAATGAAGTTTTTTTGGAGTTTCTTGGTAGAAGGGTAGAAATTAATTCTTTTTCCCATATTGATGGAATATGATAGAGATACTCCTCATTGTTGTTAATTATACTGTTTGGTTTTTGGAATATTTATCTATTAATACCTACTATCATGAACTCATCTCACTTCTACTAATTTCTAATAAATCCTCATTATAATTCCCATGGGATGAGAAGTTCAATTTCTATTCTAGGTATTCTGGTATTATTATTACCACAAAAATTTTAGGTGAACCACACTGTTATAGGTCAAAAGATTCAATAGGAAGACCTAAGATCATATCCTCATTCAAGACTCATTTTAAATCATTTGTATTTTAACATATCATTCAAAACTATATTTGGTGAAAAGTATACAAACTAGGAAAACCAAATTTTATATTCCATAAAAATTATGTTTTTTTATAGAGGAAATATAATTTAGAAAAATTTTGGTTTCCATTGTCTCAAAATCGAACTAAAAAGTAAACATAGATTTCGAGTCCATTCAATCCATGTTATCATGTATCTTGGCCTGAACCACTCACTCCTATCATTTCCAATAAGGGCACTTGAGTACTAAAGTAGTGTGTTTAACATTGATGTGATCTATATTCTTTAAAAACTCAAAAATTATCTAGCTATTTTTTATCCAACCCTTCATAAATAATGGCTATTTTATTTCCTAGAAAGTAGGTTTCTTTTCATATAATATAATCTTGATGATACATTTATTGAGTTTTACTAGGAACCACTTCTTTGGCATAATATGGGGCCATCCCTGCCACTTTTTCTATTACCAAGACTAAATATACCACAACCTCAATTAAATTATAGTTTATGGGATGGTCAATTAGTGTGATATTACATGTTTCTTTATCTATATGACTCAAAATAGGTCTTTTGGGAGGTATGGTATAACACAAAATTATATATAGATAGTAACATAGATAAAACTCAAAAAACTCATTGATATTCAGTTAAAATAAAGCAAACAACATCAATGAAAAAATAAGCATTCAATAAATAATTAAACATTCCATAGAAAGGTAGTAAAAATAAAATTTAATATATATTCATATAGATTCAACTATGCATGGTTATATCACATTTCTTTCCTAAATATACACTTACTAAGTAGTTCTCACTAGATGGTTGAAATGAAAATGTACGATTGAGTTACATTGTAATAAAAACAATTCATCAACTATATAGGGATTACAAGATTCTCTCCAATGTTGACTACATGTTGGATCAAAATCCACATCCCTTGCACATTAACAATGAACCATATAAATTCCATTCAAACTTCATTTTCAAAACTGAAATTTCACCTAAAAATATAAAATTTCAATATTACCCAAATACACATTTTATGATATCCAATAGATAATTAATTCTCATTATGATGAATTTTTTCCAGGAACTCACTCGCAACCTAACACCATATGTTACAATGATCCAATATCATGTCAACTATGAATTTACAGAATAACATAAAAAAAGTGTCTCTGATACCATTTTATAATGAAACACCAAAAGATAAGCTTTTCTGGAACCCTGTAGGGTCCTGAAAATCCACAAAGGAGAATGAGAATCCCCTTAATTCAAGAGAAAATTATACCCAATTTCTCTCAAGGAATTGGGAAAAAATGTGAAGAATACTCAAATGTTCGAAAAAGATGAACTGGTCCACGTACTGATCCAGTGTTGATGGTACGTGGCCAGATCAGCAAGCCACCCCCTCCGCGGACCACTGTCGTTCGCAGAACCGAAGTGGAAACCCTCTGGGGGCGCGAAGCAGAGCGGGTGCCAGGCCGGTCCAACATCACAAACTACCCCAGCCGTGAACTGCATCAACTGGCCTGGACCGTGTACTTCATTGCTCATGGAATAGAGGTGTAGCCCTGCACGGCCATGAAGCACTCTCAGTTTGGTTTGATGGGAAGGTGCATTCAATGCCTCTCGTGAGTTGCAGATTGACCAAGTCATCTGTAAACTGGGTTTCTGATAATGGGCCTCTACAAAGGGTGCCGCATGACCACACATACATCTCTTTCCCCACTCTATAAAAGGAGATCGAGTGGGATAAGAGAGGGATCAATCAGATTCAGCTAGAAGGATTTCGGAGGAAGGAGCTTAGAATTTTCAAAACAGCGAAGTTCCAATTCACAAACCAGAATAGGTATGAAACTGGGAACGAATTAATAAGGAATCTGAAAACGCATAACAACTTGCTGAATCGCGAACTTAAAATAAGAAGAAAATGAAGACCGCCAGCCATGGCCCCTCCACAGGTGTACTCCCCACATGCTGGGGAGTCTATAGCCCATTTTCGATCTGACGCACCGTGTAGCACCCTCCTACGTGGGTGAAGCCCTGGCCGACGAACCCCCGACCGGCGTCACCCCGGGCCACCGTTGCTCGTACGGACTCCACTGCGTACCAACCTGGTACGTGGGCCGAACCCGAATCCACCTACCACCCTTATTTGTGGGATGCCTATCAGTCCACGCACCACCCTGGTATGCGGGCGTCCTCTCCAGCCATGTAGCACCCCCCTACGTGAAGGGCGCCACCCCCGCATACACACATGTGGCCTGCCGACTCCTTCGTTGTTCCCATTCCTCGAGTCAGATAAAATCCTTCCAATCCGACCTGATCCTTCGCAACCCCCTCATTGGTCTATTCATCACCCTCGATCCAAGGCCTCTACTGAAGCCACCAGATCCATATGTTTCAATCTCTAGGTGCATCAGTGCGCTACTTTGAGTTCACATACACATGGTAGGAATGGGAAAAAGGGTTAATCCATCCTTTGAGCGGTTCCCAAAACATTCCTGGGTTCACATACCCACGATAGTGTAGGGTCCGAGCCTGAGAGTCCCCTTTCTGCCTCTCCACTTGTCAGGAGTGGGGGACCCCACTTGCGTTTCCTTTCAACACCAACAGTGAGTAATTCTCCTCTCTTCTGAGAGAGACGGGGCAGCCGACATGGTGTAAGCCCCTAGCCTTTCTCACAGGAGGTTGCACCCATTCACCTTCATACTCCCCCGGTTCTAGGGACCAATAGGGGAGATGGACACAGGGGTACCCTTTCCCTCTCCCATTGCGCTTTCTCGCCATCATGCCTCCATCCTAGAGTAAGTCCCAATCTCCATTTCTCTAGGCCACTCCAAGCGTAAGCCCCACTCTGCTTCTCACGGATGCACCTTTCATGACATGATAATCAGGTCTCTACTGCCTCTTATTTCTCACACCGAGCATGACTCATGTGGGATTAGAGTAAGCACCGACCATGACCCCAATCTCCGAACTACGTGGACATTGATCCCCGTCTCCTAAGTGAGATACGTAGGAAGCCTCTCCGAGGTCCAAGCCCAACAACCAGTTGTTCTGACCTTCTTCATGTCGGTTCACCATCACCTTGGGCAACGTCAGAGTGTAAGCCCGGATCCTTCATCCCGCATGATGTGAAACTATATCTCTCCACTCCGAACTATGTGGACTTTGATCCTCGTCTCCTAGCTGGGGTACGTAGGAAGCCTCCCTGAGGATTGAGCCCAACAACGGGTCATTCTGACCTCCATCATGTCGGTTCACCAACACCTTGGGCCACCTCAGAGTGTAATCTTGGATCCTTCAGCCTGCATGAGGTTAAACTGTCTCTCTCCACTCTAAATTACGTGGATTTTGATCCCCATCTCCTAGGCAGGGTAAGTAGGAAGCCTCCCCGTGGTTCAAGCACAACTGTTGGTCGTTCCGAACTCCTTCATGTCGGTTCACCAACACCATGGTCTACCTTAGAGTGTAAGCCCCATCCACCGTCTCAATGAGTCTGAACTCCTCAGAGTCATTAATACAATTAGGGATGGTAATCCTCAGACCTAAATGATTCTAAATACCTGTGTTTAGATTACCATTTCCAACCAGGAGTAATCTGTGGATACTATGATTGGGTATAAACCAAAGGTTTGGTAACATATGAATATGTCATAAATCTATAAGAGAGTCATGGAACAGAAAATAATCCCCACCCTAAAGGGTGCGATGAGCCCGACTTCCCATCCTCTCGACCAATGTGAGTTTTTAAGCGTCACTGTCCAAATCACCCAGCGAACGCCGGCCTTTGAAAAGAAGGTCCACATATCGTTGGATATGGAGCTATTGGGCATTTTGAAATGAAGACTGATATACTCGACCTTATAAATTGAGCAGATCCCAGTCCTCCATAAGAACGACAGTTGGGCACGTCTGCCCACCTCCCATAGAAACTGTTCGAAACAAAAAAATGGTGAACCCGACGTGAATCATTAACCAAGCATTATGGATTTAACCTATTCCCACTATGTTCCCCTTATACTCACAAGGAGGGCCAAGAAAGGTCATTAATTACGCATGGGATCATGAGATAATTCTTTTATGGTTATGTTGTTTGTATTTGTTAAAATATTTTACAGCTACCACACAGAACTCCCTTCGATCCAATGGAATCCCGAAGGAACTCACAGGTGCACGCTTCAAGCTACGCAATGACCGAACTTCCTCACCAACGAAGGACCCCGTCACCGACTCAGCGTCATCAACTCTAGGTTTCAGATGTGTTGATCATAGAGTACCACTTAAACGGTACTATCCCGATGGTGGAGGTGGCCATGCACGCCCTCCAATCCGTCAAGACCCGCCGATCGCCTGCCCAGCTGTGGCCGCGAAAGTAGATCCAGACGTCTCCAGTTGTCGTCTCAAATAGTTTCGAGAGTCTATCCCAGGAACGAGACAATGCGTACCTCCCTTATCTTAGTACGGTGGATGAGGTCAACATTGAGGACTTCAACCCCGCTGAACGGGGATTCCGCTCTGAGGCCCCGGCCGGAAGACATCGTCACGGTTACGCCGCAATTCAATATCCTCATGCTAAGGAGGATTTAACCCCGAGGATCCAGGCCCATGCTCCCCGAGCACCAGCCCCTCGGACCACCTGACGAGGAAGGAAAACATACAACCAGGGACCAGTCATCACCCTTGTCCATGAGGAGGAGCTCTGCTACCCAGTCACAGAGACGTATCGTGAATAGGAACATACACATGCTTGCCTCTCCAAGTTCCGCCATCCAGACATGGCAGCATCATACGAGGAGGTAGAAATCCCCGCCGATCTCTATCAAGCCAGTCACTCACACAGGGCGTCACCTACCCGGCAGGCACCTCTCCCTACCCAGGGTCGTGAAGTGCACCAACCTGACGTGGTGGTGACCCAGCGCCTGTTGGACCAGCTCTTAGAAGGTTCTTCTGATGCCTACCATCTTGATATGGTGGAGATCAACAAAGCCTGTCATCCAGATGTGGTGGAAATTAATAGGTAGGCATGTCTCTCTGCCAACAAAGGCCACCGACTCGATACGGTGGGGAACCAACATATGCAGGGCCAGCACCCTGCGGATGCAAGTAAAGTCTGCCATCCTGATGTAGAGGCAAATGGAGAGTTAAACCAGAATATCCTGGTATAGGGGAAGATTCGTTCACCTGCCCCGACACAGGATAATTGTCAGTACCCACTGACCACCAGAGGACTAGAGCAGGATATTTCTACTTTGATACTGGAATGGGACTTCATACCTATTCCAGCCAAAGATGTCTCTCTGTATATCCTGTAAATGATGTAAGAGCAGGTATCGATCCCAGATCATATCTTGCAGACATGCTAGAATGTAATTGCGTCAGCAGAAACAGTAAGGACTCAGGCTTGTGAGCCCGTCTCCCCAATTGAGGGGACTCATCTATGAGATGAGATAGCTGCCTCGGAGCAGATCCACTTCTCTACTTCCACCCAGGAGGTTCGTCGGCCATGTTCCGTGATACAAGGGCAACAAGATCAAGAAGCTTCACTCATTCCAACTGGGGGACACCCGTCCATCATGGTGGATGCTTCAGATTAGGCACATATCCTTGCTAAAACTCAAGATTTTCTTTGGCATATCCCGATAGCATCACGGGACCCAATTAAAAAGGGACCTAAGGGTGAAGTCCGTTATCAACAATAGACGGTCCCCGTTGCCCACAAGAAAGTGCCTCGAATGCGCCGAAGCCAGCGTGAAAAAAAAGAACAGGTTCATGACTCCGCTCTATTGGAAGTTGGGGTTCCCAATACCGTTAAGCGCATATCAAAGGCTTAGAACCCTACCCATCCATTACCATATTATGGTAGTGGAATTAGAAGCTATGAAGGCCCTCCCCGCAATGTCTCTACCATCAACTCTAAAGGCCTCTCTAGAGCACCCGCGGTGGCCTCCCCCACAGGCATATAATGATCGATCATGAGAGCTTCTCTCTTGATGTGAGTAATGGTAGCCCTCTATGTGACCAGAAGATTGAGTAGTAAGGAGGCGCTCCACTTGCTATGGTCCACCCTAAAGGTCCTCCCCGGGGTATACACTGCAAACACTCTCTGTGCAGTGGGACCATAGATTAGGATACTAGTCCTCAATATCTTAATCACAACTACAGAGGAACTCCCCACAGTGATGTCTCCTCACAACAGGAAGGCCCTCCCTTTGTCGTGGCCTACCCTGAAGGTCTTCCCCAAGTGTTAGGTTGCAACGACACTCCACGCAACTGGGTATCAGATCATGATTGTAGTCCTCACCACCTTGATAAAGAAGGTCCTCCCCATAGAGATGTCAAGCAATAAGAAGTCCCTCCCCTCATTGTGGTGCATTCTGAAGGCCCTCCCCAGGGTGTACCCCGCAAACATTCTCCATGTGGAAGCTGTAATGGTATTCTTCTCCATTGCGGCTGCCATTGCAAAGGTCCTCCCTGCAATGGCCCCAAGCGACAAGAAGGTCCTCCCCATGTCACAGTGTGTCTTGAAGATCCTCCCCATGATACACATCGAACGTCCTACCATGATGGTCATCCTCAGCATGATGGAAGTTGTTGCGAAGGCCCTCCCGTAACAATGCTACGCAGCCAGAAGGTCCTCCCCTGGCTGTGATACACCTTGGAGGTCCTCCCCAGGGTATGCACTGCAAAATTTCTATATACAGTGAGGCGTCAAGTAGTAATGGTATCCCTCGCATTACAACACAGATAGAGGAGGCCCTCCCCACCTAGACACTAATCAACGAGAAGGCCCTCTCTCCATTGTACCCCCTAGGTTCTCTCCCTGTAACACCTGTAATGGTAGTCCTCACCATTGCGGTCACCATTGCGAAGGTCCTCCCATTAGTAACTTATCATATCGACAGGAAGTTCCTCCCCCTACCGAATCAGGCACAGAAAAGACCTCATATGCTGATGCACTCAGAAGGATGGGATCAAGCATGTCAAATTCCTAGCTGGTCTCCAGCGACACCCTTCTTAAACCCAGAGACGGTCCGTGTCCACGTTTATCTTCTGAACCACCTCAGAATCACCCACATGATATTTCAACACCTACCGGCCCCACTGCCTCCAACCACACTATCGGTGAGCACCTCAATTGGGCCGACCAGGTAGAGGAATCAGTAGCGGAGGAGTATGCCGACATGTTTCACATGAGGAAACAACTGGATAGAGATGTTATACCAGTTATGTTTTGGCCCACGGCCACCTCTCAATTCGACATGACCAGAATGTTGTCAGAAGAATGTGTGCACGACATCTGCTCCAATATATGGACAAACCTTCACCGGTGAAATCAAGCTTCCTTCCCTACGATGGGTATGTAGATCATCTCATGACAATAGGAGACCTCCTGCATCACATCGACCGAGAAGCTCTTCCTCCGGCGCGGCAACCGTGACCTGAGAGGTGTAAAGGAAAAATTGAGTTAGCCTGCCTCCATGTACTACACCAGTTGTACTGCCTCATTAGTGATGCTCCGACGGGAGTCCGTATAATAGGATGGGGAGAACATGGAGATCTATATCTCACTCTGCTCCCCACCCAGAAGAACCCATTCGGAATAATGTCTTTCAACGTCATCACACAAAGGTAGCAATCGAGTGGTCTCCCTATTCAAGAAACATGACACACCCAACAATGATAGGCCTTGAGTAAGTCCCAAAAACGTCAGGCCCTGTGGGAACAAGCCATTCATGGACTCCTGAATCAGACCACCAAAAACATACAATAGGCCTCTCTCCTAAGAGAGGCCAATCAGCCATCATTTCCTGCCTCCCCAGAGGGGATTGATTCGCATGTGTACTCGGCCTCAGATCCAATTCACCCCCGAATGGGGGCATGCAAGAGCAGGCATGTAGCGATAGCAGCAGCCGCTGCCACAATTCAGGGTCAACCCCAACCTGCAAGGTTGGGGGCATTTTTAAAAACAAATTCCTCTATAAGACCAATAAAAATCGGAGGAGACTCAACATCCAGGGAACAGAGCCAACCCCAGCCCTCAGGGATGGGGAAATTTTTACCACCTGAACAACAAACTCCCCCATGAGAATCAGTATTCTCTCATCTTGGGAGGATAGTCAGAAGTGGAGGTTCCTGATCTATTCCATCCTTTGAATCATCATCCCCTTCAAGAGGGAGGTGTACTGTAAGGATGCATCAAAGAACTCTATGTGTCACCCTTCATCAATGAGTCCAAACGCAATCTCGGGATATGAAAGGGAGGACCAGTAAAAGGTGCAGGAGATCCTCCTCCTATATGGAAGATTACATTTCCTCCACCCCGTGATATGAATATATCAACACCCTAGAGGCTAACCCCATAGGTGACACCAGAGATGATGAAAATCTGGATGGATTGGGAGACGATGATTCCGGTCAGGTTGTGACCCACAACGAACCATCAGGTGTGCACACTCGGAACCAGAGGTCCGCCCTAGATATGGCCGCCCTTCCAGCTAACCCTCCTCCGCTTACCCTGCGAGCTCCCAACAAGGATAAGAACAATGGAATGGTTACCCTTAACCCACCTCCTCTAGATAAAAATGAGCCGCTTATGCTCGAAGAGATATTTACTCGATAGGAAGAGGAAACGAAAGAATTGAGGCGGCCCAATGCTGAGCTGCTCCAGAGGAATCGTCTTATTGAATGATCTT
This sequence comes from Viscum album, assembly GCA_963277665.1. Taxonomy (NCBI): domain Eukaryota; kingdom Viridiplantae; phylum Streptophyta; class Magnoliopsida; order Santalales; family Viscaceae; genus Viscum; species Viscum album. The sequence goes on from OY728162.1 coordinate 136,693,270, forward strand.
CCCAAGAAGAGCCACACCTTGCACCCCCAGAAATTTCACCTCAAAGGCCCGGGTTTGCCCCACCCAATGAGGTGCACGGTCCGTCCATCTACCAGAACATGGATTAGGGTGAATACCAAGACTTCCCTCCACTCAGGAAGCAACCGGAGAGAGTACGTCTGAACCCTCCAAAGGTGTCACAAACAGCATATGCACCCTTGGTGCCGGTAGAGCCGGATCCTCAAGAAATGCCTCAGGCTACACCTACCCAAGACCGGGACCAATAGGATGTAAACTATGGACTCTCCAGCACCATCGATGCACTAACAGCTCGATTGGAATCATTGGATGGTCAGCGCGCTCCGATACAGCTAGAGCGAAAGCCCTACCCAGATTGGGTGAGCAACATGCCTCCTCCACCCAATTCTGGGAGCCCTGTATTCCCTATTTTCAATGGATCAGGCAATCTGGAACAACACATGATGCACTACACATCTTATTGTGACCCAATGATGGGAGCTCTGGAACAGCAAGAAGTAGTGAAACTCATATGCTTTGTGTGGACCTTCCCAGGATCTGCCTTCGTCTGGTTTGCAAATCTACGAGCTCAGTCTATAAAATGATGGGAAAACCGTCGATAGCAGTTCCTGTTCAAATTTAGATCAACTCTGCCTAAAACAATGGTCAGTGACCTCATGAATTGCAAACAGAGAGAGAAAGAGATGGTCTCAGATTTCATCACCAGATGGAAGGGTCTGACCTAATCTCTGAATAGGACAAAGCCCCAAGATGAGATGTTGTCCATATGCATCGACAATATTCAAGATGAGCTGAAAACATTGCTCATTCCAGTAGAGCGCACCACTGGCTTCCGTAATCTCTCTGTCATTTCCTAGAGAATTGATGACTCCATGAAGTAGACCAATCTAAAGTCTCGAATTTCCTCACAGGCTCCTGAAAAGAGAATAGTTAGGGTTGAAGCATCCTCTATCACACTCAAGCCAGTCCATGTGCCTGCTCCACTGCCTAGGCCTCCACCGCATCATCAAGGGCCCCCTGTATATCAGAAGCTCCCTCCGCCCAAGTGGGATGATCTGAGAGTATCGAAGAAGAACAAGTTTGAGGAATGAAGACATAGAGTATACTCATTCTGAGAGGAAAATGTCTGTAGCTTATACATCACCACAAGGAATTGAAATTTGATCTACCTACTATAACCAAGGAATCCCTAAGAAGTCGTTCGTGGTGACAGTACAGATTACTATCCCATCCATAAAATGCTAGGGAACAATATTTGGGAATGCTTCGTCTTCAAAGACCTTTAAAAAGGATGGTAGACTCTGGGAAGGTCGAATTGGGACCACCCCTAGCACATGTGACGTATATTTCTTCCACTGACTCTGACAAAGGGTAGGGGTGGCAGGAAGTCACCAGAAAGTAAGGGAAAAAGTTTGATGGTTGGATGACTCGGAACACCGTCAATCAAGCTCAGGGCATACTCCAAGCTCAATTATAGTTTCCAGTGTTGCCACCAACACCCCCTAATTCCGCATAGCAGGAAATATCATCCTCAAAACCCTCCAGGAGCTGGTCTTCCAGGTGTAATCGAAAAGGGAGGAGACAGGCGAAAGAAGAGTAGTCCACAATGAGGTAGAAGTTAGCCCCAACACAGTAAGATTTTATGCCCCCAAACTTAGTTCCATGGGCACCGACCCACCAAACGACACCATCAGAGGCAACCGACCAGGTTGACCTGTCACAGGAAGAGGATCTAATCTTTGGTTCCATAAACATCATCCATCTAATGGAAATGTTCCCTGATGAAGGGTATGACTATGAACCCGAGTTTCCAACACAGGGGGCTGGGAGGAGGAATCGCAGAAGCAGGGGATACTAGGGGAGACACAGTCGTGGCTGAAACCAACCCTATGGTTTTACCCGAGCCCAAACTGTTAATATCATGGAAACCAGTGGGAGATCCCTTAAATGGACTCAATAGGAGAAAGAATATCCCTCCACCAACACAAGCAGCCACTCTAGCCCCATCATTCTGCCATACCCATCAGAGGAGGAACAAGTGTCTAGCCGCCTGGTGCACACAAACAGACCGGTCGGGCCAACACCCCAGAAAGTGGGAACACCATCGACCTCCAACCCCACAACTAGTCCCTCTTCGTCACATACTCTGACTCCTAATGTTCCTGCTAAAACACTCCCACTAATGGAGAAGCGTCAACCACTGGAGTATAAGTATGATATCCTTAAGCATCTGGCGTCAATACTATCCAAACTGTCAATCCTGGATGCCCTGAGTTTGATATCAGATCTCAGGGAGATGCTTCTAGAAGCCTTGCTCAGCCCCAAGAGTTTCATACTGAGGTAACTGCCGCCAATATTTACCAAACCAAGACTGGCCCGGCCGAGTACAATGCTGTGATTTCCTTCACTGATCAGGATAAAGATGTGATCATGCAAGGACACATCAAACCACTATATGTGTCTAGTATATTAAATGGTGTCGATATTCGGAAATTCTTTTTTGATAATGGCTCTAGAGTTAACCTCCTTACTCTAAGGACACTTCGTATGTTGGGATACAGTGAGGATGATCTAATTCCCTCAGCCACAACTTTTTTGGGTTATGAAAAGAGTGACTAGAAGCCAATGGGACAAATCAAGCTAAAAACCCATTTTCGCGTCCTTGTGGACTACTTAGAATTCCTGGTGGTCCATCAGAACACAGAATTCAATGGCCTGCCGGGAAGGTCATGGATCCATAAGCACATGGTCGTTCCTTCATTCTACCACAAGTGTATCAAGTATTGCATCAATGGACCAAATGGGACATTTCACGCTGACAAGGCCCCTTTCGAGCTCTCCGAGTAACACTACATTGACGCCGGGTTTTATGAGAAGAAGAAGAAGAACCCTTGGTCGATGGTGTTGACTGGATCCCCGCTCCAAACGGCCTGGAAATGGTCTCTTATGACCCCCTCAACTAGCTCAGTAGATACTACGTACTTCCCATCAACCATGTTGAGAACATGGGTTCAATCCCGGACACACACTCAGCTGTCTTCATGACTTCAGCCATAATGGACGAGCGTGACAATATGGAAACAACTACAAACCCCCAATTTGGGGGAGAATAATTGAGTGGGGACACCCATGACACCTCAACTATAGTCTCCCAAGAGCCCGTTCCAGGAACTCTCCCCCCATCGGATCAAGAAGACGAGAATTTGGGGGAAGAGGAGGAGGAACATCTCAGGGATGCACGTCCCACATTTGAGGAAGGTATCTCCACTACTGTGGATGAGCTCAGAGAAATAAACCGGGGTATGATGGAAGACATGAGGCCCACTCTCATTAGTGTGGACATGTCTCCCAAGGAGCACGGGGAATATAAATCTTTCCTGAGGCAACACCGAGATGTTTTTTCCAGGAATTAAACGTATATTCCGGGACTCGATCCCAAAGTGGCAACGCATCACATAGGTCTTACAGAAAACTACCGAGGCTATAAACAATCCACCAGAAGGATGCACCCCTCACATGCCACCAAAATAGAGGCCGAAGTCGATAAGATGATTAAAGAGGGATTCATTCGAGAAGTCCAATACCCCATATGGTTTGCCAACATTTTCCCCACCAAGAATAAGAACGGAAAAAATCTGTGTCTGTATCGATTTCAGAGATCTCAATCAGCATTTTCCAAAAGATGATTTCCCAATCCCGATTACCGAGTTATTAATCGATGCAACAGCCGGGTATGAGGCTCTATCCTTCATGAACGGTTATTCTGGGTATAATCAAATCTGGATGGCCTGAGAAGATGGAGAATCCACTACCTTCAGATCCCCTCAAGGAATATTCTGTTACAGGGTTATGCCCTTTGGTCTCAAGAATGCTGGCGCCATATATCAATGCGCCATGCACCGTATCATTAAACCATTCCTAGGGAGATTCGTCGAATGCTACTTGGATGACTTGGTGGTCAAGTATAAATAGTGCTCATATCACCTATCAAAACTTGAAACAGTCTTCAACAAACTTCTACAACATAACCTAAAGATGAATCCCTTGAAATGCACCTTCGGGGTTACCTTAGGGAAATTCCTTGGCTTCGTGGTACACAATCGTGGCATCGAAGTCAACCCATAAAAGAAAAAGGATATCCTTGTCCTGCCACCCCCCCCCCCCCCGCGCAATCTCACTATGTTGAGAGGATTCCAAGGACACCTGGCCTAAATTAGGTGGTTCATAGCCGACCTGGTGGGAAAATATTTTCCCTTCACCTGGTAATGAAATAGGGGGTCACGTACCAATGGATAGATGATTTCCAAGAGGCATTCGATAGCCTAAAGAAGAACCTCTTGAGCCCGCCGGTGCTCATTCCCTTGGTTGAAGGAAGACCTCTTATCCTATATGTGACGTCCCTAGAGAGTTCACTAGGAGCCTTCCTCGCACAGAAAAATGACACTGGCAGTGAAAACAGTCTCTATTACCTCAGTCGAACCATGATCGATGCGGAAAATCGATAATCAAACATTGAGAAGAGTTGTTTGGACTTGGTCTTTATAGTTCAAAAATTGTGACATTATCAACAGTATCATGAAGTCCATTTGGTATCACGTAGTAACCTGTTCAAGTACATCCTTAGCCTCCCGATGCTAACCGGGTGCTTACCCCGATGGGAAGTTGTCCTGCAACAGTTTGACATCCGGTTTGTGCCTCAGAAGGCCATCAAAGGCCAGGAATTTGCAGATTTTCTGGCAGGGAACCCCTCGATAAGGAACACTGCACCAGACGTTGAGCTACTTGATGAAGACATCTTCTCGGTTCAAGAGGAGTTTCCAACATGGGAAATGTACTTCGACAGCACATCCTGAATCCCGACAGGGAAAAGGATGTAGGATCCCAAATTTAACAAGGTGGGTTTGGGGATAATACTCATGTCCCTAGAACAGGCAGTCTTACCATATTCCATCCTCATGTCAGAAGGATGTATGAATAATGAGGCTTAGTATCAAGCCCTCATTGTAGGCCTGGAGCTCACACTCCAGGCATAAGTACCGCAACTTAAGTAAAAATGTGACTCAGAACTAGTCATCAAGAAAGTCAATGGTGACTATGCTATTAAAAAAGAGGAGCTAATTCGCCTATTTGACCTTGTATGAGGGTTAATGGTGGAATTCTCCACAGAACCAACATTGACCTATATTCCCCGATTTTAGAATGCCCAGGCCGATGTATTAGACAACGCAGCCACAGCCCTAGATAACCGAGATCGGGATGAAACAATTATCAGTATTTCTCATCGTCGAATGGTCTTGTCGTTTGTTCAGAACAAGATGGAAGAAATAAACGAAGTCAGTCTTGTCCCTAATCCATATGCTCCTTCCACTGGCTGGATGACCCCCATTGCAAACTACCTTCAAAGGGGCGAACATCCATCGGATAGGGTTGAACGAGAGAAAATACGGAGAAGGGAAACTAACTTTGTCCTATATGGTGGCGTGGGTCAGCAAGAGACCCCCTAAAAATGAGGCCTCAATGGAATCCTCCTCAGATGCGTCAATGGAGAAGAAACCACTGCCTTCATGACTGAAGTGCATGCCAAGGTATGTGGAGCACACCAATCAGGGTCTAAGCTTTCCCATCAGGTTCGAAGTCTTGGGTACTATTGGCCCACTGTGGCACGAGATTGCGAGCACTTTACTACAAAATGCCACTCATTCCAATTTCATGCCAACTTAATACACCAACCCCTGGAGTTACTTCATCAGGCTCAGTACTATTGGCCATTTTCCATCTGGGGAATGGACGTCGTGGGACCATATCCTCCCACCATGGCCAAACAACTGAAGTATATCCTCACAGCAACTGACTTCTTTTCCAAATGGGAAGAAGTTGTTCCCCTCAAGTATGTCGGGGCAAGAAACATTTTCAGCTTTTTGAAAACCAATATCATCACCAGATTTGGTGTCCCTCATACCATACTAATGGATAACGGCACCAATTTCTGCTCTTCTGAATTAGAGAAACTCTACCGAGAATATGGTATCAAGGTTAACCACTCATCCCGCTACCATGCAGCAGCCAACGGATAGATAGAGACTTTCAACAAGACCTTGTCCAAAATTCTCCATAAAATGGTGGATAAATATAAGAAATCAAGTCCATATAAACTTCTTCATGCATTGTGGGCTTAATGAACCACAATATGCACCGCTACTCGGGCTACCCCATACACTTTAGTGTACGGAGCAGAAGTGGTTCTGCCCATTGAGCTCCAATTTCCCTCGCTCCGTGTTGTCATTTGTGATCAGTTATCCAACGAAGATCAATAATAAAAATGGCTAGGTGAATTGGAACAGCTAGATGAGAATCAGTTGCACACTTTCCACCATCTGAAGGTATATCATAACCGGATCACACGAGCCTTAAATAAAATGGTTCTTCTTTAGTCTTTCTTGGAAGGAGAATTGGTGTTGGTCCTTCGGACCCCAATGATACCCGAAAGGAAGCCTCCAAAGCTAGAGTCCAAGTGGGAAGGACAATATGGTATACACAAGGTCTACTCCAATGGAGCATATTCCCTGATCTCCATGGACGGTCAATTCACTACCGCTCCTACAAATGCAATATTTCTGAAGAAGTATTTCACATAATCAAAAGCAGTTATCATCTTAGTTGTAGGACATTAAACTACCAATCCCCAATGGTCCGAACTCTAGGACCGTTAAACTAAGAGTACTTTGTCCTCACTGCATGACATTAAACTGCATGGATTTAAAATAACTACATACGTCTTGATTCCTTCCCTCACAGTATACATAGCGACACCAGGATTCTTTATCTTGGGCCAGCCACCCCCAAATAAAAAAATGTCATTTCCATCCTGTATAGACCAAACCTGCACGAGGTGTATTATATTCTAAAGAACTATGTGAGGCTTGATTCCTACCCTCGCAAGATACGTAGCGATGCCAGGGTCCCCCATCCTAGCCCAGCCACCCCCAAAAAAATTCCCTTTCCCCCGTGTACAGACCATCCCTGCATGGGGTGTATTCTTCGTCTTTACCGCATTACATTAAACTGCATGGATGAGAATGATTGAAAATTCCATTTTCACCCGTGTACGGGCCATACCTACATCGGGTGTATTCCCCAAAAAGAACTCTGTGAGGCTTGATTCTTGCCCTCGCAGGATATGTAGTGACGCTAGGATCTTACCTAACATCCCAACTGCCGATAAAAGAAAACCCAGTCATATATACCTCTTGTCCTTACCACATGACGTTAAACTACACGAAATTCCCTTTTTATTTCAGTTCACCTTCATTCTCACTGCACGACGTTAAACTGCACAACTTCATCATGACCCACCCAAGATATCTGGAAAAACCAGATGGGAATACTCCTTGCGCATTTGGATGCATACTCTCCATACATTAGACTGCATGACCTGGATAATTGTGGATCTTCATAATAATCCCTGGCCATCGAAAGTGGAATGTTATCGACCCATGGACACCTTTTCAGGACTATGAATACCCTGACATCAGTTTCTATTCATATTGATATCCCCTGGCCCCTCTACCAAAGTTAATATTTCCTCAGGAGGTACTCTTCCTATCTCCATATTCTTACTGGCCTCCGGGCCCCAATATCATATCTCCCGATCAAAAAATTTATGGATCAGTGGTTTAAAAGTTCATTCCTCTCTCACATCCAAACCTTTCCAGGGTATCCCTACCTAGATAGCCTATGTATCCGGCCGTGATTAGCATAAAAATCTGCATCTACAAACATCAATTCAAGGCTAGGCTACTTTGACTCGACGGACAATTTTGGTGAATATGTTTCTTGTATGCTTGAACACCATTTTCCCCATATTTTGAACTCTGTACTATGAGATATCTGAGGTTTCCATAATCATCCATGGCCATGAGAAGTGGAAATTTATCTACCCATGGACACCTTTTCATGAATATGCATACCATGCCCTCAGTGGCTCTGCATGTTGATAGCCCCTGGCCCATCTATCAAAGGCAATATTTTCTCAGGCGACACTCTTCCTAGCCCTGTACGCTTACCGGCCTTAGATCCCCCATACCATACCTCATGATCTAGGAAACCCCAGGGTTACAGTTTACACCCTCATAACCTCACACTTGTTCAAAGTATACTAGATCCTCCTAACTTAGTTGTCTTCCGGGTAATTATAGCAATTGTCACCCAATGGTCTGAACTCGACGACCGTTTAACTAAGAGTACTTAATCCTTACCACGTGACGATAAACTGCATGGAGTAAAGGTGTACCCTATGCACAAGATAAGTTGACGTAGTGAACTATTTGAGTTTTAATAGCAACCAAGGACAGACATCCCTGACATGTCTAGATATTTCATTACCAAATGACAGAATTCAGAGCCCGGTCAATCACTGATCCTCATAATCATTCATGGCCATCGGAGGTGGAAAGACATCGACCTGTGGACACCATTGCATGACTATGAATACCATGCCCTCAGTGGCCCTAAATATTGATAGCCCATGGCCCGTCTACCAAAGGCAAGATTTCCTTGGGCGACACTCTTCCAATCCCCTTACTCTTATCAGCCTCAGAGCCCTCATATCATCTCTCCTGATCCAAGAAGCCCCGGAACCACGATTTACACCATCAACCCCGATCAATGTCTTAGACATACTGAGATACCCAATCCCAATTACATTCTAATTAGTAGTGGCCTTTGCAACTACATTTTTAACATATGACGATTGAAATTGTGCGGAATATGTCTTTGCTGCTTGGAGTGAACTATAAAGGCCAACCATTAAACATCCAACGAAATTCCTCAAACTACAAGCATTTTCACGGAATTTCAAAATGCCCCTTGTCCTCGCTGAACGATGTTAAACTGCACGGCATTTCTGTCCTCGCTGCACAACATTAAACTGCCCTGCAATTCTGTCCTCACTGCACGATGTTAAACTATAGGGAATTTCTATCCTTGTTGTATGATGTTAAACTACACTGCATTTCTGTCCTTCCTGCATGATGATAAACTGCACAACATATTTGTCTTTACTGCACAACGTTAAACCGAACAACATCTTCAAATATACACCCCGTCCTCACCGCATGACGTTAAACATCCCGAAATTTAAAATTCCCTCAGTCCTTGCCCCATGACATTAAACAGCATGGTCGAACCTATCACGGGTTCAGTCAGTAATGGAGGGTTTCCTCTATCCCTCAGTGCATGGTCTAGACTTGCACAAACCACCATCTCACACCAGCATGGGAAGGGATGAATTCACCCATTCCCGGGAGATTTAGCTTAGATGTTTCTCCCATATACGTGCACCATCTCTTCATAAATCACACTCTATACCCAGAAGGAGCCAAAACATTTTAATCCACACCTGGTAGTCCCGAATCTCAACTTCCTTGATGTTTCTCGGCTATCAGGAGAATATTGACCTATGGACACCTTTGCATGACTATGCATACCATGCCCTCAGTGGATCTACATATTGATCCCCCATGGATCTTCTACCAAAGGAAATATTTCCTCTGGTAGTACTCCTCTCCATATGCCTCTAGGCCTCTAATCCCCCATATCCATCCTGGGATTCGGAAAACCTCTGAGTTGCAGTTTACCAACCTCTTTCAAAATCCTTTTGATTACGCTGGAACACCTATGACAAGACTACCGAGAACCGGGAGAAGCCATTCCATTTTAAATAATTTCCCAACTGCATGACTTCAAACTGCTCCAAGCTCCAACCATCCTCTACGCTAACTAAATGCATAGGACAAGGACCCTGCGCCTGCACTCCTAATTAAAAAAGATGTTCCCAAACCCTTTCAGATTCCACATACCTTTTCTGAGCCACCCATGGAGGTTTTCATATTCTCCAAAATACCCATGGTGGTTTCCATAATCCGGACTTCCATGAAGTCTTTAGGCCATCAGAAATGGACATTTATTAACTTAAGGACGCCTTTACACGACTATGCATACCATGCCCTCAGTGGCTCTACATATTGATCTCCCCTATCCCACTTAACAAAGGCAAGTCTTCCGTAGGTGATACTTTTCCTACCTATGCACGCCGATACGGCTCCCATGCCTTGATACATGCCATGCATGTCGTTCGAATCTAAAAACATGTTCCCCCACGTACGTCTGAAGAGTATTGAGACATCTTTTAAACAACCAAACCTTGTCAGGGACCTCGCCCTACCATATCTTGTCAAAGCTGTTTGACCTAAAACATCAGTAATGATAGTCTTTTCGGTGGGACTTTAAACCGCTCACAAAAAGAGGCGCAAAGCCTGTTAGGCCGAAAACCTGGAAAGGGAAACCTATGAAAAAGTCGATCCACGCCTGCTGGGTCCACACCAAATGGGCCCAGGAAAAATTAGGGTATTGACAGATAAGACAAAATGTTTTTAAGGTTTTTATACAAAAACCCTAGAAAAATTTGAACTGTGCCCGCTGAGTCCCTTGGCACAAGAAAAATTTAGTGCATTGTCCAATCACTCATCGATTTTCAGGACTACTCTACATCGGAATAGTCTCCTATTCATTCCGATCGGACCCCATTTTGATAAGGGAATTTGTAGGGTACTGAAGAATCCTCAAAGGAGAATGACAACTGTCTTAATTCAAGAGAGGATTCTACCCAATTTCCCCCATGGAATTGGGAAAAAATGTGGAGAATACTCAATGGTTGGAAAAAGATGAACTGTTCCGTGTTCCAGTCCAATGTTGATGGTACGTGGCTAGATCAGCAAGTCGCCCCATCCACAGACTGCTGTCATTTCTGGAACAGAGGAGGGAACCCTCCGCGGGTGTAAAGCAGAGCGGGCGCCAGGCTGGTCCACCATCACGAACCACCCCAGCCACGAACTGCATCAACCATCCCCGACAGTATACGCCCTCATTCGCGGAATAGAGGCGGAGCCCTGTGCGGCCACAAAGCACTCTCAGTTTGGTTCGCGGGGAAGGTGCATTCAATTCCTCTGGTGAGTTTCCGATTGACCAAGTCATCCATAAACCAGGTTTCCAATCATGGGCCTCTCAAAAAGGTGCCACATTACAACACATACATCTCTTCCCCCACTCTATAAAAGAAGATATGGGGGAGAAGAGAGGTATCAATCAGATTCAGGTGGAAGGATTTCAAAGAAGGATCCTAGGATTTCCCAAACAGTGAAGTTCCAATTCACAAACCAGAAGAGGTATGAAACTGGGAACAAATTAATAAGGAACTGGAAAACGCGTAACAACTTGGTGAACCACAATCTTAAAATAAGAAGAAAAAGAAGACCGCGAGCCATATCCCCTCCGTAGGCATACTCTTCACGGACCGGGGAGTCTATGCCCTTTTTTCAATCCGACACACTGCATAGCACCATCCAATGAGGGAGAATCCCTGACCGAAGAACCCCCAAATGGTGTCGCCCCTGGCCACCATTGCTCGCATGGACTCCGTCTTGTACCAACTTGGTACATGGGACAAACCCGAAGCCACGTTCCTACCTGGTTCGTAGGATTACAATCAGTTCATGCACCACCCTGGTACACGGACGACCTCTCCAACCGCTTGGTGAAGGGAGCCACCCCTTATACACGCATGTGGCCCAATAAATCTTTTGGTGTTCCCATTCCCCAAGTTAGATAAAATCCTTCTAATCTAGCCTAATCCTTCGCAACCCCCTCATTGGTCTATTCATCGCCCTCGAGGAAAGGCCTCTACTGAAGCCACCGGATCCATATGGTGCAACCTCTAGGCACATCAGCGTGCTACTTTGAGTTCACATACCCATGGTAGGAAAGGGAAAGTGGGTTTCTCCGGCCCTTGAGTGGGTTCCCGAAACATTCCTGGGTTCACATACCCACGGGAGTGTAGGATCCAAGCCCGAGATTCCCTTTTCTGCCTCTCCACTTGTCAGGAGTGGGGGACCCCACTTTCATTTCCTTTCAACGTCAGCGGTGAGTAATTATCCACACTTCTGAGAGTAATGGGGTATCCTCTTTGGTGTAAGCCCCTAGCTTTTCTCACAGGAGGTAACACCTGTGCACCTCTGTACCCCTCAGTACTAGGGACCAAGAGGGGAGATGGACAGAGGGGTACCATTTCCCTCTCCCACGGCGCTTTTTCGCCAGTGGGGCTACATCCTAAAGTAAGTCCCAATCTCCATTTCTATGTGCCACTCCCCGCATAAGCCCCACTCTGCTTCCCACGAACACACCTTTAGTGACTTTATAGTCAGGTATCTTTTGCCTCTTGTTTCTCACACTTAGCATGACTCACGTGGGCTTAGAGTAAGCATCGACCCTAACCCCAATCTCTGAACTACTTGGACATTGATCCCCATCTTCTAGGCGGGGTACGTAGGAAGCCTCCCTGAGGTTCAATCCCAACAACCTGTCATTTCGGCCTCCTTCATGTCGGTTCACAAACACCTTGGGCCACCTCAGAGTGTAAGCCTGGATCCTTCGTCCTGTATGACATTAAACTGTATCTCGCCACTCCGAACTACGTGGACATTGATCCCCGTCTCCTAAGCGGGGTACGTAGGAAGCCTCTCTAAGGTTCAAGCCCAACAACCGATCATTCTGACCTCCTTCATCTCGGTTCACCAACACCTTGGGCCACCTCAGAGTGTATGCCCAGATCCATCATCCTGCATGGCATTAAATTGTATCTTGCCACTCCAAACTATATGGATTTTGATCTCCGTCTCCTAGGAAGGGTATATAGGAAGCCTCCCCAATGTTCAATCCCAACAACCGGTCATTCTGACCTCCTTCATGTCGGTTCACCAACACCATTGGGTGCCTCAGAGTGTAAGCCCCATCCACCATCTCAATGAGTCCAAAATCCACGGGGTCATTAATCCAATGAGGGATAGTAAACCTTGGGCCTAAATTATTTTGAATCCCTACATCTATCTTACCATTACAAACCAAGAGTAATCCATGGATATTATTATTGGGTTTAAACCAAATATTTTTGAACATATGAATAAATCTTAAATCTATAAGAGAGTCTCAGAACATGCAATAATCCCCCCCCCCTCAAAGGGTGCGATGAGCCCGACTTCCCATCCTCTCGACCAATGTGAGTTATTAAGCATCGTTGTCCAAGTCACCCAACGAACACCTGCCTTTGGAAAGTAGTTCCATGTATCATTGGATATGGAGCCATTGGGCATTTCGAAATGAAGACTGATATACTCGACCTTAGAAATTGAGCGGAGCTGAGTCTTCTGTAAGATCGACAGTTGGGCGCGTCGTCCCACCTCCTATAGAAACGGTTCGAAACACACCCCAATCAGGCTATTACATGGCTTGAAGGGAATTAATAATCCCTATATGATGGAATCTAGAACATTGTAATACCAAAATGACATTATTGGGAAGGTTTCTCATTGTAAATAAAAAACTATGAACAAGTGGTTTGTTCCATGAACCCCCAATAACCATACCATATATTATTAAATGATGCATCATAGTAATAACATTATTGACACAGGCATAAACCAAACAAGGAAAATGGTAAATGATAAACTAATTACAGCTATGGAGTCATAATATAATAGAAACAATATATAAAACACTAATAAATCAATGAAATAAAATATATACATGTATCATATGATCTATAAAAAATAAATGGGAGAGATGCGATGGGTGTCTGATAAGGCAATAAACATATAAAGACTATAATATAAAACCAAAATAAAAATAAAGAAAAAAATTGTCATATTATACACATCCTTGTAGAACCCAAAAGTCAACTCCCTCTATGTCACCACCTCTAAAACTCAATTTAAGATAACATTAATAACACATTCTCCAAAAAGATCTTTTCATGTACTAATATCAATCAAAACATGGTCTATTTATACTAATTAGGTGTATCAAATTTGTGATCATAAAAATAAAATTAGATTCTCTCATCTTCTCTAAGTAAGTCCCTTACTATGAAAACTGACATATGAATTTTTGAATTATAGATAATAAAAATACTATAATTGAAATAAAATGTAATAAAATTAAAAGGATAGTGATAGTTTCATCGTGTTTGAGAAATTGATTTAAAAGAATCTATATAAAATAAAATCATTTAATATAATAGTTTACAAACAATTAATCATGGGTAAGTTGTATGAAAAAATAGTTGGGAACACCTTAGATACATTTACAATACAAAATCCTTTGACAAAGAAAATAGTGATATTATTTCCTAGATTGAATAGTGCATAAGATGATTTCTAGTTCCCCATCCTAAACTATAAAATATATCATAATGGAATATCATGATTCTACTGATGATTATATACCCAATTCATAGTCCCATCATAACTAGGATTTCATAGTTTTAGGGAGGATTTACCAATAAACATGTTTAGTGCATATCCAAATATCCCTTTTAGAACCCAAGAAATTACTTATAATGTTATAGAGTTCTCATATATGTCCTCTGAAACTAGTTATGGATCTAAACCATTCTATTAATATTTAATTTCAAATACTAAAAATCAACATTTAACCAATTTTCACATATCAATTGGATTCTATAAAGAATGTTGGTTCTATAAACTGTTTTCAATTTTAAATAATATTTTTTTATGAATATATTTAACACCTCTATATTTTCTTTAAAATCCATTACCATCCTTAGTTTTTTTCAATTCCTCAAGAATCAATAAAAAACTAGGTTTTTCAATTTATCAAATACATTTTAGGAAATAATGAAAATAAAAATAAATATATTCTATAAAATAATTTTTCCTTCATCCATTTATCAAATCAAAGTAGAGAATGATATAGTATAAAAATAAAAAAATATCACCCATATAGAAATTATATAAATCAAAAAATTAAATAATTCAATCAATCAGATGATATTTATAAATTAAATGGTTCTTTCAAAGTGACAAAAATTGTGAATTGTTGAATGCATTGACTATAGTTCTTTTCCCCTATGCAGGATATTATATTAAACCCCTAGAAAACAAGGAACCATGAATACATATAATTACACATAAATATCATGAATTTTGGAAGAGCATGTTTACTATATTCATAGGGGTAAGATTGACTGGAAACATAAGATGATAGATATGGAAGATATGAATAATCACTTGCTTGATGAAATAATAGGATTTAATCAGTAGATCCACCCACAAATCAAGAGGATAGAGAGAGAATATGTGGTTTAGATATGATGAAATCTATAGGAGGATTCCTAAAATAATAGGGGGGAGATAAATATTCCCAAATTATTCTAAATTTTAAAATTTCAAAGATTGATCCTTATAGAAAAATGGGCTACAATGTTTATTCACATAGTTAAGAAAACCAAGAATCGAACATGTGAATCTTGCTTGAAGCTTATGTCTATACGACATAGTTATATTTAATATTTATATAAACCATGTTTTAATATTAAAATACACATTTGAAACCACAAGTGTTGGTTTTATGGTAATGTTACATGATTTCGTAAACCATTTACCATAAGTATGTGACTTTTATTTTTCTTGAAATTTTCTAAAAACTAAACACGATGCACAATAGAAAAGATAATATAAAATAGACAATATTTCATATACATGAAAGTGATATCATTGGTGTAATTAAAGAGTAATTTGAATTATTTACAAATTATATGAAACTATTTATATCTTCCCTTAGTGGAATTTAAATTTCAATTACTATATATGGGTGGAGTTATTGTAGGTTTATGACTTAAAAAAATCTCACAGTATATTGTAATTTAATTTAGTAGCTTATGTGAAAATAAAGGTGATCTCTAGTGATGATTCCCATGGGGCTAGAGATGAGTTTATGTTGATGAAGAAGATTAATTTTTTCATCTTGATATGGAATTGGACAGTAATGGGGATTTTTTATAGCAGGTTATGGTGTATTATATTCTCTTTATATATAGAGAGGAGTCTCAAGTGGAAGATAATATAGTGGGAATTTTTAGGAATTATATAATTAGCATATATTTTGTTAAATTATGGATATGGTATTACTAATATTTTGTGGTGTTAATGGAAATTTATTTGCTCTATAGGTTGTGTAAAAGGAAATTCTCTAGGAGTTTCATATCTCACCTCTAACAATATGTCTAATTATTTTTAATATGTATTATTTTTTGAATGATTAGTTATATTAAAAAGGAATAAATAAGGTTCTAGTGAATTTTTTGTCTTCATATATTATTTTTTAGTAGGTTAATACATATAAATGAGTTCTATTTTGTCTCTTATAATTTTTATATGTTCTGTAGAGTAAGTGGGAGTGTATATTAGTGGATTTTATGATAATTTTAACTCTATAATTGAAATAACATGATTTCATTTACGTTATCAGGGATCGAATAATGAATTTGAATAATTTTTTAACAACTAATAATATGAGTGTTGTAACACCAGGAAATTTTAAAAAAGGAACAAATGTTCAATATCTTATAAGATACACAACAATAATCTTAAAAAAAAGAAATACTATTATTTTAAATAAAATGATTAATACCAAGACATTAAATTAGCAGGTAGAAACATGAATAAATTAATTAATAAAATTATATGTTTTATATATTTATATTATAAATTAATTTGTTAAATACTAATAAAAAAATAAAAAAATAATCATTTTAATGAAAAAAATAAATTATTTATGTAAAAACAGTATTTTTTTAAAAGTTGGTTTCATCTTGCACTACCCATATACATTAAAATTAATATTCAAAACATTAATAATTTTTTTTAAAGAATATAAATTTATTTTTTAATTCAAAATATCAAAATTGTATTAGGGTGTAAGTTTTAATTTTTGGTAAATATTTATTTTTCAGTAAATAGTGGAACATATTTTATTTTTTGTAAAAATATAATTTCATTTTAATAAATTAAATAATTTCAAAGTACAACTATTTTTTAAATATAATATAAAGAAACATAATTTTTACTTTTTTAATATTTAATCCACCAAATTACTTTTGAATCAACATTATATTGTATTTTCGTATACTTTTATTTCTTGGTTTAAAAATAGATATTAGTGAAAACACTTTTAAAGTGAATAATAGTTCTCCAATTGAATTAATTGAAAACACATATAATGAATAATTGATTTAAATAAAATTTAAATATTATATACTTATTAATATTAAATTAAATTTTTTTACTGAATGTTAATGTTCCTAGAGTTAAAATAAAATCAACATTTTCAATAAAAATACACATCTAGAAACCCCTCTTTTTTCTTCGTCTATATGAATTTAATTTTAAATTAAATTATGAAACATTTGTAAATTTAATTTTTTATAATAGATTCCATATTTTTAATAAATACAATTTAAATTATATAATATTCTAAACAAAAGAATAATAATTATTAGTCCAAAATACAAAAAAATTTCCCACAATTAACACTATGATCCAAATATACTATCTTTATTATTTTTCTAAATAGTTTATGTTTATGATGAAAAGATGAAATTTTAATGAAACTCATTTATTTTCTATGGGTAACACAATGATGAACTATTTATGAAACTCAATTATTTCATTTTTTATGATATGATTACGGATTTATAAACATGTATAATATATAAACATATATATATTTATATATATTTATATTATTTTTATTATGTGATGTGTAAGACCTATATCTCCCTATAATGTAAAGAGTAAATTATTATATCTTAGGAGATGGTTATGGGATACATTGTGACATTCTTGATCTATTATTGTAAATAAGTTAAATTTCATTATCCTTATGGGAAACAAGTCAATTATTTTGATCTAGTAATTAAAATAGGTGTTAATGCCTTATTTGACTGTCTTGGTTGTTAACATTGACATATAAAATGGTTACTATAATAATGATTATTCCACGCACATTTATAAAATAAAAATAATGTTCATGATTGAGTTATCATGAGTTATCATATCTTTTAATAATTTATTTTGAAAAGATAAAGTGTTATGACATTACTCATTATTATGATCTTCTTTAGAGTCAGTATGAACTATTTACATTATGATCATCATCGCATGCCCTTACACTTATCCTGTGAATTCATATGATCAATGATTACTATGTCACATGTTTACCCATATTGGGCATCTGATCTCACTTTTTTCTTTTGTTTCCTTTTCCTAGGTAATGAATAATCATTTTAATAGGATATGCCTATAAAGAGTACTATGAGGGAATATCATTATGTTCTTTCATAAAATAATAATATTTTATATCTCTTTCTCAAAGACTCTAAACTATTATTGTTCTAGAAAGGTTATTATTATTATGTTTTGAATGTTAATATAGATATATATACTATTAATGTATGAAAATATTTCACTACTCAAGTTGGTATCAGAGAAAATATTAGTCTATCATTAAAGAATAGTTCTAGACATATTTTTATACGCATGCAAGAGAGGTCTAATTATATTATAAGATATTAATTTTTTGGTAATTATCATGAATGACATAGGAGAAACCTATGAGTTCATATAAGAATGTGTCACAATTTAGAGATTTTATAATTTATTTTTTAAATTTATATGATTTTCAACTATGAATGTTATTTCTCACACTATAATTTTTTTATCAAATGTAGGGAACTTAAAGGAATTTGGTTAATGTTTAATGTGATAAAATATGAAATTATTTTCTTCATAAGAAACCAAATATTATGTGACAAGGAATGAAAAATCTTGTTGTTGTGATGACAAAAATATCTCAAGCCATGAATCATACTGAGATTAGAAGTGATATAAGGAGATAAAAACATACTATTGAATCTTTCACGAGCAAAAAATCACCTTATTCTAACAGCTAATCTGAATAACTAGTGTCTATGTGATGTATCATCACCATTGAGAAAATATTATATGTTCTTAAATTATTAGGGCATGAACAATGTTCCCAAGTTTTTTATTATCTAAAAAGTGAAGTAGATCAATGGTTTAATCATTTCATGAATACAAGGAAATAAAAAGAAATTCTATTCATACAATGGTATGAGTTTAAGGGGATATTCATCAGTAAGTACCTTCTATATTTACTATATTAAAACACAGATAAGTAATTTCTTGAGATGAGGAAAAAGGATAATGATTCCATTGGTACCTCTGAGGAAACTTTTACAAGGATTTAAAGGTATGTATCTAGTATAATTATTTTCCCTAAAATTAAAATTTATCGATTATTTGGTGGCATAAGAATAATTCTATGAAATGTATTATCTAAAATATACTTCAGTATCTATGAATAAATCAATCTATGTGAAGTCAATATAGAAATGGAAATTAGATATTCCCACCATTCCCATGGTTTTGACAAGCAAAGGATGATCGAGTGTCGTTAAAACTAAAATAAATCACTTGGTTGAAATAAATGTCTACTATAAGAATGCCAAAATGTGGGGAAAATGTCAAGGGATGTATTTTTAAGGAACTAAGATGTGATTTAAATGTGTAAAGGTAGGTAATAAATCCATGGAATGTTAAAAGGATGCGAATAGAAAGGTTAATGCAATGGAGGTAAAGATGGTTCCAACTAATGCACCACACATACTATAAAGTTTAAAATGAAAGGAATATAGGAATTATTCCAACCAGTGTATAAATATAAAGGTTTTTATGATCAGTTTCAATAACCTATTAATCCAAAAGAAAAAGGGAAATAACATTTGATCATGAATGCTGAATTGGGATATAAGAATGATATGGTGAAAGGTACTCTTATGAACCACTTTTAAATTGTTAATGTTTTATTTGATTCTAGGTACACCCACTCTTTTATTTATAAATAATTTTCTAAGGGTATTACCAAATGACCTAAATAATTAGATGTTGAATTATCTATAAAAACTATTAATGAAATAGTGTTCACATCTCTAATTTATATTTCCTATCTAATTAATGTTTGTGGGAAATTAATTTCTAGAAATCTTATGATTCGTGATTTAGTTAAAGTCTATGTGATTGTTATCATGTTTTGGATTTATCTATATGGATACCATATCAATTACCATGGAACAAAAGTATCATTTTATATTATTTATGAACTAATGATCATATATCAATGTAAGGATGAATATAAAATTCTTATGGAAATTGCTTCCATCTTGTGGGTCTTAATTTTTGTACAATATTGATATCTATATCATATATTTTGGGAGAACCATATAATTAAGTATGCACATATTTAATGTGAGTTTGATTATGTTTTTTTAGAATAATTTACAGTTCTTCCACTGAATCATGAAGTTGTATCTTCAATAGAACTCAGACCTTGTTTTATACCTATTTTAATGAATCCCTATAGATTGGACTAAACTAATTCATGCTAATTAAAGAATAAACTCTAGGATAATCTTGAATATTTAATAATTTGTACAAGTCCATCACCTTAGGGTGAACATGTCCTATTTGTTAATGAGAAATATGGAATAATGAGATTTTGTATTGATTATCAAAAAACTAAAAAGATCACAATCAAGAACATGTATCTTATAACCCATTTTTATGTCTTATATGATCAACTACATGGACCTAAATACTTTTAAATGATTGAAATTATATCTAGATATCATCAATTGAGGTTCAAGAAAGAGGATATACCTATTCAGATATTCTTTATGATGTATAGAAACAAAATTTATATTGATACATATTTTTATTACTAATTCCCTGGATATCATTAGATATTTAATTAATTGATTATTTATAGATTACCTTGGTAAATTTTTGGTAGTCTATATAGATAATATTTTTTCTATTAAAATAGAAAATAAGAGCGTGAATTTCACTTGAGGATTAATCTAAATACCAAGAATAAGAATAAGCTTTATCAAAAAAATTAATAAGTTTGAATTTTTTTCTTCTGAAAGATTCATTCTTGGGTTATATAATCTCATGTGAGGGTATATAAGTAAATCCTTCAATTATAGAGATTATTGAGAAATTTCCTAGAACAACCATGGTAAAAATCTATATTTTTATTGGTTTGGATGGATATTATCATCCTTTTTCGAAGTATTATTCCAAAAAAAGTTAATATGGAAGGGATCGAAGTTCCTTTGGAAGGATTAATGAGATAATATTTTAAGGAACAAAAGTGAAGGGTAGTCCACACACCCATTCATATACTACATGACAGCGGATAAGGGTTTTAAATATATATTTATATATCAAGGAAGGGATTGTAATGTGTCCACATAAAAAAATTTATGGATATAGCTTAAACCACATGAAAATTTATGTTTCATGGAAAAAATTACCTCACTAACAATTTGGTGTTAGATATATTTATTTTTTCATTAATATATTGAGGTACTATCTATATGGAGAAATTTATTATATATATACTGATAACAATCGTTTAAATTACATTTTCACTCAAAAAATATATAAACAATATCCAAATAATATGGTTGTAACTGATTAAAGAATATAATTTCTCAATACATTAAACACATGTGAAACTGGACAAGGTGGAAGATTCTCTATTTCAAAAGGATCATGCCAGCTTATCAATGATAAGGATCACAAATGTTCCAATATTAATCGACATTCACATGATATATCTTTAAATATATATGGAAGTGGAGAAATATTATCACTTCAAAATGAATCTTCAATTATACATCAATGTAGAGATTATTTAGGTGAAACAGAAATATGTGGAGTTTCGAAACAGGTAATAAATGTTCATGAGTTCAAAATTGATAAAGGGTAATTAATAAGGTCCAGGAACCATGTCTGTGTCCTACCTATAATATATTTTGAGAAGGATATGTGGTCCTATGATCACAGATCATCATTCTCCATTCATCCTAGAAGCACAAAGATGTATATAGACCAGAAAGAGTACTTCTAGTGGGATGAACGAAAAATGAGATATTGGAAAATATCATTCATTGTGTTTTTTTATCATAAAGTTAGGTGTGGGAGAAAAACTACTTAGGGTATGTTAAAACAATTACCCATACAATAATTGAATTAGTAAATTAAATTTATGGAGTTTTTCTTCAGACATTGCAAAATATCTAAAGTCATAATTTTATATGGATTGTAGCCAATAGCCTTATGATGTCAGCATAATTAATTTCCATTAGATTATATTTCAATCTTGATCAATATTCTTAGTTATATTTTATGTAAGTTGTAATATTTTATGGTAAAAAACTATCAATTCTATCTGATCATCATATAAGGATTACCTCAATGATTTTGATAATTCTTCATCAGGCTTCATATACATAGTTAAGTGTCATTACTTATTATCATGGTTAGATATATGGTTAGTTTTAGAGAAACATTAAAACACTAGAAGTCATGTTGAGAAATTTATCTATAAAATTCAAAGGAGTTTTGGATCATCACCTTCCATTAGTTGAATTTTTTTATAGAAATATATTTCACTCAAACATCTAGATAGATCCTTATAAAGACCACAGTGGTTGGAAGTGAAGAACACCAATATGATAGAATAAAATTCGATAATTAAAGTATTAGGGACCTAATCGAGATGAAGAAATGGTAGAGAAAGTAATAACCATTCAGAAACACATAAGAGCAGCTCAGAGTCGACAAAAGTGTTATGGTAGAAATTATTGGAATGATGTGGATTTTGAAGAGGATGATAAGGTATTATTATGAATATATAACCTGAAGAGTATGATGATACGTGGATATAATTAATATTAATACCAAGTTATATCGACACTTATGAAACTATTTAATGTAATTTGATTGTAACTTATTGATTCTTACTTCCACTAAATCTCTCTCAAGTTCATGATGTGTTCTATATATATCACTTAAATATGTACATACTTAATCCTTCACATGCACTGAACTCAGAGGTTGTATTACTGTAGTAATAATTTTTACATTAATAACAACCAGTAGAGATTCAAGATAATAAATTGAAATTCCTATAAATTAATACCACTCACACGGTCAAAGTTTCGTTGTGAAACCAGTAAATTTAAAAAGCTATGTGGGAAACAGAAGATTTGATAAGGTAGAACTATCCCTATATGTTTTTATTAGAGTGTTTAATTTAATGGGATAAATTCAATTTTCATGAGGTATAATATTGAAATCTCTAAATTTTTATGGAATATTTTTTCCATAAATATTTTTATTTCATTAATAGTGCGAATTTCAAGCAACATTGAGTTTAGAAGAACCATATATCAGTATTAAAATATTATGTTATCATTATAAAATATAAAATGGATTGGTGGGTATGAATAGTAATAAATTATTTATGAAAAATATATTGCCTACACATTTCTAAATATAATTCATTAGTTATCAAATGATTGGAATTAAAAAATTGAAAATAAAACTCAAGTTTTTCTGAAAAAAATGTTATTATGAGAGAAATGTATTATATGTCAATAAATTTATCTAATCCATATTGGTTAATTAATTAAATGAAATTTATATATTATTCACATGATACATTTTTTTTAACATTCTAAAAATATTTTCTCTAAGAATAGGATAATATTAAATACCTTTTTATGCTTAAAAATCTATTTTTCTAAAAATATTTTTCTCTCATTTTTCACACATGCATTAAAATTAATTTCTTCCATATATAAGTATTGAATTTGATGATATGAATAAAATATTAATAATTATACAGATAAAATTAAGAAAATAGTCCCCTTTTAATTTTTGTCGATACTAACAGTAAACATGGTAAAACTTATCACCTTAGTAAAGGTTAAATTAGGATAATATAGAATAAAAATAAATGATAACGACCTAATTTTTCAACCTAATTATTATTGAATGAAGATAATCAAACCATTAGAACCTTATTATAAAATTTTATTAGCTTAATGGATATGGTTCCTGGAAAATTACTTCAATATTATATAAATAAAATAATGTTACACAATTGCACTCACATTTTTTTTAATATCTCTTAAGTTTACATAGAGGGAAAAGGTAATTTATGAACGAACATAAGAGTTTATTTTAAGAATAATAAAATTATTTTCATGAAAGATATTTTTTTTTATTTTTATTTAATTTATAATGGCCCCAATTGCTTATGAAACTTCAGGGGAGTATTTCTCCAATTAATAAAAAATAAAATAAATGATTTAAAAAATATTTGAAGATATATAGTTTGAGTGAGTTAATATGTTCCAAAAAATTTATAGTTTATTCTAAATTATTAGTGTTGTTTTATAAGACTATATTTAAATTATACTTCTTTTTTTTTATTTTAAGTCAAATTATATTAATTTTCTAGAAATTGACAATAATGAAATTTGAGGGGAATAATATTTTTTCAAATCACATAAAAATAAAAAAATGGAAAAAAGGTAATAACATTTGGTCTATGATTTCATTAATTTTAAATCAATATGTTGTTAGGAACCATTTATAATGAGATTATATTATTTATATTTTATTCTTTTAGGAAATTATAAAAATGCCCTTCCCCTCTCTTATAGAAATAAACCTCTCCTTTCAATTCTTCAAAAAAATTTGAGCCACATTTATGGACCATAATATATAAAATTCAATTCTAAAATTCCATAGGAAAAATATATAGGATCTAGACTCCTCAAAATACCAACTCTATAGTCCTTAAAATGAAATATAAAGGAGTTCTTTCCAAGAAGAAATAATCTCCTTAACTGATCACTTTATTTTATAATCTTATTTACCTTATAAAAATATATGATATTGATCAAAATTAATAATAACATATGTATCTTAAATAGTCTTAAATGTTGGTATTAATATTAAAATTATATTATACACACTATTTCAAATAAAAAAATAAGTGAATCAATTGTCCATACATTTATGTGGCTTATAATCTCTATGTAGCGATACAATTATTTTTTCACCACCCAATTTTATGGATGGGTATTATAACAAGTATAATGTATATATATTATATTTATGTAATAACTATACTTTTTTAATCATAACATCCTTTCAACCATATTACTATCTAAACCATTAGGATCAATAACGTTGGTCGTGCGTACGTATGGACTGAAACCACAATGAAATAATTTGATTCTTTTCATTTAAATATTACTTAGATAAAAAGTATGATGAATTTTATTAATTTATATGATTTATATTATATAATAATAATTTTGGAAATGTAACTTATTATTTTAATTTCATTCATTACATCAGTCGAAAAATTGAAACGGCGTTCATGTGTACGTACGGCCTACCGTCTCCCTGAATGGTGTAATTCATTTTTTTTAATCTATAAATTTTATGGATGAATATAAATATTTAGGTAATTATTATCTATGATGTTTATATAATTATTAAAATTAAATATGATATGTAACTAAGTTAAATTTACAAGGACTAGAACTAATGAACTGAAATACTCATGATAAATGAAACTGTTAACGCCCAGAAATAATTATTTTAATGTGAACTTATTTATAAAAGGGGTATTGAAATGTTATAAATGGATCATATATGATATTAAAATTATTAAAATTAATTTATTATAGAATTTTGATAAACATAATGTTATTATAAAAACGTCTGTAGTGCTTTAAAATCAAGGATAACTCGAGGTAAGGGTTTTAATTTACAATCTCAGTAATATTCATGATTGTTTATGTTTAATTCTCCATTGAGAGAATTATTTGATATTTATATTGCATTTCCTTGTTATCTAAAAATTATTTAAATACTATTTTTACTATTATCCTATGATTTTTTAAATTCATTTTTACACATGAATAACTTTTTAGAAAAATGGTTTAAAAGGAATCTTTTTTTAATTTTCCAAACATGGTAAGTTGTGAATTTTATGACAATAGTAGAAAATATGTTTTCCTAAAATTACTCAACATGAACAGAATTTACTGAAAACGTGATTTTGTTTAATATCCCTTTGAAATATCAATTTGTTTAAATAATTTTTCCCTATATAATTACTCGTATTTAAAAAAATAAGAGATTTCAAAATCAAAAGGTAATTTCTCAAATTATTATTCCAAGTGACATTTCAAAATCATTTTACATCTAAGATTACATTCATTGATGTTAAATAATATTTAATGGGGATATAATCCAAGGATAACATTGATATTAATTTTCTAGATGGTTTAGGTTTATGATAGAAATATGAAATGTTTAAGAAACTCATTTCTTTTTCATAGATTTTGCTATGGTGAAATGGTTATGTAACCCATTTCTTTCATGGGTTATAATATGATTTATGATTTATGATATTATGGAACATAGATTTATGAAATTAATTTTGTTATGTGTGGAACATATATCTCTCTCCAACACATTGGTTAATACGTTATATCTCATGAAATAGTTAAGGGAAGCAATTTGATGTGTTGGATCCATTATGGGAAACTAGTTGATATGCTTGATCTATTATGGGAAACAAGTTGGTGTTCTAGATACACTATGGGAAACATTTTTTGAGGCCTGGTCCAATGGTCTTATTAATTAACCTTGACATATGAAATTTTTTATACATATGATGATTCCAAAAACATTTATTAAATGAACTTATGGTTCATGGTTCAATTATGATGAGTTGTCATTCATTTGGTTCATGTATTTTGAAATTTTAAGATTTTATGCCATAACTCATACTTATAATCTTTTCAGATTGGATATGAACATTTTAAGTTATGTTTATGATATAATACCCATATTTTTATCTTTTTATTTCATATGATCATCGATTAATATCTCTTATTTTTACCCTTACTAACCATATAAGATCAACATTTTATTATGTTTTTTTACACAACATAAAAAGATTGTTTTTACTATAGTATACTTATAAAGTGTACTATGAGGGATGAATGTTTAGTGGGATTTTTAATATCATTTAGAAAATAAGAAAATTGTGTATCTAGTATCCAAAGACTCTAGATCATTATAGTTCTCCTTTGGATCGTATTATTATATATTGAATATTCCCCAAGACGTAGGTGATATTTATATATAAAAATCATGTTCCACTTCATTTAAAACATGGTGTTATAATTAATGAAATCTATTTAATAAATTAAATATATTTGAAAACAACTTCATAAAATATCATAGTGTTGAAAAAAGGATCTATAGTTAACGTAGATCCACTATTTAAAACATTTGTAATATAGAAACCTATTCTTCGTATAAATTAATATTTAATATCTTTAGATAAATAATAATTATATTACATAAGAACATTCTTGAGAACCATAATAGTTTAGTTCCATTGGAAACATGGACCACAATTTTCTTAATTCATTAAATATCTTCATTGTCCCTCATAAATATATCCCCCCTTTTGTATTCCTTTTTAAAAACCATTATTTATAACCTTGGGAAAGGAAACATAATAAAGGGTTAGATCAGAAGCTAAGGGTGCATAATTAAGGGAGATACGTAAGAGTAACAAAAGCATAGGGGAATTATAACATGAGAATAATATTTGAAAATTATTCCTTTTATATCAAAGATCATAATCAAGATTCATGGAACAAATATTGGAAGTTAATAAGCCATGAATCATATGGGAATCAACAAACATGATCCATTAGAGAATAAAATTGGCATAAAACCTAGTGTTATGTCATATAAAATATAATGAGACCATTTATATAGTATTAAATTATTATTTACATGTATAGAATATCGTAATTGGTTCACTTCCTAAACCATAATAGTATTCAAGGTTCACTCCAAAGACCAACATATAGAACAAAGTTCCTTACTAAACTGCGTTCACTCCCCATTGCAGTCCATGTATATCTCATGGGATATAAATATTTACCCAATTCATTGGAGGTAGATATATATTCTACCCATCATATAATGAAAATCATATATATTTTTGAAACATGATCATAAACCATTCATCACATCATACCCTAGGAAATTAAATGGGTTTCATATAAATTCCATTATATCCTAACCTATTGAAAAGTGAAAGGTTTCATAAGAATTCCATAATTTTATTACATTATAACCAAAAAAAGGATTCATAAAAATTTTATCCTAGTAAAATCTATGAATGATAAATGTGTTTTATAAAAAATCTATCATCGTATAACCCATAGAAAAAAATAATTGGGTTTCGTAAACATTAGTTAATAATAAACATAAACCATATAGAGAATGAATAAAAATTTTATCCTTGAATCATATCCTAGGAAAAGTATAAGTAAAATCAAATGAATTTATATTATATGTAGGATTAATATTAAGGAAAAATTACTTCGAATGTTTCTTCAGAAAGAAAACTTATCTTTACAAATAACTTTTAAAAAATAAATTTCATAAAATATTTTGGAAATATTTTTCATTAAAAATAAACATTAAAACATATAAATAATTATTTAAAAATAATTTTCGAAATTTCTTGATAAGAATATATATATTTTATTGAAAAATAATTGTATAAACATAAAACATTTTGAAAACACCATTATTTGAAAATAACTTTCAAAACTTATAAAAGAATCTTTATAAATAAATTAATATATTTCTTGAGGAAAATAACCTTTTCAATTTAAATAAAAATATTTTTTGAACAAAAAATATTTTGAATTTAATTTTCTGTAAAAATAAATTTGAAAACATATAACATAATATTTTCTGAAAAATTGGCCATGATGGTAGGAAGTTTCATTGTGGTTGTACAGATTAAAAAATAATTCCATTGACATTTTCAGTTAAATTAAAATGAACAATATATAGAAAATAACATTAACATTCCATTAAAAAAAATTAAAAAATTAAAAAATATGTAAATATTAATTTAAAAAACATTTTAACAATGTTAAAAACATTTTTCAAATTAATTTTTGAGAACATGGTTTTGGAAGATAAGGGTTTTCATCAGAAAAAAGATGATTTTTCATTAAACATTTTTTTTAAATCATGAGAACATTAAGAAAGTAAAATGAAGTAAAAAAATTCATTATCATGATATAAAAAAAGGATAAGAGAAATCATGTGATCATTTAAATACTGATCCTATGATTTGGTATTGATAAACATGGTCATAAATAATCTCATTAAAAGCTTAGATTGTAACATAAAATATTTACCACTTTGGTAACTTTGAAACATAAGGCCCATGATGGAATATCAGTATAAGAAATAGAAAATATTATTATTATATTTAAATTCATGATATAACATTCCCAATGGGGGTTTATATAAACTTCATTAATGAATATATGTTCATAACATGATATAAGTCTCAAAGAAGGCAAATTGAGAACAAACTCCCTTGCTACTTAGTAATCTTTTGAATCATAGTAACCAAAAAAGGATGACATCAAATGAAACACTAAATATAATTAAGATAATTGTATTGGTGATATAACATATAAAAGGGGAAATATGTACACTACATAAAATAAACGATTGGTGGATTTTCAAATGCCATCCATAAATAAAAGGGAGACTAGAAATCTCATACATTAGTTATCGAAATATTTCATAGATGTTAAAACTACCTTTATAATTCTTATAAGTATATTATTCAAATATTAAAAAACCGTACTGGTATAAATAATACCATATATTATTTACATATCACCTTTCATTACCCTTTTATAAACAATTCCTGGTAAAAGTCATGTTTCGGGTAAAAATCGCTTTGTTTTTCATATATTCTATTTATTTCTTATTTTTTCCTATTACATTTATCATGGTTAAATAATCTAAAAAACAATAATAATGATATAATCATAATATTTATACATCAATTATACTTTTATGAACAATCATTAAAGATGCTTTTGAGAAATGAATTATGTTGTGGTCATGGAGGCAGTAGGCTATATGTAGGCATTAACAACATTTCAAATTTTAAATGATCATTATGAAAGATGGTAAATAATAATTGTTATTTAAATAATTATAATAAAAAAATATTATATATTTAAATATACATATTCATATCACGCATGAGGTTTGGTGGGGAAAAGTGAGCCACATCACTACGTGAAGGCGGTAGTCCACAGTTACATGAACAGTGTTATCGTCATAAAGTGATGGAAAATATGATAAATAGAATACTATATTATATTTTTTAATGATAAATATTTCATTAATATCATAATTATATCATTTATATCAAATATAATTCCTTAAATTTATCATTATTATCTTCCATGAAAAGCGTTAGTGAAAACGAACCCCATCACCTGGCGAGGGGGTATTCTGTCGTACACAAGAGTGAAGTTATCATATCCCAAATTGAGTGAAAATTAAAAATCATATATATGATATAATTATTATGTAGGTATAATTATTCCTCAAATAACATATATATACTTTATATCTATCATCATACCCAAACGTGAAAGGTGTTAATAGAAAATTAATGACATTTGTTCGCGAGTCGGTAATATGCCGTTCATAAGAATGATCATTTTGTAACCCATTTTATAGAACGAGATAGGGATTTATGTCATTAAATTTATATAAAAAATATTCAAATATAAGATACTTAGGTTCATATATATAATTTTTTAATGATAATTATTGGAGGAGGATGAAGTAATAAAATAACTATGATTGTTGATGAACATTATCACTTCTTTTGGTATCCTCATTAGGTTCTCAACAAACCCCTTACTTGGATAGATTTATAATATAAATAAGAATTATAGTATGGGTTGGTATTTTAGGAAGTCATTTTGGCATATTTTATCTGAATAAAGAGGTTTTTATGTTTTGAAGTGGAGAGTAATGGTGGGGCCTTTTATATGTGATGCAGGTGGCACCCATTTAATTTGGGAAACGAAAAAGACCCAACCAAGTTTTTCACAGGCCAAAATGGTCAAAAATGTTGTGTTATAAATACATATATATGATATGGTAAATGTATATCCCGAAATTATAGTTTACAAAAAAAATAGGTCATTTTAACAATTGTTTTTTAGTTTCAACCCTGATAAACCCATTATTACAAAAACTGTGGTAATTAATTTTCATTTTTTTAATTTTCATTTTGGTAAATAAATATGTTAAATTTTTTAGATTATAAAAATTATTCTTTTTAAAAATTTATAATATATTTTTACAAATTCAATTTGAATAAGTGGAAAATTTTTATTTAAAAATTAATCATACCAACACGTTAAGAAAGAATGTTTTCAAAGAGAAAGTGTTCCAAAGTTTACAAAGTATTTATATCATTTTCGGATATGTAATTGATTCAAATGACCAAAATTGGATTAATATATATTAATATAATTAAATTTACATTAAAATCAATTTAAAATGTAATTTACCATTATAAATAATTAAAAATAAATTATTGTTTTTCATTAAAGTTAATTATTTTTTACTATTCATAAAAAACTAATCTATTTAGAATGTTCTGGGAAATTAATCCAAATATTATTTTGATATGTTGAAAAAAATTATTATTTAAAATAAATTTCCATAAAGAATTAAAAATTTTAAAATATACGTGCAAAAAAGTGACAAAACTGTTCTTTAGAAAATTACAATTGTAAATTATAAAATTTGATCTATTCATATATCATATTTAGAAAAAAAATTAGAAGAATTTTAATCAGTTAATTCAATATAATATATATATAATTAAAATGATTAACCAGGATATATTTGTTTAATTTATTAAGGTAAATTATTTTTTTAAAATATATATTTTAAAAAATATTATATATTTTTATATAGTTTTACATTTCATTATTAATTAATTAATCACCAAATAATTAATTTAATATAAATTTTTAGATAATATGTTTTAATAATTTAGTAAATCCTATTCATACTCATCATTCCAATGTCATGGTGATAACTATCATATAAAAAAAATATTTTACTAGTATGTTACATTTCTTTTAAACTTGGTGTTGCATATTATGAAAGATAAATTATGTTTTTCATGTAATTTAAGACAAACTAATTATTTTTTTAATAAAGGATAAAAATTTAGTTTCACATAATGAAATATATAAAAAAAGAAATTTTTAAAAAAAAAATATATTTCACAAAATCTAGAGGTGTTACATTATACGCCCCATGAAATGAAATAATCCGTCCAACTATATCACTTTTGTACCAATAACTAAAGGTAATTATTGATAATTAAATCCTTATGTCCCTAATAAATTTTTTTTTTTTGGTTGTTTTTCTATAAATCATTGACCATGTCAGTGGTCTTCTGTCATAGAACTTTCTCTATAAAATCTAGAGTCTCTATCGGTTGTTCCTCATAAGAAACATCTTGCTCTAGTAGTATGACCTATGAGTTCTGTAAATGTTATGGATAACATATATACTTACTTAGGATAGATATATGTAACAAAACATGAACTTGATATAGGGTTGGTGGAATCACCATTCAATAGGACAACATCCTACTATGATCAATAATTTCAAAGGGATCGATATACTTAGGGCTTTGCATTATTTTGTATAGTAAAAACAATTTCATCCTTTGGTTTTTATTCTTTCAATTTCCATTTCATCTCTTTATCCAAGAAAGAATAAGGAATATTTTTATTCCTAAATCACTAATTTATAAGAATATTCCTAAAAGGATGATAAGTCATTCCTTCTATCTCTAGTTCAAAAAAGTTATCACTAGATATCCAATATGGAAAAATCTTTATATGGTGAAGTAATACATTAATGCATATAACCTCATCAGATATTAATATTAAACCATTTCATAA
The DNA here is from genome assembly GCA_963277665.1 of Viscum album. Taxonomy (NCBI): domain Eukaryota; kingdom Viridiplantae; phylum Streptophyta; class Magnoliopsida; order Santalales; family Viscaceae; genus Viscum; species Viscum album. The sequence continues at coordinate 136,726,013 of OY728162.1, forward strand.
ATTGTTAACATTATAACCCTTTAAAAATTAAAAACTTATAATTAATTTAACTAAATTTCTCAAAATCAACTTAACATTAATTCCCAATATATCATAAAGTGGATCTTGATTATCATTCACCAAACATCTGAACACTTTCATAATTTATTCCCTTAAAACTTAGTAATAACCAAAATTACCAAAAAACCTTAATTAAAACATAAATACATATCCATTACTTAAATAAACCATATATTTTAAAATATATTTCATATATCTGATAATTAAAACACCCCGACTAAGAAGCCCAAAGCTGGTGCATTATTTTATTATATTGGCATGATTAAAATGAATTAGATCACGAGGGACCTCTCAGTTTAGTAGTCTTTGAAATCTAGATTACATATATAATACCCATAATACATTGGGAAATATAAATTACAAACACGATACATAATAAACTGTAATAAGCTGCATCCTTGAAAGATTATTCAAATATTTCTTCTTCATAACCTGTAGAAATTAAACATAATAATGGTGAGCTCAAATGATGAGTAATGGTAAGTATTTTGGAATCATTAATGAATAAATGAGAATATATTATCCGGTAAAGTTTTTTAACATATGCCATTAAATAACAAGATATGGTAAAATCAATATGGCAAGGTATGAAACTCAAACACATGTAATTTAATCAATGAACTAAAAATGAAATGTATCAATATATATGTTGATACAAAATATCATTGATTAATATTAAATAAAAATAAATGAGGTAAATTCTTTCTTAATGGATTTAATTTTTGAGACACATGAAATCTATACCATTGAGACCTTTCACAAGATGCATTAGAACTACTGATAGAAACCCATATAATTTGGCCAAATTATTTTTCTGATGTGAACTTGTCGATGCATCGAGGAGTTATATAATGTCCAGGATCCTCACTTCATTTCCATTCCAAATAAATCCGCATAAATAATTGTAAAAATTAATATATTCCCTATCAAATATCCATATTGAATAAATAATAAGGAGTTATAAATATTTCCCAAAAAAAATAACCATCAAATTAGATACCATATATACAATGCTATATGATTTAGGAAATTATAATATTCATTGTATGATAATGTGGATATTCAAGTAAATTTAAAATGAAAAATTATTACAACAAACTTATTTTTTCAATATAACCTTAATAATCACAAATAAAAATGAAATTGCAAATATAATCATTAAGAAAAATCTTGAGGAAAATAATATTTAATCATTTTTATGTGTCCAATATAACTTTGATACATTTGAATCATAATATATATAAATTATTGAAATTTAATTAAATTTAAAATATCATGATAATATGTTTATTCAGTACATAATAATAAAAATGAATTTTATACAACAAATAAAAGTGAATTGAAGCATAATATGAAGTAAATCTCAATTAAATGTAAATTGAGATGAAATTCCTTTACATCTGAATTGAAATACACAAAAGTGATAATAATAAAATTAAATATACAAATACCTTAATAATAAAATAATTCAAGATATAATATATCATAATTTTTAGTAGTTACAACACAAAAAATATGTAATTGATGAATATGACATTTATCTCATGGATGTAAAAATATGGATGGAAATCCCTAACCTTATTTTTCTTTTTGGTTGTGTGGTATTTAGCCTCATTTATAGTGTTTTAAAATATTCTAATCCCTAATATAATAAAATTAATAATTTTTATAATACCATATATTAACTTATTATAATGTCTCATTTATCCTTTGTTAACAAACATTTATTTTCACTATTTCAAGGGTTAATTGCCTAGTTTTCTAAAGTAGGTTTTTGACTTGTGATTTGTTGTTTCTATTAATTAGATAAATATTTGAACATATAAATAATGTAAAACAAGACTTAAATATCATATATACTAATTTTATATGTATGTATATAAGTCCAAAATATTTTTATATTAGATATGAAGTTTAATGTTTATGGAGACGGTAGGTTGTACATACGCATGAACACTGCTTTCATTTATTTTTTATATTAAAAGAATGAAAAATAAATTGTTCATATGTATATTATAATTATCGTATTATATTTATGTTATATATGTTACATAGTTTTATTAAAACCATCATTTATAAATTCCATGTATGGAATTAACGAATCATATCGCTTTTATGGGGAAGTAGTCCACACTTCCTCAAACAAAATTATCATATTTACACAATATGGAAAGAATAAAGGTATGTTATTAATAAATATAATAGAAGCATAAATACATTAAAAATATAACATATATCATGTATAAATATATTTTCCATAATAATGATGACCATGATAGGTTTTAAATGAAAAAATGAACAATCATCATTTCGTGAGGCAGTAGTTTGTCATACACATAAATAGTGTGTTCACTACCCATTAGATGGAGGTGTGCATTAGTGTAGGTTGAACACATAAAAAATCATTAAATTATATTTAAGATATTATTTTTATTATACTAACATGTAAAATTATGATTTGAGGTGGTGTAATAGAGAATAAAACAGAACAGGTCATTGGAAAGTGTTACCTTAAAAATCAAGTTACTTTTTTTGGTTTTTAACAAAGGGATTCCATGGAAGACATTATATCATGACCCGATAAAGAAAATTACATAATCCTGATTTAAATCAAGAATTAAAATTAAGGATATATTCATGTTTAGAGTTTTAGATAATTACGCCATAAGTATTACATATCAACTTGAATATTACATGTAGATACTTCTACTCAGTATCCATTTTTTTATAAAATAAAAACTCTTAAAAAAACATGTCTAGTTCAATGTTATAGATATAATTACTTTTCCATGATCCCGTCGTTGACCATTATTCATCTTTATGTCATGTGGAAAACATTTCAAAAACATGGGATGTGCATAAAAAGCTCAGTAAGGGTTATAAAATAAGGAATGAAAAGATTAGTCCATCAAAACATAATCTTTTTAACATACCTCGTGAAATCATAAGATTTATGAATAACACATAGAAATCATAAATCACAAATGTAACTTGTGGCATCCATAACATAATTACATTCTATCTATCAAAGATATATAGGTAGTTAAGTTGGAATACCCATAATAGTATATTCTCTAAATCTCTTAGAAGAAACATTAACGTTTACCTTTTTCATGTTTCCCAATGCATTAGAGAGATATGTCGAGCTCACCCACCCTAGGTTTATCATGGAACAAACCATATATGTGAATAATGACCAATAACGATAAAATACTCATAACACATAAAACAAATTTAAAGGAAAGATAACATTTCCACATTATAATTACAATATATCATTTCAAGATATTGATATAATCAATGCTTTATCAAACCATTTTCAAAAACATTTAAACCATTTAATAAAGAGATTTTTAAATCAAAGTGTCCCATACCACTTTTAATATTTTAAAGGAATTAACATTTTAAAACATTAATGTCTATATAAATAAATCTTTAAAACCATTTTGAAAACATGGGCATTAATGTGAAATATTTAACAGAATATATCTTTAAAATATTTAAAACAATTTTTTAATTAAAGAGTTCCTTACCACACGACAGAATACTTGAATAAGAATAATTATAGAATAACGTTAAAAAAGATTATAATATCATGAGAATAAGAATATTCATGATATAATATGTCAAAGTGTAGTATATAAACCATGTAAATGTGAAATGGTGTATAATAAAAAATAAGTCTTAATGGAATGTAAATTGAGACAATGTCCCTTACGGATATCATATCTTAGATTAAGGACAAATAAATGACATAATTATGTATGAAAAATAATAATAAACCCAATATAAGTGTATATTACGTGAAAAACAATCATAGGTTACTCACACATATTCATATCACAACATAATCAAGAAGTATAAGTTTAACCAAAATAATTGAAATTGGGGTAATAAGTTCTCTTACAGAAAATCGAAAGCCTAACAACGTCACTTTAAAATTAAGAAAATGAGTTGATGAGAGATAAAAGGGTCTCTTATAACATGGTCATAAAATTTACATCATTAAGGATATATAATAACATATCTCATCATTTTAGATCTTAAATTTAAAGACATAACATAAAAGAAGTCTTTGACTGGAAGAGGAGGGCGAAATGTTCCCTTACTGATTTGGTAACTTAGAAAACATGAACCACATGAAATAAATACCATAAGATGAAGATTTAAATACACATAAGGTAACGTAAAATATAAAAATAATAAAATAATGGGTATTACATATACCACACATAAGGAAATAGTGGAAAATATAACATGTATCTCACGGGAATAAAAAGTGAGATGAAAACCCCTTACCACGTTGTAATCAATCAATTGGTATGAACAAATATTAATAACCACAAAATTATTCACAGAATACCATGAATATAAATAGAATCATAATAATATATATCAAATTTCAGTACACAATAAACCACATGCAATAAATAAGTGGTGAAAAATGGAAATCTCACGGAATTAAAAGTGAGATAAGAAACCCCTTACCTCGTGTCTGACATGACCCATTCGTTCTTTAATATCATGAACAATAAACTAAAGATAATTTATAATTTCTTAAGAACCTTTTATAAGTTTATTATTCCTTTAATATCACTTATTAACGTGTTATAAACATTATGTAATAATTTAAGTTGATAATGGTTGTTTTGTCGATATTTGCTACTTGAGTCAAAAATGAACTTCTTATATTTACAAGTTGTACATGTGGTAAAAAATCAATTATCTCCAGAATTATACTCATGATTTATATATCATATATATAATATATATCCATTATAAATATGTATTTATATCATTACATAACATTTGGAGATAAGAAATGAAACGCACCGTTCATGGAGACGGTAAGCCGTACGTACACATGAATGCTACTTTCATTTCTATTTTATATTTCATGGAATGAAAACTTAATTATACATACATATATTATAATTCCAGTATAATATCATATATATAATTTCAGTAACTCCATGATTTAAACATTCTATGTATGGAATGAATGTGTCATATCACTTTGAGGGGGTGGTAGTCCACCATTCCTCAAATTAAATTATCGTTTTTACCCATTATGGAAACCATAAAGGGATGATATAAATTAAAAATAAACAAGTATAGAGACAATATAAATATAATATATATCACATGTAAATGCAGTTCCATTTTAATGGCCACCAAAATATGTGGTAGGATAATATTTAACAATTGTCGTTTTGTGAGGTAGTAGTTTGTTGTCCAAAGAATAAATAGGTTCTCTACCCATTAGACAGAAGTGTGTGTATTTGTAGTTCAAATAATTCTCATATAAACAAACTATCATATTTCAGATACTGGATTATATATAGAATAAGGAAATAAAAGGAGTTTAGGATGTTAGAGAAGTGAAATAAAAGAAAATAAATTAAGAGAATATGTTGCCTTTAAATCAAGTAACTCTCTTTGGTTTGACCCAAAATAATTTCTTGAAATGACTTATGGATAAGGTAAGGATTCTAGGTGGCAGATAGGGATCTTGAGAGATTATTTGGGTATATTCTGGATGATCCAAGGGTATGAGAGGTGTGATTAATGGGTTATAGGTGTGGGATTTTTATAAGGTGGAGGAGGGGCTCTCTAAGAATGTTTGAAAATATTATTTTATTATATAATAATTTTTGGTTGCAAAAGGTCAAAAACATTTTAAAGTAAAATATAAGATAAATAATGTTTGAAATAAAATCTTCCAAGAAGAATTATACAGTTTTTTGGATATTTTTTTAATCTTATTAATCTTACTTATTTAAATCATTCATTAATGAGGTTAACACAACATCAATATTGTGTCATCAACAATTTTATTTATTTGAGGTCCAAAAATTATAAATAAAATACCATGATTTAGAAAATCGTTTTCTATTTCCAATTAATATTTATAGTCTAAGATATAATTTATATAATCCCATGCTAAAATTGATTTACTAAAAGATATATGTTTAAATCATTTTTGTCTTAACTTTAAATTAATTAATATAAAGTGTCATTATCACACCCATGTCGCTCCATGGGGTCCCAAAATTGACCCAAAGATTCCCAAGGTTGATAATTTATCAACCAATAAAATTAAGACACATGTTAGGGTAATTTTATATTATTATAATATTATTTTTACCTTGAATTACCCTATTTACCTTTGACTGTGCTAAATAAAAGTCAAAAGTTACTATTCATCAATAATTATTTTCATCTTATTGAACCACATTTTACATACTGATAACAACCAAGTATGTTGGATTTTTTAAATTCTATTCACATATGTGGTAAAATTTCATTTAAACGAAGATGTTTGTTTTTTTAACTACTACTCAGTGATTTCACTATTCTTCAAAAATTGATGTTTTTTAAAAAAATGAAAAAATTAAGCCTAAGATATATTTGATATTCAGAATTAAAAAATGATGTTTATTTTACCAAATTCAAAACATAGAAATTATATTAATTAATTTGAAATTAATTTCCATTTTCAAAACAAAATGTGTGTTTCTACGAAATATGAACTATCAAAATATTGACTCTTGTTTATGTCCAATTTCAAAATGCAATTACTTATAATGAACAAAATTGGATTAAATGGTAAAAATATACTCTAATTACACTTTAAAACCAATTAAAAAGATAATATAACCATATAAATAAATTTTATTAAAAGGTAGTTTTGAATTAAAATACGGTATTTTTCACTATTCATTAAAAATAAATTTTACCAGAAAAATACCAAAAAATTACACAAAGTAAATTATTATATCCCGATTCTAAAGAAGAAATTTATTTTTTCAAATATAACATATAAAAGTGACCAAAACTAGATTTAAAGAGGGTTCTCCATCAAAAGGTAGTAAATCTACATTTTAAAGAATGTTAGAGTATTTTTTCTTAAAATTAGATCCCTTCAAATTTCAAGCATCTAAATATTATTGTATAAATGTAAAACCATTTAACCAAAATGTATAATAATTATATAGTTAGTTCTATTCATTCCCTCTAATAAAACGGCTTTACATTAACTACCATTTAAAATAATAATATTATGTTATTATTTTTTCAATATGACTTAGCATTATGTGCAACATAAGACTTCAGAGAAACCCATTATTCTGTGTTAGTATTTCCATTGAATATAGCATCCAATTTAAAATAAAATTAATATTTATTTCAAAAATATTAATAAATATGAAATGTCATATTCTTTATTTTCCTGGTATGTTACACTTTCAGACCAAAGGTTGGTTTAAAGGTGGAGGGAGGATTTTAGAAATCTATTTTGGTTTATATTGGATGAAGCTAGGTGTTTTGAGAGGTGAGGGAAATGGAGAGATGTGGTGGCATTTTATAAAGGAAAAGGGACTCAATTGGTATTTTTTAAAACAAGTTAGGAGTACCCATGTTTTTACCTAAAACAATTCTTTAAAAATGAACAAAACTAAATAATTTAAGATTAATGGCCTAATTATGTACATTAAATTGGTTTTAAACAAGTGTATGGGTCATTTTGGCCTTTAAGATAAAGATTTATTCCTTTATTAAGCATAATTTTACCCTAGTAATTGTAATTAATTTTAATTACTTCCACTAATATTTTTTGTCAAAAAAAGTTGGTATTATTAGAAATTAGAAATTATTTTTATTCAAAATATGAAATTTTTTTTTCAAAATATCAATCACATAAGTTGTATAAATTAATTTAAAAATCATCCAATAGGTTGGACAAAAATGCATGTTTTCAATGTAAAAACATTCAAAGGTTTGATATGTTTTTACATTAAATTTCAAATTGAAATTAATCTAAATGACATTAATTTTTTTAATTGATACAAATATTATCTAATTTATCATTAAAACCAATATATAAGATAATTTATCTTTATAAATAAATCATATGAATAAACCGTTTTGAACCAAAATTCATTAGTTTTCATTATTAATTAAAATAATTAAACTTCATAGAAAGATACCAAAAATTTAACCTAACCTTTTTTTAGGTTTTTCTTCCAAATATGAATTTTATTTTGATGTATTGAATTTATAAAATGGTAAAAATTTGATTTAAAATGGGTTCGTCACTAAATAGGTGTAGAAATACCGTAATAAAAATATTTTATTTTATGCATCAAATTGGGTTTCTTTTTTCCTTAATCCTATCAAACCTGTTAGGTAAATATCAAAGATATTTAATTGAAGAATATATATATACATATATCATATTAATATCACTCACTAATTGTAATTAATTTAATTTTGAAGGTATTACTACTTTGTGAACATAATAAGATTGTTTTATATTCAATCATTTTTCATATTCATTTATAATTAACTGGTAACCAATGGATTCATTTTATATATGTCTAAACTATATATTTTTATAAGTTATATAATTATATTCAAAAATACCTATATAAAATCTAGGTTTTGTCACATGGTATAATATTTTAATAGTATATTATTGTTCGGTAAAGCATTTAAGTGCATGTAACACAGGCCATTGAGGAAGGTTTATCATGCATGTAATGCAAGATAATTCGGTGTTTTTTCATTAAAATATATTTAACATATCAAATATATTTAAAATATTAAATATATTCTAAATTACCTGTATATTATATTCCCTTATGTGCTTGGTGAAGCATGTCGTACACGCTATTGAATACAAATTTGTACTTTGTAATTTTGAGGTGTTACATTCTTTCCACCTTAATTAAGTTGTTTCTTATAATTTTAAACTCGATCGTGGTAATATATTCTGTTGGATATTTTATATGTTGAAATACCACATCATGAAAATAGTTCATAAAACATCCGCAATAAAAAAGGTGACGGTATGTGAAAAGTTCACATAGACTAACATATAACTAGGTATCTATGTTAGAGAACATCAGTGAAAATTAGAGATATATACTTAGACAAAAATTGAAAATATTTTTAGGGATTGTATGAGTTCATCAATCATAAACATGTAATTGATCAATATAAGGCCATGTGATTCAATTCCAGAAATCTGCGATGATTTATAAGACATCAGTTCAACATAAATTAACGTATTAGGACAATATTTTTTTTAATGTTAATGAATTATTTTACAGCCTAATAATATAAGAAAATAAACTTAATTGAGAATTTTATATTTCATATAATCAATCCTATCGTTTTTTTATTCTTTGATCAAATATTAATTCATTCCATTACTCATAGAAATTAATTACCAATAAATTATTTTTTCCCCTAAAGCACTAAAAGTAACTTTTAAACAATATTAAGGCCTATAAAAATTAAAATGTTTAACTATTTATCTTTAACTATATTACATTACAAATATATTTAATGTATTAATCTTCCAAATTGGTACCACTAATTCATCATTTACATTTACTATTGAAATTGTTTAACTGAAATTAATGATAATATAACAAGGACATTGCATAGGTTAGTGGTTTTCATGAAACCCTAATCATTATTCGGTCATGGGTTCAAGACATGTGGCCTTGATGGACTCGATACGTTGTCCCCGGTATACAGTTTGTCATTTTCTAAATACCTATTTTTATAATTTCAAAAATAAATAAAACATTAACACTTAAAATTTATTTATTAAATAGACACTAAAATAAGTGTTTCAATATAGCCTCAATATATAAATTGTTCATGCATTAATTTCAATATAGGCTCAACCTTGGTCCAAGGTTTATCCATAATATCAATTTTAGGATTTCTAAATCATAACACCTTATCTTCAATCTAAAATATCATAGGTTTAAACTAGTTCATTAATTCTCATTATCTATTAAAATTATTCATAATGGTTTGTAAATAAAATATGGATTATTCTAATTATATCCCCCTAGGAGTGTCAAATCAGGTTTATAGTAAGGACTTTTTCCAAGTACCAGGTTACCCTGAATCAGGATTGGAATTATTTTTTGGAGTTATTACTCCTGCATACATCTATTCCAAAACCACATCCTCATACTATATCCGAACATGGGTTGTGTTATATTAGTAATACCCACATGTTGATGCTCTTTTCCATCACAGATTCCAACGAATGGAAAAGGGAAATTCCTTAAACACAAAAAGAGTCATCCTTTGAAGAACATAAAAAATTGACAAAGGCATGAACAATGAACCTTTTACTCATGGGTCATGCAAGTTTTCATTATAGTAGCGCAATTCACTTGTATGCCACATATGGTCCGCACAAGTCACTTGCGCGCCCAATTCTTTTTTCACCCAAGGACCTCAGATGGCCTATAAATACCCCTTGTGGGCCCCCCATTTCGAGGAAGAAAAATCCAGAACTCAGAATTAATCTCTGGTCACCCTAGTCTCTTCTTGAAGTCTTCTGAACACTTCTAAGGTAATTTCTTACATAGAATGGAAGATCTAAAGAGAAGAATAAGGCTTAAGTATTAGAACACATCAATACTTGCACGCCTAAGTATCCATACCTTTAAGGGAAGTGATGGTACTTGCGCGCCGTCTTTCCCTCTCAAGGAAACTTGCACGCCACCTATCTAAAAGCCTCTAGGTATGATACTAAGGGATCCAATTCAAAGTCACCCAAGTATCACTTTACAGCTTCTTCTTCACCCAAGTGAATTCATGTCGCACAAGTATACTTGCATGACTAGGACTTGCACGCCAGACCAATACTTGTGCGCCTCCTTCCAATTCACTTCTTTTTCTCAAATTCACCTTTCCTCTTTAAGATTTAGCCTTCAAAAACCTTCTTCAAAGCCATTTGTGGCATGTTTCCTTCATTCTATTCTTTATTTAAAAGTAATTTTAAGAAGTTATTTTGATTTGGGACTCCTTCTAAGGAGAATCCCTAAGTCTCAAGTCCTTTTAACATGGAACTCTTTTTCAAGAGTAAGACCCAGTCATAATTTCCTTAAATTTGGGCCTCCTTTTTAAGAGTAAGACCCAAATTAAGAATATAAATCTCCATAAAGCACAAATACCAATATGGACCCTGTTAATGGGAAATATCCTTAGGAGTAAGCCCCAAGTCCCCTTTAACTTAGGCCTCCTTCTCAAGAGTAAGCCCCAAGTCTCAAGTCCCTTTAACATGGGCCTCCTTTTCTAGAGTAGGCCCCAGTCATAATTTCCTTAACTTTGGGCCTCCTTCTTAGGAGTAAGTCCCAAATTAAGAATCTAAATCTCCATAAAGCACAAATACCTTTATGGACCCTATTAATGGGCATACTCCTTAAGAGTAAGCCCCAAGTCCCCTTTAACTTTGGGCGTCCTTCTCCAGAATAAGCCCCAAGTTACAAGTCTCCTTAAATTGGGCCTCCTTCTCAGGAGTAAGTCCCAATCATAAGCCCCCCCCCCCCCAATTTGTGCATCCTCCTCAGGACTAAGCCCCTTGTTACAGTATCTAAATCTCCATAAATCACGAATATCTTTATGGACCATCCTCTTGGGCTATTTTCTTGAAGTAAGTCCTGATCTTCATTTACTTGGGCAGTCACACATACATAAGCCCCATATCATTACTTGTGACAGCATCTTTTATGGAAAAAATCGCCAGGTTTACTGATACCTCTTGTTTCTCACACCGAGCATGACTCATGAGGGATTAGAGTGTAAAAGTAACCATGACACATCTCTTTGGGCCGTTAATCATACGTAAGCCCCACACGTTTTAATCAAACTACATGGACTTTTATCTCAACCATAAAATTAGAGTATGTAGGAATCCATTTTAAGGTTCAATCCCATCACCCATAAATTCTCATCCGTCCCATATGACGTTAAAATAATCTTAATTCTCAAACTATGTGGGTTCTGATTCCTTTTTAACAAGGATATGTAGGTATCCCATATGTGGGTATGATACCATCTCTAAAATAACCCTTATCCTTCTGAATGAAAATAAACTTCAAGTACCCCACTGATTGGATTTAAAACTAGTATGGTTATCATAATGACCAATATATTTCTATATAATGTATTGAAGGATACCATTGACTAAGAATCTCAAATACATACGGATTATTCTCCATCGATGAAGAACCTAAAATACATATAAAAGATTCTCTACATCTCATACATATCAATCATTGATTTCCAAATCTAAAGTTAAACTCATTTTTATGATTTTTAAATTTATATTTATTCATGAACATAACTTAAATCTATAAGAGAGTCATGTAGTAGACAATAATTCCCCCCAAAAAGGTGTGATGAGTCTAACCTCCCATCCTGTCGACCAATGCAAATTCATAAGCCTCATTAGTTCACAACTAATGAGAATATACCTTTGGAAAGTAGGTCCAAATGGATATAGAATCATTGGATGTTTTAAATTCTATGAATAAACCTGTTAGAAACCTATTGGAAAGTTTTAACTATAAACAAATGAGGTCATCCCCATTTCCAGAAGAATAAAAAATGGTGAACCCGGCGTGAATCCTTAACCAAGTTAAAATGAAGTTTTACTTATTTGTTAGGCCCCTATTAAACTCAATATGAGGGAAAACAAAGAAGTCAATAATATATGTGCTCATCCAAAAGATGTAGTCTGGCCAGACTAATCTTGATTATGCCTTCTATAACAAACATGCACTTTTTTTCAAGATCTCTCTCAATACAGAATGGCTTCTCTAAAGTTCACACCTGTGAATTATTTGGCTGCTACTCTTACTGGATCCTAGTCTACTCTGAGGATTAAATCACCTACTCTGCTTCTTCAACACTAGGTCTTGAATGCACTGGTGAGGTAATACCATCAACAGGGTACCATTCTGACTCTAGAGGTCGCTCGACAAGCCCTCAAGGTTAATAACTCACCCTGGTTGTCAGGACAACGATGACTAGTGATCAAAAAGCAGGCGGTGCTAAACACCGTCTCCAACCATTTCAGGTCGTTATCCCCAGAACCCAACAACCAGTCCCTCCCTTATTATAGGTAGCTAAATGAAGAGGTCACCCAAGGCCTCAATTTAAGAAGATAAGAGTCCTCCCTGAGGGATCCCATCAACAATCACCGCCAAAATCGTGTGGTAGTGCACCCTTAATATGATGAGGGTATCACCTTTAGGCATTCAGCTAAGGTTCCTCGGACCCGAGCACACAAGACGAACCTTCAGAGGCGAAATTCAAACAACAGGGAGTAAGTTCTTACCTCTTCCCCCTCCAAAGAATTCCATCAACCTAACTTGATGGCAAGCAACGAGCAGGGAAACACACTTGTCCGTTCTAATCCCATTGTCCAGCTAACTCATCTAGAAGAAACCCACCAATCCTGTTAGGCAATTAGGACGGAGTACTATAGGCAGGCATATACACCTGTTTATAATTAATCAGCCAGTCAGCAGGCTCGTTTGACTGCATCCACAAGAGCTCACCATCCAAATGTGGTGACCACCGGTAAACAGGCACATACACCCGCTTACAATCACCAATTTTGTCAGTAGTCTCATCTGCTAGTATTGAAGGAAATATATCAACCATACTTGATGGGGAACATCTAGCAGGCACATACACCTTCCAATGTCAAGTCTTCCAACAATATTGTTTGGTAGCACCTGGAGAAGTCAGTCGGAAATCTCCAACAACAAATTTGGAGTAGACTCAACTCTCTTCCCCTATGCATAAGTGTTTTCAAAATTTATTGATAGGAAAAGGAGGATAGGAGCAGGCACATACACCTATTCCAGACACATAATGGACGTATATTCCCATTCCGGTAGCTGAAGTCACCAAGAACATTCTGACAATGGTGAAAGAGTAGAAGCAAATCCCTGCCCATATTCTGGATACCTGTCAGAATATTATAAAAACATCAGCAACATCACAGGGAATGAAACATAAATCTATCCCTATTATTGGATTTACTAATCAACATGTCACTCCGGAGTTGATACACACCTCTGTTTCAATCCAGGAGGGTTTTTTGGCATACTCCCCCATATCATACGGACAATCAAGCCGGGCAGATACACCCGATTTTAAGAGAGATAATCATCCTAACATGACCATTTCTCCTAAGGAGGAACATACACCTGCCTATAATAACCACTTTCATCAAAAAGTGGTTTCCAAGGTGAGTTAGAAGGCGTATAATAAAAATAATCATCCAGCACAGTCGAGAAATCAAGATCCAATCTACAATAAGGCCATGCTCGATGCTGGATTTCTTGATGCACTCAGACAATTATCTTTTGAAACTGAAGATTCTTCTCTCTAATTTCCCAATAGTGGGAACAATAATACTAAAGGTCTTCATCAGACTCTTCTTCATGAAGACTTTCTTCCTGACAGTTCAGTCGCTCTCAAAGTGTCATCTTCATATGAGAGCCACAATAACCCTATGCATGGAAAGATGTCCAAGGATTAAGAGGTTTCATCTTTTGTTGTAACCCAACATGGTGGTCCTCCCCATGATGATTAATTTATCTATTAAATCCCTCTCCTTAGTATTAATTCGCATTGCCTGGAAAATTTTCAATGGAAAATGTTGTAACGAGAAAGCCCTCTTATCTTGAGGCACTTGTAAATGTGAAGCCAATCATGTCTAATGCTTTATCGTTGGAAGGTGAAATACTTTCTCAATCAGAAGATAGCCTGGGGTGTAGGTCATTCTCCAAACCACCCCTGGGTCATTCATCTTATAATTTGATAAATAAATTCTCTACCAATCTTTTTGAATCTGTTAAAGCAACAAACAAGCACCAGATTTGGTGTAATCAGGTAGAAGAATCTTCATAAACTGATAAGGAGGAAGTGTTGAATATGAGAAAACAACTGGCGAAAGGTGAAGTACCAGTCATGTTTTGGCCATTGGCTGACTCTCGGTATGATATTCTAGAAATTTTTACATAATATTTTATTCACAGTATTCATCTCAACATATGGAAATCTCTTTGTCAATAAAAAAATATTATCTTATGATTAATATGAAAATCATGTCAAGATAATAGAAGGGTTACAATTCCAAATTGACTTGGCATCTCTTTCAGTTTCTCGACATCCAAAGGTTGAAAAGCAGCAGAGATCCCTTCTGTGTTCATGCCATGGAACGTTAAAAATATTACACCAGTTAATTACCAATCCCCCATCTGTTATTAATATCAGGGGATGGGGTGTTCATGGAGAACTGCATTTCACTGTACTCTCTAGTCAACAAAGCCCACCAAACGTGTTCTCATGCAATGTTATTGCCCATGGCCAGCCACATCCAATTTGTTTTCTGTGTAATCAAAGGGTTGCTTAAGAACAGGCCTCAAATAGTTTTTTGCAAAGTCAGGAATACAGAGATCAAGTTGTCAAATAACTTTTGCATCAAGAAAATGAGAATAACCAACAAGAGTCTCGTTTAGAGAAGGCACATCATCAACTGATAGAAGTGTTAGAAATCATCCAACGGCCATTTGAGCCAGGTGATTTGAGTGGATGTAGGATGATGCATCTAGCCAGTTTCTGAACTAATGTCCACAAAATCAATAGAGATTTTAAAAATGTCCCAGATATAGTAGATCAAGAGCCACCCCATTGTTGCAGACTGGGGACTCTTTTAACCCAACCCTCAGTATCAATAGATAGGATTCAAGGAGTTGAGCAGGAACAACCCTAGTCCACCAGATTGGGGACTTTTTCAAATTCTTTATCTCTTCCTCAATGAAATTAAGTCTTTTCTCGATTAGGGAAGAAGCCACAGGAGGAAACCAGAGCTAAATTATCAAGAGATTCCATTCAAATTATAGTTTATCAAGAAGTTCCTGCGGGATCAACTCAACAAAAAGCAATGTCTCATAAAGGGAATTGAAGAAGGAAATATCACAGAAATATTGATAGAAGGGATGCAATAAATTATGCATCGATATATTTCATCAATGTCGTTGTCAGTATCCCCCATACCATGAGATTCACTCAGAGGAATTAGATGAAGCAGTTCCTATTCAAGAAGTTGTACACACAGAAGTAAATGAGGAAGGTGTACGTACCAGAAATCAAAGGCTTACCTAGAATTTAGGTATTCCTTCAAATAACCAACTCCCTCCTCTCCGAAAGGTTTCTAACAAAGGGAAAGGAAAAAATTCAGGTTACCCCTAACTCTGAAGAAGGCCAATCAATCTCATTAGAGGAAAGGTTTTCACAACAAGAAGAAGAAATGAAGGATTTAAGGAGTTTAAATATAGAACTACTTCAAGGTAGTCTTCCTCCTAAGCATGCTAGAGTCAGTCAGTCAAGGGAATTTGTTGTAGCTACTAGGATGGATCATGAATATCCCCCTTTACAAGTAAACCCTTGTATGTCTAATCCTATGTGTCATACGTGACGACAATCGATAGTACTACCATCAAGGACAGTACTGGTAGCCACACCTGTCCAAACTCTAGTTCTTTCACCTACACAGGTCCAAGATCAACCAGATGTTTCTCAAAAATTAATGACTACCATTTAGTCATTAATAAATTGGTTGGAAGCTATGGAAGGAAAGAGTGTTCCAATTCAACTGGGGAAGAGAGCTTACCCTGAATGGGTGGATGCAATTCCTCCCCCAAAAAATTTTGCAAGTACCACATTCCCAATTTTTAATGGTTCGGGAGATCCAAAACAAC
The DNA here is from genome assembly GCA_963277665.1 of Viscum album. Lineage (NCBI taxonomy): Eukaryota > Viridiplantae > Streptophyta > Magnoliopsida > Santalales > Viscaceae > Viscum > Viscum album. Next base: position 136,742,668 of record OY728162.1, read on the forward strand.
TCATAACACAATTTGTTTCTCATTGTGATCCTATGATGGGAATGCCTCAACAAGAAGAAGCAGTAAAGATCAGGTGTTTTGTACAGTCATTACAAGGACCTTCTTTTGTCTGGTATACAATCATGAAATCCCGGTCAATTACTGGTAGGGAGGATCTCCATCAAAAATTACTTCTTTAATTTATCTCAACATTACCAAAGAAAACAGTTTTTTATCTTACAAATTGTAATCAAAGGGAAAATGAAAGAGTTTCATATTTCATTACTCGATGGAATGGATTAACATATTCCTTATGTTTAGCACTCCCTCAATAATAATTGTTTCCAATCTATGTGGTAAATCTTCATGACGAATTACTCACACCGTTGATCCCTATGAAATAAACAGAAGGGTTTTGAGACCTTACTTCAATCACTCAGTAGATTGAAGATTCTCTTACATAGACTAAGGCTAAAACTCGTGTAATTCCATCAGTTCTAGTAAGGAGAATAGGGAAAGTAGATAATGCTACAATTACACTTAAACAAGCACATGTACCTGCTTTCACTTCAAAACCTTCATCATATCTAAGGGCTCCACCTTCTGAGCATCAACAACAATGGACACCTCATCAAGATGATCAAAGAAATCAATGGCGGAAATGGTTTGAAGATTTAAAGAACAAAGCTTATTCTTTCCGGAATGAACATGTTTCGGGTTACTTCATCTCGGATATGGAAAACAACCTGGTTTAGTTGAGAAGGCCCAAAAGGAAGAAAAAGGAGATGAAGACCTTCCCAACTATTTCCCATTTCAACATATGTTGGGGCATCCCATTCAGGAGTGTTTTGTCTTCAAAGACCACCTGCAAAAGATGGTGGACTCTGGAAAGGTGAAACTGAATCGTTCTCCAGCCTAGGTAGCATGTGTTACTGCTACTGATCCAGAAGAAGAAGGCGAGTGGCATGAATTCAAAAGTAAAAATGCACAGAAATATGTTGTTTGGATGGTAAGTAAATGGACCAACCAAACTCATGAAATTTTTCAAACACAATTGAGTCAACCATTTGTGTCTTCTCCTAAGAATGCCACAGAAAAATCTCCTTCGTGAGAAGGAAAATCTTCAAAGAGGCGGAATAATTCGAAGAAATAAGAACAGTCAGAAGAAGGAGAGTTTGTTTCAAAGCCTAAATTGTCTTTGACTCTATCAGATTTTATGGCATCGACTTCAAAATCACAGGCACTGTCCCACCAAATGGTACAGCCTAAAGTGGCTAATTAGGTAGAATCATCATCAAGTGAATAGTTAATCTTTGGTTCTGTTAACATGATTTATTTAACAGATCCTTATGCTAGTCGTAGTTTTGATCTTGATGATCCTGAGTTCCCCGTATTAAATAGAGGAATTAGAGGAAGATATAGAGGTCTAGGATACAGGGGAAGATGTGGATATTCCAGAATCCACTATTTCAATCTTACCCCTGTTAGAACTGTATATGCAGCTGAAACTTGTGGCAAAGCCCCTCATCGGGTTCAACAAGAACAAGAAAGTTCTTCCACACATGGCAGATTCGGTCCTGGCATAGTTATTTTGGAAGATCGGTTAGGGGTTACACATTCTTCATCTCAGTAAATAGATAGAACTAGTCAGTCTATTATACCAAAGACAAGAGTATTTCTAACTCCTATCTTGATACAAGATGCATCTACTTCCAAAGAATCAACTTATAAGGCACCTATGAAACCACATGTTCCTGTTGGGAAATGCAGACCTTTGGACCAAAAGTACAATGTCTAGAAACATTTGTCACAAGTACAGATCAAGTTATCAAAACTGGATGCCTTGAATCTATCAAAGGATCTTCAAGAGGCACTCATTGAGGCTTTGTCGAGTCCTTAGGAATTCAAAACTGAAATTGCTACGGCTGATGTATACCATATAGAGAATTATCCTGCAGAATTCCATGCAGTGATATCTTTTACATATGAAGATGAAGATGATTTTGTGCATGGACCTATTAGACATTTGTATTTATCTGGAAAGGTAAATGATTTAGACATCCAACGATCTTTCATTGATAATGGTTCAAGAGTCAACCCCATCCCTTTTCATAAACTTCATCTATTGGGGCTCACCAAATCTGATTTATCTCCTTCTACTTTGATGTTGCAAGGATACGATAAAAATGAACAAGAACCTCTGGGCGAGATTACACTCATAACTCAGTTTGTAGACCTTGTATCCAATTCAGATTTCATGGTTGTTCATCATGACACATCCTTCAACATTTTTCTTGGAAGACCTTGGCTACATCAATATGCAGCCATACCTTCGCAATACCATCAGTGTCTCAAATATTGTTTCAATGGTCAAATTGGGGCTTTGTATGGTGATAAATCCCCATTAAAAACATGTGAATCTCAATACATTGATTCAGAATTCTACCACATGGAGGGAAAGGAGAAATCCATGACAATAGAGGTTACCAAAATTAATGCTCCATATGGTTTGTAAAAGATTCCAGTAAACCCATTCATACATGTGATTACAGATTATGTGTTGCCTATCAGTGAAATTGACAGGATAGAACCAAATCCAAATACTCTTATGGAAACTTCCATAATGTCAACCATAGAAACAAATCCAGACATCATGGTATAAATTGTTGATTCATCAGGCAATGATGAAAGCTCAAATGGAAATGTCTTCATTTCATCTGCTGAAATCCAGAAATTTTATACTTCATCAACCAGTCTAGAAGAAGTTATAGCAATGTTAGAGGTGAACAATGATGACGATTCTCAATCCGTCATCTCCACTTTGTTACCCAAGGAAAACCCTTCATCATCAATAGGGTCAGAAATGGTAGCCTCTTCTTCAAGATGTTCAAATTTGAACTTCTCTCTTGATCATGGAAATTCTGTTTCATTATTTACTATTCATGTAGAAATAGAAGAAATAACACATATTGAAGAATAATAGTAAGATCTTAGGGATGCTCCTCCTGAAATTGAAGAGGGTATCTCTACCACTATGGATGAAATTAGAGAAATAGATCTGGGTACAGAAGAAGATCAAAACCACACATTAATTAGTGCGACCATGACTCTTGAAGAGCATGAAATTTATACTTCTTTTATAAAGCAAAATTGAGATTTATTTGCATGGAATTATATAGAAATTCTAGGACTTGATCACGATGTTTCCACTCATCATTTGGGTTTTCTAGAAGAACATCGAGGATTCAAGCAAGAAGCAAGAAGAACACACCCAACTTATGCCTCCAAAATTGAAGCTGAAGTGGATAAGCTTATCAAGGCTAACTTTATCAGAGAAGTTCAATATCCCAAATGGCTGGCTAATATTGTCCCTGTGAAAAAGAATAATGGACAAATTAGAGTTTGCATTGATTTCAGAGATCTTAATCGACATTTTCCTAAGGATGATTTTAGAGTTCCGATCACAGAACTCTTAATTGATGCAACACCTGGCTATGAAGAACTTTCCTTCATGGATGGATATTATGGGTATAATAAAATTATAATGGCTCTATAAGATGAAGAATCTACAGCATTCAGATCCCCTCAAGGTGTGTTTTTCTATGGTGTAATGCCCTTTGTCCTGAAGAATGCAGGTGCAATGTATCAACGTGCCATGCATCGTATCTTCAAACCCTTTTTAGGGAAATTTGTTGAATGTTATGTGGATGATTTGGTGGTTAAATCCAAACAACGTTATGATAACTTGGACGATATAGAAATCATAGCCCACAAACTTCGACAACACAATTTGAAAATGAACTCCTTGATATGTGCTTTTGGGGTAACCTCATGAAAATTTCTCATCTTTTTTATGACATCATGGTATCGAAGTTGATCCTGAGAAGACAAAATCAATCCTTGGTATGTCACCTCCTCAAAATTTTAACGAATTAAGAGGACTTCAAGGACACATGGCATATATTCGGTGTTTCATTTCCAATTTAGCTGGAAAGTGTTTACCCTTCACCAAATTAATGAAGAAGGGAGTCACCTACCAATGGACTGAATATTTACAAGAGGCATTTGATATCCTCAAGAAATATCTCTTGAGTCCACTAGTATTGATTCCACCTATTAAAGGAATACCACTTATCCTCTATGTGACTACTTTAGAGCGATCATTAGATGCCTTCCTTGCCCAAAATTATGATGCTGGGAATTAAAACAGCCTTTACTCTCTTAGTCTAACTATGCTTGAGGAAGAAACTCGAAATTCTAGTATTGAAAAGTGATGCCTAGAATTAATCTTTGCAGTTCAGAAATTGAGAAACTACCTAAAACATCATGAGGTCCAATTGGTATCTTGCAGTAACCCGCTCAAATTTATCCTTAGTCGTCCAATGCTTACAGGACGTCTGATAAGGTGGACAGTTATTTTGCAGTAGATTGATATCTAGTACGTGCCACAAAAGGAAATAAAGGGTCATGCCTTGGCCGATTTCCTTGCTGAGCACCCATCTGAAGAAGATACATCTTTATATACTGATCTTCTGGATGAGGATGTCTTCTCTATTCAAGATAATCTTCAAACATGGGAAATGAACTTTGATGGTGCTTCCCGAAGTCCAACATGTATGAAATTGGAAGATCGCAAATTCAAAAAATTTGGGTTAGGAACTATGCTTATTTCCCCACAAAAGGAAGTGCAACTCTATTCCTTCTTACTATTTGGAGGTGGTACAGATAATGAAGCAGAATATCAACCTCTCATCGCAGGAATGGAATTGGTGCTTCAAGAATATGTGAATCACTTAAAGATAAAAGGTGATTCGGACTTGGTAATCAAAAAAGTCAATGGGGATTGTGCCATCTGAAAAGAAGAGTTAATACCTTTATGTGATTACGTCAGAGAGTTAATGGAGGAATTTCCCTCATAACCGACATTTTCTTATGTCCCGCGATCACGAAATGCTCAAGCTGATGCACTGGAAAATGTAGCCACAACCCTGACAGATCCATATCGGGATGAAACAATCATCAGTATTGCCCACCATCATGTAGTTTCACCTTTTTTTCAAATTATAACAGAGGAAATCAATGAAATCAATCCCATTTCTGAACCATATGTTCATACTAAGAGATGGATGACACCTATCAGGGAATACCTTCAAAATTGAACACTCCCACCTGATGGAGCCAGGAAAGAACAAGTTCGACGACATATGATCAATTTTACTCTTTATGATAGCCTAAGTCACCAAAAAATTCTCTACAAGCGAGGTTTTGATGAAATTATCTTCAGATGTGTTGATGGTGAAGAGAAAATGGATGTCACGAATGAAGTACATGCATAATTCTATGGTGCCCACCAGTCAGGACATAGACTTTCTGGTCAAATCTGAAGGCTTGGATACTTCTGGCCTTCAATGATACAAGATTGTGTTTATTTCACTACGAAGTGTCATTCTTGCCAAGTATCGGCCAACTTCATTCATCAACCCTCAGAGTTTCTCCATACAGCTAAATACTCAAGGACTTTTTCCACATGGGGAATGGATGTAGTAGGACATTACCCTTCGGATACATCCAAGTAGTTTAAGTATATTCTTATGGCTACTGACTTCTTTTCCAAATGGGCAGAGGCAATACCACTTAGAGAAGTTAGTTCTAAAAGAATTGTTAGCTTCATTAAGTCTAACATCATTACCAGATTTGGTGTCCCTCATACCATATTGACGGACAATGGAACCAACTTCTGTTCATCCGGGGTAAGGAGGTTGTATTAAGAATACAACATCAAATCCATCCATTAATCTCGATATCATGCAGCGGCCAATGGCCAAATAGAGGCCTCCAATAAGACTCTTTCAAACATACTGAAAAATATGGTGGATAAAGATAAGAAATCATGGCCTGATAAACTTTATCATGTTTTATGGGCTTATCGAAGCACCAGCAGCACTGCTATGCGGTCAACTCCATATTCATTGGTATATGGACCAGAAGCAGTCTTGCCCATTGAGGTCCAATTACCTTCACTCAAAGTAGCAATTTGTGATCAGTCATCTATAGATGAACAATATCAAAAGAGATTGGATGAATTAGAACGATTAGATGAAAAAAATATTATGCACCCTGCACCACTTGGAAGTCTATCAGAATCGAATATCATGAGCATTCAACAAAAAAATTCATCTTCGTTCATTAATTCAAGGATAATTGTTATTGGTCCTCAAAAATCTAATGATACTAGGGAGGAAGCCTCCAAATCTTGATCCAAAGTGGGAAGGACCTTATTCAATACATAAGGTCTACTCCAATGGAGCTTGTTCTTTAATCTCAATGGATGGAGAACTCATTACAGTTCCAACCAATGCCAGATTCTTGAAAAAGTATTTTGTGTAACACAGATTCTTAGGTCCTGCAAGTCGTTAAACTGCATAACCATTGTCCTAGCTATATGATGCTAAACTATGCAGCATTAGTCCATACATATGAACTTAAACTATTTTAGTCCTTACTGCAAGAATTTAAACTGCATGGTCTCTTTTTTCCTTGTTGTAGGACATTAAACTGCAGAGCCCCTCTATCATCGAACATGACGTTAAACTGTGTCCCCTTTGTCCTCCAATATGACATTAAACTGTTTGTCTGAGCTAAAAGACATTAAATTGCCAAGAACCCCATGTCGGTGGAACATGTCATTTAAACTGTGAAACATTACCTTTTACGTCTTGCAAGATGTTAAACTATATAACTTTTTTCCCTGCTACATGACACTAAATTGTGCAGCACCAATAGTCCTCACTGTAAGACATTAAACTACATAGTCCCCAATAGTCCTTGCTGCAGGACATTAAACTTCTTAGCCCCTAATTCTTCCAACATGACATTAAACTATGTCCCCTTTTTCGTCTGGCATGACGTTAAACTGTGAAAAAGTCCCTAAATACGTCCCACATGATGTTAATCTGTGCATCATTAGGGTTTTTTATACCTCTTGGTTCTCACACCGAGCATGAATCACATGAGCTTAGAGTAAGCTTCAACCATAACACCTTCTCTGGGCCGCCAACGACACGTAAGTCCCAACATAATATTCGGGTTGTCCTCAAATAAAAATTGATCACCAATTCATTTTGAATCGAACTACGTAGACTTGGATCCTTTCCTTCTAGGCTAGGTACGTAGGCAACCTCCCGAGGTTCAATCCCAAAACCAATCTCTTCACATCAGTTCACCTTCGTCTCATATGATGTTGATCTGTGAAGCAGCCCAAAACTAATCTCTTCATGTTGGTTCACCTTCATCCCACATGACTTTAAAATATGTATGTCCCTTTTTTCCCTGCTACATGACACTAAATTGTGCAACACCATCGTCCTTGCTATGCGAAGTTAAACTATACAGTCCCCCATTGTCCCTTGCTTGAGAAGGAATCATCATTGACATTGATATCCAGTCTTGTCATAATTCAAAGACTACGTGCATACATGGTAATTCCCGAACCTTTAATCTTGGGTCAAACCATCATTGCACTAAATTCCACTTTCACCCTTCACTTGTACAAACCAAATCTATACAGATGGTATTCCAAGAACTACGTATTTCTTGATTCCCATCCTTATGGGATACGTGGGAATGTTCGAACATCCCTCGAATCCAGCTCCAAGTCTTTTGTCTTAACCGCAAATTACAATTTCAGTCCCTTGGCTGAAAAGTTACCCTGTGAGCACATGAATGTGCTATGAGAACCCTGGACTTCATTGATATAAGGTTTATAAAACACACAAGGTGTCTCCCTCATTATATTCCAATCTCTGGGACCCTAAACTAAGATCTCTTACATTCTCATCCAACTTGAAGTTAAACTTTATTTCAAGAACTACATTTGTCTTGATTATCATTTTAATGAGATATGTAGTGAATTCCAACATCTCAATTCAGGACCCATCCACAACATGATTATGGTCAGCATTGGTCTATGTATCTCCTTCATAAATTGGACAATACCCATTTTCACGTGTCATATTCAAAACCTAAAATACTTCTAGATCATTATAACCCTTTTATTGAATTCTGGTCAAAAAATGTCTGATACTCAGGAATTCTTTTGCCTAACTATGCAGCATGTGCCCTTAGGCGGCCTTGCATAAGTAGTCTACATAACAGACCTGTCAGCCAAAAGATGCTATTATTTTATTATGCAGCCAATGCCCTTAGGTGACACTGCATAATTCAACCCCCTAACGGGTTTGTCAAATAGTGGTAACTTCATTATTGGGGAGAAAACCATTTTTTTCCTTATTGGTCTTAATGACAGTATGTAGGGATCCGTAAAAACAGCTATCCTTAACATATTTTTCCCATACTTGTTTTCTTGATCTGAATGTATTCAAGTCTATGGTTTATATTTCCCTTCCCTAAATTTTGGTCAGACCTTCGCAGAAGTGACATTCATCCAATTCTAGGATAATATTTATTGGAAATATCCTCTCTATATTCAAGTACCTCTCTCCATATAGCAAACTCTATGCTTTGGAAAGTTTGAATCTCCATAAAATTTCACTGGCTTTTGGAAATAGAAAAGTAAAATTTCTGAGAGTTCTTTTGTTTGACTATGTAGCACGTGCCCCTAGGTGGCCTTGCATAAATAGTCTACATAATGGACCTGTCAGCCAAAAGATGCTATTATTTGACTATGCAGCCAATGCCCTTAGGAGGCCCTGTATAATTCAACCCCCTAACAGGTTTGTTAAATAGTGGAAACTTCACTCTTAGGAAATACTTCCTCAAATTCCTTTTACCCCTTTTTTCATAACATCCCTCAGATTCAAAATTTCTATAGTCATAGATTACATTTTTCCCCCATACGTGAATATGATAATAATTTTTTAGATAAATTATCAAGGAATTGAGTCAATTTTATTCCATTCAGTCAAAGCTGTTTGACCTTTAACATTATCCTTTTTATGTCCGAAATGCATGACTTTAAACTACCCACAAAATACAAGGGAACTCTGAACAAAAGTCAAGTCCCAGCTCGCTAAACATACATATTGTATGATTTAGGAAATATTGAGCAACAAAAGACGCATTGTTAGTGGGGTTTTTTCTACCAACCTCAAAAAATCAAACTATGCTTACAAGGACCATTGGATTAGTTAAAATTTAAAGCAATTAGAAAGAGTATGCTGGTACAAAATGATTGAAGATGAAAGTGTTTTTCATTGATTCAAAAGAGTAGGAAGGACATCCACATATTGGAGTCTCTTCTCATTTTCAAGAATTGCAAGAGGCTTTCAACATAAATCTTCATTTGATTTACGACATCCCAAGCTTCATCAGTAGCCACCTGGAATTCATTCATTCAATTGGATACAATAAGAGATGCACTGATACCAGCTCTTCTTGGATCAATTGTAAAAGAATGTTCTTGAGTGTAGTTTGAGAATATTTTCTACTGATCAAATAGTGACTCTGTTTCTCTCCAAGAGACTTGGAAGATGGATACCTGGATTTGAGAATGGAGAATTGGTAGTAAAGAGCCATTTGGATAGAGTACTCTTTTCAGATATTGTTTCTAAGGTCATGATAGTCTTCTCTCCACTAACCGGAAGTAGAAAACAAATCAGCCCATGGTTTACCATTTTCATATCTGCAAGGAAATGGAATGGAGGAAAATTTTGAATGTTTATACCATTATTGATACTCTTAATGCACAGCATAACCGAAATAGAGGGATAACAGTGCAGCTGCATCTTGAGTATATGCGGTTCTACATCCGGGGCACAAGGGCTATGATGCATTATAAACGCCTTCTCCACTGTTCTAGCATAGCAAAATGATCCTGCAACTGACACATTTGCTAAAGAAAAATTGGTGTAAGTCTAAAACTACGAATAAGGGAGGTAGTTATTTGGATTTGGAACGTTGACTCCTTGTAGATGATTGTGACCATATAAAAGAAAATAAATGCTCTGTGGGAAATTAAGATGATACTTGTTCAAGTACTTGGCCATATCTAGGAGAGTGCTTTTGCAGATATCATTGTAGTCATGGCCAACGATGTTCATCATGTCATCAATCCTCTTACTGGACAACTCATCAGCTGATCCAATTCTTTTGGGAGCCATTGAATCTACACAAATATCAGATAATTTACTTTTAAGTAAGTTGGTTTTTCATAAAATTTGTGAAGAAATCAGAAAAAATGGTTAAAGGCATTAAGGTGCGCAAGTCTAAAACATGGAGCACAAGTCCAAGTCAATCATGCAAGTTTTACCACACTAGTGCTGGGGCGCATGTCAGAAACGGACAACAGAAATGTGATGCAACAAACAGAAGCATGGATGAGAGGAAAGCCGAGTTACTTGCGCGAACAAGATCCCACTTTCACAATGAGAGCAAGGTTCTTTGAAAACCGAGTTCTTTGCACAATTGTGGCACCCATATTTATAGGCGAGGTTGCACCCTTGTAGGCCATACCATGCACGCTGATACCTGCATTCTCAAAACCTGTGTGCCCAAAATCCTTTGTTTCTCATTTTCCACAGAGTCAAATCCTCCTTATTTTTCCAGATCTGACTCTAAGGGGGGACTTTTGTTGACGATCCTCTTCGTCATAGAGTCCAATGAATGGAAAAGGGAAATTCCTTAAGCACAAAAAGAGTCATCATTTGAAGAACATCAAAAATTGACAAAGGCATGAATAAGGAACCTTTTACACATGGGTCACACATGTTTTCTTTATGGTCACGCAAGTCACTTGCGTGCCACATATGGGTCATACAAGTATACTTGCGTGCCCTATTCTTTTTTCACCCAAGGTGCTCAGTGGCCAATAAATACCCCCTGTGGGCCCCCCATTCGAGGATGAAATTTCCAAAACTCAAAATTAAGCTATGGTCACCCTAGTCTCTGCTAGAATTCTTCCTAACACTTATAAGGAAATTTCTTACCTAGAATGGATGATCTAAAGAGGAATAATAATGCCTAAGTATTAGTGCTCATCAATACTTGTGCGCCTAAGTATCTAGTCCTTTAAGGGGAGTGATGATACTTGTGGACTGCCTTTCCCTCTCAAGGAAACTTGTGAGCCACCTATCTGAAAGCCTCTAAGGATGATACTAATGGCTCCAATTCAAATTCGCCCAAGTATCACTTCACAGGTTCTTCATTTCCCAAGTGAATTCATGTCGTGCAAGTATACATTCGCTACCAAAACTTTCGCTACCAAGACTTGCGCGCCAGACCGATACATGTGTGCCTCCTTCCAATTCACTTCCTTTTCTCAAATTCACATTTCCTCTTCAAGAATTAGCCTTCAAAAACCTTCTTAAAATCCATTTGTGGCATGGTTACATTGTTGAATTCCTTATTTGAAAATAATTTGGAGAATTTATTTTGATTTGGGCCTCATTCTCAGGAGTAATCCCCAAGTCTCAAGTCATTTTTACCTGGGCCTTATTTTCAGGAGTAAAACCCAGTCTTAATTTCCTTAACTTTAGGATTTCTTTTTAGGATTAAGTCCCAAATTAAGAATCTAAATCTCTATAAAGAAAAAATACATTTATAGACACTATTAATGGGAATTCTCATTAGGAGTAAGCCCAAGCCCCCTTTAACTTGGGCCTCCTTCTCAGGAGTAAGCCCCAAGTCTCAAGTCCCTTTAACCTAGGCCTCCTTTTCAGGAGTAATCCCCAATCATAATTTCCATAACTTTGGGCCTCCTTTTTAGGCGTAAGTCCCAAATTAAGAATCTAAATCTACATAAAGCACAAATACATTTATGGACCCTGTCAATGGGCATCCTCATTAAGAGTAAGCCCCAAGTCCCATGTATCTTTGGGACTCCTTCTTAGGAATAAACCCCACGTTACAAGTCTCCTTAAATTGGGCCTCCTTCTCGAGATTAAGTCCCAAATCATAATTCCCTTTAAGTGGGACTCCTTCCCAGTAGTAATTCCCAATCATAAGTCCTGTCTAATTTGGGCATCCTTCTTAGGAGTAATCCCCATGTCAGAGTATCCAAATCTTCATAAAGCATGAATATCTTTATGGACCTTGCTCCTGGGCTTCTTTCCTGAACTACATCATGATCATCATTTACATGGGCAGTCACACATACATAAGCCCCATATCATTCCTTGTGATTGCATATTTCTTGGCACAAATTGTCAGGTTTACTGATACCTCTTGTTTCTCACACTGATCATGACTCATGTGACCTTAGAGTGTAAAAATAACTATGACACATCTCTTTAGGCCTTCAATCATACGTAAGCCCCACACATTTTAATCGAACTACATGGAATTTGATCTCTACCTTAAAATTAGAGTATGTAGGAAGCCTATCTAAGGTTCAAGCCCATCACCCATTAATTCTCATCTGTCCCATATGACGTTAAACTAATATTAATTTCCAAACTATGTGGTTTCTGATTCCTCTTTAACTAGGATACGTAGGTAGCCCATCTACAGGTATGATCTAAACTCTGAAATAATCCTTGTCCTTCTGAATGACAATAAACTGTAAGGGCCCCACTAAGTGGCTTTAAAACCATTATGGTGATAATAATGACCAATAGATTTCTATATAATGTATTGAAGGATACCATTGACTAAGAATCTCTATACATATGGATGATTATCCATCGATTAAGAACCTCAAATACATATAAAATGTTCTCTAAATCTCATAAATATCAATCATTTATTGCCAAATCTAAAGGAAAACTCATTTTTATGCTTGGTAATTTAATAAGGATTCATGAACATAACTTAAATCTATAAGAGAGTCCCGGAGTAGACAATTATTCCACCCAAAAAGGTGTGATGAGTCTAACCTCCCATCCTCTCAACCAATTCAAATTCTTGAGCCTCATTAATTCATGACTAATGAGACTATAACATTTTAAAGTAGGTACAAATGGATATTGAATCATTGGATGTTTCTGGTTCTATGAATAAACCCATTAGAAACCGACTGAAAAGTTTGAACCATAATAAAATGAGGTTATCCCCATTTCTAGAAGAAACACCACATAATATCTATCATACCAAAATTATAGAAAGTTAATAACACTCATTCTAAAATTATTTCATAGTTATATGTTCTCAAATATATGTTTTCTAAATATATTTTCCAAGGTTATAACTAAACATCCATTGATACCAATAATAATTCCATGACCCCAGAAGACAGAATCTAGTGCATTTTTTTCTAAATTTGCATGATTGGAAGGAATAAAATCCAGAAGGACCAACCAGTTTAATAGTATTGGAATGATATATTACATATATAAAACCCATAATATATTGGGAAATATAAATTAAAAATATGATACACAATATAAAGAAAAAATTGCATCCTTGAAAGAATATTCAAATATTTCTTCTTCAAAACCTGGAGAAATGAAACATAATAAGGTTGAGATCAAATAATATCTAAGGGTAAGTAAATTGTAAGAAATAATGAATCAATTAGAATAAATTAAAATGGTAAGGTGATTAACTGAAAACTCATTCCATTAAATAACTATATTAGGAAAAATAAATTTGGAAAATTATGAAACTGAAACACCTTCCATTTAATCAATGAACTGAATGTGAAATGTATCCATCGATATGTCCATGAAGAATCACATGGATGAATAATAACTAGAAATAAATGATGGAAATTAATTATTAATTGGAATCATGTCTAAGTAACATGAAAACCTATACTGTCAAGACCTTTCCTAATATGGTTTAAAACTATGGATAGAAATCATTTAATTTGGCCAACTTATTTGTCTCATGAGAACCTATCGATGCATTGAAGAATTATATAAAGTTTTGGATCCTCCTATCATTACATATATAATGTATTGATCATAATTTTTTTTAAATAAGTAATATGTCTTATCAAATATCTGTATTTAATTATGAATATTAAATTATCATTATTTCCTTAAATAATCAAATAAATTTCAAAGAAGATAATGTATGTAAATTGTTATATGGTTTAGGAAATACTAATATCCCTTATTTAAGAATGTGGATATTAATGTAAATTTCAAATGAAAATTTATTATAAAAAATTTATTTTTTCAAGATAAAGGTAACAATCAAAATATTAAGATTATAAAGATAATTTTTAAGAACAGTCTTAATGAGAATTATATTTAAACATTCCAAAGTGTCCCATACTACTTTGAATAATTTGAATCATAACATATAAAAATTTATGATTTTAAATGAGACATATAATATCATGATAATAATAGGAATAATGATATGAAAATAAAAATGTATTATATACACACAAAAAAGTGAATTGGTGAAAAAAACAAATAAGTCTCAATAAAATGTAAATTGAGACGAAATTCCCCTACTTGTTGAATTGAATGACCCCAAAGTGATAATAATCAAATGAAACATCTAAATAAAATTAATATAAAATAATTAATTATATAATATATAAAAATAGTTATTAGTTACAACACACAAAATAAGTAAGTGGTGAATATGAAATTTATCTCACGAATGTAAAAAAGTGAGATGGAAAACCCTTACCTTATCCGTCAATTTTTTCAAGTCTTTAGCCTCAGGTATAGTGGTTTAAAATATGTTAATATAAAATATAATAATCATAATAATGTTTATAATACCATATATTAACTTCTTATAATATCTCAATCCATGTTTTTTACAAACATTCATTAATTTCACTATTTCATATGTTAATTTCCTGGTTTTCTTGAGTTTGTTTTTGAGTTCTGATTTACTATTTTTATTAATTATATCATGATTTCATCATATAAATAATATAAAACATGAATTAATTGTCATATATATTTTATGGACTCAGCCTTAAAACATTACATAATATGAATTAAATGAATAATTCACATTGAGGATATTTTCAAGTTTAGAGTTTTAGAGAATTAGGTCATAACATTTACATAAAAACAAGAATATTACATGTAGAAAATTATAATAAATATGAATTTTTTTCATAATATAAATACTCATGTGAAAGAATAGTCATGTATAGTTCCAAGTTTTAGACAGCATGACTTTTCGTAGATCCCATCCTTGGCCCTTATTCATATTTATGTCTTGTGGAAAACATTTCAAAAACCTGGGGTGAGCATAAAAAGCTCAGTAAGGGATATAAAATAAGGAATGAAAACATTATCGCATAAATAAATACAAAACAATGAAACAATACATTCAATCATAACATACCTCATGAAATCATAAGATTTATGAATGACACACAGAAATTATAAATCGTAAAGTTAACTTGTGGAATCCATATCAAAATTACATTATACCTATCACAGATACATAGGGAGTCACATTTGGAATACCCATCACATTATATTCCCTAAATCTCTTAACAGAAACATTTATGTTTACCTCCGTCACGTTACCCAATGCATTAGAGAGCTATCTCAGGCTCACCCGCCCTAGGTTTATCACGGAACCACCAGTATACGTAAACAATGCCCAATAACCATAAAATTTTCATAACACATAACACAACCATAAAGTAAAGATAACATTTCACATCATAATCACAATATATTAAGTCATGATATTAAAATAAACAGTGCTTTATAAATGAATTTAAAACATTAAATAAAGATATTTTTGAATCAAAGTGTCCCATACCAATTTGAAGCTTTTGAAAGAAATTTAAATTTCAAAACATTCATGTCCATATGAATAAAACCTTAAAACTGTTTTTAAAACATGGACATTAATGTGAATTATTTATAAGAATAAACCTTTAAAACCGTTAAAATGATATTTTAGTTAAAGAGTTTTTAACAAAATGAGAGACCCTAGAATAAAAATAATAGAGGAATAATATTTAATCAAAACTTATAATATCATGGGAATAAAGGTATTCATGATATTATATTACAAATGATAGTATATACACCATATAAGAGTGAATTGGTGCATATCAATAATGAAGTCTCAATGGAAATGTAAATTGAGATGAAATACCTTATAAAGATGGTATCCTTAGATTAAGGATAAATCAATTGAATAATTATGTGTGACAAATATAAATACACCCAATATAAGTGGATATTAAGTTTAAAATAATCAGAGGTTATTCACACATATTCATAGCATGACATAATCAAAAAGTAGATGTTTATCCCAAAAATTGAAATTGGGTTAAGAATTTTTCTTACAGAAATTTGGCAGCCTAACGACGTCACTTTAAGAATTCAGAAAATAATTTGATGACAGTGAAAAGGATATATCATCACTTGGACATACAATTTACATCAATAATTATATATAATAACATATCCCAACATAATATGTTGTAAATTAAAATAAGTAACAACAAGAAATCATTTAAAAAGAGGAAGGTGAAAGGTTTCCTTACTGATTTGGTAACTTATGAAACATACACCCCATGAAAGAAATATCACACAATGAATATGTAAATACCCATAAATTAAAGTATATTACACAATTAATACAATAATTGTTAGTAAATCCACCACAAAAAAGGTAATAGTGGCTAATATAGCATGAATCACACGGGAATAAAAAGTGAGATGAAAAAACCTTACCACGTTGTAATCAATCGAGTCGTATGAGAAAAAGTTAAAAACCACAAAATGAATCACAAAATACCATGAAAATAATTAGAATAATGATAATATATATCAAATGGTAGTACACAATACACCACATTAATTAAATAAGTGGTGAATAATGGAAATCTCATGGAATTAAAAGTGAGATAAGAAATCCCTTACATCGTGTCCAACTTGACTCGTATGTTCCTTTTTCTTCCGGAATAATAATATTAAGTTAATTTTACTTTCTTAATAACCTTTTTAATGTTTATTATTATATTTATATCACTTATTAACTAGAAATAATATTTAGTTAATTATTTTTGTTCGTATCGTACATTTTGTCGATGTTCAGAATTTGAGTTAAAAATGAACTTATTATAATTACAATTTGTCCATCTGGTCACAACTCAATTATCTATATAATAATATTAATGATTTAGATCTAACATATATCATATATATCCATTATATATATATATATATATTTATTTATAATAGTTCATAACATTTGGAGAAAACAAATGAAATGCACTATTTCTGGAGATGGTAAGCCATACGTACGCACGCTTGTACTCTACTTTCATTTCTATTTAATATTTAATGGAATGAAAAAATAATTATAGATAGGTTTATTATAATTCCATTATAATATCATATGATATATATGTTACATAATTCCATTAACACAATATTTATACATTCCATGTATGTCATGAACGAATCTTATCACTTTAGGGGGGTGGTAGTCCGCACTTCCTCAAATGAAATTTTTGTGTTTACACACATTGGAGGGGATAAAGGTAAGTTTGTAAATAAAAACCACAGGATAATATAGAAAAAAACATAATATATATATCATATATAAATACAGTTTCATCTTAATGGACACCATAAGAGGCTGTAAGAGATAATTGAACAATCATCGCTTCGTGAGGCGTTAGATTGTCATTCACAGAAACAATATATTATTCACCAATTAGATGGAATTGTGTGAAATTGTATTTAAAATCCTTATCAAAAAAACTTCCTGTTATATTTAGAATATTGGTGTTGTTAAAAAAGAATTGAATAAAGAGTTTAGGGGTTGCAAATGTAAAATAAAACAAAAGAACTTAAGAGAAGATGTTACCTTTAAATCAGGTAACTTTCTTTGGTTTGAATGAAAAGGGTTTCTTGATGTGTTTTATGCTTATAGTAAGGATTATAATATTAATATAGGGATCTTGGGAGATTATTGGATCTGAGGTTTCACGAGCCAAAGGCTTGACAAGTGTGAGAAATAGGTTGGAAGTGAGGGTCGGTTGTTACTTCGTGATTGCATCTTTCGTTTGTGGTTTATCCTTTGTGGATTTCGGGATACCTTTGGGGGTCTCGGGGTCCCTACTGAGTAGCTTATACTCACCCCTGCACGGACTTTTCCCGCACTTCGTTGTGTTGGTTGCAGACGACGGACAGCGCTGATCGTGGTGGAGGATTGCAGAGCAGGACGGTACCTAGAGGTGGACCACTGGACGGGACGTACTCGGAGCGGACGGCTGGACCGAGGAGTTGTGGAGGCTATCTGTGCTCACCCTTTAGGTGGGACCTCCAGAAAATGGCTCGACGCTGCGGCTTTTCTTTTCAGTTGCTATTTTCCCCTTTCTGTTGTACTTTACAGTTGGGCTTGTATTTCCGGCCCCTTTTACTTTCAGCACAGCTTGTTACAATTTTTACTTAGTGTTTACTTTTCCGCTTGCTTACTCTGTGTTGCTTTTTTACTTTTCAAAGGAAATGCCTTCCCTCTTTCTGAGATTTATGCCTTGGTGCTAGTCGCCAGCCCCTAGCCTATGGAAGGCGGGCTTGGGGTAGTCACGACGCGGGCCCTGGGGACGGTTCGTGACAAATTGGTATTAGAGGTGGTCGGTTCTACCGCAGACTCTGATCTTTATTCTATGTAAAGCAATAGTGTTTAGCATATTGAGTGTGGTTATCAGTCCAGGGAGACCAGTGTTGGTGCGGCGGCCGATGTATCTGTACACCAGGACCCTGACTTCTGATTTCTGACTTAATGCACGAAAACATTGATTGCATGTGTGTTTCAAGTTTTCTTTGTGATTACTTGTGTCAGCTCACCAGGTATACTGTTCTGACCGTGGCACACTTGTTTCCTTTTCAGGATGGCCCGACGACGGTAGCCAGCTAGGGTTTCGAGAGTAGAGTGCGACGACAGCCCACCGAGCGACGAGGCCTCGGTACAAGGCCCTTTGACGGTGGAGGCACCAGCAGTACCTCTACCCGCCGAGCTACCGATGCTCCCAGCCACGACTGCTGATGATGCACGTCGCCTCAGAGCTCTGCACGAGTTCCAGTGCCAGCGACCACCCAGGTTTCATGGGGAGACGGACCCCCAGGCAGCCGAGGACTAGCTGGAGGCAGTCGTACGAGTTTTCAGGCTAGTGGGGACACCAACAGACCTCATGGTGATCCTCGGAGTGAGCCTACTGCACGCAGCAGCGGGCCGATGGTGGAGCTTGATGCTCCAGGTGCACGATGAGGCATCTCTTCTCTAGATGGACTTCAAGAGCCTCTTCCGCTTAGAGTTTGTTCCGGCCACCCTCCATGCGGTGTGCATTCAAGAGCTTCTTCAGCTGCGACAGGGCAGCTTGACGGTCGCCCAGTACGCGACGAGGTTTACCGATCTTTCTCGCTACTCGACAGATATGGTATGGGACCCCTTCTTCTGGACCCGGACCTTTGAGAAGGGTTTGAGACACAAGATCAGGGCATCGCTGATCTCCCTCAACATCCCGACCCAGGCAGGATTACTGGAGTGAGCCCTTCTGATCGAGAGCTTTCTGGCTGAGTCCACAGCGATACCTACCGCAGGGCGGCAGGTAGCGGAGACTTCAGCAGCAGGCAGCCGACGGATGACTCATGGGTCTAGGTAGACCATACCTTCTGGTAGACGACCTCGGGACTCTGGCTCAGCAGTGCGGGGCACACAGCGTGGAGCCAGTCTTTCGAGAGTTAGGCAGTGCTACGCATGCGGCGGGCAGGGCCACATGGCTCGTGACTGCCCGACCCGCTGTTCCGAGGAGCAGCAGACGGTGGAGGGGCCACCCAGGCAGAGGCAGAGGGTCGACCATGGAGGTCCACAGGGAGGAGGCAGACGAGGCAGAGGAGTTGGCCGAGCAGCAGGTGGTGGGCGACGCTTTGAGGCTCTACCACCACCACCACCAGGAGGTCCGCCTCGACCACAGGGAGCTGGCGGGCAGAGACAGGCACAGCTCCAGGCAGTAGAGGCCTACGACCACGGCGCGCCCGAGATTATTCGAGGTACGATCTGTGTCTATTCCACCCTTGCTTCAGTTCTTATAGACACAGGAGGGATTCACTCGTTCATAGCCACTGCCCTTGTTTGGAGCTCAGAGATTCCGACAGATCCGTTGGCTCGATCCTTGCGGCTAGAGACCCTACGGGAGCAGACTCGACGATTACGCACTGGTGCCGGCAGTGTGAGCTTACTCTAGGAGGCGAGAGCTTCGGCTGGGATCTTCTTGTAGTGGCGTCGATTCCTTATGACGTCATCTTGGGCATGTATGGGTTATCTACAGTCCATGCTCAGATTGACTGTTTTAGGCGCAAGGTGCGATGTGTACGCACCGACGGGAGCAGGTTCACCTACACCGGCGAGAAGGGAGCCTTTGCAGCATAGGAGGTACTCTCGCAGAGGAGGGGATATCCCATCACTCATCAGTTAGCTAGCCTTATCCTTGGAGCAGTTGACATGCGGAGTCATAGTTTTCCTGCAGTGGTGGATCAGTACGCGAACGTCTTTCCCGATTACGTTCCAGGGCTACCTCCTCGCAGAGTGGTAGACTTTTATATTGATCTGTACCCCAGGAAAGCCCCGATATCAACTCCAGCGTATCGGATGTCCCCCGCTGAGCTTCGAGAGCTGCGGGTACTGTTGTAGGACTTACAGGGCAAGGGGTTCATCTAACCCAGTGTTTCACCCTGGGCTTCCCCGATATTGTTCGCCAAGAAGGCGGACGGGAGCTTGCGACTGTGTGTCGACTATCGTCGCCTGAACCAGGTGACAGTGAGGAACAAGTATCTACTACCGAGTATTGATGACCTCTTCGATCAACTCAAGGGAGCACAGTGGTTCTCGAAGATAGACCTCAGGTCAGGCTATCATCAGCTCAGAGTTCGAGACGAGGACGTGCAGAAGATGACCTTCAAGTGTCGGTATGGCCACTATGAGTTCTTGGTTATGCCATTCAGCATAACCAATGCTCCAGTAGTGTTCATGAGCCTGATGAATAGGATCTTCCATCCATAGCTCGATCGATTTGTCGTGGTCTTCATCGACGACATTTTGGGGTACTCGACCACGGAGGAGGAGCACGCCAACCACTTGCGGGTTGTTCTAGACACACTCTGAGAGAACTAGCTTTATGGAAAGATCTCAAAGTTCCAGTTCTGGTTACGTGAGGTCCACTTCTTGGGGCACGTCATTTATAAGGTGGGAGTTGCAGTAGATCCCGCGAAGATCGAGGCAGTGCTTGCTTGGAAGCCACCTAGGAGCGTGACGGAGGTGCGGAGTTTCTCGGGTCTAGTCGGATACTATTAGAGATTTGTGCTAGACTTCTCCAGAGTTGCGGCGCCACTCTTATCTTTGATGAAGAAGGGGAAACCCATTGTGTGGTCAGACAGATGTCAGTAGAGCTTCCAGGAGCTGAGACAGAGATTGACCAGCGCACCTATCTTGAGGTTTCCTGAGGAGGGAGTTGGATACGTAGTCTACTACGATGCATCAGGGACCGGACTCGAATGTGTCCTGATGCAGGAGTGGGTCGTGATTGCCTATGGATCAAGTCAGTTGCGACCGCATGAGCAGAACTACGCTACCCATGACCTGGAGTTAGCAGCAGTGGTATTCGCTCTGAAGACATGGCGGCACTATCTTATGGGCGAGCACTTTACAGTCTTTTCTGACCACCAGAGTCTCAGGTACATCTTCTATTAGAAGGACCTGAACCTGAGACAGCGACGACGGCTCGAGTTCCTCCAGGACTATGACTTTGATATAGTCTATACTCCTGGGAAGGGGAACGTAGTATCTGATGCCCTCAGTAGGAGGATGGGCATTTAGCTACTTGAGGAGGCGACAGAGAAGCTAGCCGCCTTGCAAATATCCTTCGTGGATAGGGATGGAGCAGCCTTCCTTCAGTCTCTCACAGTCTCTCCTCCACTTCTACAGCGGGTCAGAGAGGCACAGCGTGGGGATGCTGACTGTGAGACACGACGTGCACAGATATCCTCGGGACAGGCACCAGATGGTTTCTCCCTTGGAGCAGAGCATGACGTCCTTTTCCGAAGACGTACCTTTGTACCAGTCGCTTTATGAGAGGAGGTGCTGAGAGAGTTTCACACTTCTCCTTTGGTAGTACATCCTGGAGTGGCGAAGATGTACTAGGATCTCAGACGACAGTACTAATGGCCGGGCATGAAGAAGGCTATGGTAGAGTTCGTTTCTCGATGCCTCACTTGCCAACAGGTGAAGGCAGAGCACCAGGTACCAGCAGGCTTGGTACAGCCCTTGGAGGTCCCAGAGTGGAAGTGGGATAGGATATCTATGGACTTCGTGACTGGACTTCCACGCACTTCCAGACGTCACGACTCCATTTGGGTGGTTGTTGACCGACTCACCAAGTCAGCTCACTTCTTACCCATTAGAGAGCAGGGCTCAGTGGAGAGCTTGGGGCGTCTCTACGTTCAGGAGATTGTATGGCTTCACGGTGTGCCATCATCTTTCGTCTCCGATCGAGATGCTCTCTTTACTTCCCGGATTTGGAAGGGGTTGCAGGAGGCATTCGGAATGCGGCTACGTCTGAGCACCACCTTTCACCCTCAGATGGATGGTCAGATGGAGAGGACCATTCAGACTCTCGAGGACATGCTCCGCGCATGTTTCCTCGACTTTGGTCGTAGCTGGGAGGATCATCTACCCTTGGTGGAGTTTGCGTACAACAATAGCTACCACTCCACCATTGGGATGGCACCATACGAGGCGTTGTATGGCAGACCTTGCATATCTCCTTTATGCTGGACAGACCCTGGGGAGTCAGCACTTGTGGGACCAGAGATGGTCTGGACCACGACAGAGAAGGTCCAGGTCATCCAGGAGCAGATGAGGACAGCTCAGAGCCGGCATAAGTCATATGCTGACAGGAGGCGAAGGCCACTAGAGTTCGAGGATGGCGACCACGTCTTCTTGCGGGTCTCACCTCGACATGGTTTACAGAGATTTGGCCGAGGCGGCAAGTTGTCTCCACGCTTCATCGGACCTTTCCAGGTCCTCAACAGGATTGGCGAGGTGGCTTATCGCCTGGATCTACCACCTCAGTTGCACCGGGTGCACGACGTCTTCTACGTATCTCAGCTGAGGAGATACATGCACAACCCGACACATATCATTGACTATGGGGAGATGGACGTTGATGATGGGGCGACTTTTGCAGAGGTCCCAGTGGAGATCGAGGATCGACAGGAGCGGGTCCTATGTCGAAAATCGATTCCTCTAGTGCGCATCAAATGGCAGCACGGGAACCTCTAGGAGAGCACTTGGGAGTGGGAGTCTCAGATGCGTGCTCAGTACCCACATTTGTTTCTCTAGTTTGTGATATATCTTTACAGGGACATAAAGCCCTTAGGTGGGAGTAATGTAAAGAGCCATAAATTTCAAGGAAATTTTTTTTCTTAATTTTCTTTGTAATTTTACCAGAACGCAGTTTCTGACGGCACCTGATTCTGAGGCCCGGTGTGCCCGGAATCATTTTCCGAAGTTTGGCTCGGGTACGTTCAGTGAACGGGTGAGCGGGTTTTTCTAACTTTTGAACCGGTGCCCGGAGTGGAATTCCGAGGGCACCAATGGAATCGCAGCGCCAGTATTTGCTTAGAAACTCCTCTTCCGGAGTTGCGTTTTCTCGGGTGTGGTTTTTAATTTTTGGGCTTCAAGTTAAGAAATAAAATAATTTGTACGACAAACTTTATTTTATTTCACTTAAAGCCACTTAAAGCTGCTTAAGATGAGTTTTTGCGGATAGGGTGCTATCCAAAAATATCCTACCCTCTTGGTAGGATATTTGTGGGGTGGGGCCCGCACGAACCCCACTATTTCTTTTCTGCTAAGTAACGCACCCGTGAAAACACGTCACTATGAAAGTCAACTGACTCGTTTTCTTAATTTATTAACGCACCAATTAATTGGGCGGTTTTCTTCATTGAATTAATTCTATGAATTAATTTATTCGTTTCTTAACCTGTTTGAAATCCGTTGGCGTAATAATAAAATAAGACCAACGCATGACTTCTGGAAAAATGCTCGTTGAGAGGATTTGACAAACCTCAAGTTCTTCATCCTCCTTCGCGAAGAACATGAAGAACGCGAAGAATGCGAAGAACGCCGTCACCCTCGGAGATTGATGACGCTTCATCCGAGACATTCTTCCCCGCCCCGATCTCCGGTCACCAACTGCATGAGGTAAGAGTTTTCGGGTTTCTTTTAAAACATCTTTTTGGTTCAAAACAACACACGGATTTAATTATTTATAACCAAATCTGTTGTTTCTTGGTCCTCGGAGTTCGTCGACGCAAAACCAGATACCGCGATGATGCAACGATCCCCTCCTTCCGCGACGATCAATTTCCGTGAAGAACGCGCGTGCGACACTTGACGAGGTAGGGGTTTTATTTGAATGTTGTATATTCCCGTGATCGTTTCTTTTAAATTAAAGAACCCGGTTTCATAAGACCAATTTTAATTTATTAAAATTGTTGTTTGATATGTTGATTATTTCTTCCCGATTGTTATCACCTAACGCGGAGGGTGCGGGCCGAACGAACACGGCCCGACAACCCACCACAGTTCCTCGTTGTTGTGCGGATTTGACGGGTGACAACAAAACGTGACGCAAGAGCGATTTGATGTTTCCGCAGTGAAGAACGGGACCCAGGAGGAGCACCGGCGTAGACGGGAAGAGAAACGGACCACCGGAGCAACTCCGGTGGCCCGCGGAAGCCTCCGGCGGCGCGCCGCCGGACAAGGCCGCCCCGGCTGAAGCCGCGGCGGCGGTGGCCAGCGGACCTGCAGCCATGCGGGTCTGGCTCACATGCACGGGACGCGGCCTTTGCCGCGTCCGTCTATTCCAGCGCGGCCCCACGCGGGGCCGCGGCACCGTCTTCCCGCGGGGGCAGCGCCCCGCGGCACCCTAGCTCGACCACTCAGCCGAGCTGAGCCGGGCCAGTCCGACCGGCCGGGTCGCGCCCTAGTCGAACCGGACCAGGTCAGACCGGGTCGGGAGACCCGGTTCGGCCGATCCAGGGGGTTCGGGCCGGGTCGGCCCGGGCCCGGACCCCCCGTCTTCGGACCGATTTGGTCTTTTGCTCATAACTTGAGCTACAGGCCTCCGAACGATGCGACGTCAGTGGCGACGCGATCCTTGGATTGAGACGGTCGTTTCGGTATATTACACTCAAGGTTTCTAGATACTTTGGGTTCGGCCGGGTTGGTTCGTACACGAAACCAAACGGGCCCTCGGAGCGGAAATACTCATATCTTGAGCTCCGGACGTCCGATTGACGTGCCATCGACTTTGTTGATTTCCTCTAAGTGAGACGGATCTTTTGGCTCACTCCGCCCGAGGTTTGGACGTAGGGGGAGTATAGTCGGTTTGGTTTTTCCTTAAAAATCAATCGGGCCCCTAGGACGAAAAAGCCAATAACTCTCAGATCGGGCGTCCGATTGACGCGCCGTCTGCGATGTTGAGTTCCTGTTGACGATACAGAACTTTTGGATACATCATCCTCGTACTTTGTGTCAGTTGATGTATCAACCTCTCGGCTCATGGAGCGGACCCTCCATAACGATCTTGCTGTGTGCGGGAACCCTAGTGCTGGCTGTGACTTCGACGACTGTGCGGAGATCCTCAGTGGACCGCGATGACGACTGTGCCGAGATCCTCAGTGGACTGCAACGACGACTATGTAGAGATCCTCAGTGGACCGCGAAGACTACTGCACTCAGCGATCCTACGTGGATCAGTGCTACAGATCTTGTGTGGATCCGATCCTGTGTGGGTCAGCGCTCAGCGGTTCTGTGTGAGCCAGTGCCTACAGGTCTTGTGTGGGCCCGATCCTGTGTGGGTCTTTGCGGGGGTTAGTTACCTATTGATCCTGTGTGGGTCCGATCCTGTGTGGGTCATTGCGGGGGTTAATACCTTTCGATCCTTTGTGGGTCCGACGACTTAGATAGATCAGTGATCATCTTTATCGTCATACGAAGAAGTATACATGTGTGAGCTGAATCCTATGTTACTCTCCTTTTTGTATTGTGTTGAACTATCCTGTGTGGATTTACTGTTTACTCTCCTTTTTGGATTGCGTTGTGCTATCCTGTTTGGATTTACGTTTTTCTTTCCTGTGTGGACTGGGTTGTGCTTGGGCTCGGATGTTGGAGCTGAACGGGAATTGATGACTTAGGTATATGTATGGTCATATACCTAAGCATGGTCGGTTGTTACTTCGTGATTGCATCTTTACTTTGTGGTTTATCCTTTGTGGATTTCGGGAGACCTTCGGGGGTCCCGAGGTCCCTACTGATTAGCTTATACTCACCCCTTCACGGGCTTTGCCCACACTTCATTGTGTTGGTTGCAGATGAAAGACATCGCTGATCGTGGTGGAGGATTGCCGAGCAGGACGGTACCTGGAGGTGGACCACTGGGCGGGACGTACTCGGAGCAGATGGCTGGACCGAGGAGCTGTGGAGGCTATCTGTGCTCACCCTTCAGCTGGGACTTCCAGACGACGGCTTGACGCTGCGGCTTTTCTTTTCAGTTGCTGTTTTCCCCTTTCAGTTGTACTTTACAGTTGGGCTTGTATTTCCGGCCCCTTTTAATTTCAGCACAGCTTGTTACAGTTTTTACTTAGTGTTTACTTTTCCGCTTTCTTACTCTGTGGTGCTTGTTTACTTTTCAAAGGCAATGTCTTCCCTTTTTCTGGGATTTACGCCTTGGTGCTAGTATCCAGCCCCTGGCCTATGGAAGGTGGGCTTGGGGTAGTCACGGCGCGGGCCCCGAGGACGGGTCGTGACAACTCACCCTTAGTAGCAACTATTTCCACATAAAGGGTAAGAGTGTAATCCAATGAGAATCATCAATGGTATTCAACAAATAGACAAATACTGAGTCCAAGGAGTTTCTTCTAATGTAAAAATTCGTTAAGAAATGTATGGATCCGATGGGATGTAACCATGGAAACTACATTTCAATGTTTGATACAAGGAGTGTATCTATGGAATCCTGTAATAATAATTAAGGGATCTTATAGTTTCATACCAAGAATCCAACCATTGAAAAGGATCGAGTTCCTAGGTATGTCTCACCCAAGGCAACTGGCATCCTTGAGTCTGAATGAAATCCTTGAGTATCCAAGGCATTCCCCTAGGAATCTAAGAGATAAAACTAGTCAATCCATAATATAAATATTTCAAGGTCCATGTTCATAAAGAGGCACTTTACAATTAATTTGGTCATGTGATAACTAATACATAAGAAATTTCACTGGTTCAAACCTTCCCTTTAATTAGTTTCATGATGCAAAGTAGCTTCCAAAATTTTAATTAAAACCATGTTTGTCAATATAAATTAATAATTTTTATGATGATTCCTTCCATGAACATGGAAATTTGTGCTATAGACATTAAATCAATCATTCCATTACATTTAATAAGGCCAAGGAATATACTTATGTAAGCTTTCTATAATACCATTTGAACGAATTACATAAATTTAGGTGCATAACTTAGGTATGTAAAGTGGAATTGATAAGGAAATATCTGTTAAAAATTTCATGATTCAATAATAAAATAATATAAGGATGCTTACTATTAGTATTTTCAATCTCGGACACACCTGAATGGTGGCTCAAAAGTGTCAAAACACCAAAATCCCAATTATGGAATATCACCCAATAGGGGTTGTTGGGAGTTGTAGACACAACCACCAACAACCAATAAAATTTATGGAAGGGCTATTACTATATGATTCTAATGACTATAACCATGGAATATAAATTAAATAAATGACACCCTATGAAATCGGTGGGCCCCACATGAAAATTCAAAAATCAACGAACTTGAGGGATGAGTAATTGACCAACCACCTAGAACTTGTAAAACTCTCCTCCTCTATTATTAGTCTCTAATTCGGATTGAAATGTTGTAGATATAGGAGAAGATTCAAAACCCTTACACAATGATAACTATGTCGAGAGCAATAGAGAAAAAGAAAAGATCAAATGGACTTGAGTTCTTACAGTTCCACATGAAACGTGAAAAACAGAAGCTCGAATAGATCTCAGATGAAGGAGATTCCTTAATACCAAGGATAGGCCTTTAAAAATCTCTAAAATGTGAGAAATGGAGGTTCATCCCACTATAAATAGGATTGTATAAGAAGGAGGGGTAATTAGATCATTAAGGGTAAAATAGTAAAAATACCCAAAAAAATAGCATGAACATGGTTTGGTCGAATAGTCTTCCAAAGAATGTGGAAACCATGCACAGACACCTATATGAAGGTTTGTATCACATGATTAGGTCAAACAGTTAGATCTTACTATGTGTCCAAATTACATGGTTTCCTCTAATAGTTTGATAGGCCCATTTCCCCCAAAGGGATGGGTTCTAGCTTTGAACAAGACCCAGAAACCCTTGGGACCTTTGTTAACTCATTAGGCATCCAAATTAGGTCTAAAATAAATAATTAATCTGAAATTTAAAGCATCCATACTGAAGTGAAAACCCATGTTCATACACTCATCCATCCTTAAATTAACTCACCCTTGAGTTCACCTTCAATGGGTAGTGATACATTGTACAAGAAAAACTCTGGTTATTAGGCACTAACATTAGCCTCCCACTCCCAAGTCTCATCCTACACATAGTTGAGCTACCATAGTACCTATACCAGTGTGATAGACTGGCCTCATAGATCCTTCATGGTCCAGTCAACGATGCATACTAGATACTCCTCAAAGGTAGAATGTGCATCTAACTCAACATCCTTTGGATCAAAGGTATGAGATGGGTTGACATGATATTGGTGAAGCTACGAAACATGAACAATGTTTTGTATGGCATGGTATCTTTGAGGTAGTAGTAACTGATAGGCTATAGGCCCAACTGTCTCAAAAATCTCAAAAAGCCCTACGTAATGAGGTGAAAACATCCCTAACACCTTAAACCATCTATTCCCTAACATGAGTGATACCAAAGGAAAAAAAAATCCCTAACCTCAATTTATAGAGGTTGTCAGTAGTGATCGACATATGATTTTTTTCTAGACTGAGCAGAATACCTACACTTTCTGATCAGTTGTACTTACTCTGAAGTCTCTTGCACGATTCAATAACCTAATAGTGATGACATACCTCCCTCTATCTATCACCAAGGTGAACATAATGGCATTTTATAAAAGGAATCAAAAGGATCCATTTGAGTAGTCACCTAAAATATTTTATTATTGGTTAAATAAATGAGAGATATATGAATCTCCCAAGAACCACTGAAATCAACGAAACATTCTCAAAGCATGTCCTCTAGAACCTGTATTGTTTGTTCTGACTACCCATCAGTCTGAGGGGAAAAAGTTGTTCTAAGAAACACATGTGCTCCAACAGATTTCTGTAAGCCCTTCCATAATTGTGAAGTGAAACGAGTATACCTATCTAAATTAATAGAAAGACGGACCCCAGGTAGTTATACTATCTCATGTACATAAAGTATTCTCAGTTCATCCCCTGGGAAAATCTCTCGAATAGTAATGAAGTGGAATGATTTTTTTAGTCGGTCAATAAGTATCAATACAGTGTCCCTATCCATTGAAGACCTAGGTAAGATGACTATGAAATCCATATCAATATCTTCCCATTTTAATTTTGGGACTGGATGCAACTATAATAAGCTAGTTGTTCTTTGGTTATATTCCTTCACCTGTTAATTGGTGGCAGACCCAATGATAAAGCCTACTTTCTAAAATTTCATCATAGTCCACCAATACTAGCATCTCATATCTTGATACATTTTAGAGATTAATGTTTGAAAATACCATTCAGAAGCATGGGACACATGCATTAACTCTTGTATCATATATATAGTAACCTAGACAGTCCTCTAAATACACAGGATGTCGTCTTTATCCACAAACCAATCTGGAGGTGGATCATCTATTGATATACACTAAAGGAGAATCAATCCCTAAAGATTTGAAAATTGTCTTCCCTTAACCTTATCATGGAGGGAAGAGGTAACTATTAGGATTTAGAGTTAATAATGCTCATTAAATTTACAAAACTCTAGATGTATCCCAGAAGATAAGTTCATTAACTTCCATTCATCACAGGCTCCCATATGACATGTGCCCAAGTTTTCTGAATCAGCGCTTTAGTTACTACATTTTTCTTCCAAGCATATAAGAAAGCTCGAAATCAAAGGACTAAAGGTTTTTGACCCATAATCTCTATTGAAGATTCAATTTACACTGCAAAAATATACATTTGAGTCTCTTGTGGTATTTATACACCACAAAGAACTCAAACAATAGAGAGTTTCCCCAGTAGTGTAAGGCATGTAAAACTGTTGTTATCTCATGGTCATTCATTGAGTAATTTATCTCATGAGGCCTCAACTACCATGATTTTTAAATAATGAATACTTCCTCCTCGATAATCACATCCCCTATTCTGATTCCTGATGCGTCATTGAAGATGATATAACCTCTTCTAGGCTCTCTAAGAATCAAAATAGATGTTGAGACAAGCCTCCCTTCCATCTCCGGAAAGGCTTTCTCGCATGCTTCAGATCACAAAAACTTAAATAACTTCATTTTAAGTTTAGTAAGAGGTAAATAAATGCATGATAATTCCCATATGAAACACAAATAATATTCATCCAACCCCATGAAATTCCATATATCAAAAACATTCTTGGGTTGCTCCTAGGAAACAACCATACTCACCTTTTCTTGTTCAAATAAGACTCCCAATTCTGAGATAATAATACCTAAGAAGTGAATTTTTTTGATATTGAAGTGGAACGTAGAAAGTGTAGTATAAAGGTGATTCTCTCTCAGTATATTGAGAATGATCTCAAGGTGATTGGCATGGTCTCTATGAGTGTGATAAAACACAAATATTTCATCCACAAATATAGTGATAAAATAATCTAAATAGGGGCAGAACACCATATTCATTAATGCCATAAAAACCAATGGAATGTCGGTAAGACCGAACGACATAACTAGGTA
Source organism: Viscum album (assembly GCA_963277665.1). Lineage (NCBI taxonomy): Eukaryota > Viridiplantae > Streptophyta > Magnoliopsida > Santalales > Viscaceae > Viscum > Viscum album. The sequence continues at coordinate 136,773,581 of OY728162.1, forward strand.
CTCATATAAACTATACTTACTTTGAAAAGATGTATGATGGTATAAATCTCCCCTTTTTATAGCCCTAGCTCTAGTCAATTTTAGAGAAGACCCTACCTCCTCGGAGCTGGTCAAAGATATCATCTATTCGAGTAATTTCATACTATTTTTTACTAAAATATGGTTCAACCATTGATAATCCATTCACAAACAAAGGATATCATCTACACTATTTGTGAAAAGTATAGAAAACACCCAAGATGAAGTGTTTGTCCGTAACAAACCTTTGGACTCAAAGTCCTATAACTACTGCTTGATCTCTTGGAGCCAATTATGTGTCATTTTATATAGAGGAATTCGTACAAGAGCTTATCCCAGAACAATATTGATTATAAAATATACCTCCATATCAGGAGGTAATCCATAAAAAGTTGTCTGAAAAAAACATCCCTCAAATGATCTACTACTATATGGAATTTATTCTAGCCAAAACTATGATCCTCTATGAAGAGATTAGAAATATGAGAAGTTACACCACCTAGCCAATGATGTTATTGTCTGGATATGCTATAATGGACATTAAACTCACCATTATGTAGATAAATTCTAGCCTCTAGTGATGTAAACAATACCCTATGATGATAGTAGTATACAAAGGCATGATACAGAACCAAGAAATCCGTCCCAAGAATGGAATCGATGAATTCCATCATAAGAAAAAATTGTTCCCACGAGAAGGGGTAACTGCCTACCATAAGGGGACAATCCTTACACTAGTGTATACCCTCTGATCATACCGTTAATAGTGTATCTAGGGTCATTAGACCACAACAACACTATATTTACAGCCAATAGATTTTTATGATAGATAAAGACTTAATATAGTGTAAATAACCTATATCAAATAAAGAAAATACAATAGTGGAGGCAACTAGAATAGTACTTTATACTATATACGGTCCCACATCCTAATCCTTGAGTATCATCCATAAAGCTTGCATCTAGATGGATCAATGGCCCTAACCAAAAACAAAACTACCATGATCAAAAAATACTTTTCTAGTTCTTCTAATAGTCAAGGATCTAGCTACCATGTCTATGACCTCCTCTTCATCCAGTCCTACTAGTTCTACTCCATCTCCCTACCTAATGAAGTAAAAAATTATCTTTCTCTTAATGGTGGAGATGATACAGGTCCTCTTCAACTTGAAGCTGCTTTAAAGGTCTGACGAAAATGTTGAAGATTCCCCATATGGCTGTAAAGTCAGTACTCGAGTGTTTCTTTATGACACTGAGCCATTAGATACACTATATGTCCACAATTGTGACCCAATATAGAGATACCTACATGGGTAACCTAGTTTCCAATACACTAATGATAAACATTGAGGGAATGCTCTGTTCCACTGGAAGAACTACTATTCTGACATTGAACTGGTCCTCTATACCTGGTACTGTCAGAGTCCCTCATGATGCATTCAATGATAAGTGAGTAATTTACTATTTCATAGAAATTCTATTGTAATAAATCATTCACCTTAGCATGGAAGGCATGCTAAATCCCCTCCTCGAAGCATCTAGCACACGAAAACTCATCACTATCTATATTCAGTGCAAAGCACTGCAAATCTTTGAAATGAAATGAATACTCCATATAATAAATTGAACCCTTACCTATATGCATGAAATCTTTGGATATATCAACTATAAACTTATAAGGATTTAACTGATCCTAAAAGGAATTGTGGAAATAAACCCATAACATGCCTGGATGACGGCCATCCATGGTAATCACATCCCACCAGCGCTTGGCTGAATCACGAAGCATCTAAGTAGCAAGGTTGGCCCTCTCTTCTGGAGGTGTCTCCATATGTTCAAATATAGATAGGGTGGAATATATCCAAGATTAAATAGCCTATGGACTTCCATCCCCCAACATGGTAGGAGGATCTTGCAGCTGAAACTCATGAGTCAGATCAGTCATCGTAGGTACAGCTTGTGGAGCACCATATATGGACTACATCAGACAAAGAAAAATATCACATATTTCACAACCAGTGCTCAAATAACGTATATAAGGTGGTGGAACTCAGGGTGGTAAATAATACATCTCAATGCCCACAATGTCTCGATCAAGGTCATCGCCACATTCCTAGTGTACGACACAAGGATGTCGTGGAAACATTGGTCAAAAAATTCCAAGGATACCCCTCATAAAAAACATAGAAACATAAATATATCATCACTAGTGAATGTTGAATATAATAAAACTCACTACAAAAAGAATACTACCCCAACTAACCACTTATATGACCATGTATCGATAAGTTCTCAGTTATAAATTTTAGGGGTTCCAATAGATGAAGGGTCAATAGTACCTTACCTCATCATTAACATGAAACCATTGCATTTCATTTAACATTTAATTATTTGGTTCACACCATTTCCCTTCATAAGCATAAAAATAAGTGATAATGATGTGAAACCATTCCACTTTTATGTTTTCATTTTCTTATAACTTATCTTAGATTTAATTTTAAATTAGTTTTCTATCCCAATGAGTCAGGGACCATCCTTATTATCACTGATATTACCAACCATTTGAATCTATAATTAAATACTTGATTTGGTAAATTACTCATTCCATCCAATGAGGGATCATGACACCTCATCAATTGAAATAGGAAATCACTCAATCACAGCCACAGAAGCTGCAAAATCATACTATAACTACCATATCATCACTCAAAGATCACAGGTATATCAAGCAATGAAAATTAGTGAAATGAATCTATATGTCATGGAAATTTGCATGACATGTAAATTATTGGTGCCTACTATGATGAATGTAACAATGCTTCTTACCCTCGTATCATCAGGCCATGGATTAAATAAAATCACAATCATAAGAAAAATCAACAACACCACATAGCATGTGAATCTTCCAATGGTGAAATGATATAAAATATAATAAGAAAATGTATAATAACAATTATAATCTAAGAAACACTAAATTTAACCTAAAAATGGGTTTTTGACACCGAAGAGTGGCTTATGACCAAGTCCCAAGAATTATTAATATATAGAAGATTGTTTCAAAATTGTAAAAAATGAAAGCATCCTTCATTGATACCACTTTGTGACGTCCTAGAGCAAAATTCAACTTAATAGGTGCCCCGGGCCGAGTGAGCCACAAGGCCACAAGCACATCATCCCAAACACCATAGGCTTGTGATTAGAAGTGAGGGCTTCGGGTGTGTCTATGGGTATACTACTCCCTCATTACCGAAGTGTATCATAGTAGATAATTATAAATAAAGGTAAATAGAAGAATCCAAGAGTAAATAGTATTTAAATTTTAATGGTAAAAAAATAACAATTCAAATAAATTGAATAAAATACAATAGATGGTGATGATATATGTCACATCGCTAGAAAAATAGAAAAAATGGATATAAAGTAGCACGAATACATGAAACAATCCAATATAGAAAATGAAATACATAAATTATCCCAAGAATCCTGAGCTACCACTCAGTCATCCACTACCATCTCCATCCTAACACAGGAAGCAATCGAGTTTCTAATGCATTATGATTCCCTCAATCCACACCTTCATATATGAAACCTACCCTGGGTACCAAACGATGCTCAGAGAGGGTGTGAGAAAAATCATAGTAGGCCACCACCAACAATGTGTATAACATATGGCATTTGTAATAGAAATTTAATAGTGTGAAATCATGCATATATAAAGTAAACTAGTATAATGTAACTAAATTTCAAGTACCTTATTCATCCCTCCTCTAGTGTATGAACATGTAACTCGTTCATTAATTATGTAATAACCAATTTATATTGACATGTCACATGATTCATAACCATAACTAACATCAACTCGTGATAGAATAAATAGTGATTCTTACAAGAAGTAACAATGCATCCGTGATTGATAACTAAATAGAAAGTGGTTTCAAGGTGATCACACAGGCAACCAAAACCTCAGGGGTTTTTTACTCAATAATAACTGAGTTTTTCTAAGGGGTAACAATGTCATCCAAGGAGAAAAATACAAGGAATTCTTTAATAATACACCTATCGAGTCTAAAGAGTTTCTTCTAAGGTAAAATGGGGAGAAGAAATGACTGGGCTAGACAGGTTGCTACCATGGCCCCCGCTTGTCAATGATGGTTCCAAAGAGTGTATCCATGGAATCTTGTAATAATAATGATGAAACATATGGTGTCATACCGGGCATCCAGTGGTGGAAAAGGATTGGGTTCTCGGGTAGGTCACACCCAATGAAACTGATATCCTTGAGTCATAATGACGTCCTTGAGTACCCAAGGCATTCCCTAGAGAATCCATGAGTTAACATGAGTCATACCTTCCTATAAAGATGAAATGGTTCATATGTATAAAGTGTATCTTTTCATTTAATTTCTTGTAATTAAAATTTTCATATGATAACTATGCCATTAACAAATTAACTTGATTCAAGTCTTTCCTTTACTTAGTTTTACAAGGCCATGTAGCATGAAACCTTCATATTAAAACCATGTAATTCAAGTTAAATTAATAAGGTTCACTCTTCTACCTTCCAAGAACATGGAAAGGTGTTCTACGGAAGTGAAACCAATTATTCCTTTACATTTATAAAGTTCAATTCATATACATAAGTATGCTTTCCATAATACCATTTTAATGAATTACTTACATTTAGGAACTTACATTAGGTGGGTCAAGTGGAAGTGATAAGGCATAATTTGTTCATGGTTTCATGATTCAATAGGAAATTAATATAATGAGGCTTACCATTAGTGTGTTCAAGCTCGAAAAAACCTTAATGGTGGCTCAAAAGTGTCAAAACACCAAAATCCCAATTATGGAATACCACCAGACATGGGGTATTGGGAGTTGTGGACCAAACCACCTACAAATAATTACATTTATGGAAATATCATGACCATAGGGTTCTATTGAGTATACGTATGGAATATAAATCTAATAAAATTCACCATATAAAATTTTTGGGCCCACACAAATATTCCAAAATCAATAGACTTTATGGATGAGTTATAGACCACCCCCTTGTACTCATATAACTCTACTCCTCCAAAATTAAAATTTAAATTGGATAAGAATAGATTAGATCTGAGAAAATATTAAAAATTATTACACCTTGATAAATAGATCTATTTCAAGAGAGATGAATAATGGATCAAATGGACTCGAGTACTAACCATTGCACATCCAAAGTGACAAACGGAAGCTCTGACAGATCCTGTATGAAGGATATCTCTTTATCCCTAGGTTAGGCCACAACAAATCTCCAACATTTGAGAAATGTAAGTTTATCTTTCTAGAAATAAGATATGGGAGGGAGGGGTAATTATATCATAAAGGGTAAAATAGTAAAATTACCCAAAAATTATCATGTGCTTAGTTTTCCAAACCGTGCATAAACCATGAACATGCACCTATAGGAAGGGGTGTACCGCACGGTTTTATCGCATGGATTGAAGAACTATGCACTAACCGTGTGAGTTGGATCTTCTTGAAAATGAAAAACATCTACACTATTAGACTTTATCATGTGTAAAAACCACACAGTTTCCTCTAACTATGTGATAATAGTGTTTCCTACTAAATTATGAGTTTTGGGCTCCTTAAATTCTCTGGACACCCTTGGGACCTTCTCAAACTCATTTAGAATTTATATTAGATCCAAAATAAAGATTGAGACTAAATTTTAAAGGATTTATACCTTATTGAAAAACCACAATCATTTAGTACCGTTGAAAATATATTTTATATTTCCTAGTTTTTAGAAGATGATAATTTTTTCCTAGTAGTATATTTTTTAGAAGCCGAAGTAGATCAATGATGGACTCTTATCAATAATATGAGAAATGTGGTGAAAATTTACACCTTTACATGGGAACATTTTAAGGTATTTTTAACGAGTATTTGATCCAAAATAATCAGAAAAAGAAAATTGAAATGGAATTTAGAGAGGTAAAGAAGAAGGATGAAGAATCCATTAGTACATATATAAAATTGTCACAATACTTTCAAGGTATGATTTTGATTTTATCATTGTTCATGATAGAAAATTTTACTAATTCTTTACTAGATTTAGATAAATACATCAAAAAGAATTGTCTCTATGATACATTTATATCTATCATAAAATTGTATGATGTTATCTTTAGTTAGAATTATAATTTATATATTCTTAGTGTTCTCATTTTTTTGGGTATAAAAAGTGAAAGATGGAAATTCAAGGAACTTTTTATAATAAAACCCATAGAGAAAATTGAATTAATTTTCCTTCATGTCAAACATGTGGAAGCAAGGATGGAGGTAATTTTTTATGGGGTCTTGTAAATATTTTAACTATATAAAATATGTCCATCAGGAAAAATAATGTTGAACCGATGGTAACATTCAATTTATTGAAATAAACATTTAAAATTCTCAACTGAGTCTTCCACACACACTCCAATTCTATAATTTCAAGGATTATGGAAGTTACACCAATAATTGCCAATATTTTATTGTTAAAAAAATCGGTGTTAATAACCACTTAAGACTGGAAAATAAGAGAAAACTCATATGATCACAACTGGTGATGTGGGTCATAAAAACAAATTAGTGAAATGTACACTTACAAAAAACCATAGCATTGAAAATATATATTTTTATTCTAGTTAAACCCAGTATTTTATATCTAAATAATTTGATAAAGGTATAAAATCACCAACTCATTTATTATATATTGAGTTATTTGTTAAAACATATAATGGTATAATGATAAAAGAACAATTCTATAGCTCCTATCTAACAGACATTTAATAGAATATAGGTCCGAAAAATATTGTGGTCATCCATCTAGTTAAATTTTATGTGATATTGGTAACAGATTAGATCTCACTATATGTTTTTTATATATATTTCTATGGAAGAAAAGTCGTTTTTATTATTTTGAATCAACTTATGATCATCTTTTTGTGTAATAATTAAAATGAACATCCATGGAAGATACTTACTTTTTATGGTCCTTACTACCTATTCATGAAGTCTATTTATATAAAATGGTTGGAGAGAAACTTAAAAAAAGATATTCCAATTTTTTGAATTATTATGAGGTATATATTGAGGTATTTCTTAGTCTTCCTCTTAATTGTGATGTTGAGTTTTCATTATAAATCATACATGGGTACCATGACTATTTCAAAAATCATATATAGAATGGCCCAAATTGAGTTTCAAGAATTGAAAAACCAAATCCAGGAGAAACGTGAAAAGGGTTTCATACACCCTAGTGTGTCTCCATAGGTCACACCTATTCAATTTATTAAGAATAAATATCATTCAATTAATGTTTTTATTTATTATCAAGAACTGAATAATATCATTATCAATAAAAATTATCCTCTAACTCATATTGATGATTTTGTTTTAAATTTCCAGAATATAAATAATTTTCCATGGTTAAACTTCATTGTGGATATCATTAGTCAAGGTTAAAATTATTAGATATATCCAAGACAACCTTCTATACAATATATATATAATATTAATTTTTTGTGACTTCATTTATACGTACCATTTATACTGTAGTATAGGTGGATCTAATGAATTTCATTTTTATAAAATAACTTCATTGGTTTTTTATTATATTAATATATTTTATTCTCATATAGTTTAAGAGAAAGGAATATCATATAGGGAATTTTTGGATTTTACTAAGGACCCTAAGGAATGTATGTTGTATTCTAAATTTAACAATTGTAAATTTTAGCTACATAATGTATCATTCCAAGGTAATATAATCTAAAGTGAGTGTATATTTGTGGATTATTCAATTAAATATGTTATTAAACAATGTATATTTCCAAACACAGTACCTGGGATACATAGTTTTCTTTAGTTTTTAGAATACTACTGATGCAAAGATATTTTTTAAGATTATGTAATCCAATAACTATGTTTACGATGATGGGATAATAGTTCCTTTAGACAAAAGATTGTGAGGAAAATTTAATGGAGCTAATAAGAAGGTTCGTTAACACACCAATACATAAACCTATAGTGGAAAGGTGTTTTTAATCATTACTGAGGCATAAAATATGTTATTAATATGAATCATTATATAGAATGATGTGGTTATAGCCAATGCCTAATGCTAATTGGATGTTTAGGATCCAAATTTCATAACCCTTGATTTGGTGTATAAAGAAGTAATTTTTAAAATAAAAGATGTAGGTTTTGTATTTATTGTTAAATTTTTGATAGATATACAAATCTTATTAAATATTATGGATTCATAATACACTTTGTCCATGGGAACACGAACAAGGTGGTTGATTGTTTGAGTCAGAAATACGATGATAATTTTTTTATGATGAGGATTTAGAGAGATTCGATATTTATGGATTTTTAGAAGATAGATATTAAAATCTTTAGGAATGGGGATAGATTTTATTATTAATGTTAAACCAACATTCCATGCGAGGACTAAATATGAGTAGATGAAGGATGTGGAATTTTAGAAGAAGGTTAGAAATTTTACTGAGTTTAACAATGATTATTATAGAATGATAAGGTTCAAGAGTTGAGTTGGTGTCTCATAAATACCATACATTATTAGGGTTCTATAGGATGGATCTAATATTTTATACTTCTATATTCATTCTGGAATTAAGAATATGCTAGAGATATAAAAGAGTTACTCAGGTGGGATAACATGAAAATGGGTGTTCCTGATAACATATATCGATGTTTTGTATATCATAAAGTTATGTCTAGGAGAAAACAATTTAAGGGCTTTTTACAACTATTACCTAAAATAGAATCGAAATGGGAAATAATTACCATAGATTTTGTTTTTAGACTCCCCAAAACATATACAGGGAACAATTCTACTTAGGTTGTAGTTAATTTCCTTAAGAAATAGATTCATTATTATAATATTAGATAATATTTCCCCCTTGATCAATATTTATGGATACACTTTAAATAAGGGGTTTGGATACATGAAGTATCTCTTTTTTTTGTATCTGAACAAAATATGAGGATTACCTTAATGATATTGATAATTCTTCATCCAACTCAACTTATATAGTTGAGGATTAGTACTCTATATCATCCTCTAAAAAATGTTCATTCTCAGATAAAAAATTAAAACTATAAAAGGAATATTGAGTACATTATAATTTTAATTCAAAGGTGATTTTGATCAACACCTACCATTAGATTAATTTTCTTACAATAATAGATTTCACTCATGGATTCAAATGGATCCTTATGAATCTTCATAAATATGGAAGTGTTGAACTCAAACATGCTAGGATGAAATTGGTTAATGAAAAATATTAGGACATGGAAAGTCATAGGAAATACTAGATAATATTTTAGTCATTTAGTATTACATGAAGTTAGTTCAATTTTGATAGAAGAGTTATGAATATTATCATCGATGAGATATAGAATTCAGTGTTGGTGATAATTTATTCCTGTAGAAATATATTTGGAAAAAGGTTATGAAATTTGGAAATAATGGAAAGGTTATCCCATGATATATAATTCCCTTTGTGATAATTTATTTCATTTGGATAGTTCCCTATAATTTGGTGCTTCCTCAAAACCACTCTCAACTTCACAATGTGGTCAATGTCTCTCTCATGAGGTACTATGTACCTAGTCCTTCATATGTAGTGCACTCAATCGTTATACCACTAGGCCGCGATATATATTATGATGAAAAAATGGTATATATCCTTAATTAAAGAGATAATTTGTTGAGAAAAAAATACACTCACCTGGTCGACATTTTTTTGTGAAACCATAAACATAAAAATGATATATGGGAAACTAAAGATGTGGTGAGGCATATGTATCATCATTTTTTCATATAAAAATGATGAAATTTCCAAGGAAAAAATCTTATAAGGGGGTAGAATGTAACACCCATGGATTTTATGATATATTTCCCTATAAATAAATATTAGTTAATTAAATTATTTCTTCACACATGACATAATGTTTAAAAGAACAGTGATATACTATAAAATAAATTTTATTGAATGTGGTTGTTATCGCCTAGACATTAGATTGGAGGTCATGAGTAGTACAAACTTTATAATGAATAATTTTGGTTTACATATCTATAAAATTAAATAATTTGTTTTTTATAGGTTATATATTAAAATTAAATCATTTAATGGTAAAAAATATATTTTTATAAAAAGCTGTTTTCATTTGTGCAATGTATTTTAATTTTAATAATTATTATTAATCTATAATGATGATTTTTTTAGTTAAATGTGCATAAAATTTAATAAATAACATATTTTAACATTAATCGAATAGTTTTTACATGGATTGGAATTAAGGTACACCATGTTTTATGATTAAAAATTCATTATACTAAAAAGGATTTTGTGACATTTTGTGAACCTATTTTAAAATAAATTTTATCCACTTATAAAAATTGAATCATGTAAAATTTATTCAATATTTTTATTTATAATAATTAATATAATTTTATTAGTTAAACTATTAATTTTTTCACAATTTATTTTAAAAATAGATAAAATATTATTACCATTGTGAGAGTTAAAAAGGTTTTATGAGGGGTTAAACTAAGATATAAGGGTAATGATTAGACAAAACACTCGATATAATTTTCATAGTCATGTAATTTATACCATATTATTTATATATTTTAAATTTTGTCATTTTTAATCCACTTGACTAGATTATAAAATTATTATAATTTAATCTTTTAAAAAATCTAAGTGTGACCTTCCCCACCCATATAAATGGTTTCTACTTTTCATCACTTCATCAAAATTCATCATCCTTCTAGATTGGTAACTATATAAACTAATATACTTCTAAAATATATCACCATGTCCTAGATATCATTGTTTGATAATATTACCACCCCTTTAAAGATTAATTTTTAAGTCAAATGAGGTTTCTTAATGAAGATGTATAACTCCTAACCAAGTACATTCAATTTTATTTCTTCTTATTACTCCTATAAATAATATGTATCCATTAAAAAATTAGGAATTAAATATCTTCAATAAACGGAATTTTCATTATGATGATGAATCATCCTTTTTCAACCTTCTTTCAATAAAATGGGAAATAAAAATATCATTTGTGCATATGTGTGGACCATCACCTCCACGTAGCAATGTTATTGAATTTCTGTCCCCAAAATTCATGATTGGTTATTATTATAAAAATAGTGTTTTTATATTATAGTTATGGAATTATAATTATTATATATTTATAAAAAATTTCATAACTTCTTACATTTAAAATCCTATGAAGTTGATAATTTCACAGGTGTGTATGTGTGGAGTACCACCTCCACGCAATGATGTGATACATTATTCATCACTAATTTATATGAATAATTATAAATTTTTATATGGTGAATAAATATTATACTTAGGTTATGATTAATATTTTTAATATGATGAAACCATCACCAAATTAAATGTATGGGAACCATCAAATAGAAACATGCATGGAAAATTAACCAGATTTCCCATAAAAGTTCATTTTAATAAAGAAACGGTTAATAAAAGTTTAATTTCAAATTAAAATGAATTGATATATAGTATGATATTTATTAATATTGTTTTATAATATATTTATAATAATTATTTATTTATTATATAGTTTATTTGAATGCGTACCAAGCAGGATGGGACATGAGGTATGGGTTTACGTTACAGTCTCATTTCCTTTTGGGATTATCTACACTAAATTTTAGTTGAGGGAAATTATATGGATATTAAAATTTAAAACCCAACAATATTTCATTATGATGGTTATTTATGATTATTTTTTAGTATTATTATCATTTTTATCTCCTTGGTTCTTAATATTATTGAGAAATGGGTTTTAAAGAAGAGTTGACCTTATTATCACTATGGTCGATGAATGTTTTCTTCCATGTCTATAATATTAAAAATCATGTTATAAAAGTTCTTATCTAAATTATAAATTTATTTAAATGGTTATTTTAATGATATTTTACTTCATTTTCAATATATTAAAAAAATAATATTACTAATAAAATTCCAAAAATGTTGTTTTTTTAATTTTTACAAAAGATAGAAAGGAATGTTTTATTTATAAATATACAAATTGGAAAAATTTTCTGACATCAATATTGTTATTTACATTGAATATTCCATAAAAATTTTCCTTTATTATTTTGAAATAAAATTATTTTCTTTATATTAATGGAATATTTAGTAAAAATGATATAAAAATAAAATGTTATTTTGAAATGTTTTCAAAGAAGGGTTTAAATAATATTTTAAATGAATTTTTCATGTATATAAATATCCTAAAATGATTGTTAAAAATAATTAGGCATATGATCGTATAATACCATCGACATTATTTCGTTATATTTATTATGATTACTGTTATCTAAGGATGATCCTATAAAACCCATTATTTTCTTAATGGTTAATCAAGTTATGATGAATTGTTTATGAAACCCATTTTTTCTATGTGTTATGTTATGATGAAATATATTAATGTTTTTTTAAAAAATAATTTCCAGGGATTATTATATGATGAAATGATGAATTTTTTAAGATATTATGGTTTCCATAAGTATTTTTTTAATATGTGATGGGTAGGATCATAATTATATATCTCTCTAGTGCATTAGGTAAAGGTGGATATCACATGAGATTAAATGGACTGTAATGGTGAGTGAACGAATTTAGTAAGGGAATATGTTCACCATGATTGTATTGGGAGAGAACATTGACTATGTAAAATATGGAATAGAGAATTTACTCATTCCACTATGATGGCCTTGGAAGTGAGCCATTACTAAGGAAATGATTTCTTATTCTTATGTATTTTTCAAAAACTTATGTCTTATGGTAATGATATGTTATCATAACTCATGGATAACTATTGTTAATCCCATATACTTTTGACATATGTCATTTTAAATTAAAAACCTTATTCCATTGTTTATTACAAATGATCATTGACAAAATGGGTATGATTATTTTAATTTATGATCTTGTTCACAAACCCATATTCTTATCTTATAATCACTTATGATCTTTTATTGATATATCTTATGTTTAATCTTAATGATCACTTGATCTTACCATTTATTATTTTTACTTTCCCTAGGATAAGAAAATTGTGTTAAGTCTGGTATGTCTCTAATGTAAACCAGATGAGAAGAAAAATATGGGATATAGTTAATATGTTTCATGAATTAAATCAATTGTGTAACAACCCTCAAAAGACACTAAACCATTACAGTTATAATGTATTTATAATTATATAATGTTTTATAAATATATATAAAATTATGCAATATTTATGTTTTTTATGTTTGGACTAGTTAATGTAGAGACCTGAAAAGTCTCAATTCCACCTATAAAAAATTCTACCATTATATATATAACACTTTGATACATTTGAATTATTGTTCCAAGGTTAAACACACCATTTTAGATCTAATAGATTAGTTAAAATTATCTTTTTGGATTATCTAGGCATACATTTACAAGATCAATCATGGAAATTACAGAGAACTCTATTCAAGCATAAATCTTGTATCGAATTACAATAAATAAGAAATATGCAAGACTAGAGTGTTATAACACACCCAATAACACTTCTAAAACACCATAAAAAATAGTCCAAAAAATGAAGCCACAATATATTCCTTTCTTCACAAAACAAATACCTTAAAAATATACAACCCTCAATGTTCTTCTTCCTTGAAAAACTAGTAAAAGGTCACTTTATTAAACCATCTCTAAAAATCCACGTATAAAAACTATCCCCACCATATTGATTTTCACCATTAAAAAGTTAGATGGAATGTTGATCAACTAACTATTTTATGGGAATGAAAACTACCCATGTGCTCACCACTATCTATAATAACAATATAATTCCAAAAATTTATAAAAATATGCATTATTATCATCTTCATACCAACCTTAACTATTGGAACACCACATCCCACAATCGTCCATTAAATTTTCCTAACCAGTTAACTCAAATAATGTTATCCCATAATCATACACTCATGTGAAGTCTATAATATAAAATCTAACCCAAAAATGAATTTTACAAAATAATTTATCACTAAGTCAATAATATCCCATTTCATGAATATTTTTAAAAAAAATTTAAAATGATATTTCTAGATATGACATCATGCCGCCATAATATCCTAATCACCCAATCCATTGAGTCAACATAACTAATTTGTGGAAAGTAAAATAGAACCTGAATTTCAAACTAGAATTTACCCAACTTGACCTATAAAGTGAGATTTATACAAATAATTATCCAAAACATGAAAAATAGTCCACCAAACCATGATAGAAATTACCAAATCCGTCTATGAAAACAAAATGCTATAATCACTCCTTATATCAACTTCAAAATGTTATGTCCATTTTCCCTGAAAAATATAGTGTATAATATATCAACTAACCAGTCATTATTTCCAATTATGAAAACCTATTCTTATATTCTAAAAGCACTCAAAATGAAATTCAATTATTACTTAAAATCCTCCCAGAGTACCCGAATCTCAAAATCCTACCATTAAAAATACAAGTCATCAAGAAGCATGAAGTATTTATGGATATAAAATTCATTACATTCTGAAACATTGTCTTTGTAAAAAAAAGTTTTCAAATTTCTAATAAAATACCATGAGATAACCTAGGATATCACTGCTAAGGATACCATTCAAATAATCATACACCGATTCAAATAACAATAAGTATTAACCCTTTCTATACCCACCACAATTTTAAACCATTAAATCCAAAATGGATTTGCAAAACATAACAATCCAATACACTAGAATAAAACAATATATAAGACACATAAAAACCTATAAAATATACTAGATTCTCTCTATACTACACAACTAGTTCAATAACCAATCTATTTTCATTGCACTACTCAATGTGCTCACACCTCCTTGAATGGGACCAAGGAAAACCAATAGAATGAAATTACCCATAAACCAAGGTCATTTCTGTGAACTAATGACACATTAACAATCATATAGGAACATAGTTCCACTAAGTGAACCCAACACAAATATATCACAAACCATACAAAGAATTTTAATGAACACCATTTGGAGACACCATTATAAAATTTTGTATAAATAGAAGATAGTGGAGTTCAATTTGGTTTGAATATTATGGATGGTGTTTAGAAGTACTCTTCAGTTTGTTATAATCCTATTTCCTTGGAGAATCATTTTTTATTGGAATTAGAGTAAATATTGATTCATGATGATAATTTCGTGGAATTAAAATTAATTATTTATATATATATTATCCCCAATGATAATTTTTACATTGAAATCGATCCCTAAATGTGGGTTTAACCCTAGGAACCAATTTTCAAGTGAATAAAAAACATTGAATGGTGTTGGGAGATGTTTTTCAAGGTGGTAGTGAGACATGAATTGTCCCATTATGGTTATAGATAGTATTCACCCCCATTTTCATATAGTAAGTCTTGTATAGTCTCAAATACTATGCAAAGTGACTGCACAACTTTAAAAACGCCACAAAAATTTGATTTGTTACCACAAACGCCCCGTTTCCTTCAACATTATGACTCCATATCTGGAAAAAGAGTTCATTGGTGATTATTTATGGATAATGGGATTCTATATTCATTTCCAATACCTAATAATATATGATATTTCAAATCATAAAGTTTTATAAAGCATTTCTATTTAATTATTTCAATATGTATGTTATATTTTGATTCATGCTTCACCAAACTTAAGTGAAAATTCATTATTGAAAATATAAATATAATTAAATTAATGATTATTTATATTTATTTACTAAAATTAATAAAATAAAATTTGGTAGTAACATTCATGTAATAGTTGAGAAATGATAAGGAATTCTATTCAAGTAATTCTTGGTCAAGAAAAAATATTTTGTTAATAAATTTGGTTTTAATATTACATATTTTCTATTTAAAAGTTTATTTAATATATTTTTGTTATTATGTTTCTGTTATTTTATTAAATATACAATTAAATAAATGACTAATCATTCATACATTTATTTTCAAATGGTTATAAAGTTGTACAAAATCATTTGATGGTAAAAATAGATAGTTTTTACAAAAATCAACAGTGCAATGTATTTTTCCGATTAATAAATTAAATTAATCATTATTTTTGATTTAATTTAATTTAATTTTGAGATAAAAAATTCAATAAAATAAATTAAAAATCATCTAAAGGTTTTAACTATGAAAGGAATGAGTATAAATACTTTTTTATTCCCAAAAATACATTTTTAAATTGGTTTTTATGTGTTTTGTGCTCAGATATTATAATTACGTTCTACCAAATATAGAAATTAAATCTTATAAAAGGGATTAAATATTTATAATCATCATATCAAAAAATTATATAAGATCAATTTCATTTTTTTTCATCAAAATTACATTCCTTGGTAAAAATTTGGCCACCATGGTAAAGGTAAAAATGGGTTAAAGAGTTAAAATAAAGAGATATGGATTAAAAAAATCACAAAAATAAATCATTAATTTTGTTCAGTATATTTAACCCTACATAACCTTATCTTATAAAATTTTATCTTTTTAGCAATTTCCCATGAGAGTAACTTTATTGTATTTTAATGCTATTAAATTTTATTAGGGTGTTAATCACCACACATGTAAAAGGGAATATTCTATTCTCACATAACCACACAACATGAGCACTATATAAAAAAATTATGTAACAAAATACATTACAAAACTTCCTACCCACATTATATAGATCCCTTCCATCCCAAAATACCCATCATTGAATCATTTTGATTTTTTTCCAATGAGATTATCTAAGGAAGATGTATATGTTCTTACTAATCATTTTCATGTTTGTTTCTTCTTAAACGTATAAAGAAACATAAATGACCATATTAAAATAATAAATTAATTATAATTACTATATTTAATTTTTTAATGGTAGAATCTTTTTGTGTCCCATATACATCATGTGGAAATTAAAATCGTTGTTCATTCATACGTATGAACTACCGTCTACAAGAAGATATATGTTTCATTTTTCATCACTACCACACATGGATAGTTATACAAGTGGATTTAATGAATATATATGTAATTTATAACATATTAATTATTTTTTTAATATAAAATATTATTTAAATTCATTTATTTTCTTTAATTTAAATATGAAAACATCCCTCATGCATATGTATGGATTACCATGTCTACAAAGTGAATTAATGAATTTTTCATCATCACCATAAGAGGATGGTTCTAAAAATGAATACACTGAAAAAAAAATTATGATATTTATGGGATGATTATGATTATAGAGATTATTGTAAATGTCCTAATATCAATGACTATAATTTCCATACTGAAACATATTTGAGAAACAAAAAATGCCAACAATCAAATATTGATTTTAATGAAGAATTATTAATAAGTGGATGATTAAAAATTATAAGGGAATTATTTATAGTAAGATAAGAGTTAATATTATTATATAATAGATTTATAATAAATTAAGTTTTTTTTATAAATTATTTTAGAGAATTTATGAAGCATGTTAGAATATAAGGTTATAGATTCTATTATAATCTCACATTCTATCAAGATTGCATATTTTTTGTTATTTCTTTTGTAAACCTAATATGTTTTCTCATTATCTGGTAATTTAATTTATTTCATCTATTAATTCCATATTTCTATTTCTGGTAGACAAAATGAATGAATAAATGTT
Source organism: Viscum album (assembly GCA_963277665.1). Classification (NCBI taxonomy): domain Eukaryota; kingdom Viridiplantae; phylum Streptophyta; class Magnoliopsida; order Santalales; family Viscaceae; genus Viscum; species Viscum album. Next base: position 136,791,396 of record OY728162.1, read on the forward strand.
TTTCAGAAAATTTGACTTTATTTCTCTTTTTTAGACTACTTTTCATCCATATATATGTTTTTAAAAATATAATTATAGAATATATTATATAATTTTAATTTGCTGAAATAAATGTAATTTTTTACTACATTTTTATTTATTTAAAAATGATTAAATGGAACCTTTTCAAATTCATTCCATTTAAATTGTTATTAGTTATTTAGAAAAATAAGGAAATACTGTTTTTTCATGCACTAGTCAATATTATTTCCCCACCATTATGAAAACTATTCATATAAAAATTCCATTTCATTTTTACATGGTTTATCAAAAAATATATTATTCTCATTCTTTTGTAAAATTTTAGTGTTTAAAATTTTCTAAAAAAAATTAATTTTTCTCTTGTTTTTTAAAGAATATTTCTTATGCTATTATAAAATTATTTTTCCTATATTCTAACATATTATAATGATTTATATACTTTACTTGAGATATGATCTTATTATTCCATCAAATTTATTTCAATGGATGCTTTATGATGATAATGTTTTCTTGATGTTCCAGGAACCCAATTTCTTTCTCATATGTTAATTAAACAATAAAGGAATTATATATGCTCTTTTATTCTTATGGTAAATATAATAATCGTTTATTATAATGTTATTGTTCGGTATTTTAAGGATCTCCAATGCATTGGGTATTGTTTTGTATCTCATTGTCTCAAAAGGGTACATGAGAATATTCTCCAAGCCCAATGTTGTATGGGATATTATCTCAAGCCCAAGAGGGTGGATGGGTGATTTTCCAAAGAATGAGGGGGTTCAAGGGTGATTATCCCAATATGAATAGGGTATATTAGTAGTTTTCCCAAGTCTAGGATGGTAAAATATAGTTAGTCCAATCCTACTATTTGGTGAATGTTATTTTGGGTATCCTTGGCATATGATTTATATATTTATTGGATTGGGGAGTGAACCCAATCCACTCTGGGACTCTTTCCACTATTATAGTATTGGTAGTGATCCATGAATAAGTAAATGGTTTTTTATTCTTTTGTTTAAAACGTAAAATTGTATCATATAATTATGATATTCCCTTATGGATCATGATTAATTATTCATGATTTTGTGTAAATATGACTCGTATTTATTATTATGAAAAGTCATTAAGCCATGACTCAAGGTTTATGGTTTATGAATTGTTAGGTATGACCTCATATGTCGTGATAATGTTCTCATACCCTTATGTTTATCTTATTCTCCCTTAATATCAGTTATATAAATATCACAAGTATATCATCACTGATAATCTTATTAGATCAATAGTGATGTAAATAGTTACTATAGGGGGTGTTAATAGCTGTTAAAATAACTAATGAAAAAACAATAAATGTTTATAAAATAAATATTTATAGTGAGTGATGTGTTATTGATATTAGCCTCTATATAAATAAAATAAAAAAACACAAATATTTATTGCGGTTCGGATCACAAAGATTTTATCTTACTACTAAGACTTCTTTAATACATGACAATATTAGTACCCACTATGAACCTCGTTTTTAAAGGTGTGAGATACTTTCTATAAAAACATCCCTTAATACGAACCCAAAAGAAAAACCAAGTCTTTCATAGTAACAAAACTTTATTCTATAACCTAAATTTTGATTGGGTGTCACATCCCAAAATTACTTATTTTTGTGGTGGAATAACCAAATAATTATTTCCATGATTTTGATTTGGAAAATCATAAACTATACTTGAAGAAATATGAAGAGAGGAATAAAATATTTCCAGAAGAAAACAAATTATAGAAAAATTTGAAGATAATAAATGATTTTGATGATGATAAAGCTTTATGATCATTGATCACTTTTTTGGAAGAATGTTGAATTTTGATGTTATTATGAAATTATTAATAGAGTATAGAAGTAGAAAAATTTTATTTATAGAATTAGATGAGAAATAATTTGTGTCAATGTTATATCACTATAAATGTGTCTAATGATATGTACTATAATTTTTGTATTCCCTCAAGTTGTCCTTAAAATCTATTAAAAAATATCTCTTAGGACTATGTACATGTCCAATTATTACATGAAACCTTTTTAGTGTATTAATAAAATAATTTAATCATTACCGTCATTTCTAAAAGCCACACTGAATAAAAAATAACAGTTATGCTTTTTATTTCTTCATTAAATATTATTATGATAAATTTAAAATAATAATTATAGGAAATAATTCATAATTATTAAACTGTTGAAATAAACTAGATAAACTTCTAGCTTACTAAGATAGTAAAAAATGTTATAAAATATAGCATTGAATGAAATAAAACTATATGTACATGTATTCATTAAATATGTTTTTAATTATTTTTTATTAAAATTACAATTATATTTTGACCAAATATAATAAAAACTAAAACTAAATATTTATTTTAATTATAATAAATAAAAATTGTGTTTTTTGAATTAAAAATATATTTTTAAATAAAATTGGATTTAAAAACATTTATGTATGTTGATCTACTATTGGTGTAGATATATCATTGGTGTCCAACAGTGGATTGATCAATCATTAAAACATATGAAATCAATCATTGGATTCCAATAGTAGATTGATCTACAAGTGAAATCGACGTGTTATAATTTTGGATTACAACAATATATTGATCTAATGTTTCACTGAGAAGGATGAAATAAATATATCCAATATCAATAAGGGTACTGCCATGAAACTATGCAAAAATGAGCTTCTACTAAAGAAAGAAGAAGATATAGTTATTCTATTTTCAATAGGTAAATTTTTATACTAGTGAATTAATGAACATGGGTGCTAAAAGTGGTATCCAATTGTATATTGATCTACCATTGGTTCTAAGTGATCTAACTATGAAGATGAAAAACTATCAGTGAAATGTGAAACTAATAAAAAGCATGGAGAAACATCAGTGAATGAAGAACCAATGTTTCCCTAATATTCCATTTAGTTTCCAACAATAGATTAATATACTATTTATAAAAAATGGTAGATATATCTATAGATTTAATTTAATCAACTACTATAAGAATTGATGAGGATATCTATTGCAGAGAGACGGTGATGACGAATGTTGTTGCGAACAACCAACATGCGTAAAGATTAGATCTACTGGTTTAAAAAATATATCTATTAGTGGATGGGATATACCAATAGATAAATAATATATCTATGTAAATCTAATATTATAGTAGATAATACATTCCCAATGTTGTTTATTAAAAAGTACTATCATCACTGATTCCACCATAAGAGGAGAGTCGTCCAGGTACTCAAAATCGAGCATTAAGGCAAGTATTGTGAGAGCTAGTAGCAGAAATAGAAATTATAACTGAAGAACATGGGTGAATGAATAAGATAATAGATTTAAACATGGAAGACATGAGAAAAAAATTTGGCGTGATAGATCAAAAAGAGATCGAATGGTGGAGATAGTTCTAAACTGATGGCTAATCTCATGTTTGAGTTTTTTTATCTCAGATGAACAATGATGCATATTTATTTTCCCACATTGATTTCATGATGCACCTATCATTTATTATATCATACAACTCATGGATTTCCACTATTCATATTGTCTACTAGTGACCAACACTAGTTACACCATCACACACACAGGCTCCAGCCAAGTGGGCTTACCAAACCCAAACCATGTTTCCTCTAGGCATGATATGTGGGCCCTTCACACAAGTTTTCCCGCTCTAAAAATGCTCTAGGAATGGCTGAGATATACTATTACTAAAAGTGGAAAACCTATGGAAATAAATCTCATGGGGTTGACCCCTTGTGTCCCCTAAAAGTAGTTGAGGGATAGCCTTATTGGCTCATACGGATGACCCAGTCTTTTTGTTAAGAAAAACATAAAAAATATTTTTTTAAAAAATCATGTGAATAAAATAGAACAATCAGTAAATAATAAACATCAGTAAACCATGTAAAAAATTATTAATTTCTAAAAACAATTTTAAATTTAATTAAATGTGATGAGATAGTAATATACCAAAACAAAGAACATTTTTTATTTATTAAAACCAATTTCAAATACTAAAAATCTATTCCTTTTTGTGATTTATAAAACATAATGTTTATTAAATTTTTAACCAAAATATCCCCGTTTTTAAAAATTATCAAAAATTATATTAGAATATAATATATAAATTAATCTCCCTATAAAAAATCTACTAATTAAGGAATAATAGAGTATTATGTTATCTTAAGAGTAAATATATAGTTACAATATTCAATGAAAGTAAGATTAAGATGGATTAATAGTTTAACAATTCATTTTTAAAGTAAAATCTAATTATCATTTTATCAGAGTTGAATAATAACATTCAATTATAGAACACATGTAAAAAGGGGATATTTGATATCAGTGATTATACTAAATAGAGATATTAATCTTCTATAATTCCCAATTAAAACATCATTTTATCAAATTTAACATAATCTAATGGTTTAGTGAAAACTTTATCTCAATATTTTATAGTATAAGAAATCTTTAAATTTATATCACATTTTTTTACTTGATCGCAATGAAAATTAAATATAAAATATGTGTTTATTTCTATAGTGTTAGAGAGATTTTTAAAAAAATTAAATTAAACTTTAATAGATACAATAAATAGGAATTTTATCAAATATAATATTAAAATCATATAATGTTTATTTTTTTCAAATACACTTTGAATACAAACTATAAAAAATATCCTATTAATCCTCTAGTATTGACAGTGCTAGTGGATTTTTTTCATAGAAATAAATGAAATTAAAATTATACAATATAAATTATACACAACTATAGTGATTTTCCATTCATGTTTAAAACCTTCAATTATGGAATCATCCTAAGACAATAATTCCAAAAAAATATCCTTAGAATAGAATAATCTAGTATAATTAGTACACTTGATTTATCTAATTACACTCTTTACATATTTAAGATAATTTTATTTAGGGTTTCACTAATATCTAGCACCTACAAAAACTAAGAACATTTGTTTGGTCTAGAATCAATGAGATATAATAGACTTCTTATCATGCCTCTATGATGTTTAATATCAGAAAAATTTCCAGACACATCTATGTCCAATTTGGAATTAGTACTAATCCTTGTTTTCATAGAAAAAATTGTATCATGTCTAGAACTTTTTACATGTTTATTGTCATACATATATTTATTTAAGAAAATATCATCTCTCAATTCATTTATTTTTAAGGAAAAGAAAAAAATAATTCTCCCATTAAGATCATGTCAAATTTACATTTCATTAATTTAGAAAAATCATTACACATAGAATTATTTTTTGAATCAAATATTATGTCTTCAACATATATCTTTATAATTAGTATATTACTTGGAACTCTTTTTTATAAACAAGGTTGGATCATTCATACCATTCAAAAATAATTATTTTATAAAATAAATCATTTGTACTAAGATCATAGGGTGTACTTAAGACCATATAAATATTTATTATGTTTAAAAAATTGACTCTGAAACATTTCATTTTCAAATCCATTTCTTGTTTAACATAGACTTCCTCTAAAATAATTCCATTTTAAAGTAAATTTATATATCTATTTGAATTAATTTGATGTTATGAAAACAAATATAATCTAATATAATAATAATTTCCTCCATTTTTTTAATAGGTTAAAAAGAATCCTCAAATTCAATTCCCAATTCATTATACAAACCTTGAGCTACTAGTATTTCATTATTTTTAACAATGTTTCTATCTTTATCAGTTTTATTATGAAAAATCAATTTAGTTCTTATAAAAGTTTAATCTTTTGCAAAAGTAACTGAATCCCACACATTATTCCTTTAAAACTAATTTAATTTATCATAAATATAATACATCCTATTTATATCAATTAAATAATTTTCAACATTGATAGTTAAAAAATCATCCAAAATGAAAATATTTCATAGTGAAGAAAAACATCTTTTTTTGGTTTGAACACTTGATTATACACTACCATTTACTTTTCCAATAGGATGATCATTAATATTATTCCATTACATTTAATCAGTTTAGAAAGGGGTATTCTACCCTTGAATAAATTAATTCTCATTATCTTATTGATTATCATCACTGAAATTAAATTCTCAAAATTAACCATTTTATTGGTTTAATTCGGAATCCTACTTATTAGAATTGTTTTCATTAAATGTTACATGCATGGCTTCTTAAAAAACTAATGTATTCTTATTGAAAACTATATAATATTTTCCATCATTATAATTTCCTAATTATATAACATCTTTTTATTTAGAATTTTATTTTTTAAAATTAAATTTTTTATTTATGATATATATTGTACAGCCAAATACCAGAAAATATCAAACTTTAGGTTTATACACTACCACTTACTTTTCTTAAATAAATATATGTATGACAAAAAAATGTAAAAATTTCTAGACATGATTCAATTTTTTCTATGAAAACAAGGATTGGTACTAATTCCAAATTGGGCTTAGATGTGTCTGGAAATTTTTCTGATATTAAACATCATAGAGGCATGATAAGAAGTCTATTATATCTCATTGATTCTAGACCAAACAAACGTTCTTAGTTTTTTTGGGTGCAAGATATTAGTGAAACCCTAAATAAAATTATCTTAAATATGTAAAGAGTGTAATTAGATAAATCAAGTGTACTAATTATACTAGATTATTCTATTCTAGTGGATTTTTTTTCATATAAATAAATGAAATTAATATTTTACAATGTAAATTATACACAACTATAGTGATTTTCCATTCATGTTTAAAACCTTCAATTATGGAATCATTATAAGACAATAATTCCAAAAAAACTCCTTAGAATAGAATAATCTAGTATAATTAGTACACTTGATTTATCTAATTACACTCTTTACATATTTAAGATAATTTTATTTAGGGTTTCACTAATATCTAGCACCCACAAAAACTAAGAACATTTGTTTGGTCTAGAATCAATGAGATATAATAGACTTCTTATCATGCCTCTATGATGTTTAATATCAGCAAAATTTCTAGACACATCTATGTCCAATTTGGAATTAGTACTAATCCTTGTTTTCATAGAAAAAAATGAATCGTGTCTAGAACTTTTTACATGTTTGTTGTCATACATATATTTATTTAAGAAAATATCATCTCTCAATTCATTGATTTTTAAGGAAAATAATAATAATTCTCCCATTAAGATCATGTCAAATTCAAATTACATTAATTTAGAAAAATAATTACACATAGAATTATTTTTTGAACCAAATAATATATCTTCAACATAAATCTTTATAATTAGTATATTACTTGGAACTCTTTTTTATAAATAAGGTTGGATCATTCATACCTTTCAAAAATCATTATTTTATAAAAAAATCATTTGTACTAAGATTATAGGGTGTACTTAAGACCATATAAATATTTATTATGTTTAAAAAATTGATTCTGAAACATTTAATTTTCAAATCCATTTCTTGTTTAACATAGACTTCCTCTAAAATAATTCCATTAAAAAGTAAATTTTTATATCTATTTGAATTAATTTTATGTTATGAAAACAAATATAATCTAATAGAATAATATTTCTTCCATTTTTTTAATAGGTTAAAAATAATCCTCAAATTCAATTCCCAATTCATTATACTAACCTTGAGCTACTATTATTTCATTATTTTTAACAGTGTTTCTATATTTATCAGATTTATTATGAAAAATCAATTTATTTCTTATAAAAGTTTTATCTTTTGCAAAAGTAACTGAATCCTACACATTATTCCTTTAGAATTAATTTAATTCCTCATAAATATAATACATCCTATTTATATCAATTAAATCATTTTCAACATTGATTGTTAAAAAATCATCCAAAATGAAAATATTTCATAGTGAAGCAAAACATCTTTTTTTGGTTTGAACACTTGATTATACACTACCATTTACTTTTCCAATAGGATGATCGTTAATATTATTCCATTACATTTAATCAGTTTTGAAAGGGTTATTCTCCCCTTGAATAGATGGATTCTCATTATCTTAGTGATTATCATCACTGAAATTAAATTCTCAAAATTACTCATTTTCTTGGTTTAATTCGGAATCCTACTTATTAGAATTGCTTTCATTAAATATTACATGAATGGATTCTTAAAAACTAATGTATTCTTATTGAAAACTCTATAATATTTTCCATCATTATAATTTCTTAATTATATAACACCATTTTATTTAGAATTTAATTTTTTTAAATTAAATTTTTTATTTATGATATATATTGTACAGACAAATACCAAAACACATCAAACTTTAGGTTTATACACTATGATTTAATTTTCTTAAATAAATATATGTATGACAACAAACATGTAAAAAGTTCTAGACATGATTCAATTTTTTCTATGAAAACAAGGATTAGTACTAATTCCAAATTGGACATAGATGTGTCTGGAAATTTTGCTGATATTAAACATCATAGAGGCATGATAAGAAGTCTATTATATCTCATTAATTTTAGACCAAACAAATGTTCTTAGTTTTTGTGGGTGCTAGATATTAGTGAAACCCTAAATAAAATTATCTTAAATATGTAAAGAGTGTAATTAGATAAATCAAGTGTACTAATTATACTAGATTATTCTATTCTAGTGGATTTTTTTCATAGAAATAAATGAAATTAAAATTTTACAATGTAAATTATACACAACTATAGTGATTTTCCATTCATGTTTACAACCTTCTATTATGGAATCATTCTAAGACAATAATTCCAAAAAAAATCTCCTTAGAATAGAATAATCTAGTATAATTAGTACACTTGATTTATCTAATTACACTCTTTACATATTTAAGATAATTTTATTTAGGGTTTCACTAATATCTAGAACCCACAAAAACTAAGAACATTTGTTTGGTCTAGAATCAATGAGATATAATAGACTTCTTATCATGCCTCTATGATGTTTAATATCAGCAAAATTTCCAGACACATCTAAGTCCAATTTGGAATTAGTACTAATCCTTGTTTTCATAGAAAAAATTGATTCATTTCTATAACTTTTTACATGTTTGTTGTCATACATATATTTATTTAAGAAAATATCATCTCTCAATTCATTGATTTTTAAGGAAAAGAAAAAAATAATTCTCCCATTAAGATCATGTCAAATTCACATTGCATTAATTTAGAAAAATCATTACACATAGAATTATTTTTTGAACCAAATATTATATCTTCAACATATATCTTTATAATTAGTATATTACTTGGAACTATTTTTTATAAACAAGGTTGGATCATTCATACCTTTCAAAAATCATTATTTTATAAAAAAATCATGTGTACTAAGATCATAGGGTGTACTTAAGACCATATAAATATTTATTATGTTTAAAAAATTGATTCTGAAACATTTCATTTTCAAATCCATTTCTTGTTTAACATAGACTTCCTCTAAAATAATTCCATTTAAAAGTAAATTTTTATATCTATTTGAATTAATTTGATGTTATGAAAACAAATATAATCTAATAGAATAATAATTTCTTCCATTTTTTTAATAGGTTAAAAAGAATCCTAAAATTCAATTCCCAATTCATTATACTATCCTTGAGCTACTAGTATTTCATTATTTTTAACAACGTTTCTATCTTTATCAGGTTTATTATGAAAAATCAATTTAGTTCTTATAAAAGTTTTATCTTTTGCAAAAGTAACTGAATCCCACACATTATTCCTTTAAAACTAATTTAATTCATCATAAATATAATACATCCTATTTATATCAATTAAATCATTTTCAACATTGATAGTTAAAAAATCATCCAAAATGAAAATATTTCATAGTGAAGCAAAACATCTTTTTTTGGTTTGAACACTTGATTATACACTACCATTTACTTTTCCAATAGGATGATCGTTAATATTATTCCATTACATTTAATCAGTTTTGAAAGGGGTATTCTACCCTTGAATATATGAATTATCATTATCTTAGTGATTATCATCACTGAAATTAAATTCTCAAAGTTACTCATTTTCGTGGTTTAATTCGGAATCCTACTTATTAGAATTGTTTTCATTAAATGTTACATGCATGGATTCTTAAAAAACTAATGTATTCTTATTGAAAACTCTATAATATTTTCCATCATTATAATTTCTTAATTATATAACATCATTTTATTTAGAATTTAATTTTATTAAATTAAATTTTTTATTTATGATATATATTGTACAGCAAAATACCAAAAAATATCTAACTTTAGGTTTAAACCCTTTAAAATTTTCATAAGGGATCTTATATAACAAAGGTTTAAATCAATATCTGTTTAAAACATGGAAATATATATGTACATATTCTACCAAAAAAAATTCGGTACCCTAAATTCCATTTCCATTGGCCTATCAATATCATGAATTGATCTATTCTTTCTTTCCACCACACCCTTATCTTGTGGTGTCCTAGGGGCTGAGAAATAATTTTTATATCCATTTTATTCACAAAATATTTCATTTTATAATTTCAAAAATTCCCCACCTCAATCACTTCTAGTAGATATGATTTTCATATCGTTTAATATTTTATTAATCTTACAAAAATCAAAAAATTTGGATTAAAATTCATTTTTATGGGATAAGAAATACATCCATAAAAACATGTTGTAATCAACTACAATAACAAATAAAAACTTCCTACCAGCAAAAGTAATATGTTTTATAGGTCCAAAAAAGTCAGTATGTAAAATTTTTGAACATCTGGTATTACTAACATCATTTATGGATTTAAATATTTCTTTTGTTTCTTACCTTTTAAATAGGAATCACACATGAAGTAATTACTTCTATTTAACTTGACCAGTTTTAGAACATGTTCGTATTTTAAAAGACTGTGTGGAATTATAAACTTTTCACACCCAATCCTCTTATTCTACATAATCCCACATAACTCAACAACGTTCAAACAATTAATCTTTTGTTTGGTTAGATTTTAAAAATCAATTGGGTATACCTTTTATTTTCTATTTTCAAAAAATTAAAAAAATATTTTTTATAATAGTACATTTATCATTTTCAATTATAAAATTTAATATATCATCACACATCTATGATATACTTATAATATTATGTTTTAATCCAATTACATTCATAATATATAAATACCAAATATTTTTAAAAAAACCAATTTCACTAATACCTTTAATATTACCTTTAGTGTAGTCTCCAAATGTGACATGGTCACAATCACATGAATTAAATGATAAATATTTTTAAAATACCATGAATCATGTTCATAGAGTGGCCAATATGAAAATACAATGAGTCTTACAGACTTATAAGGTGGATTTCCATAAATTAAACAATCATGTAGACTGTTTTGGTAACCATACTATATTCAGTCATACTAGATTAGTAACTGAAAAATTTGGCACCCAAATTGATATAAAGAATTGATAAGTTGGGTATTTGGAAAATAAACCTCTATCAATGAAAGTCACAGTATTCAGAAATGAGTGGGTAAATCTTAGTTAACACTAATTGGAATAATTTACTTTTATTATACATTTAAAAAAGGTAACACAAGAAATACATCCTTTTGATATTTTAACAAACTTAGTCTTTTTAGACTTTTTGTTAAACTTTTTTACCCAAAACCATTATTATTTTTGACTAGTTTCACAAAAGACATCATTTTATCATATTGTTATTTAGGTTTAAAAATTTATTTAAATTATCATTAAAATTATCAAATTCATTTTTCAAATCAATAATCTTTGTTTGAATAGTCTCTACAATTTTGAAATATTTTTCACAGGATCCAGAAGTTGTGTGTCACACTTTTTTATTTTCATGCTCTAATTTCATAAAATAATTTTAAAATTTATTTAAATAATATAAAAAAAATTATTCTTCTTTCTTGATCTTGGTTATTTACTAATATAATGTTTTTATCCTTTCCATCTTTCTCTTTTAGTTTTAACAATTTAGATTCATAATCATCCTTAGCTTTTTTATTCTTGGGAAAACAATTTAAATTATGACATACCCTTTATATTTTCTCATTTTATTTAATCAAAAATCTAAATTTTTTATGTAAATATTATTTTAAATTATCCCAATCCATCATTTTTTAATTATTATTTCTATTGAAAAAGTTATATAACTTTTTAAATTCTAGAATCATAAACAGAACATGAATTACAAAGAGTTTCTTTTTAAATTTTATTAAAATAATTATAATAAAAATTTATAAGAGTTATTAACTGGGTAAAGAGTGAATCGTTTACCTCACATAGAATACCCATCAGGGAAGGACCCCATGTCTCCTATTCACATCCATAATAACTTCTAGATTCAAAACTATCTAAGTATTACCAACCTTTAAAAGTGGCTATTTTCTCTTTTTCTTTTCCCTTTTTCATTATTTTGATGTTTCAGTTTAGGGAAGTTAGTACTAAAGTGGACTTTATTCCTTCACTCATAACATTTTATTTCTAAAACATAATAATTTTTATGGTTATTACCTTTATTATAGTTCTTTCTGGGATTCCTCTGGAATTTTAGTATCCCAAATTTTTTTCATGAACATGAAAAAAATATTGCTAAAGTGATCCACATCCATGTAATTTTCCTAGAAATCGGATTTAGAAGAATTATATGTGTCAATAAGATTATATTTAAATGCAATGCCATTTCAGTTTATAGTGTCTTCATCATTAATTTTTTTTATATTTAATTTATACTGCATTTGAGTGCCTATTAACTCATCTTATGTATACTCCATAAAATTCAAAATTTCATTGATGGACACATTTTTTGTATGCCATATTTTTGGAAGAGCTCTAAATACTCATTCCACTTGAGATGTGTTGTCTAAAAATTCTATAAGAGAATTCATACCATTATTAATATTAGTTAACTGATAAAACATTTGGTTTATCAATTCTTAATATCCCTTATTTATTCCCTAGAATTCTACTCAGATCATTTTTATATGTGTTATCTTGATCTTTTTAGTCCCGGAATGAGTCACTTATAGTATCCTCTATATATCATGGGAAATCTTACAAGATGAAACATGGCTATAGAAACTTATTTTTATTGTATATGAAAAAAAATTATCTTTATAACTCAAAATATATTTTACCATGTCATTTTCTACTAGTGTCCTAGGATCAAATTTGGGAAGCTCATTTGGCTTATCCAAGATATTCCATTTATCCACCCTTAACTTCTTCAAGTAAGATTTCATTTAATATTTCCAGTATTCATAGTCATAACTAAAAAACTATGGAATTTTTTTTGAATCCATCAATCATTAAAATTTACACAATCCATCATAAAATAAACATTTTCTTTTATTCCTTGGACTGGTAAATCTTGGATATCAAGTTCTAACAAAGTTAAAATAAAAAAACAATCATATATGATAATTATCCTTTAATGGAGTTAATACCCTATAATACCGATTTTTTGATTCATATTGATGGAAAAAATGACTATATGGGGTGAATAGTCATTTACAATTTTAAAGACAAAAAGATCAGATTTTATAAAATAATGATTTACTGTGAGTGTTGAAATTTATATATGAGGTGCAGTGAAAATAAAATCAAATAAAAAAATTACAGTGTTTCATATCACAAAGATCTTATTCCAATCCTCAAACATCTCTACTCCAAGATAATTTTATTACCCACTAAGAACCCCAATTTTAAAGGAGTATGAACCTTTATATAAACACTACCTTCTATAAGAACACATAGTAATAACCTAGTCTTCTATAGGAGACCAATCATTAGTCTATGACCTAAATTTTAATTGGGATTCACAGGAAAACATCCTTTTTTTGGTGAAAAAATATACAATAAAAAAAGATATTTTGATTGGGAAAAAAAGAAACCAGACTCAAGGAAATAATAATAGAATATTAAAATATTACATGAAGAAAAATATATAGAAAAACCAATAGATTATAAAAAATGTGGTACATGATGAAGCTTGATGATTTTTTATCACTTCAATGGAGAATTTATAATGTTGATGTTTTTTATGATCATAGATAGAGTATATAAGTCAAAAAAATGATTGAATAAGAGTAGTAAGAATTCATTTTGAAGTTGTAAACCCAATAATTTTTCAAATGATCTACACTAGAATTTTTTCCCTTGAATATTTTTCGAAAATAACTAATGAACGGTATTCAGGGATCTTCTTCAAGTCCAATAACTTCATAGTACTTGTTAGAGTATAATAATAAAATAATGCAACTATTATCTTCAATAGTAAAATATATGCTGAATAACAAAGAAAAATTACAATGTATTTCTTCATGAAATATAAATATAAAACAATTAAAATAATAAGTATAATATATAATTCATAATTATTAATAATTTAAATAAACTGGATAAAATATATATTATTGATATAGTAAAAACTTTTATAAAATAGAGCATCTTAAGAAATACAACTTCATGCACATGTGTACTTATATGATTACGATTATTTTTTAGACAAAAAAAAAATTATATTTCAATAACATATAACACATAATCTAACTAAATATTTATTTTAGAAACAAAAATTATAAAATAAAATTATGATACTAGGAAAAAAATATTTCGAACTAATGGTGGATTTAAGAACCTGGCAGTCGATTGATCTACAATTGGTACATGCCTACCATTATTGTTCAAAAGTGGATTGATCTACTAACGAAATAGGGGAGATATACCATTGTATTCCTACCATAGATTGATTTATTGGTGAAACAGAGGTGATATACCATTGGAGTCAAATTTTATATTGATTTACTATTCCATATAAAATTTTGAAATAAAAAGATCTAATGTGATAAGGATAATGTCATGCCATTGTGCAACCCTAAGATTATGGTGAAGAAAGAATAAGATACATTTAAACTCTTTGAAATAGGTAAAATTATCTACCATTGTAGAACTGAATATGGGATCTACCTATTGTATCCAATAATAGATTTATCTACTGTTTGTGAAAATTGATCTACTGGTTGAGATGAAAAACTGTCGTTGAAACACTAAACAACAAACAAGCTTGGAGAAACTTCAATGAAGAATAATTGTTGTTTTTTATATGTACTGGGGAATATACAATGTTATATTGATATGTGGTTGATGTCCAATGGTTTCTAGATCAACCGGTGGAGTAAAATCAACTATTGTAAGCAATTAAGAGGAGATCTACTACTAAGAAATGGTACATATGAATAGTGTTGTGAACAACCATCATGAATCGAGATTATTTCTACTGCTGGAGAAAATATATATATATCTATGAACATGGTCTACAAGTTGAAAAAATAATCTACCAATGGAAACCAAATCTACGAGTGTACGATAATATACCTGTGGTGTTTATGGAAAAGCAATTTCATCGTTGATTCCACTAGAGGAGTTACAGAACAAATACAGCAAACTGAGCCTTAAGGTGAGCTGTGCAAGATCTATTTGAAGGTTGAAGGATGCAATAAATCCTAGAAGAAGGAACATTGCAAATTAAATATCACAATAGAATAAAAAAGGCCATATGTTTAAAGAGGGATAATTTTTGGAAAAAATATGATGTGGGTGATCAAAAAGAGATCAGACAAAGGATAAACATCTGATCTGACGTTTAAGTTCAGGTCTGAGTTTTTTTCTCATGTGAATAGTTTTGTGGATGTATTATCTCAAATAAATTTATTGATGAAATAATTGAGTTCTATATCATACAACTTTCATCTTCCAACTATTCGAGCTTTCTATTGGGGTTCAGTATCAGTTACACCATCACATGCAAGGTATTCAGTCTAGTGGGGTCACCATGACCAAACCATACACCTTTCAGTCACACTATGTTGGACTTACACATGATCCCACCTACACTAAGCATTAACTATGTGTTTTTAAGAGCTTATCTACCTCAAAGTGGGCTACCTATGTAAATCCCTAACTTGGGGTTAACCCATTGCGTCCCCTAAGAGTGGTTGAGTGCTAGCCTTTGAGGCTCATAAGGATAGCCAAAAAATTTGTTAACAAACACTTAAACAATAATTTATTAACAAAAATTAAGAGAATAAAAGATTAAAATCATTACAGAATGAACCTCATTAAAACATTTAAACGTATATGATTAATTTTATAAATCAATTTTTTGTTTAATTAAATGTGATGAGATAGTAATTTATCAAAAAAAATATTTAAATAGTTAAAACTAATTTCAAATACTAAAATATCTGATATCACCCTTTATTATGTTTTCATTACTCAAGTTAGAAAGAATGTATTTAATTAGGGATTTATAATAAGGGTACTATTTAAGGATAACATTATGGGAGATATATAATATATTTCTTGAAATAAGATTATTACATTTCTAAAAACCATATACTCTAATCCTTCTCGACTATGGGGAAAGTATTATCATTAGATGTGTTAAATATTCATCTAAACATATGTAATATTTATGAATGAGATGCTCGAGTTACCTTAGTCCCCATCATAATAAGGTTAGGTGATTTTTGGATATTATTTTATGGAATATGATTAGATATTAAATACGACAACCAATGATAAACCAACATGATATATGATGAACATAAATATTCATTGGAGTATAAGAAGGTTCATAATTTAAGATATATTATGAATTATTTTTCTCATTATATTATATCTAATTTTAATTATTGATTCAGGTTTCCTACACTGTGGCTTTTATTTTTACTTAATGTTTGGATTCTAGATAAATCATGTTAATAATTAATATGGAATGAAATGTAATTATATTTTTTTGAGAAACCAGAAGGCATGGGGTTATAATACAAAACCGTATTTCTATTATTACATAACTCTCTCAAGACATTAATCCTTTTGACAATCCAAACAAACAATGAAATCATAAATGTATCATTGTTTCATTTATGAGGAAAGATCCACCTTACTTATTGGGTCTTATGATACACAAAATGTTGAGTAATTTACTAGTACAATTGAAAATATATTTTATAGTCTCTAACTATTGAAGAAATTAAAATTTTTTCTTCGATATTTTTCATTTGGATGGTGAAGCAGAATAAAATTGGACTCTTATTATGAATGTGATGAAATTTGACAAAATTGAATCCATGGAATAGGAAGAGTTTAATAGGTTATGTCCAAATATTTACTTTCCAAAAACTCTTCACATGGAAATGAGAATGTAATTACACGAGAAAAATTATATTGATGATGAATATATTTCTACCTATGAATAAAATTTCATCATATTTTCATTGTAAATTTTTGGTTCCTTCATCGAATGTGAAAAAAAACACGATTGACTCTTTAGTGTCTTAGAAAAAGTATATAAAATGGATTCGCTATAAAAGACTTTGATCATAATGAATAACATATCTTATGTGCTCTCAAAATACAAATGGAGAGTGGAAACTCTCATTATTTTCATGGTTTTTGGGGAAATAAAATAATTCTATATTTTTAAGTAAATTATAATAATAAAACCCTTGGAAGAAAGAAAATTACTCTCACATCATATAAAAAGTGGTGAGGGAAGAATGGGAAAATTTCATTAAGGGGACTTGTAAAATTTTTATGTGTAGAAAAACAGACATCATGCAAATAAATGTTAAAGGGATATAAAGAGACTAGTCAAGTAAATTAATTGAGAGGAAAGATTAATTAAATGAAACACCTACACTCTAATTACTCAGTTGAAAATTTTATGGTAATTATATAAAAATATATGAATTACAAGTTAATGTAGACAATTATTTTCTATAAACTCTTAGTGTAAGATATAATTGGAGAGATCATGTGACCATGATATCCAAAGTGGGTTATGAGAATAATCTTTTGAATGGTACACTTATCATCCAATCTTGAAATTAAAAAGTATTATTTAATTTTTGATCTGACATTTCTTTTTATATAAATAATTTTCTACAAGTATCACAACTCCGCCTCAATTATTGGATATTGAATTATCATTAAAAATCATAATAGTAAAATTATCTCATCTCAATTATATTTCTATTCTATGATTGACTATTGTGGGAATGGGCTTCCTGAAATTTTCTTATTATCCATCTAGTTTAATTGGATGTGAACATGGGGATGGATTGGGTCTCTCTATATATATCCCATATCAATTTTCAAGTATGTAAGGTCAATTTTGGCATTCATAATCATACTATGGTAATCTATCATTACAATGATGAACATAAACATCCCTACAAGTTACTTATATTTTAAGGTTATTAATACCCATTCATTAGGTTTATTTATCTCAAATGGTCTAGGAGAAACTCAAATTTGAAGATAAAGGATTTTTTTGGTAATGTGGTGATGTATTTCATAAAGAGTTCTCTAGTACTACCTTGAATCATGAATTTTTTCTTTCAATATAATCCATATCTATTTTTATGGATATTTTAAAGACTCCTTATATAATATTAGTGATTTATGTTTGGTAGTTGAAGAAGAAACTCTATGATAATCTATATTAGGTATTCATATGTAAAAGGGAATCACTATGGGGAGAAATTTACCTTTCTAAAAAACGAAATGATATGTATATATTTTTACATTTTGATTATCATGTATTTTATAGTATCCAAATCAAGAATAATTATTAGCTACCCTATATTAATGATATTTCTGGTCAACTGTGAATAGATAAATACTTTTTCAAGTTTTAACTATGTTATGTATATCATTATTTAAGGTTAAAAAGATAGTATGTACCCAATATAGACTTTCATATTAGGTATGGACACTTTAAATCTTTTGAGATTCCATTTTTAATTACAAATGTACATGTAATTTTCATAGATCTAATTAATATATTCATTAATGATTTTCTTGATCAGTTTTTGGTATTCTTTATTGATGATATTATTATTTATTCTAATAGTAATAAATGTAATCAGGATCAATTTATGGTTGTGTTGATGACATTGAGAAAGGATAAGTTGTTTTCCAAATTTAGAAAGTATTAATTCTCGATACAAGAAGTATCATTCTTATGTCAAGTTACTAAAAATGATGGTATATCATGGAATCCATTAATGATGGGTTATATTGAGTTAGAGAAGTGAGAAACCACTATTAATTAGATACATAGTTTTATTTTATTTAGTGGATACTATTTATGCTTTGCGAGAAATTTTTCATGGCTATCAAGTCCAACAACTATATTTAGGTATAAGGGATTCATGTTTCATTTGATATATGAATGTGAATAAAACAACAAGTAACTAAAGAGAAAATTTATTAGTGCACCTATTATTACTCTAAACTATAGTGGTGATGGTTTTTTGATTTATAGTGATTCATTAAAATGGGAGTGGGATTTTTTTGTGTATATAATGAAATTGTGGTAGCATGTTCATCACTCCAATTGATTTTTTATGAAAACAATTACTCAGCTAATGATTTGGATCTGGAAATCGTATTTTTTACATAAAAAATATTGAGGTCTTGTTTTTATGCTAAAATGGGTGATATATATACCATTCAGGAAATATGGATTTATATATTCATGTATAAATTGTTGAATATTAATTTAAAGTTATGGGTGTAGTTGGTTAAGTATTTATTCTACTCAATACAATACCAACCTAGGAAGGTGAACAAGGTGGTCAATGCTCTGAGTCTGAAAGGTCATGATAGTTTTTCCATGATGTGGGATGAAATAGATCCATTACTTATTGATTTATAGAAGATATATTTTTATGTTATGTGGGGATGGGAGGAATTGTATCATTATAAAAATAATGTTTATCGAACCATCCATGTGAAGATAAAAGTGAAACAAATAGGGGATTTGGAACTGAAAAAGAAGGTATGAAATAGTATAGAGTTCAACTGTGGATATGATGGAATGATGAGATTGATAAACATGGTATATTTCCCTTAAATACCAAAGTTGAAGAATCTATTTGATGAAGAACATATCTCATCATTATCTATCAAAACTGGAAATAAAAAAAGATATATAGAGATATTATATTGAATTTCTTGTGGGATAACATGAAATTGGTTATTTTTAAGTATGTATCTTGATAAATGGTATTTTAAATAGATAAAACAAAAAATCTATATTCTAAGGGGGTTATGGAACCACTACCCATAACATTGTGGAAATGGGAAACTATCACCTAGTATTTCTGTATAAGACTCCCCAAGACATAAAAAATACATGAAACCATTTTGATTATTGATGATTTTCATATGAATCCAACACATTTCCTTACTATTAGGGAATATTTATCACTTTAACAACATTCCAAGATATTTATTATTGAAGTGGTGAGGTTTCATGAAGTGCATGTCTCAATAATAAATAATTTATTACTTAGGTTTACCAGGTTGTTTTAGAGAAATCATCAGCTAATATTTCATATAAGGCTCGGATTTATCACTACATATCATCCCCAGATATATGCCTTGTCTCATAGTACAATTAAAACTCTTGAAGATATGATGATATCATTCTCAATATTTTTTTAATATAGATTAGTATCAACAACATCATCTCATTAAATTTTTATACAACTACAGATGTTACTCAAGTATTCTGATTATTTCTTATAAATCATACTGTGGGAAGAAGTACATGACTATAAAATGTTGGTATAAACATGGAGAATTAAAGCTATTGGTTCATAATTTAGCTAAATAAATTTTATATAAAGTTAAAATTATTCAATAGTGCAACATAAAATCTCATATTTGATAGAAGATTTATGTTGATAACAATAGTTAGGATCTAATGTTTGAACTTGGAGAGAATTTATTATTTTATATTTCTCCTTGATTGAAGGATATGTAATTTAGAAGCAAGGTAATTTTGGTACATAGATATATAAGTCCCTATGAGATTCTATATTGTATCATGATGTTTGTTAATATTTTAGAACTTTCACCAAACATATATCACGATCACGATGTGTTCAATTTATATATTTTATGAAATATTATACCTAATACTTCACATGTAATAAACATACAATTTTTACCATTATAGCATGATAATTATTATTAATAATATCATGTAGATATTATAGATACAAGAGATAAAGTTTTTTTGAATAATACCACTAACTTAGTAAATGTTTTACGGATAAACCATAAATTTCATGAAGTTGTGTCGGGACCTAAGGATGTAATGATGTAGAAGTATATTAGTATATTTTAATTAGAGTAAATTAATTTTGAGGGTATTATTCTTATAATGGGTGTGTAATGTAACACTACAAGATTTTAGAATATATTCCCCTTTAATAATTCTGAAGCATTTGATATCTTGTAATGCATAGAAAAATATATATAAGTGAATAATGGCATATTAAATATATTAAATTGAATAAATTAATAGAAATTCAAATTAAATTTATGAATTCCAAGTGATTAAATAAATTGTTTACTATAATAAAATAGTTAATAAATATAAAATAAGGTTAGTCAAGTACTTTTTGGTTAAACGAAAATGTTTTGATTACAGACATTATTTTTATAATATATGTTTATTAAAATATAATTTGTTATACTATGTCTATTAAAATTATGTTGACATATTATTTTCAAATTTATAAAAATGACTATTAATTCATATATATATTATAAAATTTTTATAAATGAAGAAAATATCATTTTAGGTAAAAATGGATGATTTTTCATAAAATTGCACATGTACGTGCAATGTCTTTTGTGTTAATAAATTAAATTAATTGATATTTGTGAATGATATTATACAAATATATAGAATAAATATTCAATAAGATAATGTAATATATATATATATATAATGATTGTTACTATGCATATAATAGTAATAAAATCTTTTTTCCTTTATAAATACATTTTTTTAAAAATGGGTTCCATGAATATTATACACAGATATTAGAATTTATTTTTGAAAAAATTAGGATTTTAATATTATAAAATTAAATAAATTTTTATAATCATCTTGTTAGGAATTTTTTATTGGATCAATTCCATTTTTTGTCATAAAAATAAGTTACCTTGCTAAAAAAATTTGTCTCCATTGTAAAGGTAAAAGTACGATAAGAGCGTTAAATAATGTACAGGTCTTTAAGATATATATAAAAAATTTTCATTAATTTTGTTATATGAGTTTATTTCATCCCACATAACCTAATATTCAAAAAAATTTGTTTTTGGTCCACTTTAAAATAAGTTTTATGATACTATATTTTAACATTTGTAAAATTAACAAGTGTGCCACTCCCCTTACTTATAAAAGGGAACCACTTATTCTCAATTATCAGCACCACCTAAAAAACCTTAGTCAACCCAATATATTTTTAAATACCTTCGTAGATGTCATTCCCATTTTCTAGAGTCCCTTTACTTACAAAATCTATCATCCATGACTCGATAATGTGTTTTTAAAAGAATATTTTTCAGGGGACAAGTATATGTTCTTACAAATGTTTTTCAAGTATCGTTATCTTAAACCCCCACCCCATCCCCCCATGCACCCAAAGATAAATAACCAAGATAACATATTTAAATTAGTATATTTATTCAAATTAAATTTTTTATATCAATTCTAAAACTATTTCATTCCCCCTTGCATCCAATGTAAAATAAAAGTGTTTCTCATGCGTGCATACACACTACTGTCTCCATTAAGAGACTTGTTTAATTTTTCATCACCACATCTCAATAATGTTCATATAGATGGATATAACTAATATGTTTAATTATAATAAAATAAATCTTATTATATTAAGTTATATTAATATTTATTTTCTTTCCATCCATTGAAAAATGAAAACATCACTCATGCGTGCATACAGACTATTGTCACTATGATGTGATTTAATTCATTTTTATCATATCCTTATATGGTTAGTTATTAAAAAATATAAAATTAAAAAATGTTATATTTATTTCATTATTAACATTTTTATAGTATGAGACAATTCCCAATGTGAAAATATTGTAATCACCAAACAATATCATATGTGGAAAACAGAATTAGTGTCACTCGAATATTGATTATGATGAATAAATATTAATAAATGGTTTATTAATAATTAAAATGGTGGTGATATATAATAATATTTTTATTTATATGGTTTCAATATATATTTATAATAATTATAAATTTATTATATATGAGTTTAGAGCATGCATGAAGCAATTCGAGACTTGAGGAATGTGTTTATGTAAAAAATTCCCCTTTTTATCAGAACCGTTTATGTTTCAATTCTCATTGTGGGAAATTATATGTTATATGTTTATTAAAACACATATAGTTTCTTTTATATAGGTTATTTATATGTTTTTAAACAATTATTTCCATACTTCACATTTTTCTACTCAAAAATAATGATGAAATGTTTTTAAAAACAACATATTTTTTCTCATTTTCAATCAGGAATATTTTTTCTCCATAACCATTTTCCCTGAAACTTTATTAAGAATGTTATTACATACATTTAAATTATTAAAAATACATATTTATTTTACTTTTTTATATTATTTATTAATTATTAAAAAAAATTAATTCAAAAGTTTTCCATACAAACCACTTTTGAATTTTTTCAAACATATTAAAAGAAGTTTTTATAAATTATATTGAATTAAAAACATAATACCCCATTAAGAACATTATTAATTATAAATATTATTATACAATATTCCATAAATTTCTTCAATAAAATTATATTCTAATTATTTCAATTTTTTTTAAATTTTTAACATTACCAAAATAAAATTATTTTTCTCTTGTTTTTCAAAGCATGTTTTTATTGATAATATAAAAAAATAATTTGTGTGAGTATACATTAAGGATAGATATTATTCACTAGGAATATTTTCTTTTAATTTAATTCAATTTATTTCTCAACATTTCATATGATGACGACATTGTAATGATGTTTCATGAATATCATTTCATTTTCAAAGGTCAATTAAACTATGATTGAATGATGAATTCTCTTATTTTTATGTGGAAGATATATGAATGGTTTGTTATTATGTGATGGGTGGGTATATTATAGATCTATAGTGTATCAGGTAAGGTTTTATATTTCATGATCTAAAAAGGGTAAAAGATACATTTTCCCAATCCAAAGGGTACACAAGAGGCTTTCATAAGCCCAATAGGGTACATGAGTGATTTCCCAAAGCCAAATTGGGTACAAGGGAGATTAGAACATGCCAAATATTGGATAAGGGTAGTTTGCCCAATACCAATATTTTACATTTTTATTTATCTTAGTCCTACTATGTGAGTAATCTCATTCACAATATCCTTGACATATGATTTCAATGTTTATAGAAATGGTAAGTCAACCCATTCCACTATGTGACTTTATACAATATGATAGTTTTTATAGTGATCCTTGACTATGGAAATGATTTTAAATTCTTATTTTTATTCCCTAATTTTATGTCACAAATTTATATCTTTTGATTATGATATTCTATCAGGGAAATGATTTATTATTTATGATTCAACACTCTTTTTACTCATATTTATTATTCTTACAAAATATTATATGTTGAGTCATGTAATATTTTTTTAGACTTATTGGGTATTACCTCATAATTTGTAATTATATTCTCATAACCTTATAATTCTCATATTATTAGTTCTTGAAATCTCCCATTTATATCATTATTGTTTATCTAAGATCACCATTTTTATATTTCCTTTAACAAGGTTATAAAAAAAATATTTTAAGTAGTTAATGTGTAAGAATTTTACTGATTGAGGAGAAAATTGTTAGTGATAATGAATATCTTTTATGAAATAAGTTGATTATATATCTAGTGTTCATTTTCAAAAAAAATATAGTTCTAAATTGTGTATTATCATAATATGTGTTGAATATTTTCCAGAAATGATGTAATATTTATGTAGGTGATGCTCAAGTTACCCCATGTTAGGTCCAATTTCACTTTATTTTTAATATCTTTTGCTTCTTGGTTCTCACTCTCATTAGTTGTGGGATCTAAGGGTTTTGGTTTAGGATTGTCATTGAGTAATGGAATAACCTAAATGAATATTTATTATTTTTTCTATATAGGATAAGGATTTCCAAAGAGCGTGGATTTTAAGATTTTAGTGTTGGTGTTCATCTAAAATTGTTGATATTTACATGTTTCTCGACTAATTATTTATTTGAGTATTTTGGGTATGAAATTTTGGATCAATATTTTTGGATTCAGTATTTATATGTAAATTAATATTAGGCTAAGGACAAATATTCATTAGGAATGGTTATTTTGGTGATAGAATCATGATTATGGTAGGTGTACTCATACACATTCTAGTTGTGTGAATTGTATGGATTTAGTGTGGTCTCTTTTTATGTTGTTTTAGTTGTTTACATTGATTTAATCCTTGTTTGACTCTTGATTTATAAAATAAGGGTTTCTCAAATATTATTTAATTTAAAAATATATAAATGGTTTTCTAGGTGTGTTTGTGTCTTCCAAAAAATGGGAAAATGGTGTTTAGATATTCAATTGTTTATTTTTATGGGTTTTGTCACGGATGATTTAGTTGTTGTTATCATGTTTTATCTTTGGCGAAAATTTTGATGATTTATTGATTTTATTTCATTATTATTCTTTATAATTGATTTCTCATACGGTGTTCAAATTCTTTTTTGATATGTATTTTAAATTATTCTATTGGGGAAAATAATTTGTATAGTGTTTTGGTATAGAAGTTGGTTTTTCCATTGATTTATATAAGATTCTTGTTTTTATATATTTTTTAAGTTATTTTAACATGGGTTTTATATAGTTTATATCATTTATTTTATTTTATGAGTAATTATGTTTGAATCGTGGAAGACTCCTACTTTGGTATGGGTACCTTTTCAGTAATGATAAGGTGATGTAGTGAAAAATATCACTTGGGTGTGGGAACCTTATTGGTAATAACAAGATCATGTTTGTGGGTAGTTGATACTCATATGATTAAGTGATACCCATACTTTCTTTCTTTATCATGGTCTAAATGAATCCTTGGTATTTTCTTGGTTAAATATGTTTTTGTGTTAGTTTTGATTTATGATGTTTATTTTATATTTTAGTTTTAGATTTAGCCTTAATGGGGATTTTTTTATCGTTCAAAATATATGTTGTATTAGGGATAGGATATATCCTATCTTGATATTTTACTATTTAAATAATGATGGTGTGAACCTTTAGAACAACCTGAGTCCATTTATATCATGTTCTGTTTATGATTAGGCATTAGATTAATAGGTATGATGAATGGTTTTAGGCATGATTAAAAGATATTTCCCTAGGGTTTAGTACTCACTTAGTTGTTATTTGATGATAGAAAAAAATTCCTCATATAGATCTAGAGTTTAGTAATTTCCCACAATCCTAGTTTTTGGGTCTTCTATTTTTTGGGGAAAATAGTTGTAACAACCATAAAAAATAAAAGTAATTGGTTTTCTATAGGGAGAATATATATTTTCACTCTCTATATTGGTATTTTAGAGATCATGAGGGAGAATTTCCACCATTTATGGAGCTTGGTACTCCCTCATTTAAACACAATTATTAATGGGGATCTAATCCTCTATTAGGGGTTTGGTACTCCCATGATCGGTGCATATCTTAGTGAGGTGTGGGACTATCATAACCTTTAATGAGATTATTTGGGGTATTATTGGTTGGGTAGCTTGGATTAAGTGGTTTTTAGGGTGATGGATTCTTTTTTTATAGATGGGATATAAAGTGTAAGGAAAAGTGTCCTGAGCTCTCTACCAAAAATCATATCTTTGTTTTTTATTGTTATATTCATTCTCTTCTTCCATGAGTGGGTTATTCTTTACCTTTTTGGTTAGGATATTACTAGGCCTTTTTTTATTTCATACTGATTTTTAGGGAATCTTACTATGTATGTATATACTCTCCCCTTCATGTTCTATTACCCTCATGTGTTATGTATTTTTTAGATGATGGATAGATTATTTGTGACCTTAGCGGGCATGGATTTGGTAGATAGATATCTTAATGAATCCCAACGGTGATAGTATTGGATAATTTTTTAGTCTACTGATGAATCACTGTAGATATTAATAAACCTTATTTTCTCTAAGATAGTTTTATAATAGGTTGTTGGGAAGTTATTTACCCATTTTATATTATACATTATGCATTCATTATCCTATATTGATTATATCATTTTTATCATGAATTATATATTAATGTTGGTCTTATTTTCTAGCATGCAACATTATATATTATGAATAGATATGGGTTTGTATATAGGTGAATTTTAATAAGGCATATAATCATGTGGGTCATTTCTACTCGGTTCTTCTCATCGATCCCTATCTTATTAGAGGAATTCTTGGTGTGACACACTCAACTTACTATCAGAAAAGGTGGGGTACTGGTGTGTTGATTCATGTTTTAGTGGTATTGAAGATAGTCTTTCTTACAGATGATGTTGGACTTAAGTGTATTTTATATTGGTATTGGATTTTAGGGTAATGTATTCATGTGATTTTTGAGTTGAACAATCAATCGATTAAACCCGGTGTTGGAATGACAACCAAAGTATCCAATAAACAAGATTCTGATAACATTATTTTCAAAACATATATCTAAATAATTTATTGAAGGGAATAAGTGAAATATTATTTGAATCATATAGTTATTGATTTTTTATTTTTTTATCATTTGTTTGAATCTATATATATAATTTAATGATAATATTTCATATTATCAAATATAGTATTCTACTACACAAACTACTAGCTAGGATCCTATAGTATAGTCATGATATTCATATGTCATGAATTGATTCTCTTGTGGTCATTCATCTGAGTGATGCATCTTCTATTCAAGTACATATTCATGAGATTTTCCCATGGAGTGAGTGACGAGGAGTTCCTATTCTTTTTTTCAAGTATAATACCCACATTCAATATTTTATGAAGTATTTCTTCAACCAACCAGGAAAAAAAATTTAAAGGGGGCTAGGATGAAGATATTTTCAGACTGAGTGCACTATATTACTCTAAGTGGAATCAGCCACCAAGATTATGAGGTCAACATATTCCTCAGAATTGGGAAGAATGGATTGAGGCCAAGATTTAGGTGTTCTTCCATTCCCTAGAATTATATTATTATGGGGTAGTGAAAGCATCAATCCTTATACCTAGTGAGCTCAAGATTTAGGTGTTCTACCTTTCCCTAGAATTCTATTATTATGGGGTAGTGAAAGCATCAATCCTTATCCCTGGTGAGGCTATTCATTATGGAAGCTTTCTCATCATGACCCATGTAGAGGTGACTCTCACATTCACAATATTTGAGAACCAAATTAAAAATTTGTACTACCTAGATACATTGAGGTATATATGCAGCCAAGAGATATTAAAGATGCATTGGGGTAACATTTCTATTTTAGAGTACACATTTAGGTT
Organism: Viscum album; assembly: GCA_963277665.1. Lineage (NCBI taxonomy): Eukaryota > Viridiplantae > Streptophyta > Magnoliopsida > Santalales > Viscaceae > Viscum > Viscum album. The sequence continues at coordinate 136,819,874 of OY728162.1, forward strand.
CTTTAACCCCCATAAGGCACTCCCTCAATATGATGTTCCCTTGAATATCCACGACAATTTCATGGTTTTGGAGAATTTCCATGTGTTTGAGATCCTTTTAGGTGAGTATTATATATTAGTTTATTCTTGTGGTGTTAGTCTAGTTGATTAGTCATTTGTTTTAGTTTTTTATAGATAGGTGTTAGGTTCCTAAAATCATATATATGCTCAATATTTTACCAAGACCTAAGGACTATGATTTTGAGGGTTGAGTAGTGGATTTAACCGACTATGAAAAAATTCTATTATTCCTTTGGATGATGATTTCACATGGTTCATGACTGCCTTAACAGATACGTAGTAGTGGTAAATTAGTCATTGTATATAACTATATGTTTAAGAAAATGATGTATTTAAGGACAGTCCCAAGGAAGACAATGTGGTCCTTAAGGAATAGAAAACAGTAAAGGAGAAAGTAGTACATCAATATAAGGATGTAGAGGTGGAATTTATTATGAACTACTTCTAACACTACCAATCCGCAGTGGTCTTTGTAAAGGTCAAGGAGTTGGAAAACAAGTATGTGTTATGATGTAGGTGATTGAGGGTTACGACTATGTAGATCCTTCCATGAATTGGGGTATAAACATTATATAATTCCCACTATCACCTATAATTATATATACTTGTATGATCCATTACTATATTATTTCATCCCAAGTCTCAGAGATAAAAATATTATTATATCCCCAAGACCAACCATTGTTGCTAGGGACTCCCACTAGGGAAGATCACACACACACACCCATATCTACCAATGATAAGATATATCAACTAGTATAGAGATTCTTTTATGGGACCTCATAGTGGGTAGTATGAATCCATATGGTGTTATTCTTGGTTTGGACTAGTTATCTTAATTTATTCCATGATTGACTACTACCATCAAAGAGTGGTGTGAAATCATGAAGATGGATTTAGGGTTTTCTCTAGGGAAAAGTGAGACCTTAGGTTGAGGAAAGAAAGTCCACTATTTTAAAATCGGTATTCAATCATCTATTAGTTGGTGAGATTGGATATCTATGTGTAGAAATTTCTTTAAATGATCATATTTGTGTATATTTGTAAGAAAACATGGAAATCTTACCTAAGGATATACATGGGTTTCCCCTTGTTGGGAGATAAACTTCTTTATTGATATTCCCCTTATAACCTCACAATAATCATCTAAAAAATATTTTATGGCCCTTACTCAGCTCTGGGAGATTAAGGTATAGCTAAAGTACCTTATGGATAAATGTTTCATCAGACCCTATGTGTCCCAGTATGAAACTCTTGTGTTATACACCAAGAATGTGGAAGTGATCTTTAAGATTTCTATTGACTATTGTAGAATAAATAAGGTGAAATTAAGGATAAAATTATATATGATGAGTATTAGAAAACTCTCCAACTAGTAAAAAGGAGTGTAGTTGTTCTTGAAGATCGATCTGGTGTCTGGTTGTATCCTACGTTTTTTTCATGAGAATCATATCTCAAAGACAACATTTTGATTAAACTATAGTCATTATGAATTTAAGGTGATTCCCATAAGCATAAAAACTACCCCAATTGGGATATTAGGCCCCATGAACCAGATCTTCATCCATTTCTTGGGCTATTTTTTGTAGTCTTTGACAAAGTTACCCTCATTTATTTGGAATTGGATAATTAGTATGTTCAATATCTCAAAAATGTTAGAGACAATCTTTGATATAACCAACAATATTATAAGTTCTCAAAGTGTTTATTGTTTAATTGGAAGGTCCACATTATACGGGATGTAATCTCAGAGGGGGGATTGTTGTAGACTAAATAAAGATCTATGTAGTACTTTCTAAGGATAATCCTAAGAGAGTGGTTGAATTGTGGATCATCTTTGTATTGGTGGGACACTACTATAGGTTCATGTAGTACTTAATAGGTATTGAAAACCCCATGGATTCCCTTAACCAAAGGTATAATACATTCATTTGGTGTTTTTGGTGCTAGAAATATTTCAAGTTAATGAATATTAGGTCTACTATTTCACCTATTATATGGTTTATAGAGTAAAGAGTTCATTATGTGGCCTTTTTTTCCTATAGAAGTATTATTTGTTGTGTATTGAGAACGATGTGAGTGGTGATTAACTATGGGTCTATATAGTTGAGATCTTCTAAGAAGAATTATGTACCCCATCAACTATAGATGGAATTGGTAGTTTTAAAATTATTTAGTTAGAGTAATTACCTTCTTAGAGAGTGTTTCATAGTTTACATGGGCCATAATAGTCTCAGTTACATCTTCATCCAAAGAGATATTATCATTATTAAGAGGTGTTTGCTGAAGTTCATATAAGACTATAACTTTGAAATTACCTATAATATAGGAAAAGGAAATGTTGTGGTTGATTCCTTTAGCAAGAAATATCAAGATAAATTTATAGAGGTTGCATTTGAGTAGTTGTATGTGAGGTAGTTATCCTTGGTGAACAATGAAGAAGTATACAATCTTTGATTGATGGTGATGAACCCTATGATTTTATGAAGCATGAGAGATGCCTAGTTAGGAAATATTAGTTATGAGGTCTTATGAGATAACATATCCTCAAAATATGTATTTCCCAAAGGTGGGGAGCACAACATTCTCTTTTAAAAGAATAAAATGGCTCCAATCATGTAGTGTGAGTAGGTGTTAAGGGAGTTACACTCTTTCCCTAGAGTGGCACATTTAGGTTTTAAAAATATATATCAAGACATCGTCCATTGGTTTTTGTGTCCTATTATAAAGAGTATTACTATTTTTTTATTCCAGGGTGGACCACCTCTTCATAAGAAAATATTTTTCACCATGTTCTAATTGGTTTAGAATAACCTCTTGTTGGTATAAAGTGGAAGTGGGATGGTATACCTATGGACTTATTGATAAGATATCAACATTTTAGGAAAAGTTACGATCTGATTTAGGTGATCATTAGTTTAACAAAAAAATTATCCGATATATTAACTATTTGAGAGAAGTGTTATGGGGTATTCTTGGGATTGTTGTACATTCATGAGTTCATATAGATGCATGGAATATCCTCAACAATAATTTATGAATGAGTTGTTTGACTCATATCTAGATTTCTGTGGTACCTAAAAGAGGACTTTGGAATTAAGTTTGAATTAATTATTTTTTTTCCACTCCTAAATGGATGGGGAAGTTAAGAGAATTATTGTAATCCCTTTTGAACACAAAGGGTAATGAAATAGGGTACCAAAAAACTCCCTGGAGAAATCATGTTTCCTATTTTCAAGGTACCCTATGGTCACTAGGAATTCCCTACCTAGGGTCTCCCCTGGCCACTTACACTAACTCACTCATGCCTCATTCAGCTACCAAATATTTGCTTCCCTAGTCACCAGTTTTCATTTCATTCCTCTCTTTATTTTCTCATCCCATGCTCTGAGTTTTTTTATATAAATAGAATCCATTTCCTATATCATTGTATAAGGGATTACCACTATTAGAATGGAGAGAATGATTCCCAGATATTCCTCTCTAATATTTTTTAGTACCATATTAAGTATCCTTCAACACTCATGGGATTAGGAAAATTATCTTAAGCATGATTTAAGAGTTATCTAAATCCATCACCTAATAAACCCATCACATGGGGCTCATCAACCGGGTGACCAACCACTCAATGGTCCCTTAACTAGGTGAATAAATGCCTAGGTAAACCCATCTTATCATACAATCACTCAAGGCTACCCCCACAAGAAACCCACCACCTGAGCTAGCCTATCTTATTGTACCATCACTCAGGACTGCCCGGCTAAATGAAGAGCCTCCTGGGGTAGACCGACTTAGAAATTCATTTCTCAGGGCCACCCATCTAAGTGTCTAACTAACTGGGACAACCCATCTTAGTGACCCATTATTCGGGGATAACCACTTAAGAAACCAGTCACCTAAGGAATCCAACAAAAGTTGCCCATGGTTGAGAGACACACCATAAAGTGACCAAACACCAAGTTCAACCAACATTAGTGACCCAAAGCTCAGATAAATCCACTAGAGTAAACCATCAGAAAAGGTTTTTTTCTTCCTTAAAATATTATCCTCTATTTAAAGTCTTTTATTTGGTAATTCTTTCATCAAATACTCCCTTGTAGTACAAAAATTATATTTATAGGGTATGGGACACACCAATATTCCCTTCTTTCATTCATTAATTACCTTTCCAAATATATCAATTACATAACCTTTATAATAGATGGGATCCCTAATATATTTTTAGTTTTGTATCCACATGGTAATGAGGATTCCAGTACAAGAGGTAGTTATAAGAATCATTAGATTCAGGAAGTGTTTCTTACATTCAACATGTTACCTAAAATTTTAAGGGAATCAATATTATTTTTTTCCTTTTTCCAATTGAATGTTGTATAATCCCAAAACTTGGGTTTTGAAATATATTTAAATATAAGAATATAAATCCCAGGATGAGTATTTTTCTATTATTTCTTATTAGCTTGACTCCCATAGCCCCTCACTCATCTATCAATGGATGTGGGGTGAGTTACTATCAGGAATCCCTCCCAGATTTTGTTTGTAGTCTCTCTAGAAGGACGTTATATCCCTCTTCAATTTTCAAATCCATCAATATATGAAGATGGAAATAAAATAATGGTTTTCCTCTTTTTGTATAAATTTTATCCAATTATGAATTTAAACAATATGACTTAGCTTCCATTTAATCATATTTCTCAGAACAAGAGTGAATCATGTGGGATTACTAATCTAGGATGATCATAATACTATATTTGTAAACATGGCCCCCTTTTAGGTATAAGACCTATCATTTCTCACACTACGTGGGATTTGATTCATATCTAGATGGGATATGTGGGATTATTCCCCAAGTTTTAAACCCAACATAATCACCCTTATATTAATTTGGTGGTTCTATATTCCTTTCAACGATATCCAAAAAGGTCCAGTCACGCATAAGTACCACACCAACTACTAGTAGTAACCTTTATCCTAAACATTATTTCAATAGGACATTAAATTATATGTACTAGTCCTTTTCATGTAACCTTAAAATGTTTTATTTTTCAGGTTAAGTGTTGTCAAACTACATGGGTTCTGATTCCTTTTGCAAGGATACAAATGAATCCATATAATGGGACCAATAACCAAACCAAAATAATAAACTCCATCCTAGATGGATACAAACTCTATAGTGCCAAACTATGTGGCTCAAAATCATAGTTCCTTAAAACATGACATTTCTAAGTAAGAATAAAATTAGATATAGAAATTATATTCTATATAGATTGTTTCATTTAAGTAGAACCTCTGATACATATTGATATTTCACATCAATACATTCTAGTAAAAAAATTCTAATATAATAGGGTTACCAATTTCTTACTATGATTTTAGAAGGATTCATGAATACATCATAATCCTATACGAGAGTCTAAGAGAGTGAAATAATCCCCCAAAAAGGGTGTGAGAGGACCAACCTCTCATCCTCTTGACCACCATGTTTCCCATTACGTCACTGACCACCTACCTTTATAAATCAGTTTCATATTGACTCAAAATGATTGTAGGATCAAAAACCAATCGATAACAGAAATGGTGAACCGAAATATTTCATTAACCAAAATGGTCAAGTCACCAACACATCGAACCATTTTTTTTATTACATATACTACAAAAAAATCCATCATTGATCATTTAAATAAACCATACAGGCATTCATTTTTTCTAATTATTCTTATTTTATAGGTTTTCATCTTTCTGTTTTTTTCTTTTAATAGTGAATCCAACAAACACTATTCAATCCAAATGGAATACTCCCTGTCATGATGAATATTCACATCTATGGTCACATAGGATGGTTCCTTATTGATCCCAAATACACAGTCTTACACCTAGATCCCTCAACAATAGGTGAAAATTTTAACAAAATATTGTGTACCTCTTGAAAATTATTTTCCCAATACTAGAGGTTGCACACAAATCCCTTGAAGAGATGAAGTTCCAATAATCAATTCCTAATGATAAGTGATAGTGAAATATAAAATGGAAATTGTTTAATTTTTAATTGTTTTATAGATCCTCTATTCATAACACAATATCATGTACCTACTTTATCATTGGTATGTATACTAGGAGGCCAATAGAGGCCCTAATATATTAGAAAAGTCACCATGATAGGAATTTTCCAATAATCATAGCCAGTAAAATCATGGGTTTTCAATCCCAAACCCCATATATGGTGCCACTATGTGGATCCCAAAATTGTCCACCTAGACCAAAGAACCCAAGATATCCTATGAAGGATAGAAAATCATCAACAACTAATAGGAGTCCCACCTCACTACTTATATTAAAGAAACCCACTAATATGTTGTGGATTAAACCTAAAAGTAGTAATGTATTCTTTCCCCCACCTATTAATATGTCCATTATATTCTAGTAACACCCATAGAAACATATCAGTATATTCCAACAATAAATAGAGGGAAGTATTACACTCCCTCCCCTATACATAAAGACCATCGGTATACTCCAATAGGAACTAGAGAATTTGAGAAAGCACATATCCCTACTCCAAATATGTAATGGGTCCACATTCCCATTCAACTATAAAATAACATTAACACATTCTGGTTCCAATAATGGGGAATGCATACATACATGCACAAATTCCACAAAGCTTCCAATATAACTTAAAAGTAACAATAATCGGGGGCTAGGAATTTATTCCCACCCCCACCACTAGAGTAGCTCATTAATATACTTCAAGGTTTACATAAAAGTAGAAAAAAATTCATGCTCCACTCCATGAGGGTCATTGATAAACTCTTGTGATATATGGATAATAGAATTAGACACACATTCATGTTAAAACAAGTGATTATCACCCTACTCCAACATAAAATTCCTAGAAGGAATACATTCCATACAAACCATAGAAAGTTGTTGGAATATCATGTAAATAAAATAGGTGTCACCTAGGTATTCTCCCATACCTGAAATTAGATGTTCATAACATGAGACGCCAACCAATTGATAGATAACATCTAATAAATAGTTTATTTGGGTGTTATTTGAATTTGATAAGTATGAAACATCCCTTATCTATTTAATTATTGGGTTCTTGAGTCCCTTTAACATTTTTATATTTTGTCCAAATATCCTATTGACTCATTTTTAGATTAATAATGTATCTGTTTTAGTTGTAATGGTCCTCACTATAATTTCTATACCAGTGGCTCTAGTGGTCCTCTTTAAATCATTTAACATGAACGAATCCTCTATGTTCATACTAAGATTGATCGTGAGAAAAGTTCTCATGATGAGTACCATGGTATCCCATTTTGTGTTCTATGGATAAAATTGTAATAAGTTCATCACTTGACATAATCCACCCTAAAGGTCCTCCCTTGGGAATATCCTGTAGGACTCCTCCCTATATCTCGATGTTATGCCGTGATGGTAGTCCTACTAATGATGTTATTCACTGAAATGGTAGGCCTTATAGTGATATTTGATTTTAACAAAAAATTTCATCCCATTTCCAAATCTACTATGACAAAGGAATCATATTTTTATCACTTGATAATATAATTCCATCTACACTTAATACCTATTCCTTAGAAATTACCATTTTTTCTCATCAAGAATAAATCCCAAGTAAATGATCATTCTATGAACCACTATTAGACCACTTAGATTACACTGAAATAAAGATGATTCATATAAACCATACATTCTAAAATATGGTGTCTAGGGAATGACCACTTTGGTTATAGAAATTAAGTGAATCTCACATTGAATATAAAATGAACACATTTATTATGAGGAAAAATCTGATACTGATGATATATCGATCTTGTTTTTTCTTATAGCCAATCTTTAGTATGTCATTCAAAAAGTTTTGATTGAGGAATTCATATATCATATTCATATCAAAAAGTGTACAATTCATATCCATTTTAAAGATAAATTATTGGATCATCTTGGATATTTCAACCATCTTAAGTAAAGAGATTAAGTTCACCAATAGATTGAATTGGATGCCATTTTAGATGTTTGATGCTCAAAATTGGTATGGAAACATGAAAATTGTAACAACCCAAACTTTTATTAATGAAAATTACTCTTGATCTAATTAAATGTCTTATTATGTAAATTAGTTATATAAAACATATAGACTTCCTAGATTTTATATATTTGTATTTTAAAATAGTGTTAAGAATTTTTATCATTGCTAATATAGCCATTGAACATTGATTACATGTTTAGTATAAATATAGGGCTTTAAAAATCCAATTTACTCAGACAAAGGAAGTGATGGGCTCATCAAGTAGAATTTCTCATTACAAAGCCCATTTGTCTGACCTCAGAAAGGAGGTAGCATCACTAGTCTTCACTCTTGACCAATCCCAATCCGAGCTTCAACACGTTATGTTTGAACGAAACCACCTATGGCAGAAGTGGAAGTTAATAGAGATTACCACCCAAGAGATGTTATCTAAAACACCCCAAGAGTATGTCACCATCACAAACCTTACCCTTAGGTATTATGCGGGTGTGATAAGGGGTTATGTAAAAATACCCAACCACTATGATTACGTGCATATTATTTGTATAAATAATATGCATTCATTTTATTATTGTTACTTTGTAAATGGTTTTTAAAGCATAAATTTTATTTTTATTTAATATTTAATTTTAATTATGAAATATATTTTGATGAATTAATGGTTTTTTGAATTAAATAATATTTTAATAAAATATTATTACTAAATTAATTTTTATTAAATATTAATTATCGTATACTTTTTATGAATACAATTTTAATTTTTATTTAGGTTTGAAAGCTGTTTTTATCAAAAACCATTAATTTTTTATAAAAAAAAATTTATTCTGAAAGGGAAAATAAAAAAAATATTAAATTATTTATATAAAATGAATATTATTTCTGGATTCATGACATTAAAATTATATAAAAGTGAATTTTTCATAAATTTCTAGGACAGTCAAATATTTGGGTAAAAATTATATACCGTTTAAATATATAATGTGTTTTATGACATCATAATGACCCAATAGTGATTTAATAAATTACTATAATATTTATATTCCAACAATATATGTTTTGATTTTAAATTAATGTGATTTTTTATTTGTTTTATTGATTTTATTATGCCTTAGTGGACCCTCCAAAACATATAAAATATTTTGACATTTTAAAATGATATCATTGAGAGTGTGACTCACCTCAACATAAGAAAGCAAAATATTTAAATAATTTAGGTCATTAGAAATGTAAAATAATTATCTACACTCACCTTTGGAAAAATCCATGGTAAAGGTCCATGTTTTGGATATTTTTTTGAAATATTTAATTATATAGATTCCAAAACCCAGGTTTGTGAAATATTAAAGAATTCCCCTCTCTTTTCTTATATAAATTGATCGATTATCAAAATTTTATTCACTAAAAACCATTATATCACGTCCCTAATCTTACCTCCTATCTCTATAATCCTCCCAAGTCTCCCCAAGATCTCTATAATCCCCTCCTCAAGCTCATGAAGTCACATACTCATGTAATGGATCCTCACTTTTCTTCCTTCCTTATTTATGTCCAAGATCTCTTATATTATTATTCCATTTCATTTTCAAATAAAAATGATGGAGTATGATTTCAAACATACCATATACATCCCTATTTATTTTTTAATGGTGAGACACCCCTTTATCTCTCATTAATGCCTCCCATGTATACCTAGTACCATGTGTATATTTCGTAAAGGATTTCCCTCCACTCATTTACATTCAAGAAATTATATTATATTATGCATCTAAATTCCATTACATATGTTTGGATATTATTTTCCATGATATCCTTACTAAAAATTTCTTGTATAATTTATGATAGTCCATTTTCCCACTCATCAACCCATTTGACGATTTCTATTTGACATTGTTATGCTAACACCAAAATTTCCCATTCCAAAATCATCATGTAAGTGAATACCATACCCAATTATCTATCAAGGGTATTAACCTTTATAAACATGTACATGTTGATTTAGGACTTAAAGTTATGTATTCTACATCTCTTATTCATGGATAAATTATGTTTTTTAATGAATCCAAGTTTTATGATCTATGTGGCACACTTATACATGAAATTAAATGATTAACAAGGGTGTGCCCTAATAGCACTATAATGCATTGAGAAAAGAATAGTATCATGATATATCATGTGAAATAAGTGTTGAATCTTATAATTTATGTGAAATGAGGGTTTACTCATGCTAATTCAAGTGCAATGAGGGTTTACTCATGCTCCATGTGCAATGAGCCTTGTCTCATGCTAATATCATGTTAAATGCTTTTTCCACATTTCCATGTTATGATAATCATGTTATATCATGGATTTATGTTCATGTTTCTATTATGCTAAAATTTGTATGCCTATTGATTAACATGTATTTTGTTCTTTATTTTATGTTTTTTATACTTCCTTACTTGGATTTATTAATCACCCTTTTCTTATGTATGTCCTAAAGTTATCCCATGAAATTCTAAGTATGAAGGAATATTGTGGTCATGTAAAAGAAGTTTTCAATAATGATATTGTATTTTATGTTTTAGGTTGTCATTTAAGCTCATAATTTACCAAGATAATAGACATATCTATCCTTATAGTTATATTAAGTGCAATTTTATGAAATAAATAAGGCTTAAGTGTGTAATAAAGAGCACGGTTGTTATAGTTGGTATCAGAGGACATGTTTAGATATTTTTGGGATTAGGATTAGAAAACCCTAGTGAAAGCCTTAGATATATGATTTTGTATAATAAAAACATCGCTAAATTTTTGTGAGTATAGAGTAAGTGTTTTATCAAGAAAATACATCCCTTTCTGCATACGAACAAGTATATGTGTCTCTGGCACAAATGTATCTAGGGGTAAAACTCAAAAACACCGCTCTGATCTAGACTCGAACAGAAACTAGTGAATGACAACGGGCCTTTCTACACTCCTAGTTTGACAATCTCAGGTTATATTCCTTGGTAAATTCAAAATATTAGTGTGAACCATTATCAAGGGAATAAAAAAATTCCCCTAAGGAAATATGATGGTAAGTAGATTGTCGATAACATAGATTAAAGCCCATAAATTCATAATTTAAAGAAATAAATGTCACTTATAAGTTATCTCTTTTTTTCATTGGATTTACATTTGGGTGTTACCCCTAACTTCCCTTTTATTCCATCCAGTGGTTGGTAATGGGAGGACTTGGGCTAACAACCGATATAAAGATCAATGTGATGACTGTTCTAATGAGATGACCAATCTGATTGGAGTGGGAATCACAAACTCTATCATGATGCTCTTTTAGGCAACTCAAGTTTTGAATATAAAAACAGGTCAATAGGATTGTCCACCCCCCCCCCCATGAAAGAAAAATAAATAATCAAGAGCTTCATGAGAAAAATGCCTTATACTTTCAGTGGATCATCTGATACCTCTATCACTAAACAATGGATCAACTCTACTATGAAGATATTATCCATACTTCAATGTTCCAAACAATAGAAGGTTATTCTGGATTCTTATCACATGGAGGGTGAAGATGATCAATGGTGTACACTGATCAAAAATATGAAGCGTGAGGAAAATATTGATGGATTAGAATAGAAGGATTTTTAAGAAAAAACATTTTGATAAATATTTTCTCTGCACCCTCCAACTTAAGATGGAAAGGTACATTATTTTCCTCAAGAAAAAAAAGATGATGAATCCATCCGAGCGTATGAGGTAAACTTCACACAGCTTTCATGATATGTCTATGTCTTTGTTGATACTCTCAAATTCAAGGCTAACTACTTCTTTGGTGGGATTAAACCTAGCCAATGGAAAGCCCCAGCGATCTGCGACTTCAATAGTTATGAGGAAATTGTTTGTTGTTACCTAAAATTCTAAATGTTGATCGGTGAATCTTAGGGGTATCATGGGGATAAGAAGCAGAAAGTGGAATTTAATTTTGGAAGTCCGACGGATAAATCCAAAGTTTCTATGAAATTCCAGCACCCCAATTTTTAAAGGTGTGGAAATAAGCCCCCTGAAAATTTCCTGAAGGGGATGAGGAAATGCATTACATTTGGAAGATAAGGGAACCTAGTCATTAATTGTCGACAAGAAAAATCCACCTATTATGACATAGGAGAGGAATGATCCATTCAATAATCAACTCCGTGTTCATTTCTTCAAATACAAAAAACCAAGGCACTTTTCTAACCAGTTCCCCAACCTGAGGGTTTTTTGAGGCAACGAACAACCTCCAAAGTAGAAAGGGAGAGATGTTTCCATCACTACCGATGAAGAAAACCCAGACAATGAATTGGTGATAGGTACACTCGTTATTCATTAAAGAATAGTGAATGTACATATTGATACTATTTCTATGAGTTATTTTATATCCCGGATTTTTAGTAGAACCATCACATCACCACCACAAATCATGGAAGTAGAGATGTTAGTGAGAACAGAAAATGGGGAAATTATTCTATCCCATGAATATAACTCCTCCCCTGTTACAATATGTGTATTGAACTTCCCAAAGAACCTCTTCATACTCCCTCTAGTCTAATTTTATGCAATTCTTGGCATGGATTATATTTCCCTATATAGAGCCAACATTAATTTTTGTGAGAGTAAAATCACTCTCTATATGGAGAATCAACCCCCGATTCCATACATGTGCAAGGAGGATGATGAATCTTCTTTAGTACCATCATCTAAAGCATGGATATTAATGCCCTTTGAGAATATATATCTATCTCATATGATCAAGTCAAAGGTAGAAACCATCTTTGAAGACAAGTCTATTGTTACAGAATTCATTGAAGTGTTTCCTAAGGAATTGTCTGGTCTTAATTTTAGAAGAGATGTTGAATTCTCAATTGATCGTATAATTAGGGAATTTCCAATATCCAAGAATCCATATAGAATGGATTTTTTGGATCATGAGGAGAAAAAAAATAACTACATGGGAATCTCGAGAAAGGTTTTATATACCCAAGTGCTTCCCCATGGGGTGCACCAGTCCTCTTTGTCAAGAAGAAGGAGGGGTCAATGCGCCATTACATTGAATATTCGTGAGCTCAACAAAATCATGATAAAGAACAAGTTTCCTCTTCCACAAATTGATGAATTGTTTGATTAGTTACGTAGAGAACAATACTTCTCCATGGTGGATCTGTGGTCTAAATATTACCATGTAAGGGTGATGAAGGAGGAGATCCCGAAGGCTACTTTTTGTACAAGTTATGGGAACTATGAATTCATAGTAATGCCTTTCAGACTCACAAATTCTCTATAAATCTTCATTGAATTTATGAATATAGTCTATAGAGATTACCTTGAAAAATTCAAGGTAATTTATAGATGATATTCTAATATACTCCAAAACCAATGGGGAGCTTGAGAAGCATATAAGCACTGTACTGGAGATCTTGCGAAATAATACGGTCTATGAAATTTATATAAATGTGTTAGTTCAGGTTAATTTAAGTCTCATTATTGGGTCATATCATCATAATCAAGGGGATATCTATGGATCCCTCCAAGAAAAATGCAATTTAGGGGTGTATGAGGTAAAAATATGTGATAGATATCCAAAGCTTCCTTGGGTTAGCTGGATATTATCACCGATTTGTGAGAAATATACCATGGTTGTCAAACCCTCTTACCAAGGTAACTTGGAAGGGAGTAAAGTTTACTTTTAATGATTAATGAAAACATGGCTTCAAGTATTTTAAAAGGATGCTTATCATTGTGCATGTGCTCACACTACCCACAAGTGGAGAACTTTTCATGGTATTCATTGATGCTTTGAAGAATGGCATGGGTTGTTTATTGATGAAAAATGAAAAATTAATTTCCTATGCTTCAAGGAAATTGTTATTTCCGAAGAAGAAATATCCAACACATGATCTAGAGTTGGTTTTTGTAACATTCTCTTTAAAAATATTGCAACAATACCACTTATGGGAGAAGTATGAAATATATATGGATCAGAAAAGACTCAAGTATATATTAATATAGAAAAGGATAAATATGAATAAAAAAAGATGGTTAGAGATGATCAGAGACTATAAATGATCAATTCACTTCCATCGAAGGAAGGAAAACAAGGTGTCATATGCTCTAAGTAGAAAGAACCCAACAGTTTTATCATTGATGAGAATTGAAAAGGATGAAATCTTTTTAGATTTGATGAAGATTGAAATGGGAATCATATAGTAGGGAACATCATCAATCCGGTCACAAATGAATTCTCAACAGTCTCTTTTAGAAAGGTTAAAGGATTCTCATAAAGATTATGTCATAATTTATAAGAAAGTGGAAACTATAAAAAAGGGAAATCCTTATAGTTCAATGTTAATAAATAATGAATTGTGAGATTTTTTTCAAGACAATGTTTTCCATAAAATTAAGAGTCAAAGAAAGATATTTTGGATGATGAACATAGTTCGAATTTCTCTATTCACCTAGGAAACACAAAGATATTTCAAGATCACTGAGATAATTTTTGGTGAGATAACATGACGAAGGAGATCACTGAGTATACATCAAAATGCCTGGTATGTCAGCAAGTGAATGTTTAGAGGAAAAAGTATAAGGTCAAGATACAACTATTACCCATACTAATGTGGAAATGAGAGAACATCACCATTGACTTTGTCACCAGACATTCAAAGAAATCCAAAGGAAATAATTCTATCAAGGTTGTTGTGGATCTTCTTACAAAGACTACACAGTTAATTGAAATTTGGGGGGATTTCTTATTGGATCAACTGGAATGGATATACAAAGAATAAGTGGTAAGGTTTCATGGATTAAAACTATAGGTTGTATCTGATTGAGATCCAATATTCACCTTTATGTTTAGGAAGATTCTAAAACATTCTATGAATACTGATATGAACTTCATTACAGCTTAACATCCTCAAACTAATGACCAATAAAATCATACTATCCTAACACATAAGGACATGTTGATATCAAGCTTAATGGACTTCAAAGGATGATGGGATCAACATCTTCTTCTGGTTGAGTTCCCTAAAAATATCAGTTTCCACTCAAGAATCAAAATGGCTCCTTATGAATCCCTTTTTGGGAAGAGGTGCAGATCCACGCCATGTTGGGATGATGTTGTAGAGTAAAAACTCATAGGACCAGAAATTGTCTAAGAAATGGTGGAGAATGTTAATACCGTCCAGTAGCACATTAAAGCTTCTTAGATTCGACAAAATATCTATGATGATAATCATTAACGAGACCTAGAGGTTGATTTTGGAGACATGGTATTCCTACGCATATCATCGTCGAATAATTTTATGATATTTTTGAAGAAGGGAAAGATTATTCTAAGGTACATCTTCCCTTTATAGATCCTTGATCACATTGGATCAGTGAACTATCGACCAGAACTCCCCTAGAACCTATCTCAAGTACATGATGTATTCCATGTATTAGTCTTGAGGATGTAAATACCTAACACATCACATGTACTCAAATTGAATGTGGTACCATTGTAGAAGAACCTATCCTATGAAGATATGTCGGTGAATATCATAGATCATAGGGAAAAATTAATACGAAATAAGACAATGATCATTGTCAAAGTGTTGTGGAGAAACCACATGTTTGAAGAAGTAATGTGGGAACTCGATTAAGTAATGAGACAGAGTTACCCACATCTGTTTTAGTGTCAGAAAAAAAAAATTGAGGGTGAAATTTCTTAAGGGGGGAGATTTTAAGGAACCAAACATTTATTAACTAAATTTAATCTTGATCTAATTAAATTTCTTATTATATAAAATGGTTTTATAAATCATATAAAATTCCTTGGTTTTATGATTTTGGATTTTAAAATATCGCTAATAATTGATATTGTTGCTAATATAGTTGTTGAACAGTGGTCGCATGATTATTATAAATATTGGTCTTTAACAAATCCAATTTATTTTAAGAATGGAAGTGATGACCACATCCAGTAAAATTTAACCATACAAAGCCCATTTGTTAGAGCTCGGAAAGGATGTAGTGTCATTGTTCTTCCCTTTTGACCAAGCCCATGCTGAGTGTCTACACGTTAATATTTAATGGAACTATCTACAAAATAAGTGGAAGTTCATATAGATTACCACCTAAGCAATGTTATCTGAGCCACCCCAAGAGTCTGTCACCATCGTACACCTTACCCTTTAGATCTTATGTGGGTGTTATAATGGTTTATGTAAAAAGAAACTAGAACTATGATTATGTGAATTATTTTTGTATAAATAATAGACACTCATTTTATTATTCATACATTGTAAATGGTTTTTAAAGCAGAAATAGTATTTTTAGTTAATATTTAAATTCCATTATGAAATCTATTTTGATGAATTAATGGATATTTTAATTTAATAATATTTTAAGAAAATATTATTACTAAATTACTTTTTATTAAATATAAATGATTGTATAATTTTTATGAATACAATTGCAAATTTTATTAAGGTATGAAACATATTTTATCAAAACCCATGAATTTTAGATAAATACCAGTTCTTATTTTAAAAGTAAAAATTAAAATATTTAGGATATTATTTACATAAAAATGAATATTATTTTTTGATTTATGATGTAGAAATTAACTAACGGTGAATTTTTCATAATTTTATGAGATAGTCGAATGTGTGGGTAAAAATTAAATACTGTATAAATATATAATCTATTTTATGACATTATAAAGACCCAATAGTGATTTAATAAAATACTATAAAAGGGATATTTGGTCAGTATATGTTTTACCTTTAATATAATTTTATTTTAGATTGTTTTAATTAATTTTATTATGCCTTAGGGGACCCGTCAAAACTAGTAATGTATTTTAACATTTTAAAATGATTTCCTTGAGAGTGTGACACACCTCCACATAACAAAGCCTAATATTTTTTATAAGTTCGGCCATTGGACTTGTAAAATAATTTTTCCCACTATCCTTTCAAGAAAACCATGGGAAAAACCATGGTTTCTTTTGTGGTTTTGAATATTTGATTATATAGATTTCAAATCCGAAGTTTGTGAAATATTACAGAATTCCCCTCTCTTTTCCCAAATAAACCTACCCAAGATCCTAGTTCTCTTTAATAAAAACCCTTGGAGCACATCACTACTCTTACCTACTCTCTCTAGAATCCTCCCATGGTTCCCAAATCTTCCAATAAGACCATCCACAATCTTGTAAAGTCACATACTCAAGTAAGGGATCCTCACTTTCCTTCCTTCCATATTTATGTCCAAGTTCCCTTATATTATTATTCCCTTTTATTTTCAATTAAAAATTTTTGGGTATGATTTACCACCTCCCATATACTTCAATCCTTATGTTTTGATGATTATAAACCCCTTTATCTCTCATTAATGACTCTCAATTACCCTTTTTACCATTTCAAAATTCCATAATGGATTTCTCTCTCCTCATTTATATTCAAGAAAGTATTTTATATTATGCATCTAAATTCCATTACATATGTTAGGATATTATTTTCCATTACCCCCTTACTAAAACTTTCATGTATAAATTATTAGATACATTTTCTCTCTCATCAACCCATTTAACGATTTCTATTTGAAATTATTCTGTTGTCGAAGTTACACCAAAATTTCCCATGCCAAAATCATCATGTAAGTGAATACCATACCCATTTCTCTATCAAGTATATTCACATTTATGCACATGTAATTATTTATTTAGGAATGAAATTTATGTATTCCACATCTCTTATTTGAGTAATAAATTATGATGTTTAATGAATCCATGTGGTATGATCTATGTGGAACACTTATGCATAAAATGAAATGATTAAGAAGGTTATTCCCTAATAGTGCTCCATTACATTGGGTAAGGAATAGTATAATGATATGTTATGTGAAATGAGTTTTTACTCATGCTAATTCATGTGAAATGAGGGTTTACTCATGATAATTCAAGTGTAATGAGTGTTTACTCATGCACTATGTGCAATGATCCTTGGCTCATTCTAATATCATGTTAAATGTTGTTGTCGCATTTCCATGTTATAATAATCATGCTATATCATGCCTTTATGTTCATGTTTATCTTATGATCCTTTGATATTCCTATTACCTAACATGTATTGTATTCTTCATGTTATTCCTTGTGTACTCCCTTACTGGTATTTATTTCTCACCCTTTTCTTATGTATGTCCTTAGGTTATCCTATAAAATGATAAGTATGATGGAATTTTGGTGTCTTGTAAAAGAATTTTCCAATTAATATATTGTGTTATATGTTTTAAGTTCTTATTTAATGCTCTTAATTTCCCAAGATGCTAGACCTAAATATCCTCGGAGTTGTTTTAAGTGAATTTTTATATAATAAATCATGTTTATGTGTGTAATAAATATAAGGGTTGTTATAAAAATATTAAAGTTTAATGAATTCACTATTTTGGTATTCTACTTCATTTAATCATGGATGCTCAACCCAGTGTACTTATAAAAGGAAAGGGGGAACATTTGAAACATCATTTCACCTCACTCCACTAATAGAAAATCCCTCCAATATCGACATCTTACATTATTATTTATTTATCTATATTATTGGAATCAATCTCTACACACAATAGATGGTATTCTCTCTAATGATTGGTTATAATTGAATTTCATAAATATTGGAATGTATGAGATAATGAAATTGAAAGAATCATATTTCAATAATTTTAGAATATTGAGTATGATTCATGTTGAAAAATAGAAAAAACATTAGAAGTAACACTACCTATGATAGTAACCATCTCATACTCAAAGGAAGAATTATATCAAACTAATTATTGGACAAAGGTTCAATAGAATAAGTGGGCCATAGTATTAGTAGTATTAAAGTAGAAACCCCAACCTGTAGGTTTGGAGTAATTTGTAACAACACTATACTCCTCAAGCGCATCAGATCATTAATGGGTTCTTGATGTTTTAGTTAGGGAATGGATTCATCCCTAGCCTGCAGGTATAAGGAAACCTTCACCTAAACCTCCTTCAATGCCACATATTTTATTGTTTTCCCAATTAGGAGGTGTATCATAATATGATTTTCTATACTTTATTTCATATTATAACCCATCATTATCTATTAAGGACACATAAAAAATGTTTTCCAAGAAAATATCACTTAGTTTCCATTCACAAAAATGCTTCAAAATATTTTTACAAGTCACTCAATGGATAATCCATTGGAAATTAATCATCATTTCATTCTAATGGTGATATATTAAAAACTAGACACTTTTCCTTGGTAAAAATAATAAACACATTCCATAAAGATTCTATCGATCATGAATCCATTATAGGGGAGTAAGTGCATGATAATTTTTGGAATAAAGAAAACACTAAAATATCTAAGGATATTTTTCACACCATAAATCAACGGTAAGCTAAAAAAAATTGGATCCCACTCAAATGCTTAGCATCTACCTCTCCTACAAGCATCAAATAAAGAAAAGTGAAAAGTTGTGGCTACATACTACCCATTACCTAAATAATTTGAACCCCTAATGATTGAGGAATGATTCACTTAGTTTTATACATAAATGAAATATTTTAAGAGAAACAAATATGAGTTACAGAGATACAATCTCCCTATTAGGTATGTGGTCTTGGAGGAACCTCACTTAACTATTTCAACATATCTCCCTAAACAATAAGAGTCTATTATACCAAAAAAACAGGATCCATGTCATCTTCCTAATATATGATATAGAAAACTAGTTTATTTAGATCTATGGGAGGAATGATTCCAGGCGTTACCTCCACTAAGATAGTAACTAGTACCATGTTAAGTGAACTACCCTAGTCCAGTCCATTCTAGCTTTCAACAATAAATACAAGAAGTCCCACCATGTCATGATCTATCAATCACTATGCCTATAAAAGTTCCATCCTAATCATATATTTCATCAAAAGACACTGACACCATTGAGTCATTGACAACTCAACTATAATCATTAGAAACATACCTTGAGTGGGTGGTTATAACACTTCCTATAACCAACCTCAGGAATCATAATTTACTAACATTAAGGGGAACAAGGGATCCTAAGTAACACTTATCACATTTTTTGTCTCAGTGTGGTCCCATGATTAGATCCCTCGAGTAGTAGGATGTAACAAAACTCAGATGCTTTGTAAAAACACTATAGGGGATATCTTTTGTTTGGTACTTTAGTTTTCCATCTTGATCAATCACATGATGATATTATCTACTAAATTAATTCATTATAAATTCAAATACACACAATGAATGATAATAATCATATATCTCTCATATTGATAATAATTTAATAGCAGAATATTCTTGGATTTCATCACTCGGTGGAAGGTTTTTACCAGCTCCAAAAATATATAACTCTCCTATAAAGAGTTATTTGGTCTTTATATAGAGAACCATCATTGTTATATGATAATTACACTCATTCAAGTGATATATTGAATAATATTCCATGAACATTTCATATTTGTACAGTGATTGAGAGTCTAAATTTGGGGATCCATAACAAATTCTCGACCAAAACTAGATACCTTGGGGAAAATAAGTGGAAAGGTGGAAAATAAACCATTACAATCTAGACACCCCCTCAATATCTCTAACATTTAATACATTGCAATTTCATTTGAAAAGTCCTCCCTAAAGAAAACAATAACAAAATCCGCATCAATATGGGAGGAAAGAGGAGAAATTTCATTTATATGAGGACTGGGAGAATATATTTTATTACTTTTGAGATGATAAAATCTTTTGATACTTCATTATGGGAATAAAAATAAATTTATTTATATTTTCAGAGCCTCAATGTTTTGATCAGTTTGACCATAGTGATAACCCAAATTATTGTCCCTTTCAATGAATATAAGGTCATACCATCCACGAGTTATTCTAAAAGTATTTATTCATAAGATGTTTGATTAAAGAGAAGTATAATTGGAAAGGCCTATAAAAATTGTTTCGTTTGTTTCTGTTGTTGAAGAAGAAAGAGGAAAATAAGAAGTCACAAGTAGATTTTCAAATAATAATGTTCACTAGATGACCCGAAAAATGATCGTTTGGGATCATTCCATCCTTGAGAAACTGTAGAACCATTAAACCATATATGTAATTTCTTTTTCTATAGTTTGAATAGATTCATCACTAGTATATTTCCCCAAGACTCGGTTATCTAAAATATGTATTAATTTGTAATAAAATTTTCATGTGAATAGAGATAAACCAATACTAATTCTTAATTAGATCATGAACCTATCATTTTTTTTCTGCATATTTTATTGAGTGGATGGGCACTACACAACAAAATCGAAACAAAATTAGATGAATAAATAATCATTAGAACTGTTAATTTTATTCATTTAGTAGAAATATTATTCAATGATGAGTATTATTATGAACCTTACTCCCATGTACCTAACCATGGATCTGAAGGATGCGGCCGTAGAAGCTGAGGGAGCAGGAGAAGATTTAGTCATGATCAAAAAAAATCAGCACACATTCCCCTAATGTCTGTATACATTGTTAAAGACTGTGTATAAAAACATCAGTGAGCCCAATAGAAATAATGGTACCCCAACAACATTCTGGGGTTATCCAAATAAAATTATTTTGAAAGACTTCTTGAAGACTTTACAAGAATTTGATCTTAAAAATCTATTGGGTAGATATGGTCCACTCAGTCTGTTAGTAATAGGTGTACCTTCAACTTTTAGTCAATAACATGACCTTTCAACCTCAAACACGTCACCCCCAAGGAACATACCAAGGAGAAGACTCAACCCCAAAGTGGGAAACACTAACCTTTATCCAAAAATGTGTTATTGTAAAATAATTGGATATGGTTCTAATAAACCATTCAATATAAGATGGTCTAAATTTGTTATAATTTCATCAAAAAGAACCTGTGGAGGATTTATTAATCCCTGAATATTTTAATTTTGAGGTTAAAACCATTGAATTATATCATGCAGAGAAAGATCCTATGAATTTCATGAAGGTATCTCCTTTATAGTGTATAATAGTAAAAGTGTTATGCATGGACACCTCAAAACCTTTTATATATCTTGTAAACTTTATAATGTTGAAAATTGATAATCCTTAATTAAAAACATCTCATGAATCAACTTCATTATTTTTAAAATGACTTGTCATTTGGATTATATCAGAGCTAATTTTCCTCCCTCTAATTTAACACTTAAGTGTTATAACAGGGGGGGATAAAATCCAATTTGAAAAATCAATATCAAAGCATAATTTCTATACCTTATCTCCAAATATGAATTTATTGTTTTTTATAGGATGCAACTTAAAATTTCTTATTAAGGAGATCTTGGTTACATCAGTATGTGATAGTTCATTTATCATACCATCAATGTCTCGGATAAGGTTTTGATATGAAAATCAAGAAATTTCATGGTGATATGGATCCATTTGCATCATGTGTGTCCCAATGAATTTAATCCAGGATCCAATTGATTGAAATAAAACAAAACATGATTAATGTTTTAGCTTAGGTTATTTTTAGAAACTTTTTGGAGATGAACTTGGCTAAAAATTTTAAAGAGATTAAATATTAATATGTATTTTTCTCCAATGAAAAAAAAGATAGGCATTTATAATTGGGTTTTTATTCATCATATCCTAGGATATCAGTCACATTAGTTGAACCCAAAAACATGGATGAATTCTGTAATATCCAGAAGATTTGTAGAAACCCTCGTACAAATTCCCTGAATTTTCCTCTATATTGTTAGGACACCACTACATCATTAGATAAATTGGGAGGGACACTTGTGTCACAAATATAATGTGAAAATTCCCTTAAATAATCTAAATTCAAGGATATTCATTCTTCAAGTAAGAAATATTCCCCTCCATCATTCATTACTCATGATATTGGTGTAGATATAAAATAAGAATATGATCTAAAAGAATCCACCCTATCATTTAAAGAGGGTTTCTTTGTGACTATTGATGAGATCTAGTAAATAAATATTGACATATAAGAGGTTATACTCCCCAAATTAGTCAATTTGACCATGTATTCTGAATAATAATACTTTAATACTTACTTTATATAACAGTATTGAGAATTTTTCATTTCAAATTACATTGAAATGTTAGGTCTCAATCCTAGTGAATCCACCAACCACTTGGACTTACTAGAATATCACCACAGTTAAAAATAAGTAGTAAGAATAATGAATATGACTATTGATTCTAAGGTTGAATCTTATATTGATAAAATTATCAAATCCAACTTCATTTACCAGGTTCAATATCTGAATTGTTTCACTACCATCATCCTGATCAAAAAGAAGAACGACCTGATCAATTTTTTCATCGATATCAAAGATCTCAACCAAAATTGTCTAAAATATTATTTCACTATCCCAATCCCATAAATTATAATTGATGAAACTACCATAAATAAATTCCTTACCTGTATGGATGGATATTTTGGATATAACCAAATCGAAATGGCTCTTGTAGATTAATAAGCAATCACTTTTAGAGCACCCAAAGCAATGTAATATTATCATTTAATTCTTCATAGTATGAATAACAAAATAACTACATATCAACACACAAAGAACTTTATTCTCAATCCCTTATTGTAAAATACCATTAAATGATACGTTGATGGTCTATTATAATATTCTCTAATCAAAACTCCCAGATCATGTATTGAAAAAAATTATCTTTATAATTTTTTATTGTTATCTATAAACATGGCCCAAATTTTTCCATCCAACACTTACTACATAAAAATTAGATATTAGATTACTTATATAACCAATGAATTTTTTGTTTAGAGTTTTAGATAACTAGGATAAACATTTATATAACAACTTGGATATATAAAAAACTAGTTCATAAAAAAGTATGTCATCTACCAAAATTTTCTCCACATTTTGTTTCTATATTAGCAATAACATATACAAAACATTTATTTACAACCTATAGAAAAGAAAACATAATATAGGTGAGATAAAATTCTCACTAAGGGTATACATAAGTATAAATAGTTGGATTTCATTACTGAGAATAAGATTATCATAAGGGTATAACAATATAATAAAAATACATGATAAAAACATAATAGAATTCATTCCCATCAAAACATGGTTCATATATTTTAAATCATGGAAAAAATAATAAAAAACATCAAGATTCATATATATATATAAAATCATAAGCTATGTGAATATATTCCTTAACCGAAGGACACATTGGGACTTTATGTGAGCATAAAGGAAACATGTTGGTAACTTGGAAAAACATTTTTTTTATCACTATTTCATCCCTCATAACAGTTGAATAACATACTGGGAAAATTCATATAATCTTTTAGGAGAAACCTATGACTAGTTAAATCTCTGTCTCTCTTGACCTAATGTATTGACGTACTATATTAGGCTCACACATCATCATTATCTATATCAAAATCACCAATCATTATCAATAATTTCCATGTATAGCATCACCAATAAAAAATTTAAAATCATTCAATTTTCAAAATAACACCCTTGAAAACAACTATCATTCCTGTATAGATTTCAGTGTCCTATGGAGAGGAAAAAGGTTCCCTATAAATCTCTTTGAAATAATTATAATCCATATAGATAAAGAATAAGAATAGTATTATAAAAACATATCCCTATTGGATCATAAGTAACATCAAGGTTTGATGTCATCAATAAATAGAAATATCATTAATAAATCATTAAATACAGTTTTTTGAAAATAACTTTCTGTTTTGAAAATTACATTTCAAAACAAAAAAATTATGTAATTATATGAAAGAAACTCCTTTGAAATTAAAATTTTAAGAGTTAAAAGGAATATTCAATTAGAATATATTCAGGATGACGTAAAATGGTGGTTAGGTCATATATGTTAAAATAAAACATTCTTTTTAAACAGTTTTAAAGAAGTTAAAACTCTTTCATACAAAAAATGTTAAAAATATTACCATTTAAAAAAGTTGTAAATAAATTCCATGATTAATTAAAATTAAAATTATAAATCATTGAATTTTAAATAATAAAATTCTTGAATGTTTTAAAAATTTTGTAATGGAAGAGAAATATTCCAATTCTAAAAGAAGATTCAATATTGGTATCACTTACAAACAATTTTCTTGATGTTTTTTTATACAATAATGGAGAAAAAATAAACTAAACATGTAACCACATTAGCAAATAGATAATGGAAAATAATTTGTGTTTTAAGAAATTATTAATATAAAATTTCTCTAAATAAACATAGATCATATACAACCTTTAAAGGAAATGAGATTGTTAAATAAAGACATTACTGCTTTTGAAACTTTTCAGAAAAAATAGTTGAAAAAAATATTATAGATCAATAACTCACCTAAATTACATGAATTAATATGTCAAATTTAATTCATGAGGTATTAATTAAACTATATAATGTAATCATGGTTCATGACATGAATCATGTCTCATGAAAATAATATTTAGATAGAAAACACCCTTGTAAATATCATAACTTTTGAAGTGATAATAATTAATGAACTGATATTATAGAAATTTTTAAATACAATTAAATATATTTTTAATATATAATAAAATAATTTAAATATTAATTCATAAATAATCATTTAATAAGAATGTCAACAAAGATGAAGAAGAACCCAGTGACAGAAAATTTAGTTATGATAATCCTAATCACTTTATAACTCCATATTCAAATGCCCTTAGATGAAAATATTATTGAATTTTAAATTAAAATAACATGAATAATGACTTATTAATGATATAATATATTAATGGAGAGTATATAAACCATATTAAATAAAATATGATTATAAAATTAAAATATTTCTCAATGAAGGGAAATTGAGATGAAATCCCTAACCTCATGTCCAGGCTTTCCATGTATTTCCTTAAACTATAGTATAATAAACTTATATCAGTTATTTAATTATTTAGGATCCAAATATATGTTTATTAATTTATTAATAAATAATTTTTTTCATTAATTACATGGACTTATTTAATTACTCAATCACATATTCCAACATCCGATGTTTTCAAAATGCTCAGTTCATAATGTAAAAATAAATTTCTTATGTTGAACATGGTCGTCGAGGTAATTATTACAACACATTAATAATAATAATCATGAAATAATTTTCTTTTTTAAACATTAATTATAATTATAAAATAAACTATGAAATATGGTTTTGAAAAATAAATTTTGTAACAATCATGGAGATGGTGATCCATATGTACCATGAGAAACATTTTCTTTTTTCAAAGAAAAGGGAGAACATAAGTATGATTTTATATTTACAAAATGATTATAAAATCATGTATATAATATTAAGTATTTAATTAAACTTATATTTTCAAAAAATTGTATTATATGATGAAAAAAAATCACATCTCTTCATAGAGATAGTAGTCCACACTTACACACGAACGATGTCATCATTTTTGAATGGATAAGAAGTTAAGAAAATAGATGATATATTATCTTTAAAAAAATTTAAATATGTCTTTAATATAAAATATATAAAATAAATACTTCAATATAACAAGGTGTAAGTGTCCATCATAGACAAAAAACTATATAGTTTTGTGAGGCGATAGTATGTCGTACACATGAACGATATTTTGATTTCCAATTTAATGGAAGAATGAGATGGATATAGGTTATTTCATTAAAATAAAAAACATACTAGTATATTAATATATTATTTTTCATATTTTATCCGGTTTGAAGAATATATTTTTGAGTTATAAGAATAAATAAAATGAAAATAGTTGGTTAAAACTATACATCTTCTTAGGAAAACCTATTTAGGTTTATACCTAAATCCTTCGTGCGCTTGTTTACTAATAAATGTGTGGAATATATGTTGTGGTTATTGATGTTAAGAAGATATTTTTGTAGTTATTTTCAAAACATTAGGCTCTTTAATTGTTTATATTATATAAGTTTGTGTGTCCTTTTATAAGTGACGGGAGGGGAAATTTAGGAAAATAATGATATATTCTAACAAAATATGTGTCTAACTCTAGTAAAATTGTTCCAAAATGACATGGATCCAAATATTAATATTATATGGTAATAATATAATCATCAAATATAATTTTGACTCTTTAAGAAATCATTTTAAAACTTATCTCTTGGATTAACCCTTCTGTTAACTGTTTTTAACCATAACCATGGTAATGAATTTTTCAAAATGAAAGGGGTACAAATTTTTTTAAGTCAATAATAAGATCAAAAAATGGAAAACCCTGAAATTTAATACCATTTATCATCCTGATTTTATGGTAGAAATATTTTTAATGTTTTTTAGAAAAATTAATAGAATAAATTATACATAAAATACTAATAATGTCATTTTAACAACAATTCACATAATTTGACTTTTAATACAACATGATAGAAATGTAATTCAAATTTAATAAATTGAAGCATAAATAATAAATTATAATGGACTATAAAACTCTTATTAAAACATAATTCATCCCACAAATATTTCAATTAGTGTTCTTAAAATCATTTACATTAATTTTTTGCTCCATACACAAGAACTATGTAAGATATACATAAGCATTTAATGTAATTATATCAACACTAAAAACTAAAAATTTATTACCAAAATAAAAATAATTTTATTATTCTATAAGTAAATATTAATATTCATTCACAAATTATATTTATCTCTATATAAACATATAAATTAAATTTAAAAGAAAGTGAAATATATTTTTTTATTTGCATTAAATAATGTATAAGACTTTTAAAAAAATTGCACAAAATCTCCATAACTGTAACGCCCCAACCCTAGAAGCATGGATCTGGTTCCTTTATTAAATTGGAATAAGATATAAAGAATTGTATCCTACCCAAACTAACTATTTTTGTTATTTTCAAACCACTTTTAAAGGCTGAAGTGGGAACCCAAACAACCAAACCATTTCATAACAAACCACCACCCAAATTCAAAATAAAAAAAATGAGAATACAAATATTAAATTTTAAAAACAAATGACCATAATGTGCGTTGATCGATCCTCAAGCCCAGCGCACTGATCTGCACGTTCCTGCCTCGAAGGAATCTCCTATAATCACCACCATTAATCATTTCCTTCTCAGCCAGTTGAATATCATGAACCTCGTGTGCATTTGGAACCACGTTCCCCAAGCCAAACAGATCGTCCCTCACATCACACCAGCACACAGTTACCAGCTTGAGTTTCAGCCGGCATCGGCACCCCCAAAACGGAATCACCAATACACCGACGAAAGTCATCAGGAAAACATCAGAAAAAGAACCCACAAACTAGAAAAAATTGGTCACACCACCATTGTCATCTAACATTGGAGGAAACGAAAATGCAGAAGTTACATCAAGATAACTTGGAGAAAGATATAAAGACAACACAAGTCACGCCTCCAGAAACACCATACCACCCCTAACAAACAAATCCCAAAAGCTCATCAGAATCCATCTCACCCAACTGATCTGGAAAGAGCGATGGACCAGGAAACCAGAGAAATGTTAGGGCAGAGAGGCCTCCATAGAGAGCCATGATGAGCTAGCACCATCAAACCCACAAATAACATATCACCAAACCTAAACCACCGAAACAGAACACAACTCCATCGAAAATCCATCAAATAACCGAAGAAGACGTCGTCTTCAACAACAAACATCCATCGAAGCGGAAACAGCTGAATCTGACAGTCAAGAAACAAAACTGGAGTGTGGGAAATTGCAAAGGAGGAGGTGAAATTAAGAATAGCAAGATCGCTGTAAGATTCAAAAACATAGAGGAAGAACAGGAACTTCAAGGAAGTAGAGGAAGAAAGAGGTGAAAAGGATGAAACCCTAGGTCACCGAAGAAGAGAGATCAACCCGAGAAGGACGAAATAGGATCAGAAATCATGAAGGATAAAATCACGATTCCGCCAGAGATAGAAACCCTAAATGAGGAGGAGATTCAAGAGGAAAATGTAGAAAGAGATTATGAAAGTGATGAGATAGGAAGAGGGAGTCTAGAGAAGGAGCGATTACCATCGAAGACGCGACTAGAAACCATATGAGAGGGTCATGTCGAGAGTGAGAGAATGACAGGGGAGTGGGGCGCCATTTTGATCACTAATGGACTGAGTTATTTAGTAGCCTTAGTAAACTATATAAATATTTGAAATTCACATTACAATATAAAACATAAAATACTAAAAAAAATTCTTCTAGGTTCCCATTATTACCTTTAGTGTAATCCGGAATATCAAACTCAAAACACTTCTTCATATCCTAGGAGGAAATAAATCAAAAGAAAGGGGTGATCCCAAATTCTCTGTAAGGGTAAGAATGTAACAGAAGCTAACTTGAAATAATAATGAATAAAAAATTTAAAGGAATAAATGATGATAGAATAATTCCACATAAATAATAACATGGTCTTAACACCTAACCATGGATATTCTAACTAAGCAAATAATAACATGGAATAATAATTATGGATGTATACACTATCATGCTCTATCCTCAAGATAGTTACTGTCATAATCTATGCTCAAGACATTATATGTATGTTGGTAAAAACCCATATAATTTTAGTCAAGATCAATCCTCCTTCAAATTTAAAACTTCTTAGAAATAAATGTGAAGAGTTTTTCACCAATAGATTTTGTATCAACAGACTATCAATGCTTCAATGGGATTTCTTTAAATGGTCTCCAAACCATGTCATACCAGTCCAAAACATTCCTGACATGAATAAATAATACAATTACATCAACATATCCTCAAAAATTAATAACTATTCATATGGTATATCAACAATTCCTTATTAAAACATACTATAACCCATTTACAAATCTATGGAAGATGGTATCATAATACATAAACCTCAATGAAGTAAAATATTTAATCAAAATATGTTGACGTAGGTGAAAATAATTTAAATGAAATAATAGAAAATTTATTATGGAAAAACACTTATTCAACCAATTTGAAATATAGTTTTTTTATAAAAATACCCACTTCTTTTAAGAACCCATTTTAAATATATAAGGACCCTTTTCTTTTAAAACCCATTTTCAAAACCAAAATACCCAAAAATATAAATATAGTTTTTTATTTAGGGAATCCTAAAATTATTAAAAGGAAGATAAAAAAATAATCGCCCTGGAAACGGAAAGTTCATTTTCATTGTATATGTTAAGAATATAACATTCCTTTTATTGTTTCTCAAAATGTTTTTTATAAAACATATACACATATTCTTTTTTCAAAACCTTTGAATGAAATCCAAAATAGTCCTAAAATTTATTTTGTAATACTTTTATAACAATAAATATATAAAATCATATCATGAATGAGAAAAATATTTTATATTTATGTCTTTAAAAATTTAAGGTGTCCCATACCACTTTCCACATTTAAATCATATGTCCCATGAAAGAGTAATATTTAACAAAATATTAAATAAAATTATAAAAAATAAATTAATGGGAAGGTAAGTCAAAAGAGATCTATTCACACCTCATAAAATACGGTTTACGTATAACATTAAATTATTACTTAATTAAAGATTATTGATATAAAGTCTATTACCTTACACTTCCTTTAGTAAAACGTGCTTTAAACTCCTCTTCTTTGGTGGAATTCCTTTAGATATCATAGTAAGGGATATTGGGTGGGTATTTTGGAAGAAAAAAACATAGAAAACACGTATAATGACGTTGAAGAAGAAAAATGGGTAGAGTTTGGTTGATCTAGAATGCTCAAAGTGGTGTGAGGATGTGAAAAAGGTGGTTCCCTTTTTTAATATAGGCGAAGGGCACTTTTAGAAACACTCAAAATACTAAATTACTATATATTAATTTTCAATTTCAAATGGATATACAGTGAGTTATTTATAAGATAGGATGAGTATGGGATGAAATCATCTCAAAAATTAATTTTTATAAAATATTAGTCATAATTATTAGCCTTATTCTTTAGTTTTAACCATTATTTAAACCCTTTAACTCTTACCATGACAAACATCAATTTTTACTCTTTAAGAGTTAATATAGTTACTATAAAATTAAAAACTAATAGAAAATGATTCGTGAATGAAATTTATAACTTTATCCAAATTGGATAAATGAATTTTCTATCATTTAATAAAATATTATTCATTTAAATATATCATTACTGTCAATTTTGACAGTATTCATTACTTGATTTTATATAAAATCATACAAATAGGATAAATTCAATAAAAACATTTATTAAATCCATAATATGTATAGTTAATCTAGAAAATTCGTAAATGATATTAGTTATATCAAATGTTTTTTATTTTATTATTTTTAATAACATTTATTTGATATGTCCATTAAATAAACAATTAATACATCACCATTACAAAAGTATTTAATTTACTTATTTATTCCATAAAAATTAAAAATTAATTATCATCATAAATATAAGCATTTTATATTTCAAATAACAAATTTAAATTAAATTTATCTTCTATATAACCATATATAAAAATATAACACTTATTAAAAACATGAGTAAGACATGTTTTACTTACCTAAGAACAAAATACTATAAAAGGCATAATGTAATCCAAGTGGATCTAAAAGGCCATCTAATCAGCCAGAGGATGATTTAAGTCAATAATAACTCATCCTATAAAATTAAGATAAGTTTTAGGGTAATTTTATAATATATATATAATATTATTTTTACCATTAATTACCTGATTTACCCTTAACCGTGGTAAATAAAAAAACAATAAAGTTGCTTTTCATATTGTCCAAAAAAGATACCTATTTACTAAATTTGGACCTTATGATTACAATTATGGTATCTATTTTTCAAAATTCAAAAAAATAATAATTTGGTAAATTAATTGAAAATTAATTTCATTAACGTAACGAGAAATGATTTTTTAAGGTGAAAACGTTCGAAAGAGAGAAATGTTTTTATATAGAAATAAAATTTGAAATTTATTCCAATGAACTAAATTAGATTAAATTATAAAAAAATTAAATGAATATACATTAAAATAAATCAAAAAACAACATAAATTATTTAGATGAAAAATCCATTTTCAATTAAAATGTAATATTTTGTCACTATTCATCAAAACATAAAACATATCATAAAAATAAAAAAAATAAACCATAATTAATATTTATATTCAAAATTAAAATATATTTTTTATTCTATTTTATATAATTATGAAATTTTGAAAAACAATATTTAAAATAAGTGTTCCATCGAAAGGCGGTAAAATTTTCTTTTTATAAAAATACATTTTTGTGTATAAAATTGGATTTTTTTTCTTATATCATATCTAGAAAACACATAGTATGATTGTTAAAAATTATATTCAATATATTAGAT
The DNA here is from genome assembly GCA_963277665.1 of Viscum album. Taxonomy (NCBI): domain Eukaryota; kingdom Viridiplantae; phylum Streptophyta; class Magnoliopsida; order Santalales; family Viscaceae; genus Viscum; species Viscum album. Next base: position 136,852,419 of record OY728162.1, read on the forward strand.
ATATTTTTTATTAATAAAATACAAAAGGTGTGATTTTTTTATTTTATTTGTATAAAACACACTTGTTCACATTAAATGGTTTTTATAAAAAATATCCTTAATATTAAATTGGTTTTTATATTTATTTCTAATTAATTGGTAACTAATGAATTAAATAATATATTTTAATATTTTATTCAATCCAATTCATAACAACATATTTAATGGATAGGAGACAGTGTCATTTTAAATAATAATATTAACAGTATATTAGGGTTTTTTATGCTCAGTGTTGCATGAAAATAAAGCTATCAAAGAGATTAAAGTTAAAAACATGCATACTATAAAATATTGTGGTGTTACATTATTCCATACTTTATTAAATTACATCCTATATATTTGAAATTTCACTTCAAAAAATAAAATTTTTAATATTTAAAATTTTTTGTGGGAAACCCAAATCAGAAATAGGGTTAATAAAACATCCTCTTAGTAAGAGGGAAAGGGAGGTGAAAAGGTCCCCACAAAATCAATATTTTAAGTAGGAAATCATGAGTATAAAGTAGAAAATGGACATAAAATAAAAATATAAATATCAAGTTTTAATGGAGAGTGATATAGAACTTGTTCATCATAATTTTAACCATCACAAAACCATAAATCTAGTGATCCGTTAAAAGGCCATTGCGTTCATAGTAAGAAAATTAAATAGATAATGTTTTTGAATCAAATAATTTTCCTAATATTAAGGGATTCTTTTAATATCTAGATAAATCACTCAATAAACATACTTGATTTCATTCCATGTAATTATGTTATTGTTGGGTTGTGTTTTGATCGATTTTTACTTCTTTTCATACACCTGGATATGGAAATTCAAGATATATTCTTATTCTTGATGAACTTATGATGAGTTATAAGGGTCGTAAGTATTTCATTCATCCTCTAAATGTTTACTAAAACAAAAAAAGGTTTTCACAAAGAATCCAATATATCATAATTTATCCTCAAACAATAATATACAATGTTCAAATTAATCGATTTCATATATAGTTACCTTAATTCTAATTCAAAATACTTTTGTTCTAAATTCATATTCAATACATTTATTAAAAATATTACAAAATTTACAAAATAATATTACGTAAATAGTATAATGTATCTCTTATTGTCACATACCAAATATTTTATCACATTAAAAACCTTAATAAAAACAGTCATGCTAATAAATCCAAAGGATAAGTGTTTCAATACAATATTTATATATTCCAAGATTACTATTACAAGGTCACCATATATGAAAAAATTCATTAATCTTAAAATACAAAACATTTAATCATTTTAATTTATGTATAAACCATTAACTAAGCTTCATCTTCTTATTCCTTAATACCACCTTCCTTTCATTTTTCTCTTGTAATATCTTCATCATAAGCAGTATAACAATTACTTGTATAATCTTTCTCATTCTAACCATTGACTAAAACCCAAAGTAAAATGTGACTAACAGTAGTCATAGGGATATAGTCATGAAAAATAATTTATAAGATGTCTATATCATTACATCTTCTTCTCAACCTATGATTCCTTAATCTATTTGATGTTATCCAATACTTAGACTTATCCTCAAATCCATTCATAGGGTTAGGTTATCTAGTACATGATTTATAAAATCTAGTGCCCAAAGTTTCTTCTAAACTTTCTTTGTTAACAACTATAAAACCCCTACCCCAAAAGCTCAAATCTAGTTCATAACTTTATTACATAAGTATAAGATACAAGGAATATCATCCCAAAGGACAGATATAGGTTAGTAGTCTTGGTAAACTAGATACATATTTTAAATTCAAATTATAATATAAAACATAAAATACACAAAGAATATACTTCGATCATGCCATTAATACCTTTAGTATAACCCTGTATATCATACTCAAAACACTTCTTCGTATCCTAGGAAAAAATAAAACATAATAAATGTGTGAGATCAAATTATCGGTAAGGGTCAGTGTGAATCAAAATATAACTTGAATTAATAATGATTAATAAATATGGAAAGATTAAAAGAAGATCAAATAATTCCATATAAATAATTGCATGAGATTAATACATGACCATGGATATTCAGTCTAATCAAATAATAATATGTAATAGTAATAATGACAGAATTCATAAAGTTGGATGTCTACACTATCGTGATCTATCCTCTAGATAGTTACTATCAAGATATATACTCAAGAAATTTTAAGTATATTTTTCGAAACCCATATTATTTGTTTCAATATAAATCCTCTTAAAATTTTAAAACTACATGGAAATAAACACGAAGGATTTATCACCAATTGATTTTTTCTCAATATATTATTGATGCATCGATGATATTACTTTAAATGGTCCCCAACCCGTGCCATACCAATCCAAAACATTCCTCAAATGAATAAATAATAAAATTTAATCAAAATATCATAAAAAATCAATAGTTATTCATATATTATATCAATACTTCCCCTATAAAACTAAACATATACCATTTACTAAAGTATTTAAGATGGTATCATAAGATATAAACCACAATTAAGTATAATATTAAATCCAAGGATATTGACATAGATACAAATAATTAAAATGAAATCATAGAAAAGTTATTGAGGAATAACTCTTAATAAACCCATATGAAAAATATTTTCGTATAAAAATACCCTTTTTATTTAAGAAACCATTTGCAATACCAAAGCAGTCTTTTCTTTGGAAACCCATTTTCAATACCAAAATAACCAAAAAGATAAATAAGGTTTTTTATGTAAGGAAACATGAAATATTGTAATGGAATATGAAAATAAAATAATGTCCACAGCGATTGAGAGTTTATTGTCACCGTATTTATTAAGAATACAACCTTCTTTTTATCATTTATCAAAATGTTCTGTATAAAACAAGTAAAAATGATTCTTTTTTAAAAACATTAAATTAAATTCAATAGAGACATAAAATTTGTTTTATAATACTTTTATATAAATTGATATATAAAACGATATCAATAATGGAAAAAATATTTAAAAATTAATTCTTTAAAAATCCATGGTGTCTTGTAGCACATTGAAAATTAAAATAATAAGTCTCTTAAAAGAATAACATTTAAAACCAGTAAATTACTTTCTAATAAATAAATTATTGACATGATAAGTCAAAGGGAATGTACATAAATCTCATAAAATAATATAGGTGTATAAAATCAAACTATGAATCAATTAAAGGATATTAAAATGATGTTTGTTACCTTATTCTTGCACTACTCAAATGTTCATTAAACTCCTCCCCTTTGGTGGACTTCCTTTAGATATTTTTTAAGGGATCAAGGGTCCATATTTTGGGAAAACCAAAACCACCAGAACATGGATAATGATTTTGGGAAGATAAATGGGTAGGTTTTGTTTTATCTAGAAGCCTCAATGTGGTGTGAGGAGGTGAGGGAGGAGGTGGCCTATTATAATTAAGATGAGGTTCTATTTCATAAACTCTCAAAATATTAAATTAGCTTAAATTAAATTTAAATTTCAAATGCCTCCAAAGTGGGTTATTTAGAAGATAAGATGAGGATAGGAAGAAATTCTCTCAACCAATAATTTTTTTTAATAGTTAGGTCTCATTCTTACCCATATCATTTGGTTTTAAACCATATTTAAACACTTTAACTCTGACCATGATAAACTTGGCATTTTACTCATTAAGAGTTATTATAATTACAATAAAATGCCAAAAGAACCTTAAATTAGTCATGGATGAAATTTTTAAATATATCCTATTATTTTGACTTAATTTTATATTTTTATAAACTCTATATCATTTTATACAAAATAATTTATTTTAAAATATCATTTGTGTCAATTTTGACACTATTTATTACATGACCTTTCAAAAATATCATAAAAACATGATAAGTTGAAAAAAAAACCTTTAATATAACCATTATATGTTTAGGTAATACATATAATTTTTTTATGACATTAATTATATCAAATTATATTTATTTTAATATTTTTAATAACATTTATTTTATATTCCCATAATCAAACAATGCATGCATCATCATTGTGAAACCATTTAATTTAATAATTTATTCCTTCAAAATTAAAATTTAACTATCATGATGAAGATAAAAATATTTTATTTCAAATGACTATTTATAGTCAATTTTATCTTCAGAATAATCATATATAAAAAATGTAACACTTATTAAAAACGTGAGTATGAAAAATTTGACTTTCAACAGAAAAAAATACTATAAAAGGAATATTCATCGAAGTGGCTCCAAGAGGCCATAAAATAGGCCCTATTTTGAATTAGGTCTACAATAACTCATCAAATAAAATTTAGACAAGTGCTACAAAAATTTTATAATACATAAAATATTATTTTTACCCATAATCAAATGATTTACCCATAACTGTGGTAATTAAGAAAAACACCAATGTTACTATTCAAATTTTCTCAAAATAAAGGAGTGATTTTTTCTAAAATTATACCTTCTAACTCAAAATATTGAATCCATTTTATTAAATTAAAAACAAAAATTGTCTAAAATTTATTTACCTAAATTAGATTAAATTATAAAAAAATTATCTAATTATACTTTAAAAAATATAACTTACGACCATAAATATTTTAGAAGAAAAAAGATGGTTTCAATAAAATGAAATATGTTATAACTATTCATCAAAAATGAAACTTATTAGATAAAATACCAAATGATAAAACTAAATATATTTTTATATTTCTATTTTAAAGTTTAATTTTTTTATTCCAATTTAATTTCTAAAAGTTTCAAAAACTACATTTAAAACAATTGTGCAATCAAAAGTTGGAAAAACTGTCTTTTAATAAAAATATATCTTTTATGAATAAAATTTGGTTTTTTCATATATCAGGTCTCGAAAATACATTATATGAATTTCGGACATTAGATTAAATATTATATATATATATTTCATTTATATAATCCAAAAAGTGTGATTTTTTCTTTTATTGGTTTAAAACACACTTGTGCACATTTAAATATTTTTTATAAAAACCTATCCTTTATATTAAATTATTTTTTTATTTATTTATTATTAATTTTTAACCCATGAATTCAATAATATATTATATTAATTTAGTTAATCCTATTCATAACCACAAATATAAGGTCTTAGAGAAAATATCATTTTAAAAAAATAATAGTAATAATATATTATGGTTTGTTAAAGCTCAATGTTGCATGGAACAAAAGCTATAAAAGATATTAAATTTAAAAATATACGTACCATAAAATCATGGGGTGTTATAATAACAGAAAATAAAGTATGATTATCATTGAACCTGTAGAGACCCAGTTTGTTTCTGGTACGATTTAGAATATTGAAACATGTATTTCTAGAGCTAGGTGTCAAGACGGCGTGCGATTCCAAGGATTAGTGTGCCCAGAATAAATACTAAAAAAATATTAAGTATATTTTATACTATGAAAATGGAGGAAATGAGATATATCTCAAATTTTAGATTGGATCAGAAATATGAGGGCACAGTTGATTCTGGAGCATGGAGTTTACCCTAGGCAGGACATAAGTTTGGTCGGCATGGGTCTTATGTATAAAAATCCATGGAGGGCGAAACCATAAATAAAATTATTTTATAAAATTATTTTATATTGCATGTTAATTTGAATAACTTTTTAATGGGAAGAAGGATTGTAAATCTGATATAACATTTGAATGTAGCGTTATTTTTACCCTAGGTGTGGCCTTAGGTGTGAGGGCACGGGAGGTTCAGATTCTGTTACCGCCGGTGATTTCCAATAAATAAAAGTTTTAAAGAAATGAGAAAGGTTTTGGATCATTTCCTCTACTGACCATCTGAGCTCCATCATCTCCTTTTGATGGTTGTTTTACACTAAATTCTTTTTGGATTGTGTTGAGATTTCATATCCGAGTAGATCTAAGTGTGGATAATGAAAAGATGGATCCAAAATCAATGTAGGATTTTTTATTTGGAATTTTCATTTCCTCAATTGATTTTTTTGTCAAATTTGTTATGTAATAATATTCAGTGCTTTGAAACCATTTATCAATGGCTATATTAACACGAACATCGATAGTTGTAAATTTGGATCGCTTGTTTATTGTCATTCTTCACCATTCCTCACATTCAACTTTTTGGTTCCTCATAACATCGACAAAATGTGGGGAGAAAAATAGATATCTAAATCTCTCTATTCAAGAATTCCAAATCAATTATCATTTTTATATTTTGGGCGCTCAAAGAGGAGTGTCAGTGAGTGGAAGAAGCGACTACTTTTCTTCACATCAAATCATCGGTGTATCTTTATGTAGAGCATATATCTGTGTAGATCAGGTCCCAAAGATCATGGATCTGGTCTTGGTTATAATTGTTTATCGCTGGAGTGATCCTCATGGTTCGTGAAAGGTACAACTGATTTTGGTGGTTTGGTGGCGATTCGGCCACCGAATGCAGAAGTCTGTCCATGACAAGTGGCGATGCATGTGAGGAGGAAACAACAGAGCGTTGGGCGGTGCATGACGTGGGGTGCAGGGAGGTGACCAAAACATGATCCATTGAGATAGATGGGATGGAAGTGGACTGTGGAGAAGCAGTGCCATGGTTCTTTTAGTGGTGGCATGGGCCGGGTAGCGGCGGCGGGCGGGAGTTGGTTGGGTTGGTCTTCAGGTGCAGCTTTTCACCCCCATAACTTCAAAACCATGCATCCTTTTGACATGATTTCTATGACCAGATGACCCTAATTTTTAGAATGACCATTTGAGGACAATTTTGAAATTTTATATTCCAATATTGTGACTTGGTTACATGAAATTCTAATATATAATAATAATAATAATATAATTATTATTTTTGGGAATTCTTGTATCAGATGTATCTCCCACATACGACGTCTGATTGATTCATCATCAGTGGAGACGTGACCCTAGAATTGAGGAGGGTGATTCAAGAAAAATTATGGCCACTTAATCCAAAATTGAGAATTGGGCCCCGTGAGGCCCGGTTTGGGCATTTGTGGTTAAATGTGTCCTTTTCCCCATGTGTCTATTTTGGATGAATGATCAATCAATCCTGTGTGTTTTTCTGTGAGGATTGAAATGGAGAGATATGTATGTTGTATTCCAAGATCCAGGTGAAAGCCCTAAGAATAAATATTCGTGTACAATGTTGAGAGACATATCTCCTTCACTCGGATTCTGATTCGAGCGAATGAATTTTCAATCTTGTGCATTTTTTCTCAAGGATCATGATGGTGTGATCCTTTTGGTTATTCAGAGATGTCTAGGGAGGCATGTTAATAAAATTATGTTTTTTACCTTTGTACCAAGGACGAGCATTGTGTGATCGTTAACATTTTTTCATATGTGCCATGTACAATGGGAGTACAACGGAATGCCTAGGGGGTAATGGTTCACAGTTTGGTACCAATGTATGGCTAGGTACATGACCATGCAATGATACAGGGTCACACGTTGTCTGGGCCCCCTACTTGTCGGGTTCACCTTTATGAATATTTTATATCTCATATCTATTTCTTTTGGACATAGATGTTGTCATTTGAGTAGCCTATCCAGATTGTTCTTTCATGTATAATGTGATAATTCCCTTCATAAAGGATATCAAGATATGATGCGATATGTTCTAGGTGTGTGGCCAATCTGAGGTGACACTCAATTATGGTAGTGATCAGGAACTATCAAATCAGAGACTTCCAATATTACTGTCCAGTTGGGTATGTATATGGTGTTCCTCATTGCATTTTGAGATGTACCATCTATTAGGTATGGAAAATGTAGTTCCTCAAAGCTATTCTGAGTGGAACCCTCCAGCCGGGATAGGGATGGGTCGTCAATGAGACTAGAGTAGAACCCTCCAGTAAGGTTGGTCATGGTTTCCCGACCAATTCCGAGTTGTACCATCTTGTTAGGCTGGAAATGGGTCCTCGATGACACTATATTGGACCCCTCCATCCGAGTTGACCATGGGTACTCAACCTATTCTGAGTGGAACCCACTAGTCGGGCTGGGAATGTGTCCTCGATGACACTAGAGTGGAACCTTCCAACAAGTCATGGCATGGGTCATTGAAATATTTTGAGTGGAACCCACTAGGTGGGGTTGGGAATGATTCCTCGATGACACAAGAGTGGAACCCCCATCTGGGCTGCCCAGGGGTCATTGGATACACTAGAGTGGAACCCTCAAGTCAGGCTGGGTATGGGTCATCAACCTTAAGACACGACTTCTAGACTAAGTGAATTAGAGACGATACATATTTTGATGTACCTTTGGACTCTTGATAAATAGGGACACTTTTCCCACCGAGACATGTCCTTATGACATGACCTAAAACTGTGTGGGTGATATAGAGGTGCCCAAAGTGATAACTATCAAGGTGTGGTGATTTAATCCCTTTGTTTTGCATGTTCAATCTAGACGTGAGTTATTCTAGGAATATTTGATGGATACTTATGGAACATTTGGTGACATTTTCTTGGGTTGATCTGTGAGGTGGAAATCCCCTTACTGACTTGTTTAGGATTCTTTGTTTGAGTATATATACATCATGTTTCAATACCCACTCCTTGGGTTTTAGTTACTCCTTCTCCAAGATAGGTGAAGACGTGTAGGGTGTTCCATATGATTTCTATTTCTAGATTCTCATGTTTGGAATATTCTACTCTCCTACTATTGGTAGCAAATACTCGATGGTAATTTTATCTTCTCACCATTTTATGCTCCTTGTGTTTAGATGAGCTTGATTTTACTCTATTGTTGGGTTGATTTGTACACTTAACTATACCTTGTTCTATAAACTAATTTCCTTCATTAGTGTATCTCTAAATCTCCCCCTTCTCCTTTTTGGGGCATCCTACTGAGTATTTTTTATACTCACACCTGTATGGGCTTTGCCTGCATGTGTTTTGTCTTCTATAAATGACAGTCTGGTTGATCATGACATCAGATGAGCTTAGGGATATGGGTTCTTGGACCATGTATGGTGGTCATATCTTGGGATATTTTATTGGGGTTATCTTAGTTGTTTTACTTCTCCAATTACTACCAGGTTGTGGCACTTTTCTGGCTGGGTGTGTATCTTTTCCCTTTTTCATCCCAATTAATGTTACAACACCTATACATGTAATTTTTAGAGGTTTATGCATGTTTTTGGATTATTTATAGAAGTTTTGTATCTTTTATTCCATTACTGCTCTACGTTTTCATTAAGTTGGCTACGTGTGTGTGTACAAGTTCTTAGTAAAATGCCTCCTGATGTATTTTTTCTCTTAGAAATTTTCACCACCCCCTGGCCTATGGAGGTGGGCTTGGGGTGTAGTTCACGCTCGAGCCTCAGCTTGGTTCGAGTCGTGAAAAAGTGGTATAATAGGTTGTTCAACCATTAGTATGTTGTTCAGATGATTCCCTAAAATGGTTTAGGTTAGGATTAGGGATACAATTTCAATGTGTCTCGAGATCCGCTCTCAGACGTGGGAGTCTAGTGATTGTGTTGCGGTCAACATATCCATTCACAAGGACCCTGATTATCCTCTTGTCAGCTCGGCTTGTTGAGGCATTTGTTGTAGGGATCAATGGTACATGCATTATATAGGATTGAGTATTTCATTTTCCTCCTTGATTTAGCTCCCCATTATTATTGATATATATATATATATATATATATATATATATATATATATTCTCAATTGATTGTGGTATGCCTTGATGGATTCGGGATGCCTCTATGATGATATCCAACCAGGATACCAGATCTGGTTTGTGACGAAGAGCATGTGAGTGATGAGGCCTCGGTTCAAGGTCCACCATATGATCCCCTTACTCCAGGTGGGTAGGTAGTTGAACCTCCACCAATTGAGAAGCATATAGTCCTAGCATACCAAGATGAGGAAGTGAGCAGGCATAGCACACTATGCGAGTTCCAGCATTGAATACCATTGAGTGTTCAAGGTGATCCATATCCTTAATAAAAAGATAATTGACTATAATCAGTGGTCCACCTCTTCATGCTTTTTCAGACACTGACAGGTCATATGGTGGCTTTGGTAACTAGTATTTTTCACATAATAGTTCGGTGCTAGTGGAGTCTAATTACTTAGATGCACGAGGAGTCAGCACTCCAATGGGATTACTTCCAAAAGATGTTACATGAGGATTAATACCCTAACTTTCTACACTCTGTTAAGATTCTGGGAGCTTTTGGAGCTTCAGCGGAGAGATGTGATGGTTGCTGGGTGTGTGACTAGGTTCCCATACTTTACATTATACTCTTTGGATGTGATCTGTGATGGAAACTTCTGAGCTCAAAAGTTTGACAAAGGTCTCTATAGAGAGATACGTGCTAGAGTATTACCCTGGTGAATTCCATCCTATATTGATGTGGTGGAGAAATCATTAGTGATAGATAAATTTCTGTCATAGGGGATCCAGTTAGCTGGTTTTAGAATTGGGTATGTTAGAGCAGATATGTCTATCATACATAACAGTCGTCGGTTAGTAGGACCTCAATGTAGGAGTCCTACCCATGATGAGACTCATGCATGTTTTTAGGTACAAGATAGATTTCTAGAGAATCCTAGAGAGGACCAACACTAACCTTGTGATGGGTGAGGTCACATGGAATGAGACTCCCTATCCAAATGTGATGAACTTTCCCTACAGAATGGTAGATGGACTACCATAGCAGATACTATTCCATGATTAGGGATCTCCCATGGGAGGAAAGTGTGGTCCCCATGGAGGAGGTGTTGGTGGAGGAGAAGAAAGAGTTTTGTGCGATGGATGATACTATAACATCCTTCCACCACCACTAGGTGGCCAACATTAGGCTTAGGGAGCCGGCAGTCAGGGCCAGGGGTAGTTTTGTGCTATGGATGTCTACGATCATACATCGCATAAGATAATAAGAGGTACACTCATTGTCTCATCTATTTTTTTCATTAGAAATTTTTATACACTATGTGAGGTACTCTTTCCTCCTTTCTTCTTGCCTGAGGTTTTACCAAGGTGGTGCGTAGTGTTGTTATAACCCTATGTCGGTGTTTTTCGACATAGCCTTCAATGCACGAGGAAGAGGGGTCCTTCCCCTAGAGAGTTTCATTTTTGTGGCATAAGAAAAACCACGAGGGAGATTCATTTATTCCCAAAGTGGATAGTTTCAAGATTTTGTGGATGAGTCCCCCTAACTTGTGCATTCATGTTGGGATTGTGTAGTGGAGTAGCGGAGCAGGTCCTAGCATTGCTATTGGAGTATTCTTCTTGACCTCATTTTTCTTGGAATAGCACTACTTTTTGTGGTTAAATTTATGGTTTTAGGTTACGCTCAATCCTATATTGTAAAATACATACATGGTATGCCACATACTTTCTGTGTCTAGCTTATTGTGGTTGGATGAGTTTACTCACCTACCCTATTAATTGGTACCTTTGCGTAATCAATTTCAACCTTGATATAGCAATTATAGAGTACCATTCAAGTTGATAAATACCCCATTTACAGAGATAAGTGACTCACTATCTAGTACTAGAATTTTTATTCTTTTCTTGGAGGATGGGGAGACACTACCTTTTGGGAGAGCTCTTAGTGGTTTGCACAGCCCACCATAGTCCCAGGCACTTCTTCACATAGAGAGACCTAAACTTGAGGCGGCGATTATGGTTTAAATTTATACAATAATATGACTTAAAAATAGTATATACTCTAGGTAACATAAATTTTTTAGTATATTCTCTTTGTTTAAAGTCCCAGGATTGCTTAGTACAGTATGGTTCAAAGTATTTACCTTCCCTATATCTTGCCCTAGTGGGGAAAAGGGTACAATTTTTCTTCAGTCGATGGTGTTGAATCCATCGCTTCTTGAGTGTGTGAGAGATACCTAGGTGGGAGACCTATACATAGAGATCTTTCATGAATCATACATACATAGGATACACACTATATGGAAGTTCTGAAGGAGGTAATCTTGAGACCTTGTTTAAGGGACAAATAGTGGTTCTGGATTAGATGCGGGAGGAGGTGATGCGAGAGTTACACAATTATACTTTAGTTTTTCATCCTGATGTATGGAATATGTACATGGATATTTGGTAACTATTTTTGTGGTTTGGAATGAGATGAAGCATAGTTGAGTTCGTCCCACTATGCCTCACCTGTCAGTAGGAGAAGGATGGGCACCAAGTTTTGACGAGTTGTAGCAGCCTCTTGAAATCCCAAAGTGGAGATAGGATGGAATATCCATGGACTTAATCACCATAATTACATGAATATTGAAAGACCATGATGCCATATATGTAATAGTAGACCGACTCAAGAGGCCAGATTACTTCATTTCTATCAAGTTGTAGAGTTTGGTAGAGTGTTTGGGGAAGTTTTACGAGAAATAGATCATCCACCTTCACAGGGTACCCTCAAAAATTGTCTCTAATCATGACATATGGTTTATGTCCCGATTATGGAGAGTCTTGGAGAAGGCATTCAGGACCCAACTGCGGATGTGTGCGACTTTTCACCCCCATATTGATGGGAAGACCGATCGCACAATCCATGTGTCGGAGGATATGTTAAGGGATTTCATGTTGGTTTTTGGTTCGGGAGGTAAGATATCACCGAGGTATATCAGGCCATTCAAATATCAAGAAAAGGGTTGGTGAGTTTTCCTACCACTATTCCCTAACGTTATAGCTGGATAGGGTGCATGATATTTTCCTTGTGTCACGGCTATGAAGATACGTGCACAATCCTATTCGTGTCATCGATAGAAGTCAAACTTACAAGGACAGACCATCCCCGTGTTTCATGTGTTGTGGAAGCATGTAAACAATTGGAAGAGTTATCAGGAGTGGTAGATCTTGGTTTGAGCTTAGTATCTCAAGTTTTTTTTTCAATTTTTTCTTTTTGGGGATGAAAATATTGAAATAGGGAATGATTTAGAGACTCAATTCTAACCTTGTAAGACTTTGGAATATTTATACATATATTTCAAGAGATATGAGATGATACAGTGTGTGATTCTGACACCCATTATGCCTAGAATATATAATACAAAAACATTAATTATATTTTATACTATGCACACAGAGGAAATGGGATATCTCTCAAACGGTAGATCAGATCAGAAATTTGGGGGAACAATTTAGTTCAAAGTGTGGCGTTTACCCTAGGCAATATATAAGATTGGTAAGTGAGGGTCTTCTATAGAAAAATCCATGGAGGGAGAAAGCATAAATAAAATATTTTAATAAAATTATTTAATCTCAGATGATAATTCAAATAACTTTTAAAAGGGGACTTGGATTGGATATCTGATACCACTGTTGAGTTTATAGCATGGTTTTTACCCTAGTCGTGACCTCATGTGAGAGGGCGATGGAGGTTCAAATTCCAAGACTGCTTGTTGTTTCCTATAAATAGTAGTTTAATGAAATGAGCAAGGGTTTGAATCATTTCCTTCCATGGATTTTGTATCTCCATCCTCGTATTTAGATGTAGATTTGACAACTAATTCATTGTGGATCATGATGAGATTTCATATACAAGTAAACAATAACGCGGAGAATACAACGACGGATCCAAAATTCAAGTAGGATTCTTCTTCCAAATTTTACATTCCCCCTATTATATTTTTGGTGGTGAAATTTGATCTGTTATCATTTTTGTAGCATTGAAACCCTTTTTCGAAGTCCATACTAACATGGCCATTGACCATTGTAAATATGGATAGATAATTCTTCGACACTCTTCCCCATTCTTTGGTGTAAACATTTTCATTCATCGAAACATCGATGAATCATGGGGAGAATCATATATCAATGAAGCCCTCAATCCAAGGAGTCCAGATCTATGATCAGTTTTTATTTCTAGGTGCCAAAGGAGGTGTGGAAGCAAGTTGAAGTGAAAACTACTTTTTTAGCGGAGCACATGTCTATGCGGACCGGGTCCCGATGATTGTGAATATAGTCTCAACTCTCGTTTTTTGAACACTATAGTGGTCTCAGTGGTCTTTGGAATTGACCACTGGTGTGGGTGGTCCGAAAGAAGTCCGACGATGGTGTGAAAAAGGAAGGTGGCGGTCCTACTACGTTAGGAGACGGTCCGACTACGTCAGGTGGTGTTTCTTCTATAGTAGGCGGTGGTGACCGTGAAGAGGCAGTGGTGTAGGGTCGGACAGCTCACAACACGGGGCGTGTAGAGGTGGTCAATGTGGGAGTTGGTGGGAGTTCTAGGAGGGTAGAGGAATGTAGGGTGATGGTTCCATAGGCTATGATATAACAATGAGGTGGGTTGTGGTGGTGGTTCGGGCGCAGGCCAGGGCGGTCTTCGAGCATAGCTTCTAACCCCCATAACATATAAATAGTGAATTCTTTTGATGTTCCATCTATGGTCATTTGATCCTACATTTGAGATAGACATTTTAAGGCTGGTTTATAAATTTTATATCTTGGGCTCCAGCCCAGGTTTCATGAAACACCTATATATAATAACAATAATATAATTATTATTATTGGAAATTCATTTATCAGACATATCTCTTGCATATGACCTTTGATTGATGCACCATCAGCAGCGTCGAGGCTTTGAAATTTAGTCGAATGTTTCATGACCAATTTTTGGCACTTAAAAAAATGGAGGTGTGGGCCCCATGAGGCTAGATTTGGGTGTTTGCAAGAAAAGGTTACTTTTTCAGTGGCTGTCCATTTTGGATGAATGAATAGCCAATCCAGTGTGTTTTTTCTATGAGGATGACAATGGTGTGATCTGTATAATGTGTTCTGGTATCAAGATATGGTCCCCAAGAAACATTGTTCTTGTGCGATTTTGAGAGATGCATCTTCTTCCCTAAAAGTCTGATTGGAGAAAATGAATAGTTGATCATATAAATTTTTTCTCAAGGATCATGATTGTGTGATTAGTTTGGTTATTAGGGGCCAACCAAGGAGGCATGTCAATAAAATTATGTATTTTCCATTCGGACCAATGATGAAGATATTTTGCATTTCAACATTTTGGTCCAGATATTCCATGTTTGCTGGGAGTGCAATGGAATTCCTAGTGGTATCAGTTCATAGTTTGGTACCCAAGTATGGCTAGGTACATAGCCAGGAGATGAGGTAGGGTTACACATTATGTGGGACCCACATGCTTCATGCACCCCTTTCCGAATCATCAATATCTTGTATCTCTATCGTTTAGACCTGGATGTTGGCATGCAAGTAGCCTATCTTGAGTATTTTTTTTCATGGAACATGATGGTTACCTTCATAGTGGCTTTGAAGATATTATGGGAGATGTTCCGAGTGTGATGCCTATCTTAGGTGACACTCAATGATGGGAGTGATCTGTCACTGGATTATCAGAGACTTCTGAGATTACCCTCTCGCTAGGCTGTGCAGTGGTGTTCCACGATGCATTCCAAGATATACCATCTAGTAGGAATGGCATGTGTTGTTCCTCAGAGCTATTTTGAGTGGAAACCTCTTTCCATGTAGGGCATGGTTCCTTGATGACACCTAAGTGGAACCATCTAGTTCGGCTGGCCAGGGCTCCATGACCAATTCCGAGTGGAACCCTAAAGTTGGGTTATTCATGGATACTCAATGAAACTATAGTGGAACCCTCTATATGAGATGGTCATGGGTCCTTAACCTATTCTTAGTGGAACCCTTCAGGTGGTCTAGGCATTGGTCCTCAATGAAACTACATGGGAACCATCCAGTCGGGATGGGCATGGGTCTTCAATGTATTCTGTGTGAAACCCTCCAGTTAGGTTGGGAATGGGTCCTCGATGACACAAGAGTGGAACACTCCATCTAGGATGGGAATGGGTTATTGAGGAAACAAGAGTGGCACCCTCTAGTAGGGTTGGGTATGGGTACTTGGACATGATACATGACTTCTAGACTATTATAATCTGTGAAAAGACATTTTTTGATGTACCATTGGACTATTGAGAAATAGGGAGGCATTTCCCACAAAGACGCATCATTGTGACGTGACCTAAAACTTTTTGGGTGAGAAAGATCCACCCAAAGAGAATAGTATCAAGGTGTGGTGATTGAGTCCTTTTGGATTGCATGTTTAGGTCAGATGTGTGGGATGCTTGGAATTGTGGATGGATACTTTTTCATCTTTCAGTGAATATTTTATTGTGATGATCTTTGAGATGGATATCCCCTTACTCTCTCTTTATTTTTTCTTTGTCTGAGTATATATATATATATATATATATATATATATATCCTCTTTCAGTGCCCACTCCTTGGGTTTTCATTACTCTCCTTCCGGGAGAGGCGAATTCGTGTTGGGTATGCCACATTCTTTTTGTGTCTAGTTTCTTGTGGTTGGATGAGTCTACACTCCTGCTATAGGAAGAGAAAACTTGATGAGAAGTTTATATTCTCTCTATTTCGAGCTCCTTGTGTTTGTATGATCTTGCTTTCACTCTCTTGTTGGGTTGAGCTTTACTATATTCTATACCTTGTTCTATGTACTAATTTCCATCCTCGATGTTTCTCTGATGGATCCTCCTTCTCCTTTATTTCATGTCTAATGGAGTATTTTTTTATACTCACCCCTTCATGGGATTTTTCCACATGTTTTATACCTTATGTAGATGACAGACAGGTTGATCATGACTTTAGTGGATCTTAGGGATATGGGTGTTTGGACCATCTATGGTGGTCATAGCTTGGGATCTAGGAGTGGGACTCTCTCGGTTATTTTACTTTTATGGTTACAACTATATTGTCATACTTTTCTGGTTAGGAGTTTATTTTTTCCCTTCTTTCTTTTTGTTTACATTACAGCACCTTTACTTGTTCTATTTAGAGGTCGATGCATGTTTGTTTTTTATTTATAGTGGTTTTGTATCTTCTATTCCTTTCCCTCTGCACATTTATATTGATTGAACTACATCTCTATGTATAGGTTATTAAGAAAATACCTCCTTGAGTTTGTTGTTCCTTCGAATCTTGTCTCCACCCATGACCAATGGAGGTGGGCTTTAGGTAGTTGCGTCTTAATCCCCAATATGGGCCAGGTTGTGATAGGACCACACTCAACCAATATATTAAATTAAATTTTTCGTATAATGGTCGAGTCCCAACATACATGAATATTACATCATTTTATATCACTACTTATCACATTACAAAAAAACATTCCTAAGTACTTAATAGTTTTGATCCTTGAACAAAATCTTATAATCTGGTGAAGGATCATTAAATTTTCCAACAAATTTCTTTATAATTAGTAATATTCATAGATATAACACATCTAAACCCATTCTTCATAACCTTGGTTAAAGAAACATAAAAAGGGTGAGATCATATTCTCAGTAATGGTAAAGAAGTGATATATATAAGCACAAAATGAATAAATGGGGTTAACAACATGATCATAACATATGTAAACCATAACCTATATTTCAAATAATATAAACATGATATCTAACATAAGTATTTTCTCTTTATAATACATGAATCATAAGATAATAAAATCCCACGGGCAATTAGATTATAACATCAATATAATACATGAATTTTAGGAATACACATAAGCATTGAAAATAATTTCCACATTAGCTGAGGCTCACTTACAAGTCCATCATTTTAGAATAGATTCAATCCTTAAACCATCATAGTATTTGAGGTTCTCTCCCAAGAAAATCATAGTGGAAAAATTACCTTACTGAACCTAGTTCACTCTTCGTTCCAATATTCTATAACTCATGAGATATACATCTTTAACCAGTGAATTGGAAAAATATATAAGTCACACACATCATATAATGAAAACCATATTTATCTGTCCCATAATATTTTAAACATACATCATGACATAGCCATTAGATTAAATGGGTGTCATAAACATTTAAACATATTGTTTTATATGGAAACGTGATAGGTTTGATAATCACCTAATCATTTAATAACACATGATAAGAAGTTGGTTTTATAAACATATTCTATCCAAAACATAAACCATTTATAGAAATAATAAAAATGGTATCCTTATACCATATTTCTCGTAAGTCACAGGTAACATCAATGGATGAAATCTTATATGTAAAATAATTATGAATGATAATTTAAATAATTTCAATAGAAAAATATATTTTACAGTTTGAAAACACTTTTTAAAACATAAAAAATTTTGAGAACAATTTCATTTGTAAATAAAATTTAAATCTTATAGATAAATCATTGAATATATTTTAAAAAAATTAATCATAACACTTTTTAGAAATCTTTTTATTTGAAAATAATCAATGAAACTTATAAATGAATATTTAAAATTATTTAAAACGCTTTTTAAGACGTAAAAATTTCAAAATAATTTTCCAAGAAAATTTTATAAAAATTTATTGTAAAAATTTTTTTGAAATATTTTTAATAATATATGGTTGTGGAAGAAACATTATTTCTAATCGAAGAGAGAAATAAATTCAGATTTTCTTAAAATAAATATCAACTAATTATATTTATTATCAAGGTGTTGGAAAATGTATAATTACATGAAGATATCATGAATAAATATAGTACAATAATATTAATGATAATTACTGAGAATTAGATCATGATATTTCAGTATTGGAGACTTGATAATAAATAATCCTAATAAATGATGAGATTGTAACATAATATCTTTACCACTGTGGTAATATTGAATGATTATCCTCATTGAAGAATAAAATAAAAATAAACACAAAATATATTCAGGCTGAATAAATTTATTTTATTATATATACACCTTATGAAAGAATATTGGTGTATAACATGATGTGTATCTCAAAAAAATAAAATTGAGAAAAAAGACCTTACATATTTGTTAACTGTTGAATGATAAACCCCATGAAAGAGAGATCCATAAATGGATATATAAATCCCAATAATTCTAAGTAGACTAATCATTAAAATAAATTCATTTGTATTATACACACCACTTAAAATCAATATTTTGTAAAAATTTCATATGTATCACAGAAGTACAAAGTGACACATAAATCCCTTACCTTAAGTCCTGAATTCAGTCGTACTCATTCAAAAAAATTATATATTAAATTATTTTTATTATGAATATATTAAATAATCATAATTATATATATCATACCATATATTATCTTCCTATGACCTATTCTTACCTATTTATTAATAATTCTTTGTTAATGTTACATTTCTGGTAATAACCACTTTGTTATTTGTATATGTTTTGACTTGTTATTTTTTTCATTAACTTTTATTGTGGTTTTATCATCTCTAGAATGTAAAAAATGATATAAATATTATACATATTAGTTATATATTTATTTATAGTAATCTAAAAATTTTAGTTATATGAAATGAAATACACCATCCATGTAGACGGGTGGTCGTACGTACGTATAAACGTTGTTTCCATTTTCTTTTCATGTTGAAGGAAAAAAATAAAATGATATATATATATATATATATTATCATTATAGTATAGTTTAATATAATCTGTGTCAAATACGATTATTAAAACCATCCTTAATACATTCCAAGTAAATCGTGAATGAATTACATCTCTTTGCAATGTGGTAGTCCTCCGTAATCATGAACGATGTTATCGTATTACCAAAAATGGAATGCTTGAATGTATGTATGATATAATAATTCCAGAAACATAATAACATTAAAAATATCATATATATCATATATATGCTATAATTCCATCATTATTCCCCTTCTTGGATGTTGGTACTCGATAAATGAAATACATCCTTTTGTGAGGAGGTTGTCCAACATACACCAGAATGATGATTTTTTAACCCAATTGATATAAGTGTGTGCAGTTTTAGGTTGTGACATTAGTATATAAAAATATAAAGAAATTTAAGATAATATTTTTATTATAAATTATTTTTTTAATACTAATTGAATGTGGTGGAGGAAGAAATAAAGAAGAAATTTTTTTGAGGAACGTTTCTTCTTCTTCGGGTATCCTCCTTAGGTTTTCACTAAATCCTTTATTTGTGGTATTTATGTCCAAACTAAAGATTATAGGATAATGGGAGGGAATTTGGGAAGTTATTTGGTTAGATATTGGTAGATTCAAATTGACTGATATATTTTAAGAAGTGGGGATAGTTAGTTCCCTTTTATAGTTGAGGAGGAGTGGCATTCTTGTTAATACTCAAAAGTATTCACTATTGGGAATTCAATATTATCTCAAGTGGATAATAATAAGACAATTAAATGTTTTTAATGATAATTTGGTCAATTCAAACCTTCACCACAAAGTTAAACACATGTATTAAACATTTCATTCTATAACATCTAAGTATCCATATTTTTACCATTTTTACTTTTCATTATGGTAACTAGTATTCTAAACCAAGTAATGTGTCCTTTAAGACTAAATTATAGTGATCCATATTTCATAATATGAGAATAATGATTATAAATATGATATATAATTTATAAAATAAAAATAGTATGTGTGTTGAAAATTAACTTTAACATAAGAACATGTAACGTGAAAAAACATTGTTATAACCTTAACCATGCTTACTGTGCTTTTACTATTTAACGATCAACATATTCATTATAATAGAAGAAATTGTCCAATAATTGAAAATATTTGATATTTATTAATATTTAAAAATAATATTTTAGAATATAAGATTTTAATTACTTTTAAATCATTCAAATAAATATAATTTATCATAAAATAACATTAATTTCAATTTTGACATTATTCATTTAAATTGAATATAAAAATATAAATATGGTGATGAAATTAGAATATATTATTTTGAAACCTGTGTAAAATATTTTATTCCTCTATAAAAATAATTTAACATAATAATTTTTTCTATTTAATTAACTTTTAATATTTTAAGTATGATTTGTTTTATTTTTTATTAGATAAATAATTATTGTGTTTTCATTTCATAAGAATTTTAAGTAAATACTTAATCTCTCGAAATTAAAGATAAATTATTATTATAAAAAATAATTTATATTTTGAAATAATACTTATAACCAATCATTTATTACTTTTTTCCCTAACATAGGGCTTTATAGACATTAAATGTAAGAAAATTTTCTTGTTTGTCTTTACCTTTACTTAACTTATTTTATGGGTCATATTCAAAGGAAAGGGGAATGAAATTTCAAAAATTCATAAAATTGGTGTCCAAGATATAAAAAATAAATATAATATAATTAATATAAAATTTTAGGTAATTTTCACTTTTATCACTCTATTTTAATCCCCTTCCCCCGAGTAAACTCATTTTTACTTTAACTATAGTAATTACTTTTTACGGTATTCACTATTAATTTTGGTCCAAAATTAAGTTTAAATTATTAATAATTATATATTATAATTATTTCAAATATAGACTCAATTTTTCTAAATTATATTATCAGAAATGGAAGAAATTAATTTTAATTTAATCCTTAAGACGATACAATAATGTCAGTTTTTTAAAGAGAAAATGTTCAAAATTTTGAAATGTTTTTATATCCAAATTCAATCTGAAATTGATTAAAATGAAAAAATTTACATTAATGGAAATAAAATTGAACTAATTTATATTAAATGAAATTAAAAGTATAATTTTACTTTATAAATAAATTTAAAAAATGTCAGTTTTCTATTAAAATCTTGTATTTTCACTATTCATTAAAAATGAAAATTTTCATAAAAATCACAAAAAAATCACCCTAAAATAATTTTTAAACTATGATTTAAAAAATATTTTATTTTATCATATTATTTTCAAAAATTTTAAAATTCTATATTTATAATCAATGTTTTATAAAAAGGCAACAAAACATCTTTTTTGAAAAATACATTTTTTAAGCATAGAATTGGATTTATTCATATCTCTTATCTAGTAAACATATAAGATGAATTTTAAAATTTTTTATAAATATAAAATATATTTAAATTTAATTAAAATAATTATTCAAAAGTGACTTGGTTAATTTATTGATATAAAACACACTTGTTCACATAAAAAAATCAGAAAAAAATATTTCCTTTTATTTTTAAAAGGTTTTTATTTTCATTTATAATTAATTGTTTTGAAAATAATACATTATATAAACATATTTTATCAAAAATTTCATAATTTGGTTAATCCTATTAATAATGATCATTCCAAATTCTATTTGATAACTAAGATATTAAATAATAATATTTAAATAGTATGTTATGTCTGGTTTAAACTTAGTGTTCTGTGTAACGCAAGATAAACTAGAAATTTTGTATAACACAATCCAAACATAGTATTTTGTATAAAATAATATAAATTTTTTGTTTCAAGTAACATAAAATATCAAAAAGATAAAATATATTGGAATAAAAAATAAAAAACTCAGGGTATTACATTCTACCCCCCTTAAAATGAATTTCTCCCTATAAATTCATCTTTATCACCACTAATTTTAAATTTGAATGTTCCTTCATAGAAACCCACACCTAAAAATGAATAATAAATCATCCATTAAATATGGAATATTTTAAACATGATGGTTAACCAAAGTTACTCATAACAAGGTTTCTACCTAGGAGAACATTAGTGGGAAGTCAAAACATGGACATAAAAGGGAACAATAACACCCAAATACTGATGGAGTGTGATAAAGAACAAGGTCAGGATAAATTTAATAATAAAAAATACATAAACCAAATAGTGTTGAAAAAGTTCATTGATATCATAAAAATTGATGATAACATGAAAACATTTTTTTAAGACCCTTGTCCTAAATTTGAATAATTTTTATAAGAAGATTTACTTACAAGATTCTATTCCATTTCATAAGAATAATCTCACTATGTGTTTGTTCCTTGATCAATTTCAAATTCATCTCTACTTTGAGAAAAGAAAGTGATTTTTTTATGACTAAAGCACTAACAAATCATAATTTTCATAGATATAATTATAATTCATTCCTTATATCTTTAGTTATCATCAAAACAAAATGGTTTTCAAAGGTTATGCAATATGAATAAATCTTCATATTGATAAATCTTATATTAATCTCTCAGACCTCATTCAATGGTCAACGTAAACCATTTCCTAAACAGTTAACCATTTGAAACTTCCAAAATATGAAAATCCAAAACATTATAAATAAGGTCACTAAATTTATCAAAATCATCTTAACATTGATCTCATATATACCATAAAATGGCTCTTGATTCTCAAATAAAAACATGTGAATACCTTCCTTGTCTATTCTCTTGAAACAAAGTAATAATAAAAATTTGTATAAAACCTTATTGATAACATTCATGATTATTTATTACTTGAATAAAATAATATATTATTGAATATATTTCATAAATCCTATAATGATGTAAACTCCATCATTGATAACATAAATCATTAATCAATTTCAAGGTAATAAGTAATGTATAACTTACTTATTCATATGAAACATATTTATATCCCAACAAAATTATCTAAAAATACATAACACATTATGTATTATATTACCTTAATCAAAATATCAACTTTGAATTAAATCACTTTTCTAGAACATTAGTACCATTTATCATATTCTTAAAAATCCTAAAAGAAATACGTATACTAAAAAATACAAATATATTACATGATTTGTGTAAAATAGTCTTTTAATTCCAATACATAAATAATTTATTCATCCAAATTCCTTTACAAAAAATTAACTATGATTCATTATCTTATTCTGTAATACCTATTTACCTTCATATGTCCTCTATAGTATCATCATCATTAGCAATATAACTATTACTCATACAACCCTACTAATTTTCCTAAAGGCATTTCCACTTTGAACCTCAATTTTTATAATTCCCATGCATACCACATTTAAATCACTCAACATTCAATAATATCTTTGGGATACCAAAATTCTCATCCATTTCAATAACTAAACTCTTCATTTGGCCATTGTAGTTTCTTGGTTTGTGTCCTTATTTTCCACAGTCTAGAAATATTCATATTCCTATAATAAATTCACTTGTGTATTTATTCCCACATTCTCAACACAAAAGAGAATTAATCTTATTTCATTCATGGTATCCATTACCCTAACTCTTAGGGAATTTTTCTTTCTATTCTTTGGTGATTCTGAGAGATGGTTAAGGTGTATATTTTTAATCATATTTTGTGAAAAATAATTATACATAATCACAATGTCCTTCACTTCAGTCATCATCCAATATTTCTACAAATCAGAAAAGTATTTTTCACATTTAATGTTAACTTAGTTGATTCTATTTCTCTCCATTGACTAAAACCAAAAATTATTGTGACAAATTTTAATCATAAAAAAATCACTTATAGGATGTCTAAATAATGACACATTATTTTTAATATATAACTCATTAGGTTTATCATAGTTATTTAATAGTCATAATCTATTTAA
The DNA here is from genome assembly GCA_963277665.1 of Viscum album. Lineage (NCBI taxonomy): Eukaryota > Viridiplantae > Streptophyta > Magnoliopsida > Santalales > Viscaceae > Viscum > Viscum album. The sequence goes on from OY728162.1 coordinate 136,876,847, forward strand.
ATCCTTCATTATGGTTGTTAAGGAGTTTGTGAATTTAGACATAATATTTTGTGAGAGATTCAAACAAGGTGTGTTGCAAGACCATTTTTTGTACACCATTCCCCGGTCAAGTCTAGCTCAATACAGTGTTTTTAGTGTTGTTAATCATTGGTAAATCTTTTTCAAATCCACATCCACATGTATTATCCAGATACTGATATAACTATTTTTCGACCACTCACTCTATCATCTATGAAAATTCAATGACATTTTATTATACTATAACTCATCCTTAGAATTATCCTTAGAGAAACCCCTATACATATCCTTATAATTACCCCTGGGGGTCTCACAAAAGTTTTATCATCATAGTTTAAGAAGGATAACTAAACCTTTTCTTTGATACCAACCATAGAAACCTAGTCTTAACCTTCAAGGATATTACATATTTTTAGATGAATATTAATTATATTTCACAAACACATGCCTAAGGACTGTAATAGTTTAGTGCCTTTAGAAACATGGAACACAATATTCTAATATGGTGAAAGATTTTTAATGTTTTCAAAAAATTATCTTCCCATTTATAACTCTTCATAAAGATATCTTATAGAAAATATTTCCTAATAATCTAGGGAAATGAGACTTAATAAAGGCTGATCTCGTATTCTTAGTAAGGGTAAACAAGTAATAAACATAAGAATAACATGAACATAGTGGTTAGAGAACATGATAAAAACATATTATAATCTCATCCTACATATCAAATGTCATAAACATGAGTCATGGAATAATTATTAGTACCTCATAAGAGGTAAATCAAAAGATAATAAAATAACATGATCAATGAGAGCATAAAATTAGAATAAGACAAGGATTTGGGGCTGGTAGAAAAGTATAGAAAATAATTTTCATATTACAAATGGATCACTACCAAGGATATCATATTGTAATTGGTTCACTCCATAAATGATCATAGTAGTATTGGTTCACCCACAATAACATCATATTGGAAAAACTGCCTTAGTGAATTGAGTTCACTCCTTATTCTAGTCATGCCTATCTCATGAGATTTAAACATTTAACAAAATAATTGGAGGGATATATAGGTCACACTCCGTACATAATGAAAACCAAATTTCTGTGTTCCATAATATCATAAACATACATTATATCAAACCTCATGAAATGAAATGGGTATCATAAACATTCCATCATATCATAACCTGTTGAAAATATACTGGTGTCGTAATCATTTAATCATTGAATAACCCATTAATAGAAGCGGGTGTCTTAAAGACCTTTCCATAAAATAATAAAACATTTATAGAAATAATAATAATGATATACTTGTATCAAATCCACAATACATAATAGGTAACATCAATGGATGAAATCATAGTTGGAAAATAATTTTCAAAGATCCTTAAAATCATTTCTTGAAGAAAATATACTTCCCTGTTTGGAAAATTTATTTTAAAACATAAAAACAATTAATACCTTTTTATATGTAAATAACCCTGTAAACATTTAAATGAATATTTTAAAATCATTTAAAACACTTTTTAAACGTAAATAATTTTCTAAATACTTTTATTTGAAAATAACATTTGACACTTATAAAGGAATATTTGAAAATCAATTAAATTTTTTTTAAGACATAAAACATTTCCAAAATAAATTTCCATGAATATAATATTAATTTATAATTTAAAAAAAATAAAAAATTAGAAAATAGGATTTGGGGGAAGTATATTTTTAGTCAAAGAGATAAATAAAATCATATTTTCTTAAAAAAATCTCAATTGGTTTTCTTGAGTACCAATGAGTGAAAAAATAGTACCACTACATGAATATGTCCTGAAAAACTAAATGATAAGAAAATTCATGATAATTATTAAGATTTATATTTTTTTCTATATTGGAGGCTTAATCATGAAAAATCTTGATAAATTATGAGATTGTATCATAATATCTTTACAACTTTGGTAACATTAGATCATTTCCCAATTAAAAAACAATGTAAAATAAAACCTCATATATCATGAGGTTGAGTAAATTCATGACATCACATGTCTAAGGTTCTATAAATACACCTCATTAAATTATATAGGTTCATTACATAACATACATCTCAAAGAAGAAAATCGGGACAAATATCCCTTACAAATTTGTTATCTTTTGAACCATAAACCCCTTAAAATAGAGATATTACAATTCATATGTAAATACAAATTATTATAATTATAAAAACAACTAAATAAATTCATGGGAAACATAAAAACCACGTAATATAAATAGGTGGTGAACATAGCATGGTTCTCATAGATGAAAAAAAGTGAGAAAAAATCCCTTACCTTAAGTCCGGACTTATGTCGTACTCATTCAATCCAACTGTATACTAAATATATGTTTATAATACATATATTAAAGTATCATAAATGTAGATATCAATAAAATATATGATTTTATTATGACATTTTATTACTCTTTTATTAAAAATTCCATGTTAAATTTCTGTTTCAGGTAATAACTGATTTGTTTTTCATATATGTTTGGACTTGTTATATTTGGTCCCTTTACTTCAATCACAGTTTCATCATCTCCAGAATATAAACCATGATATAAATATCAAATATATTTATTATATGTGTATTTATATTAATACATAATATTTATTTATGGTAAATTAAATATATTGTTCATGTATATGGTACGTCGGATGTACGTATGAACAATGTTTTCATTTTCTTAATGTATTGAAATATTGAAAAGTAAATGATATATATGAGTGTGTGTGTGTGTGTGTGTTTGTGTTTTTGTGTGTTTGTGTGTGTATTAAAATTACAATATAATTTATATGTCATATATATCACATATTTTTATTAAAATCATTGTTAATACATCTTATATAATGTGTGAATGAATCACATCGCTTCATGAGGCTATAGTTCTCGGTACTCAGGAACGACGTTATCGTATTCACAAAAAATGGAAATAATGAATTAATGTGTGATTTAATAACTAAATATTAAAAATAAAATAATATATATCATATCTAAACTTTAAATCCATCATTATTCCTAACATTTAATGGTGGCCACGGAGAAAAGAACAACATAGGTTTGTGAGGCAGCCGTTTGTCGTACACATGAACGTTGATATTGTAATCCATGTTTTGGAAGGGTGATTAGTTTTAGGTTTTAACCTTAGAATAAAAAAATATTATTATATGTAATATAATGAGGTTATTATATAATAATTTTATAATAATAATTGAAGGGGGTGGAGGAATAAATAAAATGAAAATGCTCGTTGATTAACATTACCTCTTCTTCAGGTGTCATACACAGCTTTGAATTGAAACCAAGAGTATTTGTATTTATGTTAAAACTAATTCTTCTATTATTATATTAGGTAAGTTTGAATGTTATTTTGGAAGATATTTATAGATCCAAATTTATTTTGAGGTGTGAATAAGTGGGGAGAGTGAGTTCCCTTTTGTAGTTGAGGAGTAGTGGCATTCTTACAAATACTCAAAAGTACTCACTATTAGAAGGTTAATATTATCCAAAGTGGATAAAAATATGATAATAAAATGATTTTAGGGATTATATGGTCAAAAACCACATCCAAAAAAAATGAAACACATGTTTTAAACCTTTCATTCCTTATCTATTATGGATCCATATTTTGACCATTTCTCTTTTTCACTACGGTAACTAGTTTTCTAACCTTGGTAATTTGTCCCTTAATACTAAATTACGATGATAATTATTAGATATTATAGAAAAAATTATTATAAATATTATATCTAATTTTTGAAATAAAATTATAATGTTTTCTAGAAATTAATTCAAATATAAGTGCATGTAACATGCAAAAACACGGCTTTAACCTTAGTCGTGTGGACCAATTTATTACTATTAAATGGTAAATATATTCAATATAATTAAAAAATTGTTCTAATAATGGACCATAGGTTAAATTTATTAACATTTAAAAATAAATTTTCTTAAGATATATATTTCATTAATTTTAAACCATTTAATGAAATATATTTTACTTTAAAATAACATTAATGGCAATTTTAACATTATTCATTTAAATTGAATTTAAAAATATCAATACAATGATGAATTTTGAATATAATTTCTGAAAACAATTTTTAATGATATATTAATCTATATAAATAATTTATCATAGTTATTAATTCAATTTAATTGACTTTTAATATTTTATTATTAGATATTTTATTTTATTTTTTGCTGCTAAATAATTATTATTTGGAATTTCTAAATCATATAAAGTAGCTAATAAATATTTAAAAATTAAACATATATTATTATCATAAAAAATAATTTATATTAAAAAATAATACTTATAACTGAACATATTTTGTTTTTTCCCTATCCCAAATCATTATAGATATTAAATGTAAGAAAAGTATATTGTTTTTCTTTTTTATTTACTAGACATATTATATGGGTAATATTCAAAGTAAAGTGGTATGGGATTTACATATTTTGTATAATTTGATATCTAGTATCTAAAAAAGTTAATTCAAAAAAATTAAATCATTTTCACTCTAATAATTCTAGTTTAACCCCGTGGTAAACCCATTTTTTCATTAAGTGTGGTAATTAATTTTTACTTCATTCACTATTTATTTTGGTCAAAAATTAAGTTGAAAATATTATACATTATATATTATTCTGATTCAAATATTTTAATTCACTTTTTCAAATTAAATTCATTTAAGTGGAAAAAATGAATTTAAAATTAATCCTACAAACATGATGAGAAAGTTGGTTTTTATTGATAAAAATTTTAGATGTTAAAAATGTTTCTATAAAAAAATTTAAGATCAAATTGATTCCAAAAAACTACATTATTTTAATAGATATAAAATTTTACTAATGATACTTTTAAACTACTTAATATATAGTTTAAATTTATAAATATATTAAATGAAAAAGTTGTTTTTAATAAAAATTAGTATTTTTACTATTCATTAAAAAATGAAACTTTTCAAAAAAATCCCAAAAATTCAACGTAAGATAATTATTAAAATCTGATTTAAAAAATGATGTTTATTTTTTTCAAACTATTTTTAAATAACTTTAAAATTTTACTTTTAGAATTTTTACTTTATAAGAAGGTGAAAATGTATTTTTTAGAAAAATGTAGTTTTTATGCATAAAACTAGTTTCATTCTTATATCTTTTCTAAAAAAAATTAATATCAGTGTTTTAAAATTTATTGAATATATAATATATAAAAATTTCATTAAAATAATTAAGTAAAATTAATTTTATTAATTTATTGATATAAAACAATCTTATAGGCATAAAATAGTTTTTTTTAATATTTCCCTTTATTTTCAAAAGGTTTATATTTTCATTTTTAATTAATTGGTCACAAAATAATATATTTTATAAAAAAATTAATCCATATTTTTATAATTTATTTAATCTTCTTCATACCCATCATTTTCAATGTATAGTCGATATATATCATATTAAATTATAATATTTAAATAGTGTGTCATGATTTGTTTAAACTCGTTGTTGCATGTAACAAAAGATAAACTCAGAATTGTGTGTAACACAAGTCAAACATTTTATTGTGTTAAACCTAAGATTAGATTAGTGGGTAATTTAATTTAAAATATGAAAAATATCTAATATATTTTAAAATAAATCACAAAATCTAAGGAAATTATAGTTATGGTCATTTTTAGTCCTTATCATATTATTTTTTACCTTAATTACCGAATTTACCCTATCTAATGTGAAAAATATTTACAACGATTACTATTGATATTGACCAAAAAGAAAAGAGAAATATTTAAAAAAATATATAACCACATAATTATAAATATGGGATCCATTTTATCAAATTTATTTCAAATAAGTGGTATAGTTTAACTAAAATTTAAACTCTCAAAACATGACAAAAATGTGTTTTCAGAAAAATTATTTTTTAAGTATAAGATTTATTATACCAAAATCAAGTATAATTTTGATTCCAAAAAAAATTAATTGATTATTTTTAATAAAAAGTAAATAATTAATTTTTAAAACAAATCCAATATATAACATCACTTTGTAAATATTTGAAGACAAAATATTTTTTTCAATAAAAATAAATTTTTTATTATTCTTCGATAAATCAAACTAGACATAAAATTCAAAAAAAACAAGATAAGAAAATTTTTAGATTATGAATTACAAAATTACGTTCATTTTATCAATTTAATATTATATTAGATGGAATTAATGATTTTAAATAAAACAATATGTTGCATGATAGAACATATGATAATAAAAGAAAATCCTTTATAATATTTATAAAATTACTTTTTTAACCCTACATCAAAAAAATTGATGATAAAACATAATTTTTTAAAATTCGGAATTAGAAATATGATATTTATCAGTAATAACACATAACTAGGTTTCCAAATGTGAGAACATTAAGGGGGAAGTGAAAATATTGACATGAAGGAAAAATATAATGTACAAATTATAATGGATAGTGAATAGGAAAATTGATCACAAAAATATGGATGATCATGATAATGTCAATGATCACAAAACCATAAACCAATGAGGAGTGAAAAATACTATCATTCATAATAAATGAAGGTAATAGGATAACATTGTTATTTCAAGATACTGTTCCTAGAGATGATGAATTTATTTTCCGTCTAGATTAAGAACATATATAAATATACTTAGTTCATATATATAATTTCATTATTTAATAAATTTTTACCACAATATAATATTTTTATTTAAATGATTAATATTCAAGATTAATTTTTTTATGTACAAATAATGAAAATAAACATTAAATTATTCACATAATCCATAAAAGGATAACAATAAATTCATTTTTCCATTTTATAATAACCAAAATTGAAATAAATTGAACATGGTTTTACAATATTATAATTGTGTAAACCTTTATATAATTAAATAATATATTAGTCAATAAAATTCAATGATAACACCAGACGTTCAACTTAGATATTTAAATAAATAAATAACCCAATATCTGAAATTGCAACAAAAACATCAATGTTAAACAATGTCTTAATGTCAAAGGATGTATCATACCCATCAACTTACATCCCCAAAAATATGATTTATTTTTTCCTAAATAATACTTCATATTAAAACACATGATACACCTAAGTGTTACTTGTTCCTTAACCCAATAAAGTGTCTCCCCAAAATATCATTAATCGTATTGAAATCTCATCACATAAAAAACAAAAGATGGTTTCAATAACATTGGAATTACGATCAAACATAAACTTATAACACCCTGATGGTATCTATAACTCTTAATTTTTCTTCACATGAAAACATAATAGTATCCAAAGTTATCTAAGCTTTTCCTTTGATGCCAACTTTTTTAGCCCCAGACCCCCACTCCAAGATCTAGTGCTAAAAACATAATCTTAACATTTTTGGTTTGATATCAATAAATATGATCAAACATTTTCCATACATAATAAAAAAGACAAAAAATAATTATTGGACAACATAAATGTAACGACCCAGACTTTCATTAATGAAAATCCTTCTTGATCTAATTAAATGTCTCTTTATGTAAAATATTTATATAAAATGTCAACTTATTTGGTTTTATGTTTTTGTATTTTAAAATAATGTTATGAATTGTGACCTTTTCTAATTTGTCATTGAACATTGATCACATGATTAGTATAAATATAAGTATTTAACAAATCTAATTTACTCAGATAAAGGAAGTGATGGCCTCAACCAGTAGATGTTCCCCATACGAAAACCATTTTTCAAAGATCATAAAGGAGGTTGCATCTTTGGGCTTCGATCTTGACCAAGCCCAAGCCGAGATGGAATATTTTAAGCTTGATCAGGACCGCCTATGAGAAAAATGGAAGTTGATAGAGATTACCACTCGAGAAATGTTATACGATCCACCCCAAGAGTCTGTCGCCATCGCACACCTTACACTTTAGTATCATGTGGTTATTATAAGGGGTTATTTAACAAGACCCTAGTACTATGGTTATGTATATTATTTTTTATATAATAATGAATATTATCTCATTTTATTATTGTTACCTTGTAAATACTTTTTAAAGCACAAATAGTATTTTTAGTTAATGTTCAACTAAGAAATCTATTTTGATGAATTAATGATTTTCTGAATTAAATAATATTTTAATAAATTATTATTATTATTATTAAATTAATTTTTATTAAATATAAATGATTGTATAATTTTATGAATGCAATAGTAATTTTAATTCAGGTTTGAAACCCATTTTTTTCAAAACCCATGAATTTTCGATAAATGTCGGTTTTTATTTTAAAAGTGAAAATTAACATATTTAGAAAATTATTTATATAAAATAAATATTATTTCTATAATCAGGTCATCCAAATTAACCAGTGGTGAATTTTTTATAATTTTTTGAGCGGGTCAAATTTTTGGGTAAAAATTAAATATCGTTTAAATATATATTGTGTTTTATGACATCATAATGACCTAATAGTGCTGTAATAAAATACTATAAACTTTATCTTCTTCCAATATATGTATTACCATTAAAATAATGTGATTTTGGGTTTGTCTTATTTATTTTACAAATCATTAGTGGACCCTTGAAGACTTATTAAATATTTGTTCTTTTTAAATTGTATTCCTTGGGAGTGTGACTCACCTCCAGATAAGAAACCCCATTATTTTAAAATGTTTGAACTTAGGATTTATAAAATATTTTTTCCCACTTCCCTTTTCTAAAAAAACATTGGCAAAAACCATGGGCTGGTTTGTGGTTTGGATTAGTTTAATGCGAGGTGTCCCAAACCTAAATAATTAATAATTCCCTCACATTTCCTATATAAACCCACCCATGTTCCCACTTCCTCCTCACTCAAAGCCTTTTTAGTTCATCCAAAATCTTTCCTAATCTCTCTATAATCCTCCCAAGGTGCCCCAATCTCCCAAGAAACCTCTCTCAAGCTATTGCAATCACACATCTAAGTAAGGGTTTTTCTTCCTCTCTCATTTTTGTCCAATATTATTTAAATTTTTATTCCCTTTTAATTTCAATTATAAATGTTGTGGTATGTTTTTTCACCTCCCCCACACTAACCACTTTATTTTTGAATTATGGTAGACCCATTTCTCTCTCATTAAATTCCTCTCATGTACAACTATTACTATGCCAAAATTCCAAAAGGAAATTCTCTCTCCTCATTTACATTCAAGCAATTATTTTTTTTCACGAATCTAAATTCCATTACATTTTTTAGGAAATGTATCTATATGAACCCCTTACTGTTGATGTCATGTAAATATGATGAGACACCCATTTCTATCTCATCAACCATTTTTATGATTTCTTCCATCACGTCGTTATGCAGCCGAAATTGCATCGCGCTTTTCCAAGCCAAAGTCGTTGTGTAGTGAATACCATGCCCATTTCTCTATCAAGTGTATTTACCTTTATGCACATTTAATTATTGTTTAAAGAGTTTCATGTGTTTATTCCACATTCATTTATTGTGGAATAAAATATTATGTAGAATGTTTCAATGTTTTATGATCCATGTGGCACACTTATGCATGAAATGAAATGTTTAAGAAGGGTGTGCCCTGATAGAGCTCCAATGCATTGGGTAAAGTATATTATATTGATATGTAATGTGAAATGGGTGTTCACTAATTCTAATTCAAGTGGAATGTGGGTTTACTCGTGCTTCATGTGAAATGAGGTTTTACTCATGCTTCGTGTGCAATGAGTCTTGGATCATGTTAATTCCATGTTAAGTGTTGTTGCCACATTTCCATGTTATGATTATCATGATTTATCGGGACTTTATGTTTACGCTTCTCCTGTTCTATATTGATATGCCTATTGTCTAATATGTATTGTATTCCTCATTTTATTCCATGATTATTCCCTTACTAGGATTTATATCTCTCCCTTTTCTTATGCATGTCCTCAGGTTATCCCATGAAATGCTAAGTACGAGAGAATATACTTGTCATGTAATGGAAGTTTTCAATAAATATGTTATATTTCATGTTTAAAGTTGTTATGAAATGATCCTAAGCCCCAAATAAACTATACCTCTCGATCTTCTATGTTGTATCAAGTGAAGTTTATGTAATAAATTATGTTTAATTGTGTAATAAAAAAGCAGGGTTTTCATAGTTGGTATCAGAGGATAGGATTATTTATTTAGGGGATTAGGATTAGGAATCCCTAGTAAAGACTTATAGACAAGAGTATGTATAATAAAAACCTACCTATATTTTGGTGAGTGTTGAGTAAGTGGTTTATCAAGAAAATACATCACTGTTTGGATTTGAGTAGGTAGAGGCGGCTCTGGCACAGAAGTATCCTAGGGGTAAAACCTAAAAACACCACTTTGAGCTAGATTCAAATGGGAATTGGTGCACAAAAAGGGGCCTTACTGCAATCTTGGTTACGTCACTCCCAGGGGATATGATTTGGTAAATTCACAAGCTTAGTATGAACCATTATTATGGGACAAAAAAATTTCCCTAAGAATATATGTTAGAAAGTAGATCATGGATAACATAGACTAAAGCCAATAGATTCATATATTAAGGAAATAAATATTATTTATAAGTCATCAGTTTTTTCCTTGGATTACCATTTATGTTTTACCCCTTACTTTCCTTTTATTCCAGCCAATGGCCGATAATAGGAGGACTCGGTCTAACAACCGATGTGGAGATCAATGTGATGACTATACTAATGAGATGCCCAATCCAATGGGAGCGGGAATCACAAACTTTTTTAAACTTATCTCTCTGCTATCTCAATCATTGAATGAATCATGGGTCAAGAGGAACGTTCTACCCCCCCTAATAAATAACAAGTCACTATCGAGAGCTTCATGAGACAAAGGCCTCCTACTTTTAATGGATCATCTTGTCCCTCAATCGCTGAACAATGGATCAACTCCATTGAAAAGGCCTTCTCCATCCTTCAATGTTTTGAACAAGAGAAGGTTCTCCTGGCTGGTTATCATATGGAGGATGAAGCTGATCAATGGTGGAAGTTGATCAAAAATATGAATCATGAGGAGGAGATCGAGGTGTTGGAATGGAAGGATTTTTAGAAGATTTTTTTTGATAAATATTTTCCATGCACCCTCTATCTTAAGATGAAAAATGACTTCCCTACCCTCTAGAAAAAAGATGACGAATCTATCAGAGAGTACGAGGAAAAATTCACAAGGCTTGAACGATACGCCTCCTGTATTTTTGTTACCCCTGAACGCACGATTTACCGCTTCTTTGGTGGGATGAAACCTAGCCTGTAGAAAGCGATGGCGATTCGTGACATTGACAGCTATGAGGAAATTGTCTGATGTGCCCTCAAGATCGAAATGGAGATCAAAGAATCTCAGGGGTATCGTGGGGATAAGAATAATAAGGTGGACTTCAATGCTATTGGTCCCATGGATAAATCCAATAATGATAAGAAGATCCATCACCCCACTTTCCAAAGGTGTAGAAAGAAGCACCTGGAAACTGCCTGAAGGGGATAAGGAAATGCTTTAGGTGTGGAAGAGAAGTGCACCTGGCTATTAAATGTCGGAAAGAAACACTTGTGGCTACGACAGAGGATAATAATGCTCCGTTCAGACCTCAACACATGGTTCATTGCTACAACTGAAAAGAACCAGGGCATCATGCAAACCAGTTCCCTAAGACAAGGGTTTTCAAAGGCAACCAAAAACCTCCAAGGCAGCAAGGGTGAGCTATTGCCATCACTACTGCCGAAGTGAACCCCAGCAATGAAGTTGTGATAGGTACACTAGTTATTAATTCAATAATAGAGAATTTACTTTTTGATTCAGGTTCTATGCATTCTTTTATATCTCAAAAGATTAGTAGAACAATCCCAGCACCACCACAAATCATGGAAGTGAAGATGTCTATGAGTACGGAAAATGGGGAAATCATTTCATCACATTAATATAACTCCTCCCCTATCATAATCTGTGGATTAAGATTCCTAGAGAACCTCGTCATACTCCCTCTGGTGGAATTTGATACCATTCTTGGCATGGATATTCTTACCTTATATAGAGCCGATAGAAATTGTTGTGAGAGGGAAGTCACTCTCCATGTAGAGAATCGACCCCCGATTCATTACAAGTTCAAGGATGAAGATGAACCTTATTTAGCACCATCATCTCAAGTGTGGATATTACTACATTATGAGCATGTGTATCTGGTTTAGTTGATTGAGTCTGAGAAGGTAACCATCCTAGAAGACATGTCTATTCTGAGGGAATTCACTGAACTGTTTCCTGAGGAATTTTCTGGTCTTCCTCCTATAATAGATTTTCAATTCTCAATTTATCTTATACCTGGGGAATTTCCAATTTCCAAGAATCTATATAGAATGGTTGTTGTGGAGCATGAAGAGCTAATGAAACAACTAAAAAAGAATATGGATAAAGGGTTTATACAACCAAGTGCTTCACCATGGGGCGCACCAGTCCTCTTCATCAAGAAGAAGGATGGGTCAGTGCATCTTTGTATCGATTATTATGAGCTTAAAAAATCACAATAAAGAACAAGTATCCACTCCTGCAAATTGATGACTTTTTCAATCAGCTGCGTGGAGAACAATACTTATCCAAGGTGTATTTTCAGTCTGGATATTATCAATTAAGGGTGAAGAAGGAATATATCCCCAAGACTATTTTTCATACAAGATACGGGAACTATGAATTCTTAGTAATACTTTATGGACTCACTAATGCTCCAGAAATCTTCATGGACTTGATAAATATAGTCTTTATATATTACCCCAACAAATTTGTAGTAGTATTTACAGATGATATCCTAATATACTCTAAAACCAAGGAGGATCATGAGGAGCATCTATGAACTGTACTAGAGTCCATGTGGAAGGAGAAGCTCTATGAAAATTATTACAAGTGTGAGTTCTGGTTAAAGGAGGTCTCATTCTTGGTCCATATCTTCACAAGCAATGGGATATCTATGGATCCCTCCAAAACAGAAGCAATTGAGGGATGGTCGAGGCAAGCATTGGTAACGAATATCAGTAGCTTCTTGGGGTTAGCTAGATATTATCGATGATTTGTGAGAAATTTCTCACAATTTACCGACCCTCTTACCTAGCTAACTTAGAAGGGAGTAATGTTTTATTGGAGTGATGAATGTGAAGAAAGATTTAAGGAGTTGAAAAGGAGGCTTATCACTACGCTCGTTCTCACTTTAACCACAAGTGGAGAACTTTTTGTGGTATTTAGTGATGCTTTGAAGAAGGTCATGAGATGTGTGTTGATGAAAAATGAAAAAGGCATTGCTTATGCTTCAATTAAATTGAATGTTCATGAATAGAACTATCTAACACAAGACCTAGAGTTGGCTACAGCGATCTTCGCTTTGAAAATTTGGCCGCATTATCTCTTTTTCGAGAAGTGTGAAATATATAAAGACCACAAAATCATCAATTATATATTCACAAAGAAAGAGTTTAACATGATTCAATGAAGATGGTTAGATCTAATCAAAGACTATGACTGCTCAATCCATTACCACCCTGGGGAAGCGAACAAGGTGGCAGATTCCTTATGTAGAAAGGACGCAACGATTCTTTCATTGATGAGAATTGTAAAGGATTAAATATTTTTAGATTTCATGAATATGGAAATGGGAATCATAAAGAAGGTAAAAACATTAATCCTTTCACAAATGATTTCTCAACCGTCACTTTTGGAATGGTTAAAGTATGCTCAAAATGATGATGTGGGAATTTAAAAAAAAGGAAGCTATCAAAAAAGGAAAATCCTCAGAGTTTAATGTTAATGAAGAAGGAATTATGAGATTTTGGAAAAGATTATGTGTTCCATAAAGTTCAGAGCTGAAGAAGAAACTTTTTAAGGATTCACATAGTTCAAATTTCTTTATTCACCCAGGAAATACAAAGATGTATCAAGATCTCTGAGAGCATTATTAGTGGGATAATTTGAAGAAGTAGACCGCTAAATATAAATCAAAGTTTCTGGTGTGTCAGCAAGTGAAGGAAGATAGGAAAAACTCTAAGGGGATGATGCAACCATTTCCCATACTAGAATGGAAATGGGAGAACATCACCATGGTCTTTGTCACCGGACTTCTGAAGACATCCAAATGAAACAATGAAATCTGGGTTGTTGTGGATCTTCTTAAAAATGTTGCACACTCCATTGCTATTATGGAGGATTTTTCATTAGATCAAATGGCACAAATATATATCAGGAAAGTGGTAAGGCATCATGGAGTACCACTATCTATTGTGTCCGATCGAGATCCAAGATTTACCTCTATGTTTTGGAAGAGTCGTCAACATGCTCTGAATACTGAACTGAACTTCAGTATGGCCTATCATCCTCAAACTAATGGCCAATTCAAGCGGACTATCCAAACACTTGAGGACATATTGAGAGTGTGCTAAATGTACTTTAAAGGAGGATGGGATCAACATCTTTTTCTAGATGAGTTCTCTTATAATAACAATTTCCACTCTAGCATCCAAATGGCACAATATGAATCCCTTTATGGGAAAAAGTGAAGAACACCGGCATGTTGGGATGATTTTAGTGAGTGTAAGCATCTTGGACCAGAAATGGTCGAAAAAATGGTGGATAAGGTGAAAACTATTAAGCAGCATATCAAGGCAGCCCATAGTCGATAGTAGAGTTATGCAGATAACCATCGATGAGACCTTGAGTTTAAAGATGGAGACATTTTATTTATATGCATATCTCCATGGAATAAGGTCTTGAGGTTTGGAAAGAAAGGGATGTTAAGTCCAAGGTACATCGGCCCCATCGAGAATCTTGATCGTGTCGGGGTTGTGGCCTAACGACTATCACTTCCACCTACCATGGCCAATGTATATGTTTTATTTCATGTATCCCTATTAAATAAGTACATACCAGAACTTTCACATGTACCCTATTTATAGGTGGTACAGTTAGAGGATGATCTCTCTTATGAGGAGCAACCAGTGAAAATCTTAGATCGTAGAGAAATAGTTCTAAGATATAATACAGTTCCCCTCATGAAGGTGTTGTGGCGAAACCACAAGTTTGAAGAAGTGACGTGGGAATCATAGGAAATGATGAAGAAGAGTTACACACATCTATTTTAGTGTGGGAAAAGGAAATTTCGAGGGAGAAATTTCTTAAGGGGGAAGATTTTAATGACCCAAACATTCATTAATGGAAATTCATCTTGTTCTAATTAAATGTATATTTATGTAAAATGTTTTTAAAAAAAGTCAAATTCTTTTGTTTTATGTTTTTTTATTCTAAAATACTGTAAAGAATTGTGACCATTTCTAATATAGTCGTCGAATAGTGATCACATGATTATTATAAACATAGGGCTTTAACAAACCCAATTTACTCCAACAAAGTAAGTGATGGCCTCATCTAGTAGACGTGTCCCACACGAAGCCCATTTATTAGAGCTCAAAAAGGAGGCTACATATTTGAGTTTTTCTCTTGACCAAGCCCAAGCCGAGCTTGAATATGTTAAGCTTTAGTGGGACCGCCTATGAGAAAACTGTAAATTGATAGATATCACCACGCGAGCAATGTTATTAGAGACACCCCAAGAGTCTGTCACCATCGCACACCTTACTCTTTGGTCTTATATGGGTGTTATAAAGGGTTATGTAACAAGACCCTAGTACTATGGTTATGTATATTATTTTCATATATAATAATGAATATACTTTCATTTTATTATTGTTACCTTATAAATAGTTTTTAAAGCACAAATAGTATTTTTAGTAAATGTTCTACTAAGAAATATATTTTTATTAATTAATGAATTATTGGATTAAATAATATTTTAATAAATTATTATTATTATTATTAAATTGATTTTTATTAAATAAAAATTATCGTATAATATTATGAATGTAATTGTAATTTTTATTAATGTTTGAAAGCCATTTTTGTCAAAACCCATGAATTTTTTATAAGTGTTTGTTTTTATTTTAAAAGTGATATATAAAATATTTTGAAAACTATTTAGATAAAATGAATATTATTTCTGGAATCAGGACGTCAAAATTATCCAACAATGAATTTTTCATAATTTTCTAAGACAGTCACATTTTTGGGTAAAAATTAAATACTATTTAAATATATAATGTGTTTTATGACATCCTAATGACCCAGTGGTGATGTAATAAAATACTATAAAATTTATTTTCGGCCAATATATGTTTTACCATTAATATAATTTGATTTTGGGTTTGTTTAATTTATTTTAAAAAGCATTAGTGGACTCTTCAAGACTTATTAAACATTTTTTCTTTTTAAATTGATTTCTATGGGAGTGTGACTCACCTCCCCCTATGCAAGCCCATTATTTTAAGAAGTTCAGAAATTTTCCTTATAAAATATTTTTTTATAATTTTATTTTCCAAAAACCATGGGTAAAAACTTTGGGCTGGTTTGTGTTTTGGATTAGTTTAATGTGAGGTGTCCCAAACCTAAATAATAAATAATTCCCTCACCTTTCTTATATAAACTCACCCAAGATCCCACTTCTTCCTCACACAATGCCATTGGATTTCATCCAAAATCTTCCCTCCTCTCTCTAGAAAACTCCCAAGGTTCCCCAATCTCCCAAGAATCCTCTCCCATGCCTTTAGAAGCACACTTCCAAGTAAGGGTTTTTCTTCCTCTCTCATTTTTGTCCAATATTTTTAAAATTGTTATTCCCTTTTAGTTTCAATTATAAATGATGGTGTATGGTTTTTCACCTCCCCCATACTGCCCTATTTATGTTTTAATGGTGGGAGACTCCTTTCTCTCTCATTAAATTCCTCCCATGTACACCAGTTACTATGCTGAAATTTCGAAAGGAAATTCTCTCTCCTCATTTACATTCAAGATATTATTTTGTATCATGAATCTAAATTCCATTACATTTTTTGGGACATGTATCTATATGACCCTGTTACTTTAAATGTCATGTAAATATGATTAAACACACCTTTCTCTCTCATCAACTATTTTTATGAGTTCTTATGTCCCACCATTATGCTGCTGAAATTGCACCGTGCTTTTCCAAGCCAAAGTCATTGTGTAGTGAATACCATGCCCATTTCCCTATCAATGGTATTTACCTTTATGCATATATACTTATTGTTTAAATAGTTTTATTTATGTATTACAAATTTTTTTATCATGGAATAAAATATTATATTGAATGATTCAATGTTTTATGGTCCATGTGGAACACTTATGCATGAAATGAAACGGTTAAGAAGGGTGCACCCTGATAGCTCTCCAATGTATAGGGTAAAGTATAGTATCATGATAATTCATGTAAAATAGGTGTTTACTCATACTAATTCAATTTCAATGAGGGTTTACTTGTTCTTCATGTGCAATGAGGGTTTATTCATGCTCCATGTGCAATGATCCTTGGATCATGCTGATTCCATGTTAAGTATTGTTACCACATTTCCATATTATGATTATCATGATTTATCATGCCTTTATGTTTATGATTCTCTTGTTCTATATTGATATGCATATTTTCTAATATGTATTGTATTCCTCATGTTATTCCATGATTATTCACTTACTGGGCTTTATAGCACACCGTTTTCTTATGCATGTCCTCAGGTTATCCCATGCAATGCTAAGTATGGGGGAATGTAGTGGTCATGTAAAGGAATTTTTCAATAAAGATGTTGTATTTCCTCTTTGAAGTTGTTATGCAATGATCCTAAGCATCAAAGACACTAGACCTCTCAATCTTCAATGTTGTATAAAGTGATGTTTAGGTAATTAATTATGTTTAATTGTGTAATAAAAAGTAGGGTTTTCATATTAAATACCTAGGGATCTTTTAGGTTTAGAGTGATAGATAATTTAGAAAAACTCTTAAATAAAATTTTGGATAGATAAACAACTAGTTTATAAAAATCTACACAATCTCCCACTATGTTATTCACAAATAGTAACCTTCTTTATCATAAAATACATTAAATCATTCTGCATAACCTAGGGAATGTAAAACATAAGATGGGTGAGAGGAAAATATATATAAGTTAAAACAAAATAATTAACAATTGGAGGTCATTAGTGAGAATCATATGAGCCTAAATATAGGATTTTATAATCCAACTACATTAAAAAACATAAAATAATTAATAGAAAATGAAACATGGTTCCTAAATCATTATCATGGAATAAATATTTTACATAAGAAAAGATTCACATAATTAAACAGTAATAAACCTTATAAAAAATCCCTAATTAAAGCATATATTATAAATTGATACATGGATGAAGAAATAAAAATGTCAACCTGGAATATCATTTTCATATCACTCCTACAATCACTCTTTAAAATGGAATAACTTACCGGGTAAATTCCAATAATATCTTGGGGGTAAACAATAACTGGATAACTTAATCCATTTACCCAATACTTTGGAGAGATATATTAGACACACCCATTATTATGAGATATATGAAGATCACCCATAATTATCAACAATATACTAGAACAATATCATGAATAAAACATTTAGTTTTTTTCCTTTTCGACATAACACCCATAAAAATCATCATTTCATTATAGCTTGTATTAACCCATGGAAAATAAACACAATTCCAGGAAAATATCTTGGAAATAGTGGAAATCCAACAAGAAAAGTAATAAGTATTATATAATTACAATATATCACCAGTAGATCAGAAGTATGAAAAATGGTTTATGTTTTTTATGAAAATAAATACCATTAATAAGTCATTAAAATTAGTGTTGAGAAAAATTCGTTTTTACAAGTTTAAAATATCTTCCAGAAAATTAATATTTCCCTATAATTAGGGAAAAAATTATTTTAGAATAAATTTAAAATATTTCAAAGAAATATCCAATGTAAAAATATTCATGACGTCATAAAAAATGTTATTTTTGTCTTTGTTAATATAAAATAAATTATTTTCACAATTTTGTAAAGAAAGACAAAATGAATCATTCTAACAATTTTAAAACCATTACATTTTTAAATAATTTTAAATAATATAAAATATTGTTGAAAATGAACTTATGAAGTTATTTAAGTGAAAATAATAATATTCATGAAACAATTTTTGAAAATATGGATATGAAAGAAAAGGACCCAATATCTAAAATATGATATAAGATAAGTATCACTTGTAAAAAAACATTCTTGAAGATTCTTTATTCAATAAGGTTATAAATGGAAACTAAATTTCAAAAAAAATCATAACTATAGGATAAAAAATATTTGTGGTTTAATAAATAAATATTATAAAATTTTCCCAAAGTAACTTTGGTCATAAATAATCCGGAAATAATAGTAGATTATTACATAATGCCTTTCCTACTTTAGTAAATTTCAAATCAAAATTCACTGAAGATAAGAGTATTATAAGGATCTAAAAATACCATGAATTTATGGATTTAAAATTTAAAAAAAAATAAATTAAATTAATTAAACCCTATATGTAAATCATGGTGCATGATATGAAACATATCTCAATAAATTAAGATTAAGACAAATAAACCCCTTACAAGTATCATAAATTTGGAAGTGATAATTAATCCAACAATTGATCTTGTGAAATTATTTAAATCCACATAAATAAAGATAAAATATACAATAAAACAATTTATAGGTCAATTAAAACATAATGATTTCATAGAAAATTCAATAAAGTAGCAATATAATCCTGACTTCATTTCTGAGCACGTCGAATTATTTGTTTGATTTTTACTAGAATTTATGCAGTATAGTGGGAACCCTATGTCGTCTCTAGATAAAGCCCTAGATCATTAATATAAAAACATTATTAAGAAAAATGTAATATTATTTTGGAAAACTTTTGTTCTTGTGATTTAAGAACCAAAAAGAAAATATAAATTGATAAAACAAATTAGAAATTAACATAATTAATTAAGTGTGATCAACCTAAGAAAATCTCATGATGTTCATCCTTCATCACATCAATATATAGGGTTATGATCTCTTAATCCTGGTTTTTTAACACCTAGAATCATAATTTTATTGAGTTTATACTAGGATGCAATCTATATTTCAGTCAGAAACAGATAATGATTCATCGGATACCACCGATGATTGGGTGATTGGTGTAAGACTTTATATCCAAAACTCACCAGTAACACACGAAGAACTCAATACATTGTCCAGGTTTGTATCTTATTTATTTTTGATACCATGACATAAATTTAAATGGACTTGAAAGTATTTATTAGAGTTCAATTGACCAATATTAACCACACAAACACCCCAATTGAAAGAGGGAAAAATAAGTGGTGAACGGTGTGTGTAACATCACATGAATGGGTACCCCCAAACAAGATCATATGATTTTTGAATGTAATTCTAGAAAATAAATAAATAAAATAAGAATATGGTATGATTAAAAACAAAATAAAAACATATAATTAAAAATATCATTCAATTATTATAAACATGAATATTGGGATTTACATCACGTTCCCCCATGGGTGATCACAAGGTGTTTAGAACTCCCTATGAGGAGATAAAGAAAAATATGATGAAGTAGAACCTCCCATTGCCTCCATAACATCTAGGATTGATTATAAAACTCTTTTGAGACTCAAAAATTTCATAACATTACCTTCTGGTCAAACATCCAAATGGGGTTCCAAGTGTTATAATTTATAGGAAATATGGGAGGTGGTTTTGGGCCCTCATATTTTTAGAAACCAATTGGTCCATGGTTTTGGGATATCATAAAATCATAAATAAGATTTTAGAAAATTAAAACTTTCTTTACCCATGTCATTACTATCTCTAATTAATGGTTTTGATCATTTTGAGGCCTAAATCTCAAGATATAGATGAAACACAGTACACGACATTTGACTTCATGGAGATTTGGTGTCTTGGACAGATCAGCTCGGTTGGGCCACAAAATGGACGAATTTGACTTGGGTGTATGCATAAGAGTTATAAAAAATTTAATTTTGGACCAGAAAAAAATATATCATCCCATTTGGATGTACTTATTTCGTTGAACATGTAAAATAGTGGATATTTGTTCATGGGATCCCATGCAATTTGGCCTATTTTCCTTCTTCGTCATCGTGGGCTCTCCGAATCACCTCCACCTTATGTGAAATCATTAAAACACGTGAAATTTACCTTTTTAACATTGAAAATAAAAAAAATTATTTAATCTCTCATGATTTTAAATTTTTTATTATATTTTTAATTTTTAATACAAAACCAGTTTAAAATAGTGGTGTAAACATGGAAATGAATAGTGAATCATGGTGCGATCACAACACCACACCAAAACATCTCCACTCTTTGAAAAATTCACATTTAAAAAATGATGCATGTAGATATTCCAAACTAAATGAATATTTAACATAAAAATATTATTCATGAAAAATATTTTATTAAAGAAAACATCACATCAAGGAGTTATTCTTAGTGATCATGGAAAAAAGTATCTCATAAATTATATCAGAATAAAATTTAATGTGTTAAATAATACCAATATGAGAAAAGAATTCAAAAGTAAATCATTATAATAACTCTCCATATTTTTGTGTGTGTGAAATCTATTTCATTCTATTATTTCGAATTTATATCCATTAAATATATGTTATTTTACCAATCTTCTTCTAAAATGATTTTGTATACCAAACCTTACATACATCCTTTGCAATAAAATTTCAAAACCCCCTCACATAAGAATTCCCAAATGTCATGCATTAAACTCCCAAACAATATATCACCATATATTTTACATTTCATCACTCACCTCATTTATTACTTTTTTCAAAATTTTAACTTTGAACAAATCTTACACTCATCACTCAACCCTTATATGAACTATTCAGGACACTAATGGTAATAGTTATATCAAGATAAATGGTTGAGAAAGAGTGGTTTTTTACCTTCCCATGAAACAACCTATATTTTTTATTATGTTTTTTTAAATTTAATTTTCTTTTTAATTTTTAATTTTATTTTTTAGGTCATACAATAGTTGGATAAAAGTTACACTTTCAGAGTTCAATCTGGTATAGTAATGATATAGATTAGAAAAGGAATGATTGTATAGAAAAATAATTTTATAAATCTGATAAATATTAACCTAAATTATATTTATTATCTATTAATAAAGAATTGTTTAAACTTCAGGGTTTTGTAAAAAAGATATGGGGAGATATTAAGTGAGACAGTTTCCCATAATCTAGTCACACAATGGTCACCACAATTCTCAATGGTTTTAAATAGATACAACCATTTCTATCATTGAAAAACAAAAAATTTACATAAAATCACACACCAATGTTAAATTCATGCTAAAAAACATTTCATCATTGAAAAAAAATCAACATAAAATAGGGAAATTCCTAATTAATTTTCAATAACTTCAATGATTAAGTGGATATCATTTTTCATTATAAAGTGGGCATCAAAAATTAAATTCCTAGAAAAAAGTGAAGGGGTAATGAGGATGGGTATGTTAAAATACAATCCAGAAATAAAAAAGTGAAACATAGGAAAAATAATGAAAATTCATAACTAAAATATAAATATACACATTCCCCTACACCTATTGCATTCGATGTCTTTAATGTAATAAAAGAGAATGTGGGAAGAAAGGATAAATCCTTGAGGGATTTACTGTTATGTTTCTTCTTGAAGTTAAATTTCCTCCATTGAATTCTTTGTAAAATCCTCAGAAAAGTGTTCCAGTATCTAGCGATTGATGTTAATACTTTTTCCACTCTTCTTATGAAAAAATTGTATTTACCGAAAGGGTAAACATTAGTAATAGTATAAGGACCAAACCATCAGGAACAAATATTACCTGGGTAGATCTTGATCCTAGAGTTGTACATGAGGACCTTCTCACCAATATGAATCTTCCAATGATGAATCATGTCATCACAGATAGCCTTTGTCTTCTCTTTATAGATTCATGACTTCTCATAAGCATCATGTCAAATTTCCTCCAACTCCTGAATCATCATCTTCTTATTCTCACCTGTATTTAATGAATTAATATTAAATTCCTTAACATCCCAATATTCATTGTTCTCTACCTCCATTGGGATGCAACAAGACTTTCCAAACACAAACCTGTATTGGGACATTTCTATTGGGGTTTCAAAAGTTGTAAGGTACTCCCAATGTTTATCATCCAATTGAATACTCCAATCTTTTCTATTGGGTTATACCATTTTTTCCAAGATTCACTTAACTTCTCAATTATAGATTTTTGTTTGACCATTTTTTGGGGTTGATATGCAGTGGAGACTTTATGGACCACCCTATACTTATGAAGGAAAATGTTCATGTTGTGATTGTAAAAATGTGAACCCTGATCACTAATGATGAATCTCGACAAAATAAACCTACTAAAAATCTGGGACCACACAAAATCAACAACCACTTGAGAGTCATCGGTCTAGTTTTACTTTTCATATACCCATTTAAATACATAGTCCACATCCAATAATATTTACACAAATCCAAATGAATTTTGAAAAGGACCCATGAAGTCAATGCCCCATGCATTGAATATCTAAGAAAATAACATGGGTTGTTAGGTAATTTCTTTCCTCTTTGACATATTCTGTATTAATTGACATCAATTACATGACTTAAAAAACCTATGGGAATATATATAAAATTTCTTATAATAATTTCATGTGTCATGGACCTCTTGATCCGTACATTGAGAGAAAAAGTGGCCCCTATGATCCAAGGTGTGGTAGAAGTTCAAAACTAAGTGAACTCATTGTTAGGGGCACACCTACAAACAACTTGCTCAGTGAAAATTCTCCACAAATATGGTTAATCCTAAATTTACCATCTAAAATCATGCTTAATCCTCTTAGATTTTGAAGTTATGAAACTAGTGGGGACCCTATAATTTATTATAATATTCACAATTTCTATATACCAAGGGATAATGTTAACTACATCACAAAGGTTCTCATGAGAGAATAATTCTTCAATGGGGAAGAATGAGTCAATACAGGGGTCCATTGGTGGGGAAATCCTACTATTGTGGTAAGCTACCACATTTTCCACTGCTATCTTATCTATAATCTCGTGTTCAAACTCATGGATGAGGAGCATCCACCATATGAGTTGGTGCTTAGATTTAAAT
Organism: Viscum album; assembly: GCA_963277665.1. Lineage (NCBI taxonomy): Eukaryota > Viridiplantae > Streptophyta > Magnoliopsida > Santalales > Viscaceae > Viscum > Viscum album. The sequence continues at coordinate 136,901,080 of OY728162.1, forward strand.
ATCTTTAGGAGTAAACGAAAGAAATGATTATTAGAAAAGACAGTTATTTTTTACCTGATAAGATATTAATGGAATTTTTTCAAGGAAAATATAATTGAAAGAATTTATTTTTAAGTGGTGGTATAGTTTTATTGGGCATGATAGAGGGTATGTGGGGCATATGCAATTACATGAGAAGCCTTCTCAACCCATTATGATAAACCTTCCCTAACTGCAAAGTTAAAGGAATCACAAATAAGTTCAATGGGGATATCCCACCTTTATGGTTGGATGATGGGAGGTGATGTGAGACTCCTATTTAGTGAATTGAAAGCATCCTCACAATTTTTTATCAAATTAAAATTCCTAATCCTTTTATAACAATTGAGATAGGGGAAGTGAGATCTTATTAAAGACATTAATGAATTAGTGGAAAAACTAGAATAACCCAAGAAAGATCACACATCACTGAAAAAGTTTGGATATGGAAGTGATGAAATTAATTCAATTTTTGATTTATCCGCATGAATTCCATATTTTTAAATAACAATAACAAGAAAAATTCTTTTCTCTACATGTAAATATAATTTCTTATAATTTAATACTAGATCTTTTTTAAAGCAATAATAGAGGACAGAACCTAGGTTTACCAAATAGTCATTAAAGGAAATTCTATAAACTATGCAATATTCCATAAAAACATCCATAAAATTCTCAAGGTACTCATAAAAAATTCTCATCACACATCGTTGAAAAGTACTATAAGCATTACTTATATCTAAAGGCATACTTCTATATGAAAGTGTACCAAATGGATATGTAAATGTTGCCTTTTCGTGATCCTCATAGGCTATATGGATTTGAAAATAACTTCAATAGCCATCAGAGAAACAATAATGGGACTTACCATTCAATCATTAAAACATTTGGTCAATGAAAGGTAGAAGAAAGGGATCATTTCACATGGATTAATTCAGTATATGGTAGTCAATACACACTTGCCAACTATTTCTCACATGTGTTAGAACCAATTCATTTCCTTCATTTGACACAACCACTACTGCGATTTTTTAGGAACAATTTTCATTGGGCTAACCTATTTACTATCATATATATGATAAATGATCCCAATAGTAATTAATTTACTATCTTACAATTTTACCACTATTAGGAGAGTGGGATCCAACCATCATTGAGCATTTGTGATGGGCTTAGACTCATCATCTAAAATTATATGGTTTATAAAAATAGATGGCATAGTCCTGGTAATATAGGTCAATGTCCATCCTATCACCATTTTATACTCTCTCAAAATGTACATATATTTGTATTCCTACTATGGAGAGAGGTTATTGGATATAATGATGGGAAATTGGTAAATTCCCTCAAGATATGCATATTTTAAATTATATGTAAATGGTTTCACTTCCAGAACAAATGTTCTTCTGATTGCGGTAGGGGATTCAGGGGGGTGAGATCCATAAAACTGACTGTCTGCTCATGTTTATTATTTAAGGAAATAAAATCAATGTAAATGATATTTTCAGAATCACAAATGGTCATGGGTACCTTATAATGAACACACTCATCAATTAATGCATAAAATTAACATTTTTATGAACCCACACAACCCTTAAAATATGAATCAAAAATCAAATCATAGAAGGGTGAAAAATAATAAAATGAATCAGAGTACGTGTCGAGGATGTAATTGTGTGTGTGTGTTGTTTGATATCACTTCCATATAATAGATAGGAACCATTTAGTTCTATTCAAAGGGATGTTTCATAGCCTCAAGAATATTAAAAATTTTCTTTTTTTTCACAGAAATCCATGGATAATATACCATTTGTGAACATTGATGATTGTATTTGTTGTTTTAAGGAATATTTTTCCATATATGAGAGGAGTGTGTCCTTGGGTTTTGATATCATCCATCTCAAGAATGTATAAATATGGACGGAAGATAATATTCTTCACTTTTATGAGGATTCCCTTTGACCACTTCTAATGGATGTGTTGTGCTTTGGTTGTAATGTCGAATGATAGCGCCTATTGGTTGAAGCTCTACAACCTACAGATTAGTGTATATATAGTAAGGAATTAAATTAATTGAATCACTTAATTATAGCATTTCATTTGAAAATAATTTCTCCTCTATGGTGAAAAATATCATGAATGTTCAAGGATCCTTGAATTTGGTTAACATTACCGGTTGAATCAAAACCAATACATTCCTTCCAAGGTTGAATCTCTCATTCCACTTGAGTAATCATCTATGGGTGTAATGCTCTTTATAAAATTTAACGTATCTCATGATTTTTATAACCTCGTCCATAAATGAATTTTAACCTGTACCTTTTTAAATGTATCCATTATCTCTTTATTAATCTCATTATCAAATTTTTTCTTAGATTTAGAGAGTCTTTGTGGGAAAGAAAAAGGTATGGATATGTTTAGAGTTTTTGTTTTGTGTTTCATCATTAGAATAAGGGTGGGGAAAGAGAGCTTCCAAGAGTTTATATGCCTTTGGGGTAGAATCATTGGAAGAAGAAACTTATTTACCACTATGAATTGTGATTTCACAAATATTACCTTTTTCTTTTTGATTAGAAACAATTTGGTATGGTATTTTTCTAACACCGTACATATTTATCTCACTGATGGTGTTTTCCAATTTTCCCACATGAGATTGGTGGTCTTTAATAGATGATTCTGTAGTCTTTTGGGACTAGAGGGTCTGTTTTTCCATTTTATTCACTATATCCTTGAGGCTTGGTTAATATTTGGGAGAAATAGGACTATTTCGAGATATTGTAGGATAATAAGGTTGCATACCTCGGGTTTGTTGATACCTGTATGTTTAGGTTAACTTAATTTTCCTTGTTCTTGGTATTGTTGTTGTACTTTACATCAAGGTTTTTGATTTTTCTTAAATGGATTTTTCTTGAAGTGTGTTTCTTACTGAAAAGTATTCCCATAGAATCCTACCTCGCAAGACTCAAATGAATCCTAAAGTTGTGGGCATTGGTTAAAAAAGTAGTGTTATGAAAAAAATAACTCAATGAAATTGAATGGAAGAAGAGTGTGAGATACCTTGGGCATGGGATAATTGCCTTATAAGGGTATGAATCTCATCATGTTTATTATCTACAATCTATTCTAGGTCCTAATGACTTACCTCATGAACTCCTTGGTTTGATGAAATTCCTCGTGTACCAAATTTTTCGTGCATTTTGACCCATGTTTTCAATTATTTCATGAGAGGTAGAAGGAGTTTTATCAACTAGGGAACCACCAACTACAGTATATATGATACCATGATACATGGGATTATGTTCATCATATAATTATTGAATTATAAACTTTTCACTAATTTTTTTTGTGGGGGAAACTTGAGAAATGTATTTTGAATATCTCCCAAAATTCATGAAGGGTCACTCCCTATGATTTCTTAATGCCAGAAAGTTTTTTTCTAATTGATGTAGTTCAAGAGGTCGGGAATAAATTCCATAGAAATAGTCATTTAAGGTCATTCCAGACCCTAATTTTTGTAGAAAAATAGTATATCCATTTTTTGGATACACCATCAAGGGACAAAAAAATCCCTAAATATAATGATATCCTCTTATACATTTTGGGGTTTCATGGTGGAGCACACTATATAAATCTTCTTGATACATTCATGAGAGTCCTCACTAGGAATGCCATGGAATGTTGGAATAAGGTGGATGAGACTTGATCTCCGTTCAAAGATTGATTCTTCCTTTGGATATTGGATGTACGTATTTTGGTACTCCATATCTGCAGTGTTTATTTCTTTTAATGTCCCGTTATTTTCATCCATGTTTTATGGGGTTTGATTTGGTTCAATTTTTGATTGGTTTGGGATCACTTGAGGTTCCAAAAGTGGTTAATCAGTGTTACATGATTTTACTACTCTATATAAAAATTTTTTTAGTGAAGTGTATTTTTATTTTCTTAGTAAAATTCAAGAAGTTTTTCTTTTTCTGATCAGGTCATGCAAATAAATTATGAAGTTTTTTTGTGATGGAGGATGGATAAAATAAAATTAATTAATAATAATTGAAAGAGAAAAATATGTAAAGTAAAATCACTTAATAATGTTTAAAGGAGAAAATAAAAAAGATTTTTATACAATGTAATTATAGAGAGAGAGAGATAGGATGATTGAAAGAGATGAAGAAACAAACAATAACAAACAAAAGAAAAAACAAAAACAATAAAAATAAAAATGTATATGGGGTACTGAAAGAAGTACTAATTAATAATTAAAATAGTGAAATAAAAATAAATAAATAAATAAATTATCTTGTCTCCCTGGAAATGGTGCCAAAATTTTATCATGTTGTAGAGTTCATCCAATTAGTTATTTAGTGTTTGCAAGAATTTCTGTAGTATAGCTGGAACCCTAGGTCTTTTCCCAACAGAGTAACAGATCATTAATTTTAAAAGGATGTTTTTTATTAATAAAAATGGAATGGGTTTTTTTAAAACATTGGGTTTGGTGATTTAAGAATCCAAAATAATATGGAAAAGTGATAAAACAATGTAGAAATTAACACAATTAATTAAGCGTGATCAACCCAGGGAAATATCATGATGCTCATCCTTCATCGTTTCAAGAGATGGTGTTATGATATTTAAATCCCTAGTTTCTAATGGAAAAAACCATAAAATTTCTGAGTTTATACTATAATACCTCCTATGGTTCATTCATAAACACACAATGATTCACCAGATACTACTAATGATTTGGTGATTTGTGTTCGACTACATAACGGAAACACACCAAGGAAATACTCGAATAAATCAATGTGATGTATAGGTTTTTTTGTTATTTATTTTTTAAACTAGAAAATAAATTTACATGGCCTTAATTGTTATTATGAGAGTTTAATTTACCAATATGAACCACACAAACCCTACAATTGAAAGGGTAAAGAAGAAGTTTTGAATGGTGTGTGATACATCACATAAATTGATACCCCCAAACATGATCATATGATTTGATCATGAAATAAAAGTACATAAATCAATAAAATAAGGATATATTATGTTGAAAACAACATAACAAATTGTCATTAAAGATATCATTCAAATATTAAAAACATAAAGCTTGGGATTTGCATCATGTTCCCCCAGGTTATCACAAGGTGCTTAAAACATCATAGGAGGAGAGAAAGAAAATGATGATGAAATAAAACCTCTCATGGCCTATAGAAATTATATGATTTAGTGGAATATTCCATTGGAAATCCAAAATTTCATCACCTTTCCTACTAGTTGAACTTCCAAATGGGGTGCCCAAGGTGTCAATTTATAGGCAATATGGGAGGTGGTTTTGGGCCCCCTATTTTCCAAAAACCAATTAACCCATGGTTTTGGGCAGTTAGACAGTCCTAAAACACTTTTTTAAAATCTAAAAAGTTATTTCCACACGTCCTGAATATCCCAACCAAGTTTTTGGAATCATTTCGAGGCCTACAGATCAAGATATGGATGTAACATAGCACACCACTTTTGACTTCATGCAGATTCGACGACTTTAATAAATTAGCTCTGTTGGGACAATTAATGGATGAATTGGGATTGTTTGTCTTCATAACATTTGTATAAACATGAATTTTGGATGAGTAAAAACAATTCATCCCCTTTGGATTCACATATTTCTCATAACATTCAAAAAAGTGGATATGTGTTCATGGGATCCCTTGAAATTTGTATCATTTTCCTTCCGCATCATTGTGGGTAATTTGAATCACCTCCACCATTAATGAAGTAATCAAAACAAGTGAAATTTAGCTTTTTAATAGTTAAAAGAAAAAAATTATTTAATCAATCCTGATGTTTAATTTTTTATCATAATTTTAATTTTCAATAAAAAAAACAGTTTAAAAAAGTGGTGTAAGGGTGGAAATGACTAGTGAATCATGGTGTGAAATGAATAGAAATTTAGTTAAGAAACCATTTACTGATTTGTAAATATCAATTCAAATAAACTTGGCTGAAAAATTTAGAACTATTACTTAAAATAACATGATATATGAAGGTTTCATGATATACCATGTAAAATTGTTATTATATAAACCATATAAAATAAATTATCTACATAACATTAAAATATGCCTTAATGAATTGAAATTGAGTCAAAATACCTTGCCTTAAGTATGTACTTTCCATGTATGTAATTTTAACCCTATATAATAATCCTATATTAATTTTTTAATTCTTTAATAACTTTTATAGTTTTGTTAATTTATTATTAAAAAACTTGTTTCATTTATTACAATTTCATAATTCATTACATAATCTATTATATCCCGTCAAGTGTTTTGAGAAATCTTGGTTCATAATTTCAAAATTTATTTGGTATATCGACTATGGTAAAAGTGGTAATTATTCAATAATATCCAGAATAATAATTATATAAATATAATTTTCATACATTAATTATGCATTTGAAACTAACCATAAAATATTGTTACGAAAAAATAATTATGTTACAATCATGGAGACAACAAGTTGTACGTACGCATGAGTAGCATTTTCATTTATGAAAGATCCTAAAGTAAAAAAGGTAAGTAATGTGTTTTCATTACAAAATAATAAAAATTTATAAATATAAAATTATATTTTTAAATTTACTTACATTTACCATCCATGGGATGTGGTGATGAAAACCAAAATATATTGCTTCATGAAGGTGGTAATCCACACGTTTGCACAAAAGATGTTATCATTTTTCAATGGATGTAAAGGTAAGAAAATATATGATATATTATATTTAAATAAGGATAATTTATTCATGAAAATCATACATATACATTAAATCCATCATTATAAACATTTATGAGAGCTGGTGATAGAAAACCAATTACATCGGTTCATGTGGGGGTAGTCCATTGTACACCCGAACAATGGTTTCATTTTCCATTTGATTGAAGAATAATATAGATATAGTTTATTACATTAATATCACAATATATGTAAGATTAAGTGTTATTATTCCATCATTTTTTAATATTATATGAATAAGGTAGAATAAGAAATAAATTGAAATATCTAGTTTAAGAACTATGCCACTTATTTCAAAAACCTCTTGAGGTTTAAACCTAAACCCTTCCTAGGATGGTTTTTTGTTCAATATAGGGAATCTATGAAATCATGAGGGATTTTAGTAATGGATTAGTAAATGGAATAGGAAAACCAAAATTATCTTAAAGTGTGTATAAGATAGGAGATTGGTGTCTTCATATAAGTGAGGTGAGGGGCACATTTGGAAATTTAAGAAAATTTTATTACAAATGTTTCTAACTTGGGAAAAATGTTTCAAGAATGATATCGATTTGAATATAAATATTATATTGTCTCAATATAATCATACAATAAAATGTTCACATTTTCACATTTTATTTTAAACATTGTCTTTTGGATTAACCCTTCCCTCAATCATTGTTATCCTTAACAGCGGTAACACCTTTTTCAATATAAAAGGGTTATAAATTTACATGTAAGATCCCAAACTTTGTGGATGTAGAGACCCGTATCTTGACGTACAAGGACATTACATTACATTTGCGGAATACTTAGTACATAACAAAAACACACACACAAGGATCGTAATAGTTTAGTGTCTTTGGAAACTCAGAACGTAATCTTCTAATCGTGGGGAAAGATCTTCAATATCTCCCATAAAGATATTCCCTTTTTTTACCTAAAAACCTTTCTTTATATCCTGGGGAAAAGAAAACATAAAAGGGTGAGCTCAAATGCTCAGTAAGGGTAAACAAAAGAAATATCAATCACATCATATACATAAGAACATAGCTTTTGAAAATCTTAACCTGCAAAAGAGATCATAATTTCATAACATGGGGTAAATCATAGAAGTGAAAATGAGATCCTCATAATCATAACATGAAACTTGAAACTTTGTGTCATGCACACATAATCAAGGAAAATCATTTCTTGTTAGTCATGACTCATTGCCAAGACTATCTTAGTGGACAAAGTCCCTTTCTGAACCGAGTTCACTCCTCGTTTCAGTCCTGTATCACTGAACCGAAATAACCTTCCGTTCCAGCCATGTCTATCTCATGAGATATAAAATCATTACCCAATGCATTGGAGGGAGATATAGGTCCCACCCATCTTATAATGAATCCTTTCTTATGTGTGCCACATAATCATAAAACATACATCATCGCATAACACATGTAACAAAAATGGGATTCTTGAAACATCATGACATCATAAATCAATTCATATAAGATAAAGGAATTCATAAACATAATTCCATCACAACATAGTCAAATCAATGTAAAAATATGGATAGAAACAGAACCCTTTATTATCTTAGATGGAAAATAATTTTGATAAAACACTTGAATTGAATTCTTGAGGAAAATATCCTTTCTTCTTCAAAATCAATTTCTTTTCACAAAACATCATGCAATTTTAAAAGAAAGAGATTTTATTGAAAATAGTCATGAAATCTTTTAGAGGAAGCTTCATGAAAATAAGGCTTTATAAAACAGTAGAAATCCGTTCGTGCCGTATAAGTTAAAAAAAACATTCTTCGTACTTTTGTCGGAAAAGTAAAAAAGTACCTCGTACGACAAAAGATTCCTTTCATACATATTACTAAAAACTCACCGAAGGGTAAAAATGGTTTTAAACAATTGTAGGTGGATGGAAATAATATTACATTTTGATGAAACATGGATGTGGATGATAAAATACAACCCAGTAAATACTTACGAATAAACAATCTCGGATAAAAATGAGATTGTGATATTTCCCTTACCTTAGGTACGACTTTCTTTGTAAGTGTCCAAACCTCCTGTATGATGATTTAAATCATGTTATTGACTTATTACAGAATCATATTCATTGTTATGATATCATATATGGTTCACTTATGACATTATATTACATGTTATTTTGTAAATTCCATGTTAAAGAAGCGTTTTGGGTAAAATCGTTTCATTTATCGTAGGTGTTTTGACTTGTTGTTCTTGACATCATTATTACTTATATCATGATTTACTTACTTCCAGAATATAAAATATGATTTATATATCATATATATTCAGTATATATATATATATAATAGGTAGATAAATAAAATGAAAAACACCGTTCATGGAGACGGTAGTCCGTACGTACGCATGAACGCTGTTTTCCTTTCCTTATTGTCTTGAAATGGAAGTAAGTAGATGACATAAATATGTATATATATACATAAATCCAGTAGATTTATAATGTCATATATTTCATTATTATTTCTTATATATACTTTATAATCATTCTTAAATGGTTAACATGGAAAATGAATCTCATCGCGTCGTGGAGACGGTAGTCCGTACGTACGCACGAGCGATGATATCATTTCTATAAATATTGAATTGAATTGGAGTGGATTATAAAATATATCAGAATCAATATGATGTTTTAATAACTATGTATAGTTATCCTTTACACCATTATACCCATCCATGTAAGGTGGTGGTGGAAAATAGATTACACCACGGCGTGGAGACGGTATTCCGTACGTACGCACGCGCGGTGATTTCTTTTTCCTTAGGATGGATAGATGGTGAAATAGGGTTGTTTCATACATATAATAACATATCAGTATATGAGTGATACTGATGTTATTACATCATAATTAAACAACCTAAGAAGAAGAAATGGAAGAATAAATAAAGATGAAAGAATTGGTAACGGTAATTACCTCTTCTTTGAAGCGCCTTTTGGAGACCTCCTCTTAGGGAACTAAAATTGGTCTTTGAGGAAGAACAGAACCTCTAGGATGTTTCTAGGGAAGTGGAGAAGAGATTTTGGCAGGGGTTGGCCGAGCTTGAGTGCTCAAATTGGTGTGAGGAGGAGGGGGAGGAGGTGTCCTTTTATAAGGGAGGAGAGGGGCACCTTAGGAATATCTCAAAATATTATTTTATATTAAAGTCAAAATCGGTTTATAATGGTTCCAAAGGGTCTTATTTCGAAGCTAAAGTGGGGATGGGTCGAAATCCTATCCACCAATAGGATTTAGACAAGTTTAGGGTATTATTTTAACCTTATCAATTAGATTTAACTCTAAGTTAATTAATTTAACTTTTACCGTGTCTTTTTGTTTTCTTTCACTATATGGTTAATACACTTACTATAACATGCCAAACGAACCCCAATTTGTTTATTATTAATATATATATCCTTATCTAAGTCATTTGGCCGAACCTTAGATTTTTAGGAATACAATAACAATTAATAATATAATATTTAATTTAAAAACTATTTTGTGTCAATTTTGACACTATTTGATATATGATTTTTGTGAAAGTCATAACAGAATTATATGTTCTAACCAAGTTGATTAAATCAACATTAATATATCATAGTAACCTAGAAAATTAGTTTAATTCATAAAAAGTCTCAAATTACATTCATTTGAGCATTTATAACATCAATTATGTTAATATTTCCTTAAAAGGGTAATTACTGCATCATCGTTGTGTCATAAATAAATTAATTTATTTAAAGTCTACAAATTATAAATAAAATATAATTATGTAGGAAATCTTTTTAGCTTTCTAATGAATATTTATAGTCGAATTTATCTTATGTATAACCCCATATTAAAAATGATTTACTTATTAAACTTTGATTTTAACTATTTTAACCCTTCTTTAAATAAATTAATAATAAATGTCCTAATCTAATCCAAGTGGGCCTAAATGGTCATATTTTATTCCTAAGTTTGTTTTTGGTCGAAATACACTTGTCCAATAGGATTAGGACATGTGTTAGGGTAATATTAATATCATATTTACCCTTAGTTACCCTATTTACTATTAACCGCGGTAAAAAAAGTAAAAAGTTACTATTCACCAAAAATTATTTTCATCTCATTGAACCACATTTTACTTACTGACATCAACCGTATCTCTCGGATTTTTGAAATTCCATTCACAGAAGCAGTAAAATTAAGTTTTATGAAAAATTCAGTTTTTTAACTACCACTTAGTAGTTTCACTATTCATCAAAAATTGATGTTTTTCAGAACAGTGCCAAAATTTCATCCCAAGCTATATTTCATATTCCGAATTCAAAAATGAAGTCTATTTTACCAAATTCATATCATAGAATTTGCATTAATTAATTTTATAATTAAATCCCGCTGTTAAAACAAATAGCGTGTTTTTAAGAAACAATATCTATCAAAAGATTGACACTTGATTATGTCTGGTTTAAATGTGAAATTACATCCAATGACCAACATTGTATTAAATTGTAAAAATATATTCTAAATATACTTTAAAACCACTCAAATTAATAATTTATCACAATTAATTATTTCGATTAAAAAAGTTGTTTTTAATTATAATTTAGTAATTTTCACTATTCATCAGAATATGAAAGTTATCCGAAAAGTACCAAAATTTCACCTTAGGCTAAATTCGATACTCCGAATCCAAAAATGAAGTTCATTTTGAAAAATAAGATTTACAGATTTTTAAAAAGTGGTTATTACTATTCATAACGGCTAGTTTTAATAATATTTTAATAGCATATCGTTGTTTAGTGAAACTCGGTATTGCGTATTACACACGCTATCGAGGAAGGTCGTGATTGCGTGTAATGCAAGGCAAGTCAAGGATGCGTGTTGTGCAAGCTCCTTTTGGTGTAGCGTACAACACAAGACTTTAATAAAATTAAAAAGAATATTTTTTTATAAAATCTTGGGCCGTTACATTCTACCCCCCTTAAAATGAATTTCGCCCTCGAAATTCGTCGTGGTTATAAATGGTTTACTATTAGAAAGTTTCTTTAATAGAAACCCACATCGTAAAAAGGAATATCAAAACCAATCATTAAAAAGAAAAGTATGAAACGTAACGGTTACCCAAATAAACTAATCATTGGGTTTCCACATAGGTGAAAATATGGATATGGAAGAGAAATCTAACCATCATGTTCTGATGGAGAGTGGTAGAGAATATGGATATGGAAAAGCCAGTAATCACAAATCCATAGATTTGTGATGATATAAGGTACCATCTGATTCATCAGATATAAGATCACTAGGACAACATTTTTGGTTTTCAAGATCATTTCCCTAAAGTTGAAAATTTGAATTAGAATAAATACTTACTTTATTTGGGTAAAATCTCACTGTTGTTCGTGCCTTGAACAATTTCCACTTCATCTCTTAAATAAATGAAGTTGAATTTGTTATTCATGAAGTGTTAGCAGATCATGTGATAGAATGACGGGTCATTCCATCTGTCTCAAACAAAAGGTTAGCAAAAATTATATGCATAAGTCGATCTATAGTGAGATTAATCATATATGGTTCCTAAAATGGACTTATACTTCATATATCATACTGCTTAATATAATAAAACTAGTTTCTACTAAACAGGGACTTCCTGTAGGCCAGTGGTAGGCGATAAAGGCCAGTCGCACTTCGGTTGTGGGTTCGATTCCCACAGCCTTGTCCGAAGCGATGGGTTGTCGCCCGTCCTGCAGGTTGTCCTTTTTCCAAAACTATATAACATCCCATAGATAATATCGAAAAAACAAACAATACTAACTTATGTCCAACATAATCCATTCCAATAATACTGCAGTCGACTCTCATAATATAGTGAAAATGATTACCAGAGATTTAACACCATCATCGATCCACATATATCATAAGATATGTTTTGTTGGTCACATTCCAAACATTCAAAGTCCTTAATCGTGTATTCTCTTGAATACCTTAGTGAAAACATGAATGCAGTTAAAAGTTAACACCTTCCACATACTAAAATCCTCAAAATTCTATATACTCAAACCATGATATCACTTAGTCCTTATATCAATCATGAGCTCATGAATACTGTTAAACATTTCATTTTCTCGTTTTCCCTTCATTATGCGCATAATATCTCAATCACTTTGAATACCACATTAGACATAAATATTCCAATATTCCAAGATACAAAATTATTTTGGAATCCCATTACATAAACACTTAATCATTCCACCACATCGTTGTCATGTTCAACATTGCCAATAGTGATCGCATGTGACTTCCCTTTGTCCTTTGCCTTAAGCGGTTGCTCATGTCGATCATCACTAACCCTTGGATTAGGGCATTTATTAGCATAATGCCCCATTTCCTTGCACTTGAAGCATTGAAGTGTTGGTTGTACATTCTCTGCAGTGTTTGCTTTATTCACTTCATTAGAATCCCATTTTCCATTACTTCGACACTCAGCTGCTCGATGACCTTCTTTTCCACACTTAAAACATTTTCTAGTCCCTTTAAGACAATCTCCACCATGCTTCTTTCCACACTTTGTGCATAAGGAAACATTCATCTTCTTTTCACCATTATTCTGAGATTTCTCCTTGAACTCCATCTTTCGTTTCTTGTCAAAACCATGAGATGGATATGTAACACCAACTTCCATTTCTACCTTGATAGCACAACGCACAATTTCTTCATAGCTACTGAAGTCTCTTATAGCTAATGCCCTTCAAAGACTTGGTTTTAAGCCACTGAAAAATCGATCAACTTTACTTTCAGGTTGGATGATAATGCCAGATGCATACCTTGAAAGTCTTGTAAAATTCGCTTCATAGGTACCAACAGATTCATCATCCCTTTGCTTCAGTTCAAGAAACTCTTTCTCCATCTTTGTTAGGAGAATACGAGGGAAGTACTTATTGAAAAATAAGTTCTTGAACTCGTCCCATTCCATAGACTCAATTTCATCCCTTTGCCTCGTATTCTTAATAAGATTCCACCATTGATCAGCATCTCCTTCCAAACGATACACTGCTAGGATGACTTTATCATGTTCAGAACATTGAAGAACTGAAAATATCTTTTCAGTAGTACTAATCCATTGTTCAGCAACTAATGGATCAGTAGACCCACTGAAAGAAGGTGGACGCTGCCTCATGAAGGATTCAACAGAATGTTGCTCCTTCCTTTGCTCGTTTGGAAGTCCTGCATGATTCATAGCTTGAGAAAGTTGTGTGAGCATGGCTACAATATTTTTCATTCCGGCTCCCATATCGTTTGGTTGCTCAGGGGGACAATCATTGCATTTCCCATCACATTCCGCATTGACACGGTTCCTTCGGGTTCCAGCCATCGTCTAAAACCCCAAAAGAATAGTATGAGAGGAAAAAATCATGCTAGGGAAAACAACATAATAAAGGGGTAGTACCCTCAATATCTAACATCTTAGGTTAAATTCGAAGATCGTTAGCGCAATTCTAGGACTATAACCTATACATATACTTAACCTTAGAGACATCCCTAGACATACCTTAGAAATATCTCTAGGGATCTCACTAACGTTTTCGCATCCTAGTTTCCAAAGGTTGACTAAAACTTTCCTCTGATACCAACTGTAGAGACCCGTATCTTGACGTACATGGACATTACATTACATTTGTGGAATACTTAGTACATAACAAAAACACACACACAAGGATCGTAATAGTTTAGTGTCTTTGGAAACTCAGAAAGTAATCTTCTAATCGTGGGGAAAGATCTTCAATATCTCCCATAAAGATATTCCCTTTTTTTACCTAAAAACCTTTCTTTATATCCTGGGGAAAAGAAAACATAAAAGGGTGAGCTCAAATGCTCAGTAAGGGTAAACAAAAGAAATATCAATCACATCATATACATAAGAACATAGCTTTTGAAAATCTTAACCTGCAAAAGAGATCATAATTTCATAACATGGGGTAAATCATAGAAGTGAAAATGAGATCCTCATAATCATAACATGAAACTTGAAACTTTGTGTCATGCACACATAATCAAGGAAAATAATTTCTTGTTAGTCATGACTCATTGCCAAGACTATCTTAGTGGACAAAGTCCCTTTCTGAACCGAGTTCACTCCTCGTTTCAGTCCTGTATCACTGAACCGAAATAACCTTCCGTTCCAGCCATGTCTATCTCATGAGATATAAAATCATTACCCAATGCATTGGAGGGAGATATAGGTCCCACCCATCTTATAATGAATCCTTTCTTATGTGTGCCACATAATCATAAAACATACATCATCGCATAACACATGTAACAAAAATGGGATTCTTGAAACATCATGACATCATAAATCAATTCATATAAGATAAAGGAATTCATAAACATAATTCCATCACAACATAGTCAAATTAATGTAAAAATATGGATAGAAACAGAACCCTTTATTATCTTAGATGGAAAATAATTTTGATAAAACACTTGAATTGAATTCTTGAGGAAAATATCCTTTCTTCTTCAAAATCAATTTCTTTTCACAAAACATCATGCAATTTTAAAAGAAAGAGATTTTATTGAAAATAGTCCTGAAATATTTTAGAGGAAGCTTCATGAAAATAAGGCTTTATAAAACAGTAGAAATCCGTTCGTGCCGTATAAGTTAAAAAAAACATTCTTCGTACTTTTGTCGGAAAAGTAAAAAAGTACCTCGTACGACAAAAGATTCCTTTCATACATATTACTAAAAACTCACCGAAGGGTAAAAATGGTTTTAAACAATTGTCGGTGGATGGAAATAATATTACATTTTTATGAAACATGGATGTGGATGATAAAATACAACCCAGTAAATACTTACGAATAAACAATCTCGGATAAAAATGAGATTGTGATATTTCCCTTACCTTAGGTACGACTTGCTTTGTAAGTGTCCAAACCTCATGTATGATGATTTAAATCATGTTATTGACTTATTACAGAATCATATTCATTGTTATGATATCATATATGGTTCACTTATGACATTATATTACCCGTTATTTTGTAAATTCCATGTTAAAGAAGCGTTTTGGGTAAAATCGTTTCATTTATCGTAGGTGTTTTGACTTGTTGTTCTTGACATCATTATTACATATATCATGATTTACTTACTTCCAGAATATAAAATATGATTTATATATCATATATATTCAGTATATATATATATAATAGGTAGATAAATAAAATGAAAAACACCGTTCATGGAGACGGTAGTCCGTACGTACGCATGAACGCTGTTTTCCTTTCCTTATTGTCTTGAAATGGAAGTAAGTAGATGACATAAATATGTATATATATACATAAATCCAGTAGATTTATAATGTCATATATTTCATTATTATTTCTTATATATACTTTATAATCATTCTTAAATGGTTAACATGGAAAATGAATCTCATCGCGTCGTGGAGACGGTAGTCCGTACGTACGCACGAGCGATGATATCATTTCTATAAATATTGAATTGAATTGGAGTGGATTATAAAATATATCAGAATCAATATGATGTTTTAATAACTATGTATAGTTATTCTTTACACCATTATACCCATCCATGTAAGGTGCTGGTGGAAAATAGATTACACCACGGCGTGGAGACGGTATTCCGTACGTACGCACGCGCGGTGATTTCATTTTCCTTAGGATGGATAGATGGTGAAATAGGGTTGTTTCATACTTATAATAACATATCAGTATATGAGTGATACTGATGTTATTACTTCATAATGAAACAACCTAAGAAGAAGAAATGGAAGAAGAAATAAAGATGAAAGAATTGGTAACGGTAATTACCTCTTCTTTGAAGCGCCTTTTGGAGACCTCCTATTAGGGAACTAAAATTGGTCTTTGAGGAAGACCAGAACCTCTAGGATGTTTCTAGGGAAGTGGAGAAGAGATTTTGGCAGGGGTTGGCCGAGCTTGAGTGCTCAAATTGGTGTGAGGAGGAGGGGGAGGAGGTGTCCTTTTATAAGGGAGGAGAGGGGCACCTTAGAAATATCTCAAAATATTATTTTATATTAAAGTCAAAATCGGTTTATAATGGTTCCAAAGGGTCTTATTTCGAAGCTAAAGTGGGGATGGGTCGAAATCCTATCAACCAATAGGATTTAGACAAGTTTAGGGTATTATTTTAACCTTATCAATTAGATTTAACTCTAAGTTAATTAATTTATCTTTTACCGTGTCTTTTTGTTTTCTTTCACTATATGGTTAATACACTTACTATAACATGCCAAACGAACCCAAATTTGTTTATTATTAATATATATATCCTTATCTAAGTCATTTGGCCGAACCTTAGATTTTTAGGAATACAATAACAATTAATAATATAATATTTAATTTAAAAACTATTTTGTGTCAATTTTGACACTATTTGATATATGATTTTTGTGAAAGTCATAACAGAATTATATGTTCGAACCAAGTTGATTAAATCAACATTAATATATCATAGTAACCTAGAAAATTAGTGGAATTCATAAAAAGTCTCAAATTACATTCATTTGAACATTTATAACATCAATTATGTTAATATTTCCTTAAAAGGGTAATTACTGCATCATCGTTGTGTCATAAATAAATTAATTTATTTAAAGTTTAAAAATTATAAATAAAATATAATTATGTAGAAAATCTTTTTAGATTTCTAATGAATATTTATAGTCGAATTTATCTTATGTATAACCCCATATTAAAAATGATTTACTTATTAAACTTTGATTTTAACTATTTTAACCCTTCTTTAAATAAATTAATAATAAATGTCCTAATCTAATCCAAGTGGGCCTAAATGGTCATATTTTATTCCTAAGTTTGTTTTTGGACGAAATACACTTTTCCAATAGGATTAGGACATGTGTTAGGGTAATATTAATATCATATTTACCCTTAGTTACCCTATTTACTATTAACCGCGGTAAAAAAAAGTAAAAAGTTACTATTCACCAAAAATTATTTTCATCTCATTGAACCACATTTTACTTACTGACATCAACCGTATCTCTCGGATTTTTGAAATTCCATTCACAGAAGTGGTAAAATTAAGTTTTATGAAAATTCAGTTTTTTATCTACCACTTAGTAGTTTCACTATTCATCAAAAATTGATGTTTTTCAGAACAGTGCCAAAATTTCATCCCAAGCTATATTTCATATTCCGAATTCAAAAATGAAGTCTATTTTACCAAATTCATATCATAGAATTTTCATTAATTAATTTTATAATTAAATCCCGCTGTTAAAACAAATAGCGTGTTTTTAAGAAACAATATCTATCAAAAGATTGACACTTGATTATGTCTGGTTTAAATGTGAAATTACATCCAATGACCAACATTGTATTAAATTGTAAAATTATATTCTAAATATACTTTAAAACCACTCAAATTAATAATTTATCACTATTAATTATTTTGATTAAAAAAGTTGTTTTTAATTATAATTTAGTAATTTTCACTATTCATCAGAATATGAAAGTTATCCGAAAAGTACCAAAATTTCACCTTAGGCTAAATTCGATACTCCGAATCCAAAAATGAAGTTCATCTTGAAAAATAAGATTTACAGATTTTTAAAAAGTGGTTATTACTATTCATAATGGCTAGTTTTAATAATATTTTAATAGCATATCGTTGTTTAGTGAAACTCGGTATTGCGTATTACACACGCTATCGAGGAAGGTCGTGATTGCGTGTAATGCAAGGCAAGTCAAGGATGCGTGTTGTGCAAGCTCCTTTTGGTGTAGCGTACAGCACAAGACTTTAATAAAATTAAAAAGAATATTTTTTTATAAAATCTTGGGCCGTTACAGTGGAGGTATGTACCTTTTTATAATTTGGTTGAAAACTATTAAATTATGTTAATGGAAAATCTATTGAATGTATGAGGACACTCAAGGGTGTCCCGAGAGTTCATGGAATAAAAGAAATGGGAATTTGGCCATCTTATACAGGTTGCACAGTTGGTTCATGGTTAAGAATAATCGAATACCTAAACCATGATATCCAAGAGGAGGGGTACACTTTTAGGTCAATCAAGAAAGGGGAAGATCCAAACCATGTAGTCCTAGAAGGAGGCATTCCCCATATTTGGTTCATGGTTTTTCTGACCATGTGAGATCCATAGGTAACCATGTGATTGTGACCTCTCTTGGAAAAAGGCTTTCACACGGGTGCCGCTGGTTTAAAAAACTCTGCAGACAAACCATGTTCCCCATTAAAAATTAAAAAATGTCCAAATTTCCCCCTTGGTGATTTTATTTCCTCACCAAAGTTTCTCTCTTCTTATAAATCTATCCCTAGTGATGATTTAAACTTACCCAAGATTCCAAAGGATCAATCTACAACAATTATAATCCTTTTAGAGTGTCATTGGTTGTGCACTAAATATCTGGGTAATTTTAAACTTCCACATTTTTCTATTTTCTTTCTTAGGTCTTTTGATTTGGTTCTTCTTATTCTTGATCCTTAAAACCCTCTTTTTCTAGTTTATCGTAAGTTGGGGCTTCAAATGGTGGTTGAATATAGATCTGAGTCTAAGGTGAAGGGCGCATTCATATTTTTATTTTATGAAGGTGGTCTATAAGTAATATCCAATAGTGTTATTGTATATTTGTTCATGTGGGGTTATGATATTTCTTCCCTATTGATTTGAATTTATTTCCATGAGTGAGATTTTGTAAAATGGTTGGATAATTGACGAATTGAACCCCTCATGATCCCTATGGGATGCATTGAGGTTGATTTGACCATTTAAGTCCTCTAATGGGGTATGCCAAGAATCATGAACATGGAAAATTTTAAATCTAAGACTAAGGTTCTTTTTTTCCAAAATAGAGCATGTGATAAACATGTTGACGTGTTAGTTTGATTTATAAAGAGTTACTAATTCTAGTTGTGGCTAGTCATTGGCAATGGAATAAAGGATTGTTTGAAAAAATGTGAAAAGGGGGTTATATGAAATAAAGTGAATGTTTCAAATGACTTGTGAGTTTATAAATGAATTGTGTAAATGTTATAATGCATCTAAATTGATGAATTATGTGAAATGGGTTAATTTATGGAAATGGTTTAATGTTATAAATGGATTAAGGTATAAAAAGGGAAATGGGTTAAATGGGATATGCTAAGTAAATGCTAATTATGAAAATGGGTTGAGGCTTTATGGTGATTCATGTGTTGAGTTAAATGTGAAATTTATGTGCCATGTGTATTGATTATGTATAAATTGGGATATGGATTGTGTGGTAAATGGATGAATAATCATGTGAACATAGCTTGATGGGTGTGATAAAGGACTAAGGCTCCTCCCATGGGTCAGGTTAGACTAAGGCACTAAACCCCACCTTTGAATGTATGGGTTAAGGAGTCGGACTGAGGCTTTAGGCCCCTACAAGTGAATTGGATGATTACCTAGACTGACAATCCAAGATAACTATGGTAAATTTTGTTGATATTGCTTGCACTGATGCTCCAAGTTGTGTGCAATAAGGTACTAACGTGATGTCTTCCCTACTGTATTAGGTAACATGACCCATTACTTTGAGCATAGTGGTTTACCAGCTTAGTCTATTGTGTAAATGATATAATTTCCTAACACATAGATCAAGTGATGAAAATATAATTAATGATGGTAATGGTTAAAGTGAACATTTTAAATTAATGGAACCCACATTGTCTATTTTTTACCTTTTCATTTGTTTAATAATTACTTGCACTATCTATTTTGACTAGATGTTTTTTAGACATTATTGGATGGGGCCTACTTATTTGTACTCACCCCCTGCTCGAGCTGCCAGTGGGTACCTAAGTAAATTTCATAGTTATAGGTCAGGAAAATTGAAAAATCCCTATGATAGGGAGTTGATTTTGACTTGGGATATGTATGGATGAGGATACATATATGATGTTATAACCCATTTTAGGGATTTAGATGTTTATATTTATTTTTATTTTTCTTAATCTTTGGCACTGTTAGTATAACATGGAATATTTATTGTTTGGTTGTGGTTTGTTCCCTATTTTTGGAATAATGGTTTGTAATGGATGTCTCTGGTTCAGTGTTTATTGTTTTCTTCATTTTATATGTTATCTAATGTAGAATAATTTTATAAAGAGGGTATATTATCCTCATGTGACCCATTAGACCCTCTCCACTATTTGGAAACCTATAACATATGGGGATATGCACTTGGGGTCATTTGGATACCCAGCTCAGGGAACTGATTTAGTGGATTTTGAGTGGGAGATGATACAAAGAGGTATTAGAGTGGTTATTTTTAGTATTCTTATTATTTTGGATGGTATATGGGAGATTTTAATGTTTCATGCCTTGGAAATGAGATCATTGTTGGAGTATCTAACCCATGTATGAGGGAAAACCCTAGTAGACTAGGATGGGATTGTTTTTCTTTGTGTGTGTTGTTATGGTTGAATGATATTTCTCTATTGTGGGATGCACATGTTGTTTGATTTAGATTTTTTTGTGATATTTTTATTCTGGATCTAATGTCATGAGTTTTTACATTCATTCATCATTTTAGTCACCAAGGGATATAGGTGACATTCATCATGTTTGGAACACATGGGATTGGTGTGTAGGACATGAAGGGGAGAATGAATATCATATTCCTTAAAAATATAATAAAATTAATGTCTAATAAAGGTGATTAAAATGGTTAAATGGAAATAATATTATAGAATGGTTAAAGAATTGTGATAAATGAAAAGTTAAGAAGGATTTAAAACATTGGTTGTATCTAGTTGAAAATATAGAAAGGTGCCCAAATAAGGTAGATTCATGTTATGAAGGAAAGCATGGCTTAATAAGGTTATCAAATGAATGCCTATGGCCATTTCTGTTGGCTTAACCCATGTTGACCAGGACCCATTGAAAGGATGGTTCATGGTAGTTTTCTATGTGTAACAGTGACGACATGAATAAGTTTATAAGGAGTGGGTTGATTAAGGAAGATAGTGTAAAATCATTCAATCTATTGTTTAATCCTATCGATAATTCTCTAAAGTGTATGTTGAGGAAGTCATTTTGGAATATGGTCTTAGATAATCTAGGTACATTTGAAATGTTTGGTAAATAGAGAGTTTAAAATATGAATTCTTGAGTTTAAAATTGTAACATTAATTATAAAGGTATGTGTAATGATGGAACTTTTGGGACGACTGGGTAGTGGTTATTCCTTTTTTTGTCGATCTATCCCTTTGTAAGGATGGATTGGGTAGTGAGAGTGTCCTAGTTTGAGATAATGGATTTGGGTTGTGAGTCCTTATTGTGTTTTGATATATGTCATAGGATATATGTTTATGTGTCATGACCCGTTCTCGGGGCCCGTGCTGTGACTACCCCAAGCCCGCCATCCATAGGCCAGGGGCTGGAGACTAGTACCAAAGGCGTAAATCCCGATAACTGGGAAGGCATTGATTTTATAAAAGTAAAAAAACACCACAGAGTATAAGAGGAAGTAAAAAACTAATTACAAAAGAAAGTGCTGAAAAGTAAAAAAAAGGCCAGAATACAAACCCAACTAAAAATTACAGCTACAACTGAAAGGAAATACAACAGAAAAGAAAAACAGCTGGAAGAATAAAAGCAGCTCCTGGGTCGTCCACCTCAGATCCTACCTGAAGGGTTGGTATAGATAGCGCAGCTCCTGGATCGTCCACCATGGATCCTACCTGAAGGGTACGTACAGATAGCGCATCTCCTGGATCGTCCACCACGGATCCTACCTGAAGGGTAAGTACAGATAGCCTCCACAACGCTCTCGCCCGTCAACCTCCTCCGAGTATAATCACGTCGTGAAGTCCACCTCCAGATACTGACTCGTCAGAGATCCACCTCTGGGTACCGTCCAGTCCTCGAACACTCGGCCTCTATCAGCGCTGCTCGTCGTCTGCAACCAACACAACGAGGTGCAGGCATAGCTCCTGTAGGGGTGAGTATAACGATACTCAGTAGGGACCCCGTGACCCTCAAGGTCTCACTAAATCCAACAAGTATAACCACAAAGAAAGATCTCAATAGATAACCTCTACTTAGGTATATGTCAATACATATACCTAAGTTATCAAGTAACCCATCTCAATCATGAGGAAACACTAAGATTATGAAATCAATGGATAACCACTACCCACGTATATGCCCATACATATACCTAAGTTATCAAGTGACCCATCTCAATCATGAGGTAAACACAAAGGTCATAGACTCAGCTCAAACCAGTATTTTCAATTTATCGAAAATGTAACTGCTGAAGAGCCCCGTCTCTGTAGAGTACAGTGATCCTGTCATGACTCTGAGGTACTGCTCACTAACCTAAGACTGTTGAGGTACTCCTCCTGTCGAGTACCGCGGTTCAGCCACCCAAACATAGTAGTGCTTCCCGCCGGGGTCTGCCACCCAAACACAGTAGTGAATTCCCCCTAATAGCCTGCAGAGGTACTCTTCGGACGAGTACCGCAGGTCTGTACCCAAACTCAGTAGTGCTCCGTCCGCCATGGGT
This sequence comes from Viscum album, assembly GCA_963277665.1. Taxonomy (NCBI): domain Eukaryota; kingdom Viridiplantae; phylum Streptophyta; class Magnoliopsida; order Santalales; family Viscaceae; genus Viscum; species Viscum album. The sequence goes on from OY728162.1 coordinate 136,924,424, forward strand.
CTGCACCCAAACAAAGTAGTGCTTCATCCACTGGGTTAGTCGACTTACTCCAAGTCGAGTCGGTCAAGTAGTCGTCAGGTCTCAGCCGGCTACACGGTCTCCGTACTCTGTACGCTAGTATCCGGGAAGTTCCACTCCATGAGCTACTGGTCGATACTCCAAGTATCACAAAGTACCACGATGAAGTATCTCAAAGGACCACCTCGTCATAGGGGTCTCAGCACAACAGACAGCGCGTCAATCGGACGCCCGGTCTGTGAGTTATTAGCCTTTTCATCCCAGGGGTCTGGTTGGTTTCATTTGTGAACCCACCCGGCTATATCTCAACTATACCCCGAACTCTCATAGGGTATATTCATAGGGACTGTTTCTCAATGAGATCACCAACTCCACTAACGGTTCGTCAAATGGACGTCTGGTCTGAAAGTTGTCAGCTTTTCCGTTCCAGGGGCCCTGTTGGATTTTTGGTACAATCCAACCCAGTCACTATCCAACTGCATCCAAATCTCTGGAGAAGTATGTCAAAAGTTCTGTCTCATCATGAGGAATCCAATAAGGTTAACGGCACGTCAATCAGACGTCCGGAGCTCAAGTTATAAGTGTTTCCGCTCCGAGGGCCCGATTGGTTTCGGGTTCGAACCAACCCGGCCGTAACCAAAGTTCTCCAAAACCTTGAATGTAATATACCTAAACTATCGTCTCGATCCAAGGATCACATCGCAACTGACGGTCCCTCAATCGGAGGTCTGTAGCCCAAGTTATGGTCGTTTGAACAAAAACTGCCCGAAAATAGGGGGTTCAGGCCCGGTCCAACCCAGTCCGAGACCCCCTGGGTTGGCCCGAACCGGGTCGACCCGACCCGGGTCCGGGTCTGGCCCACAAGGTCGCAGCGTGGCCCGGCTGGCATGGCCTAGCCTAGTAGGCCGACTGCGACTCGGTGGTGGCCGAGCGGAACACAAGGGGTGCGACCCCTTGTTGTAACCGGTGGCGCCAGCTGGCACTGCGCTGCCTCCCGGATCCCGCGCGACCGCGGGGTCCAGCTCCTCGCTGCTGCGGCTGTGCGACGGTGGGTTTTCTTCCGGCAGCGCGCTGGGGCTCCACCACCTCCAGGCTGCCAGACGACTCTGGCCGCCGCCTCCAGTCATCGTCGCTGCCGCGTCTCCCCCTTCCGTGCATCGCTGTATCTTCATTCAAAGCCCGAAAATTAAAATGATCGCATATTCGCGATCCTCAGGTCAAGAGCTCCACGTCTATATGTCGCGCTCAACAGAATATTGTGTTTCCAGCGTTGATAAATATTTGGTCGCCTCCTTCCACGAGCCACTGCGGCTTCGTTCCAAGCCTGAAAAATTAAACGATCGCATATTTGGGATCCTTGCGTCGAGGGCATCGCATCCATATATTGTTCCCAACAAAACTCTGTGTTTCCAGTGTTAATAAATATTTGGACACCTTCTTTTGTGATCCATTGCGGCTTCATTCCAATCCCGAAAAATTAAATGATCGCATATTTGTGATCCTTGTGTCAAGGTCTTCGCATCCATATATTGCGCTCAACAAAACTTTTTGTTTCCAGCATCAATAAATATTTGGCATTGAAGAACGCACGAAGAACACGTGAAGAATAAAAAGCAAAAGGAGCATGGTTTATGTGAAGGACGATGATCATGTTCATTTGGTCATCATCGTCGTAAATTTAGGATATTAAGAATTAATAAAACGAATTCAAACATATATAAAACCCCCTACCTTGATAACGAGTTGATGTTCGAAGAGCGTCGCGGAAAGCGGCGTCGCGAGGCATGGTTCCATAGATGTTGATGGATAGCATCTGAGGAGACGTCCTCTTCTCTTTATCACGGAGTGAAGAGGATGATTACGTGTCGTTGGAGAACTCCTGCGTCGGTGTCTCTTCCCTTGTCGCAGAGGAGAAAGGGAATGGAGATACCAGAGTCGCTGAGTCATTCTTCGTTGAAGAGATGATGTTCTTCATGGAAGGATTGAAGCTCTTCGCGGGAGGATGAAGTTCTTCCCCAGAGAAAAGAGTTCTATCTCCCCAATCTCCTCACACAACAACCAACCCTCTCAAATAAAATAAGACTTATCTTATTTTATTACATCAAGCCAAGAATTTCAATTTTTAAAAATCAAAAACATAACTCACTTAATTAATTAAGTGACTTGGCATGATTAAAGAAGAGAGAGGGGGAGGTGAGTGGTCTCACATTAATGGGGGGTTATGGAGTTAAGGAATTTGAAAAGGTGGGGGATCATGTGGGACCCACCTCACCCTTAATCCTCTCATGGGAAGTTATCAACCAGTGGGTCCCACTCCAACTCCCACACCTATGATCTAACACTTATAAAAGAGAAATTAAGTTGAGACACAACTTTATTTAACTTAAACCTCTTAGTGAAGAAATAAAAATAAAACAATTATATTTTTATTCCACACTTTTTTTTACATCAACACCCAAGAAACCACACCTTCAGAAAAGGTATTCCTAAACAATTACCGGTACTGCGGTTCCATCAGTGCCCTCGGATTTTGATTCCGAGCAATGGTTCAAAAGTTAGGAAAACCCGCTCATTCGTTCACTGAACGTACCCACGACAAACTTCATAAATTGATTTCGGGCACACCAGGCCTCAGAATCAGGTGCCGTCAGAAACTGCGTTCTTGTAAAATCCCAAAGAAATTAAGAAAAAAAATTTCTTGAAATTTTCCGGTCTTTACATTACTCCCACCTCAGGGCATTACGTCCCCATAAAGCTTTAACGCAAACTAGGGATAAAAAAGTGGTATTGAGCACGCATCTGAGCCTTCCGCTCCCATGTGATCACCTGGAGGTTCCCGTGCTACCGGCAAAAGCGCACAAGAGGAATCGACCTTCCTCGTAGGACCTGCTCTTGTCGATCCTCAACCTCTACTGGAACCCCGCAAAAGTCACCCCATCGCCAACGTCAAGCTCCCCATGGTCGATGATATTCGTCGGGTCAAGCACGTATCTCCCCAGTTGAGATACATGGAAGTCGTCGTGCACCGGGTGCAATTGAAGTGGATGGGTCAAACGGTAAGCCACCTCGCCTACCCTACTGAGGATCTTAAAAGGTCCGCTGAACCTCAAAGATTACTTGCCTCCTCGGCCACACCTCCGTAAACCTCGTCGAGGTGACACCCGTATAAGGACGCGATCGTCATCCTCAAATTCTAGAGGTCTCCCTTTCCTAATTAGAACTGAAACTCCAAACACATGTTGCCACGTGGGTGATGTTGGCCAACTCAGGAGTGATCGGCTACACCTTTATATGCATGATTCCATCCTATGCTGCCTGGGTTATCCTTTTCAACGACCAAGGAAAACCCCATCCCAACGTTGTAGATAAACCACAACCTTTTTTCCTAATACAGTCAATCTTAGCATGAACTGTGAATCTAATCTATACCGAGACCAACATAGTAAGGCCTCAATGCTACCACCAAGAGATTCCAACCGAAACTCTCGCCTCGTGGGTCAGACCACACTGTCGGCGTAAGTGTGATTATCGAGTCTCCTCCCAAGGTATCTCCAAACGTGAGGGTCAAGTCTACGGCTTACCGGAAACTCTAGGTCTGGGACAAGATTCCTGGAAGGAATGAATGATTCATATCAACGTCTGTTACTATGGTAGCTAGTATTGGACACAGAATGTCCCTTGAATCCTTTTTTAGAGCCATTGGGTCACACTCCTTGACCGCATGCAGCTACTCTCTTCCACTACCCTCTAGCTCCCTGAGCCTGGAGGGGGCTACAAAGGCGGGTGATTGTAACATGTTGAAATGTACACCACCTCATGCTGCTCTCCTAGATCTGCCTCCACATCTACTACTTCGTAGAATCATCTGTCATTTTTACATCTTCTTGATACATTCGCACGCCCAAGTCTATGAGACTGGCACCAGTTTCCAGCTTTCTCACTGCTAACCATCACTGACTGCATCCATTCAGAAAAATAATTCTCAACCACAATGGTTCTTTCTAGCACCCTAGAATAAGTAGGAATGCATAAAGAAAAGGTGTTGGCTCAGATATCCTTAAATGCACCACGCTTAGAGGTCCGAGCTCTATAGAACTGATCAGAACGTATTCATCGAGTACCCAGAATGCTCGGTACTCCTCGATGAATTCTCAGCTACCAACACGTCATCCTACCGAAGCTGTATAAGCTCTAGAAAACATTCAGTCTCCTCCTCAATCCAGTCCTCAGCCGCCTGTGAGTCAGATTTGCCTCGGAACATGAGGTTATCTGATGTTGGAACACGTGTAAGGAGGTAAGCCTACATGTGTCACCTACCGGTACCGCCGGTTGTCACTGCTGACCAACATGTAGTGATGTATAGCTGACACACTACCCGAAGGCACTACCTCAGGCATCATTCCACGTACCGAAGCCTCATCACTAAGTGGACCATCCTCATGGTCATTCACTGGAAAACACTAGTATCCAAGTCCACCATCCACTCTACTGATGTCTCAACTAGGAGGAAAACTCTAGCAATAGCCTCCAGACAGTGCTCTGCTATCTTGGAATCTGCCTCGCCTCGTAACCTCGGAGGCCTCTACTGCTGGAACTCGTGAAACGCGCTCTGCCAGCGTGCACAGTTCGCTAGTATGGCTAGTGGCATCTACTGCCCAACAGGTGGTGGTACTACTGGTACACCACCCGAGGGTGCCAACATAGAAAGAGGGCCCTACACCGGAGCCTCGTCGCTCGGTGGGCCTCCATCGAGTACAATATCATAACTCCAACTAACTGTCTGCGTGGAGACATCTTGAACAGATGCGGCACGGTCAACATTTTATACCTGGTGAGCTGAACTGGTTTGAGCTGACTTTAAAACTTTTATAATCACACACGCAATCATTGTTTTTGTGCACAAAGTCGGAAATCTTTAGTCAGGGTCCTAGTGTACGGATACGTCGGCCACTGCACCAACACTGGACTCCCTGAACTGAAGACCACACTAGGTACCATTAACACTATTGCTTCACAAAAAAGAAAAAATCAGAGTTATAAGTCTTGCGGCAGAACCGACTCCTCTGATACCAATTTGTCACGACCCGTTCTTGGGGCCCGTGTTGTGACTACCCCAAGCCCGCCTTCCATAGGCCAGGGGCGGGCGACTAGAAGCAAAGGCGTAAATCCCGATAACTGGGAAGGAATTGCCATTATAAAAGTAAACAAACACCACCGAGTATAAGTGGAAGTAAAACACTAAGTACAAAATAAAGTGCTAAAAAGTAAAAAAAAGGCCAGAATACAAACCCAACTAAAAAGTATATCTAAAACTGAAAGGAAATACAACAGAAAAGACAAACAGATGGAAGAATAAAAGCAGCTCCTAGGTCGTCCACCTCAGATCCTACCTGAAGGGTAGGTACAGATAGCGCAGCTCCTGGATCGTCCACCACGGATCCTACCTGTAGGGTACGTACAGATAGCGCAGCTCCTAGATCGTCCACCATGGATCCTACCTGAAGGGTAAGTACAGATATCCTCTACAATGCTCTCACCCATCAACCTCCTCCGAGTATCATCACGTCGTGAAGTCCACCTCCGGATACTGACTCGTCGGAGATCCACCTCCGGGTACCATCCAGTCCTCGAACACTCGGCCTCTGTCAGCGCTGCCCGTCGTCTGCAACCAACACAATGAGGTGCGGGCATAGGCCGTGTAGGGGTGAGTATAATGATACTCGGTAGGGACCCCGTGACCCTCAAGGTCTCACTAAATCCAACAAGGATAACCACAAATAAATATCTCAACAGATAACCTCTACATAGGTATATGCCCATACATATAACTAAGTTATCAAGTAACTCATCTCAATCATAAGGAAACACTAAGATTATGAAATCAATGGATAACCACTACCCAGGTATATACCCATACATATACCTAAGTTATCAAGTGACCCATCTCAATCATGAGGTAAACACAAAGGTCATAGACTCAACTCAAACCAGGATTTTTCATTTATCGAAACCGTAACTGCTGAAGAGCCCCGTCTCTGTCGAGTACAGTGATCCTGTCATGACTCTGAGGTACTGCTCACTAACCTAAGACTGTTGAGGTACTCCTACTGTCAAGTACCACGGGTCAGCCACCCAAACACAATAGTGCTTCCCATCGGGATCTTCCAGCCAAACACAGTAGTGCATTCCCCCTAATAGCCTGCAGAGGTACTCTCCGGACGAGTACCGATGGTCTGCACCCAAACTCAGTAGTTCTCCGTCCTCCATGGGTCTGCACCCAAAAAAAGTAGTGCTCCATCCACTGGGTTAGTCGACTTACTCCAAGTCGAGTTGGTCAAGCAGTCGTCTGGTCTCAGCCGGTTACACGGTCTCCGTACACTGTACGCCCGTCTCCGGGAGGGTCCGCACCACGAGCTCCTGGTCGATACTCCAAGTATCACAAAGTCCCACAATGAAGTATCTCAAAGGACCGCCTTTTCATAGGGGTCTCAACAAAATAGACGGCGTGTCAATCGGGCGCCCGGTCTGTGAGTTATTAGCCTTTTCGTCTCAGGGGTCCGGTTGGTTTCATGTGCGAACCAACCCAGCCAGATTTCAACTGTACCCTGAACTTTCATAGGGTATATTCATAGGGACCGTTTCTCAATGAGATCACCAAAGCCGCTGACGGTTCTTCAAACGGACGTCCGGTCTGAAAGTTATCAGCTTTTCCGTTCTAGGGGCCCGGTTGGATTTCAGGTACAATCCAACCCGGCCACTATCCAACTACATCCAAATCTCAGGAAAATTATTTCAAAAGTTCCATCTCATCATGAGGAATCCAACAAGGTCGACGGCACGTCAATCAGACGTCCGGAGCTCAAGTTATAAGCGTTTCCGCTCCGAGGGCCCGGTTGGTTTCGGGTTCGAACCAACCCGGCCATAAACAAAGTTCTCCGAAACCTTGAGTGTAATATACCAAAATGACCGTCTCGATCCATGGATCACATTTCAACTGACGGTGCCTCGATCGGAGGTCCGTAGCCCATGTTATGGGCGTTTGAACAAAAATTGCCCGAAAATAGGGGGTTCGGGCCCGGTCCGACTCAGCCCGAGACCCCCTGGGTCGGCCCGAACCAGGTCGACCCGACCCGAGTCCAGGTCTGGCCCACTAGGGCGCGGCCCGACCCGGCAGGCCGGCCGCGACTCGGTGCTGGACGAGCAGAACACAAGGGGCACGACCCCTTGTTGTAACCGGCGGCGCCAGCTGGTGCTGCCCTGGATCCCGGATCTCGTGCGGCCGCGGGGTACGGATCATCGCTGGTGCGGCTATGCGGAAGTGGGTTTTCTTCTGGTGGCGTGCTGAGGCGCCACCGCCTCCAGGCGGCCGGACGACTCTGGTCACCGCCTCTGGTCATCGGCGCCGCCGCATCTACCCCTTCCGTGTGTCGTTGTATCTTCATTCAAAGCCGGATAATTAAAATGATTGCATATTCGTGATCCTCGGGTGGAGAGCTCCACGTCCATATGTCGCACTCAACTGAATATTGTGTTTCCAGGGTCAATAAATATTTGGTCACCTCCTTCCGTGAGCCATTGCAGCTTCGTTCTAAGCCTGAAAAATTAAACGATCGCATATTTTTGATCCTTGCATCGAGGGCTTCACATCCATATATTGTTCCCAACAAAAACTCTGTGTTTCCAGCATCAATAAATATTTGGACACCGTCTTTCACGAGCCATTGCGGCTTCGTTCCAATCTCAAAAAATTAAACGATCACGTATTTTTTATCCTTGCATCAAGGGCTTCGCATCCATATATTGCGCTCAACAAAACTCCGTGTTTCCAGCGTCAATAAATATTTGGCATTGAAGAACGCACGAAGAACACGTGAAGAATAAAAAGAAAAAGGAGCATGGTTTATGTACAGGATGATGATCATGTTCATTTGGTCATCATCGTCGTAAATTTAGGATATGAAGAATTAATAAAACAAATTCAAACATATATAAAACCCCCTACCTTGATAACGAGTTGATGTTCGAAGAGCGTCGCGGAAAGCGGCGTCGCGGGGCGTGGTTCTGTAGATGTCGACGGAGAGCGTCTGAGGAGACTTCGTCTTCTCTTTATCATGGAGGGAAGAGGATGATTACATTTCATTGGAGAACTCCCGCATCGGTGTCTCTTCTCTTGTCGCGGAGGAGAAAGGGAATGGAGATACCGGAGTCGCTGAGTCGTTCTTCGTTGAAGAGATGAAATTCTTCACGGAAGGATTGAAGCTCTTCACGGGAGGATGAAGTTCTTCCCCAGAGAAAAGAGTTCTATCTCCCCAATCTCATCATACAACAACCAACCCTCTCAAATAAAATAATACTTATCTTATTTTATTACATCAAGCCAAGAATTTCAATTTTTAAAAATCAAACACATAACTCACTTAATTAATTAAGTGACTTGGCATGATTAAAGAAGAGAGAGGGGGAGGTGAGTGGTTTCACATTAAAGGGGGGTTATGGAGTTAAGTAATTTGAAAAGGTGGGGGCTCGTGTAGGCCCCACCTCACCCTTAATCCTCTCATGGGAAGTTAACAACCGGTGGGTACCACTACAACTCCCAGACCTACGATCTAACACTTAGAAAAGAGAAATTAAGTTGAGACACAACTTTATTTCACTTAAACCGATTAGTGAAAAAATAAAAATAAAACAATTATATTTTTATTCCCCACTTTTTTTTACATCAACACCCAATAAACCGCACCTTCAGAAAAGGTATTCCTAATCAATTACCGGCGTTGTGATTCCATCGGTGCCCTCGGATTTCGATTCCGAGCACCGGTTCAAAAGTTTGTAAAACCCGCTCGTTCTTTCACTGAACGTACCCGATCCAAATTTCGGAAATTGATTCCGGGCACACCGGGCCTCAGAATCAGGTGCCGTCAGAAACTGTGTTCTTGTAAAATCCCAAAAAATTAAGAAAAAAAATTCCCTTGAAATTTCCAGGTCATTACATTATGGTACCCCTAGTAGGGTTGTGTCCCTTGGGTTGTGATTCATTTTTCAGTAATTCAAGTGTGGAAACCCTCGTGGGTTGTAATCATAAGGAGTGTGTGTTGGTACTTAAGCATGATACTTGGGTTTTGGTAACCATTATGGTAAGGGACCTAGTGAGTTGTGTCTGGTTCCTAGAGAGGGCATTTGGATCATAGTTCTGATGTAGGTTTATTAAAGCCTTTAGTGAGAAACCTATATTAAATGGTCTCTTGGTGCGCTAGGCACAGTGTGTATCAGAACGAGGGTAAGAGCGCCACTTATGAGAATTTATTTGTTTGTGGATTGATGTGTAAGGATTATAGAGGGAGAAATTGTTCTTTTCTTGTTGTGAATTTATTTTAGGGAGTTGATATCATTTGACCATTGAGGTGACCTATGAGATATGTGAGATAGGGTTTCTAATGCTTATGGGTGTGTATCGTCTAGGTGTATGTTTTTTACTTTGGTAGTGGATCATGGAAAATGTTTCATGGTGTGGGTTTAACCTAGAGGGATAAGTGTTAAGGTTTATGGTTTTGGTGATGCAAATCAAGTTGTACTTATACATTGATAGTTTTGGGAAATTAAGGGTGTCGTCAAGGGACGTTGGACCAATGTTGAAGATTTTTTATGAGGAGAAGCATGGGTGGTTTTTTTAGAGGTGAAATCAACACACAGTGGGTGTCATCAAATTTTGGTAAAAGTGTATGGATATTCTTAGGTTTATTTCTTAGGGAGCCACTTCAGTGCTTTTAGGTGGTTTTAAGTTTGATCTTAAAGGGATGGATCATTTGGGTTCTGAATCATCTATTTTTATGAGGATTTATGGAGGCCATGATTTTGATTTTTTGGAGGATTATACAGGGTTGACCGATGCATGGGTAAAATATATTTTTATGAAGGTGACACCTGAGGTGAGGGTGGTCATGTGGTTGGGCTTGTTTTTATGAATGGTTTGGTTTTTGGTGAGTAAGAGGGCTTTTGGGATAGGCTCTTGTTTCATTTGGATAGATTGATCTAAAGTTGGATTAAGTTTGTGGTTATAAGAAAATGTGAGAGTTTGACGGATCTGTGGAGGCTTAGATGTGGGTATGTGTTGGGAAGGAACAATCTCATTTGGGACATGTACACAGGTGGCTTGAAAGTAAAAACTTGTTGTTTTCTATGAAAAAATCAAAAGGTTTTGGTTATGTGAGTGACTGTTTTGTTTTGTATTGGTGTGATGGACCATTGAGTCTCAGTTTTTAACTGATAGGGTCATGCCACAACATCTCAAGTAGTGTGGTCGTGGTAGTACCAAGGAAACATTGGTTCATGGCTACTTGGTGTAAGGTTTTGGAGTAGTGGTAAGTCTTGGTATGTAATCATGCCTGAGAAGTGGTGGGTAAGTGCTGACGAGATGGGCGTGGGTAGGGAAGCCTGAGGCTTTTTCCAGTCTGGGTGTCCAATATTGTTAGGTGACATAAGTGATGCATAATTCATGGTGGTGTTCTTAGATGACTTATTAGCATACTTTTTTCTTGTGATGATCATTTCAAACACTAATATATCATCTCGGGTTCACTGAAAAGGATTTGGATTTACCTTTAGTGACTTTAATGTGTATTTTTGGATATGGGACATCTTGAAGGCTACACTCATGGATCGATAAATGGTGGAGCCATATAGTTGGATTTACACCATCGACCATTTGTTGGTGAGGTCCTCGGGGTGGACCAGGGGTCAAAAAATATCACTGGCGCTGCTCTTAGAATCAAGAAAATGGTATTGAGAAATGTTAATTTCGTTGTCCAGGGAAAAGATATACATCCACATCCAGGTTTTTAGGTTCAACTTGTGATAGAATTGTGAGCTATGGTGGTTGGGACTCCTAGAGAAAACTGATTGTAATAAAACATCTTATGTGGGGAGTGATGACTCATTCCTAGGAGGATGGAGTAGAGTTTGGAGTTAATATGGTGGTATCAGTATTCCAATGATGACCCTATTAGGTTCATGTTGGGTTCATCAAAAAATGATATGCGGACCTTGGATGTGGTGGTAGAATAATCTGATCGATGTCTTGGGGATCAGGGTGGTTCAAAATTAATTTTGATATGCCTTTGTTAATATTATTGACGGAAGTTGTAAGACATGTCAATGGTTTTATTCTTGGGAGGTTGGATTCTAGAGATTCATCAAAAGTCAGGCATGGACTCGGGTAGGTGTATTCGGATGAAATTGGAATGTCTTGAAGTTTGAAGGAACCTTTTCCATGTGACTTACTGTCCTTCCAATTGTGAATTTGGGTGTTCCATGATAAGTTGACCTAGGACATCTTGACTCGATTATAAAGAGGTATAAAATTGGAGAGTCTTAAACCACATTTGGTGGATGTTTTAGAATGAACAGTTCTTTTATATAATTTAAATGGGTTTTGTGGAAGAACCAAGTTGACTTCTGTCGATGTATAGATGATTGAAGTTTTTTTCTGAGAATATTAATGGATGTAGTGAAGCATGATGATGTTTTGAAATGTAATGGATGCTTTGATGGTAGAGTTTATTGGATGTTATGAAATGACCTGGATAGATTCATCAGAAGATGGTGGTACGCCTTAAGTGAGGAGGTAGCATGCACAGGTTTAGGTAATAGCATGTCAACGATGGAAAATGGGTGTTTGGAGACAAACTGACAGGAACGGTCTGACACAACAAGAAAAGAGAATGAATGTGTAAAGTTATAAGCCACTGATGGTTTGATGTTTTATGGAAACTGTGTTTCATAAATTAATAAAAACTTGAGAGTGGTCAAGTTATTATTAGTCTATAATGGATGTGGATGCATGTCCATTTTGGGTAGTTTTGACAGAAAGGCTGGATGCCAATGTTGGGTACAACCCTCATGGATTTCTAGGTGTGGTGAGTAGTGAAACACATCTATTATGTCGTGAGAGGTAATTTGAGACTCTAGTGGAATTTTTCAATAGTGGGATTGTCAATGACCTAAAGATGGTGGAGGTGAACTAAAGTGTATGGTGGGAATAATTGCAATGGTAAAGTTGTCGTTTGATGACATGACCGGAGTTTTAGGATGGATAGTCTCAAGTAAGTACCGATTTAGTGATTTTTCATTAATAATGATCATTGACTTGGTTTGGACTAGATGAGTGCGTTGAGTGTTTTGCTTTTTCATTTAATTTTTGACTATGGAATGAGGCTATTGGTCCTTGAGTTGTGGTCCGGTATAGGTTGGAATATGTGGTTAGTAAAATTGTGTGTTTCTTTAGGATAGTTTTTGTTTAGATCATAGTGGGAATTTTGGAAGCCAGGGAAGAATGGATCTAAGTGATTTTGGCCATATGTTGTGGAGATAATCAGGTTTGTGGTGTTCTGATTGGATCTTACATGATGGTATGATACTATGGGTGAATCTTCCTTTTGTTGAATTTTTTGCAGAATGTATTGGGGATTCCCTATGTATTTCTTATGGTATATGTTTGGTATGATGTTCACTCATATATTGAGGAGCATATGGTTCATGATTTGGATCGTAGTGAGAAATACTTGTAGGGAAAGATCATCCATTTGGTTCGAGTTATTTAGAAGAATGGGAATGTTAATGAAGGAACATGGGAGAGAGAGTCAGATATACAGGCTCAAGTACCCAATATCATTGCCTTGGAAGCTCGATGACACTTAGAAGTAAAGCTCAAGGATGAACCGTTATGAGTTTAGGAGGTTGTAATATCCCAGAATTCATAGAGATATTTCACTATTTAAATTTTGGACTAAACCATTAAAATTTGGTTAATGGAATGTTTACTAAATGTATGAGGAAGCTCGGGGGTTACCTAGGAGTTTAGGGAATGGAATTAAGGTGAATGTTTCCATCTAGTGAAATTTTCAATGTTGACACATAGTTAGGGATAATTGTGTGCCCAAACCATGAAAAGTAGGAGGAGGGGTGAAAGGTTAGGTAAACCCTTTAGTCCATGATAGATTCATTTCACATGGTCATCACATAGTTTGTAAAAACCGTGTGAGATCCCTGAGTAACCATGAAGCTTGGACCCCTCTTGGAAAAAGGTTATCTCACAATTGGTGCACAATTTGGACAACTGTGTGGCCAAATCGTGTGTCCTATTAAAAACACCAAAATTTCAAAATTTCCCCCTCATGATTTTAAGATCCTCCCTTGATTTTCTATCCAAGTCTTCCTCCTCCATCCCTATTGTCAAACCAAACTTCACCAAGTGTTCAAAGGATCGATATCCTTCTATTTTAATCTATTTGGACCATCTTGGGTTGTGAATCTAATATCCTGGTAAGTCTAATACTCATCTTGCTTCTCTTTTTCAGGTTAGGCACTGTGGTCTCGTTCTTATTCTTATGAAGCCCTAAAACCATATTTTTCTGGTGGATCTAAGGTTTAAGATTCAAAGTTTTCTTGAATCTAGATCTAAGGATAAGGTTAAGGGATACTTTATCTTCATATTTGAGGTAGTGAAGCTGAAATTTATATCTCATAGTTTTTTATACATTTTTTCATGTGTAGTAATGATATTTCTCCCATATTGATCTGCATTTATTTCCATTACTAAGATTTGGTAAAATGGTTAGCTAAATGATTAATTGAACCCCTCATGATCCTCTTGGGATGCATTGAGGATTCTATGACCATTTACATCCACCCATGGGGTACGCCAAGATTCCGAAACATGGAAAATTATAATGCTGAGCCTAAGGATCTTTTGTGTCAAAATAGAGCCCATGATAAACATGTTGACATGTTAGTTTGATTTATAAAGGAGCACTAATTGTAGTTTTTTCTAGTCATTAGTAATAGCATAAGGGATTGTTTGAATTTTTTTAAAAAGGGAGTTATATGGAATAAAGTGAGTGTTTCAAATGACTTGTGAGTTTATGAATGAATTTCGTAAATGTTGAAATGCATATGAATCGATGAATTGTGTGAAATGGGTTAATTTATGGAAATGGTTTAATATCCTAAATGGGTTAAGGTATAAAAAGGGAAATGGGTTAAATGGGGTATTATAAGAAAATGATAATTACGAAAATGGGTTAATGTATGATGGTGATTCATATATTGAGTTAAATGTTAAATGTATGTGTTATGTGTATTGATTATGTTTGAATTTTGAAATGGTATGTTTGGTAAATGGATGAATAATAATGTGAACATGGATTGATGGATGGTGTAATGAACTAAGGCTCCTCCCATGGATCGAGTAAGACTGGGGCTCTAAACCTCGCCTTATAATGCATGGTTTTGGGATCTGTACTGATGCTCTAGGTCCCAATTGATGCATTGGATTATTACCAATACTGACGCTCCAAGGTAAGTATGGTGAATTTGGTTGAGGTTAACTAGACCAATTCTCCAAGGTATATGAAATAAGTTACATGGGTGATTTTTCCCTTGTGGGTTAGGGAACATGACCCATTTTTTTGAGCACAGTGGTTTACTTGATTAGTTCATTCTGTAAATATGTAAATTCCTAAACCATAGATCAAGTGACGAAAATGGAATTAATGATGGTAATGGTTAAAGTGGACATTGTTTACTAAAGGAACATGAGTTGTCTTTTGTTTACGTTGTCATTTATTTAATACTTATTTGCACTATCTATTTAGATTAGATATTTTATAAGCACCCTTGGTTGTGGACTACTGAGTTTTACTCACACCCTACTCGGGCTGTCATTGGGTACATGACAATATTTTAGGTTTTCATGTTAGGGGAATAGAAAAGGCCTTAGTCTTGGGAGTTCAGTTGGGTATGGGATGTGCATAGATGAGGATTCAAACATTGATTCAGGATCTATTTTGTGGATTCATCCATTTATCTTTATTATGGGTTCCCTTCACCTTTGGAACTATTAGTATAACATGGAATATTTATTGTTTGGTTGTGGTTTGTACCCTGTTTGGGGAAAATGGTTAGAAATGAATGTTTTTGTTTTATTGTTTATTGTTTTATTCACATTATATGTTATCTATTGTGGATTACTCTAATAAAGAGGGTATATTCTACCCATGTGACCAATTCATCCTTATCCTCTATTTGGAAACCTCTGGCATATAGGGAGACATGTTTGGGGTCATGTGGTGACCTAACTCAGGGTACCAGTTTAGTGGCTTCTAGGTCAGAGACATTACATTACAAATAGAATAAAAATTGTCTCATAAATGGAAAAGGGATGACATTTACAACCAATTATAATCTTACTTTCCCTCTTTAAATATTTTTATTATTTTTAAATAGTTTCATTAAAAATATTTACTATAAAATATTATTAATTTTATTTTAAGTACTATTAACATAATTTTACTTCGAAAAAAAACATTATAAAAATGGAATTAAAATAAATTCAATTTCACCATCAATAATACGTTATTGTTAACTAATTTTTTTTAACATCCTAATTCATCCAAAAAAATTAATTTTTTTGTTTTTAAAATTATTCTCATAAATTTTCTAGTGCTTGTATTAGAACTATATAAGCGTCACGTAAGAATTTAAAGAAATTATTTCTACACTAAAAATATATAATAAATAATCATCACATAAATAAATTAATTATTCTATAAATAAAACTTATTGTTTGTTTAAAACTTATTTTATCATTATGTGAATATATATTTTATATTTAAGAAAAGAGTGATATTTTGTATTTCGTTTAATTAAAATAATATATGAGTTTATTTGAAAGGAAAGTAAAAAAATAATTACCATAACATAAAATATTTTATGAGTTTGGTCTAACCACACTCATATAATATATTAAAATAAATATTTAGTGTCTTTTTTAATTCATTTTATATAATTTTTAACCTTAATTACCTGATTTATCCTTATCAAAGGACAAATATTTACTACGGGTAATATTCATATTGAAAAAAATTAAATGTTAATTATTTAAAAAATTTAAACAACGTGATTCAAAATATGGGATCCATTAAATCAAAATCAATTCATATAAGTAGAAAATTTTAATTTAAAATTAATACTATAAGTTTTTTTGAAAAATACCTTTCACAAAAATGCCTTTTAAGTATTAAAATGATTTTGTAGAAAAATCAAGTATAATGTTTATTATAAAAACATTTATTATATTATTTTCAATAAAAACTGACTAATTATATTTTAAAATTAATCTAAAATAGAATTAGATATTGTAAATATGTTAAAGGAAAAATCATTTTTAAAAAAGTTTATTTTTTTTACTATTATTTGAAAATTCATTTTTTTATAAAATTATAAATAAATAATTATAATCCAATTTTTAAATTATGATTTCAAAAATTAATTTTAGTTTTTAAAATTAATTTTCTATAATTTGTAACTTGACAATTTAAATAAAATTATATAATTCATGAAAGACCAATTTGGATAGAAATAATGTTTTTTCTTTTTTACTAAAAAATATCATTAAATTATTATAATGAGTGTAACGCTATAAAATCTAATTATAAAATATTAATATGACATGAAATTGATTTACCTTAACATTACATGGTCTATTTAATTTAGTGGTAAAATCCCAGTAGCATTGTAGTCCTATTTCTGATATTGAGAATTTTTTTAACAAGTTATAGTAGTATAGCTTATATATGAACCCCTTCAAATGTTGTCTTAGGTTTTCCAAAGGAATTTTTCACATATT
Organism: Viscum album; assembly: GCA_963277665.1. Taxonomy (NCBI): domain Eukaryota; kingdom Viridiplantae; phylum Streptophyta; class Magnoliopsida; order Santalales; family Viscaceae; genus Viscum; species Viscum album. The sequence continues at coordinate 136,941,123 of OY728162.1, forward strand.
CATATTACACCATCTTGTAATTGAGCTTAATCCTAAAAAAATAAAAAAAATTACATCTCACCACAAAAAATCTTCTAGGATTTTATAGGGATTTTGGGGAACCTCACTTAAATCAAATATTTCATAGACTATATTACATGAAAGTGTTTAAGATTCATAAAATTGATGAAAATGGGATCCACCTACTGGTGGAATAAATATTTTAAGGAATCTTTTGAAATTATCAACCAATACATATTGATTCAACTAGTGATAATTCTCTCATTGAATGAAAGCCACTAATTTTTTACATGAAATATCTGGAGTGTCGTTATTTTATTTTAGTACACATGAAAATGATACATGGAATGAAAATAGTCTCTATTAACTTAGTTAAACCATTCATAATACTGAAACTCAATATTTAGATATCTGGAATAGTTGTCTTTTGTTAATTTTTAATGTCCAAAAATTATGTCATTACCTAATACTCCATTAGGTCCCTTAGTCTATCATAATTACCCACTCAAATATATCTTCAACTATCCAATTTTTATTATATTCATTTCATGATATGAGGTCATCTTGGATCATTTTTAAATTCTTTTTATTATGAAAAATTGAATGAAAGGATGGGTATTAGTGGATTTTTTGGACTCGCATCATTCTATAAAAAATATTCAATTTGGCACTTAGATTCTTGATAATAAATTCATCTCTATTAAATATTTTTCCTTTTCATAGTTGATGTACTATGAATGTTCTTTCATAAGACCACTATATAAAATATTGGAAGACAAAAAAACTTAACAAGGTCAGTTTTCGAATCATCCTTATCTCTTTAGCTAAGCCATTTTTTCCTTATTCATTCTTGATATAAGAATTCTACACTAATAATGTGGTGGAATGAAAATACATTATGGTAGTTTTATAATTGGAATAGTAGATACTATTTTCCTATAAAAAAATTAAAAGGTGACTTAGAGTTTGTGATCTTATTGATTAGTGGTGACTAAACCATCAAAAAGGGAGAGATTATTCCCCTTCATGATTATGCCAAAGGGTTGATGGTGGAATTATCCTCAGAACCAATACAGAGGCATTTATAGAATTCACATAATTCCCAACCATATACATTAGATAAAATAGTTACATATTTTGAATATGTATATTGGGATGAAATAATCATCATCATTGCACATCAAAAGGTGATTTCACTGTTCATTGGTGACAACAGGGATGAGATTAATGAGGTCAACAACACCATAAAAATGGGAGGATATAACCAATACCAAACTATCATTAAAATTGGATTCTTTCATTTGATGGAGAGACTAAAGAGAAAATATAATGATGGGTATTAAACATTACCCTTTATGTATTCCATAGTTATTAGAAGGCCTTATATAAATGAGGATTTGAAGGATTTTTACTCATATGTTCTGAAGGAGGGGAAACTATCGCTATCAAAAATAAATTTCATGCATGTTATTGTGGTGATCATTAGTCAGGGACCAATAATTCCCATCATATTAGGAGGATTTGGTAATTTATACTGAAAATAAAACAATATTTATAGAGTTTTCCAAGTTTGTCATGCCTCTTAAATGCAAACCAACATCATTCATCAAACCCTAGAACTGTTATATGTTTCTAAATATTCATAGCTATTTTCTATCGAGGGAATATATTCCATAGGTCCATTTCCCCCAATAACATCCAATAAGTTCAAGTATATCCTTACTACAATAACCACTTTTCCAAATGTATTATAGATATATCCCTCAATGAAGAGGGAATAAAAGTTATCATAACTTTTTTTAAAGATGAATATTAGATCTATATTTGGTATCCAACATAAAATGTTGATGGATAATGGAACCAACTTATATTATTCATTGTTGAAAAGTGGATATCCATAATATTGTATTCATCCAAACACTCATCCCACTACTATGCAACTATAAATGGATGGATATATTATTTTATAAAAAACCATCTCTAATATACTCCATAATATGGTGTGAAAATATAATAAATATTATATTAGAGAACATCATCGTGATTTGTGTGATTATCACACCATAACACATATGACTACATAAGAGACCCGATATTCAATTGTATATGGAACAGAAGTTGTTCTACCTATTGAGGTCTAATTACCATTTCCATCAATTCCCATTTTATATCAACTATCTATATATAATAAATCTTATAAGATATTTAATGAGTTGGAACGACTCAATGGGAAATGGTTGGGCACCCAACAACATTTTGTGGTTCCCCAAAATTGAGTATCCCAAGCCTTAATTAAAAAGATCTGCATCATTAAATCTTCCAAGGATAATTAATATTGTATCACAAAACCCAAATAATTCCATTTAAAAATTCTACAAAACTAGAACCAAAATGGGAAGGGAATTATATCATAAATAGGTTATAATCATATAGATCCTATTACATTATTTTAATGGACTAGGAACACATTATACCCCAACCAATTAAAAGTTTTCAAACAAATACATTACATAATCTATATAAAAAATAATGTCTTTGTAGTATGATGTTAAACATTGTGGCCAACATCCTGGTCACATGAAGTTAAATTGGAAAAAATCATTGTCCTGGTAGAAACATTATAAACTACATAACACAATATTTCTAGCTAGATGAATTTAAACAGCCCAGTTCATGTCTTAGTCACTATATATATAATTATTTGACAACACCTTTACCATATGTGGTTAGACTTCACAGTTATAGTCCCATCCATGGGACACTATAATAAATGGTTGAATTCTATCTATTATGAATCTAAACTACAAAATGTGTCTCATTCCATATTGTCTCTCTCTCCCCTAACTAGGGCTCAATCTATAAATAAGTCTTTAGAATACATTTTGGGTCTACCTCATAACATTAGCACCCCTTTATCTAGATATGATTTACATAATTGTAAGATACTTTTTCAATCCATGAAGTATATGTGGCATGATTCTCATTCCAAATAGATATATAGTCATGTTGAGATCCTTTGTGATGGATGCAACTATGAAAACAAATATCTACCCTTGTATGTGATTTGGATCTATTTAGGATATTGTAACATGGGTTATCTCATTTGTCGACTTGTGTACAAAATAAAATTCTCATTCCCATCATACAAGAATGATCAATGTGGGGAGTTACTCATAAAAAATATTAATTTCTTTATTCTCATTATGATGGGATATGCAGTGACACATGGATTCCTTATCCTAGTCCTATCCATTAATTCTAAAAAATTAACTACCATGCGTATGAACTAGACATACCTAGGTTAATTTTTTCTAGGAAATATATTTGGATTGATCTTCATTGTGATGAGATATGTTGTGATGTCGGGATACTTTATCCATATCCATGCTTTAGACTAAAAAAATTAATCCTACCTATATAAGATTCAGATTTGTGTAAGGATCTACTTATAGAGAACTACATGCCGATGGAATCTTGTTCCAATAAGATATATAGTTTCACATGGATAACTTATTCTAAATCCAAATAGATACCAAAGAATATTACATTTTCCATGTATATAATCCTTATCTATGAAATAAATCATTTTTATTGAAATATGCAGTTTAAATGATAACTATTGGTAATATAACAATCACCAAGTAATAAAAGGATTGAGTATAAATTCTTCCCTTATGATTCTAAACAACTTCATCTCATAAATGATACATCGTGTATTGAGATACTAATATAGTCAAAAATGTTCAACAAAAATTAATAAAAAAGAGAACCAAACTTCAAAGGATACATTTTTTTATTTTTTAGAGAGGCATTGACATACTAAGGATAAAATCCTACTAACTGCAAACCCCATAATATCTTCACATTGTAATTCACCTCCTGAACATGTTCCATGATTATTTAATGGGTACCTATTCCATACCATCTTTTCATATATGAGATCCTCAAACTATTATTTATAATGTCGCTCATCATGTTGGAGAAGGTGCTGAAGTTGTTTTGGCATATAAGCCCTAATTTGGGTCATTATTCACATCTTATTAGTCCAAACACTATGAAATTAATATATATAATATTATTCAGGGGATTGGTTCAAAATTATTCCTTCCCATATCCGGTATGTTTCAGTACATAATAATGTAATTACCAAGGGGCATGAATTTGTCTGAAGTATTACTTTACAATATGAACCCACTTCATATCTCTATGGTCTGATTTATAAATAGATAATTCCTTGATTAAATGTTTTTCTTTGAATACATTAACCATGATTTCATAAGACCTCTTGTTTTATCTTTCATAGAAGCATTGGTTGCATGGATTAGTTCATCTGAAGGGACTCTGTTAGGATTTGATAGTGAATAGCACAATATTACCTAGAGCCTATAAATTAAGCTACAATGGATTTTTGTTCTTGGATAAATGATAAACTTGAACCTGATGGTATATTCCTAGACTGAGTATATTATGTTCCATCATACTTCCACTATTCCCCTTTGAAGAAGTGTGGTATTAGTTTTCCTCCATTACTAATGGTTATTCTACTCCTGTTAGTCTCTGTTTACAATTGACTCTTTCATTCCTGGGATATAACTTACACATTCTATAATCCAATTATTCAAGTAGATTAAAAATCATAAATATGGAAAACTTGTGTATCATACCCATATTCAAGATAAAAATCATTGGTCTAATCGAGGAAACCTTAAAATGTGGCAATTATTGGTCAAAGATATATGACATTAAGCTGTAAATAAACTATTAATACATTCATGGCCTTGATCCCTCTATGGAAACATACATCTAAATAATTATAATTAAATACCAAAATGGAGTTCTAGAATAAAATTTGAGACTCTTTTCCCTAGTCAAGAACTTTGTGGGGGTCTATGAAAAATCAAGAACTTGAAATTAAAAAAGCCCAAAATATTTTAGGTCAAAAACACAATAAGGGTTGCCTATGAAAAAGTCCTATCTTTCTCACTAATTATTATTAGTATTAGTCTTAGAAGATAGTTAGATAAATAGAAATAGAAAATATGAAATACTTGGGTGGCCACCATATGGCCCTAGAAATAGTCATGTTATGCTCGAATGGTCCCTTGACTTAAAAAATATTTATGATATCCATTCGTTGATAAAAAATTGGTTTGAATGATTCTATAAAATAATAATTTTTTTTGATACTTGATCATCCATAAAATGGACCAACTCTAGTGTTTTGGTTTTGGAATATTATTCATATGCCATTCTGGGAGCCACACCAAGAAGATGATCATTTTTTAATCAAGTATTGAAGAATTATAACCATTTCCATTTTTTATACTACAATGTTAAAATTATTTTGGATGCCTTTATATTAATTTTCAATGACTTGAAAATTATTTTGAAATAAAAATCAAGATGATATAAAATATGGATAATTGATAATAATTTATATTCATGCATTGTAACGAATGATGAATGAGAGGAGAATCCACACATCAATATCATTTTTTATAAAGAAAAAAGAATCAAATGAAAATAGATAGGTCAAGAACTGATCTTCCTGATGTTTTTGGTCATCTCATTCCTAATGATAAGTAATAATTTATTTTTGATGGAGTGTGTGTTATGTGGCTTCAACGAGAGACAAATAATACATTCCTCTCACTCAATTAGATAGCTCTTAGCACATTAAGCTGGTGACCTTAAGCTCATCCATTTCTTCCAATAGTTGGACCCTTACATTTAAATGAGGGATTTATTTTGAAATAATTACGAACTCAATGAATATTCCTTCACTAAGAGTCTATATTACTCAATGGTCTATTGATCCAAATCAAAATTTGTGACGTCCTGGTTTCAGAAGACACCCAGAGGCTCCCCGTACCCGGTTGGTCACATGCCCTCATGTGCATTTCCCTAAACACCAGAGGCTGCCGACTAGTAGAGAGGGCCTTGGGTGTGAAATTAGAGAAACTATGCCCTCATTTGCAGAGTACACAGCAGAAGATAAACAAAAGAAATAACAGAAGCAGTAAACATCCATCCAAGAATAAACAGTGGAAGACTAAAAGTGTAAACAAATGGAGCACATATATAAATGATGCATGATACTTATATGTCTAGAAAAACATCCAAACAAGTCACAATGATGAATTCAGTACTAAAAAAAAGTGAAAAAGGAAAATTGACAATCAACTCCTCAGCATCACAAGCCTCAGCTACGTCCCATGCTCTCCACTTCCAATGCAATCAAGTACCTGAAGTCGAAGGGCTCTTTCCCTTTTCTATACCTGCATTAATATAATCAGTTTGGGTCAAAAAGCATGTCCCAAATAGGGTGTGAGACTAAATCCAAGTAGGCAACCCCCACGAGATATGTGCCTAACAGTTAGTGAATATATGGTAGTAAAACTACAGAAATAGTAAACAGGAATGTATTCAATAGTAAACAACCCACAGTTTCAAGCATTCGATTCACAAACAAGTAATCAGCTACTCAAGAAAGTATAAACAAACAGGTAACCCTCTGGGTAGTTCTCATAGGCTAACCCCTATGGTTCATCCGACAAATACTAGAAACCCTCTGAGAGTCACACACAGTCTCACCTCTCTGGTTAAGCTAAAGAATAGAATCTCTAGGGAAGCACTCACTGTCAATTCCCCCTATAGTCTTGTATCGTGCTAAAGGCGCTCTGGGGAAGCACTCAACATCAATTCCCCTTATGGCCCACGTTGAGGAACTATAGACTCTCTGAGAAAGCACTCAACGTCAATTCCCCCTATGGTCTCACATTATAAATTATAAGATACTCTAGAGAAGACCTTACATCCATTCTCCCTATGGTCTACTACCATAGGTTCTCCCGGCCCTGTGTTAGCCATCCAAGTATAGCAACACGTATCGGCCAATGTAAATCTCAAGAACTACTTGGCTAGAAGTCTACAACATATCAGCATGTCATATAAACAAGATCACTCCATCCTACAAAACTAGGCATGGAAAAAAACAAAGTATCCTAATAGGATAAGCAGAACCAAACGGTTATGAGCAGAACATGCATGGGAAACACCTCCAAAGCATAACAATCAACCCTATTCACATACAAATAACCTCTACTCACACACACAAGAAAAGCATGCAATTAACAGGGGTAAAAACGGTAAACACACAATACCCCGTTCATGCGTATTGGAGAATTTGAAAATACAATTCAAAGACCTTAAAGCAAAAGGCACAAATCACCTACCTCAAAGGTTTTGATGAAAACCCCAAAAAACAATGAACACACAAGAAAACTGGGTTTATTCTCCAAGAACCCACCTTAGATCTCTTATCCTAACAAGACCAAGAACAAAACTCATCGAACTTGTCATCTACAAACATAGATCTACCCATAACAGGTGTAGATATAAGAAACCGAGAGAAGAGGATAAGTAGATCTATGTAGATCTACGAAACCAAACAAGACCGAAGGAGAACGTCTACATACCTCAAGAATCTGTCTTCAATTAGCCTAGAGAATCCTTCATATTGCTTCTTGATTGATGGGAGAACCTTCATTGATCTTAGGAGAAGTGAAATCCCAAATTATGGCTTCTTAGAAGGAAAAACAAGACACTTAGAGGCAACAATGTGTGATATCCACTTTTTTAGGATCTCACTTTATTTCCTACACGGTTTGCTCATAGGGTTACACAAATTGTACGCTAACCGTGTGTTATCCAATTCCTTGGAAGACCCTACACACTTGTTTTGGCCGCACGGTTAGACAAACCGTGCGCTAATCGTGCGTTAGCCACTGCCTCGGCAAACCCTCCATGCACGGTTTGGCCACACGGTTAGACAAATTGTGCTCCGCCCATGTGACTTCCCCTTTGCCTCAAAACTTCATTCAATGTTCTCCTGACTCTCCCATTCATCACCCTTAACTTTATAACCATGAAAAGCATCAAACAAGGGTCATATGCCAGAAAAGAAGGTCCGGATTCTTACAAACTTTCCCCCTTAAATAAATTCGTCCTCGAATTTCCCTAATAAGGAAACGCAGAAGAAGAAACCCCGAAAAGCTCCGACCACTGCAAATATGCATTGGCCTCCCTCTCCCAAGTCTCGTCATGTACTCACCTATGCTGACATAGCACCCATACCAAAGTAACAGACTGGCCATAGAAAACCTTCTTAATTCAATCAATGATTCGGATAGTATGCTCCTCGAATGAGGCATCCACCTCTAACTCAACCTCCTCGTGTTGAAAGACATGAGATGAGTCTGAGAAGTAACATCGAAGCTGAGAAACATGGAAGATGTTATTCATATCCCAGTATCATTGAGGTAACTAAAACCAATAGGCAACCGGTCCAACTCTTTCAAACACCTCAAACGGTCCGACGTAACTCGATGAAAGCTAACCCTATCTCATAAACCTTCTGTGCCCCAACCTCGGTGTGACACGTAGTAAAACCTAATCCCCGACATCGAACTCCAGGGGTCATTTCTGCTGATCATCATAAGACTTATGTTGAGGCCGTGTAGTAGCCATCTTCTTCTGAATCAACTCTATCTGCTTCGTGGTCTCCTAAACAAGATGAGTTCCCAGCAAAGCTACCTCTATAGCATCTATCCAACATAAGGGTGATCGGTATGGTCTACCGTATAAGGCCTCATAAGGTTCCATCTGAATAGTTTCTTGAAAAATATTGTTGTAGGAAAACTCCACAAGAGTTATATGCTTCTCCCAAGAACCTACAAAGTCCAGAATGCAATCTCAGAGCATATTCCCATGCACCTGTATCGTACGCTTGGACTGGCCATCTATCTAGGGATGGTACGTTGTAATCAAAAGTACCCATGTACCCAAAGCCTTTTGAAGACTCTTCCAGACCTGACAAGTAAAAAAAGAACATCCCTGTTTGAAAAAATGGAGTGTGTAACTCCATATAGACATACAATCTTTCAAATGTACAACCGTCCCATCTCATCAACACTGAAGGTATCCTTGATCAGAAAGAAGTGAGAAACCTTCATAATACTATCAATGACAACCCAAACAGCATCATTCCCACACGGTGATCTCGATAACGCTGTCAGAAAGTCCATTGCAATTTCATTCCACTTCCACTTAGGAATGGGTAACTATTGTAAAAGACCTGTTGGTCACTGGTGTTCTGCATTCACCTGCTGACACGTAGAACATCTCATGACAAAATCAGCAACATCCCTATTCATACCTAGCCACCAATACTGGTGGTGTAGGTCACGATACATTTTAGTGATTCTAGGATGAACTTCACAAATAGAGGAATGAAAATCCTATATCAGCACCTTGTGTATATCTGCCGACACCAATTCGCATCCCTAGAAATGAAAGATCTCGTCCTCACCTATGGTCCATCCAGGAATAGGGTCCTCTCCCGACACACTTTCTTGCAGGACCAGGCCTTTAGAATCTGATAACTACCTCATTCTCACTCGATCAAGAAGAGTAGAGGTAATATCTACCAAAGATAGAAATGTCTGCCCTTGTCTGTCATGCACCTCCAAATGCATCTCAGAGAAAAGAGCAATAAGTTTCCACTCACTTCTAGCCTCCTGAACGGCATGTACTAAGTCCTCCTTCTCAACACATCAGCCACAGTGTTAACTTTCTTAGGAGTATAGGCATGATCAAAGTTGAAGGACTGTAGGTACTTAATCCACCTTCTCCTTTTCAAATTCAAATCACGCTGAGTGAAAATGTACTTGAGACTTTTGTGGTCGGTGAAAACCAAAAAATGCTCTCCCAGAAGGTAATGTTTCCAATAGCATAAGGCATGGACAATAGCTGCCAACTCTAGATCATGTGTCGTGTAGTTCCTCTCTTGTGGCCTCAACTGGCGAGGCTCGTACACAACGAATCCATCACCCTACATAAGCACATCTCCCAGTCCGATACCTGAATCCTCACAATAAACAATATAGCTCTTTCCCGGCTCTGTAAAGACTAGTATCAGTGCTGAAGTCAACCTTCATTTTTATCTCTTGAAAGGATAAATCACAAGAATATGACCATAATAACATTATACTCTTCTTGGTCAGACTTGTTAGCAGTGATGCTAAGAGTGAAAAGTCCTGAATGAAACGTATGTAGTATCCCACCAGCACTAGAAAACTCAGCACCTCAAAGATGTTCTTCAGATGCTCCTAGGAAACTACAGATCTCACTTTCTCTGGGTCTAATGGTAATTCTATCTCGGAAATAATGTGACCCAAGAAGTGAATCTGGTCCATCCAAAAGTGGCATTTTTTGAGCTTAGCATATAACTGATGCTCTCTTAGTATACTCCAAATGATCTCAAGATGTGTGTCATGGTCATGTTGAGGGTGATAGTACACCAAGATATCATCCATGAAGACAACCATGAAGGAATCCAAGTATAGATGGAACACTCTGTTCATCAGCGCCATGAAAACAGCTGGTGCGTTCGTGAGACCGAACGACATAACTAAGTACTCGTATAGACCATACCTGCTCCTGAAGGCTATAAGAGGCATATTTGATGGTCTAATGTGCAACTGATGATAAACAGACCTCAAGTCAATATTCTAGAACACTCGGGCTCCTCAAATCTAATCAAAGAGATCATCGATCATCGGCAAAGGATATCGGTTCTTGACCATCAACTGGTTCAGCTTCTGATAATCCACACAAAGTCTAAGGGTACCATCTTCCTTCTTCGCAAATAGGACAAGCGAACCCCAGGGAGAAGTACTGGGTCGGATAAAACCCGTTACATGAAACTCCTCCAACTTCTTTTTAGGCTCCTATAACTCAGGTGTAGCCATCCTATAAGGAGGAATGGACACCAATGCTGCTCCTTGAATGAGATCAACAGAAAGGTCTACCTCACGCTCGGAGGCAACCCTGAAAAGTCCTCTAGAAAGACATCCATGAAACGATCCACCACTGGAGGAATGTCTAACTGCGATGTCCCTGTTCATCCAGATATAGACTGGAAATATGGGTTGTAACTCCACCTAGCCCGTGATGCTCGGGTCCTGTTCTACTCGCCTGGACATCCCACTCGCCTCTATAAAGAAAATATTCACCCTCTGGTGATATGAAGCTCACCCTGCGAAGATAACAGTCACCGACTTCCTGGAAAGGAACTAGCCAGTCCATTCTGATAATGACATCATATCCTGTCATCTCTAGAACATAGAGTTACCATAGAAAGTGACACCCAACAACCTCTAGAGGGAACTCCTTAGATCAAGGTTAACAAGGACTTAAAACAAGTAGTGTAAGAATGGAATAGGTGAAATAAAGCATTCAAGTTTTACAAAACATGACTACACGGCATGTACACTACCGACACAGCTTGTTCCCTGAAGTCATTTACTTGGGCGTGTACCTCTTCCTAAACTTGTCGTGTAACACACCAAACACACGGTGTGTTCTCAAAACACACGGCGTGTACTTGAATCATCTTCCCCTACCCGGGTTCTTCTAAACGGCTAAGCCACATGGATCGTCTAAGACAAAACTACACGGCATGTTCAAGTTACACACAGTGTGTACTAGACACGCTTCACCTGGCCCATGTTGTTTGTGACACGGCCTGTGAACCCATGTTACACTACACGGCGTGTTCCAAACAAACACGGCATGTACTAAGAAATATAACACCGACCTGTGTCGTTTGTGACACGGTCAGGTACCTAGGATACACAACCCGGTGTGTTCCAAACAAACATGGTGTATAATAAGAAAGATAACACCAACCCGTGTTGTTCGTGACACAGTCGGGTACCTAGGTTATGCTGCACAACATGTGAGATTAGGACACGGCTTGTAAAAATGAAGTTTCATCCATCTGTGTCATTAGTCACATGGGTAGACACACGTTCACTACAACACGACGTGTACGTACTATACCTGACATGTTCTTACAAGATTTTTCACAACCTCGTGTCCCTGCCCACACAGTCAGTGACATGGTTTTTAAAACTACACAGAATTTATTCATAAAGTACACACCATATATCCTGATTTTTTCTAGATAGTAGCCTCATAAACTGCTCTGAAGCCCGAAAAAACACAGAATCAAACATTGAAGGTGACAAATCCCAATCCGTGAGGGCCCATACTCCCCGCGAATCAAATTTTTACATCTTATACAAGTTATAACAAGGAAACAAAGTGATGATCCGCCAAGTTCCAGTCCATGAGGGCCCATAACACCTCATATTCAAAGCATGAAGTTCATCCAACAAAGCACTACTCAAAAAAAAAGCCTTATCAAATAGTAGGTATTCTATCAAGCATCTATCACAATAGCATGCACATTCTACACAATGTATATCACAATAGCATGCAATTTCTAATGCATCGTAGATGGCGTGGAAAGAAAGCATGACATGTGATTTTTAACAAGTGCCTATATAATGCATGAGATGGTATTCCCTCATCTCATCGGGTTATGACAGAAATAGAACCGTAATAATAACAATAGTAATATCACAAAACATGTGAATCACCCAATAGTGAAATAAAATCAACTGTAAAATTTCAAACCAATAAAATTGTAATAAATGAGGTAGTATGGATTTTCCCTATACATGGGTTAGCTACTCCTAGGCACAGCTTATTACCAAGTACTTATTTCGTCCTATCCCTGGCCATAGGCTCCAAGCAATAAGTCAAGAGAGAAGAAATCCTCTGATACAACTTTGTAATGTCCCGGTACCGGAATCCACCTAGAGGTGCCTCATACCCAGTTGGTCACATAGCCTTAAGCACATTTCCCCAAATTCTAGAGGCTATCAACTAGCAGCAAGGGCCTTGAGTGTGATAGTGGAGAAAATATGCCCTCATTGGCAGAGTACACAGCAGAAGATAAACAAAAGCAATAGCGAAAGAAGTAAACATCCATAAAAGAGTAAACAGTGTAAGACTAAAAGTGTAAACAAATGGAGCATATACATGAATGATGCATGATACATATATTTCTAGAAAAACAGCCAAACAAGTTAAAATTCTGAATACAGTACTAAACCAATGTGCAAAAGGAAAACAGATAAAAAACTCCTCAGCATCGCAAGCCTCGGGTTGGTCTCATGCTCTCCAGCTCCAATGAAATCATGTACCTGAAGTCAAAGGGTTCTTGCACTTTTATATATCTGAAACAATATAATATGTTTGGGCCCAAAAGCATGGCCCAAATAGGGTGTGAGACTAAATCCAAATAGGCAACCACCACGAGATATGTGCCTAACATTTAGTGAATATATGGTAGTAAAAGTACATAAATACTAAATAGGAAAGTATTCAACAGTAAACAATCCACAGTTTCAAGCATTCAATTCACAAAAAAGTAATTATCTACTCAAGAAAGTAGAAAAAAACAGGTAACCCTTTGGGTAGTTCCCACAACCTAACCCATATGGTTCAACCAACAATTACTAGAAACCCTCTAGGAGGCCCACCCCATCTCACCCCTCTGGTTCAGCTAAATAATAGACTCTTTGGGGAAGCACTCACTGTTAATTCCCCCTATAGTCTCTTATCATGCTAAAGAAGATCTGGGGAAACACTCAACATCAATTTCCCCTATGGACCACATCGAGGAACTACATACACTCTGGGGAAGAACTCAACTTCAATTCCCCATGTGGTCTCGCATCATAGATTATAATACAATCTGGAGAAGCCCTGACATCCATTCTCCCTATGGTATACTACACCAGGTTCTCACGGCCCTGTGTAAGTCATCCAAGTATATAAACACGTATCGTCCAAAGTAAATCTCAAGAACTACTTGTCTAGTAGTCTACAACATATCATCATGTCAGATAAACAAGATCACTCCATCCTACAATACTAGGCATGGAAAACAAACAAACCAGCCTAACATGCTAAGTATAACCAAATGGTTGTGAGCAGAACATGCATGGGAAACACCTCCAAATCATAGAAATCAACCCTATTCACCTACAAATAACCTCTACTCAGGCTTCTGGAACAGAGACATTACATGGCCTCAAGCACATTTCCCCAAACGCCAAAGGCTGTCGACTAGCAGCAAGGGCCTTGGGTGTGATAGTGGAGAAACGATTCCCTCATTGGCAGAGTACACAGTGGAAGATAAACAAAAGAAATAACAGAAGTACTAAACATCCATACAAGAGTAAACAACAGAAGAATAAAAGTGTAAAAAAATAGAGCACATATATAAATGATGCATGATACATATATGTCTAGAAAAATATCCAAACAAGTCACAATACTGAATACAGTACTAAACCAAAGTGAAAAAGGAAAATAGATAAGAAACTCCTCAGCCTCGCAAGCCTTGGCTTGGTCCCATTCTTTACAGATACATTGAAATCAATTACCTGAAGTTTAAGGGAGCTTTCCCTTGTCTATACCTACAGCAATATAATCTGTTTGGGCCCAAAAGCATGGCCCAAACAGGGTGTGAGACTAAATCCTAGTAGGCAACCACCACGAGATATGTTCCTAACAGTTAGTGAATATATGGTAGTAAAATTACAGAAATAGTAAACATGAAGTATTAAATAGTATACAATCCACAGTTTTAAGCATTCAATTCACAAACAAGTAATCAGCTACTGAAGAAAGTAGAAACAAACAGGAACCCTATGGGTAGTTCTCACAGCCTAACCCCTATGGTTCAACCAACAAGTACTAGAAACCCTCTGGGAGGGACACAGAGTCTCACCCCTTTGGTTCATCTAAATAATAGACTCTCTGGGGAAGCACTCACCGCTAATTCCCCTTATAGTCTCGTATCGTGCTAAAGGCACTCTGGGGAAGCACTCAACGTCAATTCCAAATGTGGCCCACGTCGGGGAACTACAGACACTCTGGGGAAGCACTCAATGTCATTTCTTGCTGTGGCATCACATCATAAATTATAAGATACTCTAGATAATCCCTTATGTCCATTCTCTCTATAGTTTACTACACTAGGTTCTCACGACCCTGTGTAAGTCACCTAAGTATAGCAACGCGTATCAGCCAAAGTAAATCTCAAGAACTACTTGGATAGGAGTATACAACATATCATCATGCCATATAAACAAGATCACTCCATCCGACAATACTAGACATGGAATACAAACAAAGCATCCTAACAGGCTAATCAGAACCAAACAGTTATGAGCAGAACATGCATGGGAAACACCTCCAAAGCATAGCAATCAAACCTATTCACATACAAATAACCTATACTCACACAAACAAGCAAAGAAGGAAATTAAAAGGGTTAAAAATGGTAAACACAAAATACCCCATTTAGGGGTATTGGTGATTTTTCACATACAATTAAAAGACCTTAAACTAAAAGTCACAAACCACCTACCTTAAAGGTTTTGACGAAAACCCCAACAAACGAAGAACGCACTAGAAAACTGGGTTGATTCTCCAAGAACCCACCTTAGATCACTTATCCTAATAAGAACATGACCAAGACTCATCAAAATTATCATCCAAACACATAGATCTACCCATAACGGGCATAGATCTAAGAAATCGAGAGAAAAAGATAATTAGATCTAAGTAGATCTAAGAAACAAAACAAGAACGAAGAAGAACGCCTACATACCTCAGGAATCTAGCTTCGATTCTCCTAGAGAAGCCTTCAGATCACTTCCGGATCGATGGGAGAACCTTTTTTACCTTAGGAGAAGAAAAATCCCAATTTATGGCCGCTTAGGAGGGAAAACGAGCCACTTAGAGGCAAAAACATGTGAGATCCACTTTTTTAGGATCTCACTTAAGTGCCCGTACAGTTTTCTCGCACAGTTAGACAAACCATGCACTAACCGTGCGTTAGCCACTACCTCGGTAGACCCACCACGTATGGTTCCACCACACAGTTAGACAAACTATGTGCTAACCATGCGTTAGCCACTACCTCGGCATACCCTCCATGCCTGATTTGGCTACACGGTTTGACAAACTGTGCGCCGCCCGTGTGACTTCCCCTTTGCCTCAAAACAACATTCAAAGTTCTCCCGACTCTCCAATTCATCATCATTAACTTTAGAACCATGAAAATCATCAAACAAGGGTCATATACCTAAAACGAAGGTCTGATTTCTTACAAAATTAATTCACTCTATAAGTTCATCTTAGTGATTTAGACATTCATGTCTCTAAACAATATTTTTCTTGAGTAACTAGTATCACATGTATAATAATCATATGATTGGTGATCAAGTTTAACCGATGATATTCAAAGACACCTATGTAGAAACAGATTCATATTTAATCAAAATGAAAAGCCTTATTCTTTATCATAGTAATAGTGGTCTGAGTGATTAAAGAATACAAGTTATTCCATTATCAATCATGAGAAAATAGGTTCATGGATATAGCCCAAATTTTAGGAATGGCCTCATCCTTATGCACCAGAATATAGTCACTCACATTTTCACCCCATATTTCTTGAAAGAAAGTGATAAAAATAGGATGTGGGAATTCTCTATCAAGAGTTACCTGAACCGAAGGGGATCTACTAACACTAGTGTCCAAAATATTGGTAGTTACTTATATCTTTGAATATGTTATTCTCATGACAGGATCCCCAATGATATAAATTACTTATTTACACACATGATTAATGCATTTTTCTTCATTATCTGAGGAATGAAGATCAAAAAAATCAATATCTTGAAATATTACTTCCTGATTTCCCCTCTAATTATAAATGGTAGCTCATATATTCATGGAGGGACTCTTATTAGAGACATATTTTTGGTAACATCCAATTCATGATTGAGTATACACTAGGTATAAGTCAATTGTTTCCAAATTCACAAGAAGATTAATTGGAAAGATAAAATTAGTATGCATCAACATTGTCAATAATATAATTAAGTAAATTAGGTGTTACTAATCACATGATTCAGAGAAATAAAATCTTTTCATATCCCAAATGAATAAAAGTTTATCCCTAAACTTGGATTCCATGTAGGCTAAAAAATTGGTACACCATGAACCCTTTACATGATTACCTCATGTTTCATGGAAATCGGTTATGATTTAGTAATATATGAGGAATTGATTTGATTAACCAATATGCAGATTGTAGACCTATAAATAGTGATTTAAAACAAGGAATTGTCCCCTATGAGAATATGAAGAGCTTATATGCCTATACTTATAGGTTTCAATACCAAATGTAAGGACCCAGCCCCAGTTGCCTGGATTTGATTCCTTATTTTGTTACATCAGCATATAAACAAGGAATATGAATCCTGAAGGACCAAGTAGTTTAGTATCCTTTGGAAACAAGATACATATATAAGTTCAACATTACATTATGAAAGGAAAATAAAACACTAATTATTCCATTTGAAACATCCATGCCTCCTAGATTTAGCCTCCAAGACACTTATAACTTACTTCTTTTATATCCTGGGAAAATGAATCATAAGAAAGGGGTGAAATCAAATGTTCAGTAAAAGTTAAGAAATATAATGGAAGTTAACATAAATATAAACATTAGGCATCGTGAATAACAAAAACACATTCCTTTAAAAATAAACTTGAATGCATTGTGGAAGGAATAAGATATAAATAAATAATACCATAATAAAACATAATAATTAGAATTCTACAAGTCTAATAACCACATGAAATATCAAAACTATTTTCATAATGAGAGAAATTCATATTCTGGATATAATAACCACACTGTCAAGGCCTCGTACCAAGACCATAAATAACTATTTTGTCAAGGTCTCATGTCATGACCTAGTTTGTCTCATGACACCTACCAATGCACCGAGGGGATATAGTAGGCCTCGCACAATAATTTCTATGTCCAATTAATTCCTCATATGAACGAGGATAAATATAAACAACATATATATTCATATTGAAACTACTATATGATATTTAAATAACTTCCCCAATAATTAAACATAAACACTAACCATTTGATGTAACATAGTGAATGGTTTGGAGATAGCACATCCACGGTCAATATAATCATAAACTATTCAAAAAAACATAGTGTATGATATCATTAGAGATAAAACAAAATAAAATTAAAAGATAAAACAAGGTATGCTGACATAAATGAAAATACTTTTAAATGATACCATTGAAAAAATCCCTAAGGGAAATAATCCTTAAACATTACAAAGTGTCTCATACCACCTTGAAACATTCAAATAATAATCCCTTAGAATACAATGAGAATAATGTGAATCTTGATATGATATACCAAAGGGCAGTACATACACCACATGAATGAAATAAGTGCTGAAAAATGAATATATCTCATAAAAGTTAATGTGAGACGAGAAAAATCCTCTTTACTTTTAAAAGAAGAGTAATTTTAGAAAATCGTTTTTATTTTCCATGAAATCAGTTTAAAAACATGAAAATCCCAATAAATAAAATAATAGGACATTGAAATTATATTTTAGGAATAAATTATGTCCTATTGAAGTGAAATCAGGTGAAAATAGTTCTTTAGATTCTTTAGAAATAAATCATTTTAGATCATTTTAAAGAAAAGTATTAAAGAGAATTTTAAAGTGGAAAGACATGTTTTATCTCTTAAATCTATAAATTCTAAAAGAAAAATTTTCATGATAACATTAGTGTTTTTATAAAAATAATGGTGGCATATAACATATTCTGGTTTACACTTGAAAATGAGTAAGAATTTGAAAATATTCCTTGAATCGGGTATGTATTTTAGAAACAATATTGAAATATCCATTTAAAACAAGTAACTCCCCTGAAAATAAATAAGTATTATGGTTGGAAAACATATATAGAACACTAAATCATAATTAATTATTATTAGATAATAATACATACTAATTTCATTAAGGTAATTTGATAATAAATGTAACCCGAAGGAAAATGGGGGTTCGGATGGAAAACCCTTACCACTTTGTAATCAAGAAATTCGTATGGCCCTAAATAAATATTATTAAAAAGATAAATTTAATACTATAAAACTAAATAGATTCATGATATGATACATCAATGGCCAGTATATATACACCATACACAAGTAAAATTAGTGAATAAGGAATGTCTCACAAGAATAGAAGTGATATAAGGAAACCCTTATCTTAAGTCTAAATGTGTTCATATCTTGAACTTAAGGTCCAAGAATATGAAATTATACTCATTAATAAATTAATTAGGAACATATTAGACATTTATTAATTTTATCATAATTTTTTTAGTTTATTTATCTCCTTATTGATATCAAATTTCGTCGTTCTGAAGTGTTCATTTTCTTGATTTTTATAATCGGTTCACTTGTTTTTAAGTAATGGAGTTCGTGTGGAATGGTTGTAAGTCTCCAGAATTTATATTAAATATTATTAATGAACATATAAAATTTTTAATGGTAATTTATATCATTTTTTTACATTAAATGAGGATGAATCATTAGATGACAACCACTTCGATTATTTAGCGATATTTGGATTATTAGGAACTAGTTTTGTAAAAGAAATTAATAATATGTACATATATTGTTTCATGAATATTAATTAGGTTATAATAAATATATAATAGTTTTTTTCTACCATAAAAATGGTTTCATTACCAGTAATGAAGGAGAAATTGAAGAATGAAACTTCATCGTCCATGAAGGTTATAAATTATAACCTCATGGGAGTTGATTTCATTTATAAAAATTAAAGGGACAGAGTAAGAATACTGATGATGGTTATTTAATTAACATGATATAATTTTAGTATATAGATTATACTGGATTTAACAAGGTCATTTCTAAAGATGAGGTGAGGAGAGAAAAATAAAAGAGATGAACTTGAAAATAAAATAAAAGTTGAGAGATCTCTTATGAAAATTCGGCAGCCTAACGGCGTCGCTTAAAATTTCATAAAATGAATTGATGAACGAAAAAGGGTATATAATCATATTTAAATGAATAGTAAAGTAGTAGGAATACATAATATCAAACCCCAACATATGATAATGTAAATTCAAAGACATAACATAAAAAACGTTTTGACTAAAAGAGGTGTGTGAAAGCTTCCCCTATATTGTATAGTAAATCCAAAAACATGAAGGTTGGGACCTTGGGGGATTATGGAAACATTTGGAGGACTCCTATGGAGTTAATAATACCATATATTCTAGGATTAAGGATTTGGAATAAAATAAAACGAATGTATGAGGGGGTATTTATAGAAAAAGAGAGGGAGTTTTTTAATAATTTCAATGGGACACCTCATTAGTGGTTTTTGTAAACCCATGGGCTTGACCATGGAATTTTTATATGGTTTTAGCCACTTTGGACACCTCATTACATATGGTACTGTAAAAAAGTATTCCAGTATTTTATTTTAATTATTATGTCATTTTAATTCCATTAAACTACCAAAAAGTCAAAAACTATATTTTTACTATTCACAAAAAATCCATGTATTTTATAAAAATCCAAAAAATTAACCTTAATCATTTATTGACGTGTATAATTCAAAAATTAACTCAATTTTTTTAAATTAATTTTTCAAATATTTTTAATTTATGTTTTAATTAAAATCATAATTTATTCATAAAAACCCACTTTAAAACTATAACTCATTTTGTAAGACCTTGAGAAATTAATCAAGGTCCAATAAAATTATCTTATAATAATAAGACATTAATGTAAAAATTTGTGATTACATTTTATGAAAATAAATTTCCATTTTTAATTATTAAATTAATTATAATATTGTAATTTAAATATTTTTTTCATACAAAAATAGCAATACTTAAACTATGATCGTTTTTTCACTTTTAAGATGTCTAAATTGTATTTATATATTCAATGGTGAAGATTATAATTTTTTATATGATTTAATATTAAATACTATTCTTAATGGTAATTCACTATTCATAAGGGTATGTGACTATTCACCAAAAATTATGTTTGTCTTATTAGACTCCAAATATCATACTGAACACAACTATGTATGTCGGTTTTTCAAAATTAAAATCACATATGTGGAGATTTATTATTACATGACTAGGTTATAATAAAGTGGTGTTTTATAGAGACTCAGTGTTTCATACATTCTCTAATAAATCTATTTGTAAATTTTTGTTGTGTTTCATTATTCCCTCCTTACAAAAATTTTGTTTTCAAAATTTGAAATGGAACTTCTAAAGTTAATGGTTGATACATGAAAATTCCCTTGTGGGAAAACCACATCAATAATATAGTTAAAATATTCTATTAATAAGATGAAATGGAAGAGCATCTATTACTACAAAAAAATTCAGTCTAATTTGAAATCATGTTCAAATAAGAATAACTAAACCATCATGTAGTGACATTAAACTCTAAAACTCATACAATGATCAACTTAAACCATTTTGTAAATGGTTAAAAATTTGAAAATATAATTATTCATCACATTATAATGAAGGCCTCTAAATTTACAAGATGAGAATATCATTAACCTTTAATCAATAAGAATCATCTCTAAAATTTAGATTCCAAACATGTGAATAACTCTATCACTTATCCTATTAAAATATTTTAATAACTTGAATTACCATAAAAATAAAATCAGAAATGTGAATTCCTCTGTATTCCTTAAGTAAGATTCATGTAATTTGATATATTATGTAAATATAAAAGTGTTGTAAACTCCATAGATGATAGCATATACCACTTATAGACAAGTCAATAATCAGTTACAAGGTTTTCAGTACTTATTTGAATCAATCATTTCTTTATCATTATCTTAACGTAAGATATATATATATATATTAAGGGTTGTCTTTCCATAAATCATGTGTTTTCTAAAATGTTTAACTTTCTACTGAAACACTTTTCCTTTGTACTATTCACCATATGACCTCAAATACTTAATGAAATACTACTGCAGTACAATCCTTCTAAATATCATAATTCTAACAATGAGTAAAATGCTTAAAAAAATATTCAAATGACCTGATTCTTGACTAGGAATATTAATCATTCTACTTCATCTACAGTATCGTCATAATGTGATCATTATCTAAAATCATCATTTGGGTTATATTACTTTCACTCTTGGGACATTCAATTTCATAGTGTCCCATCTCCATACAGTTGAGGCTTGAATATAGGGAAAATCATTCTATGTCTTGCAATTATGATGATGGTTTCCTTTTTCTCCACACATGAAGCAAACTCTTTTTCCTCTCAAGCATGTACCAAGGTGTTTCCCTCAACAATTATCACATGTTATAAAATACATCTTTCTCTTATTACCTTTATCCATGTTTTTTCCCACCATCCACTTTTTCTTTTTCTTCACATCAAAGCCATAGGACTCAGAGAAGTCTATACATACCTTGTCAACACATGACATAATTTCCTCATAAGATGAGGATACTTGGGAGATAATCTTCTGTTGAAATGATGGCTTACGACCATCAGAGATATGATAATTATTACTCTTCGAATATCATTCATTAGTGATGTTCTCATTTATTCTTCTTAGTTCCATTTCTAATCAATTCCATATTATATATTAACAGGTAACATTATGAACTCTTGAAGACTCTAAACATGGTATAACACAAAGCATAAATTTATGCAACGTAAATACTAGGATCATATACATTGGTTACATTGGGGGGATTAAACCCATCATAATAGTGGGTAAATATAATATTAATTATCTTAATCATATCCCCCAGGAGGGTCAATACCAAGAGTGCAGCATGGCCCATTGTCGTGTACCAGGATACCACGAGTCAAACTTGAAACTCCTTGTCGGAGTTTTCAATCCTAGGTACAATTGTGTCGGAGCCACCTCTACATGTGTGTATCCAGAAAAGGATGTATTTTCTAGAAAAATCCACATAATATATTCCTAACCAAAATACCAGGATTTTCTAGTATGCTTATACTCAAAGACTAACATAGGGATTTGTTCCTTGATCAACGTTTTCTAATTCTAGTTTCTATGTTTTCTACTAAAATTCCTTTGATACCAAATGTAAGGACCCGACCCCAGTTGCCCGAAGGTGGTGCCTTATTTTATTACATTTGAATATAACAAGGAATATGCATCCCAAAGGACCAAGTAGCTCAGTAGCCTTTATAAACAAGATACATATATAAGTTCAACATTAAATTATAAAAGGAAAATACAAAACTAATAATTCTATTAGAAACATCAATGCTTTCTAGATTAATCTTGCAAGTCACTCATAAATTAATTCTTCATATCCAGGAAAAATGAAACATAAGAAAGGGTTGACATCAAATTCTTAGTAAGGGTTAATAAATACAGAATAATATAACATAAAAATAAACATTGGGCATGGTGAATAAATAAAACACATTCCATTAAAAATAAACTTCAATACATTATGGAAGGAATAATACCTGAATAAATAATTCCATACTAAAACATAATCATGGGTAATCTAATAGCAGAATAACCATATGAACTATCAATACTATTTTCATAATGAGGGAAATGAATATGTCGTACATCATAACCACACTTTCAAGGCCTCATGCCAAGACCATAAATAACCATTTTGTCAAGGCCTCATGTGTTGACCTAGTTTGTCTCATGAGACCTACCAATGCACCAAGGGGCTATAACAGACCCCACCCGACACTTTCTATGTACAATTTCTTCCTCATATGAATTGGGATAAATATACACAACATATACAATCATATTGAAACTAATATAATAAATTTAAATAACTTTCCCAATCATTAAACATAAATACTAACCATTCAAAGAAATATGGTGAATGGTTTGAGAATAGCACATCCATAGTCAAACTAATCATAAATAATTCAATAAAACTAGTTGGATGATATCATAGGATATGAACCTCAAGGAAATAAAATATTAAACAAGGTATGTTGACATGGATGAAGATACTTTTAAATGAAACCATTGAAAAATCAATAAGGGAAATAATCCTTAAACATTCCAAAGTGTCATATACCACCTTGAAACATTCAAATCATAATCCATTAGAATATCATTAAAATAACGATACTCTTGATATGATATACCAAAGGTTAGTACATACAACACAAGAATGAAATAAGTGGTGAATAATGAATATATCTCGTAAAAGTTAATATGAGATGAGAAAAATCCTTTTTTACTTTTGAAAGAAGAGTTCTTTTAGAAAATAATTTATATTTCCCATGAAATCAGTATGTAAACATGAATATATGAGAAAATAAAATACTAAGGCATTTAAATTATATTTTAGGCACAAATTATGTCCCACTGATGTGAAATCATGTAAAAAAAGTTCTTAAGATTCTTCAGAAATAAATAATTTTAGATCATTTTAAGGAAAGTATTGAAGTGAATTTTAAATTGTAAATACGTGTTTGTTATATTAAATCTAGAAATGATGCAAGATAATTTTTCATGATAAAATGAGTGTTTTTTAAAAATAATTGTGTCTTAAAACAGATTATTGTGTACACATGAAAACGAGTAGGACTTCAAAAAGATCTATTGAGTCGGGTTTGTATTTTAGAAATAATTTGGAAAATTTCTTTTAAAACATGTAACTACCCCTAAAATAAGGAATAGTTCTAGTTGGTAAACATATATAGAACACTAACTCAAAATTTATTATGATTACATAATAATACATAAGAATTTCATCGAGGAAATTAGACAATAAATGTAACATGAATGAAAATGGAGGTTCTGATGGAAAACCCTTACCAGTTTGTAACCAATCGATTCATATGGCCCACAATTAATATAATTAAAATTATAAATATAATACCATGAAAATAAATAGATACATGATATGATACATCAATGGAAAGTATACATATTCCATACATAAGTAAAAGTAGTGAATAAGTAATGTCTCACAAGAATGAAAGTGAGATGAGGAAACCCTTTCCTTAAGTCTGAATGTGTTCTGATCTTGAACTTAAGGTCCTAGAATATGAAATTATACTCATTAATAACTTAATTATGAACCTATTATACAAGTATTTAGTTTATCATAATTATGTTTATTTCATTTATGTCTTTATTGATATCAAATTTCGTCGTTCTAGAGTCGTCGTTATATTGATTTTTATAATCAGTTCACTTATTTTTAAGTAATGGAGTTCTTGTGGGATTTTTATAAATCTCCAGAATTGAAATTAAATAGTATTTATGAACATAAAAAAATTTAATGTTAATTTATATCATTTTTTACATGGAATGTGGATGAATCATTTGATGACAACAACTTCGATTATTTGGAAGTATTTGGATTATTATGAACTAGTTTTGTCATAAAAATTAATAATATGTATGTATATTGGGTCCTGAATATTAATTAGGTTATAATACATATATTATAGTATTTTTAAACCCTAAAAATTGTTTCATGACCAGTAATGAAAGAGAAATTGAAGAAAAAAACTTCATCATCCATGATTGTTATAAATTGGAACCTCATGATTGTTGATTTCGTTTATAAAAATAAAAGTGAGGGAGTGAGAATATTGATGATTGTTATTCCATTAACATGATATATTTCAAGTATATATATGATACTGGAGTTATAATTGTCATTTGGATAGAGGATGTGGGGAGATAAAAAAGAAAAGTTAGGAGAACCCTTATGAGAATTCGGTAGCCTAACGGCGTAGCATAAAATTTCGTAAAATGAATTGCTGAGAGGAAAAGTGTATATCATTATATGGAAATAAAAAATAAAGTAAGGGGAATAAGTAATATAAAACCCCAAAATATCAGAATGGAAATTAAAAGATATAACATAAATGAAGTGTTGACTAAAAGAGGAGGGTAAAAGGTTCCCTTATATTGTAGAGTAACTCCTAGAACTTGAACGTTGGGACCTTGGGGTCATAACGAATCTTTGGGAGGACTCATAGGGAGGTAAAACCAAAATATCTTCTCATATGAGTGATTTTAAATGAAATAAAATGAATGGATGAGTGGGTATTTATAGAAAAAGAGAGGGAGTTTTTTAATAATTTCAAATGGACACCTCATTAGTGGTTTTTGAAAAACCATGGGCTTTTCCATGGAATTTTCCCATGGTTTTAGCCACTTGGGACACATCACATTATATTTTACTATAAAAAAGTAGACTCACCTTTTATTTTAAAAATTATGTCATTAGGATTTCATTAAACTACCGAAAACTCAAAACTGTTTTTTTACTATTTACGAAAAATTCAAGAAATTTAGAAAAATCCCAAAAAATTTCCCTAACAATTTTTAAATGTGTAGAATTAAAAAATTAACTCCATTTGATGAAAATATTTCTCTAATTATTTTTAATTTAATTTTTAAAATCATAATTTATTCCAAAAAAACTCACATTAAAACTATAACTCGTTTTATAAGACCTTGAAAAATTAATCGAGGTCCAGTAAAATTATCTTATAATCATAAGACAATAATGTAACAATTTGTGATTAAATTTTATGAAAATACATATTCATTTTAAATTATAAAATTAATTATAAAATTTTAATTTAAATATTTATGTCATAAAAAAATACCAATACTTATATTATGATCATTTTTTTAATTTTAAGATTTATAAATAGTATTCATACATCCATAGGTGAAGTTTCTATTTTTTATATGATTTACTATTCATTACTACTTTTAAGGGTATGTCACTATTCATAAGGGTATGTTACTATTCACCAAAAATTAAGTTTGTATTATCAAACTCTGAATATTCTACTGAATGAAACCGTATATGTTAGCTTTTCAAAATTAAAATCATAAAGGTGAAAAAATTATGCTTACATGACTAGGTTATAAAAAAGTGGTGTTTTATAGAGACTCAGTGTTTCATAAATTCTATAATAAATATATTTGTAAATTTTTGGGGTGTTACACCAAATTTATAGTAATATAGGCCTATTATCAAGTCAAGTATCCAATGTTGTCTATCTTTGGTTAACCTTTGAGATGTACTAGTATCCCTCGATGACAAAGTTAGATCTGACTGCAATTTCTATGAATATATTCACCCTAATGAACTTAATGAATAAATTGATAAATCATCCCAAAAGTTAAAATAATAAAACTCAATGATATTATATATTCTAGTATACCTTATATTATTAAATTGGTTTCCCTTACTCTGATACGTGCATCTTGGGTAGGTAAAAACCATCTATCAGAAAACATGACAAAGAGTACCACTAATTGGATATCTAAGATGAAATATAGAATGCTATGATCGACCCAAGATTTATATTTTCCATTAACAAGGATATATAAGTAAATAATTTAAAATCCAAAGTATTTTTGGGTAGGGAAATTTTTGATCCATGTACAAAATTGATCATTAAGATATGGCTGAATTTCCTTCTTCAACATCATTTCTAAAAATTCTAGTAAATCATTCAGTAGTGTAGGATTTCACTTGAAATCTTAAAAAATTTTGTGATGAGAAAGGAATACAACATAAATACCCCCTAATTAGGTATTCCCCTGATTTTATAAATGTCCAAGAGGCTAATGGAAACCTCTATGTATGGTAGATGAAATGTGTTTCTCTTAGATAACCACAAATACACCATCTTATGTATGAGATTCAAATAATGTCATATATATTATTTTGAGTTTAAAATATAATTATAAATTTCAATGTCCCACAAATGATCTCATTCGATGATACAACAAATTTTCACCCAATAAGGTTAGGCCCATTCCTCTAAGATGTTCCCACTGTGATGAAGTAACCATTAAAGAATCCATCCCTTCCTCTGACTCTAAATATTGGATTGATTAATCAAAAAATTTGATTGGAATTAATCGTTAGTTGATGTAGAATCATGGAACAGATGATATGATATTTCAATATTTGATTTATGAGTAACTTTCCCATTAAGATAAATATTCACTCTAGTGGTTCCCTGAGGTGAAAAAATATGAATATCTAAAAGGAATACTTCATGATGTGGGGTATAAATCATAAGGTTGAACCCATAAAAGGAAAATACATTTGACAATGAATAGTTGATAAAAGTCTATTTTAGAATAATTTCATGATCTTTATAATGTTGGGTGATTATGTTCAATAAGTTAGGTTCATCATCCAAGATCATCTCAACGATATGATGGGTCTCTTAAACATCAGAGACAATGTTGTAAGAGATGTCCAATTTAAATTACACAGATTATTTTGACAAAAAATTTAGTATAATAAAACAAAAAAGTGTGAAATTTTACCCCCAAATGATGACAAGAATGATTTGAAGGAACTAATGAATGAATTTTTTGATGTCAAAATCATAACCTAGGTATCCTCTATAAATCCCCATCATTATGGTTTACAAGGTAAGGAACTCTTTAAAGGGTGGTCCTTCTCATCCCCCATATGATGGTTGCCCCACTCAAAGCCCCCTATATGGGGTGTCCCCACAAAGTGGAAGAGCACAAGTGCTCACCTTGGAATAGTGAAAATAAAAATGGAAATGTAGGAGAAGATTTTCATGCACTCGGGTAATAGAGAGGACAAACCCTATTTATAATATTGTTTTCTCACCTAGATCACCTAGTACATCTCACATTGCCCTACCAATTTTCCTAACTTATCCCCTCTAATGTGGTTTTTTATACTAGCTAGTTTGGGTCTCCCTGAGTAACTCAGTGAACAAGTTGTGGATACCTTTATCTAATTATTTCACTACGTAAAGATGTGGCCTCAGAATACAACGTTTTTCATTCTAAATATATCACTTTTTGAGGGGGGGGGGGATTCATCATCACCCCTTTTGAAAAAAAGGGAAAAGAATAAGAGACCCTGAAACCACAAAGAGAAGTCTTGTTTTCTCAGCAAGAGTACCCTCTGGTCACTAATCATGCCTTGCCCAGGGTATCTTACAATTTCGTAGTCTTTCACTCTCAAGTGTCATCTGGACACCTAAAATGCACTATCTATCTCATCTATGCGCATCTCTTTCCTTTATCGACATTATACTCCCATCCTATGGTTTTTTCCTATAAATCAACCCCTTTTCCCACCACATAATTCATGGGTTCCCCATTTTTTCTATCACTGAAGGTGAATCCCCTAGGAGAATAACCACCTGGGGTCTTTTAACTGGGTGACTAGCTAACTAGGAAACCCCATATTAGTGACCCATTACTCAAGGCTTCTTAACTAAGAGACCAGCTACCTAGGGTAGACTATCATAGAAACTCATCACTCAAGGATACTCACCTATGAATATATCCATGTGGGGTATCCCTCATTAGTGATCCATTACTCAAGGCTACCCACCTATGTAACCTCACACCAAGGGTAGTCCACCTTAGTGGCACATCACTCAGGGTTTCCCAAATAAGTGACCTGTCTCTTGGGGTATCCCACCTTCGTGACCCCTCAGTGAGGGCTTCCCACTTAAGTTGTAGGTCATATGGGGTATCCCACCATAGTGATAAACCACTCCGGGATTACTATCATAGAGATCCATCACATAGGGATATTTATTACCAAAAATTCCACACTTTATTACCAAAGTCTCACATTTGAGAATATTTAATCAAGGGCTCCCCCATAGCCTACATATTTCTACAACCATGAATTTCCATGGTAGAGGATTTCCCTGAGATAACATTCTTAATGGATGTGGTTCTCAGGTTCAATTCAATTGAGCATTCCCTTTTTAATGAGGTCTCTAATTCTAGAATTAATGGTTTTAATCTTCTAATTCAAGAAGTGGTTCTTACATACCACATGTTTCACGAAATGTGGAGAAAATAAGAAACACCAACACCTTTTTTTAAATTAGTGGATGAATAATCCCAAACCCATGGGTTAGAAGAAAATTAGAGGATAATAATTATCATTCCACATAGAGTGTGTCCCGGGTTTTATTTTTTATCTATCCCTCTATAAGCCCTCCATATTTCATCAGATGATAGTGAGTGAATTCTTATAGGGATTCCGTCCTCTATAAATTTCAAAGTCTTTATTTTGGAAATTTATATCCCTCCTTCCTTTTATCATACATCCATTGATAAGCATAGAAATTAAATCATGGTTTTTCTCCTCAAGTATAAGTCACGTCCAAGTATGCATTGATGTAATATAAATTATCTATTATTTTCTCTTATTTTATATAATGATCAGGACTCACATAATCTTAGAGATCTATGATAATAATTTCATTATGAGGATAAAAATAGGCCTCCTCCATAGGTATAATCCCCAATACTACATCAACCTATGTGGTATTTTATTTATGTATCTATGGGATATGCAGGACTCAACCCTAAGGTTCAAACCTAACATCATCACCCTTATTTTAATATTATGGTTCCATATTCCCTTTATATGTTAACCAAAAAGTGTATCTCATGCATAAGTCACGTGTTAGAAATTTCTAGTCCCCTTTATTCAAGTTACCAATGATTCATTAGTTAAAACACATAAACTAACCCTCGTTACATAACCTAAAAAGGTGCAACGTGTCTCATTAAGTGGCATAAAGCTATGTGGGTTTTGATTCATTTTTCAAGGATTTGTATGGATCCATATCATAAGACTAATCCAAAAACAATACCAATCACCACCTTCCCATATTTCTACAAACCCTAGAGTTCACATAAATATCAATCCGAATTCTAGATCCTCAAAACATGGCAATACGAAGTAATAAAAGAACAATAAGAAATTTTTTTTTGTGTATAGATTATTCCATTGATGGATAACCTCTGATATATTCAGATGGTTCATGTTAATACATGTCAGTAACTAATTACTAATATATGATGGTAACTATTCCCCTATTGATATTTGGGAAGGATCCATGAATATGTATTAAATATATAAAATAGAACTATATTATGAAAAAATTCCCCTCAAAATTGTGTAGGGAGCCCATCCTCCCATCCTCTAGACCAAGGCAATTTTTAGCATATTTCTGGTAAATTCAATGTGAATTCTTGCCATTAGAAAGTAGGTTTGCATTATCCCAAAATGATTGTAAAGTCAAAAAATAATATGGAATAGAGAACCATTCAAGTTATTGAGTATATTTAAAGGGATAGTATGTTAGATTTCAGAATTATTTGGGTGGATAAATTGATTTTAATGAAATTTGGATATAATAATTTCTACCACACTACTATTAGTAAATAAACTTTTCAAGTCATGTATGAGAGACACTTCTATACACCCCTACAAAGGATAGAAATTATAGAGTCTTAATTGATGGGGATGGAGTTAGTGAGGTTATAAATAGATGTGGTGATGGTTATCTAGTAGTGGATGATGAATGATCAAAACCTATGTCCTGTATAGACTTATGAAAGAGGCATTTAGAATTTGAGGAAAGAGAAAATGTATTCTTTAGGATTTTCCATTATATTATTTGGGAATATTTTTTGTGGGGACGAAATTTATCACTAATGATCATTAATCCACTCTAAATTATATATATTCTGGTCATAGTTGATTACTAAATGGTGTAACCCCATTAGTTATACAAAGTCTACAACATCTTTCATGTGTCCCACCTAAGGAGGAACATGTGTCATCTATCACGCATCATTAACTAGGGTGATCTAGATTTTAAAGGTAATGTTTACTTATTATAATAGATAATGTAGATTGAGGAATGGCATAAGAGGAACCTTCTATATCAAGAGATACACATTCTTCAAGTGTGGTTTCTATATAGAAACCTTCATGAGAGCTCCTGGGAATGTAAGGGTAATATGAATACTAAAAAACCTCTATTTTATGAGTAGCTTCAGGTTTTTTAAATGAAAATCCATGAAATTGGAGAGGATATAATGACATGAATTTTTCTCTTGGATCCATAACTAATTTGTGAGTTTAATAGTTTCCTTGAAGAATGGTTTTATCCCCTACATAGTTATTATTCTACTTATATCAGGGTAATGTATGTCATGACATGGACTTTTGTCTGTGTTTTAGCTAATATCACACTAATGGAATGATACTTGTGCTTTCATAAGTATTATCTTCCATGGGGGAGTTATAATTAGAGAATTGGGTTTCTTTATACCCATGTTCAAAATTTTAGTCAACGACACTCAAGGTTTATGCAATTATTGTTAGAATTTTAATTTTTTTGTCATGAAATTTAGTGTTTGGACATAGTGTAGTTATGTCAAATTATTTTAATGATAATTTATTGAGTATATATGGGATTTATGAGGGTTTTTGATCATTTTATGCTTTTATAATTATTAATTAACCATGTTCTATTTTGTAAAAATGATAAAAAATTATATTTTGGTTTTGGTTGGCCTTTACAGAGTTGTTATATAACTATTAGTATTGAATTAGGATTGGTTTGGCCTTTGTTTCATTATAAATAGTTATTAAATTCTATATCCCCCATATTTTTATCTCTTCATGTGGACTTCTAGGTTTGTTTTCATTTTTTTGGATCCCTAGTTATCATCGATGATAATTTGACTAATGAAGATCACGTGATGGTCCCTTGGTACTATCTATGTGTATATTTTTGTTGTATTAATAAACAATATTTGATAGGAGACTCTTTACTCATCACATGATCTATTATCACATGATTTATTTTTTAATCAATTTATTATTGATCATCATTTTCTTGTGATGTCACTTTTATGAATCTCTATCATTCCTTTTGGGAAAATCCTTTCTTTTATAAATGAACCCATGATGATTAGTTTCCTGTAAATGATATTATATTTATTAATCTATCTCTTTAGCCCTTTATTTTTATCCTGGGTTGACTAGGAAGATTTAAATTCCCCCTATGATGTTGGAGTGTAGAATAAGTGTATGGAAATTGAGTGATTAAATATAGGTTATGGTACTAGATATAAAATTAATTGTAGTAAGTTTTTTCTATAAAGTCTTATATTAAGTCATTTCAATTAATTTCATATGGAAATGTAATTTTTTAAAAACT
This sequence comes from Viscum album, assembly GCA_963277665.1. Taxonomy (NCBI): domain Eukaryota; kingdom Viridiplantae; phylum Streptophyta; class Magnoliopsida; order Santalales; family Viscaceae; genus Viscum; species Viscum album. Next base: position 136,974,028 of record OY728162.1, read on the forward strand.
TTACCCAAACCATTATGGTATAATCACACCAAAACACTACTTTTTATTCCATGAACTTCCTTCCCCCTAATTCACTATTTGATATGATGTTATAAGGGTGTTAAATATTATATAGAGGCTACTTGTTTAAAATTTATATTATGTAAGTTGTACCATGGATTGGTGGTTCTAGATAAGAAGTGAATGTGAAGGGTCCAGTGTGAACATATGGACTATAGCATATAGATGATGAAATATGTCTCTAGAAATGATATGAAGAGTTTTTATTATAGCCTGAAACTTGAAATCCAAGCATTATGGACTAGAAGTATGTGTCACAATATGACTATGTTGTTCCCTCACTAGAATAATCCCACAAAATATATTCATGGGAATTAATGTCTACATTAATTTTTATATCAGGTTAGTGTGAGAATATAGTTTCTCTTTATCTTTTACTAAATACATTGTTATGTAGAATTACTTTATACAACTTAGGAAATTTAGGTGTAAAAAAGACTTGATGACCCAAAATACTACCCGTCCAACCAATACCATGACTGATCCCAACCCAAGAAAAAATAGATTTAGTTTATTTGATCTCAAGAAACTATATTTTTACCAAATCCCCAATCATAATCCTCATTGATGGACTATTCTTGGAGTCTTAACCAATGAGTCTACTCATTTATCCTGACCCAACATTGAAAAAACAAAAAATTCAAGGAAAAAACATAGTATATGAGGTCAATTCCTTTATATTTATCTTTCAAAGAAGTTTTGGGACTATCTATCCTAAGAATTAAAACTATTAGAGTAAAATAATATCTATAATTATAGTTTTATTTGATAAATTTATAACCAAAATTATGATAATAATATTTAATTTTTTGAAAATAAATTGGGGTTTGGTCGACATTCAAAACTATTCAGGTCGTGTTGGCCTATCCTAAATAGTTTCCCAAGCTTGAGGAATTTAAGTTATAGCCTAACCTAGATATGAATTCTCTTATCAACTTTTTCATGCTTAACCTGAGATTTTTTATATTGTGTTTTATGTAATTTTATGATTTACCTTCTTAGGATTTGTGATTTGATTCAAGCATGATGAGTGTAGTGTTCTTCAAAGTTAATTACTCTCCTATATGTGTGTTGATGAAAATTCATGAATCCCCTATAGTGTCTTATAGTTTTATAATCTCCCAAATTATTGGCGTAGGCCATATATAGTTTGAGTGTGGATCAGTAAACTATTTCACCAAATAAGTCATGGGTCCTCTATAAGGTCAATAAATTTTTCAACTTCCCTAATTAGGGATCCATATATCATTAGGGAATATGTAATCTATTTATAGATTTGGATACTACCTACTTTTATAACCATATTTGATGAGGATAGGGTCCTCCATTAAGGGTTTATTAGTCCCTTGACCTATAAATATCTTGTAGTGGAATGAGTCCCCATACATATTCGTTTGAGGTTTTGTGGGGTTGGCTTTGATGGATAACATGGAATTATGGATTTCTCTATATGATTTTTATTTTATATTAGAATTGTGAATTATAGGACCTAGTGTCACATGTATTTCATCTTAAATCATCTTAGGGTTTGTTTTCATGTATTCTGTGAACATATTCCTAGAGTGTGTTATCCTTTACCGTTGTGGTTATAAACTCACTAGATCATTTTCCCCTTCATGTTTTTATATTTTTATTGTGTGTGTATATATATATACTCAATCATATTTGTGTTTATAATCCCAATTGGTAGTGTCTCGTGGAGATGATGAAATGATTAGTGGTGAACTTGGTGGAAAAAATCTTGGTATCGTAGCATCTTAGTGATTCCATGATGTGAAAGTAGTATATGATGTTCATGTTTACTGTTAATTCACTACAAAGAACACTTCACCATAGTTTCTCTAGGATGGTTTTCTTCTAGGTTTGTTGGGTGTGTATTTTTTCCCTTTTTACATTATTTATTCTAAACTCATTCTCTCATGTGGATTTCTCATTTGTTTCATTCATTATATATTGATGTTTTTTTATTATCTATACAATATTATTATAACATATGTGGTGATATGGGTTTATGTATAGGTGTATTGGGCTATGTTCTACTATAATGTGTGATATGCCTGCTCAATGCTAGTCAGCATCCCATGGCCTATATTAGATTGGAAATTAGTGGAAACCATTCCTTACTATTTGTTTAGGAGGAGTTCAGTGGGTTACGTATTGATAAAATATATTTTCCTTGAAGATTTATTTTCTCTAGTTTCAAGAATAGAAATAATTATAATATATGTTTTTTGGTTGACCAAAGAAAATATGAAGTTGATCGAATCATTGTGAATTTGGAATTCTTGCATGGTGAGTTGGGGGTGGAATTATATATTGAACAAAGAAATGGATTCCTACATGAAAATAATAAATAAATTATGTTTAGGCCAAGATCTATATAGATGTTGTTCTATATGTGGTGATATTTTTAAAAAAATAAGTTTCCTTTAGAATTTGATACAATGTCTAAAGATGAAAAAATAGAGATGTTTATTTCAATTTTTGTTTTGTTTTATTCCATTTTCAATACATAAATCATGTTTAAACTCACATAAATTAATCATAATATGTGAGTAGATGGCTTTATGGACGTTTGGAATATTTTGAATGTATTTTGAGGTAGTATAGTGATTTTATGATGAATTTTAGAATTACTGTGATGAAGCATGATATTGGACTAATATGAAATTGTATGAGTCATATCACACTTAGAAAGACGAATTTTTGTATTGCATGTTAATAATATATAATTTTAATGACACAATAATAGTAAGTTTGTGCTTTATAAGAGTAATTCATAACATTATAAAGGTAAATATAGACTTAATTATAATCTTTGATGACTTAAAATGACTCATACTTACTTCAGAAGAGTATATGGGAACTTTGGAAGAGGCATTTCATGACTTCTGTGGAGTAAATCCCATGCTCAGAAGAGAGTTATTAATGTTTTTGAGGGTAAATATTCACTTTTGAATAATAAATTACCACTTCAAAAAAATCCAATACTAAGAAATGGTAAAATGTGATATAAAAGGCATCACTGCGTGAATTTATAACAATTATTACTTTTTTAATTTTTCTGATATCTTTTGAATGAAAATAAAAAATTCAAGATTAAATATTTTAAATAAATATATTATTTTATTTGATACTGGTGGTTAATGTTAATGATTTAATCATTAAAAATGAGATTTTTGATTTAATAAAAGTGATAAAAAAATATGTATAATGAAGAAGTCATTTTCTACGAATGCAAGAAGAAGTAATTTTGGAATAACCACTTATTCACATTGTATTGAGGGAGGACACACAAGTGGTGACCATGAATTAAATTAAAAATGAATAAATAATAATCCAAAATTGGATGAAGATGATTGGAAATAAATGAGAATAAGTTATTTAATTTAATTTTAATTTTAATTTCAAAATTTATAATGTTGTAGTTGTTTTTTTGGGTTAAAAATATGAACAAGGTAATTCATGGTGTGTGTGTGTGTATGGTGTGGATTATTTTTTATCTATTAAATAGAAATATTAAAGTAATGAGGGTATTAGAAAAATATTATTCTATAGAGAGAAAAGAGTGGTGAAAATATTAATTTATTGAATATCAAAATTGTGTAATGTGGAAAATGGTGCTGTGTAGAGTACAATTTTGACTGTAAAAGAGAATAAAAAAATTATATGGGGTAAGAGTAAGATATTAATTTCTATGAATGATATTATAATAAATATAATAGAATTAACACATTGGTTTGTGTCTGTGAACATCACAAAAATGATTTGTGGTGACTAAGAATACAATTAAGTGACGCATATTCTATCAGTGAATAAGAAGTGAAGCATATCATCATATTATGGGGAGAAAATAATCAGAGGTTAATTATAATATATACAATGACTATAAAAATCAATTTTAAATTTTATCAATAATATAATTAGTAGACAGTATAAATGATTATTCTTATATCAGGATTTTTTTAATTACCTTTCCCATTGTATCCATGATAATGATTCTAGGGGATCATGTGAACTCAGAGAAACCCAAACCACCCCAAGATCTAGGCTACCCATTTTGAGAGGTGAAACATATAAATCAACTTTCTCGGTTTATTACTTTTATTTGAGCATATGAGTTGTATAGTAAAATTTATCATTCTAAAAAGTGACATAGGTTTATATAATATATAATCATAAATACAATGAAAATAGGTATTTTTACATGATTTACCATCCCCCACCCCTTTTAGTAAACCTAGCTTGTCTATGTACATAAAAATTGTTATTAATAGACTTATTTATCCCCTTTGAACATCTATAAGTATGGATTCCATAAAATTAATTAATTTAATATAATTTATTTTTGAATTTTTTTCAAAAAAATATCTATAGTTCATGAATAAACTGCCAGTTTCAATTTTCTACAATGAAAATATAAAATTTCATAAATATAATGGTTATTCCTATATTTTATGGTAAAATATATCATATATGGGAAAAAATATTTCATTACCTTTTATCCATCAATTATGATGTCTTGTAAGCTGACACCCTATTTTTAAGTTACCCAAATGATATCAGTATATAAAAATAATCTTCCAAATTATGGATGTTCTCTAAATTTTTTTTTTCTATTATCTTTAAAATATTGTATTTATAATACTCCAATGAATAAAATTTTTAAATGGAATATGTGATAATTTGATAAATATCTATGAATAAAATACCAAGGTGAATTGAGAAAATTTATATATATAGAACTTAAAGTTTAAATACCGTGGAATTGATGGTGATGAAACTTTAGAAAAAAAATCATCACAAGGGTAAATGGTGATATGATCATGATAAAAGGCTCTCTTGAGATGTTATAGGATATTATAACTATTTAAAATATTTTAGAAATTTTAACTAAAAATTTTTATGCAAAATATTAAACTTTGGAAGATAGAGATATAGGTAATATTCCTTTTGATGACTTATAAAAAATTAGTATCTTATGAGATGATAAAAGAATATTTTCATGCATAAGGGAAAGTATAGAAATTAAATTTCCATAAAATCTCCAAAACCAAAAAGGTATATATAGAAGATTGATAAATATAATGCAAGTTAATTGAAAAAATAATGTCTCTTATTTATAAAAATATGAGAAGAGGCAATGGAATTTTCCTGGTAAATGATTCATTATATTTTTTTAAGTGTGGTTATATTAGACATGTTTTTTAAATTATATAGTTTTTGAATGTAGAATAAATTGTTGAAGATAAAGTTGAAAGACTAATAAGAACATTCCAGAAGAAAGTAATAAAGACTAAAAAGTATAAGTTCTCCTCTAAATGTAATTTAAGGGATTTATCTGAATAAAAATAGGTAAATTTATTATCGAAGTTTCATGATAGTTAAAATAGTGATGAAGATGATGAAGTATAAAACTTCTAGTGAATGTGATGATAATATTCTAATTTCTAAGCTAAATTAAGAATAATTCACTTTTATTTAAAATAGGAAATCTAGGAGTTATAATGATGCTGATATGAAATTTATGATAAAAAATAATTGAATTTATTTATTTTAAAAATATAAAATTTGGATAAGTTGGTCATAATTTGAAATAAAAATAGTTGATCTTATAATAAAAATAATGTTTTCCATGAAGTATAAAAATAAAATCTACTGAAATAGATGAACGATTTTAAGAGATTTATTAATTATTATATGACCTTAAAATTGTGATGGAATAATTAGAAAATATTAGGACAAAGTCCTTAATTTATTATAATAAAATATGAAAGAGACTAAAAATGAAGTGAACAATTTCATATTTAACATAAAAAATTATGTGTTGTAACTTATAGAAATATCTAAATAAAAATACATCTAAAAAGTTTCAAATAATGATGAGATACTTGATTATTAGATAATAAAGTATACAAAGGTTTTCAAAGATATTAAACATGATGTTGGAGATCTTGATAATAATTAAGTTAATAAGTCCATGATTGTGGAAGGATTAGGTGAATCCCAAAAGTATATAAATTCTCAAAACTCAAACATTAACCAAGAATTTAATACAACTGGTGATTCCAAAATTTCTCAAAAAAAAATATGTTAAGGAAGAATATTTTTGGAGTTCATAATAACATTAGTTCACAGAAATTAGGAAATATTGGTGACTCCACGATGATATTAGGATACGTATCAACTTATGGATAGCGTACAGTTTACCAAGGAAATAAATATTTCTATTGATTTTTTTTGGGTCTGTTGATTTTTTAATAATATAGAAAATATTTGTTTGTTAAATTAACAACATATTAATTATTCTAGTAGGTTTGGGTGGAAATAATTGAGGGAAACTCATGCCAATAAAAATATTAATGATCATAAACATATTTGGAATTCTCTACAGAAATTAGAGGATATGTTTCAGGTTCCTGAGGAAGTCTAAAGAATATGTGATCTGCCTATTCACCATACAAATGATTTCCTCATCCTTATAAAATCCTTGAGTATTATTATTTATAATACATAAAAACCATATATTATGAAGAGTAATGGTAAGTATAAATATTTTATTTTTTAATTTTTACATAAGATATCATGAAAATAATGTCCATGGATAATTGATAGTGGATACTCATACAATATAAAAGAAGATATAAATAAATTTAATAATTTTGATAATTTAAAGAAATTATTTTTTATATTTGATAATGTTCAATTACTCAAAATTAAAGGTGTTGGTTATGTAATAATTGAATAATGGAAGGTATAATTGAATAATGCATTATTTTCTGATGAGTTGATACACAATTTAATAAGTGTGTCTCAAATCAGTGATAAAAACAATAAAGTTGTATTTCATAAGAAGATATTTTTATTGAATAAAATATGTAATACTTATGTAATAACCCCTTTGTAACACTGTAGTGAATAATTACACACCATAAGTAACCTAGAATGAAATTTTAACAAAAGAGAGAAGAATCTGGAAGAATTAGAAGGTGATTAAAAAATTGAAAATATTTTTTTCATTTTTTTTAAATTTTAAATTCAAATTAGTAAATTGTATTGTAATGTTTTGGGATTTTAAATTATGAATACGTTATTTCATGTTGTATGTGCATAATTTGAATTATTTTTCTCTTTATTGAAAATAAAACATGATTCAAGGAAGGTGGGAATAATCAAAAGTATTATTCAATGGTTATAGAAGACAAGCTCTTACACTATTATAAATAATTGAAAAAAATCATTGGGGAAGATAGAATTGTGTGTCATGCACTTCACATATTAAAATTGAAGAAAAATAGGGTAAATAGATCATATGAATAGATTAATTGAAATAAGTTCAAGTAGAGGAAAATGTTATAAATAAAACATTTTTTGTGTATGTGATCATCATAATTTTGATATGTGGTGATGAAGAAGGCAATTAATTCACATATTTTCTAACAGTGAAGTAGAAGGAAGAGAGCACTTTATATTATCAGGAGACAATTTTCAAAGGTGAATGATAATACCTATCTCTACTATACAAGATAATGTTTTGTTTCAATGTAAACCTATCGAGTGACAAGAGTGATGATTATTTATATATCATGAGTTTAGGATATATCGTGATTTTTGGATCTATTATCAAGTTTCTAATGGATAATGTTATTTTGAAGTAATAAAAATGACACCAAGAACAATCCTGATCATTTTGATAGGTAAACCTTATATATTGAGTGTCCTCATTTACATAATTCATCGGTGTATGTTTGTTTTTCAGTGAGATTGATCACTGTAATAAGAAATGGAGGTTGAATTTATAATAATCCATAAAAGGAATGAAAACAGATATTGTTCATTGATTCACCCCCCACTCTAGTAATCCTACCATGCATTGGGGCACATCAATGTGTTTTGAAATTAAAAAAAAGATTCATATGGGTTTAATAAGACTATAAAATATTGGTATTACAATAAAAAACTATAATATGGATGATGTTCAAAATGGAAAAATTAAACAGAAATCTCAATGTCAAAGAAACATTGAAACCTCTTCTAATAGTTATTATTTATCTTGATGAAGTAATATTTGAAATTATGAAGATATTTTAGGAAAATAATTACCGATAAATTGAAGGAAATTTTTTTAATATAAATATATAAATATATGATATTCTTCTTGGGATTATAAATATTACGAAGATGTGATTTAACATTTATATCTCAAAAAAAGTTTCATATTAGTTATTAAAGTGGTTTGGATTGGAGAAATAAAAGGATGTGAGAAATACCATGGATGACTGAACTAAACATTAAAAGGATGATAAAGAAAAATTGAAACACCCATATTTTTAATGATATATTTTTCTTTAATAAATTTAATATCTTTGATAGATTATTTTACATGCAACACCGAGTTTAAACAAACTGTGATATACTATTATAATATTAATATTTAATGTGAAAGTTATCACCTTGACATTGTATTGGTGGGTGTGAATATTACTAACTAATTTAAAAAAATATTTTTTTTAGACATGTAAAAAATGATTTCATTATTTTTCAATTTGATATAAAGTAAAATTAAATCACTTAAAGGTAAAAAAAGAATTTTTTTTCAAAAAAATATTTTTTTGTGCACAATGTGTTTTTATTATAATCAATTAAATTAATACCTATTTTAAAATGATTTAAAAAATATATATTAAATTCAATAAAATTATTTAATATTCTTATACTATTATTTACATTGTATGGAATAAAGGTAAACTCAGTTTTATGGTAAAAATAAATTTTTTCAAAAAATAGATTTTATTGCATTTTCCCAATATTTTAAAAATAATTTCTAATATTAATATAAATTTAATCTAATAAAATTAGTTAAATATTTTAAATTATAATAATTAATATAATTTAATATTTTGAACTTTATCTTTATTCATAATTATTTTCAAAAATAGTGGAAATGTATTACCATTATTAAGGTTGAAGCATGTTTACCGGTGGTTAACCTAAGAGACGAGGTTTAAAATATCACAAAAACATTATTTAAGTTGATTTTATGTTTTTATTTTGTATTTATAATTCTTATATTCAAATATTTTTCATTTTGTATCCACTTTACATGATTAATTCATTATTATATTTTAATCATTCGAAAAATTCCCAGGGTGTCCTCCCCCTCTCTTATTAATGTTACCTCCTCTCATCTCTTTCTCTCATATAATGAGCCTTATATAAAATACTATCCATATCATAAACCCTTTCTAACATCCCTACCCATGTTATTATGGTCTAATATTGATCATAATACCTTTTTCAAGGCTTAATGTTCAATCCAAAGGATTCCTCTCAATGAAGATGTATAAATATTAACCATATACTTTCAATTTTATTAACACTTATAAATCCAATAAATACATGGTATAAATTATAAAATAATGACTTCAGTATATTAAATATACCAAATAGTTATTATGATAATGGATCTAAATAATCACAAACTGGGTTCACACATATCTAACATAACCTGGTTGGACACATAACATCAAGTGTCCCTCCCCGTGTGCCAGAGGTTGCCAACTAGTAGTGATGGTATATGGTGGTATAGTGGGGATATTATACCCTCTTGTTAAAGATGTATCATATTGGTATAAATTAGTTATAATCAATATAAATAGTAATACAAAACCAACATCATATTAATAAATCATCCAAAAGAAAGAAATAGGTTGAAACAGAATCAATATCATGTACAAAATGATTATCATGTCAGGTGATATACAAAAATAGAATAGGGGTATAGGAATATACATCATGCCATTCAAACATAAAAAAGGTAAAAAAATATATATCCAACCACATCGAGAGCATCATCTCTTTTCTCTGCTTCTATACCCCATTATAAGTAGATAATCAAGCATCCATAAACAGACACATCCCTTTGTCCCTACCTGTATCCATAAGATCTATTTGGGTACCAACTGGTGTCCTGAATATGGTATGACATATACTCAATATTCCAACACCAAAAACATATATAACTATCCATTCTATACATATTTTATGATCAATGTGTAGGTAATAATAACTTTATTACTATGTAATAAATAAATAACATCAGACTGGGTTCTTCACGAGACACCCAACTGATGCTACCTGCTTCGTCCTAAGTTTGTTGTCTCTAAAAATATGTCCCCATTCATGTATATTTATATAAGTATAATTTAAGTTTTTATATATGTCTCATATACCTATGTATTTTTATGTTCATATATATATATATATTAATAGTTAGGACCTGAGGTGTAAGCCTAAGGTATCCATACATACTTATAAGGTGTTTAATAACTATCATGACATATAAGTAAGGAGGTATAATATAGTTATCATAGAATTCAAGTATAAATCATGGATAAAACATAATAATGTTCTTTTTTCTTGGTGGATGCATCATTAGTTTTTAATTATTCGGCATCTTGGTCCCATACAAGGCACTCTATAAAAACAAACCTATGCATCACTTGAGGTTAACTATAAATCCCATCACCATAGTAGTCCTTATAAGGCATTCTGAATAATAAACCAAAGCATCAATCTCGTTATATTATATAGGTAAAACCCTCTAATCCATTACATGGTTTACCTCATAGGGAACTAGGTATCACTTGTGGCATCGTATAGAGACATTTCTAATAGAGCATATCCAACTTCATCCACTATTGAACCATTTATTTCTCATGGGTATAGTAAGTTCATCCTCTTAGTGAGCCCATAAAAGGTATTCCATAAAATAAATAACATATCTCCCCCAATGTGTCTCAATTCAATTACAATTTTTAATTATTAATCTCTATGATCTTGTCTAAGGTGTACATAATTTGTACCCTTCCATTAAAATCATCTTTGTGTAAAGGGAGGGTTATATCTATCATCAAACTGATACCATTCAAAGGATAAATTTTAGTTATGTTTGATAACTCATTTAATATGGTGTATTCAAGATACGACATGAAGGGTTCAGACCTACACATGGGGGATACCATTTCCATTTGGTTCAATTAAAAATATAATACATTCAAAAAGTGTAATTCAACCCACCATAGTTGGTTTTCCAACATAATTCCAAGGAATGAGCTTTATAAGACATTAGAGAAGAATCACCCTTTGGGGTGACTCATGTTGAGGTGTTCACCCTTCAATGTTGGTTCAAGAGTTGGTAGGATTGTACTAATCCTGGTAACATCATTTTACATAGTTATTTAGACATTTAAGAGGCGTTTCAGAATGCTTATAGTGTGTGGTATGATAGTGAACAATATAAAACAATGAGACCTTAGAAAAAAACAATACCACCTATATTTGGTTTATATACTAACCTTCATCCGTTATCGGAATTCGAATTAAATTATAATAGATAATGAAATAGATAAATGACCTATAAATATGTCATACTAGATTACACAAAAAAATAGTGTCCTATATGGGGAGATAAAAGAAGAAAAAAGTATGTGGAGTGTAGATCTTGCCAATACACATCCAATGCAACTGATGGTGATGAAATAAAATACCAGATGAAGATCTCATATTAAAGACAAAGTTGGAGGATGATGAATAGATCCTTCGGTTGGGAAAGGAGCTACACATGTGTAGGGATAAAAAAGTTAGAACCTTAAATTATGTCTTTGGAAATAGTCTTTTCACAAATTTTTAATAGGTATATGTTTTTTCTGTACAGTTTCCCAAACCATATTCCAAAACCATGTTTCATCACTAATTAAGTGGAATTAATGGTATGACCCCTTCCATACCATTGGAATGCCCTACATGGTTGTGTGGCCTAAGGTGAAGGGTTATAAAAAACCATGTTCCCAACTATAGTTTAATTAATTTCCAATAGGGTTGAGGTGAATGTTTATCACTAACCATGGGATAACTATATAGCTTAGTCTGTCTTTACAAAATTTGGAACTCCATGCTTTGAATGAGATTTGGACCCTCTTGAATTGCTACATTTCCTCATGAGAACATTACTATTATTAAAACAATGGATTTAAAGAGTATGTTAAGTATTTGTACATATTTCAAAAGTCTAGTATATTACAACCTCCCCTCCATAAAATAACACATATTAGAGTTTCCCTTTTTTGGGTGGTAAAACATAATATGAGAAATGTTTAGCCACTAATAATATATTCCAGCCTCTCTCTCCCAAGCCTCATCTAGTACATGATCATGTTTCCATAGAAACCATACTAGAGGAACTGTCCTACCTCAGAGATCCTTGATGCTTTAGTCAACAACATGTATCATTTTCTCTTAAAATTATTCATCTAACTCCAACTCACTATCAATTGGATCAAACAAATGAGATGGTCCTAGATAATTATAGAAATGTTTTGATACATAGAATATTCTGTTCATGGACAACTATCTCTGAGTTAAGTCAAACTAATAGACTATCGACCTAACTCACTACAGGATCTCAAAATGTCTAATGTAATTAAGAGAAAGCTTTACCTATATATAAATCCTTCTCTGACCAAATATAATAGAAACTCATATACAAAACCAATTTCTAACCTCGAACTCTAAAGGATGATGATGATGATTGGTATAAGAATTATTCTTGGACTAAGTTGTATGCATATTATTTTGAAAAAGATACACCTACTTTGAAGTATCATGAATGATACATGGTCCTTATTGTGCTAAATAACCTACCTTTATCTATTATAGTGGTAAATTGCATGGACTACGGTATAGGGACTCATAGGGAGCCATCTAAATAGTTTCCCAAAAGCTATTATTGTAGAAAAATTCGATGGTATTTAGGTGTACTTCCCAAGAACCTCAAAAATTTGGGATGAAAGCATGGATATTGTTCTCTAGATACATATCATATACTCAAATTATCCATCAGTACGAGGGTGGTATGTTTTACTCATATACACCTATGAACACAACACTTTCTATAACCCCTTCTAGAAACACAATGTAAACTGAGCTTCTCTATGTGATATGATAGAATGGGGAACACTGTGAAAGAATAGATTATCTATAATTTATATCCAACTAGAATCATCTACTCAAATGGAATCTTTTATAAGAATAAATTATGTGACCTCGGTAAACCTATCGACAATCACTCATACTGCATTATTTGATTGAGGGTATCTCAGAAAGCTCGTTACAAAATCCATGGTGACAACATCAAATTTCTACTCAGTAATTGATATAGTATATTTAATTCTTGTGGGATACTGGTTCTGTACCTTTACCTGGGGATATGTGGAACACCGAGGGATAAAACCTCTGATCTATCTCTTTATACCTAGCCACAAATACTGGCAATGTACATCATGGTACATCTTTGTAATGCCAGGGAGTACATCTAAAATAGAGGTATGAGAGTCCCACAACAATTCTTCTTGTATAAATATAGAAACATATAAGCCCCAATAAAAGTAAAAATCTTATCCTTGTTAAGAACCCAACCAGGTGGTGGGTACTCACCTGAGACACACTCCCTTTTGGACTAAACCCATGTTCTCTAAAAGATGTTTCATCTATACACATTTTAGAAGAGAGTACGTCACAACCAAAGTTTCTAAAAAAATATACACAAGATATTCTTATAACTCTCAGTGCATCTCATAAAATGGTCCATCAAATACCACTCAATATTGGCCTCATGGATGGCCAATGTCTGATTCTTCCATCTTAGTGTATTAGCTACTACATTTCCATTTCTTGGTTTATAAGTTAGATTAAAGTCAAATTACTGTAGATACTCTACCCACCAGAACTTCTAGAGATTCAATTAAATATTTATGGAAATTTATTTGTTACTTTTGTGGTCTATGTAAATAATAAACCACTCCTCCAATGGATAATTCCACCAATAATGTATGTGTGAACCATGGATTCTTACTGAAGTTCATGTGTAGTATAATCCCTCTCACGATGTATCAACTAGAGGGACCAGTGCACCCATATCAATCTCCCAACATCGAAGATCTTCTAGATATATTCTTGATGCAACACAAAAAATGCATATATTATTCCCATGATTGAAAGAATCAAGAATTTAAGTGAAGTCAGTCTCTCTTTAAACTCTTGAAATGTTTCCACAAAACCTTCAGAAAATAAAAAAATCACACCCTTTTTAGTTAATCCCATGATACGTCTTGCTATGTGTGATAATTATAGAATGAAAATCCAATAATTGGAATCTAACCAAAACAAATAAATTTTATCAAAGACTTTACCTGATTGTTCCAAATAAACCATATTTCTCACCTTCTCTAGTTCAATGGATAATCCTTCTTAAAATATTATGTGACTTAGGAAGTGAACTTTATCAATCCAAAAGAGTAATTTAGTCAGGTTAGACTAAATATGATTCTATTTTAGTGTATTCCAAACGAATCTAAATATGTTTTTCATGGCCATGTTGATTATATTAATACACTGAGATATCGTCCATGAAAACTACCACAAATAAATATTGATATAGGTGGAAAACCCAATTCATCAGGTCCATGAAAAATTATAGCACATTCATAAGACCAAAAAACATAACTAGATACTCTTATAAGTTGTTTCTACTGTGGAATTTCATATATGGTATGTATGGTGGTCTCACATGTTACTGAAAGCAGCATGAACTCAAATATATAATGTAGGAAACTGTTACTCCTTAGATCTAGTCAAAGAGTTATTCTATATGTGGTGGTGGATACCGGTTCTTGACTATAATCTAGTTCATCCAATGGTAATAAACAGAAAACCTAAGGTTCTCATCCCTTATCTTGGATAATAGAATAGGTAAGCCCCATGGTAAAGTACTATGTCATATATTTCCCTTAGATTCCAAATCCACTAGCTTCTTCTTAAATTAAGATAGCCCTATGGGTGTCATCCTATAAGGAGAAATGGAAACTGGTGCTATACTTGGAACTAGAACAATGGAAAACACAACCTCTCTCACTTGAGGTAGCCCAAAAAAAATTAGAGAAGACGCCCTTGAAATGATCCATAATATGAGGGAATTCCATACAACGAATCCATTAACCATTCATAAATAAAGTATCTATATATGATTTCACTCTTCTTATTCCACAATTCTTAGGTCTGGATTAACTCACCTGGACATCTCATTCACACTTAAAAATATAGTCATCATCCTTAGGTGTGTGGAAGACTCCCTTAGGCGATAGAAATCATCATGAAAATGATAAGGTACCAACTAGTCTATAACAAGTATGATATTAAAGCCTGAAAACTCGAGGAAAAAAGAAATCCCATAATAAAATATATCCACATATCCCAAGAGTGAACTCCTTGCATTGGAGTACAGTCTTCTATTAAAACTCCAATGGTGCTTCGAGAGTCATCATTATACTAAATTATTATATATCCAGCCCATGGATTCCCATAATTTCCACAGATATAAAATAATATGAAGTGCCTTTATCAAATAAGGAAGAAACTAATGTAGAGGCTACTATGAAAGCATATCAAACTATAGAAGGCCTTGTACCCTACTCCTTGTTATTAAGATGCACTATATATATATAGTAAGATCTGTATCCCTATGATGTAACCTAACTAACCTCGGAAGGTCCACTTAGTTGGAAGTGTACATATGATGTCTAGCTACTTCAACCATGACCACCTCCTCAGCCTAATAAGCTTTTAGTAGTATAACTCCTTGCCTAATGTGGATCTACTGATCCTATACCCAAATGAAAATTTGTTTCAAATCCCATATCACTAGTTAATTAAAGGAATATTCAGAAAAAATACTAAATGTGTCCCATCTTTCCAAAATATCAGCACTCAAATGTGTCCCTGATACTCTAAGAATTCTTATCTCCCACCCTACCACATAGGTGACAAGCCACATAACTGTCAGTGCATGTCATCTGACTAGGACATTCCTCTTATGTAGACTCAAATAGATATTTAATTTCTCTAGACAAACCACCTCCCTATCTCAATGATGAAACACCCTAAATCACACTACAAGATTACCTTGGGTTTCACTTATTGATAAGGTCATATTTTACTATATAAAAAGCTATAGTCCACTGGAATACATTCAACTATGATAAAATGGTGTATGTAAGCCCATCAATAAACCATATCATTGTCATCAACTTGTCATCATAATTCTTCTGTGTGAGATGATAAATCTTTTTAAAATAATATGAATACTCCATCACTTATATAGAACACTTTTTTTATATGTATAAATTCCCTAGAATGGTATATTCCTAGCATTTGAGGGAAAAGTTAGTCAAAGAATACTGTCTAAAATTACACCCAGGCTATACCTTGATGTCGATCAACCTTATTAAAAACATACCACTAGGTATTAGTATAACCGTGAATCTGATAAGTAATAAGATTTACCAACCACTCTATAGGTGTCACCAAATTCTTAAAGATAGATAACATGGCCTCTATCCATGATTCAGCAACCTGAGGACTTCCATCCCCCAAAAATGTGGGAGTATGATTTTAATATAATTATCATGTAATCTATTCCATATTAGGGGAGGGTCACAGAGATCCCTAGATATAGTACATGAAGCATAGAAAAATCTCTCTCAAAATATATTATCATCATTCAGTTCAAGAATATCAAGTTCCTCAGGTTTCACTATAGGAGGTAATATTGGTTGGTAAGTTCCCACCATCTCTGAAGCACAATCCTCTCCATCCTCCTGGCACACGACTCTAGGAATTCATGTCGGTATTGTTCTACAATTTCCTAATACAAACCTCATATAATATTTAAATACATATAGGACCATGATAGTATAATAATATCGGTACATAGTCCTCCCATACAAAAGGTACACTTATCTACATACTCCTAAATCAAGGACTACGTGTAAAGAAACATCATAAGGATTAAAAGAGACACTTCATTCTACCCACTACTAAGGTTGGGTCAAGTTCAAGATCTCACATTACGCAATAGAGGTCCCAATATTTGTATTTTCAATTGAAAGTTATAGAGAAAAACACCCTTTAATTTTTAATTGGAATCCCCATTTAATGATGAGAATTATCATTTAAGAATTAAATTTAGTTAAGTTTATATTCACTTATGTATATAGATATCATGGTCCAGTTATATGAGCCACCATTCCCAAGGTATAAAATCATAAGATTTATAAAAAACAATTGATGTGTCATGTAACCATGATCTGACCCTACCATCTAGTATCAGGATATAAAGGGTACTATAAAATTATTTGATTAAGTAAATTATAATTCCCAAATTATATAGTTACATGATTAACTAATTTCAATTGGATTCCATGAAATCAAAATAATCTAACGTTTCTGCCCATGTAAAAAGTGGTTCATGGCTCAAACATGACATAACTATTTAATTAAGGTTCCACCATCAAATTATATGGGAAAACACTATTTAGGTTGATGAAGACACATTAATTAACACAATTATTTTATCCCTATAAGAAATGTGGTCACATTTTCAAATAAAAATATCAATTCCCTTACAAATATCACGGGTAATACATGCAATGTATTAAATAGGATACACCTATATGACATGGAGAAATTTATGACATGTGAAGTATAAAGTTCCTTTAATAAGGAAAGATATGATATCTTCTTATTATACCAGACCAAAGAAAAAACGAATCCCATAACAATAATATCATTAATAACACCACAAAACTTATGCATGACCTAGCGGTGAAATCAATACAACTATATTAGACACAATTCAAATAGAAATAACATATCCTAGGTTATATGTATTTTCAAAATATGTGGGTAAGTTACTCCTTGTAATATGATTATTACCTATTTCCAATGAATTCATACTATATTGTCTAATAAAAAAATAGAATGATAAAAGGAAATATGGCCTCTGATACTACTTTGTATTATTCTGAACCCGGTTCACTCATATGTAACCAAACCTAGTTCACCACATGACCTATAGCATGTCTCCTCATATGCCAGATTCCAAAAACTAATAGTACATGTCTAAAATGGTATGGTGGGTAAATTATACCCACGTGTTCAAAGCGTAGCATCACATTATACTATATTTATAAGTAGTGAAAATAGTTACAAATAACCAACAACGGATTAATAAATATTTCAGATAAAATAAACATGATGGAATGGAATCAATATCATATGAAAAATGATTATCATGTTAGGTTATATACCAAAAGGTAAAAGGGGTACATGCATAAACATCATGTTATACAAAAAATAAAAAAATCCAAAACTGTCTCCACTAGCATCATGAGAATAATATTATTCCTCTACTCAAGTACTCAATCCTAAGTAGAAAATCAGGCATCCATGGGTTGATTCTTCCCTTTTTCCATACTTGCATCTATAAGATCTATTCAGGTACCAAATGGTAGCCTGAACAAGTTGTGATATATACTTAGTATGACACCACCAATGGATTCTTGGACTATCTAGTCTGTTCATATAATATGAGAAGTGTGCAAATAATAATAATTTTAAGATATAATAGTAAATAAATCACATGAGATCTGGTTCCCCATGAGATACTCTAAAAACACTACCTACTTCAACTTAAGTCAAATGTCTATGAATAGTTGTCACCCTATATTGATATTTATATAAGTATAAGGTTATTTATATATATGAATCATATATATATGTATATGTATATGTGCATATATATTGATATGTAGTAATATTCAGGATTTGAGGCATAAGCCCAAGGTATTTGTATATACTTATATGGGGTTTCAAAACTCTCATGGAATGCAACCATGGAGGTATAATAGGGTTGTTTTAAAAATAAAGTATAAATCATGGACCTAACACAAGAATTTTATTTTTCTTTGAGGATACATCCTTTGTTTTTATTTATTTGGTATTCTGGGGCTGTCTAAGGAACTTTGTAAAAAGGATCCCAAGAATTTTTCCAAGTGCACTATGAAACCCTTCATCATAGGTGTCTGTTTGAATAATTCCGTATAGGGAACCCAAGTATCACTGTTTGAATATTATATTGATAATACCATCTTATCATGTCCCTTGTATACCATATAGGGAACCTAGTATCACTCCTGGAATTGTATATAAACTTTTCCTACCAACATCATCCAATGTAATCTATATGGGAACCATGTATCACTCTTGGTTAAAGTAAAGGTATCTACCTGGTGAGGCCATCCATGTTATTCTATAAAAGAGACCATGTATTTCCCCTATCATGTTGTAATTCAATTAAAATTTCTAATTGTTAATATCTACAATCCTTTCAAAGTAATCATTAAACAATACCATTGTTTTACCCTCAGATTCATGTAAAAGAATGGTCATAGAAAGAATCATACTCATACCATTAAAACAATACACTTTTTGATGTTTTCCAATCCATTTAATATGGTTAATTCATGGTATGAATTGAATTATGAGGTCGAATACACGTGGCCTACCATTTTTCATTAGTTCAACTGAAAATATAATACATTTTCAATGGTTAATTCAAAACACCTCAGTTAGTGGTCAAATTTAATTCCAAGGCATGAGGATCTTGGGGACTTAAGTAAGGAATGCCCATTGGGGTTGATCCTATCAATTTATTCATACTATGGAGTTTATTTTTGGGTTTTTAGGACTATATTAAGCATAAAAACATCATTTTATTTAGTTATTTATACATGTATTAGGTGTCATCATAAGGGTATGTCGTGAGGTATAATGGTTCACCATATAAAACAATGTGACTTTAGGTAAACATAACTTGACCACCGAAAATAGGTCGGTAGATGAGCCCTCATATTTTATCATCTTCATATTCAATATAGAATTGATGAAAATGATGAAATAGACAAATTCCCAAAAAAAATAGGGCATATTAACTTTCAAAAAAAGTACAGCGAAAATGTTGAGATAAATGATGAAAGGAATGAAGTGAAGTGAATATATTATTGATACACATTCAATGAAACTAATGAAGATTAAAGCAAACATCAGATGAAGATCCTTGCTCAAATCCTAGGTTTTATGTGGATTCTGATATCCCAGAGCTAGGAGAAGACTTGAACATGAGTGGGAAAGAAAAATAAGGGATATGTATTAAATTATGCAATGTAAAAATGGTATTTTCACATATTTTTAAGATAAATGATATTTTTCGACATGGTTTTCCAAAATATGTTCCTAAACCATGTGTTATCACTAGTTAAATGAAACTAAGGGTGTGGCCCTAGGTGTACGGTTTGGAACACATGTGTGGAACCACATTTCCCACTAGAAATCCCTACATCACCGTGTGGCCTAAGGTTCTTGGTTATAACTAGTTTTGAACACCTATATTGTTTAATAAATCACCAACATGTTTAAGTGTCATGGTATTCAATAACTAAGAGCTAACTCTGTGACTTGGTCTATCTTTCTAAAATTTGGATCTTGTGGCTCTAAACGTGCCTTAGACCCTACTGAACAACTCCATAACCTCTTATGAACATTCATAACATAATACAAGACATTTTTAATATTAAATTATTTATCCATACCTTTTCAAAAAATCTGATACTTTGCATGATAAACCATTTTCGACATCCTTTCTATCAAATGGGTAATGAATGTATCCCTTGTGAGTACTTGTGGACTACCACCTCCACGTAGCAATACGATTCATTTTCTATTAGCATCATTCATGGTTGATTATTATGATGGAATAAATGTTCATATATGATATTTAGGGAATAATTATACTTTATGAACTATAATATCTTATCTACCTTCTTAATTTCCTTTTATTATAAAATAATAGTGTCGCTCATGTGTACGTGTGGACTACCACCTCCACATAGTGATGTGAATCATTTTTAATCAAAAATTTATATTAATAATTATTAAACTGTATATGATGAATAAATAAGATACTTATGTAATTATTAATACTCTGTATAAAATGAAAGTGTGGTGAAGGTTATAGTACAGGATCCATTAAACCAAATCTTGCATGTAAGATAGATGAGTTTCCAACCAGATGATTATTTTAATAAAGAAATTATTAATAGTAAAATAAATATAAATTAAAAAATAATTATACATAGTAAGTTATATATGAATTTGGTTTTGAAATATATTTATAATAAATATATATTTATTATATATAAAATTTAAATGTATAGGAAGCATTATGGAACATGAGGTAATTTATTTATGATTGAATCTCATTTTAATATAGATTGTTCATGTGTTAATTTCCATTAAAGATAGTTATATTTACAATATTCTTATAACCCAATATATTTTCTTATCCTATATCAATTTATGTAGTTTTTTTGAATTAGTAAAACTTTTTTCTCATTTTTACCTAGAATGATTGATAAAATGTTTTCAAAGAAAATATGAATTTATTTCTTCTCTAATCGATGAAATTTTTCTTCCACGTCTATACTCTTAAAAAATATCAAGATTCAAAAATATACATTAAATTTAAAAAAATATTTTCACTAAGTTTAATATTTTTTTAAAAGGTTTAAAATGAATCTTTTTAAGGAAATTTATTCTCAAAAAGTTATTTTTTGGATTTTTACAAAAGTTTGTATGGAATATTTTCTTTTAACATATCTAACAATAAATATTTTTTTCACAATCATAAATGTTATTTTATATGAATCATTATCTACTTTGTTTATTTTTTATTCTCAAAGAAAATGATTTTTTCAAGATTTTAGGAATTTTTAATTAAAATTTTATCAAAGGAAAAAAAAAATTCTTCTGCTTTCAAAGAATTGTCCAATTGATCTTTTAAATATATTTTTCATCTGTGTCAATATATTTTAAGGATTATTATGCTTCAATAGGTATATGATCATTTGATACCATACACTTTTGTTCTTTTGATATGTTATGATAATGATGATTTATGTGTGATTATATGAAACTTGTTTCCCTCCCACTGGTTAATTATGTTATGATGAAACCATCAATAAAACCATTTCTTTTCTATAGTTTATACTATGATAAAATTATGAAATGTTCATAAAATCGGTTTCATTAAATGGACTATGATATGATAATATGATGAGTGTTTTATGATATTTTGGTACACATATGTATGGTTTTTATTATGTAATTTATGGGAGAAAAATTATATAGCCCTCTAGTATAATGGGTAAAGATAGATATCTCATGAGATATTAATGACAGAAATGAGGAGTGAATACTATTTAGTAAGGGATTGTTTTTAATAAGATAGTCTTGGGAGTGAACCTTCACTATGGAAATGATGGAATGTGGAGTGAACCCAATTCACTTTGAAAGCCTTTAGAAAAAATCTGTGACTTACGAAATGATTTTATATGCTAATTTGTATGCCAAAAAATTAGGACTTATTATTATGATATAATCACACGGATGATGATTGATTATTGATGATTCCAAAAACTTATGACCCAAATATTTTTAATAAAATATCATGATTCCATGATTTATGATTTATGATCTTTGAAATATTAGGAATAATATTTTAATTTATGATATTGCTCTCATACCCTTATCCTTAAATTATTCCCACTCGTGATCATTTATTTATATGTTTTTTTACCTTAATTGAGCATCTATTCTCAATGATTCTTATGTTTATTTTCCATGAGATATGATGAATAGTTTAAAGTCAGGTATGTATAGGAAGTTTAATATTTGATATGATCTTTGTGAGAGATGTTGAATATCATTCATTAAATAAGTTTATTTTTTATATTTCCTCAAATAACTCAAAACCATTATATTTTAGGGGAATTATTTTTGATGAAATGTACTGAATATTCATCTAAACTAATTTAATATATATATATATATGAAATTATCTGGTTAACTAATTTGTTATCTAAGTTGGGTTTAATAAATATTTTGAAATGAGGATTATATAAATTTTTTGAAACCCCTGGGGTTATTCTAAGTATATGATAACAATGTGAAGATTTTGTAATATAGAGATTGTGTGATTTTATGATTAAATATTTCTCTATTTAGATATTGGATATTGGATGTGGCTATGGAGAAGATGAACCTAGGGATAACACCTCTAAAATGGGTGGATTGGGTATTAACTCGGTCGTTACAATTGTACGATGAGGGGTCCATGGACTGCACAATTGGCTAGGAACTCTAGGGAGATATTCTTTAGTTAGTTCACATTCTCTTTATAAACTATTATGATTAATTAGAGGATAAAACATATGAAAACTGATGATAAAATATTGTGATATTATATGAACATAATGTGTCATGGGTTTAAATAATGTTTCATAATTTAAGATATCATAATAATGATTTTTATAAGCATATAATTATTTACACTTAGTATTAATCTTTAATGTTCATGAAAACCATTTTAGTTTTAGTATGTAAATAAATATATAATTATGTGATTGAGGGAGTGGAAGGAATGGTAAAATATTGAAGTATATTATTTGATATTTTTCATATAAATCCTATTATCTCAAATGGTTGGTGAGAAACTCAATATCAAAGATAGAGCTACTATTTTGTATTTTGTTGAATTATTTCCTAAATAAATTCCCAATATTCTCCCAAATTAAAAAGTTATTTTTTTAATATAATTTATACCTAGTCTTAGACCTATATCAAAAAATCCAAATAGATTTCAACACATTAAGTTGCAATAATTATATAAGAAACTCTATGATAGTTCTGATAAGGGACACACAAAACCTTATGTTTCAATATGATGTGTACCTTTTCATTTGTTAAGATTTAATAATAGTCAATGCATCTTTTCATTGATTATAAATAAATTAATATGATCACTATTAAGAATCGGTATCTTCTACACCATTTTAATGATTTGATTGATCAATTATGGGAAGCTTAATACTTCTCCAAGATCAAAATTCATTCTTAATATCATCAAGTGAAGTTAAAGAAAGAGTATATATTCAATACCACCTTCTATATGAGGTATGGTAATTATGAATTTATTGTTATTCCATTTTTACTTTACAATGTTGTCTCTATCTTTATGGATCTAATGAATAGAATATTTAGATATTACTTTGGTCAGTTTTTTGGTGCTCTTTATAGATGATATTTTAACATATTTAATGAGAAAGGAAGATCATGAAGATGATTTCAGAATCGTTATAATCACCCTAATAAAGTATAAGTTGTTTCATAAATTTACCAATTGTCAATTTTTGATACAAAAAGTCACATTATTAGGTCATATAATTTAGTGTTAGTGTATATTAGTAGATCCTTTAAAATGAACGTTATTGAACAATAGTCTTGACCAACCATGGTAACCGAGATCCAAAGTTTTCTATGGTTCTAAATATAATACTAAAATGTTTCGAAATATTAATAATTGAAATCTAATCCAATTAGAAATTTTATTAGTAAAGGATCTATGTTCTTTATGACTAATGAATATGAGAAACTTTTATAGGAACTAAAATAAGGTTGATCGGTGCACCTAAACATACACTACCATGTATTTGAGAAATATTTTTAATAATTATTGATGAATAAATTAAGGTAATTGGATGCATCTTCATATATAATGATATATTGATAGCTTATTCCTCACTCCAATGGAAAATTTAAGAGAAAAAGTACCCGACTCATGATATGGAGTTAACAAGAGTACCTTTTAAACTTAAAATATACAAGAATTATCGTTATAGTGTAATATGTGATATATATATATATACTGATTATAAAATTTTGTACAATATTTTCACATAGAAATAGTTGAATTTTATCCAAAAGAGATGGATGGTGTTTACTAATCTTATGACTACTTAATACACTACCACCTTCAGAATGCAAGCTTGGTGGATGATGCTCTATGTCAGAAAGACCATCATACCTTTTACATTATGAGGATTGAAAGAGATATATTATTTATGTATTTTTAGAATTAGGATATTTAAAAAATGAGGAAATGGAACAAATCATAGCTTTCTCAAATTAATTTCCAATTATTCATCCATATGAGGATTAAAGAGGTGAAAAAGGAGGATGTTGAACTTTAGAAGAAGATAAGAAATGTTACAGAGTTTATACATGTTCTTGATGGAATGATATGTTTCAATAATGATATATGTTTCCCATAAATAACACACAAGATGATTTAGTTATTGTATAAGGCCCATAGTTTAACATTCTCTGTTAATCCCCAATGTATTAAGATATGTATAGATTTAAAAGAGTATTTTAGTTGGCATAACATGAAAATGGTTATTGTAGAATATGTAAATTAATGCTTGGTATTAAAATAGTCTATGTATATGGGATAAAATTATAACGATATATTCCAACCATTACCCATACCATAATAGAAATGGGAAAACATTACTTTGTATTTTTTTCATCGGACTCCCCAAAACATATAAAGGGAACAATGTTATTTGGGTTTTAGTGCATCAGATTATGAAATAAGTGTATTTAATTGCCATAAAATATTATTTATCTCTTTATCATCTTCACAAGATATATATTAAGGAAATTTTAAGTCTACATGGAGTACCAAATTCTATTTTAACTGATCATGGTCTAAGGTTTACCTTGATGTTTTGTAGAAGTCATCGGCAGGATCTAGATATAGAGTTGAGTTTCAGTAATTCATATCATACTTAGATGGATGGTAAGTATAATAGGACCATTAAAACCCTAGAAACAATTTAAAGATAATTTATAATCTATTCCAAATGTGTTTTTGATCAACACCTTCCTTTGGTGTAATTTTCATATAATAATATCTTTCACTCGAGAATTCAGATGGATCCTTATGAAGGATTATTTGGTAGAATGTGAAGAACTCTAATGTTTTAGGATTAATATAGAGAAATAAATGTATTGGTATTTAATCTATTATATGATAGGAAATATAATCTTATATCCATTAAACATTATATCAAGGCGGTGTAGAGTTGAATGAATAGTTATTCTGCCAATCATCGGTGAGATCTGGAATTTAAAGTTGGTGAAAAGTTATTCTTGTGAATATATCCTTTGAATAAGGTTATGATATATGGAAATAAGGTAATTTTTACCCCTATATAAATCATTCCCTTAAAAAATTTTGATCATGTCGGGATGGTATCTTATCACATTCCCCCACCACCAAATCTCTCTCAACTTCAAAATGAATTTTATGTATCTCTCTTAAGGAAGTATATACTTGATGCTTCACATATACTGAAATCAAATGTCATACCATTGAATAATAATCTCTCTTTTTAGGAGAAACTTTTTGATATTTCAAATCAAATTGAGAAATTGACTAGGGACAATACCACTAACCTATTAAATTATTTTTTCTGAAACCATAATGTTGAGGATGCTACATTAAAACCAGATCATGTGATTAGGCAGAAGTAACCTTTGTTTTTTATAACAAATTTATCTATTTTTATGGAAAATTTCATATAAGGGGGTAAAATGTAAAACCCTAAAATTTTAATATATATATTTATCATTAATAAATACAATATCTTTGATAACTTTATTTACATGTAACACTAAGTTTAAAAGAACTACAATATACTATTAAAATATTATTATTTAATGTGATATTTAACACATATATGTTGGATTCGAGGTTATGAAAAATAATGAATAAATTATGAAAATATATTTTTTATACATATATACAATAAATTCATTTTTTATTAATTTTTTATAAATGAAAATAAAATCACATGAATGTAAAATGATATTGTTTCCTAAAAAAGTATGTCTCTAAGGACAATGTGTTTTCATCTTAATAAATTAAATTAATCTTTATTAATGAATGATTTTAATAAAAAAAATTATATAATATATTCAATCAATTATTTTAACATTCATATAATAGTTTTTACATGGAAATAAATGAAAATAAACATGGTTTTATGAATAAAATTAAATTTTTCTAAAAACTATTTTCATTGTGTTTTGTGTGATTATGTTAAATTTAATTTCAACCACATAAAGAAATTTAATTTTTTAAAATGGATTCCAAATTTTTAATTTTAATAATTAATATTATTTAATAAGTAAAACTTTTTTTTGTTATAGATAATTGTAAAAACGAAAAAAATGTGATACCACGGTAAAGGTTAAAATGGGTTTATCAGGGGTATCCTATGAGATAAGTTTAAAATATCACAAAAAAAAATTATTTTTTTAAGGTTATTTATACTTTATCGTTATTATATTTTAAGCTTCAAAATTTTGGAGCCACACTACATGTTAAATTCATTATTATATTTTAATCATTTAAAATTTTCCAGGTGTTTTGTTTCCATCCCTTACAAAAGGATGTTTCCTTTTCTTTCTTTATAAAACATCATGATCCATATACATCAAACAATATCTTCCCTACTAACTTTTCAAAATCCTTCCTCACATCCTTGTGGTCCATTATTGATCATAATAATATCATTTCAAGGATTAAGTTGTAATCCAAATGAGGTTTCTTAATGAAGGGGTATAACTATTAACCGATTACATTCAATTTTAATTATTATTTTACCACCAATAAATGTATGGAATCCATTATAAAATATTTACTTTATAACCTTAAATATAATAAATTTTTATTATGATTTTTTATAAACCATTTTCAATCTTTGTTCCATCAAATGGGAAATAAAAGTATCATTCGTTAGTATATGTGGACTATCACGTCCATATAGAGACATGATTCATTTTCCATGGTGATCATTAATAGATTTTTATTATGATTTTTATAATTTTTAAATTATATATTTATTAAATAATTTTGTTTTAATAAATATATTATATTTTATACTATTAAAACTTTCTATCTCTTAGAAAATGATAACATCGCTCGTGTGTACGTGTGGACAACCATTTACACAAGACGGTGTGATTTTTTTTCATCACTAATTTATATGAATAATTATAAAATTTTATATAATGAATAAAATTATATTTAATTCATGATTAATATTATTTTGATTATGGAACCATGGATTATGTGCAATCACCACAACCGTCAAACTAGTACATGCATGGAAAATAAACTCGTTTTCACCCAAGTGTTTATTTTAATATAGAAATTATTAAGAAAATATAATTCGAGATTATAAAGGAATTATAAACATAAATTCATGTATGAATATAGTTCAAGAATAATTTTATAATAAATATAAATTTATTATATAGGACATTGTAATGAGTATGAATCAAGACCAAACCTGAGGTAAGGCATTTATGTTTCAATATTATTTTAATTGAGATTGTTTATTCTTGAATTACTATTAAGCTAAATTATATAGATATTTTCCTTCAAACCCCATATATTTTAAAATATTCTATTTATTTTTTGAGGTAAAATTATAGAGAATATGTTTTCAAAGAAAACCCAACCTTATTTTTACTTTGGTCAAAGAATATTTTATTCCATGTGGAAAATCAGAAAAACTGTTTTATGAAATTTATTACTTATACATAAGATATTAAAAAGTTAATTCACATTTTCCTTGAAATTATTTTGAAATGATTAAAAAGGAATATTTCTACAAAAAATAAAAAATAATTCATTTTTTAATTTTTAAAAAGTGTGAATGGGATGTTTTCTTTTAATATATGTTGAATGATAATATTTTCCTGCTATCATGCCAGTATTTTCATCGAATATTACTTTGAAAGTTTCTTTAGTTATTTTCAAGGAAAATGATATTCTAAATATTCTAGGAATTTTTACATAAACTTTTATCAAAGTAAATGAATATTTTTTCATGTGTTCAAAGAAATGTATAAATGATATTTACGAGTTATTTTTTATCATTTTCAACATCCTTTAAGGATTTTATGAATTTCTAGGGATACAATCATATGATACCATCCAAATTTTACTGATATATGACTTATGGTGATAATTATTTAAGGATGTCTCTATAAAGAACATTATTTTCTAATGGGTTAATTAAGTTATAATGAAACCTTTATGAAACCCATTTCTTTTCCAAGGGTTATGATATGAATAAATGATGAAATGTTTATGAAACAAGTTTCCTTTCCATGAGTTATTATATGATGATATGATGAATGTTTTGTGATCTTTTGAAACACATGTATCTTATTTTCATTGTGTTATGGGTAGACCAATAAATATATATCCCTATAAAGAATTGGGAAAATATGTATATGTCATGAGATAATAATGGCTGGAATGGGAGTGAACTCGATTCAGTTATGGAATCTTTCTAATAAGATAGTGAAAAACTCTAATATTGTGATATGTACTTCTAATTTAAATAAATATAATATTTGAAAAATTGTGATACATGAAAGATCAAACTAAAATGAATATTTATAGTTTATTGAAATAATTTTTTATAATGAAACATAAACACTAATATATTATGAGGTCTCAAAATGAAACAACATGGAGGAAAAATAGTAGAGTAAATGCCAATATATAAAAAATACCAAAAATATGAAATATTTTTCTTTATTATTATCCATGAAGATTTTGGGATTAACTATGACTATATAAACAAGGTTAATAACTAGGAATATAACAAACTTTATCATAGATAGGTAAATGAATAAAATATTCAAGCCAGAAAGGCAATATATAAGAATATAATATGACCATTATATATATAGTAGTTGGAAACATAGTTGTTATATATATATACAAAGTATATATATATATATATTAGGTATATTTAAAATAAATTTTATGGAAATGAGTATCAGATCCTTTGAAGGAAAAATTGATATTTTCAATAAAACTGTTTTTTTTTGCATAGTGTATTTTTTATCATAATATATTAAATTTTAAACTACTGATAAATGATTTTAATGAAATATTAAGATTATATATAATTAAATTTAATTTATTTTTTTTATTTGTAAAGGAATGAGAATAAGGTCATTATATCTTTCAAAAATACATTTTCTTAACAAATATATTTTATTGTGTTTTGTGTACGGATATTATAATTAATTTCTGAAAAATTTAAATATTTTCTTTTTAAAAAACTATCATTTTAGAAATCATAATACAAATAATATCATAAGGTGAACTTTTTGGAGATCTCAAAAATGATTATTTTTTTAGTGAATAATGAAAAATACTAATTTTATTAAAAACTATTATATCATTTCAACTATATAAAGAGTAATATTTTATTTTTTATGTTATTTTTAGAATTTAACTATTAAATTTTAATTAATACTGGTATAATTAATTTTATTTAAATTATAATTATGTTTAATTGTGGTATAAAAACCTTTTCATACTTAAAAATTCATTTTTCTAGAAAATAATTTTTGTCGCATTTTGTGTGTTTTTTTAAAAGTAATTTCTTCCACAAAGAGAAATTGAATTTGAAAAATTATATTCCATACATGGAATCATAATTTATAAATTTTTTAATGAAGCTAATTTCATTTTTTTCATCAAGAATATTAACATTCATAAAAAAGTGTGTCGCCACTTTAAAAGGGAAAATCTAGATAAGTTCGATTAAAACTATGTGATAAGGATATAAATCTAATCCTAATTCTTATTTGATGAATTTATTTTGATCCTTATCACCATTTATTCTAAATTTACTTGATTATGGGAAGAATTACCTTTAAAAGTACGCAATAATATTTATGTATTTCAAAAATTTCATGGTGTGTCATTGCCCTCACTTATCAAAGGATACCCCCACTTCTATCTTATCTACACTTAAAGAGGCTATTATCTTAGAACAAACTATTAAAATTCCTTCCTAAAATCCCTCTACATGTGTTATAGGCCCTAGTTTTATCATAATATGCATCTTATTTGTCCCAAGGTCTAATCCTAAAGAGGTTGTCCGATGAAATGGTAAGGTACTTAACTGGTTGTATTTTTTTATTTAATGTTTAATATCCTTAAAAAATCTCTTAAGTATTCAAATATAATAAAATAAGTAACTCCAATATATTGATATGTTATTGTTGTCATGGAATAACCTTTATTATTCTCCTTATCTATCAAATGGTAAATAAATCTATCATTCATTGTTATGTTCATGTTAACACCTCAATAATTGAGGTAATTATTTTTCCATCACTACCTATCACTGATCATTACTAGGATGTATTATATATATATATTATAATGTAATTATAATTATTAAAAGGTAATATATCATATTTTTTCATACATTTCCATTTAATTAAAAATGATAATGTCATTTGTGAAAATGTCTAGATTTCCACCTCTATGAAGCGATGTGCTTTTTTTCAATACCAAATCACATTCATGTTATATATAAGAATATTAAATACAAGTAATAATTTATTTATGATATATTAATAATTAAAAAAAGATAATAATATTCATATTCCATCATTTTCATTATAAAATGGTAACATTAAAGAGGCATATGTACAGACGCCCATCTCAATGTTTCAATATAATTCATTTCTCATAACCACCTTGAATAGTTTGCATAACAACCCAATATTTTAATAGAAAAAAATTATTTATATCATATATGACACACAACACAATGTTAAAA
This sequence comes from Viscum album, assembly GCA_963277665.1. Taxonomy (NCBI): domain Eukaryota; kingdom Viridiplantae; phylum Streptophyta; class Magnoliopsida; order Santalales; family Viscaceae; genus Viscum; species Viscum album. Next base: position 137,005,611 of record OY728162.1, read on the forward strand.
GGAACCTTGAAATATTATTATTTAATTTAATTGTTATAACCTAGTCGTTGAATTGGGGGTATGAATAGGATTAACCTCATTATTAAATATATATAAAAGGCTGACTCAATACAAAAATGTTGATTAATGTTTTTTAAACAAGCACTCAATTTTCATTAAATTAATTTTATTCTTCAAAAATACATTTTCTTCAAGATTATTTTTATTTATTTTTATAAGTGAATATTATAATTATTTTAAATAAATTTTAGAAATTTTGTTCGGTTAAATAATATCATTTTTTACATCATCACATCTGAATTTTCATAGGTTTACATTTTTGATTTTTTCTAAAAATATTGATTTTTCAAAAAAAAAATAAGAATATATTTTATTTTCAAAACACTTTTTCAAAAAAATTGGGAAACCAATAAAATCCAGAAAAAAGATTGATTTTTTAGTAAATAGTTAAATATAATGATTTTTGTAAAAAATATATTTGTTTTACTTGAAAAATATTATTATTATTTTAATTTTATCTTGAATTTAGATAATAATACATTTAATATAATAATTTAAATATAAACTATCTAATTATTTACATAGGAATCATATTTTTATATGATTATGGTATAATTTTATTTTGGGCCATAAAACTTAATTTTCTAAAAACTCTTTTTCATTATGTTTTATAAATTTTTATTCAAAGTAATTTTCATCAATTTTTTGAATTTAACCTTATGAATTGGAATTAATTATTCTATTATTAAATTCAAATTCATCCTAAGATGAATTTTTGATATTTTTAAAACTAAAAATGTAAAAAATTTATGAACTGCAGTATCTTTTATGATATCTATATGAAATAAATATGATATAAAAATTTTAGATAATATTTTATGGTTAATATATGGTAATATAATGAAATAATACTAAAAAATGGAAATTATAAAAATTATAATTTATTTCATGATAAATATGAAAATCATTTTCAGTGTTGATAGAATTCTTACACAATACTAGAAAAGTCCAATTTAGAGTTCTAAAGATAAATTTTGGGAAGGAACATGTCGTTTCACAACAAGGTTAATAATTATATAGTATTATTCAAAATATTGTTGATATATTTTAATTTTGGAGTTATATAACGAGTTAATTATCCAAATTCTTATGAAATTCTTGTATAAGAATAAAAATGTCAAAATAACATATTAAATATGTTATTATGGAATATACGTGAGTATACATATATTGAATGAATATAAAATTTTTTCATCCAAAAATTAAATTATTTTTAAAATGTAAATTTATATTTAATATTTAGTAATTAAATAACACCTTAAATAATTACACAATGCCAACACGATGTTTGTGCAAAAAGTAGAAAAATATTTAATATGATTTTAAAGGCTTTAAAAGTAATATTTTTTGGGTGAGTTATAGTGACCCTAAAATTTTATAGATATATATAATATTAACAATTTTTTAATTTTTATATTTTAATTAAATTATTTAATTGATGAAATTAAAGTCAAACTAAATTCATTGTGTCAAAAATTGCATTAATGATATTTTGTAATGAAATATATTTTATTAAGTGATTTAAATTTCCTAAAATTATGGTTTTAAATAAATTTAATGGTATATGGTTTAATATTTCAACAATTATTAATTTATGGGTCACTTATCCTTTTTTATTAACTTTCTTGACCACTAAAATATATAAAAACTTAATATAATAGAAATTCCCAAAATTGTTAATAATGTGTTAAAACCAAGTGATTTTGGTGAAAACATCAACTAAACAGGTAAATAAATTATTATTTGAGATTATTTCTACTCATAATCATCATATATTTTCAATATATCAATTTTTCAAATTTTATTATAAGACTAATTTATATTTATTTTATAAATTATGTAATTTAAAATGTGCCCCTTCCCTCACTTATGAAAGGGAACCATCTCTTCTCTATTTATCAAACCATTTAAGTAATATATTTTAGAAAATAACTCTCCATGTACCTTTCAAAAATCCCTAACCTCATTCTATAAGTCTTATTCTTCCATAATATCATCCTCAGTGGGCTTAAGGAGTAAATAAAAGAGGTTTTATGAAAAATTCATATAGTTTTTAAATGAATGTTTTAGTTTTATTTTTTATTCTACCAATTTCATATCTTATTTAACCATAATAAAATATTTATGTAATTATATTACATATACTGAGATTTTATTTTGTTAATTTCGCAACCTATATCCATCTCTTCTTCAATAAAATGGGAAATGAAACCATGGTTAGTGTGTATGGCAGACTACCACCTCGTGAACCGATGTAATTCGTTTTCGATCACCACCTCAAAAGGATATTTATATGATGAATTTAAATTATATATATGATATTCATAAAATTTTGTTCAAAATTTGAAGATAATATGGCATCTATTTTCTTGGCATTACGTTCATTGCAAAATGATAATGTCGTTCATATATATATTTAGATTATCAGCTCTAAGAAGCGATGTGATTTTCTTTTTTCCACCACATCATATAGATGGTATGTATAAGTTTACATAAATATGTAAAATGATATTTATGATATATTAATAATTATGTAATTATAAAATAATACTCACCTTATTTATCACATATTCGTTGAAAAACAAAAAATGTTACTCATGTCTATTTATGAAGAACTGTCTCTAGGATTGTAACATAATTAATTTTTTTAACCATATTTACTGGTTGGTTTTAAATTTATATTTGAAAATTTATGTAACACACCCAAATTTTATAAGATATATTATTTTTAATTTATTTCATATCTTTTGTTATATGCTACACTAAGATTATCTTACGCTATACACAACACCGTATTAGCTTCCAGTATACGCAACACTAATCTTGGATCGTGTTACACACAATTTCAAGTTTTTTTGTTAGAACTTACTCCCCATAACATTGAGTGTATATATATATATATTCAATGTATAATTGAAATATGGTTGGATTCTATTATATGCAACAATAAATGAATTTTTCACTACATGCAACCCTGACTTGGCTTGCATTACATGCAATCGCGACCTTCCATGATAGCGGGTGTTGTATGCAATATCGAGTTTCACTAAACGACATATTATTATAATATTATTATGAAATAGCCATTATGTATAGTAATACCCACTTTGTGAAATTTTATTTTTCAAAATGGACTTCATTTTTGGATTCAGAATATCGAAATTATCCTATGGTGAATTTTTGGTATTTTTCTAAAAACATTCAATTCTTGATGAATAGTGAAATCACTGGGTTACTATTTAAAAACAGACTTTTTATTTAAATAATTATTTATTTTATTTAAATTTATTTTAGGTAAAAATTGATATATAATACCTATATAAGTTATATTAATTCATTGGAGTCATTTTATAATAATTTTAGATATATTAAAATTTTATTGAACTTTTCAGCCCCTTTTACCCACCTCCTAGGAGAGTTTTAAAATTTACATAAAACTTAATTTTACCGCTTTGTGAGTGGAATTTTGAAAATCTGAGACACACGGTTAATATCAAGGAGTAAAATTTGGTTCAATAAGATAAAAATAATTTTTTATGAATAGTAACTTTTTACTTTTATTTACCACGGTTAAAAGTAAATAGGGTAATTAAGAGTAAAACATGGTATTATTATTACCCTAACACATGTCATAATTCTATTGAATAAGTTTAATTCGACCAAAAACAACCTTAGAAATAAACAATGACCATTTAGGTCCACTTGGATTAGATTAGGACGTTTATTATTAATTTATTTAAAGATGGGTTAAAATAGTTAAAATCAATGTTTAATAAGTAATCATTTTTAATATAGGGTTATACATAAGATAAATTCGACTATAAATATTCATTAGAAATATAAAACTATTTCCTACATAATGGAATTTTATTTACAATTTTTATACATTAAATAATTTAATTTATTTATGACACAATGATGATGCAGAAATTACCTTATTAATGAAATATTAACATAATTGATGTTATAAATACGCAAATAAATGTAATTTTAGTCTTTTAATAAATTATACTAATTTTCTAGGTTAATATGACATTTTAGTATTTATTTAATTAACTTTTTTTGAACTAATCATGCTTTTATGATTTTCAAAAAAATAAATTACCAAATAGTGTCAAAATTGACATAATTTAGTTTTAAAAAAAATATTATATTTTTAATTGTTATTTTATTCCTAGAAATCTATGGTTCAGAAAAATGACAAAGATAACGATATATATATTAATAATGAACAAATTTGGGTTTTTTTGGCTTGTTAGAGTAAATTTATTAACCATATAGTGTAAGAAAACAAGAAGACACAATAAAAGTTAAATTATTTAACTTAGTGTTAAATCTAAATGATAAGGTTAAATAGTAACTTAAACTTGTATAAAACCAATTTTTTGAGAGTATTTAGACCCATACCCTCGTTAGATTCTAAATAAATCAATTTGGAGCTATTATAAACCGAATATGACTTTATTATAAAATAATATTTTAAGTTTTTCCAAAGGTGCCCCTCTCCTCCCTTATAAAAAGGGCACCCATTCCCTCTTCTCTTCGCACCCTTTTGAGCCTCGAAGCTCATCCAACCCCTGATAATTTCTCTTCTCAAACTCTCTAGTTACATAATAGATGTTCTGGTCTTCTCAAAAAACCAACTCTATTTCCCTAAGAAGAAGTTTAAAGGAGGTGCATCGAGGAAGAGGTAATCTCTTCTACCGACTCTTTCAAGTTTCTTTCTTCTTCTATTTCCTCTTAATTAGTTTATTAATTATAAATTAATAACATAAGTATTAATTATATACTAATATGTTATTATAAATATGAAACAACCCTATTTCACCTTCTATCCATCCTACGGAAAACAAAATCACCGCGCGTGCGTACGTACGGATTATTGTCTCCACGCCGTAGTGTGATCAGTTTTTCCACCACCACCTTACTTGTATGGGTATAATGGTATAAAGAATAACTGTATATAATTATTATAACATCATACTTATTCTATGATATCATATCATCTACTCCAATACCATTCAATAAATATAGGAATGATATCATCGCTCGTGCGTACGTACAGATTACCGTCTCCACGACGCGATGAGATTCATTTTCCTTGTTAACAATTCAAGAATGATTATAAAGTATATATAATAAGTAATAATGAAATATATGACATAATAATTCTACTGGATTTATGTATATATATATATATATATATATATGTATTCCATCTACTTAATTACATTCAATTCAATAAGGAAACGAAAAACAACATTCATGTGTACGTACGGCCTACCGTCTCCATGAACGGTATATTTCTTTCCATTTATCAATATATTATATATATGTATATTCTGAATATATATATTATATATAAATCATGTTTTACATTCTGTAATTAAGTAAATCAGGATATAAGTAATAATATCAAGAACAACAAGTCGAAACACGTACGATAAATGAAACGATTTTACCAAAACGCTGGTTTAACATTGAATTTACAAAAGAACTGGTAATATAGAGACATAAGTGAAAAATATATGATATTATTACAATTAATATGATTCTATAATAAGTAAATGGCATTATTTAAATCATTATATAGGAGGTTCAGATATATACGAATCATATCGGACATAAGGTTAGGGATAACTTTTCCAATCTCATTTTTATCCAAGATTGTTTATTCGTAAGTATTTACTGGGGTTATATTTATCATCCATGTCCATGTTTTCTCAAAATGTTTTCATAAAATTTTTACTATTATTAAATGTATGTTTAAATTCATTTTTACCCATTTTTTACTTTTACTACGATGATTGGAAGGAATCTTTTTTTTTTACTATACAATGTACTTTTTGACTTTTCTGGCAAAAGTACGAGAAGAATGGTATTTTTAACTGATACGACATGAATGGATTTTTACAGTTTCATAACACCTTATTTTCATGAAGCTTATTCTACAATATTTCATAAAAATTTTCAACAAAATCCACTTATTTTAAAATTTCATGGCATTTACTGAAAATTAAATAATTTTGAATAAGAAATGATAGTTTTCTCAAGAATTTATTTCAAGTGTTTTATCAAAACCATTTTCCATCTAAGATGACATTATTTCATATGTGTATGTTTCAAGTATAATTTCTCAATGATTTACATGGTTTCACTTCTCTTATTATTAAATTATATCCATTTGTTTTGTATGGATTATGTTATGATGGGATGATGTTTATGAAACCCATTTTATTCATTGGGTTATGATGAATGATTTATGTTTATGTTGTGGCACACATAATAATGATTTAATTATGAAATGGGTGGGACCTATATCACCCTCTAATTCATTAGGTAAAGATTTATATCTAATGAGATAGACATGGCTGGAACGGTAAGTTAATCCGGTCTAGTGATACAGGACTGGAACGAGGAGTGAACTTCATTTAGAAAGGGACTTTGTCCACTAAGATGGTCTTGGCAGTAATGCCTTGGCTACTATGGAAATCATATCATGTGCTTAATGGTTTTCCACAATTAAATTTTTTATTCCCATGCTATTCTATCATGATTGATGTTCCTTTATGATCTATGCCTTATGCACTGCTAAGATTTAGGTCATGTTCATGTTTTTACATTCAAATGTTCATGGATTGTTTTATGTTCTCTATGTTTACCCTTACTGAGCATTTGAGCACACACTTTTTATGTTTTCTTTTCCCCATGATATAAAGAAAGGTTTTAGGTAAGAAAACCAAAAAGGGGAAGATATGTATGGGAGATGTTGAAGATCTTTCACCATGATTAGAAGATTGTGTTCCGAGTTTCCAAAGACACTAAACTATTACGATATTTGAGAGTCTGTTTTTGTCATGTATTAAGTATTCCGAAAAAGTAATGTAATGTCTATGTATGTCAAGCTTTGGGTCTCTACAGTTGGTATCAGAGTGAAGTTTTAATCAACCTTTGGAATATTGGATGTGAAAACTTTAGTGAAATCCCTAGAGATATTTCTAAGGTATGTCTAGGTATTTCCCTAAGGATAAGTATACATATAGGTTATAGTCCTAGAATTATGGTAACGATCTTAGAATTTAACCTAAGATGTTATATATTTATGGTACTCCCCCATGATTATGATTTTTTCTCTCACACAATTCTTTTGGGATTTTATAAAATGGCTAGAAATAGGAAGATTCAAGATAATGGAGGATATGATGGACAATGGAATGATATTCCTCATGATCAACCAAATGAAATAGGATTTGGAAGTCCAAAATTGTTATTATTCCTAATCCGAAATCTCATAATATGATAAATAATCTCAACTTTGGTAAGTTTCTTAACTCAACTAATAAGAGAAAGATGGAGTTTCATGATGATCATAGAGGAAAGAAAGTTCAATTTTCATCATGTAAATCATGTGGTAAGAGGCATCAGGGAGAATGTTTCAAAGGAACTGGAAGATGATTTGTGTGTGGAAAAGAAGGACACAAAGCCAGTAATTGTAAAGGAAAAGTTTCATTTAACACCATGGATTAGGATAATGGTATTTCTAAGACATCAAAAATGGTTAAATGTTTTTAATTAGGAATGTACTGGCATTATGCAAACCAATGCTCAAAGGGAATATTTCATGAAGAGAATCAGCATGGTCATATGGGTAGTATTTATGTTGATGATGATGAAGAGACTACAAACGACACATGAGATGAAAGAAATGATGAAGATCAGTCATTGGTTTACGAAGGTAGTGGAAGGATTGTATGTTTATTAATAGTTTTTTTGTATATGTAATTAAATGGTACTATGGAATAAAGAATCATCTAAGGATTGTTACACTATTGTATTTCCTTGAGTTTTTGAAAGTATATGATGAATGGTACCGGTATCCATGAAAGGTTATTCAAATATTTTTGGAAGGTAGATGATATGTGCATAATGAAAGTATAGGGAGATAATGAGATGTTTGATAGTATTAATGAGCTCATGACTGGTATTACTACAAAGTGATATCTTGGTTTGAGTATATAGAAATTTTTGGATTTTGGTATGTGGAAAGGGTTAACTTTTGATAGCATTAATGTTTTCAATAATGTTCAATGGGTATTAATTTTTCAAGAGAATACATGATTAAGGTATTCAGATATTTAGAATCTGACCAACAGGATATATCTTATGATATATGGGATATAAATGATGGTATTCACATGCTTAGTATATGACCTCTCAAGTAATATTTTTCTTTATACTATGAGATTGGACAGAAGTATTTTGGATAAGCCTAAAGATTGGAATGGATTAAGTTAGACATCAGATAGTATTGTTTAAGGCTATAAATTTATCTATTATTCCTGGAATGTTATAATAGTATAGTTTTAGAAAAAAGACAACCTTCAGGACGGGAAACAACCCATCGCGTCGGACAAGGTTGGGGGGATATCGAACCCACAACCAAAGTGCTATAGGCCTTTATCACCTACCATTGGACTACAGGAAGTCCCTGGTTGTTAGAAACTAGTTTTATTATATTAAGTGGTATGATAGATGAAGTATAAGTCCATTTTTGGAATCATATATGATTAACCTCGTTATAGATGAACTTATGTATATTTGATAACATTTTCTAATCTTTTTTGAGACAGATGGAATGACCCATCATTCTATCGCATGATCTGCTTACACTTCATGGAAGAAAAATTCAACTTCATTTCTTTAAGAGATGAAGTGTAAATTGTTTAAGGCATGAACAACGGTGAGATTATACTGAAATAAAGTATGTATTTCTTCTAAGTCAAATTCTTCTACTTTAGGGAAATGATCTTGAAAACCAAAAATGTTGTCCTAGTGTCCATATATCCGATGAATAAGATGGTACCTTAAATCATCACAAATATATGGCTTTGTGATTGTTGGATTTTTCATATCCATGTTCTCTACCACTCTCTATCAGAATATGATGGTTAGGTTTCTCTTCCATATCCATATTTTCACCTATGTTATTCTATGTGGAAACCCAGTGATTCGTTAATTTGGGTAACCGTTACGTTTCATACATTAGTTTTTAAAATTATGATTTAGTATTCCTTTTTACGATGTGGGTTTCTATTAAAGAAATTTTCAAGTAGTAAACGATTTATAACCCCGAAAAATTTCGAGGGTGAAATTCATTTTAAGGGGGGTAGAATGTAACACCCCCAGATTTTATAAGATATATTCTTTTTAACTTCTTTCATATCTTGTGTTATATGCTACACCAATATTATCTTGCGCTATAAGCAACACCGTATTAGCTTGCAGTATACACAACACTAATCTTGGATCATGTTACACACAATTTCAAGTTTGTTTGATAGAAGTTACTCTCCATAATATTGAGTGTATATATATATATTCAATGTATAAATGATATATGGTTAGATTCTATTATATGAAACAACAAAATAATCTTGCACTACATGTAACCCTGACTTGTCTTGCATTACACACAATCGTGACCTTCCGTGATAGCGTGTGTTGTATACAATACCGAGTTTCACTAAAAGAGATATTATTATAATATTATTATGAACTATCCGTTATGAATAGTAATACCCACATTTTGAAATTTTATTTCTCAAAATGGAGTACATTTTTGGATTCGGAATATCAAAATTAGCCTAGGGTGATTTTTTTGTATTTTTCTGAAAACTTTCAATTTTTGATGAATAGTGAAAACACTGGGTTACTATTTAAAAACTGACTTTTTATTTAAATAATTATTTATTTTATTTAAATATATTTTAGGTAAAAATTTATTAATAATACCTATATAAGTTCTATGTAATTCATTGGAGTCATTTTATAATAATTTTAGATATATAAAAATTTTATTGAACTTTTCACCGTCTTATACCCACCTCCTGGGAGAGTTTGAAAATTTACATAAAACATAATTTTACCGCTTCTGTGATGTAATTTAAAAAAACCAAGAGACACTATTAATATCAAGGAGTAAAATGTGGTTCAATAAGATAAAAATAGCTTTTTGTGAATAGTAACTTTTTACTTTTATTTACCACGGTTAAAAGTAAATAGGGTAATTAAGAGTAAAAAATGGTATTATTATTACCCTAAGACATGTCATAATTCTATTGGATAAGTTTAATTCGAACAAAAACAACCTTATGAATACAATATGACCATTTAGGTCCACTTGGATTAGATTAGGACATTTATTATTAATTTATTTAAAGAAGGGATAAAATAGTTAAAATCAAAGTTTAATAACTAAATCATTTTTAATATAGGGTTATACATAAGATAAATTCGACTATAAATATTAATTAGAAAGATAAATATATTTCCTACATAATGGTACTTTATTTTAAAAATTTAGACATTAAATAATATAATTTATTTATGACATAATGATGATGCAGTAATTGCCTTATTAATGAAATATTAACATAATTGATGTTATAAATACCCAAATAAATTTTATTTTAGAATTTTAATGAATTACACTAACTTTATAGGTTAATATGACAAATTATTATTTATTCAATTAACTTTTTTAGAACTAATCATGCTGTTATGATTTTCACAAAAATAAATTACCAAATAGTGTCAAAATTGACATAAAATACTTTTTAAAACAAATATTATGTTATTAATTGTTAGTTTATTCCTAAAAATCTAAGGATAGGAAAAATGATTTAGATAAGGAAATATATATTAAAAATGAACCACTTGGGGTTCGTTTGGCTTGTTATAGTATGTTTGTTAACCATATTGTGTAAGAAAACAAGAAGACACGTTAAAAGTTAAATTATTTAACTTAGTGTTAAATCTAAATGATAAGGTTAAAATAGTAACCTAAACTTGTCTAAAACCTATTGGCTGAGATTATTTCGACCCATACCCACTTTATCTTCTAAATAAATCAATTTAGAGCTATTATAAACCGAATATGACTTTATTATAAAATAATATTTTAAGTGTTTTCCAAAGGTGCCCCTCTCCTCCCTTATAAAAAGAGCACCCCTTCCCTCTTCTCTTCACACCCTTTTGAGACTTTAAGCTCATCCAAACCCTAAAAATTACTCTTCTAAACCTTTATAGTAACATCATAGAGGTTATGGTCTTCTCAAAAGACCAACTCTAGTGCTCTAAGAAGAAGTTTAAAGGAGGTGCGTCGAGGAAAAGGTAATCTCTTCTACCGACTCTTTCAAGTTTCTTTCTTCTTATACTTCCTCTTCATTAGTTGTTTCATTATAAAGTAATAACATAAGTATTACTTATATACTTATATATTATTATAAATATGAAACAACACTATTTCACCTTCTATCCATCCTACGGAAAACGTAATCACCACGCGTGCGTTCGTACGGAATATCGTCTCCACGCCGTAGTGTAATCAGTTTTTCCACCACCACCTTACTTGGATGGGTATAATGGTATAAAGAATAACTATATATAATTATTATAACATCATACTGATTCTATGATATTATATCATATACTCTAATACCATTCAATAAATATGGTAACGATATCATCGCTTGTGCGTACCTACGGATTACTGTCTCCATGACGCGATGAGATTCATTTTCCATGTTAACAATTCAAAAATTATTATAAAGTATATATAACAAGTAATAATGAAATATATGACATAATAATGCTAATTTATTTATGTATATATATATGTATGTATTTCATCTACTTAATTTCATTTAATTCAATAAGGAAACGAAAAACAGCGTTCATGCGTACGTACGGCCTATCGTCTCCATGAACGGTGTATTTCTTTCCATTTATCGATCTATTATATATATTTATATTATGAATATATATATTTTATATAAATCAATTTTTACTTTCTGGAATTATGTAAATCAGGATATAATTAATAATATCAAGAACAACAAGTCGAAACACGTAAGATAAATGAAATGATTTTACCAAAACGCTGCTTTAACATGGAATTTACAAAAGAACGGGTAATATAAAGTCATAAGTGAACCATATATGATATCATAACAATTAATAAGATTCTGTAATAAGTAAATGACATTATTTAAATCATTATACATGAGGTTCAGATACATATAAATCATATCGGACATAAGGTAAGGGATAACTTTTTCATTCTCATTTTTATCCGAGATTGTTTATTCATAAGTATTTACTGGGGCTATATTTGTCATCCATGTCCATGTTTTCTCAAAATGATTTTATAAAATGTTTACTATTATTACGTGTATGTTTAAAGTCATTTTTAACCTTTTTTTACTTTTACTATGATGAATGTATGGAATCTTTCTTTCGTTTACCATACAATGTACTTTTTGACTTTTCCGGCCAAATGATGAGAAGAAATTTTTTTTTTAACTTATACGGCATGAACGGATTTTTACGGTTTCATAACACCTTATTTTCATGAAGATTAATCTAAAATATTTCATTACTATTTTCATCAAAATACTCTTCTTTTAAAATTTCATGGCATTTTGTTAAAAAAATGATTTTGAATAAGAAAGGATATTTTTCTCACGAATTTATTTCAAGTCTTTTATCAAAACCGTTTTCCATCTAAGATGAAATTATTTCATATGTGTATGTTTCAAGTATAATTTCTCTATGATTTACATGGTTTCACTTCTCTTATGATGAAATGATATCCATTTGTTTTATATGGATTATGTTATGATGGGATGACGTTTATGAAACCCATTTTATTCTTTGGGTTAGGATGAATGATTTATTTTTATGTTGTGGCGCACATAAGAATGATTTAATTATGAGATGGGTGGGACCTATATCTCCCTCCAATTCATTGGGTAAAGATTTATATCTCATGAGATAGACATGGATGGAATGGTAAGTTAATTCGGTTCAGTGATACAGGACTGGAATGAGGAGTGAACTCGATTTAGAAAGGGACTTTGTCCACTAAGATGGTCTTGGCAGTAATGCCTTGGCTACTATGGAAATCATATCATGTGCTTAATGGTTTTCCAAAATTACATGTTTTATTCCCATGCTATTATATCATGATTGATGTTCCTTTAGGATCTATTCCTTATGTACTACTAAGATTTATGTCATGATCATGTTTTTACATTCAAATGATTATGGATTGTTTTAGGTTCTCTATGTTTACCCATACTGAGCATTTGAGCTCACCCTTTTTATGTTTTCTTTTCCCCGTGATATAAAGAATGGTTTTAGGTAAGAAGACCAAAAGGGGAATATCTTTATGGGATATGTATAGATCTTTCACCATAATTAGAGAATTACGTTCCGAGTTTCCAAAGACACTAAACTAATACGATCTTTGGGCATCTATTTTTGCCATGTATTAAGTATTCAGAAAAAGTAATGTAATTTCCATGTACGTCAAGCTTTGTGTCTCTAAAATATAAATATTATAAATATTTTATTTTTTTATTTTGGATACGGTGTAGTAATTGCCACTTTGACTATAGTAAATTTTCTAAATTCATTTTCACCACATGAGCAGAATTTTGTTTAAACATATGATGTGAACTTAACTAATAAAGAGAGTATATATATAATGGTAATAAGTAAAATAAAAATGAATAATAAACATGAAAAGTTTTATATACATAAAATATAATTAACATAATTTTATTATTCTTGAGGATTAATAACATATGTGATGACTCGAACTCAAGGTAATGAACACTTTAACTTAAAACCCTCATTTTGAATGTTTTAAATATTTATTTCATAAATATTTTTCTTCTATGTCCATTTTTTTAAATATATTTTTTACATGTATTTAAAATTTAAATATCTGAATTATGTAGAGAATTTCATGGCTCTTTAACTTTGTGTTGATGGTTTTCAAAAGTAATATTTGTATGTATTTTTACGATGCGCTTTGACTTTTCTTTTAAAAGAAAAAAATAATGTTATATTTTAACAAATATGGTATATATAGATTTCCCCACCATAATAACCAATATTTGATATTTTTATTCCTTTATAATATTATATGTTTTCTTAAAAAATCCCCCATCCCTTTATTCAGGATTATTTAGTTTTGAAAATTGGAGGTTTAAGGAAGGAGATATATTGATATATGAAAATGTTTTTCTTATGGTTTAAAAAATATATTTTTATGATTTTGATGACGGAAATTCAAAATTTTATCTCTTTTTTTCATTTTATGAATTTTATGGTCCTTAGAAGTTTTTTATGATCGAGTGATCTCGATATATATCTCAAATGCATTGGATAATGATTATGTTCTATGAAGAATTATGTTAAAAGTTGAATGTATTTTTTTATTCCCCTTATAAGGTATCTTGTGAGGGTTCTATGAAGATTATTCTCCAAAGAAACCTACAATAATTTCCTATGATTTATGTTGACTTTTAATGTAAATAATATTATCTAAGTTGGTAAGATAATGATGTTTTATTTTAATGGAATTATTATTCCCTTTTGGGTAAAAAGGTATATTTTTTAGTACAAAACATGGGTTATCATGTTTTCTATGAGACCCTAATGATTTTTTATTTTTCATTAATATTTCCAATAAATTGTTTTATGAAAAAATGGATATTAGATTTGATTTTATGAGTAATTAAATTATAATTTAAGCTTGATGTTATTTATGTTAAAGGAAAACTTTATTTTATGATCTCATGGTTTTAAAATAGACTAAAAAGTGTCTTTCCTATTTTTTATGTTCCTTACTAATATTTTATATAATATAATGTTTTTAAATGTTTTTTATAGGGTATATGGATGAGTAAGAAAAATAATAACTAAATTTTAAATTCATCAAGATTTTTCATGAAATGAAAACATGCTTCCTTTTAGAAAACATATATTGTGGTAAATATGGAAATTGATTGGTTGTTCTAAACATGCAGAATATGGGATAGTTACAAAAGAGTTATGGAAAAACTGTTAAAAAATTAAAAATTAAAAATATATTATAGATTGAAAGAAAATTAATTTCTGAATTAAAACTAAATATTATGTAATATTTTAAGTTTGTGTCCTTATATTTTTCATTGGAAGAAATTATTAGATAAATTTTGAGTTTTAGAATAATTTAGTGATAAAATTGGGGATAAATATAAGGTAAGTATCACATCATCATGTTTTTTTAAAGTATATATTGTGTGACATCCTCAAAATTAAATCATTGTATAGATACAGGCAGGTGGATGTAGATGTGGCATAGATTCACCAAGGGGTAAATACTCTAAAATGGGTGGATTATTTATTAACATGATCATAATCAATATAGAATGAGGGTCCTAATACATCACACCTAGGTAGATAATCCCATGGTATAATGATTTTTCTAATTCACATTCTCTTTATAAACCATTATAAAAATGAGAGGATATAACCTATAGAATCCTATGATAATCCAAAGGGATATGGGATAGCCTTAAATTTTCATTGGTTGATAAGTATGAATTTTATCATAGGTTTAATGGTATAGATACATATTTTGTGTTTTTGTCTGATAGTAATACATTGAGAGACATTTATTGAGATTTTATAGGTGTTTTATGTATATGTAAACACTATGTTTAACATGTGAAAATGTTATTTTAGGAAGAATTTATTTACATATTTTGGACATAAGTTTAACATTATTGATAACTTTTTGGGATTATATGATATTTTTTGTTGTGTTAATTAAAAATTATTTAAATTTGGTAACATATGTTTCATCGTATAGATAACTATGGGATTGGAAAGTTATTTGGTGACTAAGTTATAAGTGTTATTTTATATGAATATCACTGTATTTTTTGGGAATATCATATAATTATGGTAAATATAATATTATTAGATGGGATGGGATTTTATTTGATGAATAAATATTTAATTATCATTTTCATATATTATATTAATGTATATTTATGGATTTTCAGGTTATTTATGGAAATGATTAGTATATTTTTAAAATTAAATGATTAGATCACAAACCTTTTTGGGTATATAGCTTTATGAGTAACTAATGATGTTTGGAGGTAAATATTAAACTAATATTATAAGAATATGATAACAAATACTTCTTACTATTATTTTTTGAACTTAGTAAAAAATATTTTTAAATAATTTTAAGGTTAGTTATTTATTGAATTATCTATATTGAACTTTGGTTATTATTGTTGAGGATTTTGGGATTAATTTTTTATTTCTTAATATCAAAGTTTATTCATTTTTGGAGTTATCTTATCGTGTTATAATGTTTTTGGTTTTGTATAATGTCTAATAATTTAATGACTATCTTTTTATCCATTTGTGTATATTTTAATCAGTTGGACGTTGATTTTGATCATTTCTTTAGGACTAAAATATTAAACTTGAATACTCATAATTTAAGGAAAAATATGATATTGAGGTAAAAAAAATTTAAATGGTGAAATTATAATTTTTAAGTAAGTATATTTAATTTATTTTATAATATATATGGTAAAGGAATTCCTCAGCACTAAGAAAAGGATCTCAAAGGTATTATCATATTACCATTATTTTTAATTAATCCATTGTATTTTTTTCACCTCATTGATTTAAGATTTTATAGTCATTTAATTTCTCATGATCATTCAATTTCATGTGATCAATGTTCTTTACCAATCTATATCCTCTTTAAGAAATAACATTTTTCCTCTATTTCTATATTTTCACATTCCATTAATGGTCTCCTACCTAGAAACATAGTTTTGTGTTATTACAGATGACATTCATATTACCATATCCTTATTTTCAAAAGGATGTTCTCTTAACCCATTTTACAATTTGGGTTGATTATCCACTGAAATATTCTAATATTAATTTATTATATTTTAATATTAAAGTATTTCAATGTCCATAAATTCTAGTTTTAGTGCATTTTATTATTTTAATCTCAGATCATATTATTTTTCAATTCTTGTTTAAAGTGTGTCAAGTTAGGTCCAATTAATCATAATATTGTGTAATTAAAAAATTTCATTACATTAATTTTATATTTTGGGATATTATTTATCACTTTGTGTGTAAATATTTTATTTTAGGATCAATTGATTAATCACAATGGAAGATAAACATATTTTTCCATGGATATAGAAATTTATTATCATAACATAATGGGTTCTAGGCCCAACAAATAAAAGTGGAGCCCAAAATTCAAGACCAATGAAGATAGAATTTTAAATTTAGATAGATATAATTATATGGATCATTTAATAAAACTATGTATAGAGAAATTTTTTTTTGTCTTCATGGAGAACCAAGGAGCACTTGTTGAGGGTTAAATTATGTGATATATTTAAAAGCCCATAAAGTGAGCCCACCAATTACATAATAACTTCTTAATCGAATATACAATTAGGGTGAAATTTATAAATAAATTAAAGTAAATAATTAATATCATATTTATATTCTAAAACCCATTAAAATTCGTCCTTACTCAATGATTAATGTTCAGGTCAACATGGTGGAAGAATAATTATACGTTTATTCTTATCAATATTGAAAACTCTACTTTCCCTTTTTTCCCACCCACCATTGACGGTACAAATTAAATGGGATCACATATGATGATGGGTAATATTATGTAGGACCCTAAAATTAATAATTATGTTTATTCCTTTGAAAAAATCTTTTTTATTTTTTATCCTCTCAATTGTAATGTTGTGCTCTCATTTGGTAATTGAAAGCTTTTTTAGCATGTTGTTTTTTTAATCACAGTAGTTTCTCAATAAAAGCTCTTATTATTATTATTTTTAAATTTTATTTAATTTTTGTTATTAATATAATACCATGTAATCAGGGAGTAAGTTTATTCACACAAAAAACTGTTAAATTCTTCACAAAGCGGTGGAGTGTTCGTTTTTTTATTTTTCATTTCTTCAATTCTGTCATTATAAGTTGAATTACACCTTCCATTGAGATAATTGAATCAATGGATGAATAACCATTTGTGGTTTCATTATATATAGTATCTTGGGGATGTATTTTATGTTATTTAATATTATTAAATTATTAAATTATTTTATAGATTGAGAGTTCCTTTCTTTAACTTATTTTCTTCATCATCTTCATTGACTTTAAAGACTACAAGTTTTGTATGCTAGTACGATCCAATTATTTGGAGGGGCCATTAATGTGATAGTTAAAGTTAATTTGTGAATACACTTGGAATTGGGTATGGATTAAATTAGTGAATAATTTTGTGGACTTATCTCATTGATTGGATACTTCTTGAATTAGTGAGATGGGATTTTCATAGGAAAACAATTACATCCATTCTAGCCCTAACAAAAACCTAGGAATAACCCATTTCCATTAATTATTTCCCTTAAAATAATTATGTGTTTCATTATTAAATTCAATCTATTATATTATGTACTATATTATTATCATATCCCAATTGAAATCAATAATAATGTTGGAAACTTTATAGCCAATCCTCCCATCAAATCTGAGTGTCAAAAGGTAACTTCTTCAGTCCCTGTAGATTCAATCCCAAACTATACTATAATGAACTCTTCTATCTGTATGATAAATTTTGGTGTCTCCAAATTTTGGTTCCATTTCCAAGGACCTAAGTAATTTTTCTTATCCACTAGTATCCTTTTCTCCACAAAAATTATATATTCTCACCCCCATTTCCCTCATCTCTTCTACTTTCTGTTTGTGTGTGTCCAAAGAATCTAAAATCCTCATTTTTACATACTCCAATAGAGTATCTTTAAGATTACCCCATTATAAACCAAATCTTTAATCAAATGAAAAATCAATATTTGGAAGCACCTAACTTATAGAATTTCTTTAATCAAACAATAAATTATTACCCCACACCTGATTAGAGTTACAATAACTTGGATGTTGACTATTTAAAGGATAAATTTCAAAACTTCTCAAGGATGGTGGAAGAGATAAATATTATGGAATTATATGATTTACAAACTCTTTACTAGACTAAACTCCAATATATTTTTGAACAATTCTGTGAAAAAAAGAATAAAATGAATTCGAAAGTTTCATAATTGACATTATAACTAAAAGGCATTAAAATTTAAGAAGAACTCATCCCTACACTAGTTGTACCTTCCACAAACTTTTTTAAAGTGTCTTTTATCCCATAAAACTATCATGAATTTAATGAATGACCATCCTTTAGATTTGGGATAGATGAATTGAATGAAGTAATTGTTTAAGGTTCATTAAATCTGATAGAAGGTGATTTCTATACCCACAAGAGGAAAATTTTTCTTTATAGATTGAATATTACGAACATAGCCCCATTTATACTTGGGATAGATCACAAAAATTGAGCCCATAAACATTTTTTAAATTCAATTAGAAAATTCTACTGATGAATAATATTTCATAAGGAACCAATTCTTTCAAAAAAATTTGGGGAAGAAACTGATTTTAATTCAAAATTATAATCTTCTTATAAAATTTAAATCAACCCTGACTCAAAATTATATTCCTTCCTTCCCCACTCAAGTATCACATCATTGGTGGTAACCAAGTCCTTTTTTTCATTCATTCTTCTCCTAAAACCCATAAAGGGGGACTAATTATTGATGTATTAGGCAATACTATATAAGAAACTAGATTTACTTTTTATGATATTCCATGGATTTTCCCACTCATTGTGGTGCATGTGTTTGTACTTGAAATGGATTCTAAACAATGTATTAATATAAATCTTCTAGAAGTGGTGAAAAATTAAATCCTTAAAATGTTGAAATTTGGTATTGGGTAAGTTGTAGGGTCCCACTAAGACATATTCATTATATATAGTTGGTTTTTAGTTGTAGTTTACTAAACTACAGTAAAAAAATAACATACTTAGTAGTTATTTTTTTATAAAACACCACTAAATTTTTGGTTATTATTAAAAACAAACTTTTTCCCTATGCCCTGCTCTTCTCCCTCTTCTCTCCCAGATCTCTCATTCCTCCAACCTCAAACCATATTTCGTTCGTGCTCCAAAACCATCCACCACGCCCCACCTTATCCCCTGAGCTCTTCTTCCCCCTCAACCTTAAACCCTAGCACCCCCCCCATCATCAGTTCTCATGAGTCCTCCCCCCAACCTAGAACCATAGCACCACCCCCTCGTAGGTTCTCCTGAACCCCCCCCCCCCCAACCCCAAACCATAGAACCACCCCCTCACTAGTGCTCCCAACCCCCCCCCCCCCCACTCATCGGTGCTCTTGATCCATTGATGGTGTTGCAATAAAATCCCTTGACCAGTATCTCCCATCCTTTCCATCGCTCAAGTCATCATCTACACCTAATCACTCTACATTTCATTTTCTTCGCTCGATCCAATGGTAGAGGTGAGTTTATATAGGTTTTATTATATTTTTTCCAAGAATATGAAATTGTGGTATGTATTTTTGTGCATCTCCTATGATTAATTTTTTTGTTCTATTTTTAATATTGAAAATATCATAATATTGTGTATCCTAAAGATGAATATATTAAAATATATCATTCTAGTCTTTATGAACTTTTTTCTTATTGTAAATACATAACAATATTCGTGCCTTCATTTAGAATGGAAGATTTTATTTTTAAAAAATAATGAATAAAAAAATAATTGTGAATAACATTACTATAATTAAATCTAAATTATAGATTCAACAATGAAATAATGAAAAAAATTTATCAAATTTATGATTAGTTTATTATACCTATTCAAGTTTGTCTTGATAAATTAGGTAATGAAAAAATTGAATTTCATCAATTTATACATGATCAATTCTGAAAAACTATGGAAAATCAACTCATGGGATTTGAGAAAAGGAAGATAAAATGATTGAGAAGATCAATGAGTTTGTGTTTCATATCGATTGAAGTATAGAATATAAAAAAAAGTAAAATAGGTTTGGTATGTTCATATGGTGATAGAAATATAGATATAGATAGTAAACAAAAAGGAATTCATTTTCCAAACTATGTATCATTATTTGATGGAGTGGGAAGTGAATTGAAAATAATATAATTATGTTCATTTGTAATAGAATATTCATTCAGTATGATTAATAAAGCATAATATTCTAGATTAATCACACTCTTAAAGATATGAAATTAAATTTATCCTAAATTTTTAATGAAAATGTCACTCTATTATTTTTCAACATAGTAGAGTTTATTAGTGTTAAGTTTTATTGATATGGATAAATTTAGTGATTTGTGTAATTTTTTGTAAGTATGATGTTTATTTTTCAAAAAATATTAATAATACCAAAATTATTTTAATTAAATAATTATAAATTCTCACTACACATTTTAATCATAGTGTCTTATATTTTTCTCATAGTGGTTATAAATATCTCTCTTAGTTTAATATATAATTACAATTTCTCGCATCCTTTTTAAATAAAATTGTGTTCATTTTTTAATTTTTTAGTGTTTATAATGTTTTAATAAAAATTTTGAACTCACATTAATTAATTTTTTTCTAAGTTTTTATAAAAAAAATTAAAGTTTATATAAATAATGTTTAGAAATATTTATCTGATAATTATATAGAAGCTTGTCTGATCTGTATACAAACAAGATTCATGGTTAAGAAAATTTGATTCATGATTGCACATACTATTTTCAGGCTTATAGAAATATATATGATGTTTATTTATGTTTGTATAATGGTAGGGTCGGTAAAGGTTGTGGGGGATTTATAGGGTGATAAAAATTGTAATGAAATGGATTTGGTTTTTACATGATTTGGTAAAATTGATCTATTTTCAATATAGTTTCCATAAATGGGGTTTTATAAGATACAAAATCATCACATGTTCTACAAAAGACCAATTTAGTAATTTTTTTGAATTCATAAAAATTTGGTTACACACAGTCACTATAGAACTTGTGTATAATAATTATGTGTTATAATTTTTTTAATATTGTGTAGGAAAATTGTGATATATATGTAAAAAATATTAATAAAATTACTAAGTAACACACCTTAGTATACAAAGGGTTTGGAGTAGTTTTAGATTTTTTAATTTCCAATCAATCTGTTGATGGGAGAGTAAGATGTCCATGTCCTAAATGTAAATATAGAAGATGGTTGAAGATAGATGAATTTTATGAACACTTGATATTGAACTAGTTCCCTACTTAATATTTTCATTTGATTTGGATCGAAGAATAGAACATTAAATAAATTTTGATAACAAATTCCAATCAAAAAAATGAGCTTCAAACTTTATTGGCAATGGAAAATGAAATAAAAAACTATATAAATGATAAATTTGGAATTTAATGACACCAAAATCAACATCAAAACATATTAGAACAACCAATTAATGGTGCTACAAATAGAAACCTAATAAGTTTTGTTTCATAGACTATTGAGCAACCATATGAATATTTTAACATACCATTGGATCCTTATCTTGATTTTAATGAGACTAATGTAAGAGAAAACATCACAGAAAGAAAAAATATGTTTCAAGGTTTAGTTGATGGTGGAAATCAAAATTGGTACGATGGAGGTTCGAAATATTAAAAAAAATATTTTATACTAAAGTTGTGTCATATCAAATACCTATATGGAATTTCAAAATAAGTTATGTCTATGATATTGGAATAGTTTCGTGGTATTTTTCTTGAAGAAAAGATCCCTGATTCATTTTATGATATGAAAAAATTTGTTAACAAGCTAGGTATGAATTATAAAAAAAATACATGCATGTCCCAATAATTATATGCTTTATTAGGGAGAGGATTCAACCATACATTATTGAAAAAATGTTCTTATTCTAGATGGAAGTTAATGGGTGATTTTGGAAGTATGAATCAACTTACTACCATGAATAAGAAGAAAAGGAACACACCAATAAAGGTTTTTCATTAATTTCCAATAAAGCATTGATAATAAAGATTATTCATGTCATTGGAAACCACTGAGCACATGAAGTGGAAGTATATAGATAATTAAAATCATGGGTTAATAATACATCCAAGATATTCACAATAATTGAATAAATATGATTCATTACATTTTCATCTAATCCTATGGATTTTATCTTGGGATTAGTTGTCGATGAATTAAACCCCTTTGGTACTTTGAGAACTAGTTATAGAATTTGTTTAGTTGTTTTGATCCCTTACATTCTACCTCAATGGATGTGTATGAAACACAAGTATTTTATCATTTTGATGATTATTCCTAGAAAAAAATTCATAGAAATGATATTTATGCATACTTTCAGCATCTAATTGAATAATTATAGGAGTTATAGAGAAACGATGTTGATATATATGAGGTATCTTCTTGAAAATGTTCAAAATGAAAGCTACTCTAATGTGTAGCATTATTGAATTCCCTATACATTAAAATTTAGCTAGTTAAAACACTTACATAGGATTCGATTGTCCTTTTTGTAACTTTTATTTTCAACTCAAACCACTACTTCACATTAAAAAATGGTTCTTCTTGTTCAATAAAATATTTCTCGATGCAACTCATAGATTTATGTTGAAAAAGGCAAAATTAAATAGTTTTATTGATCTTAGACCACCTCCAAATTTGTTGAGAGATTCTGAAATATTGAAAAAAGCTAGAAATTTTGAAATAGAATTTTGGAAGATGCGCCATTTTAATGATAGTGATAAATGACTTATAAGTGCATCATCAAGTGAAATTGGAATGAAACAATGTAAGAAAAAATTATATTCTTCAATCCTTCTTAATGGAAATTTAATTTGGTGTAGAATAATCTAAATATTATACATATTGAGAATAATTTTTGTTACAATTTGATCTTTACATTGCTTAATAGGCATGTAAAATCGAAAGACCATATAAATCCTCAAAAATACTTAAAAATAATTAATATAAATAATTATATCTAGTAATATGAGAATGGAATGTATGATCCTGCAGTTTTTTAAATGAAAATAGGGATAAAGATACATTCCTTTTGAAATTTAAAATATGTGAAGGTATATTATGGGTATTTAGGTAGCATCTCGAGATTTTTTGACATAGATAACCGTAGGTTACATGGATTGAAAAGTTATAATTTATATATTTTTTACAGTAATTACTACCATTGGTATTGTGTACATTATTACCAGAAAAGGTTATTGATGATGTACTCTAATTTTTTACATTCTTTAGAAAACTATGGAAAAAAATCTAAAACCAATTGAGCTTGACAACCTTCAGAAGATATTTGTATTGACACTTTCTGCAATAGAGATTATCTTTCTTTCATTGTTTTTTAATATTATGATGCATTTAACAATGCATTTGGCTGAGGAAGCTAAATTAGGAGGCCTCGTACATTATCGATGGATGAATCCAATTGAGAGGTACATTATTTATATGTTTTTAATCTAATTAAGAAATTTTTGGTACTTAATTATGTACAAAACTATGTTTTTCTTTTATATTTTACAAATATCATTGGAATTTTAAATCATAGATAGAAAATAAATCTCAACCTGAAGTCCTTATTTCTAAATTCTATTTATAATACGAGTGCATTACCATTATTTCTATATACTTGTATGATATTGAGACAATATTCAATCGATTTTGACATGTTAATGACACATAAACTCAATCCCAACTATGCGGGAAATTATAAAAAATCATGATATTGGTTGATCGGTTGTGAGGAGAAAAAATGTTAAACTGAAACAAATGAAATTATTATAGGAACATATATATGTGCTGCAGAATAGTGAAATTGTATATCCATTTATTGAGGAGCACTACTACAAAAACGGGCAAGGGAAGCGCGCCCTTATAACAGCGCTAAGCAAAAACGCTGATAAAGGATACCCTATATCAGCGCTAATATTACAGCGCTGAAAAAGCTAATTTTTATCAGCGCTTTCTTAGCGCTGATAATAGTAATATTTATCAGCGCTAGAAAAGCGCTGATAAATATGATCTGTATCAGCGCTAAAATATTAGCGCTGATACAGTTGGTCTTTATCAGCGCTTTTTGAGCGCTGATAAAGGTTTCCTATATAAGCGCTAAAAAAGCGCTGATACAGAACACCTCTATCAGCGCTCAAATTTCAGCGCTGAAATAGGTTATCCTTTATCAGCGCTCAAAAAGCGCTGATAAAAATTATCTTTATCAGCGCTAAAAAAGCGCTGATAAAGAGACCCGGTATCAGCGCTGAAATTTGAGCGCTGATACGGGGAATCTTTATCAGCGCTTTTCTAGCGCTGATAAATCATAATATTATCAGCGCTAGAAAAGCGCTGATAAAGCTAGATTTTATCAGCGCTATAATTTTAGCGCTGATAAAGGTAGCCTTTATCAGCGCTTTTTTAGCGCTGATAAAACCTTAGTCGACTTTTTTATAAAGTCGGTCGCACAGTGCCCTCGTTTTATCGCAGCTAAAGCTCTCGCGGAACCGTAACCCTGCTACTCTTCTCCCGAATACCGCTGCTGTGTTCGCTTCGCCGGAGCTTGCCGCCCTCGGTACAGTCGCCGTCCTCCGCCGCCCGCAACACCCTCGGCCGACCTCCACCGCCTGCCGCCCTCGGCTGCCCGCAACGCCCTCGGCCGTCGTTCTCTGCCGCCCTCGGCCGCCCTCCGCCGCCCTCGGCCGCTCTCCGCCGCCTCCGTCGCCCTCCGCCTCACTCGGCCGCCCTCGGTCGCCCTCCGCGGCCGCCTTCCGCAACCCGCAACGCCCTCGACCAACTAAGGGTATGAATTCTATTCTAGTTTTATTTATTTGTTTCAAACATTCATGGAATCCCTTCAAGTTGTTATGGAATGTATAAAACCTACTAGAATTTGTCTTATGTAATGGAGAGTTGAGGCTTGGAGTAGTTTAATGTCCTAAAACCAGGACCTTTGTGCAGGTTTCCATTTTATTCTGATAAGGAGGGGAAATGATTCACCCTTTTCACTATAGTATAACCAAGAATGTTCTACCATAATCATGCATGAGGGGGGGGGGGTGGTAGATGTAAATTTTTACCCAGGGGTTCATGAATCCAAGGATTGATATGGTACTTAAATGTCATAGGGTGTTTGATGGTAGTAAAATCCATTATTGAGGACGAAATTGTCTTTGGTTGACATGCCTTTTTAGTGGGAAACATATGCAGATCCACCAGTGCATATTGTGATTAGTCAAATAAAGGTGACCTTGGGACGATGACCGCTCATTTCCGATGGCCATGGAAGGATATGAGGATTAAGACCTTTTTGTGCATAGTGTTTGGTTTTTGAAAGGAAGAGGCCTGAACATGAAAGGGTAGATGCAAGTCAAGATTTCCTAGTGAAAATGATAGAGATGTTTTCTCTTATAACGATGTGGTAAGGTTCCCTTATGTAGGACCGACCCATGCATAGGGACAGAACATTGGCCACACAGTTTAATGTCTTGTTATAAGGACCTACCTATATTACATCCTCCCATACAGATTTAGATTATTCATGGGAGTGGATAATTTTTTTCATAAGATATCACTAGTGGGGAAAACCTCACATTTCACTCCACTATGTAGATTTATTTAATTCATGGGAGCACAAGGGGAAAACAATCTTTATTGTGTTTAAAATTTCATCTGTAGATTTGGCTCCGACATAGTGACAATGGGGAAATTTATGTCTCATGAATAGACCCTAAATATGATGTTTATGTATCACCATGTTTCTTGTGATGGAAAGAATCAAGCTGTACATAGATATTTTAAGTTAAAACTACATGCATGGGTCTAACCCACACAAAGGGAGGGGGAATGTTTAGTTTTTGGGGTGTCTGGACTAGAACATAATGACTTAGGCATTACTATAGAATCAAACCAACTATAGTACTTGAAATCATGCATTTTAGAATCATGCAATTAGAACTATGGTAGAACTCTTTAGTGTCATATTGTGGGGACTGATTCCTTGAAAATCCTGAGTAACTTAATGGAAAATCAGTCTAAGATAATTTGACATGCGCTGGACATGAAGGTGGAGAAAGGTGTAGACTATGACACCAGGGATTCTCGAATCGATAAGAATAAGTCCATGCACGCAACTTTTTACCATGCACGCAACTCTCTTTACAAACTCCTATTGAATGCAATTCTACGCGATTCAAAGCCTCATATTTTCTATAAAAGTTGAGATACTAAATTAAGGGGGTATCCTATTATTTATAATCGTTTCTGAACATGAACACATGTTTATCCCAAAGTGTGTAAAACCATGTTTGATGTCACATTAGGTGCATACGTATCTTTTTCTCCTAATAGAGTGATAGATAATCATCTTTTTAGTGAATCTAATATTCTTTTTTATGAATCTTGATTATAGGTTAGACTACTTGATCTCCTTCCAAGGAAGTGGTTCCCTTCTACTGTATTTGGAAGTCTTCTTTTGTGTACTTGAACCATAAATACTAATATTTGAGATTCAAATAGGATGAAGATGAATAAAGATTGGATGGATTCTAATCGTTTAACAATAGAGTACGAGAACGGAGTGAAAGAGTTCATCAAGTTTGCAAAGGATCACACAAAGGATCCTTCTCAAATCCTTTGTCCGTGTTTACGTTGTTGTTATTCTAGACTACTTACTCCAGAGGAGTTGGAAGAACATTTGATATGTCACGGAATAGATCGGAGTTATAAATTTTGGAATAAACACGGAGAAAAAGCGAATGTAGCTACTGGCTGGGATAAAACTGCGTTTTATGGATCGTCAGATATGAATACAAATATAGATAATGAAGAAGACCGAATGGAGGATGTGATTACAGATGTCAATGATGATGAAGATCGTATTGAGGAAATGACAAAGACAATTCAAGATGAACCCCGTGATTGCCCAAAATTGTTTGAGAAGTTAAAGAGTTGTGCAAAGACGCCATTGTATGCTGCTTGCACTAAGTATACAACATTGTCAGCTGTACTGAAGTTGTATAAATTGAAAGCAGGCAATGGATGGAGTGATGTCAGTTTTACGGAACTACTTGCTCTCTTGAATGACATGCTTCCGGAAGATAATGAGCTCCCAAGCCGGACGTATGAAGCTAGATGAATGCTACGCTCGATGGGAATGATTTCTGAAATAATACATGCCTGCCCGAAAGACTGTATATTGTTTCGAAAGGAGAACAAATCACTTACAGAATGCCCAAAGTGTGGTGCTTCTCGATACAAGAAAGATAAATCCAATCCTACGAAAGTTGTATGGTACTTTCCAATCATTCCAAGGTTTAGGCGTTTATATGGAAGTAAAGAAACTGCAAGACAATTGTCGTGGCATGCAGATAAAAGAAATAAAGATGGGTTATTACGTCATCCGGCCGACTCTCCTCAATGGAAGAAAATTGATCATGAGTATCCTGAATTTGGAAAAGAGCCGAGAAACCTTCGTCTTGCGTTATCTACAGATGGAGTGAATCCTTTTGGTTTTCAAAGCAGCACTCATAGTACATGGCCTGTTATGTTGCTAAATTATAACTTGCCACCCTGGTTATGCATGAAGCGAAAATTCATCATGTTATCTATGCTTATATCAGGACCAAAACAACCAGGTAACGATATTGATGTTTATCTGACTCCTTTGATCGAGGATTTGAAGTTATTGTGGGACTCAGGTGTAATGTTGTATGATGCTTATAAAAGTGAATACTTCACGTTGAGAGCGATGTTGTATGGGACAATAAATGATTTCCCTGCTTATGGAAATTTGTCAGGCTATAGCATTAAAGGAACTCAAGGGTGTCCCGTGTGCGAAGAAGATACAGAATCAATTAGGTTGAAACATTCATCGAAATCTGTGTTTCTAGGACATCGTAGATTTCTACCTCGTCGGCATAAGTACCGATCTTGGACGACATCATTCAATGGAAGTTCAGAAAAACACACAACACCGTCTCCACTAACAGGTGATCAGCTGTTTGAGAAAGTAAAAGATATGAACACTGTTTTTGGTAAACCATTTTCGAAAAACCTTACGAAAATCGGTTGGAAAAAGAGATCAGTTTTTTTTGAATTACCATACTGGAATTGTTTGTACGTCAGACATTTTCTTGATGTGATGCATGTGGAAAAAAATGTATGTGATAGTGTTATTGGAACGTTGCTAAATGCCCCTGGCAAAACAAAAGATGGAATTAAGGCAAGGTTGGACATGGTTGACATGGGAATACGAGAAGAGTTGGCTCCCGTGAAAGGTGAAAATCGAATGTTTCTTCCTCCTGCTGCTTATACTCTTTCTAGGGCAGAGAGATATCAGTTTTGCAACTTCTTTAATGATGTAAAGGTTCCAGAGGGGTACTCATCAAATATCAAGAACATTGTGTCAATGAATGATTTGAAGTTAAAAGGTTTGAAATCACATGATTGCCATGTTTTGATGCAAGATCTAATTCCTATAGCTTTACGTTGCATTTTACCCAAGAATGTTCGTCATACGTTAACCAAACTTTGTTTCTTTTTCAAAGCTATATGTAGCAAAGTTTTAGACCCGGGGAAATTTCCAGCTATGGAAAAAGAAATTGTCATCATATTATGTGAATTAGAAATGTTCTTCCCACCAACATTCTTTGATATGATGGTTCATTTGATGATTCACTTGGTGAGAGAGATTCGACTTTGTGGTCCTGTGCACTATAGATGGATGTATCCTGTTGAATGGTATATGAAGATTTTGAAAGGATATGTCAAAAATCAAAGTCGGCTAGAGGGTTGTATAGTGGATCGATATATTGTTGAGGAAGCCATTGAATTTTGTATTGAATACCTATCTGATGTGGAAAGCATTGGTCTCCCGAAATCTCGTCACACTGGACGCATTGAGGGTGAGGGAATTTCTGGAAGAGAAGTTGTAACAATCAGTATTACAGATCGGGAGCAGGCTCATCTTTATGTTTTGCATAACAGTTGGGAGGTTGCTCCATATATTGAAACTCACAAAGAAATTCTTAGGCAGTTGAATCCATCGAGGGCTGAAAAATGGTTAGCAGATACACATAATCACCAGTTTATAGGATGGTTTCAGGACCATATTTTTAAGCAGTTGGATGAAAATCCGAATTCAATTTCAGAACGACTTCGATGGCTAGCCGCTGGACTAAGTGTGTATGTATTATCTTACAGTGGGTATGTAATTAATGGTTATACATTCTATACGGATGAACATGATGAAGAGAGTACCATGAAAAATAGTGGAGTTACACTAGTGGCTGAAGCGATGCATGTTTCTGGTAGTAAGGATATAAATCCAATTTATGCAAATATGTCATACTTTGGCATTATAAAACTAATATGGGAGTTGGATTATACGACATTTCAATTGCCGATTTTTCAATGCAAATGGATTGATAACAATAGTGGTGTTAAAATAGATGAATGGGGATTTGTGAAAGTTTATTTTAGTAAAGAAGGGTACAAAGACGAACAATTTATAATGGCATCACAAGCGGTACAAGTTTTTTATGTTCCAGATCCCGCAAACCGAAAGTGGTCGATTGTTCTGTTATCGTCCAAAACTATTGAGGGTTCCGATGAAAATTCAGTTGAGGACGATCCTTTTAGTGGTACGTCACAATCAATTCGGAGCGGTCCCAATGCAGATGATGTTTTGTATGTTAGAGGAGACCACAATGAAGGAATTTGGATTGTCGATAGAGGTGTCAAATCTCTTCAACCTTTGAAAAAAAGAAAGAGAGTTCAGTAAACAGGTTATATTTTGTTTGTAATATAGATCTTGTTATCTCATGTTATTATCTTATCATTACAGAATTTATGTAATTTGAATGAACTGTTCAACCACTTTTGCAGATAATGACTTCTGCACATTCTGGTGCTCCTAACCTTGAGACTGAACAAGTCTCTCAAGCAGCTGCTGCTGCGGCTGCTGCTGCTCCTGCTGCTCCTGCAGCTCATTCTGCTGCTACTGTTGCTCCTGATGCGGCTCCTGCTGCTCCTACTGCTGTGGCTCATACTCCTCCTCCTGCTGTGGCTCCTGGTGCTCCTGATGCGGCTCCTGCTTCTGCTCCTACTGCTGCTCCTGCTGCTGCTCTTGCTGTTGCGGCTCCTTCTCTTAGTGTTGAGGTCCAACAACCATCAGCACATGCCGTTGATATCATAGTAGATGAACATATAGATTATGTTGATATCGATGAAATGGTCGGGAATGAAGGACCGAAGTCGCAGAAATCACAGGTGCCTCGTAGTTTGACAGTGTTAGCCAAAATTCTTAAGGCGAAAAGCAAAGGCATCAAATTTGAAGTCGGATGGAATGCACGAGGCCAACATGTGAATCCCAACAAGGCTATGTTTAGCAGTTACATTGGAGTTGTCACTCGGCAACGCGTGCCGATTGACGTAGATTCATGGCACCATGTTGTGTCCGGGTTGAAGGCTGTGATCTGGGAAGAAATTACGGTAACATTATGAATTTATTTTTTTAATTAACTAGCAAATAAAATGATGAAACAGTGTCTTACTCTTCTCAATCTCTTGCAGAGTACATTTATAGTAGACGACTCACAGAAGGATTATGTACTAAGGCTTGCAGGAAAGATTCATCGAGGTTTTCGTACTATTTTAACAAGATGTCACCTGAAAGATTCTAAAGGTAAAATAAACCCGCACCCACCCATTGTCTATGCGCACCTGATATCCCAAGAAGCATGGGATGCATTTATTGGCCGTCGTGGGGATGAGAAGTTTCAGGTACATTGTGAGTGATAATACGTTGTTTGAGGATACCTGTATTCATCACTTTGATTGTCAATATTTCATTTATGAAACAGAAACTCTGTACTGAAAATAAGGAACGTGCATCAAATCCAACATACCCCTATCGTAAAGCAAGGATGGGGTACGCTTCATTAGAAAAGAAAATGGTACGTATTGTAAATTTACAGTAATATTGTTAGGTGCCAATAAACAACATCATAATTATCTTTCTATGTTTATATGTAGATTGATGAATCTAAAACCAAATGCACTTCTATCCCACGTCATGTGCTATGGAAGGAGGCACGTGTGAACAAAGAAGGGAAGTTAATAGATGAGAACACACAAAAAGTGTGGGAAATATGTGTAAGTATGACACGATGATAAAAAGATTTGTTTAAAATTGCTATTACATAAAAATAATTAGTTTTTTTCCTATATCTGACAGTCACAGGAATCAGCTACTCCTGTAGCTGATACAGACCTATTATCGACGGCTTTGAAGCAGCCGGAAAAATACGGTCGTGTCAGAGGTGCAGGGTTTGGGGTGGCACCCCGAGTATATTTTGAGAAGAAGAAAAAAATAGATGATACAGAGAAAAAATTGGAACAAATGAGCGAAAAAATATCAACCCTTGAAGAAAAATTGCAATGGCAGGGAGAGTTGCTAGCAACTTTTATGGGTGGGAAGCAAAGGGAGGACACAACTCAGGAACAACCACCGCATGAACATCCTGCCCCACCCCCCACCAGCTTTGAGGCGAGCCATTCACCTAAAAAAAATGTCTTAGCCGTGGTAATCAATATTCTAATAACGGTTCCCATTAAATATGAATCAGACAAACACTGATAATTTATCTGTACTGATCTTCTACAGGGTGATAATGATTGTGATTTATATCTGTCAACACCCACC
Organism: Viscum album; assembly: GCA_963277665.1. NCBI lineage: Eukaryota > Viridiplantae > Streptophyta > Magnoliopsida > Santalales > Viscaceae > Viscum > Viscum album. The sequence goes on from OY728162.1 coordinate 137,038,239, forward strand.
TATCACCTTGTAGCGAGGGCTACAGTGTTCAATATCCCAGATGCCACACTGCATAATAGACCATTTCAAAAGATCATCTGAAAGTGACGATTACTGTAGCTCATGAGCCAAATGCAATGCTACCTATTCCACTTGATGACGATGATATTCATACGGTTGAAAAGGCTATTGGGACATTCATTGCATGGCCGACAGAACTTGTAAGAGTACATGCAGACAAAGAGGTATTTATTTCCTTTTATTTTCAAGCTAAACCATTAACAATTAATGAAAAGAGTGTCTGAATCAATGATTGTTGTTATAGACGGAGAAAGGAAAGGGGGTGACTAACATCGGCTCGAAACCATCTAAAGGATCGACCAATCGATCCCAAGGAGCTACTGAAAGCACAATAACACCACCTGTTCTCTTTCCACATTTACTAGCATTGAAGACTCATGTGGATACGAAGCTAAAAGATGGTAATAGTCATATAGTGATTTTCGAAGATAATATATACGGAGAGGAAAGTCAAGATTTCGTTGCTGCTGAAAATGTAAATGAAATCCTTGAAAACGGTTGGTTAGGCATCACTGTTGTAAATGTATATATGAGGTATGTTTCCATGAATTGATTTTCTAAAAGCTGATCTAATGTGCAAATTATGACTAAATGCATTTTATATTGTTGACAGACGCATTTATGAAAAACAGTTGAAGGGATTTTCCCATGAGCCAAGATTTAGACTGGTTAGTCCTCATATCACATCAACACACCAAACAAAAATAGAGTCATCAAAAAGGGATGCAATAGTGAAGGACTTGCTGAAAACATTTGAACGCAAGATTACAGATGACAGACTTTTCCTAATACCAACCATGCAGGGGTAATACTCTACGATTAAAGCATATCAATTATATTTTCACTTTTTTTATTACTTATTCCTTTTTGTGTTTTTAGGAAACATTGGTTGCTAATTGCGGTGAACTTGGATACTCCGAAGATTTACTTTCTGGATTCAAAGCTAGGATATCCATCAAACCGACCATACATGATGGAGTTTGTGAATCTGTAAGACACTACATCTTACGTTTTAGGTCTAAACATCAATTTATATAATATATATTATCTTTTACTGAGGATTCTGTTATGATAGGGAGGTGTACCAATATCGTCTAAATCACGGTATGAGGACAGGGGCTAAGCATAAGGAGCCGAGCAAGTACTACGTCTGGACAAATATCAGGGTATATATAATAAAATTTCACTATCCAAACACACCTCAACACAAGTTATTTATTCTCCTAATGATCAATTTTTTTGCAGTGTCCAAAACAAACAAACGATAATGATTGCGGTTATTATGTTTGTAAATTTATGAAAGAGATCGTTTTTCATCAGCAAACTAGCATCCCTAAAGAGGTATTTTCAAAAACAATTACTAGTTCGTTTAAGTTATTTATTAATTCTTTATTTTTTTATTTTGCAGTACTACTATGACTGCCGAAAAGCCTCATACTCACAAGACGATATAGATGTGTTCAGAAACGAGTGGGCCGCATACCTGATGACAGATTGTACACAAATACAATGATGATCTGACTTGGGGACATGTACAATTGGTGGTCATTTTTGATAGGGGTTAAGGGGATCAAAAGATAAAATATTGTTGTATGTAAATGTTCGTAGCAAAATTGTAATTGTTATTAAATAAAACATTCTTTCTCCAATGAGTCATTTTTCCATTCTAACAGATGATATGCACCAGCAACATGCAAGAATGTTGAACCACTAAAATGGTTGCTCTCTTGTTTAAAATGGACACCACTTTAATTGAAAACAACAACTGACCTACGGAAATCCGACCAGACGCATCTGGATTGCCTTCATCCTTTAGGAGAACGATCCATGGGTCCTTGGTGACGTGTACGAGTCAACTCCGCCTCAATCCGAGGCACGGTGTGACCGCTACCACCCAAAGGGTCGCTCTCTTGTTTAAAATGGACACCACTTTAATTGGAAACAACAACTGACCTACGTAAATCGGACCAGACGCATCCGGATTGCCTTCATCCTTTAGGAGAAGGATCCACGGGTCCTTGGTGACGTGTACGAGTCAACCCCGCCTCAATCCGAGGCACGGTGTGACCGCTACCACCCAAAGGGTCGCTCTCTTGTTTAAAATGGACACCACTTTAATTGGAAACAACAACTGACCTACGTAAATCTGACCAGACGCATCCGGATTGCCTTCATCCTTTAGGAGAAGGATCCATGGGTCCTTGGTGACGTGTACGAGTAACATGCAAGAATGATGGACCACATTTCTTTGGCCTTTGGACAAAAAAACCAGTAAAATCTCCAAAATACCTTCATATCATGCATGAACCAGTAAAATCTCCAAAATACCTTCATATCACGCAGTTCTGAAAAGAGTCACTATTTAAAAGAAAGTCACAAATTTAGATACATCTCGAGATGGTCAGTTGTTGATTTCACTTAATAATAAGTCCATTTTTAACAAAACAGTGACACTGTGAGTGGTGTCGGCCACACCGGGCCTCGGATTGATGCGGTGTTGAATCATACACGTCACACATGAGTCATTGATCATTGTGAAAAAGTATCAACGCAATCAGAAGCCGTTAGATCGATTTGGCGTATGTACGTAAAATATTGTCCATTTTAAACTAAATACATACACTTAGAGTGATACCGGTCACACCGCGTCTCGGATTGAGGCGGGGTTGAGTCGTACACGTCACATATAACCCATGAATCGTTGTCCTAAAGTGTCAACACAATCCGAAGGCGTTTGGTCGGTTTCCCGTATGTCAGTTGTTGATTTCTCACTTAAAAATAAGTCCATTTTGAACAAAACAGAGGCACTTGGAGTTGTGTCAACCACAACAGGCCTCAGATTGAGGCGGGGTTGACTCGTACACGTCACATTTGAAGGTGAGTATGCATACACGATAGTTGACCTTCTTAGAGAAGGGTTTCTGGAAGAGTATAAAAGACATGAAGCAATGAAGATCATTAGAGTGTTGGAGCAAATGTGGTTGCTACAAACAATGTGGAAATCGGCTTGTGCAAAGCGACCTAAGTTACAACTTGCAAGTATTCTACTCTATTTTTTTCTGGAAGGTTTCAGTTTAAATGCATTTTGGAATGATCATTGCTAGCCATGGTCTTTTAGGTTTTTTTGACAGCCGAGGGGAAAGGGTGGGGTCTGAAGACATTGTAGGATATGTCGAAGGGTGATTTTGTGTGTGAATATGTTGGAGAAATGTTAACTCCCGCAGTTCTGAAAAGAGTCACTATTTGAAAGAAAGTCACAAGTTTAGATACATCTCAAGATGGTCAGTTTAAAGACATTTTGAGGGACACTACTAAAGACATGCTCAGATATGCACTCATCCCCCACTTTTAGATCGTTGTCTACTACAATGATCTTCCAAACAAGACATGCATTAGAACGCTCATGATACATAGAGAAATTCACTGGCCACCTTCGAGAATGATCTGAAGCACAAACCATGACAGCATTATGTTTTTAACTTCAGCACCTCAATTGAGAATGTGACACCTTTCAGGACTTGGCGCCATTGTATGTCGTTTCGTCCACTGAATGGGTCTATCCTTTTATTTAATTTTTTTAACTTCAGTCAAATATTCTAGAAAGATGTCGCGGCAGATCCTTCACCATTTTGTTTTGCTGAACATCTCATTACATTGTTAAAAAAAAGCAGGGTGTCTTGCATGGGCAATACGTTCCTGTATTGAAGATGATGCACTCCCATTTTAATGGACTAGGTTTACTCCCTAATCTCATACATAACATCTCATGAGACAATAGATTTAACCAATGAATTGGAGTCCTATCTGGGTACAACCATCATACGATTTTCATGATTATGTGTTCCACAATAATTAAATCAATCATTAGGCTTAAAAAAAAATAATTAACCATGTGGGTTCGAATAAATGGGAGTGCATCATCTTCAATACAAGAACGTATTGCCCATGCAAGACACCCTGCTTTTTTTTTAACAATGTAATGAGATGTTCAGCAAAACAAAATGGTGAAGGATCTGTCGCGACATCTTTCTAGAATATTTGACTGAAGTTAAAAAAATTAAATAAAAGGATAGACCCATTCAGTGGACGAAACGACATACAATGGCACCAAGTCCTGAAAGGTGTCACATTCTCAATTGAGGTGCTGAAGTTAAAAACATAATGCTGTCATGGTTTGTGCTTCAGATCATTCTCGAAGGTGGCCAGTGAATTTCTCTATGTATCATGAGCGTTCTAATGCATATCTTGTTTGGAAGATCATTGTAGTAGACAACGATCTAAAAGTGGGGGATGAGTGCATATCTGAGCATGTCTTTAGTAGTGTCCCTCAAAATGTCTTTAAACTGACCATCTTGAGATGTATCTAAACTTGTGACTTTCTTTCAAATAGTGACTCTTTTCAGAACTGCGGGAGTTAACATTTCTCCAACATATTCACACACAAAATCACCCTTCGACATATCCTACAATGTCTTCAGACCCCACCCTTTCCCCTCGGCTGTCAAAAAAACCTAAAAGACCATGGCTAGCAATGATCATTCCAAAATGCATTTAAACTGAAACCTTCCAGAAAAAAATAGAGTAGAATACTTGCAAGTTGTAGCTTAGGTCGCTTTGCACAAGCCGATTTCCACATTGTTTGTAGCAACCACATTTGCTCCAACACTCTAATGATCTTCATTGCTTCATGTCTTTTATACTCTTCCAGAAACCCTTCTCTAAGAAGGTCAACTATCGTGTATGCATACTCACCTTCAAATGTGACGTGTACGAGTCAACCCCGCCTCAATCTGAGGCCTGTTGGGGCTGACACAACTCCAAGTGCCTCTGTTTTGTTCAAAATGGACTTATTTTTAAGTGAGAAATCAACAACTGACATACGGGAAACCGACCAAACGCCTTCGGATTGTGTTGACACTTTAGGACAACGATTCATGGCTTATATGTGATGTGTACGACTCAACCCCGCCTCAATCCGAGACGCGGTGTGACCGGTATCACTCCAAGTGTATGTATTTAGTTTAAAATGGACAATATTTTACGTACATACGCCAAACTGATCTAACGGCTTCTGATTGAATTGATACTTTTTCACAATGATCAATGACTCATGTGTGACGTGTACGATTCAACACCGCATCAATCCGAGGCCCGGTGTGGCCGACACCACTCACAGTGTCACTGTTTTGTTAAAAATGGACTTAATTTTAAGTGAAATCAACAACTGACATACGGCAAACCGACCAAACACATTGGGATTCTATTGAAACTTAAGGACAACTATCCATGGGTCAAATGTGACGTGTAAGATTCAACCCCGCCTCAATCAGAGGCGCGGTGTGACCGGTATCACTCCAAGTGTATGTATTTAGTTTAAAATGGACAATATTTTACGTACATACGCCAAACCGATCTAACGGCTTCTGATTGCGTTGATACTTTTTCACAACAATCAATGACTCATGTGTGACGTGTACGATTCAACACCGCATCAATCTGAGGCCCGGTGTGGCCGACACCACTCACAGTGTCACTGTTTTGTTAAAAATGGACTTAATTTTAAGTGAAATCAACAACTGACATACGACAAACCGACCAAACGCATTGGGATTCTATTGAAACTTAAGGACAATGATCCATGGGTCAAATGTGACGTGTACGAGTCAACCCCGCCTCAATCAGAGGCGCGGTGAGACCGGTATCACTCCAAGTGTATGTATTTAGTTTAAAATGGACAATATTTTACGTACATACGCCAAATCAATCTAACGGCTTCTGATTGCGTTGATACTTTTTCACAATGATCAATGACTCATGTGTGACATAACATCGCATCAATCCGAGTCCTGGTGTGGCCGACACCACTCACAGTGCCTCTCTTTTGTTCAAAATGGACTTATTTTTAAGTGAAATCAACAACTGACATGCGGCAAACCGACCAAACGCATTTGGATTCTGTTGAAACTTAAGGGCAATGATCCATGGGTCAAATTTGACGTGTAAGAGTCAACCCCGACTCAATCCGAGGCCCGGTGTGGCCGACACCACTCAAAGTGCCTCTATTTTGTTCAAAATGGATTTATTTTTAAGTGAAATCAACAACTGACATACGGGAAACCGACCAAACGCCTTAGGATTGTGTTAACACTTTAGTACAATGATCCATGGGTCATATGTGACGTGTACGAGTCAAACCTGGGGTGGATTACATGGCTTTCCTACATGGAATATATCCCACTACACGTCTTTAATGAGCCAGCTACGCAGTTTATCCCTTGTACAGATACACAGGAAGAATCACACGAGATCGATGTCATGTACTAACATAGGGCAAGGGTGCATAAGAGGACACAAGATCAAAGGGTAACACGTATATGTTTTTTAACATGCCATGTAATTTCCTATTGATATGACATGTATATTCACACAGGCAGCTGAACATTGGAGTTACCCAGGGTAAAGCGACAAGGCATGTGACCCTTTAAATGACACATAATTTTATGTACCATGATTGATCTCTTTGAACACTATATCAAGGACATATTTCATTAGGGTTGGCTCCCATGATCCTTCCTAGGATGGTTTTGGTATCTTTTCCAACTTACGGTAGTACGATCGCTTCAGCAGGACGTCCTAGACATAGTTGGAGTCTCTCTGAAAGTCCTGGAGTGAGATCATATATCTATTTTTGAGGTCCAGGTAGAGTCATGTATCAACGCAACCAATCCTACCAGACATTGATCCTATATATAGAATGTTAATCTTGATGTCTCATTACAGTACCCCAATTTATGATATGTTACCTTTTTTGTATTAATATACATAATTACTAAGGGTGATGGTTGGGAGAGTTAGGATATCCTTTTTATGTATTGCAGAATGATTCAAGGAGCACGGGCTCTGCACGATTTGTCAAAACCAAGTGGCAATCCAAGGAGAAACAATGCATAGTGGAATGTTCTAGTATTTATCTTCTGAGTTGTGTAGGAATATTTTGTGATACTATGTAATGAGGTAGTTTTGCTTTCTGGGTAGATGGTATCTAACTCATGGTAAGAACACTGTTTGGTTGGGTTGTGATCGGTTGATGACATGCTTGTGGTTGATATACTGGTTTTTGTGCAGGTCTGTGGTTGATATACTGGTTTTTGTGCTGGTCTGCTCGGCTGGCTGTACTAGTGCAGGTTTTTTATTAGCAGCAGGCAGGGATTTAACAGCGCTTTTTTAGCGCTGTTAAAGGCGACATTTAACAGCGCTAAAAAAGCGCTGTTAAAGTAGATATTTAACAGCGCTAAAAAAGCGCTGTTAAAGGCAACATATAACAGCGCTTTTTTAGCGCCATTAAAGGTATCCTTTAACAGCGCTTTTTTAGCGCCATTAAAGGTGACATTTAACAACGCTTTTTTAGCGCTGTTAAAGGTGACATTTAACAGCGCTAAAAAAGCGCTGTTAAAGGACCCCCCCTTTATCAGCGCTGAGCTTTACAGCGCTTTTCTAGCGCTGTTAAAGCCCGATTTTAGCGCTGTTATTGCACGTTTTTGTAGTAGTGGAGTTTAGTATACAAACAAAGAGACAAAAGATAGGTCAAACATGAAATGAGAAAAGATTTAATAAAATATGTTAATAAGGATCTTGTACAATGATTTTCCTAGAATATAAGTTCATAAATGTTACAATAAATACTAATATTAGGTTGACATATATATTTTGTAAATATATAATTTATATTAAATTTTTAGATCATGAATACTGATACTAAAGATGATTTGTCAGAAGATTTGAAGTTTATTTCTCTCGAACCTCTAAAATTGGCAAAAAAAATTGATGCTTACAATGTGAATGGAAATAAATTTTACACAGTCAGTTGGGAAGTGGGTTTGAAAACATATATTAGGGGTATATTTTTTCTGAAGTGTGGTGCTATGGAAGGTTTAATGATATTTTTGAATTAAACTAACATAGAAATGTTTTAGTCATTTTATTTAAATTAAATTTGGTCGATATTTTGATGGGTGTTAAAAGATATTCCTTACAATATATTTATGTAAACTTCTCTCACATGATGGATTTATGTGACCATGAATTACATGATTCATATATCTTATCATCCCCATAAAAAATGTTATATTATGTGGAAGACCTCATGGATGAAAGGTGGAGTGTAGTTGCTCACATAAAACAAATAGACTTGTATGATATGGGTGATGAAGTGGAATATTTGACCTCAGACATTGAATCCCCTCAATTGGAAGAAGATAACTTATTTTCCATAATGATACTGAAAGTATTAGTCTTTCAACGATGGATGAAGTAGATTAAGTATTGATGCATCTAGAAAATGACATGATTAAAGGAGAAAATGATGTATGTGTAGTCATCCATTCATTTATCGACCAATCAGGTTATCTATACACTCATTCATTATCATAACTATGTAAATTTTGTTTATTAGTATTGTGAATTTGTTATTATTTCTATTTTTTGTATTATATTTTAAAATATATATTCGAAAGTTAATTTTATTTGATTAAATGACATGAATCCCAAAGTGGAAGCATTATACGGATTCCTGTCAACTCTCATTCGACATTCACTCAACCATAATGATAGTTGATGGTCCATCAGTATCCCTACCTACAATATCTGAGACACCATCCTCTTGCCCCCTACATCGTCTCCCACACCCTTCGTCAGCATCCCATCTGTAGCTCAGCCAATGCCTCCCTATTCATCATCCTTAGCACTGAGGGATAAGGTCACCACTTCTGGTTCTTTGAGAGGATATTAGAGTGTGATAGATGTTGGTAAAAATTTTAATATGAATAACGTTATTGCACTTTTTTATACTACTAACTATTTTTTCATAAAAGATGCAAACAATGATAATGTGGAGATAAATATGAAAAGTTTAGATGTTTGGAATCTGAATGGACTGAAGATAGTTGTCCCATTTGACTTTTATGGGGTCCCTACAAATGGCATTGTGGGATTATTTGGCCGGATTAAAGGCCAACTAGTGGCGAAGCCGGTAACCCTTCCGATTACATATGCTAATTAGAGGCAAATTCCTTTATCTTGGAAAAATGAAGTTTTTGATTAATAGATAAATTTATTTTTAATATATTATGGTTTAATTTAATGTCATTATATTTTAAAATTATAATATTTTAAAAATTAATCTCTTGGTACGTATTTTTTTTTACTATCTCGTTGCTGATCTTATTGCTCAAAGTGGACATTGAAAATGTTGGCTAAGAAATGAAAGGATTTTAAATGGAGATTATGGAATTAATTCAACAATATTATTTTGAGAAACTATAAAGTTTTTGATAACGTACCCAATAGGGTACCTAGAGAGAAATGGAATGTTTTTTTGATAACCATCTTCATGAAAAGCACATGGTATTTAAATATATATTATTAAATTAATTTTATTTTTAATTTATACATGCATATAAAAATGATATGACATTGCATAATTTAACATTAAATTACATGTTATTTATTTTAGGATGTTTCAAGGAATAATTCATCAAGTTGAGATAATAAAACCATCCCTCACACTGCTGAGTCAAAGTATTTTTCCAAAAACTGACTGACTCAGTTAATATTTTATTTATTTTAAATATTTATAAGATAATATTATTTGTTACATATACTAAATGTTTTATTTATCTTTGTTTAATGCAGACATAGAATTTAGGTCACCAAGTCTTCTGAATAGAATTTTTGATGGATGTTCATAAAAAATATGATGGGAGTTATGTTAATGATTTTTTCAAAGAAGTTGGGGTATGAATTTATTTTTCATTGTAATAACATATCATTAGTTTTCACTATGTTAATATATATATAACTTAAAATTTGAATGATATTTGATTTATAAGTAAAAAATAAAGAACTATGAGATGCCAATCTCATGATGTCCTTCTCAGTATCCCAGGATGACCCAATTGCTAAAGCCCTTAGGAAGGATCATCTTGGTCGATTGTGTGTGATGGGTTTGGGACCATTACTATATGAGGTATTTAGTAGGAAATCAGGGATTTTAGTTTCATTTACACATATTTTTAGTCACTCCCTACCTCATCATGAGCAGAGGGAGTTTGTTTCTATAAAAAGCACAATTTGGGCATAGGACACTCAGATATCCTCTTTAAAGAAAGAGTTGGTTGTATTTATATAAAAATATAATGGGATTTATCATTTTTGATATTGCATTGATTATTGGTAGTGAGAAGGTAAATCACACAACTTTAAAATCATTTAGTTCACTATTGACACCATAGAATTTGTTTCTTTCACTTCTCTGAAAAATTGACGATATGATTCTCACATAGACAAACAAAATTTTTGTATGAGTAAAGATGTTTCACCATGAATGATTAAGATGCAGTCTAGATTTATATCTTCCAAAATACATCTACAAAATTAGAAATAAGTAGAAATATCAACCTTCAAAAAGTTGGTTGTGGATTTCCATGATCGATGATATGAAGGGGTTGATTAATTAAATTTCAATTTTAGAGTTTCATCTGAGAAGACCTGGTGTTTTAAATATCTAAAGAAGTGTATACGTCTTCAAGATATTCGATTTTACTAGTCATGGAGACCAAACAAACTTACAGATCAAAATTTATGGCACTCAGAAGATTGATAAAATTTACAAAGGGATTTTCCTCACTTACACAGAGGACCTACGCAGAGGACCGACGTGGGTGTATATTTTTTTACACGCTCATGCGGAGGACCTACATATAAAACCTACCTTCGGCTAGGTTCCTTATTTGCATAAAAATGGGACCCTTGGGCTCCCCATTTCAAACAAAAAAAGTTGGAAGATCTCCCGAAGCTCCCGTTGCATAGCTCCTTTGCCCATCTTCTCATGAACTATCAAGTAATTTTCCCAAAACATGAGAGAATAGAGAATTAAAGGGGGAAAGTGGTTAAAAGTACCATAAGGGTCTAAAACATATGGAGCTTCACCAAGGACCGATGCCAATGGACTGCATGGAAAACCTACATGGAGCACCTGCGCAGAGCACCTGTGCGGAGCACCTGCGCAGAGCACCAGCATGGAGCACCTAAACGGGGCACCTGCGCAGAGCACCTACATGATGCACCTTGGAAGAGAACCTCCATGGAGAACATGCACATAGAACCTGTATTCCCCCAATGGTCCATACCATGAGGGATGTTCCCCAGCAACCCCGCTTCAAATTAGTTCATGGCTACAGTCCCAACCGTCATTAACCCCATGAAAAATAGAGAGTCTCACCACCAACTTTTCAGGTTGGGTCAAAGACATTTCTCATTGCGCCCATTAGGTGGCATAACTTCTAGACTTTGAATACCATGATTTCATACACACAATTAAGTTCCTTTAGTCGAATTAATCATGTTGGTTCCTTTCACATGTTATGATTTTGGACTCTCCATATGGATTCCTAGAGTACCTTGTGTCAATACACTCCTCAAGAAACTCCTCAAACCTTATCACCTGACTAATATTCCTAGTTTAATTTTAAATGGGCATCCTCTTTGGGAGTAATCTTGAACCAATCCTCAAATGAGAATCCCTATTAGGAGTAAGCCCCACCAAAACCTAAAATGGGTATCCTCCATAGGATTAGATCCCAAACAAACCTCAAATGGGCACCCTCTTAAGGAGTAAGCCCCAACCAAAGACCAATCATAGTGAACTCCGAGAGGGTTAAGTCCCTAATATTACGAGAGCCAGTACACATGACCTCCAATGTCATCCCACATTGAAAGGTTAATCACTTTGCGCCCTCTTACATAGTCACCTCGGCATCACCCACCATCGACGTCGTAGGCCCATCCTATTCCACCAGCGGAGGAGGAAAATCGTGTGTGTGTGTGGATTTGTTGAATATTCGATATTATCTTATTTCTCACAACAATCATGACTCATGGGGGATTAGATATTTTTCATGATCACAATATTTCCCCAAAAACCCAAACCCACCCTTGAACTATGAGAACTCTAATTCCCATTATAGTTGAGATATGTAGGAATCCTTTATCAGGGCCCAAGCTCATTGAATATTCTCTTTAAGAATCCATCCCAAATTCCCTAAATCAAGGAATCATCTTTAGGAGTATGCCCCAACCTATTTCTCTCAATGGGTCATACACCCCTGTAGGAATGAATGAACTATGAGAACTCTGATCCCTATTAAAATTGGGATATGTAAGAAGCATTCCTAAGGCCTGATCTCTATCTCATTTCATCTATAAATGGGCATATTCGTTAGAAGTAATCGCCAAATTAAACCCCCAAATTACCAAGGAATCCCTTTCAGGCATTAAGTCCAAACCTATTTCTCTCAAAGGACTACACTATCCTATAAGACTCACCAAACTATATGGCCTTTTATTGACATCCAAATGGGATACATAGGAAGCATCTCTGAGGTTCCAACCTAACACTTCAAATAAACCTTGTTCTTACTAGGCCATATTACCAATAGGTTATAATCCCACATGGAAACCCATATTCATTCCAAGTTTTTTTGGCCACTTAGGTATAATTCCCACACTAAATCATGAATAAGAACCTTTCACTTAGATGTCCTTACCACATACAATTAAACTGTACGGATAAGTCCTTATCACAAGACATTAAAAGGTGTGATGTGTCCCATTATACGGCACTGAACTATAAGGGTTCTGATTCCTTTCAAAATGATACATAGGTATCCCATTTATAGGTATGATCCCAACATCAAAATAGACTTTTTTTCTCCCTGGATGAAAATAAATTCTAGAGTGCCCCCACTGAGTGGCTTAAAAACCAGTATTATCATAATGATGGGTAAAAAGAATCTCTAAATGGTATTGGATAGAATACCATTAATGGAGAACCTCAAATACATATGTATTTCACCACTAATGAAGAACCTTGAATACATATGGATGATTCTAAATTTAAAACATGATAATAATTGATTTCAAATTCCAAGGGAAACCTACGTTATTCTTGGTGAATTAATAAGGATTCATGAAAATATCTCAAATCTGTAAGTGCCCTGGAGTAGGTAATAATTTCCCTAAAAAGGGTGTAATGGTTTTAACCTTCCATCCTCTCAACCAATTCATGTTCTTAAGTATTGTAAGTTCAAACATAACAAACATCTGCCTTTGGAAAGCAGGTCCCTTTGGATAAAAATCATTGGATGCTTCTGGTTCCATAAATAAATCCAATGTAAACCGCCCAGAAGTAGTGATTCTTAACCAGAACACATGATCCGAGGGACATGAAATTTTCAGAAACTTTTATTTTTTTTATGTTTCAATATAAATATGAAAAACTATTTAATTTTGAATATAATTTCCTTTCTGGAGATGGTGGACAGAATTAGAGATGGATATGGAGGGGTTTATGAGCAGAGTTCATCATTGGGTTTTGATTAGTGGTCTCTTTGATCTCTTGGACCAATATAGAATGAGAGGGTTTTTCATGTATTGTTTTTGGAATAGTGTATTCATATGACATTTTCATTATTTTTCATGTTTTAATACACTAAAACCATTTATATCATGTTTATTGGTATAAATATATGGTGGAATGTTATGGTTCATGTAAATTAATATACTTTTTTATATATGATTACTTTATTTTATTCATGTTTCAGGAGACTACTCTATAGATGAATATAGTCTAAGAAAACTATAGAGAAATATATATGATTGTTTTAGAACTCTAAATTCCATAATAAGTTCTCTTTAGCACTATAGGTTGTTAAAATTGTATGGTGACCATGTCACTATGGTTAGAGGGTACTGTGAAAATTGAAAAGAGATGTCGTGTAGTATTCGGATATGAGACTTGATGTCAGCATCCTTGGTTTGTTTTCCTAATTCTAGTCTGATATGTATGAGACGATTTAGAATGGTGAAAATATGGTTGAGATGACCATATAGATCAAGATTCATGAGAAACACCCGCATAAGTGTGGGTTGAGGCTTAATGATCACTTTGAGTGTGATAAGTCCTTTAGGATGAGATGATGTGTGATAAAGAAGGGTTCTAACCAAGTGGAGGAATTAAATATCTTCCTTAAGATATGGGTAATGGAAAATGAGTGAAAGTCAGGGGATTTTTTCGATATATAGCATCATGTTTCAAAGGGGTATATAGCATGATTGGTTGGGACAATATCTAGTTAGTAGGAACATGATAGATAAGGTCTATTATATAGTTGGACTATGACATAAGGCTTGGGTTAGGGGATATTGTGGGTAGTGTTGTACTTGATTAGTGATAGGTATGAGATCATATCAATGATATTAGATAATGATGGGTATGTGGGATTTAGTCGGCCCCCTGATAGGAAATACATGCTTTGAGATGAAAGGTTGTGTCTCTAGTGACTAGAACCATAGTATTTTTTTGTGAGATATGTGATCAGATTCATTATGTATTTTTTATATCATGTGTGTGATTTTCTGTACTTCTGATATTTGATAGACTTAGTGGGGGAGAGGATCATGATACTTATCCTTGCTATGAGTAAGATGGATCTACCTAAACTACCAGGGGTGAGATGGATTCCTTATGTTCATGAAGTAGTACCTTTCCCTGCGTAGTCTTGCATTGGGATTTTATCACTTTACTTGACTAAGATTGGGATGTGATAGTAGAACATATTGAGTTAGAGGGTAGGGTCATGGTATAAGTAGATTCATGGATTATGGATACTATCATGATTGATGAGTTAGTGGGTTATGATTCAGATGTAAGTTTTTAGGATGATTTTTTCAGTAGTGTGTCAAAGACTTAGATGATACCCACCATGAGTCTTCATGTATGAACTGGGTTACGAGTATGATGGTATGAGATGTGGAGATGATGATATTTTGGCACGACATTAATGTAGGTTTGGTGATTTATAATAGTTTCTCAGATAGCAAATAATGACCTAAAAAATAGAAACATGGTATCCAAGCTAGATAATTACCATAAGGATCTTTTGTGATGTGTTTATTTTTAGCTTGTTCTTACATTTATATAATGGTGTGTACTAGGGAAACTTTTTGAAACCCTACTTAGATGTTCCATCACACCCTACACAGGCACCCTGGTGTGTATACATACATTACTTTTATTTTTCCCTTTTAAAACATACGATGTTTAGTGAATTGGAATAGATCTTATTTATAGGTAGTTGGAGGATGGGTAATGTGTCATATGGATTTTAGTAGGTCCAATGCATGTATTTATCTTTTTCTTATATTTTATAAGTTATCGAGATAGTGGGTGACATATGTATGTCTTTTATAAGCATGAGTCTTTACACTATGTTTCATTTGTTATGGAATTGTGTTACTGATTTTTGTGTTCACTGATTATAAGATATGTACATTTTGGTATAACTGTATGGTTTGATATTATGGTTTTTTTAAAATAGGAAGGTGTAAATGTTATATATTCCTTTGTATGGAATGTTCTGTGCATTTTTTGTTTTTTTTTTCTAGGGTTTTTATGGGGCTACAGATTCTGCAGTTGTCTTTTTTTTTGTAAATCATCTTATAGTAGTTATTTAAACCTCTGATAAATATGTCATTTTTTCACAGTAGTTTACACTACTTCTATATGATTATGTTTTTTTGGGAGATGGTTAAAACCACCACTAAATATTAAATACTATAATTTAGCGGTAGTTTCTTCATTTTACTGACAGTTTTTCACTAAAAATAACTTTAGGATTTGGTGGTAGTTAAAACTACTACTAAAACAAATAAAAATTCCGCTAAGTGTTCATTCTACAACACATACCAAAAACTACCCCTAAATGGAAGGATACATCACAAGTTGAAAGTGTCATAGAAAAATTTGCTGATAGTTTAAACCATAGAAAAATGGGGATTTTCTTGTAGTTAAATTCGATCTAATTAATTTAATATATGTTCATTCTAAGAGGAAACCTAGATTATCTGTTTATTTTATTTTATTTTATTTTTTGTGTTTTTGTGTTTGTTTTTCAAGGGAACCCCCAAGGGGTTTCTATTATCATCTAATGTTTCTTCTGTATGAGACTTAACAGATGAGTAAGTTTAGTATTTTCAAATGAAACACATTCCTTTTAGATTTTAAACTTAACCTTCAATCATCCTTGGGGAGTCTACTTATGACATTAATCCAATTTGATTAATTTCTTATTCATTGGTTATCAACATAAAATAGTTGAGTTTGTTCCATGATTTTATTTAGAATCACCACCCATTACCCCACTTTATTTACAATTATCAATCTCTCTTCTCTTCTCTTTAAAACACTGAGGGTAGTGTCGTTATAAGTTAGGGGGAGTGAAAATATGAGATTTAAAAAAAATTGGCTTCTATGGAAAATTTAAATTAATTTCCCTTGAATGAATAAATGTACATTTTAAAACATAAAAAAATAATATCAAATAAGTATTCATACCTTGACTCCAATTTTATTGAAATTTTAAATTCACAATAGTGATTTTTTGAAAGTTTGTTGGTCTGATATGGTTGCTCACATTTATAATTTTCATCCTTTTAATAAAAATTCCAAAACTCCATACCTTTTTATTGTGGCTTATGGTTTTTAGTTCCTAGGACTCATTTTTTATAGCACAGGGTTTGGGGTCACTTTGAGTTTAATTTTATTATCAAATAGAAAAATAAAAAAAAATGGTGACCACATAGAAAAATGTTTCTCCCAAATTCATAGAGTCTTAAAGATAGGGATCATGACCCCATAGTTTTCTTTCCAAGAATTTTCATTTAGATGTCTTTTTTAGAGTATGTAATAGAAAAAATATGTGGTCTTCATCACTTGAGGATCGTGAATTAAGCTTTTTCTTTCCCATAATTAGTCTTTTCATCTTTATAATGGTAAAAAACCAAAAAACTAAAAAATTCAATCAAGAAAAAATAAAATAAATATAAGAAATATAAAAATAAATTGGTCACTTAGATTAATATTGAATGTGATTTACACCTAGAACTTCCATTTTTCCCCCTTCAACATGAAAATAAACCACCCATGATATTGTTTTGTGCAATACATCATCATGATTAATTGAACTTTAATGAATTTAGAGGATTAATTTGAAAAAATTAATGGTCTTGGGATTTGTATATGCTTTTGAAAATAACATTTGTTAAATGATTTTGATAGCTTTCATGATTTTCTTTTCTTGATGTATTTTGATGAGTATTGTATGTTAAAATGTTTTTGAAAAAGGGGATTCAATTTCATATTTTAAAGATAATTTTGTTGGGTTCAAGAAAAACTCAAGTAGGTTTGTGATTAGATACTAAAAGAGGATAATATTAATTAATAATATTTTAATATTCATTTTTTTTAATTTCCATAAAAAATTGTTTTAGTTCATTTTATTATTTGAACCTCATTTCACATCATTCGACAATTCATGTTTAAAGCATGTCAATTCGGGCATATTTAATCATCAGATTTTGGAATTAATTATTTTTTTATTTGAATTTTATATTTTTTAATACTATTTATCACTTTTTTTGGAATAATTTTTCTCTTAGGATCAATGTATTAATCAAATGGTAAGATTGAAATTTTTCTCCAAGGATGTAGAAATTTCTAATCAAAGCATAATGGGCCTTAGCCAATCAAATAAAATTAGAGCCCACAATTAGAGCCTAATGAAGATCAAAATTTAAATTTATATAGATAATATTATAAGGATAATTTAATTAAACTTTTTAAAAATATAATTTTGAATTCTTAATGGATTTATGGGGATCCCAAGTTGACGATTTGATTATGGGACATATTTGAAGGCCCATAAAGTCATCCTACCAATTTTATCATAACTCTCTAATGGAAAATACAATTGAGATGAAATTTTAACATTAATTATATTAAATATTTATTATAATATTTTTATTCAATAACACCTTAAAATTTTATCTTTTTCAATGGTTAATTTTCTGGTCAACATGGTGATAGAATCTTTTTTCAATTTTTCTGGTCAATAATGAAATGTATTCTTTCCCTTTTTTCTTACACACCTTTGTGTGTCCAAATTAAATGGAATGATATTTAATGGTGGGGTATTGATCCTTGGACCCAAAAATTCCTATTTAAGGTGATTTTTATGAATTTATTTCTGTGGAAATTCTATCCTTTCAATTGTAAAGTTATTCTCTCATTCTATAATCACATGTCAGTTTTTTATCATGTATGTTTTTTCAATCACATTATTTTCGTAGTAAAAGTTATTATTATTATTATTTTTCAATTTTTTTAATTTTTCTTATCATTTTTATACCTTTTAATCAATTTTTAAATTTATTCACACCATCAATTTTTAATTTTTCTAACACAGTAGTGGAGTATTCATTTTTTATTTTTTTTTCAATTCTTCAATTGCATCTTTATAAGTAGAATTCCACATTCTATTGAGAACCTTGCATAAATAGAAGGATAACCATTTTTTGGTTTTATTTTAGGGAGTTTCTTGGTTTTTTATTGGATTTTAATTAATTTTTTTAAATTATTAAATTAGTTCTATGGTTTGAGAGATCCTT
The DNA here is from genome assembly GCA_963277665.1 of Viscum album. Taxonomy (NCBI): domain Eukaryota; kingdom Viridiplantae; phylum Streptophyta; class Magnoliopsida; order Santalales; family Viscaceae; genus Viscum; species Viscum album. The sequence goes on from OY728162.1 coordinate 137,056,860, forward strand.
TCTTTGACGTGTTTTCTTCTACATCTTCATTGACTTTAACAACTACACATTCTTAGTGATAGTAAAATCCAATTCCATAGAGATATAATTAAAGTGATAATTTATTTTAATTGGTGATTATAATTGAAATTTTTTATGGATTAAATCCTTCAATGATGTCGTGGACGTTTCTCATTGATTTTATACTTCTCGAACTAGTGAGCTATGATTTCATAGGAAACAAATTACATCTATTCTAGCCCTAATAACAACCTAGGATCAACCCATATCCCTTAATTTTTTTGATTAAAATAATTAGGAATTTCATTATTATATTAATTCCATTCACTTTGGTACATTATTATTCTTCTATCTCAATTTCTATCAACACCAAATTTGGCCACTTCATATATAATCCTCTTATCAAATTTGAGTGTCTCAAGGATACTTCTTTTATCCCTGTGGATTTTATTCTTACATATACTACAATAAATGATTCTAAAATTTGGTTAATTTTGGGTGTCACCAAATTTTTATGACTTTTTATAAGACCTAAGTATGTTATCATAGAATCTATAATACTTTTATAACCAAAAATTCTATATTCTCAACCCCATTTCTCTTGTCTTTCCCCCTTTCTGTTTGCGTGTGTTCAAAAGAATCTAAAATCCTCATTTTTTCCTACTCCAATAAAGTATCTTAAACATTAACCCATAATAAACCAAATATAAAATCAATTGGGAAATTAATATTTATAACCACAAAACTTAGTAAATTTATTTGAGCAAACCTTCAATGATTACCCCACACTCGATAATATATACAATAACATGGATGATGACTGTTTAATGGATCAATTTACATCCCTCTAAAAGATGGTCGAAGAGATAAATATTAGGGAATTCCATGATGTCTAAATTCATATCCAACTTAATCCCCAATAACCTTTTGAACAATTGGGTGAGAAAATTAATAAAATGAATTTGGAAGCTTCGTCGTTGATATTGGAACTATAGAGAATTAAAACTTTTGAGAAACCCATCCCTACAATGGTTGTCTATTCCACAACCTTTTGTACAGTGTATACTTTCCCAAAAACCTCTAATGAATTTAATGAAGAACCAACATTTTTATTTGGGATATATTTATTTTATCAATTAATTATAAAGGGTTGTTAAATATAGTCGAAAATGATTAATTATATTCATAATATAGAAATTTTTATTCACAGATTTAATATTTTGAATATAGCCCCATTGATAATTTTTTTATACCACAGATCACTAAAACATTGGGAGAGATCACAAACATAAAATACATACCAATTAATGACATTAAAATAGACAATTTTGGGGATGAATCATATTTTCATAAGGAACCAATTATTTTTAAATGTTTTAGAGAAGAAACAGAATTTGATTCAAATTTCCAATCTTCATTAAAAAAATTAAATCAACCCAAACTCAAAAATATAGTCCATACATCATTAATTAATTATCACTTTATAGGTATTCACAAAGACTTTGTGGTTTTTATTCATTATTATCTTGAAACCCACAAAGGGGGACTGATCCTTGATGTCATAGGAAAAACTAATGAAGAAACTTGATTTTCCATTTATAATATTCTTTGGATTTCATCACTCATTGGGGAACATATTTTTATACTTGAAATATATTATAAAAAATTATTAATATCAATATTATAGAATTAATGAAAAATATAATCTTTAAAATGTTTAAATTTGGTATTGGGTAAGTTCGGGGCTCCAAGTTGAGCTAATTGATTTAAACTAATGGATTTATGGGAGGCAACCCAGTTTCTTCATTGCTTTTGTTTTTTTATTTTATTTTTTGTTTTTTTTTGTTTTTTTTTTCAAAGGAACCCCCATGGGGTTTCTATTGTGACATATTCTATCTTATGTGTGATATTTAACAATTTTAGTTGTTTGGTATTTTTAAATGAAACACATTCCTTCTAGAGTTCAAACCTAACCTTCAATCATACTCAAAGATTCTACTTATGACATGATTTAAATGTGATAAATTTAATATTTATGGGTAATAAACTTCAAACTAGGTGAATTTGTTCCATGGTTGCTTTTAAAATCACCCACCCTTCTTTCCAATTATGAACTCTCTCTCCTCTTCTCTTTCAAACACTAAGGGTAGATTCATTCTATATTGGGGGAGTGAAAATATGATATTTAAAAAAATGGGAATCTATGGAAAATATCGATTCAAAATCCATTCATGAATTAATGTACATTATGAAAAATGAAAACTGAATATCAAATAATTTTTCATTCCTTTACACCAATTTTAATGAAATTTTAGGTTTGTGAGAGAAATTTTTGGAATGTGTGGTTGTCTGATTTGATTTTTCACTGTTAACATTTCCATAATTTTAATAAAAATTCAAAAATTAACATATCGTTGATTGTGAGGTGTGATTTTCAGTTCCTAGGGCCCATTTTCATAGCATGTGGTTTGGATTCACTTTAATATTAATTTGAGTATCTGATAATAAAAGTTCAAAAAAATGGTGACCATTTAGAGAACTATTTTCTCTAAATGTGTAGACTTTGGTACATGGGTATTATGACTCTATAGTAGTATTTACCATATTTTTTCATTACATATCTATTATAAGGTATCTAATTGACACAATGTGTGGCATCCAACACTTGGTAATTGTTACATCATAGTTGTCTTTCCTGAAATTGGTCTTTTTATCACTATTGTGGTAAAAAAGGCATCATGAAAAAAATAAAATAAAAATAAAAATAAATTGGATACTTATCTTAAGGTTTAATGTGATTCATTATTAGATCTTCCATTTTCCCCCCTTCAAAATGAAAATAAACACCCATGTCTATTGTGATGCACAACACATTATCATTCTTAATTTAAATTAGATGAAATGTGGTGATAATTTTAAAAAACTGAATGGGATTGGTCTTGGGATATGATTGTGAACCTATATTTGGTTAAATTATTTTTATAGGTTTCATGATTTTTTAGAATGATATCTTTTGATGACCATCGTATGTTAAAATGTTTTTGGAAAAGTGAATTTAATTTCATATTTTTATGATACTTTATGCTCGTAACTATCAAAACTCAATTTGATGGTGTGATTAGCCTCTAAAAGAGGCTAATGTTTATTTATTATTTTTTAATATTAATGTTCTTAAATAGAAATAAACATATGTTTTAGTATATTTTATTATTTTAACCTCATTTCACATCATTATGAAATTCATGTTTAAAGTGTGTAAATTTGGGACAAATTAATCATCAAATTGTCGAATTAATTATTTTGATTATTTGAATTTTAAATTTTGGGATAATATTTATCACTTTGTTTAGAACATTTTTTATTCTATGATAAATGGATTAACCACAAGGGAATATGAACATTTCGTTCAATAGATGCATAAATTTTAGATCAATGCATAATGGGCCTTAGGCCCATCAAATAAAATTAGATCCCACAATTAAATTATAATGAATACAAAATTTTAACAATAGATAGATAAAATTATTTCGATCATTTCATTAAACTATTTCTAGAGCTAATTTTGAATTATTCAAGTAGATCCAGGGATCCCAAGTTGAGAATTAAATTATGGTCTATATTTGAAGGCCCATTAATTCATCCCACCAATTTAATCATAATATCCAAATAGAATAATAAATTTAAATAATGTTTATACATAAAGTATTGAACATAAGTATTATTATATTTATCTTCTATGAATCCTTAAAAAATTTCATTCTTCAATGATTAAGTTTTGGGTCAACAAGGTGGAAGAATCATAATCTAATTTTTATGGTCAACATCCCACTATCCTTTGACTATCTGAATCAAATGGAATGATATTAAATGGGGGGATATAACCTAGGACCCTAAAATTACTATTTAATGTTATTTTTGTGAATAAATTTTATTTGAATTTTTATCCTATGAATTGTAATGTTACGCTCCCATTTGAAAATCACATATTTTTTTTAATCATGTATGTTTTCTCAATAACATTAGTTTCTTAATAAAAGTTATTATTCTTATTTTTTTCAATTTTTATTTAATTTTTATTATCATTTTTATAACATTTAATAAAAAATGTGAAATTTCTCATACAATGGTGGTGTGTCCATTTTCCCATTTTTTCATTTCTTTGATTCTTCCTTTGTAAGTCAACTTCCACCTTCCATTGAGAGTCATTCATTAATAGAAAGCTAACCATTTTTTAGATTTATTCAATAGAGTTTTTTGGGGATGGATTGGATTATATTTAATTTTTTTAAATTCTCAATTGAGTTCTATGGTTTGAGAGTTCTTTTCTTTGACTTATTTTACTCTTCGTCTTTACTGACTTTAACGACTGCACCTTCGGTGTGCTTGTAAGATCCAATTAATTATAGTGATCATGAAATTGATCCTTTAATTTCATTAGTCATTAACATGAAATTTTGTATGGAGTAAATTGGTGAATGATTTTGTGGACTTATTTCATTTATTAGATACTTCTTACACTAGTGAGATGTGATTTTATATGAAAACAATTACATCTATACTATCCATAAGAACATCATAGGATCAAAATATATCTTTTAATTGCATCCATTAAAATGATTAGTTGTTTAATTATTAAATTCAATCCATTCCCTTAGGTTCTTTATCATTATTCTATACCAATTTTAATCAACACCAATGTTGGCCACTTTATAGCCAATCCTCCCATCAAATCTGTGTGTCTCAGGGTTACTTCTTCAGTACTTATAGATTTGATCCCTACATTTACTACAATGAATTCTTTTACCTATGGGGTAAATTTTTTGTATCACCATGGTTTTTCAACAGTGTTATTTTTGAATTGTAAACCCTTTATTATGGATCTAAAGTTAAAATTTTGAGGACACTAATTATTAAAGTGGGAAAAATGTATATAAGGTCTTAGCCTTGAACATTACATAATCCTAAGTGTTATGTAAAGAAATATTTCTATTAAATTTTTGGATCTTTTAAGTTTTATAGTTTTAGATAATTAAGAAATAACTCATACATAAAAAATCCATATAATATAATGTGGACACATCCAATCTGTGCCTATTTTTCCCACGATATAAAACTTTTAAAACAAAAAATAATTTATTTTTTGGAAAAAAATTCATGAAATTAAACTTGAACTCTTTCTTTCCCTTACCCTTCCTTAAATCCTGTGAAATGCATTTTAAAAACATTGGATGAGCATAGAAATCACGATAAGCGACATAAAAAAGAAGAAAAATTGTTTGTTTATTGAAAAAATATGAAAACACATGAAAACCTTTTTTTTTAAAAAATTTACCCAGAAATGAAATTATATATTTTTTCTAAATCATTAACCTTTTAAAAAATTATTTTCATAAAAACTCATTAGTAAGAATATAAAATTCATATATGTGTCGTCATACATCCCCTCCAAGAATCCTTACGAAACCCATAAAAATTAGAATAACCATATGGTCAGCTTCCTATATAATTCTCCAGGGAACATAATAATTTCCCAATTCATTGGATTACTATCTAGTAATACTCATCGTTTAATCTATAATAGGCTCACCCGATGCAATCTGGTCACACCCATCATATATGATGTAATAAGCCCACCTAATGCCATATGGGCACTCCCAATTCCCATGTATAATGATTCGGTACTATATCATGAAAAAAAATTATTATTGCACTTTTCCAACATAAAATATTTGAAAACTATTTTAAACTCATAAGAAATCACTTTTGAATATCAAAATACCCTTTTCTTTTAACACCGTATTTTCAATACGAAAATACCTTCTTTTAAAAAAATTAAATAAAAAAACAAACAAAAAGGTAAATATGGTTTTTCATTGAATAAAAAATAAAATCATTTAAAATAATCGAAAATTAAAATAATGGTTATAGTGGCAGAAATGTAATTGTCACTATATGTACGAAAATAGAACATTTATTTAGCTGTTTTTCAAAAAAAAATACATATAAAGAACTTGGAAATATTAAATTTGAAGACCTTTGATATAAATAAAAAACAGGCATAAAATTTAATTTATAAATATAATATTTCCACATAAAAACATTCATGGAATTATTTTAAAACATGGAAATTTAAGAGAAAGAGTTGAAGGAAAACTTTAAAATATGTTTTTTAAGAAATGTTCCTTATCACTTAGGAAACACTCGATTCGCAACCCCAAGAAATGATAAAATAAAAAAATTTAAATAATATGATTATATATAAATTAATTTAATAACTTTTCAAATGGAATTTTATTGCACCTTATAAAATAATATAGGTGCATAACATCAAAATATTCTTCAATGAAAGAAAACTGAGATAGAGTCTCTTACCTCGTGTTCGATTCATTATGTACTTTAGTTATATTCTTGAATAATAAACATATGATAATTATTTAATTTAACAATAAATTTTTTCGATATTGTTATTAATTTTATGTAAATTATTACAATATTATATATGAATAATTAATCAATTAAGTTTATATTGGATGTTTTGACCATATTCGGTTTATGTGTCAATAATGATTTTGGTAGGTTGACTGTGGTCAAAGAGGTCATTATATAAAAATATTTATAATAATAATCATTAAATAATTACTATATTTTTTCATCGGTTAAAATTTTAAAACCAGTCATTAATTATGGTTATGAAAAATGAACTATATTACGATCATGGAGATGATATGTCGTATATACTCAAGAGCAACGTTTCCATTTTTTCAATGACCATTATGGAAAAAAGATATGTATTATTTTAAATTTAAAAAATGATAATAATACTGTGAATACTATTTTATTTCTTTAGATATACTTATATATATCTTCCATGTGGTTTGGTGATGAAAAGAGAGTCATATTGCTTCATGATGGTGGTAGTCCACACATGCATGAACGACGTTATCATTTTTCAGTGAGTGAAAAGGTAAGAAATAAAATGATATATTATCTATCAATAATTATAAATATGAATTCAATATCATAATTTTGTTTTTTATATTACATATATTCATTAAATTTATCCTTATTACCATTTATCTTAATAGTTAGTGAAAAATGAATCACATCCCTTCATGAGGCGCTAGTCCATAGTACACACAAGCTACATTATCATGTTCATTACTGAATAGAAAGTAATGTGGTATATATGATGTAATTACTCCCAAGGTATAATTTTGTCATTAATATTATATATATGTTCTTTATATCCATCATCATACCCAACCATGAGTTGTATTTATGAAAAATGTGTCAAATCAGTTCGTGAGGTGGTAATCCGCCACACACCCAAGCGACATTATAGTTTCCCAATTGAGGTAATACGAGATGGATATAGGTTATTAAATTAATATAATAACATCTAAGTATATTTTATATAAATTTTTTATTTTATAGTAATAAATCTATAATATTTTAAGGAGTTATAAGAAGAAATAATAAATTAATAGTTAGTAATTTTACCTCTTCTTGAACCACCTTTTTAGGATTATAGAAAAAGTATTACTATAATGGAATTATGAAAAAGAAGTCATATAGAATGAGGATATAGAATTTGGGATTTTATTTTTTTAGTTATTTTTTGAACTAAATTGGAAATAATATGTGAATAATATAGGAGAGGGTGGCCTTTTATAAGTGAGGTGAGAGCCACAGTTGTAATTTTTAAAAGAAAAAGGTGTAAAAAAATTCACATGAAAAAGGTCCAAATTGGGTTATTATATAAAATTAGACTATATAATTTCTAAATATATCCACAAAATATACTTTATAAAATTTTATAATCAGTTTTAACTATTTTATTTAGTTTAAAGGACTATAAATTCTGTTTTCTATTACCGTTGTTATTAATTTTTACTATTTTACAATTAATTTCAGAAAACAATTAAGTTAAAATTATTATATAATATAAGTTATTATTATTACAAATATGGAATCCATTTTACCAAATTAAATTCACATAATTGTAAAATTAAATTTAAAACAAAACTCCTAGATGTGATGAGAAACCAGGTTTTCAAGAAATGTATTTTTCAGGAAAAATATGATTTTATATTAACTATATAGTTTATAATAATAAATGTATAAATATAAGTTAATATTTATTGATATATAATATAAAAATTTCATTTAAAACACTACTCATTAATTATTATATTAATTAATTAAAATGAAAATTGATTATTCCTTTTAAAACAATTTTTAAAAAAACATTATTTTTAAATGCAGAAAAAACTTATATTAAAATATCATCTAAATTTGATTCAAAAGTAATAAATTAGATTAAATTTAACTAAAAAATACATATGTTACATTAAATCATATTCAAAATGTAATGGGAGTTTTTAATTACTTAAATTATTGAGAAGTGAATATTTTTTACAAAAAATGGTATTTTCACTATTCATTGAAAAATCAATATTTTTCGAAAAGTCCAAAAAATTCACAAAATGTAAATGGTTATCTTAGAATTTGAAAAATTAGATTCATTTTTTATAAGTAAAATTATACAATCCAGAATGTTGAACCCTCTAGAATTAAGTTGCTTTATTGTGTTTTGATAATGCCAACCATTCTTTCTTTATATCTTGATTATGCTTAATACATTCCAAATATACTTTAATATATGTTGTTACCTTCATTATGCTTAAATTAAGTCTTTTGAATTATCTGATATATGTTTACTATGACTTAACTCATTCTTCCAAGTGAATGCTCAAACAGTTTTCAGCTACCGTTACAAACTAGCTACCGATACAGAGTAGAGCAACTGTTAGACAGTAGCTACCGTCAGAACAGATAGCTACCGTTACATGCTAGCAACCGTTACAGCTCACAGCGACCGATACATTAAATTCTACTGATAGAGCTACCGATACAATGAAGTCAACAGCTACTGCTACAACAAAGTTGATAGCTACCAATATGCTGAAGTCCACCGTTATGCAAAGTCTAATGATAGAGAGGTACCGCTACCGTTACAAGGCAGAGCCACATCTACCGATAGAGAGCTACCGCTACCGTTACAAGGCAGAACCACAGCTATCGATAGAGAGTTACCGCTACTGGTAAAGGCAGAGCCACCGCTACTGTTACAAGTCCACCTCTACCGATACATCAAGTCTACCGACAGACAAGTCTACCGTTACAATGTCTATCGATACTCAGACCTACAGACACCCACTGTAACACAAGTCTACTGATATCAAGCGCTACCATTCCAAAGACAGAACCTGACACTGTTTTAATTTCTTTATCTTTGTTTAATCTAACCAATGGTCATATTAGGTATATTTTAATACACTGACATTTATTTAATGTGTGCTGTTGGATGTCAGGGAACCGTACCTCGTACCTGCAAAAATAAATCATCTTTTTCCGGAGCATGTGCTTTAAATAAAGGAAGGATGTGCTACTGAAAAGACAGAGGCATATAGACGAATACACGAGACATACATAACACAAGGTGTGCTGGAAGAAGAACAGAGCGAGAATGCAAAGAGACAACTGAACTTACACGAGGGACTCTTTCATCAATTCTAACCAGTGAAGAGCTGAGAACGAGAACATAAAACAAGAACTTCATCGACTACTTCTTCTCTATCTCTGAACCTGGAAGTCAAGGAAACAAATGATACTCTGTTTTCTAGACAAAAACTAGAAGAGGACTCAGAGCGAATTCTGATCAATCAAAGGATTCCAGAACTGCACGACAATCACTAGAGCCATTTCTAAACTCTAAATATTTTCTCTGTGATTTATCTTTTTACATATTGAGTAGTGTATGTTATATGCTGTATTTTACACACACACTGTCTCCTGTGCCTTAACTGGAGGATTTGTAAATCCTCACTCAACTCTCTTAATTCTTTTATTTCCCACTGGGATAGTGGTAGAGGTCGTGTGACTTGGACAACTAGTTGCTTTTGTTCCTGTTCCCACGGATAACAGTGGTAGAGGTCTTGGACCTGGAAAGTTGTATACTGTTGTAATCCCCGATCTAGGGTGTGGATCACCTTTATACAAATTGTTGAGAGGACTAAGTCTCAGCTTGAGACTGAACCTCTTGGTTATATCTGCTTTTCTATATCTGTCAAAGTTATTCTTTTATTCCGCTGCTAATTTATTTAAAACCAAAACTGTTTTAAAGTCACTTTGATAATTAAATTCACAAGTGTTTATATTAGTTGTAAATCAGTAAGTTGGTTTCAAAAGTTAATCAACCTTCTGTTTTGATTAACTGGGAAATAATCAATCCCTTGAGAACCCAACCAAACCCTTACTTTGATATAAATTCACTACAGTTTAATTCAGTATTTTTATTTGGGGGTTTTTAAGACAAAGTTTTTAAACAGAAATTTTAATTGGAACTCAATTCACCCCCCTCTTGAGTATCCACTCCGACCAACACAGAAATTAAAATTTTAATAAGAACCTTTAAGAAATGATTTTAGATAAATGTCATTTTTTATTTAAAAATTACTTAGAAATTTTTTATGATGAATAAAATCATGAAAATATTTTATTCTATTATTTCATGGGTTGTTAAATTCTTATCCCTTTTTAAGAAATTGTTTCCTAATAATTATATTCTTTTATTAAACAAGTTTTAATATCTTTCTCTCTTGGAATTTTCTGATTCAAATGTTTTTTCTTCAACCATATAGTTTTTTCATAAAACCTTACCCTACTGAATCGCATTATTTTGAAACAATTTATCAACATAGTTAATAATATAAACAATCTTTTCCTTAGAAGAAAAATTATCTTCCATCTAAGCTACACCAGGACTCACAAAATGAGATAAATCCTGTATATATTTTCATAACATCAAAATAAGAAATATATTTTATCCAGAGATAAACTCATAGGCAAAGAAACTCAGTAAGAAATGTATCTAAATTTATCTAGGATTTCATATAGTCCAATAAATTATGAATTTAGTTTCTATTTTTTACCAAAATTCTTAAAACTCTTCCATAGAGAAACATTGAGAAATTCATAATCACCTTCCTCGAATGAAAGATATTTTATTTAGTTATCTATATAAGATTTATGCATACTATGAGTCATCCTTATATGTTTTTGAATCAACTAAAACTTCTTAGAACTTCCCTCTAATAACTATAGTCCCATAAACATATTTTCACCAACTTCATCCCAAATATATGGTATCAGAAACCCAATTCCATATATTTTCTGAAATGGTTCCATCAATAAACTAAAATCAAAACTATTGTTATAAGAAAACTATAACAAAGAAATATATTGATCCGAAATTCCATCATAATCCATTTAAAAAGAAAAAAACAAATCATTCATGGTCTGAATCAACAGATTATACTAACCATCAATTTGAGGAGGAAAGGATGTACTAAAATTTAATTCAATTCCCAATTATTTCTGAATTCCTTTCCAAAATTTATATGTGAACTTAGGATCATTGTATGATACAGTGGAGAGAGTAACTCCATGTAACCTAACTATGTCTTTTATATATAGTTGAGGAAGTTGATCTAGAGATATATTATCTTGAATGGGGTGTAAATACATAGATTTATTAAATCAGTCAACAATAACCCAAATTTTATTGTTACTTTGAGAAGTATTTGGTAATACCACTAAAAATGCATGGATATATTTTTCAATTTCTATTCTGATTCTAGACAAAGATGAATTATGTAATTTTATAATTTTTATTCTTCTTTAAACTGCTGAAAATTCAAACATTTCGTGGTAAAGTTAGAAATGTATATTTTTATTCCATTCCCCTAGTAATACTCTTAATGGTATCTGTATATTATAGTGCTTCCCAGATGAATGAAAAATGGAGAACGATGAGAAACACTCAATAACTCTTTTTCAACTGGTAAGCACAAGTAACATGTAATGTTAATAAAAATAAAAATTACCATATTCATGAATATTAAAATCTAAAAACATACTCTTCTTAACAGACTATAAATTTTCCTACAAATCATTATCCACATTTTGAGCTTTCTTTATTCTTTCTCACAAATTTTACTGCACTGAAACTAAAAACAAAACAAAGGTTTTCCTTACATCCAAAACTTCTAGGAAAGTTTTTTTGAAATCCTTAACCAAAGGGTCACATTCCAAACGTAACCTTGTTAATGTGTCATTATTTTTTGACTCAAAGCATCATCAATATTGTTTGGTTTTCCATGATTGAAATTAATCATGCAATCATAGTCCATGATCATTCCAATCTATATTATATATCTCAAGCTTAATTATTTTTTATTCAATATATATTTAAATCATTTAATATAATTATATATTTCACACTTTTCTCCATACATATGAGACCTCCAAATTTTTAAATCCAAAACCATAGCTGTTATTTACAAATCATGAGTAGTTTACTTTAACTTGTGATGTTTTAACTTAAATAGAGCATAAAAAATTACTAGATCATTCTCCATTATGACACAACCAATTCTTTTTAATTAATCATCATTGTAGATAAAAAAATTCTCTGTTTCTCGAAGCAAAACACCAAACTATGGAATTCACTAATTTTCTTTCTAGTTCCTAAAAATCATCACATTCATTTATCCAAAATAATTTATCTCCTTTTCAAGTTAACTTATATAATGGTCTAGAAAAAAAAGGAAATTTTTCAAAAGGCCACCCTAATTAAACCACTAATCCAAGAATGCTTTGAATATCTATGATATTTTTGGGTCTTTTTCATTCTTCAACAAATTTTATTTTTTTAAGGTCAACAGTTTTTCAATATTTAGAAACAATATATCTAAGGATTAATTTTTGCAAAAAAAAAACACACTTTATAAAATTTCCATGTAGTTTATTTTCATTTATGGTTTTCATAACAATCCTTATGTGTCTTTTAAATTCCCCTAGCATTTAAAATAAATCAGAATTATATCAAAAAACATTCCTAAGAACTAATGAAAAAATATATTTATATAGTTCATAAATATATGAGGTTCATTGGAAAACCTAAATGGGATAACTAAAAAATCATATTTTTCATATATATTTCAATATTAAATATTTGGAATTTCATCCTCCTTAATCTTAAACAGTTGATACATGGACCTTAGTTCACCCTTCAAAAAAAATTCTCTTGGGAGATGATAAAACAATTCATCAATATGAAGAAAATGATACTTATTCTTAATTGGGATGTAATTAAATGATCTATAATCAATCAAATTTTTCATTGAACCTTCTTTACTTTTAAAAAAAATAGTATCACCCCATGGTGAAGTTCTAGGGAGAATAAAACTTTTATTTAAAAACTCGTGCAATTGATATTTCAATTCGAAAATTCCCACTTGATCCATTTGATAAAGGGGTTAATAAATAGTCTTAGCATATGGAACAATTCGATAGGAAACTCAACTTACCAATAAAAAATATCACTATAAAAAATATCAAGAAATACCTCTATGTTTTTATTTACTACTGGATCATCAATAATTTGAATATTTACTTTATTTTTAAAAATATGTACTTGGTAACTTTCATTGTCAACCCTATTCAATTTATTAGCTTCTTGGTTTGTTATAAAAGGCATGAAGTCAGTGAAAAAACATTATTGTCTCTAAAATATATCTTATCATGATTATATAAAGTCCAATCCATACCCAAAATGATATCACACTCTACTATATCTAGTTCAACAAGCTTTTAAGGAAGGGACATTCCACTGATAATAATAGGAAGACTCCCATAAATTTTGGTTTCTTTACTACTTCCCCTTAGAGTTATCATCAAAAGTATTATATTATTTTCATAATTTGATATTCTCAGTTTACTTGAAAATTTATAAAAAATGAAAGAATGTGAAGATCTAGAGTCAAATGTGGTATTATCATTATTTCAATACATAAGTAACATACCTATCATCACTTCATTTGATATCCCAACATCAACCGTAGTAGTTGAAAATGATTTTTACACACCCTTTAACTTTTGAACATAAGGATTTTTTTCTTATGTTACCAACTTTTCAGAATATGTTAGCATAATAACCCAAATCATTGAAACTGAAACACCTCATTTTTTGGTGGTTATAATTTACCCCATTCTATTATTCTGTAGGATTATTTTCCTTGAAATCATGGGCCACATGGATATACTTTCCACATCATTAATAGTTCCATGGTTCCATAAGACATTCTCCTGGTGATTTTTACCACACATACCATAATATGGGAACTTCATTATCTTAACTCTATATTTATTGTTTTCCCCTATCGCCTTCCATCTTCATTGCTTATTATTGTCATCATCATGGGGAAAATAGGAATCAAAAAACTCCATATCAACTCTTTCAGTACAATAAAAAAATTTCTACTAGATTTTAAATTATCATGTCCCCAAAGATCTTCATACTATTGGTTTCATTTCTGAGTAAAATATATTAATTTTACTACAAATTTCACAAAGAAATTTAGGTACATACCTGGCAAGCCTTGTAAAATTAGCCTCATATATGGCCATAGAATCTTCATCTTTTCACATAAATTACAAGAATTGTTTTCCATATATATTCGAACCAATTTAGGGAAATATTTCTCAAGGAAATTATCCTTAAATGTTCTCATTATATGGAATCAATACCATATTTCTCTCGGGTATTCTTACACAATGATCACCATCGATCATCTTCCCCTTAAAAATGATAAATGGAAAGAGTTTCCTTTTGAAATATTCAATATCTCATGACATCAAATGTCTTCTCCGGATAATTGATCTATCCTAAATCTAGCATATAGTCATAAAATAAAATCTATTATGTGATATTACCTCATAAAATCATCCAATATAAACATGTTTCATCAGGTTAGACCTTTTTCCTCTCTCACATATATGCCACAACAATTTATATCTTACTCCAACTAATCCATAACTATAAGAAACTATTAAAATCCAATTATAACCATATTGAGATACTGATTTTGAATTATATTTTCTTCTCAGTTCCTTCACAATAACAATTCTTTATTTACTATATGAAGCCCCATTCTAAATAGACACAGTTTAAAAAATATACAAGGTAATATTAAAAATATATGTCATTTCAACTTAACCATTAATTATAATATATCATGTTCATATTATTAACATTATCTGGAATGTTAAAGTTATATAAACCTTACTATGATGCCAAATATAAGGACTCAACCATAAACATTAAATTATATTCTATTTAATGTTAAGAATTCATTCACTTGGATTATATTATCTTTTTAGGTTTATTGCTTTAGAGAATTAGGTAAAAACTCAGGAATAAAAAACCATACAATACAAAGTGGACACTTCCTATTAGTATCCATTTTTTCCACTATATAAAACTTTTAAAACAAAACATGATTTTTTTATGAATAATGTCTTAGGAAATAAAATCTACTTATTCATTTCCCTTAACCATCCTTAATTCCTATTAAAAACATTTTAAAATGTTGGATGTTTACAAAAATATTAGTTAAGGACATAAAAATAATAAAATTGTTAGTCAAGGTAAAAACCTAAAAAACCCAAGAAAACCATTTCTTAAAATCATAACTTTTACCCATAAAGGGAATTATCATTCTTTTAAAAAGGTAATTTTCCTTTTCAAAAATTATTTCCCTAAAAACTCATTATCAAGCATTGAAAATCCATATATGTGTTTTATGACATCATCTCATAGAACAGTTACTGAACCCTCATAGAACCATTACAAATTAGATTAACCATAGGAACAATATTAAATATAATTCTATGGATATTATAATCATTACCCAATTAATTGGAGTTTTATCTTAGTGAACCCATCATTTAGGTTTTAACAAGATCACTCGACACTATCTGGTGTACCTATCAAATAAATTCTAATGGGATCACCAGTCACTATCAAGGAGCACCCATTTCTTATGTATAATTATCAAGTAGCATATCATGAGTAAAAAAATATTCTTTTAATTTTTCATCATAAAACATTTTATAATCACTTTAAAACTTGTAATAATTCAAATCCATATATCAAAATAACCTTTTCTTTTAAAAATTATTTTTTAATACCAAGATACGTTTTTCATTTGAAAAACAATTTTAAATGAAAATATACCCAAAAAATTAAAAAAAAACTTTGAATAAAACATATAATATTTTAAAGGATGACATACTTTAAGTAATGTTTGTGGAGGTAGAAAAAATATTTTCATTGTATACGCTAAACAATAAGATTCCTTTTATTGTTTATCAAACCATTTTGTATAAATAAATGTAAAATTATTCTGTTGAAATAAAATTTAATATAATGTAAAAAAGATAAATAAAATGTACTTTATAAATTTTCTATTTCCACATAATAAATTTTATAAAATCATTGACATGGAAGATAAAGAGTTGGAAGGAAAACTTTGAAAGATAATATTTTTAAAAGAATAGTCATTTATCACTTGGGAAATACCTGAATCAAAATACCCAATAAATAATAACATTAAATAAACATCTAATTATATTATAATAGATTAATTAATGATATATGAATTTATAAGGGATGTATATACACCTCATATAATAATATAAGTTTATAACACCAAGATATGCCTCAATTAAAGGAAATTGAGATAAATTCCATTACCACTATTTTAAATCATGATGTATATTCTATATATTACAAAATAATAAACTTATGTTAATTATTTAATTTCTTGAGAAAATTTATTAACTTATTATTACTTTTATTTCACTTATTATTGTGTTATATATGATTACATTATCAGTTATTTTTATATCAAATGCTTTGACCATATTCATCTTATGTATTAAAAATGATTTCTGTAGTTTGACTATAGTCCAAGAGGATATTATTTAATAATAAACATAATAAAAATCATGAAATAATTATCATATTTACTAATAAAATATACTTTTAAAACCATAATGAAAAATGAACTGTGTTATGATCGTGGAGATGGTTGGTTGTACATACACATGAGTAGCGTTTCAATTTTTTATGATCATTATGGAAAGAAGATATTTATTATTTTATCTTTAAAAAATGATAACAATATAATAAATTACTAGTTATTTATTTTAATATCCTTACATATCATCCATGTTTTGTGGTGATGAAAAGATAGTCACGTTGCTTTGTGAAGGTGGTAGTCCATACGTACATGAACGACATTATCATTTTCTAGTGAATGAAAAGGTAAGAAATGAAATGATATATTGTCATTTTAGAATGATATATATTTAATTAATATCATTATTATTTCACATATATCAAATAAATTCATTAAATTTATCCTTATTAACTTCCATGGGAAGCTTTAATAAAAAATCACACTGCTTCGTGAGGTGGTAGTTCGTCATACACACGGGCGACATTATCATATCCACTACAGAATGGAAAGTAAAATGTCATAAATGATATAATGAATACAAAATTATATTTATTTTATGAATATAATATATATACCTTATATCAATCATCATACCCAACCATGATAGTTGTTGATGGAAAACGTATCACATCGGTTTATGAGGTGGTAGTATGTTGCACACACAAGCAACATTATCGTTTCCCATATGAGGGGAGAGGAGATAAATATAGGTCATTTCCTTAATATAATAACATATAATTATATGTGATATATATTTATATTATATAATTATAAATTAATAAAATTTTAAGGAGGTGGAAGAAGAAATAAAACAAAAATGCATAGTTAGGAATTTAACCTCTTCTCATACCAACTCTTTATGATTGTACACAAAGTATTCATAGAAAGTATTTCTAGACAAACAAATTATACTAGTATTAAGGTATAGAGGTTTTGGATTTATGTTTTATGTATTCTATAAAACAAAATGGTTTGAATATTTGAACAATATAGGAGAGTGGTGGCCTTTTATAAGTGAGTTGAGAGGCACACTTGTAATTATTGAAAAGAAAAAGGTGTAACCATGTCTTTTACATGCCAAAAAGTATTAAAAAATAGCATATTATTGAGATTTAAAAATTACAGTGCTGAAATATGGCTAGAAAATATATTTTAGACAGTTTTTTAGGTTATTTAACCCATATATTTTTAGTATACCTATAGATAAATATGTTTTTACCTTAATCATGGTAATTAATTTTTACTATTTTAACTATTAATTTGGGTAAAAAATATTGTTTACTATAATATATAATCTAAATTGTGATTATTATAAATATGGAATCCATTTTACAAAATTCAATTTATATCAGTGGAAAAATTATATTAAATACAAAACTCACAGACGCGATGAAAAAATTGGTTTTCAAGAAGTTAATTTTTCCGGAAAAAGATTATTTTATACTAACTCTATCATTAATAATAAACAATTTATGAATATAAATTAATATTTATATATATATAATATAAACATTCAATTTAAAACATTTAAAATTAGGTTCTATTTTAATTAATTAAAATAGAGAAATATTGTGCCTTTTAAAAACGTTTTTAGAAAAATCCCATTTTTAAACCCAAAAACAAACTTATAATAAAATCTAATGTTAATTTTATTTAAAATTAATTAATTGGATTAAATATAAATAGATAGTACTTATTTTATTTTAAATTATATTATTAACATAATGGGACTTTTAAATTATTTAATTTTTAAAAATAAAAAACTTTTTTACAAAAATCTATATTTTTCTCTATTCATTAGAAAATGAATATTTTACGAAAAATCCTGAAATTTCACCCAAATAAATTTTTTGAGATTCTTATTTCAAAAATTAAATTAATTTTTTATAATTAATATTCAAACAATTATTAATTAATCTTTTAAATAAAATCTTATAAGAAAAGAGTTTAGTTAAAACTATATACTTTTCTATTTAAAAATTAATTAATATTTTAATGATAAATAAAATTATGAAAGAGTTTTATTCTATCATTTCCTAGGATATTACAATGTAGCACCATGTGATTTTAAAATAAATATATGTTCTATATAATATATGACACACAACACCAAGATAAAATGAATTATGAAATATTATTATTTAGATTTTATAGTAATAATCGAGTCATTGAATTTAAAGGTATATTGAAAATAATTTTTTCAAGAGGAATGAAATTATTATGAAAGGTGCATTAAGAATTTTAAAATGATAAAAAAATCCAAGTAGAGTCAAAGGGTTGTCCCAAACCAGGATACACATACACTTGTGTATCATAAGGTCAGCGCAGCCCCCTTGTGTGGTACTGAATAGTAGGTCACCCCTATGGGGGACACTTGCACTTAGAACCTTTTCCCAGGGCATGAACATGAAATATTTTTTGACCAGGTTCCCTAGGCTTCCAATAAATTATTCTTTTGGGATCCTTATTTGAATAAATACATAAAACGTAAGAAGCCCCAAGCTCTGGCCACACAACACCTTTTCTCAAGTCTCTGAAAATTCTCTAGGTACCTTTTCAAAACATGAGAAAAGTGGTAATGAAGGGGGATGAGTGAGCTCAAAGTCCCTTTATGGTCCAAAAAACAAGACACCTACACCAATACTCGTTCTACCCTAATAAAAACCCACCTATGCGAGGTACCTTTCCTTAAAAATGGACTTGTGTGAGACCCCAATAGGGACACCATAGGATACCCAGTTTGTCTAGGCTAAAGCCTCGCCCAACTGTTATTTCCCTAGTGATCCATTTCCCAAGGAAAACTCAGCTCGTATAGGCTTATCCCCCCTGCACAATGTAATTCCATCTCCTCCTATGACCTGCATGAGTAACCTCTACCCTCTAAGATAGGACCTATGTGAGCCCCTCTTTGAGGACACTTCTAAGCCACCAATGGAAGGACTCCTCTTCATTTGGATTACTCATCCAAGGGGTAATAATTAAAAAAAGACCTCCAAATTTTTAATCCCATGGATAGGGTCACACTAACGTATCTCACATTTTTGTATTTGTATTTATATGATCAGATACATCCCGAACTCATCCTACCATGCAGTTAGGATCATTAGGGTTCATGTAGATTTGTATTCCCACAGTCATGAGGACCCCATCCCTAGGAACAGTTTTGGGAAGTTCTTGATCTTGGGAACTTGGGTTAGAAACATGTTATAACATTTTAATCTCTATGACCTAGAGCCTCTAATTATAGGAATGGGATGAAGATCATACTTTAATATCTTTTTGATACGTAATGAAATCCTCCTCCTATTTATAGGAGTAATTTTAGGTCATCCCTCAAGGAGTAATCCCCTATACATTTTTTCATGAGGTTTCACTCCTATTCATCCACACCACCATGGATACTAGATCAGATAGGGGATGGGCATATGATTCAACTCCTCTCTATCTCATACCCTCAGCATCTTTCACCATTAGATGTGGAGAAGTGTGGTTTTTCATATCTTCATCCTCCTATTTGTACATCAAATTCAATCATGAATCATCTTGATTTATGTGGACACAATGGATAACCATTATCATGGAATCCTCTCCATCGGATGTATGTTTTGGTAGGGGATCAGGCTTTGGATATTCCTCAAACCTTTTTTTCAAAGTTCCACTATATGTGCGGGTCCTTAAGGCCATGTATCAAACAATAGGGAAAATAATATTGTGTGTATTCCTAGGTCTTCAGTTTATTATTGTTTCTCACACCAATTATGACTCGCATGGGCTTGGATTTTGATGGTGGTAATGAAATCCACATGATTTTAATCCTTTTTGGAATCCTCCTCGGGTGTAAGTCCCAACCAAAATTCAAATAATTCGTGTGTCATACTTAAAATTAAGTCCCAACCAAACTTTAAAAAATTTGGACATCATCTTCAAGATTAAGTCCCAACAAAACCTCAAACAATTTAGGCATCCTCCGCAAGAGTAATTTTGAAACAAACTTTAAACAATTCAAGCATCCTCCTTAAGAGAAATACCCAATCATAACCCCCATTAATCATGAATCATCTTCAAGATTAATCCCCCACATAATTCTCTCAAAGGGGAATATTCCCATATGAGACAAAACTCTAGAGGGCCTTCATGGGCATGGGTCCTCGTAATCAAACTACTAGGGATTTTATTCCCATCCAAATGGTATATGTTGGAAGCCTCCCTTATTTCCAAACACAGTCACCCAAAATAAAACCTATTCTCTCTTGGATACATTTCCATCATGGTCTAATTCATCCTTAAATTTCATATCCTTTCTAGGTCCCTCGGGATGCTTCCACATAATTCTCGCACCAAATATTCACTAGACACCTTTCATCTAGATGTCTTAAAATCATGACAAACTATGTGCGTTCTAATTCCAATCACAAGGATACATAGGATGCCAATCCATGGGTTTGATCCCAACCTCAAAATAAATTATGTCTCCCTGGATGATGATACAGTTCATAGTTCCCCACTGTGTGGCTAGAAAACCATCATCATCTAAACAATGACCAAAGAATATCTTACAAGTACATAGGGGGATACCATTGATGGAGAACCATAGATACATATAGATATCTCCATTGATGAAGAACCTTGGTTAAATACAGATTATTCTAAATCCATACATGTTAATAATTGATTATTAATTAATGGTTGATCTATATCATACTTGTGAATTAATGAAGTATTTGCAAACATTTATTAAATCTATAACAGAGTCCCATTGTAGGAAATAATTCCCCCCAAAAGGATGTGATGAGCTTCACATACCACACTCCTGACCAATGTGAGTTCATAAGAATCATTGTCCAAAATTCCCCCCTAGACATTTGACTTTGGAAATTGGGTCCTCATGGATATAGAACCATTGGGTTTTTCTAATTCCACAAACAAACCCATTGAAAATGTTCAGAAATAGTGAACCTAATGTAAATGATTACACAAACTCAAATCCCTGTAATCAAACATCAAGTTAAAAAAAATTAATATTTCTATTGGAAATATGAAATAGTGAACCTGACATGAATCCTTAACTAATATGACAATTTCACCCATCTTTTGGGGACCTTTCACTCTCACAAATGAAAGAGTTCCAAACAAGGCAATCAATTACGCATATGTTCATTCAAATAAGATACTTCTTGAATAGTGTTTTTTTATGTTTTTCATATATCTAGGAAATCTCTCTCAGAACACCCTTCAATCTAATGGCTACATTCCAGCTACCACAGATGTACACCCTAGGGATTAAACACACCAGGTCTTCATCCTAGTAAAGGACTACATCACCAACCCAATATCTTCAACTCTAGGTCTCTAATGCACTAGTTTGGGGGTATCATCAACATAGTACCATCCCAACCCTAGAGACTACCCAATATGACCTTCGTCTCACCAACCCCACTGATCATCTGATCAACAATAACTAGTGGTCCAAAAGTAGATGGTGTTGACCACCGTACTCAAACATTTCAAGAAGCATAACCTCATAATTTGACAACCAGACACTTTTGTATCTCTAGGTTGTGGATTAAGAGGACACATATGACCTCATACAAAAGATAGAGGGTCCATATCAAGGGATCATATTTATGATTTACACTTCCAAGGTATCATGGTAATAATCCCTCAACAGGATAAGGGTATCATCCTTGGTGAACTAGCTCAGGTCATCTATACTTGGGGATGCAAGAAGGCCCACTAAGGTTATAGTGTAATGCCTCGGCCATAGTTACACAGAGTCGATGCATTGTTAAATAACATTGGCATGATCACAAGGGATCAAAATCCCAAAAGACCAATCAGTTTAGTATCCTTGGAAGTACTAGATACAATAAAAAGTGTTAAATTACATTATAAAATGAAAAACAATAACAAAATTTTCTCCATTGACCACATTCATCCCTTAGATTATCCCTATAGGTCAGTCATAATATACTTCTCTACATCCTGGGAAAAATAAAACATATAAAGGGGTGAGCTCAGATGCTCAGTAAAGATAACAATATAGAAGAAACATTCAAGAATAAGAATAAACATTTAAGGAAATGTATAAGACTAAGACACAAGCCTTTTAAACTTAAAATTCATCATAATATGGCAAATATAAATCAAATAATTCCATTTAATTATTCACATCTATATTCTACTAGTCGAATAATCACATGTAATATCAATAGCCAATTTCATAATGTTGGAATGCATAATGCCAAATTGCATAACCATATAGTCAAGGCATTATGCCAAGACTACAAATAAGATTTTTTTAGGGACTTGTTCCAAGACACTAGTTTGTCTCATGAGACCTACCGAGGCATCGAGGAGCTATAGCAGGCTCTACCCGCCACTTACTATGTCTAATGCATTCCTCATGTGAAAAGGTTTAAATATATCATAAACATGCATATTAAAACTAGCATACGAAATGTCAATAATTTATCCCTAAACCATGAATGGTGTAAAAAAGAACTCATCCACAGTCAAAAAATTACAAAACCTTCAATACAATATAGAATATTGGTATCATAATAAATAAAATTCAAACAAGCTTAATATCCATAAAAGGATATTGACATAGATGAAATCAAAACTTTTTGTACATAAATATCTCTTTATATTTTGAAATAATTTTAAAGTCATATAATTATAAAATAAAACATTTATTCTGAAAATATTTTTATAAGAATTTATGGGAAGCTTCGATGATGTTATAACGGTGGAAAATAGCCACACCCGTTGTATAAGTTAAAAAATGAATTCTTACATTAATTTTGTCGAGAAGGTCATAAAGTACCTTGTTTGGAAAATGATTGAAAGATTCCTTCCAAAACATATGTGGTCAAATAAGGGTATAAATGACTTTAACCCATAGTCTAGTAAATATTAAAAATGTTTTGAATTACCTTTTTAAGAAAACACTGATGTGGATAATAAAGAGGTCCCAGTAGATACTTACATATTAACAAGCTCAGATATGTAAAGTGATTGTATATTTTACCCTTACCTTCTACTTTTCCTTACTCGAGGGTATATTAACCTCTGGTATAATAGTTAAATCATTGCTATTAAATTATACAAGAATCATATACACAAATAAGATATCAAATACGATCTTCCAATATTACTTTGTTAATAATATTTTAGTATTATCATAGTTTATAATGTATTTTATTCATATAAAGAATGATATTATGTTCATTAACATTATTTTTAATCATAAAATGAAATTTTTTTTGAATGATTACGATAGAGAATGAATCTCATCACGTTCGTGGAGACGGTAATCTGTACGTACGCAAGAGCAACAATATCATTATATTAATGGTAAAATAGTGTGTAATTAGATGGTATATCATATATAAATAATCATTAACATGTTATATTTATTATTTAAATTAGTTATACTCGTTATTATACTCATCTAAATAATGAAGAGTTTTAATAACAAACTACACCACGACGTGGAGACAGTAAGCCGTACGTACGCATGTGTGGTGACATTGTCATTTATATGATGGATAGAATAATGAATATGGTTGTACCATAATTATAATAACATCATAGTATGTATTAGGTACTGAAGTTATTATTTTGGTATGTAAACAAAAAAGAAAGAGGAAGTGGAATTAGAAAAGAAGTTGAAAGAGGGTGGTGAAATTATTACCTCTTCTTCGGGTGTTTCCTTTTGAGTTGATCAAAAGGGCTCTATAGGTTGGCTTTACGATCAAAGTAAGGCCTATAGGTTTAAGGGAGGATATTTGAGAGGATATTTGGGTAGGTTTTGGCGAATCCAAATGGCTTTGGAAGTGTGAAATTAAGGAAGGGGAAGAACCCTTTTATAAGAGAGGTGAGGGTCACTTTAGGAAAAGCTTTAAATATTATTTTATAATAAAATCATTTTTGGTTTCTATTAGCTCCAAAATGATTTATTTTGAGGTCAAGGTGGGATGGGTAAAAAACTCTCAACCAATAGGCTTTATACAGATTTATTTTACCATATTAACCTTATCTTTTATATTTAACTCTTAGTTAAATAGCTTGATATTTACCATGTCTCATTGTATTTTTATATTATATGGTTAATAAACATACTATAATAATCCAAGAGAACCTCAAGTGGTTAAGTATAAATATATATAACCTTATCTATGTCCTTTGTCTGAACCATAGATTTTTAGAAATATTATATCATTTAATAATATAGTATTTGTTTTAAAAACTCAATTATGTCCATTTTGACACTATTGTGTATTTGATTTTTTTGAAAGCAATAAAAACTTTATCAATTTGAATAAAATTTATTTAATCAATCCTAATATGTCATATTTACCTATAAAATTAGTTTAGTTCATCATAAGTCTCAATGTAAATTTATTTGGATATTTTTAATATCAATTATTTTAATATTTCACTATTAATGTAATTAATGTATCATCATTGTGTCATAAATAAATTTAATTAATTAATGTATAAAAATTATAAATAAAATAAAATTATGTAGGAACTATTTTTATCTTTCTAATGAATATTTATAGTCGAATTTATATTCTGTGTAACCCTATATTAAAAATGGTTAGGTTATTAAACTTTGAATTTAACTCTTTTAAATCTTCTTTAAATAAAATAATAATAAATGTACTAATCTAATCCAAGTGAACAAAAGAGGATCATATTTTATTACTAAGGCTGTTTTTTGTCTAATTACAGTTATCAAATAGAATTAGGACATGTGTTAAGGTAATTATAATATCATTTTTACCCTTAATAACCCTATTTACTTTTAACTGTGGTAAATAAAAGTCAAAAGTTACTATTCACCAAAAATTATTTTCATCTTATTGAACCAAATTTTATTTACTGATGTCAAACATGTCTCTCGGATTTTTGAAATTTAACTCAAAGAAGTGGTAAAATTATGTTTTATGCAAATTTGCAAATGCTCCTAGAAGGTGGGTAAAAGACGGTAAAAAGTTCAATAAAATTTTATATATCTAAAATTATTATAAAATGAATCCAATTAATTACATTGATCATATATAGGTATTATTTATCTATTTTTTAAAAAAATTAATTAAAATAAAATAACTAATTACTTAAATAAAAATTCGGTTTTAAACAATAACACAGTGTTTTTCCCTATTCATCAAAAATTGAAAGTTTTCAGAAAAATACCAAAAATTCACCCTGATCTAATTTTGATATTCCAAATTCAAAAATAAAGTCCATTTTGAATAATAAAATTTATAAAATTTCAAAGAGTGGGTAGTATTATTCATAACAGCTAGTTTGATTGGTCGTGGTCTGTTAAAACTCCATGTTGCATACAATAGAAGCTACTGCATTATTCAAAGGGAAACGTACTGTGGAAGCTTGGGGTGTTAAATTATCCACTCCTTAAAATAATTTTGTCCCTGAAATTTCTAAAATATTACTGCATAAAAAGATTTGGGTGGTTCTTCATAATGTGTTCATCAGGTTCCCATGTTTCCTCTTCCATCTTATGGTTTCTCCATAGAACTTTTACCAAACAAGTCATTCGGTTTCTCAACACTTGATCTTTGGTATCAAGAATCTTGACAGGCTCATCCCAATAAGACAGATCAGATTCTAGTTCAATTTCCTCATAGGTGAGTACATTCATTGGGACAAGCATATATTTTCTCAATAGTGATGTGTGGAACACATCATGAACATTGGAGAGACTTAAAGGTATTTCCAAACGATAATCCACAAATCTAATTCATTCTAGAATTTTGAATGTTCTGATGTACTTGGGACTCAATTTACCCTTCTTACCATATCATATAACACCCTTCCATTGAGATACCTTCAATAAAACATGATCTGCTACTTGAAATTACAAATCCTTTCTCCGATTATCGGCATAGCTCTTTTGCCTACTTTGAGCTGATTTGATGTGGGTTTGGATAATCTAATCCTTTTTCATTATTTCCTCAACAAGTTCTGGGCCTAAGATTTTTCTTTGACCAACATCATTAGAACAAGTTGGTGTGCAACATCTCTTTCCATATAACACTTCATATGGTACCATCTGAATTTTTGAATAGAAGCTATTGTTATAGGAAAATTCTACTCTAGGTAAATATTTATCCCACATACCTTGAAAGTCAAGTGAGTAAGATCTAAAAATGTCTTCTAAGTATTGAATAGTATGTTCTAATTTTCCATTGGATTGAGGGTGGTAGGCAGTTCTCAAATGATGTTCAGTATCCAATGCCTTCTGATGACTTTTCCAGAATCTTAATGTAAAACGAGGATTGTGATCAGAAACAATCGATAGGGGTGCACCATAGAGTCTTACAAATTAATTAATATATAGTATTTCTAGACATTCAAGTGGTAAATCTTCTCTTATAGAAAGAAAATGTGCTGACTTGGTAAGATGATCTACAATGACCCATATTTCATCATTCCTTCTAGGAGTCTTTGGTAGCCCCATGGAAAATTTTATCATAATATTATCTCATTTCCTCTTAGGTATGAAAAGAGGTTACATGACTCCACCAGTTTTTTTCCTTCCATATTTCACTTTTTGACAAACCATACATCTTGTCACAAAATCAGAAATCCCCCTCTTCATGTTTTCCCACCTAAAATGTTCCTTGAAATCTCTATATATCTTGGTTCTCGGAGGGTGTATAGAGAAATTGGAGCTATGAGAATCATCCAACAATTCTCTTTTAAGTTCAGGTATATTGGGAACACAAGGTTTCTTCCCAAATTTTAAAATTCCATCTTCATATACGAAGTCACTCAATCTCCCATCATTTACAGCTTTAATCTTCTTTTGAAACTCCTCATCATTAGTCTGAGAACTTTTTATCCTTTCTAGTAAAGATGTTTCGGCATCCATTTGAAAAGGTTTTTATATTTCACCTTCCATGGTTATTCCCATATCCATCTTTACTAGATCCATGAAAATAGGATCCCTTTCAAATCTCATATTGTTCAAAACACCATGATCCTTTCTTCTCAAAGCATCTTCCACTTTATTTGCCTTCCTCGGGTGGTAGTATATTGTGAAATCGTAATCCTTGAGTAGTTCAAGCCATCTCCATTGCCTAAAGTTGAGTTCTTTTTGTTAGAAAACATACTTAAAACTATTTTGATTAGTATAAATCTCAAATTTTTTCACCATAGAGATAGTGCCTACATATATTCATAGCAAAGATTACAGCTGCTAACTCTAGATCTTGAGTGGTATAGTTTTACTCATGAATTTTTAGCTATCGTGATGCACTGGTAATATCTCTATCATCCTGCATAAGGACACAACCAAGTCCTTTCATTGAAGCATCACTATAAATAACAAACTCATCATTCACTGATGGTAGATTCAAGATAGGAGCGTTTACTAATCTTCCCTTCTGTTCTTATAAACATTCTTCACACTCTTTTTCTTAAACAAATTTAAACACCTTACATATGATCATGGTTAATGTGATAGCCAACTGAGAAAAATTCTGGACGAAATGTCTATAATAACCTACTAAACCAATAAAAATACATACCTTATTTATACTCATCGGTGCTGGCCATTCTTGGATTGCCTTGGTCTTTGAAGGATCAACAGAGATTCCATCCTTAGAGACAATATGTCCAAGAAAACAAATTTATTAAAGCCAAAATTCAAACTTTTTAAACTTCCAATATAATTCATTTCTTCTGAGGGTTTTCAAAATAGTGTGTAAGTGATTTTCATGATATTTGTAGATTTTTGTGTATACCAAGATATCATCAATAAATACCAGTACAAAGTCATCAAGATATTCCTTGAAAACACTATTCATTAAATCTGTGAAGACAGAGGGTGCATTAGTCAATCCAAAAGGAATTATTGTAAACTCGTAATGCATGTACCTAGTTCGAAATTATGTTTTCGGAATGTATTCCTTCTTCAGACACAACATAGGATATCCATATCGAAGTTCAATATTTGAAAAATATTGAGCTCCATGAAGTTGGTCGAATAAATCATCAATGCGAGGTAGGGGATACTTGTTCTTTATTATTATAGCATTGATCTCAATGTATTAAATGTACAACCTCATAGATATATCTTTCTTTTTAACAAAAAGGACATAGGATCCCCATGGAGAAACACTAGGTAGAATAAATCCCTTATTACTCAATTCCTCTAGTTGTTTATTTAGTTCCACTAATCCCACAGTGGTCATATTATAAGGGGTCTTCGATATGGTCCATGAACCAAAAATTAAATCAATGGAAAACTCAATTTATCATTATATTGGATGTCCAGGTAAATCTTCTAGAAACACATCAATATATTCTTGCACAATTGATATGTCCTCTATTAGAACATTATTTTCCTCACCCATAATTATTTCATTATCTTCCTCCCCAATAATTGAATTTAGTAGAGCTACTATGGGTGGATCTAGATAAGAATCAGGTGGTGATTTTTTTTCTCTAATGATAAGTTACTCCTTATCATCATAAAAAATTGTAACCTTCTTCCTCTTATAATTAATTTTTGTATCATGGTCCAAAAACCAATCCATTTTGAGGATTATATCAAATTCAATCATGGGCATAATGATGTGATTTTAAGATAAAGAACATTTATATTCCCTAATGGGAACTGATTCACAAAATTTGTTGTGATGATACTTTACTTAGGAGTTTTTATTGACAACTCCCTTGTTAATTCAAATTGAAAATATCTAATTTTCTTAGAAAACTGGGAATATATGAAACAATGTGATGATCCATAATCAAATAGAGCATTGGATAAACTTAAGGAAACCATTAAATTACAAGACACCATATCTTTCAGTGATTTACTCTCATAAGTAGTGATCGCATAAGCTTGGATTTTCTCCATTGTACTTTTCTAAGGTAAGTTCCCTTGGCACATAGGACATTCATTTGCGTAATGTCCCTTTTCTCTATAATTATAGCATTCAAAATTGACATCTTTTTTCTTTCCCTTGCAATCACGAGATTTGTGGAATTTTTCACCACACTAGTAATAGAATATCATTCCCTTCAAGAAAGTACCAGGGTGTTTCTTCCCACATTTACCATAGTATGGATATTAAACTTTTACCTTAATCCCCTTATTTCCAGTTCTAGAGTGATCAGGAAATCTCTTTGTCTCTTGCTTTGCTTTGAAGTCATAATACTTAGAGAATTCATTTTTGTATTGATAGCGCATGAGACAATATCTTCGTACAATTAGAAGGATTGTGAGACTAATGCTCAACAGAGAAATTTTTTTAACCCATAAAATAATTGATCAATCTTACTCCTTGGGTTACGTATATAATCTATTTCATGCCTTATTAACATTGTAATGTTGTCATCATACTTTGTGACATTATCATCCAACTTTTGGCTCAGACTCAGAAATTGTCTTTCCATTTCTGCCCAATGGTCATGAGGAAAGTATTTTTCTAATAAAATATCTTTAAACTACTTCCATTCCATGTTTTATACTTCTTCATCTTCCTTTATATTTTTGATTAATGACCACCATTGATCTGCATCTCCCGTGAGGCGATAAACTTCCATAACTACTTTTTCCCTTTCGCTACTCCCTAAAGCATTAAATATTTTCTCTAAGGAACTTATCGATTTCTCATCTACTAATGGATTTGTACTCACATTTAATATTGGTGTTTGTTTCATCATGAATCGGTCTATCTTTGATCCTCCACATTATGTATTAGGGTGATCCATACAGGTAAGGTTATTATTTGTAACATGGGTGAGTTGTCCCAGTATGGTGAAAGGCTAATCAACGCCAGTTACCTCACCAGCTCCACTATAATTATATTGAGTAGGAGGGAAATCCCTACATGTATTATGTGCATTGATACAGTTTCCATTCCTTCCACTAGGTTCTATTTCTAGACAATGGAATACAGTATATTAGTTTATGAATCACAATACATAATTCCAAACTTATAAAACACTAAAAAAATTGAACAATTTATGGATATAATCCATAATCATAAAAAAAAAATTCTTTGAAGAGATATATACTCATAAATAATTCATAATTGTTTTTAAAGAAAATGTGAATTATCCTACGCATATCCCCCGGGAGTGTCATAACCAAGAGTGCAGCAAGTCCTGTTGTTATGTAACAGGATACCCAGAGTCAAGCCTGAAACTCCTTGTCAGAGTTTTCAATCTTATGTACATTTGTGCCAGAGCTACCTCTGCCTAATTGTATCTAGAAAAGGATGTATTTCTTGGAAAATACACAAAATCTCTACATTACAAAAATTCTTGGAAGTTCTTCTATACCAATCCTCAAACTCTATCTTAGGGTAAGGTGCTTTAATCAGAGTTTATCTAAATCTAGTTTCCACGGTTTTTACTAAACTTCCTCCGATACCAACTATAATACCTCGACCCAAATTACCCAGAGTTTGTGCATTATTACATAACATTGTCATGATCAGAAGGGATCAAAATCCCAAAAGACCGATCAGTTTTGTATCCTTGTAATTACTAGATACATTCATAATTTTTAAACTAAATTATAAAATTAAAAACAACAACAACATTGTCTATATTGACCACATTCATAACTTAGACTATCCCTATAGTTCAGTCATAATATACTTCTTCATATCTAGGGAACAGTAAAATATAGAAAGGGGTGATCTCAGATGCTCAGTAAGGATAACAATATAGTGGAAACTTTCAAGAATAAGCATAGACATTTAAGGCAAAATATAAGACTAAAAAACAAGCCTTATAATCTTAAACATCATCATAATATGGTAAATATAAATCAAATAATGAAATTTACTTATTCATATGGATATTCTACTAGTCAAATAATCACATGAAATATCAATATCCAATTCCATAAGGTTGAAATTCATAATTCCAGACGTCATAACCACATAATCAAGGCCTTCTGCCAAGACTACAAATAATATTTTGTCAAGGCATTATTCCAAGACACATGTCTATCTCATGAGACCTACCGATGCATCGAGGAGCTATAGCAGGCTCAACCCTTTACTTACTATGTCCAATGCATTCCTCATATGGAAAGGTTTAAACATTACATAAACATTCATATTAAAACTAGCATACAAAATGTCAATAATTTATCCATAAAAAATGAATAGTGTAAAAATAACACATCCACATTCAAACATATCACAAAACCTTAAATACAATATGGAAATTTTGTATCATAATAAATCATCTTCAAACAAGCTTAAAATCCATCAACAGATTTTGACATAAATGAAATAAAAACTTTTTGTAGAGAAATATCTCTTTCTATATTGAAATCATTTAAAAGTCATATAATTATAAAATAAAATATTCATTTTGTAAAATATTTTTATAATTTTGTATGGGA
This sequence comes from Viscum album, assembly GCA_963277665.1. Taxonomy (NCBI): domain Eukaryota; kingdom Viridiplantae; phylum Streptophyta; class Magnoliopsida; order Santalales; family Viscaceae; genus Viscum; species Viscum album. The sequence goes on from OY728162.1 coordinate 137,089,194, forward strand.
TGTTTCTAAGATGTTATAACAGAAGAAAATAGCTGCACCCACCGTATAAGTTAAAAAAGACCTTCTTACCTTAATTTTGTCAAGAAGGTCATAAAGTACCTTGTTTGGAAAAAAACGGAAAGATCCCTTTAAAAACATATGTGGTAAAATAAGGTTATAAATGAATTTAACCCATAGTCTAGTAAATAGTAAAAAAATTGAATTACATTTTTAAGAAAACACGGATGTGGATGATAAAGAGGTCCATGTAGATACTTACATATTATCAACCTCAGATAAGTAAAGAGATTATAGAATTAACCCTTACCATGAACTTTTCCTTAGTTGATGTTACGTTAACCTCCTGTATAATAGTTAAATAATTTTTATTATATTATACAATAATCATATACATAAATATGATATCATATATGATCTTCTAATATTTTTTTGTTAATTATATTTTAGTAGTATCATCGTTTCAGGTGTTAACTGATTCGTTTTCCTTTATATGTTGGGTTACATAAGCCATTTTTGTTATGAATAATATGAATTTGATTCATATAAAGAATGATATTATGTTCATAAACATTATTTTTATTCATATGATGAAAATTATTCTTGAATGATTACGATGGGGAAAGAATCTCATCGCATTCTTGGAGGCGGTAATCCCTACATACGCACGAGCAATAATAACTTTATATTGATGGTGAAATTGTATATAATTGGATGGTATATAATATATAAAGAGTCATTAACATGTTATATTTATTATTTACATTAGTTATACTCATTATTATACCCATCCTAATAATGAAGTGTTTGAATAACAAACTACACCACGACGTGGAGATGGTAAGTCATTCGTACGCACGTATGGTGACTTTTTCATTTATAGGATGGATAGAATAACAAATAAAGTTTTAATATATTTATAATAACATCATATAATGTATAAGGTACTAGAGTTATTATTTTGTTATGGAAAAAACAAAGAAAGAGGAAGTGGATGAAGAAAAGAACTCGAAAGAGGGTTGTGAAATTATTACCTCTTCTTCGAGTGTTTCCTTTTGAGTTAATCAAAATAGCTCCTTGGGTTGGATTTTGGATCAATTTAAGGCCTCTGGGTTTAAGGGAGGAAAGTTTAGAGGATATTTGGTAAGTTTTTTGCCGAGCCAAATTGCTTTGGAGGTGTGAAATTAAGAGAAGGGGATGTACCCTTTTTTAAGAGAGGTGAGGGTCACTTTAAGAAAAGCTAGAAATATTATTTTATAATAAAATAATTTTTGGTTTCTAATGGCTCAAACTTGATTTATTTTTAATATAAGGTGGGTATGGGTCAATAAAATTTCAACCAATAGGTTTTATATAGGTTTAGGTCACTATATTAACATTATATTTTAGATTTAACTCTTAGTTAAATAGTTTGACATTTACCATGTCTCTTTGTATATTTATAATATATGGTTAATAAACTTACTATAACAAGCCAAGAGAACCACAAGTGGTTAATTATTAATATATATAACTTTATCTATGTCCTTTTTCCGAACCATATATTTTTAAGGAAATCATATCAATTAATAATATAGTATTTGTTTTAAAAACATAATTAGGTCAATTTTGACACTATTTATTATTGGATATTTTTGAAATCCATAAAAACATTATCACTTATAATAAAGTTTATTTAATAAAAAATAACATGTCATATTAACCTATAAAATTATTTTAATCCATCATAAGTCTCAATTTACATTTATTTGCATATTTATAATATCAATTGTTTTAATATTTCATTATTCATGTAATTACTGCATCATCATTGTGTCCAAAATAAATTAAATTATTTAATGTCAAAACATTATAAATAAAATACCATTATGTACAAAATATTTTTATCTTTCTAATGAATATTTATAGTCGAATTTATATTGTGTGTAACCCAATATTAAAAATGGTTTAGTTATTAAACCTTGAATTTAACTCTTTTAACTCTTCTTTAAATAAAATAATAATAAATTCCCTAATCTAATCCTAGTGGACCGAAAAGGATCATATTTTTTTTTCAACAGTTTTTTTTGGTCTAATTAAACTTATCCAATAGAATTTAAACATGTTTTAGGGTAATTGTAATATCATTTTTACCCTTAATTACCCTATTTAATTTTAATCATGGTAAATATAAGCCAAAAGTTACTATTCACCAAAAATTATTTTCATCTTATTGAACAACATTTTACTTACTGATTTCAACCATGTATCTCAGATTTTTGAAATTAAATTCCCAGAAGCCGTAAAATTAAGCTTTATGCAAATTTCCAAATTCTCCTAGAAGGTGGGTAAAATACGGCAAAAAGTTCAATAAAATTTTATATATCTAATATTATTATAAAATGACTCCAATGAATTACATTGAACATATATAGGTATTATGTATCTATTTTTACCTAAAATAAATTAAAATAAAATAACTAATTACATAAAAAAATCGGTTTTAAACAATAACGTAGTGTTTTTCACTATTCATCAAAAATTAAAAGTTTTCAGAAAAATACCAAAAATTCACTCCAAGCTAAATTGGATATTCTGAATTCAAAAATGAATTCCATTTTGAAAAATAAAATTTATAAAATTTCAAAAATTGGGTATTACTATTCATAACGGCTAGTTTGATTGGTTGTTGTGTGTTAAAACTCCATGTTGCATACAAAACAAGTTACTGCATTATTAAAAGGGAAATGTACCATGGAAGCTTGGGGTGTTACATATAGACTAATCACTAGAGATCATAGACACACCGCTCTCCCCTCTGAAGAATCTACTGATCAAATTTGGTGGCCAACTACAAGGGGAATATATATTCACCGAAATTAATTCAGCCCGCTAGTAGACTCGCTCGGCGGTATACAAAGAATCCCGCATTTCAAATCTGGTGGTGCACAACAAGAAAAAGAATACACCAACTTTAATTTACCAAGAATACCAAAAAAACTCATCTGGAAGAACCCAAATAATCCCACTAACCATGTTTGATGGAAAGCCTTAAGTAAATTCACATACTAGCATATATCCATAAATCTTGTTACCAGGTTCAACTGTAATCACTTAGAGAAGCTAGTCGGATAGTCCTGGAAACAAATTATTTAGACTCAACTCCCTATCCCCATGAATGACTACTTTAGTATATACATATAGAAAATGGAAGATATTAGCAAGTACATACACCTCCTCTATGTATGGAGTGGGCATATATCCCCATTCCAACTACTGAATTCACCAAACATATCATGACAATGGTGAAAGAGAAGAGGCAAATCTATCCCCATATCCTACTAACCTGTCAGGACATCCTTATGGTGATATAACTAGTCCCATAAGGATGGAAAAACAACTTCATCCCCACAAATAGGGTGGCTCATCATCATGTCACCCCAGAGCCGACACACACCTCTGCTCTTGTCTAGGAGGGTTGTGGGGAAAACTCCCCAATGATGTATGGAAAACCAGGTTTAGAACATACACTCACTCCAACTGGATGAAATGGGTCTATCTCAATGGTCACTCAAAGGTAAAAACAAATAACTACCCATTAAAACCACTTCCCACATCATGTGCCCCCACTACCTTGAAAGAAGGCATCCAAAAAAGCCTCACCAAATAAAACTGGAAAAAAATAGATAATCTATGATCCACCTCTATTTAACACTATAGTTATTGAAGCCCTCAGATTCTTATTTGTAGTACTGCAAGATCCTATCCTCCCATTACAAAATTATAAGATCATTAACAGTGATTCTAAAGGTCCTCTCCAGACACTTCACTATGAAGGCTTTCCTTGTGACTAAAATCTGATCGATCTCGAAATCCCATCTCCAGATAAGAACAATAAAATCCCTCCATGAATACAAATTTTCATGGAGAAAAAAGGATTACGCCTTTCTGTAATCCACCTTGGTGGTTCTCTCCATGATGGACCTCACTGTGAGAGTTCTCTCTATAGTAGTATTTTATGTTTTTGAGTGAATTATTTAATTGGAAATGTAGTGATGAGAATTACCTCTTATCATGAGGCACCTGTGAAAACAAATCTAGTCATATATGATGAGTTTTCATTAACAGGTGATATCCTTTACCAACTAGAAGATATTGTAGGTGACATTCATTTTACAAAACCACCATTGGGCCACTTACCTTCCAGTAAAGTTGAAGAATTCCCTACAAATATTGTTGCTTATAAAAAAGTGTTAGTAAAGTGTATGTTCTGGTCAGATCAAGTACGGAGCCTCTAGAAAAATATAAATAGTATGTGCTAAATATGATTAATCAACTAGATAAAGACAAAATACCCATTATGCTATAGCCTTTAGCTACCCCTCAGTACTGAATTAGAGAGGCACTGCCAGAAGGTTGTGTGCACTGCATCTTCCACAATATAAGGAAAACTCTTTGTCAGTTGAGAGTGAAAGTATTTACCTATGATGAGTATCAAAATCATGTCAATGTAATATAAGGGTTTCATTATCAAATTGACTTGGAGGCTCTCCTATATGCATTAAATATAGTTATATAACAAGAAACCCTTCAACGTGCATGCCTCGGTGCTTTAAAAAGCTTGAAACAACTAATCACAAACACACCATATGGTGTCCACATCAAAGGATGGGGTGGGAACAGAGTGTTACATTTCACCGTCCTCCATAACTAGAAAATCCCACTAAAGGTAGTATCATGAAATTTTATAGCCTCAGGACGACTTCGGCATAAGTATCTTGTTCATAACTATCAATCTTATCAAAAAATAGGCCTTGAATAAATCTCACTGATGTCATCCAAGAAAAGAGAATGATATTGATATACTACTACATCAATCATTTAAAAAATATTGAGTAAGACTCTTGTTTAGGATATATCATCCATTTGATTGCACATATTTCTGAATAGTGCAATGTTATTTGGAAATGGTTGATCCAAGTGCATATATAATCATGTGCCCAACCCATGTTCGGACAAAAATATGTAAAATCAATAGGGCAGTAGCAGCAGTAGCATCCATAGTAGTTTAGGAGAAACCCCTACTTGTAGGGATAGGGGATATTATAACTCAGTCTTTGAGGTCAACAAACCAGACCAGAAGAGTGGTGAAAGTGGAATGAGAACAACCCAATCCCTCAATGTTGGGGGGTTTTTACCTCAAAAAACTCCTCCACAATGGATATCAATCTTCTCCCAATTAGGGGAAACATCACAGAGTGCATCCTCCTATGATCCAATATCCTTATTAGGAACTTTTCATGATCGAACTGACTTGAGATTCCCTTCGAGTCACTATTCTTTAAATAGCTCCATAATAATCATCACCGAAGAGTACAAGGCCTCGTGGAGGGAATAGAAAGTGGAAGACCCATAGATTCATGATTAAAATTCCTCCAATTCATTATGAATCATTGAATTTAATTAATTAATCCCTTGAATACTCTACAAAGAAGGAGGAAAATTCATAAGAGGAGTCAAAGAAGGAAGTTCCACCTCATAATGTATTCCACACCGAATCAATTGAATGAGGTGTACATACCCATAACCAAAACGTTCCTTGAATTTTAGCATTTTTTCAAATAATACATCCTTAACTCCTCAAAATGTGTCCAATAAGGAAAATGGAAAGGGTTAGATTGTACCTCACCTACCTCCCGAAGATTTTAATCCCCTTTCTATGGAAGAATGGTTTTCTCAAAAGGAGGAATAGATGAAATAATTGAGGGGACTCAATGCAGAACTTCTCCATGGAAACCTTATTACTAGATATACTCTATAAGAAGGTCCTCAAATTGCACCCCCCCCCCAACCGAAGTACCTCAGCAAAGAGGAATTATTGTGGAAACTAAATTAGAACTGAAACACTCATTCAATATGGTATACCAACCATCAATATACTTGGATCACATAGTAGAAGATCAAAAATTTCCCTCGTTGGTTGCACAAATAGAAGTGGACCATGAACATCCTTACAAACCATCCCTTATGGGGTACCCACGTAAAATACCAATGTTACAACCACCCATGGCCCTACCAATTTCAAAACCTGCTCAGGATCCGGCCCAGCAATACATTCCTTGAGGGATCAATAATGCTCTAGAGTCACTCATGTCTCAAATAGAAGCTATATAGGAATGGAGAGCATCAGTACAACAAGAAAAGAAACCTTACCTAGAATAGGTAGATCCAACTCCTCCCATAATAAATATTGGTAATTCAAAATTTCCCATTTTTAATGTCTTGGTAGATCTGGAGAATCACCTGATGCATTTTGTCTCTTGTTTTCATCCCATAATGGGGAACCCTAAGTAATAGTAGGAAGTAAAGCTCTAATGATTTATGAATCATTGTAAAGGACATCCTTTGTATGGTAAATGAGTTTGTAGGCTTAGTCAATTATGGGGTGGCAAGACCTCTGTCAGATGTTTTTTCCCTATTTAGCATGACACTGTATAAGAAAACTGTCTTTGATCACACAAAATAAAAAAATGATAGAATTAAAGGGCCTCATTTCATTCATCATTATAAAGGATTGACATTATCCTTAAACTAATCACTCCCTCCAGAATAATTATTTTCCATATGTATATAGAATATTCACGATGAGTTGGGTACACCATTGATTATTTTGAAATAAACAGAAGGGTTTCGAGACCTTTCTATGATTTCTCAAAATGTAAAAGACTCTATTATAGATACTAAGGAAAAGTCCCACGTAATTCCATGAACTCAGGGAAAGAGAGTAGAAGAATTACAGAATTCCACAATTACATGTAAGTAGGCTCATATACCTACTCCAACTCTAAATTCCACAACGTATTATGTGGAATAACCTCTTAAGTGTCATAAACAAATCTCAACATGTCTGGATGCTAAAAAATAGAAAAGGAGAAAATAGTTTTTAGAGATTAAAAACAAGGTTTGTTCTTTCCAGAATGACAAAGTCTCCAGCTACTTCATATCAGTATTGGAAAAAAACATGATAAAGTTTCCAGAGCCCATGAATCCCATAAAAGAGAGAGGATAATATATCCTAAATTGTTTCCCATTTTAACAAGCATTGGGGTGCACCATTTAGGAGTGTTTCATTTTTAAAGACTTCTGGCAAAAGATGGTGGACTCCAAGCAGGTGAAGCAAAAAAATTCACCATTCCAAGTAGCATGTGTCCTTACCACAAATATAGAGAAAGAGAATGAATTGAAAGAAGTCTATATCAAGGATACATGGATGTTTAAAGGCTAGTTGGTTAGGAAAACAATCAATTGAACTCATTTTATCCTTTTATCACAGTTATGAAACACATTTGTGCCTCTGGATGCTTCTGCTACAATGCATGCCAACTTAATCCATCAACCCTAAGAGTTGCTAAATACTACCAAATACTCATGGAAATTCACCATATGGTGAATGGATATAGTAGGCTCATACCCATCATCTACAACCAAACAGTTCGAATACATCTTAACTACTACCAATTTCTTCTCTAAATGGGATGAGGAAATACCCCTCAATGAAATCAAGACTAAAAGAATCATTGGATTCATAAAATCCAACAACAATAATTTATTTTGTGTAAATTATACCATAATAATGAACAATGGAACCAATTTATATTCTACTGAGGTAGAGATACTCTATCAATAGTACTATATCAAATTCAGCCATTTATCCCGCTATCATGCAATGGGTAATGGAAAGATATAGTTCTTCAATAAGACCTTGTCAAACATGCTTCCAGAATATGGTGGATGAATATAGAATATCATAGACTAACCATATCATTCATTCCTTATGGGTTTACCAGACTATGACTCATACTGCTACACTAGTGACGACATACTCGATAGTATATTGGACAGATTTAGTTCTACCCATTGAATTCCTATTACCATCACAATGTGTTTCCATCTATGATATGTTATCTATAAATGACCAATCCCATAAATGACTGGATGAATTGGAGAGATGTGATGAGAAAATATTGGACACCTTGAATTACATGGATGCCTATAAAAATATAAAAGTGTGGGCTTTTAACCAGAAGGTCCACCTCTACTCATTCTCCCAAAGAGAACTTGTATTAGTTCTCAAAAATTAATTCATACCAGGAATAAATCCTCTTAAACTTGTAACAAAGTGGGAAATACCTTATATCATACACAAATTCCATTCTAACAGAGAATATTCCTTAATATCAATGGATGTAAAGATCATTATGATGACAACCAATGCAAGGTTCCTGAATAAATACTTTGTGTATTCATGTGAATCCATGTCCCAGCTGAAAGATGTAAAACAACATAGTGGGTCTTTGTCGTGTGGCCTTAAAAGTAATGACATAATGTCGGTTACACATGATGTTAAACTATAAGAAATTATCATCTTTATCACATGATGATAAACTACATGACATATGGTCCAAGTCGTAGGACCAAAAAATAGTAAGAAACAATTCTTCCTCCCCACATGCATTAAACAACATGGTTCACATCCCAATTATTTGACTTTAAGAAACTTTTTAAACACCACGAGTTGAGAAACACCTCGTGGTCCCTTTATTATTGGAATCCATCTCATGTTTCCATCACAATCGCATCCCTCTAACCCCTCTAATGGGTTGAGATGTCCTCTTAGCCAGAAATGAGGACGAAAGGATGGGAATATTCTACATAGAAGCCCCACTTAAATCATAGCCACCCCATAATGGAATGTGGACCCCCAATATAGACATAAGTCCCAAAACTATCACATCATTATCTTATGATAGTAAATGACAAGATCATATCCATAACTATGTGTGGCTTGATTCTCATCCAATGAAATATGTAATGACACCTAGAATTTCCATCCTGGGTCCAACTGTATTTAATGAAAAAGAAAACCCCCATTAATTTTCCTTGTGTGTGTATCAGATCTTCATAGGGATCCTTTGCGAGAAATATGGATTAATTCCCATTACAAATAAATGTGTAATGAATCATAAAATTCAAATTTCAGGCACAACCATCATCTTGGAAAATACTAAAGCATGTTTTCCTATATCAAATCTTGGTTTATGTGGGGGGAAATTTTTAAGAACTTCATGTGGCTTGATTCTTTCTACATAAAGATATGTAGTGGCACTCATATCTTATATCCTGGTCTAACTACAATATTTCCTTCAAATTAGGTGACCCACGTCCTTGCCAAAAGATGTTAAATTGCACTATCAACGTCCTATTGGAATGATGATAAATGAAACGGTCTTTTAAGAACTATGTGTGCCTTTATTCTCATTCTAATGAGATACGTAGTGATGCACGGATCTCTAATCTTGGGTACAACCACAACAAAATACAAATAGAATACCTCTCCCTATATATGGATCAGACTTACACAAGGAACCTTTTAAGAACTATGTATGGCTTTATTCTTGTTCTAAAAATATATGTAGTGATTCCTAGATCATATCTCCTGGACCAGCCACCAAAAAATCCAAATGCCCCTATCCTTCACTTGTGTTTCCTTTATTCCACAAAAATAACATTTTATAATCCATTTTTATCACACTAACCATAGATCATGTGGTATTAGGAGTTTTAGTAAAAGAATTATACACATAAGTAGGTAATATCAATTCATATTGGGGTTTCCATGGTCCTGGATGAAATACCTTAAATGGCACAAAACATTTCCTCATCGCATGACATTAAACTACATGATTTCTTCAAGGAATGCATGTGGCTTGATTCTCATTTCAATGAGATATGCAGTGAAGTTCATATCTATACTCTTAGGCCCCACCACATCATGATACAAGAAATACCCTTGTTCTCCCATGTATGATTTAGATCTACATGAGAGTAATTAATATGATTTCTCACCCTATGAATGAACCCATATCAAAACAAAACCCCCAATTTCCTCCACACAAAAATTCAATTACGGTGGGGAATTTATTTTAGAACTACATGTGGATTTATTCTTGTTCCAAATAGATACATAGTGATGCTAAAGTCCTATTCACTATCCTATCCTCTGCATTCCCTCACTCTTCACATTGAGATACATTCTTCTTTATCGCATGATGTTAAACTCCATGCCTAATGTCCTAACTACATTAATTTAAACTGCATTATACGTTATGAAATATGTGTGTCTTGATTATCATTTCAATGTGGTACATAGTGACACCTAGGGCCCATTTCCTAGTAAAATCCATAGGGTAGAGAATAATTATCCCCTCTCCTAAGTATAAACAAAGATATATGTTGGAGTTGTCAATTTAGATCCCCATCATTAAAGGATCCACATAAGAAATAGAGATTTCCTCCTTCTACATATGAGTTATGTATATGTAAGGGACTCTACAATTCATGGATAATACTATTAAAAACATTTCCTTTATGCTCATACATATCCCTTTGGCATGGCATACTCTTAATATATGACATTTTTTGATCTTTCTCATCTTTCTCCAGCTCATGGTGATAGAATATCTAGTACCTGAGGAATTCTTTTCCTGACAATGCTGTAACACACCCTAGATTGAATTTCATAAAGAATCCCACTAAACATGTATATGGGTCAAAGGATTCTACTATTTTACTATGTAGTATGTTCCCTATTTTGTCTTGCATAAAATAGCCATCGTAATGAGTTTTCAAATAAGAAGTAACTTCGTCCTCAAGAGAAGCCTCTTTTTTCTCTATCAGATTTGATTACATTATGTCATAACCCATGATTTAAATTCATTTTATGGTCATATTCCTCATATATATCCCATATCCTTTCTCCCAATATGAGAACCTCTAAGATAATGGTTTACAATTTCCTCCCTCATTTCTGAAGAATATCAGAACGTCCTTGGTCCAATGGGACACATGTCACATGTTGTTTACAAGATGTTATTGTCCTAACCGTGTGACTTGAAATGATAGGATTATTTTTCCCTATTACTTGGTCATACCTACATATAAAACTTATTCCCTAATTGTTTGAAAAAAATTACTTGAAATTATCAGTCTTTATTCAAGTACTTAACTCCCACAAACAAAACTATGTTCCTAGGAAAATATGAATCTCTACAAGCCTCCATCAGCAATTAGAAATAGAATTTCTGAATTTTTTAGGAGATATTTTCCTTTATATGATATAAAAAGACTTAGTTATATTTGAATAAGTTTCTCACAAATTTCAAGGCTTTTTATCCAAGGGATGCAACTAATGACTATGTAGTATGCACCCTAAATGGTCTTGCATAAAACAACCCAAAAATGGGGTTTTCAATCTATGGTAACTTCTTCCTCAGAAGATACATACGCTATTAACATAAGCCCTATTTTCCATACCACTATTTATATTAAAAAATTCCTAGTTTATATCTTACAACATTCCCTTCCTCACAATTTAATATGATGATACATTTCTAGGAAGGTTACCAAGAATTAGAGAATCCTCAAAATTTTGGTCAAATCTAAATACCTTAAATGATAACCCCTTATAAGTTCCTTTTTGAATGACATTAAAATACACAGCATAAGGTCCTTACTTCATGAAATTAAAATAAACAACATAATTTCTTTAATGCATGAAATTAAACTACATGATTTTTTACCCTTTTCTGGAAGGGCCCTTCCACTTCTCTAACATCGGTCATATAACAAAATATTCCTTCCTTTTCAAAATACAATCATATGCATGATAATTTTATCATTCAAGGACAATTACAATGTAGAATCTCTTTTCATTCTCAGACACCTTCCCTTGAAAAAACCACCTATCATGGTCTAAAAATTCTAAATCTCTATAAACTTGCATTATCCATGATAAATAGAATGTTATAATTCCTATGAAATCCTTTACCTGGCTATTTTATAACATTTCCAATTTGGATTTTCATAATTCACCCAAAAAATGGGTCTATCATCCTAAATATACCACTACATGACTATGAAGTATGTTCCCAAGTTGGACTAGACTAAAACTTCCCTCGAAATGAGTTTATCAACCAACTATAACTTCTCCCTCAAAAGAGACCTCCTCTATTCCCGAATATCATGTTTCGGATTTAAAAACCACAATATTGTGGCTCAAGTTTCTACTTGGTAGTATTTGAATATTTTTAGAATATTCATGGGCATCAATACTTGTTCAAATTATTATTTTAAAAATTTATGGTCAAAGTTATTCGACCTAAAACACTAGCCTAATTAGTCTAACTTGCATGAATTTTAATTGTCCATATAAGGATATATAATACTTGCTAGATAGAAAACCCAAAAAGGGAACTCTAGAAAAAAAAGTCGAGACACAGCTCTCTAGACCTACACTTTTTATGGTTTAGACAAAAATTAAGCAATGAAAAAAAAAATCACAAAAATAGTTAGCCTAAAAACCTAAAATGGATGGTCTAAGAAAAATCCAGATTTCACCTATTATGTCTCTTTTATATCACACTTGGGAAAAAACAGGGTGGTATTATAAAAGATGAAATTTTTTTAAGGTTTTTTATACAACATTAGCAACATTCGAACAATTCTTGTTAGGACCCAAGGATTAGAAAAGAATTAATGAAATATTTAATCTGGGTTGTCATAATTATAACTAAATAACATTGAATAAAATGATTCATTCTTTACTATTGTACTAAAAGTACGATAAAGAATGTAATGCAAGAATAAGTGATTGGTAACATGAGTCCTTTTAATTTCACTTCTTTTATGTTTCAAAATTTAATGGAACATCCACAGGATGGAGCCTCTCTAAAAAGTTTTAAAATTTAACCTCAACATAATACTTTAAAATTAAAAATGCACCCTGATAAATTTCTTCCTCTTTTCGAAGCTCGAACCTTCATACAAATAGTGTCATCCACAGCTGCACAAAGCTTATCCTTCTCTGCACCAATTGAATCTCTTTTTTGCGCTAAGTCCCCTACCAAGGAACATTGGAGTTGGTCTATCTTTTACTTTATGGCATTTAATTCTCTTTGAGGCACTTTATTTGGAGGTACTTCCCATCAAGGCTGTCATGGTACTCCTCCTCCTCCTTAACATAGTTTTCCCCATCTTGGACTACGGTAGCTCTGAGTTCCTCAAATTTCTTATCCAAATACACTTTGGCTTTCTGTAACATTTTCTCTTCTTCCCTTTTTTGGATGGTCATATTCACTACACTATAAATCTCATTTTTTTAAAACATTTCATATCCTAACATGTAAATATTGAATGGGAGTCGGTGGAGTTGTGATGAAATTTCATTAACAGGTGTCTCTCGATTATATTTCAGATATCCTATCAGACCAAAGAGTATGTAAGAAATAAATCCTCTAGAGTATCCATATCAAATTTAGGGCCTATCTTAGAATGATTGAAATATTCTAGACTTAATGTACTCAGTAAGCCTCCTTGTTCCACTCCCTCTAAAATAGCATCATATCCACACATTGATGTCAGTGTAGCTGGAATGTAGTCCCCCATTTTGGGCCCAGTCACCAAAGTCGATGGTACTGGACAACAAGTGACACTTCTCATCAACAGAAGGAGGCTAACAGTGGTAAAGGAAATCAAATTACTGAAACATTTTGTGACACTCACATGTCTTTGGGTTGATAATTTATATTGATACCTCTTCGGTGACTCCATCCTCAACTCTCAGAGTATAAACCACCTTACAAGGGGAATCCTCTAAAATTTTCTCCACAATTGGGATCATAATCTATTGAGAATATACCACTTTAAAATTATCAGCCTTCACTCCCTCAACATTAGGTGTAGGGTGATCTTTTATGCCTTGTTTGTAAAGTTCCTTAGTGACATTATCTGTAGAAAAAGTTCTACAAGTTGAACTATTATGTGAAGCATCAGGTGAATGAAAAATAACCTGTGTTTGGAAAATGTAAGAATGATAAAACATACATCCATATAATTCCTTTTGGAAATCTTCAAACTCATTGAGAGAACCTAGAATATTAATGTCTGGATTAATTAGATCCCACAGTTCATTGTATATAGCCTCATGTCTTGCAGTATTTTCACTAGTAAGGGTATGTAAGACGTGTTTCTCAAGACCTGAATTGGTTCCATCGATGACCCCCTCTACTAACTGCTTAGCAAGAACAACATAATCAACCCCCATAGAGTTAGTGTTGGAATCAACACCTCCATCAGACCGTCAGAGATCTATGTCAGTCCCTTCCATAGTGACATTGGGATTGACGCTGACTACTAAAGAGTCCTATGGTACAGGTAATGAACATGAAATATCAAGAGGATAGAAAATTTAGAAATAATACATGACACCTTCCAGAGTACGTTAGACATTACCATGGACCACTCCCCTCTCTTCCAAACAAGGGTTAGTTCCAACTACATATATGGATACTTCTTCCATATAAATAAGTAATTGATCATCCTAGATACGTGCCTCTCCTGGGGTATCCTTATTGATCCTTGAAGTATTAGTTCTATATCCCTTAAGCGAATAAAGTAAAAAATATTATGAAAAAGAAAAATATGGTCAAAGGTTGTATGTCGAGAAAATCATGAATTCAAATTATGGTATAGAGACTTACTATGAAGCATTCATCGGGCCACCTTTAATGCTCTCTTTCTCTTCCTCTCTTGATAAGGTGAAGGTCCCAACTCATTTCCCTTATCAACAAGGACATGTGGGGATGGTTGATGAGTTACCACTTCCATCCCCTATATCATAGCTCTCTAACTCGAGGATGGTTCTGGGGATTCATGAGCCTCACCCAATGTCTCGATGGGGGTGCTTGTGTGCCCATACTCTAGCAACCCAGACACTTATATTTTTGTTCCTTCTCTAATTAATTCTCCTTATTCTTCTCTAATGAACATTAAAATAAAATCCCTTCAAGATTAGTTATTGTCAATTAAAGAGTATAAATGGGAAAGGAGAAAAGAGAAGTACATCATAAAGGTTTATGTAGAAGTTTTATTCCTCCAAAGGATGAAAATATACCCCTTAAAGCACTCCCAAATCCAGAATGTTAGATACTCATTTTTTGGTCGGGGTCTGATCATTAGTTTCATATATCAAAACCTCCAACCCTTGAAGATATCTCATCCCCTTGTCTAAATCACTATTTGGTTGACTATTGGAAGGTGTTATGATATAGCCCATCTTTGGGATTCGTAGACCTTCCTAGAAAAAAATATCATGAATCTCTGACATCAAAAGTTATGCCCTCCCAAACTCGGACCGCTACAGGTCACCCATAACATGACTTTGATGTGGTTTTATGGGAAGAAGACCTGACACCCTTTGATTTGGAATAATTTTCAGGGTTCTTCTCTTTGAAATGAGAACGAGGGGATGAAAAAATATCATCCTCCCAATGATGGTGACTGGACCACCTCAGTGTGGGAGTTTTGGTCTTCTCAACCCAAACTTGCATGGTGGCCTTTAATCGAGTCCGCTTCAAAAGGAACCAAAGCTTCAACATAATAATCTTTGACTCAAAACTTTTTACCATGAATACTATAGAGATTATTTGTCACATGAACCTATAAAATCCCTTCACTAATTCTCCTTGAGGATATAAAGATATCCATTCTTTCGAATACCCATCCTCCAGCTTGATTGACATGTCTGATAGAGGCAGAGTGATTGAAATTTTGGATACCACCATGGCCATTATGATCAAAACCTTTTAGTCTACTAATGTATTTTTATCCAGACTAACATGCATAGGGGGAAAATGTTTGATTGTTTATTACATTTAAACTAGTGGGTGAATTGATACATGGAATAATCCACACAGATGATCTCACTATCAATGTAGGACACCAGTACAATATCTCTGAAGGATATCATGTATAAACTAAGGTCATAAATATTTTCCATACCATCGTCAGTAAATTTATCTTTCATTAGATTACTATATGGAAAGAAGTTAAATTCCCCTAACACATTAAGAATCTTCATCACATCGTGGTAATTAATGTTCAAAAGCTGGATTCTAGAGATAGCCTAAATGAATGGGTGGAATTGGTTCTCATAGATCTTAACTCGGATCAGCACCACATAAGAACTGAAGTTTGTTGCAATCCACCCCCATAGCACTTAAAATATCCTGGAAATCTTGAACTGGGCCTTTCTATTATATGATTGTTTCAAAAAATGGTAAATATATAGGGGTTTACAACCCTATATAATTTACCTATACTAATTTGGCCATAATAACAAATTTACCTAGCCTTACACCTCTACTGGAATAACATACTAAAAGAAGATAAACACTTATCCACATGACAAGGAATCCAATCAGGCGAGTCTTCAAATCAACCTTGGGTTTGACCTTATAAATCCTATGCGTAAACTTACCCTTCTCTAGTGTGGGACAAAATGTTTCGAGATCACCCAGATTCTCTATAGTGGTACATATGGTAGGGTGACCACCCTTTTTCTATTGGTTCAAATAATTCCATTATCCATTTTCCCAGATGTATTTCCTCCCTAGGGAAAGGGTGTTTCTCCTGAAATTTATTCAAAATTTTGAAAATCTCATGGAACCACAACAGATTCCTTTTATAATCATCCCATTTCATCATTAACAGGGTGTACTCATCATAAATTTCCCCTAGAATGGAGAACCAAAAAATTTGGTAGATTTACAATTTACTAATGCTGATTTCACCATGTGTCAGGTGAAAATAATTTGTCTGTAGACTCCACCAGCTCATCAGTTTAGGGATGATATCTGGGTTTTTATAGAACTATGTTTGTCATTCCCAAATAGAATCATAGATATAAACATCTTGCATATTTTTCTTTAATTATCCATAATTGTGGTTCACCCAATATGTCCACATCCACTCAGTCTTGGACCCCCTCCATATTGTAAGTCCCATACCTCCTTCCATGCTTGAGTCTGATCTTTCTATGAAGTGTGGAATGTTGAGTCACAACAATAAGGCCCCAATTATAGTATATTCAATTTTAGATCTAGAGTGCAGCTATTGGGATGCATAAAATAGCCAACACAAACTATCCATTACTTAATATAAATGAACTTGGAAGAGACATTTATGGAAGGGAAGTTGATGTGCATCACAAACTAGGACTTCAATAAATAACTCTAAACCATAGGAATAGTAAAATCCCAAAAATTTCTATGGCCATACAATGGTAGGTAATCATTTTATGGGTACTCTTGTTGGAAAGGTTTCAAATAATTCTCCAAAATTGGAAGAGCAGACTCAACCATGTCATAGTAACATGGCCCAATAGCTTCAATCATGTTGAAAGAATGTGTAGCATATTTTTCATTTGAAGTCATCAAAGAGGCCATTGAAAACCTACAAGAACGTATTATGATTTCCAAATAAATTAAAATATTTACATGGATAAATTTATATTTTGACTTCAAAAAGGTCCTAATTTTTTACGAAGGAAGGAACTCACATAGACCCTTCAACCAGGTCCCCCATGAAATACCTTCGACAAGGTGTCATACATAGGCCCCTTGATCAATTGCTTTGTAAATGATCCTTGGTGTGGTATTACCTATATAGCATCATAGACCAAAGTATTTGTACCTTGGGAGGATCATCGGGTGACCTTCACAAAAACAAAAATGTGGCAGAGTTGAGCGGAATACCTCCACGGTGAGATGAAAAATTTGAAACCATAAATCTAAGAAAAAAAGGGGGTAGTGGTATTTATATTCCACTAGCCTAAATAATAAACATGAACACCAGGTCTGCATTTGGGACCTACATATAATACCTACACCGTAGTCCAACACCAAAGACCTGCGTGGTTTTCCAAAGTACCTTTTATAATCTTTTTAATGTTCTACCTCAGGACTAGACCCTCCTATTTCAATAGAATATAATATTGAGGGGTGGATTTTTTTAAAACTATTAATTCAATAGAAAAAAATATTAATAAAATCACCATAAGAATGTTAATAGGATAAAAATACCAAGTAGAGTCAAATGACTATCCCAATCTAAGCTGCCCACACACACCTACGCATCAAAAGGCCAGTGGAGACACCCTATGCGGCACTGAATGGAAGGTAACCCTTGCACAGGTCACTCGCACTGAGCACCTATGCCTGGGGCCTATATAGGAAACCTCATTCCACTAGGGTCCCCTATATTCTAATAAATAGGTCCCTGATGATTCTTATTTGAACAACTAGAAAAATTATAAGAAGCCCCAAAATTTGGTCATGCATCCCTTTCACTCAGATCTCCAAATATTATCCAAGTATCTCTCTAAAACATGATGGAATAGATAATTAAGGGGGATAAGTGTGATCAAAGTCCCTTAACGTTCTAAAACATAGGACACTTACTCCAAAACTCATTCACCCCTAGTAAGATACCACCTACGTGAGTTCCATTTCCTTAATAAGAGACCTATGAGAGACCCCTATTGGGACACCAGTGGAGACCTAGGGTGTCTAGGCTAAATACTTACCCAAGTTTTGTTTCCCTGATGGTCCATTTACTAAGGAATGAATTGTCAAATCTCCCCCTACACCAATCATTTCCAGTTCCTCACAGGACCTGCATGAGGCACCTATTCCCTCTAAGATAGGACCTACACAATCCCCTCTTTGAGACGTCTTCCAAGATACCAATGGTAAGGCTCCTCTCCCTTTGAATTCCTTAAGCAAGTGGGGATAATTCAAAACCCCCACCTAGACCCCCATATTTTCAACACCATGGAGAGGGGAACACCATCATTTATTATATTTGGATTTGTATTACTATGGTCAAAGTTTTTTCGTACTCATCAAACCATAATGTTAGGATCCTTGGGGTGCATGTGAATTATTATTCCCATAGTCACTAGTCCCTTAACCCTGGGAATAGTTTTGGGAAGTTCTTGGTCTTGGGAAATATGGTTAGCACCATGTCCTACCCTTGTCCTAACTAGGACCTAGAGCCTCCAGTTCCATGTAGGGGGTGAGGATCACACTTTTATTTCCTTTTGACATGGAATAACATCCTCCTCCCCTACTACGAGATCAATTTTAGGGAATCCCTCATTGATTAAGCCCCTAGACTTTCATGTAAGAGGTTATAATCCTTCTCCACCTCACCCCCTTGGATACTAGATCCAAGGGGGTGGTCACTAGAGTCCTATTCTCTATCTCATGTACCCTTGGCCTCTTCCACCAGTGGAGGAAGAGAAGGGTTGCTTTCTAGATATTATGCTTCATCTTTTTCCATCACATTAAATCATGACTCATCTGGATTCATTTGAACAAAAAGTATAGCTGTGATCTTTGAATCCTCACCATAGAATGCATTCTTTGGCAGGGTATCATCCTTTAAATATTTCTCTCACCTTCATTCAGAGTGATACCATATCCATGGGTCCTCAAGGAGATGTATCCAACCTCAGGGAAAGGAAGATTGTGTGGTTACCCATATATTTTATTCCCTCTTATTTCTAACATTGTTTATGACTCACATGGGCTTAGAGGTTTATGGTGGTGACGACATCAACATGATTATGATCCTTTTGGGAATCAACCTTAAGATTAAGTCCGAGAAAATCTTCAAGAAATTCAGGCATCCTTCAAAATATTATGTCCCAACCAAACATCCAACAATGTGGGCATCCTCCTTGAGATTAATTCCCAACCAAACATAAAACAATTTGTCCATCCTTATCAGGATTAAATCCCAACCAAACTTCAGAAATTTCACGAATTCACCTCATGAGTAATCCCCAATCATAAACCCCATTAACCAAGTAATCCTCTTTAGAAATAATCCCCAACTTAATTCTCTCAAAGGGGCACATTCCCCAGCAATAAAAACCTCCAAAGGGACTCCATGGGCATGGGTCTTCAAAACTGAACTACGAGGGATTTGATTCCCATAAAAATGTGATATGTAGGAAGCCACCCCAAGGTACAAACACAATCATCCAAAATCAACCCAATTCTCTCTGGGACACATTCCTAGAGAATTATAATTCAACAAGGAAGTTTATATCCTTTTCGGGTCCCCCGAGCTGCTTCATCATAAATCCCACACTAAACTTTGACTAGGAACCTTTCTCATAGACGTCCTTTCCACATGAAATTAAACTATATAATTGGGTCCTTATCACATGACCGTAAAAGTTTTGATGTGCCTTATTAAGCAGAACTAAACTGCATGGGTTCTGATTCATTTCACAAAGATACATAGGAATCCCATCCATGGTTCTGACCCCAACAACAAAACAACATTCATCTACTTGGATGATGTACACTATAGACTTACCCACTATGTGTCTAGAAAACCATCTTCACTATAATAATGACCAAATAATAATTAACTAGTATATAAGGGGATACAGTTGATGGAGAATTGTAGATACATATAGATATCTTCATTGATTAAGTACCAAAGATATGTGCAGATGATTCTAAATTCCATATATGTCAATAATTGATTGTTAATTCAAGGTTGGTCTATATCATACTTGGGAATTAATGAAGTATTCCTATTTCAGAATGGTTTCCAATGGGTTTTGTTTGTGGAATCGAAAACACCCAACGGTTCTGTATCCATAGGGACCTTCTTTTCAAAGTTAGGATTTAGTTGGGATTTTTGGCCAAAGATGTAACGCCCCGACCCCAGTTACCCAGAGTCGGTGCATTATTACATAACATTGGCATGATCACAAGAAAGATCAAATCTCGAAAGACCGATTGGTTTAGTAGCCTTGGAAACACTAGATATATTCATAAGTTTTACATTACATCATAAAATGAAAAACTACTACAACAACATAATGTTTCCACAGTCCACACTATAATCCCCTCATAATATCCCTGCAGGTCATTCATAACTTATATCTTCACATCCTGGGAAAAATAAAACATAGAAAAGGGGTGAGCTCAAATGCCCAGTAAGGATAACAATATAGCGGAACATTCAAAAATAAGCATAAACATTTAAGGCAATGAATTACTAAAACAAAAGCCTTTTAAACTTGAACTTCAACATAGTATGGAAAAAGTAAAATGAAATAATGCCATTTACTTGTTCACATGGATATTCTACTAATCGAATAATCACATGCAAAATCAATAACCACTTTCATAATGTTGGAATGCATAATGCTAAACATTAATTACTTTTCAAGGCCTCGTCCCAAGACCTTGGGGCTAACTGTAACCGGAACCCAACCCGGAGTGCCTCTAATAACCGGACACCAACCCGGAGTGCCTCTAATAACCGGACACCAACCCGGAGGGCTTACTTTTACCAGTACCTAACCTGGAGGGCTTACTTTTACCAGTCCCCAACCTGGAGGGCTTACTTTAACCAGTCCCCAACCTGGAGGGCTTACTTTTACCAGTCCCCAACCTGGAGGGCTTACTTTAACCAGTCCCAAACCTGGAACATACTTGTCCAACACATTCATATGAAGTAAAGATTGAAATATAACATAAACATTCTTATTGGAACTATCATACGAAATGTCAATACTTTCACCATAAACTATGAATGGTATAAAAATAGCACATCCACAGTCAAACATATCACAAAACCTTCAAAACAATATAGAAGTTTTGTATCATAATAAATCAACTTCAAATAATCTTAAAACCCATCAAAGGATGTTGACATAGATGAAATCAAAATTCTTTTTAAAGAAATATCTCTTTTTATTTTGAAATCATTTAAGATCCATATAAAATCAAACATTTTCTTTGAAAATAATCTTATAAGCTTTTAAGGGAAGCTTTGACGATTTTATAACGGCAGAAAATAACCGCACCCGCCATATAAGTTAAAAAAACATTCTTATCTTAATTTTGTCGAAAAGGTTAAAAAGCACCTTATTTGGAAAACGACGGAAAGATTCCCTTATAAACCTTTTATAAAAAGTAAAACAAGGGTATAAATGACTTTAAACCATATTATTTTAAATATTAAAAATGTTTTGAAATACATTTTGAAGAAACATGGATGTGGATGATAACGAGATCCCAGTAGATTATTATGTATAAACAACCTCGGATAATGAAGAGATTTGTGAAATAACCCTTACCAGTTTGGTAACTTATGAAACATACAACCCATGAAAGAGGTATCATACAATGAACATGTAAGTACACATAAATTAGAGTGTATTACACAAAGAATATAATTATGGGCAGTACATACACCACACAAAAGGTAATGGTGGCAATATGGCATGAATCTCACGGGAATAAGGAGTGAGATGAAAACCCCTTACCACGTTAATCAACTGAGTCGTATGGCCAAAAGTTAATAACCACCAAATTATTTACAGAATAACATGAATATGATAATATATATCAAATTCCAGTACACAATACACCACTTTCAATAATTTAGTGGTGAATAATGGAAATCTCACGGAATTGAATGTGAGATAAGAAAATCCCTTACCTTGTACTTTTCCTTGGTTGGGGTAGGTTAACCTCCTGTATAATGGTGAAATAATTGTTATTAAATTATACAAGAATCATATACATTAATATGATATCATATATGATCTTTTAACATTGCTATATTAATAATATCTTAGTATTATCGTCGTTTCGGGTGATAATCGATTCGTTCTTCTTAAATGTTTGGTTACATAAGACATGTTTGTAATGGATAGATTATATCTTATTCATAATCATAATTATATTAACATTATTTTTAACCCTAAAATGAGAATAAGACTTTAATGGATACGATGGAGGATGGATCTCACCGCGTTCATGGAGACGGCAGTCCGTACGTACGCACGAACGCTACTTCCATTTAATTTTTATTTTAAAAGAATTGAATCCAAATGATACATAGGTATATTACTATTCCAGTATAATATAATATTTTATATATGTTACTTAAGTTCATTAACACCATCCTTTATACGTTCCATGTGTGGTATGAACGAGTCATAT
The DNA here is from genome assembly GCA_963277665.1 of Viscum album. Lineage (NCBI taxonomy): Eukaryota > Viridiplantae > Streptophyta > Magnoliopsida > Santalales > Viscaceae > Viscum > Viscum album. The sequence goes on from OY728162.1 coordinate 137,112,107, forward strand.
CATTTTAAGGGGGCGGTAGTCCGCACTTCCTCAAATAAAATTATCGTATGTATATACAACATGAAACGAATAATGGTATGAAATAAAATGGAATTACAGAAGCTTATATATAAAATATATCTCATTAATATCATATTTAATTATAGTGCCATCATAATGGCCACCATGAGAGGCGGTAAGATGTATTTGAACAATCATCGTTTCGTGAGGCGTTAGTTTTCCATCCACAGAAACATTATGTTCATCATCCATTAGATGGAGTTGTGTGTATGTGTAGTTTGAATCCTTCTTATAACAACATTCTAGTATATTGAGAATACTGGTGTTGTTACAAACGAAAGTAAATAAAAAGAGTTTGGGGGTTGGAGAAGCAAAATAAATGAAAATAATTTAAGAGAAATCGTTACCTTTAATTTAGGTAACTCACTTTGGTTGGAACCAAAGGACTTCTTGAAATTCTTTATGCCTAAGGGGAAGCTTCAATGAGGAGGATAGGGATGTGGGGAGCTTAGTTGGGCAGAGTTTGGACGAGCCAAGTGGCTTGAGAGGTGTGAGTAATGAGTATAAGTGGTCTCCTTTTATAAGGGAGAAGAGGGGCTCTTTAGGAAAGAGTGAAAGTATTACTTTATAATATAATTATATTCGGTTTATAATGGTCCAAAAATAATTGAGGTCGAAGATAAGATGACTCATATTCTAAATAACATCAACCAATAAGAATTGGACAGGTTTTAGATAATATTTTAATCATTATAATCTTATTTATTTAAATGATTTATTAATGAGGTAAACATTGCATCATTATTGTGTCATTAATAATTTAAATTATTTGATGTCTAAAAATTATAAATAAAAAATAATTATGTAGGAAATCTTTTTATCTTTCTAATGAATATTTATAATCTAAAATACAACATGTATAACCCTATGTAAAAATTGTTCTTCTAAAAGATGTAAGCTTATGCCATTTTTATTTTTATTTTAACTTTATTAATATAAAGTGTCCCTACCACATACATGTGGATCCAATGGGTCCCCAAATTGACCCAAGGATGCTCATGGTCGGGTATGTGTCCACCAATAAGGTTAGGACACATTTTAGGTTAATTTTGTATTATTATAATATTATTTTTTAACCCTTTTTTACCGGATTTACCCTTAACCATGGTAAATAAAATATTTACCACAGTAATTATTCAAAATGTCTAAAAATAAAAGTTACCTATTTACACAATTTGGACATACTGATTCCAAATATGGAATGCATTTTTCTAAATTCAAAACACAGAAGTGGCAGAAATTAATTTAAAATTAATTCCCGCTGTCAAAACAAAAAGCGTGTTTTTAAGAGGTAATAACTATCAAAAAATTGACACTTGTTTATGTTCGGTTTAATTGTAAAATTATGTACAATGACCAACATTATATTAAATGGTAAAAATCTATTCTAAATATACTTTAAAACTACTAAAATTCATAATTTATCACTATTAATTATTTTGATTAAAAAAGTTGTTTTTAATTAAAATTTAGTAATTTTCACTATTCATCAAAATATGAAAGTTATCCGAAAAGTACCAAAATTTCACCTTAGGATAAATTCGATATTACGAATCCAAAAATGAAGTCCATTTTAAAATATAAAATATATATAATTTCAAAATTTAGGTATTACTATTCATAACGGCTAGTTTGATTGGTTGTGGCGTGTGTTAAAACTCAAGGTTACGTACAACACACACTACTATTTTATTCAAAGGAAAGTGTACCGTGGAAGCTTGGGATGTTTAATTTTAAATTTTTTTGATGTCCCAATTTATTCAGATAGTTTAAAATATTTTATTTAAAAAGGTTTCACTATTAAAGTTGATAAAAGTGCAATACTGAAAATGAATCTGTTCTTGCATTATGACTAAGAAACTCATAATAGGGATTCTAAAATCATAAGGATTATATAAAGTTCAAAATGTTGTTAATACTATTCATGACCTCTTTTAATGGCTTTTTTTTGTATGTCATGGTGTGATTGAACTCGGTGTTGCGTGTAGTGCAAGTAATTGAATTATTTTTAAGAAATAACACACTATGAAATCCTGGGGTGTTACATTCTCCCCTCCTTCAATAAATTGCGTCCTCGCAATTTGAAATTGTTCTTCGAAAATAAAAGGTTGAAAATAGAAAATATCTTTGTGGGAAAACCCACATCGGAAATTAGGTTACTAAAATTTAGTCTTAATATGAGGAAAAGAGAAATGAAAGAGTCACCACCAAATTATGATCTCGATTAGGAGAACATTGGTGGCAATTAGAGACATATAATTGGAGGAAAAACGTAAATATTTATAGGTAGTGATTGAGATCATCAATCACAAACAAGTGTATAATTGAGGTCCTTAAATTCATCAATCTATAATGATTTGAAATACCATCGGTTCAACAAAACATAGGGTATTAGGATAACACATTTTTGACGTTTCAAAATATCTTAGTTGAAATCCCACATCGAAAAATGAATTAATGAGGCCTCTATTTAAAATAAAGAGTCGAACGTATGAAGATTACCGAAAATAACACGTACTAGGGTTCCATGTAGGAAAATATGGATATGGAAGAAAAATCTAACCATCAATTATCTGATGGAGAGTGGTAGAGAACATGGCTATGAAAAGGCCAACAATCCCAAAGCCATTATTTAGTGATGATTTAAGGTATCATCTAGGAAAACATTTTTGTTATAAGTTTCTTTTCTTAATGTTGAGGAATTTATTTATGAGATTGTCTAAGATCATAAGGAGATATACTTACTTTATAATTAGTGTTTTATCCATTAATAAATTTCTACCACAAACTCATCTTTCACTCTAAAAGATAATAGAATGTAAAAAAAATTCTATTTACACTATTCGTATAGGGTTCCAAAATAAAAGAATTTATAATTCATCTACATGATCTTTTAATAAAAACTACATTATTTAATCGAGGACATCTCATGGGCCAGTTGTAGGTGATACACCCTTGTCGCCCTTCGGTTGCGGGTTCAAGTCTCGCAGCCTTGGGTTGCCGCCCGACCTCCGGGTTGTCCTTTTATGGCAATCCAAAATAATCCAAACTAGAACTATCCAAAATACTTCTGTCCAAACTCACAGTCTAACATTTATAAGGAAGGTAAACATAATATAGATCCTTTTTACCCCGTAATAGCATATGAATACCTTCATCATGTATTACCATATTCCTTATTGATTACATTCATGCTCCCTTATTCCATATAGAATGCTGGATATACTTCATTAATCCAAAAATGTTTTAAACCCCAACAATGATGGAATATACAAATCATTAATCAGTTCCAGGGTAGTCAAGAATATCCAATATAATTTATTCAAAACAATCACATATTATTCCAAAATCACTACCTCAGTATCAGAACTATATTATGATTTATCATTCTCTCAACCATATATTTTTCAAAAAATTATCCTGCTATTGAGTCACTTTTCTTTGTTCCACACAATCTCAAGTCCTTAATGAAATAGTACTGCAGTATAATCCTTATATACTCCATGATTATTGTAACAAGTACACTGTTGATACAACACTCAATTGACATAATCAACATAAGAACTCTAATCATTCCTCTTCATCTGTGGTAGTATCATAACTTGATTATTATCCAATAACATCATTTGCGGCATAGTCTGATGACTGGGACATAGGTTCGCGTAGTGTCCAAACTCCTTGAAAATGAAGCATTGTACATTTAAAACCATTTTCATACCCTTGCAGTCACGTACTTTGTGCCCTTTTCCTCCACACTTATAACAAACTCCCATTCCTTTCAGGCAAGTTCCAGGGTGTTTCTTTCCACAGTTACCACATATGGGAAAATTCTTATTTTCCCTTTTCCCTTTATCCATCTTTCTCTCTTCCATCCTTTTCTTCTCTTGATTCCCTTCAAAGCCATAGGACTCAGTAAACTCTTTACTTATCTTATCAACACATGATATTATTTCTTCATATGATGATAATACATGGGAGACTATTTCTCTTATAAATTCTAGCTTAAGACCATGAAAGATATGATCCTTCCTTCTCTTTGAATCATGTGTATTTCTGGAGTTCTCATTCCTTCTACTGGGCGCCATTTCTAAACAATGGCATAAACTAGATCAGTTTATGAATCAAAATACATAATCCCATACTTATAAAACACTTAACATAAATTGAACTATTTATGGATATAATCCATAATCATAAAAATGTTTTCTTTGAGGAAGTATATACTCATAAACCCTTCATAATGATTTGTAAAGAAAATGAGAGTTATCCTAAGCATATCCCCCGGGAGTGTCGTAACCAAGAGTGCAGCAAGGCCCGTTGTCGTGCACCAGTTCCCGTTCGAGTCTAGCTCAAAGAGGTGTTTTCGGGTTTTACCCCTAGGTACATCTGTGCCAGAGCCGCCTCTACCTGCTCGTATCCAGACAGGGATGTATTGCTCGGAAAACTCACAAAATCTCTACAATTCCAAAATTCTAGGAAGTCCTTCTATACTAATCCTCAAAGTTCATCTTAGGTCTACGTGCTCTAATCAGAGTTTATCTAAATCTAGCTTCCAAGGTTTGTACTAAACTTCCTCTGATACCAACTGTAACGCCCCGACCCCAGTTACCCAGAGTCGGTGCATTATTACATAACATTGGCATGATCACAAGAAAGATCAAATCTCGAAAGACCGATTGGTTTAGTAGCCTTGGAAACACTAGATATATTCATAAGTTTTACATTACATCATAAAATGAAAAACTACAACAACAACATAATGTTTCCACAGTCCACACTATAATCCCCTCATAATATCCCTGCAGGTCATTCATAACTTATATCTTCACATCCTGGGAAAAATAAAACATAGAAAAGGGGTGAGCTCAAATGCCCAGTAAGGATAACAATATAGCGGAACATTCAAAAATAAGCATAAACATTTAAGGCAATGAATTACTAAAACAAAAGCCTTTTAAACATGAACTTCAACATAGTATGGCAAAAGTAAAATGAAATAATGCCATTTACTTGTTCACATGGATATTCTACTAATCGAATAATCACATGCAAAATCAATAACCACTTTCATAATGTTGGAATGCATAATGCTAAACATTAATTACTTTTCAAGGCCTCGTCCCAAGACCTTGGGGCTAACTGTAACCGGAACCCAACCCGGAGTGCCTCTAATAACCGGACACCAACCCGGAGTGCCTCTAATAACCGGACACCAACCCGGAGGGCTTACTTTTACCAGTCCCTAACCTGGAGGGCTTACTTTTACCAGTCCCCAACCTGGAGGGCTTACTTTAACCAGTCCCCAACCTGGAGGGCTTACTTTTACCAGTCCCCAACCTGGAGGGCTTACTTTAACCAGTCCCCAACCTGGAACATACTTGTCCAACACATTCATATGAAGTAAAGATTGAAATATAACATAAACATTCTTATTGGAACTAGCATACGAAATGTCAATACTTTCACCATAAACTATGAATGGTATAAAAATAGCACATCCACAGTCAAACATATCACAAAACCTTCAAAACAATATAGAAGTTTTGTATCATAATAAATCAACTTCAAATAATCTTAAAACCCATCAAAGGATGTTGACATAGATGAAATCAAAATTCTTTTTAAAGAAATATCTCTTTTTATTTTGAAATCATTTAAGATCCATATAAAATCAAACATTTTCTTTGAAAATAATCTTATAAGCTTTTAAGGGAAGCTTTGACGATTTTATAACGGCAGAAAATAACCGCACCCGCCATATAAGTTAAAAAAACATTCTTATCTTAATTCTGTCGAAAAGGTTAAAAAGCACCTTGTTTGGAAAACGACGGAAAGATTCCCTTATAAACCTTTTATAAAAAGTAAAACAAGGGTATAAATGACTTTAAACCATATTATTTTAAATATTAAAAATGTTTTGAAATACATTTTGAAGAAACATGGATGTGGATGATAACGAGATCCCAGTAGATTATTATGTATAAACAACCTCGGATAATGAAGAGATTTGTGAAATAACCCTTACCAGTTTGGTAACTTATGAAACATACAACCCATGAAAGAGGTATCATACAATGAACATGTAAGTACACATAAATTAGAGTGTATTACACAAAGAATATAATTATGGGCAGTACATACACCACACAAAAGGTAATGGTGGCAATATGGCATGAATCTCACGGGAATAAGGAGTGAGATGAAAACCCCTTACCACGTTAATCAACTGAGTCGTATGGCCAAAAGTTAATAACCACAAAATTATTTACATAATAACATGAATATGATAATATATATCAAATGCCAGTACACAATACACCACTTTCAATAATTTAGTGGTGAATAATGGAAATCTCACGGAATTGAATGTGAGATAAGAAAATCCCTTACCTTGTACTTTTCCTTGGTTGGGGTAGGTTAACCTCCTGTATAATGGTGAAATAATTGTTATTAAATTATACAATAATCATATACATTAATATGATATCATATATGATCTTTTAACATTGCTTTATTAATAATATCTTAGTATTATCGTCGTTTCGGGTGATAATCGATTCGTTCTTCTTAAATGTTTGGTTACGTAAGACATGTTTGTAATGGATAGATTGTATCTTATTCATAATCAGAATTATATTAACATTATTTTTAACCCTAAAATTAGAATAAGACTTGAATGGATACGATGGAGGATGGATCTCACCGCGTTCGTGGAGACGGCAGTCCGTACGTACGCACGAACGCTACTTCCATTTAATTTTTATTTTAAAAGAATTGAATCCAAATGATACATAGGTATATTACTATTACAGTATAATATAATATTTTATATATGTTACTTAAGTTCATTAACACCATCCTTTATACGTTCCATGTGTGGTATGAACGAGTCATATCATTTTAAGGGGGCGGTAGTCCGCACTTCCTCAAATAAAATTATCGTATGTATATACAACATGAAACGAATAATGGTATGAAATAAAATGGAGTTACAGAAGCTTATATATAAAATATATCTCATTAATATCATATTTAATTATAGTGCCATCATAATGGCCACCATGAGAGGCGGTAAGATGTATTTGAACAATCATCGTTTCGTGAGGCGTTAGTTTGCCATCCACAGAAACATTATGTTCATCATCCATTAGATGGAGTTGTGTGTATGTGTAGTTTGAATCCTTCTTATAACAACATCCTAGTATATTGAGGATACTGGTGTTGTTACAAACGAAAGGAAATAAAAAGAGTTTGGGGGTTGGAGAAGCAAAATAAATGAAAATAATTTAAGAGAAATCGTTACCTTTAATTTAGGTAACTCACTTTGGTTGGAACCAAAGGACTTCTTGAAATGCTTTCTGCCTAAGGGGAAGCTTCAAGGAGGAGGAGAGGGATGTGGGGAGCTTAGTTGGGCAGAGTTTGGACGAGCCAAGTGGCTTGAGAGGTGTGAGTAATGAGTAGAAGTGGTCTCCTTTTATAAGGGAGAAGAGGGGCTCTTTAGGAAAGAGTGAAAGTATTACTTTATAATATAATTATATTCGGTTTATAATGGTCCAAAAATAATTGAGGTCGAAGATAAGATGACTCATATTCTAAATAACATCAACCAATAAGAATTGGACAGGTTTTAGATAATATTTTAATCATTATAATCTTATTTATTTAAATTATTTATTAATGAGGTAAACATTGCATCATTATTGTGTCATTAATAATTTAAATTATTTGATGTCTAAAAATTATAAATAAAAAATAATTATGTAGGAAATCTTTTTATCTTTCTAATGAATATTTATAATCTAAAATACAACATGTATAACCCTATGTAAAAATTGTTCTTCTAAAAGATGTAAGCTTATGCCATTTTTATTTTTATTTTAACTTTATTAATATAAAGTGTCCCTACCACATACATGTGGATCCAATGGGTCCCCAAATTGACCCAAGGATGCTCATGGTCGGGTATGTGTCCACCAATAAGGTTAGGACACATTTTAGGTTAATTTTGTATTATTATAATATTATTTTTTAACCCTTTTTACCGGATTTACCCTTAACCATGGTAAATAAAATATTTACCACAGTAATTATTCAAAATGTCTAAAAATAAAAGTTACCTATTTACACAATTTGTACATACTGATTCCAAATATGGAATCCATTTTTCTAAATTCAAAACACAGAAGTGGCAGAAATTAATTTAAAATTAATTCCCGCTGTCAAAACAAAAAGCGTGTTTTTAAGAGGTAATAACTATCAAAAAAATTGACACTTGTTTATGTTCGGTTTAATTGTAAAATTATGTACAATGACCAACATTATATTAAATGGTAAAAATCTATTCTAAATATACTTTAAAACTACTAAAATTCATAATTTATCACTATTAATTATTTTGATTAAAAAAGTTGTTTTTAATTAAAATTTAGTAATTTTCACTATTCATCAAAATATGAAAGTTATCCGAAAAGTACCAAAATTTCACCTTAGGCTAAATTCGATATTACGAATCCAAAAATGAAGTCCATTTTAAAATATAAAATATATATAATTTCAAAATTTAGGTATTACTATTCATAACGGCTAGTTTGATTGGTTGTGACGTGTGTTAAAACTCAAGGTTACGTACAACACACACTACTATTTTATTCAAAGGAAAGTGTACCGTGGAAGCTTGGGATGTTTAATTTTAAATTTTTTTGATGTCCCAATTTATTCAGATAGTTTAAAATATTTTATTTAAAAAGGTTTCACTATTAAAGTTGATAAAAGTGCAATACTGAAAATGAATCTGTTCTTGCATTATGACTAAGAAACTCATAATAGGGATTCTAAAATCATAAGGATTATATAAAGTTCAAAATGTTGTTAATACTATTCATGACCTCTTTTAATGGCTTTTTTTTGTATGTCATGGTGTGATTGAACTCGGTGTTGCGTGTAGTGCAAGTAATTGAATTATTTTTAAGAAATAACACACTATGAAATCCTGGGGTGTTACAAAAGATTCTTATGAAATCACATTGGTTGATAGGATGAGATTTTGGGCTCATCATATCCTTTTGGTGGGAATTATTACCTACTGTGGGACTCTTTTTTAGATTTAAGATATGTTTGTGAATCCTTCATTAATTACCAAGTATGATATGGGTCACCAAGGAATTAAAATTCAATTATTAACATTTATGGAATTTAGAATTATCTATACATATCCAAGGTACTTCATTAATAGATATATCTATATTTAGATGATATTCCCCATCAACGGCATCCCATTATGTTTTAGTTACAGTTTCATTGGTCATTATTACAACAATGATGGTTTTCTACAACACAGTGGATCACTTTGAAGTGTATTTTCATCAAAGGAGATAGAATTTGCTTTGATTTTGGGATCAGACCCATGCATGGGATCCCAACCTATAACTGTGAAAGGAATCAGGACCCATATAGTTTAGTGTTTCTTAATGGGTAACATCATTCCTTTTCACGTCATGTGATAAGGACCTAACCATACAGTTTATTGTCATGTGACAAGGACATCTATAAAAAAAGTTCCTGGTAAATATTTTTTGTGGAACTTATGTCAAAGTAGCTCGGGGTCTTGTAAAGGATATGATATTTTTGGTTTTAATTAGACCTTACTGGGAATGTTACCCAGATAGAATAGGGTTGATTTTGGATTATTTAGTTTGGACCTTATGGAGGCTTCCCACGTATCCTAATTAGATGGGAATCAAATCCTATATAGTTAGTTTGCGAGGGGCCACACCTATAGAGTCCCTCTAGAGGTTTTTCTCATAATAGAATGTGACCCTTTGAAAAAATTAAGTTGGGGCTTAATACTAAAGAGGATTCCCTGATTATTGGGGGTAATGATTGGGGAATACTCCATAAGAGGATTCATGAATTGTTTGAAGTTTGGTTGGGGATTACTCCTTTGGAGGATTCCCAACAGGCCTAGAATCATGTGGATGTCATGACCCCTGTCAACCTATAAACCCATGTGAATCATAATAGGTGTTAGAAACAAGATGAAATGGAAGATATTGGAAACCAAAAAATCTACTCTGACCAGAAGTTCAAAAAATGTCCATGAGGACCCACGCCTATGGTATAAATCTGAAGAAAGAGGAGGATTCAAAGGATGATCCCATTCCAAAACATGCATCTGATGGTGAGAATTTCATGGTCAGGGATATCATTTTTTTCCACATGAATCGGGATGAGTCATGATTTAATGTGATGTGAAAGGAGGAAGATGATGTTCTTGAAAACTGCACATCTCCTCCCCTACTTTTGGAAGAGGCTAAGGGTACATGAGAGAGAGAAGAGTACTTCACTACTCAACCCCTCTCTAATCTAGTTGCTAAGGGGGGGAGTAGGAGGGGTAAAACCTCCTAAAATAAAGGCTATAGGCTTAATCTAGGATGGATTCCCTAAAATTGGTCCTATATTATGGGGGATGTCATTCCATGCCAAAAGAAAATAAAATCATGATCCTTAGACCCCTATAATTAGAGGATACATGTCTTAGAGACAATAGGGGTAGGACATGGTCCTAAACCTAGTACCAAATAATGGGAACTTCCCAACACTTTTCCCAGGGTTTGGGTCCTCATGATTATGGGAATACAAATACACATGCACCCTGAGGATCCCTACTACATGTTTGGATGAATTTGGGAAAACTATGACCATAGGAATACAAATCCAAATGGGAGATGAACTAGTGTGCCCCTCTCTAAGGTATTGAAAATATGGAGGTGTTGTTGGAGGTTTTGAGGAATACAATGGGATAGGAACCCTACCATTAGTGTCTTGGAAGAGGGCTTGAAGAGGGTCTCATGAAAGTCCTAACTTAGAGGTCATAGGTGTCTCACGTGGGTCTGGGAGTAACCAAAAATGATTCACATATGGGGGGTAGGCCTAAGAAATATGAGTATGACTTAGGAAATAGAACACTAGGGAAACAAAACATGGCTGAGGCTTTAGCCTAGACACACCGGGTCTCTTCTAGTGTCTCTATAGGGGTCTCACTAGGTCCATTGTTAAGAAAAGGTACATCATTCCGGTGGCTTATTACTAAGGGAGAATGAGTATTAGTCTAGGTGTCTTGTGTTTCGGAACCCTAAGGGACTTTGATATCACTTATCCTTCTTAATTAACTCTTATATCATGTTTTAGATAGCCACTTAGATGATTATTTGAGACCTATGAGAAGGGGTTGCACATCTAGCGCTTGGGGCTTCTTCTGATTTTTTTAGTTGTTCAAATGAGGAGCCTAAGGGCCCTATTAATAGGTATCCTAGGGACCCTAGTGAAAGAAGGTTTTCTCCTCAGGCCCCATTCATAGGTTCTAAACACGGTTATCCCACACAGAAGTTACCTACTATTCATTTCTATGTAGGGGGGATACATCAGCATTCTAATGCGAGGTATGTTTGTGTAACCTAGGTTGGGCCAGTCGTTTGACTCTCCTTGGGATTTTTTTACATTTTAACATGCTTAAGGTGATTTTAATAACACTTTCATTCATATTTAAAAAATGTTGTATCAAATATGTCTAAATAGGATTATCCACATTATGAAAAATATATAAGTCTCCTAATCAATAAAAATGTATTTAATAAGTCTTAGGAAATAAGAACTCAATTTTTAGTAAAGTCATTTTATGCATTTAAAATATATTTTCATCAAAAAATAATTTTTATGAACTATTGTGAGAAAATATTATAATAAATTTTTATAACATTTATAAATTTTATTTCAAAAAAATATATTATATTTGACATCATCATATAAAAATTATCTTAGAGTGAAATTTGGGGATTTTTCGGAAAAACTGATTTTTCAATAAAGAATTAAATATATAGTTTTTTTAAACTGATCTTTTTATACATTAAAAATAAAAATTATGATATTATTTTGATATTAATTTATGATAATTATCATTTAGTTATAACTAATTTAATTAATTACATTGAAATCATCTTTATATATTCTTTTGATATAATTTTAGTTTTTCGCATTAAAACACATTTCCCTAAAACTATTTTTCATTATTTTTTATCATTTATATTAAATGAAATTTTTGTCACTTATAATAATTGAATTTTATGAAATGTAAATATTTTTTGGATTCATAAGATCAAATTTATACTAGAGTGAATTTTTAATATTTTTTTAAAGAAGTTAATTTTTTTTCAATATTAAAAAAATGTAGTTTCTTTGAAATAATATATGGTTTTGACTTTTCTATAATTGAAAATGTATTTCATAAGAATTTGGATAATTCAATATTTATATAAATCAAAAGTCTTATTTATCCATAAAAATAAAATTTTTATGAAACACGTTATCTTTTATTATATTGAAAAGACAAAAATATTATATAAAAATTTATCAAACCTATGAAAAAATTACATATTATAATATACAACAAATATAATAAAAATTAATTTAAAATGAAAAAATAAGAATTTATTTATGAAAATAATTTTCAGTGTTGATGTAGTGCTTTCCCAGCATTGTAAAAGTCAAATTTGGTATATTAAATATAATATTTCAGAACGAACAAGCATTTTCCTGAGTTGTATTGTAAATATGAATTATTATTGATTATTTTTATGTGTAGATAATATTTTTTGAGTTATATAACAGTTGACTTATCCAAATTCTTAATAAATGATTTTGAAAAGCCAAAAAAGTCAAAATCACATATCAAATAATATTTCACGACATATATGTGAGTAAATATAAATATTTAATGAATAGAAAATTTTATCTTTAACATAATTAATTTATCTTAATTTATTTAAATATATTTTTAAATATTATTGATGAAATAAATACCTTAAATACTTATGAAACACCAACATGGTGTGTGTGTGTGTGTGTGTGATTAATGGAACACCATTAGCCCGACCCTCTTATCCACCCTCAATAACATCTTATTTCCTCATAAGGTTTTTAAGTCCCTCCTCACATTGATGGGACTCTCCCTCTTCTCCTACTTCTCTAGCTTCCCACCCATTAGATTCTCTAGGTTTTTTATACAATCTGGTTCTCACTATTGTGGTTCTCTTCCTATTCTCTTTTTTCTAAACAACCACACTTAACCCCATTATTGGTTAGGCACAATGTTGAATAAGATATCTTAGAATGTGTTGGTGGTAACTCACGGTGGTGAAATATTGAGCCCCATTGTCCTAGATTCTTGCCTTTTGGTTTTATTTTGGATATCTAGAGCAGCCTCAGTTACTTCACTTTCACCCTTGCTCTTTCAGACTGGGCCTATACACATGACCCCATATTTTTTGGGTGTGTTTTTTTAGGTTGGTTTGGGTTTGTGATGGTGGGAGTAAAGGTGTTATGAGTTTCGTAGTGATGTAGTTTATCCCCTTGGACTTCCTACAAAATTTAGATTCGAATCTTATTTTTCATTGTTTTTATCTATTTTTCTTCTTCGATGTTTTTCTATAAACCCATATCATGATACTGATTTTTTATATTGATAATTATCCAATGGTTTATTGGTTCATTTGGTTCAGTTTTTAATTGGCTGGAAAGATATAATTTTTTATTGTTTCTTCCAAGATGACAATGATGGTTCCTAGTGGTGGCTCTGAAGGTAGTTTTAAATGTTTATGAATATGGTTGTTCTCACTTTTGAGTCTTATGTCTACTTCATACTATGCTCTTGCTCTTGGAATCCACCATTATTCTCCCAGTAAAACTTCCATGGTGGGTTTTCAAGGTGTTTTGAGATGTGAAATTTGAGTGGTCAAGGGAGTTATAGGAGGTATCTATCATAGTGGATTCATCTTTATATTTGGGTTCCCGTTGGTCTTGTTCTTCGTGGGGATTTTGGAGCGGCTTTTACTTTATGGTTCTGATGGTTTATGGTGATCTATTTTGGTGTTTTACGGTGTAAATGATGGACTCTAGTGGTCAATTATCTATGGAAAACTGGTATGAGGATAGGATGGTGGTGGTGGTGGTGGTGTTAGGATATAAATGATGATGGAGTTGACTCATGATGATGATGTCACACAATGTGACTTTGTTTGATGTAGGTAAATCATGGATCAAGGCCTCCTTGGGTAATATGATGATTATGTGTTTTTGAATTTTTTATTTTTTATTTTTAAACATTGAATTTTTATCCCACTCATGTTGTTTTGGTTACTGCTCAACCATAAAGTGGCTATTTTTAAAATAAAAAATAATAATTTTCAGTCAAAGAGAGTGTGTGTGTAAGGAGTAGAAAAATCATGAAAATTATTTTAAAAAATATAAATGTAATATTTTGTGTGATTTATATTTTAACATGAATTTTAGATATATATACAATATATTGGGTATGTTTAAAAGGTTTATATTCAAATTACTTTTTCATTTTTTTGTCTTTAAAGTCAAATTAAATGAATAGTTTCAAAAATGACATTAATGATATTTTAAAGTAAACGATATTTTATTAAAGGATTTAAAATTAAAAAAAAATATTTTTTCAATTGAATCGTATATGGTATAATAACATTACCATGATCAATTTATGGGTTACTTTACCTTTTATAGTAACTTTCATAACACCTAAAGAGTAAAATATTGATATTGTGGTAATCGTCAAATGGGTTTTTAAGATGTTAAAAAAATTGATAAGGTTAGAAACATTGAATAAACATATAAAAAATTTATTATATGATAAAATTTAGATCCTAATCATCCTATATTATAAATATACTTATATTTTTCCTCTTTTACATGAAAATTAATTTATATTAATTTAATACTTTAAATAATTCCAAGAGTGTCCCTCCCCTCATAAAATTGAACCTCATATCATCTATTGCTCACACCTTTTGAGAACTCTAGTTCATCTAGTAACTAACCAAATCCCTTAATAACAACATTAATCACATTATATAGTTTTTATTATCCAAATAATACAATCCTTATAAGGTATAATGTATAAAGAATATCAGGTTTTCTAAATAAGTGGTATTACTTTTAACTGGTTTTTTTTAATTTTACTTATTATTATAACTACTAAAAATATTATTCAAACATTATGAAACAATAAAATTATTATCCTAAATATAATAAGATATTATTATTTTAGTTTATTAACCAATATTCATCTCCTCTTCTGTTAAATTGGAAATTAAATAATCATTCATGTGTATAGAAAACCATTGCGTCACAAACAAATGTAACTTGTTTTCTATCACAAGATATTATAACTGGTTATATTGATGGATTTAAAGTATATTTATGATATTAATTAAATAATTATCATTATGAATGTATAATATATAAAATATTTTCTTACCTTCCCCTTAATTGAAAAATGATAACATTGTTCATTCATGTTGTGGATAACCATCTTCATGAAGCGATGTGATTTGTTTTTTGTCACCGTATAACATGGATGGTATATATAAGTGTATTAAAATAGATAATATGACATTATCAATAAAATAGTAATTTTATAAATATAAAAATAATACTTACCTTTTTCCCTTATGTTTGTTGAAAAATGGAAACATTGATCATGCATATGTATATCATACTATCTCCATGATTGTAATGTAATTCATTTTTCGTAACCATATATTTTGGATTATTTAAAAATTATAATTAACATATAAAATGATAACTATTTCATGACAAATATTATGTATATGATGTAATAATGACCTCTTTCACCAAATTATTTTTATACATATGAGTCGCATATCATCAAAACATCCAATGTTGAAATTAATAGATTAAGTAACTGTGTAAAACAGGGTTATAAATAAAATAAAAGGAATAATAAACATTAAAATAGATCTTAATGAATAAAATAATTAACATATGTTTATTATTAATTAAGATACAAAATTTATGTGATGATATACACATGAGGCAATAAACACTTTACCATAAAAACCTCGTTTTAAATGTTTTAAATGTTTATTTTCTAAATATTTTTCTCCCATGTCCATATTCATAAAACTAAATTTTATAAGTATGTATATGTAAATAAAATAATTATGAAGGTAATTTTTTGTCTCTGTTATTTTAATTTAATTTTTTTCAAAATGAATATTTTTAAATATTTTTTTGACTATGTTTATAAATAATATAAAAAGGTAGAAGGAGTGTTCTATTCAATTGTATGAAATGTATATTGATTTTACTACCATTATAACCATTTTTTATGTTTCTATTTCTTAATTATATTCCATGTTTTCATCATAGTAAAATACCAAACTTCCCATTGTTCTAGGAATTTAATTTTATAAAAAAATTAAAGTGATGATTTTTTATTAAAAAATTATTTTCTAAAGGGTTAAAAAGTATAATTTTATCCGTTTGATGATTAAAAAGAATTATTTTATGTATTTTAATAATTTTATATTCATTTATTATTGTTTAATATAGGGTGATACTATTATATCTCTCCAATACATTGGGTAATGATTATGCTCTCCATAAAATTATGTTTGAAGTTGACTATATTGGTTATTCTATGTATAAGGATTACAATAAGGGTTATGGTAAGGATTCTAAGAGAATGATGTCCCCATGAACCTAAATTAATTTTCTTTGTTTTTTAATGATTTTTCTTATAAATAGTTTGATTTCAAAAGTTTATCTAAAGATCTTGTTCTAGAGAAATAATTATTCCCTTTTGGGTGAAAATGTATATTTTTGATAAATTTTTTATGGGCTCATAGGTTTCCTAAGAAACCCTCATGATTATTATTTTCCCTTTATGATTTCTTATACTAGGTTTTATAAAAATATTTTTATAGTAATGCTAATTTCATGAGTAAGTAAATGATTATTTGAACTCAAAGTTTATTATGTTAAAGGAAAAACATCTTCTATGATATTATGTTTTTAAAATGGACTAATGAGTTTCAAGTTTATTTTTCATTTACCTCACTCTATTTTTTATTTTCATCCCACATTTTCAAATATTTTTTATAGTGTCTATGATGATTAAAAACAAAGAATAGTATAAGTTGAAAGTGATAAATATTTTTCATGAAAAGATAAAATGTTTCATTTTAAAATTTTAATATTTTTAGAAAAATGGACACTGGTTAAAAGATTAAAACATTCAATGTATTGATTTATTATATATAATTTATGAACTAATTATATAAAACACTAAACATTAATGGATCTTTGAGAATGTCAGAGAATGAATTATTTATTTAAAACTCAAGATGATATAATATTTTAAGGATGGATATTTATAATTTGTTCCAAAAGTATAATTAACTTTGAAAATGATAATTATTTGATTATTATTATTCTGGATAAAATTGAACAATTAACCCTTTAAAAATGATTATCCTACTGAAGAATTATTGGGATAATTACCCAAAAGTTACCAAAAATTATGATGTAAACTTAACTAATTATGTATCTAAATAAAACATGATCATAAATGAAATAAACTGAATAATGATAATGGAATGAAGATAAAAAGGTTCTTAAGAATTTAAATTACTAATATACTTTTATGATTTAATATTCAAATAATGTATGATACTAAACGGTATTTATGATGTGGGATTTATAGTCTCACTTTCCTTTCTTTGAGACATAATCTATTTTCACCACATGATTTATTTTTTTAAGTTTTTAAAAAACCTAATAGATATATTTTACCATTATCCCCTAAAAATTATAGTATTTATAAATAAATTCAAATTTATTTCCTTCAATGTGTCATTAGTTCAAAATTTATCAAGTCGTAAGTGAAACTTTACCTTAAAACCACATATAAAATTTTTTAAAAAGTCATTTTATAAATACTTTTTATTATATGAAAATATTCAAATAAAAATTTTAAGGGATGTATTTATATGGATATAAATGGATTATAAAGGAAATTTTATATCTCTTTTGAAATTAATTCAAACATTTTTTAATGAAGTATATTACATATTTTTATAAAAAAATATTTTTATAAAAGGAATGCTCTATTTTAATTTATTTGATGTTGAAGACGTTTTCCACCACCAAAATATTTATTTTATGTTGGGATTCCATTATAATATTCCTTTTTTTATTTAAATAAAAACCCTCCTACCCTTTATTGGGTTTTTTCTTTTGAAAATATAATATTATAGGAAAGATGTATATCAATATCAAAAACTGTTTTTATTATGGATTCAAAAGTACATTTTTATGAGTTTCATTAAGTAAATAAAGGATTTTATGTGTTTCATATATTTTTTCTCTTTATACATTTTTTATGATGATGGGTGAGGCCAATATATCTCTCTAATTCATTGGGTAATGATAACATTCTTCAAAGAATTATGTTGGAATTAATTGAGTAGTTTATTCAATTTATAGGAGTTATTGTAAGGTTTATTTTAATGATTCTATGAAGGGGATATCCCAAGGAACCAAAATTAATTTTATAATCATCATAATTATTTTTCAAATAAATATTTTGATTTCATAATTTAAACTATTCATATTTTGTTTTAAGGATTGATTATTCCCTTTAAGGGAAAAGGGTATATTTTTAAGAAATGTTTTTTCATGGGTTTCGATTTTTTCTAAGAATCTCGTGTCATTATGATTTTTCTTTTATGTTTTATTATAATGTGTTTTATGAAAAACATTGGACAGTAAAATGATTTCATAAGTATGTAAATAATTATTTGATCAAAACTTTTTTTATGTTAAAGGAAACATCTCCTATATGATCTCACTTTTTTTAAATGGATCAATGTGTTTCATTCATTTTTGTATATATCACATGTTGACCTTTTTTTCTCATACCACATTTTAAAAAGATTTTCCACATGCCTTAATTAATAGTATAAATGTTAATAAATTTTTAATTGTGTATATAAAATTTACCATGAATAAAGAAAGTGTTCCTTTATAAAGAACTTATTTTTTGGTGGAAATGGATACTCTGTGAAAATTACCAATTTGAAATAGTTTACCATAATTATATAAAACTCTAATCCTAAAATTTTATTTAGTATGTAAGTGGTAAAAATATTTGTTTTATTTTTTAAGTTTTGGGGGGATAAAATTGGGTCATTTTTATCAGTATCAATCCAAGAATGTAAAGTGTGTATTTTAGCACTAAATATAGAAGTGAATATTTTGGGATACAATATTTACTTTGAGATCACGGTTTAGATAAATTTAGAGATTTTTTTTTCATGTGAAGTTAACATAAGAGTTATAGATACCATAATTTGTTTATAAGTTTATGGTTTATCATAATATCAAAGTCATAGAAACCCATTTTGAGGTTATAAGTGATGGGGTTTTATGTTGATTAATTTTATTTTGGGATCCATTTATGGTAAAAAAAATCATTGGGTTTAGTATGTTATTTAGTGAAAAGGTTATTTTCTGAATAATTATTTTATATTCCATGGACATAGGTTTAAAAGTATTTATATCATTTATTTTTAATATAATCATTAAATTTGAAGTAATTGTGGTTAATGGGGATAAAAGGATTATTAAATTTTGGGAAAATATGATTTATCATATAGATAACCACAATATTTAAAAGTTATATGGTGACTAAGTTATTAATTTTATTTTTGAAAAATCACCTATTTTTTTAAACTTATAGGACTCAGTTAAATTTAAATAATTTTGGAAAAGATAGATTTATTTGATGAATAAAGATCAAATTATCCTTTGGTATTATATAAGACTTTATTTTGTCTTTATGGTGATTTATATTATTTATGGAAAAGATCACCTTTTTGAATATTATTTAATTAGGGAATATATATTTTTGGATACATGAATTTATAATTTAATAATGTTTTTTACATATATATGTTAAGTATATATTGAAATAATATATGTTCATATCCTTCGGATTTTTGGGTTTTTGAACTTAGTAGGGAATATTCTGAAGAATTTTAAATATAGTTATTTATCGAATGATTTAAGTTGAACATTTAGTGTTATTACTGAGACTTTGTATATTGATATATTACATAATAATATGAATATTTATTAATATTAAATATTTTCTTACCTTGTGCTAACCATTTTTGTTTTGGTAAATGTCTAAAGACATCAGGAATAACTTATTTTAATTTTGTGGAACATGGGGTGCCTTATAAGATTATTTTAGTTCTACATACATGAAAATTTTATTTTTGAATATTTAAATCCTAGAGTAGGGATAACATCAAAGTGTAAATTGATAGAATAATAAGAAAATAAATTTTTCTCATAAAATGAAAATAAATCAATTATTTATATTTTCTCGTGTTATCTATCTTGATAGTAAAATAACCCCATAACTATAGGATAAAGGTATTCAAATAAAAAATACCCTTATATATTCATTTTAGATGAATTCATTGTCTTCTTTATCCCCTTATGATTTATGGTTTTGTGGTAATTAAAGTTCTCATGAATATGTTTTTTATCACTATATATTATTCCTTATATGTTATGTTTTTATCAATGTCTATATTTTCAGTCCCTTCCAATGATCTCTATATTTGGGAACATTACAATGTGTTATTTTAGGTGACCTTCGTATTTCCATTTTCCTCTTTTCAAAAGGATTTTTTATTATCAATTTTTATGATGTTGATTTTCAATAATGGTATTTTTAAATATTAAAAATACTTTCCTTTAATTATCACTTGTGTTGTCTTCCACTCCTTGGAATTGAATCTAAAAATATATTAAAACCCTTTTATATATCCTGAAATAGAATTAAATGGAATCAATTTCATTAATGGGTTATAATTTAACACCATGATATTTCGATATGTATTTATTATTTAAATGAATATTTGTATTATAAATTTTAATACACTCAGCATAAAAAAATTAACTGTGATACTTTTGTTAAAATGAATTTTTATAATGAAAGATAAATACTAATACATTATGATTTTTCAATATGAAACAACATTAATAAAAGATAAAGTAGATTAAATTCACATATATATAAATATAACAAAAATAAAAAATTATTACCCTCATGGTTCTCTAAGAATATTGGGACCCCAAATAAAACTATAGAAGAAAGGCAAAGAATTTAGAAAACATTAGATATGATATGAGAGAAGTAGATAAATAAATTTTTTGAAGCATGTAAGTCTATATGAATATAATATGATAATTATATATTGTTTCATTATATGCATATAATTTATATATATATATATTCATTAGATATATCTCCATTAGTAATATATCAATTAAATTGTTTTGAATAGAATATAATCTCATTTGATGCTAAAAAGAGATATTTTAAGCGAAACTCTTTTTATGTGAAAAATGTAAATTATCAAAATAGATTAAAACTATCACTATAGATAAATAAATATTATTAAATAATAATATTATATATAATTAAAACTCATTTATTTATGTTTATATTGAAATGAATGAGAATAAGGTTGTTTTATCCTCCAAAAATAAATTTACATCAAAAATTGTTTTTATTACATTTTTTCTATGGATATTGTAATTAAATTTCATACTTTCATAAATTTCATTTTACTAAAATTATTTTATTTTTAAAATTATCCTATGTAAATTATATTAATGTGAAATTTTATAATATCTCTAAAAATATTTATTTTTCAGTGAAGAGTAAAAAATACCAATTTTATAGAAAACGGTCTTCTATTTTCAAGTATTTAAAATATTCCATTTTATTTTTAATTTATTTTAAAATTGGATTAATTATTTTTTATTAAAAATATTCCTTCATTTTTATCAATATAAGTAATTTTAATTATTGTATAAAAACACTTTTATACTTAAAAATAAATTTTATTATTGAAAACTATTTTTCATCGCGTTTTTTGAGTGTATTTTAAAATTAATTTATTATACTTATAAAAATTGAATTTTATGAAATGGATTAAATATTTATAATAATACTTTAACCTTTTATTAATTTTCTAATTTTTTTAGTCATTATAAATTTTAACTTAAATAATAAAAAAGAATAAATCGAGTTAACCTCAGTTAAAACAAAGTAATATGGCCACCAAATTTCATCTTAACTATTATTGGGTGAATTTATTTAAAATCCTTTCCCCTTAGTATTAATTTTTTTTATTGGACACTTTTATATGAAAATTAATTTTATAATATTTAGATATTAAAAAAATTATAAGTGTGTCTCTTCCCTCGCTTATAAAAGGTTAACCACTATCCTCTTATATCTATCCATAAATAGGATATTATTTTATCCAATACTAGAAAAAAAATCCCAAAATTCCCTCCTCACATCATATAGTCCTTATTTTGATCATAATACCTACCATTGAACAATAGAAGTGTAAACTAAAGGGGATTTACTAAATAAATGTGAATAACTTAACTGTTTTTTTACATTATTTATTCTATAATATCCTTAAAAAATATGTTAAAAATTAAAATATAATAACATAAATATATATAATATATTGATTTGTTATTATTTTTATGTAATAACATTTATTCATCTTATTATCCGTTAAATTGGAAACAAAACCATCATTTGTGTGACGACCTTCTCACGAACCGATTTAATTAATTTTGAATCTATGCCACTTATGGATGGTTATAATTATCAATTTATTTTAGATATATGAAATTCATGACATAATTATAATTTTAAATGTAATATATCTTCTTTTTTTACCTTCTCTTCGTTGGAAAATGATAATGTTGTTTGTGTGTAGTTGTGGATGACCACCTTCACAAAGCAATACGATTCATTTATTATCACCACCTCACATAAATAGAATATATAATTTTATTATAATAAATAATATAATATTTATGATATAATAATATTATTTTTTAAATTTTTAAATGATACTTTACTTCTTTCCCCTATATTTGTTTAAAAAAGGTAATGTCACTCATGAGTATGTATGGACTATCATCTCCATATTATAACATAATTAATTTTTCATAATAACTATACATAGTAGGTTATAGTAGTATAATTAATGTATAAAAAATGATAATTATTTCATTGTTATTGTTTTTTAGATGAGGGAAAAATAACCCCTTTGACCATGGTTATCCTACTGATGTTGTTTTGTAATTATGAACTGAACGTCCTCAAAATTTCTAGCATAAATTTAACTAATTTAAATAAGGTCATAAATTAAATAAAAAGGGTAATTCTAACAGAATGAACATGAAAGAATTTCTTAAGAAATTAAAATACTAATATTATTTTATTATTCAGGAGTAAAATAATGTATGATGCTAGATGGGGTTTAAGGTAAGGGATTTCTAGTCTCAATCTTCTTTCATTGAGACTAACATTATATTCACCACATGTTTTCGTTTTTTGGTTTATAAAAATAATTATAGATGTATTTTATCATTAATATCTAAAAATTAATGTGTATATTAATCCATTCAATATTATTAATTTAATTTTTTTATTATTCTAAAATTTATAATGTAATAACAGACGCTATACCTTAAAAATCATTTAAAATATTTTAAATATAAAACTTATAAATCATTTTATTCCATGTAAATTATATTAATAATTATTTTATGAATGTTTTTATATATACTGGATGAAATTTATTTTATTATTATTATCATAAATCCCCTTTTAAGAGCTAAGGGGGAACCCAACATGACATCAAAGACTTAAGACATCAAACTGTTCCCCAACAATCCAAAATCAAAAAAACTAGATCAATTCAAATAAAGTAAGGTCCCTCCCCAGTATCAAAAACATTAAGTCTAGTATCCACCTTTCAAAAGTACAATTGTTTTATTTTGATTATATAAATGAAATATTTTATTCCTTTAATGTATTTTATAGTTCTTTTAAAATGTTTATTATGATTGGTTCATCAGATATATCACTGCAGTACATTGGTTAAGTATTGTATTCTTTGAATATTTATGTTGGAATTAACTGATTTGGTTATTCCATTTGTATGGATTTTTAAATGTTTCTTGAAAGGTTTCTAAGAATATGATGTACTAAGTCACTCACATCACTTTTATATGCATTAAAATGAGTTATCTTGGAAAAAATTTTATTTCATAAATTGATGTATTGATCTTTTATTTTAAAGAATGATTATTCCCTTTAAGGGTAAAAAGTATGTTTTGAAGAAAATGTTTTTCCCTGAATCTATTATTTTCTAAGAAACCATCATGATTATTATTTTTCATTAATTTTTTAGTATGAATTGTTTTATAAAAAAATTCATTAAATCTAATGTAATGTGTATATAAATGATTAAATTAGATCATAGTTTTTTGTGTTGATGGAAAACTCTCTTATACAATATCACATTTTTGAAATAAAATGACAAGTTTATTTCCTTTTTGTATGTATCCCTAAATAAGATTTATTTTAAAAATCCCATGTTCTAAAATGGTTTTTCACAGGTATTAAAGTTGATTAAAACATAAAATAAAATTATAATTTCATATATGGAAGTTACCTTGAATAAATCAAGGGTTTCTTTATAAATAACATATTTTGTTGAAAATATTAATATTGTATGTAAATATCCACCTTGAAATTGTTATCCCTAATTCTCAAATACACTGAACTGAAAAGGTATTTGGGTGTATAAGTGATTTAATATTATCATTTGATGTTTTATGTTTTTAATGGAGAATTTTTTTTCATTTTTATCACTATCATGCCCTAAATATAACACGTATATTTTTATAAATGGGTCAAGAAATGTTGGTTTATGGATATTTTAAATAGTCTTGGGATTTAACCTTCACTAAGGAAATGATTGAATGAGTATTTAACTCAAACCACTATGATAATATTGTTGGTAATACTTGACTTAAGGAATTATTTTCAATTATTATTTATATGCCAAAAATTTTTGTCTTATTATTATGTTATGATCTTAGGGATCATGATTTATTATTGATGATTCTTCACACTTATGAATTATATATTTTTTATGAAAAATAAGTATATCTTGATTTATGATTTATGATATTTGACTTATTAGTTCTGAATATTGTTAGTTATGATCTTTTTCGCATACCCTTATGATTATCTTATTCTCACATATGATCATTGATTTATTTCCCCTATGTTTTACTTTACTAATCTTCTAATCTCACCATTTATTGTGGTTCCCTTCACCAGGTTATGGATAAACATTTGAAGTAAGGTAATTCTAATAAGTGAACTATGTGAGAATATCTTAATGGTATATGTTTAATATATTTTCTGGAATAAGATGATTTATATATATAACCTCAATATAATATAAACCATTACTATTATAGGGAGTGTTTTTTCATGTTAGTATTGAATATTCATTTAAAATTATATAATATATATGTATGAAATACTCAGGTTACCTAAAAAATCCATAAATAAAAAAATGTATAATATTGAATGGAATAATTCTATACTTTATAATTTTAAGACTGAATATTAGGTTTTCTATAAAATTGTAGGCCCATTTTAAAAGTGACCACATAGAGCTAAACTTAATAGAAGAAAATTTAATCACAATATATATAAGGTATTTTTTTTATGGTCTTCATTGTGGTTGAAAAGAAAAATTTGATCTCTATATTCAGGAGAATGATAATTAGGCTAGAAATATTGATGATCAAAATTCTACATCATGGGACTAATTTTTCATGTGAATTAAGTGAGTATCATAGAATTTTTAGAAACAAAATTCATTGATTTTAAATGTATTATAATCTAATTATAATGTTTAAAAAATAGTTACAACTAAAATTAATTGGATTAAAACATAAATAGAGGATTTGAAACATTAAGTGATGTTAACTCTCTTTACTGGGTATGATAATAAAAGTCCCATTAATTTAACAAAGGTTTCAATTAAACAATAATGATAAAAGAACATTGACATTGAGTATCATATCATCACAAAATGGTTGAGTAATTATGGGTAATTATAGAATATTTCTCAATAAAAGATTAACTTGAGTATTTTTTTCAAACACGAATTTCAAGAGATGTTTTCCATGAATTATTGTTGAAAATGGTTGTTAAAATGACATAATTTATTGGATGAGGTATTTAATAATGATTTAGTTATTGAATATATTGTAGTTGAAAGTGTACTATTAAAAAATAAGGGGGGTTGAAGAGGCCATTATGTATTTATTAATGTGGTAACATTAAGTGGTGATTTATATATTCATTTGAAAATTTACAAAGATTGATAAAATGAAGGGAACGTTACATGTCTATTTTTTATACTAAAAAACATGAATTAAGAGATAAACTAGGGAATTCACTACTATTTTAAAGTAAATCTAGGAAAAATAGAGAAAAAATACACTTAAGGTTCTATGTTCATGAAGTTCAAAACCTTCATGAATGTGTGTCACCTCTTGAAAATTTCCAATCCACCATGAAAGTTGAGGCGTTAACTTTGGAATAGATTATTCTCATTTAAAAAACTCTATATACCAATTTAAATTTAATGAAATTTGTTTTTGAGGAGTCATATTTTCCAAATATAACTTCCCCACCTTCGCAATTCCTATAAATACCTCCCTTTGTCTGACTTTTTAAGAGATGTGACCATTGGACTTATGAAAAAGGATATGAATTCATGGAACTATAACCATCATAAAAAAACGATGATATTTATTACTATAAGAATCCATTTTTTTATTAAATATATTATCATGGGTTATTTATAACCTCAATCCATTGTGGTGATTCCTTTTTTGATGCTCCATGGCCTTCACATTAGAATAAATACTTTTGTAGATCTTGGGTTTTTGTGAGATAATTATCCTTTATGAACATAACCCCATGGTAAAAAAGACTTTACTAAAAGGCAGGGTTAACCTATTTTGTGAAAGATAAACCATTTTGAGACCCCTTATATTTATGAAATCACAAATCCATTTGAAACCTCAAAATTATTGAAACCAATCTACCAAGCCTCTCTTTGGTTTCCCCTTTCAAAAAACACACTTTCATGAAATTTTATTTCCCATGGACCCTATACCCATCCAAAACTAGTTCATTGGAACCTCGATCCTCCATGAAAATGGTATCATCAACCTTCATATTCTCCCCCTTTGTTTCAAGAAAATCCTATACTATTACCTTGCCTTTTCTCCTAAGAATTAGCTCCCAAATTCCTTTTCCTCCAGAACCCAAAATCCCTTTTCTCCTAAGAGTAAGAACTATGTCAAAAAGGCCCCCATTTTCGACTACACTACAGAAATTTTTAAACCATACATGACCTATAGGTGCATGTATAGTGGATAAATAATCCATGAAGATGGAACCAAAAAGGGAAATAGATTTCTTTTACCTTTGATTAGGGATAATGTTGTATTCTACTCTTCATCTTGAATATGTTCTCCCCAAGCATTGACCCCCATAACATTTGAGCTACATTACATAAAACTACACCTCCCAATATCATAATCATACGACATTAAACCAAATAAAAAATCCTTAAAAAATTATGTAAAATGGCATCCATTACCTTTATGGTAAATACAGGTTTCCCCATATACAACTATCATGGGATGACCCCCCCCCCCCCAACTCCTTCCCTGTGTGATAAATATATGGCTCCCATGTATAGTCATCATGGTATGACACCTCCTCCATCACTATAGGATGATTCATCTTCTTTGGGAAGCATTAACACAAAATCCCAACACCATAACATGTTTTTTCTTCTTCCATGATGTGAGTTTCATTATCGCATGATGTTAAACTACATAGACAGATCACATTACACGAACTTAAACCATGGCATCGAAATATGTGGGTTTTGATCGTTGTCTCTGGATAGGGTGTATAGGAAACCTCTATGAGGTTCAATCTCAATATCAAGATACATATGGGAAACCTCACTAAGGATCAATCTTTAAACCACCAAAATTCATATAAAATCTTCATGTCTTCCCCTATGAATATGGTAACTCCAATTTGTGATCATATTCCTTGTGGAGACACACTGAAATCCATCAACCAATCTCTACAAGAAATTAAACATGTGACCCACCTATCTCGACAAGATGTTTAACCTGTAACCCACCTATCCTCATAGGAATTTAAACCTGTAACCCACCTATCCCCACAAGACATTAAACCTATGACCCACTTATCATCATAATATTTTAACATGTGACCCACCAATCTCAACAAGATGTTAATCTTGTGACTCAATTATCCCCACAAGATGATAAACCTATGACCCAGATATCCCCGCAATACATTAAACTTGTGACCTACATGTCCCTATAATACATTAAACATCTGACCTACCTATCATCATAGGATGTTAAACATGTGACCACTTATTCCCAGAAGATATTAAACCATTTAACCACTTGTCCCTATAATATTTTAAATATGTGATCTATTGGTCCCCACAATACGGTAAACATGTGGCCTATTTTCCCCCAAAATGCCTTTAAACTTGTGTCTTGCATAAAACCTACACCCCCACACAATAAACATGGGATTCCGAGTGTAAAAATCTGTAGGCGTCTTATTCCCATGGTCCCAGATAACTTGTGGACAATCACACCCCGACTGGTGCTTAATTTTAATTTAATTATTTTATATTTCACATTTGAGCTGCTCTTTGAACCAGGTTTTTTAAAAGAAATTTCAGACCTTATATGGGTGCGTGATCGTACATGTGACCATGTGTAGTGTGAAAATATAATAATAGAATGTTTTATATTATTAATTTTCTTATTACTCGGGTGCGAGACCAGGCACGCGACTTGGCACATGACTGTGCATATGATTGCGCACGCGACCGCGCACGCGACTCCACAGGTGACCGTGCACACGGCCGCACACGTGATTGTGAACGCGGCTGTGTGTGGTGTACAACCCCTGTTAATAATGATATTATTATTTTTGTTGTTTTTATTATTTTATTTATATTATTAGTATTGTAATTACTTATGTTAATATTAATTATATTCTTGTTCTATTCTTTTACTTTATTTTCTTTTTATTTTTATTTTCTTTTATTTTCTCTCTTATTTTTTTCTTCTCCCATTATTATTTTTCTTACTTATTATTTTTCCTTCTCTTTATTTTTTCTCTCCATCTCTCTTGCTCTATCCTCTACCCACACAGACACCTTCCTCATTTTTTTTGTTTTTGCGCAGTGTATCCTTCCTAACCCTACCCAAAGATACAAAGCCCCCCCTGCCTTCCTCCTCTGGAACAACCTCCTCCAGTGTGGCATCCTCCGGCATGGCCTCCTCTGGTGCGGCCTTTTCTGGCTTGGCCTCCTCCAGCACAAAACTAACTCTCCACTAGCACATCAATCGGCCTCCTCCAATGCACTAAAAACCATATGCACGCCTCCCCTCATTCGGCCGAACATCTGACGACCTTCCCTTTTTTTCCTGTGATGCACAAGCCTGAAAGCCTCCTCAGAACTCCGGATGACTTCATACACCCTTACCGTAGGTGAGTTCCCCTCTGACCAGGATGTTCCTCCATTTTGGGAAATTTTATGGTTAGGTTTTGGTTTGTGTTGGTTTGTTTATGGTGTAATTGATCAATTTTTTTGTTTTTATGGTCTAACTGTGTCTTTCGTGGTGCATTTGGAATGTTGTAGCAGTTTCTCAAAGAAATTTTGATGTTCTCCACACCGAGGTAGGTGTTTACATGTCCAATTGTTATTTGATTAATTAATTTTTAAGTTTAATTTTTTTAGAGTTTTATTTAATTAATTTGTGTGGTGTGAAATTGATTTTCATTGAATTTCGATCTACCTTGAAATTTTTTAGTAGTGTGTCGTCGTAATAAGTGTACTTGCTGCTGAAGTCTCGTCTCTGGTTAATTATTAGTTTTGTTTTAATTGTTCAGTTATTTTTTTAGGAAGTGAAAAGGGTGAAATTGGTGTTTTGGTGTAGCATTAGTATGTGTTCTATCTAAAATGAGTATTTGAGTGGTTTTTTGGTGTTTTAGTCATGTGGAGTACTTTTTAAAGTTATAGAATGTTTTTTGGTGGTTTTTTTAACTATAGTAATGGTCTTTTCAACTGTGTGGGTGGATTCATTTACTGCATGCCTAATTCATTTTGTGTTCTTTAGGGGACGTTGTGTGTGTGTGGTCATGAATGGGGGTTTGGGTTGGTCTAGTGTGTAAATAAATTTTTTGATCTTTAAATTTTATTTATGACAAATTTGGAATGTTTTATTAAATAATTTTTAAGTCTGAAAAAAAAAATTGGTTAAATTGTGTCAATTGTTTTGGTGCTTAAAGTCATATGACATGTATGGAAATTGTTTAATAAATTCTATTAGTGGTGTGTTTGATGATGAAACTGATTTCTTTGACTATGCAATTATTTTATTTGGTTGTGTAAGTGATAAAGATTTATTTTTGGGATATTTTTAGTGTGCGTATTATTTTTAAATGGGTTTTTTATGTTTGTGAGTGTAGTATTGGGTAGAGATAACATCTCATTTGTTTTGTTTGTTTATGATTGACATATGACATGAACTCTGAACTACATGAGCATAAATGGGAAGCCCGAGTACTAGGTGGGTAGACTAGATCTAGTGTTTTGGTGTTCTAGAGGTAAATCGACCTGGTTTCACTGGCAAGATTGAAAATTGAAACACTAACTAAACATATGAATTACTGAGGGTCATAGTTTCTAAGAAACGTTTTCTGAGGCTCGTGGTTTCTAACCCACAGTTTCTGAGGGTCGTGGTTTCTAAGCTGTGTGTCACTAAGGCACAAATATCTAGTGACCCAAGCTATCTAACACCTATGAGGCCTCTCCCATATTTGGTGCTCCTTAGTTGCTTTACGCTCATCGGTGTGACATTTTGGTTATTTTAAAAGTAAGTGTGTGTTTGTGTGTGTGTGTTTTAATTTAAGTTTTTCCTTTGGAAATTGTTTTCTTTGAACCTATTTTCTCAAAAAAATGTTCAAGAATTTAGTTCTTTTCTTTATTTAAAATTGTAAACATATTTTTCATTTAATAATTATGAGTGGAACCTTTTTTTCAATTTCATCCTATTGGGCTCTTAGCTCACACTCGACATACACCTTTGGTTTTATATAAATCATGTTTCTTTTGAATTCCATGTTGAGTCATCAAGCATAACATTGGTTGTTCGAGTTGTTAGTGGCATCTTCATTTTTGGTTTGGTGGTAGTGGCTTGGGGATGTGACTCCTCAGGTCACATAGAGTTTTGAGTTGGGTTTTTGGTTTTCTTTTGTTGTATTCTCTTTTGGGTTTTTAGTTCAAGTAATAAAATTTAAATCTGAACATGGTGTAAGGTTCTATTTGGTTGTCTGTTTTTAGTTTGAATTTATTCAGATTACTATTTGTTTTATACTTATTTATTGGGGTAAATCGTTCCATAGTTTTATTTTTGATACTCAGGCACTTGTGCCCGCCCTTGGGGTTCAGGAATTCCCTTCAGGCCTTGCTGCATACCAGGTCGGGCACTGGGTCGGATGGCTAGCCGACTTGGTTCGTAAAAAAATGGTATGAGAGGGCATGTTTTGTTCTTATTATTTGGGGTGTCAGGTATATCAGATATAATATTGACGGTACTTGATTGGTAGGTACGAGAATAGAATCGTGAACTCTTACTCATTCCAATCCTCGAGTAATCAGGGGTAGTCTGAGATTTATGTTTTTGGCTTTGGTTCTTGTGGACATGGAATGACAATAAAAGTAAACTGGTACTGCATAAGGTCTCACATGGATTAGCGACACATGTGATGACCAAGAGTATAGTTCGACACACCAAGTGGTTGGTGCTTGCCTAGGGTATGGTCTTCTAAACCATGTAGCCAAAGTTAGACACAACCACTAGTCCTCCATATAGTTTCTTTAATGTTTGTGATGTCTGGATTCAGTTTTGGGTTGGTGTGAAAGTTTTTTGTAAAGGAAAGCGAACTCTGGGTTTTCTCTTATATTTTTTGGTTGTGATTTTGGAATGCTTTTTGGGGTGTGTTTCTCTTGAACCTTGTTTCTGGAATTTTTCATTTGATCTGTCAAAGTTGAATCTCTAAAAAAACATATTGGGTGATTTGGAATTGAACTCGGTTATTTTGGAATTGGAAGTATTTTTAAAATTTGTCTTGAATTTTTGAAATGGTTTTGCAAAAAGTATTTTTGGAATATTGGGAATGTTTTGTTTTCAAATCGAAAGATCCTTATTTTTTCTAGTTGTATTCATATGGGTGCTCTCGTGTGAATGTGGAACTGATTAATGAACAGTTGGTTGATTCTATGGATTGGTGCTTGAGTGGCACAAAAATTCATATTTCCAAGGCACCATGGAATATAAATGGTGATTGATTGATTTATAAGGCTGTTTCTTGTTTCCTAAAAGATAGGTTTTTCTATAAAATGGGTTTTGTGTTTAAATGGTATTGTAATTGGAAAATGACTTTGATTTCAGAGTGAATACGTATTTTTCAACAGATCTTTTAGGTTTTTTTGTGTAGTTCTTGGTTCTTCAAGCGAGTGTTTTCATTAAGGATGTTTTGATGTTATAAATTAGATTTGTTGGATTTGGAACTGGTGTGGATGTTTTTTTCTGATGTGTTTGGATTTTAAAAGTTTTTTTTGTGTTTCTTATTTGAGATATACCCCTAGAAACGTCCCATAGGTTTCCAATAGGTCCTCAGTTCTTGGCTCAGCCCAGACTCCCAATGGAGTGGAGAAGCTGGGTTCTGCTCGGTTGTGTCGACTGTTTGTAGATGTTGAGGTCAGTTGGATATTGTTGAATGATTTGGGAAAGTAAGAAGTGTCTCCATTTTTTTAGGAACTCCAAATGTTGTTAGGCATAAGTTGACTCAAGTATGTTTAGAGGAGTGAGACTACACCAGAAAATGATGATTATTCTGTTTTCATTGCAAATGGGGATATCATGAGAGATCATCAAGACTAGCCTCATTCTGTGGTTGGACCTAAGGAAGTGAAGGAGAGGAAATGTGGTGGATTTCATAGGTGTTTGACAGATCAACAGGCAGAAATGGAGGTGTGTCGACCATTCTGATGAGCTAGTTTCATGTTCCTCAAAGGTTGTGCGAACAATCAATTTAAAGTTTGTAATAGTTTTTAGTCTTTGTAATATTTTGGTAAGTGTAGGTTCCTCATCCGATGAGGAGTGTAAACTAATAGGACTTTTTCTAGGAGTTCCCCTTCTTTCATTTTGCATCACGTGTTTGACGAGCCACTCAATCGCAAATCTCTAGTGTGGTCAGTCAAGCACTCTAATTCATTCTCTGAAATTCTCAATTAGTAAGTTGACAGAGTGGTCGATTTGGGAATGAGGAAAAGTATGTAGATTTCTTTTCCAATAGAGGAAGTACCAGTCATAGGTGTTCAGTTTATGACTGTGAGTCGGTAGATGCTTCAGACATCAGGGCCCTAGCAATAGGTCTCGGGGTGAATCTTGTGCACTGTCAAAAACTCATCCAACGTGGGATGATCTTGGTCCGAATTAAGTCTGCAGTGTCGGGACGAGGAAGACATAAATTTACCTATTGTGGTATCATCTCTGAAGTTGTCATTCTTTTTGTGAGTAGAATGGATCCCTTGTCTCGTTGTTGTGGCCTTAATTTATGGGAGTCTCTCTTCGTTCTTAAAGTGGTTTGGAAAAATTAATATTCCTGTAAAGTAATCAGGCGTGCATTGTGAACCTTCTTGTTGTCGATTATGGGTCGAAATTGTACTCGTTTGGTAGATTTTATCATCTTTTGGAATTTACATGCACATGTCTAATTTTATGCCAAGTTTAGGGGGTGTTCTATCAAAACCATCTCATGTGGTTGAGTGCTGGCCAATGTTGGAATCTTCCATGCATGTCATCCTATGTTGGTGAGTTCATGAGGAAGATTTTAGTTCATATCACTCAAAGTGAACTGGGAATTCCCATGCGTGTGTTGTGGTGCTATAAAATTTTAAAATGGTAGGGAGACCCATTGCGGGTCTCTTTGGCGTCTCTGATTGTGTTGGTTTGGTTAGACATAGGGAACTTGGATGGTCAAGGAAGTGTTAGAGGTTTTTCTGGGTTAGTGAGTCATTTTGGTTTGGATAACCAATGTTTGACAAGAATCCTAATTTGGTGGGGAGACCAATATAGGACGAACTTGTGTAAAAATCATGTTTTCAATGTGCGCTTGGCGGGACAACATCTTACTTCTACTCTGCCTGACTTCGACCATGCTAATTGAATAGTGCAAATAGTGTGTCATTGGACGAGTGTTCATGGAGATCTCTAGCAGCCTCAATGATCTCTAAGATGGGGGGTCAGGGTGTTCCATGTTGTAGTTCTTCTTGAGGTGATTTCCTTATTGCTGGTTGTTTTTCTTGGTGATTCTTGTTTTTAGATATTTGGAGTTTTAGGTCATGGGTTTTTTTAATACCCGATCATCGGGTGATTGAGTTTTGTTTTAGTTATCTCCACAGTATTTTTGGGAATCATGGATTGGTTAATTATTTTAGGACATTCTGTAAGCAGAAAGGGTCATGGTGAGGAGAATTGTCACACCCCGACTGATGCTTAATTTTAATTTTATTATTTTGGGTTTCACTATTGAGCTGCTGTTTGAACGGGGGTTTTTTTAAAAGAAATATTGGACCTTATATGGGTGCATGACTGTATGCACAACCATGTGTAGTGCCCAACTTTAATAGGAAATTTTTTTATTATTATTAAATTTATTGCTATTTGGGTGTGAGACCAGGCGCATGACCGGGTGTATGACCACACACCCGACTGTGCGGGCGACTGCGCACGCGACTGTGCAGGAAACTGAACACGCCACCACACACGTTACTACACACGTGACCATGTGTGGTGTCCAAAACCAGTCAATAATGATATTGTTATTTTTGTTTGTTTTATTATTTTAGTTTTATTATTGGTATTATTATTACTTATGTTAATATTAATTAGATTCTTGTTCTATTCTTTTACTTAGTTTTCTTTTTATTTTTAATTTCTTTTATTTTATATCCTCTTTTTTCTTCTCCCTTTATACTTTTTTTTCTTCTTTTCCTTGTTCTCTTTTTTTTCCCCTCTCTCTTGATCTTCCCTCTACTCACATAGACACCTTCCCCCTTTTTTGTTTTTGGGCAGCGGCTCCCTCTTAACCCTACCCGCAGCTGCAAAGTCCCCTCCCCTTTCCTTCCACCTCATCCATGACCTCCTCTAGTGTGGCCTACTCAAGTGAGGCCTCTTCCGGCACTACCTCCTCCAGCGCGGCCTCCTCTAGCACGACCTCCTCCTGCACAGACCAACTACTCCCCTTTGACCTCGACCAGACTCCTCAGACACACTAAAACCCCCACGTGCACCTCCATTTGTCCGGTCGAACACCCGACAACCTTCCCTCTTTTTTATGGGGCCGCACAGGCCCAACAACCTCCTCAGAGCTCTGGATAACCTCTCGCGCCCTCTCCGTAGGTGTGTTCCCCTCCGACCGGGTTGTTCTTCCATTTTGGGTAATTTTACGGTTATATTTTGGTTTGTGTTTGGGTTTTTTATGGTATAATTGATCAAATTGTTTGTTTTTAGGGTCTAATTGTGCCATTCGTGGTGTGTTTGGATTGCAGTAGCAGTTTCACACTAAAATTTTGATTTTCTACACACTGAGGTAGGTGGTTCCATGTTCAATTATTATTTGATTAATTAATTTTCAAGTTTAATTTGATTAGAGTGTTATTTAATTAATTTGTGTGGTGCAAAGTTGGTTTTCATTGAAGTTTGATATTCCATAAAATTGTATAGTAGTGTGTCATCATAATAAGTGTACTTGCTGCTGAAATCTCATCTCTGGTTAATTTATAGTCATTTTTAAAAAATTGTGTAGTTATTTTATTTAAGAAGTGAAAAGGTTGAAATTAGTGTTTTGGGGTAGTTTCGGTATATGTTCTATCTTAAATGAGTATTTAAGTGGGTTTTTGGTGTTTTAGTCCTATGGTGTACTTTTTAAAATGTCTAGGAAGTTTTTCCAGTGGTTTGTATAACTTTAGAAATGGTCTTTTAAACTGTTTGGGTGGCTTCTTTAATTGCATGCATAATGCAGTTTGTGTTCCTGAGGTGATGTTGTGTGTGTGTGGTCATGTAAGGGGTTTTGGGTCAGTCTAGTGTGTAAAGAAGTGTTTTGCACATTAAAATTTATTTATGAAAAATTTGTATTGTTTTATTAAATAATTATTATGGGTGAAAAAAAAATTTGGTTAAATTGTGTAAGTGTTTTTTGTGCTTAAATTCATGCGACATGTGTGGAAATTATTTAATAAATTCTATTAGTGGTGTGTTTGACGATGAAAGTGATTTCTTTGATTGTGCAATTGTTTTAATTGGTTGTGTAAGTTATGCAGATTTAGTTTTTGGATATTTTTAGTGTGCATATTATTTTTAAATGTTTTTTTATGTGTTCCTAAGTGTAGTGTTGGGTAGAGATAACATCTCTTTTTTTTTATGTTTGACATATGACATGAACTCTAAACTACATGAGAAAAACTGGGAAGCCTGGTTACTATGTGGGTAGACTAGATCTTGTGTGTCAGTGTTCTAGATGTGACTCGACCCAGTTTTACTAGCAGGATTAACGATAGAAACACTAACTAAACATATTCATTACTGAGGGTCATGGTTTCTAAGCCATGTTTTCTGAGGTTCGTGGTTTCTAAGCCACTGTTTCTGAGGGTCATGGTTTCTAAGCTACATTTCACCAATACACAAAGATCTATGGACACAAGCTAGCTAACACCCACAATGCCTCTCCTATATTTGGTGCTACATAGTTTATTTATGCTCATCGGTGTGAAACTTTGGTCATTTTAAAAGTATGTGTGTCTTTGTGTGTGTTTTAATTTAATTTGTTCCTTTTGAAACTATTTTCTTTGAACCTATTTTCTCAAAAACTATTCGTGTATTTAATTATTTTATTTAATTAAAATTGAATATTTATTTTTCAATTAATAATTATGTGTGTAAACTTTTTATCGGTGGAATACTATTAGGATTTTGGCTCACACCCTACATACACCTTTGAGTGTAAGTTGATCCTGTTTCTTTGGAATTCTAGGTTGAGGCCTCAAGTATAACATTGGTGGTTCAGGTTGTTAGTGGTGTCCTCGTTTTTGGTTTGGTGGTGATTTCTTAGGGATGTGACTCCTCTTGTCACACCGAGGTTTGAGTTAGGGTTTTTTTTTCCTTTGTTGTATTATCTTTTGGGTTTTTAGTTGATGTTGTAAACTTTAAATCTGAACTTGGTTTAAGGGTTTGTTTGGTAGCCTATTTTTAGATTCAATTTATTCAACTTACTATTTGTTTTATATTTATTTATTCAGGTAAATCATTCCCAAGTTTTATTTTGGATACCCAGGAATTTGTGACAGACTGTGGGGATCAGGAATGCCCTTTGGGCCTTACCGTGGATTGGGTCAGGTGTCAGGTCGGATGGCGACCCGACTTGGTTCGTGACATGGAAGACATGTGATTTCTTGGATTTCATGCCTAATATGCCTTATATGAGAGATACCTCTCACATAAAATGGGAATAATTTATATATTTCCAAAATTATCAACATCCATAAATTCTCACACATTCTCAACATTTCCATCTACTCCAAACATAGTTTTATTCAATATCATGGATGAAGAAGAATAATTAACTAGTTTCCACCTCAACATGGCACCAGGAATGAGTTTTATAAATGTTACATGAATCTTAGAGGAAGACATAGACTATGATATACGCTCCAAGGAGGAATCCATGGATGGAGTAACATACATGGAATCATCTTATTTTGATCAAGTATCCAACATCATTAACCATGGAGCTAGGGATCTCCATCCTTTAGAAGGAAGGAATACAAGGAAAGGACAAGTGCATCGCTGTGATGATGCATGCCTTAGTGGAAGGTGTTATAAATTAAATGGTGAACCTAATGTGAATATCTTCTTCTTAAATAAGGAGTAGATAAGTAATCTTGTAAACTATCATATTTTAATATGGATATATCTAGATATCTGTAACTATGCCTTAACCTAAAATATGGTAGTCCTAGTGGGAAAATATACTCCTAGAACTTGGGAAAGGGAAGGACATTGGTAATCCATGATCCGAGACATCGTTAACATGGATCCTCACTCTTTCTTGGAGAAATAAAAATTACATAGGAAACATTGTTCCTCAATTTAATGTTGTGTTTATTGATGACTCGCTCTATATATCCATAATATTCAAGCCATAGGGAAAGCATGATGACCTACCACCAATAAGAATGGGTGAAGTGGGACTAATGGTGGAATGATCCCACAGCACCACATTCTCTCCATGATAGATGCCTCTACTATGACTACAGGGTTCCCTCTCCCAGTATCCCCTTTTGATATTATCCAAAGATGAGTCATCAAGTTTCTTTTTTGGTATGGGTTATAGGGGGTTATCCCAAATAAGGATATATCTCAGTAGGATATAGAATCCATGGAACCCCACTAACACCACTATCAATGAGGTCAGCATTGGGGGAAATACAACCCCACCACAATCTCTATGAAAAACTATTTTATAATCCTCTATCTAGAACACTCTGAAATATTCTCCCTTAGTCTTATGGAGTACGGGACATACATGTCACATTAACAGAAACCACCACCTAGGATCACCCAGAGGGCTCTCACACAACCACGTCGACGATGGTAATTATCTCTGTAGGTCAAAGAGATGGTTTATCCCACCCCTATTCCTATGACACCAATCCATAATAATTTTCAGCAACATGAGGGTGGGATAAGAACCTTTATTATTAGGATGCCTCTTCTCCATCTATAGTGGCCCCATCCACTATTGGCACATCATATCTTTCCCCCATAACCATTGCACAGGGCCTTATTTTTGACAACTTGGGAACGAGGCCCCATCCACCACTTAGGTAGATTGGGTTGACTCAACCAATAATTGGCACCACCGGAAGTTTTCATAGGCCATCCCATGAAATAAAATCACTGAGTAGTTCCTCCCCACACTGAATACATTCCATGTTTAGAAGATCCATCCTATAATAGGAGCAAAATATTTCACCATAGAGGTTATTCCCACAACACTGGCAATAGTTTGCAAGGAAGGAATCCAAGTAATTATTTTTAACTCCTACATGGTAAGATTCCTCTCCATCAGAGATAGAACCATATGAAACATGATTTCACTATAATTCTCATATATTTGGAGACAAAATATGAATTTATGTGGTATAATTCACCTATGATGTCAGATCTAGGGCCTAAACCCCATAAACTGAGTCTAATTATCCCTGATGTTGAGGTATAAAATTTTACCAAATTACTCTATAGGTACCTATAGAGGGAGGATTTTTTTGCCATAATTTAGTGACTCACAGTGAAATGGTCTCATCTTCCATTATTTTCCATCCTCTCAACCTCCAAATTAGAAGTGGGTGAGATTTTGGGTCTGGTTTGATGTCCTCAAATAATGATGAACACTCCTCTAAACCCTAGAAAGGTATTTCTTCTCTTTATCATGCAGAATTTGTGAATACTCCATCCTACATGTACATGGTTTAGAAGTATAAACTCCCTAAAAATTCATCCTAATATTTAGATGATGGTTAGAACAAGTAGTGCACCCACTCTTGGAAAATCAATATTAAAGTAGTTTTGTATCAATACTGCCATTGATTTCTCAGCCCTCAACTGTTGGAGTTTGGTCTAACAAAGATTAGGATGAATCTCTAGTTAATGAACCAGAGGACTTGTAGGGGATATTTCCCACTGACTATCTACCTATCATGTTTTTTTACCTGTAAATCTGAATATTTTCATCCCAAAGTCCCTCACTGAAGACCAAGTTGTATGCCTCCTCTAGAACATCTGGTCGACACTCAATTGCCTTCAATAATTCTAGTTGACTTACTCAATAATCCATTAACATCTTGATTCCATCTTCGAAAAAGGCAGGAGGGTTGACATTAGAGCACTCTCACTAGCTCAGAGCCCTAACACATATGTATACATCCAGTATTTTCAATAGAACTATGTTATAAGTGTCAATATGCTTTATTAAGTCATGGAAGGAGAATCCCAATATATTAATATTATAAAATATGTCTAATATGTTTTCCTACACATCATTCATGTCCCATGAAAGCAATTGTATCATTAATCTAGCTCACTCACTAATGGAAAAAATTCTCCTCAATAAATTGCCACTGTAAATGTCATCTCTATCAACCCACCGAATGATCCATGAAACTGGACTACTGAAAAAGGGTAAGATATGGAGAAATTACCTAAAGGGGTGGAACAGTACTAATATAGTCCCCCAATAGGAACTTGTACTCTTCAAGAGATAATCTAAGAATCCTAGTTAAGGAAAAGGGCCCATTGTGCCAATCAGTCCATCCAAAATCATGCTATAAATTGTGTTAGATGCTAGGTTGGTCTCTTTTCTCCAAGAGCATTAAAGCTACAAGAGGATTACTGCTAATATTGTCTCTGATAGGTGAGTGGGTCACAAAAATGTCAAAAGGGGGCCCATTTATCCTTTAGTTAGACACCCAATCCTCCTTGTCTAGGTGACCATGTTTTACCCATGAGTCCATGCACATCTAATTAGGAAAAAAGTCAGTGACTATGGAAAGAGGTCGATATATGAGTCGCCTAATCTACTTGATTAACGCAATTATACAACTCTATTTTTAGTTTACTCTACATCCCAAACCAATTATTCGATCAAATAATTGGTAACCAATAACACTCACAAATATAATGTGATCACCGTTCTCTTCACCCACTATGAGGCTTTAGAGACACAATGGGTTCCAATACCACCTTAGGGGAAACCATGCCTAACATGGGTGTATCACATCCATACACCCACCGAATTTTGATATCTAATATTTACCACATTCAAAAATTGGGTGATCCAGTTCAACATTTATCATAATTCACCTCATGGTTAATAATAGTGTTGGGGAGACTGAAACATCAGGAATCCACCAAGCTCTGCTGT
Source organism: Viscum album (assembly GCA_963277665.1). Taxonomy (NCBI): domain Eukaryota; kingdom Viridiplantae; phylum Streptophyta; class Magnoliopsida; order Santalales; family Viscaceae; genus Viscum; species Viscum album. Next base: position 137,153,163 of record OY728162.1, read on the forward strand.
TTTGTCCAGACACTTTAGCGGGACACTTCTGTTTAGTATAACCAGTTACCACTAGGATCTATTTTCAATTTAAAGGATATTTATAGACATTTCCTCTATTAGTTTAGATCCAATTTTCATAATAATAGTATCATGCGCCTCTCTAAATTCCTGTAGAGGACTAATTAGAGATTTTTGGACTTCACTACTCAATGTAATGTTATCACATACTCTATAGATATGAAAATTTACAAGGAGAAACTACTAATAGTGTGTTTGGATAATATTAAATATGATCTAGTCCCTACCCTCATCTTCCTAAATTATCCCTAAGGATTTTGAGAATTTTCCAAAAAAATCTCTTTGTATGGAAGAAAACTTACAGTGGACCAAGAAAAGGTTGTGCCCATTACACCTCTAGCTCCCATGTGAGGTCAATTGAAATAATAAATTATCATTGTTGTTCACATAGAGGCTCTACATCTAGTTCACTTAAAATTCCTTTTATCAGATGAACCTCTTCAAGTGAGGCCTCACCAAATACAACCTCTCCAACAACATCCTCATCAAGCATAGCTTCACTACAAGAACCTTTTCTTAGCTCTCCATCTAGGAAAAGTACCGAGGGTTCCTTTCAAGGAATAGAAGAAAATTAATTACTCCTTAAAAGATGCATAGGTCTGGAGTTATTTCATCTACACTTTGTAAAAGGGTATCTTTAAGACACCATAATGTAGAAATCCGAGGTGGATGAAATTACGACCTCACCAATCATTGCTCATACCAAATGATCCTTAGACATACCTTTAAATAATACTTATTATTCAATGATTTTCTTTAGGATTAAGTGGATCGTGTATTATTCAAATTGGTTGAAATATCATAAAAGTTAATACATGTATACACTAACCTTGATAGTGACAGAAAAGACTGTAGTGAATAGAAATAAGCCACATCCAAGGAATTCAGAATTATAATGACTATTTGGATAAAAATATAGTTTCTCATTCACATGGTATTATATGTGCCCACATTGGTAGATCAAGACCTCTTGTAGATCCCACGCCTTTTTCAATCATTATATACATATCTATTTCATAGTATTCCATGTCTTGAGGTAATAGGAAACAACAGCATAAGGAGAATCAGATTCCTCCATTGATGCCAAATATAGTCTTCACCCTTGGAAACTTCACGTCTCTTGTGTTAAGAGATTCACCCAGAGTTAGTCTAGTTTTGGAATATTCCACTAATGTGGATTAATATTACATCTCAATAAACGATGTTGAAATTATAGATCACTATAAAATACTCAATAATGGTGGATTTCATGAGAACCCATCTCAAACCTCTGTATGACACCATCAAAGAAGAGGCAAGGGACATGTCGTAAGATAGAATGTCCAAGCCAATGTTTTTGACCGCACTATTCATGTTACAGAGACCAAGAAGCTGACCTCTCATAGGGATTATCAAGAATAGCACTCCAAATATTATCTATTAGAACCCCCTCAATAGATAAATATTTTAGTTGACCATGTGACTTAGTCTCGACTACACCATGGTTAGACATGCCTAGTAGGTGATAGACGTCAACCATCTAGTGCCCAGTCATCAGGTGTTTAGATAAGATGAGATAAACAATAGTAGAGTGTAGCTAACACTAGTTGGGTCCCATCCCCTCATCCAATGGACCCTTTTACACTCCCAATCAAAGATTTGACTTTGACGGATAGAAATATGCCACTCTCACAAAAAATATAACATTTCGAAACACCTTGCCAGCATACCAGTGAGGCTTTCAATCCTCAATAAACTCTTCCTATCAAAGGATATGTCTGAGGGAATTATCAAATCCCTAATGATCCCCATAAAACTTGAGAATGTGGTAGTAGCTTCCAAGGCATATTACACATATAAATATGAATAGGATGAATGTGGGGCCATAATTTCTTTTTTTCAAGTAGATCAAGGTGATGCCATTCAGGGTAATATATGCCCAATGTATATCACTATCTAATTCAATGTCATGGAACTCAACCACTTCCTAGTGGATACTGGATCTAGGATGAAACTCATCCTGACTAGAACATTCCATAATCTAGAGATTACATGTCACACCCCGAGATTTTATGAAAAATATTCTTTTAATTTCATTAATGTCTTGTGTTGTATGCTACACCAAGATTACCTTGCACTATACGCAACACCGTATTAGCTTGCAGTATACGCAACACTATTCTTGGATCGTGTTACACACAATTTTGATAATAGTTATTCTACACAACATTGAGTATATATATATATATTCAATGTATAAATAAAATATGGTTGGATTCTGTTATATGAAACAACTAAGGATTCTTTCACAACACGCAACCTTGACTTGGCTTTCATTACACGCAATCGCGACCTTCCTCGATAGCGTGTGTTGTACGCAATACTGGGTTTTACTAAACAACGATATATTATTGTAATATTATTATGAACTAGATGTTATGAATAGTATTAACTAAATTTTGAATTTTATAACATTATTATTCATCTTAAACATTTACCAGAACATGGTATAAGAACAAAATAAATTTTTTGGGTAAAATAAGTATTTTTCAAAAAATACAGTTTTGCCGCCTTTTGATGGCGCACCCACTTTAAATCTAGTTTTTGACATGTTTATAAGTTAAATTTGACAAAATAAAATTCTTCTTTGGAATCATGAAATAAAAATTTACTTTGGATAAATTTTCATATCATTCTGGTAACTTTCATATTTTGATGAATAGTAAAAACACGCTATATTTTAATTAAAAACAACATTTTTCATCGCAATAATTTATATGGTTAAATTAAAATATTGAATAGTTTTAAAGTATAAATATAATATATTCTTACCATTTAATATAATGTATGTCATTATCATTGATTCTACCTCGAATTCGTAGGATAAATCAATTCAATCTTTTGCAATGTTTTAAAGAAAAACTCGTTTTCTTTCGACAACGGGATTAATTTTAATTTAATTTCTGAAACTTTTTTGTATCAAATTTGGAAAAATGGATTCCATATTTGGAATCATTGCATCCAAATTATGTTAATAATCTACTTTTTATTTTTGGGAATTATGAATAGTAACTACGGTAAATTTTATTTACCATAGTTAAAGGTAAATCGGGTAATTAAGGTTAAATATAATATTATAAAATTACCCTAACACATGTAAAAATCCTATTGGATGACTAAAAGTCGACCCATATCACCTAAGGGTCGGATTAGATTCATTTAATGGACTTTTTTCCATAAAAATAATTTAATTATTATTAAAACCAAAGAATGTGACAACATGTCACTTTCTTAAATCTTATAAGTATAATAATTTTAATTTAGTGATACACTTCATGAAACTTAGAACATGAATAGTCTCCAGAAATATAATACAATTATCTACATCATAGGAATTTATTTAGAATTTTTAGGGATTAAATAATTATCATTTATTATGACACGAAGATGATGCCGCAATTGTCTTATTAATGAAATATTGACATAATTGATGTTATAAATATCCAAATAAATGTAATTTAAGACTTTTTATGAATTAAACTAATTTTATAGGTTAATATGACATGTTAGTATTGATTTAATTAATTTTTTTAGAACTAATCATTCTGTTATGATTTTCAAAAAAATCAATTACTAAATAGTGTCAAAATTGACTTAAAATAGTTTTTAAAACAAATAATATATTATTAATTGTTATTTTATTCCTAAAAATCTAAGGTTCGGTAAAATTACTTAGATAAGGTTATATATATTAATAATAAACAACTTGTGGTTCGTTTAGTTTACTATAGTAAGTTTATTAACCTTATAGTGTAAGAAAACAAGAAAACACAGTAAAAGTAAAATTATCTAACTTAAAGTTAAATATATATGATAAGGTTAAAATAGGAACCTAAACTTGTCTAAATTCTATTATATGAGAGTATTTAGACCCATAAACACATTATCTTTGTAATAAATCAATTTGGAGCTATTTAAAACCGAATTTGGCTTTATAATAAAATAATATTTTTAGTTATTCCAAAGGTGTCCCTCTCCTCCCTTATAAAAGGGCACCCCCTTCCTCTCTTCCTCACAACACTTTGAACCTTCAAGCTCGGAAAAACTCTGCCAAAGTCTCTTCTCCACTTCCCTAGCAACATCCTAGAGGTCCTTTTCTTCCTTAAAGACTAATTTTAGTGCCCTAAGAGGAGGTCTCAAAGAGGTGCTTCAAAGAAGAGGTAATTTCTGTTACCGATTCTTTCATCTTTATTTCTTCTTCCGCTTCTTCTTCTTTAGTTGTTTCATTATGAAGTAATAACATCAATATCACTAATATACTGATATTTTATTATAAGTATGAAAAAACCTTATTTCACCATCTATCCATCCTACAGAAAACAAAATCACCGCGCGTGCGTACGTACGGAATACCGTCTCCACGCCGTGGTGAAATCTATTTTCCACCACCACCTTACTTGGATGGGTATAATGGTGTAAATAATAACTATATATGATTATTTTAAAGTGATGTTGATTCTGAAATAGTATACATACACTCCAATACAGTCCCACGATCATGAGAACGATATCATCGCTCGTGCGTACGTACGGACTACCATCTCCACGAAGCGATGAGATTCATTCTCCACTTTAACCATTCATGAATGATTATAAAGTATATATAATAAGTAATAAAGAAATATATGACATAATAATGATACTGGATTTATGTGTATATATATGTGTTTCATCTACTTAATTCCATTCAACTCAATAAGGAAACGAAAACAGCGTTCATGCGTACGTACGGCCTACCGTCTCCATGAACGGTGTATTTCTTTCCATTTACTGATTTATTATATATATGTATATTCTGAATATATATTATATATAAACCATGTTGTATATTCTGAAATTAAGTAATCGTGATCTAAGTAATCATATGAATAATTACAAGTCAAAACACGGACGACAAATGAAACAATTTTACCCAAAACACTCTTTAACATGGAATTTACAAAAGAACGGGTAATATAAAGTCATAAGTGAACCATATATGATATAATAAAAATAAATATGATAAGTCAATGACATTATTTAAATCATTATACAGGAGGTTCGGACACTTACGAAGCAAATCAGACCTAAAGTAAGGGAAATATCACAATCTCATTTTTATCTGAGATTGTTTATACTTTGAAATTTACTAGGGTGTATTTTATCATCCACATCCATGTTTCCTAAATATGTAATATTATTTCCATTCACCTAAAAATTTTTAAATCTAATTCTACCCTTTGGTGAGTTTTTATTAAAAGATATGAAAGGAATCTTTTGTCTTTTTTCGTATGAGGTACTTTTTGACTTTTCCGAAAAAAGTACGAGAAGAATGTTTTTTTAACTTATACGGCATGAATGGATTTTTAAAACATTATTTCCAAGAATCTTACTTTACAATTTTTCACGTTTATTTTTGATCAACTTCTTTTAGTTTAAAATTTTATGACATGTTAAGAAAGGAAAAATGTTTTTGAAGTAGATATGATATTTTCCTCAAGAATGGAGTTCAAGTGTTTTACCAAAATTATTTTCCATATAAGATAAAATAGGGTTCTGTTTCTATCCCTATTATTACATTGATTTGATACTGTTGTGATGGAATTATTTTTATGAATTCCTTTATCTTATATGAATTGTTTTATGATGTCATGATGTTTAAGAATCCCATTTTTATTACATGGGTTATTCAATGATGTATGATTTATGATTTTGTGGCACACATAAGAATGGTATAATTATGAGATGGGTGGGACCTATATATCCCTCCAATGCATTGTGTAAATATTTATATCTCATGAGATAGACATGGCTGGAACGGTTGGTTATACTGGTTCAGTGAAACAGGACTGAAACGAGGAGTGAACTCGGTTCAGAAAGGGACTTTGTCCACTAATATAGTCTTGGAAATGAGGCTTGACTAATAAGAAATGATTCTCTATGATTATGTGTGTATGAAACAAAGTTTCATGTTTTATGTTATGATTATTGGGATTCCATTTCACTATTATGATTTATCCCATGTTATGAAATTATGATCTCTTTTGCAGGTTAAGATTTCCAAAAGATATGTTCTTATGAATATGACGTGATTAATATTTCTTTTGTTTACCCTTACTGAGCATTTGAGCTCACCCTTTTATGTTTTATTTTCCCCAGGACATAAAGAAAGGATTTAGGTTTAAAAAAAAGAAGATCTTTATGGGAGATGTTGAAGATCTTTCACCATGATTAGAAGATTATATTCCGAGTTTCCAAAGACACTAAACTATTACGGTCCTTGTGTGTGTGTTTTTGTTATGTACTAAGTATTCTGCAAAAGTAATGTAATGTCCATGTATTTAAAGCTTAGGGTCTCTATAGTTGGTATCAGAGGAAAGGTTTAGTCAACCTTTGGAAACTAGGATGCGAAAACATTAGTGAGATCCCTAAAAATATTTCTATGCTATGTCTAGGGATGTCTCTAAGGTTAAGTATACATATAGGTTATAGTCCTAGAATTGCACTAATGATCTTAGAATTTAACCTAAGATGTTAGATATTGAGGGTACTCCCCCTTTACTATGTTGTTTTCTCTAGCATGATTTTTGCCTCTCACAAGATTCTTTTTGTGTTTTAGTTAATGGAGGGAACCAGAAGGAATTCGGTTAACATTGAATCCAATGGACAAATTGGTGACTATGAGCAACAAAATTGTGTAATTCCTAGAGATAAAGATATTGTGATTATGCAGAATCATTCATCGCGATATATGATTAACAAGGTGAAATTTAGTGGTATGCCTAATTCATCAAAGAAGAGGAAGATAACCTATTATGCATGTTCGCATGTTGAGGAGCATAAAGAAAGGAAGATTGAGATTTATAAAGAAGGGAAGAAGAACCTTGAGGAATACCTCAAATGGAGGGACCGATATTATCTGTGTGGAGAAAAGGGTCATAGAGTGACAGACTGTTATGGAGTTCAATGTCTTATTTGTGGAGAACATGGGCATTACCCAACTCAATGCCCTGACCTAAAAAGTTACTTCTAAATCAAGGAAGGACTTATTCCAGGACAATCATTGAAGTGGATGTACTGAAGTGTTTATGTATTGGTATTCAAGAATAATGTTGTTGAGGTACTTTTATGGTGTATTGAAATATTTATGTATCGATCTAATGTGGTTTTCAATAATTTTAAGGTACCAGTAACCATGAAAAGTGATTCAAATATTTTGGAAAGTAGATGATATGCGCATCATGAAGGGATAAGGAGAAAATGAAATGTTTGAAAGTATTCATGAGCTGATGATTGATATAAGGACTAAGTGATATCATGGTTAGAGTATATAGAATTTTGAGGATTTTGGTATGTGGAAAGAGTTAACATTTAACAGTATTCATGTTTTCACTAAGGTTCAATGGGTATTCAACAGAATACATGATTACGGCCTTTGAATGTTTGGAATGTGACCAACAAGACATATCTTATGATATATGGGGATCAACGATGGTATTAAATCTCAGGTAATCGTTTTCAATATATTATGAGAGTGGACTGCAGTATTATGGATAATCCTAAAGATTGGAATGGATTATGTTGGACATAAGTTAGTATTGTTTAAGGATAGAAGTTTTTTTCGATATTATTGATGGGATGTTATAGTAATATAGTTTTAGAAAAATGACAACCTGCAGGATGGGCAACAGCCCATCGCGTCGGACAAGGCTGTGGGAATCGAACCCACAACCGAAGTGCGACTGGCCTTTATCGCCTATCACTGGCCAATAGGAAGTCCCTGGTTAGTAGAAACTAGTTTTATTTTATTAAGCGGTACGATATATGAAGTATAAGTTCCTTTTTGGAACCATATACGATTAATCTAACCATAAGATGGACTTATAACTTTTGATAACCTTTTGTTTGAAAGAGATGGAATGACCCATCATTCTATCACATGATCGGCTAACACATCACGAATAACAAATTCAACTTCATTTATTTAAGGGATGAAGTGGAAATTGTTCAATTCACGAACAACAGTGAGATTTTACAAAAATCATGCAAGTATTTCTTTTAATTCATCAACTTTAGGGAAATGATCTTGAAAACCAAAAATTTTGTCCTAGTTCCCTTATATCCAACGAATCAGATGGTACCTTAGATCATCACAAATCAATAGATTTGTGATTGTTGGCTTTTTCATAGTCATGTTCTCTACCACTCTCCATCAGAACTTGATGGTTAGATTTTTCTTCCATAACCATATTTTCACTTATGTTCTACTACATGGAATCCCAGTGATGAGTTGATTTGGTTAACCGTTACATTTCATACTTTAGTTTTTAAAGCCATGTTTTGGTATTCCTTTTTACGATGTGGGTTTCTATTAAACAAACTTTCTAGTAGTAAACCATTTATAACCCCGACGAATTTCGAGGGAGAAATTCATTTTAAGGGGGGTAGAATGTCACACCCCGAGATTTTATGAAAAATATTCTTTTAATTTTAATAATGTCTTGTGTTGTATGCTACACCAATATTACCTTGCGCTATATGCAACACTGTATTAGCTTGCAGTATATGAAACACTATTCTTGGATCGTGTTACACATAATTTTGATAATAGTTATTCTACGCAACATTGAGTATATATATATATATATATATATATATATTCAATGTATAAATGAAATATGGTTGGATTCTGTTATACGAAAAAACGAAGGATTCTTTCACAACACGCAACCCTGACTTGGCTTTCATTACACGCAATCGCGACCATCCTCGATAGCGTGTGTTGTACGCAATACTGGGTTTTACTAAACAACGATATATTATTATAATATTAATATGAACTAGCTGTTGTGAATAGTATTAACTAAATTTTTAATTTTATAACATTATTATTCATCTTACACATTTTCCAGAACATGGTATAAGAACAAAATAAATGTTTCGGGTAAAATAAGTATTTTTCAAAAAATGCAGTTTTTTCACCTTTTGATGGTGCACCCACTTTAAATCTAGTTTTTGACATATTTATTAGTTCAATTTGACAAAATAAAATTATTCTTTGGAATCATGAAATAAAAATTTACTTTGGATAAATTTTCATATCATTCTGGTAACTTTAATATTTTGATGAATAGTAAAAACACGCTATATTTTAATTAAAAACAACTTTTTTCATCGCAATAATTTATATGGTTAAATTATAATATTGAATGGTTTTAAAGTATAAATATAATATATTTTTACCATTTCATATAATTTATGTCATTAGCATTGATTCTACCTTGAATTCATAGGATAAATCAATTCAATCTTTTGCAATGTTTTAAAGAAAAACCCGTTTTTCTTTCTACAACGGGATTAATTTTAATTTAATTTCTGAAACTTTTGTGTATTTAATTTGGAAAACTTGATTCCATATTTGGAATCCGTGGATCCAAATTATGTTAATAAGCTACTTTTTATTTTTGGGAATTATGAATAGTAACTACGGTAAATTTTATTTACCATAGTTAAAGGTAAATCGAGTAATTAAGGATAAATATAATATTATAAAATTACCCTAACACGTGTAAAAATCCTATTGGATTACTAAAAGATTACCCATATCACCTAATGTTCAAATTAGATTCATTTAATGGACTTTTGTCTATGAAAATATTTTAATTATTATTAAAACCAAAGAATGTGACAACATGTCACTTTCTTAAATCTTATAAGTATAATAATTTTAATTTAGTGATAAACTTCATGAAACTTAAAACATTAATAGTCTCAAGAAAGATACTACAATTATCGACATCATAGGAATTTGTTTATAATTTTTAGGGTTTAAATAATTATCATTTATTATGACACAATGATGATGTAGTAATTGTCTTATTAATGAAATATTGACATAATTGATGTTATAAATACCCAAATAAATGTAATTTAATACTTTTTATGAATTAAAATAATTTTATAGGTTAATATGATATGTTAGTATTTATTTAATTAATTCTTTTCTAACTAATCATTCTGTTATGATTTTCAGAAAAATCAATTACTAAATAGTTTCAAAATTGACATAAAATAGTTTTTAAAACAAATATTATATTATTAATTGTTATTTTATTCCTAAAAATCTAAAGTTCGGCAAAATGACTTAGATAAGGTTATATATATTAATAATAAACAACTTGGGGTTCTTTTGGCTTCTTATAGTAAGTTTATTAACCTTATAGTGTAAGAAAACAAGAAGACACGGTAAAAGTAAAATTATCTAACGTAAAGTTAAATATATATGATAAGGTTACAATAGGAACCTAAACATGTCTAAATTCTATTGTATGAGAGTATTTAGACTCATCCCCACCTTATCTTCGAAATAAATCAATTTGTAGCTATTTATAACCGAATTTGGCTTTATAATAAAATATATTTTTAGTTATTCCAAAGGTGCCCCTCTCCTCCCTTATAAAGGGGCACCCCATTCCTCTATTCCTCACAACACTTTGAGCCTTAAATCTCGGCCAACCTCTGAAAAATTCTCATCTCCACTTCCCTAGAAACATCCTAGAGGTTCTGGTCTTCCTCGAAGACCAATTTTAGTGCCCTAAGAGGAGGTCTCAAAGATGCGCTTCCAAGAAGAGGTAATTTCCATTACCGATTCTTTCATCTTTATTTCTTCTTCCGCTTCTTCGTATTTAGTTGTTTCATAATTAAGTAATAACATAAGTATCACTCATATACTGATATGTTATTATAAGTATGAATCAACCCTATTTCACCATCTATCCATCCTACAGAAAACGAAATCACCGTGCGTGCGTACGTACGGAATACCGTCTCTACGCCGTGGTGAAATCTATTTTCCACCACCACCTTATTTGGATGGGTATAATGGTGTAAATAATAACTATATATGATTATTTTAAAGTGATATTGATTCTGAAATATTATAAATACACTCCAATACAATCCCACGATCATGAGAATGATATCATCGCTCGTGCGTACATACGGACTACCGTCTCCACGACGCGATGAGATTCATTCTCCACTTTAACCATTCATGAATGATTATAAAGTATATATAATAAGTAATCATGAAATATATGACATAATAATGATACTGGATTTATGTGTGTATATATGTATGTCATCTACTTAATTCCATTCATCTCAATAAGGAAACGAAAACAGCGTTCATGCGTACGTACGACATACCGTCTCCATGAACGGTGTATTTCTTTCCATTTACTGATTTATTATATATATGTATATTCTGAATATATATTATATATAAACCATGTTTTATATTCTGGAATTAAGTAATCATGATCTAAGTAATCATATGAATAATTACAAGTCAAAACACGAACGACAAATGAAACAATTTTACCCAAAACGCTCTTTAACATGGAATTTACAAAAGAATGGGTAATATAAAGTCATAAGTGAACCATATATGATATCATAAAAATTAATATGATAAGTCAATGACATTATTTAAATCATTATACAGGAGGTTCGGACACTTACGAAGCAAATCAGACCTAAGGTAAGGGAAATATCACAATCTCATTTTTATCCGAGATTGTTTATACTTTGAAATTTACTGGGGTGTATTTTATCATCCACATCCATGTTTCCTCAATATGTAATATTATTTCCATTCACCTACAATTTTTTAAATCCAATTTTACCCTTTGGTGAGTTTTTAGTAAAATATATGAAAGGAATCTTTTGTCTTTTTTCGTACGAGGTACTTTTTGACTTTTCCGACAAAAGTACGAGAATAATGTTTTTTTAACTTATACGGCATGAATGGATTTTTAAAACATTATTTCCAAGAAGCTTCCTTTACAAGTTTTCATGTTTATTTTTAATCAACTTCTTTTAGTTTAAAATTGTATGACATGTTAAGAAAGGAAAAATGTTTTTGAAGTAGAAAGGATATTTTCCTCAAGAATGGAGTTCAAGTGTTTTATCAAAATTATTTTCCATCTAAGATAAAATAGGGTTCTGTTTCTATACCTATTATTACATTGATTTGATAATGTTGTGATGGAATTATTTTTATGAATTCCTTTATCTTATATGAATTGTTTTATGATGTCATGATGTTTAAGAATCCCATTTTTATTACATGGGTTATGCAATGATGTATGATTAATGATTTTGTGGCACACATAAGAATGGTATCATTATGAGATGGTTGGGACCTATATATCCCTCCAATGAATTGGGTAAAGATTTATATCTCATGAGATAGACATGGCTAGAATGGTAGGTTATACCGGTTCAGTGAAACAGGACTGAAACGAGGAGTGAACTCGGTTCAGAAAGGGACTTTGTCCACTAAGATAGTCTTGGCAATGAGTCTTGACTAATAAGAAATGATTATCTATGATTATGTGTGTATGCCACAAAGTTTCATGTTTTATGTTATGATTATTGATATTACATTTCACTACTATGATTTATCCCATGTTATGAAATTATGATCTCTTTTGCAGGTTAAGATTTCCAAAAGATATGTTCTTATGAATATGACGTGATTGATATTTCTTTTGTTTACCCTTACTGAGCATTTGAGCTCACCCTTTTATGTTTTCTTTTCCCCAGGACATAAAGAAAGGATTTAGGTTTTAAAAAAAGAAGATCTTCATGGGAGATGTTGAAGATCTTTCACCACGATTAGAAGATTATATTCCGAGTTTCCAAAGACACTAAACTATTACGGTCCTTGTGTGTGTGTTTTTGTTATGTACTAAGTATTCCACAAAAGTAATGTAATTTCTATGTATGTCAAGATTCAGGTCTCTACATTACAAAAATAGATTTGACTCCCACCATCTAGATGATTCAATTGTATAATAAGAGTGGGAGAAAGCTGCATGAGAAGATTCATCTAAATAACCCATTTGATGGTCTATTAAAAAGAACTTAATTTAGGGTGGTCTTGTAGGATACAACCTAAAATGACTTTTTGGGAAGTCCCTAACTCAATCTACCAATAGTGGTCCCCTATTCAAACCACCAATTCCTTAAATATTACCTCGATAATCATGTAGCGATTATGGAGGGTGATGTTTCTCCCTTCAACTATTGTGAATCATATTACCTAGATTTTTAGTATTAAAAATACCGGGTAAATAGATTCAAACTAATGGGGTAAAGCATATCAATTCCCCCAATGAATAGATAGATACTACCACAAATCCCTGGGAATATTTGGAAATAACATCATCCTCCCAATCTATCAGTTGGAACCCACAACACCAGACATGGGAAGATGTTTCATAGTCTCCAAAATGGATTTCTCATAGATTACCTAATACACTTACACTAGATAGGCCCGACCAGTGTAAGAAAACTCTACCCATGTAATGTAAAGATATATTTTCCCTATAGACCATGATCTGTCGAATTCCTGCATATTCTACAAAGTAGGGATGGATTGTGGGAATTCATCCCATCATCATTACTTTGATATCAAAGGTGGATCTCATGGTCAAAAACCATGTTTAATTGGTTCATCATCACTCATCAATAAAGTTTCCATAGAGCAGGATCCCCTCATCCAAGATTCTTCCCCTACTATGGAAAAATCCAAAACTGTTTCTGGATCCATAGTTTCAAAATAATATCCTCCTTACTTTGACTTGTGTATCTTAGAAGATGAATAATATTTTAATGATGCCCCTCCTTTTTTCAAAGAGGATATCTCCACCACTACTGATGAGTTGAAACTACTAAACCACGGTACTAGGGAATATATCATGTTGACACTGATCAGAGAATCTGTGTTGATAGAGGTACCACACCAGTATATGTCCTTCCTGAAACAACATTGTGATGTGTTTTCCTGGAGCTATAATGAGATTTTGGGGCTCAATTACTATATTTTCTCCATCTACTTGGACTGTTTTTGTGTCTCCATGCATTAAAATAGCCTCCTAGAGAGATTAACCCTTCTTACAGGGCCATGGTCAAGGGTGAAGTTGACAATATTATTAAATACAACATAAAATAAGAGGTCCAGTACCCCATGTTTCAAGAAAACATTGTCTCAGTTAGAAATAATAATGGGCATAACATAGTCTAAACAAACTTCTTATACCTCAATCTGCATTTTCTGAAGGATGACATTCCCCTTCTCATGAAAGTGTTGTTGATTGATTCTACGACTATTTTCAAGTCCATTTCCTTCATGGATTTATATTCAATGTATAGTTATATTCAGATGTACCCTAAAGACGATGAGGTAAGTACCTCCTAGGCACCCTAGGGGACTTTTTATATCAGTTGATTCCTTTTTGTTTGAATAATTATTTAGATACTTGCTACCATTCCATGCGCCATATCTTCAAGCTTCTCTTTGGGACATTGTTAGAGTGTTATGTGGATGATTTGGGGGTCATGTAAACTAATGTAAGGATAATCTCAAATACATTAAGAAGGCGTTTTCCTTTATCTCCTCTAATCTCTTGAAGATGAACCCAATAAAGTGTGTGTTTAGGGTTACATCTGGAAGTTTTCTCATCTTTTTCATCAGATAGGAATCAAGATCAACCCCAACAAAATCATGGATATCAACCAAATACCTCCTCCATGTAACCTCCATGAGTTAAGAGGCATTCATGGCCATATATCATATATTTGATGACTTATTGAAAATCGGGTCGTAAAGTGTAAGCCAATTTTTGAGGATCTTGAAGAAAGGTTTCATTTACCAGTGGGATATTGACTTTTAGACTTCTTTTGGGTACATTAATCGATATCTACTACAACCTATGTTCCTAGTTCCACCCATCCCATGAAAGCCTATGGTCTTTAATGTGACCACCCTTGAATGGTGCCTTGGTGATCTTCTAGCCCATAAGATCAATGAAGGCATAAATAATGACATATATTATAACAGTTGCATGATCCTCAATAAAGAAACCAAATACTCCCACTACTAGAAAAAAGGCCTTTAACAATTATGGTCCTTATCAATGCTAGAAAAAAGTGCTGATAAAGGTAACCTTTATCAGTGCTAAAAAATGTAGATAAATTTTTACCTTTTACCAGTTCATCCTTTAGCACTAATAATGTGTTACCTTTATTAGTGCTTTATTTTTAGCACTGCTAAAGGGTACCCTTTATCAGCACTTTATTTTTTAGTGCTGATAAAGTGTAACCTTTATCAGTACTTTGCTTTTATTGGTGATAAAGAGTACCATTTATCATCACATTTTTAGTGTTGATAAAGGTTGAAATTAAATGATATAATTAAATAAATAAAAAATAAAAATGAGTTTATCAAAACAATTATTACAAATTTTATTATTTGAATAATTAATAATAAAAATGAATAAATTGATTATACTATATATAAATTATTAATACTAATAAATAGTATATATTAAATATTTAGATATATAAAATATGAAATTTAAACAAATTTAAAATTTAAAATAAATAAATTGAAAAAATATTAAACATTTTATTAATTAGATAATTATTTATAATGTTAATAAATATTTTATATTATATATATCGAAATATATGAATGTATATAAATATTATTTATATAATAAAAAATATTTATGTTTTACATTAAATGGTCATATATATTTAGTGAATAATGGTTTATAATTAAAAATTAATATGAATTAAAAATACTAACTAATTGTATAGGTAATGGACATAATTGAGTGTCATTTGACTATTCAATTTAAAATAGATCAAATATTTATTTTATTTATTTCACATAGACATAATTAATTTATTTTTATATACAACGCACAAACACAAAACTTATCCACTTTTTCAATATTGCTAAAGTGTACTGATTTTTAATTTATTCAATTTCACTCATTTTTAACACAATTGCCCTTAATATTAGATATTCATTAATAATGTTAAAAATATATTTGTAAAAAATATTTATAAACAAATATATTTGTAAAAAAATATTTTTTAAAAAATACATTTGTAAAAAATATTTATAAATAAGTGTTTCTATAAAAAGTTATTTATAAATAAATATTTTTAAAAATGTGCATTTACTATATTTATACATTTATATATTTTTAATTATAAATAAATAAATATTTTATGTAAAATTATTTCTATAATTATAAATAAAAAATTATATATTTAAATAATTATTAAATTTATAATAAATTTATTTAAATAATGTATATATTTACTATATTTATATTTATATTTATTTATTATAAATATATATAATTATATAGATATATATGATTATATAAATATTATTTTTCAAAAATATTTACATAATTATAAATAAATAATTATATATTTAAATAATTATAGAATTATAATAAATATATTTATATAAATAATATATTTACAATATCTTTATTTATATATATATATATATTAAATATATATATATATTAATTACAATTATAATTATAATTATAAATCCTTTATCAGCGCTTAAGTAATAAGCACTGGTAATAGGATTATTTATCAAATCTTTTTTAGTGCGGAAAAGGATAGATCATTATCAACATTTTTTTAGCACTGATAAACCTCTATCTTTATTAGTAATAAAAAAGTGCCAATAAGTAATCCACTTATCAACATTTATTTCTTAAGTGATGATAAAAGTTATCTTTATCAGTGCTTTTTGGGAAGCATTGATAAATGTGTCCCGATCTTTTTTAAAAACTCTAACTAGTCATCAACCCGTCATGATATCAAAAGCTTTTTATAGAAGCCAATAAATGTCAACACTCCTCCTTGGTGAAATAAAGCTTTAATCAAAGATCAAATCAAGGATCAAATCAAGGATTAAACAAATCCAAGGATCAAATTGATGGCTCAATCCATTTAAGGGTCGAATGGATGCAAGTTTTTACCGTAACTCTTTCTCTAAATTATTTCGAATGTATCTCTTTCTATACATTTTATTGTGGAAATCAGGGTGTAAAACATCAATGGTTCTGGTTGTGGTGTGTGTTGTTTTGAAACTATGAGTGTGGTGAGTTATCCATTTTGGATATTTTCCATGGATATTGTCTAGTTTGATGCATTAAATTTTTAGAGTTTGAAACACCTATACTGTGAGCCTTCCCAGCTTCATTCCTAGGTCATACAAGCATATCCTTCTTAATTATAGGTTTCATTTAATGTGGGGGATTTGTGAGATTATCTTATTTTATGTGAATGTTTGGATGAATCGTGATTTATTTTCATTGGATAAATAGTGGAATTAACCATATTGTAGAAGTACCATCCATTTTTACCTCTTCAATATAATTTTGTATGTATCAATTTACATGATGGTGGTTAAGTAGCCTATGAGACTACTTCCTATCATATTAAACTGAATATTTATTTTCATGTTTTTGTAGTAGATTCTTTATATGGGGAGTTATTTTTTATAGATCTATTAATTTTCTGATTCGAGTTAGATTTATGAGTAAATTAAGGGTATTCCACTTAGGAAATGTGACGTCATGGGAGTTATTCCTTTTTGGTAGATACTAGTGTTTACGGGATATATATTGCAAGGTTTTTTGTGTTTTCTCCCTTTTTTGTGATATATCTTGTTTATGTGTATTATTTCTTTATAACAACTTCTTTATGGACCTACCTATAGTCTCGAGGATATGGGTCAATGTGTATTAGATGGCCTCTCTTCCTTCAGATTGGTAGATCTGATGTGATGACCTCCCTATAATCCTTGGGATGGGTCGGTGTGGTGATATTACATCCCAAGAGTCTTGATATAGATTCAAATAATTGTTATACCATTAATACTAAATTTAATAGTCTCTTAGGTTGATACATCACTTGTTCCAAAAAAATAGAATGGAGGTTATCAAATTCTATATATTAGAAATTATTGTTAGGTATTCATCATTTTAGGTTTATATTTATTGGTTCCACCCCTATGAATATTTTATTACAATCAATTTATCTGAAAAAACTCTTTATTTATAAATTTTTTTTATCAATACATTTTTATATCTTCAAGTTGATTATATGAAAGTTTATTATTCTTTTTTATCATATTAGGTTTTCTTATTAATCCTTAATTTTCTATATTATATATTAATTTTTTTAGGGTATTTATGAATGGTTTGATGTGTTTCAAACAATAGTTATTATTTCAATTTGTTTTTTGAGACTCATCCCCCATCTCTTTTATAGAAAGTTTTCATCCTCATCATCTTCATCTATTAAAAAGTTATTATTCCAATTTGTTTCTTGAGACTCATCCTCCATCTCTTTAATGTTTCTTTTACTACTCTGATATTTATTCATCCCATGGATGAAAAATACTTATATTATTTCAATAAATATATGTTCATGTCTACAAGATATGGAGGATGTGTGTAAAATAATAAAATGCAATGATAAATGTCTAAGAGATGATTTGATGAGGATAAAAGTTTTCTATAACTAAAACCTTTGAATTAATTCATAGGATAACACCTATCATAGTGGAGTAATTCTTTTCTTAAATTCAATTACTCGTTTTCTTTAAACCATACATAAATTATTTGAAACAGATAGATATTGGGTTTCCTTTATTCGAATTGCCTATAACTGTCACCTTTGATAATGAATATCTTGTATGTATTTATTAATTTGTTGTAAAAAATTAGTATTTTCTTAACCCAATGATATGTATATGAATTGAAAATGGTTTTAAAATAATATTTTGACAAAATAGTATGAATATGGATTTAAATAGTTCATCAATATTTGAATAGAGCATTCATATGACCCTTCTCAAATCCTTTGTCTATGTTTACATTATTGTTATTCAAGAAAAATAACTATGGGGGAGTTGGAAGAACATTTTATTTTTCATGTAATAGATCAGAGCTAGAAATGTTGGACTAAACATGGGAAAAACATATTGTGGACACTAATTCGGATGATACTGCGGTTTATGGATCATTTGATAGGAATACCTGTGTAAATGATGATGGATATTTCAAGGAAGAAATTACAATGAAAATTAAAGAATACCATTGTGATTTTCAAAAGTTGTTTAAGAAGTTATATAGTTATGACAAGAGACTATTGTATATTGTTTGTACTAAATACAAAACATTTTTAGTTGTATTGAAGTTATATAATTTGAAATATGGAAGCAGATGGAGTGACACCAGCTTTAGAGAACTACATGGTCTCCTAAATGATGTCCTACTAGAATAAAATGAACTACCATGTCAAAAATATGATTTTAAATTAATGTTTCATTCATTTTACATGATCTATAAATAAATACATTCTTGAACAAATTATTTCATATTGTTTCTCATGGATTACGAATCACACATAAAATACCCTATATGTGGCGCAGATTGATACAAGAAAAAATTCCTTCAAAAAAATTGGTAATTTCCCATCATTACATGGTTTAGAAGACTATATAGATGTGAGGAAACCGTGATACAATTGGCATGACATGCAGATACAAGAATTAAATATGGGAACCTATGTCATCCAGCTGATTCTTCTTAGTGGAATAAATGTTATTATGAGTTTCCTGATTTTGGAAATGAGCCACGAAAATTTAGTCTTACGCTATCTATATATGGAATAAATCCTTTAGGTTTATATAGTAGTACACACAGTACATATCCCTTCATGTTGGGAAATTATAAATTTCCACCATGGTTATACATGAACTGAAAATACATTATGTTTTCACTACTTATATCTGGACTAAAGCAACATGGTAATGATATTGATGTTTATTTGGATCCATGGATCAAATAACTAAAATTGATGCGATATACATGTGTTACAATGTATGATTCTCCTATAAGTGAAGAATTCACATTAATTTCCGTGTTATATAGGATAATAAATGACTTACCTACTTAGGGAAATTTATCAGTCTATAACATTAAAGGAATTTTGGGGTTCCCCATTTGTGAAAAACACACATACTCAGTTTGGTTGAAACATTCCTAGAAGACTGTGTTTTTTGTACATTGGATATTTTTACCTCGATGACATAAATACTAATCCGGAATGATAGTATTCAATGGGAATATGAAACAAGGTACAACACCGTCTCTAGTAATGGGTGATCAACTTTACAATATATTAAAATATATTAGTACTATTGTCGTTAAAAAATTTTAAAAAACCTTACAAAATCACATTAGAAGAAGAGATAAAGTTTATTTGAATTGCCATTTTGTAATTTTTGGTATTTCATATTTTTTATTGATGTCATGCATATAAAAAAATGTATTTGATTTTTTTATTGGTACATTACTAAATATTCATAAAAAATGAAAGATAGCATCAAGGCTATCTTGGAATTGATTAAAATGGGGATAAGGGGAGAGTTGGCACCATTGAAGGGTAAAAGGAGTAATTTTCTTCCACCAACAGCTTACACTATATCCAGATAGCAAAAATTAAAATTTTTCAATTTTTTTAATAGTGTAAACTCTCCACAGGGGTATTAATCAAATATAAAGAATATGATTTCAATGACTAATTTGATGTTACAAGGACTAAAACCATACGGCTTTCATGTTTTGATGCAAGATGTGATTCTTGTTACTTTATGTTGCATTCTTCCTAAAAATGTATAGCATACATTAACCGAAATATGCTTCTTTTTCAAACCCATATTCAGTAATTATATAGACTCGGTGAAGTTTCCCATCATGAATAAGGAGGTTGCAGTAATATTATGTTAATTAGAGATGTTCTTCCTGACATCATTCTTTAAAATAATGGTCCACTTGACTGTTCACTTGGTTAGAGAGGTTCAAATATGTGGTCATGTTCATTACATATGGATGTACCCCATTGAACGGTATATGAATATTTTGAAAGGGTATTTCAAGAATTGAAGGCAGCCAGACGGTTGTATTGAAGAATTATATGTTATTGAAAAAGATATTGATTTTTATACCAGTTACCTATCAGAATTGATAGCATCAGTCTCCCAATGTCTTGTCATAGTGAACACCTTATCGGTGACTGTATTTCCAGAATATATTTTGTTATAATTACATTGATAGAGTAGGATAAAGTAGAAAATTACATTTTACATAATAGTAAATCTATTGATCCATATGTTGAAGCCTAAAGATAAATTCTAGGATATTTTAATCCATAAAGGGATGAAGACTGGATATCAAATACACACAATAAATTGTTTATAACATCTTTCCAAGATCAAATTTAATGTATTTATCTAAAAATATGAATTCAATTGTCGAAATAATTCAATGGTTGTCTAGGGGACCAAATGAAAATATTATATCTTACATTGGTTTTGTAATCAATGGTTATACGTTCTATAAAAAAGAACACGATGACTGTAGTATAATGAACAAAAAGGTGTTAGTCTTATGGATAAAGAGATGAAAATGTCTAGTTACAAGGATAGAAATCCAATATATGAAAATATTTCATACTTTGACAATATTGAACAGATATATGATTTAGATTATACAGCATTTCAAGTTCCTATTTTCTGTTGCAAATGAGTTGAAAATATTAGTGTAGTGAATGTTGATGAAATGGGATTCATGAAGGTGAATTTTACTATGGAAGGGAAAATATACGATCCATTCATAATGGAATCAAAAATAGTGAAATTATTTTATTTCTCAGATCCCATATATAATAATTGGTTGATTGTCCTGCTAGTGACTAAAACAAATGTCGAGTCAGATGAAAATTAAATTGATGTTGACCCTTTCATTGGGAGATAACAATTAGTTTGTGTCAGTACCAATGTAGAAAATAACTTTTACATTATAATGAAACACAAAGATGGTATTTTGATTCTATATAGAGGAACTAAATCCCCAAAACCCTTAAGAAAATAAAGATAATTCAATGAGAAGGTAAAAGTTTTTTTAATATACTATGTTTTTCTTCATAACATTATATATTCTCTACTCTATTAACATAATCTTAATTAAATGTTTGACTACTCATGAAAACAATTTATTTTTTACATGATGATATTTCTAATCCCTTGGAAGAACAAACTATAATGAAGGAAACCCTTTGGAAAGATGTAAAGGTAATGTTATGATATACATTCTCAATTTAACAGAAAAATTATATAATGGAATTTTAATTTAATTTTAACTATTACTTGAAGAGTTTGTTAATTTTAGAATATTTATATCTATTTATCATGAATTTTCAGAAAGATCCATAATATTGTCTCTACTCAATCATAGAGGTAATATTGATGTTTTCATAGTAATATAATTGTGCATATAATTAATGTGTTGTTTCATATTTATGTTTAATTTATTTATTATTAGTATTATACACATAATAATTTCTTCTTATATAGGTGTATTATTTTGTTTGATTTGGTGTGGTATTTCCATATTTTATGACTTTCTGCATCAAAACTTTCACAGACTTCTTCTCCCTCAAAAATTTTTCACCATTGCAGTGTTGCATTTACCACTTTCTTTCAAGTTCCCTCCACTACTCAGTCACAGAGGTAAGCATGATGTTTTCATAGTAAAATCATTTTCCATATAGAATTAATGTATTTTTTTATATTTATGTTGTATTTATTTCAATTTAGTATTACTCATATAATTATTTTTTCTAATACAAGTGGATTCTTTTGTTCTAGTTGGGGTGGTTTGTTCAAAGGTGCAAATGCTCATGAGATATTGGTCTTGGAGCTTACAACTAAGACAATGATAATAAGTAAATTCATCAATAATTTATAAAACCATCCAGAAGTAGTGAATTTGTACTACTTATTTAATTGATTTCTACATTATTTTACCTGCTATTTTAAGTTAATTTCCTTATCATTTTTATCAAATGCTTGTTTATTTTTTTCACAGATATTTTGAGAATTCATATTTACTCGATATTCATAGAAAAAACCTTTCTTTTTGAATTAAAAAAGATTATAGTAAGATCATATGGTCATTTTGGTGGCTTATCGTGATATAATGGTCACATGATCTTTCTTTACTCTTGTGGATTTCAACAACGAGAAAAGGTTTTTTATCTAAGAACATCGACTAAATATAAATATTTGGAATTTCAATAAATAAATAAAATGTAAATCATTGTAACATTGGTAGTTAGGATTTTTTTGAGAGTTTGGGACATGTAAAAATCTATCATACCTCAATCTGACACATGGTGGGACCAGTATGATTCCAAGTGCTTCTTTTTATTTAAAATTGAAATTAATTTTGGTAAAAATGAAAACTTACATACTCAAAACCCATAAAAATAATAATATTTTTTTAATACTTTGGAATAATAATCCATAATTCATTAGTGATGTTTCAAAATTAGACGCACCTCAATCTGATACACAATGTGTCTGGTATGACTCAAAGTGTTCGTTATCATTTTAAAATGGACATTTTAGATCAAAAACAATCATTTACTAAAAACTAACAAAGTATGCTATGAATTTGTTAGTAATTTAAGAAAAATATTCATAAGTAATTTTTTATTTATAGAAATCAGTCTCATGTCTAAGTGATACATGATGTGATCAGTATGAGTCAAAGTGCATGTTTCCATTTTAAAATGACATTTTAATAAAAAAGACAAGTGACACACTAAAAACTAATCCAACATGTTTGTATTATTTTTATACTTTATTAAAATGACCCAAATGTCATTTTAGACATATAATAATTGGTCACACCTCAATCCAACGTATGATGTGACTGGTATGACATCAAATGCATTTTTTATTTAAAATTGACACCAATTTTAGTAAAATAGGCAACTAAACTACTCAAAATTGATAAAACACATTTATATTGTTTCTATACTTTATGTAAACGATTAATAAGTCTTTTTTATGTGTGGGAATTAGCCTCACCTAAATATGATACATGATGTTCCCAGTATGACTCAAAGTGTCTATTATCAGTTTAAAATCAACATTTTAGATAAAAAACTTCACTCACAGAAAACCAATAAAAAAATCTCATATTTTATTGTTAATTTATGTTAATGATTAATAAGTCATTTTTTCGTGTATTAATTAGTCTCACGTCAAACTAATATATTATGTGATCGATATGAGTCAAAGTATATGTTTCCAATTTAAAATAACATTTTAGTAAAAAATACATGTGACATACTCAAAACTAATAAAACGAATTTATATGGGTTTGATACTTTATTAAAATTATCCATAAGTCATTTAATATGTGTATGAATTCTCCACACCTCAACCTGATGAACATTTTGAATGGTATAGCCCGAAGTGCATCTTTTTATTTAGAATTGTCATCAATTTTAGTAAAATGGAAAACATACAAACTCAAAATCAAGAAAACAAACTAGATTTGTTTTTATACTTTATGGAAATGATCCATAATTCAATTTTTATGTGTATAAATCATCCAAACCATAATCTGATACATGATGTGCTCGGTATGACTCAAAGTGTACATTATCAGTTTAAAATCAACATTTTAGATCAAACATTTTCACCCACTAAAAACTAATCAAATGGGATCATATTTTCTTAATAATTTAGGGAAAGAATTATTAATTAAGTTGTGAAATGTAGGAATTATTCTCATGTAAAATGGATAAATGATGTTATTGTATGATTCAAAGTATGTGTTTCTAATTTAAAATTACATTTTAGTAAAAAAATAGTGATATACTCAAAACCAATAAAATGAGTTAAGATTGTTTTTATAGTTTAGGTAAATTGTACATAATTCTTTTTAGATTCTAAAGAATCATATTCACCTCAATATGACATACATTGTGACAGATATGACCTCAAGTGTGTCATTTCATTTAAAATTGACATCAATTTTTGTAAAATGGAGAAGTAACCTAATCAAAATCAAAAAAACACATTTAGATTATTTTTATAATTTGGGTAAACAATATATAAGCCATTTTTGATGTGTATAAATCATTAATACCTCATTATGATACACGATGTTCCTAGTATGACTCAAAGTGTATGTTATTAGTTTAAAACTGACATTTTAGTTAAAAAACTTCCACTCACTAAAAACTGATAAGACATGCTTGGATTTTATTTATAATTTAGTAAAAGGAATAATAAGTCATTTCTGATGTGGTGGAAATGGTCTCATGTAAAACCAATACACGATGTGATCGGTATAAGTCAAAGTGCATGTTTTTAGTTTATAATTACATTTTAGTAAAATAGAAACATGACATACTCAAACCCAATAAAATGCAATATGATTGTTTTGATGTCGTGGTAAAATTATTCATATGTCATTTGAGATGTTTTGGAATTGGATGAAACTTAATATGACACACGGTGTGATCAGTATGACTCCAAGTGCATCTTTTTATTTAAAATTGATATCAATTTTAGTAAAATAGACAACTAGACTACTCAAACCTGATCAAATGCATTCATATTATTTTGATACCTTAGGAAAATGATCCATAAGTCATTTGAGACATGTGTTAATGGGTTTCATCTCAATCTGATACATGGTGTGACTTATATGACTCCAAGTGAATCTTTTTATTTAAATTCGACATCAATTTTAGTAAAATAAACAAGTGACCTACTCAAAACTGAGAAAACATATTCTAATTGTTTTTTATACTTTATTTAAATGATACATAAGTCATTTTTGGCATTTAGGAATCAAATAAACCTCAATCTAATACACAATATTCTCGGTATGACTCAAATTGTACATTATGAGTTTAAAATTGACATTTTAGTTCAAAGAATGTCACTCACACAACCAATAGGTTATTCCCATGGGGATTTTTATTGTACTTATTTAATTAATTTTCATAGATAAAATTCTTGAATAAGAACAAGAAATGGTGTGACATGTAAAAAAACAACCACAACTCGATTTAACATGTAGTATTCCTGGTATGACTGAAATTTTAGTTTAAAATCAACACTTTCTCTTAATTTATTTCTATATATTATTACAAACATGAGAATTATTTTCTTATACAAATGAGTTATTTTTTTGAGAAGGAATGGTTTTTTAGGAAATAATATGAGTTAGGGCTAGGATCAAAAAATTATGTAACATTGTTTTTTTAATGTATATAATAATGTTTACTTATGTAATTGTATAAAACAATATTGAAAATTCCTATAATATAGTATTATTTTTCTTGAATTTTTTTTTTAAATTTTATTTCATTTTAATTATGTATTAGTAATTTATTTATTTTTTATATCTGGTGGTGTTTTTGGTGTTGCCATTTTTTGTTACAGCACACTGAACTAGTGATGTAGTGTGTTGTTACAGCACACTGTAGTATAACCCTTTATCAAAGCTTTTCAAATAGCTGATATATTCATCATTAATCAGTTCTTTTTAAATTTTTGATAAATGTGTAATTTATCAAGTATTTTAAAAAGGTGATAAATTTACTCTTTATCAGTGCTAAATAAAATCATTGATAAATGGGTCCTTTATTAGTGATAAAAATAGATGATAAAGGATCATTTTTCAGTGATTTCTTATCATTGATAAAGGAACCATTTATCAGCACTTTTAGTGATTATAAAGGTCAAAAAATTCAAATCTCTATATGGTTATTAGTACTTCTCTAACAATATTAAGGGAAATTTTTAGTGTTATTAAAGGACTATTTTTTAGTAGATCCCCATTAAGAAAATATTTTACGAACTGGTCTTTATAGTCAAGAAGTTTTGGAATTACTTACAGCACCAAAAGATACAACTAGTTTCTTGACATGACTCACTTAATTATATTCTCAATGTCCCCATATTGAAAAATATATAGGCTCATTAGGTATTAATCCTCCAATATTTTGACCACATGTTTGTCCCACAAAAAGATGTCAAATTCTAGGCACTAGCGGACATTCTGTTCACACATCCGACTCTTGAGGAATTTCCCATGGATGTTGACTACCTAGATGAATCAATTTTATTTGTAGATAAGGATAAATCATGTTGGAAAATTCATTTTTATGGTGCCTCTTGGATTATAATCAATATGAGGCTCAACAATCCCAAAATCAACAGGGTAGGCCTAGGTATTGTCTTCATCATGCATGCATAGGCCATCTTAACATAATCATTCCTATTTTTATATGGATTCACTAATAATGAAAATAAGTATCAACCTCTTATTTCTAGTCTTGACTCATCCCTTGAGATTGATGTCCCCTATTTTCATGTGGAGGGAGAATCTAAACCA
Source organism: Viscum album (assembly GCA_963277665.1). NCBI lineage: Eukaryota > Viridiplantae > Streptophyta > Magnoliopsida > Santalales > Viscaceae > Viscum > Viscum album. Next base: position 137,180,405 of record OY728162.1, read on the forward strand.
TCCATCAATAAAATAAATGGTGACTATGTCATCAAAAAGTAAGAACTTATACCCCCTCAAAAATATACTCATTAGCTATTGGCCTAGTTACCTTTTGAGATGAAGGTGATTCACGTTCCTTAGTCACAAAATAGCAGAGTCGACACCCTAGAAATCCTGGATGCATCCCAAGAATATCTTGATCATGATAACTTGGTTGTTCCTATGGAACATCAGAGGGTCATTTCCCCAGCCACTTTAGAATATGAAAACCAATATGTAAATCAATTGGTTGTCATTACTTCTTCACCAATGCCATAAAATTCCCACATAGTCAAGTAAATTCATTTTTTTATTAATCCCTAAATTGAGTATCTATGGTATGACACTCTCCCACTAGGTCAAGATGAGTGGGAGATAATATTCTAGTGTGCGACTCAATTCACCCTCCTAAGTGGTTCTAACCTTTAGCAGACTTGCTATAGGCATAGGTTCGATGGAATTCTTCTCGGTTGAATCCAATGGTATGAGATACCTTAATTCATGTAAGAGTTTCATGTTGGATCTCATGGATCCCATCAATGTGGATTGAATATCTCCCACAAAATTTGTAGTATGGGTTACTTTTGGCCTTGTATGGTTGATGTCTATATTGAATTCACCAAGAGGTGTCATGTGTTCCCAATCCATTCCATTTTTGTGCACCAACCTCTAGAATTCCTCTAGACCACTAAATATGATTAACCATTTTTAGTTTTGGGAATCAACATTGTATTTCTATACCAACCAAAAATAACTCAAAATTTTTTGTTCATTATTACCATAATTAACTTTTTCTCAAAACGTGAAGAAGTTATTCACCTCAAATACTTGAAAACTCGAACCATGATTGAGTTCATGAACTCCTACATCATTCATGGGTTTGGAGTTCCTCTCACTATTCTTAGGAAAAATGAAACTAAATTTCAAGCTATGAAGCTAAAGAAAGTTTATGCCAGGTATAATATCTGGTCTAACTACACTCTTTTTTATCATTATTAGTAAAATGGATTGATTGAGGTGTTCAATAAAACCCTATCTAACATTATGCAATAGATGGTGGGATAGAAAAAAATGTTTTTCCCAATAAAATCCCTAATTATTTCTTGGATTATCAAATTATGACTTGAAACTCCACCTAGAAGAACCCATACTTTATATTTTATTTAATAGAGGCAATTTTACCTATATATTTTTAGTTTTAATCTCTTTGAATGACAATTTAAAACTATAAGACATTATAAAAAATATAGGAAGACCATCTATCTAAGTTTTAATTCCTTATGGAAAATTGGATTCGAGCATTGTATTATTTTGATATGGAAAAAAACAAGGTAGTGCCATCATTAAATGTGAAGATACTCCTCTTCTCCTTCCTTTAAGGTGACATGGTATAAGCTCCCAAGATGACAGTGATACCCGATAAGAAACCATTGATGCTAGAACCCAAATATGAATGACCTTATTCTATACATAAGGTCTACTCAAATGGTGTATATTGATCAATCACTATGGATTAGGAGAACATCACACCTCCTTCCAATGACATGCTTCTCAAGGGATACATCACATGATCTACCATGTTCTAAGCTCTATGTCCATAAACAATTAGTATTCATGGTCTAATTTATTTTCCCTTAAACTAATAGATTCTCCCATAGTCTAATTTGTATGAATTTAAAATATAATTCCTAAAATCCACATCACAATATTTTAAACTATTGATTTTCCCTATTTGACAAACATGGGATTCCTCAAATAAAAAATTTTAGATAACCAAAACAACATCCTCACTATATGATGTTATACTATAGCCTCACCCTATGTGATAAAAAAATGATTCCTCATAAAATAAGAATGATATGACCTCATGTACTAATAAAATTATGTGAAGCTACATGATGCCAATATAACTCACTATAGAGGGTACCACGCACTGGTATTGGTATCCTACCATGTCATATTCCATAACTAAGTGTTGATTAATTCCCTATGCATGAGATATGTAATGCCGCCCATACCTATTTATCTTTGGGCCTAGCCAAAATTTACCTTTCCCAAATTTAGTTTATATTCAACATTAATAACTTCAGGACCTATTATATGGGCATCCTCATCATTTTTATTCCCCATTCATATTTCTTGGACCATTAGTGGATTGAGATGCCCTCATGACCTGAAATGTGGAAGAAAGAATGGGAATCTCAATGTGTATACCCTGAACACAATGTTGGAGAATATGATGTTAAACAATAACCATATCCTATGAAATGGGCATGGGATTACATGTGAAATAAATTTGGGATTCCTCATATGAAAAATGTAAGATGACCAAAAACCAAAAACCTCTGTATACGATGATAAACTATATCCTTACCTTGTGTAATACACATAGGATGCCTCATGAAATAAGTATGAGATGAATCTATTTCACCATCAAAAAATGATAAACTGCATGATACCCCTGTACCTCATCTAAAAGGGTACCACCCACCCTTTGTTAGTCTCCTACCATGTCATGTTTCAAAACTACATGCTACTTGATTCCTTATTTTGCAGGTTATGTTGAGATTCCCAAATCTTATATCTGGGTCATATCCCTACCACTAACTCATTTTGGGGTCTTTCCCTTTGGAGTATGGATTAATATTTACCTTATATTATGCTCATCCAGTGCATTCCATCACATAGAAGAATAGATCCTAGAGAATTTAACTTCCCCTGGTACATTCCCCACTACCACCTTTACCTTATTATTATTTTGACCTGGATCCTCATCATCCTCTCAATTTGAATAGGCCCCCTAAAGGAAATTGTATCTTGAAAAACTAACTCACCTACCAACCTTGGAACAATCCTTAAAGTATCTTCGAAAAAATTTGAAGATCTATTATTTTGAATATGTTCAACAATGGATCCCACCTATGATTTCCCTATACAAGACCGGTGTGGTTGTGGGACCTTTGTTTCAAACATGGTCAATAATAGTTCCCTAACCATCATTCATCCCCCTTTACAATCCAAGTCTTAGAAGTTATTATTTTCCTTCATCCTAGTCCAGGATATATGTCCAAAAACAAGAAACACATGTTTGACAGGCATAACCTTAAACTGCCCCATGAAAGAGCCACATATGTCTATCAATTTAAAAACTCGTAGAGGTTACCTAAGAGAAATTAAGACTTTAGTCTACCTAGTCATTCTCAAGACTTGAGAACAAATGTGGGTGTAAATAAAATTTAGAAAGAAAGTGGGACCCACCATGAGCCACGGAAAACAAGGTCATGCTCACTAGACCCACTAGTATTGGAAAAGGTTAGGTCCAAACCTTTACTCCTTCCTCCATTCACATTGGTTCGTATTTCTTAGTCACATAAAATTAAACTATACTACTTGTATCATAAACATACGATTCTAAACTATGTGCAATTATAGTTAAATATATATAACCTTAAAACTATAGTAATGATGCCCTTAATATATGATATTAAACTATGTGTTCAATTTCATTGCAGCAATACATTAAATTCCACACCCTTTATCCTTATTGTACGATGTAAAACAGAAAAGCATCTTAGGATCTCTCCTAATAACCACTTTTCCCCCTTTTTCTAAAGTCACCTACTACACCATTCGAGTTCCTTGATAGTCACTTGGAATCCAATATGATACTTCCCTTGGAAGATGAGTCTGGTCTTTGTTCAGACCAATACACCCCCCAAGGTTCTCATAACCATGGTGGTGTAATCCCTAGAGTGTTAAAATTCATAAAAACATTCTCTCAATTCATCCCAATGCTTTATACCTTAATTGGTTTTGATAAACATCAAAATGATCCCATCACAATAATAGGTTCCTAAACACACTACATAACCTACCATCCTGGTCACACACTCTGGAAGACTTATGAAGACATTTTGACAAGTCCTATGTTTTGAACATAGTCAATGGACGAACCTAATTTTGTTGTCCCGGTCCTCGATGAAATTATTGTTAAATTATTGTTTCGAACATGGTTATAAGTCATCTTATGTCTTCCTATCACTCTTTTTTCTAAATACTAGATGTATTTATTCACGACCTTCATCTTCCATCTGTTTGGGAAGAATTCAATGCATGTGGAATTACTCCATTCATCGACCTGCGCATGTTGACAAAGAAAGTTGGTTCTAAAGAGAGTCTGACTCTCCAACCAAACCTTTCTTAGTCAGGACACTCCCAATTTTTCAATAATTAATCCATACCTCAAGTTTTTATCCCCTATTTTGAACTCTCATATAAGTGATCAATATTTTGTTTTCCCCTTATTTTCCATAGCAAACATGACTCATGTCTTCTTGTGGATTAATTTTTTATTATCTCATTATTATGATCAAGTTTTTGTAATCATAAAAATGTATTAATATAGAGAATTTAAAAAAAAATCAATGGTTTGGGGAGGTTAATCCACAAGTTTAAGCCTCTATATTATTTTAACCCAAGGAAAGACCAACAAGCTTCATCCTAGGAAAATGATTACTCTAAAACTACCATCCATTGTTGGGAAACCTCTAGGTTCTACTACTAATTATCTATCCCAAATTGTTTATCCTCAACAGCTGGGTGAACCTCGTCAGCTTGAACTCACACCCAATCTTGCTCAGCTTAGAACTCAACTGCTGGAGATACATCCCATGTGGCCCTAGCCTAAGACTCGGCCAACTGTGATGTTAGTTGGATTATTTTATCCACTTAATAATTTGAAATGGATTAATATTGTTTCACCTACCCCTCCAATTTATCACCTATATCTCATATTCCTGGATAAATTTTGTTTCATCTAACTTCTCCTCATGCCAAGTGACATGGATCTCCTTCCACTCCACTCGGATCTATTTGGTGAGAAAGTTCTAGTTCATAGAATGAATATCGCATGAGTCTACATTTCATATCATTGGGATCACAAGAAAATGATGGAGAGGCCCCATCCATCTTATTTGATCAACCCACATATTATAGGTGATGATGTTCTACATACTCTCCCAAGATCTACACTAGGCTATCTGATTCTCCTAAGCCATGTTAGAGCCAGAGTCCTCAAAGTCCATGGGAGGAATAGGCTCATATTTAGGGAAGGCTTATAATACACCTTTTTCATGGTAATCCATGGGAATCTTTTTAGATGGACTAAGCTCTAAGTCTATAAAAAAATTTCCTGAGTTTATCTCTCCATTAACTGCTTCAACCACTACCTATTCAATAATATGTGGGGTAGGACTAGATATCAAAGCCTCCTCAACCATATCTATAAGCGGAATACTCTCGACCACCTCTATTAATGCCTTCGTACCAGTAGTCACCTCCTACAGAACCTCTATGGTTGGCTCAACCAACACAGTTTTCTCAACCACTTCCATCAATGTAATGGTCTCAACCACCTTTTCTGAGCCCAAATTTTCAACAACCATATTCTGTAATGCCTCTAAAATGGAAGAACCATCCATGGTCTCCTCAACCACGACCACTAAAGGAAAAAACCTCTATCACCCCCATGGAGGCTATAGTATTGGTAATCACCACCTCAGTTGTAGGCCTAGCTGATCCAAGCATTGACACTGGTTATTGATCCCCCAAAAAAGTTTTGATGACCATTTAAGGTATAAGGTTAGTCGATAGGAACTTGTGAGAGGCAAAATAAAAAGGGGTTAAAATAGATAAAAAATAAAAGGGTCTTAAGGACCGTCAAACAACTTAGTAATATTCACTGAGATCTTCCCATTAGTGCCACCTCACAAACAGTTGGTTGGATGCATGTGACCATAACATCAAGGGGGACGTCTCATGCTTTCCAGTCCAAATGTTAGGGATCATTCATCATCCACTGGAGGTTTATAATGAACCTACCCTTTATCTTTGTGTACTGGTTCCTTCACAAGTGAAAAATGAGTTAGTCAAAAATCTTAAAGGTTTGGAAATGGTCAAGGAATACAAAATCAAAAAAATTACCTAGTCAGCTCTAGAAACTCCTTCCCTAGGGGAGACTAGGAAGGAATCCCTCCCCATGAATTCCTCTTATTCTAATTTGTTACCCCTAGCCAGACCCAATCCCAATTGACCCACTAGAATATCCATAGGGAAAATTATTCCCAGTGATGCCTTCACCAAGTTTTGTAGGGGACGTGCGATGTTGTGAGAGTGGACCTGGTCTTCCAACTCGATAATATATTGAACTACCACATCTAGAGGTGAATAGAAGACTTCACCCGCATGGTCCATCCTAGTAATTTTTAATAAATAATCATTAAAATGCATCCATATCCCATAGAGATATGTGACTTTTCTATGGATTCCCCATCTCTCCTAGACATCGGGGAAAATAGCATCACTAGGGATAATCAAGAGGCATAGGTGCTTCTCTAGATCCTAGACTTATTCCCTAAAAACTCCCAATAGGTTCCACCATCATCTTGGGACCATTTTCATAGCATTTTTAGACCTGGTGTTGCTCTTCCTACTATACCTAAAGGAGTTACAGTAGCTGAACCCCGCACTATTGGTCTACCCCTACCACCTCAACTTGCCATGTTCATTAGAGCATAACTCTAGCCGCATGGATACAATAACCCCTCTTCATCAACCACCCTTGTGAACCTATGACTTATTATTTCCCTAGGATAAACACTTTACATTTTAATTCAGATTTTTTTAAGAGTTCATACATATCATTTACTATCGGCAACTCATTCCTCCCTCTATAATATTCCCACATGAACATCTGCTGTATTTTATAGATAACTTATGTATGGAGTTCATCATATTCCCTAGTGTATAACATCAAATTGAGTCACTAAATTCATTGTAATTACATAGAGGAGAGGTATGGGGTTTATAATTTACATATTTCATTAAAATCCACCTCTTCCAATAGTACTTCACCTTAGAAGTTAAATAAGTATGACCGTTTCGCCACTATCCTTGCTCTGTAATATTTTATTATCCCCATTAGAAGGGTAACATGTAGAAGATGAATTGTTCCTCTATCCTAATCCCCAATAGCATTCCAATTGGGTTCATCTTGAAAATTTTGTCTCCTAGTGATGTTCATCATTAATGGATAGAACTTGGTTCATGGAGGGGAGATTGGATTTCGGTACTAATCTCTTCTCATGTGTGAAACAACCCATCCATAAAATAAATGGATAGGCCCACACACATGGAAGGGTTCTTACTATAGATGATGTGGTGAAGCATATTCTATAGATTTTCTAACACTGGTATGACCAAGTGAATCTGAAACCCCACTACTAGAGTCACCAGCATATTGAGAGCACTTGGTTGCACCCCCATGTAAGAATTCAGAACTGGGAGCATCCACTCACATATTAGTACCTCAAAAAATCCAACAAGCTTAACTGTGGGGGCCTCAGTCTTAATGGTGTATCCTTATAGGATCCATTGGATCACATCCATAATTCTCCAATACGAGTGCTCCTTTCCTTGTTAATATTCCTTCTGTCACTGGTACAACCTCCCGGGTAACATATCCATAGGATCATTTATAAAATTACAAAATATTGCTTAAAATATATTTTCTTTAATCCTTGGATTATTTTCTATCTCTCTCTCCTCTTGTGCTACACATAACATAACCCTTTATATGGATGGAACTTTCTCTTAATCCTCCCAAACATCCTCTATTGGGAGGAATTTATCATAAATTTCCCCTAAAATGGGGATCCTCGCAATCTAATAGAGATCCCAAATAATGACACATACCTCTCCATAGTGTAGGTTCAATGTGTTGGTCCCACATTTAAAACCGGTTGGAAGATCGGGTATGATGTTCAGGTGATGATAGACATGGAATTGTAAATTCCATGACACTTCGTACAAACCAATAATTTTTACCTCCACCTCAAACTCCTAACAATAAAATAATACCTAGTATACCTAGGATGAGTCATCCATAAAGTTTCTACCCTAAAACAAATCCGGATCCTCATTCCAACCATGGTGACCATCCACCATACCACCCATGAGAATGGTCTCATACTATGGGGGTCATCCAACACCTCACCATTTAAATTTTTTCAGTGGTTTCCATAGAGATTGGGTGGTGATTGATGCATGTTCTTTCAAAATGTGACCTTTTACAGATTTATTCTACTACCACAATCAGGGTGAGCTCTTGAACTGGTAGGCAGGTGTGTCCCACTCATTGTTTGTTATAAACACATCATCGCAAAGTCTAATGTCATATAATGGTGGAATCTTATATGATATATATTCTTATTATGACTCCATTAGAAACTTGGTAATATTTTCCTCACCTTAACATATTCTGAATATCTCCTTTATCATGTTTTTTCTAGGAATCTCCCCTCATCGTGCAGCAGAAGAGTCTGAACCTATGATATCCATTTTCCAAGACATTATAAATTTTCAAAAACTATTTCATGGAGTTCAAGTCATGAAGTTAGAGTTTTCAACGGTTGATAAACTTGATTTATTTATTTTTTGGAGAATTATATGTTCATAGAAGATTCAAATATTCACAAGAGGCATTGATAAAGACAATAAAATTTTCATGAAGGATTTGAGTTTCAAGAAAATAGAGAAAGGGACTGTCTTACTCAAAAATATTGTGGTACCACTTAGGACCCCCAACCCTATTTATAGTCATTGGTTCACAATGAGTTTCATAAATAGGGCTAAAAGATCTCTAATTTTTTGTGTTTTCCCCTCATAATCTAACTCTCCTCTCATGCATTTATTTCCAATCTGAGATGGGGGATTTATTGATGTTGAAAACAAACATTATGAGATATAATAAGGAATTTTCAACCATTTAAATGTGAATAAGGGTGAAAATGGAAAAAAATCACATATGGTTCTGTATTTTAAAAGTTCAAGACCTTCAAGAACAAGTGTCGCCTCACAAAGGTTTCCAAGTTGCCGTAGAAGTTGAGGTGGAAATATTGACACAACATATGTTCATTCACAGATCTTTAGATCTCATTCCAAACATCATGAAACATGTTTCCAAGGCATTATGTTTCACAAAAAATACTTATCCACCTTCAAAAAACTTATAAATACCTCCCCCATCAAAATTTTTAAAGGACGTGACCTTTTCACATCTGAAAAAGGCTCTGAATTCTAGAAACTTTGAACTTAATGAGACAAGGAAGAGATGAATGTTGGATCGAATAGTTGATATAAAAGTCTATTAGATGGAACAATACAAGAGGGGGGGTGAATTGTAGGTTTAAAAACCTTTGAGTTTTAGAAACAAAGAGATTAGTTTAAAAGATCTTAAACTAATACAAATACAAACACCCACAATTGTATTGAATGTAAAAGGTATGATGTATTGTAATACTATTGTAAAGTAAAACAATTGTATTCAAGGTGAACACAATAATCAGAGTAATACAAAAATGAATGGTTCTACCTTTAAAAGCGTATAGAACCAATTGATACAATATGTAAAAGAATGATTGTAATTGAAACAATTACAATTGAATATGTAAAAGAAGAAAGGAAACAATACAATTCCTTTCTAATACAAACAGCGGAAATGTAAAAGTAATACAATTCTTTTAACCCAAAGAGAAGGGTTATCCTTTCACCTAGGATAAAAAGGTCTGTCTCACCAACACCTTGGTGAGCCCTCGATACGATGATCGGCACGTCCGTCTGCCTATCCCCGGCAGCCCTCGATACGATGATCGGCTCGTCTGTCTGCCTATCCCCGGCAGCCCTCGATTTTGCAGGTAATCGGCACCTCTGTCTTTCAATTACTTGAAAGCCCTCGATACGATGATCGGACGCACAAGGCTGATGAGAGAAGTCACAGCGTCTCTCTCTAGAATCTTCGTAGTTCACTGAATCTCTTCGTTCATCAGTTTGCTCATCGTTGTCTTCTCAGCTTCAAATGACCTCCTATTTATAGGCCTCGGGTTCCAACGGTCATATTGCCTCCAACGGTCATATTTGAATCGACCGATGATGGTATTGAAATTCTTTTCCATCGTACCATTCAAATTTTATTTGAATCGACCGATGATGGTATTGAAATTCTTTTCCATCGTACCATTCAAATTTTTTTTGAATCGACCGATGATGGTATTGAAATTCTTTTCCATCGTATCATTCAATAATTTTTGAATCGACCGATGATAGTATTGAGATTGTTTTCCATCGTAATGTCACCAAAACCAGCAATCACCTTACGATCTTCGACAGGTATTCTTTTTCATTTTTTTTTATTATTCTTTTATTTCTAACCGTTGATCTGCTTTTCTTTAATCCTGACCGTAGAAGATCAACCGTCATATCTTTTTGCCTATAAATACACCCCTCCCCTCCCCAAACCCACATCGTTTGTCCAAGGATTTGAGGCGAAGCTCTGTTCAACCGGCTATAATCAATCGTACGATCTTCTCAATCGGCATCATCTTTATGTCTCAATCTTCTGCCAACACTCCCGCTGATATGTCTTCAAAGACCTTTACTGAGAAAGACTTTCACAGAGAAAGGTTAGTATCCCGAGAATTCTTTGATACGTACGATTCCACGATCAAGAGGATTATTTTGTTTCAAGGATGGGAACATCTATGTGTGGAAAAGCCTGATACTCAAGATCCAGTTCTGTTTGATGAAGTGTGTCAATTCTACAAAACCGTTTCTTTTGACAAGGATATGAATATTAACTTCGCTGTGTACGATAGGAAGTTATCTATGTCTGTGAAACAAGCGGCGCATTTTCTAAATGTTTCTATAGAAGGTGATGCATTCTGCCCATCTCACAAACTTCCAGAGGAAGTTGGTACTTTCAATAGAGAAAATGCTGAAAAGTCTTTGTTTGTTGTTAATGAGGGAAAGAGGAAAGTTTATCATCTTTCACCAGACAATAGGTTTGTCACTCTATGGATGAAAGGTTTCCTTGTTCCAAGGAAAGGGGATAGAGAAACCCTTAAAGTCTCTGATGTCTTTATGCTTGACTACCTTGTGAATATGAGAAAGGTAAATCTCATGGGATATATCTTTGAAACAATCAAGAATGTCAAGAAAGGAGGGATTAAATCCCAGATAATAATGTATCCGGCCATCCTCACAAAATTCATTCTTGAGAGTATGAAGTTCTGTAATATTCCTTTGAAAGGAAAACCTATGGATTTGTGGCCGTCTTTCATTAATAAGAGTACGATGAAGAAGCTGAATGTTTGTTTTGATTCGAATTCAAAACTTTTTGTCAGAGATGAAGAAGCTGAATTGCCTGAAAATCAATCGGCACCTATGCCTGCCAAGGACAATCAATCGGCCGGTGTTACTCGAAAGTCTGATCCGCAGACTAGTTCAAAGCCAAAGAAGAAGCCGAAGTACAGCAAAGAAGTTGTTGCAAAGTGGAGAAAGGACAAGGAACAGAGAAAAGAGGGTGATCCGAAGTTTGGACTTGACCCTGCTGAGGCCTTTGCAGAAAGGATAAGGGTAGAAGAAACCCTTCAAGCTGAAAAGAAAAAGAAGTCTCTTTTGAAAAGGAAGGCTCAGGACTTTGATATTTCTAAAGTCTTGAAAGCAGTTGAAGATGCTAGTGCTCAACTAACCGTGGAAGTCCATCAAGAGCCTATCGTACAGAGTTTGCCTGAGAAAGAGAAAGGGAAACAAGTGATGGAAGAAGTGGAAGAAGAAGAGGATTTTCTTTTAGAATATCTTCAAAGTTCAAAGAAGAGTAAAGAGGAATCACTTCAAAAGCTGAGCGAAGGAGTTCAACAAACTCCTCACGCCGATCAGGAAAGGTCACCGGACAGGATGTCATCTAAAGAAAAGGAAGATACTCAATCTTCTCAGACTGATAAAATTGTTGTCATCAGTGATAGAGTAGAAGAAGAAAGAAAGCAGAAAGTAAAGGCAAAAGGGAAACAGCCTGTTGTTGAATCGAGCAGATCGTATCAACTAGCATCGTACGATGATGATACTGATTCAGAGAATACAATCTCTCTCAAGAAGAGTGATTACATTGTTCATGTTTTGAGGAGAATGGAGAAAACAATTCCTTATTTCCCGAGGCTGGAAGGAAAGATTGATTTTATCACTGAAAATCAGAGAAAGAAGTTTGGATCTGTGAAAGAGTTGAGGAAGAAAGTTTTATCTGTTGAAGCCGATTTAAAAGTTCTTTCAGAAAGCTCAGCTGTTCATAAGAAGGCATGTAATAAGATGACTAAGTGGTCGTACAAAACAGAGAGCTCAATCAATGACCATGAGATTGCTATTGAAGACATAAGAAGGTTATCAAATGATCTTGCAATCGCTTTCAACAAGCTTGATAAAGAAACAGTTGAAAGGCTGAATCTTTTATCCTCTCAAAGAGCCGATGTCCCTTCAGTGAAAGACTTGCAAGAAAGAATGAATGCTTTCCAATCTGATTTTTCGAAGGTTTCATCTTTCAAAGATGAAATGGTTTTACTGAAGAAACAAAATTCTGAGTTGGCCAAGGATAACAAGACTCTGCAAAGCAGAATTGATACTCTTGAAGAGGTAATCAGAGTCCAGGAGGAAACCATCAGAAATCAAGATCAGATTTTTGCGGATCAACAAGAGCTCCTCAAAACTCAAGGTGAATCAATTTCTGAAGACAAGAAGGAGATCAAGAAGATGAAAGCTGTGCTTCATGAGCTTATAAAGAAAGAGAAGGAAAGAGGAAAATGATTGTTGTATTTGTTTCTTTTGAAACTTGTTTGTGTTGTAATAACTCTTATAAACCTCTTTTATCCATTGTCTTGTATTACTTCACTAACTCTTTCAGACAATTCGAGGTTACTCCTTTCTTTTTGTAAATCACAAAGGGGGAGAATATTTACAAAGCAAAGATTGTTTTACAAAGGGGGAGAATGCAATACAATACTCTTAAGGAAAATCTATGAATACAATCCTTGGGAAAGTCAATACCTAAGGGGGAGTTAGTTGTATTCAATTTCTTATTCAGAAGAGTTTTCAATAACTCAGGGGGAGATAAGTATTTCTTGTTTCATTTACTTTGTGTGTTTGTGCTTTCCAAAAAGGGGGAGATTGTTAAGTCAAAAGTCTTCTTTTGGCTTTTACATCATGTTTTGGAAATCACAAATATATTCTGTCATGATTTGAAAATCTCAAATGTATTCTATCATATGTTTGTAAATAACAAGTTGTGTCTATCGTATCGTACGATGACTGATCGTACCGACCAAAACGTATCGTACTGACTCTGTCAAACGTATCGTACTGACTCTGTCAAACGTATCGTACTGACTCTGTCAAACGTATCGTACTGACTCTGTCGATCGTATCGTACTGACTGTTATTCAGATGATTATTTTTTGTTTTGGTACTTTGTTAAAAAAAACTCTCTCTGCATATGAATCGTACTCATGTTTTACATTTTCTATATCTCTTATCCTAACAAAACGATGTCGTTGAGTTAGTTATATACTAATCAAAACGATGTCGTGTTTTCTGTTTCAATATGACCGTTGGAGGCAATATGACCGTTGGAACCCGAGGCCTATAAATAGGAGGTCATTTGAAGCTGAGAAGACAACGATGAGCAAACTGATGAACGAAGAGATTCAGTGAACTACGAAGATTCTAGAGAGAGACGCTGTGACTTCTCTCATCAGCCTTGTGCGTCCGATCATCGTATCGAGGGCTTTCAAGTAATTGAAAGACAGAGGTGCCGATTACCTGCAAAATCGAGGGCTGCCGGGGATAGGCAGACAGACGAGCCGATCATCGTATCGAGGGCTGCCGGGGATAGGCAGACGGACGTGCCGATCATCGTATCGAGGGCTCACCAAGGTGTTGGTGAGACAGACCTTTTTATCCTAGGTGAAAGGATAACCCTTCTCTTTGGGTTAAAAGAATTGTATTACTTTTACATTTCCGCTGTTTGTATTAGAAAGGAATTGTATTGTTTCCTTTCTTCTTTTACATATTCAATTGTAATTGTTTCAATTACAATCATTCTTTTACATATTGTATCAATTGGTTCTATACGCTTTTAAAGGTAGAACCATTCATTTTTGTATTACTCTGATTATTGTGTTCACCTTGAATACAATTGTTTTACTTTACAATAGTATTACAATACATCATACCTTTTACATTCAATACAATTGTGGGTGTTTGTATTTGTATTAGTTTAAGATCTTTTAAACTAATCTCTTTGTTTCTAAAACTCAAAGGTTTTTAAACCTACAATTCACCCCCCCTCTTGTATTGTTCCATCTAATAGACTTTTATATCAACTATTCGATCCAACAATGAATTCCCAAAGGTATCCATAATTAATTAAATATCCTATCATGGGTTCTTTATAACTTCAATCCATGGTGGATATTTCTTTCATGAATTTCCATGGCCTTTTAGTTGGAAGAAATCCATTTTCATCACTTTGTATTTAATGAGAGAATTATCCTTCTTGAAACAAAACCCATGGGAACCAAGAAATTAATCAAAGGAAGGGTCACCCAACTACAAAAAATATAAACATTCATGTGAACCATGACTTTTGTGAAACCATCATACTTTATGAACCTTCACCCTTCACAAAACCCATCCACCAATACTCTATGTGATTCCACTTTCAGTAAACACGAATTTGAAAATGTTGATTGGCTAGGGACCATGTACCCATAAAAAACATGTTCATCCACAACCCGGTACTCCATGAAACAAATATCACCAACCCTCGTGTACTCCCCCTCTTCTCCAAAAATATTCTAGAACATTACCTTTTCTTTTAGACCTAATCATTGTCACCTTGATTATTCTTTCTCTTAAGCATAAGCACGCTAAAACTAGGACCCCTTTTCCACATCACTACAATAGTTTTTATGCTTATACCACCCAAAGGTGCATGTTTAGTGGATGAATAAGCCCTAGATATGTCATCATAAATGGAAACAAATTTCATTACCCTTTGATTAGGGATAATTCCATACCCTCCTCTCCAACTTGGATATGGTCTCCCCAGAAGTAGGACCCTACAACGTCTGAGATGCATGATTTAAAGATGCATATCCCAAAATCTATGTCGTATGATGTTAAACTACACAACAACAGGCTCAGTACATGATTTAAAACTATTCCTCTACATTATGTGGTGAAAAGAAGATGTCTCATGCATGACTGTCATGGGATGACCCCTCACCTCCTACCCTATGTGATAAACATAGGATTTCCCATTTATGGTCATCATGGGATGATAGCTCCTCCTTCACCATGTGATAATCCTCCTACTCTGGGAACCCTCTACGTGTAATCCATATTCAATATCATTCTGTATTTCCTTCCGTTACATGAGAATCCTTACCACATGATGTTAAAATACATGTAATGATCATATCTCATGACCGTCAACTATGGAATCAAACTACATAGGTTTTGATACTTATCACATGACAGGGTACATAGGATATATCCATGATGTTAAATTATGAAATCCCAATACACATGGTATAATTATCTGATGTTCAGTCTCCACACCCCAATATTCCCATAAAATCTTCATGTATTCCCTAGGAAGATGGAAAATTAAAAGAGTTATCAGGTTTCTAATGAGAACATAATTAAATCCATCAACCTGTCTCCAAAACAGGTTAAACATGTGACTCACCTATCCCTTTAATAAGTTAAACATTTAACCCACATATCCCCAAAAGATGTTAAAACTATGACCCACATATCCCCACAAGATGTTAAATATGTGACCCAGCTATCCCAACAAGACATTAAATTGTTACCCACATGTGCCCACAATATGTTAAACTTATGACTCACATATCCCAAAAAATAATTATACCTTTGACTCACCTATTCCCACAAGATGTTAAAATTTTCACCCACCTATCTCCATAAGATGTTAAGCCTATGATACACCTATCCCCACAAGATTTTAAACTTGTGACCCACCTATCCCTAAAAAATGATAAACTTGTGACCCACCTATCCCTACAAGGCATTAAACCACTGACCTACCTATCCCCTAATATATTTAATCTTTGACATACATTTCCCCCAAAATACACAAAACCTATGTCCAACCTAAAACCTATACCCCATACAATTACCATGGGGTTTATAGTGTAAAAATCTTCATATTCCTTACACCCTAGGTGTCAACTACCGTATGGATGATATGGGATGCCTTGGATTCCATTCCTAGGATGCCTTATATGAGTTATGACTCTAACCTCAAAATAGAAAGAAATTACATATTACCAACATGGTAAACATTAAAAAAACTATAGACACTTCCAATGTTACCATAAACTCTAACTGAAGGTTTTTTCCATGTTGAGATATAAGCATCTTAATTAAGAGGCATCCACCTCGATATGTCACCAAGAATGAGTTTCACAAAAATGACTCAAATCTTTAAGGGAGACCCGAACTAGGGGATGAGCTCCAATGATGAATCCATAGAATTGGGAATCGATATCCCATCATCCCATTTCAATCAAGAAGACAACATTACCAACCATGGTGGAAAACTCCACCCACCTTTGGAAAGTGGGAATGCTTGGAAAGGAAAATCGTGTCGCTACGATAATGTTCACCCAATCAGAAAATGTCAAAACAATATATATATTAGTTATACGTTTTTCAAATATATCCTATGATATCTAAGACACCTACAAAATTATTTCACTAGATGTTCATTTAATCTTTAATATCACTTATATTTTGTTTAGATATTCTTTAAGGATATTACATAACTCAAAAGGTTTTTCTAAAACAAATTTGGAAAATTTTCTATTCATCTGTTCAATGAGGCATATGAAAATTAAAACAATAAATTAAATAAATATTTTAATTTATAGAAATGTACTTTAATAAAAAATTATTTTACATATACTATAATTACCTAAATTTAAGGTCTTAAAAAATTAATGTGCTTTAAAATTGTTGTATAGTTATCATTACAATATTGTTTTCAAATTTGATGATGTCACGTGATTTATTTCTTATACAATAATTGATTTAGATTTATCTTTATGTTAAAACTATTTGATGTTAGATCATAATATTATATTTTTAATTGAACCTCAAGATGCTCCATTAAGATTTTATTGATAATGTTTTGGACACAATTTGAATCTGTGTAGAATTTAAAATGGTATGACATCACATCACCAAATATTAGACATTCCTTATATGTTCCAAATCACTAATGGATTTAATATTTGTTGTGATAATTTTTTAGAAATCCATTTATTCTTAAATAATTTACTCAGGGGATAAAATGAAAGTGTTATTTTTTTTATAGGTGAATAAGACCCAAATTTGTGGATCATGATTTCTTGATTTCAAAATTCAATGTTCATTATTGGGTTTTGGTGGAATGGTGTTACCCCAAGTATTTGAATGATTTTGGGATAGATTTATATTCTATTAAAATGATGTAAAAAAAATTATTTTTTTGGTTTTATTCTGTATAATATATAAATCATGTAGTAAGACCACTTCTAAAGAATCAATCACAAAATGAAAGTAATTATTAAATTTGATAAAATGTATTGTTTTGTCATCACATTTTGAAAGATCTAATCAATCCACCTAATGAATGTCATCTATTTTTATATAGAAACAACCTAATTAAATTTATTATCTTATTAATTATTTCACACTCAATATATTTTTAATAATACATGAGCACAAAAATAATTTTCAAAAGATAATGTATGATAGTAGAGATTAAAGGATAGTTCATACCCTCTTGTATTCACTTACTTTAAATAGTGTAATCATATAAAATGGATACCACTATAAATTATAATAAGTAGTCACCTAAATTATGGAATTTAATAATAAAAAATCTAAATTTTTTATTCTTCATTTGATTCTATTATTTGATAAATAAACAAATAGAGACTGACATACTCTTTTTTGGATCCCATCATCTTAACCAATGATGAAGGTCATTAAACGGGGATTGTGAAAAAATTGAAGGAGTTAATCAATGATTATTCTCTACACCTATCAATGATTCACACATTCTAGGATATTCATATACCATTCATATTTGACTTGTGATCTTGGATGATATTTTCTTGAAAAAAATTATTAGAGAATACCTCATTAAATCTCTCTTAAATCATTAGGAGTTTAATATGGAAGTGTTTGATGTGGAGGAATATCATACTGGCTTTATATTCAAGGAATTATATATATTCATATTATCTTATAGAAAAGTTAATGAGTAACCATTAGAAGGTGTATAAAACCAGTTCTTATATATTGAAATCTCAATAGTGTGGAAATCCATTATGCCTTGTTTGATAATAGATCTGATATTAATATTATTTTATCTTGGAAAGATTATTTCCTTAGATAAAGAGAATAAATCCTAAATCCATTTGATATAAATATATAAAGCTAAGATAATAAAGAGTATAATACCTTGGTAATTATAATATTGAAACTCAATTTAGTGATATAATGTTTAATATAAAATTCATAATGGTGATCCAAAACCCAGTATTCAATGCCCTACTTGGAAGTCCATGGTTTCATTTTCATGTGGCCATACTCTCTTAATTACATTAAGACCTAAAGTACTTCATTGGTTATAAATTTGGTGTATTTAATAGTGGTAGATCCCCTTTAGAGTCATGTAAAAATTTGATAGATTGATTTTGGGTGTTATAATAGGAAGGAGAAGAAACCTCAGATTGGGAATACAGTGTAGATGGAAGCCCCAAGTAGATTAAAAAATACCTCTACAATTCCTTATAATTATGTTAAGTACAATATTATACTTTCAATCCATCACATTTAGGTTTCAAAGACAGACTTGGGAAATCATTAAATCCTTATAAAGAATGGTAAATATTCCTTAAACAGTTTCATCTTCTGTAATGGACGGTGAGACATGTTAGTTGAATTATCGCTATCAATAAAATAAAAGGAAGCCCAAACCATTTTTTTATATCCCATGAACCTCTATTAGTATGAAACTATCAGAACTATGTTATGACTAACACTCATATAACCCACCCAAGTATATTTAATGAAATAAAAATATATCTCAAAAAATGTACATAAGGAAGGGGGCTTTAATATCTAATAATGTAGCTCATCATAGATCAAAATAAACTCATGCATCCCTAGTGATTGTGCCCCATATGAACATGATGAAGACCTTATGAAACTATCTAGAACTAAATGTTCAAATCAATCTTTTCCCTCTATAGAGTCTGGAGATGTGGTTCTTAAGGAATCCACCCCTGTCATTTAAAAAATTTATCAACCAAATTTTTACAGATTTGGTAAGTGGATTTAGGAATTGAAGAATTCCTATGTAGTATAATAATCGATATGGTTATGAACCTTAATGTTAATCATTAATACATTTTTATCTTTAAAAAATAATTGTATTTCTTACTTTGGTAATATATAGAGATGTTAAGATTTTTTACCTAAGTGTTTTTCCATCACTTGAACCTACCAACCAACCATTATGACTACAGATAGGCTGAGAGAGGGATATATTAATCACATGATGCCATCATAGAGGTTGGAGTGGAAAATGTATTAATATACCACTGCATCTAAGTTTTCCAATACCCTAAATGAATTACTATCATTTTTTCAATTAAGAATCTGAATATATATATATATATTAGAGTATGTTTCAAATTTAATGACCTCAATTCTCATTGCCTAAAGAATGATTTTACCATCCCAATATTTTGATTCCTAATTTTCATTATATTTTGAAATCAATACATCTCTTTCAAGGATGGTTATTATAAATAAAACCAAATCTATATATTCTTTAAATATATGGAAGATACTACCTTTAGGGATACTCAAAGAGTATATTTCTATTGAGTGATACCCTTTACATTTAAGAACAATGGAACTATTTACCAACAAGTGGTCTACTATACATTTAATACCCTATTAGTTAGGACTATATAAAGTTATGTACATTATATGGAAATTAATTCGTGTAAAATATAAGACCACTTCAAGGATATTTAGTTATTTTTTAACTATAATTGAAATAGTAAAAAATGAACCCACTAAAGTGTGCATATTGGGGTTAATTTCAAGAAATTTTTTGGATTTATAGTTCTATATATAGGAATTGAGGTTGAAATAGAAAAAATAAACAAATAATTGGTTTTACCTGATAGTTAAGTCTTCATTTCAAATATTTCTGGAAATAATGTGGAATTATCTATAGTATGAGATTTTAAAAAATTTCTTTTACAACCTCATATATTAATCATCACACTTCTAGTATTAATGCATTCCATTAAAGGAAAAGTGGTTGTCTTCTATATGACCAGGTAGGAATAATCCTTTAGCACTCTCTATGATCAAAACATTGATAAGGGTAGGTAGAAGAGTATATAATATCTAAATAGAATTATTCTTGTGACTAAAGTTATATATACCCTTAATAAGATTAATTTTTTTCCTTGATATTTATGATATAAAATTTATGAAATTATATATGTTATAATGAGGTACATATTGTATCCAACATTTACCCATAAAAAAATATCCTTATCCAACCAATTTTGGCTAGTTGGTTGGTGAGATGTGATATGATTTTTAAAAAATTTGATATTAATTTCTTCTCTCAAAATAAAATTAAGAAACAAGTATTAACAAAACTTTTTGAAGCGTATAAATATATGAATAAATTACCCATGGATATAAAACTTTCTATTAAAGAATTTATCTTTTATATAGGATCCTACCAAATATGGAAAATATATTTTGATGGTACCTCCTAAATTCCAACTAGGTAGAAAATTAAGGACTCTATGTTCAAGATGATCATCCTCAAATTTATATTCATCTCTCCTATAAAATAATTTTCTCCATAATCTTAACTTATTTTGGAATATTGTAATGATGCATAATACCATTATATCTCTATAGGAATGGATTTGGTTTCAAAAATACTAATTTTTCAATATAGAATCAAATTTGATTTTTAATTAGTAATCAAGAAGATCAGTGTGAAATATAATTTAATGAATGAAAAAAATTATCACTTCTCTACCATACATAAGATTTGATGGAATTTTTTCCTAGTGATCAAATTAATTTATATATCCCACAAATACACAATACTTGAGAAAGAACATGGATTTTTTAGAACCCCTATCCCTAACACAAATCAATATAAAATAATAATATATGTGGTCTACCAAAGGTTTATAACACTTTTAATTAAATATGTGTCAGATTAGATAGATGAGATTGACATCACCTTACCTTAGAGAGTAAACTCATCACCATAAGTTGAACAGACAACCATAATCATGTCTCTGATAGTCAAAATTCTACTAAAATAGAAATTTTTCTTAAATATAAGTTGAAAGGGGTCATATTTGTGGATAGGAATATAGAATTTTCTACTAAAATGGAACAAATTCATATAAAAATTTCTTTAAAATTGTCTTGGATAGGGTCCTTATCAGATATAATAATTAAGTTGAGACCCTCAAATTTATAAAAAGAAGTCCATGATGACACATATAATTTTAATTAAAAAATTATGAATCTCCCACACTAGATAGAGATCCTTAGGTACATTTAACCCTATATAGTTCATAATTTAAGGAAATTTACAATGAACAATCATGACAACAAAATCCATGATAACATTATCAACAAACCCCCTATCCATCTACATAGAAAAAAATTATTTTTCCATTTTTTGTATAGGTGTTTTTTATGCTCTCTCCATGGAGCATAACTATCCCTCCACTTGGATGATGATGTGTTTCTTTCTTATTTCCCATCATTCCATATTTCCAAAGTATGAAAAATTTCATCATTTTCACCATCGATTTTTTCTCCTTGATCAAAGATGGATGATAGGATTCCAGTTCCTCCTTCCATGGATTCTTACTTTGAGCTCATATCCTTGTCCGAGTCTCCCTCATAGATATAATTTATGTTCACAAAAATAATTCTCGGTGCTATATCATAGTGGACGTCGGTAAATTATGTTTCCACTATCACATCAGGGAAGAAACCTTTGGTTTGGGGAGCTAGTATCATTTGGAACATTGGGTCTGTCTAGATGTTGGGTAGGTTAGGAACCTATATATTCTTCCTCTTTTTTAGGGAATCTCATTTGTGGGGAATATTAGGTACAAAACCAAGGGAACTGTGTCACTCATTAGGTAATTGATGCCAAGGGAGTAATTTTTCTGAGGCTTTTTAACTCAGGCGTCCCATGTTTATTGCATGGGGTAGGAATTCTAGATCAATGCACAAGTTTAGTTTCCTAGGGAGACAGAAACATGGTCAAAGTATTGTGGTGATATGATAGGTGTAGGTTTAACATCTTGTAGTGATATGATAATTTCAAGTTTAATATCTTGCAGGGAAAAGATAGGCATAGGTTTACCATCTTGCAGGGACATGATAGGCATGGGTTTAACATATTGTAGGGATAAGATAGTCATAGGTTTAAGATATTCTAGGGAAACGTTGGGTGATGGAGTGTATCCCTCAAAGAGAATATTTCACACATTGATGGATGGAGTGTGCCACCCCCCAAGGGGGGTTATTTCACATTGGATGATGTTAGGATTGAACTATAGGGAGGTTTCTTACGTACCCTATGTAATAGAAAATTATCAAAACCCACAATGTTTGATGTCTCGGTTTAAGTTCATTTTATAGAACCGGTCTATGTGGTTTAATTTCATGTGGTAAGGACACTCGTTTCATGGATGGATTGTTGAAGAAAGATGGTGTGAGGATTATGCATATAAGATGCCCGACGCAAGAAGATTACTCTATGGGGAGATGGTATGGGTCTTACATGTGAACTTTTCCCTATGAAAGAATATCACTCCGTAATGGGGAAGATGGTTTCATACCATGATGATCCTACATGGGAAATATATTGTTTATCACGTGAGGTAATAATATAGTTTTACATTATGTGTTGAGTACATTTTTCTTTATTTTAACATCATTTTCCTAGGATATGGAGCTAGGAAGTTTTACATCAAGCATATCAGATGTGGATGGGGCCTATAACATGAGGGGTGATACTTTAAGGTGGAAATAATATTCATCACAATTAATGGACACCATGATAAGATAATAGTTTCCCTAAAATATCCCACCACTAGGACATACATGTCCACCACTCATGCCCCTATGGGTGGGACATGGCATAGAAACTACCATGTAGAAGTGTAAATTAAGAGGCCCGATGTTAGGGTAATTATTCTAATGAGATATAGGAATTAGATAACCTATGATTATGAGTTGATTTTTGGGTAATGGATACACTGAAATTCTAGGGGGTGTTTTTTTACATACAAGAAATTTTTTGTTGGGAAATTTGGGTATTGCACGCAAGTGGAGTTGCACGAGCATGGAGATCAAGCGCAATTAAAACAAAAATATTATGAGGGCATAGTTGTACCAAAAATTGGGAGTTTTTCTCTTGTTAAGGTTTCATGAATAATGTTTACCTTGCATGAAATTGACTAGATTGGGGAGCTTTCACGTGAGGATCTCTCAACTATAGGCCAAGTCAAGTTTGGGCCCACATAATATTTGTCGCACAAGTTATCAAATTTTGAGTTTCCATGGATTATGGTGTTGTGGAATGAGATTGTCACCTTGTCTTATGAATATACTTCTAAATTTGTCGGTTGAGGCTCTATTTATATATGAAATTGCCGACTTAGGTCATACAACATCACTATGGCACAAAACAGGGTTGTGCACTTCTCAATCTTTTTTCACTAGGGATTGGCTACACAAACTCCATGGTTCAAAGTATCCTTTCTCACACAACTTTATTGTTGTGAAATGGTTCTATTCACATATATATTCTTTTTCACACATATCACTTGGGTGGTGTGGCCTTGACCATGCAACCGGTGAGAGTCATCATCACCTTTTTCATGCAACTGTTTGATTGGGAAAAGAATATTATTCCCCATACACCTCCATTTTTTGTGAGCATGGGCCTTGGATGATATTTCAGACTCAATGGTATCCATGGGACTCATCATAACCTTTGTAATGTATTTCTTTTGTGTGTGGAACCTCATCATTGCATGCATCCCTTGAAACATGCATGCAATATGCTCCTCACCTAGGGAATGTTCCTTCAGGTTGGGTTGCAAGTTCAATTCATCCAAAACCATAAATTGTTTGTTTAAGACATTTTTTTAGAACCAAAAAAATTGCCCACTCATAATTGTAGTAGATAGGGGACCAGAAGTTTCAGATACGAGGGAAACACTGAAGAGTGTGTCTAATTTTTGTATGTCCACGCAACTCCCAACTTCGATCATGAAAATATATTTTTCTATCACACAAACTGATAACCTATGACTAAAAATAGGGAAATGGTCCATCCGTGCATTACTCTGACTTCCCATCATGATAATTTATCTCACATGTGAATAAATAACACTTTGTGGGAAATATCGAGCTTCAGTCATGACTTTTAAGCAACTATGACTTTTCATGAAAAAAAATTATACAGTTTATACATGCTTTTGTGTGACCTTTCCCAAAGTTCCATGATGTAGAAAAATTTTCACCACTAAAGGTAGGACTTGGGTACTTCATCCTTAGAGCCTACATATCTTTAAGAAATGGCTAACCCTACTAACCAAGATAAGATCAATGTTTATCTTTCCACCCAGAGGGCCAAGATGGTGGGGAACCCATGAATTCCTCATGTTAGAAGGGTTGTTTCTAAAATCCAAGAAATAATGGGACTATTGACCAAATATCATATATATTATATAGCAAGAAACCATCTACCTCTATAAAAATTCAGGATGATGTATGAAGTTTCTATCCCCGCCATCAAAGTGAACATTCAAACTTCTAGTTCAGTATTCATGATGAGATATCATATTGGAAAATCACCACCTTGGTTTATCCTACTTCGGATCATAAATACACTAGAATCTACATGTAGAGTGGATGGACAAGGGTGGTCATTGGGGAGATTCCAGATAATGTGGAATTCCCATATCATTACACGAGTATATTCTAAACTAGCATCCAAAAAAATAGCATTGGGTTATACAGGTACTAAGATCTCTGGGATGAGGGAAACTTTACTGATGAGTGGGATTTGGCATACTTGGTATGCTTCACTTATCAGAAATAGGGGGTTGAGCTTCACCACATTGGGTGGTATGAAATAGTGTGGACACCCTAGTTTCATGTATATCATCAGAAGGTGTTATTACAAGAGATCCTTATCCAGTTTTCCCCAGTCACCAACAAATTTTGCCTTTATCATTGGGAGGTGTAAATCATAATGTGGGACCAGAATTTCTATAGAGGTATCCTTCTGACCATGTTCTCATTTAATGAATTCATATCATCACTAAATTCTAGGGGCGATAAAGAGGGGACCCCCCCCCCCAAAATAGATCCTTCTGGATTAGTTAATGAAAATGATGAAGGATCATCTCCACTTCCAATAGGATGTTTCATTAAAAGCAAGTATGGGGATGTTCCTAATAAACTCAACAACAAAGATATTAGGGAGGCCAAAGTAATGTCTAGTAGCACAACATATAAGGAAGTTAGGATCATAGTGGTTGATCCTATAGGATGGGTGATATCAGCAATGGGGATATATCATGAAGGAGGGATGAAATATTTTGGTATATTATACTACTTTTTTTTCACCTTCCTTATTTTATGGCCTCTTCTTATAAGGGACTCACACATTGTCTTGGATCTAGGAATGCTCGTGATGGTGGTGATCATGGATTCCAGCAACTAGGAAGACGTATGAGTACCGGTGCTAGCCCAAATCTATAGCTAGTTGGGCCATGTGGTGAGGGGGACCACACCTATGATAATATGTGGTTTATTAAAATTCTTACACTGGTGTATTGTGGTGTAATTTGGAGGCTATTAATTCCAAAAATTCATCCCTCCTTCACAAGTTAATATATGGTACTCACTGATTATCATTTTCAGGGTATGGATGATGGCCCTTAAAGAAGTAAGGGTCACAATTGGCATAGACAATGCTATAAAATTAAACTACCATCCAATATCAACTATATTTGGAGAGATGGTAGACCATATGGAGGGAAATTTGGAGCAATGGTAATATATGTAAACCTTCCTATGAGAACTAATAGTTTCTAGCATAGAAAAAAAAATATTTTTTGTCTTATACTCTATCTCAGTTCTCCCAAAAATTTAGGTCCATCCAACAGCCAGTAAAGATAGTTAACATGTAGATCTATGAGGAGAGGAATCCATATATCCTTCATCAACTATGGTATATGTTAACAAGAGAATTCATAGGGGAATTCATTATGCTACTACCTACTAATATCAATTCTTTATTTTCTTAGTGTTATGACAAAAATTCGGTAGCAACACATCTAGGAGTCATCCTATGCTAATTTGTGAGTGTAATTACATCGTTAAACAAGTTGAAGGTGTAGTAGTGTGGTAGGTGGGCTTCTCTTCGATGGGTTCACCAAATATTATGGGCTTCAGCTAAGGCTACATTAGGAACAAATCAAGGTGATGTTTCACCCCTAACTCTTATAGGGTAGGGCCTTCCTCATAAGTTATTGTGAGATTATGTAGAGGAATCTCAAACTGGGAAAAAAGATCCAAGGAGGCCCTTAGAATGAATCTTCTGTATCTATTGTATTTAATCAATGATTATTCCTTCCCTAGGCTCTGGGTAAACTAGGTAGTACTATGAATGACCTTGATGGAATAGAACTTATAGAAGAGGATTACCTAGGATGAAATTGAGATGTTAGAGGTGGGGATCACCAGGATCACTTCCATGGTGAATTTCCTTGAGTGGTTTTCGTATCTAGAAGATATGGATGCCTTTTTTCACCAAACTGGGGAACCCAATATTACCTATGTCTTAATGTGTGTGATGTTCAGTGGTATGCCTGATCCTGATGAGGAAATATCATCTGAGGATTCATATGAGTAGGCATCATCCCTTTGTGTCGAAAAAGAGGGAACTGATGATGAGGAGTCCACAGAGTCAGCTAATAGTCAGTCGACTCCCTAAGTGAGTGGTGAGGTCACCCCTTTAAATGATGACTTGAACGAGCTTATGTTTGGTGAGGTAAGATTGTTAACTCACCTGTATCTTCTTTCTGGTTACCCCCTTTTTTCTTAGTGGAAATAACTAGGATTTTTATTATGTGTAATCCGGTTGAGGGTTACCAAGGGGTCCCTGTTGAAGGGGGTGAGAGTGCTACATTAGATATCGGAAGTATTGATTCAGAGTCTATGCCCAGGAATTCTAAAACTAAAGGACCTAAATAATAGGATGGGGTGGTGTTCTCAGAGCCCCTGTTCCTCCCAATCATATACAGGAGACCACACCTTGGTATTCCAAAGGTGGAATCTATTGTCGGTGAGGCAGACAGTTTGAGGAAACTTATTATTGAGATCTTCATGCCATGAGGTAATAATGAATCTCAACCATCGTTTCTATTTTCAACTTCCATAGATCTATTGCTTTTAATTCTTCAATTTGTTTTTTCTTTCTAATGCAACTTCCACCCAACTAGAGTTTGGGGATGGTCTCAGTCGTTGAAGTGTCAATTGAGGTTGAGGGGTCTCTTATGTTGAAACTCCCTATCAAAACTCTAGTACCATGTCTCTCCAAAATTATTTCCCATTATAATTAGTTCACCCTTATATGATCCATGTTTTTTCAAATCATCATCACTTTTAAAACTAACTAACATTCTTTTGATCTAAGTATTTTTCGATATGGTGTGCTCCCAGTAAGTGGAAAAGGTAGGGGACTTGGGTTGCCTCTCCCAATGAATGTCCCAACTCTTGGGGAGCCGGTAATCCAACAAGATATGACATCAATCTTTTGAGGGTAGTCTATCATGAATATGGGTTTTATCTCTAAAGGGGTGAAGAACCAGATTGGAAGGGACAGTATTTCCAATATAGGTTCGGATGAAGAAAACATCCATATAGACCTAGAACCCACCATGTCTAAGAGAATATCAAAGGAATACCCTACCTATTCACTAATTATGGAATTTATAGAGTATAATCCTACACCTCATAAGGAATTAGAAGACTTTGGTTCTGATGTGGCTAAAGATAATCATATCATCTAGTACAGGGCATGGAGAAGCATGTAGTGCTTTTTCATCCACACTCTAGAGCCATATCTGGTAATCCAGATGGGGCCCCTTTTCCACTAGTTATAGAACTTGGGAACTGGATTAGTGGATGCTCATTTTATCCTTTCACTAGTTCATGGATAACTCTCTGAGAGGATGCACATATAAAGTTATCAATTTGATATCACCTAGAATACTAATAAATCTAATGGCACTAGGAAGCTCTAGAAAGCTGATCAAGAGCTTCAAAAACTAGAAGATAAGGTGAAAGAGAACCCAAACATCGTCAACTCCCTAGTGGAGATCAACATTCAGTTGAAGGATCGGCTGGTGGTGGTCGAATCATGAGAAGAATATTTGGAGTCTCAAATAGTTGTATTCCAGGCTGATAAGGGCAGGGTGTGAAATAAGGATAACAAAATTTTCCCCATGGATGAAGAGGAGGAGGCATAGTTCATTAGGATATAATATTTTTTAGAGGCCATGCACTAGAGGATAGCTAGGATAGAGAACTTGATCGCTGAAGTGGTGTATAGGGGGGTATTTTTTAGGCAAAAATAGAGGCTTTGGTGCGTGGGTTCCCCTTGAAAACTATTTAAGGTCTTTTTTTTAACTCCTCATATGTATAGACAATTTTTTTTGTTTCACATTATTTCCACCCCTCAATCACAATAACAAGACAACAAATGGTCACTTTCTAATACTACATGAGTCATTCTCTATGAGATAATTAATGGATGACAATTTGATTGCTTATTTATAAAACAGTTTTAGAAAAGAGTTGAGCACTCAGGGTCAGAATATATTGATGGACCACTGGGAGTGTCTTGGATGAGATGTGTTGTGGTTAGAGTATGGTGCCCTATGAAAAGATAACTTGATTTTCTATGTTCACTAGTGAATTAATGGGCTAATTTCCAAGGAATTTAATTCTACTAGATATAGTGGAATGAAGAGTGTTAATCGAGATGTCCAAGATATAGATCATAAGGGGAGTGTTGTGACAATGGAGGATAACTGTCAAACATGTTCGAAACAAAAAATCCATTATCATTTTGGAATTTATGGGGAAACCAGATGAGGTTCGAATGCATACCATGTTCTAGACATGGGAATTATCTAAAAATGTCATCAGAAGCCTTTTGAAGCATGTTCCTTGGATATTGGGAGAGTCAGTGTGTTATAGGACCATGCTGACAAGGGGGCCCGTTTGGATGTGGAGGATGATGGGGATCCAAATCAAGGGAGGCGTGAAGTTTTTTTATGAATTGATGAAATGTCTGAATGGGGTTCAACACTCTTTTAATTACTCCACCATGGATTTGAGAACATTGGGTAGGCGTATCGATCTAAAAAAGTTCATGCTCATATTTTGAGGGGAGCATCATCTCGTATACCAAGTGATATTTAAGAACATGAATGATGTAGTAGGTGACCATTGTAGAAGAGGAAAAAGGGGCTTCTCATCTGAGTAATTAAGAGGCTCTATAGTTCTATTTCATACAATGTGGATTATAGACATTCATTTTAACATCATACAGTGAGGGTGATGTATTGAACAGTTTAACATCGTGTGATTTTTATGTCAAGTTATATATTTTATCATCTTGTGACCAGGATGTCAGGATATTATTTTAAGGTCATAGATATTAGAATAATTGATAAAAGTTTCAATTCATAATGCTTGGACCATAACACTTCTTGACTCAAAGGAATATGAATTTTATAGAATATAGATTAACTTATGTGAAAGGAGAGGCATATGAGGACACCTGATGTCATATGAAGTATCTCTGAGATAATTTTCAAATTGTCTTAGTTTGTGATGCTTGTACCTCGGGTGGGAATCCCAAAAGAACATTTTTATCCCAGTTGTGTAACAAATCAAAGTGAATTGAGAGAAAAGAAGGATCCACACCACATGAAACATTCTTTGGATGACCATCACTCTTTTTAAAGTCATGATTTTTGGAATGGGTATCTTGGTTTATGGTCCTAGAGATTGGACCATAGGATCTTAGTTTAAGGTCATAGATTCTGAACCAATGTGTTATGTAATATGTTTGGTGTGACATGAAATAGTAGTAACCAGAAATGAAAGGAGGGACAAGGGAGGCCCTGAACCATATAAAACATGAGGGGTCGGCTACAAATAGTTTATGTTCATTATGTTTAGACATAGGCTCCCAATTTCAGTTCATATATATTGGAGCATAGGGAACTTATGCATCACATACTTACTTGAAGAAAACTTCCCCCCAACTTCTAAGCCCACATGATCCATGCTCAGTATAAGAAACAAGGATTGGTTGGAGTTCCCATTGTTTTATGGGGAGAACACAATGAGGGATAAAAGATATTGAGATATCCCATGAGGTTGATAGTGACACTCAAGACCTGGATAGTAGAAATAGTATAACTGAAGGAAATGGAAAAACTATTGATCCTGATCTAAAAAAAGGTTTTATACCAACATTATTTTAGGATGGGGGGAACAAATGTGGGATCATTCATTGACCGAGTTTGAAACATGTGATCTTATATTTGTTAACAAATATGCTTTGAGGCATGAGATCAGGATAGTAGGTAATCCAGTGTGTAATAGGGATATTTTCATTAGGGAGCCTATTCAATTTGGGAGGATGTTGATTATCCAAAATGAAGGAATCGCAAAGAACATAAGTTCCCAGAGGGAATATTGAGATCCCTGGGAGCTCTTTTTCCATGTGACCAAACATGCTATATGACCATGCAAACATGTGAGAATAAATTCATTCCTATAAGGGAAAGACCTTGATATGAGTTAATGAAAGATTTGGGCTGACGATTAAATATTTGGGTTTCAATAAATATCATGTGAGAATGGGAAACAATCCACACATAGTTCTCAGAGATGGTGTGGTAGGAGACCGATGCTGAAGGGGTCACATCCTCTCTTATAAGGATATCAAATAATATAATATTATGAGGCATCCCAATTTCATATTGGGTAATGTTTTTTAATCATCCCATAATTTTTATATGATGAATCCCAGTTTCATACATGGTAAGATCACAGCTTAACACCATGTGATGAGGATGCATGGATTTTCACTTTAATTTTGTACCACTCTAACTACGATTGATACCAGTTTAGGGTCACAAAGCTCAGACTGGAGGGTTGATTCTAGTTTAAAGTCATAGATAATTGACCAAAGGGGGGATTGAGTGTCCTAATGTGGTTTGTGTGGCATGAAAGAGTGATAAAATAATGTTAAATGATGAAAAATTTCCCCTCTACCACACAAAACTCAACAAACCATACCCAAGTTGACATCATGGTGTTAGGGGAGGAAATACCCCATAATGAGTCGATGAAGGGGGTTGTGCCCGTGATGAGATATCCAAGAATTTCTATGTATCCCATGAGTATTGAAATCAATCAACACATAGTTTTAGAATGTGGTTCAGTTTGATACTGACACTGGTAGGGTGATATCCTCTCAAATAAAGGTACTAAGTCATCTCATACATGAGGTATCAAGAATATATGGGGTAAGGATATATTTTAATGTCTTTATCTAAGGACATTGTATTTTTTTCATCTTATACTTTTCATATGGGGTATCCTAGTTTTTTAGAGGTTAAGGATATAGTTTAACATATTATGATAAGGATGTTGAAAGGGCTTACACATCGAGTTTCCCATTCTTTCCTTCCTCATGTTGTGTCATGAGGAAATCTTGGCATTCTAATGGTTTAAGGAATATGAATGGGGATTATCCCTGAAGAGGATTCCCATTAGGGAGTTTTAGGGTGATTAAGTCATAGATAATGGATGTTTTGAGGTGATTTTTTGGATGGTCCAAGATATAGGAGGTATAGGTTTCACTACATATCCCATGGGAATTAGAATCGATCCACTCATAATTCTAGAAATACATAGGGTCATAATCTTTCTAAAACACAAGGGATGAAGAAATACATGTGAGTGAGGGATGATTTCACATAGTTTTGGGTCATAATTCTTGGACCATAGATCCTAGTTTAAGGCCATATATCTTGTACCATAGGGGTTGGTGTTTTGAGGATGTTCACATCATGAAAAAGAGTTAACACCTGACATGAAATGAGCTAGTGATACTTTTCAAAAAATAAAGTGATCCTAAATCTAGTTTCACATAGTTTAAGGTGAACCATCAGAATGAAGAAAATAGTTTAAATTAATGATTCTTGGACTAAGGGGGTGTTTTTAAGGGTATTTTAATGGTATGGAAAAGATAGATTCTCACATAAAAGGAGGGAATGTAGTCCCATGTACCACATTGACTCCTTGGAAAAAATAGATCATCATTTTATGTCATAATTCTTGGACCTAAAGTAGGTCCTAAGGGAAAAATGTTGGTGAATTTGTGGAAGCATCTCAAAGATAAGATGTCTAGTCATTACTATATATCCTATGGGAATGGGAATAAATCCACACATAGTTTCGAAATACAAAATGGTAGAAGGCCGACACAAGAAATAGGGGAAACCCTGTATGATGGGGGAATTCAGATATCCCACAGTTTTTGTGGGGAATCTAATTCTTATGACATATGGTAAGGATATTGTATGTATTTGGGTGCTCAGGATGTTATTTTTGGACATCTTGCATCTGGTATGTGAGTCATCATGTGCTTATTATATAGGGTTAGCATATAGTTTAACATAATGAACTAGGGACACTGAGATTTTCTGTTTAAATTCATACAACTTAGAGAATGGTTAATACTGTTTTAAGGTCATAGAGATCAAAATGGAGTGGTTTCAAATATTTTAAGTTCATATTTCTTGGACTGTGATGCCTAGTTTAAGGTTTTAGAGTTTGGACTAGGGTATCTGTAATTTAAGGTCACATATCTTTTACCAATTTAAAAAAATTTAAAGTCATATCACCTGGACCATTGGAATAAAATTTTTTTAAGGTCATAGATATTGAACCCTGATTACTATAGTTTAAGCCCTCATAGCTTTGACTAGCTATAAATAGTTTAAGTTCATACTACTTGGACTACACCTTCTCACATGAAGTACTTATTTAGAAACTTAGCATTGGTGAGAGGTGTGATATGATCACCATCTACAGTGATCAAAGAGTATGCTCTATTAGAAAAGACCTTACGTATAATGTAAGTTTCTTCCCATTTGGGATCCAACTTTGGTGAATTTTTATTGGGTGTCATAAATGTTCTAAGATCCAGTACCATTTTACCCAAGAGAAAGGATTAGAAGAGAACCTTTCTCTTGAATGCTCTCACAAACCTATGATGGTACCCATCTAGGTTATGCAGGGCCTGAAGCCTATTTTCTTTAAGGGATTCCAACTCATCTAGGTGGACTTATACCACTATGTATGGCTTCAATTAATCATAAACAGTTTTTTGTTGTGATGGTAACTGAGGCTTGATGAGAAATAACCCCACTATTCTATATACTAGATAGTATGGGGTCACATGGGTGGAATTATGAGTCATTATGAAATATTCCTATAGGGTGGTTGGGAGATTTACAGGAAAAAACTTTTTGTTCTAGGCCACCATATTGAAGAAAATTATAGAGTGTGTATTTTTTAATGCCTCAATATACCCATTTTCCTATTCATGGTAGAAAGAGGTATAGTTGTACATAGTTTTTTAGGTGGAATATAATTTATTTAACTCAGATTCATGAAAGTTGGTTCTTTTGTATATGAGAATAGTGTGAGGAACTCCAAACTGATGGATGATGTGGGAGCTCATGAACTCAATCACGGACCATGTTTTGACTTCCCTGAGGGTAACCAATTCTACCCATTTGGAAAAGACATTAGTTGCATTTATAATGACCCTGAATTATCAATTTGTTGTTGGTGATTATGGTCCCACAATGTTGAGTCCCCATACTATAAAGTTCCAAGAATACTTAATGGCATGGAGAAGCTCTGGAGGTCGATGTAAAAATTTATCATGGATCTAACACACGTGAAACCACTTAGAGAACCTAATGTAGTTGCAAACCATGGTGAGATAGAAGTATGAAAATTATTGAATCTAGTGGTATAGATTCAATATTGCATGTTGGTTACCATAGGATATGTCATGGGACTCTTGCATAAACTGATGTATCTTGTTTCCATAGATGAAACAGAGGAGAATTCCATTAAACCCATGTATATAGAGGTCTTTATCTAGGTTAGGCCCATGCTTGAGGGTAAAATATGCTGGAAGCTGGCGGATTCTCTCATGCTCATCTCAATCTGATGGTAGAATTCCACACTAGAGATAATCAACAAAGGGAGTCATATAATTGAGAATTTCTATGAATGTGAGGGGATTTAAGGGCCCCAGAACATAGTTTCT
The DNA here is from genome assembly GCA_963277665.1 of Viscum album. NCBI lineage: Eukaryota > Viridiplantae > Streptophyta > Magnoliopsida > Santalales > Viscaceae > Viscum > Viscum album. The sequence goes on from OY728162.1 coordinate 137,214,921, forward strand.
AGAAGCTTGTTGATATAATTATTGGTTCCCATCATATGAATTATAATGTTCTATAACCCTCCAATGTAGAACATGAATGAACATATCATTTTGGTTGGGTTTTGTGAGTGATGTGTCCAACCTTTATAAGGCATCAAATCAATGGTTCTATGACCTAGAGACATGAGTTACCTTCAGCTGGGCAAGAAACTAGGACATCAATTGATGTGTACACTTCATAATGGGAAATAGATCTTCCTTTATAATGATGTATTCACCCTTGATCTTCTTAATGACTATTTTGGATTCCCCCTTAATGTGTAAGCTGGGGACATCAATCTCAAGGGACAACTTGAGACTAGTAATGGGAGTCTGGTACTCTTCTTCATTGTTGGTGCAGCCTTCTGATAGCAGAAAAGAGTATGGGAAGAAGTCATATTCCAGAGTGATGAATAATATCCCCAAACCTATCCAATTATGCTTGGGGTTATTGATCCTTCTACCAATTAGTCTCTTATAGGAACCATTAAAATGCATCTGATAACACAGTACAACTTGATCCACTGAGAGAATAGATTCATCTTATAAATTGATGTCTAGAGGGAATCTCTTCAAGGGATGGATGTGCATCCATGAATCCAACCAATTCCTTGACTTTGATAGATTTATATGAGACAAACCTGATGTTGAACTACTATAGGATCACTACCCAATGTGTCAATTGGCCTATCAACATGGGGAAATTGAGGATAAAATTTAGTGGGTCTACATGAGACACTAGCTATATCTCATGATTCTATAAATAGTACCACAACTTTATACTATAAAAACCAATGTATTGAAACTCTTCGTGATGGGGTGGTATGAGATCACCATGTCTAGGAACATGATACTGAGATATTATATGATGTTTTCCTTTCCCACGTTATTTTTTTGGGCTAAGAGGGCACCAAGGGACCATTCCAGGGTAGTCATGTAGTGGACCAAAAGACTCCCTAAGATAGGTGGAATAGTAACTAGAGGCTACAACAAATATTACTTCATATCCTCAAAGGAGGTCCAACACTCCTCATCCTAATGGTAAACAATGCCTTTTTTCACGATCCTCGATAAGGACTTCCATGTGTCAAACATATTTTTGTTAAATTGGTGTAGGTAAGATAAGTAACCTCAGAGGCCCTACAATTCTCAAATATTTCTTAGGGGATTAATGTGGTTGGGGGTATTGATCTTATATGGTTCAATATAAATTCCTTTGTATCTTAAGACAAATTGAAAAAACCCAAGAGGTGTCCCTGAATGTTCACTTCAAGGGGTGAATCTTTAAGTGTTAGGATAAAAGGGAGTCGACACCTTCTCAATATCCTCTAGATGGTCCTGAAGCTAGTGGGATTTTTCTACCAAGTCTTCGATTTAGAAATTCACTAGATTTACAAGTCTTGTATAGAAGATGTGGTTCATGGACCACTGACCAGTGGATCCTACATTTTTCAAGATAAAGGGAATCACCTGACAACAAAAAGTACATTGGGGTTCCCTGTAGGTGGTGGAATCCATGTCCTTAGGGGGGATTTGGATCTGATTTTACCTAGATTATCCTTTTATGAAGGAGCAGTCCTAGAAGCCTTCCATAACATCAATCAATAGTTCAATCACTATAAGGGTAAAATCATCCTTCAAACAATGGTGGTTGAGGTCCAAAAAGTCGATAAAGATTTGTATCTTCCCATTCTTCTTCCTTAATTGGATGATGTTAGCTAGCCATCAGGGGTACTAGACTTCCCTAATGAAGTGGTATTTCATAATATTGTCAACCTTGGACTCAACCATAGCACTGTGAGAGGGGTTCATTTTTTTGGGAGGCTATTTGAACTCATTATGACTCACATGGAGGCATAGATGATGAAAGATGTCTTAAGGATCCAACTCTTTCATCTTTTCATTACTCCAAGAGAATATGTTATAATTCTATTTCAAGGACACTTACTATTACTGGTCTTCTAGAGACATGGGTTCACTGATCTTTTTCATCATCATATCTTCCTCGATACCAACTATCACCTAGATTAACTCATCTTTGGTGGTGGAGACACACACATTAAATTATAGAGGGGATTCTTCCAAATCCTCTTCATCGTCTAAGATAGGAGAATCAGAGGGAGGATGTGTCACTTTCAATCTAGTCGACTCAGGGGAGGCACTAGTGCCTACTCTAGAATCCTCAATTATGGGTACTTGTTCTGTAGAGACTATAGAAATAAAATCTCTCAAACCAATTCCATCTGATTTATTACCATGGGTTCTAATCTTGATTTTGAATAAATGGAAACAAGTTTCACTTCATCGAGTCAGCCCTACTTTTTTGAAATTTTGGTAATGCCATGGATCAGTGGACATGGAGAAAACTTATCAGTACTTCACTAGATTAAGGTCTTTCGGTATCATTTGGGCCTTCCTGGTGTAGGTGTACGAGGTAATCCATGGGTACTCCTTTTTCATAGAGACATTATAACCCTTTTTATCAGAGACAATGAATAACCCCTAGTTATAGAATTATGAGCTCTAACTAATGAATCAAGAGGATGGAGTTGTATTCCATGCCTTACTATGGACTAACTATAGTGGATTCTAGATCACTATGACCATTGATGTGCTCAACCTCATCAATATGGACCTCCTTTCCCTCACTTTTGTAATATACTAAGTCCATATAGTGGGACTCTTAGGATTAATAGGGGGATTCATCACCCCATAGTACCCTACATAGCCATTGAGAGAGTATTTCAGGCCCTGATAGTACAAAGAGTGGATCCATGCATGCAAATTAAGCTATGGTATTCCCATCCACACATTGTAGGAAGTGTCTTACGAGAAAATAATAAATTTAGTTCTTGATATCAGTCTATTAAACTAGGTAACATGGTGGATTTATCCACATGGTTTCTTATCACTCTTATCATACCCCTGAATTGTTAGGTTGGAGGGAGTCAGATCTTACTCTATGATTCCCAGCTTGTAGAGAATCTATGTTGGAATGAGATTGATCTCGGAGAAAGTTTCTACCAGATAGTTGTATATATCCACCCTGTTAAACTTTAATGTTATATACATTGGTCATATGTGACCCTGCATGATGACACCCATGTATTCTATAAAAAGGAGATAATGGCTCGACATTCCTCTTACTCATCCTCCACTACATAGTAGACCTCAGCAGCTTCTAACTTATCTTTGGATTGGAGGGGTATTTTCAAACCTTCATCAATGGAATCATGCATTTAATTTTACAAGAGGGGAGCCTCAAATATGAAAATACTCATGGGTATGATAGGGAGGTACTTTAACACATTGTACTTATGTGTTAGGGGAATATTTTTTTCATGAAGATGGTTTCTATTTAGCAGAGGGTGTAGCAGATGCCCCAGTATGAAAAACTGGGTTCTGAATACTACTATTAATATTCTTATATGGGATATCTAGCCTTATTTGAGAACATTATGAATGATTGTCAGTCAGCTGGGGTTGGGAACTAGCTTGAAAAAGTTGATCATGGCACAATCACGATTGAGCTGCATGGTCATTTAATATTATCAACTGCAGAGGCATATCTGATGGTGAAAATTGGGAGGGTTATGCCTGCTAAGATCGAAAAAGATCTTTCCAGCTAGTCTCAATATCATGAAAGGCCAGGTTGGGAGCATCAGCCTAAAAATTATGACATCTCATGTATCCTCTTTATCTCTTTCGGCAGTATCAGCTAAAGTCACCCAAGGGGTTTACATAGAATTCATAACTATAATTCATTGTGAAGTGGTCAACTATCTTGATAAAATTAACAAAGGATTACTTATTTTCATCATCAGTGTAATATTATATGGTTTTTCAGACCATGGGTGCATCTCATAACTCAAGAGGCATCAAGTATTCAAGGGTTCAAGATTTTTCCAGCACTAGTAGGGGACTCTGACTTCCCTTTTTCTGTTAGAATATATTCTTTTGAGACTTCAAAGGTTGTGACATAGATGTGAAGACCAAAGGGTTTTTTTCTTTCTCATGTAGAAACGGATGATACCATGAGCGTGATAAATTTCATTGTGCATCATCCCATCATCCTACTTCTGTATCCCATAGCTAAGAACTTGTTTCCACTCACAATATACCTTGTTATCATTTTCGGGATCAGTGGACACATCTATCACCTCCGTAATAACATCACCTATCTTGAATAATCCATGATCAACTTGGTCTTGGAGCGAATCATTAAATATGAATTATTCCTTGATGGTATTTCCAGGGATCCTATGATATGGCAAATGATCAGAATATCTAATAAGATGGGCCTCCTTGGGTCTCTTGCACTCTAGAAATTACATAATTCACTTCTCCATGGAATAGATGAAATACTCAAGGAATAATTAATTGCTGAGTGAGTAGATCATGGTTCTTCTATCAGAGAAAGGCATCTTGGGATACTAGACTTGATGGGGGATGGAGACACATTTTCTCATCGAGGTGGAAACACTTGGAAGGGATGTGTCAGGAAAGGCTTTGCTAGGAAAGGTTGTGCCTGATAGGGATACAATTGATGAGGTTTTTCTAGAAAAGGATCAAGCAGGTGCACAAGCTCACGATCCTCTACATGCATAGTGGAGATTGTCTGTGCTTTTTAAGGACTTCTTGTAGGTGCTAAAAGGGTAAATGGGTGAGAAAATTGTCTAATCATCTGTAAGGAATCTTCCAGATGCAGATCCTTTTCACATAATTCCATAAATCCACCCAGGTCATTCAAAGAGATGAGTTCATAAACCAGATCATTCCTTACATTCTCCATGAACATATTAAGCAGTTTTTTCTGGGAAAGTAGCATGTTTAGTGAGTATGTGAGTCCCTTACATCGAGTGACAATACTTACAATTTAAGAGGTTGGTGATTCTCATCTTCTGCATGGTGGATATGAAGTAATAGGTGAAATATCATAAAAGATCCTACCAATCAGCAATGAATTATATGGGCAGTTCACTATAGCAGATGAACACATAACCTTCCAAGGATTGGATGAAACATCAGAGCTGGGTATCCTCCTTCAGTTTTGGAGTTCCCATCATTTGACTGCACATAAGAGTAAAGTGGTCCAGGTATTTTAGCACGTCACTCATCCCATTGATCAGGTTGAATCTAGGATTTCCAATATTTGGGGGTACTAGAACATTGTCCACCCATTCAGGGTATGACTTTTTATCAAGAGATATTCCCATTTGTCATGTTTCCATATTTTGAGGCAAGTTACAAAAGAAACTATCATTCCATCCTAGAGAGGTTATCTGACCACCAAATAGTTGATTGGCTCATCAAATTTGAGAGTATAAAGGATTTGATCCCAATTTGGATAATCATGCTACTAAGGTGGGGTAAGTGACTAATATCATGGTCACATTCTGTATCCATAGGCTTATTCCCTGAGTGAATGCATGAGCTTCCAAGTTTGAACTAAGGTATCTATCCAAGTAGGACCTCGTTCCCCACTAGGGTAGATATAGGGTCCCCTGATTTATTTTTAGATCCTAATACTACATGGAAATGATATTATTGGTGATATTTTTTTATTCCTTGAGAATCTAGAGCAAGGAGGATATCATGGGTTCTAAATCTACTTTCGACGCATCCTCGGATGGGTGGAAGGTTTTCACATGTCCCTTTACTTTATTTAAGTACTGAAGGAAAATCAGAAATGTCTAATTAAGGGGACTTCTAAGTCCCATTTCATGTATCTTTTGATGATAGAGGACACCTACTAGAGTGTTTTCCTAGTATTGTTTCTCCCCTTGAGGCAGGTCTTCCCTATCATGTCGTGCATCAGCAACCCTATTCCGTTGATCCTATGTAAGGTTGGTGATAACCATGTTAACCATAGAAGTATTCATAGTGGTATCTTCCTTAGTGTAAAATAGTTTGTATTTTCGGTCCTATTTCTATTATAAGATAGGGACAAAATAGAGGGTGGTATACTAACCCCATCCCCTGATCTATACGTGTGGATATACCTCTTACAAGACCTAGTGGAGAATTATGAGTCTATAAAAATAATTTTCCTATAGATTCTAGTGGTATCCATATGAATAAAGTGGATGAAATACTAGGAGTGATGTGATCTCAACCCTCTTGCACTGCTTTTTGATGGCATCAAGGTGCTCATGACTCCCTCGGTAGGTTAGTTGTAGATCTTGTGGGTGGTGGAATGTTTCCCAGATAATTTGGTGGAAACGCACTACCTAGTACTCTATAAGGGACTCTAGGATGAAAAATTCAATACTTTTAGGTGGAAATAGATCCATTGATAGATGGTAAAAATAAGAAACCTCCCACAAGCCATCTTTCTCAGAAAAAGGCTCCTACACTTGGTATGCCCAATCTTTGACTGGTGAAGGCCAAGATATGGGTGGTGGAACTATTGTAGACCTACTTTAAGACTACTCTATCAGAAGAGAGGGAACCACACTAGTCAAATAGTCTCTACACACTGAGATATCTCTTGGATGTGGATCCATCTTCATGGTCATGTATTTGTAACTTGTGGTGTTCACCACAACATCATGTGAAAGGGTAGAATCATCCATTTTTGGATTAACAAAGTGCCTACCATCATTTGAGGGCTTAAATATAGACCTGAACATCTCTCCAAATTCTTGTGTGGAGATAAAGAGGTCGGAAATTGGTGTTGAAGAAGACAGTTGAATTGTGAGTCCCTATAAGGGTTCTAGAACATCCTCCACATGTAGGTACCTAGGGAGGGATCTAAGGATCTTATGGAACATGTATTTTTAGATTTTAAACCTCATTTTTTGAGATTATTCCCATACATCTAGAATCTGATGTGAAGATTCCATCATTGATTCGTCCTTTGACTTGGAATCTGAGAGATCAATGATGAAATAATGCTTCACATGGTTCTGCCTTTACCAACGGGTATTCACCCTCTTACATTGGGAAGTTTCTTCGGAGAATGGTAAGTCTTTAGTATGGTTGGGACCTCTGTGAAAGTTGGTTTTAGCATGGGGAGTACCTATGTGTTGGCTGGTGATGGAATGGGGAGGACCTCCACTTTGGTTTATAGTGTCATGGGGAGGACCTATGTTCTTATTGGTGGTGAAGTAGGGAGGACCTCCACTTTGTTTATTAATAGCATGGGGATGACCTCTATGCTTATCGGTAGTGGTGTAGGGAATACCTATGCACTAATTGGTGGTATCATGAGGAGGACCTATGTTTAAGCTGATGGTGGTACAAGGAGGACCTCTCCATTGATTCTTCTCATCATGGGATAGCTGATAATGGATTTTAATGGTTCCATCTACTGAGAGAGTCAGCCTAGTCCTCCTAAGAGGTGGTTGGGGTCTCAATCCTAGGCTGGAAAAGACAGATCCTAGATAACCATTTATAGGGATTCAATGGGATTTTCTAATAGTGGAATGGGACACAAGATCTATAGAGGATAACCCTTACTGAAAAATTTCCTATTTATTCCCCTTGTGTTGGTTTTAGGTGTTTCGGACTGGGGCTAGTGGAGTGGGGATGAAGTCAACCCACTCTTCAGCCTAAGGAACCAGTCGATGCTAGCACTGGTGCAACCTAGTTGGATCCCTCTTGGGTATCTCCCGAGTATTTTTCACAGAGGTTATGGCCCAAATATCCCTTAACTCCTTTTTATAGGGAAGTGAGTTGTCAGAGAACTCTAGGAAGAGGCTCCTGAATCAGTTTCCCATTAGAACGAGGGGAGGCTTCCCCATCCACATCCCTCAGGGGAAGCAGTGTCAGAGAGTTTTCTATGTCTCTAGGTCTAGTAAGTCTATATTCATGGTGGGAATAACCCATTACTACTCATAATGGTGCACCATAGTTTGGATCACCCTCCTCTAGATGGTCTCATAGGTTGACATAGTTCATGGGATCCTAGTAGATTACGGAATGGTGGAAGGCATGGTGGGGATGTAATCATAAGGGGTTTTCAAATTAAAATTTTCACTACCTCATCATCTGTTGGAACTTAGTCATTGGATTATAGTACCTTGAGTCTAATAGGGAATGGGAATTCAACTGTCAGTACAGGTACCATGAAATTGATTCTCAATTCCCCAATGTCATCTAATATTCATGAAATTTAGGAGGGATCCCCATTGATGATGTCTTATACCCGGAATTCCCAACACTAACTTCCCCAACACACTGGTGAGTTTCATGTCAGACCTACCATTTTCCTAGTGGAACCTGGTGTCGAATATCTAGATCTGGTGACATTAAAATCAGATTTTTTCCCAAACACTACTAGTCACCATTGTTTAGGATAATAGTTTATTTTCGGGTTAACCATTTCTATTTTTGATGCTTTCACCGGGGTGCAGATTCGTCCCTCCTCCTGGAGGATGATACACTACTTTATTATTTCCCTATATTCCTACTTTCCAAGGGCTGGCATCATTCATCATTTTCATCGATGAACTCTACTCCTTGATTGAAATGGGATAATGTGATGTTGGTTTCTCCTTCCATGGATTCTTCCTTGGAGATTATCACCTAGTCCGGGTATCCCTCATAGATTTTAGTCATGTTCATGAAACATGTTCCTGGTGCTATCTGAAGGTGGAGTCTGGTTAATTATGTTATGTTTCTTAATGGGGAAGCAACCTTTGGTCAGAGGATGTAGTATCATTGGGCATGTTGAGAATTTCTAGATGTTGGGTAGGTTGGGAACCTATAAATTCCTCATATTTTGGAGGGAATCTCATTTGTTAGGAATATTAGGCATGGAACCCAAGGCATATCATTTCGATCATGAGGTAATTAACGCCGGTTGAGTAAGTCTTATGAGGATTTTTGCCTTAGGAATCCCATGTTTATTGTATGTGGTAGGTATTCTATATTAAGTCGTGAGTTTAACATCTTTTGGAGATATGAATAGGGTTAAAGTCTTATGGGGATAAGATAATCATGGGTTTAACATATTATGGGGAAAGGATAGGTACAAGATTAACATCTTATAAGGATAAGATAGGTACAGGTTAAACATATTGTTGGGATAATATAGGTGTGGTTTTAATGTATTACAATGACAAGAAAGGTGTAGGTTTAACATCCTGTAGGGAAAATATTGACTTGGGTTTAATTTCTTTTGGGGAAAATTTAGGTGATGTAAGGTATCCATTGGGGTCAATATTTCACACATGGATGGCTGGATTATGTTCCCCCAAGGGGGGTGATTCCACACTAGATAATGTTGGGATTGAAACTTAGGGTGGTTTCCTGTATACCCTGTGTAATAGACTGAGATCAAAACCCATGTAGTTTGATGTCGTTGTTTAAGTTAATGTGATAGTACTATTACATGTCGTTTTATATCTTGTGGTATGGATTTCTATGTCATGGAATGAGTGTCGACAAGGGATGGTGTTGGGGCTTACATGTAGAATCTTCCTAGTGAAAGAGGATCACTCCACATGAAGATATTTTTGGGATTATGCATGAAATTTTCCTGATTCAAGAGTATTTCTCCATAGTGGGTAACAAGGTTGAATACCATGATGATCATACATGGGTTATCCCATGTTCATCACATGGGGTATGGCTATAGTTTTACAGTATGTGTTGAGGATGATTTCTTTCAGTTTAACATGTTATGACTAGGAAATAGTGCTAGGCAGTTTTATGTCATGTATATTGGATGTGGATGGGGATTAAAACTAGAGGGTAATTGTGTCAAGTCTTGAATAATATTTATCATAAGTAATCCCCACTGATATAGTTGAAAAATTTACCTTAAGGATATCACCTCTAGGAATTAAGTGTCCACTGCTCATGCACCTCTGAGCGGGACATGGTGTAGACACTTTTGTGGAGGAGTGGAAATCAGTAGGCCCAAAATTAGGGAACCTATAATTAGGAGAAATAAGAATTAGGGTATATATTATTAGGATTAAAATGTAGGGTAATGGATTCACTAGAATCGTATGGGGACGTTCGGTCGAAGGCCAAAAATGTTTTTCACCCAAATTTATTATATTACATACAAGTAGAGTTTCATAAGAAAGGATCTCTAGAACAAGTAAAACACCTATATTTTGAGTTCATAGTTATGAACAAGCACATGAGCCTTAGCCCGGTTGGTAAGGACTCTGCAAGTGCATCCAAGTGACCAGGGATCAAATCCAGGTGGAGGCAGAATTTCTGATACTGTAGCAGGCACTGTTTGGCACTGTAGCAGCCGGGAATATGCCCCCGTTTGGGCCTTCGGGCCACCGATTTGGTCCCTGAGTCCTGTAAGGCCTTCGGGCCACCCAAGACTTCCACTTAGTAAGGCATTTGGGCCACCTCAAGGCCTTCGGTCCAACTTAAGTGCAGATGCAAACCAGACAACCTATAAGGAACAAGCTCTACAAGGAGGATGAGCAAGGAGATTTCACCACAGTAGAAGCTAATCGGATTGCAAGAATGAGAGGGTATGGCTCCTTCCATCGGTACAAGACTGTGCATTCATGGGAATGCCTAGCCGAACAGCCATGCGAAGGTGGAGAGCTGATTTCATGATGAAGATGCTGGGGAGGAGCAGTTCCAAGTAGTTATTCTGGGTTATATGTAATGTTTGAATCCTATGGGCAATGAATTCCTATAAGGCCTACGTACCATGTAATACTTATGCCTACGGGCCTTGTAAGGGTTCCACCTCACCCCTTTAAAGGTGGATTATCAAAAATCAATAAAAATGAAGGCCTTCGGGCCATTGGAGGAGTGATAGTTATGCACAATATTTGGAGTTGCACTTAGGTTAGGGTTGTGTGATGTTTTATTCTCTTGCATGAACCTGACCTTCCTGGGGAGGTGTTATGAGAGGATCACTTAACCATAGGCCAAGTCAAGTTGGGGTACATAGGAAATATTTTGTTCATGTTCTCTACCTTTTAGGTTCCATGGACTCTAGTGTTTCGTGATATCTTAAAAGCGATGTCATTAAAAACATGAGAGAATCTCATTTTCATTAGGAGGTTCACCTCAAGGTGTGGGGTGAGTCTATATTTCTTGGTGAAATCATTGTCTTGGGTCATGCAACTTCCCTATGGAATGGAATGGGGTTGTGAGCTGCTCATTCCTTTTTTACTAGGGCTTGGATACACAACCACCATGGTTCAACATCTCATTTATCATGAAATTGGATGGTTCCATGATAGGTTTTCATGAAAATCTATTCTTTCATATGCACAAGCCTTGGGTGGCGGGGAATTGACCATGAAACCTATGGGAGTGATCATCTCCTTTCATGCACAATTATTTGGTCACACATAGTGCATTCTTCTATTCATGGTTTCATGTCTCATATTTTTTTTAAAATATTATATAGAATTATTTTGAGACTAGTATTTGTAACGGTGTGTGATTCTGAGGCCAGGGGCGCCAATAATAAATGTTTGAAATAAATTAAACTTTAAATATTGTATGTGAGCAGTTTTCCTGAAAAAGTGGAATAAATTTTAAATGGGTTCCCAGATTAGAAATCTAAGGGAACTGTTGAGTTTAGAGTAGCAAATTTACCTTAGACGAGGCCTAACATTGACCAGCATAGGTGGACTTCCAAAGTTAATTTTTAGAAGTTTTAGAAGGAAGTGAAATAAATTAATAATTTATTTTATTTTAAATGTTTTAACGATGCAGTGACGCATTTTATGGTTTCAAATAACCATGATCCTAGGGTTAGTCTCATAACCATATAAACCTCCCTTGGATGCTCTATAGATTTGGAGAGTAACCACCCTTAGAGATCTCTTGATGAATGATGATGAACGAAAACATGTGGATCATTGCGCAACAAGATCAGATCTCACGGACGATGGAAAACAATACACTCTTCATCAACGATCAAGTTAGGGGTTGTTATTTTGATTTTTTTCTCATTCTTGGATATAAATGATAAACACGGATCAAACCACGAATAGGTTGACCTATGGATAGTCCATTCTTGCAGGAGGATCTGATTATTGGGTTTTATTTTGGGGAATCGATTTCATATTTCTTTTGTTCTTATTGATCCTTCTAATGGGGGCAGATCAACACCGCAATGAACAATGGTGGAGGTTCATTCCTCAATTTTTTATATGAATGTATTCTCCCCTTTAACCCCACACATTCTTCGTTCTTCATGGGTTTATGAATGATGGATTGTTTCACACCTATTTCACCACAAAAACATCTAAAAATCTAGATCTGACATCATGATGATCTAGTGGAGGTGCGATGATGATGGCGTCAAATGAATTGACACAACTTGGGAGAAATTATTCTTCAATTGTTCTTTGGGAAGATGATCTAAACAAGTTTTCATGGCCGATCGGACACCCAAAACCTACTGATTCAGTGTTACTAGGGTGGGGAGACTTTGGATCTTCATTTTCATGGAAAAATAATAGATGGATCGAGAATATGAGGATCAACTGAATCATCGAATGAAGAACCAGTGATTCTAGAAAATCACGAAGAACACGGCGTGTGGGCCGGCTCAGCGGTGGCTAAGGTCCCACATTACAAAAAGTGATGACATGGTATGTGACCCTTATCACATGGTGTGGGGGTCCTGACCTGGGAATCGGCATGTATCTAACATGATAGAAGGACATGGGGTGGAGTACATAGCATGTACTCCACTACACAGCCATACCAGGCTGATTATGTGGGTTACCCCGTGTACTAGTACATAGGTCAGCAGACACTATTTGAATTCATGTATGGGCACATGTCCAGCATACAGAGAGCAGACCCCAGTTAGTAGGAAATGGTGTATCATGATCTTACACATCATGTATATTCCTTTCTACACAACATGTTCTTTTGACTCGATTTGTTGCACACGAGTAGTACCTAAAGTCAAGGGACACGACGTGTGACCCTTCTACACACTGTGTACTCCCTTCTACATGGATTGGTCTCATTTTCCATCATATATTGGAAAAGTTTCTATTGGTTTAGTTCCCCTTTACGTGTTCCCCAGAATATAAATGGTATAGTTTTTTATCCATAGGAGTATGACCCCTTCAGCAGGACTTTCTAGATGGAGTAGGAGTCCCTCCAAGAGGCCTAGAGTGAGATCCTCTATCCTTTCTTATAACCTAATTAGAGATAGGTTATCGGTGCAACCAATCCTACCATAGGTCTATCCTATAATTATTAGGTGGAATAAGGATGAGTCTTTGTATAATCTAAGTCCTTGGAATTGATCCTCATCCATGTATCATGGTCTTTCCCCACTCAAGAGTGACTTCTCCCAGAATGAGTGTATTTTTTCTATCTTTAGATCTATCTGTGAATCTATCCCTCTCATGAATTTTCCTGATGAAAATTACTTCTCTAACAGAATTCATTAGATCTATCAAACTTTTTTAGTGATTTCTACCATGTGATCACTTCATGGAACCTTCAAACTGAATCCCTAGCATGGGTATGCGGTCGTTTTAACTTGCCTCTAGACTATGGGTCTGGGTTTTGTGTTTATTTGTATATTTGTATTGTTATATATTTTTTAGACATATAATGTGTAGATATGACTATACATTTACATTGAGTATTTATTTTTGGTTTTTGGGATTGAGTATTGTTATACTCATCCCTACATGGGATTTTCCCACACGTGTCATGTCTTGTGCAGATGAGCGGCTTTTTGATAGAGTCCAGGTCAGACTAGGATCAGACTGAGCTTTTTGAGTCTCCTAATAGGCCAAGGTGTTCCTTCAGCTTCAACAAGAAGTCTATGTACCTTACATGTTTACAGTTTGGACTTTTTATTTTTTAGACTCTTTCTTTTTGTGGTCTTGTATTCTGGCCCAATTTACTTTTCTGCACTTTACTTTCTATTGTACTATGTTGGTGGGGTTTTTTTTCATGCATGAATTTTTTTTCTTATTGATTTTTACATTTCTGAATTTTTTTTTCTTGTAGATGTGTGTACAAGTACTTTGGAAATGCCTCCCATGTTAGTGATATGCCTACTTGGTGCTAGTCACCATCCTCTGGTCTATTGTAGGTGGACTTGGGGAGTCGTGTCACAGGCCCCACTAGGAATGACCAGGACAAAGTGGTTTCAAAGGTGGTTTATTCTACATTAGTACCAAGAGTCTATGATATTGGTTTGGGTAAATAGTGGTAAGTCTCTCGAGTATGGATTTCATGCCAGAGAATCTTGTGCTAGTGCGGGCGGTCGACGGATCCATACACCAGGACTCCGATAACCTACTTTTTGACTTAGAACAAGAGAACACTAGTTGTAGGTAAACAAAAATAATGGTACATGAATCATATAATAATGGGTTTTGGGTTACATGTCATTTTTTTCACCTATCTAGATATAATATTTGACTGTGTTATATCTTGTTTCCTTATAGGATTCCTACATGACACATATTGTCTAGGATTCAGCAGCTCAATCAAGAGGATGACCCCCTTAGTGATAAGAATTTTAATTAGGGGTCAGCTCCCCAGGTGTTATGTCAAGGTGGTGCACCAGTTGTTCCACCACCAGTGGAGAAGCACATGTTACTTTTAGTACCATCAAATGAGGAGCGCAGGTTGATCTAGCTCAATGAGTTTCTGAGACGGAGACCCCTTAGGTTCTGAGGCGGGCCCAACCCTCATGCGGTTGAGGACTGTCTTGAGACGGTGACCAAAGTCTTCTATCTGGTGGGGACACCATCAGAACATATGGTGATCCTAGGAGTGATCTTTCTTTAGGGTTCGGCAGGTAGATGGTGGGGTTTGACCACACAGACTCATGATGAGGTGACTCCTTCATTGATGAGGTTTGAGAGACTATTTAAGGAGGATTTCTCTCTAGTTATGATTAGAGAATTTTGTATCCATTATCTTCTTCAACTCTAGTAGGGAATTTTAATGGTGGATGACTATTCATCGTGGTTCTCCAACCTTGCCAGGTACTTGATGGACATGGTCAGGGATCAGTACTTTAGAGCACGGACCTTCGAGCGAGGACTATGATGGGATATCTATGCTAGTATCATGCCTTTATGAATTTTGACTTATGCTGGAGTGCTCGAGAGAGCTTTGGTGTTTGAGAGATTCTTGGATAAGAAAATATATACATTTGTAGTTAGTAGCAGTCATATCGGTGCAGATACCATGGTAGTAGGGATCTGACATCAGGCACAAGGATAAAGATGTGTGAGAAATCATAGGAGAACCCAAGATATGGGATTTGTAGTTCAGGTCTCTTAGGCTAGATCTAGTCAGCCTAGAGAGAGGATTTGAAACTCATGCGATGATAGAGGACATCTTACTGAGGAATATACAACCCATTGAGATGCTAATAGTGAGGTGGTGGATGGACCATTGAATAAAATATAGAGAGTGGAACTGGTAGACCCACCAGGTAGCAGACATAGTCGAGGATCAGGGAGAGATACATGAGGTAGAAGATTCTTTGACATACTTCCCCCACAACCCCCAAGAGGTCTTCACCAGGCTTGGGAAGTTTGTGAATAGGGTTGGGGATACCCACATATGGTGGAGGCATACGACCCATGGACTATAGGGATGATCTAAGGTATGATCTATATCTTCTCTACCTTAGATTCCATACTTATATACACAAGTTCTAGTAATTATTTCCTCTCCACATGTCTTCTGCGAATCTTTGAGATTTTGGTAGAGGTATTTACTCAACCCTTATGCTTGGAGACACCTACATGAGGAGACTAAATGATCACACGTCTTTTTCGATAGTGTGATATTTCCCTTGGAGGTAAGAGTTTCACTTAGAACCTCTTGGTTGCAGTGTCAAGGCCTTGTAACGTCATTCTTGGTATGGATTGGTTATCTTCGGTCCATGCTTAGATTAACTACTTTATGAGAAGTTTACGGTGTGTCTGCAATGATGGAATGAGGTTTTCCTTTTTTAAATAAAAGGAGATCCATTAAATGCAGTAGGGGATCATGCACAGGAGGGTGTTTCCGATCACTCATGTATCAGCTATCCTTACCCTCAGAGTAGTAGATGTTGTGAGCTTTTAGTTCCCAGAATTAGTGGTGGAGAACATGGGAATATTTCTATAATATGTTCCAATACTACCTCCATATGGGTATATTGACTTCTACATCAACTTACACCTCGGGACGGCACTGATATCTTCACTGGCATATCATATGGATCTCACAGAGCTTCACAAGCTAAGGGTTCATTTGGAGGATTTGTAGAGGAATGTATTTGTAAAACCCAATGTTTTTCCCTAGGCGGCCCCAGTTTTGTTTTCCAAGAAGGCATATGGGAGTTTCAGGTTTCGTGTGGATTATTGGTGCCTTAAACAAGTAATTGTGAATAAAAAGTATCCACTTCCAAGGATCAATAACCTCTTTGATCAGATGAGAGGGGTACGGTGGTTCATGAAGGTTTACCATCGATCAGGTTACCTATAATTATGAGTATGAGTTGAGGATATACCGATGATGACAATTAGATGTTGTTATGGTCATTATGAGTACTTGGTTATGCCCTTCGACATGATGAATTCCCCCTACAGTGTTTATGGGACTCATGAAGCAGATCATCTAGCCACACTTAGACCAGTTCATATTAGTCTTCATCAATGACATCCTTGTGTACTCAGCATCAGAGGAGGAGCACACAAGACACCTTCGGATGGTCCTAGATGCACTCTGAGAGCACTATATTTATGGGAAGCTCTTGAAGTGCCATTTTTGGATTCAAGAGGTCCACTTTATGGGGCATGTTATCTCAGCATATGGAGTAGTACCGGAACCATCCAAGGTTGAGTTGGTGTTAGTATGG
Source organism: Viscum album (assembly GCA_963277665.1). Classification (NCBI taxonomy): domain Eukaryota; kingdom Viridiplantae; phylum Streptophyta; class Magnoliopsida; order Santalales; family Viscaceae; genus Viscum; species Viscum album. The sequence goes on from OY728162.1 coordinate 137,231,728, forward strand.
GATCCACCTAGGAGTGTGGCAGAGGTTTGGAGCTTCCATAGGCTAGAAAGATATTACCAAATATTCATTCCTAATTTCTCCAGATATCAGCACTGATAATAGCTTTGACCCAAAAGGAATAGACTTTTGTATGGATGTAGAAGTGCCAGTGGGATTTCCAGAAGTTGTGACAGAGTTTGACGAGCACCCCGATCTTGATATTTTTAGATGAGGGAGTCGAGTACATAGTTTTCTACGATGCATTAGGGAATGGGATTGGCTGTGTTCTAATGAAGAGACAGGTGGTGATTACTTATGGTTTGTGCCAGCTGAGGCCACATGAGAAAAACTACATGATCCATGATCTTGAGTTACTAATGGTAGTCTTCATGTTAAATATTTGCTGACAATACCTGATGGGAGAGTAGTTTATTGTCTATTCATTACATAAGATCCTCAATTACATATTCTTGTAGAATAATCTGAATCTGAGGTAGAGGTGATGGCTAGAGTTCTTCCAATATTATGACTTTGAGATCTTCTAAACTCCTGGTAAGTGGAATGTTGTGGCTGATTCTCTCAGTCATAGATCAAGTTTGTAGCTACTGGGTGAAGAATCAGATCAGTTGGCCCCTCTATAGATATCCTTCATGGATATAGATGATCCAGCATTCCTTAATTCCATGGTTCTCACCCCTCTACTCTTACAGTGAGTCAGGGAGGCACAACTAGTGGATATTGACAACAATGCTTTACGTGCTCAGTTATCCTCTGGAAAAGCTAGTGATGGATATTAAAAATGTGGGGAGCACATCATCATTTTCATAGGATGCATAGTTGTACCAGTGGTATTGCAGGAGGAGGTTCTAAGTGAGTTTCATAAATCCCCCTTGGTGGTACATCCTAGAGTGGTGAATATGTATCGGGACCTTCGACGTTAGTTTTGGTGGATAATAATTTAGTGGAAGAGTTCATTTCTTGATGCCTTACCTACCAGTAGGTAATGGTTGAGCACTAGGTTCTAGCAGGATTAACTCACCCTATGAAGGTGCTGGAGTAGAAGTGGGATAAAATATCGATGGATTTCATGAAGGGTTCCCCACAAATGTCCAAGGGACATGATTCCATATGGGTGATCTTTGACTATCTCACCAATTTTTTCCTCTTCCTAACTATTAGGGATCAATGTTAAGTAGAGATATTGGGATGCCTCTATGTGTAGGAGACAGTTTGGATTCATGGAGTCCCATAAACGATAGTTTCAGATCATGATGCATGATTCACATCCTAGTTTTGGAGGGTATTATAGGGGTGTTTGTGACTCAGTTACACTTGAACATAGTGTTTCATCCCCTGATAGATGTCCAGACAGAGAGGACCATTCAGGTCCTAGACGATATATTCTAGGCCTGTATCATAGACGTTGGTCATAGTTCAGTGGACCACCTACCACTGGTGGAGTTTTCATACAACAACAGATACCAATCCACCATCAGTATGGAACCATTTGAGGTTTTATATGGGAGAACATTTTGCTCACTACTTTTCTAGACAGACCTAGGAGAGTTAGCACTCATGGGTCCAGAGTTGGTATGAGATACTACTAAGAAGGTGCAGATCATCCCGGAGTGGATGATGACTTCATAGAGCTGGATGAAATCTTATGTTAATAGATGGCGGAGACCTATAGAGTAAGAGGAAGGAGACTATGTCTTTATTCAGGTCTCACCTCAATGAAGGTTGTATATATTTGGTCAGGTTAGGAATTTGTCTCAGAGATTCATCAGCAATTTCCAGAAAATGCACAGAGTTGGAGAGGTGGTGTACCACCTAGCTCTACCATTGTAGTTTCACTAGGTACATGATGTCTTCCACATGTCATAGTTGAGGAGGTACGTGTGCGATCCATCTCATGTCGTCAACTATGATGAATTGTAAATTGAGGATGGAGCGACCTCTGTCGAGTACCTAGAGTACATCAAGGATCAGTAGGAGAGCATTCTTCATGGGTGATATATTCCCTTGGTGTGTGTCTAGTGGTAGTACAAGAATATTTAGGAGAGCACGTGGGATCAGGAGGCTCAGATTCATTCCCAGTACCCCCATCAGTTTGAGTAGCATTTTGTTTTGGCTTTTTGTGGACGTAAATCCCTAATGTGGGGAGAATATAATATTCTGGATTTTACGTGTATTTTTTTAAAATATTATATGGGATTATTTCGAGACCAGTCTTTATGACAAAGTGCGATTTTGAGGCATGGGGTTCCTGGAATAAATGTTTGAAATAAATTAAACTTTTAAATAGCATGCATGATCAATTTTCCTAAAAATGTGGAATAACATTAAAATGGGTTCCCATATCATAAATATGAGGGCACTGTTGCATTCAGAGTATTGAATTTACTTTAGGCCAGACCTAACATTGACTAGTGTGGGTCAGCTACAAAAGTTAATTTTTGGACATTTTTAAGGAAATTAAATAAATTAATATTTTATTTTATTTTAAATTACTTAACACAATAGCAATTAATTTTATGTTTTAAAATAACTTGGAGCCCAGGGTTAGTCTCATAACCCTAAAAACCTCCCTTGGATGCTCTGGAGCTTTAGATAGGAGCCACCCTTAGAGAACTCTCGATGAACGACAACAAATAACAATGTGTGGATCATTGTGTAGCAAGATCAGATATCAATGACGATGGAAAAAAATCCACCCTTTGTCAATAATTGAGGTAGGGGTTTTATTTAAATTTTTCCCCATTATTAGATTTAAATGATGAACGCAGATCAACCACTAAAAAGGTTGACTCATGGATCATTTGTTATTGCAATAGGATCTAATTATTAGGTTTTATTTGGGGGAATCGATTTCATATTTGTTTTGCTCTGATTGATCCTTCAAATGGAAGTGGATCAACACTGTAACAAACAACAGTGGAGTTTTGTTCCTAAATTTTTATATGAATTTCTTCTCCCATTTAACCCCTCGTATTCTTCTTTCTTCATAGGGTTATGAATGATGGATAATTGTGCATCTGTTTTGTAGTGAAATGATCTCAAAACATAGATCTAATATCATGAAGACCTAGAAGAGGTGCGACAACGATAGAATCGGATGAATTGACATGGCCCAAAAGAAATATTTATTTAGTTATTCTTCATGTGGATGATCAAAACAAGTTTTTAGGACCAATCGAACACCCGAAACCTTCCAATTCAAGGTTACCATGGATAGTCGAATTCGGAAATTCATTTACATGGAAAAAGAATGGATGGATCATGAATTGGAGGATAAACTAAAGTGTCGGATAAAGAACTAGCGATTATGAAAAATCGTGAAAAACGTGGCGTGTTCTCCGAAAAAACGGCATGTGGTGTCGGCTCAACAGTGACTAGGGTTCCACATTATAGAAAGTGATGACACAGTATGTCATCTCTTTCACATAGTGTGTGGGTCTTGATGTGGGACTCAACGTGTATCTCAGATGATACATGGACACGGGGTGGAGCACATGGCATGTACTCCACCACATGGCTAGACCAGGCCGGTAACATGGGATACCCTGAGTACCAGTACATGGGTTAGCAGACAAGGGTTGAATCCATGTATGGGAACATGCACAACATACATGGAGCGGTCCCCAATTTGTAGGACACAACATGTCATGCTCTTACATTCGGTGTATAGTTCATTCCACAAAACATGTTCTTTTGACTCTGTCTGTTGCACACGGGTAGTACCCAAAGTCAAGGGACATGGCGTGTGGCCCTTCTACACATTGTGTACTCCCTTCTACAAGGCCTGATCTCATTTTTGATCGTACCATAGACAAGATTTTTTGGGTTAGTTCTTTTTTTCTTGTTTCCCTAAAGGTCAGTGGTATCATTTCTTATCCATAGGAGTACAAACCTTTTAGCAGGACTTTATGGATGGAGTAGGAGTCACTTTAAGATTCCCAGAGTGAGATCCTCTATCATTTCTTCTACCCTATGTATAGTTAGGTTATCAGTGCGACCAATCCTACTAGACATCGATCCTCTAATTTTCATGTGGAATTTGGATGAGTTGTGTTATACTCCAAGGCCCTCGCAGTGATCCTCATATGTGTATCGTGATATTTCCCCACTTAAGAGTGAGTTATACCAAAATGAGGGTATATGTTATCTCTTCAAAACTATCTATGAATCTATCCCTCTCATTAATTTTCACAATGAATAGTACTTCTCAAATGGATGTCATCAGATTTATCAGACTCATGGAGTGAGTTCTCCCAGGCGAGCGCTTCGTGGAATATTTGAACTGAATCCATCACATGGTTATGTAATTATACCTTTAATTTTTGTATTTCTTGGTGGTTTTTTGGGTCTCCTACTGAGTATTGTTATACTCACCCTTGCACATGCTTTTCCCGCACATGTGGTGTCTTGTGTAGATGAGCATCCTTTTGATGAAGTTGAGGGAGGACTAGGACCAGAATGAGCATTGTGAGTTTCCCTACATGCCAAGGTGTTCCTTCAGCGTCAATAAATAGTCCTAGTACCTTACTTATTTACAGGTTGAACTTTTTAGTTTTTGGACTCTTTCTTTTGGTGGGCTTTTATTCTGGCCCAGTTTACTTTTCTTCACTTTACTTTCCATTGTACTCTGTTGGTGGGGTTTAGTTGTATTCATGCATTTTTTTCCCTTAGTGGTTTTTACATTTCATCATTTTGGGCTTGGTGATTTGTTTATGTGTACAAGTACTTATAAAATTCCTCCCATGTCAGTGATATGCCTACTCGGTGCTAGTCATCATCCCCTGGCCTATTGGAGGCGGGCCTAGGGAGTTGAGGCACAGGCCCCACTAGGACAGGTCAGGACACATGGGTCCATTTTTTCATGCATGGGCCTTATGAAATATTTTATATTCTTGGGTATCTACAGGAATCGACATCACCTTTAGCGTACATATATTTTTCACGTGCAATCCCATCTTTGCACGTAGCTATTGAAACTTGTGTGCAACCTTCTACTCAACCCTAGAATGTTCTTTTGGGGTGGGTCACATGTTAGATTCTTCTAAAACTAATTTTTTTGGTGTGAGAGATAAGTTTTTTGAACCAAAAATAGGTAATATATTTCATAGGTTCATAACCACAAGTGATTGTTTGGAATTATAAGTTTATTATCACTATCAATAGTGTCTTCTCAAACTGGACTCAAGATGTAGTTTTTAATGGGTTCAGAACAAAAAATCTAGTCACCTTCATCATATCAAATATGATTTTTATATTTATATTTCATTATATTATCCTTATGGATAATGATGAAAATTTAATGTGTGTTTTTTGAAGAAATTATATTCAAACTACAATATCTAATCAAAATAATTTTCCTTCTATCATGTAACTTCTAATGGAAGGATAGATTACTTAAACAAGGTCCTATAAAATATGCTATAAAATATCATTTATAAGGTCAAGAATAATTTTATATAAAATCTCATAATGTTTTACAAGTTTATTAGACTACTACATGTACCCTTGACCAAGATACTCAATAATCGATGGTGTTCAAAACTAAAGAAATAATCCCTATAGATTCCATGTTACCCTCACTACAGATGAATATTTTTAACCAACTAAATAAAGATAAATGGATATAGCTTTGGATAGATGAGCTAAATAAACCATAACTAAAGGTGGTTATGAGTATTACATAACTAAGAGGTTCATCAAAACTAGGTGACCAGTGAATTTAATAATAAGGATTCTCTCTACACATTTATCCAATGGAATCTAGTGTTATTTTTAAAGACATTAATGATATAGGGGATGAAGCCTCTAAAATTAGATCCTAAATTGGAGTGTCTATGTGTCATATACAAGTTCTACTTCAATATATTATGTTCCTTGAAAACCATGGATAAATAAAGAATAATTACTCCCACCAATATGATATTTATTAATAAAAACTATTCATAGTAATTCACATAATATTTATATGTACTTTCCACACAACCATAAATTATATGGTAATATATACATCCTTCACAAAATTAAATAACATGGTGTCATAATTATCATATAACATTAAACTACATGACATATCATGCTTACCATATGATGTAAAACTGTGTCACTCATCTCTTCCAATAATTGATCCCGATCTATAGAGATAATTTCCTTAATATTAACCATTATGTGAGATTCATCCAAATAATTCATGTCACATTCATAAGTTCTTTTCTCACAAACATAAACTACATGACATGAGGTCCTAGTTGTCTAACTATAAACTATATGTCATGTTTTCCTTACTATGTGATAGTAAACTATGTAACCTCACATCTTTCCTACGTATGTTCCCAATAAACCTAGAGAAAACTGAGCAACATAGCCTTTTATAGTTTTATTTCTCCTATTTAAGTCCAGGATCATGATTATTTCTTTATAACCTTAAAATATAAGAATAATGGAAATATATAAGATAATCCTTTTCAGTGAAAATATTTGGGATCACCCACATTTGTATTAAGACTCCCTCGTCCTTCATTTATGATGAGAATCATTTTTATCTTTTTTTTACATGGTTCATTATCTCTAATTATCATTCATCTATTAGTAATTCATACTAAGTTATATTAGATATTAAACAATAAAGGTACTGATTCATTAGTGTTTAAATAATATCACATAAAATCCATAGTTTAACTAACATATAGAATAATCCCCCCATAACATTAAAACTTCTGACCATTACATTATTCAATTCATGTCTTCCATGTTGAAGTATCCACCACTCATTAAACACTATTATTTGAGTCCAAACCAATTCATGTTGGCTCCAATTCTCCCCTCCCATGATAGGGTTTATTTATTTTTCTATAGCTATATATGGATTCATTTTTATTTTCGTAATATAATTAGTGTCACATGTATTACCGATCCCAAGATCAACCCTCTATTTCCACTCCATTTCATTTCCCATTCCAATATGGTTCTTTGATCTTGAGTTCATTCATTTGGGTTTTCCATATAATATTATATTTTATATATCTCATCTATTTTATCCCCACTATCTTTTTTTTATAAAACTTGGGTTTTAGAGTCCCCACCAAATCACATTAGGTTTAAACTCTAAATCTCTATTCAAAGTAACCACTATTCTACACCCATTTAGGATTTCTCCTTTTAGTGTGATCATTCCAGAATATCATGTGTCATGATTTCTATTTCCCCAATAGGATAAATAGTGAAACTAAATTTTCTCACCTCTATTATAGCCATACTCTACCCTAACCTTAACCAAATCCCCCATTATACACCAAATTTGAGTTTCTCAATGATTTATGTTGACTCCACATCATCCCTTTAACATTGGGGTATGACAAGTTGGTGGGATTTTCTTCCCCTCATTATTATTGGTTCGTGACTTGAGTAATATGTTTAATTCACCCCTATATTCAAAGTATATTTAGTAGAACCAAATTTTATGCTAAACCATTGTATTTTTCACCATTTCATAGGAGATTTCCCTTTTTGATCATTAGTATTTTCATTGGACTCACCCCTTATTCATGTTGGGTCAACTTCATTGAACACTAAGTTAATAACACTTATAAAGGTAATTATTCTCCATGTTACAAGAGTACAAACCACATGAAATATTGATCTATTTTATATGAACATAATCATTAAACCACTCTATGGTTCCAATAGCATTACATCTCTCTTCCTTTAATTAACCTTTTATGAGTGATGAAATAGACAAAAAAATAATGAAAATAATTAAATTGTGATCAGAGAACAAGTCAATTCATTACATGTTAAGATTAATGTCTCAATGGTTTATGTAAAAGTTAGATCATAAAAATTTTAAGATACAAAACATTTAGAATAAATATATCTATTTAGAAAAAACTGAGCAACACTTTCTTGGTATATGAATCTAGGAAAGCATTAGAGAGAATCTCTACCACCCCATATCATGTCGCAGTTCATAATCCTCCCCATATGATTTTAAACTCTATGGAATGATGTTTTATATCATTTGAGAATAAATTAAATTAAATTTTATACTAATATCTATAGATTTAATCTAGGATACATGATTTTTAACCAATTTATATGACCCTAAACTATAAGTATCACTAGGTCCTCATTATATGATAATAAACTACAATACACGATATTATCACCATATGAGTTAATCTTTATAGTAAAATTACTTCACCATATATTGATAATATTTTTGTAGCAGTAATTTCCATGTGAATAAATTTATCAAACCTTCTTTCATAAGATCATGTTCCATACAAGTGCCCATTTTGAGAAATAAGATAGCGATATTGGCATTATATTTTTTCATTCATCTTGATTCCCTTATTATATTTGAACATATCTATATTGATATGTTAGAATTTTTTTCTATCTCATTAATGAAAACATTTATCTATACTGTAACATAAAATTCCCCTTTATAGAACTATGGGTTTCTTCATTAAAATCTCTATAATATATGTAGTAATTATTAGATAACATGCTATGGGCCTATCCAAAATTCCCTTTATTAGTCCATTTATCCAAGTTTCTCTGTGGTTTGACCCTTCATTAATTCATGTAAGGTTTGATATCTCTTAAAATAGGTCAAAAAAAATATTTATTAATGGGGTTTTATCATCTCTATGTCAATGACCCCCCATTTTCCTCTAGTATTCAACTTCCCTTTAATTAATGTCTTGTTTATTTTACCTCTATCATTCCATAGTTTTTATAAAACTATATATTCCTTGATTCATTTTTTAATAGGTTATATGGTGACTTCTAGTTCTATTATATTGGGACCAATAATAATCTTTTACTCATCACTAATATTCACTAGTGTTTAGATCTATATAATTTTTTGGCAGTTAAAATTTACCCCTCTTGCACTAGGGTCTATTTATTTAATAATTATCTATATTTATGGTAATTTTTCCTAAAGAGAAAAATCCAAATATAATATTATAATTATATAATAATCTAAACCTATTTTATACAATTCCTTTTCCACCTAACAAAATTCCTATGATGGATGATTGGATCACCAAAAATCCTCCATTACTATTGGAAATGAGTATATTTTAATTAGAAGCTTCCCCTTTAGCATGGTGGTAGAAAAATTACCCATAGCATGGTCGGACAATACCCATCCAAGGGCATATATGTTTCCAAACTAGGGGACTATCTAATTCCATATTCTTTATTTTAATTATAGTACAACCCATGTTTTGAACTTGGTCTATGGAAATTAAATGTATACCTCTCTAAGGATATAGTATAATACCTATCAATCAAATGTGGTCAATGATAATCCTATAATATTCATTATCATATCATTATTTCATATTCAAATATCTAAATTCTTGATTAACCTCATCCAACATTCCTATTTAAAAATAAGTTTAAAAACATTTTTCTATTTTTACTAATATGTATCGAATTCACATATCATTCAAATCTAGTCTAATTATTCACTTCTAAATTCAGGATAATTAATCACACTATTTATAAATTCAATAATCATTCACATTAGGTTACTTCCTCACATATAATGTAGATAACCTTACCATCAAAAAATACTCCATTCTAAAAGAGTATAGACTATATAATAATGTTCCATTCTATAAATAAATTAAGTGAATGTTATTAAAAGTTTCTCAAATGTTTTTAAGGACTAACATTTGACCCTAGAAAAAAATTGCTCTCATTAGGACAAAAAATCTATAAAAATGATACATAATGTCTTTGTTTGTCCATGGTTCTATATTCCTTAGTCAATTTCATTTTCACTCAGATTTTATTCTCTATTTACATCATGTTCACTTTTCTCACATCATATAAACCACATTATCTTATAATGACCAAAATCCTTGTTGATAAATTCTCTAAGACATAAAACTATAAATTAAATTCAAACAATCTAAGTTGTAATAATTAAAACAATAAAGTACCTTTTAATTCGAAGTATAATGACATTAAAAATGACATATTATCTAGACTTGAGCTATATAACCTTAAACTATAAGATCCCATTTTGTCTATGTTTTTAAATCATAATCTACAAGAAGCATTTTGGTATGAGTTTTACAACCTTAAACTATAAACATAATGTTGGGTCTATAATGTATTTACTTGAATAATAAATCACCACAATATTAAATTAAAAGTCCATAAACTATAAAGAGACATTGTAATGTTGAAAATCCATAAAGGGTGGTATGAGAATAATCCAAGTATTTACCCGAAAATCTTCAACCAACATTTTCCTTTATGAAATTTCAATATATTACCTCTAGAATCACTATTATATGAAAAAAATATATAAAGACCATAATAATCCATGCACATGAGCCACAATTATTTCAAAAACCATTATTCGATACTCTTCATCATTTTAGGAACACCCTCTCTTATTTATTGTTACCCCTAAATCAAATTGAATCAAAAATATTAACATTATTTAAAATTGGTCATGTTGATAAGACTATCATTTTGTGAAGTCTTACCAAAAATTTCTTTACCCCTACTCAAATAAATTTCAATTTTTTCTCAGTTTCACCAAAATGCAATGATCACCCTGGGTGTATATGCAATATTATTTCATTATTATAATGTGTTTAATTACAAACAATGTATCATACAAGGTTATTAAACCCTTATCAAACATTCATTATTTCAAGAACCTTACTTTATTTATTTATTTCATGAGATTTAATACCTTTCATTTCCATGTCAAAAAAGGTTCACCTTAGTATGGTAAAGTGTAAGTGCATATGACAACCAAATACTTATCTAGGCCATGTTCCTAAAAGGAAACCCTTTAATATTACAAATAGAATATCCTAGAGTAAGGTTAAGGTTTTATTACTATTATCCATCTAAAATTCATCCAGGTCACATATCATGTAGGAAAATAAATTCATCATATCATGTCTAAATGAGATTCCCTTGATATGTTAAAGGAATATTTCTATACAACCAAAAAATATTTATCTAGAGTACATAATCTAGAGAAATTATCCCATATTCCAAAAAAAATCACACATGCTTTATTGAATTTATAAGTACATATTTTCATCCAATAACCATTAAAGGGAAATATCCTAAAGGAAATTTTTATATAATCTACCATTTTTAATTCAATAATTTTTAAGCTATTTTTTATCATTGCCTATATTACACATGTTCAGAGGTATTTAAGTACCCTTTATGTCATTATCTCATACATTATTATCATTCTAAAAGAAAACTCATGGTATATCACTCTCATGCCTACTCAAAATATACACAAGGGTGTGTATTTGTGTGTTGAGACACAAATTGTTTCAAAAAGGTTGTTGATCAAGTATAGAAAACATATACATATCTATAATATAGGTCCTATCATTAAATAAAATATATAATTTGAGAGAAATATTACAAAGGACAGAAATAATATAATTGATACTTACTCACCAGCTACTTTATATCAATTACTACTTAGCGAGAGGTATTAACCATTTAGTGTAGTTATATCAACGATGTAGTTTCTGAAACTAACCATTAATGTAGCCAGTTTGAATCTTTTACTATCACTTTACTTATCCTAAGAACTTCCTAAATTTTGTTTATCTCTTTTGAAACCTCCACCTTGATTCCTCCAACTATTTTTGGAGTAGTTCTGGATTTTTCATCTAGTTAGTAGTCAAAGATTTTATTTGAGATTTCTCATCTTGTTTCTAGTAAATATCTTATATAATCTTTTATAGTGATTCAGAATGCCATAACCTTGATTCTTCTTATTGTATATCAACTTACCAAATCACTAATTACTCTTAAAAATGACTAGTTTCTTGATAGTGTAGTGGTATAATCAGTTGTTTTACCCACTAGGTCTCATGCCTATAAATAGTTGGCATGGGCGACCCATATCACATAAAAGAGATTGAGTGGTAAATATAAGGATATTATTCTATGAGCACTTCTTTATAAACTATTTATCTATAGAATATTTTTGGATAAAGTCTGATTTATCCTATATAATTGCATAACATTCTAATAAAAGATCATTTATTGATGTAGTTATATTAGACAATGATAATGATGAAGTTATAACTTCAATAATTGTGAAATTAGTTATGTCAACTAGTGGATATAAAAGAAGAGTTTGATATGGAAGAACTATCAGTGTCATAACTATATATATGGTCATGAAATATTCAATATCAGCTAACTTGTTACATAAAATATGTAGGGGTATTGATATTTTATATCATATTCAATTTTTTCAACATCATGACCTTCAGTGTGTCTTTCTTTTTCCCCTTCTATCACCTTATCAAGTTAAAATGTAAGGAAAAGTTAATAAGTATTGAAACCCTCTATGGACTCTTTTAGATCGATGAAAATAGTAGGTTCAACATCAGATGAAAAAATTCACTATTATATCTTAGTTTATTAAACCCCTTTCATAGTAAAATAGAAGTATAGGGGTCATTATCCAAAGAAACATCATTTTTAATAATAATATTCACAGAAAATATAAAAACCTAAATGGATGATTTTAAATAATAATAATTTAGTGATATAGATCAGAAAATTTTTCACATGTACATATCTTTTAGGTATATTATTTTTTAATTATAGTCCATATTTTATTCCATTTTATAAAAAAATTCAATACCTAAAACAAAAATATGACTAGAGTTATGATAAAATAGATAATGATACTTGTGATCTCACCTTACTAAGACAAATTTTTTCAAGACTCTATTTTAAATCCCTATTACATGGATGAGGAATTACTTTAGAAAATACAATCCTCTATCTATTGCATAGTTATCTCCTCCTCCATGAACTCTAAGCATTTGTTATAATGTTTGACTCCATAGTAAGTTATGAATCCTCAATTATATGCATAAAATAGTAAAATAATGGATAATTAGTTACTTTTATCATCTCCACCATATGCTACCCTGGCTTTGATAGTAAGAGTATCTTCTTAGACTCCATATTAATCCATTACATACTCTATATAATTCTTAAGTGGGGTTATATATCTGATGGAAAACAAAGAAAAATAAGTGAGTTGCACCTCTAATTTTATAATTAAATTAATGAGGATTTTACCTCATTAAAGTGATTCACATGAACTAATTTAAGCTCTCTCCCCCCCCCCTAAAATCATTCTTCTTCACATCCACATTATCCTTTACTTCATCATCCCCTGTTTTTTATAGAATTATTTATCTTCCACTTCCCCATTGGAAACTCATAATTCCATGACTCCTTCAATTTCATATGTTCTTTTCTAAAAGAATATTAATATAAAATCTTTAAAATGTTGATATAACCAAAATAGTGGATAATGGACTTTATTTTTTTAATATAATCCCAAACCTTTTAAGTGTGGGTGATAAAAACTAAATTTTAGGGGAGTAATGTCTACTCAGGTGTTGTGTGGTCAAAACTAATGTAAAGGATCCACTATAAGTTACTTATGGTTTGTAATCCCTTTATAACACCTCACTCATGAAATGTAGTTAAGAATGCAACCTAATAAAGAATATTTTCATATCATTTTAGGAATTATATATGTAATTCCTCTCTCTATCCCTAGAACCAGTTGGCTTGTGGGATTCCATTTTTATGTATCTCTTGTTTTCCCTTCTATCAGGAACTACCCTATTGTTGGTCCTCATATAAAAGGTCTCCTATTTATCCAAATTATTATCCACATTAGCATAATATTTGGATAATTCTTTATCTAGGTCTTGTAATAGTCATTAAATAACCTAATTATAACATCAATGGGTCGAGCGGTGATTTAAATAACTATATATTCACATTCCAACATCAATCAAAATTAGTAAACAATAATTTGAAATCATTTATTGTAAACTTAATAGTTTTGTGATGTATTTATAAAGACCAATATTTTTTTGAAAATTAGTAATTTTCATATGGTTCAAGGGTGATTACTATGTCAATACATGTTGTAACAATTTCCTTTCTTAATGATTTAATATAATGATGTATTTATTAAATGGAACGTGTATTTTTCAGAATGATCCCAATTTGTGTTTCATATGAAACAATCAAAAATCTAGTGTATCTCTACAATAAAATATCAATCCCTTCTATATCCATCATCATTTTACACATGTAAATGATGTTTGATAAAATTTGTTGGAGATCAAATCATGGAATGCATGTGGTGTTCCAAAACTCATATCCTCTAATGTCTACCACTACCCAATTGCAAATAATTTAAATCAGGCCATATATCTAAGGAGATATTGGACCTATATTGATTTCTTTTAGTGTATGGTTGATTTTTCCCAATACTATCACACTAATATTAATCATATCACATGCACGAACTAAGAAAGCATATCAAACATACCCATTTTATATCTCATACGAGATTCCCTCACTAGAAGTAGCCTATTAGTGTGAACAATTTCTAGGAAACCTAATATTTAATGTTTTTTCATCACTAGTAACATGATATAAACAATAACTCAAGGTATAATATTACCTATTGTAAGCATAATATATTCTATGGGTGAATCTTATCAAAAATTCCTTTAGTCACATTACATTTTTATTCAATCCCTATGGATCAAGGAAGATATTTATCCAATTCCTAATGGGAATGTTTGGGTGAAGTGGTACCTCCTTCCATAGTTTATTCATGGTCACAATTAATGATAGGATAGTATTTTTTTATTATTATCCCAAGCATTGGATTATATGAGGAACTAATTATACATATCTCCAAGTATAGGAATCCAACCAATATTATATCCACCCCCATTATTATAAATATCCTCGTAAAAAACAACACAAAAAATAAGAGTATCATAGCATCATGTCCTACCATTGATGTTAAAATCATTTTATATTATATATTCTCATATTGACTTTTCGTGACTTGTGTTAAAAAAAATTATATAATTATTGAACTTTCTATAATAAATCATTGTTGAACTGATGTTATGAATAACCCAAAAAGTTTAAAAGAAATTTATTTTGACATAATGGATTTAAATATATAATTTAGATGCCTTTTATCCCAATTTTATACACTTTGTTTTAAAATTTTCTAATATAAATTTTGCATTAAATGAGGATCTATTTATTGTTTTGTAGGTGGTAGATTCTTATATCCCTTTCATACCTATTTAATTGATCCCTTTGAGTTTAGATTACTTTAAAATTCCATCTAAAGATCATTAATTAAACTCATATAATAACTTATCAATATACATTTTACAATATTTAATATTATCCCAAATATATATATCACTTTATTCATTTTCCCTTATCTTATATCATTTCAGGTGGGTGGATTATGTGACTCGTGGTGGCTCTTGGTTCAACCCATAATGATGCGGCTGGCATGTGGTCTAAAAATTAGATTTATGATTTTGAAATTTGGATTTGAAACCCTTTTCATGGCGGGGCACATTGGTTGTGAATAAGTGGGGCATGATGTTTTTCTCTTGATTTTGGAATGTGGTGCATTTTTGTAATATGGTGGAGTTTTTTGAATCTTATGATGTACAGTTACCACTTTCCCTTAAAGTGGCTATTATAAAATATCAAAAAATAAATTTTTAGTAGGTTATTTCCAAACATAAAACAAAGTTTTAGAGTCTCAACTAAAACTTTTAAAATATAAAACATTGGTTATGTTTAAAACTAATAACTACACATTTAGAAATATCTTAGGTATTACATATTCTATCTTTTATGGTAAAATAGGAACACTAAACAAAATTTAAAATTGGTTAAAGTTGGGATTCAATATAGACCAATAAAAACTTCAATTATTCTTTTTTTTAAATACTTCAATAATTTTACCCTTAAAGATAAAATAATACCACTACCTCATCAAGAAGTTTTAAATTAATGGTCAAAGGCACTCAATTTCATGATAAAATATTCTCACATAGTAATTCAAAGGGGATAAACTTCTCACTCAAAGAGAGCCTTCATGTTCAATCAAATTTAATTGATCAATTGACTAATCCATTATACTAGAGAAACTAAGGTCCCCGTGGTTGATTAACTGGAACAAGTAAGTAAAATGAACAAGTATGTTTATTAAAATGAGAAAGTCATCATTAGTTGACCAATTTTTATAGTTTATCATTAATAACTACTCATTTAATTAACCTATTTAATAGAGTCAACAATGCCTATGGTTTCACCGTAAAATTTTTATAATTTAAGAATTAAAAAATATATAAAAAATTATGAAGTATCACAAAAACAATTATGGGGATTGGGAAGGAACACATAATAAAATTTTCTAAGAAATATATAATAGATTTCAATATCCGTGTATTCCATTAACATGCATTAATCATTTTGAATATCTTTTTTAATACCCCATATATATACATCATACAAATTCATGTTCTTTAATCCTCCAAATGTTAATAGGGGAATTTTTAATTTAGGTGAATTATTTAATTCATATATACCTCAATTAACATATTGGTTTAAGGGTTTAATTATTTATAAAATTTCAATTCATTATTTTATAAATAATTATTACACCACAATATCCTTTTTGAGAATGTACATAACATATAATTACTACATCACCGGGTTTTTTTAACCCCCAACATAGGAAAAAATTTACATATATCATATAATTATTTGTTAAATAAATTTAATACTAAAACAATTCATGTCACTTAAAATATAGAACATTGTAATTCATATACCAAATAATAATAAAAATTATTTTATGTAATCAAAACTAGAATATTATTCCAAGATTCCAAGTAAACTTTCATTCCAAAGTAAATAAATGTGTTAGTAAATTTTCAAATATTGTTACATAACACATGAATTAAGAATGTTACCTGATCATCTAGGATAAAAAATTTTAACATATTGAGATAAAAAAAAAGAAATAAACCATCATGGATCAATTAATATCTTACCTCATTCCCATACTCCCATAGAAACTATATTCTAAATATAGTTATGTTGTTCAAATATATTTATTTACTATGTCTTGAGTCTTTAAAATTATCCCATTACCTTCACCATACACTCAAGTTACTAAAAAAGGTCTGATTCCATTTTATAATAACTTACTCCAAGGAGAAATTGACTATGATTAATAAAATCAAATAGACTTAACCATATTACCCTAAACTCTAGAACTAAAAAATGATTACCAATGGATAATAATAAATTAATAGAGAAACATTTATCCTTATACTAATTCTCTAAACCTAGAATAACAAAATATTTATAATAACATTTATAATTATGCCAATATTTCAACAAAACTTATAAATACAAAGTGTATATAAAAAGTAACTTCATATAGTAAATTTAAATATAATAGAACAAAAAATACATACAATACATAAAATTCCCATATATCAAGGTATAAACAAAATAAAAGAGATTTTATTTCCTAAAAACCAATGATACATTAAGATCAACATCATCCTATTTTACCTTGTCCAATCATAGTGATTGTATATAATAATATGACATAAAAATATTCCACTAAAAATTTTCTCCTTTTGAAACTATTATATATAAAGAATCCATATCCATCAAACAAGTTAGTTTCCCCTTATCATTAATCCATCAAATATTATCTATATATGGACACATGGTGTATATGTAGGGGTGGGTTCAAGGCTCGGGGGAATTTCCTCAATGACCCTAATTAAAATTAATGAGTGTATAAGAGTGTATAAATGTTCCATTTTCAACTATAATAATAATAACCATCAAATAAATCTCACCATACATCTGAGAAGTTCCTAGAATATATCAATCAAAAGTTATTTGCTACCCCTCAAGTATATAAGCTAGTTTGGTTGTCTAGCCCCAAATACACACATATAACCAAAACTTTTGTGATCATATAATTAAAAGAGTAAATTATAATAAATAAATAAGGAAAAATAACCTAAATAAAATAGTATTTATTTTCCAGAGAACCTTCATATAAATTATAATTAATGGTGGAAACAATGGTCAACCTCATAATATATGGCCTTAAGTAACAAAGTAGAGTCTTTTCCATCAATAATTGATTACACATGGGTGATAAATAGTTTTTAAGGCATCTGTATTCAAATATTACTATAACACGATCACACATATGAGACATTGTAATTAAAGAGACCTAAATTTTTTATTAATTTTCCCTCTCTTCTTGTTAAGTATTTTTTCAATGTAAGGAGAAGATAAAATGTTGATGTTTACAAGAATTTTTATTTGGATCAAAAATAATCTTTTTTTTAGAAAAAATAAATGGTTAGTTTTGGAATTTTTAATTATATATTAAAAAGTTCATATATTAGGGTATATATAGGTTGATTAGATTTTTGGGTGACATGAATTGAAGAGCACATAATGGTTTATGTGACCATGTCACAATTTTGTGGAAACTTCATATTTCTTGGTAGAGTTTCAATGGGAATTTTATTAATTTTAATGGAATTATAGACCAATAAAATATAAAATGGTTTATTAACAACACATAATAGTATATTTTGGTATAGTTTATGGAATTCAATAGGTCGTCATGAGGAAGGTGGAATTTCATGTTTCTTTATTATGATTTTTGAGTGGTCACTCAACACATCATGGTATTATGAAACACATCTTGTTAGAGGATAGATAGGTTTGATTTTTATCTAACAATGAATTTCATATTTTATTAAAGGGAATAAAAACATTAAATAAAATTTTCATAGGCTCTTAAGAAAATGAAACAAGTTATGGTTCTGGGGGAGAGAAACTAAAAATAATGTAAACCACCCTAACCCTCTGTATTTGCTCTTGTGACTTCTTATCAACCTTAATATAAACCAAAGTGAAAATGTTGTGAAATTTATAAATAATATAATATTAAATTGATAGATTTATTTTTTGGGATTAACTGGATTAAAATTTTCATTTCTTAGTAAGTATTAATCTTAAATTATTGTTATGTTCAATTTAAGGAACCATTTTTACCCTATTTATCATGGAATTGGACATAGATGGATAAATCATAGATATTTTCATAGATAATTTATGTATTTTGGGACTTTACTATTATATTAATTAATTATCATCAAATATCTTATATCCTTGGTTAGGTTTGTGATTTACATAATGATCCTCTTAATTATGTGCTTGGGATGATTTTTCATTATTTAGTTCTTATGCAATCATGGATTAACATGGTTAACCATGTAAGAACCCCGTTATTATTTTGAGGTAAGAATATTTTCTTTTTGTTTAATATAATATGAAAAGGAGTTAAATGGGTTAAACATTGGTTTTCGTCCTTACATGGCAAAACTTGGTGGTTATACACTTTGTACTTATTAGTACACGTTGTTTAACTTACCTGTGTATGGTTGAACATAGCGTGTAAGGGGAGTCAGTAGAGGGGGAAGTTTTAGTATGGGCATGGCATGTAGTTTACAGTACATTCTGTTTACTTTTCTTATTTTAGATAAAATGGGAAATATCCTTGCCTTTCATCAGACAAACAGATGGATCTACCCGTTAAGTGAACAACAGCATCAGACGGGATGTTTCCTCCCGAATCTTCGTATGCACTCTGAATCAAACATTTTGAGATGCATTTAAACCCAATTGGTAAGATCTTGATTCCTCTTTAGTAGTTATTCATGATTAATTCTCCTGAAGAAGTTATTAGACCTTAATAATTTTACCTCATTTTGTAGATCTACTTCATTCTAGCTTGAATTATTGGTTGACACTAGACGAGGAGAGTCACACGAGGACAAGGTAGGTGGTCTTGTGCCCCTCTTTAATTATAGAGATGAATATATGTTCTGAAGTTCCATGCTCTCATTTTTTTGGTGTCACTTTGATTTATTTTCAACCTGTTTTATTGCCTAATTATGTTTAGGAAATTTAATATGTGTTATTATTCATGTGTAATGTGTATTTCCTTGAATTAGGGACACCCCATGGGTGTGTTTCCCTTGAATTTTCATTTAATACCATTTGGCCTAGGTTTCCTATGAGGCAAGCCTTGTTTTATTCCTATTTGGGTTGTTAAAAATGAATTTAATTACAATGGGATTTCAATTTGGTTAAATGGAAATTGGATGGATTAAGGAATTGGGATTAGTGTTTTCCACTTTGCACCATATTTTGCCTATTATTGTTTAAGCCTTGTAATTGTTAGATTATATATTAGGCTTGTGATATGAATTTCCAATGTGAGTATAATTTTTTAAGACTTGTAATTGTGATATTACATATTAGTCTTGTGATATGAATTTACCAGGTAAGTATAATTGTTTAAGCCTTGTGATAGTTTATTTCACTTGTTGCTTGTTATAGATGATTCCCATGTGAGATTTCATTATGTTAACAATGTATTAGTGGAAATTAGAAGTGTTTTTTATTACGTTGAAATGATTATACATCGATCTTGGCCCTAAAATATGATGAAATTATTATACACTGGTCTTGGACCTGAAACATGCTGAAATGCTTGTATACCGGGTTTTACCCTGAAACATGCTGAAATGCTGATATACCAGTCTCAACCCTGATTAATTGCTATTCCTGCAGGTGTGGTTTTTTTATTCCTGTAGGAGAGGTTTTTTATGCCTACGGGTGAGGATTTGTTATTCATGTGGGTGAGGTTTTGAACTGAATATTGAAATAGAATGGCCTATGACGCATCTTCCAAGAAAAATCACAAGCTTGGATTTGATCTTCACTTATCTATCTACCTAGATATAATTTTTAGACATCTACTAATTTTACTTTACATAGGGGATTGAAGGGCTTAGGTTGGATTCCAATACTTGTATAATTCAATGTAATGTAATGTTTGAACTAAACATAATGAATGAAAATAGAAACCAGTGCACATAGGATTGTTTACTGTTAAGGTACTTCCTAGTTACTTCTTTCACTATTGTACATTGTTATTGCATATACTCACTGACAGATTGGCACAGATCTTGGCTGGTTTCCTACTAGGATTTAGTTATCGCACCCTATTTGGGTCATGCTTCTGGGTTCAAACATATTATATTGCTTCAGGTGTCGATAATGAAAGTGCCCTTCTACAAGTATTTTATTTGCTGTTTAGAAGCAGGAGAGAATGGGACCAAGTTGAGGCTTTCAATTCTTTGGAGTTTTCTTTTTTATTTCTGTACCTTGGTATTATATCTTGTATTTGATTTCAATGTATCCTTTTTTGTATTCTTTCTTATAACATGTGAAATTAATCATCATCTATTTTATGTTATGACTTATGGTTATCTTTATTATTAGTCTTACACTTTTTATTTCTGTTGTATGGTATTATTATTCCTGCTATTGTATTATTATTGATTATGTTGTGTTACACTCTCGTGATGAGGGAATAGTGTCCCCACTATCACACCCTAGTCCCTCACTACTAGTTGGCAACCTTTTCCATTTGGGGAACTGTGCTAGAGGCCATTTGGCCAACTAGGTATAGGGAACCAGTTGAGTAGCATCCATATTTAGCTTGTTACAAACCGGTTATGAGGATTTATTAAAAATTTTAGAGAGGTTTTTTGTTTATTTTTTGGTATATTGATTCCTAAATTATAATATATTTATTTTATATTTAAGTGGAGGGATTTTATGGGAATTATAAATCAAATATTATGTTCTAGATTAATTCATCAAGTGTTGTATCCAAAACAGGAGAATAGATATATTATTTTGTGTGAAATATATGAAGATGGGAAATTAGGGGGAATATCTATGTTGTATTCTAAGATATTATTATGATAGATGTGGTATTTAAAAATATATATTTTTGATAAAAATAATATGTTCAATAATCTAATGAAAATATTGATAAGATGTTAATTGAAATTTGGAAGGAAATGAGTATATGAAAAAAATTGGCATCCATATATTTCTAAGATCATGTAACAATCTTGTGATAAAAGTTCCCATATAATTCACTTTTCATGTGATGTAAAGAAACTCATCATGATTTTTATGAGAATCATAACATTATATGTTTATTATTATAAAAACAATATATAAATATATTTTTTTATACATTTTATAAAATTATTCCAATAAATGGGTCTATAATATAAAAGGAAAAACACTCTAAGAGAGATAAATAATCTATAATATGAAGAGTTCATGAATTAAACCCACATTCACTTTGAGAAACTCCATAAAAAACAACTCCCATAATTGAATAACTTGATCAAAATAGGAAGTCACTTATGTAATGGTGTATCATCCCAAATTCTCTTACTTGGGAGTTGTTTTCAAGTGCTCCTCACTTGAATTGAAATTTCATACTTGAAAAAAAATACAAAAATGAATGAAGGATCCAAGAATTTATATGACACTTATACTTTTGTGTCTCCCTCTAATATAATGATACTTAATAATGTATTCCTTGTATATGAACAAGTCTTATGATGTGACAACCCCTTGAATTATCAAAAATGATTAATTGATTTCAATGATTACCATGACCATGCACATAAGAATTGGTAACCATGGGCCACTCACCTATGCATCTTAATTTGAAGTCATTCACAAAGTTACCTTTATGTGGGGACATTTATCCTTAATTGGGGTCCTTCTATGGGTTTATTATTTCCTATATTGATCTTTAATGTATTTTGGTATATTATGGTTTTCCCATATAAAATTCATCTACTTTTACTATGTTCACTGAAATTCCCAAAAAACCCCAATCTAATTTTGAGTGATCCCAACTCATATTTTACATGTTCCTCATCTAGTTAGTACCCAACATTATCATTTTTCTTGAGATCCAATGTACTCTAGATTTAATTTTCATAAGAACTTATCATATCACATGAACATATCTTCTTTACATTATATATCTAAGTCACATATCATGGATCATGGTGAACCGTGGTATTCTTCCATTGGAATATGAACCATAACTTTACACAATTCATCAACAGTATCCTAATTTTAGAATGATTTGGTGAAATTTTCACATTAATATTATTGAAATCCACCTTTTTTTAGTTTTATTATTAACATTATCTATCCATTTTCATAAGTTCCATAGTTGGTCCTCATCATATGAACATAAAATAAACTACATAATGGTTCATCCTCTATGATCATAAACACTATGGAGTGGCCTTTCCCATATGATACAAAAATATATCATATTATTCTTTACCACATGATTTTAAATTGTGTAGCACATCATCATCTTATCATGTTGTTAAACTAGATTTTATGCCCAATTTCATCGATTTAAACTATAAGATTCATTTTTTGAGGATGGGTCTCACACCCTATTGTATGGTTTTAAACTATTTATTGTTTCTTCATACATGAACTAAAATTAAAAACCATATTTATCTTGTATTGGAATCATTCCTTATCACATGGATTTGAACTATGAATGTAAACTATGTATTTTTTTATTACCTAAACTAGGAGTTGTATGAATCCTTCTCTTGGTTCAATCCCAAAATTATTTTAACATTTTCTACTTTGAAAACCCTTAATATTCTTGGATATCACAAAAATCTAGTGTAAAACTCCCATACTCCTATATGAAATTAAAATTCACCGGTACCCTCTATCTTACAGGAAGAAATTAAACTTCAACATAACCTTGGATATTCTTATATAACATTAAAATTAATCATATCCCTTCTTCCACCTAGATAATATTAATCTCCGGAATAACTCTTAATCTTTTATATATAATGATAAACACAATCTTATCCCTCCTACTTTTGGGATGATATTATACTCAATTTTAACCCTTCATCTTCCTAGGAGACATTGAACTCTAGAATTACCCTTCATCTTCAATGGTGACACTAAACATGGCCATAACCATCCATCTTCCATGATGACATTAAGCGTTAGTGTAATATTCCATCTTCCAAGATGACATCAAACACCATTGTAACCATTTATTTCCTTCATGAAATTAAAATCTAGTGTAACCATTCCTCTTCTTGGTTGATACTAAAATCCATCATGACTAATCTCTCTTTCTGGATAGAATTAAAATATATAATAATCTTTAATCCTTCTTAAAAACATAAAACTCCATCATCATCCTTTTTTCATCTTGAATAGAATAATCTTTAGTGTAACCCATTTTCACCAACTTGGATAGTGAAAAATCCAACATAACCTTAAATACTTCTCAATTGGAGTTAATTTTTTTTACCCTTTTTCACCTTCCTGAATGGTATAAAACTCCAGTGTAAGCCTCGTGTCATCTCATATGGATTTAACATGTGGAATAAAATTTCAAGACATCCTAGGCAGTGTTAAACTCTAGTGTTCCATCCTATAAGAATTAAAACTAAAACATATACATCTATAAACATTCATTAAGCATCAAATACCACATACCCTAAATCTAATATGATTTTATTTTTTTTCATTATCTCCCAATGTATATACATATGATAATCCCTTTAATCATATGTGTTCACCCAAGTAAAGAAACTTATAATAGTTATGATTTTTTCAATTACAGTATTTGAATAATTTAAATAATATATAAAATGCTATTTAGGTGGTTAGAGTGCAGTTTCATGCATCATTTAGACCTGATGTTGATATATTAAATATATTAGATATATTAACTCACACGTGCAAGTAATTTTTAAACATGTTGGATTTCCCTAGGAATAGAGTTTTGGATAAGGAAACAGATACCATAATTGAATCTATAATGTGGGTTTTACCCTATGAATGACATAAGTTTCATTCACATCAAAACTATTGTTGATGTATAATAACAGACATATATTATAGTAATTAAATTAAATAATTACATTATTTCTTCTAATTAATGATTGTCCAAATCTATTCTATTATAAATACATTTGATTGTGATTATCTATGTTATTTTTCATAAACATGAGTATTTATTGGGAATTAGAGAGATTCAATATGGGAATAATCATTTATGATTGAATGAAAAAGGTTCCCTGATCAAAATCAGACTCAACGAAACTAATCGTCGTCATCAATGAAGATTCACTCTTCATCATAAATAGAACATATAATCGATTTAGGGATTTTGGTTTTTAGATTTTATACCAATTTTGATATAATTATTATTAAATATTAATTCTCATAATAATTTAATTTGGAATTTACATTTGTAAATTGGTTGAAATTGTGTTTTTTATCTATAATTATGAAATCGATAGTTATCGATCTTAGAATAATTATAAAAACTCTTTTTATTTGTTTTATACCCTATGGTTGATGTTCAATGAGTATATGAATATAATGTATCATTAAATTTTTTCTATTTTTTACCTATCTATTCTTCACATTCATCATCATATTTCATTTCTTGGATATAGATTTGAAAAAAAATAGTCTTGTTCAAATTGAGGTAAATATTAGATCCACACTATGATAATGAATGACCATCAATATGTGGATGATTCATCGAACAATGGTGGTAACATATGTAAGTGTCAATAGGGTATGTGAAGGTAGCACATGAGGTAAATGAGGTTCGATATTCCAATGAACGGTGGCCAGAATATAGCTTCCAGAATATCATTGATCTTAGTTGACATCATTTGTAGGTTTCTTGATAGAAGTTATAAAAAGGATGGAGGTAGTGTTGAATCTTGTGTGAGAATTATATTTTCTAGAAAATTACCAACTATATGAAATTTATTTTTGTATAACAAACATCATGTGTCTTTTTCAGGTAGTACTAGGGTTTCTAAGTGAGAACAATATAACATAGGTGTGTGTTTAGGCCCATACACCGTGTGAACCTAGATAACCAGTCTGACATGTATAATTTTTACAAACTCAGTAACTATGAGTTCTCTCAAATAATGTGTGGTGTGGAAACAATTAGTGTGAAACCATAGAAACATAACTCAAATAGTTGAGGTACATGCTAAGTGATGGACCCAAACCTACACATTGATGATTAGACTCACATGTCGTATAGTTAGTCTATTATATTCCCCGTATATTGGTGGAACACTATTAGGTTTTTTGTTTGTTGTAGCACCCCATATACCCATTTTAAATGTCATGTAATCCTCTTTAAATTAAATTATTAAATTCAATTAGTCCTTTTAGACAAGTTTTTTATGGGATTTGATGATAGATTCTTTTATCCTTCTATATAAGGTTTTGTATCCCACACTGCCACTCAGGTTGGATGATCCCATTTGTATGGGATGATCCTATATAATGATTTGTATCCACTTGTAGGTATTATTTTTATAATCCACCTTTCTATTTTCCAAGGTAGGGTTAGGTTTCCTATCAAATATATCATGGTTATGGTATCCCCTCCTATAGGATAGTATCAAAGGAATCAGGTCTCCCCCTATGGTTAAGAGTGTGATCCTATATCTATGAGTTTAACTCCATTGGTTTCATGTATCCCCCTTATCCCATAGAATAATTCTCCTATTAATTAGTTAAATCAAATAATATGTGTCTTCCAATGAGGCTTGTTTTACTTTCAGGTGTTTTTTAAGAGGTCTCATGGACCTCCTCTTGATAGTACAGCTTGTAAATCCACATGAATAATGTTGAGAATTTTATTAGATATAAGGTCTTAGACCTTACTGGATGACTCATATCCTTCTATTATCATATATAGGCTCTCCCTTCTTTACCATCTATTTTGAGGTTCGGATATGACTCTCTTTTTATCCTTTACATCATGGTTTTTTAGGGTGTCATACTTGGTATGTTTATACTCACCCCTTCATGGGTTGTTCCCACACATTTCATATATTTTATAGATGATATGATATTAAAAGAATATCTAGGTGGACCAGGTGTGCATAGTGCTTGGTGGTGCTTGGTGGCTTTGATGAAAGGATTGTGGTTGGGCTGGATATTGTGTATTGGTATAATGTCTTCACTAGTTGTCAATTTGGACCTATTTTCTTATTTTTGGGCCTAGTTTTTTTCATATATTCCCAATAAATGTATCATAATTATCTATTCTAGGATATTAGAGGTTTTTCATCTATTTACAACTCTGGTTTTTTACTTTTCTATATTTCTCTAGTGTGCATGTAGATATAGATGTGTGTGTGTGTGGTCGTACATGTTCATGCTTGTTTTTGTTTGGGTACATTAGGCTAATGCATCTCATATATGTGATATTATTACACATTTATAGTCTCCATCATCTATCCCATTGAAGTTAGTCTTGGGGTGGCACTCTCGGATTCCCATCATTCAAGCAGGCCCTAGTGGGTGGTGTTATGTTAGAGTATTATTAGAGCTTAAGTTATCCTATAATGGAGTTCATAGATAGAATAATTGTGAGGATTGGTTTTGAAATTATGTTAATGGTGTCAATGTATCTTGGGTTTATATCCCAAGAAATCGATCCAATTTATGGTGTGGTGGCTGACATATCCAATCATAGGGATTCTAATAACTTGTTTTTCTACTGAGTATATTGAGACACCGGTTGAATGGAAAATGGTTAATGCATCATATATGAATGGGTTATGGTTTCCATGTCCTTCTTGTGTGTGTTCCACAAATATGTTCTTTCGGTCATGGTACATCTTGACTATCGATGGATACCTCCATATAAACATCTAATAATGATTCTATGATAGGATCGGGATAAAGATCATCTTAGGGACAAGGCCTCGGAATAGGGGCTTATGAAAAAGGTGTTTCCTTATGGATTAAAATGAGTGGTACTTCCACCAATTTAGTAGTGATCATAATTTCCTCTGGTAGGGAAGTTTGGTTGTTTTCATAATACTAGGTAGTATACTTACCCAATAGTAATGGATGATGATGTATATTGGTTGAGAACAATATGTTAGTTTTATAGGCATAGGCTACTCAGGTTCTAGGGAAATCTTGACCCACATGCAGTAGAAGACTGGCCAGATTCAATGGTCTGAGTATTTCATCTAGTTTAGATACCCGTCAACTAGATGGTTTTTCCAACGGATAGCCTTCTCAATGGAATGAAAGGTAGTTAGTTGATCTTGGAAACATAGACACATGAATATAAGACACTTCCTGGGACCAAGTTTGAGTTCCGCTTTTAGTATGAATATTTTTCAGTGATTATATATCTAGTTCATATTCTGTATCTCAATGAGTTTTAAAAGGTAACCATGTCTTTGGAACCTCACATGAGACTCTCTTGAAATGGTTTGTGGTGGTTACTTCTGATCACAGGTTTTCGAGAGGGGGATTCATAGAGATATTTGATTTGGAGTGGTACCTCTCTATATCACCACCTCTATTGGAGTTCTAGAGTATTCCATAGTGGCAGATCACCGTTTGGTAGATCGATCTTAGTTATAAGGTCTTAATAGTTGTCATCCAGAAGTATAGGCATAAGAATTAATTGTCCAATAGCGCACTTTAAGACTTTAACACTTTATAAACTCTCATATTCCATCTCAGACTATAAGATCTATGGTTTAGGTTTCACATAGAGAATATATCAAACTTGGAGAAAGGTGTTTATTTTCTTATGATGTGAATAGTCATATTAATTAAGACTACCCCACATAATGTGTAGTATAGGGGGGTAGACAGTGGATGGACAACCATATAAAATGAAAAGACGCATCCATGAACCTCCTATAGATGGTTAAGGAGATCCTTAGAGAGGTAATCATGGAAGAGGTTCTAGATGAGCTACATGGGGTAGTCAATGTTAAGATCTGGTACTACCACCACCACCACTAGGTGGTCCACACTAGTTTCAAGGACTTAGATACCTGGGGTTTAGGAAATATATAGTTTAATATTATGACCAAGAGACTTCATGATTTATTTTAGGTATGATCTATTTATTTTCCATGCTATAATCATTATTGGTATTCATGGGTGAAAGTTATTCTTTTGAATCCTTATCCATTGTTCATGAACTATAGTTTATAGTAGATCTTGTATCAAGAAACTTATAGCTTGATAATCCAATTGGACAAGATTTTTTATCACAATATTATGTTGTCATTATAATATATCCCTTATAGGAGAGATTTTATCATGGAATTTATTTATGGATGTGATAATACATTAGGATGTTATTCTTATGATGGACTGGATATCTACCATCCATGATGAGACATCTTGGACCCGGCTACCATGTAACCTATGCCCCAATCCTGGTTAACCACATGACCCCTGGCATGTCTCCCCATAAGTTAGGGGTTGTCAACTAGCAACAGGGGATTTAATGGTAAAATCAGTGGGGAGACTATACCCCCATGTCAGAGTACACAGTGGTGTAATAGAAACATAAAATTGCGGAAGAATAATTAGAATACTGAATAAGTAAATATCAAAAGACTAAAGAATAAATAACAGGGCCTCGTGGGTAGTTTCTGATACAAGTATGTATTCATTGCATGTTAGTAAAAAAAGGGAACAAAATGAATGAAGTGAGAAAAAAAGTACAAGATACAAAGGTAAACAAAAAACAAAAGCTTCTCCATCGATTCTTGAGCCTAATATCATTACTCTTATCTTAAGCTCCATATCAAATAGAAATGATCAACAACAAAAAGAGTGATCATTTCCCTTATCTATACCTACAGGCACAAAAACTACTCGGGTTCCATAGGCGGCTCAAATAGGGTGTGAGATAAATCTCAGTAGGCCACCACCAACAGTGTCTACGTGTAATCCGAGTAGGTACTCATAAGTAAATAGTGTGTAGATAACAAAAAATGTAAACAATTTAGAATTAATAAATAACCTCTCGCTCAGGTTCCTAAAGGACACCTAGAAAGTCTACCTGCTTTATCTCAAGGCTTGTAAGTCTTACCAAGTCACCATACATAAATATATATAGCATAGATAGGCATGTGTGTGTGTGTGTCTGTGTGTGTGTCTGTGTGTGTGTGTGTGTCTGTTTGGGTGGATCAGGACATAACCCTCAAACATCTAATACTAGGGTATCTCTCATGGTCTAACCCATGGACCAACTCCAAGAGCTCTCAAAGTCTCTTGGCGATACATGAGGAAGTTCTCACAGTATTCCCTACTGGAAGGCTCTCACAGTCCTTGGTTCAACATCTAGAATCACACATGGTATTCTGTACCTAAATTCTCTCACATTCTTTAGGTCCACACCCATAAGGCATAACATTTACATGATATAATTTAAGGCAAACCATCTTACATATTTTCCATTAAACAACCTAAACCCTTTATGGTAACACAAAACAAGGGAAAGTTCAAGTCATCCCTTGGATCCATTTAATTTTATATTAATTCATTTTAAAGTGTCAAGCTATCCTATACTAGCCATCCCATTCAAGTTACTCATCCCATTTCTTAACATGGAAAGTTATTCTACAGGGGTACAAGTCAAGGGAAAAGTCATATCAAAATAGTCACAGGTTCAAATTAGAAATTCCAAGACTAATAGATCCAAACACCCATGGGTGTATTAGGTTGATAAAAATACACATGGAATGAGTTCCAAATCATTATAAACACGTAATAGGAGTCACAGACCACAATTGACATTTTTGGGAAAATTATCATAAAATGTCCAATTTGGGTGGAACACCCCTTGGGGGTCCATATAACATAAGAGTGATCTATAATCCCCTAAAAAGAGTCAATAAATCCATGTCATCACACTAGGGTCAAATATACATGAATAAATCAATACAATAAAGGATCTTGGCAAATACTATCTCATGGACTAATGAGATTAAGTACAAAATGTTCAAAACTCAATTGGAAAACTATGTAACCACCTACCATAGGGTTGTAGATGATGAATCACTAAGTATCGGCCTTAGATTATAATTAATTTGTAGTATATCTGAGTTTAAATCTAATTACCTAAAAATCAGGTAAAAGATCCAACATTTAAATAGTGAAATAGATGAAAAGATTCAATGGAGGAAGAGGGGCACAAGAGGTTAGCCTTAAAGATTCCTATCCAACGCTTCTGATGGATCGATGTTTGGACACTGAATGGAGGAGAAAAAAATGATTGAAGGGGGAGGGTACCTTGGGATCTCAAGGATAATGGGGGCCTACTTTGTAAAAATAGTGAAGAAAAGTGAAATTAGAAACATAAAGAAGTTATGGGAAAATTTGTCATCTTCCCTTAAAACTAGCTTGTATGGTTTCTGCGCACGATTTTCCAAACTGTGTGCAAATCATGCACACCACAATGCTCCTCTAGGAACATCGGATGACCTATTCACATGATTTTCATAACTATGTTCAGACCATGCAGAAGGGTTCTTGACACCCTCTGCAACCAGCTACACGGATGTGCGCTTCGGTCGCACGGTTGCAAACAAACTGTGTGTTCCAGCATGTTTCTCCTTTTCAAGGATCTGGGCTCTAAAAACTCCCTAGATGCTCCCATGACCTCCTTAGCTTGATTACATGACTTTATTAGAACCAATTAAGACATTAAAAAATAAAAAACTAACAATTATTACCTTGTTTAAAAAGTAGTGTCGTTACAACCTCCCCTTCTTATAGCAACTCGTCCCTGAGTTTCCCTTATAAGGGTAAAGAGGTAATTTTAGAAAAGTGTTCCATGCATTGAGATCTTACATCAGCTTTCCACTACCAGGTCACGTATTATACCCTTTTGTGCTTCCATTTCACATGTACAAGAGGAACGAACCTACCACAGAGTGCCTTCATGCCCCGATCAACAATACAAATTGGATACTCTTTGAAGGAAGCATTCATATCCAGCTCAACCTCGTCAGGATAAAAGACATGAGATGAGTCTGGATAATACCAGTGAAGCTAACATACATAAAAGACATAATGCATGGACCAATATATTTGAGGAAGTGCTAACTGGTAATCAACTGTTCTTATTCACTTGATGATCTCGAAGGTTTCAATGAATCTCGGTGATAGCTTACCCTGCTTCTTAATACGTATATTCTCTAACATGGGTGAGAATTTCAAGGAAACATGGTCTCCAACCTCTAACTCAATAGGTCACTGGCTTTTTTTCATAATACTACTTTCTAGACTAATTTTTTAACATTCACTTCTAGATCAGCTGGACCTACTCTGAAATCTCCTTAATGAGATGAGGCCCAATGACAGATGCTTCCCCTTCCTCCAACCAACATAGAGGAGAGAGATAATTCCTACCATACAAGGATTCATAGGGATCCATCTCAATGGTATCCTGGAATCTATTGTTCTAAGAAAACTCTATGGGGTAAAGTGTTTCTCCCAGGTGCCCCTAAAGTTAAGAATGTATGCACAGAGCATATCCTTAAGTACCTAAATTGTACGCTCTGTATAACCATTAGTCTAAGGGTGGTAGGATGTGCTCAAATGTATCTACATAACCAAGGCCTTCTGCAACCCCTTCTAGAACCATGACATAAAACAAGCATCTTTTTCAGAAATAATAGAACAAGGTACTTCATGAAGACATACCACCTCCTTGATGTACAGTCTTCCCAACTCATCAACAGAGAAGGTATCTCGCATAGGTAAGAAATTTTCGACCTGTGTCGATGAAAACCCACACTGTATTGTTTATATAATGTGATCTATGTATTATGGTTATGAATCCCATCAAAATATCATCCCATATACACTTTGGAATGTACAATAACTAAAGAAGCATTCCTGGACATCGGTGTTCTGCATTCACCTACTGGCAGGTGGAACATTGCATAATAAAACCCACTATCTCACATTTCATGTCAGGCCACCAATATTGGCACCGTAGATCTTGGTACATTTTGGTGACACCAGGGTGAACTGCCCATGCTGAGGCATGGAAATCCCTCATCTGTTTCTCTCTAATGTATGCAGGGACCCATACACACCCATGGAACAAAAGAGTATCATCCCTATCGAATTCCTATCCAGAAGATGTGTCATCATCCGAGACACTTTCCCATTGTACAAACCCTTCAGGATTAGATAGTTGTCTCGACCTTACTCATTCTATAATAGTAAATATCACCACTAAGGATGAAATTACAGTCTATCCATGGTCCTCTTGAACCTCAGTGTGCATCTCCGAGAATAAGGTCATAAGCTTCCATTCATCACTGGACTCCTGAACTTCCTGTGTCTAAGTCTTTCAGCTTATAGCATTGGATACTGAATTCCATGTCCCTAGAGTGTAGAAAAGATCAAAATTAAAATATTGTAGGCACTCTACCCACTTATGCTACCTGAGATTTAGATCCTACTTTTTGAATATGTATTTGAGTCTCTTGTGGTCTGTGAACACCACAAAACACTCTCCCAAAAAATAGTGTCTTCAATAGCGTAAGGTGTGAACAATAGCAGTGAGCTTGAGGTAGTGAGTTGGGTAATTACTCTCATTAGGCCTTAATTGATGATAACCATATGAAACAACTTGCTCATATTACATCAAAACAACTCCAAGCCTAATACCTGATGCATCACAATAGACTTATAAGCCCTTCCCAGCTCTAGCAGAACAATTATCGGTGTTAAAGTATTCCCTTCATCTTATGAAATGATTCTTCACAATATTATGACCATTTTAATTTCACACCCTTTTTCTTAAACCCATAAGTGGTGCTGCAAGGTGTGATAAATTCTGAATGAATCATTTTTAGTATCTAGAAATCCCCAAGAAACTTTATATATAAAATAATTTCTTGGGATACTCCCAAGAAATGATAGCCCTCACTTTCTCTAGGTCAGTAGAAACTCTTGACTCCGAGATTATATGACCTAGGAAGTGGACTCAATCGATCTAGAAGTTTCATTTACAGAGCTTAGCATAGTGTTGATTCTATCTTAGCATATTCATCACAATCTCAAGATTGGTTGTATGGTCGTGTTTCAAGAAATAATACACCATGATATCATCTATGAAGATGACCAAAAATGAATCTATATATAGGTGGAAAACATGATTCATCGAAGCCATAAAGATGTTAGGTGAGTTTGTGATCCCAAACAGCATAACCAAGTGCTCGTAGAGACCATACCTGCTCCTAAAAGATTTTTGAGGTATGTATAAGGTCCCGACATGCATCTAATGATAGATTAACCTCATATGTATCTTTGAAAAGATATTTTCTCTTCAAAGATGATCAAATAGGTCATATATTGTAGGAAAAGGATATCAGTTCTTGATAGTTAGCTGATTTAACTGATGTTAATCCTCGCAAAGCCTAAGGGTACCATCTTCCTTCTTGGAAAAAAAGACATGTGAACCCCAAGGAGAAGTACTAGGGCGTATATATCCTTTTTCCTCCATATACTCTAATTGATTATTTAGTTCTAAATTCTTCTTAGGTTCCATCCTATATGGAGGAATGGTCATGGGTTCCACTACTGAAACAAGATCAATAGTAAACTCCACCTCTCACATCAGAGGTAGACCAAAATAGTCTCTAGGGAAAAAATCTCTAAAATGCTCCACTATAGGAGGAAAAACTATGGGTTTCAAACCATGATCATCAAGGAAAATACAAGAAAAATTTTCCAAAACACTACCTAGCCTCTGCTGATTGGGTCCTTCTTGTGTCACAAAAACATCCCATTCTCCTTTATGCATGTGTGTAATGCCCTTTGGTGATGTAAACTTCACCCTCCAATGATAGCAGTCAATATGGGCTCCGTATGGAACTAACCAGTCCATCCCATTGATTACATTGAAACTTGACATATCGAG
Organism: Viscum album; assembly: GCA_963277665.1. Classification (NCBI taxonomy): domain Eukaryota; kingdom Viridiplantae; phylum Streptophyta; class Magnoliopsida; order Santalales; family Viscaceae; genus Viscum; species Viscum album. The sequence continues at coordinate 137,266,370 of OY728162.1, forward strand.
AACATATAGGTTCCATTTAAAAAGGTAACCACCTATCTCAAGGGGATAGTTCTGACAACGGTGAACTCCCTCTAAACAGATACCAAAAGGTGTATCTAGAATCATGATGCCATGATAGTACTCAATTTTGAGGCCCAGACTCTCACTAATAGTGTCAGATATGAACTATTGAAAATCACCTGTATCAAAAAAAGTATATACTAAAGTGGAGGATACTAGAATAGTACCTCATACAATATATGGTGTGGTGATATTCTCCTATGGCGTTGACTTAACTACATGTAATGAGCCTGTACCATAGCTTTGAGTCAATTTTTGGCTACCCTAAGTAGTCCCTCCTTATTGGCAATATGAATTATAAGTCTGGTTGGCTCTTCCTCAGCCGCCACCTCGTTCATTCTAGTCAGTGGTGTTCCAACAACCTAATTTTCATGATCCTTATGACCCCACTCCTATCCGAGGAGTAGGTGTAGAACCTTTCTCTCTAGGCACTATATGAACAATTCTATAGAAATGTTTAATGTGGACCATCCTTCTATATCCTCTACACTCTACTCGATCTTGCAGAAACTGCACTTTGAAGTGACCTGTCCTTCTGTACTTATGACAGGAATGACATCTATCAATAGTGGGATCCAGATCCTTCTGTGAGAAAACTCAAAGCATCGTTTCCACCCAGAAGAAAATCCACTAGAAGCCTTAGGTGCTGAAATGCCCTGGATTTCACCCTCATCATATCTCAAATTTCTCTTCATAATTAAGTCATGGTTGACGATTTATAAAATATTCATCAGCCTAAAGACATTTACCAGTGACTGGATGTCATAACATAGCCCAACCTAGAATCACCTAGTATCCATAAGGTCATCAGGCAAGAGAGGGAGTGAAATTATTTTTCTTAGTGAAACGGGATGAGTAATCCATAATTGACATAGTCCCCTACTAAAGATTTATGAACTCCCTAGATCACTCATCCCTCAATGTTTGAGAAAATAAGAAATTTTAGAAGACAGACTATAAGTCATCCCAAACCATCTCTCTATACTGGCATACCTGGTTGATGAAATCCCACCACCTCTTGGATGAGTCAGGTAACATATAAGCATCTATCTTGACCCTCCACTTTGGAGATATCTCTAGATGCTCGAAGATAGACAGGGTCACCTTGATCCATGATTCCACATCAAGTGGTCCTCCATCCCCTGAGAAGTTTGTAGGATTCTACTGCTAAAACTCACGAGTCAACTCTAACATGCTCAGGGTCAGTTTCACTCTACCTTTCATATTTTACATCATATGAAAGAATCCTTCTCAAAACTGGGAATCAACACTCAATTCAAGTTTAGGAGGAGAAACCATAGGTGGATTGAGTGGAAGGACAATAGGTGGATCAAGTACTACCACCTCAGGGACATAATCGTTACCACTTTCATGGTGTGTGACTCGAGTAAGTCATGGCGGCATAATGCTACAATGCCAAACAAATGTATCAGATGAAAAAAATCAATTTAGTGGATTACATTTAAGAAACTGGGGTAGGTACTAAAGTATTCCTATAAAAAAGAATGCACCTTTATTCCTACTTATAAAGCCAATAATAGAAGTTAGAACATACCATAACAGGACATAAGAATGGTGAAACACCCACTACCCACTATTAAAACTGGGTTGGGGTTAAGTTTCTCAATTATTCATGTGTAAAAAGGTTGTTCTCGAGTTATAAGTCATTTCAAATAGTAGAAGCCAATGATATGTCATTTTATGGCCCATAAGGGCCCATACACCTTATGAGTCAAAAGGTGACACACACTTGGATGTCATTTCCATTTTAAATTGTGTGTTTACCTATGACTATATCATTCCTCAAATGGTTGAGCTAGTTGAAATTCCATTTTCCAATCCATAAGGGCTCATACACCTTAGGAATCAAAGAGTGTCACACACTAACACATACCATAGAATGATCCAAATCCCATAGAAATGTTTCAGTACAATTTAATATATGTAAAAAATGACACAACAATATGAAATAGGAAATGCTCAATAAAAATTTAAACATGACATGGAAAAATTCATGTCTTATTCATATTGTGCTTATCGTGATGCATGTTCTATCACATAACCCTCATTTCATCGAATTGAGAAATGAAATAAAAATTCTAATATCATCAATATAGATAAAATCATAAAAAATTTGAAGCACCCAATGGTGAAATGATATAAATAGTAATAGCAGAATCAATAACAGTAGTAATTCAAGAAACTTTGTTCTTACCCTATACTTGGGATCATGACGCCCAAGAATGACTTGTGACCAAGCCCCATGTGTTTATAATCTCTAATATATCATTTCCAAATAGTAAAGAATAAAAGGAACCACCTCTAATACCACTTTGTGATGTCTCGGACCCAACCTCCATGTAACCCATTCCCCGAGCCTGGTTGCTCACATGACCTCGAGTGCATCTCTCCATAAGCTTGGGGCTACTGACTAATTTTAATGATAAAATCAGTGGAGATAATTTACCCCCATGTCTGAGTAAACAATGGTTTAATTGAAACATACAATAGAAGAAGCATAATCAAAATACTGAATAATTAAATAGCAGAAGACTGAAGAATAAATACCAGGGCCTCGTGGGTAGTGTCTGATAAAGTATACATGCATGGCATGCTGGTACAAAAAGGGAAAAAATTAGGAAGTAAGAAAACAAGTATAAGATACAAAAGTAAACAAAAACCAAAAGCTTCTCCATAGAATCTCAAGCATAAGACCAGTCCTCTTATCCAAAGCTCCATCTAAATAAGAATGATCAACATTTAGAAGAGTGATGCTTTCCCTTATCCATACCTATAGGCACACAAACTGCTCAGGTTTCAAAGGCAGCTCAAATAGGGTGTGAGATAAATCTTAGTAGGCCTCCACCAATTTTTTATACATGTAATTAGAGTAGGTGGTCGTAAATATACAGTGTGAAGGTAACAACAAAATTTAACAATGAAGAATTAATAAATAACCTCCCGCTCAGGTTTCTAATGGACACCTGGCGGATCTACCTGCTTCAGCTCAAGGCTGGTAAGTCTGACCAAGTAATCATACATATATATATATATATTGTAGATAGTCATATATATATATTTATATATGTAGATATATGTTGGGGTGGATCGGGACACAACCCTCATACATCCAATACCAAGGTATCTCTCACAATCTAACCCTTGTCCCAACTCCACGAGCTCTCCCGGTCTCTTGGAAATACATGAGGGAGCTCTCACAGTCTTCTATACCTCAAGGATCTCATGATCCTTGGGTCCATAGATAGAATATCACATGGTCTATAATACCTCAAGGCTCTCACAGTACTTAGTTCAATACCCATAAGGTATAACATTTACATGATATAATGTAAGGCAAACCAACTTACATCTTTTCCATTTAACAAGAAAAACCCACTATGGTAACACAAAATAAGGGAAAGGTCAAGTAATCCCTTGGAACCAATTCATTTTATATTAATTAATTTTATGTTCAAGATATCCCATCCTATCCAAACCATTCAAGCTACTCATCTCATTTCCTAACATGGAAAGTTCATTTACGAGGGAACAAGCTGAGGGAAAAGCCATATCAAAATAGTCACAGGGTTAAATTGGAAATTCCAGTAATAAGAGATAAAAACACCCATGGGGTGTCTTGGGTTGATCCAAATATGCATGTAATGAGGTAAAAATCATTATAAACTCATACCAGGAGTCACAACCCACAATTTACATTTTTTGGAAAATTAACATAAATGGCCAATTTGTGTGGAACACCCCTTGGGCACCCATATAACATAAGGTCAATCTATAATACCTAAAAGGAGTTAATAAACCTATTTCATCACACTAGGGTCAAATAAACATGAATAAATTAACACAATAAAGGATCTCGGCAAAGTTCATCTTGCGGCACAACGAGATTAATTACAAAACTACTAGAACTCAAATGTAAAACTATGTGACCACCTACCTTAGGGCCATAGACAATGAATCAGTGATTAATGGCCTTAGATTCATAGTAAGTTGGACTATATCTATGTTTCTATCCAATTACCTAAAAATAGGTTGAAAGATCATGCTTCTAAATAGTGTAATAGATGGAAAGATTCAATAGAGGAAGAGGGGAACAATAGGTTAGACTTACCGAGGCCTATCCAATGCTTTCGACGGATCAATGATTGGACACTGGGATGAGGAATAATGGATGAAAAATAGAGTATGGGACCCCGGGAGATGAAGGAGAATAAAGGGCTTACTGTGTGAAAATGGGAGAAGAAAAGGGAAATTAGAAACTTAAAGGAGTGGGGGGGAAATTGTCATTTTTTCCTAAAAACTGGCCTGCATAGTTTCTAGGCATATTTTTTCAAACCATGCACAAACCGTGTGTACCCCACTGCTTATTTGGGCACATCGCATGGAATATTTACATGGTTTCCTTAACCTTGCATAGACCATGAATAAGGGTTTTGGAAACCCTTTTCAATCGGCCATACAGTTGTGCGCTTGGGTCACACAGTTGCAAACAAACCATATGACCCATCCTATTTTCTCCTTTTCGAAGATCCGGGCTTTAAAAACTCCGCAGATGCTTCTGTGACCTACTTATCTTGATTGATTGACTTTACTATGACCAAATAATACATTCAAACAGAAAAACTAATGATATGTATTTTTTTCAAAAAGTAGGGTCGTTACACATGACTTGATTAATTATTTCTAATGAAGGATTCAGTGCACTCAGGTTGATGGGTTGATATTTAACGTTCCTATAGAGAAATAATATCAGTAATAGTATGATATTCTCATATAAAAAATATTGAATTTTTTTGGATACATTGACTCTTGGTGTGACAGAATCAGCAGATGTTTGGTTCCATGTATTTGTAGAGGAGTACATGTTTTCTTCCCCAAGGATGTTCTGAGTTTATTTCATCGTCAATCTTTTGACCTATGAATTGGATTTCATTATGGGACTAATTTCATATTTTTAGTTTCATATTAAATAACCCCCACTGATATATGAGTGTTGAGGGTGTGGTTATTGGACCTTTAATAGAAAGGTTTTATCAGACCCTGTGTGTACCCCTTGGAATCTTATATATTATTATCCAAAAGGAGAATGGAATCCTAATGATATGGGTGGATTAAAATCACTTGAACTAGGTAAACATTAAGAATAACTATACACAACCATGAATAGAAGACCTCTTTGATCAATTGTATGGTTCAAATTGGTTTTCAAAGATTTATCCCAGGTCAAGTAATCACTAGATGAGGGTACATGAGTATGATATAACAATACTAAATTCTAATGTCTCTATAGTCATTATAAGTACCTGAAAATTCCCTTTTATGTAATGAAAAAAACCTGGTGGTGTTTATGGTACTCCTGAACTAGATTATACAACCTTTCCTATAATGGTTTGTTGATTTATTTATTGATTACATTCTTATTTACTTAGAATCAAATGTTGATCATGTAGATAATTTTGTGATAGTATTGGGCATTACTTAAGGGCATTATATGTATGAAAAAATATCAATGTTTTAGTTCTATATATGATATGACCACTTTCTAGGACATTTTTCCTCATAGGATGGACTAGTTGTTACTCGGTGATAAGCAAGGAAATGCTTTCATTGGATCCACACAAGAGCCGTATAGAGGTGAGGAGCATTATTGGTTTGGTATAATATTATGACATCTTCAATTTCATGGTATGACTCATTTTAATTTTTTTACAACATAAATTTTGTATTTTAATGATTTGAAGCATGCTATAGGTGTTTAGAGAAGGAAATGACTTAAAAATAGAAACTAACTATCGAAGATCATTCATGCCATGAATTAATATTCACTATTTAAATAGATCCTGACAGAATCCAAGAATTTTCTTTTAGGATGTGAAAATTCATTCATGAAATTATTATTTTTTTCAAAATGTAAATGGGTTTTTTGGGTTTTAATGTAAATATGTGGGTTTTTAATTTTATTTTTCATCCTAATAATCTAAGATATGAATCCATAATTCATACCATGAGTTGTGTCTATTCCAGAAAATTAAATGATGTGAGAACATTTTCATTCCTTTATCGCCTTTATCCTTCTACTCCAAACCCTAGGCTCTATCTAGAAATTTTTGGTCTCTCTCCTCCCCTTATATCTCCCCTCTTCAATTCCCAGACAATGGTTCGATCACATGATTCCAATTTCATATGTTTTATCTTGATCTAGATCAATACTCTCCTCTTATCCTTGGTAAAAATCAATAAAACCCTTGATATCTTGATCAAATCTATGGGTTTTGACATGGTATAACAAAGGAACTATTTTTAATTGATATAATCAACACTCAGATTTTGGGATTTGGTATTTTCACATCATTTGGACCTAGACCATTTTCATCAGTAGCTCTTCTCAAGAATTTGTGATCATGTACTACCTTTTGTGTGTGATTTCTTTTCAACCTTCATCTGATAATTATAATCATAATGAATTAGGAATGGTTTTATGATCTATAATGGTAAAATTGAACTTGGATTGGGATCTATTTAAACCAAATATCATTTCATCTTATATAGGTGTTCTTTATCATTAGTTTATACTTATACGGGTTCCTAGAATTTTTTTTTGGAATATTTGTGTAGCCCCCTGAGACCAATGTTTGATATTGATCACATGAAGTATCTATGTGTATCCCCATGAAACATATGTTTAATTTTTTCATATATGTTTTTGTTATGTTTGTAAATATTTATTGATATGACATGATGTGTGATCTATTGTTTTGTATTTATGTATTTCATATGTTGTTTCCTATACCAGATGTGGTTGACTGTGCAGGTTAATATATATAGATTATCCCCCTTATAAAGATGTGTATGATGTTTATCAATATGTACATGGGTTATCCCTTCCAATGGGGTATTTCAAACATGTTTTTTTGACTGTCCCTTCAAGGGGTAATGTTACAGACATGGTTATTTGATGTTCCTTATAGCTTGGAGCTGATGTAGGTAGAGTTGGTCTCTAAGGACCTGTTACATTTTTTATGCATGTCTATTATACTTGTTTATTATTTTCACTCAGTTTTTTTCATAGAATGAACCAATATATATTTTTAACTTATATTAAGGATCATTTGTGGTATTCTATTAGGTATTTTACCCTCATTGTACTTTAGTATCTTGGTGTGCTTGTAGATTTCATGATCTGAGATCCTATGAGGGTAAAGGGCCTTGTAGTGTATGTTTAAGATAGTTTAGTAGGAGGATGTAAGAATTAAAGGATAGACCTCAGGATGGATGTTTGTTTCTACTTTATTTAGCTTTTTTGCTTCATATATTGATCCAATACCTACAGGGACCCTTTTCTTAGTTTTATATTATGTGACTAACATTACATACTACTATTAAATAGGTTGGTACATATTTTCTATGTTTCTAATCTGATGATTTTTTTTATTTATTCATTATTTTATAATTCAATTGTAATCTATTTGATTATTTACTTTAATGATTGGATATTACCAAGTTCATAGTATCTTCATAATGTCCCTTTTATTCCTCACTACTAATCAGTATCATATTGTATATGGGGATGCACAAATTAGGTTGTGTAGCATCCCGGGTTGGACCTGCGGGTTCAGGTTGTGGTGTAACAAAATGGTATCAGAGCACTATGTTCACTGAATTGTTTCTTTATATTCCTTGAGTTGGGATAGGATTGATATGATATAGGATGGTTGGGACTCAGATAGGGGAACTATGAAAGTGCTTGGACAGTATTGTATAGTGGACCTCTGAGTATCCAATGAAATGTGAATTTATTCATTTGATTGTTTTTTTTATATTTGATTGACTTTATTCCCCTTGGGTGATTAACATAATGTTGATATACTTGTTTGTGGAATTTTTTATCTATTTATGCATCGTGTATAGTCACATAGTATCACATTCCATATGCATTTTTCTTTCACTATATAGAACCGAAATATTTAAATTATTGTTGAAATTATGATATGTGATTTTAGTGTATTATTTCATGCATTCCTTTATTTAAGCCTGATTATTCTATGATTGAGTGTATGTATATATATTTGTGGATAATATGAAGGTAAATATGTATTGTTTCCTAGGTAGTGCTTTGGAGGTAATTACTTATTCTATGGGTAATCCCTTATGTTGAAACTTGTTGTAAACCCTTATGTGTGTGTCTTTGAACTACAATCAGTATTATTTTTTTAGTTGTTGGATCTCTCTAAAATTGGGTCCGTAATTTTAGAAAATATTTATTTTTAGAAATACTTCACCACCTATTGTGTAGGGGGTGCTGCTGATCAAGATCATATGGATTCTCTAGCAGATCAGGATATACAACCAATCTATTTGGGACTCTTCTAGCCAGTACCTATTCAGGGTGGATGAGCCTATAGGGGATTCTCAATGACAGTTTACTCCGATCATAAATTCCAACTCCAGCATCCCTAGGCATTCTAGGGTACTAGAGGCCCTCAAGATTTAAAGGACTATATATCATTCATCGATAGGATCTTCGACCATGTAGAGAACCCAAATGATCTGAATGTATCATGTGACTTGTATACTTATGGTAATTGTTCGGAAGTGGTGTCATGTTATGATTTAGGCTGGTAGATATGAAGGGATGGTATGGGAAACCATCAATAACCTATTCTTTGAGGATTTATTATCTGATTCATTGAACTAGACTATGACCAAAGAGTCTATGGGGCTCCTCTGGTAGTTTATGTCAGTGTCTTCCTATTCAAAGTAGTTCACTAAGATAATATTATTTTCTCCTCTTATAGTGGGGAAAAATCATTGAAATCTAGTAATTTTGAGATCTATATTCATCCATAATTGAAAGTCCAAGTTAAAAACTTTGATCTAACAACCTACTTTTTAGTGATTTGTAAGGCTCTAATGATAGAGAAGTGATTCAAGGAAGGAAGAGTTGCATGTCCTCTTTTAAATGACAGAAGAATGTTATGTGAATTATTTTACATATTTCTTGTTACTTATTCTGGGAATAAGAATAAGAATTTGTAGGATGTATACCCAATTTTTTTTCAATAGTTAGAAACGAGCAGAGGTTCCTCTTGTCCCTCTATGGGGAATGACTCATATATGTGCTATAACTGTGGGAGGAAGGAACACTTTCTCAATGATTTTCCTATTTACCTCATGAATTTTTACTAGTGTGTAAATATTAATCATATAAAGTGGTTTTATCATAAGTACTCTTATATGAATACAAAAAGTTTGAGTTATGGTACTAGTGTCAAACCTCGCCCACATGTGTAGACACCACAAGGGTTGGTGAATTAGGTGACTCCGATGTCTCTAGGGTATAATGTAGTATTTTCTCATATGGTATATGTTATTGATCCAGTTCTTATGATGGTTGAGAAGGACCATCAACTATTTAAGGTAATATCATGATTTATTCAATAATATATTTTTTTACATAGGTGGGTCCAATTCATTCATATATATTGTGGTTACTGGGTTATATTTAATTATTAAGTTATCTTTTGATTTGTTATCTATCAATAAAACCATAGGAAGAAAAGTGGATCTTATTCATATCTTTGTAGAATTTATGATGGTGGTTGTTGTATTCTTGCATGTGTGGATATTCACATGTCTATTGATTTCATGTTTCCATGTGATCCTTGTAATTGACTGGTAGAAAATATACCATGCACACATCAATTGTTTTAAGAGATTAGTGAATTTCATTTCCTAAAGGTGAGAAGATGATTTTGACAAGTGAGTGGGATATCAAGGTAGGTATAGTGGGATAATGTCCTCATCAGGGGGATGTATTTTTAGTGTAGTTTATTGGCATGTTTCTTATAAGATATCAGATAGTTAATCCTTCCTATTTTCCTCCTTTGGTAGACCTATACCAATATTTCATTCTAGATGATTTCTTAGGGTTACCACCAGAAAACGGAGTTGAGTTTGAGATTGATCACTTGTATGGTACATGACCTATATTGATTCCACGATATTGCATGGAACAAGATATGTTTAAATATCTCAATGTGTAGCTCAGAGATCATGATGATAAAGGCTTCATCAGACTAACCACTCCCCTATAAAGTATTCTAGTGTTGTTCACTAAGAAGGTGGATGGTAGTCTCCAGATTTATGTAAACTATATGAAATTTAACCAGATCACTGTGAAAAATAGGTACCCATTTCCATGTATTGATGACGTGTTTGATAAATTAAGGGTATTCTAGTGTTATTCAAATATTGATTTGAGTTTTAGCTACCACCCTCTTTGGTTTAGAAAGGATGACTTACTGAAGATAGTAGTTAGAAGCATGTACATGTTATATGAGTATCTCATTATGCCATTTAGATTAATGAATGCTCTGACAATGTTCATGGATCTCATGATTAAGGTATTTCACCCATACTTGTAATCCTTTATTTTTTGTGTTCCTTGAATACTTGTTAATATATTTCAAGATGTTGGTGTCCCATGATAGACACCTTGAGATATTTTGAGTTTGCTTCAAGTACATCCTCTATATAAAAAGTTATTGAAGTGTCACTTTTAGATACATGAGTTGTGATATATTTGGAATTTGGTTTCTCAATCAATAATATATGTTGATCTGGAGAAGTTATAAGTGGTTATGTCTTGGGATTATCCAATGAACATGTTTGAGATCCAGAGTTTTCATGGTTTAGATGGGTATTACAAGATTTTCACTGAGTAATTTTCTCATTTAGTATTTCATATGACCATATATATAAAAATGGGTCAAGTTTTAATGGATATACCACTATGAATAGGCCTTTATAGAGATAAATAATGGGTTCACTTCAGCTCTAATTTGGATTCTTCTTGAGCCTAGAGATAGTTAGTAGTGTAGTGAAACACATCTGGCATTAGCCTATAAATTTTTTTGATGTGTGTTGATAATGTGGCTTCTTATGAGTCTCGTCAACTATGATTGTATGGTCTAAAATACCCTACTAAGAACTTATATTTTGATGTTCTGGTTTAGGTGTTTAAATATTGGAAACACTACCTCTTTGATGAGAGTTTTGTTATGTATACGTACCACAACATTATGTGATATATCTTCTCACTGTGTGACCTAAATCTTCATCATAATAATTGGGTTGAATAATTAAATATGTTTAACATTGATATGGATTAGTCCCAAAAAAATAAAATTCATTGTAGACCCCCTTATCTAGAAGAGATAGGAAGCTGGGTAATAGACGTCAAAGGAAGGTTGGAAGATTGCGGCCTTATTAGCTGAGTGGAAGGTCGGTGTATCTAAAGTTTGAGGGGAAGTGTCTTGTGTACCTTTAGTGATCACATCCTAGTTTGTTTAATGAGTGAAATATAGTCAGAAGAAGGATCCATAGTGTATCGTGATGCATCATAATTTGGTAGAAAATGGTTTCATTCCAGGGTAGACTTAGAAAAATATTGTGTGCTTCTATTTCATGGAAAAGTGATGGTTCCCTTTTCAATAAGGGAAGTGCTAATTAAGTATACTCATGAGTTATTGTGGGAAGTGAACCTAGTATTAACCAAATTTTATCATGATTTTAGAAAACTATTTTGGTTTCCTGGAATGAAAATAAACATTAAATACATTGTCTCTTATTGTTTGACTTGTCAAAGAATCATGGCTAAGAAACGGAGACCTAGAGGGTCACTATATATATTTCCAATGCCATTATAAAAGTGAGATATTGTGAAAAAATAATTCATGATAGGTTTTACCTATACCTTGAGATGTCAATATACCATGTAGGTTATGGTGGATTAGTTGACCATGGTTTCTCATTTCATACAGATCAAGGAGACTAACTCAGTGGATGATCTAAGAAAACACTATGGTTAAAAAATCAAAAGGTTATAGAGTGACCATTCAAGTTTTGTATTTGATAGAGGTTCTCAGTTCATAATACGGTTTTAGTAGGCCTTAAAAATGGTGATGGGGAATCATTTCAATCTAAGTATGTCTTATTCACCAAAGACTGGTGGGCAGTTAGAGAGAATGATCTGAACATTATGGGATATTATTCTATAATTTTTTATGTATTTAAAAGGATATTGGGATGATCACTTGGATCTGGTATACTTTTCCCACAAAAATAGATTCTATACTTCAATTGTGATGGCTCTATTTGAGTCTATCTATAGAAGAAAATATTTTTCACCACTATGCTAGTATGAGTAAGTTGAATCTTCTTTTTTTGGGCCTTATATGGTATATGAAACATCTAAGAAGGTTTTTTTTATATTTAAGTAGTTGGTTACGACATAGATCATATGGATATTTTATACTAGCCACAAGATATGACCCTTAGAGTTTACATTGGGATACAAAGTATTCTTGTAGGTGTCCCCTCGGTTAGGGTATAAGCATTTGAGGAGATAAGGGAAATTAGAACAATAGTACATTTGGCCATTTCATATCATCGAACACATTGAGATATTATCCTATCATTTTGATGTTCCTTCATAGTACCATGGTATGAAAAATGTGTTCCACGTGTCTCAACTTCAGAGTTATGAGCCTGATCCTACTCATGTGATCAATTAAGGGGATGTTGAGCTCAAAATGTATACATATTTTGTGGATTGATCAATTTATATTATTGAATAAAGTAATATGGTGATTTTAGGGGATATTGTTCCTATTATTTGATTTCAATTCCATCACTGGATTTTTCAGGAAGATACATGGGAGTGGGGTACATACATTTGAGCGTAGTGTATTTAGTTTTTCAAGAATCACTATAGTGACATCTATTGGGAATGAAAAGTCATTAGACGAGGAGATTTATAAAATCCTAAATTCCATTTTATTTCACAAATTAAATGGTTTATTTCAATTATTTTATGCATTAAAGGGGTTTTTAGGGAAGTAAATGACTCAAAATATTGAAATTGGAAATATGTTCCAATTTATTCCATGAATGAATATTCATTTCTTGAATGTACTTTAGGAAAAGACGTGATTTTTATTTTAGGAAATGAAAATTGGTTCACAATGTGAGGTTTTTTTATAACATGAATAAGATGATTCATGTTTTAAGTTAAGGAAACTAGTTTTTATGTGTATCATCCATTGTGAGAGTTCACTATGTGAATTACTAATTCACACCATGAATTGTGTTTGTTCCAAAAGATTATATGATGTGGGTTTGTTTATTTTTTCTCACTATCCTCCTTCCTTCTAGTCTAAAACCTAGGCTCTCTTTAGTCATTTTCAGGCTATCTCATCCCCTTCCATATCCTCTCTTTGATTCCCAAACAATCGTTCAATCTAATGATTATAATTCAATGATTTATATATTTATCAAGATCAATCCACTTCTCTTATACTTGATCAAAACCAATTTGATCAATTGTGACATGATTAGATATAATGTATTTTTCATGGTTTGAAATGGTAATTATTTATCAGGGATTGAATTGGAATCCAGATTCAGTGATTTAGAATCTACCATTATTTGTACCTAAACCATTATAAAAAGTGGATCTTCTCAGGTATGTGTGATTTCTCCCTACATTTTGTTTTTGGTATCCCCCTCAAAATTGATCCTATAATTATAATTGTTATTGATCGAGAATGGTTGTAGGATCAAGAGTGGTGAAATTGAACTTGGATGGTGACCCTTTTTATCTATTCATAATTGCATCTAGGGTAGGTGGTACTTATCATTTTGTGTGTCTATATGGGTTCCTAACATGTTTTTTTTACATTAATGTATATCCCCTTGAGACCTACATTTTATTTTGATCACATGAGGTGTGAATGTGTGGCCACGTGAAACCTATGTTTGATGTTTTCTTGTATATTGTTCATTTATAGTGGAGACTTTTTCTTAATATGATGTGATGTTTGATCTATCATTTTGTATATATCTTTTTCATGTGATGTTTCATCTACAATTTGTAACTGATAATGTAGGTTGATCCATATGAATTATCCCCCTAAGATGGATGCGTAAGATACTAATCTAAATTTACATGGTTTATCCCTTCTAGTGAGATGTTTCGAATGTTTTTTTATAATATCTCATAAAATGGGGATTTGTCTGAAATTGTTGGTTGAAGTTCCTTCTAGAATAGTTTTGAAGTGGGTAGAGTCCGTCTTTAAGGACCTAGCACATTCTTTATCCTTTTTTGTTATACATGTTTCTTATCTACACTCTGTTTATTATCTATGGAATTCACCAGTATCTCTTATGTAAAAAAGTTAAAAACTATTGGTGGTATCCTACCAGGTTTAGTACTCACACCCTACTTGGGAATCTTGATGTTCTTGTAGATTTCATGATCAGGGATCCAGTGAAGGTAAAGGGCCCTATGGTGGACTATTTATCATGATTAGTAGGTGGATGTGGGAATTGCATATGGACCATGATATGGATGGATACTATTGTTTTTTTTAGATTATTTACTTCATACTTTGATCCACCACCTGTGGGTATACTATTCTTTGTTTTGGTTTATGTGTAAAACATTCCATAAAGTAATTTCATGGGTTGGTACTTATTGTTTATGTTTCTAATCTGATGATTTTTTTATGTTTTCATGATTTTATAATTCCATTTTTATTTAATCTATTTTATACTCTTATGATTACATGGTATCAAGGTAATAGTCTCCCCAATATTTCCCTCTTAGACCACACCACTAGTTGGAAACCTCTTAATTATGTGGAGGCACACATGTGGTCAGGTGGCATCCTGACTCAAACATGGTGGTTCAGGATCAGGTATTATAGATATTATCAGAATATTTTTCCAAATTTATAAATTATTTTGAATCTATTTAATACTATTAAATGAAATTGGAAGCCTTTTATTTGATTATAAAAGTGATTAAAGGCCTTTCAAGAGTTATGGAAGTGGATGGTTAGCACTCCCATCTTGAGGCTTCTAAAAGAGGGGGTGAGTATATAGTTTTATGTAATGCCTCTAGAGTTAGGATCGAGTGTGTGTTAATTTAGAGGTGGGTGGTGATATCTTATGGGCCTTGGAAGCTAATACCCTATGAGATAAATTATGTGACCCACAATTTGGAGCTGGAAGCTGTAGTGTTCTCCCAAAAGGATTAGTGACACTACCTTCTTAGTGAGTGATTTTATATTTATACTAACCATAAGATTCTTAGTTATATCGTCACTCAAAGATATTTCAAACTAATGTAGAGGTTATGGATTGTTTTTCTATTGGACTATGACTTTTATATAGTCTATACTCTTAGGAATGTGAACGTGGTGGAAGGTTCTCTCATACATAAGTTTCACTCCTAGTTTCTAGGTGAGTTGTTGGAGAATATAACCTCATATATATGGTTGTGACACCTCCAATCATTTATTTTATAAGAGAATTATAGTCAGGTGATATTTATTGTAAGTTCCTACATGGATAGATATTCACAATACATTAACCTGATATGATTTCTAATGTTGGGGTGAACATAAACCTCTTCCAAAGATGGACGGTAAAACTAATCACACAAAGATAGGACATACTGAGAGAGTTTTATACATCTCTCTTAGCATTACATCCTAGAGTATTAAATACATATAAGGATATTTATTGACATTTTTTGTGGTCAGGGGTGAATAAAATTCTTGAAAATTTCATCTCTTAATACATCACTTATTAATAGGTTAAGTCCAAGAATTATATTCTATTGTGTTTATCCCAATTCCTTGAGATAATAATATGGAAGTTGTATGGTATATTAATGGATTTCATGATAGGAATTATATATATACTAAGAGTATGGGATAATATATGGGTGATCATAGATTGACCCAACAATTTATCCCACTTTTTCATCATCATAGTTAATATTTTGGTGAAGATATTAGGATTCTTATACATTTACAAGATCATTCAACTCCATGGTGTTCCCTCGACGATTATCTCATTTTGTGAGTCTTGATTCACATATATTTTTTGAAAATATTTTTAGGAGGCTATTGAGACCTAATTATGTATGAGAATGATGTTCCATTCATAGAAATATGGTCATAATGAGTGGACCATTCAGGTATAAGAGGACATGTTACAATCATGCATGTTGTACTTTTGATGAAATTGGTAGTACAACCTACCCTTAGCAGAGTTTCTGTATAAAAATAATTATCAATATACTATTAGTATGTCTCATATTGATACACTTTATGTGATACCTTTTAGGTAACCATTATGCTGGTTAGATTTGGGAAAATAAGAACTTATGATGATAGAGTTAGTGTGAGTGATGAATGGGAAAGTACAAGACATCTATAAGAATGTGAAGAAATACCAGATCCAATAGAAGTCCTATATAGACTCATGATGGAGGGTTCTATAGTTTAGTGAGGGATTCAATTTTTTAATAATTTTTTTACCATGTAATGGTTTTAAAATATTTGTCAAGGGTTGAAAGATATATCCAAGGTTTATATATTCTATTTATATTATATAGATGCTTAGTGATGCTTCATACACCTTGATTTACCACTATAGTTTTACTAAGTCCATAAAGTCTTCCATGTGTCATGTCTGAGGAGATAAATTAATGATACTTCACACATTTTTGACTGGGGAGGGTAGGATATTAAATATGGGTCCACCATTTTCAATGTACCCAATGAAGATTGATGATTGACATGTGAACATATTTTTTGGGTTATCAACTCTCCTTGTGTATGTTATTTAGAAGAATGAGAATCATAGAGAGTTATCATGGGAGTGTTAAAACTATATATGAACCTAGTTTCCTCACCTATTTGAGTATATCCTTTTTTTGAGATGAAAATTCTTGATGGTGGTGAGGATGTAATGATTATTATTTTATATATTACATCCTTTAAATATTTTAAATCAAATCTACAGAGCTATTTGTGGGGTTTGTGTGAATTTTTAGGTATCTTTTATCATCAATGTTAATATATTGAATATATTAAATATATTAACTCATAGATATATGTAATTTTAGAAATATAAAATTTCCACCAAAATAGTATCTCATATAAGGAAACTGAGACCTTCATTGAATCTGGAATGTGGGTTTCATCCTAGAAGTGACATGTGTTTTATTTTCATCAGAACATGGGTTAATTCTTAATGGTGATCAGATATTAGATTAATTAAATTGATTAAAATATAAAAATAAATATTTATTATAATTAATTTTTGACATAATAACTCATGTTTTTAATCTCATCTATACCATTTCTCTAGGGTTATCTACATAACCTTGGTAATTGATAGGGAAGGATAGATTATCATCGTAGTGAGAATCATTAGAAAAAGAATGAGGAAGGTTCCCTAGTTAGAGATCAAACTCAAATGAACTCATTATCATCATTGATGTAGATGTTTTCCTCATCATAAATAAATCCTATAATAATTTTAGGTATTTTTTATATAGATTGTATCCATGTTTCAATATCATTATGATTATAAAATAATTCTTCTATAAATTTTTTCTAGATTTGGAATTTTTAAAGCCCTTTAATTTAAGATTTTTACCTAGAATTCTGAACATGATATCAATCAGTCCTATAATGATTATCAACCACGTTTCATCTCCATTTTATTCCCTATGATTGATGGTTGAATCACATATGGCCATCATGGATCATTCACTTTAGTGTTTTCTAGTTTCCCCCTTTATTTTTCACGTTCATCATCATTTATCATTTTTTGGTTGATGCTGCAAAAAAAGAAGTCTAGTTTGAATCATAGTCAAGCCTAGATCTATTGTATTCATGACTGTGATTGATAAAAAGGACTATCAGTGTATGGATGATTCATCTAAAAAGGTAGGTCATGGTCAGTGGTGTTTAGGAATATATATTCTCAAGTGATGCATGTAATCTCTCGTCTTTTCCAGGTACATTCCTCCTTAATTTTTGGTTGAACATATTTGATTTTTGTGAAACCATTTTTAACATGGTAAATAATTTGATCACATGGTGTAGAAAAAGATTTAAAAAGTTTTTGAGTACTATGGAATCTAAGCTATAAGGATGATAGAGATGGATTTCAATCTTGGAGAGACTACAGAGCCACCTACTAACCAGTGTAGTCCACTAGCCAGATTGTGGGCTATCCAATAGCTTGGTAAATCTAAAAAAGTCCCATCGGCCAAACATTGGGATCTGGTCAATGTGGGTCTTCTGCAAGATACCCACCAACCACCCAGTAGAGTTCCCATCCATCTGAACACAATGAAGGACACCAATGGATGGTCTATGGCATCATACTGAACCAATATTATGAGGTTATGATATGTAATTCCCCCAAGAAACCACTTTTAAACATCTTTAACCTCTAATTTGACCCTAATTTGGGTTTTTGGAATTTTTAAGGTACTCTAAGGCTCTTAATACTTTTCCAATTCCACTATTTCGTTCTTTGATTAATTCTTCAATCCAGCAATCCAAAATCAGTAAGTCCCTCTTCTATTTTGAAAAATCTTTTTTCCCACCTTGGATCCACTTTGTCCAGCCATGATAATGTGATTAAAATACTCCAGTTTAATAAGTGTTAATTTCAGTTGGGGAAGAGTTTCTCTATAAGTTATAAGTTGTCTTATATAATTGGGTGGATTTCAATTTTTCTTATAAGCAATTGGGTCACTTGATGTCAGTTTTTTGACATGTCCAAAAGAACTATTATGGGGTCTAGGAATCTCTCATTACCCCAAAAATTGATGATGAAATGTGTAGAAAAGGACTTGGAAACATTGTTCTTTCTGTCTCTTATAGTTCATGCATGAAGGAACAAACCTAGAATGGAAATAGTAATATCATCCAAGATCCTTTGAATTAAGTAGACATAATGTGAAATGGAAACATAATTCCCTATGAGGAGATAATATAGGTGGAATTGAGGAACCCCATGGAATCCCAAGGTAGGATACCCAAAATACTAAGCAGGATTGGGTGAATGAAGCTAATAGTTTGATCCCCAAGAGGATCGTTGTGTCTCTGAAGTTGATTAACTATTTTATAGAACTGGAAACTAATTTCTCTATTCCAAAAAATAGAAAAAGTAATTATAAATTCAAAGTAAAATTCATAGAATGTAAAAAGGTCAAAACTTTAACACTCATACCATAAGAGAATAATTCTAAAGTATAAGGTTCCACTGAGGCAGAATCTGGTGATGATATAGCTAACTGATCCTCGGTAGAACATGAATGTGGAATTCAAGTTAGAGGGATTCACATCCCAATGAGAAAAAAATATGAAGAATGTAATTTTGGAATTATGGAGACACATTATGCACAAGGTAAAGAAATCAAAAGGTTCTAAGGACTGATATCACTTACTAAAGTAGATGGAGATAAGTTTTGTTAAAAATAACGGGGACAGAAAGGTCAAGGAATGAAAACCCGCTATAGATTACCATGTTGAGAAAAAGTATATTACCTATCAGGTTGAAATTAAAATGTCAGGTTATGATGAATCTAAAGAAAAAGGGTAGATAGGTGACAAGATTAAAGATACAGATCAGGTTCTAGAAGGTTTGGCGTTCATGGGGGATCATGATAGCATAACCAAACCTGAAATCCCTAGGAATAATAATGGATTAGAGTCTCAAGAATCATATTTTTCTGAGGCTATAAAAAACGTGGAAGTAAAGGAGGAACAAAATAAAGATAATTTCTTGGATACCATCCATCAATCTAAGGAATAAATGCTTGGGGATATTTTCTCAATTAATGCTTTAAAATAGTATGTTAATAGAATGTACAAGAGAGAGATCAGAGTTGATACCAATGAGAAATTCTCTTGGATCAACAAAAAAATAAAATTTTGACATGATGCTTCAATGACATGATGATAATTTTGAAAGAGTATTTAAATACTTGGGATAAGATGTCTTATAACATAAAATATCTTATAAAGGATGGCCCAAACATAAAGGTAACCACATTACAATAGAGCTTATATAGTATGAATAATTCAAGTAATTTAAAAAAATTGGAATGGTCTTTTGATTTATTATGTAGTTTAACCATCTATTTTCATGAATCTAATGGGGGTTCCCACTATTACCAAAAAAGTTATTTTCAAAATAATAAATTAATTTTTATTGATTAACCCACTATTTTGAAGAATCCATATTCTTATACCCCACTCGTATCTCATTGGGAATATTTTCATTAAGACCAAGGATTGTGACCACCCTAGAGGTGTGACTACTCATGATACTATGATACATTGAGAATTATTAATGGGTGAATTGTCTTAACATGGATTTTAAAAACATGGTAATTATGATAAATATATTGAGAAGTAAAACATTTATTTAAATTGAATATGTTAGAATGTAATTGGTTTTGACCTTAAAATATGATGATAAATGGTTATTTTGACATACGAATCAAAATTTTGATTAATTGATAAGTGAAATAAAATTGTTACAATTATTGTGATAATAGGTAACTTGAATTAATGGAATATATATGTTGATAATTGGTAATTTATAAAAATTAACCAATATGTGATGTTTGTTGAATTTGAATGCATTGAACCTTGTTTTGTTATTTAAGACTTGTAAAATTATCCTTATCATGGAAACTCACATAAGGTTTTACGTCCTCTTAGTCCATATGATTTTAAGGTTTCTTCGTAGAAATCATACAATAGATAGAGGTAGTGGAAAATATTATAGGATAAGAAAATTTTCTAGATAATTCTAAATTACACATAATTTAATTTATAAGATCACGCATTTTTTGTCTCTTCGATGTGGTGCTAAGGTTTTTGCATGAGAAAAATATCACATGTTCGTGTGGCTAAGACTGTATTCCATGTGACTATAGATAACCTTAATGGTGTGTACAAGGTATATATGCCCAGGAACCCAGATTACTCTCACACACCATGTGGATGAGACATATGTTTTGGTAACTCATAGGAAAATTATTCGAGAAATTGAGGAACACTCTATGCATCAAGACCAAACCTACACTCCATGATAATGGACTCACATGTTGTGTAGTTCTTCTTCTTCACATCATGTTGATAGGCAACAAAAAAGTCAACTTTTTGTAACACATAGTATACCCCAAATTCATAGTTTATACTACCTTTTTCCTTATATTAGGATGTTTAAATAGCTTATTATGAGAAGGTTTCTCAATGGGATGTGGCAATAGAGCTGATGATCCCATTAGATAATATTAGGTATCTCAAACTTCTATATAGGTTTTCTGATCCCCTGTCTATGAGTTAATCATGGATATATTTAGTTATTTTTCTATAGGTCTTGGGGTTGAAATCCTCTATTTCTTTTCCCTAGGTTGGGTTAGGTATCAAGTCAACTCTATTCTAGTCCTGGGATCTCCTTCTATGGGATAGTATAGATGAATTTATGTATCCCTCTATGGTGAAAGGTGTAATCTTATATCTAAGAGTTAAACTCTGATAGGGTTATGTATCACCCTAATCCCAAGGTACAATTCTTTTTTATGTGAGTTAAATTCACTCATATGAGGTGTCTTCCAACAAGGTGTGTTTTCAATTCGATCATTTCTGAGAGGTCTGATGTACCTCCTCTTGATAGTACACCTTGTAAAGCCACATGAAGAATGTCGATCATTTTACTAGATGTAAGTTATGAGACCTTATTGGATGTATCATATTATTATATGATATTATATGGGTTCTCCCTTCTTTACCCTGTGATTTTGGGTTTAAATATAACTATATTTTTAATCTTTTATTCTTGTTGATTTAATGGGGTCCTAATGGGTTTGTTTATAATCACCCATACATTGGCTATGATCTCACATTTTCTATCTTATTTAGATGATAATATGTTAAAAAAATATCTAGGTTGACCTGATGTTGGTGGTTCATATTGGTTCTTATAGGATATCGAAGTAGAATTATGATTGGACTAGAGATTTCATGTTAGGACAATGTCTTAAATAGTTTTCATGTTAAACCTAATTTCTTATTGTTGGCCTTTTATTTTTTTCATATTTTTTCTAGTTGTGTATTTGTTTACTCTATTATAGGATATTATAGGTTATTCATTCATTTACTACTCTAGATATTTACTTTTCAAAATTACTCTGATGTGTGTGTGTGTGTGTGCACATTAAGCTAAGGCCTCTTATCTTTATGATATGCCCACTTGGTGCTAGTCACCTACCCCGAGCCAATTAGATGAAATGTTCGGGGTCACTCTCAGCTTACAACCATTTGGAGTGGATAGTTGGTGTGGTCACATCCTTGAAGGTTATTTTATTTACCGATATTATTACTAGAAATTATTTCCCCAGCATTTTGTAACTCTATAAGGGTGTTTTTAACTGGAGAACTTTCACTTGATGAGATGAGTCAACCTCTCATCCATGTGATTTCAAGACATTAATCCTAATCTGATGATAATTTCCCCATAAAAATTATGAAATCAAAGGTAGGGGATGTAGATTTTAGACATATACACACACATAGAGAGGTATATGGAGATACATACTCAAAAACACATATGAATGAATGTTCTTTTCTAATTAATTGACATGGTTTGGTAATTAAAAGAGGTTATTAGAAGTTATATTTCATAAATGAGTTACTACAGTAATGTGGGTTGAGAGGATTTGATAAATTGGTGATGTGGTTTTGATATGTTTAAGGGGAAATTAGTGATGTTTAATTATGGTTAAGGTATAGATTGTGTTATTAATATCTATTTTTAAATATTGGAATATAGACAGCTTATAGTGGTATTTTTAAAACCCATGAAGTATAGTATAAACATAATTTAAATTGAATTTATTTCCTACTATCAATAGATATGTAAATATGAAGTTTTTGTGATGAAGGTAAGATACTTTAGGATATGTTAATTATGAGCATATTATTTTATTTTAATTATTTGAATTATGTTTTTTTTATTCTTTATTTTTTAAACATCCACCTTTTTATATAGACTCCATGAGATCGATTTTCAATGTCATATTGGATACTAAGTGAATTACAAAAATATATGTTGTATTATATTCCCACCGACTGACCTCTTATTTTACTTATAAAGTGTGTTTTATTCCTATAGATGTAGTATTCACAATCACATTTCATATTCTTTTAATACATTTATTTATTGAATATTGTATTCCCCGAGGATGTTATACTCTTTCAAAGATTAATTCATTGGTAAATAGGTTATGGGGCACTATTGATATTATTATTTTAATTTTAATTTTATACTTATATGATTTTTATTTGTTAGGAGAGTCTGATTACAGTGATATGTGATGTGTTGGACTTACCTTGGGATAGGATGGATTATCTATTGTTCTATTTAATTCGTAGAGTATTTAGTACGATTCATCGCTATTGACATGAGGGTTTCTAGGAACCTATCGAGTATTGTTTCATAATCACATAAATTTTATCATTTTATATTTTTAAGAATAGACTATGGATTTTAATAAACTATATTAGTTTCAAGAACTTAGTGGTTAACTAGTTTCAAGGGATATATATTTTTTATTTTTTTCTTAAAATTTTAAAAATTATTGTCTTGGTTTTATCTGGTGTTTGGATTCATTTAACTATTTATCTTGTATTAAAGATGCATACTTGGTTTTATATAGTTATATTGTAGTTATTAGACTATTGGTGTTGATGATAGAGTGTAGTTACTTTAATTAAAATTATAATCCCTAACATACATTTAATTATATACCCTTTAGGTTAATAACCACCTGGTGGCCTATTAAAGGTGGAGTTTAGGGTTTACTATTAGTTTTATCACCAGCTTGGGAGGAGTCCTTGGGGGTTCATAACATAACATAATGGTGTCAATGAAAATGTTTATAATAGATATTGAGTGGGAAATAAAGATAGTATGTATAAACTATAAATTGGATATAGAATAGGTAATGATATAAAGGGTGTGGGGGATGATGTGTTCCAATGTTATAACCTTAATTATCTACTAGACACACTTAAGTAATGGTTTAAAAATTACATGGTATAGTGTTGGGGATAATATGAAACATGTTGTAGAATTTCATGATGATTTTATATGTTTTATTAATTTTTATTGATATTAAGAGAGTATTTAATGAAAAAATTAACATTATTATATATATATTTCTGGTTTCTTTATCTTGTCTATATATATATATATTGTGAAAACTCCTCATGTGGTTTTGATATAGGTTGAGGAGGAGTAATCTCCTGAATCAGTATATCAGAGGATTAATACATTGTGTAGTAATACTTGGAGGGATACCCTAAAAAAGTTTTAATGATAAAAACAATTGTGGTATGATTGTTCAGTTTCCAATTAAGTAACTATATACTTGAAGGTGGAGGTGGAATTTTATTTTTCAGTTAATAACGAAAATCATGATCATTGGATACCATGGGAATTTAATTTACTATGTAAATTATATTAATAATAATGGATTATTTATCTAGATGATTTCAATAAATCTAAGGCATCATGGGTTCTTTTATAAGGGAAATTAATGGGAGAGTTTTATTCGTCTACTCTAAGGGAGGCATAGTAATATGAGTTATTGTTCATTTAACAGGGGAAGTCTAGCATGGGGGAATTTCAGATTTTCTATCATGAACATGCTATATTATTTTACTAATTTCATAGTTTATGAAAATAAAAACTTTATTCTATTTTTAGAGTGACCTATTCCTAGAGATTCAATATTGTGTTACTCCTTTAACCTTGAACACATTTATGAAGGTTATGATTAAATAACATGTGATTGAGAAGAATCTATCTCAAATAGATATCATTTCAAATGATATTCACTATATTTTTCCATAGAGTTGGAATATGGATAAGATTCCTCATTTTATTGGACATTTTTTTAGGATATATATGGGAATGTTATTGGTTGTCTCTATCTTATTTTTCTTGAACCAATAGTTATTATACTTATGTTTGGGGTTAAGATCAGATATTAAACCTTTATGATGGCCCTAGGAACATACAATTTTTGTAACACCATGATATTTTAGAATATATTTTTTCTTTAAATAAATTGTAAATTTCTAATATATTTCTAAACACGTAACACCAATCTTAGAAAAAATTGGATAAACAATAACCTAGGTATTAAATTTGAATGTATGAAAATTAATAACCTCATTATGAAAAATGGTTATAAAGTTTTTAAATAATGAAAATTAATTTACTAATGTGTTATAAATAATTACTCAATTTTTAGTAAATTCATTTTTCTGCTTATAAAATATGTTTTATTTAAAAGGGTTTTATTTTATTTTTAATAGAAATTATAATTATTTTTTTAATTTTTTAGAAATTTTATCTAAGTGAATTAATATAATTTTTGAAATAATAATTTAAATATTATTATAGTTTTTTTAGTATTTTTCTTTTAAGATTTATTTTTTAAGTGAATAGTGAAAATACCGATATTTGTAAAACAACTATTTCATTTAAAAATTTCAATTATGAATTTACTTTGATCTCAAAGTTACATAAATATTATTTAATGATAAATAATATAATTAATTACATGGGAATCAACATTATACTTAAATTTTTTATAAGTTCATTTTTTGGCAAAAAATCACATATTTCTTAAAACTGTTTTTATACGCGCAATGTATTTTTATATAAATTAATTAGATTAATATATATTTATTAATGGATATAATGAAATTAATATTTTATATATTAAATAAAATATTTCAACTTTCATTTTATTATTTTTAAAAGGAAATCAATGGAAGTAAATTCAATTTTATGATTAGAAATGTGCTTTTCTAAAAATGTTTTTTTGTTGTGTTTTACATACATATTTAAAATAAATTTCTAAAACTTATAGAAATTGTATTAGTTAAAATTGATTTTATATTTTTAATCATATTAATTATTATAATTTAATAGTTTTAACATCATTAGTTCCAAATGAAAATGGTTGAATGGTGAAGATGGGGTGAATTGACCTTTTAAAATAATTTTAACCACTTACCGAAGCAAAGTTAATGTGGTGGAAAAATAAATAGAAATAAAAATAGTTATTATTATATTAATTAGTATTTTAATGATACTACTACACTCTTCAACTCTTACATTAATTGGGAGATATATCACACAATATAATGGACTCTATGACTTTTGAATGGATATCAAAACCATTTGACAACAACATTTCTAATCCTTAGAGGCACAACCCTATACAACATCATTTTTCTCACCTAGTATTATAGCTGATCACTCTACCTTTTTCATGCCTGGAGATGCAAACAAGAAGTTAAATTTTGAAGTTGTGTTAAAAAACAAACCTTCCTTTTAACCAGAACAAGGAACAACTAAATACCCATCCTTTTGTAGTTATGGTTGAACCAAATCCTAGACTTTTGTTTGCAGGTCACAACCCATTATATTACATTTTAATGGTTAGTATAACATGGTACAATTAAAAATAAAAAAAATAATATAAAAATTAAAACCATATAATCATATAGACAATATAGGATCTGAGTATTGAGGCATCAATGTTCTCTCCAGCAATAAAGTATCAAAATATTTTACTTTAATTGAGGGTTGTTGTTGATCTCTAAATTATAAAGCACTTTTACAGTTCAAGAATATCCTAAAACATATATATTGATCTGAATTTATCGAATTACTTATACAGAGTTATTCTATTCATAGTTTATTCAAATCATGAAGCTCCTAAATTTCATCCTTCCCAAAGTAACATATTATTTCCTTATTGAATGTACATGAAAAACATACCAATGTGGGTCAATTAGATAATCTATAATATTAAAAACATTTTTTAATGTGATAACATGATATAATAATTAATACTATACCAAAAAACAATAATAATCAATATTAACTTCCCTTGGAAAACTCTCTAGAGTATTCAAGTCAAATTATTCAAATTCCATCCAAATTATATATTAAAATAATGTTTTACCAAGAAATTAATGTGAGACTTTAACCCATGTAATGATAATTTAATCCTATATATAATTAATCAAAATAAAATTCCTTATTATTTAAATGTTTAATAATATTTTAATTAATAATTAAATTAATATAAACATGTGAGACAAACATGTAGTAAATAAAAATATAGAAGTATAAATAAAATAAATCATTTTTTGAGCTATGATATAAAAAATTATGTAATTAATCATAGGTATTAAGGTAATTTAAATACTTTTAAAAATTTTAAATCTTGTTAAATTCATTTTTATTCTTATGGTCACTTCATTTTTGTTCATGTGGTCACATAATTTTTCTTCATATGGTCACTTAATTTTTTTCATACAGACACTTCATTTTTTCATGTAGAAACTTCATTTTTGTTCATGAAATCACTTAATTTTTTCATGTGGTATCTTTATTTTTTTCATGTGGTAACTTTATATTTTTTCATGTTGTGAAAAAAAATTATACATTAAATTCATTTTTTCCCATGTAGTAACATCATTTTGGATCATGTCATCACATCATTTTTTTTCATGTGTTCACTTCATTTTTTTCAAGTAGTTGCTTCATTTTTTTTCATGTGGTCACATCATGTTTGTTCAACTACTCACTTCATTTTTTTCATGTCGTCACATAATTTTTTTTCATGAATACCCTTTATTTTTTTCATGTGTTAACTTTATTTTTTTATGTGTTAACTTCATTTTTACCATGTGGTAACTTCATTTTTTTCAAGTAGTTTCTTCATTTTTATTCATGTGGTCACTTTATTTTTTTAATTACAGTCACTTCCAAAATTTTCCAAATTTTTACTAAAAGTACCTTCACT
Source organism: Viscum album (assembly GCA_963277665.1). Classification (NCBI taxonomy): domain Eukaryota; kingdom Viridiplantae; phylum Streptophyta; class Magnoliopsida; order Santalales; family Viscaceae; genus Viscum; species Viscum album. The sequence continues at coordinate 137,294,232 of OY728162.1, forward strand.
CCAGTTTACTTCCATACATTATAAAATTTTCACTCAATATCACTTCATAGGGAAATTTTACTAGGTCACTTCTAGGGTTTATCCATTTATAATTAGCATACTAATAATTGAGTAAAAACATATAAAATACCTACCCATATTACGATTGATTTTACCACAATATTAATTAATAATATTATAATTGTAAAAACATAAAAAAAAATGGGTCAAGGATCCACTCATGAAACTTAATTTCTAGTCATAGTGGATTGTAAAAAATAGTGAAAAAAATCATGGTTACAGTTAAAACAGGTTTACAAAGGGGGATTCAACCAAAATATAAGGGTATTTTGGCTACCCACACCAATATAATTATTTATATATGGAAATATTTCAAAATTATCTTATCCTAACATAAAATACATGACCATTTTGAGCCCCTTTCATGTTTAAGTGACCTTATATTAATGAAATCATTAAAGATATTACATGTGTATCAATCCCCTCAATTATAAAAGTGAACTTATTCTTTTTTATTATCAAACAATTTTTTATTTATAGTTCAAAAAAATTACTAAAAAACCATAATAGTTCCCTAAACATCATATTATATCTTCTATTATTCTCCAAAGACTAATAATTTAAGGCATAAGGTGTAAGCCAAAGGAGGTCTCCCAAAAAAGAGATACAAATCGTAACTAATATCATTCAATTTTATTTCTTCTCCCACCTTCTCTAAACATATTGTATCCATAATAAGATTATTAATACAGTATAATAAATATAAATATATTTTATTATGATGATTTAATTACCATTTACCACCTTTTCTCTATTAAATGGGAAATAAAAATATCACTCATGCATATGTGTGAACTACTGCCTCCACATAGAGATATGATTCATTTTCCATCACTATATATAATGATTGATTATTATGATGAATTAAATTTTTATATATGAAATTTGTGAATATTTATTCTTTTATAATTATAATATCTAATATACCTTCATATCATCTCATCTGTTGAAAAATAATAACATCGATTGTGCGTACATGTGGACTACCACCTCCACGAAGCGATATGATTCGTTTTTCATTTACATATTAGCTGAATGGTAATAAGAAAAGTTTTAATGAATACATATGATATTTATAATATTATAATTATTTTATAATTGTAAATTATCATTTATGTTTTTCATTACATCCATCAAAAAGTAGAAATATCACTCATGAGTATGGGCCAATTATTGTTTCCATGAAGTGATGAAATTTATTTTCATCGCCAATTTATATAAATGGTTTTAAAAATGTATATAATGATTAAATGTGATACTTATGAAATGATTAATATTAGGGATATTATTTAAAAATTATCAGTGTATATGTACTATAAAAATCGAAACAAAATATACATGATAAATTAAGCATTTATCACCCAAAATGATGACATTAATAGAAATTATTAATAAACAGGTGTTAAAATTGTATAAGTGGATCATATATGATATTATATTTTTGAATATGTTTTTTAATATAATTATAATAAATATAAATTTACTATTTTGGAGGTCAGAATTCTTATAAATCAAGTCGGAGAAAAGGTAAGGGATCTTCATCTCAATTTTGTTTCATTAAGATATGTTTAGTGTTTTGAACCTATTTCTGTTTATGATGTGTATATACTAATATTTTGAAATATTATATAATGGGTAATTAAAAATTCATGGTTTTTAAATTTAATATTCAAATTATTTCATCCAAGGGGGTTTATTTAAGTTACCAAAGTGGTAAGGGTTTATCATCTCAAATTTTCTACTTTGGGACATAAGCTATGTTATACACAAATATTATTTTATAAGCCTTATAAAATTATAATTTGATATGTTTTATAAAAAATATCATTAATTTCATGTAATTTAATGTTTTATTTTATGTTTTTTCTTTTATGGGGGGCCATGAATCAAAAGTTACCAAAGCGGTAAAGGTTTTAGGTTATAATCTCATTTTTACCGAGTTGGTTTATACTTAAATTTCCAATGATAAAATATATGATCTATAACCATAAAATATTATTTATGTTATTATTATATGGTTATTTTAATATATTAGATTCTTTAATTTCATGTTCATCTCTTTAAGTACTTAAGATACAAAAATAATATTTTTAAATAAAACTGACTTGTTTCTCTATTTGGTTGGGAATCTTTTCATCAATGTCCATATTTTAATTAAAATGTATTCAAAAAACATTTTACTATTCTCCAATGAATTTATAAAGTTATTTTTAAAAAATTTTAACTTCTTATAAATATTTTTAAAATTAATCTTCATGTTTTTTTCTAAATGGGGTATTTTAAATTTTTTATCTGAAACATGAAAGGAATATTTGTTTTTACAAACACTACATGAACTGATTTTCCCACCATAAATAATTATCATTTCTTTGAATCTTCAATTAAAATTTTCTATAGTTTTGTTCAATGAAAGTTTTTTCCTTAATATTTTTTGGTTTTTTTAGATTTTATAAAAAGTGATTTCAAGATTAAAAATGTATTTTTCTTAAGAAATGTTTAAGTGATATTTTAAAGGTATTTTCATCTATAATAATATACTTAGATATTACTTTTGATTTACTAGAATATAATTTAATGGTTCTATCATTTTTATTTCTCTAGATAGTTTGTGATTATAATTATGAGATATTTATAAAATATTTTTATTTTACTTGGGTTATTCTATGATTAATTTTTATGAATATCATATCATTTTCATGGGTTATAATATGATAATATAATTATTTTTTTAAGATAATATGGAACACATATGTATAGTCTTAATTAGGTGATGGATGGGCCTAAAATTATATATACCTCTATGAATTGGGTTATTATGGATATCTCATGATATAATAAGGACTAGAATGGGGAGTGAACCTTGTTATGTAAGGGACTTTATACAATAAGAGATTCTTAGGAGTGAACCTTGAATAAGAAGATAAATGAATATGGAGTGAACCCCATCCAGTATGATAGGCTTGGTAGTGATCTTTGATAAAGGAAATGATTTTATATGCTTATGTGTATGAAAAAACTTATGCTTTATTCTTATGTTATGTTACCAAGGAACAAGATTGATTATTAATGATTCAATACTCTTTTGACTTATGTATTCTGTTGTGAAAAAATATTATTCCTTTATTCATTATTAAAGATCCTTGAATTATTGGGTAAGAATTGTTAATGTTATGATCAATTTATCATAAACTTATTCTTTCATTATACTCATTTATGATCATTTATTTATATATATTATTTTTTCCCTTACTAATAATATAATCTCGCCCTTTATTTTTTTCCAAACACCAGGTTAAGAAGAAATATTTTAAGTTGCGTATGTCTAATAAGGGTACAAGTTATGATGAAATAAGTGGGATACGACATAGATATTTTATATACTAGTTTTTTGTGAATCCAATATTATAAATTCACTAAACCACTATAATTATAGAATGTATCACGCTGATATGTAATGAATATGCATCAAAAAAATATGAAATATTTATGTATAAAAGTTTGGGTCACTATAGTTAGTATCAAAGAATGTTTTAATTTTTTTTTTGAATTGTGACGAGAAAAAATTATTAAGAAACCATAGTATAATTCAAATAATATAATAACATCCAAAGTTATGGTAAATAAATTATTTTGGTTTTACTAGAAAATAAATACATTTCTAGATATTGGAATGTAGATGTAGGTTCTGGAATAGTTTTACCAAGGTGTAATAACCCTGATGAGGGAATTTTGGGTATAAACTCAATTGTGACTTGGTGCACGATAAAGAGACATAACTAAAAAAATTATGACACTCCTGGGGGATATAATTAGGTTAATTAAATTATTCTGTATGAGACTTTATGAAGGATTTTAATTCAAAATGACTATGGATAACCTATCTTAAACCTGGTGTGTTATAGACTGAAAAAAGGTGTCTTGATTTAATAATCCTATAAATGATTTTCATGATTATATGATTTACTACTATGATTATTATTTCACATACTATTATTATTTTTTGTTCAGTGACTAGAACTAGAAGTAAATTTTTTAATTCTAAATGTGATAGATGATGTGGTAATTATCCCAATGAGAAACCAAATGAAATAGGGGGTGTAATGTGAAAGAATATGATTATGCCTAACCAGATTTCTCGATATGTAATTAAAAACATAAATATAGGTGAATTTATAGATGAACCAAATAATAGAAAAAGTTATGTTTTCTGAAGACCATGTAGGAACGAATATTCATCTTCCTAGATGTTGATATTGTGGGACTAAGCACCCTAAGAATTGTATTAAAGGAATGATTAAATATTTTGTTTTTGGAAAACAAGTACATAGAGCAAGTATAAGTTGGGGAAAATGAAAATTTTAGTTAATGAAATTGATGATAATAGTAGTTTCCACAAGGTATCATTGATGGATGAATGTTATAAATGTATAATATATGGGAATTATACAAATCTATGTCCTAATGGAAAATCATGGGAAGATGAACAACAAGGTTGTACAAGTAATGGTTTTACTATTGATGACGAAGAGACTAAAAATTGAATATGGATGTTGTGAATTATTATTACTGTATTTATTATGTTAAAAGTAAGAAACATGATTAAGATGAGGTTGATGATTCTTAATACACGATTCAAATTTCATATCATAGGAAGAAAGTAGTAAAGAATAACGTGAGGAAGCCTAGTTAATGTTTAATAAAGAAATTTAATGGTTGAAGTGTTTATGTAAAGGTATTAGAGAATAATTTTTTAAAAGTGTTTTATCAACTATATTATCATTATAATAATAATGAAAGATCAACATATTATTTTTCATTGTTTTTTCTTTACGTATTTTTAGGAATATGTTGAGTGGTGCTGATAACCTTGAAAAGTGATTTAGCAGTTTTAAAGACTCGGAAATTCTATATAATTTTTTTTAAAATTATTTTGGACTACTATAAGTCTGAAAAAATTGACAACACCTGATTCTAAGGCCTGGTGTACTTGAAACATAATTTTGAACTTTTTTAAGGTACATTCAGTAAATGTGCGGGCAGCATTTTCTATCATTTGAACCGGTGGTCGAATCAAAAATATGAGGGCACCGTTGAATCCGTAGGACTGAGATTCTCTTAAGGGAGTCTTAACTTCAAAGGTAGTAGGTCAGGATAAAAAGTTAGTTTTTTTGACTTTTAAAGAAATAATAAAATAACATAAAAAATTTTATTTTATTATCCTACCTTTTGTTGAGTGGCAGTGGTGGGACCGATAGTTTGTCAATCCATTTAATGGATTGCCTCTTCAGTTGTGTAACCACGCAATTGGGAATTAAGAGGTTCATTAATTAAAAAAATCCTTAATGAACCTCATTAATTCTTTTGATGCATTACTCACCATCCCCCTCTATTTAAATTGATCTCGGGTGGGGGTTTTTGACACGGCTTCATCAAACGATGAACCTCTAGCAAAGTAACGCGACATCTTCCACTAACGAAGAACAGAAGTTTGGACAGAAATGATTTGGGATTGACAAAAGTTGACGGCTTTATCAAGAAAGGACTCTTTTCCCTCCATGACCTCGACATCACCTCCATTTAAAAGCTAGTGTATTTTGTTCTTTAATTCAAGTGAATTATTTTTCTTTTCCTCATTCTTGAAAACGTAATGAATGTGGATCAACCAAAATGAGTTTATCCATGATTCATACAAAATTGCAGGATATTTTGGGGTTTTTGAAAGGGGTTTTGTTTTTCATCTGATACCAATTTTTCATGACTCACCCCCAGGTCCCTTGACATGACTACCCCAAGCCCGCCTTCTATGGGCTAGGGGTTGGTAACTAGCACCGGAAAGTCGTATCCTAAAATATGAAGGAATTGCCTTTATACATGTATACACACAAAATCCAAGAACACAACAAGATGCAACCAAGATTTAAATCTCCAGTAGTAAAAGTGTGTACTGAATGTAAATAGGCCAGAATACAAGCCCAACTGAAAAGATACAACTATAACAGAAAACATAAAATATCTCCTGAGATCATCCACCAATGATCCTACCTGAAGGGTAGGTACAACCTATCTTTGTATCTCTCTACATCAAATGTCATCGCCATCCACCATCAGGTCCTAGCTCCTCGAGTATCATTCAATTCTTCCCATCGTCTACACAAGACACAACAAGGTGTTGGAAAATCCCATGAAGAGGTGAGTATAACAATACCTAGTAGAGACCCCGAGACCACCTAAGGTCTCTGAAAATTCCACAAAGGGAAACCACAAAGCTTGATCAGCAGGATTAGCTCATCCACTTGAGGTACCAGAGTAGAAGTAGGATAGTATATCCATGGACTTCATGATTGGGCTACCACATACGTCCAGGGTCCATAATTCCATCTGGGAGATCATTGACCGACTCACCAAGTCATCCCAATTCCTACCCATCTGAGAGTAGGGATCAGTAGAGAGCTTGTGATGTCTCTATGTACAGAAGATTTTACGACTCCACGGGGTTTCATCAATGATCTTCTCAGATCGAAATGCTTGTTTTACATCCTGCTAGTGGAAGGGGTTGTAGGAGGCATTCGATACTCATCTATGCTTGAGAATTGCCTTTCATCCTCAGAAAGATGGTCAAACAGAGTGTACCATACAGACACTTGAGGATATGCTTTGTGCTTGTGTCCTCAATTTTGAATTCATTTGGGAGGACCACCTGCCACTGGTGGAGTTCACATACAACAATAGTTATCACTCCACCATCGGCATGGCTCTATTTGAGACCCTATACGGGTGACCTTACAGGTCACCTATATGTTATATAGACCCATGGGATTCAACACTTATGGGTCCAAAGTTGGTACAGGCTACCACGAAGAAGGTGCAGATCATCTAGGAGAGGATGAAGACTGTATAGATCCAACAAAATTCTTATGTCGATAGGAGATAGAGACCCTTGGAGTTTGGGGAGGGAGACCATGTCTTCCTATGGGTCTCACGATGACGAGGATTATAGGGGTTTGTCTAGGGAGAGAAGCTTTATTCTAGGTTCATCGGACCTTTACATATCCTCAGTAGAGTAGGCAAGGTGGCGTACCATCTAGCTCTTCCCCCACAGATGCACCAGGTGAATAATTTTTTCCATGTGTCACATCTAAGGAGGTACCTGCATGATCTATTGCATGTTATCGACTGGGGAGAGCTGGACATCGATGATGGGGTGATGTTTTTGGAGTTCCTGATGGAGATGGAGGATCGACAGGATCAGGTCCTTTGGGGTGTTCGATTCCTCTGGTGAGAGTTTTTTGGCAGCACGGAAACCTCCAGAGGAGAATATGGGAGGGGGAGACTCATATACGTGCTACGTACCCCCATTTCTTTCCCTAGTTTTGTTGAATATTTTGGGGATAAAAACCCTAATGTGAGGAGAATGTAAAGAATGGAAATTCCATATAATTTTTTTTAATTATTTGGGATTACTATGAGTCTACCAAAATTGACGGAGCTTGATTTCGAGACCCGGTGTGCCCAGAACAGAATTTTGATCTTTTTTTAAGGTATGTTCAGTAAATTCATGGGTGGAATTTTCTATCTTTTGAACCAGTACTCGGATTAAATATATGAGGGAACCGTTGAATCTTCAACTCTGGGATTCACTTAAGGGAATCTTAACTTTTATTGGAGTAGGTTGGGAGAAAAAGTTAGTTTTTGTGACTTTTAAAGAAATAATAAAATAACATAAAAATTGGTATTTTATTATCCTACCTTCTGTTGAGCGGTGTTGGTGGGACCAATGGGTTTCCAAGACATTAAATGTATGGACTCTTCAGTCGTATAACAACACCATTGGGAATTAATAGGTTCATTAATTAAAAACTCATTAATGAACCTCATTAATTATTTCGATGAATTACTCACCCTCCCCCCCCCCAATTTAAATGGAGCTCGGTTGGGGTTTTTGACATGGATTTATCAAATGAAGAACCTCTGGAAAAGTACTGCGACATCTTCCACCGACGAAGAAAGGAAGCTTGGATGGCAATGATCCCAGATCGATGAACACCAGCAGCTTCATCATGCGAGGAATCTTCTCCCACCATGACCGCGATGTCACCTCCATTTATGAGGTCGGGGATTTTGTTCTTTAATTCAAGTGAATTATTTTTCTTTTCCTCGTTCTTGAAAATGTGACGAATGGGGATCAACCAAAGAGGGTTGATCCGCGATTCGTATGAAATTACGGGATATTGTGGGGTTTTTAAATGGTGTTTTATTTTGCCTTTGATACCAATTTGTCACGACCTTTCCCCTAGGACCCATGCCATGACTACCCAAAACCTACCTTCTATAAGCCAGGGGTTGGCGACTAGAACCAGAAAGGCATATCTCTAAAACAAGAAGGCATTACCTTTAAACCTATACGAACACACAATTTAAGAACACAACAAGATGCAACCATGAAGTAAATCTATAGTAGTAAAAGTGTGTATTGAAAGTAAAGGGTCTGGAATACAAGCTCAACTGAAAAGATAAAACTATAACATAAAACAGAAAATATTTATTGAGATCGTCCACCAAGGATCTTACATGAAGGGTAGGTACAACCTATCTCTGAAGCTCTCTATATCAATTTTCATTGTCGTCCACCATTAATTCCTAGCTCCCTGAGTCTTAGTTAAGTCTTCATTTTGTCTACACAAGACACAACAAGGTGCGGGTGAAGCCCGTGTAGGGGTGAGTATAACAATACCCACTAAGGACCTCGAGACCCCTGAAGGTCTCTCAGAATTCCACAAAGGAAAACCACAAAGCATGATCTCAATCACAAAGCACAAAAAAAGTCGCAGCTCGAACCAGGTATAACCTAAGTACATATGTACAGAGGATTAGTCGTAAAGGGATATCATCTTATTCTATCAAGGGTTCTGTTGCTGATCCACACAGGATCGTTCGATGATGATCCACACAGGATCGTTAGGTGTTGATCTATACAGGATCTCTAGGTGCTGATCCAAACAGGATCACTAGGGGTTGATCCCCATAGTATTTCTAGGTTCTAATCCACACAGGATCACTATGTACTGATCGACATAGAATCGTTGGGTGCTGATCCAAACTAGATCGCTATGCATTCTTCACGTCTCAACCAGCCACTGGATTTCAGTACATAGTACGCTTGATTCTAGGAGGATCCACTCATCAATAAATTGGTCTTATTTCAACCATAATTAAGTCCCATGAAGAAGTAACCCAGTGATCTATCATTTCATAAGGGATCAAATGCAACAGATGGTGCGTCGATCGGATGCTCAGTCTGAGAGTTATAGGCATTTTAGTGTTGAGGGTCCGGTTGGATTTGGGTATGATCCAACCCATACATACTCCAAAATTCTAAAAAACTTAGGTGAAGTATCTCAAAAGGACCATCTCATCCCAAGTATTCCAATGTCGTATACGGATCATCAAACAGACATCTGGTTTGTAAGATACAGACTTTTAAGTGTATCTGGGACGAAAATGGTTTGGGTCCGGTCTGACCTGCTCGGACAGACCCGACCCGCCCATCCTAGGCCGACTCAGTCTGGTTCCGACCCGTCCTAGCCCGAACTGGCTGGGCTGCAGACTGGACTGGCCTAAACCAACTGGGTCACGGTAGGCTTGGCCCACTGGGCCGCAGACCGGCCCAGCCTGAATCGGTTGGGCAGGGTTGCGGCGAACAAGACCCACTCGACAGCGGACTGGCCTGGCTCGCCGGCTGTGGAAGGGGAGCGGTGCCACATGGCACCGTTTCTGACCGAAGGGGTGGTCGTCTCTCGGTCGGCCGCGTTGGTTGATGTACGTCATGCCATCGTGCGCCACAGGTGGAGTTCGCGGCATAGAAGCCACGGTGGAAGGTGAGGGGACTCACTCCCTGTGGGTCCCGTAGATAGCAAGGTGGCACCACGTGGTGCCTCCGGTTGAAGAGTATAATGGCTCTTTTATTCATTAGGAAATGAGGGGTTGTGTGACCCCTTGTATGGGTTGCGCCCAGTCGACGGGCCAGGCCGGTCCACTACCCAGCGGGCCGTGTCCGCCGCGGCCCAGCCTAGCCGGTTCGGGTCGGTCCAGTCTGCAACCCAGCCGGTTCATACTAGGCATGTCCACGACCTAGGTAGTTCAAGCTAGGAAGGGTCGAACCCGGGTTGGACCTGGATCAGGTTGGGCGACTCGAATCGGGGCGGGTCGGACCGGACCCGGACCATTTTCAGCCCAAATACACTTAAAAGGTCGTATCTTACAAACCAAACGTCTGTTTGATGAACCGTACACAGCATTGGAATCCTTGGGATGAGATGGTCCTTTTGACATAGTCCACCTAAGTTTTGGAAAAATTTGGAGTACGTATAGGTTGGATCGTACCTGAATCTAACAAGGCCCTCGGCACTAAAATGCCCATAACTCTCAAACCAAGCATCTGATTGACGTGTCGTCTGTTGCATTGGAACCCTTATGACATGGATGATCATTGGGTTACATATTAATGGGACTTAATGTATTTTTAAATATGATTGATGGCTTTAGGATCAGATCCTTACAAAATCAAGCATACTATGTACGGAAATCCAGTGGTTGGCTGAGATGTGAAGAATGAATGGTGATCCTATGTGGATCATCACCTAGCGATCCTGTGTGGATCAGCAACTAGAAATCCTCTATGGATCAGCACATAGATATCATGTGTGGATTATGACCTAGTGATCTTGTGTGGATCATCACCTAATGATCCTGTGTGGATCATCACTTAGCGATCATGTGTGGATCAGCACTGAGTGATCCTATGTGGATCAGTAGCAAAACCCTTGACAGAATAAGATGATATAGCTTTACAATTAATCATCTATACTTCTATACTTAATTTATACCTAGTTTGAGCTAACTCTTTTTCTTTGTTCTTTGTGATTGAGATCAATATTTGTGGTTTTCCTTTGTGGAATTCTGAGAGACCTTTGGGGGTATCAGGGTCCCTACTGGGTATTGTTATACCCTCCCCTCAACGGGCTTCACCCGTACCTTTTTGTGTCTTGTGCAGATGACAGGAAGACTTGACTGATACTTGAGGAGCTAGGACCTGATGGTGGATGGTAGTGATGGTTGACGTGGAGAGCTGCAAAGACAGGTTGTATATACACTTCAGGTACGATCCTTGGTGGATGATCTCAGGATTTGTTTTCTATTCTTTGTTATAGTTGTATCTTTTCAGTTGGGCTTGTATTCGAGCCCCTTTACTTTTAGTACACACTTTTACAATTGTAGATTTACTTCATGTTTGTGTCTTGTTTTTTTCTTGGACTGTGTCTTCATACAGGTTTAAAGTTATTGTCTTCCGGTTTTAGAGATACATATTTCTGGTGCTAGTCATCAACCCCTAGCCTATGGAAGGTGGACTTGGGGTAGTCAGGGCACGGGCCCTGGGGGACGGGTCGTGATAGTGTTAAGGTGACATTTTTGGTGAACACATGATTGAGGGAAAAATAAAAAATAATATGTCACTTATTTTTACATAATAATGATTAATTGGCATAATAAGATTATTTTTATTGATAAAGTAAATTTTATAGTACTGATGACCTTGGAATTGATTTGTGGTTTGGTGGAAAAGTAATTTATTTTTTCTTGGATGAATATTTTTTAATTTTTGTATTTATTGAATATATTATATAGTTGGAAATTTTATTTGAGTAAAAGGGATTGTGTTAGTTTTTTTAAAGAATTTATGATTCCATTGATGTTTTATGGAAATTCATATTATTTTGGAAAGAATTGTCATGTTTTAAGAAAATATATGGCTATCATATTCACATATTTGGTATATGACATTAAGAGATACATTAAATTATTGGTGGATTAAAGTTAAGATTATTTATAAATTTAGTAACCTTTTTATAAAAATTTGGGTTTGGTGTTTGATCATACATATTTGAGAGTACATTTAATGGAATGGTTTATATTTAACTTTGGGTGTTATTATTCAGGTTTTAGATATTAATGTATTATTTATTTATATGAATATTTATCTATATTAGATAAATTTTGTTAAAAATTTTTGTTTTGGTTAATGTATATAGATATAATGAATTACCTCTTATTCTTTTATGGGTCATACAATCCAATAAAAGATGATTTTATTGCTTCATACATGAAAAATTCATCTTGAATATTCATTTCTTTGGATAAGAGATGAGATAGAACTAGAAATTTATTAAATAAAAATAAAGGATAATATTAATTTTATGAATTTGAATAAATAAAGTGAGTATATTTTCTCATATTCCATGTTAAAATGATTCCTTAACTCTAGGAAAAAGTACCCTTAAAATGAAATTATTTTCCTTTTTATTGATATTTTTTAGAAATTGTTGGTCATTTTCACCACTCAATGATTTTTTGTTTTGGTCATTAAATATATCATGAGAATTTTCTATATCACTATTTATTATTATTTATATATTATCTTTCACCCCCATTCCCATATTTTCACTTTATTCTAAAATTATTCTTATCTGGGAACTCAATGATGTGTTGTTTAAGGTAACCCTTATGTTTCCCACTTCCCTTTTCAAATGATATTTTATTATACCTTTGTATGATGTGGGATTTTAATAATGTTATTTTAAAAAATTGAACACTTTATTACTGAGATATAAATTGTGAGGATTCAATTTATTTAAGGGTGGGATGATGTGACACCCTGACATTTTATAATATATTTCTTCATTATATAAATTATAAGTGTTCAATAATTTGGTTGACCCACAACACTCAGTTTAAAATAAAATAAAATATACTATAACCTATAAATTAAATTATCATTTATGAATAGTAATAACATCATCATGAAAAAAATGTATAATGGTTTTAAATAATGAAAATTTAATGACTAATTCATAATAAATTAGTACTCAATTTTTAGTAAAGTCATTTTATGCTTTAAAAATATGTTTTCTTCAAAAAATATATTTATATAATTTTTCTTGTAGACTTTATAATTAATTAATACAATTTTTAAACCTTTATATGATGGAATTAATATATATTTTTAAATAATTAGGTAAATAAAACATTAGGGTAAATTTCTGGGAATGTTCTGAAAAGATTTATTTTTAAGTGAATAGTGAAAATACAAATTTTTGTAACACTAACATTTATTTTCATTTAAAAATTAAAGTTATATTTTTAATTTGATTATAAATTTATATAATTATCCATTAATTATAAATATTCTAATTAATTACTTGTGATTAAATATTATACTTGAATTTTGTATAAATTCATTATTAGGCTTAAAAACACATTTTTCTCAAAACTATTTTTATGTGTGCAATGTTTTTTATCATAATAAATTAAATTAATATATATTTATTAATGGTTTTAATGAAATTTATAGATTATATATTCAATAAAATATTTTAAGATTCATTTTATGTTTTTTATAAGGCATGTAATGGAATTAAAATCATTTGTATGCTTAAAATACATTTTTCTATAAATAGGTTTTCGTTGTATTTTTCACACTTATTTAGAATTAAATTGTATCACTTATAGAAATTTAATATGATAAAATTAATTATATATTTTTAATAAGAGTAATTAATATAATTTAATATAGTAAGATTAATTTTTTTTATTGGGAATAGTAAAAACTATAAAATTTTGTTACAGTGGTTAAGTTTAAAACAGATTTACAGAGGGGTTAAACCAATATATAAGGGTATTAATTTCAATACTAAATTTATAATTAATATTGTTTCAATATGTTTCAAAATATATTATCTTAAATTCAAATCCATCTATATTCTTATCCACTTTTTTCTGAAAGTCACGTTATATTATTAAAATCTTTTAAGCAATTTCATGTGTGTCCCTCCCCTCACATATAAAATGGAACCTTTTATCTTATATTTTTTACACAATTTTAACCTTATATATCAGGAAATACCTAATAAAAACCTTACAAGATTATTTACCTTCATCCTATAGTTTTTTTTATTCTCCTAAGACAAATATTTCACGGCTTAAGGTGTATATTAAAGGAGGTCTCTCAAAGAAAATGTATGAATCTTAACTAAGCTCTTTAAATTTTATTTCTTCATTCACCTTATATAAAAAAATATTAATATAATATAATAAAAAAATCATAAATATACTGAGATTTTTTTATTATTATGTAACAACCATTTACCACAACTTCTTCATAAATGGGGAATGAAAATATTGTTTATGTGTACATGTGCACTGCCACCTCCACGTAGTGATATGATTCATTTTTTATCAAAATAATTCATATATATTTATTATAATAGAATTAATTTATATATATGTTATTTATAAAATAATTATTCTTTTGTAATTATAATATCTTATCTTATTTCTTAGCATATCGTCTGTTAAAAGACGATAACATCACTCATGCATACATGTAGACTACTACCTCCATGAAGTGGTGTGATTTGATTTCCATTTCCACTTTATGGATATGGTAATAAGGATAAATTTATTAAATATTTATGATATTTATGATATAATAATGATTATTTAATGTTTAATTATCATTTACCTTTCTCATCTCGTATATTTAGAAGTGGAAACATCACTCGTGAGTATATATTGATTAATATCTCCATGAAGTGATGTATTTCATTTTTCATCACCACACTATATTAATTTTTATACAAGTTTAAATAATAATTACATATGATACTTATAAATTATTAATATTCTATATATGATGGTACCATGATCAAATTTAAAGGACTATAACTACTGAAGAAAAACATACATGATAAATGATGTAGTTAACACCTAAAACGATTTCTTTAAAAAAGAATTGTAAATAAAATGGTGATGAAATGATATAATTGGATCATATATGATATTAAAAGTATAAATATGTTTCTTAAATAAAATTATAATAAATATAATTTTACTATACATGAGGTTATAATTCTTATGAATCAATTCGTAGATAAGGTAATGGTTTTTCATCTCAACTTTTTTCAATACACCTATTTATGTCTATGAGATGTATGTATTGATCCTTGGAAATTTTATATAATTAATCCTTCTTATTTCATGGTACTTAAAGATAAAATTCAAATTAATTCATTCAATGGAGTTTGATTCCAAATTTACCAAATTTACCAAATTGGTAAGGATTTATCATCTCAAATTTTCTTATGTGGGACATATGTTATGTTATACAAAAATATTATTTTATGTGGTGTATATACTACCCCTTTGATATATTTTATCACTAATATATTATTTTAATGTCATTTAATGGTTAATTCTAACTAATTTCTCTCATTGGATTCATGAATCAAGAGTTACCAAATCTTCAAGGGTTTTATGTTACAACCTCATTTTTAAAAAGATTGTTTGTGCAAAAATTTATGATAATGAAATTATATAATTTATCTCTCCAAAATAATATTTATTTTATATCCTTTGGTTATTTATATAGATTACATTTTTTCCTTTCACTTTACTCTCTTTATTTACACAAGATACTCAAATAATTTTTTTAAAAGAAAATTGAATTTATTTCTCTTTTCAGTCTGGAATCTTTTCTTCCATGTTCATAATATCAGAAAACCAATTTCAAGATTATTTTTAAAATTATCCAAGGAAATATTAAATTATTTTTTACTTATTTTTGAAATTATATAAAAAATTTAAATTGATTCTTCTGGTAGTTTTCCAAATGATATAATTTTGAATTTTTATTAGAAACACGAATGGAATATTTATTTTATCATACAATGCATGAATGACTTTCTCACCGTCAATACTTATCTTTTCATTGAAGATTACTTTAAACATATCCATAGTTA
Organism: Viscum album; assembly: GCA_963277665.1. Classification (NCBI taxonomy): domain Eukaryota; kingdom Viridiplantae; phylum Streptophyta; class Magnoliopsida; order Santalales; family Viscaceae; genus Viscum; species Viscum album. Next base: position 137,310,143 of record OY728162.1, read on the forward strand.
TTTTTAAATAAAATATTTTAATTAATATTTTTTAAATTTATATATTTCAAAAAAAAATTCATAATGAAAAATGTGTTGCCTCAAGAAATGTTACAATACTCTTTTAAAGGTATTTTCACCTATAACAATATATTTTAATGACACTTGTTCTTTACTAGTGATATTTTCCAATGATACCATCCTTATTTTTTCTATGGGTATTTTATGATATTTAAGATGAGTTTTTTATGAAACCCATTTATTTTACATGGGTTATGCTATGATGAAATTTTTATAAAACTTGTAACATCTTTATTAGTTATGATATGATAATATGATGAATGTTTCAGGATCTTGTATAAAACATGTGTATGGTTTTCATTATGTTATGGGTGGAACCAAAACTATATAGACCTCCAATGCATTGGGAAAACATGGATATCTCATGAGATGATAAGGAATGTAATGGGGAATTAACCTAGCTTAGTAAGGGATATAGTCTAATAAGATTTTCTTGGGAGTGAACCTTGAATAAGGAAATAATATAATGGGCAGTGAACCCAATACACTCTGATAGTCTTGAATATGATATTTGACTTAGGAAATGATTTTCTTTGCTTTTATGTGAGCCACAAACTTATGAATTATTATTATGTTATGTTATCAAGGTACATGATTAATTATTGATGATTTCATGCTCTTATAACTTATGTATTATATTACAACAAAGCCTTATTCCATGATTCATGATTAAATATCCTTGAATGATTGGTTGTGGATTTTGTATGTTATGATCATGTTATCGTATACTTATTATTGTATTAAGCTCATTTATGATCATTAATTGACATTTCTTATGTTTACCATTACTAAGGATCTAATACCACCCTCTCTTATGTTTTATGTACCATAGTTATGATGAAAGTTTTTGGTCAAGGTGTTCTAGGAAGGGTCCTATTTTTTAAAAACTAAGTGGGATATGATGTATATATTTTATTTACCATTGTTTGATGCATCCAAGTTTCTGAAGTCACTTAAAAATTATTAATCTATCATGGATAATGTTGATATGTAATGGATATTTATCTAAAAGATGAAATATAAATGCATGGAAAGATTAGGTCTTTGTAGTTTCTAATAATATCATTTGAGGGCATCCATCATATATGTGGAAGTGTAGCTATGGATGGACCTTATCAGTTTTATAAACCATCATAGTGATAGTTTCCTCCTTAATAGTTTAATATCATACCTAATCAAGATGCTCAATCTTGGTCCTATGTTGAATCAAAATGTTACTTAGCACATAGAAACATCCCCTATCTACCAAATTCATGGTTATAAATAAATAATATCGAACACCCATCATTGAGAATAGTAAAATAACCAAACATTATCAATTAACCACTAACATATGTAACATGATATGTAATTAAATACTATGAATGTAAATACATACAAAAAAATATAAAATAATGGTAACAAATACAATACTCCAATATATAACTAATACCTTATACAATTTACCCAAATCACCAGCAACAATACAATCTCCCACTATTCTCTAAAAGATGTACTATGCTACTTTATAAAATCCAATTAATCATTGATCTAGAAACCTAAAAATTAAATAAATATCATATACATGTTTATAAATATTCAAAATTTGGGGGAGATTATAAGATGTGGTAGAATACACCCAATACTTTCCATTCCCATGAATATGAAAATACAACATGATATAATATATTTTATAAAAAATACCCTAATCTTATGACACTTATAAAACCAAATAATATCATTTCATATTAAAACCATTAAAAATGTATTTCAAGAAACCATTACCACACCTCTAACCCATAAATTGTTTTTTTGAAAACCAAATAAAATCATTTTATAATATAATATAAAAAATATTTTATCAAATAATAACCAAAATTTTCAAACTTTACTCCATTTACAACTCATTATACACAAAATTTAAATTAACTATAACTAGAGTGAATGCATAGACAACAAGTATCAGTTTAAAATCATAGGGTTCCTCTTATTCATGACCAGACCAAATACCCAATCATTTTTTCAAATCCAATTAAAACCCAATGAGTCAGCAACACTTAACTTATAATTATGATATCTTTAAACCCCAATAAGACATCTACACCCAAATTAGAATTTATTGAATCCTCTTCCAACCCAATAAGGCACCTGCAATAAGGATGAAATTCTAGATAATGGTTAATACCTCACCCTAACCATCCTATAAAGATCTCCAAAATATCAATAACTGGGAAAAAATGCATTAAATAAATAAAATTATAAAAAAAATCATGTTAATGTAGTAAGTTAATAAAAATATCAAAATTATAATTTTAAACCATTTAATTTTTGAGAAAGTCACACATGCTCCAGGAAAATTTCCCTTTCCCAATATTTCCAAAAATTGCACACCCCAAAACCTCAAATAAGAAAATAATTTCATATAATAATTAATTAATTTTAATGGGACAAAATTATTCAAATCAAATGAAACATTCATCCTCGTGTTATTTTCTATAAAATAGAGTATATGAGAAGACACCAACCTCATATTTTTTCCATAATTCCTCACGGTGCATACAAACAACATCAATCCCTTTTGATAATACCCTATGAAAAATAACAAATTCCACTAGCATGATTTATAGATATTCTACCCATAAAATTAATATCTAAATAAACCCTTACCAAAATTCCAATTAGCATTGATGTACCTCCTGATGTCATGAGAAATACCCATTTTGACTTCTTCTAGTCACTATAAGATAAATACTTATTCCTTTATAGGGTTTAATCATGACTTAGTGAAACACTCACACCAAAATTCCTAGATATATCACTAGACATGAGATAAGATCAAGAATAAAAAGGAATAGAAAATAATAGGATCTCACCTTAGATCCATAAGACTTGGAGATGAAGGAATCACAAAAAAACCATTGAGAAATCACATAAGAATGGGTTATCCTATGTAAAGGAAAAATGATAGGGTTTGGTGACTATCTATGTATAAATTGAATATTTTAGACCATTTTTAAATAATACATAGAATGATTGTGTGGTCCATGGGACCATGAATTTTTCTCTATCTTGAAAAATATAATATTTATAGTTTATATTTATAGTCCTAACGACCATGTGTTTATCTATGAATTTACTTTTTCCTACCCAAAAACACATTTTACAGACACATAATAATAATTCAAGGTCCCAAAATCAAGAACCTACCATTGAAAATTCCCAAAATCCCCAAAAACATCCCAATTAATTACCCAAATACCTCCAAACACCTCTAATAATTTAACCACACTTCCAAGCACTTATAATTTACCTCCATAAACTATCTAAATAGATAAACCCAAATATAACCCTATTTATCCAAAAACATATCCTTACAAATCTACACACCTAAAAAAATTAATCATTGAAATAATACTAACAATTTAATCCATTAGATAGCCATAAAAAGGAGTGTATCAAAACTCTCACAAGAATCAACCTTTTATTACTCAAAAAGATGGAACATACGATAAGTTGAAAACTACCATATTTTTAAGTATTATGTATGTTTTTTTACTACTTACCATCATGAATATTTCTTTAATAAATAAATAATATGAATTTCATACATCATCATCTCTCTATCAAAAAATACTATTAACATTAAATTTCAATTTACATGACTCTATGGTTATTATCACCATCTCAAGTAAAGTAATTTTTTATTGCACTAAAACTAATGGATTCACAACTACAACATAATATTTTAACCAATAGAAAAATTTTATAATAATTTATACATTATACCTAAAAAAACATCCACAGAGGAAATCTATAATTAAATTCAAGATAAATTCCCAAGACTATAACAACCCTCACATTTTAAAATTTTATGATAATACCCTCAATTCTTGTTTACTCTGTCCTCAAAATCCAATCCCAAAAGGAAAATTGAGTCTTCCTTCACTTTCACTCTACTATCAATGGATATTTAATTTATTCATTTAAAAAAACACAAATAATTTATTTAACTTCACCACCAGTATCACTCTACTTGAGGAAAAATATTTACAATCCTAACTTGAAACTCCTTATAAAATGATTGAGGATGTTATTAGGATGCTCTCTAACCTTTGAATAAATATAAATTCCACCATTATAATAATACATCAATCCTTTAACTCCAAAACTAAGAACATATTAAAATCCAGTACTCAATGAACTAGAAAACCACCAAACACTCTATTAACATCAAACTACCCATACCTACAAAAACATAAGTCCCCATACAAGATAAATTATATTACTTCTTAAACAATTATCTTTAATTTATAAATTATTTTATTTTCTACCACACTAACCACTGACCATTCATCTCTAAAGTGTGTCTCCCAAACCATCTAAATGACCATACAAATATATACAATCCAACACCCCCTTGATATTCATACACATTATATTGTAACCTATATCTTCAAACTAAAATCCTCCCATGAGTAATATTATCCTTATTTTGATGCCCTTGTACTAAGACAACCAATTTTATGTCCTACATCTACTCACTTATTCTGATGTGCATCCCCATACATCCATAAACCACTAAGTTGCCAAATATTTTCACATAATTCGTCTCCATGTAATACTTATCCATGATTTAACTTAAAACATACTACTATTTTTTCAGATAATAAAGTTAATCAATCAATCATCTCATCACAAGTATACATGATAAGTGATGACCAAATCCAAACAACTCAGAAGTCACATCTCCTTTATTAAATAATGTACTTATTACTTAGAATGTACTATTTTACCAAAACCAACCTCAAAATAAGTAACACTAAAACAACCAAATTTTCCAGACCCATACCAACCAAGGGAAAGAAACATGAAATAATAGAGAAATTACTTGGGTTACTTCAACCAGTAATAAACATACTATTACTAGAAAGTAAAAAATCCAAAATTTACATCCTGTAATTCATGGTTTTAACAATTAAATTCCCAATACCTTTATTTTTTGAGTTATATAGAATCAGGAAACCCATTATATAACAAAATACACACTTCTACTCAATGTAATTTTTTTCTATAAAAATGATTTCTACGAAACACATTATTTTTTAAAGAACAATCACCATAACTTTTATTTTGACTTAATTATTATTTATAATAATATTTAAACACAATAAAAAATTTAAAAAAATATGGTATGAGTATATAATGTTCATTAAAGAATAAACAAATTGATTAAACTTATTAGGGTTTAGAATACATAAAATCTCAGTAAGAATGATTTAGGGGGAAACATTTAACTCACATATGATCATAAACTTATGTACAATCATGAAATAAACAACATAATTAATGTTGATGGTATATATAGAGTATTATAAATAAAAATCAATTAAAATTAGAAAAATAATATAATATTCATGAATGTTTACCAGGAAATCATAATGATATCACCTCTAATCACTCATAATAATCCATAGTTGCATAACCTAACTAGTTAATTCCAATATAACTTATTCAGATAATAAATTACTAACTAATTTATTTTGGAAAATATAATTATTATCCCACCCATTACCATATAAAATGTATAATAATCATAGAATGAATAAAATTCATTGAAAATTTCATTTCAATATATAATAATACATATAAAATTTTACCTAATAAAAGATAATGAATGAAATAGAATGAGTTAACCATTTCAATATTGAGAGGAAAATGAATATGAAGAAAATAATATGGTTGAATAATGATAAATAATTATATGAGAAATAATATTCTCAAATAACATTATAGAGAGAGTTATACCCAACAAAATGATAAGTAATGTAAATCAATTGAGGAAATGATTAATAAAACCTAATTATAGAGGTGCTAACATGTTAAGTAAGAATCGATCAAGTAAGATATTATGCGACAAAAATAAAAATCCTAATTAAAAATAGGAAATAAAATATAAAATAATCATAGGGTATAATATAAACAATATTAGAATAATAGAGTCAAATAAGAAATGATACAAGTCAATGAAAATTTATTGATTCAATAATCTCATTTCCTCAAGTCTTAGATCACTTCATATAACCTCTATATTCTTGAATAATAAAATTATAGTAATTATTTACATAAATTATATACCATTATAAAATTTTATGAGATTTTTATCTTTAAATAAATTTAATTTCTTTTATATCTTTTCTTACATGAAAACTGAGTTTAAACGAACTATGATATACTATTAAACAATAATTATTTAATGTGAAATTTATTGACAAGAAATTTGATTGAATGGTTTGAATAGGAATAATTAAATTATGAAAAATTATTATTTATCTATATATAAATTTAATTCATTAGTTTTTAATTGTTTATAAATTAAAATAAAATCATTTATAAGTAGAAAGAGATGTTTTTTTAAAAAATTCACATAATGCTTGTTTTTATAAATAAATTAAAATAATCTTTATATTTGAATAATTTGTATTAAATTTTTATATATTATATTCAATAAAATATTTTAACATTCATCTAATTGATTTTACTTGGAAATTAATGCAGGTAAACTCAGTTTTACACTAAAAATGGAATTTTTCTAAAAATGATTTTATTGTGATTTGTGCACTTATTTGAAAATGAATTTATTACGCTTATAGAAATGTAACCATATAAAATAGATCCCATATTTTCAGTAATTATATCTAATAAAATTTTGTAAGTTCAAATTTATTTTCAGTCATAATGAATAGTAAACACATTAAAATTTTGTTACAATGGTTAGGGTTAAAAAGGGTTTACTATTGGTTAACCTAAGGTATATGGTTTAAAATATCACAAAAAATGATTTATTTTAATTATAATATGTTATTTTGACCATATAATTATTATATTATAAATATAACATTTTTAGTAATTTTATTTGATTAAGATAATATTATATTTTAATATTTTTAAAAATTGAAAGTGTGTCCTCACCCTCCATTATAAAAGGATACCACTTCTCCTCTCTTAATCACACATCATTAGCCTTATATCTCATCCCATTAATTATCTAATACCTTATTAAGATATTTACACAAATTATATAGGTTCGTTTTTTATCAAAATATTATCCTTTTAAGGCTTAAGGTGTAATCTAATGGAGGTTTCTCAATGAAGATGTATAACTCTTAACTGAATGGTATTAATTTTATTTCTTATTATAACTAATATAAATATTTTTTATCTATTCTAAAATAATTAATTAATTATATTAAATATAAATAATTTTTATTATGATGATTTATCAAACATTTTCCACCTACTTTCCAACAAGTGAGAAATAAAAGTATCGCTCATGTGCCTATGTGGACTACCACCATTGCATAGTGATATGCCTCATTTTCCATCATTATCCTTCATGAATGTTTATTATGATTTATTTAATGTTTAAATATTATATTTATTACATAATATTATTCTTTATTAATAATATCTTATTTACCTTCTTACCTTTCCGTTCATTAAAAATAGCTAACATCACTCATTTGTACATGTGGACTACCACTACCATGTAGTGATGTGATTTCTTTCATCACCATATTATATAAATAATTATAAAAGTGTATAATATTAATAAATATTATATTTATTTCATTATTATGATTATAAATATGATTAAACTATTACCAATTTTCTTTTATTGAAACCATCAATCCAAAATATGCATGGAAAATAGACTAGTTTTGACCCGAATGTTCATTTTAAGGGTGAAATTATTAATAAAATGACAATTAGAAATTATAAAGAAATTAAAAATATAAATTTGTGTATAAATATGGTTTTTTAATAAATTAAAAATAAATCTTTATTTATTATATCGGATATTTTAATACTTATTAAGTAAGGTGGAACTTGAGGTGAGGGGTTTATGTTATAATATCAATTCTTTTCAGGATTTTCAATGATAAATTTTCATTGAGGGAAATTATATGGATATTAAACTTTAAAATATATATATCTAAATATATTCTAGTTATTTTTGAATTTTTTATGCATTAGTACCATTTTTATTCCTTTATTACTTAAAATGTTCAAGAAAATGTTTTTAATGAAAAGCTAGTCTTATTTCTTCTTTGATTAAATAACATTTTTTCCCATATTCATATTATTAGAAGTTATTTTATTAAATTTATTACCTATACAAGAAATTTTTAAAAATGTTATTTTCACAAATTTTTAATATATTTACAAAGGTATAAAAATAAATATTTCAAAAAAAATCAGAAGATGTTGTTTTTGACATTTTATAAAAAATGTGTAAAGAATGCTATTTTAACATATACGAAATGAACATATTTTCCCACCATCATGGACATTATTTTCCTTAAATATTATTTATAATTTTCCTTTTTTATTTTTAAATAAAATTATATTCTCAATATTTTTAGGTATTTTAAGTTTAAATGTTATCAAAATAGAAATATAATTTCTTAAGTTTTCAAATATAGGTTTGAATAATATTTTAATGGTATTTTTCATCTATATCAACATTTGTTAAGGATTTTTATTCCTAAATGGGGAAATGATCTTATGATACTATCCAATTTTATTATTTAGATATCTTATAATGATTATAATTTAAGGATGATTCTATGAAACCTATTTCTTCCCCATGGGTTAATTAATTTATGATGAAACCTTTATGAAAACTATTTCTTTTCTAAGGTTTATGATTTGATGAATGATGAAATGATTATAAAATGTGTTTCCTTTCCATAGGTTATGATATGGTGATATGATGAATGTTTTATGATCTTTTGGCACAAATATGTATGGTTATCATTATGTGATGGGTATTTATAAAATTATATATCCCTTTATTACATTGGGTAAATATGAATATCTCATAAGAAAATAAGGATTGGAATGGGGAGTGAATCCAGATTAGTAAGGAGCACTATCCACTGTGATAGTCTTGGAATTGAATCTTAACTAAGGAAAATATATAATAGGGAGTTAAACAAATCCACTATGATAGCCTTGGAAATGATACTTGACTAAGGAAATTATTTCTTTGCTTATGTGTATTTCGTGAACTTATGTCTTATACTTATGATATATTCACATGGATCGTGATTTATTATTGATTATTTTTCATACTTATGACTTTTTTCTATTATTATAATAATGTCTTATGTGATTATTTACAATTATTGATCTTTCAATGATTTCATAAAGGCCTTGAGTTTAGTATCCAATAGCTGATGCTTACTTTATTACATTATTACTAGATATAGGTGATCACATTCCATATGACCAAATAGTTTAGCAGTCTAAGAATACTAGATACACATTTAAATGTAACATACATTTAAAAAATATATACAGCATAGTTTTTACCAGAACATAATTATTCCCACTAGAATACTCTTAAATATCAATTATAATATACTTCCTAGAATCTTGGGGAAAGGAAAAAATTAAAAGGGTTGATCTCAGATTCTTAGTAAGGGTATGAATATAGTGGAAGCTAATATGGAATAAATAATGCATGAATAATATGAAACGAATATATTATGATTAAATAATATCATATAATTAATTACATGAGTTGGAAACATATCCATGGATATAAAACTTTTCAAATAATCACATGAAAATTAATAAAAAAATTAATAATGATGGAATTCATATTTTCATTCATCCTAAACATACCATCATAGCCTCATGATAAGACATTTACATAATGGGTAAGGCCTTTCCAAAATACCAAACCTTTTTTTCCCCATGATACCTAAAGATTCATTAAAGGGATATGAAATTTTGATCCCCATCCATCACCTCATAATTATGATTCATTAATTATGTGAATAAATTATATAACTTAATAAATATTCCTTAAAAGTTAATGACTTCCTATATTGGAAGAAATAATATACAGACTGTTAATACTTTTCCCTGTTAAACTGATCATCAACTATCTAGAGAAACATGGTGTATGGTATCATCAGATTATATCCTCAATAATCATAATATTCATCAATGTATATTTACATATATGTAAATACTTTATAAAATCACTATAAACTTTCTTGAGGAGAATAACCTTTTCACAATGAAATCACATATTTAAAATCTAAAAATCCCCCAAATTTTAAGGAAAAATTTTTATTTTAAAGGAACATCTTATCATTTAAAAGGAAGCTTAAATGTAATGGGAGTTCATTAAGGTGTTAAATTATGTTTATTTTATTTACGTGAAAACAAATATTCTATTCTTATTGTCAGTAAAAAGTCAAAACTACCTCATTCAAAAAATTAAATGAATATTCCCTTTAATATATTTTAAAAAAAATTAAACATGGGTAAAAATTCATTTAATAAATCATTTAATAATGGTAAAAACATTCTTTAAATTAATTTAAAGAAAATATATACAAGGAAGAAAAGGTTTCCTGGTTGAGTGGAAAAAAGAAAGTCGGTTTTCCTTAAAAACATTATCTTAGTATATTGAGTGCTCAAAGGGAGGAAAATGAAAGGAAAAAATTTAAATTTATAAAAATAACAATAGGGGAAGAAAATATATTAGGTTTAATGTATAAATATCAGATAATTCTCCCAATAAATACTTAAATATAAAAAATACCAAATAATAATTAGACTATAAAAAACCCTTACACCAGGTCCCAATTCCTTTATATGTGTTAAAACCTACATTATTGTTAATATATATTTATTATATAGATATTATAGAACCATATTAATATATATCATACTATATATTATTTACTTATAATATTTTATCACTTTTTTATTAACAATTATTTTTTAAAATCATGGTTTTGGGTGGTTACTCTTTTATTTTTCATGTATGTTTTAGTCAGGTAGTTTTAGACATTTTACTTTGATAATGGTTAAATAATACTCATAATTTCAAAAATGTTAAATATATATTTTATATTCATTATATATATATATTTATTTATTTATTTATTTATAATAATAAGTAAAATATAGAGACAGAAAAATAAATTACATTGTTCATTGAGATGGTAGGTTGTATGTATATATAAACATTGTTTCCATTTTTTGATGGATTGAGTGAAAAAAAGGTAAATAATAATTCACCTTTAAAAAATAAAAATAACATCACTAATAACATATATATTTATTAAATTCACCATTATAACCATCCAAGTAAAATTGGTGATGAAAAATTAAATACATTGCTACGTAGAGATGGTAAGTCATGCGTACTCAATTGCGATAATTTTGCTTTCTGTATGATGAAAGGAATGTAGATAATGGTTATTACATAATAATATTTACATTTAAATATAGATAGGATAATTAATTTATTATTTTATGAAAAAAACTATAGATTTATATGTGGTAAAAGAATAACTAAAAAAATAAAGTGATTGGTTAGGGCTATTACATCTTCTTTGAAATAACTCCTTTAAATCTCCTATTAAAGACCCTAGAGTTGGTCTCTTGGTAAGAATAGAACATCAAGAACATGGAATAGAATTTTAGGGAGGAATTTTGGTATTTTTTTTGAGATAAAGGTCTTATTAAGTCTATAGATGATTTGAGGGGTAGTATCCTTCTATAGGAGAGGGAAAGGGCACACTTCAAATTACATTAAAGATTAAATAATGTATATATCATAATCATGTAAAGTATCACCAAGGCCAAAAAAAATAAAATATAAGATTATATATGATCTCAATAATCTCAACCAATAATAACTGGGAAAATATTAGACACTTTTTATATCTTATCTTCTAGTTAAATAGATTTAAACCAATTTTAACCTTATCCATGACAATTTAAATTATTTACCATGAATACATTATTATATGAAAAAAATACAAGGATAAATATAATTAAATTTTGAAATTATGATACAAAGTTTTCAATCCATTTTATCATATTTAATTTCAATATGGGGAAGAAATTACTTTTAATATAAGAACACAAAATGCATGAAAAACAGGAATATACCGGATTTCAGAGTAAAAATAATTTTTCGTTAAAATAAAGTAATAAATTTGTTTCCATGAATTTTTATTATTAAATAATAAAAAAATAATTTTCTTATACTTTTAAATCAATCCAAAACCAAATGTACTTTCCAACCATTCCATTAAATAAAAAGAATCAAAACTAGTTTTTATTATGAATAAAATATAACTTATCATTCACTAAAGTCAATATTGGGTTCCCAAATTTAAAAAAATGACTTAAAAAAATTATTTAACTCTTTAATAATACCTTTGGTTTGAAAAAAAATCATATAATTGTACAAAGTCATGTATTATAGATATTTTAATGTTTTACCATATGGTTTTAACCAAATTTTACTTCTTCTATTGAGGTTAAAAATATTTATTATGGTTACTATTAATAATGAAAAAAATATATTTTGAAACTATTACATTAAATTAGTTATTATGATTCAATATATTGAATCTATTTTATAAAATTCAAGTAATATAAGTGTCTGAAATTAATTTAAGATAAAAATAAAAAATGAAATGTAAAATATTTTTTTGAAAAATGTGTTTTTAAGTCCAAAAATGGACTTATACCAAAATTAGTTATTATATTTATTTAAATATAATTTATTAAATTATTTCTAATTAAATTATTATTATGTTAATTTAGGATTAAATTCAATTATTTACCTAAATTTTACAATTAAATTATATGATAGTATTACAAAAAAATTGTATTTTTCACTTTTACAAAAAAATAAATATTTTAAGAAAAATAAAAGGTTTTTACCATAATATAATTTTGATATATTGATATAAAAAAATTTATCCTTTTAATAAAACACTATTACTAAAATTGGTATAAATTTTAATATTTTCTCACAAAAGTTAATAAAACCATTTTTTAAGAAAACAAAATTTTGAAACCTAAAATGACTTTACAAAAAAATAAATAATTACTTATTATATATTAATAAAAAAAATCATTATAAAAAATTAAACATGTTTTTCATAATTTGGTTATTATTCTTAATATCACCAATTTTAATAGCTATGTTATAACAGTCACATTTAGATAATAATATTTTTATAGTATATCATGGTTCGTTTAAACTTGATGTTGTGTGTGATGAAATATATTAAATAAATCAAATTTATTTAAAAATAAAATAAATTCTAAAATATTTGGTTGTTACATTCTACTCCCTTTATATGAATTTCACCCTTTAAATTCTATCACTATGATATAAGCAATAGATTATACTTTTGCCTCATCACATCCTCAGGTTCCCACGTATCTTCCTCAAATTTATACTTTCATAACAAAACATTGAACAGGTGAGTGGTCTTGTTTCATATCACTTTCTCTTTATAATAAAAAATCATTACCAGTTATTCCTCATAATATGGGTCTTTCTCTATAGGTAAAACATCTATGTTTAGTGACTCAAAATTTATCTTTTTTATTTTTCAAACACTTTTAATGGAAAAAGTTACAACCTAAGGAGTGTATAAAACAAAGCATCAAATTCCATATGAGATGTATGAACCATTAAAAACAAATTTTAACCAATTTGACACATTATCCTTCAATAATGTTCAATTAATACTATTAACCTCTCTAGCTGGATCATCTTTAATAAGGTCTTCGAACCAATAATCCATCTCGTCCCACATTTGAATGTACTCCTCCATTTTTATTTTCCCTACATTGAAACCTCTTACCAGAATATGATCAATGTTATTGATCTATTCCTTCTGACACCTTAGTTTAGTGCATGTAAAGGATCGGTTATATACTTTCTCAAGATAGATGCATAGAACACATCCTGAACATGAGAGATATTTAGAGGAAGTTATAAGAGATAATATGTCATTAGAATATAGCCAAGAATTTTTAAGGGACCTATATATTTAAGAATTAGCTTTCACATCTTTATAAATATCATAAGATTCTTCCAAGTAGATATTCATTGGAAAACCTTGTCACCAAATTTGAATTCTAGATCTCACCGATGATTGTCATCATAACTTTTTTTAAACTCTAATCTGGACTTATGTATTCTTTAATGGTTCTAACTTTCTCTATCTTTACCTTAGAAATATTTAGTCTCAATATATTTATTTATCTATCCTAATCCTAACATGTTGGAGTTATTTAATTCCTTTAAAAGAAATATTCATAAAGAGGAATATAAATGATTAAGTGAAATCTATTACTGTAAGAAAATTCTAACAAATGAGTTCATATCAACCACCATTTAAATCCATAGAGTAAGTTCTCAACATTTATTCTCGAGTATGAATGTTTCTCTCAGATTGGCCATATTTTTTAGGATGATAAGCAGTATTGAAACTCAACATTGTATTCAGATCTTGTTGAATAATTTTTTAGAACTTCAAGTTAAACCTAAGATCTAGATAATATGAAATAGAATATTGTACTCTATGAAACCATACCACTTCAATAATGTATTTTTCTAAAACTAATCAATAGATAAGTTTTCTCTCTTAGAAATAAATTGTAAAGACTTCGTAAGTTTATATACTATAACCCAAATGGAATTATTTCCATTTGATGTTTTGGGAGTCCAATGAAAAATTCCATAGTGATGGTTTCCTATTTCCATTCTCGTATGGATGATGTTTGTAACATCCCCTTAGAATTTACTCTATCAACCTTAACTGTTTACATATCAGGCACCGAGATACATAATCTACAATATCCCTTTTCATATTAACACACCATTAATACTCTTTCAAAACATTATATCTCTCTATACTTATATGATGAATAGAGAATAAGGAACTAAGGGATGAATAGAAAACAAGGAACTAAGGTATTCATCCAAAAGATCCTTTTGTAGGTCTAGTATTGATAGGACACATACTTGGATCTTAAACCTTATCATTCTAGCCAGTTTATGGTTGATCTCATGAATATTCCTCACCTTATTCTATAATTCCACATCTTCCTTTAACGCCTTCCTAATCCTATTATTAATGGATAGTTAGACATTTATATGAGAAAGATAATATATTTCCTATTTTCTCATGATTTCAGGATCTATATTCTGAAAATCCATAAATATTATATCTCTTTCAATCCACATCATGGATGAGTTGGCATAGTCTTTCCCACTCAGAGAATCAGCCACATTATTTTTCTTCTTAGGGTGGTAATGTATTCAGAAATCATAATCATTGATCAACTCTAACCATGTTATTTTTTACATATTCAACTCTTTCTATGTAAATACATACTTTAAGAATTTATGATTAGTATATATATCACACCATTCACCATATAGATAATTCCTTCTATACTCAAGGAAAAAAATACCACTTCAAACTCCAAAGTCTTGTAATTTTGCTCATAAATTTTAAATCAGTGATAGAAATATGCTATTACCATGTCATTATTCAAGGGTACACGTCCTAGTCCCTTGTTTTATGCATCACTATAGATCACAAACTATTCTCCACTATCGGGTAGTGTAAACATAGGTGTGCTGACTAACCTTCTCTGCACATCTTTGAAATCATCTTCATATTCAACATTCTATAAGAACTTATCCCATTCCATGTAGACTTAGGGAGTGAAATATATAGACGTGAGAAATGTATTCCAAATCATCATAAGTATCTATGTAACCTAAGAAGACTACAAATTTAGGTTGTTATGGTTGGTCTAGACCATTGATCAATAACTTCTGTTTTGAAGGATCTATCAACATACACTCACATGAGATTATATGACACAAGAATGAAATATTATAAAGTTAAAAATCACACTTAGTATATTTTCATACAACCACTCCTTGTTATGGGTCATTAGAACTATTCTCAAATGTTCTTCATGCTCTTACTTTCCCTTTAAAAATATAATAATATCATCTATAAAGACTACCACAAACTAATCAAGGTAATATATAAAGACTCTATTCATTAAATGTATGAATATAGAAGGGGAATTGGTAAGTAAAAACAGAAATAATATAAATTCCTAATGACCATACATCATATAGAAGGTTATCATGGGTATACCCTCCTCTTTGATCCTTAGTTAATGATATCTAGAATAAAGATAAATCTTGGAAAAATATACAACTTCTAGTAATTGATCAAACTGATTATCGATACAAGGGATAGGATACTAGTTCCTAATATTGATATTATTAAATTCCTGATAAGCATTGAAAAGATGAATTGACCCATATTTCTTCTTAACCAAAAGAAAAGGTGCACTCTAGGGAGAAGAACTAAGATGAATGAATCCATTATCTAGATTATCATGTAGTTTCTTATTCAATTATAGTAACTCAATCAGAACTATTACATAAGGAGTATTTCAAATTCATGATTTAGGGGAATACTAGGAAAGTCCTCAGGAAATACATTAGCATATTTTCATAAAATAGGAACACTTTTAATTTTTAGTCTCTCCTCAACCATTTGATAAAAATATTACTCATGAATAGGTAGAAAACCCCATATTATGAAAATAATTTCCATTAGGGGTTTAGGTTCATCCTCATACAAATAGACAATTGATGTTTGATTTGGAATATCGAATGTTACTTACCTTCCATGACAATTGAAATTGTCTCTATACTGATAGAGATAATCTATACCCAAAATTACATAAATTTCAAGTAGAGGAAGAATAAAAATATTCATATGATGTATATTACTACAAAAATATATTATATAGGATCTATATACTTGATATGTAGTCATCCTACCATTATAATTGTTCACTTCCAAATTAATATCTAATTTTTGAGGTGGTGATGCGATACCCTTAGAAAAAATTCAGATATAAATAATTGGTTAGAACCCAAATAAAATGAAATATTTTCAAACCTCAAGTGTATAATAATTTTACATTTAAAAACGTTACTAAGAACTACCAATTCAGCTATAGTAATTGTATAATCTTGGCCTTATCCCCTTAACTTCTTTTGTGGTAAGTTCCCTTAATGTTTGGCGAATTGGTTGGAATAGTGCCTCATCTTCAAATAGTTAAAGCACTATAATTTTATGGATTCTACCTTACCCTGGAATTCATGATAATGATGGCCTTTTTCTACACACTTAAAGAAATATCCTATCCCTTTTAAGAAAGTACCAAGGTGTTTCCTTCCACAAGTATCACATGTTGGAAAATTCCCCTTTATCGTCTTCTCCTTATTCATATTTTACTCTACCAACCTCTTCTACTCTTTATTTCCTTTTAATCCATAATAATTAGAGAATTATTTATTTTTATTCATAGTACATGATACTATATCATTATATGATGAGAATTTTTGGGCGATTGGTACCCTTCAAAGAATTATCTTAATTTCATAAAATAAATAGTCAGTATTTCTCTTTGGATTACAAACATGATCCATAGTATTCCTTAGTAAACTTGTAAAGTTAGATTCATAAATAGTAACATTTTTCTATTCTATTTATCTTTGTCTCAATAATTGTCTCCCTGTGTCTTCTCATATTTCATGAGGAAGATATTTTCCCAATAAAGGTACATCAAAATCCTTTTAATCCATGCTCCCTATTTCCTCTACATAATTTTTGTTTTGAATCAATGACCACCATTTATCTTTATACCCCATGATATGATAAAATTCCATGAAAATATTCTCTCTTTCATTACTTCCCAAATCAAGAAATACCTTTTATAAAGAACTTATCCATATCTCAAGAACAAATGGATTTGTGATTCCATTTAATTATGGAGGTTTTTATTGTTGAGTAGATAAGGTTTACTTGTGAATTTTCCATTCCTTCAGGTTTTGAAAATCACAAACACTCTATCTCAAGGAAAGTTTTATTTTTTTTAATAATTCATAAGGAATATTTTACTTCCTCAAAGAAAATTTATATTTACCATGTTTTCATTATTTATGTTATAATTTCTCTAAACCTAACTCATTTTATTTCTAAGTGTAAAATTCAATTTCGTATTTAAAACCTCGGGATCTTATAAATACTTGGATATAGAGAATTCTGTTTTCAGGATATGAATTCAGGTTCCAAATTCCCTAAATTTAGACTCCGAACTTTCTTCGATCAGACTTCGAATTCTATGAATTTAGACTCCGAACTTTCTGAGTTCAGACTCCAAATTCTCTGAATTCAGACTCTGAACTTTCTGATTTTATACTCCAAATTCTCTGATTTCATACTCCGAATATTCTTGAGTTCAGACTCTGAATTCTTATGAATTCAGACTCCAAAATTCTATAGAATTCAGGCTCTAAATTCTTTTGAAGACAGAATCTGAATATTCATATATTATAGACACTGAATGGTTTTTGGTTAAACTCTAAACTTTCATTTTCTTAGACTCCAAAAAATGGATTTGTTCAACCAACCATATTTTTTCTTACCTTATTATAAAATGATTTCATGCATTCTATTATTTACTAACTCTTGTTTGAGTGACATGTGTACAGGTCCATCTAAAATTGAAGGAAAATATGATCGTTGGAGGAGGGAGTTAACCATTGAAGATGTTCATATAAATAGGAGCGCATTTGAATGAGCTCTATAACTGTTCTACAACTCTACATATTACATGTTGATGAAGTGATTTCTAGAGAGATACCCCCATGCTTTGTGCGTACTGAACATCTTGTTCAGAATTTCTTCATGTGAATCCTATTGTTGTTATGTACAATCGAGGGCTTCCAGGGATAAGAAGACAGAGGTTCTGAGTACCTTAAAATTAGAGGGCTTGCGATGATAGCAAGACAGACTCCGATATTCTTATCGAGGGCTTACCCTGGTGTGGGTAAGATAGAATTTTTTGAAAGTATAAATTAAGGGACCTTTATCCAAGGTTGTTGGATACCCTACTCTTTGGGTTAAAAGATTTCTTACTTGTTACTTGTATTGTTTCAAGTTTTTTTCCACTGCATTTTTATTGTTAAGGAAAGTATAACTATATTACACTTTCTTATACTTGTATACTTTGATTTGTAAAATTCTATACGCTTTAAGGTAGAATATTTTTCCTTGTAAAATTTTCTTAAGTTTCATTTTCGGAACCATATTTCAGGAATCAATCAAGTTTGTATAACTAAGAGGTCTTATGAATTTTCCTTGTTTAACTTTGTTAAACATTACCATCTTTAAAAGTTCCAAATGAATTTTTTAAAAGTTTACAATTTACCCCCCTCTTATATATTGAGAATCTACTTCATTATTTTGATCCTACAATTGGTATCAGAGGAGGTCTCTAAAATACTTATATTCACATATAAGTTTTCTTGCTCAGGTTTTCATTGTTTTATATTTTTCTTTCTTAGGAAATTTTTCCTTGTTTACAAACATTTACTATTAACAATTGTTTTGTGGAAATATTTTTTCTTTGAGATGACAAGAATGAATGTTAGTTCCATAGAAAACCTAAATATTACTAGACCACCTATATTTTATGGGAATGATTACGAATATTGAAGAGATCGTATAAAGACTTTTGTTATCAATACTGGAGTAGACAATTTTGTTATGCTTACTGGTGGATATAAAATTCCTAACAAGGAAGTCAGTACTTTCACCAACCAAGAAAAGCATGAATATCAACTAAATTATAAGGTATGTAATACTTTACTTTATTCCATGACTAAAAATATATATCCATATTTCATCTTATGAAGCAGAAAATTGTACTTGGAATAATCTTGAAGTAACTCACTTTGGAACTTCAAAATTTAATGAAACTAGAAGAGCCATGCTTAGAGCAGAATATCATGGTTTTTTATTTCCTTATATAGAACCCATATGTAAGGTACAACAAAGATTTATGACTACTATAAATAGTTTATAATCTATGGGTGAGAAAGGATTAGATGATGAAGCTCTTGTGGAAAAGATCATAGACATCATGCCAAACAAATGGGAATCTAAGAGGACAGCTATAGATAAAAATAGGAAAGTTACCCAGATTTCTCTTGATGAACTGTTTGGAACCCTTCTTCAAAATGATACCAGAATGAAGAGAGATACTGATAATATTAAGAAGAATAATTGAAATGGAAGTGTTGCTTTTACAACAAATTCAAATCATATGAAATCCAGAACTCCTGAGAGAGTTACAAGATCTAAATATAAGAAGGTCACTGTTTTATCTCAATCAAGTGAAAGTGAACATTCTAAAAATGAATTAGTTAATCTTTCCCGAAGGATGAACAATATTTTTGGATAGAAGAACTTTCAATCTAGATACAAGAAGAAAGAAAGGAACGAAAAGAAAGACTCTGAAGTCACTTGTTATGAATGCAAAAGAGTAGGGCATATAAGGCTAGATTTTCCTATTCTTAAGAAAAAAAATAGAAATGAAAATCATTCTGAAAGGAATATAAGGAAGTAATACAAGTCCAATACTAAGAAAGTTTTGAAATCTAATGACACCTAGAGTTCCAGTGGTGGAGACACTTTTGATGAATCCTTAGATTATGAATCTTCTAGTCATAAGAATCTTGGTTTACTTGCCAAGCTACATATTCAAAATCATTGTTTAATAGATAAGGTACACAATGATGAATCCATGACCAATGTATCTTTGGAAGATAATTATAGTGATAGTAAATACTATGAATACTCGGATGAAGAATCTTCTTCTGATGATGATAATACTTTACCTACTTATGAAGAGGTTTCTAGGTTTTCTAAGATCCTTGAGAATAAAAATTCTAAAGTCAAGAAAAATATTGATAAGGATAATTCTAGAATTTCTATTCATAATAAGGAAATATTAGATCTTTCTAAAGATATTGATAAGAAAAAACTTGATTTTGAAAATATTTTAAAAACCCTTAAGGAAGTTAATTTTGAGAAGGATAAACTTTCTAAGGATCTAGAAAAATTAATTTCTAAGATAAATGTTTTAGAGCCTAACTCTAGTGTTAAAACTAATTTTTTTAAAGATAAGAACTTAGTTATTAGACTGAAGTCAAGAATATTTTCCCTCAGAAAGTGTTTTTCAAACTTTACCTTAGGTACAATAAATTTTAATAAGGTATATTCCCAAATTTGACCTCTAAGGAATAATTATGGTTTTAGTTATACAAGTTCAAAACCGACTTTCAGTAACAATTATTTTGTTCCTCAAAGTGCTCCATTCTAAACTAAGTGTCAGTGTGGTGGGAAATGGGAAAAAATGTTCCTTAAACAAAACTTCGTCTTTATGTTTTCATAAAGCTTATTTTTCTAAGAAAATTTGGATTCCTAAAATTTTTCTTTCTAAAGTTTCCGAATCCAAAAAAGTTTGGGTTCTGAAAGTCTAACACTCTTGTTTTCAGGAAAATAAAGATAGTACCGACATCAAAATATGACACATGTATAGTGGATGTTCCCAGCATATGACTGGAAATAAAAACTTCTTTGAAAATATTATCAAGATGAAGAGAGGAAAAGTAACTTTCAGAGATAATGCTAAGGGAGAAATTATTGGTATAGGTAATATTGTTCTTCTTGGAAAAACATTGATTTCAAATGTTTTATTTGTTGAGGGTCCTAATCACAATATCATTAGCATAATTCAATTATGTAATGAAGGTTACCTTGTGAATTTCAGGAATGAAAAGTGTTTAGTACACAATTCTGAGGAAGAATTTATTATTTCTTCCCATAGGCATGATAATGTTTACACACTAAACTTAAAAGGCCTTAGGAGCCAAGATCTACCTTGTCTTAGTGAAATGGAAGATCATTCTTGATTATGGAATATAAGGTTAGGACACTGTAACCTTAGGATCCTATGAAAACTCTCTAATAAAAGATTAGTTAATGATCTACCAGAGCGTAGATTTGATTCTTCAAAAGTTTGTGATCTTTGTCAATATAGAAAGCAACATATATCAAGTTTTAAATCAGTCAGTTAAGTCTCAACTACTGATGCATTAAAGTTGGTTCATATGGATCTTTTTGTCCCAACACAAACTGGAAGCATTAGAGGAAAATATTATATATTTGTCTTAGTTGATGATTACACTAGATTTTCATGGGTCTATTTTCTAGAAAATAAATCTGAAGCTTTTTCTTATTTCAAAACTTTCAAAGCCCAAGTTAAAAATCAGAAAAACATTCCTTTGATAACTATTCATAGTGATCATAGAAGTGAATTTCAAAATTCTGATTTTGAAACCTTTTGTTGTAGAAAATGCATTACTCGTAACTTCTCAACACCAAGAACACCTCAAAAAAATGGTGTTGTTGAAAGAATAAATAGAATTCTTCAAGAGATAACAAGAACCATGTTGAGTGAATATTCGATAGCCAAACATTTTTGGGCTGAAGCCGTAAGTACTGGTTTTTATACTACAAATCGTGTTTTGATTAGAAATTTTCTCAAAAAAACTCCTTATGAGTTATGGAATGGTAGAAAACCTAGATTTTCCTACTTCAAGGTTTTTGATTGCAAAGTATTAATTATGAATTCTAAAGATAATCTACACAAATTCGCACCAAAATCTGATGAAGTAATTTTCTTAGGCTACTCTACAACCTATACGGATTATAGAGTTTTCAATAAAAATACTTGTACTATTGAAGAAACATTACATGTCAAATTTGATGAAACTGATCATTTTGTTTTTAAACAATCTCAACCTATATCTTTAGATGTGTTTTCAAAAACTGATTATCAACCCTTGATAGAATATCCTTCTGATAATGAAAATGTTCAAGAAAATTTTTTTGAAGCATTTACCCCAGAATATTTTCTACCCTAAGTTGATGAACATGTTTTACAAAACCCAAATCAGTTTTTTCTTAAGAATCATCCCAGTGATAGTATCATTTGTGATGTAAATCAACCTATAAGGACTAGAATTTCCTTAAGAAATGAAGTGGAACATATATAATTCCTTTCCCAATTAGAACCTAAAAGCACCGATGATGCTTTAGGTTATAATGATTGGATAAAAGCTATTCAAGATGAGATAAATGAATTCGAAAGGAATAAAGTCTAGACCTTGGTTGGAAGACCTAAGGAAACTTCTGTTATTGGAGTAAAATGGGTCTTTAGAAATAAATGTGATGAAAATGGAATCAAATTAAGAAATAAAGCTAGATTTATTGCTAAAGGTTATAATCAATAAGAAGGAATAGACTATGAAGAAACCTATACTTCAGTAGCAAGACTTGAATGTATTCATATCATAGTTTCCTTTGTAGCATTTGTAAATTTCAAACTTTTCCAAATTGATGTTAAATGTTCTTTCCTAAATGGTTTTGTTAAAGAGGAAGTTTTTGTTAAAAAACTTCTTGGTTTTGAAGATTAAAAACATATTGAACATGTTTTCAAACTTACCAAAGCTTTGTATGGACTTAGAAAATCTCCTAGATCCTGGTATGATAGACTTACAGGATTTTTGATTCAAAATAATTGTGTTGAGGTAAATGATGATCCAATCATTTTTATAAAGAAAGATAAGAAAAATGTTTTTATTTTTCAAATTTATATTTATGACATTATATTTGGTTTAACTCAACAATCTTTAACTAATTTCTTTGCAGATCTAATGAAATATGAGTTTGAAATGAGTATGATGGGTGAGTTAACATTTTTCCTTGGTTTTTAAATTTATCAAAAACCAGAAAGAATCTATATATCCCAACATAAGTATATTAAATATCTTCTTAAAAAGTATGGATATGACAACACTAAGAGTATAAGTACTCCCATTGGTACCTCAAATTCACTTGATCTTGATGAATCTTGGAAACCAGTAGATCAAACATCTTTTAGAGTTATGATAAGAAGTCTACTATACTTGATAGATAGTCATCCAGAACTAATGTTTTCAGTATTCTTATGTTCAAGATATCAATCCAATCCTAAGGAATCTCATTTAAATTTAGTCAAATGAATTTTTTGCTACATAAAGGGAACCATGGATTTAGAAATATTTTATCCTTATGAAAATGATTTTGTTTTAAAAAGTTTTTTAGATGCTGAATTTAGTGGATGTAGAATGGATAGGAGAAGTACATCCATAACCTATCATTTCTTTGGAGATTCATTAGTTTCTTGTTCATGCAAAAAGAAACACTCATTGGAACTTTCCACTGTTGAAGCTGAATATGTAGCAGTTGGAAGTTGGTGTGCTCAAATGTTGTGGATGCAACACACACTCACAGAATATGGTATGAATTTTACCAAAACACAATTTTTTTTGATAATACTAGTGTTATTTCCCTAAGTAAAAACCATGCACAGAACTCTCATGCAAAAACCATAGATACTAGGCATCACTTTCTTAGTCATCACACACAAAAAGAAGATATCATTCTTAAATTTATCAACACCCAAGATCAACTTGATGATATTTTCACAAAATCTTTACCATCTTATAGATTTGAATACATTAAACATAAGTTATGAATGATAATCATAAGGTAGTCTTCCATGTTAACTTCCTATTGAAACTAATCTCCTTACAGTAATGAACTCCTTTTAATAGGGGGAGTACATTTTTTTGTTAGGTTTTCAAAAATTTTGCAGTCTATAAATTTTTCATTTTCAAAATTTTCGTAGTCTAGAAATTTTTCATTTTCAAAATTTTCAGTCTATAAATTTTTCATTTTCAAAATTTTAGTAGTCTAGAAATTTTTAATTTTCAAAATTTTCGTAGTCTAGAAATTTTTCATTTTTAAAATTTTTGTAGTCTAGAAAGTTTTTCATTTCCAAAATTTTCATAGTCAAGAAATTTTTAATTTTCAAAATTTTCATATATCTAGAAATTTTTTCATTTTTTTAGTCTAAAATTTATCGTTCTTTAAAAAAATTTCATAGTCTAAAAATTTTTGTAGTCTAAATTTTTCTCAGCTTTTTTTAGTCATTTTTTTTTGTAATGAAAATTTTCGTAATCAAAATTATCGTAATGAAAACTATCGTAGCTAGGTTGTTCGTAGTCAATGATTTTGTAATAAAAATATTCGGAATATAATGTTCTTCAAGAACAATTTTACTTATTATGAATAATATTCCTAGCAATCTGAAAGGTATGTTTCCTTTCTTAAATCTTCATAATCATCTTTTACTTGTTGGTATTTTCATCTGTTTTTTTATTCTTTCATATTATTTTTTTTAATCCGAATGTTTTTTCTTAAAAACCTCAAAAGATCGGATTCAATCAAAAAATTTATTTGGTTATCTCAACCATTAGATCTTCTCAAGAAGCTTTCAACCATAGGATAAATCATAGATGTTGAACCATCACCTAAACACCTATATGAAGGACCCACCCCCCCCCCCCAAATGGTTGTCCCACATCAATCTCAAAGCTCTTATGTGCTAAAGCTCTTCCCTTCCAACATAATCCCATTCTGAACTTTTTAGATCTTCCTTACTTCTGAATGTCTACCAAAGTCTCTTACCAGAAAGAAATGTCGATTGTCAAGTCAATCTCTGAATGGTAGATATATAGAGAAAGGTTAGTTGATCTAAAGTTTTATTACAAATATGACTCTATCTTTTCCAAGAATATCAAACTCAATGGCTGGGAGAGTGTATGTATTTCAAAACCAAAAGCTTAGGATTTGGTATATCTGGAGTTGTTAGTAGAGTTCTATGATTCAGTAACTTTATTTAAGGAATAAGGCAAGAGTAAGTTTTCTTTCAAGTGTTATGAAAATACATATTCACTTTCTTACACCAAGCCTGAAAGCTTGGTTGGTATTCTTTATGAAGGGGAAGCTGAGTTCTGTACTCAAAAGCTACCTGATGTTCACGGAAGTTTTGTTAAGGAAAAATCCATGTATTGTCTTGGTCTTTCAGAATTAAAGACTCTGAAGATTCTTCACCTATCTAAAAAATTTCGGATTCTCAAATTGTGGGTTCAAGGATTCATTATTTCAAAAAAAGGAGATAAGGATACTCTAAAGAATAGTGACATCTATATTTTGGATTTCTTGGTGAATATAAGGAAGATAAATTTGGTTAAGTACATTTTGATTAAGATTGAGAATATCAAGAATGGGAATTTGAAATCTCAAATTATTATGTATCCAACCATTCTGTCAAATATGATTGTTTGGTGCTTAGAATCCTTCAAAATTCCTTGAAGTTCTATGTCAAGGAATTTCCAAATCATGTTGTTGAGTGATGATACTTTGAGAAGGATGAAAATTATTTTTTCCAAAGAATCCAAATAATCCTATGATTTTCCTGAAGAGGAAGTTGAAACTCTTTCAAAGAAACATGAGGTGGACGAAACCTCTAAAAAGGGGGGTAGGAAGAGTAAGGTGAAAGAAGTAGAATAGAAGGCAAAAACCCCAATGCCCAAGGAAATTCAGTCAGCACCCCCGAATCCAAAGAAAAAAAATCTTATCCTAATGAATTAGTAGTAAAGTGGAAAGAAGATTTGAAAAATAAGAAATAATGGGAGCCTAAGTTTGGCCAAGATCATGCTGATGAAAAATCTTTGAAGGAAAAGGTAGCTGAAGAGCTTGAGAATAAAGAGAAAGAGAAGAAGCAAAAGAAAAAGTTGTCTGAGGCAGAGATAGTCCAATCACTTCTAAAGGCTACTGAGAAAGCATCCGAGAATATTATGGAACCATAATCCTTTCTGATAGAACCTTTACCAGAGACTCTGGGAAAGAATTTTGTGACTCTGTAAAACATTCAAGAAAAATAAGTAGAAGAAGAAGGCATTGGTGATACCGATGATTTGATAAAGCAAGTTGAGGATTTTCATGAGAAGGAAATCCCTTCTAAAAAATTATCATTCCGAACTTATGAAGACAAGTCTTTAAAACTTGATACCCTAGGGAAAGATGAGAAGAGTGGAGAAGAAATGAACAAAGTTTCTAAAGAAGAAATCTCCAACCATGATTTCACTCAGCCAGAGGATGCTGAGGTAGGAGCTAAGAAGGAAGAGGTAGATCAAGATAAAATTGTTCAACTATCTGATAGTGAACACAAATCACCCAATCAAGAAGAAGTCATTCCGAAATCTGATAAGGGAAAACAGGTGGTTTTTTATACACCTAGAAGATTAGTAATGAAGAAGAAAGAAGTGGGTGCTTCATCGAAGAGGAAAGCTGCAGATATAGAAAAATAATCCTCACCAACCAAAATCCCGGATTCGGAATCGTCATCTCTTGGACATGATTTTGTAGTCCAGTCTTTGAAAAAGCTTGTTGGAACTATCCCTCTATTTCTAATCATAGAATATAGATGTTGGGTGCTTCAGCATACCTTAAATCAAAAATCAGATTCAGTATCCATGGTGATGGATAAGTGTGTCAAACTTGAGAATGATTTCAAAACCTTTTTCATAAACTATGAATCCCACAAAATATCTTTAAAGAATATGACTATCTAGTCAAAGAAAAATATGGAAGACATGAGAATTCTTGATGTGTTTCAATATAATTTCAAGGATTCATTTGAAACCAAAGACAGTAAGTTCAAATATCTCACCAAGTATTTTGAAGAAAAGTTATCTCTTGAAGAAAATACTCGGAAGTAAAAAGTGAAAGATATTAATGGGAAATTATTTTCATTTTCTCAGAGTTGGAAGAGAGAAAGGGATCTTAGGATTGATATAGAAGAGAATCTTTCTATATAGAAAGAAGTATTAAAGGGTCTGGAAGAATCTCTGATGGCTTATGAAGAAAAAATCAAAGCCTTAGAGAAGAAAACAGAAGATCAGTGTCAACTTCTCATACTTGCAGAGGAGGATCACAAGGAACTCAAGAAGCTCAAAACCATAGTGAAGAAGATGATGTTGAAGGAGAAGAAAGGATAATCTTTTCCAAATCTGATCTTTGTTGTATTTTCCTTATTGTATAAATTCTTTCAATCTTAATTAAATTTTTGGATGTTCTCATTTTTTGGTTGTTTAGTACTAATATTTTAGGTACCATATTGCTTTTTCCATTCCCTTTATTCCTTTTTTAAAATCAAAAATGGGATAAAGGAATGTCATAAAGAATACTAAGTAAATAAGGAATTTCCCTAAGTAAGGGGGAGTTAATTTAAGGGGGAGTTCTTATCAATGAAGATTTTCATATGCAAGATATTGTTAAATCTCATTTAGGAAATAAAGAATACGATCCTTAGGGAGTTCAAAGCCTAAGGGGGAGTTAGTCGTATTAACTATGATCCATAAGTAAAGAGAGATAAGTTTTTATTTACAAGTTCATAAAAAATTCTAAGTCCTTATATTCTTTTTTGTAAGTATGTTTGTGCTTTCCAAAAAGGAAGAGATTGTTGAGTCGATAAGGTTTCCTTATGAATTTTATATTCCTTCATGTTTTGAAAATTGTAAACACTCTACCTCAAGGAAAGTTTTATTTTCCTTAAGAATTCATAAGAAAGATATTCCTTTTTCAAGGAAAATTTATTGTTACCATGTTTTCATTATTCATGTCAGAATTTCTCTAAACCTAACTCTTTTTATTTCTAAGTGTAAAATTCGGTTTCATATCTAAAACCTTGAGATCTTATAAATACTTGGATATAGATAATTCTGTTTTTAGGATCTAAATTCAGGTTTCGAATTCTATGAATTTAGACTCCGAACTTTCTGAGATCAGACTCTAAATTCTCTGAAT